>OY728143.1:1863272773-1873272773 GCA_963277665.1 Viscum album
TAATAATTTATACCAAAACCATACTCATATTTATAATATCATATATTATTTGATTATAACATTTTAACAATATTTTTTTAATAATAGTATTTTATTTTCATTGTTTTATATCTTAATTTCCTTGTTTTCTCATTCATCCATTATTATGAATGTTCTAGTTCTTATTCATGTTATATAGATACCTAAGCAACAAAATAATATTAATAATTAACGAATTTACATATTTATAAATAAATTTTACTTTTAAGGTTAGTTATGAAATATGTTTTTGTGATATGATGTTTGTTGTGATCATTGAGATCGTAGGTTGTGCGTAGACATGAGTAACATTTCTATTTCAATGATCATTATAAAAAGAGGGTAAATAATATATAATATTTGAACAATGATCATAAAAAAATATTTACAATATTAAGTCATTAATGTTTCTTATAAATATCACCAATGTGGTTTGGTGATGAAATGTGTGCCACACCATTTAATGATGATGGTAGTCAACATGTAAACAAGTGGAATTATCCCCTTTCATTGAGTGGAACATTTCCAATAAAAATGTAATATATTATATTTTTATAGTGATAATTATTACATTTATATCACATATAATTTTTTATTTTATCCTTATCAGATTCTATTTAAACTATTATTTAAAGACTAATAATATCGATTCAAGAGGTTTTATTGTTTCTTAAACTTGAGAGATGTTACAATATAACTTACCTATTGGTAATTAATAATGTATATATTGTATAATATCTACAATCGTGTTGTCGAGCACGTCATATTAGTTGTTTAATTATGATTACAATTGCTGCAGTATAGCAGAAACCCTAGGTCGCCTCTCGACGGATCCTTAGATCCTTAATTTAAAAATATGGTTTTGATTATGAAAGTAGAAGGTGATTGAGATTTTCTAAAACTTGGGGTTTTGATGATTAATGATGAAAATAGAAAATTAATGCGAAAAAAATGTAGAGATTAACAGAATTAATTAAGCGTGATCAACCCGGGGTACTCTCCCAATGTTTATCCTTCATCGCTTCATGATATATGGTTATGATATTTTAATCCCTGGTTTGTAACACCGTGAACTAGAATGTTACTGATTTTATAATAGGGTACCTCCTATGGTTTAGTTGAAAACACACAATGATTCACCGGACACAGTCGATTATTGGGTGAATTGTGTTTGACTTCATAACCGAAACTCACTAAGGCAACACACGAAGAACTAGATTCGCTTTCCAAGTATGTATGTTATTTCCTTGTGATACCATTACATAAATGTACATGGCCTTGACAATTCTAATTTGAGTTCAATTGACCAAATTAACCACACAAACAGCACAATTGAATGAGGGGAAAGAAATTTGTGAACTGTGTGTGAAAATTCACATGAATGGTTACCCCCAAACATGATCATATGAGATGATCATGACATACCAGTACATATATCAATAAAATAAGAATAGAGGATCATGAAAAACAACACAACAATCTTTAATTTAAAATTTCGTTCAAATATTACAAACATGATGCTTGGAATTTACATCACATTCTTCCCCGGGTGATCACAAGTGGTTTAGAAACCCATGGGATAGGAGGAAGAGAAAGATGATGGGGTAGAACATACCATATCTTTCATAACTACTAGGAATTTTGAGAAGACTCCTTGGGGACTCCACAATGGCACCACCTTGCCTCCTGGCCGAACATTCAAATGGGGTGCCCAAGGTGTCTTTTTATAGCCAAAATGAGAAGTGGTTTTGGGAACCCAGATTTTGATAAACCATTTAGAGAAATGTTTTCGGATATTAGACAGTCGAATATCCATTTTTACAAAACATAAAAGTTTTATCCCCACATCGTATATATCACCACCTAGTGTTTGGAACTATGTGGACAAATACTGTTCGAGATATTGATAAAATATAGAACGCCAATTTTGTTTTTGTGCATATTTGGTGGCTTCGACAGATCTATTTAGATGGCCCCCATAGAAGCCCAATCACGATTGGGTTCCTTGATATGAAATATAAAATATTAAATTTTGGATCGCTCCAAAAAATATCAGCCCATTTTGATTCATGGATATCGCGTACTATTCAAAACAGTGTACAGATGTCCATAGATCCATGCAGTTTTGGCCAATTTTTCTTCCAATTCATAAAGGGCCCTCCAAATCATCTCCACCTACATTGAAATAATAATAAAAATTAACATTTACCATTATAATATTTATTAACACTAATTAATTGATTCAAACATAAAGTACAATTTATTATTATATTTGGAATATTTATTACAAAACTAGTTTAAAAAAGCAGTGAAAGGGTGGAATAAAACAATGAATCGTGGTACAATCACACCCCCGCACCTAAACATTTGAACTCCTGGGAAAATACACATATCCAAATAAAATAATGAATATATATATATATATATATATAATTCCATTATCATGAAGATTCAACATTTGAGGAAATTTTAATTCACCAAAGTAATGTGATCAAGGAAAGAACCACACCAAGGAGTTCTTCCCAATGAAAATGGAAAAAATGTCTCAAAAATCATATCACAATAAAATTCAAAGAGATTTATGACACCAACATGAGAAAGGAATTAAAAGTTCACCAATTACACTAACTCTCCATGTGAGTATGTGAAAAGCATTCCTTGCTATTCTTTCCACTTTCTATCAAATAAATATATGTTATTTTAACATTATTCAGCTTTAAATGATTTTTCACTGAACATGTCCTACATCCATTGCAATCATATTTCAAGACCCACTCACTTATGCATTTCCATATGTCAAACCATAATCTCCCGACCTAGATATCCCCATATGTTGTACATTTCATCACTCCCCTCATGTATTATATTTTTTTGAAGTTGCATTCAGAACAAATATCACACTCATCTCTCAACCCTTGTTTTGATCTCCTCACGAGACTAATTGCAATAGTTATATCAAGGTAAAAGGTTGAGGTAAAGTGGTTTTTGACCTTCTCATTACACATCCATTTTTTTAGGGTGCAGAACAGTCAGACATGATGTACACCCACATAGTTCAATATGGTAACGTAATGAATTAGATCTAATAAGGAACGAACATATAGAAATATCATTTAATGATGAAAAATATTAACCTAACATATATTTACCTTATATTAAGTATGAAATATTCACACTTTGTGGTTTTCAGCAAAACAATTGTGGAGATATTAGTGACACAATTTTCCCAAAAACTACTCACACAAGGGGAATCAATCATCTCAAAGGTTTCACATTGATATAACCATTTATATCATTGACAGAAAACCAATTCACTAAAAAGAAAAGAAAATCACTCCCTGATGTAAAATTCATACAATTTTCTTTTTATCCTTCGTTATGGTATTTTTACATTTCCCCCTTTATGGTCACAAAATCATTGATCTTTGAAATTGTTGATGGGGAAAAATGAAAATACCATAAAAAAGGATAAATTGAGAAGAAACCAGAAAATGATGAAAATTCCTAACTAACCCAGGAATGTATCCATCCCCCACACCTAGAATGTGCAGTGTCCTCACAGAAATAATTGAGAATGTGAGAAAGAATGATAAAACCTAGGGTGTTTTATTGATATGACGCATTTTGAAGGTGGATTTCCTCCACCAAATTCTTTTGAAAATCCTTATAGAAGTGTTTAAGCTGTTGCCCATTGACAGTAAGACTTCATCAACACTGCTCATGAAAATTTTGTATTGCACCAAATGGGTAAACATTTGTAATCGTGTATGGATGAGCCATCAGGAACGATGCTTACCTAGGTGGAGCTTAATCCTGGAATTAGACATGAGGACCTTCTCACCAATATAGATCTTCTGCTGGTGAATCATGATATCATGAATATCCTTTGTCTTCTCTTTATAAATCCAGGAGTTCTCATATGCATCACGTCTAATTTCTTCCAACTCTTGAATCTGCAACTTTCATTGCTCGCCTGCATATGAAAGGCTCATATTACATTGTTTTACAGCCCAATATTCCCAGTGATCTACCTCCATTGGGAGGTAAAAAGCCTATCCCAACACAATTCTATAGGTGAAATTTCGATTGGGGTTTTAAAAGCAGTACGGTATGCCCTAAGTGCATTATCTAAGCACAAACTCCAATCCTTCCTATTGGGTTGTACCATTTTTCCATGATTCTTTTAACTTCTAGATTTTATATTTCTTCTTGTCCATTAGTTTGGGGTTGATATGCAGTGGAGATTTTATGATAAATCGCATACTTATGAAGAAAATTTTTCATGTTTCGATTGCAAAAATGTAAACCATGATCACTAAAGATGAATCTTGGTTAACCAAACCTACTAAAAATTTGGGACCTCACAAAATCAACAACCACTCCAGAGTCACAGGTCATGGTGGCCTTTGCTTCCACCCATTTAGATACATATTAATCATCCAATAATATGTACAGAAAGCCAAATGAATTTGGAAAATCCCCCATGAAGTCAATGCCCCATGCATCAAAGATCACAAAAAATAACATGGGTAGTTAGGGAATTTCATTATTCTAGAAGATATTCCCTGTGAATTGAAAATGACTACATGACTTGAAAAATATATGGGCATCCCTATTTAACGTTGGACAATAAATTCCTGAGTCAAGGACATTTTGAGGTGTACATTGAGAGCCAAAGTGGCCCCCATATAACAAAGTGTGGCAGAAGGTCAAAACAGAGTTAAACTCATGATAAGGGACACACCTACGAACAACCTGGTCACTACAGATTCTCCACAAATATGGGTCATCCCAAATGTACCATCGATAATCATGTTTATGTCTCTGGGATTATGCAATGCTAAAATCAGTAGGGACCCTATATGTTGTTAGAAAATAAAAAATGTCTGCATACTTGGGGATAAAGTCCACAACAACACAATGGTTCTCATGAGGGAAGATTTCTCCTATGGGGAGAGGTGAGTCAACATGATGGTCCAATGGTGAGGAAATCCTAATAATGTGGGCAGCTACCAAATTTTCCACCACCCTATTATATCTAATCTCAAGCTCAAACTCTTGGAGGATGAGCCTATATGGTATGAGACGGGGTTTGGCTTCAGGTTTCTTTAAGAGAAATCGAAGGTCAGTGTGGTCAGAAAACACAATCTCTTTTGACCCACAAAGATTTGAACAGAGTTTTTCCAAGGAAAACACAATAAAAAGGAGTTCTTTTTCTGTGGTTGTGTAGTTTCCCTGGGCAGGGTCAAGGGTATGTGAGGCATACACAATTACTTGAGGAGCCTTCTCAACCATTCGTGATAAAACTGGCCCAAATGCAAAGTTAGAGGCATAACACATAAGCTCGAAGTGGAGATCCCACCATAGTGATTGGATTATGAGAGGTGATGTGAGACTATTTTTTTGTGAATTGAATGCATCCTCACAATTGTTATAAAAAAAAACTCAGAATCTTTTTGTAATAACCGGGACAATTGAAGTTCCATCATACTAAAGTCTTTAATGAATCGGTGGTAAATACCAGCCTGACCCAAGAAGGATCGCACCTCATGAACATATTTTAGATATGGAACGGTTGAAATTAATTCAGTTTTTGATTTATCAACTTGAATTCCATTATTTTAAATGACATGCCCAAGAACCATCCCCCGCTCAACTATAAAATGGCATTTCTCATAATTTAAAACAAGATCTTTTTCAATGCAGTGGCCGAAGACAGAACCGAGGTGTTCCATACAATCATCAAAAAAAGATCCATATACCGTGAAATCATCCATAAATACTTCCATACAACTCCCAAGGTACTTAGAAAAAATACTCAACATACATCACTGAAAGTTACCCGGAGCATTACATAGATCGAATGACATCCTTCGGTATGAAAATGTGCCGAATAGATAGAATAATGTTGTATTTTCCTGGTACTCAAGGGCTATATGGATTTGGAAATAACCCGAATAGCCATCAAGGAAACAATAATGGGATATACCAGCCAATCATTCTAAAATTTGGTCAATGAAAGGTAATGGAAAGTGGTCCTTCCACATGGCATGATTCAGTCGACGATAGTCAATATAGACTCGCTGACTATTTTTCACACGTGTTGGAAGCAATTCATTTCTTTCATTTGACACAACTGTTATTCTTGTTTTTTAGGCACAATTTGCACTGGGCTAACCCACTTACTATCATATATAGGATAAATGATCCCCGCAACAAGTAATTTACTGACTTCCAATTTTACCACTTCAAGGAGAGTAGGATTCATCCGGCATTGATATTGTCTTACAGGTTTAGCCTCGTCATCCAAAAGTATATGGTGCATAAAAATAGATGGGCCAATTCCTGGAATATCAGCCAATTTCCATCCTATTGCCTTCTTACAATCTATCAAATTTTTGAGCAATTTCGATTCCTGTTGTGGAGAGAGGTTATTTGTAATAATGACAGACAATTGGTCAATACCTTCAAGATATGCATCTTTTAAATTATAATTTTGTAGTTTATGTTTTAACATCGACGGTTTCTAGATGGAGGGAGGGGATTTATGGGGAGTGAGGTCCATTAAACTGTCTATCTGCTCATGTTTATTCTCTAAAAATAGATAATATTTTGAAATGAGATTTTCATAATCATTGACGGTCATGGGTACCTCAGAATGAACACAATCATCAATTAAAGCACAAAATTTACACTTTTCATAACCCACACAACACTCCAAACATGAATCAATACTCAAACCATCCATGGGTGAAGAAAACAAAAATGATTTAGATTTTGGGTTGAGGAGAGAATTGTGTGTGTGTGCATTGATAGAGAGGACTTCCATCGAATAGACAGGAAGAGTGGAGTTCTCTTCAACGAGGTGTTTCATAGCCTTAGGGATGTTAAAACGTACATTTTCTCCTCATAATTCCATGGACATCATACCATTTTGAACGTTTATGATCATATTTTCTATTTTTAGGAATGTCCTCCCAAGTATGAGAGGAGTGTGTCCTTGGGTTCGGGTATCTTCAAAATCAGGAATGTAAAAATCAGCGGGGAAGATGAGATTCTTCACTCTGATAAGGACATCATCAATCACTCCTTTTGGATGAGTTTTACTCCAGTTGGAATGTTTCACGACAATGCATGTTGGTTGAATCTCTCCAACCTGTAGAGAAGTGTACACGGATTGAGGCATTACATTAATTGAAGCACCGAAATCTAGCATAGTATCAGAAAAGAAGGTCTCCACTATGGTACATGGTATCATGGATGTGACCAAATCCTTTCATTTGGTTGGCATTTTTGGTTTAATAAAGGCTAAGACATTCCTACCCAAGTTGACTCTCTCATTCCCCTTCTGCCTTTGTCTATGGGTACAAAGTTATTTAATAAATTTGGCATAACATGGAATTTCCTAGACTGTGTCCAATAAAGGAAAAAGAACTTGATCATTTTTAAATTTATCTATTATATCATTATCAATATAAATATTATAATTGTTCATATATTTAGAGAGGATGTGTATGAAAAGAAGAGGAATGGATTGTTCATTTGAATCATCAACAATAATTTGATTGACCTTTTTATTTTATTTTTTCATTACATGAAATTTTTGAGGGTTGGGAAGGTGTGTTTTCAAGATTGGGACATACCTGTTTCATAGAATTAGTAGAAGGAGAAGCTTCATTACCACTATGAAGTGTAATTTAACATACATTACCTTTGTCCTTCAGATTGTCAATGGGTTGGGAAAGTAGTTGTCCAGACCCTTGCATCTTAAGCTCACCGATGGTGTTCGCCAATTGTTCCACTTGATTTCGTAGGTCTTGAATTTCCTATTGTGTGGTCTGTTAGAACTGAAGTTTCTGGGATTCCATTTTCTTCACCATATCCTTGAGTCTTGGTTCAGATTTGGGAGGATAAGGATTGTTTTGAGATGTTTATGGATAATATGGTTACATACCATGGCCGTGTTGATACCAATTTTGCTTGGGGTAGCATGAGTTTATTCCTTGTGGGTACTAGGGTTGTGCTTTCCACCTAGGGTTTGAATTTGGCCTGAATTCTTCATGCTTGATGGGAGGTTCTTGTTGGAATGGACGCCCTGGGAACACAGCTGCAGAAGACTCAGATGAATCTTGAATTTGTGGGCACTGGTCAGAAAAATGTGTGTTATTAGAACAAATAACGCAATGTAATGGAATAGTAGTAGAGTGTGAGTTACCTTGTGCCTGAGATAATTTCCTTAGAAGGGTGTGCATCTCATCAAGTTTAGTATCTACCTTTTCTTCTAGGGATGAATGACTTACCTCATAAACTCCTCAGGTTCGTGCAATTGCTTGTGTACCAAATGTTTGTGCATTTTGAGCCATGTTGGTTATTAAGTCACGAGAGGTGGAAGGAGTTTTAACAACTAGCTCACGACCAGCTTCAGAATCAATCAGTCCATGATCCATGGGGATAAGTCCCTCATATAAGTATTGTATTAATTGTTTTTTAGTAATCTGGTGGTGGGGGCAGCTTGAGAAAAGCCTTTTGAATCTCTCCCAGAACTCATGAAAGGGTCTCTCCTTGTGATTTCCTAATTCCAAAAAATTCATTCCAAATTGATTCCGTTCTAGAGGTAAGAAAGTAATTCTCTAAAAATATCCTTTTTAAGGGAATTCTAGCCCCCAATTGAGGTAGGAAAATAGTATATCCAATCTTTGGCTACACCATCAAGGGATAAAGGAAAGGCCCTAAACTTGATTAAGTCCTCATAAACATTTTGGGGTTTCATGGTTGAGAAGACTATATAAAACTATTTATGATGTTTGTGAGGGTCCTCAATGGGAAGACCATGGAATTTAGGAAGAAGGTGGATGAGACCAGATCTCACCTCAAAGTTAGATTCTTCCTCAGGATATTGAATGTACGCAGGTCGGTACTCCACATCAGGGATGGTCAGTTCTTTTAAAGTTTGATTATTTGCAGCCATTTTTTCTTGGGTTTGATTGTGTTCAATTTTAGATTGGTTTAGAACCAGTTGAGGTTCCAAAATGGGTTCCACGATGTTACATGATTGACCTTTTCTATATGCCTTGATTTGTGTGTGAAGTGACTTTTCAATTTCAGGGTCAAATTAAAGTAGTGTTCATTTACCAGATCGGGTCATGCAAATAATTTGTGATGTATTTTAGAATATGGATAAAATCACTTAAGAAGGGTGAAAAGAGAATATAATGTTATAATACATAATTATAGAGATGGAGATGGAGAAGAAGAAGAAGAGATAGAGAGAGAGAGAAAGAAAGAACACATGAAGAACAACAAAAAATAATGTCAAAACCCAAAAAGAAAACAATCAAATGGGGGTGGGGTATTTAAAGATGTACTAATTAAAAAGTAAAATAAATAAATAAATTTAAATAAAGGAAAAAATGATTTTGGATCCCTGTCAATGGCACCAAAACTTGATCATGTTGTCGAGTGCGTCAAATTAGTTGTTTAATTTTGACTAGAATTAATGCAGTATAGCAGCAACCATAGGCCATCTCTCGACGGAGACTTAGATCATTAATTAAAAAAGAGGGGTTTGATTATAAAAGTAGAAGGTGAATGAGGTTTTCTAAAACATTTGGGTTTGATGATTAAAGATGGTAATTTAAAATGATAGCGAAGAAACAATGTAGAGATTAACAGAATTAATTATGTGTGATCAACCGGGGGTAATCTCATGATGTTTACCATTCATCACTTCACGATATAGAGTTATGATCTTTTAATCACTAGATTGTAACACCTAAACCAGAATTTTACTGATTTTAAACTAGGATACCTCCTAGGGTTCAGTTGAAAACACACAAGGATTCACGGGACACCGCCGATGATTGGGTGAATTGTGTTTGACGTCATAACCAAAACTAACCAGGGAAACACACTAAGAACATGATGTGGTGTCCAAGTTTGTATGTTATTTATTTGTGATACCATGACAGAAATTTACATGGTTGTGACAGTGCTTATGTGAGTTCAATTTTGACCAAATTAAGCACACAAACACCGCAATTGAAAGGGGGAAAAAGTGGTGAACGGTGTGTGAAACATCACATGAATGGGTTCCCCCAAACATGATCATATGAGATGATGATGACATACCAGTACATAAATAACTAATATAATAATATAGGATAATGAAAAACAACACAACAACCCGGAATTCAAAAGAGAATTCAAATATTTCAAACATAATTCTTGGGATTCACATCACGTTCTTCCCCCGGTGATCACAAGGGGTTTAGAAACCCATGGGAGAGGAGGAAGAGATAGATGTTGGGGGTAGAACGTCCCATATCCTCCAGAACTTCTAGGTATGTTGAGAAGACTCTTTAGGGACTCAAAAATGGTAGCACCTTTCCTCCTAGCCAAACTTTCAAATGGGGTGCCCAAGTTGTATTTTTATAGCCAAAATGAGAAGTGGTTTTGGGAACCTAGATATTGATAATCCACTTGGAGAAAGGTTTATAGATATTATACAGTCGAATATACCTTTGGAGAATACCTAAAATTTGTATCCCCATGTCTTATATATCACCACCAAAATTTTGGCCCCATTAAGACTAATACAGCTGGAGATATTGATAAAATACAGAACACCACCTTTGACTTTGTGCATATCCGGTGGCTTGGAAAGATCAGTTCGGATGGGCACCATAAGAGCCTCATTAAGATTGAGTTCCTTGATATGAAATGTATCTTATTAATGTTTGGATCCGTGCACAAAATATCAGCCAAATTGGATGCATGGATTTCGTGTACTATGAAAAACAATGGACATATGTCCATGGATCCATGCAATTTTGGCTCATTTTTCTTCCACTTCATCAAGGGCCCTCCAATTCATCTCCACCTAAATTGAAATAAATAAAACAAGTAACATTTCCCATTATAATCTTGATTAACATTAATTAATTGATTCAAACAAAAAGTGCAATTTATTATTATATTTGGAATATTCATTACAAAACTAGTTTAAAACAGTGGTGTAAGGGTGGAATAAAACAATGAATCGTGGTACGATCAGACCACAATTGTTTTATAATTTTATAAATATAATATATATATATACATTATATTCATCATCATACTATATTGTTAGATGTGATAATGGTGAAATGTGTGGCATCAGTTTACATGGTAGTAGTCTACTGTACACCTGACTAATTTTTTCCAGTCACTTGGAAGAGGGTGGCCTTGTATGTTTGTAATTAAAATGAAATAATAAATTATCTATATATTGGAAATACATATAATGTTATATTAAAATTGTTTAAAATAAATTTAAGGAGTGGAGAAAGAAATAAAAAAATCTTTTTGAATAACATTACCTATTCTTTGGGTTTCTTTCTTTGGTTTGAACTAAATCCATAATTAGTTGGATTTATAATCAAAATAATGATTTCATTATGAGACAATAGATTTTGAAATGTTATTGTGGGTATATATTTACCAATCAAAAAGTGTGTGATGGTTTGCAGAAGAGATGATAGTCGGTGGAATTTTATATGTGGGGCGAGTGGCACACAAGTTATTTTTAGTATAAAAAATGTGTTCCAATGTTTTCAACAATTAAAAGGGTCACAAATGATTTATAAAAGTGACTTAGACATTATATGGTATAACCATTTCCATAAATAAAATATAGTATACATTATTTAGTTATTATAATGTTATCCCTTTTATGTTTAACCCTTAATAAATCCATATTTTAAAATAACCATAGTAATGAATTTTTATGGGTTTAATTATTAATTTTGGAAAAAAATCTATGAAAAATTTATTTAAAAATATAAAAAATAGTTATTAAAAATACTAAATCCATTTTTTTTCCTTTTTCAATTAAAATAAGTAGAATTTTTAATCTCTAATTTATAGCACATATCTGATGATAAAGTGGGGTTTAAATGGGGAAATTTTTAAGTGTTTACAATGATTTTTTATCGAAATATAATTTTAAAATAATTTAAATGAAATAAATTTAATTAATTTATAAAATATCGATTTAATTTTACATTAAAACCAATTCAAATTATAATTTAACTTTATAAATTATTTAAAAAATGAAATTATTTAAAACTTCCATATTTATCAATATTCATCAAGAAATCAAATAATTAATGAAAATTCCAAGTATCCACAATAATATATTTTTGAAATACTTTTTTATAAAATGAAATTTATTTATTAAAATATATTTTAATTTTTTTAAATGAATTTTAATTTATGTCATCGAAGAGAACCAAAACTATCAACTATAAAAAATACAATTTTTGAATACATTTATTTTTATCTTAAATTGTTAATAAATTTTTTTATTCAATAGGTAAACATAATATTCAAACATTTTGTTGTATTATTCATATATTAATATTTTATTTATAGGTTATAACAGTAAAATTTACATAATACTCCAACATATTATTTCTACCTAAACATAAAGATGTATGCATCAAATTCTATTTAATAAATTAGGATTATTCTAAAAGAAAATGATTTAATAGTTTTGGTGTGTTAAATTCATAATAAAACATACATTTAATACACAACATTATCTGTATATTTCTTTGAAAATTTTTTAATTTTGTTCTTCTTGATAATATCTTCTGGTCCCCACATTACTTCCTCCATTTTGGGAATTCCCCATATTACCATTTATTGATGTGTTGTTAAATTAATCTATTATTTATATACTGTACCTAGAATATATATGGGTTATTAATAGTATTATATATATATTTTCCATTACATTTCATCATAGTTACGAAAAATCATTTTTTTCATGATCATTCAAAACAATGATATGTCGAACACATCATGTCCTTTTGAGATGCTTGGTGGAATTGTTAAATGATAAGATACAACTTCATTTCATTATAGAATCTAAAAGTGTCTATTGTTCAAGGGGTGTTGTTTCCATTTCATAATGAACCATATAATACCCCTCCATGGTGATACTTTCATTAATACATTATTTTTTACATGGAAGTTAAAATCATTTCTTTAATTACAGAACAAATATTATGCTTACTTCGAGTTCCATCATTGTGACCCTAAATAGCCTATATCATTGTTATTGTATCATCAAAATATTATTGTCCTAAGAGTATAATTTTATAAAAATAATCCCAACATATTGGATGATGTTATCTATTTCAATATAATTCTTATACGGTTCGATTTTAATACATGAATGGAAACTATTATTGTTGGAAAACTCATAAAAAGGTAAATACAAATCCTACTTTACATGAAATTCATGTGACAATGACCTCAAAATTTCTTCCACTTTTATAATCGTCCTTTAAGACTACACATAAATATTAGAATGGTATGAATTTTTAATATTAATCTAATTATCAAGATTATTATAATGACATTTCATCAATTTCGATGTCAAATGGGGATCTCTACAACACTGAATTAAGATAGGTTCCCCATGAAGGCAGAAAATTTCATTAACATATTCCTTGTGATGTTTTTTGGATGTAAATTTTCTCTTAAATCATGAAAATGTGCATATTTTTTGATCTTATCAATGATAACCCATAGGGAATCACTCTTGTTAAGAGTCGTTTATAGTGTTGTAAAAAATGACAGAACAATTTTATTCAATTTACAAAAAGAAAATAAAATAGATGCATGCATTATATAGTCTTTTTCTCAAAGATTTCTCTAATTTAAAAACAAGTCATCTGGACAAATTATTAATAATTTTACATTTCATTATATCACATCAAAAATAATCCATCAAAACCTTTTAACCCATTTTGGGATTGGGGTCTATGATGAAATATTACCTATGATTATCATTAAACAATTCACTTTCTATCTCATGTATATATGGATCACATAATCTACATCTATAGTTTATATCACTATATTCACTAACAAAGTCTTCAAATTTCCCATTATTCACATCTGTAATATTCATCTAAATGTTATCATCAAAAAATTGAAAATTTTTATCTTTTAAAATAAATATAATTTTCAATCATTTGAAAAAAAATTAATTATTCTGTGCCAATAAAAATTCCCATATCCATAATTTCTAGATCTGTGAATTTTAGATCCATATAATTCCTTATTTTGTTTAGAAAATCACGATCATTCCTACTAAAATCATCTTATACCTAATTTGATTTCTCTATATGGTAGTATATTGATCAATCATAATCAGTGAGATTCTCGATTCATCTCCTTTGTAAAATATTTATTTCATTATGTGACAATATTTTTTTTAGAATTTATTAATCCATGTATATCTTACATATTTTACTATAGATATATTGTCTTCATGTATTTAATGAAACAATTATATATTTGAACTCAATCTCGTGGGATGGATATATATATATATATTCATTCCTATTAAATTTACTTGATGCATATTATATCACATTATCATTTTTCATAAGGACACATCAAATAAAATTATTCATGACACCACTTTATACTTCAAACCAATAATTTCAATATGATGTGGTCAAATCATAGTAATGAATAATATACTCTATTATTCATAAAACAATTATACGCATTACTATTTCTAAACAAAATTAACGCCTTTACAGTTACATGTGGTTAACTAGATAAAGAATCATGAAAAATTAAGAATGGGTCGCTGATAGTAACCATTCATACTAGTGAAACTACATACCTTAGTGGTGGTGGTTATTATAGGCCCTTCTCTGACTTCCTTTTTCTTTGAATGATCAACTATGATTTCAAAAGACAAGAAAACAAGAAAATAAAATTCATGATGATTTAACTCAAACATACTATGTTTTAATTATCACTCATAATTTCTAAAAATTCCAAAAATTATCTAATAGTGATTATCATGGTGCACTTAGACAGTAAAATACACCATTTTATCATCAATAAATACCCTAAAAAAGTAAAGATATTCAATCAATAATGTATTAATTAGATCTGTAAAATCATTGGGTACATTGGTAAAAAATGAAATTATATAGAAATTGTAATGTATATACCTCATTAGAAAAACAATATTTAAATTTTTTTCCTTATTTACTAGGAATTGATTATACCCAAAAAATGACCAGTCCTTGAAAAATATTAGGATATCTGATGCAGATTAAATATGTGAAAAATTTGAGTTTGTGGAAAATTTCTATTTATTGTAATATAATTTACATTTCTATAATCAATTCACAACCTCATGGATCCATCAATCGTATTAATATAAAAATGTGGAATCCCCATGGAGAAATTTTATGGAAAATAAATCCATTATTACCAAACTCCTATAGTTATTTCATTAACACCACTAATTATAAAGTGGAAATTCAATATGGATTATTTTATATTAGTAGTTAATCAAGAATTAAATCAATTTTAGACTTTACTTCATTCTACAGGTGATGTCCAAGTAATTCCTAATTAAATAAATCAATGTATTCCAATATAATAGGTATATCCTCAATTTGATGATTACCTTATTGATAAATATATTTTTTTCATCTTCACAGAGAATTTCGTTCCATATAGATAATGGGAGTGGATAAATATATGAGTCATATGATGGTGTCCCTTCTATAAGGAAAATAAATTCTACTTCTTACCCACAAATTATAATTTTTTTTCAATAAATTTTTGATAAATATTTTGAAATTCATTAAATTTAAACGATAATGTAAATGTAAATTATTGGTATAATAATAATTTTAGGGAATAAAATAACATGTTTTTGTTATAATAGAGACTTTTTCACATATTTAATATAGCAAGAATTCCCCCTAGTAGTTTTAAATGATAACTCCATTTTTAAATGAAATGGAAAATTCCAAATAATATCTGAAAATTGGTAGATATAAAAGAGCGAGTTTGCTTTAAATAAAATAAATCATTAGATAAATTCTATTATTAGATTAAATCACCTTCAACTACATCATTAGGTACTTCCACCTATACTTTAGTTGTAAGATAATCATGGAATTTTGTCCATGGAAACGTATCTGGTGGATTACCTTGATTCTTTGGGAATTCCATTTCATACAACACTATATAAAAAAAATGAAATCCCAAATATCAGTGTTTTCATTATTAACAATTCATTTCATTTCAATGTATTTTTTTCCAAAAATAATAAAAAACTCCCAAAACCATAATTTTTTCATAATTAAATTCTTTTTATAGTTTTCATATTGTTTAAATCATTTTATTATTTTTGTCTTCATCGATATATTAAATTATTCGTGGTTATAATATTTACACCTAATGTATTTACTTCTTTAGAATATTTATCATCAATATAATTCTGTTTCTTTTTTTATGTTACATAAAACTATTTCATCGTATGAAGAAAACATTTGAGAGTTCAATACCCTCGGGATGAATAGTTTAAGTACTCTAATAAATTAGTCAATATTACACTCTATGAAACATATGTAATACATATCAAAACTAACTTACCATGTAGAGTTAGATTTATACCCCATAACACTATCTATATCATTCTACATTATGCTATATAACATTATCATTATCTTAGTTTTATTGTCATAAGGAAAATATTTATCTAAGAATTCCTCCATAATATTATTCAACTCTAAGAGTTGTATTTCCCCTTCATTCCTAATATTTTGGTTCAACAAGGACTATTTATTGGAATCCCAATTGAGAAAATAACTTTTATGTGTAACCCACTCCTTTTCACCTAATCCCAATACCATAAATATCTTATCTGGGGACCTAATTTATTTTTTAATTTCCACTAGGGTCGTTTTTAAAACAAATTATTGGGGTTTATGCCACATTAAGTGATCCAATATTGTATAATATAATTTTGGAAATCAATTCTCTATAAGAGAAATTTAATTTTTAAATAACTGATTAATCTTTCCTAATATAGAAATAATTTTATTAGATCCAATATTTTATATATTTTCTTCAAATGTAGCTCAATCTCAATATTATCCAAGATTATTAACCACTTCTTCCTTACAATTTTCATATCTAATTAATTGAATATATAAATTAGTTCATCAATATTTGAACATTAATTCAAATTGAATATTTATTAATACGGTTTATCCATTATCATAACATTAAATTTACTCATTTTTATATCAGAATTACAAACATGGTTAAATTTGGGAGTTTTTTATTTTAAATCCATCATAATAGATGTATAAAGAAAAAATTATTTATACTAAGAATATCACCCTTTGAGTGTTAGACTAGGTGAATAGAAAGGCTCATTTTCATTCACCATATGATGATCAGGTCTATTCAAATGCTCCCTTCTAAGGGTTATTACCCAAGGTACATCTATTCCACAACCATATCCAATTATATAATCCAAAAAATAATGTATCCTTCATAAAAATCATATAATATCTTCTTAATCAAAATTATATAATATTCATATAAATTTATACTCAAGTTATATAAATCGTTTATTATTCCCTTATCATTTTTTCCAATACCTAGTTCTTAATTTTTCAACTAATCTTCATATTTTACAATCTATAATAAACACGATCCCAAAAAAAATTAGATACAATGTATTACATAATTAAATTATCATAGATAAATAGGTTAAATCCTAATGGATCGATCTATTTAGCAGTTTTTAAGAATAATATACATATTGCATAACAATTATATATTGGGAATTGAAAATAAATGATAATACATAACAAATGAAAACGAAATATCATCCTTGAAAACTCATTCCATTAATTATTTATCATACACTAGGGAGAGTAAATAAAATAAGGGTGATATAAAAAGCTCATTAAGGATGACATACATTAGAATATATCCATAATTAATAAGAATAATCAATATAGCATAGAAACTAACTAAACAAACATGAAATGTAATGAAAATGATAGTCCCGACAATACATGGCATAATCAATATGAATAAATTAACTACTAAAAGCACATACCATTCAATTAAAAATTTGAGAATGAATGGAATCCATTTATATTATCATGGTGAAAATATGATGGATAATTATATAACAAAAATATTAATGATGTAAATTGTTTCTTTTTTCATGTCTCAGAAACCTGAAAAACTATAATGTCAAGATCTATAGTATTGATAATTTAAAACTATAAGTAGAACCCCATTTAATTCTATCTAATCAATTTGTCTCCTGAAACCCTCTGATGCATCACATCTCTATAAAAAACAATTGCCTCATACATCCATAATGTTGTAGGAATTCCACATATATAGAATAAAATATTAAATTTATGAATCAATGTGACTTATCAACAAATATAAAAATTGATTACAAAATATGTATCAATTAATTATTCGCCAATTAATAAAATAAAATAAAAATATGCATCCTATGAGAAAATGGTTTATGGTTTTTGATGAAACCATTTAAATCATTCTAGGATATAGATATTTATGATATATTTTATGTACAATGATAAATTATCATAATGAAGAAAACTTTTTAGGAAAAATTTAACAGTCACAAAAGAAAATGATATTTTATAATAACAATTTTTACCTGATAATTTCTAACTCAAATCACCTTGGATGAAATAAATCATCATGAAAAATAAAATACAAAAAAATTATAATTGATTACAATACTACATGTCAAATGGAAAGAATATACACCATAAAAATCTTTAAGGGATTATAATAAGAAATATTCCCAAATGGAATGTAATTTTTTATGAAATCCATTACCCCACACATCCTTTAGTTTGGAATTATTTAACCTACTATAAAATGGTTTTAAGAAATTTATTTGTTTATAATTATCTATAATCATACTTTTAATATCATATATTATCCAATTATAACATTTTCTCCTCATGTCTGTTAGTATAATTTAATTGTTTTCATTTTTTGTGTTAATAGGCTTGTTTTCTCATTTACACATTTTTAATAATGTTTCAGTTCCGGTACATATTCAATAGTTACAGAAAAATAAATATTAATAATTCCACATTTATCATATCTATACATAAATTATACATTTAATTCCATTAATTAATGTTTATTTTGAAAAATTAAAATTATTATGATAATGGATTCAGTAGGTCGTATGTACAGATGAGTAATGTTTTCATTTTCCAAAGATCATTACTAAGATAACTTAAGTAATATTTTTTCTATAAAAAAGGATCATAATATTTTATATACCAAATTATATATATATATATATATTATATTTAGAATCCATGTTTTGTGGTGATGAAAAGATGTACACATCATTTCTTGATGTTAGTAGTCCACACATATAAGAACTATGTTATCATCTTTCCTTGAGTTAAAAGGTAAGAATGAAAATGATATATATTTAGTTTTTATAATTATACATATGTGTTTAATGTGAAAAATATTTCATTTCTATAACATATTATAATAGAAATTATCTTTATTAGCTTCTATATAAAGCAGTAGTGAAAGGCTAATCTCATTACCTCATTTGGTGGCCGTTTTTCGTACACACGAGTGACATCATCAAATCTCTTATGGAATAGATTATGATATGATATATATGAAAATATTACACCCAATGTATATTTATGTTATATATATCATATATAATGTTTAGATACATCATTATACCCAACAATGATACATGGTATTGAGAAACGATTGACATAAGTTCGTAAGGTGGTGGGCTGTTGTACTCCCAAATGATGATTTTTTATAACAATTGGTTGAAGTGAGAGTGTTTATTAGTACTATAACTAATAAAAAAATATCTTATAATATTTATGATACTGCTATTTTTATATCATTAGGGATTAAATAAAAAATAATGATATGGATGAATAAATAATATATAAATTCTCCTTGTAAAACGTTAACTCTTCTAAGGGAATCCTCTTTATGTTTTCACCAAAGCCTTATAATGATGTATTTATGACAAAATAAAGTATTATAGGATTATATGATGGATTTCAGAAATTTATTTTGGATTAAAATGGATGAAAAATAGTGTGAAGGTGTGAAGAGGAGAAGAGAGGGGGTGTCTATTTATATGTGATGTGAGTGGTACAATAATATGTTTCTTAAAGAAAAAAAATGTGCCTAGAGTTTTCACCATAAAAAAGATTCAAAAAATAGATTATTAATGTTACATTCAAATTATAAGGTCTAAAAATTTCTATATAGTGGATTTAAGGGTAGTATTTAGTTCATTGTAACCCTTATCCTTTTAGTTTAACCCCTCAGTAATTCTATTTGTACCTTAACTGTGGTAATTTATTTTTACACTTTTCACTATTCAGTCTATTCAATAATTATGTTGACCTCATTATATAATACAAATACATTGATACCAAATATGTAATTATGTTTTAGAATTTACAATAATAGAATTATAAAATATTAATTTGAACAAAATCCAATGGATGTGATGAGAAAGAATGTTTTTAAAGACAATATGTTCAAATGATTATAGTTTTTTTATATAAAAAAATAAAAACATCCCAAATGAGATAAATGTGATTAATTCATATAAAAATGAAATAATTAGAATGTTAAAAAATTAAAAAATAATTATTTCATTATAAATTATATTTACAAAAATGTAAAGTTTCAATTAAGATAATGAGTTTTTCACTATTCTTTAAATAAAATGAAATATATCATGAACATTTTAACCATCAACAGTAAAATATTTTTTAAATGCTTATTTAAAAAATATAATTTTTTTATCAAATTAAATTTTATAAAAATATTAAATTTACATTTATATTTTGAGTGACAATCATGAGTAAACCATACTTCAGAAGAAATGTCAGTTTTCAAAAATCATGTCTTTTTTCTTTTATATCATTTATTTTTAATTTTTAAAAATATTTAACCAAAATATTAATAATTTTTTAGAATAATTAATACCATAAATACTAATATAATTCTTATAATGGATATATTTACATAATATTTTAATAGATTATTTAATTTAGAAAGTTATATTTTTTCCATCGCATGCTATCGAATAAATTTAATTTATTTTAATGGAAATAATTCTTAATATCGTGGTGTATTTCAATATAAATGGTATTAATAATTATATAGAAATAAAATTATAAAGATATTATTTTTAATAATAATAAAACATTTAACCTACTTCATTCATATTACTTATCTATATAAATCCATTATGGTGGTTCATGAATAGTTTGTGAATTTTTTATGCATATCCCCTGAGAGATTAAGATTTAATTTCGACAATAGTCAATTATATTTCACATGGTAATGATCGAGTCGTGATTAATTAATGATTTCTGGAGTTTTAACTTCTATGTACAACTAATACAGATTCACACCCACTAATAATATTTGGACATGGATTTATATTTTCGAAAACTACATTCTCTATCTCCCACCTAATTTGAAGTATATTTACCTATACATATAATGATCTATATAAATACCCTTAGAGTTATCCCAAGACATATCCATATCCATATACTTATGCATATCGATAAGAATATTACTAAACATTATTCTTATCCCATTTTTTAATTGGTTGCTAATCCAATCCTCTAATACCATTTAAAATGAACCAGGCTTCTCATATATAAATATAACATATTTTTTATGAATATTCAATACAATTGAATGAACAATGACCATAATAGTTTGTGACATTGGATACTAGATATATAATTTTTAATTTTTTTTAATGATCTTCAACAACCCTATATAATGATATTCCATTACTCGACTCTTCATAAAAATACCCTACTAAAACCATTCATTATAAGATATTGAAAGGAAATATATATTGGTTTATCTTAGATTATCTATATATGTAAACATGGGAGATATAGTTATATGATTATATGAAATCACAAGAAAAGAATATGTGTCTGAGATCCTTAATATAATAGAAATTGTTCCCAGCCAATCTATCATAGATCCTAACCATGATACATGAAATAAAACATTAACAATAGAAAAGAAATGATTCATAAGACTATGAAATTATCATAATTCACAATCCATAAGATCATGTTGTAAAAGTGTGTGAAAATCATAGATGATTAAACCATTTCCTTTGTCAATGTAAACTACAAAGACAAAAAAATATATTTTATTACACCTCATCCCCGTATTCCTAATGTTAATCAAGAACATCATTCAATTTCCCATCTGGTATGAAGGTCATATCCCTATTTCCCATGAGAAACCATCTCTTTTTCCTATTTTGGATTGATATTTCATTAGATATAACGCTCCCCAATGAATTGGTGGAAAATAATTTTCCCACCTATCACATAGGGATAATTATACAAGAATGTTCCCTAATATCATAAAAAAAATATCATATCAGAAACCATGAAATGAAATATGCTTAATACAAACATATCATATCACAACCCATGAAATTAAATGGACATAAAATTAAATTTTATATATCACAACCCATGAAAAGAAATGGGATTTATAATAATTTTATCACATCAAAACCTCAGAAAAGTAAGAGGATTAATAAATTATTTGTAGTCATAATCATAAAAAATATAATGAAATAATTAAATTTTTATTACATGATCATATACCCTGTTTTTTTTATATAACATCAAACGATTTAATCCTATATAGAAAATTAATTTTGTGAGATTCTTTTGATAATTTCATGAAGAAACCCATTATACCTGGTAAATTATAGTTTAAAAATAAAATTTCATGAACCATTATGAAAATAATTTTAATTCAAAATAATATTCATAACATATAAAATTATATCTAGTGAAAACATGGGATATTTTTGTGGGAATTGTTTTTCATGTTATGAATGTACAAATAAAGAAGATATTATACTTTTCACTAAAATCCTAAATATTTCCTTTAGATAAGAATGAAAATATTAATTTATAATAAATATTTAAAAATTAAAATATATAAAAGAATTTTTTTAACAAATCTTGTAAATAATTTTAACAAATTTTACTATTTTGATGATAACACGGATATAGAAAAAGGGTTTTCAAAAGAATAGATAAAAAATGCCTATTTTTAAAAAAAATTTGTTTTTTATCTTTATTTAATTAATGTCATAAAATTTAAAGAAAACATTTTCAATCCTATTATAACTAAAGGATAAGAAAATACTAGAGCATCACCATTGGTAGATCATAATATTCCATCATTAGAATCATAATTAATGAAAACTCTAATAAATGATAAGACTGTAACATAAAAACATTACAACATTTGTTTCATTTGAATAGTAATAGACATTAAAAAAAACATAAAATTTAAATTTAAATATAATGAAAATTTTATATTCATTATATTATCTATAAATGAAGAATAATATACACATTATATATGAGTTATGGTGAATAAAATAACCTATTACCCAATGAAGGAAATTTGAGACATAAATCCCATAACATAAGTATTGACATCCTTCATAATGGTACAAAATCATTTATAAAATATTTAGGTCAATTATAAATATATTAAATTAACATAAATATGTATTCCATATTATAAATGATTTAAAAATGACCTTTTATTACTTATTTATTAAAAATTGATTATTAAAATCACATTTTAGGTAGTAACTACTTTATTTTTTGGTATTATTTGGGTTAGTATTTTGGATAATTTTTTTGATCATAGATACATCATCTCAAGAATATTTACCATTATATAAAAATAAAAAATATATCTATATATATATTTATTTAGAGAAATCCATAAGAGTGACAGATAAAAGATGAAATGCACCATTCAAGGAGGCTTTAGGTCTTACCAAGAGATAAAGGTTGTTTCCATTTTGTCGACGTAATAAAAGAAATAAGGTTAAATAATAAATTACAATAATAAATTATTTACATTTCATATTTATAATATAGGTTCTCTAAATATATCCTTATTAATTTAATGTAAATCATAAGGGAAGAACAATTCCCAAAACATCAGAAGGGAGTATTTTAACGTACAAATGAGCAGCATTATCTTTCTCTGATGTAATTGAACATAAGATGTTGTTTGTGATATAAAATTTCATTATGTATAATAATTCCAAAAATATCATATATAAATATTAAATACATCTTTATAACCAGTTGTGATAGGTCATGATAGAAAATTAACAACATTTGTTTGTGAGGAGGTAGTCCTTGGTATATAAGATTGAAAGATTCATTTTACATTTGTTAAAAGTATAAATAGATATATATTATTATGTTAAAATTATGTTATCATAGTATATGATTTTACTAGGGTTATTATATTTGAATTAATAGACCATGAATGATTTTGGTAAGAGAATAATAAAAAAGAAATAATTTACTGGCAATAATTGCCAACGATTAAAATAACCCCCATTAGATAACTAATTAAAGGCCCTACGGATTAGTTTTGGGAAGAAAAGTAGAATTAGAATATTGGTAAGGATTTTGAGCATAATTTTTTTTGGTGATGGTTAATTCATTGGGATTATGAGTTATGAATATATGAGGAGAAGAAGTGGGAATTTATAATGTTTGGGGATTGTAAATTTTGTAAATACCCAAATGTCGTCAAAAATGAGAAGCCCCTCAAAACTAAAGTACATCAAAAATTCATAAATAAATGATTCGATATATGATATGGACATGTCACACCCTGACCAAATAAAAACACAAATTTTAAACATTTACATCCTTAACGTCTATGTTTTTTTTAATTTTACCAATTTAATTTTCCCCATGGAGACAAGTCTTTTTATCTAACTAACATATCGTAACTTCACATATATATATATATATATATATATTTGATCTTATATAGATAATATGTACCCATTGGTTCAAAATGATTGACCCTATTTGTAAAAAAACCTATGTTTGTGGAAAATTAATTTCAATAAAAGCATGTGAAACACACATAACCCTATTTTACAATTTTCCATGCTAATGATATTTTTTAATATTTAAGGGTTAAATTAATTTTTATAAAAGGTCCATTTATTCCTGAATGAACTATGCACAATAGTTATATGCATATACAAAGTACTTTTTATATTCTATGAATTTTTTAAATTTTAAATCACTTATTCAAATATTATATATTATAAAATAACAATAATGTCATTTTTAACACTATTGTGTTAATTTGACTTTTATAACACCAAATAAAAATTTATAATTAAAATATATCTTTTTCAAACGTTTATATCATGTTATAATGAACTAAAAAATTCATGAATGTCAATTTTCCATTCAATTTATATTATTATTAATTTTTTGTTAACATTGATTTAAATTTTCCTTGAATATACAAATTACTATGTTGGCATTCAACATCCATTAAAAGTAATAATATAATTACTAAAAATTATAAATATACTAATCTCTAGAAATTTATTATGTTCTTCTGAAAATTTAAGGAAATATTCACTGAAATCATACTTTTGTTCTTTTTTGTATATATATTGATATTTATACGCGATAGGGTGACATTTTTTACTTTCATTTACAAAAATTATAATATTTGAAATTCATAGATAAGTGTTCCATGTACAAATAAAATTCAATAAAAATGTCATAATGGTCGATATATTTCCATCTAATTATAGTTTTATGGGTGTATACGTCATTTTAACAATTATTTTATCTATTTAACACTGTATTACATTTGTTTTAACCTTAAAGAGGGTAATTAATTTTTTGTGTTTATTATCAAATTGTTTTTAAAAAAAATTAATTTGAACATATTATGTGACATTAATAATTATTATTACAAATATTGAATTTATTTTTTCATTTATAATTCATATAAGTGAAAAAAATATAATTTAAAATCCAACATGTAGACGAGAAAAAATCATTATTTCCTCAAGAAAATATTAATAAATATATAAATATTTAATAAGAAAATTAAATATGAAATTGATTCCAATTATCTAAAATTGATTACAAATATTTAATGTATGTAATTTTAATTTCAATCCAAAATTTATAAAATTTGATTTTTTATTTCCTTAAAATATATGCCAATTTTTAATAAAACCTAGTACATTTCAATATTCTTCAAAAAAATTATCTTCGCATATAATTTTCAAATATTCATCATATGGAAAAATTTATAGGATTATTTCAAAAATATAATAAATTTATTCAAATAAATTTTCTCAACAGCCGAAAATATTAATTTTAAATAAATCATCCTGAAAAATTAGATAAAACTAATTTTTAAAAAATAACAATTTTTAAGTGTAAAACTCAATTTAAACATTATATATTGCAAAGATAACATATTATATTAATGTTAATACATTTTATTCAATATATATTATATATATTTAATTAAAATCATTCACCAATAGATTTTTTAAATTCAATGAGATAACACATTTTTGTGAAAATTAAAACCATTTTTTGATAATGGTCTCCTATATTTTAAAATGGTGTTTATATTAATTTTTAATTAAATTTTACCTATATAATTAATTTTATATATAGTTTTATTTCATATATTCTTATAATTTAGTTAATCATATCGATACCCTCCATTCAAATGGTAAGGATCTAACGATCATACTAAAAATAATATTTTAATATTATTTCCTGTTTTTTAAAACCCTATACCACATGTAATGAATGATGTAATGGGTGTTGTGTATAATTTATGAAAAGAAATTTCCAGCTAATCTGACCAAAACACATTTTTACATGTAATAGAAGATATGAAAAAAATAAATCTTTTTGATTAAAATGTTTCACAAAATCACTAGGATGTAAAAAATAACATCATATTTTTGAATAATAAATATACATTGAATATTAAATATTATTTGTTCCTAATTAATATCTCAATTATATTTTATAATGATTTATATCATCAAATGTTCATCTAAATAATTGTTGATATTCCAATAAAACCTATATACTCTACAATTTCAATATTATATCTTGGAAAAATAGATTTCTACACAAATTATCTTTCCAGACAGATTTCATAACTATTGTTAATTAGGTTTATTTCTATCACTCTTATATAACATCAACTAAATATTTTAAAAGGAAAAACTTCAGTTTCACACCATTAAATAGAATATAATCGAGAATTATATTATTCTAATGAATACATGGAACACCACTCCCATGGATTTTATCATTCCCATTATCCCACGATGTTATATTCATTATATTCAAATATAATACAGAGAAGTAGAATGTACATAAACCATTCTATAATATGGCATATGATTATTCTTTAAAGAACAGCCCTTACCATCTATTATTATTCTATATATTATTTTGATTTTAATCATTCAATCATTCCTCCATTGTAATTGATAATTTGAAAATAACCCCATTAGGGACACCCAACCCACTAGTACAATTATACTACCATAATGAATAACATGTGTATTCTTTATAAATACTCCTTATACATTCAAATTGGTCTCGAAATTCTAACTCTTGTGTTGTATTTTTATGATTTAACCAACAAAATTAATCATCCATTTTCCTTATTCCCTGTGATTTTAATCAGAATTTATTTAGATCAATTTTTTTTCATTAATAGAGTTTTCATTTTCTTTGTACAAAAAAATATCTCTTCAGTCTAGAAATTTTGGTAGGTAAAAAAACCATTTAGTATAACATACACCATGTTTTCATTATTCAGGACCACTTCCCATGACTGGGTGCCTATTTTTTAATGTGACACATCAAACCCTTTAATTCCTAAATATATGTTATAATCCTGAAATTGGAAATTCCACCAAAATTAATATTAATACATAAGAAAAACCTATTATTTCACCCTTCTAATATTGTTTTCATAATAATAAATTTGAAATGTATATTAAATGATCATTTATATATGTTTTTTATTCAGAGTATTGAGATCTAACTGTATCTTGTATTTCCACATTATTTATGAATTTTAATATAATAAAAAACTATTTAATTGCCTTATTTTATAAAAATAAATATGGTGTCAATTTTTTCAAATTATGAAAATCATTTTACTCTATTTTTATATGTATGTGATGTTTTTTCCATTAATACATATTCATATTTTTTACATTTTTGGTTGTAATTATGACATGATTCATCTCCTTTGAAAAAAAGTTAATGTTGCAAACCCTATAGCTTTATAATCAATGAAACCTCATTTTATAGTTGGCTTCATATATTATAAAAATAATATTTCCTTTCAAAATATGAAGTATACATTTGTACTTGATAAATCTATTTTAGGGTATAAATAGGTGCTTCATGTTGTTTTTATTTTTTTACTATTATATTTATATAATGTTCTAATTTTATAATATTATATCTTTGATCCTTATTCATCATAAAAAATTTGGATGTTATTTACATTAATAATATAATATCTTCCATAACTATTTTACATTATTCTTTTAGATATTTTTTTGATATTAATACTTGTCGTTATTATTCGTTAGAAACATTATTTCATTTTATAATATTTAATTTTATTCTTGGTGAAATATCCTTGAAATATTATATTTTCAAAAGGATGTGGTTTCTAAATCATCAACATTATCATGTGTTGTAAAACCTATGAATTTATATTTACAATAGAAATTTATTATTGGTTTAGAAAAAAATAATCATATGGAATCGCCATTGATTACATGAATTCGGTCACCATGTTTCTTGACAGACATATTCATTTTCATATGCTTTTTGATATTAGATAGATTGAACTTTTATTTAAGTCATTTTACACCCAAACCAATAACTTTTTCATTCACATCAAATGATACAACTTGACTCTCTTCCTTCACAATAAATGTTTTACCATATAATTGTTCAAAATACATACAAAAAGTAAAATATTTATTTAACAGGAAGGATAATATTAGAAACGTCAACATATATAAAAATTTTGAAGGATTTGGTTGTAATAGAATTAATTATTAATTAATATACCCCTTTCATATCATTATCATGTTTAATAAACATAACAACCACTATTACAATGTATTGAATAAATAAAAACATAGACTTATCACAACTATTAAAATCAGTTCAATTTTATAATGGTGTATATAAAAAAGATAAATTAATAGAGTGACACATTAAATAAAAATATATGATGTTGAATAAAATAATAAATTATTAAAATCAATAAAATATATTGTAATTTGAGTCACTATGAGGAGAGACAATGTTCAATGAGGTGGTCGAAAACAATAATCATTTTCTTCTTACTTTTTTTTCATTCAATTTTTAGAATATTTTTTCCATGAAAATAGAAAACAAAATTTATCCTATATTTTGTTTATCAATTGACATAATCACAAGTGTAGAGAATTTAAATAATAAAAGACATTAGATTTTAAATTTTGAAACAAATTGGTATCATATAAAGAAAAAAACAATGATGCATTACTCTTCTACATAGTAAAACTACTCATATTCCAATTTCAATGATTCAGAATAAAGAACTATTGATCCAACCACTTTTATTACATGAATTGTGAATGATAGATTTAGATTATACACTTCAGAATGTCTCCAATATTGTTATTCAATACCTGGTTGGATTCATATCTAAATTTCTGTAGACTCACTTTGTCATTCAATATTCTTCTATTATTCATCTAGTTGGATGATAAAAAATCTATATGAATTAGGGATGAGTTTTTGAATCTCCTCAATCCATGCAACAACATATCATGATCAAATGATAACAATTATGAGAATATTTATTTATCCTCTAATTTTATCCCTCCTCAATCTCTATGTATTGAAATATTCAGACTCTAAGAATTTGTAATTAATGGTTTTCCATAAAAAATTTCACTTTTTTTGAATTGACATAAATCAACCAAGTGTTCTTTCTACTTTTTTTAATATCATAAAAAGATGAAATTATTTTAATATGAACACATATCCATATTATTAGATGAAATATGTCTATTCAATTCCCCCATCAAAAATTTATCCATTTATAAAACATTTCAGTTTAATTTTTTTCCCTCATTCATCAAAACTACTTTGAGAGCAATTAAAAAATGCATTCTCATCGTTATAAATTACAGTGTTCATTTAATATTAGGAAATATCTATCATATGCTTCACTATCTTGATAGTTATCCATTATATAAAGATTCTTTACATTTAGTTTCATTCTCAATAAAACCATGATCAATGTTTTTTACATTATTGAATGTTGAAGACTTTAAAATCAATCCACATTTTCTTTTCATTATTCATTTTATACTTTATTATCTTGGAAAGCATTACTATAGTCTAATATATGATCCTTATTAACTGAATAGATATTTATTAAAGCTCCCTATTCAAATTCATATAATAATGTTTTAAAGTTATTTTTTTAAAATATCAAATTCTTTTTAATATCTTAATCATGCATTAGAAAAAATATAATACTTCTCATTCTTAGTTGAGGCATTAATAATTGAAGCACCTCGCCTTTTAGCTATCTTTTTTGAATATGTATTTAAAATTATAATACTACCCCTGTAAACACCATAAAAATTACATATATTATAAAAAAAATTACTTTTATCAGTGAATTTACATTATACAAAAAAAATATCCACTACAATCTTTACTTGATTAACAATTTTACTCGTCCATAAGATGTTGGATTATTTATTTAACTTAATTACAAGAATTTTCTATGAGGTAACCCTTATGTTGGTTCTTTATTTATTTAATATTAATATATTAAATCTTATGTGGAATAATACTTGAGTTTTTATTGACTCCACATGTATATTTTATTAGAGACTAATATTATTTATTTCTATTGAAACACTCCCTTTAAGATGTAAAAATTAATGATCTCCACACACCACGATCTTCATTTATGGGACACATCTCATATAAATCAATGTATTTCATCTAACGGGAAAAGGATATTCTAAGAAGTCACTTCTATTTTATGCGGTACGACATATGGGGTGGATAACTTGTCAATATCATTACATTATGTTTGAGAGTTGGATAGTTATCGAACTTAAAAAATATTGAACCCTGATTAATAGTGTTGATGAAAAATGTTATATCATAGTTTTATGAATTTTAAGTCTTATTAGTAATGGATGAAAATTAACATTGTTATTTAATCCCACATGAAAACCTTTATAAAATTCCTAAGTATTAGTTTTTCATGATATTGTAGAAACCCATCGATAAATCCCTTAGACATTAACCCATAATATGGAATAACTTGATCTAACAAATTCATGGGATTATATCTACATTACGAAAACCCACAAGATAACTAACCTTCACTCTAGATACTAATGTACCAAAATGTGGATAATATTTAATTCTTATTTAATTCCTTATACAACCTCATTTTTTTAAAAAAATAATCATTCACGTAGAGCTAGATAAAAAATTAATCAAATATATATATTATTTTATCACAAAAAATAGTCACCATGTTTTAAACAACCAATTATTTTTTTCTCTATATTTCATGAAATATAATAACTCTTAATATATCCATGAAACTCGTGTGTCCTATATAGTTATAAAATAACTCATTAAGACATCCAATCCATAACCAATAATATATTATATATTTAAAAAAATACAATATATAAACAAATTAATAATGTAGTTTTATATAAATTGAAATATATACTAAAAAATTATTGTTTTCAAAATATATATATTGAATGAAATTATTAAACTCACAATGGTAATATATTGAAAAAATTATAAATGACAGTGCAATATTGAAATTTTTTAATCATTATTTCATAAATTTAATTTATAGAATTAATATAAAAAAATAATCTACATATCAAAAAAATTGATCACACCCTGATTATTTGACTTTATTTTTATCATATAATCAATATAATTTCAATAACAATACATAGTGAATTTAAAAAAATGTGAAAGGAAACTCTCTATATGAATGGTTGTTAAAGAATACATTATAAAAAGATAAAATGTTTTAAAAAAACATTAATGAACTATTATGAATCAATATAGTTACACCATATACATTTTAGAATATTATATCATATATTGTGTCGAAATTATTACTAAATAATTATGTAACTCTTATAAGTTTTTTATTGATTTATATTAGTTTCTTGTATAATAAATCTTTTTGTAGTTGGATAATGTGAATCAATCTGTTAATAATGTTATTTTAATAGTATATTATGTTCTATAAATTTCAATGATATACATAAACGAAAATATAATATATTATCCTTAAACATATGTAAAATATATATTTTCTTTTATTAAAAAAATAACGATTTAAATATTTTAACACTGAAACTAAAATTTTTATTCATAAATTTGTGATGATAATAATTTTAGTGGATATAAAATGTAATAAATTTTTAGTTTCTCAATTTCATAGTGAGATACTCAAGTATTAAAAAAAATAAGAATGATTTTATATAACTTGTCTCTAATAAATAGGAATTTATTATGGTTAAAAGGTATTGTTGAATTATTTAGTGGTTTGAAAACATTTTTTAAAACATTGGGTTTAGATTAACACAAATTTTGATATTTATATTAATAATTAATTACACTTTCATTGTAATTCATCACATGATTCACTATATTGCTACATTGAAAGAAATATCATTTAAATCATTAAGAGAAACAAAAAAAATTACTCTTTATTTTATATGAATTGATAATATTTATATAAATTAAATTAATTACTATAACTTAAATAGGTTGGATATTATGATTATGAATTTCCAAATCATCATACATATATAATGATTACTTATTTCAAAGATATCCTTCAAAATGTATATAACTCCTAGAATGATAGAGTATTTATCTATTTCTATTATTAATAATAATTTTATGGGGTATATTATTTTATTTTCATATTTTGATGTTGAATAATAGAAGTATTTTTAATTAAAAATACAATCTATATTCTGGTATAATGAAAATATATCAATAGTTAGAAAAACAAATAATATAATATAATATTAATAACTATTTAACAATTGTGTTAAAACATGAACATACTATTTTTATTATTGATTAAAAAGGAAAAAATACATTAAAATTGTTTAGTTATAATTGATACAAATATTTTACTTGTTTATTTTTTTATAAATGAAATAAATTCATCCACTTGTTTTTATTAATAATTGAGAAGAAGTGAGTTTTCTCATATAAATGGATATAGAGAAACTGAATTGATTCACTACTCTTTGGAGGATAAAACATCAAGAAACTAAAAATAAAATTTATCTATTTATTATGTGTTCTTTGTTACATTCCTATTACAAAATACACCTCTCATTTAAGATATTATATTAATTTCTTTTGTATGATTTGTTTTCACTCCAAATATAATAAAGAAAACTATTAAAGAATATATCAATGAGATTCTGATATATTAAGAGGGAGACAATTACATCCCATATTCTGGGATAATTTTATCCACATTCAAAACAATATCATTAAATGATTAACATGTTAGTATGCTTATCTATATTTGATGTTTTCATTCCATAATTTTTTTCAATGTATAAAATATGAATTTGTATAAGGAATATGTTAAAGAATAATCAATGTATAGGTGATGAAATTTAATATTACCATGAAAAAAATTAATATTATGTTATGCTTTGGAATAAGAGAGAAATCAATTTGTTTTCTAATTATAATTCTGAAAAAATATTATTTTTTAATGCACATATTGAAGTAGTAAAAAATTTCTTTTCGGAATAAATATGTATAAAATCTTTAACATACCAATCGTACAGTGTTTGTTTTTTAAATGATGATAATTATAATTTTTATAAAAAATAGATAATAATTAATAAATATATCAAAGAATTTGATTTATATAATATCTTAATGTTATGAGGAATTTCATCATGGTAAAATTTATTTCGAGATTGAGATATTTCATTAATACTAAGACTATAAAAATATTTACTTTTCCATATAGAATGATTTTTTATTTTCTATACTATAAATTACCCGGCTATAAATATGGGACCATGATCTAAAATTATACTATAGTGAATAGAAATAAGATCAATAAGGTAAAAAATCTCAATATTATTCTCATTGATTAGGATCTATTATTATTTTTTCTTTCCATATAATTTTGGTGTTATTATAATAATATTTTTTTAAAAAAAATGATCTCCCAAAAGAGAATATTTTATATTTTTTGATATTTTTTTCAAATATTAAATCATTGATTTTTCTCATGATAATGTATTTTTTTGTATTATTTTCCAAATGATTATCTCTTAATTTTAACATATTTAATGGTCCATCATTTTGTTGGAATCAATTTGATTTATTTGGTAAATTTTATTCTCATGTTATTTTGGTCATTTTGATTTCCTAAAATTCCACGACATGAAATTTTATAATTAATTTTGGATTTAATATTTAAATATAATAATATTAATAATAATAATAATAATAATTTTTTTAATGTAATTATTTGGGTATTTTTAATAATTTATTTTATTCTAAAATAATTTCAAATCATACATGTCTCATGTATCATCTTTATTTTTTTCTAGTCATTATATAAGAATATTTCATTCTTCCATAGTAATGAAATATTTTTGATATTATTTTCTTACTTGATGTAAAATAATTATCCATCAAATAAATTACCTGGGTTGTTTTATAAATGGATTTATAAGGGTTGGTTGAAAACTATCATAAGAGAATCCATATCAATTTCATTTTTCTAATGATAATTTTCAGTAGAACCTCTGATGAGATAAAATATAACCAGAAGAGAGAAAAATTTAATTCTTTATAATATAATAACTAAGGCTTCAGTTTTAATCCAAACAAGTTAAAATTGAAATATGAGGTCATCATTTGATGAACACTAAAGAGGCGACTTGAAGACTATAAATGTTATACACCCATAAAGAAGGAGCTCACACATGAATTATACATAACATGAGTAATGGTTCAATAATAATTTCATTTATAAATTATTATCAAGGATATTTAATGTGATGATATTTATTTTAGAATCACAATATATATATATTCCATTATTAGAATGAATTATGAGGTATGATGATTGAATCAATGAAAATCACTAGATATTTTTTGATATATGAACTGATCATAAAATCATCATTGAATCTAGATATATATAACTGGTTTAAGACAATGATCATAGATACATTGTAAATATATTAGTGTAAAAGAGATAAATGATGATAATCAAGTAGAATAATGTATCATGGTAAAAATTTTATGATAATTTAACAAAAAACATCCACCATTCAAGAGAATTATTTATCATATAATGGAGGTATTCATTAAAAAATCAAATCCTCCAACAAAATACCATGGAATAATTAACAAATTATAGATATATAATAAATCATCAATAAACAACATTTTTATAAATATGATTCATAAACACTTTCTAATTTTATGTTTTTAGTAAATTTTATATCATGATTCACCCAATAAATTCAATGAAAAGGATATATATGTAATAGTTATTTGTATTAAGGGTGAATATTTAAATATATCATTATATAATCAGTAATTCCATCATATATTGATTCACATATTTAATAAATACAAACTTATTTTTCATTAATTTAATGAAATATCGTTGTATACCATCACTGGATATTCAAATATTAAAGAGGAAAGGGGAGAATAATGTGATAGTTTATATTTAATAGAGGGATTAAAAAGATTATAATAGGTCCATGGGGTTTAGAATTTGTTTTTAATGGTAGTGAAAATTAATTTTGTTAAAAACCAATTGGGTTCATTAATTACACCCTCTGAATTGGCGAACCATGTGGATAATGGCTTGGAATGTGTAGGTTAATGGACCTTTAAGAACCAATTTTGTTCTTCATATACTATTAACAAGTCAAAACAACCCCATATACAATTCATTGGGTTCATCGTTTCCCAAAAAATATAAATTGACTCATAAAGCTTGTTTGTAGTAGATTTTAGACACTGAACTGCCAAGTATACATTAAACACTTAATTCCAGGATTCCTTGAAACATTTTCAAAAAACATTTACCTTCTTAAACAACATATAAAATATAAAAAACTAGACAACAATAATCAGTAAACATGTAATATATCATACCTCAAAATAAAGAATATATTTTACAATTATAGCTCTCTAATAACTTCTTCTCCCAGATAAGTGACGTAAAATATTTTGGAAAATAAAATATTTCCATTGAGAATAAAAATTAGTACATAAATCCCATTAATCCTTATGAATTCATATATGATTCCAATGATTATAGGAAAGTGGAATTGTCTTCTTTTGAGGGACTTTCTCACTCTGATCTATAATCTTAGCCATATGGTCGACGTATGATATCTCAGGGTCTATATCAACATCCTCATCATCAATGGAATGAATAGGATATGTAATTTCATTCTATATTAAATATATATCAAACATGTAATGTATAAATCGATAGCGATAATAAATATCATTAATTTATACCACTATCACAAAATGCTTTTTGTTATGAAGGGGTCCAATATAGTGGTATTCTAACCACCATAGATTCATAAAATAATATAGGAAAAGAAAAAAATTTACTCTCATAAAAATATGAACAGATATATATAAATCCATATTTAACCTTATATTTTGGAATATGAACTCCACCTAGTGTGAAATGTGATAATACTTTTCTAAATTACATTCACTATGATTCTCACACCCATTCTTTTTTCATGTCTTTGTTTTGATTAGGTTTATTGAAAACCCTGATACTTTTCTTAGGTTCAGAGTGAAATGAATGTTTATTTTTGAAATAAAATATATTTCTAATCATCTTGTGATGGATTTCTCAAAGGTTGTTTGTAATTTTTTAGGAGAAAATGTCAGTTACATCAGGATATGGCACATTTGTCATCCCATTTCCAATTTTTTTAAAAAATAATTTATTTCATTAATAACAACTTATATTATCAATTGTTTTCTCCCATTACAGTTTCCATAAGGCCTCCATGAAATATTTAATCCACCATATCCTTTTGGACCCCTTTTGAAATCCATAATCTTGGAGGATTTTGGTTATATATCCAGTTATTGTGCTATCCAGTTAGCCCATTTTGAGTTTAAAAATATAATTTGATTCTTTTATATATTATTCATTTTTTAATATTTTTTTGTTATTACAACTCTCACTTGATCCTAATAACCCTCTGATCACCCCGCATTCCATTATCCCTCTTTGGAGCTAATCGTATTCACAAATTGGGAAAAATTTCTCGAGGATTCTCAAATATTCCAGATTTGATAAGGTAATTTGTTTCTTTTACAAATAATTATTTTCGTCTCATTCCCCATAAATATTATTTACCCAGGTCATCCCTACCTATTTTTACTCTCCAATTGGTTCCAAGATATTCATTTTCCTCTAAGAATATAGACCTAAGGGAAAATGAAGAGTTATCTACTTTCCTGGATGAGATTCATTATCCTTTAGCCCCTCCTCTTTCCCCTTCCACATTATTTTGTTGTCTTCTTATCTCCTTGTCATGAATGAACTGGGGTTATGTAATCCCATTTTTATATCAATTTTCAATTCATTTAAGCCTTTTCTTCACAGATCTAGAGTGTTGGGAAATAGGATGGGTGATATCGGGTGTCGGGTTCTTTTGCACCATGGTATTGAGGTATGATATACATTGAAAATTAATTTATTATTTAATTTTTATCATTTTTTTATATTTTCATCTGAAATATATGTTTAGAATTGTTTTTATCCTTTTTATAGTTTTCATGGTGTGAAAAATTGTTGTTTAAGACTTGTTTTCTTAAAATTAGTGTTATTTTATAATAAATGTGTACATTGATTGCTTACATAAATGTTCAGTTTGCATATGCACCTAGTTTATGGTATTTTGAACATGTTTCAGTAAATTTTAAACATTTATGGAATGAAAATTATATTTTATTCCATATTCAAGTGCTTAAAATAAGTTTTTTTAAAAGTACATGCCATGTGTTCAATAAATTGTGTGATTGGATTTTATGTGGGTAGTGCTATTTAAATTATTTTTTTGGATTTATAAATAAATTATAAGCCTGAAAAATATTATTTTAGGGAATTTTTATGGATTCCCAAAGTAGTTTTTTATTTAAATACCAATGGTTTTTTTGCAGTAAACATGTTTTGGACTTATTTCCTAGTAAATGGCCCTTCTGATAGCCTTATAAAAATGGTAGTACTTAGGAAGGGTAACCTGAATGTTTTATGGAACTTATTAACGTTTTTTATTCTACAAATGGGTTCTATACCCCTATTTATTATAATATAAATTTGTACATTTGGAAAATTTTTGTTTTGAGAAATGCATAATGACTTGTTTCACATTTTTCTTGTAAAAATAGTTTCCATGAGTACATTAAATTTTAACATTTGTATCCCTTTTAGGGATAATAAAAATGATTTATTAAATGGTTTTTGTTGTAAAATATAGTTTTATATTGTATTTGTTTATATTTGTCTTTAAAATATAATTTTAATGTATTTTACATGAAATGCCTCATTATACTTTATAAAATAGTTTTATGAATATTTAAGTGGTCTGTTGATCTATGATAAAAATGTGTGACATGTGTGTGGGATTCTTGATGTGTGTATGATTAGTAAACATAATATTTATGAGAAAATATAATTTCATTAATGTGTAACACTTTTTAAAACAAAGAAGGTAAACATGAGTATCTAGGTGGGCAGATGTGTTCAAGAATACTTATGACTTAAAGGGTCTTTGTCCATGTTTAATGTAACAAGTGTAACAATGAAAACACTAACTAAAATATGTTGATGTTGGTGTTGGGGACCACTAGGTTATGGATTATTTAGATACTTTTCTCTCATTTGTAAGAGAACGTATATTTTCTATTTGTTCTTTTAGACCAAGATACGAGGTACTTGGGGCCCATAATGAACTACTGCATTAGCGATGTTCCTGTGACATGTGCCCATTTTCTATGTTGTACTCACCATTAGTATATAGTTTTTTTATTTGCTAAATTCAACAGTTTTTGTTTTTTATTTAATAGTTTACATTAATTAATGATTCCCTCTTGAAATCTATTTTTTTAAAGATATATCTCCTTGAAAATGGTTACTATAATTTCCTATATATTAAAACATGAAAGAATTTTACATTATAATTTTTATAGCACAAGATCAATTTTGGAAGAAATTATTTTTTATATAATATTTCAAACATGAAATTTATATTTCTTTTATTTTATAGAAAGTGCATTGGAAATTGAATATCAGGCTAACATACTATGTTTTAATACACATGCCTATAGTCATCTTCTATTTTTAGCCCTTGTGTTGGTTCCAACCTTGAGTTTGATTGCCTGGAGCAACATATAATAATTGTGTATGAGTGTTTCTAGTGGGATCGCATGGTGTCCACAGATATTTTTGGTTTGGTTGGTTCATTTGTTGGTATAGTTGTATTTTCACTTTCTTTTACGATTACTATTCATTTCAATTTTTATATTAATTTATATTGGGATACCTGTACTATCTGATATTTGTTTTATTAGCCATAATTAGGAAATATCATTCGCTTGAGTACTCTATTGATTCCCCCAATAGTAGCTGTCAACCCATGTGGATTAGAAACACCCTTCCGGCCATGTCCCTGTTCATTTCGGGTGCATGGTTCAGGGTCGACCCAAAATGGTTTCTGAAAAAATGGTATTATAGGAAGGTTAGCTCCTATATGACCATTCTTTTTAGAGCTCCCTTTGTTATTTGGGTATGTCCTGGTAGATAGAGTTGAATTTTTGGGAAATTTGGTGATGGTTTAGGAAGAGATTCATGAACACTTTCTCATTTTAACCCTCATGTTTCCACAGGAAGTTCAGTTTTATTATGGTCATTTGTTCATATTGATTATTTGTGTCGGGATACCACATGGGGAGTACAAATAAAGATCTTTGTGAGAAATCAAGGCCTATAAATCCATGTAGAGAAATGACATGGTCATATTTATTCTACACATGTCTGTGGTGTGATTGCATATGGACACCAACGATATGATCATGTTACCCACGGACAACAGTTCTATTTTGTGGGTCTCTTAGACCTTTCATGAATTTGGAATTTTGTTTTTGAAAATTAATTTTGTACAAATTGGAAAATAGGTCTTAAGGAAATGGTTTTCTATTGAAAATTCAAAAATAGGTTTTGAAAATTTAATTAAAAAATCTTTTGGAATGTTGGGTTTTGTGAAACAAATCAAGGGGATAAAGAAGAAATGATATAATAGGATTGAATTTCCATAATTTAAACATATTGTTTCTTAAAATGAAATTTCTTGAATGATTGGATTATTTTAAAGTGATTCAAATATTTGTTTTAAATGGGGTGTTTTGGGCTGCTGAAAAGTGTTTGAATCTGATGAATTACTTTTGGAAATTCGTTTTTTGGGGTTAGTGTTTTATAGAAAGGGTTTTGTCCTCTTTGGCTATCGGATTAAGAAAAGATACCTTGCTGAAGTTTTGAAAATGGTAAAGGACATTGTATAATAGAATGTTTGTTTGGAAGTTGGATTAAAGAAATGGTTTGGGTATTTAATCAAATGGTCTTTGATGAAGTGTTGGTTATTTCCTAAAATCTGAAATTTGTTTTTGGACTAGGGCATTAGCGTGCCTTTGGAAGGTTCAGGACTTTCGGAGTGATGTTTTTTATTTCCTTTGGAGTATGAAAATGTTCTGACCTGTATGGTTTTTGGATATTTGGATTGATGGCTAGTATGGAATTGTGGTAGGGTGCCCAGGGTAGCACAAAAATTGACCATGTGGGTGAGACATGGAAAAACACCATTGGTCAATGTAAAAATCCATATAGATAGTATTTTTTTCAGAAGTGTTTTGAGATAAAAAATAATGTGGATTTTTTTTATAATCCAATGGTTATGTGGCTGGTTTTTCATATCTCTTAGGAGTGTTGTTTATTTGGTATTATTCCTTGTGATCTATAAGTATTACTCTTGTTGTGTCTTAAGATTATCTCTTTTTTTCTCGGTTTTGAAGCAATGTGGAGTAGGTTTCTAAAGATGTGTTAGTTGATGTGATGTGGACAAGGATAGTTTTATATTGGAAATATTTTCAGATGATCATCCTACAAATTCTCTCTAATTGTTAAATACACCTCACATGATGATGCATGAGACTATTTTTCAGAATATTGTGTTGTTTGGGCTCAATTTATAGTTCCATCACGTTTTGGTGTTTTACTCGGTTGGAGTGATTATTCTCAATGAGATTGATGTGTTTCTCCATGTTCCTTGTCCATTCATCTCCATATTTGGAGTGAGATAAAATAGTGTTGTGTATCACAATGTTTTTGTTTTGTTAATGGTGTGTTGTTTGAGGAAAATTGTTTCATGGTGTCTCTTGATCTATTTTTTATAGCATAGTGTGTTTTATGGAACTATGTGGAACTAAGGGATGGAGTTAAAATTAGAGATTTCCAGATCCTAAATACAAGTGGGTACTTCATCCATTGGAGCTCTAACCATAGGTATCATAGTGAAGATTCCACATAGTGAAGAATCGTGATATTGTGGGTATCCTAGTAATGTTTAACCATATACAATTTTGGTGGCGTAGTTCTACTGTTGTGCTATTGTTTCTTATCACACTAAATTTCTTCTTTCCATAAAGATCATGGTGGAATATCCCCTCACACTGTGTCTATGGTTATTCCATTATAAATGTGGGTTTTAGATTAATTATTTTTATGGACCACATATGGGAATTGGGTGCAATAATTGTTTAGTTTCTTTGTAGTTGGAGAGTTTTGGGTAGTTCGTGGTTGTGGTTTTAGTGGCCCAATTATTGGGTCCCATTCCCTCCTTGTCCAATGAGGTAGGGGTTTGGATTTGTGCAGAGTGTGTTGGCCCAGTTCAGGTCCCCTCAGTTTGTGAGTGGGGCATTTAAATGTTCAAAAAAATTTCCTTTTAATATATGTTGGTAGGTTTTTTTGGGATAGTTTTGTTGAGCCTATCTAGGATAGGCCTTTTCCTAATTGATGTTGAATTTATGACTGATCATTGATTGTTGCTTCATAATGGTGGGGAGAACAACCATGGGTCTCGTATAGTTTCCACCTAAGATTTTATAGTGTTCTAGTTGTTTCTAGATGGTGGGGAGTTTATTAAATACTACCCTATAATATTTGTTTTCTGTGTGTCCGCTTTGTTTTGGCTGATCTTTCGGTTCATTGGGGGAAGGCCCAATATTCTGGTTCTTGTTTTGGTTGTGGGGGTAGTGACTCGTTCTTTCAGTTGATTCTAGGGAAGTGGTTGGGAGTTTGTGTTTTAGTTGACATTAGAGGAATAAGTTCCAAAAATATGGGATGATTTACCACTGGATTTAGAGTCTATAACATATTAATAAAGAATCCTTAGGTGTTGATCAATCAGCTAAAATGTGTTGGGGATTTCTGGGGGTGGAATGTTTTAAGAGTTGTGAGAATAGTCACACCTGGTTTTTTTCTTATCTTGGTTTTGAAACAGTTTATTAGAAATCTTGATCCTTTTCATTGGTTTTAGGTGAGTTGAATTTTGAGTTTTAAACTAAAATCTATTTATAATCATCCTACAATGGGTTACACATAGCCTGTTTGGGATTTCTTGGAGAAAAGGGTGGTTACTTCATGATTTGCGCTAACTATGAGTCAATTTCCATATTTTAAAAAATATTTATTTTCTTTTACAAATCATGTTTTTTTTCAAAAAGATTCACCCATTCCACTTCCCAGGGGCCTCACAGACCTATTAAAACCATTATAACCTATTTTACCCCCTTAAAAATTCATAATCATGGTGGATTTGGGTTATTTATTTAGGTATTGGTCCAACCTGTGAGCCCATTTTGAATTATTCTTTTTAAAAAAATCATTTATATCAAATTAATTTATCAATATATTTCTATTCTTCCACCTCTCAATTGTGCCCAAAAATCCTAGGTGCACCCCCACATTCCATTTCCCCTCTTTGGAACTCTTCTTTCTCGTAGAAGAAGTTAAAAATATTCAAGGCATCTCAAATCATCCAGATTTGATATAGTAATTTGTTTCTTTCATGAATATTTGATTTATTCTCTTTTACCCACTAATCTTCATTCCCTGGTTCATCCAGACATAATGAGCCTCTCTAACAAGTTCCAATCCTTTACCTTTCATATAAGGGTGTATATCAAATGGAGTAAGAAGGGTTGTCTAGTTTCAAGGTGAGATTCCTTCTCCACTCTCCTCTCCTTCCTTCTCCTTCAAATTTATTTTGGTTTCTACGTCTACCCTTGTCATAAAAGACCTAGGGAACTATTATCTCATGATTTTTATTGAGTTTATTTTAGTTTAGGGCTAGCCTTCAGAGAGCTAGATTGGTTTGAACCTGGATGGGTGATATAAGGTGTGTAGTTCCTTTCCGCCATAGTTTTGAGGAAGGATATCCCTTCCTCATGCCCTTATCATTTATTTTTCAACAATTTCATGTTTTTATCACATGTTAGACATGTTTAATGTTGTTTGTATGCTTTGGATAATTTTTTTTGGTGTGTAAAATGGTTGATTAGGCCTTGTTTTCTGAAAAACCTGTTCTTTTTCTATAAATGGGTACACTGCATGGTTATTTAAATGTATTTTTATCTTATGCATCGGGTTAATAGTATTTTGAACATGGATGAGTATCTTGAAAAAAGTATTTTTTGAAAATTATATTTTATCCCTTTTTAAGTGCTTAAAATTATTTTGTTTAATAGTGCTTTCAATATGTTCTGTAAAATACATAGTTTTATTTTATGTTCTTAGTATTATTTAAAATGATTTGTAAGGATTTATAAATACATTGGAAACCTGAAAAATGGTATTTTCTGGTCCTTTTATTGCTGACGGAAGTATTTTTGTTTTTATAAAAAAAATCATTTTTTGTGGTAAACATGTTTTTCTCAAGTTTACATAAAATGGCCCATTTGATATCCTTATAAAAATGGTTGTCCATTATATATGTTTCCATTATGTTTTTTGGGATTTATTAATGTTTTATTCTACATTAAATGTTGTGTATATAGTTCTTTATTAAATGTAAAATTTATAAATTCGGATTTGTTATTTTCGATAAATAGTTTAAGGCCCATTTGGAATTTTTCTTATAAAAACTTTTTCTATTTTTATTTCATGGTGTATAATTTGGGTCGATGTTATGGCCCATAAAATTGATTTTTTAAATTGTTTGGGGGCTTCCAAATCAAGATTCAAAAGGTAAATGTGTATTTTTTTCATTAAAAGATAATTTTTAATGGATTTTATGTGCAAGGCCCCGTTATACATATTGAAATAGTTTTAAACATATTTAGGTTGTTTATTGATCCATTAATGAAATTTTAGACATTTGTGTGCGCTGTTGGATGTGTTTATGATTATTGAATGTAATATTCATGAGAAAATAAAATTTTATATTTGTGTAACTTGTTTTTGTATAAAAAGGGTAAACCTGGGTATCTAGGAGGGTGGGCATGTGATAGTATTCTAGTAATCCAGATGGGTTTTTGTCATGTTTCAAATATCAAGTTTGATGATGAAAAAAATAACTAAATCGTGATGATGATGTTATTGGGGAACACTATATTACTTATTAATCTTCTATTAGTGGACTATTTGCATGATAATGAATATTTTTAGGGTTACTTTTATACTGAGATACTTGGTACCTGAGGCCCACAAAAAAGTAGTTCCTCGGGGTGTTATAGTGAAATGTTCTCATTGGATATTTGGTTCTCACCATCGTCATATGGTGTAGGTATTTGGTTAATCTAGAATCGTGTTTGTTTTTGTCACGACCCACCTTCACCAAAAGGGGGGAAGGGTCAGCAGATTGCCAGGCCCTTCCTTCTTTAAGTTGAAGGAGAGATAATGACCCCCGAAACCCGCCTTCAATAGGTCCCGGTGTGGTGACTAGCACCAAGGGTGTAGAAAATTCTCGCAAATGGAAGGCATTACCCTTATTATTTTAAAGGATCGAAAGATAAGGAGAAAAAACCCAACAACACCAAGGTTGAAAGAAAAGTAAATCCAAAAGTAAACCATTCCCACATGCATGTTCAAAAGTGAAAGCCATAAAGTGCAAAAAGGTGACTACAAGGTAAGTACCAAAAAGAAAAAGAAAAACAACTGCAACTGCTCCAAAAGTCCGAGCTAGTAAGGTCCTGCGTGATCCCCAAAGTCCTCCTAGAAACCTGAAAGCAGTTTTATATACGTAGGGTGAGTATACAAGTACACTCAGTAGGGAAAACCAAGACTCTCGTGCACAAGTAGGGGAACGTACTAAAGTCTCGTGAGAAAAAGAGTAAACCAAACACCTAACAAGGCAAACTATCCATCCCCGGCCTCACCAAGGCTCACTCCCCAAATAACGCAAGTCAAGTAATATATATAATAAGAGCACACCGATGTTTGGGTACCCCGCGCCACTTTCCCATTGGTTATTGAGACATCCTACGCATCGGACCAATCCCGCCATTCTCACCGCAGTCCCACTACCACACCCGCCCGCACACACCTGGGCCACAACCACACGCAATCCCACTGCCGAAATCCCGCCCGCACACACCTGGGACTCAACCACACGCAGTCCCACTACTGAATCCTGCCCGCACACACCTGGGCCACAACTGTCACATGTAACCATGCCTGCAAACACCTAGGCCAGAACAACCACCGCCATGCCCGAAGACACCTGGGCTAAAGGATCCACTGCCACGCCCGAAGACACTTGGGCCTCATCCAGAAGACACTTGGGAAACCACCTGCCGCACACACCTGGCCAACCACCACAACGCCCCACCCGATGGTTCTTGGGCTAATAATGGACTTCAGGCCATCACAGCCTGCCCGAAGGTACTTGGGCAATCCGGGAAAGGGAGCAGAAAAGGAGCTAATAACCAGCCACTAAGGATAGTGTTGGGAAAAACACCCTTCCCCCATAAATGGGGGTGTTCGGCACTAAGTGCTCAACTCGGGTGGGGTGCGAATAAGAAACACAAAGCTACAAGTATAGATATAGGTAACAAACACTCACCCAAAGCTTAGGTTTTCCAAGCCAACCTACAGAACACAACACCACTGCGTCCGAGTCACATTTCACAACCCGTGCCCACAAAAACCATTTGTCCCATTCTTGTTTCACGTTTGGTTAAAATTTTCAATTGATTTTAAGCACTACTGGGCAACTACCATAAGCATAACCAAGGAAAGCGTCAAAAGCATGGATCAACCAAAACACTCACACCCGGTTCTGTCAACAGAGGACCTCTCCCCAATTTGTGATATGAACGAGTAACCACTCGGATTTAAAACTCACAACCACCGAATCCACACCAACAGGAGATCCCATCCCCCAAATTCACACAACCACCGAGAGTATAAAAGAACATGGGATCCCATCCCCTCCCACATTTCCAGCAATCGGCCCGAAAGGAAAACAACCAACTACCACTACCAACACAAGTCAGGGTTTTTCAGATTTAAACGACTTAACACACTCCATGATTTCAATTTCCGTGTGTTCTAACATGGAGTTATCACAGAAGGGTTGATCCTGGTGCTTTCGACTTATTCAGCCGGGCATACGTGATTAACCAATTTCACAGCAGGAGTTCACAATTTCAGAAACCCATAGTTCACAACTTCAGCAACCCATTTAAAACATCATGCGGGGATTCATTAGTGCACATACAACGAACACCAACGGCCTCAATTTTCAGAAAACATAAACCAGCACAACTAAAAATGATGATCACAAGATAAAGCATAAACAACGATCACAACCCTCTTCCCCTTCTTTCTTTAGATCTTCGTTTATTATCTTCATTATGGTTCAGTTCAACCAATTCCATAGGAACAAAAATAACGCCCACCCCGCATGATACAAAAAGGTGAGAGACGAGAGAAATTCCCTACTTGTTGATAGATGATCGACGTTTAGGTCGGGGGCGCGGAACTTTACAAATAACGATGCGGCGGTCCCGATGCACCAGAAGAGCCACGATCAAAGAAGGGGGGGAACCACGGCCTAACCCTTAATTTTTAAGAGCGGGGGACAGTTGAGGTGAAAACGCGAAACCGCGTAAGACGTGGAAGTCATGGGTTGACCACGCGGCTTGACTCATCATTAAAGGTGTTGGGTGGTTTAAACAGACTCATGAGTCGATTCAGTATCTAATTAAAACTTTTTTGCATGTTTCGGGTCATTAAGACATTTTCTGTTCTTTTAAACGAGGCAGAACAGGGATTAAAACCCTATTTGCGAAAAAGGAGCGTTACTGGAACAACTTGGCAAGGTCGGGTGACATCGACCGGTTCCGCCGATCGGTCACACCGATCGGTCTCACCGATCGGTCTCACCGATCGGCACCCCTTAAGGATCCAGATTTTTGCAAAGGAAGGCACCAAGGGGGGTCTGGGTCATCACATCAGATACCTCTTAAACGATTCTCATCCTCGAGAATCACAACAAACTAGAAGGAAAGAGAGGGTCCGAAAAACCATCTTCGAAAGATACCTCTTAAGAGTGAACCTCTACTAACTAAAAACACTCTCCTATCAAGAACCAAGCAACATACCACGCCAAACCGCCCGGTCATGTGGGTTTGGGGAGTTTCCCTCCCCCATGTCAAGATATTATCCGCTTTGGGCGGCACTGACTCGCCCGCACGGGTTTAATCGCATCCACCTTAATGCGTCTTGATTAGGGGTCGGGTTCCCTCTTCCCTTTAGCCGGGGCTTTTCACACAGAACAGAGGAAATAAACCAATACATTTCATAGCCAAAAGTCAAACGTTCTACCACAGCAGGTACAAAAGGAACAAAGCTCAAAACAACTCGGGGTATTGGGCACGCATCTGTGCTTCCCTTTCCCGCGTACTCTCTTCGAGCCCTCCATGTCTCCACAACACACGAACCAAGGGAATGGCTCACCCCCGAAGCACCATCTCCTTGCGATCCTCGATCATCACTGGTTTTTCCACAAAGGTTACGTCGCCCTCGATGTCCAGTTCACCCCAATCAAGGACGTGTGAATCATCATGCAGATAAGGACGGAGCTGGGACACATGAAAGACATCATGTATCCTTAGCAGCGGCGGAGGTAACGCTAGCTGATAAGCCACTTCGCCGAACCGCCGCAACACTTCGAAGGGTCCGACGAATCTGGGGGAAAGCTTACCCCCCTTGTCGAACCTCCATTGCCCACGCCGCGGGGAGACCATCAAGAACACGTGGTCCCCAACCTCAAACTCCAAGGGCCTTCTCCTGGTATCAGCATATGACTTATGTCGGTCCTAGGCCGCCTTCATCCTTTCCCGTATGAGCTGAATCTTCTCTATCGTGTTCTGCACCACCTCTGGGCCAAGGATGCCTGCCTCTCCTACTTCGGTCCAACACATAGGTGAACGGCATGGCCTCCCGTATAAAGCCTCAAACGGGGCCATACCGATGGTAGAGTGGTAGCTATTATTGTAGGAAAACTCTACTAGAGGCAATTATCGCACCCATGACTCTCCTGAGTCCAGAACACATGCCCGTAGCATATCCTCCAAGTTCTGGATGGTTCGCTCCGTTTGTCCATCTGTCTGGGGATGGAAAGCAGTGCTAAGGCGTAACTTGGTGCCAAACGCATGCTGCAATCCTCTCCAGATTCGCGAGGTAAACCATGCATCCCTATCTGAGACTACGGACCTCGGAACTCCATGCAACTGCACCACCTCATTCACATACTTTCGTGCCAAAGCATCCACAGTACTTGACTCCCTGATTGCCAGAAAGTGAGCCGATTTCGTCAACCTGTCCACCACCACCCAGATGGTGTCACACCCTACTTTGACCTTGGGTAGTCCCGTGACGAAATCCATTGAGATGTCGTCCCACTTCCACTCGGGAACAGCTAAAGGCTGCAGTAGGTCGCCCGGAACCCGGTGTTTAGCCTTCACTTGCTGACATACTAAGCATCTAGCCACAAATTCTGCCACCGCTCGCTTAACTCCGGGCCACCAGAACTGCCTTTTCCTCCCCTGGTACATCTTGGTAACTCCTGGGTGCACCGCTATGGGTGAGTTGTGGAACTCACTGAGAACCTTGCCACACATCACCCTTGGAACAAACAACCTTTTCTGGAAAAGCATCCGGTGCTGACCGTCCTCTATCCACTCTCTTGGAGCATCGACTTGGTCAACCCAATCACGTATCACTTCGCACTCGGGGTCTCCCCACTGAGACTCCTCCACTTGTCGAAACAGAGATGACTGCACTATCATCTGATATAGGCAGCCTCTGTCACTATCCATCTTCACATCCAGGTGTAAGGCAGCCAACTCCTCCATTTCCTTCCAGGCATTTGCCGACTCTCGGACCGCATCCTTCTGCGTCCTCCTGCTCAAGGCATCGGCCACCACATTTCCCTTTCCCTCAGTATAAGAGATTTCAAAGTCGTAGTCCTGGAGGAACTCCACCCATCTCCGTTGTCGCAAGTTCAAATCCCGCTGGGAGAAGATATAATTTAAGCTTTTGTGATCTGTGAATACCACAAAACATTCCCCGATGAGGTAGTGTCGCCATAACTTTAGCGCAAAAACGACCGCTGCAAGTTCCAGGTCGTGGGTGGCGCAGTTTCGCTCATGGGGGCGTAGCTTCCTGGACCCGTAAGAGATCACCCCTTGTTGCTGCATCAACACGCATCCCAGGCCCTGTCCTGAAGCATCACAAAATACCTCATAGGCCACCCCTTCTTCTGGTAATCTCAACACTGGGGCACTAACCCGCTTTTCTTTTAGGTAGCTGAAGGATGAATCGCATTGCTCGCTCCACACGAAAACCTGGTCCTTCTTAGTCAAAGCCGTCAAAGGGGCTGCTACTCGGGGGAAGTTGGGTACGAATCTCCAGTAGTAACCTGCCAGTCCGAGGAAACTCCGGACTTCCGCCACATTCTTGGGTGCTGCCCAAGAAACAACTGCCTCAACCTTTGATGGGTCGACTGCTACCCCCTGCTCAGACACTACATGCCCGAGGAAGTGCACTTCTCGTGCCCAGAACTTGCACTTTGACAACTTCCCGTAGAGCTTGTGCAATCGGAGGACTTCCAAAACTGTTCTCAGGTGCTCTTCATGGTGCTCTTCTGACCTTGAATAGATCAGGATATCGTCGATGAATACCACCACGAACCGATCCAGGTACTCCCGAAAGATGGAGTTCATAAGCCCCATGAACACGCCCGGGGTGTTCGTAACACCAAAGGGCATGACCACGAACTCGAAGTGTCCATACCTGCACCTGAATGCCGTCTTCAGGACGTCGCTATCCTTCACCCTCAGCTGGTGGTGCCCGGACCGCAGGTCGATCTTCGAGAACCATCCTGCCCCTTTCAGCTGGTCAAAAAGATCATCTATCCTTGGGAGAGGGTAGCGATTCTTGATCGTCACCTGATTCAACCTCCTGTAGTCTATGCACAGCCTAAGACCTCCATCTGCCTTCATTGCAAACAAGACCGGTGCACCCCACGGTGACACACTTGGACGAACATAACCGCTCTTCATCAGGTCGTCAATCTGTATCCGCAACTCCCGTAGCTCCGAAGGTGCCATCCGGTAAGGAGCCATCGAGATTGGTCGAGAGTCGGGCTGCAGGTCTATCCCGAACTCGATATCACGTCGTGGGGGTAGAGTCGTCACCTCCTCAGGAAAGACGTCCATAAACTCACGGATGACCTCTGGCACTTCCACCATTCCTGCATCTACTGACTCTACCGTAAGTTCGGTCAATAAGGAGAGGAGAGGTTCCTCCCTCCTGTTTCCCTTCGGACAGCTCCGCTCGCCGGTGAAGGTATCACGCTGGCCGTCCAAACTGGAGAACACCACCCTTCTTTAGAAACAGTTGATGACGGCGCACACAGAAAATCGCTTGTCGATGCCTAGGATGACATCGTAAGGCTGAATCTGTAGCAGAAGGAGATCCCTAACTGACTGATGTGGCCCTAACATAAGTCTACATCCCCGACAAACGAACAGAAAGTCGGTCTGACCTCCAACTGGTGTGCTCAACACCAGGGGCACTGGAAGTCTCTCGGCATCTAGACCCAAGGCACGGACTAGACTGGGTGCAACAAAGGAGTGTGAAGCTCCGGTATCGAACAAAGCATAAGCAAGAGGGCTAAACACATTGATCGTACCTCGAACAACCTCTGGCCCTGTTGGAACTGTTTCCTCTGCGGCGTGTAACTGTCCACGCCCAGCTCCCCTGCCCCTCAGCTGTCAGCCACCTCCCCGACCATGCCTTGGTCGAGGTCCCTGGGGAGCGCCCTGAGGTCGGCCTCCTCATCCTATGTCTACCTGCGGAGGAGTGGGAGCTCGCTGTCCCTGCTGCTGCTGCCGAAAGGGTCTGGCTGGAAACTGCTGCGGCGGCGGATGCTGGGGATGGCTGCCACTACTGTACTGCACCCGATCGGGGCACTGACTCTGGAGATGTCCAGGGCTCCCGCAGATGAAGCATCGCGGTCCCGAGCCTGAAGGGAAAGAACGTGGGCCAGGGGATCGAAACTGAAACTTCTGCGGTCTGCTCCCTGTGGGTCAGAACCTGGAGGGTCCCGATGCTGGAGGCCTGGTGCTGACGGCTTTCCCCTTCGATGGTCCCAGCTGGATCCCTTCTCGTGACACTCCGCCCAGAGCATGCATCCTTTCCACCACTTCGGCCTTCTTCTGGACCTCTAAGTATGTAGGAAGGGTAAAGGGGGTAACAGCATACTGGAGGGAGGGTCGGAGCGCCTCCTCCAAACGTCTTGCCCGAGACTCCTCATCGGGAAAGTGGTCCGGAGCAAAACGTAGGAGGTCCTTGAACTTGATTCCAAGTTCCCTCACGGACATGCTCCCCTGCTGGAGGGAGAGTAGCTCCTGCCTATTCTCCGTCTTCATTGTCCAGGAGAGGAACTCCACCCGGAACTCCTTCTCGAAATCCGCCCAAGCAACCTTAGACTCTTTCTTATTCCCCAGGTGAAGCATCCACCACTGACGTGCCGCTCCTCGCATCTGGCTAACAGCCAGAGGAACCCAGTACTCGGTTGGGGCCCAAATCATGCCGAAGGCTATAACTAGCTCCTCTAGCCAGCCTTCCGTCTTCATATCGGAGGTGCTGCCCTCATACTTCTCGAGGGCCTGTCGCTGGAAGGCTCGAAGAGTCTTCTGCCACTGGTCGTCCTCTTCCTCTCGATCAGCTCTCTGCCGATTGGCCAAAGTAGTCTCAGGGGCCTCGATCGCCTGTACCACACGTGGTCGCCTTCCACGTGCCATAGCTGCAAGGTAAACAAGGAATGCCTAAGCCCAAGTAGTGCAGAATATCATTCAAAAAACTTCTTAAGATTTAATTTATTCTTAATTCCCAAGACATCCCAGAAACACAAGAACACAAGTTATTATGATGCATGTACCTTTCCTAGGGTCTCTACCCTGCAATCAGTGTGGCCTCACTTGGTCGTTCGGTAGGTCCAGAGTCCTTGCATCAGATCACGGGGGGCCCTAAAATCCCGTGTCCTAGCCGGTCTTCCCTGGCCTAATTCACGCTCCAAGGTCACCCAACACAGTTGCCTTACCATCCCATACAATCCTCACTGTGCCTAACTCCAGACTCCATCCTATCTCTCAACCTCCCCTCTGATACCATTCTTTCACGACCCGCCTTCACCAAAAGGAGGGAAGGGTCAGTATATTTCCAGGCCCTTCCTTCTTTAAGTTGAAGGAGAGATAATGACCCCCGAAACCCGCCTTCAATAGGTCCCGGAGTGGCGACTAGCACCAAGGGTGTAGAAAATTCTCGCAAATGGAAGGCATTACCCTTATTATTATATAGGATCGAAAGATAAGGAGAAGAAAACCCAAAAACACCAAGGTATAAAGAAAAGTAAAGACAAAAGTAAACCATTCCCACATGCATGTTCAAAAGTGAAAGCCAAAAAGTGCAGAAAGGTGACTACAAGGTAAGTACCATAAAGAAAAATAAAAACAACTGCAACTGCTCCAAAAGTCCGAGCTAGTAAGGTCCTGCGTGATCCCTGAAGTCCTCCTGGAAACCTGAATGCAGTTTTATATACGTAGGGTGAGTATACAAGTACACTCAGTAGGGAAAACCAAGACTCGCGTGCACAAGTAGGGGAACGTACTAAAGTCCCGTGAGAAAAAGAGTAAACCAAACACCTAACAAGGCAAACTATCCATCCCAGGCCTCACCAAGGCTCACTCCCCAAATAACGAAAGTCAAGTAATATATATAATAAGAGCACATCGATGTTTGGGTACCCCGCACCACTTTCCCACTGGTTATTGAGACATCCTACGCATCGGACCAATCCCGCCATTCTCACCGCAGTCCCACTGCCACACCCGCCCGCACACACCTGGGCTACAACCACACGCAGTCCCACTGCCGAAATCCCGCCCGCACACACCTGGGCCTCAACCACACGCAGTCCCACTGCTGAATCCCGCCCGCACACACCTGGGCCACAACTGTCACATGTAACCATGCCTGCAAACACCTAGGCCAGAACAACCACCGCCACGCCCGAAGACACCTGGGCTAAAGGATCCACTGCCACGCCCGAAGACACCTGGGCCTCATCCCGAAGACACTTGGGAAACCACCTGTCGCACACACCTGGCCAACCACCACAACGCCCCGCCCGATGGTTCTTGGGCTAATAATGGACTTCAGGCCATCACAGCCTGCCCGAAGGTACTTGGGCTATCCGGGAAAGGGAGCAGAAAAGGATCTAATAACCAGCCACTAAGGATAGTGTTGGTAAAAACACCCTTCCCCCATAAATGGGGGTGTTCGGCACTAAGTGCTCAACTCGGGTGGGGCGCGAATAAGAAACGCAAAGCTACAAGTATAGATATAGGTAACAAACACTCACCCAAAGCTTAGGCTTTCCTAGCCAACCTACAGAACACAACACCACTGCGTCTGAGTCACAGTTCACAACCCGTGCCCACAAAAACCATTTGTCCCATTCTTGTTTCACGTTTGGTTAAAATTTTCAATTGATTTTAAGCACTACTGGGCAACTACCATAATCATAACCAAGGAAAGCTTTAAAATCGTGGATCAACCAAAACACTCACACCCGGTTCTGTCAACAGAGGACCTCTCCCCAATTTGTGATATGAACGAGTAACCACTCGGATTTAAAACTCACAACCCCCGAATCCACACCAACAGAAGATCTCATCCCCCAAATTCACACAACCACCGAGAGTATAAAAGAACAGGGGATCCCATCCCCTCCCACATTTCCAGCAATCGGCCCGAAAGGAAAACAACCAACTACCACTACCAACACAAGTCAGGGTTTTTCAGATTTAAACGACTTAACACACTCCATGATTTCAATTTCCATGTGTTCTAACAGGGAGTTATCACAGAAGGGTTGATCCTGGTGCTTTCGACTTATTAAGTCGGGCATACGTGATTAACCAATTTCACAGCAGGAGTTCACAATTTCAGCAACCCATAGTTCACAACTTCAAAAACCCATTTAAAACATCACGCGTGGATTCATTAGTGCACATACAACGACCACCAACGGCCTCAATTTTCAGAAAACATAAACCAGCACAACTAAAAAGGATGATCACAAGATAATGCATAAACAACGATCACAACCCCCTTCCCCTTCATTCTTTAGATCTTCGTTTATTATCTTCATTAAGGTTCGGTTCAACCAATTCCATAGGAACAAAAATAACGCCCACCCCACATGATACACAAAGGTGAGAGATGAGAGAAATTCCCTACTTGTTGATTGATGATCGACGTTTAGGTCGGGGGCGCGGAACTTTACGGATAACGATGCGGCGGTCCCGATGCACCAGAAGAGCCACAATCGAAGAAGGGGGGAAACCACGGCCTAACACTTAATTTATAAGAGCGGGGGACGGTTGAGGTGAAAATGTGAAACCGCGTAGGACGTGGAAGTCATGGGTTGACCACGCGGCTTGACTCATCATTAAAGGTGCTGGGTGGTTTAAACCGACTCATGAGTCGATTCAGTATCTAATTAAAACTTTTGTGCGCGTTTCGGGTCTTTAAGACATTTTCTTTTCTTTTAAATGAGGCAGAACAGGGTTTAAAACCCTATTTGCGAAAAAGGAGCGTTACTGGAACAACTTGGCAAGGTCGGGTGACGTCGGCCGGTTCCGCCGATCGGTCACACCGATCTGTCTCACCGATCGGTCTCACCGATCGGCACCCCTTAAGGATCCGGATTTTGGCAAAGGAAGGGACCAAGGGGGGTCTGGGTCATCACAGTTTTATATAAAATTTTAAAATATTTAATGGAGTCCTCTTGAAAATAGTTTTAATATTTATATTGTATCTCTTTGACATTGGTTACTATAATTTCAAATTTATAAAAACAAACTAGTATTTTACTATATAAATTTTATACCATGACACCTTGTTTGGAATGAATAATTTTATATATTTTATTTCATAATTTATATTTATTTTACTTTTCTTTTAATGAAATTGTATTGGGAATATAATATTTGGATATCCTAACAGGTTTTAATACTCATTAATAGAGCATTCTTCTCTTTTTAGCTCTTTTTTAGGATTCATATTGAGTTTGATCACCTTGAGAGACATGTGATCATTGTGTTTGAGAGTGACATGTGGGTTCAGATGGAGTTTGATGCTTGTTAGGATTAGTAGGTTGAGTTTTTGGTTTAGTTTTATTTTAACTTTCACGTACAACTAATGTTTTGATACAGTTCTATATTAATGTATATTGGATTGTCCATTCATTCCATTGTTTGTATTATTATTTTTATTTGGGAAATATTGTTCCTATATTTACTCCATTTATGCCCCCTACTCTAGTTTCCAGCAAGCGAGGAACAAGATCCCCTTTCGGGCCATGCCACCCATCGGTTCGGTGACTATTTTCGGGCCAACCCGGGCCCGTTAATGAAATAATGATGTCAGGGGGAGGTTGGATCCTTGAGGATGTAACAATCCATGTTTTTTTTTAAAAAAAATAGCTTCATAAAATATTGTTTTAAGTCGATATTTATTACTATCCTTTAAACATATTGTTGTTTCTTATATTTTTTTAATTGTGAAAAATTGTCATCTACAATTATGAAAAGTAAGTTGTTTGGTGTCTGATTGAACTAACTTGATTTTTGGTGAATAGTAAAATAACCTTATGAATATTAATATGAATAGTAATATGACCCTAATGAATATTAAATTTTATTATTTTTTTTCTTAAGGCTTTAATATAATGATATCAATGTTATTTTTTCAATGTGATATAAAAGTTGTTATAGAATTAAAATTGTTAATTTTTTAATAAATATTGATTTAATTTAAAAATTCAATTAATAATTTTTAGAAAATTACTATAAAAAGATGGAGTTCTTTTTTGAAATTATACTTGTAGAAACATGCTTAGGTTTAATTTTTTTTATGAATTACTTGAATTATCGATGAATAATGAAATCCAGTGAAATGTCATATATTAAAATTAGCTGTTAAATACAATATTTTTGACATTATAAGTAATTTAAGACAACGTGGTTTGAAATAACATTAAATTACTACTATTTTATGTCACATTAATTAAGAGTACATATAGGTTTTAGATACAATATATTATAATATTTATTAATATAATGAAAAATAGCTCCTCTCCACCACTATAAATACCACCCTCATTTCCCTCATCATCCCACACCTCTCATTATTTGAGCTTTTCGTATGTTATTCCCAATACTCCCTCCAAGAAACATCCACACATAATAGAGCTAATGGTATCACTAAAAGGACAAAACCAAAGGCCTTATGAAATATCTCAAGGTGAAGAGATCCGAAGGTAAACATCCTCTTTTGTTTTCATTCTTTTCTTTTCATATTCTTTCCTATTCATCATATTTTCTATCCTCCCCTTATCCAAGGTGCATAAATGATCTATTATCGTAAATATTCATTATTACATCATGTTTACGAAAGACACACCTGTATACTTCTTCTACTCTCCCACTTATTCAATTAATTAAAACACCGTCCATGATGTGTCGATTTACCAATATCATGGATGATGTGATTTCAATTTCAATTAATTCCTTAAATAATGTTCATGAAAATATATTTATGGTTAAACCAGATTATTGATTAATTATTATAACTTATATAATGTCTTGAAGTCATTTTTTACACATGTTATTAATTTATAGAACAAATGAGTTCATTACGATCAGAGAATCACCAAAATGACCTAAACAAATATCAATAATGATTTATCTTATGAATAATGCTCAAGTTATAAATAAAAATGATAAAAGATATATTTTTTTGTTTTCCCAAACTTGTAAGTTCCACTCCATTTTAATTCTATTGTTTCACTTCCAATCGACAAGAATATCAATCATGAACAGATCTTGGAAACCTTGTAATGAACACAACCAAAAACAATATAGGGGACAAAATTATAATAATTAATGGCTGAAATGAGGTTATGAAATTATCATATAAGATGATATAGATATTAAATTTTATCTATGAAATACTAGTAACACAATATTAACCATTATACAAGACATTTAAAATATTTTTAGGAAAGATTATTCTATTGTATGGGAATTCTTAACCCGATTTCCATTCTTTAGGATAACATTATACTTTGATATTTATATGATATTAATTTTGTTTGTGTGATGGATTTTGTCTAAATTATGTTACATTATGTGTATTTACAATATATATAAATATTTATTTCACTCAATTATCTCTCACTTCAAGTATATTATAATAGAAAGGAAATTTTCTTTTTTAAAAACCTCATTTAAAAATATTGTTTCTCAAAATTCATATTCTATGTTTTTATGTTATTATTAATATTGTATGATTATTTTCTGGTTATTGTGAATTATTAATGATGAAGTTTGGGACATATATCTGCCACCAATGCATTGGGTATGTTTATGTTGGAGGTCGGTCGTTTGGTTACTCCACGTATAACTACGATGGTTATGACAATTGTAAGGTATCCAAGTGGGTTAAAAATTATAACTTAGATAGGAGGGTTATAAAATTATGTATCTAATTCCCCAATATACCTTTATTGTATAATTTATGTTCTTATGTTTATAGGTATTTTTTTGAAATCTCATGCTTCAAAAACTATGTGACAAATATGTTTTTTAAAAGATTTCATACGTTACAAGTATTCAGGGACTAATGTGTTCTTTACTTCTTTCTATATCCCTTAATGAGGTTTTTGTTCTCATACCATGTTTTGAAATAATTTTCACTAGATATAAAGATGAGAAAGAAATAAATGGAATCCATATTAAATTTTCTATTAATTTTCAATGAAACCATGTTTTATTTCAATGGTTTTATGTTAAGGTAGAAATGAATAATGTTTTATTATGATATCCACTATTTATTATTGAGAACTATTATAAATTATTTATGTACCAATTCACTAAATCTATAAACATAAAAAGATCCTCAATATAAAAATAAATATATTTCTTGACTAAATTCAAAATTACGTTATGTAACATGGGCATTTCCTTATATGTGGTATCAAAGGATGGTTTAGATTACATTAGCGGTTAGGGTGATGTTATAAAAATACCATAAATGTTTTTTACATTTTGGTTAAGTTGAAATGTTATTGCATTTAAAAATTACCATGTTTCTTCAACTAAGATATTTTTGGTCAAAATTGTTGTCCACAGATGAATCATGAAAGTATAATAGGAGATGCACCAACATAATGATATCCTTATAAATTTTCAGCCAGGAATGGTTGGGATTGGAACTGAGAAGTTTGTAACATAATGGATTAGCTAACATAAGAAATAAATTAGTTTGGCATCCATGTAAGAGAACTGTCATATATACCAAAACAGAACACGAAAACAGTGGAATATTTTGTAAGACAACACCATCTTGATTTCAATGGATCTTCTGACTCAGTACTAACCAGAGGATGGAGTACATACCTTGAAATGATATTTCATGTTAGGGGATGTTCATCTAATCAAAATTAAGTATTTTTCTTTTTAATTTTGATAGTGCAGATGATCGGAGGTGGTCAGTGGTGAATAATATTAAGGATATATAGGATATTAATGCCTTATAGTGGGATTAATTTAAAATAATTTTCCTTGAAAAATATTTTTCTAAGGGGTGTGACTTATGGTGGAGAAGATATTCAGAAAACTGATGAAACAAATGGGGATTCAATTGTAATGTATAATGTGAAATTCACCTGACTGGTATGGTATGCTCCCAATATTATTCTTTATCTTGATAAAGAAATAAACAACTTTTACTGATGATTAATGCCAATGTATTGAAGGGAGTTGGCCTAACATGAATTAAAATGTTATAAGAGACTTATCCATTGTGCTGAGAGGGTATATATGGATTTTTCTAATGATCACAATCATTTTGTAAACAATGATAAGAATAGGTCGTGATGGAAATTGATGGGTTAGAATCCAAAAATGAAATATGATGTTAAGAAAATCTTGTTTCTAGTATGTGAAAATTGTTGCAAGAATCACCCTAGAGAATGGCTTACAAAAACTGGGAAGTGTATTTGATGTTGTAAGTGTAACGCCCCAGTTCCGAAAGCCACCCAGAGGCACCCCGTACCCGGATGGTCACATGGCCTCAAGAGCATTTCCTCGAACTCCAGAGGCTACCCACTAGCAGTGAGGGCCTTGGGTGTGATAGTGGGGAAACTATACCCTCATTGGTAGAGAAAAAATTGGAAGATAAAAAAATAATCAATAGCAGAAGCAGTAAACAATCCATACACAAGTAAACATCAGAAGACTAAGAAATAAACAACTGCATCACACACATATATATGGAATGATGCATAATAAATATTTCTAGGAAAGCATCCAATCAAGTCAAAAATGCTGAAAACAATACTAAACCAATGTACAAAAGAAAAACAGATAAGAAACTCCTCAGTATTGAAGGCCTTAGCTTGGTCCCATGCTCTCTTGCTCTAATGCAGGTCAAGTACCTGAAGTGGAAGGTATCTTTACCTTGTCTATACCTACAAAAATATAATCTGTTTGGGCCCAAAAGCATGACCCAAATAGGGTGTGAGACTAAATCCCAGTAGGCAACCACCTGAAGATCTATTCCTAACTGTCAGTGAGGATACTGTAGGTGATAGTACACTAAGAAGTAAACAGTAAGCAGTAAACATGATGTTACACAACAGTAAAAAATCCATGGATCAACTAGCAGCAGTGAAGCAAACAGCTAACCACAAATAGGAATCCCTCTGGGAAATACTCACATATCTCCCCTCTGGTCCTATCCATGAAGTACCAACAACCCTCTAGGAAGTACACTCATCCTAACCCCTCTTGTTTGGTCATACAAAAATTATAAGACTCTCTGAGGAAGCAAGCTCAATCAATTCTCCTTATAGACTAAGGTAGTCAAGGAATATCTGAGGATGATCACACAGTCAATTCCCCTTATATCCCCATGGACTATAGCCTCTCTCAGAAAGCTCACTTGGTTAATTCCTTCTATAGCCTCAGGTTGATCACATACTCTCTAAGGAATCTCACTCGGTCAATTCATCATATAGCCTGAAGTGGTTTAAGGAAATTCAAACAAAACAAAGACTCTATGAGGAATCTCACTCAGTATATCCCCATATAGTATATAAATCTCAAGACTCTCTAAAGAATCTCTTTCGGTATATCCTCCTATAGTCTATAATATCCAAGACTCTTTAGAAAGCTCACTTGGACTATCCCATATAGTCTATAATGTTCAAGACTCTTTGAGGAAGCTCACTCGGTTTATCCCTTTAAAGTCTATATCACCATGTTCTCACAGCCCCATGTCAGTCAGTGAATACTAATGATATAAGGCCCAAGTTAACCTATAGAGCTACGTGGCTAACCCATGTAGATCATAATAAGCATGTTAGGGAACAACACTCCATCCTACGTCACATGGCATGGAGAAATAGGTATAACAGCAAAATGATGAATATGACCAAAAGTTCATAAATAGATCAAGGCATGGGAAAAACATCCATGCATAGGAATTAACCGTATAAACTACCAAATTGCCTCTACACGAGAATACAAGAATGGTAGGAAAACAAAAAGTGCAAAACAGTAAACACACAATACCCCGTTCAAGGGTATTGGTGGAATTTACAGATAATGCTCAATGAAATTGAACATAAAGGAACAAACAACTTAACTTGATGCTAGAAGATAGATATACTTGATAAACAAGTCTTGAATGTACTTAGAATTTTGTAGATATATGAAAACGCAAAAAACTTCCAACCCATGATAACTTTAAAAGAGGAGGAATTGGAAAACGATGCTCTAGAATAATGAAGAGCATAGTGTTGCAGATCCAATGGAATAGACGGTTGTCGATTCGAATAATGGACGGAGGATTTGGGGCTCAGAGAAGTTCCATGGCTGTAAGGATTCTCTCGGTCGAACGGGACCTAGAAGAAGATGTTTATGGTGATCAGACGTGTTCCCGGTCCGTTTAATGAAAAAAACAATAATGTACACGATGTGTAATTTTGGAGTACATGACGTGTACTAGGATTTTTTGTACTCTTATTTAGGCAGCCTGCATGTCAGCCCTACATGACCATGTCTAAGGCCCAGACATGGATAGAACATGGCCTCATGCGGCAAGGGAGTACACGGCGTGTGCTCATAAAGCACACGACATGTACTTCAAAAATTTCCAGAAACTACTCTTTTGTCAAAAACTCTAGAAAAAGCAAAAACATACTTGAATAGAAGGTCTATGTTCTTACAAACTAACCCCCTTAAAGAAATTTTTCCCCGAATTTCCCTAGTGAGGTGTAGAAGAAGAAACCCCGAACAACTCTGGCCACTACGATTGTACATCGACCTCCCTCTCCCATGTCTCATCATATACTCACCCACACTGCCATAGTACTCATACCAGAGGAACAAACCAGCCACATAGATCCTGAATAATGTGATCAATAATCCGGATAATATGCTCCTTAAACATAGCATCTCCTTCGAGCTCAACCTCTTCAGTTTGAAGGACATGAGATGGGTTTGAAAAGTATCGTCGGATCTGAAAAATGTAATAGATGTCGTGCATAGCCTGGTACCTCATAAGTAACTGCAACTGATATGAAACCATCCCATATCTTTCCAATAACACAAATGGCCCAAAGTACCATGCTGAAATACTATCCTATCTCTAAATCCTCTTTTGTCCCAACCTCGGTGCGACACGCAAGAAAAGATGGTCCCCGAACTCGAACTCGAGAGGTCGTCTCCACTAATCCCCATAAGACTTCTCTCAAGACTATGTTGTAGCCATCCTCTTATGAATTAACAAAATCTGCTCTGAGGTCTTTTGAACAATATGAGGTCCCAGCATAGCTTTCTCTCTTCCCTCGAGCAAGCATAAAGGTGATAGGCATGACCTACCATACAAATCCCTGTAATGTTCCATCTGATCAGTCTCCTGAAAACAATTGTTGTAGGTAAACTCTACAAGTGGTATATGCTTCTCCATAGAACCTCGAAAGTCCAGAATGCATGCATAGAGCATATCCTCAAGCACCGGAATTGCATGCTCATACTTTCCATCTATCTGGGGATGGTATGCTGTACTCAAAAGTACATGTGTACCCAAAGACTTCTAAAGACTCTTCCAGAACCAAGTAGTAAAACGTACATCCCTATATGAAACAATGGAGTGCGGAACTCCATGTAGACGTATAATCTCTCAGATGTACAACCACCCCAGATCATCAACACTGAAGGTCTCCTTGATCGACAAGAAGTGAGAAACCATTGTGAGTCTGTCAATGACAACCCACACAGTGTTGTTCCCTTGAGGAGACCCCAGCAAACCAGTCATGAGGTCCATCATGACATCATTCCACTTCAACTCCGGAATGGGTAACTATTGTAGAAGGCCAACTGGTTGATGATGCCCTTTTTTCACTTGCTGAAAAGTGGAACACCTAATGGAAAAACCAGCAACATCTCTATTCATACTTGACCACCTATACTGGCGTTGTAGATCACGATACATCTTGGTGATTCCAGGATGAACTTCCCAAACTGAGGAATGAAAGTCCCGCATCAACTCATCGCATATGTCTGTTGGTACCCATACGCATCCCTGGAATCCCAGTATGTCATCCTCGCCTCTAGTCCACCCATGAATAGGGTCCTCTCTCGACACTCTTTCTCGTAGGATGAGGCCTTCAGAATCTGATATCAGCCTCATTCGTACCCGATCAATAAGATTAGAGGTAACGATCATAGAATAATGAAAAGTCTACCCCTGACTGTCGTGCACCTCCAAATGCATCTCAGAGAACATAGAAATAAGCTTATACTCACTACTGGCCTCCTGAACTGCATGTATCTGAGTCCTCATGCTGAGTGCATCAACCATAGCATTGTCTTTCACAAGAATATAGGCAAGCTCAAAGTCAACGAACTGAAGATACTCAACCCACCTGTGTTGTATTAGATTCAGATCATGCTGAGTGAAGATGTACTTGAGACTCTTGTGGTTAGTTGACACAACAAAGTTCTCTCCCAAAAGATAATGTATCCAATAGTGTAAGGAATGAACAACCACTAACAACCCTAGATCGTGTGTCTTGAATTCTTTTCATGTGGCCTCAACTACCGAGACTCATATGCAACGAAACCATATACCTGCATAAGCACATCTCCCATCTCGATACCAGATGCATCACCGTAGATAGTATAGCACTTCCTCATCTCTATAAAGACTAGTATCAGTGCTAAATTCAACCTCCCATTCAACTCCTAAAAGGATTACTCACAAGAATCTAACCATAAGAACTTCACCCCTATCTTGGTCCGGCCTGTCAGTGGTGCTTCTTGGAATGACAGTCCTATATGAATTGTGTATAGTATCCAGTCACCCCTAAGAAACTCTATACCTCAAATAAATTCTTTGGATTCTCCGAGAAAACTACTGCCCTCACTTTCTCTGGGTCTACTGATACTCTTGTATCGGATATAACATGACCCATGAAGTGAATCTGGACCATAAAAAAGTTTCATTTTGAGAGTTTAGAATATAACTGATGCTCTCTTAGTGTAATCAAAACGATCTCAAGATTGGTAGCATGGTCATGTTGAGTGTGAGAGAATACCATGATATCATCCATGGAAACCACCATGATTTAATCCATGTATGGATGGAAGACTTTGTTCATCAGTGCCATGAAAACTATAGGTGCATTCGTAAGACTGAACGACATAACCATGTACTGGTATAGACCATTCCTGTATCTGAATGCTTTAATAGGTATATCAGATGGTCTAACACACAACTGATGATAACTAGATGTAAAATCAATCTTTGAGAACACCCGAGAATCTTGAAGCTAATCGAAGAGATCATCGATCCTCAATAAGGGATATCAGTTATTGACTGTGAGCTGGTTTAACTTCTGATAGTCCACACAAACCCTAAGGGTACCATCTACCTTCTTCACCAATAGAATATGTGTACCCCAAGAAGAAATATTAGGTTGGATGAAACCCTTTTCCTTAAACTCCTCCAACGGCTTCTTCAGCTCCTACAACTCAGGTGTAGCCATCCTATAAGGATGAATGGACACCGGCGCTGCTCCTGGCACAAACTCAATCGAAAAGTCTACCTCTAGATATTGAGGTAAACCTGAAAAGTCCTCTGAAAATACATCTCTGAAACATTCCACCACTGGAGGTAAGTCTAACTGTGAAGTCCCCTAGTCATCCAGATAAAGACTAGCTATCTGGGTCGTAACTCCTCCAAGACCATGTTTCTCGGGTCCTGCTCTGCTCGCCTGGACATCCCTCTCGCCTCTCTGAAGAAAGGATCCACCCTCTGGTGATACAAAACTCAACCTGCGGTGATAGAAGTCGACGACTGCCTAGAAGGGAACTAGCTAGTCCATCCTATGAATGAAATCATACCTCGTCATCTCTAGGACATAGGGGACCCATATGATGTGACACCCTAGAACCTTAAGAGGGCACTCTCTGCACTGACATACACTAAACTCTCTAGTCTCCAACGGTGTGTCTAAAGTCAAAGTATCAGCAGAGGAAAAAATGCAGAGCCCAAGGCTCTCCACAACAGCAATTGAGATAAATCTATGCATATCACCAGTATCAAAAATAGATGAAGATAAAATTGTGGCTACAAAGATCATACCTAGAATTGTAGAAGGAACGTGATCCTACATTTGATGGGTCCACTCCACTACAAAATTCTGGCATGTACCGCGACTATGTGACCATGCCTGACCACTCTGAGATGATCCACTCTGCTATCGCTAGTAGCATGGTGACTAACCACTACAGCCGCAACCTCCACCTCAGCCCGAACGGCCGGAAGAACACCAGTTCCTGGACTAGTGAGAAACTAGTGATGAATCTCTTGTACATGTGGTCATAGAAGAACCCCAACCACCAGTTGTAGGTGAGAAGACCTAAAAAACACTGAAGATGTCCCATCTTTCCACATGATTGGAACTCCAGAGGGTCTCTCTGTCACTGAGGCATAGTATACCCACTCCTCACGCACTGGTAGCATACTACCTGGCATCCTGAAGATACATTCCACCTACTCTAATCTCCTCAAGTAGACACCAAGTGGAACTTCCTTCTATATATAGGAGGAACACTGACTCTGGATGTCGAACCACCCTATCTCACTTCTCCAGAATCCATCATATTGTGCTTTGTGATTAGTGCTAATTTGACGATAGAGGATATCGAAGTCAACCTGAAGATGTTCACCAAGGAACAGATCTCCTTCTTGAGACCGCCCTCAAAATTCCTAGCCAGGAACAACTCATCACCAGCTGGAATCAGCATGATAAGATGTAGATCAATAAAGCGAGACGATTACTCCATAATAGAAAGAGTACCCTGCTATAGACTCATAATCTACTGGGCTCGATCGTCCCTCCAGGGCTCCGTGTAGAACTAATCATAGAAGATGTGCTGAAACTCATCCCAAGTCATACTCTACTGGCGTCCGAACTGTGAGATCACCTCCCACCATCCCTTATAAGAGTCTCGGAGCATATAGGTCATGATATTCACCATCTTATCTAGAGTTATCTCTATATGCTCAAAAAAATTTACTTTGGCCTCTAGCCATGTCTCTGTATCCTGAGATCCTCCTTCCCCAGATAAGATGGGAGGATGCTACTGCTAGAAAACACACATCAACTCTTCCATTGACGGGGAAGGAGGCAGCGCTCCATGGACGGTCAGCATCATCTTCATAAAATCTTACCTAAACTACTCCTCAGCACCTGCAAATGGTATAACTACTTGTGCCAAGGCTGGCACAACATGAGGATATGTAGGAGGTCCCAGATCAGCCCTATCCAATGTCTAATCACCATCTGGCATCTGATATTCAACCGGAAGACATCTCTATGGCATTATTCTGAAAGGTCAAGAGAACACCTTAGATCAATATTATTAAATACTGAGAACAAAAGATTACAAGAGGGGAACAGGAGAAATAAATGTTCCATTTTTACAAAACATGACTACACGGCGTGTTCTTTTAATCCATTCACATGGGAATATAATTCTGCCACAACTAGTCGTATAACACCCCAAACACACAACATCTTGTCCCCACACATAGTGTGTACTTGAACACTATCCCCTACCTGAGTATCCTTACATGGCTAACCCACACGGTTTTCTAAGTCATAGACTAGATGACGTCTTCATGAAGCACACGGCGTGTACTAGACAAGGTTTCAACGACCCGTGTCATTAGTTACACGGCAGAATACAAGGTTTACTCTACATGGCGTGCTCCCCGAGAACATATTGTGTACTTGATGGTTTTTCGTGACCCGTGTTGTTCATGACATGACCGGGTACTTAGGTTACATGGCATGGCATGTGATAACAGGACACGATGTGTATAGTCGAAGTTTCATCCATATGGGATGTTAGCCACACGGGTAGACCCACAGTCACTACAACACGGTGTGTACTTACCGTACACGGTTTGTTCTTGAAGATATTTTTCACAACCCTATGTTTCTGGCCACACAGTCAGTGACATGGTTTAAAAACTACATCGTGTGTATTAATAATGTACACATCCTGTATTCTGGGTTTTCCAGGCAGTAGCTCAGAAACTGCTCCGAAACACAAAAAACACAAAAAACTAGAGTTATTGTGCCAAATTCTGATTGGTGAGGGCCCATACACCTCACGAATCAAAGCATGTAATCTCATACGTATCATATACAAGGGTAACAATAAATGATACACCAAATTCTGGTCCGGGAGGGCCCATAACAACTCAATAACCATAGTTTGGCGTCCATTTAAGCAAAGCACTATACAAAAAATTCTATATCAAACAGCAGAGATTCTACCAAAACATCTATCACAACAGCATGCATACGTCACACAACGTCTATCACAACAACATGCAATCTCTAATTCATCCTATATGGAATGCCATGAATGCATGGCTTGTGAGTTATAGAAAGTACCTATATGATGCATGAGATGGAAGACCCTCATCTCATCAGGTTGAGACAGAAATTGAACCGCAATAAGAACATCGGTAATAGCACAAAGCATATGAATCACCAAACAGTGAAATCAAATCGACTGTAAAATTGGAAACTATTAAAATTACAATAATTCGTTGTAGTATGGATTTTCCCTATACATAGGTTATCTACTAACGTGAACAACTTAATAAAATATACCTATTCCATCCTACCCCTGGATATATGCTTTAAATAGTAATTCAAGAGAAAATAAACCCTCTGATACAACTTTGTAATTCCCCTGTTCCAGATGCCACCTAGAGGCGCCTCGTACCCGGTTGATCACATTGCCTCAAGTGCATCTCCCCGAACACCAGATGATACTGACTAGCATTGAGGGCCTTGGGTGTGATACTGATGAAACTATTACCTCATTGGCAGAGTACACAGCGGGAGAGAAAACAATAAACAATAGCGGAAGAAGTAAATAATCAATATGCAAGTAAACAGTGGAAGACTAAAAAATAAACAACTAGAGAACACACATATATATGAAATGATGCATGATACATAAGTATAGGAAAGCATCCAATCAAATAAAAATGTTTATTACATTACTAAACTAATGTACAAAAGAAAAGTAGATATGAAACTCTTCACCATCACAAGCCTCGGCTTGGTCCTATGCTCTAATTCTCCAATGAATGTCATGTACCAGAAGTAGAATTACGCTTTCCCTTGTATATACCTGAAAAAACATAATCTGTTTGGGCCGAAAAGCATGACCCAAATAGCGTGTGATACTAAATCCCAGTAATAAACCACCTGAAGATCTGTTCCTAATAGTCAGTGAGTATACAACATGTGATTGAACATTAATCAGTTAATAGTAATTAGTAAACTGGATGATACATAACAGTAATCAATCAACAGATAAATAGGCCGCAGTGAAGAAAACAGCTAACCATAAAGAGGAATCCCTCAGGGAAGTACTCACAACCATCTCCTCTGGTCTTATCCAAGAAGTTCGAACAACCCCCTGAGTAGTACACTCAGCCTAACCCCTCTTGTTTGGTCATACGAAAATTATAAGACTCTCTGAGGAAGCACGCTCAGTCAATTCCCCTTATAGTTTATGGTAGTCAAGGACTCTCTGAGTAAGATCACGCGGTCAATTCCCCTTATATCCCCAAGGTCTGGAGACTCTCGGAGGAAGCTCACTCGGTCAATTCCTCCTATAACTTGGAGTGGATTAAGGAAATTCAAACAAAACAAAGACACTATGAGGAAGCTCACCCGGTCTATCCCTTTATAGTTTATAAATCTCAACACTCTCGGAGGAAGCTATCTCTATCTATCCACCTGAAGTCTATAATATCTATGACTCTCTCTGAGGCTCACTCAGTCGATCCCCTATAATCTATAAAGTCTAAGACACTCTGAGTTTTCTCACTCGGTCTATCCCCTTATAGTCTAGAGCACTAGGTTCTCATTGCCCCATTCCAGTCAGTGCATAATAATGACATAAGAACAAAGAAAACCTACAGAGATACGTGGTTAACCCATATAAAACAGAACAATCATTTCAGGTAACAACACTCCATCATACGGTCACAAGTCATGGAGAAATATGTATAACAACCAAAGGTTGAACAAGACCAAAAGGCCATAAGTAGAACAAGGCATGGGAAAAACGTCAAATCCTTGAAATTATCCATATACATTTCCAAATTACCTATACACAAGAATACAAGCAAGGCAGGAAAATAATAGGGGAAAAACAGTAAACACACAATACCCCGTTCAAGGGTATTGGTGGAATTTGGACATAATGCTCAAAGACATTTAATGGAAAGGTAAAAAAAACTTAACATGATGTTAAGAGACTGATATACTTGAGCCAAGTGGATTTAATCTAATTATAACATCGTAGATCTATAAAAACACACAAAACCTTCAACCCATGATAACATGAAAAATAAGAGGAATTGGAAAACGATGCTCTAGATGAAGGAATAGCTTACCATTGTGGTTCCAAAGCAATCGATGTCGGTTGATTCGGAGAACGGAAGGAGGCTCGGGGGATCAGAGAAGTTCCGCGGAAGTACTTCTTTTCTCGGTCGAATGAGAGCTAGAAGAAGAAATTTGTGGAGATCATACGCGAGTCAGATCTCTTTAAAGAAAAAAAGTACATGGTGTATACTTTTGGAGTACACAACGTGTACTAGGATTTTCTGTACTCCACTTTAGGTGGCCTCTATGTCACCCCTACATGGCAGTGTGTGAGGCCTGGACATGGCCAGCTCCCGGCCTTACACGACAAGGGAGTAAACAGCGTGTACTAATAAAGTACACAGCGTGTACTTCAAAAATTTCCTGAAACTCCTCCTTTCTCAAAAACTCTAGAAAAAGGAAAAACATAACTGAAAAGAAGGTCCAAGTTCTTACAGTATGGTTAGATATAGGACCTGATATTTTAATGAAAATTATCCTATAACAAATCCTAATAAGAATACTTTTATATTCTTTAAATGTGGCCATATTGGTCATTATTTAATTTCCTGCACAAATAGAGATCTGAAAGATGAAATAAAACCAAACTCTAAGCAGAAATATGTAGGGAGATCCATTGTGACTACATCAGTAGATTTTGGTCCATCCAATGAAGTTGTATCAGGTTCATTTTTACTCATATATTTCTATTGTTATGTTTGATATGGGTTCTACACATTCCATTATTTCTGAGAGATTTTTTGTTAAATTGTAAATATCACCTAAACAATTGAAACCAGAACCTATTATTAAAACACATGGGGGAAATATTATAGAAATGTGTAATTATTAGAATCATTATATTGTTTATTATGGAAAAACATTACCTAAAATCCATGTTGTTTTTTCCTTAGTATGTTTTGATTTCATTCTAGGAATGGATTTTCATTCTGTTTATCATATTATGATTAATTTTAGAGTTAAAGAAGTTTTTTTCATAATGATTTTCAGTTTTTATAACATAATAAACCCATAAAATTGGAAACAAATCAGGAATCTCATAAAATATTGAAATATGGAATTGAATGTAATATATATCATATTGTTGAAAACAAGGGGACTATCCAGATTAATGATATTCCAATGGTAAATGAATACATAGATGATTATTCAGATGATTTAGTTGGTTTCATACATGTTCGATAAGTCAAATTCACAATTTACTTCCTTCCTGATGCTAAGACAATTTCAAAACCCCCATATAGAATGACTAAAATAGAACTTATTGATTTGAAAAATCAGTTGCAGGATTTTCATAATAAAGGATTAATTCATCCAATCACTTCACAAATGGGGTTATCCTTTTTCGTTTTTTATAATGAAATATGGTTCAATGAGACATTTCATTGATTATAGAGCATTTAATGTCAACACTATTATAAAAAATTATCATTTTCCACATATTGATGAATTGTTTGATCATCTCTAGGAAGCTCAGTACTTTTATAAGATTTACATGAGATCTATATACCATCAACTAAAGGTGAAAGAAGATGATATCCCAAATTATCTTTTCTAACTAAATATGGGAATTATGAATTTGTTTTCTTTATGATTGGGTTAACTAATACACCTTTTGTATTCATGAATATTATGAATATAATATTTTATTAGTTTTTGGAAATGTTTGTGGTAGTCTTTATTGATGAAATTATGGTATTTTATATTAGTAAAAATGAGCATGAATAACTTCTAAGGGTTGTTTCACAAACCATAAAGGAAAAGAAACTATATGGAATTATCTGAAAGAGATATTTTTGGGTACAATAGATTTATTTTCCTGAGAAAAATGAAAATAAGGATATAGTAACTAATTAACCTATGAAATCAAGAGTGGTTAATTAATGGATGAGACCCAAAACATTATAGAGAATCATCATTTTATGGGATTAGTGGGTTATTACTAATAGTTCTTGAAAACTGTGCATAGTTATCTAGGATGAAAACTAAGATACCGTGAAAAGTGGTTAAATTTATTTGGATAGAAAAATGTGATGTTTCTTTATCAGGAAATCAAAAAGAGATTGGTGAATGATCTGATTTTTTCAATGCCTTCCTGAAATGGTGTTTTTGTTATCTACAATGATTCTTATTTGAATGGACTTGGTTGAGTTTCGATACAGAATGATCACGTAATTGATTATGCATCAATACAACTAAAACAACATGAGTTAAATTATCCCACCCATTATTTATAAATAGAACTTCATTTTTTTTCTATGAAAATTTGGAGGAATAATTTATAAGGATCCATATGTCAAATATATAATGAACATAAAATTCTAAAGTATATTTTGAGTTAGAATAAATTAAACATTAATCCATGAATATTGGTTGAACTGATAATGGATTATGATTGTTTAATCAATTACCATCCCGGAAAAGCAAACAAAGTGGCAGATGGATTGAGTCAAAAACATCATGCAACATTAACAATGTTACGTTTGGAACATGATCCCTTTATTAATGATTTGATTAATTTTTGTAAGACATTTATATTTTAGTAAATACCCCTATTATGTTTCAGGTTTTAGTGCAGTCGTCGTTATCAGAAAGAATTACTTTGGTGTAGATAGAAGACCATGAGATATATAAAAAGGTATAATTAGTAAAAATAGGTATCTTCCTTGAAGTTAACATTATTAAAAATTGTTTTTTATGATTTGGTAAATGGTTGTGTGTGTATTTTGATTACAAATTAAAGAATGATGTGTTGTTTGAATATCACAGTTTTCCATTTTCAGTTAATCCCAGCAGTAATAATATGTACGTAGACCGTTGGGAGTATTATTGGTGGGCTGTAATGAAATGAGATATTGCTGATTTTACCATAAATGTTTGACATGTAAAAAGTATAATGTAGTGTGGAAAATACTGAAGGGGGTGCTTCAACCTTTTCCATATCCAAATATAATGTGGGAGAATGAATCCAACGACATTGTGGTGGGACTACCACAGACTTCTGAAGATAATAAAGTGATTTGGGTTTTTATCGATCATGTGAAAAAATCGGCACATTTTCTTTTTACTAGATATCTGATGTATTTGGATTAGATTCATCGACTGTACCTCAATGATATTTTCAGGTTACATGGAGTTACTCTGTCCATTTTACATCATTGGGATCCCATGTTCACTTCTCAGATTTGGAAGGGGCTTCAGAAGTGATTGGGTACAGAATTAAAATTTAGTAAATCTTTTCATCCTCAATCAGATGGGTAGTTAGAATGAACAATTTAGACCTTAAACGAGATTCTTGGATCATGTTCAATTTACTACTAGGGAATTTGGGATCAACATTTTTATATAGTGGAGTTTTCTTGATAATAAATGTTTTAATTCTAGTATACAGATGTCACCTTTTGAGAAGTTCTATGGGAAGTAGTGTCAGACTCCAATGTTTTGGGATGAAATCAGTGATAGAATTTTTATGGGTCCAGAATTAGTAGTGGAACTGTCTAAGAATGTAATGATGATACAGTAGAACATGAAGAGATCTCAGAGCAGGTAGAAAAGTTATGTAGATAATATAATGAAAGAATTCAATTTCGAAGTTGGTGACCATGTTATCTTTAAAATATCTCATATGCGAAGTGTGATGCATTTTTCAGGAAATGAAAGATAAGTATAGAGTTTATGAGTCATTTTCAAATCCAAAATAATGTAGGACCATGTTCATGTCATGTAGCTTTTCCTCTTGTTTATCACGGGTGCATAATGTTTTTGATGATTCGATGTTGAGGAGGTATGTGCCAGATTCATGTCAAGTTTTGATCCAAGAAGTAGTTTAGTTGGAAGATAACCATTCAGATGAATAGAAACCAATTTAGATTCTTGATCAAAGGGAACATGTATTGCATAATAAGATAATCCACCATGTAATTGTTTTTTTGGAAGACCCCATGGTAAAATAAGAATCATGGGAGTCTGAAAATTCTAGGAGGGAATGGTACCCTCACTTGTTTAATATGTATGTAAAATTGTGATGATGTAATTTCTGTAAGGTTGGGATATTGTAACATGAAAATGTTTTAAAAATAAAATGAAATTCATAAAACTTTGTTTTATGTAGATATTTATAACTATCCCTTAAACATATGTTTTTTACTTTAATGTTTTTTAATTTTGAAAGACGATCATCTACAATTATGATCATTATGTAATTTGGAGTTTGATGAAACCAACTCGATTTGTGGTGAATAGTAATATACCCCTATAAATAATAATATGAATAGTAATATGACCTTAATGAATAGTAAAATGTATTAATATTTTATTTTATTAAGTCTTTAACACATTTATATATTGGGTGATTTTTCAATCTAATATAAAATCAGTAATATAATTAAAATTATTAATTTTTTAATCCATTATGTTTTTATTTAAAAATGAAATTAATAATATTTTTAATATTATTTTCAAAAAAATGAGTTCAATATTGAATTTCATATGGGAAAACATGGTTAGGGTGAATTTTTTGGAATTTATGATATTCATGAATTTTCAGTTAATAGTGAAATACAATAAAATACCGTATATTAAAATTATCAGTTAAATACATTATTTATGACATAATATGTGATGTAAGACTACATTTTTTGAAATAAAATTCTATTGTTACTATCTATGGTCACGTTAAATAATATATTTTAGTGTGTTGAGAATAATATTTTAATAATGATTAAAATAAGATAAAATACATCCTCCCCTCCACAATGAATACCACCCTCATTTCCCTCTTCCTACCACACCTCTCATGCCTTGATCATTACCTATGTTCTATCCAATACCTCTTCCAATAATATTCCCCACATCATATAGATAATAGTCTAACCAAAAGGCCAAAAAATAATGGTCGTAAGATGTATCTAAAGGAGAAAAGATCAAGAGGTAATCATCCTCTTTTGTTTTCTTTCATTCCATTTAATTTTTTTCAATTAATATTATTACCTCCCCTCCACTTATCCAAGATGAATGAATGATATAGTATCATAGATTTTAGTTATTTCATCATTATTATAGAATAATCACCCTTATAATTCTTCTCCTCTCCCACTTATTCATGAAATTAAATCACGGTCTGTGATGTGTCGACTTGCAGACATCTTGGATGATGTGATTTCAGTTTCTTTTACCTCAATCATGACTGGTCATGAAATGTTTTTTATGGTAAAATCAGATTATGATTTATTTATTATAACTTATATAATGTTCTATCATAATTTTTAAAACATTTTATTTATTTATAAAACAAATGATTTCATTATGATCAAAGAATCGCTAAAATGACCATAACAAATATCCTTAATGATTTTACTTATGAATAATTATCATGTTAGAATTAAAAATGATAAAAGTAGATTATTTTTCTTGAAAAATTAAAATAAAACTCCATTCCAATTCTATAGTTTCACTTCCAATTGGAAATGTGATCCATCATGAAACAATCATTGGAACCATTTAAAGAACACACCCAAACACAATAGAAGGAACAAAATACTAATAATTATAGGTTGATATGATATTAAGAAATGATCATATATGATTTTATAAACATGTTAATGTTTCTATGAAATACCAATAACACTCTTTTAATAATTATACATGATGATTGATTTTTTTAAAGTAACACGAACCAAATTAAATAGAATTATTTACCCGAATTCCATTTTTTGGGTTAACCATAAACTTCATTATTTATATGGTATTAAAATTGTTTTTCAGATGGGTTTTGTTTATATTATATTGAATTAATTGTATTTATAGTCTATATACATATTTATTCCACTATATTTAGTCTCAAAACAATAATATGATATCAGTAAGGGTATTTTATTTTAAAAAACAAAAAGTAAAAATTCGATTATACCAAATTCAAATGAAATATTTTTATACTATTATTCATGTTTTATGAATTGGTTATTGTTCATGGTAATTTTTTTAATGAAGGGTGGGATCTATATCATCCTCTAATTAATTGGCTATGTGTATGTTGTAGGTCAGCTGTATGGTTTCTCTAAGTGTAACTGCGATGGTTACACTAATTGTAAGGTAGCTGTGAGGGATGCAAATTATAAATTAGTTGAGAGGGTTACAATATTGCGTACGAAATTCCCCAGGAAACCTTTATTTTTCTATTTATGTTCTTATTTGTTTGTTGTGATCTTATAGAAATCTCAATATTCAAAATGCATGTGACATTTATGTTTTTTTTAAATGTTTTCATACATTATAAGTATTCTAGGACTGATGTGTTCTTTACATTTTTTTATATCCCTTATTTAGATTTTGGAGCTCATCCCATGTTTTGAATTTATTTCGACATTATATAAGGTTGAGTAAGACAAATAATTAACCTAAGTAAAATTTTTTATGAATTGTAAAAGAAATCATGTTTCATTTTAAATGTTTTGTATTTTGGAAGAAATGAATACTGTTTTTTATTATATCCACTCTGTATTAATGTTTAATGTTATGAATGTATTATGTCCAAAAAATCTAAAGATATGTACTTTAAATTATCGTCAATGTAAAAACATTTATTTATTGATTAATTCATGAATATGTCATCTAATAAGGATGTGACCATATAATAGACCATTATTTTTAGAGTTCCCTTTGTTTGGGGATGTCATGGTAGATGGTGTCAGATTTTCAGGACATAGGGTTAGAACCAAGATGATTGTCACAAACTATTTCTTGATCTGAACCTCAGGTTTTTAGAGGAAGTTTATTTATCTTAGTGTCGTTGGTTCTTATTGATTGTTTGGTGTTGGGATACAAGAAGGGGTGTTAGAATAATGGTCACTATGAGAATGAAGGTCCTGGAAATCCATGTGGACCTTGGGAATGGTCCTAATAATGAACCATATATTGGTATTGTGTTTGTAATATGTCCTCCAACTATATAGTCAATTCACCCACCCACGCTAGTTCCTTATTGTGGGTCTCTTATAAATATCTTGAATTTAGATTTCCTTTAAAATCCTTGTGCGAGAATTGTGAAAAGGGGTTTTAAAGAAATGGTTGTTTATTGAAAAGTTAAAAATGGGTTTAAAAATTTAATATAATAAGGGTTTTGGAATGTTTGGTTTTGTGAAACCAGTCTTGGGGGAAAAGATGAAATGATTTAATGGGATTGAATTTTTTTATTTTAAATGTACGGTTTCATAAAAATAAATTTTTGGAAATCATGGATTATTTTAAATTGAATATGAACTTTTTTAAAATGGGGTTATTTCATATGTTGAAATGTGTCTCATGATGATTATTTTTTTTTATTGAAATTGGTTTTTAGTGGTTGGTATTTTATATAATGTGTTTTGGAATATTTGGTTATCTGAATATAAAAAGAGACCTTCCAGAAATTTTGAAAATGGGAAGGGGATGTGTGGAATAGAATGATTTCTTCATAAGTTTTATTAAATGAAATCAACAGTATTTTTAATCAAATTTTCCTTCATTAAGTTATAGTTTTTATTGTAAAATATGAAAAAGTTTCTTGACTTGGTGATCATTGTTCCTTTGGAAGGAACCTTGCTTTTTGAATGATATTGTTTTTTGCCTTTGTTGTTTTAAAAGGAGCTCACATGAAAGGTTTTGTAGATATATGGATAGATGTAATGTATGGAATGGTGGTTGGGTGCCTATGGTGGCATGAAAAAGTTCATACGAGTGTGACTTGATGAAAACCCATTGGTGATAGTGAAAATCCACCAAGTTAGATTGTTCTTCAAAAGTGTATTGAGTTGTCAAAATTGTGACATTTGTTTGTAATTTTTTTTATTTTTATGTTTCATCATACTTCTTAAATGTTTTGTTTATTTTATATGTTTTGTTTCAATCTAGATGTAGTACTCATGAAGTGACATGAGATGGTATCTGGTTGGCTCGGTTTTGGAGAAATGATCTGTGGGTTACTAATGTTGTTTTGGATGATGTGATGTGGCCATGGTTGGTTCTTCATTGAAATTATTTCTAAATTATCATCATAAGTATTCATTCAAAAAGTTAAATCCACCTCTTCGAATGATGCCTCATACTAATTATTGGAATAGAAACCTATTTTTCCTCGATTTGAAGTGCCTTCCTATTATATTGAGTGTGTCTGTTGGTTTAGTTGTCCAATGTGATGTTTATGGGTTTCTCTATCTTCCTTGTCCATTTTACTTCTCATCCAAGGTGAGAGAAAATATTCTATATTATATACAAATTCTTATTTGGGGAATGGTGTGTTGTTTGAGGAAGAGAGATTCATGGTGTCTATTGATCTGTTTTTTCTAATTTGGATTTGAATGGGGAACTATGTGGAACTATAGTAATGAGTTAATGTTAAGGATTATCATCTCTTGACTGTGAAGTAGTAGATGCTTCAACCATTAGAGCTCTAACCATAGGTATTTGAGTGATGTTGGCGTGTCTTCAAGAATCATAATGGAGTGGGTATCCTTGTTCTGTCTGAACCTCTACCATTGTGATTAGAGGGTTATAGTGATGTTATCATTGTTTCATATCACCCTAAATTTCTTATTTTTGAATTTATCATTTTATATATATATCCCTCACACAGTGTCTGTGGTTATGGCTTCATAGATGTGGGTTTTTGATTAATTTTTTGTATGGACATCCTATGTGAATCAGATGTGGTAATGGTTTTACCTGTTCAAAGGTGGATAGTGTTTGGTACTTCCCAGTTGTGTTTTTAGTGTCCCAATGATTGGATCATCTTCCCTCATTGCCCCATGTGGTAGGGTTTTGGTTCCATATTGAGAAAGTTGGCCCGATTCTTGTCCCCTCTGTTCAGGAGTGGGGGGGGGGGGGGGGGTTAAATGTTCGTGTTGTATTCCTCTTGGCATGGGTTTGTAGGTTGTTGTGGGATTATTTTAGTGGGACTATGTGGGAGAAAATATTCCTTGTTCATGTTTAATTCTCATTTGGTCATTGATCATAGGTTCATAATGGTGGGGAGACCCACCACAGGTCTTATCGATTTTTCTCCAAAGAATTTTTCCACTAGATGTATTTTCTTAATGGTTGGGAGTCCATTCCAGAATCCCCTAGAATAATTTTTTTTTTCGATTTCTCTTTGTAGTGGGTCATCTTTGGGTTCATTGGGATGAGGCCTAATAATCTAGTTCTTGGTATGGTTGTGGAGGTAGTTAATCGATCATTTGATTGATTAGATGAAAAGTGGATGGGATTTGGTGTATTGGATGATGTAAGAGGCATAAGTTCCATTAATTTTCGATGAGGCTTCATTGTCTTCATTTATTGGAACATATTGATAAAGAATACCTAGTTGTTTATAAATCGTCTGGAATGTGTAGTGTCTTTCCAAGGGTGGAATTTTTTAATGGTGGGAAGAATTGCCACACCCGGTTTTTTATACATATCTTTTGATCCATTTTGTTAAAAATCTTGATCTATTTCTTGGGTTTTGGGTGATATTAATGTTTATTTTTAACTACTACATATTTATAATATTCTTACCATGATATCCCCAAATCTTGTTTGGTTGTCTTTGGAGACTAGTGTGGTTACTTCAGGATTTAGGCCAATCGTGAGCCCATTTCCAGATATTAAAAACAATATATTTATTTTATAAATCCTTATATTATCATCATTTATCACTAATTAAACTTTCTATATGGCCTCCCCTAACAAATTAAAACCACTATATCATTTTTAACCCCATATTAATTTATAATAATGGTGGATTAGGGTTATTTATTTAGAAATTGGGCCAGACCGTTAGCGCATTTCATGTTTTAAAAAAATAATTTTTTTCTTTTATATCATTTTCATTTTTAGTATTATTCATCTATTCTACATCTAAATGGCTCCCAAGAACCCTAGGCTCACCTCGATGTTCCATTTTTTCTCATTGGAGCTCATCTCAATCTCTGAATATGGTGAAAGCTTTCAAGTCTTCTAAAATAGTCAATATTTTGTAAGGTAATTTATTTAAATCACGAATAATTATATTTTCCTCTTTCCACCAAGATCTTTTGAACCTAGTAATTCCTCAGCATAGTAGACTCTATGATGTTCCAACCTAATCCCTTTCTTATAAGGATTTAAATCTAAAGGAATATGAAGGGTTATCTAGTTTCGAAGGTGAAATTTTTTCACCTTTCTCCTCCCACTTCATTCTACATCCATATTCATTGGGTTTTCCCTTGTCATATGTTCATTAAAACCCATGTTTTATGTTATACATTTATTTTTGGATTTGGTATTTGTTAGTTTAGGTCGTGTATTCATAGATCTAGAGTTTTGGGAACCACGAGAGGTGATATCAGGTGTGTGGTTCCATTATTCTGTGGTTTTTCAGTAGGATATCCTTTTTTCAAGCATTTATCAATTATGAATTATCATTTTCATTCTGATTTCACCTGATATATATGTGTTTTATTGTTTTACAGCCTTTGTATTAATTTCTTTTTGTCCAAAATGGTTGTTTGATGATTGTTTTATGAAAAGTAGTGTTGTTTTTTTATAAACATGTACACTTCTTGCTTACATAAATGTTATATTAGCATACACACCTGGTTTATGGTATTTTTAATGTAGTATAGTAGATTTAATATATTAATGTCATTAAAATGGTATTTTATCCCTTTTTAAGTGCGTAAAATAAGTTTCATGTTTAAAGGTTAATGCCATGTATTTGGTAAATTGACCGATTGAATTTTATGTGCTCAGTGCGATTTAAAATGAATTGTTTGGATTTAAAAATACAATGGAAACATAAAAAATTGTATTTTTGGGTCCTTTTATGTATTTTTAAAGTATTTTCGGTGTTATAATCAAGTTGTTTCTTGGTGGTAAAAATATTTGGCATGAGTTGCAGGAAAATGGCACCTTTAGCATCTTTATAAAAATAGTCGTGCATTGGATGTGTAACCTGAATGTTTTAATGGAGTTATGAAATTAGTTTTCTAATTTAAATGGTGTTTATAGCTAAAATTAATTTCTTGTTAAAGATAATACACATTTAAGGAGTAAGTGAGAAACCAAAAAAGAGAACAGAACAACCAAAAACATCCACAGAAATCAAACGGTCCTTCCCCACCAAAGCAACTATGTCTTGATGAAAGGCCTCCAGCGATGCAGACCCTCAACAGACAGTCCCGTGTAGATGCACGGGCACAGAACTGATGGAAACGCCATACCCTCTCATAATCCCAATCCGAAGGTATCCCTCGATGGAGACTTCATGATATGATCCTCATCTGATGTAGGTCTAGGACGAATATATGGAATGAGAAAAACCATACATGCAATCCGAACAACCAGGGAACCCCTCACAAAACCAATACCCTCAAGCCATCCACACGAGGCCAATTTTTAAGAAGAAGTTTTAAAAATAAACTTGATGTTACCCGAATCGATTTCCCTAAAAATATTCCATGCTAAGGATGCCAACTATAAATCAGCTCCTTTCAATATCCACTTCTCAAAATCAAAAACCAGCAGGTCCCAAGACTGAATGTACTTCTCTACACAGATCTTGCCTTGATTGAAGGCTCCTACCAAAATTTAATCTTGTTTGTCAATCCATGTATATTTTTCCTCATTGAGAGACACCTCAAGAGACCTCCCCATTATTTTAGCTACCTCCTTCTCAGTTGAGTTGAGAAATAATGGTTGTTCTATCACATGGTCTTTGGAGCTTAACAACAAGACCATGGGATGATCCTCACAAACCTCAAGCTTCTGATGTCTCAGAGGCTTCGTGCCCATCTTTATCTTGCTCATTTTCTTTGCAGAGAATGTCTCAAGAGGAGGGGGTAGAGAGGAGTAGTATTTACTCCCCTTGCTTCTCATTGAGTCCCTATCACATCTTAGGCTTGAGTCCTCGTCTGCCGAGTGACCAGGTCCATGAACTTCGGTAGCCAGCTGAATGACCCTGACATCCTCATCTGTAGGAATGGAATCAGAACTCAAATCAGCCAATGGGAGACCTTCGAACCTGTTACGCAAGGGAACCGTCAACTGAGATGAACCCAAATCCCCATTCTTCTCACCTCTGGTTGTAATAGGTGCAACCCAATCAGAGCATTGCCTCCCCTTACTGACATCTACCCTGCCCTTCCATTCTTTCTCAGTATCCAAACCAAGTAACTCCACTTGCTCACTGCCATATGAGCCGTCCGAGGACTGGCCCCCATCGGACTTGCCTTCCACTCGGTCCTCCATATGCTGGGATTTAGCTTCTCTATCCTGCATCCTACAGCTGGGAGTTCCCACGAGATCTGCCTTCAGCCGGTTGTAGGGGGATTCAGGATTGATCACCGAATCTTTAAAATTATGAGGATGGTCACCTAAGGAGGCAATAGTCTTCCCATCCTTTTCCCCTGCATTAAATTCCTCATTTTCATCATCCTACAGTGTTGAGAACTAGTTCAAGGATCATGGATCAGCACTGACCAATTCAATGCTGGTCAGGAGGGACTGCTCATCGTCATCTGTATTTGTTAAATGGTCAAGACCACGTCCCATGAATTGATTTCCACCACTATTAGAATTATCTTGAATCTGCAAGCATGGCTCTATTACCTCCCTACCAACATTTTTATTGAAGGCATTAACCCTGAGATCATCCTTGACCATGCTAAAAACACTATACACCAAGGGATTTTCATCTTTCTTTGCAGCAGGGAGGAGTTTCAGCAATACTGAACCCATTTCCTCTAAGATCGTGATCTCCTCCATTGTTGACTTTTGAAACACCTCTGGCCTTTACAGAATCATATTTCTGGTGTCCATCGTGTTGGCAGTAAGCCATGGTGTGTCCCAGTCTACGGAAAATCGAAGAAAAATCCATCAAATGATCAATGATCACCGCCTGATTTCATCGGATCTCCTGAGTAGCATCAATCCAAATCGTCTCCACTGGCACTATCGAGGTATCAACCTCCACGCAAATCCTTTTTTAAGCATGCAAGTTAGTAACTAAGTGTTCAGGTAGCTAGATGAGTACTATTATGCGAGTGATCTGGAGGGGGTTTTACCCTGTTTCACATAGAAATTGTAAGAGTTACAACACTAACTAAAATATGATCATGATGATGTTGGGGACTCAAAGGTTTTTTATTGTTCTACTACTAGTGGCTCATGTGCATGAGAGTGGATATTTTTTATCGTAGCTTTTACACCAAGATACGAGGTACCTGGGGCCCATAATGAACTGGTGCTTTAGGGTGTTCCTGTGGCTTATGCACATTGGGTATTTTGTACCCACCATTATAAAATGAAGTGTTCAGATGGTAAATTCCATAGTGTGTGTGTTTTATATCAAATTTAAATTCTTTTATGTAGTCCTCTTGAAATAATTATTTTTCATGATGTTGCATCTCATTGAAATTGGTTTTGAGTATTTTTATTTATTAAAACATTCATGCATTTTAATTTATAATTTTTATAACATGGGATATTGTTTGTAAGACATACATTTATATATTTTATTTAAACTGCAAAATTGATGTTTCTTTTATTTTAATTGAAGTTCATTGGAATTGAATATCAGGTAAACATACTGTGTTTTAATACTAACTCCTATAGTCCTCATCTATTTGTAGCCCTTGTGAAGGTTTCAACTTGAGTTTGATCACCATGAGAGACTTTTGATAATTATGTTGGATATTGACCAGTGGAGTCAAATGGAGTCAATTGATTTCTGGGATTGGTTTTTTAGTTATCTATTCAGTTTTATTTTCACTTTATTGTATAACTAATGTTCCATTCAATTTTCATAATAATAAATATCGGGCCCTCTGTTCTATCCACTATTCGTTTTAATAGTAAGAATTTTGAAAAATTGTTCCCTTGTGTACATATTGATGGTCACAGTAGTATTTATCATCCCATGGGGTTTAGAAACTCCCTTCGGTCCATGCCATAGATTGACTTAGGGCCCAATTTGGGGTTGACCCAAGCAGGTTCATGATAAATGGTATTAGAAAGAGGTTGGATCATTACAGACCATTCTTTTGAGAGTTCCCTTTTTTTGTAGGGGTATTTCAATCTATATAAAGTAGGATTCCTCATACATTAGGGGTAGGTTCAGAAATATCATCGTCAACTCATGCTCGTTTTGACAATTCTGTGTCCAAGGAAATCCATTTGGAGCTAGGGAATTGTCATAAGAAAGATCTCAGTGTTGGTGGTGTGTTTAACATATGGCCACCAACCATATGGTCAAGTCAACCACAGACACTAGTTCCATATTTTTGGTCTCTTGGAATTTTAATGAATTTGGAATTTATTTTTAATGTCCTTGTGAGAAAATTGTGAAAATAGATTTTAAATGATTGGTCATTTTTTGAAATTTTGAAAATGGGATATAAAAAATAATATGAAAAGGTTTTTTTAATGATGGGGTTTTGGAACAAATTTTAGGGATATAGATGAAATGATTTAACATTATTGAATTTCATTATTGTAAACATATGGTTTCATGAGATGAAATGTTTGGAAATATTGAGTTGTTTTAAAGTGATACTTTTAAATTTTCTAAATGGGGTGTTTTGGGATATTTAAAAGTTTTTTATTCTAATGAATTTGTTTTGGAAATTGGTTATGATTGGTTGTTGTTTTCTAGAATTTTATTTTCACTTTGTGGATATTAGATAAAGAAAAGAGGCTATGCGGATTTTTTTAAATTGGGAATGGGATGTGTGGAATAGAATTTTTGTATTGGAAGTTGTATTATATGAAATTTATAGGGGTTTTAATAAAATGGTCTATGATTATGTGTGGGATTGGTTTTGTAAAATCTGAAAATGGTTTTTACCAAGTGATCAGTATAATTTCAGAAGCTACATGACTTTTTTAATGTTGTTTCTTTTTTGACTTTTGTGTTATCAGAGGTTCTCACATGAAAGTTTTAATAGATATATGGATGGATAGCTGGTTTGGAATGGTGGTTGGGATCCTGTGGTGGAAAAAAATGTGCATTGAGTGAGTCTTGATGGAACACCATTGGTTAATGTGAAAATCCACCAAGTTATTTTGTCTTTAACATATGTTTTGAAATGAAATAATTGTGTCATTTGTATATAATTCAATGGTGATGTGGATGGTTTTTCATATGAATTAGAAGTTATTTTTATTTAGTATTCATCATTGTGATCTATAATTCATTGTATTGTTGTGTCTTCATATGTGGTCATGTTGGTTCTATTTTAGAGCAATATTCAGTAGGATTCTAACGTTGTGTAGGCTGATTTGACATGGCCATCGACGGTTCTGTATTAGATTGATTTCTAGATGATCAACCTATGGATTCATTCAAAATGTTAAATCCACCACTATGAATGATGCCTCAAACAATTAATTGGAATAGAGAGCTGTTATGGAATGATTTAATATTCCCTCCCATTAAGGGGGTTTTCATGGTTGGGGTTGTTGTTCTTAGTGAGGTTGATGTGTTTCTATGTGTTTCTTGTCTAGTCTAACCCTCATTCAATGGGAGAGAAAATAGTGTTACATATATGCATTTTCAAGTTTGGGTAAAGGTTTTTTGTTTTAGGAATAGTTTTTCAAAGTCTCTCTTGATATTTTGTTTCTACCTAGGAGTGTTATGTGACACCATGTGGACCCCAAAACATCTTCCAAACTTTTTCTATGACAAGAAAGTAGTAAATGTAATATACTATAATAGATATGCTCATAGGTTTCTATATTATTTAAATAAAGAATAATTTTTCGGTATGATATCAAAACATGGTCTAGGTGACCATACAATGATTAATCAAATTATTGAATATATTCTTAGAACATATTATCAAATAAAAGAATATTTATCTCTCATATTTTAGGATAGAAATCATTTCTCAATTTTAGTTCATTCGAAAAGGATTTATATATGTCATAACAAAGATATTATGTTATTCATTGGTCTCCATTAAATACGTTTCAAATGGGATCACTGTGAATACTTTCAATCAAATAGATATACATATTTTTCATCCCATTTAATGAGTCATTCACATATATCATTTCAAAATATGAATCAATTATTAACCAAATAAATATCACCGAAATCATGTCATTGATCCACATGGTTCTCAATAACCCCATAAAAAGACTATTTTGATGTGCGTTCATTTACACATGGGAACTGATAGTGGATACAGTAGAATATATGGAAGGTAGTTCCTAATCTTAATCCTTTGGTATATAAGGCATCAATAAACAAAACTACAAATAACACGCATCATCCAAAAACACTAGAAATATGACATGATGTTATTTTACATAATTTACTACCAATGATGTATCACCCAATTAATGTTTTATTACACTCTAATAAGATGTTACCAAATAAAAACAAGGACTGTAAATGTCTTTTGGATTATGATCACGTCATCAGTATCCAAAGACACCCAAGTATCATTTCATTTAAATCTAGTTTTTCACCAATAACACACCATAATAGATAAGTATCATATACATATTTTACCTAGTATATAATGAAATATTTAAAAAAATGGATATCACATCATCGATCTCTGGTCCTCAAAATCATCCATCATCGAGTAAGCCAAAAAAATTTATCCAGGGGAACTGCTCCCTCGATGTTTATTCACCATCCTAAAGATCTACTTATTTCTTATAGGTACGAGTTGGAATAATGAAATTTCATATAATAAAATCATAATTCATCCCTAAATAAAATGTATGTAAATATTATACCAAACTATTATCCCTCATGTTGGGACCCAAATTGTGATGATAAAATGATGACTCTTATGGTCCGTGTAGTCAACAAACCACTCACCAAAGAGATAGTGTCTCCATAAATATAATATTCAGAACATGGATGCCATATAAATTCATGGGCATGATAGTTACACATATGGGCTCCTTTGTTAAGACTAATTATCCCTTATACTCACTACCAATGTCTATAATGATCCAAAAACAACTCACCATGCATCATAGTATAAGGAAATCCGAATTAGATGATCAGGAAGAATCAACAATATAGTAGTATTTAGAAGCCTTTTAAGAATAGGAAACCCCACTTAAGAGTATTATAACAACCATATATATAGTCCATTATTAATCATATTAATAATGGGAACTGATAATATAGGGGTGTCATGTATGAAACATCATTATTATCCAGCTAAACTGAAAATCCTTGAGATCTCAAACACCTTCTAGGAATGCTACCAAGATATTATTACATCCACTTTCACAATATATATAGATATTTAAGACTCAAAAAAACACATGCCCGATTAATTTAGACTTCTTAATCCTACACTTACACTTCAATATATTGTCATAAATCTAATGTGATCGATATATCCCCAGGATCCTCAGTAGATGTAGAATATATTTCTCTAGGGTTAGTGGATAGTTGAGGTTTTTTTCAATGAACACCATTATAGAAGCATTTTTATATTTTTATATGATAATCTTTTGATATCCATGACCATTCTAGAATATTATTTTTTAAAATAGTATAACTAAGTAGTCATGTTGCTAATACCTTCTATAAGACTCTATATTTGGGATTCCCTCATCTTTAACATGAAAATGGAGATATATTTTCAATGATCAATGTTAAAGAACCACGAGGATCCAGATAAATGATAAAATATTTTTTAGACCATTGAAAAGTGATAAATCATGATTACTATCACTAGGATCATCTTTCGACAATCAATGCAAAGTCATAAAGTACCATCCACTATCATGGTGAGAAAGTTAGGTTAACCACATATTGAAGTAATCATCCCAATGAATACCATCTTCTCCATATCCATGAGCTGTAAATTGAGATCCATTAACATGGATGTAACCATATGAATAGGGGGATTAAAGATATTCTTCACACCTTTCATGAACTCCATCTTGTAGTGTATACCACAATCAAGAGGATGACATTTAAATTAATCATTTAATATTTTCTAACATTGAACGTAAATTGGGGGAAAAGAAGACGAGGATGATACTAATCCTACTAAGAATCTCAAGACTATAATTTTTACTATGATAATTGCAATAGGACACATATATTGACAAAATATAGTTTTATCTGGTTCCCTCTCTCTAATCATCATATATTTTTATTCCTTGGGTGACATAAGATTCATATGTCTAATACGATCAATGCCAACTCATAGGATGGAAATCCAATCCTTGAAATGAATCAAAATAAAGATCATTAAATATTTATTCATAAATTCCCATAGATTTAGAGAATTGAAAATGACAATAAGAAAAATTAGGCCTCACTAAAGATGATTCACTTTATAGACAAACATTGTATAAAAGGAATGTAACTTAAAAATACACTATTATGTCATTTCATGATACAACATATGAAGAGATAAAATAATGGGAAAGACCAATATAAAAAAATTATTTTAAAATATAGAAGTTGAATAGAATATTCCTTGAACAGTATATGAAACCTCATCATCATCTTTTGGTGTCTAATACATTACAAAAAATTTCATACACCATCATTTGTCTATGTCTCTAATATGTTTGTCCAATATAAGTCATAATTGTATGAGACTAATATTATGAAACCAACCTAGATGTGTGGGTCAATGATCATATCTATTTCCCACCCCTACAAAACCTCATCCTTGGATCTCAAGTAATAAACTATAGAACATTCCCCATCATAACATCTTGTTGACATGTGATCTAAGGTGATGTGAAGAACTAGAAATAATGGTCTCCCTTCTATTTTTTTAATAATTACAGAACACATTCGGAGTGTTATGAAGAATCTATACAATTATCCACCAAAAATACACTACCCAATTCTACAACATAATTCTTTTTATTATGAGTTCAAGAGGGGAAACTCGTCGTTATAAGAGGGTTTCCAACATCCAATAAACTAAATGTCCAAATAAAACCATTTTGTTATCCTACTCTAGTACCTTATACATATACAATTACATACATTGAACATTAATGTATTAATATAGATTAAGTTTCCTAACTTGTTTCCAAATGTGGGATGATATCTGATCTTTTACTTTTCAACATTTTTTTATTCATTTATAGAAAATTGAAGAGCAATTATATGTATCTCCATGAAATGAGGGAGTATCTGTATATGATCATGGGAATCTAATTTAGCTCCATCAACATCTGTTCCGTGTTATGATTCATAATAAATAAAATAAAATCCCATGTTAATAGGCTATTTAAGGTCTCCTAGGTGAGACTCTCACACATTCTAACATGTACAATTATGTCCCACCATTTCCATAGGGTCATTTTTCATGATTGATTCCAACTTCACCTACCCATCCTAGGTTGTCTCAATCAGTCTAAAGACAATATGAAATATTTTTTTCCATCCATATGCATCATGTGACCCTCTAGTTCCTTGAATGGAAAGAGTATAATAGAGTTTGAACAATATATTTTTGTTAATTATAGACATCAGTGATTCTCTATAGTGGGAATGTATAAGGAGAAATATTCACAGGTGAGTCGTGACTACACCCTACAATATTATAGTTGTTTCATGTGTATTAACAAATATATACTCCAAAATATGGTATTGGAATATGGGAATCCAACTGAGAGGGATCATCCTAACTCAAGTCAAATTTTAGTCCCATAATTATCTTTTAGGATGAAATCATCTGAAATTAAAAAGTAACATTAGAGAAAATAGAACTAATTGGGACATGTCATAATTAGTCAATGGGATACCAAACATTTCTCTAACATGTCTACGCAAAAATGAAGGTATGTCTATCCTATCACCAACCAAGGTTTACTACCCTGTCTGTTATTCATTATCATATATATATATATATATATAACATCATATTAATTTTCATCTAATTAATTTATGGATGGATATATGACAATAGCATTGAAAAAAACCTATCACACAATAAAAAATACCAGTCTATATTGTATAAACATTACAATCCAAGGAATTAAATTAAATAAATATTATGCAACAAAAAACGTGAATATTTTTATCTTTCAAACCAATGTTCAAAATCATTATTCATGAAACAACACAATCCCACATAAAAAATAACACAATTCCCATAAATGGTCACTCAATAGACTATTACTCATGTTTAAGACATGAAAATTGAAAATTCCTTATCAAATTACCATGAATACTATCCCATTTTGACCATTTGAAATTATAATCTGAAAAATAGGACTAATTAATACTATTTTCTTTCACTATAAGAAAAACCACATAGTCTCATCCTGAGAGCCATTAGACCTCATTCTTGCTTCCCTCCACCCAGCAAGCTACTGAATAACATTTAGCATATTAATAATGTCAGTGGGGTGAGTGTAGCGTTAGAATCATATCATGTCACTAATAATACATAAAATATAATTAATTATAATATACAATATCGAATAAAATAATTATACAAATACACCGGTCACACTCAAAAAATTAACGTGGTTCGTATATGGAATTACATATAAGGGTAATAGTGTAATAAGAATAATAAATATTTATCTTTTTTTGGGAACCACTATATTCCATAATTTTCCAACCACACGATCCATTCTCAAAAACATAGACTTCATCCATGTTTTACATTCCCTCACCAATATCCTCACACATGATTTATATAAATGAAATAAAATTAATATATATTGTGTGAGTAAAAAACCTAATTAGAAACAACAAATGAATCCATAAGAACATTTATCATGTACAACAGTTGTATGACATGATGAAAAATATTTTCTAGAAAAGAATAACAAATCATATATATAAATATATATACAGAGCACCCATGAGTTAAACAAACCACCCAGATCACTAGATATACCATCATTGGAATCATACTATAGGGGTAATAAGGATATAAAATGTAATAAATAACTATCCATAAGGCGAAAGTCATGATGCTACATATCTTGAAGTCATTAGTTCATTTTTCAGGCTCCATTGATGACAAGTGAACATGTACTTAGAATCTGAAAGGCATAAAGAGGTAGCATATCAATTGAGTATTCTCACAACATCATGTTCTAGGTTAGGAAATAATGGAAAAATTCTCTAACCCTATGTAGGGGTTTAATGTCATTATCACATCACATAATACAATCTTCCCCTCAAATGGGTAACCATACAATGATGGTCCCATTTCATGAATACTATGATGAGCCTCCAATTAAATTTTATCATATATAAAATGGTATAAATAAAAAAATGAAATATAATTTCATCATGATAACATAGTAGAAGGTATATATCAAAATCCGATCAACCTCAAGAATGGTTACAAGATAATCTAGAAACACTCTTTGAAACAAGGATTTAATTTGGGTATCATTAAAATTACCACAACCAATCGAAATCAACATCATTCATGTAAAAACCCATGTGAATCCATGATAAAAAAGGGAAAAAATATAAGGTTATAAAAATTTAAATTCTCTTACAACATAAAATTTTTTGATGAGTAAATATATGATTTTGAAAAGGTATTGATGATCCAAGATATTACTCACCCATGAAGAATGATTCAACATGTAAATGATGCCAAATAAATGTCTTTATTCATCATTAAATCGGTTTAGAAAGAATAATAAAGGATACAACATTCCAAAAATGTGATTCCATAAGGCCATACCTTATGAAGTACTTCAATAGAATCAATTAAGGGGTATGTTTAAGGAAGAGACACTAGTTCAGTGGATCCATGTTCAATTGATGAACAGATATTAAATATTGATTGATTCTCAATGATTTTCTAGGGTCTAACCAATGACAATTTATACATATTAAATTCATAAATGGAAATTAGAATCAGGATGAATAATAATAATAATAATGAATTATTATTATGACTATATGATGGCATACATTAAAATAACCACTATGATTTAGATTTCTCACACAAATCAACCATCTTTTTCATTGTCACATTGAATTATCCACCAATATACCATGTAATACTCAATATAATAAGGTTCTATCATCAATACACTATGAATAATAGGTTATTTAATATTATCTAAAAAATATATCCATTTAATGATTATAGTCGATGGTTGATTTTAATGTGATAAGAAACATTGTCATCATGATAAATCAATCAGCGATATATAATTAAAGGGATAATTATCCTTCATATTAGTATAGAAACCAAAAATATATCATAGATATTTATCAATCTATCATTAAAGAGAGATAAGTTTCCATAGATCATATAAAATCAAACTATTCAAGCAACACCATATTGGTCAAATGAAATAGTGGAAAGATCAGTCGAATATGATATTCCTAATTTACTAAAGGGAGTTTAGAAATTTTAATATGGGTGACATTATTTTAATGAAATTTCGAAGGTGTTAAAAATTGAGTTCCATTAAATCATTGTTCATAATTAATTGGTCACATAAAATTGGTGCACCACGTAGTCAGTGACACATTACACTGGTTGGTTCACCCCATCAATGAGCTTGTGGGGTCTAAATTTCATAGAATACTTATTGAAACCCACCAGGTAGCTGATGGAGTCTACCGGACAACTAGTTACAGTTTTTAGACACAAAATAATCAATTCTCGCCTTGATAATGTATCCTAATTTCAGTGACATGATTCCACTAAAATGGGAAATATTTATCTCCTATATTTTTGGTGTAACTAAAGAGATATTAGAAATTAATAAACTCTAAATAAATAACACACTAAAATAAATAATGGATTCTACATTTGAATCCATCACAAATTGAGGTTTATAAATTTTGATTTACTTGAAATGGAAGATGAATTAATCAATTATCCAAGTGTGTTGAATTATTTTTCGAGGAGATAATCTATTAAATATATATTTTGATCAAGGTAAAACATTGCCTGATTTTCCCCTTTGGTCGACATAATATTTTAATTTTTAGATGTCGTTGAAAGAATTAATGTAACTTAAAACAGAAAATATGAAGAAATAGATTATTTGAGTTTTATTTATATTATAATAATACACCATGTACAAAAGGGAAATTACATCTAAATATAAATCATCATATATAAAATATAATTGATAAAAACCAATCTAGGTCGATTAAAATAATGTTCATCAATGTAAATAATTTTTAAGCATATAAATATAGTTCACTCAGTTAATATTTTTTTTTATTTTTATTGGGGATGGTTGAAATTTTCTTGATGTTGATGATTCGGGATTGGGTGGAATTTCTTTTCACTGGGATTTCCCATTTTTAAAGTTCAAATAATATATCGATGCAGCCCATATTTTTTTACCAATTCTCCAATTGTTATATTAAGAGAGAAGGAATGACAATTTCACAATAGAATTATTCTATGAAGGACAAATGTAATTTCTATGGAATCTTGGGTTTATATTACTATAAAATAATATAATGAAAATTATTATAAAATATATTAAATTTCCCAAAAATTATGTAGCATGTGGATTCGAAAATATGAAATTAATTCCCTCTGTTAATTCTAATAAATGTAACTAACAAATATGTTATGGTGTGATGTGGGGGGAAATTAAAGACTTACAATATGTAAGAAGTTTTTTTAGAGATATTTTAGTATGTAATTAGAGTAGTGATTCATTTAAAAATATAAAAATTAAATATGTGATGAATCCCAACTAATCATAGTTGAATTATGTTGGTTGGAAACTTCATATAAAAAATTGTTGATAAACATTCAAATGCCTTTTCATTCATTTAATGATAGAGGGATTTTTTTCTATAGACATTCCAAGTCAATATTTTTATATTCTAATTTAGTTAAAATGAATGAGCTTTATTATATGGGATTGAGTAATATCTAATGTGAATATAGATATTTACTTTAATTTAAGAGTTAATATTTCATCCCTTATACACATTTCATCTTATTTTATAGTTTTCTCACTATAATGTTTTGTATATGTTTTAAAAATAATGGTTCATAATTTATTGGGGTTAATTAATTTATTAGAGTCATTTAAATATTTTAATTATTCAATCTTTGTTTTTTCTATAATAAAATTGTTTTTTATATAGTTTCATGAGAATAATGTGAACTTTCATGGGAACAATTATAATTTAAGAGGGAGATTATATAACTTCTAAAAATTAATGATCATTTTTATTGAAATTATTTCATTTAAAAAATTTAATCCAAATATTCGTTGAATCTTACATTGAATTGTTTTTAAACATATCTAATCTATAATAGGGTATTATTTTTTGAAAAAGTAACACTCCATTTCATATCTTATATTTAAATCCTTGTTCAAAAACAAAATAAAAATTTCTATTATCTGTTTTATGTTTTTTAATCTAGTACATAAGCTCTAGTAGAAACTAACCTATCATACTTATGAATAAACCTTACTTGATGCTGATTAGAATGTAAAAACCCGTAAAATTCAAGGGAAATTTTTTCTTAATTTTCTTTGGAATTTTACAAGAGCGCGGTTTCAGACGGCACCTGATTCCGAGGCCCGGAGTGCCCGGAATCAATTTACGAAGTTTGGCTCGGGTACGTTCAGTGAACGAAGGAGCGGGAATTCCTAACTTTTGATCCGGTGCTCGGAATTGAAATCCGAGGACACCGATAAACTCGCAGCGCCGATATTCGCTAAAGGAGACCTTTTCCGAGGTTGCGTTTATTTCGGGTTGAGAGTTAGTTTTTGGGAGTTTAGAATAAGTTAAATAAAAATTGTGGATTAAAATTTTTTATTTAAACTTTTTGGTTAACTTCTCTCAATGGAAGTTAGGGGTGGGACCCACACCCACTTAACCTCCCTTGAGAGGATTAAGTGTGGTGGGGCCCACACGAACCCTAAACTTTTCATCTCCTCTCAAACTCCTTAAACCCCCCTTTTAATTGACATGTCAACTTGTTAATTAAATATGGAGTTATCTTATTTGAATTTCAAATCATTGAAATTCAAAAAGGTTTGGTTGAGATAATAAAATAAGCTCTTATCTTATTTTATTGGTTTAGTTTTGTTTTTCCATCTTGAGAGGATTGAGAGCTTTTCTTTCTTCTTCAATCTTTGACGAAGAACGCTCAAGCTTGACGAAGAACGCTCAAGCTCCGACGAAGAACGCCGCTCCTCTCTTCTTCGTCTTCGGTGTCAACGAAAGGGAACGCCGCTTCCTCCTCGGACTCCCTTCATCGGCATACGAAGATTCGCCAATGACGTACCTCTTCGGACGTACCTCTTCGTCATCGGATTTGACGAACGATTACTGCGACGCCCGACCTCCGCAACGTTGTCTTCCGCGGGACATTGACAAATCTTCGAAGCTATACCCAAGGTAGGGGTTTACTACAATTTGATTATCACTTTCCATGTTTTCCCTTCTAAATCTATTGTGGGATTGGGAAAAGTGTTTGATGAGGATTGTAGGGGTTGTTGTTAATTGTTTATTTATTTATCCTTGTTCGTGGTTCTAGCATGACCAACGTGAGGATTTTAAATATGTGTTATTGTTTAACGTGAGGGGGGCGGACCGCATGAACACGGCCGAACCCCCTCCTTCGTTCTTGATTTTTTATTTTGCGGATGAAACAAGGTGGCGTGGTGCCGTCGCACCACGCGGTTATTCGCCCGATTTTATTGCGCGGCGCAGTCGCGTCGCGCCATGGAAGAATCATCAAGAACGCGACGCCGTCACACCGCGTCGAAGGGAATCAAAGGCGCGGCAGAGGGGCGCGGTGCCATCGAACCGTGCCGGACGACGAACACCGCGGCCGGTTCCTGGCCGCGGCGGGACGAGAAGACCGGCGGCCGGGCCGCCGGCGTCAGAAATCGGAAGGGGACCGGCTTGCCGGTCCCGTTGGAGAAAAACCGGCCGGCCAGGTGGCCGGTCGGAAGGTCAAAGGCCGGGGGAATAAATTCCCCTGGTCAACTCTCTAAAACCCCCCCATTTATTAGGGGGGGGGGGGCGGTCCTTTGAGGGGGGGGGGGCAGGAGGCCCCCCGGTTTCTTCAAGCAGGCCCCCACGAGGGGGGCCGGATCTCCAAAGGGCGCGACACTTATGCCGCGCCGCCAAGCTGGAAGCGGGGGCATAGCCCCCCGCGCGTGACCCTAGCGGCGCTAGGCCGCGCCGCCGCCGGCCGGGCCGCGCCAAGTTGGACCCGGGTCGGGTCGACCCGGTTCGGGCCGACCCAGGGGGGGTCGGGCCGGGTCGGCCGGGACCCGGACCCCCAGTTTTCGAGACGGATTCGGTCTTTTGGCCATAACATGAGCCACGAACCTCCGATTGACGAACCGTCTGCGGCAACGCGATCCTTGGATTGAGACGGTCGTTTCGGTATATTGCACTCAATGTTTTGGAATACTTTGAGTTCGGCTGGGTTGGTTCGTACACGAAACCAACCGGGCCTTCGGAGCGGAAACGCTCATATCTTGAGCTACGGACGTCCGATTGACGTGCCGTCAGCTTTGTTGTGTTCCTCTTAGGGAGACGGATCTTTTGGCATAATCCAACCGAGGTTTGGACGCAGGTGGAGTATGGTCGGGTTGGTTTTGCCTTAAAAACCAACCGGGCCCCGGGGACGAAAATGCCAATAACTCTCAGACCGGGCGTCCGATCGACGTGCTGTCTGTTGCGTTGAGTTCCTGTTGACGGTACAGAACTTTTGGATACATCAACTCAGGACTTTGTGACAGTTGATGTATCAGCCTCTCGGCTCGTGGAGCGGACCCTCCTGTACAAGCTTGCTGGGTGCGGGAACCCTAGTGCTGGCTGTGACTGTTACTGTGACTACTACTGCTACTGCTACTGTGACTGCGACGACGACAGTACAGAGATCCTGTACGGATTCGACGACGACGACTTCAGCACTCAACGATCCTACGTGGATCAGTGCTACAGGTCCTGTGTTGGCCCGATCCTGTGTGGGTCCGATCCTGTGTGGGTCTTTGCGCTCAGCGGTCCTGTGTGAACCAGCGCCTACAGGTCCTACGTGGGCCCGATCATGTGTGGGTCTTTTGCGGGGGTTAGTTACCTATCGATCCTTCGTGGGTCCGACGACTTAGATGGATCAGAGATCATCTTTATCGTCTTTCGAAGATGTATACCTGTGTGAGCTGAATCCTGTTGCTTTCCTGTGTGGATTGTGTTGTGCTATCCTGTGTGGATTACGTTTTGCTTTCCTGTGTGGAATACGTTTACTTTCCTGTGTGGACTGAGTTGTACTTGGGCTCGGAGGATGGAGCATTTTTGAAATTGATGACTTAGGTATATGTATGGGCATATACCTAAGCGGTGTCGGTTGTTACTTCGTGATTGTACCTTTCTTTTTGGTTTATCCATTGTGGATTTAGAGATACCATCAAGGGTCTCGGGGTCCCTACTGAGTAGCTTATACTCACCCCTGTACGGGCTATGCCTGCACTAGGTTGTGTTGGTTGCAGACGACGGACAGCGTTGATCTTGGCTGAGGCTTGCAGAGAAGGACGGTACCTGGAGGTGGACCACTGGGCGGAACGTGTTCGGAGCGGACGACGGGACCCGTGGAGCAGTGGAGCTATCTGTACCCACACTTCAGGTGGGATTTCCAGTGGACAGCTCGGTGCAGCGGCTTTTACTTTACAGTTGCTGTTTTCCTTTCGAGTTGTACTTTACTTTCAGTTTGGGTTTGTATACTGGCCCATTTACTTTTCCGCACTTTCAGTTGTACTCTGCTTTTGCTTAGTGTTTACTTTCTGCTTGCTTACTCTGTGGTGTTTGTTTACTTTACAAAGGCAATGCCTTCCCTTTTTACCGGGATTTACGCCTTGGTGCTAGTCTCCAGCCCCTGGCCTATGGAAGGCGGGCTTGGGGTAGTCACGGCACGGACCCCGAGGGCGGGTCGTGACATAGAATTCAGAAATAATATATAAATTAATATTTTTCATACAGCATCAACAACCAGATCAGTAAAATATCTGGAAATTATTCTTTTAATGTCGAAGAATATTTTTCATTATTATTATATAAAAAGTTATAAAAATATAAAAATATGATTTTTTTCAAATAAGTAAATAATATATATATATATATATTGTTCACTAATTTGATATGAAATGTTAGATTTATAATTAATATTGTGTATAATACATCATTTTAGTTGCTTTATTTTTTTATTGTACCAGAATTATCTTTTTAGTCCAAAGTTTCATTAATTATTTTGGAAATGAGAATTAGAATAATAAAATTTATTTGGTATTTTAATGATAGTTTTGGCACACTACATGACGGTTTGTCTATAATAAGAAATAAAAACCATAACAAATTGAATGGATACAATGATTCGTTGAATCTAAAACATACAATTTTGTTGAAGTGAAAAAATTAATGATTTTTTGTGATTGAAAATTTCACCAATGAGAAGAAATAATATATTATAAAAAAAAATATGAATCATTGTAAATCTGGGAAAATATCAAAAATAAATTGCATCTTCAACATAGTGATGATTAATATGACATTGGAAAATATGAAAATAATATTGATTAGGAATTTATTTTTCATTAATAATGATGTTAATATGAAGAAATATATGAATGATTTAAATAACCCTAATGAAAATATTCATAACATAAATGCGGTTGTTTTAAAAAATGAAAAATAAAAAAATGAAGTTAAACAGAACTGTATCCATGATATAATGATTTATAATATTCTAATGGATCATTGTGTTAGGATACTGGTGAATGGTATATCCATGATTTTTTATAAACATATAGAAGTATATTTTAAATTTTATAATAAAAAAATATTTTTCTAAATTGTTAAAAAATTAATAGTCTTCAGATTTTTTGGGATTTTGGGATTGAGTAAGTTAATAATAAAATATTACAATATAAAATATTTTAACATAGTACTAAATATTTAATACCATAATTCAAAGATTCGATCAAGGAAAAACATTAAATTTTTCCTCAATAAATGTATTGACTAATTGAACTTTAAAAATTTATCGAATGACAAAATAACATTCTTGTTGTCTTATAGGTGATCTCATTTTTACTCTATTAAATTATTTGAAAATTAAATTTCAATTAGATGAAATTTTTGTGAATTTGAACTATCATAAAAAATTTTTCACTAGAGATGAATTCAGAAATTTTTCCACTAATACAGAATACATAACTAGTTTTAATAAGGAAAATTAATTTATAGAAATTAAAATTTTTCTACGGGTTTATCACAATTTATATTTTTTAAAAATATATAATTTCATATATTATGTTCTTAAATAGTTTATTTTATTTAGATGAGGAACATTTGAAATAAATTGAAAACATTAAAAATTTGAGTTTTTTTGTTAATAAAAACCAAATATCCATACATTATCTATTATTTTTCCAGAAATTTTGGATTATATATCTCATTTTGAAGCTAATTATATTTTAATAGAGGAATATTTTTTTGTTTATAATATGAAAACTTCATATGTTACTATTATAAATCCTCAAATAATTATTTGAAACTTGAACTCTACCCCTATAACTGCTAATTTTGATTATTTGGAGATTGGGAATGATATAGAAATATTTTAATACAATTTTACACATATAATATGACATCCATATTTATTATCCCTATAATAATATTATATACTTTTAAAATATTAGATTATTCTAGAAGTGGACCGTATATATGGAAAGAGAGATTTTAGTGATTAATTTTCATTTTGTGAGTATAAATTTTATTAACATAGTGAAAATTATTCATAAATTTAATGAAAAAATCGAATTCCTTGAAATTAGTATGAAATATGGCTTATGGGATTAATTTAATACTCCACTAAAAGACTCTTTTGAATATTTACTTTCTAATGAAGGGTGTATTAAATGAAATTTTTCAACACATAATTGAGTGGAAAGTTGTTTTGGAATTAATGGTTCCCATAATACTCCTATATTTTACAATAAATTGGGAATAAAAAATTATTTGGTTCATAAATTTGTAAAATATAACTCCATGTTACATTTATTAGTTTCCTGAAGAGTACACATTATGACATTAAATCATTCCCAACTTTTGTGGAAACCCATGATAATATAAATATTTGGGTTTTTAATTGTTTTTATTTATATTATTAAATGTATTCTTCATTTTCCTAAATAGGGAATTCATACATTAAACCTTTTCTCCTATATTAATTAAATTGGTTTTAGAAATTCATTTTCATATTCGTATAGTTTTCATTGTTTCACCCTCTCACTATTCTCTATGTTTAATATTTTTAAATTTCAAATCAATAGATTAATGGTTTTTTATGATTTATCATCAAAAGTAGAATATTATGGGAGGACTAAATACCACTTTAATGTGAATAGGGTGACCATTTGGCTAATATTATAGGAATAGGGAATCGTTTTTTTTTTCAGGAGATTTAAATTTTTTCACTTCATAAATACATAAATATACAAATAATTGCATGCTACCATGGAATTTTAATAGTGAATTATACAATTTTTTTGTGAATATTTTTGGAGGGAGAAATATTTTCTATTATAATTTTTTCAGTTATGTTCATAAATTATGAGTTTATATATTACTATAATAAAAATTTTTGGACACATGTTTTGAATATTTGGAAAAAATCATGTTTTGAACCATAATAAACCATTAGACTCAACCCAAAATATTAGGGGAAATCATGCATCAACATGTTAATTATTTAGCTTAATTAAATATAAATATTTATAGTTCACTAATATATATGTTGTTAATAATAAAATATTTTTTGGAAAAGGGATGGAACATGTGGAAATTAGAATTATGTTTCATATAAAATTATGAACATATAATTGAATTGATTATTTCAAAAAATATTTGGAACAAAAATTTATAAAATTTTTATCAAATTTTAGATTCATCATTATGTTTAATTTTTGGATTTATTTTTTAGTTAGGGGTTATTAAATATGCTAATATTTTTTCATTATTCTCATTTTATTACCCATCCAAACCCCTAAAAACATAATAGTGATTATTTTCAATATTATATCATTAATTTCACTTGGTAAATTTATTTTATATGGTTAATGGTTTTGTTGAAAAATTGAATTTTTTAATCATTATTACCTAATGATTTAATTTATTGGAACATTTTATTTCCCTTAGATAGAATTTTTTTGGGTATATTTTGAGATGAATGTTATATAAAAATCCTTTTCTTTAATCATTTTGGATCAAATATTAATTATTATATTTGAATACAAATTTGAAATAAAATAAAGATTCTAATATACATGAACCATGAAACATCTTTGTTTCTTCGATTGTATGGGATAATTATTTATTTTATTTAAGAATTAATCTTGAGCATCAAATCAGTTTCATTTATTTAATCAGTTTAAAATATCGATATCAATTTACTTGGTGGAATGAAGGACATTTAGAGGAATATTTTGATGAAAATTCAAGTGTGCTTTCTTTATTCTGAAAATTCTAACTTCATAAATATTTGTACAATATGAATATTTTTTTCATCTATTCCATTCATTTTATTATAGTGAAGTCACCTTCTGAATAGTATAATCATTATGAAAGAAAATTATTTTAAAGAATAATTTTTTATGGAATTAATGTTTATTCAAATATGTGATTTAATAATTTGTATATTTAATCTGAGTCACTCGATAATGAAATGATATTATTTTTAGTGTGGGGATTGGATGTGAATATATTTTTATATTTTTTCTCTACATTTTTTTATATATTCATAATATTAAATTGTTAAATAATCTCGCAAGTGATATTATTTGATTGATTGTGATATTGGGATGAAATAATAAATCATTTATATTTATCATGATTCAATGTTTTTGTTAGTTTTTAATTTAAATATGGAATTATCTTTATATAATTATATTTTCTTGTATGATATTTTTTAGGAACACACTTAAATTATAGGAGAAATTTTATTATCATATTTTGTAGAGACATTATCTATAAAAAATTCATTGATGTGATTTTTTTTATTATGGAAACATTATATATATATGTAATTGAATTTTAAGAAAATATGTTTTTTGAATGAAATTGAAGCAAGGACGTAATTTTAAAATATCTTTCGAATAAAAAGATTCTTCAATCATATATTGTGTAGATATGTTAGATTTAGATTTTTTTGGTAGACACTATATAAGAGAATTTTAGTTGTACATATGAATGAAATGTATGTGATATTTTCAATACTTACACTAAATTAATTCATTATTAAATAAATCTTAACGTTTTTTGTAAATTATCTCATTTTATTCTGATATTAGTGTGCATAATAGAATTTTCGGAATCCCCTTCTATAAGATAAAATCAAACATCGCATAAGATAAATTTGCATCCACATAAGATAACCACTTCTACAACCACTTTATATCAAACGAAGTGAAATCGAAATACTAGGACATAATCAATGAAATATGAAGAAGTCGCATAGGATGACTATGATAGGATATTTATAAGTATTTGATCTATGATTTTTGGACAATAATGATCTGATTTATTATTGGAGATGGATCTAAATAGATTTTTCTTAACTGAAGGAACTAAAGTATTTATCTTCCACAATTAATTTATATAATCCCAAAATAAAAAATTTCCATCCTATGATTTTTTTTGATATCAATGAATGATAATAATCATTACAGTCAAAAATCATCAATAGAAGGCAATAAAAATTGATCTGAATCTGATGTGTTCAAAACTAAAACTAATAAAGATAAACTAATCCATGATATATACAAATAATTAAAACTAGGAGATGTAAAAGTGTGAGATTTCTAAATTATGCACAACGAAATCCCTCACTAATCATGGATTAAGGATTTTTAGTTTCATGATGTGGATGTTGACTCATAATATGATTTGTGTGAGAAGATGAATATTTCAATGAGGGGAATCCCAGTCCCTTTTATGGACAAATTAATTTAAAACATAGATTTATTTTAAATATGTGATGACATGATTTGGTTATGTGAAGCGTTTATGGAAATCATTAGTAATGTGTGTATGAAAAAATCATAAGAAGAGGATTTTCGAGGTTTTTTTATCAAACAAATACATATGTGATCAATTGAATATTATGACCTAGGACTAATTAGTATAGTCCAAGGAATGTTTATGTAGAATAATACCAGAAAATATCAATATATACTAAGATATGTAAATCATTTAATAGTTTATGAAATTTTTCCCCCATGTTTGACTATTAGAGATTGAAATGTTCAACATGGGTGATTTTTTTATATTTAACAATATGGAAATAGTGAATGATTGTTTTTCATTTTTTTCACTATATAATTAAAATATGTGTCGTATTGGTCCTCATTATTTCATAATTATCCGATTTCAATGTTTTTTATGAAGGAATTCCAATTTCACATTGTAATTCTTCTTGTAATGAATACAAGAAGCTGTATGGAATCCAAAATGTTTATAACCAGGATATATTATAATTAATATTTTAATAATGCATATGTTAAGGCCACGTTAGAAATTTATAGGTGGGGTTGACAACCATTAATTAAATGAATTGTAAATAATTATAAATGAATATTGGAAATTAACATTAGGTGATTGTTGGGGGAAAATAATAACATATATACTGGTGGATTTTTTTTAGATATTTTATAATTTAACAATTCCATGAAATAAGGACCATGGATAAAATTCCAATAGTGATGAATGAAAAGTTACCCTAATAAATCAAATTTAGTTGGAAATTTCATTAAATATTTATAATTGAACCATTTAAATTGGGATTAACTCATTCAGAGGTTGAGAAATATATTTTTATGGATATATATAAAGCAAAGATTAGGGTATTTACATCAGGATAACTTTCTTCACCATCATATTTAGGGAAATCTTCACATATAAAATGAATAGGTAAATTAAATTTGATTCAATAGATGAGGTTTTTTTCTGTCTTTTACTTTTACTTTTGTTTCTTATCAATTTTTTTCTCATATCTTCCTTAATCTAAGACATGGACTATGATTAATTTACCGGGGAAAAATAACTATGTTGAATATTTCATAATATATCTTTATTCATTATTTTTCCTCCTTAACAATAACATATTAATTATGATATAGTTTCATAATAAATAACCCAAAATTTCATATTTTTAGTTGTAATTAACATGGATGAATCTGACACATGTAATGAATCTATCAAATTATTTCATTCAATTTTTTTTATTAACATCATTCCATTTTAAGCTACATTTTTGAATTAAATCATGATAATATTTTTCATATATGTCAAATATTGTACATATTTTATTAATTAGTATAAATTACATTTCCATTCATATCATAAATTTTCATGTACTTTTTACCCAATAAATCAGCATTTCCACCATCTATTTTTGTTTATTCTAGCTCTAAAAAATCCCTAGGAATACCTCACCTTCCATCCTTTTTTATCATTCCTTTTTACCTCTATCTAGTAGTCACTAGGGGAATATAAATTTTAATTCTCACATTTCATTAATGGAAACTTTGATCAACCGTTATTACAAATAATATAAATTACATATAAACCCAATATATGAAAAAATTAACACTAATGGAAGGATTTAGTTGCAAAAAATTTAATCCATTAAAGGGTATCCAAGGATATCTCAATGAAAAGAAAACATTTCTTTTTTAGATAACAATAAAGATAATGAGATATCAAATATTTATCCTTCTATACATTAACTACCAATGATTAAATCATATAGATATTAATGGTATCCACTATGAAAGAAATTAATGAAAACATTTTACTATAACCAATAAAAATAGTAAATAGGAACTATAAAAAAAAGAATATATAAAATCAGTTAAATATGAAAAAATTATGTACATATCTTATCCAAAATTATATAGTCATGATTTGTCATCCTTTAAAAGAGAATTTTCTCCTCTGAACATGGAAATGGATATCCAAATGTGAAAAAATCAGAGTTAGATTAGAAAACAAATCCAAAATATGATATTTTGATTAATTTTTTCAATAGTCAAAGGTAAAAAAATATAAATGAAAAGAATACAACAATATTATAGATATAGGGGGTTAAAACTCATTGGGATTTATTATTATAAAAATATAAAGCATCAAAATGAACTCTAATATATATTTCATGTAAAATACTAAAAAATATTCCATTAACATATGAGAATGGGAAAAATATTTATGTCATCATGGAGGCATCCACCATTAATAATGGTTTTTATATATACATATAGTGTTGAAGACCATTGAAAAAGTACTAATTTGACATCTACATTATATAATACTAAATTATATAATACTTCTTCACCAACCATAGATATGTTGCCTACTTATTATCTTCCTCATGCATCCAAAAAAAATTTTACTACCACTAATGTAATGTCTAAGGTTTATAAAGTTTTATTTTTATAAATTTATTGCGAAAATTTCTCGAGTAAGCATTGAGATAGTGTGTGGTTCCATGTCCAAGTGTTCCTATAAATGTTTGATTAAAATTATATGTTTTTAATAAATCATATTGGTGGAGTAGCCTTAGTTTTACATAGAAGGGACAACCAGTGGGGGTTCCATGCTGGAGTTCAATAAGGTGTGGTGGTGGTGTCTATGGCACGAGGCGGCGGGGGATAGAGGAGGTGGTGGGAGGAATGGTCGGAGCTCGTGCATGATAAATTAGGTGGGAAGCATGGGATCCATTTAGAGTTGATGCATGGATCATGTGATGGTTGTGGCCCAAAGGGGTGAGACAAGGGGGGTCTAGACGATATAAGGTTAGTCACCCAGTCAGGGTGAACTACATTGACATGGGGAACAGCCAGGGGGCTGCATCTAATGGAGTATACCATCCCACATGCGGTGGGATGAACTTGGGTGTCCAAGCCTCTCCAACAGCGGAGATGTCCACCAGGTTAGGATGGTTCTTTCCGGACCCAATATAGACAATTTATAAAAACCATATCATTCAAACCTTATGTTCGTTTGATGAGACATTCACAAAGATGTGACCCTTATTATGAGAAGTTCATTTTAGGATTCTCTATTTGAGTTATATTCTAAGTTTACATATGATCTAATAGATTGAGACATAAATTATCCTGGTATAGGTGTGCTATGATTGTAATCCTCTGGATGGATATGACTATGTGATCAAGGTTACTATGTGACTCAATGACAATGTGATCATAATGATTGTTTTACTTTGTGACTAGGCGATCATGGTGAAAATGAGATCATGGTGACTACCTGACATGGGTGTAGCATGTCTCATCAACACTCAGTGTGTTATTGACAATATGTGTGTTCTCAAAAATCCATGTTTTCTTAAAACTCTATTTGTTATCCACCCTCTGTGTCTTCATGAAAAACTATGTGTTATTGACACTCTATTCATTATCAATACTCAGAAAAGATGGTAGTTCTAGGTGTGATCCTTCTTCAGGTCACAATAAGGAAATGGTGTAGCTTAAAGATAAAAACACACAATGAGAGGATTCACTCGTTGGTATACATTGAATGCCTCTATAATGAGGACATTTAACATAGTGACGTTATGCTCAATGCACATATAAGAGATCCTATATATAGAGCAAGTAATTCTGACATTATTTGAGTACTCTGTAAGATTTAGGGATATTTCTTGCTAATCCAAAGATATGGTGTGGGACCCATTCTCTAGGTCACATACCATCAAGTAGGTATTATGTCGGGTTATTAAGGAATAATTGATATACATTATCATTAATAACTATACTTAGTTATAGAAGTGAACTATGGTTATGGAGAGCATTCTAGTTGAAAACGTACTAGTTGTTGGAGCTACTAATAGGCCCTGGGTAACTGAGTCCTCAGTGGTAGGAAGATTAAAGCAGACCCACAAAACCAAGCGGGCCAACTACTCTAGGGGACCACCCTAGGACATGAGATCACTAGTGTAGGGATCCTAGGGCTAAGAGAGTCAACTGATGGATAGGCTGTGTTACACACGTAGTGGTTAGAGGCATCTAACTAGATAATATGGGACCTATCATATGAATGATCTGGAGACAGTCGTGGGCTTTCCTAGATAGAGGCATAGAGAGGAGTAGGGTGTTCTGTAGGTCGGTGGTTTGGCAATAGGAGTTGGTCAGGTAGTTAAAGGTGGGAAGAGATTCGAGGTACTACCACCATGAGCCCTATGTTCCCCCCCTTGGCTAAGGCGCTAGTGGATAGGGATGTTTCCAACTTTAGGTCATGAAATATTTTGACCCCAAGGCTCCTAGAAATATTAGACGTATGATCAACTTATTTTGTACCTTAATTGAAATATTTATGGATACAAGTACATAACATTATTTTCATTCCATAACCCTTTTTCAAGACTTGGATATTCTAGTTGAATGGTTGGATTGATACCTACACTTTATATGGGTGAATATTAGATGATGACACACTTGTACTGATAATGTTTCCTTACTATAGGTGGTAGGAGTTTCAGTTGGTATCTCTTTGTGGGGGCATTGAGGCCTTATGAAGTCATTCTTGGTATGAATTGGTTGTCTAGAGTTCATGATTAGATTGAAATTTTTAGGAACTATGTGTATTGTGTCTATAGTGATCAGAATAGGTTTTATTTTTTCAGCCACAAGGAAACACATGCAGCATAAGATGGAATCATGAAAAAGTGGTTGTATCTGATTACTCATTAATTGGCTAGTCTAGAATTTGGTGAAATGTATGATATGAGTCCTAGACTACATATAGTGTTGGTATAGTATGAGGATTCCCCTATATTACCTCCCCACAGGGTGCTTTTCTTTTGTATTTAGCTATACCTCCTTGAAAACACTGATATATACAACTGCATGTTAGATAACACCGCGCAGAGCATCGTGGGTTGCGGGTATAGTTACAGGAATTGTTCAGGAAGGGATCAGTGAGAACAAAATTTTCACCCCAAGCTATGCCAAATAAGTTTTCAAGAAGGAAGAGAGATGTCAATGTGGTTCTCAAAGATTGACATCAGGACAATCTATAACGAGTTCCATGTACAATATGAGGATGTACATAAGACATTATTTGGAAGTCAGTATGACCACTATGAGTACATTGTAATTCCATTTCTCATGACTAACATCCCAACATTGTTCATGGGACTCATTAATAGAATCCTTCATCTATACAGAAAACAGTTCTTAATGATCTTCATTGATGAAATCCTAGTGTACTTGTAGTCTAAGGAGGAACATGTGACACACTTTACGATGGTCCTAGACATACTCCAAGAGCACCAACTTTTCGAGAATCACTAAATGTGTGTATTCTCGATGTGATAGATCCCCATTCTTGTACTGGTCATTTTAGTTCCTTGATTTTCATTAGATATGGTTACGATTAAGGCTATGATTTTTTGGGATTTACCCAATACTGTTACGATGGTGCAGAGTTTCTAGGGTTTTGATGGGTACTATCATCATTTTGTAACATACATTTCTAGAGTAACATCACTATTGATAGATTTAACATGGAACGGTAAGCCCTTCGTGTAGACTGAAAGTACCTATAGTGATTTCCAAAGATGAGGTAGAGGATGATGAGAGCTCTCATCTAGATACTAGTAAATGATAGTGTCGTGTATGTCATGTTTTATGATACATAAGGACCGATTTTTTTGTGTCTTGATGTAGGGGAAAATAGTGATTGCCTATGGTTTAATTAGTTGAGACCACATGAGAGGAACTACGAGACCCCTAACCTTGAGTTGGAAGCAGTAGTCTTCACCATGAAGATGTGGTAATAGAAACTGATGGGAGACCGATTTATCATCTAATCTGACCATAAGAGTCTAATATATATCTTATCTCAAATGTATTTGAACAATATATATATAGTCTATTTATAATTTTCTTCTAGGGAAAAGACATTATTATTATCTACACTCCATGGAAGGGGAAATAGTGGAGAAACTCTCATTATGATATCCTACTTGTAGTTTTTGAGTGTGTCGTTAGAGCAGTTAAACGTGTTGCACCAATAATTTATGGATGTAAAATGAGGATATTTCCTCTATTATATTTTTTTCAATCCTCCACTCTTATAGTGGGTCATGAAGGCACAACTTGGGACATTGAATATGAGTCTTTATGTGAATAGATGTTCACAAGGGATACCCATGAAAGATATTTAAACGGTGGGTAGCATGTCAGTCTTTTAAGAGGATGCACAGTAGTACCAAATATGTTGTGGGATTTAATATTAAGGTCATTCAATATATTCCCTTTGGTGGTACAATCTAAAGTGGAAAATAATGTATAAGGACATCCAACATCAGATATGGTGGTTAGTGATGAAGAAGGAAATGGAAGAGTTTGTTTCTAGGTACCTCACTTTCCAGGATTTGAAGGCTAAGCACCAGGTTATAACAGGCTTGACCCAACCACCTGAGAAGCCAGAGTGGATGTGAGATGTGATATCGACGGAATTCATAATTGTATTACCACACATGTATATGGGGTATAATACCATATTGGTGATCATGGACCGACTCACCATGATGGCCCACTTTATATCGATCCACAAACAGAGTTAAGTAGAGAAATTGGGGTACCCCTATATGTAAGGGATTTTTTGGTTTCGTAGAGTACCTTCAATGGTCATCTCAGATTGCAATTCCTATTTCATATCATAGTTGAGGAATAGATTGGAGGTGTCATTTTTGATATATATGTGATTGATCCAAACATTTCTACCATATAATAATGGTCATATGGAGTGGAACATTCAATTTATTGAGGGCATTCTATGTTCTTGTATCGTAGACATTGACCATAGATGGAAGGATCAACTACCCCTAGAGGGGTTTGCGTAAAACAACATTTACCACTCCAACATCGGCATGGAACAATTTCAGGATTTTTACGGGCAACCCTATAGGTTTCCACATTGCTAGACCGACTGTGGGGAGTCAGTAGTCATTGGTCTAGAGTTTGTGGGAGATACTTTCTAGATGGTTCAGATCATCCAGGAGTAGTAGACATCTTCATAGAGCCACCAAAATACTTCTAGTTACTTGTGATGGAGACTCTTCGAGTTTGATCAGGGAGACCATGTTTTCTTTCAAGTCAAACCTTGATATATATTATGGATATTTGGCCAGGGAAATAAGTTATCTCTAAGAGATAATGGAAGTGTTAAGATTGATAGTAGGGTTAGAGAGGTGGTATACTTACTAGATCTCCCCCCATAGTTTCACTAGGTTCATGATGTCTTCCATGTGTCTTAGCTGAGATGGTGTGTGCATGATACATCGCACGACATCGATTGGAGTGAGATGGAAAATATTGATGGGATTAATTTTTCAGAGTACCCCGTAGAGATCCAGGATCGACATGAGTTTATCTTTCACATGAGGTCGATTTCGATAGTGTGCATTCAGTGGTAGCATAAGAATATCCATGATAGCACATGGGAGCAGGATGCTCAGATTCATGCTCAATAGCCTCATCTTATTGAAGAGTAGTCGTTATTCTGAAATTCGGGGATGTAAATACATAATGTGGGAATAATTTAAACACTCATATTTGTATTGTTTTATTTTTATGAGTTTATTTTTAAAATTCAGAGACATGGCTCTAAGACGGCTAGTGATTCTTAGACCCGTTGTTCGCAAAATAGATCGATGAAAAAAGATACATTTTGAAAAAGAGTGTGCAGGACATTTTTGATTAAAATGGGAATTATATCTAAATATGTTCATATAACAGAAATCCTATGGCCTTATTAAATTATGATAAATAACTTTTCCTAATATAAGGCATAACATTGACTAGTGCAGTTTGACAATGAAATATAAAATTTGGACTTAATAATCATTAAAATATTTTCATATTAATATTTTATTTGACCCAAAAGATTTTTCCTATTATTTAGAAAAATTTTCATGAATTTAATATTATCACCACAAACCTGGAATTCCTCTAAGGCAAGGTAGGAAACCCTATTCTTGATGAACTTTGGTGGATCTAAGATTGATGAAAACACAAAACTCCATTATTTATCAACGACTAATCCTACCATCAAGAGGTATTTTGATCTCTTTCGGATTTCAACATTTCCTTTTTAGAGTAAACATTGTTCATGGACCAACCAATGAACATGTTGATATGTGGTTTAATCATTCTAGTGTGATGGTTTATTTGTAGTGTTTTTAAAAATGGGAAATAATCTAGGTCATTTTTAGGTCTTTGTTATTCGTTCAACCTTTTAACAAGAACGAATTGACATTGATATGAAAAAATTATGAGATTCATACTTCATGCATTCATTTTGCCTTTAAATTTTCCATGTAATTCATGAATTCATTGTTGAACACCCATGTTCATGGATAGACGTTGTTGGTTGGCTCTGATTACAATTGGGCCCCTGTATTAATGGAAAATTGACAGATGAAGTCGTAACTACAAAGATGTGAACCTGATGAAACTAAATATGCAAATGCATAATTATACAGAGATCAAAGGATCCCTTATATTCCATGGATGGGATCAATGGTGAATGTCCGACATGGAAGTCTTACATGGTATGATGGTAGTTCCAGTGGTGTGAGTTACCATCAGGCTGGTGGTGGATACTAGAGAGTCCAGAGGCGGTGGATGGAGCGGTAGGGCTCTACGGTCAGAGACTGAGTGGGATGCGGTAGGAAAATCACATGGGAGAGATGTGATTCATTTATGGAGAGAATATGGGGGTTGTGGGCTAGCTGTTTGTCACATTGGGGGTTGTGCTAAACAGGGGGATCTATGATATAATGGTGGACTGCAGGGACCACAGGGCATAACCAGGGTGGGTTGCATCTGGTGGAATAAACTATCTTGCATGTGTTAGACCAAACATGGTTTTTAGGATGCTCTGGTGGCCCATTAGGATGAGCCGGTTCGGGATGGACAAGACTAGATGTGTCAGGTAGGCACGGACAAGTTTTGGACCTGGACCAGACCCGAGTCAAATTGTTTTCCAAAAACGAACATATAATTCAATCCCTGTATCCATTTGACAATTAATTTGCATTATTGGGTCCTTTTATGATGATATGGTCCATTTTTGATAATATATGTTAGTTTTAGTACAATTTTGAATAAAACCTATTTTATTGAGGACTATATTTTCCATGTAAAAGCATGCAACGAGCATAATCTTGCAGGTGGTTGTGACTAGGTTATCTTGGTGACTATGTGACTCTTAAACAATTTGATCTTGGGGTCTACGTAAATATGTTACTAGGTGATATTTTAATCTATGTGGCTTAAGGGATACACTAAACATCAAAACATGGTATGTTATCAGAATTCAATGTGTTCTCGACAATCTGTTTGTCATCAAGACTTTTTGTCCTCTCGACACACTATGTGTTATCGACACTATGTTTGGTATTGAATGTACGAGTTTCCTCGACACTCTGTGTGTTATTGACTCCTGGTGTTCTGTTTCCTATGAATGATAATCCAAATTTTGTGATTTATAGTTATAATAACGTGATATGATTATAATATGTTTGTTTACCTTTCGGTAAACCATGTATCTAATTGTGGTATATTTATTTATTTATTTGTGGTATACCATGTATATATTCATGGTATACATCAGGTATTTATTAGTTGTGTAACTTGTGTATTTTTGTTGTTTTCTTCCTTTGTGGGTTTGAGGTGTCCTGCTAAGTATAGTTTTACTCACCTCTGCATGATCTTTTCAAGAATTTTTTGTGTCTTGTGATGATGATAGATGTGTTGACATAGTTCAATTTTGAAACGGACCACGTGGTTCATAGAGTTATCATATGTATGTGGGGTGATCCTTCAAATTTTGGAAGCTATCATGCACCTACCCTTGTTGTAGGGTTTTTGTGCGAATGAGATTCTAGAACATGTACATTCACTGTTGTAGACTCATTCTATGGTGTTATTGCATTCTGGCCCTATTCAACATCTAATTTTCTTCTATCATACTATGTGGTTGGTATATTATTTTGGGCATGTATTTTCTACTATATGTTTTTACAATTTTGAAATTTGGTCTTTGAGATTGTGTGCATGTGTACAGGTACTCCTGGAAATGTATCCCATTTGATAGTTATACAAACTCAGCGATATTCTTTAGCCTTAGGCGTATTAGAGGGGGGTTTTAGGGTAGTCATGGAACATTCCCCTCTAGGATGGTTTGTGACAACTAAGGCCTCACAAACTATTCCCTAGAAATCTAATTAAAATTTCATTTAATGTATACACATTATAGCACTGAAGATAATTAATATTTTAGAGCAAATTAGGATTTGGAGATTTTTATAGTGTAAAATTTTTGAAATAAAAATTAATAATGAGTATAATATAGAAATAATATCAATGAAACTAATAGTAGTAGAGTCCTTACCAATGATAAATTAAAATATTTATATTTATGAATGTTAGTATAGTATATTAATTTAACATCTACTATCTAAATATAATGATATTTTATAAAAAATATTCAAAATATTAGTATTGATTTTTAAATTTTTGAATGAAATGAAATTTGTTAAAAACATATTTCAGAAAATATATATATATATATATATATGTATAATTGAAAAATTGCCAGATTAAATTAGATTAAAAAATTTATCATCCTTAAACTTTTTTTTAAATATATATAGTAAATATACATTGTTATCTAAATAGAATTTCAATTTTTTCAATTATCCAATTCTTTATTAAAATTATGATTATTTTCAAAATATTGAAAACTACCCAATATTATTTTATTTTGATTATTATATTTGATTGAAAATATAAATATTTTGAATTAATTTATTGTATATTTGGAATAATATCACAATCCAAAATCATTGAAGACTTTTCTATACTATTATATATATTGATTGTTTTATAATTTTTATATAAATATTTATATTATAATATTAACAAATCGTATAATAAACCAAAAATACAGGTGTTTTTTGGGTCTATTATTCAATAGTTATCCTTCAATCCTTGGTTTTGACTATTTAGCCAATGTTTCTCACTTTATTAATTTTTTATTGAAGGAATTTAACAAATTAAGTTAATGTATAAAATTCTATCAGACATACGATTCCAATATGTATAAAAATATAGAAACATTTATTCCAATTATTTAATCTTATTATTAAAATTTCAAATAATCCATTGAGATATTGATTGAATGATTATGTATGTTTAGGGACAATATAAATGTATTGATTAATAAAAATATATGGTATGTATAATGTTAAAAAAACAAGCAATTTAAAAAATTTAATTACTAAATGAAATGTTTCTTAAAAAAGTTTATCTAATGACAATATAAACAAAACAATATTTTCCCCTTAAACTAATGTATTTATTATAAATATAAATGTAAATTAATTTATAGATTCCTTAAATTTAAGTTTCTTCTTGTCAACTGATAATACTCACAACAGTAGGTTAGATCATAATAGAAAATATTATCATAAGTGGTAATAATTCTATTTCTATTAAAATATAAGTGAGTGGTGATTTTAGATTATATTATTCTAATTTATAAAATATCTAATTTTCTCAAATCCTTTTGAAAATACAATTTCTATTTTATAAAATTAATTTTACTTTTTTATATTCATACACAACTCCTTCCAAATTGATTTTACTAAAAAATTATACAATGAAAACTGTTATTTATTGTTTTTTTCATTACCTTTAATACACAAGTTAGTTTATTTATATGTATAAGGAATTATTAAAAATGATTACTATATGTACATATTAATATTCATATCAATCTAAATAATACATCAACTGATTTGGGTAAAAAAATATTTTTTATGTTTAGGAACATGTATATATTACTAGTTTAGAAATATTTGTTTAATCACTTATATCCATTACCTATTTAATATTTAAAGTGTATTTTTTTTAATGATTGATAATTTATTTATTTTTATTCTCGATTTTTCATTTTTTTCAAATCTAATTTTATTATTTTTCTATTATCCAACAATCCATTTTATTAAATTGTTTTTTTCAATAAAATATACATGAAAAATATCGAATTTTTTTTGTTTTGATAATAAAAATATTTCATTTCTTGGGGTTCTACGTCAAAATTTATAATTTTTATATTCATATGGATGTATTATATCTAACATTGATAAGAAATTACTATATTATTGAGGAATGATTATTTAGTTTCTTGAGAACATTATCATATATTTTTGTGAAATGAAATATATTTTATTCAATCATTCTCTATGTAATCCACAAAAAAATATGGTAATATTGATTTAGTAAGATTTGTATTGTGGTAATGGGTAGGTTAGTGATCAAGGAAGTTGTGGGTGAATTGTTAATTTAGTTCTAGATGAGTGGTTATTGTTTTTAATGGTATAATATTCATTGTATTTGTGTCAAAATATTTCTTTTTATCTTTTACATTTTTTGGTCATGATATGTTGACCATAACTGATTTTTAGGGGTTTATTAACATATTATTAATGTATTATTTGAAATAATTGACTAAAATATATAAAATATTACGATTATTGATATGGATTATATCTATTTATGTGATGTGAATAGTGAATAAATGTTATATAGGATACCTCATTTAGTGATATGGGATATTTCATAGTATTTCAAATCCAAATATCAAATTAATTTGACATAATTATTTATTTATCCTATAATTTGAAGTGATTTTAGAGTATTAATATCATATTACATTGATTTTTAACCATTAATAAATGATTTTGGAATTTTGACCTATTTTACAATATTTTTTAAATTTTATTACTCCCATGTATTTATTATGGATAGAGTTTGAATGTGATAACCAATGGTTAATCCATTTAACATAGTATATTCTATATTAGAATTTTAAAAAATAATTACATCATTTTGGTATTATCATATGAGTGGGATAATCCAATTTCGAAGCTCTATTTTCTCATCTTTTTCATTAAATTTATTGTTTTATCATACCATTGAATATATTGTTCCTATTTATTTGATATATGATTACATGATATACTAGTTCACTTGTAGAGTTATGTTTCCATATTTTATATCATATTAATATTCTTAAAATATTGTAAAGAAGAAAAAAATTTCTAATAAATAATGTATGATCTTAATTTCATTATATTAATATATACATCATCAAAATGGATCATTGTTCTTTTGTTTTATAATTTTTATTACATTCAATGTTTTTATAATTTTTTATAAAAACTCATAATTTTAATAATTAAAAATATAGTGATCTTTGGAAGAAATGATAAATTTATAGAAAGTTAACGAAATATGAATATTTCATGAGAACGCACGTAGTGATTTATTTATATCACTATTTGTGATATAAAAAAACCATACTAATGTGATAGTTCAAGAAAATGTATTCCATGATATTATATTAATATTACTATGATATGGTATGATCATTTTTTACAACAAAAAATTGATAGATAAATCACATTGTTATTATGAAATCATTCATTGAATAATTATTCAAAAAATTGAAATTAGCTATTCATTATGTTTGATATGTACATATCAGTACCAATGATTTTAGACAAGCCAAAACCATGTGATGACTAAAATTCAATTATAGGGATGATGATTAAGTTGAGAATCATTATAATGATATTGTTTTTTCTAACATCAGAACTATTGTGTCCAATAATATATGACATTATATTATGTTTCAACAATGATATAGAATTTTCATAAACACAGGATGAAATGAAATATTTTTTTTTCATTATCATTTAATAAATTATTTATCATCGAATAAATGAAATTAAATGAATATTTAAATAGAAAACATAATTAAGGTATATGATTTTAACAAATAAAAAATATCTATATTATTAAATATGAAATTCTAAAATAATATTTATATAATAAAAAGTGTTTATTTACCTAAATACTGTATTTTAACAGATATATAATTGTTCATTTGAGTCATGTAGTTATTAAATAAATATTTTTCATATTTTTGAAATAATGGATAATGATAAATAATATAATTTTATGATGAATCTATATCTGAATAGATTATATAAGGATTATAATTTTACAATGATTTATTGTACATTTACATTTAAAAATTGCAATTTTATAAAAAATGTCTTATTTATATTTATGATGATTTTTGAAATTACCACAATATGTAAGGTGATGTTACATATGATTTTTTGATGGGTTTTAATTGTTCATAACCGTATTTGAGAATAATTCACCGATATTGTGATGTTAATGATGTTTTTTGGAGTGTTCTTAAGATTACTAGGAGTGCTATGTGATAAAATGAAATGATTCTATGATAATTTAAGGTAATTTGATATTCAATAAAAACCCTAAATTATTTAGACATAATTCTAGATATTATTAAATGTAACACTACATGTGTTTACGTATATAATATAATGTTTTAGTATGTTTCATTTAATAGTTTTTATGGTTTATTTGAATTCGTGTGTGATACATTTTGAAATATGGCTCAATGTAGACCTATATATAAATATTTATTTATTATTTTTGTGTTTTTTTGGGAACTGTATATGAGTTATTAAATTATTCAATTATATGTGTGTGAATTATGGGACCATGCATATGACTCATCTAAAGGATCATTTGAGTCAAATATTTTGGAATATTTAAAAACATTAAAAAATGTATTATTTTGAGAGAAACTAAGATATAAAATTATATAATAAATATTTAATGATTTAAAATAACTTTTAAAATTTGAATCATGATAGTTCCAATAAAAAATGGGTGTCCTCTATTCAATCAATTTTATTTTTCTAATAATCACTGGTGTGTAGTTATTCGGGTATATTATATCTTTTTCTCAATACACCTAGTTTTTTTTATTATTTCTTTGATGCATTTGGTAACATTATGATCATAAAAAATAATATAAGAATAAATGATTTAATTGTTAGATGATTTGAGAGAAATTTCACGTAATATAATGTGAAGTGGGTTTTTTATGGTTATAATGAAATTTAAAAATAAATTCATTGGGAATTATTTTTGAATAATGATTGATGTGGGATCACATCTGAAGTCATATTTATTTCAAAAGAGGAAATGTGTGGAAAAATAAAACTAGGGAATTTATTGGAATTTACTAGAGTTTTTTAGTTCATTGATATAAAAAATTAATGGATCATGGATCAGGGTTTTTAGACTAATAGAATGAGGAATATTGAATAATTGTGTAATATAATTATTATTATTCATGTCTCTAGTGTGATGGTCTATAAATTGATAAAATGAAATAATTTAATTCTGTGTTTTTTATTTTCATATATATGAATAGTATTCAAATGGATAAAATTTTCTTTCGTGAAATGAAGTTGTGTATTTATTTTTGGCCGGAGTAGTTTACTCAATAGGGGAGGGGTGAATTGAGTAAATATAATAATTTCTGTTATAAAAGTAGTATTATAAAAGAAATGGATTTCCCCAAAAATAGATACAGCCCAAATAATCAAGGTTATATTGTTATAAGAGCTTGACTATTTAATCAACTTATTAGAAGACTGATTATTTCTCAGTTATCTTAATATGTATTATGAATATTACTTTTGAAGTTATCTTAATAAGAAAAATCAGTTATAACTTCATTACAAGACTAACTATCAAAGTGAAATTATATTTTTATGGATTCTCCAACAAAGTAGTAAAATAGTGAAGACTAAGTTTAAATAGCACAGTGGATTTGAAACAAGTGGTTCAGTCTCAAGCAAATACCTAATCCACTCCACTTGGTGATCACCTTCCATCAATTAGTTTATATAAATAATCTTTGATCCACACCCTAGATCGGGGTTAACAACTGTACACACACTTTCCAGGTTACACAGGGACCTCTTCCACAGTTTTCGTGGGTAAACAAAAATAATAACCAGTCCACACAGGGACCTCTTCCACAGTCGTCATGTGTAAAAAAAAAGTATAAAGTGTTTGGGGAAAGGATTTATAAATCCTTCAGTTTAGCACAAGAGTCATTGTGTGTATGAAATATACAGAGTACACACACTGCTCGTGAAGTATGTAAAAGAATCATTGAGGGAGAGTAGATATGAGTTTAGAATGGTCTAGTGATCTTAAGTGCAGCTCTGGACTCCATTGATTAAACAAAAAAGCTTTTAAGTCTTTCTCTGGTTTTTGTCCTGAAAAACAGAGTGTCATAATTCATCTTGTGTTCTCCACGCATGTTGATAATGTGAAGAAGTTCTCTGGATTCCAGTGTACTACGTATGTTCTTAAGTAGAGTCGAATTTTGATTCATGAGGCAATGATTTATTTGAAAATCATGCAATGTGTTATTCATGGTCATGCTCACAAGATTTTGTTTGTTTAGTATCATGAGCTATATTGTTTTTGGGCACTCTCCACACTTTATCTTCGAATGCATGAGTTTTAGGTGATAGGTTCCATGTGTTCCATACCTCGTACCTTGTACTATGTCTACAAAGAAACATTAATTATGTCAGTACATTAAAGGCATCAAATATGAATGTTAAACATTAAATTGAATGATGAAAATATAGTTTAAGAAACGGTGTCACAGTTTGTTATGAAAACGGTGTCCCCTCCACGTGGTGTCTGAGTGTCACTGTATCTTCTTTACAATGTCTTGCTCATGGTGTCTGGCTTACGGTGTCTCTCTCATGGTGTCTTGTCTTCACTGTTTCTTTCTCACGATGTCTTGCTTACTTTGTCGGGCATCATAGTGTATGGCTTACAGTGTCTGGCATACTATGTCAGGCTTCACGGTGTCTGGCTTCACGGTGTCTTGTACATAGGAAAATAATAGTATTAAGACATAAACAGTAATATGCATAAAATGGATTCTTCTGAACCATTATAAATCAGGAGTGAACTTGAAACATAAATACACAAGATTGGATATAATTTAAGAGTTAACTAGGTTGAATGAGATTTTTGATTACTGATGAGATATGTGATCATTAAAACCTGATTAATACATGAGGAATCCAACAATCTCCCCCTTTTTTATGATCACAAATCATGCATAGTTAAAGTGTAAATTTGATGCAACTATAGATAAAATAACATATAGATTCATTATTCAGAAACTTCTCCCCCTTTTGTGATTATCAAAAAGTGGAAATAAGAGAGGGTAAATAGTGCGCATTCCCTTAAGAGTAAATAGTTAGGTAAAAAATAAAAGAGATACAAAAATAATGACATCCCCATCAAAATGGAGTAATCACTGGCCTTCTTTAGGGATTGGCCATCTCGTTGACTTTATCAGCAGCAGAAGCGGATACCATAGGGGCATTGGTTGATGTGGAAGAAGGAAGAGAGGTGGTAGATAGAGAGGGTAAAGGGAGAACTTCATAAACTAAGGGAGCCAAGGTAGGAGAAGTAGAAGATCTAGGCAGTTGCTGATCAAGAATGACAGGCATGATCTGACAGAGAGCATTGCCAATAGACATGGTAGTTGAGGCTAAGGCAGAGGTGAATGTAGGTAGTCCAGGTATGAGAGGTGCAGCCACTGGAGCAACAATTTTTGTACTTTGAACATGAAGATAAGGTCACATAAGTTTGATGAAGTCTGCAATAATCTCTCCACCATACTGCATGGCTTTTTCATAGTCATCTGTTTTTTCAATGAACTTTTCCAACAATTGGGTAAACTCGGTTAGCTTCTGGAATTGGTTTTCGAAGGATTGAGTTTCATGAGGAACTTACAGATTCTCTAAAAGGTATTTGAAGTGGTTGGTCATATCAGTCTTGGAGAAAATTTGGATGAAATAGAAATCCACTTTCTTTGAAATCTCCTGTTGGGCATCATTTTCAATATTAGAGTGAATTTTCACAAGGTCAAGCACTCGATCACTATTCTTGACAGCTTCAATTAACAAGGACACATTAAAGCCCTTGAAATAATTCTGAATCTCTTCTTGGACTATAGATCCCATCAAAGTACTATCCAAGGAAGGTGTAGAGGATTCGCTATAGGTATTAGAAGCTTTGATGGTGGTTGATAGAGATTCTGGCTGATTCAAAACCGTTTGAAGACAACCAGTGTATTCATCGGTGAGTTTATTTAGGTTCGCCACAAGCACTCTCATTTCTTTCAACAACTATTTGTGCCTTTCTGCAATCTTTTCATCAAATGATAACAGATAAGGGTGAATCTGAGATGCAACATCTCAAGAGCTTTGAGAAATAGTGGGTTCTAGAGGAGCAGTAGCAGGCTCTGATCTCTAATGCAGCTATTTCTGCTTGTCATCAACCATGCTTATAAGGGTTTTGAGTTCATTACTAAGAAACATATTTTCAACATGAACTTCTTGAATTTAGTCGATCATATTAGGTTAGAATTTCCAAATAATTTTCTCCAAAATCAGTGAGGCATCTCTCCCACTAAATTTTGTCACAAGACGATGCTGATAGTTTATAAGCTTCTCGACTCCAGATAAGATAGTATCTCCAAAATCCTTCAAATCAACTTTACTAAAAAAGTCAGTTGTTCAGGTAAGGTTCGGGTGATGGTTCAGGTGTAGGAATTGATACAGGGGCATTATCAGGTTCAGGTTCCTTCTCAGGGGTAAAGATAGAAACTAAATTCAACTGAAACAGGGAAGAGAGATCAAGCCCAGTTGCAGTAACTGGCTAAGACTCACTCACATCATAGAAACTAGGAAATTTGTACTGAGTGTCCACATGACTTGAACATGTTGGATGTGAGGCTTCATCAGACTTAAGATTTTGGGTTTCCGCACCCTCAACATGTGATTCCTTTTCAGGATTGAGAGGCTCAGGAGCTTGGAATAATTCCACAGTTTCATCTACATGTTCCTCAATCATCTCTTTTCTAGCCAGATGAGAGGCTATCTCCATCATCTCTTTAGTAGAAGGCATTATTTCAGGAACATGTCGTTCCTTAGGGAGTTCATCCAGATTTTATCCTTTCATAACAGGGAGTTCTCCTAGTTTTTCTCCTTCCATAATATGGGGTTCTTCCAAATTTACATCATGTACACTAGGGAGTTCATCTACTATAGGCTCTTCCATGGCTTTCTGCTCAGATTCTGGGACCACTAATTCTTTTTCAGCCTTGGGTTTGATTTCCAGATTGACATCTTCAATAGGGTTAAGAACTTCTTCTTCAAGAACAACAGGAGGAACAATTATCCTTTCTTCCTCAATAGTAACTTCTTCACTATGAGGTACTTCAGATTATTCTTCCTCTTCTTCTAAATACTCAACATGTTCATCTGGTTCCAAACCAGGATCATAAATGTCTTTCAACCTTGATGGATAGTCCACAGTATTAAACATCTCATAAACATTATCGTTTTCCTCCACCCATTCCTTTTTCCACAGATTCCAGTTTATATTCATTCTCCAGATAGTGGCTTTAGGGATACTGTACTCACAGTCTATAATCACTTCTTCATTAGGTCCAACTACACCTTTTGAAACATGCACGGATGATATTAGCCAAGAGTAGAACAGAGAGGTGGACATGGATGTAACCATGAGCAACTCACACATATGGTGAATAATGTACATTCACAGGATAATATTGTAACCATTATTCATAAGATGAATCAAGAACACATCTTGATACTTTAACACAGAAAATTCCCCATTTCATGGACTAACTATATTTTGATCAAACATAAACAACAGCCTTGTTTCTCCATCATGTTCAGCAGTGATGGCCCTTCTCTTGGTGCCATTTCTGGTTAGGGTTTTTAGAGCATCATCAAGATCAATGAAATTAGTTGTAGGTGGAAGTTCTCTCTAATAATCATCACATATTACTCCATGAGGTATCCAAAGGCATACATTCCATAACCTCGACGAGAAGAATCATAATTGTCTATTAATCCAGCTCCTCACAATAAAACGTTCACCAGAGACAAAAGAAAATTGTGCATACTGGTAGAACTGAGCTACTAATCTTTGATAAATGGGGCTATTCTCTCTTGAGAACCATTCAAGCCAGCCTTGTTCTTTAAACACTATCAAGACAAGAGATTTTCTTGATATAATCCATTTGGGGAAAATTTCATTCTCAGAAACAACACTTCGATTTACCAGGATTGGATTCAACGGTCCAACGGGCGTCATTTTAGGTGTTATCTTCTTTTTCTTTGGGCGGCACATCTCAGGTGTGGATGAAGAGGGTCGTTTCATTCTGGGAATCCACTGATGGTATAGAGATAGAGAGAGAAATAAGGGGTTGCGAGGATGAAAGGGTTTGAAATAAGAGATTGTCCGAGTGAAGAGCCGAGTGAAACATTTTTCTTTTATCATTTGAAAATGTCAGACATCACATAAATAAAATAGCAGGGAAGTAAAAGAGGTGAAATAAAAATTACCGCGATACGGGTTTAACAAAAATCATAAATAATTTTCACGGTGGGATCGTAAATGGATGTTACGGTGATACAGTTATCGGTCATCATGGCATGAATGTAAGTGGTCATTACAGTGAGACAATGAGAGAACATAATGGTGAGATAGTGAGTGAACGTCACAGGGAGACAATGAGTGAGATTTTCAGTGCGCGTAAAGGTGAGATAGTAAATGTCAGACCGTGAGTCCAAAGTGCTAATGGTGAGACCATAAACATGAGAGACTGTAACTTAGAAACCGTAATCATGAAACAGTAATGTAAAACATAGTAAAATATTGAACATTAAGACAAGTAAGATATATATTAGATATTTATCATGCCAAGATTATGTATGATGTAGTCTATTCTCTCAGAATTTAATGGTTTCATGAATATATCAGCATGTTGATATTCAATACCAATTAATTCCTAGCTGATATCACCTTTTTGATAATGATCTCTCAAATAGTGATGTCTTACATCAATATATTTTGTCCTAGAATGTGAAACATGGTTTTTTGAGATTTTAATAGCACTTGTGTTGTCACAATTTATTCATACATATTTGAATTGATATCCATAATCTAGTAAAGTGTGTTTCACCCACAAAATTTTTGCACAACAACTGCCAGCAGCTATGTATTCAGCTTCTGTATTAGATAATGCAACATAATGTTTTTTCTTATTATACCATTATACTAGTGACTTTCCTAAAAGGTGACATCTTCCAGAGGATCTCTTTCTATCTAAATTATAGCTACTAAAGTTAGCATCAGAATAATTAACTAGTTCAAATTGTTGTCATTTAGGATAGAATAGTCCTTAATTGGGTGTATGATTGATGTATTTGAAAATTATCTTTACTTCATTTAAATGATATTCTTTATGATTTTCTTGTAAAAGAGTACACATACACACACTAAACATAATGACCAGATAGTTAACAGTTAAGTACAGTAAACTACCAATCATTCCTCTATAAGTTGTTTGATTAATAGATTTTCTATCATCATCAAGATCCAACATACATGTGGTACTCATGGGAGTGTCACTACTTTTAGTTATATCCAATCCAAAATGTTTAAAAGATCTGTGGTGTATTTACTTTGAGTTAAAACAATTCCATCATTATTTTGAAAGATTTGAAATCCAGGAAAGAATTTTAGTTCACCCATTAAACTCATTTCTAATTAGTTTTGCATCATTTCAGAAAAATCAATACATAATCAATTTTTTGAAGATCCAAAAAAAATATCATCTACATATATTTGAACAACTAAAACATCATTAGAAATTTGTTTTATAAAGAGGGAAGGATTAGTTATTCCTTTTGTAAAACCGTTGCAAATAAGAAAAGTACTTATTCTATCATACAAACTCTTAGAGATTGTTTTGAACCATATAAATCTTTTGATAGTTTGAAAATATGATTGGGAAAATGTGGATTTTTAAATCCATGGGGTTGTTCAACAAAGACATCCTCAGCTATATTCCGATTTAATAAGGCACTCTTAATATCCATTTGATATATTTTGAAATTCATATTTGTAGTATAGGCATGTAGGATTCTAATGGCTTCATGTCTGTCTACTAGAGAAAATGTCTCCTCATAGTCAATTCCTTCCTCTTTATTCTATACTTGTGCAACTAATCTAGCAATTTTCCTAACTATATTTCCAGCTTCATCTAACTTATTTCAAAACACCCATTTAGTGCCTATGATGAAAGTGTCCTTGGGTCTTTCAAAATGTTTCCAAACATTGTTTCTTTCAAAATGATTAAGTTCTTCTTGCATAACCATTACCCAAAATTCATCGTTGATGGAATAATCAATGTTTTTAGGTTCAAGTTGTGACAAGAAGGCTTGATGTTCAACCTGATTTCTATGAGAAGCTCTAGTTTGTGTTCTTTTCTCTAAGTCTCCTATAACCACATCTAAGGGATGGTTTTTTAGGGTTCTATCCTTTCTAGAAAAAGAAGGACTTGTGATTTCAAGTTCATCAACAGATTCTGGTTCATTATGACTCGATTGAAGGGAATTTCATGAATTGGAAGTTCTCACAGACTCTTTCATAGAAGAATTTGTGGATTTTGAGTTGATTTTCAGATTTGATACATCATCCTCCAGAATTTTTAGGATGGTTCTAGGATCATGTGGATATATTTCTTCAAACTTGATACGAACAGATTCTTCCACTCATTTAGTTCTCTTGTAGAATACTCTTTAAGCTTTACATAATATTGAGTAACCTAGGAAAATACCTTCATCACTTTTGGATGTAAATTTTTCAAGATTATACTTAGTGTTGAGAATAAATACTTTGCAACCGAAAACACTATAGTAATTAACCATAGGCTTCCTATTGTTCCAGATTTCATACGAGGCCTTTTTGACAATTGGTCTAATCATGACTCTATTGATTATATGGCATGCTATATTAATAGCTTCATCCCAAAAGTAAATAGGTAAGTCATATTCACTTAGCATTGTTCTAGAAATTTCTTGCAGGGTTCTATTTCATCTTTAAATAACACCATTCTGCTGAGGTGTTCTAAGGGAAGAGAAATTGTGACTATATCCATTTTGTGATCAAAAGGATTCAAACTCTTGATTTTGAAACTCACAACCATGATAACTTCATAAATATTTAATTTTAAGGCCAATAATATTTTCTACATACTTGGAATACATATTAAAATAAGTGCAGGCTACACTTCTGTGAGCCATGATGAAGGTCCAGGTATATCAAGAAAAATAATCAACCAGAACATAAACATAGTGCTTCCCATTTAAACTAGAAACTCTTGATGGTCCAACCAAATCCATGTGAAAAATTTTGAGAGGTTGAGAAGTAGAAACTTATTTCTTTGATTTGAAAGGGAAATTGTGTTGTTTTCCCTTTTGACAAGGATTACACACTTTTTCATTTTCAAACTCATGATTGGTTAAGTCTTTAACTAGGCCTTTTCTAGTTAGCTTTCTAAGGTAGCGAACATTACAATGTCCTACTCTCCTATGCTAGAGCCAAGACTCTTTATGAAATACACTTAAGCATGAAACATTTTGAGAAGCTATGGAATCTAAATTAACAGAATAAACATTCCCATTACATTATAGAGAAAATACTAATTCATCTTTAGAATTAATAACATTACAGGAATAATTTTCAAATTGAAAATGATATCCATCATCACATAATTGTGAGATGCTAAGAAGATTATATTTTAATCCATTAAAAACTGTACTTTAGAAATTAAAATCGAATCATTTTTTCCAATCTAGCATATGATAATGATATTTTCTTTGGCATTGTCACCAAATGTGACATATCCTCCATCTACTTTTATCAGGTTCTTGAAGCAAGAGTATTCTCCTGTCATGTTCCTTGAACATCCATTGTCCAAGTACCATAGATTTTTTCCGATGCTCATTAAGAAGATTTCCTATAGCATGATAAAGAAAATATAGATTTTGGTACCCATACTTGTTTGGGTCCAGTAACATTAGTAATAAGTGCTTTAGGAACTCATATTTGTCTCATAGGTCTCCTATAATCATTATGTAAAGTATTTGAAAAAGAAACTGTATTTGGTCCAAAAAACATGAAATAGTAGAGTATGGTTCACGACATGAGTTGGTTGAGCTGTGTCGAGAACTGGGAACAAACTCATATGTCCTTGACATTTAAACAAAATTCATTCTATCAAGGTTTCTTTTACCTGGTTGATAACCAGTGCCAATATTATATTTAGGGGAAATTTGTTTTCTTAGAATTTGTGTAAGGGTATATTTCAAATTAGAATACTTTTAGATGTCACTTTTTAATTTATTATTAGACATTTTTAATTAATTTATTTCTTTGAGAAGTTGAACATTTTTCTCCTTTTCAGTAGTATGTTTAGATTTGACATTTACAGTGAAAGAATTTTGTTTCTTCAATGATTTATATTTATCTTTTAATTCTTGGCATGTCTCTTTAAGCATGTTGAAATATTCAAACATTTATTCTTTATTCATATTCTCAGAGTCTCATTCCTCTTCATAATATTATGGATTATTTATATAATGGTTCAGTGTTACCTAAACTGTTTTTTTTCATAAAACACATATTGGCTTTGTTAGCCTGTTCATAATGATATGTCTCTAAGTCACTTGAACTATCCTCAGAGGCACTCCAAGTTTCTTTCATTGCCTTTTTGTACTTCTTATCCATTTCCTCATATGTTTTTATTATACGTGAACTTTGAACAATCAACCATTATCTTTCCATTGCGCTTACATTCATAGCATATAATTTAATCAGTTTCTCACATCTTTTCCATTCCTTTTTCTAGTTTCCTTTTAGATCATACTTTCCATTGAAGTTACTCTTTCTGAAAAAGTTCTTCTTCTTGTAACATCTTTTTAATCTCTTGGCTGGTTGAGCCATCTCCTCATCAGTGTTAGGTGATGATTGTTCAGTGGTGGAACTTTCTCCAGAATCTTCTAGTTTCCCTTTCTCTTTGTTCTCTATGAAGGTGGTCTTGAATTCTACAGATTCCCCCTTTAGTTCATCATCCTCTTCTTTGTTGACTTTCAGCTCTTCCTCATAAATCATCAGTTTCCCAATGAGTTCTTTTACGGGTAGCATTCGGATGTCGCACGATTCTCTAATAGAGATAGAGGTTCCCCTCCATATGTCAGATAGACAAATAAAGATTCTCATGATCTATTATTTTGCAGTGACTTCTATTCCTAGAGAAATCATTGTGTTGACAATCTCATGGAACCTGAGATACTTTCTAGAAATAGGCTCACCATGTTTCATTTTAAAATTATCATATTATATACTATATGTATTATGTCTCATTTCCTTCACAGTATACGTGCCTTCATGTGAGACAAACAAGGTATCCTAAATTTCATGGGCAGTTTTACAAGCAGAATTCCTATTAAATTATTCATCTCTTAAGGAACAGTATAAATCATTCATGGATTTGCAATTATTATTGTAAGAAAGTTGTGTAAGTTCATCCCATGTAATTATATGAGTTAGAGGAAGTTTTTATTCATCTATAATGGATGACCAAATTTCAATGCTCATACTCTCTAGATGCATTTTCATTTTAATTTTCCATTCATTATAGTTGGTTCCATTAAAGATTGGTGGTCTACTGGTTGTAGCACCATCCAATATATTATCCATAATAATGAGTTACATTAAAATACATAGAAATTTAGATTTAACAGAAATTTACAGATATTTGAAGTACAACTACAATCATAGTTGAGTAAAATTACACAAAGATATAATAAAGAAACCTTTGATACAAAATGTTGGTCGAAGTAGTTCACTCATGAGGGTATGGGTGAATTGAGTAACTATAAAAATTTCTGATACAGAAATATTATTTTAAAAGAAATGGTTTTCCCCAAAAATAGATTCTGCCCAGTTAATCAAGGTTATATTGTTCTAAGAGTTTTACTATTTAAACAACTTCTTAGAATATTGATTAATTCTTAGTAATCTTAATATGTATTATTAATATTACTTTTGATGATATCCTTCTAAGACAAATCTGTTATAACTTATTTCCAAGACTGACTATCAATGTGAAATTAGAGTTTTCTTGGATTATGAAATAAAGCAGTAAAATAGAGAATAATAAATTTAAATAGAATATCGGATATGAAACAAGCAGTTCAGTCTCAAGATGAGACCTAATCCAATCCACTTGGTGATCACCTCCCACCACGAAGTTTATATAAATAAACATTGATCCACACCCTGGATCGGGGTTAATAATAGTACACCGACTGTCCAGGTCACATAGGGACCTCTTTTACAGTTTTCATGGGTAAACAGAAATAATAACCAAGCCACATAAGGACCTCTTCCACAGTTGTTGATGGTAAAAAAATTATAAAGATTTTGGTGTAAGGATTTATAAATCCTTCAGTTTAGCACAAGATTCAGTGTGATTATGGAATATAAAAAGTTCACACACTAATCAAGAATTAAGTAAAAGAATCACTAAGAGAGAGTAAATATGAGTTTATAATTCTCTAGTGATCTGAAGTGTATCTCTGGACACCTTTGATTACAAAGAAATGCTTCTGAGTCCTTATCTGGTTTTTTCCTTGAAAAACAGAGTGTCGTAATTCATCTTGTGTTCTTCACGAGTGTTGATAATATTAACATGTTCTCTAGATTATAGTATACTTCGTATTTTCTTCATAAGAGTTGGATAGCATGCATGAGGCAACACTTTCATTGAAAATATTGCAATGTGTTCTTCACGGTGGTGCTCACATGCCTGTTTTTTGTTAAGTATCGCACACTATATTGTTGTTGGGCACTCTCCACTCTTTATCTTCAAATACATGAGTTTTAGCCGACATGTTCCATGTGTTCTGTAACTCATACCTCATACTATGTCTACAAAGAAACATTAATTATGTTAGTGCATTAAAAGCATAAAATATGACCGTTACATTAAATTGAATGACGAAAAAATAGTTTAAGAAATGATGTCACAATATGTTATGAAAATAGTGTCTCCTTTACACGGTGTTTGAGTGTCACCGTATCTTATTTATAGTGTCTTGCTCAGGGTGTCTTGCTCACGGTGTCTAGATTATGGTGTCTTGCTCATGGTGTCTTCTCTTCACAGTGTCTTACTCACGATGTCTTTTTTACTATGCCAGGCTTACCGGTATCTAGCTTATGGTGTCTGGATTACTGTGTCAAGCTTCACGGTGTCTGGATTCACGGTGTCTTGTACTTAGTCAAATTAAAGTATTAATACTTAAATAGTAATATGCATGAAATGGATTGAGCTGAACCATTATAAAGCATGAGTTAACTTGAAACATAGATACAAAAGATTGTATATAATCTAAGAGTTAACTAGGTTGAATGAGATTTGTGATCATTGATGAGATTTATGATCAATAAAACATGATTAATACATGAGGTGTCCAACATTTATGTATTTAGATAGTGAAAAAACTGAAATATTAATTTGGATAAGGTCTTAATATCTACTATAGACTGAGTATTCATGGTATTTTTATTGGGTTAATGATTTTAAATGTTTAAAAACTTATGATCCATTATAATGTGAGAATATTGAATTCTACTCACTTGATTTCTTGTATAGAGATTACCATATCAGTTCTTAATAATGGTACAAATAACATCTTGGTATCACTCATTATTTTTTATCCATATACATCTAAATGGTGATGTTTCATAGTCTAGTGTGACTCCACACAAGCATAGTGTGTTGTTATACACATGCATTGAATTTTTTTCTTATTTTTGATTTTTTCAATGAATACATGATGGAGAATAAAAACCACAAAATGAGTAAGGATTTTAATTATAGGTTAATAATTGTATAATATCAGTTATTTTTTATTTCATTCAATGTAATTTCCGAGTGTGACCGTAATTTCATATTTTACTATAGCAGATCCAAAAAAGTCACAATGGATCATTTTAATGTGATTTAAAATTTCAAAACAGGGCTCCACTAATTTACACCTCCCACATTTAGAAAAGAAACAAATTCTTTGGAACTTCATTCATGGATACCTGATGTATAAAACTAAATTAAACAAATAGTGGAGCTGTAACGACACGAAATTTTGAATAAATACTGTTTCCTAATTTTGTGTGTTATTTTATTTTTTATAGTCAACAAAACTATTTCATTTAATAACATGAGTATAATTAAAATGAGACCGTTGGGTTTTGGCTGGTATATGACCATTGGTCTATATGACCGTTGGAAACTAAACCTTTCGATTATTGTCTCTAAATACAAGTGATCTTGGTTAATTAATATATAAAGAAGATTCGATGGCCTCACCCAGTAGTCTTGGACCGATCGAAACCCATCTAACAGAACTTGGGAAGGAGGTAGCACCACTGGGAATTTCTCTAGACCAAACCCAAGCTTAAATTCATCGTGTGAAGCTAGAATGGAATCACCTTCGTGCGAAGTTCAAACTGATAGAAATTACTACTCATGTGATGTTGGTCGAGCCTCCCTCAGATTCTCTCACCTTAGCACACCTTCCACATAGGTCCTATGTTGGTGTGATAAGGGGCTATGTAAGGAGACCGTAACTACCTTGTGTAATCCTTTATTTTAAAAAAAATGATTTCATATTATGATGAAGTTTATGAATTTTCAAATGTCCAAATAAATATAGTATGCATATTTTTGTTGAATATTAGAGAAAGGATATTTTAGAAAACTCTTTCTGTAAACCTTACACAATTAAAAATGTGTAATGATTTTAAAAAAATGGTCTTCTACAATTATGTTCAGTACGAAATTTAGAGTCTAATAAGATCAACTTAATTTTTTGATGAATAGTAAATTATGAATAGTGATTTTATGCTTAGGATTAGTAATGTGACCAAATGGATTATTCATCTTACTTAAAGAAAGTATTAATATTATCTAGGTACCTTGATTGATTAATGTGATTCAATAAAATGGTTAAATAACAGTTTCATAAATTATTAGTCAAGAAAGTGTTTTTTCGGGTGAATAGTGGTTTTTTAATTAAAAATTAAATTAAAAATATTTAGATAAATGTTTTTATAAAATGGATATCATTTTTGAACTTAGTGCATTGATATTATGTTAAGATAATTTTTGGTGATTTTTCTGAAAAAAATGAATTTTCGGTGAATAGTGTATTTATTTAAAATTTAAATTAAAAATATTTAGAAAATTATTTTTTTAAAATAGACCTCATTTTTTAAATCAGAGAATCGAAATTTGGTTAAGGTGAACTGTTGGGATTTTTATGAGAAAGTTGAATTTTTGATGAATAGTGAAAATACAGTTTTTAAGTTACGGGTGTTTTATGACATCATTAAATTATGTATTAAGTATGTGATAAATATGGTCGACTTATTAATAATAATATAATGTACAAGTTGTCACAAGTCACCAATAACATTGGCAAATACCATGGGAAATCCAATGGTTTTTCCAAAACCACCAATGAGGTGTCCCTTGGCCATTGATGCCTTGTCCCTTCACTTTCCCTATAAATACCAAGCCATCAGCCCATCCATTCGACTCCCAACTCTCCCCCAACAAATCTCTGGTCTCATAAAATCCCAAGGAGTCCTCCAAAGCTGCCCCCAATCCCTCAAGGTCCCAACCTTTGAATTTTAATAGTTACGTTTTAAGGTGAGGGATCCAAACTCTCTTTCATTTGAAATACTCTCTTTTAAGACATTTCTTTTATGCTCCATGTTCTTATGTTGGAGGATGTTCTTCTATATTCCTCTTAATTACCTTTTCACGTTCATATTATGAGAGATCCCCTCTTACTCTCATTATTTCGTTTTATGAATGTTTTAGTGGCACCGTTAGGCTGGCTAAATTTTTGTAACGAATTCTTCCCCCTTTTCGTTTTCAAGATCTATTTTAATGTCAAGTCTTTCAAGTTCCTTTCTATTATGTTGGGGTATGATCTATATATCGATCATACTGATATTTTATGTTCATATTATTAGAGGCCCTATTTTATATCATCAATTCATTTTTTTGAAGTTTAAGTGACGCCGTTAGGCTGCCGAATTTTTAAGGGATTCGTTCACCCTTCTCATTTTCATGTTCTATTTTCTGGTCAAGTCTTTCATGTTCCTTTTTATTATGTTGGGATATGATTTCTATATCTATCATACTGATCATTTATGTTCATATGATGATAGACCCTATTTTATCTCGTCAATTCATTTTTTTGATGTTTATGTGACGTTGTTAGGCTGCTGAATTTTCATAAGATAAATCTTAATTTTCTATTCCTTTAATGTTCTTCATTTCATATGGTATATCTTTTAAATTTCATTACCATGTTCTTAAATCCTTTATATTCTGTCCCCCTACTATTTTATGGATCATTTATGAGTGGTTTACCCATGTCCCCTCTCTTTTTAATATTTTCTAAAACCCTGTAACATAGCCGTTATGCTATAGAATTTTCGTCTCAAAATGCCACTTTTTTTCTCAAATTATTCACTTTTATTAAGTGAATATTAAAAACTAGTTCTTCTACAGGGGTATTCACATATATATCAAAATATTCTATTTTAAATTATGTTATTTACATACATGATACACACTTTCCTTTTTCATGGGTTTAAAGTGACATAAAGATCACGTCTTTAAAGTAGTTTTTAAAATGTTATGACTATGAAATAAAACCCATTTCTTTTATGATATATGGGTTGTTTATGAAATTATTTATGATGATATATGTATCTCACATGATAATAAAGGAAAATTTAAGGGTGCACCCTGATGGTGCTCCAATGCATTGGGTAAAGACTTAATCTCTAGAGATGAACATTTTTAACAACACCTTGGTGAATAACCTTGGAAAATTTTAATGACACCTTGGGGATCGACCTTGGTGAAACATAAATGATTGTCAATATTAATTATTATAGCAGCATATTCATGTTATGAAATATGTTATTTTTATTATGATATGCCTCATGATGTTTTTCTCATGCATTACTGTTCTTTTTCATGACATTTTTGATGTATCTCAAGTTCACAAGTTAAATGTTTCCCCTTGTTTCCCTTATTGGGCCTTCTGCTCACCCTTTCTTTTGATGTATGTCCCCAGGTTATGCGATGTAGTAATGAACTTTGGATGAACATATGGAGAATCCTTTCAAGTGTTTAATAATAATGTTTTATGTTTTCATGTTTTATGTTCCTGGTTTCCAAGACAGTAAACCGTAAAGATCCTTAGTTTTCTAAAATGTAATGAAAGATTATGTGATAAAAAAGCGGGATGCTATAGTTGGTATCAAAGGGAGGCTTAGTTTTTTTGTGAAAATTAGGATATTAATAATTTAGGAACAACCCTATATAAAAGTTTAAATATATAAAATATTCATGGTATTTTGGTGAGTATTGAGTAAGGGGTTTCCAAGCAAATATATCCTTATCTGGATACGAGAAGGTAGAGGTGGCTCTAGAACAGATGTACATAGGGGTAAAACCTGAAAACACCTCTTTGAGCTATACTCGAACTGGAACTCTTACATGACAACAGGCCTTAGTGCACTCTTGGTTATGACACTCCCGTGGGTTATTCTTTGGTAAATTCATAAGCTTAGTATGAACAATTATTAAAGGAACAAATATAAAATAAAATAAAGATTCATATAAGAATATATGATCATGGAAAACCTAGATTGGGACCTAGGGGATCACAAGTTAGGGTATACTTTTCTTCTACAAGTTTATCCTTCTATGCTTTAATTTTCCTTTTCAAGATTATTGGCTATGTATTTAATCCCCCTAATTAGACGTTCTTTTCTTAGTTAATGGAGGGAAATGGAAGAGCATGTCCCAACAACCAGTGTGATAGGAAATGTGATGATTTCCCTATTAATATGACAGAGATGAAGAAATATCAAGTTGAACATATTGTGATTATGCCAAACCAGCTATCAAAAATCACAATTAATAATTAGTACCTAGTTGAATGCCCAAATTCATCATGGAAGAAGAAGACCAAGTCTCAAGGATGTTCATATGATAAAGTTGATAAGGGAAAGAAGACCCAATTTCTTTTTTGCAAAAAGTGTGGGAAGAGGCACCAAGGAGAATGTCACAAAAGAACCTTGACATGTTTTAAGTGTGGTAAGATAGGGAATGAAGTATCTAATTTCTTTAAAAAATGGATAATGTGATGAATATAGATAAGGTTCAATCTAATGTACCTTATACATTTCGATGTCATAAATGTGGAGAAGTTAGACATTATCCAAGGGAATTCTCTCTTGGAATGGATTAGAAGCCTGATGACCATCAACAATCTTCGAGGACAAGGGAATAATGCTAGTGCTATGTTGAGATGGATCATGATGACTGAAGTACATGTAACTTCTTCTCAATAATTGCTTATGTAATGTTGTATTTTAGTTCGTGCTCTATGAGCATATCTTTTATGTTTTCTAAGATCATAGATTCACTACCTAATATGATTTTATATCATTAAGGAAAACATTTATTGTTATGTACCACATGTTGATGTAGTGAAGATGTTCTTCATAGAAAAAGGTTGATGAGGGGATTAAAAGATGAAAACTATTTTGGAAGACGTTCACTATTTTGGGAACCCTATTTGATCGAGGTAAATAGTTGACTATGGTATTTTCTTTGAGGAGTAAAGGTTGACTTATATTTTGAAGAATCGATGAATTTAAGGCAGACTTATAGTAATTTAGGTTACATATGGAAATGATTAACCTATCTTGGGGAAAATGTGATTAGGTTAGTTACTTTTGTTGTAAGTTGATAAGAGTGGATGATGTTGATTGAATATGAATGATAAAGCCTATCTTGGAAGACTACGTTATGAGATCATTCATATAATTGGGTTTCAATATTAGTTTGTTTTATTTTGAGGAATTTTATGGACAGTTATTTATGGAATGGTCTATGATGAACTTTGGGTAGTAACATGGAACATTGAAGATTTAATAGTAGTTTCCCTTCCAATGGTATTATTTATTCTTGAAGAGTTGTTTTATCTTACCCTTTCTATTTTTGGGATAATGTTTAAAGATAAAAGAAATTAATAGTAATTCTTTTGTGGATTATGTGACTCTCAAAAAGATGATTCTTCTGTTTTTTTGAGACCAAGTGTTTTTGAATGCTCATCGTTTGGAGAAAAGATTAGTTTTTGTAGAAACATATTTGAGGAAAAAACACTACTTGAAGGTAGGTATATTTCCTTATGATTTTGTTCTATGTAGTAAATTAATTCCTCAAAATTATGAAAAGGAATTTCAAACAAAAACATTGTTGGTTTATGTTTCCTACTATGTAATCATAGACCGTTTACACAAATCATAAGTTTGTGATTTTCTCGTGGTTAATTTTCTCCTAATCATGTTATCTATCACTCTCCCTCAGAACATGACCCTTTGTTTTCTCCTCTATGTCCATGTTTTCCTACATGGAATCCCAGTGTGGGTTAACTCAGGTGACCTTTGTACATCCCTTTCTTTCTTTTAAAGTAACAGTTTTATTGACTCCTTTTCCGACGTGGTACTTTCAATGAAATTTCAAAACACAATTTTAAAAATTTCGAGGACGCAATATCATAAGGGGAAACGACCAGAAATTTCGAATAAATCTTGTTTCCTAATTTTGTGTGTTATTTTTTTTATACTCAACAAATCTATTTCATTGGATAACATGAGTTTAATTAAAATGAGACCATTGGGTTTTGACTGTTATATGACCATTGGTCAATATGACCGCTGGAAACTAAACATTTCGATTATTGTCCAAAATTCAAGTGATCGTGGTTAATTAATATAGAAAGAAGATTCGACGGCCTCGCCCAGTAGTCTTGGACCGATCGAAGCCCATCTAACAGAACATGGGAAATAGGTAGCACCACTGGGCTTTGCTCTGGACCAATCCCAAGCCAAACTTCATCATGTGAAGCTAGAATAGAAACGCCTTCGCGAGAAGTTCAAACTGATAGAAATTACTACTCATGTGATGTTGGTCGAGCCTCCCTTAGATTCTCTCACCTTATCACACCTTACACTTAGGTCGTATACTGGTGTGATAAGGGGCTAGGTAAGGAGACTGCAACTACCTTGTCTAATCCATTGTTCTAAATAAAAATTTTGATTTCTTCTTATGATGAAGTTTATTAATTTTCAAATGTCCAGATAAATATAGTATGCATATTTTTGGTGAATTTTAGAGAATGGATATTTTAAAAAAATGTTTATGTAAACCTTAAATAATTAAAAATGTGTAATGATTTTTAAAAAACGGTCTTCTACAATTATGTTCAGTACGAAATTTATACTCTAATAAGATCAACATAATTTTTGATGAATAGTAAATTATGAATAGTGATTTTATGCTTAGGATTAGTAATGTGACCAAATGGATTAGTTATCTCAATTAAAGAACATTTTAATATAATCTAGGAACCTTGATTATTTAATGTGGTTCAATAAAATGGTTAAATAATAGTTTCATAAATTTTTAGTCAACTATTAGTTTTTTTGGGTGAATAATTTTTTTAAAAATAAAATTTAAATAAAAATTATTTAGAAAATTATTTTTATAAAATGGATATCATTTTTGAAATTAGATCATCGATATTAGGTTAAGGTGAAATTTCGGGATTTTTCTCAGAAAGTTCAATTTTTGATGAATAGTGAAAATACTCTTTTTAAGTTACATGTGTTTAATGACATCATTAAATGATGTATTAAGTATGAAATAAATATGGTCGACTTGTGAATATTAAGATAAGGTGTGTGGTGTCCCAAGTGGCCAATACCATTGAAAAATACCATGGGAAAGCCAATGGTTTTTTCAAAACCACCAATGAGGTGTCCCTTGGCCATTAATGCCTTGTCCCCTCACATTCCCTATAAATACCAATCCATCCTCTCATCCATTCGACTCCCAACTCCCCCCCAACAAATCTCTGGTCTCATAACCTCCCATGGAGTGCTCCAAAGGTTCCCCCAATACCACAAGGTCCCAACCTTTGAGTATGTTTTAAGGTAAGGAATCCAAACTCTCTCTTTCATTTCAAATACTCTCTTTTAAGTCATTTATGTTATGATCCATGTTCATATGTTGGAGGATATTATTTTGTATTTCTTTTACTTCCCTTTTCATGTTCATATTATGAGAGATCCCCTCTTACTCTTTTCATTTCGTTTTATGAATGTTTTAGTGGCGCCGTTAGGCTGCCGAAATATTTGTAATGGATTCTTTCACTGTTCTCGTTTTCAAGATCTATTTTCATGTCAAGTTATTCATGTTCCATTTTATTATGTTGGGGTATGATATATATATCTATCATACGGATATTTTATGTTCATATGATGAGAGTCCCTATTTTATCTCATCAATTCATTTTTTGATGTTTAATTGACGTCGTTAGTCTACCGAATATTTAAGGGATTCATTCACCATTCTCATTTTCAAGTTCAATTTTCTAGTCAAGTCTTTCAAGTTACTTATTATTATGTTGGGGTATGATATCTATAAGTATTATACTGATCATTTATGTTCATATTATGATAGACCCTATTTTATCTCGTCAATTCTGTTTTTTGAAGTTTATGTGACGCCGTTAGGCTACCAGATTTTCATAAGAGAAATCATATATTTGTCTTCCTTTCATGTTCTTCATTTTATATGGTATATCTTTCAAATTTAAATACCATGTTCTTAAATCCTTTATATTATGTCCCCCTACTGTTTTATGGATCATTTATGAGTGGTTTACCCATGTCCCCTCTCTTTTTAATATTTTCTAAAACCCTGTAACATAGTCGTTATGCTACAGAATTTTTGTCTCAAAATTCCTCTCTTTTTCTCAAATTATTTTATTTTATTAAATGAATATTCAAAACTCTTTCTTCTACAGGGGTATTCACATATATATCAAAATTTTATATTTTAAATTCTGGTATTTACATACATGAGACCCGCTTTCCATTTCCGTGGGTTTAAAGTAACATAAAGATCACATCTTTAAAGTAGTTTTTAAAATGTTATGACTATGAAATGTAACCCATTTCTTTTATTCTATATGGGTTGTCTATGAAATTATTGATGATGATATATTTTTAACACATGATAATAAAGGAAAATTAATTGGTGCGCACAGATAGTGCTCTGATTCATTGGGTAAAGATATAATCTCTAGAGATGACCATTTTTAACAACTCCTTGGTGAATAACTTGGGTAATTTTTAATGACACCTTGGGGATGGACCTTGGTGAAATAGAAATGATTGTAAATATTAAATGTTGTAGTGAAATCGTCATGTTATGAGATACGTTATTTTTATTATGATATGCCTCATGGTTTCATTCTTATGCCTTAATGTTCTTTTTCATGACATTGTTGATTTATCTCAAGTTCACATGTTAAATGTTTCCCCATGTTTCCCTTACTGGGCCTTCTGCTCACCCTTTCTTTTGATGTATGTCCCCAGGTTATGAGATGCAGTAATGAACCTAGGATGAAAATAAGGAGAATCCTTTCAAATGTTTAAGAAGAATGTTTTATGTTTTCATGTTTTAAGTTCCTGGTTTCCAAGATACTAAACTTTAAAGATCCTCGGTTTTGTAAAATGTAATGAACGTTTATGTGATAAAAAAGCGGGATGCTATAGGGGCCTAGTCCATAAATCAAACAAATCATAAGATCCAAAAACCAACCATCCCTTCCTCAAGAAGTTTTTATTTGTTTATTGTTTATTCAATATTAATAAAAAATATTTTTTTGATTTCCAAATTTTATTAATTAAAATTACTAATTCCTTCATTATTAATATTTACAATTAGAATTTTGTGATCTCTTTTTAGAAAAATAAATTTATATAACTTTTTAATTAAAAAATAGATTTATTATTAGTAAATTATCGTCAATGTATAATATATATTTTACTATAAAATGAATATGTAAATAATAATTTTTAAAATATATATATTTATTATATTCTACACATCAAAATTATACTCTAGTGATTTTTTTAATTTCTAAATTTTTTGAATTTTATGAGAACAGTGTAACAAACCCTTTTAAAATAAAATCACTTTTATGAAATCTTCAAAAAATCGATGATGCTTTAATTTAAAAATAACGTCTTTAATAGTATATATATGTGTGTGTGTGGGTGTGTGTATAAAATAAATAATTTAATAAATTAATTAATTGTCTATTATGTTGTTGATATTAAGCCTTGATTAAAATTATTGAACTTTTGTGATGTTTTATTTTAGAAAATAATTATTATAAATATATTTTTATTTAATGAATCTTTTGGTAATATTTGGTATTGGATTATTTTAATGTTCGTGTTGTTATAGTTGTTTCAGTCATAGAAAATAAATGTTATGTGAATCTATAATATATATTTTTATTCTGAAAATTCATTTTTTATTTAAAAGACATTTCTTAATGACATATTTTTAGTCAATTGTGAAAAATTATTTTAAAAGTTACAATTTATAACTTCTCAAATTGAATATTAAAATATTATTTTCTTATTTTGAATCAAAAGATTAATATTAATTAACAAAGTACCAATTATTTTTATTCAGAAAATTATATTTCCATCTTAAAATATTTTCACCATTATAAATGTTAAAATGTGTTATGTAGGTAAAAAATAATATATATGGGTATATATGTCTAAAAAAATTTATTTAATTCTTTATTTTGATTATCGCTTAACTGGACTCCTCTAAGTTTCCCATTTGTGTTCCACATGACTTCAAAAATTACATTATTTAAAAAATTATAATATTTATAGTAGTGTCACCTTTCCAAATTACAAAAGACCTATCCACTCCCAAATTATCCAAAAACATTGAAAACCATAAGTAATAAAAAAATATTTTGGAATTAATTTTCTCTAGATGATAATTTAGATAGTGTTTGGTAAACACAACAAAAATCTTTAACAAAGGATGATATATTATAGGCATATTATTAAATAATTAATAACACTTTAACCAAGTCGGTGGTTTAGTGTTTAAAAATAATAATTACTATATTTTTATATATGTGTAGATATTTAACAATAATAAAATTATTAAAAACTCATTCATTAATTATAAATTTTTTTAAATGGAGATAAAATTTTATAAAGGTAAAAGAGGTGTTTTTTCATAAATTTCCTTTGATATATACAATTTATTTCTCTCATAAGAGATTAAATTTATAAATAAGGGTTCATTTTTCTAATGAATCATGTAGATTATTGATTCAATTTAATTAATAAATATTCACATAATTATATCTATTAGTAAATTGATGAGAATAATGTTATTTTATGATTAAAAAATATCAATATCTTCAAAATTGGTTTTGTCTAGTTTCTTCATCGATATAATAATTTATTTCATTTATTATTTTATAATTAATTTTTCATAGTAAAAAATATTGTAACATAACCATTTCATCATTTTATAATTTTAAATTTTTTTCCAATTTTAAATATATATTTATTTTTGGCTATTATTAAAAAGGTATATTTTATTTAAAACCTTCATTTTTTTGTTAAATTAAGTAATTTAAAATTATAAATATATTTTGAATGTTATTTTAATATAAAATAAGATCCATTTTATTAGAATCAATAAAAATAATTTAAAATGAACCAAAATTATATTTTATTTTATTATATGTTCAATTTTATGCAGAAAAATAGAATTTTATAAAAATTGGTTCTCATTTGTTTTTAGAAAATAATATAAAAGGGAAATAATTTAAATTATATAAATTTAATTTAAAAAAGTATATTTTTAATTAAGAGGTTGTAAATTATTTAGTATTTCAATTTGATTTTTGGTCATTATTATTAGTAACCATCGTAATAACATGTCATCACTATAAAGGGTAAATCAGAATTATTATGGAAAATATAACGTTATATTGATAAAGGAACATATCTTAATTCTTATTAGATAATTCTATTTGAACCATTATCACTAAAAATTTTAAATTATACACTTTTTCACCAACCATTTAATGATTATCCTTGTATATCCTTAAAAATGTACAAACATGACATGTTTGCTACTACCCTAGATTATAAAATGAAAACTCATCTCTACTCTTCCCCAATCATTTTGGGAACTCCAACTCAAAAAATCCATTCCGTAAAATGTTCCAAAAATCCCTTATCACTTCATAGATGACTTTTAACTCTCAAAATAATAATTCTAGAAGGATTAAGGAATAAAAAATGTGTGATATATTAGGACAAGGTATAATTCAGAACCGACCAATTTTAGTTATATTTCATCATAGACCTCAAAATTATCATCATAATTGATGAAATAATAACACCAATATATTAAAACAAGTTATTAAGATTATTAAAAACCCATTTTTTATCCTAGTTTTTATCTTATGGGATGTGAAAACATTATCCTTCTGTATGTGGGCACAATAACCTCTACTATGAAATGCGGATTTTCATTCCCCACTAGCTCACAATACGAGTTATTATTATGTATTTAATAAATATGTATTATATTAAATACATAAATATGATTTTATATATATTATATATTACCATACTACTTACCCTTCTCACATTTGAGAAATTATCAATTTTCTCATAAATACCTGGGGAATAACACCATGATGAAGTGATGAAATTATTTTTTATTCCCACCAATACTGAATGATTATAATGATTAATTATTTTACATGAAATTAAATTGTGTTATTATTTTTATTCTAGGGATAATGGAATAGTTACCATATGTTCATAGACAACATATATATTTTTTCATGTTACTATGAATGGAACACAAATAAAACGTTGTGTATTAAATTAATCAAATTGGAAACTATATAAGACTTGGTAATAATTTGAATAAATTTGATTATGGTATGATAAATTTTCCGAAAAAGGTTCTTAATAATATTAATTAATTAATATATGTTTATTATACATGAGTGAATGAAGTTATGTGATGAGTCATAATTTATGTATTGGATTTCTATCCTCAATTTTATTTCATTAAAACCCATTCTATATTCATGGTATGTTTTCATTCATGTGTTGTAGATAAGTTAATTTGGATGAATTTTACCTTTATATTAATTAATTAACTATTTTTAAACACATTTTTCATGTTGTATACATTGATTTTCTTTTTTATTTTAAATATATAAAAAACGTTAGGTTTGTTTCCTAGAAACCTTATTTTAATACATTTTTTTTATCTTTTTCATTCATATCCATTTTCATCAAAATATTAAAAGTATTTTATTACTTAAAAACTGAATATTTCTAAATTCGATTTTTAAATAATTTTTTATTACCGTATCTAATTTTAAAATGAATTTTTTAACACGTTCTCTACATAGAATACATCGGGTCTTTTTAATGGTCTTTGAAAAGAATGTTATCTTTTATAATAAGAAGAACAAAGGGATATTCATTAAATCATTACTATTATATAATTTTAAACATCTATTACATGTTTCCATGTTTATCTCTAATTATTATATTTTTCTCTATATTATGGATATTTTTAGTGATTAAATGATTTTATATAGATATAGAAACTTTTTATGATCATTGTGATATTTTTTATCTTTATTTTATTAATGATTCAAATGAATTTTTCATACAGTTTTTTTAAAAATTCTAAGATTAAACTTTTTTTATTAATTATATTTTAAATTGTAATTATATAAAATGATGTGACTTCCAGATATTAATCATTATGATGGGTGATATTGATATTTATATCAAAAGTGTTAGGAAATATAATGTCTTCAAAGGAGAAAATTTTGGTGGACAATTAAGTAGAATAATCATATAGATTCTGATGATATTTAGTTATTAAAGGTTTTTTTTAAATGAAGTGTTCATGGATTATAAATATGATGATCCATGTTATATATACAAAAATTTCATAATGGTTTATTACATAAAACCTTTGACTTTATAAGTTATGTAATGTTTAATATTGAATATTTTGTTTTTAAAAGAACTGATTTCATGAATTTATATGTTCATCACGATATATTCATGGTTTTCTTATTCATATCTATAGGTTACTAAAATGTTTCCTGGAAAATTTTATATTTTATCAAATGAAAAATTATATTCATTTGATCAATATTTTATTTTGGAAAAGGAAAAAAATCAATTTTTTATTTCATTGTTTACAAAAGTCGAATTTTTTCATTTTTTATTTCCCTTATTTAGATTTATATTTATCATACCACATTTTGAAAAAAATATATGGATTAATTTTATTATGAAAATATATGAATTTAATCTCCAAATAAAAGAAACTATCACTTAATGAAGACATTTTTGTTTTAATGTAATAGGTCAGTAAACATTAGAATATTATTCTATAAAAAATCGACATTGAGATTTAGTGTACCCTATTTAATATAATTTATCTCATAATTATATAATACTCGAAATCTAAAACATTCTTCAAATAATAGAATGTGAAACTCACATTATATTTCATTTAATTAAGGTTAGTCAATGTTATTAATCAACTGTCTAATTGGAAAGGAAAATCTCTCTCCATGGCCGGTAGAATCTACTTGGTCAAATCAGTCATTATCTCCAAAATGGTCTACTCTTTTATGATTTATAAATGGCATGTTGGTACTCTCAGAATAATTAATACCTATATAAAGAACTTCATCTGGACATGAAGTATCTTTCAGAAAAAACATGTCACCATTACCTGGGCAACCTGTTGCAAACCTTTGGAAAAGAAGGGTATTGGAATTAAAAACATAAATTTGGTTAGTGATGCTCTTCAAGCTGTACATACTTGGAGACTGGTCAATACTGACTCGAAGGCTATTGACTTTCTTAAAAGTAGATTCATTCCCAAACATAGGAGGGGGACCTCAATTATATCTCTTCCTCAATATGGCCTTCCTTTAGGTACACTTATCATTAGATCATGTAAAATTATAGATGGATTATGAGTGCTGAATCCAATATAAATTTCTGGCTTGACAATTGGACTAGTGTTCCTCTGACCTCGTTGCTTTCCCCAAATTCCACTCCAGTGTACACGAGTCACACAATTAAAGATTATCTCCATTACCATTGGGATAAACTTCCTGAGAATGTTGCTCAGATAATTGATAACTATCCTTTTATTAACTACGGTGATTTTCTTGTTTGGGAACCTGCTCCGAATGGTATCCTTAACTCAAAATATTATTGTATGAACAAATTTATTTGAACTAAATCTATCTTTAAATGGTTAAATTCTTTCAATAATACGTGGATTAAGCCTTCTAGACGAACTCTAATTTGGCACATTACTCATAACAGATTTCCCACAGAGGTTTGCCTTCAATCTTTTGGTATCCAGTTATGCTCTAAATGTCACGTATGCAATCAACATAGGGGAAGACACTAACCATCTTTTTTTATCTTATGCCATAGCTTCCTCTCTTTGGAAATATATTTTTGACATTTTTTATTGTAGATGGAATTCCCCTGACACAATATTCACCCTTCTTATATGTTGTGTTTAGCACCAAGCCTCTTATCCAATTAAGAACATTTCCTAGCTGCTGTTGCTGAGCTCTTTCATGTGATCTGGTATGACAGAAATGATATTCTACACAATAAATGATCATTAAATCTGAATGCAGGGAATGCACAGATCCTCATTGCTATTCGAGAAGCTGCATTGATACAAAAAGCTCACTGAAAAACTCGGTTGATGATTGGGATATTTTTCACAAGCTTCGGGTTGATGGCTTATACTGCCAACCTCTTCACACCTTTGAAGTCATCTGGAAAACACCAATGCTGAGATGGATCAAAGTTAATGTGGATGGTGCCTCAAAAAGAAATCCGGGACCTTCCAGCTGCAGAGCCATTTTCAAAGATTTTTCTGCCATATTTCATGGATGTTTATTTAGTAACTACAGCAAAACTTCGTCATTGGAGGCCGAGATGATGTGAGTAATTCATGCGGTCAAGTTTTCCATTCAAAAAGGCTGGAGGAAACTATGGATTGAAAGTGATTCTACCACAATTTTCCAGGCCATCTGAATTGGTGTGACTCACCTTGCCTGGCCCTTGATTAGTTGTTGGATGCAATTTCTGGACTCTCTGCATGAAATCGACTACATTGACACGCACACCTTCAGAAAGGATAATCATGTTGTTGATGCCCTTTCCAATAAGGGTGTTCATTAGACCATGACCTGGATGGACACCCTCCCCCCGGATTTACTTCAGCTATTTGATAATGATTGTAAAAAAAATCCTTTCTTTCCATCTCCTAAAATCCTTTCGACTCTTTTATTCAATAAAATGTGCTTTGGTCTTTGACCGAGGCACCAATTTTTTCAAAAACAAATGTTATGGGGAATTATAGTTGATAAAATTAGATTAGTTTAGATAACATTATAGGATGTGATGATTGTTATGAATATATTTTTGGAGTTTTCGATACCATAAGGGGATAATAAATATAATATTGATCATAATAATAAAGTAATATAAACCCCTTTATTCATTCAATGTTATGAGAGTACATTGAGAGACATTTTTTTAGTTTTTATAAATATTTTCAGTCATATATAAAACTTATGTTTCACCTCTGTTGTAGTGAAATGGTTTTTTAAGGAAGCATGAATTTATATTATTTGGACATAAGTTGATATTATTCATAAATTTCATTTTTAACATTGTGTTTGATTTTTTTGTTATTACAGTAAATTAGGAAGATGGTTTGTTAATTTTGGGATCAAATATATTATCATATATTGAACCATGGGATTGGAAATAATTATATTTAATATTTGATTTAAAATATTTTAGACGTAATAAACTACATTATGACATTATATGACTAAGTTAAATGGTTTTTTTCTCTATAATGGTATTTTATTTAGAGAATAAATGGTATAGTATCTTTTTCAAGCATATATGATGTTAATTTTGGCATTATGGTGATTCATGTTATTTATGGAAACAATTAAAATACTATAGGGATTATGTGACTGGAGAATTTAATTTCTTATTATGTGAATTTTGGATTGATTGATGTTATTTTGAGAAAAATATCTTATCATTAAAGAAATTGTTATCAAATAATTATTATTTTTTATCAATTTTTAGTACAGTTTGAATATTATTAAGGATAGTAATTTTTTGAATGATTTATATTGATAATTATTTTTCATGACTTTTATAACGACCCAAGTATTTATAGAAGAGTAATTTTTATTTTAAATTAATATATATGAATAAGATATTAATTTTACATTTAAAAGGAAGATTTTTCTAATAGCGTAATCAACATGGAACAATGGGTTTCATTAAAATATTATTTAACACCCCACATTGAGTAATACCAGAAAAATAATTCAATAATATTATTATTCTTTTAAATGGTAGTTAACGCCAACCAGTTTGAATAGCGGTATTGGATAATAAAAACTAAATTTTGATAAATGGTTTACACAAGTTTAAATAATGATTCATTGATTACCAAATTTTTTAGATGAGAAAAAAAACCAATTTAAAATAAAAGAAATGTTTTTATGAAAACCTATTTAAGTGAGAATAAATTGTTTTATAAAAATAATATAACTATTTTTGATATAAAAGAAAAATAAATTTTTCGGATAAAAGAAGTATATTTTTCAAAAAAATGATGTTTTAAAACCTTTTGATGGTGAACCTTTTTTGAATATAGTATTTGACACTATTATAAGTTATATTTGAAGCAATAAACTTCTTATATAGAATTGGGTCATCAAATTTTACTTTTGTTAAATTTTTTGTAATTTTTAAAAAATGTTCATTTTTAACGAATAGTGAAAAATGTTTCATTTAATAAAAAACTGCCTTTCCATATAATTTAATTACATAGTTATATTTCTATTTTAATGTGTTTTAAAATGTAATTGGATTAATTTTTTATCATTAAATCCAATTTTGGTCTATAGAAGTTATTTCTCATTTAAATTGGACACAAAAACATGTCAATATTTTGATAGTTTTAACTTCTAAAAAACCTATTATTTTTGTTTTTGGCAATATAAATTAATTTTAAAATAATTTATCCAAATTTTAGGTTTTTAATTTATAAAAATAGATTCCAAGTTCGGAATCATAAGTAACCTAATTTTTAAATAGCTAACTTTTATTTTTGGACAATATGAATATTAATTTTGTTATTATTTTATTTACCACGGTAAAAGGCTAAATATGGTAAATATGGGTACAAAATAACATAATAATAATATTAAACTTATCTAACACATTTCCTAATCCTATTTCACGTGATATATCAACCCATGGGTATCCCTGGGTCAATTTGGGGACCCCATGGAGCCACTTGGATGTCATAATGACATGATTTAAAAATTAATTTAATGTAAAGAGAAATATTACAAAAAAAATGTCTCTTTAACTAAAAGAATTAATATGTGGTTATATAATTGATATATTTGACTATAAATAGTAATTATAAATATAAAATGATTTCCAAACACATGAAATTTTATTTATAATTTTTTGACATTAAATAAAAAAATTTAATTATGACTCAATTATTATGTACTGACTGCTTCATTGATAAAGGACTTAAATATATTATATTATAACTATTAAAATAAAAATAATTTTTTTATTTTTATTCCATACATGAATTTCTCATATGATATAGAAATATTACCATTGAGTTATTTTTTTATTGAAGGATTCATGTTGTTTTGACATTAACAAAAAACCAATTACTAAATGGTGTCAAAATTGACATAATTAAGTTTCTATAGAAAATAATATTTTTATTAAATGATATAATAATCCCAAAAATATATTGTTTAGATTAATGAAATATATATTGTTAAGAATGTCATTAATTATCAGATTGTCTCTCTTTTGGAATTTTATAGCAACAAAAGTAACTATATATTATGAAAATACAAAAAAACATGGTCAGAGTTAATTTTTTAACTAAGGGTTAAAGCTAAACAATAACGTTACTTTTGTAGCCTAAACATGTATAAAAAATATTATTTGAGAGTATGTCGACCCAAAATCATATTCTCACTATAATAAATTTGGATGGGTCCTTGTGAAACCGAAAATCAATTTATAATAAAATAATATTTCAAGAAATTCCTAATGTGCCCCTTCTCCCACTTATAAAAGGCCACCACCTATATAGACTTACTCACACATCTGAATCCCCTTGTCTTGTTCATATTACACTTCAATATTTTTCCAAAATCCATACCATTCAACTATAATCCTTCCTGTGGTTAGAATGAAATTCAAGAAAGCCTTTCGGAGCTAAACAAAAGAAGTTATCTCATTTAGTGGTAACGTCTTCTATCAGGTTCCTTTCATTTATTTAACATCATCACTACCAATGGACTTGTTATTATTTTATTATATAAAAACAATAATATAATCATTAAAATAGGATTTTGTTATGATAAGGATTCTAACTACACTTACACACACCTCCAACTAATGGATACAAAGATTTTGTTTCTGTGTACAGTGAACTACTACCTCGTGAAAAGATGATGGTTCAGTTTTTTCCTACAAGCTATTATGGTGGAAATTATGATGGAAATTTATTTATATATGATATATATTATATTTAAATTTTCTGTATACTTCTATTTTTTATTTACACGATACCTTTACGATTTCTATAATGTGTAAATGTGATAATTTCATTTGAGGAAGTGTTGACTACCGCCACCTCAAAGTTATATAACTCAATCATGTCATTTATGGAATGTATAAAAGAGGATGTTAGTGAACATATGTAATGTATATAAAATATGATATTACATTTTAATTATAATATTCCTCTGTATCATTTAGTTTTCATTAATTTAATATGAAAACTATATAAAAGTAGTGTTCATGCATACGTATGACCTACCGTCTCCATGAATGGGGAATTTAATTTATTATCTAAAAATATTATAGACTATTCTAAATACATATATACTAGATATATATTATATTGAAATTATTAATCATACTTTGGGGATGGTTTAATTTTGACAACATGAAAAATTTATATCAAACCAAGTTCATTTTCGACTCAAGTACTGAATAACGACAAAACGAACAATATGAACATGAAAAATTAAATAATTATTGAGACATGATGATAAGTAATATAAATTGAATGTTAAATTTGAAAAATAATATATAACAATTATAAATTAACCTATTATTGTTATTATGTAATATTAAGAATGAACGAGACAAGTTGGACTCAAGGTAAGAGACTTCATCTCAATCTCCTTTCATTGAGGTATATTTTGGATTATACACGACCTTATTTTATATGACGTAAAATTATACCATTTTGATTTTAATTTAATTCAATGGATTTTATAAGGAATATTTTTCTACCAATAATTTTACTAAAAAATAAAATGGAATGTTACTTTTCAATGTACGCAGCGATGATGACATTTCTACCGCCACGAGAATTATTTTATATTTTGTTTCCCCTTTAAGTCATAATGTTTTTAAAAGAAATCTAAATACCATATACCCTTTTATGTATTTGAGTATTGAATATTTTTATAAAGGATTTATTATATACATATCTTGAAATGATATCTTGTGACTTCAATGTGGAAATGTTATCTTTACTCTATGCTTGTTTTATGTGTTATGATTATGTTGTGGTTATTGTGAATTGTATAAATATTAGGGTGGTTTCATGATAAATGAAGGGTGTGTGAGACCAAGATGGCTCTCAAATGCATTGAGTGACACAATTGAGGTAAACCTTAATTTTTCTCGTATATGATTTAGGGAATATACTACGATATGTATTCCAAACATGATAGTGAAGGTTACTCCCTATGTAGAAGTGAAAGCTACAATGTTATTATGTTATGGATGAAAAAAGATAACTTCATGATTAATTATTTATATGTTTTATTCATAAATTTTATTATTTCATTAGTTTTGTTAAATAGATTATCTTTTATGAGTGAAAAAAATGATTTTATTTATTTGTATATATTCATGGACTAATATTTTCTTTCTTTATTTTATATCCCTTAATGAGATATTAATACACATCCCATGTTTTTGAAATTTTTTACATAGGTTTTTAAGAAATGTAAGAGAAATGAATAAATACATAATTTTTATATCCATAAAATAATATTTGTTTTATTTAAGGATATTAATTGTTGTGAAAAAATGGATAGATATTTCTGCATTGTAATATTTGAGATTTAATAGTTATGTACCAATTCTCAAAAAATTTAAACATGATAAGATCCACAATTTTAAATGAAACAAATCATGACCAAAATTATTATGTAACGTTAAAGGTCAGGTTCTTAGAAAATTGTCTTATGTGATTTATGTTTTATTTCATAATATGACTGGTTTTGTATATTTGAAATTATCTTCATTTTTTTGAGTATTATTGTTTTTGTTAATGTATCAATACTAGAATAAATAATTTTTTGGATTTTATAGATCATATTATCCATTATAAATTGGTCTAATTTTTTTAGGAATTAAAAATTTATCTTCACTATTCATTTATTTGAATAAAAGATAAAATAGTTGTGTGAGAACATCTCTATTCACAAATAAATATTTAAAAGGTTCTTATCAAAGGAAAATAATTTATTAATTTATATTTTCTCATGTTCTATATCTTGGTGGGGATGGAACCTCTCATCAATAGAAGGGGATCTCAAAAATTATTGGTTTATCCTTTGATAAACTTTTTCAATGAATTTGCGATCTCTTATATTCCCATTAATATATAACCTTCTTTATTAAATTTATCTTATTTCCCTTCATTTTTTCATCTCTGTAATGTTCTCCATATTTATAACATTATCTTCTATTATTCTAGATATCATATTTTTAATGATTATGATTTTAATAATGATTTTTATTATCTATTTTTAATATCTGGCTTTACAATAAATGTATTTTTCTATTTTAAAATGTTTTTTTATTTTTTGATTTAATTTTTTTATCTTTCACTCCAATGAATTGATTATATATAAACATTTTGTAAACACATTTTATCAGTAACAACATAAATATAATAAGAAAATATTTTACTATTAGGGTTGAATTTAAAAACCCAATACTATAGAATTTATTTTTATTTGAAAATATATTAGAAATTATGTGATATTTTGACCACCATTATTAAACAAAATATGTTATACTATAACAAATATATGTATATATATATGATAATTATAATGAATATATTGATTATATTCATATATATATGAATAAATTTATTAATATGTATATAATACATTTTCTATCATATTGATATTATTAATAAATGTTTCATTAATTTTCAATTGTTTGTAAATGAATAAAAAATCTTTTGAATATAGAAAAAATGTTTTTCAAAACATTTTATGTGGGAAAGGAATTATTAAAATAAATGAATAAATCATCTCAATTTATGTAACATTACAATTAAATAAATGTATTATATATAAAATTGAATGAATTATAATTGAATTTATTATAGTTATTATTCAATAAATTAGAACAAATTAATTTTATACAAAAAAATCGTCAAAAATGTGTTTTACCACATTTTATACATGAATAATATATTAAATTTATATTTATATAATATATATCAATTTTTTAGTAACAATTTCATAATATTAATAGTATGGTTGTTTGGGATTTTTTATGATTGATTTTATTGAAAAGTCGAAATTGCAAATTTTTTCAATACTCTAATTTTATTATTTAATTAATGTAATGTAAAATTTAAATTATTTTTATGAATTTTATTTAAATAGAAATTATATCCATTTGATAAAAAAAATGTGATAGAAATCTGATTTATATTTTCTTTTGTATTTTGATGATTCTTATTTTTAAATTTTCATTTTTCAAATGAAATTCTTTCATTTTACGGACTACTGTTAGATGTATTTTGTTCCAAAAATTCCAAATGAATATTAAAATATTTATTACATATATGAAATTAAGATGTTAAAAATTATTAATGTTTCCAGTTTTGTTTTTGTTCATCATGGATGGTAATCATGGTAAAATTGTGCCACCGCATCAAAGGATAAACCTAGTAAATGATGTTTACAACCCTACTAAAAGGCAGTAAAACCATATATTAATCCACATTGTATGATGGTATTTGGGAATTTACAACATTATATTAACAATTTTCTTTATTTTGAAGCTAGTTTACAATTATTAATATGTTTAATGTAGGACCTCGAGACACCCTGAGAGGGGAGGGGTGAATCAGGGTGACAACTTTTTATTTTAATTCTATGGATCTTGTTCCCACGGTGGTAGAAACTTGTTAAACCTATATGATGAATATGATTATAAAGAAAACATCCATATGCAGAGAGATGATACAACACTTTTTACTTGGTTCATCACTAAGGGCTACGCCCATGGAGAATACAGTGAAAAGTTGTCGGTTGTACCAAATTCCACTAAACTTCAATAGATTTGGATTACAACGGTTCGGGCATAGTCACTTTGTCCCAAGCTCACTGCCTTTACAAAGGTTCATGGATAGCTCACTGCATCCCTCAGGTCACTCCCATTGACTCCCCCTAGCTCACTTCCTTTGGTGAAATCTTACTCAGTTTATAGACGTAAAGGTCACTTCATCATCTCTAATGAATACATCCTCTGTTGTATGTAGATTCTCTCTTGATGTCCAACTCCCACTCGTAGATTAATCTCACTTTGCACCGAAGGTATCGAGCAATCTTCCAGGTATCGTGTAGCTCAAAAAAGACCAGCATTCTTCAACTACACCTGGAAAACATCTCCATGTGGGTGCGCAAGTTTCAATTTCGGTGCCCAAGTCCACCTCAACCACTTGCGTGAATCTCACTTCTTCAACGCCAAACTTGCGAAACTCACATTCTTTTCCACCCAAACCAGTTTTGGCGTACAAAGGTCAATTGTTGCACTTCTTCAAATCCAGACACGCAAGTGTCACCAAACCACATGCACAACCCTTCTTTCCCCTACTCCAAACTTGGGCGACCAACACAATTTCTCGTCCAAAGCACCTTGGACGCACACCAAAAAATGTCGCGCAACTTCTACTTGCGCAACCACACAACCACTTTCACGACTACTACACCTGCGCGACGGGAGCTCAGAATTTCTCTATGTCTCGTACTTCATACCGAATGAGTTGGGGTTGACCACTATTTATAGGAATTTGGATACCCTGCGCTTCAGTGTGCATGCCTTCCCTCATCGCGCAAGTCTCTACCGTGCAAGTCAATTGTGCAGCCAAACATAAAACATAGGCACCCTTCTCCCTTTTCCATATTATCATGTTGTGAGCTTGAAAAACATAAGGCATGCAAGTTTCCCATCCTTCAATACTATTATCATCTTGTTCTGTATGATCACATTACTGGCACACATTCTGAACTTCATCTGAGGATTGACAGAAAATACAAACCATACTCCAATTCATGCATATAATGACCATGGTTCCAACAATATCCCCCTTTGGTTTTGTAGGCAATCAGTAAATAATTTCAATATAGCACCAGCTATAGGAAAAACACAAACGAAAGAATCAACTCAGCCAACACTCTATGTCTACGTGGGAAATGATTAGTGTAGAAAACATGAGAGGAAGATTGAATTGGGTTCCTGTGTTTTGGATTTCTCAATAACGCCCAATAAATTCTCTTACAGTGTCACATAAGTATTACATGTCCAATGTATTCCTTCCCATCATATCACCAACACTGAGTTCTTAGTGTTTCACAAAAGTATTACATGCCTGAATTTATTCATTTGATTACATGCCTGAATTTATTCCTTCCTCCCCCATTGTCAATAAACCCGAAGAATAGATAATGTTCGTTACTCAGCTAAAACCACACTCCCCTTGGATAGTATCTCCCCTAAAAACCTTCATCGTAACCAAAAATATATTAAAAACAATTAACATAACTGGGGAGAGGGGTATTACGTAACCCCTATTCTTTACTAGGAGGTGGATGAACATAGAGGATCAATCGATGCTTCTAAAACACAGCTACTGATAGTGGATTGGTCAGGATATCATCCACTTTATCATCAGTTCCAACATGATCCATTCTAATCACGCCTTGCTCAACTTTTTCATTGATAAAGTGATAACTGATTTCAAAATTATTTGTACAATAATGATGAATAGGATTATTCATAAGATCAACTGTTCTCTTGTTATCACTGTAAATTACCATTAGTTGCTTCACCTCATCACCAATATATGTTAGTTGTTGCTTCATCCATAGCAGTTGAGTGCATGCCTTTTAGGCAGAGATATACACAGCTATAGCAGTACTAAGAGAAGCAATTTCTTATTTCTTGCTCAACCAGCCAACACATTTATTCCCAATTTATAATTCTCCACCACTGGGGGACTTTCTGTCTACTACATCGCCAGCCTAGTCATCATCATAAAATGATGATAATTCATTGTCTCTTCCTGTAGAAAATTATAATCCACAATTGTGAGTACCTTGAATATACCTCGTGATTGTTTTTAATACTTTCATATGTTCCTCCTTTGGATTACTCTGAATGCGGTCCACTAGACAGGTTGCAAAGACTATATCTAGTCGTGTCGCTGTCACATACAGCAGGCTCCCAATTATCCTCCTATACATAGTGGGGTCTACAGATGCCCTATCCTCATGCTTTCCAAGTTTGGTACCAACTACAATTAGAGTTGATATTGGTTTGGTGTCTTGCATATTAAACTTATTCAGCAGGTCTCTTGCATACATTTCTAGAGAAATAAAAGTGTAATAATGCCTTTGAATCACCTGCATCCCCAAGAAATATGTGAGCCCCCCAGTCCTAGACCTTTCAAATTCTAATTTCATGTGATTGGGAAATTCAACCACTAATTTCTACCTACTGCCACCAAAAATAATGTAATAAACTTAGACTAGAACCATGAACTGATCTTTTGGATAATTCTTCACATGTAGATTGTGTTCTACTCCTCCTCTTTTGAATTCCAGCTTCTTAAGATATGAGTCCAGCCGGTAATACCATGCTTGTGTTGCCTACTTCAAACCATATAGATATTTCTCCAGTTTATAGACCTTTGTTTCCTTAGTGCCAAGAACAAAACCCTTTGGTTGTTCAATGTATAATTCTTCTTCGAGAACAATATTCATGAATGTTGTCTTGACATCCATTTGATATACATTATATCCTTTTTGGTGTGCCAGGGCAAGGAAATGCCTGATTAACTCCATTCTAGCCACTAGAGCAAAGGTTTCTTCAACATTAACACCTTCAATATGGGAGTATCCTTTACATACCAGTCATTCCTTGTTTCTAATAACAATTCCATGCTCATCAAAAATGTTCTTGAATATCCTTTTTGTACCAATCACATTGTGAGCTTCGGGTCTCAAGACAAGATCCCATGTATGATTATTGTCAATCTGATCTAACTCTTAATTCATGGAATTCAACCATTTTTCATCTTTTACAGCTTCATCAAATGAGGATTGATCCACAACTGGCATATATGCAAATTGTGTGTTATTCCACATCTTCCTGGTTTGAGTGGGCACACTCATGTCCCCAATTAAGTTAGATTGGTCAATCCCATCTCTACGATTTCTCCAGTGTGGCTTAGTTGCATTCTCTCCATCCACAGTTTCTTCTTCAAATTCTTCTTCTGAGTCAACATCATGATGTGACTGCTGAGTTTTTTGAATAGATTCCTCTATTTCTGTATTTTTATTTTCTCTATGATCACTTTCTTCCTCAATTTCTATCTCATCAGCATATGACGTCCTTGAATCATTTGTGGTTTTCTATTCAATTATCTTAACATCACTGCTTTCCACAATCCTTCCTAATCGCTTGTTGAAACACATGTAGGATTTGCTGTTCATTGATTATCCATGTAAAATTCCTTCATCAGCATTGTCACCATACTTCCCTTGATTTCCTTCATTTTTTTCATAATGAATCATTTACTTCCAATGACACCAAAGTATTTCAAAGATGTTTTCCTTCCATGCCACAATTCATATGGTGTCTTCGTCTCACCCATATAATGTTATGTTTGATTTTTTAATAAATACTTCAACATGAACAGCCTCTTTCCAGTAATTTCATGAAATACGACTCTCAATCAGCATAGTTCATTCCATATTGTTCAATTGTCGATTCCTACGTTTAATAACTCCATTTTGTTGTAGAGTTCTCACAGCAGCTACCTCATGTTTTATCCCATACTTCTCCAGGTAATTTTCAAATTCAATGGACGTGTATTCCCCTCCATTGTGAGGTCGCAACAATTTAATTGTTCGTTCAGTATGATTCTCGGAAATTCGCCGATATGTTTTCATGCAGTCAAGAACATGTTGTTTCCTTTTAATGACCATTACACATGCCATTCTAATGTAATCATCTTTGAAAATTACAATATACCTTTCTCTATGAGTTCTGGAAACATTTATCTACCCGCATACATCTGTATGAATAAGATCAAGAAGATTGAATTCCCTTTTCTTCTATGGAAGATATGAACTGCAAACTAGCTTCCCACGAATGCAAGAATCACATGATTTTTCATGCTCACACTTCTGGCTGGGAATTTCCATTACGATTCTCAATATTTATATTTTCTCCATGTTTTGTTGATTGATGTTTCCCAATCTCCGATGCCACAAATTGTTTTGTTCTTCAACATTCATGTAACAAAAAGTTTCATTACTATCATCCTAATAGAATTTGACTTATGTTCTGCATCCCTTCATAAGTGAATTCCATGTCTTTCCCTTGACAGTGCATCCTTTCTTATTAAAAGTAACTATAAGTCCCGAGTCATAGAGTTGAATCAAGCTGAGTAGATTATGACATATTCCATCTACATAAAGGACTTTAGTCTTCTTTACCTCTCCATTAACAAATTCAGTACTTCCACTGCCTTTGATATTTAGATCTCCATAATTAACAAATTGTATTGTACCATCAACCTTATTTTTGAAATCTGTTAACATGACAACATTACATGTCTTTTGAGATGAACAACCTCTATAAAGAATCCAGGTATTGGTTCTTTTTGATTCTTCGAGGGCCACCTCAACAAGGTTGGATTTCTCAAATTTCATAATTTCATTCCTTGAGTAATTGGATTGTATATAGAGTACTGATGGCCTTTCAATTATCACTTCCATGTACCTTGGTTCTTCATAGTCGAAATCTTCTTTGAGAGGAGAAAACCTGTTTGAATGAGCAACACTATCTTGCTGATGAGACTTGATGTGTCTCGAACATTGGTATGAGGTGTCCATGTCCCTTCTCTGCCTGAAATTAGTAGCCTTAGGACCAATGTTAGAACAATGAAAACAATATCAATATAAATTGTGTCTTCTAAAAGAATAAGGATATGAATTTGTTCTCATTTGTTGAACTCTTATATCTTCTCCATTTCGATGGCTTCTTTACTCTTAAAAATAAGACATGGTATGGCCCGAATATCCACAGAACTGACACTTCATGAGAGGAAATTTCTTCTCCCTATTATTTGTCCTCGGTACTTCTTCTGTTGGATAACAGTACGAGGGATCCTTTTTCCATGAGGCTCGAGGATAATCTTCTTTTTGTCTTTCAGATTGAATTGTGGGTTTCTATTTCATCACTTCAGAAGGATTTCCCACATCACCCACTTTCAGCTTGCCATTATTTTGGCCACCTTTATTTTCATCATTTGATGATTCTGCCTCACAACCAAATCCAATATTTCTCATTCATGAATGTCTTTGATCATTTAATATCTTTTTAACTGCATTAGAGCCACATTTTTTTCTCTCTAACAGCTCAACATCTGACAACCTTCCAAAATTTATTTTCTTTCTTGATTCTTTTGAAGCTGAATCTTTTTCAATTTTACCCTTAATAGTAACAACATCATCCTCAAGACACTCAGTAGTCTTGGACTTTTTCACTATTTAGGAGGTGAGGTCATTGATGGCAATTTTTTCTATTCAATTATCAGCTTCAGATCCACTACATCATCATTGCTTTCAAGTATTTTAAACTGTACATTCACCAATTCTTCTTTCCATTCAATTTCAGCTTCAAGATGATCAACATATTCAATTGATTCATCTACAATTGATTTCAACTTCTTTAAACTCTTAAATTTAATCTTAAGCTTACTAACAACATCCTTAAGTTTCAACTTAGGATCGGCACTTGTTTCCAACTGATTTTCTCCACCAATATCTTCTGATTTTTCCACAATGGAAATCATGGAAGCATGGTTCCCAATTTTAAATTATAGTTCTTCTTCATCACAGAATTCATTATCATCTTCTTCCTCATCACATAAAAAATTGTTATTTAGAACATTCTTTCTATATTTGAAGTATCCTTTCTTGAAAAACCATTTCTGAGGCTTCTCAATGTTTTCATCATCTCTATCATCATCCTCAATCATTCTTAATCACTGAGAAGCTATGTGTCTAACTTTGCCGCAATGAAAGAAAGATAGAGGTAACTTCCCTTTGAATTTACAATTTCCCTTCTAGAACATCTTAAAATGAGAGAACTAATTTCATTTTCCTCATCGTCTTCACCACTACTATATTTTGAGATTTTATGTTTCTCCATGGATATGAATGCCATTTACTTTCTTACTCTTGTAGTAGAATCATTTGGTTTTACTCTTATTTCATATTCCACTAGGCTACTCAACAGATCATCCAAAGAATGTTTGGAAAGAACTCTTTCCTCAAGAGATGACATCTTTGTAGTGTAAAGGGGTGTAAGTCTTCATAATATTTTCTTTACAATGACAAATTCTTTGATTTATTCACCAGACCCTGAATAGCTCCAACCACTTCAGTAATTCAATTTAATAAGGAGTCTGCATTGTCATCAGGATTCATCTTCAGATAATCAATCCTATTTTGGAGGACTTGTAGTTTCGCCTCCTTAAATATTCTATCTCCTTCATTTATATTTTCATGTTTATCCCACATAGACTTTGCTGAGGTGAAACTCATTTCATTTAGATAGATCTGATTAGAATGGTATGTGGTGAGAGCATTCTGTGCTTTAGCATCAACATAAAGAATTTTTCTATCGGCATCCATCATATCCAGCTCTGTGGGATCAGTAACATGAATACCTTGGACAGTGGAAAAAGGACTTCCATTCCACGGGATCTTAGATGAGAGCTCATTCTATTCTTCTAGATATTGAAATTACTTCCATCGAAGAGAGGGACTCCCCTACATTGACTGCATTCTCTATGACAAAAAACGAGAGATTAAAAACCAGCTACCATTACCCTCTGATACCACTTGTAAGACCTTAGGACACCCTGATAAGGGAGGGGTGAATCAGGGTGTCAACATTTTCTTTTAATGTGATGATTCTTGTTCCCACGTTGGTAGGAACATGTTAAACATGTATGATGAATATGATTAGAAAGAAAACATTCACATGTAGAGAGATGACACAACACTTTTTACATGGTTCACCATTAAGGGCTATGGCCAAGGAGCATACACTGACATGTTTTTGGACATACCAAAATCTACTAAACTTCACTAGCAGTGGATTACAAAGGTTCGGGCATATCCACTTTGTACCAGGCTCACTACCTTTACAGCGGTTCAGGGATTGCTCAATGCGTCCCTCGGGTCACTCCCGTTGACTCACCCTACCTCACTGCCTTTGGTGAAGTCCCACTCAATTTATAGACGTGAAGGTCAATTCATCTTCACTAAGGAATACATCCTCTTTTGTATGTAGATTCTCTGTTGAAGTCCAACTCTCACCCATATATTAATCTCACTTTGCACCGAAGGTATCAGACAATATTTCAGCTTTCGTGCACCTCCAAAAAGACTAGCTTGCTTCAACTACACCTGGCATGCTTCTCCAGGCCATTGCACAAGTTTTAAAGCTGGTGTACAAGTCCACCTCAACCACTTATGTGACTCTCAATTCTTTAACACCAAACTTTCAAGACTCACATTCTTTTCCTCCCAAACCGGTTTTGGTGCGCAAAGGTCAATTGTCGTGCTTCTTCAAATCCGGGCACACAGGTGTCACCAAACCACCTGCATGACACTTCCTTTCCCTACTCTAAACATGGGATACCAAAACCCTTTCTAGCCTCAACCACCTTGGATGCGCATCAAACAACTGTCGTGAAACTCTTATTTACGCGACCACACAACCACTTGTCTGACCACTACACCTGTGTGACGAGAGATCTGAATTTCTCTAAGTCTTGAACATCATTCTGAATGAGGAGGGGTCGAACTCTATTTATAGTAATTTGGTTACCCTGCGTGACGGAGACCAAGTCTTTTATCGGGGCACAAGTTTCTGCCGCGCAAGTCACTGGTGTGCCCAAACATAAAACTTGGGAACCCTTCTCCCTTTTCCATATTTTCATGTTCTGATATTGAAAAACAAAAGGCATTCAAGTTTCGTCTCCTTCAAGTCAACGGCACGCAAGTCTCTTTTCTAAAAACCACGTTTCTTTATTTGTCGATTTTTATGCCAAAACATTTCGGCAAACACTGGAAAATGGTTCCACCTTCAATATTGTTATCTTCTTGTTCTGTGTGATCAATTTGTGGGCACCGATTCTGAACATCCACTGGGGATTGAAAACAAACACAAAACATACTCCAATTCATTCATAGAACGACCATGTTTCTAACATTAAAATATTTAAACATTTATAATAATTAAAATTATGCCACCTGTGTAAATTGTAAAAGTGGACCTCCCCTCCTACTGCAATCCAAAATTATGAGCACTATAGTTTAGCTAGTGCATATACATAACACTCTGCAACATCCAATAACATGTTATAATTTTCATTTAATTGATAACAGGCCAGTCTGATATCTATTTTGGGGAAAAAATTCATTATATTTTAGGACAACATATAAATCCAAACTGATCTATTTGAAGATGATTTCTTTTTATAAATACTTCAAATAGTATTCATCGATGGTTTAAAAATAATAACATTAAATATAAAAAAAAGTATTATTATTATGGTACAACTAAGCTTCATTTCATTTTCCATCTTATAGTAAATGAATACATCCCTCTCGTGTACTTGTTTACTATCACCTCCACGAAGAGGTGAGTTTCGTTTTACATAAAAAATTCACAAGGAAGGTTAGAATGATATATGAAATATATATATTTATATATATGATATTATTGATGTATTACTGCTTTTATTATTAATATTATAGGATTATAAAATGATGTAGAGGATCAATATAAAATATGGGGGTGAATTGTATCTTTTTAAAATTCCTTGGGTACTTTTGAAGTTGATATAAAACATTCTATTGTTTAACAATGTTAAACAAGGTAAATTAAGAAAACCTATCGGTTCTACAATCATGATAGATTCTGGAAATATGGATCTAGAAATGAGTCTTATAAAAAGTTTATAAGGAAAATGATTATACCTTAAATCATATAGAATCATAGTAATTAGAGTACAAGTACAAAGAAGTATAAGAAAGTAATACTTTCTTTATTAATCAAAATGCTACAAAAAACTTACTTGAAACTATAAAAGTAACAACTTTAGAATATTTTAACCCAAAGAGTTGGATATCCAACATCATTGATAAGCATCCATGGATTTATACTTTTAATAAAGTCTTTCTTACCCACACCAAGGTAATCCCTCGATATGAATTTTAGAGTCTATCCTGTTATCCCCACAAGCTCTGGAACATCATCATAAATATTATCATTTTTATTCAATAGAAATCACAAAAGAAAAAAAAACATGATACAAAGTACAAAGTACAAAGTACAATGTGCACCTTGGAACAACAAGGTAGTCAGCACATCTATCTTCCTTATTAAGGATGACCTCCAACATTAAGGTAGTTAGCACCACTTTCTTCCTATCACTAGAAGCCCTCAATTGTACACAACAACAATCAGAGCCCAACGAAGAAATATGAAAAATATGTTCAGTATGAACATAGCATAAGAGTCCTTCTCTCTAGAAATAAAATCAACTGCATGTAACCTCTAGAGTTGTAGAATAGTGTCTCAGTTAGGTGTATCAGTATTTCTTTTTATTATATTGAGATCTTTCAAATGAGATCCTATATATAGGCACTTCTCCAATGGTCGAATCCCTCCTCCAATGGTCATATTTTTTATTGGATCTCATAAGGACCTGTATATGGGTCACTCAAACCATGTATTGATAGATACTAAATGCACAACATCATTTCATAACTATAACATGAGTAATTAAAATATGGTTGCTCAACAAAACCTATTTTTCAGAGTCTATGGAAACATAATTTTCAGAGTCTAAATTACAAGGATATTCATATTCTATTCTTCATGGAATTCGGAATCATATTTCTATAGATTTAAGACTCTTAATTATAAGGAATTCAGATCTGGAATTGTAATGAATTAAGAACCTGAATTCTCAGGAATTCATAATTTGAATTCTATGGAATTCGGAACAAAAATTAAGAGGAATTTGGAATCTGAATTCTAAGTAATTGAGAACCTTAATTATATTGAATTTGGAACCTAAATTCTAAGGACATTAGATTATGATTTACGAAGAATTCATAAATGGAATTTTGTGGAATTCAGAACCTGTATTCTAAGGAATTCGGAACCTGGATTCTAAGGAATTTGGATCCTGAATTATGAGGAATTAACAACGTAAATTCATAGGAATTAAGAACCTGAATTATAGGAAATCAAAACTTGAATTTCATGTAATTAAGTACCTTAATTCTGAGAAATTCGGATTTTGAATTTCAATTATTCAGAATCTGAATTTCAGAGAATTCAGAATCTGAGTTTCAGTGAATTCAAAATCTGAATTTCAGAAAGTTCGGAATCTAAATTTAAACCATGATAAATAATATTTTTTATCTAAGTACATATAGGATTCATAGGTTTTATAAATGAAACCAAATTTTACACTCAGACATAAAAATAGATAGTTTTAGTGAAACTAAATCATAAACAATGAAAACAAGGATAGGAGAAAATTTCATTAGGGAAGGAAAAATTTATTAGTAAGGAAAATCATCAGGGAAATAAAATTTTCCTTGAGATAGAGTGTTTGTGATTTTCAAAACATAATGGAATGGAAAAGTCATAAGGAACCCCTATTGACTCAATAATCTCCCCCTTTTTGGAAAGCACATACATCCTTACTAAAAAGAATCTAAGGACTTAGAAATTTTTTGTAATTGAAAATAATAACATACTTACCTTTACCTATGGATCATATTGAATAAGACTCATTCCCACTTAGTATTTTCAATCACTAATGATCTTAATCTTGATTTCCTGAAGGATGTTTTTCATTTTATTTTATTCAAAAAATATCATTGATAAAAACAATATTCTTGATGAACTCCCCCTTATATAGAAAATTCACTTCTTTAATTTGAATTATTTTTAGAATTTTTTTCTCTCCATTTGTGATTTTTAAAAAGAAATAGAGGAAATGGAAAAAAATTGGTAACTAAAATATTAGTACTATACAACCAAAAATAGGGAACAAACTAAAATTTCCTTATGAATAAAAAAATTTGAACAACAAAAAAAATATTACAAAATATAAGAATTTTAAAAGATTATCCTTCTATATTCTTCGGAATCAGCTTCTTTTCAAAGGTTTTAAACTTTGTTAGCTCTTTCTGATCCTCCTCTCTATGTAAGAGATGTTAATCCTAATCGTCACATTTCTTCTCTAAGGATTTTATCTTTTCTTCCTGAGACATAAGAATCTCTACCCGAGCTTTCAAGAATTCTTCATGCATAAAATGCTTTTCATCAATCTCAATACTGAGATCCCTTTCCCTCTTCTAATTCATGGACACCAAATTTAGCATTCCATTCAGATCCTTAACATATTTGTTTTAGAAGTATGATCGAGACATAGCTTCTCCCCAAACTATTTGAATTATCATTAATCTTCTAATCTTCTTTATCAAAAGAATCCTTAAAATTTTCATGGAATTAATCAAAAATTACCATTTCTTTTATAACCTTCTTTGAAAAAATTTTCATCTTCTTGTATGATATTTTATGTGCCTCATAACTATTGAGGAAAATCATGAAATCTGCCTCTAGTTTAACACATTTATCAATTACCATGGAAACTGAATCTGATTTTTAATTCATGGTATGTTGAAGCATTTGTCACATTGAATCAATACTTGGGAATAAGGGAACTGTACAAACAACCATTTTTAATGACTAAAAAATAATTTCATATCAATGTGAGGATGATTATAAATCAGAATGTTTGGTTGGTGAGGATTCCTTTTCTATCCCATCATATTTCCTCTTTGATGAACTTCAAAACTAAATTCTTTTTCATCACAAGTTTCTTAGGTTTAGAAACCAACACCTTTTTTCCCTTATCAACATTATAAATGATCTATTCTAACATGAGTTATTAATGTTCATTATCTGATATCTGAACAATCTTATCATCACCGAAATCCTCTTTCTCGGCTCTTTACACAACATCCACTAGCTGAAAAAAATTCATGATTTCTATATTTCTCTTCAGAAAATTTATTCCCTTCTACCCCACTCTTCACATATTTTCCTGGGGTGGCATGTTTTGAAGACTCGGCTTTAGATGTTTGGATTGAGAGCTTCTTAGAAGGACTCTCCATCTCATGATAATCATCTACATTATTTATCATATCTTCAAAATCACCACTGCCTTTTTCTTCTTCTTCTTTCACTTCATCGTCTTGCACTATTTATTCTTCTTGAACTAGTTCTGGAATCACCAACTTCTTTCCTAGACTCTCTAGTAATGGTTCTCAAAAATATTCTTTTACTGTAATTTTTTCAGATGATTTCTCAGAATCCTTGAGAAGGGTTTGTACAATTTCATCCTTAGACATCTTCTTTTGCATCTTCTCATTCTCTTTCTTCTCAAGCTCTTCAACAGCCTTTATATTCAAGGATTTTCCTAAGCAAGATCTAAACCAATACTATGCTCCCATGAAATTTTATTCTTATTATCCTCTCTCTACATAGTAGCCACTTCGTCGGTGTAAGTCTTTTTCTTCTTATGTTTTGGTTTTGCGGATTGAGTATCCTTTGCCTCATGAGTTTTTCCATACTCTTATGGTTCATTGGCCTTCCTCTTCCTTCCACATTTCTTAGAGGATTCAATGATATACTATTTCTTTTAAGGAACATCAAATTCTGCATCTGATAAATCATAAAATTTTCATGATTTAATATTAAATTAAATAATCATCCTCTTTAGAGTATCTTCACGGAAAAGTAACACCTTGAAATTTCTCGGCTAAGAAATGCAAGGAATCGTGAAATACTGAAGAAAATGAGGACAATAATTTTTGATATAACGGTCGGGTACATGATAATATGAGCCTTCAAAGTTCCATTTTATATATTCTCAATCATAACCATGATGTTCTTGACTAGTTTAACTATCCTAAGATTCACAAAGAAATCCATAATATAGATTTCACTTTTCTTCAGAGTATCCCAATCCCCTTTTCTCTGAATGACATAACATTTATCCCACAATTATTAAATCTGTATGTCATAGATAGATGAACAATATTCGGAGTCTTTACTTATTTTAAGACAAGACAATATATGGATTTATCTTTATCAAAATAACCTATCAAATCAGGTAGCCTCTGTGAGCAGAACTCTGCTTCACCTTCATAAGGAATTCCAATCATACTTGCTACTTTGCTATAAGAAAAAGAGTAAGTCTTTCCATAACACATAAAAGTGAACATGTCTCTACATTATTCATTAAAGAAACTTACTATCTCATAAAATATATTCAGAAATTCTAGAGAGAACATATCTTGTACTTTTGGTTTTGATACACAAACACATTCTATCCATTCAGCTTGATGTTATTTGAAATGATAGATTCATACATGGAATAAAATAATATATCATATAACCTTTCTTTATATGTCTGTCACTCAGAGATTTATGTAACTGATGACATAATATTTTGAGGAGAGGATTTAGTAGACATTCGTATCTGAGGAAAATTTTAAAAATATAAAACAACCTTAAAATATAGGGCTAGAGCTTCTGCACACAATGGCTAGAGAAACGATGTGGGAAAAGTATTAGAGAGTGTTTATATAGGAATTTGAGATGACAGTTCAGCTTCCATACTTAATCCAATGGTTGAAAAACATTTTATTAGATATTACGGTTGAGAGAATGACAGAATAAAGGATTTTGATTGATTCTGATATTTTGAGGATTTAAAAAAACATTCTAATTTTAGGAAAAAAGTGAATCTAAAAGATTTACATCAAAATGAAAATCCCATCATGTAAAATATGATTATGAAAATTTCACAAAAGTAACACACCTTTCAGATTACTAGGATAATTATTCATAATGACAAAAATTATTCATGAAGAACATTAGATTCTAAAAATTTAATTAAGAAAATATTTACTACAAAAATATTGATTATGAAAAGTTTGACTAAAAAAATTTTGATTAAAAAAATATCGACTATGAAAATTTTAACTAACTAACAAGAATATTTACTCCCCCAATGAAAAAGAGTTTTTTTACTGTAAGGATGTAGGTTTCAACATAAAGTTAATATGGAATATTACCTTATGGTTATCATTCCTATCTTCTGGTTAATATATTTAATTTTATCAAAGGGTAATGATTTTGTGAAAATATCAAAAAAAATATTCTTAAATTCCGAAAAATTAAATGATGATATCTCCTTTTTGTGTGTGATCCCTAAGAAAGTGATGTCTAATATCTATGTGTTTTTCACGAGAGTGATGTGTAGGGTATTTACTTAGTAAAATAAAAGTAGTATTATCACACATTATTCGAGTTGACGTATAACTTATACCATAGTCTGTGAGTGTGTGTTGCATCTAAAACACTTGAGCACAACAACTGCCAACAACTACAAATTCATCCTCAGCAATGGAAAGTGCTACTGAGTGTTTCTTTTTTCATGACCGAGAAACTAATGAATCTCTTATGAAATTTCAGGTTCTGGATGTACTTTTCGTATACATTCTACATCCACCAAGGCCAGTATACAAAAAACTTTTTAAAATAAAATCATATTCCAGATTATAAAAGTTTACTAAATCCGTGGTTCCCTTTATGTTGTGAAAAATCATTTTCACTTCCATTAAATGAGATTCCTTAGGATTGGATTGATATCATTCACATAATCATACTGAAAACATTATGTCTGGATGATAAGCTATCATGTAATGTAGATTTCCTATCATACCGATAAATGATGTTTGATCAACTATTTTCCAGACATTGTCAAGATTAAGTGAATTTTATGTACCAAAGGGAGTACATACACTCTTAGTGTTGTTAAATACAAACATTTTAAGAATATTTTTAATATAATTATGTTGGGATATATATATTCCTCCCGGTTTTTGATAAATTCTAAAATCATGGGAAATAGTTATCTCACCCATCATACACATTTAAAATTCATATTTCATTAGATTCACAAATGAATCTATTACAGATTACGAAGTTGAACAAACAATAATTTCATCAACATAAATATGAACAATCAAAACATTTTCCTTATATTTATTTATAAAAAGGGTTAGATCAACATTTCCCTTATCATAATAATTTTGAAGTAAAATCCCTATGAGTCTATCATTCCATTTTCTAGGGGCTTGTTTGAGTCCATATAACACATTGGTATATTGGAAAACATGTTCAAGATGTTTCTTATCTTCAAAACCAGGAAGTTGGTCAATAAAAACATCCTCTTGAACAAGGTCTAGACTAGTGCAAAAACCATATTTTTTATTGAAGACCTGTTTTTCATAATTGTTTCAACCAAGGTCCAGAAATTATTCCTTTCAAATACATTTAGCTCATCTTGCATATATTTTATCCAATAATCATCCCCTAAATCATTATTAGTGGTTTTGGATTATAATTGGAAGAGAAATTCTAGATGTTCTACTTCATTTCATAAGGAACTTCTAGTCCTTACAGGTTGGTTTACATCACCAATGATATGATCATTGGGATTATTCTTAAGGAACAAATGATTTGGGTTTTGTAAAACATGTTAATCAACATAATGTAGGATATATTCTAGGGTAAATACTTTAGAAACATTTTTTATAACATTTTCGTTATCAGAAGGATATTCTATCAAGGGTAAAAAATCAGTTTTTGAAAAAAATCTGAAGATGTAGGTTGAGGTTTTTTAAAAATAAAGGGGTTGGATTCATCATATTTAATATGTACTATTTCATCAATAGTACAAGTATTTTTATTGAAAAATATATAAGCCATAGAGTTTGTGGGGTAGCTTAAATAAATTCCTTCATTATATTTTGGTGAGAATTTGTGTAAATTATAATTAGTGTTCAGCATGAATAATTGCAACAAAAAACCAAGAAGTATGAATGTCTAGGTTTTCAACCATTCCATAACTCCTATGGTTTTTTATTAAGAAAATGTCTAATCAATGCTCGATTTACTGATTAACATGAAGTACTAATAGCTTCATCCCAAAATGTTTGGCTACAAAATATTCACTCAACATGGTTCTTGTTATCTCTAGAATAATCATATTTTCTTCTTTCAACAACCCCATTTTGTTGAGGGGTTCTCGGTGCTGAGATGTTATGAGTAATGAATTCTCTGCTAAAAAAGTTCCAAAATCATAATTTTCAAATTCTATACCATGATCACTATGAATAGTTTTCAATGAAATATTTTTATCCTTTTTAACTTGGGCTCTAAAACATTTGATATATGAAAATGCTTCAGATTTATTTATAAGAAAATAAAACCATGTAAATCTATTTTAAAAATCAATTAAGAAAAATACGTAATATTTGCCTCTAATGCTTCCAGTTTGTGTTGGACCAAAAAGATATATATGCACTAACTATAATGCATCGGTGGTTGAGACCTCATAGATTGATTTATAATTTGATTTATGTTGCTTTCCATATTGACAAGGATCACAGACTTTTGAAGAATCAAATCTAAGCTATGGTAGATCCTTAACTAGTATTTTCTTAAAGAGTTTCCATATGTTTCTATGGTAACATTGTCCTAACCTTCTATTCCATAACCAATAATGATTAACCATTTTACTAAGACATGGTAGATCATGTCTCCTGAGGTCTTCTATGTTTTGTTTTTATACATTACCATGCCTACTGCCAGAAACCTAAAACTCTACCATAGAATTGTGTACAAAGCACTTGTCATTCCTAAAATTCACAACGTAACCTTCATCAAACATTTTACGTATTCTAATAAGGTTGTGTTTATGAATCTTAACAAACATGACATTTTAAACCCATGGTATTTCAAGAAAAACAATATTACCTATACCAATAATTTAACCCTGTGCATTCTCTCTAAAATTAACTTTTCTTCCATTCGTCTTATTAAAATTTTGAAAGAATTTTTTGTTACCATCCATGTTCTAGTAAAATCACTATCTTTGTACCAAGTATTGATGTTGGTACTTTCTTTACATTACCGAAAATAAGAGTGTTAGACATTTGGAACCCATAATTCCTTTGATCCGGAAACATCATAATAAAATATCTTAAGAATCCACATTTTCATTGAAAAATAAGTTTTATGAAAACAAAAATATTGTGTTTTGTTTATGGAAAATTTTTTTGCCCAAATCCCACCTCACCGACACTTAATGCATAATAGAGGACTTTAAGGAACAATATAATTTTTACTAAAAACTGGTATGGAATTAGTATAACCAAATCCATAATTATTCATTAGATGTCGAATTTGGGAATACATTTTTTCAATGTTTTCCTTTCCCAAGTTAATGTTAGAAAAACACTTCCAAATGGATAATATTTATAACTTCATTATAATAACTATTTTTTTATCCTCAAAAACATTTTTTTAGCAGTAGAGTTAGTCTTTAAAACATTTTTCTTTGAAATTAAATTTTCTAAACCCTTATAATGTCTATGCTTCTCAGAATTAGCATCCTCATGGGTTTTTGAAATATTTCAAAAATCATAAATTTTCTTATAATGATCATTAGAAGGATCTAATACAAATTCAGTATGAATTAAAATAATATAATTTTGTTTATCAATAATTTTCTTGACTTTAGAATTTTCATTATTTAGAATATTAGATAACCAAGAATATTTTTCATAAATAGGTAAAGTATTATCTTCATCAGAATAAGATTCTTCATCTAAAGAATCATAATATTTACTATCACTATAATTCGCATTCAGGGATACATTGGTTTTGGATTCAGAATTTTGTACCTTGGCCATTAAATAATTATTTTCAATAGGTAACTTAGCATGTAAAACAAGATTCTTCTGACCAGAAGATTCATACTCTGTGGATTCATAAGAAGAGTCTCCACCATTGGAACTCTATGCGTCATTATCTTTCAAAACATTTTTATCTTTAGATTTTTAGAACATCTTTACATTCTTCTATGAATTATTTTTATTTAAATCCATTTTGTATTGAATAGGATGGTATGGCCTTATGTTCCCCACTCTTTTGCATTCATAATAAGTGACTTCTGAGTCTTTCTTTTCCTTTCACTCTTTATACGTATATCTATAATGAAAGTATTTCTTCCCAAAAATCTTGTTCATAATTTGAGAAAGATTATCTAGTTCATTTTATGAAGCTTCACTTTCACTGGATTCAGATTGAATATCATCCTTATTATATTCTTATCTTTTAACTCTATCAGGAGTCTTGGATTTTATTTGATTTGAAGCTATTGTAAAAGCTAAACTTCCATTTCATTTACTCTTTTTAGTATTATCAGCATCTCTCTTCATTATGGTTTTATGTTGAAGAAGGGTTTTAAACAGCTCATCAAGAGAAATCTGAGAAACTTTTCTATTTTAATCTATAGTTTTCCACTTGGATTTCCATTGGTTAGGCATAATGACTATGATATTATCTACAAGGTCGTCATCATCAAAACCATTCTCACCCATGGATTGTAAACTATTGAAAATGGTCATTAATCATTATTGTACCATACATATAGGTTCTCCATAAGGAAATCAGAAACCATGATACTCATCTCTAAGAATATATCTTCTAGTTTCAATGACTTTAGAAGTTCTAAACTGTGTTACTTCAAGATTCTTCTATATGATATTTGCACCTTCACAATATGAAATTTGTCTATATATATATATATATTGTTATGGAACACAAAAAGGTATATCATAACATAATGTTTAGTTAGTATTCTACCTTTCCAGGATTAGTGAATGTTCTTAGTACCTTATCAAGAATCTTATAATCTCTAGTTAACATAATCTTGTGGTATACACTTCTGAATATCACAAAGGACTTCATTCTTTATCTCCATTAATTATAGACATTTCCATCAAATATAGGTTTTCTAGTAGGATTAATATTAGCAATCGAACCAACTTCTATTCTAGCCATCCAAAAGAGAATATCATTCCCCAAAAACCTGTGAGTAGAAAATGTTTGTAAACAAGGATATAAATCCCAAGCAAGGAAAATATAGAACACTGAAAACATGAGCAAGAAAACTTATTTATAAAAAAATGTATTTTAGATACCACCTCTAATAAGAATTGTAGGATCGTAAAATTATTAAGATGATTAATATACAAGAGGGGGTGAATTTTATTATTTAAAAATTACATTAGAACTTTTAAAGTAGATATAAAACATTCTATTATTTAACAACATTAAACAAGTTAAATTCACAAAACCTCTTAATTTTAATAACTTCCTAGATTCTTTAAATATGGTTCAAAAAATGAAACATAAGAAAAGTTTACATGGGAAAATATTCTACCTTAATGCATAAAGAATAATACTAATAATATTACAAGTATAAGGATGTATAAGATAGTTATACTTTCCATGTTAATCAAAATGATGAAGAAAACTAACATGAAACAATAAAAGTAATATGTATAGAATCTTTTAACCCAAAGATAGGGTATTCAACATACTTGGATAAAGGTCCATTGATTTATACATTCAAGAATGTATATCTTACCCACACCAGGTTAATCCCTCAATAATAATATTCATGTCTGTCTTTCTATCCAAAAAAGCCCCTGAACTTCTAGGTAGTCAGCACCTCTATCTTCCTTATCAAGGATGTAATTGAAATTTATGATAGTCAGCACCTCTGTCTTTCTATCCTTGGAGGCCCTCGATTGTACACAGCAACAATCAGAGTTTCACAAAGAAATTTGAACCAGATGTTCAGTATGCACAAAGCATGAGAGTCCTTCTCTCTAGAAATCACTTCAGTAGCTTATAGACTCTATAGTTGTAGAACTTTTTCTCTGTTATGTGTTTCATTATTTGTTTTTATTATATTGAGAACATTAAAATGATATCCTATTTATAGGCACTTCTCCAATGATCATCTCCCTTATCCAACAGTCATATTTGTCCTTGACTCTTGGAGGGACATGTACACGTGTCACTCAAACAACGGTTAGATAGAAACCGAATGCATGACATCATTTCATAACTATGACCTGAATAAGTAAAATATTGATTCTCAACCAACCTATTTTTTGGATTCAAGGGAAAAATAATGTTTGGAGTCTAAATTACAAGGATATTGAGATTTTTTTTCAAGGAATTTGGAATCAAAATTATATAGATTTCGGAGTCTGAATTTTAAGGAATTTTGAACCTGAATTCTAGGGTATTCAGAAAATGAATTCTAGGGAATTAGGAAGCTGAATTATAAGGAATTCATTATATGAATTATGAGGAATTCAGAACCAGAATTCTCAGGAAGTTAGAGTCTGAATTCTAGGGAATTTGGAACCTGAATTCTGAGTAATTCGGAAACTGAATTCTTAGGAATTCAGGACATCAATTATGTGGAATTCAAAACCTGAATTAGGGGGAATATAAATCCTTAATTCTAAGGAATTATGAACCTGAATTATGAGGAATTTGTCTTCTGATTTCTAAATAATTTGGAATCTGAATTTCAAAAAATTTGGAATATGAATTTCAAAAAAATCAGAATCTAAATGTAGAACCTAAAAACAGAATACGTTATATCTATGTATTTATAGTATTCCGAGGTTTTAGAAATGAATCCCAATTTTACACATATAAATAACAATATATTGTTTTAGTGAAACTAAATAATTATCATTGAAAACAAGGATAAGAGAAATTTTCACTGGCGAAGGGATGTTTTCTTAATTAAGGAAAATCATCAGGGAAAACAATTCCCTTCAGATAGAGTTCTTCTGATTTTCAAAATATTAAAGAATGGAATATTCATATGGAAACCTTATTGACTCCAAAAATATTTATTAATTTCTTTTTTATCCTTCCTCACATAAAACAACCATAATGTCCCTCATCCGTATGTTTAGAATACTACCTCAAAAAATTTCATAAAAATGTTGAACATGAACTTATTAAATTTAATAACTATATAATAAAATCAATTTAATTAAATAAATGTTATATTGAATATGTAAATGTAATATGAAAATTAAATTAATAATGTTAATAATTATTATAGGTTTTTTATAATGATGTAAACTAATTTATGTGGTGAGTTAGACCGAATTTTTTTTATTTCTCTTCTTATATTAATTTCATAGAGACTCATTCCATTTTCAAAAAATGTATTCATTTATATGATGTATATTATAAAATAAAGAAAATTTTAATTATACATTTTTATGAATCCTTGTTTTTATATAATAATTTTCAGGGTCTATCATTCAATTATATTATGATTTCATAGTTACCAAAGTGGTAAAGGAATTTTATTTAGAACAGTAATTTATTTATTCATTTAATAAAATTATCCCCTATAACCATATACATTTAAACAATTAAATACTATTCACAATTATACACTAATTATTATAAAACATCAATTTTAAATTTTTTTTAAATGATTAAAAGGAAAATGATTCAATTTTTTTAGTATTAAATGCTTTTGAAATTTTATAGAGGTGTAAAAAAAATATTGACTTCAAAATTTTATGGAATGAACAAATTTTAATGTCAACATGATTATTATCTTCATTGGAGATTCCATTAAAAATATCCATGATTATATTCAATGGGAAAAAATTTATTGTTACTTAGTAAATTATAATTAAAAAAAATATTTTCTAATGAAATAAAACCATTTACATTCTATATGAGAGAAATGAAATTGTTTTGATGAGACATTAAAACATGTTTTTCAATGGTATTATTGGGAAAGGTGAAATACTACAACTTTTTTAATTAGGATATGGTACTTGATCATTATAGATGATGATGAGTGATTGTGATATAACTCATGATGGAAGGTTATCTAGATATAACTGTCAAATTAATTGGGTATTAAAAAGTCTTCATATGTGAAAACATAAGGATATAACTATTTACATTACTCATATTGAATAAAAATGGAATTGTGTATTTTAAAATGTATTAAAAATTATTGAAGACCAGTTGATAATATTATTTTAAATATGACCTATATTATTTTTTAAAAAAATGGTTTTTAGGGGAATCAATTAATTTAACACGTTAAGGCTATTTTTAATGTAAATTCTTGATTTTTGAAAGGAATATTTTCATGGGCCTCCTTGTGAATTGTAATAAATTCATTGTTCTATTTTATCTTATTAATTGGATTTTATGTTTTTCCTTGATCAATGTTTGATTATAACATGTGAAATTATTATATTTATATTCTCAATGTTTTATTGTTGAAAATACCAACCTCATTATGTGTTTTCTGGATTTTTTTGACCTAACATGATTTATTTTTTTAAAATTCCATAATGGGTTTTTTTATCATCGCATGATTTCAAATGTTTTTATAGTGGATAAACAGTTTTTGGAACTATTATGACTTATCGCTATGAATAATGTTAATTTAACTTTAATGAAACACTGGTTTCTGGTATAAAATAACAGTGTCAATATAAGAATACTATATTGTAAAAAAATAAATATTGGTTTTAGTGGTCTCTATATATTGTATTGTTACCCTAAATCTCTAAAAATTTAAAACTAATTAACCTAAAAAAATAAAAAAGAGACATAATTTTTATATCTTAGGTAATTATGGGATGTTTATATTTCATAGTGTCATAGTTTCAATCATGGGAATGTTTTACTAAACAATTATTGTTGGGAGGATTTTGACATTGATATTTTAAGAGTTCCATAGACCATCATGGGTTATTATATCTTGTGAAAATAATACTTTTTATGACAGAGATACCACTTTTGTGGATTAATTTTTTTTAAAGCATTGATTGAATGTATTGAGTTTTAATAAATGTTTTAGGTATTATTGAACTTTATATATACATTTTGTTTTACTAAAAATATTATGTGAAGTATAAGTGTATTATATATTATGGACATATTTTTAAAGGTATTTATATCCTTTATATTTAAAATGATATTTGATTTTGATGTAATTATTGTTAATTGTCATATATTATTTATTACCTTTTTGGAAGATATGTAATGTTGTGTTAATATCCATGTGAAATAAAAATGATTTAATAGTAATTTGAATATATTTTTTTAATGAATTACACTAATTGAGAACATTATGTGTTTAAGGTAAAAGGTGATATTTTTAGATAAGGGAGTATTTTACATGAATAATAAAGTATAGATAATATTTTTTTAAGAACATATGATTTTTATGGTTGTTTTGTGGGGATTTTGGTTGTTTAAATAAATGAGTAAATTTTTTATAGATTATATTATTTTGAATATAAATTTTTGGCATGTTACATTTGGAGTAATTTAATATTATTTAGAGATAAATTAAAATATATTACAATAATATGTGATCAAATATTTTGGCTTTTTAGGTTTCATTTAATTAAATCGTACATTAAATATTTTTATGGTTATTTAGGGAATGATTTACGATGAAATTCTATAGGTCTTCTTAAGGATTTGGATATTGATATTGTATTACATCATATAAGGTTAATTCATATTTGAAATTATCATTACCTATTCTAAAAGTTTTGGTTATGTTTAATGTCTATTTAATGGACGAATAACTTTTTAACCATTTATGGATCACGATATCCAATAAAAAAGTATTTTATTTCTTCAACCGTGATTTATTATTCTGAAATATTAATTTATTTGTGTAAGAGATGGGATTGAAGTTGGAGAAAACTACTACTAATGAATGAAGATGAAATAGTTATTATGTAATGTAAATTAGTAAAAAATATATATTTTCCATTATCTCTATAATGAATATAAAATAATTCATCAACCCTAAAAAATTATTAGAAATGTAAATTTTATATATTTATATTATATTTTAATGAATTTATTTTTTCATGTATGTCATATCTTGGGCCTTTAAGGTCGTGTATTGGTTTGTTTTTGGAAAATGTGTCATGGGACTAAGTGCCATGTATGAGATCCCCATAAAACCATAAAAGAATGATTATCCAAAATAAATAAGAAAAATTCCTTTAATAAAATCGGGGGTATAGACTACTCTCTTCTCAAAAAATAAAACATTATATATCATCTGGCACTTCAATCCATATCCATGTATTCACATCCCACCAATGTTATCCATTTCCTAAATTTTGTTTCTAGGTGACCTATAAATTTTAATTTTCTTAATTTAAAAAGGATATTTTTTATCTCTTTTTTATTGGTATTCAAAATAATTATTTTTAAATATTATTTATAATATATTTTATGTTCCACTTGAAGGAATTAATTTAAAAATACGTTTTAACCCATTGTTATAAGGAAGAAGTCAAAACATTCGGGGTAAAATTTCCATAAAGTGACTATAATATGGAACCCCAATATTTTGGAATTGTTTAACTATATTATAAAATAGATGAAATTTTTTCTAGTTAACATGAAGAATAAACAAATTAAAAATTTTCACAGAGATATTATTATTTAAATATAGAATGTAAATCAAATCTATTAGATAAGAATATCAATATTCTGAAATATATTTCAATTTTTTCCATAATATGATTTAAAATAAATAATGTATTGATTATTAATTAGTTAAAAGTGTTGATAATGTATAATTATGATAAAATATATGTTTTTAATACAATAATTTATAGGTGGAAAAAAAATTTATGAAAAATTAACATTTTATTTTTTATTATTTATAAATTATTCAAAAGATATAAATATATTATAAATATAATAAACTTATCTAACAATCAAATAATTATTATTATTTTAAATGGGATGATAATTATTTCATCTTGGGCCTCAAAAAAAACAATTTATTAAAAAATGGGGTCCATTTCAGTTCATATATAGATATTATGATTTATATCCTCCAATTATTCAATATTAATAGAATAAATTGAAACAATATTTATATTTTAATTTTATAATATTCTTATGATTAATATTTTAATTTTTTTTATGAAACGATTTATATTAGAGAAAATTGTAAAATTTACTTTTTTTAATAAATATCATTGTTATTTTAATAATGTAATTTAAAATTACATTTCTATTTTTAATTTCATTTTAATGTAACAAATATACATTTTATGAAATATATTATACATAATTTTTTATAAATAATTAATATATTTTATTTTTTAATATTTTATTATTTCATAAAAAATTATCTATCAAAAAAAATGTTTTCCACTGTATTTTGTGCATTTCTACTATTTGTAATTTCTTAAACCTCTATTAATTGAATTTTAAAAAATCTATTCGATATATGGAATAATTATTTTCAATTCTTTTAATGACTTCATTTTCAATATTCTTCAATATTAATAGTAACCATAGAAAATATGTATCAATATGAGAAAAGGTAAATCTTGTCAATTAAGGATAAAAATAATTATTTCCCCAATATGATATTTTATGTTTTATTGGATTATGTGATTTGGACCCTTATATTCATATATTATAAAATTTATTGTTTAGGAGAGACATTCCTATAATTAGTAACTTAGATAATTTAAATGTTTAGAAATTTTACATGTGGGACACTCTCCTCACATAAAAATGGGATCCTCCAATCATACCATCCCACCACCTTTTGAGAATTATATTTTTCAACAAAATATCCGAAAAATATCCTAAAACACAATACACAAATTCTATAATTCCTGTTCCCATGAAAATACTAATCCTAGAATGTTTGTATTGTACTCTAATTTGATATATCTTAAGAGAATGTAGAAGTCCTTAATGACAAAATTTCATGATATTACATTATATAACTCTATAAAATCTTCATCAATTATGAATAAATTATCAAATAATTAACTCACATATATTTAAATGTTAATATAATAATTTTCAATCCCTTTTCATATAATTTTTCATGTTATAAGAAATGAAATCATAACTCATTTGTATATGTAGACTATAACAACCTCGAAATAATGATTTCATATTTTCATAATCACTACACAAGAATTGTTATTAATATGAATTTAATATATCTATATTATATTCATTTATAATTATAATCATATAAATATTATATATTACATACCTTCTTAGCCTTACACACCTTTTTAAATGATATCATTGATCATGTGTACATGTGGAATACCACCTCCATGAAGTGATATGATTAATTTACATGTACACCTTTCATATACTATTCTATTATATTTTATAAAAAAACTTGATAATTTTATTGTGAATAATATTATGGAGATGATGGGTACATGACACCATTGTCCTTAGAAAAACTACCGACGCTGTTTTGTGGAATATGAACTAATATTGTCAAAATAGAGGATGTGAAATTAATTTATTCCTTAACTAAATATTATATATTTTAATATATAAAAAGAAACGGGTTAATATAAATTAGATAATCATTAAAATCTATCTTAATCTTGATATTATTTTATTTATGTTTATTATAATGGAGACAAAGAATTTATGTGTTTAGTCTGACTTAAGTTAATGTATTTCACATTTTAATATTCTTTCCTTGAGACCAATTCAATGTTCACCCCATTTTTTATATTATGTGTTGAATATACATAAATATATGTGAATTATAACATTAATTTAATAAAATTAAATTGGTTAACCAAAAAATTTCATGTAATACCTTTCATGTGTTTCTTTATTTAATGTTATGAAATTGGTCAAATATTTTTTAATAAATTATTACATTTCAGTTTTTCTACTCACTATTAATTTTGTTAAAAATATGAAAATAATGTTCTTCTTTATAAACAAAAAACATTTAAGAATAATTTTTAAAGACTATTCACTTTCATTAAAATATTATAAAAGGTTTTATTTTCATATAAATTTGGAATGGCATTGTTTTTAATATATATAAAGGTGTGAAATAAATTCTGTAATATAAGTTATTGAAAATGAAAATATTTTCCACACATCCTAATTAACCATTTAATTAAATATTCATGTACATGTTTAAATGGAAATTATCGAATAGAAAGATTATAAATTTTCGTAAAATTTTTAGTTTCAATGAGTTTTCCTATGGAAATAGATACATTTTCCATAGTTATAATATAATTACAACAATTTTTATTATAGGTTTAAATATATTATTCTATGTATAAATAATGAAAAATAAATTATATTAAAATAATTATTTGTGACCTGGTAAATTAATATTAAATATGTTGGTCAGTAATCCCAATATAACCCATAATGATGGGATACCTAGATATAACTCTCTAACACATTTGTTAACAAATGAAAAATGGTAAAAAAAAATGCAAGAGATAATGCAGTAGTTTACTCTTATGGAAATAAATATGAATTAATTATTTAAAAAATATTTAAAATTCTCAGAGAATGGGATTTTAATATGAATCTCCAGGTTACCTATTTTGTGATTTTAAAAAGGGTTTTTATAGAAATAATTATATTTCATGAGATTATGAATTTTTAATGGTGAATGGTTTTTTCATAAGGAAATATTTCATGAGTTCCCATATACATCATGACTATTTAATGGCTTAAATATTCTTAATATTGGGTTTTAATTGTTTGGGAGAAGATATTTATATAACCATGTGGGAATTCTATAATAATTTTGTTTAATTTTTTTTGTGTAATAGGTAAACATCGTCCTAGGATTTAATGATTTTCACTTTCTTAATAGTATATCACTATTTTTTATACCTTATTGAGTTCCATTTTTCTCATTCCACATTTTTTTGTTTTTCAACAGCTCGAAAGATGAGTATGATTTATAGTCAAGTCTATCTATGAACTAGTTACAAATTTCATAAACAAATTGATTTTTGATGAATGAAAACATAATACAAACATAAGATTCTAATTTTATGAATAAGCTACAATGTTATACATTGTTGAATATTTAATAGAGTTTATTTCCATATTCTATAAAACAATAAAAATATTCAAAATGTTATAATTTGAAAACAATATTCTAAATCCTCTAATTATTGGGTGTTTATGTTAAGGCCCATTAAAGTTCATATCATAGGAATGGTTCTGTTAAAATAAGAAGTTGTGATGATTTAGAAAAGTTTATTTTAAGAGTTATAGTACCATCATGCCTTAATAAGACTATGTCTGATTATAATATTAATTTCATAAATTCCATGTTTTATGATTAATGTGGTGTCATTAGTTTTGGAGTCAATTATTTATTTTTAATAAGTGTTTTAGGTGTATAAAATACCTATATTTAATATATATTTAATTTTAATGGATATTTGATGAAGAAATAATTTATATTTTTTGGATTCAATTATAATTATACTAATAACCATCACGTTTGATTTTATCATTCAAGTTTGGTTAATGATCAATTGGGATAAATGGTTTGTTAATTTTTGGTGAGACGTGTTTTATATCATAGATAACCAATGGAGTAATATTTTACTTAGTGATTATTTATTAAATGATAATTTTTTTAAGTCTGGTATATTAGGAAAATTATATGATTCAGTTAAAAGACAATATCTTTTCTAATATTTAGTTTACTTGAGGAATAATTATTGACATTATTTTGAATTAATATGGGATATTTATGTAGATTTATAGATATTGTACTTTATTATGATAATTATTATAATATATTAGATATTATACCACTATGCAATATATATATATATATATATATATGAAATGTTACATTAGGACTTATTTCTATTATTTTATTTATTATAGTTTATCGTAAAAGAATGTGTGATCAAATATTTTAGATTATTGGAATTTTCACTTGGAAAAGAAATTTTTTAAAAATTATAAAGGATTTAATTTTATAGATTTATTTAAATTAACCATTTGGTGTTATTTATGATGCTTCTTAGATTAATTTTTTATTTTTTTTTTATTTTTTTTTTATTTTAGAAATTATCATAACATAGTCTAAACATATTTGTTTTTTTGAATGTGTAATTACAGGAAACATAAATTTTTTAGTTTTAATAATTATGTTATCCAGTTGAAATAGATTTTTTGTGCTTAAGGTATGAAATTTTTCTTTTTAATATTCATTTAATTTTTCAATAGATTAGAAAAAAGTTAAATAAAATTTCTACCAACATGATATATTTGAAATTGTAATTATAAATAGAATGAAATCCAGGAAGTATATTTTTGTTAATTATTTATCCTCATCATAAACAAATATATTACCTCTAGAAGAGAATATTGAAAGTGATATTTATATCCTTTTTTTAAAATTTAATATTAAATTATGTTGCCTTATATTACAATAAATGTATAACATTGTCACATAAATAAAGCATTTTTCTATGTCAATGATTTCTCAACTCATATGTTTTCTCTTTATTTGGGAACCCGATTATATTTTATTTTAGGCGAAATTCATGTTTTACATTTGTATTTTAAATATAAATATTTTTATTATCCAATTATACAATGTGTTATTTTTTTAAAGTTATTTTTGAAATATTAAAAATGTTTATTTATTCATGATCATATTTTTTATCATAAAGTACCTAGAAATTATTTTTAAAATGAATGGTTTGTGTAGTTTTTATCAATAACAAGCTTATATTTTGGGAGTTATATTTTCCTAAGGGGGTAAAATATAACCTCCCATGATTTTATAATTTATTTTATTTTAATATTATATTTTATATTTTGAGGTATGCTCAACACCATGGATAAATAAATGATATACTATAGGAATATTATTATTTAAATATGGCCATTTTATCATAGCCATTGTTTTCATGGGATTGAATAACAATAATCTTATTATGAAATTGATATTGAATTTTTATCCTTTATAAATAAAATTATCAATTATAAATTCATTAAATATTGTTTTAAAATGATAATAAATACATTTGAAGGTAAAAGTGATGTTTTTACATAAACCCATTTTTGTGAAGGTATGGTATTTATTCATCAAAGATTTAATTTTTCATTATTGATTAATTATAATAATTAATTAATTTCATTATATATCCTTTTTAATGAATTAACATTCACCAGAACATTTAATTCTGAAATGAATTATAATAAATTAATTTCATTTTATTGAAATACTATTTCATATAATATGGTTTTGAATGCATTTTATTTTCTGATGTTTTAATTACTTTCTAATAATTTTATAAGGTTTAATTTAAAAATGTTAATTATTTTTTATATTATTATTTTATTATATTATTAGTATTATAATTTGAAATATTTATTAATATATTGAATATTGTGTGAATAATGAAACATGTTTTTTTACAAAGGTGACATTATTTTCATTAATAATGTAATTTAATAGGGCTGTGTTATTTTTTAATTTTTTTGTAAAGAAAAATAATGTTATTTTTATTATAAATTATATAAATTATTTAATAGGAATAAAAATTTGGTTTCATATTCATAGTAATTCATTTTATTGATTAAAAAATAATTTTCTAAAAATTGAATTTCAATACATTTTGCGAACATAAATTAAAATTTTTATTTTTCACTTATAATAGTTGATTCTTGAAAAAATGCATAGAATATTTTAAATAATGGAATTCAATAATTTTAATGACTTAAATTTCTTTTTTACCATTATCCATCATAACCATCATAAAAATGATTAATCATTATAATGGGTAAATCTATTTAATAATGGTAAAACCTAAGTGACACGAAAACATAACATTATAATAATTATTATGGAATAAAAAAATTTCCAATTATATAATAATAGATTATAATATATTTTTTCGTAGAAAATTATGCATTACGGTTTATATATAATATTCTAAAATAATAAAAATTAAAATTTCACCACTCCCCTTACAGCTCAAAGGGTTCCCCCATCCTCTCATAATCACACGTTTTTATATATCTATTTCATATAATGCCTATCAAATTCTCCCCCAAGCATGCATAAAAAATTCATAGATTTATGGGTCATCTTAAAAAAATCCTAGACGTACTAATTCTTAAATCAAAGGGTGATATATAAGGATATTCTATATGTCCTAACTGAAGTATTTGAATTTTAACTATTTTCCTAATTTCCTAATTTTGTTTTAAATGATCAAAAAATAATAGAAATGTATATTAAATATACTTTAAATTGATTATGTGTATGTGAAAAATCTTTTTTATCACTTATTCTATGTTATGGAGAATGAAAACATTACTCATGTGTACATAAGAACTACCAAATATACAAAATGATTTGTTTTATTTTTATACACAAAAAAATATGTATGGTTTTTATAATTAATTTAGTTAATTAAAATTATATTAAATTATTTATTAATTTTCATTTAATATATTATATTTCATACATTTTTACCATTAATCCTCTTAAAAATGATATGTCCACTCATTTTTATTAGTGTAATACGTCCTCCATGATGAGTTATAATTATTTTTCATGAACTCCAATCATGGATGTAACTAAATTTTAATTTAATAAATAAAATGATAAAAATTTCAATATTAATATTTTTCATATTGAAATATATTTAAAATCATGATCCTCGTGAAATTACTGTTGTTTTTTAGTGATTATTAACTTAAAAACCAGAACACACCTGATCAGAACACAATAAATTTTATAAATCTATAATATATTTTAATAAATAAAAATTATGGGATTATTTTAAGGAAGATAAACCAAAAAATGGTTCGTTTTAACTTTATTAATTAATATATTTATATTGTATATGAGTTAAAGAATTTGTTTGGTGAGTTAGGTTCATGGAAAGGGATTCCACATCTCAATTTTATCCCATTAAGACCCACACCATTTTCATCACATTATGACAATTTTGTTATGTATATGTTTCCATACCAATCAATTCTATAATTTATTTACTAAGATAAATTGTTTTACAACTATTTTTTATGTTATATCATTCAATATTCATCTAATTAAAAAAAATTCAAATCGGTAATTCATTGTTCTTTATAATTTTTTTTGAATTTATTTCATTCAAATATTCCCAAAACATATTCATTTTATTGAAAATATTCTGTGATAATTTATATTGGTAAAAATAATTGTTAAAAAATATTTTTAAAAAATTTTAAATTTCATTATATATGATTAAAATGATTTTTTTTTAATTTTATTTTATGATTCAATGTTGTATTTTTAGAAGAAATTATAATGTACTGTACTCTTTTGACCTACAAGGAATGGAAATATATTCCAGATTCCATGTATTTACATTTTATGCAATATTTCGTTATGTATTTATATGATAATATTTGAAAAGAATAATATTATAAATATTCAAGATATCTTATTTAATGGTGTTTATAAGGAAACAAAAACATTATATCATTATTATGTTATAAATAAATGTTATTTATGATGTGATAAATAGTTATTTTACAATGTATTGGGATGAAAAATTTGAAGACTAAATGTTTCACTGCATTATATTGTATTTGAGAATTATAAATGATAGGTTGTGGGCCTGATATAACAAATTATGATGGTTGATCCCAATATAGCATTCCAAATTTTTTTGTAATGAGTAATCATCGACGTGTGAGAGATAAATATCTACTTAAAACCTATATAATTAATTGTAATTCATTTATTATATCATGGGATAAATATTGGTGAACATAGTATATTTAAATTATAAATGATGTTAGTAATATTTTTCTTACAAAAATTGTCTTTATGGAAACCATTTACTTTCATAAGTTAATGAAATGTTTAGGATGAATGGTATGATTTTCAAGGGATTTTTTCATGTGTTCCCACATTCCTCAATATTATTTCATGTTTATATTATACTTACTAATGGGTTTCTATGGTTTTAATTGAGAATCATTTTTTTCTCAAGGTGAAAAGATATATTAAGGCATCCAGAGTTTTATCATGGAAAAGGAAATATACATCATGGGAAAAAAAATTCACTGAAATAATGGTATTCCATTATTGTTATTTTCCTTAGGGAAATTTATTTTTCTCATCCGACATTTTCAAATGGTTTTCACTAGGCCTAATGATGAGTATGAATTATTAGGATGTCCAACTTCGAATAAAAGTAATTGTCCATGAATGAATTAAGTGTAACATGATTAAAGACAGAGTGTACAATTATGAATCCTATTTTGTGAATAAATTATTAATATATTTCATTTTCCTTATATAATGTAGTTTTTTTCTAAATTATTGAAATCTCAAATCCCTAAAAAACCACACTATGAAGAAATCTGTTACCCGTATTATAAATCATTTAATTTTATGTTAATTAAGATACGTGGAATTATATTATAGCATAACAAGTCATTATAATAAACCCTTTAAAACCATATTTACCATGTCATAGTGTAATAAGAATCACAAAATAACAATGTATAATGGAATATTGACTAATTAAATGTAGGATAAGAAAGGAAGATTTATTTGTCCAAACCGAGTTATTTGAAAATTCATTCATATTCTACCAATAAAACATATTTTATAATCCAAATAATATAATGACCTATGTAAAACTAGTATTATGATTTCTTATTATATTTATAGAATACTCAAATATATACCACTTTTAAAACCATTATAAAAATAAAAATGTCTCTCATCTGTACATTTGGACTACCACCTCCAAGAGTGATGTATTTAATTTTTCATTTCCACGTTACATGGATTGTTTTTAAAAGAATAATTAATGAATTAATTTTATATTTAAAATAGAATTAAACTTATTATAGTTTATTAGATCATTTATATTGTTACAGAAATAGAATATCTAGAGAAAAATATATAAGGTAAAGGGAATGATGGACACCTAAATATTAATTTTAATAAAATAATAGTTATTATATAGTTTAATATGGAATAATAAATGGATGTGATGACGTAAAAAAAAATTAATTAGGTTATGAATAAAATTTATCATAAATATAATTTTATAATATTCTGATTATTAACCATGGTTGATTATTTAAAAAAAAAATCATATTATATATTATATTGAAAAATATTTTTAATGTATAAATATATTCATAAAAAATATTTCCCTATAATATTAATGTTCCTCCAAATGAATCAATAATGTTCATGTCTAAACATAAGTGATTTTCATGTATTTATATTTATCCATTAATGTTCATTTTAAATATTTTAAAAAGAGATCATTCGTTATTTTTTAAAGTGGAAAACATTGGATTTATTATAAATTTGTGAAGATAATGGATTTTAACAAATATCACATGATTTACTATTGTTGAAACTATAAAAAAAATTATTATGATTATAGTTTTTGTTGTCATGATTTTTTAAATAATATTTTATTTCCATTATTCGATATCTTTTCATTTTAAAAAATATTACAATATTTTCCCTTTATTTCCATTTTATAGTTACGTGTATTTACCCTTATGAGTTCTAAAGTATTATTCCACTATTTTGGGATTTAAAAGAAATAAAATATTTGTTTTTTCATGTTATCATTCTTTAAAACTATATATGGTAATGTGTGGTTCAAATATTTCCTTCCAATAGATTTGGTAATGATTTTTTCTCTAGAAATTATTATTATTGCCAAATTGTTTATGTGATTCCACAATATGGCTTCTTATAAGGGTCATTTTGATAGTGATGTTAGTATAATTTCATAAGTATCTTTGCATGGTTTTGAATATTTACCATATTATTTATTTCTAAAATATTCGTATTTCATGATGTATGAAAATGATTTTACATTTAATGTATTTTTTTGATAGTTTATATTGTAACATTTTTAATTTCAAGGAAATTATTTCATTAGTTCTAGTGATTTATCATGTGAATTTAATGACTATGATTTTTCCATTAGACATATTTATATTGTTACATCCCAGGTAAATAAAGAATAAATCTTTTTCATTTTTATTAATATTTATGAATTAAATATTAATTTTATTTTGAAGGGGTTGCTATGTTTGATAGCGTACCTGATACACAACAAAGAGTTTCTTTGAAATCTTAGGTTGCACACTAGTAATAAAATAATATTGTTTTAAATGGTAGTTAACACGTTGTCATTGTATTGACAGGAATGAATAGAAATAACTAAAATATAATTATATATGTTTTTAAATGTTTTTACATTTATCCAACAAAGGATAAAGGCTTAAAATATGAAAAGAATTCAATTTTAGGCAGAAATACTCTAATATTCACTAAAAGGTCGACTTATCGCCTTTTGATGGAGAACCATATATAAAAATAGTTTTGGTCACTCTTATACATTATATTGGACCAAATAAAATTCTTCTTTAGAATAGGGACATCAAAATTTACTTTCTGTGAATTTTTTGTATTTTTCCGATAAAGTTCATTTTTAATGAATAGTGAAAATTGTTGTATTTTAATTCAAAACCTCTTTTTAATCTAATTTATTTATATGATTAGATTATATTTTTAATTAATTTTAATGTTAAATAATAATATATTTTTACCATTTAATCCAATAGTGGTCATTGTAATTAATTTCACTTTGAAATTGGACTTAAACTAGTGTCAAACTTTTGATACTTATTGTTTCATAAAAACACGCTATTTGCTCCGACAGTGGGAATTAATTATTAAATTAATTAATGTAACTTATATGTTTTTAATTTTGTAAAATAGAAATCATTTTTGAATTCGGAATATCAAATATAGCCTAGGGTGAAGTTTTGGTATTTTTCTGAAAAACTTCAGTTTTTTATGAATAGTGAAACCACTGAGTGGTAGTTAAAGAAACTGATTTTTCCTTTAAATGAAACTTTTCCACATCAGTGATTTGATTTTCAAAAATCCGACATACATGGTTGTCATTAAGAAGTAAAATGTGGTTCAGTGAGATTAAAATAATTTCTTTGGTGAATAGGATCTTTTACGTTTTTAATCGCGATTAAAGGTAATTAGTGTAGTTTAAGGTAAAAAATAATGTTTTAATAAAATGAAATGACCTAGACACATGTCCTACCCTTATTTTATGTGTCATTTCCGACCAAAAAAATCCATGGGTCAACTTGGGGACCCCATGGAGCCACTTTGGTAGGAAAATGACATTAATACCTTTTTATTTAAAGTTAAAATAAAAATGTCACAAACATGAGTTGGTTTAATAAAACAACTTTAAATTGGGTTATACAAGTCATATTTTTGACTATAAATATTCATTAGAAAGATAAAAATATTTTCTACATCATGATATTTTTTTATAATTTTTAGACATTATATAAATTAAATTATTTATGATACCATGATGATGCAGCGATTACCTCATTATTTAACGATTTAAAAAAATGAAATGATAATGTAAAATCTAAGACCTACACATGACAAAAACCTATTGGATGGGTGTATTTAGAACTATTATCACATTATCCTAGAAATATATAATTTTGGGGCCTTTTAAATCCGAAATAAATTTTATAATAAAGTATCCTTTTATAACTTTCCAAGAGTGCCCCTCCTCTCCTCTTATAAAAGGCCCCCACCTCTACCACCTTACCCACACCTCTCAAGAATTCGGCTCGGCCGACCCCTACCAATTTTGTCTCTCCACATCCCTCTATTACACCTTAAATCATCACTTTTGGCATAAATCTTCCCAAGGAAGCCTTTGAGCTCAAATAAAAAAGAGTTACCCGTTTTAAAGGTAGTGTTTTCTCTTGTGTTCTTATGTTTTATTTTGCTTCTCCAACCCTCTAAACTCTTTTAATTCCATTATTTTTTAACAAAACCAGTATCCTAAATATACTAGGATGTTTTTATAATTAGGATTAGAGCTACACTTTCACATACCTACATCTAATGGTTAAAGAACATACTGCTTCCATGGATGGCGAATTTCTGCCTCACGAAATGATGATTGTTCAGTACTCATATAACACCTTCGATGGTGGCCATTAAGATGTAACTATATTTATATATGATATATATTATGTTTATGTTTTCCTTATGCTTCTGTATTTTTCATTTGTTGCATACCATTATAGTTTCCATTATGGGTAAACACGATAATTTCATTTTAGGAAGTGCGGACTACCGCCCCCTCAAAGTGATTTGATTCGTTAGTACCATATGTGGTACGTATAAAGGGTATATTGAATGATATTATATATGATGTTATACTGGAATTATAATATACCTTTATATCATTATTATTTCCTTCCATTAAAGTATGAGATAGAAATAAAAGTAGCGTTCATGCGTACGTACGGCTTACCGTCTCCATGAACGGTGCATTTCATTTCTTATACCCAAATGTAATGTACTATTAATAATACATATATATAATGGATATATATGATTTATTTTACATCTTAATGTTGAATACAATTCTGGAATTAAAATATACATATCTCTCATTTTGTTTTAATTCCATTAATACGACATAGAAATGAAAGTAGCGTTCGTGTGTACGTATGGCTTACCATCTCCATGAACAGTGCATTTCATTTCTTACCTCTAAATGTTACGTAATATTATAAATGCATGTATATAATGGTTATATATGACATATATTATATCTACATCTTGAATAAAATTCTGGATATAATGGTTATTTTACACCATGAAAAACTTCTAATTATAAAGTGTTTAATTTTGACTCTAGTACCAATAATAGACAAAACGACCATTATTAACTTAAATAATTACATAGTGTTCATAACAAGGTAATAAGTGATATAAAAGGAATAATGAACTTGAAAATGGTTCTTAATCAAGTAGAAATTAACTCATGTTTGTTATTTAAGAGATTAAAAAGCGATCGAGTCAAGTCGGACCCGAGGTATGGGACTTCGTCTCAATCTCCTTTCATTGAGGCATATTTTGTTTTATACACAACCTTCTTTTATACGGTGTATAAACCCCTTTGACTATTATGTTTATCCAAAAGGAATCTTTTTATATTAAGCGTTTTACTAAACGACAAAAGGGAATGTTTTTGTCGTACGTATGCGGCGACAACGACTTCTCCGCCGCCGTGACCATTATTGGAGTTTCAGCTTCCTCTACAAGCCATACATTTTTTAAAAAAATTAAATAAATACCATGTTTTACTTTTCTTTTCTTTTGGTATTGAATTTTTTTTTCATAATGTTTTGATTATAACAATGTGTTGTATTGATATCTTGTGATTTAAATGTGGAAATGTTATGTTTCCTTTATGCATGGTTTTTGTGATACGATTATATTATGCTTCTTGGGCATTATTTTGAAGACGGGTGGTTCCGTGATGAACTAAGGGTGGGTGAGCCCAATATAGCTCTCCAATGCATTGGGTAATGCGAAGGGGTTAAACGTTGAGGTTTCTCAGAAGATATTTATGGAATATACTGTGATGGGTATTCCAAACGTAACCAAGAGGGTTACTCACTACGTAAGAATGTTATGAATTCCTCAAGTTACCTTTATATCTTATGTTTTATATGTTTTATTAATGTTTTGATGAATTATGTTAAAATGCTTATTCTTTATGAGTAAAGTATGATTTCATTGATTCTTATGTATACATGTACTCATGTTTTCTTTAGATATTTTTATATCCCTTACTGAGATTTTTATTCTCATCCCATGTTTTTGAAATGTTTTTCACAGGTCAAGGGAAAGGTACATGATGTGATGATAGTGTCAATGAAGTGTCAATAAAGAATACATGTTTTATTTTAAATATGTTTCGGCTGATGGGAAAAATGAGTACTATCTTTTATGTAACCACTTTGTATAAATGTGGAATGTAATGAATGTTTTATGATCTAATTCTCTAAAACTCTATACCTGAAAAGATCCTCAACGTGTATTCTTGAAGTAACTCAAGATTATGTAATGTTTAAGGCTGGGGCCTTATATATATAGTGTTTTATAAAATAAAATCTGGTCATAAATTTTTTTTTCATTAGTAATTTTTTTTAGGTCGAGGTTTACTATATAAAAGGAAAACATTATTTTAGAAATGTACATTTTAAATAGACTAATGGGTATCCTTTATTATTAAATACCTTAATGATGTTTTTTTGTCATCTAAAATTTTGGAATTATTTTACTACATTTAGGATATATTGGAATATTATAAAGGCCACCCTTTTATTAATTAATACTTTCCATGAAAGAGTTATTTTTTTTAATAATGAAATAGGAATGTAGAAATTCGAAACATTTTTTTATTGAAAATAGGTATTTATACTTCTATACTACTCATTATATAAAAAAGAAAGGGTGTGTTATAAAGTGAAATATTTTCTATGAATCATTTATTTAGGGGTTGGTTATATGTATTATTTATATATTGTTTACCATAAAAAGGGTTATATGACATTATTGGTTGAGATGTTATTATGAATTGTACCTTTCAAGATGTTATTTTATGATTATACTAATATAATATAGTCATTTAAGGACTCAAATGTTCTTCAAATTATATTCATAGGTTATAAAAAGGTTTTGTACATATTAAATTGGGTGATATTTGTTTTAAGGGAACAAAATGATAATATCATTCCACACAATCATCCTATAATGGTTCTAGTTTGAGTTAACAAGTGTATTTATATTGTAACATCATTAAGGTGGTACATTAATAGTTGTTCCCATGGATGGGAGGAAAACTAATTATACAAATGGTAATATATAAAATGTGGATAATTTCATAAAATATCAACCCCATGAATATAGTGGAACCTCAGATCCAGTAATATATAAAAGATGGATTAATCCATTGAAAAATATATTTTATGTTTTGGTATTTCCATATAATCAGATGGTAAATTTTTCTATTTACTATTTTGATGGATAAATTGATTTGTTTTGATATTTGATTCATTATAGAATGAAATTTTTTGAAAATTATGTATTTATGATATTAGATATTTTTAAATAATTTTTTCTTATTTATGAAAGAATGGAATTTTTAGTGGTTGAAGAAAAATTGATAGACTCTATTATTACCTATAAATATGACTATACAATAATGTTTATGTTTTCACTGAATATGAATATTTATAATGATCATATTTTTTATATTTTTTACTTAGTATTTATTCCATGAAAAAAAATACTTTTGTAACAGTATAATATTTTTAAAATGAAAAAAATGTTTAAATTGAATGAAACATTTTTCCAAAATGGACCAATGAAATATTATAAATTCAATATGATAATTATAAGTTATATGTTAAATCAGATTGTAGTAATTAGGATAACTAAATTTTCAAATTTATATAATGGTACTACTCAATAAATTTTATTAATAAAGTATTAGTAAATGATCACTCAATTTTTAGTAAACTATCTTTATTCTTTAAAAATACATTTTCTTCAAAAAAGTGATTTTATTGATTTTATGACAAACTACATCAAAATATTTTTATAAGATTTATAAATTGATTTGATAAAATTTATATAATGTTTTTATTCATCATATCAAAATTATATTACGTGAAAATTTTGATTTTTTAAAAATTATTTATTATTTGATGAATATTTCTAAATATATATTTTTATTTGAAAAGTAATTTGAAATGTTTTAGAAGAAAATATACTTTTTCTGAATATTTTTTAAAACTTCACTTGTTCAATTTTTATACAATTAAACTATTTTATTTTAAATGAATTATATAATTAATGTTTCTATGAAAACAATTTTAAACCTAAAAAGGGGTTTTTAGATAATTTACATTTTTTTTTCTGGTCTGATTTAAAATAACATTATGGAACATATGAAAATTTAATTATTAAAAATTCACTCTATATATGGAATAGGGTGTATTAATTTTTTAAATATCCCCTTTTTATTTTTATTTTTTATGAATATAAACTATAGTAAAAACTTATCATGATAGTAATGAATAATCATAAAATTGATGTTTAAAATAATATGATAAGGCCTAAAATTAAAAAAAAATTCTTATTGGATGTTTGGAATTAGGACATGCAATTCTATACCATGAATCTTTTTCCACATTCTGCCAAATTTCATTAGTTTTATTAATAAATATATGAAATTAATTATTAAAGGAAAAAATATCCCCACCCCGCATTTCATGACTATAATATTTACTTTTTAGCAATAAAAATAATTTATTAAGTTAAAAATAATATTTTGATATATAAATGAATTATTTATCAAGTTAATTTATTTCTAATTTATTGTTAAGATATAATTAAAAAAAATATTCTGCAACACCCACACTAAATTTATTTTTTAATGGAAAATAAAATAAATAATTTAAAATTTAAAATTTTATATAAATTTAAAAATTTATTAAGCTCCATGAATTATCAAGATATATATATATTTAACATGTTATTGAATCATTAATGTAATATATTTTACTTCCACTACATTCTTATCATTTTCAAATTTATGTTATACGAATAGATCAAACTTGTGATTACTAATGTTTTATAATTAGTAGATATTTATTTGTTGATATAAAATTTATATAATGTTATTACATAAATAATTTAATTAAATATTATTTTATATATCATCCAGGGAATATTTATCATAAAATTTTCATTTTAATTTTAATATATTGAATACCAATTTGTCAAATCCTTGTTATCATGGTAATTGTCAAAAAAAGGTTACCACAACTCAATATAGGAATGGGAAAAACCCTAATATGTAAGTGGTAAAATTTTAGTTTATATTTTGATTTAGAACAAGAGTCATAATATATTATAATCATATCATTTTAAATTTTTTAATCCTTGAATATAAGTTTATATTAATTTATTATTTTTGAAAAATTGAAAAAACACCCTAACCCTAAATAATTGAAGAGAACCTAATATCCTCATTTATTTTGACCTATCAAGATTTTAAATTTGATTATAAATTCCCACATACCATATATACATCCCTTACCACTTCATATAGGTCCTGTTTTGTCATTGATACCCTCTTATAAATACTTTAAGTGTATAATAAGAAGGTTTCATGAAACCCATGTATCATTCTTTGCCAATAATTTCTATTTAATTATATATCCATGTAAATATAATAAAATAAATATCTACCAAATACTGATATTTTATAAGTTTTTTTCATATCCTATATCCAGTTCCTCTTCCAACATATTGGAAACAAAACCATTGTTCATGTGAATTTTGGATTTCTACTTCACAAACTGATGTAATTAATTTTCAATCCTCACATATCATGTCTATTTCAAAACATATAATTTATGTAAATTTATTATATTTGTGGAATATTAATGTGTTGTTATGACTAATATATTATATATTTACCTTCCTTTCCTTTCATTGAAAAATGATAATGTTATTTTTTCAAACATTCAAAATATTGTGTCTATGAACTGATTTGATTTTCTTTTTTATCAAAACAGCAAAAGGATATTATATATAATATTATTTAAATAAATAATATTCTATTTTTATTGAGTTATCTTTCTATAAATATAATGAAATACTTATATTATTTCCATTATGAATGAGGAAAAATGGAACTGTTATTCATGAATATTAATGAGCTACCGTCTCCTTAATTGTAACATTATTCATTTATCGTAATAATCATTCATGGTTCATCATAAAATTATAATTGAAATATGAATAAATAATTTTATACAAATTTTAATTATTTATATTATTAAATATTTTAATATTCTATAATTTTCAAACTACCAATGTAATTTTGGATATATGGTCTGATTATCGTTAAACATCTAATCTGAACATAATATATTATGTAATTGTATACTGAAATAAAATAAGTAAAATAATAGGAATAATGTAATGACCCACGTATAGAATCACCACCAAATAGTCAAAAGTAATTTTTTTTTATTAATTACATTAGCATTATTATAAAGAGTCAATCCATGAAAGACCAATCAATTTATTAGTCTTGGTAAAAAAGATACATAAATGAAAATTGTATTAAAAATGGATTCACTAATTACAACACATATTGATATTATTTATAAATAAATATACTTGAGGATAACTATAATCCCTATAAAAAATTAGTTAATATCTTTCTTTGTAAGCTTCTTTGATTCCTGGTAAATGAAAAGTAATAAGGGTGAGCTCAACAGCTCAGTAAGGGAAAAATTGAGTTGAAGAAATAATTAATCAATGAATATGGATTGTATGGAAAGGTAAATAACTGAACAAACATGACATTTAATCAATAATATAAATGTAATAAGGTAACCTATATGGAATGGTAATAAATAAAAAATCATTCCATTCAAATAACTAGATATGTCAAAATAAATACAGCATGGTTTGAAACTGAAACACGTGAAATTAAATCAATGACTTGAAAAATAAACGAATCCATATATATTTAGATGCTAAATATCATGGTTTAATCATAACTATAACTAATATGATTTTAATTATATATCAATGTACTTCATTTTTAAGGAAAATGAGGTCACATTACTAGCAGGATCTATCCTTCAGACTGTTTAAAACCAAAGATCTATCCTCTTTGTTATTTGTGCAATTGGTTTGTCTTAATAGGACATATAGCTGCATATAAAGTATATATTATCTTTGTTATCCAAACATCATTTCATGTACAAATCATTCAAAGTATATTTTAATCAAAATAAATAATAAGCCTTTTCAAATAACTATATTGGATGATAAATACATATTTATAAAATAAAATTCAATATAAACACCGTATAAAAAATGGAATAAGTTTTATGAAATACTAATGTGTAAATTGAAGTAAATTTACAATGATAAATGAATACAATAATATTATACCTTCAAGTGAAATTAACAATCACAAAAGGAATTGGGATTGAGAACATTTGAGGTGAATAATTTTTAACATTCAAAAGTGTCACATACAACAATGAAACATGTACATCAAAATCATCTGAAAGGTATGGAATTAACTTAATATTAAAAAATAATTATAATATTAGGTTTAATGATATAATATATCAAAATGGGCATTAATTATGAAATACCTGTGAAGTTAGTAGTGAATATGACATTAATCTTGAAGATTTAAAAAGTTAGATGAAAATCTGTAAAATATGAATCGAAAGATAGAAAAGTGATAACCATCAAATGAAACATAAAAATACCAAAATATAATAGGTTTCAAAATTTTATATTCAATTCGGTATTATTTACACCATATATATATATATAATTTTGTGCACAACAATAAATTATTCATCATAGAAAGAAAATTAAGACTATAATTCTTACCACTATTTTTTATTTCAGGTGAATGTCTATTAAATTAATGTATAATAACATTATGTTGGTTTTTTAATTTCTTTTTAATCATTTTCATGTTTATAATTAATTTTATTTCACTTATTAACATATTTTTTATAACTACTCAATCAATTATGTTTACATTTGGTGTTTCAGACCAAATTTTGTTTGTGTGTGAAAACAATTGTTGTTGGTCAACAATGGTCCCAGGGTTCATTATATAACATCTCTAGAATAATAAACATGAAATAATTATCGTATTTCTAAATAAATTATATTATTAAAATCATTCATTAAATATGGATATGAAAGGGATAATATGTAAAAATCATTGAGATGGTAGGTCGTATGTATGAATGAGAAACATTCCCATTTTTAAATGATCATTGTGGAAAGAAGGTATGTAACTCAAATAATTATTAAATGATCATTTTATAATTTATATCATGTTATTCAATCTTATATAATTATATGGTTTAAATGGAATCACCTAATGTTGAGAATGCATTCATCCACACATCCATGAACTACATTATCTTTTTTAAAGTGTATGATTAGGTAATAAAGAAAATGATATATATATATAAATATTAAGAAATGTATTAATGAGATTTTTAAAATATTTTTGTTTTTAATTATACTTTATCAAAATTATAACCATCCTTTATACATTCAATGTTTATTTTGAATGAATCAGAACACTTTGTAGGGGGTGGTAGTCCACACTTCCTGAAACGATGTGATCATATTAACATAAAATGGAAACTATTAAATGTAGGTTAAATAAAAGGATTTAAAAAGTATAAATACATAATAAATATAATATATAATATATATAAATATAATTTACATCATAATTTCCATCATGAGAGGTGGTGAAGAAAAATTGAACAATCATCATTTCATAAGGCAGTTGTTCTCCTTACACAGAAACCTTATGTTTGTTACACATTTGATGGTGGTGTGTGTAACTGTTGGTTGAACACTCAGACTAAAAATATCCTAGAATATTTTTCATACTATTTTTCTCATATAAAAACATAAAATGAACATTTAGGTGGTGGATAATAGAAATTAAACTATATATATTGAGAAAATACACTAACTTTTAATCGGGTAACTTTTTTGGGTTAAAATAGAAGGAATCCATAGAATGCATTTTTTCCAAATATAGGCTTCTTGGTAAAGTGGAGGAATTTCGGGAGGCCATATAGTATGAATATTTATAAACTTATGTGATAGTAGAGGTTTGAGAAATGGGTAGAGGTTGTGGTCTTTTGTAGGGATGGAAAAGGACTCACGTGGTATTCTTAATAAGAAGTTAGGTGATCTCATTTTCATACCCAATAAAGTAACATAAAACCACCAAAACACGGGAATTGAATGTTAATGTAAGATATATTTCCATACAATGATTTTTAGGACTAGTGGATAGGTCATTTTGGCCCTTAAACATACGGTTTTCATACATTTTAAGCCTAATAAAACCATAATAACTGAAATTTATTTTAATCACTTTCAGTAATCATTTTATTAAAAATATATGTTGATTTTGTTAGAAAAAAAATTATCTTTATTACAGTGGTGTATTTTGGATTTTCGAAATTCAAATCATAAAATTGGTAATATTAGGCATAATCCTAATCTCATTGATAGACAGATTAACAAGTATTGCTATAAAAATGTTTAAAAGATTGTTATTTTTTTATATTCAATATAAAAATGAAAATTTATTATAATGAAATAAATTTTATTAATAGATTCATAATTTATCCAATGTGGATTTTAAAAAAATGTATAATATAATTTAACATTAAAATTTTTTTAAACGAAATGTTTGTTTTTAACAAAAACTCATTATTTTTCACAGTCCACTAAAAATTGTTGTTTCTCAAAAATATTCAAAAAATTCATAATAAAATAGTATTAAAATTATTTCTTCATAAATAATGATTGAATTTTCAAACTAAATTCAATATAGTGTCAAAAATTTGACTTAAAATATGTTCTACTTTAAAAGGCGTTAAAAATTCCTTCATAAAAATATCGGGTTTTATGTAAAATATTGTGTTTTCTCTTATCGTATGATTTTCAAATCTATTGGATGAATATAGAAAATTATTTATTGAAAATGAATTATATTTATTACATTAATATAACTCACTAATTTTAATCATTTTATTTTTTAGGGTATTACATCATTGTGGACCTAAAAATACATTTCTATAAAATTATTATTTTTATATTCAATTGGTTTTTAAATTAATTCCTAAATAATTATTAACTGATGAAGTAATCAAATAATATTAGAAACCGTATATTTTCATAAGATATTCATTACTATTCATAATGGCTCATTTACTTCTTATTATAATAATTTTTTTAATTACATATTGTTTCTTGTTAAGACTCGGTATTTCATATAGTGCATTCCATTTAAGAATGTCGCATGTGTGTGTTACACAAGATATAGATGATGGTTTTTGTTTCATATGATGTATGATATCCTAGATTCATGTGAATTTCAAGATTACTCGTTGTTTCATACAGTGAAAAATATAGAATATATTTAAATTGTAAATATATTATAATGTATATGGATTTTATATTACCTTAGGCATTTTATTTCACGTGTCATACATGCAATCAAACAAATCATTATTACTTACGTTTTTGGGGAATCAGATTCTCCCCACACTATTTAAATTGTGAACTCTAAATTTAAAATTGATCTTGTTGATAGATTGTTTGATACTTACTACATTTTAATTATCACAACCTGAGAAGTGTTGATAATTCATCCGTTAAAAAATAGAGAATGTAATTTAAAATGGTTACATTGACTACTTTATAACTAGGTTTTAAGAATAAAAAATTATTGAAAAGTAGATATATGTACTTGGAGGGAAAGAATAAGTATTTATAAATACTAAATGTAGTCATCAATCACAAAATATTGAATTATAAAATTAATGTTTATGGCCTCAATCACCAAAATCATTGATGATTTCAATGTCCATAAATTAAATAGAAATATATATATTAAGAAAACATTTTATTTATATGTAATATTACCAATTTTTTGTAATCATTTTATTGAAATGAATATAAAAAATATAATCTTACATGATAGGTTTCAATATCATATGTACGATCATAATTTTTTTTTTCTTGAATCAAATTATAATTCATCACTTTTATCCCAAAAATTAAGTAACCAAAAAGATTTTTTCCCTAAAGAGATAAAAAATTATTTTTAAAGGACTGTATGGCCTATAAAAGAGTTACCAGTCTAACTATTTTTCATTAAATGTCATTAAAATTTAATATGGTTAATAAACTAGTTAGTAATACTAAAAATTGATACTATTGGTTCATTATTAACATTTATTAGTCAAATTGTTTGATAATGAACAATGAAAAATGAACAGGGAAATTATACAGGTCAATTATTGGCATGAAACCCTTATCATCCTTCATTCATGGTTTCATGTCCAATATCCTTGATGAATTTAATTGGTTTTCACCTAGCTTATCGATTGACTTTTTCTAAAACCATATTTATATTACTTAAAATTATAAATATGATGGTCATTATTGAATGAAGTATAATCACAAAATTTAGTTTTAACTAAGGTTTTTTATATATCCTCAACACATAAATACAACATATAATTTATTTATACATAGTTCATTCCATAGTCTATAGTTTATCTGCAATATCATTAGTTGTATTTCCAAATCATGACACCATATCTTTAATATAATAGTCCTTAGGATTATTCTAGTATAATTATTATGTATCCAAATCCTTTATATAATTGTTGGTAAATAAAAATTTTATTATCCTCATCATATCCCCCGTGAGTGTCAAATCTTTTGCACAGTATGTCTTGTTTTCATATACCATGTTATTGAGATTCAATACTGGAACACCTTGTCCGATTTTTTACTAGTTTGTAAATCAATGAAAGAACCACATCCACTTGTAGTATCAAGATAGATATGTATTTATTGGAATACCAAAATAATATATACTTTAACGAAAATATAAGTATTTCATCGAATATTATTCAAATTACTTCCTAGGATTATGTTCACAAAATGTTGGTTTTCCTAAATCTAGTTTCTATGTTTTCTACTAAACTTCTTCTAATACCAACTATACCGCCCCAAACCCATTTAGACTAAATATGGTGTATACATTCAATTACATAGTCATTATTATGATGAATAAATCCCTGAATGACCGATTGGTTTAGTTATATTGGTACGCCGGATACATAAATTAGAATTGTGTTACAAATGGATACACTAATTAAAATATATTTTTTTCCGTCATTCTAAATAAAAATAATTAAGGATAACTCTAATATTTCTAGTCTATTCATGCAAATCATTTAATGTAATATTCATAGATTCATGGGGAATAAAACATAATCAGAGTGATCTCAAATGCTTAGTATTGGAAAAATATAGTGAAATAAATAATTACTCAATGAGAATAGACAGTATGGAAAGATAAATAAATGAACACACATAAAATATATTAAATAAAATAAATATAAGAATATAATTAATATGGAATGTTAGTAACTAGAAACACATATTATTCATATAACTATATAAGGGAAAATAAATACAACATGGTATAAAACTGAAATAGATTACATTTAATCAATAAAATAAAAATTAAATGTATCCAAATATATTTCAATTCAAAATCTCATGGATCAATAATAACTATAAATAATATGATTGTAATTCTATCTCAATATATGTCATGTCCATGGAACATGAGGATCCATTACAGAGAGTTTAAAATAATAAATCTATCCTCAGATTAATTTTTTCTACTGGGTTTTCTCATGAGAACCAATCGATTATTTGAGGACCTATAAAATCTTTGGGATCCACCCATCCTATAATTTATAAATCATTCATCAAATTTTTTAATGAATATAAATAATACTCCATATCACATAACCGTATTGGATAAGAAACACATAATTATCAAATAAATTTATATGTAAACACTATAAAAAAATTAAATATGGTTTAGGAAATGCGAATGTGAATATTAATGTAAATTTAAATGATAAATCATTACAATATTGAAATTTTTTCACTAGAAATTAGCAATCACAAAAGGAATTGAGATTAAGAACATTTGAGGATAATAACCGTAAAACATTCCAAAGTGTCCAATAACACATTCAAACATTTAAATAATAATCACCAGAAAGGTTTGAAATATAATAAATATTATAAGATGAAAATTATAAGACGTTTCCAGATAAAATATATCAAAATGGGTAGTTTTTTGGCTCACAAAAGAAGTTAATAGTGAATATGAAATTCATCTTACAGATTTAAAAAGTCAAATGAAAATAACCTACATTGGAATCGAAAGACCCTAAAGTGATAATCATCAAATAAACATTTGAATAGAGTGAATATAATATGTTTCATGATATTATATGTCAATGTGGATATATTTACAAAATATATATATATATATATACATACATATATAGAAGAAATTATGTGCACATCAATAAATTATACCACACAAAACGAAAAGTAAGATAAGAATTCTTAAACTTATGTTTCATTTCACGCAAACATCCTTTAATTTCATATATATTAAACATAATTTATTTATCTAATTTCCCCAAAAAGATTTTCATGTTTATAATTACTTTTATTTTACTTATTAACATGTGTTTTACTACTTCTCGTATAATTAAATTTACATCGGGATTTTTTTTACCGAATTCAGTTTATGTGTCAAAATAACTATTGTTCGTCAACTATGGTCATAGGATTTATTATATAACATCTGAAAAATAAAAAAAATTAATTAATTATCAATTTTTTTATTAATTATATTTTTAAATAATTAAATATTTTTTTTAATATTTATAATATGTTACAATCATAGAGACGGTAGGTCGTACGTACGTACGAGTAGCATTGTAAACTATAAATAATCATTGTAGAAATAAGTTAATTAAAAAAGAACTTTTTGAATAATAATTATATAATAAATATCATATTATTTAATCCCATATACTTATAAATAGAATTAGATGGGGAAATTCATCAAATCAGGTAGAGGATGCGGTAATCAACACGTCCACGAATGATGTTATCACTTTTAAAGTGTGTGAACTGGTAATAATGTAAATTATATATATATTTCATTATTTATAGAATGGAAATTATGTAGATAATATATTATTTTTTTGTGAATGTCACTTTTTTAATTAAAACCATCCTTTATACATTCCATTTTTAATGTAAATGTATCACAACTCTTTGAGGGAGCGGTAGACCAAACAACCTCAAACTATGAAATCATATTAATATAAAATTGAAAATAAAAAAGATATGGATTAATAAAAGGATAAATTACGAATAAAGACTTGATAAATTTCATATATAATATATATATAAATTTTATTCATCAAAATGGACAGCATGAGAGGAGGAAGAGAAAAATTAATAATCATCATTTTCTGAGGCAGTAGATCGTTGTACAAAGAAACATTATGTTTGTTAGTAATTAGATGGTTGTGTGTGTAATTTAACATATAAATCACATAATAAAAACTTACTAGTATATTTTTAAAACTGTTTTCGTTATAAAATAAATGAATAATGGGATTTTAGGGGTTGGATAATGGAAATGAAACATGAGAGATTGAGAAAAGAAATTACCTTTTATTCGGATAACATTTTTTGGTTTAAACAAAAAGGAACACATGGATGTTATTATTCCCAAAGGGAGGCTTCTAGGTCGAAGGTAGAGATTTTGGGATGCCTTTATGGAAGAGAATTTCCAAACATATAATATTTGAGAGTTTTAGGAATGGATAAAAGTGGTGGCATTTTATAGGGAGGGAAAAGGACTCGTATGATATTCCTGTAATAGATATTGGTCTGCACATGTTATTAGCTAATAAAAGTAATAATATAGCACCCAAAAATTTAATTTAAAGTTAATGAGATAAATCATTCCATAAAATAATTTTTAGAAGAGTTTTTAGGTCATTGGTGCCCTTAAACATTGGGTTAAAGTATATTTAAGCCTAATTACACCTTAATCACTGTACTTAATTTTTATCATTTTCTCTTATCATTTTCTGTCAAAAATTAAAGTTCATATTATCCAAAAAAATATATTATCATTATTACACTGATTTAGGAAATAATTTCAAAATATAAATCCCTAATGTGGTAAAAATAGGAATAAACCAAATCTCACAGATAGACTAATTAATAGGTTTTATTAGAAAAACGTTTTAATGATTATTAGGTTTTTATATTCAATTTAAAATATATAATTGATTATAATGAAATAACTTGAATTAATATATTGATAATTGATCCATTGTGACTTTAAAAAATTTATAATATAATTTATCATTAATAATTTTTTTGAAAAAAATGACTTATTTAAAATAAAACGTAGTATTTTTTACTATTATCTAAAAAATGATGTTTCTAGAAAAAATCCCAAAATGTCACCATATAATAATTTTGAAAATATTAATTAATAAGAAAATATTATTTTATCATATTAAATTAATAAAATCACAGTTTTTTAATTTAAACTATGTTTATCATTAATGTGTGGTTAGAATGCTTTAATAACAATATAAGGTTTTATGTAAAGTATTGGGATTTATATTATCATATTCTTACCTAAAATATTGTATGATTATCAAAAATAGATTTTAGAATATGTTACATATTTTTTAAAATAATATCACTTAGTAATTTTAATTAATTTAATTTATTAGGGTAAAATTTCTTTGTGATCATAAAATAGTTTTATATAAAAAATATTCTTTTTAAATTCAATTTTTTATTATATTTATTTGTATATAATTTTTATTATATTTATTAATAATATATTAATATAAAACATATATTTTCATATGTTAGTTAATAACATTCAGAATCTCTAGTTTATATCTTATTATGATAAGATTTTAATTACAAATTGTTTCTCGGTAAGGATTGGTATTGGGTATAGCGCAAGACATCAAACAAGGTCACATTTTTATATAACCCAAGCTATAGAATAAGGTCTTTATTGAGTATGATGTACACTAAATCAGTTCTATGTCTATTGCAAGCTAACTTGGTGTACAATGTGTTGAAATATATATAATATATTTTAAATAGTATATATATTGAAATCTATATGGATTTCATAGTACCTTATGCGCTTTATGTCCCATTTCATACACACTATCAAACACAGGGTTTTTAAATATGTTTTTTAGTGTGTTAGAACCCATGTTTTGGAAGGAGGTAAAAATCTAAGGGAATTCTATTTTTTCTATTTACTTGATGAGTCATTCTTTGGAAATACCATAAAAAATAAATTATAATAAGTTGAAGAATTATAAGTGTTGTTTTAAAAAAAGGGTAAAGGAATGAGGAGTTCCCCTAATGGTCGGTCGACTTTTTGGAGTGTCTGGATCCCAAATATCATATTTTGATGCCTTGAATTGGGTGTACAATTTTCCTAAATCTAAGTGGCCTATAGAATCAAATTGTATGTACTATATCAAAGGAGAATAAGTTCCCCCCAGGTCTAGGTACGGTTTTCCTAAACCATTCTCCCAACCCACACAGTTTTTCCACTATTGACATATGCACCATTCATCAAATGGTTTGAATATTAACAGTCCAAATTGTGTGACATAACCATGAAAGTTAGGTTTATAAGGTAGAGGATTTCACATGGTTGGATCTCAGTTTGGAAAAATCTTGCAGCCAAACCGTGTCACCTAGTTTTTATGTGGAGATTACAAGTCCCACCTAAATTAATATTTATGTTTTATTTTCACTTCTCTTCCTCATCCTATATCATGTTCTGCTCTCTCCTCTATCTATGAGAGTTCCTCCTTGTAAAACCCAAGATTTTTATGAGTAATATTTTGTTTAAAGGAATATTTCACTACACACTTGCTTGGCTTACTTTACACGCAATCGCGACCTTCCTCGATAGCTTGCGTCGTACGCAATACCGAGTTTCACTAAACAACGATATGCTATTAAAATATTATTAAAACTAGCTGTTATGAATAGTAATAACCACTTTTTGAAATTTTATAAATTTTATTTTTCAAAATGGACTTCATTTTTGGATTCGGAATACCGAAATTAGCCTAGGGTGAAATTTTGGTATTTTTCTGAAAACTTTCAATTTTTGATGAATAGTGAAACCACTAAGTGGTAGGTTAAAAACTGAATTTTGCATAAAACTTAATTTTACCGCTTCTGTGAATGGAATTTCTAAAATACTAAAGAAACGGTTGATATCAGTAAGTAAAATGTGGTTTAATGAGATAAAAATAATTTTTTGGTGAATAGTAACTTCTTACTTTTTTTACTGCGGTTAATAGTAAATAGGGTAACTAAGGGTAAATATGATATTCCTATTACCCTAACACATGTCCTAATTCTATTGGATAAGTGTAATTCGACCAAAAACAACCTTATGAATAAAATATGACCTTTTATGCCCACATGAGTTAAATTAGGACATTTATTATTAATTTATTTAAAGAAGGGTTAAAATAGTTAAAATCAATGTTTAATAAGTAAATAATTTTTAATATGTGGTTATACATAAGATAAATTCGACAATAAATATTCATTAGAAAGATAAACTGATTTCCTACATAATGGTATTTTATTTATAATTTTTAGACATTAAATAATTTAATTTAATTATGACACAACGATGATGCAGTAATTATCTTATTTATGATATATTGACATAATTGATGTTATAAACACCAAAATAAATGTAATTTGAGACTTTTTATGAATTACACTAATTTTCTAGGTTACTATAATATATTAGTGTTGATTTAATCAACTTGGTTCGAACATATAATTCTGTTATGACTTTCACAAAAATCATATATCAAATAGTGTCAAAATTTACACAAAATAGTTTTTAAATAAAATATTATATTATTAATTGTTATTTTATTCCTAAAAATCTAATGTTCGGCCAAAGGACATAGATAAGGATATATATATTAATAATAAACAATTTGGGGTTCGTTTGGCATGTTATAGTATGTGTATTAACCATATAGTGAAAGAAAACAAAAACACATGGTAAAAGATAAATTATTTAACTTAGAGTTAAATCTAATTGATAAGGTTAAAATAATACCCTAAACTTGTCTAAATCCTATTGGTTGATAGGATTTCGACCCATCCCCACTTTATCTTCGAAATAATACCCTTTGGAACCATTATAAACCGATTTTTACTTTAATAAAAAAATAATATTTTGAGATATTCCTAAGGTGCCCCTCTCCTCCCTTATAAAAGGGCACCTCCTCCCCCTCCTCCTCACACCAATTTGAGCACTCATGCTCGGCCAAACCCTGCCATTTTCTCTTCTAAACTTACCTATAATAATCCTAGAGGTCCTGGTCTTCTTCAAAGACCAATCTTAGTTCCCTAAGTGGAGGATTCTAAGAGGCGTTCCAAAGAAGAGGTAATATCCATTACCGATCTTTTCAATTTCTTTCTTCTTCAACATCTTCTTCTTTAGTTGTTTCATTATAAAGTAATAACATCAGTATTACTTACATACTGATATGTTATTATAAATATGAAACAACCCTAATTCACCTTCTATCCATCCTACGGAAAAATGAAATCACCGCGCGTGCGTACGTACGGAATATCGTCTCCACGCCGTGGTGTAATCTTTTTTCCACCATCACCTTACAAGGATGGGTATAATGGTGTAATGAGTAACTATTTATGATTATTATAATGTAATATTGATACTGAAATAATATATATATACTCAAATACAAGTTCACGATCATAAGAACGATATCATCACTCGTGCATACGTACATAATACCGTCTCCACGATGTGATGTGACTCATTCTACATGATCATCATTACTTAGTAATTATATAAATGAATTGAATGAATAAATATGATATATGTTACACTAATACCATTTTGGATATAAGGTATCTATAACCTTAAAATAATAATAAGAATTTATTCGGCAAAACACGCATAAGAACAAAAGGCAATAAATACCCAAGTAACGAGTAACAATGAAATATTACTAACAAGAAGCTAATAATATGACCATATATGATATCATATCAATATTTATGATTCTGTAATAAGTCAATAACATTATTTAAACCATTATACAGGAGCTTTGGACACATACAAAGCAAATCGTACCTAAGGTAAGGGAAATATCACAATCTCATTTTTATCCGATATTGTTTATTTGTAAGTATTTACTGGGGTGTATTTTATCATCCACATCCATTTTTCATCAATATGTAATATTATTTCCATCCACATACAATTGTTTAAATCCATTTTTACCATTTGGTGAGTTTTTAGTAATATGTATGAAAGGAATCTTTTGTCGTTTTTCGTACGAGGTACTTTTTGACTTTTCCGAAAAAAGTACGAAGAATGTTTTTTTAACTTATACGGCATGAATGGATTTTTAAAACATTGTTTCCAAGAAGCTTCCTTTAAAAGTTTTCATGTTTATTTTTAATCAACTTCTTTTAGTTTATAATTTTATGACATTTTATGAAAGGAAAAGTGTTTTTGAAGTAGAAAGGATATTTTCCTCAAGAATGGAGTTCAAATGTTTTATCAAAATTATTTTCCATCTAAGATAATATAGGGTTCTGTTTTTATCCCTATTATTTCATTTATTTGATTATGTTTTGAGGAAATTATTTTTATGAAGTCATTTACCTTATATGATTTGTTTTATGATGTCATGATGTTTCAAGAATCCCATTTTTGTTACATGTGTTATGCGATGATGTATGATTTATGATTATGTGGCACACATATGAAAGGATTCATTAAAAGATGGGTGGGACCTATATCTCCCTCCAATTCATTGGGTAAAGATTTTATATCCCATGAGATAGACATGGCTGGAATGGTAGGTTATACCGGTTCAGTGAAACAGGACTGGAACGAGGGTGACTCGGTTCAGAAAGGGACTTTGTCCACTAAGATAGTCTTGGCAATGAGTCATGACTAAAAAGAAATGATTTTCCATGATTATGTGTGCATGCCACAAAATTTCAAGTTTCATTTTATGATTATGGGGATCTCATTTTCACTTCTATGATTTGTTCCATGTTAAGATATTATGATCTCTTTTGCAGGTTATGATTTTCAAAAAGATATGATATGATTTTTATTTCCTTTATTTGACCTTGCTGAGCATTTGAGCTCACCCTTTTATGTTTTCTTTTCCCCAGGTCAGGAAGATGGATATTAAGTAGAATATGCAAAAAGGGACCTTAGATATGATGAAATAAATGGGAGACACTGTAGAGGATTTATTAACCAGTTGTTTATGTTTCCCAGTTTCTAAAGACACTATACCTATACGGTCCTTTGTGGTTTTGTCTTATGTTGTAATAAGTGTGCTTCAATTTTAAAGTATTAACAATGTATGTAAAGTATGGGTCATTATAGTTGGTATCAGAGGAAAGGTATAGTCAACCTTTGGAAACTAGGATGTGAAAGCCTTAGTAAGAACCCTAAGGATAAGTCTAAGCATAGAACACAGTCTTAGTGTTTTAGAAATGGCCATGTATACCCTAGGATAAGACCTTAAGTGTGAAATTTTATCCTTGATTATGTTGTTTTCCTATTATAATTAGTGTTGCTCACACTATTCATCTTGGTTTTATTCAATGGCTGGAACACGAAGGAACCGTGTTAATGCAGAATATGATGGGAAATGCTATGATTGTCCCCCTGAGCAACCAAACGATGTGGGAACTGGAATGCAAAATCTTGTAGCCATGCTCACCCAACTTTCTCAATCTATGAATCATGCAGGACTTCCAAATGAGAAAAGGAAGGATCAAAATTCTGTTGAATCCTTCATGAGGCAGCGTCCACCTTCTTTCAGTGGGTCTACTGATCCATTAGTTGCTGAATAATGGATTAGTACTACTGAAAAGATATTTTCAGTTATTCAATGTCTGAACATGATAAAGTCATCCTAGCAGTGTATCGTTTGGAAGTAGATGCTGATCAATGGTGGAATCTTATTAAGAATACGAGGCAATGGGATGAAATTGAGTCTATGTAATGGGACGAGTTCAAGAACTTATTTTTTAATAAGTACTTCCCTCGTATTCTCCGAACAAAGATGGAGAAAGAGTTTCTTGAATTGAAGCAAAGGGATTATGAATCTGTTGGTACCTATGAAGCAAATTTTACAAGACTTGCATGGTACACTTCTGGTATTATTATCCAACCTGAGAGTAAGATCGATCGATTATTTAGTGGCTTAAACCATGTCTTCGAAGGGCGTTAGCCATAAGGGACTTCAATAGCTATGAGGAAATCGTTCGATGTGCTCTCAAATTCGAGATGGAGATTAGAGTAACCCATCAGTCACATAGGTTTGATAAGAAGAGGAAGATGGAATTCAAAGGAAAATCTAAAGAGAAAACTGAAAAGAAGATGAGCTTTCCCTTATGCTCAAGGTGTGGAAAGAAACATGGAGGGAGTTTTCTTATAGGGACAAGTAAATGTTTCAAATGTGGAAAGGAAGGTCATCGGGCATTTGAATGCCGCGATAATGGGAAGAAGATGTCTAATGATGCAAACAAAGTAAGGGATACACAGAATGATCCAACTACACTTCAATGTTTCAAGTGCAAGGAGATGGGGCATTATTCCAATCAATGACCAAATCCAAGGGTTGATGATGATGGTCGACGTCAACAAAATCTTAAGGCTAAAGACAAAGGAAAGTCACATGCAATTTCTATCATCGATGTGGAGTACGATAACGAAGTGATGAAAGGTACACTTACCATCCACTCTAAAGTAGCAAATGTTTTATTTGATTCTGGATCCACCCACTCTTTTATTTCTGCAAAATTTTCTAAGGGTATCACCATATTACCTCAACAATTAGATGTTGAGTTAGCTGTGACAACACCTAATGGCACAACAGTCGCATCAAAAGTTTAAAATTCTTCTCCGATCGAAGTTTGTGGGAAAGTGCTTCCTGAAAATCTTGTGATCCTTCCTTTAGTGTAATTTGATGTGATTCTTGGCATGGATTGGCTTTCTCTACATGGAGCTCATATCAATTGCCAAAGAAGGGAAGTCACATTTCATATTCCAGATCAATCTACGATCACCTATCGATGCAAGGATGACTATAACCTTCCAGTGGAAATTCCTTCCATCTTATGGGTCTTGATTCCACTAAATGAAGGTTATTTATCTCAAATGGTTGGTGAGAAACATACAATTAATAATATGCCCATCGTACGGGAGTTTGATGATGTCTTTCTGGAGGAATTACCGGGTCTTCCACCAAATCGTGAAGTTGAGTTTTCAATAGAACTCGTAGCGGGTGCTTTGCCTATTTCAAAGACACCTTATAGAATTTCCCCAATTGAGTTGCAGGAATTGAAGAAGTAACTCCATGAGAATCATGATAAGGGATTCATACGCCCTAGTGCGTCACCTTGGGTAGCACTTTTTCTATTTGTTAAGAATAAAGATGGATCAATGAGACTCTTCATTGATTATCGGGAACTTAACAAGATCACTATCAAGAACAAATATCCTCTCCCATGCATTGATGACTTATTTTCCCAACTACGTGGAGCTCAATACTTTTCCAAGATTGATCTTCGTTCAGGGTATCATAAATTAAGGGTCAAAAGGGAGGATATACCAAATACGGCTTTCCGTACAAGGTATGGACACTATGAATTTATAGTGATGCCATTTGGTCTTACTAATGCCCCTGCTATCTTCATGGATCTAATGAATATAGTCTTTAGAGACTATCTTGATCAATTTGTGGTAGTCTTTATAGAAGATATTCTTGTCTTTCAAAGAGCAAGGAAGAGCATGAAGATCACTTGAGAATTATATTGAAGACCCTGAGAAAGGAGAATCTTTATGCCAAATTTACCAAGTGTGAATTTTGGCTTAAAAAAGTTGCATTTTTGGGTCACATAATCTCAAAAGAGGGGATATCTGTGGATCCAGCAAAAACAGAGGTTATCAAAAGATGGTCAAGACCAACAACAGTAACTGAGATCCGATTTTTTCTTGGTTTGGCTGGATATTATTGACGTTTTGTAAAAGATTTTTCACGATTATCTAATTCACTCACCAAGTTGACTCGGAAAGGAGTTAAGTTTGTTTGGATAGAGGAATGTGAAGAGAATTTCAAGGAGTTGAAAAGAATGTTATCCAGTGCACCTGTGCTCACACTGCCTTGTAGTGGAGAAAGGTTTGTGATCTACAGTGATGCATCCAAGAAGGGATTGGGGTGTGTTATTATGCAAAATGATATGGTGATAGCTTATGCCTCACGACAGTTGAAAATCCATGAGCAAAATTACCCAACACATGATTTGGAGTTGGCTGCGGTAATCTTTGCATTAAAGATTTGGAGGCATTACCTTTATGGTGAAAGTTGTGATATTTATACTGATCATAAAAGTTTAAAGTATATTTTCACACAAAAGGATTTGAATATGCATCAAAGAAGATGGTTGGAGCTGATTAAGGATTACGACTGCTCAATCCATTACCACCCTAGGAAAGCAATCAAGTTGGCAGATGCATTAAGTCGACAAGACCATGCTAGTTTATCCATGATTAGGATCACAAAAGATCCAATATTTATGGATTTACAAAGGATGGATCTTGGAATTATAATGGAAGAGGAAAAATCATATCTTTCTCAAATGAATGTTCAACCATCTACACATGTGAAGATTAAAGAGGCACAGAAAGAAGATGTCGAGTTACAGAAGAAGGTGAGAAATGTTCCTGAATTTAACCTTGATTGTGATGGGATAATAATGTTCAGGAATCGTGTTTGTGTTCCTCCCATCCCCAAATTAAAGAAGGAGCTGCTGGATGAGGCTCATAGTTCATCATTCTCTATTCATCCTGGAAGCACGAAGATGTATAAGGACCTGAAAGAGTACTTCTGGTGGGATGGCATGAAAAGAGATGTTGCTGAATATGTCTCTCGATGCTTGGTTTGTCATCAAGTTAAAGGTGAGAGATAGAAGTCTAATGGGATGTTACAACCATTACCCATACCCGAATGGAAATGGGAAAACATCACTATGGACTTTGTCACAGGACTTCCTAAAACATCCAAAGGCAATAATGCTATTTGGGTCATAGTTGATCGTCTTACAAAGTCTGCACACTTCATTGCTATAAGAGAGGATTTATCTCTAGATCAGCTTGCCAGGATATATGTAAAGGAAGTGGTAAGATTGCATGGAGTACCACTTTCTATTATATCTGATCGGGATCCGAGATTTACCTCGAAGTTCTGGCGAAGTCTTCAGCATACTCTGGATACAGAGTTGAGTTTCATCACTGCTTATCATCCCCAGACAGACGGTCAGTCTGAGAGAACAATTCAAACCCTAGAAGATATGTTGAGAGCTTACTCTATGGATTTCAAAGGAGGTTGGGATCAACACCTACCTTTGGTGGAATTTTCTTATAATAATAACTTTCACTCCAGTATTCGTATGGCTCTTTATGAAGATCTCTATGGAAAGAAATGCAGGACTCCAACTTGCTGGGATGAAGTTGGGGAAAGAAAGCTATTAGGACCTGATCTCGTTGATGAAATTGCAGAAAAGGTCAGATCTATTCAACAACACATAAGAGCAGCTCAGAGTCGACAGAAAAGTTATGCCGACATCCGAAGAAAAGACGTATAGTTTGAAGTGGGTGATAAAGTGTTCTTATGAATATCTCCCTGGAAGAGGGTTATGAGATTTGGAAAGAAGGGAAAGTTGAGCCCGAGATATATCGGTCCTTTCGAAATACTGGATCGTGTTGGAAAGGTAGCTTACCGATTGGCACTTCCACCGAATCTCTCTCAAGTTCACAATGTGTTCAATGTATCTCTCCTGAGAAAGTACATACCTGATCCTTCACATGTACTCAACTCAGAAGTTGTACCGCTGGAGCAAGATCTTTCTTATGAAGAACAGCTGATAGAGATTCTGGATCGTTGAGAAAAAGTCCTACAAAACAAGACCACTCGATTGGTGAAAGTTTTATGGAGGAACCCCCAATTAGATGAAGCTACATGGGAGCTTGAGGATATGATGAGGGAGAAGTATCCTCATCTGTTTGTTACAAAGTGACGAATTTCGAGGGCGAAATTCTTTTTAAGGGGGGTAGAATGTTACACCCGAGATTTTTATGAGTAATATTTTGTTTAAATAAATCTTTCACTACACACTTTCTTGGCTTACTTTACACGCAATCGCGACCTTCCTCGATAGCTTGCGTCGTACGCAATACCGAGTTTCACTAAACAACGATATGCTATTAAAATTTTATTAAAACTAGCCGTTATGAATAGTAATAACCACTTTTTGAAATTTTTTATATTTTATTTTTCAAAATGGACTTCATTTTTGGATTCGGAATACCGAAATTAGCCTAGGGTGAAATTTTGGTATTTTTCTGAAAACTTTCAATTTTTGATCAATAGTGAAACCACTAAGTGGTAGGTTAAAAACTGAATTTTGCATAAAACATAATTTTACCGCTTCTGTGAATGGAATTTCGAAAATCCGATAGACACGGTTGATATCAGTAAGTAAAATGTGGTTCAATGAGATAAAAATAATTTTTTGGTGAATAGTAACTTTTTACTTTTTTTTACTCCGGTTAATAGTAAATAGGGTAACTAAGGGTAAATATGACATTCCTATTACCCTAAAACATGTCCTAATTCTATTGGATAAGTGTAATTCGACAAAAAACAACCTTTTGAATAAAATATGACCTTTTAGGCCCGCTTTAGTTAGATTAGTACATTTATTATTAATTTATTTAAAGAAGGGTTAAAATATTTAAAATCAATGTTTAATAAGTAAATAATTTTTAATATGGGGTTATACATAAGATAAATTCGACAATAAATATTCATTAGAAAGATAAAAATATTTCCTACATAATGGTATTTTATTTATAATTTTTAGACATTAGATAATTTAATTTAATTATGACACAACGATGATGCAGTAATTATCTTATTTATGAAATATTGACATAATTGATGTTATAAACACCAAAATAAATGTAATTTGAGACTTTTTATGAATTAAACTAATTTTCTAGGTTACTATGATATATTAGTGTTGATTTAATCAACTTTGTTTGAACATATAATTCTGTTATGACTTTTAAAAAAATCATATATCAAATAGTGTCAAAATTGACACAAAATAGTTTTTAAATCAAATATTATATTATTAATTGTTATTTTATTCCTAAAAATCTAAGGTTCGGCCAAATGACTTAGATAAGGATATATATATTAATAATTAACAATTTGGGGTTCGTTTGGCATGATATAGTAAGTGTATTAACCATATAGTGAAAGAAAACAAAATGACATGTTAAAAGTTAAATTATTTAACTTAGAGTTAAATCTAATTGATAAGGTTAAAATAATACCCTAAACTTTCCTAAATCATATTGGTTGATAGGTTTCGACCCATACCCACTTTAGCTTCGAAATAAGACCCTTTGGAACCATTATAAACCGATTTTGACTTTAATATAAAATAATATTTTGAGATATTCCTAAGGTGCCCCTCTCCTCCCTTATAAAAGGGCACTTCCTCCCCCTCCCCCTCACACCAATTTGAGCACTCAATCTCGGCAAAACCCTACCATTTTCTCCTCTCCACTTCCCTAGGATAATCCTAGATGTCCTAGTCTTCTTCAAAGACCAATCTTAGTTCCCTAAGTGGAGGATTCAAAGAGGCGTTCCAAAGAAGAGGTAATATCCATTACCGATCTTTTCAATTTCTTTCTTCATCAACTTCTTCTTCTTTAGTTGTTTCATTATAATGTAATAACATCAGTATTACTTACATACGGATATGTTATTATAAATATGAAACAACCCTAATACACCTTCTATCCATCCTACGGAAAAATGAAATCATCGCGCGTGCGTACGTACGGAATACCGTCTCCACGCCGTGGTGTAATCTATTTTCCACCATCACCTTACAAGGATGGGTATAATGGTGTAATGAGTAACTATTTATGATTATTATAATGTAATATTGATACTGAAATAATATATATATACTCAAATACAATTCCACGATCATAGGAACGATATCATCACTCGTGCGTACGTACGGAATACCGTCTCCACGATGTGATGCGACTCGTTCTACATGATCATCATTACATAGTAATTATATAAATGAATTGAATGAATAAATATGATATATGTTACACTAATAACATTCTGGATATAAGGTATCTATAACCTTAAAATAATAATAATAATTTATTCAGCAAAACACGCATAAGAACAAAAGGCAATAAAGACCCGAGTAACAAGTAACAATGAAATATTACTAACAAGAAGCTAATAATATGACCATATATGATATCATATCAATATTTATGATTCTGGAATAAGTCAATAACATTATTTAAACCATTATACAGGAGATTCAGACACGTACAAAGAAAATCGTACCTAAGGTAAGGGAAATATCACAATCTCATTTTTATCCGAGATTGTTTATTTGTAAGTATTTACTGGGGTGTATTTTATCATTCACATCCATGTTTCATCAATATGTAATATTATTTCCATCCATCTAAAATTGTTTAAATCCATTTTTACCCTTCGGTGAGTTTTTAGTAATTTGTATGAAAGGAATCTTTTTTCGTTTTTCGTACGAGGTACTTTTTGAGTTTTCCGAAAAAAGTACGAAGAATGTTTTTTTTAACTTATACAGCATGAATGGATTTTTAAAACATTGCTTCCAAGAAGCTTCCTTTAAAATTTTTCAAGTTTATTTTTAATCAACATCTTTTAGTTTATAATTTTATGACATTTTAATAACGGAAAAGTGTTTTTGAAGTATAAAGGATATTTTCCTCATGAATGGAGTTCAAATGTTTTATCCAAATTATATTCCATCTAAGATAATATAGGGTTCTGTTTTTATCCCTATTATTACATTTATTTGATTATGTTTTAATGAAATTATTTTTATGAAGTCATTTACCTTATATGATTAGTTTTATGATGTCATGATGTTTCAAGAATCCCATTTGTGTTACATGTGTTATGCGATGATGTATGATTTATGATTATGTGGCACACATAGGAAAGGATTCATTAAAAGATGTGTGGGACGTATATATCCTTCCAATGAATTAGGTAAAGATTTAATATCTCATGAGATAGACATGGCTGGAACGGTAGGTTATACCGGTTCAGTGAAACAGGACTGGAACGAGGGTGACTCGGTTCAAAAAGGGACTTTGTCCACTAAGATAGTCTTGGCAATGAGTCATGACTAACAAGAAATGATTTTCCATGATTATGTGTGCATGCCACAAAGTTTCAAGTTTCATGTTATGATTATGGGGATCTCATTTTCACTTCTATGATTTGTTCCATGTTAAGATATTATGATCTCTTTTGCAGGTTATGATTTTCAAACAGATATGATATGATTTTTATTTCCTTTATTTTCCCTTGCTGAGCATTTGATCTCACCCTTTTATGTTTTCTTTTCCCCAGGTCAGGAAGATGGATATTAAGTAGAATATGCAAAAAGGGACCTTAGATATGATGAAATAAATGGGAGACACTGTAGAAGATTAATGAACCAGTTGTTTATGTTTCCTAGTTTCTAAAGACACTATACCTATACGGTCCTTTGTGGTTTTGTAATATGTTGTAATAAGTGTGCTTCAATTTTGAAGTATTAACAATGTATGTAATGTATGGGTCGTTATACTCCTAGCCTAAGCTAATATTTTCATGATCTCATCCAATGGTTTTCTAAATTTAAAATTGTAGGTCTCTATAGATTTGTATCTCTAATCTATCCAATATCGTTTTATCGTTATTCATTTAATCTTGTCATGAAAATGTTATCAAGGTGAAATATAATTTTACTAATTATCTGGGAGATGCACTATTTCATAGATTTCATTAAAACTGATCCTAATCATACCTTAATTTTAGATGAGTTTGTAATCTATGGAATAAGGTCAGAGGTCAATAGATTTTTCATTAAACATTCAATAGAAAATGAATGTTTCTTTTGTTAATTGAGAGATAATTTTATATGAATCACTTTTTTATTAAGTAGTTCTTATAAAAATTATAAAAACACATAGAGACACTCTATATGATGTCACGACCCGTCCTCGGGGCCCGTGCCGTGACTACCCCAAGCCCGCCTTCCATAGGCCAGGGGTTGACGACTAGCACCAAGGCGTAAATCCCGTTAAAAAGGGAAGTCATTGCCTTTGTAAAGTAAACCATAAACACCACAGAGTAAACAGGCAGAAGTAAACACTAAGTAAAAACTGAGTACAATAGTAAGTGCAGATAAGTAAGTGGCCCAGTATATAAACCCAAAATGAAAGTAAGTACAACTGGAAGGGAAAACAACAACTGAAAAGTAAAGACGCATCGTCGAGCTGTCCACCGAAAATCCCACCTGAAGGTTCTGTACAGATAGCCTCCTCTGCTCCTCGGGTCCAGCCAACCGCTACGAGTACATCATGCCCAGTGTTCCACCTCCAGGTACCGTCCTGCTCCACAAGCCTCAACTATGATCAGCGCTGTCCATCATCTGCAACCAACACAACGTAGTGTGAGAATAGCCTGTGAATGGGTTAGTATAAGCTACTCAGTAGGGACCCCGAGACCCCCGAAGGTCTCCCAAAATCCACAAAGGATAACCACAAAGGAAAGATACAATCACAAAGTAACATCCGACACTGCTTAGGTATATGCCCATACATATACCTAAGTCATCAATTCTCGTTCAGCTCCAACATCCGAACCCAAGTACAACCCAGTCCACATAGTAAAACAAAACGTATTCCACACAGGATAGCACAACACAATCCACAAAGGAAATAAAAATAGGATTCATCCCACACAGGAATACTTCTTTGTATGATGATAGAGATGATCATGTATTTCCACTGATTCATCTAAGTCGTCGGACCCACAAAGGATTGATACGTACTAACCCCCGCAATGACCCACAAAGGATCTGACCTACACAGGATCAATAGGTAACTAACCCCCGCAATGACCCACAAAGGATCTGACCCACACAGGATCGATAGGTAACTAACCCCCGCAAAGACCCACACAGGATGAGACCCACACAGGATCTGTAGGCGCTTTCCCACACAGGACCGCTGAGCGCTGACCCACACAGGATCGGACCCACACAGGATCTGTAGCACTAACCCACAAAGGATCGTTCTGTGCTGTAGTCGTCGTCAAATCCACTGAGGATTTGTGAAAAGTCTTCGTCGAACCCACCGAGGATCTCTGCACAGTCGTCGTCATCGTCGCAGTCGCAGCCAGCACTAGGGTTCCCGCACACAACAAGCTTGTTCGGGAGGGTCCGCTCCACGAGCCGAGATTCTGATACATCAACTAACACATAGTCCAGATTTGATGTATCCAAATGTTCTGTATCGTCAACAGGAACTCAACGTCGCAGACGGCGCATCAATCAGACGCCTGGTCTAACATTTATTGGCTTTTTCGTACCAGGGGCCCGGTTGGTTTTTTAGGCAAAACCAACCTGACCGTACTCCACCTGCGTCCAAACCTCGGGCGGAGTAAGCCCAAAGATTCGTCTCACTTAGAGGAATACAACAAGGTCGACGACACGTCAATCAGACATCCGGAGCTCATGATATGAGCGTTTCCGCTTAGAGGGCCCGGTTGGTTTCGTGTACGAACCAACCCGGCGAAACCAAAAGTATTCTAAAACCTTGGATGTGATATACCAAAACGACCATATCGATCCAGGGATTGCATCGCCACTAACGGTGCGTCGATCGGAGGCCCGTAGCTCAGGGTACGGGTAAAATAATGAAAAGGTCCGAAAACGGGGGGTCTGGGCCCGGACCGACCTGGTCCAACCCCTCTGGGTCGGCCCAAACCGGGTCAACCTGACCTGGGTCTGAGTCCGACCCATCTGGGCGCGACCCGGCTGGCCGGTCTGGGCGTCTTGGAGCTGGCCGAGCGGCCGCACCAAAGGAGCCGCAGCCCCCGCCCGGGGGCCGCTCCGTGTCACCGGACGTGGCGCAAGGCTGCATCCCTTCCCCGCGGTCCTGCACAGCCACGGGACCGGCCCTCGCCACTGTGGCTTCATCTCCTGCGGGTATTCCCGGTGGCGCACCGGGCGCCTCCGCCTCCGGCCGCCGGCGGAAACATCCACGGACCACCGGACGCGCTCCGGTGGTCCGTTTTGCCTTCGGTTTGCACCTACGGCTATCACGGGATCCGAAATTTTTTGTAAAGTCCACCAATTGCCATTCCAATCCCATTTCGTAAACACTATTAAACCACGCATCAATGATAAAATGTGGAGGGTTGTCGGGCCATGTTTGTTTGGCCCGCACCCTCCACGTTAGGTGATAACAACTGGGAATAATAATCAACACATGAAAACATAACAAGGCACAATTTTATAAAATTAAAATTGAACTTTGATCCGGTTTATTTGTTTTAGAAAGAAAAAACCAAGGGAAATAATATTTTTCTCAAATAAAACCCCTACGTCGTAGTATTCATTGAACGATAGTTCTTCGCGGAATTGACCGTCGCGGAAGAAGAGGATCGTCGCGTCGCGGAAGGGCGTCGCGTCGTCGCGGTATAAGGCATCACGTTGACGATCTATGAGGGTTTAAGAAAACACAGAGATTTCATTTCACGAATTAAATCCATGTAAAGGATAAAAACCACAAAGGAAAATTTAAAAGATCTATATTCCCCTACCTCCATCGATGTTGATCGAAGATTGTCGTGGGGAAGGATCGCCGCAGAAGAACATCGAGGGAGGAGAATCGTTTGCATCGTGGTACACGGCGTCGCGTTGTCGATCTCCGAGGGTTCGGCGTTCTTCATCGCCTTTCGTCAAAGGCCGGCGTTCTTCGCATTCTTCGCGTTCTTCGAGTTCTTCGCGAAGGAGGATGAAGATACAGTTTCTCCAAATCCTCTCCACAAACCGCACCCAAGAAGAAGGTGTGTTGGTCTTATTTTATTATTATGCCAACAGTTTGAAAACATGTTAAGAAATGAACCATTAATTCGGTGATTTAATGGTAACGACTTAACTGTCCATTTAATAGGAGAATTTAAGAGTTTTAGAAAACGCAGCAGTTTACTTTCATTAAAGAGGAGTTTTCGCGGGTTTGTTACTTAGGGGAAAAGAAACAGTGGGGCTCATGCGGGCCCCACCTCAAAAATATCCTACCTAGAGGGTAGGATATTTTGGGTTCCACCCTATCCGCTTCAACTAAGATTAAGTATCTTTAAGTGGCTTTAAGTGGCTTTAAGTTGCTTTAAGTTAAATAAAATAAAGTTTTCGGACAACTTTATTTTATTTTCTTCTCTTAACGCCAAAAAATAAAAACCACACCCGAGAAAACGCAACTTTGGAAGAGGCATTTCTAAGAAAGTATCGGTGCTGCAATTCCATCGGTGCCCTCGGAATTTGATTCCGAGCACCGGTTCAAAAGATAGAAAAACCCGCTTGTTCTTTCACTAAACGTACCCGAGCAAAAACATCATAAAATGATTCCGAGCACACCGGGCCTCAGAATCATGTGCCGTCAGAAACTGTGTTCTTGTAAAATTGCAAAGAAAATTAATAAAAAAAATTCCTTGAATTTTACGGGCCATTACATCACTCCCACCTCAGGTCTTTACATCCCCATAAAGACAAATCATGAACTAGGGAAAAGAAATGTGGGTACCGAGCACGCATCTGAGCCTCCCGCTCCCAAGTGCTCTCCTGGAGGTTCCCTTGCTGCCATATGACGCGTACAAGAGGAATCGATCATCCACGTAGGAATCACTCCTGTCGATCCTCGATCTCCACTTGGACCTCCGCAAAATTCGCCCCATCATCAATGTCCAGCTCCCCATGGTCAATGATATGTGTCGTGTCATGCACGTATCTCCTCAGCTAAGATACGTGGAAGACGTCGTGCACCCGGTGCAACTGAGGTGGTAGAGCCAGGCGATAAGCCACCTCGCCAATCCTGCTGAGGACCTGGAATGGTCCGATGAAGCATGGAGACAACTTTCCGGCTCAGCCAAATCTCCATAAACCACGTCGAGGTGAGACACGCAAGGAGACGTGGTCGCCATCCTCGAACTCTAGTGGCCTCCACCTCTTGTCAACATAGGACTTCTGCCGGATCTGAGTTGTCCTCATCTGCTCCTGGAGGACCTAGACCTTCTCTGTCGTGGCCCGAACCATTTCTGGTCCCACAAGTGCTGACTCCCCAGGGTCTGTCTAGCACAAAGGAGATCTGCAAGGTCTGTCGTACAACGCCTCGTATGGTGCCATCCCGATGGTGGAGTGGTATCTGTTGTTGTACGCAAACCCCACCAAGGGTAGGTGGTCCTCCCAGCTGCGATCAAAGTCAAGGACACATACGCGAAGAATATCCTCGAGATTCTGAATGGTCCTATCCGTCTGACCATCCGTCTGAGGGTGAAAACCGGTGCTCAGACGTATCTGTGTCCTGAAAGCCTCCTGAAACCCCTTCCAAAGCTGGGAAGTGAAGCGAGAATCTTGATCAGAGACGATAGATGATGGCACACCGTGAAGCCGTACAATCTCCTGAACGTAGAGACGTCCCAATCTCTCCACTGAGCCCCGCCCTCTGATGGTTAAGTAGTGAGTTGACTTGGTGAGTCGGTCGAAAATCACCCAAATGGAGTCGTGACATCTGTAAGTGCGTGGAAATCCAGTCACGAAGTCCATAGATATCTCGTCCCATTTCCACTCTGGGACCTCCAAGGGCTAAACCAAGCCTGCTGGTACCTGATGCTCTGCCTTCACCTGCTGGCAGGTGAGGCATCGAGAAATGAACTTTGTTACAACCTTCTTCATGCACGGCCACTAGTGTTGTCGTCTGAGATCCTTCTACATCTTTGCCAATCCAGGATGTACCTCCAAATAAGAAGTGTGAAACTCCCTCATCACCTCCTCCCGTAAAGAAACTGGTATCAAGGTACGTCCTCTGAAAAGGATGTCGTGCTCTTCTCCAAAGGAGAAACCATCAGGTACCTGTCCTGAGGATATCTGTGCATGCCGCGTCTCATGGTCACCGTCCCTACGATGTGCCTCTCTGACCCGTTGTAGTAGTGGGAGAGAGACTATGTAACGACCCGAAATTTTGAATAAATCTTGTTTCCTAATTTCATGTGTTAATTTTTTTATACTCAAAAAAATGTTTTATTTTATAAACATGATTATAAATAAAATGAGACCATTGGTTTTTGAGTGTTATATGACCATCGGTCAATATGACCACCGTGAACAAAATGTTTTGATTATTGTCTCTAAATTTAAGTAATCTTGGTTAATTATTATAGAAAGAAGATTTGATGGCCTCACCTAGTAGCCTTGGGCCGATCAAAGCCCATCTAACAGAGATTGGGAAGGAGGTAGCACCATTGGGCTTTGCTCTGGACCAAATCCAAGCCAAACTTCATCATGTGAAGCTAGAACGGAATCGCCTTCGTGAGAAGTTCAAACTGATAGAAATTACTACTCGGGCAATGTTGACTGAGCCGCCCCAAAATTCTATCACCCTAGCACACCTTACTCTTAGGTCCTATGCTGGTATTATAAGGGGTTATGTAACGAGACCGTAATTGCCTTGTGTAATCCTTTTTTTAAATAAAAATTTGGATTTCTTCTTATGATGATGTTTATGAATTTTGAAATGACCGGATAAATATAGTATGCATATTTTTTATGAATTTTAGAAAAAGGATATTTTAAATATGTTTATGTAAACCCTAAATAATTAAAAATGTGTAATGATTTTCAAAAAATGGTCTTCTGCAATTATGTTCAGTACTAAATTTAGAGTCTAATAAGATCAACTTGATTTTTGATGAATAGTAAATTATGAATAGTGATTTTATGATTAGGATTAGTAATATGACCAAATGGATTAGTAATCTCACTTAAAGAAAGTTTTAAAATAATCTAGGCACCTTGATTAAGTAATGTGATTCAATAAAATAGTTAAATAACGGTTTCATTACTTATTATTCAAGTATTAGTTTTTTTCGGGTGAATAGTGTTTTTTAATTAAAAATTTAATTAAAAATAATTAGAAAATTATTTTTATAAAAATGACTTCATTTTTGAACTCAGAGCATCGATATTATGTTATGGTAATTTTTGGGGATTTTTCTGAAAAAAGTGAATTTTCGATGAATAGTGCTTTTATTTAAAAATTAAATTAAAAATATTTAGAAAATTATTTTTATAAAATGGATTTCATTTTTGAAATCAGAGCATTGATATTTGGTTAAGGTGAAATTTTGGGGTTATTCTGAGAAGGTTGAATTTTTAGTGAATAGTAAAAATACAGTTTTAGGGTTTCGGTATGTTTAATGACATCATAATGGTGTCATGATGATGTCATGAGATCTTTTGAGGGTTGGCCGGCCAAGGGTGATGAATTATTGTTTTGGGGGCCCCATTTGGCCTAACTCCATGATAAATGACAAGGGAGAGCACATGAGTTTGAGAAAAGCACATGTGAGGTGTCCTTTGGCCATTAATGCTTTGTCCCCTCACTTTCCCTATAAATACCCACCCTTTCCTCCTTTAGTTTTCACTCCCAACTCTCCCCCAACGAAGTTCTGGTCTTCTTACCTTCCAAAGAGTCCTCCCAAGGTGCCCCCAAGCCCTCAAGGTCCAATCCTTTGAGTTTCAAGAGTCACATTTTAAGGTAAGGGATCCGACCTCTCTCTTTCTTTTCAAGTAATCTCTTTTATGTCTTTTCTTTTATACTCCATGTTCTTATGTTGGAGGATGTTATTTTATATTCATCCTACTGCCAATTTCATGTTCATATGATGAGAGACCCCCCTTGCTCTCATCAATTCGTTTTAAGAATGTTTAAGTGGCGCCGTTAGGCTGCCGAATTTTTAAGGGATTCTTTCACCTTCCTCGTTTTCAAGTTCTATTTTCATTCAAGTCTTTCATGTTCCTTTTTGTTATATTGGGGTATGATCTCTATATATATCATACTGTACTCTTATGTTCATATGATGAGAGACCCCATTTGATCTCTTCAATTCAGTATTTTGATGTTTTAAGTGGCGCCGTTAGGCTGCCGAATTTTTAAGTGGTTCTTCACCTTTCTCGTTTTGAAGTTCTACTTTCATGTCAATTATTTCAAGTTCCTTTTTGTAATATTGGGGTATGATCTCTATATATATCATACTGGACTCTTATGTTCATATTATGAGAGACCCCATTTGATCTCTTCAATTCAGTATTTTGATGTTTTAAGTGGCGCCGTTAGGCTGCCGAATTTTTAAGTGGTTCTTCACCCTTCTCGTTTTGAAGTTCTACTTTCATGTCAATTCTTTCAAGTTCCTTTTGTTATGTTGGGAAATTTTCTCTATATCTATCACACTGAACTCTTATGTTCACATGATGAGAGACCCTATTTGATCTTTTCAAATCATTTTTGTTGACGTTTAAGTAACGCCGTTAGGCTGCCGAACTTTCATAAGAGAAATCGATTTTTTTCTTCTTCCTTCCATGTTTTTCATTTCAAATGGTATGACCTTGAAATTTCATTACCATGATCATGTATCCTTCTTATTCTGTCCATGTACTATTTTATGGGTCATTTATGAATGTTTGACTCATTTTCCCTCTCTTTTTAATGTCTTCTAAAACCTCATAACATAGCCGTTATGCTGCAGAATTTCCATCTCAAAATGTCTCTCTCTTTTTCTAAAGTTCTTTTATATTATTAAGTGAATACTCAAAGCTCTTTCTTCTAAAGGGGTATTCACATATATACCAAAATGTTCTATTTTTAAATTCTGGGATTTACATACATGAGACCCACCTTCCTTTTCTGTGGGTTTTAAAGTGACGTAAAGATCATGTCTTTAAAGCAGTTTTTAAAACGTTATGATTATGAAATGAAACCCATTTGTTTTATGCTATGTGGGTTATTTATGAAATGTTTGATGATGATATATGTGGCTCACATGATAATAAAGGCAAATTTAAGGGTGCGCCCTGATAGCGCTCCAATGCATTGGGTAATGATGTAACCACTAGAGATTACAATTTTCATGATACCTTGGTGAATAACTTTGGTAATTTTCAAATGACACCTTGGGGATGGACCTTGGTGATATGTTCATGATTGTCTATGTTAAATGATGTAGCCACATCTTCAAGTTATGAAAAATGTTATTTTTATTATGAAATGCCTCATGATTTCTTTCTCATGCCTTAAAGTTCTTTTCATGTCCTTATTGAAGTATCTCAAGTTCACATGTAAAATGTTCATCTTGTTTCCCTTACTGGGCCTTTTGCTCACCCTTTCTTTTGATGTATGTCCCCAGGTTATGAGATGCAGAAATGAACCTAGGATGAACATAAGGAGAAGCCTTTCAAGTGTTTAAGGAGAATGTTTTTTTGTTTCATGTTTTAAGTTCCTGGTTTCCAAGACACTAAACCTTAAAGATCCTCGGTTTTGTAAAATGTAATGAAAGTTTATGTGATAAAAAGGCGGGATGCTATAGTTGGTATCAATGGATGGTTTAGTTATTTTTGGAAATTAGGATATGAAAACTCTAGGATGAACCCTATAGAAAAGTTTAATATAGGAAATCTTCCTGGTATTTTGGTGAGTATTGAGTAAGGGGTTGCCAAGCAAATACATCTCTGTCTGGATACGAGCAGGTAGAGGTGGCTCTGGCACAGATGTACATAGGGGTAAAACCCGAAAACACCGCTTTGAGCTAGACTCGAACAGGAACTGGTACACGACAACGGGCCTTGCTGCACTCTTGGTTACGACACTCCCGGGGGATATGCTTTGGTAAATTCATAAGCTTGGTATGAACCATTATTAAAGGAACAAAGATAAAATAAAATAAAGGTTCACATAAGAATATATGATCATTCATAACCTAGATGGGAACCTAGGAGATCACAAGTTAGGGTATACCTTTCATATACAAGTTATCCTTATATGCTTTCAGTTCCTTTTCATGATTATTAGCTAAGTACTTAAGCCCCTAATTATGCTTTCTCTTCTTAGTTAATGGTGGGAAATGGAAGAACATGTTCCGACAACCAATGTGATAGGAAATGCGATGATTTTCGTATTAATATGACAGGGATGATTAGGGGATTAAAATATGATTATTATTTTGGAAGACGTTCATTATTTTGGGAACCATATTTGATCGAGGTAAATAGATTACTACGGTATTTTCATTGAGGAGTAAGGTTGACTTATATTTTGAAGAATTGATGAATTTAAGGTGGACTTATAGTAATTTAGGTTACTTTTGGGAATGATTAACCTATCTTGGGTAAAATATGTTTAGGTTAGCTACTTTTGTTATAAGATGTTAGGAGTGGTTGGTGTTGTCTGGAGATGTACAATGAAGTTGTTTTGGAAGACTATGTTATCAAATCCTTCTTGTATTTGGCTTTCAATCTTAGTTTGGTTTATTTTGAGGAATTTTAAGGACCGTTATTTATGGAGTGGTCTATGATGAACGTTGGGTAGTACCATGGAACTTTGAAGATTTAAAAGTAGGTTCTATTCCTATGGGATTCTTTCTTTTTGAAGAGTTGTTTTACCTTAACCTTTCTGTTTTTGGGATAATGTTTAAAGATAAAAGAAATAGATAGTTAATCTTTTTTAGATTATGTGATTCTATAGAAGATGATTCTTGTGCTTTTATGAGACCAAGTGTTTTTGAATTCTCATCATTTGGCGAAAAGATTAGTGTTGGTAGGGACTTGTTAAAGGATGAAACTCTACTTGAAGGTAGGTATATTTTCTTATGTTTTTGTTCTATGTAGTAAATGAAATCCTCAAAATTATGAAAAGAAACATAAAACAAAAATGTTGTTGGTTTACGTTTCCTACTAGGTAATCAAAGACCGTTTACACACGTCATAAGTTTGGGATTTTCTCATGGTTAACATTCTCCTAATCATGTTCTCTATCACACTCTCTCAGAACTGACCCTTTGTTTTTTCCTCCATGTCCATGTTTTCCTACATGGAACCCGAGTGTGGGTTAACTCGGGTGGCCTTTGTACTTCCTTTTCTTTCTTTTAAAGTAATGGTGTTACTGACTCTTTTTCCGATGTGGGACTTTCAATGAAATTTCAAAACCCAATTTAAAAAAAAAATATTGCGAGGACGCAATTTCTTAAGGGGGGAAGATTGTAACGACCCGAAATTTTGAATAAAACTTGTTTCCTAATTTCATGTGTTATTTTTTTTATACTCAAAAAAATTTTTATTTTATAAACATGATTATAAATAAAATGAGACCATTGGTTTTTGAGTGTTATATGACCATCGGTCAATATGACCACCGTGAACAAAATGTTTTGATTATTGTCTCTAAATTTAAGTAATCTTGGTTAATTATTATAGAAAGAAGATTTGATGGCCTCACCTAGTAGCCTTGGGCCGATCAAAGCCCATCTAACAGAGATTGGGAAGGAGGTAGCACCATTGGGCTTTGCTCTGGACCAAATCCAAGCCGAACTTCATCATGTGAAGCTAGAACGGAATCGCCTTCGCGAGAAGTTCAAACTGATAGAAATTACTACTCGGGCAATGTTGACTGAGCCGCCCCAAAATTCTATCACCCTAGCACACCTTACTCTTAGGTCCTATGCTGGTATTATAAGGGGTTATGTAACGAGACCGTAATTGCCTTGTGTAATCCTTTTTTTAAATAAAAATTTGTATTTCTTCTTATGATGATGTTTATGAATTTTGAAATGACCGGATAAATATAGTATGCATATTTTTTATGAATTTTAGAAAAAGGATATTTTAAATATGTTTATGTAAACCCTAAATAATTAAAAATGTGTAATGATTTTCAAAAAATGGTCTTCTGCAATTATGTTCAGTACTAAATTTAGAGTCTAATAAGATCAACTTGATTTTTGATGAATAGTAAATTATGAACAGTGATTTTATGATTAGGATTAGTAATATGACCAAATGGATTAGTAATCTCACTTAAAGAAAGTTTTAAAATAATCTAGGCACCTTGATTAAGTAATGTGATTCAATAAAATAGTTAAATAACGGTTTCATTACTTATTATTCAAGTATTAGTTTTTTTCGGGTGAATAGTGTTTTTTAATTAAAAATTTAATTAAAAATAATTAGAAAATTATTTTTATAAAAATGACTTCATTTTTGAACTCAGAGCATCGATATTATGTTATGGTAATTTTTGGGGATTTTTCTGAAAAAAGTGAATTTTCGATGAATAGTGCTTTTAGTTAAAAATTAAATTAAAAATATTTAGAAAATTATTTTTATAAAATGGATTTCATTTTTGAAATCAGAGCATTGATATTTGGTTAAGGTGAAATTTTGGGGTTATTCTGAGAAGGTTGAATTTTTAGTGAATAGTAAAAATACAGTTTTAGGGTTTCGGTATGTTTAATGACATCATAATGGTGTCATGATGATGTCATGAGATCTTTTGAGGGTTGGCCGGCCAAGGGTGATGAATTATTGTTTTGGGGGGCCCATTTGGCCTAACTCCATGATAAATGACAAGGGAGAGCACATGGGTTTGAGAAAAGCACATGTGAGGTGTCCTTTGGCCATTAATGCTTTGTCCCCTCACTTTCCCTATAAATACCCACCCTTTCCTCCTTTAGTTTTCACTCCCAACTCTCCCCCAACGAAGTTCTGGTCTTCTTACCTTCCAAAGAGTCCTCCCAAGGTGCCCCCAAGCCCTCAAGGTCCAATCCTTTGAGTTTCAAGAGTCACATTTTAAGGTAAGGGATCCGACCTCTCTCTTTCTTTTCAAGTAATCTCTTTTATGTCTTTTCTTTTATACTCCATGTTCTTATGTTGGAGGATGTTATTTTATATTCATCCTACTGCCTATTTCATGTTCATATGATGAGAGACCCCCCTTGCTCTCATCAATTCGTTTTAAGAATGTTTAAGTGGCGCCGTTAGGCTGCCGAATTTTTAAGGGATTCTTTCACCTTCCTCGTTTTCAAGTTCTATTTTCATTCAAGTCTTTCATGTTCCTTTTTGTTATATTGGGGTATGATCTCTATATATATCATACTGGACTCTTATGTTCATATGATGAGAGACCCCATTTGATCTCTTCAATTCAGTATTTTGATGTTTTAAGTGGCGTCGTTAGGCTGCCGAATTTTTAAGTGGTTCTTCACCCTTCTCGTTTTGAAGTTCTACTTTCATGTCAATTATTTCAAGTTCCTTTTTGTAATATTGGGGTATGATCTCTATATATATCATACTGGACTCTTATGTTCATATTATGAGAGACCCCATTTGATCTCTTCAATTCAGTATTTTGATGTTTTAAGTGGCGCCGTTAGGATGCCGAATTTTTAAGTGGTTCTTCACCCTTCTCGTTTTGAAGTTCTACTTTCATGTCAATTCTTTCAAGTTCCTTTTGTTATGTTGGGAAATTTTCTCTATATCTATCACACTGAACTCTTATGTTCACATGATGAGAGACCCTATTTGATCTTTTCAAATCATTTTTGTTGACGTTTAAGTAACGCCGTTAGGCTGCCGAACTTTCATAAGAGAAATCGATTTTTTTTTTCTTCCTTCCATGTTTTTCATTTCAAATGGTATGTCCTTGAAATTTCATTACCATGATCATGTATCCTTCTTATTCTGTCCATGTACTATTTTATGGGTCATTTATGAATGTTTGACTCATTTTCCCTCTCTTTTTAATGTCTTCTAAAACCTCATAACATAGCCGTTATGCTGCAGAATTTCCATCTCAAAATGTCTCTCTCTTTTTCAAAAGTTCTTTTATATTATTAAGTGAATACTCAAAGCTCTTTCTTCTAAAGGGGTATTCACATATATACCAAAATGTTCTATTTTTAAATTCTGGGATTTACATACATGAGACCCACCTTCCTTTTCTGTGGGTTTTAAAGTGACGTAAAGATCATGTCTTTAAAGCAGTTTTTAAAACGTTATGATTATGAAATGAAACCCATTTGTTTTATGCTATGTGGGTTATTTATGAAATGTTTGATGATGATATATGTGACTCACATGATAATAAAGGCAAATTTAAGGGTGCGCCCTGATAGCGCTCCAATGCATTGGGTAATGATGTAACCACTAGAGATTACAATTTTCATGATACCTTGGTGAATAACCTTGGTAATTTTCAAATGACACCTTGGGGATGGACCTTGGTGATATGTTCATGATTGTCTATGTTAAATGATGTAGCCACATCTTCAAGTTATGAAAAATGTTATTTTTATTATGAAATGCCTCATGATTTCTTTCTCATGCCTTAAAGTTCTTTTCATGTCCTTATTGAAGTATCTCAAGTTCACATGTAAAATGTTCATCTTGTTTCCCTTACTGGGCCTTTTGCTCACCCTTTCTTTTGATGTATGTCCCCAGGTTATGAGATGCAGAAATGAACCTAGGATGAACATAAGGAGAAGCCTTTCAAGTGTTTAAGGAGAATGTTTTTTTGTTTCATGTTTTAAGTTCCTGGTTTCCAAGACACTAAACCTTAAAGATCCTCGGTTTTTTAAAATGTAATGAAAGTTTATGTGATAAAAAGGCGGGATGCTATAGACTATGAGTGACTGAAGGAAACCTGCTCCATCTCTATCCACAATGGATATCTGCAAAGCGGCTAGCTGCTCTGTCGCCTCCTCGAGTAACTGAATGCTCGTCCTCTTTCTGAGAGCATCGGCTACCACGTTCCCCTTCCCAGGAGTATAGACTATCTCAAAGTCATAGTCCTGGAGGAACTTGAGCCATCGCCGCTGTCTCGAGTTCAAGTCCTTCTGAGAAGGGATGTACCTGAGACTATGATGGTTAGAAAAGACTGTAAATCGCTCGACCATCAGATAGTGTCGCCATGTCTTCAGAGCGAAGACCACTGCTACTAATTCCAGGTCATGGGTAGCGTAGTTCTGCTCATGCGGCCTCAACTGACGTCATCTATTAGCGATCACCGCCCGCTCCTGCATCAGGACACATCTGAGTCCGGTCCCTGATGCATCGCAGTAGACTATGTACCCTACTCCCTCCTCAGGAAACCTCAAGATAGGGGCGCTGGTCAATCTCTGTCTCAGCTCCTGGAAACTCTGCTGACATCTTTCTGACCACACAAAGGGTTTCCCCTTCTTCGTCAAAGATGAGAGTGATGCCGAAACTCTGGAGAAGTCTGGAACAAATCTCCAATAGTATCCATCTAGTCCCAAGAAACTCCGCACCTCCGTTACACTCTTGGGTGGCTCCCAAGCTAGCACCGCCTCAATCTTCGCAGGATCCACTGCAACTCCCACCTCAGAGATGACGTGCCCCAAGAAGTGGACCTCGCGTATCCAGAACTGACACTTCGAGAGATTTCCATAAATCTGGTGCCCTCGGAGTGTGTCTAGGACAACCTGTAAGAGGTAGGCATACTCCTCCTCAGTCGTCGAGTAAATAAAAATGTCTTCGATGAAGACTACGACAAATCGATCGAGGTACGGCTGAAATATCCAGTTCATGAGGCCCATGAACACTGGTGGAGCATTGGTTACGCCGAATGGCATAACCAAGAACTCATAGTGGCCATACCGACATCTGAAGGCCGTCTTTTGCACGTTCTCATCCCGAACATTGAGCTGATGATAGCCTGACCTGAGTTCTATCTTCGAGAACCACCGTGCTCCCTTGAGCTGATCGAAGAGGTCATCAATCTTTGGTAGTAGATACTTGTTCCTCACTGTCACCTGGTTTAGGCGACGATAGTCGACACAAATTCGCAAGCTCCCATCCGCCTTCTTGGCGAACAATATTGGGGAAGCCCAGGGTGAAACACTAGGTCGGATGAAACCCTTTCTCTACAAATCCTCCAACTGTACCCGTAGCTCTCGAAGCTCGGCGGGGGCCATCCGATATGCTGGAGTGGAGATCAGGGGTGTCCCAGGGTATAAATCAATATATAATTATACCTCTCTACGAGGTGGTAGCCCTGGAATGTCGTTGAGAAAGACGTCCGCATACTGATCCACCACCGCAGGAAAACTAGGACTTCGCACATCAACTGCTCCTAGGATGAGGCTAGCCAACTAATGAGTGATGGGCTGTCCTCTCCTCTGCGAGAGTCCATCTTGTGCTGTGAAGGCTCCCTTCTCGTCAGTGCAGGTGAACCTACTCCCGTCGGTGCGTACACATCACACCTTGCACCTAATACAGTCAATCTGTGCATGGACTGTAGATATCCAATCCATGGCCAAGATGACGTCGTAAGGCCTCGACGCCGCTACAAGAAGATCCCGTCCGAAGCTCTCGCCTCCTAGAGTAAGCTCACACTCCTGGAACCAGTGCGTAATAGTCGAGTCTGCTCCCGTAGGAGTCTCTAGCCGTAAGGATAGAGCCAACGGCTCCGTCGGAATCTCCGGGCTCCGAACAAGGGCAGCAGCTATGAAAGAGTGACTCGCTCTTATGTCTACAAGAACTACAGCAAGGGTGGAATAGACAGAGATAGTACCTCGAATCATCTCGGGCGCACCGTGGTCGTAAGCCTCCGCTGGCTGGAGCTGTGCCTATCTCTGCCCTCCAGCTCCCTGTGGTCGGTGTGGACCTCCTGGTGGTGGTGGTGGTAGAGCCTCAAAGCGTCTCCCACCACCTGCTGCTCGGCTAGCTCCTCTTCCTCATCCGCTTCCCCCCTACGGACCGCCACGGTTGACCCTCTCCCTCTGCCTGGGTGGCCCCTCAACTGTCTGCTACTCCTCGGCATGGTGGGTCGAGCAGTCACGAGCTATGTGGCCCTGCCCTCCGCATGTGTAGCACTACCTGCCTCTCAAAAGACTGGCTCCATGATGTGTGCCCCGCACTACTGAGCCAGTGACCTAAGGTCGTCTACCTGAGGGTCTGGTCTTCCTGGACCCATGAGTCATTCGTCAACTGCCTACTGCAGAAGACTCTTCTACGTGCCGCCCCGCGGTAGGTCTTGCTGCTGATGAAGGCTCAGCAAGGAAGCTCTCGATCAAAAGGGCTCACTCCAGTACTCCTGCCTGAGTCGGAATGCTGAGGGAGATCAGAGATTCCTTGATCTCATGTCTCAAACCCTTATCAAAGGCCCGGGCCTGGATGAATGGGTCCCATACCATGTCTGTCGAGTAGTGCGAGAGATCGGTAAATCTCTCCGAGTACTGGGCGACCGTCAAGCTGCCATGCCACAGCTGAAGAAGCTCCTGGATTCGCACCGCATTGAGGGTGGCTGGGATGAACTCCAAGCGGAAGAGGCTCTCAAAGTCCATCCAGAGAAGTTATGCCTCATCGTGCACCTAGAGCATCAAGCTCCACCATCGGCCCACTGCCACGTGCAGTAGGCTCGCTGCGAGGATCACCATGAGGTCTGCTGGTGTCCTCACTAACCGAAAAACTCGCACCACTGCCTCCAGCCAGTCCTCGGCTGCTTGGGGGGTCCGTATCCCTGCGGAACCTGGGCGGTCATTGGCGCTGGAACTCATGTAGTGCACTAAGGTGACGTGCATCGTCAGCGGCTGGGGATGGAAGCATCAGTGGCTCGGTGGGTAGAGGTACCGCCGATGCCTCAGCTGTCAAAGGGCCTTGTACCGAGCCCTCGTCGCTTGGTGGGATGTCATCATGCTCAACTCTTGGAACCCTTGCTGGCTGCCATCATGGGGAAATCCAAAAAAGGAAAAAGATGCTCCATGGTCAGAACAGTATACCTGGTGAGCTGGCACAAAGTAATCACAAAGAAAACTTGAAACTTACATGCAATCAATGTTTTCTTGCACTAAGTCGGAAATCAGAAGTCAGGGTCCTGGTGTACGGATACGTCGGCCGCCGCACCATCACTGGACTCCCTGGACTGATAACCACACCCAATATGCTAAAAACTATTTCTTCTCATAGAAAAAGATGAGAGTCCCAAGTTCTGCTGTAGAAATGAACTCCTCTGATACCAATTTGTCACGACCCGTCCTCGGGGCCCGTGCAGTGACTACCCCAAGCCCGCCTTCCATAGGCTAGAGGATGGCGACTAGCACCAAGGAATAAATCCCATTAAAAAGGGAAGGCATTGCCTTTGTAAAGTAAACCACAAAGACCACAGAATAAACAGGCATAAGTAAACACTAAGTAAAAAATAAGTATAACAGTAAGTGCAGATAAGTAAGTGGGCCAGTATACAAACCCAAACTGAAAGTAACTACAACTGGAAGGGATAACAACAACTAAAAATTAAAGCCGCATCATCGAGCATTCCTCTGGAAATCCCACCTAAAGGGTGGGTACAAATAGCCTCCTCTTCTCCTCGGGTCCAGCCAACCGCTCCGAGTACATCCCGCCCAGTGGTCCACCTCCAGGTACCGTCCTGCTCCGTAAGCCTCAACCACGATCAGCGATGTCCGTCGTCTACAACCAACACAACGTAGTGCGGGCATAGCCCGTGTAGTGGTGAGTATAAGATACTCAGTAGGGACCCCGAGACCCCCGAAGGTCTCCCAGAATCCACAAAGGATAACTACAAAGGAAAGATACAATCACAAAGTAACATCCGACATTGCTTAGGTATATCACAATAAATATACCTAAGTCATCAATTCTAGTTCGTCTCCAACATCCGAACCCAAGTACAACCCAGTCCACAGAGGAAAACAAAACCTATTCCACACAGGATAGCACAACACAATCCACAAAGGAAAGAAAAATAGGATTCAGCTCACACAGGAATACTTCTTTGTATGACGATAGAGATGATCAGGTATTTCTACTAATTCATCTAAGTCGTCAGACCAACAATGGATCGATAGGTACTAACCCCCGCAATGACCCACAAAGGATCTGACCCACACAGGATCGATAGGTAACTAACCTCCGCAATGACCCACATAGGATCTGACCTACACAGGATCGATAGGTAACTAACCTCTGCGAAGACCCACACAGGAGCTGTAGGCGCTAGCCCACACAGGACCGCTGAGCGATGACCCACAAAGGATCAGACCCACACAGGATCTGTAGCACTGACCCAAAAAGGATCGCTGAGTGTTTTAGTCGTCGTTGAATCCACTGAGGATCTCTGCACTATCTTCGTCGAACCCACTGAGGATGTCTACACAGTCGTCGTCGTCGTCGCAGTCGCAGCCAGCACTAGGCTTCACGCACATAGCAAGCTCGTTCGGGAGGGTCCGTTCCACGAGCCGAGAGGCTGATACATCAACTAACAAATAGTCCAGATTTGATGTGTCCAAAAGTTCCGTATCGTCAACAGGAACTCAACGTCGCAGACGGCGCGTCAATCGAACGCCCGGTCTGAGAGTTATTGGCTTTTTCATCCTAGGGCCCGGTTTGGTTTTACGGCAAAACCAACCCGACCATACTCCACCTGCGTTCAAACCTTGGGTGGAGTAATCCAAAAGATTCTTCTCACTTAGAGGAATACAACAAGGTTGAAGACACGTCAATCAGACATCCGGTGCTCATGATATGAGTGTTTCCGCCGAGAGGGCCCGGTTGGTTTCGTGTACGAACCAACCCGGCCAAACATAAAGTATTCCGAAACCTTGGGTGTGATATACCAAAATGACCGTCTCGATCCAAGGATCGCATCGACGCTGACGGTCCATCGATCGGAGGCCCGTAGCACAAGGTATGGGTAAAAGACCGAAAATGGTCCGAAAACGGGGGGTCTAGGCCCGGACCGACCCGACCCGGGTCCGGGTACGACACGGCTAGGCACGACCTGGCCCGGCCCGACCTGGGCGCGACCCGACTAGCCGGTCTGGGCTGCTCGGCGCTGGCCGAGCGGCCTCACCAAAGGATCTGCGGCCCCCGTGCGGGGGCCGCTCTGTGTCACCGGACGCGGCGCAAGGCCGCGTCCCTTCCCTGCGGTCCCGTACGGCCACGGGACCGGCCCTCGCCACCGCGACTTCAGCTGCGGCGGGACTTCCCGGTGGCGCGCCAGGCGCCGCCGCTTCCTCGTGGCCGGCCACCACCTCCGACCGCCAGCACCGGTGTGGCGCGCCGGCGGAAACTTCCGCGGACCACCGGACGCTCTCTGGTGGTCCGTTTTGCCTGCAGTTTGCGCCTACGGATCTCCCGGGATTCGAACATTGCTGTGAAGGCCACCATTCACCATTATAATCCTATTTCGTAAACTCTGTTAAACCACGCATCAACGAAAAACTTCAGAGGGTTGTCGGGCCGTGTTTGTTTGGCCTGCACCCTTTGCGTTATGTGATAACAACTGGGAATAATAATCCACACATGAAAACATAACAAGGCACAATTTTATTAAATTAAAACTGAACTTTGATCCAGGTTCTTTGTTTTAGAAGGAAACATCCATGGGAAATAATATTATTCTCAAATAAAACCCCTACCTCGTAGTAGTCGTCGAACAAGAGTTCATCGCGGAATTGACCATCACAGAAGAACAGGACCGTCGCGTTGCGGAAGGGCGTCGTGTCGTCACGGTATACGGCGTCGTGTTGATGATCTCAGAGGGTTTAAGAAAACACACAGATTTAATTTCATGAATTAAATCCATGTTAAGGATAAAAACCACAAAGTAAAATTTAAAATATCTGCATTCCCTTACCTCAATTGGTGTTGATCGGAGATTGTCATGGGGAAGGATCGCCATATAAGAACATTGGGGGAGGAGAATCGTCGTTTTCGCGGTACACAACATCGCATCGTCGATCTCCGAGGGTTCGGCATTCTTCATCTCCTTTCGTCGAAGGTCGTTGTTCTTCGCGTTCTTCACGTTTTTCATGTTCTTCGCGAAGGAGGATAAAGATACAGTTTCTCCAAATCCTCTCAACAAACCGCACCCATGAAGAAGGCGTGTTGGTCTTATTTTATTATTATGCCAACAGTTTGAAAACATGTTAAGAAACGACCCATTAATTTGGTGAATCAATGGTAACAACTTAACTATCCATTTAATAGGAGCGTTTAAGAGTTTTAGAAAACACACCAGTTGACTTTCATTAAAGAAGAGTTTTCACGGGTGCGTTACTTAGGGAAAAAGAAACAGTGGGGATCGTGCAGGCCCCACCTCACAAATATCATACCTAGAGGGTGGGATATTTTGGGTTCCACCCTATCCGCTTCAACTTAGATTAAGTAGCTTTATGTGGCTTTAAGTGGCTTTAAGTGAAATAAAATAAAGTTGTCGCACCACTTTATTTTATTTTCTTCTCTTAACGCCAAAAATTAAAAACCACAACCAAGCAAATGCAACTCCGGAAGAGGCGTTTCTAAGCAAGTACCAGCCCTGCGATTCAATCCGTGCCCTTAGAATTCGATTCTGAGCACTGGTTCTAAAGTTAGAAAAACCCGCTCGTTCGTTCACTGAACGTACCCGAGCCAACACTTCGGAAAATGATTCTGGGCACACCGGGCCTTGGAATCACATGCCGTCAGAAACTGCATTCTTGTAAAATTCAAAGAAAATTAAGAAAAAAATTTCCTGGAATTTTACAGGTCTTTACATATGATCCTTATTTAGTATAGAGGACATTTTATCCTTGATCATGTACACTCCATAGGTTATATGGCTTGTTTTTTTCCAATTTACTGTATTTTTTTAACGAATAGAACACCTTCTAAGTTTTTATCATTGTATTAAAAATAATCTTCGAATATAAGTAACTAACTAAGGATTAATTTCACTTTCTATATTCCATTTTAATCATTATGATTGTTTTAAATAGTGGTATTTTTTAAAAAGTTTTTAATTAATTTTAGTCGAATTATGATTCATAATTATGGTCCATTAAAATAGAAAAATGAATTGTTTATAAAAAAAAGTCAATTTTTATAGGAAGAAAACATTGCTGAGGTGTGCTATCATCAGATGTAATATTTGATGATTATTGTTTTCAAATATTCTTGGATGAATTTCATTGGTTTTTTCAATATACTTTTTTTATGGTGAGATACATGTCATGTATACCATATGGACCTTAATGAGGTTCTTTAATAAAGTTCCCCCTTTCTATATAAATGTATAAGGATTCAATGCACCTTTTATGTGATTATAATATCCTATTAACTAGATATATTGTCTACTCTTTCCTAAACAAAAAGGGAACAAGATACTCTTTTGGGATTAGATTACTTAATAAGAGGGGAATTCATAAGTTGGTATTTACCCATTTTATCTTTGTGGCTTAAATATTCTTAATTGAAAATTAATAAATCAATTACCATAATTTCATATATTCAATTGAATGTGTTAATTTTAATAGTTTATACATGATGGGTTTTTTCTTAAAATGTTCTATTGATATAAAGGGAATGGATTGAACTGATGGATTGCCACCCTTAGTTGATTAAAATGTTCACAATGTTCTGTCTTGATTATATTGAACTGCATTATTTCTAATGGTTTTAATGAATTAAATGAATTAATTGGATTTATTTAAATGAAATGTAATTAGTGGGATGTCCACACCATATATTAAATGATTAATTGAAATTTTAATTAAATATAAATCCTTTATATATAATGTGCTTAGTGAATGTATAACATGGTAGCTAATTCCAAAAATATTTTTATTTTTATTATTATTTTATGATTGTGCCTAGATATAGGCTATGGAATTATTGTAAGGGATTTGTTGAGAATCTAGACAAATCAGGTCCCCTTACATCGGGTGTTGTGTTTTGGAATCACAGACCATTCATACTATGTAGAATGTTGGCCGAGGCACTATGATTATAGTTTGGAGTGATGAAATGATGTATTACTCACTATACTAAGTGTCATGAGTGAAGTATCACTTTCCATTGGTATATAAGTAATATACAGATTTTCTTGATCATATGGGGTTGTTTATACTAGTTACGGATGACTGAGTTATTCCTAGTCCATCCAGCACCATGTATTATGGGTATATGGCCCCTTACGTCCGTACGTACACGGTTCATATAGGTGGATGGAATATATAACTATAATATTTATATATTATTTAAATATACATATATTTTATGTTCAAACACTCATTATAGTTGTGATTTTTAGCAGGTAGTGTCAGTTAGGTGTCCTGTTATAAACGAAGCCAACTAATGTTTATATATTCATTTATATAAAATTTATTGTTTCATTTATACCTATGCATTAACTTACTTTATATTCACATAGTAGATTATTTATTTATAATAAGAGTTTTATCCTTTATGTATTTTTATATCACAACCTTCTTGTGCTTCCATTTTATTGCAACACCTTATAGACATTTAATTTTCAAGAAGAAAGACAATTTCTTGTGTGTTTCACATATACCTCGGTGTTAGGAGAATAGAATTGAGATAGATCTCAATATGGTTATAGTGGTCACCCTTGGGTGTTTCCATTATTTTATTTATTTATGTACTATAATGTATATTATTTCCTATTTTATTTATAATGTTTTAGTTATATTTCATCATTATGACGTGTATAAATCTGCTGTATATTTTCATTTCAAATATTTTATATTCATATACTATTTTTATTCCACTTATGTGTCTTTTATTTATTACTAATTTTTCTTTTTACTAATATTAATTATTTGAAATAAAACAATGCTACTCAGGTCATAAGGGAATAGTCTCCCGACTATCACATCCTTACACCTTCACAACTAGTCCATAGCCTATGAAATACGAGGAGTTGATCTAGAGGCCATATGCCCCAATAGTCTGGGTACTGAAGTAGTGATATGTCATGTTAGGATGTTACAAATTTGAATCAGATAAATTATTTTCGTTTGTATTACTATCTTTTTGGATGGTATATAGGGGAATGGAAAAGTGTTGGTGCAATGTAAATGACCTTGACTGGGAGTCATCACCTCACCCATGGTGAAAACAAAATGTGTCTAGGGTTGTGGTTTTGTTCATTATTTTTACAGATACCATTGAACATGATTTATCTATGAGTGATTAGTTCAGTATCCCAAAGTATTGATTTATGAAATTTATTTTATTTTCCCATTTTCATATTATGGAATGGATTAAGAATTACATGTATCATTATAGGCATGTAGAAATTCACATTCCAGGTGTCTTCCATTCCATGTAGTCTAATTAGTAAATTTCTAATTAATATATTTTTTTCCTTGTGTGTTGTTCCATAATTTTGTTTTCATTTTCATGCCTAATTTTATAACATGTTTAGATGATTATATTCTATATTTTATATTCTAAGCATATTTTTCTCTTTGTTTAATGCTTCAATTATTATTTTCATTATTTTAATGTTTACATATGAGGATAATCTTATTTTTTAAATAAATATGCAATTGTTTTCATTGGAGAAATATAGTGGTTGATAGTAATGGGGAACCGGTTTTCATTTGTAAGGTTTATGTGCGCTTTATAATATTTATAAGGTAACACATGTAATCAAACATTGATTGAACATTTATATATATCTAAACCCATGTTAAAATATAAAAGTCTTCTGATGATAAAATTATCATGAAATTGATTTTGAATTAATGGGAGCCAAATACCAACATGTAAAGTGTATTGGAACTATATGGATTGTTAGATTACCAATCATATGACTAAAGAATTTTTTAATATCATGTTATATTATGAAATGTTTATTAATGTAAAGGATATGTAATTTCACTCTAACATGATTTTTTTCATTCATTATAGGCGTGTGACTCTATCACCTTGGACTGAATAATAGGTGATTACCTTTAAAAAAGAACAACTTGACCCAATTTGGATAGTTGGTTCATGTATCTTATGAGATACCATGTTTTGGTTGTTTTTAAATATAATCATTTAGAAAATAATATTTGGTTCAATTATGGGGAACATATAATGGATTAATGGGGCCCTCTTATGTTGTATTTTTGGCTATATAACTGAAAAGAATTTAACTTCAAATTTTTGTAAATTAGGAAAGGATGACAATAAATAGATTATGTTTAAAAAGGATGTTTGATATGAAAATATGGTATGTTTTCATGTTCATTTTTATTATTTTATATTTTTAAATATTGAATTAAATAAATGAAATATTTTAAATTTAGAACTAGGAGTGGTGCTTTGTTAAACCCTCATTTAAGAATAGATAAACAATATCCTTGAGTAGACTTGGAATGAAAACATGAGCATTTCCAAAGGCCCTTTTTTATTATCAATTTCACAAATGATTGGTGTAGGACAATGTGAAATCTATTTTAATGGACTAGTTATTGCTTCAAAACTTATAAATATTTTTGGTGATAGCCTGCAGTATTTAGGACCCATAGATCTTAAAATCCTTTCTTTATTCCATGAGTATCTGAGGATAGGTATTGTTTGGGTACCATTGTCCCTAGTAGGACTCTTAGCTTTTAAATTAATCTCTTCTTCAGATGGGTGGTCATGTTTTTCATGACCTTTATTATGGTTTTGAGTATCATGTAATGCCTATTTCAAAAGGATATCATGATTAGGGTATGGTGGACCACATAAAATATCTTGTGAATGACACTCTTATTCACTACTGACAAGAAATGTGGTATTTAATCATCCAGTTAATGGTAATTTCTGGAAACACACCTTTTTTTATAACTCTTTTAGGGACCATATGATAACAGGATGCATTGGGAAGATAAACTATGAATATTATACATGATGTTATATTTTCTCATGTAACCTATGGGGTAATATGCATTCACGTATGTAGTTCCATTTGATTTCTGAATATGATAATTAACCAATTGATTTCATTGAAACCATTGTTCCTTGACATGTATAGTGCATTATTATATCATCATCATAGTATATTATCCTTGGTGTTAATAGGAATCTCGTTTTTCCCAATTCTTGAGATGTAATTCTAAAAGGATTGGGTTTTTTACACACTAGTAAGGTTGGTTTTGGTTTTCATGACAAATGTCTCATTGTGGTGATCATGGATCGATGGTGGAACACACATACATTTCATGTGAGTTTGTTATAATGTGCTTATGAGTGGTTGGTATATATCATCTTTTTATAGATAAGAAACTCCTAATGTTTGGAGAATCGCATTGGATATAATTCTTATATTCCCTTCTATGTAGAAGGAACGCAACTAAAGAGGGACATTTAGAAGTGTTCACTCTTTTTGATTTCCCTTGATTAATTTAATTGACAGTGATTACCCATCATCAAAAAAATGTAATGGATTGTTGTGTATGAGACCTTTGAGAAAAATTATGGGGTTTTTATAGAAATGATGGTTATTATTGAATGATCATGAATGAATCATGCCTAAATGGATTGTTATTGATTAATAATGGTGCATCAGTTGTGAAATCCAAGATTCATTAAAAGGAAGTTGACGAACAGTGGTTTCACTGATATTATTGTTTCTTTAGGATCTCGTCATAGTGTTCTATTTATTTTAGATGATCATGTATCCTATATATTAATCATCCTTTATTATATAAGAGGGTTTCAAACTTACACCATGCAAAATCATTAAAAAATATTTTAATTTTTTGTTGTTTTCTCAGGGGTCCACGATGATGAGTGATTTCTATCAAGGAATTGTTAGTCTTGACTGATTCCTATATTCCCTTGTATGATCATCTTGTATGGAATCAAGGACACTGTCTATTCATTCCATTTACATGACCACTATATAGATGCCACTCTAGGGTCAGTCAATTTTTTTGTATGTTGTGGACTTTTGAGAATTTAGCTTTTGTGAACATGGATTATGGAATACCATGGGTTAGTTCCATGGACACCACTATAATGACTCTATCGTGACCCTAGAAATGTATTGGGTTTGGATGTGTTTTTTCAAAATTTGTGATGATTCTAGTTATCTGAATCTTGGTTACATTATTTTTCATCCTGAGGCATGAAAATATTATATTATTAGTTGATGATTTGATTATGGAACTTCACCAGTTGTTGGGTGTAGCCTTTGAGTTATAAGATATTTTTAAATAAGAAATTACATGGAGTAATTCATTCTTGTTTAGTTTTTTTGTACACCAACCATCTAAGACGAGCATCATGAGAATGGTCATCTATACGTGGTTCAACTACTATTCCTTATGTTCGATATATATGGTCAAGTAGTAAAATTTAAAAGAACATCGGTGGGTTAATGAAATTATGTAAGGGTCATAAATGTCTTTCCAGAAATAATTGCATGACCATTTTTGTTTAGCTGGATCAGGATTCGACTATTTAATTTAGATGATCATCCTATTATCACCTTATAAGTAATAATCCAATCATAGTTAAATAAATCATGTAAAATTATTCATAATAATTATTATAGTTATGTTTATAGGAAACTAAAATGGTGGAGGTATCAGGACTCATAATTGGACCCTTTTGCAGTTACAGACTATGATGGGGAACACCTTATCCAAATGTCTGATGAGATTGTGGCATGAATGTGTCCTAGATTAAAAGGTCATATTTATCATAATTATCATTGGTTAAATTGGAAAACGATCATTTTCCCTTGTTTTGATTCTTTATGTGATGTGTTCTTATGATTTTCTCATTGGTTTTTTGGGCATTTTGGAATGAAACAATATCTTTTGAACAAAATTTCACAACACTTATAGGTCGGGTGATGTTTTTGTTATTACCGAAGGCTTCTAGAGGGTGATAAGTTATACTATGTGGTGGTTATAATTAATCGTGTTTTTAACAATGGTTAAAATCCAAGTAAATTTGAATTTGGGAATTTATTGGACTAGTCTTCCTTTGAACCATGATTTGAATTGAAATTCTATGTGTGGTAATACATATATGTTTTGTTTTTAAACATGTGTAAAGGCCTTTGGGCCTTCTCTGGTACTCCACCAAGTATTGGGATCACTAGGCTATAATATATAATTATTTTGTGCGATAAATTGAGTTCATGGTTTTTCTGAAACTTCATGACACTTAGCAAAAAACAATTCATCCAATATCAAAGGATCCTAATTACCCTGCACAGGCTGGGAAAATATTTCCTAAACCATGTACCGATTCCATGATGTTAATTACTCTTTTTAAGTATTTATTTATTCTTCATTACATGTTTTTTCTCATTTAGTACAAGCCTTATAGAATAACCATTCAAGGTAGGTTTATAAGGTTGTGGTTTTTGCATGGTTGAAATGTAGTTTAGCTAAACTATGTGACATATTTTTTAGGGTGAAATTAAATTTTTTAAATTAAAGAAACATTATGATTTATTTTATTTTTTTTCTTCCTCATCCTTCATGTGAATACCTCTACACTTCTTCCATGGGTTACTCAACGTCTATGCTAGGATTTGTAATATATCCTCCACCGGTGGTTCGATTCAATCATCGTCGGTCTCTTTGGATCCAAATCTGTATGCACTAAATGAAACTATAATTATTCATCATTTAATAAATTATCATCAATTATATGGTGGTGATGGGTCATTTTCCAGATTTTTATGGAGAAGGCCTTTTTCTAGATTTCATCCAACCTATACTAAATTAGGCCATGTTATTGGATGAGTGGATTCTCCATGGTATAATGTAGGTGGTATTAACAATTTTCATAATTCCCCCCATTGATAAATAAAGGATTTCTTGGTTCAATGGACCAAACCCTCTTAAGCATCACAATTGTAATGATTTCATCTTAAAAAATTGATCTTCACATCTAGATACTCTCTTTATGATCCTTGTTTAGTATGTAGAGGAATTAATCCTCGATCACGGACTCCACATTGGTGTGAACACATGTTTTCAACCGTTTTATTAGATATTATATATTCCCATGACATGTTATATATATTTTTATAAGAATTAAAATTTATCTTCCCTTGTATGAAATTGATCAAGTTATCATGTCACCTCCTAAAACAATGTTATGATTTTTGTTTGTTTTCTACAATTTTAGTTTGTATATAGTTTTTAATAAATGAGTGTCAATTTATAATCCTTTAATGTGATTAATAAAAAATGTAAAATCAATTTATTAAAAACAATATCATATTATTAGTATAACATAACTCGGATGAGGTGTGAAGCCATCCAAAAAAAGTGATGATTACTATTTTGAAACATTATTGGTCATGTGGATTTTGTGATTTAATTTTAAATTTATTATTGTTTGATATGTGTAATTTCTAGGATAAGTCCCTCAATGGTTTTCTTGAAAGGATTTTTCTCATACTATAAAAATGTATAATGATCACATGAACATTCTATGTGAATGGAATGTATTATTAATATGACGTCTAGGAAGATCCATCATAAATGACTAATAGAACCTGCTCCCTCTAATGGACATCCTTTCTTAATAAGAGGTAATTATGATGTGGTCATTTACATATTTGACCTTCATACCATCTATGTAATTCATTAAAAATTCATAAATGAATTTCCATGTATTTTTATATTTAGTGGATGTATTAATTTGAAAACATTTTTCATTATGATATAAATGTTATGGCTTTACATTATAGATTTCACTATTTGGATAATTTAAACGTTTAAAATGTAATGTATTTATTTTTTTGAACTTTATACATCATGATTATTTGTATAACCTAAATTAATTAAATTTATCATTTGATATAAAATGTAAATTGACGAAGGGTTATGTTGTTTGTTGAATAATTAATTATATTTACAATTAAATGGAACTCCTTTTTTTATAACGGGCTTAGTAAATGTAAATCTGGATAAGTAATTCTTCATTAATATATTAATTATTTATTTCATATTATTATGAATGGATATAGGTTGTGGGACAATGGTATGTTATTTTTTGAGCATGGTTGAAAATAATGGTCCATTTCCTTGGTTGTTGAGTCATTGTGTCTCACACAATTGATATTATTTATGACATTGGGTTGAGGTTCCACACTCCCCGTTTATATTGATGACATGATGGATCACCCAACATCCCATTTTTATTACATGAAGTCTCAAAATTTACTGGGATGTGGGGAATATACTCTATTTACTGAGATTATATGATCATTTAGACTTGTTATGGATGACTAAGTTATGCCCTGTTTAGCCAACCCATTGTATTCCTTGTATATGGCCACTTACATCTGTTTTTAATTTGTCCATATACGTGGATGAAATATATATATATATATATATATATATATATATATTATATTATTACTATATGCATATTTGTACTATTTTTCCTCTCATTCCAACTTTGAGCCAAAGCAGATAGAATTTATCAAGTGTCTTATTAGAACCTAATAAGACCATTGATTACTTATTTTTTTCATCATTTTTAATAGTTTCATTGATACCATCACACTTCTATACTTTATATTCATGGTCTAGATTTGTTTTAGACACTATGAGTGCTAACGAACTGAGATATATATCTCACACCTAGCTCGAGATTTCATTGCAATGAGGTATACTTGTAAGCCTTATGTCAATATGACCATGGTTGATTGCTTGTGATGTTTAGCATATATCTGAGAGATATAAACACATGACTGATCTGGATCATAGGAAGCTCATATAGATTTCCCTTAGAGAATTTTGATATTTTCATTATTTATGTAGTATATTGTGTCTTTTTTCATATGTTTTTCTATGGTTTTAGTTATGTATCTTCATCAGGAAATTAATACATCAATTTTATATTTTCATTGTCTATCAATTATATTCAGTTTGTATTATTATTTCATTTATCATTCTTTCAGTTGGTACTACTTATTTTGTTGTATTTAATTTAAAACTTCATATTATTATATGCAACTTTGATCTTGAGGGTATAGTATACCCACTATTTACACTCTAAGAACCCACTACTAGTTGGAAGCCTTTAGTGTTCGGGGATGTGTACTTGAGAACACATGATATACTGGTCTGACTATTGTATTATTGGCCAGTCAAGGTAGGATGATACAAATAATAAACATGAAAAATAATCTTATATATGTAACAAATTAAGATATTTTTCTTATTATATATGGCAAAGAACAAAAGTGATGGGTCATGATTGAGGTAGAATACTTTATTTTTTAAAATTAATTCTTTATATCTTCCATTCCAAACATATTTATTCCATTCCATGAGTTATGAATTAATCATGGAAATTATTTTTTTATTGGTCGATGGATTATAAAAATATTTTTTACCGTATTTATTATTATTTAATATTATTTAGATATTTTATATTTTTAAGATTTTACATACGGGGAAAATTAAATGATAACTTATTTTTAAATGTTTTATTGATTTATTTTCTAAAAATTTCTCTTACATGTATATTTTATTAAAATTATTTCATAAACGTGTTCATGTGGAATGAAATTATTTATAATCTAAATATTATGAATCATTTTCCATTATTTCAATTGCTTTAATAAATGAATATTTTAAACCTAATATATATGGAATAATTTGACATTTTATATAAATAATAGTTAGAATGTTTTCTTCTAACATATATTGTTTCAATGAATCATCCAACCACCATAACCCTTAATTGTAATTTAAATTTATTTTTTAACAATCTTTTTTCTTCAATGGAAAAGTCACATTCCATTAGTTCTTAGAATATTCCAATAGGGTCTTAAATTCAATGGATATTTTGATATATTAATCTTTTGTTTCTTATATGTGTAAGCGATTTCTCCAAACCACACTTTTTAATTGTTTTATAAGATTATTTATCTAGCATTCATTTTAATCTCATTATTATTATACAATCACTATAAATTAATTATACTTATCTATCGCATTTCTATTAATGTTATTATCCCTTCCATTGATAGATTATTTTGTCCCTGATTTTCATTTGACAAATTCCTTCCTTTTGAAATTCCATTTTATTACCATATGAAGAATGATTATGAATAATGTTCTATTCCATGGTTAAATTAGAATATTTATGATTAATATATGATTTCTATTTATGGAATTGAAAATAATTAACAAGTTATTAATGGATCACTTAGATAGCACTATCAAAGAATGAAAAATGTTTTAGTCTCATTAGATATTATATTTCGTATTAGGAAGTTACATGGATCCAATATGGTACTTTATCCACCATGTGATGTTGTCTGGGATTTTATCATTGGTTTATGTTTTTTAGGATTTTTTTATTTTGAAAATACCTATGTTTCTATATTTTAATGATAATAATATTTTTATGGTATGGTTATATGTGATTATTATTTATATTATGATTAAGTGAATATATATTATATTGATTAAGGGTGGAATTTTTATCATTTTTTGAGAAATATTCTATGTTTTTCCGAATTCAAATGTATATTTTATTATTTTTATTTCCCAATTAATATTCCGTATGAAATATTCTATGAAAATATTATGGAAAATATTTTAATTATTATATTAAAAAATATTTACTTTGTCACCAAAGTTCAATTTTTAAAGACAAATATTTTATGATTATTCGTGAACTATAATGATTATTTCATTATTTTATTATTGCCCAACATTAATATTTTTCTTCTCATACTAAATTTTAAAATGTTTTTCATACCTTTTTATGTAGTAGTTGGGAAAATAATGTTGTCATGGTAAAAATTAGGAAGACAAGTCATGAATAGAAAACTTTTTATGTCATAAATTTTATATTTTCTATAATAAATTTTTACTAAATATTTGTGTCCATTTTATTGGGTTGATATTTATTTCTGAAAGGTTGAGATATTATTTCTATAAAAATATACAATATAATGATTCTCATATTTAAGAAAAATAATTTCAAACATAAAACACTTGATTGTGTAATTTTTAATGTTTCAGAACTCACAACATTTTTTACTCATGAGTTTGGATATTTTGAGAAAACTATTATATGTACTGATAATGTCAAGATATAGTTTTTTTAATTTTATGAAAATAATAATTCAAAGATATATTTGTGTAAAAAAATACTAAAGTACCAATAATCAAAATTTAAATTTAAGATAATTGAGTTTTTCTTTTCTTATGAATAGTAATAATAATTCTGGGGAATTTCTTTTAAGATCATGATAGATTGACATGTGTTGTGTTTTGGGAAATATTGATCATGATGGAATATAAATAAAAAATTTTAATACTATAAACAATGATGATAATATAAAAGTTAATTGTTTTAGCTACAATGAGATAGTAAATTAAAAAAATATGTATCCAAAGAAAATTATAAAGCATGAAATTCATCAATATTGCAATAAGAATGTATATTCATCATTATTTTTTACTATCTCAAAGTATTACTAATAATAAAATAATGTTGTTAGAGATAAATTACATGATTATATAAATTTTGGTTATTTGTTGTTTGTGATGGAATCTATTATTTAATATATATCTATGAATGTTTCTAAACAAAGAAAATATAACCTCATGAAATGGAGAATGAATTATTATTTTATAAATATATAAGGAATTAATATAAAAAAATCACCATTTACAAGAATTTTTTTATTATTATTAATGGAATGGGTTTTCCTAAAATTATTATTTTCTTACCCATTGTAGATTTTGATGTTATATTTGGTATGTATTAGACATTGGTTTATCATGATGGGATTGATTATATAATGAAATTAGTTATTATTAAATATTTTAAATTAGGATCAATTTATATTTAAGAATGAGTTCATACCTAAGATAATATATCGAGAATATAAAAAAATTTAAATATTGAAGTTGTTGATATATTTAAAAAATAATTTAAAAGATGTAATTAATTAAACAAATGATATATTAATGGTAGATGAATATATAGATGTAATTGAGGATTATTTCATAGTAATATTCATGATCAATAATATTAATTTAGCATTGACATAGTTGTTGATTCAATATCAATTTTAAAACATCCTTATTCAATTCCACCTATTCACCGATTGGAGTTTTGAAAATAAGATACCATAGTTTCTTATTAAGGGTTTCATCCATCCTAGTACTTCACTATGGATGATCTTGTTTTATTTTTTGAATATAAGGATAGTTCAATGTGATTTTTCATTAATTATGGATCACTTAATAACTTTACCTTAATCTAAAATTACTTTTTACTAAAACTATTTGGTTCGTATATCCACTTCTTGGATCTATGATTTTTTTCACTGACTGAACTAGACTCTAGATATCATCTTTTAAAATTAAAAATACATATTTTGGATAAGATTTTTAATTAGAGGACACCATTATGAGTTTTTTGGTTTTTCCAATTTTCTAGATTTACTCATCCACAAAGTTTATTCATATTATGAATATAATGTTCCATGATAATTGGGATACATTATAGAAAGAGTATGTTGGTGATATTATAGTATTTTTCAAAATATCTAAGATGATAATCAGATTTATATAAGGACTGTAATGAAGACATTATATGAAATTATACTATATGGAATTTTTATGGAATATGAAATTTAGATAAAGAACATTTAATTCTATTAAAATATTATAATTAATGTTCTCATATTAGTTAATACATATCAGACTATTTTTGGTGATGAATGGACAAGATATTTTAATGTCACTAGTATTCATAGAAATATTAGGCTAGTTGATTACTATTTATGATTCATTGAAAATATTATAATAGTATCTAACCTACTGACCATGTTGACTCAAAAGTGACAAAAATTTGTTTTGAAAAAGTATTGTCAAATCTGGTTTAAGGAATTAATTAGAACAATGGTTAATGCCCTAGTTTTGGCCTTACTATTATAAATCATGGAATATTTTTTATATTGTTGTTTAACTGTAAAACCTGTTTTGGTGGGAAAAGTTTAATGTGACATCTTATGTGTAATGATAGTAGAAAAAAAGTGAGACAAATTATCCATCACATACTAATAAATAAGTGATGGTATTCTTTTAGAAAAAAATTTATGAATCTTTTATTACTATGAAATTTGAAATACATATGGATCATAAATAATTAATGAATATATTAACTATAATCAAATTGAACAAGTGTAAAATAATATAATGGAACAAAAAAAGTATTATGATATTCTGATTCACTATGTTTTTGGAAAATCTAACAATGTTGAAAATAATTAAATTTAAAAGTTAATTCATCCTTAATCATTATAAATTTGGTAATTGATATGATAGTTATCGACCTAATGATTATAATTATAGATGTTGTCTATAAAAACATGTTTTTGGTTTTAGATCAGTTATCATTAAAGTTATCCTCAATTGAAATAAATATAATTGGTAAGTATGAATATTATAGTGTAAAATAAGGAATAAAATTCAATAATGAATGATTTTTTGAGATTTATATTGAAAAGGAGGTTATTTTATGCTTTGGAATGGAAATATATATACATTGTGATTATAAGATGAAACTGAAATTATTTGTTAAATCACATACCTCCCCATATTTTTTCATCTAGGAAGAAGTATGATATATAGATAATATGTAGAATTTTTTTTGTTAAGGAATAAAAAAATATTTTCATGTTATTCAAGTAAATTTTGTACTTTTCAATTGATTAATGTCATATTTAAACTAAAAAGGGGGATTATAAAACCAATATAATCCCTAATTTAGAAATGGGAAAATATATACATGGAATTCATGGTGGGATTACCAAATAAATCTCGATGGAATACCTTGATTTTTGATATTATTAATTATTTGACTAAATTTTATTTTCTTCTTATTCAAGATAATATGACATTAGATCATCTCTATAGACTACAACAAATAGAGATGGTTGGTTTCCTGAATACCTTCTCTCTATTCTAACTTATCACGATCCGAGATTTGAATCATTGTTTTGTAAACGATATTATGTGTTATTGATTATTGAGCTATGTTTCATTATATCATTTCACCATCTATGTAATGGAACATCAGAATAGAAAATTATTGATCTATAGAATATTCTTTAATTTTTCCCATTGGATAATCCAGATATTTGAGATAATCATATTTAATTTGTGTAATTTTTTTCATAATAAAATTCTTATTTATTGTATACACATCTAAGTTATTATATGCATGGTACTATCATTGTCCATCATATTAGTATTATGTCCCTATGATAATGTTATTCGGACATGAATTGGAAGAATATATGGTTAAAAGTATAATGATGATTTAGAAACAAATATGGGAGGATGAAATAATGAAAATAAGTTATGCATATAATTGGATAAATGATATTTCTATGAGGTAGATAATTGTGATTTTCATTTAATATCTACCTTGAATGGTGTTATTCATTTTTTTTGGAACATAAAATTTTGACATGCGTTTTTTTAATATGAAATTATGGGGAAAGTGGGATCAGAATCTTGTCGAGTATCTATACTATTGAGTTTATCTTCTATAAATAATTTCATTAAATATTAATTAATAAATTAATATGTATGTGATTTGTCTCATATTTATATCCCTAAAATTATTAAATAATTTTATAATACATCTTATGTGGAAAATTTTATTATATTCTGGATCATAGAGAGAATGGTTTCTTGAATAAGCTAACACACCATGTGGATGTTCTATATAATAACCATATGTTTGAAAAAGAAACATAGGAATATAATAATAATATAAGTGAAAAAAATCCTTCTCTATTCAATATAAAAAATTATTTTAGACCCAATGTCTTTAAGCGATGAAAATTCTACTATCAAGTTAATGTTAATATCAATGAAATTTCATTTTTTGTAAGTTTCTTTTCGAAATTTTTTCTTTTTTCGTATTCAATATATTAATTTCATATAAACTATCGATCTAAAAAGAATTTTTTTCTGCCAATAAAAATTCCCATGTATTATGGGTAAAATTTAAAAATTAATTTTTATAAATGGACATGATTTTTTAGTTCATAATTTTAAAATTATATTATATTGATTTTTTTTATTTTTTTGAAATAATATTTGTATAGTGAAGAATATTTTTTTACCTATATAATCACTATTATAAAATCATTATGATATAATAATTATTTGAATTTATTTCGAAAAAATATAATATAAAAATATATTATTATTATAATAAAAATGCATTTAAAAATTTTATTTTATATTTATAATTCCATGTATGACTTTTTAGAACCCAATAGATGTTTTATTATAATAATAAAATATTCATTTTGTTTAATTTTCATAAAAATAATTCTGTAATGGGTTTTTTGATCATAAAATAACAAAACAAATAATTTATAAAAGATAATAGGAATCAACACTATACATGATTTAATATTATTATTATTTTATAACTAAAATGAATTTTTATAAGAACTATTTTACATTTAATTTTTCATATTTATATTAAAATTAATTTTTACACTTCTATAAATTTAAAAATGTACATTTATTTTCATCATATTAAATTTATGGATTACGTTATTTAATTATTTCCATTTAATTTTTTAAATTTAGATATGTATCCATGTAAAAGTTTTGTCACCACGATAAAAGTAAAATTAGGTAAAAAAGATTACAACTAAACTATGATATAATAAGTACTATAAATATATGTTATAATTGAAATTTATATGTATATTTCAATTCAAAACATCCTATTTAAGGATTTGGGTCCTATTATTTATTGAAAATGATTATAATTTTTATAGATTAATATATTCACTCAACTGCCACCCCTCTCACCTATAAAATAACCTATCTTCCCCTCAATTATGTGGAATTATTTGGAAAAATAAAATGATCATTTTATACCAAAATACTTTCTAATAACATAAATATTATCCAATTTGTCTTGTCCACACAAAAATTAAAATAAAATAATTTTTAAGGAGTAATTAAAATGTGGTATAAAAGGAGGAGAAAATTGTATTAATGATGAAATTTTATTTTTTATTCTTCTTCCACATCCACAAAATAGGTTATAAAAAAACTATAAGGACATAGGTATAATTATTATACATTAGTGATATTAATTTTTTAATCATTGTTTTGTACCTCCTTTTTTCCATTACAAAAAGGAAAACATGGCTTGTCTGTATAAGCAAACTATCGCGAGCTTGAATGGAATATTTCATTTTCCATCACCACCTTATAAGGATGGTTATAAAATGTTTTAAATAAATAAATATATTTTTTATAATATAATTAAAATAATTTTGGTAACGAAATAATGACCATGTTACTCGAACTATAAATTTTATACTAAATTATATAATGAAATAATAATGTTTAACACCAAATTGATAATTGTAATAAAAAATTTAATATATGGGTAATAATTAATACTAAATTTTAGAAATGATGTAAAATTATATATAATAAGGTTCATAATAAAATTAATAATGAGAATAAATTTCATGTATATTGAATATAGGGATCTTAAACTAAGAAAAAGTTATAGAATAACAAATTTATCATTAAGTTTTTTTGAAAATAAAAAAATATTCCCCAAAAATAATATTCATCCATATAAATATTCACTAAAATGTTTCAAAAATGTTTTTTTGTAATAATTTTTTCAATTGGTTCTCAACTATCATATTATTTGTTATAAATTTTTTATTGTAAATATTTCTAACATTTTTCTGTATGTAAATTTTGACATTTATTATCAATTCACAAAAATAAATTTTTAATGTTTATTAATTGATAACATTTTCATATAAAAATTATAATTATATTTTGAATAATTATTAAATTTTATGTATCACTCAATTTTCTATGATGATCATATCGGCATTATTTAACGATGATTTCATTATAAAAAGAAAATGTATTCTCTCTTACTTCCATGGGATTAAAAAAATAAATTTATGGGCAATGATTAATATTTTAATATTTTTATGATGGAAGTGAAATCATATATATATTTTAAACATTTTATGGTTATTTAAATTTTTATATTATGATTATTTTGTTTTGATGAACCCCTACAATTCATTATGTAATGGTATGATATATAAAGAAAATATGTTGGAATTAATATGTCAGGATATACAATTATAAGTGTTCGTGTATGGGTTATTATTATGGTGATTTGAGGGTAATTTAAAATCATTCATAAATGGTTTTTTGTTCTCTCTAATATTCTTATTATAAATATTTTTCTATCATGTTGAAATAGAATTATATTTTGAATAATATACACTAAGAAATATTAATTTGAAATGTTTTTTAAGGAAATTATTTGATTGGTTCTCACATATTCCCAAGTGGAATTCAAGATTTGATTTTTTTTTTATTTATTGATAAATATTTTTCAAAAGTGTTTTTCCAATAATTATTATTTAATATGTAATTTTAATATTTTACCTCAAATTTTAATATTTAAAAATGAAATAAATATAGAGATATTAATGTTATTCAATGTTTTGGTGGGTTTATTTTCATCTTATATTCCATAATGAGTTTTTTATATCATCTCTAATTCCCAAAAGGTTTTACTCGTTTAAGGGATGCATATAAAATGTTAAAAAGGAAAAAAATAGAAACGAACACTTTTATTATAAGAATAATATATGTCACGAATAAAACATTATTGTATACAAAATATTTTTTAAAAACAATCTACACAATGTGGAAGCGTACAAATTATTGTGATATCGTTTTATAAATTATCCTAAAATATAATCCTAAAATATAATATCATACCATGAATGATAATTCCATTCTATTATTTTCACAATTATTGGTAGGTAATATATAGGTTGTTAAAAAATTATAATATTCATTAATATGTGAAAAATCATATGAAAGAAATTATTTAGATTAAATAATTTCATTAAATGTTAAACCAACAATTTAAAGAGTTTCACTCATGGTTTAATTTAATATTAAATATAATTCAAACTATATTACTTGTTGATTGAATATAATTTCAATGTTAGAATTTTTTTCATTCTTATAAATTCTTTATTTGGCATCAAAATTATAATTAATTTAAAAATCCAACATCAAGAATTGCATATGAATAGTTGTAGTATAGGTCATACATTACATTATACGTTATATATAAGAAAATTTCTAAAAACCAATATTATCTATGAACTACACTTATAATTGTCAAATCTATGATTTTATTTAAAAAGATTTTAATCATTTATATCAAAGAGTTTCTGATAATTCATGGTTGTGATCAATATAAATATGTATATAATTTTATAATTATATTTTAATAAGAATATATAAAAATAATAATTTATTGGATAAATTGTTATGTAGTAAATTGATAGATAAAATGAAATTTAGTTGAAAAACATATTAAATTTAATTCAATCGTTATAATCACTTAAAAAATTAGGTTTACATAACATGAGTTATGAATTAAATTTAAATATTATTATATCTTGTGAAAACATATTACCCATAAAAATATATAATGATATATTAAATCCAAGTTAAGAACTAATTAAGGCCACAATTATCAAGGATATGTTTTTCATGCCAATTCTTGGTCCACATGTATTACCCTATGTACAATTTATATGGAAATATTTTATTTGTTGTTAGAAATGTGAAATCATATAATGACCATGGATTTTCATGCATAGATATTACATCTATTAAGATCAACATTAAATAAATTTCACAAACACACAAATGAGTACCATTAAGGATTATGAATATTTGAGACCAGATACACATTATTCTTATTTAAGAATTTATATAAAACAACTCTTATTCGGATATTCCCACAATTTAAACCAATTATTAATACCATAATAAAAACAATATTTAGAACTTGGTGAATGGAAATATATGAAATTAATATATAAAATTTTAAATAAGGTTACAAACCAGTGATATCAATGATTAATTAGGAATGACATGAACATAATGGTATAACAAAACTATTATTTATTTTTAAAACAAACCCATAAATAAAATAAATTATAATAGTAGGTCATGGAATTATTCTTGGAAGATCATGTGGTGTAAATAAAAATTTTAATAAATTAATATAGGACATGACAACATAATATAAACATATAAAAAATATAAAAATATGATTATTATAATGCGAACACGTATAAGAAAAACTAGGTTCAACCATTTTATTATTCTTAATAAATAATTCCATCACATTAGCTTATATAAATGTAAAAAAGATCATCACATATTCTTATGGACATGAAATCCATGTCCCTGCATAAAATTATAGATTTTAAAACATGGTCTGAGACAAATTTTATTACAATTAAAACAAGGTCAAATCGTGAAATTGTGAAGATGAAATAAGTTTCCCTTATAAAATATTTACTTTTATATTACACATATTAATAAATTAAATTAAGGTATATATAATTTTTGGACATCTATTATATATTGAAAAACAAATATAAGTGTTCCATAAGATAAAAAACATTCATCATATTATACCCCATGAAAGGAATTGGGTTTTATAAACATATCCCTTATAAAATAAATGGGTCCAAATAAATATTTTCATCATAATCATAAACCATCACAATAAATAATAAGGATGCTATAATTGGATAATATCCCAGTTAAATCATATTTAACATCAAATAATGTCATCTTGGATGGAAAATGTTATTTATCGATCAATTCAAACATTTATGTGGAGAATACCCTTTTCTCTTTGAAATAATTAATTAATAATATAAATATTTCCCAATAGTAATGAAAAAATATTATTTCAAAATAAAAATTGAATAATTTAATATATTCTTTAAATCATTTAGTGTTCTTGATGGATTGAAATACAATTCACGCTGTATATGGTAAAATTAAAAATCTATTCAAATTTTTGGTAAAAAATCAAAAGTACCGCATTTCATAAATATATCGGATGATTAAATTTATAAAAATATAAATAAAGGTGTTAAAAGTATTTTTTATAATTTTATGAGATTATTTTAAAAAATTCTAATTACATAAGAATATATAAATGTGGATGAAATATTATTTTTGACCAAAAATAAAAAAAAAGTTGATTTTCTTAAGGGACATTATTCTAGTATATTTGGATCCTAAAGAGGGTAAAATTAAATTAAAACATGTATTGTCTATAAATAAATATATTTATTAATAATTAACAAGTTTTTTTCGAGGTATATCATAATATTTCTTCATTGGAGTCATAATTGTATACCATCCTGATATATAATGACAGTGTAACATAAAACACTAACCACATTGGGAACCATTGAATAATAATACCAATGAAATAAATATCACTAGATATTTATGAAAATACCGCATAAAATCAACAACACTAACCAGGGGAATTATATACAACCCATAGAATAAAAAAGTTGTGAAAATGGCATGTGCCTCACAGAAGTAAATGTAAAATGAAAATACCATTACATTGTACTGACATTAGTTATTTGATTTCAATCCAAGAGTATAGTAATTATAGATATATTATACATTTATTCCTAAAACATACATATGTGTATCACTCCAGATATTATTTACTTGTATCCTTTTACCTACCATTCATTAATAATTCATTATTAAAAGTACTGATCCATGTGATAACAAATTCATTTTTCATGGTTGTTTGGGATTCATATAATGTTCCTTGTACATTGATTAGGGATTAATATGATAAGTAATTTTAAAAATTATATAGATATCTTATATTTTTTAATATATTTTTAGATTCATTCATAATGTTAAGATTGAAGAATAAATTACCCAGTAAATTGATAAAGAAGACTATATGTATGCCTGAATATTGTATCCATTTTTTTATTATTTAAAACGATAAAGGAAAATCATCTTTTAAATTAATATAATCATTTTATTATTATATGTTTTATATATTATATTTTAATAAATCATTTTTATAATCCATGTCTAAATAAATGAATAATGTACCGCAACAATGGTTCAGGGTGGTAGTCTACAAATTCACATGGGAGAAGATATCATTTCCCAAAGGATATAAAGCTATGATAGCAGATATTATATTATAATTAATGTTGTTTAGTAATGTAAAATATAATATATATATATATATATATATATATAAATAAAATATCCAATATTTATCATATTCTCTGGGAGGTGGTGATGGGAAACGGATTAGATTGATTCATGATGTGGTAGTCCAACGTACAGAATATTAATTTTTCTACTTCACATTTGACATAAGTTATGGTAGAAATATGTTATTAAATAATGGTAATAAAATAACCATAGGTGTTATATAATATATTTATAATATTTTAATTATTAATATAACATCCTAGATCCTGAACTTCTATATTCGTTGCTGAAATCATAATGATTGCATTTTTAGAATTGATAACACTGATGGTTTCCAAATTTTCACCATCAAAAACATACAATATTAAAAGGAAATATCAGATCACATAAATTCTTAAATATCATTTAGGTTTATATTTTTAGATAATTAGTAAAAAAAATGACCAAAACAATACCCTATAATTAAATAGATTATATTTCCTACTATACTCTGCTTCTCATGATCCATATTATGTTATCAATGTCATTGACGTGAATACCTTCAAGGAAAAATTAATTTAAAATAATAATTGAATAAAATAATAAGAGTGAGGTAAAACTATAAATAAGGTTAAATATAATCATTAAAAATTTAATTAAAACTGTCTTTATAATAATAGCATATGGGAACAATGAAATAATCAAAGTGCATGATCTTACCATAAGAATATCCATACCAATCAATACATATATCACCAAAAATGAAAATATGTTATTAGGATTTAAAAAAGAAAAGAATCATTATAATAAATAATTTTGGACAATTTGATAGCAATATTGATCGATGTAAATATTAAAAACACATACCAAGAGTATATATAACATATTTGTATCTCAGAACATTTTCTTCGCCGCACTTATTAAAAATATAATAACTAATATCACTAGATCAATTATGACCATTATTAGTAGTAGAAAAGTCCATTAACCGCACTAAGAATGATCTATTAATCGAGGGAAGAAAATGGGGGGTGGTCCCATTTATCAATGCTCAGAGACGCACTGATAAAGGCCCCTTTTATTAGCGCTCAAAAAAGGTCCTTTATCTGCACTTTTTGTTTGTGCTGATAAAAGACCCATTTTATCATCTCTTATATAGAAATGATAAAAGTCCAAAATGATTTCAAAAAAATAAAATTATTGCGGATATTTTAATAGTGCTTGAACCCCCTTTTTCAGCACTAGGAGGAACCCCTCCCACTCTCCAATGTGCAACACTTTCGCTTACATCACGCACTTTCGTATGTGTCCCTTCCTATTTCAACCTGAATCCAAACAAGAGACCTCCCACCGGGTAAGCTTGCACCATTACCACTATGCTATTTAGTTTTTTTTCTATATTTAATGATATATATATTTATATATATATATAGTTATATTTATACATATATTAATATAGATTCATATTATTATAAATATATTTAGTTATATTAATACATATATATTTATTCATATATTAATATAGATTCATATTAATAAAAATATATTTAGTTATATTAATAAATATATATTTATTCATATATTATTATATAAATATATTTATTTGTATATTAATATAGATTTATATTAATATATATATATATTTAGTTATATTAATACATAGATATTTATTCATTTATTATTATATATATAATTATTTGTATGTTAATTTATATTTACATTTTTATTTATAAATATGTTTTCAGTTATAATTTTTTATCCACATATTAATTTTTATATTAATATATATTTCTAAGAATAGTTTTAAATACATTTATGAAATATTTTTTTATGTGTGTTTGAAAATAAATAAATACATACATAAAAACATATATACAATACACACACACAAAGATATATATACATATACATGAATAAATACATATATGTGTGAGTGTGTGTGCGTGTATTTGAAAAGCCAAAAAATGTTAACAACAGACAAATCCTAATGTAGAAGTCTCTTTCAACTCCACAACTAGTAAAATATTTGAAAATGAGTCAATCTTTGATACGATATGTGGTACAAGACTAGAGGACATCCAGATCATAAGTTAGACCAGTTTGAATGCTAAAAAATTAGGGTTTTCGGACTAAAAACATAGTTTTGGAGGCATTATGGGTCGTTTTGGGACTCGAAAAATGTGACCAGAGTATCCCTTGGATTAATTTCATGTAGATATTTTTGCATGCATCTATTTGATATTCTATAGAGCCCAAATGTACACATGTATCAACAGTTATGGACATTTAATGTTTGAGTTACATTTTAAACATATTTTAGGTCTTTTATTAATTTTGTTTTTATTTTTTGGGTCTTCAAATTGTTATTAAATTTTTATTAGTTGATGATAATTATCAAATTATCAATTAATCATATTTTTTTAAAATATTTTAAATCAATTTTCACTAAATTTATTATATATTAAATATAATAGTCTTATTATACTTATTTAAAACAATTAAAAAATTATATATTATATTTATTTAAATATAAATATACTTATATAACAATATATTATTTTTCATGAATATTTTTTTGATATATAAACATTATCAGTGCTAGGAAAAAGCACTGATAATGCATCCCCATTATCAGCTCTACTAAAAAAGCAGGGATAAAGGTGTCCCATTTAACTGTGCTAAAAAGCCGCAGATAAATGGGGCGTTTATCAGAACTAAAAATTCAATGATAAAGGGTTACATTTTTGAGATAATTATTTAGCAGAGATAAAGTGTGGCACAATAGAAACCTCATTTTGTGGTATTGTATGGTCTACGTCCATCCACAATGTACTTTTATTTGAAGGATTAAGCAGTCTTGTCATTACTTGGTTTTCCATGTAACAATATTTACATGGATAATAATTTAACAAACGACTATTTGAAAATAACATAACCACCCAACCTTTTCATAGAGAAGAACTACCCATTTCTCATTAATAATAATACCAACTATAATCAAAACAATTTTCCAAGAACAGAATCATGAAATAATTGCATAGGGAAGTCATTTCATCATGAACTCATAGAAACATTAATTATTCCATTCATAATTTCATTCTACCATGAAATTGAAATATGATACATGAAAATCTATTTGAAACATGATTAATCAATGAAAAATTGTGTTTTATAAAAACCACTATAAAACATGATTAACTTGTGGAAGAGAAATTGGTTTAATGTCAATCTCATTGAAAGAGTAATAAAATATAAAGATAAGTAATGAGGATTATATCATTTAAAAAAATCCCCATTGGAAAATATGTTACCATATTTATTCACAATTTTAACTATAAATACCTTTAAAATATAATTACAATATTGTTTTAGGAAAATAACATTTTTATTTTGAAAATTAGTAAAAAAATATTTACAAAATATACTGATATTAATATTCCTTTATAAAAAATAGAAACCTATTTGGGATAATTGAAGGAAAATATTTTAAATTATGGAAGGGAAATATGTTTATTTCATAAAAGTTAGAAATAATATTTCTTTTCATAAGTATCTTATAATGGGGGGAAAATAACTTATTTGGAAAATATTATCAAATTTCCATTAAAAACCATTTAAAATAAGGTAAAATCTCATATAAAATAGCATTTTGAAATTATTAATTATTATAAGATATCATTTTCGAATAAAAGGGCATAAAATTGAATGATTCATATTATAATAGAAATAAATATACGATTATTATCAATTAAAAATGAAAATCATAGTGTTTCTTAAGTTAATAATCGATGATATGGGAAATCATGTAAACCTAATTCATAAATAGAGGATAAAAAAAATTATTTGGTTCATGAAATTGATATCAAATATTTTACTATAATATAATCATGGCTATAAACTATATGTTCATGACCTTAAATGTTACATAATATTGAGTTTTATCCCAATAATTTATTTTCTTCACAATGAGGATCTTTTTATGTTTAGATTTTTTAAGAATGATGCCATAATTCATAAATAAGAACTCAAATATTTTAATGTAGACTCCACCAATAAATATCTATACTTTTCACAATATGAAATTTTTATAAAAATAACCATGGGTTCTTTTCAAGTTCAGTCATCAAAATATTTCCCTTGATATCATACTTGTCTCAATTATCCCTTATTTATTATTAAAAACATTTGAAAATATGGCCTATATATAGAAATTTAATTATGGGATACACAGAGAATGTAACTATTTAGTATTGTTAAAAAATAAAAACCCATGAAAAAATTATAATAAGGTATTAGCTCTCTCCCTTATGAATTATTAAATTAATTCCTTTTCAATTGGTTATTTTTTTACATTTTATAGTACTATGATTACAATAATGCAATAAATATAATATATAAAGCATAAAGGTATATTGGGAGAAAACTATACTTTTTATTGTTATGTATGGAATACACATGTGGTCGACATCCATTCAGGTCCCTCCTAAAAATGTAATAACTATATGATCAATATTCATACAACATTAATTAGGGGTCTATTACAAATCAAAATCTTGTTAGTTTCTCATGGAACCACCCATAATTGTTTTATTATGTAACCAGCTATCAAAACTCCATATACCATTATATAATCAAAAAACATAATATCTTACAATATTTATCTTTTCAATGTCAAAAATTAATTTTTAGTGATTAGAAAAAATTTCTTATTATTCAAAAAATCAATCAAATTTCTAAATTAATTTTAAAATACTTAGAATGATATTTTTAAATCAATGTGTCCCTTAGTAATTTGAAAAATATGAATAATAATCCATTTGAAGTAATTGTAATTAACAATAAATTAAATTAAATGAGAATAAATAATTTCATTATATGATATATCAATGGTGATATATATTAACCTAATAAAATATTATTCGTATATAACATTAAAATATTCATTAATTAAAGCAGATTGAGACGATGTTCCTTACCATGAGTATGATTCATCACGCATGCCATTTATCATCATAAATGATAAAATTAAATTAATCATTATAATTATTTAAAACGTTTTTTCATTTATTATTACTTATATATCACTTATTTCCAGGCTATAACAATTACATAACTGTTAAGATTCACATCGGATATTTTGATGATAATCGTTATATGAGTCCAAAATTACATTGGAATGGTATATATAGTAAAAATTTCTTATTTCCCAATTATATATTGAATAATATTAACAATTACATAATTATCAAATTATAAAAAAAATATACTTTTAAATACATTAATCAACTACGGATAGGTAAAATGAATTATGATAAAATCATGGAGACTATAGGTCGTAAGTGAGCATGAGTAATGTTTCCTTTTTTTAAATGATCATAATGGAAAGAATGTAAGTATTATTTTTTCATTAAAAAATTATTATAATATATTTAATATTATATTTATCATTTATATATACTTATGTATATAATATATTTGATGTGGTGAATAAAAATGAATCACATCACTTCATGGTGTTGAAAGTTCTAACATACGAATGAATGACATTATTATTTTTATGTCCATGAAAAGGTATGAAATTGAATGATTTATTATACATTAATAATGATAAATATTTCATGAAGAACATATATAAACATTAATTTAATCATTATTACTAGTCAACAAAAATGATGATTTAAACGATTTATATTAGATAATGAGGATAAATTTCACCATGCACACAAATGATTAATTATTTTATCAATTTGAGCGATGTTGGGCTAGTTATAGGTCATTACACCAACATAATAAAATATATATATATTAAAGATAATAAAATTATTTATATAGTGATGTAAATTGTTTTGAAGGAATTATTATAAGAAATAAAATAGACACACTTGATTAAAAATGATAACCCATCCTCAAACAACATCATTTGTGTAACACCTTATGCCCACTAAGGATATTGTTCTGACTAACCTAGACCTATTAAATGTGGTTAGGGATTATAGTAGGGTTAATGTATAATTATTGTATTAATCATGTTGGTTTTGATGTTTGATAAAATTATAAGAAGTGGAATATTTTTATTGGGGAAGGGAGGAGTACTATTAAGTTTCTCATAATTTTAATATAATATAACTATAATTACTAATAAATACAGACCCAACCTGATTTATATATTATATATCATGTAAATGGGTCACTATACTATCATAAAATAATAATAAAACATATTATTACTCTTTTAATCCTATTCTTTTGGGTTTTCTCCCTTATTAAACCACTTTAACTCTTATCGTGATAAGATGTAGTTTACTCTTTGAGGGATAATATAATTACTATATTATACCGAAATAAATATAAATAAATCATATATAAAATTTTAGAGAATATTTGAATCCATTTGAACAATTCTGTATTTTTATAAATTTTATGTCATATAATAAACTATTATGTATTTTAAAATATAATTAAAATTTATTTGGTGACAATTCATAATCTTTATTTTACAAAAAACTATTTAAATTTAAATTTGGCTGTTAAAACATCACTATCATGTCATATTTACCTATAGTTTTTTTGGATGACATTAATTGTCTCAAATTATATTATTTGTAACATTTTTAATCTCATTTATCTTAAATTTCCATTAATTAATCTATTACTACATCATCATTTGTAATCCTTTAATAAAAGTATTTATGTCTTATAAAATTCAAATAAATTTTCATAAAGAATATAAAAATAATATATTTCCCAATACAATTAATAGTCTATGATACCCCTTTAGTGACCATATATTAGGAATTTTATAGTTATTATAATCATTAGTACGACTTAATTTCCTTTTCATTAAAATAAAATTCTATAAGGGGCATAAAGATATCAATTTGGATCTAATAGGTCTCAAAATAATCATAAGGAAGATTTTGGTCCATATTCATTTATATGATAAATTTAAGATAAGTGTTTTAGAAAAAATTTTATATTTGTAATATTATTTTATCCTCATTTACCAAATTTACCCTTAATATAGAATAGGTACGGTAAAAGACCTATTTATTAAAAAATGAAAGAGAAAATAGTCAAATAGAGGTTTCTGGGGTTATACACACATCATTCCCCCAAGATAAACAGAAAAGAAAAATATCTATGATAATAGTCATAATATGAGACATCATAATCACCATACCATTCAGAATCATATTTAAGAGGACATTGGGACCCTGTATCCATTGTTAGCATCGGGTATGAGTATTTTTTCCAATGTATTTTATTCCTAGGGGAATAGGACAGAAACCATCATCAGATAAAAAATCCTAACTATAGGTTTTTCTATGTTTTAATTTAAAATATAGAATCCACTATTGAAATTTCAAAACACATAATTAGATGAATTTAAATTTATGTTAATACTTTTGATGGAAGGTGAAATAGGGGGGTTGAAGGTAAAATGTTCTAATGTTTGAAATTTTTTTAATATAAAAATTTAATATTAAAAATATTAAAATTAACTTAATTTGATTAATAGTTGTATTATTAATCTGATTTAATTTTAAAACCAATTTAAAATATGTTTTAATTATCTATCCTAATTAGTTGAAAATGTAGTTTAAATTTAAAATAAAAAATATTTAAAGCATAGAAAAATTAATCTTTTCATAGAAATACCAAAAATTCGACGAAAATAAATACTGATATTAAAATTCAAAATAAGTTTCTTTTATCAAATAACATTAATAAAATAGTAAAATTATATTTTATAAAAAAATTCTCTATTATAAAGATGTGAAAATTATTTTAAAAAAATTACATTTTTAGAGGAAATTTTAATTATTATTATTTTATACCATTCAAATACATTACATAAATGTAAAAGAAATTATAAACGAGTTTAGACTTATTCTCTCATTACCATTGTAGTTCTGTCCCCCCTTTGAAAATAAAATCCAATTTATTTTATACTTATTAAATAAGTGGGGATATCATTCCATCATTTAATTTTGGAATTCCAATGTTACATCTTAAACCATAATGTTTATCCATTACACTTTACCCATATTAATCACTTAATTTGGAATCACATTCTATCTACACTCAATAAATTGGACTAGTTATTCGTTATAAGAAATATTCCCTTTCTAATAGAAATCCTTTAGAGATGAAAACATGAGACTAATAAAGCACATATTCCCATAACATTGAAACATTTAAAACAACTCCTACATGATATAATCTTATAGGAATGTCAAATATTTAGGCAATTGATCTAACTCTATTCTGAATTTTATATGGTGAAATAACCTTTTCACTCGGATTCCCATTATCACCAAAATTAATTGATCATTTCCCCAGAGAAATGTTGAGAAATACTTGTTCATATACATCAAAAAATAATCTTCTTCTAGTTAAACAAATATTTTTTCAACCTACATTGGGCTTACCTCATGTGTCACTGAATGAATTGATCATTATTTTACCAGTCCTATTCCTACATTGATCCCATCTAATTACAATCTATAAAATTACCCAATGAATCTGGTGACCAACACCACATTAATATATTAACTAAAATGGTTCCATCTATATATCAGAATGAAAACAGTTTTTTAAGAAAACTGAAAAAATAATGAATTTCATATAATCTTACCTAGTAATCCATTGAACAAGAATGAATCAAATAATATAAGGGTTTAATTTTACACTCGGAATTCTCACAAAATTGATGGTGAAATTATATATTGAAATTTAATTCATTATTCATTGGATTTGTTATTCCAATCCCAATCTCGGATGTGATAATATTGTTATTGTATGATACAATGGAATGGAAATCTCCATGTGACCTGACTGTATTGTTTATATAAATTTTAGAAATTTTATCTAAATAAATTGAATCTATAATGGGAAGAAAATGTGATGATTTATTTTATATATTAACATTAACCCAAATCAAAAAATTTACATGAGAATTTTTTGGAAAACCTGCCAAAAAATCCATTGATAAATTCTCCCAATTCATATTTGGTACTGGTAATCATTGAATCATCTCCTTCACTAACTTTTATTCTTCTTTAACATGTTGAATGTCAAAAAAACGTCCCAAAAAATGTATTAATACATATTTTTATTTAATCCAATCATTAATACTCTCGAATGAGTCTTCACAACATAGTGCTTCCCATATAAATAGAAAATTGAGAACAATGAGCTATATTCACCAACTATATCTGTAATAGGGCATCACAAGGAAGAAGTAATCAATTCAAAAATCCTCAATTAACTTATTTATTTATATTAATATCAGGAAACATATCCAACTTAATGGATAATATTTATTTTTGTAGTAATTGTTCCACCATATGATCTTTCTTAATTCATTCTGAATAAGTATACTCTACTAAAACCTAAAAAAATAGAGGATTTCCATACATTGATAATTTATAATATGAATTTTATCGAATAATTAAACAAAGGTTCACATTCAAAATGTAACATTCTTAATGTTACATTATAACTTCAACCAAAAGAATCCTCTACTTTGTTTCTCTTCGACGCCAGTAACGAATCATCAAATCATAATCTCTTATTATTTCAGTCCATCTCTTCTCCCATGTTCATTCATTATGATTGTATATAAATTTAATATTTTTTCAATAATTATATATTTTACACATTACACTATAAAAATGATGCCTCTATTTTTTTAGAATATAAAATAGTATCTAATTCCAAATCACATGAAGGGTAATTTAACTGACAAGGTTTCAACTAACATGAAGAGTAAGAAATTACCACATATTTATGCATTAGAACACTAAAAATTCTTTTAAATGAATAATCTCATTAGATAAAAAATTAAACATTTCAAGAATTCAGGTCCATAACTGGAACATTTTCCAATATTTTTTTTCAAATCAAGGAAACAATCATCACATTCTTTTTTCTGGATGAAATTAACTCAAATAGATGTTATTTAATCCAATCGGATAGGTAAATGATAATTTTTTTTCAACAACTATCATTACCCTATCCACTCATAGTGTAAACATTATATTTCAGAAATGTGAGAAGGGAGATAATGACACCCTAGTCCCACCTCCAGTAGTCCCCAGGTTGGAGACTAGCACCGGGGGTATAATAATCAAACATATGCTATTAATTACCATCTAACAGAACACTTACAATATAGATATATTAGATATAAACCAACCAAATTTACCTCATACTGCAATATAAAAATAAACCCATGTAAACATATGTAATTCCATGCATTGTTTACTACTATAGTAAAGGAAAAACTGAAATTAACTAAAATTACAATAAAACAGAATTGACCGCGAATATTGCATAGTTCCAGAAACCACAAGATATTAGTTACCAACTATATCTCCATCCTACTACAAGTGAACAGAAAGAAAATCATTTTTATATTCTTAGGGTTAGTTTAAGAGTATAATCAGTAGGATCCTCCCCAGAGCCTCTTGTGAAAATGAAATAAAACCATGAAAAAGCACAGTGAAGAACTAGTGAAACTAACTCACCAGTTAAATAGGTTTACTATATTCCCATACTCACGGTCGCTACTCTCACCATGTATCTCAAAAAGATTATATTGAATGGTAATAAATATCACGGGAAAATTGCAACCACTTCCCCATTGGTTTGTCTCTTTTCCCCAAAGTTACATGTTCTATGCATTTGTCTTTAAAATGGCTTGCCCACAAACCCCTAGGCGTAGCACCACAACATGTACCTCAAGAAATACCTCCAAAATGTCCATGTAACAAAAGTAAATAGGTAGTTTCTGGATTCCACCATCGATCACATATCAAGTATCACACGCCAAGCATTATAACTCAAGCCATTATAATTCATATGCAGCTTAAGGATCCTCAAGCCATCACATCCTACACACATTACCCATATAGTAGTCTATAAAAAACTATATCCCGAAATTAAGTTGGTGAATACCCACAAGACATTATAGCCCTCTTCTTCTATATATGGGCAAACATAAATGTCATGACTACTAGCATAAGTAACTACCAAGAGAAGAGAGAAGGGCCAATGGGGGTAGTTAACCATCCATCATCCCACCGAGATGTTGTGGAATAAACCCCCTAGGCATAGAATCCTTGAGGAGTCAATTTTCCTATCCTAAATGGTTGAGTAACATATATAAACATAAAAAATGTATAATGTAATACAAATAACAACCACACCTCGGAGAAAACCATTTCATAGACTCAAATGAAGATAATGTCTCACAAACTCCCGACGACAACTGTTATAACAAGATATCCTATATGAATATAACCATTTTAAGAGAGTTATTTTGTTACCTATCCCTTTTTACCGGTTTCAAATTAAATAATTAATTATTAAACCACTAATTAACCATTATTAATTATAAATTACTTTTAATTAGCATTAAACAATGTTTCATTCCCTCTAGGCATCACCAAACCATGTCCACAGCTTCTTAGGAATATTTCCCTAGCGTTACATCCCTTAAAGATCCAACCCCATGGGTTTACATAATTTATTTAATAATTTTTTAAGCTCAATATTAATTTCCAAAAATTACAGGTATTCAAGAAAATCAAAAATAATGTACAAAATATAAGGTGCTCCACACTGGGAGTTTATAAATTACCCATTGAGCCTTTTCCCCAATAGAAGGAGCATAGACACATCCATCCTTGAAAAGATAAATACATAATGAACATTTAATACCTCCTGATTCTTTTCCATTATTGTATGTATGGACATCAAGGCAAACATCATTATGTAGTGGTAGATAAGTGAATAAAAATAACCAACAAAATTAAAAAAGCACCCAACATTCACAATATTAGATAATTTTAATCATATCAGGTGTCCTCCCTGACTCCCACATGCATAAACCAATCCATCTCTCTAATCTATGAATAATATATTTCTCCAAATCCTGGGCCTTCACACATATCACAACATCCTCTGAGGCCTAGCCATCCCAGGTTCACACCACAATAGAAGAATCAAGATTCCAATCAACAAGTGACTAGGCTCTTAGCCACATGCAAGGTAGATATCCTTCACATATAATGAGCACGCACGACTATAATAATAAATATAATATAATATACATGAATGTGGTTAAATCCAAACCATGATAGATATTATATTTTATCTATTAACAGGTTATTTAATCCTTAATGAATTAGCTGAGTTTTATAACCTACATCACTCTATTCATTCGATTTTCAACAGAATACCACATTAATAACTGAATTCAAAAACACACTTATTTATCATTATCAAATTAATTTAAAATTAATATCATAATTATATTCATTAAAAATTTAAATCATGAACAACATTATAAAAAAATAAATCATAAATATAACAATATCTTTAAAAAACAATAGGCAACAACATATGATCGATACCAATTTATTTATCTAGTTTAAATATTTATAAGGTCAATTGTATCACAATATAGTGGTAAAAAACATTATAAAACAACAATTACATGATAAATAATAGAGAATCCATGAATCCCTAAATTCAAAAAGTTCAAAACATTCTTTGGAGAAGAATGATTAACACAACAGATCACGATCAACTCTTATGGAAGACTTTATCCACCTGAGGATGTAGAGACACCACCACACCAACAATAACCGAATAAATATACATTAAAAAATGGAGATCACATGACATAAGATGGGTAAAAGGAACAAAAGGAGAGGTACCCATAAGAACGGTGGTAGTACATACCCTATATTGATGACAGATTGACACACTTGTGTTGCACCAAAACATGGGGAGCACATGAAGTATAAAAAAACATTAGGGAAGAGACGATCCAAGGAAAAAAAACTACACATTCCTTCTATGGGATGGAAGGAAGTGTTCGGGAATCTTGTCCTAGGCAACAATAATGAAGAATATGGGAGAAAGATAAGTCATCCCTTTAAAAGATTTTATAGACCATCAGTTAAAGATCTAATGGATTTTCCATTTAGATTATATTTATAATGATTATTCATTTTGACAATGTAAAGGCTTCTCATATGTTATGAAATATTAATATATAAGTAATGGGATTTCAATCTTCCATAAATTCTGTAAAAAATGCATTGAATCCATTTTATGATAATGGAAACTTTGAACAGGTGAAAATGATGGAAATATTGAAAAATAAAAAAATGATAAAGGAAATGACACTGATTTATAAACACTATTCGTGACATGGTTTTGATGCCACCATTTTGGTTACACTATTTTTGTGACACCATTTTTGTGCCACTATTTAATAAATTTGGAAAAGGAAATAACATAGTTCTGGAAACACTGTTCCCAAAATTGAAAATTTCTGGAAAAATGTTAGCCATAAGTCATATAGACTTCACTAAACACATCCAACACCATATTTTAGGAAAGGAATGGATCAGAGTGGTCCATTCCATTTCATCACATACCTCTAAAAACATTATTTTCCCCAAGAAAACAAACCAACCAAAAATAAGAAATAGAGATAGAGTTTTGAGCAACCACTCCTCGAGATACCTCTCAAGGCTCTCAACACCCTAGGAGCTCAACTAGCTCATAAATGAACACACGAATCTGCACACCACCCACAAACAATTTCTAACCACTTTTGTTGGAGGAGATACCTCACAAAAAATATAATTCCACACTAGTTACAAGAGGAAGAAATCTCATAACCAAGAAACGTCTAAAACCTCGATCCAAACATCATTATAATTGTAGAGTTACACATAAAACATCTCAAGGTATTGAGAACGTATCTGCAACACAATATCTCATGTACTCTCCCTAATGCCACCATGTTACTACTATATACGAAAAAATGGAATAACATGCAAGTACAACATCTTCACCTTTCAGTATTGGATCTCGACAAGATGATCCTTGAAGTTTGCATCTTCATTAACTTCATTCATACCCGGATTGATGCTGTGAGAGTCATCATGAATATAACCACATATATTTTCACAGAAAAAAAATTGTGTATCTGGATCATCTATGGGGGAAGTGCAAAAAGATACGCTATAGCTCTAACATGATCGAACACATTGAAAGACCCCACAATCTGAGGATAAAGATTTCTCCCATAACCAAACCATCACTACCCACGATGAGGAGTTACCTTTATAAAAACATGATCCCCAAATTAAAACTCTATAAGAATCATCATATGAACATCATAAGATTTATAATGAACCTTCATTACCTTCATCCTCCCATGAATTACCTAAAACATTTGCATCGTATTTTTTACTAGCATTGTACATAAAATATCTGACACTCTGACCCCAATTCAACTGAAAGGTGAACAGAAAGTTCAGAAATTCAATGATTCAAATGGTTCCAAATCAATGGTGGAGTGGAAAAAATAGTTGTATCCAGTCTTTGCCAATTTCTTTTTCTTAATCCATAAACCTGTCAAATCAAGTACACAAGAGTACAACATATCTTCAGTAGTCAGGATGGTTTTCTCTATCGGACGATCTGTCTGTGGATGAAATGCAGTGCTAAGGTATATCTGAGAACAAAATAATGTTGGAGAACACTACCCACCCTAGAGATAAAATATGGGTCTCCATCAGAAAGTATCATCCTCAAGACTCAGTGGAGTCTCACCACCACCTCTAGATATTGCCTCAATAACCCTCCACTGATCTCGATTACTTGATCACTATACAGTGTGATGTTTTTTTCAAGAAATCCACTACCACCCATTTAGCACCATAGACTCCCTGGGATTGAGGAAAACCAGTAACAATGTATATTGTGATTTCCTCCCACATCCACTGAGGAACATCTAATGACTGGATAAATCAACTGGGAACATGGTGCTCTTCCTTCACCTTTTGGCAGACCAAACATCGAGACACATACTCGGCAACCACATGATTCTAGCCGAACCATCAAAACTGACTCACCAACGAACTACACATAATCATCATGCCAAGATTTACCGCTTAGGGAGAACCATGAAACACCCTAAAAACTATCTCACATGTCACCAAAGTAAGGAAAAAACTTCCCTGAAACAACACATGGATTTGTTTTCCCTTAGACTAACCATTAGGGGATTCACCACAAACACCTCGGTCTCCCCAGACCTCTACCTCAAGATACCCGAACTGATACTATTATACTTACTGCAATAGATATTAATGAACCATCATCTATAAAAGAAATAAACTTCCCCTAAATTCTCCAATATTCAATAGAAACATTGGATTATCTTCCATGAATCTCTATATTCACCAGATTAATGAAATACTAAACTAGGTGACATCCTTCTCTACGCATCAGCTACAAAATTCAAATTACAAGGTGTATACGAAATTTAAAATTCATAATCCTGTATGAAATCCACCCACCGATGTTGTTTCAAGTTCATGTCACACTAGGAAAAAACATAAAAAATTGTATTATGATAAGTGAAACCACAAATATCTCACTAATGAAGAATAGTTTCCATAACATCTAAGAAAACACCACTTCAACAAACCCGAGATCATTTGTGGGAATGTTACATTCATGGGTACACAACTACTATGATCCATATGAATTATCTGATCACTACTACATCAAAACACTGCCAAACCCAAGACGCGATGAATAGTAGAAAATGTCGAAGTAAAACCAACACGCATACAAAAAGAGAACTGCAATACTTAAATACTTCTCCTTTAGATACTTGAATGCTTCCTGACATTGACGAGTCCACATTAACGCTTGATCATTCCAGGTGAACACTGTCAGAGGTGTCATAAATCGAGAGAAATCATCCATGAACCACATGTAATTTCCTTTTAGAACATGTAAAATTAGAAGCATTGCCACTGCCTTGGTGGATTTCAAATAAACATATCATACTATATTTGACTGATCCACAAATACATCCTTATTGGTTACAACATGACCCATGAAATCGAATCCTTGAGACAAAAACTCACACATCATCAACCTCCCAAAAAGATTGTGTCAAAGAAGAACTCCCAAAATGGAATGTAGATGTATTGCATGCTCCTCCTCTGATGTGGTGTACATAAGGATATCATCAATTAAAACCAGAACTAGCATATCCATGATCTCATAGAACATAACATTCATCAAAACCATGAACCAAGATGGATCATTTTTCACACCAAATGGCGTCACCATGAACTTGAAATGATCATGACGACCACAGAAAGTGTTCTTTGGAATATCCTCATAATTCTCATGCATCTAATGAAACCCAGACCTAAAATTGATCTTCAAAAACCATATCACACTGTTTATTTGATCGAGTAAATCATAACTCCATTGAAGAGGATATAGATTATTCAAAAAAAACATTTTTCATGTGATGATAATCAATACAGAACAGCATACTGCCTTCAAACATATTCATGAAAAAAACGGGTTCTCTCCATGGTGAGAAACTCAACCAAACAAAACAACAATGCAATATACCATTGAGCTATATATGCTACTCTCGTAACTTAGAAGGGGCCATGTGATATGGATACATAGATATAGGAGACTCACTTAGATTTAGCTTGATCCTAAAATTAGTCTCTCATTGAGTGGTAATGCTACTACCTATTCTAGAAATACATCAGGGTACACTTCAACGACCATTTGAAACAATGGATGATAAACATTTGAAAAATCTCAACATCACTTCAGCCATCAAGGATGACATAGAATTAAACGACCTCTTACCCATTCAACTCTCTCGCTCCCAAGAAAAACTATTGGCTCTCAATTAGCATCAAATAACAAAACATTCTTCTGTAATCAATACAAAATAACATGCACTGTATAATATGAGTCCCTACTGAGGATGACATTGTGAGGTTTTATATCTAATCATAATAAATATCCCCAATTTTAGTGCTACCCCGGAACTAGCTCACAGTATTTATATACTTTAAAAGCCATCACAACCTCCAAATGAAATAGTCAACACTGAGGGAACTTGAAGCCTCTCTAACTCATGTCCAATAGAATGGAAAAGGGAAGGTGATATGAAGGAGTGCATGTAACCGGAGTTAAAAAATGAATGAACCGATTTAGAAAACAATAAAAGGGTACCTCGAATGATGTTTGGCTAACATAGTGATAGAAACACTAAATCATAGTGCTGAACACATCCTGCTCCAAGGACTATCTGACACCGTTGACGGCCAACAATATAGTTTATCTCTACTCTCAGAGGATGGGGAGTGTCCTGGGTCTGTCCTTTTCCTACCACATCTTCTCTCTAAAAATCCATAGCTCATGCAACCTACTACTGATCTCTTTTGTGGAGCTTTCTCAATGGAGGAACTAGGAGAAGAACATCTAGTAAACGTTCATTGATCTGAATAGTTAGGCACTCTCTCTGATGTTGACTGCTGGCTCCTCAAGGAAACCAAGCACCAGATCCCTTGGCCTATTACTAAGAGCATCCGCCCACCGAGAAACAAGATTCTAAGGGAAGGGACCAACCCCTATCCAAATAGAAACTCTTTTCCCCTAAAAACATGGAACCCCAGACCCCATCTCATCTTCATGAGGAATCATTATGACTCCCTTATCATGAAGATTCATATATGGGTTACATTCTTTCAAAGACCAATGTCCTCTCCATCACCTCAACATATGTCTTCAACATAAATGGGGAGACCTAGAATTAGATATCTTGATACAAAGCCTCCTAGAAATGTTGAACCCTTGAATCCTCATCTAGAAACAGGCTCGAAACAAATCATAAAAGTTTCCAAAAATGGATTCAAAACCCTCACACACTAGATCTCACCTATAAAATAATAATCAACACCTGCCGACTGGACGCCTTCACAGTCGAGGAATGAAAGAAAACTCTAAAAATGTATCTAAAAACATCCCATGCGATCTCTGAAACCTCTCAATCGTTGATGAACCAGAACCACCACTACCTCACTTCCCCATGAAGCATCTTCACAACCAATGATACTCGGTACTCCTTCTGATCATGGATTGAGCCGAAACCTATCTCATCCTCCTCCAACTAGTCTTCCATGACTACATCTGAAATAGAGACCTTATACATCTGTAGACTCTGGATCTGATATTCTCATATTGTCCACCTATAAGTGTCATCGCCATCAACATCCACTATGTGGAAATCTACTATCACATCCTAATAGTCATATTTTATGTGAAGAAGATGAGGATGTAAAAAAGGAGCCATACCTACAATATAATAAACAGTTAGATCTCATAAACCTAGTATATAGAAAACTAAACATTAATTAATTGTTTTCTTTTATTAAGTTTAGGTTATCCTATCCCATGGTCTACCCATTTAATCACAATATAAAAGATTAATGATGGATGATCCATTCGTAGGTCTATATCTTGCACTATGTATCACCTCATTTAGTAGCCATCGTAAATGTAGAGGTTAGTGCATCTGACCACTGGGGGCCCCAAACACTTGTGTCCCATATGGCCTAAAGTGGTTACAAAACATTCTAAAAATGAATGAAAATTTTTCCCTTACAAATAATGAAAAACCAGCTGTGCCTATCCCAAACTCTATCGTATCCCTCAATCATACCTCTGATACAACTCTTTGACCACCCCCTTCCCACAATTTGTACCCCTCAAGGTCTATAAATATGGGATGTGAGATATTAACACTCGAGTATCTACCCCATTATACCCTCATTTGTATACTTTCACTGGCGGTATTATAATCATATGAATGGTAGACATTAACCTCTAAGAGATCACATGGAAAAGTGATGGACAAGACATACACCCACATACTCCAACTCATACATATTTATAAAATAAACCCGTGTACACATATGTAATTTCCTATAAAGACTACTAAAACTAAAAAGGGAAATATTCTAGTACTGAAAGGAAGGAAAACAATAGTAACCATGAAGCCCGAACAACTCCTGAAACCCCAAGATTTTGGTAACCAGCATGACTTCCTACCCACTCCAAGTAACCGAAATGATAAAGATGTATATAATTAGGGTGATTATAATAGTATACTTATTAAGATCCTCCTAGGAGCCTCTCTGGAATATGTAACAAAATCAGTCTAAAGAACAATGAACAACAACTGAAGCTAACTCACCACCAACACATGTATACTATGTTCTGAGACTCACCAGTGATACTCTCGCCAGGTATCACATACAAGAGTATATATTATAATAAGGAATATCATGGGTACCCCTCTACCAATTCCCCTATGGTTGGCTCTTTTTTACAACATTACTAGTCCTAAGAATCTATCCCCAGAAGGTATTTCCCACAGTCACCTTGTTGTTCCACCAAAACATGCACCTCGTGCAATACCACCACTACATCTACAGAACAAAAATAAATGGGATGTTTTTTGAAACCATCAAGTCTCACCTAAAATGTATCATACATAGGAACTTATACATCCAACCATTACATCCCGTATGACGAGTAAGGATCCCCAAGACACCACAATATTTACATGTTACATCTGTAGTAGTCTATAAGAAACTATATCGAGAATATATGTGTATTAATAACCCCAATCCATTATAGCCCTCAACAGACTTATTTGGGGAAAACTGATAGTAATTCCTACTAGAGCTATTAACTACCAAGCGAAGTGAGTCATGCCATAGGGGGGTAGTCAGCCATCCATCCTCCCACTAGACTATTGGAGAAAACATCCCCCAGGGCTTAGAATCGTCGAGGTGTTAGATTCACAAACTAACACGGTGGAGTAGTAAATAGAAACAAAAAAAGTATAGAATTCAATACAGCTCACAAACACACTATAGGAATATATTACTCTTCGAATCCACTAAACTAACGTCTCTCAGAATCCCGTCCGTCACTGCTAAGACTAGATCTCCTATAAACCTATAACCATTTTATGAGAGATTTTAATTTACATACACTTTTATCAGATTAACATTATGTTATTAATTATTTAACAATTAATTAACCATTTTTCATTCAAAATTACATTTCACTGGCATCTCGCCAAGATGAATTCCCTCCATGCATTACCAAACGAAGCCCCCAGATTCACAGAAATATTACCTCAGCATCACAACCTAGTAATCTCCAACCACTTCGGTTAAATTAATTTATTCAGTAATTCATTAACATAATTATTACATTACCATTATTCTATACATTTTAAAAAATTATAACAAAGACACGTAATAGAAAGGGATCCACACAATGATTAGATGGACTACCCATTGGGCCTTTTCCATAATAGCAATATTATTGACAGATCTATTATCATGAAGTGAAACAAGGATGGAATGTTCCATACCTCATGTGTCTTAAACTCCAATGGAATTATGGTATGTACAAACATATAACTTATATAGTGGGGAATAAAAAGAAGATAAAAACCCAATAATATTCAACAAGAACAAAACACTCATAACCAACCCATTTCTTAATCTTCAATTTCCTCTTGGACACCCAAATCCATAATCGAATACATCTTTCCCTTATTGGTATCAACTACTGCCCCATCCATTGGGCCTTCCCAAAAACCCCAAGAGCCTCCTAGGTATTTCCATCCTAGGCTAACACCATAAAAAACGTATCAAAAAACAATCAATAAGAAACTGGGCTCTTGGTCCCATGCAAGGAATCTAGACTTCACACACAATGAGCACATGCAACTCCAACCATAAGTCACTTGGACATTAAAATAAAGAATTTATCTTAGATTCCCTTGAAAAAAAATTATCAAACAACCAGTTATAAAATCCATCCTGAAATAGCTGGTTTATTTAGAAATGTGTTTCCATATCCATTTTTTTATCATTCGTTTACCACTTCCAAAATTGAATTTTAATACACGTGGCATTATCATTATCCAATTAATTTAAAATTATTCCCAACATTAAATTATTTAATAAATTTACATCATGATTGTCATGATAAATTAAAAAGTAATAAATATAAAACTATCAATAAAATATAATTTGGAATAATATACCATCGATACCAATTTATTTATCTAATTCAAATATTAATCATCACAACTAAATTTTGATAATGTGGGAAAAAACAAGAACACACTATAGTTTAAGGTAAATGAATAGATATTCCGCTAATACCCTACTTTAAAATGTCTCCAGCGTTCATTACATGAGAATGGAAATCATAATAGATCATGAACACCTCTCCTGGAAGACATCATCTACCTGAAGATGCAGAGACACAACCACACCAACCAACACCCAAGAAAACATCATTAGAAACATAGATATCAAATGCCATAACATGAAAACGAGGAATAGGAGAGGAACCCCAAAGAATAGCGGTAAAACATAACATATATAGAATATGGATCAATGCATCTTGGTTCCACAACAATAAGGGGTGCACATTGAGAATGAATAAACTCAAGGGATGACACGATCCAGGGCCATAATAATATGCATAAATCCTATGGGAATGAAGGAAATGTTCACGAATCTTGCACAATGTAACAATTTAGAATAACATTGGATGAAGATCTATTAGACCATTAGAATATTTAACGGTGTATCGTTTTATGATATGGTGGATTTTCTATTATGATCAAATATCTCAAGGATCATTCATTTTGATCAAGTATCTAATACACTAAAATTAGAAAAAAATTATGATACTAGTTATAGAATTTGAATCATCCATAAATCTATTAAAATAAGTCCATGATTTCATTTTACATCAAAGTAAACAATAAACAAGTGAAGAATTATGAAATGTGAAAAAATATTGAATTTTGACAAAGGAAATGACATAGTTCTTGAAACACTGTTAATGACACTGTTTCAGTTCCACCATTTTGGTGCCACCATTTTAGATATATGGTTAACGAAATGACATAGTTCTTGAAACATTTTTCACTGAAATGGAAATTTGGAAATGTATTAGGGATACATCATCTTGACATTCCGAAACACCTCCAACAAAAAATTTTAGAAATGGAATGGATGCTAGAGGTTTGTTCCATTACATATACCATCATTATTATACCTCCATTCCATGAAAAATATGAATCTCGGTGACATTGTTTAGTCTTTTCCACTCTTTTAAAAAAATTACAGTTCAATAGTTAACATATCTCTAAGAAAAATATTTCTAAGGAATAAAATTTGATTCAACTAATATTCACTCTAACTATACATTCCATATTGTGTCATTCATTTTATGTGCTCAAAAACCACACATAATTTCCTTTCATGTTTATCATGGGTTTTGAATATAATAAAAAATCATCTAAAAACAACCACGATATAATTCAAAAACCGATAGTAGAATCCATTCATAAGACTCATAAAAACCTAAGGTGAATTAAATAACAAAAAATAAATAACTATAAACTCATAAATCCCATATCTCATCTAAAATTATTTGTTCAGAATGTCAACCTTCATCACATTTAGCTAATTGTACCATAAACTCAAACCAATATTTAGATATTACTTATCTCACTAGAGATTCTGAAAGAAATCATCGATATGATGAAAATGATACTTGTTCATAATAGTGATGTTATTTACTAATCTATAATAAATACTATGTCTCATGGAACCATGTATATTTTTCATAAATAAAATTGGAGCACCCCATGGTGATGTTATAGTTTGAATAAATACATCATCAATAAAATGTTGAAACTACTTTTACAATTGCTCGAGTTCTTATTTAGTCATTTGATAAGGGGGTTGGAAAAGGTATTTACATCATGAACTAAACAAAAATTAAATTCATATTCCTAATCATGATAAACTCCAAAAAACTCATTATGAAAACCCTACATAAATTCATCCAGTAGTGGGATTTCACTCATAATAGTTGTTTATTATTGTTCTAAAACATTATAAATATAACATTCCGTTCGATATTTAATCAATCAGTTTTAATATTTTGTTTTATCAATGGTATGAAACCATTGAATACATATTTATTGTATTTTCTATATACTTTCTCATGATAAACTAAAATATAATCCACACCAAAAATGATATCAATCCGCACTATGGGATGTTCACCATGATTTTTAGGAAACACTATCAAACTAATGACAATTCGACGATCCCAAAATATATTGGTTAATTTAATTCTTCCTCCTAGAGTATTTATGAAATTTTTTATATCACATTCATGATGTGATATGTACAGTTTACTTATAATTTTTCTAAAATGAAATAATGTTAATATAAATAGTCATAGAGAGTATTTGAATTATTCTAATAAAAATGTATCACAACTGTCACTACATCATTTGATGGCCCAAAATCAACCACACTAGCAGAAAATGATTTTACCACACAGTTTTCATTTTGACCTTTATATTTTAGACCATTTGTAATCAACATTGGACACACATTGGAATAATTCACTAACTTATAGTAACAGTACTTATTATTATTGGATTTTCACTTCATTCATTATCATCTCTTATGTAGTCACATGATATATGACCAATATAACCACATCTGAATCACTTTCCATTCATTGAAATAAATTCTCCATGATTCTCTATACCACAGTTATCATAATATGGTAATTTATTTTTCATACCACCAAAATCCATTTATTAATTTGTTTCAATTTCTCACCATCTAGACCACTAATTTTTTTATATTCATGGGACACATGATCATCATAAGAACACAATTTCTTCTTCCTCAATACATAAAAAAATATTTCTCATAGATTTTAAGCTCAATAAAAGTCAATTCCCTTTGATATCATGGATTCAATATTTAGTAAAAGATATTTATCTTACTATTATAATCCCAAATAAAATTTTGGATATAACTTTCCAAATAGGTGAATGTTTCTTCACACACACCCATATAATATTCCTAAGTTTTTTTAAATTGTAAGAATTGTTTTTCTATACATATCTAAATTCATTATAAAAATATTTTTTAAGCAATATATTATATAATTTATCATATTCTAAAGCATAAATATCACTAAATTATATGATATTATTAACCATCGACTACAAATGGCTGGCTTCGCCTTCAAAAAAATAAATTGAATGTGTGAACTTTTGGTTATATGAACAACCCATGACATTGAATATAATATCTAGTGATTTTATATGTCATTGAACTATAACAAGTTAAAAATATACACTAAATGATGGGGTTATTTTCTTATTAAATTGTACACTATCTTCATGTTCATATATGGTAGATCTAGATTATCTCTTGTATGGAAACCCCCACTATTTATAGCTTATGTAAACTAAGCCATCCCTACAAAAAACTAATCTATTCCAATTTGAACCCTGTTAGGATGATTATACTGAAGGATATATTCCTCTATATTCCATCTTATTATAGAATTACTATCTCATCTATAGAAAACCATTCTGAACAGACATTTTTTTAAACAATGAAATATGGTAATCATTAAATTATATAACATATTAACATTAATATATGGTGAAATATTTTAAGGTAATGTTATTACTATTACTTTAACCTATTAATTTATCTAAATCAGTATTCGATACCATCTTTATGGCCCCATATTTAAACATTTCATGGTATTGAGGTTTAATAAATAAATTTATATCATTTACAATTTTGATCTGTTCAGGTTTATAATTTTATAAGATTATAGATAAATTTGAACATAATAACTCTAATAGTACAATATAGGTTGTTCTACTCAATATCCTTTTTTATGAAAATAAAAACATTTTTAAAATAAAACATTTTGTTAATGATCTATCAACACATTTTGTTTTATTATAATCCTTGAATGAATTCTACCATGAATCCTTTGAAAACGATTTTAAAACATGGGTTGAGTTAAAAAATTAGTAGGGGAAACAAAAATATGTAAATAATTTATTATTCTGAAAATATAAAAACCCATGAAAATGATACCATAAAGTAATAATTTTCTACATTATGATATAGTAAATAATATATTTTTAAAATAATCTCCTTGAATGCACTTTTTTTAATCGTAATATTACCACAAAATCAAGATTAACAATATTTAAAAATAACGGTATCTTCAGAAAAAAATTAATCTTTTTAATTTTATAAATTTAATAAAGGTGATGTAAAATACCATACATGTCACTCTAATAAATGGGGAAACCATACATTATACTTCTAAACCAAATAATTTCTTGGGATATCATAGATGCATCTATATTTAGTTTATCATAGGACCAACCTTTATCTATTTATCACGTAACAACCCATAAAATTTTGAAGTACCATTATATAATCACAACATATAAATGTTTCAAATTTTCAATATGTCATTATTTAAACATTATTATAACTCATAATAAAAAATTTAATGTTATTTATTTAAACATTCCATTTTGAAAAAAAAATTAAAACCATTAATAAAAATTTTACAACTAAAGTGTTCATTGCCACTTTGAAACATTGGAATAATAATACATAAGATGTAATAGAGTTTTACAAAACAAAAAATGTAATGAAAATAAATAAATTTATTATATGATATGTCAAAGGGTCTGTATATTAACTTCTTAATATAATATGGGTGTATAATATAAAAATAATCTTAAATGAATGTAGATTGTGATGTAGTCCCTTTCCCTGAGTCTGATTCACCACATATATCCTTTATATACCTGAATAATAAAGATATGTTAATAATTTTAATTCATTATTACCATTTTAATGATTATTATTGCTTTTAAATAATTTTTTACCATGTTAAAACAACTATATAAATATTTATGTTCCAATGATAGGTTTCAAAAATATTACGCAGATGAGTCCAAAATTTCATTGGTAAAGTATCTATACTCAAAATGATCACTATTAAATATAATCTAAAATAAAAATAATGGAATTATTATCATTTTAATACATAAATTATAATTTTTAATAAATTAACTGAGTATGGAATGTCCAAATATATGACATTACAATCAAAAAGACAAGAGGTCGTACATACGCATGAATAACATTTTCAATTTTAAATGATAATTATGGAAAGAAGGTAAGTATTACAATATAATTATATAATGAGAATATAATAATTAATATCATAAAAATAATTTATATATACTTTTCTCTTTCATCAATGTGATGTGGTGATAAAAATTGAATCACATCACTTTGTGGAGGTGATAGTTTACCCATACGCATGAACAACATTATCATTTTTATGTGCATGGAATGGTATGAATATAAATGATATATTATCCTTTAAAAATGATAAAAATGTATGTAATATCATATATAATAATTAATTCAATAATTAAAACATCTCTTGATAAACGGTTATGGAAAATGAATTTTATAACTTTGTGAAGTGATATTTAATAATACACACAAACGATTAATTATTTTCTTATTCGTCTAAAGTGGAAAGATATAGTTACATAACCAAATATTATAACATCTCATTATATTAATGATACTATTTATATTATTTTATAGTGATTTAATGTTATTTAAATGAAATTAAAGAAGAAATAATAAAGGAAAACATGATTAAAACGATTCATCTTCCTCTGATAACCTCTGTTTATTAAAAATATATGCCCAAAAAGGCTTATGTTATTCCAAAAATAATACCTATATAACATTGAGTGAGATTCAATGAAGGTATTGGTACTACGATTCTATATAGAAAATAGTTTTTGAACTCAGTATAAATTTGTTGATGAAGTTGATTTTTATCGGATATTGAAGTGGCACCATTGGAATTTCTAAAAATATGAATTTAATATAATTGATTATATATTATAAATGACTCAAAAGTGGATTTTTAATTGCATAAAATAATTATGGGTATAAATAAACTCATAAGATATAAATAATAATTGTTATGAATTTTTAAAATCTTTATCTATTTGGTTTTAACCATTGTATAACCAATTTAACTCTTACCTTAATAACATGTAATTCACACATTCATGGATAATATATTTAAAATAATATTCAAAAATACAATTAAATAAATTAATAATGATATTCTAAACCTTATAATAATCATTTTAATGAATTTATGTTTTTTATAAATTTTATATCACTTAACAATTTTTTTTCAGATTTAATTAATGACAATAATGATTATATTCATTATTTTGTCTTTTAGAAAAAAACATTACCAATTCCGAAAAAATCAAAAAAATCCATAACATTTCATTTTTGTTCCAAAAATTCATCTATTACTTTTATAATAAAAATATATGTGTATTTTAATATTTTTAACATCATTTATTTTATATTTATTTAATTAATCAATTACAGCATCATCACTGTCTATGTATCGATGATAATTATTTATTTAATAAAAATTAAAAAAAATCATGATGGATATAAAAATATTATGTTTAAAAAGACCATTTTTAGTCTAATATAACTTTTAAATATCCATATATTAAAAAATTAATGTTATTAAAAACAAAACTATGAAATTTTATACATTTCATTAAATGAAAATACAATAAGGGTTATAAAGTCTTCCAAGTGGAACCCGAAAAGAATAAAATCAGGAAAATGATACTTGTGGTATGAGATGACTGATAAAATTATAATAGATAATAATTTTTGGAATGTTTATAAAATTTAAAATTATATTTTCCATTAATTACTTGATCTACCCATATCCCTTGTAAAATAATAACATACATCACTCTTTATATTATTAAAAAATATAAAACTATTTATTAAATTTTGACATTATTATTCAAATTATGGAATCATTTTATCAAAAATTAAAAACAATGAAGAGTATAAAATTAATTTATAAATAATCCCATTAATGAGGTCAGAAAGAGGGTATTTAAATTAATACTATACGAAATATTGAAATGTTTCTATATCTAAATTCAATATTAAAATTATTAAAATCTCAATAATTGTATTAATAAATATATTATTTAAAAACATTTAAATTAAAAATATTTAATATATAATACAACTATATGAAAAAAGATGAAAATACAGTTTTATATAAATGTTGTATTATAACTATTCATCCGTAAGTGAAATGTGTCAAAAAAAAATAAAAATAATTCAACCAATGAAAATTTTTGTATTAATGATTCAAAATAGATTTTTATTTGTTGATATAATATTTATTCATATATCATAGCTAATGTTTCAAACTACTGCGCCATGAATAAGAAGTAAAATAGGTTTTCAGAAAATTTCAGTTTTGGAGAATATAATTGTATTAAATAAAATATTATTCCTATGAAATATATTATATGAATTTCTAAGAAATGTTGAAATTGGATGAAATTAATTTTATCATTACCTATATTTTTGCATAAAAATCCCAAATGAAATTATAATGAACGATATTGTATTATCCACATGGACAGCTCTTCAACTGTAAGCCTCATGAATGAATACCATCAAATGATACTCTATATATCTTGAACATATGGATTTACATGATATAAAATTTTAAATCTATTTATAGAAAGGTAAAAAATTAATATAGGTTTATATCACATATATATGTCTCTATGAAAGGGAATTTGAGATGAATAACCCTTAGAAAAATAATTCCATTGAATTTGATATTTAATTGATTAATCTATTATATGTATCAATGATAGTCCACATAAAACATGCGTAAATAAAAATTCATTATAAAAAAACAAATTTCACCCATATTAATAAAAAATAAAAAAAATTAAGAGTTAAAATAACCAAATGAAAAAAAAAATTAGTTATGAAATTCTATACCACATGGTAACATTTATGTCAAATCCCCTTATATGAAATAATTCAAATTAATAAATAAAATTACATGATGTATGAATTATATATTATATTACATCAAAATTTGGTTGTATATACACCATAAAATACATTTACATGGTAAATATAGCATATATCTTACAAAAATAATTAATGATATAAGGAAAACCATTCCTAAAGTCCAAAAATATCTTGTATGTCAATTAACACCAGTATAACAAGATAATGACAATTATTTGATTTATTAATAAAATATAACATGTTTAATAAATTATAATTATGTCATTTATTTTATTTTGTTGTTTAATTAAGTATTTTAATACATAATCATTGATGTATGTGTCTATTGTTTTTCAGGATATTCGGTTCATTGTTACAATATAGCACTTCTGTGTTGACCATGTTTAAAGTGTCCATTATATAAAAATCTATAGAATATGTATCCTAAAATAATTATCATATTTATTCATATTCTATATTTTGAAAAGATATCATAAATAAATTTATATGAAAATTGTACTACGTTAATATCATGGAGACGATAGGTTTAAAATAGGCATGAGTATCATTTTCATTTATCAATGATCATTAAAGAATGAATTTATGAATTCATTAATCTTTAAAAAAGATCATAATATAATTATTTAGATTTTATTTCATTAAATATATTTATATATGTCATTCTTCTGATGTGGTGATGAAACGAATTCAAATCACTTCATTGATGTGGTGGTCCACACATACATGATTGATGTTACAATTTTTCAGTATAAGAAATAAAATGATATATTTTATATTTAGATTGATAAATATGTCACTAGTAAAATTATTATGTCATTTATAAAAAATATATTTGTTAAATTTATCTGTATTACCTACCATGGAGTGTGTCCCTTAAAAGCAAATCTAGTCACCTTGTAAGGTGGAAGTTTAACATACACAAGAGCGACGTTATAGTCTCCCACAAGGATTGAGGTGTAAAAGAGTTTTAAGTTATATAAATAATTCAAAAGTATAAATAATTTATAAATAACACATATATATAATGTAAATCCATCATTAAAAAATGTCATGATTGGAAATGATGTATAATGAATTACATCAGTAAATGAGGTGGTAATTTTCCACACACAAAAATGGTGATTTTGTAATCCATTTGATGGAATATGATATTGTTTTTTGTTATTATAGTATTATATTATAAATTTTTATATTAATGATCTATTACAATTTTAAAAGTTAATTTTTTTTTCAAAATATCTTTACAAAATAGTGTAATTTGAATGATATATTTTTTAACCCTTAGTAAACCCATTTTCAACTATAGCACTGTAATTTATTTTTATTATTTCTACAATTAATTATGGTAAACAAATAGTTTAACAAAATTAAATATTTTTTATTTTTTTAATACCAATTATGGAATCAATATTAACAAATTATGGAAATTTTAATTTAAAGTTAAACTCTTAGATGCAAAAAAAAAATAGTTTTCTGGAAGATTATTTTTTAAGGAAAATATTATTCTAAATTTAGTTTATTCCATATAATAATTTTTCTCTAAATTTAAAATAATATTTATTGATATATAATATATAAATTTAATTTAAATCATTTCTCAGTGTGGGTTTATTTAATTAATTAAAAGTGAAAAACTTTATGCTCATTAAAACAATCTTCAGAATAATCTGATTAATAAACCAAAAGATATTGTTATACTAAAATATGAAAGGATTTTTATTGAAAATAAAATAGTTAGATTAACTATAAAATCAATAAAACATATATTACATTATATGAAATTCAAAACAAAATGAATATTTTAAATTTCATAATGTTTTATGAAATGGAATTCTTATAGAAATCTGTAATTTTCAATATTCCCAGAAAAAGATGAATTTTCTCAAAAATAGAAAAAATTACAGTGTTGTTGGTGCCAAAAATGTGGCCCGAAAGGAAGGAACGAAAAAGATAGCCGGCGCGCGGCCTCGCGAAGCACAGCCGCGAAGCACAGCCGCGAAACCCCGCCGCGAGGCGCCCCTACCATGGCGGCGCCGCGAAGCGCCAGAGACGGTAATCCTCCGCGAACCCATTTGACGTTCGCGAACCGCCGCGAAGCCCCACAGGCGGTAATCCTCCGCGAACCCGTTTGACGTTTGCGAACCGCCGTGAAGCCCCACAGGCGGTAATCCTCCGCGAACCTGTTTGACTTTCGCGAGCCGTCGCGAAGCGCCCCAGGCGGTATTCCTCCGCAGACGACGATGACGTTCGCGAGGGTGCCGTGAAGCCCCGGAGGCGGCACGCGAGCCCTGCTTCGCGGCGCCCCTTCCCTATAAATACTGGACACCCCCTGAGTCCAGAGGACGGACAATCCGACCTTTCGGCTTCTCCTCTCCCGAATCACGAAGCACGCTTTGCCCCAGGAATCATGAGCTCCGCGAGGTATTTCTACTTCGCGAGACGACTCTTCTTTGTCTCGTTTTGATCCCCTCTTCTGAGAGGGATGCCCATCGCGAAGCTCGAGGGCGTTCGCGAAGGAAGGGGATTCCCAAGGGAACCCGGGCAGCCGCGGAGCGTTTATGCTTCGCGAAACACCCAACCTATGCTAGTAATCCCTATGCCAAGGCAGGATAACTATGCATCGCGAAGCACACTGCTTCGCAGGACCCTGCTTCGCGAGGCACCCCTTCTTCGCGAGGCAGTTCTCCGCGAACATTGTTCCACTTCGCGAAGAACCTCCCACTCATACCAATGCCCCATGTTAAGGCCAAGGCACCCCACTTCGCAAAGCACACTCCTCTGCTTAGCGATTCATCTTCCCGTGCAACCCTCCAGGTTTGCACGATGTGATTTCAAAGTCCCATGGACAATACCACCCATAGCGTTGCTTCGCCTAATGCTTCTTCGCATAGGCACGCTAATGGCTATTGCTTCTTCGCATAGCCACGCTAACGTGGACCCCTCGATGGTTCGTCCCACGACCCCCTCTTACCATGGCATTACCGGCACCTTCCCTTCCCCAAGGACCAGAGGGTACTGGTTATGTAAGTCCTAGGGGTGTGGAGTGAACCAACCTCGTCCGAGATACAGGACGTTAAACTTCCAAGCACCGCGTCCTCAACACATGACGTTAAACTGTGACCCGACCACATCTCCCTCACGAAGGGTCCCCCCAGCTCGAACATTCTTTACACCACTCGTCTCCTCGGGAATGGAACTCTTCCGCACATGGAATGAGATCCTCCTTGTCGGGGTGGTGTATGTTCGCAGGGGAAGGGCTGCCTCAGAGCGTAAGCCCCTAACCTTTGGTACGGATGATCTCACCCGTGCATCCCCGTACTTCCCCACTACCATGGTCGGTGGAGGACGTGATAGGGTACGAGGCACCTCCCTATGGGCCTCCATCCTGGAGTAAGTCCCAAAACCATGGGCCGCTCAACGCGTAAGCCCCTCTTCGCTTCTCACGGACGCACCCTTTGCGACGTGATCGTCAGGTCCTTGCAACCTCTTGTTTCTCACACCGAGCATGACTCACGTGGGCTTAGAGTGAGCACCGACCCTGAAAACCCATCTTTTAAACTACGAGGTCTTTGATCCATGTCAAGGCATGGTACGTAAGAAGCCTTTATGAGGTTCAAGCCCACCACCAACAGTGGACCAAGGTCTACTTTTCACGTCGGTTCACCGACAAACCCATCACTTGAACTACGAGGTCTTTGATCCATGTCAAGGCATGGTACGTAGGAAGCCTCTATGAGGTTCAAGCCCACCCTTCTTTCATGTCGGGTTTCAACCTCATCCAGCATGACGTTAAACTACATTCAGGTCCAGTGGTAAGCCATTGCGACCCACCCATCACCTGAACTACGAGGTCTTTGATCCATGTCAAGGCATGGTACGTAGGAAGCCTTTATGAGGTTCAAGCCCACCAATAGTGGACCAAGGTCTACTTTCACGTCGGTTCACCGACACACCCACCCGTCGTTTCTTTACGTCGGGTCCCATCTTCGTCCAGCATGACGTTAAACTACATTCTGGTCCAGTGGTAAGCCATCGTGACCCAACCCCATTTGAACTACGAGGTCTTTGATCCATGTCAAGGCATGGTAAGTAGGAATCCTACCAGAGGTTCAAGCCCAACTCCAATCGGACCAAGGTCCATCTTCACGTCGGTACGCTGATGATGCCCATCGGACCAAGGTCCACCTTCACGTCGGTACGCTGACGACATTCATTGGGCCAAGGTCCAGCTTCATGTCGGTTTACCGGCACCATTCCGAACTACGCGGACTTTGATTCCCTGCCACGGGGATACGTAGGAAGCCTCATCAAGGCTCAAGCCCAACTTCACTGTCGCCCCCCCCCCCCCTGTGATGGTCTCACTTCACTCTCCTTCAACTCCATTCACTGTCGCCCACGGGCTAGCCCCGGTGTCGATATCCCTTCAAGTAGGATTCTTCAATCCGATCTATCCTAGCTAATGCTCTGGTTGGGTTGATCCATCTCCGCTGGACGTTAAACTCGCGGCATACCCTTTGTTGAACCCGGGAAGCTGAGGAAAACCTCAGATATGTGTCTATGACATGTAATTCCCCGTGCCCGATGTGCGATGCCTCGGGCTTCCATGCCCTCGAGAAGCCTTGTGATCAAGGATAACAGACAGACATGCCAGGTACCCCAGCATCCAGACACGCTACTGATGCCTCAACGTGACTACTCCCCTGACCGAAGGTTGCTGCCCTGACTGGACCCTTTGGAATGTCCCGACAGAAGCAGTGTAATTAACCGGTGTCCATGGAAACATGGCACTGGGAAGAGTTTCACGAACTACGTATTAAATCTATAAGGGAGACCCGGACTAGGTGATGAGTTATGAGGAGGAATCCACAGGAGGAAGAACCGACATCCCATCATCCCATTTCGATCAAGGAGCAGACTTCCCTGAATAAGGAGAGAATGTCGCCCGCCTTTGGAAAGCGGGAATGTGGGGAAACAAAGCCGCGCGTCCTCCGCAGACGGATGCGCGCGCCCCAGCGAAAGCGTCGGAAACAGAAATGGTGAAACCGACGAGAAATTCTTCTCCTCAGCATGGAGATTAGTAGCGCTCGAGACACCAGTAGATTGATGTGTCACCGGATCTAGATATCTGGTGCCCGGTCCCGCCAAGCAAATAGTGGGCCTGTCGTGGAACTCACCGGAATTCGGGGTAGTAGAACGTGGGGCACTCCGCTCTGCAGCGTGTTGGCATGGATCCTTCTCACAGACGTGGAGGATGGAAGAACGCTGGGGCACTGGCTGTCAATCCTTTTCCTCTGAGTACTGATGAGTTGATCCCTTCGTTTCCCAGGAACCAGGTTGCTATTTCGGAGATGCGGTCACCATCCGCTCCTCGCCCGCGCAGGGGCAGGGGCAACACCAAGACGACCACTCCACATGGTGCCACTACCGCCACGATGGCTGCCACGTCACGGAATACGGGATGCCCACGTCCCCTTTCCCCGTCAGAGATCATCCAACGAAGGGTGATCAACAGCCTCGTGCGCAGGTATGAGGATGAAGGGGTCATCCCAACCCGGGATATGGCCCGCCTGGACCTGGAGGCCTCCAGGCCCCGCCGTCAACACCGCCCTAACAGGCCAGGGCAGGGAGCCCCTGCTCCCCACCCCGACATTCAACCGTTTCGGGAGCCTATCCCCAGAACGCCTTGACGACTCTTCGCCTTACGCTGAAGAGGCAGGCGCTGTCCGGCTCAGTCCGCTCAGGGCCCCGACCCGGGGCCCCCAGGCGAGAGCTACCATTCGGCCGCATCAGTGCCGCCGATCGGCCCCGTAGGAAGAGCAGGCAGACTACGTCCCTACACCACCTGCACCGGCTCGCCTGACCCGACGTCAGCGCCGGGCCCGGGCTGAGGATGTTCGCTCAGGCGCGTCCACGTCGACAGCTACAGTGGCCCGAGCCACCACCGACGTGCATTATGAAGCCCCCACATACATTGAGCAGGGGCACCCCTTCGCCCAACCAAGATTGAGACCCCAACTACCCCATGGGCAGGCTGGGTTGACTCTCCGGGTTGCGGGCCCCAGTGGTGATCACCGCGAGCTAACCCACGGTGATGCCACCCCGTACGGAGGTCCTCCCCATACCACTACTCCACAGAGCGTGGGCCTTCCCCGCTTCGAGGTTCGTCATGGAGGCATGCCTCGTGCTGCCCCCATCCTGTAGGAAGACCTGCCCCGCGGCAGTGGCGCTCAGCGCGAAAACATTTCCCACGCCCGCTATATAGGGTATGAGGTTCATCCTCCTGAAGGCACCGTCCATCCGGTCCTCCTCCAACGTGGGGGGCCTCCCTACGTCCTCTCTACAACCGGCGAAGGTCCTCCTCGCCCCAGCAACTCGAGGAGTGAAGGTCGGCCTCGCTCCACTCGCATCGACCATGGAGGTCTTCCCCATGCTCCTTCCAGTTCCAACAGAGGCCTCGCCCACATGGGTACTGTTCATGGAGGTCCTCCCCATGTACCCTTTGACATTTGCCCTGGTGCCCCTCGCACCCCGGCTGTCTCGAGTGGGGGCCCTCTCCGCCATGGCGCCAGCGCCGCCCCAAGGCTGCCTGATAGGGGTCAACCCTGTCCCGAAGAGCCACCCAGGGGTAGAAGAGCGGGTCGTCACCGCCACAAGAAGAATCCTGGGAAGGCCCAGGTGGAGATCAAACCTTCTCGCTTCTCCGATTCGGAAGCGGAATGCAATTCAGCGATGGAACCTTCTCCCAGATCCTCCGTATCAAGGACTGGGGCAGGAACCAGACACGTCAGCCTCGTTCTCCCAGAATTTGAGGTCCACCGGATTCCCGTCTCTCTCCGCAGGTACATCCAGGAGGAAGAAATCCTGGGAATTCCGCAGGTCTCGGCCGCGCAATCATCGCCCCTGTCACCAGAAGAGCCCTCTACCTCTACCAGGGATCACGTAGAGTTATTTTGGGGGCCCACGACGGTAGAGCGACGACACGACCTGTCGCCGGTAGCGGCGAATCCTGTTCCAGAAGCTGTGATTATCAGCCCGTCGTATCGTGACATCGTGGCCAGGCCACCTCACTCTTCGGAGGATGGCCCGGAATTCGGCGGCCAGTCAGCTCGTTTGTCGTATTCTCCACAGCCGAGCTTATTATCCCAATGGTCCGCCGCGGTACCGCTTCCGGTTCCTCAGCCGCCCCCGGTTGACGAGTGGGGCAACACAGGGCCAGACCCTGAGTCCGAGCCTAGGAGCTTCTGGAGTATCCTTGCGGCGGATTACTTCCCGGAGAAGTTCTGGCCGACGGCGGAACTGAATTTCCGCATACCAGAGTCTCTTACCCCTGATGAAGTGGGATGCTTTTGTCGAACCCTCTGGGCGACACACTTCCGCCTCCGTTTTGAACGGGTGGTGTACCCCAGAAGTCGTGAGCATTTCGAAGAAATCAGCGAGCAATGCAGCCTGATCGATGCAGCTGCACTTCTTGTAGCCCAGCACCCTGAGTCGTCAGGCCACCAGAGCGCCCTTCAACGAAAATGCGTTCAGAGTCTTAAAACACTCCGCAAGATCATCAGGGAAGCCACCCCCCATGTGCAAGTCCATGGGTGGGGACGCTATGCCGCTCTCCTCTTCGACCCTATCCGACGGCAGCCTGATTCTCTATGCGACATTGAGGATATGCCCTCAAGAGGGGTCACAGTCCACATGGCCGACGTTGTGGATAAGGAAGATGAGCTTGAGTTCCTTGATGGAGACTTACCATCCGAGGGAGTACCACCGCTGCTCGACCCGTCAGGGAGAGTTACCCGTCAGCAGAGGAACCTGCTAGGTCTCCCCGTACCCACCAAGTCACTGGCACTCGGTCAAAGCACTGGCAAGGGTAAGGAGAACGTCGGAACAGTCAAGCACTCCGACCCGTCCGCCTCTGTGCAGAAAACGGATGAAGATCCTGAGAAGGCCACGTTACGCCAGCAGCTTGCTGAGCAGAAGAGGCTGGTTGACGAACTCTTGGCTGAACGCGCCACAGAGCGATGACCCGACTATGGTAATCCCATGCCGGGGCAGCAGGGGCAGGAACAACTTCCCCCCGGCGAGATGCCTCCGGGCAACCCTGATCATGCTACTGCCGCGGACAGGGCGGAATCTAGAACATACGGGAAGAGGGCGTGATACGTCTCGCCAAACCCCCCTGAGTGACGGGGCAATCTGAAGAATCCAACCCGGGTTCCCCCAGTCGCCCAGCAGGTCGTCCAGCCAGTCGACCCGCGAGCAGCCGAAGCCGTCTACCGTGTTGAAGAACCTGGAAATGCGCTTGTGGTTAGGGATCCCCGTCAAGACAAGGACCCCCACCCGGAGGACCTTATTGCGGCACTCACATCCCGCCTCGAGGCGTTGGAAACACGGCAGGTGGCGGTCCCACCGGATGGAAAGCCTTATCCCGCGTGGGTGGATGATATGCCCGCGCCTCCGGGTTTTGGGAACCCCACTTTCTCGCCTTTTAACGGGACAGGGGGGCACCCCAGCACTTGTCTCATTTCTCTTCCAGGTGTGGCCCCATGCTGGGGACCCCGGCTCAGCAAGAAGCCGCCAAGCTCCGATGTTTCGTACAGACATTGGAAGGTCCGACATTCGTCTGGTACAGCCAGCTCCCTATCGGATCGGTGACCGGTTGGGAGGATCTTTGCCGGCAGTTCTTATACCAGTTCAGCTCCACCATGCGAAAGACCAGCATTGCGGACCTCTTCAAGTGCAAACAGAGGCCTGATGAGCGGGTTGCAGACTTCATCGCCCGGTGGAAAGGACTTACGTATTCCCTCGATATGCCACTGACTTAGGAGAAATTACTGACAATGTGTGTGGGGAACGTAAATACAGAGTTGGTACCCTCCTTGATTACCCAGAACTACCCTGGAGGGATCAGAGATTTCTCGGATAAGGCCCAGCGCCTCGAGGAAGCCCTGCAACATGCTAGTCAGGCACGTTTGCTGCCCCCTATGATCCCAGCCAGGAGGGCCGCCAGGGCTGAACCCGCCGCAGTGGCTCAAATAGAATCCCCGAGGCAGCTGGAATTGCTGCCGGTGGCACCACCCCCGCAACCCCGCAGAGGTCCTCCACCTCAAGCACAGGCTCCTGCCCAGCAGCGACCGCCTCAGAACCGACAGGTTCCCCCGCGCAATGCGCCACCGCCACCGAGGCGAGACAACCAGGCGCCGCCTCCTCGGCAGGCCCCTCCGGTCCCTCGACAGGATCAGGCCCCCAGGGCCCCCTATCCAGAAAAAAGGTACCAGAACTATTCGTTCAATGAAAATCAGGTCCCTGGCTACTTCTGAAGTGCTCTAGAGCAAGGGATTGTGCGTCTTCCTGAATGTAGAAGGCCGGCAGAGGCGCATCTCACCGATCACCCCAACTACTGCCCTTATCATCGGATCCTGGGGAACACCCTCAAGTGATGCTATGTGTTTAAAGACTGGATTCAAGACCAGGTCAACAACAACATATTCAAGTTGGGTCCAGCACCGGCGCAAGTGGCAGGAGTCTTTGCAGGATCAGAAATCTGCAGCGACAGCGAAGGTGAGTGGCAGCAGGTCCCTAGCCGCGGGTCCCAGAAATACGATAACTGGATGGATCGAAAAACCGCCGTCCGTGCACAGGGTATCATTCGGGCATGCCTGAAGCAGTCGGAACCTTCAGAAGAAGTAGTCGGTGCCTCAGCATCGTCTTCACAGTCGACCTCTTCCCAAAAGGGCAAGTAGCGGCGACGCAAGAAGAAGAAACGTGCACTGCCAGTGCCATCGTCACCCCGCACTCTCGGCGAATTTATACCTCCCGAAATGGGAATTCCTCCCAGATTCCGCCCAGCGGTGGATGACTCTTCGAGCGAAAGTCAAGGGTACGCTTCGGTTAACACCGTGGAGCTGGTAAAGCCCTATATGACCCCCGATGAGGGGGAACCCCAGGTAGACCTCCCCAACGTTTCCAGCCGACATCAACGTCAGCGGAATCGCAATCGTGCCGGTCATCGGGGTACGTCAGCAGGAACTTGAGGCCAATCCGTGCACGCTAAAGAGACCAGGCAGCAGGCTCAGCGCTGATCTCAGCACGCGCAGACCCATCCAGCACCCTCGGCTCTACCTCCACCGCCGTTCGTGCTGCTGGATCGGGGGGAGCCGCCTCGTTCGTATCACATCCAGTCTTGCCCGGCTACAGGCCAGCCTCCGTTGTCCGATCATAGCCCGGCGACTACTCTTCATGCTTCTACTGGTAGGCAGCAAGATGTACCCAGTACTAGTTACTCGCCGGTTCAGCCAGCCGGACCCGTTGTGCGTCCAAATGTCGAACGACCTCCTGTAAGCAGAGGTTCGCGTTTGGCACGAAAGTACGATGTTCTGAAGCTCCTGGCCGGCATTCCGGCGAGGCTCTCCATCCTTGAGGCCCTTCGCCTATCATCTGAAATGCACGAGGCACTTGCCGAGGCCCTAAGGAGCCCCCTCCAGTTCGAGAAGGAAGTAGCAGCTGCCGAAACCTTCCATACCGAGACGATTGAAAACGAAGAATGTCAGGCGGTTATCTCGTTCTCCGGTGAAGATGAGGACCCTCCCATACAGGGGCACATTCGCCCACTATATATCACCTGCCACTTCAACGGCGTGGATGTCCGCCGCTGCCTCGTTGACACGGGTTCTGGAATCAGCCTAATTCCGACCCGGACGCTACGAAAGCTGGGTCTGTCCGAAGGTGATTTAACTCCATCTGACCTCAGGATCCAGGGGTACGACAGGACAGAGCAAACCCCAGTCGGCAAGATCCGCCTGAAGACTCAGTTCGGTGGCTTAATTGCCAGCACCGAGTTCATGGTTGTTTCTCAGGACACCGCCTACAACGCATTGATGGGTAGGCCATGGCTCCATTTGCATGCAGCGGTCCCCTCGTCATATCACCAGTGCCTCAAGTACTCGCTCAACGGTCGAGTAGGCGTGCTCCAAGGAGACGCGTCCCCTTTAGCTTCTTGTGAGGCCCTCTATCTGGATGTGGGTTATTACAAAAGTAAGGACAAGCAAATCCTGGTAACCGAGGATGACCCTGCCCCAATCACAAGTGATCCCTGGGCAAGCATGGACGACGCCTACATCCTCTCGATCCACCGGTTGGAGGCCACGACCCCCGACATGGGGCAATGTTTCGTTTTTTCGGGTACGCAAGGAAGGCATGTTCCCGTGTCCAAGCGACGGCGGAAAATCACCTCGTACTCCTACATCAACCAGGCTCAGGTCATCCCGGAACCTCCTACCCCTGTACAGTACCGGGACGTCAAGCTCATGACAACGGCGGTGCACCATACGTGTCTCTTTCGTCGGGCTGGAATTAACCGACTCAGGCCGACACGTCACCACTGCTTTGATATCATCAAACATGGTCCCTTAGTCCGAAGGCCAGATGGGATAGGATCAAATGCATTCATTGCTATGGTCTCAACGACAAGTGAGTCTCCTGATGTGATGACCGCTGCTGCCCAAGCCGGCACCAGCTGCCCCTCGGGTTTCGAGAGCCCAGAAGTATCTTCCGTCGCGGGAAGTTCCCCCACGGCTGGGGAGGATGACTTGGAGGATGCTCCCCCATCCTTTGAAGAAGGCGTCTCTACCACGGTTGATGAACTGGTACAGGTGAACCTTGGTAGCGAGGCAGATCCAAGACCCACATTGATCAGTGCGGCCATGTCCCTCGAGGAGCGGCAGCAGTACGTAGACTTCCTCAAACAGCACCGCGATGTGTTTGCCTGGAGTTACGATGAGAAGCCAGGGCTGGATCCCCAAGTGGTCGTCCACCGTCTGGGCCTCCCAGCAAAACATCATGGGTTCAAGCAGCCTCCCAGGAAGATGCACCCTTCCCATGGCACTATGGTTGAGGCCGAATTTGATAAGCTAATCAAAGCCAACTTCGTCAAGGAGGTCCAGTACCCCATGTGGCTTGCCGACATTGTGCCAGTCAGGAAAAAGAACGGGCAGATCAGAGTCTGTATCGACTTCCGCGATCTTAATCGCCACTGCCCAAAGGATGACTTTCCACTCCCAGTGATGGAGCTGTTGATTGACGCCATGGCCGGGTTCCAAGCCCTCTCTTTCATGGATGGGTATTCCGGGTATAACCAGATCCGGATGGCCCCCGAAGACGAGGAGTCCACTGCTTTCAGGGCTCCCCAGGGTACCTTTTGCTACTAGGTAATGCCATTCGGTCTGAAAAATGAAGGTGCCACTTATCAGAGGGCCATGCATCGCATATTGAAACCGATCCTCGGGACATTGGTGGAATGCTATGTGGATGACCTTGTAGTCAAGTCACATCAGCGCCATGACCATCTCAGAGACCTTGAGAAAGTGTTCGGCTTCCTCCTTTCCCGTCACCTGAAGATGAACCCGCTGAAGTGTGCCTTCAGAGTCACCTCCGGGAAGTTTCTAGGCTTTGTTGTCAGATACCGAGGTATCGAGATCGACCCGGAGAAGATCAAGGCCATCAGCCAAATGCCTCCCCCGAGCAACATTCGAGAGCTCCGAGGCCTTCAAGGCCACTTAGCCTATATACACCGATTCATTGCGAATCTGGCCGGCAAGTGTAAGCCCTTTTCCCGGCTCATGAAGAAAGGCGCTGCCTACGAATGGAATGAGGAGTGTCGGGTCGCCTTCAAGGAAATCAAGCAGTATCTGCTCCAACCTCCGGTCTTGATGCCACCCGTATCCGAAAAGCCGCTGGTCCTTTACGTGACCGCCCTGGAGAGATCCCTCGGTGCGCTGCTCGCCCAGAAGAATAACGAGGGCACTGGGAACAGTCTCTACTATCTCAGCCGCATGCTTCTCGATACGGAGGTCAGATACTCCCCTATCGAAAAGAGCTGCCTTGCGCTCGTCTTCGCTGTGCAGAAGTTACGGCACTACCTACAACACCATGAGGTACAATTGATCTCTCGGGTAGATCCGCTGAAGTACATCCTGAACCGCCCCATGCTGACTGGCCGACTAGCACGGTGGGCGGTGATTCTCCAGCAGTTTGATATCAGGTTTATACCCCAGAAGGCTATTAAGGGACAGGCATTGGAAGACTTTTTAGCTGCCCATCCAACCACCGCGGATCAATCCATGGACCTGGATTTCCCCGATGAGATGATCCTCTCCGTCGATCATGTTGTCCCGTGTTGACAAATGCATTTCGACGGTGCCTCCCGGAGCCCCACCGGTAGAAGGCTCAACGACCCCAAGCTCAACAGAGTGGGTCTGGGTATTGTTTTCATTACCCCGGCACAATCCTTCCTGCCGTACTCATTCCTGTTGTCAGAAGGTTGTACGAACAACGAGGCAGAGTACCAGGATCTCATCACCGGCCTCGAGTTGGCCCTTGAGATCCATGTTCCCCATCTACATGTGGAAGGAGATTCCGAGCTGGTAATCAGACAGGTTAATGGCGACTACGTCGTCAGGAAGCTAGAGTTTCCACCGTTGCTGGAGTACACCTTCCTTCGAATGGCTCAGTTCTCTCCTCGGCCAGAGGTTACCCATGTCCCACGATCGCAGAACGGCCAAGCGGACGCCCTGCCTAGCTTAGCCGCGTCGTTCGCAGAACCCGAGCAAGATGATTTGGTCATACACGTGGCCCACCGGAGAGTCATTTCTCCCGTCACCCAAGAGGACCGTGATAGCCTGTGGGTAAGTCATCTCACCGCCGGACCCTCCATATCGGGAGTCCCGGGTTCGTCAGACGCAGTGGTTGAAAACACCCCCGACTGGAGAGCACCTTTTGTCGAGTATCTCCAAAATAGTCAGCTCCCGGACGACCAGGCCGAACGCGAGCGAATCCGACGCTGCGCGCTGCAATTTACCCTCCAGAGCGGCCCCAGTCTTGAGCAGATCCTCTATAAACGGAGTTTCGATGGTGTCCTCCTTCGTTTCATCCAAGGAGTAGTGATACCTCAAGTTATGCAAGAGGTTCACGCCGGTTCCTGTGGCGCCCATCAAGCTGGGCCGAAGCTGTCCCAGCAAATCCGGAGGTTAGGGTACTTCTGGCCCTCCATGATCCACGATTGTATTGGATACGCCAAGAGATGCCAGGCGTGCCCAGTACATGCCAACTTCTTGCATCGGCCTCCAGAACCCCTCCACCCCACCAAGTACTCTTGGCCATTTGCGGTATGGGGACTTGATGTAGTGGGACCCTATCCGCCGGCAACGGCCCGCCAGTGAAAGTTCATTCTGACTGCTACAGATTTCTTCTCCAAGTGGGAAGAAGCAGTTCCGCTCAAAGAGGTCAAGGCCCGTTCCATCATTGACTTTGTGAGCTCCAAAATTATCCACCGGTTTGGAGTCCCTCACGATGTCCTCACCGATAACGGCACCCACATCCGAGTAGCTGAATTGAAGAAATTGTACGCTAAGTACGACATCCGGTCGAACCATACCTCCCGCTACCACGCGCAGGAGAATGGAAGGATCGAGGCGTTCAACAAGACCCTCTCTAACATTATGCAGAAGATGGTCGGTCAGAACAAGAAGAGTTGGCCGGACAAGCTCCCCAACGCCCTCTGGGCTTACCGGACGACGACTAGAAACTCTACCCGGGTGACCCCATATTCCCTGGTGTATGGAGCTGAGGCCGTCCTGCCCATTGAGATCCAGCTGCCGTCGCTACGCACTATAGTTTATGATCACCAGACATCAGATGAAGTAGCCGAGATCCGTCTAGCTGAATTGGAAGCACTGGACGAGAACCGGCTTCCTGCCCTGCACAATCTGAAAAGGCATCAGGACAAGATAGCGAGAGCCTTTGACAAGAAGGTTCGTCTCCACTCTTTTCTACAGGGTGACCTGGTATTTTCCTTTCGAGCGCCAATGATTCCCGGTAGGAAACCGCCCAAGTTAGAACCCAAATGTGAAGGGCCTTATATCATCCATAAGGTTTACCCCAACGGAGCATACTCTTTGGTGACCACGGATGGAGAGCGTATAACCCCTCCTACCAATGCCAAATTCCTCAAGCGATACTTTGCCTAAGGCAAACTTGGTCCTGCACGACCCTAAACTGCGAGAGGGTCCTGCATGACTCTAAACTGCAACGTGGTCCTGCACGACCCTAAACTGCAAGAGGGTCCTGCACGACCCTAAACTGCGAGAAGGTCCAGCACGACCCTAAACTACAAAAGGTCCCACACGACCCTAAAACTGCATCCCCGTCCTTACTGCAAGACGTTAAACTGCAATCCAGTCAGGCCTTCTTGACTGATACCTGACTTTAGGCCCCCTGGCCTTCTCGGACCTCTCCACCCGATCTCTTACCAGGGGCGTACGGTGTGGTGTAGGACTACGTCCTCATTCACGTCGGGATCATGTACCATGTTGTACACCCCCACTTTACGAGGCTCGGCCTCAGGCCCCTTGGCCTCCTTGGGCCCTCGGCCCTGTCCTTACTGTAAGATGTTAAACTGCAAGCCAGTCAGGTCTCCTTGACCGCGGTTTGGCCCCTAGGCCCCCCTGTTTTTTTCCCCGACTTACCCTCTTGCAGGATCGTACAGTGTGGTGTAGGACTACGTCCTCATTCATGTCGGATTACTTGTCGTACCGTACATATCCCCAAATGAGGTGCTTCTCATCGTCCTGCATGACATTAAACTGCACTTCTAGAACTACGTGAGGCTTGATTCTCATCCTTATGAGATACGTAGGAACGCTCGGACGCCTCGTCTTGAGCCCAGCCCCAAGCTTTTCTCTTCCGCTATTCCCCCTGGGAATAGTCTCCTTGGAGGATCTTTGTGTAGTAGGGAGTAGGCTTTCTTGGCCCTGATCATGTAACCCCACTCGCGCAAAGATTGTAAAGGTCGCACCATGCGCCCACTCCCGTTCTTCTATCCTCCCACATCCTCACCGCATGACGCTAAACTGCATGGCCTTCATGAACGATGTATGGATTGATTCTCATCCTTATGAGATACGTAGGAACGCCTGGACATTTCGTCCATTGGCCCATCCCAAAAGCCAAAATCTTCCCCTCGGGTCAAGACGTGGCAGGGTGCACACTTTTTCCCCGACCCACGTCGAGCAAGCCTCGACTCGGCAGCACATTCCCCCCTGGAGGTGTTTGCCCCTTTCGTGGATGGATGCAACTAAGCTTCACCCACTCCTTGACTGGGATTCCATCACCTTTCACACCCGGAGGGACCCCCGATAACGGCCTGGATACAATGCCCAAGGGCTCTCCTACCGATACGGGCCAACGCCCCCGAGGGTTTTCAAGCAACAAATCGATACAAGTCCCGCGTTACGAATTTGGTCAGCGGTCGACACTCATTTTTTGCCCCCATGCGGGTCACCATAGGAACGCTATGTTTCGAATATGGTCAACAGTGTCCTGGATTTTCGGGTCCACCTCGAGATGTCCCAGGCATCAAGAATAGTGATTCATTCTGCCCCATCCCGAGGTGACAAATTTCCCCCAGGTGGTGCTAGCGATCGGGCCCACGGCCCTGATTCCTCATAGGAGTGTACGGTGTGGTGTAGGACTACGTCCTCATTCACGTCGGGATCATGTACCATGTCATACGACCCCCCTTAAGAGGCCCAGCCTCAGGCCCCTTGGCCTTTTCGGGTCCCCGACCCTCGTCCTCATGTATGACGTTAAACTACAAACTAGTCAGGCCATCCTGACTGATGCCTGATCTTAGGCCCCCTGGGCCGTCTCCCCAATTTCTCACCTGGAGTGTATTGTATGGTGTAGGACTACGTCCTCATTCACGTCGGGATCATGTACCGTGTCGTACGACTCCCCTTACGAGGCCCAGCCTCAGGCCCCTTGACCTCCTTGGGCCCCTGGCCCCTCGTCCTCGTGTAAGATGTTAAACTACAAACCAGTCAGGCCTTTCTGACTGATAACTTCCCTTTCTCTCTGGGCCATGGACCAGGATTCCTCATAAGGGTGTAAGGTGTGATGTAGGACTACGTCCTCATTCACGTCGGGATCATGTACCATGTCGTATGACCCCACTTGTGAGGCCCAGCTTCAGGCCCCTTGGCCTCCTTGGGCCCCTGGCCCCTCGTCCTCATGTAAGACGTTAAACTACAAACCAGTCAGGCCTCCCTGACTGATGCCTGACCTTAGGCCTCTTGGCCTTTCCGGGCCACGGCCCAGGTCCCCTCTTACCCAGGGTGTATGGTGTGGTGTAGGACTACGTCCTCATTCACGTCGGCTTCTTCTCCATACCGCACACCTCCCTTGTTTCAGAGTATATTACTCCCCTCCTCGTCCGGTATGACGTTAAACTGCATTTCTAGAACTACGTGTGGCTTGATTCCCATCCTAATGGGATACGTAGGACCACCTGGATGTCCAAGATTCGGGTCCAGCCCCATCTTTCGGGAATCCTCATCCCATCTTGGCCCCTTGGCCTATCCTTCCTCCATGAGGGGATCATATGGTGCAGTGTGGAATTATGTCCTCATTCACGACGGTCTCATGATGACCACGCCATGCTCCCACCCCCTACTGAGCTATTTCGTCGATCCCTCTTTTTCGGCGGTTCACCAATGTGCTTAAGAGTACTCTGGCTTATTACCTGGAATGCCATGTTTTACTCAGACACGTCCGCACCCGCTTTCCAGGCTTTGCGTATCCCCGCATAAGGGCTTTCATCATCTTTCACACCCGGAGGGACCCCCAAGAACGGCCTAGATACAATGCCCAAGGGCTCTCCTACCGATACGGGCCAACGCCCCTGAGGGTTTCGGACAACAAATCGATAAAATCCCACGTTGCGAATATGGTCAGCGGTCGATGCTCGTTTGTTGTTCCCACCTCAGGCTAACGCGATATGGAAGCTGTGTTTCCACCGTGGTTTACAGTCTTCCTCTATCGCCACGCTAACCCATTAAGCCCAAATGTCGGGTACACAATTCACACCCTTCATCACTTCATCATGTCCAAGTAGAGTCTCAGAACTCTTGGTACTTTTCCCCCGTGCACGTCTGCGCGTTGGAGGAACAATCTACATCAAAAGTGTCCTTCGGAACTCTCTGCTAACTCCCCTTTGGTGGACGCCCCAAGTATTGCGATGAGGATACCCCCCTTGTTTCCCACACCGAGTTTATCTCACGTGGGCTTAGGGATTGGGTTGACATCTGTGCTTACTCGGGAGTTGTCACCATCCACGGTCCGAACTCTAAGACCATAAACTAAGACTCTCATCTGGAACTACGTTCAAGACCCCTTGTCTACGGACCCAGCTTGAGTTCAGAAAATTTACCTCTCTAATCCTGCCTTCAAGACCCTGATCACAGGGCTGCGTGGCGCAGTGTAAGACTATGTCCTCATTCACGTCGGGTTTGCAATAGCTGCACCACGCACGCCCCCATTCTGAGGTTCATCCCTCCTATTCCCTATCCTGCATGACGTTAAAAGGAACCCTTCATAACTACGTGTGGCTTGATTCCCATCCCCATGGGATACGTAGGTCCACCTGGATGTTTAAGATTTGGGTCCATCCCCACCTCCTGGTGATCTCCTGATCTCCCAGTCACCTAGGCCACTTGGTTTATCCCTCTCCAGAAGGGGGATGTGTAGGTATGATACAGGGTTTCGGGCACCGTGCCCCCTTCCCCTGGGAATCTGTCATCTTTCGATCACCTTCAAGGTTGAGTCGCTTTACTCCCTGCAGTGGTTCACCCATGTATTAAGAGCACTCTAGTCTAGCACCAAGAGTGTCAGATTCAACTTGATCAAGTTCCTTCCACTTGTCAAGCTTCGTGTTCCCCTCTATTCGGACTTCCATCACCTTTCACACCCGGAGGGACCCCCAAGAACGGCCTGGATACTACGCCCAAGGGCTCTCCTATCGATACGGGCCAACGCCCCCCAGGGTTTCGGACAATAAATCGATAAAATCCCGCGTTGCAAATATGGTCAGCGGTCGATGCTCGTTTTGTTAGTCCTCATTCCAGGCTAACGCGACAGGATGCTGTGTTGCGAACATGGTCAGCAGTAATCCCTTGTCGTCACGCCAGCCCCTTGAGTCCTTGAATGTTGGTTGCATGATTCACATCATTTTCCACCCCATCATGTCCAGGTGGAATCTCGATACTTTTGGCGCTATCCCTCAGTGCACCTTTGCATGCTAGGGGGACAAAGCTGCAATCTGGCGCCCTTTGGGGCTCCCATGGTCCGAGCTCTAAGACCATAAACTAATATCCATTCAGGACTACGTTCAATTTGATTCCCATCCTCATGGGATACGTAGGACCGCCCAGACGCCCTGTCTCCGGGTACAACCCATTCAGGAAGCCAGTCTCTCTCCTTGTTTCACCTCTGTGTAGGCCCCTTGGCCTAAGGTTTCCCTCTCCGGATGGCGTACAATTTGATGTGGGATCATGTCTCTGTCAATTGTGTTTTATAACACTGCGCACATTTCCCACCTAGCATCGTCTCTGCTACGTCTGTGCTGCATGACGATAAAATGCATGCTTGGTCCTATCATACGACCCTAAACTGTGACATTATCATCCTGGCCGCACGACGAAAAACGGCACCGCATTGTGGTGACCTCGCTGTAGAGGACATCACGTTGGGTATTGGTCTTGTGCCATGCCATTTGTCAACGCCCATCACGGCTTGATTCTTGTGGCGACATCACGACCTACTGTTCTAGGTCGGTCGCTTCACAAAAAAAAACCCCCATTCACCTTAAAGAACAAACAAGATACATCAAATTCCGCTTCTTTTAGTGCAAGGGCCACGTCCACACTCCCCTTTTCCCCTGGCACTGGTATCCTACCATGTCACTTCCAGAACTATGTATGGCTTGATTTTCATCCTTATGAGATACGTAGGAGCACCTGGGTACTTCCCCGCAGGCCCAGCCTAACCCTTGTGTTCGGTCTTTCGACTCGAGCATTTCCCCAGAGAACGCATGGTAAGTAGGACTATGTCCTCATTCACGTCAGGTTTTGATGTCATGCATCCCCTGATCCCTTTTCCCATCCATGGCCTGAATTCTATGACCCTAAACTAAGATCACCCCAAGGGAAAGGAATCTGCTCCCTCTCTCTAATACGTTTCGTTTCCGTATTCAGATGTGTTTTGACAAAGAGCCCGAAGCGCAGGATTTTCACAGGAACATTCCCCTCATCCCATGACCAAGCTTCATGAGCTCGCTATTTGGATCCTCATCCTCTTCCACATCCAAAAGGACCCTTGGATGACGTGGATACTAAGCTTAAGGGCTCTCCATGAATGCTGGACCTAAGGGACCTTCAATCGTTTCGGGCCAACGTCCCTACGGATATCTGACAACATTTGTGACATGGTCCCATGTTTCAAACATGGTCAACAGTCGACCCTCATTTGTTTGTCCCCATTTTAGGCTAACGTGACAGGATGCTGTGTTGCGAACATGGTCAGCAGTAATCCTCCATCGTCACGCCGCCATCATTGTGATCTGAATCTCGAGCACCATGATTCACACATTTCCACTTCCTCATGTTCAAGTGGAATTCCGTCATACTCGGCTCTTTCTCTTCGCGCATCTAGGTGCGCTAAATGATCGTGTTAGTGTCATTGGTCCGGTAGTCACCGAGTGTCCCTTTTCCCTAACCTGCCCCCTTTGTGTCGGGAAATTCCCACCACTGCTGCTTGTTTCCCACACCGAGCACGACTCACGTGGGCTTAGTAGTTTTGGCGGGATGTGTACCAACACGGTTAGGCCCTTCCTCGTCCCGCATGACGTTAAACTGCGCTTCCAGAACTACGTATGGCTTGATTCTCATCATCACGTGGGATACGTAGAGACACCCAGACATTTCGCCTAGGGTTCAGCCCCTGGAATCACGAAATCTTGTTCCTCCCCATTTCCAGCCCTCGCCAGAGAGGCCCTAGCTGGAAGAAATAATGATCCGTGATCAGGCCGATGCACCCATCTGGCGTACTCCCACCACAGTGTTGCAAGTACCAAAGTGTTGGATTTTGTTCGGACAAACCATCACTCCATGTTCCACGCTTTTCGAGCCCCTTATTCGGACCCTCGTCCTCTTTCATTTCTGAAGGAACCCCCTAACGGTCTGGTCTCATGTCGCATCGGCTCACCTACCATCCTGGGCCAACGTTCCGGAAGACTGGTCATGTTTGGAAGGACCCCCAATAACGGCCTGGATACTACGCCCAAGGGCTCTCCTACCGTTAGAGGCCAATGTCTCGAAGGATTGATCGACACAAAATTGATAAAATCCCGCGTTGTGAATATGGTCAGCGGTCGATGCTCATTTTTTGTCCCCATTTTAGGCTAACGCAGTAAGGATACCATTTGTCCGCCATGGTTAACAGTTGTCCTTTATTGTCACGCCATCCCCACAGTGTTCCGAATTTGGGTATCGTGATTCACACTTCCCATTTTCATCTGTTTGAACTGATTTCAGCGCCCCTGGCGTTGCCCCGTTCGTGCATAAGAGCACGTTGATGAAACGGTAATTCGGCTATCCTGGAAGTTCCTTCTCCGATCAAGCCTTCCCCATCTTTTGGGAATCTGGACTGTCTTGGAAAATTGTCGTCAAACGTCCCGCAAACATTGTAGGGATGTAACAAGGCAATTCAACAGTGGAAATCATGCGTGCCACGACACTCAAAACAAATGAGAAAGAAAGAGTTGAAGCACAAAAGTGTTAATAAAAGTTTCTTTCGGGTTTGTTACAATACTCGGGGGTTGATTTTCCCCATGGACGGGTTGACCCCGTCAAAGGAGCGTTGTAGCTCCGCCACCCGTTGACTTGCAGCGTCCAAAGCCTGTTGCCGCTGATTCAACTCCCGCTCCTCTTCAGCAGCGGCGGGGCGTAATTCGTCAACTCTGGCCCTGGCCCTTTCTACCTCGGCCCGGACGGCAGCCATCCTTCCAGAGGTCTGCCCCATATGCTCCTCAGCCTCTGCCAGCTGGGCCTTCAATCGTGAGACCAGCTCAGACTGCGCATCAAGAGTGGCTGAAAGCTCGTTGGCCCGGATCTGCATCTGTTGGACCTCGCCTTCAGACTCCTGGAGCTTCCTGATGCTGGTCGCCTTCCTCCACTGCCATCCCACGCTCAGCCCACGATCATGCTCCCGGATCTTCTCATCCATGAGGTCTCGGATGAGCGTGTGAGGGCGTTGGGCATCCACTCCCCCGGCACACAGTTCGCGCAACCGCGAGCGGAGCCTATCCATTTCGGCCAGCCATTGCGCTTTAGGAGTGTCCCTGATAAAGCGTGTGATCATCTTCCACGATCGGCGACGGACTATGCTGCTGTCTTCCTCATCGGAGTCCCTTTCGTCCGAATCCGCGCGGTTGGCAGGCTTGTACGCAGGATATGCCTGTAGGAATTCCTCAACAGGATCTACATCTGGTGTTGAGTCTCGTATGACACCTAACACCGAAGCAGGCGCGACAGAACTGGGACCGACCGGTTGATCCTCTTCCTCGTAGTCCACCTCGATGACTTCAGGTACGGCCCTGCTGGTGGACCCGCCAGAGATGATGTGCGTCGCGGCTTGAGGAGATGGAGGGACTATTTCCACCATCACCGGCATGCCCCTAGGAGGGACCCCGCCAGACATCCCGACCAGCCTCGCCGCAACGGCCCACCCCAGCCGAAGAACTGTACGACAGAGAGACATAAACGTTAGTTGGAATGGCCTACATGTGACAACGAGGACACCGGTGGGAGAGACTTACGAAGATCAACCTCCGAGCGCTGCTCCTGAGCCGGTACTGAGGGGACTCCGAGACGAGGCCCCCCGTATATTGTTGGAAGGTCTGGAGATTCCATAGGTGCCGCCTCAAACCCCCTGGTCCCACCAGACGCAGAACTGGATGCAGCCATATGCGCAGGTTCTGAAGGTCCCGCATCATCACCCGCCGAAGAGCGAGAGCGAGGCCTACGAACAAGTTCCTCCTGTACGGTTCAAACATTGATGAGAGGACCATAGGGACCCAAGAATAGGTCGTAAGAAGAGAAGTTTGGAATGCTACCTCGAGAGCCTCCGCGAAATCGTCGGATTCTGAGCCTCGGTCTCCGACCTCGCCCTCCTCCAGCGGGCTCCCTCCTCCAGCCTCATCCTCCCGAGAGGAGCCCTCTGATTCCTCTGGCAAGGGTAAGCGCTCCCTCAGATCGGAAGCTGATAACTATGGGGGGACCGTCTGATTCAACAGTACCCTCACCCGGTCTGTCATTGGGCGAGGGACACCACTGGAGTGGACGTAATCCTCCAGCTCGTCCAGGTATTTCTCCGCCTCCGCCGGAGACACCATGAATCCAGCCTGAACTGGGCCTATGCCCGGCAATTCCATCCCGAGGCGATTCAGGTGGGCCCACATCTCAGGTGGACTGAGGAATTTCCGGTTGACATCCCAAATGTCCCAAGCTTCTGGAAAGACGGCATCTTCTGCCATGTCGATGTGACGCAGCCGCTTCCCTGGAGCCTGAGTGGATATCCGACGGAATCCCCTCGGTGGCCGCCCCTCCGAATGACCTGACTCTCCCAGAATCATCGGATCCACCGCTGCTTCTGTACCCTCGGCTGGTGCGGGTCTCGCCGCTATGGCATCCCCGCTGCCGCAAGCGGCCCTAGCTGCCCTCCGACCCCAACCTCGAGATAAAGGAGGCCCACCGTCACCAACCCGGATCGTTGGCTGCTTCAGCATCTCCCCGGGATAAGCGGCCTCCCAGCTGATGGCGTACTCCTTCACTAAGCCGAAGGTGGCGGTGGATGGAGGCAATGTGATCTGCATCTTTCCATCCTCACGTGTGAACATGAGCCACAGCTGCCTCATCACACACGGGTGCTCCTCGTGACGCACCTCTTAGTATACCTGCGGGGTCAGCCGCTGGAGGCACCGTAACTGCCTCGCAAAACGATGCGGGGTGTACGGTTCACAGATTGGCTCACGATCTATCCGAGCCACCAAAACTCCACCTCGGAAGGCCAGGTGGTAAGCCCGATGTTCTTCCGTTCCCCGTCCATCATCAGTAAGCCTCCCCTTCGGCAGTGGGAAGGGATGAAAGTTGAACTTCTCCGCCCTCCACACCCTATTCAGCACCATCGGAATGGCCAGTTTGAATGGGAAGCTCCCAACTGCATTCAGAATGGAGGGGCGAAAGTCTGATCCCGGCGGAAAAATGGGGTTTGGATACTCGTAAATCCCCCTGATATGCGCTGTGATCCACCCATACAGGAGGTGGAAGGGCCCGCATATTCTTGGCGGCTTCTTGCCCTCGCTAATATGCCGCAGCATTCTGTACAGTTTGGTGAGCATCGGGATCCCCAGGTTGACCCGCTGCCCCATGGCCAACATCGACGCCATGATGAACGAGCTGGGCCGCACCCCCATGCTTTTATCCCTCCCTGGTAGGATCCACCCACAGATGAGAGCCGTGATGAACGCCACCAGCCTGACTATTGGCTGTTGTTCGGTGCTGACGCTGAAACCCCAAGTCTTCCATTGGCTGTCCTCCAAAACCCGCCAATACGAGTGCCCCTTTCCCCGTTGGGCTGCCCTTGGACAAGTTCGAGGCCTTGGAGGGAACTCTCGATTCTCTGGGAAGTTCAGGAAGCATTTGATCCACCTCTTGAAGTGGACGTCCCTCACTGCCTCCTTGTCCTATCCAGGGACGAGCACCATCAGTGCCGACGCCAATCGCGGCATTTGCTCCGCATCCCCCCACGCGCTGGCAACGGGGAGGAATTCGTCATACATGGCCCCCAAGATCGGGACCCCTGAAATCTGGTGGACATCCCACAGGCTGATTCCCACCTCCCCGTGATGAAGGTGAAAAGTGTTGGTCCTGGACGACCATCTACTCAGCAGTTCCGGCATCAGCTGCTTTGGTTGGTAAATGTGGAACTGGGAGGCCCATGCCGCCTCATACAATCCCACTCTCCTTAGCTCGGCCCCGAACTCCTCGCATGAGGCACCTACCCAGTAGGCCCAGGCCCAGTCATCGGTAAAGTTGCCACCCTGGCGCAGGTCCCACTCATCGGACCATCCCTTCTTCGGATCCTGCAGAACCGTCTTCAGTATGGTGCGGTATAGAGGAGGGGACGTCTCTGGTTGCAGTGGCTTCCCATAGATATCATTCACATGATTATAGAGACAGTCAGCGGTGATGGGTGTGAAATCCTCCTGCGCATGACCATCGGCCACCCTGAACCATTGGTGCTGGCATGGTGTGCTCCTGAACCAGCAAGCTGGTTCATCCCTTCTCGCCTCAGGGATGAAGACGTCGTCCCTCAGCCCGAAGCCATACAACGGCAGTTTCTTGCACTGCGAATAATTCTTCTGGCCCTCTGAGAGAAGATCCGTCAAGGAAGTGTGGTCCGAGTAGCTCCGGATCATCTCCCCTAAGCCCGGACGGTAGGCCATCTCATCCCGACGAGCAGCATCTACAAGCACTCCCAGCACAGCATCTTGATGGGCCATTTTGATGCCGACCCTCAGAAAAGGTTTTTTTCCCCTGGATCGCGAAGCTCGGTCGCGAAGTTGAATCGCGAAGCTCGGCCGCGAAGTGGAATCGCGAAGATCGGTCGCGAAGTCTGGCCAAGGCTGACAAGAAGTTCGCCAAGCGCAGACGCGGAGTCGGAGACCCGCGATTCGACGCGAAGCTCGATTCGTGGAGGGCTGTCGCGGAGTACGCGGAGCTGCGCGAAGTCGAGAGCGCACAAAAAGGCAAGGCACGTGAAGACAAAAGAGGGTGGACCCCCTATTTATAGGCGGCGACCCCGGAGCATCACGGCGCGCCTCACCCGTGCGGAGCATCGCGGCGCGCCCGGATCCGCGGCCCCGACGAGCATCGCGGGGCCCCTTCGTGATGCTGCATCGCGAACCACCGACAATTTTGGCGATTTTCCCTCAGACTTCGACCCTTCGCCCTCCGCGGCTCCAAGTCTGAGGGGGGGAATTTGTTGGCGCCTAAAATGTGGCCCGAAAGGAAGGAACGAAAAAGAAAGTCGGTGCGCGGCCTCGCGAAGCACAGCCGCGAAGCACAGCCGCGAAACCCCGCCGCGAATCACCCCTACCATGGCGGCGCCGCAAAGTGCCAGAGACGGTAATCCTCCGCGAACCCGTTTGACGTTCGCGAACCTCCGTGAAGCCCCATAGGCGGTAATCCTCCGCGAACCTGTTTGACGTTCGCGAACCGCCGCGAAGCCCCACAGGCGGTAATCCTCCGCGAACTCGTTTGACGTTCGCGAGCCGCCGCGAAGCTCCCCAGGCGGTAATCCTCCGCGGACGACGCTGACGTTCGCGAGCGCGCCGCGAAGCCCCGGAGGCGGCGCGCGAGCCCTGCTTTGCGGCACCCCTTCCCTATAAATACTGGACTCCCCCTGAGTCCAGATGACGGACAATCCGACCCTTCGGCTTCTCCTCTCCCGAATAGCGAAGCACGCTTTGCCCCAGGAATCATGAGCTCCGCGAGGTATTTCTACTTCGCGAGACGACTCTGCTTTGTCTCGTTTTGAGCCCCTCTTCTGAGAGGGATGCCCTTCACGAAGCTCAAGGGAGTTCGCGAAGGAAGTGGATTCCCAAGGGAACCCGGGCAGCCCCGGAGCGTTTAGGCTTCGCGAAACACCCAACCTATGCTAGTAATCCCAATGCCAAGGCAGGATAACTATGCATCGCGAAGCACACTACTTCGCAGGACCCTGCTTCGCGAGGCACCCCTTCTTCACGAGGCAGTGCTCCGCGAACACTGTTCCACTTCGCGAAGAACCTCCCACTCACACCAATGCCCCATGTTAAGGCCAAGGAACCCCACTTCGCAAAGCACACTCCTCTTCTTAGCGATTCAACTTCTCGTGCGGCCCTCCAGGATTGCACGATGTGATTTCAAAGTCCCATGGACAATACCACCCATAGCGTTGCTTCGCCTAATGCTTCTTCGCATAGGCACGCTAATGGCTATTGCTTCTTCGCATAGCCACGCTAACGTGGACCCCTCGATGGTTCGTCCCACGACCCCCTCTTACCATGGCCTTACCGGCACCTTCCCTTCCCCAAGGACCAGAGGGTACTGGTTATGTAAGTCCTAGGGGTGTGGAGTGAACCCACCTCGTCCGAGCTGCAGGACATTAAACTTCCAAGCACCGCGTCCTCAACACATGAAGTTAAACTGTGACCCGACCACGTCTCCCTCACGAAGGGTCCCCCCAGCTCGAACATTCTTTACACCACTCGTCTCCATGGGAATGGAACTCTTCCGCACATGGAATGAGATCCTCCTTGTCGGGGTGGTGTATGTTCGCAGGGGAAGGGCTGCCTCAGAGCGTAAGCCCCTAACCTTTGGTATGGATGATCGCACCCGTGCATCCCCATACTTCCCCACTACCAAGGTCGGTGGAGGACGTGATAGAGAATGAGGCACCTCCCTATGGGCCTCCATCCTGGAGTAATTCCCAACACCATGGGCCGCTCAACGCGTAAGCCCCTCTTCTCTTCTCACGGACGCACCCTTTGCGACGTGATCGTCAGGTCCTTTCAACCTCTTGTTTCTCACACCGAGCATGACTCACGTGGGCTTAGAGTGAGCACCGACCCTGACAACCCATCTTTTGAACTACAAGGTCTTTGATCCATGTCAAGGCATGGTACGTAGGAAGCCTTTATGAGGTTCAAGCCCACCACCAACAGTGGACCAAGGTCTACTTTTCATGTCGGTTCACTGACAAACCCATCATTTGAACTACGAGGTCTTTGATCCATGTCAAGGCATGGTACGTAGGAAGCATCTATGAGGTTCAAGACCACCCGTCTTTCACGTCGGGTTTCACCCTCGTCCAGCATGACGTTAAACTACATTCAGGTCCAGTGGTAAGCCATTGCGACCCACCCATCACCTAAACTACGAGGTCTTTGATCCATGTCAAGGAATGGTACGTAGGAAGCCTTTATGAGGTTCAAGCCCACCAATAGTGTACCAAGGTCTACTTTCACGTCGGTTCACCGACACACCCACCCGTCGTTTCTTCACATCGGGTCCCATCTTCGTCCAGCATGACGTTAAACTACATTCTGGTCCAGTGGTAAGACATCGTGACCCAACCCCATTTGAACTACGAGGTCTTTTATCCATGTCAAGGCATGGTACGTAGGAATCCTCCCAGAGGTTCAAGCCCAACTCCCATCGGACCAAGGTCCATCTTCACGTCGGTACGCAGACGATGCCCATCGGACCAAGGTCCACCTTCACGTCGGTACGCTGACGACATTCATTGGGCCAAGGTCCAGCTTCATGTTGGTTTACCGGCACCATTCCGAACTACGCGGACTTTGATTCCCTGCCATGGGGATACGTAGGAAGCCTCGTCAAGGCTCAATCCCAACTTCACTGTCGCCCCCCCTGCGATGGTCTCACTTCACTCTCCTTCTACTCCATTTACTGTCGCCCACGGGCTAGCCCCGGTGTCGATATCCATTCAAGGAGGATTCTTCAATCCGATCTATCCTAGCTAATGCTCTGGTTGGGTTGATCCGTCTCCGCTGGACGTTAAACTCGCGGCATACCCTGTGTTGAACCCGGGAAGCTGAGGAAAACCTCAGATATGTGTCTATGACATGTAATTCCCCGCGCCTGATGTGGGATGCCTCGGGCTTCCACGCCCTCGAGAAGCCTTGTGATCAAGGATAACAGACAGAAATGCCAGGTACCCCAGCATCCAGACACGCTACTGATGCCTCAACGTGACTACTCCCCTGACCGAAGGTTGCTTCCCTGACTGGACCCTTTGGAATGTCCCGACAGAAGCAGTGTAATTAACCGGTGTCCATGGGAACATGGCACTGGGAAGAGTTTCACGAACTACGTATTAAATTTATAAGGGAGACCCGGACTAGGTGATGAGTTCTGAGGAGGAATCCACAGGAGGAAGAACCGACATCCCATCATCCCGTTTCGATCAAGGAGCAGACGTCCCTGAATAAGGAGCGAATGCCGCCCGCCTTTGGAAAGCGGGAATGCGGGGCAACAAAGCCGCACGTCCTCCGCGGACAGATGCGCGTGCCCCGACGAAAGCGTCGGAAACAAGTGTAAATTTTGTTTTGAAATTTTTAAAATTTACAATTAGTTTTTGATACAAAAATTAAAAAAATTCCAAAAAAATGAATCATAATATTTCTTCCCTAAATTTAATAAAAAACATATTTGAAGAAAGCATATTTTTTAATAATAAAAAATTTTTAATAAAAATTAAATAATTAGTTACTAAAAATTATTCTATAATTTATACTAATGGGGAAATTATATATTTTCATAAATCATAGAGTAGTTAATAAATTGCAAAGCATAAAATTTAACAACTAGGTTATAATAGTTATATATTTTCTATGTCATTTAAGCTCAGTGTGGCATATTTAATATGATATCAAACAAATTTTTCATTTATAAAATCATTGAGTGTTAATTCCTACACCCACATTAATAATGTTAATCATTTAAATTTTAACTTTATCATTGTATCATTTTATTTAAATTTTAAAATACATATTTTGTAAACCCACATCGTAAAATTGGTTAATAAAACATCATCTATAAAAAAGAGAAAATGAATTCTGAAGTGAATTTGTAGAAAATGATACTATGTTCTCAAATATGAAAAAATAGGTTGAATGTAAAGATTTGGAAGTGGAAAAAATTAATGAATAAATATGAAGATTGATATAGATCATTAATCATATGAAATTGAATGATAAATAAAAACTGATGGACCTCAAAACCATAAAGCTAAATTTATTTAATATACCATCAATGAATTAGAAATGAACATACATGGATAAATTTGGTGTTTCATGTTATTGTTTCAATATTTAAAAAATTATTTCACAGTCCACATTTAATACATAGTGAAATATACTAATTTAAAAAATAAAAAATTATACATTATCCAATTTCCACCATGATCTCATATATTTCACCAAACTATGAGTATTGTAGAAAAAATTACATTTTTTAAGAACGAAAATAAATTATAAAATATTACATAACCATTAATGGGATAATAAATTTATTCAACATGTCTATAGGCATTTACAAAAAATATAAAAGGTTATTAGAAGATATGATAATTCCTTGAATGAATAAACCTTATTATTATGAAATATTAAATTAATTATAAAAAATGAATAGTAGTACCCAAATTTAAAATGAAATAATTTGAAAAATAAATAATCCTATATCACATATAAAATCAATAATATCAACATTAATGAGTGTTTTTAACATAATGTTTATCTAGTACCATTCATCATAAAACCCAAAATTATATAGATATCCTTTTGAAATAACATAAATCACTTAGAAAATAGGACACTTATCAATATAGTGGTTACATATATGATAAAACTAGTGTTACCATAATTAAATCAACATAAAATATCATAAAACCCTTAAGGTTATCAATTAATTAAAAATATTTTCCTTAAAATATAAATTCATACATTATATTATACAAAATCTTTTTCATACTAAAACATAATAAATAATCACAAAAAATCGAATTCATCATGAATCTCTTAAAACATTAGAGGGGTCTCTAATATAATTAACATATTAACATCATTAATATTATATAAATTAGATGGTTCCCGTAACTATTGATATGTGGTTTAATCCTTGTGAAACATTGAAATATTTCTATATATATTTTCATATCTAGGTGTGGGGATGATGTGTGATTCCATGTCTATGTGTTCCATAATTAATTTTAAAATAATATAAAAATACATTATATTTAATGTATATGGATAAATAAATAAAATATGATAACTCTTAAACACTTCATTGCATCATAAATCCAAGACCACGATTCAGTGTGGAACACGTTGTTTACCCTAAGAGCGATCTAATGTTAGTCTGCATTGGACGTTCAAACCCCTCACTCATTTGAAGTACATTATTGGATAAATTAATTTAATATCAATAGTAATTAGTTTATTTCCAAGTGAAATTTATAATACTATAAATATATTGTAATATATGTTTTCCTCCGGTGTGTCTCATAAACCTACAATCATCGGGGAGAGAATTTCTTCCCTTTCAGTTGGTAGATCATGATGAATGACAGTGGAACAACACAAAAAATCTTATAAAGACATGAAGAATTAAACAGATTCTTCTCATTCATTTGAGAATTAAGTCATCAATATATATCTATCCAAAATAATGGTTACACTCTTAATTTTTTTCACACCCCTTGATTAGATGATATAATAGATCAAACATTTTTTGCAATATGTGACCTTTTGCAGCTCTTACATGCTCCCATATACATAAATTAATTTTCATTCAATTTTTTTGAAACCATGGTATCCATATTATTGATAAAATAAATAATAAATCATTTAATCCATCCATAAACCCTTTTTCTTGTTCCTTTATCCACATTTTTCATTGCATTCATCCCTATGTAGACCCCTGTGGTATCGATTCGACTTTTCCTGGAGGTACTAGGCCTGGTCGAACCCCCATAATCATAGTGAATCGGCAAAACAATATATAATATATAAGATATAGGATACAATATATGATATATGACATTAAAGATATAATATACTTGATATGAGATATGAAATATAAGATATAAGATATAAGATAAACAATATGATATATATGATATAAGATATGATATATTATATATAAATCTTAGTTAAATAATTTACTATCAATTATATCTTTCAATTGCGGAAACCATTTTTTTAAGAATTTAAGAAAACATGATCATATATTTGAGATATTCATTTTAATATGGATGTTTGATACCATTTTTGGTCTCCTTCCTTGGGTCAATGTAACACCAAATAATAATAAAATTATACATATTACAGAATCATGTATCCAACATATCTCCCTCATCAGTTATAAGAATGAAAAGCATTCTCTATCACTGTGTCCTTGAAATTTATGTATAAATTTTATGATCAATAGTAGGTATTTAATTTGGACGTGTTTCTCAGGCACACGTGATGACATTCAACTATGATGCACTGAATTTAGAGTTTTTCAATTGGTGTCTAATTGATGTTAGTGAATAATCTATCTCGAGAGATTTTCCTACATAGAATATGTTGGTGCCCTCTATTATGGATTTCTAGATTTTATGGGAGATGTTATAATCATTACGCATCATGTGCGTATGAATGATGATTAGAACGATCATTTTGGATCATCGTAGATTTCCAGGGGTTACCCTCCAACTGTGATAAGATGTGGAGGCCCCTGAAGATCATTTTTGGGTGTTACCCTTCAGCTAGGATGGGTAGTGTAGTTACATAATTCTATTCCTTGCTACCCTCTAGTAGGTCTAGGTAATAGGGGTACTCAATGTTTTTGGTGGTTCCCTCTAGTAGGGCTGGGTAATGGAATTTCCCAATTACATTTATCAAGAGGTACCCTCTACCAGGGATAAGTAATGGAGATCCTTGATGATCATTCTATTTTTCCCACCAACAGGGATGGATAATCTAGTTAATCTACATTATGGTAAGTACCCCCTAGTAGGGCTAGGCTGTCAAGTTCCCCAAAGACATTTATCGAGGAGTATCCACCCCAAAGTCTAGGTAGTAGATTTCCTTTGTTACTTAATAGTTCAACCCCCCCCCCCCAACATAGAAAGGTGAAAATTCACTTCATTTAGATTTTTTATATATCTAAGATGAATAGTGATAAGACATGTTTTAACAATGTTTTCGGAATCAGGATTATAAATAATTCATTCCCCACTGAGACACATTTTAATGACAATACCAAAACTGTGTTGGAAATTAATTTCCACCAAATGTAGAAGTTAAGGAGGTGTGTTGAATGAGTTTCTAAACAAGTCTGTTTAGATACTATGTGTGCGATGTTATTCATCATTGATGGAATTTTTGAACTATTGGGAACTATTATTCTTGGTATGGGTTGTGCGATGTAGACCTCCTTAATATTTTGTTTGGGCTACCGTGACTTGTCTTGTATATATTCTTTCTCTTGAATTCACCCATTTGATTTGGATACACATTTTCCCATATTGGTAAAGACATGTGGGGTACTACATGTTTTTTTCATGTTTATATTATTGTGGATGTATGAGTCGACCATCCTTCTATAGGTAGCAATAACATGTTATATGTTAATCTTCTCATTGTGATGTGCCCCTGTGTGTTTGGAAAAGTTTACTATCATTCTATTGTTGGGTTGAACTACTCACTTTCACTACACCTAGTGCTTCAGTTGTCTTCTACATATATTTTATATCTTAACCCACCCCTCCAGATATTAGAGTATCCTACTAGGTAAGTGTATACTCACCCCATCATGGGAATTCATCACATGTGTCATGTCTTATACAGACAAAAAATAGGTTGATCACGACAACAATGGTGCTTTGGGATATGGAGTTCTTGGAACACGTATGGTGGTTTTAGTTTGGGATTCAGAGTATGTTCTCATGTTGATCTATATACTCTTCTAGTTTTCTATCTGGTTGAGACACATTTCTGATTGGGTGTGTATTTTTACCATTTTCTTGTCAGTTTACACTTCCGTAATTTTGTATCATCTAGAGGATCATTAATTCTTTGTTTACATTATTTATGTTATTAATATTTTACTTTATCCCTCTACAATTTAACATGGAGTTTGGTTTCTGTTCCTGTAATGGATCTTAAGAAAATACCACCCTGTGTTATTTATTCCCACATATCCATTCCCCACCGTCTCTTCTATGGAGGCTTGCATGGGGTAGTTGCAGCACGAGTCCTAGGTTTGGTATAGTTGAGAAATATTGGTATTATTGAATGTTCATTCCTTGGGATTTTTTTCAGATGTATCCCTCTAAAAAGATTGGTTCTATTTAGGAAAATTGTTTCAATGTATCTCTACTATGGCTCTCAGGCTAGGGAGTCCAGTGATGGTACGAGAGGATGATGAATACTTTCACTAGGATTATGAATGTTAGATTTTCAACTCACCATACAAAAAATTTTGTTTTAGGTATCAATGCAAAATTCATCATATAGGATTCAGTCTTTCACTATATTTCGTTAGCTAGCTCCAAATTTTTATTGATGAATATATATGATCATCTAACAACTTTACACTTCGTTAACATTAAAAATGACTCCCGAAAAATATCCATCCATGATACCTATTGTAGTATGTGATGATAACTCTTTTAGCGATGAGTCCTAAGTTCATGGTCCATCCTACGATCCCCATACTCTTGGTTGGAAGGTAGTTTCCCCTCCACCTGTTGATCAGTATATTATCCCAACAATGTAGGATGAGGATGAGCATAGGCTTAGCACACTCCATGAATTCCAACATTAAATACAACTGAAGGTCTATGGTGATCCAGATTCCAAAGTATTAGGGGATTGTCGAGAATAATTATTTTATATCTTTATGAATTTTCGAACCCCGAAGGATCAGGTGGTTTCTTTGGAAGTAATCTATTTCCACAGATCAACTGAGCATTGGTGGATCTCAGTTAAGTTTATCAATGATTATCATTCACTCTCTTGGTATGGCTTCTAGATAATATTTTTTGATTAGTACTGCCCATCCAACATATATTATGTCCTGATCCAAGAGCTACTAGAGCTTCAACTATGAGGGATGATGGAAGTGGAGTCTACATAGGGGTTCCCATAACTTACTAGTTACTCCCTTGACATGATCCTTGATGGATACTATCAAGCATTAAATATTGATTAGGGAATCCACTGAGAGATTTGAGCCCGTGTTGTGTCATTGTGCATTGCCACCAATGTCGGGGTGCCCTATCGGGAACTGGTGGAAGAGATATTTCTATTAGAGGGGAACCAGATAGCTAGTGGTGGTAGTTTGTGAAACTGAGATAAGTAGTCTGCAATAACTAATAGGCACTAGGGAAGAGGGTCACAATGCATGAAACCCTTTTTTTAGCTTCCACATGCACATTGACATAACTTGAAGGGGTAGCACAGAACATTAGGGATGCCTGGGGATAGTTTTTGCAGGTATTGAGATAGGTGGTGTCATAAAGGGAGTTCGAGAATATGGAGGAGAATGAGCTATGTGTGTTTCAAAACATTGTGAGAGACATTAACCACCTACACCCAGAGGTCCACGTTAGGTCCAAGGTGATGGTAATCGGGGTTGGGGATAACAGCATGCTATGAATGTTTATGATATAGAGGGGCGCAATATTATTTGAGTACAATATATGTGTTCTATACACTTTATTTATTTTCTAAAGGAACATGTTCCATTTATTATTTTATCTCAATACTCTTGGTGTGATATCTGAAGATCTCAATTAAGGTGGTAAGAAAAAACTTCTCTTTTACTTTCCTAAAATGAACACTAATTTTGTATCTATCACTAGTCAGAAGTGTGAACTATTTCATTGAGAAGAGAGGTTCACATTGGACTACTTGTTCATCATAATGGATCTTTATGATTTCATCTTAGTTATGGATATAATGTCCTTGTGTTGATTCCATATTTACTGTCACCATAGGAAAATTGGATTCCTACATGATGATGGGTTACAATTATCCTTTTCCAGTGAGAAAAATAAAATTGTAGGATATGTGAATACTGATTGAAAGTGTTTTAATCTAGTCACTGATAAGTTAGAATATTTATCCATTGGTGTAGTTGGATCTTCATGAATTTGTTTTCCTATAGTGATGGAGAACTACATAAACCTCTTCCTATGGGATATCTTGAAACTACCTCCTAGGATGGAGATGTAGTGACGCATCAACTTTTTTCCCTACACTACTTGGATATCATCTATGGGAAATTTGTTAGATCCAACTAAAAATTAGGAGTTTCATTTTCAGTTGGAGGACATTAATGAGAAACGTTTCATCAAACCCAGTGTTCCCCCCCGGCAGCTACCGTGTTTGTCATAAAAAATGCAGACATGAGCATACATCCATTATTTGATTGTCATTAACAATACAATGATTTATAAAGACCCAGTATACCCTGAAATGGATTGAAGAACTATTTAAATTTTTTCAAATTGAACATTTGACCTCCAAGATCTATATTAGGCCTACCTTTTACTCGTTAAGGGTTTACGAGGTTGATATTAAAAATTTGGAATTTTTATTTCACTTTGGACACTCTGAGTTCTTAGATATTGACTTTAGTGTGGCGAATTACAATGTCGTGTCTTTTTCATTTATTAAATATGTTTTCTATATTCACTTCTACTATTTGGTTTTTATTTACATTGAAGACATACAACTCTACTCATTATGAGAAAATTTGAATATAGAGTGCTTTAGAATTGTCCTAGACAATTTTTTAGAGTACTTATTTTATATAAATCCCCCAATATTCCAAATCCAGATTCATGAGGATCAATTTCTATGGAATTTCATTTCAAGGCATGCTTTAGCCATGGAGCCTGTAAATATCAAAATAGTTTTTTCTTTGTATCCCCCAAAAAATATGTAATGGGTTTGGAGATTTATTGGCTTGGATGGGTAATATATGATATTTTATTTAGACTTCTCTGGGATTGCATCCCCATTAAACAACGTGATGCGGAATAGGAATACATTTACATCGATTGAGCAGAACTAGAGGGCCATTGAAAAGTTGAGGCATTTAATGATTTTTTATCCTGTTTGAACACTAACAAAGGATGTAATTTAGTTCATAGTGTATAGTGTTGCCTCTTGAGCAAGGATCATTTACATGTTCACCCTGTGATAGGTATTCATCCCTTATCCTTAGATACAGTTGAAACAATAGAATATAACTACACGACTCAAGACCTATATTTGGAAGTCATATTTTTCTCCCTGTGGATGTAGAGAAACTATATTCTGGGAGGGCACTTTATGGTTTACTCAGTCAACTATATTATTAGTTACGTTTTACATAGAGATGCCTAAAACCGAGACTATGACGCTGGTTGGAGTTCTTGAAAGACTATAAATATTAAATATTCTATACTCTAGAGATGGTACAAGTTTTAGAAGATTAAATTTTAAAAAAAAATCATGTTTTACTTAGTGCAGGAAGGTTCTTAGTCTTCAAAATTCATATTGCTGACCCTGGGAGAGGATGGTAAAAACATTCATGGGTAGATGGTATTTACTCTATTACTTCTCAAGCATGTGAAAGAGTACCAGCTATGAGACAACTAATGAAAGGTTTTCTTTGACTAGATACCTATAGGAGACTCACAAGATGAATATTATGAATGAAGAAAAAATGACATCACATTATAGGGGTGGACAGTGGTTCCAGACATGAATTGAGAAGAGGTTATGTTAGAGTTATGAACTTCTCCTCGAGTTGCACATTATGTTTTGGTCTATATGTATAGATACCTTTAGTTGGTGTTTTTTTTAAAACATGAGATGAAGTGTAGATGAGTTTTCTACTTATTGCTTCACTTGTCAGAATGTGAAGAATGAACACCATGTTCTAAAAGGTTTGTTACATCTCCTTGAGAACCTGGAGTAGAACTGGAATGGAAATCCAGAAACATTCTCACATGGGTTCCTCACTAAGCGAAGGGCCAAGTTTTAATCTGGGTGATAGTTGACTGACACATGAAGGCATCACACTTTCTTTTTATCAAGGAGATGAGATTATTGGGGATATTTTAGTAGTTTGTTATGCTAAATTTATCCTTAATGGGGTTCACTAATTGATTGTATTCAATAATGATTCATGGTTTGTTTCACAATTGTAGAGAGACATGAAAGAGGCACTAGAGACCCAATTTTGGATGAGTATATCCTTTCATCCCAATAACAACAAGCTGAATGAGCAAACAATAATTATGATAGAGGATATGATGATATCATGGAAGATATAATTCGTTATGATCTAGGAGGATAACTTTTCTGCAGTATAGATTCCATACAACAACATCTAACACTCTACCATCTTCATGAATAATTTTTTGGCATTGTGTGGGAAACCTAAAGGTCACCCTTGTGCTAGATAGGGATTGGTGAGTCATCTCTTGTGGGCATTGAGTTAGTCTAGATAAATATGTATAAATTTCACTACATTCGTGTTCAAATGAGGATGGTGTAGAGTAGACATATATCATACACATGTTTTCATTGTAGGTCATTGTAGTTCGGTAAACGTGGCCTTGTTTTATTGAGAGTATAATATTATTGGGTAATTCATTGGTATGGTTAGAAAGGGATGTTATCCCTGATGTTCAACCGGAAATTTGAGAACATTTCATAGATAATACAAGATTTTCTATAGCCTCTCCTTCCCCCCAATGTTGGAGAGGGTTCACAATGTCACCCACATTTCACAGATGAGGAGACACGTGCATGAAACTATGAATATAATCAAATGGGAGAGTTGGAAAATGATTATGGATCCACCATTGTGGATCACACAATGGTGATTTAGGACTGGTTGTTTCATACCCTACATGGATAGAACTTCTCATTGAGTCGTGTGTTGCGGAAGCATGAGAACATGCCATAGAGTACATAGGAGGAGGAGAGCCAAGTGAAGGTTAAGTATCCCATTTTATTTTACATTTTTGTGATGAAAATATTATATTATGGAATAATATAGAGATCCATTTTTCCTTTTAATACATTGATATATATATATATATATCGAGATTATTCCATGTAGATGATGTTCTTTTATGAGGCCTAGTATTCCCGGAATTGATATTATAAAAATATTTATTATATTTTAAATTTGACTTATGTGGTAAATTAAATATAATGGGATAATCATAATTGGACGATCGGAACATAAATATAATCCCATTATTGAGTTTTGAATGATATTTTTACCTTATGGGGGGGACCTAAAGTGATTTGGTGTGAGATTTTCAGAACCCTCTGATCGTACCATGATTCACTGTTTTATTCCACCCTTACACCGCAATTTTAAACTAGTTTTGTAATGAATATTCAAAATATAATAATAAATTTCACTTCATGTTTGAATAAATCAATTAATTTTAATCAACATTATAATGGGAAATGTTACTTGTTTTTATTGTTTCAATGTAGGTGGAGGTGATTTGGGGGGCCTTTGATGAAGTGGAAGAAAAATGGACCAAAATTGCATGGATCCATGGACATCTGTCCACTGTTTTGCATAGTACACGAAATCCGTGCATCCAAATGGGCGGATATTTTGTGCGCCTGTCCAAAACATAATAGGCTACATGTCATATTAAGGAACCCAATGCTGATGAGGCTTCTATAGGGCCCATCCAAACTGATCTGTCCAAGCCACCGAATTTGGACCAAGTCAAATGAGGTGTTCTGTATGTTATCAATATCTTGAGCTGTAGTTTTTGAAAGGGTGAAAAACATTCAGTGGATATATTCAAGAGGTAGGGCTACAAATTTTCTATTTTCTCCAAAGCGAGATAAGACTGTCTGAAGGCCGAAACGCGTGGTACAAGTGGATTGAAGAAATTTGTGTGCCTAAAACCACCTTACAATTTTCTTATAAAATGGCACATTGGGTTCCCCATTTGCAACTTCGGCCAAGAGGAAAGGTGCTGCCATTTTTGAGTCCCCAAGGAGTCTTCTCAACATCCCTAGAGGTTCTGGAGGCTATTAGAGGTGCTACTTCAACATCTTCTTCTTCTTCCCCTCCCATGGGTTTCTAAACCCCTTGTGATCACCCGGGGAGGAATGTGATGTAATCCCGAGCTTCAATGTAGTTTTAATTTGAATGATCTTTTTAATTCCATGTTGTGTGTTGTTTTTACACATCCTCTATTCTTATTTTATTGAATTATGTACTGGTATGTCATGCTCAACTCATATGATCATGTTTGGGGGTACCCATTCTTGTGATGTTTCACACACCGTTCACCACATTCTTTTCCCCCTTTCAATTGCGGTGCTTGTGTGATTCATATTGGTCAATAGAACTCACACAAGATCTATCAAGGACATGTACATTTATGTCATGTTATCATAGTGAAATAACATGCAAACCTGGAGAGCACATCGAATTCTTCATGTGTTGCCTTGGTCAGTTTCGGTTATGATGTCGAACACAAATCACCCAATCATCGGCGGTGTCCGGTGAATCGTTATGTGTTTTCGACTGAACCCTAGGAGGTATCCTATTATAAACTCAGTAACATTCTGGTTCTAGTTGTTACAAACCCGGGATTATAAGATCATAACCCCAGACCTTGAAGCGATGAAGGATGAGCATCATGAGACTTCCCCGGGTGGATCACGCTTAATCAATCTTGTTCATTTCTACTTTGTTTTATCCCTTTCATTTTCTATTTTCATCATTAATCATAAAACCCCCAAGTTTTACAAAACCTAATTCACCTTCTACTTTCATAATCAGAACCCTATTTTTAAATTAATGATCTAAGGCCCCGTCGAGAGAGGACCTAGGGTTGCTGCTATACTGCAGAAATTCTAGTCAAAATTAAACAACTAATTTGACGCGCTCAACAACGCGGTCAAATTTTGGCACCCTTTGCGGGGATCCAAGATCAATTTATTTCTTTATTTAATTTTATTATGTTATTTTACATCTTTATTAGTACTCCTCTAAATACCCCACCCCCATTTGATTGTTTTTGTTTTGGGTTTTGTCTTTATTTTTTTGTTATTTTTGGTGTGTTCTTTCTCTCTCTCTCTCTCTCTCTCTCTCCCTTCTTCTCCATCTCCCTATCTAATTATATAGTATAACATTCTATTATTCTTTAACCCTTATTATGTTTTTTTTATCCATATAAAATCAAAAAAATAAAAAACACAGCAAAAAAATCAATCAATCAAACTAGACATCATTTTTGCATGACAAGATCTGGTAAAGAAACACTTCTTGAATTTGACCCTAAAATTGAAAAGTCACTCCACACACAAATCAAGGCATTTAGAGAAGGTCAATAAAGTAACATTGAGGATCCCCTTGTGAAACCTCAAGTGTTTCCAAACCACCCCAAAATTGAACCCAATCAAACCCAAGAAAACATGGTTGCAAATAACCAAACTTTAAAAGAACATACTACCCCTGATGTGGTGTACCAACATGCGTACATCCAATATCCCGATGAAGCAGCCAACTTTGAGTTTAGATCAGGTCTCATCCACATTCTTCCAAAATTACATGGTCTTCCTAGTGAGGACCCTCACAAACATCTAAAGAAGTTTCATAGTGTGCTCCACCATGAAACCCCAAAATGTGTCTGAGGACCTCATTAAGTTTAGGGCCTTCCCTTTCTCCCATAATGGTGTAGCCAAATATTGGCTATACTATTTTCCTTCCACAATTGGGGGATGAAATGACCTAAAAAGACTTTTTATAGAGAAGTTCTTCCCTGGCTCCCAAACTGCATCAATTAGGAAAGAAATCTGTGGAATTAGGCAATCGCAAGGAGAGACCCTTCCTGAATACTGGGAGAGATTCAAAAGACTTTGCTCAAGCTACCCCCACCACCAGATTAGTGAACAACTTTTAATTCAATACTTCTATGAAGGACTTATCCACATGGATCGTGGAATGATTGATGCTGCAGCTGGTGGTGCCCTAGTTGACAAAACTCCTTCTGTCGCTCGTGACTTAATAGCCAACATGGCTCAAAATGCACAACAATTTGGTACACGAGCTATTGCACCAACCCGAGGAGTTCATGAGGTAAGTCATTCATCCCTATAACAAAAGGTAGATACTAAACATGATGAGATGCATACCCTTCTAAGGTAATTAGATCAACCAGAAGGTAACTCACTCTCTACTTCTATTCCATTACATTGTGGGATTTGTTCTAATAACACTCAGTTTTCTGACTAGTGCCCACAACTTCAAGATTCATCTGAGTCATGTGCAGCTGTGTTTCCAGGGCGTCCATTTCAACATGTGCCTCCCTTCAAGCAAGAACAATTCAGGCCAAATCCAAATCCATGGTGGCAAGCACAACCCCAATACCGACAAGGAGGAAACTCAAGCTACCCAAAGCAGAATTGGTATCAACAAGGCCAAGGTATGAAACCATCTCATCCTTCAACTTCTCAAAACAATCATCCTCCTCCTCCTCCAAAATCTGAACCAAGCCTCGAGGACATGTTGAAACAAATGGAAACCCAGAACCTTCAGTTCCAACAGACCACAGAATCAGCTATTCAAGACCTACGAACCCATGTGGGGAAATTGTCAAACACCATCGGTGAGCTTAAGATGCAAGGTTCTGGACAAATACCATCCCAACCCATTGCCAATCCAAATGACAAAGGTAATGTATGTGCAGTTACACTTCGTAGTGGTAAAGGATTTTCTCCTTCTACTCATTCTGCACAGAACGTATGTCCCCCTAATGAAAACTCTCTTTTCCAACCCTCAAAAACATCATGTAAATAAAAAAAAGACAAAATGGTAATCGAATAGTCATTGATGATTCAAATAAACAATCCATTCCTCTTCCATTCCCTCAAAGACTCTCTAAATCTAAGAAAAACATTGATAATGAGATTGACAATGAAATAATGGATACATTTAAAAAAGTTCAAGTTAATATTCCATTTTTGGATGTTGTCAATCAAATTCCTTGTTATGCCAAATTTCTTAAAGAGCTTTGCACCCATTGATGAAGGCTGAAGGGGAATGATAGAGTCAACCTAGGAAGGAATGTCTTGGCCTTGATTCAACCAGCAATGCCAATCAAATTCAAGGATCTTGGCACCTTCACCATACCTGGTACCATAGGGGAGACCTTCTTTTCTGATGCTATGCTAGATTTAGGTGCTTCCATTAATGTAATGCCTCACTTCATGTATACTTCTCTACAGCTTGGAGAGCTTCAACCAACAAGAATTGTTGTGAAACTTTCCAACCAGAGTACAACACATCCAAAAGGAGTGATTGAGGATGTCCTTGTTAGAGTGAAGAATCTCATCATCCTTGCTGATTTCTACATTCTTGAGATAGAAGATACACAAACCCAAGGACATGCGCCTCTCATACTTGGGAGGCCATTCCTAAAAACATCAAAGACGATCATCAATGTTCACAATGGTACGTTTTCCATGGAATTCGGAGGAGAAAAGGTAAGTTTTAATATCCTTGAGTCTATGAAACACCCCGTTGAAGAGCACTCCACTCTTCATGTCTATTCTATGGAAGTGCTCTCAAACGATGCACACACACACAATTCTCTCCTCAACCCAAACTCTGATTCTTTTGTGTTTTCTTCACCCTTGGATGATTTGAGTTTTGGTTCTTCTTTTGATTGCTGTGTGGGTTGAGAAAAATGTATATTTTTTGCTTTAATTGATGAGTTTGTTTATTCTGAGGTACCCATGACTATCAATGATTCTTCAAATCTCATTTTAATAGATTCTATTTCCTTTGAGAATAAACATGAGCAGATAGATATTTTCATGGACCTCACTCGCCCTAAATCCCCACCCTCAATCCAGAAACAACTGGTGTTTAAACATAAACAACTTCCTTCTAATTTAAAATATGCATATCTTGAGGGTATTGACCAATTGCCCGTCATTATTGCCAATAACCTCTCTCCACAATAGGAATTAAAACTGCTCAAACTTTTGAGGGAGTGTAAAAAGGAAATAGGATGGACATTGGCTGATATTCCAGAGATTAGCCCTTCAATTTGTATGCACCATATACTTTTGGATGATGAGGCTAAGCCCGTAGGACAATCTCAATGCCGGTTGAATCCCACTCTCCTTGAAGTGGTAAAATTGGAAGTCAGTAAATTACTTTCTGTAGGGACCATTTATCCTATATCTGATAGTAAATGGGTTATCCTAGTGAAAATTGTGCCTAAAAAAATAGGAATAACAGTTGTGTCAAATGAAAGGAATGAATTGGTTTCAACACGTGTGCAAAACAGTTGGTGAGTCTGTATTGACAGCCATATACTGAATCAAGCCACGCGGAAGGACCACTTTCCTTTACCTTTCATTGACCAAATGTTAGAATGATTGGATGGTAAGTCCCATTATTGTTTCCTTGATGGCTATTCGGGTTATTTCCAAATCCATATAGCCCCGGAGGATCAAGAAAAGACAACATTTACCTGTCCATTTGGCACATTTTCATACAGAAGGATTCCATTCGGTCTATGTAATGCTCTTGGTACTTTTCAGCGATGTATGTTGAGTATTTTTTATGAGTACATTGAGAGTTGTATGGAAGTCTTTATGGATGATTTCACAGTTTATTGTTCTTCTTTTGATGATTGTTTGGAAAACCTAGGTTCTGTCCTCCGCTTCTGCATTGAAAAAGATCTTGTTTTAAGTTATGAAAAATTTCATTTCATGGTTGATCGAAGGATAGTTCATGGGCATATTATTTCAATTAAGGGAATTCAGGTTGATAAATCTAAAATTGAATTAATTTCATCCTTTCCATTTCCAAAATGTGTTCGTGAGGTGCGGTCTTTCTTGGTTCATGCTAGTTTTTACCGCCGATTCATTAAAGACATTAGTATGATCACACTTCCCTTATCTCGGTTATTACAAAAGTATTCTGAGTTTGTGTTTGATAAAAATTGTGAGGATGCATTCAATTCACTAAAAAAGAGTCTCACATCAACTCCCAAAATCCAACCACCTAGGTGGGATCTCCCCTTCGAGCTTATGTGTGATGCCTATAACTTTGCAGTTGGGGCAGTTTTATCACAGAGGGTTGAAAAGGCTCCTCATGTCATTGTGTATGCCTTGGGTACCCTTGACCCTGCCTAGGTAAACTACACAACCACAAAAAAGAACTCATTTCTATTGTGTTTTCCTTGGAAGAATTCTGTTCATATCTTCTTGGGTCAAAAGTTATTGTGTTTTCTGACCATGTTGCCCTTCATTTCCTCCTAAAGAAACATGAAGCCAAGCCCCGCCTCATTCTGTGGATGCTCCTCCTCCAAGAGTTTGACCTTGAGACTAGAGATAAGAGAGGGGTGGAGAATGTTGTAGCTGACAACATTAGTAGGATTTCCCCACCATTGGACCATCATGTTGACTCACCCCTACCCATTGGAGAATTCTTCCCTCATGAGAACCTTTTTGATGTTGTGGACCTTACCCCCCGGTATGCGGACATTGTGAATTTTCTAGCAACATCTAGGGTCCCCCCTGATTTTAGCACTTCACAATCCCAGAGACATAAGCATGATTCTCGTTGGTACATTTGGGATGACCCATACTTGTGGAGAATTTGTAGTGACCAAGTAGTTCGTCGCTGTGTCCCTGACCATGAGTTCACCTCTATTTTGACCTTCTGCCACACTTTGGCCTGTGGGGGCCACTTTGGCTCTCAACTTACAGCACGAAAGGTCCTTGACTCAGGACATTATTGGCCGACATTGTATAGGGATGCACATAGATTTTGCAAGTCATGTAGTCGTTGTCAATTCATAGGGAATGTCTCAAAGAGGAATGAAATGCCCCAACAACCGATGTTATTTTGTGAGATCTTCGATGCATGGGGCAGTGACTTCATGGGGAATTTTCCAAATTCATTTTTCTTTGTATACATCTTATTGGTTGTTGACTATATATCTAAACGGGTGGAAGCAAAGGCAACCAGGACCGATGACTCTCAAGTGGTTGTTGATTTTGTGAGGTCCCAGATTGTCAGTAGGTTTGGTCTACCAAGATTCATCATTAGTGATTAGGGTTTACATTTTTGCAATCGTAACATGAAAAACATGCTTCGTAAGTATGGTGTTGTTCATAAAGTCTCCACTTCATATCACCCCCAAACTAACGGGAAAGCAGAAATTTCAAATCGGTAAGTTAAACGAATCTTGGAGAAAACGGTACAACCTAATAGGAAAGATTGGAGTTTGTGATTGGATGATGCACTTTGGGCATACTGTACTGCTTTTAAAACACCGATCGTAATGTCACCATATAGGATTGTGTTTGGAAAAGATTTTCACCTCCCGGCGGAGGTAGAACACCGTGCATATTGGGCTGTTAAACAATGTAATATGAACCATTAGGATATAGGTGAGGAATGAAAGCGACAGATTCAAGAGTTGGAAGAAATTCGACGTGATGTATATGACAACTCTCGAATCTATAAAGAAAAGATAAAGGCTATTCATGATAGCATGATTCACTAGCGGAAGTTCCATATTGGTGAGAAGGTCCTCATGTACAATTCCAGGCTTAAGCTCCACCCAGGTAAGCTTCTTTCCCGATGGCTCGGTCCTTATAATGTTACTAATGTTTACCCTTTTGGTGTAATATAGGTTTTACATGAGCAGAGTGGACGAAGTCTTACCGTCAATGGGCAGCTACTTAAACACTTCTATGAGGATTCTCCAAAGAATCTGGTGGAGGAAATCCACCTTATTGATGCATCATACCAATAAAACACACCAGGTTTTATCCTTCCTTCTCACATTTTCAATTATTTCAGTGAGGACACTACACATTCTAGGTGTGGGGGGTGGATACATTCCTGGGTTAATTAGGATTTTTCATCGTCTTCTCCTTTTGTTTTCTCTTTTGGCCTTCTTTATGTATTTTTATTTTTCCCCATCAACAATTTCAAAATTCCATGATGTGGAGACCATGAAGCGGGGAAACTAAAAATACCATAACGAAGGCTAAAATGAATTTGTGTATGATTTTACCATCAAGGAGTGATTTTTCATGAATTGGTTTTCTGTCGATGATATAAATGGTTGTATCTATGTGAAACCATTGAGATGATTGATGCCCTTTGTGTGAGTAGTTTTTTTGGGAAAACTATGTCACTAATATCTCCACAAATATTTGCACCAAACCACAAAGTGTGATTATTTTTTACTTAATATAAGGTAAATATATGTTGGGATAATATTTTTTCAGATTTAAATTATAATTCCATACGTTCGTTCCTTATCCGTTCTGTTTCATTACTGTACCAGATTGACCTATGCATTTGTACCTAATGTCCGACTGTTGTATGCCCTCAAAAAAAATTGTTGTGTCTTGGGCAGGTCATAAACCACTCTTCCTCAATCTTTGATCTTGTTATAAATATTTCAATTAGTGTCATGAGGAGATCAAACAAGGGTTGAGAGATGAGTGTGAGATTTGTTCCAATTGAAACTTCAAAAAAAAAATGAGGGGAGTGATGAAATGTGCAACATATGAGGATATCTAGGTCGGGAGATTATGGTTTGACTTATGGGAATTCTTAAATGAGTGGGTCTTGAAATATGATTACAAAGGATGTAGGACAGGTTCGGTGACAAAATCATTTAAGCTGAAAAATGTTAAAATAACATATATTTATTGGATAGCAAGTGGAAAGAATAGAATGGAATGGTTTTCACACACACACATGGAGATTTAGTGTCATGGTTTACTTTTGAATTCCTTTCTCAACTGGGTATCATGAATCTTTTTGAATTTCTCTATGATATGATTTATGAGACATCTTTTTCTATTTTCACAAGGAAGAAAACCTTGGTGTGGTTCGTGTATTGATCACATTACATTAAATAAAATTTCCTCAAATGATAAATCTTCTGGATTTTGGAAATATATATATATGAATCATTGTATTTGGATATGTGACTTTTCCCAGGAGTGCAAATGTTTAGGTGTGGGGGTGTGATCGTACCACGATTCACTATTTTATTCCACCCTTACACCGCAGTTTTAAACTAGTTTTGTAATGAATATTCCAAATTTAATAATAAATGTCACTTCATGTTTGAATAAATCAATTAATGTTAATCAATATTATAATGGGGAATGTTACTTGTTTTTATTGTTTCAATGTAGGTGGAGGTGATTTGGAGGGCCTTTGATGAAGTGGAAGAAAAATGGGCCAAAATTGCATGGATCCATGGACATTTGTCCCCTTTTTTGCATAGTACACGAAATACGTGCATCCAAATGGGATGAAATTTTGTGTACATGTCCAGAAACAAATAGGCTACATTCCATATTAAGGAACCCAATGGTGATTCGGATTCTATGGGGCCCATCCGAACTGATCTGTCCAAGACACCAAATTTGGACTAAGTCAAATGCGGTGCTTTGTATTTTATCAATATCTTGAGCTGTAGTTTTCCAATGGGTGAAAAAAATTCGTTGGAGATAGCCAAGAGGTAGTGCTACAACATTTCTATTTTCTAAAAAGTGAGATAAGACTGTCTGAAGGCCGAAACCCATGGTACAATTGGATTGAAGAAATGTGTGTGCCTAAAACTACCTTCCAATTTTCCTATAAAATGGCACCTTGGGATCCCCATTTGCAAGTTCGTCCAAGAGGCAAGGTGCTGCCATTTTTGATTCCCCAAAGAGTCCTATAAACATCCATAGAGGTTCTGGAGGCTATGGGAGTTGCTACTTCCACATCTTCTTCTTCTTCCCCTCCCATGTGTTTCTAAACCCCTTGTGATCATCCGGGAAGGAATGTGATGTAATCCCGGGCTTCAAAGTTGTATTAATTTGAATGATCTATTTAATTCCAGGTTTTGTGTTGTTTTTCCTCATCCTCTATTCTTATTTTATTGAGTTATGTACTGGTATGTCATGCTCAACTCATATGATCATGTTTGGGGGTACCCATTCATGTGATGTTTCACACACCGTTCATCACTTTCTTTTCCCCCCTTTCAATTACGGTGCTTGTGTGATTCATATTGGTCCATAGAACTCACACAAGCTCTATCAAGGCCATGTACATTTATTTCATCGTATCACAATGAAATAACATGCAAACCTGGAGAGCACATTGAATTCTTCATGAGTTTCCTTGGTGAGTTTCGGTTATGATGTCGAACACAAATCACCCAATCATCGGCGGTGTCCGGTGAATCGTTATGTGTTTTCGACTGAACCCTATGAGGCATGCTAGTATAAAATCAGTTACATTCTAGGTCTAGTCGTTACAAACCAGGGATTAAAGTAACATAACCCTAGCCCTTGAAGCGATTAAGGATGAGCATCACGAGACTTCCCTGGGTTGATCATGCTTAATAAATGTCACGACCCGTCCTCGGGGCCCGTGCCGTGACTACCCCAAGCCCGCCTTCCATAGGCCAGGGGCTGGCGACTAGCACCAAGGCGTAAATTCCCGGTAAACAGGGAAGGCATTGCCTTTATAAGTAACAACCACACAGAGTCAGCAAGCGGAAAGTAAAGTGCAGAAAAGTAAAGGGGGCCGGAAATACAAGCCCAACTGTAAAGTACAACTGAAAAGTAAAGTACAGCAACTGAAGAAAAGACGGCGGCCTCGTGTCGTCCACTGGCAATCCCACCTGAAGGGTGGGTACAGATAGCCTCCAGGCTCCTCGGGTCCCACGTCCGCTCCGAGCACGTCCCGCCCAGTGGTCCACCTCCAGGTACCGTCCTGCTCCACGCCCCAACCGCGATCAGCGCTGTCCGTCGTCTGCAACCAACACCACGAAGTGCGGGCATAGCCCGTGCAGGGGTGAGTATAAGCTACTCAGTAAGGACCCCGAGACCCCCGAAGGTCTCCCGAAATCCACAAAGGATGTAGCACAAAAGAAAGATGCAATCACGAAGTAACATCTGACTCGACTTAGGTATATGCCCATACATATACCTAAGTCCCCAATTCCAGCTCTGCTCACGAGCTCAAGAACAACTCAATCCACAAAGGAAAGCAAGACTCAAATCCACAAGGAGAGTAAACAGTAAATCCACATAGGATAGTTCAACACAATCCACAAAGGAGAGTAACATAAGATTCAGCTCAACCAGGTATACTTTTTCAGATGACGTCAAAGATGATCACTGATCCATCTAAGTCGTCGGACCCAAGAAGGATCGATAGGTACTAACCCCCGCAGAAGACCCACACAGGATCGGGCTCACACAGAACCTGTAGGCAGTGGCTCACACAGAACCGGTAGTAAGGACCCACATAGGATCGGGCTCACACAGAACCTGTAGCACTGATCCACGTAGGATCGCTGAGTGCAGTAGTCGACGCAGTCCACTGAGGATCTCTGCACAGTCGTCGCCGCAGTCCACGAAGGATCTCTGCTCTGCCGTCGTCGCAGTCCATGGAGGATCTCTACTCTGCCGTCGTCGCAGTCCACGGAGGATCTCTGCTCTGCCGTCGTCGCAGTCCACGGAGGATCTCTGCTCTGTCGTCGAAGTCACAGCCAGCGCTAGGGTTCCCGCACAAGCGAGCTCGTTTAGGAGGGTCCGCTCCACGAGCCGAGAGGCTGATACATCAACTGACACGTAGTCCGAAGTTGATGTATCCAAAAGTTCCGAATCGACAACAGGATCTCAACGCAACAGACGGCGCGTCAATCGGACGCCCGGTCTGAGAGTTATTGGCATTTTCGTCCCAGGGGCCCGGTTGGTTTTTAGGGCAAAACCAACCCGACCGTACTCCGCCTGTATCCGATCCTCGGGCGGAGTATGCCAAAAGTTCCGTCTCACTTAGAGGAAACTACCACAGCTGACAGTACGTCGTTCGGACGTCCGTAGCTCAAGTTATGAGCGTTTCCGCTCCGAGGGCCCGATTGGTTTCGTGTACGAACCAACCCGGCCGAACCCAAAGTCTTCCTAAACCTTGAGTATAATATACCGAAACGACCGTCTCGATCCAAGGATCGCGTTGCCGCTGACGGCGGGTCGTTTGGAGGCACGAAGCTCAAGATACGGGCGTTTGAATGAAAACGTCCGAAGATGGGGGGTACGGGCCCGGGCCGACCCGGCCCGACCCCCCTGGGTCGGCCCGACCCGGGTCCGACCCGGCTCGGCCGGCCTGGCCCGGCCAGGGCCGGTCCGGCTCGGCCGGCCCGGCCGGCGCGGCGTGGCCAGCCGCGCGGGTTGAAGGCCGCGGGCACAGCCCGCGGTCGAGGGAGCCGCGGCCCGCGTGCGGGCCGCGCGGGTGGTCAGCGGACGCGGCGCATTGCCGCGTCCCGACCGGGCTGACCGGACCCGCAGACCGCGGGTCCGCTGGCCGCCGCCGCGGCTCAGCCGCGGCGGCCTGTCCGGCGGCGCGCCGGGGCGCCGCCGCCTCCTTCCGCGGGCCGCCGGAGTTGCTCCGGTGGCCCGTTTTGCCTCCCGTCTGCGCCATGATTCCTCCCGGGACGCGTCCTTCACTGCGGAGTCAACACTTGGCCCTTGCGTCGTTCTTTTGCAATTGCCCGCCAAATCCGCACAAAAAGGAAGATCGGCGGAGGGTTGCCGGGTCTTGTTCGTTAGACCCGCACCCTCCGCGTTAGTCATAAAATCATCGGGAGGAAAAGAATTAACCAAATCAACAATTTTAAATAAATTAAAATTGTTCCGATCGGGTTCCTTATTTGAAAAGAATAAACACGGGAAAAGAAATAAAATATTCCAATCAACCCTTACTTTGTCGTCGACGTCGGACGAGAGGTCGTCGCGGAATCGCTCGTCGCGGAAGAAAGAGATCGTCGCGTCGTCGCGGTAGCCGGCGTCGCGTCGCCAATCTCCGGATCAAGATCAAAGGGATTTAATTAATTAAATCTGTTGTTATTGAAATTAAAAAGGGAGAAATAAAAGATTCGATTCTCACCTTTGTTGCCGAACGAGGATCGGCCGCGGAAGAAGAGGTGTCGCCGAAGAACGTCGCGGGTAGGGCTCGTTGACGTCGCAGATCTCGGTGTGCGTCGTCGAATTCCGGTCGCCGGCGTTCTTCGCGTTCTTCGCGTTCTTCGCGTTCTTCGCGGGGAGGGTGGAGGTTCAGAGGAATTGCACGACGATAGCAATCCTCCAAAATAGACAAGTTGTCTATTTTATTATTTTGCCAACAAACGCAAAACGCGTAAGTAACGACCCATTTAATTCGTTGAATTAATTCAACGAATAAAACAGCCCATTTAATTCACGAAATAAACCGCCCAATTAAATGGTCTGTTAAGAATTAAAGAAAATGCGTCGGTTGACTTTTCAGTTACTTTGACGGGTTTTCGCGGGTGCGTTACTTAGCGAAAGAAACGGCGGGGCTCGTGCGGGCCCCACCGCACAAATATCCTACCAAGGGGGTAGGATATTTTCTGGATAGAATCCTATCTAGTTCAACTCAGTTCAAGCCGCCCTTAAGTGGCTTCAAGTGGCTTCCAAGCAGCTTAAGTGAAATAAAATAAAGTTGTCGCACAAACTTGATTTTATTTCTGACTTAAAGCCGCAAAATTTAAAAACCACGTCTGAGCAACGCAACTCCGGAAGAGGCGTTTCTAAGCAAAAACCGGCGCTGCGATTTCATCGGTGCCCTCAGAATTCGATTCCGGGCACCGGTTCAAAAGATAGAAAAACCCGCTCGTCCGTTCACTGAACGTACCCGAGCCAAACTTCGGAAATTGATTCCGGGCACACCGGGCCTCGGAATCAGGTGCCGTCTGAAGCTGCGCTCTTGTAAAATTCCAAAGAAAATTAAGAAAAAAATTTCCTTGAAATTTGCGGGTCTTTACATTACTCCCACCTCAGGGCTTTACGTCCCCGTAAAGATACATCAAAAACTAGGGGAACAAATGGGGGTACTGCGCACGCATCTGAGCCTCCCGCTCCCAAGTGCTCTCCTGGAGGTTCCCGTGCTCCATCTGACGCGCACAAGAGGAATCGACCGCCCACGTAGGACCCGCTCCTGTCGATCCTCGATCTCCACTGGGACCTCCACAAAAGTCGCCCCATCGTCCACGTCCAGCTCCCCAAAGTCGATGATGTGTGTCGGGTCGTGCACGTATCTCCTCAGCTGAGACACGTGGAAGACATCGTGCACCCGGTGCAACTGAGGTGGTAGAGCCAGGCGATAAGCCACCTCTCCTATCCTGCTGAGGACCTGGAAAGGCCCGATGAAGCGTGGAGACAACTTGCCGCCTCGGCCAAATCTCCGTAAACCACGTCGAGGTGAGACACGCAAAAAGACGTGGTCGCCATCCTCGAACTCCAGTGGCCTCCGCCTCCTGTCAGCATATGACTTCTGCCGGCTCTGAGCTGTCCTCATCCTCTCCTGGATGATCTGGACCTTCTCCGTCGTGGCTCGGACCATCTCTGGTCCCACGAGTGCTGACTCCCCAGGGTCTGTCCAGCACAACGGTGATCTGCAGGGTCTGCCGTACAACGCCTCGTATGGTGCCATCCCGATGGTGGAGTGGTAGCTGTTGTTGTACGCGAACTCCACCAAGGGTAGGTGGTCCTCCCAGCTGCGACCAAAGTCGAGAACACATGCACGGAGCATGTCCTCGAGTGTTTGTATGGTCCTCTCCGTCTGACCATCCGTCTGAGGGTGGAAGGCTGTGCTCAGATAGAGCCGCGTCCCGAACGCCTCCTGCAACCCCTTCCAAAGCCGGGAAGTGAAACGAGCATCTCGATCGGAGACGATAGAAGATGGCACACCGTGAAGCCGTACGATCTCCTGGACGTAAAGACGTCCCAAGCTCTCCACTGAGCCCTGCTCTCTGATGGGTAAGAAGTGTGCCGACTTGGTGAGTCGGTCGACAATCACCCAAATGGAGTCGTGACCTCTGGAAGTGCGTGGAAGTCCAGTCACGAAGTCCATAGATATGCCGTCCCACTTCCACTCCGGGACCTCCAAGGGCTGTACCAAGCCTGCTGGTACCTGATGCTCTGCCTTCACCTGCTGGCAGGTGAGGCATCGTGAAACGAACTCTGCCACAGCTTTCTTCATGCCCGGCCACCAGTGCTGTCGCCTGAGATCCTGGTACATCTTCGCCACTCCGGGATGCACCGCCAAGGGAGAAGTGTGAAACTCTCTCAGCACCTCCTCTCGTAAAGCGACTGGTACGAAGGTACGTCCTCTGAAAAGGATGTCGTGCTCTGCTCCAAGGGAGAAACCATCAGGCGCCTGACCTGAGGATATCAGTGCACGCCGGGTCTCACAGTCAGCGTCCCCACGCTGAGCCTCTCTAACCCGCTGTAGAAGTGGGGGAGAGACTGTGAGAGACTGAAAAAGGCTGCTCCGTCTCTATCCACGAAGGATATCTGTAAGGAGGCTAGCTGCTCCGTCGCCTCTTCAAGTAGCTGAATGCCCGTCCTCCTGCTGAGGGCATCGGCTACCACGTTCCCCTTCCCAGGAGTATAGACTATCTCAAAGTCATAGTCCTGGAGGAACTCAAGCCATCTCCACTGTCTCAGGTTCAGGTCCTTCTGAGAGAAGATATACCTGAGACTCTGGTGGTCAGAAAAGACTGTGAAGCGCTCGCCCATCAGATAGTGCCGCCAAGTCTTCAGAGCGAAAACCACTGCTGCTAACTCCAGGTCATGAGTGGCGTAGTTCTGCTCATGCGGCCTCAACTGACGTGATCTGTAGGCGATCACGGCCCGCTCCTGCATCAGGACGCACCCGAGTCCAGTCCCTGATGCATCGCAGTAAACCACGTACCCAACTCCCTCCTCAGGCAACCTCAAGATAGGTGCGCTGGTCAATCTCTGTCTCAGCTCCTGGAAGCTCTGCTGACATCTGTCTGACCACACGAAGGGTTTCCCCTTCTTTGTCAACGCTGAGAGTGGTACCACAACTCTGGAGAAGTCTGGCACGAATCTCCGATAGTATCCGGCTAGGCCCAAGAAGCTCTGCACCTCTGTCACGCTCCTGGGTGGCTCCCAAGCTAGCACTGCCTCGATCTTCGTGGGATCCACTGCAACTCCCGCCTCAGAGATGACGTGCCCCAAGAAATGGACCTCACGTAACCAGAACTGGCATTTTGAGAGCTTTCCATAAAGCTGGTGCTCTCGGAGCGTGTCTAGCACAACTCACAGGTGGTAGGCATGCTCCTCCTCAGTCGTCGAGTATACCAAAATGTCGTCAATGAAGACCACGACAAATCGGTTGAGGTATGGCTGGAAGATCCTGTTCATGAGGCTCATGAACACTGCTGGAGCATTGGTTACGCCGAACAGCATAACCAAGAACTCATAATGGCCATACCGACACCTGAAGGCCGTCTTCTGCACGTCCTCGTCTCGAACTCTGAGCTGATGATAGCCTGACCGGAGGTCTATCTTCGAGAACCACCGCGCTCCCTTGAGCTGATCGAAGAGGTCATCAATCCGTGGCAGCGGATACTTGTTCCTCACTGTCACCTGGTTCAGGCGACGATAGTCGACACATAGTCGCAAGCTCCCGTCCGCCTTCTTGGCGAACAAAATCGGGGAAGCCCAGGGTGAAACACTGGGTCGGATAAACCCCTTGCTCTGCAAGTCCTCCAACTGTACCCGCAGCTCCCGAAGCTCGGCGGGGGCCATCCGATATGCTGGAGAAGATATCGGGGCTGTCCCGGGGTACAAGTCGATGTAAAAGTCTACCTCTCTACGAGGAGGTAGCCCTGGAACGTCGTCGGGAAAGACGTCCATGTACTGGTCCACCACTGCAGGAAAAGCCGGACTCCGCACGTCCACTGCTCCTAGGATGAGGCTAGCCAACTGATGAGAGATGGGATGCACTCTCCTCTGCGGAAGTCCATCCTGTGCTGCAAAGGTTCCCTTCTCGCCGGTGAAGGTAAACCTGCTCCCGTCGGTGCGAACACATCGCACCTTGCGCCTAAAACAGTCGATCTGGGCATGAACCGTGGATAGCCAATCCATGCCCAAGATGACGTCGTAAGGCCTCGACGCCGCTACAAGGAGATCCCAGCCGAAGCTCTCGCCTCCTAGAGTAAGCTCACACCGCCGGCACCAGTGCGTAATCATCGAGTCTGCTCCCGTAGGAGTCTCTAGCCGTAAGGATCGAGCCAACGGCTCAGTCGGAATCTCCGAGCTCCGAACAAGGGCAGAGGCTATGAAAGAGTGACTCGCTCCTGTGTCTATAAGTACTGCAGCAAGGGTGGAATAGACACAGATCGTACCTCGAATCATCTCTGGCAAGTCGGGGTCGTAGGCCTCCACTGCCTGGAGCTGGGCCTGTCCCTGCCCGCCAGCTCCATGTGGTCGAGGTGGCCCTCCTGGTGGTGGTGGGGGTAGAGCCTGGAAGCGTCGCCCACCACCCGCTGCTCGGCCAGCTCCTCTGCCTCGTCCGCCTCCTCCCTACGGACCGCCACGGTCGACCCTCTGCCTCTGCCTGGGTGGCCCCTCCACCGTCTGCTGCTCCTCTGATCGGCGAGTCGGGCAGTCACGAGCCATGTGACCCTTCCCGCCGCAGGAGTAGCACAACCTGCCTCTCGGAAGGCTGGCACTCCGCTGTATGCCCCGCACCGCTGAGCCGGTGTCCTGAGGCCGTCTGCGTGGGGGTCTGGTCTGCCTGGACCCGAGAGTCATCCGTCGGCTACCTGCTGCCGAAGACTCAGCTACCTGCCGCCCTGCGCTAGGTCTCGCCGCTGAAGAAGGCTCTGCCAGGAAGCTCTCGATCAGGAGGGCTCGCTCCAGCACTCCCGCCTGGGTCGGAATGCTGAGGGAGATCAGCGACGCCCGAATCTCCTGTCGCAAGCCCTGCTCGAAGGTCCGGGCCCGGAAGAAGGGGTCCCGTACCATGTCGGTCGAGTAGCGAGATAGGTCAGTGAACCTCGCCGCGTACTGAGCGACCGTCATGCTGCCCTGGCGTAGCTGGAGAAGCTCCTGGATGCGCACCGCTCGGAGGGTGGCCGGGACGAACTCAGAGCGGAAGAGGCTCTCGAAGTCCGCCCAGAGCAAGGATGCCTCATCGTGAACCGGAGCATCAGGCTCCACCATCGTCCTGCCGCTGCCTGCAGGAGGCTCGCTGCGAGAATCACCATGAGATCCACTGGTGTCCTCACTAGCCTAAAGATCCGTACCACCGCCTCTAGCCAGTCCTCGGCGGCCTGGGGGTCCGCCTCACCGCGAAACCTGGGCGGTCGCTGGCTCTGAAACTCATGCAGTGCCCTGAGGCGACGTGCATCGTCAGCGTCTGGTACTGGCAGCATCGGTGGCTCGGCGGGTAAAGCTACCGCCGGTGCCACTGCTGGCAAAGGGCCCTGCACCGAGGCCTCGTCGCTCGGTGGGCTGCCGTCGCGCCCTACACTCGGAACCCTAGCTGGCTGTCGTCGCGGGGCCATCCTGAAAAGGAGAACAAGAGCACCACAGTCAGAATAGTATACCTGGTGAGCTGGCACAAGTAATCACATGGAAAACTTGAGACTTTCATAAAGCAGATCAGTATACCCGGTGAGCTGACACAAGTAATCACAAAGAAACTTGAAACACACACGCAATCAATGTTTTCATGCATTAAGTCGGAAATCAGGAGTCAGGGTCCTGGTGTACGGATACGTCGGCCGCCGCACCAACACTGGGCTCCCTGAACTGATAACCACACTCAATACACTAAACACTATTGCTTCATAAGGAAAGAAAGGACGATCAGAGTCTGCGGTAGAACCGACCGCCTCTGATACAAATTAGTCACGACCCGTCCTCGGGGCCCGTGCCGTGACTACCCCAAGCCCGCCTTCCATAGGCCAGGGGCTGGCGACTAGCACCAAGGCGTAAATTCCCGGTAAACAGGGAAGGCATTGCCTTTATAAGTAACAACCACACAGAGTCAGCAAGCGGAAAGTAAAGTGCAGAAAAGTAAAGGGGGCCGGAAATACAAGCCCAACTGTAAAGTACAACTGAAAAGTAAAGTACAGCAACTGAAGAAAAGACGGCGGACTCGTGTCGTCCACTGGCAATCCCACCTGAAGGGTGGGTACAGATAGCCTCCAGGCTCCTCGGGTCCCACGTCCGCTCCGAGCACGTCCCGCCCAGTGGTCCACCTCCAGGTACCGTCCTGCTCCACGCCCCAACCGCGATCAGCGCTGTCCGTCGTCTGCAACCAACACCACGAAGTGCGGGCATAGCCCGTGCAGGGGTGAGTATAAGCTACTCAGTAAGGACCCCGAGACCCCCGAAGGTCTCCCGAAATCCACAAAGGATGTAGCACAAAAGAAAGATGCAATCACGAAGTAACATCTGACTCGACTTAGGTATATGCCCATACATATACCTAAGTCCCCAATTCCAGCTCTGCTCACGAGCTCAAGAACAACTCAATCCACAAAGGAAAGCAAGACTCAAATCCCCAAGGAGAGTAAACAGTAAATCCACATAGGATAGTTCAACACAATCCACAAAGGAGAGTAACATAAGATTCAGCTCAACCAGGTATACTTTTTCAGATGACGTCAAAGATGATCACTGATCCATCTAAGTCGTCGGACCCACGAAGGATCGATAGGTACTAACCCCCGCAGAAGACCCACACAGGATCGGGCTCACACAGAACCTGTAGGCAGTGGCTCACACAGAACCGGTAGTAAGGACCCACATAGGATCGGGCTCACACAGAACCTGTAGCACTGATCCACGTAGGATCGCTGAGTTCAGTAGTCGACGCAGTCCACTGAGGATCTCTGCACAGTCGTCGCCGCAGTCCACGAAGGATCTCTGCTCTGCCGTCGTCGCAGTCCACGGAGGATCTCTGCTCTGCCGTCGTCGCAGTCCACGGAGGATCTCTGCTCTGCCGTCGTCGCAGTCCACGGAGGATCTCTGCTCTGTCATCGAAGTCACAGCCAGCGCTAGGGTTCCCGCACAAGCGAGCTCGTTTAGGAGGGTCCGCTCCACGAGCCGAGAGGCTGATACATCAACTGACACGTAGTCCGAAGTTGATGTATCCAAAAGTTCCGAATCGACAACAGGATCTCAACGCAACAGACGGCGCGTCAATCGGACGCCCGGTCTGAGAGTTATTGGCATTTTCGTCCCAGGGGCCCAGTTGGTTTTTAGGGCAAAACCAACCTGACCGTACTCCGCCTGTATCCGATCCTCGGGCGGAGTATGCCAAAAGTTCCGTCTCACTTAGAGGAAACTACCACAGCTGACGGTACGTCGTTCGGACGTCCGTAGCTCAAGTTATGAGCGTTTCCGCTCCGAGGGCCCGATTGGTTTCGTGTACGAACCAACCCGGCCGAACCCAAAGTCTTCCGAAACCTTGAGTATAATATACCGAAACGACCGTCTCGATCCAAGGATCGCGTTGCCGCTGACGGCGGGTCGTTTGGAGGCACGAAGCTCAAGATACGGGCGTTTGAATGAAAACGTCCGAAGATGGGGGCTACGGGCCCGGGCCGACCCGGCCCGACCCCCCCCTGGGTCGGCCCGAACCGGGTCGACCCGAACCGGGTCGGCCCGACCCGGGTCCGACCCGGCTCGGCAGGCGCGGCTTGGCCAGCCGCGCGGGTGGAAGGCCGCGGGCACAGCCCGCGGTCGAGGGAGCCGCGGCCCGCGTGCGGGCCGCGCGGGTGGTCAGCGGACGCGGCGCATTGCCGCGTCCCGACCGGGCGGACCGGACCCGCGGACCGCGGGTCCGCTGGCCGCCGCCGCGGCTCAGCCGCGGCGGCCTGTCCGGCGGCGCGCCGGGGCGCCGCCGCCTCCTTCCGCGGGCCGCCGGAGTTGCTCCGGTGGCCCGTTTTGCCTCCCGTCTGCGCCATGATTCCTCCCGGGACGCGTCCTTCACTGCGGAGTCACCAATTGGCCCTTGCGTCGTTCTTTTGCCGTCACCCGCCAAATCCGCACAAAAAGGAAGATCGGCGGAGGGTTGCCGGGTCTTGTTCGTTAGACCCGCACCCTCCGCGTTAGTCATAAAATCATCGGGAGGAAAAGAATTAACCAAATCAACAATTTTAAATAAATTAAAATTGTTCCGATCGGGTTCCTTATTTGAAAAGAATAAACACGGGAAAAGAAATAAAATATTCCAATCAACCCTTACTTTGTCGTCGACGTCGGACGAGAGGTCGTCGCGGAATCGCTCGTCGCGGAAGAAAGAGATCGTCGCGTCGTCGCGGTATCCGGCGTCGCGTCGCCAATCTCCGGATCAAGATCAAACGGATTTAATTAATTAAATCCGTTGTTATTGAAATTAAAAAGGGAGAAATAAAAGATTCGATTCTCACCTTTGTTGCCGAACGAGGATCGGCCGCGGAAGAAGAGGCGTCGCCGAAGAACGTCGCGGGTAGGGCTCGTTGACGTCGCAGATCTCGGTGTGCGTCGTCGAATTCCGGTCGCCGGCGTTCTTCGCGTTCTTCGCGTTCTTCGCGTTCTTCGCGGGGAGGGTGGAGGTTCAGAGGAATTGCACGACGATAGCAATCCTCCAAAATAGACAAGTTGTCTATTTTATTATTTTGCCAACAAACGCAAAACGCGTAAGTAACGACCCATTTAATTCGTTGAATTAATTCAACGAATAAAACAGCCCATTTAATTCACGAAATAAACCGCCCAATTAAATGGTCTGTTAAGAATTAAAGAAAATGCGTCGGTTGACTTTTCAGTTACTTTGACGGGTTTTCGCGGGTGCGTTACTTAGCGAAAGAAACGGCGGGGCTCGTGCGGGCCCCACCGCACAAATATCCTACCAAGGGGGTATGATATTTTCTGGATAGCATCCTATCCAGTTCAACTCAGTTCAAGCCGCCCTTAAGTGGCTTCAAGTGGCTTCCAAGCAGCTTAAGTGAAATAAAATAAAGTTGTCGCACAAACTTGATTTTATTTCTGACTTAAAGCCGCAAAATTTAAAAACCACGTCTGAGTAAACGCAACTCCGGAAGAGGCGTTTCTAAGCAAATACCAGCGCTGCGATTTCATCGGTGCCCTCAGAATTTGATTCCGGGCACCGGTTCAAAAGATAGAAAAACCCGCTCGTCCGTTCACTGAACGTACCCGAGCCAAACTTCGGAAATTGATTCCGGGCACACCGGGCCTCGGAATCAGGTGCCGTCTGAAGCTGCGCTCTTGTAAAATTCCAAAGAAAATTAAGAAAAAAATTTCCTTGAAATTTGCGGGTCTTTACAATAAATCTTGTTCATTTCTACTTTGTCTTATCGCTTTCATTTTCTATTTTCATCATTAATCATAAAACCCACAAGTTTCAAAAAATCTAATTCAACTTCTAATTTCATAATCAGAACCCTCTTTTTAAATTAATGATCTAAGGCTCCGTCGAGGGACTACCTAGGGTTGCTGCTATACTGCAGAAATTCTAGTCAAAATTAGACAACTAATTTGACGCGCTCGACAACGCAGTCACCCTCTCTTATTTGTGGTGAGTTTGGTGGATAAATTAATTTATGTACATGATTAACTATATTATATTCCACCAAAATGGATATGTAAATAAATACGTTGTTATGTATTTTTTTACAATGATGGCATCATAACAATTTAATCCTTGATGAGATATCTCCTTTGATCTCCATTACCATATCATGAAGAACGACGATGGAACATTAGGTCAGATAATATTTAAATGGGATTAAATCCAAAGATCATCATACATCATTAGATAATAAGTTCTTCAACAAATATTGATCCAAAACCAATGTAGGACACATAAATTTATTTTATTGATCTCTATTGATTAAATAATTGATTAGATCTAACAATGTTCATTGATATGTGACCTTTTTCATCCTTTTCATGTACCCATGTACATAAATAAATTTGGTTTCAATTGTTTTTATAAGCATGGGACCCCTATTGTTGATCAACAAGATCGGAATTATTAGTATCAATCTATTAACCTTTATTCGTGTTCCTTTCTCCCTTTTGTTCTTTATCATCATCACCAGTGGGATCACGTGTCCCCATTTCACCTTTTCTAGGAGGTACCGATCAAGATAGAACCCCCAAATTGGTGGTGAATCTATCAAACATGATACAAGATAAAAGGTATAAGATACATGATATTATATATGAGATATAAGATATATGATATGAAATATATGATATAAGATACAAGATATGATATATAAGATATAAGATATAATATATGTGATACAAATAATGGATAAAGAACCCTAAGTCCCATATATATCTCTAATGAGAAATCTATTTGATGAAACATAAGTGACAAATTGATCATGGAATTGTGATGGCTTTTTTATGATCAATTTTTAATGACATTTTTGGACTTTCAACTTTGGACAATGAATCAACCAATAATAATAATTTTATTATTATTATAGTATCTTTTCTATGACATATCTCCCTCATTTGACATTAGAATTATATATTTAAAGTGATACTAAAATCATGAATTTTTTGTCGATGTTTTAGAACCAGTATAGGGTATTTAATATCGACTCATGACTTGGGACCCTGAGATTCTTTTTGAGAAAGATGTGGTGAAATGAAACTTTTTAACTAGATGTTTGATTGAGGAAAGTGAATATGCTATATTAAGATGTTTTTAAAATGTGATGGTTCCCTACATTGTGTATTATTATATATGATGAGAGATCTTCCAATCTTGAATATTATTGAGGAAACACCAAATGATTGAATCGACAGTACATGATCAATATAGACTTTTCGGATTTACCCCTAGTATTGTTAGGTAGTAGAGTTCCCTGAGGGCCCTCTCTATGAACTATTATTTAGTTGGGATGGGTAGTTGATTTCCCCTATTATCTTCCCATGATTCCCTCCAATAGGGATGGGTAGTGATATTCCTTGATGACCATTCTTGATATATACCCTCCCGAAAGGATTGAAAGTGGAATTCTATGATTTTCATTGTGGTACCCCACCCAACAGGGCTGGGTAGTTTATATCCTTGATGACCCTTCCTAAGTGGTACCATTCACAAGGACTAGGAGTGGAGTTCCTTAGGGAATTTACTGAAGAACACACCCCCCATCTGTACAAGGGAGATGTTTCTATTCATATAGTGTATTCCTTCTCTATTATATGGAGCGGTGGAGAGATATGGTTTTATTTAGCTTTAGGACTCGTGAGAAAGAGGAACAATTTCCCCATTGAGATTATTTTTTGTGATGCGATTAAAATTGTGCAGGAGAATCAGTGCTGCCACAGAAGATAGTATCAAGGTGTGGTGATTGAGTTCCTTATACATGATTGTTCTAGGGAGACATGTGGGAAGATCAAAATAATTGATGGTATATTAGAATTATGGTTTACTGTTCTTCTTAGGATGGTTTATGAGATGTTAATTCCCTTACATTATTGTTTCATCTTCTTTGACTACAAATATATATATATTCTTTCTTCTGAATTCACCCATTGGATTGGGATAATATCCTTATAGAAAAGTATAAGTCATGTAGGGTTTTCCCCATGATTTATGTGGTTATATTCTCTAGTTTGGATGAGTCCACTCTCCTATTATAGGTTGAGAACCCTTGATGAGATGCTCATCTTCACACTACACTAATCTTCTAGTGTTTATTTGTTATTACTTTAATTATCTTGTCTCGTTAAGAAGTACTCTTTCATAGTACCTTATTCATCTACCTTATTCCTCATCTATTTATTCTCTTCCTCCCCCTATATTTTGGGGTGTCATACTTAGTATCTTTATAATCATACCTACAGTGGATTTTATTGAACATGATGTATCTTATGTAGACAACAGATAGGTTGATCATGAATTTAGATGAGATTCAGGATATCAGTTTCTTAGACCATGTAATGTAGTAGAAGTGTAGGATTATGGATTTGGACTCCATTTCAACTATTTAAATTTCTAGTTTTCAATCCAGTTGGGAAATATTTCAAGTTGGGTGTGTATTTTACCAATATATTTATGTTTACACAACTATGCAACAATACTATCTTGAGGTTCATGCAATTTTTGTTTACATTAATGTAGTTTTTCATATTTCACTTTCTCCCTATGAACTTTTTCATTGATGTGGTTATTTGTGTGTATATTTTCTTAGTCAAATCATCCCCTAGATAGTTATTCATTCAGTGGTATTTCCACACCTGGCTTATGGAGGTGGGTTGGGGTAGTTATGACTCAATCCCTGTGGTGGGTTGTGTCATGATACAATATCACCTGAAAACATTCTATTTTTAAAAGATAACAAAACCTTAATTATGAAACCTACTATAGAATCATTGAACCCGCCCTCCAGGTTCTTGTAGAGAAATCATTATCATTACATTTTTTGGATTTTATACTAATGAATGTTTTCCATTTTTCACCTTCCAAAACATAAAAAATAAAAAATAAATATTAGATAACGTACAATATAAATGAATATTTTGTTATATATTTTTAGAGACTGAGGAAAAAATTTAAAAAAAAATTAACCATGAATTTAAGAGTTTATCTTTCCCATTACATAAATAATCTCCCATTCAACATCAGGTCATTAGAACTATCCATATAAAAACCCTGTTAAAAATAACTCATTCGACATCATTCTTCATAACCTCAGAAAAATGAAAAATAAAAAGTTTGACCTATTATTATCTGAATGGGAAAAAATAATAAATATAAAATAATTTTCAATACTGAGTATAAGAAGTGCATATTTTTATTATAACATATATGAGGTTCATGATCATAAAATAATATTAATCATACCCATCTATTCCTAGATCAATATAAATTAATACTTGTTTGATGTCTTTTAAAAAATCAAGTGTCCTTAGAAAAATTAATAATGATCATTGGGATATAAATCTTGTTCAAATAAAACATTATAAACCCATTGAAAAAATAGATAATAAAATATGATATGTTATAAGATTATCATCACAAAACTTCATACGAATTGAATCACCAATATGGTTGACTTCTATATCTAGAGTAAATAATGCCTTTTAGGTCTATAACCGAGCCACTCATCCATAGATTATCTTTTAACTAATAGTCTGTGGTAAATAACATAACAACCAATCCTTACATTATAATGGAACCACCCATGCATGGTTTAAAATAAAACTTAATGTCTTTGTTTTATAAAGGAACCACTAATCCTCAAAAAAACATTTCCATGAACTGTATCATGCATAATGTTTATAGATAATTCATTTATTCCTAAATACATATAAAGAATACTTATTCCATTCAATACATGATTAGAATTTGAAAACATAGTGAGTTTTTTTAGTCTCTTTTAACCCTAATTAACCCATGTAAAAGGAATGGCTTCCTTAAAAATCTATAAGAAAAAAAAGTAACCCGTGGAATGAAAATAATTTCAATTTACAACTCTATGAAATAATAACTATTCATATGGAGAATTAATGATGATTATATAATTATTAAATTAAAATATTGGATCATAATTAAAAAAACTGGTTGTTGACATTGATTATTGGAAATACTATTAAAATATGAATAACGTTTTTGAGCAAAATAAAATTTTCATTTGGAAAATAAATTTAAAAAAGTAAATTTTTTATAATATTGTTAAATAATTTAGTTTGAAAACATATTTGGAAAAATATTTTGTAAAAATACATTAAAATAATGGGAAATGGTGTATGAATATTTTTTGATGTCATAAATGTTATGAATAAACATTTTTTATAAAACATTTTGAATAAGGGGGAAAAATTGGCCCCTTTGGAAAATGTTTAGAAATTTCAATTTAATATCATCAAAAATACTACATAAGATAAGATAAAATGGATTAACAAATAACATAATTCTGTAAAACAATATTTATGACTTCCTTTTTGAAAACATGGATATTGAATAGAAATATTGATTATCTAAATTGAAAAAACAATATCAGTATCATTTAAAATGGCATTACTGAGGTTTCACTAAAAAATAATTGAGGAGAATTATAAAAAACATCTAAACCACATTCATAACGAACAAAAAATAAAATATATTTTTTTTAAGAAATTACTATCACATTATTTTTACCCTTATAAATATTAACATAAATAATAATCAATGAAATTATATTCCATAAAAATGATTTATTACATTTGTAACACTTCAATGGTAAGCCTCGTGGAAGAATAAATTAAAATGTTACAACCAATATAATGAACAAAAGTATTTTCATGAAAAAATATGTCATGGAGAATTATATACACCATATAAATTAATAAGGGGTAATATCATAAAAACATGTCTTAATAAAATAAAGTTTTAGACGAATAACACATACAAAAAATAAAAAAATGAATTTAGTAATTATTAAATTATTATATTAGGTTCATCAAATGTAAATGAACATTAAAAAATTGGATATACAGAATAATATAATTAAAATTATTTAGAAACATTATCATATATTATTATTTCAATAATTATGTAATATAACCCAATAAAAAGAAATTAAGTTATAAAATTTAGAACCACATGGTAACATTAATGTCAAATCTACATAGACGAAATAATTCCAATTGAAAAATAAAATACATTTATTTTTGAATTATTTATGGAATGACATGTAAAAAATATAAGTATATAAATAAGAAAATATAAATAATTGGTTAGTATAACATATGTCTTACATGAAAAATTGATAAAGAAAAAACATTTCCTTTTGTCCAGCCTTTATTTGTATGTATTTTAACTCATGTAAAATGATATTTAGTCAATTATTTGATTTGTAAAAATAGTTTCCTATGTATAACAAATTATAATTAAATATTTTATTTTATTTCATATTAATGTAACATATGAATACTTAATTAGTTAAGTCCATGTCATGTGTTTTGAGCACGTTGAGATCATTGTTTTAAAATAGTATCATTGTGTTAACCATGGTCAATATGGTCATTATTTTAAAATATTTGAAACAAAAATAAATAAATAAATTATCATATTTATTCACAAGTTTACATTTAAATAATTCCATTGAAAATGTTATTAAAATTAATTATGTTATGATCATGGAGATGGTATGTGATACATTTGCATGGGTTACATTTCTATTTATGAATTTTCATCATGGAAAATTGTTTTATTATTGTATAGATAAATATTTATCTTAATATAAAAACTAATTTATTTTTTCATTGAAATATAAATATATATACCATTATTGGGATATTTTGATGAAAAAAAATTCACATTGTATTATGGAGGTGTTATTCCACATTATACGAAACACGTTATTATTTTCCACTTTTTTGGAAGAAAACTTTATATATTTTTTATGAACTATTTATCTGACATGATGAAAATTAATATATAACTTATTTATCATATATTAATTAAATTTATTATTATTACCTTCGATCTGATGCATTAATGAAAAATGAATCAAATCTAATTTCATGGGGGTAGTCCACCATTCTCATGAGTGATGTTATCATATCCCTCATGGAATGAAAAGTAATGAGACTTAAGTGACATAAAAACTCGAAAATTTTAAATATGTTATAAATATTATAGATATTATTTAAATCTATCATTACAAATATTATGTAGTCGCAATTATGGAAAATTAATTACATTAGTTCACAAGGAATCATTTTTCCTTACAAACTAATGATGATCTCATTTACCCCTTGATGGAATAATATATGGTTTAATTTATTAAATTAATATCATATAATATCATAATATATTATAATATTTATTTACTATATGGCCTTATTCGAATTTTTTTTTGCTGATTTGGATGATTAAATAGAACAAACATGCATAGTTGGTAATTTTACATCTTCTTAAAGAACCACACTTAAATTATTCCAAAAATATTATTTGAATTGGAATTTGAGCAAAAAGGATTCTATGATGTTCGAATAGAAGTTTTTATTTGATTTGGATTGGTGTTTTCGAAACCATAAAGTTTTATTTTGGTAATAATAGAGGATATTATGTGGACATTTATAAGAGAGGTGAGTGGGAAAAATGTAATTTTTTAGAAAGAAATTGTCCACACACATTGTTTATATAACAAAAGGATAAAAAATGAAGTATTAATGAGGGTTATACTTGATATGGCCTAAATATGTACATAATATTATTCATATAAATGATTTTCTATATTATTTTCTATATTATTTTTAATGCAGCCCTTAGGTAAATATATTTCTCATTATAATCAATGATTTATATTTAACATTGTCTATATTCATTATTGTAAAATATAAAGTTGGAATTATAAGATAATATATATTTTAATAATTTCCAATATGGAATTATTTTTTAAACATTAAATTTGATTTATTTTTTATATATAAATTAATATTAAAACCAAGTATTCAGTGAAAAAATGTGTTATCAAAGTGTATTTTTCAAGGATTAGATGACTTTATGTTAGCTCTATGACTAATAAAAATTATTTTAAAGATAAAAATATATTTTTAATATTATATAATGATTATATTTAATTTTAATTTTTCTAAATTATTTTTTATTTAAAATAATTACCATTGAGAAAAATTCTTCACTTTAATATAGATTTTTGAAAAATAACATTTTTAATCCTAAATAGAAACTTATATTGAAATACATAATTAATTTAATTTGTATTAAATAACATGGATTAAATAAGGATTAGTAGCACTTAACTTACTTGAAATTATATAAATATAAAAACGGAAATTTTAAATTTTATAATTCCTTGAAATGAAATTTATTTTAAAAAACATTATTTTTCACTATTCAAGAAAAAATCCATATTTCCATGAAAACTTAATTATTTTACCCAAAGTATATTTTCATATGAATATTTAAAAAATTAAGTCTATATAACGAAACAAATTTTCTTAATGTCCAAAAATATAATAGAAAAAATATTCCCAGAAAAAAATAAAATCAATTATAGAGAAAACATATTTTTGAATAATACAAATTCATGAATAAAAATTAATTGATTATTCCTTCAAAATTTACAAATAAAATATCTATGTTATGTAATTTATATATATAATAAAATATTTACTATTATTAATAACATTCAATTTAACCTCAAGGTTATAACAGATATATACAAGGGTCAATAGAGCTCTATTTTTCTTATTTAATACGCTATCGAAAATATTTTTTAGAGTATAAAATATCATGGTGTTAAAATTAAATGATAATTTATGATGTGAAGAGATGAATTGAGAGATAAATAAAATATTTAATCTAATTAACTTCAAATATAAAACCCCATTTGGATATTATTACGGACCCTAGGGGTTGTATTTTGGGTAGACCTAAATCTAGATAACATGGATAAGATGTTGGGATATGTTTTATTATAGTTTTGTTGATTAAAATGGATATAATGTTAAAATAATTGAGTTTATTTGGTTTAAATATTATAATTGATGAAAAGTTACATTTTTATAACTACCCAAAACCATTCAATAATGGGAAGCCAATATCATCCAATTATATCCAAAATTGATAAATAATTGCGCAGAAGTAAAATATGGCCGAGAAAATACTCAATCATGGAAATGAAAAATATATTTTAATCAAATTCCTTAAGAAATGAATTTTATTAATTGTATTATTTTAATTCAACCATGATATCATATATTAATTATTTATTTACATTTCTAATTTATCTTTTAGTTATAATTCCTTGAGATTATATAATAGGAAGATCATCTTTTATTGTGTATATGAAAAAACACAAAGAGGATAAACAAGAATACTACACCCCCCGAATTTATGAAATATTTTTTTATAAATGTAATATCACTGATAGTATTCTATGAACACAACACCATGATTAAACCAACAAGGAAAATCTATTAAAATATAATTATTTAAATGTCATCATTATAAATTAGTTGATAAGTTAGTGTGTAAGAATATATATATATATATATATATATATATATATTTAAAGTACTAAATAAATTTGGATAACACAAAAACAAAGACCATCAATGAATCTCAACTGATTAGAGAAAAATTAAGTGTAATGGCTCAGACCTCTATGGTACATTCCTTTGCTGAAATCTGGCATTTCAGTTATTCTGGTGGTTAAGGGGAATTTCCCCAAATAATTTTATGAATTTCCAAAATAGTTTTATGAAATTGTGTCATATCCTTTTCAAAATTTCCAATCTGTTTCATGAAATTGTGACACGAAACGATGTCATTTTTTGAAAATTTCCAAATAGTTTCATGAAATAGTGTCATCAATGGTGTCACTAACTTTTCCAAATTTCCAATCAATTTCATGAAATAGAGTAATGAAATAATATCACAGACTCTTCCAAATTCCTGAATTTCATCATGAAAATTTGTCACAAAATGGTGCCACATCTTTTATCAAATATCCAAAATGTTTTAGGAAATGGTGTCACCAAATGGTGCCACTTCCTTTTCCAAATTATGAAACTGTTACATTATATGGTGGTATAGTAATGGTGGTATAGAATATAAGGCATAGGAATAGTGTAACTGAAATGGTGTCGTGAACAGTGTGTGTAAGCATCTATCATTCCCTTTGTAGATTTCCAGATTTTTTCACCTTTCTAACAGCTTAACCTGTTTGACGATTCCATTAACATAAAATGCACTAAAAACAATAATTAAGGTATTTAAGGCCAATTAAAAGCCCATAATTCCTATCATAATTTTTCCAAATAGTCGATAAGAATGTACTTGTTCAAAACATGTGATCATTGAATGATCAAATCTTAATGGAAAATCCAACACATTATAATCTTTTACTATGTTACATCATATAACAGGATGAAGTATATTCCTCCCATGTTATTCATTATTGTTCTCTAATATGAGATACTCAAACCTTTCCTTACATACCATAGGAGTCATGTGTAGTGTTGATGCATTAGATCATTTCCTCTATGGAGTTTCTACTTACTGCATGCAAACCCCCAGTTTTAGTATAACCAAGAAGTTTTGATTCTTCTTTAATATAATGTATGTTTAGTGGCTATTATTATGTGGTCTTATCTTTCTGTACTTCTTTTACATGTTATGGAATGTGATTAACGTGACTCTAATAGATTTTTATTGAAAGTTGGATTGTTTTGAGTTGTCTATGTGTCCTTGGGTTGATGTAGTCTTCCAGAAGAGATGATCATGATCTGTTGGGCAGGACTTTGTCTTGAAAAGAACGTGTGAAACATTTTGTGGTATGGGATTTTTGCATTCTCTATTCTTTTATGTGAGAAAATTTAATTACATGTTTTATCGAGACAGATCAAAATGAGATTGACATAAAAATATTTTAAATGGATAAATAAATATGTATCGATAGCATGTTATTGCATCTAATTTTTTTAGAAAGTGTGATATATTTGTTTTCTTTTTTTAGCATGTCAGTCTTTATGAAAATTGGTCATGAACATAAAGATGTGATTAATTGTAAATTAATTGGGTAATGATAAAGTGGCATGTTTATGAATCCAGTTGTTGTTATGGAAAACTATTGATAATCGAATGGATGAAGTTATGAATGTTTAAATGAACTGGATAATTAAATATTGATTAAATAACCAGTTTTTTTATTATAAATTACTCATGGATGGCGTATATATTACCATTTTTCTTTTAAAGGTCATGATAATTATGCTTGGAGTTAAGATTGGTTGATGTGTGTGGAGGATATATATTTTTCTTGGGACCAAGATCCCAATTCATTGTTGATTTTTTTTTACTTTTTTGTTGTGGTGTGAGCCTTGGATGGCTGAGCATGTGTGGCTTTTATGGTATGTGGGGTAGGGAGGCCCAGGGTTTGGGGCAGCAGTTGATACCTAGAGTGGAAATATGAATTTATTTCTGCATGTGGGTGTCGGGGAGGACACCAATGATGATGAAAGAGGTCAGTACTAAATGTTGGATTCTTGTTGAATATTGTTAGTAATTTATTTTCTTTACCTTCCCCACTAAATAACGATGCTATTTGAGCCTAACCTCTATCCAAAGGAGGAGAATATTGATGGGTATTACATGTGCTTTCTCTGTATATATTCTCTTGGATGTATGGGTCTATGATCTTGATATAGGTGTAAATGTCTTGATGAGTAGTCTTCCAACTCACTGTGTTGATCCCACAGGGTTTGGAATCTTGTTTTTCCCCTCCTTGAATTCCATTAATTATTAAAAAGTAATAATGATATTATGAAAATATTGAATAAATGATGTTAACCCATGGTGTTGGATCATTGTGGGATTCAATGTTGAGGTAATATTTTTGAGAACCCGTGGACTTGGTTTGGTTATTCCTAGAGGTCATGGAGCATGGTGTGATATCAATGAAACATAATGTGGAATTAATAACTCTTAATATATGGTTAAATATTTAAATACATAAAGTGAATTTGGTGAAAATTCTTAAGTAACTTAATATTAATATTTAAATGGTTATTTTCTTATTGGATATCTAGTATTAGAAATGATTGATAGGAGATCGGTATACATTTGTTCTATTTGATTCTAAGAGATGGTTTTTTCCATAGTGTGGTTGTGAGATATAAAATATCATGCACTTATTGTGTTTCTATATTTTACTACAACCTATAGGTTAGGAAAAGTGACATACCAGGGATTCTGATCCTTGCGGGTGTTTTCCACAACCTCACTTTTAGATGGTGGATTGATGACACCTCTTTTTGGCCCTAATCTATTCTAATGGTAGATAAAGGTGCTGATAAGAATGGCGGTTAGTGTTCCCCATTTATATGTGTGGAGGGATGTAATGGATTATGTTTATTCACACATATATATTCTACATATAGTTTTCTATGGACTACTACATGTGTAACGTGTATATGCTATGATGGATTGTGGATCCTTACTCTATATATGATCTATAATGGCTTGAGGTATAATAACTAATGTACGACACACATTTTGAGAGCTGTGATGGATCCAAGAAACTACATGGTTACATTGTTTATGTGGACATGCTGGTTGCATTGCATGAGTTGCATTTTTTGTTTCTTCTCCCAAGTGTCTACAAGCATGCCTTTTAGGAGAGAGATGTTTAGGGCATGTGACATTGCGGTAATGTAGCAATAAAGTGGGGAGGTGGTAGTGGGATACCATTGATATTATTTATTATATTATATACTCTCGAATGTGATAATTTGTTATAATATCCATGGTGAGGCTGGTAACATAATATAAATGTTTAGATGGTGAGTAAGTTTCACTTTTTTGTTCACTACGTATTACCGTGATTTCATTAAATTAGATCGAGAGGCTTTAGGGGGGGTTCAGATTATACTTTTATAATCACCCTATTTATATACAACTATTTCTTTTCAGATTAATTTATGTAGGTTGGATATCATGCAGATTAATACTAGATTTGGGTTTGTAGGAGATATATGGGCATCATGGTTGCTATTTTTTTACATTATTTTAGTTTTTTCATGAGATTACATATATGTATGTGGGTTTCTTTTATAGTGATGTATGAGTTGGGGTAGGTTGGTGTCTATCCTATCTCTCCCTTTATCATGTGATCTCTATGATACTAATGCCTCTGATTTGTTTGCTTACTATACCCTCTATGCTAGTCACCATCTTGGAGCCTACTGGAGGTGGGACCCAGGTGTCACTACCTCCCTTCTCACATTGCTGGCCTAGGTGGGGTACATTTTGTTGTGATGAGGTTGTGACAAAATGGTATCAAAGCTCTAGTTGAGGGATATGATGGTGTTTGGAGTTAGGAACATGTGAGGTTTCTAAGGTCAGCATAGCAATAGTGTTGGCCAAGGTTAACAAGTGTAATAAACTCTGGAAACTGACTAAGACACATGAATTTAAGGCCCCATGTGATCTGATTCATGGACCATTATGTTTATAGTTGATACTAAATGATGTGATATTGTATGTAGGGTAGAGTCCTAGGATGTTATCATGGATCATTTTTCATTGTGATTGGGTTTTAATGGGTATAACTTGAGAAAGGTTAACCTAAAATGAATAAAAGAAAAAAATTAATTAATATCGAGTCTTCTATATTCGAGTTTTAGGAGATATAAAATATTTCTTATTTTACAAGTACAAATATAGGTTGGCGTACTTATCTTCATTGTGGGAAAATGATCAGCAGGTTGCACCAATAGATCCTTAGAGATCAGAGGTCGACGACAATGAAACGTAGTGTACGACACTTCGAGAGTTTCAGTTCCATAGTATATATAAGAATGTGGATCCATTTAACATACCATTAGAGAAGGCACATTGGAGGATTTTGAGATAGCTTTCATCTCAATCAATGATCAGAAGGATCATTGTGTATCATTGGTTGTGATTGTGATGAAACTATTTGCGGCAATGAGGAAGTGGAAGTTCTTGTTCCTTAGAGATCATGAGGAGCAGACGTTCTTATGGGAGGATTTTTTTGGTTAGCTTCATGATTTTGAGTTTTCAGCTCCATGCGGGGAATACACCGTTCAAGGTACCCTTTTCATTATTTCTACATTGATGTATGCCTTGATTGACATAAGATACAATCAATCCTTCATATCACCTTCCATTGTCGATGTTTTGGGACATTAGTTAGATGGGATAATAATGCCCTTGGCATTGAATGTGCTGGTTGGAGGTCGTGTTGACTTGTTAAAAGTATGTTAAGACTATGATCTAGTGCAAGGGAAGGAATTTGCATTGGGATATTTACTTTGTTTCCGGATACATATATATGATTCCATACTCGTCATGAATTTTTTGTATTCAGTGTAGGATATTATGGATTGCTTCTAGAGGTAGTTGGTGTTCTTTGATATTGATGGATAGAGAGAAGTGTTTCTTGGTGAGTGATACCCTCATATGGGTCGTAGGTGTGTTCCTTATTTTTCATCCTTTATGGATGAGCTAATTTAGAGTTCATCATACGTTCAACCATTGGATTTTTCTATGGTCATGGAAGAATACCCTTATGTCCTTCCAGTTGATATTATAGCCTTACCCCATTGATGGGAGATTGAGTTTGGGATCGAGCTGTATCTAGGTGTGTATCATATCTAAATGTCTTCATATAAGATAAATCATTCCATGTTGAGAGATATTCATATACAAATAAGTGGATTGTTGCATTGTGGTTTTCTTCTACCATGGTATTCACCATAGGGTGAACAAGTTTTGTTTGTAAATATGGCTAAAGGCAGATTGCAGTTGTGTGTTAATTATCGTCACGTCAACAAACTGATTGTGAAGAACCAGTATCCTCATCCCCAGATTGATGATTTTTTACCATCTTAAGGGTGAAACATGGTTCTTGAATATCAACATGGGGTCAGGGGATCATCATATGCAAGTGAATGACAATGATATCCTAAATTCACATTTCTGTTGCCGATATGTGCATTACAAGTTCTTGGTGATGCTGTTTGGTGTGACGAATGCTTCAGCTGTGTTCACGTGGTTGATGAACAATCTGCTCCATGTGATCCAAGATAATTTTTTGGTTCTTTTAATCGAGTACATTATTGTGTACTCCATGTCTGAGGAAGAGAATATAGAGCATCTGTATTCCATTTTGGGAGTTCTTCATCGATAACAATTGTATGGTAAGTTGTCGAACTCCATGTTTTGGGCTCAAGGAGCTCTTTTCATGGGGCATGTTATGCCCCAAAAAATGAGTAGTTGTGGATACATCGATGATATAATCACATGTGTCTTGGGTAGAACCAAGAAAATGATAGAGGTGTGAAGTTCCCTTGGTCTAATAGGCTAATAAAGGTAGATCATGGACAATTTATCTAAAGTTGATTCTCTTATGACAGCGTTGTCTAGGAAAGATCAGGCGTTCTTGTGGACAGATCAATGTCAAGAAGCTTTTGAGTATCTGGAAGAGATGTTGGTTAGTTTTCTGGTTCATTGTCTTCTAGAAGAGAAAGTTCATTTTGATATTTTCTATAATGCTTTGTGTCTTGCGTTAGACTACATTTTATTGCCGAAGAGATTGGTTGTTTCTAAAGGGTCTTAGTAGTTGCATCCCCAGGCACATAACTATTCCACCAACATTCTAATGATGTTAGTTGTGGGGGTCTCCCAGAATATTTGGAGAAACTACCACATCTGAGAACTATTTCGGGTATTCATCAGTCATAAGTTCGTGAGTTTGGTTTTCTCTAAATTTGACATGGACATGAGAACAAGTTGATGGATGGTGTTATTACTAGATTACTAAATCAAAATGTTTCATACAAATATTATTATTAATGTTGTAGTCGATAAGTTTAGTTGGAAGTCACTTTGTGATATAGTGTTTCAATCTTGTAATTCTTGGACAGTGGTGGAAGGGTTTTCAGCATTGCATCTGAATATGGGATATGCCTGTGGTAGAGAGTTTCTTTTCCAGATGATGGTGAAGTCATCTCTGGTGAATTAGGTAGAAGTGTACCATTTGGGGATCTAGAGGTAGACGTCTTAGTAGACATATTAGATATTGGGGAATCCCCTGATTTTTTGTTTGAGGATGAACCACACTGAGGGTCGTTTAAGAGAATGGTTTTTGTTCATGTGGATATGAGTGAGATAGTTCTAAGGGAGTTCCATGGTTCCCATATAGTCGTACATCCTGGATGGATGAAAATGAATCTTTTCTTGAGGAGTAATTTTGGTGGACTAGGTTGAAGTGTCTGGTTGGGGAGTTTTTGTCTTGATGTTTTGTTTTCTAGAAGGGGAGGCCAATCATTATGTTCATGATGGTTTTCTCCAGCTGATGGATGTTCCTACATTGAAGTGGGAGGAAATCTTAATGGAATTTTATTGTGTATTCCCTCGATATTTGGGAGGATAAGAAACTATATGTTTTTTAGTGGATCACTTTATGAAATCAACCCACTTCATAGCGATCATGGAGTCGAACTCATTGGATGTATTGTCTAGGTAGTATCTATAGGAGGTTGTGAGACTCTACATAGTACCACATATAATCATTTCTAATTGATACCTATGTTTTACCTCCAACTGTGGAGAGTTCTCAACAAGCTTTTAGTTTTTAGCTATAACTTATCACGACTTTTCATTCATAGATAGATGGTCAGATGGAGAGGACCATCCATACTCATGAAGACATGTTGTGCTCTTGTGTCATGAATTTTGGAGGTTCATGGAATACATATTTTTCCTTGGCATATTTCACATAAAAAATTAGTTTTGACTCAAATCGCATTGTGTCTCCATTTTACGACATGTATGGATGTCATTTCCACTATATTTTATGCTGGACTGGGGTCATAGAGTCACCAAATCATGTTCTAGAACTGGTATATAATATGATAGAGATGGTTTAGGAGATTCGTGAGAGGATGATGGAGGCATAATATTGTCAGAAGTCTAATGTTGATCATAGGAGGAGACATTTGGACTTTGAAATTGGGGATAACATGATTCAGAAGATGACTCGCCATCATGGGTAGTGATAGTTTCGTCATGGTAGTAATTTTTCTCATATGATTGTCGGTCATTTTGAGGTGTTGGCTCATGGTTGGAGTTGTGGTGTATCGAGTTCAACATTCCCCACATATGAGCTGGATACAAAACCTATTTAATGAGTCCCAACAATTTTTCTATCTCCATGATGACTCTCAAATTATCGATTGGGGTGAGATCAACATTGATGATGATTAGAGCTTCGAGGAGAAGCCTATAGAAATCCATGATTCCATGGATAATGGGTTACATGGGCGTGTTAATCCCCTAGTTCGTGTCTTGTGATTTCATAGTGGCATTGAGGAGAGTAAATGGTTTCATGAGTAAAAGATAAATCCTTAGTTCCCTTATCTTTTTTATGTTTAACCCATCATATTTAATTATGTTCATATGTGGTTGTAGACCATTCTTGTTTTTGAGATGGATTTCATTTTTTTGTGTGTCTTGATCTATTTTGAGGGGTATCTCCCCCAAGAGAGTGTGTATGATATGGTTTTGGTTGTCATGTGGTTTTTCATGTTACTTTTTTAAGTGGATGAGGTCCTTTGGTGGTGCGAACCATAAGTGGATTCTCAATGGGTGATTGTATGGACTTTTTTTATTTTTCTAATATGGGTTGGTTTTTCATTCTCTGGGACGAAATTGTTTTGATATGTACTTGATGTATTAGATCAGGACCTATCTAGTCCATTCATTTTTTGAAATCCGGTGTTTTAGTTATTCTGGGAGTTCAAGGTGACTTATTACCAAATTTTTATAATAGTTTCATGAAACGGTGTCCCAAAATGACGTCACTTCCTTTACCAAATTAAAAAACCGTTTCATGAAATGAGGTCACTTCCTTTACCAAATTTGATAAACATTTCATCAAAAGATGTAATGAAATAGTTTCACTTCCTTTTCCAATTTTCCAAGTAGATTACTAAAATGGTGTCATGAAATGATGGAAGGTCCATTTCGATAATTTTTAATTATTTCAAGAAATTTTGTCACAAAATAATGTCACTTCCTTTTCATGTGTTGTTGGGGAAGGTTGGGGTAATCAAGAGAACATTATCAAGAACTTGATCTTCATGAGAGGTGAGTCATAAGGATTCCTCACGAAGTTGAGATGTGGTCTCGGGGTCCAATTTTTTGTTGAATATGAGTTTCTATTTGGTCAGGGGTAGGTCCTAGCCCTCAATATCATGTTTTTCTTGTGGGGATAATTCTCAGTCCAATTCCAAGGTATGTGGCAGTTTTTTTTCCTTTTTAGTCCAAGTTCATCACCATATAGAGTGCCCGACCATTTATTGAGTTTAATGTGAAACAAATGTTCTGCTCTAGGTTCCTTAATTTGGTATGCTCCTACCATTCCAATCGTAGTAGGATGCAATATCTTTGGATCAGTATCGAGTAGTTTGGGAAGGCAGAGGACTACCCCGGGATTCACCCCATCCATAAGAGAAGAGTTAAACCATCGTGGTGGTCATCATCTGGATACGAGATTCCATGGATTATGTCATGGTCAGCTTCATGATATAGAGTTTTCAGCTCCAGGTGGGGAATATGTCATTCAACATACAATTTTCTTGTATTATACATCAGAGTATGCCTTTATTGGCATAGGATCCATGCAATACATGATATCACCTTCCCTTATCCATGATTTGGGACAATAGTTATAGGGGATTAAAATTCCCTTGGCATTTACTATGCAAGTTTGGGGTCATGCTAACTGGTTTAAAGTCTATTGAGACTATGATCTAGTTTTAGGGAAGGAATTTTCTTGGAGTGATTTCATATGTTTAAGGATACATATATATTATTTCATACTCATCATGGATTTGTTGTTTTCAGTGAAGGATATTTTGGATTTCTTCCAGAGGTAGTTGGGATTCTACGATGCTGATGGGGAGAGAGAAGTGTTTATTGGTGAGTGAGACCTTCATATGGGTGATTGGTGTGTACCTTATTTGTCATCCTTTATGGAGGAGCTGATCTTGAGTTCATAGGAGGTTCAATATTTGGATTTTTCTATGGTCATCGATGATTACCCTTATGTCCTTCTAGATGTTATTGTAGCATTACCCCCTTTATGGGAGATCGAGTTCGAGATCGATCTGTATCCAGGTTTGTATCATATATCAATGTCTCCGTATAAAATGGAGAATTACATGTAGAGAGAGATGAATATACAAATCATTGGTTTGTTTCAGTGTGGTTTTGTTCTGCCGTGTGAGTCACCGAAGGGTGAACAAGTTTTGTTTGTGAATAAGGAAGATGGCAGTTTGTATTTGTGTGTCAATTATCTTCACTTCAAAAAACTGATTGTGTAGAACATATATCCTCATCCATGGGTTGATGATTTATTTGACCATATTAAGGGAGAAACATGGATCTGTAAGATCATATTTGGGTTAGGGTATCATCCATATGTAAGTGAATGACAAGGATATACTGAAGTCACCATTCTTTTGTCCTTATGGGAATTACGAGTTCTTGGTGATGCAGTTCGGTGTGATGAATGCTTTAGCTCTGTTCATGGTGTTGATGAACAAAATGTTCCATGAGTTCCAAGATAATTATTTGGTGGTTTTAATCGAACGAATTCTTGTGTAATCCAATTTTGAGGAAGAGGAAGTAGAGCATCGTAATGCTATTTTGGGTGTTCTACATCGAAAACAACTGTTTGGGATGTAGACAAAATCCTTGTTTTGGGCATAAGAATTTCCTTTCATGGGGCATGTTTTAAAAAAAATTATGAGTAGTTGTGGATCCATCGATGATATAATTACTTGTGTCTTGGGTATCCCCCAAAAAAGTGATAGAGGTGTGAAGTTCCCTTGCTCTCACAAGCTATTACATATGGATCATGTCTAATTTATATCAGATTGATACACCTATGACAACATTTTCTAGGAAGGATCAGGTGTTCATGTGGAATGATCAATTTCAATAATCTTTCAAGTATCTGAAATAGAAGTTTTCCAGTTCTCCGGTTCATTGTTTTCCAGCAGAGGGAACTCATTTGGAAAGTTTTTATGATGCTTTGTGTCTTGGGGTAGAAATTGTTCTGATGCAGTAGAGATTGGTTAATTCTTACGAGTCTTAGTAGTTTCATCCCCATGAACATAACTATTACACCTGCAATCATAAGATGGTAATAGTGGGGTTCTCTGGGAATTTGTATAGAAATTACCACATCTAAGTGCTATTTGTGGTATTGATCGGTCATAAGTTCATGTGGTATTTTTTTCTCCCAATGTGACTTGAGCTTGCAAAAACCTTGATCGATGATGTTCTTACAAGATTACGATATCAAATTTTTTCATACACAATGTAATGTGAATGTTGTAGTTGAAACGTTTAGCAGGAAGTCATGTTGTGATACAGTGTCGGAATCTTGAGATTCCTAGAGAGTGATGGAAGTGATTTCATCATTGCATCTGAATATGGGATTAGTCTGGGGTAGAGAGTTTATTTTACAGATGATGGTGAAGTTAAAACTCATTAATTAGGTAGAAGAGAACCATTTTGGGATCTAGAGGTAGATGTCTCAATAGAGAGATTAGATAGTGGAAAAGCCCCTGATGTTTGGTCGGAGGATGAACCGCACTGAGTGTTGTTTAATGGAAGGATTTTTGTTCCCGTGGAGATGAGTGAGTTGGTTATATGGGATTTCCATGGTTCACACATATTTGTACATCCTGGATTGATGAAAATTAATCTTACCTTGTGGAGTGCGTTTTGGTGGACTAGGTTTATGTGTGTGGTTGCAGAGTTTCTGTCTTGATGTTTTGTTTTCGAGAAGGGGAGGCCGAGCATTATGTTCCTAATGGGTTTCTCCAGCCAATGGATGTTCCTCCATGGAAGTGGGTGGACAACATTATGGAATTTGAAAATGTATTCCCTTGTGGTTCGGGAATATAAGAAACTATATGTGTGGTATTGATTCACTTGATGAAATCATCCCACTTCATAGCGATCATGGAGTCGAACTCATTGGATGTTTTTTCTAGGTATTATCTAGAAAATGTGGTGACACTCCACATAATACTGAGGACTATCATTTCTGATCGAGACCCATATTTTACCTCTAAATGTAGAGAGGTCTCAACAATATTTCCATTCTTATCTAGGCCTTAGCAGTGCTTTTCATTCATATAAAGACAGTCAGATTGAGAGAACCATCCAGACTCATGCAAACACGTTGTACTCTTGTGTCATGGATTTTAAAGGTTCATGGATTATTCATTTCCCTTGGTAGAGTTCCCTTAAAAAAATTTCTTAATCCACCATCAGTATGGAACTATTTTAAGACCTGTATGGAGGACATTTAAACTATATTTGGTGCGGGACTGGGGTCGTAGAGTCACCAAATCATGGGCCAAAACTGCTATATAATCTAATAGAGATGGTTCAAGTGATTCGCAAGAGGATGGTGGCTGCATAATATTGTCAGAACTCCTATGTTGATCAAAGGAGACATTTGGAGTTCGAAATTGGGGATAACATGTTTCATAAGTTGACTCACCATCATGGGTAGTGAATGTTTAGTCATGTAAGTAATCCTTCTCCTAGGTTTGTTGGTCCTTTTGAGGGGTTGGAATATGTTTAGAGTTGTGGTGTATCGAGTAAGACATTCCCCACAGATGATCCAGATACACAACATATTTAATTTTTCCCAACTCGGTCTCTATCTTCATGAAGACTCTCACATTATTGATTAGGGTGATATCGACCTTGATGATGTTGCGACCTACGAGGAGCGGCCTAAAGATATCCAGGATTGCAAGGATAAGGTGTTACTTGGGCATGCTATTTCCTTGGTTCATGTCGTGTGATGGCACAGTGGCATGGAGGAGATTAAATTGTGGCATGAGTCGAAGATACGTCCTTAGTACCCAGATCTTTTTGATGTTTAGCCTATCTCATTTAATGATGTCCATCTGTAGTTGTATACCTTTCTAGTTTTTGCGATGGACTACATTTGTTTCGTGCGATTTCTTGCTCAATTTTGAGAGGTATCTCCCCAAGTGAGTGTGTAGTAGATTCATTTGGTTGTCGTGTGGTTTTTCATGTTCCTTTTTATTGTGGATGAGGTCCTTTGGTGGTGAGAACCTTAAGAGGATTCTAAATGGGTGATTATACGGACCCCTTTTTCTTTTTCAAATATCGGTTAGACATTCATTCTCGGGGATGAAAATGTTTTGATAGGTATCTGATGTATTGGATCATGAACTCTCTAGTCCATTCCTTTGATGAAATCTAGTGTTTGAGTTTTTCTAGGAGTACATGGTGACTTAAACACTAATTTTCATAATAGTTTCATGAAACAGTGTCACAAAACAATGTCACATCCTTTTATACATTAAACAATTGTTTCATGAAATAATGGCACTTCCTTTATCAATTTTGAAAAACATTTCATCAAATGGTGTCAAAAAATACAGTCACATCCTTTCACAATTTTCCAAAAAGCTTCCTAAAATTGTTTCAGGAAATGATGACACTTCCTTTGTGTTTTCTTCTATTTTACATCCTTTTAGTTATTGGATGACATTACACCTGTGCACTTGGGATTCATTTATAGTGTTGTCTGGGTTGTATTTGGTTAGTGTTTTCCATTTATACATCTTTATCATGTATTCTCTAAGAGGTTAACTCCACATATTTGTGTGTCTCTTATACCCTCGATGCAATTTATAATCCCAGGGCCTATGGGAGGCATGACTCGATTGTCACAATCTCCCTTCTAGAATTTCCATCCCATTAGGGGTATACTTTTTTGGTTGGTTTCATGAATGTATGAATCAATATAATGGAAAACAAATATTTTTAAGAAACAAAAGTTCTCTTTAAAGCTTTATTCGATGCAATTTTCAAACATAATTTGAAATTATTGTTTTCCAATTTTTTTAAAATTATTTCAAAATATATCATATTTTTTTGAAATTATAATATAAAAACTATACATGAATAATTTTTTCTAATTTATTTAGAAATTATTCACTTTCTATTGTATATTATGAAATACTATTTTTTATTAAAAACAATCATTTTGATTACTGAATTTACACACCAAATTTTCTATTAATATGGGTTTAAATGTAAATTTACTTTAATTATATATTTATTTTACAAAATTATTTCATAGGAGTCATTTTCATGAATAATTTTGAGAAGAAAACATTTCAATCTTTTGATTTTTTTTTGGAAAAATGCTTTTGTGTCATGTATTTATGTCTAATTATAAATTGAATCCATCCACCTCTATAAAATTGTATTTAGAAAATGGAATAAATATTTTTAATATGAATTATTTATCATAACTAATAATATAAATTTTATTTTTAACCATAATTATTAATGAAAAAAAATTAACATCGCGAAGGTAAAAATGTTATTATAAGGGGTTAAACTAAGATCATAAGTGTTAAGAATGACAAAAAAGAAATCCAAATCCTATTTTAATGGAATTTATCAACCTTATCAACTATTTATCACTCCATTTTATTATTATGGAGTCTTATTGATGTGAAAACCATTGGAAAACCAAGGGAATCATTTATTTATTTGAAACATTTTCACTTGTGTCCTATCCCTCTACGTATTGAAGTTCACTCCATCCACTCACATATTAAAACCAGTAATGCAAGTTGAATTTACCAAATCATTAAAAATTATCTTTCTATAATCTTTAGACACATTCTAAATCTATTTATCTTAAAAAAAATAGACCTGATGATCCTTAAGAGGATATCCAACGGATTTTTTTTGTAAGAAAATGATATTGTATTAACATGAATATTTTGTTTTCTTTATCCATTTTACACAACAAATTATCTTTTTAAATATATTTTATAATAATACCAATATTAAATATATAATTTTTTATTCATTTTATCATTAAAAATCTTTATCCATCTCCCCACCTATCAAATGTATTACGAAATCATTTATTGTGTGTACAACAGACATCAAAATCGCGAAACAATGTAACTATTTTTTCATTAACACCTCTCAAAATTTTATATAATAATTAATTTATCGTATAAATAAATATTTTATTTACGATATAATAATGATTATATAATTATAATATCTTATTTACCTTCTTACTTTGCATTCTGTATAAAAATACAACAAAGTATATTGTGTATATGGTAGACAGATGCCTCGCAAAGAAATATGATTTATTTTTAACAAAATTTTAAAATATAAGGTAATAAGGAAAAATATAATAACTAAATTTGTGAAATATTAAATTATATATATTCTATATAATTAATATACAATCCACTTATTTAAACATTGAATTATTAGTGGAATGATATCATCCCACATCTGTACGTACATTCTACCATCTCTATGATGAGATGTGATTCATTTTACTTGTATAACCTTAAGTAACGATTGAAAAAAAACTTGTATAATTATTATATATTTTATTCATATAAACTATAGTATTCTGGATATTATGTGTCAGTATCATATTCATAAGAACTAGAAAAATAATGAAAAAAACACAAGAGAAAACTATTAAATTGTCAACCGAAAGAATGAATATAATGAAATGTTATTAATCATAAAATGGAAAAACTATATAAAAGAATCATATATGATACCATAAAAACTAATATGGTTATTTGATAAACTTATGAAATATTTAATACCATTATACTAGAGCCTAATTCATGTTCTTCCAAAATAATGTGTACGAAATTGAAATTTATCTCTATCTACATTCATTGAGGCATATTGTAATGTTATAATCCTAATTTAATGTATATGGTTTATACAACAATAAATTTACATTTAATATTATGAATCATTAATAAATCAGGGTATTATATTTTTCAATTTGAATTATTTTAGAAAATGGTAATTTAATTCATTTTTACCAAGTGGCAATGAATTAAAAAATTTATTTTCTTTTCATTGTGTTATATAATTTCATAATTATTTTTGATATTATATAATTATATTCGAAATTAACTAAACAAATATTATTTTTTATATATAGTTGGTTTATGTGGTTTAAAATTTTATTCAGATAATTAATTCATTGGATAATTCTTACTTCACCATTATGATCATTGTTAGGGTTTATTTCACAATCTCATTTTAATTGGTATTTTTTTATTGAATATATATTTAATGATATCATTTTATCATTGGATAATAATAAAATTTTATTTTTTTGACTTGGTTTATTCATTATTTTTTTCATTTTATATTACCAATTTTCCATTATTTTATATATATAATGATTGAGGAGTTGTTATTAAATTATATATTATATAATTTCTCTATATGGCCAAAAATATTTTTTCATCAGAAAAAAAATGTTTTCTAATTTTTTTTTGAAATTATCCAAATGATTAACAAAATTAAATTTTACCTTTTTTTGAATTGGGACAATTTTTATAGAATGTATTCTTAATTTAATATTCCAAAAAATGACAATTTGGATTTCATGAATCTGTGAATGGAATATTTATTATAATGTGTATAAAATTTACATAATTTAACATTGTTATGATCAATAATTTTTTAATGAATACTTTATATGATTCAAAAAAATATTTTCAATTAAAATTATATTCAAAATATTTGGGGGAACATTCAGTTTTAATAATATTTTCAATGTAAAATGGTTGTTTTCTTCAATAATGATTATAATTTAATTTTATGGTATTTTTATTAATCAATGAAAAAACCTATTATTTTATAGATACTCTCCTTGATATTGTTTATATTAATAAAATCTTAATGATTTATATGGGTGTTTTATGATCATTTTGAAAAACAATATTTTTGAATATTTCTTTTCGGATTCATTTTTATAGTCGTTAACATTCCATTTAAATATATAATTTCATATGATCATTAAGAATTAATTTTAACGTAAATATTCATATTAATTATCCATGATATTTTTATTTCATAAACTGTATGTTATATCAATATATGGTGTTATTAATTAAATTATATTTTAATATCTAAGGAAATATTGGTCAATTAGTATTTTTTACTCAATATGGAAGTTTAATGATAAGGTAATTTATTGATGAATTAAATCAACTATTCTATATATGAGAAATATTTTGGATATAAATATGGGGGTGGGGCCTAGTTATATATATCCCTTCAAAGAATTAATAGTATCTTCAGAAAAATCAATGTTCTAGACATTGTTAAAGGGGTTTTCTGTGTATACCAACCCATCAGTTTTAAACGATCATATGAATGGCCTTGACCGGAGTGGTATCATGATACTTATGATAATGACATATAAAATATAATAAATTCAATCATAATGAATTTATTTAATATCACCAATGAAATTTTCTCAATGATAATATCTCTAGATGTCTTTTATTCAATTTATTTTTTAAATGGATTTTGTTTTCATATATTTTTACCTTTCTATAATACTAATTCATTTTCAAAATATGATAATCAATTAATTGATTAATTGTAATGTGTGTACAATATTTATCATCCCATAATTATTATGATTATATAATCATGATGGCCATGCTATTGATTAATTGGTATGTGTGTTCAGGTATCTAACATTCCATATTCATTATTCCTTGTATAATCATGATAGTAAAAAAATTTAAATTGGATGTTAGTAATTTTTTCATCCCATGTTTATTATCGTTATTTAATCATGATCGATCCCACATTAAGTAACTCTAATTATGATTCTTATATCACTATATTTTTTCTATTCCTAGAAATCCTAGAATATTCCATGGAATGATATTTGGGGATATTCTATAAGGGATAACGATACTCTAAAAAATTAAGTATTAATTTGTTTATTCAAATGTAATGAAAGTTTAAAATATGTTTCTACTTTAAGATGAATACTAAACTAGTTGTTCTTTTAGGATCCACTAGCCTGTATGTTTTGAAAAAGCACTAAAGTAACCCCCAACTACAGCCAACTAGGGTCGGTCTCATTATAGATGGTATTTGGTGATGATTAATATAAACCATGGGAAATTTATATTATAATATATTGATTATAAAATATTAGAATATTATTGATAATGAATATATCTATAGATAATGTCATAATTGTTTTATGAAGTTCGTTGGAAAAGATTATTTTTTACAAGACTATTTTTCTTCAGAAATTTTAGAATTTTGATCCTTTTGGAAACATTTTCATATATTCCTAGTGAACACATTGGATCTAAATTAATTATATATAGGCACCATAGAATGGACCATATTTTACTTATTTTACTTATATATGTTATTATATGTTTTTTATTGGTTCATAGACAACGAATTTTTTCAGTCAAGATAACCACTGGCTAGCTCAACCATATAAACACAATGGAGGAAACTCCAAAATTCCATTAGAGTCAGAAAAACTATTCAACGTGTGGGTAAATTATGGAAATAGTTATGCTCCCCATGATAATGTATGGTGTGTGTATGTGTTTCTTATGTTGGACATAGATTTTAAGGGTACCACTAGTAAGGTTTGGGTTTATGTGTTGCGGGTGCTGACATCACAACAATCTCGTTAAAGTGATTACATGGATATGTTTACTACGAATGGCCCATAAAACATAAAAATTAATGTGGGGTAGTATTTAGGAATGTCAATAATACTATATAAAAAATATTGGAAAAATTTAATGTAGTCAGATCAAATATATATGTGAACATTGATCACTACCCTATACCATCATAACCCTCCACTCATCATCTATGCATACTGACATCACAGATCAAATTTTTAAAATCTGGAAGATGTTCACACTAAAATATAGATATATCCCTCACCCAAAAAAAATTAGTAATTTCTAAATGAGTAAATGAAAATTAGCATCTGTATACCATTTATTTATGTCCCCCATTCATATTCCATAAGATTTCCCAGATGGAGTTTACCAATCCTATGAATAATCAAATATTATGTGATCACATATCCACTAATCCACCCTCAAAATACTCTATATATCGTATTTTTGTATTATTTTTAATATCAAATAAAAACACTAGGATGTTATCACATATGTACATTATATAAATAATTATGGATTATGAGAACCTCGTATCCACCACATGTCTCATGAACAACAAACTCATCAAATGAATCCATCATGAGTGATAAAAGAATCATGTGATGGTTTCTCAAAAAATTAGTGATCCATCACCTGTTCGAATGGGATATTTGCTTCGATCTTATTGATGATTTCATTAATGTATCTCAAAAAACCATTTGATATTTTGAATAACGTGATGTTCTATTGATGAATCACATGATCATGTGATGATGATCAAGAGAATTGTGAAAATCCATTATGAGAGGTATCAAGGATCATGTGATTGAATTGTGATGATAACATTAGTTCATTATGAAAAAATTAAGGTATAGAATGTAAATGATCATAAATACCACACTCAATAACCCTCTATCATTTTATCCTGAGGCAATCTTCATCACCTCAATTAGGTGATCATGAAACTATCACCTTGATAAGAGGTAGTATATCAGGACGCATCCGCCTATATAAACCCCTGATACCATTTTAAATGAAACATGAGATGATAGGATGAGGGATACAATGAGATTATCAGGATAAGGGTAGAGGAGGAGTGGGTCAGTACCTTTAGAGTGTACATCTAGTTAATCGTTAGACTCCTGTAGTAAGATCCCATCATTGGATTCCATCATGAAACTCCATCCCATGACCCCCTTATGACAATTACTTTCATGACAGAAAAATATTCTTAAAATGCTATTTAATGTTTTTTATTAATTAATCGTATATTTTATCTTTATCATGAAATATTATTATCAAAAACCATTCCTCTATCAACATTTTAGTTTGAACCCAATAATTTCATCTTTATCAAGTAACACCCTCACTATCCCTCAACCATGAAATGTGAATGTATGCAGACATTCAATTACATACCCATTAATTTAAAAGGAGGTGAATCCTTATAATTATCCTATGAAATGAATCCATATTCATGAAATTCCCCACCAATGAGAAATAATTTATTTGATGATCTTACAAAATCATTTAAAACCTCATTAGTCTTTCAACACAATCATGTGGAATCCATTTACATGTCTTTTTTGATTATGTGAAACACACTGCACAAGCTATTCTTATCATGGAGAATCCATATAACTTGTCTATTTTTATCATATGAGGAACCATGATCATGTATTCCTTGATCAAGAAAATTACCTAATCAAACCTTGTTTGTTAATCAAAATCATCCTAGACATATAATCGATTAGCATAATAAACCCCCAGCACATGTCTTATGTGATCAGGTGTGGAACCAATGAAATTTTTTCCATAAAAATTTATATTTCCTTTGAAATGTATTCTTTATTCATGAAAATTATCTTATACAAGTCAGAATTGATCATCTGAATCTCTCTAGACATGTCAGATTTGATCATGTCGATCAATTTGGATATGTACGAATTGATCATGTGAAACACCTTAAATATGTCCACCATAAACTAAGGACATGTCATCAAGACACTATTGATGATTCATGGGAACAACCTATACATGTCAATAATTTACCCAAGTATATTCCAACCTTGTACATAAGACAGACATGGATATACATCATGTTACCTCCTAGCCATGAACCTTCTACTAATTCTCCCATTTACAAGGGGAGTTTCCATAATCAGTAACTATTATGTATTAATGTGTCCTTATATAATTCATGCCCCTAGATGTTCCTCTGTTTCATTTTAATCGTATTATAAAAACCATTCATGGTCATCATCTATATTAATTCATCATTGGATAGAGTATGAATTTGTAACATGTGAAACCATCATAGTATATGTCTGTAAAACCCCTAAATCTCAGGAAAATATCATAATCCCCATGAGTGTGACCACCTATATAAACCCATATATGGGTCCTATGTTAACAAAACATTAAGGAAACTATTTCTAGTCGTATAAATATTACATAGGTAACCTTTCTATGGATCGAGCTCTAATGGGAATCCAACCTAGTAGAAGTCATTCTATATTGAAAAAAATCATATCTCGTTGGAACAATTTCCCTTATAATTCTATCATTCTTCATTTTCCATAAGATGATTAAAATTCAGAATACACGTGGGCATCCTATTAAGTATAATCCATGACCTTGTTAAAAATAAAATCAAAGAAAACAGTTGGTTAGGGAAAAGCTAAACTACAAGGTCTCTAATTACTTTAATAAAAAAGATACATATGGCCCCTTCCTAAGGCCAAAGGTCCATATATTATTCTCTATGAAACTGGTAATTATACTTAAATAATATCAAATTTAATTTGAAATCCCCATAAAATTTACCTCTCATGCATTTTGATCAATCCTATTATATTTAGTGTTTCCCACAAAATGCATGAATCACATGGCTAATAGAAAACCCATGATTATACTAATTCCATGATGCAGATTTAACCAATGTAGTTCATTCATTGGAATATAAACCTGATTACATATCATGTTTACTCAATGATGAATACACCGTACTAAGGTATTTTGGGTTAAATTACATGCCTTAGTCTTTCTCAAGGTCTATGTCGTCTCACCATTCATAACATAGATTTTTATGACCTGAAATATGTGGACATTGATCCCTATCATAATTGGATATGTGGGAGGAATTATCAAGGATAGATCCTTATATTTTTGTCTTCCCTAAATGAAATCAAAATATAAGTTAGAGTCATATCATATGATCTAAAACTATGTCAAACAATGTACATGGGTTTTGATTCATGTTCTCGCTGAATATGTAGCAAACCTCGTAGAAGTTCAATCAGATCTCAAAGAAATAAAAGAGCTCCCTGAATAATAATAAAATATAAATGGCCATAAATTTTGATAAATGTTGTGTCAATAATATATATATGATAATAATAGTCAATCATTGATAAATTATTTTTTTCCTATTATCACATTGAATTGGTAAAATCAGTGAAATAGGGTTAACCAATCTCGTATATGTGATTGGGAAGGATTCATGAACATATATTAAATCTATTAGAGATACTAAAAGTTAGAAAAATCTGACTATGTGTGATTATACAGAGCTCCCATCCTCTAAACCATTATTAAGTCCTATGTTTTGTTGGGGTTAAATCCTCAAATGTACTTTATCCTTTGAAAAACATTCTCATTTATTACTATTGATGTGGGAACCATTTTTTGTTTCTATAAAAAACCTACCAACATAATTGATTATGAAATTAAATTTATCCCATTAATATCCACTCATGGATAAATATATATTTTTGAAAAAGTTTGTGAATCAAATTTGAAATCATTTAATTGTATTGATGTTTGCATAAAAAAGATCCACCTATTTAACTGTGAGATAAATTTATAAACCATTCACTTTTATATATTATGCATAACATATAAGGTTTTCTGTTTCATATATATGATTTCTATGACTACTTACATTCCAAATTACATATTTATATATTATAATGGATTTTAATATAACTTTAAAGGCTATAAATTCATGGATCACTCCTCAAGATATTATTGAAGACAACTTCGGAGACTATCCCTAGAGTGAAACAACATAAAACATAACTATTTTAGATAGGTTGAAAAGGAAATCCCCAAAAAAATTCACAAATCGTAATCTTACTAGGAGAGATCATATCCATTCCAATATTCTTCATTCATAGTAGACCACAATTCTATAGGGAGCCACAGAGGTCATTGTGCATACCATAACCATCCATATGGGGTAATCCTATCAATGATTCCTCTTGGGATATCCATAAAAATGTAGCACTCAGGAAGCTATATATCCTATTTACCACCAATGTATATAAGTCCCATAAAAATATCATTATATTTTTATGGAATCAGTATTAGGTTATCAATAGATAAGAGCCATAGACTTTATTATAACTGGCCTTATCATTAGCAGAATCCCTAGGATAACCCCTACCTGCATATTTAAGTGACTTTTTCATTTAATTACTTAAAAGAATATCCAATATGGGAACCGACACCCTTATGTATAATGGGTGATGAAATATGAAAATGCACAATAAGAAAAATCCAATAATACCAAAAAATTATCACTGACCAAATTTTCAATGGGTGATAACCCACCAAATGGTGAAATGTGAATCATCCCAACGAACAACGCATCGAGAAACAACCCATAAAACAAGATACTCCATGGAATTTGTGAACCAACCCACACGTGTCTCTATAAATATGATATCAACCGCATAAGATGACTTATAATATAATCCATGTGTGAAAATACATAATGAGTATAATTACACCATTATATAGATATATGAGTCATAGTAGGTTGACCCACCTTATTCCCCAATAACAAGAAAATAAGGCCTATATAATATCATTTATACATTTATAGAAGTAATTATAAACTGTGTTCTATTTCCATGTGCAATATCAATATATGATATTTCCAATAGCCGTAGTAGATTCAATATCTATGGTCTATATTAGGACTCTTATCATCATCCTAACAATATACCATTGATTTAAGAAAGGGTGTTATAATGTATCTTTCCAGTAATCCCCTTGTAGATAATAAGACATTTTTCTTTAGAGGGGTAGATTGCTAAAAATAAATAAGAGAATAAGATCTACCGGAATTAATTTTGGGAATTCTATTTGGAACGACTCCCCAAAATGACATAATAACACCCTATATAGAGGTCCTCCTTAAAGTGAAGTTCCCCAACCCATATGGTCAGGGGAATTTTTATATTCTGTATACCCTGATTGAGTGAAATATAGAAATTTTCCATAGACCCCAACCAAATAGACTTAGATAATTTTCATATCCTCAAGACCCTGAAATTTTAGGGCTGTGGCCATTTCCATATTTTACACACCCTCATCAAGGGTACCATAGAAACCATCAATCCAAAGTATTTTACATAAAACCCCTATGTTATTGAGGTTACACTAATGAGTGGGATGTTTTTTCATCACCCAAGATCCCCAATACAACCTCCCCTACCACTAAGCTAATAATGATAATAGTAATACATCCTAGGATCTGAACTCAATAATGTTCTCATTATGAAAAAATAATAAGTAGAACATTGGGAATGCATTATGTTCATTGACATATTGATGATAAACAAGGACAATTATAATCCATCTAGGAAAACTATGCCCCCTAGGTACATTGACTATGAATCTAAGAAATATTTGATATATCACCCAATATTGATGAAGCTAAGGGAGGTGGAATTGAAAGGCCATTAAAGTCAAAAACCCTTCCAATGATGTCTCTCAAATAATATTTGGAGTTCTTTGAAATAATGGATTGGTTTCATAAAATGATAGAATAGGTTTTGTAGAAACCACTAACACTAGAAACTAAACACCATTCATTAGAGTACTCTGTATTGAATAGAATTTTTTTTCTTCAGATTTCATGGAAATAATATACCCTAGTGATAAAATACTTTACATCATCACAAGATAGAATAATGTATATACCTTATAGAAAACAAATTTTACCATGAAAGTTGAATATTCCATAGAGGATGTTTTTATAAAACATCAAAATAATGAGTATGTTGAGTGAGGAAGAGTAGATAGGCCATGATAATCACATTACCTACTACAAAAATCATTGGAAAAAAAGAGATTTTAATTGTCTTTAATGACTAGGAATAGAAGTTGGTAAATAATGGATAGAAGGAGTGGTAGAATCCTAAAACTCATGAAATATTCATATGATTCCTCTAATCTCGATAAAAAAATTATCCCTCATAACATGATGTTGAATATCTATTTTCTACTTATGGGATGTTAAATAATATAATGATTTTCTAGTAAAATGATGTTAAACTACATGCTTGTATCCAATATCAGGGACATTAAACTACAAAAAAACATCCTATTAACATTATGATAAATTATAATAAAATATCCTAATATTAAGATGGTAAATTACATGAAAGAATCATAGTTGCACATTGTTTGAAAATATGATAATAACCTTCCAGAGTGATGTGAAACAACAAAAAACGCACCCTAATCACATGATGATAAACTGTGTGAAATCTTATACTCTAAGAGATATCACCATTATTAGGTATATGTTATAGTGGCCAAGAATATAACATAGATAGAGTGAACTATTTATCCCAGAAATAACATAAAACAGATAATACCCCCCATAGTCACCCACTAAGGGTGATACCCAATAGGTCACCTACCCAAAAACACAGATCTCAAAATCAAGGGAATCTCATAAAATATAATAAGTTGTAGACTAGTGGGAGGAGACTCCTAACCCCACCTATAAAGATAAATACCACTTTCATATTCTAATATCAACAAATGTTTGGGTATATATCCCATATCACTCAAATAATATACTCTATAATATTATCGAATTAAGCATAAGGCGGGCATAGATCCACACACCCAATTCATAAAATCTATAATCATATTCTGATGGAATGATGAAAAAAGGTATGGAAACACAGAAAAACATAAATCAAAGACATCAACCAGAATATCCTGTAAATCAATGGCATGTATATATATAGTCCTTTACATAATCATGTAGGATGGAAATACATTTTGAATATTTTAGGGGGCACCACAGGTACATTAAAGTCATAATATAGATATAATAACACATTCCATTCCAATAAAAATAGATTCATATCACCATGATCAGTATGAAAATGTGGATACTCTAATGAAAGATCACACTATTACCCCTATTTGGTATTTTTATTTGAATATTGTGATAATATATTATGCACCAGATCAAGTTTTTATTATTGTTCTAACTAGGGTTGACCATCTCAGTCTTTAACATGTATCATGATAAGCACAAATTCCAGTAAAAATAACCATGATATACTCCAAAGGCATAGGTCTAATCTCATACCCATGATCCAACCAATGTTAATTAATAGAGTATAGAACCTAGATTGGATATTGAAAATATCCTTGTTGATAAATCTAATCACCATATTCCATAAGTGTATAAAATCCATGATATTATCCCTATGTTCAGCGATCAATGACAACACCAGTATCTTCCAGACTCTATAGAATGAGACTCATATCCACTATCTATTTTAGAGGCATGCTAGTATATTATGATTGGTAATTAATATTTATATTAGTCTAATACAACATATTAACCAAGGGATGAACCAACTATTATGAAACCCACCCATAAGTGGGCTCATATCACTATTTTTAATAATGAAGAATATTTTTTTACTCAAACTACTTCTTAGTCGTAGAAAGTTTTTCCAAAAGTAACTAAATGTCATCAATGTATCATAAAAACTATCATGTGTTAGCTTTGTGTTAATTATCAATCCTAAAAAGAAGTTCATCATTTTCTTACCGTGGTGTAGGATGAGTCTAAAATCCCTATAATGCTCAATGCTAGTGTTCCTAAGGCTATACTGCAAATTTGTACTTTACCCAAAGGGGCCTTTGAGGCATTAAACAAATCATAAGCAGGTCACTACATCAAAAGTATTTCATGTGGTAGTGTGTGGATGGATCTCATGGAATAAACATCAAATGTCTTCTATGGATAAACTCCCTATTCTAATATCTCTCCCAGATAAGGAAATACACACCCTTCTGAGACACCTTTACATAGAGAGGTGATCCAAAAACTGAGAAAAACTATATATAATTCCCCATAAATTGTGAATGAATACTAACCTCAGTCAGCAGGAGACCTAGCGATGTAACCTCAATTATCAAACTATATGGAGATTTATAATCCTCATAAAGAAAATTAAAAAATGAAATATGGACAGAGTTATCCAGAAGAAACCACAAAACCATTTTATGTCCCATATCTACCTCAAATTACAACATCCCAAATGTGCTATTAGTGGAATAATTTATTTAAACTCAAATAAGTGGATGAATTATAACCAATTTATGGATATAAATCACCATTCTCAATGATATGAGGGTTACCACTATATCTATAATATAGTCAGTTTTCATCGTGACCTGGATGTATTCTCTATGCAATGAGGCCCAATATTTGAAAAGATAAAAAATATAAATATTTAATTTTTTTTCTACATCATAACAAACCTACAATGAATGATTATAAAATTAAATAATTACTTCAATATTTGATGATAGGGATGTATGGATAACTACACTTCACTATATCATTGGGATAGAAATTCTCCGCATATGTGACATCCTTTAATATGAAAACTAAAAAAGAAATCATGATACAATGTAACACGTGGGACAAATGGTAAATATAGATAAACACATCTACATTGAGGATGTAAGGACACCATGAATGGGGCATGAGTGGGCCTCTATCAGATGCATAAAATTGGCCTCTCAAGAACAAGGGAACGCCCCTCAATTATAGAAACTGATTTTGTAGATTACTTTATAGCTCTTCATGGGATGTGAATCTAATCATAAGTATTATTTTGACACAATCCATTAATATATTATACTATGAAAATATAGAAAAAATAATTGTAGTATTCACTATGGATTCCATCTAGATGTGAACCTAAAATAGTGGTTGGGGGTATTTTTACCGCCTCCACTCCCATGGTCATTGAACACCTAGAGTCCCCTACTGATATTGTTAATAACTCCCAACCAACCATTTCCCATTGTAGTAGTTAATTTTATATATCATTCACCACCCCAAGAGTCATTAGAGCCTTTGAAACATAATAATGGAGTTCCAATGCTGTCTCTAAACCAACCTAGTCTCAGATGGATGGGGCATAATGGTTCCAATTTAGTCTGGAACCACAACCTCATTCCTAATAGGATTCGTTATTTCTTGATTATGGATGTTACCTCATTAGAAGATAACTATAAATGAGTTGGATATGTGTAGATAAAATAAAATTCATACATCCCTATATGGGATTAAGATCCTCATTAAGGAACTATTTAAAATAATTATGTGTGTCTTGAGTCCTATTATTTTTGGATATGATGTGATTCAAAAAATATCCAGTCCTGGGTCCATACATGATATAAATGGAAGATATGCCCCTCTTAATATACATGTCTGACCAACAAATATATTTTTACTTCTATGTAATACACATACCTTGATTCATATTACTATAGTATATATAGTTACACCTAAATCCCAAAACAAGGGTCGAACCATAATATAATAAAATTTCACTCTCCCGCAATAGGACTTGAGTAGATTAATAAATACTCTATGATAAACATTTTTTGGATTTATTTCTACCATCACATGATACATAGGGAAACTTGGATCCTCTATTCTATGCATAACCATGAGTTTTTATCACCAAAACTGATGTTCCCATGTGAGAGTAAGATCAACATAGAGGCTCCAGTGCACAATGCATTTCTGAAAACCCCCACATATTCCCTCTCATGTACTATTATATGGATGAATAGACTGCTCAGTTATCCATTGTTTCTCTGGATGAGAAATTCTCATGTGCGCTTAGAGGACCTAGTAAAGAACTATGATCTACATGATCGTGTCATGTTCTATTTATGGAATTGCATCTGAGTATATTGATGTTAAAGTATATGGAAAATTACTAATATCTTGATTTTATAAAACATAATAACATCGTATTTTAATGATACATCCATGTATCATGAAGATAAAAGGTAGGAAAACATCCTAGTCACATGGCGTTAAAATGCACAATAAGTGATCATCAGCCAATAAAATTTCATCCCCTTAAGGAATTGTATTCAATAATTTATTTTCTTATCCTTTCATCCCATTAATGTATTCAATACAAATTTTTATAGATGTTAGTTTTCTCGATTCCCTCATGATTATTACAGTTTTGATGAACCAAAATAATATCTTTTATATCTATGTTTATACAAACCAACTCATAAAGCTGATATCATTCACTAGGAACCCCATGAAGCATGATCTATATTTCCTTAGTTTGCCACTATAGTTGACCGATAATAGGGACTCGTTAATCCAATGAGGCACCACATGTATCTTATGTGTTATAATTCTAATTCCTAATAATTTTCAATTATGGGATGTTTACGTCAATAGGGAAAGTACACACTTAAATATAGTAGTTATTATATTAACTATACATAATATGGGATTCATGCATTTCTAATTGTCAACCAATAACTACTTATCGTCATCATTAGTTATCTTGGATTTTCCTTGTTTATGATTTATTCTTCCAATTTCCAAAATATTCAAAAATGATAAGGTACCCCATTTTTTATTATTTTTTGCATCATACCCATTTTCATACTATGATTATGTTATGAAATTCTTGTACACTTTAATTTTATGTTATGTATACCCCCATAAAGAATGAACTTCCATGATTTGAAATACCATTAGATAACCCCTTATAAATATATATACACTCTTCAGAAATCTAAATCCCAAGACACATTGATTTCCTATTCTATTAATATTACCAAAAATATAGGTAATATGGTTTTAACAATGTTGGACGGACCCTGCTATGAATCACTAGTGAATAACAAAATTTTAATAAAGCTGCATCTAGATGGTGTTTTGATCCATGATGAATGGTACCCTGTATTCTCAATGGATATTTATCCAACAGTGTTGAAATAGTCCCACAAAGCATCAAATGATCATTCTTGATACATACATTTAATCAAATGTTAAATTCCATCAATTATCCCCACATCGTAGATGGAATAAGAATGACTTTGTGGATTATTTCATCATATTCCCTGTTCTGGTGGCAAGACTCTAAACTACATAGAATTTATATTATAACCATGTGTGTCTTGATTTGTTTTATCACATGATACATAGTGGGACTCGATTTCCAATACATGTTCTCAACCATATTATAAAATGGAAATACCCCTCCCTTACATATGTGAAAACCCTACATAAAAGATTCAAATTTTTAGAACAGTTTGTTTCATGATTCCCATATTATATGATACTTTGTGACTCAAGGATCGTACATTTAATAACTAGAAACTATTTTCCTCATTCCTAATTGTTTCACTCAATGAGAAGTAGATTTATGTTTGTATCCTAACTCATATCAAATTGTGAGTTCCCCTATAAAATATATTTCATGATACCTCTCCTGAATCAATAAAATGTTCAATTTTATCTGGTTTCTCTTGTTGATCATGACTCATGTGATCCTTTGGAAACTCGAATGCCTATTTGACAATGTGGTTGAGGTGTGATTAATTCATTGAAAAAGAGCAACATCCTATTTCCATAATATAATTCTATACAATAATGTTAATGTTTCATGACTTTCAATTTCATAATAAGAGGCTATCATGAACATACCATCCCTTTTGATGATAGTGTACTCATGAATCACATGCATCAACACAACAACTCAAAATATTTTCAATACATGTTGGAGTAGCCTTTTGGGTTATCAAACCCTTCTTTAATATTATTTTCATTATAAATAATATTCATATATACATTATCTAAGTTGATACCAATAAATTCCCCATGTTTATATGAGTTTCTCATAGTCACGTGTAAAATGAGATCAATTTCACATAGTTATAAGAATACTTCTAATAAGGATAGGTTATTCAAAAGGGTAACCTCTATGATTTGATGGTGAATAGCGGAATTGTCTAAGAACTTTTTAATAGTGGGTGTTTAGGTACTAGAATTGAGGGCCCCATTAAATCTGAGTGTTATTTTCTTAATTGAATCAAATATGGGATTCTTCCATTAGTAATGGTAGACCATTAACATCTTGTCCATGTGTTTGGTTGAGTCAAAAATTGTAGGTTTGTGGTTAACATTTCTTGTAACTCAACTATTTACGTGGATTTAGATAAACTCGTTGTTAAACATATTTCATCATACTGATTGTCGACAAACGATTATTATATTACATTCTTCTGCCCCATATTACCCATTATGAATCATTAATGAAGACATAATTTATCGTAGTTAGTCAGTCCTCTTGGTGATATGTCCAATTAGGGTTAAGTAAAACTACATAACAATTTTCCTATTAATGATATGTTAAACTACATGATAACATCTCAGTGATACAACACTAAACTACATAACTTTTGATCTAACCTGAAGGACCTGAAATTTCATAGAGTAAGCTGTCCTTTTCAAGAATCTAGTTTGGAGATGAATTTATCACCTCTATATGAGAATGAAATATGGAAATTTATTTCCTCTACATAAGACCATGAACTATTTGGTGGATCCCTTGGTGGACCATGATGTCGCAACTCACTAAGGGAATGAAAAAATACCCCTCCCCCTACTTATAAATCAAATATGAAAAAGGGGTCTCCATAAAATATATGATTATGTAATGATTCATTGAATTATATTATCAATAGGGAACCTAGAATGTCTAGACATAAATTTTTTGAATTCATCAACTTAATGATGACTAATTCATAGAGACTCACATTTCCTATATATGAATTATATATACATGAGACATGTTTTTGCATGAGATATATCTTCATAATAAATGATATATAACATGTCTACCAACCATTAATCATATTCAAACATAAAATATCCCACTTACATCAAAATATTCATAACTAGAATAATGTGTCCAAAATAATAATTTCTACAATTTCATGTTGGTTCATATCTCATTAATTGTAACAACCCAAACATTTATTAATATTTGTTTCTTAAATTTTATGTGTCATTTTATTTTTATACTCAACTTAAATATATTCTTTAATTAATGAAGTTAGTTTAATTAATTGATAACAAAGGGTTTAGACTGTTATATGACCATTGGTCAATATGGCCGTTGGAAGCTAAACTCTTAACGTTACAATTTTTTTATAAATACAACTGATCATGGTTAATTAATACATAAAGAAGATTAGATGGACCCATACAGTAGTCTCGGGCCAATCGAAGCCCATCTGACAAAACTCAGGAAGGGGGTAGCACCATGTGGCTTTGCTCTGAACCAAACCCCATCCAAACTTCATCGTGTGAAGCTGGAATGGAATCGCCTTCCCTAGAAGTTCAAGCTGATAGAAATCACTACTTAGGAAATGTTGGATGAGCCACCCCAAGATTCTATCACCATAGAACACCTTATAATTAGGTCATATGATGGTGTTATAAAGGGCTATGTAACGAGATCCTAGTTTCCGTATGTAATTCTTTGATATAAATAAATATTGTGATTTCTTCTTCTGGTGAAGTTTGTGAGTTTATAAATGTTAGGATAAATATATGATGTATATTATTGATTTTTAGAGAAAAGGGATATTTTTAAAAATTTATTTAAAACATAAATAATGAATAATGTGTAATGAGTTTTAAAAAATGGTCTTCTATAGTTGTGTTAAGTATAAAATTTAAAGTTTAATAAGATCAACTTAATTTTAGGTGAATAGTAAACTGTGAATAGTTATTTTATGATTATTATTAGTAATGTGACCAAATGGATTATGTAACTTTACTTAAGAATGTATTGATGTAATTTAGGCACCTTGATAATGTAATTTTATTCAATAAAATAGGTAAATAACAGTTTCATAAATTATAAGTCGTGTATAAGTTTTTTTAGGTGAATAATGTTTTTAAATTAAAAATAAAAATAAAAATATTTATAAATTTATTTTTATAAAATGGAGTTCATTTTTTAATTCAGAGTATCGATATTAGGTTATGGGGATTTTGGGGGATTTTTCGGGGAAAAATTAATTTTCGGTGAATAGTTAAAATACAGTTTTAGTTTCGGGTGTTTATTGACATCATTAAGGATGTAATAATTATTTAATCATTCTGGTATACTTATTAATAGTATGATAAGGTATTAAATGTCCCAAGTGTCCAATAACATCGGCAAATACCATGGGAAATCCCATGGTTTTTTCAATACCACTAATGAGGTGTCCCTTGGCCATTAATGACTTTTCCCTACACTTCTCCTATATATACCAAGACATTACCTCATTAATTTCATTTCCAAATCTTCCTAAAAGATGTTATGGCATCTTTACCTCCTAAGGAGTCCTCACAAGGTTCTCTCCAGCCTCCAAAAGTCCTGATCATCATGCTTTCAAAGTTACTCTTCAAGGTAAGGGATCCTTTCACCCTCCTCTTTTTCAGTCAGGACTTCATTTATGTTGTGTCTTCTAATTTCCATCTATTTATGTTGAGGGTATGTTATTATATGTTCCCATTTATTTCCATTTCATGTATAATTGTGGATATACCCTTTCTGCTCTCATCAATTTGTTTGCGTAATTTTTAATTGACGTCATTAGACTACCAAATTTCTCGTAAAAGAAATCGAATCTTCTCTTTTCTTTAATTTGTCCTTTTCATGTGGTATGTCATTAAAATATCCATACCATGATACTATTAAATATCCATAATTTATTATGCTATATTTATGAGTGGTTGACCTCTATCCCCTCCCTTTTCAATGTTTTCTAAAACCATGTTATAAAGTCGTTATGCTGTAGAAATTTCATCGAAAAATTTCTATTTCTTTCTCTCAAAAATTTATATTGTTTATTTATGTGAATTCCCATACTTATTTAGTTTTTGTAGGTGTTCATAAATATATATAATTATGATATATTGGATTCTGGAATTTACTTACATATAACCCTCACTCCCTTTCCATGGGTTATAAATCACAAAATGATCTTATTTTTATGCTCTTTTTAAAAGTCACGATTTGGAAATGAAACGCCTTGTTTTGATTCTATATGGGATATTTATGAAATGTTTGATTACTATCTATGTGGATCACATGAATATAAATACATATTTAGGGTGCGCCTTGATGACACTCTAATTCATTGGGTAATGAATAAATCTATAGAGATGACTAGTTTCACGATACCTTGGTGAATAACTTTGATAATTTTTATGACACCTTGGGGATGGAACTTGGTGATATGTTAATGATTTTATAAATGAAATGTTGAAGCCACATATTCATGTTATGATACATGTTCTTTTCATTGTGATATGCTTATAATTACATTTCTCATGTCTTTATGTTGTTATTCAAGTTCTTATTGTTAACACAAGTAAACAGATTCCCTTGTTTAACCTTACTTGGAATTCTGCTCACCCTTTTCATTGATTATGTCTCTAGGATATGAGATGCAGTATATGTACATTGGGTGAACCTATTATGAAGCACTACAAGAGGTTTAGGAGAATTCATTTTGTTGTATTCATGTTTTATTGTTCCTGATTTCCAAGACACTAGTCTTTAATTATCCTCTGTATGTAAAATGCAATGAAAAGTTATGTATTAAAAATGGCAGGATGCCATAGACTGTTTCAAAGGAAACTTTAATTATTTATGGAAATTATGATATTAAAACATGAGGAAGAACCCTATATAAAAGATTAAATGTAGGAAAACATCCAGGAATTTTGGTGAGTATTGAGTAAATGGTTTATCAAGACAATGCATCTCTATCTGGATACAAGCAGGTAGAGGTGGCTCTAGCACAGATGTACATACGTGTAAAATAGGAAAACACTACATTGATCTAGACTTGAATGGGAATTTTTGTAGGATAATGGGCCTTGTTCCACACTTGGTTACGACACTCTTTGGGGATATGTTTGGTTAATCGCAATCTTTTTATGAATCATTATTAAGGAATTAGAGAGAAATTTAATTGCTTAAGCATGATGTTTTAATATATAGAATCATTTATAGTTAAATGAATCATAAATGTTATATGTCTCTCACTATGATTTTATTCTTTTTGAAAATGGTAGTCAATAGGAGGAACCAAGACAATGGTAACCAAAATGGACCATGTGCTCACAACCCTCCAATAAATTATGGAATGGACACATTCATGCGAATGATGAACTAATTGACTAAAGTTATGGGAAATAGCATAAATCAAGCTGATAGTTTGATCTCACCGCGAAGGGAACTACATTATGTTGAGTCCTTTATGCATAATTGACCACCATCCTTCAGTGTATCAACTGACCCATTGATTGTTGTGCAGTGGATCAGCTCCATTGAGATGATCGTTTCTATGAGCTACTGTTCAGAACAAGAGAAGGTGGCCCTGGAAATATATCACTTAGAAGGATAAGATGATGAATTGTGGTAACTGATTAAAAACCCATTTATAAGAGAGGAAGATCATTCTATGGAGAGGGAATATTTTAGAGGAATATTTTTTAGTAAGTATTTCTCTCTTTTCATGAGAAAAATAATAGAGAAACAGTTTCTTGAGCTAAAGTAGAAGGAGAATGAATCTGTGGGAAGCTAAGAAATGAAATTCACAAAGATTTCAGGATATTCCTCTAGATTTTTCATTGATTAAATAGTAAGGTTGATACATTCTTCGGTGGACTGAGACCTCATCTATGGAAGAATCTAGCAAACCGAGACTATGATAGCTATGAGCAGATCGTGCAGAGTGTGATAAAAGTTGAGCTGGTGTTTGGTGGGACATAGTGGTATCCTAAATACAATTACATGAAGAGATTGATGGAGCGTATCTTAGGGAGGACCTCTTATTAGGGAAGAGGAGGGAAGCATGTGAAACATTCCATGTGTAACAAATGTGGGAAGAAGAATTCGGGGAACTGCCTACTCGAGAGTGGTAAATGCTACAAGTGTGGAAGAGATGTCCATATTGCGAGGAATTCTCATACTAAGGTGAAACCTCAACATCCCAACTCTAACGACAAGGGGAAGATGGTGCATGCCCTACCTTATGTCCAGTGATTTATGTGTGGATAGTGTGCGCACTTTACCAATCACAGTCTAAATCTGACGGAAGTGGATGGGAACCACCATAAGCCTCAACAAAGGCCAAGGGATAAAGGTCGTTCTTTTGATATCATGACAACTAATGTCGATGCTCTGAATGATGTGGTAGCATGTACTCTTGCGGTTCTCTCAAAGATAGCAAGTAATTTTTTTATTCTGGTTCTACACATTCCTTTATTTCCTCCATGTTTTCAAAGAATTTAGAATCAACCCTCGATTTTCTAAAAGTAGAGTTATCTTTCAAGACTCCTGGGGGGATTATCCAAGCATCATAAATGTTTAGAAAATCTAGTATTTTCTTTAGTCAGCACAATATTATTACAAATCTATTAGTCTTTCCCATGGTATAATTCTACATTATATTAGGGACGGACTGGATCTCAAAGTATAATGCTAATATCAATTGCATAAGCAATGAAATATCAGTAGTATAGAATGGAAATCCTATAGTTATCTTCCATGGAGAGATATCTTAACCTGATGATTGTCTAGAAGAACCCCCTATATCCTTCTTATTGAGGTTATTGGTGAAGAAGAAGAAGGATGTGAGAGTTTAAGGATAGAAAGTTTCCCCATCATCTAGAAACACGTTGATGTATTTATTGGGGAGTTTCCTAGACCTCCCCCATAAATAGAGGTAGAGTTATCAATTGAACTCATACCTGAATCCCATCTGATATCAAAGACCCCGTATAGGATGGAAAATGTGGTTCTGGAAGAATTTAAGAAACAACTCCAAAACCTTTTGGAGAAGGGGTTTATCTGACCGAGTGCGTCTCCTTGGTGATCACCTGTTCTATTTGTAAATAAGAAGGATGAATCGATGCGGCTATGAATTTCTTATAGAGAACTGAACGGGATGACAGTAAAAAAAATACCCTCTTCCAAGAATTGATGGCTTATTTTACATACTTTGTGGGGCTCAATTATTCTCTATGCTTGATCTTCAATCTGGTTGTCATCAACTGAGGGTGAAGAAAGAAAATATTCCAAATGCCGCCTTCCGATCAAGATATGGTTATTATGAGTTTGTTGTTATTCCCTCCAGATTGACTAATGCACATGCTATTTCTATGGATCTGATTAATAGAGTATTTAAGGACTACATTGATAACATTGTGGTAGTTTTTATTGATGATATTTTGTCATATTCCAAATGTCGCGAGGAGAAGAAAGATCATATAAGGGATAATTTGAAAACTCTTCAGAGGGAGAGGCTTTTGGGAAGATCAGCAAATCTAAATTTTGGTTACAAAAAGTTTCTTTCTTTGGAAACATTGTAACCAATGAAGGAATCACATTTGACACTACAAAGACAAAAGTTGTAGAGGAGAGGCCTCAACCTATAACAATAACTAAGATTCGTAGTTTTCTTGGATTAGTAGGATATTATAGGAGGTTTTTGAATGACTTTTCAAGACATTATAATCCATTAACCATGTTAACTCGAAAAGGGGTCATGTTCATCTAGAAAATTAGTGTGAGGAATGTTTCCAAGAGTTGAAGAGTAGATTGGTTACTACACCTATGTTAACTCTTCCACCAAGTGGGGTAGGATTCGTTAATTTTAGTGATTAATTTATAAAAGGGAATGGGTGTGTCATCATGAAAAATGGCATGGTCATTTCTTATGCATCATTACAGTTGAAGACTCATGAGAAGAATTATCATACACATGATCTGGAGCTTCCTACGGTCATTTTTTCATTGAATATAAGGAGGCACTATTGTAATGGGGATAAATGTGATATATAAAAATACCATCAATGTTTTAAGTATATTTCACACAAAATGAATACAAGATTAGAATATGGAGATGGTTGGAACTTTCTAAAGACTACAATTGTTCAATTCATTATTATCCTGGAAGATCAAACAAAGTCATTCCTGCATTATGCAGGAAAGACCCAGTTGTTCTTTCCATGATGCAGATTCAATGAGATTGATTAATCATTGACCTATTAAAGTTGTACATAAGAATTTTGAGGGATGTAACATCATCAACCCTAACCCAAATTATTTCTCAACCATCATTACTAGAGATGATCAAGAAATTATAGAAAGAAGATCCTTTATTGCAGAAAATGTTTGACGCTATAAAGGATGGGTTGTTTCCTGATTTTAATATTGTTCAAGAAGGTGTACTAAAATTTCATACAAGACTATGTGTTCCATATCTTCCTGAAATAGATAAGGAGCTGATGGATGAAGCTCATAGCTCTACTTTATCTATACATTCTATAAGCAAAAAAAAGTATAGGGACCTTCGTGATCATTATTGGTTGGATAATTTGAAAATGGAGATTTCTAACTACACTTAAAGGTGCCTTGTATTTCATCAATTGAAGGTAGAGTGACAATTTCCAAAAGAGATACTGCAACCACTACCTATACCAGCATGGAAGTGGGACAATATCACTATGCACTTTGTCACTGGTCTTCCCAGAACATCCAAACGAAACAATGTGATATGGGTTATTGTGGACCATATCACCAAGACTGCCCATTTTATGTCCATTCGGGATGATTTTTCTCTTGATCAACTTGCCAGGATTTACATGAAGGAAGTGGTAAGGCGGCATGGAGTTCCACTTTCTATCATATTTGATCGTGATCCAAAGTTTACCTCAAAATTATGGAGAAGTCTTCAGCATGCTCTAAGAACTGAATTGAATTTCTGTATGGCCTATCATCCCAAATCTGATGGCCAATCTAAAAGGACTATTCAAACACTAGAGGACATGCTGAGAATGTGCTCAATATAATTTAAGGGTGGATGGAATCAACATCTACATTTAGTTGACTTCTCTTACAACAAAATCTTCTACTCGAGGAATCAAATGGAACCCTATGATAATATATATGGGAAGCGATGTAGAACACCTACTTTTTGGGATGAATTAGGTGAGAGAAAGTTTCTTAGGCCTGATCTTTTGAAAGAGATGGCATAAAAATTCCATGCCATCCAGCAACACATTAAGGCTGCTCAGAGTTGGCAGAAGAACTATGCCGAAAACCATAGAAGGGACTTGGAGTTTCATGTCAGTGGTAAGGTCTTCCTTCAAATTTCACCTTCGAAGAGAGTCATGAGGTTCGGGAATAAAGGGATGCTCAGCCCTAGGTACATTGGCCCCTATAAAGTCCTTGATTGCATGGGAGCAGTGGCCTATCGGCTTAAAATTCCTCCAAATCTATGACAAGTTCATGATGACTTCCACGTATCCCTCTTGAGGAAGTACATACCTAACCCTTCACATGTACTAAACCCAGAGGTGGTACAAATAAAACATGACCACTCTTATGAGGAGCAGGCGGTGGAGATCTTGGATCGTAGAGACAAGGTTCTAAGCAATAAGACAACCAACCTTGTTAAGGTGTTGTGGAGGAACCACAAATATGAAGAAGCCTCGTGGGAACTAGATGATTTTTTGAGGTATAAGTACCCACACCTTTTCTCCTATGATGGTATGAGTTAAAAATTTTGGGGACGAAATTTCTTAAGGGGGGAATAATGTAACAACCCAAACTTTTATTAATATTTGTTTTCAAAATTTTTTGTGTTATTTAATTTTTATACTCGACAAGATAGTATTCATTAATTAATGAAGTGAGTATAATAAAATGAGACCATTCATTTTTTACTGTTATATGACCGTGGGTTTAATATGACAGTTGGAAGCTAAACTCTTAACATTATAATTTTCATTTTATAAATACAAGTGATCTTGGTTAATTAATAGAGAAAGAAAATTCTATGGCCCCATCCAGTAGTCTCGGGCCATTCGAAGCCCATCTAATGGAACTCGGGTAGGAGGTTGTACCATTGGTCTTTGCTCTAGACCAAACCCAAGCCGAACTTCATCATGTGAATCTAGAATGGAATCACCTTCGTGAGAAGTTTAAGTTGATATAAATAACTACTCAAGAAATTTTGGTTATAACGACCCATACTTTACATACATTGTTAATACTTCAAAATTGAAGCACACTTATTACAACATATGACAAAACCATAAAGGACCATATAGGTATAGTGTCTTTAGAAACTGGGAAACATAAACAACTGGTTCATAAATCCTCTACAGTGTCTCCCATTTAATTCACCATATCTAAGGTCCATTTTTGCATATTCTACTTAATATCCATCTTCCTGACCTGGGGAAAAGAAAACATAAAAGGGTGAGCTCAAATGCTCAGCAAAGGCAAATAAAGGAAATAAAAATCATATCATATCTTTTTGAAAATCATAACCTGCAAAAGAGATCATAATATCATAACATGGAACAAATGATAGAAGTGAAAATGAGATACCCATAATCATAACATGAAACTTGAAAATTTGTGGCATGCACACATAATCATGGAAAATCATTTCTTGTTAGTCATGACTCATTTCCAAGAATATCTTAGTGGACAAAGTCCCTTTCTGAACCGAGTCACCCTCGTTCCAGTCCTGTTTCACTGAACCGGTATAACCTACCATTCCAGCCATGTCTATCTCATGAGATATAAAATCTTTACCCAATGCATTGGAGGGAGATATAGGTCCCACCCATCTTATAATGAATCCTTTCTTATGTGTGCCACATAATCATAAATCATACATCATCGCATAACACATGTAACAAAAATGGGATTATTGAAACATCATGACATCATAAAACAAATCATATAAGGTAAATGACTTCATAAAAATAATTTCCTAAAATCATAATCAAATAAATGTAATAATAGGGATAAAAACAGAACCCTATATTATCTTAGATGGAAAATAATTTTGATAAAACATTTGAACTCCATTCTTGAGGAAAATATCCTTTCTACTTCAAAAACACTTTTCCTTTCTTAAAATGTCATAAAATTATAAACTAAAAGAAGTTGATTAAAAATAAACTTGAAAATTTTTAAAGGAAGCTTCTTGGAAACAATGTTTTAAAAATCCATTCATGCTGTATAAGTTAAAAAAACATTCTTCGTACTTTTGTCGGAAAAGTCAAAAAGTACCTCGTACGAAAAACGACAAAAGATTCCTTTCATACATATTACTAAAAACTCACCGAAGGGAAAAAATGGATTTAAACAATTGTAGGTGGATGGAAATAATATTACATATTGATTAAACGTGGATGTGGATGATAAAATACACCCCAGTAAATACTTACAAATAAACAATCTCTGATAAAAATGAGATTGTGATATTTCCCTTACCTTAGGTACGATTTGCTTTGTACGTGTCCGAAGCTCCTGTATAATGGTTTAAATAATGTTATTGACTTATTCTAGAATCATGCATATTGATATGATATCATATATGGTCATATTCTTAGTTTCTTGTTAGTAATATTTCATTGTTACTTGTTACTCGGGTCTTTATTGCCTTTTGTTCTTATGCGTGTTTTGCCGAATAAATTCTTATTCTTAGTTTAAGGTTATAGATACCTTATATCCAGAATGGAATTAGTGTAACATATATCATATTTATTCATTCAATTCATTTATATCATTACTATGTAATGATGATCATGTAGAACGAGTGGCATCACATCGTGGAGACGGTATTCCATATGTACGCACGAGTGATGATATCGTTCCTATGATCGTGGAATTGTATTTGAGTATATATATATTATTGAATTATAAATATTACATTATAATAATCATAAATAGTTACTCATTACACCATTATACCCATCCTTGTAAGGTGATGGTGGAAAATAGATTACACCACGGCGTGGAGACGGTATTCCGTACGTACGCACGCGCGGTGATTTTATTTTTCCGTAGGATGGATAGAAGGTGAATTAGGGTTGTTTCATATTTATAATAACTTATCAGTATGTAAGTAATACTGATGTTATTACTTTATAATGAAACAACTAAAGAAGAAGAAGTTGAAGAAGAAATAAATTGAAAAGATCGGTAATGGATATTACCTCTTCTTTGGAACGCCTATTTGAATCCTCCACATAGAGAACTAAGATTGGTCTTTGAAGAAGACCAGGACCTCTAGGATTATTCTAGGAAAGTGGAGAGGAGAAAATGGATGGGGTTGTCCGAGCATGAGTGCTCAAATTGGTGTGAGGAGGAGGGGGAGGAGGTGCCCTTTTATAAGGGAGGAGAGGGGCACCTTAGGAATATCTCAAAATATTATTTTATATTAAAGTCAAAATCGGTTTATAATGATTCCAAAGGGTCTTATTTCGAAGCTAAAGTGGGGATGGGTAAAACTACTATCATCCAATAGGATTTAGACAAGTTTAGGGTATTATTTTAACCTTATCAATTAGATTTAACTCTAAGTTAAATAATTTAACTTTTACCATGTCTTTTTGTTTTCTTTCACTATATGGTTAATACACTTACTATAACATGCCAAACGAACCCCAAATTGTTTATTATTAATATATATATCCTTATCTAAGTCATATGGACGAACCATAGATTTTCAGGAATAAAATAACAATTAATAATATAATATTTGATTTAAAAACTATTTTGTTTCAATTTTGACACTATTTGATATATGATTTTTGTGAAAGTCATAACAGAATTATATGTTCGAACCAAGTTGATTAAATCAACACTTATATATCATAGTAACCTAGAAAATTAGTGTAATACATAAAAAGTCTCAAATTACATTTACATTTGTGTTTATAACATCAATTATGTCAATATTTCATAAATAAGATAATTACTGCATCATCGTTGTGTCATAATTAAATTAAATTATTTAATGTCTAAAAATTATAAATAAAACACCATTATGTAGGAAATCTGTTTATCTTTCTAATGAATATTTATTGTCGAATTTATCTTATGTATATCCCCATATTAAAAATTATTTACTTATTAAAATTTGATTTTAACTATTTTAACCCTTCTTTAAATAAATTAATAATAAATGTCCTAATCTAACTCAAGTGGGCCTAAAAGGTCATATTTCATTCATAAGGTTGTTTTTGGTCGAATTACACTTATCCAATAGAATTAGGACATGTGTTAGGGTAATAGGAATATCATATTTACCCTTAGTTACCCTATTTACTATTAACCGCAGTTAAAAAAAAGTAAAAAGTTACTATTCACCAAAAAAAAATTATCTCATTGAACCACATTTTACTTATTGATATCAACTGTGTCTATCGGATTTTCGAAATTCCATTCACAGAAGCGGTAAAATTATGTTTTATTCAAAATTTAGTTTTTAACCTACCACTTAGTGGTTTCACTATTCATCAAAAATTTAATGTTTTCAGAAAAATACCAAAATTTCAACCTAGGCTAATTTCGGTATTCCGAATCCAAAAATGAAGTCCATTTTGGAAAATAAAATCTATATAATTTCAATAAGTGGTTATTACTATTCATAACAGCTAGTTTTAATAATATTTTAATAGCATATCGTTGTTTAGTGAAACTCGGTATTGCGTACGACGCAAGCTATCGAGGAAGGTCGCGATTGCGTGTAAAGTAAGCCAAAGCAAGTCTGTAGTGAAAGATTCATTTAAACAAAATATTACTCATAAAAATCTTGGATGTTACATTCTACCCCCCTTAAAAAGAATTTCGCCCTCGAAATTCGTCACTTTGTAACAAACAGATGAGGATACTTCTCCCTCATCATATCCTCAAGCTCCCATGTAGCTTCTTCTAATTGGTGGTTCCTCCATAAAACTTTCACCAATCGAGTGGTCTTGTTTCGTATGACTTTTTCGCTACGATCCAGAATCTCTATCTGCTGTTCTTCATAAGAAAGATCTTCCTCTAGTGGTACAACTTCTGAGTTGAGTACATGTGAAGGATCAGGTATGTACTTTCTCAGGAGAGATACGTGGAACACATCGTGAACTTGAGAGAGATTCGGTGGAAGCGCCAATCGGTAAGCTACCTTTCCAACACGATCCAGTATTTCGAAAGGACCGATATATCTAGGGCTCAACTTCCCCTTCTTTCCAAATCTCATAACCCTCTTCCAGGGAGATATTCGTAAGAACACTTTATCACCCACATCAAACTCTAGGTCTTTTCTTCAGTTGTCGGCATAACTTTTCTGTCGACTCTGAGCTGCTCTTATGCGTTGTTGAATAGATCTGACCTTTTCTGCCATTTCATCAATGAGATTAGGTCCTTATAGCTTTCTTTCCCCAACTTCATCCCAGCAAGTTGGAGTCCTGCATTTCTTTCCATAGAGAGCTTCATAAGGAGCCATCTGAATACTGGAGTGAAAGCTATTATTATAAGAAAATTCCACCAAAGGTAGGTGTTGATCCCAACCTCCTTTGAAATCCATAGAGAAAGCTCTCAACATATCTTCTAGGGTTTGAATTGTTCTCTCAGACTGACCGTCTGTCTGGGGATGATAAGTAGTGCTGAAACTCAACTCTGTATCCAGAGTATGCTGAAGACTTCGCCAGAACATCGAGGTAAATCTAGGATCCCAATCAGATATAATAGAAAGTGGTACTCCATGCAATCTTACCACTTCCTTTACATATATCCTGGAAAGCTGATCTAGAGAGAAATCCTCTCTAATAGCAATGAAGTGTGCAGACTTTGTAAGACAATCAACTATGTCCCAAATAGCATTATTGCCTTTGGATGTTTTAGGAAGTCCTGTGACAATGTCCATAGTGATGTTTTCCCATTTCTATTCGGGTATTGGTAATGGTTGTAACATCCCCTTAGACTTCTGTCTCTCAGCTTTAACTTGTTGACAAACCAAGCATCGAGAGACATATTCAGCAACATCTCTTTTCATGCCATCCCCCCAGAAGTACTCTTTCAGGTCCCTATACATCTTCGTGCTTCCAGGATGAATAGAGAATGATGAACTATGAGCCTCATCCAGCAGCTCCTTCTTTAATTCGGAGATGGGAGGAACACAAACCTGATTCCTGAACTTTATTATCCCATCACAATCAAGGTTAAATTCAGGAACATTTCTCACCTTCTTTTGTAACTCGAAATCTTCTTTCTGTGCCTCTTTAATCTTCACATGTATAGATGGTTGAACATTCATTTGAGAAAGGTAAGATTTTTCCTCTTCCATTATAATTTCAAGATCCATCCTTTGTAAATCCATAAATATTGGATCTTTTGTGATCCTCATCATGGATAAACTAGCATGGTCTTGTCGACTTAATGCATCTGCCACCTTGTTTTCTTTCCCAAGGTGGTAATGTATTGAGCATTCGTAATCCTTAATCAACTCCAACCATCTTCTTTGACGCATATTCAACTCCTTTTGTGTGAAAATATACTTTAAACTTTTATGATCAGTATAAATATCACACCTTTCACCATAAAGGTAATGCCTCCAAATATTTAATGCAAAGATTACCGCAGCCAACTCCAAATCATGTGTTGGGTAATTTTGTTCATGGATTTTCAACTGTCGTGAGGCATAAGCTATCACCATATCATTTTGGATAAGAACACACCCCAATCCCTTCTTGGATGCATCACTGTAGATCACAAACCTTTCTCCACTACAAGGCAGTGTGGGAATAGGTGCACTGGATAACCTTCTTTTCAACTCCTTGAAATTCTCTTCACATTCCCTTGTCCAAACAAACTTAACTCCTTTTCGAGTCAACTTTGTGAGTGGATTAGATAATCATGAAAAATCTTTTACAAAACGTCGATAATATCCAGCCAAACCAAGAAAACTTCGGATCTCAGTTACTGTTGTTGGTCTTGACCATCTTTCGATAACCTCTGTTTTTGCTTGATCCATAGATATCCCCTCTTTTGAGATTATGTGACCCAAAAATGCAACTTTTTGAAGCCAAAATTCACACTTGGTAAATTTGGCATAAAGCTTCTCCTTTCTCAGGGCCTTCAATATAATTCTCAAGTGATCTTAATGCTCTTCATCGCTCTTTTAATAGACAAGAATATCGTCTATAAAGACTACCACAAGTTGATCAAGATAGTCTCTAAAGACTCTATTCATTAGATCCATGAAGATAGTAGGGGCATTAGTAAGACCAAATGGCATCACTATAAATTCATAGTGTCCATACCTTGTACGGAAAGCCGTCTTTGGTATATCCTCCCTTTTGAACCTTAATTGATGATACCCTGAATGAAGATCAATCTTGGAAATTTATTGAGCTCTGCGTAGTTGGTCAAATAAGTCATCAATGCGTGGGAGAGGATATTTGTTCTTGATAGTGATCTTGTTATGTTCTCGATAATCAATGCAGAGTCTCATTGATCCATCTTTCTTCTTAACAAATAGAACAGGTGCTCCCCAAGGTGACGCACTAGGGCGTATGAATCCCTTATCAAGATTCCCTTGGAGTTTCTTCTTCAATTCCTGCAACTCAATTGGGGCCATTCTATAAGGTGTTTTTGAAATAGGCAAAGCACCCGGTACGAGTTCTATTGAAAACTCAACTTCATGATTTGGTGGAAGACCCAGTAATTCCTCTGGAAAGACATCATCAAACTCCCGTACAATGGGCATATTCTTAATCGTAAGTTTCTCACCAACCATTTGAGATAAATAACCTTCATTTAGTGGAATCAAGACCCTTAAGATGTAAGGAATTTCCACTAGAAGGTTATATTCATCCTTGCATCGATAGACGATCGTAGATTGATCTGGAATATGAAATGTGACTTTTCTTCTTTGGAAATTGATATGAGCTCCATGTAGAGAAATCCAATCCATACCATGAATCACATCAAATTCCACTAAAGGAAGGATCACAAGATTTACAGGAAGAACTTTCCCACAAAATTCGATCAGAGAAGAATTATAAACTTTTGATGCGACTGTTGTGCCATTAGGTGTTGTCACAGCTAAATCAACATCTAATTGTTGAGGTAATACGGTGATACCCTTAGAAAATTTTTCAGAAATAAAAGAGTGGGTGGATCCAGAATCAATTAAAACATTTGCTACTTTAGAGTGGATGGTAAGTGTACCTTTCACCACTACGTTATCGTACTCCACATCGCTGATAGAAATTTCATGTGACTTTCCTTTGTCTTTAGCCTTAATATTTTGTTGACGTCGACCATCATCATCAACCCTTGTATTTGGGCATTGATTGGAATAATGCCCCATCTCCTTGTACTTGAAACATTGAAGTGTAGTAGGTTCATTCTATGTATCCCTTCCTTTGTTTGCATCATTAGACATCTTCTTCCCATTATCGCGGCATTCAAATGCCCGATGACCTTCCTTTCCACATTTGAAACATTTACTTGTCCCTTTAAGACAACTCCCTCCATGTTTATTTCCACACTTTGAGCATAAGGGAAAGCTCATCTTCATTTCAGTGTTCTCTTTAGATTTTCCTTTGAATTCCATCTTCCTCTTCTTATCAAACCCATGTGACTGATGGGTTACTCCAATCTCCATCTCGACTTTGAGAGCACATCGAACGATTTCCTCGTAGCTATTGAAGTCCTTTATGGATAACGCCCTTCGAAGACTTGGTTTTAAGCCACTAAAGAATCGATCGATCTTACTCTCAGGTTGGATAATAATACCAGAAGCGTACCTTGAAAGTCTTGTAAAATTTGCTTCATAGGTAACAACATATTCATCATCCCTTTGCTTTAGTTCAAGAAACTCTTTCTCCATCTTTGTTTGGAGAATACGAGGAATGTACTTATTAAAAAATAAGTTCTTGAACTCGTCCCATTCCATAGACTCAATTTCATCCCTTTGCCTCGTATTCCTAATAAGATTCCACCATTGATCAGCATCTCCTTCCAAACGATACACTGCAAGGATGACTTTATCATGTTCAGAACATTGAAGAACTGAAAATATCTTTTCAGAAGTACTAATACATTATTCAGCAACTAATGGATCAGTAGACCCACTGAAAGAAGGTGGACGCTGCCTCATGAAGGATTCAACAGAATGTTTCTCCTTCCTTTGCTCGTTTGGAAGTCCTGCATGATTCATAGCTTGAAAAAGTTATGTGAGCATGGCTACAAGATTTTTCATTCCAGCTCCCATATCGTTTGGTTGCTCAGGGGGACAATCATTGCATTGCCCGTCGCATTCCGCATTAACACGGTTCCTTCGGGTTCCATCCATTGACTAAAACCAAGAAGAATAGTGTGAGCAACACTAATTATAATAGGAAAACCACATAATCAAGGATAAAATTCCACACTTAAGGTCTTATCCTAGGGTATTCATGGCCATTTCTAAAACACTAAGATTGTGTTCTATGCTTAGACTTATCCTTAGGGTTCTTACTAATGATTTCACATTCTAGTTTCCAAAGGTTGACTATACCTTTCCTCTGATACAAACTATAACGACCCATACTTTACATACATTGTTAATACTTCAAAATTGAAGCACACTTATTACAACATATGACAAAACCACAAAGGACCGTATAGGTATAGTGTCTTTAGAAACTGGGAATCATAAACAACTGGTTCATAAATCTTCTACAGTGTCTCCCATTTATTTCATCATATCTAAGGTCCCTTTTTGCATATTCTACTTAATATCCATCTTCCTGACCTGGGGAAAAGAAAACATAAAAGGGTGAGCTCAAATGCTCAGCAAGGGAAAATAAAGGAAATAAAAATCATATCATATCTTTTTGAAAATCATAACCTGCAAAAGAGATCATAATATCTTAACATGGAACAAATCATAGAAGTGAAAATGAGATCCCCATAATCATAACATGAAACTTGAAACTTTGTGGCATGCACACATAATCATGGAAAATCATTTCTTGTTAGTCATGACTCATTTCCAAGACTATCTTAGTGGATAAAGTCCCTTTCTGAACCGAGTCACCCTCGTTCCAGTCCTGTATCACTGGACTGGTATAACCTACCGTTCCAGCCATGTCTATCTCATGAGATATAAAATCTTTACCCAATGAATTGGAGGCAGATATAGGTCCCACCCATCTTATAATGAATCCTTTCTTATGTGTGCCACATAATCATAAATCATACATCATCGCATAACACATGTAACAAAAATGGGATTCTTGAAACATCATGACATCATAAAACAAATCATATAAGGTAAATGACTTCATAAAAATAATTTCCTCAAAACATAATCAAATAAATGTAATAATAGGGATAAAAACAGAACCCTATATCATCTTAGATGGAAAATAATGTTGATAAAACATTTGAACTACATTCTTGAGGAAAATATCCTTTCTACTTCAAAAACACATTTCCTTTATTAAAATGTCATAAAATTATAAACTAAAAGAATTTGATTAAAAATAAACTTGAAAAATTTTAAAGGAAGCTTCTTGGAAACAATGTTTTAAAAATCCATTCATGCCGTATAAGTTAAAAAAACATTCTTCGTACTTTTGTCGGAAAAGTCAAAAAGTACCTCGTACGAAAAACGACAAAAGATTCCTTTCATACGTATTACTAAAATCTCACCGAAGGGTAAAAATGGATTTATAAAATTGTAGTTTGATGGAAATAATATTACATATTGATGAAACATGGATGTGGATGATAAAATACACCCCAGTAAATACTTACAAATAAACAATCTCGGATAAAAATGAGATTGTGATATTTCCCGTACCTTAGGTACGATTTGCTTTGTACGTGTCCAAAGCTCCTGTATAATGGTTTAAATAATGTTATTGACTTATTCAAGAATCATAAATATTCATATGATATCATATATGGTCATATTCTTAGCTTCTTGTTAGTAATATTTCATTGTTACTTGTTACTCGGGTCTTTATTGCCTTTTGTTCTTATGCGTGTTTTGCCGAATAAATTCTTATTCTTCTTTTAAGGTTATAGATACCTTATATCCAGAATGGTATTAGTGTAACATATATCATATTTATTCATTAAATTCATTTATATAATTACTATGTAATGATGATCATGTAGAACGAGTCGCATCACATAGTGGAGACGGTATTCCGTACGTACGCACTAGTGATGATATCGTTCCTATGATCGTGGAATTGTATTTGAGTATATATATATTATTTCAGTATCAATATTACATTATAATAATCATAAATAGTTACTCATTACACCATTATACCCATCCTTGTAAGGTGATGGTGGAAAATAGATTACCCCACGGCGTGGAGACGGTATTCCGTACGTACGCACGCGCGGTGATTTTATTTTTCTGTAGGATGGATAGAAGGTGAATTAGGGTTGTTTCATATTTATAATAACATATCAGTATGTAAGTAATATTGATGTTATTACTTTATAATGAAACAACTAAAGAAGAAGAAGTTGAAGAAGAAAGAAATTGAAAAATCGGTAATGGATATTACCTCTTCTTTGGAACGCCTCTTTGAATACTCCACATAGGGAACTAAGATTGGTCTTTTAAGAAGACCAGGACCTCTAGGATTATTTTAGGGAAGTGGAAAGGAGAAAATGTCAGGGGTTGGCCGAGTTTGAGGGCTCAAATTGGTGTGAGGAGGAGGGTGAGGAGGTGCCCTTTTATAATGGAGGAGAGGGGCACCTTAGGAATATCTCAAAATATTATTTTATATTAAAGTCAAAATCGGTTTATAATGGTTCCAAAGGGTCTTATTTCGAAGCTAAAGTGGGGATGGGTCTAAATCCTATAAACCAATAGGATTTAGACAAGTTTAGGGTATTAATATAACCTTATCAATTAGATTTAACTCTAAGTTAAATAATTTAACTTTTACCATGTCTTTTTTCTTTCTTTCACTATATTGTTAATAAACTTACTATAACATGCCAAACGAACCCCAAATTGTTTATAATTAATATATATATCATTATATAAGTCATTTGGCCGAACCTTAGATTTTTAGGAATAAAATAACAATTAATAATATAATATTTGATTTAAAAACTATTTTGTGTCAATTTTGACACTATTTGATATATGATTTTTGTGAAAGTCATAACAGAATTATATGTTCTAACCAAGTTGATTAAATCAACACTAATATATCATAGTAACCTATAAAATTAGTTTAATTCATAAAAAGTCTCATATTACATTTATTTTGGTGTTTATAACATCAATTATGTCAATATTTCATAAATAAGATAATTACTGCATCATCGTTGTGTCATAATTAAATTAAATTATTTAATGTATAAAAATTATAAATAAAATACCATTATGTAGGAAATCTTTTTATATTTCTAATGAATATTTATTGTCGAATTTATCTTATGTATAACCCCATATTAAATATTATTTACTTATTAAACTTTGATTTTACCTATTTTAACCCTTCTTTAAATAAATTAATAATAAATGTCCTAATCTAACTCAAGTGGGCCTAAAAGGTCATATTTTATTCATAAGGTTGTTTTTGGTTGAATTACACTTATCCAATAGAATTAGGACATGTGTTAGGGTAAGAGGAATATCATATTTACCCTTAGTTACCCTATTTACTATTAACCGCAGTAAAAAAAAGTAAAAAGTTACTATTCACCAAAAAAATATTTTTATCTCATTGAACCACATTTTACTTACTGATATCAACCGTGTCTATCGGATTTTCAAAATTCCATTCACAGAAGCGGTAAAATTATGTTTTATGCAAAATTCAGTTTTTAACCTACCACTTAGTGGTTTCACTATTCATCAAAAATTGAAAGTTTTCAGAAAAATACCAAAATTTCACCCTAGGCTAATTTTGGTATTCCGAATCCGAAAATGAAGTCCATTTTGAAAAATAAAATTTATAAAATTTCAAAAAGTGGTTATTACTATTCATAACGGCTAGTTTTAATAATATTTTAATAGCATATCGTTGTTTAGTGAAACTCGGTATTGCGTACGACGCAAGCTATCGAGGAAGGTCGCGATTGCGTGTAAATTAAGCCAAGAAAGTTTGTAGTGAAAGATTCCTATAAACAAAATATTACTCATAAAAATCTCGGGTGATACATTGGTCGAGTCGCCCCAAGATTCAATCACTTAAGAACATCAAACACTTATGTCCTATGCTGGTGTTATAAAGGGCTATGTAACGAGACCTTAGTTTCCTTATTTAATCTTATGATATAAATAAAAATTGTGATTTCTTCTTATGATGAAGTTTTTGAATTTTCAAATGTCTGGATAAATATAGGATGTATAATATTGATGTATAAAAAAATGGTTATTTTAAAATATTTATGTAAATAGTAAATAATTAATAATGTGTAATTTTTTTCAAAAAAATGGTCTTCTACAGTTGTGTTCAGTAATAAATTTAGAGTCTAATAAGATCAACATAATTTTTGGTGAATAGTAAATTATGAATAGTGATTTTATGCTTATGATTAGTAATGTGAACAAATGTATTATGTAACCTCACTTATGAATGTATTGATATAATTTAGGCACCTTGATTAAGTATGTGATTTAATAAAATAGGTAAATAACTATTTCAGTAATTATTAGTCAAGTATTAGTTTTTTCGGGTGACAAGTTTTTAAAATTAAAAATTAAACTAAAAGTATTTAGAAAATTATTTTTATAAAATAGAGTTCATTTTGGAATTCATATGATCGATATTAGGTTAAAGTTATTTTTGGGGATTTTCCATAAAAAATGAAATTTTGCTGCATAGTGAAAATACAGTTTTTAGTTTCGGGTGTTTAATGACATCATTAATGTTGTAATAATTATGTAATATTTCTGGTCAACTTATAAATAGTAATGAAAGGTATGATGTGTCCCATGTGGCCAATAGCATTGGATAATACCATGGGAAAGCCTTTGTTTTTTCCAATACCACTGATGAGGTGTCCCTTGGCCCTTAATGACTTGTCCCCTCAATTATCCTATAAATACCAAGCCATTCCATCATTAATTTAATTTCCAAATCCTCCTCAACAAAGCTCTGGTATCCTTACATCCCAAGGAGTCCTCCCAGGGTTCCCTTAATCTTCCAAGGTTACAAACATCATGCTTTCAAAGTTACTCTTAAAGGTAAGGGATCCTTTCACCCTCCTCTTTTTATGTCATGAATTCATTTATGTTGTGTCTTCTAATTTCCATCTCTTTATGTTGAATTTAAATTCTTATATTATCCCATTTATGTCCATTTCATGTCTATTTGTTGAGAGACCCTTTCCCATCTCATCAATTTGTTTTTTGAATTTTTATGTGATTCCATTAGGCTGCCGAATTTCTCGTAAAAAAAATTTCATCTTCTATTTTCTTTAATGATTTATTTTCATGTGGTATGTCATTTAAATATCCATACAATGATATTATTCAGTACCCATACAATATTATTAATTATTTATGAGTGTTTCACCCTTTTACTCTCTCTTTTCAATGTTTTTTAACACCATGTTATATAGTAGTTATGCTGTAGAAATTTTGTCTCAAAATTTCTAGCTCTCTCTCTCAAGAAATTCTATTGTTAATTTCCATGAATTCCCAAAACTATTTTGTTTCTATGGGTGTTCATAAATTTATATAAATATGATATATTTTATTCTGGAATTGACATATATATAACTCTCACTCCCTTTCCAGGGGTTATAAATGACATAATGATCTTATTTTTAAAATCTTTTTAAAAGTCACAATTTTGACATGAAACCCATTTCACTGATTCCATTTGGGTTATTTATTAAAAATCATCGATTATGATCTACGTGGCTAACATTAAAGCAAATAAATATTAATGGTGCACCCTGATAGCGCTCTAATGCATTGGGAAAAAAATTAATCTCTAGAGATGATAAGTTTCACGATACCTTAGTGAATAACCTTGGTAATTTTTATGACACCTTGGGGATGGACCTTGGTGATATTTTCATGATTGTACAAATGAAATGTTGAAGCCAAATATTCATGTTATTTTCCATTTTATTTTCATTATGATCTACCTATACTTCCATTTCTCATGTCATTATGTTTTTATTAAAGTTCTTATTGTTAACACTAGTAAACTGATTCCCTTGTTTACCCTTACTGGGCCTTTTACTCATCCTTTTCATTGATGTATATCTCCAGGATATGATAGGAAGTATTTGTACGTAGGATGAACCTATGATGAATCCCTACAAGTGGTTTAGAATAATTCTTTATGTTTTATTCACGTTTTATTGCTCCTGATTTCCATGACACTAGACTTTAATAATCCTCTGTATGTAAAATGTAATGAAACGTTAAGTCGTAAAAAGGCAAGATGCCATACTAATTAATGTCATTATATTTTATAGATGATAATGTTACTAAATGAAGTTAAAATTCATGAATAATATTTCCCCATTACAAAAAACTAAACTATATAGACCATTGTCAATCATTACTCCATTTCAAAAGACCAGAATATCGCAAAATTATATTGATCACAAAAATAGGATAAACTATAGATCACAACAAAATGATAGACTAATAGATCCCCAATAAGATATTATTTAAAATAACACAATAAAAAAGAGCTTCTTCTTGAATGATGTTTGATCCCATAGGAAAGGAAACACATTAACCCAAAAATTATTTACTTAATTATGTGGGGTATTTTTTTTCCATGATATTTAATTCTTATCTTGTACCAATAGCCCTGTATTTTTTAATAACTCATATATTCCAAGATTATGATTTTCAATCACCATAACCAGACAATTAAGGTAGATTTTACATCCTCAATATTATTTTAACATGTATTATACACATACATAGAACAAAAATTCAATATTTCTTTATCATGATTTTTTATAGATCTTGAGGAACGACGTGAAATAATATGATTTTGGTCTCAATATTCAATAATATAAAATAAAACCACACCTTTGTTCTCTACAGATTCTCCATCATAGAAGATACTATACTACAGTAATTGGTGGTCCAAGATAAATGATCCTAAATTTTAAAAATATATATTCCAAGAATGAATACCCAAAAATACAACTATATATGGTACATAATAAATTTCTGTAAATTATAGAAACGTGTGGTCCAAGAAAGATTCCCCAAGACTACGAGCAGGACCATAAAAATACAATTAAAAGAGATAAATTTCTCTCTATATTGAAAACCTGGAAAGGGAAAACTAAAAAAATTATGTTTCTCTTATCACTAGACAAAAAACATGTGGGATCTATGTAATATTGAGTATTAATGAAACTAAAAACATATAAAAAAATTTCAATCTAAAAACCAGCAAAATGAATCCTTGAAAAAATATTATTCCATGTCCAATTTGTGTCTTGTTCAATACCTTATTCATAAGTTAGGGTGGAATGTAAAAGATACACTAGTTTTAGGAACTAAGGTATATATCTATAAAAACTCATTTCACACTCACTAGTTCTGTTGACCTAGGATAAAAATTAGAGGTAATGTGTATTTCTCAGGAACTATCTAGGTGTAGATAGTAATCTCTAGTATTAGAACTACATGAGGCTTTGTCCATCCTAAATGACATTATAATTCATCAAATTTCATAATCACTTTATCATAAAATGTTTAATTACATAAAAAATGATACATATCCACCAAAACGTTGTTCTCTTCCCATTATTTTATCATAAAGTTATGAAATAACATTTAAGATAAATGAACTTGTTCATCACATGAGATTTCATCATTGAGTTATTCACTATATAATTTATGTCCTCGATGCTTGAGAATGATCTAAATAAGATTACACCAATGAACTAAAAATGGCTTGATACCCATTAATTTGTGATATATAGTTACATAAATGATTCTTTTTTTGTATCTGTAAACAATTTCAATTCCATGAATATTTTTTTTCCATTCTGTAGTTTACACATATTTCAATTTCACTATATTACATCCCTAATTCAATACTATTGAATATCTTTGATTGATCCATGGAAAAAATTTAAAAGTATTAAATCCAAAAATATTTTCAAATACATAGAGAATTTATCTATGTTTACCATAGAAATTGATTCTTCTTTTAAGAATCGATTTATATGGGGGTTCATTTTCGTTGAAAAAATATCTATATTGGAGGATATATTTTTCAAGGATTTTATAAGTGATATTCATAGGGAGGAAATGATAATATATTATATATTAAGGCATTGGATTGAGATTAATTTTGTGATGGTACCATATTATGGCCAGTATTTTCTTCATTTAATATAGGTTTCTTATTCAGCATATTTAGATATTCCCCTAGCCAAAATATTGGGTAGCCAGGATAACCATCAATCTAGATCGACTAATGGACCATGTGGGAGTAGCCTCAATCACACTCTAAGATCTATAACAACCTTCCAACAGAGAATAAAGGTATGGTAAAGAACAATGATCATTATAAGTACACAAGGAGCATGAAAGTGGTACCTATGAGGGTTGTACAATGGAATAGTGTAGAAATTTATGGCCTGGGATTATGTGTTGTGGGATCCGACCCTGTAGAAGTCTTGGAAATGGGATTAAAAGGTGATGGTTATTATATTCATCTCATCCATAAAAATAACAATAGTGGGTTGGATTTTTATTTCGGCAGAATTCCTCCTAAATAAATGGAAAAACAATATTCATTCATTTAAATAAATCCACACAATCTGATCGTGCCATAGAATTATCCACAACCTCCTTTCATCCCTTATGTGAATTGATACCTTGGTTCAAATTCTCAAATATCGACAAATATATTCTCGATACCATATCCACTACCTATATCTCATTTCAATTAGTGATGTCGACACCTGATCAAGAAAAATTTAACTGACATCACAATGATAGGAATCCTCTAGTCATCTTTCATGTGTTATTTCACATGAAGTAAGCATATATCGTTAATAATATGTCATCTTGAAATCAAATATCCAATAAATCTCCCTACATGAAATATGAATCTTATATTAATGGGCTTATTTAGAAGAGAAAAAATTAATCATGAGGGATGTTGTCTCATGATGCCCTCACATGAATCATTTTTTATTATAAATATTGTGTATCCACCATGTGTTGCATGACAGTCAATGGAGCCCCATGAATATTCCATGAGTGATTCCCGGGAGGATGTGATTGTTTTGTTGAAAATCATCACTCCATCACATGAAAAATGGGATTTCAAAATTAACCTTCATGTTTATATAATTTTATTTCAATGTATCTTTAGATAACAAGAAATATTTTGAAGAACATGATGATCAAATAACCCACCATGTGCTTAGGTGAGGAAAATCCGATGAATCACACCAAACCATACGTGAAATTCGTCAAGGAGAATCTGTTCAAATGGAGACAATCACATGAATCAATGTTCAAATCATCAATTTTTTACATAAAAAATAATATAACTCATAGTCTTGGGAACCATCCATCATTTTTTGTGTAGTTTCTTCCACTGACTCATGTTGGTTTATATAGATCCTTCACCATTCTAATCAGTTATATCTATTGATTGATCAACCTATATAAACTCTTGATACCACTGAAAATGAAACACAATAGAAGAGGAATTGGAAGAAAAAGATAAACTATATAGTGGATGATAGTAGGATTGGGATGTTTTCATTGAATAATATCACCAAATAATCATGAGATTCTTATCATGTGGGGTCATTAGAGGATTCCATCATGGGACACCACCACATAACCCCTTAAGATAATGTGATTGAATTTAAAAATAGTGATTAAAAAAATCTATTATGATTTGTATTCATCATACAATGGTTTAAAACTCCTTATCTCATGATAATAATAAGAACAACCCCTTCCTCACAAACATATAAAACTGATCTTGAGAATGTCGACTTTGAAAAATAAAAACATTGTTTCCCCCCAACAATGTATTTTCAACATCCATCGATGTGAACACCCTTTCTCATGAAAATATTAAGAGTCCAATCCATAAAATGATCCTTCCCCATAAAACCATCTTATCATGAAAATTAATTCCTATGCGAAAGAGTTATTATAATAGAATTTCATGACCACATGAACCATCACCTGTCTCATGACACCATCATATGGAATTCAACTAGCATGTACTCTTATATCATGAAAATCACCTTGTACATGTCATAAATTTTATGTGTAAGACCTGTTAATTAAATATTTGATCATCTAAGGAACACAAGACATATCATCAATGATAACTGGAATGACAGTAGGTATGCTTTAATTGGTGATATGATGCACCCTGGACACATTTCCATTGATCAAATTAAATGATGCGGACATGTATTCGTTGAAAATTCGTGGAACACTTGATATTTCATCATGATCAAAAAAATAAACTTGTATATATATTCTATGGTAATAAAAATAATCCTAGAAATGTCAATGTTGATCATGCGAAATTACCTAGACATCGTAGCTTAAATCACAAAATGAATTTTGGACATGACATATTTGGTCATGTAAATAACAATGTAGATGTTTTATTTGATCAATTAAAGCAACTCATACATGTTAGGAAAATTCCTAGGACATGTCTCCCAGACACATAGGATGTGTCGTGATGACACCCTAGAATTATCAAGTTGGAATAGTAGGACAGGTCAAGCATGTCTGGGAAAAAAAGATGGACATATATTATGTAAACTCCCATCCATGAAGGACATATATTATGTAAACTCCCATCCATGAAAATTTGTATGAATCCCCCATTACAAAGATATTTCCCTTAATGGGATAGGGTATTTAACTCATGTGACCCTATTTGTGTCAATGCTCTCAAACGAGCCTTTATTTTATACCAGAAAAATTAGACAATCATTTTATTCTCATCATATATCATTATCTATCAGAAGATGCATAAAAAATATGTAATCCAAAAATATATATATGTTTATCTACACAGCTATCATATACTGTTAGTAGAATAATATTATGTTAAAATTTCATCACAAATCCCTATCAGTCATGGGGTCACGTGTTAACTAATCTATGAACATTCTGATTTCTGTTATTTAATGAATACATAGGACACCTTTCTAAGACCCAAGATCCAATGGGAATACACACTGGTGTATGTATTTCAATATCCCAAATTATATATATTCAAGTGTCCAAATTAAATTATAATTCATTAATATGTCATTGTGTCACCGTGGATAAGAAGTGGGATTACACAAAATAATCTTCTTATTTATAAGATTTTTCCATGTCCCCATGCACCAAAAACCCATCATCAGATTGGGGATAAACTAAATTATAAAGAATATTATTCTTATTATAAATATGATACATAGTACACCATCCTATGTACCAATATCCATATAATATTATCTATCATATAGTTAATTATACGTATTTAATGCATACATTTATATCTAATCCCTATACATATTTTCTCTCATAATATATTTCCTAACTTATATTATCTCTCACATCCCACATTGATCACGACTATAATGTTCTTCTATGGATGTACTAATTGAATTAATAACATGATGTAGATTACACTAATTTTGTACCCGTATTAGGTTGGGGGCCCGATAACATCTCATTTCTACTCAAAGCGTCATACTAATGTTGATGCATTTTAGGGTATCCTAAAATGTAAAATTCCTTCTCATGGTCTCTACAGGAACACCTTTCCTGATACATATGACCATAATAAACATCATGGACTCTTATTCCTATATTAATATGATATATAGGATGCCTCATTAAGGCTAAGTCTCTATATTTACGTCATCAACAGATGACATTAGCATCTATGATTTAGTGTTATCATATAGACAAAAAAATTAAAACGTACTACATCTGTTTTCGTTCAAATAGTAAAAGGATATATTGCATGCCTCAAAAAGGTTAAATCCAATATCCAATACACTAACATCCACCCTTGGATAGAAATAAACTCACATGATACATAATATGACTACAAAAAATGAAATTATAAAATAATATTTATATATTAAAGAATATATGATATACATGGTTTTCTCCATCGAAAAATGATCATGCTATTATATTTGGAAAAGTGTAACTAGTCAAAAATTATGGATTTGTAATTATTCATTAACATATTATAAATATATAATGTTTACCAAAAAATTAGGGAATGATCCCATAATGGTTTCATGATCACAACCTCCCATCCTCTATACCAATTTATGTTCCAATGCATCATTGATTTTGAATCTTTAGATTAACACAACACATTAGAAATTTAGATTATTCCATGTTAAAAATTTATTAACCATAGGGAGTTTCTACAGATAGATCATATTTATGTTATTTATTGTGAAACTATACTGATCCTGTCACATTCGATTACCATACTAGAATATATTGATTAAACTATGATATTATGAAGATTTCAATAAAATACATCCCAATATAGATTCTACAAGTAGATGTGGTTATGGAACATTTATACCTCGGGATAATAACACCAAAATGGAATGTTCCAAATGACTTGATTGTTACATGGTATAAGAAATTAGGGCCTCATTATACAACTGATTCAACACACATGGGAGTTATTCATTAGATAATTGAAATTATCATTAAAATATTTTATAGAATCATCAGAATAGATGATAATGATGAATAAAATAGGTTAATCCATTGGATTATTAGATTAAAAATATTAGTTAATTATTTATAAATTCCTTACATGATTCTACATGATTATGTGGTTTCCCACTATTATATTTTTTCTCACACTATGCGTTCTTATTTTATTTAAAGGATGGAACATAAATGAGTCATGTTGACATAAAATGTGATGTAAAATGTGTTGAATCTTGTAAAGAAAATGGTAGGATTTCTATAGGTAATTATATCATTGTTATGCCTAATTTTTAACTTTAAATACAATTAAAACCCATTAACCTAACCAATTATCAGAATCGTTGATGAAGAGAATGATGTAGTTCACTAAGAAAACATGTGAAAAGACCAGGGGAAAGATTGATCAATTTCAATTGTATCTTAAATAATTAATGATACAATAATTAATGTGTGTCAGTGTAATGGGTAAATGATTTATGTTTTCAAAATAATGGAATACGTCAATTAATATTCGAGGAAAAATAAAAAATATTATTGAAATAATTATATTCCATCCAAGTGATGATTTTATAATATGTTATCTTAAATGTGTAAACCTAGTCAATATACAAGTCAATTAACTCCTATAAAGGATAACACTTGGAATATGTATGGACTTAAATTTAAATAAAATTTTTGAATTATTTATGAATTGGATTTCACAATTATATTCTTGAAATATTTTTACAAATGGTATTTTGTGTGTAAAAATCATGAATTATCTAAGAGTTATGTTGAATTTTATAATAATATTTTCCTTAACTAAAAATAATTATGGTTAGCATCATGGATATATGAGTTTATTATATATCATCAGTACCTAGACATAAACACACCATTTTTGTTTCTATGTGCTCTTAATCTAATATGATTAATGTGGCATCCTTAACTATAGTAACCCAGAGATAGTGTCAAATTTATTTTAATGACATAGATATAAAGGGAAAAATCTTGAAGGAATATTAAACTTAATATTTTTTTTAAAAATGATACATATATGAAATTCATTACAGACTGAGAATAGAATATAAAACATAAAAAATAATAATTTATATTAATTGAATCCTAGAAAACTCATTCAATGATCTCTTCCACATATCCTGGGGAAAGAAAACAAAATAAGGGTGACGTCAAATTATCCACAAGGGTTATGTATAGAAGAATATAGCATGAATTTATAATAATAATAATTATGTAATTGTAATTAATTGAACACACATTATATTTAAACAACTAGAATATCATGATAATATAGTTCATATTTTAAATATCAAGGTATTTAACAGAAAATGAATTCCATTTAGAGAATAAAATAAAAATAAACTGTATCCATTGATAATATAATATAAAAAATATCACATATAGTAATAATAAATGAAATACAAATTAATGAAATAATTAATTATTGTACACCATGTCTTATGAAAATGAAAACTTCTACTGTCAAGATCTATCATGATCATAGTTTCGAACTATAGGTATAAAACTGTTCAATTTTGGGGAATTTATTTTCCTCATGAGACAAATCAATGTATTGTGGGGATATTTAAAACATTTACCCCACATTTCACAACATGGATGAAAAAAATCCACATATATCAAAGAATCACATTAATTCATGAATATGTTTTCCTTATCGACCAATATCCTTGTTGAGTAAAAGAGATTGATTTATCAATATTTCCCTATTCAATAAAATAAACACCAATGTAAAAAACATATTTATAAATGGTATATAGTTTATTTACTAATTGTATACTTTATAAAATAAGGTTGATATGTAATTTACATTGAAAAATATTATTATAGACCTATTCTTTTAAGAGATAGTTATAAATCACAATAGAAGGTGAGATTCTATAAACCAATTTACTACTTGGTAAATTTCTACTCAAATACACATATACGAGGTAATTCAATGAGGAAAATAAAATAACATGAATCATGAATTAACAAATATATTACAATTAATTGGGGAATTATATACAAAAGAAAAATGTGGATTTGTTCATAATGATAGATAAGTATCAATAGAATGTAAATTGACACCAAATCACTTACCTTATAGTTTATTATATTTTAACATTATTTATCCTGATTTATAGTGGTTTAAAAATGTTATTAACCTAATAAGTAAGTATATTAATAATAAATATATAATATATTATCATTTTATAGAAATTTCACACGTTTATTAAAAATCAATAATTATTTTCATAGATTAGGGTGTTAATTTTCTTGTATACTCATTCATGTTTTGTCATCAATGATATGGTTCTTGAACATTTTACAATATTAATAATCTCTATAATAATAAATATTAAATAATTATAACATTTATACCTAAAATATAATTTTTATACCAATCATGGCTGATTTTGTTTTGAAATGATATATGTTACGATCATTGTATGGTGGTCATATGTACACATGAGTAACATTTCCATCTTTCAATTATCATTATTTTAATAAGGAAAGTATTATGTTATCTTTCAAAAATTATAATTATATAATATATAACATATTATTTTTTTAATATACCAATATATATCATCCATGTGGTGTTGTTATGAAAATAGTGGCAGGTAGTTTTGTAGATGTGGTGGTCCACATGAACATGAATGACGTTCTCAAATTCCATTATGTTAAAAAATATAACATAAAATGGTATAAATTATATTTTTATAATAAAGAGTATTTCATAAATTAATAATTAGTTAAGGTTTATAAAACATAATTATTAACTATATCCTTATCACCATACATGTAATTCATTTGTGGAAGATGAATCACATCGTTTCATGAGGCGGTTGTCTGCTATACTCATGAGTGACATTATCGTATCACCTACATAATGGGATGTAATATGGTATATAAGCTATAAATAATGATTATGAATAATTATTTTATAAAATCACATATATACTTTATATCAGTCATAATACCAAACTATGTAATTGGTAATGGATAAATGAATGACATCTGGTCATGTGGTGGTTGTCTGCTGTACACATGATTGATGACTTCATAACCCATTTGATGGAAGAGGGAGTGGTTTTACATCATAACATACGATTAAAATTTACAATTATAAGTAATATTATTAGGTTATTTTATAATTACATTTTATAATTAATTAAGGTAGGTGGAGGATGAAATATATCAAATCATACTCGTTGAAAAATGATACCCCTTCTTCGGTTATACTCCATAGGTATTGACCGAATCCTTCCAAGTAATGATTTCATAAAAAAATAAGGCTTCCAGGAATATTTTATAGATGTTGTGAAGTTATCTTTATATGTATTGGGAAATCCAAAATAGTCTAAATGTATGAATAATAGAGGAGATGTGGATGCCTTTTATAAGTGAGTTGAGTGACAGAATAATAATTTTAATAATGAAAAATGTATTGACACATTATTACCTTCCAAAATAAAAAAACGTGAATACTATCATTAATTATATTTTATAGGTACTAAATATGGAAAAAATAGATCATACACATATTTGATGTTCAATTTAAATAATTTTTAACCACTGGTAAATCATTTTAACATTGAAGATGGTTACTAATTATATCTTTTTTTCATTAATCATTCTGGTCAAAAATTAAATTAACATTATAGATAATATATATTAATATGATTCCAAATACTATGTCATTTTTAAAAAATTAATTTCATAAAATTATAAAAATAATTTTAAAATTATTCCCATAGACACAATAAGAAAGGGTGTTCTTAAAAAATTGTCAAAATGTCACAAAGTTTATTATATACAAATTCTTTATGAAAATGATAACATAACATAATTTGTATTATTTACAATAAAATTGAAAAAAATTTAAATTAAAACAAATTAAATATATATTTAAAATTATAAATATATTAAACTAAAAGGGAGTTATAAATTATAATTTAGTATTTTTCACTATTCATAAAAAATGAATCTTTTTTGGAAAAATTCAAAAAATTAAACATAATATATTTTTGAAATGGGTCATAAAAATTGTTGTTTATTTTACATAATATATTTTATATTTTTTAAAACATTATTATTAAATTATCTATGCAATGCATAACTATATGATATTTAAGAGAAAAATAAAATTTTTCCATAAAACGTTAAATTTTAATATAAATAATTCTTATTCTTAATTCAAATAAATTCATACAAAATATATTTTGGTATATAATATATTAATAATAATTTGTTAATTTCTAATCATACCTTCTAATTTAACATCTTGGTTGTGATGTTAATGATTAATTAATATTTTAATAGAGTATTGTGTATCATTTAAACACAATGTTTCATGTATCTAAAAATATGATCATTGTTAAATTTAATTATTATAGATTATTTTGTAATTTATTAGGGTGTTAAATTATCCCCACTTTCAAATATTTTATCAGTGATATTTCAAGACTATTTCCCTCAAAAAATAAAAGGGTAGTTATTCCTCATAACATCCTCTCGTTCCCACGTTTTATCCTCCATTTTTCGATTTCTCAAAAATTCCATTACCAATATATACATCTAATTACTAAACACTTTCTATATAGTGTCATAAATATAGATGTCTTACCCTTAATAATATATAAAATGGTCCAATTATATTCCATTATAGGTGATCACATGCATTGGGCCTAGAATGTACTTCCATAACAAATATATATGGAACACATCATATACATTCGAAAGGCATGGTGGAATTTAAAAATGGTATCCCTAAAATTCTATATGTTAAATAATTTCGAACAGCCCGATGATGCTCTTTTTTCATTTCATTCCAAACTTAATAACATCCTTCTATTAATATTCTTTTACAAAAATAGGATCTCCTTATTTGAATTCCAAATATTTCCACAAATTATTGGTATAACTCATTTTATTTCAAATTGGAGATGCATTAATGTGATATTGAATAACCTTTACCTTTGTTTTTGTCTCTCCATCATTTTATAAGACATTAAAATTCATTCCATAATCTTAATCCAATAAATTAAAAGTACAACATATCTTGTTATATAATGCTTCATTTGAATACTTGAATTGAATATTATATTATAAGAAAACTATGAAAAAGTTAATAGTGATGACACATAAAATTAAAATTAACTTATAATGACCTAAAAATTTCATTAATTGTTTGAATCATCCTTTTAGACTATCCACCATTTTTATAATGGAAGATTGTCCTTAAATGAAGCTATGTATCATGATCCTTCTAAAGACTCCTCCTGAATTTGAATATAAAATATTGATCACGAGTAGAAATAATTGATATAATTGTGTCATAATGTCTTATAATATTTTTAATATAGAGAATTTAATTGTGTATAAAAGATAAATATTCATAGTTCAGGAAGTTATGTGTATATTTGGTTAGGAGATAAATGATAACACTGATTGAAACATTCATTATAGGAGTCCTTGGATATCCTATAACAATACCCATTATAATGTCATGCCATTTCCATATTAGAGTAGATAAAGGTTTCATAAATCCTATAGGATTTTGTCTCACTGAATTTCAGTTATTGAAAAACACAATATTTGGACACAAAATCAAAAATTCCAAATTCATGTAATCCCATGGACAATGTTCCCTCAAGTCCTAAATCATTACTGTGCTTCTAAAGTGTATAGAGAAAATTTAACTATTAAAAAAATCCAACAATTCAATTTTTTATAAGGTAAATATTATATATTTAACCAATTTCTAATCATTATAATACATTCTTCACAAATTAATTCATCTAATATCCAATCAATTAATGCATTAATTTTCATCTGAATGTACTCATTAATAGTTGTAGTCTTTTTTTTCTTTTCTAATAAATATGGTTTCATAATAATTTAAAAGAATTTATTTTATCCCCTTCCATAATAATTCCCATATCAATATTTAAAAGACATCTGAACATAGGATCCCTATAAATCATCATTTGGGTTAGGACACTAAGATCATTCATAGTCAATTCATATGATACTTTATATTCATTCCCTATGTACTAATATATTGTGAAATCATAATACGTTTGTTACTCAGGTAACCTCCATTTCATTATGATGACTTTTTTTGTTAAAAACATGTATTTAATGATTTTTTTGATCCATTTATATCTCATTATTTTACCACAGAAATAATTTATCCATATTGTTAGGGAAAATAATATTGGTTAAACCTACGATAAGGATTTTTTTAAATTTATTTGTCAGTCTTCCATTTCTGTGATTCTTAAGCAATAATAATGTAATTTTACATTAGGAAACAGAAAAATTTCCATATTTGTTTATAATATTATATATCAAAAAACCATCATTTATAGATGATATTGTAGAAATTGGAGCATTAAAAATATCTAATATAGTTAAAAATATTCTTCACAATCCTTTTTCCAAAAAAATATAACCCTCTATATGGAGGATAAGTTAGAAGTTTATCCTATGGTGAACAGTTTGGAATGAATTACTAATATTAACCTTCCAAACCAAAGAATATATTTACCTATGTTATGATCATTGGTATATTCAACTTTATAACTACTTTTGACTTTATAAGATCAACTAATTTTACCTTATATGATACAATAAGGGCATGAAAAGAAACATGAAGTATATAAAAATAACACTTACTATATTTCCCACATAATTATTTCCTTATGAGAGTCTCAAGAATGATCTCCATGTGAATCTCCTTGTTCATGTCATTTTTAAAATACACATAAATATCATAAAAGAATACCATAATAAAACATGATATCCAATTAATACTACACTCATTAGATTAATAAAAAACATGTTTCATTATAAAATAAAATTTAATCAATATAAAAATGTAATTTATATACATTATTTAAACATTTATCTTCATAATGTATTAATTCGATACATAATATTGGTGATACTCATAATGAAGTTATAACTAAAAAAAATGTGGGATCCATGATGTAGATCAAATGATTCATCAATATGTGATATAACATATCAATTATTTATCGATGTAGAATTGATATCTCTATAATTAATTCACATCATCATTGATAAATCATTCTTATTAATAAAGAGAACATGGTCTCCCCATGGATAACCCTTAGGGAGAATAAATACCTTATTACTAAACCTCTCTATTTAGGTCTTAAACTATAGTAGTTCTCTAGTATACATTCATTAAATGTTCATTGATATTTTTCTTTTATCATGGATTGAATCAATCGAAAACTCACATTCATTCTATTTTGTATATCTAGGAGATTTCTCAATTAATTCTTCAACATATTCATTTACAATAGGTACATAATCAATATTTTTATTTAATTTTTCATAAAATTATTTTGTTTTATACTCTTCAACAATAGTATCATTTAGTATGGATAGATAGGGGGACCCTGAAATGTTCAGATTATAATGTATCAACTATAAAGATAATAAATTATATATCTTCTTCAAATATAGTAATTTTTTTATTATTTCAAATAAAATTAAATGTCATTTGTTCAATGTCACTCCAAACAACAAATTTTGTAATATTTTAACATATATATTATAATAATATTTGTAAAAAGTAATGTTAATGTTCCATAATGTGGACTTCCAGACAGATCATTATTGTAGTGAGACATCCCCAATGAGTTTTAACTAACAACACCCTTGTTATATATAATGGGGAATATATAATCAACATGGAAAACTGGGTAGATATTAATGTTTTTGGGGATCATTAATAAAATCAATAAATTGATAAATTTTATGATAGGATTAAATTAAATTCCACCATATCATTATGTATATCCACTGAACTGCAGTGATCATTTAATCAAATCTTTTCACCTTTGTGTGTTTTAGGGTATAATACCTTTACTCTTGTTGAACTCATCTATATTTTTCTCCATATCCGAATAATTAAATCATTAATATTTTTTTCCATTTTCCCATTTTCAATATTTTTCTTAGTGACCTATGTATTAGAACATATAAAAAACTCTATATCGCTCCAATAATTAATTAGGGTGATTTTTTCCACAATTTTCACATGATGTAAATCACTATATTCAGTTATTCTTATTTTATGACTTCCCATTTTTATGGAGTTCACATAGAATCTACATATCACAATTCGCCTTGAATATGTAACATCATGAGTAATTTTTCTTTATATTAATAGCACATAATACTATTTCATCATATGATGAAAAATATTGAATGAGAAATGCAATACATAGACATGGATTAAGAGATTCCATTAAATGGTTGATCATTCACTCCACCATGTTTCATATATAATATACATAATACCTAGAGTACCATGTATTTGTAGATTCATGCTCCATAATAGTTTTTTATTCTACTTTAATTAAACTAAGAAGCCACTTCTTTATTTTAATCTTTGTCACATGAGGGATATATTTTTCAATGAATGACACCGTAATTTTTTTTTTCTATTAGTATATTTTCTTCTATCTAACTAGTATTTTGGATCAATGACCACCATTGATCCCAATTACATTTCAGGAAATACAATTCAAGTGTAAACCATTCCTTTGAAATTAATTTGAACACCATAAATATATTACCTAAAGACTTAATTCATTTTTTGCATACCACTAGATTTATAGTACCTATAAATTATGGGTCCAATTGTCACATGATCTAATAGAAATTATGATAATAATGATGTGGACCATTTTTTAGACATGGCAATGGTTATTTATAATAAAATTATTAAACAATCCTAGTATATAAATTATTTTCATACTTCCAATACCATTTTTATTAGCTTCTTAAATAAGGAAATATCTACAATGTCCCTGAGTATTAGTTTCATTCTTCCCCCAATTCATCATTTATAATGTATTGAATTTGCTTAATAATAACAAAATTTAAGAACATTAAATCATAATGTATAATTATAAATATGAATTAATAGGTAAAATAATTTAAAAATGGTGCATAGTAAACTGTTTAATTATAAACATGGTTTCCCGGGGGTATCTTTATTTTAATATCCTTCATATTTTATATAATAAAAAATTTTAATTATACTATGAAATTATACTGGGAGTGTCAAACTAGGAGTGTAGTATAACCTATTATAGTGTCACTATGATGATCAGATATATCCCAAGACACCATTCTAATAGTTAGTACCCCTTTGTAACTATTTACTAGATCCAAATACTCCTGTAGTATGAAGATATAGATGCATTTATAAGAAATCCACATAATATCATCCTTACCAAAAAATCAGATGTGCTTCTATCCTTATCCATAAATTTGATGAAAGGGTTATATTCTTGATTCATGTTTTTCTTATTCATGTTTATAGTGTTCCTTCTAAACATCCTAAATTCACCATGTATAGTCTCTTAACATAGTAACCCAAATATGGTGTGTACATTATTACATTGGAATTGATACAAAGGGTTCAATACAGAAGGATCGATTAGTTTAAATGATTTAGAGAATCATATACTTACATCATACAATATTTGCATAAGGAATAGAAAATAAAACATTCTACATAGAAAAATATAATGAATGAAATATTTTAAAACTAATTCAATGATACATTATTCTTGTCTAGGGGAAAGGAAAGCATTTAATGATGAGATAAATTACTTAGTAATGGTCATGTATAGTATAATCTGCCTTTAATCAATAATAATAATAATAGCCTTGAATAGCTAAAAAGAAAATACATATTTCATTTAAATAATGTACCTATAATAATAGGATATTAGATAATATATATGGAAAGATAAATAACTAAAAACAAATTCCATTTTATCAATAAAATAATAATGTAATGTATACAGGGATAATATCAAATAATTAATATAATATATAATAATAATTATGGAATTCAAAACTATGGATTTTATTACTTATTTCATGTCATGTCCCATCCACATGAAAACTTCTACTGTCAAGATCTATCCTCAAGAAAATGTAAAATTATAAGTAGAAACTCATTAAATACTAGCCAACGAATTTTTATCATGAGAGTTGTCAATGATTCGATGATCTATTCAACATATGAGGCCCACCCATAACTGAACGTCCAATGTATTCCCCATGTATTAAATAATCAATTTAATTCATTAGTAATTGTGTCTTACAATCACATATCCCATATTAATATTTACCAATACTTCCACCGTTAATTAAATAATTAATAAAGTAAAGAAATTATATATAAATAGAATGAATTTTAGGCAATTATAATATCCATTATACAAGAATATTTATAGGCACCATATAATAGAAAATTATTACAACAGAGTTATTGTTCCATGTAGATTGTACCATTCCCCAAATTAGTGGACTTTTTATAATAATTTTTACCACTTGGTAATTTTCAATTAAAATTACATTAGATGAAATAATTAAATGGGAATATTAAAATACAATGAAGTATGTAGGAATCATGAAATTTCATATCAATGGATTAGAATATACATTACATGAAAGTGAATTAGCTCTTACTAAAAAAATAAGCCTCAATGGAATGTACATTGAGATGACCTCTGTGCCCTCACGATTACTTTCAAGAAAAAAATTAATTAATATCATGAATAATAAATTAAAACATTTTATTAACATATATATGAATCATATAAATATTAATAATATTTCATTTTATCCTATTATAACATTTTATCTCCTTTCCTTTAATTATCATTCATTATTTTCATTTGTTTTTGTTGTTAATCACCTTGTTTTCACATTCATGTTTTATCATTAATTATCTGATTCTTGACTACATTAAAAAGTTCAATAAATTAAAGATTAATAACCATGAAATAATTACAATATTTATATGAAAACTATACTTTTAAAGGTAATAATGATTTATGGTTTTGATAAATGTTGTATGTTATGATCAAGGAGACATTAGCCCATACGTACGCATTATTAACATTTCAATTTTTCAATGTTCATTATAGAAAGAAAGAAAGTAAGATATTTTATTTCTAGAATGATCAAAATATCCTATATACCATATTATTTATTTAAATATTTTTATATATTTCATCCACGTGGTGTGCTGAAGAAAAGGGTGTTACATTACTTCGTGAATGTGATAGTCCAAAATTACACGAACTACATTATCATATTCCATAGATTGAAAATGAATGAAAGATAATGAATTGTATTATATTTTAATAATGATAAATAACTTCTTAATATCAGAATTATTTCATTAACATCAAATATAATAGTAAACATGGTCCTTATCACCTTCCATGTAATGCGTTATTGAAAGACCAATCACATCACTTCGTGATGAAATAGTCCATAGTACACATGAGCTATATTATCATTTCTTGTATGAAATGTTGATTAATATATTATATATGATATAATAACTCCCAAAATATATGTATTTTATAAATATCCTAAATATATATAATATCCAACATCATAAACAAATATGAGAGGTGGTAATGGAGAAACAAATTAAATAAATTCGTGATATGGTTATGCATCATATAATTGAATACGATTTAATATCCTATTTTATAGATGTGGGAGTAGTTATGGATCATTATATTATCTTAAAAATATCACAGAATTTTTATGATGCTATGTTTATTATGTTATCAGGATTTCGTAAGATTTGAAATCAGTGAAGAATGAAATAAAATAAAAATGCTCGTTGAAAAATGATACCTCTTATTATGTTAGCTGCCTTTGCATTGCATGAAATTCATTATATGATAAGATTATACACTAAATAAGGATTCTATGATTGTGGGCGGGATGTTGGGATTTTAATGATACTATTCTCTTCTAACTAAAATGTATTTATTGTGTTAATTATATAGGATATGTTGTGGTGTTTTATAAGTGAAGTGAGAGGGTTACTTGTAATATTATGAAAGAAAAATGTGTAACAATGTGTTTGACAGGACATATGTGTCCAAAATTGTGTATGATAAATTATTAGACATTATAGGGTAAAAATATGGAAATCATATATATTTTTTTAAATATTTGTAGTTATATATATCCAATACCTTTTTATTTTAACACGTGGTAAATCATTTTTTAACATAACCACTTTAAATTATTTTTACAATTTATTTTGGTTAAATTTTATTTTTAAAAAATTATATATTATAAATTATTATGATTAAAAATCAATAAATAAATTTTCAAAATATCATTTATAGATTTTGTAATTTTTTTAAAAAATTAATCCCATAGAAGCTGTCAGAAACCATGGTTTTGAAGAGATAATGATTAAAAGTACAGAATGTACTAATATAAAAAATAAATGTTAAATTATTATAAATGTTTTTTTTCAAAAAGATATAAATTTAAAATAATGATAGTTTAATATAAATTAAAAATATAATATGATTTTATAATTAGTTTTAACGAAAATGCAGTTTTCAATTAAAATATTATATTTATCATTCTTCATCAATAAATGAATCTTTTAAAAAAACATATATCAAGTAACCCTATAATATATTTGAAATTAGTATTTCCCAGTGAAAATTTATTTTTTAAAATATATTTACTATAAATATTTAATTTTAATTTTAAAATCTATCTTTCAAGCATTACTAAACAGGCTTTTAAGAAAAAATATTATTTTTCAGAAAACATTTATTGTTCATCTAAATGTTTCTTATTCTTATTTATATTCAATAAATAAATAACTTACCGGCATAAAATAAATATTTTTTATAAATTAGTTATTTACATTCATACATATTAATATAAAGGCTCCGTTTTAATCGTAATTTTTAATTAATATTTTATTATATTATTGTGCTTCATTTAAAGCCATAGTTGTGTGCATCTCAAGATATCAATGAAATTAAATTTATTATATAAGAAATATATTTTAATTTACTAGGTATTTATAAATAAGGATTCTAGTGGTCACATATATATAAATAAAACTGATTTGTTTTTTAAATTTTATAGTGAAAAAATTAATTATGGAAGAATAAGAAAATTTTTTGTGGGTGTATGTTTAATGGTATTACTAACAATTATGGAATATATTATCATTGATGTTGGGGTTATTATGGGTTATTATATATACTTAATGTTTAAAAAATTATATAAATATTGTTTCAGAATAATTTAAAACCCTCTTTCTGTTTGAAAACCTGTCCAATCTGTCAAGGCCATAAGACATGAACACAAAACTGCATGTTAGAAAGGGATTGGGTCCTACCATTATCCTACATTTTGGCCTATTTAATATATCATTATTTTAAATTAATATAATTTATGGATTTATATAAATTATTAACCATTGGTGTTACTACTGATAATTTGATATTAAGTTATTAGATTGGATAAATTTGCTTATCATTATCGATTTCAAAAAATTTGTATTGATAGACAGAAAGAATTTTCACTCGATTATGGATTCTAGGGTACATTAATTAATAATTTTAGTTTTTCTAGATAAAAAAATAATTTATGGATATTCATTTAATATATTAGATGTGAATTTATTATTTATTTAATAAATGTATTAAATTATTCTTATTAAATAAAATGATATCATGTATGTATATTTTTCTATGTTCATTGTAAATAAGGTATATCAATTCATCTCCTTTAGGAAAAAGGATCTTGTAAAAAAAATTATTCTACAGACTTCATATTTAGTGAATAAAAAGGTTTATTTAATCCTCATGGATTTATATATTTATATTCTTTAACATTACATATATAAATAACATTCTTTTTATCAAATATATTTGTCACTATATGTAACTATTTATTCTGTTCGTTTTTGTTAGTATATTCACATTGCACCAATGCCCCACTATTTAGAAACCTAGTATGTTCTATTGAAGATAACATTTTTAATTACCTTTTTATCATATTAACAGTATTTTTTTAAAACATTTTATGATGTTGGATAAAATACTATGTTTAAATATCAAACCCCTAATTACTGTGATCATGACTAAATTTCGATGATGCAATTTATTTGAGGGTGATATTATTTAACAACTTATGATTTTAAATGAGGAAAAACATATTCAATATCATATATGACACATGAACATAAAATTATACTAGAATGAAACACCCTGAGAATTTGTGGTACATATTTATATATATTAATAAATTTAGTCTCTATAATAGAATATGATTCCTACAACACCTGGTTTAAACAAAACATTATACTTTAATAAAATATAAATATTATAACATTACTATTATAACCTAGACATTAATTTAGTTTGATGGAATATGACTAAATAAATTATGACATATATTTATTTGACACAATTATCAAACATTAATGGTATATATAATGATTATAAATTAAAATAAGAATCATTTGAAAAAAAGAAATATTTTTTGCAAAAATGGCCTTTTTCTAAAATGGGGTTTAATTATTATTTTTCACATAATTATAAATTAAATCTATATATATTTTTATAATAAATATTAAAAAATGTAATTAAAATTATAAATCATAATTTTAAAATTATATTATGAGTAATTTATTTGATTTATTTTGAAAATATTCATTTAATAATGAATAGTAAAATTACTAATTTATATTAATAAATGCCTTTTTGGTTATTAATTTTAAAATGGAAATGTTATTTTAATATATTTAATGAGTTATAATTACATAAATTATATAATTAATTACTAAAATTTGGTCTTTTGAATCAACTTCATATTCGATTTTGATATAATTGTTTTTTAACCTTTTGTATGGTTTTACTTTGGAAAATAACCTTTCATCATGTCTACAAGATTAATATTAAATTTCATAATACCACTTATTTTAAGTGATTTTGATAAAATGTATTCAATATTTGGTAGCATAATAATATATATTATCTCATAATTAAATTTTAATTTTTTACTATAACAACTAGGGAAAATAAGAAATTTTAATTAATATTATTGTGGTAAAAACCAGTTTACGTAGGGGTTAAACTTAGAATATATTTATTATGAATTACATATAAACATATCCATAACGAAATTTATGTTCCTATTGCATCCATATCACCTATTCGGTTTGATAATGTCCCATTTTGGAGTCTCTTTTCATGTGAAAATATTAGTACACATCATTCGTTCCCTGAGTTCTATGGGTGTCCCCTCGCTAATATATAAATGGTCACTCACCACCATCATATATTGTCATATATCAACACATTTTACATGAAAATACCCTTCCAAAATATATCCCCAAAATCATTAAATGCTTTCTAGATCTTATGACCATCCCTAAACATCGACCCTAGGGTCTTTATGTGGATATCCAATGGATTTTTCTCTTAGAGAATGTAATTGTCTTAATAAATCACTTTCATATTTTGTATTCTTTTCCCACATTCAATAATTTTATAACACAAACTAAATATTAAAAAAATTAATTACCATATAAAAATATAATATTATGTTTATGTAGTAATATTTTACAATCTTATCCTCCATCAATTGGGAAATGAAATCATCTTTCATGAGTATGGCATACTACCGAACCGCACACCTATATAACATGTTTCTCATCAAAAAATATCATGATTGAATTAATCTATATATATATAATACGATAATATTATAATTATATTTATAATATCACAAATTTATTCTAACCTTCCATGTCTTTAATAAATATTATAACATCACTCGTCTATTTCGAGGACTATCGTCTTATGAAGAGATTTGATTGGTTTTTCAATTAAATTTTACATGAAATTTAATAATGATAAAATTTGTGATTATTTATATTATATAAGAATTTAATTAAATAATATAAAAATAAAATTCCATAAATTTTGTTACACTTTCACTTATAATGGTAATGATATCATTATTTGTGTGTACATACAACCTTCCATCTCCATGATGTAATGTGATTCATTTTCCATGTCCACCATGCATTAATGATGTTAAAAATATATGTAATAACTAAATATGATATTCATATAAATATTATCCTTATATACATTATGTTTCTCCCTCATAATCACATTTGATATAACATTCATGATATAACACGCATGATAAAATAATGTAATTAACATTCAATAAAATTAATATAATTAAAAAATATTTAAAACTTGGTGGAAAATGTTATAATCGGATCATAATTTATAATTTAAATAATAATATTGTTATTTAATAAATTTATTACATGATTAAAATCATTATTCATGATTTTAAATAATTTTTATACAAAATAAATAGTGACAAAGTTGACATCGCCTCAAATTCACTTCGTTGGGTAATATTGTAATGGTATAAACATAATTTCATTTATCTAGTGTATATACTAACCTATTTTCATGTAATATCATGAATAATTAATAACTCATTTTATTTTTAGATTCAATTTTAACTCATTCATCAATGATAATTTTAATTAAAATTTTTAAAAGGTAAATAATTTAGTAACTCAATTTAATTTCATTGGGTTATATTAGTTTTTCGTTATAATTAATGTTATTTTATTAAAATTGTAAAGATTTACAATATATAATATTTTATTTCCATTTTATATGTGGATTATTTTATCATAATCTTTTAATTTCAAAATTCTCACATAATCATTATGATCATGGAAAGGGTTTCATTCACGATATCATTTTAATCATGATTTTTATCATGCATTCCATTTGAATTAAATTAATATTTAGTTGGATAATTTACCCCTCTAATTTTCTTATAATCTAGTTATTATAAAATAATTTATGTTATAATGCAATTTTAACACTCCATGGTACATCAAATTATTTATAAAATATTTTAAATTAAATAAAACATTTTTATCTCTTTTCTAAAAAAATATTTTTCTTCTATATCGATGTTTTGTAAATAATTAAAAATGTGTTATTATGTATGACTTAGATTTATTAATGATATTTTTACCCATATTTACATTTTTTAAAAAATTTATAGAATATTTATTTTATTATGTAGGTAAGTTAAAGAATTTTACATTGACAAAAGTACAGTACATTTCATTGAATCCATTATATGTTTCAAAAGCTATTTTTAAATAAAGGTGGATTGAAGAAATATTGTGAAATTTTATTATTAACAAATTAAATTTAAAAAAAATATTGTCTTTACAAATTTTTTAATGTAGTACTTATTATTATTTTATTAATAAATTAAAATAAAACATTAATTTCTTTATACACCAATATTGATATGTTATGTTTATAATATAATTATTTTTTTCTATTAATGATCTATGATCACTTCGACCTAGGAATGTATTGAGATTCACATTCTTCATTTATTTTTATATTATTTAAAATTCCCTTGAATTATTAACATCCTTAGGATTATTGGACATTAAATTTCCACAAAATATCCATATTTTAATCATGGATATGATTATGTCATAAACTTTATATCATTTATACATGTGGTGTTATATATTTAATTTTAATTTAATATCAATGGAAATACTGATAGATCCACATTCATTAATCAATATAGATATTTTATGATTAGGATCATTATTCAATAATGAAACCATTTATTAGATATATAAATAATTTTTGAAAACAAAGATAATAATGATGAATGGTTATAGATATCCCCCCAATGAGTCAGTAATCTCATAAAATAATTAATTTTTATATTCTTACATAAATGGGTTTATGGTGTATAAATAACCCACAGTTGTAAATTATATTGTGAATGATCTTGACAATAGATGTATCGTGATTCTTAGGATCAAAATGTCGTATAATTAATATTTTCATTTATTAAGAATTGTGTTATTATTATACATTAGATATTTATAATGATATTACCTTTCATGGAATTCCCTTATCTATTTGTGGATCAAATATCATGTTTTTGAAAATATTTAAATTGGCATACTGTTTATGCTATATCAAATCATTATATTCAAGTAATTTATTACAAGGAATGTGTTTTTTGATGTATCAATTTCCATATTTACTATGTTTATATAATTATCATTTTCAGGTTATGGATGAAATTTTTAATGTGATTAAATATTTAGATTCCTATATGGATTTCTATGTATCATATCATGACATTAATATTATTTTAATAGAATTTATGTTTAATTAATTAACATTAATATTTGATTATTATTAATGATTCATTATATCATCTAATTTATATAACTATTACTGAGAATATTATTTCTCCTATTTTGTATTCCTATCACATTATTACAGGAAGTGTACTATGAATGTCATTAAAGGATACTCTTCAGATACTAATGATATACTCAAAATAAATTATGTTTTAATTTCCACATTCTATGATAATTCAAGAATAAATTCTATATATAGTTAACCAAGAGAAATAAAATATTTTGTCCTCAATTATGTGATCACTTATATCTAAGGCTAAATTATATTGTTAACCACAAGCTCTAAGCTACTGGGGTTATCATCCTCACATTAACACTAAAATTAAGTGATACTTATATGATAATTTAGACAAAAATAATTCTAAATATTAAATCCAATTTATCATGTAAAAAATTTTATGACTGTGGAAATTAAATTTTATCTAAGGAACATGCAATACATAGGACACTGTTTTAACCATAAATAGGGTAATTAATTCTTACTCTTTTAACAAATCATTCTGGAAAAAATGTAGTTATCTTTATTAAGTAATATTTAATTTTTTATTTCAAAATATTAATCCATTTTACCTAATTAATATACCAGTACTAGAATAAATGAATTTTATATTGATCCCATAGTGTTAACAAAAAAGTGTGTTTACAAATAAATTTTTTTATAAGCATTAAAAGTTTTCAATTAAAAATTTAACATAAAACTGATTAAAATGAAAATTAATTAACCATAACATAGTTTAATGATATTTTTTAAACACTTTAAAATTTGAATAATTGTAAATTTTTTTAGAGAAAAATTATTTTTTAATAAAAATTATAATTTATCACTATTTAATGAAAAATTAACATTTTCGTAAAATGATAGTAAATGAAATATAAGATAATTTTATCTTTATAAATAAAATAGTCTTTATTTATTAAATAAATTTTTTAAATTTTTAAATTTTATTTGTAAAATATGTGTAAAAACGGAATGAAACCACTTTTAATATAAATATAGTTTTATAACATAAATATAGATTTCTTAATATCTTATGTTTAGAGAAAATAATATATGAATGATAAAATATATAATTGAATATTAAATATATATTTTTTCTTAAAATTAATAATCAATTGTAACTAATTTAATTTATTTAGATAAATTTTTTTTGTAGGTATAAAAATAGGTTTTTAGAAAATTACATTCCTCTTATATTCAAATGATTTCAGTTTGAAATTTAATAATTTGACTTGAAATGAATGTCTTTATACATGTTTAAACCATATACATTTCAAATTTTAGTTTCTCATTTCAATTTCCTCTAATTTAATAATTACATTATATCATTCACAATTAAAAAAATTATATATAGTATAGCATGGATTTATTAAAAACTTTGTTTTTAGAAATAGAAGCTATCAATGAAATTAAAGTTATAAAAAAATATTTCTGGAAATATTCTCATGTTACATTCTCTCCTATTTAATAAATTTATTCATTTCAATTTGATATGGTTCGTATGATGTAGGGTTTTAATATTTAAAAATCCCATTGTAGAAAACAGTCATCATAAAATGTGTTAATTAAACTTCCTCTTGAAAATAGGGAATCATACATAAGATTTTTATATAAAATAAAAAATATTAGGATGAAAAATAGTAGTGAATTAATCTAATTGAATATATGTACATCGATTAGAATACCGGTGCCTATGGATTAAAAAAGTGTGATACATAACATGTTCATGAGAAAGTAATCTTCCCAAAACCATAAATAATAGATTACATAAAAAAATTATGAATTATAAATGAAAGTAATAGTGAAATTTTTAATGAAGGTAATTTATCTAATTTTGAGAGAATTTTTAATATCCCGATGGAGAACATGACAAAATATACTTACATTATTTCATTCGATTTCATAATCAAAATTTTATCCTTGGGATATTCTTTGATAAAGTTCAATTTCATCTGGTACTTCTTGAAATGAAGTTGAGTATATCATTACTAGGGAACTAAAGGATCATAATATCCATAAATGAATGATAATTTCTCCATTATTATATATATTTATCAATATAATCAAAATGGTAAGCATGGGTTATCTAATATGCATAAATTGTCATACAAAAAAATAACCTGATAATATTGAAAGCCACATCTAAATATCAGCATCATCCATTACCTAAATGGTTAACCATAAGAAACATAAAATATTCATAAATTTATAATAATTTGTTGTAAATTTCCCTTTACTAGCTTATCATTATTACACTAAATATCATAAATATTCTCCTAATTTTCACATACTAAATATGTAAATAAATTTCAAATTATTCTCTTAGTTCATGTTAATAACAATATTTAAAATGAAACATCAGTTAAAACATAAAATATTCCTTATTATTTAAATAAATCTATAAATTACTGAATATATTCCATAAATCAAATTTTTTTGTAAACTCCATCTTTGTTAACATAAACAACTTGGTCATGAAATCATTAATCATTTCCAATCCAATAAATGTAGCACACTGTGATTTTAAAAGAGTAATGTTATATTTTGATAATGTATATTACATGAAAAAATATTTTACTTTATAATTTAATAGAGAATGTATTATATATATATATATTAATAACATTAAAATCATGGAATGCGCAGAACATCGTGTTTAAATAAAACATGATACACTATTAAAATAATGTTATTTAAACATGACAATTATAAACATTCAATTAATTTGTTAGGTGTGAAAATGCGTAAATAAATTATAAAAAATATATGTTAAACACTTGTATAAAAAAATATAATAATTTTAATTTTATTATAAATATATTAATAATAATTTGAAATAAAAAAAATGTTTTGTGAAAATAGTATCTATATACCTACAAAAGTAAGGTTTTTTACAAACACGTGTCGCTCTCCCCATCAGCCACACCACCCAAAACCCTATTTCCCTCTTTCATACACCCTCACATGCCCGATCTTTTCCCCATGCCTCTGTCCTGCGAATTCTATTCCCTCCACATCTAGGGTTTCTCCCACATTCCCTTACCTCCTTCTCTCTGATTCCCACCAGCTTCCGGCAATACCTCTCCCATTAGCTCCCACATACCCGACGATCTCCCCACACCCTGCTCGCGTTTCCAATCGTCGTTGTCTGCTTCGTATAAATCCTCTCCGCCTTCTCTGCCTGCTGAGCCTGCTCTGCCACCGGCTCCTCCACCTCGCGCTACTTCAGGCTTTGACCACATCACCTCCTACTCCCATGTTGTACTATGAATGATTCAATCGACGGAGACCAGTCTTCCTGCCCAGACGATGTTCCGATCTGATTTTCTGTTTCGAGGTAGTGGCCTGCTTCGACAAATAACTTTGACACACGACCGCTTTTCTACCGCCCCATTCACGATGCCATTCGGTGAGCGGTGCGCTATGTAATCTTATCTACATATCACGGTTTCGACCTACCGGCTAGCTTCAATGAAGGTCAATGAAAAAAACTCATCCTCTTCGCTACGCCTTCCGTATTGTTTCATCCAGGTATAGATTCTCTATATGCGAGCTCCTGTCGTTGAATCGATGTTCAGATTACTCCATTCTACAATACGATTTCTGAATGAAATCTTCCAGTAGTTATTTTCTCGTGTATATTGGTCTCATTTCGCACATCAGTATGCAAATTCAACCCATTTAAGGGTACCTTTTACTACATTACATTATATTCAGATTGCATATTTGCTTGTATATTTTTAGTGTAATTTATAAATATTTCTTTGATGGTGCTATGAGTGCGGTTCAGTGCAATAACAGGACAGTGCTTCGTGAGGTTTACAGAATATTTACTCCCATTCTTACTTCCATCTACACTGTAAAAATATTCCTCGATAACAATCTGAGGTATTCATTGTAACTATTTTTGATATTTTTGTCTTTGGTTCTTTATTTTTAATGTAATTAACTTTCCACTGCTTTTTTAAGGGTACCTTTTAGTGGATAATTTGACATTCAATTTGTAGATTTGATTTTCTATTTTCTGTGCAATCTTTATATGTTTCTTTGATGTTGGTATAAGTGTGGTTTATTGAAATCAAAGTACAGTTGTTATTCAGTTTTATATAATATTTAGTTGCAATTCCTTCTGACTTCAGTGCATATATATTCGTCAATATAATTTGTAGGTATTCATTCAAACAGATTTGCAGATGTGCTCCCATATAGCATTGTTTTTACTTGAATATTATATTTTCAAATGATTCATTTCTGTATACTATATACATTCGTTAATATAGGTATAAGTGTCATTTAGTAAAATTACAGGACATTTCATATCAATGGGTACCTCATACTACATTATGTGACATTAAATAATGAGATTTCATTGTATTTTTTGTGTGTGTAATGTATATATGTTTCTTTGATGTTGGTATAACTGTGGTTCATTGCAATCACAGTACAATGATTATTCAGGTTTAGAGATTACTTAGTTGCAATTCCATCCATCTTCACTGCATAAATTTTCCTCAATATCCATCCAGGTTATTCATTCAAACCGTTTTGCAGATGTGTTCCCATACTGCATTATATTTATTTTAATATGCTTCTTTTTGAATATGCTGTTTTCAAATATTTCATTTTTGGGAAATCCATGTTTTCATGCTCCACAATTTTCTTTATGCTGGACGTCACTAATGCTGGAGGAGGAGAATGCCTCACATTTTTTATTACTCTATAGGTTTCTGATGCTGACTGTTTTTGCTGGAAGTGTTGAATGTTTTTATGCAGAATGATGATCTTGGGAGTTTTGTTGTATTTGATGATATAATGTTTCTAGAATGATAAGAATTTTATTTAAAGGGACATGTTTTGATTTGTTTACATAAGTTTTATGAACCTTGAGCTCTTTGTATGCACCTTCCACTGTCTATTTGAAGAAGTTTTTTCCCAGAAGTTGCATGGTTGGTTGAACCATTGTATAAAAAGTGGTGATAAGGGTCTGAAATTTATTTATGAAATTAATATTTCTTATGTTACTACTGATTTTATCATCATGTTGTTTGAAAATGTGGGGGTGGCTGTTAAAGCGGTGGGATGTTCATATATACATTGTGCATTATTCCTGTATCTGATGCAAATATTTATGCGATCTTCCAATGTTCCTAGGCTGTCTACAGGTAAATGTTTTTTATGATATTCTTTTATTTTTACCATATAATGTTTAATATCAATACTTTTTTTGATGGTACATGAGTTGCAGATATGATATTGATATTGGGAAGATGGAGGGGGGTTGTCACATCCATGCATGTGGGTATATCTTTTTATGTTGAAGTAGAATTAGTAGCAGGTATTCTTACTGCCTCTAAAATTTTGAATATTTAAACGAATTTTTTCATTTTCGGAATATACATTCAAATTAACATATTCAATGATAAATAGAACATGATAGACATGTTTGGTAAGCCCATGTTTTCCATTTTTTAATCAGTTTCATGAAATTTTATTTCTTTATAAATTGATAACTATACATGTTTTTCTTTATTCATTTTGTAGATTTGAAAGGTGTTCACTAATTAATGTTGTGTGTTTTCCCCATTCTTGAAATTTCGTTGAAGTGAAGTCCTATTTTTTAAAAAATGGATCATTTCAATATATTATATTTCAGTATTTTTGTTTGATAGGCAATCATAAATGGTATTCATAGACTAAATTGTTTCCAAATTACTAGCCTTACAAGTTACTTTTTCAGACTTACTTTTTTCACTGACAACATCTTTCTTCATATGTAAACATAACACCATCACTTTTTGTTGAAAAATTAGTTCACTTTATGTATTATAATTAATCTTCTGCACATCTCATACTTATTATAAGAACAACTCTTCATGTTCGTTATTAACATTGAAATATAGTAATGTCTTCATAAAAACATTCATTGAACCATTTTGTCTTACAAACATATAAAAAATTAAGTTTGAAATAGTTATCATTTTCTAAATAACCTCCTCTCATGATACTACTTCTCCCTTTATGTAGTTTGTCATGTATTATCTGTGTAGTTATATGTTTAGAGAATTCCTTGAAGAAAACATTCCACTAGCTGAGTATTGATTGGTTAGTGTAATTCCTCAGGTTTCCTTAGTTGTTTATTTCACATTAGTTTTAAATTCATGCCATGGAGTGAGAAGTCATGGTTGTTGATTCAGGTTTGTATCTATCCAGAAGAACTTCACATATCCACATGTATCGGTTCATTTTTTTCATTTCCTACGTAGTTTTTACTTCTGACAAGTTGTGTGTTCAATGTTATATTACGTTTTGTTACATAAAAGGGAATAAAAAAAGTATAGCAACTGCTATGGAGATACAGATTCAATTGCGGTAGTAAATTTTGAAGATATACGAAAAAATATTAGAGTTGATACTTTTTATTTAGTCATTATTTCTTCTTTCTACTGGTGTTTTTTACCTATGTAACTCTATGTTTGCTGAACTGTTTTATGCTTATTTATAATTCGAGCATTGAATGTGTTTTACTGTCATCACTGAACAATGTTGGGTTTCAATTATGGGATTCTAAGGATGTTTGTCTCCCTAAAGGTATGTCTCACTACTTCGAATGTCATTGGACCCATATGATAGTGGAAAATTTGTTTTGGTTTCTACTTTCAGGGGTTATGTTTACTTGATCCATGTATTTTAAAAATTTATTTATTTATTTATTTCTGTTGGATCATTCAACCAAAATTTGGATCATCCACGATATTTTCTTGAATGTGTGTTTCATTAATCTGAAAAGATGTATGACAACTGTTATGGGGAAAGATTATATTAATGCTTCAGTACCATATTGATTTCCCAAATTCTTATTTATGTATTTATCTTAATGTGTGTCTATTTGATGTAACAAATTTCAATGTTTCAAACCATCATCGTTAAACTGAACATAATAGCTATAGAGTGGTTTTTTTCATTGATAATAGAAATTAAATCAGTATCTTTATTGACATCTTAGAACACACTTATGTAACTATCTATTTATTACTGATTTTCATTGTAATAAAAAAGTAACAAAATATTACAGTTTCATTCATTACTATACATGAATTTAGTTGTTTATTTCTCATTTGTTTAATATTGATGCCAAGGAGTGAGAAGTCATGGTTGTTTATTCAGGTTTGTATCTATCCAGAAGAACATCACATATCCACTTGTATCAGTTCATTTTTTTCATTTCCTACTTAGTTTTTACTTCTAACATGTTCTGTGTTGAATGTTATATAACTTTTTGTTGCATGAAAGGGAATAAAAAAAGTATAGCAGCTGCTATGGAGATACAGATTTAGTTGCGGGAGCAAATTTTGAAGATATACCAATAAGAATTAGAGTTGATAATTTTTATGTAGTCATTATTTCTTCTTTCTATTGTTGTTTTTTTACTTATGTAACTCTATGTTTGCTGAACTGTTTTATTCTTATTTATAATTCGAGATTTGAATGTGTTTTAGTGTCATCACTGAACGATGTTGGGTTCCAATTATGGGATTCTAAGGATGTTTGACTCCCTAAAGGTATGTCTCACTACTTCAAATGTCATGGGACCAATATGATAATGGAAAATTTGTTTTGGTTTCTATTATCAGGGGTTATGTTTACTTGATCCATGTATTTTCAAAATTCATTCATTTATTTATTTCTATTGGATCATTCTACCACAATTTGGATCATCCACGATATTTTCTTGAATTTATGTTTCATTAGTCTGAAAAGATGTATGACAACTGTTATGGGGAAAGATTATATTAATGCTTGGGTACCATATTGATTTCCCATATTCTTATTTATGTATTTATCTTAATGTGTGCCTATTTGATGTAACAAATTTCAATGTTTCAAACCATCATCGTTAAACTGAACATAACAGCTATAGGGTGGTTTTTTTCATTGATAATAGAAATTAAATCAGTATCTTTATTGACAGCTTAGAACACACTTATGTAACTATCTATTTATTACTGATTTTCATTGTAAGAAAAAAGTAACAAAACATTACAGTTTCATTCATTACTATACATGAATTCAGTTGTTTATTTCTCTTTTGTTTAATATTGATTCCAAGGAGTGAGAAGTCATGGTTGTTGATTCAGGTTTGTATCTATCTAGAAGAACTTCACATATCCACTTGTATCAGATCATTTTTTTTTTCATTTCCTACTTAGTTTTTAATTCTGACATGTTGTGTGTTGAATGTTATATTACTTTTTGTTGCATGAAAGGGAATAAAAAAAGTATAGCAGCTGCTATGGAGATACAGATTCAATTATGGGAGCAAATTTTAAAGATATACCAATAAGTATTGGAGTTTATACATTTTATGTAGTCTTTATTTCTTCTTTCTATTGGTGTTTTTTACCTATGTAACTCTATGTTCGCTGAACTTTTTTATTCTTATTTATAATTTGAGATTTGAATGTGTTTTAGTGTCATCACTGAACGATGTTGGGTTCCAATTATGGGATTCTAAGGATGTTTAACTCCCTAAATGTATGTATCACTACTTCAAATGTCATGGGACCCATATGATAATGGAAAATTTGTTTTGGTTTCTATTTTTAGGGGTTATGTTTACTTGATCCATGTATTTTCAAAATTCATTCATTTATTTATTTCTGTTGGATCATTCTACCACAATTTGGATCATCCACGATATTTTCTTGAATTTATGTTTCATTAATCTAAAAATATGTATTACAACTGTTATGGGGAAATATTATATTAATTATTGAGTACCATATTGATTTCCCATATGCTTATTTATGTATTTATCTTATTGTGTGTCTATTTGATGTAACAAATTTCAATGTTTCAAACCATCATCGTTCAACTGAACATAACAGCTATAAAGGGGTTTTTGTCATTGATAATGACAATTAAATCAGTATCTTTATTTACAGCTTAGAACACACTTGTGTAACTATAACGACCCACACTTTACATACATTGTTAATACTTCAAAATTGAATCACACTTATTACAACATATGACAAAACCACAAAGGACCGTATAGGTATAGTGTCTTTAGAAACTGGGAAACATAAACAACTGGTTCATAAATATTCTACAGTGTCTCCCATATATTTCATCATAACTAGGGTCCCTTTTAGCATATTCTACTTAATATCCATCTTCCTGACTTGGGGAAAAGAAAACATAAAAGAGTGAGGTCAAATTCTCAGCAAGGGAAAATAAAGGAAATAAAAATCATATCATATCTTTTTGAAAATCAAAACCTGCAAAAGAGATCATAATATCTTAACATGGAATAAATCATAGAAGTGAAAATGAGATCCCCATAATCATAACATAAAACTTGAATCTTTGTGGCATGCACACATAATCATGGAAAATCATTTCTTGTTAGTCATGACTCATTGCCAAGACTATCTTAGTGGACAAAGTCCCTTTCTGAACCGAGTTCACTCCTCGTTTCAGTCCTGTATCACTGAACCGAAATAACCTTCCATTCCAGCCATGTCTATCTCATGAGATATAAAATCATTACCCAATGCATTGGAGGGAGATATAGGTCCCACCCATCTTATAATGAATCCTTTCTTATGTGTGCCACATAATCATAAAACATACATCATCGCATAACACATGTAACAAAAATGGGATTCTTGAAACATCATGACATCATAAAACAATTCATATAAGATAAAGGAATTCATAAAAAAATTTCCATCACAACATAATCAAATCCATGTAATAATAGGGATAAAAACAGAACCCTTTTATTATCTTAGATGGAAAATAATTTTGATAAAATACTTGAACTCCATTCTTGAGGAAAATATCCTTTCTACTTCAAAAACACTTTTCCTTTCTTAACATGTCATAAAATATTAAACTAAAAGAAGTGGATTAAAAATAAACTTGAATACTTGTAAAGGAAGCTTCTTGGAAATAATGTTTTAGAAATCCATTCATGCCTTATAAGTTAAAAAAACATTCTTCGTACTTTTGTCGGAAAAGTCAAAAAGTACCTCGTACGGAAAAACGACAAAAGATTCCTTTCATATTCTTTACTAAAAACTCACCTAAGGGTAAAATTGGATTTAAACTATTGCAAGTGGATGGAAACAATATTACATATTGAGGGAACATGGATGTGGATGATAAAATACACCCCAGTAAATACTTACGAATAAACAATCTCGGATAAAAATGAGATTGTGATATTTTCCTTACCTTAGGTCCGATTTGCTTTGTTCGTGTCCGAAGATCCTGTATAATGGTTTAAATAATGTTATTGACTTATTCCAGAATCATACATATTGATATGAGATCATATATGGTCATATTATTAGCTTCTTGTTAGTAATATTTCATTGTTACTTGTTACTCGGGTCTTTATAACTTTTTGTTCTTATGCGTGTTTTGTCGAATAAATTCTTATTCGTATCTTTAGGTTATAGATAATTCATTTCCAGAATGGTATTAGTGTATTATATACCATATTCATTCATTCAATTCATTTATATAATCATTATGAAATGAAGATCATGTAGAACGAGTCGCATCACATCGTGGAGACGGTATTCCGTACGTACGCACGAGTGATGATATCATTCCTATGATCGTGGAATTGTATTGGAGTATATATATTATTTCAGTATCAATATTACTTCATAATAATCATATTTAGTTACTCATTACACCATTATAACCATCCTTGTAAGGTGATGGTGGAAAATAGATTACACCACGGCGTGGAGACGGTATTCCGTACGTACGCACGCGCGGTGATTTCATTTTTCCGTAGGATGGATAGAAGGTGAATTAGGGTTGTTTCATATTTATAATAACATATCAGTATGTAAGTAATACTGATGTTATTACTTTATCATGAAACAACTAAAGAAGAAGAAGTTGAAGAAGAAAGAAATTGAAAAGATCGGTAATGGATATTACCTCTTCTTTGGAACGCCTTTTTGAATCCTCCACTTAAGGAACTAAGATTGGTCTTTGGAGAAGACCAGGACCTCTAGGATTATTCTAGGGAAGTGGAGAGGATAAAATGGCAGGGGTTGGCCGAGCTTGAGTGCTCAAATTGGTGTGAGGAGGAGGGGGAGGAGGTGCCCTTTTATAAGGGAGGAGAGGGGCACCTTAGGAATATCTCAAAATATTATTTTATATTAAAGTCAAAATCGGTTTATAATGGTTCCAAAGGGTCTTATTTCGAAGATAAAGTGGGGATGGGTCGAAATCCTATCAACCAATAGAATTTAGACAAGTTTAGGATAATATTTTAACCTTATCAATTAAATTTAACTCTAAGTTAAATAATTTAACTTTTACCATGTCTTTTTGTTTTCTTTCACTATATGGTTAATACACTTACTATAACATGCCAAACGAACCCCAAATTGTTTATAATTAAAATATATATCCTTATCTAAGTCATTTGGCCGAACCTTAGATTTTTAGGAATAAAATAACAATTAATAATATAATATTTGATTTAAAAACTATTTTGTGTCAATTTTGACACTATTTGATATATGATTTTTGTCAAAGTCATAACAGAATTATATGTTCGAACCAAGTTGATTAAATCAATACTAATATATCATAGTAACCTAGAAAATTAGTGGAATTCATAAAAAGTCTCAAATTACATTTATTTTGGTATTTATATTATCAATTTTGTCAATATTTCATTAATAAGATAATTACTGCATCATCTTTGTGTCATAAATAAATTAAATTATTTGATGTCTAAAAATTACAAATAAAATACCATCATGTAGGAAATCTTTTTAGCTTTATAATGAATATTTACAATCGAATTTATCTTATGTATAACCCTATATTAAAAATGATGTACTTATTAAACTTTGATTTTAACTATTTTAACCCTTCTTTAAATAAATTAATAATAAATGTCCTAATCTAATCCAAGTGGGCCTAAATGGTCATATTTTATTCCTAAGTTTGTTTTTGGTCGAATTACACTTATCCAATAGAATTAGGACATGTGTTAGGGTAATATTAATATCATATTTACCCTTAGTTACCCTATTTACTATTAACTGCGGTAAAAATAGTAAAAAGTTACTATTCACCAAAAAATTATTTTCATCTCATTGAACCACATTTTAGTCCTTGATATTAACCGTGTCTCTCGGATTTTTGAAATTCCATTCACAGAAGCGGTAAAATTAAGTTTTATGAAAAATTCAGTTTTTAACCTACCACTTAGTGGTTTCACTATTCATCAAAAATTGAAAGTTTTCAGAAAAATACCAAAATTTCACCCTAGGATAATTTCGATATTCTGAGTCCAAAAATGAAGTCCATTTTGAAAAATAAAATTTATAAAATTTCAAAAAGTGGTTATTACTATTCATAACGGCTAGTTTTAATAGCATATTGTTGTTTAGTGAAACTCGGTATTGCGTACGACGCAAGCTATCGAGGAAGGTCGCGATTGCGTGTAAAGCAAGCCAAGCAAGTGTTGTGTAGAAAAAGATTCCTTTGATGATTTATATAACATAAAAGTCTCGGGTGTTACATTCTACCCCCCTTAAAAAGAATTTCTCCCTCGAAATTCGTCACTTTGCAACAAACAAATGAGGATACTTCTCCCTCATCATATCCTCAAGCTCCCATGTAGCTTCTTCAAGTTGGTGGTTTCTCCATAAAACTTTCACCAAGCGAGTGGTCTTGTTTCGTAGGACTTTTTCGCTACGATCCAGAATCTCTATCGGCTGTTCTTCATAAGAAAGATCTTTCTCCAGCGGTACAACTTCTGAGCTGAGTATATGTGAAGGATCTGGTATGTACTTTCTCAGGAGAGATACATGGAACACATCGTGAACATGAGAGAGATTCGGTGGAAGCGCCAATCGGTAAGATACCTTCCCAACACGATCCAGTATTTCAAAAGGACCGATATATCTAGGGCTCAACTTCCCCTTCTTTCCAAATCTCATAACCCTCTTCCAGGGAGATATTCGTAAGAACACTTTATCACCCACTTCAAACTCTAGGTCTTTTCTTCGGTTGTCGGCATAACTTTTCTGTCGACTCTGAGCTGCTCTTATGTGTTGTTGAATAGATCTGACCTTTTCTGCCATTTCATCAACGAGATCAGGTCCTAATAGCTTTCTTTCCCCAACTTCATCCCAGCAAGTTGGAGTCCTGCATTTCTTTCCATAGAGAGATTCATAAGGAGCCATCTGAATACTGGAGTGAAAGCTATTATTATAAGAAAATTCCACCAAAGGTAGGTGTTGATCCCAACCTCCTTTGAAATCCATAGAGCAAGCTCTCAACATATCTTCTAGGGTTTGAATTGTTCTCTCAGACTGACCGTCTGTCTGGGGATGATAAGCAGTGCTGAAACTCAACTCTGTATCCAGAGTATGCTGAAGACTTCGCCAGAACTTCGAGGTAAATCTCGGATCTCGATCAGATATAATAGAAAGTGGTACTCCATGCAATCTTACCACTTCCTTTACATATATCCTGGCAAGCTGATCTAGAGAGAAATCCTCTCTAATAGCAATGAAGTGTGCAGACTTTGTAAGACGATCAACTATGACCCAGATAGCATTATTACCTTTGGATGTTTTAGGAAGTCCTGTGACAAAGTCCATAGTGATGTTTTCCCATTTCCATTCGGGTATGGGTAATGGTTGTAACATCCCCTTAGACTTCTGTCTCTCAGCTTTAACTTGTTGACAAACCAAGCATCGAGAGACATATTCAGCAACATCTCTTTTCATGCCATCCCACCAGAAGTACTCTTTCAGGTCCCTATACATCTTCGTGCTTCCAGGATGAATAGAGAATGAAGAACTATGAGCCTCATCCAGCAGCTCTTTTTTTAATTCGGGGATGGGAGGAACACAAACCCGATTCCTGAACTTTATTATCCCATCACAATCAAGGTTGAATTCAGGAACATTTCTCACCTTCTTTTGTAACTCGACATCTTCTTTCTGTGCCTCTTTAATCTTCACATGTATAGATGGTTGAACATTCATTTGAGAAAGATAAGATTTTTCCCCTTCCATTATAATTCCAAGATCCATCCTTTGTAAATCCATAAATATTGGATCTTTTGTGATCCTCATCATGGATAAACTAGCATGGTCTTGTCGACTTAATGCATCTGCCACCTTGTTTGCTTTCCCAGGGTGGTAATGGATTGAGCAGTCATAATCCTTAATCAGCTCCAACCATCTTCTTTGGCGCATATTCAGCTCCTTTTGTGTGAAAATATACTTTAAACTTTTATGATCAGTATAAGTATCACACCATTCACCATAAAGGTAATGCCTACAAATCTTTAATGCAAAGATTACCGCAGCCAACTCCAAATCATGTGTTGGGTAATTTTGTTCATGGATTTTCAACTGTCGTGAGGCATAAGCTATCACCATATCATTTTGCATAAGAACACACCCCAATCCCTTCTTGGATGCATCACTATAGATCACAAACCTTTCTCCACTACAAGGCAGTGTGAGCACAGGTGCACTGGATAACCTTCTTTTCAACTCCTTGAAATTCTCTTCACATTCCTCTGTCCAGACAAACTTAACTCCTTTCCGAGTCAACTTGGTGAGTGGATTAGATAATCGTGAAAAATCTTTTACAAAACGTCGATAATATCCAGCCAAACCAAGAAAAATTCGGATCTCAGTTACTGTTGTTGGTCTTGACCATCTTTCGATAACCTCTGTTTTTGCTGGATCCACAGATATCCCCTCTTTTGAGATTATGTGACCCAAAAATGCAACTTTTTGAAGCCAAAATTCACACTTGGTAAATTTGGCATAAAGCTTCTCTTTTCTCAGGGTCTTCAATATAATTCTCAAGTGATCTTCATGCTCTTCCTTGTTCTTTGAATAGACAAGAATATCGTCTATAAAGACTACCACAAATTGATCAAGATAGTCTCTAAAGACTCTATTCATTAGATCCATGAAGATAGCAGGGGCATTAGTAAGACCAAATGGCATCACTATAAATTCATAGTGTCCATACCTTGTACGGAAAGTCGTCTCTGGTATATCCTCCCTTTTGACCCTTAATTGATGATACCCTGAACAAAGATCAATCTTGGAAAAGTATTGAGCTCCGCGTAGTTGGTCAAATAAGTCATCAATGCGTGGGAGAGGATATTTGTTCTTGATAGTGATCTTGTTAAGTTCTCGATAATCAATGCAGAGTCTCATTGATCCATCTTTCTTCTTAACAAATAGAACAGGTGCTCCCCAAGGTGACGCACTAGGGCATATGAATCCCTTATCAAGATTCTCTTGGAGTTGCTTCTTCAATTCCTGCAACTCAATTGGAGCCATTCTATAAGGTGTCTTTGAAATAGGCAAAGCACCCGGTACGAGTTCTATTGAAAACTCAACTTCACGATTTGGTGGAAGACCCGGTAATTCCTCCGGAAAGACATCATCAAACTCCCGTACAATGGGAATATTCTTAATCGTGAGTTTCTCACCAACTATTTGAGATAAATAACCTTCATTTAGTGGAATCAATACCCATAAGATGGAAGAAATTTCCACTGGAAGGTTATGTTCATCCATGCATTGATAGACGATCGTAGGTTGATCTGGAATATGAAATGTGACTTCCCTTCTTTGGCAATTGATATGAGCTCCATGTAGAGAAAGCCAATCCATGCCAAGAATCACATCAAATTCCACTAAAGGAAGGATCACAAGATTTGCAGGAAGCACTTTCCCACAAACTTCGATCGGAGAAGAATTATAAACTTCTGATGCGATTGATGTGCCATTAGGTGTTGTCACAGCTAACTCAACATCTAATTGTTGAGGTAATACAGTGATAACCTTAGAAAATTTTTCAGAAATAAAAGAGTGGGTGGATCCAGAATCAAATAAAACATTTGCTACTTTAGAGTGGATGGTAATTGTACCTTTCACCACATCGTTATCGTACTCCACATCGCTGATAGAAATTGCATGTGACTTTCCTTTTTCTTTAGCCTTAAGAGTTTGTTGACGTCGACCATCATCATCAACCCTTGGATTTGGGCATTGATTGGCATAATGCCCCATCTCCTTGCACTTGAAACATTGAAGTGTTGTAGGTTCATTCTGTGTATCCCTTCCTTTGTTTGCGTCATTAGACATCTTCTTCCCATTATCACGGCATTCAAATGCCCGATGACCTTCCTTTCCACTTTTAAAACATTTACTTGTCCCTTTAAGACAACTCCCTCCATGTTTCTTTCCACACTTTGAGCATAAGGTAAAGTTCATCTTCTTTTCTGTGTGCTCTTTAGATTTTTCTTTGAATTCCATCTTCCTCTTCTTATCAAACCCATGTGACTGATGGGTTACTCCAATCTCCATCTCGACTTTGAGAGCACATCGAACGATTTCCTCGTAGCTATTGAAGTCCCTTATGGCTAACGCCCTTCGAAGACTTGGTTTTAAGCCACTAAAGAATCGATCGATCTTACTCTCAGGTTGGATAATAATACCAGAAGCGTACCTTGCAAGTCTGGTAAAATTTTCTTCATAGGTACCAACAGATTCATCATCCCTTTGCTTCAGTTCAAGGAACTCTTTCTCCATCATTGTTCGGAGAATACGAGGGAAGTACTTATTGAAAAATAAGTTCTTGAACTCGTCCCATTCCATAGACTCAATTTCATCCCTTTGCCTCGTATTCTTAACAAGATTCCACCATTGATCAACATCTCCTTCCAAATGATACACTGCTAGGATGACATTATCATGTTCAGAACATTGAAGAACTGAAAATATCTTTTCAGTAGTACTAATCCATTGTTCAGCAACTAATGGATCAGTAGACCCGCTGAAAGAAGGTGGACGCTGCCTCATGAAGGATTCAACAGAATGTTGCTCCCTCCTTTGCTCGTTTGGAAATCCTGCATGATTCATAGCTTGAGAAAGTTGTGTGAGCATGGCTACAAGATTTTGCATTCCAGCTCCCATATCGTTTGGTTGCTCAGGGGGACAATCATTGCATTGCCCATCGCATTCCGCATTAACACGGTTCCTTCGGGTTCCATCCATTGACTAAAACCAAGAAGAATAGTGTGAGCAACACTAATTATAATAGGAAACCACATAATTCAAGAATAAAATTTTCATGCTTATGGTCTTATCCTAGGTTATTCATGGCCATTTCAAAGATTGTGTTCTATGCTTAGACTTATCCTTAGGGTTCTTACTAAGGCTTTCACATCCTAGTTTCCAAAGGTTGACTATACCTTTCCTTTGATACCAACTATAACGACCCACACTTTACATACATTGTTAATACTTCAAAATTGAATCACACTTATTACAACATATGACAAAACCACAAAGGACCGTATAGGTATAGTGTCTTTAGAAACTGGGAAACATAAACAACTGGTTCATAAATCTTCTACAGTGTCTCCCATTTATTTCATCATAACTAGGGTCCCTTTTAGCATATTCTACTTAATATCCATCTTCCTGACCTGGGGAAAAGAAAACATAAAAGAGTGAGCTCAAATGCTCAGCAAGGGCAAATAAAGGAAATAAAAATCATATCATATCTTTTTGAAAATCAAAACCTGCAAAAGAGATCATAATATTTTAACATGGAATAAATCATAGAAGTGAAAATGAGATCCCCATAATCATAACATAAAACTTGAATCTTTGTGGCATGCACACATAATCATGGAAAATCATTTCTTGTTAGTCATGACTCATTGCCAAGACTATCTTAGTGGACAAAGTCCCTTTCTGAACCGAGTTCACTCCTCGTTTCAGTCCTGTATCACTGAACCGAAATAACCTTCCGTTCCAGCCATGTCTATCTCATGAGATATAAAATCATTACCCAATGCATTGGAGGGAGATATAGGTCCCACCCATCTTATAATGAATCCTTTCTTATGTGTGCCACATAATCATAAAACATACATCATCGCATAACACATGTAACAAAAATGGGATTCTTGAAACATCATGACATCATAAAACAATTCATATAAGATAAAGGAATTCATAAAAATATTTCCATCACAACATAATCAAATCCATGTAATAATAGGGATAAAAACAGAACCCTTTTATTATCTTAGATGGAAAATAATTTTGATAAAATACTTGAACTCCATTCTTGAGGAAAAAATCCTTTCTACTTCAAAAACACTTTTCCTTTCTTAACATGTCATAAAATTTTAAACTAAAAGAAGTGGATTAAAAATAAACTTGAATACTTGTAAAGGAAGCTTCTTGGAAATAATGTTTTAGAAATCCATTCATGCCTTATAAGTTAAAAAAAACATTCTTCGTACTTTTGTCGGAAAAGTCAAAAAGTACCTCGTACGGAAAAACGACAAAAGATTCCTTTCATATTCTTTACTAAAAACTCACCTAAGGGTAAAATTGGATTTAAACTATTGCAAGTGGATGGAAACAATATTACATATTTAGGGAACATGGATGTGGATGATAAAATACACCCCAGTAAATACTTACGAATAAACAATCTCGGATAAAAATGAGATTGTGATATTTTCCTTACCTTAGGTCTGATTTGCTTTGTTCGTGTCCGAAGCTCCTGTATAATGGTTTAAATAATGTTATTGACTTATTCCAGAATCATACATATTGATATGAGATCATATATGGTCATATTATTAGCTTCTTGTTAGTAATATTTCATTGTTACTTGTTACTCGGGTCTTTATAACTTTTTGTTCTTATGCGTGTTTTGTCGAATAAATTCTTATTCTTATCTTTAGGTTATAGATAATTCATTTACAGAATGGTATTAGTGTATTATATACCATATTCATTCATTCAATTCATTTATATAATCATTATGAAATGAAGATCATGTAGAACGAGTCGCATCACATCGTGGAGACGGTATTCCGTACGTACGCACGAGTGATGATATCATTCCTATGATCGTGGAATTGTATTGGAGTATATATATTATTTCAGTATCAATATTACTTCATAATAATCATATTTAGTTACTCATTACACCATTATAACCATCCTTGTAAGGTGATGGTGGAAAATAGATTACACCACGGCGTGGAGACGGTATTCCGTACGTACGCACGCGCGGTGATTTCATTTTTCCGTAGGATGGATAGAAGGTGAATTAGGGTTGTTTCATATTTATAATAACATATCAGTATGTAAGTAATACTGATGTTATTACTTTATCATGAAACAACTAAAGAAGAAGAAGTTGAAGAAGAAAGAAATTGAAAAGATCGGTAATGGATATTACCTCTTCTTTGGAACGCCTTTTTGAATCCTCCACTTAAGGAACTAAGATTGGTCTTTGGAGAAGACCAGGACCTCTAGGATTATTCTAGGGAAGTGGAGAGGAGAAAATGGCAGGGGTTGGCCGAGCTTGAGTGCTCAAATTGGTGTGAGGAGGAGGGGGAGGAGGTGCCCTTTTATAAGGGAGGAGAGGGGCACCTTAGGAATATCTCAAAATATTATTTTATATTAAAGTCAAAATCGGTTTATAATGGTTCCAAAGGGTCTTATTTCGAAGATAAAGTGGGGATGGGTCGAAATCCTATCAACCAATAGAATTTAGTCAAGTTTAGGATATTATTTTAACCTTATCAATTAAATTTAACTCTAAGTTAAATAATTTAACTTTTACCATGTCTTTTTGTTTTCTTTCACTATATGGTTAATACACTTACTATAACATGCCAAACGAACCCCAAATTGTTTATTATTAAAATATATATCCTTATCTAAGTCATTTGGCCGAACCTTAGATTTTTAGGAATAAAATAACAATTAATAATATAATATTTGATTTAAAAACTATTTTGTGTCAATTTTGACACTATTTGATATATGATTTTTGTCAAAGCCATAACAGAATTATATGTTCTAAACAAGTGGATTAAATCAATACTAATATATCATAGTAACCTATAAAATTAGTGGAATTCATAAAAAGTCTCAAATTACATTTATTTTGGTATTTATATTATCAATTTTGTCAATATTTCATTAATAAGATAATTACTGCATCATCTTTGTGTCATAAATAAATTAAATTATTTGATGTCTAAAAATTACAAATAAAATACCATCATGTAGGAAATCTTTTTAGCTTTATAATGAATATTTACAATCGAATTTATCTTATGTATAACCCTATATTAAAAATGATGTACTTATTAAACTTTGATTTTAACTATTTTAACCCTTCTTTAAATAAATTAATAATAAATGTCCTAATCTAATCCAAGTGGGCCTAAATGGTCATATTTTATTCCTAAGTTTGTTTTTGGTCGAATTACACTTATCCAATAGAATTAGGACATGTGTTAGGGTAATATTAATATCATAGTTACCCTTAGTTACCCTATTTACTATTAACCGCGGTAAAAATAGTAAAAAGTTACTATTCACCAAAAAATTATTTTCATCTCATTGAACCACATTTTAGTCCTTGATATTAACCGTGTCTCTCGGATTTTTGAAATTCCATTCACAGAAGCGGTAAAATTATGTTTTATGCAAAATTCAGTTTTTAACCTACCACTTAGTGGTTTCACTATTCATCAAAAATTGAAAGTTTTCAGAAAAATACCAAAATTTCACCCTAGGATAATTTCGATATTCTGAGTCCAAAAATGAAGTCCATTTTGAAAAATAAAATTTATAAAATTTCAAAAAGTGGTTATTACTATTCATAACGGCTAGTTTTAATAGCATATTGTTGTTTAGTGAAACTCGGTATTGCGTACGACGCAAGCTATCGAGGAAGGTCGCGATTGCGTGTAAAGCAAGCCAAGCAAGTGTTGTGTAGAAAAAGATTCCTTTGATTATTTATATAACATAAAAGTCTCGGGTGTTACAGTAACTATCAATTTATTACTGATTTTCATTGTAAGAAAAAAGTAACAAAACATTACAGTTTCATTCATTACTATACATGAACATTAAACCGGTGGGTCTTCATAGTGACTTATCATAACCCGAAATCTCTCTCTCACCTTATACAGGTCTGCACATATATAATTATACAGAGTGATTAAATTAATTTGTAATTTTTTTAACATTTTATTACAATAGTCTGTACCACAAATTTATGTTTTCAATATATTCAGTATATTCAATATTCATGCCGGGTTTCGATCCTTCTTACAAGGTGACATGGTGTACTTAAACTTGATTTTGGAGAAGAACAACATCATGGAACACATTAGCAAGGGTACATTTTCAAGCATTGGGTCATTTTTTTGTTTCAGTTAATAGATCCTTTTAATTGTATTAAATATGATAAGTGATCCATTTTTTAGACTACATATACTCTCATTGAGCATTGTATGTATTTAATTTGATTAGTGAATAGTTTTTTAATCCTTTAAAACAAGTATTGATTTTGAGCAGTGAATCATGATTTTTTATTGAGTAGATGGTCATTTATTAGAGCATTAACTAAATATGTTAATTTCTATTTCCCACATGCTTATTTAGGAAATAATTGGAGATAATTTAGTATTTCTTATGTGGAAAGATGGTGTTGATGCTACCGTCCAGATTCTAACTGAAGATACTCAAATCAGTGGAACAACTTCTTCAGGTGTGTTTGTAATCTAATTTACAGAATTCTAAAAATATTTTGATAGTTCAACTCCTGAAATATACTATCTTACTTTGATCATAGTATTGTTTCAACTCCTCATAATTTTTGATAATTATGCTGGACGTTTTTTAGTAATGATTGGAAAATTTTCATATTTTAAGGAATATATGATGTCATACATCATTGTACAGATATTGTACAAAATAGGTTAAATAGTTCAATAAATTTGAGTTATACTCCATAAATTAACTATATCATTGCATTGTTATCTCATGATATATTTCTTGAATAATTATGGATTGTTCTCTTATAGATTGAATTTTTTTGAAAAATTATGAATGTTGATGTGTACATGGTTTGAGTTTCTATTATTAGAGCTGGGTGAGAAGTAATGGTGCTGGAGATTTGTGCCATTTTTTATCATAGTGTTTTGAATAAATAACATTGGATCTGGATAGATATTTTATTATTTTCTTAAATAATGTGTTACCTGTTGGAGCATCAATCCCCACTATTGGATTTTGAAAATGTTGAAATTTTGGGTAGATGGGGAAGACAGATGGGCTGAGTTGAAGCATCTGTAAAACACACCTCTAATTTCTCCTGGACGTTATCATCTGTAGACAGGGTATTATACTGAATACACCACAGAAGAAAAAATAATTTTACTGGAAACTCTTTTCAACCTAAGAACTCTCCCCATAGGTCATGAGAATTAGTCACATCCTAGATAATATGAACTTCCCTGCCATTGAAAATACCAGAAGCAGAACCAGTGAAAATAGAAAAATCTATATCATTATTCAGAATAGTATTTTCAAATATGCTCCTCTGATTCTTATCTAGAGTTTTCTGAATAAGTGTGGGATATGTTTAGGCATCCCTAAAATAGAATCTATGTTTGTTACTATGGGGGAATCCGATATAAATCCTTTACCAGTTGTAGAACCAATAGCTTATATCACCCTTACCAACTAAAGATCTTGTATAAAGTATTTTTTTGATTCATTTGTTCTCATATGTCAACTTAATGGGATTTGATCATTCGTCGGGATTCCTTTGTTTGGATTTAGTTGATGTGAGGATATGGGTTTGAATCAAATAACATTTTTAGGAATGGTAAAGTGATGGTTCAAAAAAAGTTGCATCTTGGAAATCCAAAACTGCTTTCTATTGAAAAACATGTTTACGATTTCTGCAATCTATAAGCTGTAGATTCTTAACATTTTATCATTTTATGAAAAATAGATTTGTGGCATCATCTGGTTAATATTTTAATTTTTTACAATCACGTGTATCATGTAATCTGTACATTTTTTTAACAAGTTTTATCTCATAGTTTATTGAAGACTACAGTTCATGTAATCCATATAAAGTTTAAATCTGTATTTTTCAGTGGGATGATCGTATATTTTCAATACTTGTAACAAAAAATTATGACATAAAGAATCAACTATTTTAAGTTTTTTTGCAGGGTACCCTATAGCTTGGTGGAATTGATTATTGTTGAACATGTTGCTGGGGTCGTGTTTGGTGACCTTTTATTTTCCAATTGTCGATGAATTAGTTGGCGGCCTTGATTATACTATTCACCGAATCATTTTTTGAAGCAACATTCAGATCTTTAAGATTGAGCTTTCAGTTCCAAAACTTGCGGCCATGGATGGTGGACATAAAACATTTTGTGGAATGATTATTCAAGCCCCCTTCGTTCTTAATGTTGGGCTTGAAGTTGAAATACTTTATAAAATGGATGTTTAATCAAACAAATTGTTGGTTTCCAATTTTTTCAAATAATTCCACAAGGTACCCTCTTCTCTCTTTCTATAACTGAACTCTTTAACCTGAAATTTACTTATATTTGATTGAACCACCAGTAGTTACTATTCTATTGATATGAAATAGTCTGTTAAAACACTACTTATCATTGAAGTGGATTTTGTGGAAATTAGTTCATGAATTCATGGAGGTACATTAATTTTTATTGACAATACCATTGTCATAAAGTGTAGACATTGTTTTCGGGAGAAAGAATTGGTGGCATACTCATAGAGAGTCCATGCCTTTGCACATCGAGCCTATGAAGTATCGATAGGGAGGTCTCACTACAATTTATTTCTCCTATGATGAGGTTCATTCCATTCTCTCTTATCTCGACCCTGTGAGAGAACTAACATTTAAATGTATTATCTTTTTATTTAGAATTGTTACAGTTGTCCAAACTTAACTTTGTTTGGAATTTCTTGCTATGGAATAATTTATTTGTCACAATGGTTTCCAAATTAGAAGAATTTATTTATTTTTTTGTTTGTTGGATTTAGCATGTTTGTGGGGGAATTCGAGCGGATGTTTGCGACCATGAAATCCATTGTATGAGTGATACATTCTGGCGAAATATTCCATATGTATGAACCATTCATCAATTTTATTTCTTATTACATATATATTTTAGATGATTCTAGATAGATAGAATTGATCAAAATAATCTATAATTTCCACCATCATAGGTTCGAAATACACCAAAGGCTCATAAATATTCATGGAGAAGAACTCATGAGTTATTCATATTATTTATTTATTCTACTGTATAGATTTGTTTTCATGGATGATACAATGATTCCAGTACCAACTAATAATCTTATAATTGGAATATTTTAGTATTCTTCTAGAAATAACAACATATATATATATATATTACTAATGTTAAAATATCCTATGAAATTAAATCAAGGGAGTGTGATAATATTTTGTATCATAAAGTGAAATTTATTTATGATGATTAGGTTAAAAAGTTGAACTATCAATTATATTATCTTTTAAAGACACCACACTGAATGCAACCAAGTTTCCTACTAATCCTCATCCCAACATCTTCACAAGCCCATCCAATCCAGTCAAAATCTAGATACCTTAAAACTCTCTACGTTTCCTTCCATCATTTATCACAATCTCACCTCTTTCCTCCACCTCCGCCCTCACCTCCACCTTCAGTTTCATCCATGTCTCTTATCTCTACCTCTTCCATTCCATCATGTCTTATCTCCATCACAATTAGTCTTTACTTCATTTTCTTCAATCACTGGTAACCTAATAACTTCATTATCATCGTTTTATTCTAGAAATTATATGAAATACAACGACAATGCAATTTATTTTAATGACACAAAACCAGATGATTTGAATGAAAATTGAATAGTCTCGTGCATTTGCACGGGTAAAGTACTAGCTTTTATAAAAGAAGGATTAGTCGCACATTATTAACATAATTTAAAAGTAATTTTTACCATATATAAAAAATTTAATTTTCATAAATACAAAAAAATTTAATTATATATTTTAAAATTAATCTCAGTTGAAATTTTTAGAATTTTGTTACAAAATTAATTTTTTAAGGAATATAGAAAACACAATTTTTTTGTTTAAAACATAATTTCCAATTCAAATATTTATATAAAAAAATTATTTTTTTAATTTATTATTATGTAAATTATTTTAATATTAAATGAATTTAGTTTATTGGAAACTATTTAGTATTTCATTCTAGTATAAAACCCTTTTAAACATTTGTAGCATTTTCTTTAGAATTTTGTTTCAACCCGTCTACAAGTTCAATATTACATTGCATTCTAACTATTATATGATTATAATTTTTAATAATTGATTAAATATTTATAATTATAATAATATATATAATACAATATGGTAAAATTAATTTTTTATTAGAATAGATATTGATATTATAAAAAAAATTACTATTTTAGTTAATGTAAAAATTTATTTTCCTTTGATTGAAAATGGATATTAGTGTTAAAAATTACCTAAAATTGTTACAAATACCTATTTTGGGACATATACCAACTTTATAATATTTATTATTCACTAAATTCCTATTTGGGTGGATTTCTAAATTATAAATATGTGGTTTTGACAATATGTATTCATTAATTCATTATGTGTGCTCTGCCCCACTAATAATAGGGAACCCCCTCACCTCCCCTTTTAGCATATACAAAACATGTTATCTTAGCCAATTACTAGCCAAATATTCCTTTGTATTCTCTAAACACTTACTAGATTCCACATTCTTAATATCAATGTATCCTAGGAAGGAATTATGTGTAAACAGAGAGAGTCTCCCTGTGGAAGATAAATAATTCCTAAACATGCATATTTTATTTATTTCATTTTCGACATCATTAAAATCATATTCCAATGTGATAATATAACAAAATAATTATAATAAATTTTTTAGATGTTATTATGTTAATAGAACTACCTAGATATATCTTCACTTTCATTAAATGGGAAATGAAACAATCGATAAGGAGTGGTGTGGACTACCAGCTCCTAAACCAATGTAATTTTCTTTCCACCACAACTATTCAAGGTTTAATTTAATAATGTATTTATATTTTTATATTATATTATTAACATTATTATACATATTAATATATTAAATTTCATTGAATAGTTTACTCTCCTTTTTTGTGGGGGGATGATAATGTCGCTCAAGTGTATTGTGGAGTATCGCCAATTAAAACAATGTGATTAATTTTTATCATATGATTTACATAGAAGGAAATAGGGATTAATTTATGGGATATATTTTATATTTTTCACATAAAAATAATTATAGAAATATAATAACACATCTAAAATCTTGCATTACCATCCATTTGAAGATAATAATATCGCATGTTCGTATGTATTGACTACCGCCTCCATGTAGCGATGTGTAACATTTTTAATTTTATTTTTACATAGATTGTATTAAGGATTTATTTGATTAATATAAATGTTATATATGAAATAATAATTATTCAGAAAGTGTTAATTATTATTTATTTTCATTTTTTTCAATCTATCAAGAAAAATGAAAACAATGTTTGTGTGTACTTATATCCTATAGTCTCCATGAATAGTGTAATCCATTTTTAATCAATAATATATATATATATATATATTAAATTAGATAAAAATATAGTGATTTTATATAATATTGATATCATATTTCAAAATATTTATATTTTGTGACCATGATTAAAAAAAGTGTCTGAAATTACCAAAGAAAAAAATTAATGAAAAAAATAAATTATCACCCAAAATAGTGATTTTATGAATGATTTTTTAATAAATGGGTCATAATATTAAAAAATTGAATCAAATATGATATTAAATACATGACTATTTATCATTAATGGATTAATAATAAACAAATTTTTATTAAATATATGGTTCAAAAATGCATGATGGAATTCAGAATTAAGGTAAGGGTTTCTCGCCCCACTTTTACTTCCCTAATATGTATTCTATATTCAGCACATATTTATTTTGTGTAGTTTATACACTACAACTACAATATGTTATACAATTAATCCAATTTTATTGAAGGTATATAATTTCAAATATTAATTTGTATCATCCAGGACTCTTATGATCAAAAAATTTCTAAAATTGTAATTGTTTAATTTATATTTTTACATCATTTATGAATTGTGTTTACAATTAAATATCAGTGTTTAATTTTGATAATATTTCAAAAATGTAACACCTTAATTTTAATATCCTCATTTTATTATTGAACTTTTAATTAAATATCACCATTTTACAGTCTTTGTAATGTAAAAGGATTTTAAATTTTTTATGAATAAATGACTTTATTTCTCACGTTGATTGAAAAATATTATATCTTCTAAAACTGTATTCACTAGAAAAAATTTGAAGATATTTTTATTCTTATAAAAATTATATATTAAATAATTTTTTATACATATTTATATTATTATAAAATTATAAAATGATTCATTCAGTCATTTTCAAAATAATTCATGTTTTTCTACTACTGAAAATTTAAATGTAATATTTCCTTCCACGTGTGTATCATGAGTGGATTTTTTTCTCTTCATGATGATTGCATGCACATTTTTAAATATTCTAATTTCCTTCTCAATGAAAATATTTTTAAATATTTTTTGGGATGTTTCAGTATAGAAGTGTTAATTTCTAAATGAAGGTGATGCTTTATTAAAAATGGTTTGAATGTAATTTTTATGGTATTTCTATTCATTAATAAAAAAACCATCATTTGTAATTATTATCCATTATGAATATATTCTAATTTTAATATCATATTTATTTCATTGTATTGTTTAGGATAAATAATCTATGATTTAATATTGTTACAACATTCCATATAAAACACTAAATAGTTTATAATAGTTTTAATTAATTTTTGTAAGTATTAACATATTGTATATTAGTATTAAAATTTTAATTTATATGTTTATAATATTTCACCCCAAAATCATGGGAAATTATTATAATTTCTTTTAGAATGGTGGGGCCAGAATTATATAACCACTCAATGCATCTGTAGGTCACCCGTGAAAAATTATTTTCCCAAATTAAATGTTATTTTACACAGAAATTTAAACAATATTTTAATTGTTAATGAATGTAGTTTTTTGTTTTTTAGTATTATTAATTCCCTCATTGGATGATTATTTTTTGATACTCTAAGTGATTATTCAATTAATAATAATATACATGGTTATATTTTAAGAAAAAGTGATTATTTTTATAGAATTATATGATAATCATTTATTCTATCCATATTATTCTAATTAAATAGATTCAATGTCGTGTGTTTCTTTTATTTACCATGACATATTCATTATTCTTATTCACTCAATATAAATTCCGTTGTACACATTCGCTTATTGATAATGTTAGGTCACCCAATTCTTATGTCTATTTCCCAAAGATTTAGATGTGTATTATGATTGATATCCATGGTTATACTAATAGATATGTTGTTTCACTCATGTAGAATAATATATTGTATTTTATTTCTTCAACAATAATGGGACATTCAATTATGTATCTTGTTGTCTAATAATACTAACATGTATATTCCTTCAGGGGTGAAATTATTTTTATCTTATTACAATGTAATAAATTAATTAATATCTCTAGGATTATAGGTTTATGGTCATTACATTTGGTATCAAATAATGTTAAATAGATACCTTGTGAACTATATATAAGTAAACATTGATAAGGGAAAATAACCCCATGATAAACATTGATTATAATTGTAGAAGAAAATCATAATGCTTTTAAGGATGCGATTATGTTTATAATCAAAATCCATATCAATTATTTTATGTAAAAGTGGTTATGGATTGGAAATAGATTGGGTTAATAACTCTAAAAAAATTGCAATGAGCTTGGCTCAAGCATTTCCTAGTACAAAAATGGATCTTACTATGCAGCTTTTTTTATGTTAAATTGGGATATTCTTGGGTTAATTAACATTTTATATAAAATGTAATGTCCCAGACCTCTCCAGTCCATTACCTTGTGAAAATGTGGTGTTAGAGGTGTTCTGGGATATTAAGGTGACTTGGGGGTGCGTTTGGGTGGAATTTTAAGGAAGAGTAAATGGCACTAGATTTCGCATGGTCGGCTTATAGTTTGTCTAAACCGTGCGTCCAAACTGTGCGAGGTTGGTCCAGGACGCAGGGGCTAACATAAAGCTAGCCCATGGTTTGACTAACTATGTGGCCTAACCGGGTGAGGAGTGTTTGACGAGGCAGTAGAGACTGTATGGTTAGCGCACGGTTTGTCTAACCGTGTGAGCGAACCATGCAGGCACTTAAATTAGAACCTAAAATCTTGGATCTCAACTGTTTCACCTCTAAGATTCCAGTTTAAGCTCCTAAGTGGCCATAACTCGGGTTACCCCTCCTTGAAGGTAGGAGAAGCTCTCCCAAGCATTTTGGAGGTGATCTGAAATCCTCTATTGGAGAATTGAAGCCGATTTCTTGAGGTATGTGATCGTTCTTGGTTGGTTTCTTAGATCTACTTAGATATACCCCTCCTCTTCTCTCGGTTTCATAGATATAAACATGTTATGGATAGATATAAGTGTGTTAATGCCATATATGACGATCTTTGGTCTTGATCCTGCTAGTAGAATAGATCTATGGCATGGTTTTGGAGAATCGACCCGGGTTTCTTGAGTGTTTTTCGACCGTTGTGGTTTTCATAAAAAAACCATTGAGGTAGGGGATTCATTGCTTTTCTTTGTTTTACATGAAACTGTATTGTTAGCATGTTCAATCCCCCTGGATGACAATGGAATTGACAATATAAATATTTTTGAACCAGATAAAGAAATTTTATCGACTGTATGGTATTGCCTCTTGTTTTTCAAGATAGTGTGATATATATGCTTGATTTTCATAGCAGTTGTTCTTGAGGGAAATTGGTAAAGAACGTAAGTCGGGACTAATTTATATTTGATTGGCTAAAGATAATGAGTAATGTGAATGAATATGGTTCTTGTTGTAATTTGATGTTAATTAAATTGGAAAAGTAAACTTGTTTAGTCATTTGTGATATCTTAGTGGTTAGGTTCTTGATTTCAGAAGCAACAGATTATAAATCTATAAAATGAAGATTGTTTAAAGATTTTATTTTTGGTAATTCCTTGATGGGTTATGAATTAACCTCTTGATTGTTAAAGGTCCAAGATCCCAATTCATGTGATGTTTTCTTTCCTGCTGCTTTTGATGTGATGTGATCCTGGACTGTTGTTGTGATAGCTGGGGGCATAAAGTCCTTTTGGTTCTTGTAGAGGATAACACCTAGAGTGTAGAGATGAATCAATTTATGCATGAGCTTGTTGGAGAGGACACCCGAGATGATGGAATGGGTTAGATGTGATTGTTGGATGCTTGTTGTTTCTTTAGGTTGATTATATGCTTTACTTTTCCCCGCTGCTCAAGGAAGTTGGTCTTGCTTACCCTTCTTCCAAAAGAGGCGATGAATCATGGGGTATACCACATGATTTCTGTGTTTAGAATCTCCAAGGAGGATGGGTCTATGCTCTTTCTATAGGCGGGAAAGACTCGATGGGTAGTACATCTATTCACCATGTTAATCCCCTTGTGTTAGTAGAATAGAATTGTTTTCTAGAATTCTTGGGAATATGGGAATGTGTTTCTGTAATAAATTTTTGATTAAATGGTGTTAACCCATGGGGTTGGAGTTCACATGATGTTAATGATGAGGTTATAATTTTAAAGGGGTAGTGGACTTTGGGTGTGATGTTAATGATGTTTAATGTGGAATTGTCCATGGTTAATTAATGTTTAATGAATAAATTAACGTATAGTAGAAATGATAAAAAGGGAATTAAGTAATATAATAATGTTCCTTAAATGGTTGTGTTCTTATAGGATACGTAGTCTTAGTAGTGGCACCCCGGAGTCCGAGAGATGTTAGCTGCAGTTGTTTCTAAGACTAGGTTATTCCCATAGAGTGGTTGTGAGATATATTATATCCTGTACTTTTTGTGTTTCTATACGCTACTCCACCCTATCAGTAAAGGAAACTGACACACCGTGGATTCTGGGACCTGGGGGGTGTTTTCCCAAACATTCCACTGGGAGGATGAGTGGCTGACAACCCCCTTTGGCCCTGCTCTCTTCTCTTGGTAGATACTTGTGTCGGTAGGCACATTAGTTAGTTTTCCCCATATATGTGTGTAGAGGGCTGTAATGGATTGTGGTTATTCACACACATATATTCTGGATATAGTATCCTACGGACTACTATAGGTGTAACATGTACATGCTGTGATGGATTGAGGATCCTTACTCGATGTATGGGTTGTAATGGCTTGAGGTATAATACCTGACGTATGATACACGTTTTTCGAGCTTTGGTGGCTCCTGGAAACTACCTGGTTACTTTTGGTTCTTAGGATGGTGTGGTGCTTCGCCCAGGTGTCTTCAAGAAAGCCTTTACGGTGCACGAGGTCTAGATTATTGTGCTTCGCCTAGGTGTCTGTGGGCAAGCCTTTTTGGAGAGATATGTTCATGGCATGGGACGTTGGGGAAATCGGAAAACTAGTGGGGAAGTATTAGTGGGGTACCCTTGAAATTATTTACAATATGCTATATTCTTGTATGAGTTACTTGGTAAGTGTAGCCATTGTGAGGTTGGGAACTTAGTATACCTGTATAGGTGACGAGGTGGTTTCACTTGTTGTTCACTATGCTTTAGCATGCTCTCTATACTTTTGCACGAGAGGCTTCGGGGAGGATCCTACTGAGTATACTGTTATACTCAACATATGTATATATAAATTTTTTTTCAGTTCATTTGGAGTTGGTTAGAGATCAAGTTGGTTTCTACTAGATTGGGGTTGCAAGAGTCATTCGGCCTTGTGGTTGTTGCTATTTTTACGTTATTTTGGGTACTTACAGTTTTCCCCCTTTCAGTTGTAGTACATTTTCATAGAATTACATACGTGAACTTGGAATTCTATTATATTTCAGTTTTGAGTTTGAGTTGGTTGGTGTCTATCTTATCTCTCTCTTCCGCATGTGTTCTCTTAGATGGTATTGCCTCGCATTTCGGTGTTTATTATAGCCTCAGAGCTAGTCTCCAACCAGGGGCCTACTAGAGGCGGGACTTTGGGTCATTATCTCCCTTCTCACATTTCCAGCCCAGGAGGGGTACACTTTGTGGGGAGGTGTTCGTGACATAGTGGTATTATATGTCTGGTTGAGGGGTAGGATGGAGTTTGGAGTTCGGAAAATGTGAGGTTGCATGGGTTGGTAGGGAAACAGTGTCATTATTGTTTATCACGTGAGGTAAACACTGGAGACCGGATGAGACATAATCGTTTAGGGCCCCCTATGATCTGATGTATGTACCTTTATGTTTACAATGGAAACTATACAAGGTGATACTAGTTGCAGGGTAGAGACCTAGGAAAAGATCATGCATCATTATTATTTGTTCCTATGTTTGAATGGGTATACCTTGGAATAGGTTATCCTAAATTTAATAAAAGAAAAATATTAATTAATTAATGTTGAGTATTCCATTTTCTAGGTTTTGGATCACAAATGGTTTGTTAATTTATAGGTATGGCTCCAGGTAGACGTCCTCATTAGGTTTGCATAGAAAATGACCAGCAGGATGTTCCATTATATCGCTATAGGGTAGAGGTTGAAGATGAAAACACTCAGAGGAAGACACTCCGAGATTTTTAGTGACAGAGACTAAAAAAGTATGAGGGCTCCATTTCAGATGCAGCCATGGAAGACTGGTTGGAGGATGTTGAGATCGGATTCAGTTTGATCCGTGCTCGGAAGGAGCACTGGGTTTCCTTAGCTGTGATGATGCTATGGGGAGCAGCGAAGTGGTGGTGGTTCTTGTTCCTCGGGGACCATGAGGATTCAGTGATCTCATGGGAGGAGTTCCGAGATAGGTTTAGAGTTGAGTTTCATTTTTCCATTGTGAAGGCATCCAGTCACCATGAGCTTCCTACAATTCGACATGGGAGCTCCACTGTTCATGAGTTTGGAATCTGTTTCAAGAACCTTTTATGATATGATTCGGAAATTTTTCTAGATGAGGAGGCCAGGGCAAGGCATTTTGAGGCGGCTTTGCATATAGAGATCCAGCACAAGGTCAACCCATTTATGCTGAAGACATATCATGAGGTGCTGGTGAGGGCAGAGGTTGTCGAGAGGACTTTGTCTAGGACATGATCATCATGATAGGGGTATCGTCGTGATCCATCGCGAAGCAAGGCTATGGTTTGGGTTTTTCGGTTTTCAGGGTAGAAGTGTTTTTGTTCAGCCAGGGGTATGTCCCAGCCCTTCACATCGCGTTTCTTGAGAGGTAGAAACTCTCAGACCTATGCCAAGAGATCATGTGCTTGTTTTCTTGTGGTGGTTGTTTCCATCAGCAGTGGGAGTGCCCGACCTTTCAGAGTGGTCATCGTGCACCGGACACTACGCTTTAGGTTCCTCTGTTGAGGCAGTTCCATCTGAGGCAGCAGCATCCTGTTGCACCAGCTTTAGATTACCAGAGGATAGATGGGGCATGCAGAGGAAAACCCCATGATGCTCCCCATCCTCAGAGTACCGAGTGTGGCCATGGTGGTTGACGTCATTAGGTTCAGAGAGGCCATGGAGGAGGTTATGGTCACCTTCATGCTCTAGTTTTTCCAGCACTAGATGAGCCAGACGTCGATCGAGGTACCCTTTTCTTATTTTGTACCTCGGTGTAAGACTTATTTGATTCTGGAGCGACACACTCCTTCATATCACCTAGCCTTGTCCATGATTTGGGACTTGAGGTAGAGAGGCTTCCAGTTCTCTTGGCATTGACTACGCCAGTTGGAGGTCGGGCCGACTTATTTGAAATATGTAGAGACTGTGAGCCAGTGTTGGGGTAACACCACTCATGGGGAGATTTCCTATGTTTACGAATAGAACCATATGATTTCATCCTCGACATGGATTAGTTGTATTCGGTGCAGGCTATCGTGGATTTCTTTAGGAAGAAGGTCATTTTCTTTGGTGCGGATGGAGAACAAGTGGTGTTTTTTGTGTAAGAGATCCTTAGATGGGTCATGAGAGTGTCACATCCTTATCTTCCATGATGGCTGAGTTGATACTGAGTTCTTCCAAGGTTTATAAGTTGGCTCATCCTAGGTTCGTAGTGGAGTACCCTGATGTCTTTCAATAATATGTTGTAGCATTATCCCCATGATGAGAGATCAAGTTTTGGATCGAGCTACAGCCTTGAGTGTCTCCTATTTCTATGTCTCCATATAGTATGGCCCCTTCTAAGTTGCGAGAGCTGCATATATAGCTTCACGATCTGTTACAGTGCGGTTTATTTTGGCCAAGTGTGTCACCATGTGGTACACCGGTATTTTTCTTGAAGAATGCCGACAACATTTTTCAGTTGTGTGTTGATTATTGTCACTTAAACAAAGTGAAAATAAAGAAATTATATCCTATTCCATGGATTGATGACTTATTTGATCAACTAAATGGTGAAAGTTGGTTCCCAACGATTGACATGAATTCATGATATCATCAGATGCGTGTGAAGGATGAGGAAATCCCAAAGGCTGCATTCTATTGTCGTCATGTGCATTATGAGTTCAGGGTAATTCCATTTGGCATGATGAATGATCAAGCTGTATTCATGGGATTAATTAATTCTATATTCCATGTGTTCATGTAAAATTTCATGGTAGTTTTCATCGATGACATCCTTGTGTACTCCAAATCTAATGAGAAGTATGCGCAGTATCTGCAAGCTGTTTTGGGAGTTCTTCGTCGACATTAACTATTTGGGAAGTTGTTTAAGTGTGAGTTTTGGAGTTTAGAGGTCTGTTTCCTAGTGAATGATGTGTCCCAACATTGATTTGATGTGGATCCATCGACGATAGAATCAGTTGTGTCTTGGGTAGCCCCCCAGACAGTTTCAGAGGATTGAAGATTCCTTGGTCTTGCAGGCTACTACAAGAGGTTCGTAGCCAATTTATCGTGAGTTTCAACTCCTATGACAACTTTTTCCAGGAAGGGGCAGGCATTCATATAGACTAATCAGTGTGATGAAGCTTTTGAGTAACTAAAGGTGAATTTAGTATGTGCTTCAGTCCTTTTTCTTCTAGGTGAGGGAGTTCAGTTTGATGTTTTCTGCGATGCTTCACATCTGGGGTTAGGTTGTGTACACATGCATCATAGGTTAGTTTTTTATTATGGGTCTCGGTAGTTGCGTCCCCATGAACGCAACTATACCACCCATGATCTTGAGTTGGCAGCCGTGATGTTTCCTCTGAAGTTGTGGAGACATTATCGCATTGGTGACCGCTTAGTGGTTTTCACTGATCATAAGAGTTTGAGGTATGTTTTCTCCCAGTGTGACTTGAACTTAAAACATCATCACTGGATGGAGTTTTTTCAGGAATACGACTTTGAAATTTTGTATACACCTGGAAACGATAATGTTGTAGCTGATGCGCTGATCCGAATGTCACATAGTGATGCTGTGTGATAATCTGGTGATTCCTAGAGAGTAATGGAAGAACTACTAGCATTACATCATGATATGGGGGATGTTGGGTGTAGAGGTTGTTGTTTTCAGATGACGGTATAGTCATCTCTGATTCAGAAGATGGAAGAGTCCCAGTTGGTGGATCTAGAGGTGGATGTCTGGAGAGACTGATTTTTTTGTGGTGAGGCCCCTAATGGTTCGATTGAGGATGAACAACACCAAGTGTTGTATCATGGAAGTATTTCTTCCCTTTGTGGATGCATGATATGGTTCTTAGAGTGTTCCATAGTTCGCCTTTAGCAGTACATCCTGGGGTAAAGAAGATATACCGATCCTTAAGGAGTCAGTTTTGGTGGCCTAGGCTGAAGCGTGTGGTTGTAGAGTTAGTGTCTCGATGTTTAGTCTTCCAGAAGGTGAATTCCGAACACCATGTTCCAGGTGGTCTTCTATAGCCATTATAGATTACTTAGTGCAAGTGTTAGGACATCTCAATGGAATTCATTACTGGTTTACCTCAAGCTTCGGGAGGACATGATTCTATTTGGGTGGTAGTCGGTCATTTAACAAAATCACCCCACTTTATAGCAATCATGGATTCAAGCTTAGTGGAAGTTTTTTCGAGGCCGTATCTATATGAGGTGGTGAGAGTTCATGGAGTCCCTAGGATGATCATTTCTGATCGAGATCCTCATTTTACCTCTAGAGTGTGGAGAGGTCTCTATCATGCTTTCGGTTATCAACTATGCCTTATCACAACTTTTCATCCTCAAATGGGTGGTCAGACAGAGCGAAGCATCAAGACTCTTGAAGAGATGTTACGCTCTTGTGTTCTTGATTTCGGAGGTTCGTGGATGAGGAACTTACCCTTGGTGGAATTTTCTTACTATAATAGTTTTCACTCCACCATCAGTATGGCACTGTCTGAATCCTTGTATGGCCGGCCTTTCAGTTCTCTGTTGTGCTGGACTGGGGTCGGAGAGTCAGCAATTCATGGACTGAAACTAGTGTATAATACAACAGAGATGGTTTAGGTGATTCGTGAGAGGATGAAGGCAGCACAAGATCATCAAAAATAATATGTCGATCAATGAAGGAGGCCCATAGAGTTTAATGTTGGGATCATGTGTTTCATAAGGTGACTCCCTGTCGTGGGAAGCGATGGTTTGGTTGTAGATGCAAGCATTATCCTAGGTTCGTTGGGACTTTCGAGGTGTTAGCTCATGTGGGATCTGTGGTGAATCAAGTAGAACTTCCCCACAGATGAGTCTGATTCATGATGTTTTCCATGTACCACATCTCCGCCGTTATCTTCATGATGACTCTCATATCATCGATTGGGGAGTGATCTATGTTAATGATGATGCAACCTTTGAAGAGCGACTAGTGGAGATCCAAGACCGCAAGGATAAGGTGATGTGCGGGCATTCTATCCCCTTAGTTTATTTCTAGTGGTGACACAGTGGCGTGGAGGACATTACTTAGGAATGTGAGTCAAAGATACGTGGTCAGTACCCAGATTTGATTGATGTTTTACTCTTTCAATGTATCAGTGTAGATTTTTTTGTTATGAAACATTCATGTTTATGAGATAGCTTCTTTTGTTGCTCTTGTGGCCTGCTCTCTTTTCAGAGGTATCTCAAGGGGTGGTTTTTCAGACCCTGTTTCGTTTTCACTATAGGTGGGTATTGTATTATCGAGGATGAGAATGTTTTGAGAGGTATTTGATGTAATGTCTCGGACCTCTCCAGTCCATTAACTAGTGAAAATGTGCTGTTAGAGGTGTTATGGGAGGTTAATGTGACTTGGGGTGTGTTTGGGTGGGATTTTAAGGAAGAATAAGGGGCACTAGCTTTCAAACGGGTGGCACATGGTTTGTCTAAACCATGTGAGGTTGGTCCTGAAGGCAGTGGCTAACACACAATTAGTGCATGATTTGTCTAACCATGCGGCATAATCATGCGAGGAGTGTTTGGTGAAGCAGTAGAGACCACATGGTTAGCGCACGGTTTGTCTAACTATGTGACAAAACTACATGGGCACTAAAATTATATCCTAAAATTGTGGATCTCAACCGTTTATCCTATAACATTCCCATCTAAGATTCTATGCGGCCATAACTCGGGATTACCCTTCCTTGAAGGTAAGAGAACCTCTCCCAAGTGTTTTGGAGGTGATCTGAAGGCTTCCCTTGGTGAATCGAATCCGGTTTCTTAAGGTATGTGATCATTCATGGATAGTTTCTTAGATCTAATTAGATCTACTCCTCCTCTTCTCTCGGTTTATATGATTTATTCCATTTATGGATAGGTCTAAGTGTGTGGATGCCAAATATGATGGGAATTGTTCTTGATATTTCTAGGAGAATAGATATATGGTGGGGTTTTGTAGAATCAAACTGGGTTTCTTGAGCATTGTTTGACCGTTGTGGTTTTCATAAAAAATCTTTGAGGTATGTTTTTCATTGCTTTTCTTTCATTTACGTGAAACTGTATTGTTAGCATGTTTAATCCCATAGATGACAATGGAATTGACATAATAAATATTTTTTAACTGGATAATGAAATTGTATTGACCGTATGATATAGGCTCTTGTTTTTCTGGATAGTGTCATATCTATGATTGCTTTACTGAGCTGTTGTTCTTGATGGAAATTGGTAATGAACGTAAACTAGGACTAATGGATATTTTTTGGCCTAATGATAAAGAGTCATGTGAACGAATCAGGTTCTTATTGTAATTTTATGTTAATCAAATTAGCATTGTAAGTGTGTTTAATCATTCGTGATAGCTTACTAGTTTGGTTCCATATTTTGGAACCACAGAATTATAAATCTATCAATTCAAGATGGTTTAATGATTTGATTGTTTGTTAATTCCATGAAGGGTTATGAGTTACCCTCTTGATTGTTAAAGGGCCAAGATCCCAATTGATGTGATGTTTTCTTTACTGCTACTTGTGCTGTGATGTTATCCTGGATGGTTGTTGTGATATGTGGGGGCATAGAGGCCTTTTGGTTGTGGCAGCGGATGACACCTTGAGTGGTGAGATACATCAGTTTATGCATGTGGGTGTCGGGGAGGACACTAGGGATGATGGATTGGGTTGGATGTGATTGTTGGATGCATGTTATTTCTTTTGGTTGATTGTCTGCTTTACTTTTCCCCTGCAGCTCAAGGCAACTGGTCTTGCTTAACCTTATTCCAAAAGAGGCAAAGACATGCGGGGTATGAAACATGCTTTCCGTCTTTAGCTTCTCTAGGTAGGATGGGTCTATGCTCTTGCTATAGGTGGAAAAGACTCGACGGGTAGTACATCTACTCACCGTGTTGGGCACATTCTGTTAATATCATAGAGTGCTTCACTAGAATGCCCAAGAATATGGAAAAGTATTTTTGTAATAAATGATTGATTAAATGGTGTTAACCCATGGGGTTAGAGTTCGCTGGAACATAATGATGAGGCTATAACTATAAAGGGGAAGTGGACTTTGGGTGTGATGTTAATGATATTTAATGTGGAATTGTTCATGGTTAATTAATGTTTAAAGAATTCATTAACGTATAGTGGAACTGATAAAAAGAAAATGAAGTAATCTAATAATGTTCCTTAAATGGTTGTGCGTTTATAGGATACCAAGTCTTAGAAGTGGCATCCCGAAGCCCAAGAGACATTATCTGCAGTTGTGACTAAGACTAGGTTATGCCCATAGTGTGGTTGTGAAATATAGTATATCTTGTACTTTTTGTGTTTCTATATGCTACGTCACCCATTCAGTAAGGGAAACTAACACCCCATGGATTCTGAGCCCTGGGGGGGTGTGTTTTCCCCAACATTCATGTGGGAGGATGAATGGCTAACTACCCCTTTGGCCCCGCTCTCTTCTCTTGGTAGATACTTGTGCCGGTATTCACAACGGTTAGTTTTCCCAATATATTTGTGTAGAGGGATGTAATGGATTGTGGTTATTCACACACATAGATTCTAGATATAGTATCTTATGGACTACTATAGCTATAACGTGTATAGGTTGTGATGGCTTGAGGATCCTTACTCGGTGTATGAGTTGTAATTGCTTGAGGAATAATACCTGACGTATGATACACGTTATGTGACCTGTGGTGGCTCCCGGAAATTACCTGGTGACTTTTGGTTGTGAGGATGATGTGGTGTTTCACCCAGGTGTCTGCGGGCTAGCCTTTGTGGTGCACGAGGTGCAGATTGTGGTGCTTCTCCCAGGTGTCTGCAGGCAAGACTTTTTAGAGAGAGATGCTCAGGACGTGTAATGTTGGGGAAAAGCAGAAAACCAGTGGGGAAGTAGTAACAGGGTACCCTTGATATTCTTTAGTATATGATATATTATCGTATGCATTACTTGGTGAGATTGTCCATGGTGTGGTCGGGATCTTAGTATAGCTATTTAGGTGACGAGTTAGTTTCAAATGTTTTTTCACTGTGCTTTAGCATGCTCTCTTTACATTTTCATGAGATGAATTGGGGAGGATCGTACTGAGTATATTGTTATTCTCACCCTATGTATATATAAACTGTTTTTCAGGTCACATGGAGAAGGTTAGTGGTCAAGATGGTCTATACTAGCTTGGGGTTGCAGGAGTTATTCTGGTCTGTGGTTGCTGTTGTTTTTTACTTTCTTTTGGGTACTTGCAGTTTTTTCCCTTTCATTTGTAGTACTCTTGCATGGCATTACATACGTGCACCTGGGTTTCATTTAAATTTCAGTTCTGATTTGGGGTGGGTTGGTGTCTATCTTATATCTCTTCTCTGCATGTGTTCTCTTAGAGGCTAATGCCTCCCATTTGTGTGTTTATTATAACCTCGATGCTAGTTACCAACCCGGGGCCTAATGGAGGTGGGACTAGGGGTTCATTATCTTCTTTCTCACATTGTCGGCCTAGTAAGGGTACAATTTGTGGGGAGGGTGTCACGACATAAAATCTATTACAATGTTTTTAAAAATAAGTTTTATTTTTTTTTTCTTCCTAAAAAATATTTTTTATGAACCTGAGATTAACCGTGTATAACATTTTCAATTTATGATATGTAATTCACTATTTTTGGATTATATATTATAATAAATAATGTTATTATTTGATCTATTATATTCAATTTTTTAGAAATATACCATTGAATATGGACTCGGAATTATTTGAATTACCTGAATCCAAAGTGTATGGATGAGCTTTTCACTGATGAGATTAAACCAATCCTTCAAAGGGAAATATTCTTCCAAACACTAACATCATATGAGGAAATAATAACATGTTCTATAATGATTTAGAAATATTAACCATTGTATTATGAATCCAAAGGAATGAAATAGGAAATTAAGATGGTATATAATAAAATGAATAAGGATAATAAATGAATGAATGGTTTTCCCACATGTAAAAATTACAAAAAGAAAGACCCTGGTACCTGATTAAAGGTAATGGTAGTTTTCTATATGTTTGGAGAAAAAAGACACCATGCTCAGGATTTTAATGCAAAAAATAATTTTTGAATTTTTATTGGTTTAGTATTAAAGACATGGGGAAATACATAAATGAATATGACAAACGTCAAGGAAATATACCTCAAAATAAGATAAGGATCATTGTTATGCTTATTCAAATACAACAGAATAAGTGAATTGATTAATTTTATTTGTATTTAGATGCATAAATTATCATATATTAGTTTTCTATAAATTATATTCTAGTCATGTGAATCATGAAGTGAATATGTGTCATACGATACAAAAATTTCATAAAGTATTTGTGATCATATACTTAATGGTACTGATGATCATGAAAAGTGATTTAGTGGAATGTCAACCATCTTGTAAAACGCGTGATTGAGGGAATATAACCCTTTATATTTTTGTTAATTTAAGATAATAATTCTATATTTATGGGATTGTATTTGTAACCATTAAATTAGTTAGAGGTTTGATGGTTCAGGTCATCTTTGATTGAGTGTATTACAAGTATCAGTATATGGATAATATATTACAACCTGAGATTTTATTTTTTGAAGTATGCATGTTATTTGTATTTTTTCATGGTAATAATGGTATTCACATATTTTGAATGTAACATTAAGATGAAATATATATTTTATAGGGAATATAATGATGTTTTACTGACCTTTAATCTAGATTTTTCTACATTGAATTTGGTAGGTATTATTTTTTAGGATTCTTAACGTTAATCAATTATGAAATTGTTGATATTTAATTTTGAGAGTTACTATTCATGAATTTTATATTAATGAATTATATGGGATAATTTTTCCTAACCATTTTGGTTTTTTAATTATTGAAGGAATATAAATATAATCTTTAATGGAAATTATAATCTATTAAAGGTAAATTTTAGTTCTTCAAGAATAGAAATAAAATGTTAAAATATAAAATATCTATATTAATATATGATGAATGAAATTTTCAAATAAAAAATAAATTATGAAATTGTATGAATATTTTCAAGTGTACCAAATAATAACAGTTATAGAATTTCTCAACATTATGAAAAATATAATGTGATAAAAGCTTTATCCTACAACATCAATTTTCACTAAAATAACGGTATTTAAATTAATAAATAATTTATGGAGTTATTAATATTAATAATATCATGTTCATGTTTTATATCACTATCAATTAATCCTTAGGAGTCAATATTCTCTTAAATATCTATTTTTTAATTTCTTGGTAAAATTATCTTTCTTTGAAAACAATTAATTTTTTATTATAGATTAATATTATATTTAAGTTTATATATAATTGAGAGTATTTTTGATATAATTATTCTGTATTTTTTTAAAATATATTTTTTCTAAATGTAAATAAGTTGATTATCGAGATCATATTTAAATAAAGAGACCCAAATTTATTACATTTTGGGAGAGTATAAAACCACATGATTTTAAAACAGGAACATCATATTTTGATATCTAATATTACACGCATCACCATGTATAGAAGGGAATGTGACACATGGATATTTTTTCATATATTTCATTGAATATCTTTTATATCTAATGATGCACACAACACCGGGTTTATACAAAACCAAATAGTTTATTAGGATATTTTTATCTGAAAATTTCCATTATAAAAAAACATTAAGTGGGTGAGTAATAATTGGGTTAAAAAATTTCTAAAAATTATACTTTTTACGTATGTATAAAATAAATTCAAGGGAAATATATTGATTTTAAATAAAATAAGAATTATTCAAAATAAATTCAATTTTTTTTCTAGAAAAATGTATTTTTCTTAAACAAAGTTTACTCATTATTTTTGTTGAAAAATATAAAATTAATGTTTTAAAATTCTAAACAATTTAATTTTCACATTAAAATTTATTTTTTAAAATCTACATTTCAAAATTATAATTTTCTAAATTGTTGAAAATTTTAATAATATTTTTGTTGAATATTGAAAATATTGATTTGTATTGAAAATTGAATTTTTGATTCAATTATTTGAAAGGATAATTCATATTCTAAAATATATATGAAGTAAAATTAGCTGAATAGTAATATTATTTAACAAATTTTGGTCTTCTAATTCAATTTAATATAAAATTATGATATTAATAATTTTTTGATTATAAATTTTTTCCTTGGGAAAAAATGTTTTTTTGACATAACCGTGTATTTATTATTAAAATTGAATCCTTTATTTAATTGAATTTCATTTTTCTAATAAATATTTAATATTCTAAATTATAATAATTTATATTATTTTATTTGGTCAAATTATTTTTTTAACAAAATCAATAGTGAAATAAAAATAAAATTTGTTTTTGCAATTAAGGTAAAAATGGGTTTACTGGTTGCTAAACTGAGTATATAGGTATTATAAAAGACCAAAAACCATTAAAAATATAATATCAATATTTATTAGTTTCACATATAGTGATTGATAAATTTACATTTTGTTGGGTTTTAGAATGATAAAAATGCCGGTAAAAATTTATCTTATAAAACTATTTTTGTGCGTTCTCTCCCCCAAAAATAAATGACTACCCCCTTTCCTCACATATTAACACATCCAAAACACATTTTAGAAGAAAATAACTTCTCAACTATATTAATTAATATCATGAACACATCCTTTAATCCTTATTTTTATTATGAATCTCTCTTATGATGGTTCTTTTGTATAATCATAAAGGGGATCTCTGAAGAAGATGGGAAATTATTAAACCTGGGTATTTGTTTTATTTACTCTTAAACATCCTCAAAATAATGATAAATTGTGATAATATAATAAATTTACTATTAAGAATATTATGATGTTTTGTTATGTTAATTTAGTTTCCTAAATATATCTCTATATCCAAAAAAAAGTAAATGAAATTGTTGATCCTGTTTATGGAAAACTACTGCTTTACGAACCAATGTATTTTTTTTCATAACCACAATGAAATGATAGATATAATTATTAATTTAAAATTTTTATATTATATAAATTAAATTTTTATACTTATATATTTATTATAACATATATACATTCATACATTCTACTTCATGGGATATATGATAATTTCGATCGTTTGAAGGGAGGACAACCATCTAAAGATGAGGTGTGATTTGTTTTTCACATAAGCATTAAATGAAAAGTACAAAGGATAAAATTAATGAAGATATGTGACATGTGTGACCTTAAAATAATTTATTAATTTTAATATAACATCTAAATTCAAAATGTACAATTTTTAGAAAAATAATAATGTCACTTGTATGTACATGTTGACTGCCGCCTCAATATATTGATGTGAATTTTTTTCATTTTATTTCAAGATGGATTTTAGTAATGAGGTATTTTGGTATTTAAAAATGTAGATATTTGAAAAATAGAAATTATATAAAGTCGAATTAATACTAATTTTAATATCATTACATATTTTGTGAAAAATAGAGACAACGTCCATGCATATGTATCACCTACAGTATCATTTAATGTTGTAATCCATTTTTTATTTCTAAAATTTATATATTAATATAAATAAATATATAATTAATATATATGATATTGATATAGTGTAAAAAAATTATGTATATTATGTACAATGATAAATATAAAATGACAAAAATTACCAAACCAAAACATACACAAAAAATAAAGTAGTTATCACATGAAACAATGATATTAACAGACAATAGAAAATAAGTAGGCATGTAATGTAAATTATTAAATATTTTATTTTATTAAATATAATTTTATTATTATATAATATAATTATAATAAAACTATATTTAATATATAGTATTTTTAAACTCATACAATTAAAATCACCTCTGAGGTAAGGGATTCTCATCACAGATTTACTTCATTGAGACGTATGGCATATTCACCACATAACTCTTTTGTGTAGTTTATATAATTCCAAATTGATATGTTAAATAATAAATCTTGTTACCTTCATTTAATTTTATGTTTAATTATAAGTTATTTATTTAATGCGGTCATTGATAAAAATATAAAAAATTATAAATGGTTTATTTTACAATATCATCATTTATTAGGAATTTTTAAGAATAAATTTATGATAATGTAATACTATGATAAATAAATCAATAAACACAATAAATTTATTACCATATGTTTATCAATGATCATTTCATAAAATATAACAATTTTCCTCGGATTTGTACTTAATATTATTTTGAATTTTTTTTAAGAAAGGTAGAATTTATTTCCATCTTCAGTCAATTATCGATTTATTCTAATAATATGAGATATATTTTATTCAGAAAATGATTATAATATTTTCCAGAATAAGTTATAAATATATTTTTCCATCTTTTTTAATATTTATAAAATTTATTAAAATAAATCATCATTTAATTTTAAAATAAAAATACCATCTTGGATTTTACTGAATATTAAATAAGAATTTTTTTAATGTGCACCACATTAATGTAATTTTGCGCCTTCATGAAAAATTAATATTTCTATGATTTTAATCCTGATTCCATTATTATTTTAAAAATATATTATCACCAAATTTTTTGGTGATGTTTTAATTTTAAAAGATAATTTTCAAAATGAAAAGAATAGTATTATCAATATTTTTTTAATTAAATTTTTAGGGATTTCTAATTCATCTATGACAAAAACCCTCATTTCAAATTATAATACATTGGGTAAATATTTTAATGATACAATCACAATTATTCCACTAGATTTTTTATAATCAATTTTTTGATATATACTATTTTGTTACTATTATTAATATTAAAGTGGATGGTTTATGAGAATGTTTATCGGTTGGTATGAGTATTAAAATTTCATATGTTATATTTTACTTTTGATTTTTTATGTTGATTGGGTTTCATCCCTTTCATATGATAAATTTATTGGACATTTTATGTGATGGATGGGACCTGATGTTACATATCCCCATGTTGGATAGGTAGAGCTCATGAGTAAATCCAGTTGGATCAAATATATGGATTTATACCCATGGTTTTAATTTATATTTTGAAACAACTTTATACCATTCCTATGATACCACGACTTTGGAATTACATCATTATGTGATTATTTATTTATATTCCATGTGATTAATAAATTAATGAAAATATACATGGTTATGTTTGTTTATACAATATTATTTTATCATTATTATTTCCTACACTATAATGCTAAAATAATTTATTGAATTGTATGGGATTTAGTTATTTAAAAATTTATATTTATTATTCCTATATGTTAAATATAGATTCCACTGTACACGTACCATTTTGGTGAATTTGAGATAACCCCTTTCATAGTATACTTTCCCTATGATGAAAAATGTGTAATATAATTGATATAAAGTATTATTCATGAGTAAATAATGATGCAATAAGGTTGAATAATATGTTTTATTTTATGTTTTCAATTTTAATGTTACATTAATGTTGTATACAGTTTACTAACACTAAATTATATATTCAATAGGGTTGTTATTCCATTTATCATATTACAATGTAATATTATAACCACCTACTCTGGGCTTCTAGGGTTGGGGTCACTTCAATCAATACAATCCAATTTACTATATCCATATGAATCGTCTATTTATAAAAACATAACTCAATTTTTTTAACCACATTAACATTTTAAGGGTAATCATTCCCTTAAACACATGATTTCATTAAAATATAAATTTTTAATTATATTATTTTTATTGTTCATCTATTCCATGAACTATATTATTGAAAATCATTAATGAATTTTTTTTTAAATGAGTCATTATTTATTTCAAGATTTATTTAAAATAATATGTTAATTATAGTATATATAAAATTAAATCATGAAATTTCATTCTTAAACCATTAACTAGCCTTCATTATCACATTTTTTAATACCTCCTTCCTTTCATATTTTATTTTTAGACACTTCATCATCAATGTAAAATCCATTACATAGGAGACCTTCTTAGTCCAATTCTTTAGATTTCTTATATGAAAAATATTCTAAAAAATCCCCAAAATTTATCATTTATAGAATTTAACCATTGATGTTGACTTAGGGAAATTATTGTTATATTTTATTTCATTAATGATTAATTTAATTTTTTATCTGAAATTACATACTATATGACTATATTATATGAAAATAAAATGTTATCTCATTTCATTGAGACATTCAATTGATTGATTCATTCCACAGACTAATTTAAAGGAAACTAAATCTTTTTCACCATTGTTATCTATCAATTGATCTGTCAACAAACTCTATCTTTATATTCTTTTGTGAGTTTTATAGTTGGTTATGGTGTATACTGTGACACATATATTGTGATAAACGATTAATAATAATCAATATACCGTTCACTTAATTCATCACACATTTTTGGATTCTCATAAAAAAATGTCAATCACATTAAATTTTAATCTGGTTTCCTCTATATCCCAAAATTTACTAAAAAACATATTTCCTAAAAAATATTAATCATAGAGGTAAACCATATAAATAAGAAAAATAATTTATAGGATATTTGAATCATGACACCATCATTTAATCCTACTACACCTTAGCTTTAACATAATTTATATATTATTTTCATCTATTCCATCCCTTCTTAATAATTCGTAAATATATTTTCTATTAAAAAATCATATTCTTAGGAATATAAAGCCATGTGTGATGTTAGTAACATTGTCATGAGCATGTTGATGATCAAGTCAATTCTAAATGATACATTTTCATTGTTATTTATACTATGTATTAATATTCTAGATCCATATCCACCTATTGTTTCCCAATATGGATTAAATTTCATGTAATACAACATAATCAATTCCTTATAAGAACAGTTGGGTGTTGTCTTACACACCGACATATACATAGGTATTTCACATATAGTATCTAATCTTAAAATCAAAAGGTTGACAAAACTCATTCCTATTTGAAACTATAATATTCATTTATTATTACTAGTGGGATAAAAATGATACCTATCAAATAACTCAATGGGAAGATAGAACTCCTTGGTGGGACTCTTATAGTAATCCTTACTCGAATCTCCATTACAATTCCATTAAATAAAGAAACATTCTATTCCCAATGATCACTCATGAGAGTTTCCAAGTATCTTATTACACTATTTTCTTTGTTAGAAACTATAAAAAACCACGATTTTCAAATATATATATATATTTATTTTAAATTAATTTTAAAAACATTTCACTAGTATATACTCAATGACATTAAATGTTTACATTACATGGACACTAGATACAGATGATTTTGAATTCTTGAATTGTCTTCAAAAAAATCCCATAAAAATCATCCTATGAAATACATTACTTAGAAATACCCAACATAAAAACATATTCATTACCTAGTAAAGGGAATCATAAGAAAGGGTGATCCAAGATACTCAATAATGATAAAAAAAGGTTTATATCCACGATCACAAAGACATAACAAGAGAATATGGGTATGAGAACATTATCCTAACATTTTAAAACTATACCCTTTATAACATATATTAAAATCATAAGTAATAAATTATATGTTGGTAGTTCACAATACATGAATAATAATGAAAATTGAAGAACATCAGCCATGTAATCAAAACATTGATATTTTATATTTTTGAAAAACATGAGATCATTACAATGATAACATTGTATAAAAATAAATGGATCAATAATTATATTATGGATTTTAAATTCATACATCAAATAATTTTTTTTTATGAAACCCATTTCAACCCTTATTCATATGGACTTCAAATCCGTGAACTTAGAATAATATGTGGACCTGAATAATAGGTCCTTGATTAATATTATGTAATTAAAAACAAGGTAAATGAATGAGATAAGGAATTATTGATCATTATCTTGAATAAATTGTTTAATCCTTAGTTATAATTACATTCATAATATATTGGTGAGATATATAATTCTTGGAATACCGGAAACATTATTATAATCATATATATGTGTTCCACAATATTATAAAAAATCATCATATCATAATATAAGATAGAAAATTGGTTTAATTAACATAAACCATAGAAATGGAATGAGTTCAGTAAACATATTACAATCATAATAATAAACAATAAACATAATTAATAATGACAGTATCCATACTTCATATCCCCATTAAATTTTAATATAATTATTTTATTGACATTTTACTGAAAAATATAGCAGTAGCTTATTCGGGAAAGAGAAATGGAGTTTAAATTTAATCAATTTTGTAAACAAATATTAAAAATAAATTTTATAAATATAGTAAAAATAGAAAAAAAAATTGAAATCATTTTTTAGAGAACACACAAAGTGATGATAAATTATTCTTTATCTAAGAGAGAAATAAATTGTTTTTTTTAATTTTAATGCTTGTATCTCTAGTTCATAAAAATAGAAAAATGAAAATAAAAAATTATACATATAAATAACCATATTAGATTGAAATTCATTTCTTTATTAATTTATTTATCATAATATTTAAACATTGGTTTTATAATTACAGCCAATCAAGATAAATAGTGGTATTGTAACATTAAATAGTTATTGATTTTATTGCATTAGAATAAATAGACCCCTGAAAGAAATAATGTAATAGGTGTATGATAATTCAAAAAAATAAAATAGTTATAATATAATCCATTTATAGTTAGTAAATAATATAAATAAAAGAAAAATGTTTTGAATATTGCATGTGTCTCACAAAAGTAAGAGTGTGTTTAAAATCCCATACCATAGGTATGAAACCCTTCATTTTTGTTAAAAAAATATTATAATAAATATCTAAATATTTTAAATAAATTTTTGAACTATAATAATACATATCATACCATATATTATTTACTTATGAACTTTTACCTCATGTTTGTTAATAATTCCCCATTGAAATCAATTTTCTGGACAATAACTGCTTCATTCTAAATGTTTTTTAAGTTAGGTTGTTTTGGTCATGTTACCTTGATAATAATTCCATAATATCATGAATGTTAATAATAATATAATATATATATATATATTAATTAAGTTCATATTTATTTTAATTTATAAATGATTATATAGAAAATTGAAATACACCGTTCATGGATACGGAGGGTTATATTATTGCATAAAGATTTTTTACGGGTTATTTTTAGATGAAACAAAAGAAAGATAGATAATAATTCACCTATTATGATTATTTTAAAATATATATATATATATATATATTATTCATTTTATCAATACTAATTATATTCTAAGTCATAATTTAATGAAAAATGTATCAATTAAATGAGTGGAGGTGGTAGTACACAATTTCCCATGAGGGAATATATATCTCTCCATTAGACAAGAAGGAAAAGAGTGTATGTGGTACTAAATTTCAATGAGTATAATAGTTTTTTAAATATTATATAAAACCCTTAATTACTTCATTATATTCATACAGTATTGGTGTAGATGGAAATCAAATTACATGGTTTTCTGAGGAGGTACTCCTCTGTACACTAGATCAATGATTTTTTTTCATTTGGTTGAAGAGGAGATAGAGAAAATAAATTACAAAAACATAATAACACGTAGAAATATTATTTATGATTTATTAATTATATTTTATTTATTAATAGATTATTTAATTTTGTTAGATAATATGTTAAAAAATTACCATAGTGAAAACAATTACGATTTATTAAAAAACCTCTATTTGGAATATTATAAATGATTACAAGGTTGTTCATTCGGGAAATAAAACACATGTTGGACATGGAAAATAAATTTTGGTGGATATTATTACATTAAATATTCTTCATCAAATTTCTTATGAATTTTGAAGAAGTGGGGGTATGAGGATACATTTTATAATTTTAGAGGAGTGGAATTTATTGTAAATACCAAAAACTATTCAATAATGAGAGGAAAATCTAAACATAATAGAAAAATAAACTGATAAATAATTTATTGGATGTATTATATATTGAAAAAAATAGCACAAATTTTTTTAAATAGATTATTCTTTAATCAGATTGTTTACATACTTTTTGAATTAATGTTTTTACTAGAGTATATAGTTTTTTTTATTTCTTTACCAAGGTACTTTATCCATTAATAATAAAAATACAAAGTCGCTATAAGGTAATTTTTATGATGTCATTTAAAATATTAAATCCTTATTATCAAATAAATGTATTATGTGTGTTGAAAATTAGTTTCACATAAAGGAATGAAACGAACAAAACCTTATTTTTTCCCTGACATCAGTAATTAATTCAAAATGTTTCTACTACTAATTGTGAAAAAATATTATGGTTTACATATTAAAAAATATCGATTATGTTGAATCTAAAAATGGAACCATTTCAATGACAAAAAATTATTATTAGTGGAATATTTTAATTTAAAATTAATGACACAAATGTGATGTAAAATTTGTTTTCCAATAAAATTGGTTTCAAAAGTATAGAAGGTTATTATATAAATAATTTGTTAATAACATTATTAAAATAAACTTTATTTAATGAATCATAAAATAATTGAACAAATTTATTCTTTAATATAATTTTAAACACAATGTATATTCATATATAATTTTAAGGAAAATATTGTTTGAATAAAAAATATTTTTCACTCTTCAAGGAAAAAATATTTCATTCATAAAATTTTTAAAAATTAAACACAAGATAATATTGGGGTTTTTATTTAAAAAGAAGGTTTTTTAAATAAATGTTCTCAGTGGTGAAAAAATTAATTTCAAAATAAATTCATAAAACAGAATGAAATCAATTTTAAGTAAACATGTTTGTATGAATAAACCATGATTTATTTCGACCTCCTACTTAGAAAAAATAATATATGAATGATAAAATAAATTAATGATTCAATAGTATATAAATTATGTTAAAATCATTTTTTAATGGTGAATAATTTAATTTAACTACATAATAACATGACGATGGAATAAAAAATATTTTGGAAAAAAATATAACATTTATATTAAAATGATATCTATTCCAATTTATAATCAATTTATAACCAATATAATTAATTATAGATGTTTAAAAATTTATTTTATTAATTAACATATTCGTATTTGAACCCATTATTATAATCGAATTATTTCACTTGTCATATTAAATATTAATAAACAAATTGAATTTCACAGAGTGGATAAACTATGTGTTTAGTGTACAAAATACATTGAAGAAATTAAATCTATTAGATAAAATTAGTTCATAAAATATTGGGGTGTTTCCAATTAGAATCAGGGTTTTGTCTAACATCCCAGTATATGATTTATGATACACCGTGATAGGTCATCTTAATAAGATTATGTACCTAGATGTATAATTTTGGTAATATTCGAAATAATGATTAAGAATGCTTTTCCAATGAAATATTAAATAGTACTATAAATTATATTTAAAATCATTATCAACATCAATAGATATATAATTATGTTAATTATCTATCATAATTAATGATTATTGAAATATATATCATGATAGGATCATAAATATCATGTGTAATTCATTTTTTTCAAAGTTTGTTCTATAAAATTTCTTATTTAATAATTAAGTAAAAGTATGATAATAAAACATATATAGTTTATATTTTATACTAACAGAACTATAGATAAATTGTTAAATATATTTACAAGATTAGTATTTTTATGATAAAAAGTTAATTGTATTGACATTCATGATTTTTTTTAAAAAATGAGACTACTTTTCATTTAAGAGTCGAAGTGTTATTGTATGTAAAGACACTTCTGAAAAATGATATCAACTAAAAAATTCAAACTGGAGGAGAAACATTTTTATAGTAATCACATTATGGATTCTAATGATATCTTCACACTAATTTTTATGTCTGTGGAAAAATTTATAATTGAATGACTAGAATATGTATATTTATAGAGTATTTGATTCATTAAAAATAATGTATTAGGAACATGAAATTAAATAGATTAATAATGACTGAAACCATTTTTTTCTATATGATTATATTTTAATTTTAATTTATGTCACACTTTTAAATATAATAATTTAAAAAATGAATTATAAATTTTTTGTTTTTCATTATGACATGATTTGGCAATAACACTCATCCATCCATTAGTTCACATGACATATAGTCAATTAATTATTTCTAATTAAGAGTATAAGTTGGCCAAATCTATATTAGGCCATTAAAATATGTTTAGATAGTTGAGTGGGTTATTTTTGTTTATTTATAAAATTACATTACGATTATTCCGATGTGTAGGTATAAAAAACATTCAGAGATGAAAATGATGAATGGTTATATAGAGTTTAGAAATATACATACTTTATTTAAATAAAAATGAGTCATCAGTAAGGTGTGGATGTTTTTACCCTATGAAAGGGTTGGTTATTAGAATTGAAATTAAACTAAATTCTTGATTGAAATCTATAGAAACATGGGATATTCCACTTCATCAATATTTATTATTATAATGATCCACACTATGTTTGATATATCTGATGATACCTATTATATTTTTCACAACAATGAATATATATTAAGTATTAAGGGTAAAGGGGAATTGATTATGGGAGGTGGAAATGAAAAAGTAAACTATAATTAATGATTTATTTTAATATTGGAAGGTATATATATTATAATATTATTTATATATTATTATTTAAATCATACTTTTATTTTTTTATTCTCTTACATCTTATTTAAAAATATTACTGATATGTAATGTTAATTTTAAAACATAAATGTATCACTGAATGACATAAATATGTTCTGATGTGCATGGTTTATGATTTTAAAATCTAATTTATTACAGAAAATGCAAAATACAATAGGATCGAAAATATTAATTTTTGGATAAGAAAAAAATAATGAAACAACACCATATATATTTATTAAAATATAATGTAATTTTTAAAATAAATAATAAATTTTCTAAAAAATAAGATATTCATCTAGATATAAGAGGGAAATAAATTAAATATATACATATACATGGAATTATTTATGGAAATTATAATGAAAATAAACATGTTATTTTCATTGGAATATAGAATTTTTATATCTTTGAAAAATATATTTTATAAATATATTTTCTCATGATTTTTTTTATTATAATTGAATTTAATAATGTTTTAATTCAAATTACATAAATGGAGATAAAATAATAATTCAATGATAATATTTTAATAAAATTTAATGACACTAGTTAGGTCTATGGAATGTATTTGGTAATTGATAAGGTGTTAGTATTTTTTTTTAAATTAAGATCATTATATTTAGTTATAAAGTTGATTTTTACAATGATTCCTAAGATAAATAGAGGATTTGTTTCGAAAATAATACTATGATGAAATGAAAATATATATATCATTGTTTTTATAATAAATAAATTTTTTTATATATATTATATAACAAGTTATGTGGAAATTTATTGGATATTCTATTCAATGTTTGGTTAAAATAATAAGGATCCAAATCCCACCATTATCCACACACATTACCCAAATGAATCCAATTTAAATTAATTCTATGAGGGTTTATGTATTTTAATTTCAAATGACTACATGTCTATTTATAATGATTTATATATTGTTATAAGTTTATCATATTGATTTTACATGATTTAACAAGACTAGAAAAAATAGGAAAAATTGTTGTTGTTTCTGGTACTAATGTATTAATTAAGTTATGATATAATCTCATGGATATGGATTTTTATATAAATTCTAATGATATTCATATGATGAACGAATTATATGATATAAATTATAATTTTATTTAATATATAGTTTTTAATTTATCCATTTATGGAAAAACAATTATGTTCAAATGATACTAACCCGTAAATTTTTAATATCTATAGTTTTTTGTTCATCATCCTATTAAATGTATAAGGATTGTGATGTTATTTTATAATTAGTACATTTAAGAGAACATATAGAGATATAGAGTTCACTAAGAGAAATAATAAGGATTTTTTTAATTGTCTTTCATGAGTGTAACCTGTGGTATGAAACACATAATGTCATTATATTTCATAGAATGCATGTTTTATTGAAATAATCATTACCTTTGGATATAAAAGTTCACTACATTTTAATTTTATATATGGATTACCTTTTAAATAAATCTTTATAGTTAAACCAACTATGAATGGTTGGTTATATTACTAATCATGCAATTAATTTTTTCAATACCTGGTGAATGTTTTCCTCTTATGTGACCAGCAACATCACCCAATGAGGCACCCTCTCAGATGGGCAATATGGGTTGGTTACAAGACCTCAAGAACACCTCCCAATATTCTAAATATATCTGACTAGAAAAAAGTTTTATATTTATAGTGGGGATACAATACCAACTATTATAGAGTTTTAACACTGATCAAAAAGCCGACTATAAATAAATATCAAAGTGATGGAAACAAACAAAACAATGTCGTGGACAAACCAATCGATAAAATCCAATTTAATAATGGAATATATAACAATGGAATAATTTTAATTTTTCTAGAATGTAACTAAATGTAAAATGGAATGTAATACAGTAAAAGAATCAGCTATCAAAAAAACAAACTCAAAATAACTCAGTACCAGACCCCGTGTCAGTCCCATCTCGAAACTCTAGCCTCTCTAGAATGAAATAATACATAGAAAAGTCACATTACCTTCTGCAATCACTCATCCATGTAATCTTCTTGGATACCAAATTATGTTCTATGTAGTGTGTCACTATAACTCAGCAGGTCGACACCACCATATTTAAATAAAAACAAACTAATATTATTTTAATGAAATAATATATTAAACAAGTGTATTAATTTAATAAACAATAAAATTAACCCCACATCAATGTAAATCGGCACCATGATAGAATGTATTAGAGCTTGTGTCAATACCATTCCAACCCCAACAATATAAACATGGAAAAACTAGACCTACTTCTGCACCAAATTAGAATGTCTCACAACAATTCCACTATAGCCATATATCCATTGTAAAATTCACAAATGATTTGATAATTCCCACTATAAAAACATTTTAGTAATATAATATGGTTAACCCTAGTTTATATTAATTTCATCAGGTATCTAACCCAGTCATATTACATAATCATTTTATCATGAATCACTTGGAATGGTCTGATTTATAAACATTTTAAGATGAATAAAGGCCAATCCTAATATATGATAATTACATCATAAATTGGTGATGATCTTAATATATAAGTATTAAAACTAGAATCACCTTTCATAACCATCTATATTTGAATTACTTGATTTAATATATTGATATAACCAAATTACATTACATTATTTAGTGGTTAGTTATGAAAATTAAAATTTCTCTATTAATCAAACATCCCATTTAAAATTTTTTATAAAAAATAATATTCCAATCATTTCAATAATAAATCTATGACAAGGTGAATCTATATCAACAAATCAAAAAAAGCCTATGTCATGAAAAAAAAATTATTCAATTAGTTAAATTATTTATAGTAGAGGGGTCATATAACTGAATGAGAGTCGTAATCTAGTTTAATAATAATTGAATATAATGTTATTCAATGGAATAAAAAAATTTATCACATTATTAATTTAGGTGCATTCTATGTTGGTGAAATTTCATTATTGAACATACCTTGCAATTAACCAGACCACAGATTTATGGTCTGCACCCCATATCATATACCAATGATTAGAGAAACACTTCAAATGGGTATAACCAATGGGAAAAGAATTCTATAAGAGATTAATATGAATCCTAGATAAAAAAAGAATAAATATTAACGTCAAACCCAAATATTATGAAAGGATTACGAATCCCTAATGGAGAATAATGGAATATGAATGGGATACCATGGAGAAATAATTTAAAGTGATTTATCACACAAAAAAGTCAATTGAAATGGAATAAGGGGTCCCAAAATCACTTGGATAACCATATTAGTTTGAGAGGGGAAGTATGCATTGAATGAATAATAAAATACCAGGTATGGTGTCGAATAAAACCGCAAGTGAGAAAATTACATGACATTTAAATCTTTTACTAATAATTTATTTCTTTTTGGAGGGATATACTATAAAATCTATGTCCTCAGTTTAATATTTTTCTGGATTTACATATATGTTATGTGAATCGTATACATTTTTGGTTACCATTTAATATCATGTGTTGGATCATTAAATGTTTCTAGTATAATCTATATTGGTGTGCAATAAAATAACTTGACTTTTAATTATCAGGAAGATATATTTTAATACTAGAATAAAAATAAGGTCCCTAACCACCTATAAATCCTTCTAAAATTTTAAATCTTTTAGAGAATAATTTAACGAGTTTATATTTTGGATCAATTAATTCAATTTAACATACATCAGCATACTTCGGTTCATTTTCCCCTATAATAGATCTTCTTCTCCAAACAATTTATTCTCTCTGAGTTTAAAAATATAGTAAAACCCCAATAAAATTCATTTATCACAAAACCCTAAAGAGTTATATAGATAAATAATAATGTATCTTAAAATATACCCACCATATAATAGCTCATACCTTAGCATATTCATTAATAACTATGGGGTATCATCTTATATGAATGGTTCAATTCTCGCATATCAAGCTACCTCTCTAATGTCTCCAATAGAACTCATGGTATTTTTTAAATTGATAAAAGGAAATATTCTAACCATAGAGTTAAAACTAACTATTTTTTCACACTTTTTAACATAAAATTTTAAAAGGACTCATCTACCCTATGATCGGCTTATGATACATATATCACATGTGAATAATCTGGATGATATCTTTGAATCTATATGAGATGAATCACATCATGCATGGCACAATAGCGCTGTGGAAGGGATAATTGGTATGCTACTGGATAGACAATGTCTACTATCTAAAATGGCTCAAGCATTATGGGATCTATATTTCCATGTTTCTCAATACGGTGCTTCTATAAACCATGTTGCACCCGATAAAAACATTGACAACAAATTTCAAACTCTAGTGGTTGTCTCTAATGATAATCAATTGATTTTTTCCTACTATAAATGGTCACCACTTACATTCAGATCAATGAAACATACTCATATGTCTATAGATAGAGACTTGTCCCAAAAACAATTGACTCACATCCGTCTAACTAAAAAATATGTGATCTACATAGTCATTCATACAAAGCCTCAAAAATATACATATAAATCATTTAATAGAAGATATTTTAATATGAAAACTAAAGGAGTTCTATATTATTCTTCTGTAAATAAACAATATACAAAATATATTCTTGAAATTTATCCTTCATTACATAAATAGTTTGCCTAAATTGACTATCAATCTGAGGGTGATAGGTCGTACTCAAAATAATTTGGTATCCCATATCATTATGAATATCCTACTATAATTTAGATGTGATGTAATGATATATAACATAATTTATACTCCTCTATAAATTGTGGAGATGAACTACCTCACAGACATGAAGTCTACACAGATAATCAATAGTGAGGTTATCCCTGATATGAATGAAGTACTATAACATGATTATTAGATCCAAAATCCCACATTCAATACTATTCATATGGGTTTTCTTTAGTAAACCTCTCATAAAATCCATAGAGAGATCATACAATTTCCCTTCAGGGGTATTAAAAGGCTAAACATGACCAGCTAGTTTCAGATGCTTGGCATCCACATGCAAACAAGTGAAAAATATAACCATGAAGTTGGAAAACTCATTCTTCCTTTATGAAAACCATTATTGTCTATAAAGATCATGATAATGTTTTTAAAAATTGAATATACCACCAATATATAAGGATATCAACCTCTAAAAAACTCCTTCTTTTATCCCTTAAGAACCTATACTCGACCAAAAATATATTAGAAATTCAACTTCATGGGGAAAATTCCATTGGTGTATACCCACCATAAATGATATCTCTTAGAACTATTCCCTCCAAATCAGATAACTAACCTATCATTATCTGTTCTAAAAGTACATGAAAATAGATATCAATGTTAGATATATTCATCCATTAGGCTCATAAAAATCAAAATTCATGTTTTCAAAACATTCTATCTCCCACCAATTGACACATGACTCCAATGCTACCTTAGTAAAAATATTTTGGCTCAATGAATCATAAATAATGTTTCCCAATGTCATTATATAAGTTAATATTATGTTAAAAAATTGCAGATACTGAACCGACCACTTCTATTAAAAATTATACTCCCACTAAGAGAATATGTACTTGAGTCTCTTGTTGTCTCTGTATACCATAACCTCTCAACCATTAGATATATTATCATGAAAATCATAGAATGTAAAAATACTGATAACTGAAAGTTGTGATTAGGGCAATTTATCTCCTATAAACTCAGTTGTCTAGTTCTAAAATATGCAGCTGAATACTCATGCATCAGAACATATCCGAGTCTAAATAACTATATTATAACTATAAAATTCTAAATTTCGAACATATTTATCGGGAGTATCCCTAGATAACATTGCTGAAAACATCCAATGGTCCACTAAAACTCCATCCTATGAGATGAAATGTCCATGACAGTTTGCTTTATCAAACTAGAAACAGCATTTGGTAAGAATGGTTTCAAGATGATGTTATCTATATATACCCATGAATATTTTAAGCTATAGTATATGATCATCTTTAAAGTTTTTGTAGACTAATTTTTGTAAAAAAAACAACAAAAAACAGATCTAGAAAAGGATAACTGGCCTAATTAATCAAATCAATGAATTGTGTTGGTGTTTTCGATAACCCAAATTACAACACTAGGAATTCATACAATACATACATGATCCTAAAATTAGTATGATGGAATCAACATCAAATTATGGTATCATAATCAAAAATATTCCAAGGAGAAGATTAATCACCTCCCACTGAATAAAATTATCATCAATGTGTGGAAGGGGATTTCAGTTCTTGATCATCATATGTTTCAATCTCTGATAACACACACATTATAGAAAAGAAACATAATCATTGTCTATGGATTCATTTAGAGAACCCCGAGGAGATGTAATTGAAAATATTAAACCATTAGCATCTAGATCTTCCAACCAAAATTTAATCTCTTAAAGAACTGTTTGTTACATTTTATAATTTTGTATAGAAATTGGCTCTTCTCCTAGAACCAATAGAATTTTTAACTTGATATATTTCTTGGGAAGTAATTATTAAAAAAAATTGAAATATAATAACATGTAAATAGTCTAAAAATAGAGTTAATAACCTGCTACATTCCACCATCTTCTAGATAGAGAGTACAAATTTCAGTTGTGAGTCAATAAAATATATATTTAATTTTTTCATTTATGACTAGCATTAATATCCAACAATCTTTCTGAGAATATCATCCTCCTTCTGGAGAAATAAATGTTACTATCCTCCCATAATAGTATATATGATCATGGTATAGAACTGGACAATACATATAAATAATAAAACTAGTCCATTCATTGAGATGCTTCTTTACACTAGAAGAAGAGTTCACAGTTTTCCTTGCTGAAACATCCCATCCACTAAATGCAGTCTCTCATAGAATACCATAAGTGATTGGTTTCTAGATCATCACATAGAAAAAAAATTACATGGATGGACCATGTTCACATGTGGACTTCTCTCATAGAGAATAATATCAAAAAATTATCTCCAAGGAGATCTCTTCGGCAGCTAAAAATGGTTTAGAGAATTATAAATCATTCAAACATTTAGTGTAGTCCCACACAGGTATTCCCTTTGATGTTAGGTGTGTGAACTCACGAACCTTATCGTACATGAAGGTCTCAATATTTAAATATATTATGAAATTTATCCATATGAGCTTTTATGATGACTCTCCCTTCTTCCCTCCTGGCTCTAGAATATCGCACCAACCCTTGGGTTGTCCATGAATCATATATGTTGCATGTTTCACCCACTTATCTAAGGGAGTTTCGATATTTTAAAAAAATATCTAGACTAACTCAAGACAAATCTAAGAGGCACAATACCCTTTCCCCATAGAAACTAGGTTGATGATACATGTGGAACACATTCATAAACTGAGACATTAAAGGAATTATGTGGATAGTCTCACATTCCATGTATTGCATGACCATCTGGAATCGTTCATGAAGTTGAACATCCATTAGATCCAGAAGAGTTAATGGAATCACTAGATTAGCTATGCTAGGGGAGTTTTGATTTCAATGCTCCTGACACTCATCTAGATGATGATAAGGAGGAATTTTCACTACAATAAAAACAAACATCATAGAGAATTGGTTATAACCATAGGAAAACCTCAACATGTGATGGAAATAAAGAACCACTTACCCCTATTCACATTAAACATGGATTAACGGTGTTTTAGCATGACATATCATATTATATCTTTCAATTTTCATATATAAATTATATCTTATATCATATGTCATAAGAGAATTTATATATCACATTAAATATATATGTCCCTTTCATGAGCAACGAATGCCAATATATATCCCTTTGTGTTAATCATGATGCATGAATAGACCTTTCAAGATATATCAACCCATGAGTATAAATATAAATAAATAATAAACTCATGAGATAAAAATTTCATAAACATCGGAATCACCCATGGTGAACTAACAATAGTTATAAAAATGGAATTCTATAAAAAAACAACCCCATCCCTTGGAACAATGATTTTCTATTATACATGGGTATACTAATCCCATGAACAAGCTCATTCCAAAGTCCTGACACATCCTAGTATCCTTTCTACCTTTCCTAAATATTAAATTAATATAATAGAAATACATTCTCCTATGACACAACATAAATTTGTTCCCCGATCTAACACACTCTCATGTGGCCGAATCGGGTTAGTAACATGATCTCAAGTCTGTATCTTCAAACGCCAGAGGCTGCTGAGTAGCATTATGGGTGTGATAATTATGATGTGGATACTATACCCCATGGTACATAGTTTCAAAATAGCAGAAATAGTAAATATTATATAAATATCATATATAATACAGGTAAGAATACAATATACTTAATAAACCATGAAAAAAAATTCAATTCAGCAATCTAATTAATAATGATGGAATAATTTAATTTAATTGAAAATTTTAAATAAATGTCAAAATGAATGTAATACATTAAAAGGGTCAGCAGACATAAATATTCTCAAATTACCCCAGTCTCGATCACCATTTCACTCTCGACTCTGAACTATATCACATCTGAAATGTAATATTCAAAAAATGGTCTAATTCCCTTATCCAGTAATACATCCATTTAATATTAGTGGGTACCAAACGGTGGAATGGGCATGTGTGAGTATAACTCATTAGGTCAACACTAGTAGGTCTAATCATTACCACTTTAATTATAATTTCATAAAATAATGAAATAAATAAGTGTATTAATTAATTAATTAATAATTTTAATACAATAGAAACCTATATTATCACCATTCCCAAATGTCTCCAAGCTAGATTAATAACCATACCAAACCCATCTATATAACCATGGTAAAACATAATATGCTCCCATACCATGTTGGAATCTCCCTAAAAATGCCTCATAACCATAACAACCATAACAATTTATCCATGGTATATTTCAAATATTCATGAGTAAATCATACAATAGATTATCCTAATAAATTAATAATGGTAAAGCTCAGTGTAAAATAATTTTATCTTTTTTCAGGACCATTCTAGGTTTATAACAACTTCAACATGAGTCACAAGGAATATATTTCTATATAGTCATTACAACACATATCATGTTCGAGATTGGTATATAATTATTTCATTATAAATAACGGTCGAGACTATTGTATAATAATTAAAATATTAATAACTAAACATAGTCCACAGTATTACTATTACAACATTTACCAAAATAAAAATCATAATAGTATGGATATCACTATATCACATTACAAGGCTCAATGGGTAATTATGAAAACTACCCACTATATTTTGAAATCACATACCATTTACCATTTAGTCATAATATTATTTCTTGTAAATAATTTATATAATCAATATAATATAAGGAGAATATATATCAAGAAATCTCTAGAATACTACTTCATTCTAATCACAATTAATCCATTAGTAAAATCATTTACAATCAAGGATTCAGTAACTATAATGGTAGCCATTATCATGGCTAATAAAAATTTAATATAAAGGGACTTAGAGGATCAATATAATTCATCATTTAATTAATTTAGTTTCACTTTATGTTAGTTCAATTGAAATATTACACATACTCTATAATTAATCATACAATATGGTTAATATTCAAACCCTCTACCATAAATCGACTATTTACATAATATATCTGATGTGTAACACTAATGAGGATAAATTCTCATAAGTGAAAAAATGAGGCCTAGATAAAAATAGATCATGAATGAAATAGTACCCTATAATGGTCCAAGGATTCCACAACCCAAATGATGAAAAATATAATGGCATGGGGAATCTAAAGCCTATGATATACCAGGGATTTATTATAAAAATGGGACATACATATAAGGGGGAATGATATCAAACTTTTATAGTGATCTATCAAAGGTTGTGAGGAGAAGGTTGAACCTAACAAGTGATAAAATCTGATGTATGACACTACATAAAACTTTTCATTGGATTTTACATTCTGTGTAGTTCCACTACTAGTAATGTAATTATTTTTAAAGGGATACATCAAAACATTATACACATCATGATAATATTTTTCTTGATAAACATATATGTTATCTAAATGGTATACACAATTTGTAGCCATTTCATTCATTTTATAGGTTCGTGAAATGTTTCTAAAATATGATACACATTTTGTAATTCAATTAAATGGAATGTAATGTTTTTGGAGAAATTATTTCAGTCCAAATCTACAAAAGGACACGAACCATCTCCAATGACATACAGATATAGAAAAATCATTGTAAACAAATTTAATACATTTATATACATACTAAATTAATTCAAATAAACATATATCCTTATAAATTAGGTAATTTACCAAAAAAACCTATCCCTCTCCAAACAAAACTCAGTCATCAATGCATAATTGTGAAGGAAAACCCCAGTGAAATTAACTTAATCACACATATGGTTCTTCTATGTTTTTGAATTTCATGAAAATAAATGTTTTTATTATTTTTTAATGTTATTTACTTGACATGTTTTTAATTTTACAATTCCTTATTTAAAAATTCAATGTATGCATATTGTCATCTTCATATTTTGTATAGTCATTTTCCTCTACTATAATTTTGGAATATTAAATATTAAATTTTAAATTTTAAATAATTTATTTATCAAATATTTATCCATATATTAGAGTAATACTCATGATTTTAACCCCCTTGTATTATTGGGAAATATAATTAACTCCATATTCCTTATCTACAACAACTTCTCCATTGAAATATATTAAATATCGTTCAATTATACATGTATCATTTTTAACATATTATCTTGTACATAACATTTTTTCCATATACACAAAAAATATATAGAGATTTAATATTTTCTTTAAAATATTACATTTTAAAAAATATCCTTTTAGATGTTAATTAAAATATATTTATGGTTTTTCTGTTTATGATTTCTATTGAATACTCACTTTAGGGCAAGAAATAATGTAATGGCTCTATTATAGGAACCCTTTTTACTAATAAATTAATTACACATGTGTTGTGTGAAATTTCAGGTTCTTATTTATATAAATTATTTTACTCTAAAATTTTCTCCTCTATTTATTCGATGTTGTAGTCACTAGTAACATTCTTTGTCAGAAACATTTTTCTAATGTACGAAAAACCTATCACATTGAATTCATAGTTTATCTTACAGAATATTAAATTTATCACAATTAAAACCTCATTTATATCAAATAAGTTAGTGTATATTTCATTCAACCCAAAATCAATCCTATGAAACTTTTTTCATAACTTACATTACTCTAGATATATATTATTTAATTTTTTATTAATTTCATGAATCTTTAAAAATTATGTATGTTATACATTATTGTTCATTAATTTACCCAAATAACACTCGGTCATATTTTTTCACTAATTAATATATATAAAAATATATCATATGAAATTTTTCTCATAATATATTCACACACAAAAAGTATAACTATTACAACTAAATATTTATATGAAAGTATTTTTTTATCATAGCCTTATTCTATAATTTTATATATGATTTTTACTCTAATTATAATACATTGTATTACCTATGGTCTATAAAAATAGTTTATAATTGGTAGATCAATGATATGTTGAATTATTTCTATCATATAATGTTTATCATTCAATCATTGATTAGGTAATGTTTTACATTAAGTATGTTTTATCCTTATAAAATGACATATTTTTTCTATTTTATAATATAAACCCCCACTACATAAACACCCCTTAGTTTTAGAATTATCTAAACAAAGCATCACGATTTATTAATAACTTTGACAATTTTTTCCATTGTCTATAATATGTGTGCAACAAATCCATTAAATTTCATATTTGTAAGGTTTAATATTTACCCTTAAGATGCATATGAACCTGTAAATGAGTGGTTAATCAACCATCACTGGAATATTCTATGGTGGGGTTTGAACCATAGATAACATAATATTTATCAAAATTTGAAATTTACTATAATAGTCATCTAACACATTTTCCCTATGTAATGAATCTCATAGGAGTGAAATATTTGTTTATTGTTAGCCCCCAATCATATGGTCCTAGATGCAAAATATATTTTATACAGGAATGATAATTTATGTAATTACATAGTTTTATCCTAAATAAATAAATGTGTATTTTAAATAATGGTTTTAATAAAATATGTTTTCTGAATCATGATAGGTATATTGTATAACTAGTTCATTAATTGCATGACTTCTTCCAGTATGTGATGTCTTTTATGGGAGTTTATTAAACATTGAAATCATGATAGAAATTCTACATCACATGTTATTGCAAAAAATATTATATCTATCGAATTTTCAAAACCTATTTGGTTGTGTACTTTTTCTACCATTTAATAAAATTCTACACTTGTATTTTTTTATCAACTATTCAATTATATCTATATAAATATATAACAAAAAAAATTCTTGTAGGAAATGCGTTATTTAGTGTTCAATAATCTATCCTAATGATATAGAATTATGTTATATATAAAATATAATCGAATAATTTATCATAATTAACATTTGGTAATTTATTTTTGTAATTTATTTTAATAATAATATCATCACATTATTTAGTATTTATATCAATTGAAATATCTTTTCAATTGATATTCTAAAGTATTCTTAAATAATAAAAACATTTTAAATTAATATCTAAATTTTAATGATGTTTTAAATTATTAAATTAAATCATATAAATTGAATGATTACTAAAGGAAATGATTTTGATAATTTTAAAATAAAAAATTTTCATTAAAATCTATATATTATTCTCATTCCTCATCTGCATATTGAAATCAGTTACACCACTTTTAAATAATTTTTAAAAACACATATATATCTTATGTGACATCTTTTTAATAAAAATTCATGATACGTTCACTAATGTAATCCTTAAATCACCTTTTACTATAAAGAAATCCATTATTAAAATGTTAAATTATTATATAAGAAGTTATTAGTGTAGATAAATAGAATAACTACCACAAATTAATATTAAAAAATCATTTTGTTCCCCAGAAAAAATCGATAACAATACCTATTAATAAAACCAAAAATATTACTCCAAATTATTTTATATATCCTTATTATAATTTGCAATAATTAATATTCTACCATTTTGGATAAATTATGGGTTTATAGAATTAAATTAAAATACATGTTGTATAATTTTATGAAATATCCCCCCTAATATATTATAACACTTCCACATTAATATCCATTTTAGAATGTTCAAGTATTTACTTGTTACTTACCCAAGTATTATATAATATCTCTAGGAAACAAAAATAATTATTGATTATAAATTAATATTAATTAATGTTGAGAAATCAAAAAATATATTTTTTAAGTAGGAACATGGGCACAACTAATTTGTTTCTGAAAGTTCTATGTGAGTTATTTTTCATCACTATAAAAGGCCACCAACTCTTCCCATTCCTCACACCACTCAAAAAATTAATGTTAATTCATGATCTGCCCATGTAGCCTCCCAAAAATCCTCCATTAATCTTTTAAGCCTCCCTACGGGTAGAATACCTCTCAAGAAAGCCTTTTGAACAAACCAAAAGATTTTACCTGATTGAGAGGTAATATCTTCTCTCATGATCCTTTCCATTATTTTCCTTCTCCACAAACTCTACTGCCTTTATTTCATTATTATATGAAAAATATAGTATCTTACATATTGTAGGATTTTTTATGTAATCGGTATGACCTGCACTTATAGACTCCTCTATTTAATTGATATGAATAGAATGTTTATTTGTACGGTGAACTACACTCTCACAAAGTAATGATTCTTCATTTCACAGTTTAACCCCTATAATGGTAGAAATTATTATAAAGAAAACGTTCATATATGTAATATATTGTATTTATTATTTCATTAATCACATGGATTCCTTTTAAAACATACAACTTTTACATTCCTTTTGGTTTTAATACAATAATCTCATTTTAGAACGTGTGGACTACCGCCCTCTTAAAGTGATGTTATTTGTTCACACACCACAAAGAATGTAAAAAAGGTTGGGATTAATGAACATATATGATATATATAATATATTCATGATACTTTAATTAGTATATATATATATTATTTAAATATTTTATTTTAATACAACAATAAAAATGGAAAACAACATTCATGCATACGTACAACTTATTGACTCTTTGAACGGTGTATTCCATTACATTATCCATTATGCTATAGATTATTATAATGTATATATATATAATATAATTGTGATATTTATATAATGTTTTTTATTTTGGAGTCATGGTACAAGTATAATGTCAATGATATAAAAAATTATGACACGTGTGAAGAACATAGAAAATATTACCCGTTGTGAAACCATGACATTAGATCAATAACAATTGGGTAAAATAAAGTCAAAATCATAAAATTTATGGTAATAGATATAAAAATATGATTATATAATTTTTTTTAATAGAAATATATTTATAATATAATAATACTGGTAATCAAGAAACAAGGTAAAAGGATTTATATCACGTTTAATTTATTTCAGATACAAGTGATGTTATCCACTCATTCTTTTTTGTGTGGTGTATATATTTACCCTAATTGAATTATATGAATCAATTAGTTGAATTTATGGGTATTTACATTTCAATTAGATAATCAATATTTCATTAGGTTTATGTTTCAGAAGTTAACAAATCCGTAAAATAGTTTTGTGTCAATTTGTCTTCATTAAGACTCATGTTTTTGTTGTTCACCTTAACTCATTTTCGGGGTGCATATATTTATGTTTTACATGAAATATCATGAATCTCTATATAATCATTATATTGAATATTCATTTAATTTAATTTCATTATATGGAGAATATGATCCAATGTTACCATGTTATAAGTGTTTATTGTGACAATATCATAGCTTTTTGAGATTGTTTACATTTATGTGTTCTTTAATGAATTCATATGTTTCATCTCTCTAGGACACCCATGGAATTAATTATCCTCTGGTTATTCATGATATACTAATGTATTGGTACAGTATTTCTAAACATTGGTACATAAAATTGTAAAGATTGTGTCATGAGTAAGACAGACTTTACCCTCTCATTGATCGGAAATCAGTGTTCCTTCGAAACCATGTTTTCTAAATAAGGGTTTCAAAGATTAATTTATTAATCTCCTATAAAATCTAAATAGAATATTTCCCCTTTTTTAATTTATGAATCTCTTCATTGTAATATCCTTGTATCTTTCCAAACACGGTACTTTTCTATCCTTTTTATCATGCAAAAAAAATTTCTTTTGATATAGTAAAACAACTACATATTTACCCTCCATCATTTCATCGATGTCCCCATCGCATTTTTAAACAGGTTAATTATGAAAAAATGTTTTAAATAAGTAATTGTAAAGGAATAGTTTTAAAAATTGTTTCAAATAACATTTATATGTATTCATAGAAAAGTATATTAAATTTTGTTTCAATTCTGATTTATAAGATTTCAAAGTACTTTCAGAGAAATGGTCTTCAAAAGCTTTTAAACCACTATTTATAAGTTTCCAATGTATTTTAAAATAAATGGTTTTCAAAATATTTTCAATCTCAATTTATATGAATTAAATTTTCTTTCAATGAAATGGATTTAGAAAAAAATCAATCTTCTTCTTATTTTTTTGAGAAATGTAATTTTTAATATATTTTCAAGATTTCATAATAAATTTTCAAAGTATTTTTTTAAAGAAAACAAAATGACTTAATATTATTAAAAAGAAAAATATACAAAAGTCTGTAGGAATAAAATTTACATTTATCATGTTGAAAATGTTCATCAGATCACCTAGAATGTTGAAGTAGTGTTTGCAGGTCCCATGATAAGTTTTCAAAGTATTTTTAACAAAATGGCTTAAACAAAATCATTATTTATTTAAAAGTTTTCAAGTTTTTTCAAAGATAAAGATTTTTTAAATTTTCTAAAACATATTTTAAATGTTTTAATTTGAAATAGTATTTAAAAATGATTTCATGGCTTCAATATTTGGTTTCATGGTATTTCCTAAGAAAATAATTTTTAAATTGGGTTATGTATTAAAAATTCTTTTTGAAAAAAGAAATGATGTTTTTCTAAAAGAAATTTTTTCTGAGTATATTTCTAAATTATTTTCCCTATAACATGACATCTATTGTGTAACACAACAGGATTTCATAATATGTTATCACTTTAATGTAATTCAACAGCTTTCTCCACACGCAACACTGATTTGAGTGCACCACGACGTACCAAATTTTCTGTTTAAAAATAGGTTATGTATAATATTAACTGAATTTTTAATTTTATATACTCAATATAATTTTAACATCAATATTACGTAATTTTTAAACATAATATAAGAAAAAATCCAATTTTTCCTATAAAAGAAGTTTTTTTAATAAAATAGAATTTAACATCCTTTTAATGGCGAACCATTTTTGAATCCAATATATGACACACATATATATTTTCAATTTGACAAAACAATCATCTTATTTAGAATCGGGATATAAAAATTTAGTTTGGATAAATTTTTTGTGTTTTTTCTGATAACGTTCATATTTTGATGAATAGTAGAAATTCTATATTTTAATTGAAAACAATTATTTTAATCAAGATAATTTATATTGTCAAATTATACATTTGAATATTTTAGAATTATAATTAGATTATATTTTTATCATTTAATCAATTTTTGGTCATTAGAAGTAATTTTACATTTAAATTGGACATAAACACATATGAATCTTTTGAAAGTTTTTACTTCTCAAAAACCCGCTATTTGGTTTTATCAATGGGAATTATTTTTAAATTAATTAATGAAACTTATATGTTTTCAATTTGGTAAAATATACATCATTTTTTTATTTTGATTGTCAAATTTATCTTAGGGTGTATTTTTGGTATATTTTTTGGAAAACATTAAATTTTTGATGAATAATAAAAAATTCTACATAGTACATAAAAACATACATTTTATTTAAATAATTATTATTTTAATTTTAAATTATTTTTTATTCCAAATAAATATATAATAAATATATTAGTATAATTTATTTCATTGGAGTCATTTTATAATATGATTAAATATATAAAATTTTATTGAACCACTTTAATGGATTTTTACCCACCTCCTTGGCACATTTACCCACCATCTAGGCACATTTTCCAATTTGCATAATATATACTTTTACTGCTTCTGTTAAATGAATTTAGAAAATATGGGATAAATGATTGACATTAATATGTCAAATGTGGTTCAATAAGGTGAAAATAATTTTCAGTGAATAGTAACTTTTGAATTTATTTACCACGTTTAAATCTAAATAATGTAATTAAAGGAAAAATATTATTAAAATTACCCCAACACATGTCCTAATTCAATTGGATAAGTTTATATAGAACAAAATCAACCTTATGAATAAAATAAGATACTTTTGGTCTATTTGGGTTAGATTAGGACATTTATTATATTTTATTTAAAGAATATTTAATTGTGTTAAATTCAAAGTTTAATAACTAAAGAATATGTTAAATAGGGTTAAACAAAAGATAAATTAGACTATAAATATTAATTAAAAAGAATAAATTATTTCCTACGTCATGGTAGTTTATTTGTAATTTTTAGTCATTAAATAATTAATTTTATTGATGACACAATGATAAAGTTGTAATTTTCTTTTTAGTGAAAGATTAAAATATTTTATATTATATATATCAAAATAAATTTTGAATTTTGATGCCATAAACGATTTTTATATGAGAATTTGACATGTTATGGTTGATTTGATGTATTTTTTTGACGTAATGAACTTGTTATGTCTTTCACAAAAACTAATTACTAAATATTGTCAAAATTGATATTAATAAGTTTTTGAAACAAATACAATATTATTAAATGATATAAAAATTCAAAAAATATAAGGTTTGGACAAAGGACTCATATAATGATATATATGTAATTAATTAACCACTTTGGGTTCTCTAGTATTTTTATATTTATTTTTTAAACAATTATTATAATATTAAAAGAATACATGGTAAAAGTTAAACTATATAACTAAGAGTTAAATCTAAACGATAAGGTTAATATGGTGACCTAAACCTGTCTAAAACCTATTGGTTAAGAGGTTGGAGACCCGTAACCACCTTATCCTCGAAACAAATCCAATTGGATCCATTAAAAACCGAAAACTCTTTTTTAATAAAATAATATTTCATGGTTTTACTAAAGTGACTCTCACCTCTTTTATAAAAAGTTACTTCACCTTCTCTTAAATTCGCACCCTGAAGCCATTGGGCTCTCCCAACTAATAATGAAATAACTCCCAACTAGTGTCAATTCATCCTAGAGGCCTTACTTCGATCATAAAGCCATCCTATGGAGCCCATTTGATCAAATCAAATGGAAGAACCCAGAAATGTGTTAATAATTTCATCACCTCTTTCAAAGATCATTTTCTTCTTCCACATCTTCTTTATTTGTTGTTTATATACCAAAATAATAAATATAGTAAATTATTCATATTGTGATATTGTTATAAATATTTTACATCCATATTTGTTATCTATCCATATTATTAATGACAAATTCACCATACGTGTGTACGTATGACATACCATCTCCACGTTGTGGTGTAGTTTGTTATTCAACAATTCATTATTGGATGGGTAAAATAATGAGTGTAATTACAGTATACAATATATATATCATGTTAATGACACTGTATATATAATATACCATCCAATTACATATGATTTCACCATCAATAGAATGATATCATTGTTTGAGCGTACATACAGTTTACCGGCTCCCCAACGTGGTATGATTTATTTCAATGTTCACCATTCAACGGTGATTATATATATATATATATTATTAATAAGAATGTAATATATAAAATAAAAATGCTACTGAATATATATATATATGTGTGTGTGTGTGTATTTATTTACATATATCTAATTCACTTACTTTTGGTCAATACAATACGAAAATGAAAACAACATTTATGCGTACGTACGACCTACCATCTCCATAAATAGTGTTTTTCATTTCATACACTATCTATTATACATATTTATATTCTGAATATATATGATACATAAATAATTTTTTATATTCTAGAATCAATTATATTGTGATATAAGTTATAAGATAAATAATAATAAGTTAAATCAAGAATGATAAGGAAAGCTATTATTACCCAAAATGTAATTTCGACGTTGAAATTATTATTAAATGGTTAGTAAAATGACATTAATGAATCAAGTATGATATCATAGTTATGGATATAGTTGTTTCATAATTTCATAACATTCTATGGTTATTATACAATAGGTTAAAAGTGCCCTCGACTAAAGGAAAGTACTAGGTAAGGGTTAGTTCCTCAATCTCATTATTATCCGAGTTTGTTTGTGTGTAAGTATATTCTAGAAAAATTTATCAACCATTTCAATGATTCATAATAATATTTTCAAAATGAATATTTGAAGGTTTTTTGGAAGGGATTCTTTATCATGATCATATTTGTAAATGTTTTAATTATTTATTTTTCTTATTATTCTTTATCAATGTCCATGATTTATAAATGATTTTAAGGGTTTGTGTATATGGAAATGATTTTTTAAAATGTTAATTCTTTTAAAAAGTTTCAATGTGGTATTAGAAACTTTCATTCAAAAATATATTTTAAATGAATTACTTTATAAAGGTTCTCCATTTATATTATTTCACAAAAAATGATATTTCTCTAAATAGTTTTACTGATCATTTTCAACTACATCGACATCCTTTAATAGATTTTATTTTAGATTGAGGATGATTTATTAAAATACAATCATAAATATAGTATTGAATGAGTTATGATATGTTTGACTGTGGATGGGTGATTTTTATACCATTAATGGTTTATAGATAAAGTATTAATATTTCATAAGCTCGTTTTAATATGAATGTTTTTGTTATGTTTCAACCTTTTCTTATGCGAAATGCATTGGAATTAGTATGTGACGGGTGGAGCCCACTAATCTTCTCGATGAATTGGTAGGTTTACATAGACAAACTAGTGTCTTGGAAAAAGGCCTTGAGAAATTCATTATTTGATGTCTTGGAACAAGTCTTTGACTATGTGGTTATGATGTCTGGTATTATGAATTCCATCATTATAAAATTAGCTATTGATATAACATGTCAATATTTGACTAGTAGAATATCGTTTTCAATATGTAAATTTAATTAATGGATTTATCTTTTCAATATTATTCTATAGATTATTTTTAAAGGTTTTGTGTTTCAATTTTTTACCCTTCCATAAAAGTTTATGATTATTTATGAAAGCTGCTGCTATATTGTTTATGCTTACTAATTATCTGAGTTCACCCATTCCTTAGGTATTATTTTTCTAGGAATCCAAGATTTATATTATTTTTTATATGTAGGTTTATTCTATGGGAATTATGGAATTCTCAACTGATTATTTATTTGAATATTTATGTTTTAAAATTTAATGTATATTTCATGTATGAAATCTATTTTCCAAGACTACTAAACTGATCGGTCATTCAATACATGATTTATTGTAATCATACCAATGTATTAAAATAATGCACTAATGATGGGTAACTGGGCTCAAGGCCTTACATGTTGATGTTAAAAATTTATTTTTAGTAAATCATCTAAAGGTTCTATTCATGTCTTTTCAATGAACGAGTTTGGATTATTTCCATGGCCTTTATGAAACCCATTTCACCTTCATAGTTTATTTTATTACAAAATCTAGTTCACGTTCATAGGTTACATTATTTTGAAACCTTATTATTTTTATGGATTTTTGTTATTGATGAAATGATTATAAAAGAAGTATTTTTTTCATAGGTTATGATATCTTTAAATGTTTATGATACCCATATAATTTATTTGGTTTTGATATGTTCATTTATGATCTTATAGAACATGTTTGTTTGATATCATTATTTTTAGGGGGGGCCTCTATCTCCCTCAAATACATTGGTTAATGACTTATATCTCATGAGATGGAAAGGACTCGATGAGTGTTTACTCAGTTCAGAAATATAGGTATATAACGAGGGTTTACTCAGTTAAGTAAAATAAGTTTGGAACGAGGGTTTACTCGGTTCAGTAATACATGGTTGGAACAACTGTTTACTCAGTTTAGAAATTCCAGTCTATAATGATTATTTTGGGGTATTATTAATACATATCTTGAAGAAGTGTTTACACATTTCCGTAATACATGGAATGAATTAGGGTCTATTTACTTCATCAATATATGGCTGTAACATGGGTATACTCAATTCATTAATATAAGGATATAACAAGGGTTTACTCAATTCTATTATAATTTTCTTGAATAAGGGTTCTCTCAATCCAGTAAAGGAATTTTTCCACTAATATTGCATTGGAATTGATTCCTTGGATACTATGAAAATTTATCTATGCTTATGTGTTTCCACAATTACATGACTTATTCCTATGTTATAATTTCATGGATTATGTTCTTTATTTACATGTAATTCATGTCATTTAAACAGCCATGCTTTATGCCTTGATTCATCATTATTATATTTGATATGTGGGGTATGATCTTTTATTTTCATGATCACATTATCATACACTTCAGAGAGTGTTTGTGCAACATGTCTCCATGTTTACCATTCCTGGTCATTTGAGCTCACCCCTTTCTTATGTTTTCTATCTATAGGTTATGAATAAATGATTTAGGTAGAACTACTAAAGGTACAGATCATTAAGGGATATGATGAATATATTTTAGAAACATAAAATGTTTTTTTTTATATTTCCACAGACACTAAACTATTGTGGTCCTCTAGAATTTTTTTTAAATTTATTGAATATTCAACTAAAATGATGTAATATCCATGTTTGTTCCGCCAGGGCACAATAGATGGTATCAAAGGAAACATTTATTCCTCGTTTGAAAGCTAGGATGAGAAAACATTAATGATATTCCTATATTGATTTATAAGGATATGTATAGGAATTTCTATATAGATTAGTAAAATTATGTGCTAATGTTTAATATGATGTCCTAGAATTTTGGTAGAGGATAGAGTGTGTAGATTCATGAAATACATCCCTACCTAGATATTACAAGTGATTGTTTCTCTGGAACAGATGAAACTTGGGGATTCAACTCTAACAAGATGTTCCGAACTTGACTCAAGTAATTTGGTACATGAAAATGTGGCATGATGCACACCTGAATTGACACACTCAGGGGATATGATTTTGGAATTCACAAACACATCATAAACTATGTTGAGTAATTTTGATTTATGTAATCGATGAATAATATAAGATAAACCCATGGTGCGATATATTAGGGAAAGTGTAATGATTAATACATCCAATAAGTAATTATTTTTAGGACTATATGGTATTTTTTTTGATAATTAATGCTCACACTATGAATTTGGTATTAGTAAATAGAGGGAAGTAAGAGGAATTGGATTAATTTTGAATGTCAAGGATGAACTTTTGATGGGAAGTCAGGGGGGATTATCACTAGTGTGAAATATTTCTTGATCATGCATAATAAATTTTCACCGAACATGATTAACAATATTTACCTTAAAAAACATTTGGAATCACCATGGAAGGGGGAGAAGGAGTTCACTGATAGTTAGGGTAATGGAGACCATAATGGGTAGAATATTCAGTTCCCATTATGTCAATAATTTGGAATGAATCACCTAAGTTAATGTCATAGACCAAGAAAAAGGTGGTTTGACTGTGGAAAATAAGGGCTTAAAGAAAGGAACTGCAAGAGAAGATGAATAGTCTGGGTAGTGAAATAGATAGTAAATTTGGACTCCCTATTTCCTCATTGATGGATATGTGTTTGATGTCTCGATAATATTGTCATTATGTATAACATTGTCAAAAGATGAATGTTCCTGAGGAGAATTAGTAAGGTGGTGTGAGTAATAGTAACATTGCTTATGATGATGACACTATAGATGAAATGTTAATGTAAATAAGTATTATATAAATGGTTTTGGTAAAATTATCAATGAAATAATGTTGAATTAATGGAATTATTTTTGTATTTTGAATCCATTATCAAGAATGGTAAATTATGCATGGATTGTTCGATTTTTTTTATAATTATTTACAAGAATATGTTGAATATTCAAGATGGTGTAAAAAAGGATATTTCATGAATCTTATCATTTTTATTAAGGGAAGGTAACCCTTAACATCATATTTAAATTAATATAATGTTTTGTGGATAAAGATAAGTGGTATATCAATAAGTAAATCATACATTACTGATTACCTTGGAACTATGTAAGGACGTTCATATATGTGTTTTCTACTACCACTAATGATGTTTTCAAAAAAAAATTGATTTAATGAGTAACAACAATATACCTTTGAAATTGATGGCATGTGTGTTTTCCAAAATGAATTTTTTAGTTAATGTAGTTACCTGGTTTCAAAAGAATATATGATGATGTTATTCACATTATAGAAATGTGACAACAAGAGAATAATTGTGTAATGTTGGTAAATCAATGTTAATATGATTTCATGACTCACTTTATAATAATTTTTATTCTCAATTCTGATAAGGGTTATACGGTTAACCATTCATGGAACGTTCAAGTCAAACATCAGAGGGATTATTTGTGCAATTAGTTTTGTTGAAAACCTTGGGTAAAAAGATAATTAGTGATTAAAAATATTTTTAGTTTTTCTATATTATATATAATATTATTGTGGTTATGAAAAATTATATCAGTTATATTGGGTGACAACCAATATAGTTAGTCAAGGCTTCTGGTCTTGAACCCTTAACCGAAGGATGATAATGGTTACATGCTTACCACTGGCTTATGAGATGCACTAGTTATTTTGTATTTATTTGATATGAATAAATATTTATTATCGACTATTAGTTTTACATTTTATTTTTATAGATTAATTCATGTTGATAACTTTAGAGACAAATTGTGGGAAATTTTATTCTTTTTGGTCCTTAAGATCCATCAAAAGCGTATTTATTTCACTATGCATCAAAGTTAATTTATAGACATTTATTGCTTAAGGTAATGGATTTATTGTAAATTTTTCAATGCACAACCAAAAAATGAATTTTTTTTATAAAAATGTAATAATAAGTACTCAACGTTTTGAACATGATCAAAAACATTGTTGTCATAATACCCTAATTTTTTTTGAGTGAATGGACTTTTAAATCATCATAGATTTTTTACTTTGAGGACCACAAAATTCCTTTAAAAATTCAATAGTTTTAGATTGATAACATCAATAAATCCCTATAAATATTTACACTTTTCCTCTATGACCAATATTCAATCCCAAAATATGTTCTTTTATGTGGAAACCCAGTTAATTGTTACTTTGGGTAATAGTTATGGTTTCTAATTTTCCTTTTTAATGGAATTTTTAGATCCAATATATATAATGTTTATTTCTATAAATGAAACTTTAATGTATTAAACCTTTGATAATACAAATTAATTTCGAGGGTGAAAATCATTTTATTGGGGTTAGAATGTAACACTATCAGATTTTGAGAATTACTTTTTTTCAAATTAATTTATATTTTAAATATTTTTAATTTCATATGTCACTCGGGGTAGATCTTGATATATATATATATTTATATAAAAATTCATGCATTCCATTCACATGAAATACAAACATTTATTGGGATACATGCAATACCAACATTTCTTATGCTACAAAAAATACCAACTTTGCATGAGCTACCAGCAACGCCGACATGTTGTGTGATGCATGCAACACTGAGTTTCTATGAATCATATATTTTTACGAATTAATTTATTTAAATAATATATTTATAAATAATACATAAATATTAGTAATAACTACACTTCATATATTTTTGTTTTATACAAATAAATATTTTTGATAATGAAAGATAACATTTTTGGTATAGTCCTTTTATGTTAAAAATATTATCTTCTTAAATGAATCATTTTTAATAATAGAATAATTTTTAGAAAAATATAGAAATATAATTTTATAAAATAAAATTTAATTTTAAATTCATAATGTTGAAAATATATTTGGGTGAATTTTTGGGATTTTTCTGAGAAACATAATTTTAAGATAAATAGGGAAAATACTAATTTTTAGTTAAAAATTAATTCATGTATAATTAATTAGTAATTATAGATGATATTATAAATATTTTTTATGGTCACATTAAATGAATATTAAATATAATAATACAACTAAATTCATGTTGACATTGAAACTGAATACCAAAACATAGCAATCTTTTGAACATTTTATTGCATTAAAACCTTGTTATTTCGTCCCGTCTGCGGGATTAACGCTAATCTTAATTTTTCCGCTTATGAGATTGGAATTTTGAAATCAAACATAAAACATTTTATGGATTCTAGTATCTATAATCCAATAATATTATGTAATTTTTTCACTCAAATGAATAGTAAATTTTATTTAAATTAATCACAGTAATTAATGCAAAATTAAGCTTCATTGAGGACTAATCCTTAAAATCAAGGGCCAAAATGACCTAGAAACTTGTATTAAAACAATATTAGGACCAAAGTTATTCCATAAATTTCCATTATTTATTTTTTTTGGTTTATTATGACATTTTCTTTGTATGAAAATTTGAACACCTAATTTTATTCTAACAATTCCACATTGGTCCTTTTCTTTCCATATAAAAGGTCTCCACCTCTACCCATTCCTGACACCTCTCAAACCTATTTAGTTATTCTATTATCTACCCAAGTGGCCTCCCAAAAATCTTCATTTAAAATTTTAATCACCCATTTGGGAAGAAACCCTCTCATGGAATCCATTTGGAACCAACCAAAAGGAGTTACAAGATTAAGAGTTAATGTCTTCTCTCTACCACAATTCATTTATTTTCCTTCTCCACCCCTACAAATTCATTAATAACTTATTTTGTGAAAAATATTGTATCCTGAATATTATAGTTTTTTTATGAAATGTTTCATACATAATCATGCACACACCTCCATCAAATGTATGTTGACCATACTGTTTCTGTGTTTGGTGAATTATTGCCCCACAAAATGACGATTTTTCATTTATCCTTTTCCACCAATCATTGTGGCCATAATGATGTATATTATATTTAAATGTATAATATATTATATTTTAAATGTATTTATGATTCTTTATTATTTTTTCAAAACTCATATTGTTACCTTACATTTGGCGTTAATATGATAATCTCGTTTTACAATGTGTGGACTACCGCCCTCTCAAAGCGATGTGATTTATTCACACACCACATAAAAAAATTCATGATGTGTTTAATGAACATATATTATATATATCATATCTTAAAGAAAATATAATAATGATATATATATAAATATATCATTCACATTCTTTCTTTCAATACGATAATAAAAAACGGAAAACAACATTCATGCTTACATACAACTTATTATCTCCATGAATGGTGTATTCCATTATGTACTACCTTATTAAATAGATTATTATAAAATAAATATACTAGATATATATGATATTAATATAATTTTATAAATTCTATAAAAATTCTATAATTATAAGGATCAACGATATAAAAAATTAAGACACATGTGAAGAACAACGATAATATTACCTAAAGTGAAACCTTTTAGATACGATTGTTAACAAGAAGGTCATATAATGTCATAATAAAAGAATATAATATTATATATAAAAAATATTCTTCCGTAAAATATGTTCAATAAACATGTATTTTTTATAAAATAATCTTTTAGGATTACTAAGATAGTCTAGACACAAGGTAAGGGGGTTTCATTTCACTTTTAATTATGGTGAGATACAAGATATGTTTGCCACTCTTTCATTTTGTGTTGGGTATGTAACAACCATGATTATATTCTAAGTATATTTTACTAAAATTTATTGTTATTAACATTTCTATTTGATGACCCTTCTTTCATGGGGTTTATGATTCAAAATATACCAAATCAGTAAAACAAAATTGTCTCAATTTTTCTTTGTTAAGCCTTGTGTTTTGTTGTTATGCACAGAATTTTTTTAAGTTGAATATATTTCAATATTACTTTCTCGATCATAAATATATATATTTTAATTATATTGTATTCATTAAATATTTTCTATTATTTACATGGATAGAATGACACCCTGTTACCAGGTTATAAGTGTTCATTGAGACAGTCTTATTGCTTTTTGAGATTGTTTATGTTTATGCTTCCATTGCTGAATTTGTATATTCAATATCACAAGGATATCCATAAATCCAATATACTGTAGTTATTCATGATATAATAATGTGTTGGTATTATATTTATACCAATTGGTAAATATGATAGTTGGTAATGTGTCTTAAATAAGCCCAACAATACCCTCTCCTCGATTAGAAATAGGTGTTCTTTAAAAACCACATTTTCTAAAAAATGGTTTGTAAGAATAATGTATTAGTATCATATAGTATATAAAATAATGTTTTTCCATTTTCAATTTTACCAATATATTCATGGAAAAATTCTTGACACTTTCTGAATAAGGAACTTTTCTATCATTTTTTCCATGATAATGGAATGTCATTTTTACCCCGTACAAGATGTATAGATTTATCCACATTCATTTCATCGAAGCACCGATCAAATTTTTAAATTGGATAATCATTAAGAAAATGTTTTAAAAAAATTATGTTTTATGGAAATTTGTTTTTGAAATGATTTCAAACATCTTTAAAATGTTTTCATGGAAAAATAATTTTCATATTTTTTCATGTATATTTTATATTATATCAATGTATTTTCAAAGAAATGGTTTTAGAACATTTTCAACCCCTATTTATATGTTTTCAATGTATATTCCATGAATTTTTTTTTCAAATAATTTTCAAGGTCTATTTATATGTTTTCATAGTTCCTTCAAAGAAATTATTTTCAAAACATTTTCAAGCTTCTTTATAAGTTTTCATGAAATGTTATTTGCAAAAAAAATTCAAGATTTTTCTATAATTTTTCAAATTATTTTCCATTAAATTGATTTTAAAAAAAATAAAGCTTCCATTATAAGTTTTCACATGTTTTCAAATAAAATGTTTTTTAAATTGTTTTGAATATTATTATAAATGTTTTCATGGAAAAAGGTTTCCAAAATTATTTCATCTCTTCTAAATAAGTTTTCAAGGTATTTTATATGAACATGATTTTAAAATTGTTTTATGTATTAAAAAGTATTTTTTAAATGCCCGAAAAGAAGCAAACATCATAACAAGAACAATCCAAAAATCTCTTTACCCCACCAGTCAGAAAATGAGATAGTGAAATATAACATAGATGATGTGTCACCCCTTTGTGAATAATTGTGTCATAAAGGCAACAAAATCAAGGAAAATAAATCATCAATATCACCCTGAAATATGGGAGGAGGACTGAAAGATAGGTTCTAGCACGCCTATCACTCTTTCGAGCTGCCCACACAATTGTGCAAGTGAGAAAATCAAAGCACAACTAACCTAATGTGTCACAACATCTGCCAGAAAAAACCCATAAAGAACTCAAATAGAGTGCACATATATCCAAAAAGTAATGAAAGTTGGATGAATGATTATTGTTAGCACACCCATCCCTCTTACGAGGTCGCCCACCTGATGCAATCTACAAGAAACAAAAACACTCCAACCAAATACAGAGATAAAAAAAGCCAATTCCCACCATGACATTTTCATCTAATTGATAGTAAGACCCAGATAACAAGAGGAACACATGACATCCAGATCATCAAGAACACCATCATCCCAATCTGTCTCAACATTTTTAAAGAATCTCAATAGCCAGAGGACACAATAGAAATAACAATGAAATAAAACGCATCATGAAAAAAACTAAAGCATTCAAAGGCTCATCACTGAGCACTAGAGCAGCCAAAGGGTGTATCACTGTTGACGAGAATGACTACCGTGATACAGAAAAACCTTCCCCAAAACATGAGTTCCTCCTTTTTTCAAAGAATTCATAGGATTTATTTCTATTTCTATTTAAGGGGTCTGGCACTCTTCATTTTAAAAAAAGTGTTTTCATACTATAATAGAATTTTCCTCATGAAATTGTTTTAGAGTATATTTTAAATTTATTTAACATCTAAGATAAAATCTATTAGTGTTACTCATGAATTTATATGGAATGATATAAATGATCCATTTATATCCTTTCAATAAAGGAGTTATGATTAATGTTATTGTCTTTATGAAACCCATTTTCCCAAATTGGTTAATAGGTCTTTGTAACCCCTTTATCATTCAGAGGTTAAATTATTTTGAATCCCGCTTAATTTCATGTGTTATTTTTGGGATGAAATGATAATGAATCATATCTAGTTTGACACTTTATGATTAGTTTATGTGTTTATGATTCCAATTTAATTTCATGGGTTATTTTATGTTAATTTATGATCTTGTGGAACATGTATGTATAGTTTAATTATGTTATGGGTTGGACCTATATCTCCCTCCAAAGTATTGGTTAATTATTTATATTTAATGATATATATAGATCTTGAATGACTGTTTACTCGGTTTAGTAATATATTGATAGAAACATTGTTTACTCAGTTCTATAATATAGGGTTGGAAGAAGGGTTTTTGTTTTTCAGTAGTACATGAATGGAATGGGTGATTAATCAGTTAAAAAATAATAGTTTGGAATGAGGGTTTAGTCGTTTTAGTAATACATGGCTATAATGAGGGTTTACTTGGTTAATATATATAGGGATGGAATGAGGGGTTACTCAATTCTAAAATACAGAGCTGGAATGAGGGTTTACATTATTCAGTAATATAGGTCTAGAAAGAGGGTTCACTCATTTCTATAATATTGAGATAGAATGGTATTCTATCCAGTCCACTAAATTACTTTCTCTACAAAGATGGTATTGGAAGATATTACTTTTTTACTCTGGAAATCAGTAAAATCTTTTGTGTTTCCTCAATTTCATGTCGTATTCCTATGTTATTATTTCATTTCTTATGTTCTTTATTTCATTATGATTCATTAATTATTAAATTCCAATATTTATGTAATGATTATTTATAATGATATTTTATTGCCATGTTTTTATCTTCTATTTTCATGATCACATTACCAAGACCTTATAATAAATTTTATGCTTACATGTCTCCTTTGTATAACCATAATAATTTTTTACCTCACCCCTTTCTTATGATTCTTTTATCATTGATAGGAAGAGAGCTTTAATGTGGAACTACTAATGATGGAGATCTTTATGTGAGATGGTGAAGATCCATCACCAGCATAAATGATTTGGTTTCCATGTTTCAAAAGACACTAAACTATAATGGTCATCTAGATTGTATTTTTGTAATGTATTGAATATTAATCTAAAAGGATGTAATGTCCATTTATGTTAAGCATGGGTCAAAATATTTGTTATCAATAGATTTTTTAAGTCATCCTTTGGAAACTAGGATGAGAAAACTGTAGCTGTATCCCAACGTTTAGTTCTAAGGATATTGTTAGGGATGTCTCTGAAGATAGGTTTAAGGATTAGTTAATGTATAGGACAATATCCAATATTTTTGGTAAAATATAGATGATTTTATAAAAAATAAATCCCTATATAAATACTACATGTGGATGTGGATTTTGTATAGATGTAACGAAAGGTAAAAACTCATACAAGATGTTCTAGGCTTAACACAGCGTAATCTGGTACACGACGATGGAACTTGCTGCACAAATAGTTTGACACTCCCAAAAGAAATTCATTGGGAATTCCCAAAAACATCATGAACCATCTTAAAGCATTAATATATATTTTAGCTATGAATAAACTAGGAAAATCCCTAGGTGTCAAATATCATGGAAGGTCTCATGATTTAGACATCATATATGTTATTATTTTTATGAATATTTGGTTTTCTACTATGATATGTAATTCAAACACAATATATATTTTTAGTGCAGGGAACAAGAAAAAATGAGATTAATGCTGAATGTGGTGAAAGAATTTATGATGGGACGTCATGGAGGGTGTTCACTGGAGTGAATGATGTTATAAACATGCCTAATCAATTTCCATAGAACATAAATAAATTTATTTACCTTAAACAACTATAAGAATCACCAAATAAGATAATTAAGGATATTGTTGAGAGTTTGGGTAATAGAGACCATGGTGGAAATAATATTCGGTTTTTTATGTTTGAATAATGTGGAAATAATCATTGAGTGAATGTATTAATGGAACAAGAAGTTTTTTTGACTGTGGAAAAGAAGCGAACCAAGACTGTGATAGCAAGAGAAAAATAAAGAGTTAGGTTTATGAAATGGATGGTAATTTAGGCATCCCTTTTCCACATTTAAGGGTATGTTTTTTATGTTGGGATAAAATAATCATTATGATGTATAATTTACAATGGGGAATTTTACTAAAGAGAATTATCAAGGTTGTACAATTAATGGTTTCATTATTAATGATTATGAGACTTTATATGAATAGTGAAGTAAAGAGGTATTTCATTATAGGATGATTCAACATTGTTAATGAATTAATGATTAAGTGATCAATGTATTTATGTATATGGATAAAACTGTAAAGAATTGTGAATTATGTATTGATTGTACATTTTATGATTTTTATAACGATTTAAAAGTAAATTTCGAATGGTCATAATAGACAAGAAATGATATCTTCTGAAACATAAAATTTTGAATAGGTGAAAGTAATCCTTAACATGTTATTTATATTAATATAATGTTGTATTGATAAAGAGACATGGGATATGAATATGTAAATCGGATAATAATAATTACCTAGAAACTATGTAAGGATTTACATATAGCTGGTTTTTTCTACCACTAATGAAGTTTAAATTTTTTTTTGATTTAAGTCGTAAATCCCTTATACATTGGAATGAGTAATAATTCATGTTTAACAAAAGGATTAATGGTAATTCAGGTTGTTTCCTTGAATCAAGAGAATATATGACGATGTCATTCGCATGCATGGAATGTTAAAAAGAAGAGAATCTTTGTGTTATAAGGTAAAATCAAAAAAATATAATTTTGTGACTCTGATTTTAATTTTTTGGATTTCAACGTTTGAGAAGGGTTAAATGGTTAATAATTCATGACAATTTCATTCAAAACATAACAGGGAGTATGTGTTCAATGATTTTGGGTTAAAAACCTTGGGTAAAAGGATAATCAATTATTAACATTATTTCATTATTTTTATCTTAAATATTATTTTAGTGTTGTTATAAAAAAGGACATCATGTATGTTGGGTGATAAAAAATCATTTCTGGCAGGGCCGATGGTCTTGAACCCCTGACAAGTGAATAATAAGGGCTTCACACATACCATTTGCCTATGTGATTTATTGGTTAATGTTTATTTATTTTATGTAATTAATATTTATAATTAACAATTGGTGTTACATTATATTTTTATATATTAATGCATGGTATTATTTTTAGATACAAATGGTTAGTCTTGTTATTCATTATGTGCCTTAAGATCCTTCAAAAGTGTTTTTTATTGATTTATTACTCAAAGATAATTTCTATAAAATAATTCCATGAGGTAATGGATGTATTATAAAGTTTTCAATTCCCATCCCAATAATGAAATTTTTAATATAGAAACTTGTCATTAATGTAATAAAAAAAATCGTTATCTTAATAACTTAATTTTTTTAATTATCCAAATATGATAATTATATCTTAGTAATTAAATTTTTTAATGTATAATTCTCTAATTTTTTTGTTATATATAAATAAAACATATTCATACTGAATGATAAATTTTTTGGTAATGTCCTTTTATATTAAAAATATTTTCCATTGAATGATTCTCTTTTAATAGTAAATGTAGTTTTCGAATCATTTATAAATTGAAATGAATAAAATAAAATTTATTTTCTAATTAAATTTTTTTTAATTATCCAAGGGTAAATATTTGGGATTTTTCTGAGAAACGTCATTTTTTAATTAATTGTAAAAAATACTACATTTTAGTAAAAACTACCTTTTCTGTAATTAATTGTTAATTATAAATTATATTGTAAATATTTTATAATTTCACATTATATGAATATTAAATATACAAATATAATCTAATTAATTTTCACTTTTAATCCAAATATAAAATCTTAATAGTATTTTGATCTTTTTCATAATTTAAATCCTCCTTATTTTGTTATGTCTGCGGGATTTACAGTAATCTTAATTTTTCTTCTTCTATGAATGGAATTTAAAAAATCTGACAGAAACCATTTTATTAATTATCTTATTTATATTCTAGAGATATAATGTAAATTTTTCACAAATATTCTTTGCGAATGTGGTAAAAATTAATCCCGGAAATTAATTCCAAATTAAGATTATTTAAGGAATAATCCTTAAAATTAAGGGCCCAAATGGCCTAGTAAATTTCAAAACAACCACTTTCTGTTCATATTTCATCCATAAAACTTATATTATTTTTTTGGATCATTTTTTATGACATTATTTCAGTATGAACATGTGCACACCTAATTTGATTCCAAAAATTCCATGTGAGTCATTTTCCTTTAATATAAATGGCCACCAACTCTTCCCATTCCACACATATCTCAAAACAATTATGTTCATCCATTACCATCCCATGTAGACTCTAAAATATACTCCATTCGATGTTTATGCCTCCCTTTGGGTAGAAACCCTCTCAATGATGCCTTTTGGCACCAACCAAAAGGAGTTAACCAATTTAGAGGCAACATCTTTTCTCAATCTCCTTTCATTTATTTTTCTTATCCACCCACTCCATTCTCTTTATTCCCTTTTTGTGTAAAATACCTAGAATAATCCATATAATATGATGATTTTATGGAATTTGTTGGACCTAAACTTACACAAACCTCCATCTAATGGATGTTGAACCTACTATTTCTAGGTACGGAAAACTATTGCCTCACGAAACGATGCTTGTTAATTTCTCATTTACAACCAAACATGCTGCCCATTATGATAGACCATATATTTATATTTTTAATATATTATATTTATTATGTCTTTAATATTATATATTACTTTTAAAAAACACTTCTTTTTACCTTGTATTCGGTTTTAATATGATAATCTCGTTTTGGGAAGTCTGGACAACCGCCCTCTCAAATAGATGTGATCTGTTCACACACCACATTGAATGTATTTTGGATGGATTTAATAAAATTATATAATATATATAATATATTAATGATAATATAATAGTGATATATATATGTGTCATTTATATACTTTCGTTCAATAAGATATTAAAAATGGAAAAAAACTTTCATGCGTACGTACGACTTACCGTCTCCATGAACACTGTATTCCATAATGTACTACATTATGCTATAGAATATTATAATATAATTTTATTGCATATATATGATATTTATATCATGAAATAAATTATATAATCATGATATAAGTAATAGGATCAATGATACAACAAATTAAGGAACATGGGATGAACAATGCGAATAGAACCAAAAGTAAAACCCTGACATATGATCGTTGACAAGAGGTTAATAAAAAGTCATAATTAAAGAATATATAATAATATAAATAAGGATATTGTTTGGTAAAAGATTTATAATAAATATATATTATATATAAAGGATGCTGGTTCGAGTTAAGGGAGTGTCAGGACACAAGGTACGAGGGTTTCATCTCACATTTAATTTTTGTGAGATACAAGCTATGTTCGCCACTTTTTTTGTAGTGTAAGTACATCTTTTTATTATATTATATTTAAATTTAACTTATATTTATGGTTATTAACATTACCATTTGTTTAAAATTCCTACATGAGATCTATGTTTCAAAAGATATGAAATCGATAAAATAGTTTTGTCTCAATTTGACTTCTTTAAGCCTCATGTTTTTTGCAATGCACCTAATCTATTTTTTAGGTTCATATTTTTTAATTTTTACATGATATATCATTAATATATATATTCTAATGTTATTATATTCTAAAATAAATTTAATTTTCTTATATTGAGATTATGATCTCATGTTACAATGTAATGAGTTTTTATATAGGGAAGGTCATCACTTTTTGAGATTGTTTACATTCATGATTCTGTTAATAATTTAGTATGTTCCGTATATCAAGAATATACATGAATTTAATTATACTCTAGTTATTAAAGATAAAATATTGTGTATGTGCCATATTTATACTCATTGGTATATAATATAATTAAGAATGTGTCGTATGTAGTCCCAACATTACCCTGTCTTTGGTTATAAATATGTGTTCCTTCAAAACCAAATTTTATAAATAAGGGTTTCCATGAAAAATTTATTAATCTCTTATAGTATTTAAATAACTTTTTACCCCTTATTTTAATAGTCTCTTTAAGGGATTATTCTTGTCAAATTATGAACAAGTAAATTTTATATCCTTTTTATCGTGAAATACGAATGTTCTTTTGACCTCATACAACTTGTATATATTTACAAATAGTTATTTCATTGACCATCTCGTTGCAATTTTCAAAGGGTTAAAATTTATAAAAAAGTTTTTAAAAAAGTAATTTTCTATAAAAATTGATTTCAAAATGGATTCAATTTTTTTTATATTTTCGTGGAAAACTATTTCCAAAAGGTTTTCACTTCTTATTTATATGTTATAAAATTATTTTCAATTAAATGGTTTTCAAAATGTTTTATGTATTCCTGATATGTTTTCATGAAAATTTATTTTAAAAACATTTTTAAAATTTCATTATAAGTATTCAATGTATATTACATTAAATGGGTTTTAAAAAAATTTATTATATATTTAAAATATTTCAAGTTTTTTCAATGAAAAAGGTTATTAAATTGTTTTATGCTTATTTTAAATTTTTTTAAGGAAAATGTTTTGCAAAATGTTTTCATTTTTTCTTTAAAATTTTTAATGGTATTTCCTATCAAAATCATTTTTAAATTGTTTTATTTATAAAAAAATATTTTTATAACAATAAATGATATTTTCCTCAATAAATTCCTTTAGATTATATTTAAAAAATATTTTCCATCTACGATTATATATATTGATGTTACTCATGCCTTTTTTGGAAATGATTTAAATAATCAATTAATATCCTTTATATGATCTAGTTATGGTTAATGTCATAGTAATTATGAACCCCATTTCTCTTTAATGATTAATATTTCTATGAAACTAGATTCTCATTCATGGGTTATATGACTTGGAATCCCGCTTATTTTCATAGGTTATGATTATTATTATATCATTATTAAACCTCTCATTTTCCACATGTTTCGATATGCTTAAAAATTTATGACACCCATTAAATTTCATGGGTTATTATCTGTTCATTGATGATCTTATGGAGAATGTATGTATGATTTTAATATATGATGGGTGTGACATATATCTCAGTCCAATGCATTGGGTAATGATTTATATCTCTTGGGATACATAGGGCATGAATGAGGGTTCACGCAGTTCAGTAATAAATGGATGGAAAGAGGGTTTACTTGGTTGTTAAATACATGCCTAGAATGAGGGTTTACTAAATTTAGTAATACATTCCTAGAATGAGGGTTTTTTTGGTTTAAAAATTCATGTATTTAATGAGTGTCTAATCAGTTCAATAATGCAGGGCTGAAACAAGGGTATACTCAATTATGTCATTCATGGATGGAATATTGGTTTACTCATTTCACTAATACTAGGATAGAACAGGGGTTTATTTGGTTAAGTAATACAGGGATGGAATGAGGGTATACAAGGATCAGTAATATAGTCCTAGAATTGGTGTTCATCCAATTCAGTAAAGGAATTTGTCTAATAATATGGTCTAGGAATATATTCCTTGGCCACTATTGAAATCATAATATGCTTATGTGTTTCCATAATTCAATGTCTTATTCTTATGTTATGAATTCATTGATCTTGGTCTCTATTTACTTATGATTCATGTATTAAAAACTACCATGATTTATGCCATTATTCATATTTTTTACATTTTATATGCAATTTACAATCTTCTATTTTCATGATCACATTCTTATACCATTATGATCATGATTATAACTACATGTCTCTTGTGATTACCCATACAAGTCATTTGTGATTACCGAATTCATATGTTTACTTTCTCCAGGTTATGATAATGGTTCTAAGTACATGTTCAAAGGGTGATGGTCTTTATAGGAGATGTTTAATATCTTTCACCATGATTGATGATTTTGTTTCCAAGCATCCAAAGACACTAAAATATTTCAGACCTCTAGGATGTATTTTTTTATGTAATGAATATTCATCTAAAATTATATAATATCTATTTATAGTACTCTTAGGTCCTGATTGGGGGGCTCAATTGGGTCCTGGATATTTGAATCATGAAAAAAAATGTAAAATTGGGCCAACATGTGTGACATAGATTTGGTGCACAATTAAGTAAACCATTCAATACAAAGGCTAAATATTCTAATTTTAGATAGTTTCAAATCACAGGACTAGAAAAATGTTTGTAAAAGTTTATTGTATTTCATAGTATATGTGGGGAAAATTTTCCCATAGATAGTGGTATGGACATGTTTTTCACACGAATTCCCTACCCATGTAGGTAAACTGTGTTCACCTATAATAGTTAAAAAAGAAAAAAATCCAATATCAGATATTATTATTTCACTGAATTCTACTATTATTTCATTCATGAACTATAGATATACAAAAATATACCTTGTGGGATTATACATGTTGATCTCATTCATTTTATGGTCATTTTGTGCACCTTCAGTTGTAAATCAATGCTCCAGTATGTCTAATCTTCAAGATTATTATGTTTTATAGATAATGGTCTGTATCTTAATTGATCTTCTTCCAAATCAATTAAACTATTATTTTCCAGTGAAATATTGGTGGAGGCATGATTTTGTGCTTGAACCTTGATATAAGACCACATTTAAGAGTTTTATCATTGTCGAATCTGATTTAGTTGGTCAACATGTTATATCCCATATTTTCTTTGTAGATTTGTGCATGTTGAGTTTTGTTCATTGTCATCTATCATTTTTCTTTTGACTAATTTAGTGAGATTTGTTAATATGGATGACTAAATGGATAATAGAAACCCTCATGGTACTTATGGGACTCATCGATTATTAGTTAATAGATTTACGTCCACCCATGGGGTGCTTCAACTTTCACTATACTAGGAATTGGTAAAAATACATCCTAGGTCGATTACGATAATGCAGAGTTCATTATGGAAATTTTTATATATTGATTTTAATTGGAAATGGAATATTTTTAGTATTCCATGATGTTATAATGGAATAATAGGTTGTTTAGAATTGAAATGAAAAGGTTTAATTGGGTTAATTGAGATCATTACATGAGACTTATGAATTAGGCTAGAAGAACATAAGAGAGTTATTTTATATAAATTTTTGAATATGTTGAATTGGTAATGGAATGGGAAATAGGAAAATAATAGATGGTATTTCATAAGGTAATTTTTGGTTATGTGAAACTGGATAATATAAAATGGTGATTTAATATTATTAGAGAGATAGTAATGAGAATGGAAATTGGGAACAATAGGGTATATAATGTAAATAGAAAGTATGTTAATGGTTTATGGAATGATATTAATTCTCATGATGAATTTAATGGATTCTGATTTGTATTCATATTTGTTGTGTTTGGTTGTAATATGGTTTGTGTGTGGTGAATGGATGAATTAGAATATGAACATGGATTGGTGTTCGGGAAAAAGGACTGAGGATCATCCCACTTGTTGTGTATCACCCCAATATTTCATGAACATTATCTCATTAAATTAATTCAATGGCTTATGCTACACACAACACTGAGTTCAAGAACACCACAACTTACCAAACAAGTCGTTAAAAAGTTGTTATGAATATTATTAACTAATTTTTGAATCTTTTATAAACTATATAATTTTAACATTCATATTATGTGTTTCTTATACCCAATATAAGAACAAATTCATTTTTTCAGATAAAAGAATTATTTTTCAAAAAATGAAATTTTACATCCTTTTAATGGAGAACCATGTTTAAGAACAATATTTCAAACTTTTATATATTAATTTTAATGAAATTAAATTCTTCTTTACGATCAGGACATAAAAGTTTAGTTAGGAAATTTTTTTAGTACTTTTTAGATAACTTTAATATTTTGATGAATAATGAAAAATACTTTTTTTAAATTGAAAAAAAAAAATTTTAATAAAACTAATTTATACTGTTGAATTACTCATTTTAATACTTTTGAAGTATAATTAGATTATATTTTTATCATTTAGTACAATTTAGGTCATTATAACTTATTTCACCTTTAAATTTGACTTAAACACATGTGAATCTTTTGAATGTTTTTAATTTTTAAAAACCTTCTTTTTGGTTTTGACAAAGGGAATTAATTATAAATTAATTAAGGAAACATATATCTTTTGAATTTGGTAAAATATAATTCATTTTTGAATTTGGAATATCAAAATTACCTTAGAAATGATTTTTGGTATTTTTCTAAAAACATTCAATATTTGATGAATAGTGAAAAACACTGCGTTATTTTTTAAAACCAGCTTTTTATTTAAATAGTTAGTTATTTTATTTAAATTTATTTTATGTTAAAGTAGATATATAATACCTATATATGTTAAACTCAATTAATTGAAAATTATTTTTATAATAAAAATAGATGTATAAAATTTTATTTAACTTTTTACCTTCTTTTACCATTCTCCTAGGAGAATTTGAAAATTCGCATAAAACATAATTCCACCGCTTCTGTTAGTGTAATTTCAAGAATATATGAGACGCGGTTGATATCAGTAAGAAAAAATTGGTTTAATAAGATGAAAATATTTTTTGGTGAATAGTAACTTTTTACTTTTATTTACCATGGTTAAAACTAAATAGGGTAATTAAGGGTAAAAAAGATATTATTTTTACACTAAAACATGTCCTAATTATATTATATAATTGTAATTAGATCAATATTAGACATAGAAATAATATATGATTATTTATGTCCACTTGGATTAGATTAGGACATTTATTATTATTTAATTCAAAGAAGTGTAAAATTTGTTAAATTCAATTTTTAATAACTAAATAATTTATAATATAGGGTTATAAATAAGATAAAATGAACAATATATATTCTATAGAAAGAAAAAAATATTTCCTAAATAATTGAATTTTATTTATGATTTTTAGTAATTATATATATTAATTTATTTATGAAATAATGATGACGATGTAATTACCGTAATAATGAAATATTAAAATAATTGATAAAATAAACATCCAAATAATTGTAATTTAAGAATTTTGATGACTTTAACAAATTTTATAGGTTAATATTACATGTAAGTATTTAAAATGTGAATCTAGTTCTAAGTAATAATGTTGTTAGGACTTTAAAAAAATCAATAATTAAATGATGTCAAAATTGACAAAATTGGGTTTTTAAAACTAATACAACATTATTGGTTGATATAATAATCTGAAAATTCTAAGGATCAGACAAAAGACATGTATAATGATAGTTTTATCATTAAATAACCACTTGTGGATCACATGTAAGTTTATAGAATGTTTATTATCCATATAATATAAAAATACAAAGAGACATGGTATTTGTCAAACTATTTATCTAAGAGTTGAATATAAAAGATAAGGTTAATTTAGTGACCCAAACCTATCTAAAAAATATTTTCTGAGTGTATGTTGATCCATAACCACCATATCCAAGAAATAAATCATTTTGTATCCATTATAATTAGAAAATTATTTTCATATAAAATAATATGTCAATCTTTTCATAAGGTGCCCCTCACCCCTCTTATAAAAGGGCGCTTCACCTTCTCTCAAATTCAAACCTTGATATCTATTTGGCTAAGCCAAACCCTGAAAAAATATTCCTTAAAATGTCGTCCATTAATCTTATAGGCCTTAGTTTGATCATAAATCCAACCTATGGATCCCTTTTTGATCAACTCACAAGGTAGAACCCAAAGAAGAGGTAAAAATCTCACCACCTATTTCAAGTTATTTTCTTCTCCCAGTTCCTCATTATTTTTTTTCCATCATAAAATATGAAATATTTTATATTTTATATAAAATTATGTTATTATAAAAATGGTACAACCATGTTCATTATGTTATCCATCCTATGAATTACATGTCACCATACATGCGTCCGTACGGCTTACTGTCTCCATGTCCTGGTGTAGTTGTTATGCAATACATTATTATATTGATGGGTATAATAATGAGTATAAATTATGTAAATAATAAATAAAACATGATAATGATTCTGTATATATGATATACCATCCAATTATATATGATTTTATTATCAAAATAATGATATTGTCGCCCGTGCTTACGTACGGATTACTGTCTCCGCGAACGCGATGTGATCCATTCACCATCGTAATCATTCAAGAATAATTTTTATTCTTTGATTACAAATAATGTTTATGAACGTAATATCAATCAATATATGAATCAAATACATCTTATCCATAAAAAAAATTTCTTACGTAACCAAGCATATAAAGGAAAACGAATTAGTTAACATCTGAAACGATGGAACCACTAAAATATCATTAACAATTAAATATTAGAAGATCATATATGATATCATATTAATTAATTAATAATTATTTTATAATTTAATAACAATTATTTCACCATTTTTCAGGAGGATAACATACCCTCGACCTTGGAAATGTACAAGGTAAGGATTAATTTCACAATCTCTTTTTTATCTAAGGTCGTTTTACGTAAGTATCAACTGAGACCTCTTTGTCATCCACATCCATGTTTCATAAAAATGTATTTCAAAACGTTTTTACTATTTAATAGAAACTGGGGGTAAATTCATTTATACACTTATTTTAACTTATATGTTTTGAATGAAATATTTCAGTCATTTTCCAAACAAGGTACTTTATGACCTTTTCAACAATATTAAGGTAAGAATGTCTGTTTTAAATTATACGGAGGGTGCGATTATTCTCCACCATTATAACATCGTCGAAGCTTCCCTTACAAGATTATAAGATTATTTTCAGAATAAATGTTTTCTTTAATAATTATGTAACATTAATTGATTTCATAAAATAAAAGATATTTCTCTCAATTTTTATTGATTTCATCTATGTCTACATCCTTTGATGGAATTTATATTTGTTTGAAGTCGATTCATTATGATACAAATCTTCCATATTGTATTCAAGGTTTTGTGATGTGTTTGAATGTGGATGTTTTATTTTTATACAATTCATGGTTTATGGTTAATGTATTGACATTTTGTATGCTATTTTTAATACGAATTTTTATGTTATATATCAACCTTTTCATATGGGGAATGTATTGGACTTAGTAAGTGATGGGTTGAGCCCGATATAGATCTTGGATGCATCGATAGGTCTCATGAGACAACTAGATGTGGAATTGGCTGAGGCCTTTCACAATTTGATATATATATGGTTTTAGCTGAGGCCTAAATCATTTTTATACGTCTTGGTCGAGGCCTTGACAAAATGTTTTAGAATGTTCTGCTTTATACATTCCCTCATTATGAAAATAATATTGATGGTTCATGTGGTTATTTGACTACTAGAATAACCATGACTATGTATTATTATGGAATAAATAACTCAGTTCAAATTTCATCAATAATTTTTTCACATTTATTATTTTTAAAGGCATGTGTTTTCAATTATTCACCATGCCTAATTTTTATGTTATCTTACGCTATATTTCATTCCCTTACTGAGTGTTTGAGCTCACCCATTACTTATGATTTATTTTCCCGGGATATGAAGAATTTAGTTATGAGTTACTTGTAGGAATAATCATGGATTCTTGGATGTTTCTAATAGAACAAATTAGTGTTGTAGTTTTTTCCATGTTGTAATGTTGATCTTATGTGTGTATCTTGTTTCCAAGGTTACTAAATTGTTCGGTCTTTGAGAATTTGATCCCTTGTGATCATGAAAATGCAATGTAATTATGTACTGACAATGGGTACCTAGGGTGGGGGTGTTACAGTAGGTATTAGAAAAAGTTTATTACAAACCTTGAAAATTAGATTTAGATAAACTATGAATCGAGCACATTACCATAAGATAGAATTTGAGGATTAGTATATAATAACTTCATAAAATTTTTGTAATGTAGAGATTTTGCGTATTTTCCGAGCAATACATCTATGTCTGGATACAAGCAGGTAGTGGTGTCTCTGGAACAGATGTACCTAGGAGTGAAAACTCTGACAAGTAGTTTCGGGCTTGACCCAAGTTATCCAGGTACACAACAAAGGGCCATGCTGCACTCTTGGTTACAAAACTCCCTGGATATAGGCGTATGATAATTCAAATTTTGATTACAAACCATTATAAAGGATTTATGAGTATATACCTCCTCAAAGAATTTATTTTTATGATTATGGATTATATCCATAAACTTTTCAATTTAAGTTATGTAGTTTAAATGTTTGGAATTAAGCTTTGTGATTCATAAACTAACCTAGTGGATTCCATTGTTTAGAAATTTCTCCCTGTAGATGGAATGAGAACTCTAGAAATATGCATGATCTAAAGAGTTAGAAGGATGATATATTTCATGGTATTAATCCAACATATAGAAAGGAAATAGTCTCCCATGTATTATCTTCATATGAATAAATAGTGTCATGTGTTAATAAGATAGGTAAAGAATTATCTGAGTCCTATGGATTTGAAGGGAAGAAAGAGAATAAAAGGTTGATAGATAGAATGATAGATAAAGGGAATAAAGGAAATAAGGATTTTCCAATATGTGATAATTGTGGAAGAAATCACCTTGGTAAATGCTTGAATGGAATGAGAGTTTATTATAAGTGTGGAGAAAAGGACACTAAGTACGTGATTTCATGGGTTTGAGAAAGGTTTCAAATATACAATGCTTCATCTTCAAGGATTTGGGACACTATGTGAATCAATGTATAAATCATCAGATCATATCACAAATGATGTTGTTGGATAATAATCAAGTTATGATTTTACCATAGATGAAGAGTAATGATTAGTGTTTTTAAATTGAAATTAATGAATTATGTCATTTGAGTATTTTTTTTAACGATGTAATGGTTATATTAATTATGCATTATATAAGGATTTTACTGTAGTAAAATTTCATTAAGGATTATAGATTGTGTGTTACCATGAAATATGACTCAACAGAAAGTAAAACATTTTGGAAAATACATGGTTGAAGGAAAGATAAAATATTAATATGGTCCTGATACTGAGGTAATGCTTTTTGGAATATGAAATGAATGATTTTGATAAATTATATTGGATATTCTTTACTATAATGAAACTGATTAATGATTTGTATATTCCATCGTTGATTGAGTTTACAACATTTTTGGATAGAAAAGTATATTCAGTATTTTATAAGGAATAAGGGAACATGAATATAATCAATAAGGTTTTATGGTAATCCAAGGTGTCAGAGTGTTTTAAAAGAATACATGATGAAGGTATTCACAAGTTATTATGTGGAAAAAATGATCTTCATTGTGTTTACCATCCTTATAAATTTCGGACTATGAGTTAGGATAGAAGTATTTTGGATAAGTCTAATGGTTGGAATCGATTAAGTTTGTCATTGGATACTATTGTTAAAGTTTTATCATTTCTTGAGATTATTTTTGGATTGTCATAAAAAGGACAACACGAAGGTCAGGCGACAACCCATCGTGTCCAGAAAGGCCACGGGACTTTAACACACAACCAAAGGTCCACAAGGGTGAATCACCTACCACTAGCTTACGTGATCTCCTGGTTTGTATAATGTAGTTTTTTTAAATGGTCTGATATATAAATTATAAATTCTATTTTTTGTAACCCTATACAATTATGATAAATAGAATATTTTTTAAATCTATTATCCTTATGTGTGAATGATGAGTTTTTGGTCGTAATTAGTTGAAGGATTAAAAACTCTACTTGTCAATTATATTTTTTACCTCTTATTATATGAATAAATTAATTCATAGACATTTTGGAGGGGATATTAAAACAGAAAATGGGTTATCTTAATACTTTGTGTTTTTTTGAACGGATTATATTTTATATCATCATAGATTGATGGATTTGAGGACATAAATATTACACTTTTTTGTGATTGATGAACTCGATAACTCCCTATAAATATTTACATTTTCCCTCCAATTAGGTGTCTCTAATTTCCACAAAATGTTCTCTTAATCGAGATCATAATTTTGTGATGAATTTTTCATTTCCCTTTCCCTCTTATTAATACTAAATGTTATTAGCCCAATTTCCGATTTGGGTTTTCCACAGATGTATTTTTCTATTTTTAACCCTTTATTTTCATAGAAAAATTTCAAATTGCGAGGATGCAATTTATTAAAGTACGGGAGAATGTAACACCCAAATATTTCATAGTATGTTATCTCATTAATGTAATTAAATAGCTTACACTATACGCAACACCAAGTATGAGCGCACCACAACTTTCCAAACTAGACGTTAAAAAAGTGGTTATGAATAGTATTAACTGAATATTGAATCTTATATACTCGATAAAATTTTAACATCCATATTATGTGTTTCTTAGATAGAATATTAAGACAAATTCATTTTTTTCAGATAAAAGAGTTATTTTTTAAAAAAATCCAACTATACTGCCTTTTAATGGTGAATACTTTTTAAAACCAATATTTGACACTTTTATATATTCATTTTAATGAAATTAAATTATTCTGTTGAATTGGGACATAAAAATTTACTTTTATAAATTTTTAGTACTTTTCTGATAACTTTCTTATTTTGTAGAATAATGAAAAATACTATGTTTTAATTGAAAACATCTTTTTGAATCGAAATAATTTATATTGTTAAATTATGAATTTAAGTGGTTTTCATGTATAATTAGATTATATTTTTATCATTTAGTATAATTATGGTTATTATAACTATTTCCATATTTAAATATGATATAAACAAATGTAAATCTTTTTATAGTTTTTACTCTTTAAAAACCTGCTTTTTGTTATTGACAACGATAATTAATTTTAAATTAATTAATGTAACATATATGTTTTGAATTATTTAAAATAGAATTAATTTTTTAATTAGAAATATCAATGTTATCTTAGGGTGAATTTTTAATATTTTTCTGAAAACATTAAATTTTTGATGAATAGTGAAAACACTGTTTTATTATTTAAAACCAACTTTTTATTTAAATAATTATTTATTTTATTTTAATTTATTATAAGTCAAAATAGATATATAATAAATATATAAGTTCAATTTAATTCATTGGATTAATATTGATAATAAAATTAGATGTATAAAATTTAATTGAACTTTTTAACGTCTTCTACCCACCTCCTAGGAGTATTTGCAAAATCGCATAAAACATAATTTTACCACTTCTCTGAGTGGAATTTAAAAATTAAGAGAGACACGATTAATAACAGTACAGAAAATGTGGTTCAATAAGATGAAAATATTTTTTTGTAAATAGTAACTTTTTACATTTATTTACCACGGTTAAAAGTAAATATGGTAATTATGGGTAAAAATGATATTATTCATACCCTAAAACATGTCCTAATTATATTGGATAAGTGTAATTAGACCAAAAACAAGCATAGGAATAAAATATGATCCTTTAGGTCCCCTTGTATTAGATTTGGACATATATTATTATTTAATTCATAGAAGAGTTAAAAGTGATATGTTCAATTTTTAATAACTAAAACATTTATAATATCTGGTTATAAATAAGATAAATTCATATATAAATATTTAATAGAAATATAAAAAGATTTATTACATAATTAAATTTTATTTATAATTTTTATACATTAAATAATTTAATTTATTGATGGAACAATGATGATGTAGTAATTACATAAATAATGAAATATTAAAATAATTGATATAATAAATACCCAAATAAATGTATTTTATGATTTTTGATGAATTCCAATAATTTTATAGGTTAATGAGACATCTTATTATTGAACATATGAATTTAGTTTGAAGGAATAATGTTGTTAGGAATTTAACAAAAATCAATTTTTAAATAATGTCAAACATGACATAAATGAGATTTTAAAACAAATACAATATTATTGGTTGATATAATAATCCTAAAAAACAACGGATTGTCCAAAAGACTTATATAATGATATGTGTATCATTAATGACCCACTTGGGGTTCGTTTGGAAGATTATAGTATGATTATTAACCATATAATATAAAAATACAAAGAGACATGGTAAATGTTAACTTATTTAACTTGGAGTTAAATCTAAAGGATAAGATTAATATAATGACCCAAACCTCTCTAAAACCTTTTGGATTAGTAGATTTAGACATATCCATACATTATACTAGAAATATATCATTTTTTATCAATTAGAAACAGAAAATGATTTTATTATAAAATAATATTTCATTCTTTTCCTAAGGTGCCCCTCAACCCTTTTATAAAAGGGAACTTCACCTTCTCTCAAATTCACACCATCAATGAAATTTGGCTCAGCCCAACCCCACCCAAATATCCTATAAATGGTGCTCCATTCATCATATAGGCCTTATATTTATCATAAATTCATCCTAAGGATCCCTTTTGATCCAATCAAAAGGAAGAACCTAAAGAAGAGGTAAATATCTCACCAACTCCTTAATGTTATTTTCTTCTTCCACTTCCTCTTTCATTGTTGTTTTGATTATAAAATAATTAGTCCAGTATCTTATATATAATGTGATATTATTATAATAATGTTACAACCATATTCATTATGTTATCCATCCTATGAATAACATGTCACCAAACGTGCGTACGTACGGCTTACCATCTCTATGTCGTGGTGAAGTTGTTATTTAGTAAATTATTATTTGGATAGGTATAATAATGAGTATAGATTATGTAAAAAATAAATATAACATGATAATGAATCAATATATATGATATACCATCCAATTATATATGATTTTATTATCAATAAAATGATATTTTCGATCGTGCGTACGTACAGATTACCGTATCCACGAACACTATGAGAACCATTCCCCATCGTAATCATTCAAGACTAATTTTCATTTTATGATTACAAATAATTTATATGAACATAATATTAGTCTTTATATGAATAAAATACATCCTATACATAACAAACAAGGCTTATGTATCCAAGAATATAATTGAAAATGAACCAGTTAACTCTCGAAAGATGATACTACTAAAATATCATTAACAAATCAATATTAGAAGATCATATATGATATCATATTAATGAATATAGTTATTTTATAATTTAATAACAATTATTTCACCATTATATAGGAGGTTAAAATACCCTCATCCAAGTAAAAGTACAAGGTAAGGGTTAATTTCACAATCTCTTTATTATTTAAGTTTGTTTTTACATAAGTATCTACTGGGACCTCTTTATCATCCACATCCATGTTTCTTAAAAATTTATTTCAAAACATTTTTACTATTTACAAGACAATGGGTTAAAGTCATCTATACCATTATTTGAACTTATATTTTTTTAAATGAATCTTTCAGTCTTTTTCCAATGATTGTACTTTTCAACCTTTTTTAAAAAATTAAGGTATGAATGTATTTTTTAACTTATACTGCGGGTGAAGATATTATTCGTCGTTATAACATCGTCAAAACATTCCAAACAAGATTATAATAATATTTTCAAAATAAATGTTTTCTTTTATAATTATGTAACTTTAAATGATTTCAAAAAAAATGAAAGAGATATTTCAATCAAATTGTTTCTATTTCATCTATGTCAAAATCCTTTGATGGAATTTATACTTGTTTGAAGTCGATTCTTTATGATACAAATATTCAATATTTTATTGAATATTTTTTTATAGTTTTGACTCTGTATGTGTTATTTTTATACCACTCATAGTTTATGGTTAAATTATGGACATTTCCTAAGGTAGTTTTAATATGAATGTTTATGTTATATTTCAACCATTCCATATGAATAATTTATTAGACTTAATAATTAACAGGTGGAGCCCACTATAGCTCCTTGATGCATCGGTAGGTCTCATGAGACAACTAGACATGGAATTGGCTAAGGCCTTACCCAATTTGATATATATATGGTTTTGGCCGAGGCCTATATCATTTTTAGATGTCTTGGTTGAGGCCTTGAAAAAATGTTTTAGAATTTCCGCCATTACACATTCCCTCATTATGAAAATAATATTGATGATTCATGTGGTTATTAGACTAGTATAATACCCCTGACTATGTTTTATTATGGCATTATTTACTCAACTCATATTTCAACCATAATCTTTTTATGTTTATTATTTGTAATGTCATGTGTTTTTAATTATTCACCATTCTTAATGTATATGTTATCTTCAGATATATTGAATACCCTTACTAAGCATTTGAGCTCACCCCTTTCTTATGTTTAATTTTCCCAGGATATGAAGAAGTTAGATATGAGTGACTTGCAGGAATAATATATGAGTCTTGGAAGTTTCTAATCAAATAAATTAGTGTTGTATTTATTTTCCAGTTCTAATGTTGAACTTATGTATGTATATTTTTTCCAAGGCTACTAAATTGATAGGTCTTTCAGGATTTGATCCCTTTTGATCATGCTAATTCTATGTAATAATGCACCGACTCTATGTAACTGGAGTAAGGGTGTTACATGACGAGTTGGGCTGATGCTCAATATCGAACCATAATGGACGAGTTAGGGATATGGTCTGAGTTGTATTACCCTTTGAGTAGTATTCCACCTAGACTAAGTCTTCGAGGTGAGTAACCGTAGTTTGATTGGGACTTCAGTTATTCCATTATTCATAATGAAGATTTCATTTAATCATTGTGTGAATGGTGAAAATTCAATATCATGGATTACATGTTGATGATAAACATTATAATGATGATTATGTAACTAATGAATTTAGATATATTTTATGTAATATATAATTAAACAATGTTAGTTAGTATGAAAAACTGCCTTTTATATACTTTCCATTTATTTAATAGTTTCGTGCTCAATCAATTTATACTGAATATTTTGTAGTCACCATTGGTGGTAACCTACTGATTTTTACTAACACCCTTCTCGAGCCGTCATTGGGCACCTGAGTATACATCAAGGTTTCAGGTCAGTACAAGGGAAATGGCCATGCTCTAGGAAGTTGAGTTGGGTATGGTATATGCATCCATGAAGTTCCAAACATGGTGCTACAATGGTTTTTGGGATTTCACTATTCTCTTTAATTTGGGTTTGTTCACATAGAACTGTTCATCATGACATACCATGTTTATTTTTTGTGGAGGTTTGTACCCAATTTCTAGAGATGTTATTTATGAATGTTTATCAGTTATTTCACTTTGTTCCTATACTTATGCTTTTATTTGATTTGGATTAATCTAGTAAAGTGGGTAGAATCTCCCTACATAACTAATCTTGAACCTCGCTACTAGTCAGCAACCTCTAGGGTATGGGGAGGCACCAGTGAGTTTATGTGATGACCCATACAAATGCACTAGTTTAGTGGATCCCATGTTAGGGAGGTTATAAAGTGGTTTCATAGCTTTCCTACTATATGTATTAATGATTGGTGAAGGAAGAAAGGAATATAATAAGGGGTCATGCCTTGCAAATGAGCTCATTCTTTGGAGTATCTAACCCACATATGGGGGAAACCACAACTCACCCATGGTGGGAATTTTTTTTCTTGTTTTGTGTTTTTATATACGATGATATTTCACCATTGGGTGACACACACAATTTATGACTTGAAAATTTTATGATTTTTTCTCTTATCCATAATGGGATCTGGTATTTTATTTCATGCATTTTTTAGGGACGTAATTTTCTAAGTATTAGGCATCATTGAAGACACCCACACACGAGACATGTGTGTAGGATATAAAGGATATAATACATTTGATTTTTTGAATGTGATGAAAATGGTTTCTAATGAAATGATGTAATAGAGAAATTAATAAACATAGATGTGGATGGAATAGGGTATCATTATTGCTAAGATATGTCCCATATTGTTTGTGTATGCAAATATTTTTTTTTATGGCTTGTGGTGAATCCTCCATTGTAATTTTTGGATGTTTTTTTGGTTTTGTTCTAAATATCTAGTTTGTCATTATCGAGAAATTACACCATGAATAAGTGTTCCTAGTGGGAGACAACAGGAAGTTACCCTGAATTCTCCCCCTGTAGTGGAACAAGAATCTCTAGTTGTTTATGATGATTGGGAAGTGATTTTACTTGAAAAGATTACTAATTTTATAAAGATGATGAAATGACACTAAGGGCGGTTTGAACCAAGTATGTTCATGTTGACCAAGACATTTCAGCTGAAACACCATCTAAATTTTATCGGAGTGAGTGTTAGAGAGGTATCCAAGTTTTGGATAGAGTACATCTAGATGATTACTAATCTCATGGAGACTCCTTATAAAAATTCATTCAAGTAATAGGCCAATATGTATTAGGTCTATGGAATGCATTGGTGGGACATTTTTGTTAATACATACATGGGAGATGGAATGGTATGGAAATATTTTCAGCATATCTTTTGTGAAAATTAATATTTAGAGCACTTAAGGTACGATTAGGATGTGTAGTTTATGAGTTTGACATAGGGGGTGGCATCAGTGATGCTACATTCTGACATTAGATAGAGTTGATTGGATTATTGAAAAATGTTTTTAGGATGGGCTTAGGTACAAGATTAGGTCCCAAGAGAATATCTATTATTTGAATATGTTTTTAGAAGTAGTGTGTCATGCCCTTATCTAATTGGGAAAATTGATGAGAGAATAAGGTGGGGGATTTTTTGTTGTATTTAGGAAAACAATTGGGGAAACTTCTCATGGAATGAAGTCCCATTTTGGATGTTATCAATAATGTAATAATATGTAGATTAACCAAAATATAAGGTAATACCCGCAGGTAAATAATAATGTGTTCTATTTTAAGTGTGGATGGTTGTGGTACATGAGCGGTCAGTTTCCCTGACCACCAATCAAGTGCCTATTGTGTGGCTGGTTAAGGCATGTATAGAGGTTCTCTAAGAACCCTCTAAAGTTGGGCATTAGTAGAGGTCACGGAAGATGTCGTGTGTAGTAAATGGGTCAGTCACCTCATTTCAATATGTTATTTGGATCCCCATAAGTATTACTGGTATGGTTGGTGCATATGGAAATCCATGTTGAGATCATCCATTAAACTCGGTCAGTGTACGACATGGTACATAGTATAGAACCCAGTGTAGAGGGGAAGGTCACATTCATGATGTTTAGTCTAAACCTAGTGTAGGGGTGGCTGGATGTTCATCCATTTGATGCATGATTTATATAGCTTACCTTCTAAATAGTTCTTTATTTAACACATATTTCATTCACAATTTTATTTGTATACATTTTTAGTTATGTTGGGTGTAACCATGGTATGTGAGTTTGAGTTTATGTCAATTGATCCTCAATTGGGATTGTGATTTGAGGGTATTAGGAAATGTAATGTCTGTACATTAGTTGATGGTGGATTTCATTTTCTGTGGAAACTATTTTTCCTTCAAATTTAATGTTTTGAACTATTTTTTTTTGTTTGTATTGGCTATTGTTTCATCAGGCCCATATCAATTATTATCGATGTCAGTTAATGTTGATATCTCTTGAAAGAGACATTAGGTTATTTGTGTGAGTGGGATGATCCATAATTCCATGCATGGTCAATTTTATAGTATCTATAATAAATAATAAGCAATGTGTCTAGTCTGGTGTTAGATTATGGAGTAAGGGTGAAAGCAGTATTCCCTCCTCATGTGAATTAATTTCAGGATGTGTTCCCTGGTGACATCTCCGGGATACCACAAGAGAGATTTGTGGAGCTTATGATCATGTTACTGCCTACAGATGAACCAGTTTCAATTCCACCATATCAAATAGTGCTGACAGAACTCGAAGAACATAAGGTTCAAATAGATGTTTTCAAATGAAAATAGATCATTTTCCTTAATACGACTCCTTGGGGATCACCCATGCTATTTTTTAATAAGGTAGACTGATTGTTGAAGTTTTGTGTTGACTATATAAAATTGAATAAGAAGATGGTTATGAACTGATACCTAATTCCAAAAATTGATGACCTGTTTGATTATGTGTATGGTGCATTGGTGTTCTCCAATATCAACTTGAGATTGGGATACCATCAGTTGAGGGTGATACCTTATGACATATTGTAGAAATATTTCCATAGATGATATGAGTTGTATGAGTTTTTGGATATGTCATTAATGTTGACCAATCCACTATCAATATTCATTTCTTTAATTAAATGTCTATTTCACCCAAATCTATAATATTTCATAGTTTTCATCATTGATGATGTCGTCTTGTACTCTAGAAAACATGATGATCTTTCAAAACACCTTGACATAATTTTGAGTACATTAAGAGATAGCAATCTATAGACAAAGATTTCAAAATTTCATTTTTGTATAGATAAAGTACATTTCATGGGTCAAATTATTTTAGATTCTTGGGTTTTTAAGGATCTATAGAAAGTGTTTTTTTTTGTGTCAAGGTTGCACCCCAAAAATGTTTCTGACGTTTGGAGTATTTTTGGATTATTTGGTAATTACATAAGGTTTATTAGGGATTTCTCTTGTATGGAATTTCCAAACTCTGGCAGAAATAAAAAGAGAGTTAGGTTTGAGTGGTCGGAGGAATTTGGGAATGATTTTCAACATCTAAAAAACAGGTTCCCCATTGCATTTATCCTGATATTTCATGATCCATGTAATAGGTACACCTTTTTCATTGATTTATCTAGTTTTGGACTTTGCGAAGTGCTAATGTAATATTGTTAGGTTATATGATTGATATATTTTTAGTATATGGGTGAATTAATTCGAGGAATTATAAAAGGAAGTACCCCATGCATGATATTGAGTTTTATTTGATGGATTATACCTTGATGAGTTGGATTAATTACTAGTTGGACAAGTGGTTAATCATGTATACTAATCATAAATAAGTTAGGTACATATTCTATTAGTAGGATTATAATCTTCTATAGTTATGGTTGGTTCAGTATCTATAGTCACTTAACTTCAAGTTGATTAATACAATAGGAACAAGGAATAACATTGTAGTTTCTCTGATATAAAAGTGTCTAAATTAGATTGTTCTATAATTTATCTACTATCTAAGAATGATAAATTTTTGTTGCTGTTATTCACCAAGAGGTGTAGGATAGGCATGGGTATATGACTTTCTAATCCCTAGAATTTGAGTCTGAGTGTTTGATCTGGGTCATGGAGTTTAAGCTAGAGGATAAAAAATGTTTTTCTTTAAAGTAATGTCTTATGTAGGGTAGTCAACTTCCTCTTCGGTGGTTGGTAATGGTGGGAGTTTTAGTGTATGTGGTCATCTGATTCTACCATTATGTATGGGTGAAAATTTTATTCACAATATCTATGCATTAATGTTTATTATGAATTCAGGTATTACGAATATGTATCACGATATTCATAAGCAATATTGGTGGACATGAATTAATATAGGGGATGATGGTTTTGTGGAACGAAACCAATATTTTTATATGGTGAATTCCAGGAACTAGTTCCCAAGTTGACTGTAACCACCGTTCCCCATTTTGTAGGGGAAAAGGGATGATTTTATAATAGAATTCATAGTGGGTCTTCAAATAATTCCTCGGATGAATGATTCATTTGGGATAACTATGGATTTATTGATTATGGTGGCATCATTCTTTCCAATCTATGAGACACACAAATATGATAAGTTGGGGTTATTATATGATCAAGAGGGTGAGTGGTTTCCTGGTGTGCCGAGAAGAATAGTTTCAAATCATGATTTTTGTTTCACATCACAGTTCTAGTAGGGATTATATAAGGCACTTGGTACTGAGTTTTTTTAATAAAACATATATCCAAATAATTGAGGGGTAGTAAAAGAATAAAATTAAACTGTTTGAATATATTTTTATGGAATGTCACATTGATTTCAAAGCTTTATGGGAAAAAACATTAGCTGCTCTTTTAGTTTTCCAAAACAACAGTTTCCATACAATATTTCTGAAAAATTATTTTGAGTCAATCTATGGAATATTTTGTTGATCTTCATTGTGTTGGATAACAGATGGGGTGTCTATGTTTTTGGGACAATGTCTTATTCCAGGGACATCGAAAAAGTTTGTATTGATAAATAAACACTTGGAATCAACATAAGGTATAATGAAATCAAATAAAAATTGGTGTCATATTTTTCTTCATTATATGGTGGGTGATAATGTGTTTCTATTTGTGACACAAATGTTTAGTGACCATCTAAATGGGATTTATGAATGTTTGAACCATGGTATATGGGGTAATATGAGATTTTGGAGATGATCAGACTAGTGGATTACTAATTAGGTCATCCATAATGGTATTTAGTAATGAATGATATTTTTAATGATTCATATGTCATAAAATATCACCTTGATCTATATCATGTGATAAATGTTTATTTTTTCAGGCATGAGGAAAATTTGACCATTGATGAGAATGCAGTTGGTATTTGGGATCATAGTGAGAATGACATGTGAGGAATGGTTGTGCCACTCATGCATGTTCGGGGGAATCATGGGAAGGTTCAGAAAGAAACATGGAATTGAGAATAAATAATGTAGTCTAATATTCCTTACCTATATTAATATAAATATAATTAATTATTTTTAAGATAGGCTCAAGGATGATCCATTATAAGGTGGGATTCTTGTACAATCCTGGTCATCGTGATTGTGTGTCTGTTTTTAAATTTTCTCCTAAATCACTTATTTTTGTTAATGACTTTTTTCTAAAATTTTGGGGGGAGGGTGTTGGTGTGAGAGGGTGTCCTATATATATTCAAAACATGATATAATAGGGAAACATGTCTAAACTATATGAAGAACATAGTAAATGCATGGATGGCCCATGGTTAAGTTAACAGTGTGAGGTATAAGCCAAATTTTTTGATTTTGGATTGTGTCATATAACATGGTTGGTGAATATTTATTTAATATTGTGGGTATTACCATGCAACAGTGTTTCTAAAAACACTTTGGATAATTTAATACACTTTTTGAACCTTTTTTTCAAATCGCGCGGTTAAAACACACACCCTTGTAAAATTTGAAAATATTACAAAATTGTAATTTTGAGTTTTTAAGTCTTCACCCGATTTTCACACCTCATTTCCTCTTTTGAATAATAGTGAAAATAATAACCCTCAATGGATTCTAATGTTCTATCAGCTACATTTAATTGTTGTTTGGAGCACCTTATATTATAGATCTAGGATTTGAGTACGTCTTATCTCTTCATTTCATCTCTTTTCCAGATTAGGGTATGTATATTTGGTGATCTTATTCCTAATCAATATAATCGTTCTTTTATGGTGAAATCACAACTGAGGATGATTAATAAATTTAATCTGGATCTATTACCAAATTTAAGATTTTGTTCATCATCAGATCCAATATACGTGGTTTTGATGTTTTATCCAATTGTTTCGTTAATGATTTGTGAATTTTAAATTCTGTTCTTTGTAGTCTCTCATTGTGATTTTGATTACGTTGGTGATATTTGGAAAATAGGTCTCTAAATGGTGAATATAAGCCCCCATGATCCCCATGGGACACATCAAGTATTATTTGACCGATTTAGGGCCACCCATATGGTGAGGCCACATTTCTAGACCAAGGAATTGGTAAAAATACGTGCCAGGTCAGTGTGTGATAATGTAAATAACTTGATGTGGATGTACATATGTTTATTATATTTTGAAATAAAATATTTTTACTGTACCTATACATGATAATGACATAAGAGTTTGTTTTTTATGGCTTGGAATTGGGTTAATTAGGATAATTATGATCGAGACATGTGACATATGAATTACATTAGAAGTGCGTAATAGATTTAGTTTATAAGAAATGATAAATTTGATAAATTAATAATGGAATGAAAAATGGGAATATAAAAATTGTTACTTCATAATATTATTGATGAGTTTGTTAAATTGGATGATATAAGGGAGTTATTGAATATTCGAATTTTTTCTAGGCATGACAACAGGAAATTAGAAAGAATTACTATGTAATGTAAATGGAAATTGTGTTAGTGGGTTATTGAATGATATTAATTCCCATATTAAATGTTGTATATTATGATTATTATAATTATTGGTTATGTTTTGTATTGATATATATTGTGTTTTTTGAATGGATGAATAATATTGTGAACATGGATTGGCGTATGGTATAATAGACAGAGCTTCCTCCCATGTTCATGTTGGGTTAATCCTCTAAATCTACCCACAATGCATAGTCTAGGGAAGGGTAAAGAGATCTATTCCTCTAACGGTTTCATTGAGAGTGAACTAATTCATTGATGTGATTTCATTGTGATTTAAGGATTAATTTTCCCTAGTTAGATAGGGACTTGACATATTCCGTTATACAGAATGATGTTTTCCTTTAATATTTGGATGAATTATGTTAATTAAAAACCATGGATTTCATGTTGATCATTAACATAGTAATGTAGAACAAGTAAATAATGAATTCTTATATATGGTTAGTAACAAAAAAAATGTTTTTCAACTAGTAGTTTGAACCTCCTTTTATCTACTTGTCATTTATTAAATATATTCTTCAACTATGAGTTTATACTGGGTATTATTTAAATAGTATTAGTGGTGGTCTACTAAGTTGTACAGACACCCTTCTCATACAATTATTGGGTACCCAAGTAGACATCATGGTTGAAGGTTAGAAAAAGGAAATTGTCCATGTACTAGATTGTTTATTTCCGCAATGGACATGCAAGGAAAGGTTCCAAATATGGAGTAAGGACAATTTTCTTTATTTTCTTGTTGTCTTTATTTTGGGTATTGATCACTTTAAAATATATTAGTCTAACATACCATGTTTATTTGTGGTTTTTGTTTGTTCCTAGTTTTAGGATATGTTAGTCATGAATGCTTATTAGTTATTTCACTTTGATCCATTATTTATGATTTTATTTGATGTGGTATACTCTGGTAAAGAGGGTATAGTCTCCTCACATAACTAATTTAGACCCTCGATGTTATTCAAAAAACTCTACAGTATCAGGAGGTGCGTTTGGGGTCATCTTGAAACATAGCATTGGGAAACGGTTTTGTGGCTCTATGGTTACAGACTTCACAATGTGAATTTATTTTTAAAGGGAAGGAAATTTTGATCTATGATGAAGATATGTAAATTATTTTCTTTATAGGGGAGAATTAATCATATGATTCATATCTAGATCCACATCCAATAGAACTTATAAAATGATTTACATGGATAAGAAGAATGGATAAACCCTTTATATGAAAAACATAATAATAAAATTTATGATGTACCTATTTCATAGGATTACATTAATGTATTTCAAGAAAAATTACATAGACATCTATTGGAGTGGGATGTTTGATTTACAATTATTTATTCCCTAATCCAATACCTTTATCAAATACTACATATAGAATAGAAACTATGGAGTTAGTTGATTTGAAGAAACAACTATAGGATTTTTGTTGTATGGGTTTTATATGCACTATAATTTCACCGTGGGGAGTCATGAACTTTTCTATAATAGGAAATATATATATATACATATATTAGTTTTTACATTGATTTTGGAAATATAAATTCTTTTGTGACAAGGAATAAGTATCACCTACCTTTCATTGACGATTTATTCAACCATCTTCATAGAGATCAATATTATTCAATGATTAAACTTCATTCTCGATATCATCAATCACGTTTTAAGAGGAAATATGTTCCAAATACAACATTTTAAATGATGTTTGTACATTATGTGTTTATAGTATTACCATTTCTATTAAATAATCAACCATTGATTTTTAGTTATTTAATGAATATATTATCAATGGAATATATTGATGGGTTTTATGTGGTGTTTATTGATGATTTATTTTTATACTCCATAAACCTTGGGGACCATAATAACCACTTGAGGATCATTCATGAGAGTATTATAGGGAAATAATAATATTATATTTTTATATAGTTTGATTTATGGATTCAAAATGGTTTTTTGGGGATATATTTTCTCTAATGATGTATTTTTTGTTGATACTGTATAGAAAAACGTTGTCCATGAATGTCATATAGAAAAAGAACAAACCTAAGGTACATTGTTTCATTGGTTTGGAATGATACCACTGGCCATTTTTTAATAATTTTTCCCTATTAGCTTACTTATTAACCATTATTACTCATAAGGGTAATATGTTTATTTGGAAAAAGAATGTGAAGAATTTTATAAGGAATTTAATAGTATATTGATGAATTATATGATCATTACTCTTCCATGAATAAATTTTGGGTTTGCGATTTATATTGATGCATCGAGGAAGGAATTGGTTATGTCCAAATGTGGAATGATATAATTATTTCCTATGAATCAAGGTAGGTAAAAAATCATTAACAGAACTATCAAACTCAATATTGTGTGTTATAAATCATAATTTTTACTCTAAAAATATGATTAAAATATATCTATCAGAAAATATGTGTGATACATACAAATCATTAGAGTTTGAAATATATATTCTCATATAAAGAACTCGAAATTATTAAAATGAAACGACTCGAGCTACTCAAAGAGTACAATTTTTCAATAAACTAATACCCATAAAAGGTAAATAATGTAGAAAATGCATTCAGTGGGAATGATCATTGAGTTCTGACCATAAGGGGATTGATAAGGATTTTATGTAAATATATCTAGTAAAAATGGATTTATAAATTATTAAGGAATGGGAAACATCACAAGATTTTTAAATGGAATTCAATCCAACTTGGTTAGAATAGATAAAAATTTATAAGTCATATTATATGGATTTTTAAAAGAAAAATAATGTGGTGGGTTAGGGGAAATTGGTAGAAGTCAAATAAAATGATGTCATTATGATGTTTGGAAAGATAATTTATGTTCCCTCTATACCCAATCTATAAAAGTAATTTTATTATGAGACTCATAGTTCTAATTTCTCTAGAATCCCCTGTATCACCAAAATGTATATTGATTTAAATGATTATTTTTTGGGGGCTAATATGAAAGAGGACATAACTGATTATATATTAAGATGTTTTGTTTTTCAACAAGTGAAGGTTGAGAGAAAACCTCATACTTCATTCATGAAACTGATACCTATTATTACATGGAGAATTTAATATATTACAATATCCATTGTTGTTGGTATACCTAAGACCCCAAGAAATTATGATGTAAAATGGGTAATTGTTTATCGACTTACAAGATATGCACATTTACCCTCTATAAGGGATTATTTTCCGCTGGATCAAATCACACGATAATATATTAATGATGTTTTAAGAGTTTATGGTGCACCCAATTTAATTGTTTATGATGATTATCCAAGTTAATCATCAAAATTTTGGAAATTTAATGGGAATTTCATTGATTATAAAAATTATTTTAGAAAAACTAATCTCCCTCAAGCTGTTGGAATGTATGAATGGACTATCCAAACTCTAGAGGACATGTCGAGATCACTATATATTGAATCCAAGCATTGTGGGATCATTTATCATGATTGGATCCATATTATTATAATAATATATTCCATTTAAATTTTCAAATAGTGATATATGAAGATTTATGTGGAAAAACATTTTATACACCAACTTGTTAGGATGAATTTGTTGTAATGTAGCTTGTAGAACTATTAATTTTTGAATAAACAAAGGAAATGGAATATATTATCAATCTCATATCTATGTATCAAAAATTAGGCAAAAGAGATCTGCTGATAATCAAAGAAAATATTTTTTATTTCTAGTGGAAGAAGCTTTTTTATGGTATCTCCAAGGAAGGGTTTTATAAGATTTGATAGAAATGTGAAACTAATTCCCAAGTACATCATACCACTTTAATTGTAGGAATAAACTGGAGTCATGGAATATCATTTGGAAATGCCACCTTGCCTATATAAATTAAATGATGTGTTCCATATCTCATTGTTAAATAAGTACATGATAGACCCTATGAATGTTCTCACGTATAATGAAATATAATCAAAACATAATTAATCTAACAAGGAAGAGACTATCTATATCTTGGACAATAGAGAACATATTTTTAGGTATGAGATGACTTTATTAGTAATGATACCTTCAAAAATCATAATGTAAAAGAAGAAACGTGTGAACCTACAGAAATTATGATGCAGAAGAAACCAAATCCATTTATGTGGTGTAATTATAGAAATTTTGAGTATGTTATTTAGGGAGAAAATAATGTTACACATCATGATGTAATGGTTTGTTTTTTAATATTAAATTTCTTCGATTTCTTATATTACACAAAATACTAATCTTAATAAAATAAATAAATATTATTATTTTTATAGTTTTTCATCATACATAGGATTGAAATTACTGAATAATAATAAATATATTATTAAAATATATTTTATTCATGTTTATAAAATGAATTCATCATTAAAATTTATAATAAATAAAAAATCCAATTGAATTTAAAGGGTGTTTTTTATATAAAAAACTGTATTGATGACTATAATAGAGTATTATCCTAAAATATCAATTAATTAGTTTTAATTGAAGATACTAATTAAATTTACATTTTTAATATCCAATAACATGTTTTTATATTCATCCAATATGTTTGAATGGCTTAAGATATCTATAAATCAAATTTTATGAACACAAAGCTATATTTTTAAAAAAAGATATTTTACTACCATTTAATAGTGCAGCTATTTGGATACTAAATTTTTAATCTTTTATAATATTTTTCATAAAATATATATTTATTTTTAATGATTCATATTCAAAATAGATTATGGTATGTTTTTATTTTTTCCCTTTGTGTTTCATTTTTTCGTTAAAAATTTAAATGTACAAAAATTTGATTAAAAACTACTTTTACAGATAACTTATTTTGAAGAATATGCAATATTTTAAATTACTCTCATTGGATAATTAATTAAATTATATGTCCAAAATCAAATTTAATTCAATTTAATCAATTTTAAATTGAAATTGGGTTTAAAAAAATTACAAAAATTTTAAACTTTTTATATCAATAACAAGTTTATTCATTGTGTGTGTTGGATTATTTTTAAATGTAATTTTTACAATAATATGGACTTAATTTGGTAGAATGGGTTTAAAATTTTGATTCATGACGTCTAAAATAGTTTGTATGGTAATTTTTTGGGCATAAAAATATTATATAAGTAAAAAATAATGATTTACAGTTGTATAAGAAAAATAATGAAACGGGTTAAAGGTAAAAGTTAATGGCTTCAAATACCTAAACAATACATCTTTTAATGCGTTTTAGAGGAGTTTCTCCATCCTAACCATCCTTTATGAAATTATATATCATCCATGTTCCTGAAAACAAATTACACATCAATATGTGAGGATTTATTTATTAAATACACACTATTTAATCACTTAATACCACCCTCACCACCCAATTTTTCCTAAAAATACATAATGATACTAAAATATCTACCAAAATATCTCCCCCACACTATATCCATGTCCATGTCCAACTGGTCTCACCCCAAAACAAATTCCAAGGTCCTTATGTGATCCTTCAGTGACTTGACTCATCTATGAAGGCATTCAAAATCTAGATTAATTTACATATTTTAATGTTATTTTCAAAATGGAATATATTATTCCCAAAAAATATATAACATCCTTTTTTTCAATGAAAAGAATCCATTGTCCGAATTATGGACATTAACAGTCTTCATAAAAAATGATGTTGTTCATTTTCCATTACCGACTTCATGGATGGTAATAATATTATTATTATGGTTAAATAAAATTTTAATTTTTGTATTATATGTTATTTAATTTTCCATAACTAATAAATAAGTGTATTATTAAATAATAAAATTAGTTTGTGATGGTACCAAATTAAAACTAGAATTTATCATTAAAATAATACTAATTTAATCATCATTATGTATGAACTATAAATTATAAATGTGACCATATAAAATTTTATAAGTGAATGAATACCATTTCAATTCACATCTGGTTTTTTCCATTTTTAAATGAAAATCCATAAATATATACAGATGAACACATCATGAAACCATATAATGAATGAACCCAAACCAACGAATATAATGAAACCTTATTAATGAATCAGATATAATCTATTATAATGGTATATTATAAGGTATTGTAAATATGATTACTATTTTAGAATTAATTTATAACATTATTTAATCTATAAAAATGGAATTTGATGTAAACAATACTAATGGAAAGCATGAGATACTGGTTTTGTCATCTCACATTTTATTCATTTAGATATATTTCATAATCACCGTATAATTATTGTCTACGGTGAATATCCTGAACATTGATATATCATAAAATGAATCTGATTATCTTAATTGTATTTAATGTTACATTTGATAATTATTAATTTTAAAGGTCAGACGATATTACTAATTACATTGTAGTAAGGTAATTATTAACCCAATTTTCATTCATTCTTTATAACCTTTTCTTACAATACAAATAGTTAATAATTTTTTTAGATATATTATTTAATATTTTGAGGAATTCATTGGAAATTGTATGTAATAGTTGGGTCTCGGTATTGCCCCATGATTCCTATATGAGTCTCATTAGACCAACCAGATTGGATTTTGGCTGAGGGCTTTCCCATTTATTTTTGGATGGTTGTGTTTGAGGCCTAGACAATAAGTTTTAGATGTACAAAATTATGCATAAAATCATTATGAAATCATATATTTGTTTATAGATTATTATATTAATGTTTTATAGTATCCCTAGAAATGATTCGAAATCAACCGATTAATCTATATGGAAGTATTTGATCATAATTTTCTTAATAATTATTATTTAATTTCATGATCAAGTTATCGACTAAATTTAATGTGTTTTCAGTTATTTCGCATTCTATAGTTGTTTATTCTCATTCATAATTACCTCCACTATATACATACCCTTATTGATCTTCTAATCTGACCCATTTATTATGTTTTATTCTTCCCAAGGTTGATAAAATTTTTATTATGATTAATGTGTTGGGTTATTCTTGGAGAATAATGTTTTGCCCAAAATATTCTCAATATTATATATCCAATTCTAAATTGTAATATAAGGTTCAAGTATGTATGTAGAATTTCAAAAATATTTGATATCTAGGTCCTTCCAGATATGATTCATTTTATATTATGTCAATGTAATAATGTTACCTCTGACTTTATTCTATTAAGGATGAGGTTGTTACAATTTTTTCACTGTTTGAATAGTAGATTATCTTCATGATGAATACCATTTTGTATTATTTTTAGTGTACTCAATACCATTTACTATGGAAAATATCTTTTAAGGTCAATAGATAACATTTTTAGCATGTCATCTAAAACACATGATCTACATTACATCCTCTGATTCTTGTTCCATAAATATCATTGATGTAATTTGATTCTGATTGTCAATTAAGGAAATAAAATACATATTACCAGTTGTTAACCCCATTCTCATCTCCATGAAAATATTTGAATGGATTATATCAAAATTATTTAATGTGAGAATCTCAAAATTTATACTTGAGGAATTAAAGATCGCTCTCATAATAAATGTAGAGAATATTTATTTAATTTGCCAAATTATTTTTGTCAGGGTGTGAACACTTTACCATTATGAAACATTTTATGTATTACATTCCTGATGATAAAAAAACATTATGTGTTAGTGTAATTTTTTTTCATTCCTAAATAAATAGAAATAATTCCCAGTGTCACCAACTTGAAATAAATTTTCATTTGTTCACTTCGCATTTAGAATAACATTTCCTTCATCATTCATTTTTTCTGAACAACTATTTTTTCTGAAAAATAAATCAACCCATCATAAATATTATTTTGTAACAAGTAATAAGTTTATATTCATGAAATATTTTTTTCATATATATATATCGTTATCTTCCAATCAGAATAGAACCAATCCATTTAATAATGAGAGTTTCATCATTTCCAAAGGTCCCTGATACATCTTTTCATTTATCATCATTATTAAACAACTATACATTCCATGTAACATGTGAATATCACCCAATTTCCAATATCAATGGAAATTCATCATTTGAATAATTAATATAAAAATCTACTATATGCTAATTTTATTTACTTATTCTTGAGTTTTAATTAACTTTGGTGCCAAAATCGAGGTGATTATTTATTTTCCATGATGACCTAGCTAAACATCTCTATCATTCACTTATTCTAAATATTGAAATATATATTCATTCATCAAAATAGATTGACCATGTTGTTTCAGTTTCTATTTTTAGATTTGGTTAAATCCAATTCACATTTAGTCTACAAATTACTCGATAAGCACAATTGTTATGTAAATTAAACCATTTCATAGATTTAATATGCTTAAATCCACTAAATTATATTTAATATCAATAAAAAATAAATATTTGAAAATATTATTCTATATAAAATATCTTTATTTATCCTATATTTTTATTAAATAAAATTTCTTTCTTTTATAATCCAATGAATTGATATAATATAAGAATCATTAACTTCACAATAGTATTATTTACATCATTTTGATCTATTTTTTAGTAAATTTTTACAATCCTAAAATTTAAAAAACATAAATATAATAGTGTTAACAACAAAAAACATTCCATTAAAATGATTCATCATTTAAATCATCTTAAAATCTTTCATTGACTAAGTATCATCATGAGATGATGACAGTTGATGAACTTCTATTACTTTATTAATTATTTATCATTTTTTAACATCTGGAAATGATTATAAAATAAAATTATATAAAGAATCATATCATACTCTAATTTTATGAGTTTTATTTGGATGTGATTATACAATTTTTCACCTCTTTAATATCTTCTTTCACCTTGATATATATGGTCTTCGCACTATCATGTAATTTTTCTTTTCTATCAACCTCCTTCAAAAGAATATATTTTTATTATTCATTGGTTTCTTTTATTTTTTGGATGTATATTGCTCATTCATTAACTTATTTTCATTCTTTTAATGTTTACAAATAATCAAAATATATTCTATCATTTATCTCTTAATCATGAAATCCATTTTTATTTCCTCATAATCACTATTAGAGTTTTTTCCTTTATAATTAATATAGTATTAAATAGTAATTTGACCAATAATACTATTTTCAAAAATTATGTTTCATTACCAACCACATTTTCCACATTAGCAATTTCAAATTTATTATTATTTTTAGAGTAAGTTTCTAAAATTTTAGAATGTTTTATTAGTTTTTAAGAAATATTTTTTTCAAACATGAATTCTATTTTAAATATAATTTTATTTTTTCATCCAATTATTTACTGGCTTCATTATCAATCATTTTTGTAAAATTTTGTATAAAATTTCCCACATCTCCAAAAAAAATGAAACCATGTGGTTTCTTAGATTTAAATATTCCCTTTAATCATCTACCATTTATTGAGATAAGGGACATTATTTGAGTGAATTTCACATCAACGTCATTTTTTGATCTTAACAATCATTTTTTTGGATCCTCATAAGAAATACTAATTCCATTCTCAAATTCAGAGCCTTTGAATGAAATTTATTTTTCTCCCTTCACATTATCTGTAATAGTATTATCATTCTATTTTTAAAAAAATTAAATACTATAAATCTCATTAATATAAATATCACCAAAATATTTTTCATCTAAAGATAATAAAGTTTCATTGAATTTATCATGTATTTTTATAAAATATTTTTCAACATATTAGAAAAATTTAACTTATTTATATAGACTCAGATGGTACTCAATAAAAATTTATCCTTGTGATGAAACAGTTAACATTCTCATCATCATTAATTTGAAATACCCAATATATTAGCCTCCAAAACAGTTACTTAATCTTCCCCTCATTATTTACCCAATCATATTTATTCTTATGCCTATTCAAAATATTTTTTGTTACATTGGCTGATACACATTAGGGGAACACACAAGATTTATGATGTTAGAGTTAAATTCCCTTCAAATAATATGACTTTTATTAATTCTAAAGATGCACTTTTAAAACACTCAATCCTTAAACTGTATGTTTGATATCTCATCACAAATAACATATGATTATTATGTTTCAAGAAATAAAGAAATATGTAACTCTAGTTTAGCTTATTGGGTAGGTAGACATCCGCATCATAATCTATGATAGTCAATTTTTCCTAGTTCATATATTATACTTTAACTTACAAAACATGGGAATCCCTAATGGTAATGATAAAAATGAATGGAGTTTATATTTTTAGAATCTGGTATTGTATAATGTGTCATAAACCAAACAATCCAAGGGTCACAAATATTATGATTATGATGATTCCATTATAAACCAATCATTACATATTTATGAAAAAAACATGGATATGTCATTGTGAAATATATATCTTTCCCTACTAAAAGATATGATTTTTATATAGGAGTCATCATTTTAGTTAAATCCATTCAAAAGAATTCTTTGTTAAATGTTTATATATAATGATATTCATCAAATAAAATTACTTATAATTAATAAATTCCATAACATCATGAAAAAAATTGAGAATAAATCTTGATTGGGGTATCATAATTTAACAACCAGATGTTTTTTGGGAATTATTTTCATTAAATAATTTTTATTATTTAGTAGAATTCATTGCACACAATTGTTAGATTAAACGAACAGTGATATTCCATTAATATAAAATTACTTTTATATCCTTGCTGTTAGGTAAGGAAGAATAATTATAAATAACTAATGAAAGTGCATTATGAAATCAGTGGCTATTAATTAATTATGAAAAATTTAAATTAATTATATATTTTTATTTTTTAGTGAATTTCATTTGGTAAGAAAATTAATGAGATATACATGTTATATAATTAATAAATTTTTTTATATTCATCCCATGGAAATTTTAGTTATAGGTTATGAATAAAACCTTATTTTATGTATAAGAACCTTTCATTTAAAGTTTTATTTTACACCTTTGAATGGAAAACCAATTTTAATTAAGATTTTGACACATTAACAATTTCAATATGTCAAAATAAAAATTATATTTAGAATTGGGATATAAAAATTTACTTTAGATAATTTTATGATAAGATTTCTGATAACTTTCATGTTTTGATGAATATTAAAAATAGGATATGTATTAATTAAAAACTACTTTATTCATTGAGATAATTTATATGGTTAAATTATAATATTGAATGGAGTTAATGTAAAAAATATAATATATTTTTGTGATTTAATATAATTTATTTAATTTTCATTAATTTACATATAATTCATATGTATAAACATTTCAATCATTTGCAATGTTTTAACCTTTAAAACCCATATTTTCATTTCAACAATGGTATTAATTTTAGACTAATTATATCAAAAAATTTGTTTTGAATTTGAAAAAATGGATTACATTTTTGGAATCACAAGGTCCAAATTATGTGAATATGTTGCTTTTAATTTTTGAAATTATTAATAGTAACTTCTGAAATTGCATTCTTTTCCATTGTTAAACTGTAAATCTAGTAAATAAGGGTAAAAAATAATACCTTAATAATATAAAACTACCCTAAAACGTGTCTTAATCCAATTGGATGATATATTTCTGATCATCTTAATCCTTGGTTTGTTTTTGGGACCTCATGGATTCACATTCTTGTGAAAATTACATTTAATAATAATTAATTAAAAATGATGATAATTATAATCTACTCGTATATCTTTCACTAAATTGATTTTAATATAGAGTAATTTAACTTATTTATATTTATATAAATAGTAATTTTAAATATATAATGATATCTAATTATATGGTATTCTATTCATAATACTTAGAAACTAGATAAATATAATTATTTTTTGACAAATCTATGATATTGTGATTACCTCATTAATGAATGATTTTAATAAATGAATTTATAAATATTAAAAAATGTAATTTTGTTATTTTTATGTCATCCAGGATTTTTTTTGAGGATAGTTACATATTTTCTTTTATTTAATTCATTATTGTTGATCGAATCCGATTTTTATGATTTTCTTTTAAAAAAAAGTAAAGTATGAATAGTGTCCAAAATTGACATAATTCTTAACATAAAACATAAAATAGTTTATTAAATGATATTAAATTCCAAAAAATCTAATATTTATCCAAATGGTTAATATAATTCCATATATTTCATAAAAAAAATTGGTTTGTCGTTTGACATGATATTGTTTTTACCTTAACCCACAATGTGTAAATGACATGGTATAACGTTCAGTTTAAAAAGAATAAAATAAGGATTAAACAAAAAAACTATGGATAAAAACATATTATAAACTTTAGTAAAAATTAATGTAGGATGGATATTCTAGCAAAAAAACATATTATCATTGTGATAAATATGTTTTGGACATTTTTTAGATGAAATTGAATTTATAATAAATTAATCTTTTGAGAGTTTCATGAAGTGTCCCTCTCCTCTATTATAAAAGGGAACCTCATCCCTATCATATTTACTTAATTTGAGCATTTTTTCTCGTCCATCCTCAGCCCATTTCTCTTATAAACTTTATTAGTTACATTCTAGTATATTTGGTCTTCTCAAAAGACAAACTCTAGTGCCTTAAGAGGAAATTTAATTGATGCAAATCATGGAAGAGGTAATCTCTTCTACCAATTCATTCATAATTATTTCATCTTATACTTATAATTGTTTAGTTGTTTCATTATAAAGTAATATAATCTATATCAATAATATATATATGTTATTATAATTATTAAACAATCATATTTCACCTTCTATCTATCCGACGAAAGACGAAATCACTGCACATGCGTACTTATGGCTTACTGTCTCCAAATTGTGCTCTAATTTTTTTCTCTCCCACCTTATTTGGATGGGTATAATGGTGTAAATAATAAATATATATTATTATTATATCATGATACAAATAATTTGAATCTATATACTATACACTTCGATACCATTCTACAATTATGGGAACAATATTGTCGCTCGTGTGTACGTACGACTTACCGTCTCTAATGTACAATGTGATTAGTTATACTCAATCTTCATTAAAACAAGATTATATAAATGAATTTAATGAATAAATATGATATATATTATACTAATAGAATTAATTAAATTATATAACTATATACTTAAATGATAAATAATAACTTATCTGAAAAATCCTACAAAAAACATATTGAAATTAAAACCCAAATAACAAGTAACAATGAAATTTTACTGAAAAATAGATAAAGATATGACCATAATATTTATAATAAAAATGTTTATGATTATGGGATAAATAAATAACATTACTTATATAATCATACAGTAGGTTAAGTTATATATGAAGGATATCAGATTTAAGGTAATGGATAACTTTTCCAATCTCATTTTATCCGAGATTATTTATTCGTAAGTATCTACTAGGTATATATTTCTCACCCATGTCCATGTTTTATATAAATATTACCATAAAATGTTTACTGTTATTCAATTTATACTTAAAGTCATTTTTAACCATTTTGATTATTACATCATGGTTTGGAAGGAATCATTTTTTTGTTTACCATACGAGGTACGTTTTGATTTCTTTGAGAAAAGGACAAGGAGAATGTTTTTTTAACTTATATGTCATCAAAATGATTTTATATATTCATAACGTTGTATTTCCATTATGTTCCCCCCTACAAGATTATAAGTTAATTTTCAGAAAAATTCTTTTCTTTTAAAATTTCATGATATTTTGAGAAAATAAATCATTTTTGAAAAGGATATTTTCTTTAGGAATTAAGATCATGTGTTTTATAAGTATTATTTTCTATATAAGAATACATAGGTTTATTTTTATATCCATATTATTACATTATTTTATTGTTTAAATGACCAAATTATTTTTATTAAATCCATTTAGGTATTATTTCATGATGGATTAATGTTTACAAAACCCATTTTATATCATGGGTTAAGAAATATTTATTTTTTTATGTTTTTGTGGCACACATAATAATGGTTTCGTTATGAGATGGGTGGGACCTATATCTCAATACAATACATTTGGTAAATATTATATCTTATGATATAGACATTGATGTAATGGCATTTTAATCTGGTTTAGTGATACAGGGATGGAATGTGGAGAGATCTCAGTTCAGTAATGGACGTTGTCTGCAAAGATGGTCTTGGAAATGAGCCTTGACTAATATGATATGAATTTATATACTTATGTATGTATCCAAAATGATATCATGTCTTATGTTATGAATATTTGGATTACATTTCAATTTTATGATTTATCACATGATATGATATTGTGATATTTTATATAAAGGGTAAGATTATCAAATGTTATGTTGTTATGTATATGATATTATTGTTATTTCATTTTTTTAACCCTACTAAGAATTTCTACTCACCATTTTTTATGATTATTTTCCATAGGATATGAATATGGGTATTAATTATGACATGCTTGTTTCCGACGCTTTCGTCGGGGCGCGCGCATCCGTCTGCGGGGGACGCGCGGCTTTGTTGCCCCGCATTCCCGCTTTCCAAAGGCGGGCGGCATTCGCTCCTTATTCAGGGACGTCTGCTCCTTGATCGAAACGGGATGATGGGATGTCGATTCTTCCTCCTGTGGATTCCTCCTCAGAACTCATCACCCAGTCCAGGTCTCCCTTATAGATTTAATACGTAGTTCGTGAAACTCTTCCCAGTGCCATGTTTCCATGGACACCGGTTAATTACACTGCTTCTGTCGGGACATTCCAAAGGGTCCAGTCAGGGCAGGAACCTTCGGTCAGGGGAGTAGTCACGTTGAGGCATCAGTAGCGTGTCTGGATGCTGGGGTACCTGGCATGTCTGTCTATTATCCTTGATCGCAAGGCTTCTCGAGGGCGTGGAAGCCCGAGGCATCCCACATCGAGCGCGGGGAATTATATGTCGTAGACACATATCTGAGGTTTTCCTCATCTTCCCGTGTTCAACACAGGGTATGTCGCAAGTTTAACGTCCAGCGGAGACGGATCAACCCAACCAGAGCATTAGCTAGGTTAGATCGGATTGAGGGATCCTCCTTGAAGGGATATCGACACCGGGGCTAGCCCGTGGGCGATTGGTGAATGGAGTAGGAGAGTGAAGTGGGACCATCGCAGGGGGAGACAGTGAAGTTGGGCTTGAGCCTTGACGAGGCTTCCTACGTATCCCCGTGGCAGGGAATCAAAGTCCGCGTAGTTCGGGTTGGTGCTGGTAAACCGACGTGAATGTGGACCTTGGCCCGATGAATGTCGTCGGCGAACCAACGTGAAAGTGGACCTTGGTCCAATGAGCGTTGTCAGCGTACTGGCTTGAAGGTGGACCTTGGTCCAATGGGCATCGTCAGCGTACCGACGTGAAAGTAGACCCGTGGGTCCACTATTGGTGGGCTTGAACCTCATAAAGGCTTCCTACGTACCACGCCTTGACATGGATCAAAGCCCTCGTAGTTCAAATTGGGTTAGGTCACGATGGCTTACCACTGGACCAGAATGTAGTTTAACGTCATGCTGGACGAAGATGGGACCCGACGTGAAGAAACGACGGGTGGGTGTGTCGGTGAACCGACGTGAAAGTAGACCTTGGTCCACTATTGGTGGGCTTGAACCTCATAAAGGCTTCCTACGTACCATGCCTTGACATGGATCAAAGACCTCGTAGTTCAAATGCGGTCAGGGTCGGTGCTCACTCTAAGCCCACGTGAGTCATGCTCGGTGTGAGAAACAAGAGTTTGCAAGGACCTGACGATCACGTCGTGAAGGGTGCGTCCGTGAGAAGCGAAGAGGGGCTTACGCGTTGGGCGGCCCATGGTGTTGGGACTTACTCCAGGATGGAGGGCCATATGGGGGTGCCTCGTTCCCTATCACTCCCTCCACTGACCTTGGTAGTGGGGAAGTACAGAGATGCACGGGTGAAATCATCCGTACGAAATGTTAGGGGCTTACGCTCTGAGGCGGCCCTTCCCCTGCGAACATACACCACTCCGACAAGGAGGATCTCATTCCATGTGCGGAAGAGTTCCATTCCCGTGGAGACGAGTGGTGTAAAGAATGTTCGAGCTGGGGGGACCCTTCGTGAGGGAGACGAGGTTGGATTACAATTTAACGTCATGTGTTGAGGACGTGGTTCTTGGCAGTTTAACGTCCTGCAGCTCGGACGAGGTGGGTTTACTCCACACCCCTAGGACTTACATAACCGGTACCCTCTGGTCCTTGGGGAAGGGAAGGTGCCGGTAAGGCCATGGCAAAGGGGGGTCGTGGGACGAACCATCGAGGGGTCCACGTTAGCGTGGCTATGCGAAGAAGCAATAGTCGTTAGCGTGCCTATGCGAAGAAGCATTAGGCAAAGAAACGCTACTGGTGGTATTGTCCATGGGACTTTGAAATCACATCGTGCAAACCTGGAGGGCCGCACGGGAAGATGAATCGCTAAGCAGAGGAGTGTGCTTTGCGAAGTGGGGTGACTTGGCCTTAGCATGGGGCATTGGTGTGAGTGGGAGGTGCATCGCGAAGTGGAACAGTATTTGCGGAGCACTACCTCGCGAAGAAGGGGTGCCTCGCGAAGCAGGGTCCTGCGAAGCAGTGTGCTTCGCGATGCATAGTTATCCTTCCTTGGAATAGGGATTACTAGCATAGGTTGGGTGTTTCGCGAAGCATAAACGCTCCGCGGCTGCCCGGGGTCCCTTGGGAATCCCCTTCCTTCGCGAATGCCCTTGAGCTTCGCGAAAGGCATCCCTCTCGGAAGAGGGGATCAAAATGAGACAAAGCAGAGTCGTCTCGCGAAGTAGAAATACCTCGCGGAGCTCATGATTCCTAGGGCAAAGCGTGCTTCGCGATTCGGGAGAGGATAAGCCGAAAGGTCGGATTGTTCGTCGGATCGTCCTCCGGGACTCAGGGGGAGTCCAGTATTTATAGGGAAGGGGCGCCGCGAAGCAGGGCTCGCGTGCCGCCTTCGGTGCTTCGCGGCGGGTCGCGAACATCAAAGGGGTTCGCGGAGGATTACCGCCTCTGGAGCTTCGCGGTGGGTCGTGAATCGTCAAAGGGGTTCACGGAGGGTTACCGCCTCTGGAGCTTCGCGGTGGGTCGCGAACATCAAAGGGGTTCACGGAGGGTTACAGCCTCTGGAGCTTCGCGGTGGGTCGCGAACGTCAAAGGTGTTCGCAGAGGATTACCACCTCTGGAGCTTCGCGGTGCCGCCATGGCAGGGGGCGCTTCGCGGCGGAGCTTCGCGACGGAGCTTCGCGGCGGAGCTTCGCGGCGGAGCATCGCGGCGGAGCTTCGCGAGGCAGCGTGCTGGCCCTTTTCGTTCCTTTCTTTCGGGCCACATTTTTGGCGCCAACAAATGCCCCCCCTCAGACTTGGAGCTGCGGAGGGCGAAGGGTCGAAGTCTGAGGGAATATCGCCAAGATTGTCGGTGGTTCGCGATGCTGCAGCGCGAAGGGGCCCCGCGATGCTCGCCGAGGCCGCGGATCCGGACGTGCCGCGATGCTTCTCGCGGTTGAGGCGCGCCGCGATGCTCCAAGGACGCCGCCTATAAATAGGGGGTCCTCCCTCTTTTGTCTTCATGTTCCTTGTCTTTTTGTGCACTCTCGACTTCGCGAAGCTCCGCATACTCCGCGACAGCCCTCCGCGAATCGAGCTTCGCGGCGAACCGCGGGTCTCCGACTCCGCGTCCGCGCTAGGCGAACTTCTTGTCGGCCTTGGCCAGACTTCGCGACTTGGTCTCGCGACCGATCTTCGCGATTCCACTTCGCGGCCGAACTTCGCGATCCAGAAAAAAAAACTTTTCTGAGGGTCGGCATCAAAATGGCCCATCAAGAGGCTGTGCTGGGAGTGCTTGCAGATGCTGGGAGTCGGGATGAGATGGCCAACCGTCCAGGCTTAGGGGAGATGATCCGGAGCCACTCAGACCACACTTCCTTGACAGATCTGCTGTCGGAAGGTCAGAAGAATTATCCACAGTGCAAGAAACTGTCGTTGTACGGCTTCGGGCTGAGGGATGACGTCTTCATCCCTGAGGCGAGTAGGGATGAACTAGCTTGTTGGTTCAGGAGCACACCATGCCAGCACCAATGGTTCAGGGCGGCTGATGGTCATGCGCGGGAGGATTTCACACCCATCACCGCTGACTGTCTCTACAATCATGTGAATGATATCGACGGTAAGCCACTGCAACCGGAGACGTCCCCTCCTCTCTACCGCACCATGATGAAGGCGGCTCTGCAGGATCCGAAGAAGGAATGGTCCAATGAGTGGGACCTGCGCCAGGGCGGCAACTTTACCGATGACTAGGCCTAGGCCTACTGGGTAAGCGCCTCATGCGAGGAGTTCGGGGCCGAGATGAGGAGAGTGGGATTGTATGAGGCGGCATGGGCCTCCCAGTTCCACATTTACCAACCAAAGGAGCTGATGTCGGAACTGCTGAGTAGATGGTCGTCCAGGACCAACACTTTTCACCTTCATCACGGGGAGGTGGGCATCAGCCTGTGCGATGTCCACCAGATTTCCGGGGTCCCGATCTTGGGGGCCATGTATGACGAATTCCTCCCCGTTGCCAGCACGTGGGGGGATCTGGAGCAAATGCCGCGACTGGCATCAGCGCTGATGGCGCTCATCCCTGAAGAGGACTAGGAGGCAGTGAGGGATATCCACTTCAGAAGATGGTTCAAATGCTTACTGAATTTCCCAGAGAATCGAGAGTTCCCTCCAAGGCCTCGAACTTGTCCAAGGGCAGCCCAACGGGGCAAGGGGCACTCGTATTGGCGGGCTTTGGAGGACAGCCAATGGAAGACTTGGGGTTTCAGCGTCAGCACCGAACAACAGCCAATAGTCAGGCTGGCGGCGTTCATCGCGGCTCTCATCTGTGGGTGGGTCCTACCAGTGAGGGATACAAGCATGGGGGTGCGACCCAGCTCGTTCATCATGGCGTCGATGTTGCCCATGGGGCAGCGGGTCAACCTGTGGATCCCGATGCTCACCAAACTGTACAGAATGCTGCGGCATATTAGCGAGGGAAAGAAGCCGCCAAGAATATGCGGGCCCTTTCACCTCCTGTATGGGTGGATCGCAGCGCATATCAGGGGGATTTACGAGTATCCAAACCCCATTTCGCCGCCGGGATCAGACTTTCGCCCCTCCATTCTGAACGCAGTTGGGAGCTTCCCATTCAAACTGGTCATTCCTATGGTGCTGAATAGGGTGTGGAGGGCGGACGAGTTCAATTTTCATCCCTTCCCACTGCCGACGGGGAGGCTTAGTGATGATGGATGGGGAACGGAAGAACATCGGTCTTATCTCCTGGCCTTCCGAGGTGGAGTTTTGGTGGCTCGGATAGATCGTGAGCCAATCTGTGAACCGTACACCCCGCATCGTTTTGCGAGGCAGTTCCGGTGCCTCCAGCGGCTGACCCCGCAGGTCTACTGGGAGGTGCACCACGAGGAGCACTCGTGTGTGATGAGGCAGCTGTGGCTCATGTTCACACGTGAGGATGGAAAGATGCAGATCGCATTGCCTCCGTCCACCGCCGCCTTCGGCTTAGTGAAGGAGTACGCCATCAGTTGGGAGGCCGCTTATCCCGGGGAGATGCTGAAGCAACCAACGATCCGGGTTGGTGACGGTGGGCCTCCTTTATCTCGAGGTCGGGGTCGGAGGGCAGCTAGGGCCGCTCGCGTCAGCGGGGCTGCCATGGCGGCGAGACCCGCACCGGCCGAGGGTACGGCAGCAGCGGTGGATCCGGTGATTCCGGGAGAGCAGGGTCATTCGGAGGGGCGGCCACCGAGGGGATTCCGTCGGATATCCACTCAGGCTCCGGGGAAGCGGCTGCGTCACATCGACATGGCCAAAGATGTTGTCTTTCCGGAAGCTTGGGACATTTGGGATGTCAACTGGCAATTTCTCAGCCCACCTGAATCTCCTCGGGATGGAATTGCCGGGTATAGGCCCAGTGCGGGCTGGATTCATGGCGTCTTCGGCGGAGGCGGAACAGTACCTGGAAGAGCTGGAGGATTATGTTCACTCCAGTGGTGTCCCTCTCCCAATGATAGACCGGGTGAGGGTATTTTTGAATCAGACAGTCCCCCCACAGTTATCGGCTGCCAATCTAAGGGAGCGCTTCCCCTTGCCGGAGGAAACAGAGGGCTCCTCTAGGGAGGATGAGGCAGGAGGAGGGAGCCCGCTGGAGGAGGGCGAGGTCGGAGACCGAGGCTCAGAATCTGACGATTTCGCGGAGGCTCTCGAGGTAGAATTCCGAACTTCTCTTCTTACGATCTGTTCTTGAATCCCTATGGAATTCTCACCAATGTTTGAGCCATGCAGGAGGAACTTGTTCGTAGGACTCGTTCTTGCTCCTTGGCGGGTGATGATGCGGGACCTTCAGAACCCGCGCATATGGCTGCGTCCAGTTCTGCGTTTGGTGGGACCAGGGGGTCTGAGGCGGCTCCTCTGGAATCTCCAGACCTTCCAACAATATACGGGGGGCCTCGTCTCGGAGCCCTCTCAGTACCGGCTCAGGAGAAATGCTTGGAAGTCGATCTTCGTAAGTCTCCTCCACCGATCTCCTCGTTGTCACATGTAGGCCACACCAACTAACGTTTATGTCTCTCTGTCGTACAGTTATTCGGCTGGCGTGGGCCGCTGCGGCGAGGCTGGTCGGGATGTCTGGCGGCGTCCCTCCTAGGGGTATGCCAGTGATGGTGGCGATAGTCCCTCCATCTCCTCAAGCTGCGACGCACATCATCACTGGCGGGTCCGCCAGCAGGGCCGTACCAGAAGTCATCGAGGTGGAATCCGAGGAAGAGGATCAATCGGTCGGTCCCAGCTCTGTCCTACCTGCGTCGGCGTCAGGTGTCGTACCAGACTCAACACCAGATGCAGATCCTGCTGAGGAATTCCTGCAGGCATATCCTGCATACGAGCCTGCCAACCACGCGGATTGGGACGAAACGGCCTCCGATGAGGAAGACAGCAGCATAGTCCATCGCCGGTCGTGGAAGCTGATCACGCGCTTTATCAGGGACACCCCCCAAGTGCAATGGCTGGCCGAAATGGATAGGCTTCGCTCGTGGTTGCGCGAACTGTGTGCCGGGGGAGTGGATGCCCAATGCCCTCACGCGCTCATCCGGGACCTCATGGCTGAGATGATTCGAGAGCATGATCGTGGGCTGAGCGTGGGATGGCAGCGGAGGAAGGAGACCAGCATCAGGAAGCTCCAGGAGGCTGAAGGTGAGGTCCAACAGATGCTAATCCGGGCCAACGAGCTTTCAGCCACTCTTGATGCGCAGTCTGAGCTGGTCTCACGATTGAAGGCCCAGCTGGCAGAGGCTGAGGAGCATATGGGGCAGACCTCTGGAAGGATGGCTGTCGTTCAAGCTGATGTGGAGAGGGCTAAAGCCAGGACTGACGAACTGCGCCCCGCCGCTGCGGAGGAGGAGCATGAGCTAGTTCAGCGGCAGCAAGCCTTGGATGCCGCGAGTCAACGGGTGGCGGATCTGCAACGCTCTTTTGATGGGGTCAACCCGTCCATGGGGGAAGCCAACCCCCGAGTATTGTAACAAACCCGAAAGAAACTTTTATTAACACTTTTGTGCTTCAACTCTTTCTCTCTCCTTTGTTTTGAGTGTCGTGGCACGCACGATTTCCACTGTTGAATTGCCTTGTTACATCCCTACAATGTTTGCGGGACGTTTGACGACAATTCCCCAAGCCAGTCTAGATTCCCGAAAGATGGGGAAGGCTTGATCGGAGGAGGAACTTCCAGGATAGCCGAATTACCGTTTCTTCAACGTGCTCTTATGCACGAACGGGGCATGCCAGGGGCGCTGAAATCGGTTCAAACAGATGAAAATGGGAAGTGTGAATCACGATACCCAAATTCGGAACACTGTGGGGATGGCGTGACAATAAAAGACAACCGTTAACCGTGGCGGACAAACGGTATCCTTACTGTGTTAGCCTGAAATGGGGACAACAAATGAGCATCGACCGCTGACCATATTCGCAACGCGGGATTTTATCAATTTGCTGTCGATCAATCCTTCGGGACATTGGCCCGTAACGGTAGGAGAGCCCTTGGGCGTAGTATCCAGGCCGTTATTGGGGGTACCTCCAAACATGACCAGTCTTCCGGGACGTTGTCCCAGGACGGTAGGTGAGCCGATGCGGCATGAGACCAGACCGTTAAGGGGTTCCTTCAGACATGGAAGAGGACGAGGGTCCGAATAAGGGGAACGCAAAGCGTGGAACATGGAGTGGTGGTTTGTTCAAAAAGAATCCAACACTTCGGTAGTTGCACCACCGTGGTGGGAGTACACCAGATGGGCGCATCGGCCTGATCACGGATCATTCTTTCTTCCAGATAGGGCCTCTCTGGCGAGGGCTGGAAATGGGGAGGAATAGGATTTCGTGATTCCAGGGGCTGAACCCTAGGCGAAATGCCTGGGTGTCTCTACGTATCCCACGTGATGATGGGAATCAAGCCACACGTAGTTCTGGAAGCGCAGTTTAATGTCATACTGGACGGTGAGCAGTCTGACCGTGTTGGTACACATCCTGCCAAAACTACTAAGCCCACGTGAGTCGTGCTCGTTGTGGGAAACAAGCAGTAGTGGTGGGAATTTCCCGACACAAAGGGGGAAGGTTAGGGCAAAGGGACACTAGGTGACTACCGGCCCAATGACACTAACACGATCATTTAGCGCACTTAGATGCGCGAAGAGAAAGAGCCGAGTATGATGGAGTTCCACTTGAACATGAGGGAGTGGAAATGTGTGATTCATGACGCTCGAGATTCAGATCACGATGGTGGCGGCGTGACGATGGAGTATTACTACTGACCATGTTCGCAACACAGCATCCTTTCGCGTTAGCCTAGAATGGGGAAAAACAAATGAGGGTCGTCCGTTGACCATGTTTGAAACACGGTACCATGTCCCAAATGTTGTCAGATATCTGTAGGGACGTTGGCCCGAAACGATTGAAGGGCCCTTAGGTCCAGCATTCATGGAGAGCCCTTAATATTAATATCCACGTCGTACAAGGGTCCTTTTGGATGTGGAAGAGGATGAGGATCCAAATAGAGAGATCACGAAGCTTGGTCATGGGATGAAGGGAACGTCCCTGTGAAAATCCCATGCTTCGGGCTCTTTGTCAAAACACATCTGAATACGGCAACGAAACGTATTAGAGAGAGGGAGCAGATTCCTTTCCCTTGGGGTGATTTTAGTTTAGGGTCATAGAATTCGGACCATGGATAGGAAAATGGATCAGGGGACACGTGACATCAAAACCGGACGTGAATGAGGACATAGTCCCGCTTACCATGCGTTCTCTGGGGAAATGCTCGAGTCGAGGGACCGAACACAAGGGTTAGGCTGGGCCCGCGGGGAAGTACCCGGGTGCTCCTACGTATCTCATAAGGATGAGAATCAAGCCATACGTAGTTCTGGAAGTGACATGGTAGGATACCAGTGCCAGGGGAAAACGGGAGTGCGGACGTGGCCCTTGCACTAAAAGAAGCGGAATTTGATAAATCTTGTTTGTTCTTTAAGGTGAATGGTTTTTTTTGTGAAGCGACAGGCCTAGAACAGTAGGTCGTGATGTCGCCACAAGAATCAAGCCGTGATGGGCGTTGACAAATGGCATGGCACATGACCAATACCCAACGTGATGTCCTCTACAGCGAGGTCACCACAATGCGGTGCCGTTTTTCGTCGTGCGGTCAGGATGATAATGTCACAGTTTAGGGTCGTATGATAGGACCAAGCATGAATTTTATCTTCATGCAGCGCAGACGTATCATAGATGATGCTAGGCGGGAAATGTGCTCAGTGTTATAAAATACAATTGACAGAGACATGATCCCACATCAAATTGTACGCCATCCGGAGAGGGAAACCTTTAGGCTGAGGGGCCTACACAGAGGTGAAACAGGGAGAGAGACTGGCTTCCTGAATGGGTTGTACCTGGAGACAGGGCGTCTGGGCGGTCCTACGTGTCCCATGAGGATGGGAATCAAATTGAACGTAGTCCCGAATGGATCTTAGTTTATGGTCTTAGAGCTCGAACCATGGGAGTCCCAAAGGACGCCAGATTGCTGCTTTGTCCCCCTAGCATGCAAAGGTGCACTGTGGGATAGCGCCAAAAGTGTCGAGATTCCACCTGGACATGATGGGGTGGAAAATGATGTGAATCATGCAACCAACATTGAAGGACTGAAGGGGCTGGAGTGACGACAGAGGATTACTGCTGACCATGTTCGCAACACAGCATCCTGTCGCGTTAGCCTGAAATGAGGACTAACAAAACGAGCATCGATCGCTGACCATATTCGCAACGCGGGATTTTATCGATTTGTTGTCCGAAACCCTGGGGGGGGGGGTTGGCCCGTATCGGTAGGAGAGCCCTTGGGCGTAGTATCCAGGCCGTTCTTGGGGGGTCCCTCCAGGTTTGAAAGGTGATGGAAGTCCGAATAGAGGGGAACACGAAGCGTGACAAGTGGAAGGAACTTGATCAAGTTGAATCTGACACTCTTGGTCCTAGACTAGAGTGCTCTTAATACACGGGTGAACCACTGCAGGGAGTCAAGGGACTCAACCTTGAAGGTGATCGAGAGATGGCAGGTTCCCGGGGGAAGGGGGGCATGGTTCCCGAAACCTTGTATAATACCTACACATCCCCCTTCTGGAGAGGGATAAACCAAGTGGCCTAGGTGACTGGGAGATCAGGAGATCACCAGGAGGTGGGGCTGGACCTGAATATTAAACATCCAGGTGGTCCTACGTATCCCATGGGGATGGGAATCAAGCCACACCTAGTTCTGAAGGGTGCCTTTTAACGTCATGCGGGACAGGGAATAGGAGGGATGAACCTCAGAATGGGGGCGTGCGTGGTGCGGCTATTGCAAACCCGACGTGAATGAGGACGTAGTCCTACACTGCGCCACGCAGCCCTGTGATCAGGGTCCTGAAGGCAGGATTAGAGAGGTAAATTTTCTGAACTCAAGCTGGGTCCAGAGACAAGGGGTCTTGAACGTAGTTCCAGATGAGAGTCTTAGTTTATGGTCTTAGAGCTCGGACCGTGGATGGTGACAACTCCCGAGTAAGCACAGATGTCAACCCAATCTCTAAGCCCGCGTGAGATAAACTCGGTGTGGGAAACAAGGGGGGTATCCTCATTGGAATACTTGGGGCGTCCATCAAAGGGGAGTCAGCAGAGAGTTTCGAAAGACACTTTTGACGTAGCTTGTTCCTCAAACGCACAGAAGTGCACGGGGGAAAAGTACCAAGAGTCCCGAGACTCTACATGGACATGATGAAGTGATGAAGGGTGTGAATTGTGTACCCTGCATTTGGGCTTAATGGGTTAGCGTGGCGATAGAGGAAGACTGTTAACCACGGTGGAAACACAGCGTCCATATCGCGTTAGCCTGCGGTGGGAACAACAAACAAGCATCGACCGCTGACCATATTCGCAACGCGGGATTTTATCGATTTGTTGTCCAAAACCCCGGGGGGCGTTGGCCCGTATCGGTAGAAGAGCCCTTGGGCGTAGTATCCAGGCCGTTCTTGGGGGTCCCTCCGGGCATGAAAGATGATGAAAGCCCTGATGCGGGGATATGCAAAGCCTGGAAAGCGGGTGCGGACGTGTCTGAGTAAAGCTTGGCATTCCAGGTAATAAACCAGAGTACTCTTAAGCACATTGGTGAACCGCCGAAAAAAAAAGAGGGATCGACGAAACAACTCAGTAGGGGGTGGGAGCATGGCGTGGTCATCACGAGACCATCGTGAATGAGGACATAATCCCACACCGCACCATATGATCCCCTCATGGAGGAAGAATAGGCCAAGGGGCCAAGATGGGATGAGGATTCCCGAGAGATGGGGCTGGACCCAAATCTTGGACATCCAGGTGGTCCTACGTATCCCATTAGGATGGGAATCAAGCCACACGTAGTTCTCGAAATGCAGTTTAACGTCATACTGGACGAGGAGGGGAGTAATATACTCTGAAACAAGGGAGGTGTGCGGTATGGTGAAGAAGCCGGCGTGAACGAGGACGTAGTCCTACACCACATAATACACCCTGGGTAAGAGGGGACCTGGGCCGTGGCCCGGAAAGGCCAAGGGGCCTAAGTTCAGGCATCAGTCAGGAAGGCCTGACTGGTTTGTAGTTTAACATCTTACATGAGGACGAGGGGCCAGGGGCCCAAGGAGGCCAAGGGGCCTGAAGCTGGGCCTCGCAAGGGGGGTCGTACGACATGGTACATGATCCCGACGTGAATGAGGACGTAGTCCTACAGCACACCTTACACCCTTATGAGGAATCCTGGGCCGTGGCCCAGAGAGAAGGGGAAGTTATCAGTCAGAAAGGTCTGACTGGTTTGTTGTTTAACGTCTTACACGAGGACGAGGGGCCAGGGGCCCAAGGAGGCCAAGGGGCCTGAGGCTGGGCCTCGTAAGGGGAGTCGTACGGCATGGTACATGATCCCGACGTGAATGAGGACGTAGTCCTACACCACACCATACACTCCTATGAGGAATCGGGGCCATGGGCCCGATCGCTAGCACCACCTGGGGGAAGTTTGTCACCTCGGGATGGGGCAGAATGAATCACTGTTCTTGATGCCTGGGACATCTCGGGGTGGACCCGAAAATCCAGGACACTGTTGGCCATATTCGAAACACAGCGTTCCTATGGTGACCCGCATGGGGGCAACAAACGAGCGTCGACCGCTGACCAAATTCGTGGCGCGGGACTTGTATCGGCTTGTTGCTTGAAAACCCTCGGGGGCGTTGGCCCGTATCGGTAGGAGAGCCCTTGGGCATAGTATCCAGGCCGTTATCGGGGGTCCCTCCGGGTGTGAAAGGTGACGGAATCCCAGTCAAGGAGTGGGTGAAGCTTAGTTGCATCCATCCACGAAAGGGGCAAACACCTCCAGGGGGAATGTGCAGCCGGGTCGAGGCTTGCTCGACGTGGGTCGGGGAAAAACTGTGCACCCTGCCATGTCTTGACCGAGGGGAAGATTTTGGCTTTTGGGCTGGGCCAACGGACGAAATGTCCGGGCGTTCCTACGTATCTCATAAGGATGAGAATCAAGCCATACGTAGTTATTGAAGGCCATGCAGTTTAGCGTCATGCGGTGAGGACGTGGGAGGATAGAAGAACGGGAGTGGGCGCATGGTGGGACCTTTACAATCTTTGCGCGAGTGGGGTTGCATGAGCGGGGCCAAGGAAGACTACTCCCTACTACACAAAGATCCTCCAAGGAGACTATTCCCAGGGGGAATAGCGGAAGAGAAAAGCTTGGGGCTGGGCTCAAGACGAGGCGTCTGAGCGTTCCTACGTATCTCATAAGGATGAGAATCAAGCCTCACGTAGTTCTAGAAGTGCAGTTTAACGTCATGCAGGATGAGGGGAAGCACCACATTTGGGGATATGTATGGTACGACAAGTAATCCAACATGAATGAGGACGTAGTCCTACACCATACCGTACAATCCTTCAAGAGGGTAAGTCGGGGAAAAAACCGGGGGCCTAGGGGCCAAACCGCGGTCAAGGAGACCTGACTGGCTTGCGGTTTAACGTCTTGCAGTAAGGACGGGGCCCGGGGCCCGAGGAGGCCAAGGGGCCTGAGGCCGAGCCTCGTAAAAGGGGGGGCGTACGACATGGTACATGATCCCGACGTGAATGAGGACGTAGTCCTACACCACACCGTACACCCCTGGTAAGAGAATGGGCGGAGAGGTCCGAGAAGGCCATGGGGCCTAAAGTCAGGTACCAGTCAAGAAGGCCTGACTGGATTGCAGTTTAACGTCTTGCAGTAAGGACGGGGATGCAGTTTGGGGTCGTGCGGGACCTTTCGCAGTTTAGGGTCGTGCTGGACCGTCTCGCAGTTTAGGGTCATGCAGGACCAAGTTGTAGTTTAGAGTCGTGCAGGACCCTCTCGCAGTTTAGGGTCGTGCAGGACCACTTTTGCCCTAGGCAAAGTATCGCTTGAGGAATTTGGCATTGGTAGGAGGGGTTATACGCTCTCCATCCGTGGTCACCAAATAGTATGCTCCATTGGGGTAAACCTTATGGATGATATAAGTCCCTTCCCATTTGGGTTCTAACTTGGGCGGTTTCCTACCGGGAATCATTGGCGCTCGAAGGTCCAATACCAGGTCACCCTGTAGAAAAGAGCGGAGACGAACCTTCTTGTCAAAGGCTCTCGTTATCTTGTCCTGATGCCTTTCCAGATTGTGCAGGGCATGGAGCCGGTTCTCGTCTAGTGCTTCCAATTCAGCAAGACGGATCTCGGCTACCTCATCTGATGTCTGGTGATCATAAACTGCAGTGCGTAGCGACAGCAGCTGGATCTCAATGGGTAGGACGTCTTCAGCTCCATACACCAGGGAATATGGGGTCACCTGGGTAGAGTTGCGAGTCGTCGTCTGGTAAGCCCAGAGGGCGTTGGGGAGCTTGTCCGGCCAACTCTTCTTGTTCTGACCAACCATCTTCTGCAGAATGTTAGAGAGGGTCTTGTTGAACGCCTCGATCTGTCCATTCACCTGCGCGTGGTAGCGGGAGGTATGGTTAGACCGGATGTCGTACTTAGCATACAATTTCTTCAATTCAGCTGCTCGGAAGTTGGTGCCGTTGTCGGTGAGGATAGCGTGAGGGACTCCAAACCGGTGGATAATGTTGGAGCTCACAAAGTCAACGATGGAACGGGCCTTGACCTCTTTGAGCGGAACTGCTTCTGCCCACTTGGAGAAGAAATCTGTAGCAGTCAGGATGAACCTGCACTGGCGGGCTGTTGCTGGCAGATACTGTCCCACTACATCAAGTCCCCATACCGCAAATGGCCAAGAGTACTTGGTGGGGTGGAGGGGTTCTGGCGGTCGATGCAGGAAGTTGGCGTGTACTTGGCACGCGTGTCATCTCTTGGCATACCCAATAAAATCGTGGATCATGGAGGGCCCGAAGTACCCTAACCTACGGATTTCCTGGGACAGCTTCGGCCCAGCTTGATGGGCGCCACAGGAACCGGCGTGAAACTCTTTCATAACCTGAGGTATCTCTACTCCTTGGATGAAACGGAGGAGGACACCATCGAAACACCATTTATAGAGGATCTGCTCAAGACTGGGGCCGCTCTGGAGGGTAAATTGAAGTGCGTGGCGTCGGATTCGCTCGCGCTCGGCCCGGTCGTCCGGGAGCTGACCATTTTGGAGATAGTCGACAAAAGGTGCTCTCCAGTCGGGGGTGGTTTCAACCACTGCGTCTGACGAACCCGGGACTCCCGATATGGAGGGTCCGGTGGTAAGATGACTTACCCGCAGGCTATCACGGTCCTCTTGGGTGACGGGAGAAATGACTCTCTGGTGAGCCACATGTATGACCAAATCATCTTGCTCGGGTTCTGCGAGCGACGCGGCTAAGCCAGCCAGGGCATCCGCTTGGCCGTTCTACGATCGTGGGACATGGGTAACCTCTGGCCGTGGAGAGAATTGGGCCATTAGGAGGAGGGTGTACTCCAGCAACGGTGCAAGCTCTGGCTTCCTCACGACGTAGTCTCCATTAACCTGTTTGATCACCATCTTGGAATCTCCTTTCACATGTAGATGGGGAACATGGATCTCAAGGGCCAACTCGAGGCCGGTGATGAGAGCCTGGTACTCTGCCTCATTGTTCGTACAACCTTCTGACAACAGGAATTAGTACGGCAGGACGGCTTGTGCCGGGGTAATGAAAAAAATACCCAGACCCACTCTGTTGAGCTTGGGGTCGTTGCGCCTTCTACCAGTGGGGCTCCGGGAGGCACCGTCGAAATGCATTTGGCAACACGGGACATCATGATCGACTGAGAGGATCATCTCGTCGGGGAAATCCAGGTCCAGGGATTGATCCGCGGAGGTTGGATGGGCAGCTAAAAAGTCTGCCAACGCCTGTCCCTTAACGGCCTTCTGAGGCACGAACCTGATATCAAACTGCTGGAGAATCACCGCCCACCGTGCTAGTCGGCCAGTCATCATGGGGCGGTTCAGGATGTACTTCAGTGGATCTACCCGAGAGATCAATTGCACCTCGTGGTGTTGCAGTTAGTGCCGCAACTTCTGCACGGCGAAGACGAGCGCAAGACAGCTCTTTTCGACAGGGGAGTATCGAATCTCCGTATCGAGAAGCATGCAGCTGAGATAGTAGAGACTATTCTCAGTACCCTCGTTGTTCTTCTGGGCGAGCAGCGCACCGAGGGATCTCTCCAGGGTGGTCACGTAAAGGACCAGCGGCTTTCCGGAGACGGGTGGCATCAAGACCGGAGGTTGGAGCAGATACTGCTTGATTTCCTCAAAGGTGATCCGACACTCCTCATCCCATTCATAGGCAGCACCTTTCTTCATGAGCCGGGAAAAAGGCTTACACTTGCCGGCCAGATTCGTAATGAACCAGCGTATATAGGCTAAGTGGCCTTGAAGGCCTCGGAGCTCTCGAATGTTGCTCGGGGGAGGCATTTGGCTGATGGCCTTGATCTTCTCCGGGTCGATCTCGATACCTCGGTATCTGAAAACAAAGCCTAGAAACTTCCCAGAGGTGACTCTGAAGGCACACTTCAGCGGGTTCATCTTCAGGTGACGGGAACGGAGGAAGCCGAACACTTTCTCAAGGTCTCTGAGATGGTCCTGGCATTGATGCGACTTGACTACGAGGTCGTCCACATAGCATTCCACCAATGTCCCGAGGATCGGTTTGAATCTGCGATGCATGGCCCTCTGATAAGTGGCACCTGCATTATTCAAACCGAATGGAATTACCTGGTAGCAAAAGATACCCTGGGGAGCCCTGAAGGCAGTGGACTCCTCATCTTCAGGGGCCATCCGGATCTGGTTATACCCGGAATACCCATCCATGAAAGAGAGGGCTTGGAATCCGGCCGTGGAGTCAATCAACAGCTCTGTCACTGGGAGTGGGAAGTCATCCTTTGGGTAGTGGCGATTGAGATCGCAGAAGTCGATGCAGACTCTGATCTGCCCATTCTTCTTCCTGACCGGCACAATGTTGGCGAGCCATTTGGGTACTGGACCTCCTTAATGAAGTTGGCTTTGATTAGCTTGTCAACTTCGGCTTCAACCATGGCACCATGAGAAGGGTGCATCTTCCTGGGAGGCTGCTTAAACCCACGATGTTTTGCCGGGAGGCCCAGACGGTGGACGAACACTTGGGGATCCAGTCCTGGCATCTCATCGTAACTCCAGGCAAACACATCACGGTGCTGTTTGAGGAAGTCTATGTACTGCTGCCGCTCTTCGAGGGACATGGCCGCACTGATCAATGTGGGTCTTGGATCTGCCTCGCTACCAAGGTTCACCTGTACTAGTTCATCAACTGTGGTAGAGACGCCTTCTTCAAAGGCTGTGGGAGCATCCTCCAATTCTTCCTCCCCAGCCGTGGGGGGACTTCCTGCGACGGAAGATACTTCTGGGCTCTCGAAACCCGAGGGGCAGCTGGTGCCGGCTTGGGCAGCAGCGGTCATCACATCAGGAGACTCACTTGTCATTGAGACCATAGCAATGAATGCATTTGATCCTATCCCATCTGGCCTTCGGCCTAAGGGGCCACGTTTGATGATATCAAAGCAGTGGTGACATGTCAGCCTGAGTCAGTTAATTCCAGCCCGGAGAAAGAGACATGTATGGCACACCGTCGTTGTCATGAGCTTGACGTCCCGGTACCGTACAGGGGTAGGAGGTTTCGGGATGACCCGAGCCTGGTTGATGTAGGAGTACGAGGTGATTTTCCGTCGTCGCTTGGACACGGGAACATGCCTTCCTTGCGTACCCGAAACAACGAAACATTGCCCCATGTCGGGGGTCGTGGCCTCCAACCGGTGGATCAAGAGGATGTAGGCATCGCCCATGCTTGCCCAGGGATCACTTGTGATTGGGGCGGGCTCATCCTCGCTTACCAGGATTTGCTTGTCCTTACTTTTGTAATAACCCGCATCCAGATAGCGGGCCTCACAAGAAGCGAAAGGGGACGCATCTCCTTGGAGCACGCCTACTCGACCGTTGAGCGAGTACTTAAGGCACTGGTGATACGACGAGGGGACCGCTGCATGCAGATGGAGCCATGGCCTACCCATCAATGCGTTGTAGGCAGTGTCCTTAGAAACAACCATGAACACGGTGCTGGAAATTAAGCCACCAAACTGAGTCTTCAGGCGGATCTTGCCGACCGGGGTTTGCTCTGTCCTGTCGTACCCCTGGATCCTGAGGTCAGAGGGAGTCAAAACACCTTCGGACAGACCCATCTTTCGCAGTGTCCGGGTCGGAATTAGGTTGATTCCAGAACCCGTGTCAACGAGGCAGCGGCGGACTTCCACACCGTTGAAGTGGCCAGTGATATACAGCGGGCGAATGTGCCCCTGTATAGGAGGGTCCTCATCTTCGCCAGAGAACGAGATAACCGCCTGACATTCGGCGTTTTCAATCGTCTCGGTATGGACGGCTTCCGCAGCTGCTACCTCTGTCTTGAACTGGAGGGGGCTCCTTAGGGCCTCGGCAAGTGCCTCGCGCATTTCAGATGACAGGCGAAGGGCCTCAAGGATGGAAAGCCTCGACGGAATGTCGGCGAGGTGCTTCAGAACATCGTACTTTCGTGCCTAACGTGAACCTCTGCTTACAGGAGGTCGTTCGACATTTGGATGTACAACAGGTCCGGCTGGCTGAACCGGCGAGTAACTAGTACTGGGTACATCTTGCTGCCTGCTAGTAGAAGCCTGGAAGGTAATTGTCGGACTAGGATCGGACAGCGGAGGCTGGCCTGTAGCCGGGCAAGACTGGCTGTGATACGAACGAGGCGGCTCCCCCCGATCCAGCAGCACGAACGGCGGTGGAGGTAGAGACGAGGGTGTTGGATGGGTCTGCGTGTGCTGAGATCTGCGCTAAGCCTGCTGCCTGGTCTCGGTAGCGTGCACGGCTTGGCCACAAGTGCCTGCTGACGCGCCTCGATGACCGGCGCGATTGTGATTCCGCTGACGTTGACGTCAGCTGGAAACGTTGGGGAGGTCTTCCTGGGGTTCCTCTTCGGGGGTCATATAGGGCTTTACCAGCTCCACGGTGTTAACCGAAGAGTACCCTTGACTGTCGCTCGAAGAGTCATCCACCGCTGCGCGGATTTTGGGAGGAATGCCCATTTCAGGAGGCATAAAGTCGCCGAGAGTGCGGGATGACGACGGCACTGGCGGTGCACGTTGCTTCTTCTTGCGTCGCCGCTGCTTGCCCTCTTGGGCAGAGGTCGACTGTGAAGACGATGCGGAGGCACCGGCTACATCTTCTGAAGGTTCTGACTGCTTCAGGCGCGCCCGGATGATACCCTGGGCACGGACGATGGTTTTTCGAGCCATCCAGTTGTCGTATTTCTGGGACCCGTGGCTAGGGACCTGCTGCCACTCACCTTCGCTGTCACTGCCGATTTCTGATCCTGCAAAGATGCCTGCCACTTGCGCCGGCACTGGGCCCAACTTGACTATGTTGTTGTTGACCCGGTCTTGAAGCCAGTCTTTAAACACATAGCATCGCTTGAGGGTGTGCCCCAGGATCCGATGATAAGGGCAGTAGTTGGGGTGATTGGTGAGATGCGCCTCTGCCGGCCTTCTACACTCAGGCAGACGCACAATCCCTTGCTCTAGAGCACTTCGTAAGTAGCCAGGGACCTGATTTTCGTTGAACGAATAGGTCTGGTACCTTCTTTACGGATAGGGGGCCCTGGGGGCCTGGTCCTGTCGAGGGACCGGAGGGGCCTGCCGAGGAGGCGGCGCCTGGTTGTCTCGCCTAGGTGGCGGTGGCGCATTGCGTGGGGGAACCTGTCGGTTCTGAGGCAGTCGATGTTGGGCAGGAGCCTGTGCTTGAGGTGGAGGACCTCTGCGGGGTTGCGGGGGTGGTGCCGCCGGCAGCAATTCCAGCCGACTCGGGGCTTCTATTTGAGCAACCGCGGTGGGTTCAGCCCTGGCGGCCCTCCTGGCTGGGATCATAGGGGGCAGAAAACGTGCTTGACTGGCCTGTTGCAGGGCCTCCTTGAGGCGCTGGGCCTTATCCGAGAAATCTCTGAACCCTCCAGGGTAGTTCTGGGTAATTAAGGAGGGTACCAGCTCCGTCTTGAAGTTCCCCACACACATCGTTAGTAATTGCTCCTGAGTCAGTGGTATATCGAGGGAATATGTAAGTACTTTCCACCGGGCGATGAAGTCTGCAACCCGCTCATCAGGTCTCTGTTTGCACTTGAAGAGGTCCGCAATGCTGGGCTTTCGCATGGTGGAGCTGAACTGGTATAAGAACTGCCGGCGAAGATCCTCCCAACCGGTCACCGATCCGATAGGGAGCTGGCTGTACAAGACGAATGCCGGACCTTCTAATGTCTGTACGAAACATCGGAGCTTGGCGGCTTCTTGCTGAGCCGGGGTCCCCAGCATGGGGCCACACCTGGAAGAGAAATGAGCCAAGTGCTGGGGTGGGTCCCCTGTCCCGTTAAAAGGTGAGAAAGTGGGGTTCCCAAAACCCGGAGGCGCGGGCATATCATCCACCCACGCGGGATAAGGCTTGCCATCCGGTGGGACCGCCACCTGTCGTGTTTCCAACGCCTCGAGGCGGGCTGTGAGTGCCGCAATAAGGTCCTCCGGGTGGGGGTCCCTGTCTTGACGGGGATCCCTAACCACAAGCGCATTTCCAGGTTCTTAAACACGGTATACAACTTCGGCCGCTCGTGGGTCAAATGGCTGGACGACCCGCTGGGTGACTGCGGGAACCCGGGTGGGATTCTTCAGATTGCCCCATCGCTCAGGGGGGTTCGGCGAGACGTATCGCGCCCTCTTGCCGTATGTTCCGGCTTCCGCCCTGTCCGCGGCAGTAGCATGATCAGGGTTTCCCGGAGGCATCTCGCCGGGGGGAAGTTGTTCCTGCCCCTGCTGCCCCGGCCTGGGATTACCATAGTCGGGTCGTTGCTCTGCGGCGCGTTCAGCCAAGAGTTCATCAACCAGCCTCTTCTGCTCAGCAAGCTGCTGGCGTAACGTGGCCTTCTCAGGATCTTCGTCCGTTTTCTGCACAGAGGCGGACGGGTCGGAGTGCTTGACTGCTCCGACGTGCTCCTTACCCTTGCCGGTGCTTCGACCGAGTGTCAGCGACTCGGTGGGTACGGGGAGACCTATCAGGTTCCTCTGATGACGGGTAACTCTCCCTGACGGGTCGAGCAGCGGCGGTACGCCCTCTGATGGTAAGTCTCCATCAAGGAACTCAAGCTCATCTTCCTTATCCACAACATCGGCCATGTGGACTATGACCCCTATTGAGGGCATATCCTCGATGTCGCATAGCGAATCGGGATGTCGTCGGATAGGGTCGAAGAGAAGAGCGGCATAGTGTCCCCAACCACGGACTTGCACATGGGGGGTGGCTTCCCTGACGATTCTGCGGAGTGCTTTAAGACTCTGAACGCATTTTCGTTGAAGGGCGCTCTGGTGGCCTGGCGACTCAGGGTGCTAGGCTACAGGAAGTGCGGCTGCATCGATAAGGCGGCATTTCTCGCCGATTTCTTCGAAGTGCTCACGACTTCTGGGGTACACCACCCGTTCAAAACAGAGGCGGAAGTGTGTCGCCCACAGGGTTCGGCAAAAACATCCTACTTCTTCAGGGGTAAGAGACTCTGGTATGCGGAAATTCAGTGCCGCCATCGGCCAGAACTTCTCCGGGAAGTATTCCGCTGCAAGGATACTCCAGAAGCTCCTAGGCTCGGACTCAGGGTCTGGCCCTGTGTTTCCCCACTCGTCAACCGGGGGCGGCTGAGGAACCGGAAGCGGTACCGAGGCGGACCTTTGGGATAATAAGCTCGGCGGTGGAGAATACGGCAAACGAGCTGACTGGCCGCCGAATTCCGGGCCATCCTCCGAAGAGTGAGGTGACCTGGCCACGATGTCACGATACGACGGGCTGATAATCGCAGCTTCCGGCACAGGAGCCGCGGATACCGGCGACAGGTCGTGTCGTCGCTCTATCATCGTGGGCCCCCAAAATAACTCTACGTGATCCCTGGTAGAGGTAGAGGGCTCTTCTGGTGACAGAGGCGGTGATTGCGTGGTCGAGACCTACGGAATTCCCAAGATTTCTTCCTCCTAGATGTACCTGCGGAGAGAGATGGGAATCCGGTGGACCTCAAATTCTGGGAGAACGAGGCTGATGCATCTGGTTCCTTCCCCAGTCCTTGATATGGAGGAGCTGGGAGAAGGTTCCATCACTGAATTGAATTCCGCTTCCGAATCAGAGAAGCGGGCAGGTTTGATCTCCACCTGGGCCTTCCCAGGATTCTTCTTGTGGCGGTGACGACCCGCTATTTTGCCCCTGGGTGGCTCTTTGGGACAGGTTTGACCCCTATCAGGCAGCCTTAGGGCGGCACTGGTGCCGTGGCAGAGAGGGCCCCCACTCGAGACAGCCGGGGTGCGAGGGGCACCAGGGAAAATGTCGAAGGGTACATGGGGAGGACCTCCATGAATAGTACCCATGTGGGCGGGGCCTCTGTTGAAACTGGCAGGAGCATGGGGAAGACCTCCATGGTCGATGCGAGTGGAGCGAGGCCAACCTTCACTCCTCGAGTTGCTGGGGCGAGGAGGACCTTCGCCGGTTGCAGAGAGGACGTAAGGTGGCCCCCCACGTTAGAGGAGGACCGGATGGACGGTGCCTTCAGAAGGATGGACTTCATACCCTGTACAACGGGCACGAGAAATGTTTCCGCGCTGAGCGCCACTGCCGCAGGGCAGGTCTTCCTCCAGGATGGGGGCAGCACGAGGCATGCCTCCATGACGAACCTCGGAGCGGGAAGGCCCATTCTCTGTGGAGCATTGGTACGGGGAGGGCCTCCGTATGGGGTGGCATCTTCGCGGGCTAGCTCGCGGCGATCACCACTGGGGCCTGCAACCCGGAGAGTCAACCCAGCCTGGACATGGGGCGGTTGGGGTCTCAATCTTGGTTAGTCGAAGGGGTGCCCCTGCTCAATGTACGCGGGGGATTCATAATGCACGTCGGCGGTGGCTCGGGACACTGTAGCTGTCGACGTGGACGCGCCTGAGCGGGCGTCCTCAGCCCGAGCCCGGCGCTGACGTCGGGTCAGGTGGGCCGGTGCAGGTGGTGCAGGGACGTAGTCTGCCTGTTCTTCCTGTGGGGCCAGACGGCGGCGCTGACGTGGCCGGACGGGAGCTCTCTCCTGGGGGCCCCGGGTCGGGGCCCTGAGCGGACTGAGCCGGACAACGCCTGCCTCTTCAGCGTAAGGCGAAGAGTCATCAAGGCGTTCCGGGGATAGGCTCCCAAAACGGTTTAATGTCGGGGTGGGGAGCAGGGGCTCCCTGCGCGGCCTGTTAGGGCGGCATTGACGGCGGGGCCTGGAGGCCTCCAGGTCCAGGCGGGCCATATCCCGGGTTGGGATGACCCCTTCTTCCTCATACCTACGCACGAGGTTGTTGATCACCCTTCGTTGGATGACCTCTGATGGGGAAAGGGGACATGGGCATCCCGTATTCCGTGACGTGGCAGCCATCGTGGTGGTAGTGGCGCCATGTGGAGTGGCCGTTGTGGTGTTGCCCCTGCCCCTGCGCGGGCGAGGAGCGGATGGTGACCGCATCTCTGAAATAGTAACCTGGTTCCTGGGAAAAGAAGGGATCAACTCATCACTACTGAGGGGAAAAGGATTGACAGCCAGTGCCCCAGCGTTCTTCCATCATCCATGTCTGTGAGAAGGATCCACGCCAACACGCTGCAGAGCGGAGTGCCCCACGTTCTACTACCCCGACTTCCGGTGAGTTTCGCGACAGGCCCGCTATTTTCTTGGCGGGACCAGGCACCAGATATCTGGATCCGATGACACGTCAATCTACTGGTGTCTCGAACGCTACTAATCTCTATGCTGAGGAGAAGAATTTCACGTCGGGTTCACCATTTCTGTTTCCGACGCTTTCACCGGGGCGCGCGCATCCGTCTGCGGGGGACGAGCGGCTTTGTTGCCCCGCATTCCCGCTATCCAAAGGCGGGCGGCATTCGCTCCTTATTCAGGGACGTCTGCTCCTTGATCGAAACGGGATGATGGGATGTCGGTTCTTCCTCCTGTGGATTCCTCCTCAGAACTCATCACCTAGTTCGGGTCTCCCTTATAGATTTAATACGTAGTTCGTGAAACTCTTCCCAGTGCCATGTTTCCATGGACACCGGTTAATTACACTGCTTCTTTCGGGACATTCCAAAGGGTCCAGTCAGGGCAGCAACCTTCGGTCAGGGGAGTAGTCACGTTGAGGCATCAGTAGCATGTCTGGATGCTGGGGTACCTGGCATGTCTGTCTGTTATCCTTGATCGCAAGGCTTCTCGAGGGCGTGGAAGCCCGAGGCATCCCACATCGAGCGCGGGGAATTATATGTCGTAGACACATATCTGAGGTTTTCCTCAGCTTCCCGTGTTCAACACAGGGTATGTTGCACGTTTAACGTCCAGCGGAGACGGATCAACCCAACCAGAGCATTAGCTAGGGTAGATCGGATTGAGGGATCCTCCTTGAAGGGATATCGACACCGGGGCTAGCCCGTGGGAGATTGGTGAATGGAGAAGGAGAGTGAAGTGGGACCATCGCAGGGGGAGACAGTGAAGTTGGGCTTGAGCCTTGACGAGGCTTCCTACGTATCCCTGTGGCAGGGAATCAAAGTCCGCGTAGTTCGGGTTGGTGCCGGTAAACCGACGTGAATGTGGAACTTGGCCCGATGAATGTCGTCGGCGAACCAACGTGAAAGTGGACCTTGGTCCAATGAGCGTTTTCAGCGTACTGGCTTGAAGGTGGACCTTGGTCCAATGGGCATCGTCAGCGTACCGACGTGAAGGTAGACCCGTGGGTCCACTATTGGTGGGCTTGAACCTCATAAAGGCTTCCTACGTACCATGCCTTGACATGGATCAAAGACCTCATAGTTCAAATGGGGTTGGGTCACGATGGCTTACCACTAGACCAGAATGTAGTTTAACATCATGCTGGACGAAGATGGGACCCGACGTGAAGAAACGACGGGTGGGTGTGTCGGTGAACCGACGTGAAGGTAGACCTTGGTCCACTATTGGTGGGCTTGAACCTCATAAAGGCTTCCTACGTACCATGCCTTGACATGGATCAAAGACCTCGTAGTTCAAATGGGTTCAGGGTCGGCGCTCACTCTAAGCCCACCTGAGTCATGCTCGGTGTGAGAAACAAGAGTTTGCAAGGACCTGACGATCACGTTGTGAAGGGTGCGTCCGTGAGAAGCAAAGAGGGGCTTACGCGTTGGGCGGCCCATGGTGTTGGGACTTACTCCAGGATGGAGGCCCATATGGGGGTGCCTCGTTCCCTATCACTCCCTCCACTGACCTTGGTAGTGGGGAAGTACAGAGATGCACGGGTGCAATCATCCGTACGAAAGGTTAGGGGCTTACGCTCTGAGGCGGACCTACCCCTGTGAACATACACCACTCCGACAAGGAGGATCTCATTCCATGTGCGGAAGAGTTCCATTCCCGTGGAGATGAGTGGTGTAAAGAATGTTCGAGCTGGGGGGACCCTTCGTGAGGGAGACGAGGTTTGATCACAGTTTAACGTCATGTGTTGAGGACGTGGTGCTTGGCAGTTTAACGTCCTGCAGCTCGGACGAGGTGGGTTCACTCCACACCCCTAGGACTTACATAACTGGTACCCTCTGGTCCTTAGGGAAGGGAAGGTGCCGGTAAGGCCATGGCAAAGGGGGGTCGTGGGACGAACCATCGAGGGGTCCACGTTAGCGTGGCTATGTGAAGAAGCAATAGCCGTTAGCGTGCCTATGCGAAGAAGCATTAGGCGAAGCAACGCTACGGGTGGTATTGTCCATGGGACCTTGAAATCACATCGTGCAAACCTGGAAGGCCGCACGGGAAGATGAATCGCTAAGCAGATGAGTGTGATTTGCGTAGTGGGGTGCCTTGGCCTTAGCATGGGGAATTGGTGTGAGTGGGAGGTGCTTCGCGAAGTGGAACAGTATTCGCGGAGCACTACCTCACGAAGAAGGGGTGCCTCGTGAAGCAGGGTCCTACGAAACAGTGTGCTTCGCGATGCATAGTTATCCTGCCTTGGCATAGGGATTACTAGCATAGGTTGGGTGTTTCGCGAAGCATAAATGCTCCGCGGCTTCCCGGTTTCCCTTGGGAATCCCCTTCCTTCGCGAACACCCTTGAGCTTCACGAAAGGCATCCCTCTCGGAAGAGGGGCTCAAAACGAGACAAAGCAGAGTCGTCTCGCGAAGTAGAAATACCTCGCGGAGCTCATGATTCCCGGGGAAAAGCGTGCTTTGCGATTCAGGAGAGGAGAAGCCTAAAGGTCGGATTGTCCGTCGGATCGTCCTCCGGGACTCAGGGGGAGTCCAGTATTTATAGGGAAGGGGCGCCACGAAGCAGGGCTCGCGCGCCGCCTTCGGTGCTTCGCGGCGGGTCGCGAACGTCAAAGGGGTTTGCGGAGGATTACCACCTCTGGAGCTTCGCGGTGGGTCGCGAATCGTCAAAGGGGTTCGCGGAGGGTTACCGCCTCTGGAGCTTCGCGGTGGGTCGCGAACGTCAAAGGGGATCGCGGAGGGTTACCGCCTCTGGAGCTTCGCGGTGGGTCGCGAACGTCAAAGGGGTTCGCGGAGGATTACCGCCTCTGGAGCTTTGCGGTGCCGCCATGGAAGGGGGCGCTTCGCGGCGGAGCTTCGCGAGGCAGTGTGCCGGCCCTTTTCGTTCCTTTCTTTTGGGCCACATTTTTGGCGCCAACAATGCTAAAAAGGATTCTAGTTATAATGAAATAAATGGGAGGCAATGTAGATGTTTTATGAACAAGTTGTTTATGATTCCCAGTTTATAAAAAAAATATTCTTATACGGACCTCTCATGGTTTTGTTATATGATTTAATAAATATAAATCATTTCTAAATTTATAACAATGTATGTAAAGGACATGTATATAAAGTTGGTATCATAGGAAAGGAATATTCAACCATTGGAAATTATGATGAGAATTCCTTAAGGATATTTCTATGTTAAAGATACAATCCTAATATTTTTTAAAGGACCAAGAATAACCTTGTATAAAAACATAAGTGTCAAAAATTTAAATTTTATTCTTGATTATATGGTTTCCATGTTATGATTATTTTTTATCACACTATGCCTCTTGGTTTTAGGTAATGGCTGGAACCCGAAGTTACTATGTTAATGCTGAATACGACAGACAATGAAATGATTGTCCACCTGATCAAACAAATGTAATGGGAGATGGAATTAAAAGTCTTGTATCCATGGTAACACAACTTTGTCAAGCTATGAATCCTTACTAACATCCAAAAAACAATTTAGGTATAAAAATTATGTTTAATCCTTCATGATGAAACATCCACCTTCACTTAGTGGGTCTTCTGATCCATTAGTGGTTGAACAATGGATCAGTAAAACTCAAAAGATAGTTTTTAGTTCTACAATGTGCTAAACATGATAAAGTAATCATAATAATTTATCATTTGGAAGTTGAAGCTGGTCAATGGTGGAATATTATCAAGAATATGAGGCAATGAGATGAAATTGAGTCCATGGAATGAGATGAGTAAAATAACTTCTTTTTTGTATAAGTACATTCCTCATATTCTCTGAAAAAATATGAAGGAGTACCATGAACATAAAAAAATGATGAGGAATCTATTGGAACCTACGAATAAAATTTTACATTACTTTCAAGGTACACTTATGGAATTATTATCAAACCTGAGAGTAAGATTAATCGATTCATTAGTGTATTAAAACCATGTATCCTAATGGAACTAGCAGTAACGAACAACATTAAATATGATGGAAATTTTCAATTTCCTGTGAAGGATGAGATAGATAGTAGAGTAACCCATCAATCATCGTGGTTTGATATGAAGAGAGAATAGAATTTAATGTAAAATCTAAAGACCACACCAAAAAAATATGAGTTTTCCCTTATGATCAAATTTTGGAATGAAACGTGAATGAAATAGTCTTAAAGGGACTATTAAATGTAATATGTGTGTAAAATATGGTCATTATGAAATTAAATGCCAAAGTGATGGTAAAAAGTTGTCTAATGATTAGAACAAAGAAAAATCTACAAAGAAAGATCCTCATACACTCCAATGTTACTAGTGAAAGGAAATGGTGAATTATGCCAATCAATGAATTAATCCAATGGATATTGATGATGATAGATGTCAACAAACCCTTAATTCCAATGTAAAAGGAATGTCACATGCAATTACTATCAGTGACATGGAGTATGATAATGAAGTGGGGAATGGAAAACTTACCATTCACTCTATATTAGTAATTGTTTCATTTTATGTTGGATCCCCCAATCTATTACTTCTGATGCTTTATCTAAGGGAATACCATTTTACCTAAACAATTAGAGTTTCTTTTTTGCTTTTACAATTCCTAATGTCACAAAGCTCTCATAAAATGTTTAAAATTCTTCTCTGATTGATGTTTTTAGGAATGTACATCCTGTAAAAATTGTGATCCTTACTATAGTGTAATTTTACGTGATTCTTGGCATATATTGTCTTTATTTAAATGGATCTCATATCTATGTCAAAATAAGGGAAGTCACATTTCATATTCTAGAGGAATTGACAGGTCATCCCCCAAGTCGTGAAGTTGAGATTTAAATAGAACTCTTTTTGGTTGCTATGAATATTTTAAAGGCACCTTATAGAAGGGATCTAAATGAGTTCTTGTAATTAAAGAAGGTAATCCAAGAGAATCCTGATAAGTGATTTATATTCCGTAGTGTGTCACCTTGGGGTGAACCTATTCTATTTGTTAAGAATAAATAATGATCAATGAGACTCTACATTTATTGTCGATAACTTAACAATATCGCTATCAAGAACAAATAACCACTCCCACACATTGATGAATTATTTGACCAACTACGTAGTGCTCAATACATTCAAAGATTGATCTTTATTTAGGATATCATCAATTTAGGGTCAAAAATAAGGATATACCAATGATGAAATTCTTATCATGGTATGACCAATATGAATTTATAGTGATGCCTTTCGGTCTTACTAATGTCTATGCTATCATCATGGATATAATGAATGGAGTATTTAGAGATTTGTTTTAGTTTTTGGTGGACTTTATAGATGATATTTTTTATTATACCTAGAGAATTGAAGAACATTAAGATAAATGGATAATTTTACTGAAGACCCTGAGAAAGGTGATTCTTAATGAAAATTTTGTCAAGTGTTGAATTTGGCATCAAAAGTTTTAACTTTAGGGTTTCATAATATTAGGAGAGGGGATATATGTGGATACTACAAAAAATGAGGTTATTGAAATAAGGTTGAGACCAATAATAGCAACTGATATTTGAAGTTTTTCTTGGTTTTTCTGAATATTATCAAAGTTTTTGAAATATTTTTCATGATTATCTAATCCACTCACAATGTTAACTCAGAATAGAGTTATGTTTTTTTTTTTGACAGAGGAATATGAAAAGAATCTCCATGATCTTAAAAGAAGGTTAGCCAGTGCACCTATGCTCACACTTCCTTGTAGTTGAGAATGGATTTTGATCTACAATGATGCATCAAAAAAGGTGCCGGGGTGTGTTCCCATGAAAAATGATATGGTGATTTCTTATGCCTCAAGCCAGTTGAAAATCTATGAGAAAATTACCTAACTCGTGATTTGGAGTTAATTATTGTAATAATTTAAATAAATATATGGAGGCGTTATCTTTTTGTGGAAAGGAGTGATATTTATACTTATCATAAACATTTAAATTATATTTTTACACATAAGGATATGAATATGCACCAAAGAAGATGGTTGGAGTTGATTAAAGATTGTGAATTATCAATACATTACCAACCTAGGAAAGCGATCAAGTTAGAATATGCATTGAGTCGAAAGGACCATGCTATCTTATCCATGAGGAGGATCATGAGGGATCCAATATTTTTGTATTCACAAAGGATGGATCTTAAAATTTTAATATAAGGGGAGAAATAGTTTTTTCCTCAAATGAATGTTCAACCATCTATACATGTGAATATTAAAGAAGAATCAAAGGAAGGTTTAGAGCTACAATATAAAGTGAGAAATGTTCCTAAATTCAACCATGCTTGTAATGAAATAATAATGTTCAGGAACCAAGTTTGTGTTTCTCCAATACAAGAATTAAAACAGAAGCTATTAGATGAGGCTCTTATATCTTCATTCTCTATTCACCCTAGAAATATAAAGATGTTCAAGGACTAAAAGATTACTTATTGTTAGATGGTATTAAAAGAGATGTCAATGAATATGCCTCTCGATGCTTGGTTTGTCAGCGTGTTAAGGCTAATAGAGAATACTCTAAAGGGATGTTACAACCATTACCGATAACCAAATGGAAATTTGAAAACATTAATATGGAATTTCTCATCAGACACGCAATGTTAACTCATAATAGAGTTATGTTTTTTTTTTGACAGAGGAATATGAAAAGAATCTCCATGATCTTAAAAGAAGGTTAGCCAGTGCACCTGTGCTCACACTTCCTTGTAGTTGAGAATGGATTGTGATCTACAATGATGCATCAAAAAAGGTGTTGGGGTGTGTTCCCATGAAAAATGATATGGTGATTTCTTATGCCTCAAGCCAGTTGAAAATCTATGAGAAAATTACCTAACTCGTGATTTGGAGTTAATTGTTGTAATAATTTAATTAAATATATGGAGGCGTTATCTTTTTGGGGAAAGGAGTGATATTTATACTTATCATAAACATTTAAATTATATTTTTACACATAAGGATATGAATATGCACCAAAGAAGATGGTTGGAGTTGATTAAAGATTATGAATTCTCAATACATTACCAACCTAGGAAAGCGATCAAGTTAGAATATGCATTGAGTCGAAAGGACCATGCTATCTTATCCATGAAGAGGATCATGAGGGATCCAATATTTTTGTATTTACAAAGGATGGATCTTAAAATTTTAATATAAGGGGAGAAATAGTTTTTTCCTCAAATGAATGTTCAACCATCTATACATGTGAATATTAAAGAAGAATCGAAGGAAGGTTTAGAGCTACAAAATAAAGTGAGAAATGTTCCTAAATTCAACCATGCTTGTAATGAAATAATAATGTTCAGGAACCAAGTTTGTGTTTCTCCAATACAAGAATTAAAACAGAAGCTATTAGATGAGGCTCTTATATCTTCATTCTCTATTCACCCTATAAATATAAAGATGTACAAGGACTAAAAGATTACTTATGGTTAGATGGTATTAAAAGAGATGTCAATGAATATGCCTCTCGATGCTTGGTTTGTCAGCGTGTTAAGGCTAATAGAGAATACTCTAAAGGGATGTTAAACCATTACCGATAACCGAATGGAAATTTGAAAACATTAATATGGAATTTCTCATCAGACACGCAAAAAAATCAAAGAAAATAATTCTATATCGGTTATAGTTGATCACCTTACGAAGTCGACACACTTCATTGCGATAAGAGATTATTTTACTCTTCATCATCTTTCCCAGATGTATGTAGTTGAAGTAGTAATATTTCATGGAGTATCACTTTCCATTATATCTGATCAAGATATGAGGATGAAATAAATGTTCTAGCAATGTACCCATCATGCTCTGGATACTGAGTTGTGTTTTTGCACAGCTTATCATCCCCAGATAGATAGTCATTCTAAGAGGACAAATCAAACTCAAAAATAAATTTTTAATGAAAGCCCTGTGGATTTCAATGGTTGTTGGGATCAAATACTACAATTGGTGGAATTAAATTACAATAATAGCTTTCACTCCCGTATTCATATTGCTCTATATGAATCCCTCTATGGAAAGAAGTGAAAAATTCAAACTTGCTATGATAATATTGGTGAAATAAAGCTATTATGACCCGGTATTGTAGATGAAATGATAAAAAAGTTCAGATCTACTCAACAAAAAAAGGATAAGCTCAGTGTCTCTAAAAAATTTAATGCTAAAAACCGAAGAAAATTCCTAGAGTTTGAATTGGGATATATGGTGTTCTTACAACTGGAAGAGAGTACTGATATTTAGAAAGAAGGGAAATCTGAGCCTTGGAAATATTTGTCATTTTGAAATACATGATCGTGTTGGTATGGGAGCTTACTGAAAGGCACATCCACCAAATATCTCTCAATTTCATGATACATTCAATGTATCTCTCTAGATAACGTACATTACCAATCCTTCACATGTACTATGATCAGAAGTCGAATTGATAGAACAATATCATTCTTATGAAGAACAACTAGTAGGGATTATAGATCGTGGTGAAAAAGATCTTTGAAAAAAGTCCCCTCACTTGGATAATGATTTATGAAGTAACCAAAAATTTGAAAGAAGCTACAAGGGAACTTGTGATAATGATGAAGGAGAGGTATCCTCAACTGTTTATTTCCACATGAAGAATTTTGGGGGAGAAATTCAGTTTAAGGGTGTATAATGTAACACCAGGATGTTTTTATGAATTTTTTATATACTTTTATTATTTAGTAGAATTAATTGCATGAAAATCGTGAGTTTAAAAAATCCATGAGATGCCCTTAATATAAAATTAACATTATAGCCTAGCCGTTCGGTTATCTAGAAAAGTTATAACTAACTAATGACAATGCATTATGAATTCATAGTATTTTAATTATTTAAAAAATATATAAATCAAATAGATAATTGTATTTTGGATTGAATTACTTTTGGTTAATAAATTAATGAGATATATGTTTTATATACTTTATAAAATAGATTTTACATTCATCTGATGGATATTTTAGTCATAGGGTATGTATAGAACCAAATTTTATATATAAGAACATATTTTTTAATGGTTAATATTGCACCTTTGATTGAAGAAAACAATTTATATTAATATTTTGATAAATTAAAAATTTATATATGAAAACATAAACATGTAATTTGGATGTGGGATATATAAATATACATGGGATAAATTTATGATATTATTCTGATAACTTTCTTGTAATGATGAATAGTAAAAATACGCAAAATTTTAATTTAAAATAACTTTATTTCATAAAGATAATATATATTGTAAAATAATAACTTTAATTTATTTTAAATTATAAATATAATATATATTTACAATTTAATATAATTTATATAATAAGAATTAATTTTATATTGAATGAATAGGTAAAAATATTTCAATTTTTTGCAATGTTTTACCTTTTAAAAATAATATTTTCATTTCAACAATAAAATTGATTTTAAATTAATTACTTCAACTTTTGAGTTTTCAAATTTTAAAAGTTAATTCCAATTTTGGAATCATAGGGTACTAATTGTTTGAATATGTATCTTTTATTTTTTTGACATTATGAATATTAACTTTAGAAATTATTTAATTTACCATGGTTAAAGTATAAATCAAGTAAAATATGGGTAAAAAATTATAATTTAATAATAGAAAACTACCCTAAAACATGTAATTATCCTATTTAATGAGATATTTCATACAATGGGAATCCTTGGGTCGATATTAGGACCCCTAGGATTCACATAGATGTGAAAAAGACATTTAATAAGAATTATATTAATGTAAAGATAATTATAACCTAAACATATATATTGTACTAAATTGATTTAAATATAGGGTTATATAACTGATTTCTATATATATAAATAGTAAAATAAAAATATTTCCTACATCATGGTTTTTTATTTATAATTTTTCGATATTAGATAAATAACATTGATTATGACACAATTATGATGAAGCGATTACCTCATTAACGAAAGGTTCAAATAAATGAATTCATAAAAACTAAAACAAAGGTAATTTGGTTATTTTGATGTAATCAACTACGTTTCTAAATTATATTGACATATGGTATTTTATTTAATTCCTTGTTTTTGAAGTAAATAGGTTTTTATGAATTTTTAAATAAAGTCAAGTATGAATAGTCTCAAAAAAATGAACCAATTCATAACTTAAAACTTAAATTATTTAATTAAATTTTATTAAATTAATAAAAATAAAAAATTAATCCAAATGGTTAATATATGTCCAAATATATCATGAATAACTTTTTGTGGGTTGTTTGATATGATATGGTAATTACATTAAACCACAATGCATAAATAACAAGATATCACAGTAAGATTAAAAAAGGTAAAATAAGTGTCAAACCAAAAAGAAAAGGATACAATAATATTCTAAACTTGTCTAAAAATTATTTGATGATTGGTATTTGAACCAAAATCATATTATTTTTGAATTAAATTATTTTTTCTATTTTTAGTTAAAATTGAATTTATAATAAATTAATATTTTGAGAGTTTCCTAAAACTGCATGTTTCCTCTCTTATAAAAACTCGCCACCTCCCACTCTGATTCACTACATTTTGATCCAACATTCTCATCCAACCCCTGACCATTTCACTTATAAAATTACCTTGTTACATTCTACTATTTTGGGAATTCTCAATAGACCAACTCAAGTGCCCAATGAAGAAATTTAAAGGAGGCACATCGAGTAAGAGGTAATCTCTTCTATAGATTATTTCAAATTTACTTATTCTTCTATGTACTATTCATTATTTGTTTCATTATAAAGTAATATAATATGTACTACTAATATACTAATATGTTATTATAAATATTAAACAACCATATTTCACCTTCTATCCATCCTACGAAAAACGATATCACCAGGAATTTGTACGTACGACATACCGTCTCCAAGTCGTGGTGTAATATGTTTTTCACCACCACCTTACATGGATGGGCATAATGTTGAAAATATAAACTAAATATGATTATTATAATATTATACTAATTATGAGATATGATAAACCATCTACTTTAACACTATTCAACAATTATGGGAACAATATTGTCACTCGTGCGTACTTACGGCTTACCATCTATATAGTGTGATGTGATTTTTTCTACATAATACTCATTAAAGAATGATTATATAAATTAATGGAATAAATAAATATAATATATATTATACAAATACCATTCCATAAATGGTTTTGTTATAACCTTAAAAGACGAATAAAAACATAAAGCAATTAATACATGAACAACGAGTAATAATGAAATGTTACTAAAAAACAGATGACGATATGAACAAAAATGTTATCATAAATATAATTTATGATTACAGAATAAATAATTAAAATTATCTATGTAATCATACTAGAGGTTCAGATACATACAAATGATATTAGTCCTAAGGTAATGGAGAAGGTTTCCAATCTCATTTTAATCGAGATTTGTTATTCGTATATATCTACTGGGGATTTATTTATCATCCATGTCCATGTTTTATAAAACTATTCCTAGAATATGTTTACATATATTTTAGTTTTTTTTAATAATTTTTACGCATTTTAAATTTTACAACTTGGTTTGGAATGAATCTTTCTTTTGTTTACCACATGAAGTTCTTTTTTTCTTTTCCAACAGAAGTATGAGGAGAATGGGTTTTTATATTATAAAGAAAGAATTAGTTTTCAAATATTCATAATGCCTTATTTAAATGAAGTTTCCTCAAAACATTTACAAGTGTACTTACAAATAATTTATTATCTTTGAAAATTTCATGACATATTGGGGAAAGAAAATGTTTTTGAAGAAGAGTGGATATTTTTTCAGGAATAAAAATCAAGTGTTTTATCGAAGTTATTTTCCATCGACGATTACAAAATATTATATTTATATACATATTATTACATTTATTGGATTTTTTAAATGATGAAATTATATTTATGAAATCCATTTATGAATTATTTCATGTCGGTTTGATGTTTAAGAAACACATTTTATTTCATGGGTTATATTAAAGTGAATTTTTTTACGTTTTTATGGAACCCATAAAAATGGTATCATTATGTGATTGGTTGGACTTATATCTCCATCTGATGCATTGGCTAAAGACTTATATCCCATTTTATAAATATGACTAGAACTGAATGTTAATCTGGTTATGTGATAAATGGATGGAACAAGGAGAGGACTCGGTTCAGTAATGGACTTTGTCTGCTATGATGGTCTTGGAAATGAGCCTTCACTAACATGAAATGGTCTTCAATGCTTATATATGTATGCCAAAAAATTTCATGTATAATTTTTTGAATATATATATTACATATTACTTTTATAATTTATCCCTTGATATAATATTGTGAACTTTTTTATGCATAATAATATTTTAATATGTTATGTTCTTATAAATTTGATACTATTGTTATCTCATTTTTTACCCATATTATGCATTTGATATCACCCTATAATATGTTTCTTTTAAAAAGGACATGAATAAGGTTATTAAGTATGATATAGCAAAATCAAGTCTAGTTATGCAGAAATAAACGAGAGACAATGTAGATGATTTATGAACTAGTTGTTTATCATTCCCAGTTTCTAAAGACACTATATATATACAGTCATGTAATGGTTTTGTTATATGTTGAAATAAATATACATAAATTATGAATTGATATCAATGTATGTAAAAAATGAGTCGCCATTGATCATATCATAGGAATGGTATATTTAACCATTGAAAACTAGGAGGAGAAAGCCTTAAGGATATGTCTATGTATAGACCTCATATATGGTTATCACCAGCTTCAAGTAGGGGATGAGTATATTCTCAACATAGTATTCAAGTGTAGGTATATCCATTAAATGTAATTGGTGATGATTTCATGCATAAAAATCACCCCATAAGTGTTCATGGGACTCATGAATATGGTTTTCCATCCTTATATAATCTGGTTCATGGTGGACTTCATTGATGACATTGTAGTGTACTCTGCATCCGAGGAGGATCACACATGAATATTATTTGTCCATGGAATTTGGATAACCATCCAATAAAAAGATTGATTTTGTTAGGCCTCTACACCTCTACGAAGAGATCCTAACTGAAAATCTCAAATCCTATAGAAAGGTCACACCATTGGTACAAGTGTGTGATCATAGAATCACCTCCTATAGGAGTATCTAAGTGTAAATATCGATTCAAAACTTCCACCCAAATCATCGATTCTTGAACAAGGATCGTACTAAGAAAATAATTATTGTCGCCTATGTCTATCAAAACTATCGATAGGGTGTAAAAACACAGATCACGCCTCTACTCATTCCAGGAGCCTTGGGGTCATAAGCACCCATCGCCTGATGCTGGCCTCATCCCTATCCTCCAGCTCACTAATTCTTTCATGGACAACCCATTTGTGGTGGTGGTAATACATTGAACCTCTACACACCTCCTATTACCCTAAATGCTCCTCTACCATGTCTTATACCCTACTAAAAACCCTAATCTTGCATCTACCTCTATCTTATTAGTGCCTTTATTGTCTCCTTATCGGTCATACGATGGTTCAAAAAATCTCGAGCCAAATTCCCCCGATCACTGCATGAGTAACACAACATCTCCATAAAATGAATCACTATTCCCTGGGAACCCCACACCAATGATCATAATTCTTGGGGTTTTCCAATAGATATCCTAACCTACATGGGTCCCTAAGAATGACGTCAGCTACCTTCTACCATAGTCTCAGATACCTGGTGCCTGCTGGTAGCTCCCACAATATATTTCTTCACTACTAGAAATGTCTCCATAATCAGGGATTGATCTAATACCACCAGAATATGTTGAAATTAGAAGGGATAACATGGATGAGCAGATCCCCAATTGTAAGTGGTGCTCTAAGATCCTATCTATGAATAACGTGTCTCAAACCATATATCTGGAGTAGAAAGGAAGATCTTTAAATCTCACCGAGTACTATGCCACTATCTCAATACCTTTCAACAGTTGTAGAAGCACATGTATACACCCTGAAAATAACATATCTAGAAAGATCCTCTATGTGAACAGATACTCAAATTATTCCCAGGATAGAGTTGTCTCATCGTGTGTCTAGTTCACTAAGATCCATCATTTCCCCACTAATCCCTTAATATGACACACATCTAGGACTTTTATCCATTTGGAAGGCATTATCACAAGGCAAGATGAAGATCTAACTGCCTCCAGCCAATCCTTAGCAACCTGGGAAAATATTTGACCCTAAAACATGGTATTTTGCAACCTATAAAACTCACGAATCACACTCATCCCATGTGAATCCTCAACTAGTACTGATGGTAGTAGTTTTTGCTCGATGAGTGACACTACACAAGGAAATACACATGGAGGTTCTATCTCTGGTAAATTCCCTTCTATTGATGCCTCATTTCTTGATGTTTCATCCTTGTAATCACGCAACGGATTCTTGATTGGATGTCTACATGGAGGCATACTGAAATAGAACCAGATGTACAATGATCAATAGAATATACATGATGAGTTGAATAAAAAAGTACATGATAGCATACCCAAATCATATATGATCCAAGTAACCTTGTTTTCCAAGAAACAATATTTTTCAGGTACCAATTCGAAAATCATAATTCATAGTCCTGGTGTATCAATATGTTAGCCGCCACACCAACACAACATTCTGTTTCTAGAAATCAAATCCCAAAACCCTTAACACTTTTTCCCCATACCAATCACATATAATCATTAACCTTAAGTTTAATCGACCGCTATGATACCACTAAATCAAAAATCATCCAAAATTGGATCATGTTATGACTACCCCAATCCTATATCCAATATTTCATGGGATGGTAACTAACATTGAGTAGGCACATCCCATAAATGTGAGGCATTTTCTTACATTCTTGTACAAACACACACATCTCCAATCCCAAAATTCATAAATCTGAAACACTGATTAACCTAGTTTGAAAACCAGTAAGATTCCAAAAATATATTATGAAAGTTGAAAACTAAAAATTTAATAGTGCTAGAATTTAAGCCCACACAAAAAAATGTTTGGAAAAGTGAATACACATGTTTTTAAAACACATCCATAGAAAACCCAACCTGAACGGTAGGTACATGGAAATATCTTTAATGCCACCACATCACACCTCAGTCAACTACTATCTCTTAGCACCACCTAGTCTTAGTCCACCTAGGACTCTTTCATATCATCGATCGTCTTCAGAAGGCACCACAAATATAGGAAATGACCAAGCAGGGGTGAGTAAAATAATACTCTGTAGGACACCCTGAAAACACAAAGGAATACCAATATGAAATAACCAAATTATACCAGAAATAAAAAACATAATTCCATAATGAATAAATACATGAAATATACCACAAATAAGTACATGAATTATTCCAAAAATAAGATACAAGTCCATCTCACACAGGTATCAGTATATAGAACACAAAACAGTATTATCATACATAATCCACAAAATACACAGTATCGATAAGACACATATTCTCGATGATAAAATCTGTCCCAATAAGAAACTTAGTTAGGATAAGACACACAGTTCCGATAAGACACATAATCATGTAAATTCACGTAGTCTCAATGTAATAACCCGATATTTTATGATAAGTATTCTTTTTGATTTATTTGGTGTCATGTGTTTTATGCTATAACAAAATTATCTTGTGCTATATGCAACACTGTATTAGCTTGTAGTATACGCAACACTATTCTTAGATTGTGTTACAAACAATTTCAAGTTTATTTGATAATAGTAATTCTATGAAACATTGAGTGTATATATATATATATTCAATGTATAAATGAAAAATGGTTGGATTCTGTTATAACAAAACAACAAAGGATTCTTGCACAACACGCAACCCTGACTTGGCTTTCATTACACGCAATCGCGACCTTCCTCGATAGTGTGTGTTATACGCAATACCAGGTTTCACTAAATGAAGATATATTGTTATAATATTATTATGGACTAGCCGTTGTAAATAGTATTAACTACATTTTTAATTTTATAACATTATTATTCATCTTATAAATTTTCTAAAACATTTTATGTGAACAAAATAAATGTTTCGGGTAAAATAAGTATTTTTCAAAAAATGTAGTTTTGCCGCCTTTTAATGGCGCACCCACATTAAATATTGTTTTTGAAATTTTTATAAGTTAAATTTTACAAAATAAACTTCTTCTTTTGAATCAAGATATAAAAATTTACATTGGATAAAGTTTTGATATTTTTCTGATAACTTTCATATTTTAATGAATAGTAAAAACACGATATATTTTAATTAAAAACAACTTTTTTCATCGTAATAATTTATATAGTTAAATTAAAATATTGAATGTTTTTAATGAATAAATAGAATATATTTTTACAATTTAATATAATGTATTTCATTAGCATTGATTTTACCTTGAATTCGTAGTTTAAATCAATTCAATCTTTTGCAATGTTTTAACCAAAAACTCGTTTTCTTTCGACAATGGGATTAATTTTCATTTAATTTCTGAAACTTTTGTGTATTGAATTTGGAAAAAAGGATTCCATATTTGGTATCAGTGGGTCCAAATTATGTTAATAATCTACTTTTTATTTTTGGGCATTATGAATAGTAACTACGGTAAATTTTATTTACCATAGGTATAGGTAAATCGGGTAATTAAGGGTAAATATAATATTATAAAATTACCCTAACACCTACCAAAATTCAATTTAAGGACCAAAGGATGACCCATATCACCTAAGGGTCAGAATAGATTCATTTTATGGACTTGTTTCCTTGAAAATAATTTAATTATTATTAAAACCAAAGAAAGTGACAACATGTCACTCTCTTAAATCTTATAAGTATATTAATTTTAATTTATTGATAAACTTCACGAAACGTCGAACATGAATAGTCTCCAGAGAGCTAATAAAATTATCTACATCATAGGAATTTATTTAAAATTTTTAGGAATTAAATAATTATCATTAAGGGTGACATATTAGTGATGCTGAAATTATTTTATTAAGGGAAATATCAAATAAATGGTATTAAAAATATTAAAATAAATATTATATGAACTATTTAATGTGATCCACTAATTTTATAGATAAATATGACATGTTATGAATCTATTAAATATTTTAGTTCAAATATATCCTCTGTGTATATTTTATTTAAATTCAAATAAATGAATAGTGTCAATATTGACACTATTGTTATTTTATAAAAATAACATATTATTAAATTTTTTAAAAATCATAAAAATATTTAAAAATTATAAATTGAAATTTATATAGTCGAAACTGTCATAAAGTATCCAATTATGGAAAATTAACAACACATATGTGATTATTTATAACCATTTAAAATTTAGAATTTTATTACCACAAATAAACTTAAATAGATTAAATAAGGATAAATCAAAATGATAAGGTTTAAAATAAGATCAAAACATGTCTAAATTTTATTGGTTGATGATATTACAACCCTATATCATGTAATATTCGAATTGAGTATTTTTTGGAGTTTTTTATTTGGGGTTAGAATTTATATTAAACTAATATGTTTGAGGATTCCAAAGGTGCCCCTCTCCACCCTTATAAAAGGGCACCTCCTCCCACTCTTTCTCAAACCATTTTGAGCCTTGATTCTCAGAAAACCTCTTCCCATTTCACGTCCACACTTCCCTATAAACCTTATAGAGGTACTGTTCTTCTCAAAAGACCAACCCTATTGCCCTAAGAGGATGTTTCAAGGAGGTGCGTCGAATAAGAGGTAATCTCTTGTACCGATTATTTCAAGCTTATTTCTTCCTCAACTTCTTCTTATTTAGTAGTTTCATAATAAAGTAATAACATCAGTATCACTAATATACTGATATGTTATTATAAATATGAAACAACTCCATTTCAGATTCTATCCATCCTACAGAAAACGAAATCACCACGCGTGCGTACGTACGGAATACCGTCTCCACGCCGTGGTGTAATCTGTTTTTCCAACACCACATTAATTGGATGGGTATAATGGTGTAAATAATAACTATACATATGTATTATAACATCATATTGATTCTGATATATTGTTTCATCCACTCCAATTCAATTCAATAATTATGGGAATGATATCATCGCTCGTGCGTACGTACGGACTACCGTCTCCACGACGCGATGAGATTAATTCTCAATAATTACACATTCATTAATGATTATAAAGTATATATAATAAGTAATCATGAAATATATGACATAATAATGATACTGGATTTATGTATATATATATTTATATCATCCAATTAATTCCATTCAATTCACTGAGAAAAAGAAAACAACGTTCATGCGTACGTATGGCCTACCGTCTCCATGAACGGTGTATTTATTTCCTTTTATCGATCTATAATATACATATTTATATGATGAATATATATTATATATAAATCATGTTTTACATTCTGGAATTATGTAAATCCGGATATAAGTAATTATATCAAGAACGACAAGTCGAAACACATACGATAAATGAAATGATTTTACCCAAAACGCTGCTTTAACATGGAATTTACAAAAGAAGGGGTAATATAAAGTCATAAGTGAAACATATATGACATAATAACAATGATTGTTATTCTTTAATAAGTCATGACATTATTTAAATCATTATACAGAAGTTTTAGATATGTACGAAGCATATCGGACCTAAGGTAAGGGATAATTTTTCAAATCTCATTTTTATCCGAGATTGCTTATTCGTAAGTATTTACTGGGGTTATTGATATCATCCATGTCCATGTTTTATAAAATTGTATTCATGTATGTTTAAATTTATTTTTACCCATTTCGACTTTTACCCCATGGTATGGAAGGAATCTTTATTTTATTTACCCTACAAGGTACTATTTTAATTTTCCGATAAAAGTACGAGAAGAATGTTTTTTTAACTTATACGGCATGAAAGGATTTTAATGGTTTTATAAAGACTTATTTTCATGAAGGTTCCTCCAAAAGATTTCATGACTATATCTAACAAAATCTCTTTCTTTTAAAATTTCATGACGTTTTGTGAAAAGAAATTGATTTTGAAGAAGAAAGGATATTTTCCTCAAGAATTCAGTTCAAATGTTTTATCATAACCATTTTCCATCTAAGATGACATTATTTAATATGTATATGTTTCAAGTTTAATGTATCTATGATTTACATGGTTTCACATTTCATATAATGAAATTATCATTTGTTTTATATGGATTATAAGATGATGGGATGATTTTTATGAAACCCATTTTATTCTTTGGGTTATGATGAATGTTTTAAGTTTATTTTGTGGCACAAGTAAGAATGATTTCATTATGAGATGGGTGGTACCTATATCTCCATACAATGCATTGGGTAAAGATTTTTATCTCATGAGATAGAAATGGCTGGAACAGTAAGTTAATCTGGTTCAGTGTTATAGGACTGAAATGAGGAGTGAACTCGATTCAGAAACGGAATTTGTCCACTAAGATAGTCTTGGCAGCAATGCCTTGGCTACTATGGAAATCATAACAACTGATGAATGGTTGCCACAATTACATGTTTTATTCCCATGCTAGTTTATCATGATTAATGTTCCTTTATGATCTATTCTTTATGTACTTCCATGATTTATGACTTTTCTCAAGATTTTGATGTTTAGATTTTATGTTCATGTTTTTTCATTCAAATGTTTATGGATTATTTTATGTTCACTATGTTTTCCCTTACTAAGAATTTGAGCTCAGCCTTTTTATGTTTTATTTTCCCCAGGAAATAAAGAAATGTTTTAGGTAAGGAAACAAAAAGGGGAAGATCGTTATGGGAGTTGTTGATGATATTTCAACATGATTAGAAGTTTATATTCTGAGTTTCCAAAGATACTAAACTATTACGGTCCTTGAGTTTTGGATTTTGTTATGTATTAAGTATTCCGAAAAAGTAATGTATTATCCATGTACGTCAAGCTTCGGGTCTCTACAGTTGGTATCAGAGGAAAGTTTTAGTTAACCTTTGGAAACTAGGATGTGAAAACGTTAGATAGATCCCTAGAGTTATTTCTAAGGTATGTATAGGGATGTCCCTAAGTATAAGTATATGTATAGGATATAGTCCTAGAACTACGGTAACGATCTTAGCATTTAACCTAAGATGTTAGATATTGAGGGAACTCCCCCTTTACTATGTTGTTTTCCCTAGCATGATTTTTTTCTCTCACACTATTCTTTTTGGGTTTTAGAAAATGGCTGGAAACAGGAAGATTCACGATAATGGAGGATATGACTGACAATGTAATGATATTATTCATGAGAAACCAAATAAAACGGGATTTGGAAGTCCAAACATCGTTATTATGCCTAATCAGCAATCTCATAATATGATCAATAATCTCATCTTTGGTATGTTTCCCGACTCAGATAATAAATGAAAAATGGAGTTTCATGATGAACATAGAGCAAAGAAAGTTCAATTTCCCTCATGTAAAGCATGTGGGAGAAGGCATCAGGGAGATTGTTTCAAAGGAACTGGAAGACGTTTTGGGTGTGGAAAAGAAGGACACAATTCCAATAAGTGCAAAGGAAAAGGTTCAGTTAACACCATGGACAAGGATAATGGTATTGCTATGACATCAACAATGATTAGATGTTTTAAATGTGGAATGTACTGTTATTATGAAAACCAATTCCCTAAGGGAAAATCTCATGAAGAGAATCAGCATGGTCATATGGGTAGTATTTATGTGGACGATGATGAGGAGACTACAAAAGATATATGAGCTGAAAGAAGTGTTTAAGATCAGTCAGTTGTTTTAGAAGGTAGTGGAATGATTGTGTGTTTATCGAGAGTTATGTTGTATAGTTAACGGTAATATGGAATAAATAATCATCTAAGGATTGTTAAACTATTGTTTTTCCTAAAGTATTTGAAAGAATATGTTGAATGATACCAGTAACCATGGAAGGTTATTCAAATATTTTTGGAAAGTAAATGATATGCGCATAATGAAGGAATAAGAAGATAATGAGATGTTAGATTGTATTCATGATCTCATGATTGATATAAGGACTCAGTGATATCATGGATTGAGTATATAGAATTTTGAGTATTTTGGTATGTGGAAAGGGTTAACTTTTAACTGCATTCATGTTTTCACTAAGGTTCAATGGGTATTCATTTTTCAAGAGAATACATGATTAAGGCCTTCGAATGTTTGGAATGTGACCAACAAGACCTATCTTATGAGATATGGGGATCAATGATGGTATTAACATGCTTGTTATATGAAATATCTGGTAATCGTTTTCACTATATTATGAGAGTGGACTACAGTATTATAGATAAGCCTAAAGATTGGAATGGATTATGTTGGACATAAGTTAGTATTGTTTAAGGATAGAAGTTTTTTTGTTATTATTGATGGGATGTTATAGTAATGTAGTTTTAGAAAAAGAACAACCTGCAGGACAGGCGACAACCCATAGCATCGGACAAAGCTGTGGGAATCGAACCCACAACCGAAGTGTGACTGTCCATTACAGCCTACCACTGGCCTACAAGATGTCCCTGGTTAGTAGAAACAAGTTTTATTTTATTAAGTGGTATGATATATGAAGTATAAGTTCATTTTCGGAACCATATACGATTAATCTAACCATAATATGGACTTATAACTTTTTCTAACCTTTTGTTTGAAACAGATGGAATGAACCATCATTCTATCACATGATCTGCTAACACATCACGAATAACAAAATCAACTTCATTTCTTTAAGGGATGAATTGGAAATTGTTCAATTCACCAACAATAGTGAGATTATACCAAAATCATGTAAGTTTTCTTTAATTCATCAACTTTAGGGAAATGATGTTGAAAACCAAAAATGTTGTCCTAGTTCCATTTTATTCGATGAATCAGATGGTACCTAAAATCATCACAAATCTATAGCTTTGTGATTGTTGGATTTTTCATAGCCATTTTCTCTACCACTCTCCATCAGAACATGATGGTTAGTTTTCTATTCCATATCCATATTTTCACCTATGTTCTCCTATGTAGAAACCCAGTGATTAGTTAATTTGGGTAACCCTTATGTTTCATACTTTAGTTTTTAAAGTTAAGTTTTGGTATTTCATTTTATGATGTGGGTTTCAATTAAATAAACTTTCAAGTAGAAAACCATGTATAACCCCGATGAATTTCGAGGACGAAATTCATTTTAAGGGGGTAGAATGTAACAACCTGATATTTTATGATAAGTATTCTTTTGGATTTATTTGATGTCATGTGTTTTATGCTATAACAATATTATCTTGTGCTATACGCAACACTGTATTAGCTTGCAGTATACGCAACGCTATTCTTAGATTGTGTTACACACAATTTCAAGTTCATTTGATAATAGTCATTCTATGCGACATTGAGTGTGTATATATATATATATATATTCATTGTATAAATGAAAAATGGTTGGATTCCGTTATAAAAAAACAAAAAAGGAGTCTTTCATAACACGCAACCCTGACTTTTCTTTCATTACATGTAATCGCGACCTTCCTCGATAGCGTGTGTTATACGCAATACCAGGTTTCACTAAACAACGATATATTGTTATAATATTATTATGGAAAAGCTGTTATGAATAGTATTAACTAAATTTTAAATTTTATAACATTATTATTCATCTTATTAATTTTCTAAAACATTTTATGTGAACAAAATAAATTTTTCTGGTAAAATAAATATTTTTCAAAAAATGCAGTTTTACCGCCTTTTGATGGTGCACCCACATTAAATATAGTTTTTGACATGTTTATAAGTTCAATTTTACAAAATAAACTTCCTCTTTTGAATCATGATATAAAAATTTAAATTGTATAATGTTTTGATATTTTTCTGATAACTTTCATATTTTAATGAATAGTAAAACCACGCTATATTTTAATTAAAAACAACTTTTTTCATCGTAATAATTTATATGGGTAAATTATAATATTGAATGGTTTTAATGAATAAATAGAATATATTTTTACCATTTAATATAATTTATGACATTAGCATTGATTTTACCATGAATTCGTAGGTTAAATCAATTCAATCTTTTGCAATGTTTTAACCAAAAACCCATTTTCTTTCGACAACGGGATTAATTTAAATTTAATTTCTGAAACTTTTGTGTATTGAATTTGGAAAAATTAATTCCATATTTGGAATCATTGGTTCCAAATTATGTTAATAAGCTACTTTTTATTTTTGGGCATTATGAATAGTAACTACGGTAAATTTTATTTCCCATAGTTAAAGGTAAATCGTGTAATTAACGATAAATATAAGATTATAAAATTACCATAACTATAAGGCCCCAGCCTTAAACCTTACTTAATCTTGAGTTATTACAAGATTATAACTTTAGGATCTTTTCAGGTTTAGAGTTTTAGAGAATTAGATCATAAAACATGCATTACATTCCACATTTAAACAAAGTGGCTACATAAAGGATAGTATTCATTTTCCCATCAACGGAAACATATTTAAAATAAAACATGGATTCTTTCTTGACACTTCTTTGACACTATCATCATATCATGTACCTTTCCCTTGACCTGTGAAAAAAATTTCAAAAACTTGGGATGAGCATAAAAAGCTCAGTAAGGGATATAAAAATATAGAAAGGAAACATGAGTACATGTATACATAAGAATGAAATCATACTTTACCCATAAAACATAAGCACTTTAACATACCTCATCAAATCATGAATAAATCATATAAATCATAAGACATAAAGGTAACTTGAGGCATTCATAACATTCTTACGTAGGGAGTAACCCTCTTGGTTACATTTGGAATACCCATCACAGTATATTCCCTAAATATCGTCGGAGAATCCATAACATTTAACCCATTCGCGTTACCCAATGCATTGGAGAGTTATATCGGGCTCACTCACCATTAGTTTATCACGGAACCACCCATCTTCATAATAATGCCCAAGAACCATAACATAATCGTATCACATAAAACATGCATAAAGGAAACATAACATTTCCACTTTTCAATCACAAGATATCAATACAACACATTGATATAAAAACATTATGAAAACCATTTTCAATACCAAAATAAAATAAAAGTAAAACATGGTATTTATTTTTCATTTAAAAAAAGGTATGGCTTGTAGAGGAAGTCGAAACTCAAATAATGGTCACGGCGGCGGAGAAGTCATTGTCGCTGCATCCGTACAACAAAAACATTCCCTTTTTTCATTTAGTAAAATGATTCTTATAAAAAAGATTCATTTTGGATAAACGTAAAAGTCAAATGGGTTTATAAACTGTATAAAAGAAGGTTGTGTATAAAACAAAATATGCCTCAATGAATGGATATTGAGACGAAGTCTCATACCTCGGGTCGGACTTGACTCGATCATTCTTTAATGTCCTGAATAATAAACTTGAGTAAATTTCTACTTTCTTAAGAACATTTTTCAATTTCATTATTCCTTTTATATCACTTATTACCATGTCATGAACACTATGCAATTATTTAAGTTAAAATCAGTCGTTTTAACGATCATTTGTACTTGAGTCAAAAATATGCTCTTTATAATTACAAGTTGTTCATGTATCCATTATATCCAGAGTTATACTCATGATTTATATATCATATATATCATATATATAGCCAGTATATACATGCATTTATAATATTACATAACATTTAGAGGTAAGAAATGAAATGCACCGTTCATGGAGACGGTAAGCCATACGTACGCATTAACGCTACTTCCATTTCTATTTCATATTTAATGGAATTAAAACATACTGATACATAATAGTATTTTAATTCCGGTTTTGTATAATATATAATATCATTAAATATATCCTTTATGTGTACCACATATGGTATTAATGAATCAAATCACTTTGAGGGGGCGGTAGTCCGCACTTCCTAAAATGAAGATATCACGTATACCCATAATGGAAGCCATAAAGGTATGCCATAAATGAAAAATACAAAGGCTTATGGAAAACATAAACATATTATATATCATATATAAATATATTGACATCTTAATGGCCACCTTTGAATGTGTTAGAAGAATATTGAACAATCATCGTTTTGTGAGGCAGAAATTCGCCATCCACGGAAACAGTATGTTCTTTCACCATTAGATGTAGGTGTGTGTAAGTGTAGCTCTAATCCTTCTTATAGCGACATCATAGTATATTGAAGATACTGTATTTGTTACAAAAAAATGAATAAAAATAGTTTAGGGGGTTTGAGAAGCAAAATAAAACAAAAGGACTCAAGTGAAGACATTACCTTAAAATCGGGTAACTCCCTTTGGTTTGAGTTCAAAGCCATCCTTGGGAAGTCTTCTGCCCAAATTGAGGCTTCTAAGAGTTATAGAGGGATGTGGAGAGACAAAATGGGCAGGGGTTGGCCAAGCCAAAGGCTTTTTATGTGTGGGTAAGGAGGTAGAGGTGGGGGCCTTTTATAAGAGGAGAGGAGGGGCACTCTTGGAAAGTAAAGAAATGTTACTTTATTTTGAAATGATTTAAGGATTTAAAAGGTCCCAAATTGATATAATTCGAGTATAAGGTGACAAGGTTTCGAAATATACCCAACCAATAGGTTTTTGAAAAGTGTAGGTCTTAGAGTTTACATTATCTTTTCATTTTATTTAAATCATTAAATAATGAGGTAATCGATGCATCATCATGATGCCATAAATACTTTAATTAATTTAATGTATAAAAAATTTAAAAGAAATACTATGATGTAGGAAATCCTTTTATATTTCCAATTACTATTTATAGTCCAAAATCATACTTGTATTGCCCCATGTAAAAATTGTTTTAGTAAAATAACTTATGTTTGTGACATTTTTACTTTTACATTAAATTAAAAGATATTAATGTCATTTTCCTTCCAAAGTGGCTCCATGGGGTCCCCAAGTTGACCCATGGATTTTTTTTGTCATCCATGACACATCCAATAAGTTTAGGACATGTTTCTAGGTCATTTTATATTATTAAAACATTATTCTTACCTTAAATTACACTAATTACCACTAATCGCGATTAAAAACATAAAAGCTACTATTCACCAAAAAATTATTTTAATTCCATTGAACCACATTATTATTCTTAATGACAACCATGTATGTATGATTTTTGAAATTCAAAACCTAGATGTGGTAAAATTTCATTTAAACAAAAAATCGGTTTTTTAAGTACCACTTAGTGGTTTCACTATTCATCAAAAATTTAAGTTTTTCAGAAAAATACCAAAACTTCACCCTAAGATATATTTGATATTCTGAATTCAAAAATTATTTCTATTTTACAAAATTCAAAAAATATAAGTTGCATTAATTAATTTAATAATTAATTCCCGCTGTCAGAGCAAATAGCGTGTTTTTTATGAAACAATAAGTATCAAAAGATTGACACTAGTTTAAGTCCAATATCAAAGTGAAATTAATTCCAACGACCACTATTAGATTAAATGGTAAAAATATATTCTAATTGAACTATAAAACCAATTAAAATGATAATATAACTATATAATTAAATTAGATGAAAAAGCAGTTTTGATGTAAAATGCAGTATTTTTCACTATTCATTAAAAAATTGAACATTGTCAGAAAAATACCAAAAAAATTATCCAATATAAATTTCAATGTCCCAGTCATAAATAATAAGTTTATTTGGACAAATAGAGCTTATAAAATTGTCAAAAGTTTGATTTAAAAATGGTTCACCATCAAAAAGGTACTAAAACAATCTTTTAAAAATATTACTGTATTCCATGCTTAAGATTGGATTTATTCTAATTTTAAGCCTCTAAAACACTATCTAATTCATTAGTAGACATAGATAAAAATATCTATTATTCATTACTTACTTGGGATGTTACATCCTTCCCCCTTTCGAAAATTGCGTCCCCGCAATTTATTTAATTATCGAATAAGTGCGGGTATTTATCCCTCATTGCATTTTCAGATTCCCATGTTGCCTCTTCCAGAATGTGGTTTTTTCACAAAACCTTTACCTGATGAATCACCTTATTTTGTAACACTTTATCCCTGTGGTCAAGAATCTGGACCGGTTGTTCCTCATAAAATAGGTTCTCTTCCAACTGAATTACCTCTAGACTCAAAACATGAGATGGATTTGGCATATACATTCTCAACATCGAAACATGAAAAACATTGTGTACCTGAGATAAACTTGGAGGTAAAGCCACTCGGTATGAAACTGATCCAACTCTCTCCAGAATTTCATATGGTCCAATGAACCTTGGACTCATCTTTCCTTTTTTACCAAATCGCATCACACTTTTCCATGGTGAGACTTTGAGAAAAACATGATTACCTACCTCAATAGAGAGATCCTTCCTCCTGTGGTCCGCATATCTCTTCTGCCTGCTCTGAGCTGTTCTCATGTGTTTCTGTATCAGCTGAACTTTTCCTGCCAACTCTTCTACCAATTCTGGTCCAATCAGCTTCCTTTCACCCACTACATCCCAAAAAGATGTAGTTCGACACCGCTTCCCATATAATGCCTAAAATAGTGCCATCTGTATACTGGAATGAAAACTGTTATTATAAGAAAACTAATCCAAAGAAAGATGTCGGTCCCAAATTCCCTGATAATCCATCGAACAAGCACGTAGCATATCTTCCAATGTATGGATCGTTCATTCTGACTGCCCATCTGATTGAGGATGAAAAGCTGTACTAAAATTTAATTCAGTACCCAACGACTTCTGAAAGCCTTTCCAAAAGTTATAAGTGAACCTGGGATCATGGTCAGATACAATATAGAGAGGAAGTCCAGGTAACCTGAATATCTCTTTAAGATACAAATGGAAAAGCTAATCTAGGGAAAAATTATCTCGTATGGAAAGGAAATGAGCAGAATTAGTCAAGCGATCAACAATAACCCAGATTACATTATTACCTCAAGGAGTCTTTGGAAATACCACAACGAAGTCCATGGATATATTCTCCCATTTCCACTCTGGTACTGGTAAAGGCTGAAGCATCGCTTTCGGTAACCGCCACTCTGCTTTAACTAGTTGAAAAGTCAAACACCTCACTGTAAAATCAACAATATCTCTTTTCATTCCATCCAACCAGTAATACTCCCGCAGATCTCGGTACATCTTAGTACTACCATGATGAACTGAAAACGAAGAACTATGAGCTTCAAATAACAACTCTCTCTTCAAATGTGAATCACAAGGCACACACAATCTCTTTTCAAATATCAAAACACAATCATTATCAGTGTTGAATTCAAGAAGCTTACCTTTCTGAACCAGCTCTACCTTTTTATGCAACTCACTGTCTTGCTTCTGTGCTTGCTTGATTCTGTCTGATGGAAAAGCTTTCACTGATACCTGAAACAGAACAGAAGGACATCCTACACCAACAACTACTATGCCATATTTCATCAAATCCTTAACCAAAGGATCACATTCCAAATGCAACATTGTCAATGAAGCATTACTTTTTTGACTCAAAGCATCAGCCACTTTATTTTCTTTTCCCGGATGGTAATGAATTGTACAATCATAATCCTTGATTAATTCTTTCCATCTCCTCTGTCTCATGTTCAATTCATTCTGAGTGAATATATACTTTAAACTTTTGTGATCGGTATATATTTCACACTTTACTCCATACGAATGATGCCTTCAAATTTTTAAAGAGAAAACAACAGCAGCTAATTCCAAATCATGTGTAGGATAATTTACCTCAAGAGTTTTCAACTGACGTGAAGCATAAGCAATTACCTAATCATTCTGTATTAGGACACAACCAATTCCTTTCAATGAAGCATCACTGTAGATAACAAACTCACTATTCCTGGAAGGTAGTGCCAAAACTAGAGAATTCACCAATCTTCTTTTCAACTCCTGAAAACAATCATCACATTCTTTTGTCCAGATAAACATAACACCCTTCCGAGTTAGCTTAGTCATTGGACTAGATAACCGGGAAAATTTCTAACAAACCTTCGGTAATAGCCTACCAAACCAAGGAAGCTATGAATCTCAGTTACATTTGTGAGTCTTGGCCATTCTTCAAAAACCCTTGTTTTTCCAGGATCAATAGTTATCTCATCTTTAGAAACAATGTGACCAAGGAAAGAAATTTGTTCCAACCAAAACTCACACTTGGTGAATTCCCCATAAAATTTATTTTCTTTTAAGGTTTTCAAAATAACCCTTAAATATCTATCATGCTCCTCTTTACTTTTAGAAAACACCAAAATATCATCAATGAAAACCACCACAAACTTATCCAAGAACTCATGGAAAATTCTATTCATTAAGTCCATGAATACAACAGGTGCATTGGTTATCCCAAAAGGAATTACTACAAATTCATAATGGCCAAATCTTGTACGAAACACAGTCTTCGGAACATCTGCTTCCTTTACCTTCAGCTGATGGTACCCTGATCTCAGGTCAATCTTTGAAAAATACTGAGCTCCCTAGAGCTGATCAAACAAATCATTGATATGAGGCAAAGAATATTTTTTCATAACAGTGATGTTATTCAAGGCTCTATAATCAATGCAAAGTCTCATTGAACCATCTTTGTTTTTAACTAATAAAACAGGATCACCCCATGGTGATGTGCTAGGTTGAATGAAACCTTTCTCTAATAAATCTTGCAATTGCTCCTTCAACTCTAAAAGTTCAATTTGAGTCATTCGATAAGGGGTTTTTGAAATTGGATTAGCATCACGAACTAAGTCTACAGTAAACTCAACTTCTCGATCTGGTATTATTCCAGGCAACTCATCAGGAAAAACATCAGGATACTCATTTACCACTGGCACATCATTAATCTGAACAGCTCCCTTATTTTCAACAATATGTACAAGGTAATATTGATTCCCATCTTTTACATGTTTCTCAGCCTCTTGATACGTTATCCATAGTAAGGGTTCATTCTTATACACAAACTGAAAGTTTTTCTGAAAAAAAAAACTTCTTTAGATCTATAGTCAATCTTATCATGGTAAATAGAGATCCAATCCATACCCAGGATAACATCAAACTCTACTAGAGGTAACACAATTAGTTTTGCAAGTAAGTTCTTTCCACAGATAAGGATAGGAAGATACTTATAAATTCTTTTTGCCTCAACATTTCCCCCAGGTGTTTTTACCACAAGTTCAGGAGTCATTTCTAGAGATGGTATTAACATTTTACTAGAAAAGTTTTCAGAGATGAAAGAATGTGTAGACCCCGAATCAAACAACACACTGGAATAATCTGAAAAAACAAACAAAGTACCTGATACAACTTCATTTGATGGCCCGACATCTACGGAAGTAGTTGCAAAGGATTTCACCACCCCTTTCTGCTTGTTGTCTAACTACTTCCCATCACTCGAGCTCTTTGTCGGACACTCATTTGCATAGTGTCCCATCTCATTGTACTTAAAACATTTCACTAACTGTAAATCAAATTTGGTCTTACCATCACCCTGATCTTTTTCAGTGCAATCACGAGCCTTATGTCCCATCTTACCACATCGGTAGCACTTTCCATAATTCAGAATACATTCCCCAGTATGCCTTTTACCACATTTATCACAAACTGGAAAAATAGTTTTCTTACCGTCAGACCTTTTTGAAAAATTCTTTCCTTTCTCCTGCCACCTTGGTCTCATCTTCTGCTGGTTGTTATAGAACATTTGATCATCGGAAAACTCCATTTCCACCTTCTCAGTACATCGAAAAATCATTTCATAACTTTTGAACACACGAGAAGATAAAGCCCATTGATATTATGTCTTTAATCCTGAGTAAAAAAGATTGATTTTACTATCAAGGTCTCAGATAAAATTTAGAGCATACCTTTCCAATCGAGTGAACCTTTCTTCATAGGTAGCCACTGAGTCTTCCTCTTGCCTCAATTCTAGGAATTGTTTTTCCATCATAAGTCGAATAGCCTTAGGAAAATACTTCTCAAGAAACATACCTTTGAATTCATCCCAATCGAGATCATCAATATCATCAGAGTCCCTGATATTTTTAACCATCGACCACCACTGATCTGCTTCACCCTCCAAATGGTAAATAGCAAGACTAACCTTTTGATTTTCTGAACACTCCATGACATCAAAAATCTTTCCCAGTGCTTTAATCCACTCTTCAGCTACCACAGGGTCAGATGATCCTCTGAATGATGAGGGATGTTGCCTCATGAAATGTTCCACCACTGACATGTTCTTATGGAGTTGATCTGGCTGATCTCGTGCATGGATACCACCACAATTTATCGCTTGAGTCAACTACGCCATTACTACAAAAAAATGTTCAGTTCCAATTCCGACAATCTTAGGATGCTGATTCGGAAGGTTATTTCTTTCTGTATGCCTTCCTAGCACTGCTTCCCTGTTTCCTATGCGGAAAAACACTCTGAAGAAACATGTCTTAGATGAAGCAACATGGTAATCTTAAAATGCTATATCATTTCAATTTGACCATAAAAAAATATTTTTGGATAATCATTAAATAGAATTCTAACTCCTAAAGATATCTAAAATGACCATTAATACCAACTATAAGGCCCCAGCCTTAAACCTTACTTAATCTTGAGTTATTACAAGATTTCACCTTGAGGATCTTTTCAGGTTTAGAGTTTTAGAGAATTAGATCACAAAACATGCATTACATTCCACATTTAAACAAAGTGGTTACATAAAGGATAGTATTCATTTTTCCCATAAATGGAAACATATTTAAAATAAAACATGGATTCTTTCTTAACACATCCTTGACACTATCATAATATCATTTACCATTCCCTTGACCTGTGAAAAACATTTGAAAAACTTGGGATGAGCATAAAAAGCTCAGAAAGGGATATAATAATATGTAAAAGAAACATGAGTACATATATACCTAAGAATGAAATCATACATTACCCATAAAACATAATCACTTTAAAATACCTCATCAAATCATGAATAAATCATAGAAATCATAAGACATAAAGGTAACTTGAGGCATTCATAACATTCTTACGTAGGGAGTAACCCTCTTGGTTACGTTTGGAATACCCATCACAGTATATTCCCTAAATCTCTTCGGAGAAACCATAACGTTTAACCCCTTCGCATCACCCAATGCATTGGAGAGCTATATCGGGATCACCCTCCCTTAGTTTATCACGGAACCACCCATCTTCATAATAATGCCCAAGAACCATAACCTAATCGTATCACATAAAACATGCATAATGGAAACATAACATTTCCACTTTTCAATCAAAAGATATCAATACAACACATTGATATAAAAACATTATGAAAACCATTTTGAATACCAAAATAAAATAAAAGTAAAACATGGTATTTATTTTTCATTTTAAAAAAAGTTATGGCTTGTAGAGGAAGCCAAAACTCAAATAATGGTCGCGGTGGCGGAGAAGTCATTGTCGCCGCATACGTACGACAAAAACATTCCCTTTTGTCGTTTAGTAAAATGATTTGTATAAAAAAGATTCCTTTTGGATAAACGTAAAAGTCAAAGGGGTTTATACACCGTATAAAATAAGGTTGTGTATAAAATAAAATATGCCTCAATGAATGGAGATTGAGACGAAGTCCCATACCTCGGGTCCGAATTGACTCGATCGTTATTTAATGTCCTGAATAATAAACTTGAGTTAATTTCTACTTGCTTAAGAACCTTTTTAAAGTTCATTATTCCTTTTATATCACTTATTACCATGTCATGAACACTATGCAATTGTTGAAGTTAATATCGGTCGTTTTAACGATCATTGGCACTTGAGTCAAAAATATGCTCTTTATAATTACAATTTGTTCATGTATCCATTATATACAGAGTTATACTCATGATATATATATCATATATATCATATATATCCAGTATATACATGCATTTATAATATTACATAACATTTAGAGGTAAGAAATTAAATGCACCGTTCATGGAGACGGTAAGTCGTACGTACGCATGAACGCTACTTCCATTTCTATTTCATATTTAACGGAACTAAAACATAATGATACATAATATTGTTTTAATTACAGTATGGTATCAAATATAATATAATTAAATATATCCTTTATACGTACCACATATGGTATTAACAAATCAAATCACTTTGAGGTGGCGGTAGTCCGCACTTCCTAAAATGAAGGTATCGCGTATACCCATAATGGAAGCTATAAAGGTATTCCATAAATGAAAAATACATAAGATTAAGGAAAAAATAAAAATATCATATATCATATATAAATATAGTGACATCTTAAGGGCCACCTTTGAAGGTGTTATAAGAATATTGAACAATCATCGTTTCGTGAGGCCGAAATTCACCATCCACGGAAACAGTATGTTCTTTAACCATTAGATGTAGGTGTGTGTAAGTGTAGCTCGAATAATTATTATGAAAAAATCCTAGTATATTTAAGATACTGTAGTTGTTACAAAATAAATTAATAAAAAGCGTTTAGGGGGTTGGAGAAGCAAAATAAAACAAAAGGACTCAAGTGAAGACATTACCTTAAAATCGGGTAACTCCCTTTGGTTTGAGCTCAAAGGCTTCCTTGGGAAGACTTCTTCCCAAATTGAGTCTTCTAAGAGTTATAGAGGGATGTGGAGAGACAAAATGGGCAGGTTTTGGCCGAGTCAAAGGCTTTGGAAGTGTGGGTAAGGAGGTAGAGGTGTGGGCCTTTTATAAGCAGAGAGGAGGGGAACTCTTGGAAAGTAAAGAAATGTTACTTTATTTTAAAATGCGTTTCGGATTTAAATGGTCCCACATTTATATAATTCTAGGATAAGGTTATAAGGGATATAAATATACCCAACCAATAGGTTTTTGATAAGTTTAGGTCATAGAGTTTACATTATCTTTTCATTTTATTTAAATCGTTAAATAATGATGTAATCGATGCATCATCATGATGTCATAAATAATTTAATTTATTTAATGTCTAGAAATATAAAAGAAATACTACGATGTAGGAAATATTTTTATCTTTCCAATGACTATTTATAGTCAAAATTATTACTTGTATAACCCCATGTAAAATTTTTTTTAGTAAAATAACTCATGTTTGTGAAATTTTTACTTTAACATTAAATTAAAAGATATTAATGTCATTTTCCTTTCAAAGTGGCTCCATGGGGTCCCCAAGTTGACCCATGGATTTTCTTGGTCGTCCATGACACATCCAATAATGTTAGAACATGTGTCTATGTGATTTTATATTATTAAAACACTATTATTACCTTAAATTACACTAATTACCTCTAATCGCGATTAAAAACTTCAAAGTTACTATTCACCAAAAAATTATTTTAATCCCATTGAACCACATTTTTATTCTTAGTGACAACCATGTATGTCGGATTTTATAAATTCAAAACACAGAGGTGGTAAAATTTCATTTAAATGAAAAATCAATTTTTTAAGTACCACTTAGTGGTTTCACTATTTATCAAAAATTGACGTTTTTCAGAAAAATACCAAAACTTCACCCTAAGATATATTTGATATTCCGAATTAAAAAATGATTTCTATTTTACAAAATTCAAAACATATAAGGTGCATTAATTTATTTAATAATTAATTCATGTTGTCCGAGCAAATAGCGTGTTTTTTATGAAACAATAAGTATCAAAAGATTGACACTAGTTTAAGTCCAATCTCAAAGAGAAATAAATTCAAATGACCACTATTGGATTAAACCGTAAAAATATATTCTAATTGAACTTTAAAACCAATTCAAAATATAATCTAACCATATAATTAAATAAGATGAAAAAGCAGTTTTGATGTAAAATATAGTATTTTTCACTATTCATTATAAAAATGAACATTGTCATAAAAATACCAAAAAATTATCCAATGTAAATTTCAATGTCCCAATCATGAATTATAAGTTTATTTTTCAAAATAGAGCTTATAAAATTTTCAAAAGTTTGATTTAAAAATGGTTTTCCATCAAAAAGGCAGTAAACAATCTTTTAAAAATATTAGTGTATTCCATGCTTAAGATTTGATATATTCTCATTTTAAGCCTCTAAAACACTATCTAATTAATTAGTAGACATAGATAAAAATATCTATTATTCATTACTAACTTGGGATGTTACACGAAAACCTGCCAAATTTCTATTTAAGGAATAATGGATGACCCATATCACCTAAGGGTCAGAATAGATTCATTTTATGGACTTGATTCCTTGAAAATAATTTAATTATTATTAAAACCAAAGAAAGTGACAACATGACACTCTCTTAAATCTTATAAGTATATTAATTTTAATTTAGTGATAGACCTCATGAAACTTCTAAAATGAATAGTCTTAAGAAAGCTAATAAAATTATCTACATCATATGCATTTATTTATAATTTTTAGGGATTAAATAATTAACATTAAAGGTGAAATAATAGTGATGTTGAAATTATCTGATTAAGAGAAATATCAAATAAATAGTTTTAAAAATATTAAAATAAATATTATATGAACTATTTAATGTTCTCCACTAAATTTATAGATAAATATGACATGTTATGAATCTATTAAATATTTTAGTATGAATATATCCTCTGTGTAGATTATATTTAAATTAAAATAAATGAATAGTGTCACAATTGAAACTATTTTTATTTTATAAAAATAACATATTATTAAATTGTTTAAAAATCAAAAAAATATTTAAATATTATAAATTGAAATTTATATAGTCTAAAATGTCATAATGTATCCAATTATGGAAAATTAACAACACATAAGTGATTATTTATAACCATTTAAAATTTTGACTTTTATTACCACAAATAAACTTAAATAGATTAAATAAGGATAAATCAAAATGATACGGTTTAAAATAAGACCAAAACATGTCTAAATTTTATTGTTTAATGATATTACAACCCTATCTCATCTAATCTTAGAATTGAGTCTTTTTTGGAGGTTTTTATGTGGGGTTTGAATTAATATTAAACTAATATTTTTGAGGATTCCAAAGGTGCCCCTCTCCTCCCTTATAAAAGGGCACCTCCTCCCTCTCTTCCTCACACCATTTTGAGCCTTGAAGCTCAGAAAACCTCTTCCCATTTCACTTACCCACTTCCCTAGAAACCTTATAGAGGTACGGGTCTTCTAAAAAGACAAACCCTATTGCCCTAAGAGGATGTTTAAAGGAGGTGCGTCGAAGAAGAGGTAATCTCTTCTACCGATTATTTCAAGCTTATTTCTTATTCAACTTAATCTTATTTAGTTGTCTCATTATAATGTAATAACATCAGTATCACTAATATACTGATATGTAATTATAAATATGAAACAACCCCATTTCACCATCTATCTGTCCTACAGAAAATGAAATCACCGTGCGTGCGTACGTACGGAATACCATCTCCATGCCGTGGTGTAATCTGTTTTTCCAACACCACCTTACTTGGATGGGTATAATGGTGTAAATAATAACTATAAATAGTTATTATAACATCATATTGATTCTGATATATTTTATCATCCACTCCAATTCAATTCAATAATTATGGTATGATATCATCGCTCGTGCGTACGTACGGACTACCGTCTCCACGACGCGATGAGAGTAATTCTCAATGATTAACCATTCATGAATGATTATAAAGTATATATAATAAGTAATCATGAAATATATGACATAATATTGATATTGGATTTATGTATATATATATATGTATGTCATCCAATTAATTCCATTCAATTCAATGAGGAAATGAAAACAACGTTCATGCGTACGTACGGCCTACCGTCTCCATGAACGGTGTATTTATTTCCTTTTATCGATCTATAATATACATATGTATATAATTAATATATATTATATATAAATCATTTTTTACATTCTAGAATTATGTAAATCAGGATATCAGTAATAATATCAAGAACGACAAGTCGAAACACATACGATAAATGAAATGATTTTACCCAAAACGCTGCTTTAACATGGAATTTACAAAAGAAGGGGTAATATAAAGTCATAAATGAAACATATATGATATCATAACAATGAATATGATTCTGTAATAATTCATGACATTATTTAAATCATTATACAGGAGGTTCAGATACATACAAAGCATATCAGACCTAAGGTAAGGGATAATTTTTTAAATCTCATTTTTATCCGAGATTGCTTATTTGTAAGTATTTACTGGGGTTATTGCTATCATCCATGTACATGTTTTATAAAAGTGTATTCATGTATGTTTAAATTCTTTTTTACCCATTTTGACTTTTACCCCATGGTATGGAAGGAATCTTTCTTTTATTTACACTACATTGTACTTTTTGAGTTTTCCGACAAAAGTATGAGAAGAATGTTTTTTTAACTTATACGGCATGAAAGGATTTTCACGGTTTTATAAAGCCTTATTTTCATGAATCTACCTCCAAAAGATTTCATGACTATATCCAACAAAATCTCTTTCTTTTAAAATTTCATGACGTTTTGTGAAAAGAAATTGATTTTGAAGAAGAAAGGATATTTTCCTCAAGAATTCATTTCAAATTTTTTATCAAAATCGTTTTCCATATAAGATGACTTTTTTTCATATGTGTATGTTTCAAGTTTAATGTCTCTATGATTTAAATGGTTTCACTTTTCTTATGATGAAATTTCCATTTTTTATATGGATTATGAGATGATGGGATGATATTTATGAAACCCATTTTATTCTTTGGGTTATGATGAATGTTTTAAGTTTATTTTGTGGCACAAGTAAGAATGATTTCATTATGAGATGAGTGGTACCTATATATCCCTCCAATGCATTGGGTAAAGATTTATATCTCATGAGATAGACATGGATGGAATGTTAAGTTAATCCGGTTCAGTGTTACAGGACTGAAATGAGGAGTGAACTCGATTCAAAAAGGGACTTTGTCCACTAAGATGGTCTTGGAAGCAATGCCTTGGCTACTTTGGAAATCATAACAAGTGTTGAATGGTTGCCACAATTACATGTTTTATTCCCATGCTAGTTTATCATGATTAATGTTCCTTTATGATCTATGATTTATTTACTTTCATGATTTATTTCTTTGCTCAAGATTTTGATGTTTAGATTTTATATTCATGTTTTTGCATTCAAATGTTTATGGATTATTTTATGTTCAATATGTTTTCCCTTACTGAGCATTTGAGCTCACCATTTTTATGTTTTATTTTCCCCAGGAAATAAAGAAAGGTTTTAGGTAAGGAAATAAAAAGGGGATTATCATTATGGGAGTTGTTGAAGATATTTCAACATGATTAGAAGTTTATATTCCGAGTTTCCAAAGACACTAAACTATTATGGTCCTTGAGTTTTGGTTTTTGTTATATATTAAGTATTCCACAAAATTAATGTATTGTCCATGTACGTCAAGCTTTGGGTCTCTACACTCAAGGCCATAGCCAGCCCTAGGATTCTGCCCAATGAATTCTTTTTTGGGGAGAATTCACTACTCATGCCTTTATGTCATAATCAATTATTCAAAAAAAACTCATTTATAGTATATCAAAAGAAGTACTTCATCTCAAGGGTATCAATTTCACAAATCTTTCATCAAATAGACAAACAATTTCAATGTTATGGGTGTTTGAAGATTTTAGAATGGGGAAGGCCACTGGGCATATGGATCGACCATGGCTGTCGACCACACTAGGGCATCTCAAGCTACTACATCTGTCAATCATTTCCCAGTCCAACAAGTCGGGGTCCAACTCGTTGTGATAGTTTGACCTGGTCCATTGGGCCCTGCCCACACCGTCTGGGCGCAACCCACATCAACGGTCTATCCTGTTTTGGCCAACTCGCTACTCCAGCCCAATTCTCTAGCCCACTACATCCCTCTAGAGAGATCTTTATCTACATTATAGCTATGTTCGCTGCACCTCACTGGATCCCTGGACACTTGTGGTTACTAACTCTACGTACCTTGCTCCCATATACTTCATAGTTGTATGTTGTGATTCCACTATCATCACCATGTCCCTAAGTCACCAAACCATGAGGATCCCTCATGGTATGCCTACCATGTCTCTCTCGGCATCCAATGATCACCTCACACTACTGACTCCAGCCACCGCTGCTCCAACCACCACCCCTACAAACACCACATGCCAATAAAGCATCAACCCCCTCACCTCGCCATCATGATTGTGGTATCTCACTTGACCAATTTCTAGAAATGCATCAATGATCCATACCGCAGACCACTAGACCACCTCTAGTATCAAAAAATCGAAGCGGTCATAGATTTAGGCTCTTTGGGATATGGTCTACAATGATCTTGCCTCGGCATCTAGTTTTAATCCAATTAGTGGGTCTGATTGCTTTCGGAACCTCCCTGCAAGTCGAACAGTGCCCATGAGGGTCCAATTGAAAATAAATATTATAAAATAGGGATAAATGAACATATGAAATGTTTTAACATCGTTCTCCAAGAGTTCTTGGGAAACAATCCAAATATCAAGGTTTGGTTAAAACATATACTAAATCAAATCCCACTAACCTCTAATAAATCCCTTCCACTACGCACTATTGATCTGTGAGATAATATGTTCAAGGACTAGTCTGCATTAATCATAGAAATAATATATGGGGAAATAACAAAAAAAACACCCTACCTCGTGTTCGGTTCCTTTGTTGATGAAGAATAGAGTTCACGTCATCTTCAATATTTGGTCTGCTATCGTTCGTTGGAGATATCTATTTCTCCACCTTTTAGAGGAATATCATGCATATTATTATTGTAACACCACAATATTTTATAGTACGTAATCTCTTTATAGTAATTTCATAACTAGCGCAACATGCAACGCCATGTTCGAGCGCAACAAGACATTCAAACTAGTCGTTCATGATGCAGTTATGACTAATATTAACTACATTTTGAATTTTATATACTCCATATAATTTTAACATCCATATTAAATTTTTCTTAGACAAATTATAATATCAAACTAAATTTTTCAGATAAAATAAGTATTTTTAAAAAAATGCAATTTTACCACCTTTTTATGGAGAACCATTTTTAAATCCAATATTTGATATATTATATATTCAATTTGACAAAATAATGTTATTATTTAGAATAACAACATAAATATTTATTTTGGAGGATTTCTTGTTGTTTTTCTGATAACCATCATATTTTGATGAATAGTGAATGGTACTAAATGTTAATTGAAATAAACTTTTTTAATCAAAATAAGATATAGTGTAAAATTATAAATTTGAATAGTTTTGAAGTATAATTAGATTATATTTTTAAAATTTAATCAAATATTGGTTATTTGATGTAATTTCACATTTAAATTGGACATAAACAGATATTAATGTATTTATTGTTTTTACATCTCAAAAACATGTTTTCTGGTATTGCCAAAGGAAATTAATTTTAAATTAATTAATACAACTCCTATGTTTTGAATTTGATAAAATAGACATAATTTTTTCATTTTTAATACCAAAATTATATTATGGTGAATTTTTTGTATTTTTCTAAAAACATTCATATTTTTATGAATAGTGAAAACAATACTTTATTATTTAAAACTGAATTTTTATTTAAAAATTGGATTATTTTATTTAAATTTATTTTAAATTAAAATAAATTCATAATACTTATATTAGTTCAATTTAATTCATTAGAGTCATTTTATAATAAGATTAGTCAAATAATATTATATTGATTATCTTAAAATCTATTACTCACCATCTAGGGACATTTGCAAATTTGCATAAAACATAATTTTTTTACTTCTCTGAATTGAATTTCCAAAATCCGAGACACACAATTGAAATCGGTATGTAAAATGTGGTTCAATAAGATGAAAATAATTTTTTTTGTATAGTAACTTTTCAATTTTATTTACCACTCTTAAAGGTTACTAGGGTAAGTAATGGTAAATCTAATATTAAAATTACCGTAAAATGTAATAATTCTATTGGATGTGTGTATTTCAAGAAAAATACACCATAAGAATAAAATATTATCCTTTTCGATCTACTTGGATTTGATTAGGACATTTATTATTATTTTATTTAAGGAGGATTTAAAAGTGTTAAATTCTAATTTTTAAAAATAAAACATTTTTAATATATGATTATACATAAGATAAATTTGACTATAAATATTAATTTAAAATAAAAAATTATTTCCTACATCATGGTTTTTTATTTATAATTTTTAGACATTAAATAATTAATTTAATTTATGACACAATGATAATGTAGTAATTAACTAATTAATAAAATATTACAATAATTGATTTTATAAATATAAAAATAAATTTAAATTGAAACTTTAGATGCATTCCATGAATTTAATATGTTAATATGAAATGTTAGGTTTGATGTTTTTTTTGATGTAATTATGTTTTTTAATGTTCACAAAAACCAAATACTAAATAGTGTCAAAATAGACATAAATGAGTTTTATAAATAAATACTATATTAATTAAATGATAAAATATTCCTAAAATTCTAATGTTTTTCCAAAGGAATTATATAAGGATAGATATGTCATTAATTTACCACATGAGGTTCTATTGTAATTTTATTATAATTTTATTAACCATGTAATGTAAAAATACAAGAAAACATTGTAAATGATAAAATATTTACAAAAGAGTTAAATCCAAAAGATAAGGTTAATATGTTTACCTAAACTTTTCTAAAACCTATTAGTTGAGAGGATTTTGAACCATCCCTACCTTATCCTAGAAATAATTCAATTTGGAGCCATTAGAAACCCAAAATGATTTTATAATAAAATAATATTTCAATATTTTCTTAAATTTCCCCTCACCACTTTTATAAAAAGGTACTTCCCATTCTCTTACTTTTACACCTCCCAAGCCATTTGGCTCAGCCAAACCATGGTCAAATATCCTCCCAAATACCATCAACTTAACCTATAATCCATACATTTATCATAAATCCAACCTATGTATTCCTTTGGATCAAATCAAAAGGAAGCACCCGAAGAAGAGGTAATTATTTTATCAACTCTTTAAATGTTCTTTTCTTCTTCCACATCCTCTTTAGTTTTTGTTTCTATAAAAAAAATTATAAAACTAGTACCTTTTATACTATTATGTTATTATAAATATGGTACAACCATATTCATTATTCCAACCATCCTATTAATGACAATATCACCGTACGTGTTTACGTATGGCTTATCATATCCACGTCTTGGTGTAGTTTGTTATTCAAAATTGGATTATTTGGATGGGTATAATAATGAGTAAAATGGATGTAAATAAAAAATATAACATGTTAATGATTCTTTATATATAATATACCATCCAATTACATACTATTTCACCATCAATATAATGATATTGTCGCCTGTGCGTACGTACGGATTACTGGCTGCACGAACGCGATGTGATTAATTCCACCTCATAACCAATCATGAATTATTTCCATTTTAAGATTATAAATTATGTCTAAGAACTTAATATCATTCTGAATATGAAAAAAATACATCTTATTAATAACATACATCACTTACGTTACAAAACATATAAATTAAAACTAATCAGTTAACACCTGATATAATGATACTACAAAAATATTATTAACAAAGAAATATTAGAAGATCATATATGATATCATATTTATATATGTGGTTCTTGTATAATATAATAACAATTATTTAACTATAATTCTGGAGGTTAACATGTCCTCAACTAAATAAATGTACAAGTTGAGGGTTAATTTTACAATCTATTTATCATCTGAGGTTGTTTGTACATAAACATATACTAGGAATTATTTATCATCCTCATCCGTGTTTCTTGAAAATGTTTTTCATATCGTTTTTGATATTTCATAGAATATGGGTTGACGTAATTTATATCCTTGAATTACTTTTTATAAAATATTTTGAAAGCAATATTTCTGCTGTTTTCCATTCAAGGTACTTTATGACCATTTTGACAAATTAAGGTATGAATTTTTTAACTTATAAGGTGGGTGTGTCTATTTTCCACCATTATAACACCTTTGAAGCTTCTCTTACAACATTATAAGAATATTATCAAAATAAATATTTTCTTTTATATTTATGTGACTTTTAAGTGATTTTAAAAAAGAAATATGTACTTCCCTGAAGTAGTTTTGATTTCATCAATGTCAACATACTTTGATTGATTTTACACTTTTTTGATGTTGATTTATTATGATAATATATTCCATATTGTATTTAATGTTTTGTGATATGATTGAATATGGATGTGTTATTTTTATACCATTCATGGTTTATTGTTACAATATTAACATTTCATATGCTATTTTTAATACGAATGTTAATGTTATGTTTCAACCTTTCCATATGAGGAATGAATTGGACACAGTATGTGACGGTTGGTACCCACTATTTCTCTACAATGAATTTGTATGTTTCACAATAAAAACTAGTGTTTTAGCATAAGGACCTGAAAAAATCTTATTTTTAGTCTAGGCATGAGGCCCTGACTATGTTTTTCTAATATCAGGCATTATGCATTCCTTAATTATGAAATTAGGTATTGATAATACATGTGATTATTTGATTAGTAGAATATATATGTTAGTAGATAAATTGAATTATTTTATTTTTCATTGACATAATATACTGAATTTTAAGATTAAAATGATTTTGATTTAGTATTATACATTTCCTTAAATTTTTATGATTATTTATGATAGTTTCTGCTATATTGATATCCTTACTTAGCATCTACTATCACCCCTTTCTTATGTTTTATTTTACTAGGATGTTATGAGATATATTACAATTAATCATTAGGAATATGTTAAGGGATTTTAGTGAGTTCAAAGTGGACAAAATTTTGTTGTTTTTCAATTTCATAATAGAATGCAATAATTTTGTCTGTATCATGTATATCCAAATATACTAAACTAATTAGTATTTTGAGGTTTGATCTCCAGTGATCATGCCAATGTTATGAAATAAGTCATAGACTCTGGGTAACTAGGGTCGGGGTATTACATTTGGTGTCAGAGGATTTTTTGTAAAAACCTTGGAAACAATATTTAGAAAAGATCTGATTAGATAACATCACCATAAGATAAAATTTGAAGATATGTGTAGAAGAACTTCATATAATTTTGTTAATATAGGGATTTTGTGAGTTTTTTATGCAATACATCCCTGCCTAGATACGAGTAGGTAGAGGTGGTTCTAGTATAGATTTACTTAGGAGTGAAAACTCTGATAATAAGTTTTGGGCTTAACTAGGGGAGTTCTGGTTCACAAGAATGGGACTTGTTGCACTCTTGGTTACAACACTCTTAAAAGATATGATTATGATAATTCACATATTCATTACAACCCATTACAAAAGATTTATGAGAAAATAAATCCTCAACGAAAACATTTTTATGATTATGGATTATATGCATAAACTTTTCAATTTATGTTAGGTATTTTTCAAGTTTGGATTTATGAATTGTGATACATAAACTAAACTAGTGTATGACATTGCATAGAAATGGTTCCTAGTAGAAGGAATGAGAACTCCAGTAGTATGCATGATACAATGTGTCAGAAGGATCATATATTTTGTGGAATTAAGATATCTTTTAGAAGGGAAATAGTCTCCCATGTATTCTCATCATATGAAGAAATAGTATCCTGTGTTTATAAGATAATTAATGAAATCTCTGAGTCCTATGTATTGGAAGGAAAGAGAGAGAATAAAATAATGGTAGAGAGAATTATGGAGAAATGGAATAAGTGAATGAAGGATTTTCCCATATGTGAAAATTGTGGAAAGAATCACATTGGTAAATGCTTGAATGGAATAGCTGTTTTTTATAAATTTACAGAAAAAGGACACCAAGTACGTGATTTCTAGGGTATAAAAATGGTTTCAAATGTATAATGTTTCATCTTCAAGGAGTTGGAACACTATGTGAATCAATGTCCCAATCATCAGAGTATTCCCCAAATAATTCTAGTGGATAATAATCAAGTTACTATACTACCATAATTAAAGATGAATAATTAGAGTTATTATATTTTTATAAAATAATTCTATCATTTGAGTGTTTTATCAATAATGTACTGGTTATATTAATTATGGAAATAAATAAGGATTGTACTGCAGTACTATTTCATTGAGTCTTTGAGATTATATGGTAATATGAAAAGTGACGCAATAGTAAGTAAAACATTTTAGAAAATATATGGTTGAAGGAATGATAAACCTTATTAAGGTCTTCATACGAAGGTAGTGATTTTGGAATAAGAGTCGGTTGATTAAGATAAATTATTTTGGATATTATAGACTACCTCAGAAAGGGTAAATGATTTTGTTATTCAATCATTCTTGGAGTATATTTTTTTTTGGATTGGATGAATCTATATAGTATTCTATATGGAATAAGGGAGCGTGAATATAATCAATATGTTTTTATGGTAATTCAGGGTGTTACCATGTTATAAGAAATACCTGATGAAGGTACTCCCATGTTATTATGTGGAAAACGTATATCTTCATTATGTTATATTGAACTTCCTTACAAATTTTTGAACTATGAGTTTTGACACAAGTATATTGGATAAGTCAAAAAAATTTAATGAATTATGTTGGACATTGGATACTATCGTTTAAGGATAAAACATTTCTTATGAATATTTTTGGATTTTTTTAAATGGACAACCCAATGGTTGGGCAACAACCCGTTGCATCCAACAAGGCCACATGTCCTGAACCCGCAACCGAAGGGATACAAAGGTGAATCACCTACCATAGGCTTACATGATGTTCTGGTACATATAATGTAGTTTTATTAAAAATTATAATATATTAATTATAAATTTATTTTTTTTAATTCAATACGACTATGATAAATAGAATATTTTTGAGTTCTATTTTCTTTTGGAGTGAATGATGTGTTTGTGGTGGAAATTCATTAGTGGATGGAACTCTAAATGTCAATAATTTTTTTTATTATTCTATTAAGGAATTAATTCATAAACATTATGGAAAAGATCTTAAAACCATAAATTTATAATCCTAATACTTTATCTTTTTTAGAACCAATAATATTTTATATAATCATAGATTTATAGCTTTGAGGTCCTCAATTTTCTATTTATTGTTCACATGTTTGTGATTGATGACCTCAATCACTCCACATAAATATTTATGTTTTCTTTGTAATTATTAGTCTCAAATTTCCAGCAATGTTCTCTTATTCAAAATCCTAATTTTGTGGCGACTTTTAAATTTCTCATTCCCCTTTATTAAGACTAAATTTTATTAACCCTATTTCTGTTTTGGATTTTCCACAAAGGCATAATCTATTTATAACATTTTATTTTTGAAGAAAAAAATTAAAATTGTGTGGAAGAAATTTATTTAAGGAGTGTAGAATGTAACACCCCAGGATTTTATAGTATGTTTTCTTTTTAAACAAATTCAATAACTTGTGATGCACGCAACACAGATTTCGAGCGCACCACAACTTACCAAACTAGCCATTCAAAAAGCTGTTATAAATAGTATTAACTACATTTGTAATTTTATGTACTTAATATAGTATTAACATCTATATTATGAGTTTCATAGACATAATATAAAAAAAATTCAATTTTTAGATAAAATATATATTTTTCAAAAAATGTAATTTTACCACCTTTTAATGGAAAACCCTTTTTAAATCCAATATTTGACACTATTATATATTAAATTTTACAAAATAAACTTATTATATATATTTGGGACATAAAAATTTAGTTTGGATGAATTTTTTTTTGTTTTTCTGATAAACCTTAATATTTTGATGAATAGTGAAAGAAACTAAAATTTAATTCAAAAAAACAATTTTAATCAAAATAATTTGTAATGTCAAATTATACATTAGAATGGTTTTGAAGTATAAATAGATGATATTTTTATCATTTAATGCAATTTTTTTCTAGTGTAAGTAATTTCACATTTAAATTGGACATAAACACAGATAAATCATTTGATAGTTTTTACTCCTCCAAAACCTGATTTTTGGTTTTGACAATGAGAATTAATTTTAAATTATTTAATGAATCTTTTAAGTTTTTAATTTGGTAAAATAGATATGGTTTTTGAATTTGGAATATCAAAATTAGCTTTGGGTGAATTTTTGGTATTTTTCTAAAAACATTAAACTTTGGATGAATAGTGAATAACACTACATTATTGATTAAAACCTAATTTTATTTAAATAATTTTTATTTTATTTAAATTTATTTTAAGTATTTATAGATACATAATACTTATATTAGTTCAATTTTTTCATTGTAATAATTTTATAATATGGTTAGACATTTAAAATTGTATTGAACTTTTTAACGTCTTTTACCCACCTCCGAGGAACATTTGAAAATTTACATAAAACGTAATTTTACCACTTCTCTGAATTTAATTTCAAAAATCCAAGAGACCTGATTGACATCAGTATGTAAAATTTTCTTCAATAAGATGAAAATATTTTTTTGATGAATAGTAACTTTTCAATTTTATTTACCATATTTAAAAATAAATTTGATAGTTAAAGGTAAAAATGATATTGTAATTATCTAAAAACATGTCCTAATTCTATTGGATAAGTATAGTTTGGCCAAAATAAAACATTGGAATAAAATATGATCCTTTTTTATCCACATGGATTATATTAGGACATTTATTATTTATTTTTTATGAAGTGTTAAATGTGTTATATTCAAATTTTAATAATTAAAGCATTTTTAATATATGGGTACACATAAGATATATTCAACAATAAATATTCATTAAGACTATAAAAATATTTCCAACATTATATTATTTTATTTATAATTTTTAGACATTAAAAAATTAAATTTATTTATGACACAATGATGATGTTGTTATTACCTTATTAATGAAAGATTACAATAATTAATATTATAAATATCAAAATAAATGCAAATTGAGACTTATGATGCATTACGCGAATTTTCTAGGTTAATATGACATGTTATGGTAGATTTAATGTATATTTTATAATTAATCAATCTTTTTTTACTTTCACAAAAACCAAATACTAAATACTGTCAAAATTGACATAAATAGGTTTTTAAAACTAATACTATATTGATTAGATGATATAATATTCCTAAAAATCTTAGGATTGGGAAAAAGACTTATATAATAATAGATATGTAATTAATGAACCACTTTAGGTTCTATTTGAATTTTATTGTATTTTCATTAACAATGTGATATAAAAATACAAGAATACACTGTAAACATTAAAGTATTTAACTAAGAGTTGAATCTAAAATATAAGATTAATACAGAAACCTAGGCATTTCTAAAACCTATTGGTTAACACTATTTTGGCCTATAATAACCTTATCCTTGAAATAAATTCATTTTTATCAATTAAAAATCAAAAAATGATTTTATAATAAAATAATATTTCAATCATTTCATAATGTTCCCCTCACCTATCTTATAAATGGGTACTTCCCCTTCTCTTAATTTCAAACCTCCAAAGCATTTTGGCTTGGACAACCCCTACTTATATATCTCCCAAAAACCATAAATTTAACCTATAGGCCTTACATTGACCATAATTCCATTCTACGGAGACCTTTTTATCAAATCAAAATTAAGCACCCGAAGAAGAGGTCCTCATTTCATCACCTCATTCAGTGCTCTTTTCTTCTTATAATTCCTCTTTATTTATTGTTTCCATACTAAAATAATAAATCCAATACCTTCTACATACATTGATGTTATTATAAATATTTTACATTAATAATCGTTATTGCATCCATCATATGAATGACAAACATACCATACTTGAGTACGTACAGCTTACTATCTCACGTTGTGGTGTAGTTTCTTATTCAACACTTCATTATTTGGATAAGTATAATAATTAGTATAATTGATGTAAATAAAAAATAAAACATGTTATTTATTTTTTATATATGATATAACAACCAATTATATACTATTTCACTATCAATATATTGATTACATCACTCGTTCCAACGTACGGATTACTATCTCCACGAACGCATTGATATTAATTCACCATCGTAACCATTCCTGAATAATTTTAAATTTATGATTAAAAATAATTTTTAAGAATTTAATATCATTTAGTATATGAATCAAATAAATCATATCCATTACAAACATTACTTACATAACAAACCATATAAATGAAAACGAATTAGTTAACACCCAAAACAATGATACTATTGAAATATTATTAAAAAATCAATACTAGAAGATTATATATGATATCATATTTCTGTATGTGGTTCTTGTATGATTTAATAATTATTATTTAACTATTATAAAGATGCTTAACGTACCCTCATCTTAGAAAAAGTACAAGGTAAGTGTTAATTTTGCAATCTCTTTATTATCTAAGGTTGATTATACGTAAGCATCTACTGGGAATTCATTATCATCCTCACCCATGTTTCTTAAAAATGTATTTCAAATTTTATTTACAATTTTGTAGAATATGGGTTATAATAATTTATACCCTTGATTGAAATTTTATAAAACGTTTTGAAAGGAATCATTCCATCATTTTCCAAACAAGGTACTTTATAACATTTTCAATAAATTAAGGTAAAAATGTTTTTTTAACTTATATGGAAGGTGAGGTTATTTTCCACCATTAAAACCCATTAGAAGCTTACCTTACAAGATGATAAGAATATTTTCAAAATAAATGTTTTCTTTTATAATTATGTGACTTTTAGATGATTTAAAAACGGAATGAGTTATTTTTCTAAAATAGTTTTGATTTCATCTATGTCAACATCTTTTGTTGGATTTTACACTTGTTTGATGTTGATTAATTATGATACAATCTTTCAAATTGTATTGAATTTTTTTTGATATGTTTGATAGTGGATGTGTTATTTTTATAAAATTCGTGGTTTATGTTTAATGTATTAATATTCTCTATTATAGTTATAATATAAATGTTTATGTTATGTTTCATCATTTTTATATGAGGAAAGAATTGGACGTAGTATGTGATTGGTGGAGCACGCTATAGCTCCTCGATGCATCGGTATGTCTTAGGAGACAAACTAGTGTCTTAGCACAAGGCCTTGACCGAATCTTATATATATTTTTGGCTTGAGGCCTTGAATATGTGGTTATGATATCTAAAATTATGAATTGCATCCTTATGAAATTATCTATTGATATTACATGTGATTATTCGACTAGTATAACATCCATGTGAATATTTAAATGACATTATTTGATCTTTATTTTCCATAGTATGATGAAGTTTATGATTAAAATTATTTTGCTTTATCCTTATATATTTCCTTAAATGTTTTTTCTTATTTATTATAGTTTCAACCATATTGTTATACTTACTGACCATCTGAGCTCACCCCTTTCATTTATTTTATTTTTCCCAGGATGCAATGAAGTTTATTACGATTAACCAGCAGCAATAGGATAATGAATTTGATATTTTTCAAAGTGGAGAAAATTTTTTTTATTCATTCTGTAATTTAATGTAAAAATTATGTTTGTATCTAAAACTTACAAGGAAATGTAACTAATCGTTCTTTCAAGATTTGATCTCTTGTAATCATGGCAATGTAATGTAATAATGAATCAACTCTAGGTAACTAGTTTCATAATGTTACAATGATAACCTTGAATTCATTTGAAATGTTTATTAAAGATAAAAACATTGATACGTCGTTGTTTTTCATTAAATGAAATAAAACATCATTTAGTATATTTGTTTAGACGTTAAATAATTACTTTTCACAATCTTCCTCTATCGGTCAATGTTAGGCCTCACCTAAGAAAATTTCACTTCTCTGAATGCAACAGTGCCCTCAGATTTCTGATTCGGGATGCCTTTTAGAAGATATACCACTTTTTCAGTAAAACTATATGCCCGTGATATTAAATATTTTAATATTCATCAAACAATTCTTCTAGCCACACCGTGCCACATAATCACCTGACTTTAGAGTACCTAGTCTCTTAATAATTCAATATAATTCATAAATATAATACATAGAAATTCTGAGATGTTACAGAATAATAATTAATCATTTTTATTTTTTAAAATATATTTCTTTCTGGAAATTCAATTTATATGTTTTTTCACACACAATAGAAATATATAATTCCAATTTCTGAAATTTAATTTTTTAGAATGAAAAATAATTTTTATATCATCATTTAAAAATAATCTTTGAGTAAATTTTTGAGGTATTCCAAAAATGATTAACTATTAATAAATAGTAAATAAAGTCCTTTTACAAATACCATAAAATTGATGACATAATCGGGGTGAATGATTGATTTATAAATTAAAAACCATTATATTGATGAAATATATGTTTATTTTATTAAAATAATAATTCTAATACATTATTTTAATTTTGGGAACCCATTATTGACATGTTGGAACTTAAATTATATTTTATTCCAAATAAAATCTATTCTTGAATATTTTTATTTAAAAATATGCTTGGGAGATACAATGCAATTTCATGAGGACCAAAATTTAATATAGTTTTCTTTTATTTTATTATAATAAAAAAAATTCATTATAAACAATAATAAATATATTTTTAGCATAACTTCATTTTCAATTTAATATAGGAAATTTTATAAAATATATTTTTCATGTGTTTGTATAAATATGTGAAATGTATTTTATACCATATTTCGTATAAAAATATAATAAAATAGATTTAATATTTCTAATTAAAATGATGATATTTTGTAACATGGTCGCTATTATTTTACTTCTTATAATTTAATTACTGTGTTTAAAATATGATACATCAAAAAAGATTAAAAAAATTTCAAGAGATTAAAATAAATTGATAAGCATTCATGAGAAGATAATGAAATTTATTAAAACTCGTTGTATGAGTGTATTTCCACCAATATAAACTTATATTTGAAAATTTGAATTCTGCTCACACCACATGGTTTTCATATTTAAAAATATTTTATTAATGGAATATTATATGATATGATTTACTGAAGTAGATTATTTCCTAGAGTTTGGGTATATAATTTTTTTAAAAAAATTATTGGTTTTAAAGGGGTGAAACGTTTCAGTACATAGTTTATCTGATTCTGTGAAAATTTTTGTATTGTTTCTATCTCGAAAAAAAAAATTGGAATAGCCCGCACAGAGTTTGAAAAGTTGTGCAGGTGAAAAAGAGTAGCCATGAACAATGTTTTTTGGATTCCATGTCTTTTTTTCATGGTAACAATAATATTTATTAAATATTATGGGTAAACTGTGCAATATTTCTGATTAATATTTTCATTTTATTTTATTTTATTATTTTACTATTATTTCATTCATTCTTTTATATCCCATAACCAAAATTTCTAATATCCTCTAACTGATACACATAGCATGGGTACCCCTCTCTGGATGTAATGTCATGTGTTTTGAACCAAATGAAAAAGAAAAATATATTAAATTTTTAGTTAACCAGGAACTCATTTTTTAAAATAGAGCATCATCACCTTTTCATTCCTAGAGTTGGAACTTCTATGTGTTTTTTAATGAAATTAAATTAATTAATTTAATGTTAAAATGGAAAATAAATTAAATCACAATTAAATGGGAAAATAATAATAATGGTTTTAATCATAATAATAATTTAATCGTTATTATGATTTAAATAATTATTATTATGATTATTTTAATTACTAAAATTTTTATCATTTACTGTTACTATTATTATTTAGTTTAGTATTTTTTTATGACACCAGGGGGTTCACCAACATCTATTTACTGCTTGTGACTCCCTTCTGTACTCCCTCTAGGCTACAATACACCAGCCTCCCCTCCCTCATTATGAGGCTCAATGCACCTGCCACCCCTCCAGTGAAAACCATCCATAGCACCCCTCCATGGATGAACCTCCCTCCATGAAACCTCCCTCTAGAGCACATCCCCCTTCATGTAACCCCCCCCCCCCCATAGATCACCCATAGGAACGTGATGTCTCCCCTATGGTCTCCTCATATCTATGATTTTAGTTGGATTTATCATCAATTTCTCTTTCATCTCCTCAAGGTATGGGATTTAGATCCCCATTATCTTAGTTTACAAACATGATTTGGTCTCCCCATCACCATTCAAATTTTGTATAGAACCTTGGGGTTAGGGTTTGATTTATGACTGTTTTTCTTCAAGTTTTAGGATATGAAAAGTACCTCTAACGTTATGTTGATGCATGTTGGAAAGCTGCCCTTAAAGGTGAAGCGGTTTAAAGTGTTTCGGTCGGCCTGCCAACATTTTCGGGGATGGTTTTATACAACTATATATTTTTTTACCCACTACATAGTGTCTAGTGGTTTTTATGAGACCTAGGTTAATTTTATTAGGTTGTTACAAATGATTCAAAGTGCGCGAACACGTACTACCTTGTATGAATATATATATATATATATATATATATATATATATATATATATATTGTGTGCATGTTCCCTCATGGCGTGGGGAACACATGTAGTGTATTAAGGATATATATATATATATATATATATAGAGAGAGAGAGAGAGAGAGAGGGAGATATATGTGTTTTCAATTGGGATTCTTGTTAAGTTAAAAAGAATTGAATGCAAAGCGTTGGATTGTTCGGCTTGAGGCATCGTCCCTGTACTATCCTCTTTAATTCAAGAATTACTTAAATCATAATAATCAACATCTTAATTCATCTTTTTTATATTGAATTTAAATTCTTAAATAAAATGTTTTATGATTAAAAAAGAATTGATTAATTTAAAATAAAATGGGTTTATGAAAAATCCTTATATTGAGGTGTGCTACCTTCTGTCAAAAAATGAAGTGATAGAATTTTATACCTTCCTTCCTTAATGAATTGGTGTCTCTTTATGATTGATATTATAACTGTTAAATGTAATTCTTGTATATGACCCTTCATAGTTATTTATAGATGATGTATCTACCTGGAAAAAATGATAGATGAGGCAAGACACCTCCTATGTGCACAAATCAACGTACAATAATAATTCACTGTGTAGGGAGTCTACCAACTTCTATTTACATCATTTCTTATGTCATGTCAAGCCTTTGTGCGACACATCAAATAATTATAGAAATTTCTTATTATCACTTATTAAATTTTTTGGTTTGTTCGATCATACCCATTGTGGACATTCTCTTATTGTGAAACCGGTTCATGGTGTTTTCTTTATGTCATGGACACCCCTTTGAGTGTGCCCATCCTAGATGGACATTTTCCTTATACATTATATTATAAATATAATGTTATGGATTGAATTTAATGAAAATCATGTAAAATATTTTTAGACTGGTCATTTAATTTCATTGATAACCTATCATTCGAGATATTTTAAGGACATGCGCTTTTGATTATACTCTTGATCATGAAGGTGCCAAATTTTTATGCCCTGATTTAGATGCTTGATATGAATAAGATTATTTTTCGCTTGATATATTAAAATGAAAACATATTTATGTAATTTATATGTGCTTACTTTTGTTCTGAATTCCATATGTATGGTTTATGGCATGCATTCATTTACTTGATTGTTAGAATAAATTGTGTCTCATGGTTCTTGTTTGATTATCATGATTTATGTGTATTATTTCCATGTAAAATATATAATGGACTTTTCCATGAAATTTGTTTTTCCTATTATGGTTCACTTGATGTTTTCCAATTTAGAAAATGGGTTCCATATTAATGACTCATGGATGAACTCCTCTTCTTGAATGTTTATACCATGATGCGTCGGGGGGGAATGATTTGGCTTTCCTAGTGAGGGTTTACTAGGTGGGTTAACATACTCATGAGTGGTATTGGTTCCCTATGGGAGAAACCATGGATGAACTCATTGTAAATAGGGATACAAAATTCCTTTGATGATACTCAGTCTTCTAGTTTGATACTTGGGACGAACTTATATTCACAATGCCTTGAAAAACACTTGGTCTTTTGGAATATTTCCATGGATTGGCGAAGTGGTGTTGGACATATTGAAGGATCCATCGTAGTGATACCTTTAGAATGGTCTTAGAATAAAACTCTAGATTTGATTTAATTGAATTTAATTGCTTCTTTTAGGTTAATTTTTTTTAATTTACTTGTTTCTTCTATTTATGTTAGAGCACACACTTGTGACTATTCTACCTTTCTTGTTAGAATACTCATGTTATGACATTGGAATTAAACCCCAATCCTATCCACAATCTTGGGGTGAAAATTTTATAGTTTCCTTGTTACTCTTGGAAATGGTACACATATTATGCATGCACAAGTACCATCTTATAAATTCCATCTAAGGCCGATGTTTGTGGTATGGGAAGGGTGTTTGATTAGGAACCCATACCATGATGTTATTACTAACTTTTCATCACTCAACATTTATTTTTTATGGATCACTTCTTAATTTAAATTTAGTGGTCATGATTTGTATAGACATTGGTTGTTTCTACCTACTGAGATTTATATCTCACACCCTACTCAGGCCACCATTGTACTGAGGTATATTACTAGACCTTTCTTGTTCACAAGACTACAAAATATAATTGAATTCTTAAATTGTGTGTTTTACCCAAATGTTAGGATAAAAAGATTATTATAGAGCTTAGTATGATGGTGGATATCTTCCTTCAGGCATTCATGTTTTTTATTATTCTTTGAATGTTTTATTTTTTACTATTACCCATCCAGCTTTATCAACATGAAACACATTATTCGGATTTATAATCCAATATTGGATACTTTTATTAAATTGTTAATTATAGTAATATGCTTCATTTTCAATTAATTAGTACTGTTTTAGTGGCTTTATAATCTTTCTATGATAATAATATCTAATATATTGTTAACTATTGTGCATACTAAGTTATATCATGTAATAGTCTTCACATGGAAACACTCTAGGCCCTCACTACTGGTCAGAATCTTCTAATATTTGGGAAGATTCCCTTGATGACATGTGACCCACCGAAATATCCACCGTCATATAGGTGAGATATTTTGGCATGTGGTAATGTTTTATCAAAGATATTTTTCTTCCATTTATATTGTATTTTGGTTTGGTAGACAAGAGACTAAAAATGTGTTGTTGCTTTGTTAATAGTCATTCTAGGGAATGATCCCCCCATTTACGAGAAATGAATAAAAAATCAATTTTGGTAATTGATATTCATGCTTTTCAATATTAAAGATGATATTAGTTCACCACAAATGATAGGTGTAATTTACATTTCTTATGATTTAAGAAATTTATTTAAATTTACACATGAATTTGTTTAGTGAGTATGAAACATAGCATTCATCATATGAGGCATATAGAAATTCACATTCCATGAATAATGTCTTGGTAGTTAAATTCATTTTAGATTTCTTATTGATATGATTGATTTCATTTAATTGCATTTAATGTCTTTTAATTATTAAACATGGATGTTAGACACCATTATTAGATGATATATTTAGAAATCTAGTCTTTTTTCCATTCGTCAGGTTCACTGGCATGTTTTCGCTATTTCATGATTCTTTTCGTATTAGCATGTTTCTGTGATTAAAATGTCATGCTTCATTGATTTCAGAATGTTTCTATATGTTATATACATGTAGTTACAAGATATCTTGTTTGATATATAATTTCTTTTTGTTGATAAAATTTATTGGTTGAAAATGAATCGGTGCCAAATGAAACCATTTAATTGTGCGGGCGCAATATGGATTGGTATATAGATTTCCATGTGACATGACTGGTGAACAAGTTCATGTTGTATAATGAAATGGGTTTAAATGTAATGGTATTGGAAATGGAATACTTTGTGGTGTCCTCTATTTAAGTCCCTTGTGTATGTGTAGTTCAAATTTCATTTGAAAATAACCATAAGATTCTTCTGTAGTCCTTATTCTCTTTAACAATTGTCCTAGTGATCAACCCTTATGACTAGTAACTTATTTTAGTGTGACCCGATGTTAGGTTTGATTCTTGTACTTATTTGGGGGATATCCCATGGTTGGTTGCACCATTAGAGAAAAACATCTTTTCTAATGATGAGAGTATCCTTCCTTTTTGGTGTTGTTGTACCTAATAAGAATATTACATTCTAAACTAACAACTTGTTTGTATGTGTGGTCATAGAATACTTAGCTTTTTCGGCTTGAGCATCAATTTATGCTCATTTTATGCATGTTAGACATGCCTTGGGCATGGTTATCTAGTTTATAGGTCATTAAACCCTCTCTAATCCAAAGTGATGGATGGATCAATACGTTGTCCTATGAGTTAAAATTCATTTTTCTTCTGTATCACCTCGGGGTATTATGGGATCAAGTATATATTGTCGTTTAGTGATTAATGTTATTACAAACTATATGTGTTCAGTGTAATAATTAAGACTTATGGTGTCCAATTCATATTAGATCATCTCCATAGTAGTGTGAGTTGTGAATTAAAGGAATGAATTTCATCCTAATGATCTGGATGACATCTAGAGCCTTGGGTGTTTTCACACGCTGTTCACATCGGATGGGTTTTAATACGAGTTGTTTAAATTTTTTCGTATTTTAATATTCTAATTCTCTTAGTATACTCTTACTTTTATGACATGCATGTCCCAAATCATTAATTCTTCATTGATACACTGAGAGAGTGTTTTTCTTACACCATGCTAAACCTTTAAATGTTATTGGGCATATTTGGGGTGTATTTTTCAATATTGCAAGTAGTCCCATGGTTCTTAACATGGCATGGTTTGTTTTTAGAGACCCTTTAATTCCCATATAATAATTCCTTTGATAAACTCTTGTACACCAGCTATTTTATCAAATATAACCACCAACCTGATGCTATTGTGGGAACATTATATGTTCTAAAGTGGGCATCTTTTCCTTGTACCAACGAATCACTCATAAAAATAGATTATGGACTATATTTTTTGTAGAAAACCAAAGCTTGACGTACATGGACATTACATTACTTTTTCGTAATACATAATACATGACAAAAATATATGCCCAAAGATCATATTAGTTTAGTGTCTTTGGAAACTCGGGACATAATCTTCTAATCATAGTGAAAGATCTTCAACATCTCCCATAAAGATCTCCCTCTTTTGGTTTACTACCTAAAACCTTTGTTTATTTCCTGGGGAAAAGAAAACATAAAATGGGTGAGTTCAAATTCTCAGTAAGGGTAAACATAGAGAACATAAAACAATCCATAAACATTTTAATGCAAAAACGTGAACATAAAATCTAAACATCAAAATCTTGAGCGAAGACATAAATCTTGTAAGTACATAAGGAATATATCATAATGGATCATCAATCATGATAAAATAGCATGGGAATAAAGCATGTAATTTTGGAAACCATTAATCACATGTTATGATATCCATAGTAGCCAAGGAATTGCTGCCATGACCATCTTAGTGGAAAAGTCCCTTTCTGAATCGAGTTCACTCCTCGTTTTAGTCCTATAACACTGAACCAGATTAACTTACCATTCCTGCCATGTCTATATCATGAGATATAAATCTTTACCCAATGAATTTGAGGGTGATATAGGTCCCACCCATCTGATAATGAAATCATTCTTTTGTGTGCCAAAAAATCATAAATCATACATCATAGTAGAACCCATGTAATAGAATGAGATTCTTAAACATCATTCCATCATAACATAACCCATATAAAAAATCGATATCATTTCATAAAAAGAAGAATCAAAACATGTAAATAATGGAGACTTTATACTTAAAACATAAACATATTAAATAATTTCATTTTAGATGGAAAATAGATTTGATAAAACACTTGAAATGAATTCTTGAGGAAAATATCCTTTCTTCTTCAAAATAATTTTCTTTTCACAAAATTCCATGCAATTTTAAAAGAAAATGGTTTTTTTGAAAATAATCATGCAATATTTTAGAGGAAGCATCATGAAAATGAGGCGTTATAAAACTGTAAAAACTCGTTCACACCGTATAAGTTAAAAATAACATTCTCCTCGTACTTTTGTCAGAAAAGTCAAAAAGTTCCTCATGTGGAAAAAAAGTAAGATTTCTTTCATAACATTTGGTAAAATTAAAAAATGGGTAAAAATGACATTAAACATACATGAAAATAATTTTAGAAAATATGGACATGGATGATAACAATAACCCCAGTAAATACATACGAATAAACAATCTCAGATAAGAACGAGATTGGAACAGTTATCCCTTACCTTAAGTCTGATATGCTTCATTTATATCCAAACCTCCTGTATAATTATTTAAATAATTTCATTGAATTATTAAATAATCATATTTATTGTTATGATATCATATATAGTTTACTTATGAGTTTATATTACCCGTTATTTTGTAAATTCGATGTAAAAGCAGCGATTTGGGTAAAATCGTTTCATTTATTGTACGTGTTTCGACTTATTGTTCTTGATATTATTACTCATATCCCAATTTAAAGAATTATATAATGTAAAAAATGATTTATATATAATATATATTCATCATATACATATATATGTGATAGATCAATAAATGGGATGAAATACACCATTCATGGAGACGGTAGGTCGTACGTATGCATGAACGATGTTTTCGTTTCCTTTTTGAATTGAATGGAATTGAGTAGATGACATATATATATATATACATAATTCCAGTATCATTATTATGTCATTTTTTTCATTATTACTCATTATATATACTTTATAATCATTCATTAATGGTAAACATGGAGAATGAATCTCATCGCGTCGTGAAGACGGTAGTCCGTACGTACGCACGAGTGATGATTTCATTCTCATGATCGTAGAATTGTATTTAAGTGTATGTTTAATATTTAAGAATCAATATCACTTTACCATAATCATATTTATTTATTTATTTACACCATTATACCCATCCAAATAAGGTGGTGGTTGAAAACAGATTACACCACAACCTGGAGATGTTATTCCGTACGTACGCACGCGCGGTGATTTCATTTTCCATAGGATGGATAGAAGGTGAAATAGAGTTGTTTCATATTTATAATAACATATCAGTATATAATTAATACTGATGTTATTACTTTAAAATGATACAACTAAAGAAGAAGAAGTAGAAGATGAAAGAAACTTGAGAGAATCGGAAGAAGAGATTACCTCTTCTTCGACGCACCACCTTTAATATTCCTCTTAAGGAAGTAGAGTTGGTCTTTTGAGAAGACCAGAACCTCCAGAATTTTTTAGGGATGTGGAGATGAGAAATGGGTAGGGGATTTCCGAGCTTCAAGGCTCAAAATGGTGTGAAGAGAAGAGGGAAGAGGTTACCTTTTTATAAGGGAGGAGAGGGGCACCTTTGGAAAACTTACAATATTATTTTATAATAAAGTCATATTTGGGTTATAATTGCTCCAAATCAATTTATTTCTAAGATAAGGAGGGTATGGGTCGACATCCTCTCAACTAATAGGTTTTAGACATGTTTCGATTACTATTGTATCCTTATCTGTTAGATTTAACTCTAAGTTAAATAATTTAACTTTTACTGTGTCTTCCTGTTTTCTTAAACTATATGGTTAATAAGCATACTATAACCAGAAAAACAAACCCCAAGTGGTTCATTATTAATATATATAACCTTATCTAAGTCATTTTGCTGAACCTCAGTTTTTTTAGGAATATAATAACAATTAATAATATGATATTTGTTTTAAAAACTATTTTATCTCAATTTTGACACTATTTGGTAATTGATTTCTTTTGAAAATAATAATAGCATTATTAGTTCTAAAAATATTAATTAAATCAATAAAAACATGTCATATTGACCTAGAAAATTTTTATAATTCATAAAAAGTCTCAAATTACATTTATTTGGGTATTTATAATATCAATTATTTAATTATTTCATTATTTAGGTAATCACTGCATCACCATTGTCTAATAAATGACATAAATTATATAATGTATAAAAATTATTAATAAACTTCGATTAGGTAGGAAATATTTTTATATTTCTAATGAATATTTATAGTTGAATTTATCTTATGTATAAACCTATATTAAAATGTTTTAACTTATTAATCATTGATTTTAACTATTTTAACTCTTTTTTATATAAAATAATAATAAATGTCCTAATCTAATCCAAATGGACCTAAATTATAATATTATATTCCTAAGTTTGTTTTTGGTCGAATTATAATTATCAAATAGAATTAGGACATGTGTTAGGGTAATAATAATATCATTTTTACCCTTAATTACCCTATTTACTTTTAACTGTGGTAAATAAAAGTAAAAAGTTATTATTCACAAAAAATTATTTTTATCTTATTGAACCACATTATAGTTTTTTATATTAACCATGTCTCTCGGATTTTCGAAATTTCACTCCCAGAAGTGGTAAAATTATGTTTTATGTAAATTTGTAAATTCTCCTAGGAGGTGGGTAAAAGACGGTGAAAAGTTAAATATAATTTTTATATATCTAAAATTATTATAAAACGACTCCAATGAATAAAATTGTACTTATATAGGTATTATGTATCAATTTTTACCTAAAATAAATTTAAATAAAATAAATAATTATTTAAATAAAAAGTCGGTTTTTAAATATTAACCCAGTGTTTTCACTATTCATCAAAAATTGAAAGTTTTCAGAAAAATACCAAAAAATCACCCTAGGATAATTTTGATATTCCGAATCTAAAAATGAAGTCCATTTTGAAGGATAAAATTTATAAAATTTAAAAAATTGGGTATTACCATTCATAATGGCTAGTTCATAATAATATTATAATAATATCTCATTTAGTGAAACACGGTATTGCGTACTACACACGCTATCGAAGAAGGTATTGATTGCGTGTAATGTAAGCCAAGTCAAGGCTGCATGTAGTGAAATCTCCATTTGTTGTTGCGTATAACATAATCAAAACATATTTCATTTAAAAATTAAACAGAATCTATACATAATGTTGTATAGAATAATTTCTACAAAACGAATTTGAAATCGTGTGTAACACGAGCCAAGAATAGTTTTGTGTATACTGCAAGCTAATGCAGTGCTGCGTATAGTACAAGATAATCTTGGTGTAGAGTATAATAGAAGGCATCAAAATAATATATCTCTTAAAATCTTGGGGTGTTACATTCTACCCCACTTAAAATGAATTTCGACCTCGAAATTTGTCGTGGTTATAAATGGTTTTCTACTTGAAAGTTTCTTTCATGGAAACCCACATTTTAAAAAGGAATTCTAAAACATACTTTTAAAAAATGAATGTTAGAAACAAAATGGGTACCCAAAGTAACTCATCACTTGGGTTCCCACATAGGATATCATAGGTGAAATATGGATATGGAAGAGAAATCTAACCATCAAGTACTGATGGAGAGTGGTAGAGAATAGGGCTATGAAAAATCCAATAGTCACAAAGCCATAATATTGTGATGATCTAAGGTACCATCTGATTCATTAGATATAAGAGCACTAGGACAACATTTTTTGTTTTCAATATCATTTCCCTAATGATGAAGAATTGTTGATTTAAAAGGAGTACTTACTTGATTTTGGTACAATCTCATCGTTGTTCATGCCTAGAACAAATTCCACTTCATCTCTTAAGGAAATGAATTTGAATTTGTCATTCGTGAACTGTTAACAGATCATGTGATAGAATGATAGGTCATTCCATCTGTTTCTATCGCAAAATGTTTAGCACAATTTATTAAATATACATAAGTCCATCTATGGTGAGATTAATCGTATATGGTTTCTAAAATGGGCTTATTCTTCATCTACCATAGAGCTTAATAAAACAAGTTTCTACTAACCAGGGACTTCATGTAAGCCAGTGAAAGGTGATAAAGGCCTGTTGCACTTCAGTTGTGGGTTCGATTCCCGCATCCTTGTCCGACGCGACAGGTTGTCGCCCGTCCTACGGGTTGTCCTTTTTCTAAAACTATAATATTATAACATTCCAAAAATAATATCGAAAAAAAGCTCCATCCTTAAATAATACTATCTGATGTTCAACATAATCCATTCAAATCTTTAGGCTTATCCAAAATACATCTGTCCAATCTCATAGTATAAAAAATGATTACATTAAAGGTCACATAACAAGCATGTGAATACTATCATTTATCCCCCATATATCATATGATATATCTTGTGGGTCACATTCCAAACTTGTGAATACCATAATCTTGTATTCTTTTGAAACATTAATTACCATAGAACCTTAGTGAAAAAATAAGTGATGTCAAAAGTTAACTCTTCCCACTTACCAAAATCACAAAAATTTTATATACTCAAACCAGGATATCACATAGCCCTTATATAAATCATGAGCTCATGAATACTATCAAACATATTATTTTCTCCTTATCCATCCATTATGCGCATATCATCTTCTTTCCAAAAAATATCTGAATAAGCTTTCATGGTTACAAGTACCATTCAACATATACTTTCAAATACATTAGGAAAAAAATAGTGTAACAATCCTTAGATGTGTCTGTATTCCATAGTACCATTAACTATACATCATAAATCTTGATAAACATAAATCATTCAACTACCTTCTTAATCCACTGACTGAGATATGTCATTTCTTTCATCTCATATATCATTTGTAGTCTCTTCATCATCATCAACATAAATATTACCCATACGACCATGATGATTATCTTCATGAGATTATCCCTTTGGGCATTGGTTTGTATAATTCCCATACATTCCACATTTAAAACATTTAACCATTGTTGATGTCTTAGAAATACCATTATCCTTGTCCATGCTGTTAACTGAACCTTTTCCATTACAATTACTGGCTTCGTGTCCTTCTTTTCCACACCCAAAGCATCTTCTAGTTCCTTTGAAACATTCTCCTTGATGCCTCTTCCCACATGATTTAGATGAGGGGAATTGAACTTTCTTTCCTCTATGATCATCATGAAACTCTAACTTTCTCTTATTAGCTGAGTCAGGATACTTACCAAAGTTGAGATTATTGATCATATTATGAGATTGCTGATTAGACATAATAAAGATGTCTGGACATCCAGATCCAATTTCATTTGGTTTCTCATGAATAATACCATTCCATTGTCCATCATATCCTCCATTATCGTGATTCTTCCTATTTCTAGCCATTTTATAAAACCTAAAAATATTAGTGTGAGGGGGAAAATAATTCTTGGAAAAAATAATAATAAAGGGGGAGTACCTTCAATATATAACACCTTAGGTTTAATTCTAATATCATTACCATAATTCTAGGACTATAACCTATACGTTTACTTAACCTTAGATACATCCCTAGACATACCTTAGAAATATCTCTAGGGATCTCACTAAAGTTATCACATCCTAGTTTCTTGAGGTTAACTAAACCTTTTCTCTAATACCAAATGTAGTGACGCAAAGCTTGACGTACATGGACATTACATTACTGTTGAGGAATACTTAATACATGGAAAAAACAGATTCCCAAAGATTATATTAGTTTAGTGTTTTTGGAAACTCGGAACATAATTTTCTAATCATGGTGAAAGATCTTTAAAATCTCCCATAAAGATCATCCCATTTTGGTTTTCTTACCTAAAACCTTTCATTATATCCTTGGGAAAAGAAAACATAAAATGGGTGAGCTCAAATGCTCAGTAAGGGTAAACATAAAGAACATAAAACAATCCATAAACATTTGATTTAAAAAACATGAACATAAAATCTAAACATCAAAATCTTGAGAAAATACATAAATCATGGAAGTACGTAAGGCATATATCATGATGGATCATAAATAATGATAAAATAGCAAGGTAATAAAGAATGTAATCGTGGAAACCATTAAGCACATGTTTTTATTTCCATAGTAGCCAAGGCATTGCTGCCATGACCATCTTAGTGGACAAAGTCCCTTACTGAATTGAGTTCACTCCTCGTTTCAGTCCTCTAACACTGAACAAGACTAACTTACCATTCCATCAATGTATATCTCATTAGATATAACTCTTTACCCAATTCTTTTGAGGGAGATATAGGTACCACACATCTCATAATGAAATCATTCTTTCGTGTGCCACAAAATCATAAATCATGCATCCTTGCATAACCCATGTAATAGAATGGGATTCTTAAACATCATTCCATCATAACATAATCCATATAAAAAATGGATATCATTTAATCATAAGAAGCATCAAACCATGTAAATAATAGATACATTATACTTAAAACATAAACATATTAAATAATTTCATTTTAGATGGAAAATATTTTTGATAAAACTCTTGAAATTAATTTTTGAAGAAAATATCCTTTCTTATTCAAAATCATTTTCTTTTCACAAAATGCCATGAAATTTTAAAATAAAAGGGTTTTTTTGAAAATAATCAAGCAATATTGTAGATGAAGCTTCATGAAAAAGAGGCGTTATGAAACCGTAAAAATCCATTCACGCATAAGTTAAAAATAAAATTCTCCTCATACTTTTGTCAGAAAAGTCAAAAAGTTCCTCGTGTGGTAAACACAAGTAAGACTCCTTTCATAAAATGAGGTAAATTTCAAAAATGGGTAAAAATAACATAAACATACATGAAAATATTTTTAGAAAACATGGAAATGGACAATAACAATAATCCCAGTAAATTCTTATGAATAAACAATCTCTGATAAGAACGAGATTGGAATAGTTATCCCTTACCTTATGTCTGATATACTTCGTATGTGTTCGAACCTCCTATATTATGATTTAAATAATGTCATTGACATATTACAGAATCATATTAATTTTTATGATATCATATATAGTTTACTTATGACTTTATATTACCCTTTCTTTTGCAAATTCAATGTAAAAGCGGCGATTTGGGTAAAATCGTTTCATTTATTGTACGTGTTTCGACTTGTGGTTCTTCATATTATTACTTATATCCTGATTTAGATAATTTCAGAATGTAAAACAAGATTTATATATAATATATATTCAGCATATACATATATATATGATAGATCGTTAAATGGAAGGAAATACACCGTTCATGGAGACTGTAGGCCGTACGTACGCATGAACACTGTTTTCGTTTCCTTATTGAATTGAATGGAATTAAGTAAATTAAATACATATATATATATATACATAAATCCAGTATCATTATTATTTCATATATTTCATTATTATCCATTATATATACTTTATAATCATTCATTAATGGTTAACATGAAGAATTAATCTCATTGCGTTGTGGAGACGGCAGTCTGTACGTACGCACGAGCGATGATATCATTCTCATGATCGTGGAATTGTATTGAAATGTATGTATAATATTTCAAAATCAATATCACTTTACAATAATCGTATATAGTTATTTATTTTCACCATTATACCCATCCAAGTAAGGTGGTGGTCGAAAACAGATTACACCATAGTGTGGAGATGGTATCCGTACGTACGCACTCGCGGTGATTTCGTTTCAGTAAGATGGATAGAAGGTGAAATATGGTTGTTTAATATTTATAATAACATATAAGTATATAATAAATACTGATGCTATTACTTTATAATGATACAAATAAATAAGAAGAAGTAGAATAAGAAAGAAACATGAGAGAATCGGAAGAAGAGATTACCTCTTATTTGACGCACCTTCATTAAGTTTCCTCTTAAGGAAGTAGAATTGGCCTTTTGAGAAGAACAGAACCTCCATAATGTTTCTAGGTAAGTGTAGAAGAGAAATTGGGAGAGGATGGCCGATCTTAAAGCTTCAAAAGGGTCTGAACAGAAGAGGGAAGGGGTTCCCTTTTTATAAAGGAGGAGAGTGGCACCTTTGGAGAACATAAAATATTATTTTATAATAAAGTCATATTCGGTTTATAATAGAACCCAATTAATTTATTTAGAATCTAAAGTGCGTAGGGATAGAAATACTCTCAACAAATAGGTTTTAGACAAGTTTAGGTTACTATTTTAACCTTATTTTTAAGATTTAACTGTAAGTTAAATAATTTAACTTTTACCGTGTCTTCTTGTTTTCTAACACTATATGGTTAATAAACACACTATAACCAACCGAAAAAACCCCAAATTAGTTAATTATTAATATATATAACCTTATATAAGTCATTTTGTCGAACCGTATATTTTTAGGAAAATAATAACAATTAATAATATAATATTTGTTTTAAAAACTATTTTATGTCAATTTTGACACTATTTGGTAATTTATTATTTGTGAAAATCATAACGGCATGATTAGTTCGAAAAAAGTTAATTAAATAAATAATAACATGTCATTTTAACATATAAAATCAGTGAAATTCATAAAAAGTCTCAAATTACATTTATTTGGGTATTTAAAATATCAATTATTTTAATATTTCATTATTTAGGTAATTACTCCATAACCATTGTATCGTAAATAACTTAAATTATATAATGTCTAAAAATTATTAATAAAATAAAATTAGGTATTAAAGATTATTATCTTTATAATGAATATTTATAGTCTAATCTATCTTATGTATAACCCTATATTAAAAATGTTTTACTTATTAAACTTTTATTTTAACTATTTTAACTCTTTTTTAGATAAAATAATAATAAATGTCATAATCTATTCCAAATGGACCTAAATGATAATATTATATTAATAAGGTTGTTTTTGGTCGAATTATACTTATCAAACAGAATTAAGACATGTTTTATGGTAATAATAATATCATTTTTACTTTTAATTACCCTATTTACTTTTAACCGTGGTAAATAACAGTAAAAAGTGACTATTCACACAAAATTATTTTTATCACATTGAAAAACATTTTACTCTCTAATATTAATCATGTCTCTCAGATTTTTTAATTTCCTCTCATAGAAGTGGTACAATTATGTTTTATGTAACTTTGAAAATTCTCCTAGGAGGTGTGTAAAAGATGGTGAAAAGTTCAATAAAATTTTTATATATCTAAAATTATTATAAAATGAATCCAATGAATTACATTGAACTTATATAGGTATTATTTATCAATTTTGACCTAAAATAAATTTAAATAAATTAAATAATTATTTAAATAAAAATTTTGTTTTTAAATAATAACCTAGTGTTTTTACTATTTATCAAAAATGGAATGTTTTCAGAAAAATACCAAAACATCACCCTAGGATAATTTTGATTTTCCGAATCTAAAAATGAAGTCTATTTTAAAAGATAAAATTTATGAAATTTCAAAAAGTGGGTATTACGATCGATAATGGCTAGTTCATAATAATATTATAATAATATCTCATTTAGTGAAACTTGGTATTGCGTACTACACATGCTATCGAAGAAGGTCTTGATTGCGTGTGATGAAAGCCAAGTCAAGGATATGTGTAGTGAAATCTTCGTTTGGTGTTGCTTATAACATAATCAAAACATATTTAATTTAAACATTAAACCGAATCTATACATAATGTTGTGTAGAATAATTCCCACAAAACGAACTTGAAATTTGGTGTAACACGAGCCAAGAATAGTGTTGCGTATACCGCAAGCTAATATGGTGTTTCGTATAGTACAATATAATCATGGTGTAGTGTATAATAGAAAACATCAAAATAATATGTGTCGTAAAATATCAGGGTGTTACATTTATTTAGTTCATTTCACTTTGGTCATTCCATTATGAGGTTTGTCTGGACATGTTAAAAGGATCGGTGATGATTAAATCAAGGAACATCTTCAGAATTTTGGTATGGACTTCAATGGAAATATTCAATGTAAATGTGAGATACATTTGAAAATAAAATAACAGTTCCAATAGAAAAAATAATTGTCTTCCAAGCCAAGAATCTTCATGGTTGGTGGGTTGGAGAGGCTCAACTAGTTATTTATCTTATTCTAAGGAGTGAACAGAGAAGGTTTGTTTATAAAATGTCACTAGGAGGGAAGATTGTGGTTTTTTTCATCCATGGATTTCCATGAAAATTTGGCTCATCCTGGGATTTGAGGTCGATGGTAATAGTTCATTTTTTTTGTTTAGAAAACCAGGCAAGAAGCATCACTAGAATGCTTAAGCGTGTGTCTTGTTGGAAATTCCAATGCTGGAAGGTTTTGTGCCTCATATTTTTTCCTTTTTCTAACATTAAAATCCAAGGTGGGAAGTACCTTTTTTCTTATGTTTAAATAGACGACGACATTGTTGTGTCTCTAGCTAAATTTGTTTGGATATGTATCAGATAAGTGTTTTGGTTTGGAAATATGTGTTGGATTAGATATTCATGGATTATATACCACGTGCCTAATAAATTCATGAATTTTAATTTGGTGTTTGGAGATTCAACATGATTATTTGAACAAAACTTCACGACCCTTTTAGGTTTGGTGACTTCTACTTTGTTCCCAAAACCTTATTGGGGATGAGTAGTTCAAAGCATTGGTTTGGTCTGGATGAGGTAGGGTCCCTCTCCTAGCCTCTTTAATTCAGTAATTCCATAAATTTAGTTTACATGTTTATTAATTCTTCTTTTATATATAGAAATTTAATTCTTGAATACGAATCTTAAAGAGTAAAAAGGATACTTTTTTGAAATAAGGACTTGGTTTTATAATAAAACATCACTATAGAGGTGTGCTGCCTTCAATCTAAAAACGTAGTGATTTCATTTTTCATTTTCATTCCTTAATTCTTTTGTGACTTCTTTTGTTTCATATTATAATTGTTAAATATAATCCCATCACATGACACATATTGGTCATCTCTAAATGACATATCATCCTTTAAAAAATGATAGATGATACAAGATACCTCCTATGTGTGTGTCTCAACATGAAAATATAATTCCTAGTGTATGAAGTCTACCCTATTTCCTTTACTTCATTTTTTATGTCATGTCACACCTTTGTGTCACTCGACACAACCATTCGGTGATGCATTTTTATCTTGTATTAAATTGTTTGGTTTGATAGATCGTGCATGTTGTGGCCTTCACTTATGCTGAAACCCATTAGGGGTGTTTTCCTGTCTTTTGGCCAACCCTTCGACTGTGCCCATCCTAAATGTACATATTCCTTTTGCACTATATTATAAATGTAATATTATGGTTTGAATTGAATGAGATTCTATAATAATATTATCATATTGTATCATTTAATTTTATTGATAACATATCATTCGTAGCAAGTTAATGACATGTGAGTATTTTATATTATATTTCTCATGCATGGTCCAAACTTTTTATGCCTTATATTAGTGTCATGATTTTACATTTATTTTTATTATTTTGTGATATTAAAATTCTAACATTTCCATGTAATTGTTAGATTATTACTTTTGTTCCAAATTCCATATGACATGTTGATGTCCTAGGTTGATTTACACGGTGTCTTAAATAGATTGTGTCTCACAATGCTTGTTTGATTAGAATGATTTACGTCTATTCATTACACATGATGTATGTATTGATTATTTACTCTAAATTTTTTTTGCTATTATGGTTCACTTTATGATGTTCGGGTGAAAAAATAGGATTCCATATTTAAGGCTCATGGATGGACTCCCATGCTCATGTGGTTATTCTATAATGCGTCGTGGGTAATGCATTGGCTTTCTCGGTGGGGGATTCCCAAGTAGTTTAATATGCTATTGAGTAATACTGTTTACATATGGGAGATTTCATGGATGGAAACAATGGCACGACGGAAATTCCATTCCATGGGTGGTACTCAGTCCTCAAGTAAGAAACCTTGGAAGTACCTAGAGTCATCATTCTTGGAGTGATACTTAGACTTTCAAAATATATCCATAGACAAGCTCAATGGTAATGGATAAATTGAAGGATGTACAGTAGTGATACCTTTAGGACATACTCAGACTACATCTATAGATTTGAATGAATTTCATTTAATTACTACATTGGATAAATTTCATGTCATATAATTGTTCTCCTATTTTTATTAGAGCATGTACTTGTGAATTTTCACTCTTTTTTCGTTAGCATACTTATGTGATGATATGGGAATTTGGCCTCGTGCCTAAAAAAATATTGAGGAGCACTTTTTTGGGATTCCATGTTAATTTTGGAATTGGTATTCATATTATGTTTGCGCAGGTACCTTTTTAAAATTTTTGGCTATTTCCAAAGTAGGTGGTATGGGAAGGGTATCCGTTTAAGATCTCATACCAATTTTTTATTACTAACCTTTTTTTCACTCACTATTTATATTATATGATCGATGTCTAAATTTATATTTCATTGATAGGATTGGGATGGACACTGGTGGGGCCGATCTACATGATTTTTTATCTCACACCCTACATAGGCCACCATTGCACTGGGTACTCCAAGAGATATTTATTTTTCAGGGGAATGTCGAATATGATTGGTTGCTTATGATGTTTTTATTGTACCAATATGTTTGGAGAAAATGAATGAGATGGAGCTCATGATGCTCATGGAGATCACCCTTGTTGAATTTTTCCTTATTCTTTATTCTATTCATGTTTTGTTGTTTACTATATTTAGTTATGTATCATCATAATTACATGAATTCATCTATTGTATAATCCAAAATTGGACATATTTATTAAATTGTTAATTTTTATCTTCCTCTAAATTGTCAATTATTTATTACTGGTTCTAAAAATGTATTTTATTTTTATTCTTCCTATATCTAATATATTTTTAATCACTATGAATACTTTGATCTATGATGGAATAATATCTACATGGACACATTCTAGGCCCTCGATTCTAGTTGAAAGCCTCTAGAATTCGGGGAGATGTGCTTGTGGTCATGTGACCCACCGGTCTGGCCGTTTTCATAGAGGAGTTACGACTCTAGAAGTTACACCAGACCACCTATTCCAACACCTTTTTATTCTATACTTCTAGTAATTCTTGACCATATATTCCACGGAAATTCTAATAATCCATCCTACCTCATTATTTCCAGGTCTTATCCATCCATATCTCCTTGTTTGGATAATTTGAACCCTAGGTCTAGGGTCCAAGACTTTTTGTTAGTTTTTTTTGGTGTTCTAGGTTCATTGGGGTCTCTAATTCCTCTTTTGAATTTCCATAATAAAATGTGACATGTTTTATTATCTTTCAGATTCATCCCACATTACATTATTTAGGATACCCAATTATTTTTCCTAAAATTTCATAGCCTTAATTTTTTAGTATTTTAAATAATTATATTAAATAATTATTAATGTCTATGAATGTTAAATTGGATTTTATAAATTCTTCATGGTGTTCTTATATTTTTATAATGAAATTAAATTGAATTTCTTGTTTCATATAAACTTCCATGTATGGATTTATTTAAATGACTATTTTAAATTAATTTGTGATATATAATAATTGTTTTATCCCATTTGGTTTGGAAAATAATTCAAAATATTTCCTTTTCCATTTCTAGTACTGATTTGAAATCCCAAATGAATATTCATTGGGGATTTCAAAGGGTCATTTTTATAAAAAATTATGGAAAATATTTTGATATAGAATTCAAAATGGATCTTTGAAATTACACATATTGGGATTGTATTAAAATATTTGGATTTGAAGAAAAAAATATTTTTTACAAAATTTATCTTGATATATAAATAAATATATATTTATATATATATATTGTATTTTCTGAATTATATTCATGTGTATACATAGATTAATTTTATGTGCGGACATTCATATTTGAGAATGTTAATTTTTGGACAGAGATAAATAAGGTTATATGTTTGTTTTAGTGTATATTACTAATATAAGATGATGGGAGTTTTAATCGTAGTAATAATTCATGACTCAAAGGAACATAAAGAAGTTTTAATGTATTTTTTATTATTTTCAAATGTATGATATCCCATTGAAAATATTTGGATTTTACTAGTTTAACCCCCATGGAATGTTTCATATTTTTTGTTTTATAGGGAACATGCCAAAAAGGATCTTTTTAGAGGGATCTAATGGTGATGTTGAGTTGTTTTATATTAATGGTTATACATGTATTTACCATTGATTATTATTTGTGATTATTATCAGCTATCCATGTTACACAAACACCAATTATTTATTTAGGTCATGGGAACCCATTTTGTATGAAATTCTAACTGAGAAAGGATAAAATATCACTATACTAGTTATTGTGGTAAATAAGTTTTACCCACCACATAATAGTGATGTTATATAATACCATTCATGTTTATGGTTGTGAAATATTGTTCATGATTACCAATCATTAAAAACCTTAGGGTATTTCACATGAAACTCATCCCATTAAAGGTGTATTGATATTGGGGGATCTTATTGATTCTTTAAATTCTATTATTTACATATAATCTATAGAACATGATATAATATTATTATTTTTTGTACATGTGATACTGTTCCTTTCATTGTTTCCCAATATATTAATGGTGTATTTTTTTAGTTGGTCCAAAAACCACTATAAAATTATTTTTAAAGATTCATTTGAAATTGGATCTAAACATTATATAGGACAATTAAATATTCTTTGATAAGATTATTTAATTAAAAATACATGATGAAGAAGTTATATAATGAAATATTTTATTTTTTAAAGGTTAATATAGATGAAAATATATTTTCCACCTTATATTTAGAAATATTAATAATTTGTTTCTTATTTTACAATTTATACACAAATTGTGACATCTATTTATCCTCCTTATTATGATTTAGCTCAAACCTATCTACCATTTTAGTTCCTGGATTTTTACCTATAGGATATTTTTGATAGAATTTGATGATTGGGATATTATTCTATTTTTTTGGATTTATTACTAGTTTTCCCCATTATGTTTTTTACATGTTTCAGAAACTACGTAGTGATAAAATTATCTAGTATAAGAAAAGGAATCTAGTGGAGGAACTATATCATATCGTATATAGGTTTTAGAAACAATAGATGATTAAATGGATTGTTTTATATCTCATTTTTACTTTTTTATTTTTATTTATTCATATTAAATCTATCATTAGTATCCAATATACTAATGTCTCATGCCATGTTTATGATTTTTTTCATTGGAGGATTTTACTATGATTAAATGGATAAATCATTTCCATTGAATGTATATGAAGTCATGGTTCTTATCAATAACAATTATTAGGAATATCCGTTAAGAAATGTCGTAGATAGTCCCATGAATTTTATAGTTGGATATATCCACCATTAAAAAAATGGATGACTCATTGATGGTAAATAAAAATTATTAGAACAGCAGATATGTTATTTTATATATTAAAAAAGTAAGTATTTTGAGAGTATCCATTATTTTTTTATGGGTTCTTGGTTTTGATCCATGTAAAACATTTTTTCAGGACATATGAGGTTTGATAGGGATGGTTTTTTAATCACCAACTAGCACGTTGCTACTTGATTCATGTTGGCAAGTTGTATTCGAATTTTGAGTTTGAGTTTTTTATATAATATTTTTAATTTATATAAACTCTTCAATATTATTAATATTCCATAGGGGTTTGGTTAAATTTCTTCATGAAAAATGAAATGAGATGTTTGGAAGGAGGTTAGTGTTCACAACATCTGAAAATAGAAAATAAAGAAACTATAGATATTTAAATTACTTTGAAATTAATTTATAACTAGCCCATGGCCCCTCAAATCATATGTTTTGATCAAGTATTATTCCATATAAAATTTTTTTTTGATATTTATACTACCCCGAGTGATACTTTTTAATGGGTGTAAACTCAAGAAATTATTTTAATATATTAAAAAGTTGTTTGGATTTGGGATTTTTTAATTTGTGTGGGATTATTTAATTTCATAGAAAAAATATTATAAAATAGTTTTTTTGAAATTTATGAAATTTATTTCAAAAACAAAATAAATTTGTAGTTCTTATTTTGATTTTAAAAATATGATTGATTTCATTATAGTATATGGAATGTGTCTTATTTTTAAAATTTGTTTTCAAAGTTGTAAAAACATATATGAATTTTATAACAAAGGATTGTGGAAAATGTTTTTTAAATTTATTTTTTTGTTAAAATCATATATTAATGCTATTAAAATGGGTTTAAATATTTTTTATTGTAGTTTAAAAAATATATAGAAAATTTATTTTAAAGATTTTCCATGTTTTTATCGATTTATTATTTAGAAATTGTCTCTTTTTCTATGGGAATGTTTCGCGCGGAATCCGGGGATGACCTCCTGGACGGGAGATTCAAACGTTCCGATCGGTTTCTAACGGGTTTGTTCGTAGAACCGGAAACATCCAATGATTCCACATCCGTTTGGACCTACTATCCAAAGGCAGGCGCTCATTAGCTTGTGGGCTAATGAGGCTTAGGAATTTGCATTGGTCGAGAGGATGGGAGGTCGGACTCATCACACCTTTTTGAGGGGAATTATTGTCTACTCCGGGACTCTCTTTATAGATTTAAGTTAAGTTCGTGAATCCTTATTACATTACCAAGTATAAAATGAGCTTTCCTTTAGTTTTAACAATCAATGATTAAATATGCAAGAAATTTAGAGAATCTTTTATATGTATTTGAGGTTCTTCATCAATATAGAATCATCTATATTTGTTTAGAGATTCTTGGTCAATGGTATCCTTCAAAACATTTATATAAAAGTCTCTTGGTCATTTTGATGACCAGGCTGGTTTTAAAGCCACTCAGTGGGGCACTTGAAGTTTATCGTCATTCAGAAGGACAGAGATTATTTCAATGTTGGGATCGAACCCATAAATGGGCTACCTACGTATCCTTTGTTTTGAAAAAGGAATCAGAACCCACGTAGTTCGAGGAATGGGATATGATGTTTTATGATTGATGGCTCAAAGATGAATGTCATAATTACTTTTACACTCTAAGCTCACGTGAGTCATGCTCGGTGTGAGAAACAAGAGGTATTTGTATAATTCAGACAATTGTGCCATAAAAGATGCAATCATAAGAATTTGTTTTGGGGCTTATGTATAGATGACTGCCCAGATAGACGAAAGTTTAGGATTTACTTTTAGGGAGAAAATCCAAGAACAGGGTCCACAAAGTTATATGTGCTTCATGGAGATTTGAATACTCTAATCTTGGGGCTTACTCCTAAGGAGGATGCCCAAGTTAGGAGGGGACTTATGATTGGGTTTTATTCCTAAAGAGGAAACCCAAATCAAAGGTAATTTATGACTGGTTAAGAGAAATTTTAAGAGACTTGTGGCTTACTCCTGAAAAGGAAGCCCAAGGTTATGACTGAGTCTTGTTCCTGAAAAGGAGACTCAGGTTAGGGGACTTGGGGCTTACTCCTGAAAAGGAAGCCCAAGGTTATGACTGAGTCTTATTCCTGAAAAGGAGACCCAGGTTAGGGGACTTGGGGCTTACTCCTGAAAAGGAAGCCCAAGGTTATGACTGAGTCTTATTCCTGAAAAGGAGACCCAGGTTAGGGGACTTGGGGCTTACTCCTGAAAAGGAAGCCCAAGGTTATGACTGAGTCTTATTCCTGAAAAGGAGACCCAGGTTAGGGGACTTGGGGCTTACTCCTGAAAAGGAAGCCCAAGGTTATGACTGAGTATTATTCCTGAAAAGGAGACCCAGGTTAGGGGTTAAGGTTTGGGGCTTACTCCTGAGGAGGATGCCCAAGATTAAAGGACTTGATTGGGGATTATTCTTAAGAAAGATGCCCAAGATTTATGACTAGGACTTATTCCTGAGAAGGAAGCCTAGGTTAGGGGACTTGGGGCTTACTCCTGAAAAGGAAGCCCAAGGTTATGACTGAGTCTTTATTCCTGAAAAGGAGACCCAGGTTAGGGATTAAGGTTTGGGGCTTACTCCTGAGGAGGATGCCCAAGATTAAAGGACTTGATTGGGGCTTATTCTTAAGAAAGATGCCCAAGATTTATGACTAGGACTTATTCCTGAGAAGGAAGCCTAGGTTAGGGGACTTGGGGCTTACTCCTGAAAAGGAAGCCCAAGGTTATGACTGAGTCTTATTCCTGAAAAGGAGACCCAGGTTAGGATTCTCTCATCTTAAAGGATGAGGTTGAAATGAATGAACTCTCAATCTTTGGTGATATAAAGATGTTTAAATCACTGGGTGTTTGAGAGGTATTTCACAGAATTCCTTTCAGATAAGGATGTCAAATCAAGAAATCATGCCATAAATGGCTTTTGAAGAGTATCTTGAAGACTGAATCTTGAATAGGAAGGGTGAAATGGCTTAAGAGGGGTAAAAATGGGCAAGATGGGCACCCAAAAAGCTAGGGGCGCGCAAGTCTTGAAGGTCGCGCAAGTCCTGCGTCGGCGCGCAAGTGTTGGTCGCGCAAGTATACTTGCGCGACATGAGGGATACTTGCGCGATTTTCAACCAGAGTTGAATTACTTGAGTGACTCTTTATTAAACCCTTTCCCATCCTCTTGAGGTTCTTCCAGAGAAGGGACGCGCAAGTTATATTGAAGGAATTAAGTTGGCGCACAAGTGTTTGATAAGTTTCAACACTTGGGCCTTCCTTCTTCTCTTTAGATCTTCCATTCTAGGTAAGAAATTACCTTAGAAGTGTTCCGGAAGCTTTGAGAAGAGACTTGAGCGTCGGGAGCTTTGATCCGAGTTTCTGGAAAAAGATCCTCTCGAATGGGGGGCCCACAGGGTCTATTTATAGGCAAAAGAAGACCCCTGGCGGTTACTGGGCGGTTACCAGATCTGTCGCGCAAGTCCCTTGCACGACCATGAGGGGTCGCGCAAGTGTTGAGGCGGCGCGCAAGTATACTTGCGCGACCTCTGGGCAATGTTCTCCTTTTTCATCCCTTTGTCGATTTTTGATGTTTCTTCAAAGGATTAATCACTTTGAGCTCAGATATTCCCTTTTCCGAACTTTAGATTCCGTGATGAAAGGAGCGTCAACAAAAGTCCCCCCTCAGAGTTGGATCCGGAGAGAAAATGAGGATTTGACTCTGAGGAAATCGAATCCCTCAAAGGAAAAGGGGGCGCGCAAGTCTTCAGGGCACAGAAGGCAGCACGCAAGTGTGCTGGAACTTGAATTTTATTCAAAGTTCCTTTGTCTTTTGTGTGGGCAGTTTAAAGTCATGCACGCCGGACATAAAGTGGCTAATGTTTAAGGTCGAAATAGCTTTGACCGAAAAATGGATTCAATTCCTTGATAATTTATCTGAAAACAAATTACCATACTCAAGTATGAGAGAAAATATGTAAACTATGACTTAAGAATATTTGAATCTGAGGAATGATATGAAAAAGATCTAAATAGCATTAGAAGAAGTAGTTTCCAAGAATGAAGTTACTATTATTTAACAAAACCCGTTAGGGGGTTGAAATATGCAGGGCCACCTATGGGCATTGGCTGCATAGTCAAATAAAATAGCATCTTTTGGCTGACAAGTCTGTTATGTGGACTGTTTATGCAAGGCCACCTATGGGCACGTGCTGCATAGTTAGGCAAAAGAACTCTCAGAAATTTACTTTCCTAGTGCTAAAAGCCAGTGAAAGTTTATGGAGATTCAAATTTTCTAAAGCATAGAGTTTGTTGTATGGAAAGAGGTACTTGAATATGGAGAAGATATTTTCAAACAAGAATATCGAAGAACTAGATGAATATCACTCCTACGAAGGTCTGACCCAAACGTAGGGAAGAAGAATAAACCATAGACTTGAATACTTTCAGATCATGAAAAAGGATATGGGACAAATACGTTAAGGATGGCTATTTTTGCGGATCCCTACATACTGTCGTTTAAGACAAATAAGGACAAAAGAGGCATTCTTCCCAAGAATGAAGTTACTATTATTTAACAAACCCGTTAGGGGGTTGAAAACATGCAGGGCCACCTATGGGCATTGGCTGCATGGTCAAATAAATAGCATCTCTTGGCTGACAAGTCTGTTATGTGGACTGTTTATGCAAGGCCACCTATGGGCACGTGCTGCATAGTCAGGCAAAAGAATTCTCAGAAGTTTGACATTTTTGTGACCATAAGTCATGAAAAGGGTTATGAAGATCTGAAAATATTTAAGGTTAGGATTATAATACATAAAGATGGGTATTTTCCAATGTATATAGAGATACATAGGTCAATGAAAACCATAATCATGTTGTGGCTGGGTCCTGAATTGAAACTTGTACTTCACTACGTATCTCATAAGAATGAGAATCAAGCCATACGTAGTTCTTGAAATGCAGTTTAACGTCGTGCAGGACGAAAGGATGAGTGATCTTAGTTTTTGGGGTCATAGAATTCGGACCATAATAATGAATACACAGTGTGTGTTTTCATGAGGACTTTTCAGCCAAGGGACTGAAAGTGAAATTTGGGGTTAGGCCCAAAAGACTTGGGACTGGATTCGAGGGACACTCGAATGTTCCTACGTATCCCATAAAGATGGGAATCAAGTCCACGTAGTTCTAGAAACTACCCTTTGTACAAATTTGGTTCGTACATGTGAAGGGTGAAAAGGGACTTTAGTGCAATGATGGTTTTAACCTAAGATAAAAAGTTTAGGCATTACCATGTATGTACGTAGTCTTTTTGAAAATGAAAACCATGATTGAAATAGAATCAATGTTAATAATGGTTCCTTCTCAAATGAGGAAATCAACGAATATTGTAGTTTATTGTCGTACTAGACAAAAGTGTTGTATAGTTTAACGTCATATAACAAGGACGAAAGTGAATCAATGTAAAGATATTGATTCCAAGGGTGGTTTCACAAATCATCATCATATGAGATTGTGGTGAACCAATGTGAAAAGATTGTTTTTGGGCTTGAACCTTTGGGAGGTTGCCTACATACCCAGCCTGGAGGGCAAGGATCAAAGTCTGTGTAGTTCAATTAAAGAATGAATTAATGATCAAGTTGTTCTTGTGGACAATGATCTAAAAAAAAATGTTGTTGGGACTTACACATGGTTAGTGGCCCAAAGGGAGTGTTATGGTTGATGTTCGCTCTAAGCTCACGTGAGTCATACTCGGTGTGAGAAACAAGAGGTAATAACAACCTTAACGATGTACAGTTTAATGTCATGTAGGACATAAAAAAGGGACTTTCTGTACAGTTTAGCGTCATGTAGTTAAGACGATGGGGACAATATAGTTTAACGTCATATTGGACGAAAGGGGGATTGTGCAGTTTTAATGTCATGCTGGACTTTTGATGATTATATAGTTTAACGTCTTTCCGGACGTGAGGGACTTTTATACAGTTTAGCGTCATGTAGTTAGGACGTCACAGTTTAACGTCTTGCTGGACATATTTGCAAATAGTTTTATGGTCGTATACATGGACCAGGAATGATGCAGTTTTAAGGTCATGCTGGACTGTTTATGGAACTTTTTCACAGTTTAATGTCGTGTGGGACGAAGTTGCAGTTTAAAGTCATACTGGACCATTGCTGTATATTTTTAGCGTCATATTGCAAGGACAAACTGATGTTGTACAGTTTAAAGTCATGTAGCTAAGACTAAGGTGAATCAATATGAGGATATCAGTTCTGATCTTTTTACAGTTTATCGTCATGCTGGACGTTGGAAGTGCCACACAGTTTAATGTCATGTTGCTAGGACACAATATAGTTTAATGTCATCTCGGACAGAATACAGTTTAGTGTCATGTAGGACAATAAGGGACTTAACACAGTTTTAACGTCATGCTGGACGATGAAAGTGCCACACAGTTTAATGTCATGTCGCTAGGACAAAATATAGTTTAATGTCATCTCGGACAAAATATAGGAACTTCTATACAGTTTATTGTCATGTAGGACAAAATCAGGGACTATGCAGTTTAAAGTCTTGCAGTTAGGACTATTGGTGCTGCACAGTTTAATGTCATGTTGCAGGGACAAAATTTAGTTTAATGTCATCTCGGACATTGAAGGTGACACAGTTTAACGTCATGTTGGAAGAAGTTGTAGTTTAAGGTCATACCGGACCTTGGTGTAGTTTAAGGTCATACCGGACCTTGGTGTAGTTTAAGGTCATACCGGACCTTGGTGTAGTTTAAGGTCATACCGGACCTTTGTGTAGTTTAAGGTCATACCGGACCTTTGTGTAGTTTAAGGTCATACCGGACCTTGATGTAGTTTAAGGTCATACCGGACCTTGGTGTAGTTTAAGGTCATACCGGACCTTGGTGTAGTTTAAGGTCATACTGGACCTTTGTGTAGTTTAAGGTCATACCGGACCTTTGTGTAGTTTAAGGTCATACCGGACCTTTGTGTAGTTTAAGGTCATACCGGACCTTGGTGTAGTTTAAGGTCATACCAGACCTTGGTGTATGAACCAATTGTAAGTCTTGGTTCTGGGAACAATATTTTGTGTTTATACAAAATACTTCTTTAGAAATCTGGCATTAGTTGGAGTCGTGATGTGTTCTCCATCCATTGAGATTAAACAGAACCAAAGATTAACTCTTCGTCTGATAAAGACTCTGCCTGATTAGCCTGTTTAGGCTGTGCCGTTTGATGGGGCGGTGCCCGTTGCTTTGAAGTAGATGGCATGAAATCTGCCAGAGTCAAAGACAATTTAGGCTTTGATACATACTCATCTTCTTCTGATTCCTCTTTCTTCTTTGAATTGCTCTGCCCTTTTGAGGATTTGTCTTTTGATGGAGGCTTTACTGCAGCTTTTGTAGGAGACACAATTGGCTTCTTCAATTGTGTTCGCAAAATGGAATGGGTCCGATTGATTGTCTTTCTGACCATCCAATCATCATATTTTTTCGCAGTTTTGCTTTTGACTTCCTGCCACTCGCCTCCTTCCTCTGGATCTGTAGCGGTAATACACGCTACATGAGCTGAAGAACCCTTCAATTTGACTTGTCCCAAGTCGACCATCTTTTGTAGGAGGTCTTTAAAGACAAAACACTCCTGGATGGGATGCCCCAACATTTGATGAAAGGGACAATAATTGGGACGGTCTTCATCTCCTTCCTTGTTTGGTCTCTTCGGCACTGGTAATTGAACCAAATTATTCTCCAGAGCTGAAATGAAGTAACCAGGAACTTGCTCACTTCAGAAAGAGTATGTTTTACTCTTCATATCCTCAAATTGTTTTCGTCGTTGATCTTTTTGATCATTTGGACGAAACAGCCTTTGTTGTTGGCGTTCAGGAGGTGGAGCCCTTCGAGAAGATGAAGGTTTTGAAGTAGAAATAGGTACAGGTGCCTGTTTAAGCATAACTGTAGCAGTTTCTGCTTTACCCATTCTTCTTCCTGGAGCTGATGGAATTACACGAGATTTAACCTTAGCCTTCATAAGGGAATCTTCAATCTGTTGACCGATTGAAGTAAGGTCTCGAAACCCTCCTGTGTATTTCACAGGGATCAATGGCGTGCGTAATTCGTCACGCAAATTTGCCACACAGATTGGCAATAATTCCTCCTGAGGGAGTGATAAACTCAAGGAATACGTTAATCCCTTCCAACGAGCAATGAAATCAGAGACTCTTTCATTCTCCCTTTGCTTGCAGTTTGTAAGATCGAAAACTTTCGTTTTTGGCAAAGTTGAGCTGAACTGAAGAAGGAATTTTTGACGAAGATCCTCCCATCCGATGACTGACCGGGATTTCAAGCTTGTATACCAGACAAAAGCTGGTCCTTACAAGGTTCGCACGAAGCATCTGAGTTTCACTGCTTCTTGTTGCTCTGGAGTTCCCATCATAGGATCACAACAAGACACGTAATGCGTCAAATGTTGTTCAGGGTCACCTGATCCATTGAAAGTAGGGAAAATAGGGTTTCCAAAACTGGATGGAGGAGAAATTGAATCTACCCATTCAGGGTAAACTTTCTTTTCAGGTTGAACTTGCGCCCGTTTCCCTTCCATAGTTTCTAACCGAGCTGTTAAGGACTCAATAGTAGTTATTAACTTTTGAGAAACGTCAGGTTGAACTTGGTTTTGGGTAGGTGCAATGAATGGAGCTTGGACAGCCGTGGAGGTTGGTGCTACAACTAATGGTAGTGCTTCCAACCGTTGTTGCGTTTGACCCGTAGGATTAGACCTCTGTGGGTGTACTGATAAAGGAGGATATTCCTGATCCATCTCAGTAGTTACAACAAATTCCTTCGGCTGTCGGACTTCAGCATTCTTAAGAAGAAGACTACTCTGAAGTAGTTCTGCATTCAACCTTCTTAATTCTTTCATTTCTTCCTCCTGTTGTGCAAGCCTTTGCTCTAATGAGAGCGATTGACCTCCTTCAGAGGAAGGGTGAGAAGTAACCTGATTCTTTCCTTTCCCCTTATTGGATCCTTTTCGGAGAGGGGGAAGTGGGTTACTTGAAGGAATACCCAAATTTTGGGTAAGCCTTTGATTACGTGTGCGCACACCTTCTTCATTTAGGTTTGTGTGCGCAACTTCTTGAGCAGGAACCTCTTCATCTGATCCCTCTGATTGAGCCTCATCTGGTGAATCAGCAGCAACGGAAGTGATGACATTAATGGATGCATATTTCATGGAATCCTTTCTATCAGCATTTCTGTGATATTGTCTCCTTTTATGTCCATGATAAGACATGGCATTCCGTTGACTTGACCCCTCAGGAATTTCTTTGTGAACCGTCACTTGGAGAGAATCTCCTGACATCTTGGCTCTTCGTTCCTCTTGAGGTTTATTCCCTAATCGAGAGAATACTGACTTTCTCTGAGGGAGGGATTGAAGATTTGAAAAAGTCCCCAGTCCGGTGGACTGGGGATGTTCCTGTTGCTTCCGCTCAACTCCTCGAATCCCATTCGTTGATTCTAAGGGTTGGGTTAGAGAAGTCCCCAGTCTGGCAAGCTGGGGTGTCTCTTGACATGCTATGTCTGAGATCTTCTTGAAATCTCTCTTGATCTTGTGGATCTTAGTTCGGAAATTAGCTGGATGCATTAACCTGTATCCACTTTTATCACCTGGTTCAACAGACCATTGGATGATTTCCGAAACTTCTGTCATTTGATGACGTGTTTGCTCCAGACGAGAGGCTTGTGCAATATTCTCGCCTGCTTGGTGTAGGAGCAATTCAACAACCTGTTCTCTATATACTTGATTTTGAGAGGAACTAGTTGAAGCTTGATCTCGAGCAAGATTTTGATTATGAACAAAGCCCATTGACTGTGGCCGGCCATGGGCAATAACATTGCATGAGACCATTTTCGGCGGGCTTTGCTGACCGGAAAGCACTATGAAATGTAGTGCTCCGTGAATACCCCATCCTCTGATATGAACATTAGATGGAGCATTGGAAATTAACTGACGCAATCTTCTTAGTGCGCCAAGGCATGAACGTTGAAGGGTTCTCTCTTGCTTTTCAGCCTTCGGATACCGAGAGACTGATAGAGATGCCAAATCAATCTGGCGTTGTAACCCTTCTATTATCTTAAGATGATTTTCATATTCATCGTAAGATAATACCTTCTTCTTTAATTGACAAAGAGTTTTCCATATGTTAAGACGAATATCATGGATTCCATCATCCGTCAACATCTTTGGAATGTCATACTGTGAATCAGCCAAAGGCCAAAACATGACTGGTACTTCACCTTTTGCCAGTTTTTTCCTCATGTTCAGCATTTCCTCTTTATCATTAAATGAAGATTCTTCTACCTGTTTGGACCAGAGTTGGTGTTTCCTTGTTGCTTCATAGGATTCAACAAGATTGGTAGAGGAATCACTATTCATGCTGGAAGATGAATGACCCAGGGAAGGTTCGGAGAATAACCTGAACCCCAAGCTATCTTCTGATGGAGAAAGAGTTTCACCTGCCGATAGTAAAACTTCAGACATGACTGGTTTTACATTTTCAAGTGCCTCGAGATAGGAGGGCTTTCTCGTCACTACATTGCCTTCTGAAGAATTTTCGAGACAATGTGAATCACTACTGCGGAGAGGACTTTCGCAGCGAAGTTCATCACCATGAGGAGGACCTTCATGATGGGTTACAGCAAAAGATGAGATCTCTTGCTCCTTGGTCTTCTGACCACACAGAGGGTTCCTGTGGTTCTCATCTGAAGAAGAAACTTCAAGATTGACCGAATTTTCATGAAGCAAGTCTTCATGAGGAAGTGTCTGTTGAAGACCTTCGGGATTAATGTTCCTGTTATTGGGAACTGAGGGAGTAGAATCTTGAATTCCGATAGATAAATGTCTGAGGGCTTCAAGAACTCCAGCATCGAGCAAGGCCTTGTTGTAGATTGGCCTTTGATCTCCTGACTGTGCTGGGCGGATCTTTTTCTTAGATGCCTTCTTACTCGCTTTAGAAATCACTTGATGACGAAAGTGATTGCTCTGAGCAGGTGTATGTGCCTGATCAGGAAAGATGGTCAGGTTAGGCTGACGATCATCGCTCAAATCAGGTGTATGTGCCTGACTTGGTTGTCCATATGATATGGGGGAGTAGGCCCCACAACCCTCTTGGACTGGAACAGATGTGTGTGTCTGTTCCGGAGTGAATTGTTGATGTGTCACTCCACTGCTAGGGATAGATTTATGTGTCTGTCCCTGAGATGATGCTGAAGCTGTTATGATATCCTGGCAAGCATCCAGAATATGAGCAGGAATTTGCTTCTGCTCTTTCACCATTGACAAAATATGTTTGGTGACTTCAGCCGCCGGAACAGGGATATACGTCCATTCCGGGCTTGGAGTAGGTGTATGTGCCTGCTCCTGTCCTCCTTTTCCTGTCTGTGAATCCTGACAGTACTCAAGTGTGGAGGCAGAGAGTTTAGTCTGCCTCCTGTTTGTCGTCGGGGCTTTCCGACTGACTTCTCCGTGCGCTACCAAACGAGACTGTTGGTAGGCTTGATTAGTATTAGCAGGTGTATGTGCCTGCTGATTACACTTCGCCAAACGCTGTTGACGAGATCCATCATATGTAGTCAGACGAGCCTGCTGACTAACTGCTGATGTATAAGCAGGTGTATGTTCCTGCCTATGGTACTCCACCGGAATTGCCTGGCGGGATCGGCTTGATGCTGCCAGACGAGTCTGCTGGACAGCGGGATTAAAACGAACAGGTGTGTATGCCTGCTCGTTATTTGCCACCAAGTTAGGTTGGTGGACTTCTCCGGAGATGGCAGGGATGACAACCTGCCTATTATTAACCGGATTCCGTCTCTGGTGATTCATCTTGCCTGCTCGGGTTCGAGGAACCTGAGCTGAATGCCTGGAGCCGGTACCCTCATCATGTTGAGGGCGCACTACCGCACGAGTCTGGCGGCGATTGTTGATGGGAGCCCTTGAGAAGGACTCCTGTCTTTTTGAATTAAGGTCCTGCGGGACCTGCTCTTTCACTTCCTCGGAGTAAGGGAGTGAATGGAAATTGCGTTCCGGGGATAACGACCCGAAACGGTTGGAGACGGTAGTCAGCACCGCCTGCTTCTTGATTGCTGGTCGCCGTTGTCCGGACGACCAGGTAGAATTGTTAACTTGGAGGGCTTGACGAGCGGCCTCCAGAGTTGGGATAGTACCGTTGCGACGGTACTCCTTAACCAGTGCATTAGAAACACAGCGTTGAAGACGCTGAGTTGGTGATGTCATCCTCAGAGCGGATGACGTTCCAGCAGGAGTAGCAGCATTGGTTTTCACAGCAGCAGACCTCACAGTAGAGGTGTTCCCAGCAGCAGTATTCACAGGGGTGAATTTAAGGAAAGCCATTTTTGTAGAAGATCTTGAAAAAAAGAGTGTCTGTTCCATGTAACAGACATAATCAAGATGAATCCGGCCACTGCATCTTTTGGATGAGCACATGTCAATGATTGCCTTGTTGGCCCAAAGGGCCTAACAGATAAGAAGAATCATCACTTTAACTTGGTTAAGGATTCACGTCGGGTTCACCATTTTTGTTTCGCGCGGAATCCGGGGATGACCTCCTGGACAGGAGATTCAAACGTTCCGATCAGTTTCTAACGGGTTTGTTCGTAGAACCGGAAACATCCAATGATTCCACATCCGTTTGGACCTACTTTCCAAAGGCAGGCGCTCATTAGCTTGTGGGCTAATGAGGCTTAGGAATTTGCATTGGTCGAGAGGATGGGAGGTCGGACTCATCACACCTTTTTGAGGGGAATTATTGTCTACTCTGGGACTCTCTTTATAGATTTAAGTTAAGTTCTTGAATCCTTATTACATTACCAAGTATAAAATGAGCTTTCCTTTAGTTTTAACAATCAATGATTAAATATGCAAGAAATTTAGAGAATCTTTTATATGTATTTGAGGTTCTTCATCAATATAGAATCATCTATATTTGTTTAGAGATTCTTGGTCAATGGTATCCTTCAAAACATTTATATAAAAGTCTCTTGGTCATTTTGATGACCAGGCTGGTTTTAAAGCCACTCAGTGGGGCACTTGAAGTTTATCGTCATTCAGAAGGACAGAGATTATTTCAATGTTGGGATCGAACCCATAAATGGGCTACCTACGTATCCTTTGTTTTTTTGAAAAAAAGGAATCAGAACCCACGTAGTTCGAGGAATGGGATATGATGTTTTATGATTGATGGCTCAAAGATGAATGTCATAATTACTTTTACACTCTAAGCTCACGTGAGTCATGCTCGGTGTGAGAAACAAGAGGTATTGGTAAGATTTAGACCATTGAGCCATAAAAGATGCAATCATAAGAATTTTGTTTTGGGGCTTATGTATAGATGACTGCCCAGATAGGCGAAGGTTTAGGATTTACTTTTAGGGAGAAAATCCAAGAACAGGGTCCACAAAGTTATATGTGCTTCATGGAGATTTGAATACTCTAATCTTGGGGCTTACTCCTAAGGAGGATGCCCAAGTTAGGAGGGGACTTATGATTGGGTTTTATTCCTAAAAAGGAAACCCAAATCAAAGAAAATTTGTGACTGGTTAAGAGAAATTTTAAGAGACTTGGGGCTTACTCTTAAGAAGGATGCCCAAGATTTATGACTAGGACTTATTCCTGAGAAGGAAGCCTAGGTTAGGGGATTTGGGGCTTACTCCTGAAAAGGAAGCCCAAGGTTATGACTGAGTCTTTATTCCTGAAAAGGAGACCCAGGTTAGGGATTAAGGTTTGGGGCTTACTCCTGAGGAGGATGCCCAAGATTAAAGGACTTGATTGGGGCTTATTCTTAAGAAAGATGCCCAAGATTTATGACTAGGACTTATTCCTGAGAAGGAAGCCTAGGTTAGGGGACTTGGGGCTTACTCCTGAAAAGGAAGCCTAAGGTTATGACTGAGTCTTATTCCTGAAAAGGAGACCCAGGTTAGGGATTATGGTTTGGGGCTTACTCCTGAGGAGGATGCCCAAGATTAAAGGACTTGATTGGGGCTTATTCTTAAGAAAGATGCCCAAGATTTATGACTAGGACTTATTCCTGAGAAGGAAGCCTAGGTTAGGGGACTTGGGGCTTACTCCTGAAAAGGAAGCCCAAGGTTATGACTGAGTCTTATTCCTGAAAAGGAGACCCAGGTTAGGATTCTCTCATCTTAAAGGATGAGGTTGAAATGAATGAACTCTCAATCTTTGGTGACATAAAGATGTTTAAATCACTGGGTGTTTGAGAGGTATTTCACAGAATTCCTTTCAGATAAGGATGTCAAATCAATAAATCATGCCATAAATGGCTTTTGAAGAGTATCTTGAAGACTGAATCTTGAATAGGAAGGGTGAAATGGCTTAAGAGGGGTAAAAATGGGCAAGATGGGCACCCAAAAAGCTAGGGGCGCGCAAGTCTTGAAGGTCGCGCAAGTCCTGCGTCGGCGCGCAAGTGTTGGTCGCGCAAGTATACTTGCGCGACATGAGGGATACTTGCGCGATTTTCAACCAGAGTTGAATTACCTGAGCGACTCTTTATTAAACCCTTTCCCATCCTCTTGAGGTTCTTCCAGAGAAGGGACGCGCAAGTTATATTGAAGGAATTAAGTTGGCGTGCAAGTGTTTGATAAGTTTCAACACTTGGGCCTTCCTTCTTCTCTTTAGATCTTCCATTCTAGGTAAGAAATTACCTTATAAGTGTTCCGGAAGCTTTGAGAAGAGACTTGAGCGTCGGGCGCTTTGATCCGAGTTTCTAGAAAGAGATCCTCTCGAATGGGGGGCCCACAGGGTCTATTTATAGGCAAAAGAAGACCCCGGGCGGTTACTGGGCGGTTACCAGATCTGTCGCGCAAGTCCCTTGCACGACCATGAGGGGTCGCGCAAGTGTTGAGGCGGCGCGCAAGTATACTTGCGCGACCAAGAGGGAACTTGCGCGACCTCTGGGCAATGTTCTCCTTTTTCATCCCTTTGTCGATTTTTGATGTTTCTTCAAAGGATTAATCACTTTGAGCTCAGATATTCCCTTTTCCGAACTTTAGATTCCGTGACGAAAGGAGCGTCAACAGGGAAATTTTGATAGTGTTCCTGATACATGAATTAGATGAGTTTAGGATTCATGTTACATTAATTTTTCATCTCTCTAAGATTGTGATACCAGAATGATTTACTTTTTCCAAAGAAGAAAATTATGGTTACGCTATTCCATATCTGGTGTATTTTCCCTAGTCGGTGGTCCTAAACTGACTCTAAATTGATGGGTTAGGCCAGATATGAATTATGATATTGGGAATGTTTTTGGTTCTGTTGCTTTCTTTTTTATTGTTTTTAATTTTTGAGATCCTTTTCTAAATATCGACATGATAGTTCTTTTGATGGTTATATGTGTATTCTTATGGGATGTTATTTATTTATAATTTATTATGTGATATTGGTCATTATTTTTGTGATTTTTAGTTAGTTATGATCATATTGTATGTGTGTTTTGTATTTGGATCGGTGATTTGAGGGTTTTTTGTAGATGGGTTGGGCATGGTTGATTTTTGGTCAGATCGTAGTTAACTGAGAATAGTTGAATTTTGAAAATTATGAGCATAAGAGTGATAATTATTTTATTATTATCAAATATATATAGTTCATGAATTGATTTATTAGTTTACGTGTTCATGTAATGCTAAACATAACTAACACCCATGATGTATCTTGTTTTTATATTTCTCTGAATTTTTTTTTATTTCATTATATGATTTGTGTGAATGATTTTTTCACTGGGTAGTATATCTTGGAGAGTGTGTGTGTTGAACCAAAATTTTTTATTAATTAAAAATGGATGGTTGAACTACATAATTCTCAATAGTATATTAGCATGGGGTCCTGCATTGGTAGCCAAGTCTGACTTGTAGATATTATAGGTTTTCCGAGGTTCATTATCATATATAATGGGAAATTTTTTTTAAGAATATTCCTTCCATTTAGGGTCAGTTAATCCTATTAAATCTTACACATCAATTTTAATTTATAAAATTATGAGTGATCTACCATTTCCATAATTTTTTAATATATTCTTGGGGGAGAAAAATGTATGTTTTCCATATTGTTACACATTCTATAATAGAATATTTATTTTATTTATTTATTTTATTTTTATTTTATATCTTTTTACATCATCTATATTACATAGAGATTCAAGATAAAAATGATTTAAATTTTTATTTTTTAATTATTTTAATTATAATCATAAAATGTTTAAAACTTATGTAGAAACCATTCATTTTTATCAGGTTTAATGTAGAGTGGTTTGAAATTTTATAGGCGTGGTTTTTAAAATCATTCATGCTCCTAGGTGTAATCTTATACAATTTTTTTTATTTCATAATGTAAGACACACAATCACTAAAGTGATTATTAAATGATGATCGTAAACCATCAGTCAAATATTAAATTTAGATTATTTTCATTTTTTTCTTTTTTTTTCTTTCATATTTAATTCTCCCCCTGCATTTACCCTACCTGGGATTAATATCACTCCCTTATGACCCTTAACAGTGCAATCATAAAATCCGAAACACATCATCCTTATTCATTTTTTTAATTCATTATGATTTGATTTCATATTTTCCTCGGTATGTCTCATATTCCAAAATATTTTTTTATTACCACATTTTCTCCTTCACTATTTCTATGGTTGGTTCATCTAAACACTAGTTATATGGTGTAAACATATTTTTTATCACTTTTTGTTAATGGTTTAGGTGGGTTTAATAACAACAATTTGGATACCCTCAACCAAAGGTTACTGAAATCCATATGATTTGGGGTATGTACCCCAATGTTTAATATTCAAATATTAGTACCCACTATTTCTTGGTTTGTTAAATTCATTATTTATATAATTATATATTTTTTGACTGTTGGATATTTTTTTAAATTTTTCATAGTATTATTCATTAGGAATAATACACTTAGAGGGAATGTGAATTCGGACTTGAAATTCCACAAATTTAATATTTTTTAAATTAATCAATTAAATTAAACTTTTATATGAAAAACTTTTATAACACTAGTTATCTTTGAAAATAATTTAAAATATTATTTTGAACCACTTTAGGCCATTAGTGAAAATTGGATTAATTATTCCTTGGGGATATCACATTTTCTAGTTTATAAATATTTTTTTTTTTTTTTTGAATTTTTTTTATTTTTATTATTTTGAAATAAAATTTATTGGGACGATATTTCAAAAAAAATATGTATCAAAAATACATATTTTAAAAAATGACTCTTTATATATATATATATATATATATATATATATATCTGTGTGTTTATATATTTGATCTCTCTACATATATACATTAATATACATACATACATAAATACTTATATATATATATTCACATGTTAATATGTCATTTTTTAAAATCAGGTTTGTGTGTGCCTGTGTGTTTATGTGTGTGTTTGTGTTTTTTTGTATATGAGTTTGGTTAGAAAAGGTTATTTTCAGTCATAAATTCTAAATTATAATTAAATAGAATTTTCAAAAATTTATGTGACTTCAAAACAAATTTATGTTTAGTGGAGATAGATCCCCTTATACCAACTTCTTCTTTTATTAGTACGCATTATTTTCCTTAGGTATTGATCCATATTTCATATTGTGTGAGTAATATATTATATATTTCGTTCAATAATATGGATCTTAGGGAGTGGATGATTATTTTGATATGCATAGAGATTCTTGTATTTATTATTATTAACAATTTATACATATTATTTGATAGTCATGTTAGATTCACTCCTTATATTAAATTGAACACAAAATCTAAGGATATTACGTAGGATTATAGTGGTGGCATAAATTAATTTTACTTTATATATTATTAAGATGTGTCTTTAATCTTCACTTGTAGGTTATGTGATTCTATAACATTATCGGTCATTCAAGGGAAGTAATTTTTTTGATTAAATAGATGTAGAATAAGTTTTTATATTCCAGGAAACCCGTTAAATGATTTGTAAACTGACATAAGGGGATAATATAAATTCCTTATATTCCTATATTTATTTTTAATGTGTTACACCTAATATTGTATTCTTTTATTTCCATTGTTGTATATATAATATGGTCCCTTTTAGTATTTCTTTTCTAATTAATTTTGTATGTGTTACATCTTCCTATATGAAATCTAAAATTATTTTAAAATAATATTTTTAAATTATATTTAGAAGAGGAATTTTCCCATTAAATGATTTCAAAGTTATTTTCTCCATTAAAAAAATAAAAAAATAATTTTTTGTAAAAAATTATGTTTTTTTGTTTAAAATTTATTTATTTATGACAACATATTTTCCACATTATATTTCAAACTAGAACTAAATGGATCATTCATTAAAATTTTATGTATAAGAAGTGGTTTCTCTTAAAAACTAAAATTATTCCTTTACTCAAACCTATTAATAATTTTAGTTTTATCTTTAATTTTTGAAATTCAAAAACTTAACAGAATTGATTGATTGAAGTATATAATTTTTTTCTTTTGGTTTCCTTTTTGAAATTAAAAAATTAATATTTTCATACATTCTATTGATAATGGGTAGTGATTTCTATTAGTGGATAATGAAAGGGAAACTATGGGATTATTTGTATCTTTCTATATGCATTGGATAGAGATTTTGGGTTAGAAGTTTGATTATTTTTCTTAGAATTATTTTATGATCTATTGATCAGTTATTCTAATCTTATTCAGTATAGAATTTCTATATATAAATGTTTTATACCTATTTTAATTGCTTTTTTTATAAATTCAAAATAAATAAATGGTGAAATACCTCTCAATATATATGTATATGTATATGATGAACTAGTGTACATTAGTAGCCCATGGGGGTCGAGATTACCCCTCATGCCCTGTCATAAGCTGACTCGGGAATCCTAAAATTTGGATAGATTAGGTTAGTTTGTGATTTTTTGGGATATTTTTTTCAATAATTTTTTTAATATTTATATGTTTCTTATATTTACATGAGTGAAAATACCATCAATTATAAAAGGTTGCCTCCTCTCCTCACTAGTCCATAAACATTGATCTCTCTAGCTCAAACAATCTATACCAAAATCACTATCCAACTCTACTAAAAACATATTAAAGGTCACAGTCCAACCAAATGACATATCCTAAATGTATATAGTCATTATCTAATGGATTATATCCATGGATGAGGAATAAGTCCAAAAAAATCAATATTGTATATTTATTATTCCACCTCTTAATAAATATAAAATTAAAATTCAATAATAAATAAATGTTAATATTTATTATAATATAAATTTATTTTTTTGATAGAAAAAAATTTTGATAACTCATTTCCAAACTATGGGAAATGACAACATCACTCATCCACGCAAGTCGACAACCACCACCACAAAGTTCTTTTTTCATTACCACAACATCTGACTAAATAAATTGATTGATAAAATGATTTTGTATCCTATTTATAAATTAATTATGATTCGTTTATTATTATATATTACTTACCTTATTACACAAATTTTTTGTGGGAAATTATTATGTCTTTAATGCATACATGAGGACTATGACCTCCATGATGTGATGTGAATCAATTCTCATTGCTTCCATACATAGATGGTAATAAGGATGGAAGAATATAATAAATATAATTTCTATAACACAATTATGATTTTTGAAAATGTCAAAATAACATATACATTATTTTTTTCAACCTAGTGAAAAAATGGAATCAACATTAATGTGTACCTAATAAATAACATTGCAATGATTTGATGTGTCGAAATTTTAATGAAATTCTAAATTATATTAATATAAATTATATCAGAAATTTAAACATGATAATTAAAACATTTTTATTATTTTTTATTAAATTAAAATATTACCCCATTGACTATAGTTATCGAACAAAAATTATTTTGATGATTACGAACCAAAAAACAATAAATTTTGGAAATAAAATATAACTAATTTCAAAACTAAATAAAACATGGTTACCAATAAAATAAAAGTAATAATAATAATTGAATGAACACAGTATTTTTCAATCATGTGAATAAATAATATAAAATTATTTTTATAATGTAAAATAATATACAAATATAGATTACACTAATGTTAATGTATTTCCCTTCACATTTTTTATTCTATGATACTCATAAGATTTCACAATTGTTTTTTGGGATTTATATATTAAATTATTTATTTATATTATTATTATTTAACAAAAATAATTTTTTTACAAATAAATTTAATTTTCCCTCAAAAAATAAAATTTTATTTAAAATTTAACAATGTGGTAATGGATTTTTATTAGGACTCTGTTTCAAAGCCATATTTTCCTAAAAATTCATTTATATGTCCATGTTTTTATAAATTTTTAATAAATTTTAATATATTTTTCAGTTATTCTAAAATTTTATTTTAGAACATTTTAATCGTTATTTTTATTTGTTTTGAAAAGGAATATATTCTTTTTTTTATGATGATGTCATTTTATACATTCTATATAAAATTCCTGATAATAAAAAATTTAATGTTTTTTTAATGAATGGATTCGCATATCATAAGGTTAATTATTCATTACGATGACTCAAATTTACGATAAAACATGTTTTAGAATTATTGTATATCCATTTTTTTGAATTTTTTAAATATTATTTATTTGAAAATTATATTTCACCTTAATCATAAAAAAATATAGTTTTTCATATAGATTAAAATAATTATTTCAAGGGATTTTTGATAAAAATTTGTATTCTAAGTTAATTTTCAAATTATTGAACATGGGGATTATAGATAACGATAGGTGATTCATGTATATCATATTGAGATGGGTAAGCATGATATATATCCCCAGTGAATTTGATGATTGTTTGTTTGTAGAATGAAGAACTAGGGGAGAGAATTAGGGTAGTTACTCCCATCAAATTAAATTGGAATTAGTCCTTAAAAAAACTTTACACAAGCATGAACATGTTTTATGAATATGATACTCTATTATATCATCTTTATTCATTATTTTGGTATTTATGGAAGTATTTTTTTCACCTGGTAAGGAATTTTTTTGATCTTTTAGATATAAATGTGACTTTTACTGAAATGATTTGATGAGATCTGATGTTTCTATTGAAGTTTTCATGGTTTTGTATCATTTTTAATTAGATTCAATGGTTTCAATTCTGGAACATTTTAATTTAAAAAATTTAAATGTTTTTTATGATCAAAATGTTTTATAAATAAGAAATAAAAATTTTCATGCGTTTTTATGTTTTCCAATATACTAATGGTTTTCAATTATTTTTCTATCCCATATTAAGACATGTTTTAATCATCCAACATTTTAATATGATTTTCATAATATATAAAGGTGTTTATGACCTATATAGAGGTCATTATTTTTACAATGGTTGATCATCATATATTAGAAAAACAAATTCTTGAAAGGAATAGGGGTTTCTGTTTAGGAACCTGTTTTCATTGAAAATTTACCTATGATTGGAGTGTCCACATTGTTCTGTATGATGTTTAAAAAACTATTAAATAATATTCTGAAATTTTAATGGGAATTGAATAGTTTCAAACCTCATTTGTAAATAATATAATTATGAGTTGATTATTTTATGAGGTTTTATAACCCAACCTCTTCTATGTTTTGATTGTGTGTGATTTTATTATAATTTTTTTATTAGTTCATATACACCCCAAAAATGATAGATAACCTTATTGATTCCCAAATGTTTTATGTTTTTGGGTTTTTCACAGATCAACGTCGTTAGTTGGGTAAAGGATGAATGAGTATTGTCTCTTCCATACACTCTATTATTGATGAGGTCTGTATGTGATTTCTAGATTTTGGAAGTTCAATTTATATAATGCTGATTAGATTGAGATTTAATATATATATATATATATATTGGGGTCATGAATTTTTTTTGGATCCCATAAGGTGTATGTTATTGATATTCATAATACCATATTATGATGGACATTTGTTGGTTGGCAATTATGTTCATATGCATTATACAGATGTTTTATTGTTATAGTTGGATGATTTTGGTTATAATGAAGTCATAAAAACCTATTTTATTGGTTAAGGTATGGAATAAGACTAAATAACATCATTATTCACTAGTATGTGATATTTGAATATGGTGGTGATAATATTGAAGGAATGTAAGCACCATGCCATTTTCAATTATGGAACGAGGGAGAAAGACAACTAGGGAAGTGGAATATGATAAACTTATTTAAATATTGTTAAATAATATTTTATTACATATTTATTTGATATTTTATTATATATGATTAGGGAATCGATTTGATAGTTTACATGAATGAGCTTATTTGTTTTTCAGTTATTTTTATTAAGAATTGGTTTCATGAAAAATACTTATTGAATTAATTTTGATGTGTATCCTATGAATTATGCGTATCTTCTCACCAATATATATATTATTTTAATATTTTATATCATTATTTTTGATATCATGTTAGACTTTTCCATCTCAGATCATGAAGCTTTGTTATGTCTACAGATGTGGGATTTTTACATAAGTATTTTATTTTGGGGTATTTTAATTGTATAATATTTCTACGAAATTTTGTTATAATAGTATATTTTATTATTTTAAATTGTGTTTTTATTGGACGTATAATTTTCTTATTTATAGGATTTATGGGCTCAATTCCTCTGAATCTCATGTCTCAAACCCTCAATGATAGTTTCCACCATGAATCCAATAACATGTAGGCTATAAGGCGTGGTTCCATCATCACTATTGGTCTAGTAGGATTTCCCCTATGGTATAGGTCATGTAATAATCGTGGGAAGAAAGAATAATATTATAAATAAAATGGACATTGAGTACAATTAATTTTTTTAAAAATATATGTAACAATATATTTTTTGGAATTCAATATTAATGTTTTATCTATATTCATTATAAATAATTCCATTATAATCATCATTATTTGATATATTGTTATTTAATATATTTTAATAATATATAATTTTATCCAATATTGTTATTTATTTTTTTAAATTCTGATTTACAATTTAATAGTAATAAAATTCAAAAATAATAAACAACTATTGAATTAAAAAAAAATTAAACAGAATATTTTTTATAAAAACTGTATTTTTTCATTACATATTATTTTCAATATTATTACCTTAACATGTTTTTTTATTATTATTAAATTAAATCAATTGTTCATCTACAAATTTTTTTATAATAATCATTTGATAGATGTTATATAATTTTAATTGGATGTGATTAAAATCATTTAGTGCCACAAATGATATTCTTATGAACGAAAAATATTCAATGTGCTATACATTTTTAAATTTATTAGACAAATTAGTTTCTTTAAAATGGTTATTATAATACAATATATTTTATTAAAGGCTAAAATTTTTATTATCAATATTTTAGTTAGATAAAAATAACTTTTAGTTATTAATAGGGGGTCATAGTTTTGGGGGTGGAAGTAGTGAATTCCATGGGTGTCTCTACATAAATTGTTGTTGTACTCCTATGGTAAGAAGCTAGTACATACACATAAAATTATATTTGTGTTGGGATCCCATTACTAGATTGTTCATATACTACAATATTCCATTACATCCACTTTTTGAATGATTCAATATATAGTTAATTAGTAATTCTATATAATTGTTTTTAAAAAATATATATTTTATTTATTCACATAAATAGAGAATTTTTCTATATATATATAAATTAAATTAAATTAATTAGAGTTAAAATTTATGTTAATCATGTCTATATTATTTACTTTCACTAAATTGTTTTGTAAAAAATAAATAATTTAGATTAAAATCTATTTACCACAGTAAAAGTAAAATGAGGTAAATGGGACATAGGGGTTATGGTTAAAAACTTCATTATCAATTTATATAATTTTTTTATTTGTTGATTCATTACCAATAATAATTATATTTTTCATAATGATCCATTTTCCATATAAAATAACAACCTTACACATTATTGAAGGAAAATTTGTAGAAATTTCACCAAAAGTATTTTTTAAAATGCCCCCTTAAAAGCCCATTTGGTTGAAATTTTTCTCTTTAATACCTAACCAAATTCAATCTCATGTATCCTTGAAACTAATTTGTAATGATATTCTTCTAAAAAATATTCCCAAATCTATCTTTTCAATAGTATAATGATTCTGGATAAAATTCCTCAAAATATATATAATCATGTCCTATATTTTAAATTGAATTATCATCTTAACTCTTTATAAATCTCATTATAAAATCTATCAATAGTATATTATCATCATTATATTTATAATTAAATTATTTTGAAATAATATTAATCTAAACATCTACACAGTATTGAGTATTTAATAGTTTTAAATACGAAGGTTCGACCAAATACATGAAAGATTTCATAAAAACACCATCATTTTCATCATTACTAAGTATCAGTATTTAAATAATTTTTTAATATGATATAAATAAGGGAAATATATTATGATTTTTTATTGCTAGGTAACATAAAAATAATGTACCTTATATAGTGACAATTGTTTAAGAGTATATTACACAAAACATTCTCATCATAGATTTTATTCTCATTAACCGTACACATAAATTGTATCAAATAGCAACATGCCTAATATATAATTGAAAAATGTTATTCTACTACATTAAAAAAATTGAGGATAAAAAAATTATCAATTTAAGTGTATCATCAGGTCCGATATGACTCTTATATGAAGGAAAAAATTAACTTTTCATATTTTTATGATAAAATAAATAATTAATAAAAATATGTGTATGATACATGATTATATTTATTTATTTTAAAAGTTATTAAATACGAATAATACTGTGAGAAAATATTTTTTATGTTTTAATTTTTATACAGGATTTTATAGAACCATTATAAAAATTATAGGTAATGTAAATGGTTTCATTTCCAATATTACATTGAAATCAATATTATTTTACCTAAGTTTTATTTATGGAAATTTTTTTATTATTTAAAATAATTACATTTATACTTTACTTTATTTTTTTTAACAATTTCTACATGTCATTTTACAATTTCATTATACATTATTTGAAAATTCAACCATAAAATTTCATATATATTTAAACGACCTTATCTTATATATTTGATTGAAAATGTTTCTCCTAAATGTACATATTCTACATTATTTTTTATAAATGTCTTTATATATATAACTATGAATTCACATTCCATTTTATATTATAATTATATTTCAATATAAAATAATTAACGGATTTCCATTTTCATTTTTTGCATGATTTATTTTATATTTAATTTCACTTTATTTTGAAAAGTGTAAAAGGATTTACTTGTATGAAATTTTTTGAATAGTTTGATTATCCCTCCATATTCTTTTGTATTATTTTTTAATCTTCTTTTATATCATGGTTTTCTAATGTAAATCCTATTAATGTTTTTATATGTTTTCCTTTGAATTAAATTTTATTAAAATGAAAATGATGTTTCTAATAATTTTTCAATGTAATTATTGAAATACCTTATATAAATATATTCCCTCTATATTAAAATCTATTAATATTATGTATTCTATACTAGGTATATGTTTTGAGGAATCCATCCTCTTTTCTTCGCTAGATGTATTATAATCTTTTTTTGAGAAAATGTTCATGAAGCATATTTATTTCTCATAGTTTTTTGGAATTATCAATTTTCCCATATTAATGTGGAACACATATGTTTGGTTTTTCATTATGTGATGGAGGAAATAATTATATATCACTAAATTATACTAGGTAACGATTTATATCTCCCGAGATGGGTTTTATGGTAATGGGGACAGATCTCACTCTACTACAGAACTATGTACAGATTGTTTACCATAATTGAGAGTGAAAATAATAAAATATAAGACTATTATTACTACATGATGTTGTTATTTTCATAAATCCCTGAAACAATGAATTTTTTTTCTTAACTATGTTCTGCATTCATATGTTGCATCTCTATTTTATGTAACATTCCTATGTTTTTTTCAGTAATATTGACAACATATTCATATTTAAACACCAATATGACTCATGTCTTATGTTATATCAAAAGACTAATGGTATAACTCATGATTTAATTGGAATTATTTCTTTTTCTTACGTTCATAACCTATTATTATGTTCATATTCATACATATTCATCTTTCCCTCGCATTTTAAATTTGGTTCTTATTTCTTATATTCACCTTTACTTATCACTTAAACACATAAATTTCATATATTTCAACTCCACAAGTTCAGAAGATTTATATTTTTTATGATATTTATAGAAGGGTATAACTTTTGAAGAATATTTATACTTTATATTAAATAATTGTTATAAAAAATTATAGTCATTATTAAAATCTTGAAGGATATTACACCTATATTTTTATGTTGGGTGATTTGTCATGATATGTAATTACTATTCACGTAAAATAATATAATATGTATATATATTAGGAATTGTACATCTTACTTGGTGTCAGATATGAAATTATTTATTTATTGGCGATTAAGTTATCATTAAAAGGTGGTTAAAATTTATATCAACCCATGTTGAATAAAAATTGGTGTATGATGAACCTAAAATTTCACAGTATAAAAATATTTTTTCACAAAATAGTACATCATAGGATGACATTTATTTTTTAAATGTTTTATTTCTCTTCTTATTATTGTTAATAATCACTATAATAATTTCGTATTTATAAATTGGATTGAACAATGACGAACCAAGTAAACTACAACTATAATGGGTAATGTAACGATTTTCCCAATGACTAAAAAACTAAATGTTGCTGGGGAGAAAAATATTTTAGGAAATATCACTGATATTTCTAAATCATTGATCTGTAAAATGATTGATGTTGAAAATCCAATAAATACAATATAGGAAACACTGTGATTTATTTCCTTTTAGTGTAAAAAACATCGCATTTTGTGGGTCTATCAATCCACTTAATGTTAAAAAAATTGATCAAAAAAAAAAAAGAAAATATATTTTTTCCATTGTCAAGGTAGGAGAGGTTTTTAATTATTTATTAGTTATAAGGTAAACCCTACCTTAGAAAAACTCTCATTATAAATATGTGTTTGGAGGCAGAAATAATATATTTGGAAAGGGTGGTGTTTAAGAATTTATTTATCAAGATATATTTTCCTCAAACACTTTTCACTAAAATGGATAGAGAATTTATAATGCATAATTAAAATAATGGAGTATCTATTGGTACCTATGAGGTAAACATAAAATTAAATAAAACTTTTAATTTTGTTCTTATCATTAAGCCATAAAAAATTAATTATTTTGTTAATAAATTAAAACCATGTTTCCCAAGTTCATTGTTTATAATGGATTTTTGTAGATTTGAATATATCATTCAATATTTTATCACGATGAATGAAAAATAAAAGACTCCTATCATTCAGGTGTTCTTGTAAATAGGAAATGGTAAATTATGTTTAATGTTAACTCAAAATGTATATCCCATTATGGAAAAAAACTTCATCGCCTAGTAATTTTAATATATATCAATAATCATGGTTTTTAAATTTCCTAAAATAAATTTTTAAATGCTTCTATTTTATAAGACTTTGAAATCCGTAAAAAAATAGGTTTATACTATATTAAAAATGAAAAGGTAAATTTTCCTAATTCACCATAAACACAAAATACTTAGATTTTATGTTGTTTACACATTATTCCAACTACTGTGAAAATTCAACGGTTAATTATAACAATCGACATCAACAACCTTCAATGAAATGGGTGACTGAGAATGATTAAGGATTAAAAAATATAAATGTTTTTTAAAAAAACTATTGTTTATTGTTACAAAAATCAACCTCTCAATAACATCAAATATCTTTTCTGATTCAAGTAGATCCACTCTATCTTATCTATGATGTCTTTACGAGTAATAAATCATCAATAAAATTATTAGATACTAAATTATTGATATCAACACATAGTGGAAAAATTATTTAAACAACAATCTATTACTCCTCTATATATACTTTTTATTATAATCTACTTCCTTCAATTCTCAATTTCTTGAACATTAATTTAATTTTTTTTTGATTTTTTGAATTCATTGTATATCTCTACATAGACACCATATTAGTTATTATGTTATGTAATTCACAATTCATATTATATGTAAATATATGATTAATTAAATTTAATGGATAAATATGAATCCCCAATGACTTTAGATTCATTATATAGATCTTAATAATAAATGATGTGTGGATATTTGGATCATATGTTTTCTAATAAAATAAATTATGAGGATACAAATTTTCTGAATGAATATGATGATGTTTTTAAATAGAGTATCTATGTATTTATATAGATTGTGATTTTGGGTTTTTTTATAGAACTCATAAGTGGGTTTATTCATATATAAATTACTCTTTATTGAAAGCATCTAATATAATTATATGAGTTGATTAAAATACTATAATAAACTATTTTCAATAGATATAGTCACTCAGTTTCATCACCCTGGGTGCAAAAATTCTCATTATTCATAATAAGTATAGATTAATTCTTACCTGTATTAATTATCATTGAACAAAATATCACAATCATTAACATGTATCATATATCATGTATTGATTAAGTGATTGATCAACTTAGAGGGTATCAATACTTATCAAAGAGCGAACATTGATCATTTTATCATCTATTAAATCTAAAAAATAGAATATACCCAATATTTCCTCACATATAGAATATAAACATTATCAAATCATTGTGATTCTATTCAGACATAAAATACCCCTATTATCTTAAAGGATTATAAAATATACCCTTTAGGGATTATCACCATCATGTATCAGTAGAATCTATGTATGATATTATAATATATTCAAAATAATGGTACTGTTGGGAGTTCATATGAGGATTGTTTTCAATACATTTAGAATGAAAAAATTGAATGAAAACATTATAAAGTGTGATTTATTGATATAAAGGGTATCATTAGTATGACATGTAGTCACATGTGAGGTTATAAATATTAATTATTAAATTATATAAGTAATTAATGAATTTCTCCATCCAAAAACAATAATATTGATCAATAACATTCATGGATTGGTTGGGTAATATAAAAATATTTTTGAATAATTTTTCATGAATATCAATCCCAAAAACCAATTGAACTTAGAGAGTATTAAATATTATACAAAGAGAATAATGTGAATACTATTTCAATAGTATTCATGAGAATTTTTCCACTACAACTATACATAAATTAACCGATTGTTGAGAATTGTTTATGATTTTAGTGATTCAGAATAGAAATTACTCGGATGGGTTCTCTTGAAAATTAATATGAAGGTATCCTAAAATCATATTAATAAATTAATCTTGTGAAAAAATAACTATTATATGATTTGGATCTAAGAGTGTCAATAATTTAATTAAATATATAAGGTCATAATATATATGTTAAAAAATATGAGATTTAAGTTGATCAAAAGATTTTAAATTATATATTCACTTATAGGGAGTTAAAAATCCATTGAATGTGGTGCTTTGACTCGATCATGTACTATTACTTCTCAACACATTACCATATTGGGAAGCAAAACAAGGTGATTGATACTTTAAACTATAAGGATTATTCCACCCCACCCATGATTAGGATTGAATGATACCAAATTCTCATGGTTTTGAAAAATATGGATCATCAAATGATTATGAAAGGGGAAAAATATTATATTTTCCAAATTATTGTTCAACCACCCATCCAAGTTATGATCAATGAGGTGTAGAAGGATGATGATCTAATTTAAAAGTTGGTATGGAATATTATAGATTTCAAATTTTAATTTGATAGAATTTTAATATTTGGTTAATGAATATATGTTACACTAATGAATGAATTGAAAAATGATCTAGTTATGATTTATATTGATCAAAATTCTTTATTTATACCAAATGAATAATTATATATAGTGATAAATAGATTAATTTATAGTTTGGAAACAAGAATATCATTATTTTAGTGTATATATCATGATTCATGGTATTATTTTGTGTTAAGTATTAACAGAATAGTACTAAAGGGATGATGAACCCATTGACCATACATTTACAAAAATGGGAGAACATCACTATGTATTTTGTTTTATATATCCATAAGAATATGACGTGCCATAATTAAATTTGGGACATAGTCAGTCACCCTATTAAGTCATAATATTTCATCTATGTTCAAGATAATTTGTCACACATAATCAAAATTACAATATTTAAATAACTTAAATTGATTGTATTCATGAATTACCACTCTATATTTCATTCAAAAAAACTTTATGTGTTGCAACGGCGTATGTGTGAACTACTTCCTCAAAAAATATATGTATTTTTTCATCAAAACCACACATGGTTGGTTATGTACGTGTATTTAATGGGAATAAATGATACTTTTTATCTTAATATTATTATAAAATGAAAAATTATTGACTAACATATTTTCTTTAAATCCATTGAAAAATATAACATCCCTTTTGATTACGTGTGAACTATCACCTCTATGAGGTGATGTCTTCCATTTTTCATAAAATCAATACTTATATGGTTATAAATTAATATTATTGAAATATTATTATTTTAATTGGTAATATATTTTAGGGATATGTTTATAAATGGATTATAAAAAATAAATTATATTATAATGTAGTTGGTTTTTATTAGTTAATTACTCAAAACAAGTACATCATCAATTTCATAACATGATATTGTACATAAAATTATCATGGGATGATATTATAAAAAAACATATTTTTAGGGATACACTATTGTATAACCTTGAATAATTATGGAATAATGGATTTCTTATCTTAAAATGGTGTTCGACAACATCATTACAATACAAGTGTAAAAAATTGAAAATTTCCAATATCTAATGATAATAATAAGCTTTTAAAAACTAATATATTCAAATTATTTGATTATAAATAATGAATATATATGGTAATATATATAAATAATTTTATGTAATAATACATTAATATATGTTTTAATTATACTTGTGGTTAAAGATTATTCAAGAAAATAAAGAGTATAAGGTAATGTTTTATAATGAAAATTTTATTTTCAATAGATATATTCCACATTCAAAACTTATTTTATATGTTGTAGTGTATTTACTAACCAGTAGATATTTATTTCCTACATACATTGAATTCATGGTTCTAAAAAATTGACTCTTTTTTATCATTCGGGGTCCCCTGATCATGTAATTTTATGTATCGATTGGGGAAAATATTGATATCTTATATGTTAGAATTCCAATATGAATGTTTATTATTAGGACATATTAATTATGAACTGTATTTCTTATTCGCTACATTTTTTAATTAATTTGTTTTGTTTAGTAGGAGATATTTGGGTATCATTATTAGATTGATCCTAAATATATCTATTGATTTTATGAGACAAACTAGAATGGATGTTTGGAATATACCACACATAAATATGCATGATTCCATGTAATGACATAATGAAGATTTGAATATGATATTAGGAAGTTTGGATTTGATTATTATGAAAACAAATATTATTATCAATGTGATTATTTATGTTTATATTTTATACATGGATATATTATCCTTTAATTATTTTAGTTATATGATATGTTTTATTTTATTGAAATATTATACATATTTTATTTATTATATAATAGTTTCTATTATATTCGTTCCATTGTTGAGCATAAAATTTTACCCCTTTTTGATTATTCCAATTGTTATGTGATGTGATCTGTGAAGGAGTAAATGGATATAATAAAAGAAATAATAAATTTATCATTTAAATTGGTGATAAATTTCAAGTTTTGGAAGAGAATTTCTGAATAATATATGTATGAAGTCTATCTCCTCTACTAAATTATTTAATCAAGTGGGATGTGATCTCTTATATCGTGTGAAAATATTATATAGTACATTCATTTTTTGGATTAATGGAATGCAAGGATGTTATATTTTTTGTTTTATATTATTTTTTTTGAATCCATGGTAACTAGATTCAAATAAAATTATTTGATAAAATATCTATATGAAAAAATCAAAATATATTTATAAGTACTGGAAGACACCCAAATAATTTGGTAGAATTTCAATTATGGTATTTCTAATAAAATAAATAAATATATATGTGTGGATTGTGGCCATCACACATAATCATCTTGGGGTAAGAACACTAAAAAAAATTATTTGGTATTAACATGACCTTCCCTCATTGCACAATGAGTGGGCCTGGCTAAAATTATGATTTGAAATTTACAACTAATATTTTTTGGATAAATCAAAATCATATTAAAAATAACTATAAATTATTTAAAAATATTTTCATTATTTGAAGATATTCTTAAAGACACAAATCTTATGGTTTCAGTTATTAGTTATGAATAAATTTCTAATTTATATTCTTTTTTGTAAAATGTTGTGAGTAATACTTGATGAGTGAAAATTATGAATGTCATAAGATACTCTATTTTATAGTAATGTTTATAAATGGATTTGTGTGGATTCAAAACCCATTTTAGCACCCATATTCTATATAGTGATTTCATTCATCATCAATTGAATGATGAAAATGGTGAATATTGTAGACACAAGTGGATTATAATTATATTGGGTCAGTTGTGTACGAACCCGTATCTTTGTTTCAGGTATGTTTTTCCTTTTCTGGTCGTTTGTGAGGAAAATAGGATAATCATGAAATTTTCAAAGTACACGTTGTGTACATTATAAGTACACACCGTGTACATCAATTCCGCTAGAAGCCTTGTGTTGGCCATTTCATGGCCACACACACGGCCATGTAGGGGTGACATGGAGGCCACCTAAAGTAGAGTGCGGAATAGGCGGGTACACACCGTATACTCCAAAAGTACATGCCATGTAATTCCTTTTTTTTCATTGAATGCACCAGGGTTGCGTCTAATCTCCAAAAACATCTCCTTTTAGGTCTCGTTCAGCCGAGAGCTCCCGAATGACCTCGGATCATCAACAAACCCTCGAGCAATCATCTGTCCTCTGAATCGAACTTCGTCGATTACGTTGGAATCACATCAGTGAGTTCTCTCTTCTTCTAGAACCTCGTTTCATAATTTCTTCTCTTTTCCATGATATCATGGGTTGAATGTTTTAGACTTTTTTTATAGATAATCAATGTTCTAAGGCGATTCATGCCCTGTGGTTCAAGTATATTGATCTCCTAACCCTGAGGTAGGTGGTTTGTGCCTTTCTATAGAATGTCTTTGAGTATTTATCTGAAAATTCCACCAATACCCTTGAACGGGGTATTGCGTGTTTCCAGTTTTTCCCTTGTTGTTGCTTGTTTTTCTTGTATGCCTGAGTAGAGGTTATTGTTTGCAAATAGGGTAATTTTCAATGATTTGGATGTATTTTCCATGCATGTTTTGCCTTTTTTATGATAGTTTGGTCTAGTTTTTTCTATTAGGCTATTGCCAATTCTATGCCTAGTATTGTAGGATGGTGTGACTGTTGTTCTTCCATGATGAGATGTTGTAGAATACTAGCCAAGGTGTTCATGAGGTTACTTTGTCCATTACACGATGTGATACTTGCTGATTTTACATAGGGTTGTGAGAACCAAGTGTATTAGACCATAAAGAAAAATGACGTAAGGTCTTCTCCAGAGTGTCTTTATAATACGATGCAAGACTACAGGGGGGAATTGACATTGGGTGTTTCCTCAGAGTGTCTATAGTTCATCGACGTGGGCCATAGGGGGAATGAGGTGCAAATTGCTTCCCCAGAGCGCATGTAGTATGATACGATACTATAGAGGGAATTGACTGTGGGTGCTTCCCCTGAGGGTCAATTCATTAGCTTAACTAGAGGGGTGAGACTATGTGTGCTTCCTAGAGGATTTATAGTACTTGTAGGATGAAACATAGGGGTTAGTCTATAAGAACTACCCTGAGGATTACCTATTTGTTCTACTTTCTTGAGTGAATGCTTACTTGTTTATAAATTATATGATAGAAACTATGGATTGTTTTATGCTGATTACTTTCCTGCTTACTGATTTCTGTACATTTACCATCCATATATTCATTGACTATTAGGAATAGATCATTGGGTTGTTGTCTACTGGTATTTTGTCTCACACCCTATTTGGGTCATGCTTTTGGGCCCAAACTGATTATTTTGTCATAGAAATTGATAAGGTAAAAAGACCTTCCTCTTCAGGTTCTTGATTGTTGTGGAGTTAGAGGGCATGGGACCAAGCTATGGCTTGTGATGCTGATAAGTTTATCTGATTTCTTTTTCACTTTGGTTTAGCACTGTTGTATTCCAGCATTGTGACTTGTTTGGAAATTTTCCTTGACATATATGTATCATGCATCATTTATATATATATCTTCTCATGTTGTTTCCTTTATCAGTCTTCCACTGTTTCTATTGTTTGGTATTTAATTCTTCTGTCATTGTATGTAATTGTGTACTTATTTTGTTTACTCTTCCAATGAGAGCATAGTTTCCCCATTATCACACCCAAGACCCTTGCTGCTATTCAGTAGCCTCTGGCGTTCGGGGTAATGCGCTTGAGGCCATGTGACCAACCGGGTACGGGGTGCCTATGGGTGGCTTCTGAAACTGGGACATCCCACAAGTGGTATCAGAGGAACTCTTTTCTCTTGATTTAATATTTTTAGCCTTTAGCCAGGGATAGGACAGAATTGGTACTAGGTAATAAGCTGTACCCGGGAGTAGAAATCCTGTGCAGAGGGAAAATCTAATCAACCTCATTTATTGCAATTTTTCTGGTTTGCAATTTTACAGCTAATTTGAATTCACCTGAGTGATTCACATGTTTTGTGTTGTTATCGTTGATTTTATTGAGGTTCTATTTCTATCACAACCCGACGAGATGTGGGTATGCCAACTCATGCATTATATATGCAGTTGTTAGAAATCACATGTCATGCCTTCTTCCCATGTCATCTTGGACGCATTAGTGATTTCATGTTGTTGTGATTGATGTTATGTAGAATATGCACACTATTCTGATAGATTCCTTGATAAAAATATCTTCTACTTGTTAGAGAATTTATTGTGTAAGCTTTTATCTGAATGAATCCCAACTTTTGGTTTTTGGGGTGTTATGGGCCCTCATTGAACATAATTTGGTGGATCATTTACTTGTTTACCTTGTTTGTAACTTGTTAAGGATGTAAACCTTTGATTCTTATGGAGTATGGGCCCTCATGGATCGTAATTTGGCACTATTAGTGTTCATTTTTGTGTTTTCTAGGTTCCGGAGTAGTTTCTGAGGCTTACTATTTAGAAAAACCCAAAATACATGCCGTGTAGTTTTGACAACACACCATGTGTTCATTTTTTTGGGAAGAAAAAATTTTTCTTAAGTACACACCGTGTACATTATGTACACGCCGTGTATTCTCTAACTTTGTCATAGTCCATGTGGGCGGAGACAAGGGATAGGGAAAATCTTGTGGGATAACGTCTTGTACCGGTTCTGCACATTGTGTAGTATAATACTAGGAACTCGGTTGTGTAGCTAACAACACAGGTCGGTAGAGTCTTTTCATATACACGTTGTGTCCCCCATGACATGGCATGTAGTCTGACCCAGTTACCTGGCCATGTCACGAACAACACGAGTCGGTGTTATCTTATCTCATACACGTCGTGTCTGCCTGGAACACGTCGTGTAGTGTCAGCCATGTAGCCGGCTGTGTATCTAACCACATGGTTTTTTGGGACTTCATTGTACACGTCGTGTCCTTCTAGAACATGTCGTGTAGTGTGACCTGGGTACACATGTCGTGTCACTAACAACATGGGCTAGGTAAAGCTTGTTCAGTACACACCGTGTCTACCTTGAACATGCAATGTTGTTTTGTCTTAGGAGAGCCATGTGTCTTTACCGTGTAGAAGGACATGGGCAGGGAATGATGATTCAAGTACACGTCGTGTGTTTGGAAAACATGTAGTGTGTTTGGGGTGTTACACGACCAATTTAAACTGAAGTACATGCCCATGCGAATGACTTGAGGAAACACGTCGTGTAGTAAAAGTACGCACCGTGTAGTCATGTTTTATGAAACTTGAATGCTTTATTTATTCTATTCCATTCTTTTCCTTTATTCTTTCAGTCATTGATGATCTTGAATATAATGTGTGTGTTTGACTTTGTAGAGTCATGGCACCGAGACGTTCTCTGGTTTTCCACCAGTTGTAGGGCAGTGATTAGACGCCAGATCTGGATGATCAGAGGCTTCCTGCAGATCCTATAGTTGTGCTAGCCTTGGCACCAGCAGTGATACCTGTTATAGGCGCTGATGCACAATTTAGGGAAGGCTTTATGATGATTATGAAGACCTTCCATGGAGAACCACCTCCTTCCTTGACTATGGCAGACTTGACGTGGGCTTTCCAGCAGCATCATCCTCCCACCTTCTCAGGGGAAATAGGACCTCAGGCTGCAGAATCATGGCTGGAAGCCATGATGGTGATCTTTGAGCATCTGGAGATGCCTCCAGAAAGGCAGGTCAATCTCGCTACATACATGCTACGAGACTCCTCCAAGAGGTGGTGGGATGTGACCTCATAGGCAGGTCATCAATAGGTTATGGCGTGGGAGGGGTTTCAGCATGTCTTTTACTACTACTTCTATCTGGAGACCCTGAGGGCCGACCGAGCCCGGATTTTCATGATCCTAAAGTAGGGTTCTCTTTATTTCATGGAGTATTCCTCTCATTTCACCAAGCATCAGCGTTTCACATCCCTCTAGGGCGTAGATGGATTTTTCATGTAAAGGAAGTTTGTGGATGTTCTCAGACGAGAGATCCTCTCACAGGTGAATATCTTTAGGTTGAATTCTATCACTTCCATCATCAACTACGCACTGATTGCAGAGCGCAATCTGAGATAATCTATAACTGAGAGTCAGGGTGGTTCTACTTCTAGAGTTAGTTCTTCACCAGCTGACATCAAGAAGCTTCGTAGGGAGTCTACCCGCGGTGATCCAAGGTAGCGAGACAAATCTTCAGGTAGCCATGTGGTATGCTACTAGTGTGGAAGGGTTTGGCATACTAGGTTGTAGTTCTAGAGAGACCCAGTTGAGTGCCGATCTTGCAGCAAGATGGGTCACCTTCAGCACTTCTGTCAGGTTTTCTCTCCAGCAGCTGGTGACAGGGGTTCATCCATGACTCCTCGTTCAAGAGAAGCGCAAATAGTTTCTCACCAGTCTAGAAACTGTAGTTCTTCCGGCCATTCAGGCCGAGGTGGAGGTCGAGGTCGTGGTGGTCTATCACTGGTCTTTCAGCAAAAGTAGGGTGGATTAGCATAGAGCACTCAGGTAGGGTCACAAGGCCATAGTACAGGTTGGGGTTCTGAAGTGGAGCAGACCTAGCCCGAGAAGGATCTCGTAACCTCTACAGTTTGAGGAACGATTTTAGTAGCCTTAGTTTTATCTTCTTCCCTTTTCGATACATGGGATTCCCCTATCTTTATCTCTATTTCTTTTGTGTAGAGCCTTGGGATCTGCATGTTTTCCTCTACTAATACTTTGACTCTAGACACACTATTGGGGACTAGGACTGCTAGTGTACGTCAGTGCAAGTAGTTCCCTCTAGAGGTGGTTGGGTATCACTTTCTATGGGATCTCTATATCCTAGAGATGAAAGACTGTGATGTCATTCTCAGAATGGACTGGCTAGTTCCCTTACTGGAAGTCGCCGACTATTATCGCTTAAGGGTGAGTTTCATATCACTAGAGGTTGAATCTATTCTTCATAATGGTGAGTGGGACGTCCAGGTGAGCATAACAGGTCTAGAGCATCATGGGATGGGAGCAGTTACAACCCATATTGCTAGTATTTATCTAAATGACCAGGGGACTTCGTAGTTAGACATTCAACCAGTGGTGGATCGTTTTAGGGATGTCTTTCCATAGGAATTTTCAGGTTTGCCTCCGGAGCATGAGGTAGACTATTCTATTGAGCTCGTGCCAGGAGCTGCACCAGTATCCATTCCTCTTTATAGGATGGATACACCTGAGTCGCAGGAGATCAAGAAGTAGTTAGAAGAGTTGCATGAAACATGATTCATCTGACCTAGTACTTCTCTTGGGAGTTCTCATGTTCTATTTATGAAGAAGGTAGACAGTACCCTTAGGCTTTGTGTGGATTATCAGATGTTTAACTAGTTGATGGTCAAGAACTGATATCCCTTGCATAGGATTGATGATCTCTTTGATTAGCATCGAGGAGATAGAGTGTTCTCAAAGACCTACTTGAGAACTAATTATCATTATTTGTGCTTTAGACCATCAGATATACCTCTTACAGCCTTCAGGAGCAGGTATGGTCAATACGAGTATATGGTTATACCATTCGGCCTCACGAATGCACCGGTAGTTTTCATGGCACCGATGAACTGAGTGTTCCATCCATATTAAGACTATTTTGTGGTGGTCTTCATTGGTAATATATTGGTGTACTGTCACACTCAACATGACCATGCTACTCATCATGAGATCTTTTTGAGTAAACTGAGGGAGCATCAGTTATATGCTAAGAACTCAAAATTCCACTTTTGGATTGACCAAATTCACTTTTTGTGCCATGTTATCTCAAAGACAGGAGTATTAGTGGACCCAGAGAAAGTGAGAGAAATAGTTTCCTCGGAGTATCCAAATAATGTCTTAGAGGTTCGGAGTTTTCTTGGGCTGGCTGGATATTATAGACGCTTCATACATGACTTTTCACGCTTAGCAGCACCGCTGAGGGGTTGGACCAAGACGGGTGAGAATTTCTTATAGTCAGATTCTTGTGAGTCAGCCTTTTAGGAGGTGAAATTGAGGTTGACTACAGCACCGATACTAGTCTTTCCAGAGCCAGGCAAGAGCTACACTGTCTACTATGATGCTTCATGTATCGGTCTAGGATCATTGCTTATGTAGGGAGATGGAGTCGTTGTGTACGAGTCTCAACTGTTGAGGCCACATGAGAGGAACTACCAAACGCAAGAGCTGGAGTTGGAAGTTTCTGTTCATGACCTACTCTATTCGAGACATTACCTTCTAGGAGATGATTTTTCAGTTTTCACTAACCACAAAAGTCTCATGTACATTTTCACTCAGCATGATTTGAATTTGAGACAGTAGAGGTGGGATGAGTACCTACAGTCTTTCGACTTTGAGCTTTCTTATAGACCTGGGAATGGTAACACGGTGGATGATATGTTTAGCAGGAAGACTCAGTTACAGGAATTTCGGGAGGCCAGTAATGAGTGGCAGCTTATGGCTCTGTTATCTGAGATGCATTTGGCGGTGCACGATAAATTGGGGAGAACAATTATAGCTTCTAGAGCTGTTACCTATACGGTTCTTGATCGAGTTCAAATGAGGTAGCTAGCAGATTCTGATGGCCTAGTTCTATGGGAGAGTGTGTCAGGATCAGACCCTATTCCTGGATGAACCATAGGTGAGGATGAGATCCTACGATACTAGGGATGTGTATGCATGCCAGTAAATATACGCGAGGAGCTAATGCGGGACTTTCATTCCTCTGTTTGGGCAGTTCATCCTGGTGTCACCATGATGTGTCATGATCTTCAACAATAGTATTGGTGGCCAGGTATAAAAAGAGATGTTTCTAGTTTCATCATGAGGTGTTCTACTTGTTAGCAAGTGAAGGCGGAACATAAGCGACCAACAGGTTTTTTAGACCAGCTACCCATTCCCGAGTGAAAGTGGAATGATGTCGCGATGGATTTCATGATGGTGTTTCCGAGGTTGTCTTGTGGGAAGGACATAGTTTTGGTTGTCATTGACATACTTACAACGATTTCTTACTTTTTTCCGATCAAGGATACCTTCAACATTGATGAGCTGGGGCAGTTTTACATCCAAGAGATTGCAAGTTTGCAATGAGTTCCACACTCCAGTGTTTCAGACATGGATGCACATTTTACTTATCAGGTCTGGCAGGGGCTTCAGAAGGCCTTGGGTACACAAGTGCTTATGAGTACAATATACAATCCCCAGACAGATGGCCAGTCCGAGCGTACGATCCAGGTGCATGAGGACATGCTTCGAGCATGCATTCTAGACTTTGGAGGTTCTTGGGAGAAGCATATACCTCTTGTGGAGTTCATCTACAATAATAGTTTTCAAGAAACTATTCATATGGCACCTTATGAGTCTTTGTACAGTAGGCCATGTCGATCACCCTTATGTTTTCTGAAGGCATGGGAGGTATCTTTGGTGGGACCTTGTATTGTTTAGGAGACCTCGGAGCAGATATAGTTGATTCGGAAGAGGATGGATACTGCACAGTCTCGTCAGAAGTCTTATGCTGATCTGAGGATACGACCTATGGAGTTCGAGGTTGGGGATCAAGTTTTCCTACGTGTCACACTGAGGATGGGACACAAGAGTATTAGAAGACAGGTTAATCATTAATCAAGGTAATTCGGGCCATTTTAGAAGTTGGAGAGAGTTGGGCAGGTTGCCTATCGGTTGCATTTACAATAGAGGTACCAAGCTATGCACGACATCTTCCATGTTTCTCAGTTATGACGTTACCTTTTAGACCCGCCTCATTATTTCCAACTCGAGGAAGTCGAGTTGGAGGTGGATGCATCTTTTGGGGAGCATCCAATCCGGATTGTTGAGAGCAGTACAAAGGTTCTCCATTGCTGTTTGGTTCCGCTTTTACGAGTGCTATGGCAGCACATGAGGGTAAAAGACGAGACATGGAAGAGGGAGGCCGATGTGTGAGCACAATGGTCAGAGATATTCGGGGTTTATTCTTCTACACCACACTAGGGAAGTTCGGGGACAAATTTCTTTAAGGGGGGAGGTTTGTAAGAACCCAGATATTCTTTTCAGCTAAGTTTCTCCTTTTTTGGTAGTTTTTGAGGAAAAGAGGAAAATATAGAAATTTTCAAAGTACATGCTGTGTACTTTATATGTACATTCCATTTACTTCGATTCCATTAGAGGCCATATCCATGTTGAGTCATGGCCACACACAAGGCTATGTAGGGGTGACAAGGAGGTCGCCTAAAGAAGAGTACGGAAAAGGCGAGTACATGCCATGTACTTCAAAAGAACACGTCGTGTACTTTATTTTTTTTTCATTAAACACAACAGATTTGCGTCTAATTTCTAAAAACGTCTTCTTTTAGGTCTCATTCGGCTGAGATCTCCTAAATGGCCACAAATCTGTGATGAACCCCCAAGAGATCGTCCATAATCACAATCGAACTTCATCGATTGCGTTGGAATTGCATCAGTGAGTTCTATCTTCTGGTGAAACCTTGTTTCATTATTTCTTGTCTATTCCATGTTATCGTGGGTTTAAAGTTTTATAATTATTTGTAGATCTTCGATGTTATAAGGCGATTCATGCCCCATGGTTCACGTATATTGATCTCTTAACCCCGAGGTAGGTGGTTTGTGCCTTTCTGTAGAAATTATTTGAGTATTTATGTGCAAATTCCACTAATACCCTTGAACGGGGTATTGCGTGTTTCATTTTTTCCATTTTTGTTGTTGGCTTTGCATGTATTCCTGAGTAGATATTATTGTTTGTGAATAGGGTAATTTTTGTGCTTTGGATTTATTTCCCATGAAGGTTATTACTATTTATGACAGTTTGGTCTAGTTTTTCATGTTTGGCTATTGCGAATTCCATGCCTAGTATTGTAGGATTGTGTAACTGTTGTTCTTCCATACTATGATGTTGTATAATGCTAGCCAATTAGTTCATGAGGCTACTTTTTCTGTTATGTGATGCGATACTTGATGACTCTACACAGGGCTGTGAGGAACTAGAGTAGTGGACCATAGGGAGAATGGACGTTAGGGCTTCTCTAGAGTGTCTTTATAATACGATGAGAAACCACATGGGGAATTGACATTGTGTGCTTCCTCAGAGTGTTTGTAGTTCATCAAAGCGGGCCACAGGGGGAATTATACATTGAGTGCTTCCCCAGAGCTCCTTTAGTACTATACGAGACTATTGGGTGAATTGACGGTGAGTGCTTCCCCATATAGTATATTCTTTAGCTGTACCTGATGGGTGAGACTATGTGTGCCTCCCAGAGGGTTGCTAGTACATGCAGGTTGAACCATAGGGGTTAGGATGTAAGAACTACTCAGAGGGTTACCTATTTTTTCTACTTTCTTGAGTGGCTTATCACTTGTTTGTAAATTATATTATAGAAATAATGGATTGTTTTTTGCTGAGTGTATTCCAATTTTCTACTTTCTGTACTTTTACCTTCTATATATTCACTGACTATTAGGCATAGATCTTCGGGTGGTTTCCTACTGAGATATTGTCTCACACCCTGTTCGGGTCTTGATTTTGGGCCCAAATATATTATATTGTTGTAGGTATAGATAAGGGAAAGCACCCTTTGACTTCGGGTTCTTGATTGTTGTGCATATGGAGAGCATGTGACCAAGCTTTGGCTTCCGATATAGAGGAGTTTATCTGATTTCTATTGCACATTGGTTTAGAACTATCGTATTATAGCATTGTGACTTGTTTGGTTGCTTTCCTAGACATATATGTATCATGCATCATTTATATATATATCTTCTCCGATTGTTTCCTTTATCAGTCTTCCACTGTTACTATTGTTTGGTATTTACTACTTCCCTTGTTGTATATAATTTTATACTTCTACTTTGTACTATGCCATTGAGGGCATATTTTCCCCATTATCACACTCAAGGCCCTCACTGCTAATTGGAAACCTCTTCTGTTGGGGGAAATATGATTGACGCCATGTGACCAACCATGTATGGGGCACCTCTAGGTGGCTTCCGGAACTGGGACGTTACAAGTTGACACGGGTCATGACTAGTAACATTTTCTTAATAAAGAATCATAATGACACCCAACATGGTGAAACAATATAGGACAAAATTATGGGATAACAACCCACATAATTCAATGGGACTACTAATCCATTAGTATTTGAGGAATATATCATGAATTTGGAGAATCCATTTCTCGCTTTCGAATGTACTAAAGGGGAAGAGTTATCATGGTAGCTTGTCATTAAAAGGGTTATGTTAAATAATGGTTATTACTGATATAGAATAATAAGTATAAAGGGGATATATTTTTTATATAGTAGATAACATTTATGATGTTTTACCATTTAAAATTCATTAATCATGATGTCTGAGATTATTTAATGAAAATTCCTTAATACACAGAATAAGGGAGACAAATATATTGTTGAATATTATGGTAGTATATAATTTTTAGGAACTGATGATATGAAAAATTTATATAATAAAAGAAGTAAAATTGATCATATATCTTTTGCGATAAAACATAGAATTTAAATAGAATTTGTCTACTGATATTTTTTAGCAAACAATATAGAGTATTAAGGGTCACCAAGACAATGAAGTAATGATCTAAGAGTTTTATTTTTTGGATAAATAATGAAAATATGTCTCTTGAATAGATCATTGTAAAAAACTATTGGAAAATATAATAGAAGGGAAAGGTGTAATTTTCAATGTGTAATGTTTTTGGAATGAGACACCATGAAAAACTGTTGAAGGGAATTGAATTTTGTAACATGAATGGATAGAAAGTGCATATGGAAAGGAAGAAGATTTTAAATTCTGAATCATTAACTATAAAGAGATGGGGAACTATTCAAATGAATTATACATGATTCAAAAGAATAGACATCTAAAAATTGTAATTGATCAGGAAAAGGATTGTAAAATCACTATAGTAGAGGTTGATCTTCCATATGATGTAATTATATTTACTATCATTTAAAACTCAATGTTACTTAATAATTTATTCAATTCCTTACATACACACTCATTTATATATTTCCTGATTTTTTAGAACATTAAATCAACTGCTAAAAATTTGAGGAAAAGTGTATACATATATACATTAACTGATAATCATACACCCGCAAATAATATATCAATTTTTCACTATTTATATGTAATGATATTTTCTGGTTTGATAGAAAATTTTCATTCCATTGATTAAATTTGAAAAAAAATTCATTTTGGATAGAATCTAGACCTATTATTCAAGAAATTATCACTACATTGATGTAATTAATGTTAAAGAATGGGGGAATGAATTGTTCATTTGTTAGTGGTACAATTCATTACCTGGATATTTGATTGATCCACATTGACTATATTACCTTAATAAATGTTAGAGAAGTAAGGAATAGAAAACACAACCCATGGATGTGAAATATATATTTGGGGGGGAATATTTTCCAAATGTGGAGGAATAAAATAATGTATTTTTAGAATAAAAATCAGTAAATTAACTTATTTATGATGTTGAGTTGTCTTTTTAACTCTTACAAGAATAAAAAACTATATCCAAGTCTCTATATAGAATGACGCGTAAGCATTTTTTAGAGTTGATGAAAAAATATTTAGATTTTTTATATTGAATTTATACACTACGGGGTTTCAGCTTTTAGTAACCCTATTACATTTGTAAAAAATAATAATTCATCTATAGTTTTTTCATTGACTATATGAAGATTATTGTCGTTATTATAAATAACCACAACCATTATCTATACATTCATGAATTATTTTATTAACATCAAAGGGATCAATACATTTTATAGACTGATCAACATTATTTTTATCAATATTTATGAATGAAGAGGGAAAATATACCGAAGATTCATTTTTGTAAAATGTATTGTCATTATGAGTTAACTATAATTCACTTCATGTAACTAATCCACCCTTTATGTTTATAATTATATTGAATAGATTATTTATTGAATATTTTGTTGATTCTTTTTGTGGTATTAATTAATGTGGTCTTGGTGTAATATAAAATATATTTGGACCATTAGAATCAATAATGATTTTTAGTTAACTCTTAATTGAAGGGTGTTATATGAAAATATTAGAATGTGTGAATTATAGATCCATGAAGATTATTTTCGTATATATATTGTCTCAATGTATGGAATATAAATTCATATTTATATGGAAAAAGTACTTAATTAATACACTACACTAAAGAATATAATTTAGATAGATAGTTTTATGGTATAACAAGTTACAAATAGGGGGTTGTTAAAATATTTTTTTATTGGACAAACTACTAACCATTTTGAGAAATAACAGGGTTAAATACACATTTTCATGTGAATGTGATGAAATTTATTTGGTATAAATGATGAGATTGATTAATGTGGTGGTATATGATTTACCATTAAGAGATGAAGGATTATTAATATTTAATGATGCATTAATGGAATGATTGTGTTGCATCCTTATAGAGAATGATAATGATGGTTCTTTTGGATCCTCAAAATTACTGACCCCTGAATGGAATTGTATAAATACTGATTTTTAGTTGTTAGAAATAATCATGGGGTTTAATATATGCAATAATTATCTACATGTTGATAATAAAACATATATATGGAGCAAAAATATTATATATATATATATGTATATTATCATAAACAAATCCAAATTAGGAAATTTAAAAGGTTGTAACTACTAAAATAATATTAATTCTTGATACTTCAACACCCTAGTAAAGAGAAAATTGTGGCTAATGAATTCATTAAGAGGGAAAATGTAATTTAGACCCTGATTATGAATAACAATGATCATATATTCAAGTATTTAGTAATTTTGGACATATTAATTTTAAGAAAAGGGAAACAATATTCCTTTTATAGAAAAATATTAAACCATATTTATTGAATTTGATATATAATTCAATTAAGATGGTATGGATTTAAAAAGGAGTATTTTAGTATTAGAAGATGGGATTTTGAGAAACTTTGTCTATAAATATTGAGTTTTGATGTTTTTAATGTGATTATTTCATCTATCCATACTAGAACTTATTGGGTTGGTAATAAATGAAGAAGAGAGCTCAAATTTTTATATACACCATTATTGAATAATAATATATAGGTATTTAAGGGAACAGTTATTGCAGGATTGTATAATGTGGGAAATTTCATAAAATGTTTCTTGATTATTGATGTCCTTATAGGTAATGGTTGGAAGGAAACATCATAAGGGATTCATGAAATTTTTACGTATAAAATTACATAATTGATACAATGATACAATAATAATTTTCACTTGACATCCAGAAACCCCTATTTGAAATTATTTCATTTGGAACACTGTCAATCTTCTTAGAATTTATGAGAATTTCATGGAATTCAAGGAAGCTCTATCACATCATAACACTTCTTGTATTAATATTAGTAATGTTTTCGTACTTCATAATACATCATTATCAATTTCAAAACATGATGATCCTTATATCACATTTAACTTTTAAAGGATTTTTCGGGAGGCTCTCAACACTAAGACAAAATTGAGAACATCATATCATCCTCAAAATAATTGGTATTAGAAAAGAACATTTCATAGATTATAATACATGATTAGATCATTAAATTGTGAATAATATTCAATGTGGGATTGTTATATAACTATGGTGTAATTTCAAAACAATAATATATTCCATTCAATAATTCATATGGAACTACATGATGGATTTCATTATAAGATATTTGTTAATCTATCATAGTTGGATGATTTCAGATAAATGATGTTATAATCCCTATAAATTATTGATGACACAATATGGGATATTTGACTACTTGAAATCATGTTGAATTAGCTCAATGAAAACACAATAGATATGTTGGTAATATGAGAAAAAACATGTAATTTAATGTTGGGGATAATGTATTCTTAATGTTATCTCCATAGAAGGGATATTTTGGATTCAATAAAAATATGATTTTAATACCAACATATATTAGGTCGTTTAATTTTTTTTATAGAATTGGAGTTGTTATATAGTGATTAGTTATTCCACCTAACATCTGTAAATTAAATGAATTAATACATGATTTATTATTGATGTAATAAATTTCAAATACAAGACATTTTCTACACTATTAGAGAATATTTTCATTACCTAACATTTAATATAATGAAAACTCACTCAAATTTATGACACTAGTTAGTATGTTTTGTTGAAATGGAAAACTAGAATATTGAAACCTCATTTGGGAAATCACAAACAAGATATGGAAATGTGGGAGCCAAAAAATCTATATGGATGGATTTCTAATTTTTTAGACGATCTGTCCCATTCCGTTTCCAAAAATATGATGTTTATGGTGTCCAGTGGTAGATCGTGATGTTTTTAAGACATGGGAATCATTTGAATGGTGACTCATTTTAGTAGTTTTCAAAATATAAAGTTTGATTTTGGTAACTCGGACTGGATGTAGATTATCCGGGTAGAAGAAAATCATGTCCATACCTAATCTTTGTGGTAGATCATCCTAGTAGTGATTGAACTCATTGTTGATCTCTTGCAGTGACTCACTGGCAGGGACTCACTAGAAGTGAATCGGTGGCGGGGTCTTTTCTAGTTTTGACTCTTTGTGGTGACTCAATAGAAATAACTCACTGGCAGTGACTCATCTAGCCGTGAATCACTAGCGAGGACTTGCTAGAATCAGAGTGATGTTGGTTCCACATATATTTGTGGATTTGACTCATTTCAATTGTTTTCTAAATTTCAAGAAGTTTCATTTTTTTAGTTTTTTCCATTTATATTTATTATTAAAAAAATGAATTTAATACCATATTTAAGAGGTTTGGAAGCCATCTCAATGTCTATCAATCATATAAAAAATTTTACAAATGTTTTGGTCTTTTAAATTGTAACACCCCAAGAATTCATGGAACGTTTCCCTTTGAATAATGTAATAGCTTGCATTGTACGCAACTTTGAGATTCTAACACACTATGACCAATCAAACTAGCCATTATGAATAGTAATACCACTTTTTGAAATTTTATAAATATTATATTGAAAAAGGGACTTCATTTTTGGATTCAGAATATCGAAATTATCTTAGGGTGAATTTTTGGTATTTTTCTAAAAATATTCAATTTTTATGAATAGTGAAAAACACTGAGTTATAGTTTAAACCAGGATTTTTATTTAAATAATTATTTATTTTATTTAAAAATATTATTATGTCAAAATAGATTCATAATACCTATATAAGCTCAATGTAATTCATTGGAGTTAGTTTATAATAATTTTAGATATATAAAAATTTTATTGATCTTTTTAGCAATCTTTTACCCATCTTCTAGGAGCATTTTCAAATTTGAATAGAACATAATGTTACCGATTTTGTGAATTTAATTTCAAAATTCCAAGAGACACAGTTGATATCATTAAGTAATATGTTCTTCAATAAGATTAAAATAATTTTTGGTGAATAGTAACTTTTGACTTTTATTTACCACAGTTAAAAGTAAATAGGGTAATTAAAGGTGAAAATGATATTATTATAAACCTAACACATGTCCTAATACTATTGGTTAAGTTTAATTCGACCAAAAACAACTTTAGGAATAAAATATGATCCATTAGGTCCACTTTGATTAGATTAGGATATTTATTATTATTTAATTCAAAGAAGAGTTAAAAATGTTAAATTCAAAGCATAATAGTTAAACACTTTTAATATAGATATTTACATAAGATAAATTCGATTAAAATATTGATTAGAAAGATAAAAATATTTCCTACATAATGGTATTTTATTTATAGTTTTTAGAAATTAAATAATATAATTTATTTATGACATAATGATGATGCAGTAATTACCTAATTAAAGAAATATTAAAATATTTGATATTATAAATATCGAAATAAATTTAATTTGAGACCTTTTATGAATTAAACTAAATTTTTATGTTAATATGACAAGTTAGGGTTGGTTATATGAGTTTATCTCTAAGTAATAATGTTGTGATAAATTTATCAATAACAAAATACCAAAATACTGTCAAAATTGACATAAAATAGTTTTTAAAACAATTATTATATTATTTATTGATATTCTATTCCTAAAATTATAATGTTCATCCAAAAGACATATATAATTATAGGTGTATCATTAATGAATCACTTGGTACTCTCTTGAAAGAATATATTATGCTTATTAACCATATAATATAAAAATACAAAGAGACATGGTTAATGTCAAACTATTTAACTAAGAGTTAAATCTAAAAGAGAAGGTTAATATAAGGACCAAAAAATGAGTAATACCTATTGGTTGAGTGTTTTTTGACCCATAACCACCTTATCCTTTAAATAATTCATTTTGGATACAGTAGAAACCGAAAATTATTTTATTTTAAAATAATATTTCTAGCTTTTCCTAAGGTGCCCCTCACCCCTCTTATAAAAGGGCACGCCCCCTTCCCACGAATTCACACCTTCAAAGCCTTTTGGCTCGGCCAAAAGCTTCCCAAATACCCTATAAACTGTCCTACCTTCATCCTATAGTCTTTAATTTAGTTAAAAAATCCAACCTAAGGAGCCCTTTTGATCAAATCAAAAAGAAGAACCCAAAAAAGAGGTAAATATTTCATCACCTCTTTCAAGTTCCTTTCTTCTTACACTTCCCCATTCTTTATTGTTTCCATTATAAAATAACAAATCCAGTATCTTCAATATACTGTGATGTTATTATAAATATGGTACAACCATATTCATTATTCTATCCATCCTTTGAATGACATGTCACCATACATACGTACGTACGGCTTACCGTCTCCACGTCGTGGTGTAATTGTTATTCAATACATTATTATTTAGATAGGTATAATAATGATGTGAAATTGATGTAAATAATAAATATAACATGATAATTATTCTGTATATATGATATAACATTCAATTATATATTATTTTAATATCAAAAGGATGATATTTTTGCTCGTGCGTACGTACGTATTACCGTCTCCACGAATACGATGAGATTCATTCCCCATTGTAATCCATTCAAGACTAATTTTCATTAGATGATTTAAAATAATGTTTTAAGACTTATTATAATTCTTAATATGAATAAGGTACATCCTATTCATAATAATCACTACTTACGAAACAAATCATATAAAGGAAAATGAATCTGTTAACACCTGAAAGGACGATAATAATAAAATATTACTAACAAATCAATATTGAAATATCATATATGATATCATATTAATGTATATGATTCTTGTGAAATTTAATAAAAATTATTTCACCATTATATAGGATTTTAACCTACCCTCTACCAAGTGAAAGTACAAGTTAAGGGGTTTCATATCTCACTTTTAATTCCGTGAGATTTCCGTTGTTCGCCAATTATTTATTCAATATGGTGTATTGTATACTGTTAGTTGATATGTATATTATCATGATTATCTTTATATTCATTGTATTCTATGATTCATTTGGTTGTTATTAACTTCGGTCCATAAGACTAGATTGAATACAACTAAGTAAGTATTTTCATCTCTCTTCATATTTTCGTGAGATTCATGCCATACTGCCACTATTTTTTTATGTGTGGTGTATGTTCTGCCTAATGATTAAATTCTTTGTGTAATATACTTTAATTTATAATTAATTACATCTTAATTTTATGATACATCTTTCATGGGATCTATCTTTCGTAATTTACAAAATTGGTAAGGGAATTTCAAATTTCAATTTCCAATCATTCGGCTAGACGCATAGTTCATTGATTATTTTAATCCATTATTATGTGTGGAATCACTATTTATTATTTGTGTAGTAATTTCTGCTCACCTTTCTATGGATATAATTTTTATACACACAATAACTCCATTAGTAAATTGAAAATTCATCGATACAAACTTGATAAGAGTCAGTTTAACTCAATCTCCATTTATTGAGTTAAAAATCAAAATCATTGGTGTTGTTTTTACAAGAATATGTGTGAATGTCCTATAACTGATTTACACTGAATATCAAATATTATTCAGTGTATTTATTTTTTTCACACATAATTATGTCGTTGATTTATACATAACCTAAGGACACAGTCTTTATAACTGATTTCATCTCAATTTACATTCCATTGAGGCTTCCTTGTTGTTATACGCCAATTAACTTTTATATGGTGTATATAATGTAATTTGACATAGTATATCATGAATCCTTTTATTCCAATGATATTATAAAGTTCTGATTACCTCAATTATTTGTATTCGAGTGTATATATTTTGGTTAGGAACTCTAACTAAAATATCAATTTAAAATGTTTTCAGTATTTATTATTCAATATCATTCTCATTAATGTAAATGTTTTAAAAATCTTTTTTTGGTTTTTTTATATAGACATTATAGTTTTAAAATTAAAATTATTTTTAAAAGTTTCACAGTGGTATGGGACATTGTTACTCAAAAATTTATTTTAAATGGCTTCTTGGAAGATAGTGATAGTATGTTTTCAAGAAAAAGGGGGATATTTTTCTCAAATAGTTTTGATGATTATTTTCATCTATAGAAATATCATTCATTATTTTCAATTGAGGATGATTTATTATAATAAAATCTTACAAATTGTTTTGAATGAGTTATGTTTGACTGTGAATGTTCTATATTTATACCATTCATGGTTTGTGGTTAAGATATTGACATTTCGTATGCTAGTTTTAATACGAATGTTAAGATTATGTTTTAACCTTTTCATATGGGGAATGAATTGGACTTATTAAGTGGTGGTTGGATCCCGCTATAGCTACTCGATGCATCGGTAGGTCTCATTAAACAAACTAGTGTCTTGGAACAAGGCCTTGACAAAATCATAGTTCTAGTCTTGGAAAAATACCTTCAAATGTGGTTATGAAAGTCTGGAATTATGCATTCCATCATTATGAAAGTGGAAATTGATATTTCATGTGATTATTTGACTAGTAGAATATACATTTGAATATGTAAATGGAATTATGTGATTTTATATTTGCTATATTATTCTAAAGTTCAAGTTTAAAAGGCTATTGTTTTAGTCTTATACATTTCCTTAAATTCTTATGCTTATTTATGAAAGTCTCTGATATATTGTTATCCATATTGACCATCTGAGCTCACCCCTTTCTATGTTTTATTTCTTCCAGGATGCGAAAAAGTATATTATGACTGACCTATAGGGATAGTCTATGGGATATCAATGTTTTTTATCGAAACAATGTTGTTGTAGTTTTCTATTTTATGATGTAATGTAAACCTTATGAATGTATCTAGTACTTTCAAGGCTACTAAAATAATCGGTCATTCGAGACATGATCATTTGTGATCATGCCTATGATACATAATAATGCACCGACTCTGGAATTCTAGGTTCGGGGCGTTACAGTTGGTATTAGAGGAAATTTAGTAAAGGCCTTGGAAACTAGAATTAGATAAATTCTGATTAGAGAACATATCCCTAAAATAGATTTTGAGAATTAATATAGAAGAACTTCCAAAAAAATCATATTGTAGAGATTTTGTGAGTTTTCCAAGCAATACATCCCTTTTAGGATATTATCAGGTAGAGGCGGCTCTAGCACAGATATACCTAGGTGTAAAACCCGAAAACACCGCATGAGCTTGACACGAACAATAACTAGTGCATGAAAATGGGCCTTGCTACACTCTTGATTACAACACTCCTGGGGGATATGCTTTGGTTAATTTACATTTTCTTTACAAACCTATTTGAATGATTTTAATATAAGATAATAATAAATGACCTTGGTCAATCCTAAGGTGATTCAAATTAAAAATATAGTGTCATGATATTCTCTAAATGATTTTATGACTACTCTTACTCACACAGATCTTTCTGGATTTAGTCAACGGATGGATTCCAAGGAAGTTATAGTAACATTTACCATGATATACATGGTGAGAATGGTGTTGGAAAAGTGCAAAAAAATGGAAATTTGATAGGCATAAAATATATCGTGTTCATGCCAAATCAGTTTTCCAAAAATATTATCAACAACATATTTATTAAACAACTCACAGACTCAACAAAGAAGAGAATGGTGATGAATGGTAAGATCAACAGAAGTGGAGATCATAGAGAAAAGAATGCTCAAATTCCATCATGCAGGAAATGTGTATAGAGACACCCAGGAAAGTGTCTCAATGGAACAACTAAATGATTTATGTGTGGTAAAAAAGGACATAATGTAAAGAATTATCAAGGAAAAATGAATAGTAATATGGAAGAAAAATAATTGTCCCAAGAATCCATTTATAGTCATTTTCCATTAATTTAGGGGACCTAGTCATTACCTGAGTTAATTCCCAAATCCACAGGATATTTTCTAGGTCAAAGAAGAAGTTATGTGGATATAAATGGTTGAAGAAATGTTTAAAAGTATTAGTGCTTCTTGTTGATGGGATTACTTTGGAATAATTTTCTCTTGTATTTGTAACCCTATATTTTTTCATGTGAAAATGATATTTGAGGAAGAATTATATTTTATCTAGTTGATATAGTTATAAATAACAATTTCATTTTATATGATCATTGGGTTTGAGGAAATTACAAGTTATTGTATTTTGGGATGAAAATGTAAGTAAAGAGATAAAATTTGTGATTAAATTTTGTTATAGTTATTTTGATGAATTTATCTCATTTTGGTAATGTTATAAAATATATTTTTTGAAAAAGGACATCATTAAGACCATGTGACAACCCGTCGCGTCAGAAAAAGCAGTGGAAATCGAACCCACAACCAGAGTGTGATTGGGATTTATCACCTACCACTGGACTAGGTGAAGTCCCTGGTTGATGATACTAATTATTATTAGTTAATGGATTTTATAGATCAATAATAAGTTCATTTGGGATCTTATGTCTTATCAAATGAATACCCTTAATATAGGAAAATGATTTGGTGATTAAGTGATAAATGTTATTTTGGAAGACGTTCTCTCTGTTGGGAATACTATATACCTAAGGAAGATAGAATACTATGGGATTACATTTGAGGAGTAACAGTGGATTTTTATCTATGATTTTGTTGTGTATTTATTGTGATTTGGGTTATTTATGTAAATGATTAACCTATAATAAATAATATGTGGTTAGGTTAATTAGTTTCAAGTTTGTGACATTAAGAGTAGTCAATGTCATTTGGAGATTCAATTTAACGTGGAATACTACATAACAAAATTATTTGATGTTTTGGGTTTCAATATTAGTTTCGATTATATTATAGTATTTTAAGGATGATTTTTTATTTAATGGTATTTATTTAACTTTGGGGTATTGTTGGTTTGATTTTAAAAATTAAGATTAGTGTTTCTTTCTTAAAAGGAATATAATTTTGGGGGATCATCTGATCTTGTACTAACCTATTTGGTTTTGATTAATCTCTAAATACAAGGGAAATAAATATTTTATCCATTTTGGATCATGCGATTCTCTAGATAATGATTTTAGCTCTTCCAGTGTGACCAAGTCATCTTGAATACTCATCATTTAAAAAAATGAGTTAGTGGTAGAAAACTATTAAAGAATGAAACTCTACTTAAAAAGTAAGTATATCTCTTTATGTTCTTAATTAATCTCATAAATAAATTCCTCATATTTATGTAATTAAACTTAAAACAAAAAAACATTGTTCGTTTACTTTTCCTAATGGTAAACTAATGGCAGTTTGTCACATCACAAGTTTGTGGTTTTCTTGATGTCAACATTCTCCTGATCATGTTTTCATTCCATCTCCATAAAATCATGACACTTAGTTTATTGTCCATATCCATTTTTTTCTACATGGAATCCTAGTATGGGTTATCTCGGGTGACCTTTTTAATTCTCATTATTTCTTTTAAAGTGATATTTTTAATGACTCATTTACTATGGGGGACTTTAAATTATGATCCCAATCCCAATTTAAAAAAATTGTGAGGATGCAATTTTCAAAATGGTGGAAAATGTGACACCTCAAGCATCCATGGTATGTTTCCCTTTGAATAATGTAAGAGCTTGCATTGTACGCAACTTCGAGATTCTAACACATCGTGACCAATCAAACTAGCCGTTATGAATATTAATACCCACTTTTTGAAGTTTTATTAATTTTATCTTTAAAATTGGACTTATGTTTTGGATTCTGAATATCGAAATTAGCTTAGGGTGAAGTTTTTGTATTTTTCTAAAAACTTTCAATTTTTTATGAATAGTGAAACACACTGAGTTATAGTTTAATACAAAATTTTTATTGAAATAATTATTTATTATATTTAAATTTATTTGAGGTCAAAATAAGAACATAATACCTATATAAGTTCAATGTAATTCATTGCATTCAGTTTATAATAATTTTAGATATAATAAAATTATTGAACTTTCTAATCGTCTTTTACCCATCTCTTAGGAGCATTTTAAAATTTTAATAAAACATAATTTTATTGCTTTTGTGAATTTAATTTCAAAAATACGAGAGACACGGTTGATATCAGTAAATAAATGTGGTTCAATAAGATTATTTTTTGGTGAAAAATAACTTTTGATTTTTAATTACCACAGTTAAAAGTAAATGGGTAATTAAGGGTAAAAATGATATTACTATTTCCCTAACACATGTCCCAATTCTATTGGATAAGCTTAATTCGGCAAAAAACAACCTTAGGAATAAAATATAAACCTTCAAGACCACTTGGATTAAATTAGGACATTTATCATTATTTAATTAATAGAAGAGTTAAAAGTGTTAAATTCAAATCGTAATAACTAAAACATTTTTAATATAGTGTTATACATAAGATAAATTAAATTATAAATATTAATTAGAGAGATAAAAATATTTCATAAATTATAGTATTTATTTATATTTTTTATACATTATATAATTTAATTTATTTATGACACAATGATGATGCAGTAATTACCTAATTAATGAAATATTAAAATATTGGATATTATAAATAACCAAATAAATGTAATTTGAGACTTCTTATGAATTACACTAAGTTTATAGATTAATATTACATGTTAAGGTTGGTTAGATGAATTTTTTTCGAAGTAATATTGTTGTTATGAATTTAGCCAAAACAAAATTACAAAATAGTGTCAAAATTGACATAAAGGAGGTTTTAAAACAAATATTATATTATTAATTAATTTTATATAACTAAAAATATGAATTTTGGAAAAAAAACTTATATAATGATAGGAGTATCATTAATGAACAACTTTTGTTTCAATTAGAAGTATATAGTATGTTTTTTAACCTTATAATATAAAAATACTAAGAGACGTGGTAAATGTAAAACTATTTTTCTTAGAGTTAAATCTAAAAGATAAGGTTAATATAGTGACCCAAAACTATCTAAAACCTATTGGTTGAGTATTTTTAGACCCATACCCACCTTATCCTTTAAATAATTTATTTTGGATCTATTATAAACTGAATAATATTTTATTATAAAATAATAATTTTAACTTTTCATAAGTTGCCCCTCACCCCTCTTATAAAAGGTCACTCCCCCTTCCCTCAAATTCACACATTCAAACATTTTTCCTAGGCCAAAATATACCCAAATACCATCTCAACTTTCCACTCTTCATCCTATGGGCCTTACTTTAGTTTGAAAGCTATCCTAAAGAGCCCTTTTGATCAAATCAAAAGGTAGAACCCAAAGAAGAGGTAAATATTTCATCACCTCTTTCATGTTCCTTTCTTCTTCTACTTCCTCATTCATTGTTTTTTACATTATTAAATAATAACTCCAGTATATTCTATATACTATGATGTTATTATAAATATGGTACAACCATATTCATTATTGTATTTGTCCTTTGAATGACATCTCACCAAACGTGTGTATGTACGACTTACCGTCTCCACATCATGGGGTAATTGTTATTCAATACATTATTATTTGGATGGGTATAATAATGATTTTTAATTGATTTAAATAATAAATATAACATTATAATGATTATTTATATATTATATATCATCAAATTATATTTTTTTTAATATCAAAAGTATGATATTGTCGCTCGTGCGTACGTACGGATTACCGTCTCCACGAACACGATAGGATTCATTTCCCATCGTAATCATTTCTAGACTAATTTTCATTATATGATTAAAAATAATTTTTAAATACTAAATATAATTCTTAATATGAATAATATACATCCTATTAATAACAAAGAGTACTTACGAAACAATCCATATAAAGGAAAACGAATCAGTTAACACCCGAAACGATGATAATACTAATATATTATTAACAATGCAAAATTGAAAGATCATATATGATATCATATTAATGTATATGATTCATGAATAATTTAATAACAATTATTTCACAATTATATATGAGGCTAACCAACCCTCAACCAAGTAAATGTGCAAGGTAAGGGGTTTCTTATCTCACTTTTAATTCCGTGAGATTTCCATTGTTCGCCACATATTTATTAAATGTGGTGTATTGTGCACTTCCATTTTATATATATATTATCATGATTTTCTTTATATTTATGGTATTCTATGATTCAGTTTGTTTTTTTTATCTTTGGTCCATACGACTCAATTGATTACAACGAAGTAAGGGTTTTCATCTCACTTCCTATTTCTGTGAGATTCATGCCATACTACCACTATTTCCTTTTGTGTGTGGTATGTACTTCCAAATGATTGTATTATTTGTGTAATATAAATTAATTTATGAGTAATTACATATATGATTTTATGATCCATCTTCCATGGGATGTATCTTTCGTAAGTTACCAGATTGGTAAGGGAATTTCAATTTTCAATTTCCACTCATTCGGCTTTATGCATACTTCATTGATTATTTTACTCCATGATTATCTGTGGAATAACTATTTATTATTTGAGTAGTAATTTACACTCCCCTTTCTGGGGATATAATTTTGATACACACAATCAATCCATTGATAAATTCTGAATACATTGATATGAACACAATAAGAGTAATTTTAACTGAATCTCCATTTATTGATTTAAACATCCAATTAATTGGAGTTGTTTTTAAAAGAATATGTGTGAATGTCATCTAATTGATTTACACTGAATATCCAATAATTTTGATTGTATATATATTTTTCACATAATATTATGTCGTTGATTTATTCTTAACCTAAGGATACTGTCTTTATGAAATATTTCATCTCAATTTACATTCCATTGAGACTCCTTTGTTATTATACACCAATTACATTTTATATGGAGTATATAATATACATTGAAATAGTATATCCTGAATCCCTATATTCCCATGATATTATAATGTTTTTATTTCCTCAATTAATTTTATTCTAGAGTCTCTCTTTTCGTTAGTAACTCTAACTAAAAAATAATTTTAAAAATGTTTTAAAGATTTATTATACTAAATCTTTCTCATTAATGTCCATGTTTTAAAAATGGTTTTACGGATTTATTTATATGGAAAATATATTTTTAAAATTTAAATTATATTTAAATGTTTCAATGTGGTTTGGGACACTTTGATTCAAAAATATATTTAAAACGACTTCTTGATAAATAGTGAGACTTTTAAATGTTTTCAAGAAAAAGGTGGATATTTCTCTAAAATAGTTTTGATGATTATTTTCATCTATAGTAATATCATTCATTATTTTCTATTAAGGATGATGTATTATAGTACAATCATACGTATTTTATTGAATGAGTTATGTTTAACTGTGGATGTGCTATATTTATAACATTCATGGTTTGTGGTTAAAATATTGACATTTCGTATGCTATTTTTATTACGAATGTTCAGATTATGCTTTAACCTTTTCATATGAGGAATGCATTGGACTTTGTATGTAACATGTGGAGTCTTCTATATCTCCTCGATGCATCGATAGGTCAAATGAGACAAAATATTTTCTTGGCACAAGGCCTTGACAAAATCTTATTTCTAGTATTGGAAAATGGCCTTGACTATGTGGTTATGAATGTCTGGAATTATGCATTCCATCATTATGAAAGTGGATATTGATATTTCATGTGATTATTTGACTATTATAATATCCATTTGAATAAATAAATAGAATTATTTGATTTTATCTTTTCCATTTTATGGTTATGTTCTAGTTTAAAAGGCTTTTGTTTTAGTCTTATACATTGTCTTAAATGCTTCTGCTTATTTATAGAAGTTTCTGTTATATTTTTATCAATACTGAGAATCTGAGCTCACCCCTTTCTATGTTTTATTTTTTCCACGATTTGAAAAAGTATATTATCACTGACCTACAGGGATAGTCTATGGGATCGCAGTGTTGTCTATGGAAACCATGTTGTTGTAGTTTTCCATTTAATGATGTAATGTAAACCTTATTATTGCATATATTACTTCCAAGGATACTAAACTAATCGGTATTTCGAGACATGATCTTTTGTTATCATGCCCAAAATATGTAATAATGCACCAACTCATGGATTCTAGGGTCGGGGCATTACATAAATGGTCAAAACATGTGGTATGGATCAGATTTCCCTTTAATGAAAATTAAAACTATATATAATTATAGTATCTCAAATTAGGACTTTCTAAATGTGATATATCATTACCGTCATTATTTTTATATTTCCTTTAGTTGAGATAGAAAATCCCCGAGACCCTATTCTTTGGAGAGTTATCGTAGAGATGGTTTGTGTTTCGCTAGAGGGGTTCCTACTATACGTGCAACTCTTTTTTTGTAAATCAAGGAATTTTCGATCTTCTTTCTTCCATTATGGATTTCTATTGTATTTCGTAATTTTGTATCCGGAGATATCGGAATATAAATGTTCATTAATTTATAGATTGTTTATTCTGCTTTTATAATGAATATAAAATTGGTTTATAATTAATATAATTGGGATAGGTAATGTGATGTATTATGTTATAGTTATTATTTAAAATGATTTGTTTTCATTTGACAATATGAATTTAATGGGGTAAATTATGCATTGAAAACTGAAACTGTTGGGGGTCCCATTATGTTCTTAAATTATTTGAACTATGGAATGCATGTTGTGTGGCTATTGAAATCACTTATTATTAAATTTTCTAACCATGTAAATTCAGTGAATAAAATAGATTCCTTGTTAACATATGGTTGGTGTGATAACACCCTTAATCAATAATGTGGGATTTGATAAGGGATGTCTTGCTAAATATGAAATCACATTTTGATATGGTTTGGGTGTCATGTGTTTTTTGAAATGTTTGTGTGTTATAGGTTGGTTTGGGTGATGAAATGGATGGGATATTACTATGTTGTGATTTTTGGGTGCAATCGACTATATTTTTTATGAATTAAATATTTGTTGATGGTTGTTGTCATGTTTTTGTGTAGTATGTATGTTATGGAAGGTGGGATTGGTTTTGGATGTTGGGTTGTAAATTTTACTATTCTGATTGATATTTATTATATTGGGATAGGATCCCAATTGATATGGATAGCGAAATGAGCAATAATAACGAACAATAATTGTTACATGATAATAATTTAAACAACATCATTAATGAATCATGTTGGTAAAACATTACCTCTAAAATGGGTTAAAAATTATTATATAATGAAAATGAAATTTTGTTGTGTGTTTTTCATTTATGGTGTTATGAATTTATATGTGGCATTAAAGTGGTAAATTCATGTGTAGGTTGGTGTTTTTTTTGTAAACCCATTGGTTTGGCATGTGTTCTGTTCTCTAAATATATGTATAAACATTGTATATTCATATTATTTGTATTGGAATCCAAACGTTTCCAGGAATTTTATTCTGACACCCACATAGTGTTGTGTGAGGGTGTCCTTCCCAATATTTTATTGGAGGTATGGATTGTTGGCCACTATCTCTTCATTGATTCCTCTTCTATATGGTAGTTTCTAGGTTTCTTCTAGTGAGTTTTGATATTCTGTACCATGTGTCATCAGGGTGACTTATAGTGTGCTTTCCATGGGATTATTTCATATTATATTTGTTGTGTTGTCCTAGGTTTTTTACGGATGAGATCTGTTGTGATGGACTAGGAGTGTGTGCGATGGATGTTTTGTGTTGTGATGGCTTAGGTGTGTGTGGGTGGAATGTGTTGTGAGGTGTGGAATTGTTTTTTGTTGGATGGATGTGTTGTGAGGTGTGTCCTAGGCGTGTGTGGGTGGTATTTAACATGATATATTCAAAAGAGTTGGTTGAACCATCTCATTTTCTTGTTGAGGATTGAGAGTGGATAATTAGTTGGAATGTATTGTGGGGTATGCAATCATTGATGTTCATTATATTATATTATATTTCATAAATTTTTAATTTGGTGAGAAATCCTTAGTGATGATGTGTTTATGATCAGTCGACATGTTATGTGTTGTTTGGTTTTGTTGTTTTCTCACGGTTAAATTAGTATACTCTTTCCTCTTTTTCAAAATAGACTTTCGTTTTCCCACTCACAACACCTGTATAATTAACTTATTTATATAAAAACTATATTTAGGTATCTAAGATTATTATGTGGTTCGTACTGGATGTTTCTAGTTTAGTCATTGGGAGAGTTGTTTTTTTGCTACTTTCGTTCTTTATTAGATATTTACATTGGAAAATTTTATTTGTATCATTTCTATCTACACATTCATTATGGGATGGTTTATTTTCATAAATATATGTTATGGAGTTGGTATTGGTTTATAAACCCTATATCCAAATTTTGTTTCCTTATAAAGGTTATTGCCTCCCTATTTTGATATTTTTAAACCCTTGGTGCTAGTCGCCATCCTCATGCCTACTAGAGAAAGGAAATGGGAGATCATTATATATATTTAATCATTTCTATCTTAGGAGTGGTACTTTTGGAGAGAGGGGGTCATCATAGAGTGCTATCGGAGTTTATTGTTGAGAGATATGATGGAGTTTTGTGTTCGACACAGAGATGAATTCATGGGTTGGAATGGAAATAGTACCGGTTTAACCTAGTGTGTGACATAGTCCCAGGTGACCGATTTGGATATGATATTTTATGGCCCCTATGATATAGTACCCAGGATCTGAGCTTATTTAGAGACCATGTGAGATGGGACAACATATAGTTTGGAGACCTATGAGAGGTACACACATCATGATGAATTGATTTATTGTCTTTGTGGGGTTGTTTGGTGAAATTAAAAATGGAAAATAATTAATAAAATTGATTAAAGATAATTAAAATATATAATATTGAAAATCTATACTCCTTGGATTATAAAATCCTTGTTTTTATTTCAGTTATGGATCACAATCATTGTCCACATGAGGATCGTGTAGTAGAGGTTCAGAAAGATGACCTAGTTGATCGACATATCGTTTATGTAGCTAATGAAAATGATCTGAATCATAGGATGTTGGACAATTTTAAGTGGATGAATTTGGAAATGTATGAGGGGAGCAGTTTTAATATGGAAACTGAGATTTCTCTAGAGGAGCTGGATATCACTTTTGGTCCAATTTTGTTCACAAAAGGTCATTGGGTTTATTTATAAGTCAGTTAGTGGTGAGGATTTTCACATTAGTAGTTGACATTGTGCCTTGGTGAGAGAAAGGAGGTACATGTTTCATGAAATGACTTCCATAAAGTGTTTTAGGAATAATTCTTCTTGTCTACCATGAAGTATGAGAATAGGTCAGAGCTACTCTTCCTTCATCATTGGATTATTTCTAATCCAGAGAATAGAATTAAATTTAACTTCATTTTTTACTTCATACAATATGTATTTCTGGATGAGGAGTCCCAAGTAAGGATTCTTTACGAAGAACTCCATCCATCGATCAAGTAATTGTTTACATGTTTTACATTTCAAAGATATCTGGATATTCATTATAAGCCAAGGTTGATCAATTGGATGCACTCATGAGGAGGGTTTTGTGAGAAGGGAACCAATAGGGTTCCATAAGTATAAGAGTACATTGGGGTAATCCTATGGTGTCGGGGCATTCAAGGTTTCAACCAGCTGTGGGTTATCCTAGGAAACATTCCTTTCATCCTTCTAGTTTTCATAAATTTGTTTTGTGCTTAGGGTAGGTGTATTCCTTATCTAGTGTTTGTGGCTATCTGTATAACCTGTTCTCAGTGGCTACTCGAACTCTGTTTGGCCATGGTGGAAAGGTTCAGCTCTATCCTTAAAAGTATTTACCAATAAAATTGTTGTAATTGTAGGGGAATCCATCTTATAGTTCATATACGGATTATATATAAGTTACAAGCTATCCTTTGGATGTTTCCAAATATAAGGGATTGCAAATCAATCATGGTAATGAATACAGATATCAGAAGAGAGGCAGGTGAGTTGGGTGTGGTCTGATGCATGCAGCGGAGGTACCAACACCATATGGGTTAGATATAATTAGAGGTACGATCATTTTATTATCTACCATTTTTTGTGTCTTATTTGTCAAAGGATCTTTATACTCATTTGTTTCACTCTCTCTATTCCATGCTTTAGGACTTTCCATAGAGAGGCTTCATGTACTCTGGAAGTGGACTACACCTATTAGAATCCAAACCATATCGTTTGACATGTCTCAGGGGTTTAGACTGATGATGAGGCTACATTAGTCTTATTGGGATCTATTCTTACTACATATAAAACTGTACAATTTCATATTTTTCATAGATTAGTTATATTTCATACGTTATATAATCGAGTACTTCCGTAGAAGTGTCTTTATTCACTTGTGGATATAAAATAGACATTTTTCATAGGGGAATAGAGTTGAATGGTTGGAATTTGGAATTTATATTACCTTTTTTCATTGATAGATGAGTTTTTGGTCGAATTAATTGATACTAGATTTGTAGAGGATCATAGGGTCATTAATAAGTCCTTAGGAATTACACCTGAAGAAATTATGAAACTACCTATTCGACATGAAATTTATTTTATGATAGAAAAATATACCAGTGATTCTATTATTTTGATTGGTCCTTTTCAAACTGATCCCTGTGAGTTGTTTGAGTTTTTGATTCAAATTTATTATCTAATTTCAAAAGAATTCATCAGTAATGTGTGTCACATTTTGATGCTACAATGTTTCCATCGAAGATGTTGGATGGTAGTTTGAGGGTTTTCATAGACTATTGGATGATGAATCAGGTGACCCACAAGAAATATTACCCACTTCCAAGGATTGGTGAGCTTCTCAACCATATGTGAGGGTGATTTCGTTTTCTAAGATCATCATATGGTTTGGGTATTACTAGTTATGGGTGAAAATGGAGATATCCAAAATAATTCCTCTAGATGTGTGTGTTCGAATATCACGTTCATAATCATGCCATTCGGTGTTACGAACACACAAGATGTGTTCGTAGGGATCACAAACTTTGTGTTTCGTGAGTTCATAAACAAGTTCCATAATTTATTCATTAATGACATATTTTTATAAAAATGGTCAGAGGAGAAGTATTTCACAAATCTCTGAGTGATCTTACAGGTTCTTCTATGCCCCAGATCTATGAAAAATAGTACATGTTTACATTTTAGTCAAAATAGGTCCATTTACATGGACATGTGTTGTCTTTGTATGGTTTGAAAGATGACCTAAATAATTTAGAAACATTTTTTTTCATCAGAAACACCCAATAATATTAAAGAGGTGCATTTAATTCATGGTATCATAGGACATTACCTGGGGATTGTGCCCGATATCTAATGAGTTGCAGTCCCATTGATACCATTGACCAAGAAAGACTAAGATTTTGTGTTGGAAGATAAATGCAATGTAGAATTTTGTTACCTAAATGTGATATTGTTTAGAACACCAGTTCATTACCATCTATAAGAGGGTGTGTTGTTTATGGTTTCTATAACATCTCACATCAGGGTATAGGGGGAATCCAGATGCAGTAGAAGGAAGTGATCTCTAATGGTTCAAGGTAGTGGATCCACCATGAGCGCAACTATTCCACCCATTATATGGGGATATAAGAAGTTTTGTTGTCAGTAATTTAATGGGTAAATTACCTAATTAGGGATATCTTGGTTGTCTTCACGGAAAATAAGAGTTCTAGCTATGTCTTTTCTAAGCATGATCTGAATCCAAGTAAGTGAAGGTGGTTGGATTTTAACCATGAATTTGATTTTGATATCTACTTAACCTCAAAAAATTTGAATGTCATGGACGATTATTTGATCATAATGTCACAGAATGATGTCGCTCAAGAGTTTGAGGATTATTGGTGAGAAAAGGAGGATTTGGTAACCTTGATGTAAGATGTAATAAGGAATGGCGGTAGAGAATCATTATTTCTGATGGTGATATAGTATTATCTGATGCTGAAAGTGGAGGAGTCTCAGTTCTAGAATTAGATCAATTGGTGATTTGTGATTGAATTGGCCATGTTGTTCCTCTGAAGGAGTGTTTGGAGGATAGTTAGAACAAGATATTGTTCCACGAAATCCTATTTGCTCAGGAAGAAATTTTCAAGGGATTTCCTCTTGAGTTTCATAGATCACATTTTTTGGTACACCCAATAGATTCCAAAATGTACCATGGATTGAGAGCATATTTTTGGTGGCCTAGAATGAAACACGTAGTTGTAAAGTTTGGGGCTTGGGGATAGTTTTCTAGTAGTTAAATATAATGCATAATGTTCTAGGATGTTTTTTTATATCCCTTGGAAATTCTTGATTAGAAATGTGATGACATCTCAATGGATTTATTCATAAGTTTACTCATAGCATATGTGGGGATTGATAATATCTACTTGATCCTGGATTAATTGAAGATATCAACCCACTTCTTAGAGATCAAGGAGTTGAGCATAGTATAAGCTATATATAAGAGGTATGTCTATTATGTGATTATGTTTCAAGGTGTTCTGAGGTCCATTGCCTTGGATTGAGATGCACGTTTTACCATCATGTTTAGAGGGTAGTTAATAATTATTCAGCACTAAGTTACACCTTTGCACTACTTTTTACCCTTATAGAGATGGGAAAAATAGACTCTCCAGACATTGGATAGTATTTTGTGATCATGAATATAGGACATTGGTGGACCTTGGGTATGAATTCTCCCATTTTTTTGATTTTTCCTATATTAATAGATATAATTATTTAAATAGTAGGGCTCCATTGGATACATTTTACTGAAGACCATCATGTTCACCACTGTACTAATAATAGGTTGGGGAGACAACCATCCCTAGTCTGGATGTGGTGTAGATAACGACATTGAATGTTTTTGAAGTTCGTGGGACGATAAGGGTAGAAAAATACAGGTATACATCTTTTGATGATTGAGATGGAGGCCCCTATATTTTGAGGATGGAAACAATATGTTCATGAAAATTTCCCATCAATGCTGGAAGAATAGTTTTGGTAATTTGAGGAAGCTCCCAACTTTGAATTTTAGACCTTTTTAAATGTTGGGGATAGTTAGAATGGTGGAATGTCAATTAGTATTTCCAGCAAGGATAGAAAGGATCCACATGGTCTCCCACATCTCTCACCTTCTTTATTATATTCACGAAGAATCCCTTTCACTTAATGGGGAGAGTTGGATATTGAGGATGATGAAATTTTCATGTAGAATCCTGTGGTGATCCAAGATCATTGATATTACGTTCTTCTAGGATGAACCGTTAATTTTTTATGTTATGTGGAGGCATTATGGCTTGAAAGAGAGTTCTTGGTAGTGTGGGACATTAATGTGAACTGAGTACATAGAGTTGGTTTGAGATTTCCCTTCTCTATTTTTTTCATATGTTATGTTGTTCAGAACATGGTGTCTTATAATATATGTTATGTTTCCATAGATGTTTTTATTTATTTTTTTTGATATGTGATGATGTTCGAACATGATAAAATGGGAGGACCGTATTCTTAAGGAAGATGCATTTTAATATAATGCAGGTAAACTTATGTGGTTGAGTAAGTTCTTCCAAGAGTGGATAACTTAGTGACGTTGAGAGTGGAATTCCCTAACTCCTATTTCATATATGGTATAACTGTTTAACAAAAATGATATTTTTTATTCGTGGGTTTAATTGGTGTTGATGTTTTAGGTGTGACAAGATCTTTCATTGGTACCTCGATTGATGGATATTCAGACCCTTCCTCTCTTTTCACCTTGGATTTTTTTAAATTCCCAAGGGATTGAATAGTTTGAGAGTTATTTTTTGTATTCTCATAGACCTTATGACCTGTTATATTTCAAAAAATAGGACGTTTGAGGTATTTGGGGGCAGTTTTGAATTTTTTAAGGAGATTTGATTTATTCTATTGGTGACTCATTTCAATAGTTTTCCAGACTTCCTATTTTCCATTTGTAGCTCATAATAGGTGTAGATCAATTGGGTAGTATCTCATCATATTGGTTTCTCATCCTAATATTATCTCGTCCAATTAGATTCTCATCCTAGACATGACTTTTCAAGCATTGACTTGTTGTTAGTGACTCACTGGTAGTGACTCATATGGCGGTGACTCATTGGCAGCGACTCATCTAGCAGTGACTCGTATAGTGGTGACTCACATGATGAGACTCCCTATTGGTGGCATTATATTTATGAATCACTTTAGTTTAATATTCTAGGTGTGGTGGTGAATCAATTTAACAGTTATCCAATCTTCAATAATTTTTAGGCTTTTCCAGTTTTTTCCTTTTTTGAATAAATTTTGATGAAAATTGTGTTTAATTTTCTATTTAAGTGTTTTTTAATCTATTTAAAAGTATATAAATTATTTCATTAATTTTATCAAAGTTTGGGGACAATAGATGGTCAAAAAATCGGGTCTGGTTTATATCCACCTTTTTCACTAATTCAAACTGCTTCCAATCCCCATGTCTTAGATCTGATCATTCTAAAGATGATATATCCTTCCCTGTGATATTTCTATTTGGAATTTTCTTGAGAAATTAGTTCCCCATGACTTTTATCCTTATATATTTTATTTATTTTGGTTCATGTTTCCCTAGAGATCTTACAATTATTTTCACACATCTTTTTGGTGAAAAAAAATAGTGTCGATCGTCTTCCTTCTAGGTAGAATTTCCTTAGTCATTTATAATTTTTTATCATGTGGGATGTGTATGTAACTATACATGCATGTGGATTTTTTTATTCAATATTAATAAATATAATCAAATTGGTTTGAAATTAATATAAAGGGTTTGAGGAATGTGATGTATGACCTTATAGAATTTATTTGAATTTTTTTTTGTTTTGACGTTATGAATTGTATGTGCTAAGTTACCCATCGAAAATTGTGGTTTTTTGGGGTCCGTGATATTTCATATGATGAAATGAATGATGGAATGTATGTTTTATGTCTATGAACATCACTTATTATGAAATTTTTTAACAACATGAATTGATATAATAAAATTGATTCCCTAATATCATATTAATTTTCCAATAACACTATTAATCAGTAAAGTTAAATTAAATAAGGGATGTATTACTAAATTTGAAAACATATTTTGATCTTGTATGTGTTGTAATGTTTTTGTGGACATAGTTATGAGATTTGGGTTGGACTTAGTGATAATATTGATAGGATAGGACTATGTTGTTATATGTGGGGCCAGTGGATGCGATGTTTTATGAAATGGGGATCCAATGATAGTTGTCATGATGTTATTGGGAATTTGGGATATATTTGAAGGTGGAATGGTTTTGGATATTAGTTTAATACATTTAATGTGATTCTTTCTATGTGTTGCGCTACGACATCTTACATGTTTTAATGGATGGATAATTGAACAATAATCATGAATTGAAATTATTACATGATAAAAATTTATAATATATGATTAATGGTACACGTTGGAAACATAATATCCAAAAAATGGATAAATATTAATTAAATACTTCAAATTAACTATGGCTTATTTTTTTCTTGTATGGTGTTACACATTTATAATTGGAAACATAGTGGTGAAGTCATGAGTAGGTTGGTGTTTTGTTATTAAAACCATAATTGAGATTGTATGAATTTCTACATATATATATATATAAAGAGTATATTACAATGATTTTTATATACCCCCCACCCTTGACAACCTATATTTAATAGCACCCACATAGTCAAGTGGGAGGGTGTCTCTCCCAACATCAGGGCGTGGGATGGATGGAAGGTCACCCTCTATTCCATGCTCCCTCTTCTAGGTGATAGTGTCCTTAGTTTCTTTGGGTGAGTTGTGATATGGTTTCCTCGGTGTCTTTAGGAATATTTGTGGCATTATTTTTCAGGTATCATCAGTATGAGATGTGTTATGTTGACCAAGGCGTTTTTTGGGTTCGATGTGTTGTGATAGACCTAGTTTGTATGAGTGAGTTTTGATTTGTTGAGATGTTCAAGGTGTGTGCGGGTGGGATGTTCTGTGACGTGCATCCTAGGTGTGTGCAGGTGAGATGCTCTATGAGGTGTTTATTTTTTGTTTTCATGTGGGATGTGATGTGATTTATTCAGAAGAGGTTGGAGCTCCCTAAACATTGTCATTAAGGTGTGAGAGGTGATAATCAATGGAAAAGTGGTGCGGGGTACCCTATCATCAATGTGATTTATATTATATTATTTTACATGGAAGTGTTATTTGGAAATCGATCCTTGGTAAGGTTGGGGTTATTTTCATTCTACTTGTTAGGTTATATTTCATTTTTCTATTTTCTCATTTGTGCATTAGTATGCTCCTTTAAGTTATGCATGAGTGAATTTTGTTTTCTAACTACGTGTAGTGGTATTCTCACCCAAATAATATTAATATTTTTTCAAGTTTTTATGTGGATAACGTGGAATGTGATGGTTTTTACTATATTATCATTGTATAGGTTCTATGTTACTTCTCTAGTTTTTTTGGTATTTACTTTTGGATAATTTTATTTCTATTAGTTCTATTTACACATGCATAATGGGAAAGTATTTTTTCTTGTATATATTTCCAAGAGTCATGTTTGGTTCATACGTCATATCTCCCATTCTTGTTTCCTTATAAAGGGCGATTTCTCCCATATTTTTATATTTGTACACCCGTGGAGTGAGTCACCAACCTGGTGCCTACTATAGGTTGGACTTAGGGATCATTATCCCTCATTATTATTTTCCATCCCAATAGGGGTATCTTTATAGGGAAGGGTTCATGACAAGATGACACAAATTATTTTATGAAATAACACATATCAAATTATTTAGGGTCAAATTATTTTTGTTGGAAAATAAAATATCAAAGATCCTGGTTTAACAAGTAAAAAAGTAATATCCAATATTCTATAATTATAATCTAAATAAATCATGGGTATATTTAAAATAAGGTTTTAAAAATATTATAATATGAATGTGAAAAAATGTGTGTCCTTATTATTTTAAAATTTTTATATTAATATTATTTTTAATGTTTGAGATTTGGGAAAATTTTTAGATATTTTAGGATAGTGAAATATACAACCTTAACAAATACTATAACATTTTTTAAAACATTGTGTTATAAATAATTATTTAATGTTTTTAAAATTTGATATATAATCATTATATATATTTAATATGTAAAAAAATAAATTTTAAGAAGTTATTTCTTATTTATAAACCAATTTTGAAAATATAAATTGAAGTTGTCCATTCATTATAAAAATATAACTATTTTCAATCCTTTTATTTACTAAATTAATTACATTGTTAAATTTTTTTGATTGGATTTAAATTAAAATAACACTTATGTTTTATTTACAAACTCATATGATTCATAGTAATCAAAACTTCACATTATATGGATGTAAAATTATTTTTATACATAAAAGTAATGTTTTTAACAAAATAACGTTTTTTGATCCACATTGTTTCATTATATAAAAAATATTTTACAAACACCTAAAATATTATCATATATAATATATTACATATTATAAATTATAGTAATAAATATTCTGGAATTTTGAAAAAAAACATTATGACATAGTGAGCAATGACACAATCAATGTAATTCATTGGAGTCAGTTTATAATAATTTTAGATAAATAAAAAATTTGTTGAACTTTTTAATCGTCTTTTACACATCTCCTAGGAACATTTTCAAATTTTAATAAAACATAATTTTATCACATTGGTGAATTGAATTTCAAAAATCTTAGAGACACAGTTGATATCAGTAAATAAATATGGTTCAATAAGATAATTGTTTTGGTGAATAATAACTTTTGACTTTTATTTACCATAGTTAAAAGTAAATTGGGTAATTAAGGGTAAAAATGATATTATTATTACCCTAACACATGTCCTAATTCTATTGGATAAGTTTCATTCGGCCATAAACAACTATAGGAATAAAATATAAACCTTTAAGACCACTTGGATTAAATTAGGACATTTATTATAATTTAATTATTATAAGAGTTAAAAGTGTTAAATTCAAATCTTAATAACTAAACCATTTTTTATATGGTGTTATACATATGATAAATTAAATTATAAATATTAATTAGAGAGCTAAAAATATTTCTTAAATAATGGTATTTATTTATATTTTTTATAATTTAAATAATTTAATTTATTTATGATACAATGATGATGGAGTAATTACCTAATTAATGAAATATTAAAATATTTGATATTATAAATATCCAAATAAATGTAATTTGAGACTTTTTATGAATTAAACTGATTTTATAGGTTAATATGACATGTTATGGTTGGTTAGATGAATTTTTTTCGAAGTAATAATGTTGTTATGAATTTAGCCTATACCAAACACCAAAATAGTGTCAAAATTGACATAAAAGAGGTTTTAAAACAAATATTATATTATTTATTGATATTTAATTCCTAAAAATATAATGTTCAGCCAAACGACTTATATAATGATAGGATTATCATTACTGAACCGCTATTATTTTGATTAGAAGTATATAATATGTTTATTAACCATATAATATAAAAATACTAAGAGACATGGTAAATGTCAAACTATTTTACTAAGAGTCAAATCTAAAAGATAAGGTTAATATAGTGACCCAAACCAATCTAAAACCTATTGGTTGAGTGGTTTTCGACCCATACCCACCTCAGCCTTTAAATAATTCATTTTGGATTTATTTTAAACTGAAAATTATTTTATTATAAAATAATAATTTTAGCTTTTCATATGTTGCCCCTCACCCCTCTCATAAAAGGGCACTCCCCCTTCCCTCAAATTCACACATTCAAACCTTTTGGCTAGTCCAAAATCTGCCAAAATGAAATCTCAACTATCCTCCCTTCATCTTAGAGGCCTTCCTTTAGTTTTAAATCAATCCTAAAGAGTCATTTTGATCAAATCAATAGGTAGAACCCGAATAAGAGGTAAATATTTCATAACCACTTTCAAGTTCCTTTCTTCTTCCACTTCCTCATTCCTTGTTGTTTCCATTATTAAATAATTACTCCAGTATCTTCTATATACTATTATGTTATGATAAATATGGTACAACCATATTCATTATTGTATCTGTCCTTTGAATGACATCTCACCATACATGTGTACGTATGGCATACCGTCTCCACGTCATGGGGTAATTGTTATTCAATACATTATTATTTGGATGGGTATAATAATGATTTGTAATTGATGTAAATAATAAATATAACATTATAATTATTCTTTATATATGATATATCATCAAATTATATTTTATTTTAATATCAAATGTATGATATTGTCGCTCGTGTGTACGTACGGATTACCGCCTCCACGAACACGATGAGATTAAATCACCATCGTAATCCATTCAAGAATAATATTCATTAGATGATTAAAAATAATTGTTAAATACTTAATATAATATCAATATGAATAATATAAATCCTATTCATAAGAAACACTAATTACGAAACAATCCATATAAAGGAAAACGAACTAGTTAACACCCGAAACGACGATAATACTAATATATTACTAACAATGAAAAATTGAAAGATCATATATAATATCATATTAATCTATATGATTCTTGAATAATATATTAAAAATTTATTCACCATTATACAGGAGGTTAACCAACCCTCAACCAAGGAAAAGTTCATAGTAAGGGGTTCTTTATCTCACATTTAATTCCGTGAGATTTCCATTGTTCGCCACATATTTTTTAAATGTGGTGTATTATGCACAAAAATTTGATATATATATTTTCATTATTTTCATTATATTCATGGTATTCTGTGATTCATTTTTTGTTATATTTGGTATATACGACACAATTGATTACAATGATGTAAGGGTTTTCATCTCACTTCATATTTCCGTGAGATTCATGCCATACTGCCACTATTTCCTTTTGTGTGGTGTATGTACTTTCCAATGATTGTATTATTTGTGTAATATAAATTAATTTATGAGTAATTACATCTTCGTTTTATGATCCATCTTTCATGGGATGTATCTTTCGTAAGTTACCAAATTGGTAAGGGAATTTCAAATTTCAATTTCCACTCAGTCAGTTTTATGCATACTTCATTGATTATTTTACTCCATGATTATGTGTGGAATAACTATTTATTATTTGTGTAGTAATTTAAATTTCCCTTTCTATGGATATACTTTTGATACCCACAATCAATCCATTGATAAATTCTCAGGGCATCTATATGAAAACAATAAGAGTAATTTTAACTCAATATCCATTTATTGATTTAAACATCCAATTCATTGGTGTTGTTTTTACAAAAATATGTGGGAATGTCTTCTAATTGATTTACACTGAATATCCAATAATATTTATTGTATTTATATTTTTCACATAATATTATGTCGTTGATTTATCCTTAACCTAAGGATATGGTCTTTATAAGAGATTTTATCTCAATTTACAATCTATTGAGACTTCATTGTTATTATACGCCAATTCAGTTTTATATGGTGTATATAATATACATTGACATAATATATCTTGAATCCCTTTATTCCCATGATATTATAATGTTTTTATTACCTCAATTAATTTTATTCTAGAGTCTCTCTTTTGGTTAGAAACACTAACTAAAAAAACATTTTAAAAATGTTTTAAAGATTTATTATACTAAATATTTCTCATTAATGTCCATGTTTTAAAATTGGTTTTACAGATTTATTTATATGAAAAATAAAGTTTTAAAATTAAAATTAATTTTAAATGTTTCAATGTGTTTTGGTATACTTTGATTCAAAAATATATTTAAAACGTCTTCTTGATAAATAGTGAGACTTTTAAATGTTTTCAAGAAGAAGGGGGATATTTCTCTCAAATAGTTTTGATGATTATTTTCATCTGTAGTAATATCATTCATTATTTTCTATTAAGGATGATATATTATAGTAAAATCATACATATTTTATTGAATGAGTTATGTTTAACTGTGGATGTGCTATTTTTATAACATTCATGGTTTGTGGTTAAAATATTGACATTTAGGATGATAGTTTTATTACGAATGATCATATTATTATTTATCCTTTTCATATGAGGAATGAATTTAACATTGTATGGAACAGGTGGAGTCTACTATAGCTCCTTAATGCATCGATAAGTCTCATGATACAAACTAGTTTCTTGGCACAAGGCCGAGACAAAATATTATTTCTAGTATTGACAAATGGCCTTGACTATGTGGTTATGAAAGTCTAGTATTATTCATTCCATCATTATGAAAGTGGCTATTAATATTGAATGTGATTATTAGACTAGTAGAATATCCATGTGAATAAGTAAATGGCATTATTGGATTTTATCTTTGCCATTTTATGCTTATGTTAATGATTAAAAGGCTTTTGTTTTTGTCATATACATTGCCTTACATGCTTCTGCTTATTTATGAAAGTTTATGCTATATTGTTATCATTACTGAGAATCTGAGCACACCCCCTTTTATGTTTTATTTTTCTCACAATGTGAAAAAGTATATTATGACTGACCTGTAGGGATAGTCTATGGGATCTCAGTGTTGTCTATGGAAACAATGTTGTTATAGTTTTCCATTTAATGATGTAATGTAAACCTTATGAATGTATCTATTAATTTCAAGGATACTAAACTAATCGGTATTTCGAGACATTATCTTTTGTGATCATGCCAAAATTATGTAATAATGCACCAACTCAGGGCTTCTGGGGTCGGGTCGTTACATAAATGGTCAAAATGTGTGGTCTTGGTCAAATTTCCCTTAAATGGGAATTAAAACTATATATCATTCAACTGTCTCAAATTAAGTCTTTCTAAATGTGATATATCATTCCCTTAATTATTTTTATATGGCCTTTAGTTGAGATAGGAAATCCCCAAGACACTATTCCTTTGAGAGTTATCCTAGAGATGGTTTGTGTTTCGCTAGAGGGGTTCCTACTATACGTGCATCTCTTTTTTTAGGGAATCAATGCATTTTCGATATTCGTTCTTCAAGGATGGATTTCTATTGTATTTCGTAATTTTGTATCAGGAGATATAGTAATATAAATGTTCATCCATTTATAGATTTTTTATTCTGCTTTTATAATGAATATAAAATTGGTTTATAATTATTATAATGGGGATATGGAATGTGATGTATTTTGTTATAGTTATTATTTAAAATGATTTGTTTTTATTTGACAATATGAATTTTATGGGATAAATTATGCATTGAAAATTGTAACTGTTGGGGGTCCCATTATGTTCTTATAATGATTTGAACTATGGAATGCATGTTGTGTGGATATTGAAATCACTTATTATGAAATTTTCTAACCATATAAATTCAGTAAATAAAATAGATTCCTTGTTAACATATGGTTGGTGTGATAACAACCTTAATCAATAATTTGAGATTCGATAAGGGATATCTTGCTAAATATGAAAACATATTTTGATATGGTTTCGGATGTAATGTGTTTTTTGAAAAAAATTTGTGTTCTAGGTTCGCTTGGGTGATAAAATGGATGGGATATGACTATGTTGTGATTTGTGGGTGCAATCGATTATATTTTTTATGAATTAAGGACCCAATGATGGTTGTTGTGATGTTTTTGTGTAGTAGGTATGTTCTAGAAGGTGTAATTGGTTTTGGTTGTGGGTTGTAAATTTTACTATGCTGATTGATATTTTTTGTATTGGGATCGGTTCACAATTGATATGGATAGCGAAATGAAAAATAATAACAAACAAAAATTATTACATGATAATAATTTAAACGACATCATTAATGAATCACTTTGGTAACACATTACCTCTAAAATGGGTTAAAAATTAATATATAATGAAAATTAAATTTTTTGTGTGTTTTTATTTTATGGTGTTATGAATTTATAGGTGGCAGTAAAGTGGTAAATTCTTGTGTAGGTAGGTGTTTTTTTGTAAACCCATTGGTTTGGCATGTGTTCTGTTCTATAAATATATGTATAAACATTGTATATTCATATTATTTGTATTGGAACCCAAATGTTTCCAAGAATTTTATTCTGACACCCACATAGTGTTGTGTGCGGGTGTCTTTCCCAATATTCTTTTGGAACTTTGGATGGTTGGCCCCTATCTTTTCACTGCTCCCTCTTCTATAAGGTAGTTCCTAGGTTTATTTTGGTGAGTTTTGATATTGTGTACCATGTGTCATCACGGTGACTTGTAGTGTGCTTTCCATGGGATTATTTCATATTATATTTTTTGTGTTGTCCCGTGTTTTTTCCGGATGAGATGTGTTGTGATCGACTAGGAGTGTGTGCGATAGATGTTTTGTGTTGTGATGGCTTAGGTGTGTGTGGGTGGAATTTGTTGTGAGGTGTGGAATGGTTTTTTGTGGGATGGATGTGTTTTGAGGTGTGTCCTAGGTGTGTGTGGGTGGTATGTGACTTGATATATTCAAAAGAGTTGGTTGAACCATGTAATTTTTTGTTGAGGTTTGAGAGTGGATAATTAATGGGAAATTAGTGTGGGGTATGCAACCATTGATGTTCATTATATTATATTATATTTCATAAAGCTTTAATTTGGTGAGAAATCCTTAGTGATGATGGGTTTATGATCAGTCGTCCTGTTAGGTGTTGTTTTGTTTTTTGTTTTCCCATGGTTAAATTAGAATACGCTTTCCGCTTTTTCACAGTATACATTGGTTTTCCCACTCAAAACACATGTATAATTAACTTATTTATATAAAAACATAATTTAGGTATCTAAGGTGATTATGTGGTTCGTATTGGATGTTTCTAGTTTAGTCATTGGGAGAGTTGTTTTTTTGCTACTTTTGTTCGTTATTAGTTATTTACATTGGAAAATTTTATTAGTATCATTTCTATCTACACATTCATTGTGGGATGGTTTATTTTCATAAATATATTTTATGGAGTTGTTATTGGTTTATAAACCCTATATCCAAAAAAAATTCCTTATAACGGTTATTTCCTCCCATATTTTGATATTTTTACACCCTTAGTGAAAGTCGCGATCCTCATGCCTACTAGAGAAAGGACACGGTAGATCATTATCTATATTTCATCATTTCTAGCCTAGGAGTGGTATTTTGGGGGAGAGGGGTTCATCATAGAGTGCTATCAGAGTTTATTGTTGAGAGATATGATGGATTTTTGTGTTCAACACAGAGATGAATTCATGGGTTGGAATGGAAATAGTGCCAGTTTACCCTAGTGTGTGACATAGTTCCAGGTGAAAGATTAGGATATGATATTTTATGGCCCCTATGATCTAGTACCCAAGATCTACACTTATTGAGAGACCATGTGATATGGGATTTCTTATAGTGTGGAGACCTATGAGAGTTACACACATCATGATGAATTGTTTTATTATCTTTTTTGGGTTGTTTGGTGAAATTAAAAATGGAAATAATTAATAAAATCTATTAACGATAATTAAAATATATAATATTGAAAAACTAGACTCCTTGGATTATGAAATCCTTGTTTTTATTTTAGTTATGGATCACAATCATTTTCCACATGAGGATCATGTAGTAGAGGTTCAAAAATATTACCTGGTTTAACAACATAGGGTTTATGTAATTAAGGATAATGATCTAAAGCATAGGATGTTAGACAATTTTAAGTGGATGGATTTGGAAAAGTTTGAGGGGAGCAGTTTTAATATAGAAAGTTAGATTTCTCTAGAGGAGCTGGATAACACTTTTGGTCCAATCTGGTTCACAAAAGGTCATTGGGTATATTTATAAGTCAGCAGTGAGTATTTTCACGTTATTAGTTGACATTGTGCCTTGGTGAGAGAAAAGAGGTACATGTTTCATGTAATGACTTCCATAAAGTGTTTTAGGAATAATTCCTATCGTCTACCATGAAGGCTGAGAATAGGTCAGAGCTACTCTTCCTTCATCACTGGATTATGTCTAAGCAGAAGAATGGAGTTAAATTTAACATCATTTTTACATCATACAATATTTATTTCTGGATGAGGAGTCCCGAGTATGGATTCTTTACAAAGAACTTCATCCATCGATCAAGTAATTGGTTAAATGTTTTACATTTCCACGATATCTGGATATTCATTATAAGACAAGGTTGATAATGTAAATGCACTCATGAGGAGGGTTTTCATGAGAAGGGAACCAATAGGGTTCTATAAGTATAAGAGTTATTTGTGGTAATCCTATGGTGTCGGGGCATTCAAGGTTTCAACCAGCTGCGGGTTATCCTAGAAAACTTCCCTTTCATCCTTCTAGTTTTGATAAATTTGATGTGGGCTTAGGGCAGGTGTATTCCTTCTTTAGTGTTTGTGGCTATCTTTATTACCAGTTCTCAATGGCTACTCGAACTCTATTTGTCCATGGTGGAAAGGTTCAACTCCATCCATAAAAGTATTTACCATCAAAACTGTTGTAATTTTAGGGGAATCCATCTTATAGTTCATATATGGATGATATAGAAGGTACACGCTATCCTTTGGATGTTACCCAATATAAGGGACTGCAAATCAAGCATGTTAATGAATACAGATATCAGAAGAGAGGCAGGGGAGTTGGGTGTGGTCTGATGCATGCAGTGGAGGTAGCAACACCATATATGTCAGATATCATTAGAGGTATGATCATTTTATTATCTAACATTCTTTGTGTCTTATTTGACATAGTATCTTTATACTCATTTGTTCACTCTCTATATTCCATGCTTTAGGACGTTCCATAGAGAGGCTTCATGTACTCTAGATGTGGACTACACCCATTAGAAGCCAAACCATATCATTTGACATGTCTCAGGGTTTTAGACTGATGATGAGGCTACATTTGTCTTATGGGGATCTATTCTTACTACAGATACAACCTTACAATTTCATAGTTTTCATCGATTAGTTGTATTTTGTACATTATATAATCGATTTTCCTGTAGAAGTGTCTTTTTTCACTTGTGGATATAATATAGAAAATTTTCATAAGGGAATAGAGTTTAATGGTTGGAATTTGGCATGTATATCACCTTCTTTAATTGATAGATGAGTTTTTGGTCAAATTAATTGATATTAGGTCTGTAGAGGATCAGAGGGTCATTAATAAGTCCTTAGGAATTATCCATGAGGAAATTATGAAACTACCCGTTCAACATGACATTTATTTTCTATTATATAAAAACATACCAGTGATTCTATTATTTTGATTGGTCTTTTTCAGACGGAACCCTATGAGTTGTTTGAGTTTTGGATTCAAATTTATTATCTAATTTCAAAAGGATTCATTAGCCAAGTGTGTCACTTTTGGATGCTAAAATGTTGTTATCCAAGAAGGTGGATGGTAGTTTCAGGGTTTTCATAAACTATTGGATGATGAATCAGGTGACCCTCAAGAAATATTACCCAATTCCAAGGCATTGGTGAGCTTTTCAACCATATGTGAGGGTGAGTTCGTTTTCTAAGATCATAATATGGTTTGGGTATTACTAGTTATGGGTGAACAATGGATATATCCTGAAGAATTCCACTTGTTGTGTGTTTTTGAACTTCACGTTCATAATCATGCCATTCAGTGTTACGAACACACTAGATATGTTCATAGGGATCAAAAACATTGTGTTTTGTGAGTTCATAAACCAGTTCCATAATTTATTCATTAATGACATAATTTTATAAAAAATGTCATAGGAGAAGCATGTCAAGCATCTCTGAGCGATCTTACAGGTTCTTCTGTGCCCCTATATCTATGAAAAATTGTACATGATTACATTTTGGTCAAAATAAGTCCATTTACATGGACATGTGTTGTCTTTTTAGGGTCTAAAATATGACCCAAATAACATAGAAACAATTTTTTCTTTAGAAACACCCAATAATATTAATGTGGTGGATTGAATTCTTGGTATCATGTGCCATTACCAGAGGATTGTGCCCGATATCTAATGAGTTTCAGTCCCATTGATATCATTGACCTAGAAAGACTAAGATTTTGTGTTGGAAGATAAATGATAGGTAGAATTTGGGTACCTAAATGTGATATTGTTTAGAACACCAGTTCATTACCATGTATAGAAGGGTGTGTTGTTTATGGTTTCTATAACATATCACATCAGGGTATAGGGTGAATCCAGATGCAGTAGAAGGAAGTGATCTCTAATGGTTCAAGGTAGTGGATCCACCATGAGAGCAACTATTCCACCCATTATATGGGGATATAAGAAGTTTGGTTTTCAGTAATTTAGTGGGGAAATTACCTAAAAAGGGAAATCATTGTTGTCTTCATGGAAAATAAGAGTTTTAGATATGTCTTTTCTAAGAATGATCTGAATTCGAGTAAGTGAAAGTGGTTGGATTTTAACCATGAATTTGATTTTGAGATCTACTTAACCTCAAAATATTTGAATTTCATGGATGATTATTAGACCATAAAGTCACAGAATGATGTCGCTCAAGAGTTTGAGGATTATTGGTGAGAAAAGAAGGATTTGGTAACCTTGATGTTAGATGTAATAAGGAATGGTAGTAGGGAATCATTATTTCAGATGGTTATATTGTATTCTCTGATGCTACAAGTGGAGGAGTCTTAGTTCAAGAATTAGATCAAGAGGTGATTTATGATTGAATTGGCTATGTTGATGCTCTGAAGGAGTGGTTGGAGGATAGTTAGAACAAGATATTGTTCCATGAAATCCTATTTTCTCTGGCGGAAATTTGCAAGGGAGTTCTTCTTGAGTTTCATAGATCACATTTTTTGGTACAGCAAATAGTTTCCAAAATGTACCATGGATTGAGAGCATATTTTTGGTGGCCTGGAATAAAACATGTAGTTGTAAATTTTGTGGCTTGGGGGATGGATTTCTAGTAGTTAAATCTAATGAATAATGTTCTAGGAAGTTTTTTATATCCCTTGGAAAGTCCAGATTAGAAATGTGATGACATATCAATGGATTTATTCATAAGGATACCCATGACATATGAGGGGATTGATACTATCTACTTGATCCTAGATTAATTGATGGTATCAGCCCACTTCTTAGCGATCAAGGAGTTGAGCATAGTATTTGATATATATAATTGGTATGTTGATTAGGTGATTTTGTTTCATGGTGTTCTGAGGTCTATTGCCTTAGATTGAGATGCACGTTTTACCTTCATGTTTAGAGGGTATTTAATAAATTTTTAGCACTAAGATACACCTTTTCACTAATTTTCACCCTCATAGAGATGGAAACAAATGGACTCTAAAAACATTGGATAGTATTTTGTGGTCATGAATATTGGAAATTGGTGGATCTTGGGTATGTATTCTCCAATTAATTGATTTTTCTTATATTAATAGATATAATTGTTAAATTAGTAGGGCTCCATTTGATACATTTTACTGAAGACCATCATGTTCACCTCTGTACTAAAAATAGGTTGGGGAGACAACCATTCCAAGTCTGGATGTGGTGTAGAGAACAACATTGAATGTTTTTCTAGTTCATGAGATGATAAATGTTGAAACATACGGGTATACATCCTTTGATTATTGAGATGAAGGCCCCTAGATTTTGCGGTTGGCAACAATATGTTCATGAAAATTTCCCCTCGATGCGGGAAGAATAGTTTTGGTAAGTTGAGGAAGCTCCCACCATAGAATTTTGGACCTTTTGAAATGTTGGGGATAGTTAAAACGGTGGCATATCAGTTAGTATTTCTACCAAGGATGGAAAGGATCCACATGGTCTTCCACATCTCTCAGCTTCTTTATTATATTCACGATGAATCCCTTTCATTGAATGGGGAGAGTTGGATATTTAGGATGATGAAATCTTCATGGAGAATCTGATGGTGATCCAAAATCATTGATATTAAGTTCTTCTAGTATGAACCATTCTTTTTTTAGGTTATATGGAGGCACGATGGCTTGAAAGAGAGTTCTTGGGAACGTGAGACATTGATGTGAACTGAGTTCCTAGAGTTGTTTTGAGTTTTCCCTTCTCTATTTTTTTCATATGTTGTGTTTTTTGGAACATGGTGTCTTTTAATATATCTTCTTTTTCCATCGATGTTTTTATTTTTTTGTGGTATGTTATGATGTTCCAACATGATAAAATGGGATGAACAGATTCTTAATGAAGATTTATTTTAATATAATGCATGTAAACCTATGCGGTCGAGTCAGTTCCGCCAAGAGTGGATAACTTAGTGACATTGAGAGTGGAATTACCTAAATCCTATTTCTTATATGGTATAACTTTTTAACAAAAATGATATTTTGTATTCGTGAGTTTAATTGGTGTCGATGTTTTATGTGTAACAAGACCTTTCATCCGTACCTCTATTGATGGATATTCAGACCATTTCTCTCTTTTCTTCAAGGATTGTTTTAAATTCCCAAGGGATTGAATAGTTTGAGAGGTATTTTATGTATTCTCTTAGACCTTATGACCTATTATATTTCAAAAAATATGATGTTTGAGGGATTCGAGGGCAGTCTTGAATTTTTTTTGGGAGATTTGATTCATTCTATTGGTGACTCATTTCAATAGTTTTCCAAATTTCATGTTTTCCATTTGTAGCTCATACTAGTGGTAGATTAATTGGGTAGTATCTCATAATAGTGGTCTCTCATCCTAAAATTATCTCATCCAATTAGATTCTCATCCTAGACATGAGTTTTCAATCATTTCCTTGTTGTTAATGACTGACTGGTAGTGACTCGTATAGCGGTGACTCATTGGCAGCGACTCATCTAGCGGTGACTCTTATAGTGGTGACTCACATGATGATACTCCCTATTAGAGACATTATATTGATTAATCACATTATTTGACTCTTCTATGTGTTTTGGTGAATCAATTTAACAGTTATCCAAATTTCAATAATTTTTAGGCTTTTCCAGTTTTTTCTTTTTTTGCATCAATTTTGATGAAAATTGTGTTTAATTTTATATTTAATAGTTTTTTAATCTATTTAAAAGGATATAAATTATTTCATTAATTTTATCAAAGTATGGGGACGTTAAATGGTCAAAAAATCTGGTCTGGGTTATATTCACCTTTATCACTAATTCAAACTTCTTTCAATCCCTATGTCTTAGATCTGATCATTCTAAAGCTGAGATATCCTTCCCTGTGATCCTTCTGTTTAGAATTTTCTTGAGAAATTAGGTCCCCATGACTATTATCCTTTTATATTTTCTCTGTTTTGGTCCACGTTTCTCTAGAGAGCTTACAGTTATTTGCACACATCTTTTTTGGTGAAAAAAGATAATGTCGATCGTCTTCCTTCTAGGTAGAATTTCCTTAGTCATTTATAATTTTTTATCTTTTGGGATGGGTATGTAACTATACATGCATGTGGATATTTTCTATTCACTATTAATAAATACAATCAAATTGGTTTAAAATCAATATTAAGGGGTCGGGTAATGTGATTTATGACCTTGTAGATTTTATTTTAATTGTTTCTGTTTTGACGTTATGAATTGTATGTGCTAAGTTACCCATCGAAAATTGTGGTTTTTGGAGTCCCTAATATTTCATATGAGGAAATGAACAATGGAATTCATGTTTTATGGATATGAACATTACTTATTATAATATTTTTTAACCACAAAAATTTATTTAATAAAATTGATGCCCTAATATCATAGTTATTTTCCAATAACAATGTTAATCAGTAAAGATAAATTAAATAAGGGATGTATTACTAAATATGAAAACATATTTTGATCTTGTATATGTTGCAATGTGTTTTTGGACATAGTTATGTGATGTGGGTTGGACTTAGTGATATTATTGATAGGATAGGACTATGTTGTTATATGGGGGTCAGTGGATGCGATGTTTTATTCAATGGGGATGTAATGATAGTTGTCATGATGTTATTGTGCATCTGGGATATATTTGAAGGTCGAATTGGTTTTGGATATTTGTTTGATAAATTTAATGTGATTCTTTCTATGTGTTGCGCTATGACATCTTACTTGTTTTAAGGGATGTATAATTGAATAGTAATCATGAACTGAAATTATTACATGATAATGATTTATAATATATGAATAATAGAACACATTGGAAACATAATATACAAAAAATGGATAAATATTAATTAAATACTTTAAATTACCTATGGCTTAATTTTTTCTTGTACGGTGTTACACATTTATAAATGGAGACATAGTGGTGAAGTCATGAGTAGGTTGGTGTTTTGTTTCTAAAACCATAATTCGGATTGTATGAATTTCTATATATATATATAATGAGTATATTCCAATGATATTTATATATACCCCACCCTTGCAAATCTATATTTAATAACACCCACATTGTCATGTGGGAGGGTGTCTCTCCCAACATCAGGGTGGGGGATGGATGGAAGGTCACCCTCTATTCCAAGCTCCCTCTTCTAGGTGATAGTGTCCTTAGTTTCGTTGGGTGAGTTGTGATATGGTTTCCTCAGCATCTTTGGGAAGATTTGTGGCGTTATTTTTCAGGTATCATCGGTATAAGATGTGTTGTGTTGACCAAGGGGTTTTTTGGGTTAGTTGTGTTGTGATGGACCTAGTGTGTATGAGTGAGTTTTGATTTGTTGAGATGTTCATGGTGTGTGTGGGTGGGATGTTCTGTGAGGTGAATCCTAGGTGTGTGCAGCTGAGATGTTCTATGAGGTGTTTATTTTTTGTTTTCATGCGGGATGTGATGTGATTTATTCAGAAGAGGTAAGAGCTCCCTGAACTTTGTCATTGAGGTGTGAGAGAGGATAATCAATGGAAAAGTGGTGTGGGGTACCCTATCATCAGTGTGATTTATATTATATTAATTTACATGGAGGAGTTATTTGACGATTGATCCTTGGTGAGGTTGGGGTTATTGACATTCTACTTGTTAGGTTGTATTTCATTTTTCTATTATCTCATTTTTGAATTAGTATGCTCCTTTCAGTTATGCATGAGAGAATTTGTTTTCTAACTACGTGTAATGGTATTCCCACCCAAATAATATTAATCTTTTTTCAGGTTTCCATGTGGATAACGTGGAATGTGATGGTTGTTACTATATTAATATGGTATAGGTTCTATGTTACTTATCAAGTTTTTTTGGTATTTACTTTTGGATAATTTTATTTCTATTAGTTCTATTTACACATGCATAATGGGATAGTATTTTTTCTTGTATATATTTCCAAGAGTCATTTTTGGTTGATACGTCATATATCCCATTCTTGTTTCCGTATAATGGGTGATTTCTCCCATATTTTTATATTTGTACACCAATGGAGCGAGTCACCAACCAGGGGCCTACTATAGGTGAGACTCAGGGATCATTATCTCTCATTATTCTTTTCCATCCCAAGAGGGGTATCTTTAGAGGGTGGCGGTCCTAACAAGATTACACAAATTATTTTATGAAATAACACATATCAAAATATTTAGGGTCTAATTATTTATGTTGGTGAATATAATATCAAACATCCTGGTTTGACAAGTAAAAAAAGTAATATCCAATATTCTAGAATTATTATCGAAATAAATCATGGGAATATTTAAAATAAGGTTTTAATAATATTATAATATGAATGTGAAAAAATGTGTGTCATTATTATTTTAAAAATTTTATATTAATATCAGTTTTACTGTTTGAGATTTTTGGAAATTATTTGATATTTTATGATAGTGAAATATACAACCTTAACAAATACTATCAAATTTTTTAAAACATTATTGTATAAATAATAATTTACTGTTTTTAAAATTAGTTATATAATCGTAATATATATTTAATATGTAAAAAAAATAAATTTTAAGAAGATATTTTTTATTTATAAACCAATTTTGAAAATATAAATTTAAATTGTCCCTTCATTATAAAAATAAAACTATTTTCAATCCTTTTATTTACTAAATTAATTACATTGTTAAATTTTTTTGATTGGATTTAAATTCAAATAACACTTATGTTTTATTTACAAACTCATATGATTCATAGTAATCAACACTTCACATTATATGGATGTAAAATGATTTTTATACATAAGAGGAATTTTTTTAACAAATTAACTTTTTTTGATTCACTTTGTGTCATTATATAAAAAATATTTTACAAACACCTTAAATATTATAATTTATAATTTATTACATATTTGGAATTATAGTAATAAATATTCTGCAATTTTGAAAAAAAAACATTACGACATAGTGAACAATGAGACAATCAATGTAATTTATTGGAGTTAGTTTATAATAATTTTAGATATATAAAAATTTTATTGAACTTTTTAATCGTCTTTTACCCATCTCCTAGGAGAATTTTCAAATTTTAATAAAACATAATTTTATCACTATTGTGAATTGAATTTCAAAAATCTAAGAGACACGGTTGATATCAATAAATAAATGTGGTTCAATAAGATAATTTTTTTGCTGAATAGTAACTTTTGACTTTTATTTACCACAGTTAAAAGTAAATTGGGTAATTAAGGGTAAAAATGATATTATTAATACCCTAACACATGTCCTAATTCTATTGGATAAGTTTAATTCGGCCAAAAACAACCTTAGGAACAAAATATAAACCTTTAGTACCACTTGGATTAAATTAGGACATTTATTATTATTTAATTAATAGAAGAGTTAAAAGTGTTAAATTCAAATCTTAATAACTAAACCATTTTTAATATAGTGTTATACATAAGATAAATTCAATTATAAATATTAATTAGATAGCTAAAAATATTTCTTAAATAATGGTATTTATTTATATTTTTTAGACATTAAATAATTTAATTAATTTATGACACAATGATGATGCATTAATTACCTAATTAATGAAATATTGAAATATTTTATATTATAAATATCCAAATAAATGTAATTTGAGACTTTTTATGAATTACACAAGTTTTATGGGTTAATATGACATTCTATGGTTGGTTAGATGAATTTTTTTCGAAGTAATAATGTTGTTATGAATTATTCCAATACCAAATACCAAAATATTGTCAAAATTGACATAAAGGAGGTTTTAAAACAAATATTATATTATTAATTGATATTTTATTCCAAAAAATATAACGTTCAGCCGAAAGACTTATATAATGATAGGAGTATCATTAATTAACCACTTTTGTTTCGATTAAAAGTATACAGTTTGTTTATTAACCATATAATATAAAAATACTAAAAGACATGGTAAATGTCAAAAAAATTTACTTAGAGTTAAATCTAAAAGATAAGGTTAATATAGTGACCCAAACCTATCTAAAACCTATTGGTTGACTGGTTTTCAACCCATACCCACCGTAGCCTTTAAATAATTCATTTTGGATCCATTAGAAATAGAAAATTATTTTATTATAAAATAATAATTTTATCTTTTCATAAGTTTCCCCTCACCCCTCTTATAAAAGGGCACTCCCACTTCCCTCAAATTCACAAATTAAAACCTTTTGGATAGGCCAAACTCTGCCCAAATACCATCTCAATTGTCCTGCCTTCATCCTAGAGTCCTTCCTTTAGTTTTAAAGCCATCCTAAAGATCCATTTTGATCAAATCAAAATGTAGAACCTGAAGAAGAGGTAAATATTTCATCACCTCTTTCAAGTTCCATTATTCTTCTACTTCCTCATTCTTTGTTGTTTCCATTATTAAAAAATAACTCTAGTATCTTCTATATACTTTGATGTTATTATAAATATGGCACAACCATATTAATTATTGTATCTGTCATTTTAATGACATCTCACCATACGTGTGTACGTACGGCTTACCGTCTCCACGTCGTGGGGTAATTATTATTCAATACATTATTATTTGGATGGTTATAATAATGTTTTGTAATTGATGTAAATAATATATATAACATTATAATGATTCTTTATATATGATATATCATCAAAATATATTTTATTTTAATATCAAAAGTATGATATTGTCGCTCATGTGTACGTACGGGTTACCGTCTCCACGAACAAGATTAGATTCATTCCCCATCGTAATCCATTCAAGAATAATTTTCCTTAGAAGATTAAAATTAATTTTTAAATACTTAATATAATTCTCAATATGAATAATATACATCCTATTCATAACACACACTACTTACGAAACAAGCCATATAAAGGAAAACGAATCAGTTAACACCTGAAACGACGATAATACTAATATATTATTAACAATGAAAAATTGAAAGATCATATATGATATCATATTAATGTATATGATTCTTCAATAATTTAATAACAATTATATCACCATTATAAAGTAGGTTATCCAACCCTCAACCAAGTAAAAGTGCAAGGTAAGGGGTTTCTTATCTCACTATTAATTCTGTGAGATTTCCATTGTTCGCCACATATTTATTAAATGTGGTGTATTGTGCATAGTCATTTTATATTTATATTATCATGATTTTCTTTATATTCATGGTACTATGTGATTCATTTTGTTTTTATTATCTTTGGTCCATATGACTCAATTGATTACAACGAAGTAAGGGTTTTCATCTCACTTCCTATTTCCGTGAGATTCATGCCATTCTACCACTATTTACTTTTGTGTGGTGTATGTACTGCCCAATGATTTTATTATTTATTTAATATGGAATAATTTATGAGTAATTACATATTCATTTTATTATCCATTTTTCAAGGGCTGTATCTTTCATAAGTTACCAAATTGGTAAGGGGATTTCAAATTTAAATTTCCACTCATTTGGCATTATGCATAATTCATTTATTATTTTACTCCATGATTATATGTGTAATACCTATTTATTATTTGGGTAGTAATTTAAAATCCCCTTTCTATGGATATACTTTTGATACACACAATCAATCCATTGATAAATTCTCAAGACATCGATATGAACACAATAAGAGTAATTTTATCTCAATCTCCATTTATTGAGTTAAACATCCAATTCATTAGTATTGTTTTTACAAGAATATGTGTGAATTTCATCTGACTGATTTCCACTTAATATCCAATAATATTGATTGTATTTATATTCTTTACATAATATTATGTCATTGATTTATCCTTAACCTAAGGATACAGTCTTTATAAGAGATTTCATCTCAATTTACATTCCATTGAGACTTCTTTGTTATTAAACTCCAATTCAATTTTATATGGTTTATATAATATACATTGACATATTATATCATGAATCCCGTTATTCCCATTATATTATAATGTTTTGATTACCTCAATTAATTGTATTCTAGAGTCTCTCTTTTGGTTAGGAACTCTAACTAAAAAATAATTTTAAAAATGTTTTAAATATTTATTATACTAAATCATTCTCATTAATATCCATGTTTTAAAAATGGTTTTACAGATTTGTTTATATGTAAAATAAAGTTTTAAAATTAAAATTATGTTTAAATTATTCAATGTGGTTTGGGATACTTTGATTCAAAAATATATTTAAAATGGATTCTTGGTAAATAATTAGACTTTTAAATGTTTTCAAGAAAAAGTGGGATATTTCTCTCAAATAATTTTGATAATTATTTTCATCTATAGTAATATCATTCATTATTTTCTATTAAGGATGATCTATTATAGTACAATCATACATATTGTATTCAATGAGTTATGTTTAACTGTGGATGTGCTATTTTTAAAACATTCATGGTTTGTGGTTAAAATATTGACATTTAGAATGCTAGTTTTATTACAAATGTTCAGATTATGCTTTAACCTTTTCATATGAGTAATTCATTGGTCTTTGTATGTAACGGGTGGAGTCTATTATAGCTCCTCGATGAATCGATAGGTCTCATGAGTCAAACTAGTTTCTTGGCACAAGGCCTTGACTAAATCTTATTTCTAGTATTGGAAAATGGCCTTGACTATGTGGTTATGAAAGTCTAGAATTATGCATTCCATCATTATGAAAGTGGCTATTGATATTGCATGTGTTTATTTGACTAGTAGAATATCCATGTGAATAAGTAAATGGAATTATTTGATTTTATCTTTTCCATTTTATGCTTTTGTTCAAGTTTAAAAGGATTTTGTTTTAGTCTTATAAATTGCCTTAAATGATTCTACTTATTTATGAAAGTTTCTGCTATATTTTTTTCCTTATTGAGAATCTGAGCGCAACCCTTTCTATGTTTTATTTTTCCCATGATGTGAAAAAAATATATTATGACTGACCTACATGGATAGTATATGGGATCTTAGTGTTGTCTATAATTACAATGTTGTTGTAGTTTTCAATTTAATGATGTAATGTAAACCTTATGAATGTATCTATTACATCCAAGGATACTAAACTAATCGGTCTTTCGAGACATGATATTTTGTGATCATGCCAAAATTATGTAATAATGCACCAACTCAGGGCTTCTGGGGTCGGGGCGTTACATAAATGGTCAAACTGTGTGGTCTGGATCAGATTTCCCTAAATTGAAAATTGATACTATATGTAATTCTAGTGTCTCAAATTAGGTATATCTAAATGTGATATATCATTCCCTTCATTATTTTATATGTCCTTCAGTTGAGATAGGAAATCCACAAGACCTTATTCCTTGGAGAGTTATCCTAGATATGGTTTGTGTTTCTCTTGTGGGGTTCCTACTATACGTGCAACTCTTTTTTTGGGGAATCAAGGAAATTTCGATCTTCTTTCTTCTAGAATGTATTTCTATTGTATTTTGTAATTTTGTATCAGGAGATATCAGAATATAAATGTTAATCCATTTATAGATTGTTTATTCTTCTTTTATAATGAATATAAAATTGGTTTATAATTAATATAATGGGGATAGGGAATGTGATGTATTATGTTATAGTTATTATTTAAAATGATTTATTTTTATTTGACAATATGAATTTTATGGGTTAAATTATGCATTGAGAATTGTAACTTTTGGGGGTCCCATAATGTTCTTATAATGATTTGAACTATGGAATACATGTTGTGTGGCTATTGAAATCACTTATTATGAAATTTTCTAACCATGTAAATTCAGTAAATAAAATATATTCCTTGTTAACATATGGTTGGTGTCATAACACCCTTAATCAATAATGTGATATTTGATAAGGGATGTCTTGCTAAATATGAAAACCTATTTTGATAAGGTTTGGGATGTAATGTGTTTTCTGAAATGTTTGTGTGTTCTAGGTTGGCTTGGGTGATAAAATGGATGGGATATGTCTATGTTGTGATTTGTGGGTGAAATTGATTATATTTTCTATGAATTAAGGATTCAATGATGGGTTTTGTGATTTTTTTGTGTAGTAGGTATGTTATGGAAGGTGGAATTGGTTTTGGCTGTTGGGTTGTAAATTTTACTCTGATGATTGATATTTTTTGTATTGGGATAGGTTCTCAATTGATATGGATAGCGAAATGAAAAATAATAACGAACAATAATTATTACATGATAATAATTTAAACGATATCATTAATGAATCATGTTGGTAACACATTACCTCTAAAATGGGTTAAAAATTATTATATAATGAAAATGAAATTTGTGGTGTGTTTTTCTTTTATGGTGTTATGAATTTATAGGTGGAATTAAAGTGGTAAATTCATGTGTAGGTTGGTGTTTTTTGGTAAAACCATTGGTTTGGAAGGTGTTTTGTTATCTAAATATATCTATAAACTTTGTATATTCATATTATTTTTATTGGAACCGAAACGTTTCCATGAATTTTATTCTGACACCCACATAGTGTTGTGTGAGGGTTTCTTTCCCAATATTCTTTTGGAGGTATGGATGGTTGGCCACTATCTCTTCACTACTACCTATTCTTATGAATGTTCCTAGGTCTCTTTTGGTGAGTTTTGATATTGTGTACCATGTGTCATCAGGCTGACTTATAGTGTGCTTTCCATGGGATTATTTCATATTATATTTGTTGTGTTGTCCCATGTTTTTTTCGGATGAGATGTGTTGTGATGGACTAAGAGTGTGTGTGATGGATGTTTTATGTTGTGATGGATTAGGTGTGTGTGGGTGGAATGTGTTGTGAGGTGTGGAATGGTTTTTTGTGGGATGGATGTGTTGTGAGGTGTGTCCTAGGTGTGTGTGGGTGGTATGTGACTTGATATATTCAAAAGAGTTGGTTGAACCACGTCATTTTTTGTTGAGGTTTGAGAGTGGAAAATTAGTGGGAAAGTAGTGTGGGGTATGCAATTAATAATGGTCATTATATTATATTATATCTCATAAATTTTTATTTTGGTGAGCGATCCTCAGTAATGACTCGTTTATAATCAGTCGACCTGTTATGTGTTGTCTCATTTTGTTGTTTTCTCATGGTTAAATTAGTATACTCTTTCCACTTTTTCATAGTAGGATTTGGTTTTCCCACTCACAACACCTGTATAATTAACTTATTTATATAAAAACTGTATTTAGGTATCTAGGGGGATTATGTGGTTCATACTAGATGTTTCTAGTTTAGTCATCTGGAGAGTTGTTTTTGCTACTTTCATTCATTATTTGGTATTTACATTGGAAAATTTTATTTGTATCATTTCTATGTACACATTCATTGTGGGATGGTTTATTTTCATAAATATATGTTATGGAGTTGGTATTGTTTGATAAACCCTATATCCAAATTTTGTTCCTTATAAAGGTTATTGACTCCCATATTTTGATATTTTTACACCCTTGGTGCTAGTCGCCATCCCCATGCCTAGTAGAGAAAAGACACGGGGGATCATTATCTATATTTCATCATTTCTAGCCTAGGAGTGGTATTTTTGGGGAGCGAGGGTCATCATAGAGTGATATTAGAGTTTATTTTTGATAGATATGATGGAGTTTTGTGTTCGACACAGACATGAATTCTGGGGTTGGAATGGAAATAGTTCTACTTTACCCTAGTGTGTAACATAGTCCCAAGTGACCGATTAGGATATGATATTTTATGGCCCCTATGATCTAGTACCCAGGATCTGAGCTTTTTGAAAGACCATGTGAGATGGGACTGCTTATAGGGTGGAGACCTATGAGAGGTACACACATCATGATGAATTGTTTAATTGTCTTTGTTGGGTTGTTTGGTGAAATTAAAAATGGACAATAATTAATAAAATCGATTAAATATAATTAAAATATATAATATTGAAAATCTAGACTCCTTGGATTATGAAATCCTTGTTTTTATTTCTATTATGGATCACAAATATTGTCCACATGAGGATCATCTAGTGGAGGTTCAAAAAGATGACATGTTTGATCGACATAGGTTTTGTGTAGCTAATGATAATGATCTGAAGCATAGGATGTTGGAAACTTTTAAGTGGATGGATTTCGAAAAGTATGAGTGGAGCAATTTTAATATAGAAACTGAGATTTCTCTAGAGGATATGGATATCACTTTTGGTCCAATATGGTTAACAAAAGGTCATTGGGTCTATTTATAAGTTAGTCAGTTGTAAAGAGGGTTGATCAATTGGATGCACTCATGAGGATGGTTGTTGTGAGAAAGTAACCAACAGGGTTCCATAAGTATAATAGTACTTTTTTGTAATCCTATGGTGTCAGTGCATTCAAGGTTTCAACTAGATGGGGGTTATCCTAGGAAACTTCCCTTTCATCATACTAGTTTTCATAAATTTGATGTGGGCTTAGGGCAGGTGTATTCCTTCTATAGTGTTTGTGGCTATCTTTATTACCTGTTCTCAGTGGATACTCGAACTTTGTTTGGACATGGTGGAAAGTTTCAACTCCATCGTTAAAAGTATTTACCAACAAAATTGTTTTAATTGTAGGTGAATCCATCTTATAGTTCATATATGGATGATATAGAAGATACAAGATATCCTTTGGATGTTCCCCAATATAAGGGGTTACAAATCTAGCATGGTAATGAATGCAGATATCAGAAGAAAGGCAGGAGAGTTGGGTGTCATCCGATGCATGCAGTGGAGGTAGCAACACCATATGGGTCAAATATCATTAGAGGTACGATCATTTTATTATCTACCATTTTTGTGTCTTATTTGACATAGGATCTGTATACTCATTTGTTTCACTCTCTCTATTCCATGCTTTAGGACTTTCTATAGATAGGATTCATGTACTCTGGATGTGGACTACACCTATTAGAAGCCAAACCATATCATTTGACATGTCTAAGGGGTTTAGATTAATGATGAGGCAACATTAGTCTTATGGGGATCTATTCTTACTACAGATACAACTGTACAATTTCATAGTTTTCATCTATTAGTTGTATTTTGTAAATTATATAATCGAGTTCTTCAGTAGAAGTGTCTTTTTTCACTTGTGGATATAAAATAGACAATTTTCGTATGGGAATAGAGTTGAATGGTTGGAAGTTGGCCTGTATATCACCTTCTTTCATTGATAGATGCGTTTTTGGTCGAATTAATTGATACTTGGTTTGTAGAGGATCATAGGGTCATTAATAAGTCCTTAGGAATTATCCGTAAGGAAATTATGAAACTACCTCTTCAACATGACATTTATTTTCTGATAGAAAAACATACCCGTCATTCTATTATATTGATTGGTCTTTTTCATATGGAACCCTATGAGTTGATTGAGTTTATGATTCAAATTGATTATCAAATTTCAAAAGGCTTCATCAGCAACGTGTGTCACGTTTTGATGCTACAATGTTGCCATCCAATATGTTGGATGGTAGTTTGAGGGTTTTCATAGACTATTGGATGATGAATCAGGTGACCCACAAGAAATATTACCCACTTCCAAGGATTGGTGATCTTTTCAACTATATGCGAGGGTGATATAATTTTCTATGATCATAGTATGGTTTGGGTATTACTAGGTATGGGTGAACAATGAAGATATCTATAATAATTCCTATAGTTGTGTGTGTTCGAAATTCGCATTCATAATCATGCCATTCGGTGTTTCAAACACACTATATGTGTTCATAAGGATCATGAACATTGTGTTTCGTGAGTTCATAAACTAGTTCCATAATTGATTCATTAAGGACATATTTTTTTTAAATGGTCAGAGGAGAAGCATGTCAAGCATCCTTGAGCGATCTTACAGGTTCTTCTATGCCCCCAGATCTATGAAAAATTGTACATGTTTACATTTTGGTCAAAATAGGTCCATTTACATGGACATGTGTTGTCTTTGTATATTCTGAAATATGGCCCAAATAAATTAGAAACAATTTTTTTCATCAGAAACACCCAATAATATTAAAGTGGTGCATTGAATTCTTGGTATCATAAGCCATTACCTGAGGATTGTTCCCGATATCTAATGACTTGCAGTCCCATTGATATAATTGACCTAGAAAGACTAAGATTTGGTGTTTGAAGATAAATGTTAGGTAGAATTTTTTTACCTAAATGTGATATTGTTTAAAAAACCAGTTCATTACCATCTATCGAAGGGTGTGTTGTTTATTATTTCTATAACATCTCACATCAGGGTATAGGGTGAATCCAGATGTAATTGAATGAAGTGATCTCTAATGGTTCAAGGTAGTGGATCAACCATGTGCGCAACTATTCCACCCATTATATGGGGATATAAGAAGTTTTGTTTTAGTAATTTAGTAGGGAAATTACCTAATTAGGGATATCATTGTTGTCTTCACGGAAAATAATAGTTTTAGTTATGTCTTTTCTCAGCATGATCTGAATCCGAGTAAGTGAAGGTGGTTGTATTTTAACCATGAATTTGATTTTGAGATCAAGTTAACCTCAAAAAATTGGAATGCAATGGATGATTATTTGATCATGAAGTCATAGAATGATGTCGCTCAAGATTTTGAGGATTATTGGTGAGAAAAGGAGGATTTGGTAACCTTGATGTTAGAGGTAACACGGAATGGAAGTAGAGAATAATTATTTCAAATGGTGATATAGTATTCTCTGATGCTGCAAGTGGAGGAGTCTCAATTCTAGAATTACATGAAGAGGTGATTTGTGATTGAATTGGCCATGTTGATGCTCTAAAGGAGTGGTTGGAGGATATTTAGAACAAGATATTGTTCCAAAAAATCCTATTTTCTCTGTCAGAAATATTCAAGGGAGTTCTTCTTGAGTTTCATAGATCACATTTTTTGGAACACCCAATAGTTTCCAAAATGTACCATGTCCTAATAGCATATTTTTGGTGGCCTGGAATGAAACATATAGTCATGATTTTGTTGGCTTGGGGGTTGGTTTTCTAGTAGGTAAATCTATTGAATAATGTTCTAGGATGTTTTTTATATCCCTTGGAAATTCCTGATTAGAAATGCGATGACATCTCAATGGATTTATTCATAAGGTTACCCATAGCATATGGGGGGGTTGATACTATCTACTTGATCATGGATTAATTGAAGATATCATCCCACTTCTTAGCAATCAAGGAGTTGAGCATAGTATACGGTATATATAAGAGGTATGTCAATTAGGTGATTATGTTTCAAGGTGTTCTGGGGTCCATTGCCTTCGATTGAGATGCACGTTTTACCTTCATGTTTAGAGGATATTAAATAAATTTTTAGCACTAAGTTACAACTTTGCACTACTTTTCACCCTCATAAAGATGAGAAAAAAATGGACTCTCCAGACATTGGATAGTATTTTGTGGTCATGAATATTGGACATTGGTGGATCTTGGGTATGAATTCTCCCCTTTGTTGATTATAATTATATTAATAGATATAATTATTTAATTAGTAGGGCACTATTGGATACATTTTACTGAAGACCATAATGTTCACCACTGTAATGAAAATAGGTTAGGGAGATAACCATTACTAGTCTGGATGTGTTGTAGAGAATGAAATTGAATGTTTTACTAGTTCATGAGACGATAAATGTAGAAAAATACAGGTATAAATCTTTTGATGATTGAGATGGAGGCCCCTAGATTTTGATGATGGAAACAATATGTTCATGAAAATTTCCCCTTGATGTGGGAAGAATAGTTTTAATATATGTTCTTTTTCAATCGATGTTATGATGTTCCAACATGATAAAATGGGATGAACAGATTCTTAATGAAGACACATTTTAATATAATGCATGTAAACCTATGCGGTCAAGCCAGTTCTACCAAGAGTGCATAACTTAGTGACATTGATAGTGGAATTCCCTAAATACTATTTTTTATATGCTATAACAGTTTAAAAAATGATATTTTGTATTGGTGGGTTTAATTAGTGTCGATGTTTTAGGTGAAACAAGATCTTTCATCCGTACCTCTATTGTTGGATATTCAGACCATTTCTCTCTTTTATTCGAGGATTGTTTTAAATTCCCAAGGGATTGAATAGTTTGAGAGGTATTTTATGTATTCTCTTAGACCTTATGACCTATTATATTTTACAAAATAGAACATTTTAGGTATTCGGGGGTAGTCTTGAATTTTTTTGGGAGATTTGATTCATTCTATTGGTGACTCATTTCAATAGTTTTCCAAATTTCATGATTTCCATTTGTAGCTCATACTAGTGGAAGATCATTTTGGTAGTATCTCATAATAGTGGTTTCTCATCGTAAAATTATCTCATCCAATTAGATTCTCATCCTAGACATGAGTTTTCAGTCATTGACTTGTTGTTAATGACTCACTGGTAGTGACTCGTATGGTGGTGACTCATTAGCAGTGACTCATCTAGTGGTGAATCGTATTGTAGTGACTCACATGATGAGACTACCTATTGGATACATTATATTCATGAATCACATTAGTTTAATCTTCTAGGTGTGGTGGTGAATCAATTTAATAGTTATCCAAATTTCAATAATTTTTAGGCTTTTCCTGTTTTTTCCTTTTTTGCATCAATTTTGATGAAAATTGTGTTTAATTTTATATTTAAGGGTTTTTTAATCTATTTAAAAGTATATAAATTATTTCATTAATTTTATCAAAGTATGGGGACGTTAAATGGTCAAAAAATCTGGTCTGGGTTATATCTACCTTTATCACTAATTCAAACTGCTTCCAATCCCCATGCCTTAGATATGATCATTCCAAAGCTGATATATCCTTCTCTGTAATCTTTCTGTTTAGAATTTTCTTGAGAAATTAGTTCCCCATGACTTTTATCCTTATCCATTTTCTTTATTTTTTTCATGTTTTCCTAAAGAGATTACAGTTATTTGCACACATCTTTTTTGGTGCCAAAAAATATTGTCGATCGTCTTCCTTCTAGGTAGAATTTCGTTAGCCATTTATAATATTGTATCAGGTGGGATGGGTATGTAACTATACATGAATGTGGATATGTTTTATTATATATTAATAAAGACAATAAAAATGGTTTAAAATCATTATATAGGGGTTGGGGAATGTGATGTCTGACCTTATGGATTTTATTTGAATTTTTTTATGTTATGAATTGTATGTGCTAAGTTACTCATCGCAAATTGTTGTTTTTTGGGGTCCCTGATATTTCATATGATGAAATTAACAATGGAATTCATGTTTTATGGAGATGAACATCACTTATTATGAAATTTTTTAACCACAAAAATTCATTTAATAAAATTAATGCCCAAATATCATAGTTATTTTCCAATAACACGGTTAATCAGTAAAGTTAAATTAAATAAGGGATGTATTACTAAATATGAAATCATATTTTGATCTTTTATATGTTTTAATGTGTTTGTGGATATAGTTATGTGATGTGGGTTGGACTTAGTGATAATATTGATAGGATAGAACTATGTTGTTATATGTGGGGCTAGCGGATGCGATGTTTTATGCAATGGGGTTGCAATGATAGTTGTCATGATGTTATTGTGCAACTGGGATATATTTGAAGGTGGAATTGGTTTTGGATATTTGTTAGATACATTTAATCTGATTCTTTCTATTTTTTGTGCTACGACATCTTACTTGTTTTAATGGATGGATAATTGAACAATAAACATGAACTAAAATTATTACATGATAATGATTTATAATATATGATTAATGGAACACGTTGGAAACATAATATCCAAAAAATGGATAAATATTAATTAAATACTTCAAATTATCTATGTCTTCGATTTTTCTGGTATGGTGTTACACATTTATAATTGGAAACATATTGGTGATGTAATGAGTAGCTTGGTGTTTTTTTTAAAACATAATTGGGATTTTATGAATTTCTATATATATATTCAAATAGTATATTCCAATGATTTTTATATACACCCCACCCTTGACAACCTATATTTACTAACACCCACATAGTCAAGTTGGAGGGTGTCTCTACCAAAATCAAGGTGGGGGATGGATAGAAGGTCACCCTCTATTCCATGATCCCTCTTCTTGGTGATAGCATCCTTATTTTATTGGGTGAGTTGTGATATGGTTTCCTCAGCGTCTTTGGGATGATTTGTGCTGTTATTTTTTAGGTATCATCGTTTAAATGTGTACATGTGGACTACCGCTTACACAAAGTTATGTATTCATTTTTCCTCAGTTTCAGAAGACTATGGTTCAATAAATATAATATATTAAATAATATGAATATATGGATTAATATATGTCATTAATATGATTATGAAATGATGATAAATATTATTTTATTATATTTTAATATAATAATATTGGAATATTACCAAGAACAAGCTCATCACTACATTCATCATCATGAATCATAAATTAAATTCCAAAATAATAATATTGTAATGTTATATATAATTACATAAGTTCTATTATAATACATTAAATAATCTAAAAATGATAAAAATTTTATCATACAAAAATGTTTCAAATATAAATTTCATAATATGAAAGAAAAAATCTAAAATAACCAACATCAGCTGATGAAAATAAAAACTAATTAACTGATGAATATATTGTAAATGGTTTGAATGAAAAAAAGGGTAATATATATTAATAAGGATTCAAAAAAATTTATTTTGAGTGTGTTTATTATATAAGATTTCATGGAGATTTTATGAATGTCAAGAGTAAAAGGTTATGTTTTTACTTCACTCTTTTATTTTATTAAGGAATAATCCAAACTCACTACGTGTACATGTTTTGTTTCAAATTTACGTACCTATGGATTTTTTTTATAATAATTACATAAAATTTAAGGTACAAAAAATGATTCATTTTTATCATTTCTTGGATTGAGATCATATTTATATATTTTTTTATAGGGGATGTTTTTGACATATTGTATGCCAATTTTGAAAAAGGATACTTATTATAAATTTGTAATAATCTCATCCCAATTAACATAGAGGGTGTAATTTTATTATTATATTTTCAAAATATCAAATGTATAAACTAGTCTATATGTCATTAAAATCAAAACAAATATATTATTTTTATATTATACTGAAAAAAATAACATAACATAAAAAATGTTCTTATATACATTCAAATCACTTATTGATTCTCCTTAATTTCCTAGGTAGAATAACATTTAATAATTTTTTAACAAATTTTATTATTAATAGAATGTTTATAGGGAAATAAATATTGAATACATTATGAATAAAAATTATATTAATGTAAATAATTAATAAATATTCTATTTTATTAATAACATGGGATAAAAAATATATGCATGGAAAATTAATAAATAGCATGAATAATAATAATAAAAATTTTAATGTTTTAAATTTGTATTTTTTTAAGTTATGATCTTTATATAATTTCCTCATGTAAATATATCATAAAACATATTTTTTATTCCTTGGGACAAGAGATTTTAATGAATCAGTAGGTATATAATAAAAACCAAACTAATTATTCCAATTGTTTACCCTGTGAGACATGTTGATTCATTAAAGGGGTGTTTATAACTATAATATGCATATCACCTATATCTGTATAATTTATTTATTATGTATTCAATATAAATTTTAATATTTAATTAATATTTATAATCAATAAGTAAATATATTTATTATATCAAGATTATAGAATGTTTGTATTTTCAGGTTTAAAGAAAAAAATATAAGTAATTTTCATACAACTAGTAATATATATTATAATTGAATGTGGTTAATCTAATACTAAAGTAGTATAAATGATACTAAATACATCCATGACAGATCTGGTATGTACATGGAGGAATAAATAATATCCCTTAAATAATGACGAGTGATAAAGATCCTTGTCTCTTGAATGTGTATGATCGAAACACAAATTAAATTCTATAAATCCTAAAATTATGATAAAAGACTATAAATTAAATAAAAAATATAGTTTGAATTAATATCATATCTTTTGGAAAATATTTACTAAAATTTAGTTGAATCTTTTAAAAGATACTTTCAAGAAACCTATTTAATGTTTCATAATAATTATGATTTCAATTACATCCCAACATACATTCAACCATTTTAAAAATAAGTCATTTTTAATACATATTTATAAAATAATAGAAAATTATTATCTTATAAAACCCATACAAACTACAATTGGAAAATATATATATAATAATTGTAATATAGGAATGAATAGTCATTTATGATGTATATTTTATAAGAAAATTTCTTTCAGACATTGCTAAAAAGTCATATATAACTTGTTCATAAATATTTTAAAATAATAATATTAAATTATTTCAATTAAATGGAATAGTGGTAGTAAAATTACATTACCAATCATTTTAATATATATAAACGTTTTCACAAAACTATTTTATGGATATGGATATAGAAAAGAAATATTACCGACTAAAAGAATGAAATTAAGATGACTACTTGTTAAAAAACCTTCTTTTTTAAGGTTAAAAGATAATAAGATATGTACGATGACATGTAAATGATATAAATAACTATAAAATTACAAAATTATTTTTCTTTTTGAATTAAATATCAGATAATTCATCAAAAATAAATTTAAGTATAAACATTTTTAATAAGATTGAGGCTGTTAAAGAAAACACATATAGGTTTAATAAAATTTGAATCAATAAATTCTAAATGGGATAACATGAATTTTATCTTTATGTATAATTAGTCGATATTATTTCATGACATAATTGTTCAATGGGCACGTATATTCACCACATAAATTAAATTAAATTCATAATATAATTTATATCTTTATGGAATGGAATTGAGATGAAGTACCATAAAAAAAAATTTCCTTCTTATTCAAACACATTCTATACTCTTGATATATATCAATTAATCTGTTAATTTATTGATTAAAAAAACTTTTTCATGTATACTATAGTTTTAATTATACTTTTATATTAATTTTAAATAAGATCATTGTATAATTATTTTTTACATCTACCACTCATGATTTTTCTGTTAATTCCCCCAAAATTTCATCAATATATTGACCATTTTTAAGGATTTATCAAATGGATAAATTATATACATAATGATAGTAATGTTTTCAAAATAATGTTTTATCCATTTTACTTAATTTTATAAACAACCATTCATGATGATAATATAAATGAAAAATACATTATTGATGTAGAATATGGTTTGTATATACATACAATGAAGTATTCATTTTCCTAATTGTTTGAAAAAAAGAAATCATATAATTTTTAATATATCCAAAATCATATCATTTCCACAAATATAATAATTATTAGTTAAATTTATTATTATGGATGAACATATAAATATGAAATTAAAAACACATAATGTCATTTCTTGGAGGATGTAGTCCACATATATTTCCAATTAATTATACCATTTTTGAACAGATGGTAGGGTACGAAGGTAGATAATATGTTCACTTTATATTATCATAATTATGTTATAAATATAATATATTATCATTAAATCAATTATTATATCTATAAATATGTGTTTTCTATGAAAAATTATACACATCACATCAGGGTAGCAGTAAATCACAAGTACATAATAGTGATGTTTTAATTTTACTTCAGATAGAATAGTCATAAATAATCATTATTTAAAAAAATATTAAATATATTTCTTTTTTATGATTTTTATTTATTATATTATTAAGGATATAAGAAAACATAAACATGAACAAAAATAATGACATTTATATAGTCGATTATGATGATTACATCTTATTTAGGAAAACTCCCCTAGAATAAAACATATTCCTTTTTATTGTGGTCTTATAGGAATAAGAAAAAACCTATGACTTGTATAATTATGAGGGGATACATTTTTTTTCGTGGTTGAGTTATGTGACTCACAATGTGTGGATAAGTGAGGTGGGTGTAAAACATATAAATACATTATTCATTATTATATAATATTTTTTTTACATAAGTTATCTGTCTTATAATTTTCATTGATTAGGATTAAATTAGTTCAACATCATAATACCAAAATCCTATGATTTTTATGATTTTTTTCATCTCTTAAAGCATTATACAATCGTTTTAACCCTATTAACCCATTTACCCATAACAATAGTGACAAATTATATTCATGGTATTTATTCATTATAAAAAAATAAAAAAACTAATTGAAAAGTAATTACATGATAATTATAAATATTGAAACAATTTTACATGATTCAATTCATAAAAGTGGTAGAACTGGTTTTATTGTAAATTCAAAAAATTCCATGAAAACATTTTTTAAGAAAAATTAATTATTCAATAATAAAATAAAATTTTCAAATACATTTCCTAGTAAGATCCTTTATATTAATTTTAAAATTCATTAATATGCGTGTTTTTAATAAATCTAATTATACACATTCATTATTAGTGATTAATTTATTAAATATAAAAATAAATTTAACATATTAAAATAGTTTTGAAGAAAATATTTCTTTTTATGTAATGTGTTTTTATCTTTATTTGTTTTAAATTAAAAACATACCAGATTTTTTCCCTTATTTTATAGTTCTATTAAGAATGTTAGGAGTTTAATTAAATTATTTATTTTCTTTATTCACAAATAAATCTTTTTAATTTAAAGAATAAAAAATATTCCTTTTTGTTTAATTCCAACAAATTTAAATGTAATGTGATGCTAATTTTTATTGAACTATAAATTTTTCACTATAAAATATAAATATATTAATTTCTTAGTATTTTATTCATAATTACATGATTATATACTAAAATTAAATATCATGTGTTACATTCTTCCCCCTTTAGAAATTGTATCACCCAAGTTTCTATAATATCACATAATATGAAAATGGGAATAGTTATTCATCATTAAATAATTTTCCCACAATATTAATTACTCTATATTCTAAATTCATCAATTTAACTACAATTTTTACATCCCCCAATTCAGATAAAATTGATCTTTATTAACATGGTTCCATACAAGATCTTCATTATAACATAATTCATAAAAATTTATTTTTCCTCATAGGTGAGTAAATGAATTAAGTACTGGATATAGTTCATTAATATTGAGATATGAAACACATCATTCAATTTATAGGTTATACTAGGAAATTCCAAATGGAAAAAATATATAATAATTTTTTACAAAATAAAAATATAGTTATATTTTATAGAAGATGATTCAAATTTATAAAAACCCATATTATAGCTATCTTTGGAAATACATTCATTAAATTATTATCTCCAATTTATGATTCCATATACTTCCCAGGGATATTTTTATTTCTATTTTTCATAATATCAACAATTTTATACCACTCTTTATAGTTAAATATTTAGTAATTGTATCATAAAAAATTATTTTTCCAAAAACATCTTTTCACTAATACCATCAAAACTAGTTTTTATATAAAATCAATTATTATACAGCATTTTTATAATTACATTTGAATACATGCATGAATTATATTATTATATAAAAAAATTGACAAATGTTATATAATGATCATATATACATATAAAATAAATTGTTATGGCCTTAACATGTATTATAATGTTTGAATTATCCATTTGTATTGTCCATTTATTTTCGGATGATAACTAACACTACAAGTATAGTTCTTTTCGGATCCAACCTGGATACCTTGGTAACATGATACCCAAGAATGTGCTATTGTTTCCTAGATGGTATTTATGATTCTAATAAGTTTTCGAAAAGAACCGATCATCATACCATATCTATATGGAATAAAATTTCCACAAAAACTATGCAAGACAAAATATGCAAGCCAGTATATTAAGCATTTGAAAATGAGAATGTACCAGAAACCAAAATTTTAACAAAATTATGAGTTGTACATATTCATAATAGTTGGTATTAATAAAAACATCCTAGATGATAAAAAATTATTACTATAAAATATTCTCAGAAAAAATGTGTTATAAGTAGACAACATAATCAGTGGTTGCTATCATCTAACCACCATTCAAAAGATCAAGAAATTACACCACCTTCTTAAAGATCTTTCTCTTTTCTCATAATAAGAATAAGTAACTCTATAAACACTCAAAGGTAAATGTAGGGTGTGATATTTAATGACCAAAAGGGTCTATACAAGTTTTCAGTAATTTCTAGCATAACAATTATCCATTTGGGAAATCATTTCAATTAAAAAATTCTTCAAATTATATTCCCATATTTTTTATCAAATTATTCTATCATAATAAATTGATGGAAAAAATATCAAAAATTATTTTTAATAGGATTAAATGAGCATTTTTTATAATAAGGTTTCTAAAAATTATTTGGAATGAAAATACATTTCATCAAATCAAAGGAATGTTTATCAAATCATAAAACTCATATCACCATGTTTAACTCATTAATGATCAAATATCCTAAAAATATAAAGGATTATATAAAAACAACACCCAAATATAGTCAATCAATATACCCCTTAATAGGTGAACACATAAAGGAACTACTAAGAAAACATTTTTTAGTATTTGTTTTCATTTTAAATCTAGTACTAAGTGATCAAGATCCTTGAATTATTGTCAAAAACACCTACTATTTTCCCAAGCTCAGATGTGATGTGATAAATCAATCAATAAATCAAAATATCAATAATACATTTTCAAACATTTTTAATTATAATTTTCAATTATCAATTTTATACATTGCTTTACCATTTCTAAATAATTGGTTTTAACATTTCATGAAATTTACAATAAATTTGATATTTAATCCATTTTCGAATGATCCATCATCATATTATTTCATGAAAACGATTCCCACAATCAATATATCAATTATCCAAAATCCGCAATAAAATTTTTTCCATGGAGATTGGGGGTTTTCTCAATTTCTACACTCATTTCAAAATAAAGGGTCAACTCCTCATAAATAATTTATTTAAAAAAACTATAAACTAGTATAAATTTATTTAATCAATTGATAGATTAAATTTTAAGGAAAATAATAATGGAATAACTAACTTTAAATATAAGATCCAGAAATCAACACCAGTAATGGGACTCACCAACAAAGATGATGGATTTGAAGGTCGAGGGATATAACCTAGAATCTAGATCCAACTAAAAGGGGGTATAGAACCGTACATTCCATGATGATCACTCAATATCTATGGAGGATTGAAAATGATATTGACTGAAATTATATGAGATCATTTATAAATACCAAAATGAGATCTTTCATGATCATCGCTTACTAGACCCACAACGGAAAGGGTTTTGAGGAGAAAAAATATATTTTTGTGAGTCTTTAAGGATAAATAAATTGTTTTATAAATGAATAGGGGATTAGGAACATAACCATGGGGGTCGGTGAATGTTAAAATATGTTTATGAACATTGAAATCCCGTGTCCACTTTTACTAGGAGGGCGTATGTAGATAAGGGAAAACATGCGCTATACATTTGCCCCTACTTTTTGGGACGCACAGTTTGGGAAACCATGCACCAACCATACATTACCCACTATCTATAGATTTATGTTATAATAAATCCATTTACCGACAATGAAAAACCTAAAAGCCTCAAAATATATCCAAAATATACTAAAATGACCCTAATATATGACCCGACATAAAGGATTCCAAAAAAGTTTCACAAATTACTTATAAAAAGTACTATAATGCTAAAAAATCCCCACCATAAATTCATTTTATCCCCTAAAATCCTATCAATAAGTTTTCATATAAAATAGATGAGTTAAATTCTCTCTCATAAGTGACTCATGCCTCCATTTCTCTTATGAATTAGACCCATGATTCCATAGAACACGTAACAAAGGTATCATCCTCCCATGAGGTATATTATTCTCATAATGAAATAACTTTACTAGACACTGAATCATAGATAAATCAATCTCAACAATAAGACACTCCAAGTCCAGAAAATGAGATGGGTTAGAAATATGTATCTGATGTTATGATACATAGAACACATTATGTATTGACTTCAGTGATGGTGTAAGTGATAAATAGTAATTATCATTCTTGACATGGTCAAAATTCTCAAAAGGTCCCATAAATAACGAATCAATATACCCTTACCTCATAATAATTCAATGATCTAAATAATATAGAACTCTAAAAAACACAGGGCCTGAAACTGAATACCCCAATAACAACTTATGATTGTCAACATAATATTTATATCATCTATGTGCCTTAAATAATATATGACGAATCAATTGAATCTATTTTTGTCGTCTCTTAAGCCAATCGTGGTCCAACCAACTAACATACACCGATCCATGACCAAATAAGTGTTGATTTGAATGGTTGGCCATACATGACCTCAAAAGGATCCATCCAAATTGAAAACTGTTAATTATTTTTATAGGAAAATGGAACCTGTTCTAAATGGATGTACCAAGGACCACTATAATCAATTATGTTTGAATCTATAATTTCCTCATAAATTTGTATGTCTATATATGTTTGGAAATCCTTCAGTGGATGGTGTTCCATGGTCAACTAGAAATGAGTTCCCAGAGCTTCCTCTAGGCCACTCCAAAAGAGTTATGTTAAATAAGGATTCCTATCAGATACTATAGAATATGTATATCTGTTATGAAAGAAAATAACTCCCACATAGATACTACATGGCTCCTCAATATTTATTGTATCTCAAATGGGTATTATGTGATACAATTTCTTCATATGGTATATCCAAAAACCTATTGAATTCTTCATATGAGGGGTATGTGGAAACTGAACTGCAAAGTCTTATATATCTCATGCAATATCTAAATAAGAAAAATATTTGTATGATGTAATCCAAAATTTCTATAGTGCATGGACTTGACATATTGTAAATTTTAACAATGACAATGAAATTCACAATGTCTAGTTTCATAACAGACACATGGTTAATCCCTTTATGTTATAGAATATTTTTGGGTTCCTCAGTGCACTGCATATTTGGATTAATGGAAATATCTCATCACATATTATTTCATTGGTAAAAGTAAAACTAAAGGTTCTATAAATTTTTGATTACCTCAGAAGATAATATCTACACACATATGATCTCCCAAACATAAATAGATTCTCTAATTCCACATAATTCTTTATCAAGATACTTCCCCTAAAAATATTCTCAATAATATTCAACGATAGAAAAAAATTGTAAAATTAACCTAGGCCTCCTACACCCAGACTACTAAATAGAACTTTGAAAATAAATCAATCATGTAAAAATATTTTAATGACTCATTTTTTGCCGTGCCTAGAAGTTTCTTACACAAGTAATAAGAAATTACATTTCCATTCCCTAGTGTGTATGTAATTTTTACCTCAAAACACATTAGGTACACCACCAAATGCCTCTGGTGATGGTTCAAAATTTTGTGACAGAATATATGGCTGAGGTTCTTGTGTCTGAGAAACATTGTATAATTTACTCCAAAATATTATCTCCATAAACTATTATATTAATGAATCATGGATATGAGTTCCAAATCATTTGTCAGTAAATTTTTCTAACATGACCTAATATTTATATATCAATAGTCTACCACGTGAACACCCTACATAATAATTCATTCTAATCAATAACATGATGTTTCGAAAAAGAAAACATAGTCCTACCTGACCTCTAAAGTAGTTAAGAGCATGATAGAAGTCAAAAATAATTTTTTGGTGAACATAAGAACTCAGAAGTTTTTCATCTTAATAGAACATCACCCCTTTTTGAGTGAGAGTAGTGATTATATAATCCATATTTGATAAATAATTCACAAACCCACATTCATATCCCAAAAACACATAATGATCAATATCACAAATACAATATGTGGTTTCTCCCCTATCATATCTTCTTTGAAATTCTGATTATAAAGTGATGTACTACGATATGAAATTTCAGGTCAAGATAATTTCACTTTAAAAATCTCAAAATTACACATTGAATGGTTCTTGTATTGTCTGTGATCTCTCATAAATTCTAGGACTCTTCATAGATAAATCACATAACCCCCCTCATACATAGAGTAAACAAAGATTTAATCTAAAAATTCCACCATGAATGTATCAAGATAATCCATTAAAATTAGATCCATCAAATCCATAAACAATATAGTATAATTGGTTAGACCAAATGGCATAGAAAGATTCATATAATATCCATATATAATTTTTATGGAATTTTGTTGAATGTGATATAATTTTCATCTCAACTAGTGAAAACGATATTTATGATTGATAATTGAAATAAAACACTTCTATTTCAATTAGTAAATCAAATCATCAATCCATGGAAACTGTAACTTTTTAATTATTATAAAAATATTATGATTTGGGTAATCAATACATATGAAAATTCTTCCATCAGTACTCTTATAAAAGCGGATAGATTCCACCATAGGTGAAAGACTCAGGGGAATAAATCATTTCACTAATAGATCATCCAATTCAGTCTTCAACTCACTCAGCTTAGTAGGGTCCAGGTGGTAAGAGGGAATTGACATTGGTTGAGTACCTAGTAATGAATCAATAAATAACTCTACCTATTTTTATGTGGAATAGAAAATAAATTAGAATGAAAAACATCATAAAACTCGATGACGAATGGAGGGAGATTATAACTCAAGGATTTTCAATCCATGTAAGTTGTAAAAAATGATATTACACCACCAAAATCCAAAAAATGGGTTGACATCACTCAACCATGGGTCCCATTTTCCTTTAATGACATGGAACATCATATCAGTTATTGTAAATGAGACAAATCTAAGAGAAAATTCAACTCGATACTTCTATGAAATTATAAAATTATTTCTATGGCTAATGTCAATTGTATTTCTGTCAAGAACCCAAAACATCGTATTAATCTCAATATCTAAAAATTTGAAAACACACAGAACAAAACAAAACCATTCTCTCTCCCACTTCTGAGGGGCGTAGTAATATCAATCGCCTATGAAAAAATATTTTTATGAATATTTATCTTGTTCAAAATATGATTCGATAAAAATGTGTGATATAGACCATTTTGAAAAAATTAATTAACTAATTATTGGTATATAGTTATCGTACCTATAAAATTCATTGTACCTATGTCAGATTCTTGTATAGACTCTTTTATTGCATGAATATTCATTGTTCTGAATGACTAGTGTAGGAATCTCTTAGATCTTGAAGCATATTATTTCAATATAGTATGTTTTGGAACTGATGAGGTTGTGAGACTACACATAAAATAAACAAAATGGTTTAATTTTTGTACATCTCTCGAGCGACAACAATAGGTGATAATCATTGGAGCAATGTAAAAACATCGAATTCTGAATCTTTCTACACTAGAATCAAGTCTACAGGCCAAACCCATGTAGTGGATATGGTATGGAGGATTTATGATGCCAATAACCACCATAAAAGTTATTGTGATTCCTCAATCTATTGATGTAACTCATGGAACATCCAATTGGAGAAAAAAGGAACTCACATTAACCATTAATTACTCAGCAGATCATGCTTAACCATCAAATATCCTACCTAGAATGTGAAAATAAAAAGTTAGAATTCATGAGAATACCTGATAATGTATATCTTATCAGAGACCCATAATTAATTGTTGAGTATTCATCTTCTAATTTGATAAATGTTCTTATTAAAACTATACAAACTCAAAAAATTTGGTTTCATACAATGTCACAATTCTGTCAGCCATTAAGCACTTTAAAAATTCCATATCCTTTTTTAGTATCATAGATTATATATTGACCACAGTATTGAAAGTTACTATAACATCATTTCACTCCAAACACTATTTTTTCATTTACATTATAATCAAATCACACAATATTTAGATGGTAAATTTTAGATTGATAGTGGAACGTTTGAACTTATTCAAATAATGAAAATAGAAGAAATCAAATAAAAACACTATCTTTCTCTTGTAATTCTCACCCTCTTGAGTATCATGAGCACATTTAAAAGATGGTTGATTCTGGTGAAGACATTATTGATCATGATTAAATGATTAATCCCTATAAGGTTTCGTAGTTGAATAATGAATGAGATCATATATAGGTTTCTATTACAAATATTAGAATCGACACATATTAATGTCCATTATATTATATTCCATTGGGGGATACACTCATTGTGTATTATAACTATCTTCCTCTTAGGAACTCTTATGTTTTATTCTCTAATTCATTATGCTACAAAACAACAAAATACATCATATAAGACATTAGAGTATTATTTTTTCAACCAACTCAACAATGAGCATCAATAATAGAAATCTCATTAGATAAAATTTCAAGATTTGGATTTCAACATTCACATTTTAAAAGTTTTGAATAGGATAGATTCATGTCTAGTTAATACTAAATATTACTTTCACCAAACACCAATGTTAATTTAAAACTTATTATGATGAGATATGGTTATGAACTTCCTCATAACTACCTCATAGGTATCATAAATACATCTCAAACCACTTACTAAAATAATGAAAATATGCATTACTTGCACATATGACACCAATTTATCACGAACGTACCCAAAAAACATTGTACAATGATACCCAAGCTAGAACTATCAAATCCATAAGCATGTTCCCAACCCCCATGTGGTTGAAATGAGCACCTTATATAAATCATATGGCATTAAAAAAATAGTACAAAAAACCAGTGACATATATCATATGAAAAAACTCATTGCACCTTGTAAAATCTCCATATATTATGTTAGAAACTTGCTATATGATGGTAAAAAATATCAATTTTTCGAAGGATCAAAAAAATAAAAAAAAAATTATGAAATAAAAAACCCAGTAGGGGAACCCAAAAATAGGGGAACACATCAAGAGTGTCCTTATCCAACTAGGTTTATTTTGTTTTATCCTCATAAATCGTGTGCTAGGGGTAATGGTGCTATAATTATTTTCCCAAACACCAACATACTACCAAGACTCCAACATGCTTTATTAAATCAATCAATAAGACAAATTGGAAATCAATCATTTTAAAAAAATTACAATATAAGTAACCAATTTTGTTTTTCATCATTCATTTCAATTTTTAAAAACAAATCATAGATTTTAATCATTTAATTCCATTTAAAATCCATTTTCAAATTTGTCCATTTTATCATGATCAATAATTAAATCATTTTAGTAATAAAATTTCAAATTTAATACCATAAATTTCCAAAAATCCACCCAAAAATTCCATTTCCATGGAAATTAAGGACTTTCTCTAGATATATACCCTTTTTAAAATCAATTATCAAATCATCACAATTCAATGTTTATAAAAAAAATTCATTTAAATTTATATAATAAATTATTGATTTTAACCATATTTTAATTAATTTTTGAACAACCAACATTAAAATGTATGATCAGGAAGTATACACCCATATTGGGACTCGATAATGAGGAACTATGGCACAGTAGTTATTGTAAGGAAACCAAGAATCATGACATAAATACAAGAAATTAATATCCAACCATTATGTGTTGATCCATAATAATATAAGGAGGAAATATAGAGTGATTAGGATAAAATATAATATAGGAGATCCACTCACATGGTGGATATTGATGAATATCAATTCATCTTAAATCCACCAATGAAATGATTTAGGTGGATAATATATCCTTTTAGGATTCACCACGAAATAATAAATATTATTAAGTCTTAATGAGTATATTAGGAACATAAAAAGGGGGGGTATATTTAAAATAATGTTTAGAACATTTATATATCACACACATAGTGAGATAGTGGGGGTGTATGGTTAGGGGAAACTCTATAACATCGGTGCACCCCTTCAATTAATGGAACACATTTTCCCCAATCTGAAAGTATAGTTTAAGAAACTATGTTCCAACCAATATTTCCCCACTATCAAGGTAGTTTCCATTTTGAACTGGGTGCACACTATTTTGGAAAATCGTGTGTCAAACAGGAACATCCATAATACCTCCAAAAACTCCAAAATCTACTAGAATGACCTCAAAGCACGACTTTACAAAAAGTAGGTAAAAAGGGAAATGGAATATTTGATAAAATTTAATGGGATATTACAGTGTCTATGATGGAATGGTTGGTATAAAATACCCTCATTATCAGAGTAGGTCAATATGGAAAAAAATAAATTTTAACAATTGATGAAGTGATAAATAACCCTCATCAAAATAATAAATAATCAATATTAATAAAATGGATAATATAAAATTAGTATCAGATAAAAAAGGATAGAAATTAAATTATTATATAAAAAGGGGGTTGTAAATAGGATATAGGTGGACTGGAATATAAAACATTATAAAATATATATAAAAAGTCCAAAATCTACTAGCATATGGATCATAATCATATGTGCAATCATATACTCATGTACTCTTTACCAATAACCCGAATCAATCTTAAAATTCTTGATGCCTCCTTTAATCTATAAAAGAAATCATGATGTCTATTAAGGTATCATGGGTGGTCTAAATTTAATGTGAGATGTACTCAGTAGTACACCACCAACATTATCTAGAACAATCCAGTATGTGGATATAAAATGAGTTGTGTTCTCATAATAATAAAAATAAAGTAATGAATAAATAAAAAATAACAATAGTATGGGTTCCCCTTATATACCCAACAAACCCTACATGCTTCATAATAAGATGGATACCATTGAAAAAAAATTAACTTTTAGAGATATAATATTTTTTGATAAATAAGATATCAAATATCATGTATTAATTATGAATGAAAACCAAGAACATTATTTTTATTGAAGGATGAATCCTCATGTTTGATAGTGTCACATTCTTAAAACATTATCTGAATGGAATACATGGTCCATCCAAGAAAATATGTAAAGTGGAAACCAATTATTGCACTAGGACCACTCTAAATACCCATCATTATAAGAGTCTCTCTATAACAATACATGTATTTATTGAATAACATGTTTTCTTTTGAATTAATATTTATGAATAAGATATTAATTTTACATAAATGTGGACATTTTTTATAGTGTACTCAACATGCAACAATGGTTTTCTTACATAGCACGCACCTTTGAGTTATATTGATAAAAATAAAAAAATATTATTATTATTTTAAATGTTAGTAAATTCCTTGTCGTTGAAATGGAATGAATGAATAATATCATTGGAATTTTTAAATATGGTGTACACATGGTAAAAGGGTATATCTGGTAAAGAAGTGTATGAAATGATTTTATAAAAATAATAAAATACACTAAAACATGTCCTAATACTATTTTATGAGATATTTCCAACCATGGGCATTTTTAGGTCAATTTTGGGACCACATGGAGCCGGGTGGATGTGATAATGACAAGTTATAAGAAATAATTTAAAGTAAAGAGAAATATAAGAGAAACATGTGTCCTTGTGTAAACCAATTTTATATGGAGTTTTATAATTGATATCTTTGATAATTAATATAACTTGACATATAAAAATATTTCCTACATAATTTTATTTTATTTAAAATTTTTAGAAATTAAGTAAATAAATTTAATTACAACACAATGATGATGCACTGATTGCTTCATTAATAATGGATTCAAAAAATGATATTACAAATGTTAAAATAAATGTAATTTTATTATTTCTATGATATACATGAATTTTTTGGATTATATGGACGTATAATAATATATTTAATTCCTTTTTTTCAAAGGAATCAAGTTTTTATGACTTTAACAGAACTGAATTACTAAAAGGTATCCAATTTGACATAATTGAGTGTTTAAATAATATAAAATTCTGTTTAATGATATAATTTTCCTAAAAAGAAATTATTCATAAGGATGAATTATAGAATTTAATAAATTTTATTAATTATAAACTTGTGGGACAATTGAATTTTTTAGTAAATATTGTAAATATATATTATGAAAATACAAGAAGACGTGGTAAGAGTTGATGTTTTTAACTAAGGGTTGAAGATAACAGATAAAGGTATTTTTTCTCTAAACATGTTTAAAACATATTGGTTGAGTTTATATCTTCCAAAAATCCTCTTATCTATGAAATAAATGTCATTAAGACAATTTGAAACTGAAAATAAATTTATAATAAAATAATATTTCTATTCTTTCCTAAAGTGCCACTGCTCCCTCTTATAAAAGGCCCCCAAATATACCCACTTACACACACCAATAAAACCTCATATATCATCCAAATTCTACTAAATTAACCTCCAAAAATCTCCACAATTATCCTAGAATCCTTACCTTTTGTAGATGGAAATTTGATAAAGTTTTTTGGATCAAAATAAAATAAGATACCTGATTTAGAGGTTACATCTTCTCTCAAATTCCTTTCCATTATTTTCTATCTCCACTAAATATTCTCTTTTTATTCAAGGATTAAATAAAAACACAAGTATTCTCAATATAAAGGTATGTTTTTTGGGAAGGATTCAAACTACACATACACACACACCTCCATCTATTGTATATGAACACACTATTTCTTTGTACAATGAACTACTACCTCACGAAACGACGATTGTCCAATTTTCTCTTACCACCTCTCATGGAGGGAATTATTATGGAAATGTATTTATATATGATATATATTATATTTATATTGTATCTATTATTCTTTTTTCTTATTTACTACTTACCTTTATGCATTTCATTATGTGTAAATTTGATAATTTCATTTGAGGAAGTGCGAACTACCACCCCCTCAATGTGATATGACTCATTCATACCATAAATGGAACGTATAAATACAGATTTAATGAACTTATCTTATGAATATAAAATATTATATTATACATTAATTATAATACACCTATGTATCCTTTAGTTTTTTCCTCTTTAATATGAAAAATAAATGAATATAGCGTTCATGCGTACATATGTCCTGCAGTCTCCAAGAATGGTGAATTTCATTTATTATCTCAAAATGTTATGGAATATTATAAATGAATATTATATATATATATAAATATATGATATTTAAAGAATTACTAATATTCTTGTGATGATGTAATTTTGACAACATGGATAATTTACATCAAAATAAGTTCACTTTCGAATCAAGTACCGAATATTGAAAAATTGTCCGATATGGACATAAATAACTATGTAATTTTTATTACATGCTGATAAGTAATATAAAATGAATAAAAACAAAAAAATGTTTATGAATCATTAAAAAATAATTCGATTTTTATTATTAAGGAATATAATGAACAAACATGACAAGTCAGACTTAAGGTAAGGGTCTTCATCTCAATCTCCTTTCATTGAAGCATATTTTTTATATAAGACCTTATTTTATTTGGTGTAAAATTATACCTTTATTCATATAATTTAATTAAATGGAATCCAAAAGGAATATTTTTCAACAAAGAGTTTTAAAAAAATTACAAAAAGAATGATACATTTTAACCCACGTGGTGACAACGATCTTTCCACCACCATGAGCATTATTTGATATTTGGATTCCTTAAAAAGAAGTAATGTTTTTAAAAGGAAAATGAATACAAAATAACCTTTTTATGTATTTTTTTATATAAAATTGTTTTTTTAAATGGATTGATTTTTTCAATAACTTAAACTGATATCTTTTGATTTTAAATTTGAAATTTTATCTTTCCTTTATACATGTTTTATGTGTTATGGTTATGTTATGGTCTTTGTGAATTTTTTACATATATGGGTGGTTTCATGATAAACAAAGGGTGAGTGAGCTTGAGAGGACTCTCCAATGTATTGGGTAATCCGAAAGAGGTATGTGTTAATGTTTATCCTAAGAGATTTGGGAAATATAATTTGATGGGTATTCCAAACGTAAATATAAAGGTTACTCCCTATGTAGCTATGAAAGCAACAATGTAAGTTTGTTATGAATGCCACAAGTTATCTTCATGATTTTTTATTTCTATTTGTTATTCATAAATCATCTGATTTCATGAGGTATGATAAAAAGAATAAATTTTATGAGTGAAAAGTATGATCTTATTAATTTATATATATATTAATGTACTAATGTTTTCATTATTATTTTATATCCCTTACTGAGATTTTTATTCTCATCCCATGTTTTTTAAATGTTTTTTACATCTTATAATAATGGGTAAGTGAAAAAAATAATTAAATGATATTTATATCAAGAAAACTATTCTTTTTTTATTGAAGAATTTTTATTGTTTTGAAAAATTGTATAGAATTTTATACTTTGTAATATTTGAGATGTATCAATTATGGCTTAATTCTCTAAAACTGTAATCATGAAAAGATCCTCAATGTGAATGGATGAAAATTATTGATCAAAAATAAAGTTAATGTATTGTTAATGGAAAGGTCCTTACAGTTTGTATCAGAGGTCAGTTTAGATAACATTAGAGATTAAGGTGTTATTTAGTCATAAGTGGCTTGTTTTATATAACCATAATGGTTAGAATATTATAAAGAGTCATTGTTATTTTACATAATTTGAATGAGTTTAAAATTACATGAATATTTAAATATCATTTGTTACCCTTATCATATTATAGTATATGATGAATTTTCTAATATACTCACACTATCATTTATAGTTGTTGTAAATGGATTGATCTAGAAGGAACCAAAGTAACAATTGATCAGAATGAAACTATGTTGGTTTTCTCAATATGAAGCCTAATTAAATGGGTGTTGCATAATACCTCTTGTTGTATTTATTAAACAAACATCTAGAGTCATTATTGACCACTTGAACTTTTTTGATTTTTAAGGCACTATATATTGTGAGAAACAAATCTCTATGAATTTTCAGGTTATAATCATAATGATAAGTATATTAAAAAACCTATGTCTCAGAGATGTTGAAAGAAAAACCTAAGAAAATGTTTTAAAGGTATTGGAAGATGCAATAGATGTGATAATGAAGTTCTTAAATCTATAACATTCCACGGAAAAAATAAACACTCAGTTGACTCCAATTAAGGGAAAGAAGTTATTTTTGAGGAATCTATTGAATGTTTTATATGTGATGAGTATGGTCATTATGAAACCATATTTATTATGAAGAAGGTTCAAGAATGGGATTAATATTATTGTACAAATATATGTTTAACAATACCTAATTCAATTCAAATAGAATATAAGGAATTTGAGAATAACCTATCAATGGTATGGATTATTTTTTATCTCATGTTTTTACATTATTGATTCTTATGAAATTATTCACGATTTTGTTTGTAGGAAAGAACTTTTAAAGAATAAGACAGAAAATCATTGATAAAGGATCATGATGAATTTTTTATTAAGATGTAAATATTTTAAGAATTGAAAAGTAATGTTAGATCTACGGATGATGACATGTTTAAATGTATTAATTATAGGATTACATTGGAAGACTTATATTATGTGTAAACCTTATCTTTTTATGAAAAAAATTTAATCGAGGAAGAATTATATTTTATTTTGTGGATATGGTTATAAAGAAATTTTAGGGTTTATATGATCCTTGAATTTGTGGCAATTATGGGTTATTATATTTTTATTGGCATGAGATAAACTTGATGTAAAATTTATATTTTATCTCATGATGGGAAAGTTTTATGAATAATATAATTTTAGAGAAAGAAAACATGTGAGAAGGGTGACAACCCATCATCTCAGACAAGGTTGTGGGAATCAATCACACAACTGACGTGCAACTTGGATTTATCGTCTACCATTTTCCAACATGACATCCCCATTTGTATAAATTTTACTTATCAGTTTAACGAGTTTATATAATTAGAATAATTTTTTTGGGGATCTTATTTTTTATCAAATTTATATCTTGAGTATAGGAAAATGATTGGTTGAATATGTTATTAATGTTTTTTGGGAAGATGTTTTCTTTTTGTGGAAAACTATATTTATAATGAAAATAGAATACTATGGGATTAAATTTTTCAAGTAATGGATGAATTATTATTTTGGTAGATATATATGTTTTTACTATGTACATAGGTGGATTTTGGTTATTTATTCAAATGATTAGCCTATCATAGAGAATATCTGATTAGGTTATTTACTTTTCAGTATGATAATTTATGAGTAGTCATTGTTATTGGGAGATTATTGTTAATATTTATTGTGGTAGACAATGTGATAAAATCCTTATAAATTTTTTGTTTCAAACATAGTTTGGATTATTTTGAATAAGTTTAAGTAAAATTGTTTAGTGAATGGTCTTTTTTGATCTTTTGGTATTATTTATTGAACTTTGGAGATTATGAGTACTATTTCCTTGTACAAAAAGTATTCATCTAGGGATTATCTGATCTTGTACAAGACATTTTTTTGGATAATATTTCATGAGAATATGAAAATATATTAAATCTTTTGAGTATAATGTGATTTTATAGATTATAATTCTAGTGCATCCAGTGTGACCAAGTCAATTAAATACTCCTATTTTGGATAGAAGATTATTTTTTGGTAGATATTTATTAAAGGATAGAAATATAATTTACAAGTTTTTTTCGTATGTTCTCAGCTAAGCTCCTAAATAAATTCCTAAAATTTATCAAAAGGACCATAGAAAAATGTTGTCCATTTTCTTTTTCAACTAGGGAATAATTTATTTTTCAACCTATCACAGGATTATGGTATTCTAATAGTTAAATTTTCTTAATCATGTTTTCTATCACTCTCTATCCGAACATTATGGTTAGTGTTTTCTTCCAAATCAATGATTTACTACACACAACCATAGTATGTGTTATCTCAAGAGTCCTTTTTATTCTTATCTATTTATTTTAAAGTGGTTGTTTTATTACGCATTTTTCTGATGTTGAATTTTAAATGATTTTTCTTAAGCCAAATTTTAAAATTGTGATGGAAGAGTATCCAAAAGGGGGGAATGATGTAATGACCAAGGTATTTATAGAAATCTATTTTTTAATTTAAATTAGTATTTAGGAATAGGATATAAATTTTACATTAAAGGGGACATTATTTCAGATAGCATACTAAACACGCAACAACAGGTTACATTGAAATCATACATTTCACCCAACATGGGGTTATACAAAAAAAAATACAATAATATTACTATTATTTTTAATCGTAATTAATGCCTAGCCTTTGGAATGCTGGTAATGAATAATATCTACTGAATTTTGAAATATGGTTTACACATGTTTAGTTAATGATACATTGGTCACCAAATTTATTCTAAATGGAAATAAAAACTGATTCAATATAAAGGATATGTTTTTATAAAAACCTATTTAATAGAGAATATTTGTCTCAATATAATAATATCACTCTTTATGAATTTTTATTTACATAAAATATATTCTATATATTACATGTAATGGTTTAAATTCATCTTATATGTTTTTTGATTATTATATATGAAGAAATTTAATATTTCATTTAAAATAAGTATTTTTCTAGGAATACAATTTTACCCAAATTTGATGGTGAACCGTTATTAAATATATTTTTTGTCACTATTATATTTTATATTTGAAAAAATAAACTTTTTATATTGAATCAGGACCTAAATATTTACTTTGTTTAATTTTTTGTCAATTTTTTGATAAAGTTGATTTTTAATGATTTTTGAAATTAATACATATTAATTCAAAAGTCCATTTTCATCTATTTTATTTATAAAGTAAGATTATAATTTTAATTGGTTTTAAATTATAATTGGATAAAGTGTTTAAACTTTAATCCAATTATGTTTGTTGGATGTAATCTCACTTTTAAATTTGATATAAACACATTTCAATCTTTTGATAGTTTTTACTTCATGAAAACCCGCTTTTGGGTTTTGACCAAAAGCATTAATTTGAAATTAATTTATGAAAATTCTATGTTTTGAATTTGGAAAAATAGATTCCATATTTTCAATCATAAGGACCAAATTTTAAATATGGACATTTTATTGGAAATTATGAATAGAATCTTCAATGATTATTTAATATTCCATGGTAAAAATAAATATCAGATAAATAAAGGTAAAAAATAATATTATAATAATATTATACTACCCTAACACATGTAATAATCACATTGGATGATATATCACTGACCATGGTCATACATGGGTTAATTTGGGGACCCCAAAGATCCACAAGGATGTGATAATGACATGTTATAGGAATTAATTTAATGTAAAGAGAAATATAACACAAACATGTATATTTTAATAAAACAACTTTTATATGGGGTTATATAATTGATATCTTTGACTGTAAACAGTCAATAGAAAGATAATTTTTTTATTACATCATGGTATTTTATTTATAAATTTTATACATTAAATAAATAAATTTAATTATGACACAATGATGATGTAGTGATTTATTCACTAATAAAGGATTCAAATAACTGATATTATAAATATTAAAATAAATATAATATAACTATTATGATGACATACATGGTCTTTTGGGATGATATAGACATAATATATTTGACTTAATCGTTTTGGTTCGAATAAGTCTAGGTATTATGACTTTTTCTAAAATCAATTACTAAATGGTGTCAAAATTGGTTTAATTGTGTTTTTGAAGAGAATGTTTTTTATTAAATAATTTAATAGTCCTAAAAATATAATAGTTGGAAAATTGACTTATATAATGTTAAAAATATCATTAATGATCCACTTCTGGGTATCTAAGTATATTATATTAACTATAGTAACAATATATTGTGAAAATACAAGAATACATGGTAAGATTTAATGTTTTTAACGAAGGATTAAAGCTAAAGGATAAAGTTATTATTATGTCTTGAACTTGACTAAAACCTAGTGGTTGAGTATATTTCAACCCAAAATCATATTTTATTTGAAATGAATTAGTTTTAGAACATTTAAAATGGAAATGAAATTTATAATAAAATAATATTTCAAGACATTCCTAAACATCCCCACCTCCCTCTTATAAAAGGCCACCACCTCTACCCGCATACTTAAACATATCAATCCCCTTGGTTCATCCAAATTATGCTCACATAATCTTCCAACATCCCTCCCATACTCCTAGAATATTTTCCTTGGGAATAAGGAAATTCAATAATTCCTTTTGTATCAAAACAAAAGAAGTTACTTTATTTAGATGTAACGTCTTCTCTAACATTCCTTTCCATTATTTTACTTCCCCACTCCCTATGATCTACATATTATTCAATTAAATAACAATACCAGTATAATAAATATACTATGAAGGTTTTATTAGAATTATTACAACTATAGTTATACAAACCTCTATCTAATTAATACCAACATACTGTTTCTGTGTACGGCGAACTACTTCCTCACAAAACAATGATCGTTCTATTTTCCACTACCACCTCTCATAGGGTACATTATGATAGAACTCAATTTATATGTGATATATGTAGCATCCCAAGTAATTAAAAAATATAAAATTTTCATATTGATTAATATTTGTTAATTAATTATTAATTTTACTTTAAATGGGATGTTATGTTTGATGGCATACCCAATACAAAACAACCTATTTCTTTGAAATCTTACGTTGCACACAATGTTTTGCTGTACTGAAAAATAATATAATTATATTATTATTTAAATGGTAATTAATTCCAAGATGTTGTAATGGCTGGAATAAATAGAAAAAACTATAGAATTATTATATATTTTTGTTAAATATTTTTACATTTATCCAATAAATGTTAGAGGATTAAAATGTGAAGGAATCTAATTTACATTAAAAGATTGATTTACGGCCTTTTAATGGAGAACCATTTTAAAAAATATTTTTGGTCACTTTTATATGTTCTTTTTGACAAATAAAATTCTTCTTTAGAATAGGGACATCAAAATTTACTTTGGGTAAAATTTGGGTTTTTTCTAATAAAATTCATTTTTTTAATGAATAGTGAAATATACAGTATTTTAATTCAAAAAATCCTTTTAATCTAATTTATTTATAGGGATATTTTTTATTTTTTGTTGGTTTTAAACTGTTATTAGAATATATTTATACCATTTAATCTAATTTTGGCCCTTTTAATTAATTTAACATTTCAATTGGACAAAAACCAGTGTCAATATTTTGATATTTAATATTTCTAAAAAACACGATTTTCATTTTGACACCAGGAATAAATTTTATATTTATTTTTGAGAATTTTTTGTTTTTAATTTGTAAAAATAGATTTCATATTTTCAAATCAGGAGGTCCAAATTTTCTAAATAGGTAAATTTTAATTTTAGACATTGTGAATATTAACTTTAGTAAAAAGTTTATTTACCATGCTTGAAGGGTAAATCTGGTAAATAAGGGTAAAAAAATATTATCATAATAATATAAAATTACCCTAAAATGTGTCTTAATCATATTGGATGAGTCATTTCCAACCATGGGCATCCTTGGGTCAATTTTGGGACCCAATGGAGCCACATAAGAGTGATAATGATACTTTATATTTAATAATTTAATGTAAAGACAGAAATGACATAAACAATCATCTTTTAGTAAATCAATTTTTACATGGGGTTATATAAGTTATCTCTTAGACTATAACTATTCTGCTGAAAGATAATAAAATTTAATATATCATGGTGTTTTTTTATAATTTTTAGACATCACATAAATAAAATAATTTAAGACACAATAATGATGTAGTGTTTTTATCTCATTAATAATTGATTAAAATAAATATGATTATAAAGATTAATATAATATACAAAACCTGTCCAATTATTATAGAATGAATTTATTTCGACTCTGAGTCATTATATCTTTAACTTTAATTATTTTTAGACCTTTTGAAATTGAAAAATAAATATATAATAAAATAATATTTCCACACTTTCGTAAAGAGCCCCTCCTCCCCCTTATAAAAGGACATCACTTCTAACCCGTTCATCACACCTCTCAAGCCCCTTGGAACATCCAAAACCAGCCCAAATAATCTCAAAATATCAATATCATCCACCTAGAATCCTTAACATAGATATAATGCACATTAATATGTCCTTTTAGTTCAAACCAAAGGAAGTAACTCAGTTTATAGGTAACGTCTTTTATTAAGTTATGTTTCTTTATTTTCTTTTTCCAACCCCGTAAACTCTTCTAATATTTTTTTTCTAAAAACAAAAATATCATCAATATAATAGATTTTATGAGATGTATTTGAACTGCACTTACACACACTTTCATATAATGGGTAACGAACATATTGTTTATGTGGACGACCAACTATCACCTCACAAAACGATGATTGTTCTATCTACTCCTACCACCTCTTATGGTGGCCATTTATGATGGAACTATATTTATATATGATATATATTATGTTTATTGTTTCTTTTTGATGATGTATTTTTCATTTATATCATACCATTATGGTCTCCATTATGGGTTAATGTGATTATTTTATTTCAGGAAGTGCCGACTATCGCCCTCTCAAAGTGATATGACTCGTTCATGACATACATGGGACATATAAAGGATGGAGTTAATTAAATTATATATTATATTATACTGGAATTATAATATACCGGTTTATTATTATTTTTTCATTCCCTGAAATATTAAATAGAAATGAAAGTAGCATTCATGCGTCCGTACGACTTAACATCTCCATGAACTGTGCATTTCATTTCAGACCTCTAAATGATATGTAATATTATAAATACATATATATATATATATATATATACTAGATATGTATGATATATATGATATATAAATCATTAATATATATCTGGAGATAATGGACACTTGAACACATGGAAAATTTGTAATTATAAGTTGTTCATTTTTTACTCTAGTACCAAATATCGATAAAACGACCATTATTAACATAAATGTTTACATAATTTTTTATAACATGGTAATAATAGATATAAAAGGAATAATAAAATTTAAAAATGTTCTTAATCATGTATGAATTAACTTATGTTTATTATTTAGGATGAACAATGAAGAAATTAGTCAAGTCGGACACATCGTAAGGGTTTTCTTATCTCACATTAAATTCTGTGAGATTTGCATTGTTCACCGCTTATTTATTTCATGTGGTGTATTGTGTACTTAAATTTGATATATATTATCATTATTATATTTATATTCACGGTATTATGTGATTAATTTGGTGGTTAATAACTGTTGTTCATATGACTCGATTGATTACAACATGGTAAGCTTATTTAATCTATCTTTTTATTCCTGCAAGATTCTTGGTATATTAGACACTCTTTCATTTTATGTGGTGTATGTACATTCTATTATTGTATTATTGGTGTAATATACTTAATTTATGTGTATTTAAAGCTTCATTATACAATCTTTCATTCATGGGGAGAATGTTTTTATGTCACCAAATCGGTAAGGGAACCCTTCACCCTCTACTTTTTAAAAGATTTATTTTTTGTTATGTATTTTAATTTACCTCTTATTATGTTGGGATATGTTATTATATATCCTTATTAATTTTAATTGTATGTAAAAGTAATTAGATACCCTTTTCTCCCTCATCAACTCATTTTCTGGATTTTAAAGTGACTTCGTTAGGCTGTCAAATTTCTATAAGAGAACTTCTTAACCTAATTTCAATTCATTGGGGTTAAACTTATACATGTTGACCATGTTGTGATTTGAATATGTGTGAATGACCTATGATTGTTTTAAACTTAATATAAAATTATGTTCAGTGTATTTATATTTTTCACACATAATTATGTAATTGATTTATCCTTAATCTAAAGATATCGTATTTATAAGGGATTTCATATCAATTTACTATCTATTGAGACTTCATTGTTGTTATGCACCAATTCACTTCTATATGGTGTATATACATTTTTTGGCATATTTTATCATTAATACCTTTATTCTTATGATATTATAAATCTTTTATTTAATGTTATTCCTCAATTATTTTTATTCAAGCATCTTTCATTTGGTTAAGAACTCCTTAACTAAATAATTTTTTTAATGATTTAATCTTTTAAATATTTTTCATTAATAGAAAAATTTTCAAATGGTTTTAAGGATTTATTTATAGGGGCATTGATTATTTGAAATTTTAATTCCTTTAAAAGTTTCATAGTGGTATGGGACACTTTGATTCAAAAATATCTTTATTAAATGTTTTAAATGGTTTGATAGAGAATTGATTATGTCAATATCTTGAAATGATATATTGTGATTGCAATATAGAAATGTTATATTTCCATTATTCTTGTGTTATGTGTTATGAAAATTTTATGGTTATTGGGAATTTTTTATACATATGGGTGGTTTTGTGATAAACCTAGCGGGGGTGAGCTTGAGATTTCTCTCTAATGCATTCGGTAAAGTAACAGAGGTAAATATTAATGTTTCTCTAAATAGATTTTCGAAATATATTGTGACGAATATTCCAATGTAACTTCTTACATCGTTTTTATATCTACAATGTATGTATTTTATGTATTCCATATGTTACATTTATTATTTATGATTTCTCTATGTTATTCATAAACCTTATGATTTTATAAGGTATATTATGATTGAAAAGTATGGTTTCATTATTTTGTATTTATTTACGGTATAATTTTTTCATTCCTTATTTTATATCCCCTGATGAGATTTTTATGCACATCACTTGTTTTGAAAAGTTTTCCATAGGTCATAATTATATATAGGGTCAACTATGCTATCAAGGAAAATTCATACTGTCTAAAACATTGAACTAGACATTACTCTATTTGTAAGAGTTTTTATTTTGTAAAAAAATGGGAACTGAGTAGAAGTGTCTACATTGTAAATTTTGAGATGTAATGTAATAGTTATGAATCAATTCTCTAAAACTATAAACCTGAAAAGATCTTCAACATGAATTATTCATTAATTAATGATTATGTAATATTTTCAGGCTTGGTCATTATAGTATGTATCATATGATGATTTAGATAACAATGGAGGATAGGGTGTTCTTTAAGCATAATTGATATTTCCATAATGGTTATGATTTTAGAAATAGTCATACTAATTTTATGTAAATTGAATGATTTTATGATTACATGAATAAGTATATATTAGTATATACCCTCCTCATAATATATTATATGATGATTTTACTGATATAGTCACACACACCATTTTGGTTTTAGTAAATGGCTCGACCTATTAGGCACCAAAATAATAGTGGATTTGAAGAAAACTATGATAGTTTTCTAAATGAGAAACTAAATGAAATGGTATCTAAAATGATATCTCTTGAGGTTATTCTTAACCAACTTTTTGAAGTCATTTTTGAACACTTGAACCTTGGTAATTTTTATAAGGCATCATATATAAAATAAACAAATCCCCAGAGAAGTTCAGTTAATAATCATAAAGGTAAGTATATTAAAAACCATATGTGTCAAGTATGTAGAAATAAACACATAGGAAAATGTTTCAAATGGATAGGAATATGCTATAGATGTGGAAGTGAAGGTCATAAATCAAGAACCTACCATGGAAAAAGGAAGTATCCAGTTGACTCTGGGAAAGGGAAAGAATATATTTCTGGGGGATCAATGGAATGTTTTAAATGTGGTGTGCATGGTCATTATACAAACAGATTCCCAATGAAGATGGTTCAGGAATGGGATCACCAGGAAATAAAAATATATTTTTACCAATACCTAATGCCATTCCAATTGAGTACGAGGAAAAAGACAATGGCCAATGAAAGGTATGGATTATTTCTTAACTGATGTATAGACATTATTGAATCTTAGGATAAGATTCATGATTTTGTTTGTAGGGAAAATTTATTTCAGAATAAGTTGTAAATGAATGTTTAATTGATCATAAATAATGATTAATTAGTAAGAAGTCACATATAAGGGATTCAAGTGTTATGGTAGATTTTAGGATGGTGAAATTCTTAAAAGTATTAAGGATATTATGATGATGTGATTACATTAGAAGTCATTTTATAGTATGTGAAACCTGATGATTCTTATATGAAAATTTTATTAAAGGAATAATGATATTTCCTTTTGGGTATATAGTTATAAAGAACCATCTGGGTTTATATGATCCTTTAATTAGTGGCAATTACAGGTTAATAAATTTTTGGGATGAAAAATGAAAGTTATTAGATAAACATTGGGGTTAAAATATATTATGGTTATTTTTTATGAATTTATCTATTTTTTGGAAATTTTATAAATTTATATACTTTTGAAAAGGAAAAACTGGTAGACCATGTTACAACCCTTCATGCCGGACAATTTTGCGGGAATCATACCCCTAACCAAAGTGCGACTGGGATTTATCGCCTACCACTGGACTACGGGAAGTCCCTGGTTAGTATGACTAATTATTTTTGGTTAAATGGTTTTATGAATCAAGAATAAGTTTATTTTGGGTTATTTATAGAAATTATTAACCTATCATAGAGAATATTTTATTAGGTTAATTACACTTCAGTATGAGACTTCAAGAGTAGTCGATGTTTTTGGAGACAAATGTTATGATTTTTGTGGAAGACTATGTGATCAAATCCTTTTGAATTTGGGATTTAAATATTTGTTTGGATTACTTTTAATTATTTTAAGGACAATTTTATATTTAATGGCCTTTTTTGAACATTGGGTATTGTTTGAAAAATATTGGAGATTAAGAGTAGTTTTTCTTTTTGTAAAAGATTATCCTATTTGGGGATTATCTGACCTTCTACTAACAATTTCGATTTCTGTTTCTGTATAATGAAGTGGGAAAAATTTAGTTCATCTTTTGTGGATTATGTGATTATATATAAGTTGATTATAGTACATTCGATGTGAAAAATTCATCTTGAATACTCTTCATTTGAAAAAAAATGAGTTTCTGGTAGGAGTTTAGTAACGGATGAAAGTCTATAGAACAAGTAAGTTTGTTTCCTTTTGTTTTTAGTTAATCTCATAAACAAATTCATTTGGGTCGGATAAGGGTGAGACGTATCCCCAATTATTAGCGTGACAGATAACGATTATGGATTTCCCCCTCTTCGAAGTGGAATGAATATTTGGATCTGTGGATGTGTTGAATGGAATGGTTATGCCAAATTGGAATTTTTCAAAAATGGTTTAATGTATTGTGTTGTTGTTTTCATTATAACATTTTCCTCTTTTAAGAAATTAGTTTTTTTTGGAATTGATTATATTTAGATATAAAATCTTTTATAAATTATTTTTATATAAATTGATTTAGAAATAATTGTATAAAAAATTTTAAAAAATTGTTTCAAACGTGTTCTATCTTATTGGTCTGAGTAGGGAAGTAGTTAAGGAAAATCTACAACGTTTATTACTCACCCAACATTGGAACATTGGTGCTTTTTCATATTTTGTTTTTGGGGACAAAGGAAATGGTAATGTATCACACATCATTTTTAGTACTTTGGGATACTTGGTTCATTGGGGGAGTATGAGCTGGGGCATGTGGATCACTGGATATTATATGGTTGTATTTGAGTTTTTATAGTTTTGACATCCACTTTTTACTTGGGTTGTTTTGTAATTGTCTAATATGATAATATTTGGGGCTGGTTTTGATATTAATGACGTTTTTTTGAGTTTTATTTCATTTTTCATGCATAATGTGGTTATCTGTTTGGTCACTATTAATTTGGTTGACTTTTATATGTCCAACGGTCAAGTCATAGCCCACATATATTGATAACCATGGCAATTTATTTCATAATTTTGGCATTTGGGGTGTCAATTAATTCTATGTATCATCCTTATGCATTTTAAATAAAATGATAAGTAGAGGAATGTTACATGTGGTATTATCTTAGTCCATCAGAATATCATTATGGAACAAGTTTTCATTGATATTGTATTAGTTATTGGTCATGGATTTGAATTTATTCTTGTCTTTTCCTTATGTTGGGATCATAGAATGATGTATGATTGTCGGGATTTTAATGGTATAGAATAAAAAGTGGTATCTAACCATTTTATGTTGAACATAATGTTACCTGGGATTTGGTTAGATAAGAGTTTTCAACACTCATATAGGATAAGATTCTTAATTTCATGGGTTTACCCAACATGAAGAGCATCACATGCATTAGAGGAATGAATACCCACTAGGATTTCATAGTGAATTTTGTTTAAAGATATATTATTTCCTGAAATATGTTAATTTTTAAAAATATTGAAAATCTTTTCAAATGAGATATTTTAAAAAATAGAACAACTATGGTATTTTGAAAAATTGTTCAATTATCAAAATAAAGTAAATTTTTTCAAAAAATGATTGAACTTGGTAAAAGATGTTTTTAGAAAGAATTTTTCTAATAGTTAATGTTGTATAATTAGATATAGTTGATCCTTAGGTTAGTAGAGTGTAAATATCATGGGTTTTTATCTTTATAGAAAATGTAACCTAGTATACATTATTTGAAAGGATTTTAAGATGATGTTGAGAATGTGGTTACACCTGGGCCAAAGGTGAACCAATAGTTGGTCCAAAATCATCACTCAGTCTTTTCAAACTGTTGAGGTGGGATATCAAGCAGATTCTATTAATATGGTATATTTTATTTCTATCAATCCGAGTGGATGAAGTATGGTTGTCTTGATGAGAGGTGGTGGTAAATATAACACTAGTAGTATGAGGAAGAGTGAAACATAAGATCATGGAACTTGATCACATCAAAATTTGAAAAAATGTTCAACTAACCTTCATTTAATACCCAAGATCATTCATGGATGTTTCTAATGTGGTTCACTAAGTCACCTCAAGTGAGAATGCACAGAACAACCATGATAATGACACAATTACAACCCAATGGAGAAGTTTTTGAGGTATTTTTGTAGTGCTCCATAATTGGGTGTTCGGTACACAATGCATGTGTCATATGTGTTGTTTGCTTCTACACGGTGTGGGAAATAGAATAAATATCATCAGCCGAATGAATATATTGATGGAGATTCTAGTAATACCTTGACTCCTTATGATGTAAAATCTCAATAAGGAAACATGGAATGATGAGTAAAGAAATTATATAGAGATGAGAAGGTGATTATGGATGATTCAGATCAACCATCTATGGTGAGAGGTAAGATTATTTTTAATTCTACGCTTATGCAATTTTTTATGTGATTGTATCCTGTTCATTTATTTCATATCCTACTATTGATATTATATGTTTAGAATTTTATATATTTCGTTCTATGATAAAACATAAAAAAACTCTTTGTCCAATAGAATGTTGATCCTTTTTGTCTAGAACATGATCTATAACTATTGATGAAGGTCAGATAAAATGAGACATATCTATTCATGATGTGTATTTCTATGATTTTGTCATGGGTATGGATTGGTCAACAACATTTAAGATATACATCGACTATTATAACAGAATAGTAATTTTTTATACTGAAGATTGAATTGAGAATATCTTTAGAGGAGAATGAAATGAAAAGATAGGTGAAACGTGATTTTTGGAACCATTAATTGGAATGTTATAAAACTAATTGGTGAAGTTTACTTTCTAATTGTTAAAACAAAAAAAAAGAATTGTAGTTTTCATACGTTTTTAGGTCTAATTTATTACATTTTTCTAACAATTTATCAGGTTTTACATCTGTAAGGGAAGTATATTTTATGGTTGATCTCCTTCTGGGGACAATTTCTATACCACATTCTTCTAATTTAATGAAACCATGAAATTTAAAGTAATTGATGGTGTAGTTAGAAGAATTGTAAAGAAATTTTTTCGTTCGTCCGAGCATGTCTTTGTTAGAAACATTGGTTTTTATTGTAATAAAAAATTAGTGAAATATTGAGGTTTTGTGTAGATAATATTAATCTTAACCAATTTACTATAATGAAAAAAATATCATCTCCATCAAATAATTATCTTCTTTATTAATTTTATGGATCTTATTGGTTCTCCAAAATTGACATGGGATCATAATATCATGAATTGTGAGTTCATAAGAATTGCATTCCAAAGAAAAAAATCAGAAGAAGATATGGACATTATGAATAATTCGTAATAACATTTTGTCTTACAAATGATGCAGTCATCTTTATAAAAATGATGACTCTTATATTTCAGAGAAATTGAGATTAATTTGTGGTTTTCTTTAGGATACGTGGGATTTCATTTTTTTATTATGTATCAAGAATGTTACAGGATCTTTAGAAGAACAACCCAATACATAGTTATTCACAAGTTTTTGTAGTCTATAAATTCAAAAAATTATGTCATTACCTCTTTGGTGAGAAATTTACATTATGTATAAACCATTAGAGCTTGAAACATATTTTATCACAATGGGATTTTAAATTTATGCAAATAAGATGGATGGAATTCCTAAATTTTTGTCTTTAACTTTTTGTATACCTTGAGTAAAGGTTATTCAGTGGCAAATTCATTAATAAGAATGTTTTATGATCTGTTGGAAAAAGTATCATGAGATTAGTGTTTGTTTATGTCTTTCCTATCCAACATATATGTGGGATGTGAGGATCTAAGAGGTGTTTCTATTTTATTCCCAGCTTCAGTGGTTCCTGATTTGGTAAATATGGTTAAAAATTTACCGAAAATCTAATTATAATGCCTTGAAATGAGTTCAAAACTCAATAGAGGGGAGGCCATTTAGGGGTGGATTCTTGATGAAAGTTTGATGTTAATGTCCATAATTCTGATGGTTGTACATGTGTCTTTTTAGGAACTACTTTGTCATACATACAACCATTCCAGATGGATTTTACATCCTAGAATAAAGAGTATGTAAAAATCTATAAAATCATTTCTCTAGTGGAATGATATGAAACAGAATAAGAATGAGTTTTTTTCGAGATGCTTAACTTCTCAGCATGTTATGGTAGAGAATCAGAAATCAATAGCTATGTTGGAGTCTTTACCTATCACTTTTTGGAAATGGGAGAAGATAGAAATATATTTCGTAATAGGTCTCCCAGGTAAGGATCAGAAACATGATTCCATATAGGTGATAGGGTATCAACTTACAAAGTCAACATATTTCATTCCAATAATATAATTTCATATGTTATAGGACTTGTAAAATTCTATATGTGATGTGGTAAAAATTCATGTCATACCAGTTACAATTTTATTAGAAGATGATTTGAGGTTTATGTCTTGTTTCAAGAAATCCTTAGAGAATTCCATTGTGACTTAGCTCACTCTGAGTATAGTGTATCATCTATAGAAGTATGGGTAATAAAAAATAATGATATAAATACTTGAATATATGTTTGTATCTTTTTTGAATGAATTTTTTTCCTCATGGGAAGACTATGAGTCGTTGGTGGAGTTCCCATATAAAAACAGTTACTGGTCTTTTATAAATATGGATCCTTTTAAAAAATTGTACATATTTCTTTGTATTTCTCTAATTTATTTATTGTAATCATGTGAGACATCATTGGTTGGTTTGAGCATTGACTGAGAAAAAATAGATAATATTTAGTGGACAATAAAACAAATAAAGATGTCTTATAGTCATCAGAAATCAAATGTGGATCATAGTCAACGTTTTTTTTTTCATTTTCGGTGAGTGATCATGTATTATTGGGGATCTCTCGAAGGATTTTACATTATCGTTTTGGTAATAAGGGAATTTTATCACCTCGATACATAGGTCCTTTTGAGATACTAGATAAATTTGTTGATGCAACCAATCATTTATCATTACCAACACTATTTAGTGTGGTGAGAAATGTGCTTCACAAATATTTGTCGAAAAAGTATCAACATGATCCGAACTATGTGATTTTATAGGACCATGTTGAACTAGATCTAGAGTATTTTCTAGTACATATCTCAGTGTAGATTTTTGATAGGAAAAATAATGGATTGCATGTAAAAAAGTAATGATCTAGTATTGGTTTTGTGGAAAAATGGTAAGATTTAGGGGGATACATGGGAACATGAAAAGTAAATGAAATAGAAATGGGTGTAAATATTTCATGGTACATATGGTTTTAAAAATTTCTGGGATAGAAAGGAAAATGGTAGGAGGGATTGATCAACGAAGTATCTACTATGTAACTCATTATTTCATGTTTTATTAGTATGTAAGGTATGTGGGTGATGTCTAGGACATTTTGAAAACATCTAGAGTATTTTTTGGGATATTTTACTAGTGAATGGTTGGTGAATAGGTTAGGAAAAAACATGAAACACCTATAGTAATCCATTCATAGTGAGATATTCATGAAAGGGAAGGTGCACACATGGCACATGGTTTTCCAAAACCATGCACTTGCCAAGGATAAATTGATCATTTTTAAAAGGTTGTTTTTCCCATTTGAGAGAGTGTATTTGGCTCGGTTGGTGAACAATTTGGAAACTCTATGAGACATTCATGCAAGGTCCATCCATGAGATAGTGGATAACATATTTTTATCACATCGTTATCCTAATCGTGTGACTAAACATGAACGGGTTAAAAGCGAGATCCTAAAATTGTCAATCTCACCTGTTTTCCTCTCCGACTTCTCATTTTACTTTTGTGAGGAACTAACAATATTTTCCTTCCTCCCAGTGGTTATATAAGCTTCTCACATCAATAAAGAGGCAATAAAAATAATATACTGGTGGTTTCAATCTAAATTCTCATTGTATGTTATCATTCTTTGGTTACGTTCATTATTTTTCCTTGATCTACATATCTATCACTAGTGGTTTCTTAGATATATATCCATTGTGGATAGATCTAAGAATTTATGCAACAAATATTATTATATATGGGTTTATTTTAATTAAGAGAAGAGATATATGGAATATTTATGGATACCCAACTCGGTTTCATTGGATTTTGAGTGTTGTTCTTAATTTTTGGCATACAAACTCATGTAGGTGACTACACTCTTGAATTTTCAATTTATAACGTGATAGATTTATCTCAAATTGATTTTATTTCAATATAATGACTGTGAAATTTATGTTCAATGCTTGGAAGAATCCATATTTATTTATGGTTTTTGGGATTGTTGAATTATTGTGAAAAGTCTTGTGTTAATGATTTTAATATATAGATTTCAAAATATTTTGTAAGTTTCGATAATAAAAACAAAGGATTTTTAAAATGGTTTTAAATAAAAAAATAGTTTTATTGAAATGATTTTACCATTGAAATGGTTCTTTCATTGAAATGGTTTGGTCATGAGTGTATTGGCATGGGTTTTAGGCATATTGGTTGTGTTTGTTCATGTAAATTAGGCATTGATAAGGGTAAGGAGACTCCACCATCATTAATGTGATGGATATGGTCTGTAGTTATCCCCCATCATGTTTCATTTGAGTCGAATATGGGTATGAATTTTCTCCCAACATTAGTGGGATGGATACAGGTCATCAATTTCCACCTCTTCCATGTGGAATACATTGTTGGATGTGTGTGTGTGTGGAATAGAATGGTTATGAAAAAATGGAATTTTTAAACCTGGGTTTAATGTATTTTTTAGTTTTTTTAGATAGAACTTTATCTTTTATTTCATAAAATGGATATATTGGCACTTGTTTATATTTTTATATAAATTATTTGACAAATTATTTTTATATAATCAATATTAGAATTTTTTTATATAAACAATTGTATAAAAATGTTTCTAACATGTTCAATCATAGTGGAATTAGTAGAAATGTCATTTGTGAAAATCAAATGAGTTTCATTACTCACCCATGTTTTGTAACTTTCGTTCCAATAATTATGTTGGTTACCGAGACATGGGAAAAGATAAAGTATCACATTTAATCTTTTGTACATCATGATACATTGTCTATTGGTTGAGTTAGAGCATAGAGCATTTTGAAATTTGGAGAATATTTTATAGTCATTTATTTTGGATAATTATTTCTTCCAATTATTAAAATAGTTTTTTCAGTCTTCCATTATTGTATTCTTTTGAGTTGGTTTTCATATAAATGATTCTTTTAGAGTTATCCTTCAGTTTTATCATGCATCATGTTTTATTTTATTTGGTTATGATTTATTTGGTTGGTGGTAGTAGGTTCAAAGAGAAAATTCTACCCAATGAATATTGAATACCTTCGATATTTGTTTTAATACTTTGGCATCTTTGGGATGTCTCTTTAGGACAAATATAATCCTTCTAGATTTTTAGGCCAATGAGAAGTTGAAGGATGTTATAGATCCCCACTACCTTTTTTCATAAAAAAGGCAATATATTTACATGTTGGGTATTATATATAAACATAATTTATTGTTCATGAAATGTATATAAAATACATGTCATGATAATATAATGTTTTTCACTCTTGTCAAAACAAATTTCATGATCCGCATGGGGTCTATGAAAATATGGGATGTTACAACCTCCCATACTTAAAAAAAACTCTTCATTGAGTTTCCCTTCCAATGGTGGAAATGTTTGTTATAAATAACATTCCATCCAATGAGAACATACAACAACCTCTCTCTCATTGGTATCATTATGTACACAAATATGATAAAATATCAACCATACCAGAGAAACTGAATTGGCATGGAAAACCTTCATCATCCTAACAATGATTGATATTATATTCCATGAAAAAGGATTCATCTACATCTGGATAATATCAACATGATCAAATTAAAGATGTCGGTAGTAGTAATGATAGTAATGTTATGATACATTGAATATGTGGTTCATGGACCGCCATCACAGATATAAATCCAAATGATAGACTATATCCCTAAAACAATCTAACATTTCAAAAGGACTGAAGTAGCGAGAAGATAGTTTTCCATGAATAGGAATCTAGCTAATACCAAATATAGTTGAAACACACCCAAAGACCTAATTTCCCACCATGACCATTAGATGTTAGTGGTAATTCTTGGTAAATTTATTCTATCAATAATGAGATATATCTATATATCTATGAATTGGGTATACTTTTTGTTGTTGTGAACAGAATGAAATGAGACCCCATTAGCACTAACTCACCTGCCTCTAGCCATCCAATTGGTGATCGACATGACCTACTGTCAAGGGCCTCATGTGAATACATCTTAATAGTCTATTGAAAATTGTGATTATAGGAAAACTCAAAATAGATATTTTTTCTCCTAAAATAATTAAATATCTATGATGAATGTCTAAATAATGTCCTCCTACACTCATATTGTATAATTGGATAGATGGGATATTTGAGAGTGATAAGTTTTACCCAAAAGCACTAATGAACCAAGTTCATTTTTCAATCTTATATTGGAACTATACTACAAACATTGATTCTCGGTAAAATATTGTATAATCCAGATAACCTTGAAGGAAAATATTATCCAAAATAGAATTTCTCCCAAGAACATCAACTATGTAGATATCTCATACATATAAAACATGTGAGTCCTTGGCCAACCAATTAATGATCTCCCATTCTCCATCCCTTTCCTGAGGGGTTATTTGAAATCCCATTACAAAATCCATAGTAGTGTAATCTCATTTACAATTAGGAATTTATAAAGGCGTTAAATTTCTTAAATGTTTCCATACCTCTCCCTCCACAATCTGAAATGTGGTGCACTTCATAATAAAACCATCAAAGTGAATCATCATTCCCAACCACCAATCCTGATGACATGTCTCTCGACACATCGTGGTAAGACATGAGTGAACTGTTTAATCAATGGTGTGATATTCATACATAATTTATTAAAATATGTTTGATGGAACCTAGATATATCCATAGATTTAAAATATATCTTCCTTGTCGATAACCCAACCCTGAGGGGACTCATCCCTAGACAAACTCTCCTGTAAGACATAGCCCTTGGGATTTGATATTTATATAATCAACAAACATTCCTATTGGGAATATGTCACATTCAATAATACTAAAACAATTTACAAATTATATTTCTTAACCTCATTCTGTACATCCGAAAAATGGACCATCAATTTCCACTCACTAATGGAATCTTATAAGGAATTTTTCCAAGAATTTCCTCTTAGGGAGTCCACTACAATATTCCCTATTTATGTGGTATAATCTAGATCAATGTTTTATGACTAAATATATTCAACCCACTCACGATTCTTGATATTTAAATAATTTTTTGGTGAAAAGTTATTTTAAAACATTTTTTGTCTAGGTAAATAAATATCCCCTCTCCAAAATGAGAATAAATCCAATAGAATAAATAATGAAACACTATTTCATTATTAAGTTTCATCATAGAGTAGTTCTTCTAAATTTGTATAACCTAGTTGGAATGATGTACTACAAATCAATCTCACTATAGTGGATCTTCTCCAATATCAATTTATGTTGCACCAGAATAAGCTATATTTCTACTACCGGGATCTGGAAGAATCAAGATCATCATTGAAGCCTATAACCCTTTTAAACATTAATAATGTACTTTAAGGGACTCGTACCATCAGAACATCACAAAAATTTTAGTCAAGACCATTAAAGGTGATTAGAGTCATTAAAATTCTTGAATAAAACACATATAATATGCATATATCCCTAAGAAAATACATTTGTCAATGCCGCTCTTGGGCTGCTCCTAGGAAACTACAATGCTCACCATATCTTGGTCAACTGATACTCATAAATCTTAGTTTATGTGTCTGGGGAGGTTCACCTTACAAATCCAAAAGTGTAATTTTGGGATATTAACATATAGTTGATTCAACCTCAAAGTTTTTAGAAAAATCTCAATATTTTTGGAATGATCATTCCTAGTGTGAGAAAACACCATGAATTCATCCACAAATATAACCATAAATTAATACTGATATGCGTGGTTAAATGATTTATTAAAACCATTTAAACTTTATTTCCTTCATAATTCCGAATGATTTAACTAGATACTCATAAAATTAATAATTTCATAGAAAATCTGTATGTGGTATGCCTGATTGTATCAGAAATAATAATGTTAGTCAAACCTCCAATAGATTATAGAGAAAACCATCGCTACAAAGATCTGGTTAAAAAGGGCTTCTTTACTAGGTAGTGGATATCAATTAATAACCACAAGAAAGTTCGATTATAGATAATTTATGCACACTATAAGGGTATTATCTTCCTTCATGGTCAAAATGATAAGTGAACATCATTGAAACGTGTTGTGTCATATAAATCCTATATATTCAAAATCCTATAACTATTGGTAGAGTTCACTTAACTAATTAGGTCCCATTATATAAGGATTAATGGACACCAGTTCCACACAAGGAACTATCTCAATGGTTATATCCACCTGTATCATATGATTTAATCCAAATAATTCATAATGAAAAACTTACATGAAATGATCTACCATAGGAGGAAATTAAATATGATTCATTCCCTAATCAACAATAAAGATAAATATGCATATAGGTTTTTACCCCACTTATTCCATGATGCTCAATCACCACTTAAATTTCATGGACAACCCATTAACCCATTTAAACATTGGTGATACCCTTGGATGACATAAAGAACATCATTATGAGATATAAATAAATATAGGAATGGTATGGAACTGACATGTCCATTATGATTGTTTCATAAAGTTAGTTCATGTTGTAAAAAAATCAATTTGAGGAGATATCCATGAATCTCATAAGGGAAGTCACTATACTGTGTATATTCTATAATCAAACCCCTAATGGTTTGTCCAGTGTCATCATACCATAGAAGAATTATATTTCTCTTCCAATAATTCCCTTTTTTATAAATATATAATGGTGTGTTATGGACCTGTATCAAATAAGTTAAAAACTAATGTAGAGGATACTAGAATAGTACTACGATTGGTAGAAGTACTAACATGACACTCATTTGGAGTAATATTCATAGAATGAATATATCCTGATCTGTGACTCAGATAAACAACATAATTTTAAGGAAACAGTCTGCCCCACTAGCATTAATCCAGTGATGTTTGAGTAACTCAAACATGACCACCACCTAGACTTGATTTTTCGGTTGTAATCCAGCTCATAGCCTGATGTGGAACTGTAAATTATATACATGAAGGTGGTGTTGGAATAGATCCGTTCTCAATAAAAATTGAATGGAAAATTAAATACAGTGTTGAAGGTGACCTAATATTCTTCAACATCAACATTTTATTGGGTTACAGTTACACTAGGGCATCTAATTTCCCATCCTTCCACACCGGTGACATGTCCCATTAATACCGGTGCACATAATCTGAATGGAACATCCCTCACATCATATTAAAAATGAAGTTTCCTTGTAAAAGATGATCCATATCCATAATTTAATAAGAACCGCCCAGACTCCCATTCCCATAATCCCTCTGGTTGTACTCTATGATGAGGTACTAGTTCCCTCTCTATGATTTATTGTCTAGTCAATATAAATTCACCTAAAAAATGATGATATATATAAACACATCTTTCCATAGGCTCTTAGTCAACAAATCATCACCAGATTATGTTAGGGAAAAATTTTATAGCTCAATAAAATTCACTGAATACACTGTATTAGAAAAAGTTCCCAGATATAGTTTCATAAACACCCTACGATTGTCCAATATTAGTTTCTACTAAATTAAGTGATCATAGAAGTATTTTTGGATCTCTCCGATGAATATACTCTAATAATGACCTGACTAATAGATGTCACCCCACCAATTCTTGGTATAGTCACTAAGAATATAGGTGTAGTGCTAGACCCTTTGATCTAGAGGCATCTCTATATGCTCAAATATCGATTACATGGCCTCAATCCATGAGTCATCATACTGATTACTACAATCCCCCAACATGGTGTAAGGATATAGCTACAGGAATTATCACATCAATTCTCCAGCATAAAGGGAAGTCCACATTGCTCCCTATATAAAATTAATGGAACATGTGAATATCAATTCATGGGGATCATCAAATAGTAGTGGAGGATCAAATGGAGGTTCCCATTGTTACACTACAGGAGGTAATACTAGTCGCTCAGGGATCTATAACTCTAAAAAACAATCAATTTCACCCTCCTAGTACACGCATCGAGTATATCTTGGTTGAATTTCTCTATAATTTACAAATTCATGCCTCAGAAAAGATTTAATAGTATATATAATCATAGATAAGTAGAAATAAATAATATAAGGCCTTTTTATAATGAGTCAGACCTCTCTGATATATCCAAAATTCAGGTTGATGTGATAAGAATGATCTTAACGAATCACATCAGACACAACCTACATCCCATTACTACTAAGGTTTAGTCATGGAAAAGATATCACATAACACAATAGAGGTTTTCATATATGTATTTTCAATATCATGTTATAGGGGAATACACCCTTTTCATTACACTTGGAATACCCATTTATTGGTGACTATTTGATTTAAAATTCTAAATCAACAAAAGTTCATACTTATTTATTTTTATATAATTATAATATTATAGTTATATGTGTAAATATTACCAATTTATAGAGGCCTATATACTTTATAAATTTCAATTTGTATATCATGTAACTATGACATAATCATTACATTTTGTATTAGTTTATAATATTTCATGTATAATGACATCATATAATGAACTGTCATTCCCAACGTAAACAAATAAATGCTTCTTAAATTACTAATTCCATTTAATCAATAAAATAAACTAAGGCTTTATTCCATAGAACTGGTGGTTTATTTCTCAAACATTTAATAATTGGTTATGTATGATTCCATCATTAGTCTATAAGGGTAATTACAATTTAGATTAATAAAGAATCTTTAATTAAGCCAATTATTTTATGGCAATAGGAAATGTTATAAAATTTCTATATATAATAATATAGTAACTCACAAAAATTATTAGAATAATTAGAAATACAAGAAACACTAAATACTAATATGGCATGGAATAAATCATAAAATGTGAATCCTAAACTACAAATAATGATTTATGAGATGTTACCACATTATCATACTATACCAGTAAAAAAGGAACCATGATATAATAATATATACAATTATAATGATAAAAAAACATGTGTGCTAACCAATTGAGAAATAAGTGCAACATTAACATGAACAAACCAATAAAAATAATGACACATACCCAGAAATTATGGGTTCCCCTATATGGGGGTTAGCTACTCACTAAAAAATGATCCTTACCAAATGATGACACATTCCTAGTGTTTTTTCTCATACAAAATATATTATGATAAATATAATATATCTCTGATACCACTATGTAGAATCTGAACCCATAATCCACAAAGAGGATCCCTGATATGATTAGCCAAATTACTTGTAGTCCTCCTCCATGTATGCTAGAGGATTCTAAATTATAGTGGGGGTATATGATGGTACTGTCGAGAGATTATACCCTCATGATCAGAGTATGTAGATGGATGAAAAATAAATTTTAATAATTGAATAAGTGATAAATAACTAGCAGTAGAATAATAAATCATCTAGATGGATAAATTAGTGGATTAGTAATTAATATCACATAAAAAATGATTACCCAAAAAATATTCTATAAAAAAATAAAAGTACATGGGATATAACAGAACTAGACTATAAAACATTCTAAATAAAAATTAAAAATTTCCAAAAGCTTCCAAAAATAACATCATTAGCATAGGCTCATTCCTATGCTCTCATACCTCATAGCATTACCAATAATAAAATATTGAAGTTTCTACTCATACGTTTATCTATACATGAAATCATGATGTATATTCAGATAACATTGGAATACAAAATAGGGTGTGATATATAATTAGTATTTCACCACCAAGAATGTTTTGAAAAGTCTAGTTTTTGCATATAATATTTATAGTGTTCTAGTATTCCTAATATTAATTAAATGAATAAATAAATAAATAACTTTAGATATGGTTCCTCATTGATTTCAAAATAGAACTACCTTCTTGGGAATAATCCAAATATCTATAAATTAATTTCACCATGTATGTGTATAATATTGTTGTATAAATGGGTCTTCAAGGATCATGTATAATTAACAGAGTGAACCAAAGTATGCAATTTGGATTAGAAAAAAATGAATATGATTTTTTTAAATTCATTAAACGTAATATAAATTATATCATGTGATTTTACAATGTTATCTGTAAATAGAAACCAATATATTGCACCAATAACACTAAAAATACCGTTAACCATAACAGTCCGTCCAAGTCATTCCATAAATGGAATCCCATGTATCACTCTTGACATGGTGTAAAGTAAGACCCTCTCAGCCCACCCCACATATATTACAAGGGGTAAAATTTATATAAAGTGTAATGGTACAATCATGTCTCTCATAGAGCCTATCTATGGTATCTCTAATAGGAAACTGGTTTTTCTCATGGGTTGGAAAATTACCCACTCGGTGATCCTGCCAAAGGCTCATAAGCCTATATGGAAATTTAGCTGCATAGGGGTGGATCATGTAAACGAAATTTCAAAATTACATTGATGAAAATATATCCATGGAACCATTACACTTGATAATAAAATTTAATTAAATTAATTAGACATTATGGAGGTGACAAAGGAGGTGTATGGTATGTAGGATAATAACACATGGGAAATTACAATTAATATTGTAGGTAAAATAAATAAACCACCAACTACAATCAGGTAGTATTATAATCAACCAATTTAGGCCCTCAGTTTTTTTCTCGATTAAACAAAAACAAAATAAGGGTTTAAATCCTTGAAAATAGGGAATATGAGCTTACAAAAAATTAAGGTAAAAGGTTATGAGATAAACCAAGAATTGATAAAAGAAGAATTAGGAGAATACTATTATAGACCCAACCTAGCTAACTATGATGATAATGGATCTCATATGAAGTAACGTATTTATAACCTATGTGGATTGTGAGATGTTCTATCATGCATTGATTATGCTAGAAAATAAACATATCTATCAAAATGATATCCTTCGCCTTCAAAAAAATGATCCACACTATTTACATGGTGTACATTTTATATAAACATTGTTCATTCATAGTGACAAGTATATATATTACATGTCATGAATAGATCTGTTTTCCCTCCCTTTCTACCTGGACAGAGAAATACATGTATTTATATACATGTTGTGTATTCATATCGCAAGACATGTAGTTTTCTATATCCAACTACCAACCATCCATCTATATTCTTCTTTTATGAATACTAAATTTCCTAAATTTTAGTTCTATGCATCTACACCAAAATTATAACCATATTAAAGTTAACAATATTTTAAATAATATTTAACTCTATAAAAATATGGGATGATAAATTTATTATTGAATAAATGTAATATATTCTATAGCCTATGTAATATGAAATATCTTGTAAAAGATGATGCAAAAAATATTATTTTATTACAACCTAAATGATAAATCATTTTATATTAGTAGAAATAAATTAATAATAAAAATGTGGTTATTTATTGATTTGAAGAATCATTTATTAGGAAAAGAAATTTCATTCAAAAATTTATTTTTTTGTAATAAATGGTTGAGTAGTGTTTTGGATACATAATTTAATATTAATTTAATTCACATTAATAAAATACATATGATAAAATTTATATTATTTTTTGATATAATAATATAAAATATATCATATGAATATTTTTTGATATCGTCACAAATTTTTTTATTTCTTATTAATAATGAAAAATACAAAATAATAATTAAAAACTATCATTTCATTTAAAATATTTATAAATTTAATTATATTTATAAATGATTTTAAATTAAAATTAGTAAAATTTTATAAAAATTAATCCAATTTAGTTGATTGTAATAATTTTTTTACTTTAATTTAGATATAATAATTATATAAATGTTGGAGCATTTCCTCTTTAAAAACTAACTTCCTGTTTCACTATACGTAGTTAATTTATATTAATATTGTCTAATTATTTCAATAGATTTTTAAAAAATGTATTAAATATTTTGAATAAAAATATTTTATAGTAATTAATAATTAATAATTAATTTTTCGCCTCAATGAACAATGGAAATATAAAAAATGAATTATCATGTTTTTAGTAAAAATGGATTTACAAAGTGTTAAACTAAAATGAAAAGAGTTTAAATGATATAAAATGTTTTTTAAAATCTATTTTATAGACATATTAAGACCCAATATTGTCTAAGGATTGATAATAATCCATCTTAGACCATTATGGAATGTGAAAAAAGTTGGTACTCATTTTTATTTCAAAAACATTACATGTTTCCCATTCACATCCTATATTAAAGGTGCCCATATCTCCTCTATTCATCACACCTTCACACCCTTTTGGATCATCTAATAACATCCCAAATAACTTACCAACATCCCTCCTATATTGACATAATCCTTATTTTGGGATTAAATCTATCTAATTATGTTTTTTCTTTCAATACCACAAAGGATGCACATAATGGAGACAACGTTCTTCAATGGTTCATTTTATTTTATTTCTTCCTAAAAAATCCAAAATAAATATTAAAACAAGAATATATAATAATATATAATTTTAAATTTATTTTATTTATATTATGTTATTGCAATTCACTACAACCAATCACACTCCCATAAAAGGTGGTATGAAATCAGCATTCAGGAGTACGGTGGAGTATCGCCTTCATGAAGTGATGTGACCCTCATTTAGTCAAAAATCAACACGGTTGAAATATATATTTATATTTAGAGAAATAATATTTTATATATGATATTATGATAATTATTTAAATATAATATATTACATACCTTTTTTATGTGATGATATTTAGACAATAGAATCGTTACTCATTCGTAAATATGGTCTACCATCTCCATGATCGTAACATTCTATATTTTTCATAAACATCATTCCTAATTTGTTTTAGTGGATAAATTGATGTAAAAATATGACATATAATTAATTGTTAATATTATAAATAGTATTCAAATATATAAATTGTACAGGAATGTTTTGTAGTTCCTTGAAACATGTGTTGTAGTTTTAAGAATCAAAAATTTTAGGTGGTTTCCATTGGATTTATTCATGGAACCAAAAACACCCAAAAAATCATTATCCAAAAGTGTCATGCTTTCCAAAGGCATACATTCATTATGTTTGAATTTTACAATACATAGTAATGTGAATTGTTCAATATTAAGGGAGGTCAAACTCATCAAAAAATTTCAGGGGGAATTATTGTCTACTCCGAGACTCTCTTTATAAATTTAAGATATTTTCATGAACCATTATTAATTTTACTAGTAATAAATATGTTTCCCATTAAATTTTCAATTACTTATTAACATGTGTGATATTTAGAATCATCTATACATATTTTAGGTTCATCATTAATGGAGGTATCCATATGTATACAAGGTTCTCCATCAATGGTATCCTATTATATAATATTTAGATATTTGTTTAGTCATCATGATGATCATACTAGTAATGAAGACACTTAGTGGGAAACTCTAAATTTTATTGTCATTAAGGAGAAAAAAGGTATGTTTTGATATTGGGATTGTACCCAAAAAAAATTCTACCTATGTATCATTGTGAAAGGAAACGGAAACCTCGTAGTTCTGTTCTGCTTAATAGGACACCTCATATCGTTTAAGGTCATGTAATAATGACCTTTCCTTTCAGTTTAATGTCATGTGGTAAAAAATTTATGACAATGGTGCTTAGTCAATTTCCAGTGTGGCACTTATGCAAAAGAATCCCAACTAACATGGAATGGATATGGGATTCCAATTATTATTTGATCCTCTTAGTAATATGGACCAAGGAGATCAGGGATTATTTGAAGTGCTGGGTTTGGACCTCAATGATGCTTCCTACGTATCCCATGAATATGGGAATCAATGTCCATGTAGTTTGACAAATCTCTTAAGAGAATGTAGTCCATTTAGAGAAATTTGGTTGGGATTACGTCCAAAATAGGATTTTGTGATAATTTGGTGGTTTAATTTTGGAATTAATCCCAAGGAGGATACCTATATTAAGGGAATTATTGTTGGATACCTTGATAGGATATCAAGTGAGCTCAAGGACGGAGAAGGCCTCATACATATCCTGGTTTGAACAAGAATCAGAATTTTCATAGTTCGTGTGGTTCTGAAAATTTTGTGATCATGGAAAATATGTAATACCTCAAGATTTATTCTCATTGTGAGATTCAAGTGGATTTCAATAATTCAACAAAGGCACTCACACATTTCCTCCTCCTCTTTTGGAAGAGGGTGTGTCTACGATGGCTATGTTAGATGAGGTCGAGGTGACCTTGGAAGAGGTAGAGACTATGATCTTTCCCTATATTAACTTTTCATTGGAAAAGAGTCCAATGAAAGGAAGGAGTGAAGGTGAGAGAAACAGATAGGAGAAATAATGAACCCTCTTACTTGATAGGTTAGAGGCTTACATCAAGATGGATTCCATAGTGGAACATGATAGGGGAGGTAGATTTTTCTTTTTCTTCCATGGAAAATAATTTGTGAACCATACCATTCCTACCAGAGACCTGAGGTTCCTGATCTTAGAGATGAAAAGTGGAGGAAAGAACCCAAATCATAATCCTCCAAACTGGGAAATTCCCAACACTGTTCCTGGTAGAATGGTCCATGTGATTATGGATTTAAATACCCATAGACACTCCATGAATCCATACCCCATTTTTTTAAAATTGTGGGAAACATTTGACTATTGATATATAAATCCTAATAGGAGAAAATCTTATGTTCTTTTCCCAATGGTTTGATAAGTCATGAGGTTTTGGTGGAGGTTTCATCATAGTCCCTATCAGATAAGGGAACCAAAAAATGCGATCCCCTAACACGAGATTCCAAAAAAGGGTACCTAAGATAAAATTTAGTACTTATAAAAAACTCTTCCTTTTTGGTAGCATGCGATGTTGTGCTGTATAGGTACCCCACGTAGGTAAGCCGTGTAGTTGTACCATGCAGGTGTGCCACGTAGGCCTTTATGATGACTAAAAATTTCCTCCCATAGGTGAATCAAGCCTAAATGATCATAAAATTGTGAAATACTTCTAAACCAAACTTATAACATCTAATTATCTCTTCTCTAATGTTTTCTGATAGGTACCTGAGAAAATTGGAGGGATCTAGGAAAAAGTGCTACATAATTGGAGCTCAAAGAGGTCATTAAACTTTTTCAGCCCCAGAAATGGGGACTCCAATGGTCCAACTTATTGGCATGGATGAGGCCTAGTCGAATAGTGGTTGTATACATAGGTCATCCATCTCGATCCTCCACACAGTTCTACCACATAGGGGTACAGAATGTATATTTCCGCGTATGTATGTCATGCATGTCGGTCGTGCAAGTCAGTCGTGCAGGTATGCCACTTATGTATTTTGAGACACTGGCTTTCCATTTAATTATTCAAACCATGTCTTTGGATTTTGAAATATCCAAGGTAATCTTTATAATCATTTTTTATTCTTTTATAGTTTGAACAACATCGCCAGTCAAGATTGGATCTGATTAGAAAGAGTGTTGCTTCCAGAGGATAAATTGTTTGGAAATGACTATGGATTAATTTTTGAACCATGAAAATTTGTCATGGAGCTACTTTTTTTTGTTGTTCTATGTAGCTATTTCATGTAGGTAAGTTATGGAGATATGCAGCTAGCTATAAATAGGATCAATATTTTGTGATTTTCTTCATTCATGCTTCTATATTTTTCATCTCTCATTGCGTAGTTTTTTCATCCATCGTCAATGTGTGGTGATCTCTTATACTCTCCTTGAAATTTTATCAAGGTGAAACTATATTTTTGGTAATGTTACGTGGAATTAATTCATCGAATGATTTTTAATTGGGCCCTTGTTGAAGGACCTACGCAACAGTCCTCATCGAAGGACCTACGCGAAGAGTTCCCTTTTCCAAATATTCAAATTATTTGAAGTTATTTTATTTATTTAGTCAAACTTTTAACTTAATAAGGTGAGTTTGGTAATTATATCTCAGGGAATTTATCATTTTATAACTTATACTGAAGATCCAATGATTCCCCAAAATGAGATGATGAAGATCATCAGACCAGATTACTATGACATTGTTCAATGTACTCTTCAGGGACTATGAAAAGGTTTAATTATATATCAACATGAATACCCACAATGTCCTTAACTACCCCTGTAAGGTAATGATATTTTACAATATTCTCCCATTCCATATATTATGAAATAATTACCAAATAAATGGTTTCTTCAATATTCCAATTGTCACTGCATGAATATTACCACGAGGGGTTTTACAGTTCAGAGGGAACAGTCCCAAATGGTGGCATCCTGCATCGTAGTGGTTGTAATTCTGATATGGAAGATCATTTTGTTGATCCAAGGCCACATTTCTATGATACGACATTTATGTCTTCTCGAACAGTTCAGTCTAATTGTTGGAAGGGGACTGGGATCTTCGTTCTGGGGGAGTTGTTGAACCTTAATAAATGTTGGCAATTTGGGTACGATGGAATTTTTTAGAATTTAGAAAAAAGATATTATATTTTTATATCTATGAAGCTATTTGGATGAGATTAACATATGTTTATAAAAAAAATTTATTCTTGAATGGCTGAGGAAATGGAGTCTCTAAATGAATTCCTTCCATTTGATGCACGTTTAAGTTGTCACTAGTTTGTGGTATGTATAACAAATAGTTGGGGTTCCAATTCTCTGGGAAATAAATGATGATTTTATTCTGTTGGATACAACATGGGGTAGTGTCAACTGAACACCACCGTTGGATCATGAACTATTCAAAATAACAAAGAAATTACCCAAATTATAAAAGGATAATCATGCTAGAGTGCGGATGGAATCATTTTTAGAACTAACAAAAGAGAAAATCCACACCTGTGGACATCCTAATATTTTTCTTTCTGCAGATAACCAGGGAAGTTCAGTAACATATTGTCCGAAATTTGAGAGAGTTAACTATAAACACTGGGGCTATAAAGTCAATTCTTATATTGATGGAAATATACGCTTAGACACATTTCTTTACATGTGGCTAAGAATTTACATGCTTGCAGTTCATGATTCCAGAGGCGGTGTAAGGCTAGGGAATTCGGTCATCACAACTAAATTGGTAGGATGGAAGTATATTGCATTAGAAACTCTTATATTGGTATGAATTTACTATTCTCTACATCATTTATACAATGGGAAGGATCTATTTAGAATTACACGGACATTCTATGTGTTGTGGGGATGGATTATGGGACACATTTAATCATACTCAATGTTGAATTCAGTTAGAGTCGTGAATGGTCAATCCACTCCATTTTTATAGAATGTTTCAGGTATTCATCTTGAGTACTTGAGACCTGACATAATGCTAAAAGCATTGAAAGCCTCATGAGAATTCAGATTCATTCCTTTTGGTAACCCACCAACTGAAACATTTATTAATGATGGTATGGAAACAAATTATATGTTGTGGTATTACATGATAGAATTCATGGATAGTTTATTATCGACTTGGATGGATGGAGAAATTATCTTTAAGGCTTGTGTCCCCTTTAGGTTAGCTGGTTTGTTTATATGTCATCAACAATAAAGAATTTTTCACCCATGTATGTTATACATGACAAACACCAACTGGTAGTGAGACAATTAGAGATTATAATGGATTTGATGACATCCAAATTGTAAATTATGATACATCCATCAGATGCAGCAATCCGATTGGAAACTAGATATGCCAAATCATTGGATTCTTCGTATCCTCAATGGGATATGACGAAGTAATATATCGAGTGGAAGCTATAAAGATAGTTGTGCATGGAAATCATGGTAAGAAACCCAAGGAAAAAGATGATTCAAAAGAATCCGTGGTTTCAGAGCCTTTAAAACATCTTTGCAGGAGATACACGAGAAATAATATGGCTAGATAATAAATTCCTTGGCCACTAAGGAGATCCAGCTTCCTCCAACATGAAGAGATTCCTGTCGCATCTGTTGAACTTCATAAAGACTAATGGAGGCCTAAATAGGCTCACCAGTCATAAGGTGTTAAATCTTCTCCACAAACAACATTACTGAGATCAAGTTATGTGCAACCTTCAGCCATTAACCATTGTGAGATATTGACTTAAGAACATTGGGATGCATGGGAATTCTTCCAACATGGAATTCGAATATTGAATGTGGGAGACATTAAGGAACCTTTTTATTGCATTCTGAATAATTACATGGAGGATGTACAAGAGTATATTATATAACTCAAGGATTTTATATATGCAACTGGTGAACAAATACTAGACTCAAAATGATTATCCCATAGGATGGACATAATAATACACGTAGTGCTTATTATTGACCCTAAAGAGGTTTGGGATATTTATGTTAATATTGAGATCATATTTTCCTTTTCTTTTGACTTAATTATTCATTACAATTCATAGAATAAAACTTTGGACCGGTTCATGGATAACCATGGTATGGGACAATATGTTCTCCCATCGATGCATTGAATGATCCTACAAGGTCTTCATTGCTTTCTCAAGGAGCAAGAATTAGGATTGGGGTAATTTGGGCCTATAATCCTAAACCATTACCTCAAGTTTATCTTTCCAAGAGGAGGGTTTTGATTTATCCTCAAGGATAGGAAAATAAATGAAAGAGAAAATGAGATTATTCTGAAGTGTTCACCAAAGCAGTAAGTGTTTATACTATCCTAAGGGAATTATAATTTGCTCGATGTACTATGTTAATCACATTTATCCACTTGTAGGATCTGTATATCTCTCCTCTCTCAAGGGACTAAGAGCTGATTCTTCATGACCAAAGAAGGAAACCCTAAGATAAACCTAGGTTCATGTTGATGGATATGCTACCTTAGCTGATAAAACATCAAAAGATTCATATTTACCAGCTCCTGGTTCATTTGGGAGAGATAAACTCCACCGTAAGATAAAATATATTTCTCTATAATGTTAAATTATTTTCTAATATTTTTATTTTCAACAAATCTCAGATTTGTTTCCTTTTCAAATGGATCCTAAAAAAATAAATACTAATATTACTATTACCCTAGGAGGATGTAATGAAGGTCCATGGTATTCTAAATTAAATACTGATGTTGAAAAAAACCTGAAAAGATCTAATGATGTTGTACCAATTGAACAACCTACAGAACAAAATTTCAACAATGCCAATTTGGGCATCATACAAAATTATTTGGATACCTTAGATGGTGAGGATACTATAACATTCCAAGATGCATACACTTAAATGACAGAAGCCCTTAATCCAAATATTGATATTCTGGGTTCCTTCAAGGAGTATGGAGATTTTCATTAGGAATTGATGGATTTAATTTTTTATTTTTTCATTTTTCATAGACAATGTTTTTTATTTATCTTGATATTTCACATCCAAGTTCACCTTATGCAACTTTATCTGTAGAAATTGTTGTAAAGGCTCTTTAAGAACTGGGAATTCTACTATATCCTTCTACGGATGTTGCAGAGATACCTACTAAGGAACCCTTATTGAGAGACATTCTAGATACACCAACAATGAAAACATGGAAAACTCTAAACAATGCCCCTTCATATGGAATATCGTCCCAAATTGCTGAAGCTGAAAATAATGGTAATGAATTCAATAAAGTGATTGACTTATTATTGGTTAAATGGTAAAGTCTATCTAGACCAACTCTGTTTATGTTTTTTTCATAAATTGAAAATGGACTTGATTTATCATTTAGGGTTATCACCCCCCGTAGATAGATCAGAAGTTGAAACCTTTATGTTGGTTCATGCATCAATAGAAGGTGAAGCTTCTACTGTTCAGGGAGAAGTAGAAGAAGGAAGCGCTTTAATTGATCTATTTTAGGAGTACATTTTACCCCATAGTAGTGACTCAAATTCATACTTAGAGATGAAATATGTTCTTATTATGGCACATAATTAGACATGGAATGAAATATGGAGAATAATTTCTTAGAATCCATTGGATGAACCCATGTCCCAATTTTCCAATATCCTTTTATTATTATACGTATTGGGATTTTCTGGATTTATTTATTGACCAGTCTACGATGAAATGAGAGATACCATTCACTGTAGAAAGCAATGACATAAGACGAATTATAATTTTGAAAAGGATAAATGGTTTATTAATATTGATAGCTTCTAAGTTGCAGCAGTTGAGGTAGAAGAAGATCATAACAAAAAGTTCATCCAAATCAACCATCAAATTTATGAAGACATGAAGAGTTGTTATATCTTCAACAAAAATTGGTTATTTTTCATAAAAAACTAGATAAATTAAACCAAACACTAGTAGAAACCCACTTAGAGGGGATACCTTCCATTTCAACTCATAAGGAAGCACTTCATCAAGCCGAGGAGGCTGGAGTTTCCAAAATAACTCAACATCAATATGTGGTTGATAGGGCTCATGAGGTTGTCTATCAAATTAAGATTCATATAGATAGTTTATTTTAAAACGTGATAGACATGATATATTTTTCAGATGTCCCTCGGATTTCATATGAATGATATAAATTTTTTCTTTAATCGTATATGTATTTGTTCTTTATTTTTTATTGAAATTTTAATTGTAATAGTGATGAATATTTTTACACATCAAAACATCATGTCAGATAATCATGATTACAATTACATGAATGAGGGTTCTCGTAATTTTATTATTATGCCGATGGGCCTAATGATAATTGTTTTATTTTTACTAGGGTTGTATGGACATCCCAAGAGTCTTTGTATCTTTTCTCTTTCTATTTATCAATATTACCAAAACCAATCAAAAATGTATGTTTAGTGAGTTGGGAGTTGATTTTTTTTCTAGAGTGTGATTTTCTAGTTTCTAATTTGGTGAGTACAAGATCATTTATTTTTTGCACTTTAGTTTCATGCATGTTGGACTATAAAGGGATAGTATATACGGTTGAATGGAATTGACCATATATTTTGAAATTAAATCCCCAAAAAAAACTCAGTGACTATGAATTTCACTAATAATCATTAAATATTTCATAGGGGAATCATGAGTCATGATTTTCATGGTCACCAAATCTAAATATTTTAAAAAAATAAAGGAAGTATCTTCCATGAATGAAGATGGAATTATTTGAAAAAACTGTTATGAGAGATTTATTATGTAGGGCCAAATGGGGAATATGTTGTATTTCCAAATAGTGTAATATTTTGACTGACATGTCTATTATGAAGGAAAATTTTGTGCATGGTATTTAGGGAATGTACTACATAGTCAAGCCAATGATAAATAAGGAATTTAACATTTCACAGTTGATAGAAAGGGGAAAATAAGATTTCGGTGACTCAAAACCACAATGTGTGGTTTTTCCAAGGATAGTGATTATGAGAATAAAGGGTTTTCTAAACCATCATATGTCATTAATGGGAAAATCACATCTAAACAAATTTGTTGTATGTGGAATTGATACAAAATTTCAGAAAATAGAATTTATTATATCATGTTTTCCTGTTTTAAGTATGTAGTGAGGACATTGTACTTTACAGTTTTAAGATGTTATGTGAGGACATTGTACAATGTAGTTTTATGTCATGCAGTGAAGAAATTGTACTATGCAGTTTTAAGTCATGAAGTGAGGAAATTTTGTGTCTTGAATTGAAGGAATTTAGCTTTGACCAAAAGTATGATATTCTCTCAATTTCTTGATAATGTTTTTAGAAACATACTACCATATTCTGGTATGGAAGGGAAGAAATGTAAACAACGATTTAGAAATTTTTTAATTTGAATAATGATAAGGGAAAAGGGGATAATGGAATTAGTTTGAGTATTTTCCAAAAGCGAAGTTACCATTATTTGAAAAACTTGTTATAGGGGTTGTGTTATGAAGGTCCTACTTGGGAATATGTTGTATATCCAAATATTTGAATTGTTTGTCCAAAATGCCTATTATGTAGGCAAATTTTATGCAAGGCCTCCTAGGGGAACATAATGCATAGTCAGGGAAGAGATCTCTAAGAATTTTGACATGTTATTCATAAAAGAAGAATAATGTTTATGGAAATTCCAATTTTTCAATGCATAGAGCTTGATTTATGAAGAAAGGTACCTGGATATGGAGAGAGTATTTCCAATTTCTATTTGCAAAGAATTGGAGGAATGGTATTTCTATGAAGGTATCAACATAACATAGGAAATATGGTGTCTGTAGGTTTCAGGTTATACAACTAGGACCAAAAATAGAAATATTATATGAAATGTGGATAGGTGATCAAAGTTTATTTCATATTTATTTAAACAAATAGAGAGTGAAATTTTTAAACCATAGTCTTGATGACTATTAGATTGAGAGAAAGGTAATGAGATAAATATACATGAATTACTACATTAAAATACAAATTCTGGTATATTGTATATCAAGGTTTGAAGGGGAGAAAAGGCACTTGGACCAATAAGGAAATTATGATTATTTGAAAAACCTGTTATGGGGGTTGTATTATGCAAGGCCAACTGGGGCTTATAACTTATATCCAAATAGTGTAAACTTTTGATTGACATGCCTATTATGTAGGAAAATTATTAAAGGCTACCTAAGGGAACATATTTCATAGTCAAGAAAAAGAGATCTCATATGTCAGAGACTCTGTCACCTTAAAAAGTAAGAAGGATTTTAATGATATAGAAATATTCATGAATAAGTGTGTGAAATATGGATGTGGGTTATTCTCAATGCTCATGAGAAATATTTGGATCATTGTTGGCCATGATTTTGAAGTCATTTAAATAAATCTGACTTATATGTAAAATAGAGACTTTCATAGATTCCATTGAATTAATAATATGTTATGAATTTTGGAGTCATGTAGTGAAGAAATTGTACTGTGAATTTTTAATTCATGCAGTGAAAACCATTGATAACCTTATGAAAAATTGAGACACCTTATTTTTGAAAACCATAATCTTTTATCACAAAATTAAAAATAATTTATTACATAAATGTCATTTGATACAACATAGAAGATCTAGAGGTCTAGTGTATTTGGGTCTTAGGATCATAACATAGAAACTTAAATCATTAAAACAACATCTTTATTGAAAACATCCTTTACATGACCATTACATTCCCTCATACTTAGCATTGCATGGGATAACCTGAGGACATGCATAAGAAAAGGGTGACCTATAAAGACTAGTAAGGGAATAATCATTGAATAACATAAGGAATAAAATAAATATTAGAAAATAGGCATATAAATAGATCACAATGTAAGAATAAACAAAAAAGGCATGATAAAGCATGATAATCATAACATGGAAATGTGGCAGCAACACTTAACATTGAATTAGCATGAGCCCATGCTCATTGCACATTGAACATGAGTAAGTCATCATTGCACACGAAGCATGAGTTAAACCTCGTTGAACATGAATTAGAATGAGTATAAACCCATTGCACATGAGGTATCATGATACTATGCTTTACCCATTGCATTGGAGCGCTATAATGGCGCACCATTCTTAAACATTTCATTCCATGCATAAGTGTGCCACATGGATCATAAACCATTGAATCATTCAACATAATCTTTTATTCCACGATAAATGAATCTGGAATACAAACATTAAACTGTTTAAAAAATGTGTAAATGTTTATAAAGGTGAATACCCTTGATAGTGAAATGGGCATGGTATTCACTACACAATGACTTTGGCTTGGAGAAGTGCGGTGCAATTTCAGCAGCATAACACCGTGATATAAGAACTCATAAAAATTGTTGATGTGAGAGAAAGGGGTGTATCATCATATTTACATGACATGGATTTTAAGGGGGTCATATAGATACATGTCCCAAAAAAATTAATGGAACATATATTCATGATACAAAAGAATTACTTGAATGTAAATGAGGAGAGAGAAATTCCTTTTGGAATTTCGGCAAAGTAAGAAGTGTATATGGGAGGCATTTAATGAGAGATAAATGGGTATCCCATCATTAAATTATAAATAGGGATGTATGTGGGAAGTTCTAAACCATACCCCAACATTTATAATTTAAATTAATAGGGTATAAAAATTTAAAGAATATTGGACAAGAATAAGAAAGGATGAAAAACCCTTTCTTGGAAGTGTGCAACCAAAGGCATGATAAAGGCTTGAGAGAGGATTTTTGGGATCATGGGGAACCTGGGAAGATTCTAGAGAGAGGAGGGAAGAGTTTCGACGAACTCCAAAAGATTTTAGTGAGGAGGAAGTGGGAGCATTGGTGGGTTTATATATGAAATGTGAGGGAATTCTTTATTATTTAGGTTTGGGACACCTCACATTAAACTAATACACACCACAAACCAGCCCATGATTTTGGTGCACGGTTTCTAGAAAATGGAAGTGGAAAAAATATTTTATAAGGCCATAGTCTGAAATTCTTAAAATAATGGGGTTGCTAATGGGGTGGTGAGTCATGCTCCCAAGGAAAACAATTTAAAAAGTCAAAATGTTTAATAAGTCTTGATGGGTCCAATAAAGCATTTTAAAATAAATCAAAAAAAACCCAAATCACATTTTTTTAATGGTAAAGCCTATATTGTATGAACATAATGTTTATAGTATTTTATTACACCACTATTTGGTCGTTGTGATGTCATAAAACACATTATATATTTAAACTGTATTTAATTTTTATCCAAAAAATTAACCATCTCAGAAAATTATGAAAAATTCACCATTGGCTAATTTTGACGTCCTGATTCCAGAAATAATATTCATTTTATCTTAATAATTTTCTAAATATTTAAATTTTCTCTTTTAAAAAAAATTGATATTTATCAAAAATTAATGGGTTTGGATAGAAATGGCTTCAGACTATAAAAAAATTACAATTGCATTCATAAAATTATACCATCATTTATATTGAATAAAAATTAATTTAATAATAATAATATTTTATTAAAATATTATTTAATCCAAATATCCTTTAATTCATCAAAATACATCTCTTAGTTGATCATTAACTAAAAATACTATTTGTTCTTTGAAAACTATTTACAGGCTAATAATAATATATTCATCATTATATAAAAAAATAATGTACTTATCCATAGTACTAGGGTCTGGTTAAATAACCCCTTAAAACACCCACACAAGACATAAGGGTGAGGTGTGAGATGGTGACAGACTCTGGGGGTTGCTCAGATAACATCGCTTGGGTGGTAATATCTATCAACTTCCACTTTTCCCATAGGCGGTTCTGCTGAAGCTTAACTTTTTCAAGATCATCTTGAACTTATTCAAGAGAGAAGCACAATGACAGAACCTCTTTTCCTAACTCTGAAAAATGGGCTTCATATAGGGAAAATATAATAGATGAGGCCATCACTTCCTTTGTATGAGTAAATTGGATTTGTTAAAGCCCATATATATACTAATTAGGTGATCGTTATTCAATGGCTATAATAGCAACAGTCACAATTCTTAATGGTATTTTAAAATCCAAAAACAAAAAACAAAATAAGTTCATATGTTCTATAACAATTTCATATATTAAGAATCTTAATTAGATCAAGAGGTATTTTCATTAACAAAAGTTTGGGTTGTCAAAATCTTCCCCCTTAAGAAATTTCACCCTCGAAATTTCCTTTTCCCACAATAAAATAGATTTGGGTAACTTTGATTCAGCATTTCCTCTGATTCCCACGTCGCTTCTTCAAACATGTGGTTTCTCCACAACACCATGAAGATGGGAATTGTCTTATTTTGTAGAAATGTTTGTCTACAATCTAAGATCTTCACTAGTTTCTCCTCATAAGAATGGTAATCCTCTAATTGTACCACCTCTGAAGAGAGTACATGTGAAGGGTATTATATGTACTTCCATAATATAGATACATGAAAGAAAACATATACATTGGCCATGGTAGGTGGATAAACTAGTCGATAGGACACAGCCCCGATATGATCAAGAATCTCGAAGGGGCTGATGTAACTTGGACTTTAACTTCCCTTTCATTCCAAACATCATGAGCTTATTCAACAGATATATATGTAGAAATACCATGTATCCATATTTAAACTGAAGGTCTCATTGACAGTTATCTACTTAACTCATTTTTCGACTCTGGGCTACCTTGATATGTTGTTGAATGGTGTTAACATTCTCTACCATTTCATCAACCATTTCTGGTCCAAGCACCTTATGCTCACCGAACGCATCCCAACACACTGTTGTTCATCCCCTTTTCCCATAAAGGGCTTTATATGGTGCCATTTGGATGCTTGAGTGGGAACTGTTATTATAAGATAAGTCATCCGAAAAAAGATGTTCATCCCATCCTCTTTTAATGTCCATTGAGCACACTCTAAACATTATTTCAAGTGTTTTGATAGTCAGCTTGGATTGGAAATCAGTTTTAGGATGATATGCCATACTGAAGTTCAATTAAGTATTCCGAGCATTGTAGACGACTCTTACAAAACATAGAGGTGAATCTTGGATCTCGATCAAACACAATAGATAGTGGTACTCCATGAAGCCTTACCACTTTCCTAATATATATCCATGCCAGTTGATCCAATGAAAAATCTTCCTGAATTGCAATGAAGTGTGCAGCCTTTGTACGATGATCTAGAACAACTCAAATTGCATTGTTACCTTTTGATGTCTGCAGATCTTTGGTGATAAAGTACATGGTGATGTTCTCCCATTTCTATTCTCATATGGGCAATGGATGCATCATCCCCTTAGACTTCTACCTCTCCGAATTCACTTGCTGACACACCAGGCACATTGATGTATATTCAGTGATCTCCTTCTTCGTATTATCTCACCAATAATTCTCTCGTACATTTGGATACATCTTTGTGTTTACTAGGTGAATAGAGAAAATTGAACAATGTGCATCATCCAAAAGTTATTTCTTTAGCTCTGGAATTGATGGAACACATAGTATTTTCCCAAATCATACAATTCCTTATTCATTAACATTAAACTCTGATGATTTACCTTTTTCAATCACTTCCACTTTTTCCTGAATTCCCACATCATCCTTTTGAACATCCTTTAACCCTTCCAAAAGTGACAGTTGAGCAATAATTTGTGAAAGGATTGATGATATCCCCTTACTTATTATTCCCATTTCCATCTTCATCAAATCTAAGATGATTGGAACCTTTTTAATTCTCATCAATGATAGAGTCATTGGGTCCTTTCTACATAGGTCATCCACAACATTTTTCTCTTTCCCAGGGTGGTTCTGGATTGAGTAGTCATATACTTTGATCAACTCTAACCATATTCATTGGTGCATGTTCACCTCTTTCTGTGTGAATATATACTTGAGGCATTTGTGGTATATATATATTTCAAACTTCTCCCCAAAGAGATTATTCCACCAAATTTTCATACTGAATATAACTACAGCCAACTCGAGGTCATGTGTTGGATAGTTCTGATCATGAACTTTTAATGGGCTTGAAACATAGACAATTACTTTTTCATTTTTCATCAACACACATCCCAGGCCCTTCTTCAAACATCAATGAATACAACAAAAATTTATCTACTTGTGGGTAAAGTAAGAACGGGTGCAATGATAAGCCTCTTTTTCAACTCCTTGGAGCTTTCTTCACATTAATAACTCCAAGAAAACATTACTCCCTTCTGAGTTATCTTGGTAAATAGGTTGTAAAATCATGAAAAATTTCTCACAAATCATTGATAATATCCAGCTCACCCCAAGAAGCTGCGGATATCCATTAACGATGTTGTCCTTGGACATCCATCAATTGCATTTTTTTAATGGATCCATAGATATCCCATTTATTGTGATGATATGGCCCATGAATGAGACCTCCTTCTACCAAAACTCACACTTGTTGTACTTTTCATAGAGCTTCTCCTTCCACAAGGTCTCTAGTACAGTTCTCATATGCTTCTCATCATCCTACATGGAATTGGAGTATATTAAAATATCATCATTAAAGACTACCAAAAATTTGTCAAGGTAATCTCTAAAGAATCTATTCATAAATTCCATAAAGATTTATGGAGAATTAATGAGTCTGAAAGGCATTACTATGAATTCATAGTGCCCTTATATTGTATGAGAAGTAATCTTGGGGATATCATCCTTCTTCACCCTTACTTGATAATATCCCCACCACAAATCCACCTTGGAGAAGTATTGTTCTCCACATAGATGATCAAAACAGTCATAAATTTGTGTGGTAGGATACTTGTTCTTTATCGTGATTTTTTTGTGCTCACGATAATTGATGAAAAGCTGCATTAACCCATCCTTCTTCTAGACAAAGAGGACCGATGCACCCAATGGTGAAGCACTTGGGCATATAAACACTTTATCCAGATTCTCCTGTAGTTGTTTCTTCAAATCCTCTTGCTCCACAACATCCATTATATATGGAGTCTTGGATATTGGCAACGCCATAGGTATAAGATCAATATTGAATTTAACATCTCTTCTAGGAGGAAGACCAGTCAATTCCTTGGGAAACACTTCAGCAAATTCCCTCACAATAGACATGTCTTCTAGGATGGTTGCCTCCTTAGACTCAATCATTTGTTCCAGATATTCATGCTCATAAGGAAGTAATATCCATGCTTGAGATGATGGAGCTGAAGAAGATTCATCTCTCTCCATGCACTTGTAATTAATCGGGCATCGATTTTCCACATGGACAGTGATTTCCCTCTCATGACAATTTATGTTGGCTATATATAAGTAAACCCAATCCATGTTATGAATTGCATAAAATTACACCAAAGGGAGTATGAAGAGATTTTTTGGGAAGTTCAATCCACAGATTACGATAGCGGAGGAGTTATATAGATGGGAGGAAATGATTTTCCCCATTTTTCATACTCACCGATATCTTCACTTCCATGATTTGTGGTGGTGATGAGATTGTTCTACTATACATTCGAGATAGAAAAGAATGCTTAGAACCTGAATCAAAAGGTAGGTTCACTATTCATGAAGGAATAACTAGTGTACCTATCACCACTTCATTTTAGAGGTTCATTTCGGTAGTAGTGACAACAAAATCTCTCTCTTACTACCTTGGAGGTTGTTGATTTCCTATGAATACCCTTGGATTAGGTCACTAATTTGCAGGAAGTCATGGTTCTTTGCAGTTTTAGAAATGATCCACGCGTTGAGGTTCAAATGGAGAGTTACTCTCCTCTGTCGCCATCGTAGGTATTTCATGATGACAGTTAATAGATTAGTTCCCTTATCTTCCACACCTAAATAATTTCCTCTCCCCATCAGACAGTTTTTGGGGTGCTTCTTTCCACACCATTGGCATGTGGGGTGGTGGATCTTCTTAGAACAGTTGGATTTATCCATCAGACTAACTGCATTGAATTCCACCTTATTATTATTATCCCCATGATACATTGAGATTCTCAGATCTCTATTTCAACCTTGAGGGAACATCAGACAATTTCCTCAAAGCTGTCGAATTCACGGACCACCAGTACTTTCCACAGGCTAGGTTTTTTTCCACCAATGAAGTGGTCAACCTTGAATTCAGGGGTAATGAAAAATATAGAAGCATATCTTTCAAGCCTTGTAATGTATTCCATGTATGCTCTAACAGAGTCATCATATTTTTTTTCTTGAGTTAAAGGAAGTAATTTTCTATCTTAAGTTGGAGGGTGCGCGGAAAATATTTATCAAAAAACATCATCTGGAAATCCTTCCATTACAATGCCTCGGTCTCCTCCTCAAGCTTCATATTTTTTATCAATGTCCACCATTGGTCAGATTCACCCTATATATGATATGAATCCTAGAGAACATTCTCTTGTCCGAAACATTGCAGGGTGGAGAAGATCTTTTCAATGGAGTTGATCCATTTGTTCAGTGACAGAGGGATTAGATGATCCATTAAAATAGGGAGACCTTTTTCTCATGAATCACTCAATAGAGACATGTTCATTCTTAGGGGGGTTGAACGTTCCACTTGACCCTTGTTTATATTCAATTCTTGAGTTTTCTGAGAGAGAATCATTACAATGTTCGTGATTCCCCCTTCTATTGGATTAGGCATCCCATTAGTACAGCTATCACATTGATCTTCACATCGGTTGATAGCCTAAGTCCTCATAGTACTGGCCATTGTCTGAAATATAAGGAATGTTAGGGGTAATACATAAAGCTTAATTCAAGAACAAAACTGATGAATTATAAATAAATTTTTTTCTTTAACATATGATTCTATTGGCTTTAGTCTATGTTATCCATGATCTACTTTCTAACATATATTCTCAGGATATTTTTTTCTCCCTTAATAATGGTTCATACTAAGATTGTGAGTTTACCAAAGAATATCCCCTAGGAGTGTCGTAACCAGGAGTGCAGTAAGGCCACTTTCATGCACATTTTTTCGTTCGAGTCTCGCTCAAAGCGGTGTTTTTGGGTTTTACCCTTAGGATAAATTTGTTCCTGAGCCACCTCTACCTGCTCGTATCCAGACCGGGATGTATTTTCTTGATAAAAAACTTAGTCAATACTCACCATAACTTAGGTTTGTTTGTATTATACATAGTCTTGTCTCTAAGGCTTTACTAGGGTTTTCTAATCCTAATCCCAAAAATAACTAAACCTATCCCCTAATACCAACTATGACAACCCTAATCTTTTATTACACAATTAATCATAATTTATTACATAAAATTCATTTGATACATCATATAATATTTAGAGGTCTAGTGTCTTTAGGTTTTAGGATCATTACATAACAAATTAAAACATGAAAAACAACATCTTTATTGAAAACATCGATAAATAAACATACATTCACTTGTACTTAGCATTTCATGGGATAACCTGAGGAAATGCATAAGAAAAGGGTGATCTATAAAGAATCATAAGGGAATAATCATGGAATAACATGTGGAATAAAATACATGTTAGACAATAGGATTATAAATAGAGAATAAGATAAGCATAAACATAAAGGCCTGATAAAGCATGATAATCATGACATGGAAATGTGGCAACAACACTTAACATGGAATTAGCATGAGCCAAGGCTAATTGCACATGAAGAATGAGTAAATCATCATTGCACATGAAGCATGAGTAAACCCTATTTGAACTTGAATTACCATTATTAAACACCCATTGATCATGACATATCATGATACTATACTTTACCCAATGCATTGGAGCTCTATAAGGGCTAACATTTCTTAAATATTTCATTTCGTGCATAAGTGTGCCACATGGATCATAAAACATTGATTCATTGAACATAATATTTTATTACACTATAAAAGAATTTGTAATACATACATAAATATAATTAAACAATAAGTAAATGTTCATAATGGTGAATACCCTTGATAGATAAATGGGCATGGTATTCTCTACACAATGACTTTGGCTTGGAAAAGCGCGATGCGATTTCAGCAGCATAACGGCGTGACATAAGAACTAATAAAAATGGTTGATGAAAGATAAGGGGGTGTCTCATCATAATTACATAGAATGTACAGTAAGGGGGTCATATAGATACATGTCCCAACAAATGTAATGAAATTTAGATTCATGATTCAAAAGAATTTCTTGAATGTAAATGAGGAGAGAGAAATTCGTTTCAGAATTTAGGCATAGTAACAGGTGTACATTGGAGGCATTTAATGAGAGAGAAAGGGGTCTCCCATCATCAGAAAATAAAAAGGTATGTATAGGGTAGGTTCTAAACCATTACCCAACATCAATAATTGAAATTAAAAGGGCATAATAATTAAATTAATAATGGATAAAAATAAGAAAGGAAGAAAAACCCTTACTTGGAAGTGTGCTTCCAAAGGCTTGAGAGAGGCTTGAGAGAGGGTTCTTCGGAGATTGGGTAACCTTGGCAGGATTATAGAGAGAGGATGACAGAGGTCTGATGAACTCCAAAGGCTTTGAGTGAGGTGGAAGTGGGAGCACGGGTGGGTTTATATAGGAAAATGTGAGGTAATTCTTTATTTTTTAGGTTTGGGACACCTCACATTAAACTAATCCAAACCACAAAACAACCCATTATTTTTGCCCATGGATTTTGGAAAAGGGATGTAGAAATAAATATTTTAAAAGAAAAATTTCTGAACTTCTTGAAATAAAGGGTTTGTTTATGTGGAGGTGAGTCACAATCACAAGGAAAACAATTTAAAAAGACAAAATTATAAATATGTCTTGAAGGGTCCACTAAAGAATTTTAAAATAAATAAAACAAACCCAAAGTCAAATTATATTAATGGTATAACATATTTTTTCCAAAAATAAAGTTTATAGTATTGTATTATATCACTATTGGGTCATCATGATGTCATAAAACACATTATATATTTAAACGGTATTTAATTTTTACCCAAAAATATGACTGTCTCGGAAAATTATGAAAACTTCACCATTGGATAATTTTGACATCCTGATTCCCAAAATAATATTCATTTTTTCTAAATAATTTTCAAAATGTGTTAGTTTTCAATTTTAAAATAAAAACCGACATTTATCGAAAATTCATGGGTTTTGATGAAGATGGCTTTCAAACCTTAAAAAAATTACAAATATATTCATAAAATTATACGATCATTTATATTTGATAAAAATTAATTTAATAATAATAATATTTTATTAAAATATAATTTAATTAAAAAATCTTTTAATTCATCAAAATATATTTCATAGTTAAACATTAACGAAAAATACTATTTGTGCTTTAAAAAATATTTACAAGGTATCAATAATATATTCATTATTATTTACAAAAATAATTTACATAACTATAGTACTGGGGTATTGAAAAATAACCCCTTAAAACACATGAATAAGACTGAAGGGTGAGGTTTGTGATGGTGACAGACTGTTGGGGTTGCTCGTATAACCTCGCTCAGGTGGTAATCTCTATCAACTTCCACATTTCTTGTAGGTGGTTCTGCTCAAGATTAACATGTTCAAGATCGACATGAACTTGGTCAAGAGAGAAGTCTAATGACACCACCTCCTTTCCAAGCTACGACAAATGGGCTTCATGTGGGGAATGTCATCTGTATGAGCCCATCACTTCCTTTGTCTGAGTAAATTTGATTTGTTAAAGACCATATTTATACTAATCATGTGATCATTGTTCAACAGCTACAATTGAGACAGTAAATATTCTTAATGGTATTTTAAAATCCAAAAACATAAAACAAAATAAGTGCATATGTTGTGAATCCATTTCACATATTAATACATTTAATTAGATCAAGAGTGATTTTCATTAAAAAAAATTGGGTCGTTACATTTTTTATACAAAGAATATTTTAACCCCATTGATAATACCACATGATCTATGCTTAGTGTGAGAAATAAATAGTATTAGATTCTTATTCATAACACAAAGGTTAAAAAAGTAATGAATAATGGTATTATAATTCTATTATGGATGTGCTAGGAAATATAACCCAAGATCACGATGTATCTTGTTTGATTATGAATCATGCCAAACGTAGTTCTTGGATTTATTTACTATTTAACATATTGCAATAAGGATAATGATGAATCGACATGAAAATAAATACATGTTGTAGTTGGACTAGGGAAAAAACCCAGTTGTCACTAAAATTCTTGATGGGGGAAAGAATCAAGACACAGTAGTTCTTAAAACATTCCCTATATAAGTTTTTATTTTATTATAAGGAAATATGGGGGGTTTTATATCGTGGATTGGCCAAAGATTGGAGATCCAGGAATCCCTATTTATCTCATATATATGATAATCAAGTTGTACGTAGTTATTTGGACATTCATTTCGCACACCAATCAATTTTTATATGTGAGACATGGGTTTTTTACACGTTATGGAAGAAGTGTTAAACTTAAGACACAAAATGGTATAAAAATAAAAGCATGTATCTTAAGGTAATGATCTATATATATCTAATTCATTTATAGGAGGAGAAAATAAAATAAAATAATTGGTTGTGGTTGTGCCCAAGAATGGAAATCCATGCATCTCTACGTATACTAAATTGATGAGAATAATGCCACACATAGTTCTTGAAATGAGGTCCTAAAGAATATCTGACTAAGACATAGGGAATAAGGGGACTCATGTGAAACTAAAGAGCTGCAAATATGTAAATGATGCTTTCATATAGAAGTTCCTATGGTCAGGTAGATAAGACGTTATCCATATAGTTTAATGTCATGTAATGAGGAAAAATTATGTTATGCAGTTTATTGTCATGGAACAAGACAAAGATGCTACGTATTTTATTGTCATGCAATATATATACATATGATTGTTATTTAGATTAATGTCTTGAAACTAGGACAATGTGCAATACAGTTTAGAGTAATGTAATGAGGACATTGTTGTGTATTTAGACAAAGTATTTCATCAATACTCTTGCATTGTTTGGAGTTGTGATAAGATCTCCATTCATAGAGATTATGGAATAAACTACATTTGAGTAGATTGTATATAAGGAAAAATTTTCTTCCCACTTTGTTTCAAACAATGGAGGCTTCTTTCCGGGAATCATTGGAGTCCTGATGACCATTAACAATTCTCTTTAAATAAATTATCAGAGTCAAACATTCATGTTAAAGGAATTCACTATTCTATTTTGATAGAATTCAAAATGATGAAAAGTAAGCAATCTATTCCCGTCTAATCATTTTATCTCATCAAACTATTTCTAAGACCTCTCATAAGTAGAGAACTAATCAATGATTTTCAACTCGGAGGGAAGGAAATTGAATTTAAATTATAAATAATAATTCTGCTTTGTTCACCAATGAATATGGGATTTCCTCGAGGGATGTTCATGTATTAGTCCAATAATCCCATAAAGCTTGAAAATTTTATCAGGCCATGATTTCTTATCTTTATCAACAATAGTTTGTTGTACATTTGAATGGGTCTTATTTAAGGCCCATATTTTTACATTGGCCACATCATGGTAGCAAGATGAAGGGTTGGATTTGATATTGTGCTCTTGATATAACATTTTTTCCTTAATATAAAATAAATGTGTTCCATTTTCCATCAATTTAGTATGAGGGACACCAAATCTGGGGATAATGATTTTTTTGAGGAAACTAAAAATGATTTCTCTCTGATTTTTTTGAGAGGTATTTCCTCAACCCATTTGGAGATGAAGTCTATAACAGTAAGGATATACTTGAACTTATTATCCATATCTATAGAAAAAGGTCCTACTACATCCATTCCCCATATCGAAAATTGATAGGATTATTTAGCTATATGTAGAAACTGTGGGGGTTGATAAATGATGATGGAATGAACTTGGCATGGAAGATATTACATGGTAAAATCTATTCAATCTTTCAACATTGGAGTCTAGAAGAATCCAAGCCTTCATATTTGATTAGAAAGCCTATACCCAGACTGTTGATCACATCTAAAGATGATTCCATCAAAGAATTGTTTGAAGAGGATCTTCTGGTGATATGGACTATCATAAAGTGAAAATTTCCCACTCATCATCAGATCATTTATTTTTCCGATCTGCTTAGTGGAAGTATCCCATTTTGAAGTAATTCTTTCATGGGTGTTCTTTATCCGGTTGTATGCACATATGGCTCAGAAATCTGGCTAATTTTTTTAATTTTCTCTATTATAATTTGATCAAAAGGTGAGACTACATGTCGATGGGCTGTACTACTGATTGGATTATTTGATTTGGATCTTCCATGTTTGTAGATACATTAACTAGTCCCTCATCATGGGGGTTTTGTGATCGTGGGACATAAGACAATGTCGTCTCTGAGGGAACTTTATCCATTTACCCTTTCACATAATCACAAAATTTTATTAACTCTTATTTTTTGACATCATAATCACAATTTATTTGTCTGATTACCAACTCCTAATCACCTTTTACCTTCTAGTGATTAACTTTTACCTGAGTTTCCAATTCCAAGACTATGATGAGAGATTTATATTCTACTTCATTATTGGTACTGCCTTCTGAAAACAGGATGAAATAAGGTAACATTACAATTTCTTAGGAGATAAGTACAACTCCTTACCAAAATTTGTTGAGTTTAGGGTTTTACATTCTCTTCCATGATGGACATCTGGAGGCACCATCAAAGTATTTTCACATATTTGGGAACAATCGTGAATAGATAAGACCTCTTCATTAGGAAGTTCGGTATTATATGATGTAACATCAGAAGATTGTTGTTAAGAAAGGATGTCAGTTAATGCCTAGAATTTTATTGTCTTATGAGGTACAGAACGAATATAAAACTATTTCAAAATAACATCCCATCATGCCAGATGCTTTGTATGCATAGGACGACTGAGGATAAACATGATCATGTTATTACGAGATAGAAATTGGACCTCATGATGTTGTAGGTAGTACCTAAATTTATAAACTGAAAATATTAATTCTATGTAGCACTTTCCAATACTTTAATACATAGTTTTTCCTTCAAACATTGTTCGACAGAAATAGTAATGGTTGTTTTCATTCCCCGCATCATTCTTTGGGTCACGGAAGGCACCTAATGATCTCTATAAATCTATCACATTGAAAATAAGTGGTCTTCTTTCAACATGGGGCATTAATACCTATTTACTCAAGAGATATTTCTTGCGGGTATAAAATGCCTACTGGAAGCCTTTAGTCAATTGATAGGAGACTCTCTTCTACTTTAATAAAGTGAAGGGAAAACACTAGCCCCCGAAATTCAATATGATGTTCCGAATATAGGCCAAGTGTCCTTGAATTACTCGTAATTCATTAAAATTTTGAGGAGGTTACATTCCAAGTATTTGTTTTGTTTTATAAGGATCAAATTCAATTCCACAATGTCATACAACAAAGCTGATGATTTTCCCTATGGTTACCCCAAAATCACATTTAAAGGGGATCAACTTAAAATTGTGTTGTTAGTGTTTATTGAATATGGTCTCCAAATCATCCAAGTGATCAGAACTTTGTCTGGATTTTTCCACCAAATCATCCACATAAAAGTTGACAAATTTTCCTAATATGGTTTTGAATATATGGTGCATGGAACGTTGATATTTCGAACATTCAATATTTAATCCAATGGGAATTACCCGATATAAAAACACACCTTGATGGGCTCTGAAGGCTGTAGATTCTTCATCCTATGGGGCCATGAGAATTTGATTGTACCCAGAGTAATCTTCCATATTCAAATCTAGTAGCTTCATAAATTATAAGAATTGTGATCGGAACTGTAAATTCATAGTTACAACAGTTCTTCTTAAGATATCTGAAATAAATGAAAACTCTAATTTCCCCATTCTTCTTTTTTACAGGGATAATGATGGCCAACTATTTCGGATATTGAACCTCGCTGACAAATTTAACCATGATATTCTTATCAACTTCAGCTTCAATTTCAACAGTATGAGTTGGGTGTTTTCTTCTTGTTGCCTTCTTGAATCCTCGATGTTCTTCTGGGAAATCCAAATAATGAGTGGATACATTGTGATTATAACATGGAATTTATGTATAATTCCAATAATATATATCTCTATGTTTCTTTATAAATTAAGTATAAATTTCGTTCTCTTTAGGATTCATGGCCTCAATAATTAGTGTGGGGCATGGATATTCTTCTATACCCATATTTATTTCTCTTAGTTCATCCACATAGGTAGAGACACCTTCCAAAAAGGCTTAAGGAGTTTCCCTGGGATCTTCTTCTTCTTCTTCATTATGTGTAAATAATTCTTCTTCTACTATCATATTAGGTGTTGAAGAAAAACATTCAAAACTATGAGAGGAGTCATTATTTGAACATCCTAAAGAAGAGGCAACCATTTCTGACCTTACTAATGATGAAGGTTTTTTCAAGAGCATTGAAGAGGATATAATGTGTTGGGAATCAACACCCATGTCATCCTATAGTATTGTGACAACTTATTCTAGTGTGATTAATGAAGCTGAGACATACTGAATTTCAGTGGAGGAAATGAATACATATCCATTTAATCTTTCACTAATGCTTGGTGAATCAACAATTTCTCCAATGATGTCAGGCTCAATTACAGCAATTGAAATTATGGAAGTCACTAGATGAGTGTTCATATTTTGGTTTATCCATTCAATCTGATTGATATGCTACACATAATATATACTCAAATGTTTAATTGGGTTTTCTAGGATCTTTTCCATACCATTTGAATCATTGGTTATTTTTACCTCCATTTTCATAGACCTCGTTCTCCTTGGGTGGAAAAATTATTCCTCAATTTATTGAGATTCACATGTTTTGAATGGAGCCTTGTCACCATACAATGTTCCAATTTGACCATTAAAACATTACATGAGAAATTGGTGGTATGATGATGGTATGGATACATATTTTTGTATCTAAGGACTACTAAGAATAATGTTAAAGGTTTGCCTAAATGTAAAACAATAAAATATAAATTAGACATAAGATCTCCAAACTGAGTTCTAAGTGCATTCTCTCTTAGAGGTTTTTGATCATTTTTTTACAAACTAGAAACATTAACATGGAAGGGATAAATTATATTCAGTGAGGCCCAATCGAGGAAGTGTATGAATGGGAATAAGGTTGACTCCTGAGTCGTTATTAATATAGTATCGTCAGATGCCTATGTAATTGACCATTCTTGATAAATACATGCGCCTGATATTTCCATGTAAAATATCATCTTCAACTTCATCTGTAAAAGATAATTTCATGAAATTGTCTAAGATCATTTTTATACAGTATACCTCAGAAATTGCATCATTGATTTAAAATTCTTGAGGACTCGATGATGCCTCGTCAAGTGCTTATCGATGATATTTTGATAGATTCAAGGCATTTAAAATCAAAACCTTGGCCAATACTTGGGAGTGATTTTTCGTAAAATAAAACCTTTGGTTAAGATGTCAGCATTTCCCAACATGGATATGCATTTTGGTAGGTGCCTTGGATGTTGACAATCCTGATGTAGTTGTATCCTGTGTGGGAGAAGAAGTTGGAAATACTCTTGGCTTTGTTAGATTAGATATACTAGGCCTATCTACATGTTGAAATAAAGATGGTATAATAATTTACGTGTTCTTTTTCAGCCCTCGGAGTGAATATTCCATGAGTTTCTACTGCATATACAGTCCGAGTAGGGGTAGGGTTAAAAAAGTGGCATCTAGGATACCCATTTCATCTCTTATATCCTCAACCTTCGCCTCTTCTTCCATTTCGTCAATTATGTATAGAGAACTCATGCTCATCATAATCAAAATCACCATTGGCATAGAGATCCATTAAGTGGATAACGTTAATGGAACCAAAGATCAATTCGTCATCTAATGAAGATTATTTTTTATAGGTTAGTTCTGATTGTGCCATTTGGCCGAGTGGTGCCCATCCTTTTGAAATAGATGGAATAAAATATTTCAGTGTAAAAGAAAATTTTGGTTTGACATGAGATTGTCTTCTTCTGACTGCTCTTTAACCTTTTGGTCACATCACATATATTAGGGTTGACCTTTTGATGGAGGTGGTATCGCTATAGATGGATTGGTAGAAGACACAATCAATTGTTTCCATTTTGTTTGTATAATGACAGTAGTTTGGTTCCTCATTTTACTAATCATAAAATCATTATATTTATTCCATCATTTACCTTTGAATTCCAACCATTCGCTTTATTCCTCTAGATCTGTAGCAGTAACACATGATACTTAGGCTGGTAAACATTTTAGATTCGCTTGTCTGGAGTCTACCATTTTTTTGGAGGAGTTATTTGAAAAAAAAAACTTCTATATGGGATGTCCCAACATCTGATTAAAGAGAAAATAATTTAGAATATTTTAATCTCCTTCTTCATTTTTTATCTTCAACATTGACAGCTGAACAAAATTATTTTTCAGAGCGGAGATGAAGTAACCATGAACCTATTCATTCTGAAAATAATAAAAAATTTCATTAACTCCTCAAATGGATTTTTCCTTGGATCTATTTTACCATCTTAACAACGTGGTAGTTGCTGCTAATTCTTGGGAGGTGAAGCCCTTCGATATGATGAATGTTTTTAAGTAGAAGTAGTTACAGGTTCTTGGTTTAGTGTAACTGTAGAAACCTCAAATTTCCATTTTCCCCTCCCTATAGCTAATGGAATCACACAACATTTAGCTTTAGTTTACAAAATGGAATACTCCACCTACTCGGTAATTAAATCTAGGTCTCAAAACTCTCCTCCTTAATTATATAGGGATTAGTGTTGTACGTAACTCATCCCACATATTTTCCAAAAAAATTGGCTGCCACGCTTCTTGATGGAGTGCCAAATTCATGGAATATGTTAACGCTTTCCAGCAAGAAATAAAATATGATAATCTTTCATTTTATTCTTTTTAAATTTTTTATATTTAAAACTATTGTCTTTAGAATCATTGAGCTAAATTGGAGATGAAATTTCTAATGTATATATTCCCATCTAGTAAATGATCAAGATTGAAAACTTTTATTCCAAACAAAATATGGTCCTTATAATGATCTCACAAATCACTGAAGATTTACTACTTCCAATTTTGGAGGATTCCCCATCATGGAATCAGAACAAGAAATGAAATACATTTAATGTTGTTATAGATCTCCTGAACCATTAAATATTGGGAATTTATCATTCCTAAAATTCAGTGGAGGAGGATCTGATATACCCATTCAGGGTAATATCTCTATTCCAGCTGAACTGTCCAACACTGTTCTTGCATAGCTTTCAATCATTTTGTAAATGCCTCGATTTTTTCATTATAATTTGGAGAATATATAGACATGATGGGAACTGTACATGTATTGTAGCTAGATCATGAACTGATTCAACCACCGGAAAAACCAGTGTTGATGGTGTTGGTATATGTCTTCTATATCCCATGGGAATATGCCTATAAAGATGTGTTTGATCCTACCCTGGCTGTGTACCCAATAGAGAAAATTCGTAATCAATATGAGTAGTTTCCATAAATATTCTTTTCATAGGAGTTCATAGAGGATGTTCAAGTTGAAGATCTACCTAAGGAGTATGTCTAGAAAATAATGCTCCTTGAGGTAAATTGGTATTGACTCTTTTCAATAATTTCATGCCCTCTTCTTATTGTTAAAATACTTCTTCAAGTGAACGAGATTGGCCTTATCTAGTGGAAAAGTGAGACCTTAACTAACATTAACCATTCCCCTTGTTAGATAACTTTCAAATAAGTTGGAGTTGATTATTTGAGGGAATACCCAGATTATATGTAAGCCTCTAATTATGGGTACTCACATCTCCTTCATTTCCTTGAGTGAGTATTGTATTATGGATAATAAATTCAAAATTTGATTCCCCTAAGACGGACTCAATTTTTAGAGGATTTCTACAAGGGTGTTAATAACATTCACTGACGCATAATGCATTGGTGAAATTCTGTCAGTATCTTTGTATGATCGTCTCATTCAGTATCTCCCATGGGACTTTTCTCTCATATATGATGAATTCCCAAGAACTATTTTACAGAGAGTTAGCTGAAAGGAATCCCTAGATAGTTCATTTGTACACTCACTTTCTTGCTTCTTCACTAATCAGGAGAAAACTGATATACGGTGGGGATGGAATTGTATATATGATAAATCCCCAATCCCTATAGGGTGGGGTTGTTTCTGTTCTTCTTCTTCAAACATCTTAATTTTGCTTATTGAATTAAAAGGTTGCATTAAACAACCCCCTATCCCTACCTACTAGGGAAGACCTTGAACTGCAATAGTTGATATTCGAGCAGTTTCTCTTCTTATTTTGAAAATTTTGGTTCATACATTAGTTGGGTGCACTATCCGTAAAAACAATCATATCACCTATTTCATAAGATTGATGTTCTATTTCACACATTTTCATTATCTGATGAAAAAATCCTTTAAGCGTGAGGGATACTTAATATTGACATATGATTGATGAAAAAGTAACTAAAAAAAATTTGGGCCAGACACTGATGAGAGCTAGTTTATGCCTGTTCTAGAACATATATTTGATTACATACAAAATTTGTTCATTTTAGTTGGCTATGGGAAATAACATTGAATGATACCACTTTTGTGGGATTTGGGGATTCTCGAGTGTAGTAAAATTCAATTCTCTATGTGCACCCCATCCTCTAATACAGACACCAGATTGGGTATAAAAAATTAATTGGGGTCACCTCTTTAAAGAATTTAGGCATGGACGCTGATGGGTTATCTGTTTGGTTTCATCCTATGGATTTTAGGAAACCAAGGGTGAAGCCAAGTCAATTTGGATATATATCCCTTATATTACCTTTACATGACTTTGATATTCCTCATATGGTAATAATTTGTTTTCAAATGACAATGAGTATTCAATAAGATGAGGCAGACATCATGAATGCAATCCTCTTCCATCAATCCCAGAATGTTCTATTGATAATTTTCCAAAGGCCAAAACAGGACTAGTAATTATCCTTTAGAAAACTGTTTTCTCATTTATAATATATCATCATTATATTTCATGAGATGTTTCTCCACATGGTCTGACCAATGTGTATGTTTCTTGATTGATTTATTAACAAAATTGTAATTAGTCATTTTTCCTATAATGTATTGGAAGGCAAATTACCCAAGGGAGGTTTGGTGAATGAACATTCCCTTAACATATCTTCTGGATGAGAATGTTTTTGACTAATTTATGATAAGTCATCAGACATTATAGGCTAGGTGTTGGAATGTGCCTCAAGATAAGTGTGATTTATCATTACAACATTGAAAATTATAGAATCATCATGACAGTTCAAAATACTATTATGGACAGAACATTTGTAGTGAATGCCACTATAGGGAAGTCCAGCAAGGCAGATTACAGTTAAGGATAAATCTTCTTGCTCCTTAGTTTTCTGGCCACATGGAGGGTTTTTTTGGCTCTCATTAGGAGATAGGCTCTCCCGATTGAAGAAGATTCATGAATCAACACTTCATGATGATGTTTCTAATGGGAAACTTTTGAATTACTTCCACTACTACCATAATATGGTAATGATAGGGTAGGATTTTGAACTTCAATAGATAAATGTAGGAGGGATTCATTAACACTATCATTAAGAGGATCCAGATCATAGCACGGCTCGGGATTTTCCAACTGGGTTTGGAAAGACATCTTCATCGATACACTCTTACACAAATTTGTGTCCACTTGATGGGATTAGAGGTTATCATGGGATGGCGTATGTGCCTGTCTTGGAGTGGTCATCATAATGGACCGATTTCCTATAATGTGAGAGGTTGTATGTTCCTGATCCTATTGTCCGTATGATATGGGGGATTATTCCCCATTACCATAATGGACTGGTGCATAGGTATATATCAGCTCCGGGTGCTTCCAAATGAAACTATTGGGAGGATTGATGAATGCTGGAAAGTATTTATACATGTTGTCTATTTTCCTTCAAGTATGTTTGACATACCACTTTCAATACTAGAAAATGAGACTACTAGAAGAATTGGTGAGTGTAAGTAGTTCGTTGTTCCTATTTACCAATTTCCACCATGTTGGAATTGTTCACTTCCTTTAATGCAATCAAATGAGCCTACTGACTACCTGATAGTTTTTTAAGAGGTGTGTGTGCCTATTCAAGTTACTCGAATAGATTTTCTTAGAGGGATTGGTGTGGCTCTGCCAGATGAGTCTAATAGAAAGTATAATTAGGATGAACGGGTGTATATTCCGACTCATTTTTTCATCATGTTAGGATGATGGACTTCATCAGAGGGTGATTAGGTAAGAACATTCTCATTTTTGACTAGAAGATGTACTCAGTGGTTCATCTTGCATTCCCAGGTATGAGAGAGTTGGGCCAAACGTCCAAAGGAAACACCTCCATCATGTTGGGGGTTCACTACCGGGTGATTCTGCTGGTGGTGATTTTTGGTGGAGGTCCTTGTCAAGGACCCCTATAGCTTTAAATTGAGGCTTTGAGTAACCTATTGATCCACTTTCTTATAGTATGGAAGGGACTGGATGTTGCAATCTAGGGATAAGGACCCAAAATAGTTGAAGATGGTTGTTGGAACTGTCTTCTTCTTGACCATCAGTCATCATTGAACAGACGATCGAGGGTTGTTATAAATCTAGAGAGCCTATTGGGAAACCTCCATGGTTGGGATATTACCATGCTAATGGTACACCCTTACCATCACATTGTAAACCCAGTGTTGAAGATGCAGAGTGGGTGGTGATGTTTTTCAGACAGATGACTATCTCGATTGAGCAACGACCAGGATATTCACGGGCACAAACATGATGGAATCCATTTTGGAGTGAAGGGATTTATGATAAAAAACTAAGAACAACATTAAACTCTGTTATAGAAAAATACTATAGATGGATACATGCATGATTAATTCCTTTTTATTTCCTTACATTATCAATTGATAGGGCCTGACAGGTGGGTAACATTATTAAATTGGATATGAATTCACATTGGGATCATCATTTTTGTTTCATAGTTCATTGAAATGTGTGTTCTGATATTAATAATCTCTACTTATCAGAGGTTACCATTAAATGTATTCATGGAACCAGAAACACCAAATTATTCTTTATCCAAAAGGGACATATATTCCAAATGTTGGATTTCATTATAATTGAATTTTATGATAAATAAGAATGTGTATTGGTAGAGAGGATGGGAGGTCTGACTCATCACACCCATTTGGGGGGAATTATTGTCCACTCTGGGAAACACTTTATAAATTGAAGACATTTTCATGAATAGTTATCAATTTTCCTAGTATAACATATGTTTCCCTTGGAATTTCCAATAACTAATTAACATGTGTAAAATTTAGAATCATCTGTATGTATTTATGGTTACTCATTAATGGAGGTATATGTATGTGTAAAACGTTCCCCATCAATGGTATCCTATCTTATACTATTTATACATTATTTTAATAGTTGTTATAATGACACTAGTTTTGATGCCACTCAGTGCGACACTCTTGAATTTATTTTCATACAGGGAGGAAAAATTTTGTTTTTGTATTAGGATCATAGCCACAAAATTGGATACCTATGTATCCTTGTAAAAATAATTAGAACCCTCATTATTCATTGCCACTTAATGGGGCATGTCATAATTTTTATGGTCATGTGATAAGGACCTAGCCATACAATTTAATTTCATGTAGTAAGGGATTCTAAGTGAAAGGTTCTTAGTAAAATTTATGTGTGGGACTTATGCTGATGCAGCCTAGGGAACATGGAACAGATATAGGTTTCCTTGTAAGATTAGACCCCCTTGAGAATATGGACCAAGGAGAATATGGTTGATTTTAAGATTTCGGTTTGGACCTCAAATAGGCTTCCTACATGTCACATGAGTATGGGAATCAATGACCACATAGTTCGATGAATCTCATGGGAGAGTGTAACCCTTTAAGAGAAATTAGCTTGGGTTTACTTCCTGAAATGGATGCCTTGATAATTCTAGTGTTTAATTTGGGGATTATTGCTAAGTAGGATGCCCAGATTAAAGTAATTGGAGTAGGATTATTGAAGAGGATATCTAGTGTTCTTGGGCCCTGATAAGGATTCCTACGTATCCTGGTCTGAATTTGGATTAATTATCTTGTAGTTCATGTAGTTTTGAAAATTATTTTATGATGAAAAGTTTCAAAGCCCTGGTGATTCATACTCAGTGTGAGAAATAAAAGGATGTAAAATATTCAATAAAGGCAATCACACTTTTTATCCTCCACTCGTGGAAGAGGGTGTGCCTAAGAAGGCAAGGGTGGAGGATTTCATGGTGAACCGAGAAGAGGGTGAGGTGATGAGCCTTACCCCTTTTCACTTTACATTAGACAAAGGTCCCAATTAAATTAAGTAATGAAGGTGACTTAATTATAGATGAGAAAGAATTCAACATCATACATGAATTGGTAGGGGATTACACTAGAATTGATTCCCAAGTGGATCTCGATAGGGAGGAATATTTTTCTTTTTCTTGCATGGAAATGCATGTCTAAACCATACCTTCTATACCAGAGACATGAGGTTCTATATCTTAGAGGTGAAAAGGGGAGGACATAACCCAAACCCTAATCCTATAAACTAGGAACATCTCAACACTTCACTTAGGGGAACGGTCCATGTGATTTTGGATATACAAACCCACAAACACTCCATGAATCCTAACCCCATTGTCAAACAAATGTGGGATACCTATGAATACAGATATACAAGCCCATGTAGGAGACACACTAATGTTCCTTTCCCAATGGTTTGATAACTCGTGAAGTTTCAACATAGTCCCTTTCATATAAGTTATAAAATTAAGGGTATACCCTTCAATGAGTGTCCATAAAATGGGTACTTATGCTAATATGTATGAAATATACACAACTATGCCACGCAGGTACCCTGCATAGGTATGCCGCTTAGGTTCTCCATGTAGGTAAGCCAGGTAGTTGTACCATACTGGTGTGCCACATAGGCCTTTATACTGACTTATAAAGTGAATCACATAGGGGAACCAAGACTACATGAGATTCAAATTGTGAAAGAATTTAAAACCTTGATTATCCCATAAAATTATATCTTTTCTCTTGTTTTTAGAGAAGTACCTGAGGCAATTGGTGGGATCTAGGGGAAATAGCTATCCAATGGGATCTTCAAGAAGTTCTTTAACTTTTTTAGTTCCAGAAATGGGCAGTCCAAGGGTCTTATTTATAAGCATGGTGGTGGCCTAGTTGAAGAGAGGTTGTCCGCGTCGTTCATCCTTGTAGGTCCTACTTGCAGGTCTACCGCGTAGGGGTATAGAAATTATATTGCTGCATAGGTCAGCTATGTAGGTATTCCGCGCAGGTATTCCACACATATCTTTTGATAAATTAACATTCCATTTAATTATTAGATCATTCTCTTGAGATTTTTAAATACTTGGGGCTGTCTACAAAGTCTTTTTTTATTATAAAGTAGTGTCAACAAGGAAGCACAGCATTCCTAAAAAACACAAATGATGAAACATTAAATTAAAATAGGAAACAATGAAAATATTGAATGAAAATTATATAATTGGTGATATGATGTTATAAAAGTAATATAATGTTATTATAAATATTAATATGGTTCTAGTATATTTTAATAACATTTTTAGGATAACAATACATGATTTTATGTTACGTTCAACTAAATTTAAGCATTAGGTTGGTGTTATTTCTTAATATCTATTCACTGAGGAACATTTGTCTGTTAATCATCAATTTCTTTTAAATGGAATATATAAACCAGATTTCATATTTAATATTAGGAATAAATAATAATTCATTGATTTTTTTTTAATTTGATTTATTTCATCCAAGTGTATTTAACATTAAATTTACCAAGTGGTAATGAATTTTATAACCCAATATGTTTTTTATTGAAATATGACATCTTCAACGTATTTTATATTATATGTAAATGTCTTTATTGACTTTTTATTGTATTATTTTATTATTCCATTTATTTCTGAATATTTATTGCTGATACTCATAATTTAATAATTCCTTTTTTATCACTTAAATTTTGTAATCATTTTAAGGGTTTATTTCTCAATCTTATTCTATTCATGATTATTTATTATTGAATTTTATTAGAATGAAATTATTTTATAATTTTATAATAAACACATTCAATTTTTATATCCACTAGTTATTCGTGATTTATAAGTTAATATTACAATTTTCCACTAATTGATACATAAAAAAGTTATAAAATATTTTTAAGAGAATGTTACTTCATTTCCATTTTCAGTAAGAAGTCTGTTTTTTTTTTCAAAACCATGTTTTGAAAAAAAAATTCCAAAAATATGTTTTACCCTATAAAATGATTTATAAAAGATTTGTTAACAATTTTTACTTTTAAATAATTATTATAGAAGGTAGTATTCATGTCTTATTCATAAAAATAACCATATTTGTCTTAGAAAATAAGTGAATGGAATTATTATTTTAATGTCTATGATATAAACAGAATTTCCTACAGTCCTGAACAATAAAAAAATTCATTCAGTATTTTATAATGTTTAAATAAAAATATGTAAAAATTTATTTTAAAATTCATCTTTTAAATTTTTATTTTAATAATTAAAATGAATTTTACCCATGAAAGTGTTATAAGAACTTTTCATAGTATATATATATAAATATATTAAAAAAACTAATTATTATTAATCTATTCATTCTATGTTGTATACATACAATACTTATTATTCTTATGGAATGTTTATGATCATTTTGAATATGGAATATATTGATATTCAATTTAATTATACAATTTTGTATTCATTAACATTCATTTGAGTTATTCACATTATTTTGATCATTATACAATTCATTTTTCTTAAATAAAAATATTTTATATATCATGGATATGATTATTTATAAAATAATATAAAATTTAAACATATGATTATTCCCTTTAATATTATTTTACAGTTAAATGAAATATTGATTAATCGACATTCCTTAATCAATACATATACTTGTTGTTAATGAAAATTGTAAATAAATTAGATTTATTATTAGATATGTGAAGAATTATTTTAACATGTAGAAATGGTAAGAGGGTTTTTATAAAATTCCCCTTGATGCATTATTAGTATAATGAGTTGAATTCATAATCTATAAAAATACCATTTAAAAAAACCATTGGGTTCTCACCTAGTATATTTTAAAATTTCTTGACGAATTATCATAACGGTGGAGTTTTCCATATTCTTAATACATGTTATTTAATAATTAATCATTACATTCATTAAAAATTCAGTGATTATTATCCATGAGAATCTCCTATTGATATTATATCCTGATTCATTTCATTGTCATTTATTTATTAAATGGAATGTGTTTCAAATTATTTACCCTCTCAATTTGATTATGAATTATCCAGTTCTATTAGTCATTTTAAATATTAATTTTCATGTTTTTTATTTTATTTACGTTTTTATATAGATTATCACTTATCATATTATCTATGAAATGTTTTCCATTTTATTTCCTCTCGACTAATTTCACTCTCAACCTATTATTTTAAGGGAACATGTATACATATATTTACTGTTAGTATAACTAAATAAATTATGAAAACTATGGTTATCTATTTATTGAAATATAATATGAATCATTTAAAATGAAAAGAAATATCTTTGAAAATTTGTTTTTTTGAAATAAATGGTCATACAGTGCTTTATAGAAATAACTTAAAATTATGTTTTCTCAATTAAATTTAATATATTTGACAAATTTTAATTAATTTTTTAAATAAAAATATCAAAAAAAATTAGGATGATTTTTTGATATGGCCTCAATAGTTTCCATTTTTTATGAATCATGAAAAATGATAAATTTTAATTGAAAAATATCATTTAATTTAAATTATTTATAAAGATAATTAAATTTTTAAATGTTATTAATGTAAAAATAGTAAATTTTTTATCAATTTATCCAATTTAGTTCGCTGGATTCATTTTATTTCTTGAATTTATATACAAAAATTATAAAAACTTTTGATCATTTCCTCTTTAAAAACTCGCTTCCTCGTCATGCCTACATGATTAACTTAAATTATAAATATTCACTTATGTAATTGGAATGTAGAGTCATGTATTAAATATTTTGAATAAAAATAATTAATATTTTATTATAATTAAAAATTAATATTTTACCTAAATGCACATTGGAAACAGTAAAAATTGACTATCATGGTTATGGAAAAAATTGCTTTACTAAGGGTTAAACCAACAATACAATAGTTTAAATGACATGAGAAGTTATCTAAAATATATTTTATGGACATATTTAAATCTTATCTTGTCTAAGTCTTGATAATAATATATTTTGGACCCTTTTGTAATGTGAAAAATGTTGGTACACCATTTTTATTTGAAAAATATTATATATTTCCCACTCACCTCTTATATTAAATGTCACCTTATATCAGCTATTATTCACTCCTTCACAACCTTTTGGTTCTTCCAAAAACTTTCCAAATTCCCACCTCACTTTATTGAATCCTTTTTTTGATGAAATCCAACCTATGAAGTATTTTTTTGTAAATAAACAATGGATACGCATAATAAAGGATGTTTTATTCTACGAGTGTTTTTATTTATTTATTCCTAAGATACCCACAATTAATATTTAAACATTAATATAGAATAATAAATAATTTTAAATATAATATTTTTTTTTATTTTATTTTAATTCACTGAAACCAATCACACTTCTAAAAAAGGGGGTACGAAATCCTCAATCATGTGTACGGTGTAGTAATGCCTTTATGGAGAAATGTGACACAATTTTCATCAATAATCAACATAGATGAAATATAAAAGTATATTTAGAGAAAAAATATGATATATATGATATTATGATCATTATTTAAATATTATATACTACATAACTTATTTCTACGATGATAATTGGAAAATAGAAACGTCGCTCATGCGTACATTCGACCTACAGTATCTATAACCGTAACATTCTATATTTATCATAAACAAATATCCAAATTTGTTTTAGTAGTTAAATTGGTGTAAAAATATGATAAATAATTCATGATTATTATTATGAATATTATTTAACTATATAATATGTATAGTAATAAAAACATTACAGACAAAACACACATGGGGAAAGATGAAATTAAAATATGAAACATTGAAAATAATGAATGAAAAATTAATGAATTGGTGATAAGATGTTATAAATTTAATATAATGATATTATAAATATAAATATGGTTATTTTATAAGGTAATAACAAGTTTAGAATAACATTACATTATTTTATGTTACGTTCATTAAAATTTATGGATGAGTTTGGTGTTCTTTCTCAATTTCCATTCATCGATAATCATTTGTATCTTAATCACTAATTTATTTTTATGGTATATAGACATATAATTTCACATTTAATATCATGAATTAATAATAATTCAGGCTATATTTTATTATAATATTAACTATTTAATCCATCAGTATTTGACATAGAATTTTCCGAGTGGTAACAAATTTTATAATGACATTTCTTATTATTGGGTAATGTTACTTTTTCACCATAATTCATATTATGAATATTTTTCTATAAAGAATTTGTATTGTATTATTTTTTTAACATTTTTTATATATTTACTTCTAATACACTTAATCATATCATTCATTTTTATCACTTAAATGATGTGATCTTTTTAATGGTTTGTTTCACATTCTCATTCTAATCATGATTGTTTATTATTGAATTTTAGTTGAAGGAAATTATTTTATAATGTGCTGAAAAAAAGACATTAAATTTCATTCTCCTCTATTTATTCCAAAATTTTAAGGTAATATTACCATGTTATACTCACTGGTACTTAAAAAAATTCGAAAATATTTTTAAGAAAATTATAAATCATTTCTCTCTTTAGTTAGGATATTTTTTCTTCCAAAATCATATTTCATAAAAATACTACCAAATATGTGTTTTAACATATATAAATATTTATAAAAGATTTTTTACCCATTATTATTTTTTGAAATTTTATTATTAACAAATTCTTTATGTTTAATTCCGAGAAATTCCCATAATTCTCTTACCGAAAAAGTAAAATGCATCTTTTTTTAATGTGTATGACATAAATAGAAGTTCCAATAGTATTGAAAAATAAAATCCTTTTATTGAAATTTTTTAATATTATAAGGATATTTTCAAATAAAATTATGTGAAAAAATATTTTTGAAACGTTTTTTATAAATTTAATTTTAATAATTGTATTGATTTTTGACCCAAGAATGTTTTTAACGAACCTTTTATGGTATTTATATATTTAATGAAAAACACTTTATTCCTAATATAATTTGTATTTATTGTAATTATACCATCATCATTATTATTATGGATTAGTTATGATCATTTTTACTATGGAATGTATAAAAATTCATTTTCTTCATTAATTTTTGTATTCATTGATTTTATTTTGAGGTATTAACTTTCTTGTGATCGTTATACAATTCATTTGTCTTAAATATTTATATTATATGTATCATAGATATTATTATTAAAAAAATAATATTTTATTTTTATAATTAGTGATTATTTGTAATGTTATTTTATTTACAAGGTAAATATTGATTAATCAGAATTCCTAACTCAATACAAATATTTGATGTTACAGAACATTTTAAACTAATTAGATTTATTATTAGATATATGGTGATTGATTTTAACTTATAGACATGGGAAGAGGATTGTTATAGAAATCCCCATAATTCATCTTTATTCTCGTGAGGATAATTCTACAATTTATAAAAATACTAGTTGGCCAAAACCGATAGGTTTTTACATAGTATTTTTAAACTAACTTGTTGAATGATCATAACAGTGGAGTTTTTCATATTCCTATTACATAAAATTCAGATATTAATAATTTATTTCTCTAAAAATTAAGAAATTATTATCCATTAGATGTTCTTATTGATATTATATCCTAATTAATTTCATTATTAGTTATTTATTAAATAGAATGTGTTTCCAATTACTTACAATGTCAATTTGATTATTCATCATCCTGTTTTATTAGTCAGGTTATTTATTAAATTCCATGTTTTTTCTATTATTTATCTTTATATATGGATTATGTGCTCCCATATTACCCATGATATTTTTTCACTATATTTTATCGGGATGAATTCCACTCTAAACCTATTATTTTAATGGAACATGTTTTCATATTTTTCCCTTTACATTTTTATTAGGCTTATTGATTCATGTTATATTATATTATACACAACCCTTACTGAGAATTTCATCTCACCTTTAGTTTGTTTCTTATATCAATAATCCATGAATTTTAATAATATGGACATGAAAGGATGTTGTATAGGGAATAATGTTAATCTCAATAATAATATTTTGTAATTTTTATTCTCAAATGTAATTTGGGAATCATGCCTATCTCTAGTTTACCTAGACCGCTAAACATTCTGGTCCTTCATGATGTAGTTCCTAATTTCAAACGAAAATATAATAATGATGATAATATATATGTGCTACTATGGTTATTTTCATTATTTTGGGAATAATAGGAATATTAATTGTGACATTTTGAACTATATTTAGAAAAATTAATATTAGGTATCGTAGCCCTATTCTGAACATTGATGACAAGAGTATAAGAATATACTAATGTTTTTGTATGGTAGATATTATGTTTTTTTCTTGAAATAAATTAATATATGGACACTATAGGTGTCTATTTTTCTAATATATATTTACCTAGGGGAAATTAATGGGAACAGTGTACATTGGCCTTGATCAGATCCTCAGAAGAAGCTTGAAAATGAGCCTTTATGTGAACCACGTTTGAAACTCCAATGGGATATTCTTAAGATAATTCAAATTTTGTTTACAAACCATTATAATTGATTTAAATAAGCGATTACTATGAAGGAACTAGGTTCAATAAAATGGACCATAGATTGAATGTATGGTTTCATAAAGTAATGTGAAAATGAATTATGATTTCACATGATGGGCTTAATGATAAAATTTCTATGGAAAAATGAAGTGGGTAATGGATGGAAATAAATATCATCCTAAAAAACCATTTTTGGATTCTTATATTAAATTTATGGAACTTGGATATTATCTAAGTTATTTAAAAATTCTAATGTTTAAATCATAGACAAGGAATGAACTATGTTGAAAAAAATGGATTATGTTTTTTTGTATGTTTAATTAAGAATTAAATTGTTGATATATTTTACTAATGGTATTTTTTTTATAAGAATAATTAATATTCTATGGATTATGTCAAATATTATAATCATATATGACTTAGTTAACTTCATATTTAAGGATACCATCATGGGTCTATATATTTAAGATTTATCATAAGTTCATATTTATAGATAACCCTTTGTATGTTTTGTTTGATGAAGTCTACAAAGATTAAGGACAAATTTATAGAAATACAACCTTGTTGTTTAGTTTATTTTTTAGTAAATAAATAAATTGAGATATATTTTATTTAAAATATATATACTTATTTTTAAAGGATTTTATAAACATTAGTTCAAATGTGAACAAAATAGAAATTGTAATAATAGTCAAACAATATTATCAGAAATTTTGGAAGAAATGTCATCATGAAAATCCTTGAATTTTTAAATGATTAATATAATTTAATGGATTTACATCATATTTGTTTTTGAATATTATATTAATATTATTAATATATTTTTTTAAAAGGATGTCCCATGTGTTGGGTGACAACATGTTTCATCTAGCAATGTCACAGGTCTTGAACCCTTGACTGAAGAATGATAACAGTTTTGGACCGACCACGATCTTATGTGATTTATAGGAAAGTAATCCATTGGTTTTATTTATAATATTTGATTCTCATCCTAATAAACCATTTTAGTTACTTTTGTGGTATTTTGATTAATTTATTTTTTTAGATATCTTTTTCCAACTCATAGTGATTTTTGAAATTTTTATAGAAAAAAAGAATTACTTGACACACATTAATAGATTTTATGATCTATTTAAATATATTTAAAGTGATCCAGAATATAAATTTCATTCTAGGTAATTGTTTCTTCGATTAATGTTTCAATAATAAATTTATCTATTCACAACCAATGGGTGAAATTTTTCTTATTAACTAAATACTTTTAAAGTATATTTTTTTTTTATTTTCATAGATAGTAAATTAATTCCTCCACTCTAGAAAAAATATATTGAAATAAATGAGTTATATTATTATGTTAATATATGATGCCTCATATGGTCTTCTAAATCATCGCATATTTTTGGTTTGGATTTCTTTAACATTTCATTTATTATTAACTTTACTTTTATAAAGGGATTTAATCATTATTTATACGTATTTATGATATTCTTCCATGTACGGATCATTACATAATACCAATGTTATAATAATTAGAAACATATTTATGTTTTATTAAATATGTCCTTTAAACATCACATTATCTCTTATTTATAGGGCAATTTATTAACACATTTACAATTTGGATTTTTCGACAATGGTATTTCCAAATTTCAAACATGTTATTACTAAGATCATGTTAAAATTTTGAGGATGTAATTTATTTATGGTGGGGAGAATGTAATGCACCAATATTTTAAAATAAAAATATTTTTTAAAATAGTTTGTATGTCCTAAAACACCAAACATATAATAATTTAATATTAATTTTTACCAATATTAAATAATAACAAAAAATGCATTTAAACCCAAAAAAATTTCTATAAAACTTCATTTATTCTAAAATTTGGTTTAATAGCGCTTAACACAAATAATTTAAAATTAATTTTCACCAATATTAAAAAATATATTCGAAAAAATTAACCAGAACTTGTAAATAAAAATATCTAATTTGTCATAGTGTGAATTTCATTTATTTTTATTAAATGTTTCATTTTTTTATTAATACTGAAAAATACCAAATTTTAATTGAAAATATATTTTTTACATTTAAATTATTTTTAATTATTAATTTTTTTTGAAATTGGGATTATATTAAATTTTGTTCATTTTTATTTCAGTTAATCAAATTTACCTGATTGGAATTATTTTCAAGTTGAATTTAGATATAAAAATATTTTAATGTTTGGAACATACTCTCTTTAAAAACTAGCTTGCTCATCATGTCTACAGGATTAATTTTAAATTTAAATTTTCCACCTCTATTAATAGAATATAGGAAAAATGTATTCCATATTTGGAATCAGAATATTTTATATTTTCAAATAAATTAAATCTCATTTTTTTATTCAATAATATGTTGAAATACAAAACAATTACATAAACTATGTTGAAAAATGTTTAATATAGGTAAAACAATGATTATAAGGGTTAAAATGAAATAATAACATTTCTAAAATTTATTTTTAGCATTATTTTTACCAAATCAAGTCAAAGTATTGATAATAATTCTTTTTTTGACCAATTTTTAATGTGACAAACATGGGTAAACCTTTTTATTTCAAACAATTACATGTGTGTCACTCACCTGACTTATAAACGGCCACCCCCTATCCTATATAATTGAAAACATAAAACCCTTTTGTATCAAAAAATACCTGAACAAATCATGTAAATATATTTCAAAAATCCATCCTACTATATATTTGGTGATAACTGAAGTAGGATACTCAAAAAAGAGTTAATTCTTGACAATGAGAATTTTAAATTTATTTCTTCTACAAATCCTTCAATAATTATTAAACCATGGTGATATAATAACACATTTATCTTCAATTTTATGAGATGATTTTATGTTTTGATAATTACCTTCAACCACCCCAACTTCCATCATCTCATTTACGAAATCCTCCTTCATATGTATGGATGAATAAAACCTCGCAAACTCATATCATTTTTTTCTATCACCACCTCTCATGATTGGGTATCACGAGGGACATAAATTATATATATATATTTTATAACATAATTTTTATTTTATGATATTAATATCCTATATTAATTTTTAATTATCATTATGTATGAGATATTTTAATGTATCTCATGTGTATGTTGGACTACCACCTCATAAAGAGGTGAAATACTTCTTTTAGTTAAACTTTTCATGGAAAGTGATAAGGATAACGTTAATGAATATATGTGATATATATATAATTTTTATAATATTAATTAAATATTTTTAATTCCAAAATGATACTATATATATCATTATCATTCTTAAATTTTGACTTACTAAAAAATGAAGATATCATTCATTTATGTGTTTATTACCAAATTCATGAGGAGATTTCACTCAATTTTAGACACCCCACACTCAGATTTTATGAATAATAATGTTTAAACAATTTTGACTTTATATATTATATTAATTTAATTCAACCTTGATAATATATTTCTTAACATATTTCCATATTTATCATGGAAAAATTAAAGAATTACTTATGCATCAGTTTGACCTAGCATCCTTATGATAGTAACAGACATCATTTCTCTTAATCATATTTCATGATTAGTTTTAAAATAAAAATTGGTGTAAAAATATGATAATTATATCATAATTATTATTATGGATATTTGTAAACAATATTTTATATGCATGAATCATATATACCATGAAAAAACAATCATGAAAAAATAATGATATAAATACCTGAAACAATTAAAATAATGAAAGATACTAAAATAACTTGTGACAAGATATAATAAAATATCATAAAAGATATTATAAATTTTAATAGGGTCATTTAATATGTTAATACATTTTTTTAAAAACACTATATAAAGGTTTAATTCATGTTCAACCAAATGGAAGCATGAGATTATGTATTTTATCTCAATTTACATTCATTATGGGAGATTTGAATATTATAAAAAAATGTCATTTATATCATGTATAAACATCACATTTCACATGTAACATCAACACTAAATAATAATTAATAATAATTTCATTTAAAATTTCTATAATTTCATCCAAGTGGATTTATCATAAAAGAAATCAATTGGTAAAAAATTTCCTAACCCACTTTCTTTTCATTGGGTTACATTAATTATTGTTTATCTCTAATATTATAAGATTATGTGTTTCATGGAATTTGATAATATCATATTTATTTCCACATTATGTATCTACATATAAATCTAATATATATAATTGATTCATTAATTAATTTTCACTTGAGAATTATGTTCTTTTAAGGGTTATTTCACAATATCATTCAGATTGAGATTGTTTATTCATAAATTTCAGTTGAAGGAAATTAGTTCATAATTTTCTAATAAATACCTTTCTATTTATTCCATTCTATTATTTATGATATTATCAGAAAATAGTACTGATTTACCTCTTATTTTACTTACAAAAATTGAAATTTTTTTTATTAAATATGAAATCACCTCTCCCTTCGGTTTATAATATACTTTTATCCAAATCCATGTTCTCTGTCACGACCCATCTCCTAGGGCCCATGTCGTGACTATCCCAAGCCTACATTCTATAGGCTAGGGACTGGTGGATACCACCAAAGGCGTAAGACCCTAAACTAGGAAGGCATTTCTTTTACAACATGAAAATGCACACAACAGGTTATTAGATGGAAACACAACACTTAACAAAAATGTATACCAAAGGAGAGCTGAAAATTAAAATGGGGGAAAAAATACAATCCCAACTGTAAAGTACAAGGAAACTGAAAGTATAAGTATTGGAAAAAGGAAAACAGCTCTTTGATTTTCCACTGTAAATCTTACCTGAAGGGTAGGTACAGATAGCCTCCACAGCACTCCACGTCCGCCCGTCTCCTCTATGTACCGTCACACCAGGGGTCTAGCTCTAGGTACCGTCCAATCCTAGTACAATTAGCCTCGGTCATCACTGTCTGTTGTCTGCATCCAACACAATGAGGTGTAGTCATAGCCCGTGCAGGGGTGAGTATAACGATACTCAGTAAGGATCCGGATACCCTCACGGTCTCACAAATCCAATAAGGATATACCACAAAGTACGAAATAAACATATAACCCTACTTAGGTATATGCCCATACATATACATAATTTATCAAGTAATCCATCTCAATCATGAGGTAAACACAAAATTTACAGAACCAGCTCAAACTAAGATTTTATTGTAGGGGTACTATCAAGTAACATCACCAGTCACACCGCCAAAACATTGGCTGCTGGAGAACTCCCCCTCTATCTAGTACAGTGGGCTTGTCGTGTCACCAAGGTGCATCCCACTAACTATGGACTGCTGAGGTACTCCTTCTGTCGAGTACCGTGGGTCTGCTACATCACCACGGTGCTCCCCAACGTGGGTCTTCCGCGTCACCATGGCACTCCCCCTCATAGCCTGCTGAGGTACTCCCCCTATCGAGTACTGTGGGTCTATCGTGACACCAAGGGGCTCCCCACTGTGGGTTTGCCATGACACAAAGGCGCTCCCCAATTGGCTAATCAAATCACTCCAAGTGGAATCGGCTAGCAGTCTTCAGGTCTCATCTAGCTACCAGGTCTCCTCACTATGCTCACTCATCTCTGGGAGGATCCGCTCCCCAAGCTACAGATCGATACTCCAACATTCACGAATTCCCATGTAGATGTTTCTCAAAGTTCCGCCACATCTTATGGGTCTCAACGCTATAGACGGTGTGTCAATTGGACTCCCTGTCTATGAGTTATTAGCCTTTTAGTACGGGGACCTGGTTGGATTCATGCACGATCCAACCTGACTGTATCTCAACATTACCCCAAACACCTGTGGGGTATACTCAAAGGGACAATCACCCTCAAAGAATAATAGTGCCACTGACGGTTCATTAAACGGTCATATGGTGCCAAATATATGTCCAAAGAAAGTAAAGGGGGTCACAATGGGCCTGGACCCAGTCCGACCCGGTCAGACCAACCCAGCCTGACTTAGTCTGGTCTGACCCATTGTGTTTGGCCCAGCCCAGTGGGCCTGGCCCAGCGGGCCGTGAAGGCCGCGAGTTGCGCATGGGCATGGACCGGTCTTGAGCGCGTCGACCGGCCGTACGTCGGTGTAAGGGCAGTTCCGCCCGGAGGCGCCGCGAGGGGCCCGGAAGGCCGGCACGGCCCAGATGGCCAGCACCGGTTCGGCCAGCCCTGTAAGCGGCGTGGATCGGGCGGCACGGGGTGCACATGGCGCACGGGTTGGCACAGTTCGGCGGGGTGCACTGAAGGCGGCCGAGCAGGCCGGCGGGGTGCAGGCCGGCTCGAGTCAGTGGCTCAGCACGGTGAGCGGCGCGGCTGGCGGGGCTCGGCCGGGGCCGGCGCGGCTCGAGCCAGTGGTTGGCTTGGCCGTAGGGAAGTACAGCTAGTGTGGATTAGAAGCCAGCGAGTGGCGTGGTTCGGCCCTAGGTGGCGGAGCTGGTTCGGTCGGAGCACCGTGGGGGCAGAGCGGTTTGCGGAGGCTGCAGGTAGTGCAGCCATTGCCTTCATTGTTCCATCGCCTCATCGCTATTCCAAATATCATCTCAAACAAGAATGGAAGAGTGTTCAGACCATGTTGGTTTGGTCCACACCCTTCGTATTTAGTGTTGTATCATTTGCCTCATCAAGATGTAAGAAATATGATCTTAAATTGTTTTAAAACCTCTGCAACAATTCTTTTCCAACTGAAGAAGAGAATAAGGAAAGAAATATAACTCAAAATAACCCCCTACCTTGATCGGTGGTCATCGATGGAGTCACTGGGAAGATGATGGAGGAGATCGTCATTTGTCATGTCCTCTGCACACTTTCAATCTTGAGATTGTGTATCGATTCATTGACGATGATGAGGAGGGAAGTCGGTCGTCGAAGACGGTCCACGTCAGTTGCCTCGAAGGAAGAATTCGAAGATGCTCCATACAGCATTCTTCATTGGATGAATGTGTTCTTCATTCTTCGTTTGGAGATGGGGTTCTTCGTTGGAGAATTATATTTCTCCCAAGCTCTCCTCTCCCAAATCTTCCACCCGAATTCCAAAAGTGAATTGATACCCCCTCCAAATAATAGATTGTCTATTATTTTATATTTTCGGGTTTAAAATTAAAATTGTATAATTTAATTAAAATTTATGGCTCAATTAATTAATGGGTATTATTTGGAAAAATAAATTATGCATTGTCTCAAATAATTAATGGGGAGGTGGTGGTGACATAAATTACAGAGGAGGTCAGGGGGCTCCCAATTATTAAGGATAGGAGTTGGGAGATTTTCCTCTCCTCCCATTAATAAGGGTCGGGTGGTCCCCGCACCTATGATTCAAATTTGGAGGTTATGTGGTCTTGGGTGGTCCTCTCAACATTAACCCCAATGGGATGTTGAGGCATGGTGGTCCCCACTTCCAACCTCTACAAGGAGGTTATAGATATAGTGGGACCCACCTCCAAACACCCACATGGCATCTCAAATATAAATAAAGTGAAGCTCACTTAATTTTATTTTTTCCCATGAAAACCTAAAAACTAAATTTTATTTTTGACCCACTGTCGTTGAAGAGAATGTCTCCTTAAGTGAATACCGACGCTGCGAGTTCAACGGTGTCCATGGATTTCAATTCTGAGCACCGGTTGTAAATTTACAAAAACCCACTCGTACGGTTACTGAATATACTCGAACAAAACATTCGGAATTGTTTCTGGGCACACCGGGCCCCGAAATCATGCACTGTCATTTTTTGCCGACTCATAAAAATCCAATTATTTATGAAAAAACATTACATGGAATTTTCGGGACTTTAAATTCTCCTCACCTCGGGGATTTACGTCCCTGTAAGCTACAACTCGAATTAAGGGAACAAGTGGGGGTACTGAGCACGCATCTGAGCCTCGCGCTCCAATGTTCTCTCTTGGAGGTTCCCATTCTACATGCGAACACGCACCAGAGGTATCGACCATCCATGTAGGACCTGCTCCTATCGATCCTCAATCTCCACCAGAACCTCCCTGAAAGTCTCCCCATCATTGACATCCACCTATCCATGGTCAATGATGTGAGAAGGGTCGCGCACGTATCTCCTCAGCTGAGATACATGTAAGACATCATGCACCCGGTGCAATTGAGGTGGAAGTCCTAAGAGGTATGCCGCCTAGACAACTCTGATGAGGACCTGAAAAGGTCCAAGGAATCTCGGAGATAACTTGCCGCCTCAGTCAAATCTCTGTAGTCCTAGTCGAGGTGAGACACGTTGAAAGACGTGTTTTCCATTTTTCAATTCCATAGGTCTCTGTCTCCTGTCAGCATATGACTTCTCTCTGCTCTGTGTAGTCTTTATCCTCTCCTGGATGATCTTCACCTTATTCGTGGTAGCTCATACCATCTCTTGTCCCACTAGTGCTGACTCCCCAGGGTCAGTCCAGCACAAAGGTGATCTACAAGCTTGTCCGTATAATGCCTCAAAGGTGTCATCCCTTTGGTTGAGTGATAGTGGTTATTGTATGAAAACTGCACCAAATGTAAGTGATCCTCCTAGATGAGACTGAAGTCAAGGACACAAGCATTAAACATGTCCTCAAGGGTCTGAATGGTCTGCTCAGTCTGGCCATCCGTCTGAGGATAGAAGGCGGTGCTCAGATGAAGTTGCATCCCGAAAGCCTCCTGAAACCCCTTCCATAGCTGGGAAGTAAACCTTGTGTCATGATCAGAGACAATAGATGATGGTACTCCATGTAGCCGCACAATATCCTGCCCAATGGGGCATCTCATGCTCACTACTGAACCCTGCTCTCTGATCTGTAGGAAGTGGGATGACTTGGTGAGTTGATCAATGATCACCCAAATTGTGTCATGTCCCTTGGATGTATGTGGAAGTCCTGTCACGAATTCCATGGATATCCCATCCCACTTCTAATCTGGGACCTCTAAAGGCTAAACCAAGCCTACTAGTACTTGCTGCTCTGCATTCACTTGCTGACAAGTGAGGCATCGAGAAACAAACTCTGCTACTACCTTCTTCATACCTAGTCACCAGTGCTATCGTCAATGGTCCTTGTACATTTTTGCCACTCCTAGATGTACTACTAAAGGGGATGTGTGGAAATCCATCAAAACTTCCTCCTGAAATGTCACTGGTACCATAGTACATCCTCAGAAGAGGATGGCGTGCTCTCTACCTTCAGAAAATCCATCAGGTGCACGCCCTATGGATATCTAAGAACATTGTATCTCATAGTTAGTTTCCCCATGTTGTTCATTCTAGACTCGCTGAAGAAGAGAGGGAGTGACTGTAAGGGATTGAAGGAATTATTCTCCATATCTATGCACAAAGGATATTTGTAAAGCGTCCAACTGCTCTGTCGCCTCACCAAGCAGTTTTATACCAGATCTTCTGCTGAGTGCATCTACTAAAATGTTCCCCTTTCTAGGATTATAGACTATCTCAAAGTCATAGCCCTGGAGGAACTCAATCCATCACCACTGTGTCAGGTTCATGTCCTTCTGAGAGATGATATACCTTAGAATCTTGTGATCAGTGTACGTGTTAAAATGTTCTCCCATCAGATAGTGTCGCCACATCACGAAGGTGAATAGAACTGCTACTAACTCAAGCTCATTAGTAGCATTGATATTCTCATTTTGAGTCAGCTGTCGAGAACCATATGCAATCATTGCTCGCTCCTGCATCAGGACACACCTGAGTCCGGTCCCTGGTGCATTGCAGTGGACTAAATACCCTATGCCTTCCAATGGAATCCTCGTGATGGGGGCACTAGTCAGCCTCTGCCTCAGCTCCTGAATGCTCTGTTGGCATCTCTACGGTCACACGAAGGGTTGTCCCATCTTTGGAAAGAGTGATAATGGTGCTACAACTCTGGAGATGTCTGGAACGAACCACCATTAGTAACCAACCAAAACAAGGAAACTGTGTACCTTTGTCACACATATGGGTGGCTCCCAATCAAGTACCACCTCAATCTTCACTCAATCCATTGCAACTCCATCCTCCGAGATGACATGTTCCAGGAAGTTAACCTCTCAGATACAAAATTATCACTTTGATAGCTTACCATACAGCTTCTTCTCTCAGAATGTGTCCAGTAATAATGGAAAATGGTAGGCATGTTCCTCCTCAGTGGTCGAGTAAATCAAAATATCATCGATGAAGAATATGACAAAGCCATTGAGGTAAGGCTAGATAATCCTGTTCTTGAGTACCATGAACACATCTGGAGTTTTGGTTACGCCAAAAGGCATAAACAAGAACTCGTAGTGGTCGTACCGACATCTGAAAGCCATCTTCTAAACATCCTCATCTTGAACTCTAAGCTGGTGATAGCCTGGTCTGAGGTCTATCTTCGAGAACCACCATGATCCTTTCAACAGATCAAAGAGTTCGTCAATCCTCATGAGTGGGTACTTGTTCTTAATGGTCACCTGGTTTAGGCGGAGGTAGTTGACACAAAGCCTCAAGCTTCCACCTAGCTTCTTGCTGAACAGAATCGGGGATGCCTAGGGAGAAACACTAGGCCAGATAAATCTATTCTCATGCACGCCCTCTAGTTGTACCCACAGCTCGTGATGCTCTATGGGATCCATCTGATACACTGGTGTAGATGTCGGTGTCATCCCGGGGTACAAGTCAATGTATAAGTCCACCTCTCTACGAGAAGGTAGTCATGGAACATTTTCAGGGAAAACATCCATGTACTTGTCCACCACTATAGGATAGTTAGAACTCTCCACATCAACTGCTGTGAGGGTAAAGCAGGCCAACTGAGGAGTGATCGGTTCCAACCTCCTCCGAGTAAGTCTATAATGTGCAAAAAGTCTCCCTTATCACTGGTGAAAGTAAATCTGGTCCCATCAATGCGGGAAAACCTCACTTTGTGCCTAATACATTCGATCTGAGCTTGGACTATAGATAACCAGTCCATACCCAAGATGACATCGTAAGGCCTCGACGCTGCTACTATGAGATTCAAGCTGAAGCACTTTCCTCCTAGAGTAAGCTCACACTGCCGGCACCAATGTGTAATCGTCGAGTCTGCTACTTTAGGAGTCTCTAGTCTTAAGAATCGAGCCAACTGCTCTGTCGGAATCTCCGAGATATGAATGAGGGCAGTGGTAATGAAAGATTTATTGACACCTGTGTCTATAAGAACTGCATCAAAGGTGGAGTAGAGAAAGACTGAATCTCGAATCATTTCCAAAGCGCCATGATCGTAAGGCTCAACTTCCTAGTGCTGAGCTCTCGCATGTCTAACTACTCTCTACTGTCGGGGTAGACCTCATGGTGGTCACTGTGGTAACACCTCGAAACATCGTCCACTACCTGTTGCATGACACACTCCACTGCCATGTCCACCTTCTCCCTATGAACCGCCTCGATCGAATCTCTATCTCTGCCTGGGCGGTCCTTCGACCATCTACTGATCATCCGAACAACGGGTCAGACAGTCACGAGCCATGTGACCCTAACATCGAAGTGAATGTCTCCTTAAGCGGAAATTGGCATTGCGAGTTCAACGATGTCCTTGTATTTCATTTCAGAGCACTGGTTAAAAAGTTATACAAAACCGCACGTACTTTTATTGAATTCACGAGAACATAACTTCATAAATTGATTCTGAGCCCACTGGGCCTTGGAATTGTGCACCGTCAATTTTTGTGGACTCGTAAAAATCCCATATATTTGAGAAAACAATTTCCATGGGATTTCCTGGTCTTTAAATTCTCTAAAAAAGGTATAATGTTTTTTTACATTTTAAAATTGACTTATAATATAAAATAAAGAAAATTTGAAATTTTTTCAATTTTTTTGAATGTATAATTTATTCATTCTTCAAAATAATTTTTTTCATTATTTCACTGAAAAAATGAATGAAATGTAGGATTTAACATGTATAACATGATCATAATCTCTAGCAAACATGGCCACCAAAATTCTTAATAAATATTATATTTTTCAGAGGTAATTATTAAAGAAAGTTATTTGCAATATTTTTGGAAAATTTTGATTTTTAAAATATGATTTTTAAAATGGAAGTATATTTTCTTAAAGAATGTTTTTAATGTTTTTTATGGTATTTCTAGTTATCAATGACAACAAAAATTTATTCATACACAAATTTTTATATATAATATTGATACCATTATTATTTTTATTATGGATCCTATATGATCATTTTTACCGTGGAATATATAAATATATTGACATTATTGATTCATTTTTCAAGTTATTAACATTCCATTGACTCATTCACTTTCTTGTGATCATTGTACAATTATTTTCTCATAAATATCCACAATCTATATATCATGGAAATGATTATTTCTAAAACTAAACACCATTTTGAAATAGTGTTTTTACCATTATTGTTATTTTATTAACTAGGGAGTTTTGATTAATCTATATTCATTAATAAATAATGATATGTGATGATAAAGTGATTAGGTGAAATTTTCATGAATTAAATCATTTGATTGATAGTTGAGTATTGAATTAAACATACCATAATAGGTGGGGACTAGATATAGATATAACCATGATGAATCAATAGGCTCACGGGGTGAATCAGTAATTGATAATAAAATCATATTTCCAAACCCTATGGTTTTGTACTAAATAATATTAAACATTAATGGGGATAGTTCTGAACGTTAGATATTTTCATGTTCATAAGTCATTGCATCCAATATTTATGTATTATAATAATTATGAATTTAGTTATTATTATACATTATATATTCACATTGATATAATATATGGATTCATTTCATTCTCAGATATTGATTATATGGAATGTGTTGTAAATTATTAACCTTGTAGTATCGATTACTTCTTATCCAGTTATGATAGTCCTGTTATTGAGTTAATAAAATGAATTTTTTGATATTTATACTTCCATATTTATTATTTCATATCTTTTTATACATGAAATTTTATTCATGATATTATCCTTTGATTCATTTTATTATCATTCTGTTTATTTAATGGTATGTGTGTTCATATATTTATCTTTCCATACTAATTATTCTTATTGATTAATGATGGATTTTGTTGTATATAACCCATCTTTTGAATTTTATATCAAATTTTTTTTTTATTTTTTTTATACATGACTTATTATATGTTTGATACGAATGGTTATATTAGAGGTAATATTGATATTCTAGAAAAACAATTTTGTGGTATTTTGTGTTTTGAAATGTAATTTGAGAATCATGTGTGTATCTGGTTTACCAATACAGAAAACTCTTAGTTCCATGAGGAAATGATTTTATCTATCTTGATACAACATAATTAATATAGATTATAATATAGGATACTGGGTTCTGCATCTCAATAATCATCTCTTATTATGAATAATTTTTCATAGTTGGTCAAAAATTAATCTTGCAGATGTGTTGTGATAGTTGGTAATCACTATTTATTTTCATCAAAAACCTAGTAAAAATTATAAGATAATATAAATTATTATGATTCTAAATATTGAAGCCATTTTAAAATTTTCAATTCACAAAATTGGAATAATTAAATAGAAAATTAATCCTTCATACATGATGAGAATGTGGGTTTTCAAGTAGAAAATTTTAGAAATTCTACAATGTGTTTATAATGAAATTCAATATTAAAATAATTCTAATGATATAAAGATTATTAATTGATATTTAATTGAACTAAATAAAATTTTAGACCTATTAAATATACATTTTAATTTATAAAAAATTTAAATGAAAAAAGTATTTTTGAATTGTAATTCTATGTTATTATGATTCCTTAGAAAATAATTATTTAAGATGAATCCAAAAAATTCAACGAAAAATAATTTTTATATTAATATATAATAACATAATTTAATTTTAGAAATTTTTTTTATAGAATTGGTAAATATATTTTTTATATTATTTTTTAAATGGGATACTAAAACATTTTTTAATAAATAATGTTTTTAGAAAAAAACAATTATGTTCTTTTTAAATGATTCATATTTCATTTATACAATATATAATCATTAGTGTCAAAAAAATTCAATATTATTAATCCATGTTAATTTAATTCAATGATTATAATTTTATTCAAAATTATATTTCATTTATATATTGTATTATGTATTCTGCAAGCTATCAAATAGATTAACTATAACAAAATATATTTCATTAGTAGTTTAAGCTAAGTGTTTCATGTCGCATAGGATATTCAATACAAGGATCATAATTTGAAATATAGGGGTCTTTCACACAAAATATATAAATTGATTAATTTCCACTTCAAAACAATGATCGTTTTAATAAATTGTTTTTCAACTTCAATTTCATTGAGATATATTCATAAATATGCACCTATTCACTTTTATAATGTCTATATACTACACTTTTGAAACATATAAGATGAATTATTATTTATTAATGATGGTAAATATTTCAATTTATTGTTACCCATCTTCATTTTTTCATGGATATGAATATTTTATAAACTATATACCATTATTTAATATTTTTTGTAATTATGATGGTATTTTAGTAACTAGGGAAATATTGATAAATCAATTTTATTTACACTATTAAAATATTTTTGGATATGAAATGTTATTCATTTATTTTCATAATTATTTGAAATATTAAAAAATCATTTTAAATACTGTGGTGTTTGTGGCCATCAATTATATATCCCAACAATGCATTAATAAGTCTCTTAAGACAAATCGATTGTCCAAATAAAATAAGTATCTACCTGTTGATTTAATCAATCTTGTGAAAGGAATTCACAGTTTTTGTATTATGGTGAATGAGATCATGAAATCCAAAAAGTACATATTTACCTCATTAATAATTCATTATTATTATCCTTTATATTTTTCACAGTGATGTTATTTATATATTCACTTAATTCTCTATTTATTACTTAAATGGCATGTGTGTTAAATTGTTTACCTCTCCATATTCTATTTGTTTTATCTAATTCTGATAATCATTTTATTGATTAAATATTATTTATATTACGTAATTTACCATCCCATTTTGATAATTATTTATTTATTCCATAAATATTCCACAATACATAACACCTAATTTAAATATGATATCAACCAAATTTTTCATCATTTCCCCAAGATATAATGAAAAAATTATTGAATGAATATTCAAGGATGCAGTTTATTTTATTTTGTTATATATTATTTTTTTATTCAAAATTTAATAATGGTTACATGTATGTATTTTCTTCTCTAAAATTGAGAAAATAGATCAGCACATTGGGAATTTAACCAATTGTATATATGTCAATTTAATAAAGTAGGCACCATATATTGGTTGCTATATTTAGGGTTTCTTGACCAAATTTTAGTTGATAATTTTTGTAACAAAGAAAATGTTTTTAAGAAATATTGAGAAAATTGAATTAATCAAACTAGTCATCATTATGAGGCATAAGATGCATGCTCTTTATTGAAATGGCATTGATTTATAACATCCATTCCTCAATTATAGTAACTAAACATTATATCTTCGTAATACAGTAGTTCAATTAAAATTTTAATAATTCTTTGAAAAATATTTGATTTGATAGGATGTATATAAATTTCTGATTTTTTCAATATAGGCCTCGATTGAACTTCTGATATTTTACCTTAGAAATAAAACTTGATGAATCATTGAAAAATTATTATTTAACTATTAATCAACTTATTTATAATAATGTTCTATTATATGATTATTTAACTATGTATTGAATGTAAATTTTATATAAAAATGAAATATAAGGTTATTTTCACAAAAAATGGTATATTTTCTATAAAACATTTTTAAAAAAAAAAGAATAATGTATTTCCATTATAAATAACCAAAATATTAATAATTTATTAATGTTTTAAATTAAATTTGATAAATAAATAAATTTATTTATTTATTTAAATCTATATAATTACGCTTAATAGCAATATATATAATGTTATATCATTTTAATCTTGAAAGTAATATGTCCAAAAATATCATTCATTGGCTTATTTTACGAGTCTATATTTATATTTTATTATTCAATATATATTAATTAAAATATTTAAAATTGTATTAATTATTTGAATACATTATAATTAAAATTATTTAAAAAGTTCAAATTAATTTTTTTCAATTATTGAATAATAAAATCACTAAAAATTTATTACAATAGTTAAGGTTAAAATGGGATTACTATGGGTTAAACTAAAAAATTTGAATGTTTAAATTTACAAAATCATTTTGAAACCAAATTGGATGGATTTATTTCATCCCCATTATTATAAACATTTAATAAGAACCATTTTGCATCCATTTTTATAGGACTGTTACATGAAATTATTTTAAATCATGGAAAATGTTCAATTTTGGGACTCACCTATATTATAAAATGTATAATTCTACCCTCTTATCAACCCACCTATTGAGAAATTTAGCACAAAAAACTGTGAAAATATCTCTTCAAAAAATCATGATTTATTTTATAGAGGTTCCATTATTCCAATACAAAAAATCCTATCATCTTTAGTATGATCTTTAGGATATTTTTTCAGGGAATGTATTCATCTTCACCGTGCCCTTTATTTTTTAGCTCATCATTTTTTACCATTAATTATATATTAATAATTGTAATATATTAACACATTTACATAAAATATAATAATATTTTTAAATATTTTTAAATATTATTTATCTATATCCTTCTCCATCAAATAATAAATAATAACATCTCATGTGTGCACGACATACTACCAACCAGGTACCAATATAATATTTTTCCATCATCGAATTTGATGAGTAGTCATTAGTATATAAATTATTAATATATATGAAAATTATGAAATTTAATTATAGAAAATTATTATATCATCCAATTCATTATCATTTTTCCAATTAAGGATACAGAAATGTCACTCCTGCATATCTACGACTTATTATTTCAATGAAGATATATTCTTCATTTTCCACCTCTAATTTTTAGTAAATGTTTTAAATTATTAACTAAAAAAATTATGTTATTTATAAAATTAATATTATTATGGATATGATGGAATTGTATCCTATTACCATGAACTATAACATCAATGAAAAAACATGAATCGAAAAATGAAGTAGTTTACACCCAAAACAATGGTAATAATGAAATATGAATAACAAATGGGTGATGAGATTTTTAAAAGGATAATATATTATATTATAAATGTAAATATTATGATAATATAAATAAATAACATTTCTGAACCTCTTAAAATTTATTTGAGAGGAAATTTAACAAAATAGAAGTGTGGGATATGTGATTTCATCTCAAATTCAACATCTCTAAGACATAATTGGTGTTTTTCACCGATTCATTTTTGTATAATATATATAATTCACCATTTTGATATTAAAGAGAAATACACATTTATTAATGATTATTTTTTGTCATATCATCTTTACACTTTGATGATGAATGTTTAAAAAAATGACGATCTTATTTCTCTCCTTAATAGAGTATATTTGTCTTCTGTATCCATATTATTCAAAATTGTTTAATAAATGATCATGTATTTACACAAATTAATTTTTGAGGACATTTTTTGTTGAAATTTAATTTTTATAATGGTATAATATAATATTATTATTGTTTTATAAATCTATTAGTTTCACATTTCATAAAAAAATTCAAATTGAAAGTTTTTTAATGTGCATGGTTTTAAAGGACAAACCTCTAAGTGTAAACATTTTAGGATATTTAGATTTTTCATAAACGATTTTATTAATTAACATATAAACTATTTAAATAGAAGTTATTTTAAAATTTTAATTCCATTTTAATTTATTCTTCAATAGGCGTGGTTTTATTACAAAACCCAAATTTTTGATGGAGTGATAGTCATTTTTAATCACTTATTAATTTTTAATTATTATATTTCTATTCAATAATTCAAATTAAATAGACAGAAAGACGTCAATTTTATATTAAATTATATATTAATTATATAATAAATCTGAACATTTCTTAAACATTGTCCCAATTCTGTATACACTATTTTACATGGTGCGTTATTTGATTTTCTAGGAAAATATTGGTATTCTTGATTACTTATTCAATACAGACATTTATTTATATAGAATAATGTTTATAAAATTATATATTAATCAATATATAATAAATTAATTTTACAATCATTGAATTATGTGTCCCATAATTAGTTATCACCTTGATGCATCGATATGTATCATGCGACAAATTAGTTAAAAAAATAAAATGCATTTGGTTTAAATCCACCAGTTTATTAAAATAAATTGGTTTAATGTATTGATGGTATAAATATAATGATGTTTTTTGTGATAAAATAAAATATAATATATTTCCATAAATGTTAATTCAATTATTTTTATTATCTATGAGAATATTAAATTGATAATATCCAGCATTTCATTTCATGCTCAATTTATTGATTAAATTGAATTAGTTTTCAATTGCATACCTTTTAATATTGATTAATAATTATATTATCATAGAAATATCTACTATATGTAATAATTATAGATAATTTGATATCATACATGTTTTTTCCTTTACCCTTATAATGAATAAAACATCACTAAATTCGGTTCATTGATTAATAACATTTACTTTTTGTATACATTATATTATATTCTAAGTGTAAAATTTTTATCATATTTTTTAATAACACATGACAGATAAAAAAATATACGGTAAATTTATATTATATTCTTATTATATATTCCAAAAAAAATATTATACACTGACTGTAGGATACTAGTGTTTGGTTTTTTACCTTTGGTATTATAAAATGTTTAGTAGAAGCATTGAGAGCTTCGTTTTCGAAAATATATATGATTGAAAATAACTCTATGAATGAGGTTGATGATATGAATGATTATAGGATAATATCAAAAAAATTGGAAGATATTATTTAGAGTTTATCATATAATTCATCATATTTTAGACACAACAAATTTGCATGGTTTAAGAAGAGAATCATCATGGGGTAATAAAAAAATGACTTCAAATATTTTAAATAAAATTAAACTTATTATCTAATTTAGTTTATTATTATATAAAATGGTTATAGAAAAAATAAGAACTTATATGGTTTTATCATATATAATTTTACATACCATTATGTATAATTATTGTAGAAACTATAGTAGTTGAATAGTTATGACATTATTAATATAAATGTAGCGTTTTAACAAAAATAGGTGACACTAATAGTGGATGTGAGTAAATAAACTAGTATGATTATACCCAATGAATACCACTTATCAGGGATTCCATGGGAGGCATATTCATATGTATATTCCCTAGACCATGGCCAATCTAAGATTCAACAACTTAACAGTGAGTAAAATTTTTTATGGGGAAAGTTCATGCTCATCGAGATCATGACCCAAGCCATGTATGTAGAACCACCCCATAAAAGTATCCTCTTCGTGCACCTTAATATTAAAGTGTTTTTGGTATCATAATTGGATTTTTATCAATACTATAGTAATATTTTTACCTATATTATTTTATAATATAATGAATAATTTTTCCTCATATTATTGCGACATTATAAATGATTTTGAATTTTACTCAATAAAAAAATATTTTTTTTAGAATATTAAAATTCAAATAAAGAATTAATTTTGAATAATTGATAGATTCCTGAAAAAAAATTATTTTAATAAATTTTTATTATTAAAATGTCTTTTTTCAAATATAAATGATATTATTTTCATGAAGTCAAATGTAATTTTTAAGGGTTCAAAAATAGTTATTATCAAAAACCAAGAATTTTATAATAAATGTAAATTTTAATTTAAAATAATACATTAACATATTTATAAGATTTATTATATAATATTAGTATTTTTTTGTAATCCTAATAACAAAAATATCTAATGGTTAATTTTTCCCAACATTCAGAAACAATATATTTTTCTACGTGAAAATTAAATATTCTATAAATATACCTTGTTAATTATGATATCATAATAAGCCAAAAGTGTTTTAATAAATACAATAAAATTTATCCATGAAATAATATATGTTTTAACTTTAAAATATTTTTATTTTAAATTTATTTTAATGATTTTATAATTGAATTTTGAGTCTTCCAAATCATATAATATATTTTATGGTTTTAAAATCATTTCATCAAGACTATGACTCACCTACACTTAACAATGCATATAATTTCAGTATGTTCGGACCATGGATTCATAAAATATTTAAAAAAATACCCATTTGGTATAAACACTTTGAAAATACCTTGTTATGGTTCTTAGTTTTGGTTATTACAATATATAGATTTCCAAATCTTAGATTGGGAAACATTAAAGAATTACACACATATTTTATATTTAATAACACCCAATATCCCACATATCTTCACTCAAAATCCCTAGAAAATGACCCCAATCACCCATAATCTTAATAGATTCCTTTTACAGGCCCCCAATATCTCATAAATTTCATCCCATGAATTTGGTAGCACATTCCCAAGCACGGTATCTTTCCATTTATCATATATATTCAAGTATCTTCTTTACCATATTCTATTTATCATAATTTAATTATAATGGGATAATTTATTTTATATACCCCATACTATACAATTAATTTCCAAATGATAAAAGACCCATTTATCTCTCATCAACCCAATTATGATTATTTATGAAGAGTTATTTTGCAGGGGAAATTTCATCGAGATATTCCATTAAAAAACAACTATTTAGTGAATACAATACCAATTTCCTATCAATGGTTTTCACATATATACCCATTTAATTATTCTAATAGGGAATTACATGTATGTATTTCTCACTCTTTAGTTATTTAATAAAATATGATGATGATTGAATCAATGTTGTATGATCTATGTGGAACAATGAAGTATAAAATTGAATTGAAAGTGATCGGTGCACCTAGAATTATATAGTGCTCTGATGCACTGAATAATGATTAGTCATATAAGAAATCATGTTGGGACAAGGAGTGAATATGATTTATTTAGGGTACATTGTCCATCAAGATTTTAGTAGTTATCCTTGACCTTTGTTTCTAATGTAATGTTATATATTCAACAATATTTCCCATGTACCATTTTTTATTATCATTTTATATCATGTCTCTTTGTTTATTTTTATTATTCTATATATTTTATTCCTATTTTCTAATATGTATTAATTTAATCAAGTTATTCCTTGTTTATTCCTTTTATTGTCTTTGTATCCCTCACCTTTAATATTATTTTCCCTTGGTTATCCCGTGAAATATTAAGTATTAGTATGTTAAGGATGTTTCAAATAATTATTTTCTATTTCCAACATTAAGTTTCATTATACTCTACCTAATACCCAAAGACACTCATTTTTTGTGATATATAAAGTGTAATTTAATTTAATAAATCATGTATTAATATAAAATAAATATAAGTTTTGTTACAGTTTGTATCAAAGGAATAGACTAGTTATTTTGGGGTTTATGATTAGAAAATTCATGTGATAGCTTTACGAATACTAATATGTAAAAGAAAGCATCCCTATATTTTGGAAATTATATAGTAAGTGGTGTATCGAAAAAAGACATCACTATTTAGATACTATAAGTTGACATGGTTCTAGAACATATGAACATAAGGGTAAGAACTTTGACAAGGTGTGTTAGGATCGACTCATGATAACCTAGTACATGAAAATGAGATTTACAACATTACTAGTTTGAAATTCCTAGTGTATATTCTTTTATAAATTCATAGGGTAATTATATCCCTTTTTTTTGGAACAAAATAATTCCCAGAAGAATATATATTAGAAAATAGATCATGGATAACTTATATGGAAGTATATAAATCCATTTGTTCCCATAATACTTGTAATTTATATGTTATTCAATTAATTTCATTGGATTCACCCGTTATGTGTATAATAATTTAAGAATAATCATCCCAAATCTTTCATTTCTTCATGAAAATAGTTAGAAATATATAGAATCCAGTCAAAAATTACTGTGATGGGAAATGTGATGACTTCCCCAACATTATTCCTAACCTAATGGAGGGATTACAAAATCAATTATTATACTCTCTCATCTTACTCGGGTCTTGAAAAAAATCCTAGATCAAGAGGAGTTTCCAAATCCTCATAATAGAGAACTATCTGTTCTTGAGTCCTTTTTGTGAAAGAGGTGTTTGACTATAAATACATCATAATATATCTTAATCATAAAACCGTGGATCTAATTCATTGAGAACATCTTATCCATACATCATTATTCCATACAAGAAATGGTTTAATTGGTCATTTTTTGTATGGATGGATAATCTAACAAGTGGTGTAAATTAGTCAATAACAAGAAGCATGAGGAAGAGATCCATGAGATGGGGTGGAAAGAATACAAGAAAATTTCTTTCAATATATATTTTTGTTGCACACTATGACTTAAAATGGAAAGGGATTTCCATTCCCAAAATAAAAAATATGATGAATCTATCAGGGAATTCCAGGAAAACATCAAAACACATTCATGATATACCTCCAATGTTTTTGTTACCCATGAATTAATGACTAATTAATTATTTGGATAAGAAAAACATACCCCACATAAATCTCAATCGATTTATGACATTGATATTTGTGATGAAATTGTCTGATGTTCCTTGAATTTTGAAATAGATATCATCAAATCCCAAGGGACTAATGGGCATAAGAAGAGGGTGGTGGAGTTTAATGTTTTTATTTTTATTGATAAATCTAACTATTTCTTGACATTTCAACATCCCACTTGTTAAAGGTTTAGAATGAAACGCCCATGAAATTATTTAAAGGGAGTGAGGAAATTCTTTGGGAGTAGGATGAAAGTTCACCTAGGTAGTGGTTTCTGATAGGAGAAAATTAATAATGTGATGGAGGAAAGAAATTATCCAATCAAAACTCATTGAATTATTCATTGATTCAACTATAAGTAACCATGGATTTTTTTAAACCAATTCACTAATACAATTATTTTTGGATACATCAAACAACCTATATGGAATAAATTGCGTGATTTTTCTACAAAAACCACCTGGTGGATCCCAAATATTATGTGGTGATAGGTAATATATTTATTCATTCAATAATAGTGAATGTGCTTATTTTTCTATACTCATTCAATCATATACAAAAATTTTAGTTGATATTTTCGAATAACTCAAAAAATAATGGAAGTATAGTTTTCTGTGAAAATAGAAATGTAGAAATTAATACATCCCAAATATATAACTCCTCCCCGGTTAAAATATATGGGCCAAATATCCCAGTGAACCTTGTCATTCTCCCTTAGAGTAGTCTAATGCAATTCTTGTATTGGATTAGAATTCCACATATAGAAACAATTTAAATTCTCATGAGAATGAAATTAATATCCTCATTACGAATAGTATCATGATTATATAAAAGTGAAATGACTAGATTGAGTCTTTATTAGCACCAAAATCACAATAATAGGTATTATTTTCTTATACACAATGACATATAGAACTGATGATTCAGTAAAAGTGAATAATCATCTCTAAATACATTCATATAGTGAGATAATACATTAGTGTGTCTCCCAAGGAATTGTTTGGTCTTCCCCAAAAATGAGAGGTAGGATTTTCAATCATGACTATACCTATGTATTTACCATTATTGATGTATATTTATAGAATGGTTGTTGTTGTACTTGAGGAGCTAAATAATCAGTTACACTTGAAATTTTATAAAGGGTTCATATACACAAATGCTTTACAATGGGGTGCACCAGTCCCCTTCATGAATAAGAATGATGGTTCAATAAACGTTTTCATTGATTATTGTGAACTAAACATGATCATGATAAAGAAAGATTATCCTTTCCAGGTATTGATTGATTATTTTATTATATATATGGTGCACAATACTTCCCTATAGTGGATTTCATTTGCAATATTATCATGTTACATTAATGATTTTAGATATCCCTAAGAATACTTTTTCATACAATGTACGTGCACTATGAGTTCTTAGTAATTACTTTATGACTCATTAATTATCTAAAAATGTTCATGTCCTCGGTGAATAGTGTTTTTGATATTAACAAGAAAATTTATTGGTGGCTATTATAGATGATATTCTAATATACACTAAAAGGAAGAGGGAGCATGAGAAGCATCTATGAACAGTGATAAAGAAAATATGAATGGATAAGATTAATTAAAAGTACAACAAATTTTTATTCCGGTTTAAGAAAGTATTTTTCTTGGGGAATATAATCACTATAAAAGAGATATATGTGGACCATTCAATGGAAGAAGCAATTTTGGAGTGGTTGAGGCCAATATCTATAACAGATAATTGTAGTTTCCTTTAATTAGCTGATTATTATACACTATTTGTGAAAAAGTTCTTATTATTTTCAAACCGTCTTATAAATAGAATTCTAAAGTGGATATATTTTTCATTGAATGATTATAATAGAGAGATATTCAACAAGTTGAAAATAATTCTTGTCACTAGACATATACTAACACTACCCACTAGTGGAGAACATTTCGTTGTATTTAGAAGTTCTTAAAATAAGGTATTGGGTTGTGTGTTAATGCATAATTAAAATTACATAGAATATGATTCACAGCTGTTGAAAGTTCACAAATAGAAAGACCCAACACGTGATATAGAGTTGGCTGAAATGCAATTTGTGTTGAAAATATGCTGGAATTATGTATTTTGGTAGATGTGTTAAATATATATGAATCCTAAAATTCTAATGTATATATTCACATATAAATAATAAAATTTGTGACAATGAAGTTGTTTAGAGGTGATCCAAATTAATAGTTTCCTAATACACTACTATCCTAGTAATGAGAATAATGATTCAGATACTCTATGTACAAAAGGGTACAAAAATTATATCATTGATGAGAATTGATAGGGATCCAATCTTCTTTGATTTGAAAAGGATTGTAATGGGAATTAAAAAGGGCAGAATACCATAGGTCATTTAACAAATTATTGCTCAACCATATCTTATATAGTGGTTAAAGGATTCTCAATGAAATGATTTTGGAACTCCTAAGACTGTAGACACTATAAAAAATGTAAATCCTATGGTTTCAATGTTAATGAAAAAGGAATTTTAACATGTTGGTCAATAGTATGTGTTCCATAAAATCCTGAGATAAAGAAGGATCTGTTGGATGATCCACATAGATCAACCTTCTCTGTCAATACTTGAAGAAAAAGTATGTATTGGGATCTCTATGAACATTATTTGTGGGAAATATATATAGAATGCGATCAAAAATTATACATCTATATGTCTTGTATTTCGACATGTAAAGGGATGATGTAGCTATTACCTATACCTAAATGGAAATGGGAAAAAATCACCAAGGATTTTATCACCATACATTCAATGACATCTCAAGGAAATGATGATATAATTTTTTTGCAAGATTATCTTACAAAGACTGCTAAATTAATTTTGTTTTAGGAGGAATTCACAACCGATCCACCTACATGGATATACATCAGAGATGTGGTGATGCTACATTGAGTTCCATTATTGATTATATCTAAGAGATATCTCATATTCAGTAATAATTTCTAGAAAATTCATCAAAATTATCTAATTACAATGTTTATCTTTTTTATGACTTGTCACCCTCAAACTGAGTGAAAATCTTAGAGGAATATCCAGACACATGAGGACATGTTGAGAGAATTAATAATTTTCTGCAAAATAGGATGGGATCAACATCTTCCTCTAGTAAAGATCTATTATAAAAAATTATTTTGCTTAATAATACAAATGGATCCCTATGAATGGATCTATGGGAAGAGTTACAGAAAGCCGATATGTTTGGATGAAGTTTGGGGATGAAAACTTCTAGGTCTTTAAATGGCCATGGAAATGTAGGAAAAGGTTAAGACTATTCAGCAACACATCAATGCTTCTCAAGTTCAACATAAGATCAATGGTGATGCTCTTCTATGTAACCTAGAGTTGGATGATAGAGAAATGTAATTTCTATGAAAATATATAGGGAATAAGGTGATGATATTTGGGAAGAATTGAATGGATTTTCCAAGATACATCTTCCCATTTTAGGTCTTGGATGGAGTTTTATTAGTGGTCTATCAACTAGTACTCACACCAAACCTATCAAAAATAAAGAATGTATTCTATGTATCCCTATTGAAAAATTTCATACAACACCATTCACTTTTACTAAATCCAAAGGAGGTTCAATTGGAAAATAAACATTCCAATGAAGATCTTCCATTGAAGATCATAGATGAAAGATAAAAATATTTATGATATATGAAAATTCACCTTTTCAAAGTGTTATATGGAAACCAGATTACTGAAGAATAAACATGGGAACTGGAGGAGGTGATGAAATAGAGTTCCTAAAATCTATTTTAGAGTAGGAAAATATAATTTTGTGGAAAAAATTTCATTAGGGGATAGATTGTATTTACCAGAACTATTATAAATAAATGTCCACTTATGATTTAATTTAATATCATGTAATGTAATATGGTTATCAAAAAAAAGTAATTTTTATTTATCCTATATAATTTTAATGACCATTAATTATCATTACCATTGATGAAATTGTCAGTGAAAAATTATCACATGATTTGTATAAATATTGTGTTTTAGCAAATATAGTTGATATAGGAAAAGAGATGATAGCCTTATCCAGTAGGATCATACCTTATGATCCCATTTATCAGAGAATTCATTGTAGATCGAATCACTAGTATTTTTCCTTTATGTCTCCCTTGATAATATCCAATAAGTTAAGAATGATAAAAACCATTTATGTGAGAAGTTCAAGATCATCAAGATCAGGGCCCAAACCATGTTCAATGAACCACCAAATGAATGTATCACTATCACAAACCATACTCCTCAAGAGTTTCAATATGTACCAATTGAATATTTATCATGAAAATATAACATTATTTATTAATTGTTTTTAATATATAAATAAAAATATTTCAACATCTTAATGTCTCTATATAAATGATTTTTATTTCTATTCAATAAAACAAAAATTGTATATTTCAAGTAAAATTCAAATTCATTTATGGAGTTTATTTTGATGAATTAGTGGATTTTTTAAATAACTAATATTTTTTATAAACATTTTTATTAAATAGTATATGTCAAATATAAATAATCTCATAAATTTTATGAAGTAAAATTTAATTATTATATGGGTTCAAAAACAATTATTTTCAATAACCCATAATTTCTTAATATATATCAAATTATTTTCAAAAGAAAAAATTAAAATATTTATAAAAATATTCAGATAACAAGAATATTAATTTTTTAATAAGAATATTGAAATTATCTATTGATGAATGTTTCTAAATTTTTTGACATAGTGATTGCTCCGTGTAAAAATTAAATACCATATAAATATACGTTCTGTATTAAGACATTGTAATGACCAAAAAGTAATGTAATAAAATAAATGAATTTTATCCAAATACAAATATATGTTTTTTATGAAAAATATTTCGTTTTTAGGCTTATTTTATTTATTTTATAATGTATTTATTAATACAAAAATTCCAATAACCTGTTTTATGTTTATAAAATCATTTCTTTAATATGATTAAATTCCACAAAAGAAATGATATTAATTTAGTAGTGTCATCCCTGGGCCTCATAAAATAATTATATCCTCTCCCATTTGGATGATACCATTGTAAAATTCAATGGTAAGGTTTCGAGTTTTGGTTATTTTATTATATTGAGTCCAAAAGCATAGTTTGAGAATTTTTAATGTTTTCCCCACTCATTTATTATATAAAACACCCAGGATCCCACATCCCTACATTCAAAATATATTGTTAACATCTTTAATATTCTATCCCCTCTCTATATTCTTCCATTGTTTCCTCAAATACCTCTTGAATCTCCTCCCAGTCATTTCGAATCAAACAATCATCTAAATGATGTTTTCCTTTCTCCACCTTATTCAATTTTATTATTTTACTTATTTCTTTTATATTTATTTACATAATATGGGATATATAATTACATATTACCCTTATTTATTAAGTTATTTCCAAATTATGAGATACACATTTTCACTCATCAACTAATTTTATTAATTTTTATGCGAAGAAGTTATGCTCCCAAAATTTCATCGTGATTATCCATGAAAAAACAATGATGTTGTGAATACCATAACTATTTCCTTTAATGGGAATTAAAATTTATAAACATATAATTATTTGGATTTGGAAATACATGTATGTATTCCAAACTACATAATTTTGTAATAAAACATTATGATTAATGAATTCTTGCTGAATAATATGTCTTTCACACTTAATCATGAGAATTAAATGAAAGTTACGGGTTCTCCCAGATTTATATAACACTACAATGCATTGGGTAATGTTTAGAATCATTAGACTTAATACTAGGATAGAGAGTAAAACTAATTCCTTTATGTGTTATTTTCCATCATGATTTCATGGGTGTCAACTTTGACCAATGTTAATGATGTAGTGTTTTAAGTTTTTGACATATACACCATGTTACCTATATGATTATCATACTATATCATGTCTCATTGTTCATGGTTATAATTTTCACTCCTTTATTTCTATTTTCTAGAATTTATTAATTTCATCATGTTATTTTTTTTACTCCATTATTGTTCCTTATATTTCACCCCTTTCTTATGTATGTCCTTTTGTTATCCCATCATGTTTTAGGTACACACATGTTAAAAATGTTTTAAAGAAATATGATGTATTTCCTATATTATGTTGTTATATAATGTACCTAATTTCCAAATATAGTACATTTCTCAATATAATGAGTTTTAATATTTGTTGTTATATATAATAAATCAGGTATTAATTTGAAATAATGAGTAGGGTTGATATAATAAAAATAGAAAGTGTTAGATAATTATATCTCATCTAAAATTATAATGTATGGTGAGTGTTCCATTTATATCCACATAGATTGAGACTCCTAGTATAAATGATTTTGTAAATTATTTGTTTCATTAATTTGTTTTGAATATATTGAAAATATTATTTCTCTAATATAATCAAGATTAGGATTCCGAGATTAACAATGTATAAATTTTAAATTTATGATAATGTTTAAAATATACTTAGAATTACATATTATTATCTAAAATTAATAATGTTATAAACAAATTCACCATATACCATTGTTTAAGAATTTATAAAAGTGGAAATAAATATAGCAATACTCTTGGATATTGTATAAATTTATCATCTATGAGGAAAAATATTACTACTGTTAGATCTAAGAAGATCACAACCATATTTAGAAATATATTCAAGGTAATTTATGAAAAAATTGGAACATATAGAGAATTATAATTCTCCATGGAATGATAAAAACCTATTGGATCATTTCATGTAATAGAACACCCTTTAATTTAGACTAATAGCTTTTCCAGTGGTAGTTTATCAATGATTTAAGTTACATGAAAATATATTAATGGGCATGTGATATAATGAAAGTTAACAAGATATCGTTGAATTATTCTATTTCATAAATAATTCTGATCAATAGTGGTCATTAATCAAAATATATAGGTACAAATAATAAATAGATAACATGGAATAGAGATCATTTAAAGTTACATTCATCAATAAATATTTCCCATGTGACCAAAAAACTAAAATGAATCGAATGATTCTCATATTAAAACAACAGACTTAATAATGTGTTGTAGTGTATGAAGATACCGTATAAATACTATTAAGGTATACTATGGATCACATATGTAATAAAAAAATAATTATTTACCATTTTATAAAAGGGATTACATTATTACACTGATGGGATTTTATTAAATAATTCACATTTTATGATGAAATATTTTTATGCACCACTAAAATAGAAAAGTATATTTCTAGATCCTGTATATTCATTAAAGATAAACATAATAAGAGATTTGATGAGAACCATGAAAAAGGTAATCCTTATCTAATGTATACGAAAATGAAGTTATTCTATTAATTTTAAATCTTTGGAATGAAAAATAAATTAAAATAGTTGATGTAAATGAGATTATTTCTATGATTAGAGACAAGGTGAATTCGATAATAATGTAAGTGAAATAATTATATCACTGGTATTCTGTGATTAAACTTTAATTAAATGTGTAATTATTCAAAATTATATCCAATGCATCAAGGGAATATATCATCTAAGGGGATTTGGGGAAAAGGCCACAATTATTTGATCAATATTACTGAGATTGATATTCATTAAGATTTAGTGGAAGTCACATTAATACTATATTAAAATATATCTAATAAATTATATTATTTGGGATCCTTGAGATCTTTTATATGTATTATTTTTTCTATAAAAATTTTATTTTTTCCTGTCATAATAATAAGTGAGTTCTCAGTCAACACTCATAGTGGAAATCACACAACAAAAGAGATGTGTTTTGAAATTCCCATTATGCGAAAGAAAAATTTTATGTTTAATGTTGTTATTATGGATGTAATACCTATGGTTGAATATCATATAATCCTTGGTATGTTTTGGGTTTTATAATTGGGGTAAAAAATAATTTTAATCAAAATAAAATAATATTGATGATAAAGATGTGTTGTTATCTAACTTAATGGCGTAGAATTCATTATCAGTGTAAAATATAAATCAACGACAAGTATGTATTTTTAATTAGATTATATGGGAAGAAAATAATACAAATTCTATAAAAGTAAGTTCTAATATTATAATTCTTTATGAACCTATTACACAAAAATAAATTGTTTTATGTCTTGAATGACCACCTAGAAATCCACTAATGTGAAAAGTTTAGTTTTCTAATGATTTTATGCCTTATTCAAAAACTATATAAATGAATCCCTATAGAATGTTTATATAGAATAAATGGACTAAAATAAAAAAACAAAAGGAATTTTATGAAAAGATATTTATATTCCCATCTATTTCTCCTTGGGGGGACCTGGTTCATTTCATTATGAAAAAAGATAGATCTATGAGGATTTGAATTTATTATTGGAAAATAAATGATACTAAAATTAATTAAAAGTATATTCCTCTTGAATTGATGATATATTCAATCAAATTTATGAAGAAGAATATATTTCTAAGAATGACCAATTTTATGGGCTTCATTAGTTATTATTTATAAAGGAATATATTCTGAAAATAGTAATTAAAATGAGTTATAGACATTAAATATTTAAAATAATGCATTTTTGATAGACTTATTCTCCCACTACTTTTGTTGATCTAAATTACATATTATCAAAAGAATATAAAAAATTATATTATTGTTAAATTTATTGGTGATATCATACCGTATTAAAAAATATATTATGACTGTATGATTAAATTATGGATCATTCATGACACTCATAAAGGAAATGGGATTGATGGGAAATTTAGAATGTTCGAATTATATTTTCATAACTTTCTTTAATGTTTTTATTTTCAAAAGGGTTATAATCTCAGTTGTTACTATGAATGAAATTGTAGTCAAATAATTTCCTACAATAATTAATCTCTTCAAGTTTGGTAGTTTCATCAGTTTGGATGATTATTATCAATGGTTTTTCTAAAAGATTTACTAATATCCTCACATTTTTGCAAAAAAAATATGTGATGAGGTTATGAATCAATATACAATGGAAATGTGAAAATTTATATTAGGAATTGGATTCGATATTGTTCAATACTCCAAATTCTACTCTATTATAAGGAAATGATAGATTTGTGATATATAGTGATGTATCAAAGAGGGGAATCAATTGTGTCCTTATTCATAATGAGAGTGTAATTTCCAATGCATTAGTTATGTTAATGAATAATCAATATAATTAACCAAATATTGACCCTGAGATGCTATCCATGACCTTTTTCGGAATATATGGGTACATTATCTTTATGGTGAATGATTTTTGATCTACAAATACCAAAAAAATCTAAAATACATCATTCATAAAATGATATAAATTTGAGTCAAAGGGGAAGGCTCAAACTACTAATGGATTATGATTTCTCAATACACTACCCCCAAGGAAGTCAAATATGGATGTAGATGAATTTATCAACATAGATCATGGAGTTGTAACCCAATATATATCAGAAGGGATAATATATTCATGGATCCAATAATTAATCATATGGAAACTATAGGTATGGAGAGATATAAAAACTTTTTTCAAATTATTTTCAAACCATATTTATTATAAAATAGAAACATTTATTATCCATATTATGATTTTTTTAAAAATAAGATTAAATTCATGAATGATAGGAAATTGACATACATCATATACTAATATGGTGACTTGATATTTGGAAATAGGTTATGTGTTTCATATATATATAATATAAAATTATAATTATTTATTGATTATCATATCTTAAATTTTACTATACACTATATAAGCATAATGATGTGTATGGATTTTACAGAACATATTTATTGGATAATATTATTGTGAAATAGATGATTATGTGTCAAGATGATAGTATTGATAATAATTATAGGTTGGGAGACAATATCCTTGATGGTTCATGAAATGTATACCAATTCCTATGTTTAAATGGGATGAAATTACTTGGGAACATGTTAGAAGATTACCAAATCCTCTTAGAAACTATAATTAAATATGGATTATAATTGACCACCTTAACAAATGTATATATTTACTTGATATAATATAATATTTACTTATTTATTTATATTCAAAAATATATATTAATTATTTTATATTTCATCATGGAGTAAATATTTCAATTGTGTCTAATTGTGATCAATTGATTAAATTGAAATTATTGAAATATTTTTAGAAGGAAAATAATACAGAGTGTTATTTAAGCACAAAATATCAACCTAATAATGATGGATATTATGAAAGTTTGATTGAAACATTAGAAAATTTTTTAGATAGTGATCACGTAAAATTAAATACATGGGGGATAAATATATATTTTCTTTAGTGTTTTCCTATAACAAAATATTTTATACATGTATTCAAATTCCATTGTCAAAAGCATTATATGGTGATATTTATTACCACAACATGTTGGGATGATGTTAGTGAAATAAAACATGACAGTCTATGACATTATGAGAAGGAAATGATAAAGGTAATGATAATAATTTCTCGTGTTGTAGAATCTCAAAATTGTAAAAAGGAATATGATGATAACTACTGGAATGATTTATAATTTTAGGTGGGAGATTATGTTTTCCTAAAATTAAAACTGTAGTAGATTGTAATAAAATTTTATATGAATGAAAAAATGATCCCCATGTATATAAAAACTTTTTCAATTATGAAAAAATTATTTTTCTGTATTTATGTTTGGAAATTAAACAATCCTCACAAAATTACACGATATATTCATTATCCCATTATTAAGGAAGTACCTACTACACCAAAAACATATCCTCACCTATGACGAAATAGAATTAGTACCTAATATATCTTACTATTAGTAGACAATTTGTATAAATGAAACTAAAGAAAAATTATTAAGGAATTTTAAGATTTAACTATAAAATGTAATTTGGAGAAATCATTAAATAGAATAAGAAATTATGTATGCAAGGGATTTTATGAAAAAATTTCACCCTCATATTTTTATAAAGTAACACCCCTGAAAATTTTGATTGATAAATTTTGGAAGGAGTAATGAATTTTACACCCATGTTTAAGTTATTGTAATAGATAAATATATATTAATAAAATAATAATAAAATTCGTTTTTAAATATTGTATGGCAAAAAAAAATTAATTCGTTAAGATGAATATCTATTTATGCATACATTGTCTAAATAATTCTGGACAAAAATTTTGAAATTTTTCCTGAGAAATAATATTATATGAATAATTGTAACAGTTTTTTTTACATATTACTAATTTAATTTATCATAATGTATTATAATTCTTCCAATAATCAATTTAATTGGTATAAATTTTATAGAAACAAAAAACTATTAAATCATTTGGTGGTAAAAAGGGAATTTTTAGGAAACTATGTTTTTAAAGAATAATGTACATTCATTATAATTATTTAAAAAAGTAATTCATGATGAATGTTTTAAATAAAATTTATTGGTCATATATTTAGATATAAGAATTTAAATATATATAATTATTGTTAATTATCATATTGTTAATGTATGATTATCTTATGAATGGAAAAGTCATTTTTGGAAAACCAATTCTTTGATACATTTAGCAGGTTTTTTTAAAATTTAATTCTCTAAAATCTATGATTATGTTATGATAAAATATAGTCTATATTAGTAATTATAATAATTATAATTAAAAAATAATGTTAACTTATTTTTTATTCATAATATACATCCAAACAACCAAAATTAATTACCATCAGTAAGGTTGAAACAAGTTTAGCAGTGTTAACATAAAATGATATGGTATAAAATGATTAAAACACTTTATAAAACCCTATTTTGTGGTTTTATTTTGATCATAAATTTATCATATAAAATATGAGACATTCTGAAGAATATTTTCCCCAAAAAAATCTTTTAATTATTTTTAAACATTGAAAAATTACAATTGTGTCACTCCCTTTAATTGTAACCATCACCTACTACCATCACATCTTCACACATCATGAGGAATTTAGCTCAACCCATCCCTACCAAAATCTCTCTCACAAAAACTTATACATTTTCTATAGTTTCTGGTCTTCCTTGAAGACAAACCCTAGGGTATATAATAAGATAAGAAATTATTTTTTTTCTAATATAAGATAATCATCTTCTCTATGCTCTTTTTTTTAATTAATTTTTACCACCATCAATTATATCATAATATTAACAAATAAAAAAAATATATTCCTTCTTCTAATATGTTATTTTTTGTACGGTAATATTTACCCATATCATTCTCTATCAAATGGGGAATGAAATCATCGCTCATATATTAGCGGACCATCACCTCACAAACCAATTTATTTTGTTTTCCATTGTCAAGTGAAATGAATTTTCATAGGGATGGAAATAATAATAATATATGATAATTATAACATAATAATTATTCTTTACAATTAATTTAATATCCACTTTCTAACATATTCACCAATTAATTAAATGATAATGATGCTTATGCGTACGTTTGACTGACCATTTCCACAAATTTATGTGATTCATTTTCTCTATAGAAATTTAAATAACTATTAAAAAATGAAAAAAATGAAAAAACATGATATTTATAACATTTATATAAGTATTAATATAAATTAACTACATCATAGAAAAAATAATTGTATCAAATATGATAAAAAATCATGAAACAATGCACCTAATAACATTTAAATCAAGGGTAACAATGATATATTATTAAAGAAAGGGTGATATGGTGTTATAATATGATTATATAATATATTATATATATCAATATGGTGCATATAAGATTACTAAAATGTTTAAAATTATTTTAAAATAGTTTAAAAACCATTCAACAAAAATGAATTCTTTGAAGTGGATTTTGTCTAAATTTTCACTACATTGAAACATAATTAGTATGATGTAACTATTAATTTTTATAGAATTTATATTATTCCCCATTGACTTATTTATCATGAGAATAAATTTATTCAATATTATTAAGGTTTTCATCAGAATTTTACTCTTTCAAAGTAACTCTTTAGAATGAAAATTGATTATATTTTTCTTCGAGATAGGGTTTATTTTTTCTCCAAAATAATATTTTTAAAAATTCATCCAATAATTAATTTTATATAATAAAATTTTTTATGAAATTTTATATTACAATAGGATTTCAAAAAGATTATAATGGATTAATTATAATTTTCTCTAAAGGAATAATTTTGTACTTTCATAAAAAATGTCCATGGGAGTGTTTTTTTAATGTATATGGTGTTAATAGATAATTTATCCACTAAAACTATTTTATGAAATTTGTTTTATTTAACATGTTTTTATTTATTATAAATATAAAACACATTAATATTATCATATTTTGATGTTTTATTCCTAATTTCATTTATTCTTCAATATAATTGAATTAATTACAAATCCAATATTTCCTATGAATCGATGGTCGTATGTTTCCATTATTATTTGATGTTGTTAAAAATATATTCATACATTGACATTATTATTATCATTAGATATTAATGTTATCTTAAATATCTATATTATTTATATAATCGATATGATCATTTCCAAGGACATATCCCAATACAATATGTTATGTTTTATAATTACATTTATTTGATTGATGGGCGAAATATTGATATTCCATATTTCGTTCTATATATGAATATTTATTAATAATTGATTTTTATTTTGAAATAAATGTATCATTCCTTATATGATTAATTCATTGGAAATTTAATGATGGTTGGGGACTATAATTATACATCCTCTCAATTCATGTACATTTCTCATGAGAGAAATTAGTTGTCCAAATTAAAATGGGATTTTATGTATATGAAGTAATTGGTTATATAGTATTGGAGTAAGGTCTTGATGGTAAATATATCATGATTAATAATATCGTGATGAATACTATTATGAATTTCTTTCATTTATAATTATTTTTTTATTATCCATGACATTATTTCATTGATATTATATAGGGAATAACTTCATCATAAGGTTCTTGATTAAATAGAATGCGTTTTTAGTATCTTCACTTCCATATTAATTATTTATTCTTTAAACATTTTATCATTCACTTTATTTAACCATATAATTAATTTAAGACCATCAATTTTTTGATTGCTTTCACTAAAATATAAATAATAAATCTTTTAATTTATTTCAAGGATGCATAATGATTACTTTTTGTTTTGTTTTATTGTTTATTCGAAATATAATATGGTTATCAAGTATGTATCTAGATATCCAAGACAAATAATCCAATCTGCCCATTTGTAATATATCTCTTGTATCTATGACAATGTAGTCAAGTATACTCCCTATCATGGTTACTATAGTAGGTTTTGTTACAATATTTCCCTATAATCGATTCACAGCTTCAAAGACCCATCATTATTATTATCATAAAGAACAATGTATCCTTACAATAAATAAATAAGGTGTAGGAATCCATTATTACACATGTCATGAGTTTTTTTCCTTCATTTTGACTTATTTCATTATTACCATTATTTATGGAGTCATAGATATAGGTTTATCATAAGAGAATAGTGAAATATATATCTCATATTCTTGAATTTGGGTATTTCTTGGTAACTCATCGTGATACAAGTTAATATATTCCAATCCTATAGGAATATCTTTTATTAAAAGGCTACATTGACCATACATGTGTGCTATCATTTATTTTTCTCTAACAATTTGATTAATGAAGGATATTATATGTTTATATAAACATATTTTTGGTGATGAAGTTTCACCAATAAAGACATGGGTTTCCACATCACCATAATGAATAATACACTCTTATTTGAAATAGAATTTATGATTATATTGAAATACAATCCATTATAAAGATTATATAAAATTCAATCATAATTAATAATAACCATTTACTCTATATGAAATTATTATGGATCTTAATGGGAGATGAATGGTGTATAATTATTGGAATAAGATCTGTAATATGTTTCATGATTGAAAAATCCCTTCAGAATGTGATAATTTATTATTTAATATTCATCGAAAATACGAAACATATAATAGAGTGATAAGATATATAATAAATTAAATCAATTTACAGATTGGATTTTATGATCAATATACCATCCATCAAATTTCTAGGGATATCAACATCAGCAATGGTAATTCCATAAGATTAGACTACCCATCCTGATCTCATTAGTGGTAAGTTCACCTGATTCTTGAGGAATTTGTTTGAATTATTCTCAGTCTCTCTACTATTGAAGCATAAGATAGATGAACTGTCATTATTTCCCATTTATTCATAAACCAAATGGACCATACATATAAATATTGACAATCTATAATTGAATTTAAGTATCTATATTGATGTTTCTATCAAAAAGTATCATAATATTGAAATCCCATCATTATTTGGTTTTTTTATTCATTTAATTTAGCTTAAATCTCAAGTGACCACTTATTTAATCGAATTTAATTGAAGGTACATTTATTACTATATTATTTCGCTATATTGATGTTACATAATACTAAATCACCATATGATGAAAACATTATGAAAACTATTTCCCTTAAAATGTAATCCAAAATCCCATAAATGAAATGGGAAATTTTCTATTATAACTGTTCTATGATGTTTGTTATAAAACATTATAATATTACGAGGTTATAATTATATTCTTTTAATCTTCCTTTTACAATAGTATTAGGATGTTTCACTAAATTTCACTCTATATCTGTAATGGAAAAAATTTCTTGAATAATATCACATTTAAATTTTTATTGTGCATACTTTGTATTTCATTATCTCCTATGGAATTCTAGATAAATGACCAATTTTTATTTGTATCTCTTCTAAAACAACATCGATCCAAAAAAACCTTTTCTTTTTAAAATTTTCTCACTTCCATGAATATAATTTTGGTATAGTAGATATATTTCACATCTACTAATGGATTAGCAGTTCCTTTAATGGATTGAGCATTCGACCACATTAATATATCCAACATATTTGCTTCATTCTATCGAAAAATAATTTTCACTATACCGATAAGTTTAAATTTCATTAACAGTGTCATTTCCCCAAATATGGCTGGGATATTCAGTGAGCCAACACCCACTATATTAAATTTATAATGATGGGATTCCGTATATTCAATATGTGATTTAAGATGATCATTGTTTCATCCAGGGAGATGCATCTATAAACAAATAAAAATCTAAAATTAGATCATTAAATCATATATATCAATCCATAACATAATAATACATTAAAATTATTAATAATTGTGTTGTTTTTAATTAATGGGGTTTTCAGCTACGTTATTCTAATATATATTTAAAAAGGGTCATATTAGACTTTATATAATATAAACTATATCAACCCCAAATCCTGAAACCTAGAGCTAGTGTTTTAATTATTATATTTTATTTGATATATGATGTTATTTAGATCAAATTAAAATTATTTTTATACTAGGTATATACATTATATATATATTCTATTTGAAAAAAAAATTCATTAGAAACACCATTAAATCATTGAAAACAACTCAATGATTCTTTCTTCATATCCCAGTGAAAAAATATCAAATGATGAGCTCAGAATCATGGTAAGAAAAATCATAGAGTGAGTTTTATCAAGAATATATGAATCATGAATTTTAAATGAATGTAAATAATCAACAAATATGTTATTTAATCATTGAAATTATTTCAAAATAAATCCATTTATAATATTAACAATGTAATCACATGTATAATAATGATTCCAATTTTAATGAATAAACTTCATAATATAAATACTTATTATCCTGTGATCAAGGGCTCATGCCAAGGCACCATGAGAGTATATATTATAATGTTATTCAAATATATTTTGATTATTGTTTAGGTATACACTAAATTACCTACAAATTTACAAAATGGTTTTTCGAATGAGATGTATTGATGCATCGAAAGGATATCCATAATATGACACCACCCACCACATATATTAGTCCAATGAATTCCACATAAATTTAATTAATAATATATTATATAAATTATATCATTTTTTCAATAAATTAATATATTTATTTAATTAATAATTCCAAATATCAAAATTTATCCATTTATTGTAATACAATTCATTATGACATTCCATTTAATAATAAAACATATTGAAAAGTTTTAAAATTAATATAATATGAATTTATTTTAAATTTTACCTAATATATCAAAGTCTCAAAAATTATAGACATGTGTGAGTAAAAATAATGTCTAAGAAAATTGTATAGTAATAGAGAACATGATCATAAGAAAGTATAATAAAAGAATATGGTATAATCAATAAATCAAAAAAGGATGATAGAATACCACAAATTCCTCATAAATTTTTTATTGAGTAAAATTAATATCTCTATTAAAATAGGGTAGAGAATGAAATTAAATAATTAAAATAAATATTATTTAAACTTCTTTAACATTTCATAAAAATGATGATATAAATTACATGAAAATTTACTTCCATCCTTTTAAGAAATATTCAATTTAAAAAAACATGAAATTAAATAATTTGATTATATTTGAAAACTTATTGATGATATTAGTAGATTATCAATAATAAATAACATTTATATAGGTGGAAAAATAAATTTAAGTTTTAAACATTAAAAAATTTTCCTTTTGTTCATGAGTAAAAAGTAAAAGAGAAATTTATAAAAAATGTTTACAAGGATTATTTATTTAAAAAATAAAATAAAATAAAATTTAGTCCAAATTTCTAATACAAACCATTTATGTTTAAATAAATACTTCTTTAAAAAATATGAAAAATATGGATATCGAAGATAACTATTCCAGACTAAAAATGTGAAATAAAGTCATTATTTTGTCTAAATAGTCATTTGGTTATTTTGAGTTTCAAAGAGGGTAATAGTTGAAATAAAACATTAAATTCATGTAAATATATAATCCATGGAATAAAATATATATGTTTTATGAACTAAATTTTATTTACATCTTTCAATATATTCTTAAACAAGAATGGTACCAATAGAAGTGAGAGTGTAAAATAAACTCATCTATAATTATTAAAATCTAAATCAAAACCCATTAAAAAAATTATAACCTTAAATACCATGAATAAATATTATTTGAAGATAAAATATATGTAATGTTCACTATATACACCATATAAATGATATTATGTGCATAAAATGGAATCATCGTAAACATAGTGAAATTGAGAAGAAAACCCGATATATGGGATTTATTCTGGATCATATACATTATATAATCCTTACTAAAAAATTTATATGTTTTAAAGACATTATTAAGAACCATTATCGTTGATATTAAAATTTATAATTTAATTTATTGTCACTTTACGTCCATTCCTTGTACAGTTCTTATTTATATCGAATAATAATGTTTTTTCAATCTATTTGTTATACACTACTTTGGTGTAATAATCATGGTCAAAGATGTTATGAAATTATTACATAATATCCAAACTTTTAATAATTTCCTGAATTTTATTTTCAATGTTTTTATACAATTTTTTAATAATTCGTTCAATAAGGTAATAAAAAAAAATTAAATTTGGCATTCATAGAGTAAGTAATCTGCACAAATTCATGATAACATTTTCATTTCCCTATTGGTTTGAGGGGAAATAATGTATATAATGATTAATCATATAGAATAATTTTTTAGAAATAAATATAATACATATTCATTAAATATATCCTTTTTAGAATCCATGTCATGTTGATATGAAACATGAATGATATAATGTTTTGAATGTTGTAATCCAGATATATGCATTTGGGAAGTTATCATTTCCCAATATATGGGTGGTGTCATGTTAGATAGTATTTAATATTTAAATAAGAATAAATATTTCGTAAATATAATATATATAGATTATATTTATCATTATAAGCTTCCATATGAGGTGTTTATGAAATATTATAAACAACTCTTTGGGATGGTTGTGGTCGGCACATACACAGAAGCAGAGTTTACACCATCCATCAGATGGAGAATAGGTAGAACATAATTTTTCCTTACCATAGTAACAATTTATTATTTGTAAGATACTAACTTCATTATATATTGTAATATAAAATTAAATTTAAGGATATTAGAGAATAAGTAAACTGAAAGGATATAGATATGATAATTGACACGTCGTTTGAAAACCTTCTTTAAATTACACCTTATGTTGCATGCGAGTGCACTATTTGAAATAATAGATAATTTAAAATATGGACATGTATTTAGATATATAGTTGGGTTGGTTTGGTCTAGATATGTTGTTTTTTATTTTTTGACAAAACTTCTAGCATGAGAACTTGTATAAGTGTTGTGGGTGGGAAACATGTAAATAGTGAAAACGTATTATAGAATATATGTGTTTATCAGGTGATGTTTCTCAAAATTTTCATAGATTATAATATATGAATTATAATGCTGAAATAAAAACAACCAGTGGTTTTTAATAAAATTTTCATTATCATGAATCCTTATCAGTTTCATTTAACCATTTTAACTTATTTCACACATAACTATTGCTTTAACTTTTCCCCATGATTACTATTCATTATGAACAAAAATGAAATATGAATTAAAACACAATTTAGAAATTATTTTTACAAATAAGGTATCAATTTTATCAAATTCAATTACTTAAAGTGGATGAAATTGTTTTTAAGGTTAACATGTAAACCATGTAAAAAATAATTTTTAGGAAATATCAAATATTGAATATTAAAAAGAATTAATATGTATACATTACATAGTAAAATCCATTAGGTAAATTTTATATTTATTTATTTGTTAAATTATCTATAAATTTCATTAAAATTAATTATTAATAGTGTTTGATTTTTGAAAGGGTCAAACACATTTAACCCATAAAATATGTCAAAAATTCTTTTTACGCCTCAATGGTTTCATTTTCATTTCTAATCAATTAAAAATCAATATAAGGACTTATATCATTATTATGGAATATTTTTATAATTGAGGAGAAATTAACTATATTAAAATATATCATTAATTAAAAATATCATTTATCACAAAAATCTAAAAAATCAATCATTAGATAATTATAGTCTATAGAAAGAAAAATACATATTTATGTTTATATAATTTGATATTATTTTCTATGAAATATTAAGAAATTGAGTTTTAAAACAGTTTCTCTATAATGAAATGATTATATACTACAATTGATTCTTGAGTTATACATATGGAATGATGATTATGTATTGTATTACTTATTTACTACATTGAAATATTGATTATGGTGGACAAAGTAGGTGATTTGTGGGGCTCAATATTAGATAGTTCCTTTGGTAATTTCTATATCAAAAGAGACAAAAGAAACTATGTATTTGGAATATTATTTTGCTTTTATTTTTATGATATATTGATATGAGTCCATAAATGAAAGATTATATTTTATGTATGAGTTATATCATTATGAATAATTTAATTATTTTTTCTTTGGTTATTTATAATACTATGTAATTCATGGGGATATTCCTCATTGATGAGTTTAAGTAATATGGAATATTTAATTATTGAATATCTATTATATATTATTCAATCCTTTGTTGTTCCATTATGAATTTCATTTAACACATTATGTTACTCATTATCTATGATCAACAATTTATTTTTTTCTTTACCCCAATGGTTCGGAAAAGTGTAATTTGATTTATTTAAGGTATATACTAGATGAAATAACAATATTATCAATAAAAAATAATATGCACTACATGTTTTTGAATATAATTTCTAAATAATTTTGTGAACTATTGACTAATGGAAAGTAAACTATTCTATCATATGGGATATGATATCATATATAATATGAAATTTAAATATTTTAAACACTAGATATGGGTTATTACTATTAGATTTGATACATTGAGATGTTCGTCACCAAATATAAACTAATGTAGGAAAAACCCCCGACATGAGTTCTCATAGTAATATAGTTTCCATTATAGCATTCAAAAGTCCGTATATGAGGCTCTTTTTTGGTAGAGGTTAAAAACTCCAAAATATAATGAATATTCTAGACATAATTGAAATATGACCTCTCTCATGAGGAACAATTGGTAGAAATGTTGTATAATTGAAACAATGTACTAAAAATCTTACTCACCAAGTTAATATACATTGTAGGAATAATGTTTTTAGGAATATACATGGAAACTCATAGAAAAAATTATTTCAGATCTCTATCATTTCATTCGACATATGAATAAAATTTCAAGTGTGAAACAATTTAAGGGGGTAGAATGTGACACCCTTAATCTTTAGTATGCATTATCCATTAAAGAAACACTATTTTATAACATAATTAAAATGAAATACTAAATAAATCGAAACCATGACATATTTTATGTAGGTAAAATATTAAAATGTAATATAAACATTAATACATTTTAATTATACACCCATAAATACCATAAAAAATTTACCAATGGATAAAAAACACAATTAAATAAAATATCCTAAAATTGAAATCCTTGTACTGATTATTTTATTTGAAGATATTACATCTAATTAAAACTATGGAAATAAGGAAAAATAATAGAAATAAAATATACATTTTTATAATTATGTAAATAGATAAAATAAATAATTTTTATAAATTTATGTATTCCTACATATATATATATATATGAATATATCTTGATAGTTATTATTAAGGTCGTTATATGTAAGGTCATTAGAAATATGGATATCAAATATATGGTCATTCAGTATAGGGTCCTTATATGTACTACTTTATAATATATACAATAAAGTTGTGAAATTATTAGTAACTAATTAAAAATAATATAATTCCCAAAAAAATATAATTCTAGTTTTAAATAAAAATAATTAATAAAAATATTTTATTATAAATATGTATTTTTTATAACATACTATTACTATTATGTCTCGGAGAAAATAATTTTAGATGTTAATAAAAATAGTTAAATGAATATTTTGTATATTTATTATAAATAATTAAATCTTTAGAAGATTTATAAAATTAATTGGTAGATATTATAATAAATTAATTTTAAAAATATATATTTTAACAATGTTTTTATATTACTATTTTGTGTGTTTATCTTAATTAATTTAATTTATCAATTATAATATAATATTCAAATAAAACATAATATTTTATTATATAACGAAATATATTAACATGCTTCTATTGAGCACAATAATAAGAATGACACTATAATTTTTCAAAACCCCATTTTATAATAAAAATAATTTTATGTATACTGTATATTTTAACAAGAAATGTAAATTAATAATACAAAGAAATTGATTTATATTAAATATAATTAACTTTTTAAATCTGAAAATTTAATCTTTTTAAGATATTTCATTTCATTTTAGGCATAAAAATAATTTACTAAGGTAGAACGTGATTTATCATTGTATATGTATAACAAGGTTAAAATGTTAATTAAAAGGGTAAGGTTATTAATTATCTATTATATTATTTAAAAAATGTTCTTATTTAGATATATATTCCCCATATAATATTTTTGACAATTTATATATACATTCCATGTAAAATGGTAATCTTACAGCTTAAGGATATAGTATTTGAAAAAATGTCACTCAAAACTATTGTATAAAAGGAAACCATCTCTACCCCACCATAACTAGAAATTTATATAAAATATATATTCAATAAATTGATGAATTCCCAATACAAAATCCTTAAAAAATGTTTAGTATCTTTGAGTTCCACAGTCGTGGTTTAAATCCTTAGTTTTAGACGAACATGTTAAAAGAAGAAGAGAATTCAACAAAGTATTTATCAATGATATTCTCTAACAATTTCAATTTACTTATCAATATAACGCATTATAAATACCATTAAAAATGTTACTATTTTATATTAAAATAATTATTATTTAGAGGGAATTATATTTCAATTAATTAACTCAAAACTCATACTGATTCATTAGTATAAAATGTTCCTTTTTGGGTTAGTTCAAATACCAACATGAATGATACTACAAAAACATCATCCTTTTAATCATGAATACTTTTAATTACATTAATACTTTTATTATATTTTATTAATGAGTAAAATATCTAACTAATATGGTTAGGTGATGGTGAAATAGAAATAAATGGTCATTATAAACTAACATGTTGTTATTGGTAAATTATATAAAAAATGTTCCTCATGTATTTCATTGTCAAAAATAATATTTTTATCTTCCATCCAACATATATGGTTTTAAATAAACAATTGTATAAAAATTTCTATAATAAATTTGGAAATATTGTAATGGTAATTTTTATTTCAAATAATGGAGATAAATTTAACCATTTTGATCCATGTATAAATAAATCAAAATTAATAACATATGATGTTGAAAATAATTAAAAACTATCTTATATATGTTAAAAAATAATTATAATTTAAATTTACAACATGTAATTTATTTTAATAATGTTAATAATTAGATAGTTAATAGGTTTACATTTATTACACATGTGGTTTATGTACTCTCATTGGTGTGGGGAGAAACTGATTGATTTGTTTTACCAATATCACTTTGTAATCTGGATTGGTGATGACTTAACATCAATTGAGTGAATTGTTTTGAAATTTATATATAAAGACTCATTTATTTTCAGCTACTATCACAAACCATCTCCCAGGTCCCATGTCATGACTACCCCAATCCTACCTTCCAAAGGCCAGGGGCTAGTGACAAGCACCGAGTAGGCATATCCCAAAAAGGGAAGGAATTTACTTTTAAACCTATACACAAGCATGAAAATATAACTACGGAAGGAAAACACAACGTAAACCACAACTGTCATTGAGAATACTATTAATAGTACAATACAACTAAAAAGTATAAAGGGTCCAGTAAAAGAGCTGAAAACCACAAAGGAATGTACAACTACCAATGTCATTCTATTCAAACACTACCTAAAGGGTTGGTGGAGGGTTGTTTCCTTTTTTTTATAACTATATGTCATCCATCCCTTCTCACTAGGCACCACCTAGTCCACGAGAACCAATGTCTTCGTCGAATTTTCAATCACCTCATGAGACACGACATGTGAGGGTGATGCCCATGTAGGGGTGAGTAACACAATACTCAGTATGGACCCCAAACCACAAAGGAAAGAGTAAAATGCAAGACCAGACAACAGGATCACACAGTAGGACCAAAAAGCAATGAAAGATCACAACGGGGTATAATTCAAATTCTTAAAAGTAAAATTATCAGTCATTGTGTCGATTTATCTACTGTTGTTGAGGGAAACATCTGTGATTATCCACAGTGGTCGGGTCCTCTATAGGGATACTGAGGTCTGCACATCTGTTGAACCATTGAGGTACAGTTGTCTACAGAATGACTGAGGTACACTCGTTTGTTGAACAACTTTGGTATGCTGGTATGCTAAACCACTGAGAAATGGTCATCTATGAAACCACTGAGGTGAACTCATTTGATGAACCACTAAAGTATGCTCATCTACCGAACCACTCATGTAGTCTTGTCTATTGAAAGAATAAGGTATGCACGTCTACAAAACCACTGAGGTACACACATCTGATAAACCACTGAGATACGCACATCTACTTATCCACTTAGGTACACTTGTCTATAGAACCACTGAGGCATGCGCATCTTCAGAACCACTTAGGTTCTCTTGCCTACAGAACAACTGAGGTATGCTCGTTTGGTGGACCACTAAAGTCCGCCCGTCATATTCTTCTTATCACATCTAGTCATGGGATTCCTATTATCCATTGTGCTTGATTATGGGAGAATGTAATGTTGAAATAGTGGGTTCCCTAGACCCAACTATTCAGTACTTTTGATTTTCATATCGGGTATACAGTTAGTTGTACATGTTGTTATCTTACCCTTACAATGTATACTTTTCTGCATCAACTAGGTAATGGTAATTTCCATATATTAATTACCATATCAAAAGGTTATAGCAGATCCCACGATATAATGAGAACCTCTTGATACTATGACATTATTATCAAATATATGTTCTTTAGTCTAGAAACATCTCACTTATTGGAAAATATAGATGTTTGACTATTATGTGTTTGGGGCTCATTATAATTGAGACTTTTTCTCATGAAGTTCGCACTTGATGATCTCTAGTAGTGAGATCATTAGGAGTAACGTGTCAATAAGAACACCACATGTTTCAGGTGTCATTGGATGTTCCTATCTATGATCATGTGTAATGGTCTCTTGACATTAGATCATTACCAATGTATTTGATTATATTAAGTACTTTGATGCAAGAATAAAACCATGGAAATGTAGCCGTGGCGAGGTAGTTTGTGTTGGGTACATCATTGGTGGCAAGACCTTGGTTGAATGGTCAAGAAATGATTTGTCCCTTCTGGGTTATGGATGTAATATATCTCCAGTCATGTTCATGGCAGTACCATTATAAGACCATTTCTATGGTAGCTAATGTTAAATACATCCAATTAAATCAACAAACAATAAAACAAGATAAGGGAGATGACTCATGAGTGCATCTTGCGTTATAAGATATTGCAGACAAAGAGATTATATTAGACATTCGGTGTTCGTAGGTTGGTTGTTGCAGCTGTGATAATATTTATCTTTTCAAGGGCCATGATGTGTTGCTGGAACCTGCTCTTGGCATGTGAATATTATTCATTGGTGTCGAGATAAGGGCATAGAGGGTGAAGCATAGTATTATATTCAAGAATCTTCCTTATTCAGCTAAATCTTAGTTTTGTACATGGTGGGTCCCACCACTGGGGTCCTAGATTTGTCCTTGGAATAACGATGACCAATTCAATAAATAAATTCATACTATTCGAGTTTATAATAAAAATCATTGAATTTATTTATTAATTGTATTAACAAGTTTTATGTAAATACATGGAAATATATTAATTGAAAAATATTAAATTATTCATTGTTCAATTAATATTTATGGGAATGAAGAGTCGAGTTAATGACTCATTTATTTTCAGGTAATATTGTAATATATTACAATTGAGTGGTAATAATATTTATGACTAAGATTAGTAGTCATAAAATGGCATTGATAATGCGTTAAGTATTCGGGGTTGGTGAGGATATACCGGGTATTTTAATTAACCACTATATATAGAAGAGGAGGGGCTTTTCCCAGGTACAATTAATGGAACTTCTCTCTCTTATCATCTCTCCCATGATCTATAGAGAGATGATCTGGATCAAAGTATCATGGATCAGGCATTCTCTCATGCATCGCTTGGGATGCAATGCGGTGGTCATTAGAGCGCCGAAGGCATCCTCAGAAGTCTGTGATAACACCCAAATTATGATGAATGGATCTCCCATGGATTTCTTGAAACATGTGTGGATGATCTACAGGAGTTCGATGTTCGGTTTTTTGAGAAGTGATTGGAAACGTCGAGGATACGTCGTGCGCGGAATCATATTTAAACATGATATTTTTATAGTTTATTTTGTGTTTAAAATCCCTCAAGCATGATCCTCGACTAAGACATGGATATTGTTCACTGACATTGACACGTTTACGTCGATCATCGGTGGAAAATTTAAAAAAACCAACCTGTATGAGGCTTCCTCTATATGCTAGGTTCCAACAAGTGGTATCGGAGAGAGCGCATGTCAAATTTAAGTCAAAGAAAAATTAAATCTGCATTAAACATCATAGATGGGGTTAATATAGTCTCAACACTGTAGACAGAATCCGAATCGGATGTCTGATGGTCAGTCTGCAGCCATTCGATAATTTGAATTCGGATTCGAGATTGATTTCTGTAGGTTTTTCATATTTCACCAGAAAATCCCATGGCCGAAATACTCACCAGAAAATCAATTTTGTTTGATATTAATTTCGGAAAATTAATTGAATTATTATTCAAATAATAAAATTATTTGCTATTATTATTATTATAATATTAATTTTATTTTGATAAAAATAAAAATTTTATTTAGATAAAAATATTAATTACATGAAAATAATAATGCTATTAAAATAATAGTATTTTTAATCTAATTCCAATAAGGATTAGAGAAACAAAAAAAAAGAGGGGAAAGACATGAAAAACAAGTCTAGATTGACAAAAAAAGAGGAGAGGTAGAGGGAGACCAGAAGATAGTCTACAAAACATAAATAAAATAATTAAATAAATCAGAGGGGGCACTAACATGAAAAAGAAAGTCTAAATGAAAAAAATGAGGTCTGTCGGGTTCCTCTTTCTCTTGTAGACACCTGCAACTGTGCAGTGTGCACCACCAGCCGCCCGCTCCTAGTATCCGTCATGTGGAGATGCACCGCCCAGCCATTGTCGACGTCCCGGCTCTGACATGCGCGACATCGTGACCCAACCAAATCCAACCCCCTCCTCTATTAGCCTCTCCACCATCCCGTGCGGACCCACACTACAACATGTTCCGGACACGTGTGTCCCAGCCCCTGCATGCGCCTCCCGCTTGAGTTGCAGGGGCACAGGGGGCCACACCTCCTCTAAGACGGCGCACGGTCAGCCACCTCCAGCTCGGCCCAACTCTCCACATTGCGCTGAAGTGCACTAGAAGGAAGATTCGGCCCTCCCTTTCATCACACACATTAGGCCTCCCGAGCACAACCCTAGGCCGCCGTCCTAGGCCACCCAAAATCCTCGTGTGGACTGCTCGCACCAGCGATCACCTTTGGCCGGTGCTATGGATACCCCTCATGCCCGCCATGGATAGTGCTGCCTGGCTATCTCCCCCATCATTCTGGCACCACACCATGCCCAGCCCACACCATCTTCGGTGGCACTCCATTCCCAGCCAGACGCATGTGGAGTCGCGCTACCGTCGGGATCCGATATCAGAGCGTGCCTATCACCAGCTGCTCTGACCTCGCTCCGAACAGCCTCAAGTCAGCTCCTTCGCAGCGCCTTCCTGCTCAAACCATCTTGTGTGCTCTTTCATCCGCACTAGGTTCATGCCTACATGACCAATCTGAACGATCGCGGCTAGCTCTCTTCATCACATACTTTCCCTGTTCCGGCCGTTCCTCGGTCCTCTTAGCGGGAAGGTTACTTACTCTACACCATAATAAGTCTAAGGGGGTTTACCTAGCCCAAAACGGGCTTAGGCAGACCTCCTCATCACAGAACGCCATTACACTGGCTCTGCAAGGCACATACTGAGTGTGTGTGGGTTTTCCCTGACCTGAATACACCATGCTTTGTGTTTTCAGGGCTCAGATAAAATTTTATTAATCAAAAACTAATTAAAATAATTAATTTAATTACAGTTGATAATTAAATTACTTAAATAATAATTTTTTATTTAATAATGCCTATGGTGTAATTAATTTAATCGGTATTTAATTAAATTATTTTCAAATTTTATTTTTATTTTTAAAATTAAATCTAATAATTGGTATCGAAAAACGTTAAATTTAATTACTAACAAGAGTGATGTTTTTAATTCAATTAAATGCACTGGAATTTATTTAATGCATGTTTAATTTTTTTCCTGCATTTATTGAATATATGCAAGATTAATGTGTATATGACTGATCATGAGTTGGAGTCTGACCAATGCATGTCTTGTGCATTTATTTGATTATTGATTTAATTATTTAATTTTTTCAATGGTTTTGAAATAATTAGTTTAATTAAATAATAAGACAATCTGTCTGTCATATCAAGTGTCATTATATATATAAGGGCATGCTTGCCCACTGTCAGAGTTTTATTTTACACACTTAGACCCCCTCTCCTTCTTGCGAGTACAGTTGTATAGTGACAGGACGAGGTATGACGCACTTCGTGCCAAGTGATGGTGATGCACTAGATAGGAGCTAGATGCATTGGATGACAAAACGTTGCTACTAAAGTTTCAAGCCTCACGATTAAAGGTACATACCCCTTTGATTTCGGTTGGTCTGTTATTCACTCAACGGATCAACCAATAGTATCATCTCATGATCATGTGTTCATTTTGTTTTTCGTGGTTTATTATTTTCTATGCATGTATAGATTATAGCGTGATAACATATTATAATAATAAACAAGCATGAAAGATTCAATGCATATGTGAAATAATGAGATTTCTAGGTGGGCTCATAGTCTACAAGCTATGGTTCTGCCACTACATGAAGAGTTCTAGGTGGGCTTTTAGCTAGTTGACCACTTTAACTTGAGGCTCTTTGATCTATTGAGTGAATTCCCAACTTCTTGAAGGTACATACCCCTTTGATTTCGGTTGGTCTGTTATTCACTCAACGGATCAACCAATAGTATCATCTCATGATCATGTGTTCATTTTGTTTTTCGTGGTTTATTATTTTCTATGCATGTATAGATTATAGCGTGATAACATATTATAATAATAAACAAGCATGAAAGATTCAATGCATATGTGAAATAATGAGATTTCTAGGTGGGCTCATAGTCTACAAGCTATGGTTCTGCCACTACATGAAGAGTTCTAGGTGGGCTTTTAGCTAGTTGACCACTTTAACTTGAGGCTCTTTGATCTATTGAGTGAATTCCCAACTTCTTGAAATCATAACACGGTTTACTCAATGCATGCTCCATTAATTACAACAAGCAATATATTGTTATTTATCTAATGAAATTTTACTTATGCCAACCCATCATTCTTATAAGGACTCCCCTTTAGTAAGAGACACCCCCAACTATAGCATGACTGACACCTCAAACTGCCAGTTTTGTCTAAATTTTAATGATAGAAGGATATTATGACTTAATATATCATTGAGGGTTTTATTTTTTTTTAATGTGATGAAAGAAATCATTTTCTATTTTTATAAGCATATACTATGTGATAGAACTCACAACTGACAATGCATAAAATAGAAATCTCATTATTTCACTCGTGCAGCTTGGCCAGACCTTGCTCAACGCTTGTTAGGCGTTGATATTTTGTCCGACCGTAGGGCTACAGATGGATCGTCCATATCTATGCGTTGGTTGGAGTCGCAGATTCCACATTTACAGGATGATGATGATGAGCAGACCGTCATGCGTTACGCCCGTGCATATATCTTACGACTCATTGGTGGGACCATGTGTACTGATCACTCGGGGATGCACGTGCATATGATGTATCACATAGTATATGCTTATAAAAATAGAAAATGATTTCTTTCATCACATTAAAAAAAAATAAAACCCTCAATGATATATTAAGTCATAATATCCTTCTATCATTGAATCTTTATTTAAATGTAATGTTATACCACAATCATAAACTGCAACAAATATTGGGCAATGTAAATTTCCACACTAACACGAGTATCCATGAATAGTACAGAATCATGCGCATAGTACAATGATATATGAAACTCAAGGTGATAGTGTCCCCAACACCAGTTAGACTACCTTAAGAAGCGAGGGTGAAAATTGATTACTAGAGACTAATGTACATAAAATATGATTGTTATAACATTATTCTTCCATCAACGTCTGGTGTCAGTTGCGGTCGCTACACAAAGTCATGGATGATATAAACAAGAAGTCTCGTCTCTGAGATGTTTTCCTGGAGAAAGAGAATCAATTATATGAATAATTAAATGTTACACTGATATGTGTAAATTGAATGATTGATCATGATCATTAAATAACTCCCTTTTTCAAATCATTTTCACCCCTTTACTCACGTTTTTTTGAGTTATAAAATGAAACATTAATGATTAAATTCTCTGTATCCAATTTAGGTAAGGTTCTTCAAGTGAATAAGAATAAATGATAGATATGTTTTAACTCTTATAGTAAATAAATTGATAACAAATGTGAAAATTTCAATGGCAAGTAATACCAATGGCACATTACCAACTTCCACCAATTAATGAGGTATTAACAATGGTTATTTTTGTTGCAATTTTTAAAATAATACAATGTAAGATTAAATGTAATAAACTGAAGTAATGAACCAAGTTACCTTCTTCTTCTTCAAAAATATTCATCAATTGTAATGTTTCAGTTTTACTACTTTGGTATTAAATACAATATTTTGGTGACAAATTGGTATTTTAATACAGTTTCTTTGTATGTATAGAAACCTCACTAGAAGTCAAGTGTATTCTACAAGTGGATGCAAAAGGGTGATACCTAGGCTAATGGTGAGAAGTAAAAGACATTTTATTTTCCAAGTGAATGATTTGTGTTGAAATAATATTAAGTATAACCACAAACATTAATCTCATGTGTCCTTGGACATAAGGATACATTCTTTCAGGTTTTGGAATTAAGGTTGTTTTTTCTAAACTCAATCGCTAGTTCTTTAATACATGAATCAAAGGAAATTAGTGATGAATATAAATGTAAGTCTTATACCAAGTTGTGACAAGATAATTCTTTTTCAACTTATTCTAAAAGTGGAATTTATGAATATCCCATGTTTGGTATTTAGGCTCGACATAGATATATACTTTTTGTATTATCAATGTATTTAGTTTGGACACATGACCCTTTAGTAATAATGGTATGTTACAAAGCTTTTGGAAATAATTAAACAAGTAAGCATGAACTATTCCAAGTATTGTCTAGAGGTAAACATACTTCATAATATTCCTTTAAGTAATTATGAATAATAAAGTGAAGTATGTGAATGGTAAGAAGATATGAGTTGCTTCAGGTTGGGATACAGAGGAATATCTCGACCAACCATTCACAAATCATCATAATGCGGTGTGGAGTAATTCTTAAATTCACATTACCTTATCTACATCACGAATTTGATGTTAATGAAGAGGATTAATGACTATGTCTTACATATAAACATTGATAAAAAAATATGTAGCATGGAGTAATTACTAAATGCACATTTTATACATTAAATTGTTGATGTATGTAATGTCAATGTTGCAACTGGTAGAAACAACCATTATATTTTATGATGTGATTTGCAAATAATAGAGATATCCCACAATTATATGCCAGCTGTAATGAAAAATGGATATCATACTTGTCATAGTATGATGTAAATCTATTATGTCATAAGGACAAGTGTTTGGATGTATATAGTTTGTTTAGATACAAACAAACTTGCATCAAAATAAACACTTTTTCACCTAATGTACATATCCAAAAAATTTCTTAGGATATTGAAAAAATCCCTAAGATTGAGAAATTTTAGTCATGTTATAGACAAAACTTCTATATAAGGGTTCACATCTCTATTTGAGATAGTGGGATATATATTTAATTTTGTTTAGTCAATGATAAAGATGAAAAAATAGTTCCACAATATCATGTGGAAAAATGTATGTTCCAGAGATACAAACTTCATAGGAAGGATAAAAACATGGTGATGGTTTTAATATTCATCACAATCAGTGATATTTTATTCAATGTAATAATATTTCGTACAAGAAAGCAGTGTATGGAAATTAGCTAAAATTGATTAGACCAACTAAAATTCAATTAACGGATTCCATGTATTAATGTGCAAAGGGGTTATTATTTTGAATACTATTGTGAGTATTCAATTAAATTGATACATGGATGGTACAAGTGTATTGTCAATAAGGTTATATTGGTTTCACCAAGTCATTATGTCTAAATCTGTTAGAATTTTATTTATCTTAGCTAATATCTATGATCAAGTTATTTTTCATTGGATATCATAACCACCAATCAAGGATGGTGTCTGTATGACACAACCATGAAGGGATGGTCATGTCACAGAATGCTAACAGAGGTTACAAGTTAATTAAATCCAATTTTGGATTAATGTAAGAAACAAAATCATAGAAAATTCATTTGAAACAAATGTTTTCCAGGTGTCTATGAAGGTCTAGTGGGAGTGCCAATGTTTTCCTTGTAAAATATGTCCGGGAACATCTGGAATACATATATTGGTCTTATAGTTAGTTAAGACCAGGTTTAAATTTATTCTTAAGTGATTGACATAAATTAGCATCCTATCTTATAGGGAACATGATCTACTAAGGTAGATTTATAGGTTTCTTGGTCCTAGTCATTCATACATATATTGACATTGTATTTAACAATAAAAGTTGGAACAATTCAAGGGATAAATTGTTGCATATGTCATAGATCATAATCTCTTCAGGTTGACATGTCTAGGATGTGGGAAGAGATAAATGTGTTGAGTTCAGATCCATACGTCCAAGAAATGGATCAATCACGTATGCCATGATATGTACAAGTACTGATATTGAAAAGATATATTTTAAAGTAGGAAAATATCAGTTATACCCAAGAATACTGCACATAATACAGTCAAAACTATCTAATTGTATTTCAGAATGTACAAAAGATAAGTACCTGGTAAATGGGGAAGAAAATTTACTAGTCTTTAGGGGATATAAAATATTATTCCATATATCAATGTGATCTAGTATTGCATTTAGACTAAAGATGGTGAGATACGCATGCTCATATCATTCAGTGGTAGACATTCTAACAAAGACAAAGTACATTTCTGCTTCTATGGTAGCTAACATGTATATAAACGCAATGATTTGTTCGAGTTCATGGAATCGAACCTGGTGAGAAAAGTATTATCATAATGTAAATTGTGATATTCTTACTAGCCAAGATGTCAAGTTACGATAGTGGACTAGTGGGAAATACATGGGATATCATATCTGGAGAAATTTTACTCAAGGAGATGTTGTTGTTATTTTAGAATTGCAACGCTGCAGAACCATGGAAGGCCTAGTAGATGAAGCTATTACATAATAGAAACATGTTTTTTATCATGCGAGTAGCTAACACGTTTAGTTTGAAAGGTGTCTCTAGTGAAAATGGGAGTGTTTAAATAGGGGATCCCTAAACCCAATTATTCAGTGCTTTTGATTACCAAATCTTGTATACATATAGTTGTACATGATGTCATCTTATCATTACAGTGTACACTTTTCAGTGTCCAGTACATAATGGTAATATCCAAATATTAATTATCATATCGAAACATTATAACAAATCCTATAATATAATGAGAACCTCTAGATACTATGACATTAATCTTAAATATATGTTATATGATCTAGATACATCACAATGATTAGATATTGTAGATGTTTGACTATCAGGTGCTTGGGGATCATAAGCATCGAGACTTCTTTTCAATATGTTTGCACTTTGGGTTCTCTAGTAGTGAGATAATGAGAATTGACCTGCCAATTAGAACACCACATGTTTTTGGTGTAATTGGATGTTCCTATATATTATCATGTGTAATGGTCTCCTTGCTTGAGATCACTACCAATGTATGTCATTTGATTGTGTACATTGATGAAATATGAAAAAAATGGTAATGATGTCATGGAGAGGTAGTTTGTTTTGGGTATGTCATTGGTGGGGTGGCATTGGTTGAATGGTAAGGAATGGATTTTTCACATCCAGGTAATGGAGGTTATATATCTCAGGCCATGTTGATATGGATATCAGTAGCTTTATAGGACCATGGTCGTGGAAGTCAAGGGTAAATCCATCCAGTTAAATAAAAAAACAATAAATCATGATAAGGGTGATGACACGTGAGTGCTTCCTAATTTATGAGATATTACAGACAAAGAGATTATACTACACAGTTCGTGTTCATAGGTTGGTTGTTGTTGTGGTGGTAATCCTTATCTCTTCAGGGTCCATGATGGGTTGCTAAATCCCACTATTGGTTTGTGAATACTATTAACTACTATAGTGACAATTTCCTTAAGGGCCATACACATTAAAGTATTCAATAATATTTCCAATTTAGTTGAATAGGATTTTTGGTCATGGTGGGCCCCACCACTAAGGTCTGGGATATGTCCTTGGAAAAAATATCACCAATGCAACAAATAAATTAATATTATTCCAGTTTAAAATAATGAGCATTGAATTTATATATTTAATGTATTAATGAGTTTTAAGTAAATACACGGAAAAATATTAATTGATGAATATTAAATTATTCAAGGTTCAAATAATATTTATGGGGATGACGAATCAAGTTAATAACTCATTTATTACCACGTAATAGTTTAATATATTACAAGTGAGTGGTAAAAATATTTATGACTCATATTAATATTCATAAAATTTCATTGATAGTACGTTAAGTATTCAGGGACGGTGAGACTATACCGGGTATTTTAATTAAGCACTATAAATAGAAGATGAAGGGATTTTTCAATGTACTATTCTTGGAACTTCTTTCTCTCCTCCTATCTACAATGATCTAGAGAGAGAGGCTCCAGATCCAAGGAGTATGGATCAAGCATTCTATCAGGAATCACTTGTGAAGCGATGAAATGATTGTTAGAGCATCAAAGGAATTGTCGAATGTATATTCAATCTCCCGGATTCTGAAGAACAACACTCCTGTAGATTTTTGAAGTGCGTTTGGTCGATCTAGAAGAGTTTGACATCGGATTCTTCAAGCTGTGATTGGTAACGATGAGAATACGACGTTTGAGGATTCCGATTTAAACCAAGAATTTTAACGGTTTTATTCTCAACTTAAAAACCATCACGCGAGACCACTTTCTAAGACTGGACTACTATGCACTAACATCAACACGTTTACCTAGATCTTCAGTGGAAAATTTTTAAAAACCCACCTCTTTGGGGGTTCCACTACATGCCCTGTTCCAACATCTTATCATCATGCCATCATTCATATCTTGACTATCATGAAATGTCACATATAGTATTCTCAAGGTACTGACTTATCACAAGGGTCTCAATTCCATAGACAGTACATCAATCAGACACCCAGTCTATAGGATATTGGTGTTTTTGTAAGAAGGGGTTGTTGCGTCTGGGCCTGATCTAAATTGGTTGGACCGACCTGACTAACCTGACCGTGGGTCATGTATGGGCCAACACGTTTTGGCCGACCCGACCTGATTAGGTCTGGGACGACCCTGTCTAGACAGGCACTTGGCTAGGCCCATTGGGCTTCGCTAGACCCATCTTGGTTCATCCATGGGTCCAGCCCACCGGGTTGTCCCATGACCTGGTATGCATTTTCTTTCCTAGCAAGACTTAGTAAGACTGTTTTATTTCAATCTAGGCTTTATAGTGTCCTGGTTTCCTATCCGGCCCAACCCACATTGATGGGACGACTCTTCTACAGGACGGGCCACCAAACGGCCCAATTTACTGTATTGGACCAGCCTGCATAGGCAGGATAGCTTGGGTCCAAACCGGACGCCACTCTGGTGTTCAGTTCACGCCACCAACAGCTTGCTGATATTAGACGCCTCCCTCCCCATGCAGTCCCTTCTCTATCACATGCCAGCACATGCCGCTACCGACCGCGTGGGGCGCTCTACTCGGAACACGACACTCGATTGGTGTCTTTCCAAAACACCGCAGTGGCCCCCACTAGACTTGGCATCCTCCTATGGGTTACAACGCCTCCCTCCTGTCACCGACCATTGTGCCAACAACTCCTGCTACAACCGCGACTTTGTGTCGTCATCGTAGCTTTGTTCAGTGGCCTCTCACTGATGCCCCAAACTGCCTAGCTATGGCCATTCCCTCCTAACACCACAGGCCGATGCGCCACTGACCATAGAACCATGAAGAGCGGGAAGAGCACAAGAAGATGAGAGGGGACAAAATCTCACATATGAACATACAAAGAATTATTTGGGTCTCTTTCATGTTTACCCGGATGTGTTATTGTTAGTAGGATTATGATGAATAAAAATAGGGAGGAACAATCACTAAGATAAATATCCCCATTATCTCATATCATTATTCATCCCAAATTAAGGATTAATCTGCTGGATAAACGAGATAAAATGGAAAATAAACTCACACAGAAAAGAATCCAACCCCTACTTGGGATAAAATTGTTGATCAAGGAGGAATGAGATTTCATGCCTCCATTATTCATTCTTTATCCATATCCCACAATCTATATTGATTATTTTAAGGGTGGAAGAAAGTGAATTCGTCATTCATCATCACCACCCACCCAATCCTTAGTGCAATCCCTGGATTGTTCCAACTATCATGCATTGCATGTTCATCTATTAATTGACAAAATATGAATCATTGTTTCTAATACATTGTGTTACAACATTATTACACTGAATCATTAATGATGTTCATTGTTGAGATTCATTTTCACCTCCTTGATGCACCACAGTACTGACATTCCACTTCTTAATGATTGATAAAACGAAGAAAAATAATTTTTATGTTATTATATTATTCTTCTGAAATGTCTGAAAACTAACATTCACCCTCAACACATGCAGGTCGAGGATAAGCCCTTCTTAAGTAGAATGTCTCATTATGATCTCAACAGTGTACTCAAATTTTTAATTAGAGTTACCATTTTTTAGTTATTTGGATTCAGAAATTATATAAATTTTATTTAAATTATTTTATTTACAAATATATCCCAAAAACCAAAATTCACAGATAGCATGTGCTGTAAAATGTTAGGATCCACTTAAGGGAATCACCCCATCATGAAGTAAACAGTACTCTCGGATTTTCAATCCATGTTACTGTTTGTGATTTATAATCATTTTAAAATAAAATAATCTTTAATCGATTATTTTATTTATGGCCAAAAACTATTTTCTATTATTGTCTCATGCCAGCTAGTGTTAGGCTCTTCCTAAGGAAACCATAACCTCATTACCTCAATTGTGGCATAATAATTTCAATCTGAGTGACTGTTTATGAGTTATATGGATTTGAATTATAAAATTATTTTGTTTAATTATTTTATTTATGGTTATTCCATATTCAGGTATTTTCACTAGAGGCCCAAATCGATTAAACCTAAGTCACACCTAGTGTAAACCCACCATCCTGAACTCTATTGTGCACTCTAATTTATGATCTAGGAAAACATTTTAGAGTTACTCCACTTTTTCTGTAAAACCACTCACATGTGCTATTTTAAAATTAACTTTTTTGACTGGTCATTATGGGCACTATGGGCCTCGGAATGGCACATCGTCTTAATTATAGGTTTCTAAATAATTCAATTTAATTTTATAAAAGGAAATCATGGAATTCCAGGGTACTAAATTAACCCCATTACGTATTTATGTACTCATAAAAAAAATAAGGGATAATAAATCAAAAGGGGTAATGAGCATTAATCTAAGATTCTTTCTCCCACATTCTCTCTTAGAGATTCTCATGCTTCCAATGAACATGCACTAATGGAATCAACCATCCATGAAGGATCCTCTCTGGTAAATCCTCTATCTCCCTTGTGAACTCCATTAATGTCACCTCATTGTCAATCTCTAGCTCTCTATGGTCAATGGCGTCAGAAGGGTTGGGAATGTATCTCCATAGCTGGGATATGTGGAAGACATCATTCACCCTATCTAACTGTGTTGATAGGGCTATGACGTATGCCTCCTCACCCACTCAACATAGTATCGGGAAAGGTATGATAAACCTCAAGGATAACATGCCACCCTAGCAAAATCGTAGCATCCCTCATCAAAGAGAAAACCATAGGAATAGGTGGTCCCCCTAATTGAACTCCATGGGTCAACATTTACTGATTAGTATATGAATTTTATCAGCTCTATGTAGTCTTCATTATATCTTGGATGACCTACACCTTCTTAGTGGTAGATTGTACCATTTCTAGACCCATGAGTGCTATGTCCCCTTGGTCTATCCAGCATAACGGTGACCTACATAGTTGTCTGTATAGTGCATTGAGTAGTTCCATACCGATGGTGGAGTGGTAACTATTGATGTACGCAAACTGTATAGGTGGTAGGTGGTCCTCCCAACTGTGAACAAAATCAAGAATGAAAGCATGAATCATTCCCTCCACAATCTGTATGGTCCGCCCCATTTGACTATCTATCTGCGGGTGAAAGAGTGGTATCATGCATAGCTGAGTCCTAAATGCCTATTGTAATTCCTTCCAAAACCAGTATTTAAATCATGCATCATGATATGAGATCATCGTAGATGGTTCTCCATGGTTTCATACTATCACATGCATGTAGAGGCTTTTGAATCTCACTACATAAGCATGTTCTCTAATTGGTAGGATGTAGGCCAACATGATGAGTCGGTCTACGATCACCGAAATGGTATCCCGCCCTCTAGATGTACAAATTAAGACCGTCATGAATTCCATTGATATCCCATCCCACATCAACAGTGCAAACTTGAGGGGTTGTGTCAAAAAAATTAGAACCTGGGGCTCTACCTTCACATAATAACTCATAAGGCATCTCGATAGGAACTCTGCCACTGCCTTATTTATCCTCAACCACCAGTACTGATTTCAGAGGTACAAGAACATATTCAACAAAACTAGATGTTCTATAAAAGGGGATGTACGAAACTTTCACAACACCTTATCCAGCAACAACACTTGTACTATAGTTCACCCTCTGAAAAGGATGAAATCTCCCATCTGTAGAATATCCATTTGGGGAATTACCTATGGACTCTTCATCACGTGTATCCTCATAGTAGGCATCTCTGAGTTGTGCCTTCCTAGATTTCTGTTTGAGTGGAGGATAAACTACCAACGAATGAAGATATAATGCCTCATCTGTATCTGCAAAAGTATATTTAATGCAAGGACAACTACTCTAAGACCTAATTTAGAATCTGTGAACTTGATCTCTTAATGAGAGCATCTAAAACCATGTTTACCTTCTTAGGATTGAAGACTACCCAATGTCATTGTCTTGGAAGAACTCTATCCAATGTCATTGCCTCAGATTCAGGTCATTCTGGGAAAAGATATAATTTATAATCTTATGTTACTAGTAGATGATAAAATTATCACCAAAAGGTATTGTCGCTACATCTTCTGTGTGAAGACTGGCACTGCCAACTCAAAGTCTTGAGTCCCAGAGTTCTTTTCATGTGGTCTAGATTATCTTGATCCAAAATAAATCACTAGTTTCCCATATATCTAGACACAAAAATGCACGGTTAATGATGCATAATTTTAGACCATGTATTCATTTCCCTCCTCTAAGAGCATGAATATATGATCACTCATCAGGATCTGTCTCAATTTCTAAAGGCTCTACTGACATCATTCTACACACACGAAGGGTTTTAAATTCTTCATCAACATCATCATTTGTGTTACCACTATAGAGAATTCGGCTACAAACCTTAGATATTACCCATCCCACCCAAGGAACCAGCGCACCTCGGTAACGCTCTTGGGTGGATCCTAAGCAAGCACCACCTTGATCATCGCTAGATCCATAGAAACTCTATCCTATGATATGACATGTCCTAAGATGTGGTCCATTCTCATCTAGAAGTTACACTTCTTGGTATTTCCGTATAGTTTTTTATCTCTAAATGTGTTGGGAACCATCCTCATGTGTCTTGCATGCTCCTACATAGACACTGAATACAATAAGTTGTCATTAATGAAGACCACTAAAAACCTGTGTATATATGGATGAAAGATCCTATTAAGGATTCCCATGAACACTTATGGGGAATTCTTCATGCCAAACGACATCACTATGTACTCATAGTGGCCATAGTGCCATCTGAAAGGTTTCATTTAGATTTCCTCATCTCGTACTTGAAGCTGGTGATAACCAGATCGAAGGTCTATATTCAAGAACCATATCACTCCCTTCAAATTATCGAAGAGTTATTCAATCCTCGGTATAAGATACTTTTTATTCATAGTTATGTGGTTTAGGAATAACCAGATCGAAGGTCTATATTCAAGAACCATATCACTCCCTTCAAATTATCGAAGAGTTATTCAATCCTCGGTATAAGATACTTTTTATTCATAGTTATGTGGTTTAGGAACTAGAAAACCAAGCATAATATCATGATACCATATTCCTTCTTTGTAAAAAACACTGGGGATGCCCATGGTGAAATGTTGGGCCTTACAAATCCATTCTACTACAAGTCCTCCAATTGTACCCTCGGCTCCTGAAACACTATGGGAGACATATGATATTTAGTTATAGAAATCAGTGTCATCATATGGTACATATAAATGTAGAAATCTAGCTCTATATGGGGTGGTAGTCTTTGAACACCCTCTGGAAATACGTACTCATACTTGTCAAATTCTATGAAACTTACATTGAATTCCTTCTTTCCCATAACTAACATCCACTGGATGTATCCTCTCTGCTAATGAAAATTCCAAAAAAAGGTTCTATCTATCACCTTAAAATATGTAGAACTGTATAGAGAAAAAGGGTTGGCATGATTTTCCCAAAACAAATCTTGCTCGATGTTCATGTCCTTGAATCAATTGTGCCATCATATTCATCATGTACCTAGAAGGGTTGTTACGCCTTGATGAATACTCAGTTGCTGACACGTCATCCTACCAAAGTTTGTAATGTAATTGGGAACACATATCCATTGGAATTTATGGAATAACCACTTATACAATAGATTTTCTTAATCATTGTCCACGGAAAAGTCACCTCATCGTATGATCGGGTAATCTAAACCACATCATAACCCTAATGAGACACATAAAAGGCACAATTCCATGACTACCATATGATCTAATAGTTCCATGACTTGGAAAAAAACTCAGTGACCACCTCATCCCAGTCCTTAGCCTCCCGGGAGTCAGGCTCACCTCAGAACCTGAGGGGTCTCTATCATTGACACTAGTGTAAGGCACTGAGCCTACATAAATCCTCTACTGCTGTCCTCAGTATTAACTGCCGACCAATAGGATGGGACACCACATGAATGTGCCATCTCAGGCAATAGTCCATGTACCAAATCCTTATCACATTGTGGACCATCATTGTAGTCATGCACTGGAATCATGGATGGACGTTTGCAGGGAGGCATCTTAAAATAGATCATAATGAATCATGATTAATATATTACACCTGGTGAGATGAATCTGACTCAGAATGTTCCAATGAAATCATTCAAAGAAGCATGAAACTATTGTTTTCATGTAATGAGTCAGAATGTAGAAATCGTGGTCCATATGTATGGATACGTCAGCCTCTTCACCAACAATGGACTCCCTAGCCTAAATTCCAAACTCAAACCACTTAACATTGTTGCCCCAAAAAAATTACACACTCTTAGTTATTCTTGTAGAATTGACTATGCTCTGATACCACTTTATCACGACCCATCCCCCAGGGCCCATTTTCGGACTACCCTAAGACCTCAATCTATATTCCAGGGGATGAAAACTAGCAAAGAGTATGCATATCCCCAAATGGGAAGTCATTTTCCTATAAACATGTACACACACATGAAGCTAAAACTGCAAAATATAAACACAATATAAACCACAACTATCACTAATACAACTAGTGATTGTACAATACAACTAAAAAGTAAAAAGGGGAATGAATATAAGACCAAAACCAAAAAAGAAAATTACAGATTCTAGGACCATTTGCTCAAACCCGACCTGAATGGTAGGTAAAAGGTAGCTTCCTATAACCGTTTCAGTACGTATCATCCCATGTCTCTCACTAGAAACCACCTAGTCTAGGACAACCAAGGTCTCCATTGAATCATCTATCACTGGCATGAGACATGACACTTGCGGATGATGCATATGATGGGGTGAGTGACACAATACTCAGTAGGGAAACCAAAACACAATGGAACGAACACATAGAAAGACCACATAGAATGATCAAACAACAAGACCAAAAAATCAATGACATCTCACAAAAGGTATAACTCAGAGTATGGAATGTAATATTATCAGTTGGAGAGTTGATTCATCTTGTACTACCGAGGGACTCATCTATGATAATATAACACAGGCCATCTTAGCTAATGGGCCACTGAGGGCCAATTGTCTGTGAAACCACAATTGTACACTTTTTGGATGATCCAATGAGTTATGATGGTCTACTGAACCACTGAAGCACAGTCTCCGGGTGATAAACTAATGTATAATCATTTTCTGAACCACCGACATGTTGGGTCGGAAAAAACGGGGAATGATGGCAAGAGGGGGGGTGAATTGCCTTTTAAAAAATTGATTAACAAATTAAAATCAAAGTGAAAGATGCAGCGGAAATAAAGAAGGCAAGACACACAAAATTGATAACGGAGTTCGGCCAAAAACCCGGCCTACGTCTCCGCTCCCAACTCAACCGTTGAGAGATTCCTACCGCTTGCTTTTCAATGGTTTTAGCAAGAAACCCACTAGGCTTTGAGGTAGCACTAGGACCTATTACAGCTTGCTTTTTGTGGTTTAGCAAGAACCCACTTGCTTTTGATGGTATAGCAAGAACCCACTAGCCTTTTTAACGGGTGAAGGCTAGCTCACCGACAACTCAAGCCTTTTAAAAGGAAAGGCTTGAAGAAACCTCTTCACACCTTAATGGTGGTGTGAGAACCCAAAAGAAAGAGGGGATGAGAAAAGGGTTTGGGGTTTGTAGGTACAAACCCAATTTTATGCTCAAAATGAAATAAACAATAAAACCGTATTGGAGGAAGACTTGGGCGCCAATTGGATGATGGAGCTGATGTAGCGTGCTCTCCCAAGCTTCTTGAAGGGGCTCCTTGGATGTGGAAGTCGTTGGAGCTATTGGGGTTCCCTTGGAGGAAGTCGCCGAAGGTTGGCCAATTGATGCAAAATATGTCCGTAGGCTTCACAATAGTTCCGGTAGGTGTCCGGGGCTTCCTTGGCCTTTATTTATAGGTATGGAACCATTGGGGAGGCTTCGGAGCCGTTGGAGAGGCTAAAAGAGCCGTTGGGAGCCAAGTGGGCCAGCCTGGTCAAACTGCAACGGCTAGTTTGACTGGCTCCACCGGCTGGCTGGTACAGTCCCACCGGTTGGCCGGTGTTTGCAAAAAGTCATTGGATTCCTGTCCAGGGGCCACCGGTCGACCGGTGCCAGAGCCACCGGCTGGCCGGTGGTGAGGCAGTAGCTGACACTATTTGGAGAGGGTGCCACCGGCTGGCCGGTGCTGAGGCCACCGGCTGGCCGGTGGGGAGGCAGTGGCTCCCTCTTGATTGCAGGTGCCACCGGCTGGCCGCTGGTGTGCCACCGGCTGGCCGGTGGTCTGGACAGAAGGATGCCTTCTTTCCAGGCTCCACCGGCTGACCGGTGGTGAAGCCACCGGTTGGCCGGTGGACTGAATTTCAGTCCACTTTGCCTTCTTTCTTTCTTGGCCCAATTACTTGGCCACCTGATTTGATTCCTATTAACCAAAAACACTTGAAAGAGGATTAGATAAATATGAGGGTGATTGTGATCATGAAAATAAAACCTTGAGGGGTTCGAGAGGTACAACAATCTCCCCCTATTTTGATGATCACAATCACCGAAACAAACAATGTAAAATACTGAGATTAAAGGCAATGCAAAGCATGATGAAAAAGGATTCTCCCCCAATCAATCAAGAAATTTCTCCCCCTTTGTGATTATCAAAATAGAACGGGGCATAAAACTTGATTGAGGGATACAATGAAAAACGAGATTTTAAATCAATTGAAAATGATATCAATTGTTGAAAATTTTGAAATGAAAATTGAATAACAGTTTGAATTGAAAGTTTTGAATCAAAAATTGAAATTTGAAATTTGAAACCAAATGAAATTTTTGAAATTGAGAGTTTTGAATCAAAAAAGAATTGAGAGATTTGAATGAAAAATTCGAATTGAATATTTTGAAACCAAGAGTTGAAAATTTTAATACCAATTGTTGAAATTGAAAGTTTGAGTCTAAAATTTTGAAATTACAAAAAAAAGCTTAAAAGATCCTAACTCCCCCTAAATAAAAACAAAAAGTCACCGGGGAGAGGGATTTTGAAAAGAGATGATTTTAGGCCCGGAGAGACTCGCTAGAAGGGATTTTTCAATCCAAACTTGTCTCATGGCGGGTCTTCTCCTATAAAATTCATCGGAATAGAAAATAGACTTGGGTTGGCCGTACCGGGAATTTTTGCAATTACACTCATAAATGAGGTGCCCGGGTTTTTTTACAATAATTGCAAAATTTGTATTGGGAGCTCCCCCTTACAAAAACAGTTGGAGCATGGGAGGAGGAAGCTCGGTTGGTGTATCCTAGCCCTTGGGTGGTTCTAGATATACGTTGGGAACCTAGGAGATTGTTCAAATTTTGTACCCCTTGGGTGAACTTAGCTAGGGTCTCTCTAAGGTCTTTGATGGTTGATTCCATGGAATCAACATTTGGAAAATTTTGGATTTTAAGGGTGAGTTCCTCCTTCTCTTTGAGAAGTTGGTCTTTTTCGGAGGAGAGTTTTTTGAAAGACTTTTTCAAAGAAACAAATTTTGAAGAGAGTTCATGAAAACCATTTTCTAATTGATCTCTAGCATGTGAGAGTTCTTCATAAGACAAATGATTTAAAGAATTTGAATTTGAAGAGGAAGAGGAGGAGTCGGAAGAAGTTACCTCATGGAATGCCATTAGGCATTTGTTACCGTTGTCGCTCGAGGAGGAGGAGGAGGATGATGAAGAGGAGGTGTCACTCCATGTCGCCTTGAGGACCTTTTTCTTTCCTTTTTCCTTGGCCCATTTTTTGTTGAGTGGGCAATCGGGCTTGTAATGGCCCTTTTCGCCGCACCCGTAGCATTTTACCTTGGGCTCGGATCTTGCGGTGGGTTCTTGCTTTCGGTGCTTGCGGGATTTCTTCTTCTTCTTGTGCTTCTTCATGAACTTGTGCATTTGGCGGGCGAGATTTTCCATTTCCGAGTCGCCGCTTGATGATGAGGAAGATGAGGAAGGAGATGAGGAAGAAGATGAGGAGGAGCTTACTTCCTTTTGTACTTTGAGGGCGATGTTCTTTGGAGCTTTGATAGGTGTGCCCTCCTTTTGTGCTTGCCTCCTCATCGTGATCTCATAAGTCATGAGAGATCCGATGAGCTCCTCTACCGGCATATTTTTGATGTCTTTTGCTTCTTGAATCGCCGTGACCTTCGGTGCCCATTTGCTTGGTAGGATCCATAGAATCTTCTTCACCATAGTTTCAGCTGAAACATCATCACCAAGGGACTTTCTCCCATTGCACACGTCAGTAAATCGTGTAAACATTTCATAAAAAGACTCATTTGGATGCATTGAAAAAGATTCAAAATCCTGTCTATACATATCTAATCTAGTATCCTTGACTTTATTAGTGCCTTCATGGGTCACTTCTAAAAGCTTCCAAATTTCATGTGCGGAGGTGCAAGTGGATACACGATTAAATTCATTTCTATCTAACCCGCAATGAAGAGCATTCATGGCTTTGCCATCAAGCTCAAAATTTTTAATATCGGCGGGGGTCCATTTGGATTCGTCGGGGGAAGAGAGAGTGTATCCTTGCATGACTATTTTAAAAATGGGATATCCTATACTTCTAAGAAAGGTAGTCATACGGGTTTTCCAATAATTATAGTCTGACCCATCAAAAAATGGAGCCCGACCCAAAGAAAAGCCTTCGGGGGCGAAAGAGGTAGATGCCATCAAAAAGGATCTTAAATTTGAAACCGGGTTAGGGAATTACTCAAAGTTCCCTCTGATACCAAATGTTGGGTCGGAAAAAACGGGGAATGATGGCAAGAGGGGGGGTGAATTGCCTTTTAAAAAATTGATTAACAAATTAAAATCAAAGTGAAAGATGCAGCGGAAATAAAGAAGGCAAGACACACAAAATTGATAACGGAGTTCGGCCAAAAACCCGGCCTACGTCTCCGCTCCCAACTCAACCGTTGAGAGATTCCTACCGCTTGCTTTTCAATGGTTTTAGCAAGAAACCCACTAGGCTTTTAGGTAGCACTAGGACCTATTACAGCTTGCTTTTTGTGGTTTAGCAAGAACCCACTTGCTTTTGATGGTATAGCAAGAACCCACTAGCCTTTTTAACGGGTGAAGGCTAGCTCACCGACAACTCAAGCCTTTTAAAAGGAAAGGCTTGAAGAAACCTCTTCACACCTTAATGGTGGTGTGAGAACCCAAAAGAAAGAGGGGATGAGAAAAGGGTTTGGGGTTTGTAGGTACAAACCCAATTTTATGCTCAAAATGAAATAAACAATAAAACCGTATTGGAGGAAGACTTGGGCGCCAATTGGATGATGGAGCTGATGTAGCGTGCTCTCCCAAGCTTCTTGAAGGGGCTCCTTGGATGTGGAAGTCGTTGGAGCTATTGGGGTTCCCTTGGAGGAAGTCGCCGAAGGTTGGCCAATTGATGCAAAATATGTCCGTAGGCTTCACAATAGTTCTGGTAGGTGTCCGGGGCTTCCTTGGCCTTTATTTATAGGCATGGAACCCTTGGGGAGGCTTCGGAGCCGTTGGAGAGGCTAAAAGAGCCGTTGGGAGCCAAGTGGGCCAGCCTGGTCAAACTGCAACGGCTAGTTTGACTGGCTCCACCGGCTGGCCGGTACAGTCCCACCGGTTGGCCGGTGTTTGCAAAAAGTCATTGGATTCCTGTCCAGGGGCCACCGGTCGACCGGTGCCAGAGCCACCGGCTGGCCGGTGGTGAGGCAGTAGCTGACACTATTTGGAGAGGGTGCCACCGGCTGGCCGGTGCTGAGGCCACCGGCTGGCCGGTGGGGAGGAAGTGGCTCCCTCTTGATTGCAGGTGCCACCGGCTGGCCGCTGGTGTGCCACCGGCTGACCGGTGGTGAAGCCACCGGTTGGCCGGTGGACTGAATTTCAGTCCACTTTGCCTTCTTTCTTTCTTGGCCCAATTCCTTGGCCACCTGATTTGATTCCTATTAACCAAAAACACTTGAAAGAGGATTAGATAAATATGAGGGTGATTGTGATCATGAAAATAAAACCTTGAGGGGTTCGAGAGGTACAACACGACATACATTCATTTCCTGAATAAGTAAGGTAATCTTGTCTGCAGAATGACTAAGGTACACTTTTCTGATAAACTACTGAGGTACACTTGTCTGCTGAACCACTAAGGTAAACTCGTCTACTGAACCACTGAGGTACGCTCGTCTAATGAGCCACTCGTGTATGCTCATCTACAGAAGCAATAAGTTATTCTCATCTGTTGGACCACTATGGTTTTCTCATCATATCCTTCATTTCATAACCAACTATGTGATTACCGCTCTCAAGTGTGCTTGATTTCGAGAGAATATACTTCTCAATCCATCGGTCATATCTTGACTATCTTGGAATCTCACATAAAGTATTCCCAAAATACTAACTTATCTCAAAATTCCCAACTCAATAGACAATGAATCAATCACATGTTGGGTCAGAAAGGTTTTTCATTATAGTAAACAGGGGAAGGTTGTGTCTGGGCCCAGTCTGACATTATCGGACTGACCAGACCAACTGTGTGGTGGGGGGGGGGGGGGTCCCACATTCCACAACCCAATATGGATGACCCATCCCAACCCTATTGGGTCTAGGATGACCTGGTCGTGTTGGGCCATTGGCCAGGCCCATTGGGCATTGGTGTACCAAACCAGGTTTGGATGTGGGTCCATCCCAAGGGTCGTCCCGTGATCCGGTCCTGATTTTCCAGGCAGGTCTGACTTTTTCAGACATGTTATTTACATTTGGGTCGCACAATGGTCCAAATTGTAAGTTGTCTTAGCCTGAATCATCAGGTCAGCTTGGTTCTAGCCCTAGTGTCATGCTGGCATTTAGTTCACCTGACATGCGTCTTGATGGGCCGACCGCCTCCCATTGTATGCAGTCCATGTTGGACTATGTTCCATCACATGCCGAGGCCCATCCCATGGGCCTCTCTACTACACTATCATAGCCCTACCTTGCAGCCACCTCTACCGCCAGAGCATTCTACGTCCCACATATCCTCTTCCTTCTTTCCATCAGCTCCCTCTACCAATGTGGCCATGGTTCCATAACCAGGTCTCACCATCATAGCCACGTAACATGACCTATTTCCTATTTCATGGTTTTCCTTTTTTCATCCATTCTCTTCTGGTGTCATGGGTGGATTCTCCACTGATTGTTGCAACATTATGAATGGGAAGAATATAAGTAGAGGAGAGGTGAAGGATTTAGATACATGAATACCCAATGAATGTTTTGGGTCTTGTTCATATTCCCTTATATGTGATCATATTATCAGGTTCACAAAGAACCAAGATAGGGATGAATAATCACTTTGATAAATATCTCCTTTATCCCATATCATTAACCATCCTGCACAAACTAATGATCCGCGGGTTAACTTGTTCGTGGGTTAACCCCGATTTGTCATTTAAATGAGAGAATGGGTAAAATCAATTCACACTGAAATGTATCAAACCCCTACCTAGGATAAGATTGTTGATTAAAGAATAATGGGATCATATGCCTCTATTATTCATTCTTGATCAGCTTCCCATCATTTCAAGCAATTCTATGAAGGGTGGAAAAATCAATATTCGTCGTTTCCTATCACCTAAGCCTTAGATCAATCCCAGGATCGTTCCAACAATCTGACATTTCTTATTCGTATATTAATTGACGAAACAAGAATCAATATTTTTGTTATGCTAGGTTGTAGTGTCCTTACACTAACTCATTAATGAAGTTCATTAATGATATTAATTAATGAAGTTATTTAATGATATTCATTAATGAAATTTTGCATCCCCTCTTCGATATAACACACATTTGACTCTCCAATTCATAAAGATAATGAAAAAAGATAAAATATAATTTTTAGTTATTAAATTTTTCCAAAATGTCTAAAAAATAATTTTCACACTTGACCCGTGCCAGTCGAGGTTAGGTCTCGCATAAGGGGAACATCACATTACGAACCCAATGGTCATGGATTTTTTGTCAATGATACTATTTAGGAGTATTGGTGATTCAAAAATAATATATTTTTTGTTTAAATTATTTAATTTACAGTCACATCCAAAAAAACCAACTTCCATACTCTGTCGACACCAGTCAATGTTAGTCTTCGCATAAGGAAATCCCAAAATCAAGAAATAAACCATACTATCAGATTTCCAATCTGAGTTACCATATTTTTAATAATTTGAAAATAAAATTTTATTTATTCAAATATTTTATTTAAGGGAAAAAACTACTTTCCTATGTTGGCCTGATCTGGGAAATGTTACGCACTTCCTATGGAAATCATTCCCATATGAGATTAATGGTGGTCTATTATTTTCAATCCAACTCACCATTTGTGAGTTTTAAGGATTTGAAAAATGATAAAATTTTATTTAAATGTTTTATCTATATTTATTCCCTTTTTAGATTTTCTCATTAGAGACCTATGCCGACTAAACTTAATTTGCACCTAGAGTAATCCTTCCATCCTAAAAGAAACATTGCCCTCATATTTTAGGTCCGAGAAACAGTTTGAGAGTTATTATACTTTTTTAGTAAAACTGCTAACACATGTAATTTAAAACATATAATTTTCAACAGGTCATTCCGGGAACTCCGTGACTTTGATTGGTACACCTTCTCAGTGCCTAGACTTGATATAATCCAATTTAATTTTCAATAAAAAATATGTAATTTTGGTGTATTACCTATCCTCTAGATATTTTTGAGGTTTTCATGTCTTCATTCCATGTAACATCAATTTTTTTACATTTAATCCTATAGGTTTTCTATAAATGGTGTCATCCTTATCACATATTATCTTACCAGAATTAATGGAATTTATTTCAATATTCATTATTTTATTTTTTAATTAATTTTTTATTATTTATATAATTTTTAAAGAGATTATTTATAATATTTAACATTCATTAAAAAATTTAATGAATGATTTTTTAATTTAATATGTGCATAAATTTCTATTTACATTAACATTATTTTGAAAATTGTGAGGGGGTATCACTTTTTACATTTTCTATATAGAAAATGTTTTCTATCATGTGCCTCATTTTTTCTAGTGATTCTTCATGTATTTGTTTAAATAGTTTTTCTCCAATGTATGTTATACATTCATTCATATTTTTAACATCCTTTTATGTTTAATATATTTCACTTTTTATATGATCTGAGTATGCAATCCATCATCAATATCTTGGTGGATAATAATAAATATTTGTAGAAATTTTTGTGAAACCAATTTATTTCCGATTGTTTAATTAAACTATAATTTAATTAGGAATATTTTCATGCTCAATATGAAAACATAACATTAGGTCTTCATTGTGTAATGGTAGGGACAACCATTTTATATACATCCATTTAATTAGCAATGGAATTATATCCAATGAGATGAAACGAATAGATTGGATAATGAATCCAATCCACTATGCGACTATTCTCACATCGTTTGAGTGAATGATGGGTGAACCTAATCCACTATTGGACAGTGTCCACTATATTATTATCGTTGCAACAGTAATTATCGACATGATAAAAGGAATTCCATTATTCAGTATTTTATAATTTAATCTACTACATATATATTTTATAAAACATTTATATGTTATATATTTCATGATTAATTATTAATTACTTCTATTTTAACATAACTATGACTCATGTTTAATTTTATAAAAAATACTTATATCACAACCAATGACTTATTAAAATTTATTATTTAATTATGTTAATTTAATGAACCATTATTATTATCATATATATATATATTAATCTTATGCATAATTATAATCTTTTTTTTATCTCTTGTGTTGACCCTTATTGGGGTTCTATTCTCATCCTTTTCTGATGGTTCCATTTCTGAGGTTATAAAAAATTGTATTATGTAATATATTAATATAAGGATATAATTTGCAATGAATGTTTTTTGGAGATGTTAAATAATTATTCTAAAATATGATGATTATGTTTCTAACCTATAAATACACTAATATTTTATGTTATACGTGTTCTATTTATTATTATTTATAAATAATATTTATGTAAATTTATAAAAGGTGATTATATGTTATAGTTGGGTTTTATCATAATGGATTATGTTTTTTTATAGAAAATCACAATTATTTATAAACCATTAACTTGTAACTTTTTGAAATATCATTCCATATAGACATGTGCTTGAAATTGAAAATATATACCACAATGATAATCCCCATTATTTTACATCTTAAGGTATCTGGGAAATTTTATTCTATGATCCACTATAATTTTCATTCACATATCCATTTTGTGTCTGATTCCTTTAAAATAGTAGTGCATTTACAATGAATCCTTATCGTAAAGCCACATTATATGTTTCTTAATCAAGATTCAAATTTTTCTATGTTTCTAATTTTTTATTCTTTTTCATTAACACGCTATTGTAATAATAATACTTGACATTCCATTATAGTTTATCCCTTTTATTACTATTCAGTAATGTATTTTATAAAGAAAATTCTTCTTATATATTTTATATATTCAATATCAGTACATTGACAATTTTTTAAATATATTATTTTAGTATTTGTTATAAAAAATATTCAATGCATCTTTTAATTTTTTACAAAAATTTAATTCTTATTTAGCTCATATTTTTACCTTCAACTTCTTCTCATGAAACATAATCTTTTGGAATTTCTCTTACATTTTAGATTTCATATCTACCACTTGAAAATTTCTCCCATATTTCATATATTAAATTTTATATCCGGAGAATTTCTTGAGAGAGGTTATATAATTTTTAAGATCATCCCTCTTACTATTTTTATTGAAATTTATATTTAATTTCATTCAGAAGCACAACATTACATCTTATATTTATCATTATATTTTAGATTTATTATAATGAATTATTTTATTAAGGTATTAAATTGTTATTTTACTGATTTGATTCAATAAATATAATAATATTTTATCCACATTCATTTTTTAGATAGTGTAACTTTTCTCATAAGGAATTATATTTTACGTAATCATTATTTTAAAATCATTAAGAGTCAAAATTAGACATTTTTTTTTCATTTTCATCACCACTATCAAATTATATATTTATATATTTTGTTAACTCAATATTTTCATACCTAAATTTTTATTTTAAATAATTATTATTTACATATTTATAATTTATTTCATCAACATTTATTTTGGAATATTTGATATTTTCTATACGGATACTTTTCCTTGTTTAAACTTTTTTTCCGTACAAAAGGACACACTTTTATTAGTTATAATTCATAACATGATAACAACATCAATATATTTTGTCAAGTCTTCTACAATCTATAAAAAATAAGTCATTATGTAATTTATGTATTTATAAATAATATATGGGATATTACACATTTTATGATTCTCTCATAAAATCCAATGATTTTATACATATTTCCATTAAATATATCCTTTAATTAATTTAGAAAACAAAATACGTATATTTTTTATCTTCTTATAAATTACTATTTCATTATATTTCCTCAATACAAATAAATTTAATATTGGAAAATATAAAATCTCACGTCACACTTTCAATAGGTTTTTAAATTATTTTTCAATTTTGAAAGGAAAATGGAATAAAATGATTTTTTTCATACACTGATATGTAGATGCCACAATAATATATTTTATAATAATATTTTAAGAATTATATATTTCTAAAGTGGTCCCAAATTGCCTAGTAACAAATTTTAAAATCCATATACTTAATGGAAGAACACTACATGAGTGGGAGGTGATACTAAGTCACTGTATATTTTTTGATTTTCTTCTGAACAAACCTTTTAATTAAGACATTTTACCTTGTTAGAATAAGGATTAAATAATCCCTAAAATGTACTGTAAATGTTATTGATTTTACATTCTAACATCTTATTTTACATCATATTATATTTAATTTTCCAACTCCTCAATCATACATCACTTAATTCTACATTTATTCAATATGTATACACTTTTATTCTTGATATTTATTAAATTTTTTCAAAGATGTATCTCATATTTTAATATTAATTTTCCTTTTGTATACATTCTTAGCATAAAATAATACCCTATATAATAGATTTAATCCCCTGAATTTCACTATTTTCACTCTTTATAATTATAATTTTATCACTTATTCGAATACAAATTATGTCAAGCTTCTAACTTGTTCAAATATCATTCCTTATAAATCAAAAATATTGTATAATATTTATATCCTCAAAAAAAATTATGAATTATCTATATATTGATAGAATCAAATTCATCCCATTTAAATATCTATTATTTTTTTATATATAAAAGAAAATTTAAATTTAAATCCTTTCAATTCAAATAATAGTTCCATTAAATATACAATTTTTTACAACTAAATTTTCAATGATTATGTTTCATAAAATCATTTAAATAAAATATACCTAACAAATTTTGTTTTACTTCATGTATATAATCACATTAATCATTTCATTATATCACACATATCATTGTTTACTCACATTACCTTGTCCACTTAACAAGATTTATCTTTAAAATATATTTTATTCAAGATAAAATATATCGCACAGAAATCATGATGTAACATCCTAGTTAAAAAAAGAAAACATCATTTTTATATTTATTAGTACTTTTTGATTATATATTAATATTAATTTAAATGGGATGCTATGTTTGATGGTGTACCTTATACGCAACAACAAGTTTCTTGGAAATCTTACGTTGTGAACTAATAATATAATATTATTATTTGAAATGGTAGTTAACACCTAGTCATTATATTGGAAGGAATAAATATATCTAACTAATATATGATAGTATATGTTTGTTAAATGTTTTTTCATTTATCCAATAAAATTTAGAGGCTTTAAATAATAAAATAATTCGATTTTAAGCATAATATTCATTCAAAGGTCGATTTACCACCTTTTGATGGAGAACCTTCTTTAAACCTAGATTTGGACACTTTTATATGTTTTATTTGACCAAATAAAGTTTTTTTATTTAGAATCATTACACCAAAATTTTCTTTGGATGTAATTTTGGTATTTTTCTGATAATGTTCATTTTTAACGAATAGTGAAAAATTCTGTATTTTAATTCAAAACTACGTTTTAAGATAATTTATTTATATGGTTAAATTATATTTTAAATTGGGTTTAAAGTGTAATAAAATTATATTTTTACCATTTAATCCAATTTTTGTCATTGGAATTAATTTCCCTTTGAAATAGGACATAAACAAGTATGAATGTTTTAATAGTTATTGTTTTTTAAAAACACCCCATTTGTTTTGACAACGGGAATTAATTTTAAATTAATTAATGAAAAATTTATGTTTTTAATTTGGTAAAATGGACATAATATTTTTATTTGGAATATCAAATATATCTTAGGAAGAATTTTTGTTATTTTTTTTGAAAAACTCCAATTTTTGATGAATAGTGCAACCACTGAGTAGTAGTTAAAAAAACCAACATTTCATTTAAAAGAAATTTTAATTATTCTATTAATTGAATTTCAAAAATTAGACATAAATTATTGTCATTATTAAGTAAAATGTGGTTCCCTAAGATGAAAATAATTTTTGGTGAATAATAACTTTTGACTTTTATTTACCGCGGTTAAAGTTAAATTAGGTAATTCATGGTAATTTTTTTTATAATAATATATAATTACCTTAACAAATGTTTTATCCTCATTGGATGAGTAATGGCCGACCATGTGCATATTTGAGTCGATTTTGGGACCCCATGGAGCCAGTTAAGAGTGATAATGCGACATTATTTAAATTAATTTAATGTAATGACAAAAATAACATAAAAAAATATATTTTAGTAAATAAATTATTACATAGGGTTATATAATTTCTCTATTTGACTATAAAAATTATTTAGAAACATAAAAATATTTCCTAAATTATGGTATTTATTTTATAATTTTCATAAATAAAATAAATTATATAATTTATGACATAATAATGATGCAGTGTTTACCTCATTAATAAATGATTTAAATAAATAAGATTATAAATATTCAAAAAATACCCAAAAAATTGTCCAATTAATATTGGATGATTTTTTATCAACCATGAGTCATATTTTCTTTGACTTAATTTAGTTTTGGATGTTTATAAATTGATTATCAATATATAATAAAATAATATTTTCACACATTCCTAAAGAGACCCCCTTATAAAAAGCCCTCTCTTCTAACTCAATCATCATACCTATCATGCCCCTTGTCTTGCCAAACACCTTACAAAATAATATATCAAAATCCCACTCCTCTTCCTAGAAGCCTTACCTTTGGCATTAGGCACATCATTAAGAAGTCCTTTTGGTTCAAACCAAAAGGAGTTACTCAAGTTAAAGATAATGGTTTCTCTTAACTTATTTTCTTGTATTTTACTTTTACAACCCAAAATATCTTTTTATTTATTTCTTTTATAAAAGCACCAATATCCTCAATATACTATGACGTTTTTATGATAAGGAATCTAACTACACTTACACATACCTCTATCTAATGGGTGAAGAACATACTGTTTCGGTGGATGGTATACTAACGCCTCACGAAGTGATGTTTGGTCTATTATATTATACCGCTTCTCATGGTGGACATTAAGATGGAACTGTATTTATATATGATATAAATTATGTTTATGTTTAATTTATTCTACTGAATTTTTTATTTATATCATACCATTATGGTTTATATAGTGGGTCAACAAGATAAATTCATTTGAGCAAGTGCGGACTACCACCCCCTGAAAGTGATATGACTCGTTAATTCCATATGTGGGATGCATATAGGATAGTGTTAATGATATTAAATATGATATTATATTTTAATTATAATATACCCATGTATCATTAAGTTTTTATTCCATTAAAATATTAAATTGAAATGAAAGTAGCATTCATGCATAGGTACGACTTACTGTCTTAATGAACGGTGCATGTCATTTTTTATCTCCAAATGTTATGCACTGTTATAAATACAAATATATACTGGATATATATGATTTATATGACATCTAAATCATTAATATCATTCTGGATATAATGAAATTTTGAGGACAAGGACAAATTGTAATTATAACAAGTTTATTTTAAACTCAAATTCCGAACATTGAAAAAATGGCCGATATGAACTCAAACAATTAACTAATTATTATAGCAAGGTAATAAGTAATATAAAAATAATAATAAACTTGAATAATGTTCTTAATGAATTAGAAATTAACGTATGTTTTTTATTCATGATGAACCTGGAAAATTCGAGTCAAGTTGGACATGAGGTAAGGGATTTCACATCTCACTTTTAATTCTATGTGATTTCCATTATTCCCCAATTATTTATTTCATGTGGTGTATTTTTTAATACCATTTGATATATACTATCATTTTTCTATTTATATTCATTGTATTCTATGATTAATTTTTTGGTCATAAACTATTGGTTATATGAATCGATTGAATTACAATGTTGTAAGGGATTTTCATCTAACTTGTTATTCCCGTGAGATTCATTCTATAATTCCCACTATTTCCTTTTTTTGGTGGATGTACTTCCCATGATTATATTATTTGTGTAATATAAAATAATTTATGGTTATTTACATCTTCATTTTATGGTCCTTCTTTCATTGGTTTTATGTTTTGTAAGTTACCAAATCGGTAAGGGAACGTTTTAACCCAATTTCCATTCCTTGGGATAATATTATAATTCTTAAATATATCATGCAATGATTATGTATGGAATCAATATTTATTTATTTATGTTGTCACTTATAATCCCCTTTGTGTGGATATAATTTTGATACACATAATCATTCCATTGATAAATTCTCAACTCATCGATATGAACATGATAAGTGTAATTTTAACTCAATTTATATTCATTGAGTTAAACAACAAAGTCATTGGTGTTGTTTTTAGAAAAAAAATATGTGTGAATGTTCTCTGATTGATTTAAACTGAATATCCAATCATATTGAGTGTATTTATATTTTTCACACATTATTATGTAATTTATTTATCCTTAATCTAAGGATACATTTTTTATAAGGGATTTCTACTGAATTTACATTCTATTGAGACATCAATGTTGTTATGCACTAATTCACACTTATATGGTGTATATACTATCCTTTGGTAGATTATATCATGAATCCCTATATTCTCATGATATTATAAAGTTCTGATTAAATATTATTCCTCAATTATTTGTATTCAAGCACCTCTCATTTTGTTAAAAACTCTTTAACTAAAATATCATTTTAAATGTTTTAATGATTTATTCTTATAAATATTTCTCATTAATTTACATGTTTTAAAAATGGTTTTAAGGATTTATTTATATTTATATTAATGGATTAAAATGTTAATTTCTTTAAAAGTTTCAATGTGTAATGGGACACTTTGATTCCAAATTCTCTATATTAAATGTTTTAAATGGTTTTGAAAATGGTTTTCTAATGGATTGATTATGTCTATATATTGAAATTATATATTGTGATTGCAATATAAAAATGTTATATTTCCTTTCTGCTTGTTTTATGTGTTCTGAATATGTTATGGTTATTGGGAATTGTTTACATATATGGGTGGTTCCATGATAAACCTAGGGTGGGTGAGCCCAAGATAGCTCTCCAATACATTGGGTAATGTGACAGAGGTAAATGTAAATGTTTCTCCTAAGAGATTTAAGGATTATACTATGATGGGTATTAAAAATGTAACTCCCTACATTATTGTGATAACTATAATATAAGTATGGTATGAATGCCATAAGTTACCTTTATGATTTATGATTTTTATGTTTTATTCATTGATCTTCTGATTTCATAACTTATGTTATGATTGAAAATTATGGTTTCATTGTTTTGTATTTATTGATGGGATAATGTTTTCATTTTCTTTATATATACCTTACTGAGCTTTTTTGTGCTCATCCAAAATTTTTGAATTTTTTTTCATAGGGTATAAGGATGGTTAATAGAAAAGAAGTATTCAAGAAGATTTATATCAAGAAAATAACTCTTATAATATTTATGGAGTTTTATTTTGTGAAATATTGGATAGTGTAGAAGTGTCTTCTTTTTAATTTTTGAGATGTAATGTAAGAGTTATGGCATAATTCTCTAAAACAGTAAACCTGAAAAGATCCTCAATGTGAATTATTCAATTAATTCAAGATAATGTAATGGTTTAAGGTCGGGTCCTTATAATTTGAATCAGAGGTTGTTTTAGATAACTTTAAAGGTTAGGGTGTTATTTAAGCATATGTGACATTACCATAATTGTTAGCATATTAGAAAAAGTCATAGTTATTATAGATTAATTGAATGAGTTTAAGATAACATGAATAAGTATATATTAGTATTTACCCTCCTCATAAGATATAATATGTTGAATTTAGTGATATATTCACACTGACCATTTTGGTTTTATAAAATGGCTAGATCTAGCAAGCACCAAAGTAATTGTGGATGTGATGAAAACTATGATGGTTTTATGAATGGGAAACTAAATTAAATGGGATATTTAATAAGAACTATTTTGTTTATTCCCAACCGACTATATAGATTCATGATTGAAAACTTGAACCTTGGTGATTTTAATAATGCATCATATATTCAAGAAACAAATCCCTATGGATTTTCAGGTAATAATGATAAAGGTAAGTATGTTAAAAAACCTCTGTGTCAAGGATGTGGAAAGTAACACCTTGGAAAATGCTTCATAGGGACGGGAAGATGCTATTGATGTGGGAATAAAGGGTATAAATTAAGAACCTTCCGTGGAAAAAAGGAAGCATCCAGTTGACTCTAGGAAAGGGAAATTTGTTCTTTATGAGTGATAAATTGAATATTTTAAATTTGGTGTGCATGGTCATTATACAAAAAAATGTCCTACGAATATGATTCATGAATGGGATCACCAGGATCATACAATTATATTTTTACCATTACATAATGTCATTCCAATTGAGAATGAAGAAAAAAAATATGTCCAATGAAATGTATGGATTATTTCTTAACATATGTTTTGACATTATTGAATCTTAGGATGTGATTCATGATTTTTTTAAGAAAGAAGTATTTTAGAATAAGTTGGTAATTAATGGTTAATGGATCATGAAGAACATTGAATGAGTAAGAAGTTAACATATAAGGGATTCAAGAGTTATGTTAGATTTTAAGATGATGAAATACTTACAATTATTAAGGCTCTTTTGATGATGGGATGACATTGGAAGTATTTTTATAGTATGTGTAACCCATAATTTTGATATATGAAAATTTTATTCAAGTAATAATTGTCTTTTATTTTTATTTTTAATAGTGGAATTTTATTTTGGGAGAGTCTATGTTTTTATTATAGACATATGGTGATTTGGGTTTTTTATTGAAATGATTAACTTATCATAGAGAATATGTGATTTGGTTAATTACACTTCAGTATGAGATAATAAGTGTAGTCGATTTTAATTGGAGATAAATGTTAAGATTTACTTTGGAAGACTATGTGATTAAATCTTTTTGAGTTTTGGGTGACAATCATAGTTTGGATCATTTTGAAGAATTTTATGGAAAATTTTATATTCAATTGTCTTTCCTGAACTTTGGGTTCTTTTATTGAATTTTAGAGATTAAGAGTAGAATTTATTTTTATAACAGATTATCCTTTTGGGGATTCTCTGATATTTTATTAATTTTTTTGATTATGTATAAAGACATGAGAAATATATAGTTCATCTTTTGTGGATCATGTGATACTATAGATGTTGATTCTAGTGATTTTGATGTGACTAACTTAGTTTGAATACTCATTATTTGGAGAAAAGATTAGTTTTTGGATGAAACTTATTAAAAAATGAAAATCTACTTGAGGTTAAGTATATTTCTTTATGTTCTTATTCTATGTAGTAAATGAATTCCTCAATATTATGAAAATGAACATAAAACAAAAACGTTTTTGGTTTACATTTCCTACTTGGTAATCAATGACCGTTTAACACATCACTAGTTTGTGATTTTCTCGTGGTTAACTTTCTCCTAATCATGTCTTCTATCACCCTCCATCAGAACTTGATAGTTAGTTTTTCTTCCATATTTATGTTTTCCCTAAACGGAATCCTAGTATGGGTTATGTTAGATAACCATTGTATTTCTTTTTCTTTTTTTTTAATATGATAGTTTTATTGACTCTTTTTCTGATGTGGGACTTTAAATGACGTTTCCATGCCCAATTTTAAAATTGCAAGGATGCAATTTCCAAAAGGGGGGAATAATGTAACACCCCCCAGAAAATAAAGAACATGACATTTTCATATTTATTAATATTATTTTACTAAATATTAAATTTACTTTAAAGGGGATGTTATGTTTGATGGCGTACCTGATATGCAATAACACGTTTCTTTTAAATCTTGTGTTGCACACTAAAAATAAAATATTATTATTTTTAATTATAGTTAACGCCTAACCATTGTATTATCACGAATAAATATATCTAACTAAAATATTATTGTATATGTTTGTTAAGTTACTTTATATTTATCCAATATAAGATAAAGGCTTAAAATAAGAAAATAATTTGATTTTAAGCATATTATTCACTAAAAGGTCGATTTACCACCTTTTGATGGAGACCGCACTTGAAACCTAGTTTTGGTCACTTTAATTTGTTCTGTTTTACGAAATAATATTATTATTTAGAATCGGGACACCAGAATTTACTTTTGATGAAATGTTTCTATTTTCTGATAATGTTTATTCTTTAATCAATAGTGAAAAATACTGTATTTTAATTCAAAACTACGTTTTAATAAAATTTATTTATATGTTTAGATTATATTTTTAATTATTTTTAATGTGTAATTAAACTATATTTTTAATATTTAGTCCAATGTATTTCATTGGAATTATTTTCACTTGGAAATTGGACATAAACAAGTATCAATATTTTGATAGTTATTGTTTATTAAAAACACGCTATTGGGTTCAACCACTAGAATTAATTTTAAATTAATTAATGAAACTTAAATGATTTGAATTTGGTAAAATAGACATCATTTTTGAATTCAGAATATAAAATATAGCTTAGGCTGAAGTTTTTGTATTTTTTTGAAAATGTCAAATTTTTTTATGAATAGTGAATCCACTTAGTAGTAGTTAAAAAAACTAACTTTTCATTTAAATGAAAGTTTAATACTTCTATGAATTAAATTTCGATAATCAGACATACATTGTTGTTATTAGTAATTAAAATTTAGTTCAATAAGATGAAAATAATTTTTAGTGAATAGTACCTTTTGACTTTCATTTACCACGGTTAAAGGTAAATAAGGTAATTCAAGGTAAAATGATTTTTATAATAATATATAATTACCTTAAAACATTTCCTAACCTTAATGGATGAGTAATGACCTACCATGGGCATCGTTGGGTTGATTTTGGGAGCCCATGGAGCCACATAAGAGTTATAATGACACTTTATTTAAATTAATTTAAAGCAATGAGTAAAATGACATAAACAAATATCTTTTAGTAAAAAAAATTTACATTGGGTTATATAAGATATATATTTGAATATAAATATTATTTGGAAATATAATAATATTTACTACATCATGGAAATTTTTTATAATTTTTATAAATCAAATAAATTAAATTAATTATGACAAAATAATGTTGCAGTGTTTACCTCATTAATAAATGATTTAAATAAATTAGATTATAAATGTTATAAAAATATCCAAAACCTGTCCAATCAGAATTGTATGATTTTATGTAGACCATGAGTCATCTTATATATGAAATTAATTAGGTTTTTACCTTTATAAACCTAATATAATTATATAATTAAATTATATTTTCACACTTTCCTAAAGAGACCCTCTCCCTTATTAAAAGCCTTCACTTCTAAATCATTCCTCATACCTCTCGGGCCCCTTGGCTCATCCAAAACCTACCCAAAAAATCTCTCAAGGTCCCTCTCCTTCTCTTAAAAGCCTTAAATTTGGCAGTAGTCACTTCAAGATGTTATTTTGGTTCAAACCAAAGGGAGTTTCCCAAGATAAAGGTAATAGTTTCTCTTAACTTATTTTCATTTATTTTACTTCTCCTACCCCTGAACTTTTTGTATTCCTTTATTTTGTGATAACACCAGTATCATCAATATACTATGATGTTTTTATGAGAAGTACTCAAACTAAACATACACACGCCTCTAACTAATGGGTGAAGAACATACCATTTCTTTGGATGGAAAACTAACGCCTCACAAAGTGATGTTGGTTCAATTATCTCCTACCACCTCTCATGATGGAAATTAAGATGGAACTATATTTATATATGATATATATTATGTTTATGATTTATTTATTCTTCTATATTTTTCATTTATATCACACCCTTTTGGTTTCCATAGTGGGTAAACACGATAATTTCATTTGGGAAAGTGTGGACTACCGCCCCATCAAAGTGATATGACTTTTTAATGCCATATGTGGGATGTATAAAGGAAAGAGTTAATGATATTATATATGATATTATAATGGAATTATAATATACTTATTTATCATTATGATTTAATTCCATTAATGTATGAAATAGAAATGAAAGTAGCGTTCATGCGTACGTACTGCTTACCGTCTCCATGAATGGTGCATTTCATTTCTTTTCTCAAAATGTTATGTAATGTTATAAATACATATATATAATGGATATATATGATTTATATTATATCTTAATTATTAATACAATTCTGGAGATAATGGAAATTTGAGAACAAGGACAAATTGTAATTATAACAAGTTCATTTTTAACTCAAATTCCGAACATCGACAAATTGTCAGATATGAACTCAAATAATTATCCAATTGTTATAGACAGGTAATAAGTGATATAAAAGGAATAATAAAATTGAAAATTTTACTTTTGGAAGTTGAAATTAACATAAGATTATTATTTAGGAAGAACCAGAAAAATATGAGTCAAGTTGGACACGAGGTAAGGGATTTCTCATCTAACTTTTAATTCTATGAGATTTCCATTGTTCACCACTTATTTATTACATGTGGTGTATTGTGTCCTCCCATTTGATATATACTATCATGATTCTCTTTACATTAATGGTATTATGTGATTCATTTTGTGATTATTATCTTTTGATCATACGACTCGATTGAATTACACCATGGTAAGGGATTTTCATCTCACTTTTTATTCTCGTGAGATTCATGCTATAATTGCCACTATTTCCTTTTTTGTGGTGGATGTACTGCCCATGATTGTATTATTTGTGCAATATACTCTAATTTATATTTATTTACATCTTCATTGTATGTTCCTTATTTCATGGGTTTTATGTTTTGTAAGATACCAAATCGTTAAGGGATATTTTTAACCTAATTTCCATTCCTTTGGTTTATCTTCTAATTCTTAATTATATCATTAAATGATTATGTATGGAATCACTGTTTATTTATTTATGTTTTCTTTTCCACTCCCCTTTGTGTGGATATTCTTTTTACAAACATAATCACTCCATTATATTATGCAATGATTAAATGTTTTTAATGGGTTTCAAAATGGGTTTCTAAAGCATTGATTAATTCAATATCTTGAAATGATATATTGTGATTACAATTTGGAAATTTTATCATTCCTTTATTCTTGTTTTATTTTTTATGAATATGTTATGGTTATTGGGCATTGTTTATGTATACGGCTGGTTCCGTGATAAACCTAGATCGGGTGAGCCCGAGATTTCTCTCTAATGCATTTGGTAATGTGATGGAGGTAAACGTAAAAGTTTCTCCTAAGAGATTTAAGGATTATACTATGATGGGTATTCCAAATGTAACTCCATATGTAGATGTGATAGCTACAATGTATTTATGATATAGATTTCATATATTAACTTTATGATTTATGATTTCTATGTGTTATTCATAAATATTATGATTTCATAAGGTATGTTATGATTAAAAACTATGGTTTCATTGTTTTTTTATTTATTGATGGGATAATGTTTTCATTTTTTTACTTATCTCTTACTGATATTTTTGTGCTCATCCCAAGTTTTTGAAATGTTTATCATAGGGTATAAGGAAGGGTAGGAGAAACGAAGTATTCAATATTATTTATATCAAGAAAATAACTCTTGTTTTATTTAAGGACTTTTATTTTGTCAAACATTAGATAGAGTACATATAAGGCCTCAGCCTTAAACCTTACTTAATCTTGAGTTATTACAAGATTACACATTGAGGATCTTTTCAGGTTTAGAGTTTTATAGAATTAGATCATGAAACTTGCATTACATTCCACATTTAAACAAAGTGGTTACATAAAAGACAGTATTCATTCTTCCCATCAACAGAAACATATTTGAAATAAAACATGGATTCTTTCTTGAAACATCCTTGACACTATCATCACATCATGTACCCTTCCCTTGACCTGTGAAAAACATTTCAAAAACATGGGATGAGCATAAAAAGCTCAGTAAGGGATATAAAAAATATGGAAAGGAAACATGAGTTCATATATACATAAGAATGAAATCATACTTTACCCATAAAACATAGTCATATCAAATCATGAATGAATCATAGAAATAATAAGACATAAAGGTAACTTGAGGCATTCATAACATTCTTACGTAGGGAGTAACCCTCTTGGTTACGTTTGGAATACCCATCACAGTATATTCCCTAAATCTATTCAGAGAAACCTTAACGTTTCACTCCTTCGCGTTACCCAATGCATTGGAGAGCTATAACGGGCTCACCCGCCCTTAGTTTATCACGGAACCACCCGTTCTTCATAACAATACCCAAGGACCATAACATAATCGTATCACATAAAACATGCTTAAAGGAAACATAGAATTTCCACATTTCAATCACAATATAACATTTTAGTATATTGAAATAATGAATCCATTCAAAAAGAAACCATTTCCAAAACCATTTAAAACATTTAATAAAGAGATTTTTGAATCAAAGTGTCCCATACAACCTTGAAGCTTAAAATTTTAAATCATTAATATCCATATAAATAAATCCTTAAAACCATTTTGAAAACATGGATATTAATAAGAACAAATAATTAAAACATTTAAAACGATATTTTGGTTAAAGGGGTTTTACCAAAATTAGAGACACTTGAATACAAAAATTGAGGAATAACATTTATTCAGAAATTTATAATATCATGAGAATAAATGGATTCATCATATAATACTCCAAAGGACAGTATATACACCATATAAGAGTAAATTTGTGCCTAACAACAATGAACCCTCAATAGAAATGTCAAATGTCATGAAATCCCTTATAAAGAAGGTATCCTTAAATTAAGGACAAATCAATCTCAAAAATATGTGTGAAAAATATAAATACACCCAATATAAGTGGATATTAAGTGTAAAACAATAAAAGGCCATTGACACATATTCAATGGATGACATATTCAATGACTACATGTTCAACCCAAAGAAATCCAAATTGGGTTAAAAAGTTCCCTTGACAGCCTAACAGCATCACATCAAAATGAGTTGATGAGAGATAAAAAGTGTATATCATCACTTGGACATAAAATTTACATCAATAAGGATATATGAGAACATATCCCAACATAACAATATGTAAATTAGAAGACCCAACAAAAGAAGTCTTTTAAAAAAGAGGAGGGTGAAAGGTTCCCTTACCGACTTGGGTATCTTTCAAAACATACACCCCATGAAAGAAGGACAATAGATCATTGATGTAAATACTCATAAACGAAATTATATTACACAAAGAGTAGAATAATGGGTAGTACATACACCACTCAATGGAATTTGTGTCAAATGTAGCATAAATCTCACGGGAATAAAAGTGAGATGAAAAATCCCTTACGAAAACTCGGCAGCATAACGGCGCCACATAAAACTTCAGAATATGGATTGATGAGATAAAATAGGGTATCTCATCACATTAAAATAAAATTTACAGCAATAGGAATATAAAATAACATCCCCCAACATTACAAAGAGGAGCGTAAAAGAAGTGACAAAAAGGAGAGTACTTAAAAAGAAAGAGAGAGGTTAGATCTCTTACGAAAGTTCGGCAGCCTAACGGCGCCACTCAAAACTTCCAAAATGGATTGATGAGAGAGAATAGGGTATCTCATCACATGAACATAAAAATTACAGTATGTTTAATATAAAATATCATCCCAATAACAAGAAAGATGAGCTTTAAAAGGAATGACATAAAAGTGTGTACTTAAAAAGAAAGAGAGGAGTAGGATCCCTTACCTCGGGTCCGACTTGACTCGATCGTTCTTTAATCTCCTGAATAATAAACTTGAGTTAATTTATAATTCCTTAAGAACCTTTTTCAAGATCATTATTCCTTTTATATCACTTATTACCATGTCATAAACATTATGTAATCATTTGAGTTAATAATATTTGTTTTGCCGATATTTGGTTCTTAAGTTGAAAGTGGACTTCTTACAATTACATGTTGTTCGTGTGGACAAATGTTTATTATATCCAGAATTGTATTCATGATTTAGATATCATATATGTCATATATATCCAGTACATTCATGCATTTATAACATTACATAATCATTTGGAGGTAAGAAATGAAATGCACCGTTCATGGAGACGGTAAGCCGTACGTACGCATGAACGCTACTTTCATTTCTATTTCGTATTTTATAGAATGTAATCATAATGATATAAAGGTATATTATAATTCCAGTATAATATCATATTTAATATCATTGTTACATCCTTTATACATCCCACATATGGTATTTAACGAATCAAATCACTTTGAGGGGGCGGTAGTCCGTACTTCCTTAAATGAAGATATCACGTTCACCCATAATGGAAACCATAAAGGTATGCCCAAAATGAAAAAAAACAGAAGATTAAGGAAAACATAAACATATTATATATCATATATAAAAATAGTGACATCATAATGGCCACCTTTGAAGGTGTTAAATGAGTATTGAACAATCATCGTTTCGGGAGGCAGAATTTTTCCATCCACGGAAACCGTATGTTCTTTAACCATTTGATGTAGTTGTGTGAGAGTGTAGCTCGAATAAATCTTATAAAAACATACTAGTATATTTAAGACACTGGTGTTGTTACAAAATAAGTAAATAAAAAGAGTTTAGGGTGTTGGAGAAGCAAAATAAAACAAATGAACATGAGAGAATGAATTATCTTTAAAAGTGTAACTCCTTTTGATTTGAGCCTAAAGGATTCTTTTGAAAGAATTATTCCCAAAGGGAATCCTCTAGGATGAGGAGAGGGATGTGTAGAGAGTAAATGGGTAGGGGTTGGACGAGCCAATGGCTTGAGGAGTGTGTGAAATGAGGTAGAGGTGGGGGCCTTTTATAAGAGGAGAGGAGGGGCACTTTTGGAAAGTAAGAAATATTACTTTATTTGAAAATGTGTTTCGGTTTTAAAAGGTCCCAAATTGATATAATTCGTGGATAAGGTTATAAGGGTTCAAAATCCACCCATACAATAAGTTTTGTACATGTGTAGTTCATAGATATTACATTATATTTCCATTTTATTTTAATTGTTAAATAATGATGTCATCACTGCATCATTATGATGTCATAAATAATTTAATTTATTTAATGTATAAAAATTATAAACAAATTACTATGATGTAGGAAATCTTTTTAGATTTCCAATGACTATTTATAATCAAAAATATGACTTGTATAACCCCACTTAAAAATTGTTTTAGTAAAACATATCATGTTTGTGTCATTTTTAATTTTAACATTAAATAAAAATATATTATTGTCATTTTCCAACTAAAGTGGTTCCATGGGGTCCCCAAGTTGGCCCATGGCTTGTCTTGGTCGGCCATGACTCAGCCAATATGTTTAGAACAAGTGTCATGGTGTTTTCACATTCTTATAATATCATTTTTACCTTAAACTACACTAATTACCACTAATCACGATTAAAAACTTAATAAGTTACTATTCACCAAAAAATAATTTTTATCCCATTGAACCACATTTTCGTTCTTAATGACAACCATGTATGTCGGATTTTTGAAATTCAAAACACAATGATGGCAAAATTTCATTTAAACGGAAAATCAGTTTTTATAAGTACCACTTAGTGGTTTCACTATTCATCAAAAATTGAAGTTTTTCAGAAAAATCCCAAAAATCCACCCTAAGCTATATTTGATATTCCGAATTCAAAAATGAAGTCCGTTTTACAAAATTCAAAACATATTTGTCACATTATTTAATTTAATAATTAATTCCCGCCGTCAGAGAAAATAGCGTGTTTTTATAAAACAATAAGTATCAAAAGATTGACACTAGTTTAAGTCTGATTTCAAAGTGAAATTAATTCCAACGACCACTATCGGATTTAATGGTAAAAATATTTTCTAATTTAACTTTAAAACCAATTCAAAAGATAGTCTAATCATATAAATAAATTATATTAAAAAGTGGTTTTGAATTAAAATACAACAATTTACACTATTCATTAAAAAAATGAACTTTATCGGAAACATACCAAAAATTTACACAAAGTAAATTTTGATGTCCCGATTCTTAATAAGAGTTTTCTTTGGTCCAAAATAATGTTTAAGAGTGAACAAAACTATATTTAATGATGGTTCAACATCAAAAGGTGATAAGTGAACCTTTAGTGAAAACTAGGGCATATACGCCTAAAATTGAATTCTTTCCATATTTTCATCCTCTATCCTTTATTGGATAAATCTATAAACATTTAAAAACATATATAATCATATTTTAGTTATTTATATCCATTCCCACCATTACAACAGCTACGTGATAACTATCATTTAAAATAATATTATTTTATTATTAGAGTGCAACATAAGATTCCCAAAAAACTCGTTGTTGTGTGTTGGGTACCCCATCGAGCGTAGAATCCCCTTTAAAGTCATATCAATATTTTATTCAAAAATATGGATAAATATGAAAGTGTCATATTCTTTATTTACCTGGGGTGTTACATCCTTCCCCCCTTTTGGGAATTGCGTCCTCGCAATTTTTAAAATTGGGCTTGGAAACATCCTTGAAAGTCCCACATCGGAGCAAGAGTCGGTAAAACAATCACTTTAAAATAAAGAAAGATAAGTACAGAGGTCACCCGAGTTAACCCATACTAGGATTCCATGTAGGAAAACATGGACATGGAGGAGAAAACATAGGGTCATGTTCTGATGGAGAGTGATAGAAAACATGTTTAGGAGAAAGTTAACAATAAGAAAATCACAAACTTGTGATGGGTTAAATGGTGTTGGGTTCCCCAGTAGGAAAAGTTAATAGACAACATTTTTGTTTTAAGTTACTTTTTATTGAGGAATTTATTCATAAGTAAGCATAATCACTTATCATGTTGACTTTCAAATTTTACTAGATTCCTTAATCAAACTCATATTTTTTTCAAAAGACGAGTATTTAGGGAGACTTGTTCGCATTAAGAGTAATATAATCAACTTCTAGAGAATCACCCAATGCATAAAAGAGAACTATATACATCCCATGTCTTTAGGATTTAACCAAAAACAATACTAGAAAGGTTAGTATAAGGTCAGATAATCCAAAAAAGTATAACCCTTTATAAAAAAAAAATCTATTCTTAATCTCCAAAATTTGTCCAACAAAACCCAGAGTTCAACGAGGACCGTCCGATGAATAATTTGTCCATAAAATTCTTCAAAGTAAACCAATATAAGATTGAAACCCAAATATTTGAAGGATTTAGTCACATAGTCTTCCAAGTTAAATCGTAACATTTATCTCCAAATAACATTAGTCGCTCCTAAAGTCTCGCATTGAAAAGTAATTATCCTTATCACATATCCTCCATGATAGGTTAATCATTTTCATAAATAACCCAAAAATCAACTTACTCTTAATTCATAAAATCATATAACTAAAAAGAATCAGTCAAACTAACCAGGGACTTCACATAGTCCAGTGGTAGGCGATAAATACCAGTCGCACTTTGGTTGTGGGTTCGATTCCCGCAGCTTTGTCCGACGCGACGGGTAGTCACACGGTCTGCGTGTTGTCCTTTTTCCAAAACTATATAATTCTTAAAACATTCCCCAAAATGAGATAAAATCTTCAAAGATGATCATAACATATTTTAACCTCAAGTTTATCTCATGCCTTTCATTTTCCATCATAACATATAGTGACCCATAATTACCTCAAAAGTAAGGATCATATAAACCCAAATGGTTCTTTATAACTATGTCCACAAAAGTAAAGATATCTACTACTTGAATAAAATTTGCCTATATTAAACATCAGGGGTACACATAATATAAAAAGTCTTCTAATGTAACCCCATCATCAAAAGAGACTTAATACTCTTAAGAATTTCACCATAACTCTTGAAGCCCTTATATGTTGACATCTTACTCATTCAACATTCTTCATGATCCATTATCCATTTCATTCCAACTTATTCCGAAATACCTCTTTCCTACAAACAAAATCATGAATCATATCCTATGATTCCAAAATAGGAAAACAATAGTCATGAAATAGTACATACCTTTGATTGGTCATTGTCAGTTTCTTCATCCTCAATCGGAATGGCATTAGGTATTGGTAAACGAATATTGGTACGCTCTTGGTGACCCCATTCATGAAACTTCTTCATAGGACATGTGTTTGCATAATGACCATGCACACCACATTTAAAACATTCAATTGATCCCTCAGAAAGAACTTCTTTCCCTTTCCTCGAGTCAACTGGATGCTTCCTTTTTCCATGGCAGGTTCTTGATTTATGACCTTCATTTCCACAAATATAGCATATTTCTGTACCTTTGAAACATTTTCCTAGGTGTTTCTTTCCACATCTTTGACACATAGGTTTTTGAACACACTTACCTTTATGATTATTACCTGTACTTCCGTAGGGATTTGTTTCTTGCATATATGATGTCTTAGAGAAATTTCCAAGGTTTAGGTGGTCAATCATGACTCCAGATAGTTGGTTGAAGATAATCACAAGATTTCTCATTGAAGCTCCCATATCATTCAGTTGCTTGCTCAAAAAGCTGTCACAGTTTCCATCACATCCACTGTTACTTTGGTGCCTACTAGATCCAGCCATTTACTAAAACCAAAAAGGTCAGTGTGAGAATATAAACAAAACCAGCATGTACTAATGAGTAAGATAAACACTAAGATATACTTACTCATTCACTTTATCTAAAACTAGGACCCTTTCTGAAATCCTAACCATTATGGTAATGTCACTTATGCTTAAAGAATACCCTAACCTCTAAAGTTATCTAAACCGACCTCTGATACCAACTATAAGGCCTCAGCCTTAAACCTTACTTAATCTTGAGTTATTACAAGATTACACATTGAGGATCTTTTCAGGTTTAGAGTTTTAGAGAATTAGATCATGAAACTTGCATTACATTCCACATTTAAACAAAGTGGTTACATAAAAGACAGTATTCATTCTTCCCATCAACGGAAACATATTTGAAATAAAACATGGATTCTTTCTTGAAACATCCTTGACACTATCATCACATCATGTACCCTTCCCTTGACCTGTGAAAAACATTTCAAAAACTTGGGATGAGCATAAAAATCTCAGTAAGGGATATAAAAAAATATGGAAAGGAAACATGAGTTCATATATACATAAGAATTAAATCATACTTTACCCATAAAACATAGGCATATCAAATCATGAATGAATCATATAAATCATAAGACATAAAGGTAACTTGAGGCATTCATAACATTCTTACGTAGGGAGTAACCCTCTTGGTTACTTTTGGAATACCCATCACAGTATATTCCCTAAATCTCTTCGGAGAAACCTTAACGTTTCACTCCTTCGCGTTACCCAATGCATTGGAGAGCTATAATGGGCTCACCCGCCCTTAGTTTATCACGGAACCACCCGTTCTTCATAACAATGCCCAAGGACCATAACATAATCGTATCACATAAAACATGATTAAAGGAAACATAACATTTCCACATTTCAATCACAATATAACATTTTAGTATATTGAAATAATGAATCCATTCAAAAAGAAACCATTTCAAAAACCATTTAAAACATTTAATAAAGAGATTTTTGAATCAAAGTGTCCCATACCACCTTGAAGATTAAAATTTTATACCATTAATATCCATATAAATAAATCCTTAAAACCATTTTGAAAACATGGATATTAATAAGAACAAATAATTAAAACATTTAAAACGATATTTTGGTTAAAGGGGGTTTACCAAAATTAGAGACACTTGAATACAAAAATTGAGAAATAACATTTAGTCAGAAATTTATAATATCATGAGAATAAATGGATTCATGATATAATACTCCAAAGGACAGTATATACACCATATAAGAGTGAATTGATGCATAAAAACAATGAACCCTCAATAGAAATGTCAAATGTGATGATATCCCTTATAAAGAAGGTATCCTTAAATTAAGGACAAATCAATCTCAAAAATATGTGTGACAAATATAAATACACCCAATATAAGTGGATATTAAGTGTAAAACAATAAAATGCCATTCACACATATTCAATGGATGACATATTCAATGACTACATGTTCAACCCAAAGAAATCCAAATTGGGTTAAAAAGTTCCCTTGACAGCCTAACGGCATCACATCAAAATGAGTTGATGAGAGATAAAAAGTGTATCTCATCACTTGGACATAAAATTTACATCAATAAGGATATATGAGAACATATCCCAACATAACAATATGTAAATTAGAAGACCCAACAAAAGAAGTCTTTTAAAAAAGAGGAGGGTGAAAGGTTCCCTTACCGACTTGGGTATCTTTCAAAACATACACCCCATGAAAGAAGGACAATAGATCATTGATGTAAAGACTCATAAACGAAAGTATATTACACAAAGAGTAGAATAATGGGTAGTACATACACCACTCAATGGAATTTGTGGCAAATGTAGCATAAATCTCACGGGAATAAAAGTGAGATGAAAAATCCCTTACGAAAACTCGGCAGCCTAACGACGCCACATAAAACTTTAGAATATGGATTGATGAGATCAAATAGGGTATCTCATCACATTAAAATAAAATTTACAGCAAGAGTAATATAAAATAACATCCCCAACATTACAAAGAGGAGCGTAAAAGAAGTGACATAAAGGAGAGTACTTAAAAAGAAAGAGAGAGGTTAGATCTCTTACGAAAGTTCAGCAGCCTAACGGCGCCACTCAAAACTTCCAAAATGGATTGATGAGAGAGAATATGGTCTCTCATCACATGAACATAAAAATTACAGTATGTTTAATATAAAAGATCATCCCAATAACAAGAAATATGAGCTTTAAAAGGAATGACATAAAAGTGTGTACTTAAAAAGAAAGAGAGGAGTACGATCCCTTACCTCGGGTCCGACTTGACTCGATCGTTCTTTAATCTCCTGAATAATAAACTTGAGTTAATTTATACTTCCTTAAGAACCTTTTTCAAGTTCATTATTCCTTTTATATCACTTATTACCATGTCATAAACATTATGTAATCATTTGAGTTAATAATATTTGTTTTGCCGATATTTGGTTCTTAAGTCGAAAGTGGACTTCTTACAATTACATGTTGTTCGTGTGGACAAATGTTTATTATATCCAGAATTGTATTCATGATGTAGATATCATATATTTCATATATATCCAGTACATCCATGCATTTATAACATTACATAATCATTTGGAGGTAAGAAATTAAATGCACCGTTCATTGAGACGGTAAGCCGTACGTACGCATGAACGCTACTTTCATTTCTATTTCGTATTTTATAGAATGTAATCATAATGATATAAAGGTATATTATAATTCCAGTATAATATCATATATAATATCATTGTTCCATCCTTTATACATCCCACATATGGTATTTAACGAATCAAATCACTTTGAGGGGGCGGTAGTCCGCACTTCCTTAAATGAAGATATCGCGTTCACCCATAATGGAAACCATAAAGGTATGCCAAAATTGAAAAAAAAACAGAAGCTTAAGGAAAAAATAAACATATTATATATCATATATAAAAATAGTTACATCATAATGGCCACCTTTGAAGGTGTTAAATGAGTATTGAACAATCATCGTTTCGGGAGGCAGAATTTTGCCATCCACGGAAACCGTATGTTCTTTAACCATTTGATGTAGTTGTGTGAGAGTGTAGCTCGAATAAATCTTATAACAACATACTAGTATATTTAAGACACTGGTGTTGTTACAAAATAAGTAAATAAAAAAATTTTAGGGGGTTGGAGAAGCAAAATAAAACAAATTAACATGAGAGAATGAATTATCTTTAAAAGTGTAACTCCTTTTGATTTGAGCCTAAAGGCTTCTTTTGAAAGAATTCTGCCCAAAGGGAATCCTCTAGGATGAGGAGAGGGATGTGGAGAGAGTAAATGGGCAGGGGTTGGCCGAGCCAATGGCTTTAGGAGTGTGTGAAATGAGGTAGAGGTGGGGGCCTTTTATAAGAGGAGAGGAGGGGAACTTTTGGAAAGTAAGAAATATTACTTTATTTGAAAATGTGTTTCGGTTTTAAAAGGTCCCAAATTGATATAATTCGTGGATACGGTTATAAGGGTTCGAAATCCACCCATCCAATAAGTTTTGTACATGTGTAGTTCATAGATATTACATTATATTTCCATTTTATTTTAATCGTTAAATAATGATTTCATCACTGCATCATTATGATGTCATAAATAATTTAATTTATTTAATGTCTAAAAATTATAAACAAATTACTATGATGTAGGAAATCTTTTTAGCTTTCCAATGACTATTTATAATAAATAATATGACTTGTATAACCCCATTTAAAAATTGTTTTAGTAAAACATATCATGTTTGTGTCATTTTTAATTTTAACATTAAATAAAAATATATTATTGTCATTTTCCAACTAAAGTGGCTCCATGGGGTCCCAAAGTTGGCCCATGGCTTGTCTTGGTCGGCCATGACTCAGCCAATAGGTGTAGGACAAGTGTCATGGTGTTTTCACATTCTTATAATATCATTTTTAACTTAAACTACACTAATTACCACTAATCGCGATTAAAAACTTAATAAGTTACTATTCACCAAAAAATTATTTTTATCCCATTGAACCGAATTTTACTTCTTAATGACAACCATGTATGTCGGATTTTTGAAATTCAAAACACAATGATGGAAAAATTTCATTTAAACGGATAATCAGTTTTTATAAGTACCACTTAGTGGTTTCACTATTCATCAAAAATTGAAGTTTTTCAGAAAAATCCAAAAAATCCACCCTAAGCTATATTTGATATTACGAATTCAGAAATGAAGTCCGTTTTACAAAATTCAAAACATATTTGTCACATTATTTAATTTAATAATTAATTCCTGCTGTCAGAGTAAATAGCGCGTTTTTATAAAACAATAAGTATCAAAAGATTGACACTAGTTTAAGTCTGATTTCAAAGTGAAATTAATTCCAACGACCACTATCGGATTTAATGGTAAAAATATTTTCTAATTTCACTTTAAAACCAATTCAAAAGATAGTCTAATCATATAAATAAATTAGATTAAAAAGTGGGTTTGAATTAAAATACAACATTTTACACTATTCATTAAAAAAATGAACTTTATCGGAAAGATACCAAAAATTTACACAAAGTAAATTTTGATGTCCCGATTCTTAATAAGAGTTTTATTTGGTCCAAAAGAATGTTTAGGAGTGAAAAAAACTATATTTAATGATGGTTCAACATCAAAAGGTGATAAGTGAACCTTTAGTGAAAACTAGGGCATATACACCTAAAATTGAATTCTTTCCGTATTTTAATCCTCTATCCTTTATTGGATAAATGTATAAACATTTAAAAACATATATAATCATATTTTAGTTATTTCTATCCATTCCCGCCATTACAACGGCTACATGATAACTACCATTTAAAATAATATTATTTTATTATTAGAGTGCAACATAAGATTCCCAAAAAACTCGTTGTTGCGTGTTGGGTACGCCATCAAGCATAGCATCCCCTTTAAAGTCATATCAATATTTTATTTACAAATATGGATAAATATTAAAGTTTCATATTCTTTATTTACCTGGGGTGTTACATCCTTCCCCCCTTTTGGGAATTGCGTCCTCGCAATTTTTAAAATTGGGCTTGGAAATATCCTTGAAAGTCCCACATCGGAGCAAGAGTCGGTAAAACAATCACTTTAAAATAAAGAAAGATAAGTACAGAGGTCACCCGAGTTAACCCATACTAGGATTCCATGTAGGAAAACATGGACATGGAGGAGAAAACATAGGGTCATGTTCTGATGGAGAGTGATAGAAAACATGTTTAGGAGAAAGTTAACAATAAGAAAATCACAAACTTGTGATGGGTTAAACGGTGTTGGGTTCCCCAGTAGGAAAAGTTAATAGACAACATTTTTGTTTTAAGTTACTTTTTATTGAGGAATTTATTCATAAGGAAGCATAATCACTTATCATGTTGACTTTCAACTTATACTAGATTCCTTAATCAAACTCATATTTTTTTCAAAAGACGAGTATTTAGGGAGACTTGTTCGCATTAAGAGTAATATAATCAACTTCTAGAAAATCACCCAATCCACAAAAGAGAACTATATACATCCCATGTCTTTAGGATTTAACCAAAACCAAAACTAGAAAGGTTAGTACAAGGTCAGATAATCCAAAAAAGGATAACCCTTTATAAAAAGAAAATCTATTCTTAATCTCCAAAATTTGTCCAACAAAACCCAATGTTCAACGAGGACCATCCGACGAATAATTTGTCCATAAAATTCTTCAAAGTAAACCAATATAAGATTGAAACCCAAATATTTGAAGGATTTAGTCACATAGTCTTCCAAGTTAAATCGTAACATTTATCTCCAAACAACATTAGTCGCTCCTAAAGTCTCGCATTGAAAAGTAATTATCCTAATCACATATCCTCCATGATAGGTTAATCATTTTCATAAATAACCCAAAAATCAACTAACTCTTAATTCATAAAATCATATAACTAAAAAGAATCAGTCAAACTAACCAGGGACTTCACGTAGTCCAGTGGTAGGCGATAAATACCAGTCGCACTTTGGTTGTGGGTTCGATTCCCGCAGCTTTGTTCGACGCGACGGGTAGTCACACGGTCTGCGTGTTGTCCTTTTTCCAAAACTATATAATTCTTAAAACATTCCCCAAAATGAGATAAAATCTTCAAAGATGATCATAACATATTTTAACCTCAAGTTTATCTCATGCCTTTCATTTTCCATCATAACATACAGTAACCCATAATTACCTCAAAAGTAAGGATCATATAAACCCAAATGGTTCTTTATAACTATGTCCACAAAAGAAAAGATATCTATTACTTGAATAAAATTTGCCTATATTAAACATCAGGGGTACACATAATATAAAAAGTCTTCTAATGTAACCCCACCATCAAAAGAGACTTAATACTCTTAAGAATTTCACCATAACTCTTGAAGCCCTTATATGTTGACATCTTACTCATTCAACATTCTTCATGATACATTATCCATTTCTTTCCAACTTATTCCGAAATACCTCTTTCCTACAAACAAAATCATGAATCATATCCTATGATTCCAAAATAGGAAAACAATAGTCATGAAATAGTACATACCTTTGATTGGTCATTGTTAGTTTCTTCATCCTCAATCGGAATGGCATTAGGTATTGGTAAACGAATATTGGTACGCTCTTGGTGACCCCATTCATGAAACTTCTTCATAGGACATGTGTTTGAATAATAACCATGCACACCACATTTAAAACATTCAATTGATCCCTCAGAAAGAACTTCTTTCCCTTTCCTCGAGTCAACTGGATGCTTCCTTTTTCCTTGGCAGGTTCTTGCTTTATGACCTTCATTTCCACATATATAGCATATTGCTGTCCCTTTGAAACATTTTCCTAGGTGTTTTTTCCACATCTTTGACACATAGGTTTTTTTAACACACTTACCTTTATGATTATTACCTGTACTTCCGTAGGGATTTGTTTCTTGCATATATGATGTCTTAGAGAAATATCCAAGGTTTAGGTGGTCAATCATGACTCCAGATAGTTGGTTGAGGATAATCACAAGAGGTCTCATTAAAGCTCCCATATCATTCAGTTGCTTGCTCAAAAAGCTGTCACAGTTTCCTTCACATCCACTGTTCTTTGGTGCCTACTAGATCCAGCCATTTACTAAAACCAAAAAGGTCAGTGTGAGTATATAAACAAAACCATCATGTACTAATGAGTAAGATAAACACTAAGATATACTTACTCATTCACTTTATCTAAAACTAGGACTCTTTCTGAAATCCTAACCATTATGGTAATGTCACTTATGCTTAAAGAATACCCTAACCTCTAAAGTTATCTAAACCGACCTCTGATACCAACTATAAGGCCTCAGCCTTAAACCTTACTTAATCTTGAGTTATTACAAGATTACACATTGAGGATCTTTTCAGGTTTATAGTTTTAGAGAATTAGATCATGAAACTTGCATTAAATTCCACATTTAAACAAAGTGGTTACATAAAAGACAGTATTCATTCTTCCCATCAACGGAAACATATTTGAAATAAAACATGGATTCTTTCTTGAAACATCCTTGACACTATCATCACATCATGTACCCTTCCCTTGACCTGTGAAAGACATTTCAAAAACTTGGGATGAGCATAAAAAGCTCAGTAAGGGATATAAAAAAATATGGAAAGGAAACATGAGTTCATATATACATAAGAATGAAATCATACTTTACCCATAAAACATAGGCATATCAAATCATGAATGAATCATAGAAATCATAAGACATAAAGGTAACTTGAAAGATTCATAACATTCTTACGTAGGGAGTAACCCTCTTGGTTACGTTTGGAATACCCATCACAGTATATTCCCTAAATCTCTTTGGAGAAACCTTAACGTTTCACTCCTTCGCGTTACCCAATGCATTGGAGAGCTATAACGGGCTCACCCGCCCTTAGTTTATCACGGAACCACCCGTTCTTCATAAAAATTCCCAAGGACCATAACATAATCGTATCACATAAAACATGCTTAAAGGAAACATAGCATTTCCACATTTCAATCACAATATAACATTTTAGTATATTGAAATAATGAATCCATTCAAAAAGAAACCATTTCAAAAACCATTTAAAACATTTAATAAAGAGATTTTTGAATCAAAGTGTCCCATACCACCTTGAAGATTAAAATTTTAAACCATTAATATCCATATAAATAAATCCTTAAAACCATTTTGAAAACATGGATATTAATAAGAACAAATAATTAAAACATTTAAAACGATATTTTGGTTAAAGGGGTTTTACCAAAATTAGAGACACTTGAATACAAAAATTGAGGAATAACATTTAGTCAGAAATTTATAATATCATGAGAATAAATGGATTCATGATATAATACTCCAAAGGACAGTATATACACCATATAAGAGTGAATTGGTTCATAACAACAATGAACCCTCAATAGAAATGTCAAATGTGATGAAATCCCTTATAAAGAAGGTATCCTTAAATTAAGGACAAATCAATCTCAAAAATATGTGTGAAAAATATAAATAGACCCAATATAAGTGGATATTAAGTGTAAAACAATAAAAGTCCATTCACACATATTCAATGGATGACATATTCAATGACTACATGTTCAACCCAAAGAACTCCAAATTGGGTTAAAAAGTTCCCTTGACAGCCTAACGGCATCACATCAAAATGAGTTGATGAGAGATAAAATGTGTATCTCATCACTTGGACATAAAATTTAAATCAATAAGGATATATGAGAAAATATCCCAACATAACAATATGTAAATTAGAAGACCCAACAAAAGAAGTCTTCTAAAAAAGAGGAGGGTGAAAGGTTCCCTTACCGACTTGGGTATCTTTCAAAACATACACCCCATGAAAGAAGGACAATAGATCATTGATGTAAATACTCATAAACGAAAGTATATTACACAAAGAGTAGAATAATGGGTAGTACATACACCACTCAATGGAATTTGTGGCAAATGTAGCATAAATCTCACGGGAATAAAAGTGAGATGAAAAATCCCTTACGAAAACTCGGCAGCCTAACGGCGCCACATAAAACTTCAGAATATGGATTGATGAGATCAAATAGGGTATCTCATCACATTACAATAAAATTTACAGCAAGAGGAATATAAAATAACATCCCCCAATATTACAAAGAGGAGCGTAAAAGAAGTGACATAAAGGAGAGTACTTATAAAGAAAGAGAGAGGTTAGATCTCTTACGAAAGTTCGGCAGCCTAACAGCGCCACTCAAAACTTCCAAAATGGATTGATGAGAGAGAATAGGGTCTCTAATCACATGAACATAAAAATTATAGTATGTTTAATATAAAAGATCATCCCAATAACAAGAAATATGAGCTTTAAAAGTAATGACATAAAAGTGTGTACTTAAAAAGAAAGAGAGGAGTAAGATCCCTTACCTCGGGTCCGACTTGACTCGATCGTTATTTAATCTCCTGAATAATAAACTTGAGTTAATTTATACTTCCTTAAGAACCTTTTTCAAGTTCATTATTCCTTTTATATCACTTATTACCATGTCATAAACATTATGTAATCATTTGAGTTAATAATATTTGTTTTGCCGATATTTGGTTCTTAAGTCGAAAGTGGACTTCTTACAATTACATGTTGTTCGTGTGGACAAATGTTTATTATATCCAGAATTGTATTAATGCTGTAGATATCATATATGTCATATATATCCAGTACATTAATGCATTTATAACATTACATAATCATTTGGAGGTAAGAAATGAAATGCACCGTTCAGGGAGACGGTAAGCCGTACGTACGCATGAATGCTACTTTCATTTCTATTTCGTATTTTATAGAATGTAATCATAATGATATAAAGGTATATTATAATTCCAGTATAATATAATATATAATATCATTGTTCCATCCTTTATACATCCCACATATGGTATTTAACGAATCAAATCACTTTGAGGGGGCGGTAGTCCGTACTTCCTTAAATGAAGATATCGCGTTCACCCATAATGGAAACCATAAAGGTATGCCCAAAATGAAAAAAAACAGAAGCTTAAGGAAAACATAAACATATTATATATCATATATAAAAATAGTGACATCATAATGGCCACCTTTGAAGGTGTTAAATGAGTATTGAACAATCATCGTTTCGGGAGGCAGAATTTTGCCATCCACGGAAACCGTATGTTCTTTAACCATTTGATGTAGTTGTGTGAGAGTGTAGCTCGAATAAATCTTATAACAACATACTAGTATATTTACGACACTGGTGTTGTTACAAAATAAGTAAATAAAAAGAGTTTAGGGGGTTGGAGAAGCAAAATAAAACAAATGAACATGAGAGAATGAATTATCTTTAAAAGTGTAACTCCTTTTGATTTGAGTCTAAAGGCTTCTTTAGAAAGAATTCTGCCCAAAGGGAATCCTCTAGGATTAGGAGAGGGATGTGGAGAGAGTAAATGGGCAGGGGTTGGCCGAGCCAATGGCTTGAGGGGTGTGTGAAATGAGGTAGAGGTGGGGGCCTTTTATAAGAGGAGAGGAGGGGCACTTTTGGAAAGTAAGAAATATTACTTTATTTGAAAATGTGTTTCGGTTTTAAAAGGTCCCAAATTGATATAATTCGTGGATAAGGTTATAAGGGTTCGAAATCCACCCATCCAATAAGTTTTTTACATGTTTAGTTCATAGATATTAGATTATATTTCCATTTTATTTTAATCGTTAAATAATGATGTCATCACTGCATCATTATGATGTCATAAATAATTTAATTTATTTAATGTCTAAAAATTATAAACAAATTACTATGATGTAGGAAATCTTTTTATCTTTCCAATTACTATTTATAATAAAACATATGACTTGTATAACCCCACTTAAAAATTGTTTTAGTAAAACATATCATGTTTGTGTCATTTTTAATTTTAACATTAAATAAAAATATATTATTGTCATTTTCCAACTAAAGTGGCTCCATGGGGTCCCCAAGTTGGCCCATGGCTTGTCTTGGTCGGCCATGACTCATCCAATAGGTGTAGGACAAGTGTCATGGTGTTTTCACATTCTTATAATATCATTTTTACCTTAAACTACACTAATTACCACTAATCGCGATTAAAAACTTAATAAGTTACTATTCACCAAAAAATTATTTTTATCCTATTGAACCACATTTTAATTTTTAATGAAAACCATGTATGTCGGATTTTTGAAATTCAAAACACAATGATGGCAAAATTTCATTTAAACGGAAAATCAGTTTTTATAAGTACCACTTAGTGGTTTCACTATTCATCAAAAATTGAAGTTTTTCAGAAAAATCCCAAAAATCCACCCTAAGCTATATTTGATATTCCGAATTCAAAAATGAAGTCCGTTTTAAAAAATTCAAAACATATTTGTCACATTATTTAATTTAATAATTAATTCCCGCTGTCAGAGCAAATAGCGTGTTTTTATAAAACAATAAGTATCAAAAGATTGACACTAGTTTAAGTCTGATTTCAAAGTGAAATTAATTCCAACGACCACTATCGGATTTAATGGTAAAAATATTTTCTAATTTCACTTTAAAACCAATTCAAAAGATAGTCTAATCATATAAATAAATTAGATTAAAAAGTGGTTTTGAATTAAAATACAACATTTTACACTATTCATTAAAAAAATGAACTTTATCGGAAAGATACCAAAAAATTACACAAAGTAAATTTTGATGTCCCGATTCGTAATAAGAGTTTTATTTGGTCCAAAAGAATTTTTAAGAGTGAACAAAACTATATTTAATGATGGTTCAACATCAAAAGGTGATAAGTGAACCTTTAGTGAAAACTAGGGCATATACGCCTAAAATTGAATTCTTTCCGTATTTTAATCCTCTATCCTTTATTGGATAAATGTATAAACATTTAAAAACATATATAATCATATTTTAGTTATTTCTATCCATTCCCGCCATTACAACGGCTACATGATAACTACCATTTAAAATAATATTATTTTATTATTAGAGTGCAACATAAGATTCCCAAAAAACTCATTGTTGCGTGTTGGGTACGCCATCGAGCATAGCATCCCCTTTAAAGTCATATCAATATTTTATTCACAAATATGGATAAATATGAAAGTGTCATATTCTTTATTTACCTGGGGTGTTACATCCTTCCCCCCTTTTGGGAATTGCGTCCTCGCAATTTTTAAAATTGGGCTTGGAAACATCCTTGAAAGTCCCACATCGGAGCAAGAGTCGGTAAAACAATCACTTTAAAATAAAGAAAGATAAGTACAGAGGTCACCCGAGTTAACCCATACTAGGATTCCATGTAGGAAAACATGGACATGGAGGAGAAAACATAGGGTCATGTTCTGATGGAGAGTGATAGACAACATTTTTGTTTTAAGTTACTTTTTATTGAGGAATTTATTCATAAGGAAGCATAATCACTTATCATGTTGACTTTCAACTTTTACTAGATTCCTTAATAAAACTCATATTTTTTTCAAAAGACGAGTATTTAGGGAGACTTGTTCACATTAAGAGTAATATAATCAACTTCTAGAGAATCACCCAATCCACAAAAGAGAACTATATACATCCCATGTCTTTAGGATTTAACTAAAACCAAAACTAGAAAAGTTAGTACAAGGTCAGATAATCCAAAAAAGGATAACCCTTTATAAAAAGAAAATCTATTCTTCATCTCCAAAATTTGTCCAACAAAACCCAAAGTTCAACGAGGACCATCCGATGAATAATTTGTCCATAAAATTCTTCAAAGTAAACCAATATAAGATTGAAACCCAAATATTTGAAGGATTTAGTCACATAGTCTTCCAAGTCAAATCGTAACATTTATCTCCAAACAACATTAGTCGCTCCTAAAGTCTCGCATTGAAAAGTAATTATCCTAATCACATATCCTCCATGATAGGTTAATCATTTTCATAAATAACCCAAAAAACAACTTACTCTTAATTCATAAAATCATATAACTAAAAAGAATCAGTCAAACTAACCAGGGACTTCACGTAGTCCAGTAGTAGGCAATAAATACCAGTCGCACTTTGGTTGTGGTTCGATTCCCGCAGCTTTGTCCGACGCGACGGGTAGTCACACGGTCTGCGTGTTGTCCTTTTTCCAAAACTATATAATTCTTAAAACATTCCCCAAAATGTGATAAAATCTTCAAAGATGATCATAACATATTTTAACCTCAAGTTTATCTCATGCCTTTCATTTTCCATCATAACATATAGTAACCCATAATTACCTCAAAAGTAAGGATCATATAAACCCAAATGGTTCTTTATAACTATGTCCACAAAAGAAAAGATATCTATTACTTGAATAAAATTTGCCTATATTAAACATCAGGGGTACACATAATATAAAAAGTCTTCTAATGTAACCCCATCATCAAAAGAGACTTAATACTCTTAAGAATTTCACCATAACTCTTGAAGACCTTATATGTTGACATCTTACTCATTCAACATTCTTCATGATCCATTATCCATTTCTTTCCAACTTATTCCGAAATACCTCTTTCCTACAAACAAAATCATGAATCATATCCTATGATTCCAAAATAGGAAAACAATAGTCATGAAATAGTACATACCTTTGATTGGTCATTGTCAGTTTCTTCATCCTCAATCGGAATGGCATTAGGTATTGGTAAACGAATATTGGTACGCTCTTGGTGACCCCATTCACGAAACTTCTTCATAGGACATGTGTTTGCATAATGACCATGCCACAACATTTAAAACATTCAATTGATCCCTCAGAAAAAACTTCTTTCCCTTTCCTCGAGTCAACTGGATGCTTCCTTTTTCCATGGTAGGTTCTTTCTTTATGACCTTCATTTCCACATATATAGCATATTTCTGTCCCTTTGAAACATTTTCCTAGGTGTTTCTTTCCACATCTTTGACACATAGGTTTTTTAACACACTTACCTTTATGATTATTACCTGTACTTCCGTAGGGATTTGTTTCTTGCATATATGATGTCTTAGAGAAATATCCAAGGTTTAGGTGGTCAATCATGACTCCAGATAGTTGGTTGAGGATAATCACAAGAGTTCTCATTGAAGCTCCTATATCATTCAGTTGCTTGCTCAAAAAGCTGTCACAGTTTCCTTCACATCCACTGTTACTTTGGTGCCTACTAGATCCAGCCATTTACTAAAACCAAAAAGGTTAGTGTGAGTATATAAACAAAACCATCATGTACTAATGAGTAAGATAAACACTAAGATATACTTACTCATTCACTTTATCTAAAACTAGGACCCTTTCTGAAATCCTAACCATTATGGTAATGTCACTTATGCTTAAAGAATACCCTAACCTCTAAAGTTATCTAAACCGACCTCTGATACCAACTATAAGGCCTCAGCCTTAAACCTTACTTAATCTTGAGTTATTACAAGATTACACATTGAGGATCTTTTCAGGTTTAGAGTTTTAGAGAATTAGATCATGAAACTTGCATTACATTCCACATTTAAACAAAGTGGTTACATAAAAGACAGTATTCATTCTTCCCATCAACGGAAACATATTTGAAATAAAACATGGATTCTTTCTTGAAACATCCTTGACACTATCATCACATCATGTACCCTTCCCTTGACCTGTGAAAAACATTTCAAAAACTTGGGATGAGCATAAAAAGCTCAGTAAGGGATATAAAAAAATATGGAAAGGAAACATGAGTTCATATATACATAAGAATGAAATCATACTTTACCCATAAAACATAGGCATATCAAATCATGAATGAATCATAGAAATCATAAGACATAAAGGTAACTTGAGGGATTCATAACATTCTTACGTAGGGAGTAACCCTCTTGGTTACGTTTGGAATACCCATCACAGTATATTCCCTAAATCTCTTTGGAGAAACCTTAACGTTTCACTCCTTCGCGTTACCCAATGCATTGGAGAGCTATAACGGGCTCACCCGCCCTTAGTTTATCACGGAACCACCCGTTCTTCATAAAAATTCCCAAGGACCATAACATAATCGTATCACATAAAACATGCTTAAAGGAAACATAGCATTTCCACATTTCAATCACAATATAACATTTTAGTATATTGAAATAATGAATCCATTCAAAAAGAAACCATTTCAAAAACCATTTAAAACATTTAATAAAGAGATTTTTGAATCAAAGTGTCCCATACCACCTTGAAGATTAAAATTTTAAACCATTAATATCCATATAAATAAATCCTTAAAACCATTTTGAAAACATGGATATTAATAAGAACAAATAATTAAAACATTTAAAACGATATTTTGGTTAAAGGGGTTTTACCAAAATTAGAGACACTTGAATACAAAAATTGAGGAATAACATTTTTTCAGAAATTTATAATATCATGAGAATAAATGGATTCATGATATAATACTCCAAAGGACAGTATATACACCATATAAGAGTGAATTGGTTCATAACAACAATGAACCCTCAATAGAAATGTCAAATGTGATGAAATCCCTTATAAAGAAGGTATCCTTAAATTAAGGACAAATCAATCTCAAAAATATGTGTGAAAAATATAAATAGACCCAATATAAGTGGATATTATGTGTAAAACAATAAAAGTCCATTCACACATATTCAATGGATGACATATTCAATGACTACATGTTCAACCCAAAGAACTCCAAATTGGGTTAAAAAGTTCCCTTGACAGCCTAACAGCATCACATCAAAATGAGTTGATGAGAGATAAAATGTGTATCTCATCACTAGGACATAAAATTTAAATCAATAAGGATATATGAGAACATATCCCAACATAACAATATGTAAATTAGAAGACCCAACAAAAGAAGTCTTTTAAAAAAGAGGAGGGTGAAAGGTTCCCTTACCGACTTGGGTATCTTTCAAAACATACACCCCATGAAAGAAGGACAATAGATCATTGATGTAAATACTCATAAACGAAAGTATATTACACAAAGAGTAGAATAATGGGTAGTACATACACCACTCAATGGAATTTGTGGCAAATGTAGCATAAATATCATGGGAATAAAAGTGAGATGAAAAATCCCTTACGAAAACTCGGCAGCCTAACGGCGCCACATAAAACTTCAGAATATGGATTGATGAGATCAAATAGGGCATCTCATCACATTACAATAAAATGTACAGCAAGAGGAATATAAAATAACATCCCCCAATATTACAAAGAGGAGCGTAAAAGAAGTGACATAAAGGAGAGTACTTATAAAGAAAGAGAGAGGTTAGATCTCTTACGAAAGTTCGGCAGCCTAACAGCGCCACTCAAAACTTCCAAAATGGATTGATGAGAGAGAATAGGGTCTCTAATCACATGAACATAAAAATTACAGTATGTTTAATATAAAAGATCATACCAATAACAAGAAATATGAGCTTTAAAAGTAATGACATAAAAGTGTGTACTTAAAAAGAAAGAGAGGAGTAAGATCCCTTACCTCGGGTCCGACTTGACTCGATCGTTATTTAATCTCCTGAATAATAAACTTGAGTTAATTTATACTTCCTTAAGAACCTTTTTCAAGTTAATTATTCCTTTTATATCACTTATTACCATGTCATAAACATTATGTAATCATTTGAGTTAATAATATTTGTTTTGCCGATATTTGGTTCTTAAGTCGAAAGTGGACTTCTTACAATTACATGTTGTTCGTGTGGACAAATGTTTATTATATCCAGAATTGTATTAATGATGTAGATATCATATATGTCATATATATCCAGTACATTAATGCATTTATAACATTACATAATCATTTGGAGGTAAGAAATGAAATGCACCGTTCAGGGAGACGGTAAGCCGTACGTACGCATGAATGCTACTTTCATTTCTATTTCGTATTTTATAGAATGTAATCATAATGATATAAAGGTATATTATAATTTCAGTATAATATAATATATAATATCATTGTTACATCCTTTATACATCCCACATATGGTATTTAACGAATCAAATCACTTTGAGGGGGCGGTAGTCCGTACTTCCTTAAATGAAGATATCGCGTTCACCCATAATGGAAACCATAAAGGTATGCCCAAAATGAAAAAAAAGAAGCTTAAGGAAAACATAAACATATTATATATCATATATAAAAATAGTGACATCATAATGGCCACCTTTGAAGGTGTTAAATGAGTATTGAACAATCATCGTTTCGGGAGGCAGAATTTTGCCATCCACGGAAACCGTATGTTCTTTAACCATTTGATGTAGTTGTGTGAGAGTGTAGCTCGAATAAATCTTATAACAACATACTAGTATATTTAAGACACTGGTGTTGTTACAAAAGAAGTAAATAAAAAGAGTTTAGGGGGTTGGAGAAGCAAAATAAAACAAATGAACATGAGAGAATGAATTATCTTTAAAAGTGTAACTCCTTTTGATTTGAGTCTAAAGGCTTCTTTTGAAAGAATTCTGCCCAAAGGGAATCCTCTAGGATTAGGAGAGGGATGTGGAGAGAGTAAATGGGCAGGGGTTGGCCGAGCCAATTGCTTGAGGGGTGTGTGAAATGAGGTAGAGGTGGGGGCCTTTTATAAGAGGAGAGGAGGGGCACTTTTGGAAAGTAAGAAATATTACTTTATTTGAAAATGTGTTTCGGTTTTAAAAGGTCCCAAATTGATATAATTCGTGGATAAGGTTATAAGGGTTCGAAATCCACCCATCCAATAAGTTTTTTACATGTTTAGTTCATAGATATTACATTATATTTCCATTTTATTTTAATCGTTAAATAATGATGTCATCACTGCATCATTATGATGTCATAAATAATTTAATTTATTTAATGTCTAAAAATTATAAACAAATTACTATGATGTATGAAATCTTTTTATATTTCCAATTACTATTTATAATAAAAAATATGACTTGTATAACCCCACTTAAAAATTGTTTTAGTAAAACATATCATGTTTGTGTCATTTTTAATTTTAACATTAAATAAAAATATATTATTGTCATTTTCCAACTAAAGTGGCTCCATGGGGTCCCCAAGTTGGCCCATGGCTTGTCTTGGTCGTCCATGACTCAGCCAATAGGTGTAGGACAAGTGTCATGGTGTTTTCACATTCTTATAATATCATTTTTACCTTAAACTACACTAATTACCACTAATCGCGATTAAAAACTTAATAAGTTACTATTCACCAAAAAATTATTTTTATCCTATTGAACCACATTTTACTTCTTAATGAAAACCATGTATGTCGGATTTTTGAAATTCAAAACACAATGATGGTAAAATTTCATTTAAACGGAAAATCAGTTTTTATAAGTACCACTTAGTGGTTTCACTATTCATCAAAAATTGAAGTTTTTCAGAAAAATCCCAAAAATCCACCCTAAGCTATATTTGATATTCCGAATTCAAAAATGAAGTCCGTTTTAAAAAATTCAAAACATATTTTTCACATTATTTAATTTAATAATTAATTCCCGCTGTCAGAGCAAATAGCGTGTTTTTATAAAACAATAAGTATCAAAAGATTGACACTAGTTTAAGTCTGATTTCAAAGTGAAATTAATTCCAACGACCACTATCGGATTTAATGGTAAAAATATTTTCTAATTTCACTTTAAAACCAATTCAAAAGATAGTCTAATCATATAAATAAATTAGATTAAAAAGTGGTTTTGAATTAAAATACAACATTTTACACTATTCATTAAAAAAATGAACTTTATCGGAAAGATACCAAAAATTTACACAAAGTAAATTTTGATGTCCCGATTCGTAATAAGAGTTTTATTTGGTCCAAAAGAATTTTTAAGAGTGAACAAAACAATATTTAATGATGGTTCAACATCAAAAGGTGATAAGTGAACCTTTAGTGAAAACTAGGGCATATACGCCTAAAATTGAATTCTTTCCGTATTTTAATCCTCTATCCTTTATTGGATAAATGTATAAACATTTAAAAACATATATAATCATATTTTAGTTATTTCTATCCATTCCCGCCATTACAACGGCTACATGATAACTACCATTTAATATAATATTATTTTATTATTAGAGTGCAACATAAGATTCCCAAAAAACTCGTTGTTGCGTGTTGGGTACGCCATCAAGCATAGCATCCCCTTTAAAGTCATATCAATATTTTATTCACAAATATGGATAAATATGAAAGTGTCATATTCTTTATTTACCTGGGGTGTTACATCCTTCCCCCCTTTTGGGAATTGCGTCCTCGCAATTTTTAAAATTGGGCTTGGAAACATCCTTGAAAGTCCCACATCGGAGCAAGAGTCGGTAAAACAATCACTTTAAAATAAAGAAAGATAAGTACAGAGGTCACCCGAGTTAACCCATACTAGGATTCCATGTAGGAAAACATGGACATGGAGGAGAAAACATAGGGTCATGTTCTGATGGAGAGTGATAGACAACATTTTTGTTTTAAGTTACTTTTTATTGAGGAATTTATTCATAAGGAAGCATAATCACTTATCATGTTGACTTTCAACTTTTACTAGATTCCTTAATAAAACTCATATTTTTTTCAAAAGGCGAGTATTTAGGGAGACTTGTTCACATTAAGAGTAATATAATCAACTTCTAGAGAATCACCCAATCCACAAAAGAGAACTATATACATCCCATGTCTTTAGGATTTAACCAAAACCAAAACTAGAAAGGTTAGTACAAGGTCAGATAATCCAAAAAAGGATAACCCTTTATAAAAAGAAAATCTATTCTTCATCTCCAAAATTTGTCCAACAAAACCCAAAGTTCAACGAGGACCATCCGATGAATAATTTTTCCATAAAATTCTTCAAAGTAAACCAATATAAGATTGAAACCCAAATATTTGAAGGATTTAGTCACATAGTCTTCCAAGTTAAATCGTAACATTTATCTCCAAACAACATTAGTCGCTCCTAAAGTCTCGCATTGAAAAGTAATTATCCTAATCACATATCCTCCATGATAGGTTAATCATTTTCATAAATAACCCAAAAATCAACTTACTCTTAATTCATAAAATCATATAACTAAAAAGAATCAGTCAAACTAACCAGGGACTTCACGTAGTCCAGTAGTAGGCAATAAATACCAGTCGCACTTTGGTTGTGGTTCGATTCCCGCAGCTTTGTCCGACGCGACGGGTAGTCACACGGTCTGCGTGTTGTCCTTTTTCCAAAACTATATAATTCTTAAAACATTCCCCAAAATGTGATAAAATCTTCAAAGATGATCATAACATATTTTAACCTCAAGTTTATCTCATGCCTTTCATTTTCCATCATAACATATAGTATCCCATAATTACCTCAAAAGTAAGGATCATATAAACCCAAATGGTTCTTTATAACTATGTCCACAAAAGAAAAGATATCTATTACTTGAATAAAATTTGCCTATATTAAACATCAGGGGTACACATAATATAAAAAGTCTTCTAATGTAACCCCATCATCAAAAGAGACTTAATACTCTTAAGAATTTCACCATAACTCTTGAAGACCTTATATGTTGACATCTTACTCATTAAACATTCTTCATGATCCATTATCCATTTCTTTCCAACTTATTCCGAAATACCTCTTTCCTACAAACAAAATCATGAATCATATCCTATGATTCCAAAATAGGAAAACAATAGTCATGAAATAGTACATACCTTTGATTGGTCATTGTCAGTTTCTTCATCCTCAATCGGAATGGCATTAGGTATTGGTAAACGAATATTGGTACGCTCTTGGTGACCCCATTCACGAAACTTCTTCATAGGACATGTGTTTGCATAATGACCATGCCACAACATTTAAAACATTCAATTGATCCCTCAGAAAAAACTTCTTTCCCTTTCCTCGAGTCAACTGGATTCTTCCTTTTTCCATGGTAGGTTCTTTCTTTATGACCTTCATTTCCACATATATAGCATATTTCTGTCCCTTTGAAACATTTTCCTAGGTGTTTCTTTCCACATCTTTGACACATAGGTTTTTTAACACACTTACCTTTATGATTATTACCTGTACTTCCGTAGGGATTTGTTTCTTGCATATATGATGTCTTAGAGAAATATCCAAGGTTTAGGTGGTCAATCATGACTCCAGATAGTTGGTTGAGGATAATCACAAGAGTTCTCATTGAAGCTCCCATATCATTCAGTTGCTTGCTCAAAAAGCTGTCACAGTTTCCTTCACATCCACAGTTACTTTGGTGCCTACTAGATCCATCCATTTACTAAAACCAAAAAGGTCAGTGTGAGTATATAAACAAAACCATCATGTACTAATGAGTAAGATAAACACTAAGATATACTTACTCATTCACTTTATATAAAACTAGGACCCTTTCTGAAATCCTAACCATTATGGTAATGTCACTTATGCTTAAAGAATACCCTAACCTCTAAAGTTATCTAAACCGACCTCTGATACCAACTATAAGGCCTCAGCCTTAAACCTTACTTAATCTTGAGTTATTACAAGATTACACATTGAGGATCTTTTCAGGTTTAGAGTTTTAGAGAATTAGATCATGAAACTTGCATTACATTCCACATTTAAACAAAGTGGTTACATAAAAGACAGTATTCATTCTTCCCATCAACGGAAACATATTTGAAATAAAACATGGATTCTTTCTTGAAACATCCTTGACACTATCATCACATCATGTACCCTTCCCTTGACCTGTGAAAAACATTTCAAAAACTTGGGATGAGCATAAAAAGCTCAGTAAGGGATATAAAAAAATATGGAAAGGAAACATGAGTTCATATATACATAAGAATGAAATCATACTTTTCCCATAAAACATAGGCATATCAAATCATGAATGAATCATAGAAATCATAAGACATAAAGGTAACTTGAGGCATTCATAACATTCTTACGTAGGGAGTAACCCTCTTGGTTACTTTTGTAATACCCATCACAGTATATTCCCTAAATCTCTTCGGAGAAACCTTAACGTTTCACTCCTTCGCGTTACCCAATGCATTGGAGAGCTATAACGGGCTCACCCGCCCTTAGTTTATCACAGAACCACCCGTTCTTCATAACAATTCCCAAGTACCATAACATAATCATATCACATAAAACATGCTTAAAGTAAACATAGAATTTCCACATTTCAATCATAATATAAAATTTTAGTATATTGAAATAATGAATCCATTCAAAAAGAAACCATTTCAAAAACCATTTAAAACATTTAATAAAGAGATTTTTGAATCAAAGTGTCCCATACCACCATGAAGATTAAAATTTTAAACCATTAATATCCATATAAATAAATCCTTAAAACCATTTTGAAAACATGGATATTAATAAGAACAAATAATTAAAACATTTAAAACGATATTTTGGTTAAAGGGGTTTTACCAAAATTAGAGACACTTGAATACAAAAATTGAGAAATAACATTTAGTCAGAAATTTATAATATCATGAGAATAAATGGATTCATGATATAATACTCCAAAGGACAGTATATACACCATATAAGAGTGAATTGATTCATAACAACAATTAACCCTCAATAGAAATGTCAAATGTGATGATATCCCTTATAAAGAAGGTATCCTTAAATTAAGGACAAATCAATCTCAAAAATATGTGTGACAAATATAAATACACCCAATATAAGTGGATATTAAGTGTAAAACAATAAAAGGCCATTCACACATATTCAATGTATGACATATTCAATGACTACATGTTCAACCCAAAGAAATCCAAATTGGGTTAAAAAGTTCCCTTGACAGCCTAACGGCATCACATCAAAATGAGTTGATGAGAGATAAAAAGTGTATCTCATCACTTGGACATAAAATTTACATCAATAAGGATATATGAGAACATATCCCAACATAACAATATGTAAATTAGAATACCCAACAAAAGAAGTCTTTTAAAAAAGAGGAGGGTGAAAGGTTCCCTTACCGACTTGGGTATCTTTCAAAACATACACCCCATGAAAGAAGGAAAATAGATCATTGATGTAAATACTCATAAACGAAATTATATTACACAAAGAGTAGAATAATGGGTAGTACATACACCACTCAATGGAATTTGTGGCAAATGTAGCATAAATCTCACGGGAATAAAAGTGAGATGAAAAATCCCTTACGAAAACTCGGCAGCCTAACGGCGCCACATAAAACTTCAGAATATGGATTGATGAGATCAAATAGGGTATCTCATCACATTAAAATAAAATTTACAGCAAGAGGAATATAAAATAACATCCCCAACATTACAAAGAGGAGCGTAAAAGAAGTGACATAAAGGAGAGTACTTAAAAAGAAAGAGAGAGGTTAGATCTCTTACGAAAGTTCAGCAGCCTAACGGCGCCACTCAAAACTTCCAAAATGGATTGATGAGAGAGAATAGGGTCTCTCATCACATGAACATAAAAATTACAGTATGTTTAATATAAAAGATCATCCCAATAACAAGAAATATGAGCTTTAAAAGGAATGACATAAAAGTGTGTACTTAAAAAGAAAGAGAGGAGTAGGATCCCTTACCTCGAGTCCGACTTGACTCGATCGTTCTTTAATCTCCTGAATAATAAACTTGAGTTAATTTATACTTCCTTAAGAACCTTTTTCAAGTTCATTATTCCTTTTATATCACTTATTACCATGTCATAAACATTATGTAATCATTTGAGTTAATAATATTTGTTTTGCCGATATTTAGTTCTTAAGTCGAAAGTGGACTTCTTACAATTACATGTTGTTCGTGTGGACAAATGTTTATTATATCCAGAATTGTATTCATGATGTAGATATCATATATGTGATATATATCCAGTACATTCATGCATTTATAACATTACATAATCATTTGGAGGTAAGAAATGAAATGCACCGTTCATGGAGACGGTAAGCCGTACGTACGCATGAACGCTACATTCATTTCTATTTTGTATTTTATAGAATGTAATCATAATGATATAAAGGTATATTATAATTCCAGTATAATATAATATATAATATCATAGTTCCATCCTTTATACATCCCACATATGGTATTTAACGAATCAAATCTCTTTGAGGGGGCGGTAGTCCGCACTTCCTTAAATGAAGATATCGCGTTCACCCATAATGGAAACCATAAAGGTATGCCCAAAATGAAAAAAAACAGAAGATTAAGGAAAAAATAAACATATTATATATCATATATAAAAATAGTGACATAATAATGGCCACCTTTGAAGGTGTTAAATGAGTATTGAACAATCATCGTTTCGGGAGGCAGAATTTCGCCATCCACGGAAACCGTATGTTCTTTAACCATTTGATGTAGTTGTGTAAGAGTGTAGCTAGAATAAATATTATAACAACATACTAGTATATTTAAGACACTGGTTTTGTTACAAAATAAGTAAATAAAAAGAGTTTAGGGGGTTGGAGAAGCAAAATAAAACAAATGAACATGAGAGAATGAATTACCTTTAAAAGTGTAACTCCTTTTTATTTGAGCCTAAAGGCTTCTTTTGAAAGAATATTTCCCAAAGGGAATCCTCTAGGATGAGGAGAGGGATGTGGAGAGAGTAAATGGGCAGGGGTTGGCCGAGCCAATGGCTTGAGGAGTGTGTTTAATGAGGTAGAGGTGGGGGCCTTTTATAAGAGGAGAGGATGGGCACTTTTGGAAAGTAAGAAATATTACTTTATTTGAAAATGTGTTTCGGTTTTAAAAGGTCCCACATTGATATAATTCGTGGATAAGGTTATAAGGGTTCGAAATCCACCCATCCAATAAGTTTTGGACATGTGTAGTTCATATATATTACATTATATTTCCATTTTATTTTAATCGTTAAATAATGATGTCATCACTGCATCATTATGATGTCATAAATAATTTAATTTATTTAATGTCTAAAAATTATAAACAAATTACAATGATGTAGGAAATCTTTTTATATTTCTAATGACTATTTATAATCAAAAATATGACTTGTATAACCCCACTTAAAAATTGTTTTAGTAAAACATATCATGTTTGTTTCATTTTTAATTTTAACATTAAATAAAAATATATTATTGTCATTTTCCAACTAAGGTGGCTCCATGGGGTCCCCAAGTTGGACCATGGCTTGTCTTGGTCGGCCATGAATCAGCCAATAGGTGTAGGACAAGTGTCATGGTGTTTTCACATTCTTATAATATCATTTTTACCTTTAACTACACTAATTACCACTAATTGCGATTAAAAACTTAATAAGTTACTATTCACCAAAAAATTATTTTTATCCCATTGAACCACATTTTACTTCTTAATGACAACCATGTATATCGGATTTTTGAAATTCAAAACACAATGATAGCAAAATTTCATTTAAACGGAAAATCAGTTTTTATAAGTACCAATTAGTGGTTTCACTATTCATCAAAAAATGAAGTTTTTCAGAGAAATCCCAAAAATCCACCCTAAGCTATATTTGATATTCCGAATTCAAAAATGAAGTCCGTTTTAAAAAATTCAAAACATATTTGTCACATTATTTAATTTAATAATTAATTTCCGCTGTCAGTGCAAATAGCGTGTTTTTATAAAACAATAAGTATCAAAAGATTGACACTAGTTTAAGTCTGATTTCAAAGTGAAATTAATTCCGACGACCACTATCGGATTTAATGGTAAAAATATTTTCTAATTTCACTTTAAAACCAATTCAAAAGATAATCTAATCATATAAAAAAATTAGATTAAAAAGTGGTTTTGAATTAAAATACAACATTTTACACTATTCATTAAAAAAATGAACTTTATCGGAAAGATACCAAAAATTTACACAAAGTAAATTTTGATGTCCCGATTCTTAATAAGAGTTTTATTTGGTCCAAAAGAATGTTTAAGAGTGAACAAAACTATATTTAATGATGGTTCAACATCAAAAGGTGATAAGTGAACCTTTAGTGAAAACTAGGGCATATACGCCTAAAATTGAATTCTTTCTGTATTTTAATCCTCTATCCTTTATTGGATAAATGTATAAACATTTAAAAACATATATAATCATATTTTATTTATTTATATCCATTCCCGCCATTACAACGGCTACATGATAACTACCATTTAAAATAATATTATTTTATTATTAGAGTGCAACGTAAGATTCCCAAAAAACTCGTTATTGCGTGTTGGGTACGCCATCGAGCATAGCATCCCCTTTAAAGTCATATCAATATTTTATTCACAAATATGGATAAATATGAAAGTGTCATATTCTTTATTTACCTGGGGTGTTACAGTACAAGCGTCTTCTATTTAATTTTTGAGATGTAATTTAAATGTTATGGCCTAATTCTCTAAAAATATAAACCTAGAAGGACCCTAAATGCGAATTATTCACTTAATTCAAGATTATGTAATGTTTTAAGGCTGCGTCCTTATACCTGATTTATTTGACAAGACTCAATTTCTATATAACATAAATCATTGTATTTCCTACAAAAATCTAAATTAAATCTCTATGAACACGATTTTATGAAATTATATTTTAATTCTATAGTATATTCAATATGAAACATTGTGCTCTGACGAGCCACAATTTTTTTTGATTATAATTTATCATTATAACCTAGATGTTGAATTTGTGTGTATAAATTTTTATTACAGTATAATGGAATCTATATGAATTCATAACACAATAAAAATTTATTTTTTAGATCTTTTTAAATAAGTAAAAAAAATGAAATCATTTTTTCTTCCAAAATACGTTTACTTCAAAAATGACATATATTACATTTTGAAATGAAATATTATCATAAATTTATTTGAAATTAATAAAATTTAAATGAAAAAATTATCTACAATTTTTAATTTATCATCATAAAAATATCTTGAGGTGAAATTTAGTAATTTTTCATAAAAGATTCCTTTTATAGTTAATAGTAAAAATACCAATTTATGTAAAAATAGAATTCATTTCCATTTAAAATTATAATTATTTTTCTGAATATGGTATTAAATTAACACATTAATGTTCTAATTAGATAAATTATCATTTATTAAATAATTATTTTCATCATATAAGACTTTGGAATTAGTTTATTTTTGAACATAAAAAACCCATTTTTATAGGAAAACATCTTTTATGTGTACAATAAGTTTTTATATTAATATATATTTTAAAAAAATTATTTATTTTAAATAAAAATTTTCCAAATATATTTTATAAAATTCATCTAAATTCATTTTATTATTATTACAAGGAATTGAAAAAAAATTAATCACGTTTTATGCCTAAAAATACATTTTCTAAAAATGGTTTATGTTGCATTTTACAGGATTAATTAAATTTTATTTATTATGTAAATTAAATTTGAGAAAATTTCTTCCAAAATTGGAATCATAATAATTAATATATTGTAATATTGTATACATAGTTTTTTCTCTTATTAATGGTAACAATATGTAATATTTGATACCACTGTAGGGGTAAAAGATGTAAAACTAGGTTAATATCATAAGGTAATACAATAATATTATTCTATCACTTATAAATATTCGATTTTATTATATTTTATCCTCAAAATATATTTTTCATAACTTAATTAAATTATTTTCAAACAATATTTTGAATTATGGAGCTAAATATATTTGTTTGTGAAGAGATGCTACATTTTAAGAAAATTAAAAATAATGTTAGGATCATTGTATTTAATGTAATTTTTATTACATTAAATTATGTTCTATATTAAACAAAAATTATAAAAACCTTTAATTTATATTAATTAACTAATAATATTTCTTGAATCAAATTAAATACATGATTCAAAGGAAAACTGTTTTTTATGCTTAAATCAGGTATTTTTAAAAAAATTAGTATCTTCCAATTTTTATTCTTATATTAAAAATAATATCTAAACCCTATAAAATAAAATTATAATAAAATGGAATAATAATTTTATTCATAAATTTTTAAAAAAAATTATATATACCATTTTTTATAATTTTATGATTGGGGTAAGGAATTAAAGTTATCACAGTTAATGTTAACATTAGTTTAAAGTGATTTAAGTAGGAGATAAATCATAAAATGTATCATATAAAATGTATAAATATCATTTTATAGGATTATATAAATAATATATCATATTTATATATAAATTAACCGAATTTTCACCACATGGATATTAATGACACATTATAATATTATAATGTTTTCAAAAAATAAAAGAGTTTCCCTCCCCTGAAATATAAAGGGGCTCCCCATCCCCTCTCCTTTACACACCTAAAGAGACATTTGGATTATCCAACCCCTACCCAAATTCTTAATTAAATACCACCAGATTTTTTTTCAGCTTTTATTTGTTTACATAATAACATCTTTATTGGAATCATGTGTACTATAAATGAGGTCATTAGAAGAAGGGATATATATTTTAACCTAATGTTTTAGTTTTATTGCTTCTGCATCCCAATGAAATTCATATTAATACATTTTGAAATAAATACAATGATAAAATATATATTATGATTATTTTTATTATAATGGAATAAACTATTTCTATCTCCTTTTTACATCATGAAGTAAATTAATCCATCATTTCGTTGAATGGTGTATTACTGTATCGCGAACTGATGTAATATTTTCCCATAATTTCCTCTCATGGATGGTTATAATGATTTATTTGATATATATAAGTGATATTAAATATAAAAATATAATTATTTAGTTATCATATATAATTTGTATTCATAACATTGATTCAATTGATAATTGATTTTTTTTTCATGTGTATGTTTGTTTTAACACCTCTATGAAGTTATGTCATCTGTTTTTTGTAACCTCATCACATATATGATATATATAATTATACATAAATAATGTGTTTTTTATGTAGGGTATTATAATCATTGAGAAAATATAAAATAACAATTTCTCTCTTTCCATTTTGTTTGTTGAAAATTAGAAGCATTACTCATTCATATATACAACGTACAAACCATTCGATTGAAACACATGTCATTTTTTCATAACCATAATTAATTTATGTATATAAACTTATTGTTGATATATAAATAATGTTTATTTTTTCATTTTTACTATTTTTTTAATTTAATAATGACCTCATTGTCCATAGTAAATCTAAAAAAGTCATTTAGTACATGTGAATTGAATATCATAAAAACATACCATGTGAACTTCAATTATGAATAATTAATTATTAAATGGTAATAAATATAATAAATGTAATAATAAACCTGAAAAGGGTAATTAAGATTATACATAATTAACATTATACTATTATTCGTTAAGATATATAACATAAATGTTTAGTATGACATGAGGTTTGGGATACATTAGCATAAATCCTCATTGTAAAATTTTAAAATAATAATTCTCAAAATATTTTTCATCCAGGTATATATTCTTGAAATTAACTTATAGAATTATTTTAATGTAAATTAATGAATTTTAAAGGTCATTTTGTATCTCTTAATTCTTTTATTTAATGGTAGTGAAAGGCAATTTTTTTATATATTTTATATGAATTATTTTGTTATGTCCATTAAAAATGAAAAAAATGAATGTTCTATTTTAATGTATATTAAATCAATGCACATTCCCACAGTAAAAACTGTTATTTAATGTTTTGAATCTTTTACAACCATTCATTTTTTTCCAATAGAACCATATTTCCAATTTTTCAATGTATTTTAGAAAAATACATATATGTTTTTAAAAGTAAGGGTTATTTGAATATATATAGGAGTTTTCATACGGGGTTTAATTTTTTTTTAATGATTTAATAATTAAAATGTAAAATCATGATGTTTTTTTCATGACATGGAACAAGAGAATAATGAAACATGGTGCATGTGCTTGATATATATTATATAATGGGTGAACATGATAAAACATATAGTAAGTTTTTTACTAATATTACTCTCCAATGAATTGGGTAATGTTACTGGTCTTCAATGATATGAATGGGGGGGTTTAACCAAAATTGATCCTCAAATGATTTTAATAAGTATGTAGTTATTTATTAAATGACTTTAACATGAGGTAATAAATAGTTGATTTAAATTTCCAAAAAGGTTAGTCTATATTTTTAATATGGGATATCATAGTTTTCTTTCAAAAAAACTATGTATTTATGATAAGGTTATTATTTATTTCATTACCTCAATAAATATTGGGATGAAGGTATATATTTTATGTGTTTTCATGTTTTTCAGTTGACTAACTTATTTAATTCTATTATGATTTTTATATTATTTATTATCTTATATCATATTATAAAAGATTATTCATAGTGTTTTAAAATTATGACGATCAATGAAGATGTCATGTTGAAAATCAGAAGGATTTTCTTTGATTTATTTTTTAATTTTTTAATGTTTTGTTTTTTGATAAAAATTTATACTTGGAAGAAGTTTCCAATAACTAATGTATTTGTTTTCAATATATGTTTTATTACATAATTATATATAACACTAAAAAAAATATAATCCTTATTAATGAAAGTGAATTATAGCCTAAAGATTAAATTTATGGATTGTTTAAGGTCTTGTAAATAGAGTTTCTTTCAAAGGAAAATTTTAGATAAATTCAGAGATAATTATTTCATTATGTGAGGTAATAATATGACCTATGAATACCATTATTAGTTTATAAGTATTAGGTTTATTATAAGTTTAATGTCACTAATATCCCTTATGAGGATTTATGTGATGCTCTTTCAAAGAGATTGAAGATAATTTGGGAAATATTTATGGTAATATAAACATTGGGTTTAGTTTGTGTTTTGGTAAAAAAATGATTTGTGGAATAATACTTTTATATTATATATATGTATGTTTAAAGGCACTAATAACTTTTATGGTTAATATGATCTTGTATTTTGTGGTAACTCCAGTTTATGGGGATAAATGTTTTATTACAATTTGGATGATATGATTTATCAAAAATATTAGAATTGTATTTTAAATGAATATGGTAACTAAGTAATTAATTATATTTTCATGGAATATAACTATTTTGAGAATATTTTATGAATTAATCAATTCAAAATACCTTTAGTCTAGATGGGTATTTAATTGAGGAGTGGAGATTGAATTATCTTTTTGATGTATATTCGTATTTATAAATGATTTATATCATTTATGTTATATTTGGAAATGATTCCCATATTTGGGTTATTATATGATTATGGATTATACATTTTGGTTATATAACATTATGTGTGACTATCTTTGTTTGGGGAAAAAATTTATAGTATTATCATAGGAATATGTGGTCAAAACATTATTATTGAGGGGTTTTAGATATGGTTTGTAATTTAAAGACAACTTTTTTGGGTAGTAATTCATCTAATAATATAATATGGTATATGGGTATTATTATTATAGAAATTTTTAGTTATGTTTTTTTAATAATTTAATATTTTATTAATTTTTTTATTATATATATTATGGACACTATTTTGGTTTTGGATAATGATTAACAATAAGAGTTATATCTGGTTATACAATTTTTAAATTTTGTGATCCATTTGATGTTAATTTTAGTGGTTCAGGAAATAAAAATTATTCTTGATTACTCATATTTTAGTGAAATATTATATATTAGAGTGGTAATTGATTAAAATATTAAATTCTACATTTTGTGTAATTATGTTAATATAATTTCTTCGTCTTGATGGTAAATTAATTCCACAGCCCAAGGAAAATGACCATGAACCAATTTTTTTTACCTATTACCTTATTATTTTATGAATATAATTAACTTTTTTATTAGCTGATTGATTTATGGGTTTTCTGGATATTATGTTTTTCAAGATCATTCAATGTATTTAGATCAATAATTTTCCCACACTCCCAATTTATTTCGAAATTACCTTTTTATTCTATGTATATATTTTCTCATCCCACTAATATCGTCATGTACAGATTCCAATTTCTTTGTTATTCCAGATTACCATTTTATTCTCCTCTCCCTCATTTCAAGATGACCTTTTATAAATTCTTTTATGATGCAAGATTTCAAAAAATGTATTTATAAATTTAAAATAATTGATTACAGATATCATGTTTATATTATGATTGGAAAGTTTATTAATGTTTTTGGAAAGAATTTCACACCATAATATTTTAAAAATAACACATTTTTGATATCGTATACAACACACAACACTGCGCATAAATAGACCAAAAAATATTATTATTAAAATATAATGGTTTTGATAAATATTTATAATTGGTGGGTATGAATAATAATAACCACATAATAATATATATATATATATAAAGTGACAACTCAATAAAAATTTAATTATTTGATTACTATAAATAAGAATCCAATTTCATATTAAACTAACATTATGATTAAAAAATAAGATTCCCTAAAAAATGATTTCAATTTATTTTTGAGGAAAAATATTATTTTAAATTATTTCAAATTTCAGAAAATTAATTTAATAAAATGAAATAATTTTTTAAAAATTAGGGTGAAAGATTTTATTAGGGTTAAATATGGTAATTTTTCTAAAAAGTTTTATTTTTTACCAAATAATTAAAAATAATTTTTTTTTAAAGGTATCATTTTTTTCATATAAAGACTAACAGAGATTTTAAATCTATAATAAATTTAATAGTATTATTTAATTATACATTATATAAATAGGTACATAAGAATCATCATTATACTTTATATTGATTCATGTTAATTTTTGTACATAAAATAATTTTTTATATAATAACATTTTTATGCGTAATGTGTTTCTATTGTTTTTTTAAATAAATCACTATTTAATAATATTTTGATGAAATTTATATATTATATATTAAAAAATTACATTTATTTTTTGTTTTTTATTAGGCATGGAATAAGAATAAATAAATATTTATACTTAAAAGGTTATTTCACTAAAAGGGAATGTTTTTCTCCTTTCGGGTTTAATTAGATTACAATAGAACAATAAATTAATTTTCTAAAAATTTATTTCATATTTGGAATCAAAATCATTAATATTAATTAATAAGGAAAAACATTTTTCTTTATAAATAGTATACATATCAAATATTTTTCATCATGATAAGGGGAATATAGGTTATGATTGGTTAGAACCATGGGGTAAATCCTTAAAATTACTTTAACACATGAAATTATCCAATTTTATGAGTTTTACAAACAATTATACATTTAATTGTTTATAAAATTTATTTTGAAAGAGTAATTTTAATTTTTATACCTAAGAATGGATTTTGATAAGATACGTTATATTTTATTAAAATTAAAAATTGATTTTGGATCTCTATATTTAATTTAATTGTTCATATATTTCATGTGTCTTTTATTACCCCAAAATTATAAAAACAACCATTTTTATATTATATACCAAATTAAAACAATGGAATTAAATTTATTACTCGATTTCTAGGTAAACTTATTTTTATTCTTAAATCATGTGTTTTGAAAAAAAATATGTTCATGTGTTTTCTATTATTAAAATTAAGATAATTTATTAAACCAATACATATTTTGTATTGTAAAATAGATTCCAAATTTAGAACCTACATGTAATTTTTTTTTCTTTCTACACTATTTTGATTTTGGTTTTATAATTATGTTATCATGGTAATAATTAATATATTATTAGATAAGGATTACATAAGATCAAAGTTGTTTGACAAAGATATAGTGTTGAACATGTTTCAAACACTTGTCTAATTGTTTTTGGGTGGGTTCATTTTAAACAAACTGCATATATAATTCAATATTAATAAAATTTATAGAAACTTGGCTACAGAGAATCTATTTTTAACATTTTATACTTCGGAATATTTCGATGAATATTTTTGGAGAAAGGAGTTGAGACGACACGCTTTTCTGAGGCCTAGTGATTCATGAATTAATTTATAAAAATATTAAATATATTATATATTATAGACACATGGTTTTCAAAAATAATTTTAATTTTCCAAAATAGTGTATCAGATCATATATTGGATAACATAGTTGAATGCATAGTGTGGAGTCTACCCTTTTAGTGACCTAATTTTGTTCGACATGGGACTTCTATTAAATGAAACCTTTAAAATGATCCTTCAATTAAAATAAATAAATTGATTATTTATCATAAATTAATAGACCAAAACGATTTTAAACTGTATATTTTCTAAATTGATGAATCTCTAGGGTCATCCAAAAAATAAATATAGCATTGAGAGGCGTTTCTACCCATTTGTCATTGGAGGATTGAGATTAGAGAAATACTGATGATTGGGATTACGATAATCATTAGATCAAGGATGAATGCGTTTGAATTATGACCCAAATCTATGTCAAATTCATTATTCATTAGTGTTCGACAAATAATAAATTTGGGTCTCATTGTTTTTGGTTTAATCAATTTTGACTAAATTCTTAATAACGAATTTTATCTACTTTAGATATTCGGTAGTTTTATTTCTTGATCTCGACACTTAAATTGATTATATTTATCCTGTATAATTATTATATTTTTTTACATAATATTACAAAATTTATATATTTGTTTTCCAAGAACACATTAAAAATGATTGTTCAATTTGTTCTTGGGAATTTCCCCCTATTTTAGTCATGTTCTTCAGCGTTTACCAACGGGTCCATAGTTTGAATTTGTTGGGGAGGGTTTGAGTGCGGTTGGAACCCTACATTATTTGTGGTAGAGAACATTTCATAGATTTCAAAAATTTTGGAGGGATTAATAAATGAGTACAATAGTGTTTCTTAAATGGATCTGGTCAGTACTTCGGGTATGGTTTCATGATTGAGGATTTGATCAAGGAGAGATAATGATGACAATTAATCGATGATTTCTAGGATCCTATAAGGGATCCTCGTTTTCCATGTTGACAAATAGAGATGATGTGAGGGAAGAAGAGATAAGTTCTGAGTGGATTTCATGTGTGAAGTGTCATGGAAGAGGCTACTATACATGGATAAAATGGTGGCTCAGATGTGTTAGGGAAGCTGCCTAGTGTGTATCACGGTCAAAGAATGATCTATGAAGTACTAATGGGTGTTATGTTATTAAAATTATTTTTTATAATATTATAGTTTTTATTTATACGTTTTGTAGTTAAATATATGTATGAAATTATTTTAATCATTAAAAAAGTTATGTGGTGGTTTCTTATCCAGTTGGGGTGCATAAATAGGAATAGAAAAAATACTTATTTATGGATTTAAAATATGTAACAACTAAATTATATGGGTTTTAATATAATTGGCGAGATAACGGGGGATAGAGAACCCAATTCACAATTTGAAAGAGGGGATTAGCCTATAAATCATATCCAATTTAATTATATTTAAATAATAATTATATTATTATTATTATTATCAACATTATCAAAACCTAATTTCATTCGAAACATATTCTTCTCATGTCGGTTTGAGTATTGTATATGGCATCACAATCATGAAACTATGATGGAAGATTCCAGAAAAATGTTGTGTAAAAACGTTGGAATCATACCTCATGACCAAAAAGATCCCAAAAATAATAATAATTTTGTTATTAACAATATTAATATTTTTAATATTATTAAATACAGTATCAATCATATCTTCATTATATGTTTTCATGTTGATTATCCATCTAGGAAATTATAACCATAAAATTGATCCTTCTATTTCTAGACAAATATCACTCACTTTATTTAATTTATCGATTTATCCCATGAAACATCATTCGAGCATAATGCATTGAAATTAATATTTAAACTAATTAAAAATTTGTGAATGTTAATTTCAAATACAATGTTTTTTCTGTGAGTAATATTATAGTGTGATCTATTTCTCCTTTCATTGACATTTTCAATGAAATATTAGTGGTGTGAAGATTTATCTCATCGTAATGATGAAGATCCATTTGAATTCATCAGGATGTTTCGTGAGACACATCCATGAAATACCCTTACATTTCATGAAGTACTACATATCCAGTAAGATGTGTGCAGGTGAGGACACATACATATATTATAGTGGGACTACATGACAAGTTGACCACTATACAGATCTTGTAAATTGTGATGATTATTATACCTATCTTATCTCCTTCTATTGGACTTGGATTTTCCGCGTAATTATATTATAGTAAGTGTTTTTCTAAAAAGAACTTAATAGAGGAATTAATAGTTGATTTTGATACATGGTATGATATATTTTGAGTGTGATTCTTCTTTAGGTGGCAGTGCTCTATGATTGTAGTGATCAGACATGATAATTACAAAGTGGTAATTCCTTGATGTATTAGGGTATGGGTCCTCCTTCAATCTACAATGTGAAACCCTCCTGCTATTATTGGGCATGAGTCCACTAACTACCAATTATAACCCTCATACTATGATAGGGCATGTTTCCTCTATACTCTGAGTGGAACCATCCTACCATGATAGGGTATAATCCAATATATACTATGTGGAACCCTCCTACTATGACAGGGCTTGGGACCCCTATCTTCTGAGTGGCACTCTATTTTCATAGTAGGTAATGGTTCATCTGCCTAAAGAGTGCGACCCTACTATTATATCAGGGCATGGGTCCAATACATACTGAGGGTTAGCCTCAAAGTGTAACATATCATTGGTCCTCTATCTACTAAGTGTCACCCTCCATCCAATACATGTCATGAGACCTCTATCAATTGAGTATAACCCTCCTAACGTGACTAGTCATGGGAGTTATACATACAGAGTGGAACCCAATTGTTGTGACAAGGTATGGATCCTCTAACTTTTATGTGGAACCCTCCTATTGTGATAAAAAAATTGCTCCTCCTCCTACTAAGTGGAGACCTCTTGTGATACTAAGGCATTTATCCACTACAAAGATTCTACGTACCCTTGACAATGAGGAATAGTGGTTAGGTGTGGATCCTTAATGTTACTTATTATTACATACTTTCTAGATGATGGGAATCATAGATAGTCCCATTTTAGAAATGCGGTTAGCCTCATTTTTCATAGTTGGGATGTGGATATAAAAATCCTCAATCTCAATCAATAGTCTTCTTGTAGATCATATATGGTATTTTCATCATCCTTATGTTTCATATATTTTATTATAATACATTCATTGGGATGAAATGACTATGTCAATAATGTATTTTATTTATCCCCCTTCAATTTTTAATGTTTCATACTATGTATGTTTATACTTACCCCTATATAGGGTTTTCCATAACATGTTATGTCATATGTATATGATGGATATTTCAATGTTCATTTTAGAGGATAATATGGATACTAATGTAAATTGTTTCAAAAAAAATGCCCAGGGCTTGGAGATCAGGATTTGAGCTCTCTCCGCATTTATTTTCCAATTCTTGTGTAATTTGGACATCTTTTATGGATATGGATGTATTTTACCCTTTAATTTATATATTATGAATTAATAATCTTATTTCCATGGATGTAATTAAATATTTGTATGATATACTAGATTTTTGATTATTTCATTATTTTTCCTTTTCAATTGTCGATGGAGTTGGTTTAGGGAAAGTGTATTCGTTCTTTAGGAAAATGCCTCCCATTTTTATTATTCCCTCTATTTCTTGTAAAAACACTTAGAACAATGGAAATGATAATGGGGTAGTTTTTGGTTCTCCATATTCCCCATAAAATGTCCCTATTGAGTTTTTTTAGGATATTGGTATTATAGGTGGTTCAATCTGGGGACAATGTATATAGTTTTCCCTATATGTGGTGTGGGTGGGACTTTGGGAAACAATATCAAAGTACCCCTAGTGCATATTTTTTATTAGGTTTCCTATTGTGGTTGAGGTATCAAAAATATATATAAAAATGGAATCTAAATAACTTCTTCATTACCTGAACACCATTACATTGGTTGTAGGTATCAATGGAACATGCATCATATTATACTGTGTCTTTTAATGGTCATCTTGAGTCAACACAAAATATATTATTTTTGATTATGGAATGTCTTGATACCTATCAAGTTGACTAATCAATGTACACAATTTAGTATTTCGAGATGATTTAATGATATGAACTGATTGGGTGTTGAGAACCAATTTAAGGGACCCACCTTAGAGGTGATTCCACTAAGAGGGCACCGAGCAGTGCTACATCCTGTTGAGCATTTCATGGATCTGCCTGTAGATTAATAGGATGAATGTACATGTTATGAGAAATAAATTTTTCTGTATGAAAATTATTATTTTATTGGTGGACATAACTTTTTATGTGAGTTACAATGATCGAGACAGAGTTGGTTCTGTGATGATGTAGTCCCTAATGTAGTAGAAGTTTGACTTGGGGAATTTGTCTGTGTTTTCCATCATGTGCATCGCCAACTGATTAAATGGTTGTGTTGGATACTATTATTATATTTTGAGAATAAAGTTTCTTTAGATTCTATGATACATGACATACCTTTGGTGAGTGAATTTCATAGGATTCATATATTGAGACTACCCAGTCTTCATGGGGATCGAAACCACCTTCTTAGGTGGTAGAGTATTGGTTATAGCCTACAGTGTGAATGCCACACTTAGATATGACTCATCCCAATATTGGTCCAAGAAAAAATAATTCTCATGGATGGCACTAGGTGTCAATATATAATTTTTATGGTAATGTAGCTTGTGAATTCAAACATTAAATGACGAGTGATGCGTCACATACTGAGTTTTTTCTTGTGATGTAATCTAAAAATATGTGGCTTATTTAGTTCCATCCAAATGTAATATCAAGGTGTGGTGGATGATTTCATTTTACATTATTTTTTGAGATCCTTATGATGTTATACAGGGTCATAGAGATCCTGGGTTATGGCGAGAATGTGGTAATGGTAATTGATCACTTTATGATAAAGGATATTTTGGATCAGTGGCTTCGAGTGTCGTTAATGATACGAAATGAGTCCCCACTTTCCAAGATAAAGGTATATCATAGAGTCATAATCCACATTTCATTTGATGTATCCCCATGAAATACCTATTGATAGTTTAGGATGGAATTTTCTAAATTCTTCTGCTTGAGGCTCCTAACTATACTACTAGTGATCACATGTATCTATTCACAGTGTGAACTGACACAACATGAAGTGCTTTCCTCCCATAAAATCATTCTATAGTTTTAGTTGGACATTATGATGCATTCCTTGGTATGGGGAGTTTTTCTACCATTAACTTTTTTTTGATTTCCATATATTATATTATTAGTTATTCCACTAAGATGGGTTAATTTTTTTCTCCTTGGATAAGGGGTGATCCCTAGGTTTAGAAAATGAGGCCCAACTCAAGTGGTTGTGACCACCTCAGTATTAGGATTCTATTATTACCATAGGATAAGTAGATTCTTCGAGATTCTAGTTTACTAAATTGATGAGGGTTTATAAGGGAATCCAACACGAGTATGTTTCTAGTTTACCTCACCATAGAGAGGTTGTTTTCTATATGGACACTCACAACGGACAACACAATATCTTCTCTTGAATATAAAAGGACCCCATATGAACGTGAACGCTTGTGGTGTTACCAGATTAGTCTACAAAGATAAAGATTCATAAGAACCATTATGTTTTCCTTGACATACCTATGTTATAATATTTATATGAATATGAGATAATGTGGTTAGTTGTGGATTGGTGTCACCTGAGTTAGGTGACTTTTAGATAGGTTTATTAAACCCTATGAATAGTTGAACTCTTCTCCCAATGTGTAGAGTAAAAGTGAATCTTAGATTTTGACTAGAGGATATAATAAGACCATATTCTAGTTTGAGATGTGGATTTATCAAGTGTAGTTTCCTATTGTTGCTTCATTAGCATTGAGTTCCTGTGAATACCCTTTATTATGTGGAATTCCAAATAAGAGTTTGTAAGAATTATGAGCCACATTATTAATCATTCATAGGTAGATTTTTGTTATTATTTTTTAATGGTACAATATTTTCATTAGTATAAGAGTTGTAGTAGATATTAAATAATATGTTGGGGAATGTGATATTTCTGAATGGGGTACAATTCATCTATTTTTGGATGAGTACTACTCCAAAAATGTCATTAGTCTATTGTAGATTGATGAAGGTGAATGTTGGAGTTTGATAAAGAGATCAACTATTTTGAGATATCATTCCATGTTTGGTAAGATGATGATTTTTCCAGGTTGGTAGCCTATCTAAAATGATTGAAGGTCCTTTTTCCATCTACTATGTCAGGATAACAAGATAGTGTACTTCATAACCTTGTATCCATTTCATATTTTGTTTCTTTTATTATCCACATTTTGCAATTGAGGAGGTATGGTCACAACTCAATATACTGTATCAACATATGTAATCTAGGTCATTAGAATTGATTTTATTTTTTCATGGAGATTTTGGAATTATAAACCAGCAAAGAAAGACACTTTAGGGGCATGTGTTTTTCCTTGTGTTAATGTTTATTAGCAGCACATGAAACCATCAAGTGAGCTTACGAGAGTGGGAAACCTATTTGAGAACATGATATCATCCACATTTTTCTTCGTATTTTATCATCATAGATAGAAATATTTTAAGAATGGAATAATTAATAAACACTATATTGGACTTGTATAATATTTTAATATTTCTAGGAATCTTTTTGGAGTTAGGAACTGAGACTATGTGTAGTTCTGATGCTCGGTGATAATTTAATTGTTTTTATACAAATAGTAATTATATTTCATATCATAGAGGAATATTTTTTCATAAATGATGAAATACCTCATAAATATATTCTTGAGTTGGAAATATTAGACCATAGTTGAACCTGGATAGTGGGGTGACCTAATGGTGGATGGCTTAGGATATTCGGTTGAGGAATCTTTTAGAGGAATAATTTTGTTAAAATAAATCAATAAATTAATATTAACTAGATAATTTTTATCTATAAATAATATTCAATGAAGAATCACAATGGTTAACTATCTTACCCTATGATCATTGAGAGTAACTTTGACCTATTCTTCATGGGTGGATTGGGATCGGAGAAAAATCTTTGATCATTTTGGGATAATCATGAGACAAATGGTTAATGAATTAGGATTTTCATTGTCTTCACTTGAAGAGAAATTTTTCTCCAGGGGTCGATAAAAAATTGAGGTAAGGATCTTCATTTTATGATATTACCATTTTAATCAAAATAATAATAATTGATTTTATCATCAATAATTTTTCATTTCATGATCCATATAATTTAATATATTATATTTATCTGGTTTTGTTTATCCCAAATCTAAATTAATATCACCACATTTATATAATAATTGTACATCAATAGTTATCTAATGATGGTTCAATGTGATATTTTTTCCCTCTCCTGTTATCATGTTCTTCACCATTGGCCAATAGGAAAATGATTTGACTTTTCATATTTGTGTTTGATCATGGGAGAAACCCCAGATTCATTATAGTGTTAGTAATAAAAAATGAATTAATTTTTAAACTAATTGATGAATGCATGGTATAGTGTTTTTTAACTGATCAGATCTTTACCTCAGGTGTGGGCTCATGATCGTGGACTTTATCGATGTGCTATGATGAGAATAGTTGATCAGACGTTATTATTGATTTTATCAGGGATCCTCGTTTTCTGGGTTGATGAGTGGAAATGACATGTAGTATGATTTTATCAGATTGTATTAAGGCCATTCATTAGGTCTCCTAGTGGAGGATACTCGATGTGTATATTATTATGGATCAACGGTGTGAGGGATGATTCCTTATGTGTATCATTTTCAAAAATAGATCTAGGCTTGTTTAATGGGAGTTATGATATTATTGTCATATTTAATAAGAATAATGTTCCGTTATTATTATTATTTATAAAAATAAAATAATGTAACAAATTTAAATTAATGAAGGGAATATATGGAGGTTTCTTTGCTGGCCTAGAAGCTACATTAGGCGTTGATAAAGGACTTATGTTAGGAGTAAAAAAATAATATAGAAAAATTATATATGATTAAATTTGATTTAGGAGATGGAATGGGGTAGAATGGGGATCCAATGTGAAGCATGAAAGAGCTGGATGGGGCCGTGCACCTAATCCAATTTGATAATATTATAATAAAAATATGATAATTAATATTTTTTTTAATTTTTTATAAAAACCCCATTTCTCCCATAACTTTTTTAGTTGAAGTTAGATAGATTATATATCTGTAGATTTACTATTAGCAAAAATATGAATAATACAAAGATAATTTTGTATACATAATCCAAGATCATGGATCACATCAATGAAATTTCCAATAATAATAATAATAAGTTTATTATTATTATTATGTAATATAATATTATTCATATTTTGTTTATACGATGTCATTTTGAGTAAATATATATGGCATATTGGGCGTAATATTGAGGTGAACATTTAAAGAGAAATATCAGGTACATAATTCTATTGGTTGGATTGTGCCCACTAAATGTTTTTGATTGTGATTAGGTGAAATGTGTTCTTTTTCATCAGCTATATGATTTTGGTAAGTTAATATCCTCTCCTGAGTTTTTTTACACAATGATCACAATAGTGGGATATATTTTGATATTTGTGTCTATTATAAATGACATATTTGTTGTCTGAATTTTTATCTCATTAAACTGACGATGAGTCTCATTTGTTCATCATGATTTTTGATGGGATATGTTATATTGTACCCTTTTAGGATGGGTAGTTCTATATGGCCCGCATGTTGTGTCTTATAGTAGACATGGCCACATAGAGGGGTAGGACCACACATCATGTGGTTCCCATTATAGACTTTGAACATATTCATAAAATCATCAACATACCATAGGTAACTCATTTATACTCTTTTTTCCCATGAGTATAATATCATGAGTTTGTTTATACAAATAACATAATGGTGGACTTCATAGTGGCTTTTGATACATGGTTTTTTATGTTACAAGTGTTTTTCTTCGTTTTTTGGTGCACAAAGAGTGAAAAGATTGGTAATGATGATCATAGTGTGGTACCATTTTGGGACTATGTATGGGTCCTTTATCTTACTACTAAGTGGATTCCTCTTGCTATGACATGGCATACTTCCTCTATATACTGGATGCAACCATTCTATTGTGACTAGGAATAGTTCTTCTATCTACCAAGTGGCACTATCCTACTATGACATGGCATGGGACCTCTATGAACTATGTCCCACCATCTTTTTAGGATAGAGAATCTAAATACTATATAGTTATGAACTCCCTCATATCGTATCAAGGAATGGTTCCCCTACAAATAGTGTAACACTCAAGTTGTAACATACAATTGTTCATGTATATACTAAATTGTACCCTCCCACTATGAGAAGGTCTGGGTCCTATATCTACTTAGTGGAGTCCTCGATCTATGACAGGGCATGAGTCATCTATATATTTATTAACACTCTCGTACTATGAATGGAATTTAGTCCTCTACGTACTGAGTGGCATCCTCCTATTGTGAAAGTGCTTAGGTCATCTATCTAATATGTTGAACCCTACTATTATACAAGGTCATGGGTCCTATAGCTTGAGATTATGTTTCTTCAAAAGTGTGTCATAGTGGCGGGTTGTATATCCACATGGTAACTTATTTGGATGGAAAACCTAGATACAAGACATTAGAGGTGGTTCTTTTTAAGAGATGAAAATAGACTGATTATTCTTTTTTATTATATATATATGAATATCAACATTATCCATTGTCTGGGATTATTGTTGATAATAAATGTAGTTTTTTAATGGTTGTTATCTCATTAATTTTTTGAATTACCATTTTTATGAACCTTCTACTTCTACGGTGAATTTTATTGATCCTTCATTGGTTTTGGAGGCACCTAAAGGGTATGTATTTACTCATCCATTATTTCGAATAATCTTCATGTGTCATGTTATATATACATGTTGGGTTGGTCAGAGGTGATATCAGATGATCATAGGGATACATGGGTTCTTTTGATAGCATACAGTTTCCAGACTTGGATATTTTGAGCTCTTCACCCTCAGTATTTTTTTCCAGTTTTTTTTCTGGTTGGGATATCATTTCTAGTTTGGAATGTATTTTTCCATTTCACATCCAATATAACATTTTCATTCTAATTTTTTTTAAATAGATGATGTTATAGGCATGGTTTTTAATCTTTATATTAATATCTTATATTATTATTCCTCTTTAATTCTTCATGGAGATGGTTGGGTGCATTCATATAGGTACATTAGGAAATTTCCTACCATTTTAGTTCTATGTTTTGACCCATCCCTCCCATTTTAGTTATTCATTGGGGTAGTTTCATCATTAAATTTCACCAGCCATGAAATACCCAAATTATCATAGAATGAAATTGTCCTAAAATATTACATTATAAGAGTTAAATGTATTGAGAAACTATTGGAGTGACCCTCCCTATCTTTTAAAAGGTAACCCCCTCTCCTATAATGAATTTGGGACCCAATTTATTTATCAATAACTTCCAAATGTTTTCATTGTATCACTAATAATGTTATATATTTGTTACTTTTTAAATAATACCTTCCTTGATGGGCATAATGTGTAAGTAAAATCAGGTTTTCTAAAAGATAGGTATAACAATTAACTACTTGGTATCGTTTTATATTTTCATCTACGTATATAAAATATTTATCAGCCATAGTGAAACAATAACACTATTAACATCCATTTACTAAGATGTTTTTATGTTAATTTAATGTATTATTACATATCCTTTTTCTATCTTGTGGTAAATGAATCCATCATTCTAATGTACACCATACTACCACCTAAAAAACTGATGTAATTAGTTTTCTATTACAACCAACCACATCTCTTTATAATGATTTATTTAGTGTATATATATGATATTAATAAAATAATTATCCTTAGTTATATATAATAAAACATCTATATGCATAAATTATTATCTATTGAAAAATGATATCATTATTCTTGAATACATATGGATTACCACCACTGCAATGTTATGTGGTAATTTTTATAATTGAAAAAAATGGATGCTATATATAAGTACATTTAATTTAATTATATGAAACTTATGTTATAATAATTATTATAGTGATATAAAATTATTCTTACAGACTTTCCATCATGTTATTATAAAAAGGTTATTATTACTCATGTGTATTTACACTCCAATATCTTCACGATTGTAGAGTACGTGATTTTTTAAAAACAATATTTCATTATTTGTTGTAAAATTATAATTGAAATATAAAATATAATTAATAAATTTTTATTAACCTAGAAATTGTTGATTATTTAACATAATGACAATAATCAACCAATTGAAGACATATTGGAAATATTAGTTTAATATCTTCAAAACCTATGACATGAAATTATTTGAAAGTATAATTAAATATAACATGGAAATAAATAAAATAATATGGATAAAAAGTTATTAACAAAGAAAAATTAAGCATAATATCATTATTCATGAGTATATAAAACGTATGTAATGAGTCAGAAATGATGTAAGGGACTCTATAACTAAAATATCCAATTTAAAATTTTTAATTATTTATTTTATCTAATTTTTATTCCATATCTATATTCTTGAAATTATATTATGGATGTATTTAAAAGGATAAAATTTAATTATAAATCACATATTATTCCTCTATTGAATTTCTTTCAACGTTTTTCTTAATAAATATTTTTTATTTATTTTATGTAATATTTATTTACATTCTTTACGAAATGTAAAATGATTGTTCTATTTTATCTTATACAGAGTCAAAAATACTACTTAATGCCTAAAGATCTATAGAATTTTGTGGATTGCATTATGTGTTTAATTTTTTCATAAACCCGCCTAATTTCCCACAAAAATTTTTATTTTTGTTTTCAAAATGGATTTTTCAATGAAAAGGGTATTTAAATATCTATTGTTTATTGGATATCTATTTAAAAGAGTTGTTTGGTGGGTGTCGTGGAGAAAACATTCCTCATGATATCATTGATATGTTTTTTTGGTTGATTGTGTTTGTTCAAAAAATATGGGGATGTAGATGGTTGTGGAGTTCAAACATGTTGGTTGAGTAGGTATGATGAAAAATATCCATGATAGTGGAATTGAATCTCTAGAAGTGGTATAAAATATTTTCTATATGTGATGGAATCATTTCCATGGGCTTCCCAAATTTTTGGGCCTCAATTTTGGGATTTGTTTTATAGAAAATGATAGATATTCACAATGATGTTTTCAAAAACTTCCAAGAATCTAAATGAGTTCATATTCGAGAAAATGTAATGTTTTTAGACACCAATGTGATTCTATATAAACCACAATAGAACTATTCAATGGAATTTACTGTTTTTGGATAAAGATAGTGAAATAAGGTCCCTATAAAGCATTATTATCTATACAAATTGTATAGCTGGATTCATTCTTGAAGAGTTTTTTATTTGTAGAGTGACTGTGGTGAATTAAGACCACTATAGAGGGTTCATCATTTTTGTAAAGGATGTGTCCAAAGGGTAATCACTATAAAATAAATGTGTTATGTGGACCATATAGCATTTTGGTGGTGACAGATCGTCTATAATAGAGTTTTTGTTAATTGGTATTAGTATATTTTTTACTATTTATTTTACAATATAAAGGACCCTAATAACATCATTTGAGAGTGAAAAAATCATTTCAGAAGTTCATCAATAGTAAAATTCAGCTAAGTCGGAAGTGGTTTGGAAGGGAGTAATTCATTGAAGGAAGTGATTCAAGAGGGATCAATTCCACAAATGCAGTATTTCAAAAAGATAGTTCCCTGATGGTGTTTATTGGTCATTATTGATCATAAATGAGAAGGAATTCTAAAAAGTTAATGATTTCCATGAATAAAACGCAACTCTTGGGGCACTCATTCTACAAAACGAATGGTAGTTTGAAAATTTTTGGTTCGTGAAGTCAGTGGTTCATAAAAGATGTTTCCAGAAATGGAAAAGGATTTACAAGAGATAAATATATAGAAGAAAATCAATAAGGGAACAATTTTATTACAACTAAAAAGTGAAAATATGAAATCTTATAACACTTACATGTGATACTACATTTAGGGTGTCACACAATAAGATATGATCCAGAATTACCCAATGAGTAAAACAATCATAATATCACAATTATGAAAAAGAAGAGGAAGATAGATAATCTAAACCACAAGACTATATTTTCAGAAAGATTAAATTCAATTAAACATCCATGGTATTGGATGAAATATTTTTCATCTGTATAAGATCTTTCCATCTCCGAATAAGGGGTAGTTTTTGTGTCCACAACAAAGAGAATATTATTCCTAGTATCTGAAAATAAGAAGGGATATGTCACGGTGTTTTCAATGAAGTGAAGGAGTATCCAAAATAAAACTTCATCTAAGAATCAACCTATAATAGTTGACGTATTCATTATTTATAACGAAGGGACCTAGATGTCAATATTTTTTGTGTGACTCATTTTAATAGTAGTTAACAAAGGAAAATTAATATGGGTTTTTCTCTCCACCTGATATGACCTATTAAATGAAATATTAAGGGAGTGACCCATATGAAGTAGTGATCTATCCCTGAATATTGTAAGGTAGTGATGCTAGGTATATAAGTGACATATCCCAAAACATCAATTGGCATTGAGAAATAATGTATTTGGTACATCAATACCTTATTATTGTATTTTATTTGGACATATTACTATATGGGTGAACCAATTATAAATATGTGTGACCTTATTATTTTATTCATGCTTTACATTATATTCATCATCATTAGATAATGTTAGAAATGATAAGATCAATATAAACACTAAAGTGTAGATGAAATTACCCTTATAAGAATTATTTCAAGATCTTGTTTGGAAAGAATAATTTCTAAGAGAATATCCATACTGTTATTCACACCCCATACGCATGGTATTTTTCCTCTTTTGGAACTATTAATTTTATAATGAAAGTTGAAAATAAAAAAAAACATGATACGGTACTTAAGAATTATATGGGAATACTGGAGATCATAGTAAATATTATATGATAGGTTGTGTTGATATATCTATTCTATTTTTTGGGTAATGTTCTTATTCTTCAAATTAATGAAATAGGGGGTTAACCATGAAGATTTCTAATAAAGATATAACTGGGGTCTAATTATTTCTGTCCTGATTTTAGTACACATTCTATATATGTTGCTCTAATTTTCCTAAAATGTTATAAATTTTATTCTTTATGTGAATCATTTTTTTGATATGGAAAAGGGTTTGTTTTTCATAAGGATAATATTTACTTCCTACCCTAAATGTATATTTTGATAAAGTTAAAATTTTTATGGGTTATAATGTTCTATAATTTTCTTATTGATTTTTTCATTTATGTCACTTATTGATATTTTGGTTCTCATCCCATATTTTTATAAGTGTTTCATTAGGTTTAAGAATTATTATGTACCATGAATAATATAATTTTAAAATTATAATGAAAGTACATGAAATCAAACCATTAATTTTTTTTAATTATTTTAATTATGGGAAAATTGGATTAAAAGAGGTTATTTTTAACATTTAATGTATGGTTTTGCTATATAAAAGTTATGAAATACCTCTACAAATCTAAAAAATAGAAAATTTATATAATTTTAATGATATGGAATTCCTAATTAATGTTAAAACATAAATATTTATTTTTTTCACATCATTATACTATCTCACACATTTTTATAAATTATATTATCTCTACAAAAATTTGATACAAATATTCATTTGATGATTTTATATTCCAAATTGTATCCTACCAATTTTATTCCCATCCTATAATTACCCAGATTATATTTTTCTTCTATTGTTATAAAATAACTTGAAATCCATATTTTTAATATCTTATATCGAAATAAAAAATAGAAATATTTTTCTAATGATTGTATAATTTTATATTTTCTTGGTTATTTTACTATGTATACAATTTCTATAGACTAATTATATATTTAGTGTTTATAATCAGACATTCACTTATCTATCAACCCGTATATCATTAATTTTCAATATGTATTATCATTTTCATAAAATGTTGAAATTCCAACTATATACTCTATAAAAAAACCACACATTATTAACCTTTACTATTCAATTACATTAATACCATCTTTATTCCTAATTATTATTTTTTGAATATTTTCAAATACATGAATAAAATTAGATACAGAACCTAAAATTAAAAAAATCACTATTATAAACAGATATCACACTAGGTCCCTTGGTATCATGAGAGAAATTATGTTTTTCTATAGTCTACTTATTAGTTTAGGTAATAAATTAATTTTTTTAGTCATTCAAATGTTAGAAAAATCACATTTTTTTCACCCATTAGTATAAAAAAATTTAGATATGTTATTTACAATTTTTTTTAATCCAAATCTAAGAGTGTTTATATAACAGTTTTTTGAAAAAGTCGATTTTTTAATCAAAAATACATTTTTTTAAAAATATTTTTATTTTATTAATTAAATATGTATTGTGTATAAATTCACTTTGGATTACATTCATCTGGAAAATTGAAATTGAAATGTACACTAATTCCCACATCTGAAGGTTCAGAAGTACACTAGTAGTGGTTAGACCCATTCTCAATAATTTTTTATATCAATTTCATTCCTTCAGTTTTTCACAATGTTATGAATAAAACCCATGAATATTAATAGAGAGGATATTGTTTTTTATAATTTATAATTATTTTAAAATATGAATTATCATATCGTGAAATTAATTTCCCTATTGAGTAATTATATCGAAATTATTTTTCTATCATCATTATTGTGACGAATATAAAATATAAATAATCTATTTGTATCCATATATACTTCATGAATAACAAAAAAAAATATTTTTCTTATTTTGAGTGGTACAACGGAGGAAAAACCTTCTTGAATCATTCATCATTGATCATAAAAAATGTATTAATATGTTGAAAAAATTACTTCATGTTCTATTCATCATGAGATGATGGTGGAGGATTGGTTCACATTCTTCAAATAATTTCTTAGTATCTTTCTCGAGAAATTTTAGAGAATTATATTAGTGGAATCTATTATAGAAACAATATTTTCTATAACATAAAATAATATAATTGGATTTAAATGTATTCAGTTAGTCATTGTGTGAAATCACATTGTCCCTTAACTAATTTTTTTAATTAATCCACATGTAAAATAATAATAATATTATTAATATATTCTATGACATATTCTAACTTAGGTAAATATAAATAACATTCATTAAATAAAAAAATAAAAAAATAAATAAATGTTATTTTTTAAAATTCATTATATCATCAATATGTTATCATATTATATTAATATTCATCCAAATTTAATAATCCTAGAATAAAATATATTTATTTTAATAGATAATATCATTATAATATTAATTAATTATATATATATATATATATATATTATTTACACTATATAGTTAACAAATATTTATTTACTATACAAGTCACATGTATCCTAAAATTGAATATTGGTTATTGAAATTATGGTATTCAAATAACATAAATAATTATTATCCAATAATCTAGGGAAATGATATTTATTTTAATGCAATTAGTGTGTTAAATTATTGGACTATTCCTAATTGGAATTATATTTCTTCGTCTTCGTGGTTCGAATCTAGTAACTCATTATTTAATCTATTGAGAAAAGATATAATATTAAGAAAACAACAACCTCTTATAAATTCATAGAGTTTAATATAATGTCCTTGTCTCAATATCTTATCTATCTAGTTGCATAATTTTGTAATCACACTATATGGTCGATATATATACTTATTTTTCAATGGGATATGAACTCTTCGAAAAAACATTCAGGTCATAGACATAATAGAATAGTTCCAATTCAACAAATGTGTATCAAATGAATACATTACATTAACATAGAAAGGGTGAAATACTTTATTGAGTTAATAAATTAATTATAAATCTCTTATGTTGCGCAAAACATATACCAGCTTCATTTGAGAATATATTTTTAATTGTTTTTTTGTAAATTAATTTACAAGATTCATTGTATACATTAATAATATTCTCATGTAAAAGGACCAATACACCAACAAAAATATAGTAATATCCAATTACTTATATAAAATATGTAATTCTTATTAGTGGGAATTTCCACAAAACCTGTCGACATGGATATTTTCATATGTGAAACATCAGGAGAAGAATCATCACATTCTGTTGTTTATCTAACACTTGATAGTAAAAATATAATTTATTTCTGACCAAATGATGTCTTTCAGACCATGAATTATATGTTTATTAATATATTTATAGTATTTAATGGTTATTCATAGATCATAGAGCTGATATAAACATTTAATGTGATAGATACTCTTTGTAAATTATCATATTATTTTTACATATAAGAACTCTAATAATTTGAATTATATTATGTAATATTAACATTCTATTAATTGAATGAACAGAGGTAGTTTCTTTTAGGGAACCAAATCTATAATATCAACTATTCCCTATCACCAAATTCTATTAATGTTTTATTCTATAGATCTCAGATAATATTCATTATTTTACTAAGATAATTATGCAGTCTATAGGTATACCATGTTCTATTCTATGGAAAGAATACATACATTGACCACACACCTATGATGAATGTTCACCAAGATGTGATACCTATGGAGAATATGATTCATCTATTCATCTGACCTTGGATCATAATCTTGGACAACCATAATCGTTTAATACCTCTATTTTGCAATAATTTTATTACACCTAGGAACCTAATCAGGATCCTAGATGAAGTTTCATATCTAAATTATCCCTTTAGGTGTCACGACCCGACCCAGTGGGGCCTGAGCCGCAACTCCCCAAGCCCACTTCCAATAGTTCAAGGGATGATGACTAGCACCGAGTAGAAATGTTACTAACATGGGAGGCATTTCCTATAAGCCTGTACACACACACACACACATCTCCAAGCCCACAAAACTGAATAGTAAAAACTACTAAAAATGAAAATGCATGCATACGCTAAAAATCCCGACCAATAGAGTACGACAGGAAAGTAAAGTTCAATAATGTAAAACCCTAGGCCAAAAGTACAAGCCCACCAAAAGAGAGTCTGTAACAAAGTCTAACCTATAATGAAGGTACTGGGACTGGAATCTGTAGCCATATGAACAAATATCGTCCTGTTTGAATCTCACTGAGCACCATCCGGTCCTGGTCCTCCTAGAATCATGTCAAAGGCTCACTAGTCTTCACAAGACATGACACCTGCGGGCAAAGCCCATGAAGGGGTGAGTATAACAATACTTGGTAGGACACCCTGAAACCAAAAAGCAAATACATTCGGGGAAAATAACCCAAATGAAAGATACAGTCAGCTCCACACAGTATATGTCTATAGAACATATGACATGAATATCCAGATATACTCAGACAAGATCGACTATCACGATACCATGACTAGGATCCAGCTCAAAGATTCCACTAAGAACATAATAAGGAAAACACACTGCTAGGCCTGAAGAGAGAGTGAGACGAAGTAATCATTCCAGGAGAACAAAATCCACAAGCACTTGAGAATACAATGTTCACATGAGGATCACAACCAATAGCTATGGGGTGATTCCAACAACTCATTCTGAACTAACCTGCTAAGCAGAGGATCAATGCCCGGGTAAAGTTGGTCACGTCGATTCCATGAACTCTACCAAGGGTTCTAAAAATGAATAGAGGATCCAGATCTAATTCTCATAGAGTGGATTCCAAAAAATATATTCAGCAAGTCATACTTAAGTGATCATACTCATGTACATAGGAAATGATACTGGAAACCTTCGAGAGAAAGACCAAGGGGACGAACCTTAAGGAAACTAGTCCAAGTCACTAAAGGAAACCAGCTGAAGCCATGTAAAACAGGTTACACGACATGTAGTATGGTTACACGCCGTGTTCCTTGACCCCGAGTACTGCCCGTGTAATCCGCCCGTGTCACCTGTCCAAGATGTATGAAACTCGACTACACGGCCTGTAGAAGGATCACAAGCCAAGTTCGTTGACTCCAGGTACTACGTGTGTAAATGGCCCATGTCTGGAATCGAAGTTGTGCAGGAAAGCATATACATGGCTTGTAAGTCAATGAATTTGTTGTGTCCTGTCAACTGGGTAGCACCCGTGTACCCTGGCTGTATTCCAGTACACGGTGTCCGTCCCTCTTTCCTGCCCGTGTACCAGTACATGGGGTGTCCCATGTATCTAGCCGTGTCTGGCCGGGGAAGGGTATACACGATGTGTCCATGGTCGTGTACCCAACCTGTGTTCGTGTACTCCCAGAGTACACGCCAGGTAATCCCCGATGAACACACGCCATGTAGCCCATACTACACGCCGTGTAGTCAAGTTTTTTCCAGAAATGCTTTATTCCTCCTCACGCTTATGCCGATCTTTCAGATCTCGATTCTGCCATCTATTTGTCATGAATCTCAAGGCATTGGTTCGTTTCATCATCCTAACATCGAATATGGGTGTTTCAGACCTTCAATCGGATCAACGAACAATATGCGATCTTCCAACAAAAAAAGCCCAAAAATTATTAACTCTCGATCCGCTCCTAATCGTCTGCCAAAATCATTGTCGTAGCTCCGGACCATCCTCTCGAGGTTCGATCTACAATCACGGATCACTGAACCAATAAAAAAATGTGCAATGATCGATTCCCCCCAAGAACGTGTAGAACTCACACGAAGAATGCGTAGAAATCGGGGAAGAAAATCACAACAATCGAGAGGTATAGACCTCGATTGATGTCTGTGTCGATATTGGTTCATCGCCATTATAAGGTTGAACGAAAACAAATTACTCCATGAATCAAATCCACCAAATCCATGTAAAATCCCATCCCACAAATATGATCGATCCGCGGGCTAATCTATTCGTGGGTTAGTCCGAGTTTGTCACAGGAATCAAGAACGGGAAAGAAATCACAAAGAGATCAAATGCCTTGCCTGGATCCGCAGCGTTCGTTGGAGAAGATCCGGTTACCGTGACGTCATCGCCGGTGAAGCTCGTCAAGAACACCGTCTCCGCATTGGGGGGTTTTTTCCAGAGCCTCCAGAGGTTTCAGGGTTATGAGGTCTGTAACCTTAGACCCCTGCGCAAATCTCTATTTAAAAAGATAAGAGATAAATATTTCACTATAGTAAAGATTTTAATAAAATATTTTTAATAAATATTTTATTACTGTTACGTCCAAAAACCAGATTTCACCACCGGTCTGCGCCAGCCAATGTTAGTTCTCTTCTAGGGTAAACTTGATACTTTGGACGTAAAGGTGCCCTAAGATTCCAATCCAAGCACCCGATCATGAGTTATTCCACTCTTTCAAGAAACCCCCATGCCTGCATAAAATAAATTATTTAATTTAATTCATACATTTTTTCCGGGCTCACCGGGCCTCGTAACTGCACGTCGTCTTGAAGAATGGTCTCGAAATAATTCCCACATAATATTAAAATAAAAGATGGAAAAATCTAAGACATTACATCACACCCACCTTAGGGATTTTACGTCCCTGAAAAGCCAAACCAAAGGCTACTAAAAAATATATGGGTAATACTCAAGAATCTGAGCCTCCCACTCCCACGTGCACTCCTGGAGATTCCCGTGCTGCCACTAGACACACACCAAGGGAATTGATCACCCACAAGAAACCTTCTCCTGCCGATCCTTGATCTCCACTGGGTACTCAGCAAAGGTCTCTCCATCATCGATGTTCAACTCTCCCCAGTTGATAACTTGAGATGGATCATGCACGTGCTTTCGCAGCTTCAACACATGGAAGACGTAGTGTACCCTTTCCATATGATGAGGTAGAGCCACGTGGTACACCACCTCGCCAACTCTACTCAGGATCTGAAAAGGGCCGATAAACCTCGGAGATAGCTTTCCGCCTCTTCGAAATCTCCACAATCCCCTTCGAGGTGAGACTCAAAGGAACACATGGTCTCCTACCTCGAACTCCACGGGCCTCCATCTTCAGTTAGCATAAGACATCTGCTGACTCTGTACAGTCTTCATCTACTCTTGTATGACCTTAACATTCTCTATAGTATTTCGGACCATCTCTGGGCCCATGAGTGCTGACTCTCCTAGGTCAGTCCAACAAAGTGGTGACCTGTAAGGTCGCCCGTATGAAGCCTCAAATAGTGCCATACCAATAGTTGAATGATAACTGTTGTTATAAGAAAATACCACTAGTGGTAGGTCATCTTCCCACCTACTACCGAAGTCAAGTATGTAATCTCATAGCATATCCTCCAGAACCTGGATGGTCTACTACGTCTGACCATCAGTCTAAGGATGAAACACTGTGCTCAAGCATAACTGAGTTCTAAAAGCTTCCTATAATCCCTTCCACAACCAGGATGTGAAACGAGCATCACGATCTGAGATGATAGTGGATGGAACTCCATGAAGCTGAACTATCTCATGCATGTAGAGGCGTCCCAAGCTCTCTACTGAACTCTGCTTCCGTATGGCTAGGAAGTGGGCTGACTTGGTGAGTCCGTCAACGATCACCTAGATGGCATCGTGTCCCCTAGATGTACGTGGTAAACCCATCACGAAGTCCATGGATATCCTATCCCACTTCCACTCTGGTACCTCGAGGGGATGAGTAAAAAATTATGGGATCTGGTGCTCAACCTTTACTTGCTGACAAGTAAGGCATAGAGAAACAAACTCTGTCACACTCCTCTTCATTTCTGGCCACCAGAACTGACGTCGGAGGTCCTGGTACATCTTTTTCCATGCCTGGATGTACCGCCAAAGGAGATGTATGGAACTCCCTCAGAACCTCCTCCTCCAACGTCATTGGTAGTACTGTGCGCCCTCTAAAAAGAACAACGTGCTCCCCACCTTTTGAATATCCATCAACAGCATCAAATGCGGATATCTGAGCACATAATGTCTCACAACTACCATCCTCGAGCTGCGATTACCTAACTCACTGTAAGAGTGGTTGGGTAACAACCATCGACTAAAGGTAAGCTTCCTCATCTCTATCCAATAAGGATAACTGTAAAGAGGCCAACTATCTCATCGCCTCATCCAGTAACTGCGAACTGGATCTCCTGCTAAGAGAATCTTCCACAACGTTCCCCTTCCCAGGAGTATAAATGATCTCAAAGTTGTAATCCTTGAAAAACTCAAGCCATCACCTCTGTCTCAAATTTAGATCATTCTACAAAAAGATAAATTTGAGAATCTTGTGATCAGAGTAGATGATAAACTGCTTGCCCATCAGGTAGTGTCGCCACATCTTCAACGCGAAGACTACTGCTGCCAACTCAAGATCATGGGTCACGTAGTTCTGCTCATGTGGCCTCAATTGGTGTGAGCCATAGGCAATCACAACTTGCCTCTACATCAAGACACAACCAAGCCCAGTTCATGATGTGTCACAGAATACTACGTACTCGACACCCTCCTCCAGTAATCTCAAGGTCGGGGCGCTCATCAGACTCTATCTGTTGAAAATCCTGCTGGCATCTCTCTGTCCACACAAATGTCTTCCCCTTTCAGGTCAAAGATGTCATGGGTGCCGAAATCCTGGAGAAATCAAGAATGAATATCCGATAGTAGCCTACCTCCCCAAGAAAACTCTGCACCTCTGTCACGCTCCGGGGTGGCTCCCATGCTAACATTGCCTCTACCTTGGCTGGGTCTACTGCTACACCATTTCCTGAGATAACATGTCCCAGAAAGTGGACCTCTTGTATCCAGAATTGACACTTCAAGAGTTTCCCATACAACTAGTGCTCTCGGAGTGTATCAAGAACCATCTTTAGGTTCCCCACGTGCTCCTCCTCAGACGCAGAGTACACTTGGATATCATCGATGAATACTACTACGAACAGGTCTAGATAGGGCTGAGAGATTCAGTTCATAAGTCACATAAACATTTCCATGGAGTTCATCACGCCGAAGGGTATCACCATGTACTCATAGTGCCTGTAGCGACATCTGTAAGCCGTATTTGGTATATCCTCATCCTGTACTAACAACTAGGGATAGCCTGATTGTAGATCAACCTTCGAGAACCATCATTCCCCTCTTAACTGGCCGAAGAGGTCATCGATCCTCGGTAGTGGATACCAGTTCTTCATGGTCACCCGATTCTAGCACCGGTAATCTACACACAACCTTAATCTCCAGTCTTCCATCATGGAAAACAAAACTGGGGCTACCTAGGGTGAAACATTGGGTCTTACAAAGCCCTTCCTCTGTATGTCTTCCAGCTACACCGTCAGCTCATGAAGCTCTGCAGGATCCATCTGATATGCTGATGCTAATATCAGTGTCATCCCGAGTAGCAACCCAATGTAGAAATCTATCTCCCGATGGGGAGGTAGCCTTGGGACATTCTCCGGAAAGACATCCTCGTACTCAGCCACTACTTCTAGAAATTGGAAACTCGTAACATCTAATGCGCCACGGTCTAGGCTAGCCAACTGATGTGAAATTTGCTGTGCCCTCCTATGCACAAGTCCATCCTTCGTTCCCTGGGTCTTCTTCTCACAAACAATGGAGAACCTCACTCCATCACTACGGACACACCACACCATTCGCCTAAAATAGTCAATCTAGGCATGAACTATGGATAGCCACTCCATACAATGAATGACATCGTAAGGCCTCAACGCTACCACCAAGAGGTTCTAACTGAAACTCTCGCCTCCAAGGGTCAAGTCACACTGTCTGCAAAGGTGTGTGATCTCTGAATCTTCTCCAGTTGGTGTTTCTATACGTAAGGGTTGAGTCAACATCTCAACTAGAATCTCAAGGTCTCTAACAAGATAACCAGCCAGAATAGAATGACTAGAACTTGTGTCTTTCAGTATGAAAAAAAGTAGAAAAGACACAGATTGTATCTCTAATCATTCCAGGAGCATCTGGGTTATATGTCTTTTCCACTTGAAACTGTCTCTACCTCTGTCCAACAACTCCCTAAGCCTGGGATGGAACTTCTAGGGGTGGTGGTGGTAAATGGTCAAAACATTGACCACCTCCAGCTGCTCTCCCAGCTCCTCTACCACGTCTTCCACCCCGTGGATCTGTCTTCTCCACACATTGCCTTGGCCTCGGTGGTCCATCCACTGCTTTCATGTCGGTAGTATGACGGGTTGGACAATCTCGATCGAGATGTCCCATGCCATCGCAAGAGTAGCATCACCTCTCTCGAGGCTGGCTAGATGCGCCCTGTGAACCATGTACGGCAGATCCCCTATCCTAGGATCTCCTTTGAAAAGGTCGCCCATTCTAGGGTCCCTGACGTTGGCCTCATGCTATCGAGGTCTCTACTCCGACTCGCTCATTACTAGAAACTACCGAATGTCTCTGCACTCCCAAGAAGCTCTCGACCACCAATCCCCACTCGAGCACCCCCGAGATAAGTAGGAATGCTCATAGGGATGATTCTAGCTCGGATGTCTCTGCACAAGCCCTGCTCAAAAGTCCAATCTCTGAAATACTGATCCCTGACCATATCCATCAAGTACCGGGAGAGGTCAGTAAACCTCGATGAATAGTCAGCCACCATCATGGTTCCCTACTAAAGATGAAGACACTCCTGAATATGTACTACTCTTAGGGTAACCAGTGAAAAATCCTCTCTAAATAGATACTGAAACTCTAACCGTGAAATAGTTTCCTCATCGTGAGTCTGGATAACCAAACTCCACCATCGCCCTGATGAGCCCGGTAAAAGGCTCGCTGCCAGGATCACTATCTGGTCTGTTAGTGTCCTGACCAAATGGAAGACTTTGGTCACTACCGCAAGCCAGTACTCTGCCGCCTGAGGGTCAGGCTCACCTTGAATCTTTATGGGTCTCTTTATCTAAAACTCATGGAGTGTGCTCATCCTGCTCTCCTCCTCCACTGGTACATCAGGCACTAAACACTGCTCCCTTGGTTGTGGAACAACCGGCACACCACCTGATGGTAAAGATGGAGGATATGGTCCTTGTATCTAAGCTTCATCACTACGGGGGTCATCCTCGTGATCGAGCTGCTGGATCCTAGCGAGTGCGTGTCGCGGAGGCATCCTGTATAGAAACAAGATGTATCTCAGTTAGTGAGTATATCTTGAGAGCTGACTCAAGAAGGACATGGAAACCACAACCCATTCCTATATGATGCATGTATCATTATTTTTCCCCTGAAACTAGTGTTCTCATGTTTCGAGTTGAAAATAAAGTTATCAGAGTCCTGATGTATGGATACGTCTGCAGCTCGCACCAATAAAGGGGTCCCTGGCCTGAAATCCGAACTCAAAACACTTAACGCTTGTTTCCGACACTTTCGCCGGGGCGCGTGCATCCGTCTGTGGAGGAAGCGCAGCTGTTGCCCCGCATTCCCGCTTTCCAAAGGCGGGCGGCATTCGCTCCTTATTCAGGGACGTCTGCTCCTTGATCGAAACGGGATGATGGGATGTCGGTTCTTCCTTCTGTGGATTCCTCCTCAGAAGTCATCACCTAGTCCGGGTCTCCCTCATAGATTTAATACGTTGTTCGTGAATCTCATTCCCAGTGCCATATCGTCATGGACGCCGGTTAATTACACTACTTCCGTCAAGACTTTCCATAGGGTCTTGACATGGTAGCGACCTTCGGTCGGAGTAGACGGAAACATCAGGAATGTCGGGGCATCTCTGGGTGCATGGACATTGGGGAACCTGTATTCTTCCTCATAAGAGGGCATCTCAAGGGTGCATAACCCGAGGCATACATCTGAGGTTTTCCTCAGCTTCCTGTGTTTAACACAGGGTATGTTGCAAGATTAACGTCTAGCAGAGACGGTTACACCAAAGGCGTTCCATCCGAGGTTTTCCTCGGGCATCTCATGTTTATCACAAGGTATGCCGCGAGTTTAACGTCTTACGGAGATGAAATAAAGGTGATCAGAACATCCAATGAGGACGGATCTGAGGTGGTGCGCCCCATGGAGGGGAGATGTCACACCGTAATTGCTGATCTGAACACCACTGAGGGCGGATCAAGGGAAGTGCACCCCAGGATGGGGGACACCATGGATTACCACTGGTTGGGACTGATCCTCTTGGAGGTTTCCTACGTACCCTGTGTAGTTGAAAGGGGTGTGTCGGTGAACTGACGTGAAAGTAGACCTTGGTCCACTATTGGTGGGCTTGAACCTCGTAGAGGCTTCCTACGTACCATGCCTTGACATGGATCAAAGACCTCGTAGTTCAAAATGGTCACAACGGCTTGCCGTCGGACGGGAATTGCGGTTTAACGTCGTGCTGGATGTAGGTGGGACCCGACGTGGAGAAACGACGGGTGGGATTGAACCTCAAATAGGCTTCCTACATACCATGCCTTGACATGGATCAAAGACCTCGTAGTTCGGAATGGTCACAACAGCTTACCGCTGATTGGGATCACAACAGTGGATGGGGCTTATGCGAGGAAGCTGCCCGGGTGCCGCTATGGAGCGACAATGGTGAATGGGGCTTATGCTAGGAAGCAGCCCGGGTGCCACTAAGGAGCGGAATTTGTGAATGGGGCTTACGCTAGAAAGCTGCCCGGGTGCCGCTAAGGAGCGACAATGGTGAATGGGGCTTACGCTAGAAAGCTGCCCGGGTGCCGCTAGGGAGCGGCACTGGTGAATGGGGCTTACGCTAGGAAGCAGCCCGGGTGCCGCTAAGGAGCGGCACTGGGGAATGGGGCTTACGCTAGGAAGTAGCCCGGGTGCCGCTAAGGAGCGGCACTGGTGAATGGGGCTTATGCTAGAAAGCTGCCCGGGTGCCGCTAAGGAGCGGCATTGGTGAATGGGGCTTATGCTAGAAAGCTGCCCGGGTGCCTCTAAGGAGCGGCAATGGTGAATGGGGCTTACGCTAGAAAGCTGCCCGGGTGCCGTTAAGGAGCGGCAATGGTGAATGGGGCTTACGCTAGAAAGCTGCCCGGGTGCCGCTAAGGAGCGGCATTGGTGAATGGGGCTTATGCTAGAAAGCTGCCCGGGTGCCGCTAAGGAGCGACAATGGTGAATGGGGCTTACGCTAGAAAGCTACCCGGGTGCCGCTAAGGAGCGGCAATGGTGAATGGGGCTTACGCTAGAAAGCTGCCCGGGTGCCGCTAGGGAGCGGCACTGGTGAATGGGGCTTACGCTAGAAAGCTTCTCGGGTGCCGCTAGGGAGCGACACTGGTGAATGGGGCTTACGCTAGGAAGCAGCCCGGGTGCCGCTAAGGAGCGGCACTGGTGAATGGGGCTTATTCTAGAAAGCTGCCCGTAATGTCTTCCTCATGTCTGGCCATGAGGGCATCCCAACTCACTGGTGGGTTGAGGTATGTGACTATGCGCAAGTGCACAAGCGGGATAATGCCAAGGGCGTTGGAATCAGCTCAAACAAAGGGACATGAAAAGTGTGAATCACATGCCCGGCATTCGGAATGCGATGAGAGTGGCATGGCGATAGAGGATAACTGCTGACCATGTTCGCAACACAGCATCATATCACGTTAGCCTAAAATGGGGACAAACAAATGAGGGGTCGACTGCTGTCCGTATTCGAAACACAGGACCTCAAAGTGTCACCCGAAGCCTTTTGGGGTGTTGGCCCAGGACAGCAGGGGGACCATGGGTCTACCATCCATACTGTTAGGGGGTCCCTTCAGACTTTGGAAATGGATGCAGATCCGAATGAAGGACACGCAAAGCGTGGGGTGGAGTGCTGGAATGTTTGAACAGATTCCAACGCTCTTGAAACTATGCCACTGTAAACATGGCATTAGGCATCTTATGCTAGGAGCATAAGGCATCTCTCGTTTAGGGAAAAAGGCATCCTATGTTTGGAACATAGGGATTACTATAGTTTAGAGTCATGCAGGTAGGACTGTTGGCGTCTCATGCTTGGAGCATAAGTCATCCTATCATTTGTTAGATAAAGGGAATACTACAGTTTAGAGTCATGTAGGTAGAAATGTTGGCATCTCATGCTTGGAGCATAAGGCATCTCTTATTTGGAGCAAGAGGCATCCTATCATTTGTTAGATAGGGATAATACTACAGTTTAGAGTCATGTAGGTAGGACTATTGGCATCTCATGCTAGGAGCATAAGGAATCTCTCGTATAGGGCGAGAGGCATCCTATCGTTTGTTAGATAGGGAGTACTACAGTTTATAGTCTTGTAGATAGGGCTATTAGGAAGAAGGTGCCTAGAAATGGTTGGTGTTGGGACTTACGCAAGGGCGGCCCTTTCTGGTTGAACCTGGCATAGGAGCCAAGTGATTGCGTTTGGAGGAGTTACCTGAGGAATGGTTCGACTCAAGGTACCCAGAGAATTGACGATGAGAATCTCAACTCACAACATGGAATGAAACCAAGAGGAATATGTCAACTCAAGGTGTTCGATGGTGTGTGGAGGAGTATCTCAAATCATGGTGTTCCATGGGTGGTAGGTGGGAGCGCAATGGAAAATCCCGGCGTCCCGACCCGAAAAGTTCGCGGTTCGACTCTCCATTTTTCATGGGGGTCTGTGACAGTAGCGAAGGGACCGGCCCGGAGGGCCGGGACCGCAGCCCGGCACTGACCCCGAGCAGGGGTGCGGGGGCGCAGCCCCCGAGGTATGGACCGGTGGGCGCGAAGGATAGATCTTCGTGAAGAAGCTTCGCGAAGCATGGCCTCGCGGAGCAATAGTCTCTCGCGGAGCAAAGGTCTCGCGAAGTAGCTTCGCGGAGCAAAGGTCTCTCGCGGAGCTTGGTCTCGCGGAGCAGCATCGCGGAGCTTGGTCTTGCGGAGCAGCATCGCAGAGCATGGGTTCACGGAGCAAAGGGCTCTCGCGGAGCATGGTCTCGCGGAGCAGCGACGCGAAGGAAGCTGCTCGCGGAGCATGGATTCGCAGAGCCGCAATGCGGAGCTCCGCTCAGCCGCCCAAGGGGCGAAGTGGCCGTGGCCGTCCTTTTGGAGAAGGGGGGTGAGCTGGGTATTTATAGGCAGGGGCTCCGCGAAGAAGAACTTCCGCACCGCCTCAGGAGCTTCGCGGCGCGCTCGCGAATGTCAAATGCGTTCGCGGAGCATCACCGCCTCTGGTGCTTCGCGGCGGCTCGCGAACGTCAAATGCATTCGCGGAGCATCACCGCCTCTGGAGCTTCGCGAGGCCGCGATGGTCGGGGCGCTTCGCGGCGGGGCTTCACGGGACCGCGCTGCACGAGTGCTTCGCATCGGTGCTTCGCATTAGTGCTTCGCGAGGGGTCTTCGCGGTGCATCGCAAACGTCAAACGGGTTCGCAGAGCCTCTCGCCTCATTACTTCGCGGCGGCGCTCCGCAATCACGGAGTGGGGCTTCGCGAATGGGCTTCGTGAACCATATTTCCAGCCAAACTTCAAACGTCCATAACTCCTAATCCGTAGCTCCGTTCGAGCCCTACGACCTACCAAATCGAAGCTTGCGAAATGGACTACGATCTTGGATCATGTATGGAAGCATTTGGAAAATTTTAGGGACGCGTTTTCCGGGGTCTACAACGCTATTGCCCCAACTCATAGAATCTCTGTCCTAAGGTAGAACCAACCACCTCTGATACCACTCTGTCACGACGCGTCCCAGTGGGACCCGAACCGCAAATCCCCAAACCCGCCTTCAATAGGCCAGGGGCTAGTGACTAGCACCGAGTAGGCATGTTACTAACATGGGAGGCATTTCCTATAAACCTGTACACACACACACACATCTACAAGCCCACAAAACTGAATAGTAAAAATAACTAAAAATGGAAATCCATGCATACACTAAAAATCCCAACCAACAGAGTACAAAAATAAAGTAAAGTAAAGTAATGTAAAACCCTGGACCAAAAGTAAAAGACCCAAAAAAGAGAGTCTGTAACAAAGTCCAACTTTTAAATAAGGTACTAGGACTGCAATCCCTAGAGGTAGGAACAGACCTCGGACTGTCTGAATCTCACTGAGCACCGTATGGTCCTGGTCTGCCTAGAATACTATCAATGGCTCGCTCGTCTACACAAGACATGACACGTGCGGGCAAATCCCATGTAGGGGTGAGTATAACAATACTGAGTATGACACCCCAAAACCACAAAGAAAATATAGTAGGGGAAATAACACAAAAGAAAAAATACAGTCATCTTCACACAGTATATGTCTATAGAACATTTGACAAGAATATCCAGATATACTCATACAAGATCGAATATCGTGATACCACCACTAGGATCCAGATCGAAGATTCCAATAAGCACATAACAAGGAAAGTGAACTCCTAGGCTTTAAGGGAGAGAGACAAAGTACTTGTTCTAGGAGAACACCCTCTACAAGCACTTGAGAATATGATGTTCAGATGAGGATCACCACCAATAGCTATGGGGTGATTCCAACAACTCATTCTGAACTAATCTGCTAAGAAGAGGATCGGTGCCAAGGTAAATTTGGTCACATTGATACCAAAAACTCTACCTAGGGTTCTAGGAATGAATAGAGGATATGGATCTAAGTCTCTAAGAGGGGATTCCAACAACTCTATTCTGGAAGTACTACTGAAGGGATCATACTCTTGTACTTAATAAATGATACTAAAAACCTTTAAGAGAAAGACCAAGGGGAAAAACCCAACGGAAACTAGTCCAAGTCACATAAGGAAACTGGCTCAAGCCATGTAAAACTGGTTACACAGCGTGTATTATGGTTACACACCGTGTTCCTTGACCCCGGGTACTGCCCGTGTAATCGGCCCATGTCACCTGTCTATGCTATGTGAAACTCGACTACACGGTGTGTAGAAGGAGCGCACGCCGTGTTCATTTAATCTGGGTACTAGCCGTGTAAACGGCCTGTGTCTGGAATCAAAGTCATGCAGGAAAGCATATACACAGGGTGTAAGTCAAAGCACACGCCGTGTCTTGTCAACTGGGTAACACCCATGTACCCTGGCCGTATGCCCGTACACGGTGTCTGTCCGTGTTTCCTGCCTGTGTACCAGTACATGGGGTGTCCCACATATCTGGTCGTGTCTGGACGGGGAAAGGTATACACACCATATCCTTGGTCGTGTACCCAACCCATGTTCTTGTACTCTCAGAGTACACTCCATGTAATACCCGACGAACACACGGTGTGCATCCCATACTACACGTCGTGTAGTCGGGAATTTTCCAGAAACACCATCATCCTCCTCCTGCTTCGTCTGATCTTGCAGATCTCGATTCTGCCATCTGTTTTCCGTGAAACTGAAGGTGTTGGTTCATTTCATTATCCTAACACTGAATCCCGGTGTTTCAGACCATCAATCGGCTTGAAGAACAACATACGATCATCCGACAATAAAATTCCCAAAAATTCATATCTCTCAATCTTCTACGAATCGTCTGTCGAAATCATCATCGCTACTCTAGACCATCCTCTTGAGGTGAGATCTACAATCTCAGATCATTGTGCCAACAATTGAATGTGCAATGATCAATTCCCTACAAGAATGCTTAGAAAACACTTGAAGAATGCGTAGAAACCATGGAAGAAAAGCACAATAATCGAGAGGGAAGAACCTTGATCGATGTTCGTGTCGATCTTGGTTCATCATCGTTAAAAGGTTGAATGAAACCAAATTACTCCAAGAATCAAATCCCCAAAATCCATGCAAAATCCCATCCCGAAAATACGATCGATCCACGGGATAATCTATTCATGGATTAGTCAGCGTTCGTCGCAGGATTCAAGAACGAGAATGAAATCACAAAGGGATCAAACGCCATACCATGATCCGCAGCGTTCATTGGCGAAGATCCGGTCGTCGCGTCATCGTTGCCGGTGAAGATCGTTAAGAACATCGTCGCTGATTTGGAGGGATTTCTCGAGTGCCTTCAGTGGTATCAGGGTTATGAGGTATGTAACCCTGGACCCCTGTGCAAATTTTTATTTAAAAAGATAAGAGATAAATATTTCTCTACAGAAAAGATTTTAATAAAAGATTTTTAATAAATATTTTATTACGGGTTCATCCAAAAAACAGATTTCACCACCGTTCTGCACCAGCCGATGTTAGGTCTGTTCTAGGGTAAACACACTTCTCTAGACGCAACGGTGCCCACAGATTTCAGATCTGAGCCCCCGATCAGGAGTTTTTCCACTTTTTCAAGGAAAACCCATGCGAGCATAAAATAAATTATTTAATTTAATTCAAACATTTGTTATGGGATCACCGGGCCTCGGAACTGGACGTCGTCTTGAAGACTGGTCTCAAAATAATTCCCACATAATATTAAAATAAAACATGGAAAAATACGAGACATTACATTAAGAGCATCAGAATCCTAAAAACCATAAAAGATCATCTTGTCAGAGTAGCTCCATTAAGACAAAATATATATCCTAAGGGTGATTTTAGATTGTTCGAGATTATCTAGAAACATAAATATATGTATCCTTGAGTGATATTTTCTTCTTCTCAAACATAAACTAGAGAAAAATCTTCTATAAACCTATATTAAATTTGGATAGTCTTTACAATCATTTATTATGGATCACCAAAGATTTCTTATTATCTACCTATAATACATAAGGCATAAGAAACATTATAACTAATATATAAACTAGAATATATTAAATAACCTATCATAAAATCATAATTAATATTTACAACATATATCTTTCCACTTTTGTTTGATGAAATATATTCTTGGAGGGATTTATGACTTGTAAAATTAGTAACAATCCCCTCATATATTATTTCAAACTGAATCTATTCACTATATTATAAATATATATACATTGAATTAGTCTAGGAATCCAATTATAATTGTCATTATTAATCATGATCCATATAATATAGGCTTATTTACATATTTATATCACAAAGAATAATTTTTCCAATCACATATTATATTATCATAAGACTCTAATTTCACATCAATCCACAATTTATCCTAAAAATATATAACTAAAAAAACTTTGTCTCCTATTAAAACACTATTACACACATAGAACCCTTTCAGTCTTTACGAAACCATATTATCTTTTTAACTCCATAAAATTAATGTTTCAAGGATTGGATTCTTATTTATCCCATCAATGCATCTGACCAACATTCATATTTTATTGGAACCCTTTAGAGTCCCAACACCTTCAAGTTTTTTAATATTGTCCTATTCATCAATTTCCTAATATATAAAGCTTGTTTTATGACCATTTTTATAATGTCATAGTCATTTTACAATTAACTTTTAAGTATTTTAGCATAGCGACCAGTGAAAATTTTCTATTATTTTTATTCCATGATATTACATAAAACCTTTAACTACCAAAAATGATTTATGGGTAATAAATTAACCATTCATTCATATAATATTAATTAACACCCATTTCACTGTAAAAGAGTTAAATTAAATTAGGGATATATCAAAATCTACACAAGAAAATGATACATGGAATCAATTTTAAAATTCAAAAATTATTTCATCATTTCATCTTTTGAGTAACTTAATTATTCATTTTATGATAAAAGATCATCATTACCAACTATTAATGGGTAAAAATAAACATTGGCTATGAATCTATATATATTATATTCTCCATCCTCTTTGGTGATCCTACATAGTACATGAATATCAGTGGAATCATATTCAATGGATCTTGGTTGAGTTTATACTGGTTCGAACACTTGTTTTGATCTTTAACTTATTCGATGTTGATCTTTCGACATAAATTTCTTTTGGATATTAGCTCAAATTTAAAAAAAGATTTTTTTTTTCATTCCATACAAAATTTTTATCTAACATTTTATATAGAGAATATCCCCCATTTTTATTAGGATATCTTATAATGACATTTGATGTATCCTTAGGTGAATGATTGTTTCCGAACACAATGTTAAAAAATTCTTTGCTCCCCTAAACATATAAATGTGAAAAATAGATTTCTTCTCATGCACTAAGTCATGTGGAATTATATTTTCGTCGTTTTTTGAACCTAGTTTTCTATTTTTTGTAGTAATTATTAATCATTATTCCTAAAAGGATAACTAAAAACATGATGAAGTCATCATCAATCTAACAATGAAAAATATGTTGTGGTTCCTTCTTTCACTAAAACTATTTCACTATGTTGCATATAATGGAGTGATTTGAGATCATCTTCAAATCTTCCATAAATTGATTATAGACACTTGATTATGATATTTCCCACCATGGATATAGATGAGTGTCTTTATCTTCATAGAAAACTGATTCTCTACTTCCTTTTACTCCATAAATAACTCAAATAAATCACACATATACCAAATTTATTATATATATATATATATATATATATATATATTAATTTATAATAATATATTCAGTAACTATTATGATTTATGGGAATCTACATATATATTTAATTATAAATTTAATACACGTGTCTTTATAGACTAATCCAGGAAACATTTCCAGCTATTCCCCAATTACTCAAAATTAAGACTTATTTATTTTTTATTTGAATAAAAAATGTAATATATCCATGGTTTTTGTTTAAAAACAATCCAAATATCCCTATTAGTATGGATTTATCAATAAAATCATATTTACATGAATATGACATTGATACTGCAATTTTTTGTGATATGATACATTTATACATGATCTGCCAGTAATTTCAAACACTTGATTATCATATTATAGTTCTTAAATTTTTAAAATAAAAATTTTCATCCCATTAAAAATACAATAATTATTAATGTAGTAAATATTGTTTCTAAACATGTAATTAAATCCATCCATGTATAAGCTGAAAATAAATATTATTATTTTTGGGTACACTAGGAATATAAAAATAATTCATTTAACAAATAATCATTCCTATAAGAAAAGAGATAACATAATATACAATAATAAATATATCATATCATTATTTTTTGCCAGCTCAATAATATTATTAGCCTATGGATAAAATAAATAACATTATTGGTTCATATATTTGGATAAAACTTTTAGCACCACTAAAAATATCAAATTTTCTTAATTTTTACCCTTACTTCATCAGTAGGACTCAATTCATAATCTAGTGTCCATTATTTCCCACTTGAAACCAAAATGAATCCTTCAATTTTTCATTCTAATAGATCCTCATCATAAATCATTGTTTGTTTTAAGGTTTCTTTGAATTAGAGTTATTGGTAAGACTTATCACAATTCAATTAATTTTTTTTCAATTATAGAAAGATGGTTTTTTTGTTTTATATCCTCATCCTCCGATAAAATTAGTGCCAATTAATCCATTAAAAAATTCAATATATTTTGAAATTATAATTTTCAATAAAAATAGGAAATTATAATAGTAGGTGAGGAAATCTTTGGGATGGGGAATTGATCATTTGGTAACACTGAAAACTAAAATTTGAAATTTTTTAATTACCCAATTATCTAGATCACATATGGTCATAATGGTTGCCCTTATCTAATATTACACATAATTTAGGACATATAGATCTTTTAAAACAATTTTCAATGTTTATATTTGTAATTTTTACTAAGAAATAACATAATGTTTTATGCATTCATATACTCATAAATCATTAACATCTTACTAGTCATGGATTATAATAAGAGGTATTATATATATAATGAATCATATATGTCTTATATATTATACATTGTTCTTCCATATTTTCCTCATTATTAGTATGAGAAGGAAATTGAGACTCACAAATATAAGACATCCACTCCATACATTTCTTTACCACTGGCACCAGTTATGAGAATTTCATTATCCAAAAATGATCCCAATAAAAATATTATAGTCGGGTACATTTTTTAATATTAAAAAGGAAATCATGTTTTAGTTAATTATTATAAGGACATAGTTAACATGAAAAATTACATTTTACTAGTTAAACAATATTTTATCAAATCATAATATCATTAAGTATTTGATCTATAATATCAAATAGTATTGATATTATAGTGGAAAGGTTCAATATTACCCTTTAAATGCCTCAAACATAGGCCTTATCATATTATTTAAAGGTTATTATGTATGAAGTCATTACAACTGCATTAAATCACAAATAATTGAATCATTTAGTGACATAATAAATCAAAAATGAAGATACATAGTTTCCCCAAACAGATGAATCTAAGATATATGAAGCCTTCAAGATGAAATTACTTTTTATGCTAATTTTGATTGGTTAAAAAAATAAATCATTAGTATTTCTTGAGATATAATATTTTCTTAACAGGGGAAAGAAAAAAAACATTAATCTATGGCTTCATTATATATCATGTAATAGATGATAGTGTATGATGTAATATGTCCATAATGTTTTTTATTTATAATATGGAATACATATTATTCATTATATCATTTTAAACATGTAATTTTTATATACATTTTAAAAAATTAATTACCTATCTCTAATAAAATAACATTTGAATTTTTCCTTTAATTAATTTATATTTGTATACTTTTTAATTTATTAATTTTCTATTACTGACATTAAGCATAGAATAAAAAATAAAAACAAAACAAAAAAAAATAAAAAACCATAAATGGATAAATAAAATTAATATGTGGTATTATCCAGAGATTTATTAAATAGAAGGGTTTTTTAACTAAACGATTGTCCAACCCTTGAATCATTGGTATGTAACTCCTCAAGTCTATAATTTTACTTCCTTTTATTAAAAAAACTAAAAAACTATGTGTATCCATTTAGTTTTTATCATTGGTTGTTCATGAAAAATATCTAATAGTGGGGATATCCTTCTTTTATATTTTATTACTTTGTCACAGTAAAGGGGAGCCATGGTTATTTGTTTATAGCTAATAATTTTAGACACACAGTCCCATGAATAACATTAATGATGACATGGTATATATATCATCATTTAGAAATTAATAACAAATTTATCATATAAACTAATGAAATAATTAATTTAATTATATATAAATATAACATGTTTATATTTTTTCCAGATCATGTCCATGCACATCATGTAAGGAAAATGTAATTAAACTTCTATGTATTCATTTGATGTCATTTTTAACTATGATATTTTTCAAAAATTAATAATTAAACATCTTATTAATCAAGTAATTATTTTATCTTAGTTTTCCTTCCAAATTGTAAATGTGCGTCCCATATATATTCATTTAATTAAAATAAAAAATTAATTATTATTTTAAATTGTAAATTACATGGTTTTTATAAACTAGGAACAAGTTGTATATGCTATAAAGAAATATATTTTGATTTTAATTTTATATACATTGAATGTATTGAAGGGAACACAATGTGTACCCTTTTTCATTAAATAATGTGTACCCTTACTCATATGACATGTGAAATACATTGTGAGTGGAAAATTTAAGGTATTTTATCCTAAGAAAAATGTATGTATACATTGTGTATCATAAAATTACAAAACATGTCGTTACATGCGTTAAACTATATATCTTTCACAACATGTATGACCACACAAATAGAAATTAATATACATATAATACATTATTGGTGATTATTATTAAGTAAATAATGTTTATAATAATGATACATAATATTTATTAATATTATTATATATCAAATAATTATTTTTTGAATATAATTGGATACAACCCATTATAAATTATTTAACAAGTTATTAATTTTAAAATCTCACTCACACATCTTGTAAAACTAAAAATATGTTTTATTTTTGGTTATTTATTTAATTATTTTTTCTTACATGTGTTTAAATCACATAAAACTCATGTATCTGAGGGTTCCTTGCATGTTTTAGCCAATTTTAAGTGGCTTGTAAATCTAAATACTTATTGTGTAATTCATTACTATCCACACGTACTACATGCCTACAGACTCAATGTTTAACTTTCATGGGTTGTACTTTGTTAAATGAAATATCAAATTTAGATATTCTCAATTAATTTATGATTATTTCCAGAAACTGAAATTTCATACAATAAATTTCATGTTTAGTAATAAATTTCTATACAAATTGAATATAGGTATTCCCTAATATACTATATAAGGACTCAACCTTAAAAATTACATAATTTTGAGTTTTTAGACAAACAATAATTTTCATGAATTCAGGATTATCATTTTGGTTTATAATTTTAGAGAATTAGTTAATAACTATTTCAAAAACATTACATATATTAAAATTTCTACCATTATTTTCATTACCCATCTTACCATAATATAAAATACATAAAAATAAAACATGATTTATTTTCATGACAATTCATCCCAACATTTAAATTGACTTTTTTTATCCCTAAATAATTCTTATACCCAATGAAGAATATATTAAAAAATAGGATGGGCCCAAAAAATTAACTAATGGTAATAAGAATTAATAAATAAATAATTAAACTCATTATTCAATGAATACATAAAAAATTACAATCTAAAAAAATGGGGACCAACATTTACTATGGGATTCAAAATAAACATTTTACTATATTATAATTAAACTTCTCTGCTGAAATAAATTCATAATAAGTTTTATAGTAAAACATAATATTCAAAAAATTCATAATGTTTCATTGAATTCATTAAAAATATATAATTTGATTTCACAATGTCATATACATCTCCCTTACAAAGTATCATATATATTTTTTAAATATATTATCATTATCAAACACTAAGAAATAATAATATTTTAATAAAGAACAATAGAAAACATTTATATAAAATGTATCTAACATTGGACATAATTTTATATATCACTCTTAGAAATAGAATAACTATATGATAATATTCCATACTCAATTAATTATAGGGATATTACATACCCACTCGTCCCTACTTTATCACGAATCCACCAGTATTTGGTTTATAACGTAACCACCTAACCATGTTTTATAATGTTAATAACTATAAAAGGTTTCTAATGGAACCACATATATTCATAAAAAAATTCCCAATAACCATAACACAATCATAACACATAAATGTTTTAAATTTCAAACATTATATTTTAAAAATATTATTTTAATCCATAATAAAAAAATTAAAATATTAAAATTTCATATCCATTTGGAAACAATTATTATAAAATAATAACAATATAGTGAAGGTTAATATTAATTTGAATAAGTCACAAAATAATATAAATTATTTCAGTTATCAAATAACATTTATAGCAATGGGAGTCATTATTTCCTTACAATTTAAAATAGAACATTCATATTGTCTTTTGTAAAGAAATTATAATAATTATGAATAATATATATAAAAAAATATTTATTTTGAAAACCATTAAAATAAATTTAAAAGGGGAATAATATTAAAATTATAATACTTTTACATCCATTAAATAAAATATATAAAATAATTTAAATAAATATTGATATGTAAGATTAAGAGTTTGAATGGAATCATTAACAGAGGATTTCTAAATGAATGTTCCTTACCTTGGTCCCAAATTGTCAGACGTGATACTTATCCTCATGAATAATAAAATTATGTTAATTATATAATTACATTAGAATAATTTCCAAGTATATTATTCCATTTATTTCAATTACTAATATGTTTTATACTATCACAATATCATTATGTTCACATTGTGTGTTATTATGATATTTGAGTCATATGTATGAAATGAATTTTTTAGGTTTTATCTGGTCAAATAATTTATTATTTAATCATATAATGAATAATAATAATGAAATAATTATAATTTTTATATATTACAAATTATTTTAAATTTAATCATGAAAGATGGTTTTGAAGAATGAAGTATACTACAATCCTTGAGATGAAAGGTTTTATGTATTCATTTCTAAACATTCCATTTTTAAATGATCATTATGGAAAAAGGTAAATATTATTTTATCTATACATAATGATCATAATATCATAGATACAATATATATATATATATATTATAATGTGGTGATGAAAAAGAATCATATAACTTAATCAAGGTGATAGTCCAAACATACACACGATCGTCGTTGTCAATTTTCAATAAATGAATATGTCAAACAATATGTGTTATATTTTATTACCATAATGGTAAATATTTCTTGAATAATATATATATATAATAAATCTATATTGAAACTAGTCATGAGATTAGTTGATATAAGAAATATTACGTCTGTTCGAGAGGCGGTTGTCCGTCATAGAAACAAATGATGGATTGCAATACCATTTGATGGAGGTTGGAGAATGATATAGGTTTTTACATTAAAATTATAATATATCATTATATGAGGGATAAATAATATATTATACAATCATTGAAATGCAAAATTTCATAGAGATACCAAAATAAATAAAAATAAAAAATACTTAATAATGAACTATACCTATTCTTCAGACAACCTTATTTTCACAACCCCTTAATATAAAAACCAATGAATGATTTAAATTGACATTACATCATTTTTCGAAAAATATATTTAATTACACAAACAAATTCAATAATACCATATTAGGAAAGATGTAAATATAAATACTGGTACATTAGGGAGCTACATTATCTCGCACTAGGTTCTTCTCGTCTATAAGACATATTATAATCATGAAAAATAATACATATCATCATAACCCGGTGAAGAAAACAAAGAATGATGTGAGATAATATGTTCAATAAGGGTATACAAGGTAGATATATTAGCATAATCGTGATCATAATGTAATGCGATCACAATCATGAAGATAAAAGATTATACCTTGCATATCAAATACCATAAACATGAATCATGGAATAAGGAATGCGATTTCATGAGACTTTAATCATAAATAAATAGAGAAAAAAATACATGAAAGAATAACAATTAAATAATACCTATAATCACATAAGATGCATAATAATATAAAAAGGATTTTCAAATTAGTCAATGCATCTCATCCTAGGCCATATTAATATTATGGGTTAACTCTCTATACTATCATTTTAGTCATGGTTCACTCCCAAACCCATCATGGATGTCATGATTCATATCTATAACTATCTATTTTTTCATGGTTCACTCCCAATACCATCTTAGTATAGAAGGTCATTTATTTTTATCTCATGAGATAGAAATATTTACCCCCAACATTGCAGGGAGATATAGTTTCCACCTATCACATAATAAAAACCATACATATGTGTTCTATGAGATTATAAAAATTATTCATAACATAACCCCAAAAAATAATATGTATCATAAACATGTAATCTTATTCAATCATATGTAAGAGATATAAGATTCATAATCATTTCATTAGTGCATATCTTGTGAAAATATGTGGGTTTCATAGTCATATAACCAATGAAATAAAAATGGATACACATATTACCAATGAAATAGAAACAATTTTCATGAATTTTATGAAGTAGAAAACATAATCAATTCAAATAATTAATTTAATGTAACTTTTCATCATAATATTTTATTTGTGAAAGTAAAATCATAACTATTCTTGATAAAAACTGACATTATTTCAGAAAACTCTTACCACTTGGAAACATTGAATCATACTCCCCAAGTAATAAATTAAATTACATGGATCCTAAAATATCATTAAAAATAAGGATATTGATGATATAAAATTTCAAATGGAATATTATACACATCATTATTGAACATTGGTTCTTAAGAAAACATGTGTCTGAAAGAAGGCAAGCACATAAAAAACTAAATTACTGATTTATTAACTTTTAAACCATAAAAACCCTTAAAGAGTGAAAAATGGACATATAATTTCTCAAAAGGTTACATATAATAATCATATGATACATTAATTTTCACCATTTACACAAATTAAATAAATTAGTGGTGAATAACGAATGTATCTCATAGAAATAATAAGTGAAATGTAATTCTTTTACCATATGTCATGAATTTCGTCATACACATTAAATCCTCCTATATAATAAGTATAAATTCATTATAAATCTTTAATAGAACCATATTAAAAAAATATATAAATATATATTACCATATAATATTTATTAATAACCATTTATTTCTATACCATTTTAATGTAATGTGCCGTGTAATAACCAATTTGTTTATCGTACATGTTTTTGTTTGTCATTCTTGACCGTATTACATAAATAAGATTTCATTAATTAAAAAATGTAAAAAATGTATTATATTTAATATATAATCCTTGTATAAAATTTATAATAATCTATTATAAAAATATTTATTTAATGGAATACACCATTAATTGAGATGGTAGGCCATACACACGCATGAATGGTGTTTCCATTGTCATGGTGTATTAAAATAAAAATGAAATGGAAAATCTGAATATATGAATATAATATGATTATGTAAGAATTATTATTTCATATAAACACATATTTTTACTAAACTTATCCTTAATAAATTCGATCTAATGTGAGATTAAATCATGTCACTTTGAGTAGGTGATAGTCCACACATCCACAAATGAAGTTTTCAAATTACAGAAAATAGAATGCATGAATGTAGAATTTATATAATAAATATAGAAAAAGAAATACATGATAAATATCATACATATCATATAGAAATATTGGTATCATCATAATTCATAACTGTAAAAGTTGGTAAATGTAAAATGAACAACATTGTTTTGTGAGGTTGTAGTGCACCACACCCAATAACAGTATGTTAAATAACCATTAGATTGAAGATCGTTTAAGTGAAGCTCAATCTCATAACATAAAAACATCTAATAATATTTTGGATAATGATTCTATTTTGTGTACAATGAATTATAAAAATTTAATCAGCAGAAAAAGAAAAAATTAAAGGAGCTTGAGTAATAATGTCACCACTTCTTTGGTTAACTCCTTTTCATATGAACCAGAGGAATTATTTGGAAGTATTTCTTCCATAATTGAGTAAGTAAATAGATATATTATTATTAAATTGGTTGTATGATCAATAATTATCAATGTGGCATTTGTATGTAAGGGAATATGTATCATTTTAAATTGTATATGAGGGAAACTTTAGGAAATACTTAAAATATTAAATTAATATAAATTTATTTTAAATTTCAGGAGGTTCCAAAGGTAGTTATTCTGAATATAAGATGAATGTAAGTATAAATACACTTATCAAATGACAATTAGATAAGTATTGACTATTTTTTAAACCTTATATTTTAATTGTAAACCTTATTTTACCTCTTTAACTCTTTCTATGATAACATGATTTGTCACACTTTGTGTCATGACCCATCCCCCGAGGCCCATGCCGTGACAACCCCAAGCCCGCATTCCATTGGCCGGGGGGTGGCGACTAGAACCGAAAGGCATTTTACCTCAAACTAAGAATGCATTGCCTTTATAACCAACTAACTCACATAACCAATCACATAGAAAGATACAATCACAAGAAAACTGTATAACCAAAAGAGTGCTGAAAGTAAAAGGGCCGGAATAAAATCCCAACAAAAAAGGTACAAGTACAACATAAATATAATACAATTGATGAAAGAGTAAAAGGTAGCTACTGGGTTGTCCTCCGAGGTTTCTAAATGAAAGGTAGGTACATATCGCCTCCACAACACTCCATGTCCACCCATCTCCTCTGCGTACCAACACGTCGTATGGCCCACCTCCAGGCACCGTCCAGTCCTGGTACTCTCAGCCTCAGTCAGCATTGTCTCTTGTCTGCATCCAACACAATAAGATTCGGGCATAGCCTGTGTAGGGGTGAGTATAATGATACTCATTAGGGACCCCAAGACCCTCAAGGTCTCACAAAATCAAACAAAGATAAGTCACAAAGTATGAAATGAACCGATAACCTTACTTAGGTATATGCCCATACATATACCTATGTTATCAAGTAATCTATCTCAATCATGATGAAATCACATAGGTACTGACTCAAATCACACTAGGATTTATTCTAGGGGTAGTATCAAGTAACATTCCTAGTCATAAATTAGAACATCTCGTCTGATGGAGAACTCCTCCTCTATCGTGTACAGTGGGCATGCCGCATCACATAAAGGTGCTTCCCACTAACCTTGGGTTGCTGAGGTACTCCTCCTATCGAGTACTATGGGTCTTTCGTGTCACCAAGGCGTACCCCACCATGGGTATGCCGTGTCACCAAGGCGCTCCCCCTCATAGTCTATTGAGGTACTTCTCCTGTCGAGTACCGCGAGTCTGCCGCATCACCAAGGCGCTCCCAACCGTTGGCCTGCCGCATCACCAAGTCACTCCCCATTGGGCCTATCATCTCACTCAGGGTCTAAACGGTCAGCAGTCGTCATGTCTCATCCAGACACTATGTTCCTGCACTATCCTCACTCGTCTCTTGGAGGATCCACTCCACAAGCTACTGGTCAATTCTCTAACTACCACAAAGTCCCACGGAGATGTATCTCAATGGCCCACCACATAGTAGGGCTCTCAACGTAACAGACAATGCATCAATCAGATGTCTGGTCTGTGAGTTATTAGCATGTTAGTCCCAGTATCCTGTTTGGATTTGAGATGGATCAAACCTGAACGTTCCCCCATCTTAATCCAAATCACATTGGGAAATACTCAAAGTGACTGTCTCTCTCCATGATTTCTAGCACCGCCGATGGTTCATCAAACAGACGTCCAACGCCAAAGTTATGGCCAATATAAGTAAATGGGTCGTAGTGGGACCGGGTCGAGTCTGACACAGTTAGACCGACTCAGCTTGACCCCACCTGGGCTGACCCAGTTCAAGTCCACCCTGCCTGACCTACCGAGTCTGGCCCGACCCACTAGGTGGCCCGACCTATTGGGTTCAGCCCGGCCCGACCTGCTGGGGTCGGCCCGTCAAGCCACGAGGGGCCGCAGAGGGTTTTGGGTGGTCATGAGGCCGCGAAGGCTGTCACAAGGGCGCGAGGCCGCGGGGCGACTAGGCCGGGGATGGCGGTTCAACCGTGGGGCGGCGGTCTGGCCGCAGGGGGGGGGGGGGCTCTGGCGGTGCGGGGGGTTGGGGGGGGGGGATCCTGCCGTGGGGCGACACCTCAGCCACAAGGTGGTGCCTCAGCTGAAGGGCGGTGTGGAGCTATGGACGGTGGCGGGGGCCGTGGTCGGTGCGGAGGGTGCGGGGCGGTGGTGGTGGCCGAGGGGCAGCGTCGTTGCACCGTCTCCTTCTTTGAGGCCAACAGGGGATGCCGATCGCTGTTCTTGTACCAAAAACATGGATGGTTTCCATCCTCCTCTTTCATAGAGAACACCACAATATTTGAGTAAGGGTTGGGCCATGTTGGTTTGTCCCGTTCCCTCCACGTTATGGTGGTAGAATATGGCTCATCAAGAACATGAACATGAATGTCAAATCCTATCCTCACACGATGATTATTCCCAAACAGCAAAAGAAATAGAAGTGGGTGTACCTAGGAAGTGATAAAAAATAGAAATAAACCTCTACCCCATTCGCTAGATGACATTGACGATGTCACAAGGAAGAAGACGAATCATTGGGAAAAGAAGGGTGTCAGTGTCGTCGGTATTTTCCTCAATTGTCGGTTCATGCGTCGTTTGAAATCCTTAGATAGAGTTAAGAGAGGAAATCATCGAAGGAGAGGCATTCTTCGTTGGTGGAGCATTCTTAATTGGTGAAGTGTAATCTTCCAAGGGTTCTCCTCTCTCAATTACACCCAACAAATTAAAGAGGTTCCAATATAATTAACTTAAGAAGAAATTATTTTAGCACACCCATGTTGGATTATTTAATGTACCTCGTTAGCACAATTAATTAGCATAATTAATTGGCCCAATTTAATGGCTCAATTTAAATGTGAGGGGTTGAATATTGGGGAGTTGGGAGGTTTCTCACACATTTAATTAGGGAGTTGAGAGGTTTAGGGCTCAGGTAGTCCCCACCACCATATCCTCTCATGGGAGGTTAGGCTAGGGTGGTCCCCACCACTATAAACTCTCATGGGAGGTTAGGGTCTGGTGGTCCCCACTTCTCAACTTCCACATGGAGGTTTTAACAAATAAAATAAAAATAAAATATATACAACATTATTTTTATTTTACTCGTTCCTGAAAAAACCAAAATCTAACTTCCACCCTTGACCAACTGACATCGAGGGGAATGTCTCTTTAAGCGAATATTGGTGCTGTGAGTTCAAAGATGCCCTCAGATTTCAATTCTGAGCACTAGATCAAATTTTAGAAAAACCCGCTCACACGGTTACTTAACGTACTTGAAAAAATGTTCAGAAATTCATTTCAGACACTCCAGACCTCGGAATCACGGGCCGTTAATTTTTGTGGACTAGTAAAATTCTCATATATTTTAAATAAATCACAATGAAATTATCGATCTTTTCACTTTATTAGTTAATATATTTACTATAAAATGATAAAATAAAATTAAAAGTATAATTTATGAGATTTTAAACATTATCTAAATAATTTTTATTAATTGGATATATTTAATAATTTTATATCATTTAATGAAATTTAACTTATTTTAAAAAATCATCGATGGAAATTCTTACAGAATTTATCATTTTAATTTTTTTAAAAACATATCTACTTTATATATTCCAACCCACTCCATTAAATAATCATTAACATGTAAAATTATTATTTAAAAAATAAATGATGATATTAATTATATAAAATTATATTAATATTAACATTATTAAAAAAATTTATTTTTTATTTCAATTAATTAAACTATTACTACATCATCATTGGGTAAGCCATTATAGTAATTATTTATTTCCAAGAACATAAAAATAAATTGAAATGTTTAGGAAAAAAATTTATTTTGAAAATAAATATTTATGGCCTAATTAATCTTCTTTATTATTCTATATTAAACGTTTTATAGTTAATAAAATTATGAGTATAGAATTTTTTACTTTTCTTTAAATAAATATATAATAAATGGTCTAAATAATTTCTATGAAATAGGTGGTTATAATTTCTTAACAAGGATTATTTTTGTCAAACCCATTCATAAAATGAAATTATGATAAGTTTTATGGTATTTTTCTGTTATTTACAATCATATTTTTTACCCTTAATTACTTGATTTTATTCATAAATTTGGTAGCTAAAAAATAAATAAAGCCACTATTAATAATGTTTGAAAGAATATTTTGATCTTATTAGAATATAAATATCATATTTTTCATATAAAATAATTTCCATATTTAAAAATTAAATTTACATCATGACCAAAAATATGTTTAAGGATAATACCACTGAAATTTCTAGAAAGTGGGTTTCTAAAGTACACACATTTAACAGATTAATATGATTTTTTATATCCAAAAAAAATTATTACAATGCACTAAATTTGATTAATATATTTATAACTTACCGGTATTGAATTTAAAAAAAAATTTAAAATATAATTTAACATTACTAATTATTTAAACAAAATAGATGTTTTCAATTAAAATTTCGTATTTTTTACAACACATCAAAAAATGTAATATCTCCTAAAAATACAAAAACTCAACTGGGGAAATTTATTATAATACTATTTCAAAGAAGAATATTATTTTGTCATATATAAACTCTAAAATTATAAAAATGTCCATTTAGAATAGGATCTATTTTAAAAGGCAGTAAAATTTCCCTTTAAAAAACATATAGTTTTATATGTAAAATTGGGATTGTTCATATCTTAATCAAATAAAATATACTGGTTTAATATCCAAATTGTTTTATTGAATATATAACATATATAATCCATTAATATCATTCACTATTTGTAATTAATTTAATTTATTAATATAAAATTTCTTTAGGATCATGAAAATATTATTATTTAAATTGTTTTAAATTGGGATATATTTTCATTCCTGATTAATATGTACCGATGATTTTAGATTACAAACCATATATTTTCAGAAGTTAGTTAACAATATTAATATATTTTAATTTAAAATCTGGTATATATCTTATTATATTAAATAATATTATTTTAATAATATATTGTTGTTCTATAAAATAGGGTCATATGTGTAATGAAAGATATGAAAGGAACCTGGTGTTGTGTTTAAAAAAAGAAAATCATATTGTTTTTTATACTGCATTCTAATCCATTTTTAATGAAGAGCGTTATTGACTTGGTGTTTAACATTAAGCAAGACATAAATATTTTTTTCATATAAAATATTTTATATTTAGTATTGGGTGAAATGTAAAATCTCAAAAATAGTACATTATTTCAAAAACATATTTTAGAAAATTTCAATGTTTTACATTCTACCTCTATTAAGATTAATTTATCCCTCAGAACTCATCTTGGTTTCGAAAGGATTTAAATTTTAATGCCTCGTCCATAGAAACCCACTTTCTAGAAATGAATACTAAAGCTCCCTTATAGAAATGAATGTTAGAATCATTACAGTTAACCAAAATAACTCATAACTAGGTTTCTACATTGGATAAGATAAATGGAATGTGAAAACATATACATGGAAGAAAAATCAAGTTATCAGGTTTTGATGAAGAATGATAATGAATGTGATTAAAATAAATATAACAATCAGATATCAATAAATCCATTATTATATAACGGACTATTTGGTTAATCTAATTCATAGGTACTAGTATAACGTTTTTTGTTTCAATATCATTTCCTTAGAGTGGAATATGTTTTTGAGAAGAAATACATTACTGATTTTAGGAAAGCATCACCCTTTTTTGTTATTTATTCGATTTCAAGTAAATATTTTATTCAATGAAGTGAAGATTAATTTATCATTCTAGAAGAATTAGTAGAACATGAGATTCATGAATATAATGTTAGGTCAATCCATCAACCATAATAACTACAAAAAGTATATCGCTAGTTAAAAAATATTCATAAATACACATATGATGACCTAAAAACTTCAATATCATAGAAATCATATGATTATTAAAAAAAATTCATAAATTTATAACCATAAAATCCTTTAAAAAGATGAAAATCCAAGACATCATAAATCAATTTTCTAAATCAACTTAAAATTTATCTCCAGTATATCATAGACAATATCTTGGTTTTCACATTCCAATCATGTGTATTACTTCATTGTGTAATATTTTTAATCCTGGAAATAATTGGGATTAAAATACATCATTATTTAGAACATTCATATTTCAATATTCCAAATATTATCAGATATAATCCTTTTTATTATAAAGTTGTAAACATAATCCATGATTGTAAAAACCACTTTTTAACAAATCCTTATCCAGTTGCATGGAAACCAGTTCCATCCAACATTCTTATTCATATTCCCCATATATTTATCCATATATCATTATCTCAAAATAATGCATATATTAAGGGTTATCCTTCCTTTAATTGAGTGTTATCCAAAAAATATCTTTATATTACCTCAATCACAACTCATGGTTACTGGTTCCATTCAACATATTCTCTTATATCCATATGGAAAAACATTAGTAGACTAATAAATTAATGATTATTTATTCTTTATTAATGTAAAAGTACATCTAAAACGTTATTCATGAATTCCATTACATAAATACCCAATAATTCCACAACATTGTCTGCATACTCAATATCACCAATCGTGATCACATAACAATTTTCTTTTTCCATTGGCTCAATATGGTAAATAAATCGATCAAAATCACCAGACATTGGGTTTGGGATATGCTAAGAATAATACATATTCTCTATAACCTTTTATCATTGAGGTGTGGGTGGTTCATTATATAAAACATTCTCTCCATTCTTTTTGTTACCTAATTCTTTCCCATAACTTCATAATCATATGCCTGGGGAAATTATTTTCCATAGATAAATCCATTATTAAACCCATTTTGAAAATTTCCTACATGCTTCTTCCCACAATTAGAGTATAAAAGAATGATCATATTTATTTCTCCAAGGTTTTATATTTTTCATTGAAATCCATTATCATCTTCTTCTCAAAACCATTATATTGATACATAACTCTGAAATCTATTTCAAAAATTATTTCAAAATGAAAAATATCATTAAATCTAATAAATTTCCTTATGAATAACACCCTTGGAAAACATGTATTTTTTCCACTGAAAAAACTTTCAACAATACTTTTGGTTTGGATGATAATTCTTGAAGCATACTTCAAAAGGATTGTGAAATTCGCCTCCTAGGTACTAATAGATTCATCATCACTTTGATTCAACTCAAGGAACTCATTATGAATCATTGTATTTAGAATCATAGGAATTTATTTATTGAGAATTTTTTTCTTAAAATCCTCCCAATCTATGGATTCAATTTCATATTTCTAACTAATATTATTAATTAGTGTTTACCACTGGTCTCATTATCCTTCTCACTAATAACCATAAAAATGAATTAATTTTTTTTGAATGATGGGGGATAAAGAATACCATTTTTGTGATATTTATCCATTTTTCAGTAAACAATTCGATCATAATACCCAAACAAATTATGAGTATTTTCACTCAAGAATGAATCAACATAATTTTGTTCCCGCCTTTTCTCATTTAGATGTCCACCATGACTCATATCTAGAGAAAGCTATGTTAGAATTGAAAATTTAGTTTTCAATCAATCTCCCACTGCATTTGGTTTCTCAAAAAGTCAATTATTTTATTTTCCATCACATTCACAATTTACATGGTTTCTTTGAGTTATATCCATTGATAATAAAGAAAATCATAGTATAAGAAATAGTTATTTTAACGATGAATTAATTTTTTTTGAATGATGGGGGATAAAGAATACCATTTTTGTGATATTTATCCATTTTTCAGTAAAAAATTCGATCATAATACCCAAAAAAATTATGAGTATTTTTACTCAAGAATGAATCAACATAATTTTGTTCCCGCCTTTTCTCATTTAGATGTCCACTATGACTCATATCTAGAGAAATCTATGTTAGAATTGAAAATTTAGTTTTCAATCAATCTCCCACTGCATTTGGTTTCTCAAAAAGTCAATTATTTTATTTTCCATCACATTCACAATTAACATGGTTCCTTTGAGTTATATCTATTGATAATAAAGAAAATCATAGTATAAGAAATATTTATTTTAACGATGAACCTAATAATCATGAAACTTCTATGATATATTGTCTTAATTGTGAAACATTCCTTAATCAATGACACATTATGTTTTTCCTAGGTTATTCATATCCAAAATATATTTAAATAATTCAAATTTTTTTAGGATGTTTTTATTAATTCCCAAATAATATCCCCCGGTAGGGTCATACAAAATTTTTTAAAGGCCCATTTTCATGTACCAGGTTTCACTCGAGTAGAGATTGACACACATTGTCGGTGTTTTTATCCTTAAGTACATCCATGCCAGAGCCACATCCACTTTTAATATGCATTCACTAATTTATTACTAGGAAACCATTCACTCTATCCTTTAAAAATATTCTACCACATATTTCATTTCTAAATACACATTTTTAGACCTTTACATAGGATTCCAAATACGTTTTTCTTTTCAACCTTATTTTACATGGTTGAATAAAACATTTCTCTAATACCAAATATAATGAATCATGCTAGATATACACTAACCATGCATCAATGTTTCATAATATTTCACACAGTAGACAAACACACACCTAAATAAAAAATTAGTTTACTGCCTTGGGAAACATGGAAACATTATAATGGGTACGTAAGGGAGCTATATTATGTCCCCTAGGTTATTAATATCTAGCACCCTTATTAGAAACATACAATACTAAAAAATATTTATAACATGGGTAAGAAATCCAAATAAAAGGTGAGGTCATATTCCTTTTAATGGTAACCAAGGGAGATATGTTGTTATAATAATTATCAAAAGGGTATGATAATATGATCATGAAAATAGAAGATCATAACCTGAATATCAATTATCTTAAACAAGATTAATGGAATAAAGGATAGAATTTCATAAGGCATGAATCCTATTTAAATATAGAAGATAATACAAGAAATAATTACATCTGAATAATTCATTGAATTTTTCCTAAACATGTATGATAAATTATTTATCCATAGTATTGAAGGAATCATCTCCAATGATATATTAGTTTTATGGGTTCACTCCCTATACCGTCTTGGTTATAATTTTTCACTCCCATAATAATATTAGTATTAATGGTTAACTCCCATAGCCATATGGGTGGACATGATTAACTCCCTTAACCATATTACTAGTCAAGGTTCACTCCCAATAAAATATTAGAAGACAAGGCCTTTTATATCTCTCTCATGAGATATTAATCTATATCCAACACATTGGAGGGAGACATAGGTCCCCCGTTAGATAAAAAAACATACATATGTGTTCTATAAGATAATACATATTATTAATGACATAAGACATGAAATTAAATGCATATCATAAAAATGTAATGTTATCTTAACCTGTGGAATAGAGAAAGTTTTCATAATCATTTCATCAGAGCATAATGCGTGAAATCAATTAGATTTCATAGTCATATAACCCATGAATGGGAAATTAATAATGATGTACCTGTCGAAAAAAACTGGTTTCATGAATTTTATTCCATGAAAACATAAAACATTTAGATAAATAATTTAATGGAATGTTGTATCATAAAATTTCATCAATGAAAGAATAATCTTATATAATATTTATAAATGATGAGATTGTTTCAATGAATTATTACCACTCGGTTACACTGAACAATACAACCAATTTATGAAAATGAAACTCCATGGAGAAAAAATTATCATGAAAAAGAATAAGATTAATGATGTAAAATTTCAATTGGAATTATATACACCTTGTAAAAGAGAAAAGCTGCCAAAGAAAGACATGTGTCTCAATGAAGTCAAATTGATACAAAACTACCTTGCAGATTTTGTATATTTTTAACCATAAAAACCATTAAAGACATATCAAAAAATGGATATTTCAATAAACATTAATTTATATATAATAATAATATAAATCATTTATGGGTAGCATTTACACCACATGAAGTAAATGAGTAGTGAATAAGGCATGTATCTTTCGAAAATAATAATTGAGATGAAATTCCATTACCTTGTCTCTTGATTTTTTTCGTACATATACAAACCCCATGTTTGATAATTATTATCATAATATAAATTTATCTCCCAAAAATAATCATATATATAATACCATATCATATTTTATCATGACCTTCCTATTACTTATTTATTAACAATTCCTTATTAATATTATATTTCTGGTTATAACCTCTTTGTTTATCGTACATGTTTTCATATTCAATTATTGATCCTCATATATATTTTTCATGTAATATTTAAAATAATATATTAAATTTTAATATATTAAATAGAATACACTATTCATGTAGACACTATTTCATTCACATGCATGGTTGTTGTCTCAATTTCCATGACATGTTGATAGAAACTAAATAAAATATTCGTATATATGTACATAATATAAATAATGCATCATTATTATAACATATAAATCATATATGTTTACTAAACTCATCCTTAATACATTCCAGGTATAGTGTTAAAGAATCACATATATTTGAGGAGGCGGAAGTCCACACTTCCAAAAAAGAAGTTATTGTATTTCCACAAAATGGAAAGCATGAAGGTAGGTCTATATAAAAAATAAATAAGTATATATAAATCATAAATATCATATAATTTCATAGTTCCCACATTATTTTACAACCATATGATGTGGTAAAGATAAATCTTACAACATTGTTTCATAATGCGGTAGTTCATTGTACATTCAAATGGTATGTTTTTTACCCATTAGATGGATGTTTGTTTATTTTCATGTCAAATCCTTAACATAAAAATAAATAATTATATTAAGAATACTGAGGCTATTATTTTTACATGGAATAAAAATAATTGAGGTGGTGGAGAACAAAAATAAAAGAAGGGATCTTGATGAAGTTTGTTACCTCTTCATTGGGAAATTCCTTTTGGTTACAACAAAGGGATTCCTTGGATGGATTTCTTTCAATGAGAGGAATTAAGGATTAATTAAGGGAGGATAATATCTTATTTGGTTTGGGTATGGATGATCTATTTGAATTAATGTTGTGTGAGTAAGTTAGAGAGGAGGTTCCCTTTTATAAAGGAGGTAAAGGAAAAATTTGGAAACTCTTAAATTATTAAAATACTAAAAATTAATATTCCATTCCAAGAGGCTAGAAAGTGATTTATTTATAAGATAATATAATAATAGAGGTAAATACGGTAATCTAATTAAAAATTGATAATTTTTTACTATTTTTAATCCCAATATTTTAGTTTTATCCCTTATTTAAACTCTTTAAATCTTATAATGAGAACATGAGTTTTTTACTCTTCAATGGATAATATATTAACTATAAAATAACAGAAGAACCAAAAATGGATAATTTTTTAAATTATAAAAATTTATAAAAATATGTTGTATAATTTAATATATTTATGAATTTTATATCATTTAATTAAATAATAATTTTTTTTAAAAAATATGTATTTTCAATGTTGACAATATTCTATATTTGACTTTTTAAAAATATAATCACAACTTGATGTATTCAAACCCACTCAATTAAACAATTAATAACATGTCAAATCATTCTATAAAATTTAAGGAGGACATTAATTATATCAAATTATATTTATTTTATTATTTTTAGAAACATTTATAATATATTTCCATTGAATAAATAATTAATGCATCATCATTGTATAAGAGATAATGGTAATTACTTATTTCATTAATATTAAAAAAATTATTCTATTGAATATAATAATTATATATTTTAAATTACTACATATTTTCTAATTTATATAATTTATTAACTTTTATTAACAATGATATAGTTATTACAATACTACGAATCATATTGTTATCTTTTCTTTAAATAAAAATTTAATAAATATCTCACTATAATCTAATTGGCTTAAAAGATTATAATTTCATCCCAATGATAAATTATGTATACTACCATTCATATATTTAAATTAGTAAATGTGGTACTTTATTTCTCTATTTTTTATAATATTATTTTACGCTGAATTACTTAATTTACCCTTAACTCTGATAAAAACAATTTACTGAAATTACTTCTCATAATGTCCTAAAAAATAATGTTATCCTATTAGAATATAAATATCATACACATTAAATAATTTTAAATATATTTTTCAAAATTTAATTCACATTACATGAGAAATTAATTTTAATTCCAATCCCACAGTAGTGGTGAGAAAACAAGTTTTTAATGTAAAAATGTTCAACAGTTTAATATGTTTTTTTATAACCATTATAAAAGGAAATAAAATGAACTAATTGATATTAATATATTTTTATATAAATTATTGTGACTTTAAAAACCAATTTAAAATATACAATAATATTACGAATTTTTTTAATCTAGATGGATGGTTTTAAATAAAATACAGTATTTTTCACTTCATCCAAAAATAAAACTTCTCAGAAAAATACCAATAAATCTACTAAAGTATATTTTTATTTCCATATTTTAAGGAATAAGTTTATTTTTTTCATATAATAACTATTAAAGTGTAAAATAGTCCATTTAAAATATTTTCTCCATTAAAAGGCTATAAAACTACCATTTTAACAAATATATGGTATTAGGCCTAAAATTAGGGGTTTTCTTATCTTATGAATATAAGATATATTGTATGAATATAAAAATATTATATTAAATATTTAACATATATATTTCATTAATATCATTCTCTAATTGTTATTAATTTAATTTATTTTGACAAACTGACTTTGGGATCACAAAATAGAATAATTTTTTATAATGACTTTCTATTTATTTTCATTTATAATTGTAATTATTAGTGGAATGTTTTATTTTATTTCTTAATTCAAATACATAAAAAAATAATAAATTATTATTATATAAAATCCCCAATAAGACACATATTCTATGATTTATTATGTTATTTACACGATCTTCAACTATCTCCTCATCCCTAAAATGCGAAATGAAATTGTTGATCATGTGTATGGTGGGATTCTGCATTGGTAAACAAAGAAATCCATTTTACATAACTACTTTTCACACATGGATTTAATGGTGAATAAAATGATAATAAAATATTATTATTATATAATAATTCTTATTTATTTATAATATCATATATACCTTCTGAATTTTTATTTTGTTGAGAATGTGATAATGTCGTTTATTTATATGGTGGACTATCTCTTAAAGATGTGATGTGATTCATTTCTCACTAACAATTTTAATTTAGTGTAATAGGGATAAAATAAAAAATTATATGACATATATATGATATAAAAATTATTTTTAAAATGTAATATATTATTTAACTTTCTTTATTTTAATCTATTAAAATATGGAATCAACATCCGTGCAAACATATGAAATATCATCTCCATGGATGGAGTATTTTATTATATATATATATATTGGATTAGTAATAATACATATATAATGAATATATATAATATTTATAGAATTTTTAACATTTTTTATATAATTTAACAACTAGAAAATTAAAAGGATGAGAAATACCAGATCAAAACTTACACAAAACATGAATAAGTTATTTCCTCATATGTGATATTAATAAGGAATTATGGATAATAAAATAATAAAAATTCATATGTAAATAATATATTCAATCATAAATATGAGTATGGTTACTTAATAGATTTATAAAAATTTAATATTTAATACACATGAGGTTAAAACTTTTAATATGGAATTCGAGACATAAGGTAAGGGATCTTTTTCTCAAATTGGATTCTTTGTGACATAGGATATGTATAAACCTATCTTTTAATATGATATATATATATATATAAACCTCTGACATATTATAAAATGAATATCATTATTTTAATTATATTTAACACTTTATTTTATGTCAATCATTAATAGTTATTATAATTCAAAATATTCCAAAGTGGAAACTATTTTTTTATTACAATTTCAACTTTTAAAATTATTGTTTACTAATGTGTTTATGATGATGAAATATTTTTATTCATATATCAATAATATAATAAATTTTCTTTTAAAATGTTTATTTCATTTGAATGTGTCTTTTTCCATCATTCATTCTTCTTTATGTAATCAATTGCTCAAAAGAACTTGTTTTATGGAAAATATTCATTATTTCTTCCTTCAGTAAAAAATGATTCGTGTTTCATATCCTTGTATTAAAAAAAAGATTTAAATACTTCATTAAAAAAATACCATAATACTATTTAATTTAATTTATACCCTTGTTTGATTTTTTTTAAAATAATCTTTTAGTGGTATTTTCAATGGAGACTTTTGAAAGAGGAGATTTAACATTATACAAAAAATAAGGATAATCCTTATTTTAATATATATTGAATGGAAAAAAATTTAACCTTATAAAAATTAAAATATTTAAATAATACATTAAAAATTTCCATGCTTCTTTTCAAATGAAATTTTTCTTTTATATTTTGTATTTTTTATATTTTAACCTATTAGCTTAAAAATGTAATCAATATTTTCCTTAGTAATGTTTTGATGATATTTATTGAATTTATAGACATCATCCAAAAAACCATTAGTGTTTCTTATATTTTTACAAGGGATATTTTCCTTTTGTTACATCTTTATTCATTCACTAGATGGTTTAATATTATTATGACATGAGTTTTATGAAGCACATATCATTTCCTTATGCTGTGTTACAATGAAATGTATATGAGTCCAATTTCATTTCCAAGGGATATGATATGATTAATTGCTGATGAAACCTATTTATTTTCTTTGTTTATGATATAATTAATGTTTTATTAACTTTTTTTACATAATTTAATTGTTTTTATTATGTGGTGGGTGAGACCTATATCTCCCTATATTACATTGGGTAAATATTTAAATCACGTGATATAAACATGATTGAAATAGGGAGTCGTCCAAATTTTGTAAGGTAAATTTTTAAATATGATAATCTTGGGAGTGAACCTTGATTACAATAATTTTTTAGAAAGTAAACCAATTTTACTATTGTATACATATAAATGAGCTGAGAATACTTTGGTAATAATTTTGGATACATATGTATATGCATCAATTCCATGTATTTATTAATTATTTTTCACTCATAGATCATGTTAATTGATACCCTTGTGAATAATTTATTATTAATGATAGATATTTCTTCCATGGACCATGATTATGATCGTTGATATGTAGGGTAAAATTTTCAAATGTTATTCTCATATGTTGAGAAACTTATTATCAGGTTATGTTTTCATATATCCATTATTTACACATAATGATATTCTGAGCTCTCCCTAAGTTATTTTTTCCCAGGTTTATGAAAAATGTCTTATGTATGAATTTTCTAAAAAGGTTATACTTATTAATAACATATTGGTTGATGAGGTAGTTTAGTTATAAACAAGTTTTTTACATTTCAATGTTTCCAATTGTAATATAATTTTATAATCCTCAAGAGTATGTTTTTTTAATGAAATGAATGTATATTAAAGAAATATTTTATATATATATATATATATATATTAAATTAATGGTTCATTATAGAAGGTATAATAGAAAAATTAAGTAATATGATCCACAAAATCTCTTTTGTGTGAGTGTTGGATGAAATATGTTCCTCTAACAAAGGGATTCATGAGAAAGGGATTCCACTGGGGATGGTTGTATATCCTACCCAGAAGCTATATCCACCCATGGAGTTTCTTTAAAGGTATAAATTCATGTTCATTAGAAATAATTTCAGTCCATTATTTTGGGTATTATAGGATATGATTATTTAACAATTGAAAACATGTGTGAAATATCTTATATAAAATACCCTACAGATAAATCTATGAATATGGTAGCATGGTAATGTTTTTAAGGAATTTATTTTGTGGTTTACCAAGAAATATATCCCTATATGGATACTCTAGGTGGATGTTATTCTATTATAAATATACTATGGTGTAAAAATAGTGAAAATGGAGCATCAGGCTTGAAATATGTTTTACCTTGTAACAGACAATATGTCATACTACACACCTGTTTTGACACTTCTGAGGGATATGTATATACTAATTTACATTTTCATTAAAAAAACATCATTGATGATTTTAATATATAGTGACCATGAATAATATAGTATAAAACTTTGGTGTTATTGATAAAAGGTGTGTCTTTATTTAGACATTCTATAAATGAATTTTCTGGACTATTTGTTTTCCCAATATTATTTTTGTTGCTCACCCTATTGTTCATAATTTTAGTTAATAGTCAAAACCCAATGGTACTATGTAAATTATAAATGATAAAGAAAAATTAAATTATTTTCCTCTTGAGATACTTAATATTATGGGATATTGAATTAAAAATATCTTTTTCTATAGCGGAAAACATTTCTCAATCGATGAACCATAGAGAATATAAAAATGAGAAAAGGGAGGCAGAATATTCTATTATGTCCTTAATAACGAAATATCCACTTTCTATTAGTGGTTATACAGATGATCAAGTTTCTCAGAAATGAACTATTACCACTAGAAAATATATTTGATTCTCCAGTGTTTGGAATATGAAGAAATAATTTTGGTTGGATTTCATTTAGAAATAGAAGTGGATCAATGGTGGACTCCCATTAATAATAGGTGTAATAAGGTGAAAGTTTATTTGTGGAGGGGATGATTTTAAGAGACTATATATAAATTTGTACTTCCCTTTAATTATTCCTATGAAAATAGAGAATGAATAACCTGAGAAAAGGTAAATGGATAATGAGTCTATTGGTAACTATGATAGAAATTTTACATGAATTGGGAGGTATGAATATAATATTTTCATTTAACCAAAATATAATTTTTACTAATTATTTGGATGATTAATAAAAATAATTCAAATATAAATAACATTTGGGACTTTAGTAGCGCAGAATAAATCATTCAATGTGATATTAATGTGGAAATGGAAATTGGAGTTACAAATCAGTCACATGGTTTTGATAATGATTGAATGATAGATTTAATGGGAAACACTAAAAACCATAGAGAGAATAATATGGTATTTCCTTCATTCTTGATGTGTGGAAGGTAAAATGGGGGAAACTCTCATAATAGGATAGATAAATATTTTATTCTTGTAAAGGAAGATTATTGATAAATAAAAATTTATATTTATGGGATGACGTTAATGAGTATAGAAAATAGAGAGAATGCTATATAGATTGATAAACCCACACTCTAGTGTTTCAAATTAAAAGAGTATAATAAATATTCTAACTAGTTTCAAAATATTATGGTTAAATAAGATGACTGATGTCAACAGCCTCTTAATATGATGGAAAAGTGGAAATCTCATGTGGTCGCTATTTATGAAGAGGGTTGTGTTAATTATGTGGTGAATAGTCCATGTTAAATCCACTCTAAAATTTCTAATTTATTATTTTTTATAGACCTATATTTTATTTTATAATAGAGGTATTTTATAATAGAATCATATTTAAACACTCAATACTAGATCTATAGTGAATAAGGAAAGCACATAATGGATTGATTATTAAATATCATGTATAATATTCCACTCTAATTGAAGTTTGTGGTAATTTTCATCCTTCAAATCTTATCATTCAACCACTGTTTAAATAAAATATTGTTCTAGTAATTTATTGGATTTAAATAACTAAATCCAACATCAATTATTGAAAAAAGTAATCCTTGTTTCATATTATAAATCAACGAATGATCGTCTATTTTTTTGATGAGTAATACAAACATTCAATGGAAATCACATACATTTTATGGGTTTTGATTCCAATTCAAACGGGGATTTTATCTCTAATGGTAGGGGGGACCTAAAATTGATGTTGGTCTTATTGTAATAGAATTTTTGTATTTATTTATAGATTATTTTCCTAGACTTCCACTGAATCATGAAAATGAATTCAAAATATAACTCATACATAGTGCCACACCTATTTAATAGAATCCAAATATAGTAAAATCAATATTTTTTCATTAATTGAAGAATAAACTCCAAGAGAATCTTAAAAATGGATTTATTAATCCATGATTTCCACATTGGGTTTCACCCTTTCTCTTTTTAAAAATGATAAATATAACGATTTTACCTTCCACTAATTATGAATAGATGAAAAACATCAAATTCTAGAATATGTATCTACTACCCTATCTTGATTACTTATTCGATCAACTATGTGGAGATCAATACATTTATAATTTTTTCGTTCATTGTGGATATCACAATTTGAGGGTCAAAAAGGAGGTTATACCCATGACATAATTCTATACATGGTATGAAGTCTATCAATATGTAAATTATGTCATGTTGTCATACTATTGTCATATCATTATTCCAAGATGTAATTAATATATTCTATAGAGATTAACTACATCAATTTGTGGTAGTCATTAATGAAGATATTATTATCTATTAAAAGTAGAAGATGAGTTTGAATATAACTTTATAATTGTACTTATGTCCATAATTAAGGATAACTTGAATTAGAAATTAAAAAATTATAAAATTGGGATATAAAAGTTTTATTTATTGTTCATATAATATCATGCAATATTATATCGGTGCTTCCATAAATAAAAAATGCTGTTGAATTTGGTCCTAGACATACAACATTGATAAGGTTATCTAGGTTTGATTGGACATTATCCATGGATTTGGATATTTTTCCATGAATATATTATCTAATCACAAAAATAAAATAGAAGGGAGTGATGTTACCATAGATAAATGTATGTGAGTAAATTTTCAAAGAACTAAACATAATATTAGTCCAATCACATATTCTTTTATTACCTTGTAGCTGAGAGGGTTTTTTATAATTTATTGATGCATCCAATAATGGATTAGGTTGTGTTCTTATATAGGATGACATTATTAAAACTTAGGTTTCACAGAAATTGTAGTTTTATGATAAAACATAACAAACTCTAGATTTAGAGTTTGATGTGGTAATTTTTACATTAAATATATAGAGTTATTTTCATTACATGGAAATTATTTATTCATATATTGATCACATATTCATAAATTAAATATGTACATATTAGTTTATTATGCCACATATGAGATTGTTAGATATGATTAAATATTATGGCTACTCAATACCATACCACCCCAGGAAAGTGAACACGGTGGATAATTCTTTGAGTCTAAAAAATTATAATAGAATATCCATGACGAGGATCACAAAAGATCCAATATTTCTATATTTACAAAGAATAGATCTATAAATATAGATAGAATGGGATAACTATTATCTTTCTCAAATTAATTTTCAATCATATATACAGGTGATGTTTTAAAATTTTCATACATATGATATAGAGATAAAAAAATAATATGAGAAATCTTCTTGAGTTTAACCTTGGTTGTGGTGGATGGATAGTGTTCATAAACCATGTGTTCTCCTCACCACTACCCAATTATAAAAATTAGTTATTATAGGAGGATCACAGTTTATCATTCCCTATTAATTCTACAATTATGATGACGTATAAGTATTTGAATGGGTATATATGGAAGAATTTTAGAATAAGAGATATCTCATAGTTTTTAATTCAGTGTATTGTATGCCAGTAACATGATGATAGTAGAAAAAAATTATAGTGGATGATACCTCTTTTACTGTTAATGTAATATAAATTAGAAAAAATCAACATATATATTGTCATCGGGCTCTCCAAAAGGTTTAAATTGAATAATTATATATATATATATTTAATTTATCACAATATAAAATAAACGTATTTCATCACTATTATAGATTATTTTTCTATAGATCAAATTTATATTACATAAATTAAGGAAGTGGTAAATCTAAATGGTGTTTCACATTCTATAGTTTCTGATCCAGATCTGAGGATTAACTCGATGTTCTTGAGATTTAATTAGTATGATATTTCAATATAATTGAGTTTCAACACTCTGTAATATCCTCAAATAGATGGTTAGTATGATATAAAAATTCAAACAAAATATGTATATTGTGATATTTTCTTTTGTATTTCAATTGTGGTTGGCATCAAAACATTCCTATGGACGAGTTTTCATTAAAAAAATATTTCACAAGAGTAATTTGAAGGATATTTATGAAGACTTATATGGAAAGAGGGGTATATGTAAAACATGTTGAAATGATAATATAGAATTAAATAAGGTGGTATTTGTTATGTATTAACAAATTTTTGATAATGTTAGATAAATGTAACAATACACAAAAGAGAAAAAATCAATAAAATAGTTATGTTGACTAGCATAGGTGTGATATGCAATTTAAAGTTGGTTAATGGTGTTTATAATAATTTATCTATGGAATATGGTTTTGAGGTTTGGGAATAAGTGTTAAATAATATCTAGTTATATCCTTCCCTTTTAGATATTTATCATATCAGTATGATATCCTATCAGACGGTGCTTCCACTAAACCTATCTCAGGTCTATTATGTGGTCCATAAATCTCTTCTAAGGTTATAAATACCCAATCTGTTACATGTACTATGCTCAGAGTTCATACGTAAATATTGAAATTTAATATTGATTAGTATTTATGGATATTTGGTATCATACAAGAAATTATTATATGAAAAAATACAACTCATCTAGTAATTGTTTTGTGGTGACACCACCAGCTTGAGGAAGGTATGTTGAAACGTGATGATGAATTGAGGATTATGTATCCTCATTTGATTGTACCAAAGGGATGTAATTTAATGTTTTAAAATCATTTTATAGTGTTATATAATGTAACACCCTGTGATTTTATGAAATGTTTTCTATTCTGATTAAATTTAACCTATTCATTATCTTTCACTACACAAAATACAGAGTTCCAACATACTATTAAATAATATTTAAATAACTATTTGACATGGTAATTATGAACAATCCATTAAATGTGGTAGAAATTTTATTAATAACCTAATTATTAATATAATTTAATATATGGAAAACATAACGATAAAAAAGTAGATAATTTTTTTGAAAAAATATATATTTCAAAAATACTATATCTAAAAAAATGATTTTTGGTGAAAAAAAAATAAAATAAAATTTTCAATCAGTACAAAAAATTATTTTTAAACATTAAAATCATTTTTAGAATATATATTCAATAAATATATCATGGTTGTGTATTTTTGGGATTTTTACAAAATGATTATGTTTTTTTATAATAGTGAAAATTATTGTTTATATTGGGAACTAATATCACATTTAAAGTATTTATAATGGAAAATTATGTTTAAAAAATGTTTTTACATGTAAAATAAAATAAATTATATTATTTTTAAAATAATACATTTCTTTGTAATTAATATCATTTTTAATTTTTATACTAATTTTTTTTGATCTTATGGCTGTTTTCCTTTAGAGAAACCACTTTTTACATGATAATTTGTTTAAATTTAAATAACATTGTACCACATTATGTTAGATAAAATTTTGAAAATTGATTACATATATGGAAGTTGAATAATTTATATTATCTAATAAAATTAATATATTTTTTATAACAGTGAATAGTGAAAATGTAGATATTATTTAAGACAATTAAGTTAAAAATTGTTTTACTAGAGGTTAATATTAAAATATAATAGATAAAAATGAAACTAAAAACATAAACTTAATATTTAATAATAATATTTATACCTTATATCATATAAATTTCGATCATTTTATATTTAGTGAATTTTTTCCTGATAAAAACAAGGGTGTAAATCATTCTTTTTGAAAAATATAGTGGGTGTCTGCTTCCCCACACATAATATGACAGAAATTCTCTTCTCTTTTACAAAAATATAAACCCCATTTTACTAACCAATAATATACCAATGAATTTACTACTTCCATTAAATCATCCTATATTCCTTTCTTGGTACATAAATTCATCCTAGAAAGGATTTTTCTTCAAACAAAAAGATGATTTAAACAAATTGGTGACATCCTTAACCAAATATGTGTTTTACTTATACCACTACATCCTTAATTTATTACTAATCCATGCTGATATAATAACATAATGATATTAAATAAAATTATATTTTTTTACATTAATTTAATTACCTATATCAATATCCTCCACCAATAAATGGTGACCAAAACCGTTGATCATGAGTACAATGAACTATCGATTCTTGAACTAAAAAAATTGATTTTATGTCACTGCTTCTCACGAGAGGATATAATTGTTTATATATTGTTTAATATGATATTAAAGATATAATAATAATAATATAATTATAACATCATACATACATTCTTATTTTTCATTCCATATAGAATTCGATAACATTGTTCATGTGTACAACGGAAAACCGCCTCACGATGCGATGCGATTCATTTTTTCACACATTATTTTCATGAATAGTAGTAATTATAAAATTTATAAATATGTATGATAAATATGATCTAAAAATTTTTATTTTATTGTATCATATTGTTTTTCATTCATTCATTTAATTCATTAATATATGGAAACATCGTTCATGTTTACGTACTTTCTACTATCTTCATGAATGGTGTATTTCATTTTATATCTCTACATTGTATGGAATTAATTAAATACAAATATACCCTATATATATGATATTAATATAATGTTTAAAATTATGTGTATTATGTAACCATTATTACTTTAAAACTATTTAAAATAAAAAACCAAAACATAAATGAAAAATGAATCAGTTATTACCTGAAATGTGATTTGGACATGGAATTATTGGTAAACTAGTAATAGAAAGTCATATGTGAATAATATATTTTATAAATAATTCAATTATTGTTCTAAAATAGAATTATAATATACTTAAATTAGTTATAACACAAATTGGAATATTTACAAAGCAAGACGATCCTTATGGTAATGGTTTTTTGCCTCAAATTGCCTTCTTAGTGACATAGGATGTGTTATGCAACTATCTTATTTTATGCAGCATACAAGTTACCAATTTAAATTTAATACCATGAATATTCTTTATTTCATAACATTAAATATTTTATTTAATGATACTATTTAATGTTTCTTGTGATAAATATGACACCAACGTTATACTACCTTTTTTACTAATAATGTTATCATTTTTTAGGATTGTTTAATATTATGTTTTAGATAATGAAATCTTATTATCCATCTATCATGAAACTAATTTTAATTTCTATAAAATTTTATTTTCATGGAAAAAAAAATTTAGATTCATTTTTTTCTTTTTTTATATATAATATTTCAAAATAATGTTTTAATTGGAAATCATCTTTAGTTATCACTTGGGTCTAAAGTTATTATCATCCAAATCCATGTTTTATGAAAAACAAATTACATTAAAGATGGTTTTTTGAATTACCCTACAATAATTTAATGTAATTTATACCCAAATTTTAATTTTTTGAAATAAAATACAAGAAATAATTATGTTGTTTTATAAATTAAGTGATTTTCACTTTTACTAAAAATGTGGATGGAATCATTGTTTGAATTTCACTACATGAACATAACTTTCTGTAATAATGAACACTAATTTTTTTTAAAATTTATCATTATGATTTTACAATATTATTATCAATGAAATTTTTTTATTTAATATTTTAGATATTTTTATATTATAACGAATATTTGATAAAATAGATAAAATATATTTCGCAATAATGCTTTAATATTTTTTTATAATGGAATTTATATTCATTAACGACCACAACCATTGGTGATTCTTATGTTTTTAAATTGGATATGATCCATATGTTTCAAATGTATTCATTCTCTAGATGGTTTATGATTATGATGAATAGATTTTTAGGAAACCTATTTCATTACTATGGTGTATGATATGATGATATTTATAAGAATCCATTTAGTTTTCCATGGAATATAATATTATTTCATGCTCGTAAAACTCATTTTCTTTCACAAGTTTTTATGATGAATGTTATCAGAACGTATATAATATATTTATATGATTTTTATAATGTGATTTATGGGACCTAATTCTCACTACAATGAATTATGTAATGATTTATATCTCATGTGATTAACATGACTGGACTGGGGAGTGAACCTAGTTCAATTTAGGAATCAATCAACTTTTATAGCCTTGGTAGTGAACCCTAACTACTACTATTGTTTTTTTGGAGTGACCCCATTACACTATGATAGAATGGGAAATGATCATTGAATACTTTGGAAATGAATTTATATTATTATGTGTATGACACAATTACATGTGTTATTCCATTGTCATGCTATCATAAATCATTTTATTTATTTACATTATAATTAATGTATTATGAAAGTCCAATATATATTTCATTACCCAATATTATCATCTATAATATGTAGGTTATGGTTTCAAAAATCTATATTGAAGTTATCATACCCTTTTGGTCATGTTATGCTAATGTATCTTCCTTATTTTCCCTTACCTAGAATCCGAGTCATGTCAAACTTATATTATTATTAACTTGGTTATGAACAAAAGTATTATATATGATTTTCCTACGGATGTTTCTACTTATGAATAACATAGTGAATGTTTATGTATTTCTCATATGAACATGTTTATTATGTTTCCAGGTTTCTAAAGGCACTATACCTTTATGATCCAAATGTGTGTGTTAGTGTAATGTAATGAAATTTCATCTAAATATGTTGTATTATCAATGTATAGAAATCCATGGTTGTTACACTGAACCTCACTTGGATTGTATTGATGATCACATATCAGCCTTGGGTGGTCTAACATAGGTATATAACATATAGTTTTTTGTTACATGACATTTAACTATGTCACTCATCTATAATCCTCAACACATTCGAATGAGATCCTTGAGTGTCATTCATCCTTGATTTACAATTTATTTGTAATTAGAAATTTCAAAATTGAATTATAATAAATGTTTTATTAAAATATCACAAATTGAAAAGGAATTTCATTAAAAAAATATGAAATTCGATCAAAAAAATTATTTGATTATTACTTAATCTGTCATATATATGAAGCAACTTGATGGTTTTTTGGTTTTGGGTAGTTGCTCTGTCATATTTCCTACATTTTTTTCAACAATCCATTTGATAAAATAATTATAACATTATGTCACATCGCTGGAATATTTATATCAAAAATATTTTTATATATATTTACTTAATTAGTAAAATAAATAAATACCCCATCAGAAAAGTTATTTAATTGGTTATAAATTCTGTTAATTTTCTTTTGGTATAATCATTTTTGTGAAGAATCTAAAGAAAAATTTCAATACCAGCATCCACATTTTCTCTGGGATTCTAGAAAAATTTTCTTTATTAATCTAGGTGATAGGATTGTGGAACTAAATATATTTCATCATTAACTTTGATCAAAGAGATAATTATTCTGGTCTTAATAAACATATATCTAGTTTTATCAATCATGAGAAATTGTATGGGTATTTATCGCTAATTAATGAGATTAGTCTTGGGATGCTATCTATGTGGCTATGAGAGAATTATATAAAAAAAACTAGCTAAGAAGACAAATTTTTTTATACCTATAAAATTATATAATTATGTTTAAATACTAAGGGTTAATCATTTAGCAATTAGATAGAGGGCATTGACTAATTTTTCATTCCATGAAAACTCTATGTCACATCATTTCACTAATCCTCTTTCTTGAACTTTAAATCCTTTTAATTAATTACCAAACCATCAATATTTCTCTTTATTAGAATAAATAAATATCATATAATTTTTACTTTAGCAAATAAAAAAGCTCTATTTTTTAACCATCGAATAAATATTTTTTTAATATTTAACATTCGTTTATTATAATTCCAAATAACATATTATTTAATTTCAATTTTAAATAGATCCTAAATAATTATTGATCCAAAATCTTGTAATGTATTACATATTCCAAATATTAAATTCAATGATAATTTAACATAGATTTTGAATACACATAGTGTGTATAACTGTAGTTTTATTTCTCAGTGTTATACTGTAATAATGACTAAATTACATAGTTGGAATCAAGAAATATTTCATTTCCCTAATAGATAAACAATTTAATATTTCAATGATAAAAACCCTCCCATGATATTTAATTTTAATTATATTCCCATTTTCATGAAATTTCATCATAATGTTTTGATGATTTTTTCATCAACCCATTTAATCAATATATTTTCCATGACAATATAAAATAAACTCATCAAATGTATGATATAGTAATGAAAATAAATAGAAAATTCCATTCCTTTGAAAAGGCCGAAGATATATTCATACCTTAACTATATGGTATCCTTTCTAGATTTTATTAAATTATTTTATATCACTTATGATTCACCCATCATATCATTAATGACCATGAACATATATTGTTATGTTTGTTTAAATTCATTAAACTACATGATTCATGATATTCATTAATAATCGTACCATCATTTTTAAGTCAATATAAATGACCATGGATAGTAAAATACGATGATACATATAACATATAGAATTCCAATTGAACGTACTATCTTCTTAATGTTACATAGAGTAACAACCATCATCTTATAAGATATTAATTAATATCAATATTCCATTAATAATCTTTTTAATTTCTATTAGTTCTAGAGAACAAACTCCAATAACACAACATGAATTGATGTTGGTTGTATCATTTTTTGTGACATGGATATTGATGTTATGTGATATTAAATAACACAAACCATTATTATCTGAAATCATTATGTATGTCATCAAAATAATTTGGTTTTATCAATGTATTAATATGTGTGTGTGTGTATTGATACATTTTTATTTTTATTTTTTAACTATAAAATTATGATTTAATGAAGTGTTTGGATAATGTTTAGAAATATAAATTTATAATCTTATATAATAAAAGAATTTTGTATGGACATTTACAAAATGGAAAGATGGTAATTATTAAATAAATAATTCTATATTTTGAAATATTATTTTTAAAAGAGGATGTAATATTTGAGAAGTGATCATTCTTGTGAAAAATAAAATAAATTAAGGAAGATTTACTCATTTTTCCTTTAAATTGTTCTTATAATACTTTGAAATAATAATTGTCTTATAAATTTGTTCCTTGAGACTCAAACCAAGTGAATCACCAACAAATTAATTATTCTTTTGTTGGTTTCATTATAATATCAATAAAATATTTAGAAAATCTATTTTTTCGTAATATATACTTTATATATTTTATTTCAATTTATTTTCTTCTAAACACTCTTTTCAAAATATCAGTTCTTCACTGTTATATTTTTATTCACATTCATTCCTAATTAAAGTCATCAAAAAAAACAAATAAGTGAGACATATCATGTTATTTGGTGATTGTATTTGATGTGACTTATGGGGTAAACATAGTTTAATAGTCTTAACATGTGTTTATTAGTCTCTATCATTTTTTATTTTCTATTCGGGATTTAATTATTAATGTCTACAAATATAAACACATGAGGTTTTAGGAGTGTAACACACTAATTATTTCTATGATAACACGTATTGTCTATATTATTTCAAAATAACAAGAACCTAATATATGTGGTTTTGGTTAAAATTGAATGGGAATTGGAATATTTATTTTCGAGGGTTGGGCATTCTATTTTACACGAGTTATATTAGATGTTATTTTTTTAATCAAATATCACAATTTTTTTGGGTCTGATTTTTTTATGTGAATCAAATATTTTTTTAATTATAATTATTCTTTCAAAAACATTTTTGAAATTATTACACATTTTTATATTTATCTTTTAATTTCATATGTTTATTCTAAATGAAAATAAATTGGATATATTTTTTAACCCATGATGTAAATTTTTATCCTCTAGCTACAAAATAATTGATTATAGTGTCATTATTTATTCCTAAATTATATAGAATATGAGGATAAGAATATTTGGGTAAGATAGTAATATTAATGAAATTATTATGTAAAGTAGTTAAGGGAAACTACCTATGAATGAAGGTTTCCATATGATTAAATGTAAGGATCCTTAATATATGTTGATCATTAATTTGTAAATGGAATAAAATTACAGGGGTATGTGTATAATATATTGGGTGAGTTTTTAAAGGTTAGTATTCATGAATTGTCGAATAATCTGGTTTTCATTATTTTATTTGTTGGGAATAAAATGATACTTCATATGGATAACTATGGTGGGGGTATAATGGAAAAAATATTATAAAAATCCATTTTATACTGTCTTTTATATTTCTACAGTTATGTCTCTTATTTTAATAGACACCTATACCAGGTTGGAGAGATTAAAATTAAACCATTTGGTTTTTGTTATTGAACATAAGTAATAATAGATTAAGAATAGATTTTGACTAAATAATCATTATAGAGAATAGTTTTCAAAATTATTATGGCTGTGACATTGAAAAAGATAAATTATTTTACATAATGTAGATAGAAATAATTTTTAATTTCATTTATGTGATAAATATATTTTGAATCCATTTTTAGTGTTATATTATAGGGATGCGGATCAATAGTGGGAAAATATTTTTTTATAGAGATAGTGATTAATTAATAATTCATTGGTATAGGTTTTGAAAATATATTAAAAAATATTTAATTTATTCAAATCTCAATTCTAATTGAAAAAATAATAATTCATTGCTATTTAAGAAGGTAATTGTAGTGATAATGTCTCTCATATGATGTGTAGAGTTCTTTTCTATCACTTACTATATTTCCCATGAAACAAAGTGCATAAAGATCGTTGTTTTGAGAAGAATTTATCTATAGAGATATAATAATAGATTACTTAAATCACTCTGATGGATTTTGAGGAATTTAAAATGATGGATGATGTAATTATTTAAATATTATATAAAACATTATTTATTTTGTATGGAGTTCAACTAATGTATTCTTAGAGTGGAGTTTGACGAAGGTGTTTAAATTTCATTGGATTTTCATTGTTTTTATATTTATGAAAGAGTCAATATTATTCATAATTTTACAAAAGTTATTAGTTATCATTCATAACCTAAATAATGTGGTATTATATTATCTCTATAATTATAAGGGTTATAAATATTTTCTCTATAATGATAGTGTTTAATATAAAAAAAAATCATATAATTATAAAATATATCCCCCACTTCAAATTTAAGGAATTGTATTATTGTAGTTGTATGCTTGACCCACACAAAACTTAATAGTAATGATTCCAGTCCGGTAAAAAGATAAAGGGTATTGTTATTAGATGTTAATCCTTTAATATTACTATTATAGAATATATATAATAACTTAATCTAAAATATAAAAACTAGATTTTAATTTGTCATTAACCAACATACCCTTTCCTATAAGTCATAATGATGAATATCTTATCTATCAACCATAGGTAGAAGATATAAAACACATAAAATCATCAACATCAACATGTTATACTCAGAATCCAATCAATTAAATAATTACCTATTGGTATAGGGGATAAACAAGGAATTATATATCAAATAATCTCACAAAATAAGGATTTTTGGAAAATTATATTTTGAATTTAGTGTAATACAACATTGTCCACATTATCTTGTTATAATTAGATAATAATTCTATCTAAAATACAATATTATTATAAATGATATAATTATAATATCCCAAGGGTCATATTGATGGGTTATGAATTTATTTTGATCCCCATTATAAAATATAACAACAACTAACTCAGTTCTGAATGCATTTAGACCCCCATAGTTAACATCACCGTAAAATACATGCACCTAACACATAAGACATATAATTATTATTAACATCATATATTTCAAATTTTACTCAACATAGATCATTCTCAATATAGATCCTCTAGATTTAAAATATCTATAAACATTCATTGTATCACACAAATCAAAAATTTCAAATCTTAATATTCTCATAACCAAAATACATGATAGAATACAATTATTATTACTGCTATATAAAGTTATATTTTTCTGGAAATGAATTATAATTCTTGATAAAAATGTGTTATTTTTCGATGACACAATTCATGGATGAAGGATATTTATGAAGAGAATTAAAATAAGATGGTGGAGAATATTAGATAATATTTTATTTAAATACATTTTTTAATTATGGAAAATAGTTTTTAATGCTATTATATATTAAAGACATCCAAATGATTATTGATATTCTTGAGAACGAATGGTGCCATAATTATACTAAGGAATGTAAGGATAAATAGGAGAATAAATTATTATAATATTATGTTGATTTACGATTTGTTTGTTTTTGAATATATGATATTACTTATTTAGGATTTAGTTAATGTTATGGAAATTATGAAAATTTTAACAATAACATAAAATAGTATGTTATAGTGCATGTAAAACCCATGTTTTGTTAATAATATATATATATATATATATATTATTTATTTATGTTTTTGTCTTAAATATATCATGTTAAAACCCATACCTCATATTTTCAATGAAGTATATCATGGTCTATTTTACTATCATAAATTTCCATGATGTTGTAATATTGCGATTCAATTTATATTTATAGGTACATCACCATGTAAAATTAGGATGTAATGGTTCTTGAAGATTAATGTCAACAAATATATTATATTATAAATATATAGTTTTAAATATTTATTATGAAATTACTAGAAATAGAATTTTTTTTCATGTAGATTATATATATTTTATTAGTTTTAATATTATGTTAACGAGTTTCATGAACATAATTATTAATAAAAATACCCATATTTGTTTTTATTTACAAATATTTATAGGTTTTGAAATCCATTTATATATGTATTATACCCCATATATAATGATATATGCTTTTATTTTCGTATATTAATTTTGTTAATAAATTTAATAGGGTTTTAATTAAAATTAAATATAAAATGAGATAGAGGAAGATTAATGATATATAGTGATAAAATTAATATCATTACAAAAACAGATTTATGATAAAATAAAAAGAAAAATATATGAGTTAAGATTGATAAATATATATGATGGTAAAATAGTTCCTTTAGGGGAAATATATAAGACATCTGAAATTCTTTCATTTAAAAATATATTCCAAAGAACAATAAGTCACTATTACATGAAGAAATATTCAAATATATTCTATGTGATTTTTCTCCCATGACATTGATAACACATTAAATGTGATGAATGTCATTGTTAATAATAACATACCAATTTTCTATAAAGAAATAATAATGATATTGTCCCAGTATTTATAAATTCCATTATGAAATTTTATTCCACTCATGATTAGTGGTTGAATGGGGTGGAATTTGGGAGTGTCCATTAAGAGGGAGTAATAAATCTTACACTCATAATAAATGGAGTTACATTATCCTGGATTTTTTTATTCCAAATCTATCACTAAATGTGATTGTTATATTTTTATAAAACGTTTATTTTGTTTGTATAATTATACTATATATCCTAATGTGGGAAATTGAAGAAATATCTATGTTCCATGTCTACAAGCTCAATCTATCATGAATTGTAAATATGAAATTACGATATGATAAATTGATTAAACATAAATTAATGAATGAATAATAGTTTAAGATATTAGTGTACTTTCGTAAAAATATCATAAATATGTCCCTACTAAACATTAATTAAAAATTAATATTTTCAGTGTGTGTTTAAAAAATCAATCTTTTCAATAATTAAATGTATAACACACTAATTCACCCTTTCCCAATAATTATATAACAGTTAATTGTCTAATAATTGGTATAATTTTTTTTACAGAAAATCATGGATATAATCTTATATTTTTTTAATGAATAATTAAAATATAATTGAAAATTTTATGTATTTTGATTTTTGGAAAATCCAAATCACTAATAAAATAAAATTAGTGATGTATATTTTTTAATTAATCCCTTCATTGAAAATAATCGTTGTTAAATTAACAACAACATATGTTCATATATAATGTACATGTAAAATCACTATACATATAATGGATAGACCACTATATTAGTGAAAAGAAATATTGGGATAGTACAACATGATTATAGAGCTTAAAGTTTATTTAGTATTAGAACTGAATATATATTTTAATGATGGTTTCATGTAAATAGAATATGGGGAAATGTAAAAGTAAAATAATTATATCATCTATTTACAAAAAAATATCATCAAAAGGAATAATCCCATAGATTATGAATATTGATTCTTTTTGTTGTGAGAAAAGAACAAGTAGACATAACAGGGAACAAATAAATTTTTTTACTAGGTAATAATAAATAAAAGATTATTTTAATGAAAAATAAATTTCATTTTGGAATTTAAAAAAAAGATGAATCCAATGTAGGGTTTGGGAATTTTGAAATATATCCACATGGGTTTTGACTCAGAAATAGATCATTATGACCATGATAATGAAAAATTTATATTCCTTAAAAATCATTAGTTTATTTTAATGTGAGGACATAGATGTATCCCTTATATCCATTGTAATTACATTACAACCCTACTACTGTATTGAGGTTTTATTATAGGCGATATTTCATATAGGGTGAACACATAATTTAATTAATGGTCATTCATTTGATGATAATAATTTATTATACCCAATATGTCTAGATGTATTCTACATGAATCTAAAATGAGTGATAATGAATTATTTATAAAAAAAGTGTTATATAAAGAGAGAATATTATATGGAATATCTAGAATTTTTGAAAAATAATAATTTTGTTTGATATCATAATGTGGTTTAAAATATAATGTGAATTAATTATTTATTTTAGAGTTATTTTTCAAGTTATTTATTTCATTATAATTTTTTAGTGAATCATAAATATACAAAAAGAGATAACCACATGTAAATTATTAGAACTAAAAATATTAATATGTTTTGTGAAGAAGAATTTTTAATATTGAGAATCTTTTTATCAAATTCTAGAGATATTTTATTATATTTAGATTTAATACAGATTCCTATGCTGGCTTATATTCAAATCCAAAATGCTATTTCAATCATTCCCAGCTATAAAATAACAATTATTTTGAATCCCAATCATTGAATTTCATTCATATTCAATAACATTTTTGTGAATGTCTGTTTGAGATTATATGGATTTTTTTATGGAAATAAATATAAATGATCAATGTTATTTATCAAAGATATTATGTGAAACATGAAGTGTAATCATTATTTTTTTAAATTTTCTAATCTAATATTTTTCTTGATTGGGATTATGTAATATTTTTTTTGAAATGATGTATTTTAACCAACTAAATAATTGTTAATAAGTATACATTTTTGAATATGATTAGTTGATATTAGAGTATGGTTAAGGATATAAATTTTTTCTTATTTGAAATAAAATTTTGATATTGTGTTATAAAATAGTGTATTTCATCATTTTATGATTAATATGTTTTAAATAAAGACTTCATGTAACATAAGTAAACTATTAATTTCATGGATGTTTAGTAATATTTAAAAGAATATGTACTCATTTTGTAATGTTCATTTATATTTAAAAGATAAGAACTAATTGAAACAATTTTATTTTACATTATTAATAAAAGATTATGATTAAATACACACCTAAATTTAATTAATATGAATTTAAAATATTGGATAGATTTTAAAATATGTTAAATGATTAATAATAATGATCATCAGATTTGATAACATAGTTGGAGAGGAAACATCATGATAATGTGAGAAGTGGTTTCCCATAGGACTGTGTAGTTATACATGATGTTGATTAGTGGTTGTTTTTCCTTAAAAAACAAATGGGTAGACTATTGTAACTAATTTATTATTGGTGTTTTCAAATGTATAATTTTTTTCTTCTATTGGAAATAATTTATGATTCATTATGAAATATTTATTATAACACCCCAAACATGACTGTATAATAATTAAATTAAATAATCATAATATTTCATTATAATAAATTATCATGATCTTTTATAATTTTATTTTTAATTATTTTATGAAAGGTATTAAATAAAAGAACAATATATTTTTATTCTATTTATATTTTTTCCTAGTATATAGGCTAATTCATAGTACATAAATGGCCCACAACATATCTAACATATAATTTACACAATATGCTATTCTCGGTACATAATAGGTAGTAGATTGATTCATAGTCATGGGAAATGAAAGATAACTAAATGGGGTGACCACAACTTCCTTATAAGGAAAACCATTTGTGATAATAATTGAAGGACATACGTGAGGATAAAGTATACATTTGGGTTTCATAAATTAATAAATGTATAATAAAATTTAATAGAGAACACAAATAAAATAAAACATGGATGATAATCCTGTAATTTTATAATAAATCCTTTAGGATTAGAATATAGTATCATTGGATCTTGGAATAAAAATATTTACACTAGAACATGATACATGATGTCATAAGAAAATACAAAATTTTATTAATAAGTTTTTGTAAAATCATATAAATAATGATTTTCACAAATTTATCATAATGGAATACCATGGAAAACTACCATAGCATCATAAACATGCCATATCTACATATTAGTTCTTTACATAATACAATAGAGTGTTATCAGGGCACACCATTAAATAAATTTAATGTATGTTGTAAACATGTTTGAAATCAATAAATAATTCATGATTAATCAACAATCCTATCATGAGAAACCAATAAAAAATAAATATCTACAAAATTATATTAAGTAACTATATGTGGGATAAATGATAAATGAGGAATTTTATATTTAGAGAAAAATATATTGAGTGTATAAATATAAGTACATAATTTCCCAAATAAAAAAATTTATTGTATCTTTGTAAAGACTCTTCAATTATATTAATTAGATATAGAGTATTTATAGAAAAAATTCTTTGTAATAAATAATTCAATTTATAATCATTAAATCACTTGGAGAAAAAGTCTTATGATGGATCATTTCAGTGATAGAAATAAAAATTTCATAATCCTACTAGATGAAGAAGTAGAATTGTAAAATTTGAATAATAACCACAATTCAAAACATAAATATGTAAAAAAATTAAAACTGATTCAAAACCCTATTTGAGAGAATTTGAAAAAACATATTGTAAAAAAAATATACATGACATATTAAAAATATTTGAAAAAAAATTAATTTATAAAATATATTAATTTATAGTTTATTTTATAAAATAATAAATTTTAGAGAATAAGATTTATAGAAAAATATAGAATAATGGAAATATTTATTCACATAGAAACCAAAAAAATGTGATTATTAAAGAACATTCATAAAGGAAACCCATAAAAAATTTCATGAACCCCCCCCAAAGACTTTCCTCATGAGCTGGTGATGGAGAAAGAGAGATAATGACCCTAGAGTCCCACCTTCAGTAGGCCCCAGTGTGGAAACCATCATCAAGTGTATACAAATCAAAAAAAGTAGAATAAAATTCCTATTTTATAGTAACCAATATCTAGAGATAAGATGTATCAACATTAAAAAAACACCAAGACATATATATAAAAGAAGCCAATACCCATCCCACATGAACATTGTAGTAAAACTGCTAAAAATACAATGAAAATCACCTATACAAATAAAAAAGAACAAAGCTATGTAGCGACACAACAACTGTACCAATGTCAATGCTAGTAATATCCACCGTGGTCCTTCTAGTCCTCCTAGAAATATAAAAACAGTTTTTTAAGTAAAGGGTGAGCATAAAAGTATACTCAGTAGGGAAAACAAAAGTCAACCATGCACAAGGGGATAAGTATACTAATTCCCCCATTAGAAATAGTAAAAACCAAAATCACCTAAAAATGGATGATATCGGCACTATCCTCACCATAAGAACACTCATAATATAATGAATGAAAATAAACTTATATAGTAAGCACATCGATGATAGGGTACCCCACAACACTTTCCCATTGATTAACCACTCTCACACCCTATCATAAAAAGTCCTGAATCTCCCAACTCTTCTAAAAGAACCACATCAAAATCATCCCACCAACACCTAGGACACATAGAACATCTCATCCTACCCTCTCAATCATAATCCTCACAAGTACATCTCATATCACGCAGAGACACATGGGACACAAAACACACCACATCCTCATGACATCTGGGAACCGCAACACATCTCACCTCGAAGACACCTGGGAAGAAAAAATCACCCACACACACATAGGCCTCATAAAAAACATGTCTGACGAGTCTCGGGATATCACCTCTTGGAAGAGGGATCAGGGAAGAGAGGGTGGTCGACCATCATTCCTCCTAGTAGGATGTTTGGTAAAGAAACCCTCCCCAAAAACAATGGGGATGTTTCTAATGTAGTGATCAACTACGGTGGGGTGAAAATTTAATCACAAGAAAGCATAAGTATATATATAGGTACAAAAAAGTTATCTCAACCAATCGTATCTCAAGAACACCCCCAACACTTCCACCTTTACATCTACCTCTAAATCCATGTATTAGAATGAACATCAGTCATGTCTGAATTTGATTAGAGAAATCCTCTTAACATCCAATTACGTTGACGTGATTAATCATTTACCATTTATTCAAGCCCTACCCATGGAACTAAAAACCAAAACATGTAACTAGCCTAAAAAAATACAAATAGTGGAATACCACTATAATAAATCACCCCACTTCACACTTCCCCCACAATTGAAAACCTATATGACCATCACCATTATCATTCATCAAAGTAATTTTAGAATATCCTATTTCCCAACAATCAAAACCCCAACATATAGCATAAACTTTCAAAACACCTAATAAAAACCATACACATATTCCCCACTTCATAACAACACCACTCCCAATAACATAAATAGAGAAAAACCTAAATCTGTAGTCCCACTACCCAGCCACATCCCATCCATTACACTATCAATCAAAATATCAACATGAGATTCCATTTCATCATAAAACCATTAAAACACACAACCATGATCTCAAAAGTAGCACTACAGAACCCTTATGAAGCACATGACATAAAATATTCACACATAAAACCCAAATACACAAAATAAGAAAAGTAGCATTCAGATTTAACACACTCATTCTTTATATCCAATTTTATAAATCTGGGGGTTATAAAAAACATGTTTGAACCCTGGGAATCAATATAATTAATTGAATATATGTAGTTAATAACTTTTTTCTATTGACATCCATTATACAAACTATTAACGACAAGTATTCAAGAGTCTTGTGGGAAAACAGAGACCACCAACGAACATGATTTTTATATGGCATACGACAAACAAAATTCACAATATGGATCAAAGATAACCAAATAAAATTAAATAAAAATCATCACCCTCATTCATCCCTCGTTTATTACATCACTTATAATTATTCAACTATATTCACTCGAAAACATCAGTATACCCGCCGCACATGATAAAAAATTAAATAGGGATGATGTAACACCAACCTCGAAGAATAGTCGATCGACAACTCCTCCTTCCTTCAAAAATTGGGGTGCATGGGAAACATGAAGGATTCCATGAGAAAACATGATCGGTAGGTTGCATCCCAACACATGGATCGATAGGGAAGAAAGGATTTCAGTATACCATGATAAAATAGAAACACATGTAGAAGATAAGATCTTATCTTAAAAGAGCAAGATTCAAAATCAATGGAAGGGAGACAATTTCAACATACAAAGAAGTTAGATCAGAATACAGATTACGCAGTTTGACTCTTTCAAATCCCACTAAACCTTAGGAGTTTATTGTATTATTTATAACCAATGAAACAAATCTAAAACCACTTAAACATAATAGGTAACTCATTTATCCCCAAGTAAAACATAATAGGGGTTAAAGTAAAAAAAAATTAGGAAAAACTAGAGAAGACTTGCTGATAGGTGAATGACTGACATGAGTCACGAAAGGATGAGTCACCATTATATTACTCACTATTGAATAAGTCACTGATACGACCCACCAACATTACCCACTAATTCCACCTACCATCTCTGCCTACCGACGCATGACTTACAGATGCCTGAATGAATAATGACGGACCTATTGACATCGGACCTACTGACGCCCATCCTACCGATGCTGAACCTACTGATAAAAAATTATATTTTTTAAAAAAACTTGAAATGAATCACTGTGACTCCCTAGGACATCTTAAACATTAAATTTTTACAATTTAATCTACCAGAGAGGTCTGTTTCTTTACATCATATACCTCTGAAACTTTTCTCACCTTAGAAAAGGTGAACACAATCCCATAGAAGGTGCGGTCTGAACAAACACCCCATGAGATTCCACTCAAAGACCATTTCATAATTGAAACAAATCTATAGTTTTAGTCACCCCAAGGTTCAATGAAAAACAACCATGTGTTGTTCGAAGTCTATATTGAATCCTCAACATCCAAGAACACCTCTTAAGAAATATTCTACCCAAAAAACCACAAAACCACCACTAATGCATAGGAACCACTCTCTAATGACACATGAACCTGGAAATTTCCTACTCCATGTCATAATAATATCCTCTATAGGTTCAACTAACTCTCCTGCATGGGTTTAATCACATCAAAATTAATGTTTCTTGATTAAAAAATTGAGTCATCCCCATTGCACATGTTAGGAATTATTCATTAATTCAACCAAAAACAAAAAAAAATTGAAGGAAACAACTCATCGTAAAAAAATGTTCAGGCATTAAATCATAAGAAAAAACACACCGTGGAGAATCCCAAAACATATCTGAGTATGATGAATTCATGTACACTTATTTCACCCTCATACTCTCTTAAAAGCCACCTAAACTACCTCCTCAATCTACAATACATTTAGAAAACTCTAGGGTGTCCTGGTAAAGGCGAACTATAAAACTCCCAAAGAACTCCCTCAAAAATTTCCACTAGAACAATGTGCATCCCATGGAACAACAACCTATTCTATAAATCCTATGTCATTCCCTACAGAGCATAACCCTTTTCAATGCAATCATGTGTCACCTCCTACTCTGATTCTTCCTAATAAGACTCTTCCACCCAATACCTCAGAGATAACTGCACCGTTATATAAAATAGGCATCCCCTACCACTATCCATTTCTGTGTCTAAGTGAAATGTATTTAGCTCCTCCATTTCCTGCCAAGCATCCACATACTTCCAAACAACCACCTTTAGAGACTTCCTACTTAAAGAATAGACCATAGCATTCCCCATTCATATGGTGTAAGAGATCTCAAAATTTTAATGATGAGGAAACTTTATACAACTCCACTTTCCCATGTTTAGATCTTGTTGGGAAAAAATATATCTCAAAATTTTGAGATTTATGAAGACCATAAATATTTTCTAAATGATTTAATTCCACCATATCTTTAGTAAAAATGTGACAACTTATAGCTCTAGATCATGGGAGGCATATTTATTTCCTTGGGGAAGTAACTTCTTAGACCCCTAATAGATTAATCTTCAATGAAACATCATCAAACACCTCATGATTAGATGCAATGAATCACAAAATACCTCAACCATCGCGCCTTCATGTGGAAACAGGATCACTAGAAAAACAATTGGCTTCCCCATCATGTAAATAGAAATTACTTGACACATCCAACTCCATATAATGTCCTAGTCCATTATTATTAGAGTTGTTAATAGAGATTATACTCGAGAGACATGGGGTAAAAATATCATGTTATAGCCTTCCAGTTAAAAAAAATGGTGAACCTCAACCTAATTCATGGGTTCTGACTATGAAACAATGGTTGTGAACTTCGATGGGTCTACTTTTACACCCTAATGAGAATCCACATGTCCACTGAAGTGGACCTCATGTGTCAAAAACATAAACATGTAAAATGTTTTGTATAAGAGGTGGCATTAAAGGACTTCTAGAACATTCTTGAGATGCTCAGTATTTTTATCCATATACTTCAAGTAGATCAGAATGTCATTGATAAATACTATGACAAACCATTCTATGAACTCTCAAAAGATAGATTTCATAATTCCAAAGAACATGGTCAGTGTGTTCATAACACCGAACGACAAATCCATAAAAAATTAGTTACCATACCTTCACCTGAAAAAGGTGTTCAATATGTAACACTCCTTCACCCACAACTAATGATACCCAGAGCCATGATTGTTCATAGAAAACCATCTTTATCCTCTCTTCTAGTATAAAAGATCATATATCCTTGGGAAATGATAACGGTTCATGACCGTCAAATGATTCAACCTCTACTAATCTATGAAAAAACAAATACCATAATCTTCCTTATTTGTGAACATGACCGGAGCACCACATGAGGACACACTAGTTTGGATAAATCCTTTCTTCATCAAGTCATAAAAATATATCTAAAACTCCCACAACTCAAAGGGTTCCATATGATAAGGAGCAAATGAAATTTGAGAAGCATCAAGAGACAAGAATATCTCTAAATCAACATTAAGTCAAGGGGTAGAGTCCCAAAATCATTCTCTAAGACATCAAATAATTACCCAACAACTCGGGGAACCTAAAAAAACTTAGCATCCATTGACTCCACTGACAACCCAGCCAACAAGGAGAGAAGATTCTCCACACACCGACTACCCTTCAGACAACTCTGCTCTTCAACAAAGTCACATGTTGTCAATCCACATATGAAAACAATAATCTTATCCCGAAGAATTTTATTAGAGAATGTACAAAGTATAACCAATATACAGTAAGTATTAAATCGTACAGATTCATTTATAATGGGAAAAGAACCCGACATGACTATTATGTCCCAACTATCAGTCTACATCCCAGACACACATCAAACAAAAACTCATGACCATCGAATAGAGTCCTCATCAATAGGGAAAAAAGTATCTCTACGTCTAGTCTAAGATAATGGGATATACTATGTTCAAAAATTTAATGTGAAGATCTCGAATAAAAAAATGTTAAAAAAGAGTATGAAAAAAATAATATCATACCTCGAATGATATCTGAACCCGTTGGAACAAATGAATTATCTATGTGATACTAACCACACCTAGCTCCTAATACCCTCTGTATATGACCTCCTCATTGAAAATTTCAGGGTATAGGTCCCTGAGGAAAACCCTAAGGTTAGTATCCTACAACTCTCTCTCCCCTCTATGGAGTAGGAGCTCTTTGTCCCTACTGTTGAAATGGACTTGATGGAAACTACTGTTTTGTTAGGCACTGAACCTGTACACCTCCGCCATCATGATCTATAACTAGGAAATAAAATTGAAGGTTCCCACAATCTCCATAGATTAAACAATCCATCCCTAGGCATGTATGATATGAATTATGACCAGAAGGTCGAAACAAAAACTGCTATTGTTGAATCAATAATGGTTGAACCCTCAAAGGCCCTGGTGCCTAAGACTTGTGACATGTTTCCTTTCCCTTTTAGGAAACATAATGGATCCCATATTTTAGTATTCCTACTCATGAGTATATCCTCCCACCTATCACAACCTTCTTCTGGACCAATGGGTATGTTGGAAATGTGAATAGAGTAACTGTGTACGAGAGAGAATGATGATGTTCCTCTTCTAAGAAACATTCCCGAGACTCCTCATCTAGAGTAAATCAATGGAGTTCTATGAACATGATCCCCAACCCTTGTACCAACATACGTCCCTACTATAGTTAAATTATCTCTTATCACTTCATGTCATACATCATCAATGAATCCATTTCCGTCCATAACTTCTTCTAGAAATCGACCCATAGAACATCATCATACCTTCTCTACCCCAGGTATTAAGACCACCGCATACACATTGTTCCCTTATATGAAAAACCGCTAATGGAACCCAGTACTCTATTAGATTGTAGATCATGATGAAGAGTATCTCATGCTCCTCAAGATAGTTATCCATCTCTATCTCCAAGACACCAGCCATATACATTCCCCCTGTCGCCTGCTAGAAAACAGGTAAAGTTATCATCCATCGGTTGTCCTCATCCTTAGGATTAACCATCCATTAATCAGTTAAATCGTACTATTGAGCCTCCACTTTCTGAGCCACACGTGGATGATGACCAGGTTCCGTAGCTAAAATGTAAACAAGGAACTCCTAATTTGGAGTAGGGTTGTTTTTTTAATATAAATTTTAACACATATCATTATTATCCCTTCTAAATTTTCCAAATATACTAATTCAATGAAGAAACAAGTCATTATTATGCACTTAACTTTCCAAGGGTCTATACCTTGAAAATGGGGTAGCCTCACATAGTTTTTTATTAAGCTCCTATTCCTTGCATTGATTCATAGAGGTGACCTAAAATCCCATGTTGTAACTTGTCTTCCTTATCCTATTTCTTGCACAAACATCACCTAACAATGATTCCCTACGATCCTAAATCTTCCATATGCCTAACTCCAAACATCATTCTATCTCTCAGTAGTCACCTATGATACCATTCTATAATGAACCTCTCCTTACAAGGATTCCACTCATGTGTTGGCAATTGAGGAAGAGAGATAATGACCGCAGAGTCCCGCCTCTATTAGGCCACATGGTGGTGACCCACACCAAGGTAGTAGTAATAAAAAAATGATAAATTACCATTTATATAGTAAATGTGATCCGGATATATAATATATCAACCAGAAAACAACTCCCTGAAATATATATAAAAGAATCCAATATCCATACCACATGAATTTTTGAATTAGAAATTCTAGAAATATAATGAAAATATCCAATGTAAATACCAAATGAAAAAATCATTCCAGTAACATGAAAACATAAACAACATCTGGTTTGTAATGCCAAGAACGGTCCCCATAGTCAAACTGGAAGCCTGAAAATTGTTTTTCTATACGTAGGGTGAGCATACATGTATACTTAGAAGGGAAAATCAATGTCTCTCATCAAGAAGTGGAGACGAATAATAATGACCTCGTGAGAAATAGTAGTCACAAACAGAACCTAACAAGATATACTAGAAACCCCAACCTCACCAAAGGCATTATCAACCAATAACTCAAGTCATGAAATGTAATATAGTATGAACATCGATGATAGGGTACCCCGTACCACTTTACCACTGATTATCCACTCTCACACGCTAGTATAAAACATTCAGCTGCTCCCACCTCTTTCTAAATAACCATGTCGCAATCCTCCCACACACACCTTGCCCACATACCACCTCACATCCTTCCAACACACACCTGGTCCTCGCAAATATATCCCATCCCACCCATAGAAACCTAGGCCACAAACCACACCACATCTTGGAGCCACATTGGAACCAAAACACATTCCATCCTGATGAAACATGGGAATCACAAATCACCCGCACATGCTTGGGCCTCACAAAAAACATCCTCCAAAAAGAGTATTAGGGTATCAATTCCTGGAATAGGGAGTAGGGAATAGTGGATTACTAACCATCCATATTCCCACTAGGTTGTTTGGGAAAGACACCATCCCTTGTAACAATTGGGTGTGTTTAGCATGTAGTGATCAATTATGGTGGGGTACGTATAGAATTACAATAATGTAAAATTATATATATAGGTACAAAAAACTCAGCCCAACATATGGGTTACCAAGAAAAAAAACCCATATCACTACATCCTTTTCAACTACCTCTAAATTCAAATATTAGAAAGAATAATTGAAAATTAATAATTTGATAAGAAAGAGATAATTAACATCCAATAATTTTGACATTATTTATCTATACCAATTATTCCATCCAATCCCATGGATCTAAAAAACAAAACACACAACCAACCTCACAACCAATTCAGAATGTGGATGAAAACTATGAATAAACACCCCACTTCCTTCTTCATCCCCCCATAGCCCCCAATCCAACCACTTCTATTATCATTATTCAAATTAATGATTCAATTTCCATTATCTCAACATGAAAACCCCAAAATTTCTACTGAACCCTATAACACTACTCATCAAAACCATATTTGGAATTCCCACTGCAATACAACACCATACCATGTAACATAAACATAGACCAACCCAAATTTTCATCCTTGATCTCCCACCACTATCCATAAATTCCAAAATCAATAAATCAGTCAACCTGGGACACAATTTACCCCTTAAACTATCCACACACCATCATTCTCTCAATAGTCGCACCACATAACCCATATGAAAAAGAAGACAAAAATGATTCACACACAACACACAACTACCCAAAAAAATACAACATGTTTTCAGATTTAACACAATCAATATTTAATTCCACTTTTATAAATCTAGGGTTATCACAAGAAAAGTTTTATAAAGGAGAATAGATTTAATTAAAAATATATTTGTGATTAATCATGTTTTTATATTCACACTTATTCAAGAGAAGATTAACAACCAGTTTTCATGACTCCTATTAACAAATAAATACCACCACTGATGGTGATTTTCAGATGGTATATAGCAAACACAATTCATAGAATAGATCATACATAACTAAAAAAATAAAATTAACATAATCATCATTACCTCTTTTCCATCATTTATTACATTGTTTTAAATAGATACAATGGTATTCACAAGAAAACAACATTATAAAAACACCATATTATTCGAAATTAAATATAGATTATGGAATCACTACCTCAATGAACATAAAATTAGAAACTCCTACTTGCACAAAAAATAGTGGGTGTGAGAGTAGCATGGTAAACTCCAAGGAAAAAATGGATCTAAATGCCCAATCACAACACACCACTCCATAGGGAAGACATTATACGGGTGTACCAATAGAAAATGGAAACACATGGGGGAAGAGATGATCTCAACTAAGAAGGCCCAAATCCTATATCAATGGAAGGGAGACAGTTTCAATTATCTTAAATGTAGAATCAAAATCAAGATTACATCATTTAAATATTTCAATTCCCCTTAAACCTTAGGAATTTATGATATGATTTATAGTATTTAAAATGGATTTAAATCATCCGAAATATTATATTTGTCTCATATAACATCATGTAAAATTTAAGATCTTTGAAACTAAAAAAACTAGAAATGGATCACCAATGGGTGATTCACCAATGCATAGTTTGTCGTCAGTTGAGTAAACATTGAAAAAATCCCTAACATGACCCACTAATGTAACCCACCAACATAACCTACTATCGCCACCTACAAACACTAGACATACCAATGCCCGACCTACCAATGCCCAACCTACCGATTCCCAACCAACCGATGCCAGACCTATCGAAGCCCAACCTACTGAAACCTGGTCTTCCATAAGATATATATTTTTTTGGTAAAAAATTAAAATGAGTCTTCCTAACTCTCCATAACAACATAAACATTGTAATTTGACAACGTAATGGACATTAATGGTCTGGGCCATTGCAAAATACAACCAATTTATATTCAATATTTTTAAGGAATTCCAAAATAGTATAAAATGACATTGAAAATAAATTTCTAAAAAATTAATGATATCTGTAATGAAATCTAATGAATATATATATGGAAGGGAAATATTCCAAACTGTAAAAAAGAGGTGCTGTTGCTTTCTCATGAAATGGGTAAACTAAGAGCAAAGTGAAAAATAGAACACTAAGAAGACATGTAAAACAAAAGTATCAAAATAGGATAATTATCACAATTCAAACTTATAATTCATTGATATTACATAAATTTAGAATAATATTACACACAATAAAAAAATAACATTTCCATTGATGTTAATAGTTTAGTTTCATTGGAATCATAGAACACATTATTCTAGTTTGGTTAATGACATTAAACATCTCCATGAAGAATATTCACCTTTAGTAACCCTACATACACCCTTTCATCAAAATCTTATGATATAAAACATAAGAAACGGGTAATCTTGAATACTTAGTAAGGGAGAATAATGGAAATGTTTTATGCATAAAATTAGAATAAGGGTATGAGAACATGGGAATAAATTTTGAAGTTCACAACCTACATATCAAAGATCATTATTTTGATACAATGAATAAGAATAGGAAGTTCATAAGACATGAAACATAAGTGAATGAAGATAATAGGAAATTAAATCATTATATTTTAATAAGACTTTTAATTTGTGGCAGAAACATGAACATGTAATATCATTTCCTATAAGTCATGGAATAGAGAAAAAACATATCAGGGTACTTCATTGGGACTATACCTAATGGGAAGAACAAACTACCAACCCCAGTCATAGTTTATTTCTTATAATTTATTGGGATTCCCATTCTTCACATGTTGGATCAGGTTCCCCATCTTCCTAGATTTGAATGGTTTTCACCATCTTCCCATAGTGGATTTGGTTCCCCATATTCTTATTGTGGATTGGGTTTCATGATCATCCCAAGTTGATCAAGAATGTCAACTTGATTCCTATCATTATATCAGGGGATATAAATCATTAAAAAATCTATTATAGGGAGATATAGGTCCCACCAATCATATACTGAAATCATACCTACATGTTTAACAAAACATTCTTCTAATTGTGACCCATAAAAAGTGATGGGTTTTATAAAAATTAATTCATAACTCATGAAATAAAATGGGTAAAATAAAAAATTAATCATATATTAACCTATGGGAAACATATAGTCTTTAAAATTATTTTATCCTAAAATATCCCATAAATGGAAATAGGTTTCATAACCATCATTCCATAAACACATAAAACATTCATAAAAAATATGAATGGTGACTGTGGATTGTATACATGGTAAGGAATAATCTATAACCAAGGTTATATTATTTGAGGGAGAAATATTTTCTATGATCACTTCACACATAATGTTTCATTGAAAATAAAATTTTAAATCATATAAAATTTTCAAAATCCAATGCTTCTAAACCATTTTGAAATCATATAAATGAATCATGAAATAGTATTAAAAATATTGGTTTAGGAAAATATCCTTTACACATTGAATTTTTTTTTTGTAAAAAATAATTTTTTTGAAAACATTATTCCAAAGAAAACAAACTTGGAAACATATAAATTATTATTGTAAACATTTTTAAAACATTTTTCAATAAAAGTTTACTTAAGAAGCTTAGAAAAATTTTGAAAAAAATTTTCATTGAAAACAAACAAATTATTCTTGAAAACATTTTTCCTTGAAAACATTTTGAAAATGTTTTTCCTTGAAAACATCTATATTAATCATGAAAATAGTATTGAAAACCATTTTCATTGTAATCATTTAATTTAATCTTGAAATTATTTTGAATACCATTTTCCTTAAAATATTTATAAAATACGCTTGAAAAACATTCCAAAAATTATTAAAAATTTAAAAAAACTGAATTTTTTTCATTAAAATGGTATTTGGAGTATTTTAATGTAAGACCTATTAATCATTTAAAAACATCTTGATTAATAAAACCATTTTTAATATTTTTATAAATCATGGTTTTGAATGAAAACTTGTTTTCAGATAAAGAGAGAGATAATGTCAAATTTTTTTAAAAAAACGTTATTTATTATCATAGGTACTAAATAGTGAAAATGGAACAAATACAATAATAAATCACGAATAACAACATTAAAATAAAATTCTTGAGTTTTCTTGAGGGAAGGATCATAATATTTAATCAATAAATGTAAAATCGTAAACAATCTCGATAAACAATGATATTATAGTAATAAATTATTACCTACAAGTAACACTGACTCATAACACACATGAGATAATAACATTACATGGATTAATATAAAATTAAATAAGTATTTTAATGATATATAATGTAAATGGGAATTACCTAAACCCTAAAAAAATATAGGTTCATAACAGCGCATATATCTCAATGAATGAAAATTCAGACAAAATTTCATTATCGATTTCTTAAATTTTAAAACATAAACCTAGTGGAATAAATATCCTAAAATGAATAGGTAAATACCCATAAAAGTAATTATAACAATAATAAAGTACATTAATATTCATTTATGGTCATGAAAAACCTCCAACACATAAAAAATAAATTCATTTTTATAATATTGGTCATTAATATCTATGTTGTCCCAATTTTTTAATTTCATCTTTTATTAAACTAAATAGTTTTTAACTTCAGTTTTTTCACAATTAAGATTTAATTATAGTGATAAACATTAGACTATTTATACCCACATAATATTAGTATTTTTTCCAATTTAAAAATTTAAAAACTATTTTGTTGCAAATTAATTTTAAAATAACTCAATGTAACGTATAAAAGTGATACTTCAATGCAGACCATTCTAAAGAAGTATTTATTTTCTATGGGTCAATATGTTAATTATAAAGGATATATATTTAAATTAATAGAAAATATTTTATATTTATTAACTCCAATAAATAACATGGGAGAATATTGTTTTCTATTAACATAAATTCATTTAATAAAATAACATTTATTGTAATTGTAACATAATAAGAAAATTTCCTATTATTTAATTAATTTAAATTTAAAAATAAAAAACATTCGTTGTAGTAAAAATAAATTATGTTACAATATGTGTAAAGTGATATATTTTTTTATAGAAATAATGGAACATAATATATCAATAAATTTAATTTAATTTAAATGTTTTTATAATTATTTATCTTATTTGAAAATTAAATAGATAATATATGAGTCAGAGTATGTTAAGACTTTAATGTAATTATATCATCTCAAAAACATAATTTTTATTTAAAATTTTAAAAATAGTTTAAATTTCATAATATTTTATATAATCAAAACTTTGCATCTTCCCCCGTAATCAAAATATTAATAAATATTAAATGAAAGGATGGTTAATTTTTTATCTTTTTTCCTTACATGACTTATTACATGGTCCACTTCAATGCACATGTGTTAAAATAACTAATAAAATTAAAACCAATATTTTATATGGTAGAATTATTACCTTCCCATGGTTTCTAAACAACTCTTTATTCCCTTTTTGTACTTAAATTTAGGGCTTAGTCCCTTCTAATGCATAATTTTACATCAATCACAATAATTATTTTTAACTCACTTCCTAATCATTTTGGAAAAAAAGTTTCTTTATATTACAAGAAATTAAAAATTATTCTTATTCCAAAAATTGAATCTATTTTACCAAATTACTAGAATATATGTGGTAAAAATTAATTTAAATTTACACTTGCAGACAGGATGACAAAACATGTTTTTAAAGAAAAAATGTTTAATTGTATGAGGTGTTTTTACATCCAATATCAAATTGAAATGAAATACAATGACATAAAATGTATTACATGATATAAAATTTATATTTTAAAAATTTTAATCTAATAAAAAATATAATTTAAAATATAAATAAATTAGATGATGTAGAAGTCGTGAATTAATGTTCATTATATTCACTATTCATTAAAAATATAAAATTCATGAAATATATGAAATATTATCCCTTAGATAATTTTGACATTCCGAATTTAAAAATGTCATTTTATCTTATAAACTTATAAAAGTTTCTAAAATTAATTTTATTATTGTTCACATAAGGACATAAACAATGGTTCTTTTGGGAAAATAATTTTTTTTTTCAAACCATATAGACTTTTTAGAAAATTATATATTATGTAACAATATTCAACCATTAGAAAATAATATTTCATAATTAATTATTTCAATTAATATTTCTATGTTTAATGGTCGTGTAATAATCAACATTGTCAAATAATAAAATTATATTTTGTAGATACTCAGTGTTTCATGTAACAAAAACATTGATGAGGTTTCATGTGGTAGACGATAAATTTGATGTAGCATATAATATAAGTTTAAATTTTTGTATAGTTTAATTCAACACATCATAGTATTTTAATTTATTCAAAAATAAAAATTCATAAACACCCTGGGTGTTACACTCTTCAACCCTTATAATGTATTTCTCCCTCTAAATTTATCTAGGTCATCATGGGATTAATACATGAATGTTAATTTCATAGAAAATCGTCAACATAAAAATGAATAACAAAACATCCAATAAAATTGAATTTTGAATCCATAATGGATACCCAAACTAAATAATTACTTGGTTTCTACGTAAGAGATCATAGGTTGGGAGTAAATATTGGAAATGGAGGAAATTGTCAATAAATGTAGGTAGTAAATAAATATAATTAATCACCAGTAAGTGAATTATTAGTGGAATTTTAGGGGCCCCAAAACTAAAAAACTATGATGATTTAAATAAAATAATTTCATAAGAAGTGAATCATTATGAGAATTATTTTTTAAAATCCTTTTCCATTAGTTGAACAATTTTAAAAAATAATGTATACTTACATGATTTAATTCTATTCTATATTCATAATGTCGCCCTTTTTGTGCCATAATCAATCCCCAAATCATCAATTTCTCATTAGAATGAAAGTGAATTTTTCATTCCAAAAGAACTAATAGATCATGATAAATAATGATAGTTCAATACATTTTTCATTAGTTATCATCACACCAAAACTATTAAAACATGTTATCTATCATCCATAAAAACATATATGGATATATTACACTTTAATAACTAAAAACTCATATGATGTTTAAACTAAACCTTTGTATATTTTGTTTACCTCATAACCCTTCAAAATTTTTTAAATCCAAAACATTTGAAAGAAGTTCACTAAATAATATTACTATTGATCCCCCATATATCATAGGGTATCTCTTGGTTTTTACAATCCCAAAATGTCAATACCTTAATCTTGTATTATCCTTAAACATGGTAATATTCGGAATTACAATACATCCTTATTGAAAAACTGAATTTTTTTATTCCAATGTTTATTGGATATATTCCTTAAATTCCAGAATTTTTCAACATCATCCATGATATCATAAACTACTTACCAAGAAATCATTAATTATTCTTAAGGTAATTGGTATGATCTAATTAAATTATTCATATACAATATATCATTATTAAAATATCACTATATTAACATGAGGAGCATATTAAGGGTTATATTTCCCTCAATCTTGTATTTCCTGTTAACATGACATTTCCATTAAATCACTTTTTGAATTAATTAGTTCCATTTAACATATTCTTGGGAATCCTTATGAAAAAACATAAATTTAACAACACATACATAACTCAAGATTCATAATTCAAAAATCTAAATATTTGAACAATTCATTCCTTCCACATTAGAGATTATCGTGTAAAAGGTATTTCTTTATTTTATATGTCAATTATTAGGTATTATAATTGAGTAGGATAATTCATGTGTTCTCCACTAGTGAGACATTTAATTCTATAAAATTACGTCACTCTATGAACCTTTTCCCCACATAGATAACATATTTGATTCTCTTTGGAATATTCCTCAATGTTCATATTATTATCTCCTCAACAAGTAATAAGCATATCTAATTTAATGTATGTTCATTAACATGTGTACATTTTTAAAATCTATATTCCTCTAATTAGATGTGTTTGGAAAATCACTAATGTTAACATTGTCAGTCAAATATAGTGATAGCTAATTCGACATAGTGTAAATATATTTCTATCTAGTAATTATCCAATTAATATTATCTTAATCATGAATTTTTTCCTCAAATTAATTATTATCCTAGTTCCTTATAGTTTTTTTCATTGACGAAAACTAGATGTCATAGAGTGAGGAACTTATAACATAGTGAAAATCATCATAATAATGAAAAAAATACTTACAAGATTCCTAAATAATGACCCAACATTAAAATATATGACACCATGGGTTTATCCTTAAATTTGTCCCTGTACATGTCCTTATAAATATTCCTTGTGGTCTCACTAAGGTTTCCTTATCCACATTTCCAATGGATGAATGACTATTCTCTTTTATACCAACTGCTGTGACACTGTCTTTATATACATGGACATCACATAAATTTTAATGAATACTTCAAATGATAAAATGTACATTCCCTTGGACAGTAATATTTTTGTGTCTTTAGAATCATGGAAAACACTTATCTAGTTTGGTGAAATATCATCCAAATATCTATTCAAGATCTTCTACTATAGTAACATTGGCTAAATGGTTTCATCATAACCTGAGGAAAGGAAACACTATAAAGGGGGGAATTAAAAGATTATTTATGGTTAATAAAGTAAATATGTAATCATAGTATGAAAATAAATGTATTAGATCATTAATAAAACATTTTTAGATCATTACTTTCATAAAAATGTTCATAATCATGAGACATGCTATACTGGTTGGATGTTAAAATGATTTGAATAATAAGGGAGTGAAGAGAATAATCCATGAAAGAATAACATTGGAATATTACTTATTTTTTTTAAAGGTCAAAGAACAATATATAAAATAAAAAGGTTACAAGAGACGAAAAGATGAGATTTTTTAACAATCTCTGTCGAAAAGATAAGATAAATTAGCTGGCAGAGTGTCAAACCAAGCCATGCTTTGATGGACTCCTTTGTTAGCAAGAGCATCAGCAACAACATTTGCTTCACAGTAGGCATGAGTAGTAATGTAATCAATCCCATGGAGAGTATTCAAGCAATTCATCCAGCATGTAATGAGAGGACATGCTAGATGAATGATTCCATTACAGATGGCATGAATGATGGTGGTAGAATCACTTTCAATCCAAAGATTTATCTTTCTTTTTTGAAGCAAAAACTCAACAGCGTGAATGACTCCAAGCATTTCCACCTCCAGAGATGAAGAGTGACCACATCCAACATAGAAGCAACCCTGACATTGGCCAACTGAGTCTCTGAAGATAGCACCACAACTGGAAGGTCCTTGATTGCCTTTAGAATCACCATCAACATTCACTTTGATCCATCCCGGTATTGGTGATTTCCAGAAAACTTAAAAGGAGCATTTGGGTGTAGGGTAGATTCCAGGAACACAGAGATGACGAAGTATCTCAAAGTCACCAACCGAGTTGTTGCAATAGTCTTTTTGAATTGAGGTGGCTTCATGTATTGAAATAAGAATCCGATATTTTCCAAAATTGAGACTAAATGAGTGATTATTATGAATGAGATCATTTCTAGCATACCAGATCTCATGCAAGAGTTCCACCATAGCCACAAGAAAAATATTTTTAACCTGTGAAGAAGCTTCATGTCTAATACAATTTTAAAAAAAAGAAGAAATAGAGTCAGTTAAGATCCATATGCAATTGAATAATTCAAAAACATAATTCCATAACGCAGAGGATGTGGCACAAGAAAGAAAAAGATGATCGGCGTCCTCCCTGTGTTGATTACACTAGCGATATTTAGAACAAAGCTGAATGCCGAACTTTTGAAGAATAATTTCAGTGGGCAATATATTATGAGAAAAACACCAAATAAGGGTTATCCTAGAAGGTTTAATCCAAGGTTTATTGAAATGACTCACCCAAAGATAATTAGATTCCTCATTAGAAACGTTATGCTTTAAAAGTTTTTTGAGTAAAACATACCATTTGGAGTAGGTTCCCAAACAAGGAAGTCCCCATCAGAGGAAAAAGGGATAATTATCAATAGTCTGCACAATCTGTTCAGGGAGGTCATGTCTATGTGAATGTAAGACATCTTTTATGGACTGACTAGTATCAGAAGGAATGGAATTGGGTGGTAACAGTGAGATCATGGGGTTACCACACCATTTTCCACACCACAAATTAATGGAAGAATCAGCACTGACCATCAATCTAGCATTTTCCATGATCTTACGGTAAGAGTCTCTGATAGAAGGCCAGATTGAAGAGTTGATGAAGGTCAAATTACCTGTTAAAATTTTATAAAGAAATCCATGAAATCATAAAAATACAAATATGACTTATAATTATTGGTAGATGTATTAAATTTCAATATCAATTCCTATAATTTTGGGCATATTTCTATAACATATCATTAAAATTCATGGTGACTACGCCTACTAAGAAGGACACACCGCCATTCCAAGTCATAGTCCATTATTTATAAGGAAACAAGTTTCCCCAAATTTATATAGTGGATTTGGTTTCCCCATCATCCCATAGTACATCTGGTTTCCCCATCTTCATATAGTTGTTAAAATTTCCACATATTCCCATAGTGGATCAGGTTTCTTCATATTCAATATTGAATCAATACCATCAACTTGATTCCCATCATTATCTACTCAGATATAAATCATTACCCAATGCATTGAAAGGAGATATAGGTCCAAGAAATCATATAATGAAATAATTCATAGATGGTCTATAAAAACATCATCATATCATGACCCATAAAAAGAGACGGGTTTCGTAAACATCATATCATAACCCATGAAAGGAAATGGGCATCATAAACATTTTATCATATCATAACATACGTTAAGTATATAGGTTTCCTAATCATTGCAAACAATAATAACCCATGAAAGGAAATATGTTTTGGAAACATAATTTCATAAAAAATTATTCCATTAGAGGAAATAATATGAATGGTATCACAACATAATATCACATATAATGCTCAAACTAATACCATGTATGTCATCTTACATGGATAAGTATTTTGTAAGATCACATCAAACATAAATATTCTTTGAAAATCAGTTTTTAAAATATATACTATTTGAAAAATCCATTTCACTGAAATTAAATGGAAAACATATAAGGGAATCATGAAAAATTATTCAAAATATTTCTTGGTAAAATTATTATTTATAGATTGACATGTTATTTTTAAAACAAAAAACATTCTTTAAAAAATTTCATTTGAAAATAATCTTGGAAAAATATAATATATTATTTATAGAATTTCCAAAATCTTTTTAATTCAAAACATATAAAATAAGATTTAAACAATTTTAAAACCTTTTCCGTGAAATCATAAATATTGACATGAAACAAATTTGAAATAATATTTCTTTTTAAACATGTTAAATTATAAATGAATCATTTTTAAATCAATTTTCCTAGGAAATTTGTAAACTAATGTTGATTTTTTTTGAAAATCCTTTTCCTTGAAAACATACAAAAGATTCTTGAAAACATTTCAAACACATTTTAAAAATTAAAAAAAATTACAAAAAATTCATTGCATATATCATTAAATAAAATATAAGGTATATTTTACAATAATTTTAAACATATTAAGAATCATAAAAAAATTTAAAACATTTTTAGAGAACATGTTTTTGAAGGGACACTGATTTCTGACTAAAGAGAAAGATAAATTCAAGTTTTCTTTAGAAAGAATACTTAATTAACTTATGTACCAAAGGGAAAAAATGAAACTAAAAAAAATACTTCATCAATAAAAATATGATAAGAAATGTGATGAGTTTTATTGGGTGTTTTATTATAACATTGTTTCACTTAAATCATAATATTAAACAATCACAATAAATGATGAGATTGTAGAACTAAACAATTACCACTAGATAACATTAAATATTAATACAAATGAGATAATAAAATTATATGAAGAAAAATATATCATGAAATAAGGAAGTTAATGATATTACATTTCAATGGGCATTATATACAGCCCATATAAAAATATAGGTGAATAACATGGCATGTATATCAAAGAATAAAAATTAAACAAAATTACTCTACCGATTTAATAAATTTTGTACAATAATCATCATGAAAGAATTATAAAAAATGACTATTTAAATTCCTATAAAATTAATTATATGAATTATATATTAAATTAATGGGTATTAAAATGAACACTCAAAGTAAATGAGTGGTGAATAAAGCAGAAGTGTTGCCGAAATAAAAGTGAGATGAGAAATCCCATACTACATGAATAAACATAGAATCAGGATCCCCATGAGAAAATAAAATAATTTAAATGATTAGATACAAGAAAATAATATAAATTAATTATATAAAATTTCCTTATCTAGTATCCATATCACAGAAATTAATTTATTGGTGAATATGTCATGTATCTCATGGAAACAAAAAGTGATATTTAATTACCTAGCATTATGTTTTCAATTTCATTAAAAATGTTAATAAGTCACATGTAAAATATATATGTTTTTTATAAATATACCATATAAACAAATTATTATATATAATAATATAAATTAATTGATTATGTCTTTTATGTTTCTTGTTTATTAAAAATTATCTATAAATGTAACCATTTAGGTAATATCCACTTTGTTTTTTGTACTAGTTTTGATTTACTATTCTCGATCCTCTTAAATAGGTTATGATTTTATGATTTCAATATTTTAATATATTACTTATATACTATATATATTTAGTATATAAATCATTATAATAATATTTAAAATATATAAATGTGAAATAAAATACACCATTCATGGAGATGGCACGTCATACATGTGCATGAACGATGTTTCGATTATACTGTCGTATTGAAAGTATAAATATAAATGACAAACACACACACACACAGATGTATATATATACACATTAATATATATATATATATATAATATCATTAGAATAGAATTATTATTTCATATATTTCATATAATTTAACTAAACCCATCTTTAATACATTCTATTTAAAGAGTGAACAAATTATATCACATTGGGGAGGCGGTAGTTCAAACATCTATAAACGATGTTATCGTATTTACAAAATATATAAGTAATAAATATAAGTATAATATAAAAAATCTAAAAGTGTAAACACATCATTAATATCATATATAACATATTAAATTAGTGTTTCTATCTTAATTCCCAACCCTGATTGGTGGTAATGGAAAATATGAACAACATCATTTTGTCGCCGGCAATTCACCATAAAAAAGTATAATATGTTCATTACCCATTAGTTAGGTGTGTATATAACTATAGGTAAAACTATTAATGTAAAAATATCTCATTATATTGAGAAAAATGATATTATTATATAATCATTGAATAATAATAAATTAAGGGTGGTATAATAAAATTAAATATAAATTCCCATTGACGAATTTTACCTTTTTGTTTGGAAAATATTTTTGGTTTTCACTAAACGACATCCTTGTTTTAATTTATGACCAAAAAATTAGGATTATAATATGAGGGAGGGATGTTGGGACACTATTATTGCAGATTATGGATGATCCAAAGAGGCTTGAGTTGTGTGAGGATGGAGAATAGTGAGTGTTTTATTTATAATTGAGGGGGTATCATTATTTTAAATACCGAAAGGTTTACACTTTTGGTAGGTATACCATACCTCATATGACCCCAAAATTCTATCAAAATTGATTAATGGGGAACTATGGTCTATAATAAAATCCACCACACAAAAATATGTACATTTTTAATGTTTTGCTCTTTAACTACAATGTTTTCTCAAAGATGAAATTTTTGTTTTTAAATTTTAAATAGTTTTATAACCTATGTAATTTATCTATTATGACTAAAAATTTCATGACCTTACTTCACCAAAAGGAGGGATGGGTCAGAAGGTTGCCAAGCCCTTCCTTCTTTAATTTGAAAGAGAGATAATGACCCCCCGAAACCCACCTTCTATAGGTTCCAGAGTGGCGACTAGCACCAAGGGTATGGAAATTTCTCACAAATGGAAGGAATTACCCTTTTTGTTTTATAGGATCAGGAGATGAGATGATGAAACCCAACAACACCAATGTAAAAGAAAAGTAAAGCCAAAAGTAAACCATTCCCACATGCATGTTCCAAAAGTAAAAGCCAAAACGTACAAAAGTGACTACAAGGGTAAGTACCAAAGAAGGAAAATAACAATTGCGACTGCCCCAAAGGTCCGAGCTAGTATGGCCCCACGCGATCCCTGAAGTCCTCCTGGAAACCTAAAAGGAGTTTTATATATGTAGGGTGAGCCTATAAGTACACTCAGTAGGGAAAACCAAAAACTATCGTGCACAAGTGGGGGAAACGTACTAAAGTCCCATGAGAAAAGGAATAGACCAACCACCTAACAAGGTAAACTATCCACTCAAGCCTCACCAAGGCACACTCCCCAAATAACGCAAGTCAAGTAATATATATAATAAGATAACATCGATGTCTAGGTACTCCGCGCCACTTTCCCACTGGTTATTGAGACATCCTACACATCGAACCAATCCCGCCATTCTCACCGTAGTCCCACTGCCACACCCGGCCGAACACACCTGGGCCACAACTGTACGCAGTCCCACTGCCGAATCCCTCCCGCAAACACTTGGGCCACAACTGTCACACATAACCATGCCTGCAAGCACCTAGGCCAGAACCACCACCACAATGCCCGAAGACACCTTGGCAAGAAGGTCCACTGCCACGCCCGAAGACACCTGGGCCTCATCCCAAAGATACATGGGAAACTACCTGCCCCCACACACCTAGGCCATAACCACCACACTACCCCACCCGAAGGTTCTTGGGATAATAATGGACCTCAGGCCATCACAGCCTGCACAAAGATACTTGGGATATCCGGGAAAGGGAGCATAAAATGAGAAAATAACCAGCCACTAAGAATAGTGTTGGGAAAAACACCCTCCCCCATGAAATGGGGGTGTTTGGCACTAAGTGATCAACTTGGGTGGGGCACGAATAAGAAACACAAAGCTACAAGTCTATATATAGGTAACAAGTACTCACCCAAAGTTAGGTTTTTCTTCAGAAAACCTACAAATCACAACAACAATCAAGTCTGAGTCACGACTCTCGCCAACAAAACCCATTTGTCCCATTCTTGTTTTCAAGTTCAGTAATAATGTTTAAATAAGTTCTTGCACTACTGGGAAACTAATATCATAAGCACAAACCATGGAAAAGATCCAGCCAAAAGTCAATTTAAACATTCACACCCGGTTCTCTTGTAAAATCACAACCACAAAGGGATAAGAGAGATCCCTCGAAGTACTGGAACCAAAGACAACCCCGGGACACTGCCCCGTGTCCTCCCCAAAAAGGTTTCTCATCAATAGAGGATCCCACCCCAATTCATAATATAAACAAGGTAACTACCTGGTCTTAAGACTCACAACCACTGAATCCATAACAACAGGGGATCCCATCCCCAATTCCACACAACCACCGAGAGTATAAAAACAAGGGATCCCATCCCCTCCCATATTTCCACCAATAGGCCCGTGAAAGAAAACAAACAAACCACTACCACCAACACTAAGCAGGGCCATGTTGGTATTTTCAGATTTAAAAGATTTTACAGACTCCATGATTTCAATTTCTGTGTGCTTTAACCGGGGGGTTATCACATAATGATTGATCCTGATGCTTTCAATTTATTTAGCCTAGTGTACGTGATTAATTACTTTTTATAGAAGGAGCTCATAACCACAATATAACCACTTAATAACATCACGAGGGGTTTATTAGTGCATAGAGAAAGTCCACCAACGACCTTGATTTTTAGTAGGCATAAGCCTACACAATTCAGAAAGAATATCATAATATAAAACAGCATCAATGATCACAACCACCTTCCTTCTTTATATGATCAGTTCATTATCTTTATTTAGGTATGGTTTATCCAATTCTATAGAGACAAATCACGCCCACCCCACATGATACACAAAAGGGAGAGAAAAAGGAGAAAATTCCCTACTTGTTGGTCAACGATCGACGCTAAGGCCGGGCGTGAAACTTCACGGATAGCGATGCGGCTCGCCTGAATGAAAATCGCATCGTCTATCAACGCTTAGGCCGGATTCGGAACTTCACGCATAGCGATGCGGCTCCCTTGAACGAAGGGTACTCTAGCGCAGGGTGAATGAGAAAAGAATAAACCCACGACAAACCCTTTACTTATAAGGGCCGCAGACAGTTGAGATAAGAACACCAAACCATGTAAAGAGCGGGGGTCGTGCGTTGACCACACGGCCCCACATGTTAATAAAGGGATCGGGTGGTTTAAACCTATCAACACACTAGGTTAATTCATTAAATATTTAATTAGAACATTTATGGGCATTACTGGGCTTTAAAACCCTAATTGCGCAAGAAGGAGTGCCACTGGAAATCACCCACGGTGGTAGGCCAGAGCCACTAGTAGCTGAGAGCTACCAGTGGGTGACAGCTACCGGTAGCCGAGATCTACCGGTAGCTATAGGAGAATGGTAGATCTCGGCTACTGGTAGTCTGGAGATACCGGTAGACCGAGCTACCGGTAGGTTGCAGCGACCGGTAGGCCGAGCTATCGGTAGGCTGCAGCTACAGGTAGACCGAGCTACCGGTAGACAGAGCCACCAATAGTTGCAGCTACCGGTAGACCAAGCTACCGGTAGGCTAAGGCTACCAGTAGGCCTACCATTGGCCAAACATCACCGAGATTCGAAGACCAGAAAACCCAACGTGATATTTTCACAAAGTAATGGACCCCAAAAACCTGGTCCATTACATCAGATACCTCTTAAACGATTCTCTTCCTTAAGAATGAAAACAACCCAGAAGGAAGGAGAGAGTCCGAACAACCACCTCGAAAGATACCTCTTAGGACTGAACCTCATTGTTAACTAAGAACACTTTAATGTCACGAACCAAGAAACATATCATGTCAAACTACCCAGGCATGTTGGGGTTAGGGAGTCTCCTTCCCATGTCAAAATATTATCCACTTTGGGTGGCACTGACTCACCCACAAGGGTTTAATCCCATCCACCATAATGTGTCTTGATTAGGGGCCAGGTTCTCTCATCCCCCATAGCCAGGACTTTTCACACACATTCAGAGGAAAGAAAACTAGTATTCATAGCCAACAAGGTAAAACGTTCTACCATAAAATGTATAACAAACAGAACATTAAAAACTCAAAACTCAAAACAACTCTGGGTACTGGGCATGCATCTATGCTTCCCTCTACCACATACTCTCCTCAATCCTACCATGTCTCTACCACACAAAAACCAAGGGAATGGTTCTCCCATGAAGCACCTTTTCTTTGCGATCCTCGATCACCACTGTTCTCTCCACAAAATTCACGTCATCCTCAATGTCCAGCTCTCCCCAGCCGAGGATGTGTGAATCATCATGCAGATACGGATGGAGTTGGGACACATAGAATACATCATGTATCCTATGTAGCGGCGGTGGTAAAGATTACTGATAAGACACTTTGTCGACCCGCTGCAACACTTCGAAGGGCCCGATGAACCTGAGAGAAAGCTTACTCCCCTTGCCGAACCTACATTATCCACGATGAGGGGAGACCATCAAGAACACGTGGTCTCCATCCTCAAACTACAAGGGCCCCCTCCTGGTATCGACATATGACTTCTTTCGATCCTGGGACACCTTCATTCTTTCCCGTATGTGCTGAACCTTCTCTGTCGTGCTCTGCACCACCTCCGGGCCAAGGATGCCCGCCTCTCTGACTTCAGTCCAACACACAGGTGAGCGACATGGCCTCTCGTAGAAGGCTTAAAATAGGTCCATACCAATTGTAGAGTGGTAGATGTTATTGTAGGCAAACTCTACCAGAGGAAAATATCGCACCCATGATCCTCCTGTGTCCAGAACACATGCCCGTAGCCTATCCTCCTAGGTCTGGATGGTGCGCTCTGTCTGTCAGTCTGTATGGGGATGGAAAACAGTGATAAGACGTAGATGGGTGCCAAAGGCATGCTGAAATACCCTCCATACTCACGAGGTAAACCATGCATCCCTATCCGAGACTATAGACCTCGGAACTCCATGCAACCGCACCACCTTGTCCACATATTTTTGTGCCAAAGCATCCACTGCACTCGACTCCCTGATTGCCATAAAGTGAGATGATTTTGTCTACCGGTCCACTACCACCCAGATGGCGTCGTATCCCCTCTAGACCTTGGGTAATCCCATGACGAAATCCATCGAGATGTTGTCCCACTTCCACTTGGGGACATCTAGAGATTGCAGTAGGCCGCCTGGATCTCGGTGTTCAGCCTTCACTTGCTGACACACTAAGCACTTCACCACAAACTCTGCCACCGCTCACTTAACTCCGGGCCACCAAAACTGACTCTTCCATCCCTGGTACATCTTGGACACTTCCGGGTGTACTGATAGGGGTGAGCTATGAAATTAACTAAGAACCTTGCCGCACATCACTTCTAGAACAAACAACCTTCCCTGAAAAAACATCCGGTTCTGACCATCCTTCGTCCATCCTTCTAAAGCCGTGCCCTGGTCAACTCAGTCATGCATCACTTCACACTCTAGGTCTCCCCACTGAGACTCCTACACTTTCTGCAACATAAAAGACTGCACTATCATCTGATACATGCAGCCTCTACCGCTACCCATCCTCACATCCAAGAGTAAGGTAGCCAACTCCTCCATTGCCTTCCAGGTGTCCGCCGACTCTCAGACCGCATCCTTCTATGTCCTCCTACTCAAGGCATCGACTAATACATTTCCCTTACCTGAACTGTAGGAAACCTCGAAGTCGTAATCCTGGAGGGACTACATCCACCTTCGCTGCCGCAAGTTTAGGTCCCATTGGGAGAAGATATACCTCAAGCTTTTGTGATCTGTGAAGACCACAAAGCATTCTCCGATGAGGTAGTGACTCTATAACTTCAGTTCCAAAACGACCGCTGTAAGATCCAGGTCGTGGGTAGCATAATTGCGCTCGTGAGGGCATAGCTGCCTAGACCCATAAGAGATCACCCATTGTCGCTGCATCAACACACATCCCAGGCCCTGTCCTGAAGCATCATAGAACAGCTCATACGCTGCCCCTTATTCTGGTAATCTCATCACTGGGGCACTATCCAACATCTCCTTCATATAGCTGAAGGCTGACTCGCACTGCTCACTCCATACGAAAACCTAGTCTTTCTTGGTCAAGGCTGTCAAAGGGGCTGCTACTCGAGAGAAGTTGTGTACGAACCTCCGATAGTAACCTGCTAGCCCAAGGAAACTACGGACCTCTTCCACATTCTTGGGTGCTACCCAAGAAACAACTGCCTCAACCTTTGATGGGACCACCACTACCCCCTACTCGGACACCACATGCCCGAGGAAGTGCACTTATTGTGTCCAGAACATGCATTTTGACAACTTACCATAGAGTTGGTGCTGTCAGAGGACCTCCAAAACTGTCCTCAGGTGCCTCGCATGGTCCTCATCTGATCTTGAATAGACAAGGATGTCGTCGATGAACACAACTACGAACCGATCCAGGTACTCTCAGAATATGGTGTTCATAAGCCCCATGAACACAGCCAGGGCGTTCGTAACACCAAAGGGCATGACTACGAAATCGAAGTGTCCATATCTTCAACTGAACTCCATATTTGAGATGTCACCCTCCTTCACTCTTAGCTGGTGGTACCCAGACCGCAGGTCGATCTTCGAGAACCACCCTTCTCCGTTCAGCTGGTCAAAAAGATCGTCTATCCCCAGAAGAGGGTAGATATTCTTAATCGTCACCTGGTTCAGCCTCTTGTAGTCTATGCACAACCTGAGAACACCATCTGCATTCTTTGAGAATAAGATTGGAGCACCCCACAGTGACACACTCGGCCGAACATAACCCCTCTTCATCAGATCGTCAATCCGGATCCGCAACTCCCATAGCTTTGAAGATGCCATCCGGTAAGGAGCCATCGAGATCGGACGAGTGCCAGGCAATAGGTCTATCCAGAACTCAATATCACTTCGAGGGGGAAGAGTCGTCACCTCCTTAGGGAAGACGTCTATAAACTCACAAATGATCTCTGGCACCTCCACCATTTCAGCATCTACTAACTCTACTGATAGCTCAGCTAACAAAGAGAGTAGGGGTTCCTCTCACTTGGTGCCCATCTGACTGCTCTGCTCACCGGAGAAGGTAACACGTCGGCCGCCCAAGTCTGAGAACATGACCCTTCCTCGAAAACAGTTGATGACGACATACACAGAGAATTGCCAGTCGATGCTTAGGATGATATCGTATGGATGTATCTATAGCAGAAGAAGATCCCTAACCGAATGATTTGGCCCTATCATTAGTTTGCATCCCCGACAAATAAAAAATAAGTCGGTATGACCCCCAAATGGTGTGCTCAACACCAAGGGTACTGGGAGTCTCTCTGAATCTAAATCCAAGGAATAGGCTAGACTGGGTGCAACAAAGGAGTGCTAAGCTCTTGTATCTTACAAGGCATAAGCAAGGGTACTAAACAAACTGATCGTACCTCGAAAAACCTACGGCCCTGCTGGAACTGCTGCCTCCGCAGCGTTTAACTATCCATGCCCAGCTCCTATGCCCCTCAGCTCTCGTCCACCTCCACGACCATGCCCCGATCGAGGTCTTTGTGGAGCGCCCTGAAGTCGACCTCCTCCTCCTACGTCTGCCCTCAGAGGAGCGGGAGCTCGCTGTCCCTGTTGCTGATGCTGGAAAGGCCTGGCTGGAAGCTGATGCTGGGGCGGGTGGTGGGGCTGTCTGCAACCGACATATTGTACTCGGTCCAGGCACTGACTCCGGAGATGTCCTTGGCTCCCATAGACGAAGCATTATTGTCCTGGGCCCGAAGGAAAATGGCGAGGACCGGGGGATTGAAACTAAAACTGCTGCGGTCTGCTCCCTACTGGTCGGAACCTGGAGGGTCCTGACACTGGAGGCCTGGTGCTGACGGCCTTCCCCTTCGATGGTACTAGCTGGATCCCCTCTTGTGACACTCCTCTTAGAGTGTGCATCCTCTCTACTACTTCGGCCGTCTTCTGGACCTCCAAGTACGTCGGCAGGGTAAAGGGGGTAACAACATACTGGAGGGAGGGTCGGAGTGCATCCTCTAAACGTCTTGCCCAAGACTCCTCATCGGGAAAGAGGTCCGGAGAAAACTGTAGGAGGTCCTTGAACTTGATTCCTAGCTCCCTCACTGACGTACTCCCTTTTGGAGGGAGATTAGCTCCTGTCTCTTTTCCTCCTTCATCTTCAAGGAGAGGAATTTCGCTTGGAACTCCCTCTCGAAATCATCCCATGCCACCTCAGCCTCTCTCCTCTCTCCCAGGTATAGCGTCCACCACTGACGTGCCGCTCCCCGCATCTGGCTGACGGCCAGAGGAACCCAGTACTCAGTAGGGGCCCGAATCAGTCCGAAAGCTATCACTAGCTCCTCTATCCAGCCTTCCGTCTTCATGTCAGAGGTGCTACCCTCATACTTCTTGAGGATCTATCGCTGGAAGGCCCAAAGAGTCTTCTTCCACTGGTCGTCCTCCTACTCTTGATCAGCTCTCTTCCGATCGACCAAAGTAGTCTCCGGGGCCTTGATTGCCTGTACTACACATGGTCGCCTTCCAGGTGCCATAACTGCAAGGTAAACAAGGAATACCTAAGCCCAAGTAGTGCAGAATATTGCTCTTAAAACTACTTAAACTTTTCATTTATTATTAATTCCCAAGACATCACAGAAGCACGGAACACAAGCCATCATGATGCATGTACCTTTCCTAGGGTCTCTACCACGTAATCAGCGTGGCCTCACTTGGTCGTTCGGTTGGTCCAGAGTCCTTGCATCAGATCATGGGGGGCCCTAAAATTTCATGTCCTAGCCAATTTTCCCAGGACTAATTCACGCACCAAGGTCACCCAACACCATTTCTCTACCATCCCATGTAGTCCTCACTGTGCCTAAATCCAGACTCCATCCTATCTATCAACCTTCAGCTCTGATACCATTCTGTCATGACCTGCCTTCACCAAAAGGAGGGAAGGGTCAACAGGTTTCCAAGCCCTTCCTTCTTTAAGTTGAAGGAGAGATAATGACCCCTGAAACCCACCTTCTATAGGTTCCGAAGTGGAGACTAGAACCAAGGGTATGGAAATTTCACACAAATAGAAGGCATTACCCTTTTTTTATATGATCGGGAGATAAGATGATGAAACCCAACAACACTAAAGTAAAAGAAAAGAAAATCCAAAAGTAAACCATTCCCACATGCATGTTCCTAAAGTAAAATCCAAAAATTACAAAAGTGACTACAAGGGTAAGTACCAAAGAAGGAAAATAGCAACTGCGACTGCCCCAAAGGTCCAAGATAGTATGGTCCCACGCGATCTCCGAAGTCCTCTTAGAAACCTGAAAGCAGTTTTATATATGTAGGGTGAACATACAAGTACACTTAGTAGGGAAAACCAAAGACTCTCATGCACAAGTGGGGGAAACGTACTAATGTCCCGTGGGAAAAGGAATAAACCAAAACCTAACAAGGTAAACTATCCACCCAAGCCTCACCAAGGCACACTCCCCAAATAACACAAGTCAAGTAATATATATAATAAGAGCACATCGATGTTTGGGTACCCCGCGCCACATTCCCAGTGGTTATTGAGACATCCTACGCATCGAACCAATCCCTCCATTCTCACCGCAGTCCCACTGCCACACCCGCCCGCATACACCTGGGCAACAACCACACACAGTCCCACTGCCGAATCCCGCCCGCAAACACCTGGTCCACAACTGTCACATGTAACCACGCCTAAAAACACCTTGGCCAGAACAAAAACCACCATGCCCGAAGACACCTGGGCTAGAAGATCCACTGCCACGCCCGAAGACACCTGGGCCTCATCCCGAAGATACTTGGGAAACTACCTGCCCACACACACCTGGGCCATAACCACCACACTACCCCGATCGAAGGTTCTTGGGATAATAATGGACCTCAGGCCATCACAGCCTGCCTAAAGATACATGGGCTATCCGGGAAAGGGAGAAAAAAATAAGCTAATAACCAGCCACTAAGAATAGTGTTGGGAAAAACACCCTCCCCCATGAAATGGGAGTGTTCAGCACTAAGTGCTCAACTTTGGTGGGGTGCGAATAAGAAAAACAAAGCTACAAGTATATATATAGATAACAAGAACTCACCCAATGTTATGTTTTTCTTCAGACAACCTACAGATCACAACAGCACTGAAGTCCAAGTCACGAATCTCGCCAACAAAACCCATTTTTCCCATTCTTGTTTTCATGTTCAGTAATAATTTTTAAATAAGATCATGAACTACCGGGAAACTAATATCATAAGCAAAAACCAAGGAAAAGATCCATCCAAAAGTCAATTTAAACATTCACACCTGGTTCCCTTGTAAATTCACAACCACAAAGGGATAAGAGAGATCCCTCGAAATACTGGAACCAAAGACAACCCCGAGACACTGCCCCGTGTCCCCCACACAAATGTTTCTCATCAACAGAGGATCCCACCCAAATTCTTGATATAAACAAGGTAACCACCTGGTCTTAAGACTCTCAACCACTGAATCCATAACAACAGGGGATCCCATCCCCAATTTCACACAACCACCGAGAGTATAAAAACATGGGATCCCATCCCCTCCCACATTTCCACCAATCGGTCTGTGAATGAAAACAACCAATCCACTACCACCCACACAAACCAGGGCCATGCCGGTATTTTCAGATTTAAAATATTTTACACACTCCATGATTTCAATTTCCTTATTCTTTAACCAGGGGTTATCACAGAAGGATTGATCCTGGTGCTTTCAATTTATTTAGCTGGTTGTACGTGATTAATTCCTTTTTATATCAGGAGCTCACAACCACAAACTAACCACTTAATAACATCACGAGGGGTTAATTAGTGCATAGAGAAAGACCACCAACGAGCATGATTTTCAGTAGGCGTAAGCCCGCACAATTTAGAAAGAAGATCATAATATAAAATAGCATCAACGATCACAACCCCCCATATTTTTTTATATAACCAGTTAATTATCTTTATTTAGGTCTGGTTTATCCAATTCTACAGAGACAAAGCACTCCCACCCCACATGATACACAAAAGGGAGAGACTAAGGAGAAAATTCCCTACTTGTTAGTCAAACATCAGCACTGAGGCCGGGAGCGGAACTTCACGGATAGCGATGTGGCTCGCCTGAACGAAAATCACCTCGTCTATCAACGCTTTGGCCGGACGCGGAACATCACGCATAGCGATGCGGTTCGCCTGAATGAAGTGTACTCTAGCGTAGGGTTAATGAGAAAAGAAGAAACCCATGACAAACCCTTTACTTATAAGGACTGCAGACGGTTGAGATAAGAACGCCAAACCGCGTAAGGAGCGGGGGTCGTGCGTTGACCACGCGATCCCACATGTTATTAAAGGGGTCGGGTGGTTTAAACTGATGCACACACCAGGTTAATTTATTAAATATATAATTAGAACATTTATGGGAACTACCAGGATTTAAAACCCTAATTGCACAAGAAGGAGCGCCACTGGAAAGAACCCGCAGGGGTAGGCCAGAGCCACCGGTAGCTGAGAGCTACGGGTGGGTGACAACTACTGGTTGGCTGTAGCTACCGGTAGGCCGAGCTACCAGTAGGCTGCAGCTACTGGTAGACCGAGATACCGGTTGAAAGAGCTACCGGTAGGCTGCAGCTACCGGTAGACCGAGCTACCGGTAGGCCTGCTGTAACACCCCAGGTAAATAAAGAATATGACATTTTTATATTTATCTATATTTGTGAATAAAATATTAATATTACTTTAAAGGGGATGCTATGATCAATGGCGTACCCAATACGCAAGAACGTGTTTCTTGGGAATCTTACGTTGCACTCTAATAATAAAATAATATTATTTTAAATAGTAGTTAACTTCTAGCTGTTGTAATGGCGAGAATGAACAGAACTAACTAAAAAATGATTATATATGTTTGTCAAATATTTTTACTCTTTACAATAAATGTTAGAGGATTAAAAATGCGAATGAATCCAATTTTAAGCGTAGACAGTCTAATATTCTTTAAAAGGTCGATTAATCGCCTTTTGATGTAGAACCTCTTTTAAATCCACTTTTTGACAATTTTATGTGTTATATTTGACGAAATAAAATTCTTTTTTATAATCGGGACATCAAAATTTACTTTGTGTAATTTTTTGGTATTTTTCCAAAAAAGTTCAATTTTTAATGAATAGTGAAAAAGTTGTATTTTAATTCAAAACCTCTTTTTAATATAATTTATTTGTATGATTAGATTATATTTTGGATTATTTTTAAAGTAAAATTAGAATATATTTATACCATTGAATCCAATAGTGGTCATTGGAATTAATTTCACTTTGAAATTGGATTAAATTTGTGTCAATCTTTTGATACTTATTGTTTCATAAAAACACGCTATTTGCTATGACTGCAGGAATTAATTATAAAATTAATTAATTCAACTACTATGTTATGAATTTGGTAAAATAGACATCATTTTTGAATTCGGAATATCAAATATAGCTAGGGTGAATTTTTGGTATTTTTCTGAAAAACATTTATTTTTGATGAATAGTGAAAGCACAAAGTGGTGGTTACAAAATTTGAGTTTTCATTTAAATGGGACTTTACCACTTCTGTGATTTGAATTTCAAAAATCCAATTTAAATGACTTTAATTGTTAAGTAAAATTTGGTTTAATGGGATGATAATAATTTTTGATGAAAAGTAACTTCGATGTTTTATTAATCGCGATTGAAGGTAATTAGTATGATTTAAGGTAAAAATGATATTATAATAAAATGAAAATATATTAACACTTGTCATAACCCTATTGGATGAGTTATGGAAGACCAAGACTACCCATGGTTCGATTTTTTGGTACCCCATGGAGCCACTTGGGTATGATAATGACATTTATGCCTTTTATTTAAAGTTAAAATAAAAATGACCCAAACATGAGATGTTTTACTAAAACAATTTTTACATGGTGTTATACATGTCATATTTTGGACTATAAATATTAACTGGAAATATAAAAATATTTCCTACATCATAGTATTTTTTTTATAATTTTTAATCATTAAATAAATTAAATTCTTTATGACATCATGATGATGCAGCGATGACCTCATTATTTAACGATTTAAATAAAATGGAACGATAATGCAAAATCTAGGACCTAAACAAGTCAAAAACCTATTGTATGGGTGGATTTAGAACCCTTATCACCTTATCCTATAAATTCATCAATGTGGGACAATTAAAATTCGAAAACCATTTGAAAATAAAGTAACATTTTATACTTTACCAAGAGTGCCCCTCCTCTCCTCTTATAAAAGGATCCCACCTCTACCACCTTACGCACATCTATCAAGCCTTTGGTTCGGCCAAGCTCTGATCATTTTGTCTCTCCAAATCCCTATCCTCATCCTAGAATCCTTAACTTAGGCAGGAAGATCTTTAAGAAACCCTTCTAGTTCAAACCAAAGGGAGTTACCCTATTTTAAGGTAACTTCTTTACTTGTGCTCTTTTTTTTATTTTGCTTCTCCAACCCCCTAAACTCTTTTTATTACTTTAATTTGTAACAACTCCAGTATCTTAAATATACTAGGATATTTTTATAATAAGTATTCTAGCTACACTTACACACACCTTCATCTAATGGTTAAAGAACATACTGTTTCTGTGGATGACGAATTTATGCCTCACGAAACGATGATTGTTCAACACTCATATAACACCTTCAAAGGTGGCCATTAAGATGTCACTATGTTTATTTATTATATATAATATTTTTATGTTTTTCTTAAGCTTTTTTATTTTTCATTTGTGTCATACCTTTATGGCTTCCATTATGGGTATACGTGATATCTTCATTTTAGGAAGTGCGGACTACTGCCCCCTCAAAGTGATTTGATTCGTTAATGCCATATGTGGGATGTATAAAGGATGGATTTAAAGTTATTATATATGATGTTATACTAGAATTATAAAATAGCTTTATATCATTATTGTTTTCTTTCAATTAATGTATGAGATAGAAATAAAAGTAGCGTTCATGCATACGTACGACTTACCGTCTCCATGAACGGTGCATTTCATTTCTTATCCTCAAATGTAATGTACTATTATAAGTACATATAATGGATATATATGATGTATGATACATTTAAATGATGAATATAATTCTGGAATTAATAATATACACATATCTCATTTAGTTTTAATTCCATTAATATGACATAAAAATGAAAGTAGCGTTCATGCGTACGTACGGCTTACCGTCTCCATGAACGGTGCATTTCATTTCTTACCTCTAAATGATTATGTAATATTATAAATACATGTATATTATGGATATATATGATATATATTATATCCAAATCATGAATTTCATTCTGGATATAAATAAACTTTGACCACACGAACAACATGTAATTGTAAGAAGTCCACTTTTGACTTAAGAACCAAATATCGACAAAAAAAACATTATTAACTTAAATGATTACATAATGTTTATAACATGTCAATAATTGATATAAAAGTAATAATTAACTTGAAAAATGTTCTTAATCATGTAGAAATTAACTCATGTTTATTATTCAGGATGTTAAAGAACGATCGAGTCAAGTCGGACCCGAGGTAAGGGATCCTACTCCTCTCTTTCTTTTTAAGTGAACTCTTTTATGTAATTCCTTTTAAGCTCATCTTACTTATGATTGAGATGTTATTTTATATTAATCCTACTGTAATTTTTATGTTCATATGATGAGAGACCCTATTTTCTCTCATCAATCCATTTTGGAAGTTTTAAGTGGCGCCGTTAGGCTGCTGAGTTTTCGTAAGGGATTTTTCATCTCACTTTTCGTCCCATGAGATTTATGCTACATTTGCCACCATTTCCTTTGAGTGGTGTATGTACTTACCATTATTATACTCTTTGTGTAATATAATTTCATTTATGGGTATTTACATATTTATTCTATGACCCTTCTTCAATGGGGTGTACGTTTCAAAAGTTACCCAAGTCGGTATGGGAAGATTTCACCCTCCTCTTTTTAAAAGACTTATTTTATTATGTCTTTTAATTCACCTAATATTATGTTGGGATATGTTCTTATATATCCTTATTGATTTAAATTTTATGACCATGTGATGAGATACCCTATTTATCTTTCATCAACTCATTTTATGAGTTTTGAAGTGATGCCGTTAGGCTGTCGAATTTCTGTAAGGGAACTTCTTAACCCACTTTCAATTATTTGGGATAAACCACTAATTATTGATTTTATTATGCCAAGATTATGTGTGGAATCTCTATTTTGTAGTTTCTACAAACCTTTGTGTGGATATACTATTTCTACACATAATCATCTCATTGATAAATTCTTATGTCATTTAGACGGACTTGTATCGGAAATCATAACTCAATCTCATTTCATTGAGTTAAATATCTATGTCATTGGTTTTGTTTTTCCATGATTATGTGTGAATGACCTCTGATTGTTTAACACTTAATATCCGCTTATATTTTGTGTATTCTTATTTTTCACACATAATCATGTAATTGATTTATCCTTAATCTAATGATACTAACTTTGTAAGGGAATTCGTCTCAATCTCCTTTCATTGAGGCATATTTGGTTTTACACACAACTTTATTTTATATGGTGTATAAACCCCTTTGAATTTTAATTTTATTCAAAAGGAATCTTTTTATACGAAGCGTTTTACTAAACGACAAAAAGGAATGTTTCTTTTAACGTACGCGGTGAAAACGACCTTTTCCGCCACCGCGAGTATTATTTGGTCATTGGATTCCTCAACAAGCCGTAATGTTTTTTAAAATGAAATAAATACCATATACTCTTTTATGTATGTTGGTATTGAAAATGGTTTTTATAAAGGATTTGTTATGTCGATATATTTAAGTGATATATTTTGATCGAAATGTGGAAATGTTTTCTTTCCATTATATTTGTTTAATGTCTTATGATTTTATAATGGTACTTGGACATTATGACGGGTGGTGCCGTGAATACCAGGATGGGTGGTTACGTTATAACCTCCAATGCATTGGATATGGAAGTCGGTCGTATGGCTATTCCATTAAGTATGTATGAAAGTTGGCTGAATGGTGATTCCATTAAGTGATATGTGTGGAAGTCGACCTTATGGTTATTCCACTTAAGTATGTTTATGTCCCAAGTTACCTTTATATGTTATGTGATCTTTATATGGGTTTTATGGTAATCATTTGGTTACATAAGGGTAAGTAATGAACTTTTATTCAGTGAAGAGTTTTTACTACTTCGAAAAGGTGAAAAGTATTACTTTGATAAAGTATACATGGTTTACTTGTTGTTTTGAAAAACTAACAGTTTTCATTCTTTGTGTATCCCTTACTGAGCTTTTTATGCTTATCCCAAGTCTTTGAAATGTTTTTCACAGGACTTAACATGGAATATGGTCAAGGATGGGATCAAGGGAATGTCATGAAACTTAAAACATGGAAGTGGACATGTTTCTTTTTAAGAGTTTTTATTTTATGGAAAATTATTAAAAGTTTCTACTTTGTAATCTTTTGAGATGTAATAGTTATGTACTAATTCTCTAAAACTCTAAACCTGAAAAGATCTTCAATTTGAATTATTCATTTAATTCAATATTAAGTAAGGTTTAAGGCCAGGGCCTTATACCTGGTACCGGTATGCTGAGGCTACCGGTAGGCCTACCGTTGGCCAAACTTCACGGAGATTCCCAGACCAGAAAACCCAACATGTGATTTTCACAAAGTAATGGACCCCAAAAACCCAGGCCATTACAAAAAAAGTGATAATTATTTGAATAGTTATTACTAATAAATTATAAATAATTTTTATAAATTTTAAAACAAAAAATCCCATGTGTGTTGAAAATAAATTTTTAAACAAACGCATGTAACACACAAAAACACTACTTTTACCCAGACCACACTAACAATGTTTTTAAAATTACTCAGTCAATATATTAATTAAAAAATATCAATTAGTTTATTAATAGAAAAAAATTGATATTTATTAATCATTAAAAAATAACATGGTAGAATATAGTTTTTTTAATTTTAACGTATTTAAAATTATTCCATTTTTTTAAAATAAAATAAATTCTATTTTGACCTTATTTGTATAATTTTAATTTTATAATAAACAAATGTTATTAGAAATAAAATATATTAATTTTACATCTAGGTATAAATTTTAATTAATCTAAATTTATAACTTAACATAACATTTCATTAAATTTAATTTAATTTTAAATTTTTAGCATTATTTATTTTATTTTATTATTAGCTAGATAATACAAGAATTTGAGTTAGGTAATAGATTTTTAAATTATATCATATCTTAAAATTAAATTTATATTATCACTATAAAATAATTAAACATATAAATAATCATTATAATAGATATTTTGTACCATCACCCATACATTACAACTTTATATATGTTAAATGTAAAGAAGGTTCATTTTTTGTCTCTTTCCTTACAAAACATGTTATTTAGTTAAAATTCATGAAAATATGTACCAATAATTCATAAAATTATAAAAATGTAGTGATATGGTCGAAATATTTTAATCCAATGTAATTTTGACAAGTTTTTATGTCATTTATGTCCTTATGTTGAAGGTTTTGTCCCTTTTTAAGCCTAATATTACACTAATATTGTAATTAAATATAATTATTTTCACTAATAGTTTTGTTCAAAAACTGTGTTTATATTTTATAATCTATAAATATATTGAATTCCAAAAACAGAATCCATTATTCAAAATTACAATCAGAGATTAGGATGAAGGTAATATAAATTTAATCATGTAGACAGGATAACAATGTGGGTTTTTTTGAACAGTGGTCCAAATGGTTGAGATGTTATTATATCTAATTTCAAAGAGAAATTTATTCTAATTACCATAATTTGTTTTATTTATATAAAATTTATCTTTATAAAATAATAAAAAAATAAAATATAAAATTTATAATTATAAATGAATTAGATGAAAAAGAAGTTTTGAATTAAAATCATGATTTTTTCATTATTCCTCAAAAAATGAAACTTTTCAAAAAAATACCAAAAAATAATTTGAAGATAATTTTGGTGTTCCAAATTAAAGAACTAGGTTTACCATATAAAATTAAATTTATAAAATGGTCTAAAATTAAATTCATTTTCCTTTAACAAAGAACATAAAAAGATGTGCCCATAAAAAAATATTCTGTTCTCAATTCACAGAGGCTTTACAGAAAATCAATTATTTCATTATCAATAATTTTTTTCTCAAAATGAAACCATTAAAAGTAATACATATTTATGATATATTACTATTCATATTATTATTTCTAATTTCTAATTTAAATTTTATAATCATCTAGTTTAAAATAATCAAATTCCCAATATGAAAAACTCAGCGATGGATGTAACAAAACCAAAGATAATGTTTCATGTAGCACAAGATTAACTTGATGTATCATATTAAAAATTTCTAACAATGTGTATCATGAAATTCAAGAAATCCTATGAATTGATGTTTTTCAGGAAGAAATAATTCATAAATACTAAGGGTGTTTCAATAATAAAACAATTTGGGATTTATAAAGTAACAAGATTCAAATTCCCCAAATAGACTTCCATTCAGAAATAATCGCTATTTATAATTGGTATTGAAAAATAAACCATTGTGGTAATTGTAAGATTATATTCAGAAGAAAGTAATATAGTTTCCAATTATTATAAATTCCGATACAATAAAATGAAATATAATTAATATAATTTAATTGAATATTGATGTTAATACTATTTGGTCAGAATATACAATGTTAAACAAGTGGGTGTGAATTTTGTCACTTCCATAATCTTCAACAATTCTTATGTTGGAAGATGACTATGATTTCTATGGATTTATAGTAATTACATTTTCGAAATAAGAATATTTAGTAGATAAACTGAAATAAAGGAAATATCTTTTTCTTTGGTTTGTGGAACAATGATACCGTAGACCACTCTAAAAATCACACACTATGAAATCATGGTGAATTTACCAAGATTGGTCTTCTTATTAGAAGACCATAAATCTACATTGGAGTGTAGGTAACTCAAACCTTTACAAAAAGATTGAAACAAAGATTTCTTGTTCTTTAACAGCTAATTGGCTATTCCTAGAAAAGAGTCAGAAGATGATACTCTACCATAATTGAGTATCAGTAGTTGAAACTCAAATAAATCAAATGATAATTGATTTTAATGGTTCGAGTTGATCTTCATAGTTAACACACCATGAAACTGAAAATTGATCGACCGTCTTCTTCAAAAAATATTATATTCATCTTTGAAATATTATGATGAGATCCTTATTGAAAAATTATCTTTAATATAGTTTTAACTAAACAATAGTATTAACTAAATGTTGAAATACGCAGAAAATTCAAAAAATATCATCATTTATAAATAAAAAAGATTTGATCATTTATAGTAGAGGTAGTATAAAAGGTCATTTCAATAATTTAGTAGCACATGTGATTCACATAACACACATATATTTTTGAAGAGATACTCAGAATAAATATCTAAAATAGATAGATTTCATCAGTATTCCATATCTATATTAATTTTTGGATTGATCATAGAATTTCAATTTTCAATTTACCAGGGGAGTCATAACATCCCTAAATAATAGAAGAAAATTTCTCTAATAAATAAAGTTCTTTGAAACAATCATAACAATCCTAGACTTGGTCTTCAATTCTCACTTGAAAGTTATAAAAATATGAGATTGAAAACCCAAAATAAAACATTCATCATTGATAACATTACATCGGTTTGAACTACAATGCGCAAGATTACTTCATATAGCATCTGGTTCTTTCATGTAACATAGGGATCCCTCAATCATATGGTTCCATAACCACACTTAATTCTTCATCTAATACATGGAATAAAATTAGTGTAGGGATGATAATCCATAAATTCTCCATTTAGCATAATATTTTGAATGTATAATAGATTAACCATGAATTCAAATTCCCAAAGATACAGTTTATGTCATGACCTATCCGTTGGGGGATGAGCCATGACTTCCCCAAGCCCGACCTACGAAGGATAGGTGCTGGAGACTAGTATCGAAGGCGTAAACCAACAAGTGGGGGTCAATTTACCAGATACATGTATGCACACGCAACCCAACCAAGTGCCATCTCATAAGAAAAGAGACAGTATACCGTTGAAAGAAAACTGATTACGGTCACATCTAAAAGTAAGTAGGCCATAATACAAACCCTCAAATAAAGTACTAAAAACAGTAAATTACAAGAATGATCTAATGTCCATTCATAGAAAACCCCACCAAATCGTAGAAGTAGTGTGGCTACAGGGATCCAAGGGAGTACGTATCATCTGTCGGATCTCACAGCGTCCCACCTTTTCCAATGCCACCAAGTCCGTCATTGAAGCGTCAATCATCTGTATGGGATATGACACACAAGTGGGAAAGGCTCGTGCATGGGTGAGTGACATTAAACTCAAAAGGGACCCCCAAAACAACATGTAAATACCACACATCAAACAAGATGTATAACATAATGCAAAAGTACACAACAAAAATCAGCTCACACCAGGTATCACATTATGTCAATAATAGAAGAATCATCAAATCATCGAACTCCTCTTCTATTGGAGAAGATCTCCTCTAACGAGCATCATGGGTCTGCTAGGTCACGTAGAGACACCTCCAACTAACCATTGACTATTGTGGTACTCATACCTGATGGGTACCATGGGTTTACCAGGTCATACAGAGCCGCTTCCCACCATGGGCCTACTGGGTTACACAGAGCCATTTCCCACTAACATTGGACAGTTTTGGTACTCATCCCTAATGGGTACCATGGGCATGTCGGGTCACACAAAGCCACTTCTCACCGTGGGAATGCAGGGTCACACATAGCCGCTTCCCACCTTGGCCGGACTGAGGAATGCATCTTTGATGGGTATCCTGGTAAGGATAGGTCACACAGATCCACATCCCACTATGGGCCTATAGGGTCACCCAGATCCGCTTCCAAATGGGCCAGTTGTCGAGTATTAAAGAGTTTTCGGTCAATAGTCTTCAGATCTTAGTCAGACGCAGGGTTCTATACATTGTCTTCTTGAGGGAACATTCCCCCAAGAGACTCTCCACATATTTATATCTCTATAAGTCAATAGAAATTATACCAAAATAGCTGTCTACTGAAAAGAGTCCCAAAGAAACAAATGACTCATCAATCAGATGCATGATTTCCAAGATATAGAAATTTTAGTACCGAGGGCCTGATTGGATTCCTGAGTGATCCAACCCTGCCATACACCAACTTTCATGAAAACTCAACTGGATTATCACAAGAGTACTTCATTTTCCTAAGTTTCTCGACACCATAGACAGTTCTTCAAATGGACGTATGGTTTAGAAGGTTGGGAACATTTTGTGTAACTGGTTTGTATGGAATCTGTGTCTGGTTCGCCTCAGTCGGGCTGGCCCAACCCGATGTGGCATGGCCCGACCCGAATCAATCAGATTCGACCCTTCCCTACTCGGTTCTAACCTGACTGGTCTGCGGGTCAGCCTACTAGTCTACAAGTTGGCCCACCGGTCGATAGGTCGGTCTGTTGGTCCAGCCTGGTGGTGCCTCGCACCTGGCGCTGCGGGCCGCCAAGGACACCCGGATGCTACATGTCTGGGTCTGGATAACGGGGTGCGGAGCCGTGTCAGCGTTTCAACCCACAGGGGTTTACCAAATGCAGTTCCATGTGGCGCCAAGGGTCCCTCTATGCCGCAATAAACAGGCCGCAGCTTCGCCGCTGGGCATTCCGTGGTGCATTCCCTGTTCTTCGACCACCGATCGAACTGCTGGCCCTTGCTCTTGCCTCGGCTGTCACAGACTGCAACCCTACTGCCACGTGGGAACGCCTTTAGGAAGCATGCCCCACCCTGGTTCTACCACCTATCGGGGATGCAATTCGTTCTTCTTCCAGGCACGCGGTCAGCGCCATCGCCTGCCAGTGCCGTGCGATCATGCACCGCTGCTAGTGCCGATGTCGGCGGCAGGATGCTCACAGGGCTACCGGCCACTCACTGGTGGCCCGTTACCTATGAAGTATTTTCCAACGGCCCCCTAGGATCACATTTATCACTATGGTAAGAACTAATTCATCTGGTCATGAACATTAAATTAGGTGATCCTAATAAATGCAAAAGATAAGGGGCTCGGGCCTTATTCGTGTCGGTCGGTGCCCTCCGCGTTAGATATAAATCATGGGGGGGGGGATCAGGAAAAAGGTTTTTCAACCAGATTTCATTCCATAATTTAAATCCTAATCCCAATAATAAAACACACCCTCATGCATACATATCGAATAACAGAACAATTTTTCCATGAGTTGATACATTATTATCATTTTAGTATAGGTTGTGTTGGAAAACAAAAATAATCAATGAAACCCCAACCTATAATGGTTAGAGAGCGCTCATGATTGAGGAAGTATCATTGTTCGTCATCCCCACAACAAGACACCCATTTATACACTTCAAACACCAATCTACGGTTCATGGATTTGGTGTCGCATGTCACAGCTTGCTAGAACTGGCTCTTTCAAGAGTTTGGTGTCTAGGTACTCCTTCATCACTTCCCTGCTTGGTGTAGTCATTCCATCTCCTCCCCTAATGTTCCATATAAATTGAATAGGGGGAGTGTAAGTAACGACATGGGGAATTAATGGAGGCTCATTAATTTGGAATCTTATTAATTCTCTAATGATGTCGTTACATAGGATTGGAAAGTCAAGCCTTTATTGTCTTGATTCACTGAGGATCCCACACTCCGCTTGTCCTTTGGTAGAGGAGCAATAAAATAGAATGATAAAATTATTTTATTTCATTACTTTTAAAATTCACAAAACATAACTTCTTATTTGGATATACTGTGGTCAAATAAATCTGCCCTTAAACGACTCCCTGCACTATGGATTAAATGTTTCCCTCAAATTTTTAATCCAAGAAATGTTACAAATGATATAAAACACTGATCACACTTTTATTGAACGTACCTTAATCAATGTTTAGAAATTCATTCTAGCGACTCTTTTCCTTGGAATCAGGCACGACCAAATTTCACAAACATGTAATAATTCCATGTAATTAAAAAATATTACATTGAAAATATAGGTCTTTACATTATTTAATCCTTAAGGCTTTTCATCCCTAAAATCCACAATATTGAATAAGAAAAAAATGGGGGCACTGAGCATGAATCAGGGCCTACCACTTCCATGTCCTCTCCTGGAAGATCTCATGCTGCCAGCGAACACAAACTAGAGGAATTGACCACCCACAAAGGACTCACTACCTTCAATCCTCAATCCCTACTGGATCCTCCATAAACATCGCACCATCGTCCATGTCTAGCTCTCCATTGTCGATGTCGTGAGATGCATCATGCATGTATCTCTTCTTCTCAGATACGAGGAAGACGTTGTGAACCATCCCCAAATGTGGAGGATGTTCCAAGTGGTATGTCACCTATCCTATCATCCAAAGTATCAAAAATGTTCTAATAAACATCAGTGATAACATGCCTACTCGGCCCAATCTCTGTAGTCAACACCGATGAGATACTGATAGGAATATGTTCTCCCCCTCATGAAACTCAAAAGGTCTATGTCTCTTGTCATCATAGGACTTCTGTTTTCTCTGTGTAGTATTCATTCACTATTGGATGATCTGCACCTTCTCAGTAGTAGCCCGTACGAGCTCTGGACCCATTAGTGCTGACTCCCCTGGGACTGTCCATCATAGTGGTGATCTACACGGTAGACGGTATAGGGACTTGAATGGTGCCATACCGATGGTGGAGTGATAACTGTTGTTGTAAGAAAACACCACCAAGGACATGTGATCCTCCCAAATATAACCATAATCATGGACGCATGCATGAAGCATGTCCTCCAACATCTGAAAGGTCTGCACCATCTGACCATTTTTCTGTGGATGAAAGGCGATGCTCAAATGTAGCGGAGTCCCAAATTACTCCTACAATCCCTTCCACAACCAGGATATAAAATGCATGTCATGGTCACAGATAATCATCGATGGAACCAAATTAATTCACATAATATTCTCCACGTAGAGGAATCCCATGTCTTCTAATGATCCCAGCTCTTAGATTGGTAGAAAGTGGGATGAATTTATGTGTCAATCAATGATCACCCAAATTGAATCATTTTCCTGGATGTATGTGGAATCAATGTCATGAAGTCCATGGAGATCCCATCCCACTTCCAATCATGCACCAGTAGTGGATGAGTTAGGCCTGCTGGAACCTGAATCTCATCATTCACATGTTGGCAATTGAGGCATCGTGAAAAAAACTCTTCCAATACCTTGTTCATCCCTTCCCACCAGTGCTAATGCTAGAGGTTCTGGAATATCATCACCACACTAGGATATACCGCCAGAGGGGACATATGGAACTCCCTCAACACCTCATCTTGTTGTGCCACTAGTACCATGGTACATCTTATGAAGAGGAAGATGTCCTCCCCACCTACATAAAATCCATATGGTGCATGTCCTAAGGATATTTGAGCATATCGAGCCTCTTAGTCAAAGTCCACAAGATTCACCTCCCTAACTCGCTAAAGGAGTGGGGGAGTTATAATCATAGACTAGAGGTATGTTTCTCTATCTCTATCTATGAGGGATATATTCAACACAGCTAGCGGCGCTGTCACCTCGCTCAGAAACTGTAGACCAGACCACTTGCTGAGTGAATTTTCTACCACGTTCCCCTTCCCAGTAGTATAGACTATGTCAATGTCATTGTCCTAGAGGAACTCTAGCCATCACCATTTTCTCAAGTTTAGTTCCTTCTGAGAGAAGATATACTTGAGACTCTTGTGATATCAGTATATTGTAAAACATTCGACAATCAATTAATGTCACCACATCTTCAAGGTTAAGACCACAACTACAAACTTCTAGTCATGTGTATCAGAGTTCTGCTCATGTTGTCTCAGCTGTCACGATCCACAAGAGATCACTGCTTGCTTTTGCATCCGGACACACCCAAGTCCTATCCCAGATGTAACATACTAGAATACATACCCAATGCCCTCTGCTAGTAGCCTCAAAATGGGGGCACTTGTTAGTCTCTACCTTAGACACAGAAAACCTTCCTGGAATCTCTCTGTCTAGATGAATGGCTGCCCCTTATTCGTCAAAGCTGACAAGGGTGCCACAACTCTGGAAAAGTTAGGCACAAATCTCTGGTAGTATCCTACCACCCCCAAGAAACTCCTCACCTTGGTTACAATCCTAGGTGTCTCCAAAGAAAGAACAACCTCTAACTTCAAAGAATCAACAACAACTCCAGCTTCTTTGATAACGCGTCCCAGAAAGTGGACCCCTCGTATCCAGAACTGGCAATTCAATAGCATACCATAAATCTTGTGCTCTTGGAGTGTATCAAGAACTATCTGCAGATGATAGTCAGGCTCCTCCTCCATCGCTGAGTATATCAGGATGAAATCGATGAATACCACCACAAAGCGATCATGGTTTTGCTGAAAGATTTTTTTCAGGAGTCCCATGAACACTACTATGTCATTGGTCATGCTAAACGTATTAAAGAAGAACTAATAGTGGCCATACCAACACATGAAGGTTGTTTTTGGCACATCCTCATCTCTTATCCTAAGCTGATGATAGACTGATATGAGGACTATCATTGAAAACCAATGAGATCCCTTTAGAAAATTGAAATGATCATTAATCCTCGTAAATGGATTCTTATTGTTAATGGTCTCTTGGTTTAGTCACAGATAGTCTACACAAAGTCTCAAACTCCCTTTTTCCTTCATAGAGAATAAAACCAGGGCTGCCCCTAGAGAAACACTGGGCCTTATCAACCCCGTTCCTTGCAAGTACTCCAACTGTACCCGTAACTCATGATGATCTATAGGATCCATCTGATATGCTGGTGTAGATATCAGTGTCTTCCCAGGGTACAGGTCGATGTAAATGTCTACCTCTTTGCATGGAGGTTGTCCCGAAACAACCTCAGGAATTGTATCGGTATACTGGTACACCACTAATGGATAGATTGGACTCTCAACATCAAATAACCTGAGGGTAAGGCTAGCCAACTGATGTGTGATTGGCTACACCCTCCTCTAGGAAAGTCTATCATGTGCTGCAATGCTCCCATTCTCACTAGTGAATGAAAAACCTAGTCCCATATATGCGGAAACACCACAAGTTGTGCCAAATATAGTCAATCTGAGCCTGAACATTGGATAACCACCCAATACAAAAAATTACATCGTAAGGCCTCAACACCATTATTAGTAGATCCCAACCAAATAACTTGCCTCCTAGAATAATATAACATTTCCCGAACTAGTTTTTAATCGAAGAATATTCTCCTGTAGAAGTATCTAGTCTTATGGATCGAGCCAACAGCTCTGTCGGATTCTAGGAGCTATAAAGATGGGCCTAAAATATAAAAGATCTTTTGACACCTATGTCTATATGTAATGCATCTAGGGTGCAATAGACACAGATCGTACCTCTAATCATATCTAGAGCATCGTGGTCATAGGCCTTAGCTACCTGGAGTTGAGCTCGTCCATGTCCTCCCGCGTTTAGTGGTTGGGGTGGACAAACTGGTAGTGGTGGCGGTATAACCTCGAATTAACTCCTACCACCTGCTGCACAATAATCTCATATTCCATGTCCTCCATCCTGCAGGCCTCCCTGCTCGAACCTCAGCCTCAGCCTTGATAGTCCAATGACCATCTGCTGGTCGTCCATAAAGAGGTTCGGGCAGTTGCAAGCCATGTGACCCTACCCACCACATGTATAGAACTATAGGCTCCCTGCTGAATCCCTCTACATTGGGAACCTGTCACTATTGGGCTAAAATCCTGGGGTCACCCTCTAAAAGACTTGGCCTACTTGGGCCCACACACCTGATGCTTGCTGCCTACCAAAGACTCTATTGACTAGGTTCGGCTAGCAGCTCTGGCTATCAGTGCCTACTCTATCAGGTATCTCTCCGCAAGAATGGACTGCTCCAGCACACCAGCCGGGGTGGGGATACTGAGGGTCACCACTAAAGCCCTGATCTCCCACCTAATCCCCTTCTCGAAGGATCAATATCGAAAGGAAGGGTCTTATACCATATCCGTACAGTATCAAAAATGCTCTGTAAACCTTGCCAAGTACTTGGACACTATCATGATTCCCTCCTAAATGTTAAGTAGGTCCTGAATGCACCCAGAGTGCAACATTCCAGGGAAAAACTCATCCTGAAAAATTCGTTTTGATGTAAACCCATGTGAGGGTCACCTAATCATGAACCTGGATGGTCAAAATCCACCATCTCCTAGCTGATCCCTATATAAGGATTTCTACCATGATCACCATCTGGCCATGCAGTGTCCTCATTAAGAGGAAGACCAGCGTCATAGCCTCTAGCTAGTCCTTAGTGACTTGAGGATCTGTCTCTACCCTGAACATGGGAGGAATCTGTCTCTAAAACTCATTTAGGGCACATAGCCTACGAATTCCTTCTTCTTGAACTTCCTATAGTAGGGTCTGACCATCGGGTGGTGGTAGCACTAGGGTATCACCCGACAGGGCCATCTAGAACCCTGGTCCCTAAAGAGATGCCTCATTGTTGGGTCGGTTGTCCTCACACATCAGGATCCTAGATGGTCAACCACGTGAAGGCATCCTGATATAAATTAAGATGGGCCACTGTTAGAACATTATAACTAGTGAGATGACATTTATTCGAAATCAAAAAATGAAAATGTAACTAGTATTTTTGTGCATTGATCCAGAGAATAGGACTCAAGGTTCCAGTGTATGGTTACGTCAGCTGCCGCACCAACCCTGGATTCCCCAAACCTGATGGTCGGACTCTTAACACTCAACATTATCTCTTTAAAAAAAACATAGACTCCTAGTATTTGAGGTATAATTGACCAAATTTGATACAACTTCTTCATGACCCGTCCCTTGGGGCCCGTGCTGTGACTACCCAATGCCTACCTCCCAAAGTCTAGGGGATAGAAACTAGTGCCGAAGGAATAAAAATGCAAGAGGGAGGAATTTTCCTAGATACTTGTATGCACACGAAAACCCAACCAAGTACAAACTCACATGAAAAGAGATAGTATACCACTGAAAGAAAACTGAGTATGGTCATATCTTAAAGTAATTGGACAAGAATAAAAACCCACAAATAAAGTACTGAAAAAATTAATGCACAAGAGTGCTCTAATGGACATCTGTTGAAAACCCCACCTGATCTTAGGAGTAGTGTGGCTTCTGGAAGATGAGGAAGTATGTCTCGTCTTCCAGATCTCACTATGGCCCACCTGGTCCAATCATTCCAATTCCATCGTTGAAGCGTCGATCATCTGCACGAGACACAACCTATACATGGGCAAGGCCCGTGTAGGGGGTGGGTAACACTATCCTCAGTAGGGACCCCCAAAATAATAAGGAAAGAACACTCAACAAATAGAAAGTATTTAAAGAAGAAAAAGTACACAGCATGAGTCATCTCACCCCAGGTATCACATTATGTCAAGGGTAGAAGAATCATTATATAATCTAACTCATCAGATACTGGAGAAATCCTCATATGATGAGTATCAAGGGCTTACTAGGTCGTGTAGAGCCTCCACCCAGTAACCATGGACCGTTGTGGATCTCATTCCTGATGGTTACCATGGGAATTTTGGGTCACATAGAGCCGCTTACCATCATCGGCCTTCTGTGTCACATAGATATCCTTCCCACTATCCTTGGACTACTGTGGTACTCATCCCTAATGGGTACCATGGGCATGCTGGGTCGCACAGAGCTGCTTCCCACCTTGGGCCTTCTGGGTAACACAGAGCTACATCCCACCTTGTTCGGACTGAGGTACGCTTACCTGATTTATACCATTGGTGTGATGGGTCACACAGATCCACAACCCACCATGGGCCTACTTTTTCACAAAGAGCCACTTCCCACTAGGCCAATCGTTGTGTCATAAAGAGTCCAAGGTCAACAGTCTTCAGGTCTCAGTTAGCCATAGGGTTCCGAACATTGTCTTATTTGGAGAACTTATCCTCAAGCCACTAAACATATCTTGATATCACTGGATGTCACCAAAAGTATTCCAAAATATCTGTCTCCTCAAATGAGTCATAATGTCGTAAATGGCTCGTCAATCGTATGCACAATTTGTAAGATACATGCATTTTAGTGGCAAGGACCCGATTGGATATGTTTATGATCCAACTCAGTTATACCCCAACATTATACAAAACTCAAGTGGAGTATCTCAAAAGGATTGAATTGTCATAAGGGTCCCAAATCCATAGACGGTTCGTCAAACAGACCTCTGGTTTAGAAGTTAGGGCTCGTATTGTTTAACTGGTTGGAACGTGGTCCGGGTCTAGTCCACCTTCGTCAGACCGGCCCATCCTAGTTCGTCATGGGATGAACCAGGTCACCCCGACTGGCTGGCCTAGAGCTGACCCAGCTGGGCCGTGGGGCTGGCCACTAGTCCGCAATTCGGACCGCTAGACGGTTGGTCGGTCCGCTGTGGCGGTTGGGCGGTGCCACCCACCTAGCCGCACACGCCGCAAGGGGCACCCAGAAATGATGCATCCCAGTAGGACTGATAGGGAATAGAGCCATTTTAGTGGGTCAATGTGTAGTTGTTGACCCAAAACAACACCACATGGGGCTGCAGGTCCCTCTGTGCCACGGGCAAAAGGCCGCGGCTTCACCACCTGGCCTGCTGCTGGCCCTCGCCTAGTCCTCTGGCCGGCGGTTGAACCGGCGGCCCCTGCTCCTGAAACGACCACTGCAGGTCGTGGCCTTGACACCATGTGGATGTGACGCCAGGGGGTGCGCCACAACTTGGTTCTGCCACCCCACAGTGCAGTGGTCTGTTCTTCCGTTGTGTGCCGCCAGTGTTCTATAGTGGGCCGCCACCAGCACAGGTATCTACGGTAGGATGCTTGGCGGGCCGCCGGTCGCGCACCAGTGGCCCATTTTCTGCGAAATTTGCGTCTGCGGCCTCTATGGATCACCTTCTTCACTAAAGTAGGCTCTAAGTCATCTTATCACCAACTTCAAATTGGGAAATCACAATCATGCACAAGAGATGGGGTTCGGTCCTTGTTCGTGTCAGCCCGTGCCCTCCGCATTTATGATAAATCCTGGGGGGTTCTGGGGAAATGATGATCAACTATATTTCATTCCTTAATTTAAATCCTGATCCCAACAATAAAAAAACCTTCCCATATATATATATATATATCAAATAATGAATAAACATTTTCTAGATTTGATCTATTCTTATAATTTTAGAATGGGTTGTGGGAAAAAAAACAATCATCAGTAACCCTACCTTGAATCGTTGGATAACACTCACAATTGAAGAGGTCTCATTGTTCATTGTCCTGGAAACAAGCGGCCCCCATAACCACAACGAATGTCAATCTCCATTTTGGGGTTTCAGTGTCTCACATCCCCTCTCACCAGAACCGGATCCTTCCTTCGAGAGTTTGGTGTCTCGATACTCCTTCAACACTTTGATTCTTGGTGATGTTGTATCATCTCCTCCCCCAAATTTCCATATAAATAGGAAAGGAGGATGGTAAGTAATGACGTGGAGAATTAATTGGGGATCATTAATTTGGAACCTTCTTAATTCCCTAATGAAGTCGTTATGTAGGATTGGAACATCACACCATTTATTGTCTTGACGCATCGCGAGTCCCAAACTATGATTTACCTTTGGTGAAGGAGAAAAAAAATAAAAAACTAAATTAATTTTATTTCATTTCTTTCAAAATTTACAAAAAATAACATATTCTCTGGATGTACTGTGGTCAATGTAAATCCTCCCTTAAGCGAATCCTGCCACTATAGATTCAATGGTGCCCTCGGTTTTTTAATTTCAGAAATGGTTCAGTTGTTAGAAAACACTACTCCCACGTTTACTGAACCTACCATAAATATTTTCATAAATTCAGTTTTGGAACTCCGAGTCTCGGAATCAAGAGCCGTCAATTTTAACAGATATTAAATAATTCCTTATAATTAAAACAATTATATGGAAAATACAGGTCTTTATAGTTTGTAAATAGAAATACCAACATCCACTATAGAGTTACTAATCAATCTGCTATTCAATCATCCAACCGTAAGGATATCAATAAAAACACGAACTGTTTAGAATAATATAGGGAAGATACCATATGCATGTGTTTCACTTTTCTGCATAACATACAGGTAGTGAACAATAAATTCATTTGACAAATACAGGTTTTGATACAGTATTTCAATATTAATTCATGTAATGTTAAATTCTATTAACCCTGATATAAATTCATGAATAATCAATCAAGAAAAAATTATTAGAAAAAAACAAGGTTATCTGTGAGCATAAAAATCATCATAAATTTTAGAGTGTTTTTTAGAAATTTCATTCCCAAAAATCTCACCCTTTTTGATGATCACAAAACCCATAACATAATCCACAACCAAAAATAAATGAAATATAGGATCTGTAAAGATACAAAAATAGATAGAGAAAATATTTCAAATTCATAGTATGTTTTAGATAAATGAAAATATATTATTGTAAATTAAATATTTTATATAATGAAATTTTTTTATTTCAATATATTCTCCCCCAAACATATTATCCTTAAAAATTATTACTTACAAATATTATCTCCTTCATTAAATATTCTCACCCAATTTTTGTATCAAAAATATGGCTTAAAAGAATAAATGATATAAACCCTAATTAATTTATCAATGAACTATAAATTTATAGTTTATAAATACTGATAAGGGAAATAAATTTTTGGATTAGAAATTTAGTATTGAATGAAAATAAAGTAAATGTAAATCTCAATAATAATATTTAAAATAAAAATAAATAAAATATTTTTTTATAAATAGAGTATAATTCACATCCCGTGCATGTTGTTCTTCAAAATGAGTGGCTAAGATCTGAATCGCCAAAGAAGAGGTTGAAGATGGATGATGAATGGCTTGGAATTCCCTATTTAATATCAATAAGTTTCAGTAGTAAGCTTTGAAAATGGTTTTTGGAGACATCTATCCACTTTTGAATAAGCTTCGTTGAATCTTGAAATTTTTTCAGATACTCCAGAAAATTAGCTTTTATAAACTCATTCACAACTTCCTTTGACTATGTGAATGAATTCAACATATCACTAACTTGATTAAGCACATGTACCAACCAATTTTCATTAGATGTATGGTGAATAACTAGATTCCGTTTATTTAATAACATAACACTTAAAGGAGTATTTTCACCCTAAAGATTGTGTAGTCTATAACTTCACTCATCAAGCGTATATTTAATATCTTCAAATATTCTGATTAGTTGTTGTGGTGTCTCTATAGATGAGTCTAATGTTCAATTTCATTCCCTAAGAGATTGAAATTATCTTTCTATCAACAACTTAAAGAAATCTAAATTAGAATTCATGACATATTCATATTTCGAAAAATTAAACTCTCTAGAAAAGTTTCTAATAAACTCTTGAAGATCTCTAATAGAAATAAGAGTTTCATTGAATTTTCATAGATCAAAGTTTTGAGCCTCACACAATACTCTTGAAACTAAAGAACATTTTAACTATTATGTATTATTTTTCTCTTTTTTAATTGTTCTCTAAGAAACATGTTTTGATCCTCCAATATATTAAACTTTATAACTAAGGCTGCAGTATTAGAATTAAGATATTAGTGATATTGAGTTCCAAGGTCAGGGATATCATCATAGTTATGAACTTCTACCAAGGACAGACATAGATCTTCATTACCAACTAATCAGTCTATTAAGGTAAATCCTCCATCAAAATCATTATCATGATAAAAAAGATATTGAGATTGAGGATCTGTAACATCGTTATGATAAGTTATTGACTGAGAGCCTCCTATTCAACATTATCAACCCCTAAATCCTCATGCACAACTTCTCATAGGGCCTCATCCACTGTTTGTATATTTTCAACTATAATCTTTCTCCATTCTAAAATATTTTATTCTGGCCAATATTCAGCCTCTTCATTAAGTATTTTTCTGATAGAACCAACTGAACGAATCATTATTTCCATTCCCATAGTAGTTATCATAATTAATTGTTGTTGTTCTACTCCAATAGTAAGGTGATTATTGCAAGAATCGAACCCAAAGAATCCTATCATCATAACAGTCATAGCATTCATGTAGTTGTTTTGAGGACATTTTTTTCTAAAAAACATATTGAATTTTTTACAATTATTTTTATTAAAAATGAAATAATTAAACTATAGGGATAATATTTCATCTTGGCATCCTTGTGGAAGCAATGTTTTAGATAAATTATCAAAATATGAAAATAATTAATGTTTACATGGTTTAGAAATTTAAACATGAAATACATGTTAGGATATAGAAATTTATCTAGCACATTAGACATTGGTAAAATCCCAGATTGTATGAATTTAAGAAATACTCAGTGGTTAGGAGTAAGCACTTTCATTATTACTTTTTGATAGTTAAAATTCAAAATAATGAAAACATACAATCCTATGAATTTGTTTCCATTAATGATATTCATTAAAATAAAAATGAAACTCCCCCACATGGGAACAACATAACAACTAATACATTTCCATAAATGAAATGATAAAATCAAGTATCATCAATATTAGAGACAATATTGTCTTCATCAAAACCCAGACTTAATAAAGCAGTTCTAAAAAAATAATCTACATCAAAGTTGAATAATACAGGAATGTTATCTTCTCCAAAATTAAATTCTAGGCCTTGATATCTTATTGCTTCCCTGATAATTTTTTTAGAATATAAATTATTGAAATTGGATACCATTGCATGGAGCACTTTTCATGTTTTTCATCTTGTGTAAATAGAGGTTTCTAACTCACCATCTTCAGATCATCGATAGGTTCCCATCACTAGAGGTTTTGATATTGAAGGAATAGATGGTTTAGGGATTAAGAAAATGGGAATCAAAGAAATTTTAATAGGAAAAATGGACATGTAGGATAGGAGAAAGATAGAGAGATAATTAAATCTTTTTTCTCATGATGATTGAGAATGTACTCATTAATTTTAACTTTTGAAAAGAAAAATAAAAATAAATTGAAATAAAATTAATTTCAAAACTAATTAAAACATTATAGAAGAAAAATATTTCAGATTATTATGACATGTTAAATAAAATTTGAAAAATAAAAACAGAGAGACTATATATAAACTAATAAACATTTAATAAAAACTAAATATTCCAAAAACACCCTTAATAAAACAAAAACATTCACTAGAAAAAGGTTTATTGAAAATATCAGTTAATTAATATATGGTAATAACAATTTATAATGATATATATTTTTAAGGACATGATCTCTTAGAAAATGATGCATTATATCATTGTGTTTAGTCTTGGAATGAATTATAGAAGTTTTTGAAATATTTATAGCACAAATATTATCATATAAAATAGTTATACTTTTAAAATCTATTATATATACTAAACTTGGGTGTTTCCCTGCTTATGTGTCACCACCACATTAAACCACATCAACCATTTCTCATCTCCATTTTCAATTAAGCCTTCCACTATCTGCTCGCACAACTATAATACCCCTCATTTTTCATCTCCAACAAACGCATAACCATGCCCCAACTTTGCGATTATGGTTTACTTATTCTATCTTCTTCCTCCTTCTATGATCTAAATCTATAGTCATTTCACCCTTCCCACTCACGATTTCCCTCTGGTGTTCTAAGGGTTCCCGCCGAATATAGATGTCTCCCTTGACGACTCTCCTCTCCATCCACACCACAGGACACCGCACCTCCGCCTAAGCTTCTAATATCCTCCCTAACATTTACTCCCACCATGGTATCCAAATCATCCTAGATTACTCCTCCAAACCTCATTCCAATTCCACTGTGCATGTTTTTCATCGCTGGTCCTAGAATTCCCACTGAATACTGCCATCTGTCCCAGACTATCTTCTCCAGCCTCATCATGCCACGCCTTGACCTATAACCTCATCCCCAACACCTTATTCCACCAGGGTATTCACATAATCCTCAATACCTTTTACAAACCCCTGATCGAATTCCACCGCTATCCTCAACGTCAGCTTATCCACCAAACCATCTTCCCGTCTTTACACCTCTGACTATGCATCGCAACCCCACTTCTTTCCCCCATCTGCTTCGCCCTTCATTTCTGTGATGTTTTACTTTTCAAAAAACCATACACCTTGATTATTCCCACCACATTCTCTACTAAAGGCCACCGGCAATAGATCTCTGTGAAGTTGACCTTTCTAGGTCAACGCTTTTGATGGATTCTCTTCTGCAAGAGTATATCCCACCTAACTTCATTTCAAGGCATGATTTTGGTATCATTCATAGTGTTTTAATTATTTTTGAATGATTTATTATTGGGTTTTATAGCATGATTAAACAACATTGAATCACTTATTGGTTTCTCATTTCTTATCACTTCAATTTTTATGGCACGACTCTTCATGATAATTTTTAAAGTAAAAATATTTCACTATGGTTTGTTTTTGATTATGCATTGAAACTTATTCTATCTTCTTTTGGTTCCACACATTGACATCCATTCCAATAAATTATATTGGAATTATTTGTTTATAATTCTTCTAAATCTCCATGATGGATATGTCCTCTATTTCTGATTTTTTGACTACATTCATTTGGGAGTTTTTTATTCCATTTTTCTTTGTTTGTTTCTCACATTGATTTTACAGCAATAATGTCATAAGGATAATACGAGTTAATGAAATTGTAAGTGTATTTGTGTTATTGATATTCATTTTTCTTCTCTTATTTAAAATTTTATAACAATCATAAAAATAAAATAACATTTTCTACAGCGGTTATTAACAAACCTTCACAACATAATAATGGTAAATAATTTTCCTATTCATGATAAATGGTGTCGGTTTTGATTGTGAAAAACACTTAAAAATATACAGTAAATTCATTTTATTTTTACTCCACTGTCTATAATTTTATATCATCATATTTACATTTATATCTTGTATGTATCACATCAAGTAACATGAAAACACAACAACTCTAAGTAAAATATTCAAACAATTCATTTTTTCAACACACCATCTCTGAGTGGAACCATAGGTACACGAATACTCTATTCACTATAAATGTTTCATTAAAAATGATTATTAAAATTTTAAACTCTATAATTACACATATTTTTTTTGATAAATCTTATGAATCAAATATTGAATTGTATTTGGGGTCTTAAAATTACAAGTATTATATATTTTTTTATACATTACAAATGTGATTTTTAAATTTTTAAATACAAATGATTCTCTTTGTACTTCACTTGATATCTATCAATTGTTTAAATATTTTTATTCCAAATCTCCATGATGGATATGTACTCATATTTTAATGTTGTTTTGATAGTATTCATTTGAGAGCTTTAACTTCCGTTTTTATTTGTTTTTTCTCACATTGATTTTATAGCCATCACGTCATGGGAATTATACGTGGTAACGAAATTGAAATTGAATTTGTGTTATTGATATTATTATTTTTATCTAAAATGTTATAAAAATCATAATAATAAAACATCCATGTTTTTCAATGGTTATTAACAAATTTTCACAACATAATAATGATAAATAATTTTCACATTCATGATAAACGGTGTCGATTTTAAATCTAAAAAAAACTTACACTTACACATTAAATTAATTATATGTTTAATCCATTGTCTATAATTTTATATCTTTATATTTGCTTTTATATTTAGTATATACCACTTCCAGGAACATGGATATACTAAAACTCTATGTGCAATATTAAAACAATTTTTTTGTTCAACACATCCTCTCCAAGTTAAGAAAAAGGTACTTGGATACTCTATTCACTATAATTTTTACTTATAAATTTCTTATTAAATTTTTCACTTCTTTACTTACATCTATTTTTTTCAGATATCTTACGACTCAATTGTTGAATATTTTTTGGCATCCACAGAATGTACAAATATTAAATAATTTTTTATATGTTACAAATGCATCATTTTATTTTTAAACACATTTGTTTCTCCATGTACTCCATTAAATTTCAATTACTACTTTTTTTAAAAAATATCACACTTATATTTACTTTTCTGAATATTATTCCAACATCATGCTCACTTATACATCTACGATAGATTCATTGGTGTTATTCGTTATTCTTTCCACATATGGTAAGTTATTCTTTATAACTTTTCTACTTTAACTATGTTATTAAATTATTAGTATTTCTCTTTTCTTATGAAGTTTTCTTCTTCTATTATAACACATCCAAATTTTAAAATTATCAATTACATCATCCATTCCATTCAGTCTTCCAACCATTTTTATTGTTGATTTCATTTGATTTTGTAATTAAATTTTGCGGCATTTCTTTCAGTTTGAATCATTCCACTATATTATTTATGAATGCTACAATTTTTCCTCATATTCAACTAACAATTATTAAATTTCACACTACAATAATTAGATCTATTTTTTAGATACGTCTTATGAATAAAATATTAAAGATTTTGATGCCATAAACTGAATGTATAGGTATGTCCTCATAATTGTTAGTGTCACAATTTCCTTTTATCTCATGTATTCACTACTCTATGGTTTCCATTTCTTCTTTTCCATGACTCATGTGAATTTCCCTTTTAAATTGTTGTTGGAACTTATTACATGACATACATGGTTTTCAACATAATTTTTGAATCCAACGGATATAGAGTACATCGGATGGAGAGTGATCATAAAGACTCAACTTCATATGTTTTCATTTCAAAGAAAGTTATTTGATTTATGAAAACAGCTGCACAAATGTTCTTTTTGATAAGATCAGGCTACTTTTCGGGTTTCAACCGTTTATTATTGATATATATTATCTTTTGTGATTATCCTACTATATAAATATACCTATTCATTTAGTGTGTATATTTGAATCAAAGAATCTACCCAATTCTTTTTCCTAAATGTTCTCACTATGGATTAAATAATGTGCATCTCTCAACTTCAATTTTTTATTCACTGATGAATAACCTGCTTTTGTATCAGTATCTTACCCATTTTAAATTTATGAAGATAACAAAACCAGTATATATACCTCATCATCTAATGTTATTCCCATAAACAATTGATGTAACTCCTCTAATGAAACATATATCCTTTGATGATGCTTAATATAATACTAGTCTGCAAGGTTTTCTTTCCACTCAAACTAGGATAGAAATTTAGAGAAACATCTATGTTGATATTGGTACTCTAATCTGGACTTACATCAACATTGATATGCTCAATTATAAGGATTACTATAGGTATCCATGTGATAGAAACATTACTATTCACTTATGATTGCAGATGTTCCAAATTCTTTTTATCTCTCCCTATCATTTTTTGCTACTATAGAGAACCTAGAAGTGCAGGCTACCTGTATATAGACTACTATAGAAAATTGGATTCCATTTTTCTCTTTCTTTCAACCTATTTCGGCAAGATGATGAATCAATTCTAAATATATTCGCCTCCTCTATATTTTAATGAAGGTCTTGGAAACATATTCATCATAAATATGGAGTTAATGTGAACATAGATAGGTTTGATGGATTCGTGACATCCATCATATATTTTTTCAAGACTGATCAAATCCAAGAATTACTGGTCACACCATTTGCTGATGTCATTGATTATATTTTAAAGGTAATAAATTCCCTTACCTATGAGTATCATAGGCCCTCTTTGAAAGCTGTGTTGAATGATGTTTATAGGAAAGTAATGGAAACTTCCAAAACACTACATATTGGTCATGATAGGCTTTCTTAGCAGAAATAACAGGTGAATAGGAGGAGAGAATGAAGTAGATTTGAGGGTAAGGCACCAGGTCTTAGAAAGGTGTTGCATTTCCTGTTTTTATTTGTGTTTAGCTTTTTTTCAGGATTGTCTTTTGGATGCTTTGTTGTGTTTTATCTAATTTTATAAAAACTACTAAATAGCATTCAATCAATAAAAAATGTGATATGCTAAATTGACATATAAAAAGTAGAACTAACAAGTAACAAAAATGTAATATATAGTTACATAAGTAATTTTCAATATGAAGAAGATTTTGAATGCCTTAACAAATTATATAACAATGTATTGAATATAAAAAAAGGATTGGTTATAAATGAAACTCTAGATGCCTTGAAAATCATATTGATAGTTAATATGTGATAAGGAAATTTCCTCAACAGTTTATATGATAATCTAATATGAAAATATAATTTGATAATAGAATTGATGTTGAATTGAAAATAGTTAATATCATAGTTAATTACTAGGATAATTATCCTTTCAATATAAAATATTTCTTCTCACATTTAATTATGTATCATGCATGATAAGAGAAATTTTTATTCAATATCAATTCATTTACATATTGACAATATACATGCAGTTACAAGACATTGATAGTGCTTGTTATTTTCTGTTTTATCACTGATGGATAAAATTTTAGAAAATATCAACAGTTTCTAAAAATTGACTTTATATTTCAAATCAATAAAATGAATATTTTCCTTCAATTAGAGGAGGATGTGTTTCTTCTATTGTGTTATTTTTTTCATGGAAAAAATATCAATATTATTAGCATGAAATATACATATATTTTTATATTCAATAGTTATACATTGATTGTATCAAAAAATATTTATTGAAACTTGTTTTTTATGATATTATTTTGTGTGAACCTTCCAAAGAGACATTTTATTTCTGTTTTTTTGTGATATATTTTCAAAAAAGTTGAATAGATGATGCTTATTAGGTTGATGGAGGATTATAACTTGATATATCTTGATAGAATTCGATTTTTCATATGAGGATCGAAGACTACTTGTGAAAAACACTGATGTTGATGTGGTGTTTAGAGAAATGTGGTTGATGATGCTTTATACTTATATTGTAAGTATTTTGGAAGCAACATGAAGATGATGGACTATTTAAGTATGCTGAACATTGAATAATGTACTCTAATGATTATGATTTTTAATATTTAGTTCAAATAAATTGTTTGCTTCTTTTCATCACCTCTCACATTATGGTTACTAGTTGTTTTATTTGTACATAGATTTATCTCATGATTTTGATGAATAAATGTTTCTTTAATGAGTAGTCCTAAGTGATTTAAATCACGACACTTCAACAATTATGAAGTTTCAAAAACATGACTACACTTATTTATTTCATTTATTCAATAGATAGAACTACTGTCAATTGATATGTTCAAATGTTTCCTTGAAATGAAAGGATTTCTATTTTAAGATATGATTTTGTTTCATTCCATGGAGTAAATATTATATAATCTTCTATTTTTTCTCATTCTATTTTTCATTTGATTAAAAGTTTTAATAAATTTAAATTATAAGTGCGTTAATTACGATCATTTCATGCAAATGTATGGGTTGGGTACTAGTTTAGTATAAAGTCTAGTAGGTTTTTTTCATCCACAAAACCTGGTCACATCAACTGCCAGTAGACTCATATTCTTCCTTACTTGTGGATAGGGAAACTGAGGGTTGTTTCTTACTAGAGTGTGATAATAAATATTTTCCTAAAATTTGATAGGTTTCTGAGTTATTTTTTCTATCTAATCAAAAAAATCCAAAATCAACATTTGAATATGAAATTAAATTATAATCAAAAGTTATTGGGAAAATTAAGGATTGAAAGAAGATATTTTTAAGATTAAAAAATTCTTCTAACATAAATAAAATGGGATTATATTAGATTTGATTGAAATATAGTAGATAAAAATATAGAAATCATAATTTTTGGTCTGCTATTAGTAAGATATAACAAACTACCAATCATACATCTATAGAACATGTTGCCTATAGGTTTTACAGTTTTATAAAAATCAAGTTTTATATTGGTAAACATGGGAGTTGTATATGTCTTATTATTTTCTATAAAAACATTTTCAGAAAATAAAAAAATGTAATTTCTTCGATTTAAAACATTTCCATAATATTTTCGACAAATCTGAAATATTAAAAATAAATATATTTCTCCCATGAAGCACATTTAAAATTATTTTTTTCAATAATTTACAAAAAAATATATACAAATATTAGTATTGTTTTAATATAAAATAACATCAATGAAATTAAATTGAAATAATAAAATATTATAATATTCAGTTTTCTTAGAATGTTTTGGATCTTTTAATCAACAAATAAATTACATTTTGACAAAAAATAACTAAATCATTCATATGAAGATCTAGGAACTTGTTTATGACCACATAGAGATTTAGAAAGTTTAACAATAATGATTTTTTAAGGATTTTCAAAACATGGTGGTTGTTCTACATAAACTTCCACCATTAAATAACCTTTTAAAAATGAATACTTGAAATCCTTCTGGTACAATTTAAAATTCATATAAGATGTATAAAATAAAATGATTCTAATGTCTAAAAATCCGGATATATGGGGAAAATTTATCATCATAACCTATACCTTCTTCCTGATTATATCATTTTTTCTACTAATGTAGATTTATATCTTTTTTATGATCCCTTGATTATCTTGTTCATTTATGCTGACCCACTTAGTTCCTAAAACTAGACAATTCAATGGGTTTTCTACTAATTCTCAATCATCATTAATTTTGAATTGGTATACCACTTCAAGAATTTATAGGATCCGACTCTCCGATTCGATATCATCTTCAATAGCCTTATTTTCTAATTAAGATAGTAAAGTTGAAAATTTTACTAGCTTTACTACATTTCTCATACTTCTAATTATTGTGTCTAGGTATCCTATAATAGTATCTATAAGATGGTTCTTTCATGATCTATCCTATTTAGAAAAGACACTTTCAGGATCTCTACTAACATGTTCTTCTAAATTGAACTAAAATTTATTAATATTGCATTCATAATCAGTTTTAGGGTTTTCATGTCTCATATTGTCAAATGAGTCAATAACATCATCAATTTGATCTTTTATTTTAATAATAGGGTTAATTTCATCAAACATCATATGAACTGATTCTTCCAAAATCATTTCCTTTTTATAAAACACGCTAAAAGTTTTAGAGGTAGCATAATATCCCATAAATATTCCTTCAACATCTTTTGGATTGAAATTCTTAATGTTTTCGTTTGTATATGTGATATGAACCTTTCATCCAAAAATGTTATAGTGATTTACATTAGTTTTTATGTTATTATAATGTTTATAGCGTGCCTTTTTGAAAATTGGACTTAACAAAACTCTATTCATGATATAACATGTTGTGCATATGAAGTCCACCCTAAGATAGTTTGGAAGACACTATTCATTTCACATTTTATTTTATAATTATTTAATAAATGTATTTCTTCTTTCAAGATTTCTATTTTTTGAGGTCTTAATGGTGGTGATAATGTCTATTTTATACTTATGTTTCAGAAAAAATATATTTAATTAGGGATTCTATGATCCTCCACCACAATCACTTATTAGTGAAATTAATTTAAATCCTTCATTGAATTTATTTTTTTATAACATTAAAAGAAATTAAATATTTCACTTTTTAGTTATAAAAAATAAACCCAAATAAATCTAGAATAATCATCTACTAAAATTAAAATATAAAATTTACTATCCAAACATGCTACTAAGGAATTTTCCAAAAACCATATTTATATGATCTAATGGTTTAGATGAATAATTTTTTTATTAGATTTTAATTAATATTTTTGAAGCTTTCCAACTGTCAATGAATTATAGAATCTATTATAGTCAAATAAAAGACTAAGAAAATCATAAAATAACTATTTAATTGATAATTTATGTAAATAATATATATTACAGTATCTATGTCTTCTATGTAAAATATATCATTCATTTGTCTTAGTTGTTAAAAATTATCTTTTTGTTCGCCAATGGAATTTAAATCCAATGTATATACATTATTAGTTCTTGGTGCACTAAATTTATGAACATTATATTTAAACACATATCATGAATTTTTAAAAAAATAAACCTATAAAATGTCATCAGAATGTAAAGAAATTATTATCAGATAGTGCTTTACCCATTCACATAAAATATATTATCAATTGATACAATCTTTGGATCTCCAAATGTTCTACATCTAAGTGTTTTTAATTTCGTATTGTCACCAATATTGACTAGTCTTCCATCCATTTCAGTTAAGGTTTGAACTTTTATTGAGTCTCTAGTCATATTACTGGAACAACCATTGACATTTACTATATGGATCTTAATTTTTTGTGACCTTTTTCCTAAAAAAGTAATTAAACAAATGTTTTTTTTGGTTCGCATATCTTTATTGGTACTGTATTGTAAGAAATCAATGATCTTCGAATCCAGACCTGATTTATTTTCCCAAAATTGATACCACAAGATTCAGACAAAATTCCTGAAAAAAATATCTAAATTCCACTTATCTTAGGATAAAAAAACATATTAGTAACTTTTAATTTTATTCCAAAAAAAATAAAAGTATCATTTTTAGAATTAGGCTCAAAATAATTTTCAAACAATTCTGATTTCCCTCCCTTACATACAATTCCAAATCTTTCCCTTTTAATGGAATTATTTCTTAGAATCTCATTTTATATATTTTCTCCATTAGTAAAAACAAGAGAAGCAGTCTTATTATATTCCACTTCATTATGTAATTCCTTTATTTTATTTTTAGGATTGTTACATTTTGATTTAATGGAATTGAATTTCTCAAATATTTCTTGATGTTGTTTTAGCATGGTATCCCTTTCACCTAAAAAAATTATATTTTATTTTCATTGAAAATTTTATAATTAAAAAAGAATCATATTTTTTTCTAACATTGAGAAATATAAAGGTAAATTTTTTTTTTCAGCAACAACTACAATAAATATTAGAAGAGTAATAAGTATGTAACTTTTCATCTTCTTATATAAAGATCATTTTGAATTTAATATTTGTTTTTTCTTTTTATGAATCATATTTTAAAGAAATATTGGAGTCTTCAGATACACTCCATGTAGATTTCATTTCTATTTTTCCTTTTGGATGAAAATATTCATTCTATTTATATCTCATTTCATTCATTTTTTTCATTCATATTTTATGTGAGGACAATCAAATATGATATTACAAAAATTAATGCATTCGTATCATTGAAAATCAATAGGTTCTTTGTAATCCTTCCTAATAGATTTTTTGAATTTTTTTTAATTATTTTAAAATTTTTGGAACATTATGAAAATCTAAGCGACTTCCATTTTAGAATCCGAGGAATCTGAATTCTACTCTAATTTTTCTTCTTATTGTGTTTTCTATTATATTTTTGAGATTCCTCTTTTAAATAAGTCTTTCCATATTTATAATGTTATTATGATCTTCAGTTTCATATTAAAGGTCCTCTTCATACAAAATTAGTGTCACAATTAATTCATTTTTTTATATCCTTGATTAGTGATGACTAGATAATGGAAGTAGATATTCCGTTCCATTTAAAGGTAAATGCTCTCAGCACTTTCAAATCGTGATCAGATTATTTGATGGGTCACCTAGGGCCACAAATACTATTGATTTTTTAATACATCCTTTAATCTGAAAGTTGATTTCACCATCACACATTATAAATGTTCCAAACATTACTTTTGTTGTATAATACCTCATATGTTTAACAATATCTGTTCCTTTATAAGAAATTGCTATAGTTTTCTATATTTAATATGAATTTTGACATTGTGATACATGATTAAATTCGTCTTGTCGAAGACGAAAAATAATAGCATGCATCACATAAGAATTGATATCATAATAAACATCTATTCCAATATTCCATGTTTTTGGATTATCATATATCTTATAAGGATTATTGATTTTCAATAGAATTTGAATCAATGTTTTTTCAGATAAATTACCATCCATGCTTTCTCTCACCAAATATTTTTACCATTAATGTATGAAAAACATACCATAGACATTCAATCTCTCATATCAGTCACTTACATATTTTTATAGACTTTATACTTTCTAGCTTGATAAAATTTTTTCTAAAACCCACTCCTCTAATACCAATTACCACGTCTGAATTTATAAAGTATCACAATAGGGTGTAAAATTTTTTCTTTTAAAATATGTTCCACAATTATGGCATTTTACTTGCATTATTATTTATATGTATATTCATTTTTTAATTCTATAAAATGAATTTGTAGTGGATAAACAAGAAATAAGAACACATCTTTTTATAGTGCTTCGGGGCACAAAGATACCTTAGTAAACTACACAAATCACTCTCACTATAATCATGGAGAATTTCACGAGAATTATCCTCTTATCACAACACCATAAATCTATAACCGACCATATATAGTTGACACCATTACAATAAAAATTATAACAATTCCTTCTATATCATTAATAGTGAACTGGGAATCCATAGATTGGATAAGGAAGATAATACTCCACTACAATTGAGTATGACCAGATGAAAATCCAATAAATAAAATCAGATTGATTTGAATGGTTCAGGTTGATCATTATAGTTGCATTAGCACACAACTGAAAATTGATGGATCTTATTCATGAAAAGGGAATATATTTTCGTATGAAATAGTTTAACGATATCATTGTTACAAAATTATATTCAATAAAGTATAATATAAACAAAATGAGTAAATCGATGTTGAAATGTGTATAACTTTCCAAGCGTAGCCTATTTTCAAAATATCATAATTTTGATCATTTTTTACAGTAGCACTATAAAATATAATTTAAATAGTGTAGTCACAAATGTGAATCACATATCACACACATATTTCTTATGAGATAAACTGAATAAATATATTGAATAGATAGAATACTTTGGTATTCCAGATCTAAAACAATACCATGAGTGATCGCAAAAATTTAAATTCCCAATGAGTAAGGGAGTTGTAACTTTCCTTAAGAATCATAGGGATGTTTCACGATGATAATAGTTCCTTAAAAAAGTTATAAATATCTTCAAACTAGACTTCATTTATGACTCAACAATTATAGCAATCTAGGATTGAAAACACATCATTTGAACGTTGCTGTTAATAACAGAATGTAGGGTTGATCTATGTGGCGTTGTCTTTGTTCATGTTGTGTTGGGTTCCTACCAACATATGGTTATAAATCATAATTCCATCCTCACAAAACATAAGGAAATAAAGTTTATTAGGGATGATAATCTCTACATTGACCTTTTTATCAAAATATCATGAACACAACATTCATTAACCATACGTTAAAATTCCCTAATGTGAGGTTGAGGAATAGAAAAAAGAATATCTAACATAGGGTTGTGGATTCATCTATTTTTCAATCCTATGAATGTAAGAATGTTGGTCCAAAAAAAGACAATTTAGAGTAATTTAGGGTTGATACAATACGCATGATTTTCACTTTATAGAATAACATAAGGATAATGAACCATACACTCATTTTCGAAACATAGGACATCAAATAATGTTTCTAGAGTAATTCCCATAACATTAAATTCAATTAACCCAAATATATATTTCTATAAACCCACATAAGTAAAAATCATTTGAAAATAAGAACGAGTATTGTGAGCATCAATATCAACCTAAATTATAGTGTATTTTTTTGAGAATATTTTCCCATAAATTACACCAAATAATAGGAATTATGTGACCAATATAAAACATGTATAATGAAATTATAAAAAGCTAAAAACAATCCTTACGACATTATTCCTTTTGAATTAAAATTAATTTGAAAAAATAACTTGATATGTATTATAAAAAATAGATTTATTTCATGAATATGTTAAAATAAATTCATTATGACATAACCACTCCATATTAAATGTATGATATGTTTAGATAATAATTATTTCTTATTAAATTAAATTTGATAAAAAAAATCCCCTTACACTAATTATTTGATTCCAATAAATTTCATAAATCTTTTTTTTAAAAAATAAATCTTTTAGTAAGGTATTTTAGAAAATTACATATTTATATATAACCTTTTATAAAAATAATTTATATTTATTATTGACATATATATTAATTAGTTATTATCTATTTTAAATATCTAAGGTCAGTAATCATAATAACCTTGATATAGTTTCATAATGATGGTGTAAATCATCATTCCATAGATATTGTAAATCATTTCAATATAATAAACCAAACATAAATTAAGGTGTCATAATTATTTATAATGTTATAGTTTCATTATATAAGATTTTTGGATAAGATCATCAAAGATGATAAAAAAGATGATCAGGTTTTAGTGATTTTAAACTATCAAATATTGGTATCTTAATCAAGGAAATTATAATTATGTTACCTTTATAGAAGAAAAATCATTTCATCATTTAATTTGTTTTGATTAAAAAATAAAAAGGTACTTTCTCATTGTTATCCCTAATATTATATTATATATATATATTTTTAGTGGTAAATCTATCCAAAATAAGTACATATCATAATTAATGGATGTGTATGGATATTAAATGTTGTTATTTTGGAATAATATCATTATTAAAGTACAAGGAGAATATTATTAAGAAATTTCTATGGTGACGAATAATATTTCAATAGTTTCTAATATATATGAATAAAACTAGATGAAAAACAAAGATATGTTTCTTCAATGAGGCAATAGACAATACAAACACGTGAACGACGTTTTCATATTTTAAAATTCATAGAGTCAAAGTGGTTTTTGATTAATACATCAGAATAATAAAATTAAAAATAAAATCAATACAAATAGATTAATTTATGAATGAAAAAATTTTGTTTTGAAAATTAATCAAGAAAATTAATGAACATAGGGAAACATGAGTACTCACTTTGAGAACTGAAATTTTCAAATGGAGGAGTCCTTGGAAATAGATGTCTTATGATAAATTATTATAAACCAATTATACAAGAATTTAAGAATTATTTTTCAGTAATTAAAAAATGTTATATTTTTTATAGGAAATTTATATTTCAAAGTCATCTTAAACTGGTAGGAGATACCAATACAATATTTTTAAAAAATAAAATATTTAGAAATATAAAAAATTTAATATTATTTCACCTCATGATTAACATATCAACAAGTCACCAAAAATGAAATTAATGGAGTGGTTGTAATTTTTTGTCGATAAAAACCTCAACCACTAAATAAGAAACATGTTTTTAACATGTTAACAATTTCACAACATCGACAAACCCACTTTTACTCTTTTAGATTTTACCACAGTAACTAGTTATTACCAAACAAAATTGTTTTTATACATAAAAATAAAATGTTTCATATTAAGTAATTTTGAAGATAAAATTAAAGTTATGAAATACATTTTATTAGATAAAAATTCTAAAAATAATTCTGATAAATTTTATACTAATAAGGTTAAATCCTATTAAAAACAATTTTTTATAAAATATTATTTTTATTTTATAATTACAAATATATGTATGAAAATTAATCATAATATTTTATTTCATATGATATAACCTATAAATCATATATTTTGTTAATAAATCAAGTTCACATAATTTAGGTTATTCTTATATAATAGTTATTACATAAAAAATATAGTATTTATAGAAAAAAAATGTTTTCTTCTACTTGACATAAAATCTATAATTTTATAAAATTTCTAGAAATTAATAATAATATTTTTTTTAACTATGAATAAAAAATTATATTCTTGTAAATAAAATTCAATAATTTTAAATTTATTTTATCAATGAAAAAAATAGTTAAAGGATACTTTATTAATTGAAAAAAATAATTTTTGTACATTAAGCGTTCATGATATTATTTGAATCCAATATATTTTTTAAATAATTTAATATTATATATTGTTATAATAATAATTTAAAACTTTTATACTTAAGGAATTAACATGTTAAATAATTATTTGAGAATTTTTTTGGTCATATTCACAACTAGAAATCCTCTATATTCCAACTCATCTATAACAATGGTTTGCAAAAAAACCGTTGGTATAGATCCCATTTTTTAATGATGTATCCAAACCATTGGTAAAATTCCATTTTAGGGCCACTTTTCCCAACAGTTTTTTCACACTGTTGGTAGAACCCACTTTGAGAAAACGTTTCTCAATGGTTTGGAAAAACTGTAGGAAAGGTTATGGAATTGCCAATGGTTTTTTTACAAATAGTTGGGAAAATCCCACATTGAGATGACTTTTCCCAAAGGTCTGGAAAAACTGTTGGGAAAGCCATAACCTTTCCAACTGGTTTTTCCAAAACATTGGTAAAAGACCCCTTTGAGACACTTTTCCCTATAGTTTGAAAAAACTATCGGGAAAGGGTATGGAATTCCCAAGGTTTTTTACAAACTGTTGGGAAAATCCCACTTTGATGAAACTTTTCCCAATAGTTTTTCTTAATCATTAGTAAAGGGTTTGGCTTTACCAATGGTTTTTTCTAACCATTGGGTAAAGAACATTTTGATACCACATTTCCCAATAGTTTTAGAAAACCATTGTGAATTGGTAGGTACCTATCCCAACACTTCTCAAAATCATTGGGATAGTCATATCCCAACGTTATTGAGAAATGTTGGGATGGGAATCCTCATTTTTTATGAATTAATTTATTGAATATCATCAACTAAATCAATATATATATATATCAAAATATATTTACAAAGTTACATGTAGGTTAGCGGTAAAGTCTTTGATATTTAACTGAGAGGTTATATGTTCAATCCTCTGTTGTACATTTTTTAAATATATTTATCCCTAGAGTTTAGGGAAAAGAGTTGGGAAAGACCTATCCTAACAGTTTCGAAAACCATTAGTATAGATCTATACCAATAGTTATAAACCATTGGGATAGGTATTTCCAAACCGTTTCCCCCAAATAGTTAGGATATTCCTATCCCTATGCCAAATCACCCAACGACATCCCAAACCGTTGGTATATGCAACACCAATTGTTCAAAAAAAATTTATATGTAATTTTTCTATTAGTGATTATTTATTTATCCATAAAATGTAAGAATATTTAATTGAATACTGTCATTTTTTTACTAGAGGTTTTACTACTCATATATGTTTATATAATAATGATCTTAAAATATTTCACATATCGTATTAATATAATGTTTCATATAGATTAGGATAATATTAATTTAGGGAAAATTAATACTAAAATATCAGGTTGTTACATTTTACCTGCTTAAATAAATTATGTCTTCATAAATTTAATTATCACATAATAATGACAATACATGGGTATCTAATGGTACTCATGACTTAGGATATACATTCCACGAGATAAAAACCATTCAATCCATGAAAATACTAAGAAACCTATCATTTCCCTCATAATAGTAATATTTTATTTTTCTCAAACTTGTATTTTAAATATTCCTTTAGAGTTAATTTATTATAATTTGTAGAGACATAACATCCATAACATCATTTTCAAGAGAATGTATCCAACAAATTATTTAAAAAAATTCCTGAATGTATCAAATAGAATCATTGTAAATGATCATATGAAAATGGAAGCACCATAAAATTATGTTTCTTATATTGAAACCATCATTTCAACCTCTATAAATTTCATTTCAATAATGTCACACTTATGTTAACTTAAAACTCCATTGGATTAATGATGGTTATTTTTAGTTTTTTCTCTAATATTTCATAAAAAAATACAGTAATGTATTTTAGAAATAAATCATTCATTATTATTTTTAAATAGAACATGATTAAGAAATGGATATCCTCTGAGATTATCCTGCTTGGAATTCAATCATTGGCCTACTCATCCTCCACTAGAGTGAAGATTGATATGTTAGATAATCATTTATTTAGTGATTACCCATATGTGCATTTATGACACATCGTCATCCACCTTAAAGTATATATGGAGGGATGGAATTTATAAAAAAACCACAGAAAATCTACTTTTCCAAAATATTGTATTGATATCATATATATAGTTTTATCTGTTCTAGCTATCCCTAGTTTTTCACTAATGTTATATTACTATAATAACTAAAATGCTTTATATTACATCTAATAACATAAAGTGTAATATTTACCTTTTAAATTACCATGAAAATTTACTTAACAGACCTTAATTGAATTTACATCATCATCCAATAATATCCTAATATCCAAATTAATCAAAAAACTAACATGATACCAACTATGACATGCCATAAATGATTGTATAACTATTAAATGACATAAATAAAATATCATGTTACAATACATTTCATTAATATTATATTTTTAAAGATTAATACATTTATGAAAAAACATTAACTACCTAAATTTTTTTTCTGGTGGAATGATATCCCACTCTATAAGAACTATATGTTTCCCGGATAAACATTCAAAATATCCAAAAAATAGGCTACCAAATATAATCATTGACAAACATCAAAATTATTACATTTATTCATAGCTGGGGAAAATATAAACATAAGAAAGTGGGGGTGGTAGAATAAATTATCATTAATTGAAAACATAATTGATAATAACCAAATAACATAAAGGAGGAAAATATGAGAGGTTGGGAATGATATTTTAAAAATCTCAATATAAAATAAAAGAGAGAAATAATATGTAATAAATCATTGATTATATTCCATGATTCATCAAATGAGTCGTTGTAAATTTTGGAATTGTTATCATAGGTTATTTCTATCAGAATATTCTGACCAAAACATAATATATTACATTATAATTACATATACAATGTTTATCACTACGATGTTATAAAATAATGATAGAATGTTTATTCACTATGTCACAGTAAAATATAAACAAGGTTGGTTATTAATGTACCATAAACATTCCATATCATGATATTATTTCATTAACTTGTTAATTGAAACATTGTCATGGAATACCCATTCATATATTATATATAAATATTATGTTTGCGTCAAAAGAAGAAAACATTTTTGATTACATCAATAAAAATAACTTCATAAATGCATGGTAAAAGTGGTCAATAATGAAATTAAGTGAATTTATATCTAATTACACTTACTGAAGAATATCAGGTTTAGACCATATATATAGGTGTATATAGTTTTATAATTAATTATTTAAATCAATTGATATATCGATCCTATGTGAACAAACATTTAATACATGGATGTAAATATAGACTATCCAAATATGAATGAAATTTCATGAATGAATCTGGTTTATAAACATCTAATGACATGTTAAGACATGGGTCTTGATGTGTCAATTTTATAATATAATATAACATTTGATAAGATATCTAAAGGAATTATTATGATGGTATTAATTAAAGAATATACATGATCCAAAATAAATTATGTCCAAATATTTTGATGTAGATGAAAGTATATTTTTAGGATTAGTTGAAAAATGAATTTAGAGTCAATGAATATTCATAGGAATTTAAATGTATTTATTTTAAAATAAAGAAATAGTTTTAAATATAAGGTGTTTTAGAATTTCATTTAGATATCAGAAATCTGTACAGTGGAAGTTTCATTTAAAAATTTAAATCGATGGATATATTTGTTGACTTACAAACCACCAACAAGTTATTTTTTGGAACTCTTATGCAAACAACCAACAAAGATAACATAAAAAATTATAAACCCATTAAGTATTTAAAGACTATAATAAAATGAACTTGTTTGATAAATGATTCATAAATAAGTACATTTGGAAATTAATCCAATGAAAAGGGAGATGGAATAGAAATATATGTGCCTGAAAAGAAGAGGTGGGGTAGGATTCTCTAACAACGGGTTTACTATAGGCTATGGGGAAAATAAAATTATGAAAATAAATTTAAAACCACAAAAATAATGTAAATGAAGAAAATAATAGATTGTTTTAGAAATAATGAGCATATAAATTCGTTAGATGTTTTATCATTCAAAAAAATAGTCCTAATTCTTAAATGAGATTAAAGTATAACCCCTTATGGTAATATTAACATATGAATCAAAATAACATAATAGGGTTACCATAAAATGTACATTACGGTATAATGATATGAAACATATTTATTATACATGAGGTAGATAGGGTATGTAATATACCATATAGAGGGAATGATGGTGCTTAATATCAAACATTCCACATGGAAATGAAAATAGAGATAAATAACCCCTACAACATTTGTAGCTTTGGAATCGAAATCCATTTGAACAAAGAACATGATTTGGATCCTAAAACCAAAATAATTAATTAAATATGGTAATAGAATTTAATTAATAATCAATAACACCTTATTAATGATATCTTGATTCAAATTAGAAATTATGTTTTAAGAAATGTAATTTTAGAAGAAGAACCCCTTAACTAAATTCCCGACTCAAAAAGGTACTTGAATATCCCATATAATAAAAATTACTATCTTAAAATCCTATATGATAACCTTATTCATAAATATAACCTTTTTATGCATCCTTTATAGTTGTTATCTATCAATATATTAAATAGTAAGTTTCAATTTTCCCCATCAGATGTGAGTAATCATGATTATTTTGAACTATTTTCTTAATAGTGGTGTTATGAAATCCTATTACAGATTATTAGGAACCCATAGACCCTACATATTATAATTCATTTTTTGGAAATATTTTAGTTGTTATTTTTTTTGAATTTGAATAATATTTTTACATTTTTTGGTCCTGCATGGATAATACATATTTTCCCACCATGATTCCCCCACCCAATGAAAGTCACGAAATCATGGACAATTTGTGTTGCATGTTTTGGACATAGTTTTTCAAATAGTACACCCACCTAAAAAAATGATTCACTATAATATAGGATCACATGGTTAAGGGGGTGGTTTTTCTAACCATGCATCTTAACCTATCTGACCATTCATGCTCATAATTTTAATTCTAGAAATTATTTTGAAATTCCACAAACCCCTATTTATACCAATTCTCAACTTTTACTCATCCAAAGATAATTTTCTATGTCCTTGAGGCACCCTTTAACCCTTTTTGGAGATTCCATGCACATTATTTTTTAGGTCTAAGCATGGATGGTCTTTTTTATGCCTCTCTGGTAAGTGATTTTCCTCTAATGTGTCTTATCCATCTATCTCATACTCCCCTCTTTAGGAAGTGTTACATGGCCATGTGTTTGACGGATGTTATTTTCTTTTATTTTATATTGATTATAGGTTATAATTCTTGATCTCTAGCTCCATTGTTCTTTTTTGTTATGACCCTTTGCAAGTGTTGATATTTGATATTTTGATTAAATATAAGTGGTTAGGATTGAGTTCATCCATATAATTATTCCATTATTTTCATGGTTTTTTTAATTTTCATTCAACTAAATTATGGTTACCCAAATCCTGTTAAAGTGGAATTTTGATATTAATTGACAAAGATATTTTCAGAAAACTCTCAATTTCAATGGAATTGGTTTTTGGGGTATATTTTTCAAATTCATGGAAATGATGAATTGATTTGGGGATTTTTTTTGAAACAATAGGATTAAATTGAATTCATAAAAACCTATGATTTCTTTTTTTAGTAAAATGAAATTAATTGATGAAAAAAAATATTTGTAGTGAATTGGAATCCTGAAAAAGAAAAATTGTGTAATTGAATTATGAATAACGGTTATTTGAAATGAAATGATTATCCATTTTTTTCATTGACTAATCACAAGAGTAGTGGGATAGTTAGTGAATTTATTAAGACAAACACATAAGGGAATTTATTCCCTTATAATATATTAATGATTAAATATCTAAAAGAATATAAGTTGTGAATATCTTATACCTAATGGAATATAGATAATTACTAATTGTTTTGACAATAATGTATGTGTTTACACATATCTCAAATATCACTTTTATGATATGTATGAGTTTTCTATAATCATGATTTTTTTTACCATTAATAAAATGAAAATTGTGATTTTTGGGATTATTTTGACATATATTCCATTAATTATTGAAATATTTTATTCAATATACTATTTTATATAAATGTTTTCATAAAATATGTTTATTTATACAATATTTGAAATACTTCATATTATTTTGTAATGAAATATTGTTTAGTTTTAATTTTGAAATTGTATCTCCAAGCCCTATTTTATTGAAAAGTAAAACCATGATTTGTTATATAATTATATAATATTATTAAGGAACATCTGGTGAAAACCTAATGATATTTATAGCTCACACTAAACCTTTACATTCATGAAATTATATATTAACATCTCCGAGGAAAAATAAAATGGAAAGTGCCTCTTGGAGGGAGGTTTATGTTCTTGACCCTTTTGACTTTGAGTATTGATAACATTGACTTCTTTTAGTGATATCTTATTAGTTTCTATGTACTCTGATGGTGTACTATTTTTTTATAATACTATAATGTTTTTGTTACATTATCCCATTGTATTATTGAGAATACTTATTTTTATCTATTTTTTTATCTGACATTTTGTAGAAAATTATTTTCTAATTTTATTTTGTATAATGATAGGTTCTAGTCACCATCCCACGGGGATGCGGAATTACCTTTGTGATATGTCAGTTTTGGATCGAGTATTATGGTTCTACCATATCTTGGATAGTACTTGAAAAATTGATATCTTATGTATAGGATGGGAATCATTCCATGATGCCAGTGTATTGTTTTGGATATCTTATTGGCACATAAGAGGTAGTTACAAGAGAGTCCCTCGTAACCTTTCAATGTGACGATAATAATATCACCATGTGTTGTTTAGAAAAGGTATATTAAGGAATAATTCAATTCATTCCACAAATCATTATTATGACATATTGAAATAAAAATCATATCATATTATATGTTGGGATTATTATACACATTATTGTAGTATGTCTTGTTAATCTATGCAATCTTTTAATGACTTGAATTTTGTTTTCTAATGTTTTGTGGCGTAAATATTTCGAGAAGATGTGTGAATAGGCTCTGGTTGGAAGCTACTGATGAACCATAATATGAAAATCATCCCTTGGACTAGAATCATATTGAAAATATTATGTGTGTTTTCAAATCATGGGGATGAACACCTACAAGCATTTCCATTCTAGATTATATTGCGGAACCTCATAGGGATGAATCTCAGAATCATGATTAGTTATTTATTTTCCATAAAACCCTACTTTTCATGTCTGTAATGATCCTCCAGAGTCTGACGAATGGTTTAGCAACATAGATATTATGTTTGATTTCATGGAAAATTATAAAGCTATTAAAGATAAAAATGACACCATGAAGCATGAGGGACATAGAAGGCAATGGTAGGATTTGATGGTGGAAATGAAAAAGAATGAGGTTTTGTATTGGATGGACAGTAAAGTTCAATTAAATGATTATATTTTTCTAGAAACTATGGTACTGGCTATGTTTATAGATTTTATTAAACTATAGTAAGAGGAAAGGACCATGATAGAGTATGTGAACCATTTTTTAATTCTTTTAATGTTTTCACATGAAATTATATCGAATGAGAAGATAAATACACTATGGTTCAATATGTTCCTTCGATATGATATTCATTATTAGGTTTTTCTATGGAAGGTTTATCCTTATGATAATTTTAAATATAGGGCATTGATGGTTATGCATGACCTGACTGGAAGGTCATTGCTTTTTGGAGTACCATTTTCTCCCATTGAAAGTTCTATGTGTTCTTTAAAGGGAAAGATGATTCATGTTAAGTCTCATGGTGGATCATGTAATAAGGGTTCTTCCAATCCATGTGAACTTCTTGGAAGAGGACCTTGGACTATCTTCGAGGGTGGGAATCCAAGAAATTAAAAACTATTTTTCATAGAGGAACCCATGATCTAAATATCATGCGGATACTCCGGTCACATGAAGAAGTTATCTTATATCTTCTTCACTCCATATAGTGGAACATGATCATCTATACTTAAATTTAATGTGGTGAAATAATATTCTTCACTAACAATCAGCTCCCAAACATAGTCATATATAATAATGATTCCTAATGAAGTGGAAGAGTGTCCATAGGGATCATATATGTGTCCAGTGAATGTGATATATACAATCAATATAAATTCATCTTTTCTAAACATATTATTAGAAACTAGTGCATCTGATTCATTTATGTCAATTATTTTTTTGAACCAACTAAATCATTATATATTGATTTTATCTTATGCGAAAGACATTTCCACACCCATCATAGTAAATAAAGGGCGTGGTCTCCATTTTACTACTTCTACGTTCAATTTATCATAGATTAATCATATATGGTATTTTTTGGTTCTAAACAAGAAACATATTTATACAATTTTAGGTATGGATTGGATCATTATAATAAGGATATAACTAATGGCTATCTTTGATGGGTATCATTTACTATTTCATTTGTGTTGTTTCATGACTTTCAGGGTTAATAGGACCAGAGTTCGAGTAGATCTAGACAATTATATCAAAAGTTAGAGAATTTAATATCAGTGGATTATTTTGATCTTGAGGTGGAATATTTGATTGATAAGATTCTTCTAATTTTCATCAAGACTCATATTTTTTCCCCACTAATTTATTTGGTTTAGCTTCGGTAAGAGAGTTATATTTGTATAATAATTTTTTTCATCACAGAAAACCAATATCAATGCTATATTACAATATGTAACCATCCAATATGAAAGTGTTTATGAATTATTCGGTTGATCTCTTAGTGAAATAATTTATATTCCTTTGTTTTTCAAACTGGGTGGTTCATGTTTTCTTTGATTTGAAATTAGATCAAACGATTTTTTATATGTTGATTATGTGAAATTAAACCAAGGTTCAGTAAAGAACTTGTATCTATGTCCTTGGATTGATGATTTATTTGACAAAAAGAAATGGTAGAATTATCTCTCAATGATTTACATTTGTTATGGTTACCACTAGCTAATAATCAAATAATCTATCATTTTTAAACCAACATCCAGGGATGTTATGTCCATTATGTGTACATTGTTAATCAATTTGGTCTAACCAATGAGCCTTGTTTCTATATATATTTTGTGAAAATGGTTTCATTGGAGTATGTTTATACATTTTTTATAATTTTTTTTGATTTAATTGTTGTTTATCATAATATTTAGTAGGATCGTGTTGTTTATCTATGAGAATTAATGAAATTGTGGATAAATCTACATATTAATTCCAAGATATCATAATGTAATTTATATATTCAGTAAGTGATGTTCTTGGGAAAAATAGTTTCAGAACATTGTGTCTATGTTGATCCCGAGAATTTTAAGTTTTTTATGGAATGTGAATAATCGTGTATTGTTTTAACAATTCCTATAATCTTTGATTTATTAGTGTATTATCACAATTTTGTAAAGTATTTATCAATATTCTCTTCTCTGATGACCACTCTCACTCAGACAGGATTGATATTTTCTTTGGATGATAAATGAAATCAGTATTCTTTTGAGTTGAAACAACTTTTTTACATTTTCACATATTTTGAATCTTCAAGATGTAGACCAAGAATATGTGGTCCTCTATGATGTGGTAGGTTTGAGAATGGGCTATGGTCTGAAGCAGGGTGATCACATGGTAGCCTATAGTTCATGAAATATTACACCAAACCAAACACCATTATATAACCCATGACCTAGAACATATTTTTTTGATGTAATGTCTTAAAAGATGGAGTTATTTCATTTTTAGATAAATGTTTAATATTTGTTACTAACACAAGATCATGGGTTATATCTTCTCAGAAAATTATTTTAATCTTCAAAAATGAAGTATTTTGGATTAGCTGCAATTTTTTTTATTTCAAAAACACATATTCCTTTGGAAAATTGAATGTCATTTCCGATTCATTGAGTAGGAAACTCCCAATCTAGGATATGAAAGAATCCTTAATAGAAAAAAACATTATGGTTGTTTCATCAGTTTAATTTAGATGCTTAGGAAAGTATGTGGTGTGGTATTCATGTATATTTTTGAGTTCACCTCTACTCCTCTTGGGAAGATCCTTTAGGAACAACATCTTGATGATGAATTACAAAGCATTTGGAATACTCTTCTTTGTGTGGAGTCCATTGTTGAGTAGTTATTCCATAGTAAAATTATTCAATGTTACCAGAACCAATATGTTTTACCTTTTCCCATGATTAATTATGTGATAGAGGGTATCCATAATTCCCATCGGTATGTGTAATTAGGGACCAAAAATATGTTCTATTACATGCAACAATTATTCTGGTGTCTAGGATTGAGATAAGGAATTTTTGATTTTCCCTATCATTGATAAACAAAACAAAAGTACAAGACTGGGTGTCAGGAACCATTTAGATTTCTTCAATAACTTCCATTTATGACGTAGAAGTGGTAGGATATATTTGTGTAATTTTTTGTTGGGTAGGCACATTCCCCGATGAATAAAAATGTGAAATTTTATGGGATAAATAAGCTCACTAAATTGGATCAATTTATAAAAATTATTAAGTAAAACAATATTTAGGAGTTGGGAAATATTTATGTAAGAGTGAATATCAATTTTAATATAGTTACATCTACTATATTATCTAATAAAGATCCCCATTTTACTTATCTTTTTTATAGTGGAATCTAAGAGGTTCTGTGATCTCATGTTTTTTCGAGTATAACATACCATATGAAGATGGTTTTAAATACAAATAGAAACAAATAAATTATGAGGATATGAATTTTTCTTATAGTCTTTACTTTTTTTAGAGATTCTAATTTCCATTTGGGATTGGTTGAGTTCACTTATAATAATAGATACCAATACATGATCCAAATGGATCCTTTGGAGGACTTCTACGGTCACCCATGTAAATATACGTTGTGTTGGTCATAAATTGTTGAACAATCTATTGTAAGATCAATCACTATCTATGATAAATTATAAAACAAATGACAATTATTAGTCATATAATTTTTAAGACAAATATATGGTAAAAATCACATTTTTATTGTCATTATTGGCCATTTATGTATTCTGTTGGTGGCAAGGATTTTTTATGGTTTCATCACATTTTGATTATTGATAGACTGTTATTATTAGGAATCATTCTCCCCATTTTGTGGGAGATTTAGAGATTATAGAATAGGTTTTGAAAGTGACTTACTAGTTATAAATTTTGTCATAATTTATGTCAATACATCACATGTCTTCTCTATCTTAGACAACCATAGTTTGTATAAAACTTTAAAAAATAATTTATTTTATGACTTTTTTTTTCATGTTAGACCAATTTAGTAATTCATTATATGATACACCAAGTTAATATTTTGTTACATGCAACATCACTTTATATTACATTACTTATAATACTAAGTTTCTACCAAACCAAATTTTATTATTATAATTATTTTAATGATATAGTAATAACCTAATTATTAAGCATGGTAATTTGAATATCAATAAAATAAATAAATATATTTATAATATTTTTGCATAAAAAAATATTTTTAATATAACATATATTTCAATTTTTGTAAATCCTTTATATGAATAATGTAAAAATTATCATTGGGTGAATTTTAGTAATTTGATTAGTAAACAACATTTTTGAATGAATAATGAAAAATATTGAATTTTAATTCAGAACTATTTTTTGGCTAATTAATTTATATTTTTATATTATGTTTTAAATTTGATTTTAATATAAATTTTAAATAAATTTATCCAATGTACATAAATGGAACAAATTTCACATTGAAATTTTATATTTAAAAATTTCAATATTTTAAACATTTTCTCATTGAAAACTCCCTTTTGTGACAATTCAATAAGATTTATATTAAATTCATTTATTTTGATTATATGTTTATAATTTCAAAAAAAATTTAACATAATTAGTATCATTATATCTGTAATTTCTAAAAAAATCAACATATTTTCTAACCAAAAATATTAATTAAAATAATTAAAGTTAAATGTTGGGATTAAGGCAAAAACATGTTTACATTATGGTTATACATTACTCATAAACAACCCAGTAACCTATAAAAAATTATAATATCCTTTGGATGGACATATTTAGGCCATTTACCCTTATATATATATATTGAAATTATTGGAGCTAAATGATGTAAGGGATACCTCTCAATAGTGTCTACCTTTTTATTTATAATAATGACACTCCTCCCCAACTATAAAAGTGATGTCATCCCGATCACTTCCTCAAACCTCTCAAGATTATTTTTCTACTAAAAAACCTAAATAATATACTTCAAAATACCCCCATTAATCATATAATACTCCCTTGGGTATTAAATAAAACTATGGAATCCATTTGGTTAAAACCAAGAGAAATTGCCCTGTGATAAGGTAACATCCTTCCAGAATCCCTTTTGTGATAATTTTATTCTACACCCCCAGTTATTATTATAACATGATTATATAATAAACTCTATATAATTAATATATTTAAATTTTTTTATTATATGTTTTACACCGAAACCTACACACAATTCTATAAAATTGGGTAAAAAACTTACCATTCAAGTGTTAAGCATACAAACACCTCAGGAAATGATGTCATTCATTTTTCCATTACCACCTCTGATAGATTTGAATTATTATATTAAAAATATTTTAATATTTTATATATGATTTATATGATATATTTATTCTAATTAAATTACCGTATAATGCATAAACTTCATTCTTTCTATTTTGTGGGAATACGATAACTTTTTATACATGTGGACATCTACCTCCTCAATGTTATATGATATGTTCACACTCAACATGGAATTTATTAAGGATGGGCTTCTTAAAATAATATAATTTATATGATATAAGTATTTTTATTTAATGATAATATATAAATTCATATATTTATACATATATTTCATTTAATTTCATTCTTTCAATATAATAAGAAAAAAAACATCATTCATATATATGCCGGACCTACCATCTCCATGAATGGTGTATTCTATTTCAAATGTAGTAATTTTATAGATTATTATAAATAAATATATTATTAATATATATGATATTTATAACATTTTTTAATTCATTAATTATTTTAATCATGACTTATTTAAATGGAAAAAGAATAACAATGTCAAAATATATATGAAAAAAACGTTTATTACCCGAAACACAACACTAAGATGGAATTTATAATAAATGAATAATATGATTTAATCATAAAATAATATATGGTATGATATTTAATTTTATGTTATTGTGTTTTATTTATAATAAATATATATTTATTATGAAGGGGGTTTGAATAAGTATGATGCAATTCAAGACACCGAGTAAGGGATTTCTCATATCAGTTTTATTTCCATGAGATTAGTCCATTATTCAACACTCATTTCTAGTGTTTGGTGTATATAATTACCATTAATATATTATATGATCAATATACTTAAATTTATTTTTATATATAAATGAAATTTTATTGTCCTTATTTAGTGGGTTTTTTTAAAAAATTACTAAATCGGTAATGTAACATTGTCTCAATTTTCCTTATTTGAGACAAATGAGATGTTATTTACCTATAATCATAGAAGATGTTTTTCAAATAACCCTCTAAATTTTTTAAAATTAATATCAACATTTTCATGATATTTTATCCATTATTAAATTTCAATTTTTTTACATGGGGAATATAATTAAATGTTACCAAGTAGTAAAGGTTTGTTTCATAATATCATTTTTTATTTGGATTGTTTTTTACTATACTTCCATTAATGAAACATTATGATCGATATCACAATAAAACTATTGATTTTTCATATATTCTTATTTTTCATTATATATTCATTTATTATTACCAATTTACACTCTTTTGGAGATAATATAATAAATAATGTTTTGATGAAGATCTGACCACATTATAGTCTTATGTTTGAAATGTAATTTATTCAAAAACACTATTTTCAAAAACAAATTTAAATTTAAAATGATATTTTATCATTATCTTCAAGCACCAAATATTTTAAAAAATTATTCATTGTTTGGAATTCACGTTTTATAATTTTTTAATTCAATTTTCTTAAGGTAAGTTTTTCAAAAAAAAAATGTCTTCAAAAGCATTTAATCAGAGAATATAAGATATTTTCTTCCAAAAATGTTGTTTTTTAAATATTTCCAAATTATTATCCATTTAAGATTGAATTAATTGGTTTTTCTAATTTCTTTATGGGGAAATTATCTAATGGGGCCACTTGTATTCCTTTACAGTATGGTTAATTTTTTATGGAATGTTGTTTATAAAATTAATTTCACATTCCCAAGTAATATGCTTATGGAACCAAATTTATTTCACGGGTTTTTATTTGATGAAATGATTAAGAAACCTATATATTTTCATAGTTTATGATATTATTATATTTTTATAACTCCCATTAAATTTCATGGTTTCTCATAATCTGAGTTATTATGATCGAGTAGAGCACATATGTATGATTTTATTTTGTGATAGGTTGGACCTATATCTCCATATGATTCATTTGGTTAAGATTTATATCTCATGAGAAAGAAATATCTTGAATGGTTTGTGAACATGTTTTTGTAAATTACTTTGTCCACTATGATGGTGTTGGGAGTGAACCTTGACTACCAATATGGTCAATAATGTGAACTTCTACTACCAATATGGTATGAAGAGTGAACCCATACTACTAATATTTCCATATATCTAATGTATTGGAAAATATGGAAATCATTTTATACATTTATAGGTCTTATAAATTTCCATTTCTTATTCGAATGTTATGCTTTCATGGATTATGTGTTTTATTCACATATGGTTCATGTCTTATCAAATTGAAATATCTATTCCATGAATATTGTTTATGATATTTAATATTATATTTATGATCTTATATTATCATGATCATGTTCTCAAAACCTTATGCTCATATTTAATCTTATATATCTCCCTTAATTACTGGTAATGAGCATCTGATATCATCCCATTTTTATGTATCCATCTCATATGATATAAATATGTGTTCTTTGTATGAAGTGTCTAATTAGGGTTCTAGTCATTGAAAAACAAGTGGGATATAGTGTGTCTAACTTATGTACCAGTGTTTCTATTTCCTTGTTTTCAGAGGTAGTAATCTAATACAGTATTTTAACATCTCTTTTTGTAATGTATTTAGTATTATGAAAAAATGATGTAATGTGTATTCATATTAAGTGAGGGTCACTATTGTTGGTAAATTAAAAAATTTTAGTTATCCTTTGGTAACAATGGTGATAAAACCATAGTTATAATTCTAAAGTGATGTCTAAGGAAATGTATAATGACATAGAAAAGTATAAGAAAATTTTGTGGAATTATTTTAATCATATAGTGAGTTATTTCCTATAAATACATTCATGTTTGGATATTATAAGTTTATGTGGATCTTGAAAAAAATTACATATTGGTAACAACCCTAAAAACCTCATATGGATCTTGATTTAATCAAGAACTGGTTTTCGATAATGTGCCATGATGCACATCTAATTTGAAAATCCAAGGGAATATGCATTGGAAATTCAAATATAGATAATTTGACATCATGAATAAATTTAATATGAGTTGGATTTAATTTTACTATGACAAACTTAAGGTTTCATTGATTTAATAAGGTGTTATAATATATTAATTATATTTGTGTTTTAATTATTATTTGGGTCCCTAATATTATTATTTTCTCTTAATCTATTATTTTTTTAGTGAATGATTGGAACTAAAAGGGACCATTTCTGTGATTAATGTGATGAAATTGAAAATATTATTTACTTCAACATCCAAATATTGTGGGAGATAGAATGAAAAATCATGTTGATATTCTCAGTCATGTTTCTGAAGTAATAGAATAAGATTTGTCTTCTAAATGAGAATGGGAGGGAAAAACATTATGTTGATTCCTTCATAAGGAAACACCCACCTTCATTTAGTAGGTTTTCTAATCCACTTGTTGTTAATCAATGGATCAATACCAATAAAACATTCCCCAGTCTCTAGTGTTTGAATCATGGGAAATTCAATCTATCTATTTATCAATTAGATGGAGAATTGGACCATTTTTTGATAATATTAAATAATATGAGATAGTAACATGAAATCAAATCCATGGTTTGGGATGAGTTTGAGAATACATATCTACATAAATAATTTCCTCAAAAACCTTATACAATAATTGATAAATTATTCTTGAGTAAAATAAAATGCATAATGAATTTTTTTAAACCTATGAGGATAATTACTCAATAATTTCATTGTAAACTTATTTTTTTATCATCAAATACAAATATAATTTTGTTATATTCTTTAGTGGCTTAATTCCATGTATTATAAGGGAATTTTCCATAAGAGACACTAATATATATGAATGAATTGTGATTATAAAATCATGGTTTAAATAGATTATGTATTTATTTATCAATATAATGGTTTTAAAAAGACATGGATTGTGGTGGTCAAATGAAATTCTAAAAACAATGAAAATAAGAAGATCCAATTTTTTAAATTATTTTTATGTTAAAAAAAGCATGGATGAAATTTTATTTAGTGGTATAATAAAATTTTTAATTTGAAAAGGGTAGGTCATCAATAATTAATTTATTGACGCAATTGTAAGATTTTATCTAACAATTTGAATATAGAAAATAATACAATTAATACACCACCCCTACTTCAGTGCTACAAGTGTCTGGAGGATGTACATTATGCAAACCAATCCCCAAACATAAAGGTTAATGATAATGATTCGTGTCAAAAACCCATTAAATTTAGGGACGAAGAGAAATATCATGTGATTATTATTTCTGATGAGGGGTTTTATAATGATTTGGTGAAAGGTAACCTCATATTATACTTTTTGACTACTAATGTATTATTTGATTCTTGATCAACCCACTATTTTATATCTAATGAAAATTATAATTCAATTAACATTACAACAAAACTATTAGACCAATTGTGTAATGATTTCTTCTCAAGTCTATGATTCTTATTTAGTATATATTTATGACATAGTTATTCTTGAAAATATTTTCCTTCTACCTATGGTAAAATTTGATGTCATATTAGGATTGGATTTTATTTATCTGCATAAGTCCCACATAAATTTTCATTGAATTTAAATTACATTAGATATTTTTGAACAACCTATGAATTTTTATCAATGTAATGATATGTATGAAATTCATATAGAGGCTATATCATGTGTATGTATATTAATTATAATTCCAAAGGCATTTTTATTTCAATTGTTTTAGGATTGAATCAATATCAACGATATAATCATTATTAAATAAATTGTAGATGTAATTTCTAAAGCGTTTTCTATCCTTCTACTGAAATTTGATGTATTGTTATCTATATAACTCATACTTAGTACCAAAAAAATTCAAATATCCCATATTTAATGAACCTTATCTAGTTGTAGGTATTAAAGAAGAAACTCTATGAAAACCATGATGATGGGTTCTTTTTTCCATTTTTGATACATTGGGGTGAACATGTTAATATTGTGGAAATAAATATAGATTAATGAGACTCTAAATGGATTATTTCTCATTGAACAAGATCATGTGAAAGAACATGTTTCCCCTTCCTCATATTGAGGACTTTTTCGATCCACTATGAAGAGCATTATACTTTTGTATGATTGGACATTGTCCGGGTTATCAACTATTAAGGGTTAAGATGGTGGATATAACCTCGATGAAATTCTCTACAACATAGAGACATTATGATTATTTATTGATTATTGTTTTTCTAAATAATTCCTATTATATCTTCATCGATTCGATGTATAGAGTATTTAGAAATTAACTTTATTAGTTTGTGGTAGCCTTTATAGATGATATTTTTATCTACTCAAAGAGAAGGAAGACAGTTAATACCACCAGATAATTTTACCAATGTTCCAAAAAAAAAGAAACTATAAGAAAAATTAAAAAACGATTAATTTTGGATTCAGAACGTTTATTTTTTGGTTATATAATCTCAAGAGAGTGTATAAAAGTCGATCGATCTATGATGGAGGTTGTTGAATATTGTCTTAGACCAACCATATCGACTGAGATCCATTGTCTAATTAGTTTAGCTTGATACTATTGAAAGGTTGTGTGGAATTTATCATTTCTATCTAATCTTCTATCCATGTTAAATCGAAGGGGTTCCATGTTCAACAAGACATAAGGATGTGAAGAAAATTTCAAGGGACTGACGAGAAGGTTAGTAACTGCACTAGTTCATACATTAAATTGTGATAGAGAAGGGCTGTAAATAAATTTTAATGTATATTTGATGTGATTATGATGTTTTTTCCAATAGAAAATTTTTATAGACCATTACTCATAATAATTGAATATTAATGACCAAAATTACCCAAATCAAGAGTTAGAGTAAGCTGCAAGAATCATTGAATTAATAATATGGAGGCATTTTATTTAAGGATAAATGTATTATATATATATATACTGATCATAAAAATATGAAATATATATTAAAATAGAAGGATTTGAACATGTTATATAGATTATGGTTAAATATGATAAAGGACTAATAATGCACAATACATTAACACATTGGGTAAGGTAACAAGGTCACATATGCATTGAGTTGAAAAGATCATGAAATATTTTCGACGATAATGACCACAAATGATCCAATGATTATGGATATAAAACATATGGACATTGAAATTCAAAATGAAGGGGAAGATATTATATTTCTCAATTGAGGGGTAAAACCATTATACTTGTAAAGAATAAAGAGTCTAAGAAGGACGATTTTGATCTCTAATAGATTATTAGTAATTTTCTTGATATTAAACTTCATTAGGATGGAATTATAATGTTCAAGAAATGTATATGTGTGCTATCTATACTATACTTGAATAAGGATATATTAGGCGATGCTCATACATGGTCACTATATATTCATCAAGGGAGTAAAAATATGTAATGATACATGAAGAAATACATTTTTTAGGATGGCATGGAAATAGATATCACAGAGTTTGTATCTCAGTTGTTTGTATGCTATAATGTTAAGGATCAAAAGAAACATTTATAGGGTATATTGCATCCATTTTCAATAATAAAATAAAAATGGGAGAATATCACTATGTATTTTTTCATTGGACTCCCCAATACCTCTAAAAGGACAAATGTTATATAGGTTTTTATACATCTACATACTATGTTAGCACACTTCATTTCTATTTGAGAAGTTTTATCTCTGTATAATTCTATAGGGTATACATTAATGATGTGGTAAAATTTCAAGGTGAACCACATTTTATTGTGTATTATATGGATAAAATATTTTCCACTAGGTTATATAAAATTATTTAGAATGAACATGATATTAAATGGAGCTTCATCCTTGATTATCATCGTCATATGGAAGGTCGATCTGAAAGAACAATTCAATCCCAAGAGGATATGTCTCGATCTTATTCATTGAATTTAATATGAGGTTGTGATCAAATGTTTTTTCTAATTGAGTTTTTATAATAACATATATCACTAAATCATTCAGATATATTTTTATAAAGCAATATATTAAATTAAATGTAGATCTTCAACGTTATTGAATGATGTTGGATAACAAAATCTATTGGGACATAATATTTATTATAAAATGAATGAGAAGATCTGAACCATTCAGTAACATAACAAGGAATCACAAATTTGTATGAAAATTTATGTTGATAACCATTGGTGGGGAATATAGTTTTTATTTGTTGATATAGTGCTTTTTAAAATATCTCTCTTAAAGAAGGTTATGATATTGGGGATGAAATGGAAACCAATACACAGGTATATTAGTCTCTATGAGATTCATTATAATATCGAGATGGTATCCTATTTCTTAGAACATCATCAATATCTCTTTGATGTCCATGATGTGTTACATGTTTGTCTTCCAATGAATTACATACCCAACCCTTCACAAAAACAAAATATAGAGGTCATACTATATGAAGAATCTATAATTATGAGGAACAACCTGTTGAAATTCTTGATTGTATATAGAATGTTCTACGAAACAATACCACTCACCGGTTCAATTATTTAAATAGAAATCTCAAATTATATTAAGACATGAGGGATCATGAGTATATTATGATGTATAAATATCTTTATTTTGTTGTATGAAAATATCATATTTCATGGGATAAATTCATTTTAAGCTGGGTAGAATGATTCAACACAAGTTTTTATGAACCTGTTTCGAATATATTAATTTATTTTATTTCTTCATTTTCAAACTATATCTTGTTAAAAATTAATTATATGATAAACCAAGTTACACTTTTTCTACATGAAACATTAAGATAACTTTCATTACACAAAACGCCGAGTTTCTATGAATCAACATTTTGTAATAATAATTTTTTTAATGAGATAGTTAAAACATAGTCATTAAAAATAGTAATACGAATAGTAATAATTAATTTTTAAATATATGTTTACAGGTTTTGTATAAGTAAATCATATTGACAATAATACATATAATTATTGGTAAATCCTTTATATTTTTGAAAATAATATTTTCTCAAATAAACTATTTTTTATGTCTTCGGTAGACAATAATAGCAATATTTTTAGAATATTTTTTAAATTAAATATTTTAAAATAAACTTCATTTTTAATTAATAATTTCAAATTTATGTTAGGTATAATTATAGGTATTTTTCTAAAAACCTTAATGTTTTGTTTAGTAGTGAAAACCAATGAATTTTAATTGAAAACATCATTTATATATAATAATTTTTTTTGTCAATTATATATTTTAAATTTTTTCAATGTGTAATTAGGTAAATTTTGAATCAATTAATTCAATATAGTTCATTGGAATAAATTTTAAATTGATATTTGATATGAAAAAATTTCATTCTTTTAATCATTTAGTCATAAAAAAATTGTTGTAGCAAAATGCCCATGTGATTAATTTTAAATTAAAATCATCCAATTATGTGGTTAGATTTAAGAAAAAAGTGATTAAATATTTTGAATTTTAATATTTTATACTTTCTAATAATTTTAACATAGTTTTTACCAAAAATATTATTGAATTTTATTAAAATTAATTATAGTGATTAGGGAAAATGTTATTAATTAATATTTAAAAGTAAATATTAATTGAAAAAATATCCTTGATTCATGACCAAAATCTATTATATACAGATATTTCAACCAATTCAGCTCTGGGATCGAGGTTGGAATATTTATGGATGAACATGACGTAAGGGTGACCTATCAATAGGGGTTTCCATTTTATATTTAATATATTACCACTCCACCTCCACTAAAAAAGGTAACTCACAGCCCTAATATCCTCGCACCTCACAAGAAATATTACATTGGACAAAACCTACCAGAATATCCTCCAAATTTTACACCCGTCATCATAGAGACATCAATTTTATCAAAAATCAGACCAATAAATCTCTTTGGTGAAATCCAAGTGGAGTGACCCAAAGAAGGGGTAGAATCCTTCCCTAATCACTTTTATATTATATTAATTATATACACTATTATATATTATTATTAAATTACTATCTATTTAATTTATCATACTTAATTTATAGTTTTTTTATTCAATGGGTTCTTCCTACACCTAAACACTCTTCCATAAAAGTGGTAATGATCATAACATTCATGTGTATAGTGGACTACCACTTCATGAAATGATGTCATTCATTTTTTTTACCAACTATCATGGTTTTTAATTATTATCTATATAATATTTATATGTGATATATATTACATTTAGGATTTAGTTATGATTCTTCAATTATTATATAATATATACCTTCATTGTTAACATTTTGTGGGAATATGATAACTTTGTTTGTCACTGTGTGGACTACCCCCTTCTAAAATAGATGTGATTCTTTCACACTAAACATGAATGTATTATAGATGGATTTATTAAATGTGTATGATATGTAAGACATAATATTTATACTATAATTATAATATATATATATACATACATAAAATTATTTTACCTTTATTCTTCCATTATAACAATAATATTGTTTTTAGTGTTCATGAGTATGTAAAACCTACCATATCCATGAATAGTGTATTCCATTTCATATTTCTATCATTAATATATTATAATAAATAATTATACATTTCATATATATGTATTTTTTTGATATTTATTCCATATTCACCAATTGTTCATTTTTGGTGGTGTATTTAATTCCCATTAATTTAATATATGATTATTATCATTAAATTTATGGGTATTTACTTATCCATTTAATAATCTATATTTCATGGGGTTTATATTTAAAAAATAACCATTTTTGTAATGTATTTGTTTCTTAATTTACAGTCTTTCAGACACATGCCATGTTATCCACCTATATTATTCTACGAGGTATTTACACAACCCTTTAAAACATTATATCTTGATTACATGTATTTTTATGATAATATATGCTTTATTTAATATCATATTATTACATAGGGAGTAAGAGTCAGTGTTACCATGTGGTAAGAGTTTATTTTCGCAATGTCATCATTTATCAGGGTTGTTTTTTTATGCTTCCATTGATGAAATAATATGATCCATATCTTAATAAATATCATTAAATTTCTCCACCAATAGTGAGTCATGATATCATCACATATTACTAATATATTTAATTCTTTTTTTATTGAAGATAATTAAAAACAATCTTTTACAAAAGTCTGAGATCATTTCTATCTTCACTCAGAAATCTGTTTTAATCAAAAACTTGTTTTTGAAATGGTATTTTTTGTTTATTTTGCAAGAAAAATACTTTAAATATTTTATGTTTTCATATATTCATTTAAATTTTTAAATTTAAATTTTCAACGATAAAGTGTTTTAAATAACATTTTATGTGTTAAAAAGGATATCTAAAAGATGAAAGTATATTTTCCTCAAAAAATGATTTTAAAATACTTTTAAAAATTATATTTCAATTTATATGAAATCTATTGGTGTTACTCAGGATTTTATAGAGAAATTATGTAATGTTTCGTTTCATATTATTTCGGAAAATTGTTTATGTTTTGATTGAATGATGTTTATTAAACCCATTTATCATTCATGGGTTATATTCTAATGGAACATTCTTATTTTCATGGTTTATGCATTGATTAAATGATTATGAATCACATATCCTTTCTAATTTTTATGATATGATACGAATTTTATTTCAGGGATTATGATATGATTAATGATTATAATCTAGTGGCACACATTTGTATGATTTTATTTGGAGATGGGTGGGACCTATATCTTCCTGCAATGCATTGGGTAATGATTTATATCTAATGAGATTGGCATAGAAGGAATGAAAAGTGAACTATGTTTAGTAATTTATTTTCCCCCTGTGATGGAATTTATAGTAACCTGTGACTACTAAGATGGTCATGGGAGTGAACTATGACTACAATGACTAAATGGGGATTGTAAACATACTACATTGATTACATTGGAAGTGATGAATTGAATACTATAGAAATCATTTTATATGATTATTTATCTTCCAAGATTCCTTGTATTTTCCTATGTTATTATTTCATGGATTATACTATAAATTCTCTAATAACTCATTTCTTATGAACTTCCATTATTTATGATGCAGCTGTTGTTTAAGATCTTTTATATACAGGGAATGGTCTTCAATTTTCCTAATAATGTTCTCATGCCCCAATGCTCATTTTATTATTACATTTATCTCTTGTTTACAATTACTGTGAATATAATATCACCTATTTTTTGTCATTCCCTTTCCCATATCATAAATATGTGAATTATGAATGATGTTTTGATGAATAGTGATAGTCAAGAAGAACCTGGTGGTAGATAATGTAGCTCACTTATATACCACTTTTTGGATTACATGTTTCTAAAGACACTAACCAAATATGGTAATTGGGAATCTATTTTTTATATATTAATTATTCAGTGAAAATGATGTAACACATATTCATGTTAAGAGAGGGTCTCTATAGTATCTTAGTTTTCAAATTATAATTTTGATCTATCTCGTATTTTAAGTTGGATTGATCATGATGTTAAACATAATTTATCCATGATTGGGAATCTAGATAGAATAGTTGATTCTAAGAAAAAGGCACAAAATAATAATATCATACATGTGGTTTAGTTGTTATGACATCTTCATTTTGATATTCATGAGACTTATTAGAGAGATCGAATAAATAGAGACTATTGGCCACATCATTTCGATACAGAATCTTCATGATAAAATTTATGATGACCGAAAGATTATATGGTGGAGAGGTTATAACATCATATAACTAGTTTACAGGTACTCTTGGACCATCATTTTAATAATTCATGGGATTTATCTTGTTTATGAGTGTTTATGGTGGGATTTTAGAGTTTTTTTAAATATATGCGGTGTGTATCGTCAGAAAATTGTTTTACCAAATTTTGTACCCTCCTAATGAAATTAATGATAATATTAATAGTTAGGGGTTTTCATAGATGGATCAAAATATGATAAAATATATACCCACCTTGTAGAAACCATGCATTCCAATGATGGGTTCGGGTTTAAGTAAAACTATAATTCTAAAAGTGATTCCCTACCCATATAACCATGCATTAGTTAAATTTAAATTTCATAAATTATATTAAAATTTCTTGAATACATGTTCAAGCCACCACATTAACCAAACTCATAAAATTTAGAATTTATAGTTCATGGAGGCTCTCATAATCCCTTTTTAGAACCTCAAAACCATTATTTAGTGGATCGAAGCATGGAATATCTCATTTGATCCCACTCTATTATGTGAATATCCTCTCATTTGTCTTATCCCTATTTCCTTTTCTCCCATCATTAGGATTTTTAGATCATAATGTGTTTGATGGATGTAATATTTTTTTGGATCATGATTCTAGGTTTTGATTTTGGATCTTCACCATAATCATTCTTCATTTGCTGAACCCATTACGTGTTTTTATTTTTGAATCCATGGTTAATGGTTACCCGCTATGTTTGAGTTGTTGGGTGTAGCTAATCCGTCATTTTCCTAATTTCATCATAAATGATTTAATTTGATTTATGTGTAACACTCTATGCTTCCACAGTTTTCTTAACTTTGAATAATATAATATCTTCTGTTGCACGTAACTTCGAGTTCTAACGCACCGTGACCAATCAAAATTGCAGTTATGAATAGTAATAACCACTTTTTGAAATTTTATAAATTTTATTATTCAAAATGGACTTCATATTTTGATTATTAATATAAAAATTATCTTAGGGTTATTTTTTGGTATTTTTCTGAAAAATTACAATTTTTGATGAATTGTGAAAAACAATATGATTTTGTTTAAACCCGAGTTTTTATTAAAATAATTATTTATTTAATTTAAAATTATTTTTGGTAAAAATAGATACATAATTCCTTTATATGTTCAATTTAATTAAATGGAGTCATTATATAAAAATATTAGATATATAATATATTACTAAACTATATACCGTTTTTACCCAACTTCTTGGCGCATTTGCAAAATTTTCATAAGAGGTAATTTTACCGCATTAGTGAATTGAATTTCAAAAATAAGAGATACACGGTTGACATCAGTATGTAGAATATGGTTCAATAAGATGAAAATAATTTTTGGTCAATAGTAACGTTGTTACATTTATATACCATAGTTCAAGTTAAATAGGGTAATTAAAGGTAAAAAAATGTTATTATTATTACTGTAACGCATGTCTTAATTCTATTGGATAAGTGTTTTTCGACCAAATTCAACCATAGGAATAAAATATGATCATTTTTGTCCACTTGTCTTAGATTAACACATTTATTAGTATTTTATTTAAAGAATTGTTAAAGTTTGAAATACAATGTTTAATAACAAAACCATTTTTAATATAGGGTTATACATAAGATAAATTCAACTATAAATATTCATTAGAAAGATAAAAGGATTTCAAACATATTGGTATTTTAATTATTATTTTTAAAAATTAAATAATTAATCTTATTTATGACATAATGATGATGCAGTAATTACCTTATTAATGAAAGATTAAAATAAATGATATTATAAATAAAAAAATAAATGTAAATTGAGACTTATGATGAATTAAACTATTTTTTAAAGTCAGTATGAAATGTTAGGGTTGATTAAATAATTTTTTTTCAAAGTGAAAAAGTTGTTATAACTTTCACAAAAAAATACAAAATAGTGTCAAAATTGACTTAAATGAGTTTTGAAAACAAATACTATATTATTAATTGATATAGTATTTCTTAAAAATATATCACTCTATATAAGGATACATATATAAATAATTAACCACTTTTGGTTCTCTTGTATTTTTATAGTATGTTTATTAAGCATTTATTATAATTATACAAGAATACATGGTAAATGTTAAATTATTTAACTAAAAGTTAAATCTAAAAGATAAGGATAATATGGTGACCTAAACCTATCTAAAACCTTTTGTTGGAGAGGTTTTTAACCCATACCCACCTTATCCACGAAATAAATCCTTTTGGAGCCATTATAATCCAAATATGATTCTATAAGAAAATAATATACCAAGCTTTTCCTAAAGTGACCTAGACCTCACATATAAATGGGCACTTACCCTTCTCCAAAAATCAAACATCAAAATCAAATTGGATCAGAAAAAATCTGCTCAAGTATCCTCCCAACTACCATCAAATAGATCTATAGGCCTTAAATTTATCATAAATCCATACAAAGAATCCCTTTTGATCAACTCAGAAGGAAACATCCGAAGAAGAGGTTATAATTTCACCGAGTATTTCACAGTTCTTTTTTTTCTACATCCTATTTCTCTGTTGATTCTAAACCAAAATAATTACTATAATACATTATACATACTATGATGTTATTATAAATAGGGTACAACCATATTCATTATTCTATCCATCCTATGATTGATAGGTCCCCATACATGCATATGTTCGACATACTGTATCCACGTCGTTGTGTATTGTGTTATTCAAACACATCATTATTTGGATTGGTATAATAAAGAGAATAAATGATTTTAATAATAAATATAACATGTTAATTATTCATTATATATGATATACCATCCAGTTACATATGATTTCACCATCAATAGTCTGATATTTTTGCTCATGTGTAAGTACAGATTATCGTCTCCACGAACGTGATGAAATTCACTCACCAACATAACTATTAAAGAATAATTTTAATTTTATTATTAAATTTTTTTAAGAACATAATATAAATTTTATGTGAATAAAATACATAATATTCATAATAAACATGTATCACATAACAAATAATATAAAGGAAAATGAATCAGTTAACATCCTAAACAATGATACTACTTAAATATTATTATCAAAACAATATTAGAGGATCATATATGTTATCGTATTTATATATGTCATTATTTTATAATTTAATAACATTGATTTAACTATTATACAAGAGGTTAATATACCCTGTATAAAATAAAAGTACATGTTAATGGTTAATTTTACAATCTCTTCACTATCTGAGGTTGTTTATATGTGAGTATCCACTGCGACCTCTTTATCATTGACATCTGTGTTTCTTAATATTTTAATAAATACCTTTTCAAAATTTCATAGAATATTGGTTATAGTCATTTATTCTGTTTTTTTACATTTTATATAATTTTTATAAAGTAATATTCCATCATTTTCTAAACATGGTCCTTTTCAACCTTTTCGTCAAAAACAAAGGAATGATAGTTTTTTTAATATTTACGGAGGGTGAGGCTATTTTCTTCCATTATAAGACCTTTGAAGATTCTATTTCAATTTTATAAAAATATTTTCAAAATAAATGTCATCTTTATATTTATATGACTATTAAATTATTTCAAAATATAAAGAGATATTTCTCTCAAACAGTTTTGATTTCATCTTTGCCAACATCCTTTGATGGATTTTACACTTGCTTGAAGTTGATTTATTATGATAAAATATTCCATATTGTATTGAGTGTTTTGTGATATGATTAATAGTGTATGTGTTATTTTTATACCATTCATAGTTTATGGTTAAATTATTAATATTTTGTATGCTTGTTTTAAAACGAATGTTTATGTAATGTTCCAACCTTTTCATATGAGGAATGCATTGGAATTAGTAAGTGATGGGTGGAGCCTGCTATATCTCCTCGATGTGTTAGTAGGAATAATGAGACAAACTAGTGTCTTACCACAAGGCCATGATATAATATTATTTCTAGTCTTGGCATGAGGCCTTGACTATATGGTTATGATGTATGACATTATGCATTCCATCTTTATGAAATTAGCTATTGAAATTACATGTGATTATCTGACAAGCAAAATATCCATGTGAATAAGTAAATGGAATTATTTGATTAATCCTTGACTTATTATGCTGATGTTTATGTTTAAAATGATTGTGTTTTATTTTTATACATTTCCTTGAATGTTTATGCTTATTTACGATAGTTTTTAAAATATTGTTATCCTTAGTGATAATCTGAGCTCACCCCTTTATTATGTTTTATGTTTCTCAAGATACGATGAATTATATTATGATTAACCTGTTGGAATAAGATATGGGATATAAGAGAGTTCAATGGTGACACCGTTTTGATTTTTTTATTACATGATGTCATGTAAAACTTATGTATGTATCTAGTTCTTCCAAGGGTAATAAACTAATCGGTCATTTGGGATTTGATCCCTTGTGATAATGCCAATTTTTTGCAATAATGCACCTACTCTAGGTGACTAGGTTTGGGGCATTATAGTTGATATCAGATGAAGTTTAGTACAAACCATGGAAACTATATTTTTAAAAACTCTGATTATAAAACATTACCCATAGATAGACATTGAGGATTAGTATATAAGAACTTCCAATAATTTTGTTAATGTATATATTTTGTGAGTTTTACAAGAAATTCATACATGTCTAGATATGAATAGGTATAGGTGGATCAGGAACTGATGTACATAATAGTGAAAACTCAAAAAATTAGTTTCAAGCTTCACCCATGGTATCTTGGTACACAAAAATGGGCCTTACTGCACTCAGGGTTACAACCCTCCTGGGGGATATGATTAAGATAATTCACATTTTCATTAAAAACCATTATAAAGGATTTATCAGAATATAATTCCTCAATGAAATCCTTTTTATAATTATGGATTATTCATAAACTGTTCAATTTATGTTAAATGGTTTACAAGTTTGGAATTATGTATTGTGATTCATAATCTAATCTAGTCTATTCCATTGTTTAAAAATGGCGCCTAATAGAAGGAATATAACTATATCAATGCACGTAAACCCTGTAGGTATTTACTTCATAATCAAGATAATTATATCCGAGCTGGTGACGCAACTAGTGTTGATCATCATATCACCATACTGGGACAAATCACTCAGGTTATGGATAATAACAAAACTTTTATGGAGCACCTTGATCGATAATGTGGAGGATCAGTGTTAGACCTCTTCATGAAGTAACAACCACCAAAATTCAATGTGTCTAAAAATCCATTTCTAGTTAAGAAATATATAAGTTCGTTAGATAAAATATTTCATTCTTTGGGGAGTAGCGAAAGGGAAATGATTTTAATGGTGGTTTATTTCATCATAGGAGATGTAGATCAATGGTGGCCATTAATTGAAAACCAAAATGTGGATGAAGAAGTATAAAATTTGGAATGGGGGAGCTTAAAGAACTTTTTTATGAAAAATATTTTCCTCGTGACCATTGAAAAGATATGAAAAAACAATTCCGATGTCTGAGGAAAAAGGAGGATGAGAATGTCACAATGTATGAGGATAACCTTACATGAATAGTAAGGCTTACAACATATTATATAGGATACCAGACGAGTAATATTGATCGCTTCATTTATGGGCTAAATCCATTTCTCCGTCGAGCATTAGTCTCACAATCATTCTCATCGAATGAAGATATTGTCTCACATGCGATAAATACTAAAAAAGAATTCTCTATGTCTTACAAAATTATAGAAAAGAAAGAGTATAAGAGATCTTATGAAAACATTGGAAATTGAAATTAGGGGAAGAAGGGAAAAGATGAATTTCCATCCTTCGGTATATGTGGTAAGAAACACACAGGTACATTCTTGAAGGGAATGGGAGTCTGTTACAATTGTGGTGAAAATGGTCACCAAGATCGTGATTGTAAGGAATGAAAGTGGAAGTTAATTTTGAGTGAAATTTTTTTAGATTAATGGGAAATTGTGCATATGAATGTATTATGCACCAAGTAAACTTACCTTAGCAAAGGACAAGGGAGAAATGAAAGCTTACGTGATCACTACTGCTAAGGTTGAAGCACTAATAAAATGTTAGGCAATAGCCATGGTTTGGAACTATGGCTATAATCCCACAAACCGTGGCTATAGGTTATAGCCACGGTTCATTGAACCTTGGTTAGTATTGCTGTGGCTATAGGGACAAACATATAGCCATAGTTTTGAACTGTGGCTATAGCCCAATATCCACGGTTCCAATCATGAATATAGTCCTATAGGCATGGTTTAAAACAATTTCTGTAGCCCTATATTCATGTTTTCAAACTGTGGCTATAGGTTTGGACCCATAGCCATGATAGTACCAGCAACAGTTCAATGAACTGTTGCTATAGGGTTTTAGACACAGTTTGAAACCTTGGCGAAAACCCATCACATTTCATAAATTAAAACTAGCCCCCCTGGATAGCACCCCCCCCCCCACAGACACACAGATCCCGTGCACCCCTTGCACACCCCTTGACACCCCCTGCTGGACCCCCTTGAAAATTAGCCCCCCGCCCACCCCACCCCCTGCTGGACCCACATGGACAGCAGCCCCCCACCCCATGCTGGACCCTGCTGGATAGTAGCCCCCTGCTGGCCCCCCCTAGACAGCATCATCTCCCTGCTGAAACCGCTGGACAACAGCAACCCACTGATGGATCCCCCTGGATGGTAGCCCCCCTACTGGATCCCTTGGACAAAAGGCCTCCACTGCTGGACACCCTAGACAGCAGCCCCCCCTAATGGACACCCCTTGCACCACCACGGCTGGACACCCCCTTGAACCCCTCCAGGACCCCCCCCCCCACAATATCCCTTGAACCCCTTGCCCCACCTGCTGGACCCCTTTGGACAGCAGCCCCCTCACCCCCTGCTGGACCCCATTGGACTACATCCACCCCACCACCCCTGCTGGACACCCCCCTTGCACCCTCACAGGACACCCCCTTGCACCCCCTGGACAACGCCCCCCCCCACTACACACACACTCACCCATTTCACCCCTTGAACACACCCCCTTGCACACCCCTTACACACCCATTGCCCCCTGTTGGACCCCACCTGGACAGCAGCCCCCCTGCTAGACCCCCTGGACAACATCCATAGCCCCATGGATATCTTCCACACCCCCTAATAGACCCCCTAGATAGCCCCCCTGCTGGACAACACCCCCCCCCCCCCGCCTACAAAACCCTTGCACGTATCCTAAGCGATCCTTAATTAAGGAGATTGACCGAGCAGATGAGCTTCAAGATTTTCCCTTAGATGTACCTAGCATATCATAAACTGTAGTGGCTTCATTACCTATTTTGAGAGAGTTTTTCCCCTAGTTCCTTTATATTTTTTTATCCATAGTATATTTATAATAATTCAGAGAAAGACTTCTTTTAGATTTCAGTGGAATTTTGAGTTATCAAAAACCTCTGATTGTTGCATCTACATCTAGTGCTCCACCTCCCTCAGCTTTATTTGATGCTGATTCGATCTAATATATAGTCAAATAGTATCTCCATGTTTTTATATGTGATGTGCATTCATCTAATCAGGATTAATTTTGGTATATTCTATAGAATGGATTTTATAGGAATAGGTTGACTAGTTGAAATTTATGACAACTCTGCTCAAGCTATTCATAGAGGAGAAGATTCATATAGTAATATGGAGAGACGATAAAATATTATTATAGAATTTTCCATCTTATGAATCCTTTCTTATTTGTATCCAATACTCTAGTGGATTCTATTTAAAAGATAAAAGTCCAATAGTAAAGTGGACTCCAAAGTCCGCACTACTATAGTGGAATGCAGGAGGCTGGGGGATGGAATGCATGAGGCTGGGGGCTGGTGTGGTGGCTTGTGCAGGCTGGAGTGGCAGGTGTGGGAAGGAAGGCAGGCAGGAGGGGGATGATAGGGGGCCGGTGTAGTCTAGAATAGGTGGCAGGGGGCTGGTGTGGGTGGGATTATAGGTGGCTAGGGGTTTTGGGCCTGTGGAAAGGGCTGGTGTCGGCTGGGGCGTAGGAGGCCGGGGCTAGTGTGGGCTGGAACTTGTGGTTGGGTTTGTTTTTCAATTGGAAGAGGGATGGAATGAGTGTTTTGTAGGAGTCTGGAAGGGTGGTGGCTGGTGTGGTGCCTGGTGTGGGCTGGTGCGTGGTCGAATGCAGTTGGAAGGGGACCAGAATGCTAGTGGAGGGGGGCTGGTTGGAAATGATGGGGGGATGGTGCTGGCTGATTCGATGGTGGTAGTGGGGATGTTGCAGACTGGAATGCTAGTGGAGGTGGACTGAAATGAAGGTGGAAGGGGGCTGGTGTGGGCTGATGTGGGATGGAGAAGGGTCAAATCACTGCATTACCACAGCATGACCGTGGTGTGACTGCAGTGTGACCGCGACATGTTGGCCCAGTCCAACGACATCTATGGGGCAACATCTTCTGGCCAGGAGCGAAGGGAGTAAGAAGAGGTGTTGAAAAATTCCGGCCTTCGCCCCACTGGAAAAAATGTGATTAGTCAGTCTCAACATTGATCACAAGACTAATGGAATAATATCACTGCGAACCACTACGGTATGTCATCTTGAAGTAGGGAAAAATCACAGAATTATCGCAGTGTGACTGCGGCGTGACCGTGGTGTGACCACGGTGTGAATGTGGTGTGACCATGACATGACAACGACGTGACTGCCGGGTGTCTGCGAAATGTTGGCCCATTCCAGCAACATCCACAGGGCAGCATCTTCCGGCTAGGAGAAAAAGGAGCGGGAGAAGGCATGGAAACATTCCAGTCTTCGCCCCGTTGGCAGAAATTGTGATTAGTCAGTCTCAACATTCATCACAAGACCCATGGAATACTATCACTGTGAACCGCCATGAGGTGACATCCTGGAGCTAGGCCAATATAAGGCATTACTGCGGCGTGACCGCAACATGACCGTGGCGTGTTGGCCTGGTCTAGCGACATCCACAGGAAAGCATCTTCCGGTCAGGACCGAACATAGTCGAAGGAGGTGGGGCAACATTCCAGTCATCACCCCTCTGACAGAAATTGTGATTAGTCAGTCTAAAAGTTGATTACAAGACTCATAAAATACTATCACTATGAACTACCGCGGGGTGCCTTCCTGGAGCAGGTCCATATCACAGCGTGACCGCGGCGTGTTGGTCCAGTCCAGCGATATCCACAGTGCATCATCTTCTGGCCAGGAGTGAAGTCAGTGGGAGGAGGTGGGGAAACATTCATGTCATTTCCCTGCTGGAAGAAATTGTGATTAGTCAGTTTCAACAATGATTACAAGACTCATGGAATACTATCACTTCCATCATCCATGGGGTGTCGTACTGGAGAAGGGACAAATCACGGAATTACCACGGCATGACCATGGAGAGACTACGGCGTGACCACGGTGTGTCGGCCCGGTCCAGTGACATCCACAGGGAAACATCTTCCTTCAAGGAGTGAATGGAGTGGGAGGAGGCGGGGCTACATTCCGACCATCACCGCACCGACAGATGACATAACATATCAACTATTTAATATGCTATAACAAGGGATCGCTAGAGTAGGTTTTAGCAATTGGCACAATGACACAACGTCTAAAGGGCAACAAAACGATGGAAAAGAATCATATACCCTATACAAACAATTTAAAAATTCATTCAATTTTCCTAAACAATGAAATTTTATTTATAATATTCAAAGTGTGAAAAGTAAAGTGTCATGGTTAAGGCATATGCCTACTCAGGAAATTTCATTTGAGTTTAACATGTATGATAAGAAAATTTTAATTATTCAAAGAAAACAAAAACTAACTAGCTAAAAAACCTACACCATCAAGAGGCATATGAAATACTCAAACCAAATATAAACATGATATAAATAACTATCACTACTCTATGGTTTAGAAAATAGCGCACCTCTATTGGAGGGGTTTTATTATAAAATCATGGCTTTGATTTACCAGAAAATTCATTAAATTATATTTATCATTTATTCTAAAACTCATTCAACACAAATCAAATGCAATAATTTATGAAACTATATCAACATAAAATTGACTGTGATTTTTCGTAGACAGCGCACCTCTGTTGGAGGGGTTTTATAATAAAAACATGACTTTATTTATCAAATGAAACAATTATATTAAAGAACACTTCTTCAAGATATGAAATTTAATATAATTAAGCAGAATTAATAAGGAAGAAAAATTCTATATAAATCATTCTTGAATTAAAGAGTCTAGAAGATGGATACTACCTCAAGGTAGAACCAAACCGTCCACTTCGGCTCTTGGAGATTTCTAACTAAAAGTTGTTTCTCCCCCACTAGGTATATGCACCTACAGACACATGGAAGGAAACCTAGCCTCAATGCACACACCCACATAGCCATGAGCATGTTCAAGGGTATCCTTGCACATATGCTTATATGCGTATACTAGTATCCACTCAAATGAATATGCATTTATATATATATATATATATATATATATATACATGGTCACACATAGCCCTATATGTGCATAATCACAACCATGGATGACTATACCTGTAACAGGGGAACCCAAATACATATACTTTCTTACCTATGAACATGATGGAATGTCACCCTTAACTTGGATACTCGAATCCAATGATCCGGAATCAGCGCACTACAAAAAGGATGTTAGGAATATTAAAACACATAAAGGATGCTACATAACTAGTGAGAAACCAACCATGGGCGTTAAATCTTTACCTCAATTGGGAGAACCAAATAAACTAGAACCAATGCGAAATGATCCAACGCCCTACTAAAAACATAATATGGAGTCAACAACACTGAAATCCCAAAATACATGTGGTGAGAGACAAGTAGTGACCATATAATCTTACCTCGGATCAAATCTAGTGGACTGAATCAATATGAACCCCATTTTCTCCCCTTTGTAGAATATAATTACCCTTTTTCCAAAAAAAGAAGTAAAATAACTAAGTGGACAATGCAATAAAGAAAATAAAATAAAAAACTAAACTAAAACATACCTGTCTCCTATGACTATACACATCACCGCCCAACATATACGAACCACAATGCCCCATGGATCAAATCATGTTCCTTTAAGAAAGGGGGAAATAGAACCATATTTCAAAATGATACTATCATATAATACATTCCTATTAATTAAAAATTATTCTTCCTATTAATGGTATATAATAAAGTTGGCTCGAGATTCATCTTAATTTGGTTTTGTTCGATACATGTTTTTATCCCACCCGATAATAAAAGTTTACTAGAGGACACAATTTCTAATCAAATATAATACATCATAACAAAAAATGGATCCACACCTATGAATAAGGATGAACATGATAAGAAATAATGTTAGATCATATACTCTAATGAGTTATAAAAGGATAAACCAAAAAAATGAAAAACATTGAGAGTTATCTAATTGCTCATGTGAATATTCAATTTTCAAACAATAATAAACATGTGAAAGAAGATAAAAACATGTTTCCTCAACATAAATGTTTAGAATGGGAGAAATAAGAAATATCAATGAAAATCATACACATTTGAGCTACAACAGAAAGTGCTCCAGTGTTGAGAAAAAATCCTAACAACATAGAAGTTGATAAACCAACCTTATTACCATACATGTTGATATAAAACAACACTCCAATGGAAATGTCACACAACACGCACTTCACACAAAAATATATATTTTTGAAGGAAAATAATTTTTCAAAATGAATCCTTTATATACTATTGTTATTCCATTGAAAAAATAAACATAGAGAAAATACGAAATTATATTCTTGTTAATCACATATCTAAAAAAGTTTCAACACAATTCCCATGAGTTAATTCCATAAACACATCAATTTATTACTTAAACCAACGGGTTTTTCAAAGCGTTTGTATGTAGGTGTTGGTATAGGTGGGATTTCTACCAGTGAATGTAATTTAAAATATAATATTGAATCTAGTTATTTATATGTAATTTCATGAAATGTGGTAGTGGAATTAACCCACCAAAAGGAGGACAGATTGTAGGATCCAAATCTATCTTTATGATCTATAATTAAAAAAAGTGGACATAATGGGCTGGATTTTTAATAGAAAAGGTGTTAAATCCATACCAATAAAAACTAGTGGTATCATACAAAATCTGATTTGTTGAAACTAATATCAAACCATGATTTAGTGAAAGAAATATGTTGTGTATAGGAGGCCATATTTGGAGAAACCTAATCATGAATAAATGGGGGAGTTAGAGATGGATTTTAATGGTTATTAAACCTTATCAAAGATTGAAGAAAGATATAGAGACTAACTACACCCACTTCCCCACCCTCCTTGCCCCACTGCCCCACCGTCCATCCTCCCTCCCCCTGCCCTGCAGACCCCCATGCAGACCTCCTCTCTACCCCCTTCCCTAAAGACCTTCCCACTCCACCTTGTCCCCTCCACCGACTCCCTCCCCCCTTCCCTACAGACCTCCCCTACCCTGCAGACCTCCCCCTCCCCCTCCCCCATGCCCTACAGACAACCCGATGCCCCTACCCCCTGCCCCCTAACACTTGCCCCTACCCCCTCCACCCAACCCCTAGCCTGCACATCCCCCATGAACCCTCTACCCCGTAGCCTGCACCATCCCCCTTGCCTGCAGCACCCCCTAGCCCGCACCATCCCCCTAGCCTGCACACCCCCATGTGAGTCAAAAAAATCACTGGAGATTCTCGTGGTGTCTCAAATGAGAGGAGTAAGGATTAAAATTGAAAACATAAATTCAATAATGTCAAAATATATATATAAGAATAAACTACCCCAAGAGGATCCTTATGTATATTCTCACATGCGTAAGCATGGGATATGTTTTGTTACTGGTTCTCTGAATAGAATGCATCCCTATCCACAAACACATCATATCATGTGAAAGCAACACACATGAAATCCAATTCTTTTGAAGACATTGAGACAAATAAAACTTCATAATGATATATTCAGAATGATATATACTAATAAAAGGGATAAGAAGAATTCATATGGATGAAACCATTTCAAAAAGACCATCTGTATTTTAGAAATAATATTGGAAAAATGAGGCCCAATGGCAATGTACTCCAACATCCTGTACTAAAAAGAACATCACAGTGGTTATCAAATGAAGGGAAAAAAATTAGTATTTCATTGAAATTGATTTTAATTACATGTCAAAGTCATCAAGGATTATGATTCTTAATTGTGACTTATAGGCATCCACAAATACATTAAAGGAACAGGATCATGAAATGACTAAAAGTATTCAGAATGCAAGTTGTAAATTCAATAAGCCTAAAGAAATGGATTGATGGGTGTACCATAGGTGAATCTATTAATTCATTATGCATGTTTTTGTCGAGGGGGGGAGTAGGTTTGGCACTAGCCATGGACTCTAATCTCCCTTATATAGTGAACATCAATTTTTCTGAGGCTAGGGAGGCTGTGGAATTGATTTATAGGATGAAGCTGAAGGAGCCTCAACAACCACATGAAGTTTTATCCTACTCAGACCCCCTACCCCTCTCCTCTGCACAACACCCCCTGTAGACCCCCTTGCCCCCCTACAAATCCTCCTAGACAACCCCTCCCCTGCCAGTCCCCCCCATGTAGGGTCTTTTCTATTGGTTGTTTTAATGTGGAACCATGGATTCTAGATCATCCATAGACATTTTCATGGTGGGTATGATTTCTTTCTACTCAAAGCGGTTGACTAGTGTATTGATAAACCACTACTAAATGATCTCTATAAGGGAAGATAGTGAGCGCGATAGTAGTCATTTCATCAGAATAGAGGTATGAAATTTCCATGATTGGGTGATCATGGGTTTTAGTAGAATCCTAGGGACTTATTCAACCCCTAAACCTATTAGAAATGGTTGGGGAGCCTCAGCTATCAAATATATTGCTTGGAATTCCATAAGATAATTTGAATCAAAATTTGAGTATTTGTTTTATTATTATTATGACTAATATTCCCTATGTTACTCATTATATCATTTTTAAGGATACAAAATTATTAATGGGTTCAACAATCCCTAAAGTTTATTACCAATGATACTCATCCTATATAGGCTAGTCACATGAGGTATTTTAGGCTCATCACCTAATTAACTCAAGGATCATCACCCAAGGAATTCCATGCTCATTGCATGAAGAAAGATGGAATTATGATGCATTAGTAAAGTTGAATCATCTTCGACTTATCCCATAATAAATCTTATACATTTCATTAATGCATGTGCTTTCATCTCTATAAGTATAAGATCACATCAGCAGTAAAATGGATGCCCATGACTTCAAGAGAATTATTTCCCATGTGTTAACCAAAGATTCAGATTCTGAAAACATGGGTACTCACACTTCATTGATCCATATTCATACTCAAATAATATTATATTAAAAATTTAAATCATTTCATCTTAAAGAGATCTAATTATGTGGGGGATTAATCCATGGTTTTCAAATATATATCAGTATAATCCCATGAATCATTAATATTAGTATAATAAATTTATTAATAATTATTTTTAGGTTCCCTACAATATATATGTGCACATTATCAATAGATATATTCATATTCATCCTTAAAAAAGCTAGTGGTTATTTGAAAACCATTTTTTAAAACAATAAAGCAATTATGGAAACATGTTTTAAAAACAATCAGGCAATTATAAAATTGAAATTAAAGGTTTAGGCATAGGGAACCTACCTCAACCTCAAGATGTGTTGATTTTGATGATGACAACTTGAATCTTCCTTTTTCCGCTTTCATGCATATGCAAAATCACATATATATAAGGACACCTAGACCCTATTTAAATATTTTCATGAAAACATATGCACAAGGGGGTCCTTAGATATATGTTTATACTTTCATATACCCCTTTACTCTTACACGTGTATGAAGTTTTCATATGAGTTTGATTGGTATGGAATATTCAAAAACATGTTCCTCTTTTTTTGTACACATTCTATGAATATAAGAAATGAAAATTTCTGTCTCCATACACATGCGTCATAACTATGTTGGGAATCTCATATTTAGGGAATAAAAATCCTTGTTTGGTGTAATTTCCCTAATAACTATCAGTAAAACCCATTCAGCCTAAAACATTAGTGTAATTTGTCTAATAAGGCCATAAAATTCAAAATTTTAGAGTCCTTTTCATGTTACCATTATTATATGATTAACATGCTAATTTTATACATTCTGACAAGAAAATATGTTTAATCAATTATTCCTATTAAAATTTCAATGGAATGTTGTAACAAAGGGGTAAATGATTGAGAGAATAAAATATTCCATTAATTGAAAAAAATTGAGGAGTATCCACATTCTAGAGTCACTCTTGACCTTAATAGGAAATGAAATGGAAATGATGTGAATATAGTGAAATTAGACCTACCCGATTCATTAGAACTGCTAATTCCTAACAAAAGGTGTTAAGGGCCTACTCGAGATTTGTTCTATGACTAGATCCTTCTTTTTATAGAGTATGAATTTGTATAACAAATGTTTTTAGATCTTGTATTTTCTATTTTATGGATTCTAGCCCTATGTTTTTTTGATTGTAGTGCCTTTATTCTGTCCATGTGAGCCACATATTCATGCATCTCTACAGTCTGTAGAGAAATAAAATCATGAAGTTTCACTTCCTCTAAATTTAAGAGAATTAAATCAGAAGTTTTGTCCTTTAAATATATTGTATAGTTATTGGAAAAATAAACTTGATGAGATCATATTCATGGGTGGCTTAATCCTATCAATAAATGAGAAGATTATGAATAAGGATGTGCCAGTGTTGATAATAAAACAAACCTATGCCGAGGCCAAGGAATGTTGTTGAAGGTCGTCATCTATATCAGAAATTTTATCTAAAAAACTATATATGATAATAGTTTAAACTTTGCAATAAGACGAATTTCATTCAACCTAATGCTAGATGACAATATTGGGACCCCTACTCTGTTCATCATCCACTATATGTATATAATGAGAATATTATTTTTCTTGGGCATATCTTCTTAAAATTGTAACCTAGTTGTAAGAAAGTCCTCTATCATTGCCTCCTATTTAGCTTTAGGGATTGAAATTGATAGTTTAGCATTGATCAGAAGAATACCTAACATTATTCCACTGATAAAAATGTAATTAGGTCTTCCAACACTAGTGGTCAAACATGTAGAGTCTTCACCATTCCCATAAAAATTATCATGAAGATGAAACTCCCTCAAAATTATTATAATGTTGGGACATAAGAATTTTTCCCCAAATAATTTATAAGCATCGTATGACATGCAAGGATATTTGCTAATACAATTTTTTATACACCCATCAGACTGGTTTCCCCAATACCCCATCGATATAGTATTCAAACCACAACATGGAATAACCAGATGAATATTTATTTGAACATTCTCAAGATGTTATGAAATTTATATGTCAGAATCCCCATGCATCATCATCAACCACATTTCATAAAAGAAAAATGGGTTATATTATCTCTAAATATTGATTAGATGTAAATATGTAACCTATTTTAAACAACCAAATTATCATGAGAACCTATAAGGATCAAAAGGATCTAAAATGGTTACTCTATCTATAAAATCATCTAAAATATTATCTCACAAAAAGATAATGTATGGAATTTATTCTGAATTCCCTCTATCATTATCTACCACTACACCAAAACGTTTTGAATAATGAATAAACCAAAAATAGGATATATTCTTTAACAAATTAATAGGACGATCACATCATTAATTGAAAAAGAACAAGACCATCTACTATAGCTTCGTAGTTCACTCCACATCTAGTATCAGTTTCAAATTCAAGAAATAACATAAGAAATAAAATAATTTTTCAAATACCTTGATGATAGGGCATGGGGGGTGTCGACCTCGGAATCCGAGGTGTTGAGGGTTGTGGGGGAGAGCCTTCAGAAAGGAAGGGAGGAGGTGGGGATGCCACTCGGAGAAGCTTCGCTAGAGGAGGAGGATCGTGGGGAGGAGGGTGGCGGCGAGGAGGCGTCATGGGTATTTAGGGTTGTTGGTGAGGAGGCGTTGAGGAGGACACAACGGGGAGGCATCAGGAAGGAAGAGAGGTGGTGGGGATGCTACTCGGTGCAACTTCTATGGATGAGGAAGGTCGCGGAAAAGAGGCATCGGGGAGGGTATCAGGCTTTTGAGGGGTTTCGTGGAGGATGGATCGAGCGGAAGGAAGAAGAAATGAATAGGTTTGCGTATTTATCCATGGATAACTGGCTAATTGAGGGGGAGATCCATGGATTTTTTATTATGTGGCTTTATAGGCATGGCTATAGCTCAATTTTCTAGTAGTGAAGCTCTGAATGATGTGCTGGAAGGAAATTTAATGGTTTCATAAAGTTTATAAAATGATTTATTTTATTCTGGATGATCGTATTGTTTCATATCTTCCCAAATTTCTATGAAAATTATATATTTCCAATTTCATTTAACAAGGGATTTTTCAGTCAAATCCCCTAAGGGAAGTATCATTGCAACAATGTTTTGTGAATCAATCCTTGTTATGGAATATAAATGTTCTTTATCTGTTGATCTCATCACCATACCCATGATTGAATTTGATTTAATCCTTGATATGGACTAGATTTTAGACCATGTTGTGAATATTTATTGTAAGAAGAAAGAGGTTACAATTTTTGATGATGATAAGGAGTACCTAATCTTTAGAGCAGAAATGGCCCCACTAGATTCTTATCTAGATCCACCCCTAGTAGCTCTACAAAATTCAATTATTGGGGTGGAAGGGAATGAAATAACTATGGGTGAGGAAAATAATGTTCAAATAGACTACATACCTATTGTGGAAGAATATATTAATGTTCTTCTAGAGGATTTTCATGAACATCCTTCAGAATGATAATTGAGTTTTCCATTGATTTAATTCCATGTTCAAGGCCCATATCTAATACCCCTTACAGAACGGCCACTATAGAGTTAGTGGAACTAAAGAAACAAATAGATAAATTGAGAAATAATGTATTTATTCACCCAAGTGTTTCCCCATGGGGAGCCCCATTTTTTTTGTTAAAAAGAATGAAGGATCTATGAGGTTGTGCATTGACTAAACGGAGATCAATTCCATAATAATAAAGAACAATTATTCGAAAAACAATATGGAGATCAATATTTTTCAAAATTGAACTTAGATCTGGATATCATCAGTTTTGTGTAAAGAAGGATGACATTCTAAAAAGCATTTCGAACAAGGTACAGACAATACAGCTTTAGTGTAATTCCATTTGGACTGACTGAGGCACCGTCTATGTTTATGGATTTAATGAATTGAGTTTTCAAGGAATATCTTGATGACTTTGTAGTGGTATTTATTGATGATATATTGGAATACTCAAAAATTTATGAAGATCCTGAAAATCACTTGTGCACTATTCTGAAAACCATTTGATGAAATGAATTATATAGGAAGTTTAGAAAGTGAGAATTTGTGCTACAAGAATTCTCTTTTCTTGAACATATTGTCTCTAAGGATGGAATCTCTGTCGATCCACCAAATACCAGGGCAATCCGTGAATGGCCAGCACTGACAAGTATAAATGAGGTGTGTAGTTTAATTGGTTTAGAAGGTTATTATCGACATTTCATCTAGAATTTTTCCTGATTGGCTAACCAAACAACAAAGCTCACAGATAAAGGGGTTATATTTTTTGGAAAAAAGAGTGGGAAGAATGTCTAGAAGAACTGAAGTTAAGATGAATCAATTATCCTATCATGAATCTACCATCGAGTAATAATGGGTTTTTTATTTATGGTGAAGCTCCAATGAAAGGACATTGTTGTGTCCTTATGAAGAATGATAGAGTTATTGGCTATGCATCATGACAACTAAAAATTAATGAACAAAACTATCCCAGTCATTATCTTGAGTTTGTGGTTGTAGTCATGGCTTTGATAATATGGAGACACTATCTATATGGTGAAAAATGTGAGATATATACCGATCACAAAAGTTTGAAGTATATTTTCTCATTGAAAGCACTCAACATGAGGAAAATTTGATGGCTTGAACTACTCAAGGATTCTTATTTCATTATACACCAAAACTCTGTGAAGCCAAAAAAGGTGGCAGATGCTTTACGCAGAAAGGATCATGCAGTTTTGAACAATATGAGAGTTGAAAGGGATCCTACGTTCATGGATACAGTAAATATAGATATGGGAATAATCATGGAAGGGGAAAAATCAATACTTTTTAAAATGGGTGACAATACAACTTAACTTGAAAGTATAAGATGTTATTAGCATGATGATGATGAGTTTCAAAAGAAAATTAAAGCTATGAATGATGGGATATTTATTTACTTTTTATATGAAGATGAAATTTTAAAATTTGGTAAGAGACTTTGAGTTCCTGATATAACTGATCTAAAAAAATAATTATTGGATGATACTCATAGCTCCAATTTCTCAATACACCTTTGTATCACTAAGATGTATATAGATTTGAAGGAACATTTTTTGTGGGACAACATGAAGAAGAATATTGCAGATTATGTGTCAAGATTTATGATTTTAAAAATAGGTTAGGGTGGGAAGACAACATCCAAGGGGAGTCATGCAACCTATTCCCATGCCTGAGTGTAAATGAGAGGATATTTCGATAGACATTGTCATGGGGATATCAAAAACTCCAAGAAAGAATGATTGAATATTGTTCATTGTATATTTTCTTACCAAGTCATCACATTTTAATTTTATAAAAGATGATTTACCACATGAAGTTTTAGCCAGTCTATTTATTAATGAAGTTGTAAGAATTCATGGAGTACCTCTATCGATTCTTTCTGATCGTGATACTCGTTTTAAATCATGATTTGGGAAAAGTCTTCAAAAGGCCTTGGATACTGAACATCATTTGAGCGCATCCTACCACCCTCAATCTAATGGACAATCATAACAAACTATTCAAACCTTATAATAAATGTTGAGATCTTTCTCACTTTACTTTCAAGGAATGTTGGATAAATATTTAACTCTTGTAGAAATTTCCTATAAAAATAGATACCATTCAAGTATTTAGATGGAACCATATAAAGTGTTATATTAAAAGAGACGTCGCACAAAATTTTTTTGGGATGATTATGGTGAAAGAAAACTCATAGGCCAAGAACTTGTTGAGAAAACAATAAAAATGGTGAAAGTTATCAAATCCCCCATTAATGAAGCTCACTGTAAGAAAAAGAGCTATACTGATAACCAAAGGAAAGATTTTTAATTTAAAGTAGGAGATCATGTTTTCTTGAGGGTATCTCTATATAGGGGTGTTATTTGACTCTATAAAGGGATAATTAAGTCCTAGGTACATTAGACCTTTAGAAATTTCAGAATGAATTGGAGTTTCATTTTATCGTTTGGTAATGGTGCCAAGTCTCTCCAAAGTTCATGATTTCTTCCACATATTACAGTTGAGAAAATACATGCCTGACCAAATGCATATAACCACTTATGAAGAAATAGAACTAGAACCCAAACTGTCTTTTTTCAAAGAGCCTATCAAAATTCTTGAAACCAGTGAACAAGTGTTGAGATACTAGAAGGCTTGTCTGGTGAAATTATATAGAGAAACCATAATATGGAAGATACAATGTTGGAACCTGAGGAACTTATGACGAAGAACCACTTGAATCTTTTTATGCAGTAAAATTCAAGGAATTTCAAGGACAAAATTATTTGAAGGATGTAATAATGTGACACACCATGCTTCCAGAGTTTGCTTCTCTTTGAATAATACAATAGCTTGCGTTGTACGCAACATCGAGTTATAATATACCACGACCAATCAAACTAGCCGCTATGAATAATAATACCCATATTATTAAATTTTATAAATTTTATTTTTCAAAATATACTTCATTTTTTGATTCATAATATCAAAATTATCTTAGGGTGAATTTTTATTATTTTTCTAAAAACGTTCAATTTTTTACGATTAGTGAAATATAGTGTGTCATAGTTTAAAACTGACTTTTTATTTAAATAATTATTTATTTTATTTAAATTTATTTTAGTTAAAAATAGATACATAATACATATATATGTTCAATGTAATTCATTATAGTAATTTTTTAATAATATTATATATATATAATTTTATTGAACTTTTTACCGTCTTTTACCAACCTTCAAGGGGCATTTAAAAATTTGCATAAACCTAATTTTAACACTTATGTGAATTGAATTTTATAATTCTGAGTGACACAATTTATATCAGTATGTAAAATGTGTTTCGATAAGATGAAAATAATTTTTGTTGAATTATAACATTTGAATTTTATTTACCATAGTTTAAAGTAAATTGGGTAATTAAATGTAAAAAATGATATTATAATTACCCTAGAACAAATCCTAATTCTATTGAATTAGTGTATTTAGATAAAAAACATTGGAATAAAATATAACCCTTTTGTTCCACATGGATTAAATTTTGACATTTATTATTATTTTTTAAAAATAGTTAAAAGTGTTAAATTCAATTCTTAATAACTAATAAATTTTTAATATCAGGATATACATAAGATAAATTCTAGTATAAATATTCTTTAGAAATATGAAACTGGTTCCTACATAATGGTATTTTCGTTATAAATTTTAGACATTCTATATATTTTTTATTTATCACACAATGGTGATGCAGTAATTACCTTATTAATGAATGATTAATATATTTTCTATTATAAATATCCAGAGAAATGTAAATTGAGACTTATTATGAATTACACAATTTTTTTTGGTTAATATGACTTTTTAAGGATGATTAAATAATTTTTTTCGATGTTATAAAGTTTTTATGTCTTTCAAAAAAACAAAACACTAAATTGTGTCAAAATTGACATAAATGAGTTTTTAAAACAAATACTACATTATTAATTGATATAATGTGACAAAAAATCTATATTTTGTCCAAGGGACAAATAGAAGGTTACATATATAAATAATGAACCACTTTGTGGTTCTCTTTGTTTTTTATAATATTTTTTATTGGCCATTAATTATAATAATACAAGAATACATGATAAAAGATAAATTATTTAACTAAGAGTCAAATATAAAAGATATGTGTAATATGTTCACCTAAAACTGTTTAAAACCTACTGATTGAGAGGTTTTCAACCCATACGACCTTATCTTAGAAATTAATCCTTTTGGATCCATTATAAACTGAATATGATTGTATAAAAAAATAATATATCAAGCTTTTCTAAAAGTTACCCTCACCTCTTATATAAAAGGGTACTTCCTCTTATCTCAAAATCACTACTCCAAATAAATTTGGCTCATCCAAACCCAGCTCAAATATCTTCCCAACTACCCTCAAAACAACCTAGATTCCTTTCATTGATCATAAAGAAAACCTATGGATCCTTCTTGATCCACTCAAAAGGAAACACATGAAGAATATATAATAATTTCACCACCTCTTTAAAAGTTATTTTTTTCCACTTCCTCTTTCATTGTTGTTACTATAATTAGATAATAAATACAGTTACAAATGAATATTTTGATGATATTATAAATATGTTACAACCATATTCATTATTCTATACATCCTATTAATGACATGTCACTATACAAGCGTACGTACGGATTACCATCTCCACATCAGGGAGTAGTTTTTTATTCAAACACTTCATTATTTGGATGGTTATAATAATGAGTATAATAGATGTAAATAATAAATAGAAACTTTTAATTATTCTGTATATATGATATACCATCCAATTAAATATGATTTCACCATCAATATATTGATATTGTCACTCATGCGTACATAAGGATTACCGTCTCAACTAACGCGATCAAATTCATTCCTCATCATAACCATTCAAGGATAATTTTTATGTTATGATTAAAAGTAAATTCTAAGATCATAATATAATTATGGATATTAATTAAATAAATATTATCCATAAAAATCATATCTTATGTATCCAATCATATAAAGGAAAACAAATGAGTTAACACCTGAAACAATAATATTACTAAAATATTATTAATAAAGAAATATTAGAAGATCGCATATGATAACATATTTATTTATGTGGTTATTGTATTGTTTAATAAAAATTATTTATAAATTATATAAGAGGGTAAATTACCTTCAATTAAGGAAAATTACAAGGTAAGGGTTAATTCTACAATCTCTTCATTATCTGAGGTTGTTTATACGTGCGTATCTACTAGGACCGCTTTATCAATATCATCCAAGTTTATTAAAAATGTATTTCAAAACATTTTTACTATTTCCTATACTATGGTTTAAATTCATTTACACTCTTTTTTACATTTTATATAAATTTTATAAATGAATCTTTCCCTAATTTTCCAAACAAGGTCCTTTACGACCTTTTTGACAAAATGAAGGAAATTATGTTTTTTTAAACATATATAAATAGTGCGGATATTTTCTACCGTTATAACAAATTTGAAGCTTCCCTTAGTGATATTTTTGATTGTGGATGTGTTTTTTTATACCATTTATGGTTAATGGTAGAATTATTAACATGTTTATGCTAGTTTTAATACAAATGTTTATGTTATGTTCCATCCTTTTCATATGAAGAATGCATTGGAATTAGTATGTGATGAGTGGAGCCCGCTATAGCTCCTCGATGCATTAGTAGGTCTCATGAGGAAATATACTATCTTGGAACAAGGCCTTGAGAAAATCGTATTTGTAGTTTGGCACGATGCCTAGAATATGTGGTTATGATGTTCGATATTATGAATTCAATAATTATGAAATTGGATATTGATATTACTTTTAATTATTTTACCAGTAGAATGTCCATGAAAATAAATAAATGGAATTATTTGATTTATCATTTACAAATTATGATGAGGTTTATGTCTAAAAGTATTGTGTTTTAGTCTTATACATTAACTTATATTTTTATTCTTATTTATAATAGTTTCCGCTATATTGTTATCCTTATTGGGCATCTGACCACAATCCTTTCTTATGTTTTATTTTTCCCATGATGTAAATTATTATATTATGAATAACCTATAGGAATAGTCTATGTGATATAAGAGTGCTTAAAGGAGACAAAATACTGTTTTTTTATTTCATTATGTAATGTAAAACTTATGTCTGTATCTGGTACATCTAAGGTTACTAAACTAATCGGTCATGCATGATTTTATCCCTTGTGATCATGCCAATGTAATGTAATAATGCACTGACCCTGGGTAACTATGGTCAGGGAGTTACATTATAAATAACCAATTTGAGATGAATTGGAATTTTTATTTGAATTGGAAAGGAATTTTGGGTGAAATTACTAATTCTTCTGGAATTATTATTTTGGGAATATTTTTGGAAATTGAATAAATTAATGAATTTATTTTAAAATCTGTTAAGATAAATTGATTAAAATGTATTGATAAAAACCTATGATTCATTTAATATTGAAATAGTATGAATTGATGAAAAACTGTAATTTTGATATTGAAAGTGAATTGGAATGTTGAAATTAAAATTGTACAATTGAATTTTATGTGATGGTAAATTTGGAATAAAATAAATTTTCCCTTTTCTGTTGATTGGTTGAGAACCTGTGAGTCTGGAATGTTAGTGGGTTATTTGGGACACGAATTCTACACTGGTAACTCCATAGAAATAGATTTTTCAGGAAAACACTAAAATAATACAAGATAGAAATTTCTAATCATGATGTGATGTAGAATACTCTTATTCAGAATGAGCCAGAGGGATCAGTACACACATATTTATATGATCACTTATATTATATATGGGATGATCCCATAACTGGGAACTACAATACTGTATGGAAGATGACGTTGGTTCTTGTTGTAATTATATTGATATATATTCCATTGATTATGAATTTTTTTTATTCATGATGCATATTTATATTTTTTTATATGATTTTTATTTCGGACATATTTGGAGTAGATCACATCATTTTGAAAATAAATACATTTTTGTTTTATAAAATAAATTCTATCACTAAGACAAATATTATATAAAATATATTTTATGATTTATTTTATTATAGAATAATATTATAGAACACTAAGGGATACCCTAAATGGAGTTATAGGTTACACATAACCTTTTCTATTGAGCACTAGAGATTTCCTTAAACAGATTCTAGAAAAGTGAATGAACCTATTAGAGGAGGTGGATGTCCTTGTCCATTTGGAATATTAGTTTTGACACCATTGGGATGATTTAGTTTTATGTTTTCAGTTTCTGAGCACATTGATAATGTACTATTTTTGGTTTTGATATACCCTTATGGTGTATGGTATATTCTCCCATTGGAGTTTTGAGCATAGTAATTTGTATATATTATATTCCACTCATTTTTTCAAATGAATTATCTATTGTCTCTTTTATGTTATCATGTTCAATTCATTAAACTAAGGGGATCAATAATTCTATTCGTGCCATATCAGTGTTCACTTGGGTATCTTGGTACCAAGTGTCCATGTTGTTTTGTGACAGGTGTTTATCCTCATTTTTTCTATAATTTCTTCTTTAAATGATAATAAATTGTACTAGAATATTATTTATGATAATTTATAATTATATAATTTCAATCTAGTTGATTTTTTTTATTATCATTGTAGATGAAATTAGTGACGGACTTGTTTCAATGTTTTGAATGCATGATTATTAATATCATAATTTAGGAATTTAATATTAATTTAACCATATGATATCTAAAAAATAAAATTTATTTTCTTATCTATATCATATATTAAGAATAATTATGTTATTATATTAATCCTTGATATAATTGTATTTTATTGTTTATGTAGGTGGTTAAATAAACCTAAACATTAATATACCATAACTAATGTATGAGTGTGGTGATTAAGGTGTTTTTTTTTCAATAATTTTATTATCACATATTCATAATCATATTTTATATGTTATTTACGGTTTTGAGTCTTATTTTATGGTCTTTTAATAAATATGAATAAATATAGAGGAAAAAAGTTATTTGATACCTTGTATAGGTGGTGATCAACAGATTATCATAAATGACATTTTGTTCTTCATGGGAAAAGGGCAATATTGTTATATTTTTTAAAATGATTTTTTTTTCATGGATAAAATAGATGACAACCATCATATGGTAGGAAATTTGATTAATTTTATTGTGGAATATGAGAAACTGATTTATGGTTTATTTTTACGTGAAGTTCAGTCATACTTTGTTAGGTTGAAAAAAATGGGACATTGATGTTCAATATGATATAGTTTATGTAATGGATAATCAAGAATATTACTATATGATTTATTAATGATTATATTATATTACATGATGGATTTTAATAATGGTACCCATGTATGGTAGAAAAATTGGGGTAAGGAGTTTACTATGTCATAATATAAATCATCATGGAATATAATGATATTCGATGATTTAATGAATTTTTTTTATGATAATTAAAATTATAATTTATAGAGATATTTTTTCATAAAAAATTGTAGCTAGATTATAGTTTCTATCAAAAAGCTCGATGATTTTCTTGGTACCAAATTTGGAAGTAATAAAACTAAATCCACAACATGTGTTAGATTGGATTTCTCCATGGTGTATTTATAAATGGAAATTATAATTTTCATATTACTATATTTTTGGGTGTTTATGATATAGGTGTAACGTGAAACAAAGTCCACAAGTCGACCAAACTGAACCATGTCATAGTAGATGTGATCACAATATAGTTAGAATAAATTTTATATATTACTTATGATTCAATTTGAATTAAAGAATATGAATATAAGGATTGAGAAATGGGTGTTTGGATCAACATATTAAGATGAAATGAATCATACAAAAATGGGTGGACCATATGGGAAAATCATGGATAATAGAGAGAATATATTATGATCAAATCCATTAGTCAATGCGAATGGGTATTAAAATATATATATGTATATATAATGGGATAAGAGAACTGTGGATATAGATAACATCATCAACATATCAATTTTAGAGGAGATAAAAATTATATGATGGAGTCCTTCTGGAAGAGAGTTCAACAGACAAGTTTTTTATTGAGTGAATACAATAATTTGTGGAAAATTATTGATTTATCTAGTTTATATATGATTCTTCTGCATAGGGGAGATATTTCCTTTTTTAGAATCTGTATGTTATTATGTGTAAAATATTGACCCAAATACTAGACCATAATAATTGAACCAATATGAAATAGACCCAATATGTTTCCTCTATCACCATATGCCTACATAGGTTCCAATGGTGTCATATATCAATAATTTTAATGATTTACCATCATTTATATTAATGAATAAAATAATCTAATTATAAATCACTTATAGGAACAACATTCAGTCTTATATAATTTCATATCATACTTTTATATGGATTTAAGATCTATATATTTTATTAACATGATTAAAGAATATTAATTGATAAACAAAACAAACTCCATTCTTCATTTGAAATTTTCTATTTTCAACCAATCCATTGATCCATAATAGACCTAATTGTCCAATTCTTAAAATTCTCAAATTCGTAATCAATATAAGAAATACAATAAAAACATAAAATTTAGTTAATATTTTATTAATGAATTTATATTTTTAATGATCCAAAATCCTAGTAGGTTACCTCAAATATTTTATCAATTTCTAATTTCCAGGACAAACCATACATACTAGTTTGAATATAAATAATAAAAATAGTTTTGATACATTTTAGGGAGTGAAGTAAAAAATATAGGATTAAGGAAATATAATTTGAAATAATAATTATTGTAGTTTAAAAACTAATTCAAGAAGATATATTATTTTATAGATGATAATTATTAATATATTAAAAACCAATCCAATATAAGGAATTTAAAATCATTATGAGATGAAATCATCACCAGAAACATAATTAAAAGATAATAAACTATGAAAACAAATGATTATAATGTATTGGAGTAATTCATTGAGATTCCTAGGATATTTTCCTACAGAATAATTAAAAAAATATAAGAGTTATCTTGGCTCAAAACATGAAATATCATGATCATGTATGTTATTAGATTTTATGGGACTAATAGTTTGAAATAAAAAACAATTGTTTCAATGAAGACACTAAGATATTAGGGTGTGGACAAAGAAATACTATATCTGGGATGATGGATGATGAAGTACCCCATTATAATTTGATGTGAAAACATCCTTGATATTGTCATATTCATAATGACAGGATTGATCCATCGACTCTAAAAAAATTCATGATATACTAATGTGACCAAAGAGAAACATATCAGGATTGTGGTTAGCTTGGGATATTAAAAATATAATAAATTCTAGTATACATTCTATTCCCCAATATGGTTTCTGGTCCGTAAAATGGGTGAACAAGGAAACCACACACCAATGGAGGAGTATAATGAAACACCCTTGTGTATGGTGTTTTGGATACCACACTGACAAAAATTAATTTTATAGTGTATTCATGGATACTATCTACAAAAATAATAATCTATGATTGAATAATGGTCAAAAATAAAACAATATATTGTTCATTATTAGTCAGGGTTGTTGGATTATGTGATTATTTTCTACCATATTAATCATTTAGAATACAATAATTACACTCTATTAATTATGTAGATTATCTTACTATTATATTGTGTAAAACTGTTTCAAGGTAAATATTATTGTTAAATTAAATTTAGATTTTAATGTTGTGGTTCATATCACCTTTACATAATAATTTATGGGACCTAAAATTTATTAAAATGTTTTATTTAAAAAATTTGAGTATGGAGGAATATGAAGAGGAATTATCCAATTGTTTAAAATGATAAATCAATAAATTAAATAATGTGTAGTGATTATTATTATGTGGTTAATACGTTTCAATTTTATTAAAGTAATATATTGTATTAATGGTGAATGTGGTACATCTACACATCACCATGTGTATTCTCATTTAAGAATTTTAATTTGGGTTATACCATGTAAAATCGTTGTATGTTCATGTTCCTTAATATCAATTTATATCTTTGATGGTTGTTACAAGTCAGATTAAGGTATTGATATATTAAACAATGATCCTACTAACAGGTGATAAATATAATAATATGAGTGGGGGTTTAATAAAAATATTTTAATCCAAAGAACCCTGATTCTTCCCACTAGGGTACATCAATATTCATATCATATACCTATTTTCCCAAAAAAATTATTATATCTCATTGGACTAAAAACAGCTTTCAATTAAAAAAAACTGTCTTAAAAGAATTTATCAAATATTGATTTATTCATGAGGAATCATTTTTTAATATAATTTTTTAATATTAGGAGAATGAAATGTTTTAATCTATAAATTATTATTGATATGATTTCATTGTCATATGTATTATAACAGTGATTTGTTATTGCATGGTTAAAGATTATATGATAAAAATAAAGATAGTATATTTTTTGTTGAAATGAATAATGATGTATTGAAATAAATTATTCACTAGACTATAACTTTTCAAAATTTGGATACATTTACATAGATCTTTTGAAAAATATTCAAAAAATTTACTACTGTGATCCCACTACATGCTTTGGAAAAAGATTCATAATATTTTTTGGGTGTTGAAAATTCCTCATAGAAGAAGAATAAACATTCTTAAATATGAAAAAAGAAGAAAAATATTGAAGTAAATGATGAAGGAAAATTTAACAAATATTTTAAAATATTATAAAGGATGCAAATGTCATCATTAATAAATGATATCTTTGTGGGTGGCCCCTCAAAATAATGGTCTTCCACTCGGTGAAAGCCCCGTGAATGGAAACTGATTGTGGAGGGGGTGGGTTTGAGAGCATCTATGAATGAAATATAGTCATTTAGGGAAATGGGAAGTGATATCCATTCTCACAAATGATTCCCCCTGAACTAAATCATTCATGTGGAAAGTCGATGTCACTGGCTCTTGAAAGCAGAATAAATCCATTTGTGTAGAAATTTGGGATTTTGGAAAATCCCCCCGCTAACTATTTCATTCATAGTGTCTAGAAAATAGAACATTTCAACCCAGTATGAATGACTCTCTATCTCAGTACTCAGTTCCTTTGCTTCTATATAAATCGAACCCATTGGGAGCTAGAATAATGAAAGAGATTGACCGAGATATCAACATCACCACATAAGATAGACTCCATTGATGATTACGAACAAGTAAAACCCTACCATATTGAATTATGGAGGAAAAACTAATCCAATTGGTAGTCCATAATCCCAACATAATTTGAAATAATACATCCCATGAGGCACTAAGATAATACCCCCTTTGGAACCAGGCTTCCCTCATAGAAAACATATATGTGGGGGGAACCCTGCCCAGCATAAGAAATCATTATGATGGAGGAACTAGGCCCTTCTTAGCATCATTATACATGCATGTAACATATCTAGACGTAGAAATGCACTAAATAGGTCAAACCTAGGTCTTATTAATAAAACAGTATGTGGATGGTCCCCTTGTCTACATAAACACCCATTATGAAGAAGAAACTCCCTCTTATGTGGGAACATGCAATAATGAATGTGGTATCCTATGGTCTTCCATTCAATAGATCCGATCATTCCATTATATCTTATTATCACCACCTATAATGACCCCTCCACAATATAGTATAATTGCATCAGCCCAAGGCCTCTTTAAGGCCACCATACAATTGTGATAAGATCATCGGGAAAAATAGCATTCAATTTTGAGTCTATATAGCCTTGGTAAGTGGGGTTGGGTGGGTTACCCTATGGGTAAGTTAGACCCTCAGAATGACCATGAGTCTGAATTCCCATGGTAATTATAGTTCTGACATGGGGTCCTAATGTGAACCTCCCCATTTTTTAGATTAAGGGGGGTTACTGGCCTTTCCCATTAATGAGGGCCAATATTGAACAATATTTCCTTTTCCAGAGAACTGATTATAGGGAATACCTCTTAAGTTAATCCCCTAGACATTATTATGGGAGATGACACTCTTTATCTTTATTACCTCATCCCAGGATGTAGCTGGGTGGATAACCTGAGATGTCTACCCCTGTTACCAAAGTATAAAATGATATGGGCACACTCAATGTCCCATCCCTCTCTCTTTGGGCATTGTTGCCATTCATCAGTAGATGGGGATGGTTGTCCGATCATCATATCTACTTCTTACTCTTGTTTTATACATTGAACATGAATCATTTTGGAATTGAGATTAGTGTATATCAAGAAATTTTCATGACCACAAAAATCATATAGGCCTTCTCTGAAAAGGTAATACCAAACCTTAAATCATATGGGTATCTCCCAAGAATAATTCCCACATCAAAACTAATCCAATTAAATTGTCTTATAATGGAAAGATCCTAGGTGTAAGTTTTGATCATAAATTCATGATTTGAATATTTAAAATTATAAATTCCCAATATTATATAACTATGGGGGATTTGATTCCCAACCATCATTAATGCATTGGAATCCTTTATAAGGCACAAACCCATCTCCCAAATCCACCCTAATGTTATATGATCTGTACCCATAGTAGTGTTATATCAACCCAGTATACCACAACTCGTTTGTGTCTCTTGGGCTGCCTCAACGTATGTCCCACATCAAATATTGAGTAGGTAATTTCCCAAAATACATCCTTGTATCATGATGTTAAATTTCATGATCGGGACCTCATCACATGACATTAAAATGTGATTTTTCTAATTAAGTGACACTAAAAAATGTTGGTTCTGATTCCCCTATTGAGGATACATATGAATCCATCCTTATGGGTCCAATCCCAACATCGATACATCTCTTATCCCCTGGAAAATGATAAATTCTAGAGGACCATCGCATATGGATTTATGCTAGATTTTCCTAAGTGAATGAGAGAATAATCCACAATTTATCCACTGAAGAGACAAATTAATGGATGTCCTCATATATATACATTTCCTTCCATTGATGGAGAACCTTGAATATGTACAGATGTCTCCAAACCAATGTATAGTCATTATGAACTACTGATTTAGGGGTAATATGGGGACACATAGTTTAAAATAAACCAAGTATTTATCAACACGGATTAAACATATAATAGAGTCCTAGAACTGGAACTAATTCCACCCAAAAGGGTGTGTGAAGAAAAAAAAATCCATTCCTCTCATCAAATGTGTGTTTTTAAGTGTCACCGTTCATGTTACCTAGTGTGATACCACCTTTGGAAAGATGTCCCATGAGTCATTGATAGAGGAATATTTGGTGTTTCTAGCTCCAAAAACAATTCACTGCATACCATTTCGATATAGTCAGCCTATAATGTCTAATAGTAAAAAAACACAACCCCCTACAATCAAATGTCAGAACATAATGTTATTATGAGGGGAAACATGGTTAACCTAACTTGAATTATAAAAAAAGGTGGAAGTGTTACCCCGATTCACCCCACATAAACATCCAAATGGGAAGAGGGATAAAATAGATCATAAATTAAACATATGTTCAAGATATGTTACCTTGATGGGGTTTTATTTTCACCACTTATCACATATATTATAGTCATTAGACATAGATTCTGTCAATCCAATGGAATACTAGACGTTATCACAAAAATCATGTCATATAATGCATTAGTTGTGTCCTCTTTAAAGTAGAGGACTTTATCTCCCACCTAGTATATCCAACACTAGGTCTCAAAGGCACTTATTGAGGAGGAACATTAGATAAATACTCTCCCAACACTATAATCATCCAAATTGGTCCTCTGGTTAGTGAAATCCCGCAAGCCTCCCACCTAGTAGTCGCTACTTTACTATAACATGGTGGTCCACAAGTCACCGCTAATTGTTTTGGGATCCTATCCTGAGAATGTGATATTGAGTAACTCTCTTATCATTAGAAGGAATATTAATTTATCAAAAAATAATGTTTCCCTAATCTACATGGACCTCTCTCAAGGGCCCCTTCAGGAACATGTTGTTGCCGATTCCAGGAATCCCAGTATCTTCACTCTCAGGAAGATAATGTTATGAGGTCCTCTACTGAACAGAAAATGACATTGGTTCCCTGTGATAATCACAATGGGAGATGAACAGATAAATTGGAATAACGTGTCACTCTAGATTATATGGAAAAAATCCTCCATGATAATCATGAATTACACTATAGGAACCCATATATTCCAACTCCATTTTTCAAATCCCTCCATGTGAATACAACAACACATTTTGAGCATGATGAAATTCATACTAATACTCTCTAAACACATCATTCAAGTAGGGTTGGAATATATATACAAATGAAAATACCTACAAATTCACATGGATCCAATCAACAAATTTAGACAGGAACCGATAATGAGTAAGTGCACATTCCTTCTTTAACGTATCAAGCCAGTCATCCAAATATATGGAAAACTAGAATCATGCACATATCCCTACTAAGGAACATGAATAACAAAAGTAAAATACGATGGAAATGAAATATGGGAAGATACAAATTCTTGCGCTCTCATATCATGGTCATTATTCAAATATGATGGAAATAAAATACATACAATGTTATATAACTATAGAGGCATACTAACAAAATAAAAAAACATATTGTGGGAAATGAGAGAATGAAAATTCTTGACCAGAAATATGAATCCCATTAATCAAATACAATTAAAACTATATAAAAATGTTTGTGTATCCAAGCTAAAAATCATTGAGAGATCCATATTAATTCCCCCGCATGAGAGAACTATGAGTACTCACTAACATGAAATGGAGGACTAGATCATGTGCATATTCCTACTCCGACATCATTATAGTAATATATCGCCATTCCATAAAAATATGACTCAAAAACTTCTTTGAAATGGTGGCACATCAAACATCAATTCATGTAAATATCCTACAGACTTTTAAATATGTAATCTTGTCTATAGAAATAACAAGGATTCTGGCCCACAACCCCATCTCCCCATGTGGGGTGACTGATCCACAAAATAATTTAGTCACTATTGAGAAAATATGCATCCCTACATCCATCAATTAGGGTCATCGACCATATTCTATGATAAATGGAAAACTAAATCGAGAGAAAATACTCATTCCAACAAGGGGACACATATCCACCATGGTGGACACTCCATGATAGGAATATATTCCTACTATAAATCATGAAGCTAGTCCACATATCCTAATGGTATCATGGGGCCTACTCAAACATGACCCCATATATGAAGGTCATTACCAACAACTGCAATCCCCATATTCCCATAAGAGAGCATTAAAAAATGCAATTCACCAATGGAAACATTAAAATTAAGATAACATTCACGAACATGATCTATTGAAAGAATGGTTAATTTATTCCATAAAACATCTACCAATGGTGTCTCATGATCCTGATAATCTTTTACTAAAGTACAGAAGTGGGAGTATCTATTTCAAAGGACCTTCCCTCAATATTGTTATCAGCATCCTCGATGTCCCTCCCCAAAGAACATACTATGAATTTATAATTTTTTTTGTGAAGTTATCGATCATGGGATATTATATCTGGCTGAGAATCACTATAAGTCCCCAACCTTAAATATTTCATAATCTGTACTTATGTTAGTAATTCGCATTGATGATCTATTTAGGTTTAGAGTTTTAGAGCATTAGCCCCTAACTATTACATTTCCACTCAAATATTACAAATAGACACATATACTCAGTATCCTTTTTTTTCATAAAATAAAAACTATTAAAAGAAAACCAAAATTATTTTCTTGATATAAATCTTCCCTAATTATTCCATTATTTTACCCTTCCTTATTCCCTATGAAAAATATTTTAAAAACATTAAATGGTCATAAAAATCTTAGTAAGGGTTATAAAATAAAGAAAGAAAACATTCATCCATCAATACATACAAAACATAATCTCTTTAACATACCTCATGACATCCTATGGTATATGAATAGCATAATGAAATCGTAAATATTAAAGTTAACGTGTTGCATCCATAACATACTTAAGTTGTAGATTTCAGAGCTAGATATGGAGTTGCGTTTGGAATACTCATTATTGTATATTCCATATATCTATTAAGTGAAATATTAACATTTACCTCGGTCACATTACCCAATGCATTGGAGAGCTATCTTAGACTCACCTACCCTAGATTTATCATGGAACCACATGTATACATAAAAAATTCCTAAGAACCATAAAATTTTCATAACACATGAATAATGTAATAACCCGAGATTTTATAAGATATATTCTTTTTAATTTCTATCATATCTTCTTTTGAAAGATACACCATGATTATCTTGCACTATACGCAACACCGTATTAGCTTTCAGTATACACAACACTATTCTTAGATTGTGTTACACACAATTTCAAGTTCGTTTGATAATAGTCATTCTACGCTACATTGTGTGTATATATATATATATATTCAATGTATAAATGAAATATGGTTTGATTCTGTTATATGAAACATCAAAGGATTATTGCACCACATGCAACCCTAACTTGGATTTCATTACACGCAATCACGACCTTCCTCGATAGAGTGTGTTGTACGCAATACCGAGTTTTACTAAATAATAGTATATTATTATAATATTATTATGAACTAGCCGTTATGAATTTTATTAACTAAATTTTTAATTTTATAACATTATTATTCATCTTACACATTTTCTAGAACATGGTATAAGAACAAAATAAATTTATCAGGTAAAATAGGTATTTTTTTAAAAAATGCAGTTTTGCCACCTTTTGATGGCGCACCCACTTAAAATATAGTTTTTGACATGTTTATAAGTTCAATTTGACAAAATAATGTTCTTATTTGGAATCCAGATATAAAAATTTACTTTGGATAAAATTTTTCATATTATTCTGACAACTTTCATATTTTAATGAATAGTAAACACACGCTATATTTTAATTGAAAACAACTTTTTTCATAGAAATAATTTATATGGTTAAATTATATTATTGAATGGATCTAAATAATAAATAGAATATATTTTTACCATTTAATATAATATATGTCATTATCATTGATTTTACATTGAATTCGTAGGTTAAATCAATTCAATCTTTTGTAGTGTTTTAAACAAAAACCCGTTTTCTTTCGACAACGAGATTAATTTTAATTTAATTTATGCAAATTTTTTGTATTTTATTTGGAAAAATGAATTCCATATTTGGAATCAGTGGGTCCAAATTATGTTAATAAGATATTTTTTTTTGGGACTTATGAATAGTAACTACGGTAAATTTTATTTACCATAGTTAAAGTTAAATCGGGTAATTAATGGTAAATATAATATTATAAAATTACCCTAACACATGAAAAAATTATATTGGATGGCTAAAAGTAGACCCATATCACCTAAGGGTCTTATTAGATTCATTTTATGGACTTTTGACCATGAAAATAATTTAATTATTATTAAAACCAAAGAAAGTGACAACATGTCACTCTGTTAAATCTTATAAGTATAATAATTTTAATTTAGTGATAAACATCATAAAACTTAGAAAATGAATGTTATCCAAAAATATAATAAAATTTTCTACATCATGATAATTTATTTATAATTTTTAGGGATTAAATAAATATCATTAGTTGTGACACAATAGTGATGCAGAAATTGTTTATCTAGTGAAAAATCAAGAATATAGTTTTCATTAAACTAATAGTGACCATAAAAGGCACCAAAACCTGACCAAAATTTATTGGGCATGAAACTATAAACCATAATCATCCAATGGTCTAATAGTTGACCATTTGGAGCCTTATAAAAGCAATTATGACACTTATATTATTTTATTTGAAATGATGCCAAAGATGTCACCTTCATAATATAACAAATATAACAATTTAAATATTGTTATTTTAATATGATAAATTCGAGTAAAAGTATAATTTTTAAAGTTAATAGACTTTTCTTCATCATAGGATTTTATTTTTAATTTTTATGCAACAAATAAGTATATTAAATAATTATACAAAAATGTTGTAGTAATTATTTTATTAAGAGATAAACCAAATAAATGGTTTTAAAAATAATAAAATAAAATTTATATGAACTATTTAATGTTCTTAACTACTTTTCTAGATACATATCACCTTTTATGAATCTATTAAAGCTTTTAGTTTGAACATATCTTCTTTATATATTTTATTTAAATTCAAATAAATGAATAGTGTCAAAATTGACACTATATTTATTTTATAAAAATAACATATTATAAAATTGTTTAAAAATCACAAATAATATATAAAAATTATAAATTTAAATTTATAAGGTCTATAATGTTATAAAGTATCCAATTATGGACAATTGACAACATATAAGTAATTATTTTTTATAATTTAAAATTTAGAATGTTATTACCACAAAAAAAAATTAAATTGATTAAGTAAGGATAAATCAAGTTGATAATGATTAAAATAATTTTCTGACGTGTATAAATTTTATTGTTTGATGAGATTACAACCATATATCATCTAATATTCTAATATGAGTCATTTTGGGAGGTTTTTAAGTGGGGTTAGATTTATTATAAATTAATATTTTTAAGAATTCCAAAGGTTCCCCTATCCTCCCTTATAAAAGGGAACCTCCTCCCTCTCTTCCTCACACAAATTTGAGCCTTCAATCTCGGCCAAACTCTGGAAAATTTTCTTCTCCACTTCCCTAGAAACATCTTAGAGGTCCTGGTCTTCTTCAAAGACCAATTGTAGTGCCCTAAGAGGAGGTCTCAAAGAGGCGCATCAAAGAAGAGGTAATGTTCGTTACCGATTCTTTCAACTTTATTTCTTCTTCCACTTATTATTCTTTAGTTGTTTCATTATGAAGTAATAAAATCATTGTCACTCATATACAGACATGTTTTTATAAGTATGAAACAACCCTATTTTACCATCTATCCATCCTACAGAAAACTAAATCACCGCACGTGCATACGTATGGAATACCGTCTCCACGCCGTGGTGTAATCTATTTTCCACCACCACCTTACTTGGATGGGTATAATGGTGTAAATAATAACTATATATGATTATTTTAAAGTTATATTGATTATGTAATAGTATACATACACTCCAATAAAATTCCACGATCATGGGAACGATATCATCGCTCGTGCGTACGTACAGAATACCATCTCCATGGCGCGATGCGATTCTTTCTCAATGATTAACCATTCATAAATGATTATAAAGTATATATAATAAGTAATCATGAAATATATGACATAATAATGATACTGGATTTATGTATATATATATTTATTTCATCTACTTAATTCCATTCAATTCAATAAGGAAACGAAAACAGCGTTCATGCGTACGTACGACCTACCGTCTCCATGAACGGTGTATTTATTTCCATTTATTGATCTATTATATATATTTATATTCTGAATATATATTATATATAAATAATGTTTTACATTATGGATTTAAATAACCATGATCTAAGTAATCATATGAATAATTACAAGTTAAAACACGAATGTCAAATGAAACGATTTTACCCAAAACGCTACTTTAACATTAATTTACAAACGAATGGGTAATATAAAGTCATAAGTGAACCATATATGATATCATAACAATGAATATTATTATATAATAAGTAAATTACATTATTTAAATCATTATACAGGAGGTTCGGATCTATTCGAAGCATATCAGACCTAAGATAAGGGATAATTTTGCAAATCTCATTTTTATCCGAGATTGCTTATTCGTAAGTATTTACTGGGGTTATTGCTATCATCCATGTCCATGTTTTATAAATTTTTTTTCATGTATGTTTAAATTCCTTTCTACCCATTTTTGAATTTTACTACATGGTATGTAAGGAATCTTTCTTTTGTTTACGTTACGAGGTACGTTTTTGACTTTTCTGGAAAATGTACAAGAAGAATGTTTTTTAACATATACGGCATGAAAGGTTTTTTATGGTTTTATGAAGCCTTATTATCATGAAGCATCCTACAAAAGATTTCATGAATATTTTCAATAAAATCCTTTCCTTTTAAAAATGCATGACATTTTGTGAATAAAAAATGATTTTAAAGAAGAAATGATATTTTCCTCAATAATTCATTTCAAGTGTTTTATCAAAACCATTTTCCATCTAAGATGACATTATTTCCTATGAGTATGTTTCAAGTTTAATGTCTCTATGTTTTACATGGTTTCACTTTTCTTATGATGAAATATCCATTTGTTTTATATAGATTATGTGATGATGGGATGATGTTTATGAAACCCATTTTATTCTTTGGGTTATGATGAATGTTTTAAGTTTATTTTGTGGCACATGTAAGAATGATTTCATTATGAGATGTGTGGGAACTATATCTCCCTCCAATTAATTGGGTAAAGATTTATATCTCATGAGATAGATATGGCTAGAACGGTAGGCTAAACCGGTTCCGTAAAACAGGACTGAAATGAGGAGTGAACTCGATTCAGAAAGGGACTTTTTCCACTAAGATGGTCTTGGAAGCAATGCCTTGGAACTATGGAAATAATTACATGTGATTAATGAATTCCACAATTACATGTTTTATTCCCATGCTCTTATATCATGATATATGCCTTACGTACTTCCAAGATTCATGTCTTTGCTCAAGATTTTGATGTTTAGATTTTACGTTCAAGTTTTTGCATTCAAATGTTTATGGCTTATTTTATGTTCTCTATGTTTACCCTTACTGGGCTTTTGAGCTCACCCCTTTTATGTATTATTTTCCCCATGATATAAAGAAAGGTTTTAGGTAAGAAAAAAAGGAAGATCTTTATGGGAGATGTTGAAGATCTTTCACCATGATTAGAAGATTATTTTCCGAGTTTCCAAAGACACTAAACTATTACGGTCCTTGTGTGTCTGTTTTTGTTATGTATTACGTATTCTGCAAAAGTAATGTATTGTCCATGTACGTCAAGATTTGAGTCTCTAGAGTTGGTATAAGAGGAAAGGTCTAGTCAACCTTTGGAAACTAGGATGCGAAAACTTTAGTGAGATCCGTAGAGATATTTCTAAGGTATGTCTAGGGATGTCCATAAGGTTAAGTATAAGTATAGGTTATAGTCCTAGAATTATGGTAACGATATTAAAATTAAACCTAAGATGTTAGATATTGAAGTTACTCCCCCTTTATTATGATTTTTTCCTCCCACACTATTCTTTTTGGGTTTTAGAAAATGATTGGAAACAAGACAATTCACGATAATAGGGGATATGATGGACAATGGAATGATATTCTTCTTGAGAAACCAAATGAAATGGGATTTGGAAGTCCAAATATCATTATTATGTCGAATCATCAATCTCATAATATGATCAATAAAGTCATATTTGGTAAGTTTCCTGACTCGGCTAATAAGAGAAAGATGGAGTTTCATGATGATCTTATAGGAAAGAAAGTTCAATTCCCCCTATGTAAATAATGTGGGAAGAGGAATCAAGGGGAATGTTTCAAAGGAACTGGAAGATGATTTGGGTGTGGAAAAGAAGGACACAAAGCCATTAAGGGCAAAGGAAAAGGTTCAATTAACACCATGGACAAGGATAATGGTATTGCTATGGCATCAACAACGATTAGATGTTTTAAATGTGGAATGTATGGGCATTATGCAAACCAATGACCTAAGGGAAAATCTCATTAAGAGAATCAGAATGGTCATACGGGTAGTATTTATGTGGATGATGATGAAGAGACTACAAATGAAATATGAGATGAAATAAATGATGAAGCTCAACTAGTGGTTTAAGAAGTTAGTGGAATGATTGTATATTTATAAAGAATAATGTTGGTACTATGGAATAAAGAATCACTTAAAGATTGTTACACTATTGTTTTACCTAAAGTATATGAAAGTATATCTTGAATGGTACCGGTTACCATGGAAGGTTATTCAGATATTTTTGGAAAGTAGATGATATGTGCATAATGAAGGGATAAGAAGATAATGAGATGTTTTATTGTATTCACGAGCTCATGTCTGATATAAGGACTAAGTGATATTATGTTTTGATTATATAGATTTTTTTTTGGGATTTTGGTATGTGGAAAGAGTTACCTTTTGACAGTATTCATGTTTCCACTAAGGTTCTATGGTAATTTATGTTTCAAGAGAATATATGACTAAGGTATTATTGTGTTTGGAATGAAACCAACAAGATATATCTTATGATATATGTGAGATAAATGCTTGTATTCACATTCTTGGTAGATAACCTTTCTAGTAATTGTTTTCTTTATACTATGAGCTTGGAACGAAGTATTTTAGATAAGCCTAAAGATTGGAATGGATTATGTTGGACATAAGTTAGTATTCTTTAAGGATATATCTTTTTTGATATTATTGATGGGATTTTATAGTAATGTCGTTTTAGAAAAAGGAAAACCTGTAGGACAGGCGATAGTCCATCGCGTCAGACAAGGCTGTGGAAATCGAACCCACAACCGAAGTGCGACATGCCTTTATCGCCTACCACTGGCCTATAGGAAGTCCCTCGTTAGTATAAAGTAGTTTTATTTTATTAAGTGGTATGATATATGAATTATAAGTTCATTTTTGGAACCATATACGATTAATCTAACCATATGATGGACTTATAACTTTTGCAAACCTTTTGTTTGAAACAGCTGGAATGACCCATCATTCTATCACATGATCTTCTAACACATCACGAATAACAATTTCAACTTAATTTCTTTAAGGGATGAAGTGGAAATTGTTCAATTCATGAACAATAGTGAGATTGTACAAAAATCAAGTAAGTATTTCTTCTAATTCAAATTCTTCAACTTTTGGGAAATGATCTTGAAAACCAAAAATGCTGTCCTAGTGCCCTTATATCCGATGAATCATATGGTACCTTATATCATCACAAATATATGTCTTTGTGATTGTTGGATTTTTCATAGACATGTTCTCTACCACTCTCTATTAGAACCTGATGGTTATATTTCTCTTCCATATCCATATTTTCACCTATGTTCTCCCATGTGGAAACCCAATGATTAGTTTATTTGGGTAACTGTTACATTTCATACTTTAGTTTTTAAAGATAAGTTTTGGTATTCCTTTTTACGATGTGGGTTTCAATTAAAGAAACTTTCAAGTAGAAAACCATTTATAACCCTGACGAATTTTGAGGGAGAAATTCATTTTAAGGGGGGTAGAATGTAATAACCCGAGATTTTATAAGATATATTCTTTTTAATTTCATTCGTATATTCTTTTGTACGATACAACAATATTATCTTGCGCTATACGCAACACCGTATTAGCTTGCAGTATACACAACACTATTCTTAGATTGTGTTACACACAATTTCAAGTTCGTTTGATAATAGTGATTCTACACAACATTGAGTGTGTATATATATATATATATATTCAATGTATAAATGAAATATGGTTGGATTCTGTTTTATGAAACATCAAAGGAGTCTTGCACAACACGCAACCCTAACTTGGCTTTCATTACACACAATCACGACCTTCCTCGATAGCGTGTGTTGTACGCAATACCGAGTTTTACTAAACAACGATATATTATTATAATATTATTATGAACTAGCCGTTATTAATTGTATTAACTAAATTTTTAATTTTATAAAATTATTATTCATCTTACACATTTTCCAGAACATGCTATAAGAACAAAATAAATTTATTGGGTAAAATAGGTATTTAAAAAAAATGCAGTTTTGCCACCTTTTGATGGCGCACCCACATTAAATCTAGTTTTTGACATGTTTATAAGTTTAATTTTACAAAATAAAGTTCTTATTTGGAATCAAGATATAAAAATTTACTTTGGATAAAATTTTCATATTATTCTGATAACTTTCATATTTTAATGAATAGTAAAAACACGCTATATTTTAATTAAAAACAACTTTTTTCATCGAAATAATTTATATGGTTAAATTATATTATTGACTGGTTTTAAAGTATAAATAGAATATATTTTTACTATTTAATATAATTTATGTCATTATCATTGATTTTACCTTGAATTCGTAGGTTAAATCAATTCAATCTTTTGTAATGTTTTAAAAAAAACCCGTTTTCTTTCGACAACGAGATTAATTTTAATTTAATTTCTGCAACTTTTTTTATTGAATTTGAAAAAATTAATTCCATATTTGGAATCAGTGGGTCCAAATTATGTTAATAAGCTACTTTTTATTTTTGGGAATTATGAATAGTAACTACGGTAAATTTTATTTACCATAGTTAAAGGTAAATCAAGTAATTAAGGGTAAATATAATATTATAAAATTACCCTAACACATTCCAAAATTCTATTAGATGGCTAAAAGTAGACCCATATCACCTAAGGGTCGAATTAGATTCATTTTATGGACTTTTGACCATGAAAATAATTTAATTATTATTAAAACCAAAGAAAGTGACAACATGTCACTCTCTTAAATCTTATAAGTATAATAATTTTAATTTAGTGATAAACATCATAAAACTTCAAAACTGAATAGTCTCCAAAAATCTAATAAAATTTTCTACATCATGATAATTTATTTATAATTTTTAGGGATTAAATAAATATCATTAATTGTGACACAATAGTAATGCAGAAATTGTTTATCTAGTACAAAATCAAGAATATAGTTTTTATTAAACAAATAATGACCATAAAAGGCACCAAAACCTGACCAAAACTTATTGGGAAGGAAAATATAAACAGTAATTATACAATGGTCGAATATTGGTCCATTTGGAGCCTTATAAAAGCGATTAAGACACTTATATTATTTTATTTTAAATGATGCCAAAGATGTCACCTTCATAATTTAATAAATATAACAATTTAGATATTGTGATTTTAAGATGATAAATTCGAGTAAAAATATTATTGTTAAATTTAATAGATTTTTCTTCATTATAGGATTTTATTTTTAATTTTTATGCAACAAATAAGTATATTAAATAATTATATAGAAATGTTGTAGTAATTATTTTATTAAGAGATAAACCAAATAAATTGTTTTAAAAATAATAAAATAAATATTATATGAACTATTTAATGTTATTAACTACTTTTATAGATACATATGACCTTTTGTGAATCTATTAAAACTTTTAGGTCCAATATATCTTCTGTATATATTTTATTTAAATTCAAATAAATATATAGTGTCAAAATTGACACTATTGTTATTTTATAAAAGTAACATATTATAAAATTGTTTAAAAATCACAAAAATATATAAAAATTATAAATTTAAATTTATATGGTATATAATGTTATAATGTGTCCAATTATGGAAAATTGAAAACAAATAAGTAATTATTTGTTATAATTGAAAATTTAGAATGTTATTACCACAAAAAAATTAAATTGATTAAGTAAGGATAAATCAAGTTGATAATGTTTAAAATAATTTCCTAACATGTCTAAATTTTTTTGGATGATGATATTTCAACCATATATCATCTAATATTCTAATATGATTCATTTTTGGATGTTTTTAAGTGGGGTTAGATTTATTATAAATTAATATTTTTAAGAATTCCAAAGGTGCCTTTCTCCTCCCTTATAAAAGGGAACCTCCTCCCTCTCTTCCTCACACCAATTTGAGCCTTTAAGCTCGGAAAACCCCTGCCAAATCTTTTTCACCACTTCCCTAGAAACATCCTAGAGGTCCTGTTATTCTTCAAAGACCAATTGTAGTGCCCTAAGAGGAGGTCTCAAAGAGGCGCATCAAAGAAGAGGTAATGTTCATTACCAATTCTTTCAACTTTATATATTCTTCACATTATTATTCATTTGTTGTTTCATTATGAAGTAATAACATCAGTATAACTCATATACTGACATGTTATTATAAGTATTAAACCACCCTATTTCACCATCTATCCATCCTACGGAAAACGAAATCACCGCATGTGAGTACGTACGAAATACCATCTCCACGCCATGGTGTAATCTATTTTCCACCACCACCTTACTTGGATGGGTATAATGGTGTAAATAATAACTATACATGATTATTTTAAAGTGATATTGATTCTTTAATATTATACATACACTCAAATAAAATTCCAAGATCATGGGAACGATATCATCGCTCATGCGTATGTACGGAATACCGTCTCCACGACGCGATGAGATTCATTTTCACTGATTAACCATTCATAAATGATTATAAAGTATATATAATTAGTAATCATGAAATATATGACATAATAATGATACTTGGTTTATATATATATATATATGTGTGTGTATTTCATCTACTTAATTCCATTCAATTCAATAAGGAAACGAAAACAGCGTTCATGTGTACGTACGACCTACCGTCAACATGAACGGTGTATTTCTTTCCATTTATCAATCTATTATATATATTTATATTCTGAATATATATTATATATAAATAATGTTTTACATTCTGGATTTAAGTAACCATGATCTATGTAATCATATGAATAATTACAAGTTAAAACACAGACGACAAATGAAACGATTTTACCCAAAACGCTACTTTAAAAATAATTTACAAAATATTGGGTAATATAATGTCATAAGTGAAACATATATGATATCATAACAATGAATATGATTATTTAATAAGTCAATGACATTATTTAAATCATTATACATGAGGTTCAGATCCATACGAAGCATATCAGACCCAAGGTAAGGGATAATTTTGCAAATCTCATTTTTATCCGAGATTGCTTATTCGTAAGTATTTACTGAGTTTATTGATACCATCCATGCACATGTTTTATAAAATTGTTTTCATGTATTTTTAAAGTCCTTTTTACCCATTTTTGACTTTTACTACATGGTATGTAAGGAATCTTTCTTTCGTTTAAGTTACGAGGTACTTTTTTGACTTTTCCGGCAAATGTACGAGAAGAATGTTTTTTTAACTTATACGACATGAAAGGTTTTTTACTGTTTTATAAAGCCTTATAATAATGAAGATTCCTACAAAATATTTCATGAATATTTTCAATAAAATATTTTCCTTTTAAAAATGTATGACATTTTGTGAATAGAAAATGATTTTAAAGAAGAAAGGATATTTTCCTCAAGAATTCATTTCAAGTGTTTTATCAAAACCATTTTCCATCTAAGATGACATTATTTCCTATGAGTATGTTTCAAGTTTAATTTATCTATGTTTTAAATGGTTTCAATTTTATTATGATGGAATATCCATTTGTTTTATATGGATTATGTGATGATGGGATGATGTTTATGAAACCCATTTTATTCTTTGGGTGATGGTGAATGTTTTAAGTTTATTTTGTGGCACAAGTAAGAATGATTTCATTATGAGATGGGTGGGAACTATATCTACCTCCAATGAATTGGGTAAAGATTTATATTCTATGAGATAGACATGGCTGGAACGGCAGGTTAAACCGGTTCAGTAAAACCGGACTGAAACAAGGAGTGAACTCGATTCAGAAAGGGACTTTGTCCACTAAGATGGTCTTGACAGCAATGTCTTGGCTACTATAGATATCATTACATGTTCTTAATGGATGCCACAATTACATGTTTTATTCCCATGCTATTTTATCTTGATATATGCCTTACATACTTCCATGATTCATGTCTTTGCTCAAGATTTTGATTTTTAGATTTTATGTTCAAGTTTTTGGATTCAAATGTTTATGGCTTGTTTTATGTTCTCTATGTTTACACTTACTGGGATTTTGAGCTCACCCCTTTTATGTTTCCTTTTCCCCAGGATATAAAGAAAGGTTTTAGGTAAGAAAAAAAGGAAGATCTTTATGGGAGATTTTGAAGATCTTTCACCACGATTAGAAGATTATTTTCCGAGTTTCCAAAGACACTAAACTATTACGGTCCTTGTGTGTCTGTTTTTGTTATGTATTAAGTATTCCAAAAAAGTAATGTATTATCCATGTACATCAAGATTTGGGTCTCTAAAAATAAGAATAACTGAAAGATATCATTTCCAAATTGAAATCAAAATAAAAAATTTCAATATATTGATACAATCAATACATTATCAAAACCATTTTAAATACCAAATTATGTAAAAAGTGCATGTGGTATTTATTTTCTTTTTATAAAAATTACGACTTGTTAAGGAAGCAAAAGATCAAATAATACTCGCTGTGGCGGAAAGGTCATTGTCACCATGTATGTTAAAATTAAACATTCCATTTGTTGTTTAGTAAAATGCTAAATAGATAAATATTACCTTTGAATGAAATGAAAAGAAAAAGTTTTTTATACATCGTATAAAAAAATGTCATATAGAATACAAAATATGACTCAATGAATGGTGATTGAGATGAATTCCCTTACATATATCATATCATTACATTAAAGATAAATTATTGGCATAATTATGTGTGAAAAACATAAATACACCCAATATATTAGGATATTAATTGTAAAACAATCAGAGTGTATTCACACATATTCATATCACCACATAATCAAGAACTATATGAATAACTCAAAGAATAGAAATTGAGTTTTGAAGTACCCTTACCTCATGACCGACTTGACTCGTTCGGTATTTATCTCTTGAATAATAAATTAAAATTAATTTATACATACTAAATAACCTTTTTCATGTTTATTATTTGTTTTTTATAAATTATTACAATGTAATAAATATTACAAAATCATTTAAGTTAATAATGGTAGTTTTGTCTATATATGTTACTTGAGTCAAAAATTAACTTCATATATTATATATCATATATATTTATTTTATATATGTATTCATAATGGTACATACCATTTAGAGATAAGAATTGAAATACACATTCATGGAGACGGTAAACCGTACATACGCATCAACACTACTTTTCAGTTATATTTCATATTTAATGAAATGGAAACATAATAATAAATAGTTATATTATAATTCCAGAATAATATCATAGATAATTTAATTAAATACATCTTTTATATGTTCTATGTATGGCATGAACAAGTCATATCACTTTGAGGGGGCGGTAGTCCGCACTTCCTCAAATGAAATTATCATATTTACCTATTATGGAAACCATAAAAGAATTATATTAATAAAAAAATAGAATCATAGAGACAATATAAATATATTATATTTCACATTTCAATATAGTTACATCATAATGGCCACCATGATATGTGGTAGGAGATAATTGAACGATTATCGTTTCGTGAGGCAGTAGTTCGTCGTCCACAGAAACAGTATGTCAATTTCAATTAGATGGAGGTGTCTGGAAGTGTAGTTAGAATAATTCTAATAAAAACATCCTTGTCTATTTAGGATACATATTTTATAAAATAAAGGAATAAATATAATTTAGGGGTATCGAGAAGGAAAATAAATGAAAAGAACTTGAGAGAAGACATTACCTTTAAATCGGGTAACTCACTTGGGTTTGAACCAAAATGCATTATTTACATTCATTATGCCAAGGGGAAGGATTCTAGGATTAAGGGAAGGATGATTTTAGCTTATTGAAGATGAGTTTGGATGATTCTAAGGGGCTTGAGAGGAGTTAGTAATGGGATAGAGGTGGTGTCCTTTTATAAGATGGAGGAGGCGATCTTTAGAATGGTTTGAAAGTATTATTTTATTATAAAATTATTTACTATTTAAAAAGGCCCAAAACTTATTTAATTCAAAAATAAGGTAAATATAAGTCAAAATAATATCATCCAATGTGAATCAGATTGGTTTTGGATATTTTGTAATCCTTATCATTTTTGTTTATCCTTTTGTTAACTTATTTAACTTTTTCTATGTCCTCTTATATTTTCATACTATATGGTCAATATATTTACTATAAAATGTCAAGAGACCCAAAATGGATCATTTATGAAATTATATAAGTAATTTGGATGAATCATACATTTTTAGTATTAATTTATCATTTAATAAAATTTAATTTTTCTAAAAACTCATTTATGTCAAATTATTAACTATTCAAATCAATACTTTTAAAAAATAAATATCAACTTAATTATTCCAAAAAAAATTAATTAATTCAAAGATAAAAAGTCATAATTGTCCCTAAAATTCTTGTATGTAATAAAAAATGTAAAATAAATTTATTTTAATATTTATAAAATCATTTATTTGAATATTTTATTAATGAAGCAATTACATCATCAACATTGTGTCATCAATAAATAAATTTATTTAATCTCAAAAAATTATAAATAATACCACCATTTTCTAGGATAATGATTTATATTTCAAATTAATATTTATAGTCAATGAGATAACTTATATAACCCCATATAAATTTTTTTACTAAAATATATATGTTTATGTTACTTTTGTCTTTACTTTAAATTAGTTAAGAAGAAGTGTCATTATCACCCTCAAGTGGCAAGATGGGGTCCCCAAATAGACCCAAGGATGCCATCAGTCGGAATCATCTCATACAATATGGTTTGGAATATTGTAAGGGTAATTTAATGTTATTATAATATTACTTTTCACCCTTATTTACCAAATTTATCTTTTAACCATTGTAAATAAAATGTTTTGTGAAGTAAATATTCATAATGTCTAAAAATAAAAGATACCTATTTACACAATTTGGATATCAAGATTCTAAATATGGAATCCATTTTAACAAATTCAAAACACAGAATTTGTAGAAATTAATTTAAAATTAATTCTCTTTGTCTAGACCAAAAAGCGTGTTTTAAAAAATATTAACTATCAAAACAATTACACTTTATTATGTTCAATTTCAAAGTGAAATTACATAAAATGACATAAATAAGATTAAATATTAAAAATATAATCCAGTTAAACTTTACTAACAATAAAAATTACAATCTGACTATATAAATAAATTAGATTGAATGATAGTATTGAATTAAAATTATTTGTTTTAACTATTCATAAAAAATGAACATTATTAGAAAAATTCATACAATTTCCCAAAGTAAATTTTGATGTCCCTCTTATAAAAAAGAACTTTATTTTTTCAAAGGGAAGATATAAAAGTAACAAAAAGTATATTTAAATGGGGTTTATAGTTAAAAAGTTGTTAAAAAACTATTAAAAACTATTAGAGTATTTATATTTAAAATTGGATTCATTCTCATTTTAAGCCTCTAAATTTTATTGGATAAATGTAAAAACCATTAACAAAAATGTATAATAATATTGTAGATAGTTCAGTTCATTCCATGTAATACAAAGGCTAGGTGTTAACGACAATTTAAAATAATATTATATTATTATTTTCTATTATGACTCAGCCTTGTGTGCTACATGAGATTTCAGAGAAACCCATTATTGTGCGTCCGGGAGGCCCTCTAACATAGAATACCCTTTAAATTAAAATTTATTTTTAATTCATAAATATTAAAAAAATATGAATATTTCATAAATGAATTTTTCTGGGATGTTACATCCTTCCATTTTATGGGAATTGCGTCCTCATAATTTTAATAATTGGTTCAGAAACATCATTAAAACTCCCACATTGAAAAAATTGTCAATTAAACCATTAGTTTAAAATAAATAATGAGAATTTAAAAGGTCAAAAATTATAACAATAAAAGGATTCTAGGTATGAAAACATGGATTTTGAGGAGAAACTAATTGTCATGTTCTGATGGAGAGTTATAGAAAACACGACTAAGATAAAGATAACAATAAGAAAATCGTAAACTTGTGATTGGTTAAATGGTTTTTGATTCCATAGTAGGAAAAGTAAACGAACAACAATTTTTTTATGTTCTCTTTCAAAAATGTGGAGAATATATTAATGATATTGACAATGAACATAAGGAAATATACTTACATTTAATGTAGATTTTCATCCTTTAATAAGATTCTACCAAAAACACATATTTTCACCATTGATGAGTATTCAATTTGACATGGTCATACCAGATGAGATATAATCAACTTCTTAAGAATCACATAATCCAAAAAAGATGAACTACATATTTCCCTATATATATACATTAATCAATACCAAAATGGTTAGTACAAGATCAGATAATCTCCAAAAGGATGATCTTTTATAAAAATAAATACTACTCTAAATCTTCAAAATGAAACAAACAATACCCAATGTTCATCTTAGACCATTCAATAAATGATTTTTCTCTAAATCCTTCAATATAATCCAAACATAGATTGAAACCCAAAACAAATAATAATTTAATCACACAGTATACTATAAAAATCATAACATTTATCTCCAAATCACACCAGTTACTAGTAAATTCTCATACTAAAAATTAATTTACTTAATCAAATATTCTCTATGATAGGTTAATAGTTTTCATAAATAACCCAAATTTCCAATTGTCTACAATAAAAAAATATATTCTTCCAAAATAAAATTTTAACCATTACTCCAAAAAAATATCCCATATCATTCTATTTTCCTTTTCCATATAGTGTTCTAGAAGAGAGAACATCTTCCAAAATAACCTTTATCAATTAATCACCAAATCGTTTTCCTATACTAAGGATATCCATTTGGTAAAACATAATTTCCAAAAATCAAATTATTCATGATCCATACAATAATTTAACCAAAAATAATTAGTCATACTAACCAGGGACTTCATGTAGTCTAGTGGTAGAAGATAAATCTCAATCACACATTGGTTGTGTGTATACTTCACATAGCATTGTCCGACTTTATGGGTTGTCACATGGTCTGCATGTTTTCCTTTATCAAAAAATATTTAATTTTATAATATTCCCAAAAATTAGATAATTTCCTCCAAAATAACCATATCATATTTTAACCTCAAATGTTATCTCATAACTCTCACTTTCATCCCAAAATATAATAACCTATAATTTCCTTAAATTCAAGGATCATATAAATACAAATGGTCCTTTATAACTATATTCACAAAAAAATTATATTTATTCCTTGAATAAAATTTTAACATATCAAACCTTAGGAATAAACATACTATAAATAGTCATTTAAAGTATTCCAATCATTAATATATTTAAACATATCATCATTAATAGATAAAATATAAATCTTCAATTCCTAAAATGTATACATATTAATCATCTAACATTATTCTTGATCTTTTATCAATGTTCTTTCATCTTATTATTTTGTACTTATTTCCAACAATTAAAATCATTCATAATGTCATAAGATTTGAGTAATGTCATAAAATGAGCTTAGAAATAATCCGTACCTTTAATAGGTCATTTTCAGTTTCCTCATCTTCAATTGGAATGTCATTAGGATTTGGTAAAAATATATTTTTACAAACCTGCTAATCCCATTCCTAATCCTTCATAGTAGGATGTCTATTTGTATAATGACCATTCACACCACATTTAAAACATTCAATTGATCCTTTGTAAATTAATTCATTCCCTTTCCTGGAGAAAACTAGATGTTTCCTTTTAACATGGAGTGTTTTTTCTTTAATACCTTCATTACCACTTCTATTGCATCTTCTTGTCCCATTGAATCATTTTCCCATGTATTTATTTCCACATCATTGACCCATAATTTTTTTAACATACTTATCGTTGTGGTTTTTAACTGAACTCCCATTGGGATTTGTTTTAGGAATATACGATGCCTTATAAAAATCACCACGGTTTATGTGGTCAATCATGACTCCTGATAGTTGGTTGTGAATAACCACATGCGTTTTCATTACAACTCCCATTTCCTTCAGTTTCTTATTCATAAAATTATCACAGTTTTCTTCACATCCATTGTTACTTTGATTATTTCTAGATCTATCAATTTACTAAAATTAAAAAGGTCAATGTTAGTATATCAGTAAAATCAACATATAATATCTTTTGAGGAGGGTAAACAGTAAGATATACAAATTCATATTATCTTAAACCCATTCAATTTATCTAAATTAACTACAACTATTTCTAATATTCTAACTATTATGGTTATGTCACTTATACATAAATAACACCCTAACCTCTAAAGTTATCTAAACTGACCTCTAATACCAACTATAAGGCTCCACCCTTAAACATTACATAATATTGACTTATGTTAATAATTCACATTGATGATCTGTTATGTTTTAGAGTTTTAGATAATTAGGCCATAACTATTACATTAAATCACAAATATTACAAATAGAAACTTATACTCAATATCAATTTTTTCCAAAAAGTAAAAACTCTTAAAAGAAAACAAAAATTCTTTTCCTGATATAAATCTTCCAGAATTCTTCCTTTCTTCTACCCTGCCTTATTCCCTCTAAAAATCATTTCAAAAACATGGGATGAGGAATAAAAATATTAGTAAGGGTTATAAAATAAACAAGAAAATATTATTCCATAAATTCATAAAAACATAAACTTTTGATCCTACCTTATGAAATCATAATATTTATGAATAACACATAGAAATCATAAATCATAAAGTTAACTTGTGGCATCCATAACATACATACGTAGTAGCTTTCACAACTATGTATGGAGTTATGTTTGAAATACCCATCAGAGTATATTACCTAAATCTTTTAGGATAAACATTAACATTTACCTCTGTTATGTTACCCAATGTATTGGAGAGCTATCTGGAGCTCACACGACCTAGGTTTATCACAAAACCACCCATATATGTAAGCAATTCCCAAGAACTAGGACATAATCATAACACAAAAACAATCATAAAGGAAAGAAAAAATATCCAAATTTAAATCCCAATATAAATTTTTTATATATTGACATAATCAATACATTATCAAAAAAAATTTCAATACCAAAATATGTAACAAGAGTTTATGGTATTTAGTTTCCTTTTAAAAACATCAAGACTTATTAAGGAAACCAAAGATCAAATAATACTCACTACGGTGGAAAGGTTGTTGTCACCACATATGTTAAAAAGATACATTCCCTTTTGTTTTCTAGTAAAATGATACATAGAAAAATATTACATTTTAATGAAATGAAAAGTCAAATGGGTTTATACATCGTATAAAAGAAAGTCATGTAGAAAAACAAATATGCCTCAATGAAAAGAGATTGAGAAGAAGTCCATTACAAGGATCCTATCATTACATTAAGGATAAATTATTGACATTATTATGTGTGAAAAAATATATAATCCAAATATATGTGGATATTATGTGTAAAAAAATCATAGATCATTCACACATATTCATATCACAACATAATCATGAAATAAAAGTATAACACAAAAAATGGTATCTAAGTAAAGTAGTTCCCTTACATCATGTCTGACTTGACTCATACATCCATTAATCTTCAAAATAACAAACTAAAGTTAATTTAAACTTTATCAAAAACCTTTTTCATGTATATTATTCCATTTATATCACTTATTATGAAGGTATAAATTATACAAAATCATTTATGTTAATAACGGTTGTTTTGTCGATATATAGTACTTGAGTTAAAAATGAAGTTCTTATAATTACAAGTTGTCTATGTGGTCAAATGTACATTATCTCTAGAACAATGTTAACGATTTAGATATCATATATATCTAGTATATATATGTATTTATAATGGTACATAACATTTTGAGATAAGAAATGAAATGCACCGTTCATGAGGACGGTAAGTCATATGTACACAAGAAAGCTACTTTTCATTTCTATTTGGAATTTAATGGAATGAAAACATAATGATATATATGTATATTATATTTACAATATAATATCATATAAAATTTCATTATCTAAATCCTTTATATGTTCTATTTAATGCATGAATGAGTAATATCACTTTGAGGGGACTGTAGTCCGCACTTCCTCAAATGAAATAATCGTATTTACCGATTATGGAAACCATAAAGGAATGATAAAAATGTAAAATAAAGAATAATAAAGACAGTATAAATATATTATATATCACATATAAATACATTACCATCATAATAGCCACTATGAGAGGTGGTAGGATATAATTGAATAATCATCGTTTCGTGAGGCAGTAGTTCACTGTCTATTGAAACAGTATGTCGTATCCATTAGATAGAGTTGTGTAGATGTTTTGTTAGAATACATCTCATAAAAATATCATAGCATACTTAGGATACTTTCTTTATAAAATAATTTAATAATGAGTGTTTAGGGGGTTATAGAAGGAAAGTAAACGAAACGAACTTGAGAGAAGACATTACCATTAAATTGGGTAACTCTTTTGGGTTTGAACCAAAAGGCTTTCTTGAATTACCTTCTGCCTATAGTAAAGCTTCTTTGAGGAAGGGGGATGTTCGGTGCTTCATGGTGAAGGACCCCGAGACACCCTGAGAGGGGAGGGGTGAATCAGGGTGACAACTTTTTCTTTTAATGTGATGGATCTTGTTCCCACGTTGGTAGGAACTTGTTGAACCTGTAAGATGAATATGATCAGAAAGCAAACATTTACATGCATAGAGAAGACACAAAACTTTTTACTTGGTTCACCACTAAGGGCTACGTACAAGGAGCATACACCGACAAGTTGTCGGTCATACCAAATTCAAATAATCTTCACTAGTTGTGCATTACAATGGTTTGGGAAAAGTCACTCTGTCCCAGGATCACTGCCTTTAGAAAAGGTTTAGGGATAGCTCACTGTGTCCCTCGGGTCACTCCCATTGACTCCCCCTGGCTCACTACCGTTGGTGAAGACCCGCTCAGTTTATAGACGTGAAGGTCTCTTCATCATTTCATAATAATACATCCTCTGTCGTATGTAGATGCTCTGTTAAAGTCCAACTCTTACCAGAAGACTAATCTCACTTCGTGCTGAGGGTACCAGGTGATCTTCCAGCTTTCATGCAACTTCAGAAGGAAAAATAAACTTTAATAACCCTAGCGTGCTTATCCAAGCCCGACACGCAAGTTTCAATCCTGGCACGTAGGTCCCTTGTGCGGTACAAGTTCGGCACGCAGGTGACACCAAAACTACTTGTGTGACAACTGCCTCCTTCAACACCAAACTTGCGCGATGTTGTGCCTTTAACTCCCCAATTGCCTTGGTCGCGCAGCCAACAATCAGCGCGCAACCTCTACTTGCGCGACCCAACAACCACTTGCGTGACTCAACCACTTGCGTGAAGAGAGCTTGAAAAATATCTATGTCTTGAACTTAGTTACAAATGAGAAGGGGTGGTCCTCTATTTATAGGCAAACTGGACCCCCTGTGCGGTGGCATGCAAGTCTTCCCTCAGCGCGCAGGTTCCGGCTTGCAGCTCATCTTCCCTAGCCTTTGTTGCGCTAATCACTTGCGCGACCACACAAATAATTGCACGACCTTCTTTCCTTTGCCATATTTTAAAGTTAAAACCTTGAAAAACAATAGACGTGCAAGTTTCCAATCCTCCGAGGCATCGGCGCACAAGTCTCTTCACGGCGCGTAGGTCACTTGCGCGAGCAGCCCAAAACTTGCACGACCCTTATCCCTTTTCCATTTACCATGTTCTGATTATGAAAAACATATGGCGCACAAGTTTCCTCTTCATCCAGTACACAACGCGAAAGTCTCTTTTCCAAAAACACTTTTCTCCATTTGTCGATTTTCAGGCCCAACAATTTGGCAAACACTGGGAAACAACGCCACCTTCAATATTGTTGTTTGATTGAACTGTATGATGTCTTTGTGGGTACACATTCTGAACTTCCACTGAGGACTGACAACAAACACAAACCATACTCCAAATCATGCATAGAAGACCATGGTTCCAACACATGGAGTAGTGTTTTGACGAGCCACAGGTCTTGAGAGGTGTCAATAATGGGTTAGAGGTAGTCACCTTTTATAAGAGAGTGGAGGGACTCATTTGGAATGATTGAAAGTATTATTATATTATGAAATTATTTTCGGGATTAAAAGGTCCAGAACTTATTTAATTCAAACATAAGGAACATAATTCAAAATCAAATCATTCAATAATAATTGGACAGGTTTTGAATATTTTTTAATCCTTATCATTTTTGTTTAACCCTTTACTAACCTATTTAACTTTTACCATGTCCTCTTATATATACATACTATATGGTTAATATATTTACTATAAAATTACAAGAAACCCATAATAGATCATTTAATACATTAGTTAATTAATTTAGAGGAATCATAGATTTTTAGTATTAATATATCATTTAATAAAATATTAATTGTTTTAAAAAATCATTTATGTCAATTTATAAATTATTCAAATCAATACTTTTAAAAAATAAATAAAAACTTGATAATTTCGAACAACCTAAATTAATTCAAATATAACAAGTCATTAGTATCTATAAAATTATTTAATGGCATAAAATGTTTCAAAATAAAATTATTTTAATATTTATATTATCATTTATTTGAATTTTTTATTAACCAAGAAATTAATGCATCACAATTATGTCAAAATTAAATTTATTTATTTATTATCTAAAAATTATAAATAAAATACCATGATGTATGAAATATTTTTTTATTCAAAATGAATATTTATATTTGAATAGATAACTTATATAACCCTATATAATTTTTTTATTAAAATATAATTGTTTATGTTACTTTGGTCTTTACTTTAAATTGATTAATATAATCTGTAATTGTCACTCCCAAGTGCCTACATGGGCTCCCCAAATCAACCCAAGGATTCCCTTCATCATATATATCTCATCCAATTGGGTTAGGATAATTGTAAGGGTAATTTAATATTATTATAATATTATTTTTCACTCTTATTTACCCCATTTACCTTTTAAGCATGGTAAATAAAATATTTACTGAAGTAAAAATTCATAATGTATAAAAATAATAGATACATATTTACACAATTTGTATCTAATGATTCAAAATATGGAATCTATATCTCTAATATTTAAAAAACAAATGTTTCAAAAATTAATAATAAATTAATTCTCATTGTAAAAAAAATCATGTTTTTTTGAAATAATAACTATTAAAATATTGACACATGTTTATGTTCAATTTCAAAGTGAAATGACATAAAATGACCAAATTTTTATGAAATGGTAAAAATATAATCTAATTAAACTTTAAATTCAATAAAAATAACAATCTAACTATATAAATAAATTATATTGAAAGGTATTTTTGAATTAAAATAATATATTTTTTCACAATTCATAAAAAATGAACATTATCAGAAAAATACCAAAAAATTGCCAATGTAAATTTTTAGGTCCTACTTATAAATAATATGTTTATTTTTTCAATTTGAACATATAAAAGTAACAAAAAGTATATTTAAAAAGGGTTCTCCATCAAAAAGCGTTAAAATGACCTTTTATAAATATTAGAGTGTTTATACTTAATATTGGATTCATTTTCATTTTAAGCCTATAAATTTTATTGGATAAATATAAAAACATTTATAAATAATTTGTATTAATATTGTATATAGTTTTGTTCATTACCTCCAATACAATGGCTAGGTTATATCTACCATTTAAAATAATATTTTATTATTATTTTCCAGTATAACTCAGCCTTGTGTGCAACATGAGATTTCAGAGAAACCCATTATTCTGTGTTAGGTACGTTATTAAACATAGCATCCACCTGAAAGTAAAATTAATATTTAATTCAAAATTATTAATGAATATAAAAAATTCATATTCCTTATTTACATAGGATTTTACAATCATGATATGCCTCATCGTATCCCAATGATCAAATAGATATAAGGTCCTCCCCCTATTGTCATCAACCCCGATGGTCCTTTCTAGGGTATACGATATAGATTTTCTCCATGTAGTTTGACATAGAGCTATGATGGTAGTCCAAAACTTGATATCACCAACTATAAATATTTTCCCCACAATGACATCTCATGTCATTAAGAAGGTTATCATCTTACTATCATCCTTTATGATGGTCCTCCCCTGATTATACGCTGCAGATATTCTCCTAATAGTTAAACATCGATCTGTGATGGTAGACATTGCCATCATAGCATCAACAATTATTGTCCTCACCATAGTGACTCTCATGTCAGCAAAAAGGTCATCCTTTCTTCTATCCTTTACCATGATGGACCTTCTAAGGGTATACACTATCAAAATTATCTCTATAGTCTAACATCCAATTGTGATGGTAGTACTGACCATTATGTAATAAACAGTGATGGTCCTCCCTATATCCATATCTTGCATAATCATGGAGATTATCCCCTTGCCAATTCAAATGAAAGAAATACCTCTTATGCTGAGGTTCTTGGATGGATGGGATTATAGACATTAGAGAATCTATGAATTACAAGAGAGTTCCTTTCTTAATAAAGATATTTCCTATGAAAATGCTCCTCCTCTATGCCACCCCAATCAATTCCCATGATAATGAGACCCCCATCGTCCCTGCATCTTTAGATGTAATTATCACGAAGCATCAGAATTGGTAAGATCAAGTCAAGGAATCACTAATGAGAGAACAAAAGGATATGATTGTTATGAGAAACAAATTCAGAATGGATTATATACCCAACTTTTTTTCTCCCTTTATCACATCCATGTTTGATATAATGAGGGAGTTTTAAGAAAAATGCATACATAACATTCACCTCAGTCTTTAGATGATCATTCACTGCATAAATTAAAAATCATTTCCCTGTGACGGGTATGCAAACCATGTAAAAATATTAGGAGTTCTTCATCATCATTATATCGACTAGGAATCACTTTCCTCTGTGTGATGACCATAATTGAATAGGTGAAAGAAATATCTCAAAATGTAGGTCGTAATTCATTGCATAGGTTGCTTTGTATAATTATAGTTTCCCTACCTAGTGTTGAAATCTATAGGAGGGGGGAACATGGATATTTACATTTCACCCCACACCCCATCAAGAACAACCCACTAGAAATTCAATCCAATAATTTTCTTATCCTAAGGTAGATATCATGAAAATCCATTCGATAAGAAATGAGACACACCCAAAAATTACTAGACTTGATTATGTCTCAAATTTATTATGCTCGAAGAGATAAATTCATCAAAAAGTTCTTTATCAATGAAATTAAAAACCTTAAGTACGATTCTAAATTATGGGAGGCCAATCATCGATCATTTTTAGTGTACTACAATGTAAATATTTCGTTTTTAGACATGACATCCAACTTGCGTAATGTTTGAATGAGTACATGTGAAATAAACCGAGCATCGACAATAACATCTCTTTACACAATAAAGGATCATCTCAAACCGTAGGTCTAGGGAAATTTTTACCAAAAAATTATACCATAATACTGATCAATATGATCCTATATAAAATAAAAAGATAAGTTGGTATTCCCTAGAACATAGGGTTGGGGGGAATTTTAAACTCAACTTCCCACCCAACTGGTGTCAATATTTCCCAATCTATGGATGATGACAACTAGAGAGATTCACCATTCCACACCTTCTTGGGACTAATTTCTCCCATGATGTATGAATCCAGTTAGTTCATATAAGGGTTCCATCTGATTTAACCATCACCAGGAAACTCAAAGATGACCTAGGAATTGAATGTGGGGAACTAAGAAAAGAAGAAAAAAATATATCCAACCATTCAGAAGCTATAACACCACCTACAATTTGTTATATATTGTCGAACTTCATTGAAATTAATCATTCGGACCTAATCGAATATGGTGAAAGTATAAAAGAGTATGGAATGGATGGTTCCACCCAGAATTTGATCCACACTGAAAAATATAGTGTTTTCACCCAAAACCAAAGGGTTGTAAAAATTTTGGGTGTTCCCTCGTTGAATCCTCCACCACGTCCTCCAAAAATCCCTTATAAGTAGAAGAACAAAAAAAGGTTCACATTATAACCACCACCGCATCCCAATGAGAAAAAACCCTTTGAAAATGATAAGATATTTTCTTAGTAAGAGAAAAAATTGTAAGAGATTAAGGAAATCAATGACGAGCTGCTCTGAGGATTCTTCCCTATCAAATATGATCATTAGAAAGAGGCTTAATTTACACATCCATTTGGAGTAACATAACCAAAAGTATTTATCCTGATAAATAATGAATGTCTATGATATCTACCCAATACAGTAGTGGGACCATCAGTATCCCTAATTCTGATCCCAGATGGAAATCAGGATTTCTTCCATTAAAAAATATAATATGTTCAGAAAAATCCAAAAAGGATTCCCGCAGTCCGAAATCCACCACATGTACCGGTAGAACTGGCACATACAATTTTCCCACTTAACTTATTACCCATGATCAGGTTCAACATAATACACATAAAGGGATCAATAATACCATCGATCAATTGGAAGCTATATTGGAATCCATATAATGATGGTGCACTCTGATACAACATGAATAAAAACATTACCCCCGACTGGGTGAATAACACTCTATTGCCACTAAATTTTGGGAACCCCATGTTCCCAATATTCCATGGCTCATGTGACCCATATCAACATATATTGCATTAGGCATCTTATTATGATCCCATAATGGCTAACCCATGTAAAAAATAAGTAGTGAAAATCATATTCTTCTTGTGAAATCTATAAGGTTTGGCCTTTATGTGATACACAGGTTTTCCATCTCAATTGATAATTGAATTAGAGGATCTACAACAGAAGTTCTTTTTACAATTCAATTCAATGATTCCAAAGACAACATTCACCAACCCCATGAACTAAAAAAAGTTGTACAATGAGTGAGTCTCATTCTTCATTTCCATATGGAAATGTCTGGCTAACTCTTTCAACATGACACTTCCCCATGAGGAGATTATTTTTGTGTGAATCAATAACCTCCAGATAGAATTGTGAACACCATTCATCCTGCTAATATATTCATGTGGGATTTTGTAATTCCCTTTGATTTCCCAAAGAATAGAAATCTCCCTACAGTAGACTAATATCAAGTCCCAGGTAGCCTCATCAACCACAATAAAAAGAGATGATTCAGATTATGTTATACTTATGGCCCCTATGCACCACTTCTATCCCCAAGGCCTTAAAAAAATTGTGAAGGCCTCCCCTACATATAAAGAGCATTACCCACCTCAATAAGATGGGCAGAGGGGACCCACATGAAATCAATTCGAGTAATGGAGGATAAACATTTACTCATTATGTAATGTCCAGTTCCATGGATATTATATAGATGCCTTGAATTGAAACATACACCATCTAATAAATTCAAATTAGTATGATGAAGTAGGTATACATGAATTGATAGATTACATTCCATTCAACTAATGACTAGGAAACATAATGCATGATTGTTTCTTCTTCAAAACCATTTTCAAAAAATTATATATTTCGGGCAACTGAAATAGGGACCACCACCAAAACAAGTGGAATATGTGTCTACTACTTCCCTAAATGAAGGAGATGTGGAGAAATAAGTTGATAGAATTAGATAACAAAATTTCAATAGTTTTATGGGTCAAAAGGAAATCAACCAGACTTGTGGTATTCTCCAAGAGTATATCAAACAACAAATTGTACCCCCAACTACTCCCAAACCAACATATCCAACATCCTTACCCCCATTAACATAAAAAAGATGAACCTATAGATAATTATATGGAAATATTATTATGAATAAATTGCAAGAAGATGAACCTTTGTCATAGCCAAAATTACCCATCACCTTCATAGATTGTATTCCATATGATAAAAAAGATCAAGAACTGCCTTACTAAAAGGTACCACCATTGTTAGTTAGATAGGAATCACTATTATCGGGATATGAATTTATTTTTGGCACTATAAATGTAATTTTCTTATTAGACACCTTCCTTGAAAATGAGTATGCTATGAACCTGAGTACCACAAACCCGATTAGGGAACCAAAAAATGATTTCAATGAAGTATAGGATACCATGGAAGATGAAGCTATAGAATAAACCATTTTTATGGATGCACCCCTACTTAAACATTAAAATTTTCATAAACTCATGGAAACAATATTCATCAATCCTAAAAAGTACAATAAAATTCCCCAACAACATCCAGAATATTCTATAGCTCGATTATTCTAGAGTATCCATCAAAAGAAGAAAATGTGTCTAATTTCCCTCTTTGTAGGGGAATACCTTCTAGATCCCACCCACAAAGAATGAAAGGACCTACAGATCATGTCACAGGGGATGATCCATCTACATATAATACTCAATCTCCTAAAGAGCCTAATAAATAGCATCCTCATTCTAGGAAGCACCATCCAATAGTAAATTAGAATATAATTTTGAAACCGTTGGCCTATGTACCAAAAAAACTATAAATCCTATATGCCAAGTGTTTTTCAAATGTCCTCAGGGAATCAATAATAGAGTTTATACTAATACCCCATGAGTTTGAAGCCGAATTGGCTATAGTCGAATTTTATTGAACAGATATCGATCCCATAAAATTTCATGTGTCTGTCTCCATCAAAAATCTATATGATTATGTCATTATCTATAGAAATATAAGACCCTTGTATTTTTCCTAAAAGATAAATGGTATGGATTATTGAAATGATTTTTTGAAAATGGATCCAAAATTAATCTCATTCTAGTGAGAAAAGTTCACCAACTGGGTGGAAAATATGATTATTTAGAGCATTCACCCATTACCTTTCAAGGATATGAAAATACTGAGCAGGAGAAATTGGTCCAAATCAATATCAATAATCATTTTAGATAAATTATGAATGACTCAAAAATTATTATCTTACAAAAAATACAATTCCTTCAACATATTACTTGGAAGGCACAAATTGCACAAACATGCAATAGTTCTATTATTATTCCATCAATTAATTAAATAAATCATTAAGGGATAACTCATTCATCATATGTTTATATGTACCCATTTTAATCCTACATGACACATTATATTGATGTAGGATTCTATCATGGTAACGAGAAGCAACCCGCATATGATGGTGTTGTTATGGTCACTGCCCTGAATTGTTTGTAAATGATCCTAGTCGACCCCTTTAAAATACTCAGTGATGAATACGCGAGGCCCATCAATCAGGTTGGGTGTATGAGTCTGAGTTCAGATGCATGTTCTATAGTCCAAATGGTTTCAATTAATGTCACTAAGTCTAGAATCATTGATGGATAGACTAACCACAAGATGACAGTGAATTGTAAAATGGAAATGTTATCAATCCATTCATTGAGATCTATAAAATCCATGCCTCACTCTCTAACGTGGAATAAGGGGAATACACTATTTTTCCTTCACTATATCCTCTGCAAAAAATCCCCTTATTTCAGTCAAGTCCGATGAAGTTGCTGCAGCCTCTAAATTAAGTGACTTCAACTCTTCCACAAATCTAGAAAATATCATATGAAGAATTTTTTCCCCATCAGAACAAGTAGTAGAGGAAGAGGAATAAGAGGAAGAGTAATAGGAATATGATGTTAGGGATTCCCGTCCAGCATTCGAGGAAGGCCTCTCTATAACCATTGATGAGATGAAAGAGATAAATATGGGTATGGAAGAAGATCCATGACCCACATTAATTAGTGTATCCATGTATTCTAATAAGATATATGTATACACCTTCATCCTAATGAATAATTGAGATATTTTCACTTGAATATTTATAGATATTCTAGGCCTCACTCTTAAGGTGGACACTCACCACCAGGGCCTTCTAGATGACCATTGTGGGTACAAACATGCATCTAGAAAGGTGCACCCGACAGATGATACCGAAATAATGGATTAAGTTAAAAATATCATTTAGAAAATATAATTTTGGTCATCGAATACTCCATCTAGATGACCAATATAAAACTTTTCAAGAAGAATAAAAAATAATATTTTTCATAGATTTCATGGATCTCAATTAGCATTGTCTGAAGTATGATGTCCCAGCCCCAATTAAAAAATTGAAAATTGATTCCACCAATGGATTACATGGTCTCTCTTTTATGGATAGACATTAAGGATGAAATTAAATATGAGTGGCCAAAAAATATGATGAACCTATCACTTTCATCCCCCCACCGTGATTATTTTTCTACGGGGTAATTCCCTTCGGTCTAGGGAATACCGACACCACATATCATCATTCCTTGAATCATATATTCAAGCCTTTATAATGAATGTTCATAAAATGCAATATTGAAGACCATGTTGAGAAATGATGACAATTCTTAGACCAAAAATCATTTAATGAAAACATATTCAACAAATTGGGAAAACATAGACTAAATATGAACCCCTTGATATGTTATTTTTGTGTTACATCATTGAATTTTCCTTGGAATCATCATATTCCATCATTTCATTGAAGTATACCCCAAAATGATGAAGTAAATCCTTGACATGTCACCTCCCCACAATTATATCATTATAAGATTATTTGAAGGTCACATGTACTATATTTATTTCTTCATATACAACCTTGCAGGTAAATATTTTCCATTCACACAGCTAATGAATAAATGGGTTTCATATCAATGGACTGATGATTTTCAGGTTCCATTCAAAAATATGAAGAAATATCTCTTATGTACTTCAGTTTTAATGCCACCCATCAATTGAATACCACTTAATATTTATGTGATTTCCATGGACCAATCATTAGTCACCTTACTAGTGTATAAAAATGATATCATCAATGAAAAAATCATTCACTATATATGTCACACCATGATCGATATAGTGATTCAGTACATAGATAGTGAAAAAATCTATTTGATTCTAATCTTTACAATCTAAAAATTGATCTACTACTTACAACATCATGTTCTCTTCTTGGTCACTCGATGAAATGTTCTCAAGTTCATTCTCAATTTTCTAGTGTTGACTAAGAGTTTGTCATTTTCTATGGTCACACTTCAATATTTTAACATATAGTTTTTTCCATAGAGGGAATTCAATGTTCAATCATTATCATAATTCTTATAATAGAACATGCTAGAAAAATTAACTTCATTGGTTATCAATTTCCCTGATAAATATGTTTTCTCTATGAAAAAGACTCTATAATATGGGAGATACATGTTGAAAGTGAATCTTGAATCCTAATAAGAAAAGGGATGGTATATCCATAGCTCCAAAAAGTATAGCTATAGGTCATACAATCATCTCCTACAAAGTCAATTTTTCTTAAATCCTTCTAGTAATCTATGGGATGCACAAAAGGTTAGGTTGAATATCTTTCTCTCATTATAGGTCAGGATTTGGAAAATCATGTACAAGTAAAACAAACTATGATTAAAGGAGATTCGGAACTTTTCATCAAGTAGGATAATGGGGATTATGCCATAAAAAAAGAAAGAACTAATCCATTTGTTTGACCATGTTGGGGGTCTAATGGAGGAATCACCACTGGAGACAACATATACTCATGTACCCCAATTGAAAAATGCACAAGATGATGCATTAGAAAATGCATCACCATATTTGGAAGATCTATTCTTAGAAGAAACAATCATCAACATTGTGCAACACCAAATGGTCTCTCCATTAGTTCATGCCAACATGAAAAAATGAACAAGATCCTCCCCATACTTGAACTATATAGTCATATTACCTTCTAGATTACTCCCATTGTGGACTATCCTCAAAAATAAGATCTCCCACCAGATATGGCTTGAAGGAAGAAAATATTTATTTGAGTAATCAATTTTGTTTTGTATGATGAAATAAATTAAAAAATGGTTCTCTATTATAAGGCCTTAATGGGGTATGTATCATGCGAATTTATAGAGAAGATACCACTACTAACATAATGTAAGTGAACATTTCATATTGTGGTTCACATCAATCCAGATCCATGTTTTCCTATAAAAGATTAAGGTTTCTATACTACTAGACCACTTTGATGTTGGATTTCACTACATTCTCCATGAAGTTCCATTCTTACCAAGTTCAAGACAATATCATCCAACAATATCCATATAAACAAAAAATATCCAATTACTCCGTGTCATTTTTAATATGGGGAATTGGAATCATGTGACCATATCCTTATACAATGGCCTCTAAATTCAAGAATATTCTAACCACAACCGTCTTTTTCAAATCAGCAGAAGCTGGACCCCTTAATAAAATCGATTTTGGAAACATTTTAATCTTTGTGAAAGCCAATGTAATGATGATATTTGGCGTTCATCATACCATACTAATGGAATATGAAACCAATTTATATTTTACCAAATTGGAGAAACTATATCAAGAATATGGTATTAAGACCAACCATTCATATCATTGTCATGTAGTGGACATTTGAAAGATATAGGCTTTTAATAAGAACCTTTCCAATATACTCAAGTCGATTGTGGATAAGGATAAGATTTTATCATGGAAAAATTACATAAATTCTTTGTTGGCAAAATGGACCACTACTCACACTACCACCCAAGAAAATCCATATTCATTGGCCAATGATACATAAGCAGTCCTTCCCATTGATGTTAAATTTCCATCACTCTTCATTGAAAACTATAACAAACTATCCATAGATGAGAAATACTAGGAATTTATAAATGAATTATATAAAAATATAGGATAATGGATTTCATACCTTACAAAATTTGGAGGATTACCAAAACCAGGTTGCATAAGACATGAAGAAAATGGTTCTACATTAATCCTTCCTCAAAATAGAAATGGTATTGTTCTTCATTACTCTGACGATACTCAATATAAAATATCTAACACTAGAACCAAAATGGAATGGATGGTATTTCAACCACATGGACAACCTAAACAGAGCCTATTTTTTTTAATAGAAGGAAAAAACATTTTAGCTCATACTAATATATGGTTCTTGAATAAGTATTTCATGTATCCAAAGGATGTAGTGTCCTTATTGCATGATATTAAACTACAAGATTTGGAATCATCTAAATAATACATTAACCTACATATAATATTTCTTCATAACCTCATGACATTAAAAAGTATGGAATTCATCCACGCAACATGATGTTACACCATTTGACCATCATCCTGATCACAATATGTTAAACTATGTAAAACAATATGACTTTTCCTTTACACTAGGTCATATACATCCTAACCTCATGATGATAAACTGCATTTCATATTTGTACATTACATATGATGCTAAATCGTTTGAAATTCTTTTTAATTCCATGTCATTAAACTACATGATTAATTTACTCACTACAATACATCAAATAGCATAGCACACTATGGTTCTCACCGAAGAAGAAGTTTCATTTGGTATTGTTCATCCACCATACCATGTTACAGAACTATAGATGGATTGATTTTTATCCACACAAGATACATAGAGACACCAAGATTTTACATCTCTCTCTAGCCACACTTAAATGATAGTGAGAAATTCCCCATTCCATTTGTACATGGATCACACATGAATAGGGATTTTCATTAAGAACTACATAAAGAATAATTATTTCAACATAGGATATGTATTGAAATTTGGATATTCAATCATATGTCAATCCATCGAAAAAAATTCCTCACCCCCTATGTATGGGCCCACCCAATACTGGGAGTATGCTATTTTTAATTGTGTGTGGCTTTATTACCATACCATGGGATATGTAGTGACCCTTATAGATTATATATTTGGAAAAGTTGAAAATCTATTATAAATTCAGACTCTTTCTCATATGTTCCATTTTAGAGTGTGTGTTGTTGTGTAGGGACTCTAAGGCCCTCAATCTTGTTAGTTTATATTAGCTTCTCTATACCCCTTCCCATTGAAAAAACTCTTCTCCATATATCCTCGCAACATGATGCTAAACTGTTCTACCAACATCCTAGTTTCATGATGATAAACTACATAATTCCCCCATTATTCCCCCTCCTACAAGGACATCACCACTAGATATTTTTATCCACGTAGTCGTGTTCAAAAATACCCTCCTTATGTATGATCTATATCTACATATGGACCCCCCTTTTATTTTAAAAATTATATGTTTCTAGATTCATATTTTTAAAAGATACATAGTGATTCTTGGATCATAGATATTAGGTCCAGATGCAATAAAAAATACCCCACTCCCTACGCAATGATCAGACCCACACATAGAACATTTTTAAGAACTGCGTGGTTTGATCCTTTCCCCAGCAACAATCAGGAACATTGTTTCCAATAATTCATGATGGTTTATCTTCATTATTACTAGATGATGTTAAAACGAGTGAGATATAACAAACTATATATGAAATTATTCTTATTCAAATGATATACATAGTGATTCTAAGGCCCTTTTCCCAGTCCGAGCTAGTGAACAATGAAAATCCAATTGTCCTTACCCCTATATGAAAATTTATGCAGTAGATTGTGAAATCACATCCCCCATTTAGGAATATATCGAGAAACTAAAATATCCCATATACATGAGTAAAATTAATAAAGGTGTTCTCACACTCCATGGATGATAATAGTCTAGATATTTATTACATAACTAGACACACCCATTCTATCCATCGAACTTTGTGCCCCCAAGGAATTTTCGATCTTTATATGCCCCACGACCATCAGAAATGTATAACCAATGTCCTGAGGGAAAATTTATTTAACTATTCACGATATTCCTTAACTGGATATTCATATGTTTTCCACAAAAAAATTATAGTCAACAAGAGACAAATTTATCCTCATGAGAGGCTATTCAAACCTCTATGGCCCATAATTGCCTCTAATGCTGCATATCATCTACCCTGATCTATGAATTTCTAGTACCATGGTTTACCCATCCATTAACCATCCCATATGAGGAATGTAAATATATATTGGCTCAATTTGTCTTTATTTACCCATGGTGTATATGTGTATTCATCCAAGAAACATGAAACTAAACATTTCTACCATGGTCCTCAACACGCAACATTAAAATACTTGTCTTATTTCCTAATCACAAGGAAATAAAATTGTATGATATCTAGAACTATGAATGGATTGATTCCTACCCCTACATGATTAATTTTTACACATGATTATCATCCTTATTTCAATCCATGTGAAAAAAAATTTCTTTCATTTCATCTGTATGGGTCAGACCCACAAAGGCAATGTCATATAGACAACAAAAAAACAAAAATAATGAATCTACATTTGTAAATTGAAAAACAAATAATTATCCTTACCTTATGCATGGGTTATACTGACATTGGAAACCATCTCAAACATATATAGGGAAACATTTTCACCTATTCTCATAATGTTTCATCTTTTAATTCCCCCTTTATTGTTTAGGAAACTTCCTTGTACAAGCCAAAATTTTTATCAAGTATGTTCAGAATCAAAATAACCACCCTGGAACATCGGATATAAAGGTAAAGTCTTTGGGGGACACCCTTATTTTACTATGAAAAATATGTCTTGGCTGGTACATTATATGTTTCAACAAAAAAATCCTTTCCACCAGAGAAAAATTCATCATCGAGAGTGTAATTTGTCTTCCTCTGTACGCCCTATAATGATAACATTCCATATCAATACTTTTATTCAATAACCCCTGATGATAGTTTCCACCCCCCATCTCCATGCATGAATATTGTAATACATTTATTGTCAAAATACCATGAAAAGGGTGAATAATTTCTCCCTTTCCTAGATTATTGTAATAAATAAATATTTTCATAGTTATATGATATTAAACAGCACCACCAATGTCCTAGCTACATGAAATTAAACTGAACCATTACTTAACCCACTTTTACACAATCAAAATTCACATATGGATGGTCTCTCATAATGATCAATGATTACATGAATTCATGCATACATTTCCGACATCACCCCATTGAAAAAAATACTCATAAATGTTTTGATAAATCCAAATTCCCATAAAATTACCTGACCATCAAATATATAAGGCAAGTGTCTTCCAGACACCATTATTTGACTATGAAAAATATTCCCAAGAAAGATAAACATATGTTTCTCATAAAAAGGTCTATCAACCAAATGAAATTATATCATGAGGAGATTCTCTTCCAGCATTGATACGCCCCAATGGCTTTAATGACATAGATCATGTCATGTATCCTTAAATCACAAATCAAGGTCCTTAAAAATCCATTTTTCATGTCTACAAAATACTGGGACATTCTGTATTAATAAGCCATATTGGGTCCATTTATTTGTGGCTCATGGTCATAATTATTCAACATAAAACATCAATAATGTTACTATGGTTTGCAAGAATCAAATCTTATCATGAAAAGAGAGATTGAAATCACTAGGTATAAAATCCACAGATGGTTCCCCAGTTAAAAGTATTATATTGTATCAGTAGATATAAAACTTTTATAACTTTGGAAAAATATAGAGCAAATGATAATTTAAGATACATCATGCTTTTTAGGTTGAATACCCACGAAGGGAGGATTATGAAATAGAAATATTGTTCCTACTAATCCCATTCCAAAATAAAAATTAAAAAATAGGGTTATAATGGAAAAGAACAAAAATCATGTAGGGTTTTTCATGTTACCGTAGAAATAGTCATGTTATTCTTGCTGAGTCCCTAAGATAAGCAAAAATATAGAGAATGATTTGATCATTTGAATTTAATTATCCTGAATCACAATTGAAATAAACATCTGGATTAGGTTATCATTGATATATAATAAACTATATCCTATTGGTATCACAAAGAAAGATGAATATACAGGCATGGAGAGAAATAAATATTTCATTCTAATATGTGAGATTGGAGTAACATCCAAAAAATTGAATCTCTCCCTGATATTACAAAAGTGGCATTGTGGGACAACCTAGATGATTACAATGAAGCCCAATTTTTTTTTCAATATATAGGTAACTATATGACTTGTAATACAATGATGTATTCAAAATAATCCTTGTTTTAGCTTCATCTTAGGCTATTGGAGTAATTTTTTAGAAATTTCCGTGAAATCCAGACCATATTACTTAATAGATTAAAAATTAGCACTGATTGATGTTATTTTCACCTTCATCCTAGTCACATGATCCTCACACTCTCATAGATCATAGGTATGGGAAATAAATTGGTCTTGTTAATTTTCTTCCTAAACCACCATGTGGTGGCACTCAAAGATAATATACCTCAATGCCTATGTCTGATGATTGGAGGCATTTTTCTGATCATGGAATCCTTAAAAAGCTAGTCGATATTCTCATGCTATATCAATTCCATAATGAATGATGTTAATCTGATGATAGTAAAATTATGTTGATTCTATATCGATGAAAATTCCCCAAAAGGATTCCTTATTATCAGCAAAAGTATCCAAATTTTTTTCTATAATCATAATTAATATTTGATCCATTTCTTTATTCAGACAACCTAGTGTTCCCTAACAATATCAGTACCATTATTTTTATCCTCCATCACATCTAATATGTAATCTAGAAGTAAATCTTGGTAGACTGGGTTGACCAAAGTCCAGTGACCCACGAATTGAATTACCCCATATATATAGGTGGTTCATTCACTAATGATAATAATATGGAGTTGACTATGATATCAGGAATTCCCGGTGATGTCCCATTTGGTCCAGTCACAATACAGCAACATGTAGTGTTAGTAAATGATATAGGGTCTAATTCGATCTCCTTAGAAATACGATGTAATAAAGAAGTCCTTACGAACACATGCGACAGTGAAGAGAATTCCTATTTATAACACGAATGGATAGAGATTGTGTAATTGGTATGAGATTATAATCAACCAACAATACGTGTACTAATCAGATTCACCTTGTAGTACTATATCGGGGAACAAATCCACCCACATTTGGGCATACTCCAATGCTAAATATTTAGAAGTCTCTATAGGGGGATAATGAATTTCATATTGTAGTCCTCATTCATCATTATGAGACAAAAATAGTGAATGATTAATGGGTGATATTACCTCCTATCCATATTAATTAATTGAAATGAGAGCTTTTATAGGAATCTGAATTTTATAGAAAACCCAAAAGGAGTATAAGGTCTACAATTGATTATTTTATCTATGTGATCAGATTAGATTTCATCTCATAGTGTAATGATATAGGAATTTTCGTCTAAAGATCCCCTTCCATCATCTACTACTCCATGAGGTGTAGGGACAAGATGAAAAGAAAATTAATAAATATCAATCAATAATTTATTCATACTGTCGACAATAAAAGTTTGGGAAATATATTGGAAATATTGAGTTGGGAAAATAAGAAATTGGAATGTGGAACTATTACAGTGTGATAATAATAATATAAATTTAAATTCTCCCAATCCAATAGTAAAAAATAGAAATTGAATGTTAAGATGAGTTGGAGACCTCCCTTACTATATCTTCCACAACAATTTGTAAATATATGAAAGGGTGCAGATTGAAAAATGATGGCTTGTCTTCTGGAAATGTATTTCCTATAATATTGGAGAAAATTCAATCAACAATATAGATATTGTGGGAGGTGAAATCCATATAATCGTGAATATGGAAAAAAAACCCAATACTCTCAGATCAGAAGATAATTCAAATAATATCCCATAATCTCATGATGTGTATTGACATACCTCAAGGGTAGCACAATACAAGCCTATAATTAATCAAGGTTGTTGGGATGGTTGTGTCCAGAAAGTGAAAACATTTTCCCTCTATTAGTTCATTGAAAAGTTGATCTATCCCATATTCAAACTAAATGAGTGGGTGATCATGGAGAGATTTACCATGAAATTCATCTTCCATGACTAAATGATCCCTAAAAAATGGAGATACATTCTCAATGTTCTACCATGAATTGGATTCTAGCAAGAATTCAACACAGATATTTCAAAATAATAAAAGTCCCCCTATCTAATAGATATCGTACAAAATAATCCACACTACACCAAGAGATGTGTAGAAGGTATTTGTGATTGGACACTAGTCACAAAAAAGATCTGGAAAAACCTCACCAGGTTAATAAATTAGAAACTGAGATACCCATACTACTTGGTACAAATTGACATCCTCTAATTAAAAGTGGAATTCAATGTAGTTTTAGTGTACCCAAAATCCCCAATCCCATTCAATATAAAAACACCCTCGAGACCGTAGATCACATTTGGAGCAACAAACATCACTAGGATTACGTCGTGAAAGGTTGAATATAGACGTATAATCATGTATGATTGATTCAAATTATTTTTCATGAATATACCAATTACTTTGTGTCATTAAGGATCCATTAATATGAATATTTCATATTGGCTCCAATCAGATGCAATCTCACCATAATAGAAATAATTTCTCTATATTGCCTCTGAGACATCTATAGATATGAAGTAAAGATGTTTCAATTTATCTGTGGTAGAGGAGCATTATCATGAAGTCTAAAGTTATAAAATGGAAATAAACTTGACATAAGGTAGGCCAAAATTTATAGTGAATGGATATATTTCTTATAACTGATCTGATGGATAACACAAGACCATAAATTGTGTTCAATATTCCTGACAATATCCACTATTATTATGGTCATATTCATTAAATCTACAACTAGAGCCATTGTTGTTATTATAATTCACCATAGAAAGGAGTTAGTATAAAACAATTAGCAAAGGACTAAAATATTGGACCACATATGGATGGTTCACTGAAACCATCGTCCCATGAACCATCATTCCTCAAAACAGTAGTCCTCAAAGAATTGGGCAATGAAGAAAATGTTTTGGAAGTATTAAATCCACGAATCATTCCCTTATTTTCTGATGTTAAAATGCACCATTTGAGGATGAAGTTATTCAATTCATCTGTGAGGAGTCACCATTCATGGACAAAGTAAAAAACAAATGAGGTTGTTCATTGAAGCCGTATGAATTTGTGGATTCAATAGGGAACTGAGGTCAATAAGAATCATAGAAAAATAGAAGGATCTTTACCCATATAAATAGGTCTGGTCTGCTCCCACAGGTCACCTCTATACTACAAACATGTCCAAATCAATGTCACTTTATATATCGGAATAACATCCTATTTGTTCTGATCACAACCTATTCTGATGGGTGGAATTTTTTGCTTCATAAAACAACGTCATAGAAGAAGAATACGAATTCATCAATTTGAAATTGATGAAATATAAATCAATGGAAAAGATGAAGGGAAAATTCTCAATGAATGTGAAAATTTACGAAGGAAGGAAATGAGACATCAGTGCAAGGATCCCTTTATGGACTATCGCTTGATATAGAAGTGAACCACTAATTGAATGACTCGAAAACTGTATCTATTAATGGATGGGTTAGATCTAACAGCATTGTGGACAATATAGAGTAGATTTTGGAAATGTTTTGTCATATCCACTCCGGCAAGAGATTTCCCCTGAACTGAATCATTTTTAGGGAAAGACAATATCACAGGCTCCAGAAAGAAAAATGATGTTGTATATAGAGCAAGGCCAGGATTTTGGAATCCTCAAGGGCCCCTCGGACTATGTACTTCTTGTGTGCCCACAAAAGGAACCTCGTGGCCCACCACAGATGAAGGACTATGCCTCTACTCAATTCCTCTGCTTCTCTATAAATAAAACCCGAGGGGAACCAGAATAGTGGAAGGGACTAAGAGAGAGATCAACATCACCACAAAATATGGAATGTTTTGATGATTCCCCAAAGTTACAACCTGCCAAATTACATTAATATGGAAAAGGTACACTAATTGGAAGCCCATGAACCGAAAAATCATTTATGGGAATATTTCTTGTGAGGTAGAGAACTAATGCCTCCATTTCAATTAGGCATCCTGCATCGAAAAATGCTACGTGGTTGGAACCCTACCCAACATAGAAAATGTGATGCCTTAAAAAACTAAAGTAATAACCTTTTCTTTGATAGCTTGTATGAAATGCAACATCTTGCATGTAAGGTAATATAATATCGATATATTATATAATATATTTACTATTTAATATATATTCTATATATTTCAATGTATGAAACACAAATTTAGCATTCAATGCACATGAAACTGGGTTACCATACATCATATACAACAACTAACTTTATATATTCCATGTTTTACACAGAAAGGCTATCTTCTTAGATGGCTTGTGCTCTAAAAAATACGGAACCTTATAGAGAAACAATTTATAATAAAAATATTATTATTTAATATAATAAGATATAAAATAATATTTATGAATAATAATAAATATATTATTAAAATATAAGCTTTATACAACCAAATCATTGGTTAGTGAATATAATAACCAATTGAATATTCAATGAATATTTTTATAGAAAAATATTTTTTTCCTCACAAAGATGTTATAACCTAATAGATTAAATTAATTAAAACTATTAAATGATATTAAAGTTATTAATATGATACATATTCAATCAATTATTTTTGATATTCATCCAATTGATTTGGTAAGCATAATATATGATCAAACACAATATTTCATATAAAAACCTATATTCATGAATTTTAGCAAACTTATAATAGAAAACCCAATTTAATTTTAATTTTCAAACTCTTTTCAATTAAATATTAATAAATAGAGTTTATTTTTTAATTAAAAATGTTAAAAATATATTACTGTGAATTTTTAGTATATTTCTGAGAAACTTCTTTTTTTAGTGAATAGTGAAAATATCGCATTTTAGTTAAAAAATGAATTGTCAATTAAATAATTATTTATATTAATTTATATTATGAATGTTTTTAAAATTAATGATTCAAAAATTTTAAATATTTTTGTATAATTGTTTTTCATTATAATAAATATAACTTTGAAATTGAATATTAAAACATAACAACCATTTGAAAAAATTTCATCTAAAACCCCTTAATCTGTCTGTCTGCAAGATTAACATTAATCTTAATTTTTTCGCTTGATGAATTGAATTTTGAAAATATTAAATACTCCATTGTAATCAAAACAATATTTTGGACTATTAATATCATCATATATTTGGACAAAAATGATAACTAAAGGTAATTAAAATTAATAATAGTGATTAAGGTGTAATTAGGCTTAAAAATTAACACAAACCCTATGTTTAAGGGCCCAATTGAACTAGAAATTTGTCAAAAACTCACTGGATAGAAATATTTCAGTCATGAAACGTAAATTAATGATTTTTTGTGGTTTTTTATGAGTTTTTTATCTAATAGCATGTGTACACATAACTTCTTTTCATGAATACAAAGTGAGTCCTTTTCTTTCCATATAAAAATCCACCACCTCTACCCATTCCTCACACATATCAAACCTCATATGATCATCCATTATATGACCAAATAGTCTCCCAACATACCTTACCTTGATCTATAAGACTAAATTTTGGCATAATACCATCCATATATTTCTTTTTTTAATTGGAAAGAAGTTACCCAATTAAAAGGTCATGTCTTTTATCAATATCTATTGTTTCTTATCCATTCTCCAACCCCTAAAATATCCTTATTTTGTTCGTGAATAAATACAGCAGTATCCTAAATATATTATGAGGTGTTTTTCTGAAATTTCAACCGAGACCTACACACACCACCATCTAATGGGTAACAAAAAAATGTTTCTTTGAGCGACGAACTACTACCTCACGAAACGATGATTGGTTTATTTTCCATTACCACTTATTATGCTATCCATTATAATAGATAATATATTTATATATTATATAGATGTTATTTATAATTTTTTAACCTTATTTATGTTTTACTTTTAATATAAATTCATTCTTTAATTTTTTTGTAAATACAATAATCTCATTTGAGGGAGTGTGGACTACCGCCCGCTAAAAGCAGGGTGACTCGTTCGCAAGATACATAAAATGTATAAATGAATAAACAAAATTAAACATAATTTACATACACAAAAACAAAAACATATTCATTTCATAATTACCTTTCTGGATATATATATATATATATATCAGTTTGTTTATTAGCCCTCCACATACACTAAATGTGATAACATTGTTTGTGGACGTGTGGACTACCATATCCCCAACATGATTATATTTTTTTTACACCGCATAATTTTATATATAATTTTATATTATTAAATAATATTATATTATTTATATAATTATTACTCTAAAAATATTTTAGTTACTTTCCCTCTTTCCATGATGATCATTCAAAAATGGCAATGTTAGTCATGCGTACGAATGACCTACTGTCTCCATGAGGGTAACATATTATAATTTTAATAATTGTATTTAATAAATTATTTTGAAAATAATATTGATGTTAAAATATAATAATTATGTTAGGGTTATTATTCTGGAGATGTTATATAATAAATCTGATGAACATAGATGGACAATACAATTGTTTTGACACATAAATCAAATTTGGTCAAAAACACCCGGCACAAATTTAATTGATTATATGGAAATAAAAACATTATAATAAGTGGAATAAACGTAATTATAGATGTGAAAATTTATATGAATAAATAATAAAATTTACATTTGTTTATTATATAGGATTTTAAAGGACGTTTTCCTGAATGGAAACACAGGGTAAAGGATTCTTCTATTATTTTCATTACGTGAGGCATACCTAATTGTTGTAAACATAATTTATTACATATGGTGTACTTACTGACAAATTTACATAAAATATCATGAATTATATTTTCTTTATTTTTTTAAATTCTTTATTTAAGGATTATTACCTTTTAGTTTTTGAATCTATTTGTTACTGCATGAGTATGGATTTCCTTCTCACTTTTTACATCTATGAGATAAATGTCATATTCATCACTTATATCTTTTTTGTGGTGTACCTATTATAAATTTTAATAATTTATATCATTAATTACATTTACATAACGATATTTAACACTTTTGTTAAATATTATTCTTTCTTGAGGTTTATTGTTTAAAAATGTTTCAATGTTTTATGGGACACATTGGAAGGATTAAATATTTTTTTCCTCAAGGATAATCCTAATTGTATTTTAATGGAATTTCAATTGGATGAAATTATATAACCATTTTCAAGCAATCCAATTCAGTCTTATCTGGTTATTCATGACAATTTGATGTGTTAGTACTATTTTTCATATCATCAGTGCCAAGATGTGTTTAGAATAAGTTTTTTTCCCGAAACCCCGAATTTATATCTCTCTTTATTATGAGAACTTATTTTATTCTAAAGATCTTGTTATATTAAAAGGTTTTAAAAAAATTGAAATTATTTTGTAAAGAAAATTTTACCATTTTTATTTTACCGTTATTTAAATGGAATCTTCGTGTCACTTTCCTAGCAGTGAATTTTCTATCCTTTTGTTGAACAGAAGGAATATTACTTTTAACTTATACAAAATATAATGATTCAAACACCCTAATTTCATTAAAGCCTACATTTAAAGTTTCAAAGTATTATTTCTAATAAAAAATACTTTCAAAAGGTTTTTCAAAAGCAATTTATTTTTTAATCATGAATATTTTTAAAATCAATTATTATATATCATCACCAACAACATCCCTATATTTTACAGTAATTCGGTTTGTAGTATTGATACCATTTTTATTCTTCATCTGGATGGTTTATTATTGATTAGTCCAAAAATAGTATTCATTTTCACTTCCTTGATTTATTTGTTAGTCACCTTGATATATTCAATTTCCTATGATCATTGAAATTAGAATTTCCCCTTATTATCATTATCATTTTCCATGGATATTACTATTACCTAAACACTATACCATTTTACATATGATTCCTACATTGATAGTTATTTTATTAGTTGGGGAATTATTGATAGATCCATATTTCATATCCATTATGTTTATTTGATAAGGAATATTAGTTATTTTAATTATTCAATATGAGTTATGATTTGGGATGACAATGACATGTGGAGCCCATACATTATATAGCTTGTTAATGCTTTGATAGGTTCTCATGGGGTGAACAATTAGGGAAATGTATTTCAAACCTCAGTTTTAAACCATCTTGTGAATGGTCTTTATGGTAATAGGTTTTAATGTGTTTGAGACATGACATCCATAAGGTTGAAAATATCCCTCATAGTAGATTCTGATATAATTCATCTAAGAGACTTTTCATCGACATATAAGTGGATACATTTCATTTAAAATGATTGATTAATGGCATTTGTTTTAGTTTTTTACCTTTACATAAATGTTTTTCCACATTTAGTTATTTGAATGGAATGTGATTATAGTTATTACCATTACATATTTCTTACATATTTAATTCAATTTATTTATTACAAGTCACGTTTTTCAGTTATATACCTCTCTATATTAACTATTCACATTGATTCATTATTTCTTCCAAAATATTTTTAACTTTTTTGAGAATGTGAGCTCACTAGAATTATGTTTATTTCCCCATGAATCAAAGATGTTTCCTACAAAAAAATGCAGGAATATAATATATGTATTTGAGTTATTTTTTTGCTATTAAATTATTTTGGAATAAAAAATATGATGTAATTAATGTATCTATTGGTAATGAAATACTAATTTTTGTATCTAGTTTACCAATACTACTAAACTATCCAGTCCGTTGGGGATTGATTCCTTTTAATCAGGCCTATGTAATTGATAGTAGACACCGGTTGTGGGATATGTGGGGTTGGGTTTCCACAGTTGGTATTAGAGAAGGTTTAGTAGAAAACATGGGAACTAGATTTAGGAAAACCTTGGTTAGAAAACATAACTCTTAGGTAGAATTTTAAGACTTATAGATTAAAACGATATGATTTTGGTAGAGTGTAAATTTTGTGGGTATTTTTAGAAATACCTCCCTATATTGATACTACAAGTTGATTTCCTTAGTGTAAATATGTACCTAGGAATAACAACTTTGACTAGGTGTTTTGAGGTTGACTTGGGGTAACCTGGTACATGACAATGGGCCATACTACACACTTGGATTGACACTCCTGGGGATCTTCACTGGATAATACACATTTCTTTACAAACCATTATGAAAGATTTAGATACATAATAAGTCATATAGGTTAAACCTAAGGTATTTTTTACTGGAGATAAGGTTTCATTTTTTTGAAATCCATCTACTGAAATTACAGATAAACTATAGGCCAAGGAAGGACCTATGTGGAAATAAAATGGATGAGGTATTTATGTGTTTACGTTGTATTGGAATCCATACTTAAAATTCTATTCTGTGATTAACCTAATTTTAGATATTCTCATCATATGTATTTTCAAAATTATACTAATATGGTTTTAGAAATGGATAAATTGTAATATAGGTGATAACCAATCAAATCTGGAAAGGCCCTGGGTCCTGAACCCATGAAAAATAATGACACAGTTTTCATTCCAACCAATGACCAATGCAATGTCCATGTTAATTTTCATTGTTTTTAGATAAAAAATTTGATGAATAAATATTAATGAGGAACCATTAGAATAAATTTTGGGGATTAGAAATTATTATATTAATTATAATTATTTTTTGGAGATTTTCAAAGGAAAATTGTTAGATATTTCACTATTTTATAGGCCTTATGACACTTCAAAATATTCTATTAGTGCTTCAGGCTAAAAAAAATTCAATGTCTGTAATTAAAGTTTTGGTCAGTAAAGGGATGGATTAGAATTTTATCAAAGCACAACCAAATGATTGGATTTTTCATATGATATTTAAACCAATAATGTACAAATAATTTTTATATTCATGGTTAGTAAAAGAATTAGTCAACATTAAAAAAATGACATTGAAAAAAATGATATCATAATACATAATTTTTTGTTGAACCAATATATTTCTAAATCACCAATGATTATGGGCGTTGATGCCCTAAACTTTACATAGTTCATTCAATTGTTTGTGATTTATGACCTCATTAAATTCCTATTAATATTTATGTTTTCCCTCCATGTATCTGTCTCTACATTCCATTGATGTTATCCTACTTAGAGAATATATTTAATGGTATTCTATGTGATATTTTTAGTTTCAATTCTCTCTTTTATAGAATATATTTTATGAACCATTCTCACGATGTGGTATTTCAAACATAAGAAGTATCAAAAAATATTTGAAAATGAGTTATTTTAAATTGTGAGGAAAAAGTTTAAATAAGGTGGGGGTGAATTTGACACCCCAAAAACTACAGTAAGAACCTCATGTTCGATATCGTGTTTGAAACGTGACAGCAAGTGCGTATGGTTATATAATATTTGTATACGATATAATATATTTTCTATTTAAATTATATTCAAAAAATTTCAAAGCTTGAAACATCAATTTATCCTATAAGTCTTGTGATACTGGTTTAATGTACATAATATGCAACAAATATCTTCCTCTATATCTTGTATTACACTCAAAAGCTAGATTCTTCGATGGATTTTTCGATATGTAATTCCTATTCTTACTAAGTAACAGTCTATAATTAAAACATTATTATTTAATATAACAAGATATAAACTAGTTATTAATGAATAGTATTATATAACATATGAATGTATATGGATTAAAAAACTAAATAATTGGTAAAAAATAATTTATAAATAACTATAAGAACTAATTAAATATTAAAAGCATTATTCTACAGGAAACAATTCTTTACTCACAAAGAGATATTACCATAATAAATTTTAATAATTGCATATAGTGAGAGTTATTAATGTAATAAATATTTTACTTATTCAGTAAATTATTTTTGATTTTAATCCAATAGATTTGGTATGAATAATATTTGATCACACCCAATATTTCACCCAAATACATATATTCAGGTAGTTTTATCTGTCTAATAATGGTGGACCAATTTAACATAAAAAATTTTGATACTATTAACAATTTAATTTTATAAAATAAACTTTATTTTTGAATTCATAATGTCAATATAATTATTGGATGAATTTTTGGGGTTTTCTGAGAGACGTCAATTTTTAGTGAATAATAAAAAATACAGTTTTTTAGTTAAAATATTCATTTTCATTTAAATAATTATTAATGTTTAATTATATAATTAATTTTGGTTTAAAGAAAAATTTGATCAATTATGCATCAATTATTATAATTTAGTTAAATATAATAAATATAAAATTTAAATTTAAAATAAAATTATAAAAATCTTTTAAACATTTTTCTACAAAACCTAGTTAATCCACCTGTCTGTAAGATTAGCATTAATATAAATTTTACCACTTTTATGATTTGAAATTTGATATTATTACATACAAAATTTTAATAAATATAATTTTTTTTATGAAGTAATATCAACTTAATTTTTGAAAAAAATGATTACTGAAAGGGAATAAAATTAGTTAAAGTGATTAAGGTGTAATTATGCATAAAAATTGATTAAACCCCTATATTTAATGGCCCAAATGACCCAATATGTCACGAACCAAATCTAGTTTCCACCAATACCAGCACCAAACCCAGCCCATGACAAGGACCTAAGGGCATTACCTTTCCCCCTGGGCTAGCACAAGGGCCCAGGTATAATTAATTTAGGTTTGGGAACAGTTTACCTGGGTATGAAAGCATAAAACGTTAGAACCATTCCAAAATATAAATCGTAAATTTTCAATCCAAACAAGTATTAAGAAAAAACCAGAACTGAATACATTGGTTTAAAGGAAATGAAAATTGTCCAAATACAAATAAATACAATAGCAATATATCACCAAGTATTCCACACGACAAGGAGTCAGTACCCACAAGTCATCTCCACAACTCTGCACCAAGTATGAGAACTAACACCCTTAACCGCCATCACCCGTAGCCTATCCTTTACACGATTCAATCATAATAAATTCTAATTACACACAAGGGGTGTACGTAGGGTTTGAACCTAAGCCTAATGGGATTCCACCCAATAATTAAAAAGATCATGCAATACAATGTGAAAAAGAAAGCAATTTTAATTTGAAAAAAAGCAGTTATAAAATCCAAGAAATACAACTTTCAATTGAAAACAGTTTTCAAGATAAAATTTTTAGAATGTTCACACATTAAAATAGAAATGTTTTATGTTATAAATTAATTCCAAAAACACCCCAATACAAGGTCATATACCACAAACACAATGAGAAACATAATTGGGGACACCCCTAGGCACTTGATAGTCTCTGGCCCTATGTACCTCATACCTCGGTGTAAAGTAACCATAGTAAAATATGTTTTCATGCACAATCCACTAGTAGGGAACATACACAAATCCTAGTTGTCCAAAATCATCATCCAAATATTTTAGTTAGAGTTGACGTTATACAAATTCTAGGCTAAATAGGGACAAAATCCATCTGGTCCACTGGTTGTACTAGTACACATTCGCCCCACCTAGGTACCCATGATTCCCCCATTGTGCTAAAACAATTTCATCATTAAAAACAAATAAATTTTCATGTAAAACTCTACTACTTGTCTTATACAACCAATACCATAGCTACACATATTTTATAACATTTATAAGACACATCAAAACACTTTGATTTTCAATAAAAACAACTTCTCTAAATTGTTCCTCGTTTTGCACCTAAAACTCTTTGAAAACCCCACTTTAACACCATGTACATACTCACATTAACCAAAACATAATTTACAGAACCTAAAACATTAATTTAAACCCATTACATGTGTTATAAAACAACCCCCAATAAGAATCACATAGAATATCCATGTAACGAATCTAATTCAACACCAAATTGCTACTCATCAAACATTTTCTTAACAAACGTGACCCAAACCAATTTCTCAGAAACAACCAAAAAATAATAACATTGAAAACATTATTGTAATCCCTAATACAATTCAATAAAATCAACTAAATAATTATTGGGTAGCACTTAATTAACCAACAAATGATTTATATGAACCCCCCCAAATTTCAAATGAAATTGGAATTAAAAATTCACTTGAAATACAAACACCACATAAACACATTTTTCCAGAAATAATTAAATTTAATAGTCAAGAAAATATCCTAAATAAACCGTTCTAATCATAGATATCACATAAACATTGTAATCACCTACCACTGTAATGAAAACCCTTGAATCACTATACGAAAATCAAGTCGCACCTCCGCCGCACCAAGAGGGAAATAGAACAATCCTAAAACCACCCGAATTGACCAATAAAAACACTGGGTAAACCCTAGGTTAGAAAACCTACCCCCTAGCCATTTGGTACTTCAAGGAAAAGGCTAGAATCCCTAATCAAATTGAATGAAACCCAAAGCAATTTGAAAGAGGAATGAAATGGACTAACATACTTGAGGGATCTTGAAGGAATCTCCCAAAATACACCAGTAGATAAAATTAAAAATATCCACAATTCTGGGCTGGTTTGAACAAGGATTAAAAGGTCATTGAGGAACTATAATGGAAGAAAAATTATATGAATTTAGAGATTTATGAGGTAAAGAACATACGACCTCAAATATGGTTTATTTTAGAAACCCTAAGATGTTCTTCCCTCAGTCACGATGGATATGAGCTCCAATGTGGGTGGGAGGATATGGAGCGCACGACAGGGTTAAATGGGATTGGGTCAGGCTTTAAAGCACTGAAAAATCATTAAAATGGAATATGTTATTAATTAAAAAAATTAAATTTTTAAAAAAGGAATTGGGCTTATGAGAAGGCCCAATTCCTTACATAAAACTCCATACACACCTTATTTATGGATTTCTAAAGACTCCAAATTGAAATGGTGGTATTAGTATGATAGGGGAGACCATTTAAGAATTTGAATGGGTGAAAAATATTAAAAAAAGTAAATTTTATAAAAGAAACAAAATTTATATTTGAATTAGGAAATGGGATCACAGTTTGTCCCATTTAACGAAACTCACCCATTCCTCCAAAAAAAAACATGGGAAACCCCAAAAACAAAGCATGAATGGAAAATAAAAAAATACCTTTATAATATTTCATGTATGTGACAAATTTAATTTTCCAAAAACTCAATGGATTGAAATATTTAGGCCATGAACCTTCCATTCATGAGTTTTGGTGGTTTTGTATTACTTTTTCAGGTAATAACATGTGTACACCTAACTTCTTTTGAGGAATATCTAGTGAGTACTTTTTCATTCCTATAAAAATACACCAAATATACCAATTCCTCACACCTTTAAAACCACATAATTTTATATAATAAAATCCCAAATAGTCTACCAAAATCCTTCCCTTGACCTAGAATAATCCCTTTTGGAATAATACCTTCTATAGATGCCTTTTCGTTAAAACCAAAACAAGTTACCCAATTAAAAGGTACTTTCTTTTCTCAATATCTCTAGTTTCATTTGAATTTTATAACCCCTAAAATATACTTATTGTGATATCATGAACATATTTTATGTGCTATAATATTAATTTAATAGTTTAAATTGTTTTACTTTGAATAATTTCTGTACTATTAAATATAATGTTTTCAAAATAAACACTTCACATATTTTCATCAATAAAACTTTGAAACATTACATATCAAAAAGGCCAAAAGAACCTTAGTAACCTAGAATATCCACAATAAGTCCATTATAGATAACCAGAAGACCCTCGAACATAATATATAACCCAATAAGATAGTGAATGCCATTTAGGTCTATCACAATGATGAACATTATATCCAGAGCTATGGTGATCAAACTGTACATTAGTGGGATGTGGAGAACCATATTATTCATGTCATTTTGAGTTTTAAATACCCTAAAAAAGTATTTATAAGGGTATTCTTGACCTTTGGAGATACTTATGACTGTTATTATAGCCATAATGAGTCTGAATATGACCATTTCTTTTAAAATTGACTGTTGGGTATTTGTAAATATTTTTAAATAATTATATTTCTTAAATGAAACAATTTATTGATTATTAAAATAAATAAATTTCTTTTTTTAATGTGAACATTAATAATGGAATTTGAAACAAGTCATCATTGACTTTATTATTATTTCTATGTAATTTCTTTATACATTTCAATTATTTTTATATGTTTGGAATAAGTAAGTATTTTAAGAGTTTCGAATGTTTTAAATTATTTTTATATTATAGCCCAATTGAATGATAATATAGTTTTAAGATATAATTAAAATTATAATGCATAATAAACATAATGTTCTAATGACATGTGTTTTTGTTATTTAATGAATGTAGGAAAATTTTCATTAAATGATATAATAAAAGGCATTTTAAATTAAATAAATTAAAAATAAATTGACTATTATTTTGATAAATAATATATTACATTCTGAATATATTTTCACCATTAATGTTCACATTTTAATAATTTTTCAATCTGACTTACGAATACTTATATTAGTATAAATTATACATGATTCCATTTTTGAAAATATGATAGACACACACACAAATATATATATATATATATATATTGAATTACAATTATTAGTTTTAAATTATAAATTTTTATTAGATTAATGTTTTATAAAAACATTAATGTTATGAATTTATTTTAACAAATTTATAATTATATAATATAAATATTTTAATAGAATTATTAAAATAATACATATTAGAATTATATTTTTTAAAATTGAACTATGATTTGTCAATGATTTATAAATTATGATAATTTTGGTTCTTTAAATAAATATACATATTTTTTAAATGATAAAATATATAAATATATGATAGTTTTGAATAATTAAATTATTTTTATATAATCGTTACTTTATAAATGTTTTACCATTTAACCAGATTCTATATAAATAAAAAATTTCATAATAATAATAAGTTAAATTTATTAAATAATAAGAATGATATAATAAAAATAAGGATAAAATAATGTTAATAATTAAATTGAATAAAAAAGGGGGAGAATGAATAGAGATGAGATTTGTGAGTAGGGGTATCCTGACCAAAATCATCTCTTAGGGTTTTGGGAATGATCACATAATAGAGGCAGAGTGAGGTGAGACGAGGTCGCGGTGGAGAGAGCAGGCTGGGATGACGCTCGAGGTGCAAACTAGGTGGAGTTCAGAGTTGAGTCGTGGGTTTAGCTCTGTATGGTTTGGAGATTAGACGTCACCGAGTGTAGGCCAGGTGACACTATTGATATTCGATTGGGGTCTAAGGTTTGACCGTGAAGGGGGAAATCAAATAGGATCTTGGTCTCACTATTCTTTGTCAATGACTACTGGTTTGGGTCGTGTTCTGATGCATTTAGGATACTGATTATCAGTTTTTCTCAACATAATGATGTAGTTTTTTATTTGTGGAGTCTGATATTTCTTTTTTTTAAATATAGTTTTTGTCATTTTGGGTTGTCCGAATTACTTTAGTCTGTAGGTGTCAACATCATCTTGTTAATCATTATAATAAATAATTAAGTGAAATTTTCTCTATTGATTTCATATCCAGAAGATCCTATATTGAAAATATAAAATATATTTTCTATCACTATTGTCTGCCTTATTATCCACATAATTCACAACAAACTCTACCAATTATGAATTTTGGAAATATTTAAATGTATTTATCCTTCTATTTCTCCACCAAATACCTTTTTTGTTCTTCACTTCTTTCTACACACCTCTACACCCATGTTTTAGCAATACGATTCTTCACATTCACTGTTCTTGTGCTTTTAATCTTGAGGTTGTGTTGTTGGTTTGATTTTGATGTATGGTATTTTCTTCTTTTCCTTCCGTATGAAAATTAATATATTCACTATGTATATATGAATTTATAAATCTATATATTAATACAATATTATATAATACACTATTCTACCATGTTTAAATTCTTGTAAGTACTGATTATCAGGTTTTAATTGGTATTTTTAAAAAATGTATGGCAATTATAATGGTTACAAATAGTTTCATGTGTGTTATATAAATCCCATATATATATATACTTAGTGTATATATGGTAATATATATATATATATATATATGTTCATTAGGAAACAGACCATTTTTGTTTATGTGTTTTTCAATAGGTAAAATTATTATGTTTATATACTTGTTTATCATGTAAGTATCCTTTATTGTTTTTCTAAGTGGATTATATAAATATAAATAAATAAATATATATATATATATATTAAATGTATATATTTATATGTTTTTATCATAACCAGAAATATGTTTCGATAAATTCAATTTTTGGGGATAAAATTATTTTTTTAGGAAGTACAATATTTTTAAGGATTTATTAAACATGAGTTTGGTTATGAAAATAACACGAATACCCTTTGTGTTTACAGAGTTATATAAATATATTTTTTCAACCCACAAAAATATGTATGAGAACAAAAATCACAAAAATTCAGGCATTCCTATTTTTAAAAGGATGGAATAGCCTTTTGATTATACATGATTACATATACATGCTTAAGCACATGTTGAGAAATATGTTTAATGCTTAACATGAAACAATTATTTTCCATCTAACCTCTTTTACATCAATTCATAACAAATATTCCACTCTAAAATGATTTCAATTTTTGATGTTTAGTTTTTTTGTCATGCACATTTATCAGCATATGTTTTGAATATAAATGACAACTATCTTAAATTTAAAATTATTCATTTTGGAATATAAAATGTTTATTTTTATGAAATAAGAATTTTAGAACTTAAGGGCGATAATTTTTTTGTGAAAAATCCTGAATACGAATTTATTATATGAAATTTATATATTATCATATGTGCAAGAATAAATATTAGTCCATGCATGTCATTAATAAAAATTGTTACTTACAATTTTGTAATGTTAACTGTCATATCATGATAATATATGAAATAAGAAACTAAGTATTCAAAGAGGTATAGGACACCTTGAATATATGAGATAAGAAGTTATATATTCAAAGTGGTATATGAAACTTTGAATATATGACCTTACTAGAAATATGAGGAATATATTGGAAATAGTATATAATTCATTGGGGATCGATAAATAAAATCCCTATATGTTGGGGTCCGGTTAATGAAAGCCCTATTGGTTGGGGACTGGTTAATGAGATCCCCACAATGCATCTATAGTCTTCAGGAGACAAATTATGTCATGAAATGAGGCCTTGACACATTATGGCATTATCCATTCCCTCACTCTGTGTTATTATATGACCAACCAAGTGATTATTTTACTAGTAAAAGATAATTGGTTTGGGGCCTTCCCCATGACTATCAGAAGAAGTAACTTCCCATGGCATGATGTTTATTCATTACTCATCTTCTAAATTTTCATATAAATAATAATAGTTTACCAGTTATTTTATGATGTTCATTTTTGTGATAAATTAAGTGTGACTTTGATTATTATGAACTCTAATCATGTACTATTTCCAAGAATAAATTATGTTCCTGCACCCTTGAATGTAACACATAGTATACATTGATTAATTATTTATTTATAGGATGAACACCATGAATTATTAATAAATATTCATAATATTGAATGGTTTTTTCATTCATAGTCCTTTTTTTTTCTCCTTAAAATGTTAACTAGAAACCTTGAAAATCTATTAATGTTGAGAAGCATGTATTGATGTTTTCATCGAAGAAAATGTTTTCTTATTATGTTAAAAAAGGTGATTTTTAAATTTTTTTACATGATATATTAAATTAATTTGAAATCTCTCTTACTAGGTATTCTTTTCCTCACTCTACGTTTTGAATTTATTTTCCCATGTTTAGTATATTTGAGTTACACTATGTAGTGGTTGTTTTGTGGAGTCTTTTCAATTCAATATTAAAATATTGTAATATTTGTATCTGGTTTTCTAGAACCTAAACAAAAAAGTTCCTCTATATAGAACATGATGTTCAATCTTCATATTTTCTTGTATAAAAAAATTACACACCATGTTTATTAACACACTAGATCCATGGATTCTGGGGTTGGGGCGTCATAGTTAGTATCAAAGGCTAGATTAGGAAACTCTGGAAAATTAGAACAACAACAAATATTATATTATATATTACTATATAGAATTTTTTTCATAAAATTTTCAGATGGTAGATGAATCAAGTCTTCTATCTCTTCCAAGCAAAATACTATAGGAAATCGTTTCTAAATCATGTTAACAAGGTTGTCAGACATTTTGAAAACCTTCATGTAAACATTTATATTATGTATTGAAATCTCCACATGTACTTGTACTCCACCGAAGATCAGTATTTGACTATTTACATATGTTTCATGATCAACTACTGATCTATTCATGTATGTGAATGTACTATGAGGATCAGTTTAAATGATTTACCCAAGGCAATAATATTTAATCTTGTAAGGAATTTCACGAGTTTTCACAAGAGGCTGACCTCTGAGCGGTGTATCACTTTCAAATGTTGACCTACGGTCTCTATGGTCATGTTAGAGACTTCAAAATTCTTAAAGACAAGTCTTCCAATTTTCTTTATAGACATCAAGTTCATGTTGAGGTTCCTCAACTTTATACACCTCATGATTTTCTCTCATGGAACAATAAATGTCCACATGAAATTGATCCAACATGCATGTGCTTCATCTGGACTAGATAGATCTAAGAGTTTGGAATTGTTTTAGGGATCTATTTAACCAGGAACTAGGGAAATCATCGACGATAGTGGGAACTATTAAGGAACATCACGGTGGAAGTCTGCAAGTCTGTGCCTGTGAGTTTGTGAGGGAACGAATGAATATGTTTCACCCTGAGATTCATGAAATTTTCCGTAAAGGAATAATATTATATTTTTATCTCGTAATTGAACATATATTTTCAAAATAAAATCTCTGTTTTAATAAGTATATGCTTTACTGATAACTTTTTTCATAGAATCAGTAGATGGAAGAAGAGAGGTCACCAACCCACCTTTTTTCCTTTACCAAATATGACATTGTAAAATGTAATGATAATGCCATGTTAATAATCATAAAAACCTTTATAAAACCTTGGTTTATCTTGAAAATGCATTTATCAAGTTTACCTTAGCCCAAATTTCCTCCTAACCTCTTAGGGAGACAATTATCCTTTTCCCCATATGGCTACTGCACAATTGGAAGAGTATAGGAATAAAAGAAATTATCATCATGGTCTCTTTCTATATTTTATTATTTCTGAAAATTTCATAGCCTAAGGGAAATTCAAGGAAGCTACTTTGGAGGGTGACTATGAAGGATCTTATCTATTCCATGTTTTGATTTTCAGAATGCATGGGAAGATATAGGAAATCATAGGCCTCATTCATGACACAGTTAGGCTAATCTTGAAGGAATGCATTCATGTCAAAATCTTGGATCTTCATACCTCCCATGAATTTATCTAGAATCCCGAATGTTACATGTATAAATTTGACAGTAATTGCTCAAGGTGTATCTAGACTTGGGAGAACAGGGAACTTGGAAACACCTTGGGAATCCACCTAAATACATGAGTAGATTATCCTTGGTGGTGGACATGGTGATGGTATTAAACTAAAATTCTTATAAGAAAATGTTTTTTGATAATTCATAAATAATACATATCTTGTAGGGGCCTTGAAGTTAATGTTGGAAGTTGGTACAAGAAAGCTTATGAATATGAAAGAATTGTGAGGATGAAATTATTTGAAGGCGGTATAATGTGATATCCGGAACATATTTTATGTGTAATAATAATATTTTAATAGTTCTAATTGTTTTACATTGCTTAATTTATTTTCTATTCATAAAAATGTTTTCAAAATAAACAGAAGACATATGTTATTCAATAAAACGCTGAAAAGTTACATTTTATCAAGGCTAAATGAACCTTACTAACCTATAATACATTCTAGGAGATCTATCAAGATCACCAAGAGACCCCTGAACATCATTAATAAAATATGATGATAGTGAGAATCCTTCAGATCTATCATAATGATGAACATTATAGCCAAAGCTATGGTGACTGAACTGAGTATTAGTAGGATGTAGGGCACCATCTTCACCAAGTTGTTTTGAGTTTCAAATACCCTAAACATTTATTTATAAGGGTCTTCTTGACCATTGGATATACATATGACCATTATTATAGTCATTTAGAGTCTTAAGATGACTATTTCTTTTAGATTGGATATTGGGAAAGTGTATATATTATGAAATAATAATTTTGGTTATATTAAACCATGTCTCGATTAATAAAATAAATAACTATCTCGATTTAATTTGAATATTAATTATGGATTTTGGAAAAAGTAACCATTTGAAATTTTATATATCATAGGTAATTTCCAAAGACATTTCAAGTGTTTTGAAATTTTTTAAATACATTTGTATTTTAAGTGATTTGAATGTTTTAAATGATTTAGATATTACAGCCTGATTAAATGATAACATAGTTTTAAGATATAATTTACATTATAAAGTATTATAACCATACTATTTTAAGGACATGTATTTTGAAATTTTATTTTTTTAATACATTTTCTTGAAATAAAATAATAATAAGTATTATAAAATGAATAAAATCAATATTGATTTACTATTATTTTGATAAATAATATATTACGTTATGAATATATTTTCACCATTAATGTTCTCATTTTAATAATTATTCAATCTGACTTAGGAATAAATATATTATTGTAAATTGGACATGGTTCCAATTTTGAAAATATGATATATATATATATATGAATTTATAATTACGAGTTTTAAATTATAAAATTTGATTAGATTAACGTTTTATAAAATAATTAATGTTATGATTTTTTTATAAAATTAAAAATATATAATATAACTTTTTTAATAGAATGATTAAAATTGTACATATATGAATGATTTTTTTTAAAATTTATTTATAATTTTATGAAGATTTAACAATTATGATAATTTAGGTTCATTAAATAAATCTAATTAATTTTTATTTTCAATTTATATAATATATATAAATATTTGATAGTTTTTAATAATTAAATTATTTTTGTTGAATTATTAATTTATAAAATTTTTACCTTTTAATCAAATATTCATTTAAATAATAAAAGTTATTATAATAATATGTTTAAGGTTTAAAATAGTAAAATTGATATAATAATAATAACAACAATAATGAAATTGAATAAAAAAGGTGGGAATGAGCAGAGAGGAGATCCATGAGTAGGGGTGTCGTTACCGAAATTAGCGCTTAGGGTTTTGGGGACAATTGAGTAGCAGAGGGGGAGTCAGGAGAGACTTGGTCATAGGGGAGGGAGAAGGCTGGTACAAATCATGATGCAAAGACAATGGGGAGTTCAGGGTTCAGTTTTTTGTTTAGCTCTTACTGGTTTGAAGTTCAATTGTCGATGAGTGTAGGCCATGTGGCTCCATCGATTTTTGATCAAGGTCGAAGGATCAACCGAAAAGGAGGGGAAATCTAACTAGATATGGGTATCACTGTTATTATTCAATTAATACAGTTTAGATTCTGGTTCTATTGTAGTTAGGATACTGATATTCGTGTTTTCAGCAACTTAACGATGTAGGTTTTGATGTGTAGATTCTGATATTTCTATTTGTTAACCACTAGTTCATGTTGTTTTGGGTTTTTCAAATTACATTAGTCCATATGTGTCAACATCACTATGTTAGTCTTCATTTTAAATAATTCTTGTAATATTTTCTGTGTTGATTTCCTATGCAGATGTTCTTATGTCAGAAATATAAAATATATTTCCTATCAGTGTTTTTTGCCTCATTATTCACAGCTTGCACAACTAGCTCTTAAAATTGTCAATTTAGGAGATTATTAAATGGAATTCACCTTCCTCTTCTCCACCAAATACATATTTTTGTTCTTCCCTACCCTTTACACTCCTATATATGCATTTTTTAGCACTGCTATGATTCATCTTAGTTGTTCTTGTGATTTTGTGTTGGAATTTGTGTTGTTCATTTGACTTTTATGTAAAGGATTTCCTTCCATGACTTCGTTGTGTCAATTCCTATATACAATAAATATATATATATATATATTCAGACAGTTGTATATAATACCCCATTCTAACCGATTTTATATCTTTTATGTATTGATTATCAAGGTTTATTTGGTGTTTTTAAAAAAAACATTTGATAATTATAAGAGTTAAATATATTTCTTATTTTTTTACATAAATCCTATATATATATACTTTGTGTATACATGGATATATGTATTTATATATATATTTTTTACGAAACAAACCAGTTTCGATTATATGTTTTTCAAATGGTGAAAATATTCTTTTATATATATATTTAATTGATTTATGTAATATTTTTTGTTTTGATTAGGTGGATTATAAAAACACACACACATATATATATATAGTTATATGTATATAGCTATAGGTTTTTTTTCATAACCCATAATATGGTTTTATAAAACAAGTTTTTGGTGATTAAATTATGTTTCTAAAATTTACAATACTTATACGGATTTTTTATTCCTTGTTTTGGTTGTGAAAATTCCATGAATACAAATTGTGATTACATGATTTCATATATTTTTTTTAAACCCACATGTATATGTATGAGAACAACAATTAGAAAATTGCATGCATTCCTATTTTTAGAAGGTCAGAATTCTGTTTTGATTATGAATGAATACAAATACATGCTTAAGCAAAAGTATAGATATATGATTAATTCTTCACATTAAACTATTATTTTCCATCTAACCTATTGCACTTCAATCCATAAAGTATATTTCACTCTAAAATTCTTTCAGTTATTGATGTTTAGTTTTGTATGGAATTCCCATTTATCTGCGTATTTTCTAAGTACATATGAAATCTATCTTAAATTCAAAATTATGAATTTTAAAATATGAAATTTTCATTATTATGAAATATGGATTTTAGAATTTAATGGGGATATTTTTATTTAACAAGTCGTAAATAAGAATTTATTTTATGTTCTTTAGTTATTATCATGTTTGAAATAAAGTATATTAGACCATACATGTTATTGAGAAAAAGTTTTACTACAAATTTCGAAATGTTAACTGGCATATCGTGATTATATGTGAAATAAGATACTAAATATTCAAATTGGTATGGTACCCCTTGAATATTTTATATATGAAGTTAGATATTCAAGGTGGTATGTGACATGTTGAATATATGAACTTACTGGTCAAACGAGGAATGTATTGGACTTAGTATGTAATGGGTTGGGGACTAGTTAATGAAAGCCTTAGTGGTTGGGTATTGATTAATAAAATCCCTACGAGTTGGGGACCAGTTAATTAAAGCCCGTCGAAGCATCATTACATCACATGAGACAAATTAGGTAATGGAATGAGGCCTTAACACTGTTTGACATTATACATTCCCTCCCTATGTGTTAGTATATGAACAACCATGTGATTATTCGACTAGTAGAATATACTTCGTTAAGAGCCTTACACATGAGTATCATAAGAAGTAAGTGAACATGGCATGATGTTTATTCATCACTCATCATATAAAACTTTATGAAAATGATATTAGTTTTCCAAATATATCACGATGTTCATTAATGTGATAAATTAATTGTGACATTGATTAGGCACAACTCCGATAATGTACTATTTCAATGGATAAATTTTGTTCCTACACCCTTGAATTTCACACATTGTATTGTTTTATTAACTATTGATTTATATAATCTACACCATGCATTATGTGTAAATATGCAATATATTAATAGGTTTTTCATTTTTAGTCCTTTTAATTCTCTCTAAAATGTTTGTCGGTAATCTTGAAAAGATTTTTACATTGAAAATCATGTATTTTAGTTTTCTTCTAAGTAATTTTTTTTGATTATTTAAAAAGGGATGTTTTTAAAAGGTTTTACTTAATGTATTATATTTATTTTAAAACCCCCTTACTCGGAATTCATGTGCTCACACTATTTTTTCAAATTATATTTACAGGTTTAGTATATTTTAATTACACTATGTGGTGGCTATTTTGTGCAGTCCTTTTTATTCACTACTGAAGGATAGTAAAATTTATATCCAGTTTTCTAGACCCTAAACTGCAAATATCATATGTATGGAACATTATTTGTAATTCCTTATATTTTCTTGTATAAAAAATTACACACCATGTTTATTAACACAAATGATCTAGGGATTTTGGGGTCGGGGCATCACACTTATTATGTTATTGTATAATAACACAAGTATCGTCAATATAGCCGGATTTTTTATGCTACGATTTCAACCTAAACTTACACACACCACTATCTATTAGGTAATGATCATAATATTTCTGTGTAAGATGAACTAATACCTCACCAAATGATGTTTTCTCAATTATTCATTACCACCTATTATGGTGACCATTATGATAAAAACAATATGAATATATGTTATATATGTTATTTATAATGTTTAAACCGCATTTAATTTTTTTATAACATGCATTAACGCTTTACAATTTGTGGAAATATGATAATCTTATTTGAGGATGTGTGGACTACCGTCCCTTAAAATCCATGTGATTCATTCACATTATAAATGAAATTTATAAATTAATAGAAATAATTAAATAGAAGTTTAATAAAAATAAAAAAAATATTCATGACATAATTAAATTTCTAGATATATATATATGTCATTTACTTTATTACCCCTTCACACACATTAAAAGAGATACTGTCCTTTGTGGACGGGTGGAAAACCACCTCTTTGTCATGATGTGATTAATTTTACACCAAAACATTTGATATATAAGTATATATGATGAAGTTATATGATATTTATTATTTAATGATCATTCTTTAAATATTAGTGTGACTTACATTCTTTTCACAATGATCATTTAAAAATGGGAATGTTACTCATACGTATGTACGACCTTCCATCTCCTTGATTGTAACATATTATCTATTTCATAAGCCTATTTAATAGATGATTTGAAAAAATATTATTCGTGTAAAATTTTATAGTTCTACCATTCTTATTATTCAATAGATGTTATATAATGATCTCTATGACCATAGTTGACCAACAATATGTTTTAAGACACATAAACTGAATTTGGACAAAAACAACAAAAGTAAACATAATTGTTTAAGTAGAGTTACACAAAATGATATTAAGTGAAAAAAATAATTATATACATGAAATATTTTATGAATAAAGTATAAAATTAACATAATATTATTATAAAATATTTTCAGTATGTTCACCTAAAAGGAAACACAATGTAAGGGATTCTCTTATAATTTTCATTACGTGAGGCATAATTAATTTTTGTAAACAAAACTCCTTATATATGGTTTAATTAATTCTACATTGACATATAATATCATGAATTATATAATATTCATGGTATTGAAATGTTTTATTTAGGGATTATTACCTTGGTTTTCACAATCCATTTGTTACTACATTAGTAAGTATTTCTATTTCAGTTTTTCCAACCATGAGATAAATGCCATAATCACCACATTCTTATTTTGTGTTTTGTAACAACTAATAATTTTAATAAATTATATCATTAATTAATACCCTTCCATGTTTCTTGATAGTTTCATTTAATATTATTGTTTATGTGTTTCATTATTTAAAAAATTTTCAAAGTGGTATGGGACACTTTGGAATGTTTAATGATTATTTTTCTGAAGACTAATCATTGTGATCTTTTAATGGACATTCCATTCAAGGAAATTAAATAACCAATTTCAAAAAAAATCATTCTTCTATGGTTATTCATGATAATTTCTTGTGTTAGTTCAATTTTTTACTCTTTAGTACAAATATGATTTTAGGAAATTATTTTCCAAAAAATCCGCATTATTTCTCTCTTTATTCGGAGAACATAATTTATTCAAAAAAAATGTTTTATTTAATCAACAATGACAAACCTCTATTTTATTCAACTTGGGTTTGTTGTATTTATTCCATTTTTATTCTTCATCTGGATAGTTTATTATTGCTTTGGCCAAGGATATTTTTCACATTCACTTAATTGATTTATTTTTTAGTCACCTAGATGTATTCTATTACCTATAATCATTGAATATTTAATTTCACCAAACTGTCCATTTCATGTTTCATGGATATTACTATTGCCTGAACTATATACCATTTTATATCTGGTGACTAAATTGATTGTTATTGTATCAATTGTGTAATTATTGATAGATCCATATTTTTTATCCAATATAGTTATTTTATACATCTTATTAGTTAATTAAATTATTTAATATAATTAATGATTTGTAATTACAATGACTGGTGGAGCCCAGACATTATATAGCTCCTCGATGAATTGATTGGTTCTCATAAGATGAATAATTGCACAAATTGATTTCTACACTTAGTTTTAAAATGTCTTCTGAATGGTCTTGATTATTATTGTTTTTCATGTTCCTAAGACATTATGTCCATAAATAAATCAATTTCCCTCATTGTAATTTCAGTAATTATTCATCCATGAGATTTTGTGTTGTCTTATCTATGGATACATTTTATTTTGTACATGGAATAATGAAATGTGATTTATTTTCATACCATGCCATATTTATTTTTCTTTATGTAGTTATTTTAATGGCATGTGTTTTCGGTTCATACCTTTCCATATTTCATTTGTACTTTTATATAGTTTAATGACAACATGGCATATTTGTTCAGTTGTTTACCATTCTATATTGACTATTCACATTGATTGATTATGTCTGCTTCTATATTTTTCACTTAAAAATAATTTAAGATCACCATTATTATTTTTCTTTACCCATAAAACATAAAAGTGAAATATGAATGAAATTAAGGAATATACTATATCTATTAGAGTAATAATCATGTTGTTTATTTGTTTAGAAGGACCAAAATTTGTTGTAATTAGTGGATCTATTTTTTATGTAATATAAATTTATGTACATGGTTTAACAAGAATACTAAACTGATTGGTTAATCATAGATTTATTCCTTGTAATAATTATAATTTAATTGATAGCTGACACTGGATCGGTTCAATCTGGGCATGGGTCTCTACAGAAAATCTTTGTTTGGGTGGAAATATTCCCCAAATAGCATCGTACTAATCATAGAGAACCTGGCCCCATGTGGAGAATCACTACATAAATCATACCAATTTTTTATACCACAATGTTATGCGTACTATACACTTACCTTCATTACAACACTCTATGTGGAGGAAACTTCATCCAACATAATAACATGACACACATAATCTGGTATCTTGGGGTGTTAAATTCTATGACACCAATAATTTCCTTCCCTCAAATTGTCAACAAAAATACCGACCCCTCCACAAACTAGTCTAATAGTATCAGGTTAAGGACTTTTCAAAAACAACAATAAATTTATGATAATATCATTAGAAAACTACCCTTCCCTTTTCAGTCTATATACCAATGAAAGGTAGAGTTGTGTTGGTTACCCTAGTGGTGATGATGACCCTCAGAATGACCTTGATTCTACCTTCCCATGGCATTGTGTGTTCTGATCATGGAGTAATAATGTGAATATAATCTCTCTTGGGATTAAAGGTAGTTTCTGGACATTCCCTTTGATGATGGTCAATGTTGAACATTCCTCCCTTTTCCCAGAACTGAATTTACGACACCCATCATGTGGTAATCGTCTAAATTTTTTTTGTGGGAGGTGGAACACATTCTTTTCAGCATGGGACCTGTCTAGATGGTTCACCTAAGTTGACTATCCAAGTTGAAAATGTAAAAGAGGAGACGTCTTCACTCAATTTACCAACCCTCCTCCTTTCGACATTGTCTCCTTCCATTAATGGATCGGGCGGGTTCTGCAATCATAAAATCTACTACTTCATCTTGTTTCTCAAAGTAATATAGAATCACATGGGCTAAGAGATAAGTGTTGATAATTCCATATGAATGATACTAAACATCTAATGATCCTAAAAACACATATGTAATACCTAATCTGAAATGAAAAAGTCAGATCCCTTGCATATGTCCCACATTGAATTCGATCAAAGTAAATCCTCTTGTAGTAGAAAGATCCTGTGTATTAGCCTCAATAATGCGTTCTTAATGATATTAATTTAATGTATTGTTCCCAATATTACTGAAATATGTGTAATTGTATTCCCATCCAATTGGAAGACATAGGATTCCCCCTTATGGCCCACACCCAACTCTTAAATCCACCCTAATGTTATTCGAGACAAATCCCTAGCAGGGTTATATCCATAAAAGAGGCCACACCTGAAATGTCTCCCATAGGCCACCTCGACATAATTCCTACATCAAATCACTATTACAAACCTTCTTCCAAGATGTCCTTTCCACATGATGTCAATCTTAATGGTTGTGTCCTCTACCTATAAGAATCCATTTTTTTATTTTATAAATAAACAAATTTTTGGGTTAGTAGGAACCTCACAATGAAAATTAAAACTAAAAAAAAAACATTCCAAATACTAAATTCAAATTTCAAAAACAAATAAAAAATAACACAAAAAAATAAAATGATCCTACCACATACCAACTTCCAAGATTCATATTTTTAAATTTTTGAATTGTATATATCAAACAAACCCATATCACACCACCTCGGTTAGTAAAAGATAATGAATTGTGAAAGCAGATGGAATGGTTGGGTCCTCTTCAAATGACTACAAAAGGTGATGTGTCTTGTTAAGAGACACCAAACTATGTGGGATATTATTCATCTAATGAGGATACATAGGAACCAAATTTTATGGTTTTAATCCAAATATCAGTATAAATCCACTCCCCCTAATGATGATAAACTCTAGATATCCATCACATATGTATTAAAGTCATCATTGTCTTAGTGAATCATCAAATGATCCAGAATTTATCAATAAAAGGGTAAAATTGGTGGGGGCCTCATATACCTACATATCATTGCATTTATGGAGAACCTTAGATACATAGGTATGTCTCAAAACCCATTCTTAGTAGTGATTAACTACTACTTAGGTATAATCTATGGACAAAGACTTGGGAATGAACCAAGGATTCATGAGAATTAATTAAATATATAAAAGAGACTTGGAACAAGAATAAATTCCCCCTCCCCAAAGGGCATGAAGAGCCTGACATCCCATCCTGTCAACCAATGTGAGTTTTTATGTTTCACTGGCCATGTTACCTAGTGAGAGCATGCCTTTGAAATTCATGTCCATGAATCATGGATATAGTGCCATTATGTTATTATAAATCTATGAGAAAAACATATTGGATACTATTCATAAATAGTAGACCTGATTTTAATGGTTGTATAGAACTCAAATCCCAACAATAATCCATCAGACCACGATGTAGTTTAGAGGGAAACAATATTCCTTATGAACATTTATTTCAAGTCTTAATTTTTTTATCATTGTATAAAAGAAAAATAAAATTTTCTATGTCAAAATTATTAAATAAAAATAATAATATGAAAAAGAATATATATTTATATATATATATATATTAATACACCAATTATTGTGAATGTGAAGAGTTTTATTAGTTTTCTAGAAAATAATGATTGATTCTATGATTCTTATAAATTTATAAGTTTAGTTTTCCCTATGTAGATGTAAAAATGCAATAAATTTAAAAATGATGTGGAAAAAATATTTTTTTTAATATTTTTGATATTTTTTATATAATAATATATTTTATATAAAAATGTTATTGTAAAACATGGATATAGTATATATTATATTATAAAATAATTGTATAATTATATTTCAAAAGTAAGAAGCAAACGAAATACTAATCATATGTACATATAAAGAATGAGTTAGGCATTATTATTTTGAATAGAAATACTTAGATAAGTTTTGTAGAAAGATGAGGTATAAATTTTTATAGAGAATAATATTAATTAAACCATAATCCCAATAAAAGAATAACATTAATAGTTGATAATTATTTCTAATATTATTGTTCTAAAATTGATGAGATGGTTGAACTATAAAAAGAAATGGATATGAAAATAAAAATTAGGTTAAAGAAAAGATAAAATAATCAAAGGAAGCGATGGGGAACCCTCTATTTTTATTATAAAAAGTTGATGTTCATGATGATAAGAATGTGAATTCTTTGAAAAGGAAATATCATTTATTAATATAGTTTTAATGGCCCTTATAGGAAGGTCAAATATTTGTGATACTTTTATTTATTTACGAGGAATTCTATATATGATGATTTTGGACCAAAGATACCCAATAATATACCGAAATCTATTGAAACATAACATCATAAAAAATATATATGAGTTTTTATTTTATTAGGATAATTTTAATATCTTCTACCCATAGTAAAATGATTAGGTACAACTATGTGAATGGTGATAAATATACTGATAGTAAATCTAACACTCTTCTAATAGTGTCTAAGGGAGTTAAAATAGATTAAAATTATATTCTAAAAAACAAATTTATAATGTAATATGATTGATTAGATGGATTATAGTGTTGTAATTATACTTCTACACAAATTAAATGTCTATTAATGATATAATTCTATGAAAAAAGAAATATTTATTCATAATTAAGAAATATACACATATTGTTAAAATTAAATGTGAATGATTAAATAAATACTCACCATGGATGAATAAATTTGTTATATATTTGATATTTATGAAATAGGACTATCTCAGAACATGTAAATGTTGAATAAACCACTCCACAATAAGTAATGATAAGAAAACTGAAGGTGTTTTTATTTAAAATAAATAATAAATAAATCAAACGTAGAAAATAAATATTAAAGGAGGAAACAATTTCAATTTGGATCCATTTGAAATTATAGGTGAAATATAAGAAAAATGATATGATGAATAAAAAATAATATATCATATATAAGTTTTATATAAGTACTATTAAATAAATAAAATAAATATTTTCTTTCAAGAATATTTTATTTTAATGGATGGTTCATAATGAATAACCACATTCATCAATATGATTATACTTGATAATAATTTTTCATTATATACAATTAATTTCATCAGTTATAATTATAATTTTTCAAGAATGATGTTTAGATCTGATCAATTGGATGAATAATTTTCATTATAGTAAATATATTACAAGGAATGATAATTATATAATGAAAATAGTTATCTGAATATTGATATTTGGGAATAATGTTTCAGTTAAGAGGTGTTTGTATAAGATAAGTGGTTCTAAGTATGCTTTAAATTGAAATTGATTCTAAGAAATTTCTATAATATCATGTTTTATCTAAGACATATATGACATGAGAAAAATAGATTCAAGTATTTATGAAATGGGGGACACAAAATCATTTTATATGAGAAATATAATTCATTAACATGTTCATGTTTTATTTTATTAAAATTAATAAATTGGTATCATCTATGGTTTTCAGGCTATATGATGTTTCATGAAGGGAAATTCCATGTGTATATAATTTAGAAAAATTTATCAATAATTAAAATAATTCACGTGGATTTAGGGTTAGAAATTTAAATGGTATTAAATATTTTATAATTAATGGGAGATACCTTTAGAATGAAAATTGGTTTCATTATTTCAAAAATTATACTGTCTAAAACACAGTAGTCAATATTTTTTTGTTTTTTAATAAACATGTCAAATTTTTATTGAACACGTAATGATACAATATGAAATAATTAATTTAATTTTTTTGTATAAATTAATATATGTGAGTGTAATAGACAACATTGATGTTGTTGAAATATAAACATTGTTTATACAATGAGATTTTCTTAGCATATTTTTTATTTATATTTTCAATGTGGTTAGTTCAGTAACTATATCACAATGAAATATTAACTATTTTTTATGATTATTATCTTTGGATAAAAATTTATAATAGTCTATGTAATAGGTAATAAATCGCTTTTTAATAAAACTAGACGACTCAAAAATAAGGAAAAGCATGGGAAATACTATTTTGAAAAATTTGGAGAAGTTTTTGTTTAAATTTTTATGTAACATATGGTGTAAAAAATATTTGAATGATCATTATAATATGGGTTTAAATGAGATAAATGAAGGATATCAGTGATTATATAGTCTGTATAAAAGTGTTGGTGAAAATTTTATCTTAATCATAAGGAAATGACGGTTTCCTTAATAATATGGTGATGATATACGTGGGTTTTTATAAAAAAATTGATCGAGTAATATAATTCGATAAATCCTTATACCATTTTAGGAAAAATAACTATATATAAAAATATTATTTATTTCATAATATTCATGGATTATATGTTAGTATGTTTCAAGGAATCATGCAGTAAATCATAATAAAATATAATGGGAGATAATGTTGTAAATTTTTTTCTATGTTAGATTCTATAACAAAAATTATTTCTCATGAATTTGAAATTTTTTATAGTTAATGATTGATATAATTTATTGATCATAATTAAAATTAGTATAATGATAACAAGTATCAATGTAGTTTTATTTTAGATGATTGTGTAAAGAAGAGAGTGTTTAAAAATGGAAGACTTTGAAGTGTAAAATCATGTTGTTACATGGAGAATTATGATTAGGCTAGTTGTTCATTGAATCTATATGTGGGGGTGGGGAATAAAAAATTTATGTTAATATAATTTTTTGATAATTAAGATGGATGATGATGTGGTATTTCATCTATATGATTAAATTTTTATTTCTTCAAGGTGAAACTCGGGGGATCTAGAAACTCAGAATTTATGTTACAACATTGACTACATTGAGTCTATGATGATTGAAAAGTGATTGTATCTTAGAATTTGAAATATAAGGGAGGTTTAGAAGAGATGGTGTTGAATATATAAATAATGGATCATTATATTTTTTTTCATAAATTCATATTGGTAACAATATATATTCAATTTCATTAATGTAATGGAAAATGTTTGAGAAATATACATGAATCTTATAGTGGGATGTAATTTATCTGGTAATGATAGTTTACACTATTCTATAATGTGTCTTGACCACTTGATATTTATGTCAACCATAATGAAATCATGGAAATTTAATAGGAAATTAATATAGTCTATAATTTTGTAAAATAAATTCTAATTTGGGTTATATTTCTATAGAAAATATAATTATTATCATGTTATAAATAGAAGGATAGTCATAATTGATTATGTTGATGTAAAATTTATATTTAAATTATGAACACTTTTGATCATGTCTATTTTTTCATGACATTTTGAGTTAGATTAAATGGCGAGATTATCATTATATATGATGGTTCTTGATCTTAGTTATCACGTGTGGTAAGAAAATGGATATCTCACATTGATGAAAATATAGAGAATATAAAGGTGGATTATTTTGTATTTTGTAGATTTCATAGAAATATTTTATAATGACTCAAATTAATATTTTTGGAGATTTTTTACTAACACATGGGTATTTTGATCTTGGACCATGTCGAAGTCATTAATCATAGATTTAATAGGTCAATTAAACATAACATGTTCATAGTGGATGTGAACACTACATGATTTATAAATATGTTTTATGTTTCTTAAACTCATTTTCATGTCAATATAAAATGAAATGTATTAAGAAGTTAGTGATTATATATACTTATTTTGATAAATTCGGTCACAATAAAATTGGTTTGAAAATTGGAATGACCTTATATAATTAGGGGAATATCTCATGATCATAATCATTGGTCCTGCTAAAAAGAGTTTCAGAACTCTATATATTTATTATAGGCTTTAAATACTATAGAGATATCACTATCTTTGAATTTTTTTTAATATAGAGTCTTTATGATTGAGCATTGGGAAACCATAATATTTATTGAATGAATGCTTGGGACTCATAGAATCTAATTTATAGTTCGAGGGAGAAGATATATCGAGATAATTCCATTTTTACAATTGTACTAACCAATATAAATTATTTTTTTATAGTGTTTTTATTTTGAGTATATAAATTCTACTCCATTAATCAAGGATTCAATCATTCATGGATTTGGAGTAAAAAAAATAAATATTAATAACATTTCCACATCAGAATTATAGTTCTATAATAATTTGGTTATTATTCTCTTATTCAATATATTTGGAGAGGAGTGAAATTTACTAAACATTTTATCCTATGATAATGGATAATTGTACACTAAAACCTCATCATGTTTATATTCCATAAATATATAATAGAATTTTTTACCCAAGTTAAATAAATTCATTCAATTTTACACTAATTTATAAAATTATGGTTGATTGTTAGTGTGATTTTTATTGAGGGAGTGACAGATTAAACTACAATCGTACTAAAAGGAGATTAAGATCTGATGAGGGTTTGCGTTTATAAATATAATGATTTAAAAATTCCGAACAACTGTTTTCACATGCCTCATTCAGGTCCATCATTCCCATATCTCATCATAATGATCAAAATATATCATGATAGGGGTGAATTGAGAAACTAAAAATTAAATTAGATTTATGATTAAAACTACCGAAATCATTATATATTCTATCCACTATTATTTATTTAATATTGAAAATAAAATTAAAATAAAAAATTAAATTATATAAGAATTATTATATAATTTTGGGATTATTGGGATCGTTTTTACCATAATATCCCTCAAAAATGGTCAATTAAGTTGTATATAGATTATGAATTATTCATTTTGTAGGTCTTTCTAATTGTACAGATATTTTATGTCACTCCCCGGTGTAACTATTGATAAATATTCATTCATTTTTGTGATGTTTTTTGGACGTTCTGGTGTATCAGTCATTATAGGGTGTTTCTAGGGGTTTCTAGATCTTCTAGAAAACTGTAGTGAAAATGAAGGTCTGCAAAATAGTATGCCATGGAATATCCCTTATGATCATGTTGTATTGAATCCCTTCCTACTCATAATTTTATGCATATAGGTAACCCCACAGACCAAATAATATCCAAGGGAGACAAAGAAAGGGTCTAGCATCAAATCCCTTAGGTAAATCTGATAGAGTGATCCATAATTAAATAATTGTGTTATTACAAGTGGGTGTTATATAAGTGTAGTAAGTGTTTTCTCAAAGGGTTTTATATTCGGGTAGTGTGTAATGGTGAAAAGAAGGCATGTTAGTGTTAATTGGATGGTCTATCATGTTGAAGAAAATGATTCACCATGAAAATTGTCTTGTAGAAACCTCATTTATGTCTATTGGATGACTAAATTATAGTTTCTAGGGGGTTGGAATCCAAATAAATACCTTCTAAAAAACCACTATGTCATAGTGTTGTGGGATTCTCTAATATGGATAAGTAATAAATATTTTTCACCTATCTTTTTTGAGGTCATCATAGACATGTCCTGAAGGTTTATTCTATAAGAGAACTTTTGAGGGAAAACAACACTACATAAAGAAGGGATATTCTTTGGAGGTATATACCAAGATTCAAAAAATTTTGTTTTTTCCAATTTTCCTCTGTCATTATTTTAGGGATTTTTTACACTCCCCCCTAACTTGTTCAAATGAACTTGTGAATCCTTAGGGATGCTTCCCTTATTACTTCCATATTGATTTACTTCTCCCTCCTTCCTCTATCACTCATTCCATAGTTTTTATCACATATTTATTTTTGTTCTCCTTAAACCCTAATTGTTGTTCATGCCGATTTAGTGGTTCGACTTTGTTCAAACCTAGGTTGATTTGTTTCATAGGTTTTATAGAATTTTGTCACTCTTTATTTGGGTGCTATTTATATAGGTATGGACCGTATGACCATATTCTACATTATTTATGTGTGGTGTTTCATTTTTTTCATTTTATTCAATTCCTGGAATGATGGAATCTCACAAACATATTTTCATATAATTTATAGTTGTATAAAATTTTTGGAAACAAGAAATAGATTGTTTTTGTTAAAATTTTGACAAGGAATAAAATTTTTCCCATTTCATTTTAGTATTAGTTTTAAATAAAATGATATCAGAATTATATTTTTAAAAAACATTTCCCAACATGCTCCATTAAATCATTTTGAGGAAAAATTTCAACGTTTAACATTGTTTTAAATTTTCATGGTTTGAAATTTTTTAAGTATGTTTTTATATTTCAAAATGGTGTATTGATTCTAAATGTTTTCTAATGGATATTTTCTAGTGTATTTCAGGAAATGCAATTTTTCCCTCTATGTCAAGTTATACTTTCATGTAAAGGTTTATTTTTCACATTATGTAAGAGGTTTTTATTTATATTTTGAGGATTTCTTCACGCCCCTTATTTTATTGAATTTTATTAGTGGTGCTTCAGTTAGGCAGTGGATGGGTGATGGATGATAAAAGATAACTTTTTAAGGGTTTCAGAGGTGAAGGTTATTAATTAAATATATATCTAAAAATATATACTTAAATTTAATTCTCATATATATGTTTTTTTCCCATGGGAAATTGGTCCAAGTGTTAGTTAACTACTATAAAAATTAGTTTTATCCCACTATGTATGCATGTCACCCTTACTAGTGATCTAGTTTATATAAAACCTTAGCTAGATAGTGATTTCATTTTATATTAATCCTTATAGGTGGTTAAGGATGATATTCTATACATGATATAACATTATAAATCAAGGTTATTCCCATAACACAAATTCCATGGTTTTTGGTTTGTAATGAATTTCTATCCAATGTTTATTGTAACCTCTCATGAATGTTGTTTATAGAACTACACTCTTTGAATTGTTAGTAAAATTTAGGTAGTTGTGACCAATTTTGTTGTTCCTTATTCATTTAAGGATGGGCATAATTATAATTTTTTTGGATGTTCAATTTTGAAATGTATTTTTTGGGATGATTTTTTTTATAAATGTGAGATGTTATTTTTATATATGAAATTTTACAATGGAACATCAAATGGTTTAAAAACGTGGCATGATTTGGTTTGATAATGAGAAAATATTAAATTTTGGTTTTTAATGACCATTTATTCTTATTTTGGTTAAAAAATATTATTGTTATATATTGTGACACGTACATTTTTTGATTTAGTTACTTCCATATAAAAATTGAAAACAATATTTTCTATTTTTTAAAACTAACAGTGTTAACCATTTTTAATTAAGGAATTATATAGACTCCCTTGTGAGATCCTATTGCTAATTATTTTTCACACCTATATCTATGTGTAAGATGAATATCTTTTATTTTGTAGATTCTATGATCTGGAATTGTATTTTTGTGTCATTATAATATGCTATATAGGGATGAGTTGAGATATTTAGTGAAACATGGGGTATATGGAGATTTTATTATAGGTTGTTTCATTTTTAGATTCTCTCAATTTTTTACATCATGTATTTATATTTTATAGTGTATTAATGTTAATTTAAAAAGAGAAATAATTATTCATCGTTTATGAATCACTAGATTCATTTATTCATTATTTTTTATTTTTTTATTTTTTATAGACCTCAACAATATTACCAAATCATTCTTTATTTATAGTAAAAATATTTTTTTCACTCTAATTTTCTATAGAATGTATTACCAACAGTGGGTTTCATGATTTTGAGATAATAATTTATCTCGTAAGGGGATCAAGAACTCCATTCAAGACCAGTATAAAGCAAGTTCAAGTGATGTTTCGAGTTAGAATGGACTGGTTCTTTAAATTTTTTGTGTACTAATAGGTAAATATATCACATAAGAAAAATACATATGAAAATTGATATATGACATCGAACACATGTTTTTTATTGGTTATCCAATATGGGATAATCGAATTTGTATATACAGAGTCATATGATAGTGTACTTGAATTTTCTATAATAAAGATTGGTGGATGGTTATTTTTAGATCATGATCACTTTAGTCCATGTTGCATGATAATAATTTATCATAACCATGTTATAATTACATGATTTATAGAAAATATTTCATAACATATATTACAAAAAAATAGGTCAAATTTATACATATTTTTGAAAATCCTCTTACAACATAAAACCCATATATACTGTTAAATTTTAATTCCTACAGGTAAAAAAAACAAGAAAAACTATTTACCTAACTTGTTAAATGGTAAGTATTATTCCCCCATGTATCTAATTAAAATCATTCATAGTACCTTAATTGATCCCTTCGGTAAAATGATAAAAAATAATAATATAGTGTTCTCAAATTCATAAAAAGGAATATCATTCAACATAATATATCATAAAATAAACCAAACAAAATGGTAGTAATTAATAGTAATTAAATAATTCCACATCACAACTAAAAATGACATGAAATATATCCACGGATGAAAATACAATATGAAAAGAAATAAAGAAAATAATAATTGATTTTATAGTTATAGAATACATAATATTTCAAATATCAAAGGGTTAGGTACTTAACCAAGACATTATAAATAAATGGAAAGCCATTCACCAAATAACATAACTAGTTCTTCTCATGGACATACCAATTCATCGATACATAATATATAATTTAGCCCCACACAGCACTGGATATGTTAAATGAATTCATCACATCAATGGATTGAATAAATCATAAAATAAAAGATCAAAATAACTTTTAATCAACAATAGAAAATTATAAAGTAATAACTATATTTATTTTTTAATATTTCCAAAGTCAATAAATATAATAAAATTCTTGGTAAACACCCTTCAAAATAATTTATGTGATATTGGGTATTCATACTATATATTCTATAGGATATATCATTAAATAAATATTTGAAAACACTATATTCATATTATGTAGTTGAGATAGGATATATTCATGATATTATATAATATAAATGCGAAGGGTAAAATATTTTCTACATATAGATAGAGAGTTAAAACCACAAAATTTTCTTGTTCCAGTAGATTGTTGATTTCTACCGGGGATGCAATTTTTAGTGCTCTGACCTATGGATCTATCTTCCATATATGCTTCTTCCTTTTAAAAACCTTACTATCCTAAACGGGACACGAGACTTGATAGGTTGTTTCAAATGAGATTTTGAATTTATTACTCATATGTTACATCATTGGTGTGAAGGTTTATGAACTGAAATGTATTTTTAAATGGTTCAACCTCATCGTGTTTGGATATTGGTTGGGGGTGAGGACGTCTTCTAGAAACAGATCATTTATGAGGAGGTTGTTCTTTATTATTATAATTTATTATTCTAGGGGAATTCAAAATATATATACCATCTACATGGAGCTATTCATCGAGTCGGTCTCCCATAGAAGAGGATTCTAGGGTGAAAGTGTCTGCCTCAATGGACAAAGAACTTTTTTATCCTCTAACCACTGTGCAGGTGCTGAATTCCTCCTCTATCTATGCCCCACACTCTAAGAACCCTAGAACCCCAGGTTCCACACTAAACACTATTATTTTATTCCATGAAATCTAAAATGATAAATGGGGTTAGAGGGTTTGCAACATCTACCCACAGGTTGCCTCTAACTCTCACTATTAATTCATGTCTTGTCTGATTGATCCTGATGGGGATTTCTCTTTTATGTTCATAGAATAATCCAAGAATCAACTTCTTGGTCTTATCATCCTTGGGGTTTTTTATGGGATTATTTAAAGAAGGGTTGCTAGTCGATTGTACTCCTCTCTATTTATATGGTGGAGGTTCCATCTATAAAGGGTCTCGTATGTCTCCATTGAATAAGGGTAAACATCTGGTCATTGATAAAGATGGTTTTAATTTTTATTAATAATGAAAGGATGAAATAGAAAAGGACTATTCCTTATCCAAGATGGCTAGATTGATAGGGCTAAAAGGAGTGAATCTCACATATCATCGTCAATGTTGGGAAGATAAGGCAAGAGTTGACATCATGACTTAATTCGCAGTGGCTTTAGAAACCCATGGAAAGGCTGATTTGTGCCCTCAGTTTTTCAACCCCTCTGCTAGTCTAACCAAGGAAACATATGAATTTTGATTATACATGTGAGGTGGTTCTACCTGCTAGAAATAAAGATCATTAAATAATGTGTGACTAAAATTTGTAACCATAACCCAAATATATCTGATTCTCCTCCCCCTCACCTTGAGGGGACAGGCTATGAAGATGGTACAAGTGAACACAGATAACTTTATTTACAAGAGGTGTCAAACTATATAATGATTCAAGTGAGGGATTTAATTCCAGGTATGGATAAATCCTATGTGGCTTCAATGAAGTAGTTTTAATTGGGTGAAAAGGTATCCAATAAGATGTGTGAAGTTTCTCAAGGTAGTGATGATATTTGCTATTTTAATTTTGAATTTTTAAATTTGAAATTTGAAATTTTAATCTTTTTTTTGTTGGTGAAATCATAGAAGTGTATGGTTTTGTTTGTTCCCAATTAAAAAAAGTTTATTTTTCAAATAATAAAAAATAGAGTGAGGAGGATTAGGACTGTGAAAGAGAAGATTCTCACAAGAAAAATGATACGCATTGAAAATCTCATATTGATTAACGTAAGGCATAATATATATATCCGTAAGGGAGGAAATAAGACCATGAATTTATTATATATAAAGGAAATATATAATTTAATAACAAAATTACATTGAAAATATTTATATAATATTATTTTGGGGGTTCATGATTGATAATTGAAAACAATTGTGATTATTAAATAAATCAATACATAGAATACTGACTCATTTTACAGGTTCCCCTAGATTTCTGGATAATAATGTGATATGATTTTCAGACCTATATCATAAAATCATCAATTTTTATTTTATTATGTATGTTTCTTTAAATTATATTCTATTTAGGTTACCTGGATTTACCAGTTTCATGTTATTCCAATCAGTTGTTTTGAGATTGTTTGGTTCGTTGTCCACAAAAATGTTCAAGTGAAATTGTCAAAACAAAATATCATTTTATAATTTATCTAAAATATATAGAGATGACAAGGAATTTTATTTAATTATTTAAAGAATAATATTATTTAAATAGGTTATGAAAATTTTAAAATTAGAAAAAAATTATTTATTAAGATAGATTTTTAATTTAATATTGTCCATTTTAATTTACATATAATATCACTATTATGACGAAAACATTTCGATTAAATAATCATAATCATGAAATTACTAGAATATTAATATTATATTAATCAATAATATCCATTTATGAACCAATTATTTAATTAAATATACTTATGCATAGACCATAATTTAGTTAGATATCATAAATCCACCATAGCAAGAAATATTTTTCAAAATAGTATACAAAATAGTAATAATGAAATAAAAGCATTTATTTACAAAAACTAATTGTATATAAAAAATTAAATTTTAAAATTTATTTTAATTAGTAATATTGTTATTAAAATTATTAATATAATAATTTTAATAAAAATATATGGCATTTGAAACTCGTATTTCAAAATAGTAAAAGCTTAGCAGAAGAGTCCAATGAGTGGTAATGGATGCTCAATCACTATTGATGGACCAAAATGGTGAAAATAAAATTATAATTTAATCATATAAAATATTAAATTGTTTTTAAAAAGAGTTATAAAGATAATAATAAAAAATAAAATATTAAAAGATACTACTTCAAAGCCATTTCATTTCTCTAAGAATCACCTCAATTGAATTGAGACTCATTCCTTTAATGAAATTACTATTCCAAACTAAAGGATTGTGAGCTAGGGAAACTGTTTTATAGAGGATTTGAGTACAATATTGTTTGAAAAAAATATATTTTATCTGTGAATGAATATAATTAATGTTATTTTACCAGGAAAATTCAATTTAGTTTTCATAAATATGTACTCTTGAAGGGTAATATATGTAATTTTAAAATGTACAATAAACCATAAATGGCTAATTGGTGATATGACCCCCCTTAAAAATCCCCACATAATGGAAGATATATATTTATGAATTTTAATTAATATTTAAATAATTTTTAACATTGAATACCACATAACATTACTAACATGGTTATTCACATATTTTTAAATTAAAAATATCCAAGACAAATATTGAATTAAATCATAAAAATTTAAATAATAACATAATTATATTTTAAATCAATAAAATTACTAAAAGACATTAATTATTCTAAATTATGTTAATATAATGTTTTCAAAACTATCTTATTTACCAATTCTCATCATTAAACAATAATTTCATCGATGATGCATAAGGATTTTTTATAATTATTCTGTTATATAAATATAAAATCTGAAAATTATCATGAATTTAATTTCAGATTTAATTTTTTTTAATTTTGACCATTGACTATACATTTTATTTATTTTTTATATAATTATTTCAATTTTTATATACATTTTTTCATTTTCATACCTTTAGAAAGTACTGAGAGATCATTTGGAAAATAATCTTATTATATAAATTTAATAAACATAAATATTAGTGAAGATAACTTTTTAGACATAATATGTTTATTTTGTTCCATAATTATAATTATCAGCTATTTAACATGTTCACAAAGAAACAATGTTCGACATTTCTAATAACGTGTAAAAATTGCATCAACATTAATAAATATTTACTTATTTATGTTGACAAAATATAAGCTAATATTAATTTTAGATCATATTTTTTTATTTTGAGTATAGTATCATGTAAGTGATGTTCCTTAAATAACATAATTATTAATGAAATATTTTTATTATGATTATTTAATTTAAAATATGGTATTCATAAAAAATAAATTTTTTAAAAATTCAATCAAAATATAATTTAAAAAAATAAAAACATTCAACTGTAAATTATTCCTACATGATTATTTGAAAAATAAAAACAATTTAATAAAATTGAAATTCCTAAATTTAGACATTAAACTTTAAAAATAATCTATAATAAAACATAAAAATTTAAATATAAAACATTGAACTTTTATTTATAATAACATAATGTTACAAAGTAAAAAAAAAAATATTAAATATGTAATGTGTTTATAATTTGATATAATAATATATTTATTATCAAGATATATACATATTAAAAAAATATATCAACAATTGTGGTAAATTCATTATTTTATTGTTAAATTGATACATAAAGTGTTTTTTTATTAAACACCCCATATTTGTTACATTATACCCTAATTAAACAAATTAAATCCTCTTAATTTCTTACCATTGGTAGATATGTTAAAAGAAAATAATTCATACCCATAAATAAAATAATCTTTTCCATCCATTTTATTTTAACATCATTGATATGGAAGACACTAAATAGTTCACCGAGTCGGGTCACTAGATGACCCAAGTGTGACTTATAATACGGTAGAGGTTGCTGACTAGTAATGAGGGACCCGATATGTAACGAAAGGGAATTCAATAAATGGAAATTTCTCTTATTATAATAAATTCATATAGTAAAATAAAAAATTACATTATAAACACTATAAAAACATTATAAATTATAAATAAATGAAATAATAGGTATTCTGAGAATTTATGAAATCTATATCAATGGAATAGTAACATATCCTTTGGAATAATAATGTGACAATTATTAATAGTAAACCGACCAATAATATATTATCCATTCCTAGGAAAATAAAAAACAAAATTTAGGCCTCCAATAAATGTAAATAATATATATATATATATATATATATATATATATATATATATATCTGTGTGTGGGTGTGGGTGTTGGAATTAGGAAATAAATGTTTTAGAAATGATAAATTAAGTGTTGGTATTTCTTTAAGTTATAAAATTTTAATTTTGAATTAATAATTTATATATTTATTTAAAATAAAATTTGTATTTATAAAATGTATTTATTAGTCAATTTATTGTATCCATATTACTATAGGATAATTTTTTTGACATTAATTAACATTTCAAAGTGTTGTAAAATCACTTTTAATTATATAATTGGTATTTTCCAAGTAAATTATGATTTTTATTTAAAATAAAATTTTTATAAATAAAAAATTCATTTCCTAAAATGGAGTCTATTTTTTCTTATACATTTTAAAAAAATATTCCTGTTAATTTTTTTGTGATTTTTCAAAAATACTTGAGTTTTGTTGAATAGTAAAATATGGTAATTTATTGTTTAAGAAAAATAGATAAATTATGGAATTATAGATCATGTATGGATGATTTAAGACCAAAATATCATAATATTCATTGTTATTTTAAATTTTTATATAATTATTATACAACAATTTATATTGTTGAGGAAAAATAATAAAATTATAAGTTATTTAATGAGAAAACACCACTCTCCTCCCCTATAAATACCACCCTGCACCTTCTCTTATCATGGAACCACTAAATCATTGAACCTTGACAAAATTATTCTAAAATATTATCCAAAAACACAACCCCACATCCATGATCTCTTTTTTTTCTCATCAAAATACCAAAACCTTTTGCCTGTGGAGGCTCTCAAAAAGAGAAATTCAAGAGGTAAACTCCTCATTCATTTTGTTTTAATTTATTTTCATGTTATTTATTTTCATATTCTCTAAAAAACTCGCCTCATCAAAAGAAAATGATAACTATAGTAATATACATATATTAAAATATTTTATATTTATGTAATAATATATAATCCATTATATCTCATATTCATTTCATTAAAAAAGGAGCACATCACCCGTGATTTGTTAATTTTTCATATTCAAGGGAGTTTATTCACCAATTTCTATTACCATCTTAGAATATGGCCATGAAACCATTTTTAAGGTTTAATAATATTATAATATATATATATATATATATACATATATTATATTATTTATTGTTATTTAATCATTACATACAAATGATGTTCAATAATAAAACTAAACAAGTTCGTTGTGAGTGAAAACATCACAAAATAATTAAAACAATTTTCACTAACATGTTATAAAATTATTCATCCTCATGAAAAACAACCAAATAAATTATATAACCATTTATACTTATTTATTTTCACTAATAACTTACAACTTCAATTCTATATTTTTGTTTCCATTTTACATGAACTTACATACTCTTATTCAAGCGAACTAATCATGAAAACTAAGAAAACAAGCCCTCCCAAAAAATGAAATTAAACATTATGAGACATGAAAATAGCCATAAATGAAATTAATTAAATTATAATAATTCAATTACATTTAAAAAATGTTCTAAATTAATTAATTAATTCAATTAATTTGATTATCCATTAAATTAAGATCAAGTGCAGTATCATTTCGAATATAAGTTAAGGGATCTTATCTGAAAATCTATTTTCCATTGAGTTACTATTTCTATCTATTTAATCCATTTAAATTTTTATTTAACTTAATTTTCATATTCAATATTATATTTATATGATAAAAAAACATTTTAAATATGTTTTATCATTTTTAATTTATGGGGAAATACATGTTTTAAAAAGCATCCATTCTTTATCTTTCATTATAAGAAATCCCCTTTAAAGGGAATCTTCCCAATTTCATATTCATTTTAAAGTTCACCACATAATCTGTTTTCAACAACCAAAATTTATCTAAAATAAATAATTTTTATATGAAAAACTTTATTGGTGAAAATAATGTTTTAATCAAATAATTATTCCTTTTACATTTTAAAGATTATTTAACATTTCACATAAACCATACTAATCACAATAGAAAATTTAGACTATACCCACAGTTTGGAACCATGGGTATATCCCACAAAACCATGGGAATAGGGTATACCCATGGTTTTAAGGAACCAATGGAAACTGAGGCGTCGGAATAACCCTAATCTACAACCACGTTTTGAAATACATATACAAATAGTTTTAAAACTGCGGGTGTAGACTATACACATTTTTGTCAGAAAATCGATCCCCAAAGGTGCGGGTATAGAAAAGACATATACCCACAATTCTGAAAACCACATGTATAGGATTAAAAAAATATGAAGCATGCGGGTTTAGAACCCTCACCCCCTATACCCAATCAAATTCATTCACCACTACACCATTTATAATTATTGGTGTGTGTATATATATATTGTTATATATATATTTATAAATTGTGGTTATGGGTGAAATAACCTTATAAATAGGTTTTTCGGGAAGATTTATTACCCCACTCAAACATAGGGGATCATATACACATGGTTCAATAATTACAATGGTACAATTTTAAATTATATCCATCATTTTTGGAGAAATGTGGATGTAGGATTTAGTCCCAATGTATATCCCCATAGTTCATTAAAATCTTTTGTATAACCCCCCATACCCATAGTTCAGTGTAACCCATGGGTATATGTTTTCCCGTTCCATTCACATAAAAATGCATGTCCTCCTGCACATATGTGGGACCCCATTACAAATATTTAACAAGAACTATTTGTATATGTTAGAAAATATCCCAAATACCCATGGTTGATGAAAACTGTGGGTATAGGTGGCGCTATACCCCTATATTTTTGGAAAACCATTTGCATTGGATTTTTTTCCTGTACTAAAAATGTTTTATTTAAACGGTTTTATAAACACTCTTTTCACATAAATTTTACATATTGTATCATGATATACAATTATATTCCTTATGAATGTCCATTTATGATTTAAATCAATACAATCATGGTATCCATTGTGATATTCCCTTTTTATATACCTTTTTAAATGATTATGATACCCAATTCTTTCTATGTGTAATGCTTATAATTACATTTTATTACTTATTTGTGAATATTTATGTGGAAAAAATATTCATGAACATTTAATAATGGGTGTTTCTAGATAGAGCTCCAAAGAATTTTGTAATGTTTGGCCTCATTGGACTTCATGTGCACTGGACTTTATGGTAAACCGTGATGATTGCTCTACATGCAATGTAATTTATGGCTAACCTTCACTAATGATCCTCCATGTGCAATAAGCCTTCATTAATTATATATTCATGGTTTTTGTTTATTCCACCATAATATAATTCCATTATAATATGATCCCATGTTCTATATGTTTTAATTACATATTTTTATTCATGATTCAAGCATTTTCATTATGTTATGCATTCTAACCCTTCTGTTAAGATTTATATTATTGTTTATTTCCATACTTATATTTTTCACTCATCACTATGTTCATGTATTCCCCTAGGATATCCTATAAAGATGTAAGGTATCAAAAAAATTTAGGATCTCTATATAAATATTTAATAATTTTCTTAGTTTTTCAATCATGTTGTCTAATTATGTACCTAATATCCAAGACACTAGACATTATGATCCTTGGCCTATAATTTTATGTTTAATTATTCATTAAATCATTTAATGATATTTGTTCATGGCTGTAGTCACATAGTTGGTATCAGAACAAATGTTTAGTTTTTTTGGATTAGGACTCGGAATCTCTAGGGAAATCCTTTGGGATAAGACTATGTATGATAAAACAACCCTAAATTTTGGTTAGTATAGAGTAATTGGTTTTTAAATAAAATAATTCCTTGTCTTGACGGTATAAGTGGACATGGTTTTTGAATTCATGTACCTAGGAGTATCAACTCTAACAAGGTGTTAATGGCCTAACTCAAGGTAACACTGAACACGAAAATAGGCGTTACTGGCCACCAGATTTCAAATTCCTAGGGGATGGGCTTTGGTAAATTCAAAATATCATTACTAACCATTATTCAATAAACAAAAAATATCCATATGTGTATATATTAAGAAATATATCCCAGATTAAAAAATATTTAATACTTTTATTCACATGTTATTGTATACTTTTCATTTTATGTTTATCCTTTTATGTTCAATGATCCGATTCACGTGATTATTAGTTATGTATGAAAGCCCCCTAATTGCACATTCTTTTACTTAGGTAATGGAGGGAAATATTTGATCTAATCCCAAAAAATAATGTGATAGGTAATGTTATTATTTCTATAATGATATATCTATTATAATGGAAAAATGTGTTAAAAAATTATGACACTAATTTCTCAACTATATTAAGTTGTGAATAATAACATCAATCATGTGGAACACCATACTTTTCCAAATAAAGAACATGTTACCTCTATAATTATTATGAATATAATCCCTCCCATGTTTTGTTGATATTATAATACTATCCTTATAGAACAATGTATTTACTCTATTGAGAAAATATTATCTACCACCCAGTGCTAAAAAAAGAGAAAGTTGTGTTGTTAGTATATCATTTTGATGGAGAAGCTAATTAGTGGTAGACACTGATAAAGAATAAAAAGTCCAAGGAGGAAATTAATTCCATGGAATGAGATAATTTTAAGATGATATTTTTCATTGAATATTTACCCTAAACACTCCTTCTCATTATGGAAATATAATTCCAATGATTAAATCAATGGGAAGACGAGTTTATCAGGGAGTATGTGGAAAACATTATAAGGCTGGAAAGATACACCTCTATCTTTGTCATTAACATCGAATGAATGTTGGATATCTTATTTATAGAAGTAAATATGAGTCTATAAAAATAATTCGTGGTTTGAAACATTGAATATTATGAAGAGATTTTTTATTGTGCCCTCATGTTTAAAAATGATATAAAAAACTCTCAATGGTCTCACGGGCCTGAAGAAAAAAAAAGTAAAATGGTGTCTTATATGTGTGGATTAGTAGATAAATCCCATGAAGCAAAGAAATAGAATATCCCATGTGTCAAATTGTGAGACTAAGAATTATGGTAACTATCAAAATAGAAACCATAAATTCTTTAGATATAGAAGAATGGCACATCTAGCTAACCCAAATGTGACTTATTTGAAAAAATTATAAAAAGATGTTCCAGTCAGGACACGTCTAGCTAAAAACTATAGATGAGATTTGAAAAATTAAGCAAATACAGAAGAATAATGGAATTCTAAGATCAATAATCAACCTATATTTTAGTGTTTCAAATAGAAGTATCGTGGGAATAAAAAACCATTTCTCTAATCCAAGTCTTTTCATAGAAAATCTACAGAAACATTCAAGGAAATAAGAAGCAGAAAATTTTATCACTAATACTGAGGGGGATCTGAATAATGATGTGCTAAAAGGTATGATTTTTATTCTTTAAATAATTGGGAACTTTGTATTTTATTTTGGTCCTACAAAATCATTCATATCATCTATGTTTAGTAGAACTATTCAAACAACAACTCAAAATTTGGATACTGAGTTAACTATTAGAATTGAAAATTAGAATATTATTTGACCAATGATTATAAATCCTCCTCTGTTAATTTTTTTCGAATAAACCATATATAAAATATTTTTATACTCCCATTGGTGGAGATTGATGCTATATTTGGAAAGGAATGGCTATCTTTATATAAATCCACCATCAATTTTCGGAAAAAGGTGACCACTCTTCAAATTTTGAAGCATCCTTCAATTTAATATAAATATATGTATGAATTTGAATCTACTTGAATAGATTCATCTCAAGTGTCCATATTAATACATTAGAAGAACGATTATTTATCCCAAATTATTGGGAAAAAGGATAGAATCTTACTCAAATATGTTCCCATTTTGAGGGACTACACTAATGTGTTTCCTAAAGTGTTTCCTAGTCTACAAAATAACTATGAAGTTATGATCTCAATTGAAATAATTATTTTATCTCACTATATATAATAAATCCACCTTATCTAATATCCATCATTGTGTTATAATATCTCAATAAGTAGTTACATGATAATCTAGATGAGGTTTATACGCCCAAGCGCTTCACTGTAGGGTTCCCCAATCATCTTTTTCAATAAGAGTAATTGATCAATGCACCTTTACATCAATCATAATTAAATATATAAAATGATGATAAAGAAAAAGTATCCCCTGAAATAGATATAACAATTATTTGAATAGCAACATGGGTCCAGTTATTTCTCGATGGTGAACCTTCAATCGGGATATCACCAATTAATAGTGATGAAGGAAGATACTCCCAGACTTCCTTTATAATAAGGTATAGAGACTATAAGTTCATATTGATTCCCTTATGGTTCACTAATTCTCCTTAAATTTTAATTTATTTAATGAATATAGTCTTTATAGAATAACTTGAAAATTTCATTGTATTTTTTATCAAAGAAATTATGATATACTCTAAAATAAAGGAGGTGCATTATGAGCATTTGAATATTGGGTAGGAAATTTTTCGAAGGGAGAAACATTATGAAAATTATTTTAAATGGATGTTCTAGATGAAAGATGTATCATTCTTGGGGTATGTATCACAACAAATGGGATATCTATGGATCATTCCAAGACAACAAAAATCAAATAGTGTTATAGGAAAACATTTATAACAGAGTTCTATAGTTTCATTTCCTAGATGGGTGTTAACGACAATTTGTGAAGATCATATCACTATTTTAAACCCAAATAACCATGATGAAATGGATGGGAGTGAATAATTTATGGGCTCAAGAATGCGAGGAAAGCTTTACGGAGATAAAAACAAGGCTTATCACTACACTCATACTAATGCTCCCAAAAATGGTGGAACTATTATGGTAATAAGTGATTCTTCAATGAAATATTTCTATATATAATAATGAAAAATGATAAATGGAATGCCTACAACAAAAGGAAGTTGAATATTAATGAGAAAAACTATCCTATGTATGATCTAAAGTAGCCAGTTGTAATATTTTTATTGTAAATATGGTGGAATTATCTCAATGTGGATAAATATTAGATATATACTAACCACAAGAGTTTTAGAGTTTTATTCACACATTAGGATCATAATATGAACTAGCGATGATTGTTAGATCTAATCCAAGATTATGAATACTCAATACACTATCATCTCATTAAAGAAAATAATGAGATAGATTATCTAATTAAAAATGATAATCCATCTCTTTGAATGATGTTAATGGAGAATGAACTAATATTCTTATACATACACATGATAGGAATTGGAAACATTAAGGGAGGAACATCTTTAATCCATTATCAAATGATTTCTCAACCATCTCTGCGAAAGAAAATAAAATATGTTCAAAAAATGGTGCGGAAATACAGGAAAAAATGGATGCTATAATATATAGGAAATAATCCGAGTTAAAAATGTATAAGGATGGAGTCATATGATTTTGGGACCCAAATATATGTACCATATAATCCAAATATAAAGAATTTCCTTCTAAATTATGCACATAGATCAACCTTAACTATGCACCCAGGGAGAAAAAAGTTGTATCGAGATCATAAAGATCACTATTTGGGATACAATATGAGAAAATATATCATCAAGTATACATCAATGTCCCTACTATGTTAGAAAGTGAAGTCCAAAATTCAAAATTCTAAGGGGATGATGCAACCATTACCCATTCCAATATGGGGATAAAAAACTTCATCATGGAATTTTTCATTGGACTTCTAGAGACATATAAAATGAATAATGCTATATTGGTTGTTGGGGATATTCTTACAAAGGCTTATAACATTATCTCAATTTTAGAGGACTTATCAATGGATCAAATTGATTTCATATATATCAAATAGCTGGTAAGGCTGCATGGTGTGCCACAATCAACTGTATCAGATTGAGATCTAAGATTCTCCTCTGTCTTCTAAAAATTTCTATAAAAAGCTCTAAACACTGAGTTAAACATCAGTATGGCCCATCATAATCAAAATTATTTCCAATAGGAACAGTCTATTTAGACACATCAAGATATGATTGGGGAACTTTTTTTGACTTACAATGAATATGGGAACATCATCTTCCTCTAAATGAGTTCTCTAAAAACAAAATATTCCTCTTGATCATAAAAAAGAATCCATATGAATCCCTTTATGTGAAAATATATAAAACACTAATATACTAGTACGAAGTTGGTGAACATAATTTTTTGGATCAGAAATGGTAAATGAAATGCTGGAGAAGGTGAAAACCATTCTGCCACACATCAAGGAAATCGAAATTCGAAGAAAGAGCTTTGAAAACAATTGTAAACGATACTTTTATTTAAAGGTTGTATTAATGATATTCCTTCAAAAATCTCCATGGTAGAAGTTTATGAGAGTTTAAGGAAAAAAAATTAAGTCCTAGGTACATTTTCACATTCAAGATTCTTTATCGAGTTAGAGTCATGGCCCATTGACTAATACTTCCTCCTACCACATCTCATGTAAATGATGTATTCTATGTATCCATTTCATGTAAGTACATACCATATCCTTCCCATGTTCTGATATCAAATGTGGTATAGATATAAAAGGATATATCTTACATGTTTTATCCAGTGAAGATATTAGGTTGTATATATAATGTTCTATACAACAAGATCACATGCCTGGTCAAAGTAGTGTGGTAGAACTATAAGAATGAAGAGGAAACATGGAAACCAGAGAATGTGATAAAGGAGAGTTACCTGATCCTTTTCTCACCATATTGTTTGATCTAATTTTTTAAGGGGAAATTTCATAAGGGGGGAAGAATATATTGACCCTATATTTTATCAATTTAAAATCTATTATTATAATTATTTAATATAGTATAATCACCCTAAATCACATTAATAACACAATATATACTGTATAAATGATTAATGAATTAAATATGAGGTATTTCTAGAAATTATGAAATGTATAAATGGAATAGTAACAAAAACATATGAATATAAATGTGACCCTTATGAAGATAAAAATGGCCAATAGAGTAGTAACATTACCTATGAAATAATAAATAATACTTGGATATTATATAAATAAATACATGATATATCTATATCATGGAATAAATAAATAAATGTTTTAGAAATGATACATTATGTGTGGGTATTTTAATAAGTTATAAATATATAATTAAAATTTTATATTTAATATAATGTTTTAAAATAAAAATTATATTCAAAAAAATTATTCATCGCCTAATTTTTTTTGTCCAATGATTATAAGATAATTTTATTATACCTTAATTTACTTTTGAAAATGTTGTTAATCATTTATAATTTTGTAATTGGTATTTTCTTTGTAAATTTGGGTTTTAATGAAAATTTTATTATTCCATATTTAGAAAACCATTTTCATACCAATTAGTTCATTTTGTAAATTATACGCATTGAAAAATTATAGAGGTGAATTTTTGGTATTTTAATAAATTCTTGAATTCTTTGTTAACAATAAAATACTGTAATTTACATTTTAAGATATATACTTTAATTACGGAGTCATAGATGATGTATTTCTAGTTTAATTCTAAAATCACAAACTATCCATAATTTTTTAATATTTTTGATGATAATTCTCAATAAATTTATATATTTTGGGAAACACAATATAAAAATGATTAAAATAAAGAGATAATACCCCTCTACCCCACTATAAATACAACCCCACATCACCGCTTCTCCTCACACCTCATAGTAATTGAGCCTTGTCCAAATTCTATTCAAATATCTTCCTTAACCTCTCACCCACTTCCAAGATCTCATGGTCACATAAAATTCCAAAAATAAATTCCAATGGAGGTTCTCAAAGATGATAAATTAAAGAGGTAAAAACATTTTTCCTTTTCATTAAATTTCATTTTATATTATTTATTTTCTTATTCTCTACTCAAATACACTCATCAAAATGTAATGATAACTCTAGTACCTCAAATATTATATAACATTGTTATTTTTATGTAAATATTCACCATCAATTCATTTCCCTCATCCTTTGTTAGAAATAAATCAACCATTTTCCATGATGTATACATTTATCACATTCATGGATGATGGGATTTAAATTAATTTTACTATCATAAATTATAGTCATGAAATAATTTTTATAGTTTAAAAAGATTATAATATATCTATTATATATTATTTAATTTTATGTAATCATTATATACACTTAATCTCAATTAATAATGAAAAAAAATTCATTATAGGAAAACACTGCACCAAATAATCCAAACCATTATCACTAACATCTTATAAAATGATTAATCATCACCCCAAATATCCAAATTTATTATTTAACTACATAACCTTATATACTATAATTAATAAATTATTACATGAATTCAATATTTCTAATACCATTTTACATGAACTTTCAATTGTTTATACCAGAAAACCAGATTAGAAAACTATGGAAATGAGCACTCTCGAATGATGAAATTGAATAATTGAACTCATCAAAAATTTCATAAATGAATTAAATAAAAATATTAATAAATAAAATTAATGTATATAAGGGTATGTGTTAATTAAATAATTAATATAATATTTATATATAGAATATTAAGATCAAGTACAGAACTGTTTCAGACATAAAGTAAGGGATATTTTCCAAACCTCTATTTTTTCCTTTGAGTAACTATTTCTGTATCATTACCCCAATGTATTTCCAATATATTTTTATCAAATGATTATAAATTTTTTTATCTTTTCATTTTTATTTTATATTTTTCATATAATCCTTATTTTATTTAGAAAAAACATGTTTTAAAAAGGATTCATTCTTAGTTATAATCTTGAAGGTTTTCCGTTCAACCGTACTTAAATTTGTATATCTAAATATTATTAAAAACTATTTTAACTTATGTTTGCCATAAATTATATTGATCTATTACTATATACCATTATTCTAATACATTTATCAGTTAAATCCATCCTTTCGATTCCACTATTATGATATTTCCTTTTCATATTCCTATTGACATGATTTTGTTACCCAGATCTTTCCTTTGGTATCTATTATGATTATGTTTGATTAGATATTTATGATTCATTATGTGGAAAACATATTCCTGAACATGTTATGATGGTTTTTCCTAGATATCACTCCATTGAATTAGATACATTTTATACTCATTGGATTTCCTGTGCAACGATCTTTGTGGTTAGCCTTGACTCGTGGTCCATGTGGAATGGTCTTGGTGGTTAGCCTCGACTATTTCTCCTCCTTGTAAAGTGATCCTTTAGTTATGCTAAATTAATGTTTTTTATTGATGACATATTGTTATGATTCCATTATTATATGATCCAATTTTCAATATATTTTGATTGCGTATGTCTCTTCACGTTCCATTATATTTTATATCATTATGCCATTACTTGTAACCCATGTTCTAATCATTATTTTAATGTTTATTTCCTTACTGGGATTTTTACCTCAAACCTTTTTTTGTATTCCCCCAAGTTATGATATACACAAATAAAGAATAAAAAATGTTTGGGTGTATTTACATTTTAGAAATATACGATATTGTTATTTGTTATTCATGAGGTTTAATAATGTAGTAAATCTTCAGGAAACTAGATATTATGATAATTATCATGAAATTCAATTATAAATTGTGATTTAAGTCATATAATGATGCATGTTAAAGGCTAGTGTCACTTTAACATTTGATGTGGGGAGACTATAACCTCTTTACCTTTCTATGAAACAGAATATAAAATATATAAATAGCGATAATAATATGAAATAACCAATAAAAAAGAAGAACTAATATCTCTCAAATTTGGGTTCAACCACAACCAATAATAATTATGGTATGTCATGTTAACTAGTGACACTGTAAAATCCGGTGTTTTTGAACCGGGTTAAAACATGAATGTTTTTTGAAATTCATTTTTTTCGGTTTATCATCAGGTCTTTCTTTTTAAACCGAGCTCCAAAATTTTATTTTGAGTGTTCTAACAACTAAAGATGTCATTTTTAGAACTTTTATTGAAGTTTTGAGGAAAAGGGGAAGTCGCATGGGCGGAGCACAATTTTTCTAACCCTGTGTCCAAACCGTGCGTAGTGGAAGTCTTGAGGCAGTGGCTAACACATGGTTAGTACATGGTTTGTTTAACCGTGCAGACTAACCGTGCGAGGAGTTTTTTCCGAGGTAGTAGCTAATTCATGGTTAATTCATGGTTTGTCTAACCGTGCGAGCAAACCATTCGGGAAATTTAGTGAGATCCTAAAAAAGTTGATGTCACACATTTTTTCCATTAGATTTTTTTATTTTTCCTCCTAAGAAGCCATAACTTGGAATCCCCCTTCCTTGATAGTAGGAGAACCTCTCCCTAGCGTTTTGGAGGCGATTTGAAGGCTTCTCCTGGAAAATCGATACCGAATTCTTGAGGTAGGTAGATGTTCTTCTTCATTCATGTTCGGTTTCTTAGGTCTACTTAAATCTACATCTATTATTCTCTCAGTTTCTAATATGTATGCCCGTTATGAGTAAATATATTGGTGTGGATGACAAGTATGAAGAAATTAGGTCTTGGTCTCGCTAGGATAAGTGATCTAAGGCTGTTTCTTGAAGAATCAACCCATTTCTCTTGAGTGTTCTTCATTCGTTGTGGTTTTCGTCAAAACCCTGAGGTAGGATCCTAAATCATTAACACTTTATATGATAATTTGAGTTCCTTTTGAAAAATTGAGAATGTGAGTTTTCTTGATTATGAGATGTCAATGAATGTTAATTTTGATGTTATTAAATAATTCCTCCCATATGAGATAAATTAGGACTTGAACGTTTGTTGATTTTAATCATGAGTTACTAATTTAGTTCAAGTGATATGATTAAACAGTTGAATGATTTGAATGGGATGAATGTCTAATAGGGTAATTAATGGATGATTTAATTGTCAAGTCATGAGTTGGAAATAAATTGTGGCTTTTACTGATTATTGGAAATATTGAATATTTGACATGTCCGGTATTTAATTTGGAAACTGGTAATAATTAATGTATGGATTGATTATTACATGTTAAATGGTAAATGGTTAAATAATTGATTATTGGCTACAGAGATGAGATATAATTAATTAATTATTGAATTAATTAATGTTCATGCATTAAATTAAGATTTTCAATTGATTGATTATTACGATTATTAGGCTGGAGTACTTTTGATGTATATTAGTCTTCCATGCCATAAGTTTCCTTAGATGGAGTTGTTTGAAAATATGATATGTTGTGTGAGATGGTTTCTAAATATCTTGTCATTGTTCAACATGTTTTGTGATGATTATGGGGGGGCTTGTAGATTGTTAAATTCCTAGACGAATCATTGTTTGGGTAGATGGTTACTGACTTTTTAAGGATTTTTGTTAATTAAGTGTTGAATTATCTAAAGAGTTATTTGTTTTGTTCATTAGTCATTGAATTATTAACAGATTGTTTTTGTGGTGTTAGACATGGTATTCTACACCAATGATAAATATATATTTATAATTGATTAATGGGTTGTGAGACAAGGACTGAGGCTCCAAATACTCAATGGTGGTTAGACATGGCATTTTACACCAAAGATAGACGTATATGTATGTTTGATAAATGGGTTGTGAGATAAGGACTGATTCTCTAAATACTCACGGGGTGCTAGACATGGCGTTCTACACCCAGGTTGTAAAAGAATATTCTTTTATGGGATTGGAAATTATATTCCAAATACCCATGGGTTGTGAGACAAAGACTAGTGCTCCGAATACTCACAAAGGTTCTAGACATGATGTTCTACACCCATTAATTAAAATTGGAATGTGGGACCAATTTTTAGTTCATGAAATGAAGTGATGGGAAATAAAAGCATTTGTGACATAATGATTTTGTAATTTGATTATGAAAAAGGGTTCAGACTTATTAATGAATTGGGTGAATCACTATTAGTGGACAGACCCCGGAACATATCTCTATTTTAGTGGATGGGCTCAGACTTAGTAGATGAGTGATTAAATTGAATAACTAATGACACGCTATCCATTCCATGGCACAACCTTAGATCTAGTCTTTACTTTCAGTAATTAGATCGTCTTTAGATACATCTGTGGGGAGTGACTTATATGGTTAATGCCGAGCGTAGGCTGAATCTCAAGACTTTCATAATAAGATTTGATAATTGATAAATGGAAAATGATTATGTAATTATTGTTGATTATTCATGACAAATGAATAATGCAGGTTCAGACGCCAGCTGAGGGCTGATGCATTTACTTCTGTATATATTAACATTGAACGGCACACTTTATTTATGCATGCCTTCACATGTTTTAAATTATTTATTAAATGTATAGATTTGGGGTAGACACCGGTGGTCCTGACCTACTAATATTTATATCTCACACCCTACTCGGGCCGCCATTTCACTGGGTACCCGAGTAGATTATATTTGGTTTTAGGATTATGCTGTTTGTATTTACTTGGGAGATATGAGTAGAGGACAGAGCAGATTCTCGGGATGCTCTAGGAGACCGCCCTTGGGGCTTTTAGTAATTAATTATTTATTTATGTATTCGAATGTAAAGCATGTTGTTATATTCACTATTTTCTATTTTGTATCATTAGAATGTCATGCATTCATCTGATGTACAATTTGGCATTGGCCATTTGTTTTGTACAAGATTTAAAAAATCTAGTTTCCGCTACAATATCTTTTATTATACCATTTCATATATTTATTGATTTGTTGGTTTTTAACACTAAAAAGAGGGTATAGTCTACCCAATGACTATTCTGATACCCTTACTGGTAGTAAGAAACCTCTGGCATAAGGGGAGACGCGTTTGAGGTCATGTGGCGACCGGTCCTGCCACCGATTCAGGGGTGAGCTGGGTAGAGATGCTACAAAGTGGTATCAAAGGTTTAAGTTTCCTTTATTTTCCTTTGTCTTAAATTTTTTGGGTTGGTAGATAGTATACTAGGAATGTGTTAGTTCATGGGTTAATATTCATGCTTGGGACTAATCACCTCTTGTCTAGGAAATGAAAAAGTGAAAAGGGATGGGAATTTATGTTTGTACTATTAGAGGTTACAGTTGATATGATTTCACCTTGAGTGGCTGGTGTATTTTCCATTGTTTTTTGATTTTGATAATTTTGAAAAGAATAATTTTCATGGCCTGATATGGAAAGGAAGATTCATACATGCATCTTCTAAGGCACTTAGAGATTCACATGTCATGCATATAACATGCCATGTAGTTTCATTACTGGGATTCCTTCTAATCTATATTTTGTTCCTTGGGTGCAATGTAATGTTTGATATACATTATCATTCCTCTTTAGACAGCTTGTTTTGGTGATAGAGTTAACATGCCTGAATGATTATATGCCATACTAGCTCAGTTATTAGCTTGTTTTTTTTGTTGTTCCATGCTTCTGTATTGTAACATGTTGTTGTGTTATTGCTTATGTTAACATGTTAGAGATGTTTTTGATAGGTGAAACAGGTGCTAAAGATAATATATGAAATAAATGTTGATTGTGTTAAATGGGAGCCAAAATCTAGAAATAAGGTGTATGGGCACCTTATCGATTGGTAGGTGGTCACCCATATAATTTGGACCATTAGGTTGATCATGTCAATTTCTGAATTTACATTGGCATCATTTAATGAGAGCTAATTTTCAATCCATGGAGTGTATGGGCGCTTCATGAATTGGGAACTGGAAACTCATATTAAATGTGATGACTTGATGCTATGTGAAATGATTTTAAATGTGAATGATGTTTAATGATGATCTGAAATCAAATGTCTAGATTCTAAAATGCAACTAGACCTAATTAGGTCATTTGCGGTGTTTTTTATGGGATGAACTGTTTGGGTGTTTGGAATTTAGTACTTGTGCGTTTGCTATTGGGTTGATTTATAAGGAATCCAGGTTGATTAAAATGAGATCCTTGTAGGTCGCCTTATCATCTTAAAAAGAATTTATTTTTATAAATTTCCTGAAAATGGCGAGATGTCAACAAACCTAAATTTTTTTAGAAAGGGGTTTTTGTGAGACATGCCTATTTTTACCCATGGGGCATTTTGAAAATGTTACTTTTATGTTTTGATTAAATCTTTGATGATTAAAGATTAAATGTGATTAAATATAAGAGGCTTGTAAATGGAACCTATTGTGGTGTCCACTGTTTAAAACACTCATGTAAAGAGTATTTCGGACTTCCCTTGAGTTTCCTTGGAATGAAAGAGTGAGTACTTCTTATAGGCATCCTTCTCTTTATAAACAGACTTATGTTCAGCTTCTGAGTCTAGTGACTTGTTTGACATAACCCGATTTGGGGTTGACACTTATTCTCCGTAAGTGGCTAACTTGTGATCGGTAGCTAACTCAGAACTTAAATTCCTTTGTAGAACTATGACTTTTCTCACTCTATTAGTGTTGTTGGGAGTGGTTGTTCTAGGTAGGACTTCCAGTTTCCAAGGAAACCCTTGTTCGAATTGCTGGTAATGTGTTTATTGACCTTGTTATGGGATTGAGCCTCATGAAATTCTCTTTTTCAGCTGGTAAGATGTGCCTCGGGCATGGTCAGCTGCTATGTTGGTCGTTTGACTCTTCCTTCTTCGTAATGGATGACTGGTTATAGCGTCGTCTAGGAAAATGGTCATATGAGGCAATATGACTCCGTAATAATTCATTTTGTAATGTTGAGTACAGTCTCATGTCAACTCCATGTAGAGTGACTTGAGCGATAATGAATCAGTTTCATTTCAATACATGGAATGGTTTTCAAAAGAACCATGTGTTGTGACACGCCGATCTTATTGTTAATCAAGTGTGCTGGTGAGCAGCTGATCTTTTATTGATACATATTGGGAAATACTAAGGTGGGTATTGTCACTTTGTTCTCGATTAACGTGTTGGTAGGTGATGTCGAGATTTTAGAACAGTGTTGTTCAATAATGGTTTGACTGATCATATTCATGAACACGGTTTTCTCTTAGTTCACTCGTCTGGACACGTCGTCAGATAAAAGGTGAATGTGGCTTTTGGGTCTGTGACTTCCTTTGAGGGAAGCATCTGAAACATGTTCTGTTGATTGATATAGATTCAGCCTTTTATGTTTACAAGGTCCTTCTAATAACCTTTGATATAATATCTGTTTCAATGTTTAAGATTTATAGTAATCTTTGGATCTAGTTGTAAAAGCTTATCCACTAGGTTTTTGATGGTTTAGTGGGGTGTTTGGAGTTGGAAACACAAAACATAACTTCTAACAAGATTAAATGACCTTGGTGGGTCAGTTGTTTTAGTAGTGGTCCCCAATGGAATCTCGAGGATGAGAAGTTTTTTATAAAGTGGGTCTAATGTAAAATCACATGTGATTGAACGGGGTTAAAACACGAATGTTTTTGAAATTATTATTTTTGGTTTACCAATGGGTCATTCTTTTTATACCGATCTTCGGAATTTTATTATGAGTGTTGGAACACCTAAAGATTTCATTTTTCGAACTTTAATTGATGTTTTGAGGAAAAGGGGAATTCGCACGTGCGATGCAAAGTTTTACTAATAGTGTGGCCAAACCGTGCATAGATGAAGATTTGAGGCAGTGGATAATGCACGGTTAGCACACGGTTTGTCTAACCATGCAGCCTAACCATGCGAGGAGTTTTTTCCAAGGTAGTAGCTAACACATGATTAGCACATGATTTGTCTAACCGTGCGAGAAAACCATGCGCGCACATAAGTGAGATCTTAAAAAAGTTGATCTCACACATTTTTTCCCCTAGATGGCTCGTTTTTACTCTTAAGCAGCCATAAATAGGGATCACCCTCCCTTAAAGGTAGTAGAACCTCTCCCAAGCGTTTTAGAGGTGATCCGAAGTCTTCTCTTGGTGAATCAAAGCCTAATTCTTGAGGTAGGTAGATGTTCTTCTTTGTTCTTGTTTTGTTTCTTAGATCTACATATATCTATATCTCCTATTCTCTCGGGTTCATTGAACTATGCCCGTTATGAGTAAATCTATGTGTGTGGATGGCATGTATGATGATTTTTGGTCTTGGTCTTGCTAGGATAAGTGATCAAATGTAGGTTCTTGAAGAATCAACCCATTTCTTTTGAGTGTTGTTCGTTCATTGTGGTTTTCGTAAAAACACAATGGTATGGTCCAAAATATTTAACAATTTATATGATAATTTGAGATCCTATTGATAAATTGAGAATGTGAATTTATTTGATTATGATATGTCAATGCATGTCACTTTTTATGTTATTAAATAATGCCGCCCATATGAGATAAGTGACTACATGAACATGTGTTTATTTTAAGCATGGGTTACTAATTTAGTAAAAGTGACATGATTAAATAGTTTAATGATTTAAATGGTAAGAATTATTAATATGGTAATTAATGGTAGAATTAATTATCAATTCATGAGCTGGAATGAAATGGTGGATTTTACTGATTATTGCGAATATTGAATATTTGACATGTTTGGTATATAATTTGGAAAGTGGTAATAATTATTGGATAGATTAATTATTACATGGTAAATGGTAAATTGTTATTTAATTGATTATTGGTTAAATAGATGTTATTTAATTAATTAATTATTTATCATGCATTAAATTAAGAATGTGAGTTGATTATTTGTTACAATTGTTATCCTGGAGTACTTTTGATGCGTAATAATATTCCATGTCTTACGATGCCTTGGATGGATTTTTTTAAAAAAATGATATGTTGTGAGAGATGGTTTCTAAACATATTCAATTTTTTTATCATGTTTTGTGATGATTATGAGGTGCAGGTATATTGTTAAAGTCTTGGACAAATCACTGTTTGAGTGGACAGGTTCAAACTTGTTAAGGATTTTGGTTAATCTAGTGTTAACTTGTCTAAAGAGTGATTTGTGTTGTCAATTAGTTTTTAAATTAATTAACGGATTGGTTTTGTGGTGTTATATGTGGTATTCTACACCAATAATAAATATATATGTATGATTGATGAATGGGTTGTGAGACAAGGACCAAGGCTCCAAATACTCCCAGGTCTTTAGACTTGGCATTCGACACCAATGATAGATGCATATATTTGTTTGATAAATGGGTTGTGAGACAAGGTATGATGCTCTATGTACTCCTGGGGTGCTAGACATGGCGTTCTACACCCATCATGCAAGAGAATATTGTTTTATGGGATATGGACTGATTCTCAAAATACCCATGGGTTGTGAGACAAAGACTGATGATTCGAATACCCACAAGGGTTCTAGAAATGATGTACTACACCCATTAATTAATATTGGACTATGGGACCAATTGTTCGTGCATGAAATGATGTGTTGGGAAATAAAAGTGTATGTGACATAATGATTTTGCGATTATATTTAGAGAAAAGGATCATACTTATTAATTAATTTTGTGAATCACTACTAGTGGATGGACCCAGGAACGAATATCTATTTTAATGGATGGGCTTAGACTTAGTATATTAAAGATTAAATTTAATAACTTATGACATGTTATCCAAGACAAGGCACAAGCTTGGACCCGGTCTTTACTTTGAGTACTTAGATGGTCGTTAGAGACATCTGTGGGGAGTGACTTATACAGGGGATGTGAGGCATAGGACAAATATGAAGACTTTCATAATAAGAGTTGAGTAATTGAAACATGGAAAATGATTATGTAATGATTTTTGAGTATGCATGAAAAATTAATAATGCAGGTTCTGACGCCAGGTGAGGGATTAAGTAGGTACTTGGGTATATAGTAACATTGAACTGCTTACTTTATTTATACATGCCTTTATGTGTTTTAAATTATTTATTAAATGTCTAGAATTGGGGTAGACATTGGTGGTCCCGACTTACAGATTTTAATATCTCACACCCTACACAGGCCGTCATTGTACTGGGTACCTGAGTAGATTATAATTGGTTGTAAGATTATGTTGTTTTCATTTACATGGGAGATAGAACTAGAGGACCGAGTGGATGCTCGGGATTCTCGAGGAGACCGCCCTTGGAGATTTGTGTTATTAATTATTTAATTCTATATTGGAATGTAAATCATGTTGTTATGTTCAATGATTTATATTTTGAATCATTAGCATGTCATGCATGCATGGCGATTTGTTTTGTAAAACATTTATAAAATTTGGTTTCCGCTGCTTTATCATTTATTATATAGTTTTTTCTATTTATTTCCTTTGTCTATTTGTTTAACACTAAAAATATGGTATAGTATCCCCACTAACTATCTTTAGACCCTTTCTTCTAGTTAGCAGCCTCTCGCGTAAGGGGATATTCACTTGAGGTCATGTGGTGACCATTCCTGCCACCGGTTCCGGGCTGAGTCGGGTCGGGAAGCTTAAACTACAATGAACAAAACCCTATATAAAGATTACAAGTGGCATCCCCAAAATTGAAATGACATCATGAATGACACCTCATCAATGTACATTTGAGTCCTAACTCAACTCCCATGTAAAGGGCCATTTCCCTTGTCCTGACTTGCAGGCATTAAGTCTACTCATGAACCTAATGATGACCTAAGTAGGTTGAGTGTAAAACTCAATAGGCCACAAACAACAGTGTATAAAAAATATCCAAAATAACCATGTAGTTCATGCAATTATTAATAAATGAAAATTAAAATAAATATATATGTTTTCTATCATTTAACAAATTTAATATGTGATAACCCTAGAATTATTCCCAATTTAGATACTGATACATTCTCTATTGCTTAGTTAACATTATTCGCATAATCAATGGGTTTGATATTTTCTAAAAATCAATGCATAAGAGAAAATAATTAAAACTCCAAACCAAATTAAGGATAATCACCTAATCACATATAAAATAAACTAACATTGAAGCCTTGTTCGATGTAGTCTCATTGAATGCAACCACTAAGGTAATATATCTTTTTACCCTTCCCTAATCCATGGAATATGGGGTGGACATTAGAGCCTTAGTCTAACAAGACATGTGGGTGTAGATCCTCTTGTCAATACACCTCTCTACCAAGCCATGTGGACATTATTATTTGACCATTCACCACAAAAATAAGATTCCAAAACCTAACATAACCCATTCAAATGGAAATAACTATCCATGAAAACTAACATGGGAATTAACAATATGACACAACCCATTAACACATTTACCATTTATATTACACAACCATTTTTTACAATTCCAATTTCTTTTTCCAAACTCACTATAGATGTAGAGTAATTCCCCTAAATTAAACCAATTTACATATACATATATTTTCTTAGGTTAATTCAATTAACACATTAAACATTGCCCATGTATTATCCCACTAATGCATTACAATCACAATTCACAATTGATTTTTTACATTACAAGTAGTCCCATTTAACCCATTATCACTCATAGGAAAAAATACATTTTCCATTATCCATATGTAGGAACAACTATAAATATTATCTTCATATTCATTACAGTAATAAATTTACATATTCATCTCGTTATCTAATTTATTAGATGTCAATTTTACGCTTAAAATATTTGTTAATTATGTTGAGGAACATAAGCAATCCCCATGGGAATCATTAAATTGGTCAAGTAATCATCAATGAATACCATTGGGATCATGTGGGGTTCAATATTACATTTTAATAACAAATATATCAAATATCACTAACAATAGAAATAACATAAAAAAGGGAAAAATAATGAAACCATGTATGAAAAAATCCTTATAAAACCATGGGATATAATATGTAGACCACCTACCTCAAATTTGACGATAAACATTCTCTTAATCAATGTCTTATATTCATATTCAAACCACCCATTAATCCTCAACATATATTTCACTGAAAAAGTAGTGTTTTAGTGGATCCGAATAAAATTTTCCAAGATATAAAGCCTATTACATAAACGATATGAAAGAAAAAGATTAGAATCACCCAGAAACCATTTATTCAAAACCAGTGGTAGTCAAAATGGATAATTAATTAGGGTGGTCAATCCTTGTTAGTATTTTTAGGTTTTACATTGTTACTTGGTTGTAGTGGAGGATAATGAGAAGAAAAATAAGGTGATTATATTAAATCACAATTTGGAAAATTTAAAATCATTCCATGTTTTATAGGGTGCATGGTTTACCCACACGGTTTTGAAAAGAATGTGAAAATCAGGTTCAATACACTACCAAAGAATATGAGGAAAAATGGTTACCTTAGTAGATCCACATAGTTTAAAAACCTTTCACTAACTGTACGATATTACATATTCCAAAATTGCACAATTTGGTCACCCACCTCGCATGGTTTACATAGTCATTTGACAATAGTGTGCCAACTATGTACCTTGCACATGTAGGACTAGTTTTCCTTTCATTCATTTTTTAATCCATCGTAAAACCATTGAGGACCTTCTTACACCTAAGAAAAATTACATCGATAAAAAATACGGGATTCAAACACAAATTTTAAAAAAGTACCTCCATGAATGATGTGATCCAACAACCTACCCACCATATAATGTATCATACTTGGGCCACATTCCCAAGACTCAATGAGATTCTGAAGAAAAATTATTAGGCCACTAGGACCTTATATCTGATTCTCCCACCCATGTTTTATCCATGAAATTCCCACAATACAAAATAATTTAATCCAAAGGCACAACCATTCCCCCAAAATACTTTCTCTCTGTGATATACTATATGAACTAGATATTCTTCAAAGGATGCATCAATCTCAAACTCATAATCCTAAAAATTAACCACATGATATAGATTTGGCTGATAGTCCCAATGATTTATAACATAAAAAACATTGGCATTCCCCAATACAATTGTGGAAGGGCCAATCTGTACACCACCGGTCTGATCCTCTCCATAATCTCAAATGGCCCCATGTACCTGGGTGTGAACTTTTTCTATTTCAGAATCTAAAAATGTACCAACCTTGGATACAGCCAATAAAACCCACATTTATCCACCATAAACTCAAAAGGAATACAATATCGATCTACATATGACTTCTGCCTACACTGTGTTGTTTGTGTACATTTCGGAATCAAATGAACATTTTCTGTTTCTTAGGGAATAGTTTCGGTAAAAATAGATTTGACTTCCTAGGATCTAACTTGATTAACAGAGATCTACATGGCATCCTATAGAGCACCTAAAATGGATCCATCTTAATTGTATCCTGAAAAAATTATTGTATGAAAACTTAATAAGAGGACTTTGTTTTTTCCCAAACACCCAAAATCAAGGACACATGGTCCCAACCTGTCCTCTAATACATGAATCATATTCACTGACTACCCATCAATCTGTGGGCGAAAATTCATACTGTAAAACCCTTGGATAAAAATTACATTCTATTACCCCTACCAAAAGAATGACGTGAATCCTAGATCATGATTTTAAACTATAGTCCTTAGTACTCCATGGAACTATAGTAACTCCTGAACATAAAACTCACCCAACTAATAAATTGTAAAAGTATCCCATATTGAAAATAAATGAGAAACCTTAGTCAAAAGATCAATAGATATCAAGATTATTTAATTCTTCAAAGGAATCCATGGATTAACCACTACAAAATTCATTATTACATTATCCCATTTTTGTTCTGGACTGGGAAGAGGTTGTAAAAAACCACCTATCCAAGGATACTTGGCCTTCACCTATTTATTGGTGAGGCATCGCTCCATGAGATTTGATAACTCTATCTTAATTCTATTCCCCCAATATAACATAATAATACCATAATATATATTCTTCAATCTAGGATGCATTCCCACTTTTATGTAAGGAACTCAAGCACCAACACTTCCCGCAAAAATACTGGTAAACCACCAAATGAAAATCACTGATAGTCCCATAATCACAAACATCCTAACATAAAGGTGGGACTAAACCTCTAAATATTTCCTGCATATCCAAACACTATGGATCTTCAAGCAGAATTTCCTTGAACTAATAGAAATGTCTGAACTAAATTGACATAGACACAAGGGTTATTTGTTTGTTCCCATCATGCGCCTCTATGTACTTACATGAAGGAATGACCATAATTCACAACATATAAATGGATTCCTTAACCACAAGATTATGGGTATTTTGACTAAGATAATATTCAAAAAAAATTCCTTTTTCATGGAGTGTAAACCAGCTTGACGTCAAAATACATCATATATTCAACCTGTCATCTCTACCTAAAATCAAAATCATGATGAGAGAAGATGTACTAATTAAATTAATGATTATTAGTCACCATGAACTTCTACCTCAACAATTAGATCCTACAACATTTCTTGGAATACACTACTAAAACCAACTTAAGATCCTGAGTCTGGTAATTTATTTAATGATGAATCAATTTTTTCCCCATATGCAATAACCTGATCATCGAACAACAACATTGTCCATTTCAAACACCATATGCATCATAGAACAAGTTTTACATCTTACCTTACATAGGAAAGACAAGGATTTGTGCAGTTATCATGAAATTCTTTAACTCTTGAAAATCATTATCACATGCCTCAGACCAATAAAACATAACTCACTTATTGGTTATGACTAGTAGTGGCGTAGAAATATGGGTGAAATATTTAATGAACCTTCATTATCTACCATCCAATTCAAGAAGGATCTGAACATATGAAACATTCATGGTCTATTCCCAACACACAACAACCGAAATCTTCTATAGATCCACTAAAACACCTGCCCCATAGTTTATGTGACCCAATAAATTCACTTTATTAATCTAGAAGTGACATTTTGATAGCTTAGCATATAAACTATGCTATCTTTGTGAACTAAATAATATTTAAAGATGTTTTAATGATCAACAAGAGTTATATAGTACCTCATGATGTCATCAACGAAGAAAACTATGATATCATCTATATATTGTTGAAGGATTCCATTCATTAGATCCATGAAAACTATTGGTTAATTAGTTAAACCAAACAACATAACCAAAAATTCATACAACCTATTCCTTCTCTGAATTCCAGGACATAGTATGTCATAAATCCCCACAAAAATATGGCGATATCTTGTTCTCAATTTGATCTTATAAAACCCCATATCACCACTCAACTGGTCAAACATATCATCGATTGGATGATAAGGGTATCTGTTCTTAACATTCATCTTATTCAGCTTCTTATACTGAACACACGAACTCAATGACCCATCATCTATCTTGAAAAATTTCACAATAGATCCCCAATGTGACATTCTCGGACTAATGAACCATTTACTCTCAAAATCCTCTAACTGAACCTTCAGTTCATGGAGTCTTTTCAATGACATTTTATGAGATGGAATAAAAACTTTTTTCACCGAAGTAGAAACACTGTCATGATCTCCAAGTCCCTCTATAATAGTATCACTGATAAATAGTAAAGAAACACATCCTAAAAATCATCCACAATAGGTTTAAGGACATGTTTCTCCACCGCCTCTATCATCAATTGAAAGGAAAACCACTTGGGTTATACATTCACCCAAAAATTAAATAACTGACCATGAGCAGAATAGTCGAACATCCCATTCACCATGATGGGTATACGTGCATCCCACAAGAGACACGAAATTAACCCATGATGGTAACAGTCAATCTGGGTCAGATATTTAATTTTCCAATCCATACATAGAATTATGTCAAAACCTGACATCTGATGGATGAAAAATCCCCAGAGAAAAATGTACACACTAGCCTCTAAAGATCAAAATTGACATTGTATGATATTCTCAATTTCCAACCCAAAGATGTTTCAATTGACATAATACCCCACACACACTCCACTGCTTAGCCAAAAACATCAAAAAACTATCTAGTAATGAAAGAATATGTGTCACCTATGTCAAATAATAGACTAGAAATGAATGAAGGTAAAAGAAAAATACAAAAAACTATATATTTCCAATCCTCACCAACTCCCATTTTAAATTGAACTACATAATGATGGCCTTTGCCTATTCCAAGAGAATTGTCTTGAATGACTAGAACTAAACTACCTTACAGATATGGATTCTCTCTCATGGAGTACCATATCCACCCCTCTACTACTATGACCCATCGAACTCCAACATCATACCTGATATGGGGTGGTCGAACCCCTGCCTAAACAAGGTACCTCCATCAAACATTAATCCATGCCCAAATATAAGGGGTTCTAATATAGTTTTTGCATCGTACCCATTATGTCACATGTTCTGATGTCAACTAGTTTTCGGGGGACACTAATTGCACATCTTTGATAAATGGAAACACTAATAATAGAACCCTTAATCGAAACCCTTATAGTATTACCCATTATTCTAACTACTCTACAAACTCCCACCAAGATGGAAACTCCAAGAATGAGGATTTCTATACTCCGGAGCTACAAAACTCACCCATCTTACTAGAAACTCAATTACACTACCTATATCCCCCTTTAGGTTCCCTTACAAGGTAAGATCATGATCCACTACCATTAAAAAATATTATAAGTGGAATATATTTGCCTATGATCAAATATCATGCCACCAATCATCCTAGAAAATTCTCTCCATATCTCTCTAATCTATTTTATGTGTTGTAAATAAGTTTTTCATATCGGTGAAACGACTAGAATACATCATTTTCGACATTTTCCATTAGGTCAAACACAAAAAATCTATTTCCTTTTTTTGCCTCGATATCTCTAGAAATAAATGATTGAGGACATTTTCCTCAAAATCTTTCAATAATATTCATTCATTAGGATCAGTATACAAAATGAAATCCAACAAAATTATTTCCTTGACCACTCAGAATATAACCTACCAATATAACCAATTTCTCAATAAGAATATCATAATGGTTGATAATCATTTGGATGAAAACTATCTAGCACTATAATTCCTCTGGACCGCTCTCTATAGTAATGGTAGGTTGGTACTGTAGCTGAAACACGATGATCATCTCAATCATGCTTGGTGCAGCACACCGTGGGTCATGTTACATCATTTTCCTAAAGAGAGAAATATTATAATGAAACTAGATTAATCTATCATCTAGGATCACCACAATCTCAAACCCCATTATTGGAGGTGTGGTATCAGAAACATCATCTTGTCGACTAACCAACACTCGACATCATAGAGGCCATTCTATAGAATCCAATCACAATATTTAGAACACATAACATATAAAATTCAAATATTTCACAAGGATGTCACTAACCAAGCTACAAAAAACCATTTGACATACACTATTCAAATGGAAATTATCAAATTCAAAACACTACATTCATCCAACACTTCAATGGTTCATCGCTAACACAGGGTAACTCACTCGCATGGTCACATGTCTTACATTAAGAACCATTTCACAACTATTTCTATGAATTAAATGTAATCATTTTCTCTTGAATATTTTCCCATTTCATAACTTGTTACATTCCACATTTCAACTCCCAAAAATATTCCTTATATTCAATTATATATGTAATAAGAAAAATTTATTTCTATTTTCCATTTCAATCATTTAATTAGACTACATTTTCATTAAATTTTCAAGGATGTGTAATGAATTATACCTTTAAACATCACACACTCATCTTAGGTGTGCCTATCAAGATTCATTCCACTAAAATGCATAAGTTCCTACAATGATACAATAATGAAAATAAATTTACCATCTGCTCCAAGAGGTTATTATCATAAAACTGTCACATAACAAAACATTTTCATCAACCAATGGTGAAATACGCTTAAATGTAACAACACGCATTAGGAAAAACAATTCCTGCCCCAAAGAACATGGGTTTTCACTTATACTTGTATTAACTACTCCTATAAAAAATATATCAATACCATGGTTTGACACTTTTTTAATCTCTTGTATACAATTCCAAAATAGTATGTTATATAAATTACATACTCTAATACAACATTGAAACATCCCATCTTTGAATCCACTTATGTATGCCTCGATACTGGTCACAAAATGGAATCAAGTGTTCCATAACATATTACAGAGGTGGTCTACTAGTTGAGAAGGTCCAAATAGTATGTAGAGATACTATACCCTCTTTACCATATTAATCCAAAATGTATAACAAACATAAATATTATAAATATTATAATATATCTAAAAAACATTCATAAATAACATTTCTGAAAATTGGGTACAACCATAACCAATTGTAAACATGGTATGCCAATATTTATAGTGCTAAAAGGAATATTATCCAATATAAATACAACCAGTGGAATCCTCAAACACTATTTACTCCAAGTCCATAACTGCATCCATGTACATCGCTATCATGATTCATCTCCCATATATGTGTATGATTCTCTTGTCCAGACCTGCAGGCATGATGTTTTCTTAGGTACCCAACGATGGCCCGAGCAGGGTGTGATTACACCTCAGTAGGGTACCACCAATGGGGTCAATAAAATATCTAGACTAAATAGATAGTGAATTCAATGACTAAATAAATGATTAAGTAAATATAGGAAAGTTTGTTGATATTGGAAAACTTTGTTCACTTAAGTAGACCATAACATTATTCCCAATTATAATACTTATACCATCTACATTAATTATTTCACATTAATCACCTTTCCAATGGGTTGGGAATTTTCATCAAATCAATTTTTACGGGAAAAATAATTCATGCTCCCAATCACACTATGGATAAACACCTCATCACATATACAACACACTCACCTTGATCTCCAGTATAGGATGTATTCTAGAATTGAACTATTATGGGAATTGAACAGCATCCCCTTACCTAATTCAAGTATTTTTGGGATGACTTTAAAGCCTTATTCTAACTAGACCATAGGAAAAGATCCTCATTTCAATACCCCACTCTATCATTCCATTTTCACATGTTTATTTTTCCATTAACCATAAATATATAATACAACAACATGAAATAACCAATTCCAATGTCTATCATAATCCATGACAACCAACATGGGAATTGACATTATAGAACAACCCATTAACTCAATTACCATTTCCATTACAAATCCATTTTCTCCAATTCACAATTCCTAATCCTAAATCATGATTAATTTTTAGTACTTCCCCAACATTAACCCAATTAAAATATAAAACCCTTTCCATTAGATATTTAAATTCATAAGTTTAACATTCCCTTTGTATTATCCCCATCAGTCATTTCAATCAGAATTCAAAATTCATTAAGAAAATTACAACTAGTACCATTTAACAAATTGTCATTTCTATCCAAATATTAACATAGACATTATCCAAATCATGGAATGAATACCCATATTTCATTATTAGTAATCACATTAATCAATTAAAATGTTCTTATTGGGCTCTAATAAATCAAAATTCAATTTCACACTTAATATCTTTGTTATCAATGTTTGGGATGGTTGGTTCACCCTAGTTTAACACCCCAAGATTTAGTGAATTATTTTCATTCAAATGAATTTATAATTCCAATATTTTCCATTTCATGTGGCACAAGAAATTTGTTTATATATATATATATATTAATACACTAAGGAAAACATTAATTTATCATTAAACCATATTGTCCAGTGCTACACCCAATACATACTTGGCTTTCACTACTTAAAATACTGACTTGGCTTACTCTACCTACAACACCGACTTGGAATACATCACATGCACCACATATGTATATATGAAACATAATTTTATAGTTATAATTATCTAAATAGGATAATGATAAGCTATCTATTAAACATTTATATATTAATAAAAAAAATAATTTTAAAAAATTATTCATAATTATTTTATATTGGTAAAACATATTGATAATAAAAGATATGATTTTTGGTAAGTCCCATTATGTTTCAAAAAATTATTTTCATGAATGAACCTATTTTAATAATAAATTTAATTTCAAAAACATATATAAATTTAAATTAATAAAATAAAATATATATTTTTTATTTAGAATACTAAAATTATAATAGATACTATTTTTATATTTCTATTGAGAAACATCATTTTTGATGAAAAGTGAAAAACATTGCATTTTAGTTAATGAATTTCTTCTCATTTAGATAATTATTAATGTTAAATTATAATTTAGATTTGTTTTCATCTTACATTAGATCAGTTATAAATAAATCAGTACAATTCATGTTATTAGAATCAATTTTATATTGAAATTGAAGATAAAATCTTAATAATATTATTAATATCATTCAACTTTAAAACCCCGTAATTTCATCTCGACTGTGAGATTAGAATTAGTCTTAATTTTGTTGATCCTATGAGTTAAATTATGAAAAACTAACATAAAAAATGTATTTATTATTATATTTAATGTCTAATGAGATCATGCTGAATTTTTTTAAAGAATTATTTATTAATGTGATTAAAATTAATCATAATGATTAATGTAAAATTATGTTTAATTATAGAATGAATCGAAATCATAGAAGCACAAATGACATATAATAAAGTCCAAAAACAATTTTATGACCATATTAGGGTCCTAACCATTCCAATATTGATTTAGGTTACTTTTTAATGAATTTTTATGTAATTTATTGTGTACATATAACTTGTTTTGAAAAATTCCCACTGAGTATGTTTCCTTCCATATAAAAGGTCACCACCTATCCCACATCATTAAACCTCTCAAACCTATTAGAATTATTCGAGATATTCCCAATAAAATTTTCAATAATCCTCCCTAACTACAATAACCCTTCTGTCAGCATAAGATAATCCAATGAATAATTTTGGTACAACTAAAAGGTGTTTCCTGATTAATTGGTAACATATTCTCTCAATTCCTTTCTTTTATTTTCTTTTGCCACCCATATTTACATTATTATTTCAAGGAATATATAAAAACATGTAACTTATGTATACTAGGATTTTTTATTCAATGTTTTAAATGTAAACTTCACACACCACCATCTAATGGATAAAGAACATATTGTTTATGTGTATGGTGAACTATTGCCTCAAAAAATGATAGTTATTCAATTTTCTTCACCATGTATCATGGTGAACATCATGATGGACACTATTTTTTGTATATAGATATTATATATTATATTTATTATGAATTTAATATTTTTTATTCCTTTTAATATAATGGTCTTTTAAGTTCCCATTTTGTGTTAATATGATATTTTTTTTGAGGAAGTGTGGGCTACCACACCTTAATGCGATATGATTCATTCATACACTACCTTGATTGTATTAATGATGGTTTTAGTGAATATATTAGCGCTATATGATATCATAAATCTACTAAACTAATTATATATATATATATATACACACATATATATATACATATATATATATTTTTTACCTTATTTTTTTCAACATGAGAATTAAAGGGAAAAAGCGTTCATGTGTACGTACAACCTACCATCTCAATTTAAGAGGTATTCCATTTCATACTTATATATTCAATAGATTATTATACTAAACATATAATTTATATAAATTATTTTTATATAATGAGTTAAATTATTTAAATCATGAAATAAATTATAAATATCAAAGATATAAAATATTAAGACCCATCCGAATAACAAAGTGAATATTTCTTAAAGTGAATCATTATTATAGGAATATTAAAAAGTGGGAAATATAAGGTCACTATCCATTAATATATTGTATTATATATAAATATATGTTTCAGTAAAGTATTTATGAAACATATATATTTATTATACATGTTTCTTTAACGATTACAACGATATTCAGGACACAAGGTGAGGGGATTTCATCGCACTTTTTTTTACTTAGATGTGATACATGAAATGTTTTTAAATCATTTATTTTGTGTGGTGTATGTAATGACCAGGATTTTATTATATGTATATTATAAATAAATTTATGGGTATTATAATATCCTTTATATGATCATTCATTAATGGGTTTTATGTTTGAAAAGATACCAAATTAGTAAAATAGTTTTGTCTCAATTTGCCTTATTTGAGGATCATGTATTGTTATACACCTAAATTACCTTTAGGGGAGTATATAAATAAATTTTAGAGGTTATATATTTAATTGAAATTCCTTAATTATATTTTAGGTTTTATATATCTTAATTTTCTTACATGGAGATTATTATCCCTAGATACCGTGTTAAAAGAGCCTCTTGAGACAATCTCAGGGCTCTTCGATATTGATTATGTTAATGCATCCTTTTATGAAATATTATAATAAATATCTCAATAAAATTCATGAATTTTGTTATAATAAGGTTATAAATTATTAATAAATATATTTTTACCATTTATGATACAATTTGGTACATAATATAGTTAATAAAGCGTTTTTAAGAAAGCTCGACTTTACCCTCTCTTCGGACGAAAATCTATATTCCTTTAAAACCATGTTTTCTAAAAAGGATTACAAGAATTTTCTACTAATATCATTTGTTAATTAATTTTTATTTTACCCTTGTTTTATTTTTACTATTTTTTAAAGGATTTTTATTGCCTATTTCTTAAAAATTCATTTTTCTAACCATTTTACCATGAAAATGGAATGTTCATTTTACCTCGTATGGCTTGTATAGATTTATCCATAGTCAATCATTAGAATCATTCATATCATGTTTATAGGATTAATTTTATGATAATGAAATTAAAATTTATTTTTAATGAATTGTTTTTCAATATGTGTTCATTATCATTTTATAATTTTCTAGGAAAATATTTTTCAAAACAATTCCAAGATTATTTTATTTGTTTTCATGGAAAATTGTCATCAAATATATTCAAGATTATTTTTTAATATATTAGTAGAAATAGTTTTCAAAATTTTTTCAAGTCTTATTTTAATTTTTTTAATTTATTTTCATAGGGTATGGTTTTCTAAAGGATTTATTTTTTAAAGATAAATTTTCAAAGAAGAAAGGATATTTTCCTCGTGAAATGTTTTCAAATTATCCTTCAATGTTTTTTCCTTATATGTTGAAATCCATTTATGATAGTCATTTTCTTCATGTAAATAATACATATTGTTCAATCATATTCTTTCATGAATGTATTATGTTTTGAATGAATGCTACATATGAAACATGTTTATCTTTCATATGATATATTCTTTTTAAACCTGCTAAATTACATGGGCTATGATTTGATTAAATGATTATGAAACCATTCTATTTCACATAGGTTATAATGTGATCAAATATTAATTACACCCTTCTCATTTCATGGATTATTATTTGATGTTTATACAACCCATATCGCTTTACGGGTCAAGATATAATGTAAATTTTTAACTATGTGGCACATATTTAAATGGTTTTCTAATCTTATGGTAGGGACATATATATATCCCTCCAATCCATTGGATTACAATTGATGAATAATGAGTATAAATGTCATGTGTGAACCTAGTTACATGTTCATAATTTTATTCATGACCATATTATATTTCCTAAGATTATGTGTGGACTTGATTACATATTCACAATGTTATGAGTTAACCTTATTACATGTTCACAATGTTATTAATGGACCCGGTTGAATGTATATAAAATTATGTGTGTACCAGATTAAATGTTCAAAATTTTATGCGTGAACCTGATTATATGTTCCAAAAGCTATGCATGGACCTGGTTTCATGTTCATAATATTATTTGGAAACCTGACTACATGTTCTCAATGTTATACATAGACCTTGTTGCACGTCCCTAATTTGTTGTGGAGGTCTGATTTCATGTAGATAACTTAATGAATAAAATATTTTCTATTTATACATGTTAAAAAAAATTTAAACAAATGTGTGTTACACAAATTCAATGTCTTATTACAATATTATTATTTCATGGAATATTCTCTTAATCCTGTTATGATTTGTGTCTTATGAAACTATAATCATTATTATAATCTGTAATATGAAGGCTATGATCTTAATTGTTATGATCAAATCCCATAACCTTGGTTTCATGTTATGCTTACACATTTCCTCTTTTTAAACTAACTGATCTTTTGTGCTCAGCCCTTCCATATATTTCCTTTCCCCAGGTTATGAAGATTGTGTTTAGGAAGAATTAATAAATGTTGAGATCATTATGGGAGATCTTAAAGATCATTAAAATTCATATAATATTTTGTTTCCACGTTTCGAATGATAGTAAACTATTATAGCCCTTGTGATCATATTTTTTTAATATATTTAGTATTCATCTAAAATGATATAATATCCATCTATATTATTCCTAGTACACTACGGATTATATCAACAGAATGGTTTAGTTAAAATTTAGAAACTGGGATGAGAAATTTTTAGTGAGATATCTTGTTATATTTCTAATGATATGTATATGGATAGGTTAACGTTTATTATAATTTCATGGAATTTTGGTAATGGATATAGTGAGTGGTTTCCTAACACTAAATCCATCTATAGATACTAAAAATTTATGTGTCTATGGAAAATATTTAAATAGAAGAAAAAACTCTAGAAATATGTTCCGGCCTTGGCTCAGGGTAACCTGGTACACAAATACGACCTTTGCTGCACACCTCGTTTGACACTCCAAGGAGATATGTGTTGGGAATTCACAAATTCTTCATGAAACCTCATGTAATATTTAAATATATGTTTTCTATGATTATCCTAGGATGAACCGGGGAGTTATAGATTAATGAAGGTGCATTGATTTAGAAATCCTATATGTAATTATTTTCTTTATTATCTGCTTTTATACTATGAGATGTAATGCACACATTATGCCTTTGGGTTTTAGACAATGGAGAGAACTCAAAGGAACATGTTTTACATTTAATGTTTTAGAATTTAAATGTATGGGAATTATGTTATTTTATTTCCCAGGTGGAAATCTCATAATGAAAACAAGGAAGGTGGTATGAGTATTGGTTATACATATGAAGGTAAAGAGACCTCAAACAAAATTAGAATAGTATGTGAAGTTCTTCAAGTATTTTTTACATTATTTATAAAATGCATGGTTAGATTGATTTTAAAGAACCATAACTCCTTATTCGTATTTTATTTTCAATGAAATATGTACTAAGGAGTTAGTTGATGAGGCTTAACTAATTGTTTTATAATAATGTCTGATGAATGAAATATTTATGTTTTGGAATTCAATTATTATGTTAAATGAATCATGAAATATATGACTATTTTATTTATACGTTTTAATTATGGATTCAAATGTACATGTTGGATGGTGATGCAGACATATAAAAAATATTTCATGGAATGGAGACATTGGGATTAAGATAAGTTAACCTATAATTAATGTCTAATGTTGAGATAATTATGTTTTTAAAAAGAAATGTCAGACATGAATAAGTAAATATGATGGTATTGATTACTTTAGAACTGATTATTGATAAATTCTTCTATCTCAACATGGATAATGTTTATAACTTCTTGGATTTATTGAATATATCATGTAATCATTAGAGTAAGGAAGAATTCATGTTTTCTAAAAGGATTTATGGTAGTGAAGGTTAATACCATGTTTCAAGAGAATATACGATGAGGGTATTCACATGTTTGGAATGTGACAACCAATAACTACTTTGTGATATATAGTGGATTAATGTTAAGGTAATTTTGTGATATTATTTTTTATTTGATATCTTTCATTTCTAAGGTTTATAAGGTTATCCCTTCATGAAATGTTTATGTTAAAATTCTTGAGAACTATTAATTTATTGAGATTGTATTACAAACCTCAATTAAAATCATATTTATTGATTAACCTTATTTTAGGTATTTCCATTATATTAGGGAAATTTTACTAGTATGGATTTATAAAAGGACACCACGTATGTTGGGTGATTTATAATAATGTATGTTAAGGCCACATGTCATCAACCCATGACTGAAGAATGATATGTGTTTCCCGCCTACCATTGACCTAAGCAATGTCTTGGTTAAGGTGTAATTATTTTTTATGAATATTTATTTATGATGAAAATATATTATTAAATTTTTTGATTAGATAATAATGTATTCACCATATAAATTATAAAAAAAGTTATATATAAACATTTATAAATTTTTTTATTTTTTGACCCTTAATATGTTCTAAAATTTTATTTTAGCACTACCGGGATAACAGTTAATTTATGGGTCTCCATTACATGAAGTAATTGGGGAAATATAAATTTATCAACACACAACTAAATAATGAAATTATTTCTATAGAAATATGTCATGTAAGTATATTTCCTTATATTCTTCTTTAATAAAATAAATACTCAACTTTAGGATAATAATAAAATGAAACTATGTTTTCCTAATAACTTAATTATTTTGAACCGATGGACTTTTAAATCATCAAATCTTTATAAATCCGAGGCCCTCATCTTTTCATAGATCATTCACATGTTTCTTATTTATGAACTCGATCACTCTTTATAAATAGTTACACTTTTTCTCTATGTCCAATCTTTACTCGGAAACTATGTTCCCTTATGTGGATTTCCAATTATATGTTACATTGGGTGATTGTTATGGTCCCAAAATTTTGGTTTTAAGGGTTGTTTTCATATTCATTTTTACGATGATTTTTTCATTAAATGAATCTTTCATATAATAATCCTCTGATAAACTAGACGAATTTTGAGGGTGAAATTGATTTTAATGGAGTTAGAATGTCACGCCCCAATTTGTTTTTTGATTTTTTGGGAATTAATTTATCTTTTGGAAATTTTTCTTTTCCTATGACACTAGAAATAGGGATATATAGATATATATATTAAAATAGTAATTCAAATATTCATTTCACATGAAACAGTCATGGATTGCACTACATGTAATACAAACTTCTCTTGAGCTACATGAAATACCAGCATGGCTTGCGCTACTCGAAACACTGACTTGGCATACATTACATGCAACAAATATGTTTCTATGAAAAATAATTTTACTTTTACATTTATTTAAATTAGATAATGTTAAAATTTAAATTAAATATAGTTATATGAATAGTAATTACTAATTTTAAAATCTTATTTATAATTATATATATATATATAACCTATTGATAATGAAGGATATGATTTTTGGAAATGTTTCTTATGATTAAAAATACAGATTCTCAAAGGAACAACTTTTAATAACAAAACATTTTTCTGATACATATTGAAATTTAATTTTTAAAAACGAAATTAATTCATTAATTTTGTAAACTAAAATTATCTTAGGGTGATTTTTTGGGATTTTTTTGAGATTCTTCATTTTTATATAAATAGTGAAAAACACTTTAGTTTAGTTATTAACTACCATTTCATTTAAGTAATTATTAATGATAAATTATACATTAAATATATTTTAAGATCATATTTGATTAATTGTGAGTCTATTAATACATGTTAGTCCATTTGAATCAATTTCCCATAGAAATTGAATTTCAAAAAGTAATAATCTTTTGATCTTCTATCAACATTAAAAATATATAATTTCATCTCATCTACATGAGGATAATTAATATTAATTTTACAACTTCTATGTGTTACATTTCGATAAAATAACATTAAAATTTTAATTATTATAATTATTAGAGTCTTATGAGATGATTTTTATTTTTTACAAAAATGATTAGTTAAATAGATTAAAATACATCATATCGATTGTGGTCAAATTAGGTTTAATTAGGGACTAAATAGTTATCCTAAGATACCATGTGACCTAGAAACTTTTCTAAAACCCATTTTCCCGCAATATTTCGGTCCTAAAAATTCAATTAATGATTTATGTTTGTTTTTTATGTCTTTTGTTGAGTAATAACATGTGTACACCTAACTTGATTTCAAAAATTCCAAATGAGTCATTTTCTTTCCCTATAAAAGAACAAAACCTCTCCGATGTCGTCAAACCTCTAAAACCCCATAGGATCAGCCATGATTTGTTAAATAAACATTCCATAAATCCTCCATTCCTTATATGATCCTTAAATTGAGTATAAGGCAATCCAGGGAGGCCTTTTGTCACAAACAAGAAGGAGTTACCCGATTAGGAGGAAACACTATCCCTTAAGTTCCTTTTTTTATTTTCTTTGACCCTCCAATGTTCTTTTTTCTTGTCATTAATAACTACTAAAATATATTTAATATAATTGGATGCTTTTATGATATATTTTAAACCTACACATATACACACATCCATCTAAAGGATAAAAAACAAAATGTTTCTGTGAACTACTGCCTCACTAAATGAGGATTAATCAATTTTCAATACAACCTCTCATGGTTGAAGTTATGATGTACACTATATTTATAAATAATATATTTATATTTATATTGTATTTAAGGATATTTATTTATATTTACATAAAATTTCATTTTACTGTCCATACGGTGTTAATACGATAAATTGTTTCGTGGAAGTGTGGACAACCGCCCACTCAAAGTGATATGATTCTATCACACACTACATGGATTGTATTAATGATGGTTTTAGTGAATATATGAGAAATATATCATAGAATAAATATATAATAATAATGATATATATATACGTATATATACATATATGTATTTTACTCACTTCATTTCAACATGATAATTAAATAGAAATAGAGTTCATGCATACATACAACCACTATCTCCATAGACATTGTGTTCTGTTTATTAATTATCAAAAAATTAGATACACTCATGGAATCATCACACACGCATGGAAAACAATACATTACACTATTGGCCTAGTGTCTTGACCCCAAAACCATGCACCAAACCTCTATCCACCCTTACCACAACACCCTTACATATATATTATATATATTTTTATAATACACATATTCTGAATAATAATGTTATTTATATAATGGTTTACATTTCTAAAGTTTTTATATAACATATAAATAAAAATAGTAAACAAATTAAGAAACACGAATAATAAAGTGAATACAACACGAAGTGTAACCTTAATATAGGATTATTAACAAGAGGTTAATATAAGGTCATAATCAACCAATATATGTTATTAGATATAATAATATTTTTTTATTAAATGATTTATAATAAATCTAAATTTATTATAAATGTGTTTTGAATGAGTAATATGAGATTCAAGACACTAGGCAATGGGAATTCATCTCAATTTTTAATTCCCTAATATAAATGCCAGTTCACCACTCTTTACATCTATGTTATGTATGTAGATACCATGATTGTATTATATTTTTCTTATATATAATTTTATGAATATTCTAATATCCATTATATAATCCTTCATTCATGAGGATTATGTTTCGAATGATACAGAATTAGTTAAATAGTATTGTCTCAATTTTCCTTCATTGATAATCATGTTTTGTTATGCACCTATATTATCTTTCAAGGTGTATATACATCCATTTTACATGTAATATCATGAATATAATTTAATTAATTATATTTTAGGTTTAATTTAATTCTTTTTTCATACATGTTGAGAATAATCCAAAGTTACCATGTTAATAGTGTTTATTTAAACAATTTCATCACTTTTCAGGATTGTTTATGTTATTCTTCTTTTAATGAAATCGTATTACCCATAAATCAAGAAAATTAATTTCTATTATTAGACTACATATATTAATTATTTATTCATATATTGTTAACATATATTCCACTCTTTGGTACACAACATAGATATGAATGTTTTTTTAAACAAGACATTACCTACTCTTTGATCAAAAATAATTGTTCCTTTAAAACCATGTTTTATAAAAAGGGTTTACAAGAATGTTCTATTAATAATTTATGATAATTAATGGAAATTTTTAACCTTTTTGCCTTTAGCCAATTTTTTTTACGGAACCATCTTCTCACATTCCAATCATGGCATTTTTCTAACCTCTTTACCATGAAAAATGTATGTTCATTTTAACTCATATGACATGTAGAGATTTATCCATAATCAATACTTTGAAACTTTATTTTAATATTTAAACATGAATTCTATTGAATTTTTTTTAAAAATATATTTTCAATGAAATGGATTTTAAGTCATGTTTTTGGTCCTTTTATATGTTTTCAAGGAAATTGTTTTCAAAAATATCTTCAATATTATTTTATATGTTTTTTGGGATAATGAATTTATAAATGTTTTCATTCTTATTTTATATGTCTTCAAGGAAATTTTTTTTTAATTTTTTTTAATCCTTATTTTTTATTTTCCAATGTATTTTCAATATAAATGGTACCCAAAAGGTTTTATGTTTTAATGGTATTATCTCAAATAATAATCAATATTTTCCTCAATAAATGTTTTCATAATATACTTATAATTTATTTTCCTTTTAATTTTACATCCTCTAAGGTTACTTATTCTATTATAATGAATAATCTAGAGGTTTAAATCATATTATTTCTCGAATGGATTATGTTTTGATGTAATTTTTCTTATGACACCCATTTCTATTTGACAAGTTATATTCTTTTGAAAACTACTTATTTTCACATATAATTATTTGTTTAAATGATTAGGAAACCAATAAAATTTCCATAAGTTATTATTTGATGATGTTTTTACTGAAACCCATTTCATTTCAAGGGTTTTGATTTAATGTTTATAGAAACCATCATTTTATGTGGGTAATTATATGATGAAGGTTTTATTATCCTATGTAATATGTATGAATGGTTTTATTATGTGATTTGTGGTACATTTATCTATGTCCAATTCATTGAGTAATTATGGATGAATAATGAGTAAAAATGTTATGCATTATCCGAATTACATGTTCATAATGTTATGAATCGGCCTGGTTGCGTGTCCATAAGTTTATGCATGAACCTGATTACATATTAATAATTTAATGAGGGATCCTTATTACATGTTCATAATTTAATGCATGTATATGATTTCATGGTCTTAAGTTTAGGTGTAAAGATGATAAAATCTTCAAAATGTTATACATGAACCCAATTACATGTTCACAATGTTATGAAAGGTCTTGGTTTCTTGTACATTAGGATATGTGTAAACCTAATTAAATGTTAAAAATGTTTTGATGGGACCTATTTGAATGTATATTATTTTATTCAAGGGTATAATTTCATGTACATAACTTAATTAATGATCATGTTTCTACTTATACATGTTCCCAATGTTAAAAAAAATGTCCATGACACAAATTCCATTCAATATTACTATGTTATAATTTCGTGACATATTTTTTAATCCTCTAATTATTTATGTCTTATGAATTTCCAATCATTATTATGATCTCTAATATTTAAGGAATGATATTAAAATGTCATGGTCTTGTTATATACCCTTTATTTCATTTTATGTTTATGAAATTTTGTTATTTTCACATAATAGGCATTTGGTATCACTATTTTCTTTTTATTTCCCTTCCTCAGGTTATCAAGAGATGTTTCAGGTAGAATTACTAAAGGTGAAAATATTTATAGGAGATGTTTTAGATCTTTCACAATAATATAATATTTTGTTTCTATTTTTCCAAAGACACCAAACTCATACGGTCCTCATCCATGTATTTTGGTAATGTACTGAGTATTATTCTAAAATGAAGTAACATCCATGTATGTCAAGCCTGGGTCTCAATATCTGGTATGAAAGTAAATGATTATTCAACATTTTGAAACTAAGATGAGGAATATTTTGCGACATCCTTATCTATATTTCTAATGATATTTCTAGTGATGTATTTAAGGATAATATAAGTTTTAGTTAACATCTAGGAAAATTTATTATAAATTTGGTATATGATAGAGTTAGTGGTTTCCTAGAAATATATCTCTTTCTCTAAAATACTATTGGATGAGGATTTTTCACATATTTACTTGAGGGTAACAACTCTTAAAATATTTTTCAGTACAGACTCGGGGTAATCTAGTACATAAAACCGATCATTATTGCACACCTGGTTTTACACTCCTGGGGGATATAGGTTGGGAATTCACAAACCCTTCATGAACCATAATGATTTATTTAAATATATGTTGGATAATAATAACTTATTAATAACATTGGGTGTCATAGATTAATCGAGGTTTCATGATTTAGACATCCTCTATGTTAGTCTTCTCATAAATATTTTGTTTTGTTCTATGATAAGTAATGATCACACTATTTATTTTGGTTTTAGTCAACAGAGAGAACTCGATAAAACATGGATTAAATTTAATTTTTTATATTTATAATTAATGGTAATTAATTGAATCAATTTCCAATCTGGAAATATCATAAAGGGAACTAGTAAGGTGGTGCATATTTTGGTTATACTTTAGAAAATAACGAGACTTGAAACAACATGTGAAAGGTATGTGATGTTCTTCCATTAATTTTTACATTGTAAAAAATAATCATGATCAGATTGAGTATGATTAACCTTATTAAATGATTCTTATTTAAAATTTTATGAAATATTTATTGAGGAATAAGTTGATGAGGCATATGTAATGGTTTAAGAATAACGTTTTAGGAATGAAGTATTTATGATTGGGAACTCAATGATTATGTTATTTGAATCCAGAAATATATTATTTTTTTAAATATATGTATTAATTAAGGATTAAAAATGTAATTTTTCATGGTGATGACGACATTAAAAAACCATTTTATAGAAATTTTATTTTGATAAATGTAATGTAACCGTTAATTAATTTTAGAAGTTGAGGTAATGATGTTTGGATAAATATATAATTGATCTGAATCAGTAAATTTGATGGTATGGATTACCATTGAACTGATTATTGACGAATTATTCTATGTCATCAAGGGTGAAGTTTACGACATCTTGGATGTAAATAATATATACATTAATCATTAGAGTAAATAAGCATTCATGTATTCCAAAAGTATTTGTGTTAGTTTTTGTCAATACCATGTTTTAAGAGATCATAGATGCGGATATTAACATGTTTGGAATTTGACAACGAAGATCTAATTTATGATATGTGGTGGATAAATGTTAATATTGTTTCACGAAATTCAATTTATTGTTTTTTATTTTCATCTTTTAGAAGGGTAATATGGTTATCAGTTTGTGATATGTTTATATTAAACCTCTGAGGAATTATTAATTATATGGATTGTATTAAAAACCTTTGTTAAAAGTATATTTACTAATTAACCTTATTTAAAATATGTCCATTATATTTTAGAAAATATATATAATATGGTTTAATAAAAGGAAACCATATATGTTTGGGGAAAACCAATCAAGTCCAACAAGGACACAGATCATGTACCCATGTCTAAAGGATGATACAGGTTTCATGCCTACCATATGCATATGCGATGTCCTGGTTAATGTATTTTTATTTATGATGACAAATAATTTGTGATAAAATAATACTGTTACTTTTATTTTTTATACATTAATTTACTAACCATATTAATTTGTAAGAATTTATATAGATAAACAGTTATACAATTCATTTTTTATGGGCCATATGATCTGCTAAAGGACTATTTTACCGCTTCTTTGAATAAAAATTAATATCTTGACATCCATTACATGATATAATGGATGAAACAGAAATTGATAAAATCATACTAATAAATGAAATAATTCCTATAAAAATATATAATGTTTGTATATTTCATAATATTCATGGTCAATAAAAGAATTAATAATCAATTGGACAGTGAATAAAAAAATGAGTTGTTTTAAAAATATTATTTTGTTGAAATTATGTATATTTAAATCATTACAAATATATTAATATGAGGCCCTCTACTTTTTTAGTCATTAAAATGTTTGTGATTGATGACTTAAATCACTCCCTAAAAATATTTACACTTTTAATCCATGTCCAATCTTTACTCACAACCTATGTTCTACTATGTGGAAGCCCAGTTATATGTTTCTTTGGGTAACCGTTGTGGACCCAACATTCCCTTTTAAAATTAATTTTAGTATTAATTTTTTATGTGGGATTTGATGAATGAGACTTTAATGTATTAAAACTTTGATAACCTAGATGAATTTCATTGGTGAAATTTATTTTATGTTGGATAGAATGTTACACCCATATATTTTGTAATTATTTTTTTTTCAAATTAATTTATCTTTTTTAAATTATATATCTCATGTGATAGTGGAAATAGGTCTATATATATATTAATTAGAACACTATGCCCGGAATTCCTTTCAGATGGAACTACATTTTCTTGAGCTACACTTAATACCAACATGGCTTCATCAACATGAAATACTGAGTTGGCTAGAACTATCTGGAACACCAACTTGGCATATGTCACACACAACACATATGACTCTACAAAACATCATTTTCCAGTTAGAAAAATATAAATGAGATAATGATAACCTATAAATTACAATTATTTATATGATTAGAAATAACTAATTTTCAAATATTATATATATATATATCATATTTGTAATGAAAGATTATATTTTCGAAATTTCCTCTATGTTTAAAAACACCATTATGTTGAATGAAACATTTTAGTAATAAAAATAATTTCATATAAATATATAAATTTAAGATGATAAACTAATATGATCTTTTAAATTTAGAATAACTAAATTATAATAGGTTTAATTTTAATATTTTTTTAGAAACATCATATTTTAATGAATATGGGAAAATTAAACATTATAGTTAAGAACTGATTTTTTTAAATAATTATAAATGATAAATTACAATTGAAATTAGTTTTTTTGGTAAAATTAAGTGAAATATAAATCTATTAATAAAATTTTGGTCATTAGATTCTATTTCACATTTAAATTGAATATAAAAACTAAATGCACTTTTGAACTTCATTCAACTTTAAAAACCTATAATTTCATCCCATCTATTGGATTAACATTAATATTAATATTTCTGATTCTATGAGTTGAATTTATAAAACCCAACATAAATAATTTTATTGATTATAATATTTATAGTATAATGATATCATATTATTTTACCAATAATTATTTGGAAACGTGATTAAAATTAATCATAATGATTGAACTCAAATTAATCTTAATTAGGGACTGAAACATAATATTAGGATCTCAAATAACCTATAAGCTTATCAAAAACACAATGTATGTAAATATTATGGTCATAACACCATTATTATTTATTTATTTTTGTTATTTTAATTTTTTATGGTAATAACATGTGTACACATTTCTTTTTTTCAAAAATTCCAAGCGAGTCCTTTTCCTTCCCATTAAAAGGACCCCATCTATCCCAAATAATTACACCTCTAAATCATCCTAGGGACATAAAATATCTTACCAATAAACAAGGTAAAATATCCAGCCTTCCTCTTATAATCCTTCCCTTTTGAATAAGGATATACCATGATGCCTTTTGGAAGAAAATAGAAGGACTTACCCAATTAAGAGGCAATGCCTTCTCTCATGTCCTTTCATTTATTTTCTTTCACCAACCCCTCCACACTCTATTTTAAATGAATGAATAAAAAAAATACTATCCACATTAATCTATTATGTATTTATGAAATGTTTTAATCATAAAATTACACATACCTCCATTTAATGGATAATGAACATACTATTTATTTGTATGACAAACTACTACATCACGAAATGATGATTGCTCAATTAACATTACCACCTCTCATGGTGAACATTATGATGGACACCCTATATATATATATTTTTTATGTTTTTAATATTATATCTTCCTTTTAAAAAAATTTCATTTTATATTCTATTTGATCTTAATATGACAATTTCATTTGAGAAGTGTAGAATACCGCCCCATGAATGTGATATGATTCATTCATACACAACATGGATTTTATTAATAATGGATTTAGTGAATATAATATATATATATATATAGTATCATAAAAATAATTTATTAATGACATATATATATATATATAAATATATGTATTTTACTTTATTTCTCTCTACACTACAATAAAATAGAAATATAGTTAATTAGTACGTACAACCAACCATCTCCATGAACAGTGTATTTTGTTTCTTAATTTTATATTATATAGATCATTATAATACATATATAGTATGTATACATTATATTTATATCATGTATTAAAATATATAAATCAGTATATAAAGTATAAAAACCAAAGATATTAAAAATTTGGACACATGCAAATAATAAAGAGAATATTACCCGATGCGAACGCATAAGATATGATTATTAACTAGAGGGTAATATGAGGTTATAATGAAACCGTATATGGTATTAGATATAATAATATTGTTCATTAAAATACATAAACTAAATTTATATTTATTATATTGTATTTTTGAATGAGTATGTGTGATTTAATACCTAAGGTAAGATGATTTCATCTCACATTTTATTTCAGTGAGATACATCCTATATTTGCTACTCATTCCTTATTTATGGTTTATGTAATTACCATGATTTTATTATATGTATATTAAAATTAATTTTATGGGTATTCACATATTCCATATATGATCCTTATTTCATGGGGTTTATTTTTCAGAAGTTACCAAATCAGTAAAATAGTTTTATCTTAGTTTACCTTCTTTGCATCTCTGGTTTTTTATGCACCTAAATTATCTATTGTGGTGTATATATTTTAAATTTATATTTTATATCATGAAATTATTTTCAATAATGATATTTTATATTTAATTTAATTTATTTTTCTATTATGGATAGTATGTTTCCAATTTACAAAGTTACAAGAGTTTATTGAGACAATCTCATCGATTTTCATGATTTTTTATGTCTATTCATTCATTGACGAAATATTATAATCCATATCTCATGAAAATTAATTAATTATCTTATCCTCTAGTTATTCATGATTTATTCATATATTGGTACCATTTATTCAAATATTTTTAACAAAAGATAGTTAATAATGTTTTTTATGATATATCATCTTTTCCCTCTCTCTAGTCAGAAATCTGTGTTCCTCTAAAACCATGTCTTTTAAAAAGGGTTATTATGAATATTATAAAAATATTTTGTGATCATTAAAAGTAATTTTTACCTTTTTTTCTTTTAATAATGTTTTCAATGGAATCATCTTATCTATTTCAAAAATATTCATTTTTTAACCATTTTACCATGAAAAAGGGATGTTATTTTTAACATTTTATGAAATGTATGGATTTATCTATTTTAAATACATTGAAGATTTATTTTCATCTTTAAAGGATAATTTACATAAAGTTTTTTAAATTTCATTTCCATGAAATCGTGTTCAAAACATTTTCAATATCCTTTTATAAGACTTCAAGGAAATTAGATTTAAATATGTTTTAAATCCTATCGTATCAGTTTTTGTGGAAAATATTTTTCAAAATTCATTCAATCTTATTTTATATTTTTTCAATGAAAATGGTCATAACTTTTTTTCAATACATATTTATATATTTTTAATTTATTTTCAAACTAAATGGTTACCAAATGTTTTTATATTTTACAGAGACTTTTTAAATAAAAAAGGACATTTTTCTCATGAATTTTTTTCAAAATATAATTCAATATTCCTTCTAGGTTGAAATTTGATGATGTTACTCATAACCTTATAAGAAATAATCCAACAGTTGCATTCATATTATTTATTGAATGGTTTATAATATTATTGAATGATGCATATTAAACCCATTTCCCTTTTATGGGTTATATTCTTTTTAATCCCATTTTCATTTGACTATGAAACCTATCCTTTTTAAAAAGGTTATGATGTGATGAAATTTTAATGATATACCTTTAATTTCTTGGGATATTTTATTATTATCAAATGACCCATTAGGTTTTGATGCTTTTGATGGGGCATGCATCCATCATTGCAGGATCCTCTATGTTGTTGCCCTGCATTCCAGCTTTCCATATGCGGATGGCATTCATATCACATTCAAGGACGTTTTCTCCGCGATCGAAATCGGATGATGGGATGTCAATTATTTTATCTATGGATTCCTCTTCAAAAAAATTCACCTAGTTCGAGTCTCCCTTAATGATTAAGACATTTTTCTTGAAATTCTACCCTAGTGACATATCTTCTTGGATGCTGGTTAATTACCCTACTCCTACCAGGACATTCTAGTGGGTCAAGTTAGGGAAGAAATGTTCGATTGAAGGAGTAGTAATGTCTGACATTTCTAGCAAGTCTGGATGCTAAAACACAAATGTGTCATGGTTTCTTCTCCTTATGATTGGTCTTCTCAAGGGTACGGAATCCCAAGGCATCACACATAGAGTTTCAATAAATATATTACATATGAAGTTCCATTAGGAATTTCATAGCTTCCAATGTTTATCACATGGTATGCCACGAGTTTAATGTCTTGTGGAGATGGATCAAACTTATTGGAACACTAATAAGTGTGGATCATATGGGAACATCTTCTAGAGGGAGATATTGAAAATATTACAAGATTTTTGGATCTTGACACCCAATGGTGGAAGATCAATGGATGACTGGGTCCCAAAAAAAGTGGACACAATGGTTTACCATTTGATGTGATTGAAAATTATGGAGGTTTCCTACGTACCATTTATAGACATAAGGTATTGAATCCAATGTTATTCTAAGTGGTGATGAATCGCGGTGTACACAAAGGTCAACGAACTGCATACACACTAGGTATTACGTATAGATAGAGGTCTTTAGCAAGAGGGGAACTATTGGTTTGATGGTTATGGATTGTGTGGGGATTATTCATGGTTAGCTACCTGAATATATGGAATGATACCAACGAGACGTGGAGACTTAGGTAAGAATCATGATGGATGATGGATGGTTGAATGAATAGAATTAGAGGAATGGGTTGTAAGCGATGTGAAGATGATAGTAATATTGGGTTTGAACCTCAGAGAGGCTTCCTATGTAATTACATGTGTGGTAATCAATGTTCACATAGTTTAGTGGTGCGATGGGACAACAGAGGAGGTGGCCTGTGAGAATTGATGCATAGTTAGGACTCGAAGGAAGTGGAACCAATGGGTTCGGGCACGACCATCCCAAAATAATTTATCAAGGGGGATATCATTATGTATATGGGAGATGAGAATTCACCATGTAGTGGCCTCTTACATATTCCTATTGTAGGGAATCAAATTCTACATAGATCCGAATGGGGGATAAAATCGGTGTGTACACAAAAGAAAGTGACTTGACAACATGTTGGGGCTTATGCATGGTTAGCATACCAAGGGTTACTGTGACACTACTAGGACAAACAATGGATGTTAGTCCCAACAAAGGGGACACCATTGTTTACCAGTGTTTGGGGTTTGAAATCAAGAAGGCTTCCTATATACCATGTCTAGGAGAAAGGGATCAAAACACCCATAGTTAAGAAGAATACATTTTAACATCATGTGGGATGAAAAGGGTCACGTAGTTTAACACCATGCAGGATAAGGGCGAATTGGCATGAGGTGGTTGGGACTTATGGGTATTGGGAATGAATCTCAGGGAGGATTTCTATGTACAATGATTAGAAAGGGAAAGGATCAAGGATCACATAGTTTAGAATAGGGAAAAGGGTGGGGTGTAGGCCCCAGTCAAACCTAGGTGAATTCTATGGTTCATTATTATTCTCAGGCCAAATTAGTGATGCTCGGGGTGAGAAAAAAGAGGCATTAAAGAACAGATGATCACGTTGAAAAAGGTGAGTCTGTGAGGAATACCATGGGGATTATGCACGGATAGCAGCCTAGGGAGATGGAGATTGGGACATAATCCAGGATGTAGACCAGATGAAGAAAAATCCCAGAGGGATATGGATGATGTATCAGATGTCCCTATTCCCATCTATCCAAAAGACTTTGGTCATGGAAGAAGAGATGAGGATCTATGAAGATACCTACCACAATTAAGGCTAGGGGATTACACCAAGATGGTATCCCTCCCCCATGGATAGATATCATTCCATGCATGGAGGATCTCATTCAATATGAGCATGGTCTCACTCATGTGGGAACAAGTGGGAATGGATAATGTGTGAGGTAGGGTACCTCATGTATATTTCATGGGGCGTTTCCATAGTTTAACGTCTTGTGTGGGGAAAGATGGTCCTTGTTAATTTTAATCCCTTCAGATCAGATGATGAGGATTTGCTCCCTACCAATAGAACATTCATAGACAGATCACATTAACACTTGTTGATGGGAATACACGGGAAGTGCTGTGTGGAGATGGTGTTGTGCAGTGATCCCATTAGGGGTTCACATTATCATGGGTATGTTGAGAGGAAATAACTGTTACTATTCTTATGCGAAGAAGCACAGGGCGAGGCAACACATCATGAAGCACCACTAGAGGTACTTTGATGTTACATCACACTTGTTGGGAGGGACATACGAAAGGGATGTGTGTAAAACATGGGTGTTTTTCATCTGATTGGAGGTTCCAATATGATTTCTCTAATGGAAGGTTGGAATATTGAATACATATTAAAGGTTGTGTGTAAGGAAGATCAACTCCATGAAAACATCGGGAGGTTACATGCAAAAAAGGTGGGTTTTACGTGTAATAGTGAGGCATGTTCACAATAGGTAACTATATCATTTAATAATACATGATTTATCACAATATGAATTTGAATTCATAATTTGAATGGTCTACACACAATTGGATATGTTTTACGCAATTGGAAAATGTGGGCACAATATTGGTGATGTGCATGAAATTGGCTGGGCATGTGTGCAAATGGGGCGTTTTTTGAACCAATAGATGATTTTCGCACAAAAACTACTCTTTTCATGAAATTTATTATAAATTCATTCCAAGTTTCTATTTTTCACTCAATTTCCGTTGAATCAATAGGTACGGGCAACAGACATGCACTAATGAGCCCTCTCGATGGCAGACCCTTGGTAGACTAGTCACGCAAAATTGAGTACTTTAAAGTAATGTTTTTTGTGTGGGAGGGGTTGGATTTTGTGCATGTTATGCATGTATAATTATTCATCCATCCCAAAGGAAGGGGTACATAATTTTATAGATGTGTCCGAAATGCGACGGAACAATGCATGGTCAGTAATGAATCCCTCAATTGCAAAATATGCACACCTATACCCTTATGCATACCTGGTTTGGATTCCTTCTCTAGATGCCAACGCAATGTATTTGTCCTTGGCAGACCAAACATTACATTTAATGCTATGGTGTCCAACCATTTTTTTGGTTTTATACACATTGGGTCCATTTTACGTGCACAACTCCCTTTTTACGTGCATCATCCTTCTGAATCTCCAAATCCTCCACTGAGTTGAAGCCCGACTTTAGATCCATCCCCCAATATAGTTTTTCGGTTTCACTCATATTTCGGAGTGAAAAAATTCCCCGCATCATAATCTATGATACATGGTGTGCAATTGTCAGATTCTAATTAAAACTCCACACACTAAAACTTATTCTAGGGTTTTCACAAGAAACACGGCAGGGGCATGAAATTCCTTTCCACACATCTAAAAACCATGATCATCTCATAAAAATATCCAAGGAAACCATGCTCTCCATACCAGATTTCTCGCGTGATAGGCCCACAAACTCTCACGTGCAAAATTATTCCTAATTTTTGGGAAACACCCCGCTTTTGGTCATTCATTTACGAGCACCAGCTATTATTTTAATGCAATATCTATTTTTTCATGAGAAATGTACTAATTTCATGCCTATCCATCCTTTTTGTGCAAACTTTTATATTTCACACACTATCCTTGAACAATTTCATTTTTGTGCCTAATTAATTTTTTTATGTGTTGAACCTTTTTATTTTTCATATGCAACTTCTGAATTTTAGGAGTCACTGAAATGGCCACTTGACAAACTGATGCTCAGAGGGAGGCTACCCATGATACTTGGAGAGCTATTATAGTCTCAAATCCTCAAAATATTGGGGCATGGACTATTATATATGATAGCCAGATGCTTCTGGATATGATGAATCATGCTCCAAAAGACTACATGCTATTCATAAACCTACCAATATGGAACATTGGAATTTTGGATGAAATTATAATGTAGTCCGTTGAAATTGATATACCACGGTCGTGGGTGATATGTGAATATGATATAATACTGTATAATATCACGAACAATGGTTTCCCTACCTGGTAAACAACACATATGGTTGTTTACATCTGGAATGCAAAGGCTAGGACAATCGTGGGGAGTGAGCAAGCTGTTGAGGATCCTCCAACCCATTATGCAAGTACATTGTGGAGCAGTATTTTTTACTAGTCCAAAAGGCTAGGAGTAAGACTAGGACCTGAGGTCAAGGGGGGATTTCAATAGTGAGTGGGCAAGGGTGTATTTGGTATAGAAAACATGTGAGTAGTTTGGAGTAGAGCTGTGACACATCGATTTGTTTGAGGCTATGTAGACATCCCCATTCCATTTCTATAATCAACAGGGTCTAGTGTCTTATATTCTTAGTCAATTGTCTCCTAATACATAAACCTTCCACCTCCACCATGTGGAGGTCTGTATCTACCTTTGGGATGTCCATTGTTTCAGAGGAATCCCTAGAGATAAATTTTAATATGATGAGTTTTTTCCTTCAAAAAATACCAATTGAGATAGGTACCAGACTCTTATTCTAATATGGCATCTGTTGAAGATGGCCAAGGAGTGTCTTGAGATCAAGGACCATTTTAAATACACATCATACCACAAGTGGTTCATCATATGTTTTAGGGAATATAATAATCTGAAGATTCTATTTCAAGGAATTTGGTGCCCAACTATGTCACTGAGAAGCAAGATTGGGTCTTATTGGAGGGTCTTGGAGACAAGAGAATATTAATCTTAGGGATTTAATGTGAACGAAATTCAATACCTGAATTTCTAGTATGTCAGATATATTGTTGTGTTCATGAGTGGATGTATACTACCGACGAGGGACACATTTATGGGATACCATCCTAGGATGCTATTTAGGGCTGGGATCATGGCAGCCAATCATAGGGTCAACCTAGGGTTTTCCATGCTGGCCTGACTGTATGAAATTATGGGAAGGAAATCAAAAGGAGGCATGACCATAAGGATATGCAACCACTTCTAAATTCAATATGGTTGGATAGAATCTCAATGTGGTAGATATGGTTTCTAAAATTCCATTGTTCACCCAGGTGGTGGGTTATGGCTATCTTTGTTGATAATTACAAGGATTAATCCAATGGAACTTAATGAAGTCGGGATGAATCATCAGATAGGAAATCATGCTAACTATTCCATTAGCCAATTCCAAACCCTTTCTGGATAGATGGTGGACAACAAGGGGGGACCAATGGAATAGAGGGAGAACATACAAAGTATTAGAGGTGGGGTTTTGGTAGATCATATTGATGAGAATATCTTTTGAAAACACTTCATGACATCATGGGTTACCAGGAAGTTTGGATGCATACAATGGATGTCCAAGAAGATGTATACACTACGGGAAAAAGGGGTTTTTGCGACGGGTTATTTGTGATGGGATCCCGTCGCAAATAGCTGTTTGCGACGGGGCCCCGTCGCAAATCACCCGTTGCAGAAAACGCCGTCGCAACTATTTTTTTTTTGCGATGAGCCCATCGCAAAAACACTTATTTGCGACGGGAAATTGGCCCGTCACAAATAGGTTTCTGGTTTTTTTAAAAAAATCTTTTGCGACGGGCCCGTCGCAAAAAAGTATTTACGACGGGCCATATTCCCGTCGCAAATGGTTGCTTCGAAGCGGGTATTTGCGATGGGAATATAGTCCCATCGCAAATAATAATAAAAAAATTAAAAAAAAAATTAAAAAATTTATTTATTATTATATAAATTAATAAACCTATTTATATTGATATAAATATAATATTTATTTTTTAAATATGTTTTAGAAAGGAAGAATGAAAATCAAATATGAATGTATAAGATGTTCAGTAAAATAGGCTTATAAAATAAATTAAAAAATATTTTTAATTAGTAATTATGTAAATTTTATCTATTAATAGTCATTTAATAACTCTTTGAATATAAAAAAAATAAAAAAGTTAAAGAAAGATGGAAAATAAGTTAAAAATGAAACCTAAAATTCAAACGGCCATAACTTTTGATCCGGGACTCCGTTTGAGCTGCACATCATATCAAATCGAAGCATGCGACGAGCTCTACAGAGCTGTGGACGGGTAAAACCCTTACAAGGTTGCTTCAAGGCCAAAAAAGGCCCATAAGGCCTCCAAAAATGAGTTTTTAGTCAGGGTACCCCGGGTTTTCACCGTTTAAACAGCTATAACTTCTACTCCCGATGTCCGATAAACCTATACCATATATCATATCGAAGATCGTTTCATTTTCTTCGATTTGACTGATTGTGGAGCTGAAACGGACTTCTAGATTAGAAGTTATGGTCATTTAAATATTCAAATGGCTATAACATCCGATCCGGATGTCCGTTTGGCTAGTACCGCATATCATATCGAAGATCGTTTCATGTTCTTCGATTTGACTGGTTGTGGAGTTGTAACGGACTTACGGATTAGAAGTTATAGTCTTTTTAACATTCTCGGTGGATTTTCACCCCCTCATTCCTATGTATTCATTCATAACTATACATATATATATGTGTGTGTGTGTGTGTATCTATTGTATATATGTATTTATTTATTTATTTATTTATTTATACATATACATAAAAACCCATATTTTATAAATTTATTTAAAACTAAGCTTATAAATATATATTAATTAATATACAAATAAATATACGAATAAAATCTTATAACTATATATATATATATATATAGAATAAATATATATTAATATACGAATAAATATATGTATATTTATTTATATAACCAAATATATTTATATTAATATAAATCCATATTAATATACGAATAAATATAACTATATATATATAGATATATCATCAAATGTATAAAAAAATGAAATGGCTTAGTTGTAAAGGTTAATGCGCGCATGGGGGAGGTTTATTCCTATTTATTATTAATTATTCCTTTTTATTATTAATTATTTCTAATTATTATTAATTACTACTAATTACCATTAACTATGAACAATTAATAATAATAATTTAAATTTATTAAATAACAAAACAATATAAACACAATTAAATTAAAACTAATTAAAAATAAATAAAACTAATAAAAAATTTAAATTAAATATTAAATTAAAAAGAAATTAAATACCTTTAAAATTGATCTGTGGTTATCTCCGATAACTGTTGAAGACATCAATATCAAATCTGGAAATAAAAATTAAACTTAAGAAACTGTGAACTCTAAAAATGGAGTTTTGAGAGAAATTGAGAATGAATGAAAAAAAATGGGTGGGGGTATTTATAGGTTAGATTATTTGCGACGGGATTATTTGCGACAGGATACCCGTCGCAAATACTTGAGCCCGCATTTATCACGGTCAACGGTTAAATAGTTATTTGCGACGGGACCCGTCGCAAATATTAACCTGCTGACATACTATTTGCGACGGGGTGTATATTCCCGTCGCAAATAGTTTTTACCGCCACCGGGTATTTGCAACAGGGTATATTCCCGTTGCAAATAGTTTTTACCGCCGCTGGTTATTTGCGACGGGTGGTAACCACCCATCGCAAATAACTTTCCCGCGGTTTGGCGCACTATGCGCACCAAGCCTTTTGCGACGGGTGAGATTTACCCGTCGCAAATAAGTGGTTATTTGCGACGGGAAAATACCCCCGTCGCAAAAACCCCTTTTTTCCCGTAGTGATACAACTGTCCACAAAGAGAATAATCAATGTATCCTTCACCAATTGTGGCTAATGTTCACATCAACTGGAATGTGTGAGTTAATTACGCTTCCACTATCTAACGTCAATTCTATCCTCTCAACAAAGTATACTGAACATTGTGTGGTGACATATCTATAAGCGGTATAGTGGAAATGAATTTGGCAGATCAAAGCAGTGAGCCTTGTATGTAGACAGTGAAAGGAAATGTAGAGTACTCATGGGGAAGTATGTTCAGGGACATGTCAGGCTACTGTGATGACACAGGCTGGTACCTTGATCGCCGGAGCATTGTGTGGTGTGGCTACGCCTCTTCTATCGAGAGGGAGGGGTTTAGCGGACCATCTCATAGGGCAGTCATGGATCTCCATAAAAATATGATTTAGTACCATCTCCAATCATCTAAAGTTCTATTTTTCCCTACCCTTTAGTTATCATGGATGTCCTTACGGCAGTCACTGAGAAATTATTCCTTATGGAAATGTTTGACATGGGATGGGCTCTAACATCCAATGGTCGAGCTCCATCGAATTAATGATAGAATGAACTTTCACCAACGACACTCATATCTGACACCCATGGATGTATATGTCTTCTAGCAAGGAAAGCATGAGGAACCACATATTCTGATGAAAGTTTGGCTCAGCCTGGAGCATGATATGAATAAACTAACATCTGATGATGGAAACAGAGATGAGGATGAATAAGAAGGGAGAGAGGAGGTGTGAGGTGAAGAAGAAGGAGGAGAGGACGTAGGGGAGTGTAAAGGTGATGATCCCTATGGAATAATAACCCATTATATGGGTCCTCATGAGAGTGGCAATATTTAAAAATTTAACACGAAAACAGATGAACAGGTCTAAGTAGGCCTCAATCCTTATCATTATCCTTTTTCATTCCATTTTTGGATTCACCGACCAATATCTGCTATGTTCTAGTGCACATTGTCACTTGTGATCATTCCTCAGAACCTACTTATTGGGGGACAAAGGTGGGAGATCAATCATGGCTAGAGTGGTTAGGGGAAGGCATATCAAAGGGGCGGCAACAACCATCTCTGAATCCCAAGCCATCCCTATAGCATTGAAGGTGATGAAGCATGTTATTGAACTAAAATGTGATGGGGGGTCTCTTATAGGGGAAGCTCCTACAGTGTTCAAATCTCCAAATTCTACCGCACTAAGATCTTATAAATCTCAGTTTTTAAATACATACATTTATCTTTGAGAAAGTCGACTAACCGAGGAACCACTCCCTTGTACATTAACCACAGTATTGGAGACTCGACAAGCATCTGAATTCAGTACACATGTGGTCGATTTACCAGTGCCTAAAGCAACTCATACATGGACAACCAATCAAACCGATCCAGTTTTGGTGCTTAGTGACCCAGGAGTTGAGGCATTAGGTTACACCCCTACCACGGTGATGTTAGAATCTGGTGGGGGTAAGGCCATTGAGGTGGTGACAAGCAAAGTGGGACACATTCTAGAGGAGGACCCTGCAGTTGACCTTCTAGATTCCTTTCCAAAATATCATATTGTGTACCCTAAAGAAATAGGTGATTCTAACCTAGAAGAAACCAAGGAGTGCCAAATGTTGTGGCATAAGGGGTGGGAGTGTATCAAACACACCTATAAACATCAAAAGGCCTGCGGGATGAACTGCATGGGGTCACTCTGTATCTGGTTTCATATCCTCTACACTAATGGTTTGGACCACTGTCACCTTCATATGAAAATCTATTATTACCTTGCTAAGAAGATGAGAGAGAGCGGTGAATATCAAGATGTCTCAAGGCTCTAGGAAATGATTGAAAATGTTCCGAGACATCATGTGGCTGAGAAAAGTACGACGTCTAGACAATTAGGTGGGTGAGAGTTCCACGTTCATTGGGGGACAATATGGTGTTACTCAATGATTGTAAATCTAGCTAACAAAAGCTCAAGAAAAATTTGTGCATGAGATCCTTAAAATGGATGAGTTCCAAACTGATCATGAGAATCTCCAAGTCAATAACAATTAATTTCTATTTTTGGATACTTGTGAGGATAGAATACTTAGAGAGTGGTAGGAAACCCTAGAAGTAACATGTGAAAGGATGGAGCAGTTGATGTAGTCCATTAAAGGGGCTGATCCATAGGGGCCCAGTTTTGGCTGATCCCCCCCCCCCCCAAAAAAATATTCCATTTTGTTTGTGTATTCTAAGCCACATGTAGGGACCTATTATTTACCCATTTTTATGCATCTCAATCATAGTGGCGTTAAACAACTAATGAACAGTCTTGAAACTCGCATGGGTGATACCTAGTGTGAGAATCAAGGGATGACCATATCATTATTCCCATTTAATATTAAAATTCCATCCATATCCAAGCATCTGTGTTCTGATCAAATATATTGGGGTTTCTAAGATAAATTAAGTAGTCCAGACTAAATAATGAAGTTCCTAGAATAGTCGATTTGCTGATTTCCAAACATGCTCTAGTGCATGAGTAGGGTAATGCCTAGAGTTTTGGAATCAATCCTAACATAGGGGAGTGGAAAGTGGGAATATCAATAACCAAAATCTTGGTCCCTATAGATATTGCATGAAAATGAAGGATAATTGTTTACAATTTTAGAAACATGAAACCCTTATTGCGTTAGTCTGGAATGGGGACATCAAATTAGGGAAGACCAGTAACCATGTTCGAAACCCAATTCCTAACTCGAAATGTCATCCATAGTCTTCATGATCTCTATCCTAGGATAGTGGGCGAGACTTAGGCTGAGAATCTATACTATTAGGGGGTTCATTTATTCGTGGAAGAGGACGAGGGTCCAAATATAAGGAACACAAAGTGTAGAGGGTGCAGTGATGGGTTGCTCGAATGGAGTCCAACAATATTTAAATTATGCCACTATAATGAAAACACATTGGGTGAGTGAATCGATCTAATCAGGGATCACACTCTTTTTCTAAAAGGATATATGTGGTGAGAGCCTCAAATGGGACACCATTTTACATTGATCCCATGAGGATGATAAATACATAGTCTAATGGCGTAAGATGAGGATAGAGAGGGAAAGTGGAGATCCCCAAGGGGGGCATCCACATTGTGTTCACTACAGACCTGACATGAATGAGGGCATATGTATTCCACAACACACCACCTAATCCCTGGAGAAATCAAAGGCCCATGGATCAAATATGGAGAAATTTGGGCTATGACCGATACAAAGTGTTCGAGTGTTCCTACATATCCCATTAGTATGGTAATCAAGCCATACATAGTTCTCTCAAGAACGTAGTTCATAGTCTAGAACTCGAACCAAGATGGGAAGAAACAAGGGAGAGAAATGGTGATGTTGTTCAAAAACTAAACATTGATTAGGAAAAATGGATTTTGCAGCATGCCACAGGCTTCCTAGGGAAACCTTATGTTGGGGGAAAATGGTTGAATTTACGCCATACCTAAGATGAATTTTCTGGGCTCTCTTACGTATCCCATGAGAATTGGAAGCCTGCCATATGTAATTCTTGATAGATTCGTGCAGTTTAAAATCATTTGACAAAAATTGTTATCAGGATTGAAGGATGATCCTTGAAGGGAAATACATGGCATGGATGTCATGAACCCAATGTGAATGATAACCCGAGAGGCACTCACTACACTACATTCTCCTAATAGAGTTCGGGCCAAGGAGGCCAAGAAGAGGGAAGTATTTGAGAGACATGGGGATGGAACTGAAGGAGAAATATCAAGTTGTTCTTAAGTATCCCACTAGGATGGAAATCAATCCACATGTTGTTCTAGATTATAGCATAGAAGCGTACCAATTGCAAGAGAAATACTATTGTGCGGGTCTGGCCTAAGAAGCAAATGAAGCGACATTTAATGGATCTTTTATATTGTTTTAGGGTGGATGTGTATTTTTGTGAAGAAACAAACCTAATATAGAGAATCCGAGTGTTTGTACAGGAATCAAGACATATATAGGCCTTGAAAAATGGAATTGTGGATGATTGATACTAAACATGATGTCCCCTCGAGTGAGGAAATCACAATGCGTAGTCATTTTTGGTCATTTGGAAAGGACTATAGAGTGGTAGTTTAGGGTCGTTTTATTTGACCATCACAAACATTTTAATTTCATATTGCTAAGAAGATGTAGTTTAAAGTCATGTGGGACAAGGGAGTATAGATTAATGTCCCATGGAATATATTCTTTAGTGAATAATGAGGTTCTAATGGGAATTTGAAATGGGGGATAAGACATATCTCATGAAAATGAGGACATTAGTCTATATCCCATCGCGTGCAACCCCTAAGGGGGGAACATCAGGGAAGGGTGTAAGAAATGATTAGGAGATTTAGGGATGGACCCAAAGATGAAATTTTAGGGCATTCCTACATATCCCATGAGTATTGGTATATATATATACATAGTTCTAGAAGAGGATTTCCATATTAACGTATTGTAATAAGGATGGGGACATAAGAGACTAGATCATAAAGGGGATACGTTTTGTGTCTATCACAAACTAGATGTGAAGGAAGACATAATCCCACATACCCCACACCTCAAAATTCTATAAGGGACAAATACAAAAGGGATAATATATGAGAAAATTAGTGGAGCCTAAGATAGACCCATAGAAGAAGTGTTTGGGATTTCTTATATATACCATAAGGATGGGAATCAAGACCTACATAGCTCTGGAAAGATTTGGTTTGTTTAAAAACATGAAATAAAGACATTGTGAGATCTCAGTTTAAAGTTGTAGAGAACAAACCAGAAGAAGTGAGACTCTTCCAAGAGAACATAAACCTTGACCAAATCCCTAAGCCCATGTGATCCATTATTGATAAGGTAGACAAGGGTGGATAAGATCGTTGCACCACATGGAATACAATGAAAGGGGAAACTGTGTGGATCCTCGAATGACCACACACGGTGGCTTTGTCCTCTTAACAAGAAGGCGTGCACTGAGGGATATAACCAAGAGTGTAGAAATTCCACTTGAACATGATGTAGTGGAAAAGTATATGAATCACAAGAAAAATATTTACGTATTAATGGGGTAGCGTAATGATGGTGGATAACTGTTGACCGTTTTTGAAAAACAACATCTATTTCGTGTCACCTCAAATGGGAACAAACAAATGAGAATCGACCGCTGACCATATTTTCAATGACATAATTGTGTCAAATATTGATTCTAAATCATCAGGGATGTTGGCCCAAGATGATAAGATATAACCGAGGCCTAGAATCCGTGTTGTTCATGGGCCCTATCAAATGTGAATGATGGTGACCGACCAAATAAATGGAAACATTTAGCATGAAAACAGATGAAAACCTGTCAATGTAGTATCAAACACTCTATGAACAAAACAATAGGGCTCTTGGGTATGTTGGTTAATTGTTAAATAAGGTCAAGGGACCCAATTTGAAAAAATATGTCTCGGGAAGATGAGTGAAAGACATGGGTATGGACAGCTATCAAGATAAAGGTACGTTGAGTTTCTATTTCAAACGAAACGTGAATGAGAACATAATCCCATACCACACCACATACCCCCTACCATAAAACATAGGCCCAGGGGAGAGGAGGAAGAGGTGGAACTTATGTAATAGGGATATACCTGAAGACGAAATGTCTAGGATTTCTTACATATTCCAGGAGGATGGGAATCAGTCCATACATAGTTCTGAAGTGGTGTGTAGTTTAACATCATGTGAAAAGGATGTAGATGGTAGGGGGATCTCAATGTGGAATGTGAATTTCATCGAGAATAACCTGACATGAACGAGGAAATAATCCCACATACACCACACGATTCACAATTTATGTAAAGAACTTAGGACAATTGGCCAAGAGAAATAATAGAAGAACCCAGGATGGACACAAAAATGAAATGTTCGAGCATTCCAACATATCCCATGAAGATTTGAATCAATCCATATATAGTTCCTAACATTTCATGCAATTTATCGTCATGAAACCAGAAATTGATAGATCTTAGTTTGTGGCCATAGAGCTTGGACCGTAGAGGCCATGTTTAATTTCATGTTTGTGGGAAAGAATGTGACAATCAGTGAATTAATGTGTCTATCATTTATGAGACCACATAATGAAAATAAGGATTATGTATAACTACTGACCATATTTTCAACACAATATCCCTCTCATGTAGCCTGAAATGGGAAAAAATGAGCATTGACGCAGACCTCATTCACAACATGAGACTTGTGTCAAATTGTCATTTGAAATCCTCAAGGATGTTGTTCCAAGATGGTAAAAGAGCACTGAGCCCAAGAATCCTTGTTTTTCGGGGGTCCATTTGGATGTGAAATATGAAGAAAACCCTAATGATGGGATCTATGAAGCATGGTGGTACCTGTACAATTTAATGTCTTGCAGCAAGAATGATGCATGGAGGAGGGGTGTCTCAATTGGATGCGTGTGACCTGAAAAAATTAGCATGAAATTAACGAAAACATATAGTCCATACAAATCATAAAAATACTATATGGGAACTTGGGATAGGGGGGAGGAATTGTCCATGGACCTGAAGCTGGTCCACAAGTAAACAATTCCCAACTAGTTTGTATTTTATCATCATGCGGGATGAGTGTTGAGTAGTTTCACATCCTTCATACAAAGAAGATCATGCTACTTAATTTCATATGGTGAGGATGGTAGTGATCATAGTTTAGGTTCCTAAGGCTCAGACTGTGATTACGTGACCCTTTATATGGGTATTGCCTTCCCAAATCTCAAAATCCCATGTGAGTCATTATTACTATGGGAAAAAGTGATGGGATCGGGTTCTCCCCAGCATATAAGGGTACAACAATGAGGTAATGATATTGGTATGGGTCGATCCCAACCATACCAACATTCTTTCTTGACGCAAAATGATGTTTGAAGGGATTATAGGACAAACTAAATCATTATCCCAAGACATATAGGGGTGTTGGTAATGATAAAGGATGGTTGTTGACCATGTTCGAAACACAACATCCCCATCATGTGACCTGAAATGGGAACTAAAAATAAGCATCGTCTACTGACCATAGTCGAAATGTGGGACTTGTATCAACGTCTCAATCAAGACCCTCCAGGACGTTGACCTGAAATGGAAGGCGACCCAAAAGGCCAAGCATCTGTACCATTCAAGGGACATTTCAGATGTCAATGTTGATCGGAACCCAAATAAAGGGGACACGTGATGGGTGAATATACATGTGCAGTTTAACTTCATATGGTTAGGATGAAAGGTGTGGAGATCTCTAAGGATGGGGATACATGATGCCGTAATGATAAACTAGATGAAAATGAATGAAAACAAGTCCCACACCACACCATGTATTTTGAGAAGCATCTAGGTAAAGGGGAGAGACCCAAGAGGAGATCTTGATGTTTTGGGCTAGGCCCACATATGAAATATCAGAGTGTTCCTATGTATCCTATCAGGGAAATAATCAATCCATAAATAATTAATGAGATGCTGTGTATTTTAACATCCTGTGAAAAAGATGTGATGGACCATAGTTCAGGGTCATAGAGATCAGACTATATCGGTATATTTTTTTCTCACTATTTAACGTTGTGAAGGATTATAAAGTAGTTTAACGTTATGCGGGATAGGTGATGGGTAGTTTTACATTCTTCATCCTAGATGAATCACACATTTTATCATCATGTGATGAACACAGAAAAGTTTATTGTCAGGCACCACTAGCTTACATAGGAAGTGTACTGCTTGAGGAATTCTGAATTGATTGTAGGGGTGATATGCTCACCATCCTTGGTGATAAGGGAGTATGCGCCATTGGGGAAAAACATGTGAATTATGTATGGTACTTCCCATTGGGCTCTAGTTTTGGTGGTTTTCTACAAGGTATCATTGGTGTTCTCAGGGCCAATATGATGTCACATTTAATGAAAGAGGAGAGATAAACATTCTTATTTAAATATCTGGCTATCTTGTCATGATGTCTCTCTAGATTGTCCATGGAACAATTATTTTTCTATTCATGCACTTCCAGTTCGACAAGATGGATTTTCAATACCTTATCAGGTGTCTGATGATTGTATGTAGCTAAGAATAATGAAGGAAAATGAATCTAGAAGGGTAGTAGTTCCTCTATTCGATACAACATTGAATATGGTGTCACCTAAGTGGAATTATGAGTTTTCATATGATTGGAAAAAATATAATTGGTGGGTTTCTATGACCAACTATTCTTGTTCTAACCAAACATTTTTTGCAAAATTCAAGATATGGTTTTTTTGAATGCTGCGATCTAGACATTTTATTGAACATGATAAATAGAGTTATGATTAGAACAGATGTTGTACATGGCGTAAAACTTCTTCAGTTCAGATTCCCATAAGTTCATGATATTATCAATGAGGGCATCATGAGGGAATCTGAATCGATAAATGTTATTGGAGCTCACAAACTCAACAATAGAACGTGCCTTGACATCTTTGAGTAGAACTACCTCCACCCGCTTGGAAACAAAATTTGTAGAGATCAGGATGAACTAGGATGGGAAAGCTATCACCAATGGATGTATTTCCATGACATAGAGTCCCGAGACCATAAATGGCCAAGAGTACATGGTATTATGGAGATTCTCTGGCTGCTGATGCAAAATATTAACATGTATTTTTCATGCATGTTACCTCTTGGAAAACTAAATACAATCACATATCATGGCGGGTCAAAAATACCGCAATATATTGATTTGATGAGATAGTTTTGGCCCTATCTGATTATAACCATGGGGACCAACATTAAATTCCTACATGACATAAGAAATATCTCCTACTTGAAGGAAAAGGAGAAGAATCACATCAATCTCGTTCATGTTGAGGATCCACTTAATACTGGTACCACTCTAAATGGTGAACAACAATGTGGGTCTTTGGGATCGTTCATGCTTGGATCGATCTGTTGGGAGATTACTATGCTGGAGGCACTCGATAAAGGGGGTACTCTATTCACGAGTAACTTCCTGCACTATGGTAGAGGGCCTGGGGGCCTAACGTTGAGGCACACGTGGTAAGGTGGATTACCTTCAGGCTATCAGCATCATACGAAGTAACAAAAGAAATGAATCTATGATGCGCCACATGGATAATAAAATAATCATATTCAGAATTAGAAACAGATGGGGACAATCTATCCAAGGCATTGGTTAGATCATTCAATGAATGATGGATGTTAGTAACTTCCGACAAAGATGTTAACTCAACCATTAGGTTTCAGGTACGTTCTAATAGTGGTACGAGATCCAAATTTTTAAAGACATAATCACTGTTGATCTACATGATGACTAGTTTGGATTCCCTTACACATGAACGTAGAGAATGTGTATCTTGAGGGACATCTCAAGACCAGTGATGAGATCCATGTAATCTACCTCATTATTAGAGCAGTATTCTGACAATAGGAATGAATATGGTAGAACATCTTGCATTGGCGTGCTGAAGATGATACCCATGACCACTCTGTTAGGTCTATGATTTTTCAGTCTTCTACCAATTTTGCTTTGGAAAGTGCCATAGAAATTATTTTTCCGACCATGAATTTCTTGATCTACTAAGAGGATTGCCTTATCTGTAAAATTATGATCCAGAGAATGATCCATGGGAGTTTCCTGGGCGGCAAAGAAGTCTACCAATGTCGGTCCCTTGATATCCTTATAGGGGACAAACATGATGTAGAACTATAGTAGGATCACTTCCCACTGAGATAGACTACCTGTCAATATGGGGAGGTTCAGAATGTACTTCAGGGGACCCACTTGGGACACTATTTGTCTCTCATGGTGTTACACGTAATGTCATAATTTCTGCACTACGAACACCAAAGCAAGACATCTTGTCTCGATAGTGGAATATCTGGTCTCTATATCGTGGAGTATGCGGATGATATAGTATAAACTATTCTATATTCCCCCATTGTTCTTCTAGGTGAGAAGGGTTCCGTGAGATCGCTCTAGAGTAGTCACATAACTGACCAGCGGCTTTCCAAACATGAGTGGCTTTAGGACCAGAGCCTTTAATAGGTGATACATGATTTCTTCTAAATATTTCTGGAAATCCTCATCCATCTAATAATCAGTGCCTTTATTAATGAGTTGGTAATGGGGTTTATATTTTCCATCCATATTTTCTATGAATCAGTGTATATAGGCTCTGTGGCCTTTAAATCCTCAAATCTCTTGAATGTTTATCAGAGGATACATAAGACTGATGGATTTTATCTTTATCGGATGGACCTCAATGCATCTATATCTAAAAAAAATGAGAAACATTCAGAAGGTGACCCTGTAGGCACACTTCAATGGGATCATCCTTAGATGGAGGGATATGAGGAGGCCGAACACATTCTTGGGATCATTGAGATGGTATTGTCACTAGAATTATTTGACTACCATATTGTACACATTGAATTCCAGCAATGTCATAAGGATCTTCTTAAATATGCAATTCATGGAATTCTTATAGTTTGATCCAACATTCTTTAGACTGAAGGGCATTACCCGGAGGAAGAAAGTACCTTGTGGTTCCCTGAAGGCCATATAATCTTCATCCTTAGGGGCCATTCAAATTTGGTTATACCCAAAATACCAATCTATAAAAGAGAGATCATAGATACCTACGATGGCATAAAATGATAGTTATGTCACAGGAAGGGGAGAATAATCCTTTGGATAGTGACGGTTGAGAAATCTGAAGTCCATGTAGACTTTAATCTGTCTATTCTTCTTTCTGATGGGCATAATGACACTTGACCATCTGGGGTACTGGACCTCCTTCAAAAAGATTGAAATGATTCACTTATCAATATCAGCCTTGGACATGGATCCTTGTGAAGGGTGTATATTTCTTGGAGGTTGTTTGAACCTGTGATGATTTACTGGAAGACATAGTTGGTGGATGATGTCCTAAGTATCTAGTCCTAGATTCTAATAATAAATATATGAAAATGAATCCTGAGGCTACTTCAAAATTTCCACATAACATTTCTACTCTTCGACCGACATAACATCACTGATCAATTTGGTTTTTGGATCTATCTCGATATGATGGGTCACATGTACCAATTAATTGATTGTGGTGGAGACACCCTCTTCAAAAGTGGGGTGATAATCCTCTAAATCCTAATCATTGTTTACAGTGGAGGGATAATCAGGGGAGGTGATTCTTCTTTGGTGAATGATCCTAATGGGACATTGGCAACAACCTAAGAGGCGGTGGACACTGCATCTGGGAACTCAGGTACTACTGAAACCATAGCTATGAAAGATTTCAACCTAATCCCATTTTTCCTTCGACCAAAGGGTCCATGTTTGATGATATGAATGAAATAATGGAATGTTTTCTTGATCCAATTTATCATAGCTTGGAAAAACAAGAATGCATTATGTATTTTCATTGCCACGGTGGAGACATCCCAATACCTTGTGAGATTATGTGGCTCTGGGATCAACCAAGCCTGATTTTTATTGGAATATAAGGTGTAATTAAAACACCCCTTAAACATAGAAATGTTATTACCCCTCATTCTAGATACAACAAAGCATTTCCCAAAATCTAGAGTGGTGGCCTCTATTTAGTGGATTGGGAAAACGTAGGTGTCATCCAGGTTTGTCCATGGGCCGATCATTGCCATAGTCTGTTCAGCCATGTTAGCCTAAATCTTCTTATCCATTATATTGTGTTAGTAAGCATCCAGGTAGTGGGATTGTAACGTCCATGTTCCAGAAGCCACCCAGAGGCACCCCATACCTAGTTGGTCACATGGCCTCAAGATCATTTCCCCTAATGCTAGAGGCTGCCAACTAGCAGTGATGGCCTTGGGGGTGATAGTGAGGAAACTATGCCCTCATTGGCAGACTAACACAGCAGAAGAGACAAATAGATAATAATAGTGGAATTAGGAATAATCCATAAAAAATTGAATATCAAAAGTATGAATAAATAAACAACTGAAGTGTATATATATAAAAATGATGCATGGTACATATATCTTGGAAAACATCTAAACACCTCACAATTCTGGAATAGAGAACAATGCTAATCCAATGTACAAAAGAAAACAGATAAATAGCTCCTCAGCATTGCAAGCCTCATCATCGTCTCTTTCTCTCTACCTCCACAACAAATAAAGTACCTGAAGTAGAAGGGTGTATGCCATTATATATTCATAAAAAAATATAATCTGTTTGTTCCCAAATGCATAACCCAAATAGGGTGTGTGACTAAATCGTAGTAGGCAATCACCACAAGATCTGTGTCTAACAGACAATGAATACATGAATGGTAATAAACAAAAGAATGCAGTAAACAAGGAAGTACTCATTAGTAACCAGTCCTATATTTTCAATACAATCAATTCCATATATCAACAAAAACAAAACAAGTAGGTAACCCTCTAGGTAGTTCACTCTGCCTATCCCTTCTAGTTCATTCAAAACAAGGATACTACAAAAACTCTCCGAGGAAGATCTCGCAGTCAATTCCACTTATAGTACCAATATGAGAGACTCACTGAGGAAGATGACATGGTAATTTCCCCATATAGTCAAAAGTGATAAAAACTATTTGAGGAAGCTCACTCAGTCAATTACCCATATAGTCAAAAGTGATAAAGACTCTCTGAGGAAGCTCACTCAGTAAATTCCCCATATAGTCTATTACACCAAGTTCTCACATCCCTGTGTATGTCAAACAATCATGAGAATGCAATAAAGCCAAAGTAAACCTCAATAACTACATGAATAAACAGTCTATAACATCTCATTCAAGTTAGATAAGATAATCACTCCATTATATAGAACTAGGCATGGGAAAAATCAGGGAAGCCTAATGGATAACAAGACCAAACAACCGTAAAAATAACATGCATGGGAAAACATATCCAATGCTTAGCAAACAACCCTATTCACACCCAATTAACCACTATTTGCACATACCAGCATAGCGGGAAATTAACAGGGTTAAAATGGTAAAGACGCAAAACCCTGTTCAAGGGTATTGGAAACAATTGCACATAATACTCGAATATATTCAACGGTAAGGAAAAAAATACATACCTCAGTGTTGGGATATCGTTATACTTGAGCCTTAGGGCTTGAACCACCTTATAACTCCGGATATCTATAAAAATGTCTAAAATGTTCAATAGTTGATAACTTGAGAAGGAGGATGAATTGGGAAATGTAGATCAAGTAGAATAGAGAGATTACTGAGGCAATCCCAACGTAATCTATGGCAGTTGAATCGGAGACCGAATGCTCAGTCGGGGGCTCGGAGAAGATTCTCCATCGAACGGGATCTCTCGGCTGATTGAAACCTAGAAGAAGATGGTTTTTGCGATTAGATGCAACCCCTCTACGTTTAATGAAAAAAAATAAATGGTGTGTACTTTTGAAGTACACGGTGAGTACATTCCATTTTTATACTCCACTTTCGGTGACCTCCAAGTCACCCCCACATGGTCATGTGCGTGGCCGCTACACGGCGTGTACTCGGAAAGTAAACGACGTGTACTTCGAAAATTTCCAGAAATTTCCCTCATTCTCAACAATGACCGAATGAAAGAAAACATACCGGAAAACAATATCCGGGTTCTTAAAAACTTCCCATCTTAAAGAAATTCATCCCCGAATTTCCCAAGCAAGGCGGCGAAGAAGAACGAACCCAAAATAGATCCAGCCACTAGGATCGTACATCGGCCTCCCTCTCCCATGTCTTGTTCAATACTCTCCTGTGCTTCTATAGCAGTCATACCAAAGGAACAGAACAAACATGGAGAACTTTTGTACTTTTGATCGACAATCCAGATAGGATGCTCCTCGAACGATGCATCCACTTCCAAATCAACCTCCTCATGATGGAAAACATGTGATGGGTACGAGAAGTAACATTGAAGCTGAGAAATGTAGAAGATGTCATGAATTGTCTGGTAGCTCTGAGGTAACTACAACAAATAGGCAATCAGTCCAACTCTCTCCAAAACCTCAAACAGCCCGATGTACCCCGGAGAATTCATACCCAGTCTCTTAATCCCCTGTGCACCAACCATGGTGTGACACGCAAGAAAACCTGATCCCCAACCTCGAAATCGAGAGGCTGTCTCTAATGATCAACATAAGACTTCTGTCAAGAATCTGTAGTATTCATCCTTTTATGAATCAACTCTATCATCTCAGTTGTCTCCTAGACAAGAAGAGGTCCCAGTATAGCTGTCTCTCCTGCCACCAGCCAATATAAAGGTGAGCGACATGACTTACCATACAAAGCCTTTTAAGGTTCCATCTGAATAGTCTCTTGAAAACTGTTATTATATGAAACCCCCATAGGAGATATATTCTTCTCCCCATAACCACCAAAATCCAGGATGCATGAATGAAGCATATTCCCAAGAAACTGAATCGTATACATGGACTCACCATCTATCTGGGGTGGTAAGTTGTACTCAAAAGTAAAAATGTACCCAAAGCCTTCTGAAGCCCCTACCAGACCCGAGATGTGAATCATGAGTCTCTGTCTGAAACAATGGAGTGTGTAACTTCATGTAAGTTCACAATCTCACAGATGTACAACCATCCTAGCTCATCAATAGTGAATATCTCCTTGGTTTTCAATAAGTGAGAAACCATTGTGAGTCTGTTAATGACTACCCACATTGCATCATTCCCACGAGGTGACCTCGGTAAACCTGCCATGAAATCCATCGCAACATCATTCCACATCCACTCAATAATGGGTAACTGCTGAAAAATCACTTCTAGTCGATGATGCTCCGACTTCACATGTATACATGTGGAACACCTCATAACAAAACCACTAACATCTATCTTTATACTCGGCCACCAATACTGATGTTGTAGATCATGATACATCTTGGTGACATGAGGATGAACTGCCCAAACTGGAGAAATAAAGGACCATATAAAATCCCCGCATATGTCTGCTGGAACCCATACAAGTCCCTAGAAAAGAAGATCTCATCCTCACCTATAGTCCATTCTTGAATAGGGTCCTCTCCTGATACACCTTCTCGTTGAACTAGGCCTTTAGAATCTGATAGCTTCCTCCTTCGCACTCGATCACGAAGAATAAAGATAATAGCTATATAATAATTAAATATCTTCCCCTTCCTGTAGTGCACCTCAAAATACATCTCAGAGAACAAATCCATAAGCTACCACTCACTGTTGGCATCCTGAATTTCTTGTATCTGAGTTTACCTGCTCAACGCATCAGCCACTGTATTTCCTTTCCAAAACATAGAGGAAAGCTCAAAGTCAAAATAATGAAGGTACTAAACCCACCATCTCTGTCAAAAATTCAGATCACACCGAGTGAAGTTGTACTTGAAACTCTTTTGGTCAGTTAAAACCACAAAATACTCTCCCAAAAGATAATGTATCCATCAATGCAAGGCATGAAAAACACCATCCAACTCGAGATCATGCATCGGGTAATTCCTATCATGTGGCCTCAAATTCCATGAACCGTATGCAATGAATCCTTATCCCTGTATAAGCAGAGCTCATATCCTGATACCTGAAGCATCATGGTACATAGTATGGATCTTTCCTGGCTCTACGAAAACTAATATCAGTGCTGAAGTAAACCTTCTTTTCAGCTCCTGAAAGGATGACTGACAAGAATCCGACCATAAGAACTTCACACCCTTAATAGTAAAACCCTTTCAGTGGTGCTGCTAAGAGTGAAATATACTTAATTAAATACCTATAGTGTCCATCCAACCCTATAAAACATCGTACCTCAAATGTGTACTTCGGCTGCTCCCAGGAAAATACTGCTCAAACTTTCTCTAGGTATACTGATACTCCAGTCGATGAGATTTCATGACCCAAAAAGTGAATCTTGTCCATCCAAAAGTGGCATTTTGAGAGCATATAATATAACTTATTCTCTCTCAGTGTACTCAAAATGATCTCATGATGGGTAGCATGGTCGTGTCGATTGTGAGAGTACACCAATATATCATCCACAAAGACCACCACGAAGTGTAACACCCGAGACTTTTATGAGAAATATTTTGTTTTTATAAATCATCAAAGGAATATTTCACTACACACAACACTAGCTTGGCTTGCTTTACACGCAACCGTATCCTTCCTCGATAGCTTGCGTCGTACGCAATACCGAGCTACACTAAACAACGATATGCTATTAAAATATTATTAAAATTAGCCGTTAGGAATATTAATAACAAATTTTTGAAAATTTGTACATTATATTTTTCAAAATAGACTTCATTTTTGGATTCGGAATATCAAAATTAGCTTTGGGTGAAATTTTGGTACTTTTCGGATAACTTTCATATTCTAATGAATAGTGAAAATTACTAAATTTTAGTTAAAAACAACTTTTTTAATCAAAATAATTAATAGTGATAAATTATTAATTTGAGTGGTTTTAAAGTATATTTAGAATATATTTTTAAAATTTAATACAATGTTGGTCATTGGATATAATTTTACATTTAAACCAGACATAAACAAGTGTCAAGCTTTTGATAGTTATTATCTCTTAAGAACAAGCTATTTGTTTTGACGATGAGAATTAACTTTTAAATTAATTAATGCAACTGATATGTTTTGAATTTGGTAAAATAGACATCATTTTTGAGTTCATAATTTAAAATATAGCTTAGGCCTAATTTTTGGTATTTTTCTGGAAACATTCATTTTTTGATGAATAGTGAAACCACTATGTTGTAGTTAAAAAAATGATTTTTTTCATAAAACATAATTTTACCACTTCTATGAGTGGAATTTCAAAAATCCGAGAGACACGGTTGATGTGATTAAGTAAAATGTGGTTCAATGAGATGAAAATAATTTTTGGTGGATAGTAACTTTTTACTTTTTTTCACCACGGTTAAAAGTAAATAGGGTAATTAAGGGTAAAAATGTTATTATTATTACCCTAACAGATGTCCTAATTCTATTGTATAAGTTTAATTAGACTAAAAACAACCTTAGGAATAAAATATGACCATTTAGCCCCACTTGGATTAGATTAGGACAAATACTATCAATTTACTTAAAGAAGGGTTAATATAGTTAAAATCAATGTTTAATAACTAAATCATTTTTAATATAGGGTTATACATGATATAAATTCGACTATAAATATTAATTAGAAAGATAAAAAGATTTCCAACATAATGGTATTTTATTTGTAATTTTTAGACTTAAAATATTTTAATTTATTTTTGATACAATGATGATGTAGTAATTATATTATTAATGAAATATTGACATAATTGATGTTATAAATACCCATATAAATGTAATTTGAGACTTTTTATTAATTCCAATAATTTTATATGTCAATATGACATGTTAATATTGATTTAATTAATATTTTTCGAACTAATAATTCTGTTATTATTTTCTCAAAAATCAATTATCAAATAGTGTCAAAATTGACATAAAATAGTTTTTAAAACAAATATTATATTATTAATTGTTATTATATTCCTAAGAATCTAAGGTTTGGCCAATATACTTATATCATGATATGTGTATCATTAATGGACCACTTGGGGGGGCTCTTGGATGTATATGGTATGTTTATTAACTATATAATATAAAAATACAAAGTGACATGGTAAATGTCAATCTAATTAACTAAGAGTTAAAACTAAACGATAAGGTTACTATAATGACCTAACAATGTCTAAATTCTATTTTATGAGAGGATTTCGACCCATACCCACCTTATCTTCGAAATATATCAATTTGGATCTCTTAAGAACCGAATTTGACTTTATAATAAAATAATATTTTTAGTTATTCCAAAGGTGCCCCTCTCTTTCCTTATAAAAGGGCACCTCCTCCCTCTCATCCTCACACCTCTTTGAGCCTTCAAGCTCGGAAAACCCCTGACAATATATCCTCTCCACTTCCCTAGAAACATCCTAGAGGTCCTGGTATTCTTCAAATACCAATTTTAGTGCCCTAAGAGAAGATCTCAAAGAGGCGCTTCAAAGAAGAGGTAATGTCCCTTACCGATTCTTTCAACTTTATTTCTTCTTCCACTTCTTCTTATTTATTTGTTTCATTATGAAATAATAACATCAGTTTCACTCATATAATTATATGTTATTATAAGTATGAAACAACCCTATTTCACCATCTATCCATCCTACGGAAAACGAAATCACCGTGTGTGCGTACGTACGAAATACCGTCTCCACGCCGTGGTGTAATCTATTTTCCACCACTACCTTACTTGGATGGGTATCATGGTGTAAATAATGACTATATATGATTATTGTAAATTTATATTGATTCTGAAATAGTATACATACACTGAAATACAATTCCGCGATCATGGGAACGATATCATCGCTCGTGCGTACGTACGGAATACCGTCTCCACGATGTGATGCGACTCGTTCTACGTGGTCTTAATTGCATAATGATTATATAAATGAATTTAATGAATGAATATGATATATATTACACTAATAACATTATTTAAATGAGATATTTATAACCTAAAAAGAAAAATAAGAATTTATTCGACAAAACCTGCATAAGAACAAAAAGTAATAAACACCCGAATAACAAGTAGTAATGAAATATTACTAATAAGAAGCTAAGAATATTACCATATATGATATCCTAAAAATATTTATGATTCTGGAATAAGTCAATAACGTTATTTGAATCATTATACAGGAGTTTCAGACACTTACGAAGCAAATCAGACCTAAGGTAAGGGAAATATCACAATCTCATTTTTATCTGAGATTGTTTATACTTTGGAATTTACTGGGGTGTATTTTATCATCCACATCCATGTTTCCTCAACATGTGATATTATTTCCATCCAACTACAATTGTTTAAATCCAATTTTACCTTTCGGTGAGTTTTTAGTAAAAGATATGAATGGAATCTGTTGTCATTTTTCATACGAGGTACTTTTTGACTTTTCCGACAAAAGTACGAGAAGAATGTTTTTTTAACTTATACGACATGAATGGATTTTTAAAACATTATTTACAAGAAGCTTCCCTTCCAAGTTTTCAAGTTTATTTTTAATCAACTTCTTTTAGTTTATAATTGTATGACATGTTAAGAAAGGAAAAGTGTTTTTGAAGTAGAAAGGATATTTTCCTCAAGAATGGAGTTCAAGTGTTTTATCAAAATTATTTTCCATGTAAGATAATAAATGGTTCTGTTTCTATCCCTATTTTTACATTGATTTGATTATGTTATGATGGAATTATTTTTATGATGCCCTTTTATCTTATATGGATTATGTTATGATGGCATGATGTTTAAGATTCCCATTTTTATTACATGGGTTATGCAATGATGTATGATTTTTGATTTTGTGGAACACATAAGAATGGTATCATTATGAGATGGGTGGGACCTATATCTCCCTCCAATACATTGGGTAAAGATTTTATATCTCATGAGATAAACATGGTTGGAACGGCAGGTTAAACCGGTTCAGTGAAACAGGACTGAAACGAGGAGTGAACTCGGTTCAGAAATAGACTTTGTCCACTAAGATAGTCTTGGAAATGAGTCTTGACTACCAAGACATGATTTTATATGATTATGTCTGTATGCCACAAAGTTTCATGTTTTATGTTATGATTATTGGGATTACATTTCACTACTATGATTTATCCCATGTTACGAAATTATGATCTCTTTTGCAGTTTAATATTTCCAAAAGTTATGTTCTTATGTATATGATGTGATTGATATTTCTTTTGTTTACCCTTACTGAGCATTTGAGATCACCCTTTCTAATGTTTTATTTCCCCAGGTCAGGAATAAGGTTATTATGTAGGATATTCCAAAAGGGACTCTTGATATAATGAAATAAATGGGAGGCTAAGTAGATTCTTTATGAACCAGTTGTTTATGTTTCCCAGTTTCTAAAGAATCTATACCTATACGGTCCTTTCCTGGTTTTGTTATATGTTGTAATAAGTTTGATTCAATTCTGATGTAATAACAATGTATGTAAAGTATGGGTCGTTATAGTTGGTATCAGAGGAAAAGAAGGTTGGAATGTATCTGATCCTTGGGAACTCTCACATGTGAGCATTGGATGAAGCATGGTTCTCCATCCAAGGGCTTCATGAGGAAATGGCTGCCACTAGAGATGGTGGTGTGTCCCGCCCAGGGGGTGTAGCCACCTATGGAGTGCCCTGAAAGGTACCAATTATATTCTACTGGAAGTAATTCCAGACCGTTATAGTTGGTATCAGAGGAAAGGTATAGTCAACCTTTGGAAACTAGGATGTGAAAGCCTTAGTAAGAACCCTAAGGATAAGTCTAAGCATAGACCACAATCTTAGTGTTTTAGAAATGGCCATCAATAACTTAGGATAAGACCTTAGGTGTGAAATTTTATTCTTGATTATGTGGTTTTCCTATTATAATTAGTGTTGCTCACACTATTATTATTGGTTTTAGTCAATGACTGGAACTCGAAGGAACTTTGTTAATGAGGAATGCGACAGGCAATGCAATGATTTTCCCCCTGAGCAACCAAATGTTATGGGAGATGGAATGCAAAATCTTGTAACCATGATCACACAACTTTCTCAAGCTATGAATCATGTAGGACTTCCAAATGAGAAATGGAAGGAAAATTTTGTTGAATCCTTCATGAGGCGGCATCCACCTTCATTCAGCGGGTTTACTGATCCATTAGTTGCTGAACAATGGATTAGTATTACTGAAAAGATATTTTTAGTTCTTCAATGTTCTAAACATGATAAAGTCATCCTAGTAGTGTATCGTTTGGAAGGAGATGATGATCAATGGTGGAATATTATTAAGAATACAAGGTAAAGGGATGAAATTGAGTCCATGAAAGGAGATGAGTTCAAGAAATTATTTTTCAATAAGTACATCCCTCGTATTCTCCGAACAAAGATGGAGAAAGAGTTTCTTGAACTGATGAAAAAGGATGATGAATATGTTGGTAACTATGATGCAAATTTTACAAGACTTACAAGGTATGCTTCTGGTATTATTATCCAACCTAAGATTAAGGTCGATCGATTCTTTAGTGGATTAAAACCATGTCTTCGAAGGGCCTTAGCCGTAAGGGACTTCAATATCTATGAGGAAATCATTCGATGTTCTCTCAAACTTGAGATGGAGATTGGAGTAACCCATCAGTCATATGGGTTTGATAAGAAGAGGAAAATGGAATTCAAAGGAAAATCTAAAGAGCATACTGAAAAAAAGATGAGCTTTCCCATATTCTCAATGTGTGGAAAGAAACATGGAGGGAGTTGTCTTAAAGGGACAAGTAAATGTTTAAAATGTGGAAAGGAAGGTCATCGGGCATTTGAATGCCGCAATGATGGGAAGAAGATGTCTAATGATGCAAACAAAGGAAGGGACACACAGAATGAACCTACTACATGTCAATGTTTCATGTGCAAGGAGATGGGGCATTATGCCAATAAATTCCCTAATCCAAGGGTTGTTGATGATGATCGACATCAACAAAATCTTAAGGCTAAAGACAAAGGAAAGTCACATGCAATTTCTATCAGCGATGTGGAGTACGATAACGATGTGGTGAAAGGTACACTTACCATCCACTCTAATGTAGAAAATGTTTTATTTGATTCTGGATCCACCCACTCTTTTATTTATGAAGAATTTTCTAAGATTATCACCGAATTACCTCAACAATTAGATGTTGAGTTAGCTGTGACAACACATAATGGCACAACAGTCGCATCAAAAGTTTATAATTCTTCCCCGATTGAATTTTGTGGGAAAGTGATTCCTGCAAATCTTGTGATCCTTCCTATAGTGGAATTTGATGTGATTCTTAGCATGGATTGGCTTTCTTTATATGGAGCTCATATCAATTTCCAAAGAAGGGAAGTCACATTTCATATTCCAGATCAATCTATGATCGTCTATCGATGCAAGGATGAACATAACCTTCCAGTGGAAATTTATTCCATCTTATGGGTCTTGATTCAACTGAATGAAGGTTATTTATCTCAAATGGTTGGTGAGAAACTCACAATATGACCATTGTACGGGAGTTTGATGATGTCTTTCTGGAGGAATTTCCGGGTCTTCCCCCAAATCGTGAAGTTTAGTTTTCAATAGAACTCGTACCAGGTGTTTTTCCTATTTCAAAGACACCTTATAGAATGGCCCCAATTGATTTGCAGGAATTAAAGAAGAAACTCCAAGAAAATATTGATAAGGGATTCATTCGCCCTAGTGCGTCACCTTGGGGAACACCTGTTCTGTTTGTTATGAATAAAGATGGATCAATGAGACTCTGCATTGATTATCGAGAACTTAACAAGATCAATATCAAGAAAAAATATCCTCTCCCGCGCATTGATGACTTATTTGACCAACTACGCGGAGCTCAATACTTTTCCAAGATTGATCTTCGTTCGGGGTATCATCAATTAAGTGTCAAAAGGGAGGATATACCAAAGATGACTTTCAGTACAATGTATGGACACTATGAATTTATAGTGATGCCATTTGGTCTTAATAATTCCCCTGCTATCTCCATGGATATGATAAATATTGTCTTTAGAGACTATCTTGATCAGTTTGTGGTAGTATTTATAGACGATATTCTTGTATATTCAAAGAGCACGGAAGAACATGAAGATCACTTGAGAATTATACTGAAGACCCTGAGAAAGGAGAATCTTTATTCCAAATTTACAAAGTGTGAATTTTGGCTTAAAAAAGTTTCATTTTTGGGTCACATAATTTCAAAAGAGGGAATATCTATAGATCTAGCAAAAACAGATGTTATCGAAAGATGGTCGAGACCAACAACAGTAACTGAGATCCGATGTTTTCTTGGTTTGGCTGGATATTATCGAAGTTTTTTGAAAGATTTTTCATGATTATCTAATCCACTCACTAGGTTGACTCGGAAAGGAGTTAAGTTTGTTTGGACGGAGGAATGTGAAGAGAATTTCAAGGAGTTAAAAAGAAGGTTATCCAGTGCACCTATGCTCACACTGCCTTGTAGTGGAGAAAGGTTTGTGATCTACAGTGATGCATCCAAGAAGGTATTGGGGTGTGTTCTTATGCAAAATGATATGGTGATAGCTTATGCCTCATGACAGTTGAAAATCCATGAGCAAAATTACCCAAATCATGATTTGGAGTTAGCTGCTGTAATATTTTCATTAAAGATTTGGAGGCACTATCTTTATGGAGAAAGGTGTGACATTTATACTGATCATAAAAGTTTAAATTATATTTTCACACAAAAGGAGCTGAATATGCGCCAAAGAAGATGGTTGGAGCTGATTAAGGATTACGACTGCTCAATTCATTACCACCCTGGGAAAGTAAACAAGGTGGAAGATGCATTAAGTCGACAAGACCATGCTAGCTTATCCATGATGAATATCACAAAAGATCCAAAATTCATGGATTTACAAAGGATGGATCTTGGAATTTTAATGGAAGGGGAGAAATCTTATCTTTCTCAAATGAATGTTCAACCATCTATAGATGTGAAGATTCAAGAGGCACAGAAAGAAGATGTTGAGTTACAAAAGAATGTGAGAAATATTCATGAATTCAACCTTGATTGTGATGGGATAATAAAGTTCAGGAATCAGGTTTTTGTTCCTCCCATTCCAGAATTAAAGAAGGAGCTGCTGGATGAGGCTCATAGTTCTTCATTCTCTATTCATCCTGGAAGCACAAAGATGTATAAGGACCTAAAAGAGTACTTCTAGTGGGATGGCATGAAAAGAGATGGTTTTGAATATGTCTCTCGATGCTTGGTTTGTGAGAAAGTTAAAGCTGAGAGACAGATGTCTAAGGGGATATTACAACCATTACCCATACCCGAATGGAAATGGGAAAACATCACTATGGACTTTGTCACATGACTTCCTAAAACATTCAAAGGCAATAATGCTATCTGGGTCATAGTTGATCGTCTTACAAATTCTGCACACTTCATTTCTATTAGAGAGGATTTCTCTCTAGATCAGCTTGTCAGGATATATGTAAAGGAAGTGGTAAGATTGCATGAAGTACCACTTTCTATTATATCTAATCGGGATCTGAGATTTACCTCGAAGTTCTAGCGAAGTCTTCAGCATACTTTGGATACAGAGTTGAGTTTCAGAACTGCTTATCATCCTCAGACAGACGGTCAGTCTGAGAGAAAAATTCAAACTCTAGAAGATATGTTGAGAGCTTTGTCTATGGATTTCAAAGGTTGTTGGGATCAACACCTACCTTTGGTGGAATTTTCTTATAATAATAGCTTTCAATCCAGTATTTAGATGGATCCTTATGAAGATCTCTATGGCAAGAAATGCAGGACTCCAACTTTCTGGGATGAAGTTGGGGAAAGAAAGCTATTAGGACCAGATCTTGTTGATGAGATGGAAGAAAAGGTCAGATCTATTTGACAACACATAAGAGCAGCTCAGAGTCGACAGAAAAGTTATGTCGAAAACCGAAGAAAAGACTTATAGTTTGAAGTGGGTGATAAAGTGTTCTTACGAATATCTCCCTGGAAGTGGGTCATGAGATTTGGAAAGAAGGGGGAGTTGAGCCCTAGATATATTGGTCATTTCGAAATACTGGATCGTGTTGGAAAGGTAGTTTACCGATTGGCGCTTCCACCAAATCTCTCTCAAGTTCACGATGTGTTCCATGTATCTCTCCTGAGAAAGTACATACCTGATCCTTCACATGTACTCAGCTTAGAAGTTTTACCGCTGGAGCAAGATCTTTCTTATGAAGAACAACCGATAGAGATTCTAGATCGTAGTGAAAAAGTCCTACAGAACAAGACCACTCGCTTGGTGGATGTTTTATGGAGGAACCACCAATTAGAAGAAGCTACATTAGAGTTTGATGATATGACGAGGGAGAGGTATCCTCATCTTTTTGTTACAAAGTGACGAATTTCGAGGGCGAAATTCATTTTAAGGGGGGTAGAATGTAACACCCGAGACTTTTATGAGAAATATTTTGTTTTTATAAATCATCAATGGAATCTTTCACTACACACAACACTATATTGACTTGCTTTACACGTAACCGCGGCCTCCCTTGATAGCTTGCGTCGTACGCAATACCGAGTTTCACTGAACAACGATTTGCTATTATAATATTATTAAAACTAGCCGCTATGAATAGTAATAACCACTTTTTGAAATTTTGTAAATTTTATTTTTCAAAATGTACTTCATTTTTGGATTCAGAATTTCTAAATTATCTTAGGGTGAAATTTTGGTACTTTTCAGATAACTTTCATATTCTGATGAATATTGAAAATTACTAAATTTTATTTAAAAACAAATTTTTTAATCGAAATAATTAATTGTGATAAATTATTAATTTGAGTGGTTTTAAATTATATTTTGAATATATTTATACAATTTAATACAATGTTGGTCATTGGATGTAATTTCACATTTAAACCAGACATAAACAAGTGTCAATCTTTTGATAGTTATTATCTCTTAAGAACACGCTATTTGTTTTGACGATGGGAATTAATTTTTAAATTAATTAATGCAATTGATATGTTTTTCATTTGGTAAAATAGAAATCATTTTTGAGTTCATAATATCAAATATATCTTAGGCCTAATTTTTGGTATTTTTCTGGAAACATTCATTTTTTGATGAATAGTGAAACCACTAAGTGGTAGTTAAAAAAATGATTTTTTCATAAAACTTAATTTTAACGCTTCTGTGAGTGGAATTTCAAAAATCCGAGAGACACGGTTGATGTTAGTAAGTAAAATGTGGTTCAATGAGATGGAAATAATTTTTGGTGAATAGTAACTTTTTACTTTTTTTCACCACGGTTAAAAGTAAATAGGGTAATTAAGGGTAAAAATGTTATTATTATTACCGTAACACATGTCTTAATTCTATTGGATAAGTGTAATTCGACCAAAAACACCCTTAGAAATAAGATATGACCATTTATCCCCACATGGAGTAGATTAGGACATTTATTATCAATTTACTTAAAAAAGGGTTAAAATAGTTAAAATCAATGTTTAATAACTAAATCATTTTTAATATAGGGTTATACATGAGATAAATTCGACTATAAATATTCATTAAAAAGATAAGAAGATTTCCTATATAATGGTATTTTATTTGTTATTTTTAGACTTAAAATAATTTAATTTATTTATGATACAATGATGATGGAGTAATTATCTTATTAATGAAATATTGACATAGTTGATGTTATAAATACCCAAATAAATGTAATTTGAGACTTTTTATGAATTCCAATAATTTTATATGTTAATATGGCTTTTTAATATTGATTTAATTAATTTTTTTCGAACTAATCATTCTGTTATGATTTTCACAAATATCAATTACCAAATAGTGTCAAAATTGACATAAAATAGTTTTTAAAACAAATATTATATTATTAATTGTTATTATATTCTTAAAAATATACAGTTCGGCCAAGATACTTATATCATGATAGGTGTATCATTAATGGACCACTTGGGGGTCTCTTGGATGTATATGGTAAGTTTATTAACTATATAATATAAAAATACAATGTGACATGGTAAATGTCAATCTAATTAACTAAGAGTTAAAACTAAAAGATAAGGTTAATATAATGACCTAAAATTGTCTAAATTATATTTTATGAGAGGATTTAGACCCATACCCACCTTAGCTCTGAAATATATCAATTTGGAGCTATTAATAACCGAATTTGACTTTATAATAAAATAATATTTTTTGTTATTCCAAAGGTGCCCCTCTCCTTCCTTATAAAAGGGCACCTCCTCCCTCTCTTCCTCACACCACTTTGAGCCTTCATGCTCTGACAAACCCTACCAATATCTCCTCTTCACTTCCCTAGAAACATCCTAGAAGTCCTGGTATTCTTCAAAGACCAATTTTAGTGCCCTAAGAGGAGATCTCAAAGAGGCGCTTCAAAGAAGAGGTAATGTCCGTTACCGATTCTTTCAACTTTATTTCTTATTCCATTTCTTCTTATTTAGTTTTTTCATTATGAATTAATAACAAAAGTATCAATCATATACTGATATGTTATTATAAGTATGAAACAACCCTATTTCACCATCTATCCATCCTACGAAAAATGAAATCACCGCGCGTGCGTACGTACGGAATACCATCTCCACGCCGTGGTGTAATGTATTCTCCACCACCAGCTTACATGGATGGGTATGATGCTGTAAATAATGACTATATATGATTATTGTAAAGTGATATTGATTCTGAAATAGTATACATACACTCCAATACAATTCCACGATCATGGGAACGATATCATCGCTCGTGCGTACGTACGGAATACCGTCTCCACGATGTGATGCGACTCGTTCTACATGATCTTCATTTCATAATGATTATATAAATGAATTTTATGAATTAATATGATATATATTACACTAATACCATTCTGGAAATGAGGTATCTATAACCTAAAAAGAAAAATAAGAATTTATTCGACAAAACATGCATAAGAACAAAAAGTAATAAACACCCGAATAACAAGTAGTAATGAAATATTACTAATAAGAAGCTAATAATATGACCATATATGATATCATAAAAATACATATGATTCTGGAATAAGTCAATAATATTATTTAAGTCATTATCCAGGAGGTTCGGACACTTACGAAGCAAATCAGTCCTAAGGTAAGGGAAATATCACAATCTCTTTTTTATCCGATATTGTTTATACTTTAGAATTTACTGGGGTGTATTTTATCATACACATACATGTTTCCTCAATTTGTGATATTATTTCCATCCACCTACAATTTTTTAAATTCAATTTTACCCTTCTGTGAGTTTTTAGTAAAATATATGAAAGGAATCTTTTGTTGTTTTTCGTACGAGGTACTTTTTGACTTTTCTAACAAAACAATGAGAAGAATGTTTTTTTAACTTATACAGCATGAATGTATTTTTAAAACATTATTTACACGAATATTCCTTTAAAAGTTTTCAAGGTTATATTTAATCAACTTCTTTTAGTTTATAATTGTATGACATGTTAAGAAAGGAAAAGTGTTTTTGAAGTAGAAAGGCTATTTTCCTCAAGAATGGAGTTCAAGTGTTTTATCAAAATTATTTTCCATCTAAGATAATAAAGGGTTCTGTTTCTATCCCTATTTTTAAATTGATTTTATTATGTTATTATGGAATTATTTTTATGATGTCCTTTTATCTTATATGGATTATGTTATGATGGCATGATGTTTAAGATTCCCATTTTTATTACATGGGTTATGCAATGATGTATGATTTTTGATTTTGTGGAACACATAAGAATGGTATCATTATGAGATGGGTGGGACCTATATCTCCCTCCAATGCATTGGGTAAAGATCTTATGTCTCATGAGACAGACATGGCTGGAAAAGCAGGTTAAACCGGTTCAGTGAAACAGGACTGAAACGAGGAGTGAACTCGGTTCAAAAATGGACTTTGTCCCCTAAGATAGTCTTGGCAATGATTCTTGACTACTAAGAAATGATTTTCTATGATTATGTGTGTATGAAACAACATTTCATGTTTTATGTTATGATTATTGGGATTACATTTCACTACTATGATTTATCCCATGTTATGAAATTATGATCTCTTTTGCAGGTTAATATTTCCAAAAGTTATGTTCTTATGTCTATGATGTGATTGATATTTATTTTGTTTACCCTTACTGAGCATTTGAGCTCACCCTTTTGTATGTTTTGTTTCCCCAGGTCAGGAAGAAGGTTATTAAGTAGGATATTCCAAACGGGACTCTAGATAAGATGAAATAAATGGGAGGCAAAGTAGATTCTTTATGAACCAGTCGTTTATGATTCCCAGTTTCTAAAGACTCTATACCTATACAGTCCTTTACTAGTTTTTTATATGTTGTAATAAGTGTGCTTCAATTATGATGTAATAACAATGTATGTAAAGTATGGGTCGTTATACGAAGTAATCCAAGTATATATGGAACACTCGGTTCATTGGTGCCATGAAAACATCAGGCGTGTTCGTGAGACCAAACGACATAACCATATACTCGTATAGACCATACATGCTCCGAAAGGCTGTGAGAGGTATATATGATGGTCTAACGTGTAACTGATGATAAACGAATCTCATGTTAATCTTCAAGAACACCTGGAATCCTTGAAGTTTATCAAATATATAATCAATCCCTGGTAAGGGATATCGCTTCTTTATAGTCAACTGGTGTAGCTTCTGATAATCCACACAAAGCCTGAGGGTACCATCAATCTTCTAGGCAAATAGAATAGGAAAACCCCTAGGGGAAGTACTTGGTCAGAAGAAACCCTTTTCCTGCAACTCCTGAAACTACTTCTTGAGCTCCTGTAACTCTAGTGTAGTCATCCTATATGGAGGAATGGACACTGGTACCTCTCCATAAACGATCTCAATAGAAACTTCTTCCTCACGATCTAGAGGAAAACCTGAAAATTCCTCTAGAAAGAGGTCCCTGAAATGATCCACCACTGGAGAAAAGTCCATCTGATAAGTCTCCTGATCATCCAGATATAGACTAGATGTCTGGGCTATAAATCTTCCTAACCCATGATGCTCGGGTCCCACTCTGCTCACATGGACATCCCACTCACCCTTATGAAGAAACGATCTGCCATTTGGTGATGTGAAACTCAAACTACAGCGATAGCAATCGATGACCACGTGGAATGGAACTAACCTGTCCATTCCAAGTATGAAATTATATAATTTCATCTCTAGGACATAGAGGTCCCATAATAATTGACACCCACCAAACTCAAGAGGGAAATCCTTACACTGACACACACTAGCCGTTATAGTCCCCAACAGAGTGTCTAGCATCAAGATATCAGCAGATGAAAAGATGCAGAGCCAAGGCTCTCTACTACCACAGCAGATATAAAGCTATGGGAAGCCCCTATATCAAAATAAAGAAGAAGCTAAAACTGAGGAAACTAAGATCGTACCTTGAACTGTAGAAGTTCTCGGATCTTACTCATGCTAGGTCTGGTCCACATCAAAATTCTGGCCTGTACCATGGCCCTGTGACCCCGCATAACCACTCTGAGCTGATCTGCCCCGAGGTCGCTGAAAACCGGGTGACTGGCTTCCACAGACACAACCTACTCCTCATCCTGAATGGTTGGAAGAACTCCAGTTCCCAGACTGGTGAGAAACTGGTGGTGCTTCTCTTGAACAAGGAGTCATAGAAGAACACCTATTACAAGCTGCTAGTGAGAAGATATGACAGAAGAGCTAAAGATAACCCATCTTGCTACAAGATCGAAAATCTAATATGTACCTCGGGCAATGTAGCATCGTATTCCCACTCCTTTTACACTGGTAGAATTCTAATGGGATTTTAGAATATGCATCTCACCTACTCTAATCTCCTCGTGCAATATCCCTGCGGCGCTTCCTGCTATCAGCTGGTAGAGCACTAACTCTGGATGTTGAACCACCCTACCTTATAGATCTAGAATCTGTCAGATTGCACTCAGTGATCAGAACCTGGTGGACTATAGTAGGGATAGAAGTCAACCTGAAGTTATTCACCTCATATCGGATGCCGTGCCTCAGACCATCCTCAAACCTCCTTTCCAGGAATAACTCATCACCTCTAGGAAAGGGTGTAAAGTGCTGAAGCATGGTGAAGTGAGATGAATACTCCAAAACAGAAAGAGTACCCTACTCCAAACTCATAAACTCTCGGGATAGATCGTCCCTCAATGTCTCTGGGTAGATTTAATCATATAAGGTGCACTGAAACTCATCAAAATCCATATTCTTCTAGCATCCCACATGCGAGATCACATTCCACCACCTCTTTAAAATATCCCAAATCATGTACATAGAGAGCATGACCACCCTCTCTGGAGGCATCTCCAGATACTCGGCGATCGTCAATGTGGCTTCTAGCCATGACTCTGCAGCTTGTGGTCCTCCTAACCCTATGAAAGTGGAAGGATGTTGATGCTGAAAGACCTGTGTCAATTCTTCCGTCGACGGGGCATGAATTGACACTCCCTGAAAGGTCTAAATCATCCTCATAAGCCTTCCCTGAACCATGAATTGACACTGATGTCAGTTATAACTACCGGTGCTAAGACTGGCACAACTGGAGGATTTGATGGCAATCCTTGATTAGCCATATCCAGTGTCTAATCATCTCCTTGCAACTGGCAGAAACCAGAGGAAATCTCGGTGGTATGACTCTGCAAGGTCAAGCGCACACATAATATTAATATCATCAAGGACTAGAATTGGAAACTTATGAAGGGAATTGGAGAAATAAAAAATTCATGTTTTACAAAACAATACTACACTACATGTATAATTACTATGTGGCATGTTCCCTTATGTCTTTCACATGGGCGAGTACTTCTGGCAGAACTGGCCGTGCAAGACGCCAAACACATGGAGTGTTGCTCTTACACATGGTGTGTACATGAATTTTATTCCCCTTCTTGAGTCCTTCCACATGACTAAGCCACAAGGTTCTCCTTAGAACGAGAGTACACGATGTGTTTGTGCCAGACACGGCATGTACAAGACGAGCTTCACCGACCCGTGTTGTCGTCACACTGCCGGTTACACGACTCACCCTATACGGTGTGTTCTATACGGACATGGTGTGTACTGGAAAAGATAACATCGACCCGTGTTGTTAGTTACATGGCTGGATTAATTGATTACACTACATGTGGTGATTAGAACTATAACGGCGTGTATAAGCTATGATTTCTCTGTCTGTGTTGTTAGTCACACATGGGACATAGGGTAAACCCTACACAGCATGTATTACTGGTACATGGCGTGTTTCCATAAGAACTTACCTATCCCGTGTCTTTTCCCACATGACCTATGACACGGTTAGATACTACACAACTTTTACATAAGGTACACGGTGCGTACTTAATAAAAACAGTTTCTTCCCAAACAGAAGAACACGTGGCTTGTTGTAAAAAATACATGGCTTGTATTCTGGGTTTTTTAGGACAGTAAGCCTCAAAAACTACTCCAATGCCCAGAAAAACAATGAAATGAACACCAAAATTCCAAATTCTCATCCGTGAGGGCCCATAATCCCTAAGATTCAAAGCTCGGCATTTTATACATGTTATCAACAAGTATAACAGGGAAATGATCTGCCAAATTCTGGTCTATGAGGGCCAATAACACCTCAAGAACCATATTTTGTCATTCATTCAATCAAAACCTCATAAAAACAATACCCTAACAAACAACATGTATTTTTATCAAGAAATCTATCACAACAACATGCATATCTAGCACAACACCTATCACAACATCATGCAATCACTAATGCACCCTAAATGGCATGGCAAGTATGAATGACATGTGGTTTATATAAAGTAATAATATGATGCATGAGATGGAATACCCTCATCTCATCAGGTTGCAACTGAAATAGAACCTTAATAACATCAAAAATAACAACACAAAATAGGTGAATCATTCAAGGTGAAATCAAATAAACTATTATAATTGCAAAACCAGAAAAATTGCAACACGAGGTAAATTGGATTTTCCCTATACACGAGTTATCTACTCCCAGGAAAAACTTATTATCAAGATCCAATTCTGTCATATCCCTGGATATAGGCACCAAATATTAATTCAAAGAAAGGAATTTCTCTGATACCACTTTATAATGTCCCAGTTGCAGAAGCCTCCCAGAGGCAACCCATACCTGCTTGGTCACATGGACTCAAGCACACTTCCCCTAACACCAGAGGATATCAACTAGCAGCGAGGGATTTGGGTGTGATAGTGGGGAAAGTATTCCCTCATTGGCAGAGTAACACAATGGAATAGAAAACCTATAACAATAACGAATGCTGGAATAATCCATACAATAGTAAAAATCAGAATTCTGATGAAATAAATAGTTGAAGTGTATATATATAAAAATGATGCACTGTACATATGTCATGGAAAACTTCCAAACCCATCACAAGGATGGAATACAGTACATTACTAATCCAAAGTACAAAAGAAAATAGATAAACCGATCCTAAGCATTGCAAGCCTCAGCTTGGTCCCATGCTCTCAAACTGCACATCAAATAAAGTACCTAATATTGATGGGCATTTTCCCTTATATATACCTGCAACAATATAATATGGCTATGACCAAATGCATAGCCCAAATAGGGTGTGAGGCTAAATCCCAGTAGGAAGTCACCTGATGAGCTGTGCCTAACAGTCAGTGAATATAAGGTAGGTAATAAACAAAAGAAAGCAGTAAACAAGGATGTAATCAAAGGTAACCAGTCCTAAATATTCAATGCAATAGTTCCATATATCAACAAAAGAAAAACAATCAGGTAACGCTCTGGGTATTTCTCTCAGCCTAACCCCTCTGGTTCAATCAAGACAAGGATACTACAAAGACTCTTTGAGGAAGCTCTCTCAGTAAATTCCCCATATAGTCCCTATGTTAAAGAAACTATGAGGAAGCTCACCTGGTCAATTACCCATATAGTGAAAATTGATAAATACTATCTGAGAAATCTCACTCAGTCAATTACCCATATATTCAAAGGTTTTAAAGACTCTCTAAGGAAGCTCACTCGGTCAATTCCCCTTATAGTCTATTACACCAGGTTCTGACGAACCTCTCTTACTCAAACGAGCTTAGCAATGCTATACGGCCAAAGTAATACTCAAGAAATACCCGTCTAAATAGTCTACAACATCTCAAGCATGTTAGATAAAATAATCACTCCATCCTACATTACTTCGAAATGGAAACATCAAGGATGTCTAACAACTAACAAGAATAAACGGCCATAAACATATCATGCATAGTAAAACACATCCAAATCATAGAAAACAAACCTATTCACTTCCAATTAACAACTATTTACACATACCAGCACAGCAGGCAATTAATAGTGTTAAAATAGTAAAGACGAAATACCCCTTTCAAAGGTATTGGACAAAATTGAACATAATACTCAATGAAATTTAACATAAAGCAAACAACCACCTACCTCAGCGTTGGGAGATCAACATACTTGAGTCTCAAAGATTGAATCACCATAGAATTTTGAAGATCTACAAAAAATGTCTAAAATGTTCAACAGAGCATAACATGATAAGGAGAAGGAATTGGGAAATGAATCTAAAGCAAAATAAGGAGTTTACCGAGGTGATCCCAATGCAATCAAAAATGGTCAAATCAAATTTGGGATGCTCGGTCAGGGGATCGAAGAAGATTTGTGGCTATACTGGATCTCTCGGCCGAATGAAACCTAGAAGAAGATGGTTTTGGTGATTAGACGGGACCCATGTATGTTTAAGGAAAAAAAGAAAATACACATGATGTACTTTTGAAGTACACAACTTGTACATTCTGTTTCCGTACTCCTATTTAGGAGGCCTCCAAGTCACCCCCACATGGCCGTATTCATGGCTTCTACATGGCCAACACACAGTTTACTACAGTAACCGAGTACACGGCATGTGCTCAGAAATTACACAGAGTGCACATTGAAAATTTCAGAAATTCTCCTCTATCTCAACAATGACCAGATGAAAGAAAAAATACCTGAAAAGAAGATTTGGGTTCTTATTGGGATTCAGAAGAGGAAATGGGATATGAATCACCTTTCGGTATACGAACTCAACCATTAAAGATTCACTTATGGCATTGCGGATAAAAAGAAGAGATCGTCGCATTCAGGTGGATCCATGGACTACCCATAAACGCATTGTAGGCTGTATCTTGTGAGATAAACATGAACTCAATTATGGAAACCATGACACCGAACTAGGTATTCATGTGGATCTTGATAACTGGTGCTTGTTCCATCCCATCTTAACCTTGAATTTTCAGGTCAGAGGGACTCAAATCATCCTCGAACAGCCCCATCTTTCAGATTGTCCGGGTGGGGATTAGGTTGATCTCCACCCCTATGTCAGAAATTCAACAGCTAACCTCCATTCCATTGAAATTTCTAGTGATTTACAGTGGAAGGATATTCCCCTATTTGTGAGAACCTCCTTCTTTTCCAGATAAAGAGATAGTGGCCTGACATTCTACATGCTCGACTGCCTTAGCTTGGAAGACTTCTATAGCTGCTACCTCCATCTCAAACTAAAAGGGGCTTCTTAAATACTCCTCAAGGTCTCAAACATATCCACTTATAGAAAAAGATACTTGATGATTGATATCATCACAAGAAAGATAGAAAATGATTTAAAATATCATACCTTTATTCCAATCATGATTTTCTACTAACATGAGGTCATTCTGTTGAATGAGATATGACCGACCCTTCTTGCTAAACTAGTGGCCGACTGGAGTTGGGAATGTCTCACTGCTAAGAAGTCGAAACGCATGGAGTGACTAAAAAATGGGGGCTAGATGATTGAGGCTAATCTAAAATAGAACACGGTTGATCATAACATGATTTTGGTGGCTCCGTCAGATCATGTAACACAAATGATGGTAAAGGAAGATCTGGTGAAACAATATGAGAAGGCTGGGCATGGAAAGATCAATGCTAGGCCTATTATCTTGTTATGGTGGCATGCACATCATGGTTAAAATCACTGACCAATATATCATTATGACTTGTATATTTTTTGCTCCGTCGACTTTGGCAGCGACAAGGGACATTGGGAGGATCCTTCTAGCGCTCTTCGTCATTAGGAACCATATAATGGTTTAACATCTCTATGGTATTAATTGAAGAATACCCATGGTTGTCACATGATGAATCCTCCATTACTAGGAGCATTCTGGTAGCAGTCTCCAACTCTGCGGGAAGTAAATCTCCCACAGTATGGTATGACAATAGCATCAGTGGGGGACTATGTTTTCCCTTGCACTGTTGATGAATTCCCTTTTGGGAAGAGGAAGGGTGAGACATTGACATAGAAGTAGTGGTTGTAGGTAACATGGTGATTTATGATGTTTCAGGTCAATTAATATGTCCACATATAATACTAGGGGCATGAAATACTTTCTTACAAACCATCTAGTCATCGTATTTTTTAGACCCATAGTTGCAAACCCACTGCCACTCACATTCGCTATAAATGTCAATGTTAGGATTTATGAACACACATGGAACCTGTATCATGAAAAGACGAAACCTGAATTTTTTTATCAACCTGGTCTTGGATCCATTCCGTAAACACATAGCATTTCTTGTGGGTGTTACCTAGGATCATGTGATAAGGGAAGTAATTAGGGTGATCATTGTGATCTACCTCTTCGGGCCTCCTCCATCTATGAAACTGTAGATTTCCCAATTCCTAGGCACATAAAAAATAACCAGACACCTGAGACTCATTAAATGGGTCGTTCTGGTTCCATCAATTTGTGAAGGGGGTCTAGGAGCCTATCCATGATGAGTTACTGGAGGATCTTGTTGAGGAGGTTGAATCGGGATATCTCACATAGGTGGTCATGGCACATTATGTAGTGGCACTTGGAAATTCTGAGGTGGTCACTTCAGGGCCAGAGGCATCACCTCAGGTGGTGGGCCTCTATGATTTTGTGAAGGTTTATCCACTAGTAATAACCCCAGCTATATGGGGGGGCCCTATTTGGGCTACCTTTTTGGGCCTGTCCTTAGCGACTCTTCTCGCTGGAACTACAGGAGACAACAAACATGCCTACTTGGCCTGCTGCAAGGCTTACTTTAGACAATTGGATTTGATAAATAAATCTTGAAATCCCCCTGGGTATTTCTTTATAATGAGAGTGGGGACCTGTTTAGTCATGAAATTTCTGACACACATTGTTAGTAGTTTTTCCAAATTTAGCAGCATATCTAGGGAATATGTATGGACATTCCACCTAGTGACAAAGTTCATGATGCACTCATCAGGAATCATCTTAAACTTGAAGAGGTCAATAGTACACTTCCTCTTGGTGGTGGAGCTAAAAATGTAAACAATCTACTTAAAAGGATCCTCCCAGCTGGCTACTATCCCAAAGGGTAACTAGTAGTACTAGATTGACACATGCTCTTCCAATGTTTATACAAAAAACCATTGTTTGTTGGCTTCCTATTGTGATGGATTTCCTAGCATGGGTCTACACCATGAGATGAAGTGGCTAAAATGTTCTAGTTTATTTCTAGTCCCATTAATTGGGGAAATGTAATGATTTTCAATAATAGGGGTTGCTGGAATATCATCCAACCATGTGGGATATGGCGTTCCATTATGAGGAATCGACACCTGTCGAGTTTCAAATTCCTTGAGGTGGAAAATATGATCTATCATTGGACCATATGGGTATGGATTCCTATCATGACAAGAATTCATAACAACCAGTGCATTGGAAACTTCTTCAACATGATGCGCAAGCCCATTGTCTTGTACAACGGCTGCTGGGATGACCTGGAGGACTGCTGGGGGAACAACCTGTGAAGTGGCAAAGGGAACATGATATGTTTTCTATGTATGGTTATCACAACATTTGGATGGATTTGGAGAATCATATAATTCCCTCTTACCATAAATATGGCATCTAACATGTCTATGTGGGAAGGGCGGTCAAGGTCACCAAGAAGCAACTCATCGGGGAGAGGGTGTACATGCTCCTGCATCCCTAGACGAGGATCACCATTGTCTAGTCTCGGTTACATGACATGTTAATTAATAAGGTCATTAAGCATATTTTTATTCACCATGTGTTGTTGACGCAATGTGTCAATTTCAAGGTCATCTTCTATCTTTGGTACTGATCCAAAAAAGATAGAGGGATTGACGACTCCAAGATGTTGTTTTCCATTATTGGGATTCTGAGTAATGAATAATTAATTAGATGGTGGAGGAAGGAAAATAAAATTTCTCTACTGGGTATTAACCCTTCCCAATGGATCTAATATGTGTGTAACACCCTATTTTACGTTCTTTATAAGGATATCTAGCTTGTTCTCTTCCTCTAATAGTTTTTTCATGTTAACCATGACTATTCTTGAGGTCATATCCACAATATCTTCTAGAAAGTAGGAATACCACTTGATAGAAATTATATTAATGGTAGAATACTATCCCCAACCATGGATCTAAATGTGGGTGGGGACCTCCTTAATAATAATATGAAACACTTTAATGCTCTAGATGCATCATTGCTGGAGGGTTCGATGGGGACTGGGTGACTCTAGGTGCTAGCCCATAGGGGGCACAACAAAGTCGATGATATAAAATTTCTATCCAATATCATCAATGTGTTCCTGACTATTGGGGTAATAAACATGCCAATAACAGAGATGAAGGTGTTTCACCCAAAGGCTTTGGCTAAATCATGAGACCCATCCCTATGTAATGGATTTTAGGGTACTGAATTTTGTGCTTGCAATTGGCCCAAACATCTCCACAAAATTGTCTACTGTTAGATGTACCACAAGATCCTCATCTTAGAATCATGGTCCACCCATTGGTCTCACCATTCATCAATTGTGGGTGGTTGAGGGACTAGTAACGACACTGAAGAAGACCGTTGAGAGTGTTGACTAGCCGGTGGATAATATGACAAGAGTGTTGAAATGCTGATCTATCTTGGGATGCATTTAGATGAATAAAATGACTGAGCCACCACATCCTAGTAAGATGGACTAGTGTCCACAACATCTCATGGAAGGGTTGCAGTTAATGGTGGTGGTTCATTTTATTTCTCATCCTTTATTGGTCCCCAAAAAAAATCTATGTTATCTCTGGTTGAGGTATATCATGATCTTGTTAATGATAGGGTGGATTGCATGTCCAGGCCCTCTAAAGAGGCCAAATCATCCTCCTTCTAGATTTATCATTAGAGGGAGGTGGGAATACATTGTACCACACTTTCTGGAAGGATGTGTCTTATATGCCCTGTTCCTACCTCTTCCCCCAAGACTGAGGATCTAGGTGAGTGTTCCATTACCTAATCACACTCTACCTTAGAGTCTGAAAAGATGACGGGAATAATCACATTCTGAAACATCTCAGTATTCATCCTTTTGAGTCAACAACCTTCCCTCCTAAACTTGGATAATTCTTTAGGATAGGGTAGGATTTATACATGAGGAAGAAATTTTTATGAACTGGTGTTGGGCTGAGAGGACATCCACATGTGTGAGATGAGGTATGAGGAGAAACCTGAAAATTTTCAAATGGAATAATGGGAAGGACTCTGTGTCCACTAGTTCGAGTGAAGAGGGAATCTTCGCAAGAAGTGTTGGAGCAGGATGAAACTCAGCTAGAGATAATGGGAGAATGGGTATTACTTCTATGTATGTTTCCCTTTGCGGTGACTGTACTATGGGGGCCTTCGTACTGGTTAGACTAAACATGGGGAAGCCCTCAGTTCTTGATGCCTATGAAGCAAGGAGGAACACCACTCATCAGATTTATTGGACAAGGATGACCTTAATCTGTTACAGTAATAACATGTGGAAGACCCCCATGATGATGGTAGATTAAGAAAGGGGGATATTAGAATTGGTTACATGTAATAGGAAAAACGACTCCATACCTAGGGTCACGGGTTAAAAAGAAACATATGTGCTGGATGTCAGTGCGGTGGGGAGTGAATTCACTCATATTGATAGCAGTATAATGGGGATCCATACCAAGATTGGGAGAAATAATTAAATGCACACTCATTGGTGGTGGCACGAGGGGGACCTCAAAACTAGATGTCATTGTCATGGGTTGGCCCACAACGGACACTACCTATGTTGATGACCAGGATTATTGTCCCAACCTGCCCATGGGGTGTTTGGAGCCTCTATCCAAATCAAGATTATATGATCCCAAATTTAGTATAAAAGGGGAATTGATAGTATGAATCAGCGATAACACAATCCACTGTAGCCATTGATGATGAATCCCCATGGAGGGCTCCCTCTCCATATTTCACCTAACATTCAAATCAGGTTAATCGGACTAGGGTCGTTGTTGCAGTTGTGTAAATCACCTGCTCCTCAACCCGTCAGACTGAGTGGTGGCATGGACATGGCCTGATGTGATCCCTCCTTTCACCACCGTATTTGATCATTAATGAGTTTTCCTAGACTTCCCTTACCTAATTGGCGTAAGGGAGAGAGGGGTCAATGGTTTTTTGAGAGAGGATCCCGAAATGGTTGTAGGTTGGAGTGGGGATATGTGGCTCCACACACAGCCCGTGGGTGAAGCAATGACGATGTGGTATAGAAGCCTCTTGGTTTGGTTGGTCCATATACTGAGTTTGGATAATCCCTTCTTCCTCATACTGTCAAATGAGTTCATTGATCACCCTCATCTGAACAAGTTCAGATGATGAGATAGGGTGTTGGCGCCCAAAAATTTTGGATGTGGAGGCCATCATAGAAGAGATGGATCCACGTGGGATTGTTGTGTGGGTTTTTCCCCAACCCCCGCATTGGTGGGTGGGTGGTGATTAGTTTCATGACATAGCATCTTGGGTCCTACAAAGCAAGGATGTTCAACCATTAGAATTGAATGGAGGAAAATGACATTGAGTGACCCAAAAACGTTCTGTCTCCCATGATTGGTAAGAAAGGTCCATGCTAACAACGTCACAAACTGGGATGTCCAATGTTCATATTCACCAATCTCTGGTGAGTTTCACACCAATCCCACTATTAGATTGGTAGGACCTGGTTCTGAATATCTTGTTCTGGTGACACACATATCCACTAATGTCTCAAAAGATACTAATCTCCACATTAAGGATAATAATTTCACGTCGGGTTGACCATTTCTATTTATGATGAATTCCCTAGGGCGTGCATCTGTCTGTGTTTGACTCACTGCACTATTTCCCTAAATTCCCCCTTTGCAAGGATGTGTGTAATAAGTCTCTTATTCTGGGACATTTTCTCCTTGATTGAAATAGGTTGATGGGATGTTGGTTCTTCCTTCTATTTATACATCATCAAAATTAGTAGCATATTACATTTATCTCTTAATGATTAAGATATTTTTCATGAAACTATTCTCTGGTTCCATATCTTCATGGATTCCGGTTAATTACGCTACTTCTATCAATACATTCTAATGGGTCTACTCAAGGCATTAACCTTTGATTAGGGGGTTATTTATATTGGACATCATTGGTGTGTCTAGACACTGAAAAACTAATGTGTACGGGTTTCTTCACCTTATGATAAGGATTATCGAGGGCACAGAAGCCTGAGGCATCCCACGGCTAGTGCATGGATTTTTACATAATATTCCAATCCCTATGTTTTTACTCAACTTCCCATGTTTAACACAAGGTATGCCACAATATTAACATCTAACAGAGACAGATTGGACTAATCAGAACCCTGGTAAGAGTGGATTATATGGGTACACCCCCTGAGGGAGAACATGGGAATCTAACTAGATGAAAGGATCAAGACACCTGATGATAAAGGATACAGGGATGACTAGGTCCCAGTAGAAGTGGACACCATGGTTTACCATTGGATAGGATTTAAACTCATGGTGGTTTCCTACGTATCCTATGTATATATCAGGGATAAAACCCCATTTAGTTTAAGGGGTGATTAATTAGGGGTGTACACAAAGGACAACCACAAGGAGACATGCTTGTACTATCACATGGATAATGGGACATTACAATCGAGAAACTCTTGGTTGGATGGTTATGGATTGTGTGGGGATTATGAATGATTGGATGCTCAAATGGACGGCATAATCCCACTGGGAGGTGGCATCCATGGTTGCAAACACGACGGATGATGGATGGTTGTATGATGTGAATGGTAGGAATGGGACGAAACCAACCTAAAGATGATGACAATGTTGGGATTGATCCTTTGAGAGGCTTCCTACTTATCCCCATGGAAGGGAATCAAAGTCCCTGTATTTCAGTGGTGGGATGGGACACCTGAGGTGGCGGCCCGTGAGAATGGATGCATTGATGGGACACAAAGGAAGTGGAACCCCTAGGATGGAGAATGACCTATCGGAAATGCAAAGGCTCAAGGGAGATAGCAGGATGTACATGGGTGATAGGCTACAACCTCAAAGAGGCCTCTTACGTATCCCTGTTATAGTGAATCAATTTCCACGTAGATCATGATGGAGTATAAAATTTGGGTGTACACCAAGGACAATGACCCAAAAACATGGTGGAGATTGGGCCTGTTTAGTCACCTAAGAGTTGGTCTAATGCTACAGGGACTTACCAAGGATGTGGGTCCCAACAAAGGGGACACCAAAGATTACCAGTGTTTAGGGTTAAACCCTAGTGAGTCTTCCCACATACCCTTTCTAGGAGATAGGGATCAAAACCCACGTATTTCAAAATCATACATTTTATTATCTTGCTTGGTGAAAAGGGGCATAATATTTAACGTCATGATGGTTGAGGGTGAACTGAAGAGTAGTGGTCGGGACTAATGGGTGTTGGTGTTGAAACATAGGGAGGATTCCAATGTATCATGCTAGTAAAGGCAAAGGATCATTGTAAACATAGTTCAGAATGGGGAAAAAGGGTGTGGATTAAACTCTATGTCTTCCTGAAAAGGATTCTATTGTCGATTCTTAATCTAAAACCATGTGTCTCATGCTTGGTGTACGAAACAAGAGGAAACAAAGACCTAATAATCAAATCTCTAATTTTGTGTCCGTATAGACTACATTGGGGCTTACATGTGGTAGGATGCCTAGAGAGATTGAAATTGGGACCTACTCCATGATCGAGTCCAAATGGTGATAAATCCTTGAGGGAGAGGGATGGGGTGTCAGAAGTCCACGTTCCCATCTCTCCTCTGGCCTTTGAGAATAGAAGAAAAGAGGTGAAAAGATGCTACATCATACATTAAAGTCAAGGGGCTTAATCCAACATGGTTTCCCTCTCCTACAGATAGATGTCCTTACATAAAAGTATGATCTCATTCCATGTGAGGAAGATCTCACTCATGTGGTGACCAGTTGGTGTGGAAAATGTTTGAGGTGGGTACACCATGTAGATTTCACTAAGAGAGGACACAATTTAACATCATGTGCGGGGGGGGGGGAGATGGTTCTTGGAATTTTAACGTCCTACAACTCAGACGATTAAGATTCCCTCCCCACCCCTATGACATACATTACTAGAGCACTATAACCCTTGGTGAAGGGAAGGCACTGACAATGTCATGTGAAGATGGGGTTGTGGAGTGATCCATTTAGGGGATCAAATTTGTGTGGCTATCCAAAGAAGAAATAGTCTTTAGCGTTCATATGCTAAGAATCACAGGGTGGGGCAACACAGCAAAAATCACCCCTCGAGTGACATTGAAGTTACCTCGCACAAGCCAAGAGGGCCATACGAAAGGGTTGTCCTCCAAACACAGCTGTCACACATTTGATTGGAGGTTCCAATATGGTATCCTAAATAAAGGGAGGTATATTGGAGACATATTAAAGGTTTCATGTAAGGAAAAATGATTGTGTGAAAACTTGGGGAGGTTACTTGCAAAAAGTGGGGTTTATGCGTAATAGAGAGGGGTGTGCACAATAGGTAAGGATTGTGTGAAATTTTTTAATATCGTAGGTATTAGTGTGGTGTGCGCACAATTGGATAGGGTTACGTGCAATTGGGGAGGGTTGTAAAAAATTGGAGCTTGTGCACACAATACAGGTGATGTTCATGCAATTGGCTGGTGTTGCGTGCAAATGGGTTTTCTGTTGGACCAACATAAGCTTTGTTTGCAAAAACAACATGTAACACCCAAAGCTTCCTCAGTACAATTCTCTTTGAATAATATAGTAGCGTGTGTTGTATGAATCTTCGACTTCTAACACACACCACAATCAATCAAACTAGTCATTAGGAAAAGTAATACTAACTTTTTTGAAATTTTATAAATTTTATCATTCAAATTGAACATCATTTTTGGATTCATAATATCAAAATTATCCTACGGTGAATTTTTGGTATTTTTTTGAAAACATTCAATTTTTGATGAATAGTAAAAAACATTTTGTTATAGTTTAAAACTGAATATTTATTGAAATAAATATTTATTTTATTTAAATTTATTTTAGGTCAAAATATATACATAATACCTATATAAGTTCAATGTAATTCATTGGAGTTAGTTTGGAATAATTTTAGATATATAAAAAATGTTCTTGAACTTTTCATTGTCTTTTACCCACCTCCTAGGAGAATTTGGAAATTCAAATAAAACATAATTTTACTGCTTCTGTGAGTGGAATTTTGAAAATTAGAGAGACACATTTAATATCAATGTGTAAAATGTGGTTCAATGAGGTAAAAATAGTTTTTGGTGAATAGTAACTGTTTACTTTTATTTACCACGGTTAAAAGTAAATAGGGTAATTAAGGGTAAAAATGATATTAATATTACCCTAACACATGTCCTAATTCTATTGAAGAAGTGTATCTCGACCAAAGACAACATTAGGAATAAAATATTATCATTTAGGTCTACTTGAATTAGATTAGAACATTTATTATTATTTAATTTAAAGAAGAGTTAAAAGAGTTAAAATAACAATTTAATAACTAAGACATTTATAATATAGGGTTACACATAAGTTAAATTCGATTATAAATATTAATTAGAAATATAACATGATTTCCTATGTAATGGTCTTTTATTTATAATTTTTAGACTTTAAATAATTGAATTTATTTATGACACAATGATGATGCAATAATTATCTTATTAGTAAAATATTAAACAAATTGATATTATAAATACCCAAATAAATATACTTTGAGGCTTTTAATGAATTAAAAGAATTTTATTAGTTAATATGACATATTAGGGTTGAAAAAATAAATTTTATTCGAATTAATAATGTTGTTATGACTTTACCAAAAATCAATTATTAAATAGTGTCAAAATTGACATAAATGAGTTTTTAAAACAAATATTATATTATTAATTCATATTCTATTTCTAAAATTCTAACGTTTGGCCAAAAAACCTATATAATGATAGTTTTGTCATTAATGGTCCACTTGGGGGGATCTCTATTGTATATAGTATGTTTATTAACTATATAATATAAAAATAAAATGTGACATGGTAAATGTCAAATTAATTAACTAAGAGTTAAAAATAAAAGATGAGGTTAATATAGTGACCCAAAATTTGTCTAAAGTCCATTGGTCGAAAGGATTTCTACCCATAACCATATTTAACTTTAAATAATCCACTTTGGAACCATTAGAAACCGAAAATGAATTTATTATAAAATAATATTTCTAGCTTTTCCTAAAGTTCCCCTCCCGCCTCTTATAAAAGGACACTCCCCCTTCTATCAAATTAATACCCTCAAAGCCTTTTGGTTTGGTCAAACCCTACCCAAATATTCTTTAAAATTCCCTAAATGCGACCTAGAGGCCTTAGTTTGATCAGAAATCCAACCTATTGAGCCCTTTTTATCAAATCAAAAGGAAGAACCCGAAGAAGAGCCAATGTTTTCACCACCCTCTTTCAAGTTACATTCTTCTTCGACTTCATCTTTATTTGTTATTTCCTTTATAAAATAATAAATCTAGTATCTTCTACATACTGTGATGTTATTATAAATATTGTACAACCATATTCAGTATTCTATGGATCCTATTAATGACATGTCACCATACGTGCGTACGTATGGCTTACCGTCTCCACGTCGTGGTGTAATTGTTATTCAAAACACTATTATTTGGATGGGTATAATAATGATGTGTAATTCATGTAAATAATTAATATAACATGATAATTATTCTGTATATATGATATAATATCCAATTATATATTATTTTAATATCAAAAGAATGATATTGTCGCTCGTGCGTTTGTACGGACTACCGTCTCCACGAACCCGATGAGATTCATTCCCCATTGTATCCATTGAAGTCTAATTTTCATTTGATGATTAAAAATAATTTTTAAGGACTTGATATCATTCTGTATATGAATATTATACAACCTACCCTTAACAAACATGATTTATGTAACAAAACATATAAAGGAATATGAGTAAGTTAACACCCGAAACGACGATAATACAAAGATATTATTAACAAAACAATGTTAAAAGATCTTATATGATATCATATTAATATTTATGATACTTATTTAATTAAATACCAATTATTTCACCATTATAGAGGAGGATAAACTACCCTCTACCAAGGAAAATTTTCAAAGAAAGGGGTTTCTTATCTCACTTTTAATTTCGTGAGATTTCCATTGTTCACCACTTATTTATTGCTTGTGGTGTGTGTACTACCCATGATTGTATTCATTTTGTAATATACTTTAATTTATGTATATTTACATAATAATTGTATTATGCTACTTTGATTGGTGTATGTTTCGTATGTTTTAAAATCGATAAGGGAATTTGAAATTTCAATTTCCATTCATTCGGCTGTACACATACTTCAATGATTATTTTACTCCAAGATTATGTGTGGAATCACAATTCATTTTCTTATGTCATAATTTCCACTTCATTTTCTGTGGATATACTTTTGATACACATATCACTCCATTGATAATATCTCAAGTCATCGATATGAATTTGATAAGTGTAATTTTTAACTCATTCTCCATTTGTTGAGTTAAATATCCAATTCATTGGTGTTGTCTTTACAAGAATATGTGTGAATGTCCTCTCATTGATTTACATTAAACATCCAATCATATTTAGTGTATTTAGGTTTGTCACACATAATTTTTTTGTTGATTTATCCTTAACCTAAGGATACAGTCTTTATAAGAGACTTAATCCCAATTTATATCCCATTGAGACTTCATTGTTGTCATACACCAATTATCTTTTATATAGTGTGTATAATGTACTTTTACATATTATATCATGAATCAATTTATTCTCATGATATTACATTATTTTGATTACCTCAATTATTTATATTCAAGTTTCTCTCTTTTGGTTAGAAACTCTAAATAAAATATCATTTTTAAATGTTTTGAAGATTTATTCTTCTAAATTTTTCACATAAATGTCCACGTTTTAAAAATGGTTATAAGGATTTATCTATATGGATATTATATTTTTAAAATTTTAATTAGTTTTAAAAGTTTCAAGGTGGTATGGGACACTTTGACTAAAAAATATATTTTTAAATGGCTTCTTGACAAATACTGTGACTTTTAAATGATTTCAAGAAAAGGGGGATATTTCTCTTTAATAGTGTTGATTATTATTTTCATCTATGTCAATATCCTTCATTGTTCTCAATTGATGTTAATATGTTACAATACAATCTTCCATATTGTTTTGAATGAGTTATGTCTGACTGTGGATGTGCTATTTTTATACCATTCATGGTTTGTGGATAAAGTATTGACATTTTGTATGCCAGTTTTAATACGAATGTTTATGTTATGTTTCAAACTTTTAATATGAGGAATGCATTAGACTTAATAAGTAATGGGTCGAGCCTGCTATAGATCCTAGATGCATAGTTAGGTCTCATGAGACAAAATAGTGTCTTGGCACAAGGCCTTGACAAAAACTTATTTGTAGTCTTGGCACGAGTCCTTGACTATGTTGTTTTGATAGTCTGTCATTATGAATTCCATAATTATGAAAGTGGTTATTGTTATTGCATGTGGTTATTCAAATAGTAGAATATCCATGTGAATAATTAAATGGAATTATTTCATTTTATCTTTTCAATATTATGCTGAAGATCAAGATTAAAAGTCTTTTGTTTTAGTTATAAATTGCCTTGAATGGTTATGCTTATCTATGAAAGTTTTCTCTATATTGTTATCCTTACTGAGCATCTGAGCTCACCCCTTTCAATGTTTTATTTTTCCCTGGATGTGAAGAAGTAATTTATGAATGACCTGCAGGGATAGTATGATGGGATTTGGGGACAAGATGTTGTTGTAGTTTTTTACTTTATGATGTAATGTAAGACATATGAATATGTCTAGTATTTCCAAGAATAATAAACTAATAGTTCATTCAAGACATGATCTTTTGTGATCATGCCAATGTTATATAATAATGCACTAACTCTGGGTAACTGGGGTCAGGGTATTACAGTTGGTATCAGAGAAAGTTTAGTATAAACCTTGGAAACTAGATTTAGATAAACTCGGATTAGAGAACATAGACCTAAGATGGACTTTGAGGATTATTATAGAAGAACATCCTAGAATTTTGGAATTGTAGATATTTTGTGAGTTTTTTGGGCAATACATCCCTGTCTGGAGACGAGCAGGTAGAGATGGCTCTGGAACAAATGTACCTAGGGGTAAAACCCGAAAACACCGCTTTGATCTAGACTCATACGTGAATTGGGGAATGATAACGGGCCTTGTTGCACTCTTGGTTACAACACTCCTGGGGGATATGCTTTGGATAATTGAAATTTTATTTAGAAACCAATTTTAAGTATTTTAATATAATATAAGAATAAATGACCTTGGTTAATCCTAATGTGTTTCAAATTGATAATATGGTGTCATAATATTCTCTAAGTGATTTTATGACTACTGTTACTCACACAATGCTTTCTGGTTTTAGTCAAATGATGGAGTCCAAGGAAGTCATAGTAATATTGAGAACAATGTACAAGGTGGGAACGGTGGTGGAAATGAGAAAAAAATGGAATGTTGGTAGGCGTAAAAGATTTCGTGTTCACGCCAAATCAGTTTTCCTAAAATATGATCAACAATATAAATATTAACCAACTCCTGAACTCAACAATGAAGAGAAAGGTGATTAATGATAAGAGCTCTAGTAGTGGAGACCATGGAGAAAATAATCCTAAATTTCCATCATGAAAGAAATGTGGGAGGAGACACCCAGGAAAGTGTCCCAAAGGAACAAAGAAATGATTTATGTGTAGGAAAGAATGACATAAAGTGAAGAATTGCCGAGGAAAAAATAAGAGTACTATGGAATAAAATAAAAATGGTCCCAATAATTAATTTACAGTCATTTGACGTAAATGTAGGGGACCTGGCCATTACCCGAGTGAATGCCCTATTCTATAAGATATTTTCTTGGTCAAAGAAGAAGTTATGTAGAAATAAATGGTTGGAGAAATGTTTAAATGTATTAGTGCTCCTTGTTTATGGGATTGAATTGGATTAATTCTATCTTGTATTTGTAACCCCGTAGTTTTCCATGTGAGAATGATATTTGAGTAAGTCTTATCATTTCCCCTGTGGATATAGTTATAAATAACCATTTGGTTTTATATGATCATTGGGTTTGAGGCAAATACAAGTTATTATATTTTGGGATGAAAATGTGAGGTATGAGACAACATTTCTGGTTAAAATTATGTTATGGTTATTTTGAGGAATTTATCTCATTTTGGTAATTTTATAAAATATAGTTTTTGAAAAAGGACAACACGCAGACCATGTGGCAACCCGTCACATTGGAAAAAGCTATGGGAATCGAACCCACAACCAAAGTGTGATTGGGATTTATCGCCTACCACTGGACTAAATGAAGTCCCTGGTTAGTATGACTAATTATTTTTAGTTAAATTATTTTATTGATCAATAATAATTTTATTTCGATTCTTATGTCTTATCAAATTAATACCCTTAGTATAGGAAAACGATTTGGTGATTATTTGATAAATGTTATTTTGGAAGATGTTCACTTTGTTGGGAACACTGTATGAACAAGGAAAATAGAATACTATGGGGTTTCATTTGAGGAGTAATGGTGGATTTTTATCTACGTTTTTATTGTGGATTTATAGCGATTTTCGTTATTTATGGAAATGATTAACCTATAATAGAGAATATGTGAGTAGGTTAATTACTTTTAAAAATGTGACTTTAAGAGTAGTTGAGGTCATTTTAAGATACAATTTAACATGGAAGACTACATAACCAAATTCTTCTATGTTTTGGGATTAAATATTAGTTTGGATTATATTGAAGGATTTTAAGGACAACTGTTTGTTGAATATTATTAATATAACTTTGGGGTATTGTTGGTATAATTTTAGAAATTAAGATTAGTGTTTCTTTTTGTAAAGGAACATCCTTTTGGGGGATCATCAAATATTGTACTAACCATTTTGGATTTGAATAATCTATAAAGACAAGGAAAATATATAGTTTATCCTTCATGGATGATGTGATTCTATAGAAGTTTACTCTAGCTCTTCCAGTGTGACCAAGTCTTCTTGAATACTCATCATTTAAGAAAAATTAGTTAGTATTAGAAATTTATTAAAGAATGAAACTCTACTTAAAAAGTAACTATATCTCCTTATGTTCTTAATAATGAATTCCTAATCTTTATGAAATGTAACTTATAAAAAAAATGTTGTCCATTTACTTTTCCTACTGGGAAACAAATGACCGTTTCTTCCATCACAAGTTCGTGGTTTTCTTGTTGTTAACTTTCTCCTGATCATGTTTTTCTATCCCTATCCATCAGAACATGACACTTAGTTTATCATCAATATCCTTGTTTTTCTACATGGAATCCTAGTATAGGTTATCTTGGGTGACCTTTTTTACTTCTCTTTCTTTCTGTTAAAGTGATAGTGTTATTAAAACTTTTTTCGATGTGGGACTTTCCATTATATTCTCAAGCCCTATTTTAAAAATTGAGAGGATGTAATTTATTGAAGGAGGGGAGAATGTAACACCCCGAGCTTCCTCGGTACGATTCTCTTTGAATAATACAGTAGCGTGTGTTGTACGCATCTTCGACTTCTAACACGCACCACAATCTATCAAACCACCTGTTATTAATATTAATACCCACTTTTTGAAATTTTATTAATTTTATCGTTCAAATTGAACTTCATTTTTGGATTCAGAATATCGAAATTAGCCTAGGGTGAATTTTTTGTAATTTTCTGAAAACATTCAATTTTGGATGAATATTGAAAAACACTGATTTATAGTTTAAAACAGAAATTTTATTTAAATAATTGTTTATTTTATTGAAATTTATTTTTTTTCAAAATAGATACATAATACCTATATAAGCTCAATGTAATTACTTGGAGTTATCTTAGAATAATATTAGATATATAAAAATTGTTCTTGAACTTTTCACCATCTTTTAGCCACCTCCTAGGAGAATTTAAAAATTCACATAAAACATAATTTTACCGCTTCTATGAGTGGAATTTTGAAAATCCGAGAGAAAGAGATAATATCAAGGAGTAAAATGTGGTTCAATAAGATAAATATAATTTCAGTGAATAGTAACTTTTTACTTTTATTTACCACGGTTAAAAGTAAATAGGGTAATTAAGGGTAAAAATGATATTAATTTTACCCTAACTCATGTCCTAATTCTATTGGAAAAGTGTATCTCGACCAAAAATAACCTTTGGAATTAAATATTATAATTTAGGTCCACTTGGATTAGATTTGGACATTTATTATTATTTATTTCAAAGAAGAGTTAAAAGAGTTAAAATAAAAATTTAATAACTAACACATTTATAATATAAGGTTACAGAAAAGATAAATTCGATTATAAAAACTCATTAGAAAGATAAAATTAATTCCTACATAATGGTATTTTATTTATAATTTTTATACTTTAAATAATTTAATTTAATTATGACACAATGATGATGCAGTAATTACCTTATTAGTAAAATATTAACACATTTGATATTATAAATATCCAAATAAATATAATTTGAGACTTTTAATGAATTAAAAGAATTTTATAGGTCACTATGACATTTTATGGTTTATTAAATGAATTTTATTAGAATTAATAATGTTGTTATGACCTTAACAAAAATCATTTATTAAATAGTGTCAAAATTGACATAAATGAGTATTTAAAACAAATATTATATTATTAATTCATATTCTATTTTTAAAAATCTAAGGATCTACCAAAGGACTTATATAATGATAGGGGTATCATTATTGGACCACTTGGGGGTCGCTTGGTTGTATATAGTAATTTTATTAACTATATAATATAAAAATAAAAATTGACATGGTAAATATCAAACTAATTAACTAAGAGTTAAAACTAAAATCTAAGGTTAATATAGTGACCAAAACTATCTAAAATATATTGGTTGAAAGGATTTTGACCCATCCCCACATTAACCTTTAAATAATCAACTTTGGATCCATTAGTAATAGAATATGAATTTATTATAAAATAATATTTCTAGCTTTTCCTAAAGTACCCCTCACCCCTCTAATAAAAGGACACTCCCCCTTCTGTCAAGTTCATAACCTCAAATCCTTTTGGTTCAGACAAAACCTGCCCAAATTTTCTGTCAAATTTTCTCACATATACCTAGAGGCATTATTTTGATCAGAAAGCTACCCTAAGGAGCCCTTTTGATCAAATCAAAAGGAAGAACCCGAAGAAGATGTAATGTTTTCACCAACCTCTTTCAAGTTCATTTCTTCTTCAACTTCTTCATTCATTGTTATTTCCATTATAACATAAGAACTCCAGTATATTATATATATTTTGGTGTTATTATTAAAATGGTTCAACCATATTCATTATTCTATCCATCCTTTGAATGACATGTCACCATATGTGCGTACGTACAACTTACCGTCTCCACGTCGTGGTGTAATTGTTATTCAAAACATTATTATTTGGATGGGTATAACGATGATGTGAAATTTATCTAAATAATAAATATAACATGGTAATTATTCTGTATATATGATATACCATCCAATTATATATTATTTTAGTATCAAAATAATGATATTGTCGCTCGTGCGTACGTACGGACAAGCATCTCCACGAACGCGATGGGATTCATTCCCTATAATATCCATGCAATACTAATTCTCATTTGATGATTACAAATAATGTTTAATGACATGATATCATTCTGTAAAAGTAATATTATACAACCTACCCATAACAAACACAACTTATGTAACAAAAAATATAAAAGAAAACGAGTAAGTTAACACCCAAAACAATGATAATACTAAGATATTATTAGAAAAACGATGTTGAAAGATAATATATGATATCATATTAATATTTATGATCCATGTATAATTAAATAACTATTATTTCACCATTATAAAATAGGATAACCTACCCTCGACCATGAAAATATAACCATGTAAGGGGTTTCTTATCTCACTTTTAATTTCGTGAGATTTCCATTGTTCACAACTTATTTATTCCATGTGGTGTGTGTACTACCCAAGGTTATATTCATTATGTAATATACATTAATTTATGGATATTTAAATCATAAATTTTATAATCCTTCTATCATGGGTGTATGTTTCGTAATTTACCAAAACGATAAGGGAATTTGAAATTTCAATTTCCATTCACTCGACTTTACGCATACATCATTGATTATTTTAATCCAAGATTTTTTGTGTAATTACTATTCATTTTCATATGTAATAATTTCCACTTCCATTTTTGTGGATATACTTTTGATACACATAATCACTCCATTGATAATTTCTCAAGACATTGATATGAATTTGATAAGATTAATTTTTAACTCATTCCCCATTTGTTGAGTTAAATATCCAATTAATTGGTGTTGTATTTACAAGAATATGTGTGAATGTCCTGTCATTGGATTACACTGAACATCCAATCATATTTATTGTATTTATATTTGTCACACATAATTATGTCATTTATTTATCTTTAACCTAAGGATACGGTCTTTATAAGAGACTTAATCTCAATTTACATCCCATTGAGAATTCATTATTGTCATACACCAATTATCTTTTATATAGTGTATATAATGTACTTTGACATAGTATATCAGGAATCATTTTATTCTCATGATATTACAATGTTTTGATTAACTCAATTATTTTTATTCAAGTGTCTATCTTTTGGTTAGAAACTCTAACTAAAATATCATTTTTAAATGTTTTGAAGATTTATTCTTCTAAATCTTTCTCATTAACGTCCATGGTTTAAAAATATTTTAAGGATTTATTTATATGGACATTAAAGTTATAAAATTAAAATTAATTTTAAATGTTTCAAAGTGGTATGGGACACTTTGATTTAAAAATATATTTTTAAATGGCTTCTTGGCAAATAGTGTGACTTTTAAATGATTTCAAGAAAAAGGGGGATATTTCTATCTAATAGTTTTGATGATAATTTTCATCTATGTAAATATCCTTTATTATTCTCGATTGAGGTTAATAAGTTACAATAAAATCTTCCATATTTTATTGAATGGGTTATGTTTGACTGTGGAAGTTCTAATTTTATTCCATTCATAGTTTGGGGATAAAGTATTGACATTTCATATGCTACTTTTAATACGAATGTTTATGTTATGTTTCAATCTTTTAATATGATGACTGCATTGGACTTAGTAAGTGACAGGTGGAGCCCGCTATAAATCCTCGATGCATCGGTAGGTCTAATGAGACAAACTAGTGTCTTGTCACAAGGCCTTGAAAAAAACTTATTTGTAGTATTGGCACGAGGCCTTGACTATGTGGTTATTATAGTCTGGAATTATGCATTCCATCATTATGAAAGTGGTTATTGATATTGCATGTTGTTATTCGACTAGTACAATATCCATATGAATAAGTAAATCGTATTATTTCATTTTATCTTTTCCATATTATTCTGATGTTCAAGTATAAAAGGCTTTTTTTTAAGGTATACATTGCCTTAAATTTTTATGTTTATCTAGGAATGTTTCCGCTATATTGTTATCTTTACAGAGCATCTGAGCTCACCCCTTTCAATTTTTTATTTTTCCTAGGATGCAAAGAAGTAATTTTTGAATGACTTGTAGGGATAGTATGAGGGGATATGAAGACAAGATGCTGTTGTAGTTTTTTTTACTTTACGATGTAATGTAAGACATATGAATATATCTAGTATTTCCAAGACTACTAATCTAACCGGTATTTTGAGACTTGATCTTTTGTGATCATGCTAATGTTATGTAATAATGCACCGACTCTGAGTAACTGGGGTCGGGGTGTTACACAACAGGTAGCGCGTGAAGGCCTATTTATGCATTCCATGTGTCAATTTAGCATTCCAATTATATATAATCAAAGGGTACAGGTGAGGGTGAAGCCCAAGTTATCCCTCTCAAAGGCAGACCCCTGGGAGACATATAACACGAAATGAAGTACCTTCAATCAATGTTTTCCACACTTGAGGGATTGGATCTCCCGCACGAGATGCACACCCAATTCTTATTCCATACCAATGTAAGGGGGGAACCTCTATTTATATATTAGTGTGTGTATAAGTAGTGTCAAATAGGGTTAGCATGGATAATACCAACAACATATGACGCGCGCATGTCCCCTTTTGTGCACCTGGTGCGAAAGCCTTCTAAAGAGACTGACGAGAAGAATTTGGCTTTGTTGCTCCACATTGTGTGCCGAATGCTATGGTTTCCGCCCACCTCTCTAGTTTTATGCACATCAGGTTCATTTTATGCAAATAAATCAACTTTTACATGCAACATCCTTCCAGATCACCGAATCCACTACTGATTTGACGACTGCCTTCAGATCTATCCTACGACGTATTTTTTTTTTCACTTTGATTTCGGCACCAACACAATTCCTTTTTATGGGTCCTGATATGATGGAAGTTTTATTATCTTATTTAATGTGTATTAATAGTTTTTTATGAGATGGGTGGGTCCATATCTCCATCTAAGGCATTGGTTAATGATGGGTGACTCATGATTATAAATGTTGTTTGTGAACTTTATTACATGTTCAATATGTTATGAATGGACCTAGTTTCATGTCCATATGTTTATTCATGATCCTGATTATGTGTGAACATTATTATGAGTGATATTTATTACTTGTTCACAATGTTATGCATCGACCCTGTTTCATGTACATATTTTTATGTGTGAATTGAATTATATGTTCACAATGTTGCACATGAACCTGATTACATGTTCAAATAGTTGTGTAGGGACAGGTTTTCCTGTCCACACGGTTATGTTTTAACCAAATTACATTTTTATAATTTTATGCATGGACCTAGTTTCATGACCATAATTTGTTGTGTGGGACTTATTTCAGGCCCTTAACTTAATGAGTGAAATTGTTTATATATATACATTTTCGCAACCTTATGAAAAAATTTGCATGCCACAAATTCCATGACTTGTTACTATGTTATTATTTTATGAATTATGATCCTTATCCAATTATAATATATGAATTATTAACTTCCAATCATTATTATTATCCCAAATATGAAGGGTGTGGTCTTGAAATGTTCTGTTCAAGTTCCATACCCTTTATTTCACATTATACATACACAATTCTTTTATTTACACATAGTGAGAATCTATTCTCACCCCTTTCTTATGGTTACATTCCTCAGGTTATATAGAATTGTTTTATGTAGAAGTACTTAGGGTAGATATAATTATGGGAGACATTGAAAACCATTCACTAGGAGAGAAGGTTTTGTTTCCATTTTTTTTCCAAATATTGTAAACTTTTACAGTCCTTGGGAATATATTCTTGTACTGTACCAATTATTCATCTAAAATGATTTAATATCTATATATGTTAATCTTAGGATACTATACCCAGTGTGGCACTAATTAGGACAAGTCCTCTGCCATGTATCCCACATGGATAAGTATGGGTTTAATTTCACATTTGGGAACCCAATATATCAAATCTCACTACTGTCAAAACAAACAAAATAAGTGGAAAATAACAACACATCCTCAAGAAAAAATCCACATAAAACCATATGATATAATTTATATACCACATAACTCCTATCCAAATAAGAATGACCTCTTTATAAAATAATTATATTCGAATTCAGACACCCCTTTAAACCCAACCTAGATTCCTCTAATAAAACAGTTTTTAGTGATTTGGAAGATGATCACCAAATATACAAGCTGTAATATAGAAAAGAGATGAATATAGAGGATTAGAGTAACATTGTTCTTATATTTTCAACCAACATTGCTCCCATAAACAATGAAATGAGGGTGATCAAATATTGGTATTCTTGCGAATGTTTAGTTAACCACATAGGTTGAGAGGATTGGGAAGGTAGGAAAACCGATTGAGGCTATAAAATCCCAAAGTGGTAATTTTGTAATTTTTCCAACGGTTATAGGGGAACAATGTTTTATCTCATGGTTTTCTAAACCATGAGTGTGAAATCCACTCTCCATATAATGTTGGCTCACATTTTTACATGGGGGGACCTAGAGGGTTTAGAACCGGTGTGCTAACGGTATGATATTCCTCTACAAAAAATTTCACAATTTGGCCTCCAACCTTGCATGGTTTACTTAACAGTGTTCAAGTCATGTGCAACAAGTGAGCCTTACCCATGTTGGCCTAGATTTCATCTCATTCCTGTTCAAAGCCCCAGAAAACCTCTGATGACCTTTATAAACCCATGAAAAATTTCACCAACCCAAACTAAGGGCTTTAAACCACAAATTTAATAAGGGAATACCACTAATAAAGATGGCATCTAACATAAATTATTTATATTTACTTCATATTCATGGATTAATTCCCCAAGGTAACTAAAAATTTTATTCTGTGATGATATTATAATTTTTTAATGAAATGGAATAAATGATATTATTAAATAAAAAAAATTGTGATCCATTAAAATATTTTTTATTCAAAAAGGTTTTCAACTGATCAAAAATTTCTTACAAGTTATTTGAATATTTGTAAATGTTTCTAAATTATATGAACTATCATTCGTGATATTAATAAAAATTAATTATTCATTAAGGGATAATAACATTTTGGAAAATGATCCATCCGTCTTAAGAAAAAATATTTATTTTTTTCAATAAATATACAAAAAAAATATTATATAAAATATATTTTTTAAAACAATTAATATACCATATATTATTTAGAAAAATGATAAATAAATATCATAAATAAAGAAAAATATAACTAAAACATCCTTAATTATGCCAATAGGTTATTTATATTTCGAAATATCAAAAAATATAAATTTTTTGAATTAAAAATTTTAATAACCAATATTATATAAATAAATAAACATATTTAATATTAATCAAATGAAATCCTAAATTGTAAAGCCCATAATTCTTACCATATCCACACTACTTTAACCTATGTTACTCTTACTTTGATTACTAATTTACTATATTTTTTATAGTAATACATTCGTAAAATTATACTTATCAAAACTTTCAGAATTAAAATTATGAAATACTAGTTTTCATGTTATCAATATAATAAACATCACCTTAGTCACAAAATTTATTTATCCTCAAAAATATCAACAATTATTATTTAATATATTTTAAATCCAATATATATTAATAATCTCAAGAAAATATGTAAAAATTTGATATAAAACCATGAATAATTATAAATGAATCCACAAATTAAATCAATATTTATATATCAAATAATATCAACAAACTTATCTAAAATTCAAAAAATAATATAAATAGTATATTCATAATTTAGTTATGTAATGTTTTGAAAAGGTTAATTTTTTTTCCCCAAACTGAATTTAATCAACCTATTTCTAAATAAATCGCCTAATTTTTCATCACAGATCAACTTATATTACCAAAATCAAATAATCATTCTTCAAAATTAGACATAAATACCACAACATCAAGTAACATACAATTATACCAGGTTATCAAAACCTTAATAATGTATTATACCAGGATACCGAACAAAACTATTAAAAAATATTATTAGTCACTATAAAATCCTTTCTAATGGATAAAGAAATGGTATTCATTAATATTTTAACCATTGATGGTATTTTAAACAATTAAATTATCCTCAAATAATAATAAAATAACCTTTAAATTTATATAACCCTTATCTGATAATAAATGTAATGCTTAGAATGGAAATTTCACCTAATATCATGATTTATATACAATATTTTTTTAATTTACCTTTACAATACATTTTAATATTATATTTTTGCATAACTGTAAAAAATATCTTAAAAAATTAAACCAATACATTTTCTCAAATTAGTATTTTTTTCCAAAAAACCAAAAAATCCAAAATATTCTCTTAATTAATTAAATGATAAGTAATTTTCCTCCTCATATATCCATTTAATCATTCGTAACACTATTTTTGGTTAACTAATGAATAAAAAATAATTAATATTTTCTGCCCTAATATTTTGTAAGGGGTATCAAGAAACACATGCTATTATTGGATAAAAAAGTCATTATTAAAATATATGTAATAAATATTGATCAAAAAATTCCAAATTAGAAATAATATAGACAAGAAATATATACATGGATAAAAAAAGAATATATATAATCACAAATAAAAAAATAAATTATTTCTATTACAAGGAATTTATTTTTCTAAACATATAATTCAAACAATAAATGATTGAAAAATGATGTCATAAATAAATTGTGAGGCACATAACAAATACCCAAATTGGTTAGTTTCATTATACATATACTTACAGAGAGGTTGAATATAATACTAGGACACCTTCCACACTAAATAAGTAAAATTCATTAGTATTATTGAATGAATAAATTTAAAATAAAAATCATTATCAATATGACATTTAGTTATTAATTATTTTTGTTGGTGTAAACAAATATACATGATTTAAAATATATCCCCAATTAATAAATAGAATAAATTAATATATTAACACACTCTAATCTGTTTTTTATCATATATGGTATTCACATCATTTATTGTAAAGGATTTATGGTTTATCAAAAAATAGTGAACATAATATATAAATTTTTTAAATGATATAAAATCGATCCATGAGATTAAAGAACATGGACATGAAATTGATAATAAAATTCAAGAGAAAGATAGATATTGGTTTAGAATATGACCATAAGAATTAAGATTAGTAGGTAAATTCTCCCTATGAAAAATATTGGACGTAAAAATAAATCAACAGGACTAGAAAGGAGCCAATAAATTTTTTAAACAAATTATGGTTTAAAGAAATGCAATAAATAAGTTTCATATGATAAATTGAAGAAAAATTATGGATTAAAGGAGAAATACTAAAAAATAATATAGATTTGAAAAATGAACATACCCTGATTACTAGCATACATTATAGGTTTTGTAACATCATTAATTAACCATTGATATCATTTAATTAATTTATTTGAAACAACTTTTGTACTTATTATATTATTTTATTATTTTTAAATCATTTAATGTTATCTTTCAATAATTTACTAAATTGGACTTCTTCACATAAACTGTTTTGATTTCATTCTAACAAAAACCCCAAACAATATTATTGTTAAATAATAATGTTCAAAGTTCAGTTTCCAAATGTCTTATAATCCCGAGATGCATCGATTTATATTTTTGATGAAATTCCAAATGAATCTTTTAACAATATTTCACAACATATTTACCAAACATTGAATCATTCTCGTTATACATGTTTTTAAGGATAAAAATATTATGATTATTTACTGTTAATTTTAATGCTATGGTGTATATTTTAACATTCAATAATTCGAATCAAGAACATACCTAATTATTAATTTAATATTGAATTAGTAAATCAATTTTTAAACTTTCAATGAATATCATATGTTTATAAAAACATAATCATTTATTTAAGTATCATAAAACCACCTCAGTGATTGATGTTTTTTTAAGGAGTAAAAATTATAGAAACACCAATAAACATTTTATTTCAAAAATATATATTAAAATTAATAAATTAGTATATACTAATTTAAAATATTATTTTTTGTATTGAAAATTTTTTGAGAAGAATTTTAATAAAAATGAACATTTTAATTAATGTATATTTCAACATAGTGATGAAACGTGTTTAGTGGGAAGAAAAGGGTGATGCATCATAATTTATGGATCATAATTATGTGAATAATATGATATAAGAATCATGGTGGATAATAATTTAGTTGTTAAAAAATGTAAATAATGAATCATAAATAATAATAGAGAAATTGTATAAGAAACCCTAACCTTTCTATTTGAATCACCTTCTTTTAATTAGTTCTTATGCATATGAAGAATGTTATTTTTTCTAGACTAAATCGATTTGAATTATGAATAATATGTTTTGGGAGATATTTTGATTGAATATACCTAGATAATAATACTGTATATGTTTTTTTGTAATGTATAAAATTAAACCTATTTTATTTGAAATATTCAAGGAACATTCAAAAATATTTAGACATTAAGTACAAGGAACATAATAAGGAAATGAATAGTGGCTCATAAACTGATAATAGTAAATTTTATATAACATGAATCATTCCATGTTTTTTAATTATTTGTTTTTTAATTTCTAAATATTATATGCGTAATATTTATAATTTAATAATCTTAAAAGTAAATTTCAAGGATATTTTTTAATTTTTAATAAAAATATCTTGATAATTATAGAATTAAATTAAAAATAATTAAATGATTACATAACTATCCTTTTAAAAACCAAAAACCATTAATGAATATAAGAAGAATAAAAATTTTAACATTATGTATTTTAAAACTACCATTGTTCAAATTTTTTCAGGGAGACTAAGTGTTTCATCGATGATATTTTTATATTTTGGATAAGTATCATATTATTTAAATTTAAATCAAAATAATAATTTTAAATACAATTTATTATTCATAATTATTTTCGTCTAAGAACATTTAAAGTATTTTTTTCTTTCATTTATAAAATGGGATCATTTATAAGATAATAAATTTTTAATTTTTTAATACCCCATCACAGATTTGCTGGAATGACACTTGAGAAGGGATTCTACATGACATCGTGTACACATCCACATACACAAGATGTTGGTGAATAGTATTTAGTGTCTTAGTGTTCAATGAAGAGAATATAATCTCATTATTCCAAACCATAAACCATAAAAATAAAAATATAAAACCACCCTAACAATTACAATAGATGATAATGTAATAAGGCATAATCACAAATGGGACCCACATTATGAAGGTAAATATTCTATAACAAAATTTTGGTAAGAAAAACCCTAGTATAAAGAAATTTAAATGTAATAAAATACATCTTTAGTACTCTTCAGTTTTTCCAAGCATCAGCACAGAATCCATGAATCTATCTCTTTTGCTCTGTATCCCAAGTCGTGTTGCATTAATTGGATTATTGGTCTTGGATTCCACTCATTCATCAAGAAAAATATGAAGTGTGTGTGTACAATCTATTAGAACCTCACTATTTGATTATTAATGTATTTTTCACATGTATACAGATTTTTATTCAATTATGATAAAATAAATCCAAAACAAATACCATACCAATCCTATGTTCATTAACAAAGCATCCATAAAACATAGTTGTAAAATCATTGGTTGCATGTCAAAGGAATATATGAATGGTGGTATTCATTTATAATGTCTATATTCCAACCAATATTATACTTTTTAGTATTATAGACATAAGGATATATGTAATTCCACATAAGGATAGTATTCTATGTCATCACAACTTCCTCTTACATCATGTTCCTGAAGACCGTCATGAACATATGCCAGGCCACCTAGGGGAATCATTAGTTATCATCAAAATCAATCTTGTTATCATGTTACAAGAAGATTTTTATCATGGTCCACCTATAAGTGCACTAGTCTATGATATTTCCACCTATAACTTTTTTAATTTGAATTCAACAACAACTACAACACCCCGTGATTTTGTGAAGTATTTTTCCATGTTAATTTAGACATTCATATATTAATTATTTCAAAGAACACTGAATATAGTTTCTATTCTATGAAAGAATAAATTTCAAATTATGTTACACACATTAAAAAATTGATTTTTCATTATACAATACATTCCTATAAGCTTTCACTACACCAAACAATGACTTGGATTGTGTTACACACAACACTGACTTTCTATAAAACAAAATTTTGTAATTATAAAAATTTAAATGAGGTAGTTATGACATATTTGTTATAAATTTTAATATATATAGTAATTAAAAATTTTAAATTTTATTTATAATAGTTTTATATAAATAAAATATATTTATAATAAACATATAATTTTTTGTAATGTCTTTAAATGTTTGGAAATACATTTCTCTCAAATGAAATTATTCTAATATCTTTATATAAAAAATTATAAAATTATTTTCAGAAAAATTTAAAATATTAATTTGAAAAAATATAATTTCTATTTGAAATCATAAGCTCAAAATTATCATAGAGTCAATTTTGGGCATTTTTCTAAAAAACATCATTTTCTAGATGAATAGTTAAAGAATCTAGATTTTAATTCAAGTATACTTTTTTGTATAATTTTTTAATAATGTAAAAATATATTTTAATTTTGTAGGAACTAAATAGTGATGTAGATGCTCAATATTCAAGAGGGGGGGGGGGGGTGAATTGTACACTTTAAAAATTCCTTTGGATGTTTTAAAGTTAGTTATGAATAACTATGTTTTCCTTAAGCAAAGGAAAGGGCTAAGTTTAACAAAGTTAAACTAAGCAAATTCACAACACCTCTAACACCGAATGCAAACTTGGAAATAGATTCCGAAAGTAGGTTCCGGAAATATGGTTCCGGAAATAGAACCTTAACAAAAGATTACAATATGAGATTCTACCTTAAAGCGTATAGAATCTAAATGAAACAGAGTACAAATAAAAAAGTATAAGAAAGTTATACTTTCCTTATAATACAAATTGCAGCGGAATATAAACAAGTAGTAGAACTACTAGTAACAAGATATAAGTCTTTTTACCCAAAGAGAAGGGTATCCAACAACCTTGGATAAAGGTCCCTTGATTTATACTTTCAAGCAAGTCTGTCTTACCCACACCAGGGTAAGCCCTTGATATGAAGATCGAAGTCTCTGTCTTACTATCCCCACAAGCCCTCAACTTCAAGGTAGTTTGAAACCTCTGTCTTCCTCAGCAAGGAAGCCCTCGAACTTCAAGGTGGTTGGCACCTCTGTCTTCCTATCCCCGGAAGCCCTCGAATGTGATCACCAACATTCGGAGTTGTACGAAGCTTTGAGAGTTAATAAGAGCCTATCTCTCTAGAAATCACTTCAACAGCATGTATGCACAAAACCAAGTTATTCATCTATCATCAGTATTCTGTGTCGAGCTCTTTCAAATGAGCTCCTATTCATAGGTAAGGTCAGCCTCCTTCCCAACAGTCATATTTTCCTTAAAGATCGGAGGTACCTGTACACGTGTCACTTAGACAACAGTTAGTTTATAACAAAATAGACGACATCGTTTTATAACAAAACAAGTGTAACAGAATGTACGACATCATTTTAAAATCTAACTCAAAAGTACGGAATGAAAAATTCGGAGTGAAGGTTCGGAGTGTAATGAAAATAATAAAGAGTAGACAAATTATAGAAGTGTAAGCAGAATAAAATTTCGGAGTCTAACCAAAATATTTTTCGGAGTCTGAATTAATTCAGAGTGTATAAAACAAAGATAATCAGATTCTGTTTAATAGGTGAATTCGGAATGAGAATTCGGAATGAGAATTCTTCATCAGAATTCGTAATGAGAATTCTTCATCAGAATTTGTAATGAGAATTCCTCCTCAGAATTCGTAATGAGAATTCCTCATCATAATTTGTAATGAGGATTCCTCATCAGAATTCGTAATGGGATTTACTTATTAGAATTCGTAGTGAGAATTCCTCATGAGAATTCGTAATGAGAATTAATCATTAGAATTCGTATTGAGAATTTATTCTCGAACATCATAAGAATTCGTATCCTGAATCTGGATTAAAACTGTATCCGGAATTTCAGAATGAAACTTTTTCACAGTTCTCATTCTGGATTTTAGAGTGAAACTTTATCATAGTTCTTATCCAGAATTCGGATCCTAAAACAGAATACTTCATATCAAAGTTTCAAGCAATTCCGAGAAAATAGAAATGAATCCGAATCTTATAATTAAGAAAAATATGAATGAAAATATGATAAGTATAATTTTACTTATAAAAGCGATTTTCCTTATAAAATAAATTTTCATTATAAAAGCAATTTTCCTTATAAAAGCAATTTTCCTTATAAAAGCAATTTTCCTTATAAAAGAAATTTTCCTAAAGATAAGGTGTCAGTGATTTTCAAAACAAGAAGGAATGGAAAAGTCATAAGGAAAAACTTATTGATTCAATAAATTTTATTTTAAACTTTAATTAGATCAATTTTCTATCAATTAATCTAATTTAGGTCCTTGGAATCAATTTAACATTGAAGTTGGATATGAAAACATTTAAAACATTTAGTATTTTTCGCTTAAAATATCGTTATGCCTCTTTATCACCAGGATTTATTTTAATTTAATTTAAATCTTGTATATTAATAGATTTTTGAGAAATGGATACAATAATAGGAATTGAAATAATTATAATGTATAAAAATATCAACATGGTTTTTGATCAGAAATATTATTAAAAGTAATTATTGGACTCCTCTTGTTTTAATCATATTTTAATGATCACAAAAACATTTAATCATGTTAAATCATTCTAAAATCGTGTGTAAAGATGGTTGGTTTCATTATTCATTAAATAAACATCCATTATATCCTGATTCCTATAAACCATATTTGATTATTTAACATATATTTAATTTTTTCTACAATGATTTCTTTTATAAATGATTAGGATTAATTCATTATATATATATTTCTACATAAAAATGTATAATGATATTTGGCAATGATTGAGAAACAGTGAGTCTACCACCAGTTATAGTTTTTTGTAAATGTACCAAGACACTGTAACCCAGAAACCATGGCCTAGACACCATGACCCAAACTACGTAACACAGCCGTCGTGACCCAGACATCATGACCATGCCATCATCACACAGACACCGTGACCTAGACAATATAACTTGTTCCAAATCTCATGATGTCCATGACATTGGTTCCTTACTACCATCCACAAGACATCATTTGGAAAAGAACCAGACACTGTGATCCTAACATCGCATTTGTGATACCTGTTCATGGTCTCAGTACAAATTTGGCATCATTATTTTAACAACACTCAAAGGTAACAAAAAAAAATTGTTTTATGGTAACACTAATTCCATGTGATACTATTACAAGACAGTCTCTGACACCATTCATTAATCTATTATTTTGGTTTTCAATTTAATTTTTATCAGTCACTTGAGAATCATTTATAGGCATTGATATAAAAAAAATTTATTTGTAGACATGTAACCCGACAGTATGAGGTACTCAGTGCAGAATACATGCTTCATGTCTGCTTCAAAACATGCACTCCATAAAAAGAAGGAATGCTTGGAACTAGTACAATATCTACCTTAGAGTGAGAGTTTGAAAATTAAACTGATGCATGTGACAATAAAAAACTGTAGAACACACGAATCTTTCTAGATTCATGATGTTTGGACTATCATAGAGCATAAAAAACACCTTCTCAATTCCAACTCTAAGAATAACACGAACTATAAAAAATATACAATCGATCTAGAAATCAGATCACCAGAATTGTGATACTCTTTTTTTATAAGAGGACTCGAGACATTCATCTACTTCATCCTACAAGTCTAGAGCTATGTAGAATAACACTCAAAACACTTCTAACACTTTGTCATCATCCTTGGTCTTTTGTGTAGTGTTTTTAGCATTTACACATTGTGTGTGTCTGTATTAAAACTTGAACGCTCTCTTGAAATAACCTAATGGATAGAAGATATCTTTGTACTCAAATCTATTTACATTTTATTAATCCCACAGATAAGTGTGGAAGAGGTCCTTATGTGACCTAGCAGTTTATACCAATGAAGAATAGTGGAAGATGTTGTTTTACCCTGATATTCCTTTCCATTGTTGTTTATATCGATCTAGAGTGTGGATCATGTTTATTAATATAAACTTCTTTATGTTAGGTTACCTCAACTGTAGTAGATTAGGTCTCAGCATGAGACTTAACCCCTTGTTTTATCAACTGTGTCTTTTAATTTATTTTTTCTATACTTTACTGTATATTTTAGAAAACACTATATTTCATATTGATAGTTAGTCTTAGATATTAGTTAAAATTTCTTTTCCTTATTAAAATTGTTTAAAGGTAGTATCAATAGCTCATATTGACACTTCTGAGAATTAATCAATATTTTAAGAAGTTATTTGAATAGTCAATCTATTATAACTATATCACCATGATTAACTGGGAAGTTTTCATTTTTATTGTGGAATATTTTTAGTTGATCTTTTTAATAATTTTTATTAAAGATACTCAATTCACCTCTCTCTTGAGTAATCTAATACAAACAACAATAATTAAAATTAATTATAGTTATTAAGGAAAAAAAGATTATTAGGTGGTGAAACTTATAGTTAAGGAGAATAATAATCTATAGACATGTACATAATCAGTTTAAAGGAAATATATCGAAAAATTAACATATTTGATATAAAATGGACAATAATGGAGGAAAATTATGTATGTTAGACCTATCAATATTTTTAAATTTTTATATTTACAATAATACCACTAATTATACTATATAGAAGAGCACTCACCACATCACATCTACAAAACTATAAATCCCTCCCCCTTTTAAAAAGAAATACAAATTGAGCTCCAAAAATCCTTCCCATAATCTTGAATCCTCTAATTAATGATAAAACACACTATGTAGTCCCATTGGTGAAAAGAAATGAGTTACACAATGATGAGGTTACATCCTTTAAAAAACACTTTATTTAAATTTCTTTATCCACCCCCTCAATTATTCTTATCCTATGATTATATAATATCCTCAATAACCATAATAAAATGGAATTTTCTTATGTATGTTGTTGGACCTACAGTCACACACACTTCCATTAAATGGGATACATAATCATCAATCGTGTGTATGGTGGACTTCCACCTTGTGATTTGATGTCTTTTGATCCTCCATTACCACCACTTAATTTTATAAATAATTATTTAATTTATATTTTAAATAGTATTTATGAAAATTATAATTATTTAAATATTTTTAAATTATTATATACACCATTAATTTCTGATATCCATTATGTGTAAATATGATTACATCATTTCTAGATGTGTGGACGACCACTTTCTCAAAGTGATGTGATTCATTCACACATTACATAGAATTTATTAAGGATTCTAATTGTACATAACATATATGAAAGAATAATTATATTTTATGATAGTATATATAAAAATTCATTTTATTTCTTTTCTTTTTAAAATACAATAAATAAATGGAAACAATAATCACATGTACTTGTGTTTTACTATCTCCATGAATAGATACATTCTTTTTGAAATTATAAAATAAAATAGAAACAATGTTCATCCATAAGAATGTCCTAATATCTCCATGAACGATGTTTTCCATTTTATATTTATATATTCTAAATATAATTATTAAAATTTATATACTTCATATAAAATATATTTAATTCATGATTTACATTTTGTAAATAAATAAAAAATAATCCATCGAAGAGGATCAAGAGTAAAATATCAAATCATATATGAAAAACAATGTGAATACTACATAAAATGTGACATTAACATGAAATTGTAAATATAATGGGTAATATTAATTCGTAAAAATTTAAAATATTGAATAATATATAAGAATATTATTTTTAGTAGATTTTTTATAAACCAATACTAATTATATATTATTAATGAAATTGTAAATGTAAATTTAAGACTTATGGTTAGGGTTTTTATCATCTCAATTTTATTTTTTTGAGACCTATGCCTTATTCACCACTTATTTCTATTGTGTAGTCAATATTCTTCACATTATTGTATTCTAAAATTATTATATTTAAAATTTTGGGAAATTATATATCTGTTTTATGATCATTCTTTAATGGGATTTTCAATCAAACGTTACCAAATCAGTACAGATGACATCTTATAAACATCTCTTTTTATATTAGATGTATATACTTCCATTTAACATGTTATATCATGAATATTATTCATTTCATGATATTTTAACCTTTATTTAATTTTATTTGTTCCAAATTATTATTATTTAATGTTACCAATGTTGTAATGGTTTATTACTAAAATCTCATCATTTTCCATGACTGTTTATGATTATTTTTTTGCTGATGAAATATTATTATCCATTTCTCAATAACTCTCATGAATTTTCTAATACTATATTTATCCAAAACAGCTACATGAATTGGTCCAATTTTAACACTCTATGGTAATTAAGATAATTAATAAAGTGTTTTAATGAAATCTTACTGTATTTCTCTCTTAGTTTGAAAATTAGTTTTATTCAAAAAACCATTATTTTTAAAAAATAAATTTTTTACTATGAAGAGTAATATAATGTTTGACCCACGTTTTACCTTTATAATAAAAATGGTTTTAAAAGGACTCTCCTTGTCATTTTCCAATCAGAAAACTTTTCTAAACTTATTATAGTGAAAAAGAATTATTCTACATGATTTTACTTACCTTCTGTAATTATTGTTGAGATTCCAATGAATGTTTACAAGGGTATTTTTAAAATAAAATTTTATCCCCTTATTCTAGAATTTTTTTTATAAATAGGTTTTCAAGGAAAACAAAGTTCCAAATTTTATTATATTTTGAAAAGTGTTTAAAATGGTTTTCAAAGAATAATTTATCTAAATTCAAGTTTATTTTCAAAGGAAGATGTTTTCAAAATGTTAATGTTTAAAAAAAATTCAAATATGAAATAGTTTTTTCTCAAGAAAAATTTTAAATTATTTTTCATTATATATATATGTGTTTTTAGTGTTCTTTAAAAGAATAGGATTTTTGAAATTTTATATTATTAAAAAAGTGATTTTCAATGTAAACCTGTGTTTTGATTGATCATTAAAAATCATTATCCATCAATTTTTAAATAATTATATATCATTTAGTATTTACTAGGGCGATGATATATAGAAACCATCGTTATTATTTATTTTACTATTTTATTATTGTGATATAATGTGGTTTAATAAACTTGTTTCAATTCCATGGGTTATACCATGATAAAAATATTATGAAACTGGTATCCTTCCATAAGTTATTATATGACTAAATGACTTAGAAACCTGTTTATTTTTTATATGTTATGTGATGAAATTTTTATGATACCCTTTTCATTTCATGTGTTTTTATATGACATTTATGAAACCTGTCAATTTTTTTATGGATCTTGATATGGTGACTATCTTATTATCATGTGACCTACGTGTGTATGATCTCATTCTTTGAAGAGTGGGAACCATATCTCCCAAAAGTGAATTTAATAATGATTTATCTATCTAATAAGATATAAAGGTCCATAAGGGGGAATAAAATTGATTCATTAATACAGTGATGGAATGAGGGGTGGTATCAGTTCATTAATATATAGATCGAATGGGAGATGAACTAGGTTCTGTAAGATGGGGATGTAAAGGGTAGTGAGATTGGTTAAGTGAAAAAGGAATTGAATGTGGAATGAAATCAGTTCATTAATACCATGTTTGAATTAGTGGTGAAGTTGGTTTAGTAATACAGGGTTGTAACAGGTAATATACCTGGTTCCATAAAAGACATAGTCTAATATGATGGTTTTGAGAGTGAATATTTATTACATTTATGGTTGGGGGAGTGAACCCATTCTACAAATTTGGGCATGGTTTTATTCCTTGACTACAATGGAAATAATTTTACACACTTATGTGTATACAAAATATTCTATATATTAAGATTATATTATGATCACATGGATTATTATGTTGACTAAATTATGATTCATGTCTTATGAAGTACCAAAATTTATTTCACGACTCTTGATTATGATTTCTGATATGAAGTGTATAATCTTATAATGTTATATCTGTTTTCTCATACACTTATGCTCATTTTATTCTTATGTATCTCCATTATTTACCCTCATTTAGTTTCTGATATAACTCTTTCTTATGATTCCTTTCACTTGGATATGGAGAATGGTTTTATGTAGAAGTAAAGAAAGAGAAATTTTTTTATTGGAAACATTGAATATCATTCACCATGTTAAGATATTTGGTTACTTTTTTCCAAATACACTAAACTATTATGGTTATCAGGAATTTAATTTTCTAATGTTTTGAATATTAATTTAAATAGATGTAATATCCTTGTTTGTAAATCACTGGTTTTGTATATGTTATCAAAGGAAATGATTAGTTAACCTTTGAAAACTAGGATGAGAAAACATTAGTTAGATAGCTTAGGGTATTTCTAAGGATATTTCAAGGGATATCTCCAAGGATAATACTAAACTATTGTAGATTTAAAATAATTTTCATAACATAGGGAATCAATATGTATTTTTTCCTTATTAGGTAGATTCATTATAGGATTAGTTTTTATCACACTATGCTTTCCTGTCTTATTCAACAATGAGAAATAGAAGGAAGTATATTAACATTAATTTTTTTACATTTGGAAAGAATGTTCTTTATAAAAATTTATTTCCCAAAGGGGAATTTCATGAAGATAATTAGGAAGGTGGTAGAGGTATTGGTTCCAATACTGAATATAAAGAGACTATGAATGACATGTTAAAGGTATGCGATGTTAAGACAATATTTTTTACATTAATCTTAAGAAGAATGATAAAATTTATGTTGAGTAACCTTGTTAAATGATTCATATTTCATATTCTAGGAAATGTGAATTAAAGAATAATATAATGAAGCATGAGTAATATTTTATGGAAACTATTTGATGATTGAAGTTTATATGTTTTATAATTAAAATAGAATGTTATATTAATCATGATATATTGATAGATTATTTATATATGGATTCCATTAAGTATTTCATGAATGTTTTAAATAATTATGATGACCCATAAAATTGATTTCTGGGAATGGTTACATTATGGGACAGGGGTTGATTCATGTTTTGAATCAGGCTAAAATCCATAGAAAATTTGAACTTTTAAGTTACTAGATAGGCCGACTTTAAAAAATAGATTCGTAATGAAATCCTAGTGTTGGATAAATTCAAGGTAATGTTTATGGACTTAGGTGAAGGATCACTTTGTTTCCTAGGTTCCTCAATGAGTTTTAGGAGTAAAGGACTTGGAAAAATAAAATTTTAGTGGAATTTCATTGGGTACTTGGTTTTCCTAAAATCAAGTGGCACATTGTAGGAAGTGATGCAGCCATAAATAAGTGGATATTTGTTGTTGCATGGGACACACATGGTTTACCAAACTATTTTTTTGGCCCTCATTGGAAGTTTCATTTAGATATTATGTCAACATTATTTAAAACAAAATTGGCACATGGTTTGAAAACCATGTGGAAATCCTGTGTGGGATTCCCCCAGAGCCTAATAAGGGGTGCACGATTGGCACATAGTTTTATAAATAATGTGGCCCAATAATTCATGATGACCTGAATAAAATTTTAAATTTTTTATAATAAATTAAATTAAAATCAATATAAAACAATCCCTCTTTTTATCACCTGAGAATCATGATGCACCACTAGAGGGGCTCCCCTTTGGGAACATGCTCAACCCCCCCACCCATTCAACACCCTCTTCAATCGCCTATTTCAATCTGTTTCATACCAATTTATCTCTAGATCATCAATCTATGCCTTTTCCCCCTTCTCATTCGAGGTTTTTTCTCCCATCACCCTATTTTTACCTAAAATGAAACTAGTGTTTGGGTAACTAGATTTTATTTATTTTCCATCAATGATAGGTAGTGTAAAGGGTCACTCAAGACCCTTCATTCTTGTTCTGGGAACCGTTGTTGAAGGTGTAGTGGTTTAGCTCGATTCAGTTCACAACCATAATTTTGGGAGTGTTTTAAATCTGTTGTTTGGTGTTACCCAATTAAATTTTCTCTCTTTTGGTGGTATTTATTCTATAATATTTTCATTTGTTTTTAATGATTTTGATAGAGATTATGCATATTATCTGTATCAATATATATATATATTTATATATATATATATATCCCATTTATGTATTCCATCATGGTATAGGAAATACATTTATTAGGTTAAGAGATGTATATATATATGTTGGAAGGTATGTTCCTTCATGTGTTGATCCATTCCGAGTGGTCTCCAATAAATCTATTATATGGAAAGTGTTGGCATGGGTCCTCCTTGAGATAGTATTTCTATCATTTGACATTAATTAAAAATGAATCTCATTTAGTTTATTCAAATATAATTACTCATAAATGGTTTCATTGATAAATTTAATGAAATTCATATAGTGATAAATTTTGTTCCTGATAAATAAATCCATGTTTTAATAATAAACCCCTCAAATAGATGTGATATATTTAAAAAAACTCACATAAATAGTTTATTGTAATTTACCTAGCATGAAATTGTTTATTGAGTTCTTATTTATTTCTTTAATCATTTTATAGATAAATATCATGCTTTTTCATAGACCCTATTATTATTTATAATTCAAATTACCTCTTTAAACTTATAAATAGTCCATTTATCATCGAACTTGTTAAGTGAATGATTGACACCATCCTTTTTAACTTACTATTGATTATAGTTCCTTCTATGGGTATGACTTGTCTTTAAAATTTAATATCACTTTAAACATGGGTATTTTAATGATATTAAGTCAACTTAATGGTGTTTCAGCCCTCTAGGAATGGAGTTTCCAAAGAGGGTATGTGACTATTTTCCATAACACCTATCCTTTGACTTGTGACAAGTAAATATAATTCTAATTCTTATGAAATATTCATGAGTTTATATGTGTAAGATGGATCACATATAATGAATTTATTCTCATGAAATGAATTTAAAAAACATTAATTATTTAGTATTGTTTATTCCCTTCCACTTCTTTATTATTTATAAATCATCACATGTCAATTGAAATGATATAAAGGGAATTGGGAATGGCTAATAGTTTACATTACAGGGACTTTCCTCTTAATTTGAATTTAACATGTTCCCATGCCCTGAATTTTGATTACATAGAAATGTATAAGATTATTTTTTCTTCTATTGAATGTTATAATTTTTTATGGATATGATGAATTCTTATCCCCTGACATCAATATATTTATTTATGGATGAGAGTAATTCTTACCACATTCTAACTATATAATTTTTAATGGATAAGAGGAACTCATACCCCATTCTAGATATATTGTTGTTATTGGATGGGAGGTATTCTTACCCATTTCTAGATATTTAATTACTTATGCAAGAGAGGAATTCTTATACCATTCCATCTATATAAACATGTAGGCATGTGATACATTCTTACCCCATTCTAGTTCTGATCTATATGTATATTTATGGATGAGAGACATTCTTATCCCATGCTAGTTCTGATCTATATGTACTTGTATGAATGGGAGGAATTATTACCCTATTATAGTTATGATATATATATGTCTATATGTATAATATGTATATTTAGTGACATTGTTAGTGTCGTATCGAAATAATGAGAGGAAGTTAGTATATGTGTCAAATGTCCCATAGGAACCTAGACGGGTGTTTATTTACTTATATAGATATTTTTATTAAATTATCAGTACCTTCATAATGTTTAATTCATGATTAACTGTTTGGTATGGGATAGACACCATGGGTTTTGGTCTACTGATATTTATATCTCACACCCTTGTAGGGTACCCTTGGTACCCAAGTTGGCATTATATTTATAGGGTCTAGGTTTTACCTATGGTTCTTGTACCTTAGAGTTAGGAGAAAAGGACTGATCCTGGGCTAGGAATTCTAATAGAGATCTCTCGTGGGGAATTTCTATCATTTCATTATATTTTTATTGTATTATAATTCATTATATTGTTTACAACTTTCACTCATGTATCATCTATAATCCATGAATTGAATAGACTGGAATTTTCATCTTTTTCATGTATATAAATTATGTAAAATATTATTTTATCATTTATACTTATTGGTTCCACTATTTTTGTTATTATTTATTCTGTTATACTATGGAGAAACTATAATAAGAGGGTATAGTCTCCACATTATAACATATTTTTACCATCATAGCATTTTGGTAGCCTATGGCATTTGGGGAGACATGAATTAGGCCATGTAAACCACCGATCCTTCTACCAGTTCAATAGTTTACGAGATCAAAATGTTAACAAATATTTATTTTTTTAAAAAGGATGTTTTTAGACATTTCTACATTACCATGATGTGTTAGTTAAATCTATTAAATGATGAATGATTAATATGTCTTTAAATGCAATGGGCTATGAAATGGAACATTCAGTGGTGTCCTTGGTTGAGACCATCAAATTAGGGTCGATGAGGTTCTACATTGAGTTTCCTTGGGATGAAACCATAGGTTTCGTCTATAGGTTTCCCCCCATATTTAAATTTTATGACGATTTTATTATTAGCCTACTGACTTCCATTAGCATTTCCTAGTGATAACGTTAATGCATGTTCTTCGAAATGGGTTAAAAAATTGAAGGTGGCACCAATAGAGTAAAATTTCATACTAATACTGTGAGTTTTCTAATGTTTGGCGTCATTCTAGTACCATTTTCCCTTATATGACTCCTAAATTGAAAAGGTCATCCTCATTCAGATGGGGATTCATTGTGTTGGCCATCATTGTGGGTTTGAGAATTAGGTAATGCTCAGTTGAATAAGGCTAGATTTGCATCAGGCATGGTCAGCTACTTCATTGGTCGATTGACCCCTTTTCTTTTCCACAGGTAGTATGCATTGATAATCATAGTACAATTGATTATTAATTGTGATAACAGACCAGATGAGTTTGTTTCAATCATTGGACCTTCAGCTGTTGAGTGCGTTATCGATTCATCTCCATGAAGAGTGACCTATGAATCAAATAAAATATTACATCCCAATGCCCAAGAAGACTTTTTCGGGACCCAGGTGTTTTGACAGACTAATCATTTTGGTTTCATTTTCACCTAGGTTTTCTCAGTATTAATACACGTTGATGACATCGATGTGAAAAATGGGCTTCTTCCATGGGTCTAATAAAAAAGTTTTATATCACCATTTACATATCAATTTTTGACATATCCTATTTTTGTGGTACTATAGAATAGTGGGTATAGGTCTCCCGCGCTTTCAAAAGAGAATAATTCTCCAACCAATAAATAGTGAGAACTTCTATTTCAATGGTTTTCATGCTATTTCAATATTTTTAATTAATATATATAACATAATATATATATATATATATTGACATAATCATCGGTGGTATAGTGGTTAGGAAGCTAAAATGTAAGGGTGGGGTGCACTGATCCAATCTGACTGGAGGCATATTTTTTTAATTCGATAACCACAATTTTCCACTGTAGAAATAGAACCTATGGCCACGTTTCAAACTGTGGCTATAGGTAAACTAACACAATTTACAACTTTGATATATATTTCTATAGTATAAACCACATCGATATGTTAGACCCATTTTACATGGTGACAGTACCCAAGGTTTGGAAAAACTGTGGTCGTAGCCTATTGACACTATTTTGGTCCCTATTTATATGGTTTTCAATCATGGGAATAACCATTCATTCTAATTTTGTTTATTACCATGGATTAGAGGAGCATCAAATGTCTGTTAAAGGGGATTTTTATATAGCTCAGTTATGAATGGATAGATTATCTCTTTTTTTATGGCTATGAAACACCTAAGGTGGGGAGTGTAGTATCATGTATTATAAAATTATCCATTATATATATAATTAACACACCCAAAAGTTCCTTTTTTAAATGTTTAATCTTTCTTAAATTCTCTTAGAGTTGATGAGTTTTCAATCATGTCGATTCTTTATTAGAAGCATGGTGTTGTTCTGGTTATAGTGTATGCAACCCTTGTGAAGCCCCATCGGTATTGAATGTACTTCAAAGGTATGTTGAATCGTCAAGGAATGAATTGGATAGTAAAAAATTCTATTTGGATAAATTTTGGTGTGTTGACAGGATAAGTCTATATTTTTTCAAATTAAGTCAAATTGTATGGGTTTGACTGAACATCTGGCAATTCATGTTCTCCACATAGTGTACTCTACTAAGGGAGGTGCTTGTACCCTATCATTCTATCATCCTTGATGCATTAATATATCAATGATCTTACACAACCCTAATGGTTTATAGTCTTTTTATCATGATGGGTGTTTCTCATTTGGTGTTTCATGATGGATGTGTTGTTTCCTTTGTGGCTCAGTCAGAAATGTCATCAAAAGTAATTTATGTACATTGGTGGATATGTTTTTGATGAATATGAGATACTTTAGGAGAATTCATCATAGCATATCTTGAAATACACTGATTTTCTAAGCTGAGAATTTTAAAAATGGTCACCTAGATTTGGTTCAAATTTTATTTATTATGGTTCAATTAAAATGGTTTGTGAAATAACATTTTAAGGAACATCGTAAGGGGAATATGGGTGTGGTTTGTGTCAGTAATGAATTTTCATGAAAATTCAAATGATCCTATATATCAAGGTTGTTGGGGAATTAAATGTTTGATAGTTTTAAAATCACACTTGGTGCATTATCATCAAGGTCATGGGAATGACTTTAATGGAAATATTGTTGGTTGTAATTGATGTGTCTTGGAATAAGCCATATATAATGTTATAGAGAAAGGTTTGAAGTAAATTTTACCTATTATTTAATGATAAAATATGTGATCATTTCTCTAGATGAATGGTGTTAGGTTAGAGAATTTTATATTTTTTTGTATAATGAGCATTGGATTTATTTCTAGAAACTTATGTTACTTTTTTTATTAAGTTCTTAAGGGTGTGTTGTGTGTTAGAAAATGAAACCCAACAATTTTAATGAAACATAATGAACCTAGTTGATAGGGCGATATTTAAATTCTTCCCAAAATATTATCAGGGATGATAAGTTCTACGGAGGGATGTGTGTAACTATCTGTGTTTTGAACCGGACTAAAATCTTGAGGAAATTTGAACATTTAATATAATTGATGGTCGAAATTTAAACCCCATATTTGGAATGAATATTTGTGTGTTGGATCACATCAAGGGCATTTTTTTGTACTTTGGTTAAGCCAAATTAGATTTCAAGGGTATCTCTAGGTGTTTCGGGGGAACCAGATAGGGAGAATATGGTTTTAAAGGACCTGCACTAGGTGTACTATTTTTCTGAAACCATACAACCCCTAGCAAGAAACCAGATTGCATTAAATATGTTTACAGTGTTTGTTACATGGGCTGTCTACAATTTCCCAAAAAATTATCCTTACCTGCACAATTAGATCCACATAGGATGTTCCTTAACTAATTCACCAAATAGTAGGAGTAAAATTCCCAAATCATGTGGCTGGATCATGTTGGGTTCCCTAGGTGCCATGTAATAGGAGCATGACATTCGAAACAGTGCTACCAAAACCATGTACAATGACCATTATTTAATGTTTAGTTATTTTAAATTAAAATAAAATAAAATTAAAATATGAAAACGTATCTATCTTCCCTCGTTAATCACAATTCACCACCGAAGGGTTTCCCCTTTTGTTGTGTGCTCAAACCCCCCATTCAAAACCCTCTACGACAACCTCTTTTCATTATTTTCTTTAAAATTTTTCTTCAGATCTTCATGATATAGTATTCCCCTACTACACCTCAGTCATTTTTGGTTTCCCATAACCCTATTTATATTCAAACGAACCTAGGGTGTGGGTTATCCTAGATTTTTCTGTTTTATTTCGATGATAGGTAGTGTGAAGGGTCTCTTGGGGCCCCGTTATTAATTATTCAGGTGACTACCACCAAAGGTAGTGTGGTTCAGCTGAATTTAGTTTGGATTGATTCAATTTATTATGATATTTTTTGGGTGAGTTATTAATCTAATTTTTTTTCTTTACCTATTTAATTTATGATATTTTGGTCATATTGGGTCTCTATAATAGTTTATTGTGGGTTTTGTTCAATTTATTTGGAAGACACACATAAATATATATATTTTCATTGTACATAATCCTTCATGGAATGTTCAATATATTCATTCGGGTGAAGGTATATATATATATATATATATATATATATGATGGTATGTGTGTGCATATGTAGAGCAATTTAGAGTGGTTTCCAATAAATCAGTCAGGTGTCTAATGTTGTGTTGGTTCCTATTTGAGGTAAGATCCCTAACATATGCCTTTAAATTAAAAAATTCAAATCATTTACTTGATCGGAATTTAGATTATTCCTAAATGTTTTCATTTATTAATTGAATGTAATTCTTATGGTTTTAAATTATTTACCTTTTAAATAAAGTCATAATTATATAATAAAACCCCGTAATGGATGTGTGTTGTCTGTGAAAACTAACATCGCTAGTCTATTGTAATTTATCTTGATTGGAATTGATTCGTGAGTTAATATTTATTTCCTAATGCCTTTTCTAGATAAATTTCAGGTTTTTCATGGACCCTTTTGTAATTTCTATTTTAATAGACCTATTAAAAACAAATAAATGTTTCATTTACCATAGAACCTCCTAAGTTCTTGTTTGACACCATCCTACAGAACTAACTATTGACCCTAGTTTCATATATGGTTGTGGGTTTTATTTAAAAAGGAATATCCCTTGTCTCATGTGTACTTTAATAAATCCAAGGTAAAAATGGTGTTTGGTCGCTTTAGTCCTGGAGTTTCTAAAGCTGGCATGTTACTATTTTACATGACACTTATCCTTTGTCTTATGACTTGAAAATGACATTTTCATGATTTTGAAAAAGGAATGAGTGGATTTGTGTTTATGGATCGCATGTAATGAATGTTTTCTCTTTAAATATAATTAAGAAAAATTTACATATTTAGGAAGGTTTTGTCCAAGGCTCTTCATTATGATTTATAAATCACCATGTGTTAATTGAAATTGTATTATTGGAATTGGGAATGGATAATAGCTTGCATTGAAGGTATTTGACTTATTATTTGAATCGAACATGTAAAATTTACTTGAATTATATTTAAATTGAAATTAACAAAATGTTTTTTCTTTATGTTTCACATTATAATTATTTATTTATGGGAGGAATTATTACATGTGGTAGTTATGATCTATATGCCTTTTTATAGATTGGGGGAATTCATAACCAATTCTTCAAACATAAACATGTATGGATGGGAGGCATTCTTAACCCCTACCAGTTATGTTATATATGTATGTGCATGGATGGGAGACATTCTTACCCCATTTTAGTAATTTTATACATATATAAAATATATATATATAGTGACATGATCATACTCTTATCCTTGAAATGAGCCGAAGCAGTTATAGTCGTCAGGTGTCACTTAGGAACATATATGGTTGATTATTTATATAGACCATTCTTTTTATTTAATTCTCTATACCTACACATTATTTAATTTATTTTAAACTATCTAGATTGGGCTAGACAATTTATGTGATGAACTACTATGATTCATACCTCAAACACTCCTTGTATACACATGGTACCTTAAAAGACCTTATATTATAAGGATCTAGGTTATTTGATATGTTTCCTCTACCACAGAGATAGGAAGAATGTACCTAGTTGGAGATTGGGTTGACCATATTGATAGCCCACGGGTCTTCGAAGCCTTTTCTTGATTTTTTAAATTTATTTTAAATCATATCATTTTTGTAAATCATTCACTTATATAGCATCAATCATTCAATCATTGAATAGAAGGGAACATGATAATTTTGTTTAGTTATATAAAATCTGTCATCTATTTCTTTACCATTACAAATTACAACTTACACTATTTATGTAATTATTTACTCTATTATTTTATGCCAAAACTCTGAAAATAGGTTATAGTCTCCCCATTCTCTCTTCTTGAGACCCTCACAGCTAGTCGGCAGCCTTTGGTATATGCATTGATTAGATTGAGGCCATGCGACCCACCAGTGTAGCTACTGGTTCAATTGTATGATGGGTCAAGACATTATAGTATGGTAACCTGTAACTTGATTTTGAGGATGAGAAAATGATATTTTATATGGTTAAATAGATGATGATACAGGTAATTTAAATTGTAAAATTTTTATGATATATTAACTGATAAATTAATTTTTTTGAATGTTGTTTCTACTATCATGGATGGAGTTTATGACATTTTTTTAAATAAGGAATATATACAATGATCTATATAATAAGAATTCATGGATTATTTTAGTAAGTATTTATGGTAATTCAGGTTATTTCTTTTTTTAATAGAAAACATGATAAATGTACTTACATGTTTGGTATCTGAAAACCTTGATATACTTTATGACATATAGGGGTTAAAAGTTACACAGATTTTGAAAAATTTAGTGACCTTCATTATAAAATTTTGTATTTCTATATTTTGGATTGATTTTATGGTTGACCATATATGGAATGGTTTAATTTATTCTCTAGTTGAGGTTTTATATATAAATACATTTTTTCTCTATTTGAATATTCATGCATATTATAAAACCTTTTCTAACATTTTTATTGTGATTATATTTAATTATAGATGGAAAGACATTTCATTATACATATGGATATTATGATATTTTAGAGCATTAGGCACAAAAAATTCACCTTCATATATAAAGTAATAGATAATGTGGAAATGTTTCAAGATGTAACCAAAGGTTGAGATTGAGCATGTGCAATCGAATGAAATCACGTATGTATATATACATGGTAAAATTATTCATCATTTTCAAAAGGGTCTTGAAATAAAAAAATTCCCATTATCATCCATTTTATGGTATTAATAACCCTTTTGAATACATAATCGTTTAAGGCATTGTTATTTTTCACATTCTCATGACTATGTTCTCTATGACTCCCTTTCATAAATTGATAGTTATATTTCTCTTCAATTTCCATTTTTTCACATTCCACCACTATTCTCCTGTTTTGAAAACTGTGTTATGGTTTACTTTAGGTAACCGTAATGATTCCAACATTTTTTAAAGGGCATTTTAGTATTCATTTTTATGATGTGGTATTATTTGAATGTAAATTTCAAGTATTAGACCTATGGTGAACAAGAATAATTTCAAGGGATAAATTCATTTTAAAAGGGTGTATAATGTAACACCCTTAGGGTTTGTGAAATATTTTTTTCAAATTAATTTAAACTTTCTGATATTATGCATTTTGTGCGATAAGGAATATAGCATTTAATTATTAGAAAGAAAATTTTTTCCTTACATTCCAAAATAAAAAAGGTTAATATTTAATTATAACCTATATCATTATATGATTTCACTACATAGAAGATAGTATTTTCTTTCCTTACACACAACACATAGTTTCTACAAAAAAGTCATGGTTATTATTATTATTATTATTTAATCAATTTAATTATAACATAGAAATTAAACATATTAATATGTGTAGTAATAATTCCTTTTTAGATATTATTTATTTTTGATTTATATAAATAATATATTTATAATAAAACAACTAATTTTTAATAAAGACTTTATATGTTTGAAAAGAGTATTTTTTTTTCAAATGAACTATTTTTTATGTCCATCTATGGAAAAAAATTAAATTAATAGTAGAAACTTTTATAAGATTTATTTCCAAACATATAATTCATTTTCTAATTATTAATTTTAAAATAATTTTATGGTAAATTTCTAGCATTTTTCTAAAAAACATCATTTTCAGATTAATAGTGAAAATAATAAATATTATGTCAGAATAAATTTTTTTCTAATTTATTTATATTGTTAAATTGTATTTTAATTTAGTATTAAAGTTTAATTAGATAAATTTAACATAAATTTTACTATTTTAGGGTTTTGTAACCAATTTCACAATGAAATCAGATATAGAAACATTTCAATGTTTTCAACTTTTAATCCTAAAACCTCGTTATAGCGATATGTTTGTGGGATTAAATTAAATAAATTATTCCACTTTTGTGAACTGTATTTGAAAAAATGGATTTTATATTATGAATTATATTAAAGTTAATTTTACAACGTGTTCTACATATTTAATGACACAAAATATTAATGAATTTAATTAAAATTAATTACATCAATTATGGAAAAAAGAAGACTACATAGTTGTTATACTTTAATTTCAGGGTTTAAATAACATAAAATATCTTCCAAAATCCTTGGGATTGAAATCTTTTACCAATTACACTATATTATCTATAACAGAAATTTATTGGAGGGTAAATTTTTAATTTAGACCTCTTAAAAGTTTTTTCCTTTTTATATTTACCTGAATGTAACTCCTCCTCCACTATAAAGGTGCACTCATCCCCTCACTTATTCAAACCTATCAAGAAAATTATATCATGAAACACCATCTAATATGAGATCCCAAAATACCTAAATTTTTCATATAATCCATACTTTGAGAACATAGACATCCAAAGAATCTCTATGGTGCAAACGAAAATTAGTTACTCAAAGAGTATGTAACATCCTCTAATAAGCACATTGTTTTTGTTTCTTTCTCCATCACTTAAATTAATTTTTTTTAATTTTTATATAATAAACTCATTAGAATAAATATATCAATATGTTTTAATATGAAGTGTTCATATTATACTCACACACACTTCCATAAAATAGGAAACAGAATTGTTATTTGTGTGTACGAAAGACTACCGCCTCGTGATCCATTGTCGCCTAGTCTTCCATTACCACCACTCAAGGATGAAGAAAATAATTTAACTTAATATTTATTTGATATATACGATTTATTTATTCATATATAATATATATAATAAAATTCCATGATTTTTGTTTTGTTAAAATACGATAAATTTGTTTTTGGATGAGTGGTCTTTCTCCACCTCAATGTGATATGAATCATTCAAACATTTCATGTAATGAATTAAAGATGGTTATAGTAAAAATATATTATATATATAAAATAATATTATTAATGTAATTATTATATATGTATCATTTACTTACTTTAAATAATTTTTTATAATCTATATGTAATTAAATAATTATCTAATAAAGTGTTTGAAGAATAAAAATCAAAACATATACGATAAACAAAGAAGATATTATCTGAAAAAGAATGATAACATGCAATTGATAGTAAAAGTGGTAATATAAAGTTGTAATCAAATCATATATGGTATGATATTTGGGAATATAGTTTTTTAGTATATTTATGAAAAATATATACTTATTATAAAAGAGTTTTGAATGTGTTTAACGTAATTCAAGACATTAGGTATGGGTTTTTCACATGTCTCATTTACTTCATTGAGACATACGCCTTATTCACCACTCATTTATTCTATGTGATTTATATAACACACATGAATATTTTGTATGATTCATATAAGTAAATTTATTGATATCTATACATCCATTATATTATCTTTATTTCATAGGGTTTATGGTCTAATATATACCAAATCAGTAAAGGAATTGTGTCCTAATTTTCATTCCTTGAGGAACTTGCCTTGTTATGAAACTATATATATATATGAGATATATATAAATAAAATTAAAAATTTATATCATGAATATAATTTTATTCATTATATTTTAAGCATCATTTAATTTTGTTCTTTCTATAGTATTGTGATTCAATGTTATCAAACTGGTAACAGTTTATTGATACAATCTCATTGTTTACCAAGATTTTTAATGATTATTCATAAATTGATGAAATATTATGATATATATCTAAGTAACCATTACAAATTTTTTATACGCAATTATTTCCTGATATATAAAATTAAGGGTTACTTTTTTTCACTTTTTAGTACATATAAAAATTATGAAAGTGTTTCTTATGAAAAAAAATATTTTATTATTTATTTGGTCTAACTTATTGTTTATTAAGAAAACCTTGTTTTCTGGTAAACAAAATTTCAAAACTGTTTAATATGATATGTAAATGAAATAATTACTCTTGTTTTACCTATTTAATAATTTTTTTATGAGGAACCATAATGTTGTTTTCTGATGAAGGAACATATCTAAACATTATAGGGTGTAAAAGGAATGTTTGACATGTACAGATTTATAGGCTGTCATTTACATGAAGTTTCCCTTGAAATTTATAAGGTTTATTTGAAGGAAATTATTTTTTAATATTATTTAAATTCATTTTTCTCAATTTTGTTTCAATGAAAATGAATTTCCCAAAAAATATATTTTTAAAAGTGATTAATATGGATTTCAAATATTATTTTATATGTTTGAAGGTTATTTTGGGAAGAAACTATTTATAAAATGTTTATGTTTTAAAAAAGTGGAACATATATGTTCATCAAGAAATTTTTTAAATGATATTTCAGGATTTTTGTATATTTTTTCAAACTAGTATCAAGGAAAATGATTTTGAATACATTATATATTGTAAATTGTGATATTCAATGAAAATTTGTGTTCTATTTGATCTTTAAAAATACATCCCCATATAAGATGATATTCTTTGATATCGTTATTGAATTTATATGTATATGGTCCATAAATACATTTTTTATTCTTTATTTGAATATTATTTAATTAAAATGGAAGGTTTATTGCCGAACATGTTTCTCTTCTATAGGATATACATTTATTCAATGCTTACGAATCCCACTTTCCTTCACTGGCTATTCTATAATGAAATGATAATGAAACATGTGCCTTTTCTATAGGTTATGAAATGATGAAGTGCTTATAAAACACATTTCTTTTCATGGGTTATGATATAATGTTTTTGAAATCCTTATTTTTTTATGAATCATGATATGATGAATGTTTTATTATCTTATAGAACATAAATATATAATTTCATTATGTGATGGATGCAACCTATATCTCTCTCCAATGCATTGGGTATTGATTTATATATTTCATAAGCTATATATGTATGCAATGAAGAGTGAAATAATGTTAGGGTTACATGGATAGAAAAATGAGAGAACTATATTCAACAATATAGAGATGGAAGGGGAGGTGAACTCATTTTCATAACACTGGTATAAAATAGGGAGAGAACTGGGTTCAGCAATATAGGTATTAAATGAGGATGAAAATCTGTTTTTTAATATAAGGATATAATAGGAGGGGAACCCATTTTATTAGTAAATGGTTGGAATTGGGAGAATACCATGTTCATTAATGAGAATTTCAATATATATGGTATTGGGGGTGAACCCTGACTGTGATTATGTATAGGGGAGTGAACAAATTCCACTAAAACATCCTTATCATTATTCCTTCACTACCATGTATAAGATTTTATATTCTTATATTTCTAATAAATAATTTTATGTCTCACTTTTATGTAATGATCTCATGGATTATACTCTTTATTTTCATATGATTAATGTCTTTGGAACAACCAATTTTTATGCCCTAGATCATGATTATGATCTAAGATATGTAGTGAATGATCTTCCAATGTTATTCTCATGTAGTTATAAAATTATTCTATTTTAATGCTTATAAAACCCATTTATTTACCCTTATTGACCATCTAAGCTCCCCCTATGTTATAATTCGTTTCCATGGGTTATGAAGAAGTTTTTTATGTCTATATACTAAAGGGGAGATATTTTTTAGAAAAAACGAATTTCTTTTACCAAGTTAGAGTTTTTTGGTACAAGTTTGATAAGTCACTAAAATGTTATGGTCCTCATGCATGTACTTTTTTAATTTTATCCATATTCACCTAAATTGATGTAATATCAACGTATGTTATTCTTGGGCTACTATAAAAAAAATATTTCATATACCAAAAGTAGCACTTCAAAAACATTTCATCATATTAGTCACATATATAAAAATTCATAACACAACATGCATGGGTAGCATGGGATACATAGGTACACATAGGTATACCATATCACATAATGGTTCCTTATGTTATGTTTATACGAGGTCCAACATGTCATTCCACTCAATGAATATATTTATATCCTTTCATATACAATAATATATGGAATACAACTTATGATCCAATCCATATTTGGTATTTAATTACAATATCATAATTTGTGATTAAAATATCTAATACACATTGAATGCAAGTACTAGAGTAACACCCACTCAACAACCTAATCGAGCTCAAATACCAAGGACCCACAAACCTAACGATATTTCAAACATGTCAATGTTATATAATGTGATTGAAAAAGTATATAAACTAATTCATATTGATATAAACTAACATATAACTAGGGTGATCTCAATGATGGTAGAACTGAGACTGATCAATGATATTACACTGATGATCTAGATATGTCCTTTTTTCATCAAGTGATCTGGGAATTCATTGTTAGGTGTAATCAGAATCATTTTTTTAGACATGACATGTCAAATTTATGATTTTTTGCTAGGGAATCATTGTATATCTTGAAGAACCTTGAGAAATGAAAATTCATGGATAAAAATCCATAATTTTCTGATCACCAACCAGATAAGATCCAACGTAATTAATATCAAAGAATAATGAAATCACCAAGGATAGATTTAGGGGTTTATTGTTTGGAGATAGCTATAACTTGGATGATGGATGGATCAAATCAGGTAGTTTGTGATCATTATGATGGATTTTCATATCGATAATTAACACACACTTAGTTTGGTCATGTGGTTAGACAAATTCCACACCAACCATTTGAGGTTCACTACCCCATTGGGGAACCTATATGGTTTCATCACACAATTATCAAACCATGCATGAACCATGATTTTTCCATGGGAATTACCTCGATATTCTTTTAGATACGAAACATGGTTTGGTAAACCATGCACCTTAATGATTATTTGTCACAAGGTTATCTATGTAATGGCCCCAATGTTGGACAAATTTTCTTCCAAAACAGTGTTCCACCCCTGGTGTTCATATAACAAGTTTAATGGTTTCATGGAGAATCATCACGGTTTTTTAAAATCATTATACAACCATGCACCACTAAAAATGATTTGGAAACTCTCCAAAACCAATTAGAAATCCCCATCACACAACCCATGAAATGAATATTTCAAAAAAATCAATAAGAAATGATAAAATTAAATCATTACACACCTAAAAAATATGATTCCATTTCAATCTCCCCGTATAAGGAATTATCATACATGATAAGCATCTCAAGTAATTTTTCTGAAAAAATAAACATAATATTATTAAATATCAAACTACCTATTCCAATAATAATCTTGAATCCAAACATGCCCCAATAGGTTTTTGAAAAGTGAAAATGTATTTTCTTATAGTACAATTTTTATTGGTTCTTCAGTACACCTCAGGAATTCCATAAATGATATGTTATGATTTGGATTAATTTTATCATAGTATATTACAAACATATCATTCGGAATTCACCTCAAGAGCATAGAGACATTGAAGAAATGGTGAATAGTTTTAAACAAGGATAATAGTCCAAATAGTGTTCTACAATCCCAATACCTTCAGAAATATTGAACAACCCGGCCAACTAACTGTTATATTTCTTTTATTTCATAATTTTTGACACCTAATTTAGGTGTCATACCTATAGATACATATTTATTGATAGATATCAAGAATATTTTTCTCTAATAATTATTATTTGATCACTTCATACTCTATGAAGTGGTCAACATCAACCAAATTTACTTCACTCTCTCATTGGTATCCTATAGAAAACTCATCCTAATAACTAATTTCTCACTGGAATCATGCCAATATAGTGGTGAACAATAAGAATGAACAAATATATCCTCAAAATTATTCATATAAATTGAATCCTAGTATAAGTTGGTGTACACAAGTTCAGGGATGTATTGATGATCACCCCATTATCCTTAATGATCTAAGAGGCATTCCCACATTATATCCTCTAATATCTATATAATGTAATATTATTAACATCTTTCTATGGGTGAAAAAAACTATTATATTTCACTTGAGATCCCAAATAATTTTACATGTCCATTTATAAAAATGATCTCAAATGTGTGTATCTATTACATAAAATGCTCTAGGTAACTCTATATAAGAATATAATCTATCATACATACATATTCTCCAACACATCCATGGAATGGTTCTTATGGATCAATAGAAATGATTAAAATCAATAAACTGAATAGATGGCATTGATATTTCTTCATCACAGCTCAAGGTTCAAGGTTACCTAATGATGCATTATATCACCAAATCAACACACATTAATATTAGATGTATAAGTGTGATAGGTAATCCACCAAGAAAGGAATTCTCATCCATTATTCTTCAGTAGTAACGAAAACATGATTAAAAATCTGTGATGTCTCTTTTGATAAATATAAATCAAGGCTGATATCAAATATCATGGTACATATTCATTTTCTCAAGATTCAATGCGCATTTCGAATCATGTGAATGTATAATAATGTACTCTCTTAAGGATGCTTTATTATCTACCATCCCATGGATATAGACTACATTGTCATTTTTTATAGAACACAATGGAATATAATACTCTCTAGTTTATAATACCTAGATAAAAAACACTTATAATCTAACTGTTATCATTTTTTCACATGGTCTAGAATATAATTTTTTATTACCAATGGTGCATATTTCATCACACTCTGATCCTCCAATTCATCCATTATCCTCTCCCCCATCAAACTCATTATATTTCATTCCTTCTATGAATGTTTCTCACAAAGATCTGGAATATATAGTAGTTTCCATCTAGTAGAATCAATAATTTTTACCCCATTACCTTAAGAATGTGTTATCTCAAAGATGAATATCTGCATACACTTCTCCCAACACCTATATCCCATATTCATAACCTATCAAAAGATGATATTTCGGATGCTCGTATGGTCTATGTAAACAAAAAATCACTCTTCAAAGAGATAATGTCCACAAAACTTGGAGGTGTGGAAAAGAACTACATACTCAATGTCATGTTATTTTTATCTATTATCATGGGGTCATAATATCTATAAACCCTAAAAAACCATATGATATTGTTTTCAATAAAATATACTTAACCAAATATATAGGATGTCATAGTTTAATGTTTATCTGACCTGAGTCCTCGGAAGTGTAAAAAATGGAGTGGTCTTAATTCTAAAAATCAACTAAATAAATTCATCCCCACATTAGTTATTCCATTAAAACATCACCCATTCCATGTAAGATACATAATCATTTCAAATAATTGTAATAATTCCTTGATGAACCACCAATATAATCTATCCAACATTTATGAAACTATTGATCTCAATAAAATTCTAAGGGTATGTATAAAGAATCACCACTTACTCCTTCACTAAGAACATGGTAGTTACTATCCCACAAAAAATGTGAAAATTAAAATTTACTTCGCAAATATATAAATTCATCTTTAAAATCTCAGAATAATTTTGGTTTATAGGGAATGCACTCAACATGGTCTCAATGTGTTTTACATGAAACTAAAAAATACATGAATATATAAGTATATAATCAATAAACACTATGATTAATTATTTATAATATGGATAGGAATTCATGTTTAGGGGGTATATGAAAAATGTTATTGAATTTTTCAAACTAAAATTGATGACATTGTACTCATACTGGCCAAATATACTCTACAAAAAATTCTCTGCTATATAATTGTTTCTGAACTGTATCCGATAGTGTCAAGAATGAAGATCAATTTTGGATATTCATTATGTTATTCGTAAATAATCAAATAGATAACCAATCACTATTAAAGGGTATTAGTTTTCCATTGTTACCTGATTATACTTCCAATATTTGAAAAAAAAATCTATAAAATAAAATTTTATTTATTGGAAAAATGTAGAAGATTGCCCTTAGGGGATGTCTTATGCTTAATGAGTTCCTTCATCTTGAAATCCTCTCAATACAACTTCATCTATTTCAACTATACTAGTGTCATCTAATAAATAAGACTTAATATTAGTCACTTTCTAAGAATAATATCATTCCAAAATTAAATTACTCTATTTCGGGGATGTCCTATGAATTCATTAAATATAACATCTTATAATGATTCTCTAATAGAGTTACTATATAGGGAATCAACAATGAATCCATTGAATTTTCTAGGGATTATACATGTGAAAATCACTCCCATATAACATATGTATGATCTTATCCAGTATACACTGACATACCCCTCACCGGTAAACATGAAAATATACTCGTTCTATGAAACTGAGGATACAAAACTATGATAATAATAGATGTGATCATGATAAATTTTGAGCAATTATATCTGGAAAATAACAACAAAGATAGTGAATTAGAGTATTATTAAATTCCTTATATGTATATAGTTATCTATAACTTCTAGAAATGACGGGAACCCCTAGACATGATAATTGTCCTTTAACAAGGGTGTTTTAATAGGAAGAAATTGAAAAAAAATTATTAATAATAAATTCATTTACTATAAAAAACTATTAAGATGAAATTTTATAGGAGGTGATTGTATCATATATAGAAGTTGAAAGAGTAATACTGAACGTGATTATACCTAAAACAATCAATGTTCCCTCTCCATAGTCATCCATAATTTATTGTATCTTATATACTCAACCTTCCACCACTCAATGTCATTGTCCCTAATTTGAATGAATTTCTTAATTCATTATCAACTGAAGGGAATGAACCAGCAGCTGAGAAACCCCTATAGTCCCTTGGATGTTTGCATGAATATAACTAGAACACCTATGACATCCCATTAAGGATTCCTTATAGTATAATTATTGTAGATTCACCCTATTTCCGAATTTATGGATCTTCCTCATGACATCTAATAAATACATGAAGTAATTTCCACTATTCCCATAGTTGTAAAATTAGGAAACACCAACTACCCTAGAGAGAAAATAAGAACACCTACCATAATCCATCTAAATATCACTACACATATGTATCTCCTCAGCCCTATTTTTCTAAACAATAATATAAAATATTGAACATTCAATTTGGCGCACACTCATCGAATGGCAATGAACTATATTAATATCTTCTCTAGTGTCATCCTTTTACCCATTATTGATTGTGAGATCACTACACAACAATATATGGTTAGTATACAAGTCAATGTGCATAAAATTGAATATGATATCTCAATGATGACCTATATTGAATTTTGGATAACATATTATTTACATTCCTGGAAAAGAGAGTTGTTGAAACAATTTAATCTATGAAACATTTTGAATGGAATTATAGGTACATTGTCCCTCAATGAAAATTCATGAACTCTTGTTCTTGATCTAGATTTAGAAACATAGAAAAGGAATACTTAGTGAATAAATCCATAATGTTATTCCACATCAGAACCTCAAATTTATGGATTTATATCATGATAATATACCATATCTAGGAAGGTATCAAAAATATAACGATAAATTTTTTTACCCATCTATCATCAAGATTCTATACATGTATAAGGTTCCCTCAATGATGTTAAAGAAGTACCTGGTATCTTGGGGGCCTCTAGTTCCCTATAAATATTAGGGTGAATGGATATATATATATATAACAATAATAAAAAACAATGTTCTTCCATACACCCCCTCATTAGATGGACATACTTCAAAACACCCTAGAATGGACCATATCTGTATCCTTAAGTAATGTAATATTTTTTGGAGAATTATTAATTATGTCTTCATGTTCGTTTAGTGGTGGAATAAGGGGATTCTCCCTTATGTGATAATTACTATCCACTATAGTATGTCGTCTCATTATAAATATCTAAGTTAATATTTTTTAGTAATTACAATTGAATGTTTAGAATTCCAATAACATATATCTTACAAGAACATATTAAGCAGCTGTAAGTATCACAAAATATATTTCAACATGAATATATGTACTAGGAATACCCACACATATGTTATAGAACTGCAAGATTAATCTATGTTTAACGACTAGTATTATGTACCCACATGTGATTTCAATACTATATATACATATATATAATGAAAATCCATGATTAACATCAAAAAACTAAATAAAATAGACATATCACAATAATAAAGAAAAATATTCACCACAAAAAATAAAAAATAACAAGGAAATAAATTAACAAGATTGTATAAAAAAATTGGGTACAATCGCAATAGTGGCACACACGCAAGGAATAAAATTACATGTAAATCGCAGGTCCGGGGACTTGACCCCATGACCTGCCCCTCACCCCCAATCCCTTACCACCCCACCACCAACGGTGGGGAATTAACAAACTAGTATACGACACACAATATTTATATATATGGAATCTTAAACTATGTGCCTATAAAAGATGCCTAGACTAAATTGAATCCAAAAAAATTCTAATATAGATCAAATAAATGAAATCTTAGTGGTTTATTGAACATGATCTATAGAGTCATATGTTAAATCCCCTACCTGAGTAACACATAGACTATCTCTTTTCTACCACAACTCCAATCAAAGGAATGAAAGGAATCTCATTCCTCAGATACCATTTTGTAACACACCAACATATATTATCCAAAATAAAAATGTATTTGTGACACCACAAGGCCTCATGAACGACTCCTCATATGAAAGGGGACACTGACAAGAAATGATTGTATAAGGGTGTTGTGAGGAGACTATACCCTCATAAATCATAACCATACACTATAAACATAAAAAATAAAATAAACATGAATATCATAATTGTAGATAATGTATCAATCTATTGTTACAAATGACACCCATGTCAAACAAATAAATAAGTGAGTCACCTGATGTTGAAAGATAAATTAGATTATGAATAAATGGATATGTATATAAATGCATTAGTAGTAGTCTGATGTGTGTCACGACAACAACTATGACAAAAATCGTCAATCACCATGGATTCTTATGATAGATATATATTCCCTCACTAGAACTATATTCCTTAAAATATATCATGTTTCAATATTTCCATGATAGTGTTTTTTAGAAAATAGGATACCACCTATTCAACCAGAACAATATGTCACATATATATAGAGGATAATTCCATGAAAACACCAAAAATTCATATGGATGAACAGAATAACATATTTTCTATTTTTTCACTAACAATGATTCCAGGAACCCTGAATATACCATATATATCTCTATAATGGATTAATATATGAATGGTCATGGGAGCATCATAATTGGAATATCCATTGATAGGGTTTCTCTATAGTATTATATTCCAAATTCCATGGAACCATACATATATGGATATAATTGAATATATCATATCCTATGTTTTTTATCAATCCACATAATGTTTTAATGACATATCTTCATTACTTACTCTCATAGAAAGTTACCAAACACCATCATTCCCCAATGTTAGTATAAAATTGGCCATCATGATGCATTTTCCATCTCTTTTATTTCCTCATGTCACATTTGTCCTCAAAACATGATTCCTTTTAATGTCATTAAGCAATGATAGTTTCAACAGTCACATTAGTACCATGGATAGGGAAAATATCCTTTAATAAAAACACCACATGAAAAATTGTCATAATATCTGGCGCATATATCCATATTGATAACACAATAAACATTGGTTTCCTGAGATACACACACACATAGGAATACCATATATCAATGTTTATCTATGTTATATATACATAGGGGCCAACATGTGATGTCACACAAGGTACATGTGGTTATGAATAGACATTCAACATAACATGTAATCCATCTAAATATCAATCGCTCATATGGAATCACATTCTACCATTAGTTTATTAATGAAAATATTTGATAACTTTAAGGTACAATGCATGAGTCACAATCATGCAACTACCAAATTGAGATCATATTCCCAGGACCCTAGTAATCGAACCCAATTAAAACACAAAAAGGTTCTATAATGATAATCAATAGAATATGAGAATCCTATGATAGTTTTCCCCCAACATAACTCTCGAGATCTGTCAAAAAATTCAAGAATATGTATTGATCAAAGAGATGTCATCAACCTGAAAAATCACTAACTTTTATTGAAAATATATATAAATTTGTCTTTAGATGTATTTAGAAACCATTAATATAAAAATCATTTTTCAAATCAATGATTCATCTCAAGGGATGAATAATGTGTCTAGAAGAACCAAGAGTAATAAAGTTTTGTATATCACATACATTAATTCCGAACAGCATAGACAAATAGATCAAAAAAAAATCGAGCATTGAGAGGATACAATTAACCAATGAAGTTTGGATGTGTCTCTAGAATTGAGGTATATTCATGTATGAATAAAAATTAGTCAAATATGATGGTTTATAATCATTACAATTAATTTTCAGATAATTAATTCAAGAGCGCATGATTTTGTTTCATGGTTATACAAATTGTGCCCCATCATTTTGAGGTTCAGTACCTTTTAATTCACCTTAATGATTTTGTTTCAAGGTTATAAAAACATTTTACAAAAATGTTTTCTTCACTAGATGTTGTTGAACTATTTTTATGAGAGGCCAAATGGTTTCATAATCCATGTGATTCAATTATAAATGGTCCTTTTGTAACTTAGTGAAAGGTAAAACGTTTTTAAAAATGGTGTTCCTTAATTAACCCCAGCCCATGTGTTCTTATAATAAATCACATGTTTTCCATGAAAATCTAAAGGGTTTCGGAAAACCATATTACAAACATAAACCCAAAAAAAGGATTCATAGTCACTCATAAAAAAACAAAAAAACCATAAAAATTGCATAACTAGTTCATTTTTCAAAAAAAACATCAAGAAAAATGCAAAAAATAACATATAATACACCTGAAAATTTGAGGTATGTGCACTTTTATTACCATTTTATGCACTGGGTAAGTATTTGGATAATTATATTGTAATTTAAATATCAAATTTATAAAGATACATCAAAATAATTGTTTAGTCATTATATTTATCTTTTAGGTCAAGAATAGTTGTATCCCCTCTTGCATATATTCCAAAAAAAGTATGTTTGGATAATTCAGTGGTCTGTAAACACTGAATTAGAAAAAATAAATGTTTTCATATATATCAATACCTAAATATTAATTTATATTATTTATATAATAAATATTACATATTTTTTGTATCATATCATGTTATAGAAGTTCTATAATTTTGGTAAATTTTTATTTCATATTTATATCAATATAAAGTCATAAAAGTTATTCTATTCATAAAAAATTGTGTATATATATTTATATATTCACCAAATTATAAATTTCGTTAGAAAAATGAAAAAAACTAATCCAAAAAGAATGTTTAATTTAAAAAACTAAAATTCTAAAATGTAGAAAATTTAACTTTAAATATATCTGTATTGTCAAAAAAATAATTTAGCACTTAAATTTGGAAGATTTTAATGAAATTAAAAAATATTTGTCATAGATAGTGGGATTTAATAATAGGTTAGAGGGGAATGAGTTAACCAATACGTCAAATTTTAAATATTATTTCAGTTTATCATTTTTTTAGTAGTGGAAATAAAAATTAAAATAAAAGTTATTTTTATATTAATTTAGGTCAATTATTTCCAATATCTACCCTTCACATATCTCTGTCCCCTAGGGAAATGATACCTAGTATGTAATTACTTTTTAAAGGGATTCATAACATGATTAATATTTTCTTTTCTAATGGAGGCACATCCAACACTACCTGGATTTTAATTTGGTGGTGTATCCTATTAAAAATCAATTTTTACACTTAGATTCACAACCCAAGAACATATTTTTCCCTCTACAAGGAACAAAAAACATTATATTATTTTAGGTTTATTATAATTGGGCGCACTTCCCGTCAAATGATAAAATTTATAAAACAAAATTTCACACTTAAAATATTGATGTAATTTAATAATATAGAACCAGAACAAACATTGAGATCTCAGATGTCCAAAGAAGGGGAATATTTAATCTCTATGTAGAGTGGAATTTTACGATTGAGATCTTCCAAAAAATCACATTGTATTAGTAGGAAGATCATGTCTATAGAACACAACATTGATTCAGGTATATCAATTATGGTAGTGGTTATTTCAATTCTATTTATTCAATTTCATCATGTAAGACTTATTTAAGAATTTTTTGTGGATACATAGTGGATTTCAATATTCTAGTCATATTAGATCTTCATTATCTACAAACTATTCTAGGATGTTAAAATAATGAACTCATATATATATTTTAAAATATCAAATACGATTAAGTGATAATCGTTTAAATGCTTCACCTGTTCTTCTATCATAAATTACATACAATAATATTCACATTGATTAAATCTTTAATTATATTAGATTCTCATTAAAAATTAACCTTATGTTCCATATAACCCATTATATTAATTAATTGTAAAAATATAGAAATGAATTCTTATTTTATATATCAAATAATAAAAACCCTTAAACTAAATGCCTAGCTATTAAATAATTATAAGTAATTGTTTTAAAAAATAAAATAAAATTAAAATATTAAAGTTACATATATGTATATATATATATAAGTCACGAATATTATATATTATTCATCCATCACAATCATCAATTTATCATTTATCAAATATTTTCAGTAATATTTTCATATAATCCAAACAATTTAAATTTTTTTATTAAATAATAAAACAAAAAAAAGTGAAACAAAAATGTTCTCTATTGAAATACAAAATATAAGACCAAATTAGAATATTTTGAGATTTTATTAAATAATGTGTTGATGCATTCTATTAACATAATGCTTTTGTAAATATTTATGTAATGTATTTTTTAGATAGAAAAAAATTAAATACAATATATAATCTAATGATATGTTAGTTTATTAAGAGATAAACACCATTCATAAGATAGAAATTTTCATAAGAATAATTGAAAGCATAATATATAATGAAATCCTATAATTTTTTTAAAAAAATTAAAAAGTTCAATATCATAATATAAAATGTACCATAAATAGGAAATTATAATATTCCATGAATTCCAAAAAGCTCATAAGATATGAATTGTAATATGATATTGAAACCTCATAAGAAGTAAAATCCAATAACACTGGGATATATCACCAGATATGTTTTCATGTAATACTTGTATACTCATAACACATCATAAATTTATTAGAAATGATATAATGAATATGAGGTAATCCATAACTCATATTGATTTTGATTTATCTCAAAAAACATTTAATAAGAAGCCTAACAAATTCCAAGACTTTAGGAAATTGAAAAAAAAATAAAAGGAACTATTAGAAGAGAAATCCATATTTAATTTTATAACTAGTGCATGATTCCAAACTCATGATAAAGGTAATAAAATAATAATTATTTTATTATCAAAATAAAAAACAATTTTGAATTGATTTATAAAAATTATCGTCCATTTTAGTAATTACATAACCATATATAACTACAATAAATATATTTCTTTTTATGTAAAGAACCGTAAAATTCAAGGGAAGTTTTTTTCTAATTTTCTTTAGGATTTTACAAAAACTCAGTTTCTGACGGCGCCTGATTCTGAGGCCCGGTGTGCCTGGAATCATTTTCCGAAGTTTAGCTTGGGTACGTTCAGTGAACGAACGAGCGGGTTTTCCTAACTTTTGAACCGGTGCTCAGAATCGAATTCTGAGGGCACCGATGGAATCGCAGCGCCGGTATTTTCTTAGAAATTATTTTTCCGGAGTTGCGTTTGCTCGGGTGTGGTTTTTAATTTTTGGGGTTAAGTTAAGAAATAAAATAAAGTGGTGCGACAACTTTATTTTATTTCACTTAAATCCACTTAAGCTAAGTTAAGAAGATAGGGTGGAACCCATAATATCCTACCCACATGGTAGGATATTTGTGAGGTGGGGCCCACATGAGCCCCACCGTTTCTTTTCCTCTATGTAACGCACCCACAACCCCCCTCTTTAATGAAAGTCAACCCTGCATTTTTTTGGTTATGAAACACCTCATTAATTGGGCAGTTAAATCGTAACAATTAATTCATTTAATTAATTGTTCGTTTCTTTTCTTTTTAAATTCAAGCGTGTCATGTGTGTTAATAAAATAAGATAACTCTTATTTTATTTCTGTTGGAACTTGTGGCGTGTAGAGAATTTGGAGGAAAGCGTTCTTCTTCGACGAAGAACGCGAAGAACGCGAAGAACGTGAAGAACGCTCCGACCTCTGACGAAGAACGCCAAACCCTCAGAGATCGACGACTCGATGCCATGTACCGTGATGTCAACAACGCTTCTTCCGCGACGCTCCTTCCACGATGTTTCTTCCGCGACGATCCTTCTCTTCCGCGACGATCCTTATCTTCCGCGACGATCCTCTTCTTCCGTGATGGTTAATTTCGCGACGAACTCACGTTCGATGACAACGCTTGAGGTAGGGAATTAATTTTGAGAATGATTTTATTCCCTTGTTTCTTTCTTTCTAAAAAAAACAAAGAACACATATCAACTTATTACCTAGTTGATCTGCGAACGTTTTCCTTGCGGGTTGGGAATAATCTATTGCAGAGAAAAACTATAGGGGTTGTTTCATTTTAAATCTTTGTGATTTATATCTCAGGTTGTTAAATATGATTGTTGTGAGACTTTAAAAACCGCTTACGCAGTGGGTGCGGACCAACGAACAAGTCTGAACACACCACCCTTTTTGTTGTTATGGGTGGGTTGGTGGGCGATGACAAACAGGGCCGCAAATTTAATTTTGAAGGCTTTGCAGTGAAGAACTATTCTCATGATGAGAACTGGTGAAGACCGTGCGCAAATCGGACCACCGGAGCGCGTCCGGTGGTCTGCGGAACCCCCCGCCGGCGCGCCGCCGGGAAGACCCGCCGCGGCTGAAGCCGCAGCGGCGCTGGCCGGTCTCGCGGCCACACGGGGCCACAGAGGAGGGACGCGGCTTAAGCCGCGTCTGGGTGCCACAGAGCGGCCCCCGCGCGGGGGGCCGCGACTGCCTTGCGCTGCGCCTGGCCAGCGCCAGCGCGCCGGTCGAGCCACTCGGCCGGATCGTTGGGCCAGGCCACGCCCAGCCGGGCCAGGCTGCGCCGGCCGGGTCGGACCTGGACCCAGTTTGGGTCGACCCGGTTCGGGCCGACCCAGGGGGGGGGGGGGGGTGGTTGGGCCTGGTCGGCCCAGGCCCAGACCCCCCATTTTCGGCCCCTTTTCAATCTTTTTCCCATATCTTGGGCTACGGACCTCCGATCGATGCGCCGTCAGCAGAGATGTGATACTTAGATCGAGACGGTCGTTTCGGTATATTACACTCGTGGTTTCGGAATACTTTGGGTTCGGCCAGGTTGGTTCGTACACGAAACCAACCGGTCCCTCGGAGCGGAAACGCTCATAACTTGATCTCCGTACGTCTGATTGACGTTCCGTCAACTTGGTTGGATTCCTCTAAATGAGACGGATCTTTTGGCATACTCCGCTTGAGGTTTGGATGCCGTCAGATTGCGGTCGGGTTGGTTCTCTCACAAAACCAACCGGGCCCGTAGAACGAAAAAGCCAATAACTCACAGGCCGGGCGTCTGATTCACACGCCGTCTGTCTCATTGAATTACTCTTGATGAGTCAGAACTTTTGGCTTACTTCTCCTGATTTTGGGTTGCAGTTGGATAGTGGTCGGGTTGTGTTTTACCCGAAATACAACCGGGCCCCTGGAACAGAAAAACTGATATCTTTCAGACCAGACGTCTGTTTGGCGAACCGTCAGCGGCGTTGGTGATCACATTGAGAAACGGTCCCTATGAGTATACCCTATGAGTGTTCGGGGTACAGTTGAGATATGGCTGGGTTGGTTCGCTCACGAAACCAACCGGGCCCCTGGGAAGAAAAGGCTAATAACTTACAGATATGGTGTCCGATTGACGCGCCGTCTGTTGCATTGAGACCCCTATGACGAGGCAGTACTTTGAGATACTTCTTCATGGGACTTTGAGATACATGGAGTATCGACCTGTAGCTCATGGAGAGGACCCTCCCAGAGACGAGCGTGCGGAGTACGGAGACCGTGTAGCCGACTGAGACCTGACGACTGCTTGACCGACTCGACTTGGAGTGAGTCGACTAGCCCAGTGGACAGAGCACTACATTGTGAGGTGCAGAACCATGGAGTATGGAGCACTACCTGTGTGACAGTGCAGACCCATGGTACTCGTCCGGAGAGTACCTCTGCAGGCTACTTGGGGGTGTGCACTACTGTGTTTGGGTGGCATACCCCGGCGGGAAGCACTACTGTGTTTGGGTGGCTGGCCCACGGTACTCGACAGGAGGAATACCTCAGCAGTCTTAGGTTAGTGAGAAGTACCTCAGAGTCATGATAGGACCACTGTACACTCCAGAGATGGAGCTCTTTAGCAGTTACGGTTTCGATAATGAAAATCTTGGTTTGAGCTAAGTGTATGACCTTTGTGTTACCTCTTTATTGAGATGGGTCACTTGATAACTTAGGTATATGTATGGGCGTATACCTGGGTAGTGGTTATCCGTTGATTTCATAATCTTTGTTTTTCCTCATGATTGATATGGGTTACTTGATAACTTAGGTATATGTGTGGGCATATACCTAAGTAGAGGTTATCTGTTGAGATCTTCTTTGTGGTTATCCTTGATGGTTTTAGTGAGACCTTAAGGGTCTCGGGGTCCCTACTGAGTATCATTATACTCACCCCTGCACGAGCTATGCCCGCACCTCATTGTGTTGGTTGCAGACGACAGACAGTGCTGACGGTGGCTGAGTGTTCGAGGACTGGACGGTACCCGGAGGTGGACTACATGACGAGTTAGTATCCGGAGGTGGACTTCACGGTGAGACGACACTCGGAGGGGGTTGACGAGAGAGAGCGTTGTGGAGGCTATCTGTACCTACCATTCAGGTAGGATCCGTGGTGGATGATCCAGGAGCTGCGCTATCTATACCTACCCTTTAGGTAGGATCCGAGGAGGACGTCCTAGGAGCCGCTTCCATTTTTCCAGCTGTTGTATTTTTTTGTTGTACTTTTGTTCAGTTGTAGTTGTACTTTCAGTTGGGTTTGTATTCTGGCCCATTTACTTTTCAGCACTTCTCTTTGTACTTAGTGTTTTAATTCTGCTTGTACTCTATGGTGTTTTGTTTACTTTTATATAGGCAATGCCTTCCCAGTTATCGGGATTTACGCCTTTGGTGCTAGTCTCCAGCCCCTGGCCTATGGAAGGCGGGCTTGGGGTAGTCACGACATGGGCCCCGAGGAAGGGTTGTGACAAATTGGTATAAGAGGAGTCGGTTCTACCGTAGAACTTGTAACTCTGATATTTTCTTTCTGTGAAGCAATAGTGTTAAGGGTATCGAGTGTGGTCTTCAGTTCCGAGAGTCCAGTGTTGGTGCGGGTGACTGGCGTATCCATACACCAGGACCCTGACAACTGATTTCCGACTTTGTGCATGAAAACAATGGTTGTGTGTGTGTTTCCAGAGGTTTTTAAATGTCAGCTCAAACCAGGTTAGCTCACCAGGTATAATCGTTTGACCGTGTCATGTTGATTCTTTCAGGATGCCTTTTCACGGATGACCAGCTAGAGCCTAGAGGGATGTGCGTACTGATAGCCTGTCAAGTGACGAGACTTCGGTATAGGGCCCTATTGTAGTCGAGGCACCAACGGAGGCACCAGCGGTACTACCATACGTTGGGCCACTGATGCCACCAGCCCCAGCAGTAGGCGATGCAAGCCACTTGAGTGCGTTGCATGAGTTCAAGCGCCAGAGGCCACCCAGGCTCCGAGGAGAGACGGACCCGCAGGCGGCTGATGATTGGCTGGAGGCTGTGGTGAGAGTCTTCAGTCTAGTGGGGACGCCAGCACACATCATGGTGATCTTTACTGCCATCCTTCTTCAAGCAGCAGTAGGCAGATGGTGGAGCAACTTGTTCTTGATTTGTGACAGGATGACCTTACCATGGGAGGACTTCGAGACCTTCTTCAGGGTGGAGTTTGTGCCAGTAGCTCTACACCCCAAGCGTGTACAAGAGCTTATGCCTTTGCCGTAGGGTTTTCGATCAGTATCTGAGTCATCTGTGCGCAGTAGACAGATGATGCAGAGGTCCAGGAGGACCAGACCAACAGTTGGGAAATCTCAGGTTTTAGGATCGGTGGTGCGGGGGCACCCGGGGTGGGGTCAGAGCCTGGCGTGCCAGAAATGGACAATGTTACTCCTGGGTCAGGAAGGGTCTCCTGGAACGTGACTGTACGACCCCCCGCACAGTTGATCCGCGGGTGTTGGAGGAGCCACTGAGATAGAAGCAACAGCTGGTGCTTGAGTAACAGCCGAGCAGTGGACAAGGCAGTAGAGCTCCAAGAGCAGGTGGACAGGAGAGGAACTAGTGGATATGTCCCTTGTACTTCTAGTTCCATGTTGCTGTTGTATTCGTGTCTTTGTACTATCAGCTGCAATAATAAAAAGACACTTATCTTTGTGATGTTTGCTTTGCTTTCCTTTTGTATTTTTGATACTGAGTGGTCCTGGTTAAAACTGTTGACTTGACCCTCACTTTCGAGAGTTCTACTAGAGGAGACCCAGTGACCTCGCACTGATACCGACAGTGTGACTCGACCCTTGGAAGCGAGAGTGACATTTGGATCTCTTGGTAGTTACGTCAAGGCCTTACGACATCATCCATGGCATGAATACATCATTCATGTATGGATTGACTGTATTAGGAAATGGGCGTGGTTCATCCAGGGGATGAGACCGAGTTTCTCTTTTCGGAAAAGGATAAATTTTTGCAGTTCTTTCAAATCGTATGTAAAGATGCTGGAGATCATCCAGGAGCGGATGAAGACTGCACAATGTAGTAAGAAACATGAAACTAGCACTAGTCTTAGAGACTTGGGCATGTTAAATGTTTTATAAAGTGGAAGCTTTAAGGAGAGATGAGTCTGCGAAGTAGCAGACATGGAGGCAGAGCTAGGAGAGCAGCATGAGGCGGTGTACATCTTAACATGCTACAACCACCCGCTTTATTTATCCCTGCCAGGCTCAGGGAGATGGAGGGCGTAGGAAGAGTGCAGCTGCATGTGGTCAAGGAGTGTGACCCAATGGCTCTAAAAATGATTCACGGGACCGTCTATGTCCACTACTAGCTGCCGTAGTAACCGAAATTGATACGAATCATTCCTTCCTTCCATAAATATTTTCCCAGACCTAGAGTTTCCGGTAAGCTGTATACTTGACCCTTACGTCTGGAGATACCTTGGGAGAAGAATCGATAATCACACTTACGCCGATAGTGTGGTTAGACCCTCGAGGCGAGAGTTTCGGTTGGAATCTCTTGGTGGAAGCGTTGAGGCCTTACGACGTTGGTTTGAGTATGGACTGGGAAATCCCAGTTCATACAAAAATTGAAGGTATTATGAAAAAAGGTTGTGGTTTAACTACGACGTCGGAATAGGTTTTCCTTGGTCGGTGAAAAAGGAAACCCCAAGCAACACATGGTAACTCATGGACAGGAGGGTGCGACCGATCACTCTTGAGTCGGTCAACCTTACCCTTGTGGCAGCAGTCATTTTGAGTTCCAGTTCTAACAAGAATTGGAGACCTATGGAGTTTAAGGATGATGATCACGTCGTTATACGGGTCTCACCTCGATGAGGTTTAGGGAGATGTGACCAAGGCGGTAAGTTATATCCGAGGTTCAGCAGACCTTGTTAAGTCCTCAGCTGGGTAGGTGGGGTGGTTTACCGTTTGACCCATCCACCTCAGTTGCACCAGGTGCACGAAAAATTCCACATATCAAAACTGAGGAGATACATGCTCGACCCATCGCATATCATCGACCATGGGGAGCTAGACTTTGGCGGTGGGGTGTCTTTCACGGAGGTTGCAGTGGGGATCGAGGATCGATAGGGGTGGATCCTACGAGGACGGTCTATTCCTCGGGTGCGTTTTCTTTGGATGTACGGGAACCTCTAGGTGAGCACATGGGAGCGGAAGGCTCAGATTCGTGCTCAGTACCGATTTTGTATCCCGAGTTTGTGTTTAAAGCTTTACGAGGACGTAAAGCCCTAAGGTCGGAGTAATGTAAAGACCCGTAAAATTCAAGGGAAATTTTTTTCTAATTTTCTTTTGGATTTTCCTAGAATGTAGTTTCTGACGGCGCCTGATTCTGAGGCCCTGTGTTCCCGGAATTATTTTTCGAAGTTTAGCTCGGGTACGTTCAGTGAACGAACGAGCAGGTTTTCCTAACTTTTGAACTGGTGCTTGGAATTGAATTCCGAGGGCACAGATGGAATCACAGCACCAATATTTTCTTAGAAATTCTTTTTCTGGAGTTGTGTTTTCTTAGTTGTGGTTTTTAATTTTTGGGGTTAAGTTAAGAAATAAAATAAATTGGTGTGACAACTTTATTTTATTTCACTTAAAGACACATAAGCTAAGTTAAGCGGATAGGGTGGAACCCAAAATATCCAACACACTTGGTAGGATATTTGTGAGGTGGGGCCCGCATGAGGCCCACTATTTCTTTTCCTCTAAGTAACGCACCCACAACCCCCCTATTTAATGAAAGTCAACCATGTGTTTTGCTAGTTAAGAAATGCCTCATTAATTGGGTAGTTAAACCATTACAATTAATTCATTGAATTAATTGTTCGTTTATTTTCTTTTGAAAATCAAGTGTGTCATGTGCGTTAATAAAATAAGATAACTCTTATTTTATTTCTATTGGAACTTGTGGTGTGGAGAGAATTTGGAGGAAAGCGTTCTTCTTCGACGAAGAACGCAAAGAACGCAAAGAATGCTCCAAACTACGACGAAGAACGCCAAACCCTCGGATATCGACGATGCGACGTAGTGTACCGTGATGTCAACGACACTTCTTCTGCGACGCTCCTTCCCCGACGTTTCTTCCTCGACGATCCTTCTCTTCCACGACGATCCTCTTCTTCCGTGATGGTTAATTCCGCGATGAACTCACGTTCGACGACAACGCTTGAGGTAGGGAATTAATTTTGAGAATGATTTTATTCCCTGGTTTCTTTCTTTCTAAGGAAAACAAAGAATATAGATCAACATATTACCTAGCTGATCCGCGAGTGTTTTCCTTGCGGGTTGGGAATAATCTGTTGTGGGGAAAAACTGTAGGGGTTGTTTCATTTTAAATCTTTGGGATTTATATCCCCGGTTGTTAAATATTATTGTTGTAAGACATTAAAAACCGCTAACGCGGTGGGTGCGGACCAACGAACAAATCCGAACCCACCGCCATTTTTGTTGTTATTCGCGGATTGGCGAGAGATGACAAACGGGGCCGCAAGTTAATTTTGAAGGCTTTGCAGTGAAGAACGAGTCTCGGGACGAGCACTGGCGAAGACCGCGCGCAAATCCGACCACCCGAGCGCGTCCGGTGGTCCGTGGAATCAACCGCTGGCGTGCCACACCGACACGGCGGTGCCCGGCGCGCCGCCAGGAAGACCTGCCGCGGCTGAAGCCTTGTCGGTGCTGGCCGTTCCCGCGGCCGCGCGGGACCGCGGAGGAGGGAGGCAGCTTAAGCCGCGTCCTGGTGTCATGGAACGGCCCCCGCGCGGGGGGCCGCGGCGGACTTGTGCGGTGCCTGGCCATCGCCAGCGTACAGGCCGAGCCGCCCGGCCGGATCGCCGGGCCGGGCCGTGCCGGCCGGGTCGGACCTGGGTCGGGTCGACCCGGTTCGGGCCGACCCAGGTGGGGTTGGGCCAGGTCGGCCCGGGCCCAGACCCCCCGTTTTCGCCCCGTTTTCGGTCTTTTGCCCATATCTTGGGCTAGGGACCTCCGATCGATGCTCCGTCAGCGGCGATTTGATCCTTAGATCGAGATGGTAGTTTCTTTATATTACACTCAAGGTTTCGGAATACTTTGGTTTCGGCCGGGTTGGTTCGTACACGAAGCCAACCGGGCTCTCGGAGCGGAAACGCTCATAACTTGAGATCCGGACATCCGATTGACGTGCCGTCGACTTGGTTGAATTCCTCTAAGTGAGACAGATCTTTTGGCTTACTATTCTCGAGGTTTGGATGTCATCAGAGTGCGGTCGGGTTGGTTCGCTCACGAAACCAACCGGGCCCCTGGAACGAAAAAGCCAATAACTCACAGACCGAGTGTCCGATTGACGCGACGTCTGTCTCGTTGAATTTCTTTTGATGAGACAGAACTTTTGGCATACTTCGCCTGAGTTTTGGTTGCTGTTGGATAGTGTCCGTGTTGGATCGTACCCGAAATCCAACCGGGCCCCTGGAACGGAAAAGCTGATATCTTTCAGACCGGAAGTCCGTTTGACGAACCGTCAGCGGCGTTGTTGATCAAGTTGAGAAACGGTCTCTATGAGTATACCCTATGAGAGTTCGGGGTACAATTGATATACGGCCAGGTTGGTTTGCTCACGAAACCAACCGGACCCCTTGGATGAAAAGACTAATAACTCACGGAACGGGCGTCCGATTGATGTGTCATCTGTTGCGTTGAGACCCCTATGACGAGGAGGTCCTTTGAGATACTTCTTCGTGAGACTTTGAGATACTTGGAGTATCGAACTGTAGCTCTTGGAGTGGACCCTCCCAGAGACGGGCGTGCGGAGTACGGAGACCGTGTAGCCGACTGAGACCTGACGACTGCTTGACCGACTCGACATGGAGTGAGTCGACTAGCCCAGTTGACGGAGCACTACTTTGTGAGGTTCAGACCCATGGCAGATGGAGCACTACCTGTGTGACAGTGCAGACCCGCGGTACTCATCTGGAGAGTACCTATGCAGGATACTAGTGGGTGTGCACTACTGTGTTTGGGTGGCATACCCCGATGGGAAGCACTACTGTGTTTGGGTGGCTGGCCCACGGTACTCGACAAGAGGAGTACCTCAGTGGTCTTAGGTTATTGAGCAGTACCTCAGAGTCGTGACATGACGACTGTACACTCTAGAGACGGAGCTCTTCATCAGTTACGGTTTCGATAATGAAAATCCTGGTTTGAGCTGAGTCTATGACCTTTGTGTTACCTCTTGATTGAGATGGGTCACTTGATAACTTAGGTATATGTATGGGCGTATACCTGGGTAGTGGTTATCCGTTTATTTCATAATCTTTGTGTTTCCTCATGATTGAGATGGGTTACTTGATAACTTAGGTATATATATGGTCATATACCTATGTAGATGTTATCTATTGAGATCTTCATTGTGGTTATCCTTGTTGGTTTTAGTGAGACCTTGAGGGTCTCAGGGTCCCTACTGAGTATCATTATACTCACCCCTACATGGGCTATGCCCGCACCTCGTTGTGTTGGTTGCAGACGACGGACAGTGCTGACAGAGGCCGAGTGTTCGAGGACTGGACGATACCCGGAGATGGACTACACGATGAGTCAGTATCCGGAGGTGGACTTCACGGTGAGACAACACTCGGAGGGGGTTGACGGGCGAGAGCGTTGTGGAGGCTATCTATACCTACCCTTCAGGTAGGATCCATGGTGGATGATCCAGGAGCTGCGCCATCTGTACCTACCCTTCAGGTAGGATCCGAGGAGGACATCCCAGGAGCCGCTTCCGTTCTTCCAGCTGTAGTCTTTTTCTGTTATACTTTTGTTCAGTTGTAGTTGTACATTCAGTTGGGTTTTTATTCTAGCCCATTTACTTTTCATAACTTCTCTTTGTACTTAGTGTTTTACTTCCTCTTGTACTCTGTGGTGTTTTGTTTACTTTTATAAAGGCAATGCCTTCCCAGTTATTGGGATTTAAGCCTTTGGTTCTAGTCGCCAACCCCTAGCCTATGGAAGGCGGGCTTGGGGTAGTCACGGCACGGGCCCTGAGGATGGGTTGTGACATTTTAGTTGATAAAAATGTGAAACTATAAAAAAGAATAAAACACATATTTCAATCTCTTTGCCCCTTTTTAATTATTGATGTCTATATTTTTAATCCCACAAAATATAAAAAACAATTCATTATGTTAAAAAATAATATGAATAGATAAAATGTAGTATATTTTGATAAATTGAAAATATATTTCAAAAATATTTAATCCTATTAATTATATACAACCTAAAAATAGATGAAAACTATATTGTTAAATAAAATATAATCATGAAGATATATGTAAAATAATAATAATTAATTCTCCAAATTAATTTCATAAAATCAACATTCTGTAATAAATAAATGTTTCAAAATAATATGATCATATTAAAAAAAACTGTACGATGATTTACAAATATGCTGGTATAATATAGGGATAAGACCAAGAAAAGAATACTAAATCTATAAGGAGACATGAAAAAGTTAAAATATTAAAAATAATTATCATATTATATTCTATAACATCTAACCACCCCTGACTATAAATCATTTCCTAGACTATTTGTTTCCACATAGCCATAGGTATGGATCACATTATTTCAGTGGTTTTTGACTAACGGTGAGGGTCTATAAAGGTACAATGGGGAAACTATACCCCCCATATGACCATACAAAGAGAAATGTAGTTAATAAAAAAATTTTAATCATGTTAAAATAAATAACAATATAATATAGGTTAATTAGAAAAATTAACTGTAGAATCAAAATTATAGAATAATTCCTTATTTCATCCTTGTAATAATGGATTCCCCATGGATGAATCATAATTAAAAACAAAAGTAATAAAAAATAAAACTAAACTAAAATCCCCTCCCAACTTTCCTAATGACTTTCCCAATACCAGCATCAAAAATTAAATATATAATTCAATGTAATCAATAAAAAATATTCATTGAAGAGTCCTACCACATAAATGAAATAATTTTGGCTTCCTAGGTAATCAAAATTCAAGGTGGTATGGTTAGGGTGTGAGTAAAACTTTGAAGGAAAACACCGAAGGCATCCCTAAATTACTTGTATTAAATCATGTTTTAAGATGTAGTTGTTTAATTTTTTAGTTAAAATAACCTTAAAATTGAATAAAAATATGTAGCTACTACTGATTCTTGATTACCATGGTAACACATGAGACTAGTCTGCACCATCAAATTAACATTATGATCATGACCTAGATCCACCATACCAACATAGTAAAATGATCTGATTTCTATGAGTATTTCATTTAAAATGTTCTTATAATAATATAAAAAAATGTTAATCCACAATGTATATAATTAATTAACATATACCTCCCCTATGTCGGTTTTCATTCTAATGGAATAAGATAACATATAACATATAACTTAATAATATAATATATTATAAGCCATGCATTGATTACAATTTAACATTTTACAACAGTTCATTATAAAATATTATCGAACCAAAGTACTTTCCTGTACTCAGCCATTCTAAAAAAACATCTTTAAAATCTCCATGTAACATATTAAAAAGTATAAGTACATATTTGTATGATTCGTTTCAATTAAAAAAAAACCACATCCAAAAGGATCTATTTCTCAATATTGAAAAAAATACTTCACTGAAATGGCATTTTTATTACCCACATAAAAGAACGTAATAAAGGTGTTTCTATTTCCAGAAAACATCTCTAAACACAACCATTATATCCATAAAATTATTACTAAATTCATTTTATTTTTATAAAATCTCTTACATTTTATCATATTTTACCCTTTTCGATAATTATATAATACATAAACAAAATTCCATTTCATTATAAAAAACCACTTATCATTTCAGAAGACATTATTTATCCATTTTAATTTTCCATGTAATTGTTCTATTTTTATAAAAAACCCATCAATTTACATTCATTTAAAAACCTTATTATGAAAAAAAAAACATTATATTTAAGTAATTATATACCAAATAGAAAATATTCACCATTTTAGAACACAATATTTTTCATTCATTAGGCACATCTCATGTTGAAAACCATTTCATTTTGTACAATGATTGTAAAATTTATTTTTTAAATGATCGATTCTTAAACATAAAAAAATTGGAAGAATTAAACAAGTATATAAAATTAAATATAATCAATCTAATTAATGTTTGGAAATATAAATTAAGAATTTAACGAAGTAATAACCAATGGTAATACAATGTAATAAATTCTTTGATAACAACATATAGTCGATATGGAAAAAAAATCTATGAATGTGCAAATATAAATGGGAATATGGGTTAAACATAGGTACCACATACATTATCCATTAAATACTACTAAATTTTGTTTTAAATAATTTTTTCAACATAAAGTTGATGAAATTGACAAAAAAAACAAATAATTGGAAATTGGGCACATTAAAATTAAATAGTGAGGGGTCTTTAGATAGTGGAAATAATGAAGAATTGCGGAAGGATGAATTGTGGACCTAACTCTGGAAACTCATCTAAACTAATGTCTAGACAAATTAAAAAGGATAATTGGATAACCACAATATAAGAATAATGTTAGGGTTTATACATTTGAGTTTATACTGAATACGAAGGGGTCTAAAATGGGTTTAATGGCCATGGAATCATAGTAGATATTTTGTAAACTTTTTAATGGGGATCATGGCTTGGTTACACAATGTTCCAAACCATACAAAAACCATCCTAACTTCATAGTGAAGGATATATTTTTATTGTGGTTAGTGTGCACTATTTTCAAAACCATGCGCTAATGATGGGTAATGCTTCTGTAATTTTACACAGAGATCACATGAACTCTTTGACCTGAATGAATAGTTCAATAAATTGTATCCATATATATATATCATGTTTCATTGTAGGGAATCATATTTAATATTAAGTGTGAACCCCGTTACATTACTATAAATCTATAAACACTGATCATTGAACCCCCAAAACACTATAGAGATCTAGCTAAGTATCGAAGGCTCCTCTTAGGCCCCAATATATATAACATATCACAATAAAATGATCCAAATCTAAGATTATTAACCTGAAAACGGGTTCCCAATGTGAACCACCATCCAAATAGGAAATGTTTTACCCACATCCCTAATAATCAATACTCAAAAAGGGATATATTTTTAAAGCCTCCATTCCATATGATACCTCACCAAAAAGATTTTCGCTAGGGAATCAATCATCCTTATGTACATAATATGACCCAATGCAAGGTCAGTAACACCATATGACCCCACTATAAAAACAAAATCTCTATAAATTATTGCCAAACCAACCCCAACCCATGATAGCTCTATTATGACATAATTTTGGTTCTATTCCCTCAGTTTCATCCTAAAATTCTCAATTTTCCAACCACTTTCATAATGAGTTGATTCCACCAATCTAATCCATATCAATGCAAAAAACAATAGAATAATAAAATGTATCCCCACCATGAAAAAAATTCTTATTAGTATGCCACCCGAGGATGTCTTCCCCTTATTATCACCTCTATCTAGTATTTAAACAATAATAATCAAACAAGATGAATCTAGTGAAGATTCCAACACAATCCGTGTATAAGGTAAGAATTTTCCATCATTATATTGAACAAATCTAGCAATGTCTGAACCACATTCCCCATATTCAAAAAGATTAACCTCTTAATTGGATTTTCCAATCCTCACCATAGAATTATACACAAAAATATATATTGAATATCATCCTCCCAACTATTCGAAAAACATATATTTTTATTAATAAAATTACATTAATACCCTATGATCACAATTCATCACATCTTGATGAAAATCCCTCAATGAACCGAATAACCCTATTGATGTCTTCACCTGAGACTTTGTCGGATTCCATGATTGAAACATGAAAAATTCATAATGATTTTTATATCATGCAACAATACCGATGCACAGATGAACTAAAATGAATTTTTATCACCAAACCAATTCTATTGAAAAATATTAAGGTATTTTACCCTTCCTCAATAACATATGAATATGGAATTCAGTAACATTATATTTTGTTACCCTCATTGACCTTTTCACCTAATTAATAAAAATATGAAATTTATGAAAATCCATACCATAAGAGTATCATTGACATCAAAAAATTAAAAAAAATAGTCTTCAATAGTATATTTTCTATTTATTATTAATCCAAACAACTGGACACAAGAATAAAATGGCCACTATAGGGTCACATGGACATCACAATTTCACTGGCCATAATTTCATTAATAATTGAAGACAAACCAAACAACCCTAATAAACCTTCTCAGATGTTGTAACCTAAAAATGATTACTCTTCATAGTATGTGTGCCACGACTCCAGATCAACAATCTTATTCTTAAACAATATTACTTATTGCAAAGGCCCTAGGTGTGGACCATGAAACTACACATCAATACACCCATAGATATATCCCATTAACATAAGTTTTTTCAAATTCCTTGGATGATACTTATTTAACATATCAACAACAACTATAAAAAATTTATAGATAACATTTTCCCAGGATGAAATTCCTACAAAACACACTATGGTCTAAGAATCTTTGGCTTGAATATTTTATGAAAAGTTCATCATGTTACTATTTCCATTGCATCACTCAAGATTATATAAGTCCTAAATGAATAACATTAAACTATGAGTGGCATATTCCACAATTTCAAGTATATCCCTCTCAACACATACAATATCTATTATATTGGAAAAAACAACAGCTATTATTCTCACACCTCTTTGTCTTATTAAAACACAGTAGTTTAATTACCTATAATATCCCACAAAAGGAATATGATTCATCATCCATGAGTTAATAATTAATTGTATTACACTCATGTCCCTAACAAAACAATAAAAAATTATTCTAGAAAGACACTTTATCTGACATGTGGTATCCCATGGTCCATCATTCACATATCAAGGCTTTGTGAATGATCTCCCATAATCTCATGTGTCATTTCATGAACCCAAATATATACATTATACCACCACCATGTATACAAACATTTTTCCACAATAAACAATGTAATTAAATTTAATATTACATCACATTAAATTTATCATAGACACAATTAACTTTCAAAAATTGGGCTTAACCGTATTTACATCATCACTCTATTGAAATGATCATACAATTATCAAATAAAATAAAGCATCAAATGATGAATTACGTATTTAAACACATTTCCTAGGATTGGGTCAACCAATCCCATGGGTCACCACTAAAAGTCCCGAAGAACCAACCCAATTAGTTATATCCATATATAAGGTTTAATAATCTCTCCCACATAGCCAAAACATACAACATTACACAGGTTATAATTCATCTATCACATTCCCATTCCAGTTTCAATGCATCATAGAGCATTCCATGACACCCACTAAATAGTCCTCTCCCAAAAATTTGACCCTAATTTTCCCTATCATCTCTTGGTATAAGGAAAAATATGAATGGAAACAAGTTTCAACTTTTCCGCATTTATTTATTGAACCATAATAGTTCATGGTTATATTGATTCCAACCCCAGTAACATATACATGGGGTCTGATTGATTATATTAGAATAAGAAATTTTTTATAGTATCTCGAATGAACGAATTGTTTAGCAGTCAGAGTAAACTAGATTCATTCTTTAAATTCATATTTTAAAACATAAAGCACACTAATAATTTTATTTAATTGTGAAATTATTACCCTTCGGGGATCCCTGAATATCAATCAAAAAACATTTCCTTATATCGATAGAAAATGAAACATATGAAAGGGATGCACTAAAAAGATCAATAAGGGTATGAATATAGTGGAAAATATGACTTAATAAGGGAAAATAAATCTGGAAAGGTAAATAATTGAAACACCTATCATTTATTAAATATCTTGAACATAATATGAATGAATAAATTATGATAAAATAATGAAATATAAATAATCACATGAGAATTAAACATAATAGTGGATTTTGACCACTGGGATTTGACGGTGGACTTAAAAAGCCACCTACAGAAGCTTTACACCCAATCATTCCGGATAACTCTTGCATCATCTGTATTAATGGAATAACAAAAAATTATTTCATTATGATGGACTGTGTAATTCCCAACATCTATGAAATATTGTTTATACCATGTACAATGAATGAAAAATAAATTGGTAAGGCCTCATCCAAAATCATATTAGTTTGTATAATGGGACTTACCAGTGAAATGTGGGTCTATATCAAACCCCACCAAACACTTACTATGTACAATGAATTATTATTATGGAATTGGTGAATCAAAATCAACAAAAACATTAATATTTAATAAATGAGATATTAAATGATACAAATTACCTGAAGTAATAAACATAATCATAAATTATTCTGATTAATATGAATGGTGTCAAATTGATACATTCCATGCTAAACCGATCATAAACCATCCAAATAAATAATAATTATGATATCATTACAACCTGTCCATTGAATATTATATGTATAAAATGTAGTTGATGTTATTGAAGAATATAAATAAAATTAAAATACAACTAAACATTTGTGGGGAAATAACCATCTAATTTTGAAAATAATTTTTTTTAAAAAAAGTTCAAAATCATTATCAAAATAAATTTATTTCAAAATATCCATGAGACATTTAAATTATGATTTAAAACATTGAGTGGTCATGGAGGAGGAAAATTAAATTCATTCTACTCATGTTAAAACAATGATTCCTTTTTCATTTTCAGTAAAAGACAATGGGCCATTGTTTTATATTTACATGAATATTCCATTGAAAATATTTTTTAAAATTATTAAATGGGTAAAAATATAATTAATAAATCATTTTAAAAAGCATAAAAATATTTCGGAATTTTTTTATAAAACACATGTTTTTATGAAAATTTTATTTTGAGCAATGTGAGAAATAAAAATAGATTTTATTAAAAAAATTGTCAATAATTTTAGAAACCGGAGGTTTAAATATTTAAAAATTTCCATGAAAAAATTATTGTGTAAATATATGTTAATAGAATAGATGGTGTTTAATATATAATGTTCAAACAAATCCCACCGAGTGAGACGTAAACAGAAACAAACCCAAATAATGATGTGAATGTGGAATAAAAATTTACCACTTTTGTAGCTATGAATCATATTCCCCATCAATGAAAAAAGATGTAATAAAAAATTAAATAAAATTAATATAAATATATTCTTGATATAAATTTACAAAATGGGTAGTTTATATACCAAAAAAATGAGTAAGTGGTGAATAGGGCGTATGTCCCCAAGATGTAAAAGTGAGAGGACAATCCCTTACATAATATATGAATTTGGTTTAAATTATTTAAACACTAGTATAATGGATTTAATAATGTTATTAATTTAATTATGAAACTTTTCTCATATTTAATATATTATATATGGTCTTATTATTAAAATTTTCACCCGTTTAATGACATTATTTCAATATTTTCATTGCTTGGGGAGTTAATTTCTCTATTTTATCATGTGTGTATTTTTATAAAAGTTCAAGTCATTTTTTAAGATATTGATAAGTAATATATGTAACGGTAATAATATTATAACTACCATATATGATTATTTTATATAATTATAAAAATTGTGATAATTGAACCTATAAAATGAATCACATCGCTTAATGGAGATAGTAAGTCCTATATACGCATGAGCGGTGATATATTAACCTAAATGAGTGAAAGGTTAAATAAATGGGTTATATATTAATTTTTTTTATTCTATATTTTTTCATATTATTAATTTATCTATCCAGACTACCTTTATTGTAAATTGTAAGAAAAAAAAAGATAATCAAGCTGCTTCTTGAGGTGATAGTCCACTGTACACATGAGAAACATTATTGAATCCCCCACTGAATGGAATGTAAGACATTATGTGTGATATTAAAATTAAATAATTATTATAATTTAAAATAAATAATATAAATATTTTAAATCCATAATTATATCCATCCTTGAATGGTAGTGATGGAAGATGAAATACATCGGTTTGCAAGGTTGTAGTATGAAAAACACGCGATCGATAATTTTCATCCTCATTTTATGGAAGAATAGAAATATACATTTTTTGTCATAGAAATAATAAAATATCAATATTTTATATACTAGTTTAATTTAATTTTATTTTATAATACATAATTGATGGTGGGAAAGGAAGACAAAAAATGAAAGAACATTATTAACATAATTACCGTCGGTATGAGAATCTTTCATTGATTCTCCCCATAAGGACACTTGCTGTATGATCCTGAACTTTTCTAGAATTATATCACGTGTAATGTTATGTAATATTTTCATTTACATAGGTCAATTTGATGGAATTTGTGACATGGGATAAGTTCTGGTGGTGTCTAAGGAATTTTTGGAAAAAATGAGATGTACATGGTTAGCGCATGGTTTGTTCAACCTATGTGGCTATCTAAGAGAAATTATGTGTTCAATGGTAATTTGATATATAATACTTGACATGGTTAAAGCGTGCTTTGAGAGGACATTTAAGGTATTTGTTTGAATTTCCCCTTGAAAGAGTGGCTAATTCAGATCTAGCACATAGTTTTTCTAACCGTGCAACTAAAACATGTGTGGGCCAGCTTTGAGAACCTAAAAATATGAATCTAACTCGTTTTCATCTTTTAATGACACATTTCAACTTCTACGTGTCCCTGACACAAGATTTTAATTTCCTAAGGGTAAAATAATGTTCCCTCATTGACCCAGAGGGATTTCAACATCTTATGAACACTATTATTTGAGATCAAAAGTATGAATTGAAGATCCTCTCTTCTCCTGATATGTGGAACTCATGTCAATGAAGTTTTTATTCATTCACCTCTCTCTACTACATCATTTGATGGAGTATATCCCCTTTTTTCATATATTTAAACTTATAAAAGGATATCTAGATATATAATTGGATATCTAGATCATGTTCGATTATGTCTGTATATCATGATCTTTATTTATGGATATAGATCGGGAACTCATATCAATGTTGTTATGCTGCTCAAATTTTTTAGGATTTTCATTGGGAAGACATACATTAACGAACCATGGGAGGTTGTCTAAATCTAATTCCCATAGATATGGATTTTATATGTATATGAAAATTTTATAATTACTATAATCCATTAGAAATTAATTTCATTGAATTGGGATTATTATATTGATAAATTTATTTATCAAAGATTTTTTTAATTGGGTGATTAATTATGGAATTAATAATTACCCTAAAGGGACACACTATTGTTTAACTAATTTCAGGTAATTTAGGAAATGAATGGGGGAGGGTTAATTATGAGATATTGAAATGGATAAGTTTAGATAATTAATTTTGGATTTATTATGTGCCTTTGACAATATGATCTATAATATCAATTATGGGATTAATTATGGAGCATGGATATTTGAATGAGATAAATAATTTTTAATAATTAATTATGGAATACGAATTGTGATATTTATAAATTAAGTGATGAATTAATTAATTTTTTAATAAGAATGTTAATTTTTGATATGACTAATAGAATAGATGTGTTTAACTAGTTGCGAAATTGGTAATGGGATTAGGGTGGATAATTAATTGGTAAATTAATTATGTGTTAATGAATGTCAACATGGTCATTCTAAATTTGGAAGTAAAAATGGTAACATGGTAAGTATACATATGAGTAAAGGGAATGAGAACATCGTCATTACAAATTTTGAAGTATACATGGTAACATGGTAATTATACATATGAGTAAAGGTTATGGGAACATTGTCATTATATTGAGTAGTATTCATGGTGAAATGGCCATCTTACTTATATTTTTGACATTTGTAACATTGGAATTCTGACTTATTAATGTAAAATTAGAGAATGTAAATAATGGACATCTGAGTTATGGCCTCGCAATAGATTATTCAACTCTGGCATTAGTCCAATAAGGTACTTAGATATCATATCACATTTAATACTCATAGCATTGGCTATAATTAATTATTAAGATATGGTATTACCTCAAGAAAAATTTAGGGTTCATTTTGATTTGAAGATAGTATTAAGGTATGGGTATTATTGGGAATACTGATGTTAATGTAGATAGATAAGAATAAGTGGTAATTTAATAACAAGTAATTTAGGAATTGTACTGGTTTCTTATATAAGTACATACACTATCATTAGAATGGACTAGTTTTAGACACTATTGGTGGTTTCCAATTGAGTTGAACTCACACCCTATTCAGGCTACCTAATCGACACCTAAATAGATTATATTGTTGTAGAAATGTATAAGGGAAAAGGCCCAGGGATAGATGGATTATTAGGGATGGATCTTGAATGAGGGTACCATACATGTTTTAGAACCCTCTTGGAGGGTGGTCATAGTGTCTTCATTTTCATGTGAATTATAGAAACATGACAATTATATTTTTATAGCATGTTTTCCATTTCAATTGAGTATTGTATTAAATGTTTGGTTATCTTGTGACATGATTATTTTTCAGTATATTTACACTTACACATTTTTATAGACTAGTTTTTTAATGGGATAAATGAGGGTATTGTCTCCCCATAACATAATAAGCAGCCCCTCACAACAAGTTAACAACCTCTACCGTATAAGGAGGCTTTCTTTAGGTAATGTGGCGAACCCTCTTGACAGACCGTCACATGGAGCCGAGTTCAGGATTTAAAAAGTAGTATCAGAAGTTTTTTTCTTCCTTATTAATTTTTATAACTATTTTTCTAATCGTAGACACACAACTTGGATGAGATATGGCTTCAGAATTATATCATGAATGGGATTGAAAACCCTCTTATGGTACAAAACCCAAGTACTTAGGGAGGTATTATTGTTATTATTGTTTCCTGTTCAAGTTTAAAATTTTTTCTCCTTAAGTAAAATAGTTGAGGTGTGATGTGATTATTGTTTATGAGAAATTTTTAGTATGGATTCATGCCCAGAATGGAATGAGAGTTGAGTCTTCATGAATTATTCTTGGTACTCTGTTTTATTATGAAATGCATCATTTTAGGAACTTACAGGAAAACCTTCCTTGTGTAAGTTATTGAATATAAATTTCTTTCATTATTTTGAAACTAAAATGAAAAATGGTTCCTAATATGATTTGAGATATTCTATAAAATGGTGAAAAATTATAATATTTGTTTTTCAGAATGAGAAAATTTATAATGATAGTTTTTTAACATTGTTATTAAAATCCAAGATGTAGGATTGTTCAAGGTAGTGATTGCACCTCGATTTTGACAATGTCGAGAGGTGGGGGAAAGTCTATTTTTTATTATTACAACAAACATAAATTTTATAATGTTGTGTTATGAGACTAGGCCCATGTGTCTAGAATTTCAGAGAGTATGCCTCTATGATGCTTATTGAGGGGATGATTGAGGGGGTGTTCATAAGAATGTTATTCTAGTTAGGGAAGTTGAGGAGAAAATAATGACTACTAAAGACGAAGGGGGTTAGTTCTATGAGAATATTGATCACATAATTCAATTCATGGAATGGGATGTAGGGAATGTTTTGAAATGTATGTCTTAGTTGACAAGGGAGTTTCAGCATGAGAACCCTCGAACATTTATTAGAGAGGGCAGACCCGAGGGAGATGAATTCTGGGATGGGTCAATAGAGACAATACCTGACCATTTGATGAATTCAGCTTAAAGGATGGTAAAGTGGTTTGCTTTTATGCTATGTGGTTCCGTGAAGTGCATGTTGGACATTCATGCACAAACTAGACAAACTAACGATATGTTAATAAAGGACATCTTGGATAGATTATTAGATCCCTTTTATCCGTAGGCATTGGGGGAGTAAGAAGCTACAAATATCATGTATCTAACATAGGGGAGTATGTCAGTGATGGAATATTTTTAATGCTACAAATATCTACATTGTGTTTCACCAACATTATTAGGAGATGAGGTAGCTACGGTTAATCATCGATTGCATGGACATATGTGTCAGATAAAGTCATAGGTAAATCTGTTTATTATAAAGATTTTTATGATTATTGTAGATCCGTTTTTCATTGTTGAATGGAACCCAATGGAGGCTATCAGTGTTGGACCGGTAGTTTTTACTGGATGATTTGGAGATCCAACATCCGAGAGCAAGAAGATCCTATATGACAACTTTATTAAAAGTAGTGGGAAGAGTAGTATGCAGAATGGATGGTGCGTTAGATAGGACCATACTGGGGTGATATTTCATTAGTGTGGTATGTTGGGACACTATCGTCGAAATTATTCTTAACCCTCAGTAGAGTGCCGATCTTGTCAAATGTTAAGACATCTACAGAAATTCTGCAGGTCATAGTGACAGACTGGTACTGAAGGGTATGCCTTTTAGAGTCTAAGTATGGGAAGAGGATATTCTATGACATATTGGGATAGATGTTAGAGTTCTACTCACTATAGAGGTCGAGGTAGTGGACATGGGTCTTCTGGGAAGGAGCACCTACATCAGTAGGGTGTGCTACTCTGGGTATTCATACAACATCACAGGGAAGGGGGGAACAAAGTTACATGCAATTCAGCCTACACTTGTGGATAGCGAGGCTAGACCATAGATAGTGAGATGTACTCTTTTAAGAGAATCTACCTTATCTAGTTCTTTATTTGATACTACTGCCTCTCATTTTTTTATATTTGAAAAACATGTTAATGGTTCAGTCCTAGATGTGGATTTTTTCTGTGGTGTTATGACTATAGATACTTATTGGGAGTACTCTCTAGATGTATCTGTCTTTGAAAGGGATTATCACTAGATATTTGGGGATATCATTTTCTATGGGATCTCTATATTCGTTAAATATTCGGATTTTACCTAATTACAGGGGTCAACTGGCTAGTCACCTACCAATCCCACATTGATTGTTACCATATAAGAATAACCTTTGTGTCTCATAAGGGTGACCAGTATATTCAATGTGTAGTGTGGGATTTCATGGTAGGATTAGGAGGAAAAATTACTTAGTAACTCGGAGAACTCATAGGCCAATTTTCTTATATATTGATAGAAAATGGGGGTGTCAGGAAAGATTTCCACCCTCTAATAGTAGAACTATTTTAGGATGACTTTCTTGAAGACTTCTCCTAGATACCACTTGAGAGAGATGTAGAATTCATTATAGTGTTCTTGTTGGGGGCTGATCCAGTATCTATTCCACCATATATAATGGAACTAACTGAGCTTCTTGATCTTAAGACACGGTTGGAGGATTTGGAGGATAAGGGATTTATCTTTCCTAGTACATCACCTTTGGGATCACCTATTTTTCGCAAATATGGCTTATGGGAGTTTATGTTGGTGTGTTGATTACTAAATGTTGAAAAAAATGACATTGAAGAACTGATATCCTCTCCTACGTATCGATGATCTATATGAAAATTTTAATAGAGATTGTGTGTTCTTGAAGACTTATTTGAGAGCAGGGTATCATCCATTGAGAGTACCAAATTATGATATACTGAAGACTATTTTTATAAGAAGGTATGGGATTTATGAGGTTGTTGTAATGTTATATGGGTTAACAAATTCACCAGTAGTGATTATGGTTTTGATCTACATGATCTTTCGTCCATGTGTATATCAGTCCATGGTGTTGTTTGTGTTTGAAAGATTGGTGTACTCTATTACTCATGATGATAATACCCAACATCTTGATGTCATCTTGGGTACCCTGGTAGAGCATTGGTAATATATCATATATCTAAGTGTCAGTTAAAGATTTACAAGGTACACTTCATGGTACACATCATCTTGGAGTATATTGTTTTAGTGGAATAAGAGAAATCTCATGTAGCAGTTTTGTGGGAGCAGCTCAAAAATGATATATATATATATATATATGATGCTTTCTAGGATTGTATGTATATTACAAGATATTTATTCATGAACTTTCCAATTTTATAGTGCCACATTAAATCATGAAAAAAGGTTATAAAGTTTGAGTGGTCAGAGGTTTGTGATAGAAATTTTCAAGAGTTGAACAAACACTTAAAAAATATATCAATTTTGATCCTACCTTTCTTGGATGAGTATATGGTTATTTGTGATGTTTCTAATATCATGCATGGTGGTGTAATTATGCATGGAGATTGAGATGTGGAATATGGTTCTTGGTAGTTGATGCATCCTAAATATAATTTCACTATAAAAAACCTTGATTTGGATACATTATTTTATGATGTTATGTGTTTTTGACACTATCTATTATAAAAAATATTATAGTTTATATAGATCAGAAGAACTAGATATATATATTTTCACAATGTGATTTTTATCCTCTACAGCCGATATGGGTTTTTTATATGAAGTATTTCAATTTTTAACAGGAATATACACATGGGAATGGAAATATTGTGGATGAATCCTTTAATAGGAAAACTTAGACTCATATGGTTCCAATGTTGTGTGCCTAGTAGAAGATAATGACCTTGCTGTTCGAAATGCATGTGGAAGTCCAAGAGGGTCAGGAGCAGATGAATCTATTTTCCATGGATTTAGATTCTACCCCTTTGAGATAGATTAGGGATAGATAGTATTAGGATCTAGTGTTCCTATCTTTGAGAGAAATGTTTGAAGGTTTGGAGACACCTTCATACTGGTTAACTAATGAATATGAGATCATCTATGTGAACAATAGAGTTGTGGTGCATATGATCTTGCAAAAAGATCTCATGAAAGAATGTAATTCATTGAAATTTGCAGTTTATCCAGGTCTAACAAAAATTTATTGTGACATACACCGATAGGTTTTGTGTCCATTCATGAAAAAAATATATCAAGGTTTGTGACAAGATGATTCACTTGCCAGTAGGTGAAGGCAGAACATCGAGGACCTTGAGTTGTATTATAGTAATTGCCTATTACGAAATGTATGTGGGAAAACGTGACTGTGGACATTGTCGTGGGTCTTCCAAAGACTCTTAAGAAGAATGATACTATTTGGGTCATTGTGGATTGAGTTACAAAGGTATTTCATTTCATTCCTTTAATGGAAACCATTACAGTAGAATAGAAGAGAGAACAGTACGTTTTGGAGATAGTATGTTTTCATGGATTTCCATGGTATATATTATCAGATCATGATTAATAATTTATATCATTTTTCTAGATAGGATTTTAGAACGATCATTCCACACATGAATTTTTTAGTACTTTATAACACCCACAGAAAGATAGAATGTTAGAACGTGCTATACAGGTGCTTGAAGATATTATATGAGATTATATTCTTGAGTTCGGTGGATCTTGGCAAATGTAATTGGATTAAGTGGAGTTTTCATATAACAAAAGTAACTAGAAAAATATATAGAAGACACCAAATTTGTATCTAAATGGTAGTCCATGTATATAACCACAATACTGGATGGAGGCTGTTGAGTCAAAGCTGATAGGATGAGTCTCAAGTAGATGACATTAGAGCAGGAGTAGTTGATTCAGAAATGAATGGGTACAACTCAAAGTAGATAGAAGTCATATGCTGGTAGAAGGATAAAACCCCTAGAATTTATAGTGGTTGATCGCGTGTTCCTTCAAGTATCACCTAGGTTTGGCCACTTTAGGATAAAGAGGAAGGTCATGTTTATTCCCATGTTTGTTGGCCCCTTTGAGATAGTGCAGTGAATCATTTCAGTGGTGTACTAATTGGAACTTACATAGAGATACAGTGCTTTGTATGATGTTTTTGAGGTATCAGAACATTGGAGATATCACGCCGACCCTTGTCATTTGAGATCTCTGGTTGAGGATGGCCTTGAGATAGAATTGTCAGTTGAGGAGAATCTCATACGTGTGTTGGATCGCAGCGAGATAGTATTGCGAGGAATGACCATATTGATAGTTCGTGTGTTGTGGATACATGGACGTGTATAAGAGGAAACATGGGAAAGAGAAGAAGATAATGGGGGCTCAATGGCCTGATATTTTCGGCTAGAAATCATAGAATGGAAAGGAAGTGATACTCAAGGATCATCTATAATGTAGTCGGGATATTGTAAGATCATGATTTTTTCTAAAGTTATCTCGACCATAATTTCAAGTAGTGGTTGTTTTTAAAAAAGAACCATTTCTAGGATTTGCGTATTAGGGAGTGTTTCAGAGTATTTAAAAAAACCTTATAGAAAAGTTTTTTGGGCACAGTTGGTGCACTATCTGTAAAAAATGTGTATATCTCTTGTAGAAAATGTGGGTTATCTTTTAATTGGATGTAGTAGCTTCGTCATGGTTAAAACACAGTTTGATAGGTCAGGCGAGGTACCTATATGAAGTTCCCTTGATGTAGTGTCTAACAAATGGTTAGTTCACAGTTTGTCTAACCATGCGACTAAACCATGTGTTGGTTAGTATTGATATCCTAAAATTGTTGACATCACTAATTTTCAACTTTTAGTGACCAATTTCACCTCATATGTAGCCTTATCTTAGGTTTTTTACTTTAATAAAGGTAATGTAAGGTTCTCCCATCCACCCAGAGACATATGAAGGCCTTACGAACACCGTTATTCATAATAGATTTCCCAAATTGAATATACTCTCTTCTCCTGGTATGTAGATCTCATCCTAAGGCTTTTTTTCTTCATTATCTTCTCTATCCAATATCTTTTGGTGGAGGACATGCGCTATTTTCATAGATCTAAAACTATGTGGTGAGATCTAGATCTATGATTGGAGATCTATATCTAGTTTGATTATATCATGATATCATGATCTTCATTCAGTGATGTTGATCTAGAACTCATATACATGTCATTATGCTACTCGGATTTTGGGCATTTCAATTAGTCAAACATTGATCAACGAACAGATGTAGGTGGTCTAAATCTAATTCCCATAGTAATGGATTTGATATGTATATGAAATTGAGGAATTACTAGAATCCTTTAGAAATTGATTTTCTTGAATGGGGTTTATTAGATTGATCAATTGATTTCAATATCTCGCAATTAATATTCCTAATTAATTATCTAGATTAAAACCATCCCCTTTTATAATAAACTTCTCCAAATTAATTACCTAATGGGGTATCCTCTTAGTCTCATTATAAATTCCCAAATTAAAAACATATTTTAAAATTTAACTCTAGATTAATAATGTGTCTTTGATAATATGATCTAGATAATAAATTATGGGATTAATTATAGAAATTTTAAATTAGAATGAGATAATTAATTATTAAGAATTAATTTGGGAATAAGAATTGTGATATTGATATAATTAATTGATTAATTAATTAATAGTTTGAAGCACTAGGTTAATTGTTGAGTTAACGAATAGAATATATGCATATAACTAATTGTTAAATTAGTAATGGTATTGGATTATATAATTAATTGGAAAATTAATTATGTGATAAATAATGGGAACATGGTAATTCTAAATTTAGAAGTACAAATTGTAACATGTAATCATACTTATGAGTAAAGGGAATGGGAACATAGTAAATCTAAATTGAGAAGTATACATAGTAACAGGTTTGTTATACTTAAGAGTAAATAGAATGGAAACATGGAAATTCTATTGAAGAGTATGTATAGTAATATTATCATCACACATACATTTTTTATGTTATAATCTCTGGTAATATGTCTTATAAATGTGTAATTTATGAATTGAAATAATGTAATTTTGAGTTATGGATTCACATGGGAATATTTGACTCCCAAATGAGTCGAATAAGATTATAAGATATCATTACACCTTGAATAAATTGAGCATCAACTAGAAATAGGTATTAAGATGTGGTATTACCTAGGGAACACTTAAGGATATAATATGAGATGAATTTAGGATTGGAGTATGGTTATCCTTAGGAACCCTAGAGTTAATGTAGTTAGATAAGAATTAATGATAATGTAGTAACAAGGAATTTAATAAATTGTTAAAATATCTTATAGAAATTCATACACAATCTATTCACTTGAAATATTTTAGATACCATTGGTGGTAGCCTACTGAGTTGTAATCACACCCTCTTCGGATTTTGAGATCGGTACCCTGATATATTATATTCCTGAATGACTAGATTGTGGAAAAGGCCATGTGATAGATGGATGATAGGGGAAGTAGCTTGGGTTAGGGGAGAATACAATGTTCATAACATGCTTGTGGAGTCGTAGTTTCATTATTTTTAATTTTATTATAGATACATGATACTTATATTGTCATATTATGTTTTCCACTTTAGTTGAGTATTGTATTTCCAACTTGGTTATCTTGTGAAATGTGTACTGTTATTGTTATACATGCTTCCACATTTGTTTATTTATATCTTCTGGTCTTTTACTCTAATAAATGAAGGTATAGTCTCCCATGGAAAATCTTACCAGCCACTTCCATCTAGTCAGTAACCTCTATCATATGGGGAGGTGTTGTTGAGGTCATGTGGAAAACAGGATCACAACATCGTTTTGGGGAACCAAGGTCAACACATTACACTAGGGTTGGTCTTTTGGGAATAGTAGTAGCTCTATAAGGTGGATAATTATTTTTGGAATAGAATTTTGTATTTTTGGTAAATTAGAATTTCATTATAGTTTTGATGATGTGAGTGGAGGGAAATTAATCTCATATATTATAAAAGGGAACCTCCTTTGAAATTACATTGAAATTTTGAAAATGAATACAAAATGAAAAAAGAATTTAGATAAAAAAGATTAAAAATAACAATCTATTATAACATGGAATGTTTATGGTCAGAATATTTCTAAAATTAGAAATTTTAAATATCGCAATGTAATTTTATCCCATATATTATTAATTAAAACCATGGTAAACCCATATTTACCATCACTGTGGTAAATAATTTTTACCATTTTTACTATTCATTATGATAAAAAACTATGTTGAACATATTATAAAATATAAATTATTATGATTACAGAAAAGGGATCCATTTTTTTAAATTACTAAAACTTATGGGGATATATATAATTCAAAAATATTCTGACAAAAATGAAGAGAAAGATGGGTTCCAAAGAGAAAATGATCAAATTTTTACAAAGTTATTATATAAAAAATCATTCTGAAAATTATTTCAATGAATTAATATTTAATAATAGATATATAATTAAAAATATTTGAAATTAAAAGAATTAATTTAACTTTATATATAATTTTTAAAAAATTAATTCATCCAAAAAATTAACAATCCTAAAAATTCATATAAAAATTAAAAAATTCAGAAAACTCTATCAAATTCACCCAAAGATAATTATGTTGTTATGGTTTCAATAAGTAATATTATTTTTCCAAATAAATTTTATTAAATAGTAATAAATAAATTATAAATTATGTACTCCAATTGTGACTAAAACTTATTTTAGAAAAAATATGCCTTTGAGAAAGCATTTCCTTCTATTTCAAATTGTTATAAAATTCTTTTTAATCAACAGGTATCCATTTTATTTATCTATACATATTTAGAGATTAAAATTAACATAATTTTGTTAGGATATTAGTACCTTCAAATTTAAAGACTGTGTTATAATGGTGATGTTTATATAATGATATTTTATTACTTTGTCATATTTCATTTAATCCTTGTGTTATCTGCATTTCAATATATCAAAGAGATTGAATTTATTTAAAAATAAATATATCTTAAATTATTTGGGTGTTACTTTATATAATATTTAAATAAATTTCATCCTAGCCCATTATTCTTGATCTTTGTAATCAACTGTTTGAAAATTGAAAATATCATTATGGAAATCCAAAATATAGAGAAGTGTTAATAAAAAATATACTTCATAAGGGAGATAGGGGACTATTAGGGTCATCTTGTATTATCACAGAACTAGGTTTCCACGTCAGATAAACTAGGCGGGAAGTGAAAATACTGATATATAGGAAAATCATAAATAATTATGGATAGTTTTGGAGATCATTGATCATATGGAAGTGAATGATCAAGAAAATATAATGACCACAATGCCTTAAATTAGATGTCGTTGATAAACCTATTGGATCATCCTAAATGAATGTATTTTGATAACATTTTTAATACAATATCATTTCCCTATTTTTGAGAAATTATTTTACTACATAAATTGAGAAAATATGAAAATATAAATATTTTATGAAATTTTTTATAGGAACAATTTCATCCATTAGTTGTTATTTGGTCAGTTTCCATTTCATTTTTTACTACGTGAGATGAATACCCAAAAGTAATTTTAATTCCTAATTCACTACATTTAAAATTTAACATATCAAATGAATTTTATGAAATTTCTATTATATCTAGATTTTTTCCAAAATAAAAAATGATTAGAATTTTTAATCCAATTACAATCAAAGAAAAACATAATACCTTCCATAAATAGATAACCATAACACTCATCCAGAAATGTTTTAACTAATTCAAATTCCAAAATTCTTGATGGTTGGTCCCTAAATCAACATTATATTCCCCATATAATATAATGTTTCTCAAAATTACACATTCCAAATACCATAAAAACTTCATCATAATATAACCATAATGAAAATATTAATTCTTCCAATAATAAAATCTTCGGTTGTCAAATATATAGCATAAATCCATAGATGTATTAAACTCCAAAAAAGCTAATACAAATCACTAAAAATATAAACTTTTATAATTCTTTTCCCATAAACATATCATTATCATTATTATCTACATATCGGCTAAATATTATGGGATGTATTTTCTTAATCATGTGTTTCCATGAAATATCAACTTCTTATTGTATCAATTTTTTTATTTTTCAGTACCATTCAAAATATAGCTTCAAATCCTTATAAAAACTACTGCAATATACTCATAGTTAAATTTATGATTCTTATCATTGATAAGATACTTCTACAACATAATTATTGAATCAAAATATATAAGAAATATAATCATTTCACTGAATATATTGTAATAGAATAATCATTAACATGACCACTTTGATTATTTAGAGGTATATTCAATTAATGTTTGGGGAATTCATTTGTACAGTTTCTTATATCCTTATAGTTGAAGCATTAAACAATGTAAATATTATTATTTTTTCATTATGACCAAGATGGAATTTTTCTACACACTTGAACCAAAAGGCATTTTCTATTATTATTATATACCAAGATTCTTCTTTCTATATGTATCACATAATGTAGTTTTTTTCTTTCCCTTCTTCCCATTATACAATTTCTTCTCTCACATCCTCTTATTATATTACATCTTCAAAACCATAATCCCTAGAGATTTATATATCTATATTTCTATCACATTATACTTTTTCTTTATATGATTTAAATGTAAGGGGGATAATTTTACATCAAATAAACAATGATTATTACTATTTGGTTTTCATTTATTGTTAGGGTCTCCATTATATACACTATATGTATTTTATATATAACTTCTTACATTATATTAAGTAATAAAATTATGTAACTTAATAAATAATCCTAAAACTTGTAGAATAAATAACATAAATTGAAAAAATAATTTCTAGCTACTCTCATTATTAAAACCATGGTGTCATTGGGAAATATTTAAAATCATAATTTTTTTTTCAAATCAGTCATAATATTCTGTAAATAAAATGTGAATTGTCCCAAGAACATCCTGTTGGGGTGTCAAAATAGGTGTACATTAATCTATTTTTTCATGTATTACGGGATGATCGGGTCATTCCCAATGTGCCCTTTTTGATATTATTACCCATAGGTACATCAATGAAATAACCATGAATACATGTCTTACCAAAATAGGGGTGTATTTTAAGGGCATAAAATAATATCTTCCTCAAAGAAACATTAGGATTTTCCTCTACACAAAACCTCAATGTCAATCATTGGTTTATGTTCCCTTTTCAATGTTTTCCTATATCTAGTTTCCATAGTTTTTACTAAACATCTTATAATACTAGCTATAATATGTCTGACCCCAGTAACCCAGAGCTGGTGTTTACATTATTAAATTGGGATAAAATACATGGAATCACATCTTGATGGTCTAAATAGTATTGTAGTAATGGTAAGCTAGATACATATATAAAATTAACATTATATTTAAAAATATAAAACACATAAACAATTCTATTTGAGAATAAAATACCTCCATCCTAGAGAACCCCAATATATCAATCACAAAAACACATCTTTGTATTAACTGTGAAATACAGCATAGGAAAGGGTTGATCCCAGATGTTCAATAAGAGTAATCATATAGTGGTATATTTTATAAAAATAATTAATCAATATGGAAAAGGTAAATAATTGATACAAATTCCCTTTAATGTATACCAGGAGCATAATATGATGGGAATAAATGATGAAAACCTTATTCCATAAATAATAACATTCTCTTGTTATATAATGATTTATATTATAACTAATCAATAAATCACATATAATATAAATAATTAAATTCCTAATGATGTAATGCCTAATTCCAAAAAGCTAAAATATAAAAACAATCCCTTATTAAATGAAATATAGACTAATGGGTAAGACCATAAAGAAAACCCAATCTAGTTTGTCTTATAGGACCTATCGATACATCGAGGGGCCATAGTGGGTCCCAAAAATAGCATACTATATCCATTAAATTCATAATATGAATGGGGGGAATAATAGTAAAATAAACATTCATATTGAAAAACATGAATATTAAATGTTAGTATTAACGCCAAATAATTTACATTATTATAAACCATCTATAGTAATATAAATAGTATCAAACTAGATATTCCCCAATAAAAATGATCATATACTATTTGGATATATAATATGGATGATATCGTTAAAAAATTACCATAGTGAAGATCATGTACAATAATGGGATGATGACATTGATGAATATAAAACCCAAAAAATATCCATAAGAACATTCTCATTGAATATGAAAATTCTATTTTGAAAATAAAATTTTGAACAAATCACAAGAAATTTTTAAAATAATTTTCATTTAAAATAAAATTCAATTAATTTAAAATATGTTTTAAAATATTAAGAGGTCATGGTGGATTAAAATTTTGTTCAAACTGTACACATTAAATTAAATATCCCTTTTACATTTTCAGAAAAATGTAAATGGTAATTGTTTCGAAAATGACATTAAAATTCCATTCAATTTTTTTAAAAAGTAAAAATGCGTTAAAATTGCATTAATAAGTAATTTAAAAAAATTATAATCATTTTTTAAAACATTTTTTTAAAACATGGTTTTTTATGATAATTTGCATCCTACTGAATATAGCCACAAAAAAATATTTTTTAATAACACATTCTCAATCAATTTAATGTAAAAAAGATTTGAACCATGTTATTATTTATAAAATTATTCCTAAATTAAAATAGGGGGAATATATAATTTTTTTTAATTTATAGATATCTTATAATTATCCAAATGGAGACTTAAACAAAAAAATCCCTAATAAAGATGAAATTGTTAAATAAACTCTCACCGCTTCGATAAATTTCAATCCTGAACCACATGAAATGAATAACATAAAATGAAACATTAAATAAATTTAATTGAAATATATTATTTATATATCATATCATAAGGTGTAATATATATACAATATAATGGAATAAGTGGTGAATATAGTGTATGTCTCATTGAAGTAAATGTGAGAAAAGAAACCCTAACCCCATGCTTCCATGTGGTTGAATGTACTTCATCCTAATATATAGTCTGTATAATAATTTTATTAAATTATAAAAGAACCTTATATATATTTTTAATATCATATATTACATTATTATAATATATTACTACTAGGTTTTTATCATTATTTCATTATTTTTATTGTTTTCGTTGTTAGTTCCTTTGTTTTATCATGCATTTTTTATCATGAAAGATATAATTATTTTTCATATGATATATATCCATAATATATAGAATAATAATAATTTTATTAATATAAAATATTTTATTATTAGATATATTTTAAAATAATTCTAGAAATTTGGACATAAAAAATGAATAAAATCACTTTTTGGTGAAGGTAACTCGTATGTTGGCACAAGTGAAAATATAATTCCATTAAGGTATGAATGTATAAGAAAGTTTGTAATATTATAATTTCATAGATGAAATATAATTTACCCTATATGAAATATTATTTTTACTTGTATCCTTACTTCTTTCCTGGTAAATTACATGTAAAAACTGAATAACAACACTTCGCGAGGTGGTAGTTAGTCGTAGACTCGCGGTATATTATTATATCCCCCACTGAATGGAAAGTAAGTAAGTTTATGTGATTTCAAAATTAAATAATTATAATTTTGTCGTTAATATAATATAAATTTGTAATTATTTTCATTATATCCTGTGTTGAAAGGTGTTATGTGAAAACAAAGTATGCATGTTCATGATCGGTAGTCTACCATACACTTGATCAATGATTTTGATTCCCATTTTATGGAATAAGAGATTCATAAAAATTATAAAATAAATATAATATCATATATGTATATATTAGATAAATATTTATTATATATTAACTGTTAAGAGATAATTTAATGTGCAAAAAATTAGATATTAAATGAAAGAGCTTTGCTAGGACCATTTCCTTATTTAATAGGAACCACTTTTTGATATCCTTTTAAAGACTATTGGATTGATCTTTCTAGATAAACCACATGCTCAATAATGTGACTAATGATTTTTGTGAGATAATATGACACTTTATATTTCAATCCAAAAAGGTTTTATTGGAATGAATAACTGACGGTAGGGAAAGAACTTTTAACGGCGCAGACAGTGGACCATCTCGAAAACCACATGGAATATTAAAAAAAACCTTAATGAGAAAGTCAATCACTAGGTAACAGATTTAAATTGATATTATATTTTAAATAGATATATATAAGTTGAAATTAATGACAAAAACTAAGAATTTTTCAATATTTTGGTCCAATTTAACAGCTCTCTTGTTATTTTTCCCCTCAGTAAACCAATTTTTACCGTAACCGTGGTAAATAATTTATATATTTTTTATTATTTATTATGGAAAAAAAATTTATTGATGATATTAGATAATATAAATTATTTTGATTAAAAATATTGAATATAACAATATACCTTTAACATAATTGGAAAAATTTTAATTTTAAATTAATTCCATTGATGTAATGAGAAAGTTTGTTATTAAAAAGAATTTTGTAAAAAAATTACAAGATTTTTATATCAAAATTCTTAATAAAATTGATTGAAATGTATAACTTGTTATTAATATATTTATCATTAGACACATTTTTCTTTAAAAACAATTAAAAATGTAATTTATATCGATTAATAATTTTAAAAAATGACATTTTTCATTAATGTTGAGTATCATTCAATATTAATTAAAAACTAATATTTTTAAGAAAATTATAAAACATTTATGCAAGATAATTTTTATGTGATGATTTTTTTTAAAAAAATTTGTTTAAAAAACAAATTTTCTAAATTTGGTAAAAAATTATTATATTTTATGTGGAACAACGATGACTAAACCTCCTTTTAGAAAAATATAGTTTATTCAAAAACAATTCTCTTTCAATCAAAGGGTTATTATTTTATTTCTAGTAATTAGATATCCATTTTAATTATTTAATATATGTATTTACCATATAATATTGATAAATTATTTTTTATTTTTCACAGACTCTTATTAATGACTTGGTTATAATGTTCATATTTAAATACAAATATTTTAAATGAGTATCATGTTTCATTTAAACCCATTGTTCCATGCATTCCAATATATCAAAGAGATTAAATATACATAAGAAGAAATATATCATGATGTCTTATCGTGTTATTGAAGATTTGTAGAGGTGAAAAAATTTACAATCAATTCTTCCATACAACATTCTTCTATAAAGGTATCACAACTAAAACTATCTATCAAACCCAATCTAATATTCTATTTTCCTAGTCACACTAATATTGACCTTGTAAAGAGATATTCTGACCACAAGGAAATAGAAATAGTATTAATACATATAACTAATTAGTTACCATGGCATAGGTACTTACTAATTTGAGAACCCATAATATACCCAACAACCCATAAATAGTGTAATGCTATAAACATAAGAGATACAGAAACCATAATCATGATGTTCACATAATCTTGTGATTTATAATTATCCAACGACATTAAATGTTTGTTTTATCAATAATTAGCTTTATTTTCTTCTCAAAAAACATTTTATGTCAATCTATTTTTAAAATGAATTTATGATTCCATATTTTTAGCTAATTATTTTATCATTCACAATCAATAATTGACAATATATTATAGGCTTTTTTATGAAATCCGATTTAACCAAGGAACTCATTTAAAAAAAAATTTATATATGTTTACACAACAAGGAATCATCTAATAAATCATCACTGTAATATACCACAATAGTCTTATATTAGAAAAAACCAAATTAATTTATTTTGAAAAATTAAATAACAACCTTGTTTTATCAAAAGGAAATAATAATAAATTCAAATGAATGTCAAGTAAAATTTATTATGGTCTAATGTAAAAATCATAGGAAACATGTGGTGGAAATCCGGAGCTTACTTCTCCATAGTGATTTATGTCATGTTATTCCAAATATTACTGAAATGACGAATGAAGTAATCGACCCTATCATTCCACATAGTTCCAAGAGGAAAACAACCCATGAATTATAACATTATATATCAAGTGTATCTATAAAAGTGAAAATAAAATGAAATTGTTACAAGGAATTTCCTATGATAATTGACATGTCACTATAAACATTGGTTTTCTTGATGTTTTGGTTGATCTCTCCCCAGAACGAGCTCATTACCAATCCACAACACATCATAACTGATTATCCACCATGAGTAATTAGTAAGAAAAAATAAAATACCTCTTATAACACATTGTAATGTCCCACCAATGTGAACTACTTATTGATTTAGGGATTGGTGGTCACCCCATAACCATAGAGATAATTCCCTATATTCCATCAGAATCAACTATATATGGGGATCTATGAGGTTATTATGGTGAGAATACAACTCTTGTATCCTGATATATTTTATAGTGGGGGTGATAGATAATATATAATATAGATAAAATAAATATCATTTATGATAAAATTTATATTAGACAAATAACTATAGTATCAAAATAAAATTATAATACAGTATTACATCCATGAAACAATGGATCCCCCATGGGTATATCATGTACATTGAAATAAAAGAACAAAATAATACTAGCCTAAAAGTGCATCTGAGGGGGTCTATATTCCTGCTCTATCACATCACCCAAACACATAAATAGAATTAAAAGTCAACATAATGTGATGTCCATTCCCCAATCCTAATCTTGAGTTGAAATAATGATATATTCTTAGGTAAAAAAATCTATATCACTACAAGAAGAGTTGGAGTAGAACTCAATATGCTACAACTAATGATATCCTCTTATAACTACTCTAATATCATGTTTCTGCGAAATTCTCATAATTAATCAATTTAAAATATTAAAAATTTACTAAAAATTGTAAATAACCACATATTTCCATGGTTTGTGGTGACATACAGAACCGGTCTATATATTCTTTGTTAGTTATGAATGTGTCCATGAACAATCATACGTCATTCATCAAGTTCTATGGTTTCTCTAAACATCTCACATGGAAATTTCCTACCATCATATAACAATTAATATTTCATAGAAATACAGTATAAAGTAACAAAAAAATATCCTAAAGAGTCTCTTCATCCCTCAGATAATCATATAATTTACACAAAAATACCATATGTTATTTTTATCATACAAGTTATAAGGTAATTTTTAACACAAACATCGCCTATAAGAGTTTTCTCTACTAGGACATCAGCAAATAAGTATCATGCTAATCACCAAAAATATTCTTACCATCCCATACATAGCCATAAATTAAACATTTTACAAAAAACCCCATTCCAAAATTATTAAGCCAAAGAATATTCTAATTCTCAACTATTTATTCAAAACAAAATCAATTCACATGTCCGCATAACACATTTCCATAAAAAGATACCTATGATGTTTTACCGTATCATTAAAACCAAAAAATACCTATGGGAGTGTTTTTATTAACATATATAAATAATTTTAAAAAAACGTTTCCATTACATTTGAAAACAATAACACCCGAAATGTTTTTTATTACCTTTAAAACATCTCAAAACAAATACAATATATTCATAGCATGATTATTAAGGAGATTTTTATTAGAGAAACAAACTAAAATGTTAAATAATTTATTTTTCATTTAAAAAATTCTAAAAATAAATACCATAGTCCATGTAATTTAATAAATCCTTAATCAAATATGATATGTCAATATTAAATGTTAAAAGTTTTCCAAGGAAGTAATTTTTTTAAAAAAATAAAAAAGCACCTATTTAATTTCATTACAAAAAATATTTATTATTAAAATATCATTCCATTTCATTAAATCCAAAAAAATAATGACAATCATATTAAAAATCTTAAATTAAATTTTTATGCTCATGTTCAATTCTAATTTATATTAACTGATTGTTCTGAAATTTCATTTAATTTCCATCTATTAAAAAACATTGATTCCAATTTAGAAAATTGAAAACATATATTAACTATTTAATAAACTACTTCAAGGATAAGGGGATATATAAAAATTTTATAATTAATTTTTGTATAACTAATGTAAATATATTTTAATATATTCTAGGCTACCCCACGATAGTCGACCTGATAACACTATAACTTGAAAACAATTATGAGAATATAGTTTAGGTTTAGGTACATCATTCCATAAACATAAATAATTACAATCATCCATTATAAATATTTATATTAGCCATAAATTAATTTTTCTATAATCTTTACTGAATCCCTTGAAATAGAGCATATTATAATTTTCTAGACAGAGTTCATAAGATAGGATAAAAACTAATGAAAGGATGAATGGAAACTCATTGACATCCCTATACCTATAGATTTAACTAAAAAATGATAAATTCTAAAGGACTAAGATATAAATTCAATAAAATATAAAGGGGAAGGGGCTATGAATAATGTTTTCAACTATTCATGAATGATCAAAAAACAATTTAATGGAGAATGAGTTGTAAGGTAAATTTTTTACAAAATTAGTTTTTAAGAGGTGCAATGTTTTGATGCATGTATTACCACACCATTTACCAACCATTTTTTACTCCATTTTTAGTATATATTATTTCAAATGATTATTTTACATGTTTTGACAGACCATGTGGAAACATGGATAAATTTCTATGTAATTGTTTTACAGAGACCACTAAGGTTAATGGATACTGAATCACGATTAAATAAAACATGTTTCTATAAATATCAAGGTATATAAATGGGTTTCCGGGTTATCACTAATAGTGTTCATTTGGATTCAATAAAACCCCAAAAAATCACCAAAATCAGAGACACTATCGAGAACTACAAGAGTTCTCAAGGAACCCTTAAGTTGTCAATCTAGAAAAACAAAAATTTCCTATTAAATTGATTTAACTCTTATATTCCATACTCGAAACATATTTCTCCAAAATAACCCTCCAAAAAACTATTAAATTAAAAAAATCCAAGAAATATTCTACCATAAAATGAAATGGTGTTTTATATCTCCAAACAATTAAAAGTAAATAAAATTTATGTATCTTTTCAGTAAACTGAAGAGTAGAAAAAAATTGTGTGACGACCAAGGTATTTATTGAATAGTACATTTAGATTAATATTAATACATATGAATAAAATATTACTTTTATTTTTAGGGGGACTCTTTGTACTACACCATACTCAACACTGAAGAATATATTTCTCCAAAATGTTACATCAAACACAATGTTGAGTTATACCGAACAATAATATAATAATATTATTAATTTAAATAGTAGTTAATGCCTAGCTATTGTTTTGGCGAGAATGAGAAGAAAATTATAAAATAAGATTATACATGTTTTTTAAATGTTTTTTCATTTATGTAATAAATTTTAGAGGCTTAAATTGAGAACGAATCCAATTTTAAGCATTATATATTCTAATACTTTTTAAAAGGCTGTTTATTGCATTTCTATGGAGAACTCTTTTTAAATATAGTTTTTCTTTCAGTTTTATTGGTTCAATGTGACAAAATAATTTTTTTTAGAATAAATACAAAAAAAATTCTATTGGTATATTTTTGGTATTAATCTAATAATGTTAATTTTTCTTAAATAGTGAAAAATACGGCATTTTAATTCAAAACTTCCATTTCATATAATTTATTTATATAGTTAATTTTGTATTTAAATTGGTTTTAATATTTAACTGGATTATATTATTTCAATTTAATAAATTTTTTGTCATTAGTAGTAATTTAACTTTGAAATTTGACATAAAAAAATGTCAGTATTTTTATAGTTGTTGTTTTTTTTAAACACACTTTTTGGTTTTGACAATGAGAAATAATTTTAAAATAATATCTGCCACTTTTGTATTTTCATTTTGGAAAAATTCATTCCATATTTCATTTTAAGAGATCCAAATTGTGTAAATAGTAAACTTTTATTTTTAGACATTATGAATATATACTTCAGTAAATATTTTATTTACTATGGTTAAAGGGTAAATCTGGTAAATAAGGGTAAAAAATAATATTTAATGAAATTACCCTTAGACTTATCCTAACACAATTGGATGAAATATTTCCTATAAAATGAATCCTTATGAAGACTTGGGTACCCCATGAAACCACTTGGGAGTGATAATGATACTTTATATAAATTTATATAAAGCTAAGGAAAATGTAACATAAAAATATATCTTTTCGTAAAAAAACATTATAGGGGTTATATAAGTGATCTATTAGAAAATAAATATTAATATAAAAGAAAAAAATATTTCACACATCATGGTATTTAATTTAAAATTTGTATAAATTAAATAAATAAATTTATTTTTGACCCAATGATCATGCTGTGATTACCTTATTAATGAATGATTTAAATAAATAAGATTATTTTAGTTAGAAAAAAAACAAAAACTATCCAATTCTTATTGGATGATTTTATATCGAACATGATTCATCTTATATTAAAAATTAACATGTTATGGGCATTTTGAAACCGAAGATATGTTTATAATAAAATAATATTTTCAAATATTCATAAAGAGCGCCTCCTCCCCCTTATAAAAGGTCATCACCTCTAACAAATTTTTCAGACCTCTGAAGCCCCTTTGATCATCCAAACTCTGCCGAATTAATCTCCCAAAATACCTCTCTTCATCTTAGAATCCTTCCCATGGGCCTAAGGAAATTTTAGAAAACCTTTTCGTTCAATCCAAAGGGAGTTACCCGATTTAATGTTAACGTCTTCTATTAAGTTATTTTATTTTTATTTTTATTCTCCACTCCATAATAACTTATTATTATTTGTTTACATAAAAAACTAGTACACTCTATATAATAGGTTGTTTTTATTTAAATTATTATAACTACACTAACACACACCTCAATTTAATGGATATAGAACATAATATTTCTGTGGATGACGAACTATTGCCTCACAAAATGATGATTGTTCAATAATCTCCTACCACCACTTATGATGGCCATTATTATGGAACAATAATTAAATATGATATTTGGGATATTTATTTTATCTCTATGCCACTTTAATTCTCTTTTATATCATATCATTAGGCTTTTCATGTAGTATATATACAAAATTTATTTAATGAAGTGCGGACTACCTCCCCCTCAAAGTGATATGACTTTTTCATGCTATACATGTAACATATAAAGGATGGAATTAATGAACTAATGTAACATATTTAACATATATATTATAAAGGAATTATTATATTTCTATGTGTAATTTATTTTTCCATCTATTAAAAATTAATAAGAAATGAAAGTAGTATTCATGCTTACGGACATCATACCAACTCTATGAACAGTTCATATCATTTCTTATGTCCAAATGTTATAGACTATTATAAATTCATATATAATGGATATATATGATTTATATTATATATAAATTATGAATATAATTCCTTATATAATTTAATTTTTACTACATGGAATACATGTGATTATAAGAGGTTCATTTTTTGACTGATGTTCCGAACATCGAAAAAATGTCCAATAAAAAATCAAATAATTTATAGTCATTATAGAAAGATAATTAGTGATATAAGAGGAAATAATAAACTAGAAAATGTTTCTGATGAAATTTTAAATTAACAAATGTTTATTATTTTGGATGAACAAGGAAAAACAATTCAATTTGGACAAGAGGTAAGGGGTGTTGAACTCACTTTTTATTCCCATAAGATTCATGCTATATTTGCAATTGTTTCCTTTTGTGTGGTGTATTTACTTCCCAGGATTGTATTATTTGTGTAATATAATTTATATTATGGGTAATTAAATCTTCATTGTATGATACTTTATTCATGGGGAGTGTGATTCGTAAGTTACCAAATCGGTAAGGGAAGCTTTCACCGTACTCTTTTAGTCAAAGAATTATTTTATGTCATGTCTTTTAATTCAATTTTTCTTATGTTGGAATATGTTATTATTTATCCTTATGAGAGAGAATTTTATGTCCATGTGATGAGAGACCCTTTTCACTCTCATCATCTCATTTTCTGTATTTTAGAGTGACGTTATTAGGCTGTCGAATTTCTATAAAGGAACTTCTAAACCCAATTTTAATTCTTTGGGTTAATCATATACTTATTGATTATATGGTAATATGAATATGTGTGAATGTCCTATGATTGTTTTAAACATAATATAAAATTATATTCATTGTTTTAATATTTTTCACACAAAATTATGTCAATGATTTTTCAATAATCTAAGGACGTGATCTTTGCTAGGGACATTGCCTCAATTTACATTCCATTGAGACTTATTAGTTGTTATACACAAATTCACTTTTATATGGTGTATATACTTCAATTTGACATATTATATCATGAATCTCCTTGTTTTAGTGATATTATAAGATTGTATTAATGCTATTCTTCAATTATTTGTATTCAATCATATCTCATTTGGTAAATAACTCTTTAACTAAAATATGATTTTAAATGTTTTAATGATATATTTATCTAAATCTTTCTACTTAATGTCAATGTTTTAATTTTTTAATGGATTTATTTATATAAACTTGAATTTTTTGAAAATTAAATTTTATTGAAAATTTTCAATGTGGTAGGGAAAACTTTGATTAAAAAAATCAATTTATTAAATGTTTTAAATGATTTTGAAAATGGTTTGATAAAGAATTGATTCTTTCAATATATTGAACAGATATATTATGATGGTAATGTGGAAATATACCTTTCCTTTATGATTGATCTATGATTTAATAATATGTTATGGTTATTGGGAATTGTTTATGTATAATGGTGGTTCTGTGATAAACCTTTGGTGGGTGAGCCCGATATGTCTTTCCAATGCATTGGGTATCATGATAGAGGTAAATATCAATGTTTATCCAAAGAGATTTAGGGAATATACTGTGATGAGTTTTCCAAATATAACTCCCTATGTTGTTGTGAAAGCTAAAATATATGTATGTTATATTTGCATTAAGTTACCTTTATGATAAATGATTTCTGTGTATTATTCTAAAATATTATGATTTCAGAATGAATTTTAGGATTGAAAATTATGGTATCATTGATTTGTATTTATTGATTTGATAATGTTTTCTTTCCTTATTTTATAACCCTTACCGTGATTTTTATGCTCATCCCACGTTTCTGAAATGTTTTTCACAGGACAGAAATTGGAATAGTTTCAAGGACAGGATCAAGGAAAAGTCATGATGTCTAAAACATGGAAAAAGTCATGTCTTTTTTTTCAAGAGTTTTAATATTATAAAAAAATGAATACTATGTAGAAGTGTCTACATTTTAAATTTTGAGATGTAATGTAATAGTTATGGCATAATTCTATAAAACTCTAAACCTAAAAAGATCCTAAATTTAATATATTCACTTAACATGAGATTATGTAATGTTTCATGTCAGTCCTTATAAATTTTATGATTCATGTCTCAATGGAAATATAAAACATAATATAGATGAATTAATTTATCTTTCTATTTCAAAATTATTTCATAACATGTACATTCAAAATATTCACAAATATAGATGAATCTAAATTTTGAGAAAAATATCAACTTATTAAATATAAGTTAAAAATTTTGTAATCAAATTTCACCTTTTTGAACATTTTCCCAAATGAAGTGATATCTAAAATCAAGATGTTTTGTTCATGAATGATAATTTTTTTTAAATATAAATAGAAAATGAATTGTTATATAAAATTGTAAACTAATTAAAATAATCATAAAAATCATTTATTTAGTAAATAATCCATAATTATTTGGAAAATATAAATAAAACTCTATATTTCTATTTAAATATAACAATTCCATATAATGTTATTTATTTTAAATCAATGAAATTAAACATTGATATGAAAATTGACACATTCTACATGTAATTTTATAACTAATTTACTTCCACTAAACTCATAAAGATAATCAATACTAAATTTAATTGAAATTCATCTTGGATATAATAAATTAGGATATACAGAGCATTTAACATATTTAATGACTTTTTCACATCTTTCTAGTGACTTTCTATAATAACCCATAATTTTATCAATGAAATTTTCCTTTTTATAATTAAATCATACATCACATAGATATCCCAATAAATAGGCTATTCTTATAAATTAATAACGATACATTAGTGTGTAAATAAACAAGTAATAATTTATAATATTATATTAGGATAGTAAATAGAAAATATGACAATGAAAAATTAAAATTTGGATCTACACATTCAACCAGAATGATGGAACTAATGGAAAATGACGTAAACATAAATCAAAATGATAATAATTAAATATTATTCTCAAATATTAATATATATATATACTTAGGAGATATTATAAGTGACCTATCAGTAGAATAAGAGGTATTTATAGGAAGTAGTAAACTCGTAGGACTGTTTGAAATCTTACAATTGTAATAGTAACAGTACCTTTGGAATAGTAATGTGACCATTAAGAGTGTTAATATGGTAGTTTGAATAATAAACACACTTATAAAAGGATAAACAAAATATATGTACCTTATAAGTAAATATTTTATATATTTATTACATTGAAGAAGTTAATAAAATTCTTAAAAATGAAAAATTAAGTACTATTATTTTTTTGAAACATATTCTTTTTAATTTCATTATTAATTTAATGGTTTAAAAGAAAAGTTATTTTCATGAAAAATATTAATTAATTAATATGTTTTTATTATAATTATTTGAAAATTTTACAATAAATGATTTATTTTTTTAATCTTTCAAAAATTCGATTATAATATTAAAATCAATAATCTTTGAATAAATTATAGTTTTAATTAAAAATATAAAATTTCATATTTATAAAATAAATTTCATATAAATGAATAAAATTTTTCAATATTCACATCTATAAATGATTAGGGTGAATTTTTGGAATTTTTCTAAAATAGTTTTTTTCAATAGTGAAATATTTTAATTTATGGTATCTAACAACTACATGAATTTTGTGTCATAAATAATATATGGCCAATATTAAAACCATTTAATCGAAATCCCCTGAACCATTCAATATATTTATATATAGTAATAAAAACTATTGATATTTTAGTGTTAAGAAACATAACAAATGAATACAATAGTGAAAATACACCCCCTCCCCACCTAATGTAAATAACACCCTGACAACTCATTCTCCTCATGCCTCTTAGGCCTAGTAATTTATATAAATAATTCCTTATTCCCTTCACAATAATCCTCACGAAGTCCAATATTTGGGGTTTTTAACTATAGACCAAACACAAATACCTTAACGATATTCTCAATATGATAATATTCAATAAGAAAAATCATCCACCGTTATCCTCCAAATTGATTCATTTTTTACCCTATCATTTATCCAAATATCTGAACTAATAACACTATTCAATTAAAGTAAATATACTATAGTTTTATTTTTTTAATTTATTATACATCATAAAATCTCTTCTCCACTTTTTATCCTAAAATATGAATCATTGTCCCGAGTTTTTCGATTCACTACATTTATGGATGATGATTTTCTATTTTCCATTATAACCTTTAGATCCTATAATAAAACTATAATTATTCTAAAATAATTTTATCATATGTCTAATATAATTTTGCTATCACGTTCTATGAATAATATATGTATATAATATTAAAAAAAATATTAACTAGTTCATGATGATAAAAAAACCACCAAAATAATATGAACATTTATCATTAACATTGTATCAAAATAATCATCCCAAAAAAACAATATATATATATATATATGGGTCATTTGGAGGCTTGAGAAATATATTAATATCAATTCATTGAAATATTGAGTTTTTATTCCATTTGACAAAAACAACCATAAATATACACAAGATAACCGACCATGAAACTACGAAAATGAATTCTCCCAATATGATGAAATTGAACACTATTATTCATCACAAATCCCATAAATGATCATAATAAAAATATAATAAATAATTTATTAGTAGAGTAATTTTTCAATTAAATAATTAATTTTTTTAATTTTAGTTTCAATGATAATTTTTGAAACTATAGAACACATTCGGGCATATGATAAGAAATGTCTATGAACATCCAAATTACATTCTAGGTATGCTTTTTGTCTCTTTTCTACAATTTATTTATTGTTTTTTATTATATAAATCTCCTATATATGTTTTTATGTTACAAATATTTTATTTATCTCAAATAATATTTATTTTATGTGTAGATACATGTTTTATAAGGTTCCATTTACAATTCTCTATGAAAAACAATCCTAGTTAAAGGAAGCATCTCAATTTCTTATCCCAGTTCATGTAAGATCCATACAATAATTTAAGAATCCATATATTATAAAATCAATACTTTTAACATGAAAAACCCTTTTTTATATCACTTATGTGTTTATGTAAATTATTATCCACATACCCCTTTTTAATGGCTATTTACCTTTTTCCATAAGACTCATCTTAAGTGGTACATTTACATAGTAACCTAATAACTCATTTCTCATGATTATAATAAATTTTGTCACAATATATCCTAATATATTCTTATTTTTACTTCATTAATGTCAAATAATGATTTAATCCCTTCTTTCTTGTGAACCATTATGAAACACCATTTGGTTATTCCTTATAACATGATTTTTATACCAATTTCATTCCATGAGAAACCCTTTTGGGCATTAATTAGGTTTACAACAATATATGACACAAATATGCATGAAAATGTTATGATGGGTTAAAACCGGTAGTTATCAAATACATTAGGTAACATTTAGCCTCATGCTATTTGAGGTATGGGATTAAAGATTATACATAATCCAGTGTGGGATATTTTCCACCATGTGACTTAGTTTTGGTAGTTATCCTTGACTCATTTTTTGCCTTGGTAGATGATTATTTTATATTTCAAAATTTCCTTGATCTTATGAATCAATGTTCTATATGATATGCTTTTATAAGTTTACTGAAAATCAATTTATTTCATGTTATCATGTTATGGAATTCTATCTTATGTGCTATGATTTATTTCCATATTTAATCCATTATTGGTATTTGTAGCTCATCCCTTATTTAGATGTATTACCAAGGTTATCCAATACAGATTATAGATCTCAAATAATTTTATGATCTCATTATGTAAGATCAATATAAAGAGGTTTTATTATATGTCATTGTTTTCTATTTTATGTTCATGGTTTCCCAAATATATTTGACATTATGATCAATGTTTTTTATTTGATTGTTAATTATGTTTAAAACCACATAATAATATGTGTAAATGGATAGGGTTGCAGTTGATTTATTAGAGGATGTTCTAGTTTTTATTTGATACTAGAAACCGAAAAATTATGAAATAAGACTATGGATAGTTCTATCAACATCGATACTTAGATTAAAACATATGGAATCACATGTTATGATATAATATCTATTTAAAGTTTATCATTCTATATTAAAATCATCATTTTGATATTAGTTTAAAAAATTATCGAAGCCCCCTAATTTTTTCATTTTCATAGTATGTGGATAGAAATATGAGAACATGTTCCAATTATCAATGTGATAGGGAAATTGATGAGTTCTGTATTGAAATGATATATTATATGTGAATGAGAGATAAAAATTTCATGAATGTAATAGAAAATATTGATAATGTTTTAATTAATAACATGAATCGTGTTTTATTACATCCTTTTCCTGAGAAAGATAATGTTATGGTCAAATCATTTATTCAAAAATGGGATCCCATATTTTTTGGATCATTTGATCCCATAATTTTGGAATAATGAAATAACTACTTTGAGTAGATATTATATATCCTTAAATTCTCACAAGAAGAAACATTCATAATATTGGTCCATTGTTTTGATGTGATAGTTTATCAGTGGTGAACAATGATCAAATAAAAAATTTTAGAAGATGAAATTGGTTCACCTAATGGGATAAAATCATGAAAATATTTTCAAAAAACTCTCCATTTACGATGGATAAGTATTTCTTAAATTTGAAAGAAAAAAATATGTTTCTATCAAATCATGTGAATAATATATATGAAATATTTTATTGTATGGTTTTGGCCATGTCAATAGAAATGAAAGTATGGTGGACCGATTCTTTAGTGGGATCAAATCAATTATATGAATGTCCATAAAAATTGGTGACATGGATAGTTATGAAGATATTTCTTTTATACCCATAAATTTTATATGGATGTCAGTGATTCTCAGTGGTCTTGTGGTATATGAAACATTAAAATTAATAGATTATTCTCATTATGTGTTCTAATAGAAAACTAATATCATGGAATGAAAACCTAGCATACCAATTGTCAAAACTATTCGAATACGATTTATAGAGACAACCTAAGGGGAACCATAAGGTGAATTATGTGCGGAAAAGAGGGGCACCTCACTAATAAATGTCGATGCTAATTAAAAAAACCTTAATTATGGTGTGTTAATGAATATTCAAATGAACATTGTTCACATTTTTTGTTCATTAACTGTAAATATCATCAGAAATATGTGATCTAATTCAAAGTGTTAAGGGTTTACATGGGAAGTCAACAAAAATGACCTACAATTTAGAAATGAATAGAATATTCATCAACTACTATTAATGTGGATCTTGAAAATGATTTGGTTATAGGTACATTAGTCAATAATTTATAAATAGTGAACATACTATTTAATTCTGGTTCTATATAATCTGTCATATCTTCATGTTTAGTATAACAATTAAATTACCACATAAATATATGATGGTTTAGCTATATTTCAGAATAAAAAATGGGTAAATTATATCATCAAAATTATATCACTACTCAAAAATTAATTGTTTTAGAATATTCCACTAAAAAATATCATATTGCTTCCATTAGTTGAGTTTGATGCTATATTGGTCATGGATTGGCTATATTTATATAGCTCCAACATCAACTATCTATAAAGGGAGATCACGATTCATATCATGGTGAATCCTCCAATTTTGTACAAGTTCAAGGAGGAGGATGAATCTCCTTCGTAATAATCATCTCAATTTTGGATATTATTTTTCTAAGAGAACTAATATATAGTTTAAATTATTAAGAAGATTGAGATAATCATTCTTGATGACATTCCCATTTAAATAGATGAAATTGATGTGTTAACTGATGAATTTCCATGAATATTTCCTAGTTTATTGGTTGAGGTCACAATGGAACATATACCTGGATCTCTACCCATATCAAGGACTCTTCAACGGATGTTCTCTATTGAATTGGATAAACATAATATGTCAATATAAGAGAACCTGTGACATTGTTTAATGCACCTGAGTGCTTCACCATGTGGTGTGTCGGTCCTATTCATCATGGAGAATGATAGATTAATGATCATATGCCTTTATTATCAAGAAAATTGAAAAAATCAAAATAAATAATAATTATCCACTATAAATGGATATATCACATGTTTGATCAACTATATAGGTTCATGTACTTATATAAGATGTTCCATCATTTGCTATATCACCAATTAATGGTGAGGATAGAAGATATTCCCAAGAAATCCTTTCAAATTAGGTATAGACACTTTGAGTTCATTTTGATTCACTTCATAAACACTAGTTCTCTATTAATTTTCATGGATTTATTGAATCATGTCTTTATATATTACCATGTAAAATTTGCGGTAGAATTTATTCCAAAACGATCCGAGATCTGATTTCGTAGCCCAACCCATATCCCCCCAAAAAAATTTAAATAGAAAAGTTAATATCAGTGTATACATGAGGAGTAATGAGCATATAAGAACAATAAATCTAAAGATAGGATAAACATTCAATGAATCATACACACATTACTGAAAAGTAGTACATACCCATGATCTTATTCAATCCACAATAGCATATTTAGTTACATAAACAAGACAACAAGTATTTGAACAAAAGAAAAACCCATGTATCTTATCATCAATGATTATGAAAATCAGTACAGCCAAAATACAATGTTGTGTAATCAAATCATTATTACACACATATTAAAAAGAAAAAGGGAGTTAATTTACAGATGGAGGAAGTATCATAGATATGGAATTTTATAAAATGAAAATTAATATGAATAGACCCTTCAATGGTAAAGGATATTGAGTAGTGGAGAAGAATAGAATCTGTAATAGAGATATGTGTGTTTCTTGGTCTATTTGTTTATTACATATAATTTTTGAGGTACTTATCTTGACTTTAAAACCCATTAATTAAGTTGCCTCAGATGGGATAAATGTTTTTGATGGAAAACATAATCTGAAGACTTCTTAAACGTGTTGAAAAGTGAATTATCACTAAACCAGTAACTACAATACTGATAATTTTAGGGCCTCTTTCTATTATATAGAGATTCTTCATAAAATTTATTAGTATTTTTACTAATGAGAAATTATATATTGATATCTTATCCCTCAAGGACGTTAAATTTTCAATAGAAAAACTATCCCACACATGATCTAGTGTTGGAGGCAGGTATATTCATGTTGAAAATCAATTTGTTTTTTCTCTATGGGGGAAGTGTTAGATATATATTAATTATAATAGCCTTAAATTTATATTGATATAGAAGAAGCTTAATATTAACCTGTGTAGATGGTTGGAACTCATCATGGATTAGTACTACTCAAACATAAACCATCCTGGAAATTCCAATAATATAGAAGATGCGTATTGTAGAAAGGATCCTATAACATTATCAAGGATGGGAATTGAGAAGGACCCTGTCATATTAGACTTATAATGGATGGAAATGGAAATCATAATGGAAGTGACATCATCATTCGATTCAAAACTGATTTCTCCACCATCACTTTTGGATAAAATAAATAATTCTTAGAGATATGAAGAGTAAATTTAAAGAGAGTGGAAGACATAAAAAGTGTAAATCCTAAATTTTAAAAAAATGGGAATGATTTGTATGATTTATGCCATGGTTATCTTTATCATACAATCCAATGATAAAAAAAGTGCTACTGAATCAATCACATAGATCAAACTTTTTATTTACCATGTGAGCACAAATATGTATTGAGATCTATGAGAGAACAATTTTTTGGAAAATATGAAGGATGATATTAAAAAATATACATCAATGTTCTTGGTAATTCATCATGTGACGGTTGAATGGAAAATGTCTTAGGGGATAATGCATCCATCACACATACCTACATGGAAATGGGAAAACATCACTACGAATATTGTAACATAGATTTCAAATATATCAATTAGATATAATTATACATAGTTCATCCTGGATCATCTTACAATGATATCTCTCTTTATTATTATTCGAGGGGATTTGTTAGTCTACCATCTTGAATAGATTTACATCAGAGAAGTGGTGTGGCAGTATGGTGTACCATAATATAATCTATTTTATTGTTACCCTAGATTTACCTCTATGTTCTGTAGAATCATCCAACATGATATAAATTTTAACTTGAACAACATTATTTCTTCTCACCCTCAAACTAATGTCAAATATGAGTAGACTATTCAATTAGTGGAAGACATTTTGATATAATTATAAATTGGATTCAAAAGTGGACAAGATCAAAATCGTTCATTGGTTGAGTTCTCTTACAAAAGTAGTTCCATTAAACCATTATAATGCATTAATTTAAATCCCTTTATGAAATAAAATAAAACACCATCATTTTGGGATTATTTTGAAGAATGTATGTTTCTATATCCTGAAATGTTTGAGGAAATATAAGAATAATTAAAGACCATCTAACAAAAAATATTGGTTTTCAGAAATTGAACAAAATATCTATATAGAAAAATTATTATGGGATATAGAGTTTATTATGATGAAAAAACTATTTCACTACATATCTCAATGAAAGAGATTCATGTGATTTTAGAGGAAAGGAAAAAATTCCAAGGTACATTAGGCTCATCAAGATTTTTGATCATATAAAAGTTGTGTCCTATCGAATAGAACATACACAAATAATTTATTAAGTAAATTATGTATTAAAAATATAACTCTTGAGTAAGTATATATCAGGTCCCTTGCTTGTACATAATCCATATGTGATACAACTAGAAAATGATCTATTTTATGAGGAGCTCTATATGATGATCTTGACCATGGAGATAATTTTTTTTGAAAAAATATTACTCACCTTGTCAAGGTAATATGGTGGAACCTTATATATAAATTGGTGGAATAGGATATAGAGTAAATGATTATGGAGAAGCTCCCTCCTATATTTTAACCTTAGTTTCCAAAAAAATGTGGGAGAAATTTCATAATGGGGAAGAATGTAACAAGACATAATTCTATCATTGAAATCACCCTTCTTATAATTATGTCATACCTGAGATATAATAAATTAATAAAAATATTATTCTAGTAAAATAATAATGATAAATTAGTTATTAAATAAACCAACAAAAATAAAAAGTATTATAGTGAGACAATTAATAGAAAATAAGATAATATGAATTAGGATTTTTTGTTTTTCATGATCCACTAGAATTATCACACTCACGAACAATGACGTTGACCAAAAATATAAACTAAGAAATAAAATATATATTTTAAATATTAATGTTTATAACACAGTTGGAGAAAAAATAATTTACTAATTAATGAAAAAATATATCTTTATAAGATTTAGTAAATCCTTCAAACCATTAGATATCTTGCTATTGGCATTGTAACAATACCATTGGAATATTAATGAAACTGTTAGGAATAGTAATCTAGCTATATGAATAGTAACCCCACCTGTGAATGTAAAAGTAAAATTTTGGTATAATTTATATGAAAATATGATATATTTATATCATGGAATATGTAAATAAGTGACATAATAATGATAACATAATTATTGGTATTTTTTAAAATGTAAATATTTATTTTATATATTGTAAATAAAATATTTATTTAAATGAAAAATAATAATAAAATATATTCATAAATTAATATTTTTTTCTTTATAATTATAATATTATTTTTTTGAGACCTTGATAATATTTTTTATGTCTCATAAAATTTACAATCATATTAAAATTGATTTATTTTAATAAATGATTATATTAATTAAATGTTAATTTTTTCATAATTAGTCAATAATTTTCATAAAATGGATTACATTTTTTATATCTACACATAAAAATTTTATTATGGTTAATTTTTTTAGGTTTTTTAATATAGATGAATTTTTTTTATGAATAGTGAAATTTAGCAATTTACTATATTTGAAAAATACATCAATTACTATGTCATTGGTGATGTGTGGATGGTGTAAGAATATATTGGTTTAGAATATCCCAAGCAATATTGTATTTATTCATATAAATCATCTATTTCGGTATTCTTGAGCTAAAACATTATGAATAAAATAATCAAAAAACACCCCTCTTCCACTATAAATACCACCCACTATCCTAAAACCTCTTTAACGTTGTATCATGACTAAAGTCAGCCCAATTACCATTCTAATATGCTTTTTAGTTCCATGACCATATATTCTAAACAAAATTCCAAACCCAAGATCCTTAAGGTTGTTCTCAAGGAGGCAATATTAAAAAGGTAAAATCATTAACCTTTCTCATTTAAGTTATTTTATTCATTTACTTCATACATTCCATCTCATTCCAAAGTGAAAAGATATCTTCGTTATTATACATATACAGTAATGTTATCGAATTAATGGAATATCCATCATAAGGTCACTTCTCTTATAATTTTATATTAAAAATGAAAACATCATATAGGATATTTGGACCCACCGCCATCATGGATAATAATTTTTTATTTTACAATACTTCCATAAAGGATGGTAATAGAACTGTAATTCCAGTTAAATAATATTCTAATTAATATGTATTATCTTTTTTCATATTATGGAAAAAATATATGAATATAATAATAAATATAATTAAGATAGGTTCAAATGACCAAAAACACACAAAAATAAACTAAACATTTATCACAATCATTTTATCGATTGAATAACGCCTATAAAAATTGAAATAAAAAACTTTTTAATAAATTTTAAACATATTAATAATTTTAAATTCCACTTATAGATATTTTCTTCCATTTCACAATAACATCCAAAATAATATAAACATTATCTGTCCATGAACCAATGAAAATGAACACTTGTGAAACAATGAAATAAAACCCAATAACTCATTGAGACAACCATAAATGAAATTAAAAAAAATTGTAAATAATATACATATATCTTTTTTTTAAATAATTAATTAATTGATCAAATTTTATTATCCATGTTAATAATTAAATGTGGAGAACACATTCAGACATAATTGAAGGGATCTATCCAAAAATCCAAATTACAATTTGGTTACACATTCTCTATCTTTTACAAAATTTATTTTTTAATTATTCATATATGATTCACCTATATATTTTTTAGTATGTAACAAATATTTTAATTTACCTCAATTCATTTTTGTATGGGGACATACATGTTTTTTATGGTTCCCTTATCAATTCCTCGTGATAACCAAGTCTTATTAAATTGAACTTCTCTATTTCTTACCCCTTTCGTGAACACTATATAAAATGTTTTGAGACACCCATATTTTATAAAATCAGTTCTTTTATGATGAAAAACCAAATCATGTTCACTATTATATATATATATATTAATTATTATCCTCTTACAATATTTTAATGACTACATTCTTTTTTTCCATAATACTCCTCTTAAGTGGAATATTTAGAATGTATCCAAATCACTCTTTTATGACGATACACATTATTTTGAAATAATTTATCATTATTTATTCCAATTTTTTGATCATGAATGTTAATGATTTATTTAAAACCTTCTTCCATGTACACCATTTTGATATGCCCTTTCTCTATACCTTATGGAATGATTTTGATACCCATTTCATTCCATGGGTAACCCTTATGTGTATTCCATACTTTTGATTACTTATGTGGAATTTTTTTTTGATCATGTTATGATGGGTTCATCGAGATAAATGTCTAATTAATTGGGTAATGTTTATTTACATGAGACATCATGTATGGGATTAGGGAGTGAAACTGTTCTGTTATGATATGTTTTTCACCCTGTGACATGGTCTTGGTTGTCATCCTTGACTCATGTTTGTGTCATATTTTATGTTTCTACAACAATACAATATTTCAATGATCATATGATTATATTTTATATACTCCATGATTATATTTCATTACTCGTGATCCATTCATTTCATGTTATCATGTTATTCCATTCACACTAATGTGTTATGATTCATTCCTATGCTTATTCCATTATTAATATTTTTATCTAATATCTTATATCTATGTATTCTCTGTGTTATCTTATCCAGATGTAGGAGATAAATATAACTATGGATCTCATCGGGTAATACTAATATAATTATTCTAATTATATTTCCTTGTTTTCAATTTCATCTACCTATTTTTTAAAAGACACTATGATTTATAAATGTTGGTTTGTATTTGATGGTTAATTATGTTTAAAATAATGTAATTATATGTGTAAAAGTATAGGGTCACAATACATTCCATATGATTACTTCGAAATATATAAACATAAATTAAATTTATAATTCAATCCTATATGTAGTTTAAAAATATAAACTACAAATAATACTTCTATAAACATTCTTATCATATTATTTTTTAGATTTAACGAAATATTTATTTTATAATGTACCACTAGGGTATATTAACTTTTATAATAATAGTTTCTAAATTTTTTACAATTTTTTTAAAATAATATTATTGATTGAGAATGATTTCAACATCTCTTTTAAAAATTCTATGACTAATACTGAATATTACATCACTCATAAAAACAATTTCAAATTCATTGCTCATTAAATTTTATCTTCCTTGTATATTTATTCATATAAGGATAAAAAATTAATATCATCGATCCAAATTTGATCAATAAAAATTTCATTAGAATATTACTCAATAAATAATTGGTGATCTATTTTACTATTCATAAAACTATTTATAAAATTCAATTGATAAAATACTTCATACCATTATATAGGGTCCTACTTATGTCCACAAAGAGATTTTGAATGTTTTAAAACATTATTTGGACACATTTAATTGTTTAAACTTCGTGTTATTTAATACATAATTATTTAAAAATTAACCATAAAGAAAATATAATTTTACATCCATTAAAAAAAAATTAATACCTTCAACAGAATTATAATATACAAAGGTTTTTATAGTTTTTGATCTCATATATAGTTAAAATATCCTTTATAGTCTATTATTTAATATTTATAATAACCTTATACAGCAATACTTGTATTATTTATTGTTAATTCCCTATATTAATCATGTTTGTTCCTAAATAAATTTTTTGTACCAATTACTGGTGTATATTTATTTAGTTCAATAAGATACAAAAATAAAAAATAGAAAACTGCTTTTTTTCATAACCAATAGATAAATTTAAAATACAATTTGTTTATAATTTAAAAATATATTTTGTGAAACAACAAAAAATTAAAGCATTTGGATCAGAGAAATTATTAATTAATTTTTAGTTTGAACTATATAATCTACAATGTGTATAATAATTTCTATTGTATTATATAAATGTGTTATCAAATAGTTTTTCATAAGGGTTATCCTCCCTCTCAACATGTGAATTTTAATTTTCAGTTTCATCATATATAAAAATAAAATCTCAATATATTGTTTCAAATTGTTCTGAATCATCATTCATTTTTTCCATATAAGTATCTTCAAACATAACACGAATAAAATATTCTGAAAACATTTCTCATATTTAATAATATTAGTACATTTTAGTGAAATATTATTGTTCTAAAATATTCCATAATTTTATTGGATATCAAAATTTACTAATGAGCCATTAGTATTATAATAAAATCATATGATTCATAAACTATAAAATATCCACTTTTTAGTTTTCTTCCCTTCTAAATCCTATTAGGTGATTCCATTACATGTAATTATAAAGTATTTCAATTATAGAAACAGAATTTAGTTTTCATAACTTCATCCAAGAAAATTTTGTTTTTTGAACTCATTTAGCATTACTATATATATTTCAAATATAACTTTATTTATCTGTTCAAATAAACAATTTTATGTTGTATTCTAGGCACTTATATATTTTGATAATTTCAAATTTTTATTAAACAAATTTCATATTAAATATTTAAAAAGTCTCATATATTATTAAATAATATTGATAAATTTTAATATCATTTATCATTTTGAAATAAATATAAATATTCAATAATCAATGATCATTGTTCTAATTTATTAGTAATGAATTAATTCTATGTGAATTGAATACAAAAATCAATAATAACAAAAATATCCCTTTTATAACTGAAAATAAAAGGTATGTTAGGTAATAATAATTCCACATGATTATTTTTTAAAATTTATTACAATTATAAAATCCTAAATTATTTTAAAACTCACTTTATGTTTTTTATTATTCATATATGTAAAAAATAATTTAATTTTCCAGATTTCACTGAGGAAACTATAGATTTTTTATTCCAATAAATCATCTACATGTCATGCCCAAATTTTATTTATGTTTTGTGTATTTTTTCAATAATAATTAAATTATTTAAGGGAAGTTAAATGTTATAAATTTGTATGCTGGATAGTAGGGATAAAAGTTTAAATACCACAATCTTGTTGAGAATAATCATAGAGTTACCTAGAATAATTTAATTATGTGATAGAAATTTTTAATTATATATAACACTTAAAAATTCACCTATAGGATTGTAATTTGATTTAGTTACTTCGATTATAATTTTTTATAGATACATTATCATATAAAATATATTTTTAATATGTTTCTTTATATTTCATATGAAAAATAGGGAATCCCTCCTTTTTATTACATAACGTTTCATTACATTTTACAAACAATAGATCAATAACGTCTAGTGTCTTGTAAATCAAGAACAAATATATATGAAAACATAAAACATTATTATAATCAACTTTTAAGGATTAATAATAAGTTATTCATAAGAATAAATTATTAAATCTCATAACCTCGATACATACATCAATGGAAAGGGTGAGTAGAAGGCTCAGTAAGAAAAACAAGTGCAACCGTTGACATGTGGTCTTGAGAAATATTAATTAAAACATGATAAAAATCATAAAGACGTGAGATGGAAGAATAGAAATATCATGATAAAAAACAAGAATCATAACTTAAATATGTGGCTACAAAATATCATTTAGACATTCATGAACATATCACCAAGGTTCATCCCCTATGTGTCATAAAAATTACCATGTTATTCCACATGGTATCATGAAACATGTCATCTCTAGAGATTAATTCATTACTCAATGAATTGGATCTCTATCAGGGAACACCCTTAATATGACTTTATTTTCAGGTGATATAAATAGATCATAATCATAAATTTCATAAATAACCCATATAGAGTAAAATTAATGGGTTTCACTTTTAAATCGTGATGTTTTAAAACTGCTTAAAGATAAGATCATTGTGTAATTTATAACCCATGGAAAGGGAGATAGGGTTATATGTATGTCAATTACAGGATCACATATAACATTTTTGGTTATTTATGAACACCCATATAAATTAAATAGGTATGGGTATTCAAAAGATAATTTCATTAGAGAAAGAGAGAGGAATATTGAGATGAAAATTCTACATCATAACGGCTCCCTAACATCTTTTTCAAAAACATTAAAAAGAGAAAGGACAAGGGTAACCCACTAAAAAATAACTCACAATAATGTTTTGGTACACAATAAGAAGAAATAAGGTCAGCGTAGGGATATTTTAAAAAATACGATATGAAAATGAAACTCGAAGGAAAAGAAAAGATGCGATTTCCTTAACAAAAATTTGGCAGCCTAACGATGTCACTTAAAGATTCAGAAAATCATTTGATGAGAGAGGAAAGAGTATCTAATAATTTTGACATGAACTTGAACTTAATATATATATATATAATAAAAATCACCGACATAATAAAATGGAACTATAAGACATAACATAAAGGAAGTCAGGACTTAAAAGAGGAGGGAGAAAAGATCCTTTACCTTGGAGAGTTACTTCGAACAATTGATGGATAGGACCATGGGAGGCTTACGGGAACCTTGGGAGGACTCCTTGGGAGGTAAAACGACTATAGATTCATTGAGGAGGATTTTTTAAAGAAATTAATGAGTGAATAGATTGGTATTTATAGGAAATGTGGGGGAATAAATTATTAATTTCCAAGGGACACCTCATCGGTGGTATTGGAAAAACCAAGTGCTTTCCCATGGTATTTGCCCATGGTTTTCGCCACTTGGGACACCTCATAGTAAATCCTACTATTCATAAGTCTACCAAGATTATTAAATCATTATTACATCTTTAATGATGTCATTAAACACCCAAAACTCAAAACTGTATTTCTACTATTCACTGAAAATTCAAGTATTTCAGAAAAATACAAAAAATATACCATAACCTAATATTGATTATCAGAATTCAAAAATGAACACCATTTTATGAAAATAATATTCTAAGTAATTTCAATTTCATTTTTAAATAAAAACATTATTTATTCCAAAAATACAAATTTAATACTATAACTCATTTTGTAACACCTTATGAATGTAATCAAGGTCCCATAAAATTAACGTATAACCATAAGACAATATTGTAACAATATATTATTACATTTTATGAAAATAAATTTCCATTTTAAATTATTAAATTATTTATAAAACTGTAAATAAAATACTTATGACATACAAAAATACCAAAACATATACTCTGATCATTTTTTCACTTTTAAGATGTTTTAAATGTATTTATAAATTCATGGGTGATGTTTTTAATTTTTTGGACGTTTTACTATTCATTAATATTCATACGGGTATTTCAAAATTCATACTTTATTATTCACTAAAAACTATGTTGATCTTATCATACTATAAATTTCATACTTAACACAACTGTTGAAGTGCATTTTTTGAAAATAAATTTACATTAGTAATTATTTAAAGAATATAAAAATATTTAAAATACCCCTTTTTTCCCAAATTCAACAATAAAATTGAACTTAAATAAATTCATCCTATATTTATTCGGACATTTGAAATTCAAAATATTTACCATAATATGAAGTAAAAATTTTATGTATACAAAAGGATTACAGAAAGTAACAAAGGCTTGTTACATTTCCCCTTATAAAACATGCGTAGGACTTAAGTTTAAGGTGTGATATGGTGATAGAATCTTGGGGTGGCTCGTACTTCATTTCCCAATTGGTGATTTTTATCAGCTTGAACTACTCCCTTAGGTGATTTTATTCAAGTTTTACATGTTGATGTTCGGCTTGGGCTTGGTCAAAAGCAAATCCCAATGATTCTACCTCCATTCCAATATCCAAATGATGTGATTTATATGGCCCGAGTCTATAGGATGATGCCACAACTCTTCTTTATTTATTAATTAACCAAGATCAATTTTATTTATAATAAATAATAACAATATTAATAGTTTTTTTTCCAATGGTCATATAATAGTCGAAACCCAATGGTATCCCTTCATTAATTAATGGATATAGTTTTCTGGTGTATAAAATGAAATAACACACAAATTTAGGCAGCAAATATTGTTCAAATGTTCAGGTCGTTACATTTTTCCCCGCTTAAAAAATTTTGTCCCAAAAATTTTAACACGTACCTTAGAAGAGAAAAGGTGTGGGTACTTTTGCCTCATATACTCCTCTGGTTCCCATATGGCTATTTCGCATTTGTTGTTCCTCCACAAGACCATAACAATGTTTTTAGTCTTGTAGCATAGAAGCTTATCTCTATGATTCAAGATCTCCATGGCCTTCTCCTCATAAGAGAGGTCATGTTCTAGTTGTACCACCTCTGGATTTAGTACATGTGTAGGGTCTGGATTTGACTTCCTCAAAAGGGATACATGGAATAGATCATGAACTTGTGATAAATTTTGAGGAAGTGCAAGCTGATAGGCCACTGTTCCCTCACGATCAAGGACTTCATAAGGGACAATGTTCCTAGGGCTGAGCTTACCTTTCTTTATAAACCTCATGAATCTATTAGAAGTTGAAATTTGAAGAAAGACATTGTCACCAACATCAAACTCCATCTCTCTTCGACAATTGTCGGCATAGCTCTTTCTCTGAGTCTGAGCAGCCTTAATGAGTTGCTGGATATCATGGACCTTTTCTGTTATCTCTTGCACAAGATCATTCCCATGAAGCTTTCTCTCACCATATTCATCCCAACAAGTAGGAGTTCTACAACACTTCCCATATAGAGCTTTATAGGGTGACATTTTAATGATTGAGTGGAAGTTGTTGTTGTAAAATAACTCATCAACTGAGTGATTTTGATCCCATGCACCATTAAATTATATTGAGAATGTTTTCATCATGTACTCAGTTGTTTGAATGGTCCTTTGATATTGTTCATCATTTTGGGGGTGATAGGCCATTATGAAATTCAATTCAGTGCTCAGAACATGTTGATGATTTCTACAGAATATTGATGTGAACCTTGGATCATGATGAGATACGTTAGAAATTGGAACTCCATGCATCCTTACCACTTCTTTCACATAAATCATGGAAAGTTGATCAAGAAAGAAATATTCCCTATTAGAGATAAAATGAGAAGTCCTGGTGAGACAGTCCACAATAACCCATTTTTCATTATTTTATTTGCCAATTATCAGGAGACCATTGATGATGTTCATAGTGATATTGTCTGACTTTCATGCTGTAATGGGTAATGGATAAAATACCCCTTTATGAATTTGTCACTCTGCCATCATATTCTGACATACCAGTCACCTTGAAGTGTAGAAAACAATCTCCTTTTTCATATTATCCCACCAATAATGATCACAAAGGTCCCTATATGTTTTTTTCTCCCAGGATGTATAGAGAATATAGAGCTATGAGATTCATCCATAAACTCCTTCTTTATTTCCAGGATATATGGAACACATAGTCTTGTATGAAATTTTAATACACATTCTTGATCAATATTGAACTCAGGAAACCCTCAATCTTTTACAGCCTCAAACTTATCCTGTAACAATGGATCTTTTTTCTGATATTTAATGATCTTCTCTAGTAATGGTAGTTAAGAAATCATTTGTATTACGGTTGATGATGTCCCTTCCCTTATAATTCCCATGTCCAACATCACTATATCATTGGTGAAAGGATATTTTTGAATCCTCAAACTTGAAATAACTACAGGTTCTTTCCTACTTAATGCATCAGCAACATTGTTTTCTCTTCCGGGATGATAAATAATTGATTAATCATAGTCTTTAGGAAGTTCTAACCATCTCCTTTGTCTAATGTTCAATTAATTTTGTTTGAAAATATACTTAAAACATTTATGGTATGTGTATATATCACATTTATCCCCATAAAGATTGTGCCTCCACATATTCAGAGAAAAAACAACTGAAGCTAGCTCTGGATCATGTGTAGGATAGTTCTGCTCATTAGACTTCAACTGTCGTGATGCATAAGCAATGAATATTTCATTTTTCATGAGGATGCACCCAAGCCCTTTCAAATATTCATCTCTAAAAATAACAAATCCTTCTCTACTTGAGGTAAAATTTAACACGAGTCTAGTAACCAATATCTTCTTCAACTCATGGAAACATTCCCCACGCTCCTTTTTCCAAATGAACTTGACCCCTTTTCTTGTTATCTTGGTTAATGTATTAGAAAGTCATGGAATGTTTTTCACAAACCTCCTATAATATCCCACTAATCAACAGATACAATGAATCTCAATTATTGTTGTAGGATGAAGACACTTTTCTATAATGTTTTTCTTTGTAGGTTCAATTGTTATTCTTCCATTGGTAACAATGTTCCCAAAGAATGAAACTTTTTGTAACCATAATTCCCATTTTATAAACTTTCAAAAAAGTGACTCATTCTATAGAGTTTTCAAAATAACTTTTATATGATCCTCATTCTCCTCATGTCTTTTTGAATATATCATAATATCATTAATAAATACTACCAAAAAGTTATCAAGATAGTCCTTCAAGACACTATTCATCAAATATATTAAAATTGAAGGTGAATTAGTTAGTCTGAAGTGAATAAAAACAAACTCATAATGACCATATCTTGATCGTAAGGCAGTTATTGGAATATCTTCTTTCATCACCCTCAATTTATTATAACCCGAATCATGATCAATTTAGAGAAGAATTTATCCACATGATGTTGGTCAAATAAGCCATCAATTCTAGGAAGAGGGTATTTTTTCTTTACCGTGATCCCATTTAGTTCTCTATAATCAATTAATAACTACATTGATCCATCATTCTTCTTCAAAAAGAGGACCGGTTCTCCCCAAGGAGACACACTCAGTCGGATAAACCTCTTCTCCAAAATATCTTGGTGTTGTTTCTTTAATTCCTATAACTCCACATTTCTCATCCTATATGGGGTCATTGATATTGTATGATATTCAAGTACGAGTTCAATAGAAAACTATACCTCACTTTCAGGGTGAGGCCTGGGTATCTTCTCATGAAATACGTCAACATATTCCTAGATGATGGGGTCATTTTTTATCCTTAAACTCTCATCACCTTCTTCTTCGTCACAGATCAACTCCATAAAAAAGGATACATGGTGTTCCTCTAGACAATGATCAGGTTTAAATATCTCTCATAAAAATATAACTATAGGTTTTCCATTCAAGACTACTGATATTTCCTTACATATTCTTTTGATCATAGAATTATACTTTTAGAGCGAGTCAATCCATAGTATAATGTCGAATTCCAGGATGGGAATGACTACTAGATTTGCGATAATATTGTGTTATCCAAATTAAATACTAGAGTTTCTATACATCGACGATGCTTGGATAATCCCACCAAGATTCTTTACTGATAAATATACCTTTGTTAAGTTGGGGGATTGATTCTAAATACATTGCAAACATGGATAAAATAAAGGAATGCAACGAAACAAAAAAAAAAACATTTCCTTCTAACTTCGCAAGGACAACATGATTACCTTCTACCACATCATTTGAAGAATAAAATTCGGTTGTTGTGATAGAAAAAGCATGAAATTTCTCCCTTGGCATTTGTTGAGGTGGATGGTGGTTCCCCTCTACTGCCCTCGGATTTGGACAGTGATTGGAAAAGTGCCCGAGTTTTTCACACATAAAACACTGGACATTAGGTAGGCCTGCATCATATTCCCCTTGTCGTTATTTGTTTGGATGTTGAGGTTAACCTCGCTATGACAATTCGTCGCAATAGGGCCTTCTCTTACACAATTGTAGTATTTCCCCCTCCCGGGTAGGAAGTTCACCTAATGCTTCGTCCCATATTTATTACATGTGGGACATTGCACTTGCATGCCTTTTCTTCTCGGATCAAAGGCCCTCCCTAAGCTTGGATCCATCAATATCTTCTTTTCATTTGATTTATGAGACCACTGCGTCTCACCATTCTCTAATTAGACATTAATTGCACTCTGTATGATCTCCTCATAGCTCTCATATTCTTGGTTGAATTGATTGTTCCACAAATGAGGTCTCAGTCCACTGAAGAATATATCTACCTTACCATTAGGATCCATGACAAAGCATGAGGTATAATGAGAAAGTCTTATAAATTTCAACTCATAGATTCCCACAAAATAATTCTCCTTCTACTTCATCTTGAGAAACTACTTCTCTATTCTTGTTCTCATTGAACGATGGAAAATCTTACTGAAGAAGATCCCTCTAAACACTTCCAACTCTATAGATTCAAACTCCACTCTTTACCTTGAATTTTTAGTCATCTCCCACCACTGATCAGATTGTCCATCTAAGCTATAGAAATCCAGGGTGACCTTCTCTTGCTCTGAATAGCAGAGCACAGAAAAGATCTTCTTGATAGAGCAGATCCACTACTCAGAAATCAATCAATCAGTCAATCCACTAATCTTTGGTGGTCGTTTGTGCATAAAGGACTCAATAGATTTTTGTTCACTTTACGGTTAGATCGCTCTCGCTTCTTTATTATTGTTATTTCCAATAACATGAGACAGTTGGTTTATAATTTGCATGAATTTTTCTATTCCGACATCCATCCGAGGGTCATCAGTGTATAGTCTATTGTGGTCACCATTTGAACGGTTCCTACTATTGGCCGCTATATTCTAAAAGAATAAATACTTAGTGAGAAACTTATTTTATTTACGAATCTTTTAACAATAATGGATTTTATTTCTTAAAACATCAAACTTTAAACAATTACATTTCACTATAAATTATTCATAATGATTCATAAAACGCTTATGATTAACCAAACATTTCTCCCGAGAGTGTTATAACCAAGAGTGCAGAAAGCACCATTGTCATGTTCCAGGATACCTCAGGTCATGCCTGAAACACCTTGTTAGAGTTTTCACTCCTAGGTACATCTATTCTAGAGCCACCACTACTTTCTCGTATCTAGACAGGGATGTATTTTCTTGATAAACCACTTACTCAATACTCACCAAAATACCAGGATGTTTTCCTATATGTAAACATTCTTATAGGATTATTCCTAATGTTTTAATATACTAATTTACATAATTAACTAAACTATAATTTGATAACAACTATGGAATCCCACCTTTTTATTACCTAACGTTTCATTACATTTTATAAACAGAGGATCTCTAAATTCTAGTGTCTTGGAAATCGGGAACAAAAATACATGAGAACATAAACAATTATTAAAATCCACTTGTAAAGATTCATCATAAGTTCATCCTATGTAAAAATTACTGCATCTCATAACTCGGATACATACATCAAAGGAATGGGTGAGTAGTAGGCTCAGTAAGGGAAAAAAGTGCAACAGTTGACATGGGATCTTGAGAAATATTAATAAGAACATGATAAAAATCATAAATACATGAGAAATAGATGAATATGAATATCATGATAAAAAATTGAATCATAACTTCAATATTTTCCTACAACATTTAATTTATACATTCATGAACATTTCACCATGGTTTATGACCAAGGTATCATAAAAATTACCAAGGTTATTCACCAAGGTATCATGAAACTAGTCATCTATAGAGATTAATTATTTATATAATGCATTGGATAGATATCAGGACGCACCGTTATTATGTATTTATTTTCATGTGTTTCAAATATACCATAACCATATATTTCATAAATAACCCATAGAGAGTAAAATTAATTAGTTTGACTTCTAAGTCATGACGTTTTAAAAGTGCATAAAAATAAGATCATTATGACATTTATAACCCATGGAAAGTGAGTGAGGGTTATATATATGTCAATTCCATAATAAAATATATAATTTTCATGTATTTATGAACACCCATAGAAATGAAATAGTTTTTGGTATTCACAAGATAATTTATTGAGAGACAGAGAGGAATTTTGAGATGAAAATTCTGCAGAATAACAGCTACATAACATCTTTTTAGAAAACATTAAAAAGAGGGGGGAAAAGGGTCACCCACTCATCAAAAACTCATAATACAATATGGGTACAAAATAAAAATATATAAGATCATGGTATGGATATTTGAAATAAATACCATTTGAAAATGAAACTTGATGGAAACGAAAATACGATATTTCTTTTACAAAAATTCGGCAGCCTAACGGCATCACATAAAGATTCCGAAAATAATTAGATGAGAGAAGAAAGGGTATCTCATCATTTGGAAATGAAATGGAAAGTAGTAAAGATATAGAATAAAAATCTCCAACATAATATAATAGAACTATAAGATATAATATAATTGAAGGCGTGACAAAAACGATTAGGGTGAAAGGATCCCTTACCTTGAAGAGTAACTTCAAAAGATTGAAGGTTAGGACATTGGGAGGCTTGAAGGAACCTTGGGAGGACTCCTTGTGAGGTAAAATAACTAGAAAATATTTATGGAGGATTTTTTAATGAAATGAATGATGGAATAGATTGGTATTTATAGAAAAAATGAGGAAATAAATTATTAATTTCCAAGGGACACCTCTGTGGTGGTATTTGAAAAACCATATAGCTTGCCCATGGTATTTGGCCATGGTATTGGCCGATTGGGGCAACTCATATAATAAATTAATATTCATAAGTCTATTATAATGATTAAATCATTTTTATATCATTAATGATGTCATTAAACACTCGAAACTCAAAACTGTATTTTTACTATTCACATAATATTCAACTATTTTAGAAAAATACAAATAATTAATCCAAACATAATATCAATGATATAAATTCAAAAATGAACTCCATTTTATGAAATTAATTTTCTTAATATTTTTAATTTAATTTTTAATTAAAATCATTATTTATTCAAAAAATACAACTTTAAAACTCTAACTCATTTTGTAACACCATAAGAAAGTAATCAAGGTACCATAAAATTATCGTATAACCATAAGACAATAAAGTAACAATATATTATTACATTTTATGAAAATAAATTTCCAAATTAAATTATTAAATTTTTTATAAAATTGTAAATTAATAATTATGACATACAAAATACCAAAACTAATACTATGATTATTTTCAAATTTAAGATGTCTAAAATGTATTTATACATTCATGGGTGAAGTTTATACTTTTTTGGCCGATTTACTATTCATTAATATTCATTACTATACATATGGATATGTTACTATTCATTTATTACTATTCAGTAATAATTATGTTGATGTTAATAGTCTCTAAATTTTTTACTGAACACAACTATACAAGTCCATTTTTTGAAAATCAATTCAAATTATTAATTATTTAAAGAATACAAAAATATTTAAAATACCTTTTTTTGCAAATTTCATCGATAAAATGTTACTTCTATAAGTTCATCTTATATTTATCTGGAAATTTTAAATTCACAAATTTTATAATAACAAGAAGTAAAAAATTTATTTATTCAAAAGGATTGCAGAAAGTAACTAAGGCTTCATTACATAGCCCTTTTTAACACTTACATAGGACCTAAGTGTAAAGTGTGTTGTGGTGATAGAATCTCGGGGTTGCTCAAAAAACATTTCTCCAGTGATAATTTATATCAGATTTAACTTATCCCTTAAGAGATTTTGTTCATGCTTCACATGTAGAAGTTTAGCTTGGGCTTGGTCGAGAGAAAATCCCAGTGATACTACCTCCTTCGCATGCTCCGATAGATGGGATTCATATGGCCTGAGTGTACTGGATGATGCTATCAACTCTTCTTTATGTATAAATTAACCATGTTCACTTTTATTTATAATCAATAATTGCTACATTAAGATTTTAGTTTCCAACAGTCATATAATAGTTGAAACCTAATGGTATCACTTAATTAATTAAATGATACAGTTTTGAGGAGTATAAAATGAAATAACACACAAATTTTGGAAAAAAATATTATTCAAATGTTTGGGTCATTAAAAAAACATGTACCATATTATTTTATTAAATAAGAACTTGTTCTATAAAGTATGTTATATATTAAATTATGTATCAAAACAAAATACAAATAAAAAATATATATATAAGTCTATTATTTTAGAGACGAGTATCTATATTTTACAGATATTCACAAGGATGATGTTGAAGGCACTCTTTATTATGAAATCACCCAGAGATTATAATATCTTTTTACATTATTATTGGTTAATTATTAATTTATTGGGTGATGATTATTTCTACTTATTGTAGAATTCAGATAACATGTCAAGACATGTCTTATGAATATGAAAGAACTACCTAGATAATTTCATTGAAGTATGAGGATGCTGGTTTTATAAAATATTTTATTGTGTTCAACCATCAAAAAATGATTATTTAGATGAATTTGGAAGTGCATTGATGTTTTGGGATACTATTTATGTTTTTGTGATGACTTGAATAAAACTTAAATAAATATTGGTTTGAGATGATTAAAATCGATAATTTCATATTTGAAGATGGTTTTTAGAAAAGGAAATAGTCCTACACATATAAAATTTCTACCACAGATAATGAAAATAATTTTTTTATATGTTTTTTTGAGATGGTGGGAATATGTAATAGAAAATATAATTCAAATAATATAATTGAGAAATATTATGATATTTTGTTATGTTTTTATGAAACATTAGTTGGAAGAGATTTAAAAAGATTTATCTTAATGGAAAATTTCAGATCATGTGTGACATTTACTTAGTGTGTATGTGAATTGAGTAACATTCTAGATATTTTGAGACCCTAATAAATTTTGGCCAACTTAATGGACTACTATGAGAACCTACAAATATAAAAAATAAAATATAAATGGCGTAAGTAATTTTCTATGGCCATATAATATTTTTGGTATATGTAAAATATTTTAAAACAAACAAATAAATTTTATCCACAGTTAAGATACTCAAATATCCTCAGATGATATTTTAATTATATAATATTTTAGGTAATTTGAGAATTGGGAAATATTAATAATTTGATATTTTATGAATGACTATATTCTGAATAAATTAAATAATATCATATTAAATATTATGACAGATGATAATTAAATTAATATGATGTGATTTGACTAGTTTATCTTTGATCAAACCTAATGATAAAAAAGTACGTTTCAATCTCATGGCAATGTAAAAATTATCTAAGAAGATATTTGGATGGAGGAATTAGATCTATAGTGAAATAATATGAGTCACATCACCATTGTACAAATCCATGCTCACATTGATACAATTCCAATTGAAATGTCACCATTAGATTTTTTTGGGGGGATTAAGACCAAGATATTCAAATATCATATTAAAAAATGATTTGGAGAATTTTGCTTCATTATTAATATAAAATTTATTTTATTATTGATAAATACTGTAGACTTTTATAAAGAACCATGACTCGATTATCAGTTTTAATGGATGAAATTTTAGGAACTTGAATAATGAATCATGAGAACAAAAATAAATTTAATCATGAAGTAATTTTTGTATATAAGATAGGTATATAAGGAGAATAATTATGAGACTCTCAACTAATATTTCATGTGGATATTATTCATTCCAAAAAAACATTGAAAATAGTATCGATATTATGTCCATGAAGAAAGATTGAGACATTTGAATAGAAGAAAGATAATGATGTTTCAGTATTTCTAAAAATATTCCACTTATACATTGTTGAAAAAGGAGTAGATAAGAGTTTTGATTAGGCAATATTATAATTTATGTGGAATTCAAGAAGATAATAGAGTGAAATTATATTAATTAAATGTGGAAGTTGAATGAGGTTTGAGAAATTCATCTTGATAAAAACGGGTGAGGAAGAAGATAAAACCACACATTATTAGCTGGAATAAAAAATAGTGATCTAATTTCATGGAAGGGATATATAATTATTTTTAGGAGATGGAAAAAAAGATATTACCTATATTTTACTTTGTCGGTTTCTAGATAATGAGTTCAATTTCATACCCTTGAACATTGTTTCATTGAAAATATGGGTTAATATATAATGATGGGATAATAAATATGATGTATGGGGGACATATCCATTCATACAGATATGAACTAAATCCAAAAAACCCTGATCTAATCTACCTGCATTATTTGAAATTGGAGTATAAATATAGAACAACATCCACTAAATAAATATTTAATTTTTTATAAACAGATAAATGTAATATATGAATTAAGGTATACCAACACATATTTACTCTACCCTCCACCTATCATTATTAGACACTTTATGATGTGATCCTAATAATTGGTATCATTGTTGGTTTCATCATTATTAGATTCTCATATTTGTTATTTTAATAATTGAGTTTATTATTTAAAAATATAAATGAACTATATATTATAGAATCCAATGAATTATATTATAATGATACAAAGTAATAAATTAAATCAATGAAAATATATAATTATAATAATTTGTATTCCATGAGGCTGGGAAATGCCTCAATATATAAACTACACTCTCCTTATTTTAATGTAGTCGAAGTGGATGTATTTCAATCAAATATATTAATGGGATTACTTTTAATTTTTTAGTTAATATAAATTATCCATTGTTAGAAAAGAGGAAAAAAGAATATTTCACATGGTACAGTGTTGAATATTAAAAATATGGTATGGAATATGAAGATATGGCAACTGAAACAACTACCGAGAAAATAGATAACATGAAAATATGATGTAGTTCTCTATATCTACATGAAAAATAGTGACCAAAATGTTATTTTAAATGTATTCCTACAGGTGACTAATTTGGATTCCATGAAGATCATATTTTTAAAAAAATCATGTGATGATTCTTTTTCCCATTTAGTAAAGTCTCTGGAAATGTTTCCAATACAATTACTCAAATTCATTAGCGGATCTATCAAAACTATACATGGAGAGATCACCGATCTTGAAGATAAATAAGAAAATTCAGATAATGTTTTGGAACAAATTACACGTGTAACACATAACTATTTAATATTATACCTTCCTTTGAATAACACATTAATTTAAATCATACATTTCATTGGATTATAAACTATAATGGAGTGAAATATTCTTTATTGAGATAAAATATTATAATTTAATTGAAACATTAAAACATTTTACGTTTCTATGATAATTAATAGCAAGAAGAATACCATCAAAGTAAATGATTGAATAAATAAATATATGATGATAATATAATATTTGACTTCATTGTCTGACATGATTATCCAAACCCAAATTAAAACTATTTATTGATGGTTAGGATGAAAAACTGTTATTGGAAATGTGAGACAGAATTAATTGTTTAATATTTATACAAGATTATAAAAGATGGTAATACAATTGTTGAGATTATAATATCATTGTAATTAAATATATATTGGAAATATATATAATCTTTTCTCATATTAACATAATATTAATATAAACCTTGAGATTGTATAGTCATTGGGATGATACAAAAAAAATTAAAATTAATTTTATATGAATAAAATCACAATTTTTTGGTAAACTATTTTAATGTGTTGCGTACATTATCATCATACAAAAACTAAAAACGTTCAAAATATAATTAATAAAATATCTGATATATCAATATATGAATTTATATATTTATATTAATCTTATAGTTATTAGTATGAATGAAATTTAACAAAATTATTTTTAATGTTTAAATGTTCATTTTTAAAATAATATTTTGTGTTTTGTGTGCTCATATTTAAAATTATTTTTTATAATTATTATTAATAAAATATAAAAAAATTACTATGAATAATTATTTAATCCTGTGAATATATACATAGGTTAATTTTTTTCATTTCTTCCAAATAAATTATAATTTTTACTGAATAATGAAATTACCTACGTTGAAAATATTGTAAATTTTATACCATTTTTTTGACATAATAATTACATTATGTATTAAAAAATAAAGGTAAAATATGTATTTCTTATATAATATTGCTACATTAAAAATATATTTTACATTTTTTAAATCTACTATTGACATTCAGGAAATTCAGGAAACGTCTTCCCTTAAATACGAATTATATTTTTACTTCCATTATTATCAAATACATGCAAAGAACTTTTAAGTACGTTTTTTTTAAAATATAATAAGTATCCAATGAATAAAAATTTACAAATTAATTCCATTTCAATGATTATAATACTTTATTATGTCCTAAAATAATTTATTTTACTTAAAAACACATTTTTACTAATAACTAGCTTTGTTTTATAACATGTACTTATATTAAAATTTATTTCATACACATCCACTATTTAATATTGAAAAAATTATTTCATATTTGGAGTCACTATGATAGAATTTATTAATATGATAAGTTTTATTTTTGGTATTATTGATAAACTATTTTGCTAAATGTTTGTTACCAAAATAAAGTTTAAATAAAGTTTATTATTGTATAAACAAAGTGATAAGTATTGAATATATTATATTAATTCTTATTAGATGTGTAAATTTATACCCAAGAATATTTATCTCTAGAAAATTATTTATTTTGTGTGACCTGAATATGAGTAATAAATTTATGTTAATTTAATGTTAAGGATATTGAAAAGTGTGTCACTCCCCTCATATATAAATAGTTACCTTTTCTACTCAATTATTCACACATTTTTATCCACTAATCTTAGAAAATGCCTTCCATTATAATTTCTAAAATCTCCTACTAAAATATTATAGGTTATTTTCACATTAAACTACAAATCTAAAACCCATAAGGTGTAAGAGAAATGAGGTTGTCTAAATAAGTTGTATAACCCTTAATAGAGTGTTTTAATATTTATTGCTCTGTCTACCTCCCCTAAATATTTTATAATAATTATAATAATATAATGTGAGTATCAGAACTGTACATAATTATTATTTTGTTTCTATTATTTTTTGATCACTTTTCCATCCTACTAGAAATAAACACATCCTTCATGTATATACAGACTACTACCTCTGTGAACATATTTTTTTCATCACTAAAATTTTATAGATGGTTATATTAATCTACAAATAGTATATTATTGATATTTATGAAATAATTATTTATATATAAAGTTAAAATATTATCTACTTTATTACCCATACATACATTGGAAAATGGTTACATCGCATGTGTACATGTGTGGACTACATCCTCAATAATGTAATGTGATTTTTTTAATTTCTTCCTCACATCTAATGAAAATTATGTACATACTGAATATGTAGTAAATTAATCATATATTAATGATTGTTGTAATTATAAATATCATGTACATTATTTCTTGCCTATTTATTATAAAAATGTAAACACTGATCATCTGTACTATTGACATTATTCTCTATGAACTAATGTGAAAGAAATTTCATGACTGCATTACATAATTGACTTTAATAGTTTATGTAATGTATATAAATTATAATTATAAAATTTAAATATTATGGGGATGATAGAACCATGAACCCTTTTTCCACCGTTGACTTATAGAAGATACTTTATAGATTATGAACATAACATCCACAAAACATCATATCTAAACATGAATTAAATTGTAACAAAATTAAACAATGTAATTAATGAAAAAAAGAATAATATTAATGTAATTAAAAATGAAAAAGTATTATCATAGTAAAATGTAATTATAATATTTTTATTCATGAATGTTTGATATGTATGTAAAGATTCTAAATAGGTGGTAAGGGATTTTTCATTTCAATTTTTATTCTATGAGGCTCAATCTATTTCCACAACATGTTTCTAATTTTTTCATTTATATATTTACATACTAATTAATTTTATCATTAATAAAATTTTGATCATGATTCTAAAAAATATTTTCTAGGTTTTATAATTCATTGTTCTTTTTATTGAAATGATACTAGAGTGAAATGGATTTTGTAATTGTTGTTATCAATGTATTAATGTGTTGTTACTATATATAAATGATATTTTATATATATCTAGAATGTTTTTTATTACTTTTAAAAATAATAAATTACTATATTATAGTAATTAATACATTATTTTTAATATTTTTAAAAAACCCCTTCAAGGATTAGGAATGATTTATTTTTTATCATACATAAAAAAGTACATAAAGTATGTTGTTAACATATATAGAAAAATTTAATTCCACACCGTCACATTCATTTATAGTTATTATTATCCCCCTATTGGTTTTAATGGTTTTTAAAAAGATATATTTTTTTCAAAATTTCATTTTTTATATTTTTAAAATGTTTTTGAATAAGATTATTATAAAAAATTATACAAATGGGAAGTGATTTTGAATAAGGATTCAAATGATATTTCAAAGGATTTGTGAAAAAAGTTATATCCATAAAATGTTTTACTGATTATAAGGTACATTGGATTTATATATGATAATGAGTGAGAACAAAATATCTCAATAAAATGGGTGAGTAAATTTTTTCTCTTCAATGCATTGGGAAATGACTAGTCATTAAGGTGATAATTGTTAAAATATTATCATTTGGGTTACTCCAATTGAATTCAAAAATCCTCAGTTTTTTCTATCATGGGATAAATATTAGTTTAAATGGGTTAGGAATGTGATGGTCCAAGATTGCTATTTTATTCTTGCAATGGTATTTTTATTGAATCTTTTGATTAAATGAAGGTATGATTGATTAAGATCTATTAAAATAGAAGTTTTTTATTTAAAACAATTTTATCATGATTTATAGTTCCCAAAATGATAACTTTAGTTATTTATTATTATTTATAATGGGTTCAAATTTTATCTATAAGAATATTATAATTTGGATATGTGTATATTTCATTATTATGTACTCAATATTTATTTATGAAGAAATATGTATTCATTTTCATCGGTTTTCATATTTTCTACAGGAAAAATGGGTTTCCATTACTTTTATATCACTTACCATGATTTTTATTTTCGTCCAATTTTTTAATTGTCTTGATTAGGCCACTGGATGAGAAATAAATTTTAATAAGCCTAGAACCGAATAAAGAAAATTTTCATTAACTGAATCATGTGTATCATCAATGAAATGGTTATGCAGACATAATAATACTATTTTTGTTGTAGAATCTACATCATGTGTCACTATTACAAATGAAATGTAATCATTCTCCAAAGTCCCTATAACTCAAAATAATAAATATAATGGGAATTTAAGAAATTACATCCCCTTTAGTAAATCATGTAATTATGGTATGATTATTTTGTGGGTTGTTTTAGTTTTTTTTAAGGAAGTGTTTAGAAAAAATTAGAGGTTATTATTTTGTAAGATTAGAGAACATCAACGGTTTTTAATATAATTTGGGATCATAAAATGGATGTTTTCTATAAATATTGATGTTATTATATTTTAGATATTTATTTTTATTCATAAATAAATGAAAAAAGTAAAATATATTTTGATTTAGAAAATTTTATTGTAGTATTTATAGTATTCTTAATATGGTTTATTAGGATTTGGTAAACTCACAGTAACTATATTTTTTTATTCTTTAATGGATTAAAGAAGGAGAAACCAAGTTTACAATGTGTTTAAAGAATATTATAGTGGTTGCTGGAACATGAAAACATATGAGATATGAACTATATTTAATAATATTTGGGTTATTAATAACTACCTATATCGAACAATGATTAAAAATTTGATCCTTGGGGATTTTTATATAATAATAAATAATAAACCAATGGTTTTTCATAACTTATTTGGTGATAAAAACCATAATGAGATAATGATAAACATAATATATTTCATTAATAAGGGAACAATAAATTATAATAATGTCTAAAATGAACTAGAAAGTATTTTTTCATAAAAAATAAAGTTTATAAATCAATAAATTTCCATGTAATATTGAAGAGTTTGGATAAAATAGTCGAGGGGAATAAATTTTTTCAAAATTTTGTAATTTATTGTTTTATAAGTGAGGTGTTTTGGCATTATGATAATAAATTCTCTAGGAGGAAATTTCATGAAAGAAATCATAAATATCATACAAATAAACCCTTTATAATGTCATGTTATATTATAATTAAAGATAAATAAACTCGAGAAAGAAAATATTGGTAAGAGATATTTTAACTATTTTACATTATATATAAATTATGAAAGATGAGTATTTATGAGCTTAATGAATCAATAAACATGGATATGTTTTTTATTATAAGAATGAATTATTAAGGGTAAATATTAAAAATCATGTTTAATGGTTAATAAAAAAATTATATTTATTCAGGCTTCAATATATATTATTTGAAGAGTTATTATATAGTGGTATTTTATTATAGGATTTGTGTGTTTATGTATAATAATAAATTTAAAGGTATAAATATTTTTTTGATTCCTTATATAATTATATTTGAAAGAGATTAATAAAATATAGTGATCTAGTATTTTGGATATATATTACAATACATGGCTAAGATATAGATATATATTTTTAATATGTATATATTATTAATATAATTTAGAAAATGATTTAATTGAGCTTTTAAATATAATATGAGAACAAATTATCATATAATTAATGAATTGGATGTTTCTTGAATGATATTATTTTAAAATTTATTCTTTATATTGGGTTTTAATAGCTTATTATGTAATATATAAAAAATTGGATTGACTTTTGTTTTACTATAATGTGTATTTATTTAATAATGATATTAGTGTTTAATGGAAATAACATAAAGGTTATAGATAAAATTTTTAGGGTGTATACATTCCTTGGTAATCATACACAATTGGGATAAAAGTTATGGACATATTTTGAGTATATAATCAGATTAAGATGATTGTGTTTTATGGGATAATATGTGAGATTATATCAAGAGGTTGATATTACATGAAGAATAAATATTGAGTAATGATTTGAAATAATATATAATTTTGTGATAATTATTTTTCGATTATAAGAATAGTCTTGTAGACATGATTATGTTATATAGGCTTTTTATGTGACCATTTAATTGATTAATGTTGTTTGGACATAGATCCTATTTCCAATTATGGATGAATATGTGATCAATTCATTATAGTTTATTGGGTTTGTACATGATATGTTATATTTTAGTGACTATCAATGAAACTTATTATTATTTTTATTTTTAATTATATTTGGGTATTATTATTGATATTTTTGAGATTAATGTGTCATTTCGACATTAAGGATATATCATCTTATATTATATTGTGAAAAATATATTGGTTTTGGTCATTTGATAAAAACTATTGGAATGAATTTTAAACCGGGGGGTTCTCATTTTGAATAAAGGGTTGATTTTTGTTCTCAAACAATTGAAAATAAAATGGAGTTATTTATCTTTTAGAATATTAGAAGCTGTAGAGGTGGAAAGCTACATGAAATGCTATCAAAAGATAAAATTATTTCTATTGAATAGAAATAAATCAGGTGTTAATACATTCACATGTTATACATATCAATAGTAAAACAATTACTTGGACACTAGAAAGAGGTAGATTATTCTATCAAAAATGATTAGTAGACTATGAATGCACACATTTAGAAACTCATTCACATGTTTGAGTTTAAAATTATCCCTTATATTATATATGAAACATTCCAGATTTGATAAGTTCTCATATTAAAAACATTTATGTTCTTTCAAAAAATAAATTTAGTCAACATGGATTAAAATTTATTTTTTTAGAATTTTGAATATTTTTCTTCTAGTATTATTTTATTTTATTTTAAACTTTTTAATTGGTCCATTAAAATATTTATTTTTAAATAAATGGGTGAAAATTATTTGGCATACCTTGGAAATGATTCTAAAAAAAATTATTCATTAGACATGATAAAAATTTATAATTATGGAACTTATTTAACAAGGATATATTTTGATACATCAAAATTGTAAAATATTACTTCTATTTAATATTTTTTGACACAATATATGTGATGAATAACTGATGTAAAATTTTACTATATATCTTTTATTGTGAATAAAATATTACAATTCATGATAAACATTAATACATTATGTGGTTTATATGATAACCAAAAATAAAAAAATTGAAATTGAAATAAATGAGTATATATATATACCATGAGAATATTATCTTAATCTTTATGTTATTCCATGAAAATAACTTCCCTGATAAAATCCATGGATATGAGGTTATAGAGTAGTACATTTATTTTCTTGACGAGGGGGAAGTGATGAATTTAGAAATTTATGTGAGGTCATATGTGACTGTAATATAAAAACCATTTGATATAAATATACCTTAAATATATGTGTTTTTTATGATTACAATAACAATAATCAATATGACCTTTTGTAATATAATGTATTTAGGTATGATTTTAGGAAATGTTTTATAATAAAATAATTTGGTTTGACTAAAATAAATCTTTTCAATGAAATGTTTTTAATGTGTTATGTATTTTAAAATAATATTATGAATTAATCAAATTAAAATTATATTTATGTAATCATATTAAATATTAATATTTGAACTAATATTTTTACATTTATATAATTATTATGACTATGTATGAAAAAATAATAAACTCACTGTTAAGTCAAAGAGAACTGAATTCTATGTTTTTTTTGTTTTTTATGAAAAAATATATATTTATATTTATCCTGATTAGAAAATAAGTTTTATTAAATTAACATCATTTAAGATTTCACCATGCCTAAATTAAAATAGTTAAATTTTTTATAATTTTTGAAATTTATTATTTTTGTAGTGGATAATGAAAATTTTGATTTTATAAATACTATCAATTTTATGAATGAATTAATATATAGTAAATAATTATTATTTTGAAAAAGAATTTAGCAATCAAATATATATTATATGTAATATAATATTTTTTATAATATAATATTTGACAATGTAATATCTTTTTTATATTTTTTAAATCAAGGTAGCATTTTTCCTCAATGGAAAACAATTTTAGTTCTTCCCTTTTAACAAATAATTTAAAAGTATATCTTTTTTTAGTTGGTTTTAAAATAAAATAATTTTTATTTTGTTAGTGATAATAAAATTAATTAAATAGTAATATAATTGAAAGTTTACTATGGTTAAAAATATTTTTCATAATTTAAAACACATTTCTACAACCAATAAAATATTTTTGTTGTTTAATACATACTTATATTTAAAATTAAATGATCCCACTCTCCTAGATGAGGTTTAACCAAGGTTCAACTAGTTGTAAGGGTTAATGAATAAACAATACCCGCAAAATAGATATTATAAAATAACAAATGAGAATAGAATTAGGAAATTTAATAAATTGGAATTAAAACTCATATTAATCTAATAATTGCATTAACGAAATATAATAAAAAAATAAATAAAAACATATTTACAAATAAATTTGGTTCATAACCCTAACAAATCTTCTCAGTGGTCACACCTCCAATGTTGAATGGCCCCCAATATTTTATCTATATTCCAAATTTTTTAATCCTTATAGTCATTCCAAGGTATTCTTTGTGTCATTTATATCATTAAATGGATTTCCAGGTCATAATATTTCATATAATTGTATCAGAAGATCATCAAAAAATCAATGTTTTTTATTGTAGTAGGGAATTACAAAACATGTAACATGTTTACATGTGGGGTAATTCATAGTCATGTTTTATTCTTTTCATGACCTATATAAATTTCATGGATTGAAACTTCACATCATGTAATGATGTTACACAATGTGTAAAATGGGATTCCAGCACCAGAATCTCATTTTTTTCCAGCTTCATTAGTTTTTTACCTCTGGAAGTGCTCCATGATCATTCTAAAAGAACAGATTTATGCCACTTCACTTCGACCATGGAATAAGGTGACAGTTTGTTCGTCAATTTTCACCTTTCCCTTTATATTCCTCCAAATGTATTACCTACGTAATAATTTAAAAAACATTCAAATCATGATCATATATTATGTCGAATAAATTTATATCCAATGTTAACACATATACAATCATATCCAAATATTAATATAAAATATAGTAATCAATATATCACACTTACCACCATATTGAATTGTTTCCATACTTTTAAGGTAGAGATCACAACTATTAACTCAATGCCTTGGGTTGATTCATTGTGGTCAAGTATATTCATCTATCTAGAGGAATAGGCTATCACTTTTTCATTTTTCATTAGTATACAACCAATTACATTTTTTGAAGCATCAATATATATCACAAATCCATATTCACATGATGGTATTTTGAGTAAATGTTTAATGATTTCCCTCTGATTGATATCCTTAGAAAACACCTCAAATTACAGTATCCCTACATTCTTTTCATATTTCCATGTTAACATATCTATTAGTAATTAAAACTGTGTTAAATTTTTCAAATAACACCATTAGTACCGAGCTAAGCTAAGAAATCAATCGATTTCAATGAAACTAATGGGTTTGCGACATTTCTCATTTGAATTTTTCTTTTAAGGGCATAAAAGAATTAATTCACTTATGTCACAAAGCCATAGAATGTAACTAGCATATCCAAATCAAAAACCCGATGAACTTATAATACATTTATCCTTCCTCAATGTTTCATGCATAAATTTTTCTGTTCTTCATGTACCAATTTATATTTGATTAAATTATTATATCATTGATAAGTAATAAAAAAATGTTTTTGAGGTAGTATCTAAAGACTCAATTTATCAAATACGTTAAAATATCACGGGATTTAGTAATTTTGAAGAGAATCACAATGAACAAATAATTCACATACCTTGTATGGAATGATATATTCTGAACATTATCCTTTATTGACATTATCTAATGATATCTATTCTGAAGATCAGCCTTTTAGAATTATTTATATCCTCATGGTTGATCAAAAAATTCATCAATCAATTAAACCAATATTATTTCTTCTTGGGGATATTGTTGAGATCATAGTAATAGATACACAACCAAATTTATCCATTATTATTCTTGAGAAAGAGCATTGAAACATCCAAAAAAATTCTAGTATTGTGAATAATCTATTTTTTAAATCTACTTGTATCTTATTATATAACTCCACTAATTCAATTGAGGCCATCCTATATTGAAATTTAGAGAATGGAGTTCTTCTATGTGTACTTTTTATTCAAAACTATACCTCATGAATTTGGTGGAAGTCTGGGTATCTCTTTAGGAAATGCATTAGTTCATTCCCTTACAATATGAATTTCTTCTAGGATGATGCCTTCATTAGAATTATCCATTTATTCAAGTTATTTTTATTTATAGGGTATCATGAACCACACAGTTGATGGATTATCCAAATGAGATTCTTGATCTTCATTTCATATGTAGAGGAGCTTGGAATGGTCTAGATTATGAAAATAGATTTCTTTTTCATCATTGTTGATGTGTATTCTATTTAATAAGTGTTATTCAATGCTCAATATAATTTTGAATTCCACCAGGGGATGGATTATGATATTCACTAGGACAAAAATCAAATATATTCAAAGAGGAGATGTTCACAATATATCTTTTGTGATGATCACACGACGAGTTCTTTTTTTAGAAATATATATATCAATATTCGTGTGATTTTATTAAATAATAATTTGAAACATGGAATATATAATGTAATTATTATATCTATATTCAAATAATGTTTTTCCATTTCTATGTAAATAAGAATTGTTCCTTTTATTCCATAATTTGTACACTCCACATAAACAGTTGTGAAGGAATTAGATTTCCTTTTTTAAGGCATTAGTGGATTCTATGACTGATTACCCTCATCGGCCAATGATTATTGGCCTTGATTCCATAGTTCACACGCTTCATATAGTTGAAGCATTGGACCAAGGGTGGTTCTTAAGTATGTTCCTTTTACTAATCCATAATTGTGGTTGTATTATTCTTGTATATTTGATATTTATTAACTCAGTGTATTTCTATCCCACACATTAATAATTTTCCTGTCCCTAGGTGGTAATTACAATGATGAATCTTTTGACATTGTTGACATAAGGATAGTTAGATCATCTTTCCTCATTTTTCATTTGACCCACATGATTGAAGCTCAATTATTGTATTTTTATCTCTATAACTGTGAGATTACTCTACAGATACCATATCTACATTGGAATTTGATCTAAATAATTCTACATAAATCCCAATGTATCAGATACCTAGATCCCAGTGAAGCTTTGGTTTTAAAAACTAAGAAAATCTATCTATTTTTTAATCAACTTTTATAAAAAAACCTGAGATTTTTGTTCATTTCTAAAGATGTTTTACTCATTTTCCATGATAGATTTAGCATTATTTATATTCTATTCTATGAATTATGTCTCTATCATAGTTTTAATGGAAAGAGATAAAAAATTAAGATATTTTGTAAAGACCCATAAATTTCAAGGAAATTTTTTTCTTAATTTATTTGAAACTTTACGAGTCTCTGGCTTCTGAAGGCACTTGATTCCGAGTCCTAGTGTGCCCAGAATCAATTTCCAATGTTTATCTCGGGTATGTTCTGTGAACAAACGATCGAGTTTTTATATCTTTTGAACCATTGATTGGAATTGAAATACGAGGGCACTAATGAACTCGCATCGCCGGTAATTGCTTAAGGGAACCTTTACCACATTTGCGTTTTATTTGGGTTGAAAGTTAATAATTGGGAATCTAGAATAAAATAAATAAAATTGTTAGTGTACATTTTTATTTATTTACATGGTAGTTTTATCCTACAATGGGGAGTTAAGGATGGAACCAACAACCACCTAACTTCTCATGTGTGAATAACTGATGTAAAATTTTACTGTATATCTTTTATTGTGAAAAAATATTACAATTCATGATAAACATTAATACATTATGTGGGTTTTATGATAACCAAAAATAAAAAAATTGAAATTGAAATAAATGGGTATATATATATACCATGAGAATATTATCTTAATCTTTATGTTATTCCATGAAAATAAATTCCCTGATAAAATCCATGGATATGAGGTTATGGAGTAGTACATTTAATTTCTTGACGAGGGAGAAGTGATGAATTTAGAAATTTATGTGAGATCATATGTGACCGTAATTTAAAAACCATTTGATATAAATAGACCTTAAATATATATGTTTTTTAAGATTACAATAAAAATAATCAATATGTCCTTTTGTAATATAATTTGTTTAGGTATGATTTTAGGAAATGTTTTATAATAAACTAATTTGGTTTGACTAAAATAAAATTTTTCAATGAAATATTTTTAATGTGTTATGTATTTTATAATAATATTATGAATTAATCAAATTAAAATTATATTTATGTAATCATATTATATATTAATATTTTAACTAAAATTTTTACATTTGTATAATTATTATGACTATGTATGAAAAAATAATAAACTCACTGTTAAGTCAAAGAGAACTGAATTCTATGTTTTTTTTTGTTTTTCATGAAAAAATATAAATTTATATTTATCATTATTGCAAAATAAGTTTTATTAAATTAACATCATTTACGATTTCACCATGCCTAAATTATAATAGGTGAATTTTTTATACTTTTTGAAATTTATCATTTTTGTAGTGGATAATGAAAATTTTGATTTTATAAATACTATCAATTTTATAAATGAATTAATATATAGTAAATAATTATTATTTTGTAATAGAATTTAGGGATCAAATATATATTATATGTAATATAATATTTTTTATAATATAATATTTGACAATGTAATATCTTTTTTATATTTTTTAAATCAAGGTATCATTTTTCCTCAATGGAAAACAATTTTAGTTCTTCCCTTTTAATAAATAATTTAAAAGTATTTCTTTTTTAGTTGGTTTTAAAATAAAATAATTTTTATTTTGTTAGTGATAATAAAATTATTTAAATAGTAATATAATTGAAATTTTACTATGGTTAAAAAAAGTTTTTATAATTTAAAACACATTTCTACTACCAAGAAAATCTTTTTGTTGTTTAATACATACTTATATTTAAATTAAATGATCCCACTCTCCTATATGAGGTTTAACCAAGGTTCATCTAGTTGTAAGGGTTAGTGAATAACCAATACCCAAAAAATAGAGATTATAAAATAACAAATGGGAATGGAATTAGGAAATTTAATAAATTGGAATTACAACTCATATTAATCTAATAATTGTATTAACGAAATATAATAAAAAAATAAATAAAAACATATTTACAAATAAATTTTGTTCAGAACCCTAACGAATCTTCTTAGTGGTCACACCTCCAATGTTGAATGGCCCCCAATATTTTATCCATCTTCCAAATTTTATAATCCTTATAGTCATTCCAAGGGATTCCTTATGTAATTTATATCATTAAATGGATTTCCAGGTCATAATATTTCATATAATTTCATCATAAGATCATCCAAAAATCAATGTTTTTTGTTATAGTAGGGAATTACAAAACATTTAATATGTTTACATGTTGGGTAATTCATAGTCATGTTTTATTCTTTTCATGACTTACAAAAATTTCATGGATTGAAACTTCACATCATGTAATGATGTTACACAATGTGTAAAATGGGATTCCAGCACTAGCATCTCATTTTTTTCCAGCTTCATTAGTTTTTTACCTCTGGAAGTGCTCCATGATCATTCTAAAAGAACAGATTTATGCCACTTCCCTTCGACCATGGAATAAGGTGACATTTTGTTCGTCAATTTTTACATTTCCCTTTATATTCCTCCAAATGTATTACCTACGTAATAATTAAAAAAACATTCAAATCATGATCATATATTATGTCGAATAAATTTATATCCAATGTTAACACATATACAATCATATCCAAATATGTATATAAAATATAGTAATCAATATATCACACTTATCACCATATTGAATTGTTTCCATATTTTTAAGGTAGAGATCACAACTATTAACTCAAGGCCTTGGGTTGATTCATTGTGGTCAAGTATATTCATCTATCTAGAGGAATAGGCTATCGGTTTTTCATTTTTCATTAGTATTCAACCAATTGCATTTTTTGAAGCATCAATATATATCACAAATCCATATTCACATGATCTTATTTTGAGTAAATGTGTAATGATTTCCCTCTGATTTATATCCTTAGAGAACACCTCAAATTACAGTATCCCAACATTCTTTTCCTATTTCCATGTTATTATAGCTATTAGTAATTAAAACTGTGTTAAATTTTTCAAATAACACCATTAGTACCGAGCTATTCTATGAAATCCATCGATTTCAATGAAACTAATGGGTTTTCAACATTTCTTATTTGAATTTTTCATTTAAGGTCCTGAAAGAATTACTTCACTTATGTCACAAAGCCATAGAATGTAACTAGCATATCCATATCAAAAACCCGATGAACTTATAATACATTTATCCTTCCTAAATGTTTCATGCATAAATTTTTCTGTTCTTCATGTACCAATTTCTATTTGAGTAAATTATTATATCACTGATAAGTAATAAAAAAATGTTTTTGAGGTAGTATTTAATGACTCAATTTATCAAATACATTAAAATATCACGGGATTTAGTAATTTTGAAGAGAATCACAATGAACACATAATTCACATACCTTGTATGGAATGATATATTCTGAACATTATCCTTTATTGAAATTATCAAATGATATCTATTTTTAAGATCAGCATTTTGGAATTATTGATATCCTCATAGTTGATCAAAAAATTCATCAATCAATTGAACCAATATTATTTCTTCTTGGGGATATTGTTGAGATCATAGTAATAGATACACAACCAAATTGATCCATTATTATTCTTGAGAAAGAGCATTGAAACATCCAAAATAATTCCAGTATTGTGAATAAACCATTTTTTAAATCTACTTGTATCTTATTATATAACTCCACCAATTCAATTGAGGCCATCCTATATTGAAATTTAGAGAATGGAGTTATTCTATGTGTAATTTTTATTCAAAGCTCTACCTCATGATTTTGGTGGAAGTTTGGATATCTTTTTAGGAAATGCATTAGTTCATTGCCTCACAATATGAATTTCTTCTAGGATGATGCCTTCGTTCGAATTATCCATTTATTCAAGTTATTTTTATTTATAGGGTATCATGAACCACACCGTTTATGGATTATCCAAATGAGATTCTTGATCTTCATTACATATGTAGAGGAGCTTGGAATGGTCTAGATTATGAAAATAGATTTGTTTTTCCTCATTGTTGATGTGTAATCTATTTAATGAGTGTTAGTCAATGCTCAATATAATTTCGAATTCCACCAGGGGATGGATTATGATATTCACTAGGACAATAATCAAATATATTCAAAGAGAAGAAGTTCACAATACATGGTTTGTGATGATCACACTACGAGTTCTTTTTTTAGATATCTGTATATCAATATTCGTGTGATTTTATTAAATAATAATTTGAAACATGGAATATATAATGTAATGATTATATCTAGATTCAAATAAATTTTCTTCCATTTCTATGTAAATAAGAATTGTAACTTTTATTCCATAATTTGTACACTCCACATAAACAGTAGTGAAGAAATTAGATTTCCTTTTTTTAAGGCATTAGTGGATTTTACAACTGATTACCCTCATCGGCCAATGATTTAGTGGCCTTGATTCCATAGTTCACACACTTCATAGAGTTGAAGCATTGGACCAAGGGTGGTTCTTAAGTATGTTCCTTTTATTAATCCATAATTGTGGTTGGATTATTCTTGTATATTTGATATTTATTAACTCAGTGTATTTCTATCCCACACATTAATAATTTTCCCGTACCTAGGTGGTCATTACAATGATGAATCTTTTGAAATTGTTGACATAAGGATAGTTTGATCCTCTTTCCTCATTTTTCATTTGACCCACATGATTGAAGCTCAATTATTGTATTTTTATCTCTATTACTGTGAAACTATTCTATAGATACCATATCTACATTGGGATTTGATCTAAATAATTCTACATAAATCCCAATGTATAAGATACCTAGATCCCTGTGAAGGTTTGGTTTTAAAAACTAAGACAATCAATCTATTTTTTAATCAATTTTTTTAAAAAAACGTGATATTTTCTATTCATTTCGTAAGATGTTTTACTCATGTTCCATGATAGATTTACCATTATTTATATTCTATTCTATGAATTATGTCTCTATCATAGATTTAATGGAAAGAGGTAAAAAAATAAAGATATTTTGTAAAGACCCATAAATTTCAAGGAAATTTTTTTTCTTAATTTATTTGGAATTTTATGAGTCTCTGGCTTCTGAAGGTACTTGATTCTGAGTCCTGGTGTGCCCAGAATCAATTTCCGAAGTTTAGCTCGGGTACGTTCTGTGAAAAAACGAGCGGGTTTTTATATCTTTTGAACCATTGATTGGAATTGAAATCTGAGGGCACTAATGAACTTGCAGTGCCGATAATTGCTTAAGGGAACCTTTACCACATTTGCGTTTTATTTGGGATGAAAGTTAATAATTGGGAATCTAGAATAAAATAAATAACATTGTTAGTGTACATTTTTATTTATTTACATGGTAGTTTTATCCTACAATGGGGAGTTAAGGATGGAACCAACAACCACCTAACAACCCATGTGTGAATAACTGATGTAAAATTTTACTGTATATCATTTATTGTGAAAAAATATTACAATTCATGATAAACATTAATACATTATGTGGTTTATATGATAACAAAAAATTAAAAAAATTGAAATTGAAATAAATGAGTATATATATATACCATGAGAATATTATCTTAATCTTTATGTTATTCCATGAAAATAACTTCCCTAATAAAATCCATGGATATGAGGTTATGGAGTAGTACATTTATTTTCTTGACGAGGGAGAAGTGATGAATTTAGAAATTTATGTGAGATCATATGTGACCGTATTATAAAAACCATTTGATATAAATAGACCTTAAATATATTTGTTTTTTAAGATTACGATAACAATAATCAATATGACCTTTTGTAATATAATGTATTTAGGTATGATTTTAGGAAATGTTTTATAATAAACTAATTTGGTTTGACTAAAATAAAACTTTTCAATGAAATGTTTTTAATGTGTTATGTATTTTATAATAATATTATGAATTAATCAAATTAATATTATATTTAAGTAATCATATTATATATTAATATTTGAACTAATATTTTTACATTTGTATAACTATTATGACTAGGTATGAAAAAATAATAAACTCACTGTTAAGTCAAAGAGAACTGAATTCTATGTTTTTTTTTGTTTTTCATGAAAAAATATAAATTTATATTTATCATTATTGGAAAATAAGTATTATTAAATTAACATCATTTAAGATTTCACCATGCCTAAATTAAAATTGGTGAATTTTTTATACTTTTTGAAATTTATTATTTTTGTAGTGGATAATGAAAATTTTTATTTTATAAATACTATTAATTTTATGAATGAATTAATATATAGTAAATAATTATTATTTTGTAAAGAATTTAGGGATGAAATATATATTATATGTAATATAATATTTTTTATAATATAATATTTGACTATGTAATATCTTATTTATATTTTTTAAATCAAGGTATCATTTTTCCTCAATGGAAAACAATTTTAGTTCTTCCCTTTTAATAAATAATTTAAAAGAATTTCTTTTTTTAGTTGGCATTAAAATAAAATAATTTTTATTTTGTTAGTGATAATAAAATTAATTAAATAGTAATATAATTGAAAATTTACCATGGTTAAAAATAGTTTTTATAATTTAAAACACATTTCTACCACCAAGAAAATCTTTTTATTGTTTAATACATACTTATATTTAAATTAAATGATCCCACTCTCTTTTATGAGGTTTAACCAAGGTTCATCTAGTTGTAAGGGTTAGTGAATAACCAATACCCAAAAAATAGAGATTATAAAATAACAAATGGGAATGGAATTATGAAATTTAATAAATTGGAATTAAAACTCATATTAATCTAATAATTGCTTTAACGAAATATAATAAAAAAATAAATAAAAACATATTTACAAATAAATTTGGTTTAGAACCCTAACGGATCTTCTCAGTGGTCACACCTCCAATGTTGAATGGCCCCCAATATTTTATATATATTCCAAATTTTATAATCCTTATAGTCATTCCAAGGGATTCCTTGTGTCATTTATATCATTAAATGGATTTACAGGTCATAATATTTCATATAATTGCATCAGAAGATCATCCAAAAATCAATGTTTTTTGTTGTATTAGGGAATTACAAAACATGTAACATGTTTTAATGTTGGGTAATTCATAGTCATGTTTTATTCTTTTCATGACCTCTAAAAATTTCATGGATTGAAACTTCACATCATGTAATGATGTTACACAATGTGTAAAATGGGATTCCAGCACCAGAATCTCATTTTTTTTCCAGCTTCATTAGTTTTTTACCTCTGGAAGTGCTCCATGATCATTCTAAAAGAACAGATTTATGCCACTTCACTACGACCATGGCATAAGGTGACATTTTGTTCGTCAATTTTCACATCTCCCGTTATATTCCTCTAAATGTATTACCTACGTAATAATTCAAAAAGCATTCAAATCATGATCATATATTATGTCGAATAAATTTATATCCAATGTTAACAAATATAAAATCATATCCAAATATGTATATAAAATATAGTAATCAATATATCACACTTATCACCATATTGAATTGTTTCCATATTTTTAAGGTAGAGATCACAACTATTAACTCAAGTCCTTGGGTTGATTCATTGTGGTCATGTATATTCATCTATCTAGAAGAATAGGCTATCGGTTTTTGATTTTTCATTAGTATACAACCAATTACAATTTTTGAAGCATCAATATATATCACAAATCCATATTCACATGATGGTATTTTTAGTAAATGTGTAATGATTTCCCTCTGATTGATATCCTTAGAGAACACCTCAAATTACAGCATCCCTACATTCTTTTCCTATTTCCATGTTAACATAGCTATTAGTAATTAAAACTGTGTTAAATTTTTCAAATAACACCATTAGTACCGAGCTAAGCTATGAAATCCATCGATTTCAATGAAACTAATGGGTTTGCGACATTTCTCATTTGAATTTTTCTTTTAAGGGCACGAAAGAATTAATTCACTTATGTCACAAAGCCATAGAATGTAACTAGCATATCCAAATCAAAAACCCGATGAACTTATAATACATTTATCCTTCCTCAATGTTTCATGCATAAATTTTTCTATTCTTCATGTATCAATTTCTATTTGAGTAAATTATTATATCACTGATAAGTAATACAAAAATGTTTTTGAGGTAGTATCTAAAGACTCAATTTATCAAATACATTAAAATATCATGGGATTTAGTAATTTTGAAGAGAATCACAATGAACACATAATTCACAAACCTTGTATGGAATGTTATATTCTGAACATTATCCTTTATTGACATTATCTAATGATATCTATTTTGAAGTTCAGCCTTTTAGAATTATTGATATCCTCATAGTTGATCAAAAAATTCATCAATCAATTGAACCAATATTATTTCTTCTTGGGGATATTGCTGAGATCATAGTAATAGATACACAACCAAATTGATCCATTATTATTCTTCACAAAGAGCATTGAACCATCCAAAAATAATTCCAGTATTGTGAATAAACTATTTTTTAAATCTACTTGTATCTTATTATATAACTACACCAATTCAATTGAGGCCATCCTATATTGAAATTTAGAGAATGGAGTTATTCAATGTGTAATTTTTATTCAAAACTCTACCTCATTATTTTGGTGGAAGTCTGGATATCTCTTTAGGAAATGCATTAGTTCATTCCCTCACAAAATGAATTTCTTCTAAGATGATGCCTTCATTCGAATTATCCATTTATTCAAGTTATTTTTATTAATAGGGTATCATGAACCACACAGTTGATGGATTATCCAAATGAGATTCTTGATCTTCATTGCATATATAGAGGAGCTTGGAATGGTCTAGATTATGAAAATAGATTTCTTTTTCCTCATTGTTGATGTTTATTCTATTTAATGAGTGTTAGTCAATGCTCAATATAATTTTGAATTCCACCAGGGGATGGATTATGATATTCACTAGGACAATAATCAAATATATTCAAAGAGGAGAAGTTCACAATACATGGTTTGTGATGATCACACTATGAGTTCTTTTTTTAGATATATATATATCAATATTCGTGTGATTTTATTAAATAATAATTTGAAACATGGAATATATAATGTAATGATTATATCTATATTCAAATATTTTTTTTTCCATTTCTATGTAAATAAGAATTGTACCTTTTATTCCATAATTTGTACACTCCACATAAACAGTAGTGAAGGAATTAGATTTCCTTTTTTAAGGCATTAGTGGATTCTACGACTGATTACCCTCATCGGCCAATGATTTAGTGTCCTTGATTCCATAGTTCACACGCTTCATATAGTTGAAGCATTGGACCAAGGGTGGTTCTTAAGTATGTTCCATTTACTAATCCATAATTGTGGTTGGATTATTCTATTATATTTGATATTTATTAACTCGGTGTATTTCTATCCCACAAATTAATAATTTTCCCGTCCCTAGGTGGTCAGTACAATGATGAATCTTTTGACATTGTTGACATAAGGATAGTTAGATCCTCTTTCTACATTTTTCATTTGACCCACATGATTGAAGCTCAATTATTGTATTTTTATCTCTATAACTGTGAGGCTACTCTACAGATGCCATATCTACATTGGGATTTGATCTAAATAATTCTACATAAATCCCAATGTATCAGATACCTAGATCCCAGTGAAGGTTTGGTTTTAAAAACTAAGACAATCTATCTATTTTTTAATCAACTTTTATAAAAAAACCTGATATTTTTGTTCATTTCTTAAGATGTTTTACTCATTTTCCATGATAGATTTACCATTATTTATATTCTATTATATGAATTATGTCTCTGTCATAGTTTTAATGGAAAGAGGTAAATAAATTAAGATATTTTGTAAAGACCCATTCATTTCAAGGAATTTTTTTTTCTTAATTTACTTCGAATTTTACGAGTCTCTGGATTCTGAAGGCACTTGATTCCGAGTCCTGGTGTGCCCAAAATCAATTTCCGAAGTTTAGCTCGGGTACGTTCTGTGAACAAACGAGCGGGTTTTTATATCTTTTGAACCATTGATTGGAATTGATATATGAGGGCACTAATGAAATCGCAGCGCCGGTAATTACTTAAGGGATCCTTTACCACATTTGCGTTTTATTTCGGTTGAAAGTTAATAATTGGGAATCTAGAATAAAATAAATAAAATTGTTAGTGTACATTTTTAGTTATTTACATGGTAGTTTTATCCTACAATGGGGAGTTAAGGATGGAACCAACAACCACCTAACTACCCATGTGTGAATAACTGATGTAAAATTTTACTGTATATCTTTTATTGTGAAAAAATATTACAATTCATGAAAAACATTAATACATTATGTGGTTTATATGATAACCAAAATTTAAAAAAATTGAAATTGAAATAAATGAGTATATATATATACCATGAGAATATTATCTTAATCTTTATGTTATTCCATGAAAATAACATCCCTGATAAAATCTATGGTTATGAGGTTATGGAGTAGTACATTTATTTTCTTGACGAGGGAGAAGTGATAAATTTAGCAATTTATGTGAGATCATATGTGACCGTAATATAAAAACCATTTGATATAAATAGACCTTAAATATATATGTTTTTTAAGATTACAATAACAATAATCAATATGACATTTTTTAATATAATGTATTTAGGTATGATTTTAGAAAATGTTTTAAAATAAACTAATTTGGTTTGACTAAAATAAAAATTTTCAATGAAATGTTTTTAATGTGTTATGTATTTTATAATAATATTATGAATTAATCAAATTAAAATTATATTTTTGTAATCATATTATATATTAATATTTGAACTAATATTTTTACATTTGTATAATTATTATGACTAGGTATGAAAAAATAATAAACTCACTGTTAAGTTAAAGAGAACTGAATTCTATGTTTTTTGTGTTTTTCATGAAAAAATATAAATTTATATTTATCATTATTGGAAAATAAGTTTTATTAAATTAACATCATTTAATATTTCACCATGCCTAAATTAAAATAGGTGAATTTTTTATACTTTTTGAAATTTATTATTTTTGTAGTGGATAATGAAAATTTTGATTTTATAAATACTTACAATTTTATGAATGAATTAATATATAGTAAATAATTATTATTTTGTAAAAGAATTTAGGGATCAAATATATATTATGTGTAATATAATATGTTTTATAATATAATATTTGACAATGTAATATCTTATTTATATTTTTTAAATCAAGGTATCATTTTTCGTCAATGGAAAACAATTTTAGTTCTTCCCTTTTAATAAATAGTTTAAAAGTATTAATTTTTTTAGTTGGTTTTAAAATAAAATAATTTTTATTTTGTTAGTGATAATAAAATTAATTAAATAGTAATATAATTGAAATTTTACTATGGTTAAAAATTGTTTTTATAATTTAAAACACATTTCTACAACCAAGAAATTCTTTTTGTTTTTTAATACATACTTATATTTAAATTAAATGATCCCACTCTCCTATATGAGGTTTAACCAAGGTTCATCTAGTTGTAAGGGTTAGTGAATAACCAATACCCACAAAATAGAGATTATAAAATAACAAATGGGAATGGAATTAGAAAATTTAACAAATTGGAATTAAAACTCATATTAATCTAATAATTGCATTAACGAAATATAATAAAAAAATAAATAAAAACATATTTACAAATAAATTTGGTTCAGAACCCTAACGAATCTTCTCAGTGGTCACACCTCCAATGTTGAATGGCCCCCAATCTTTTATCCATATTCCAAATTTTATAATCTTTATAGTCATTCCAAGGGATTCCTTGTGTCATTTATATCATTAAATGGATTTCCAGGTCATAATATTTCATATAATTGCATCAGAAGATCATCCAAAAATCAATGTTTTTTGTTGTAGTAGGGAATTACAAAACATGTAATATGTTTAAATGTTGGGTAATTCATAGTCATGTTTTATTCTTTTCATGACCTATAAAAATTTCATGGATTGAAACTTTACATCATGTAATGATGTTACACAACGTGTAAAATGGGATTCCAGCACCAGAATCTCATTTTTTTTCCATCTTCATTAGTTTTTTACCTCTAGAAGTGCTCCATGATCATTCTAAAAGAACAGATTTATGCCAGTTCACTTTGACCATGGCATAAGGTGACATTTTGGTCGTCAATTTTCACATTTCCCTTTATATTCCTCCAAATGTATTACCTACGTAATAATTCAAAAAACATTCAAATCATGATCATATATTATGTCGAATAAATTTATATCCAATGTTAACACATATACAATCATATCCAAATATGTATATAAAATATAGTAATCAATATATCACACTTATAACTATATTGAATTGTTTCCATATTTTTAAGGTAGAGATCACAACTATTAACTCAAGGCCTTGGGTTGATTCATTGTGGTCAAGTATATTCATCTATCTAGAGGAATAGGCTATCGGTTTTCATTTTTCATTAGTATACAACCAATTACATTTTTTGAAGCATCAATATATATCACAAATCCATATTCAAATGATGGTATTTTGAGTAAATGTGTAATGATTTCCCTCTGATTGATATCCTTAGAGAACACCTCAAATTACAGTATCCCTACATTCTTTTCTTATTTCCATGTTAACATAGCTATTAGAAATTAAAACTGTGTTAAATTTTTCAAATAACACCATTAGTACCGAGCTAAGCTATGAAATCCATCGATTTCAATGAAACTAATGGGTTTGTGACATTTCTCATTTGAATTTTTCTTTTAAGGGCACGAAATAATTACTTCACTTATGTCACAAAGCCATAGAATGTAACTAGAATATCCAAATCAAAAACCCGATGAACTTATAATAAATTTATCCTTCCTCAATGTTTCATGCATAAATTTTTCTGTTCTTCATGTACCAATTTCTATTTGAGTAAATTATTATATCACTGATAAGTAATAAAAAAATGTTTTTGAGGTAGTATCTAAAGACTCACTTTATCAAATACATTAAAATATCACGGGATTTAGTAATTTTGAAGAGAATCACAATGAACACATAATTCACATACCTTGTATGGAATGATATATTCTGAACATTATTCTTTATTGAAATTATCTAATGATATATATTTTGAAGATCAGCCTTTTAAAATTATTTATATCCTCATAGTTGATCAAAAAATTCATCAATCAATTGAACCAATATTATTTCTTCTTGGGGATATTGTTGAGATCATAGTAATAGATACACAACCAAATTGTTCCATTATTATTCTTGAGAAAGAGCATTGAAACATCCAAAATCATTCCAGTATTTTGAATAAACCATTTTTTAAATCTACTTTTATCTTATTATATAACTCCACCAATTCAATTGAGGCCATCCTATATTGAAATTTAGAGAATGGAGTTATTCTATGTGTAATTTTCATTCAAAGCTCTACCTCATGATTTTTGTGGAAGTCTGGATATCTCATTAGGAAATGAATTAGTTCATTCCCTCACAATATGAATTTCTTCTAGGATGATGCCTTCATTCGAATTATCCATTTATTCAAGTTATTTTTATTTATAGGGTATCATGAACCACACAGTTGATGGATTATCCAAATGAGATTCTTGATCTTCATTGCATATGTAGAGGAGCTTGGAATGGTATAGATTATGAAAATAGATTTGTTTTTCCTTATTGTTGATGTGTATTCTATTTAATGAGTGTTAGTCAATGCGCAATATAATTTCAAATTCCACCAGGGGATGGATTATGATATTCACTAGGACAATAATCAAATATATTCAAAGAGGAGAAGTTCACAATACAAGGTTTGTGATGATCACACTACGAGTTATTTTTTTAGGTATCTATATATCAATATTCATTTGATTTTATTAAATAATAATTTGAAACATGGAATATATAATGTAATGATTATATCTAGATTCAAATAAATTTTTTTCCATTTCTATGTAAATAATAATTATACCTTTTATTCCATAATTTGTACACTCCACACAAATAGTAGTGAAGGAATTAGATTTCCTTTTTTAAGGCATTAGTGGATTTTACAACTGATTACCCTCATCGGCCAATGATTTAGTGTCCTTGATTCCATAGTTCAGACGCTTTATATAGTTGAAGCATTGGACCAAGGGTTGTTCTTAAGTATGTTCCTTTTATTAATCCATAATTGTGGTTGGATTATTCTTGTATATTTGATATTTATTAACTCGGTGTATTTCTATCCCACACATTAATAATTTTCCCGTCCCTAGGTGGTCATTACAATGATGAATCTTTTGACATTGTTGATATAAGGATTTTTAGATCCTCTTTCCTCATTTTTCATTTGACCCACATGATTGAAGCTCAATTATTTTATTTTTATCTCTATAACTGTGAGACTATTCTACAGATACCATATCTACATTGGGATTTGATCTAAATAATTCTACATAAATCCCAATGTATTAGATACCTAGATCCCTGTGAAGGTTTGGTTTTAAAATCTAAGACAATCTATCTATTTTTTAATCAATTTTTTTTAAAAATCCTGATATTTTCTGTTCATTTTGTAAGATGTTTTACTCATGTTCCCTGATAGATTTACCATTATTTATATTCTATTCTATGAATTATGTCTCTGTCATAGTTTTAATGGAAAGAGGTAAAAAAATTAAGATATTTTGTAAAGACCCATAAATTTCAAGGAAATTTTTTGTCTTAATTTATTTGGAATTTTACGAGTCTATGGCTTCTGAAGGCACTTGATTCTGAGTCCTGGTGTGCCTAGAATCAATTTCTGAAGTTTAGCTCGGGTACGTTCTATGAAAAAATGAGCGGGTTTTTATATCTTTTGAACCATTGATTGGAATTGAAATCTGATGGAAACAATGAACTCACAGCGCCAGTAATTTCATAAGGGAACCTTTACCACATTTGCGTTTTATTTGGGTTGAAAGTTAATAATTGCGAATCTAGAATAAAATAATTAAAATTGTTAGTGTACATTTTTATTTATTTACATCGTAGTTTTATCCTACAATGGGGAGTTAAGGATGGACCCAACAACCACCTAACTACCCATGTGTGAATAACTGATGTAAAATTTTACTGTATATCTTTTATTGTGAAAAAATATTACAATACATGATAAACATTAATACATTATGTGGTTTATATGATAACCAAAAATTAAAAAAATTAAAATTGAAATAAATGAGTATATATATATACCATGAGAATATTATCTTAATCATTATGTTATTCCATGAAAATAACTTCCCTGATAAAATCCGTGGATATGAGGTTATGTAGTAGTACATTTATTTTCTTGACGAGGGAGAAGTGATGAATTTAGAAATTTATGTGAGATCATATGTGACCGTAATATAAAAACCATTTTATATAAATAGACCTTAAATATATATGTTTTTTAAGATTACAATAACAATAATAAATATGACCTTTTGTAATATAATGTATTTAGGTATGATTTTAGGAAATGTTTTATTATAAACTAATTTGGTTTGACTAAAATAAAAAATTTTAATGAAATGTTTTTAACGTGTTATGTATTTTATAATAATATTATGAATTAATCAAATTAAAATTATATTTATGTAATCATATTATATAATAATATTTGATCTAATATTTTTACATTTGTATAATTATTATGACTAGGTATGAAAAAATAATAAACTCACTGTTATGTCAGAGAGAACTGAATTCTATGTTTTTTTTGTTTTTCATGAAAAAATATAAATTTATATTTATCATTATTGGAAAATAAGTTTTATTAAATTAACATCATTTAAGATTTCACCATGCCTAATTTAAAATAGGTGAATTTTTTATACTTTTTGAAATTTATTATTTTTGTAGTGGATAATGAAAATTTTGATTTTATAAATACTATCAATTTTATGAATGAATTAATATATAGAAAATAATTATTATTTTGTAAAAGAATTTAGGGATCAAATATATATTATATGTAATATAATATTTCTTATAATATAATATTTGACAATGTAATATCTTATTTATATTTTTTAAATCAAGGTATCATTTTTCCTCAATGGAAAACAATTTTAGTTCTTCCCATTTAATAAATAATTTAAAAGAATTTCTTTTTTTAGTGGGTTTTAAAATAAAATAAATTTTATTTTGTTAGTGATAATAAAAGTTATTAAATAGTAATATAATTGAAATTTTACTATGGTTAAAAATAGTTTTTATAATTTAAAACACATTTCTACGACCAAAAAAATCTTTTTGTTGTTTAATATATACTTATATTTAAATTAAATGATCCCACTCTCCTATATGAGGTTTAACCAAGGTTCATCTAGTTTTAAGGGTTGGTGAATAACCAATACCCAAAAAATAGAGATTATAAAATAACAAATGGGAATAGAATTAGGAAATTTAATAAATTGGAATTAAAAATCATATTAATCTAATAATTGCATTAACGAAATATAATAAAAATATAAATAAAAACATATTTCCAAATAACTTTGGTTCAGAACCCTAACGAATCTTCTCAGTGGTCACACCTCCAATGTTGAATGGCCCCCAATATTTTAACTATATTCCAAATTTTATAATCCTTATAGTCATTCCAAGGGATTCCTTGTGTCATTTATATCATTAAATGGATTTCCAGGTCATAATATTTCATATAATTGCATCAGAAGATCATCCAAAAATCAATGTTTTTTGTTGTAGTAGGGAATTACAAAACATGTAATATGTTTACATGTTGGGTAATTCATAGTCATGTTTAATTCTTTTCATGACCTATAAAACATTCATGGATTGAAACTTTACATCATGTAATGATGTTACACAATGTGTAAAATGGGATTCCAGCACCATAATCTCATTTTTTCCAGCTTCATTAGTTTTTTACCTCTGGAAGTGCTCCATAATCATTCTAAAAGAACAGATTTATGCCACTTCACTTCGACCATGGCATAAGGTGACATTTTTTTCGTCAATTTTCACCTTTCCCTTTATATTCCACCAAATGTATTACCTACGTAGTAATTCAAAAAACATTCAAATCATGATCATATATTATGTCGAATAAATTTATATCCAATGTTAACACATATACAATCATATCCAAATATGTATATAAAATATAGTAATCAATATATCAAACATATCACCATATTGAATTGTTTCCATATTTTTAAGGTAGAGATCACAACTATTAACTCAAGGCCTTGGGTTGATTCATTGTGGTCAAGTATATTCATCTATCTAGAGGAATAGGCTATCACTTTTTCATTTTTCATTAGTATACAACCAATTACATTTTTTGAAGCATCAATATATATCACAAATCCATATTCACATGATGGTATATTGAGTAAATGTGTAATGATTTCCCTCTGATTGATATCATTAGAGAACACCTCAAATTACAGCATCCCTACATTCTTTTCCTATTTCCATGTTAACCTAGCTATTAGTAATTAAAACTGTGTTAAATTTTTCAAATAACACCATTAGTACCGAGATAAGCTATGAAATCCATCGATTTGAATGAAACTAATGGGTTTGTGACATTTCTCATTTGAATTTTTCTTTTAAGGGCATGAAAGAATTACTTCACTTATGTCACAAAGCCATAGATTGTAACTAGCATATCCAAATCAAAAACCCGATGAACTTATAATACATTTATCCTTCCTCAATGTTTCATGCATGAATTTTTCTATTCTTCATGTACCAATTTCTATTTGAGTAAATTATTATATCACTGATAAGTAATACAAATTTTTTTTTGAGGTAGTATCTAAAGATTCAATTTATCAAATAAATTAAAATATCACGGGATTTAGTAATTTTGAAGAGAATAACAATGAACACATAATTCGCATACCTTGTATGGAATGATATATTCTTAACATTATCCTTTATTGACATTATCTAATGATATCTATTTTGAAGATAAGCCTTTTAGAATTATTGATATCCTCATAGTTGATCAAAAAATTCATCAATCAATTGAACCAATATTATTTCTTCTTGGGGATCTTGTTGAGATCATAGTAATAGATACACAACCAAATTGATCCATTATTATTCTTGAGAAAGAACATTGAAACATCCAAAATAATTCCAGTATTGTGAATAAAACATTTTTTAAATCTACTTGTATCTTATTATATAACTCCACCAATTCAATTGAGGCCATACTATATTGAAATTTAGAGAATGGAGTTATTCTATGTGTAATTTTTATTCAAAACTCTACCTCATGATTTTGGTGGAAGTCTGGATATCTCTTTAGGAAATGCATTAGTTCATTCCCTCAAAATATGAATTTCTTCTAGGATGATCCCTTCGTTCGAATTATCCATTTATTCATGTTATTTTTATTTATAGGGTATCATGAACCACACAGTTGATGGATTATCCAAATGAGATTCTTGATCTTCATTGCATATGTAGAGGAGCTTGGAATGGTATAGAATATGAAAATAGATTTCTGTTTCCTCATTATTGATGTGTATTCTATTTAGTGAGTGTTAGTCAATGCTCAATATAATTTCTAATTCCACCAGGGGATGGATTATGATATTCACTAGGAAAATAGTCAAATATATTCAAAGAGGAGAAGTTCACAATACATGGTTTGTGATGATCACACTACGATTTCTTTTTTTAGATATCTAGATATCAATATTCATGTGATTTTATTAAATAATAATTTGAAACATGGAATATATAATGTAATGATTATATCTAGATTCAAATCAATTTTTTTCCATTTCTATGTAAATAAGAATTGTACCTTTTATTCCATAATTTGTACACTCCACATAAACAGTAGTGAAGGAATTAGATTTCCTTTTTTAAGGTATTAGTGGATTATACAACTGATTACCCTCATCGGCCAATGATTTAGTGGCCTTGATTCCATAGTTCACATGCTTCATATAGTTGAAGCATTGGACCAAGGGTGGTTCTTTAGTATATTCCTTTTATTAATCCATAATTGTGGTTGGATTATTCTTGTATATTTGATATTTATTAACTCAGTGTATTTCTATCCCACACATTAATAATTTTACCGTCCCTAGGTGGTCATTAAAATGATGAATCTTTTGACATTGTTGACATATGGATAGTTAGATCCTCTTCCCTCATTTTTCATTTGACCCACATGATTGAAGCTCAATTATTGTATTTTTATCTCTATAACTGTGAGACTATTCTACAGATACCATATATACATTGGGATTGGATCTAAATAATTCTACATCAATCCCAATATATTAGATACCTAGATCCCAGTGAAGGTTTGGTTTAAAAAACTAAGACAATCTATCTATTTTTTAATCAATTTTTATAAAAAAACCTGAGATTTTCTGTTCATTTATTAAGATGTTTTACTCATGTTCCATGATAGATTTACCATTATTTATATTCTATTCTATGAATTATGTATCTATCATAGTTTTAATGGAAAGAGGTAAAAAAATTAAGATATTTTGTAAGGACCCATAAATTTTAAGGAAATTTTTTTTTTAATTTATTTGGAATTTTACGAGTCTCTGGCTCTTGAAGGCACTTGATTCCGAGTCCTGGTGTGCCCAGAATCAATTTCTGAAGTTTAGGTCGGGTACGTTCTGTGAAAAAATGACCGGGTTTTTATATCTTTTGAACCATTGATTGGAATTGAAATCTGAGGGCACTAATGAACTCGCAGCACCGGTAATTGCTTAAGGGAACCTCTACCACATTGGCGTTTTATTTGGGTTGAAAGTTAATAATTGGGAATCTAGAATTAAATAAATAAAATTGTTAGTGTACATTTTTATTTATTTAAATGGTAGTTTTATCTTACAATGGGGAGTTAAGGATGGAACCAATAACCACCCGACTACCCATGTGTGAATAACTGATGTAAAATTTTACTGTATATCTTTTATTGTGAAAAAATATTACAATTCATGATAAAAATTAATACATTATGTGGTTTATATGATAACCAAAAATTAAAAAAAATTGAAATTGAAATAAATGAATATATATATATACCATGAGAATATTATCTTAATCTTTATGTTATTCCATGAAAATAACTTCCCTGATAAAATCCATGGATATGAGGTTATGGAGTAGTACATTTATTTTCTTGACGAGGGAGAAGTGATGAATTTAGAAATTTATGTGAGATCATATGTGTCCGTAATATAAAAACCAATTGATATAAATAGACCTTAAATATATATGTTTTTTAAGATTACAATAACAATAATCAATATGACCTTTTGTAATATAATGTATTTAGGTATTATTTTAGGAAATGTTTTATAATAAACTAATTTGGTTTGACTAAAATAGAACTTTTCAATGAAATGTTTTTAATGTGTAATTTATTTTATAATAATATTATGAACTAATCAAATTAAAATTATATTTATGTAATCATATTATATATTAATAGTTGAACTAATATTTTTACATTTGTATAATTATTATGACTATGTATGAAAAAATAATAAACTCACTGTTAAGTCAAAGAGAACTGAATGCTATGTTTTTTTCTCATGAAAAAATATAAATTTATATTTATCATTATTGGAAAATAAGTTTTATTAAATTAACATCATTTACGATTTCACCATGCCTAAATTAAAATAGGTGAATTTTTTATACTTTTAAAAATTTATTATTTTTGTAGTGGATAATGAAAATTTTGATTTTATAAATACTATCAATTTTATGAATGAATTAATATATAGTAAATAATTATTATTTTGTAAAAGAATTTGGGGATAAAATATATATTATAAGTAATATAATATTTTTTATAATATAATATTTGACAATGTAATATCTTATTTATATTTTTTAAATCAAGGTATCATTTTTCGTCAATGGAAAACAATTTGAGTTCTTCCCTTTTAAAAAATAGTTTAAAAGTATTTCTTTTTTTAGTTGGATTTAAAATAAAATAATTTTTATTTTGTTAGTGATAAAAAAATTAATTAAATAGTAATATAATTGAAATTTTTCTATCGTTAAAAATAGTTTTTATAATTTAAAACACATTTCTACAACCAAGAAAATATTTTTGTTGTTTAATACATACTTATATTTAAATTAAATGATCCCACTCTCCTATATGAGGTTTAACCAAGGTTCATCTAGTTGTAAGGGTTAGTGAATAACCAATACCCACAAAATAGAGATTATAAAATAACAAATGGGAATGGAATTAAGAAATTTAATAAATTGGAATTAAAAGTCATATTAATCTAAAAATTTCATTAATGAAATGTAATAAAAAAATAAATAAAAAGATATTTACAAATAAATTTGGTTCAGAACCCTAACGAATCTTCTCAGTGGTCACACCTCCAATGTTGAATGGCCCCCAATCTTTTATATATATTCCAGATTTTATAATCCTTATAGTCATTCCAAGGGATTCCTTGTGTCATTTATATCATTAAATGGATTTCCAGGTCATAATAGTTCATATAATTGCATTAGAAGATCATCCAAAAATCAATGTTTTTTGTTATAGTAGGGAATTACAAAACATGTAATATGTTTACATTTTGGGTAATTCATAGTCATATTTTATTCTTTTCATGACCTATAAAAATTTCATGGATTGAAACTTCACATCATGTAATAATGTTACACAATGTGTAAAATGGGATTCCAGCACCAGAATCTCATTTTTTTCCATCTTCATTAGTTTTTTACCACTGGAAGTGCTCCATGATCATTCTAAAAGAATAGATTTATGCCACTTCACTTCGACCATGGCATAAGGTGACATTTTGTTTGTCAATTTTCACCTTTCCCTTTATATTCCTCCAAATGTATTACCTACGTTACAATTCAAAAAACATTCAAATCATGATCATATATTATGTCGAATAAATTTATATCCAATGTTAACACATATACAATCATATCCAAATATGTATATAAAATATAGTAATCAATATATCACACTTATCACCATATTAAATTGTTTCCCTATTTTTAAGGTAGATATCACAACTATTAACTCAAGGCCTTGGGTTGATTCATTGTGGTCAAGTATATTCATCTATCTAGAGGAATAGGCTATCGCTTTTTCATTTTTCATTAGTATACAACCAATTACATTTTTTGAAGCATCAATATATATCACAAATCCATATTCACATGATGGTATTTTGAGTAAATGTGTAATGATTTCCCTCTGATTGATATCCTTAGAGAACACCTCAAATTACAGCATCCCTACATTCTTTTCCTATTCCCATGTTAAGATAGCTATTAGTAATTAAAACTGTGTTAAATTTTTCAAATATCACCATTAGTACCGAGCTAAGCTATGAAATCCATCGATTTCAATGAAACTAATGGGTTTGAGACATTTCTCATTTGAATTTTTCTTTTAAGGGAACAAAAGAATTACTTCACTTATGTCACAAAGCCATAGAATGTAACTAGCATATCCAAATCAAAAACCCGATGAACTTAAAATACATTTATCCTTCCTCAATGTTTCATGCATAAATTTTTCTATTCTTCATGTACCAATTTCTATTTGAGTAAATTATTATATCACTGATAAGTAATACAAAAATGTTTTTGAGGTAGTATCTAAAGACTCAATTTATCAAATAATTTAAAATATCACATGATTTAGTAATTTTGAAGATAATCACAATGAACACATAATTCACATACCTTGTATGGAATGATATATTCTGAACATTATCCTTTATTGACATTATCTAATGATATCTATTTTGAAGATTAGCCTTTTAGAATTATTGATATCCTCATAGTTGATCAAAAAATTCATCAATCAATTGAACCAATATTATTTATTCTTGGGGATATTGTTGAGATCATAGTAATAGATACACAACCAAATTGATCCATTATTATTCTTGAGAAAGATCATTGAAACATCCAAAATAATTCCAGTATTATGAATAAACCATTTTTTAAATCTACTTGTATCTTATTATATAACTCCACTAATTCAATTGAGGCCATCCTATATTGAAATTTAGAGAATGGAGTTATTCTATGTGTAATTTTTATTCAAAACTCTACCTCATGATTTTGGTGGAAGTCTGGATATCTTTTTAGGAAATGCATTAGTTCATTCCCTCACAAAATTAATTTCTTCTAGGATGATGCCTTCGTTCGAATTATCCATTTATTCAAGTTATTTTTATTTATAGGGTATCATGAACCACACAGTTGATGGATTATCCAAATGAGATTCTTGATCATCATTGCATATGTAGAGGAGCTTGGAATGGTCTAGATTATGAAAATAGATTTCTTTTTCCTCATTGTTGATGTGTATTCTATTTAATGAGGGTTAGTCAATTCTCAATATAATTTCAAATTCCACCAGGGGATGGATTATGATATTCACTAGGACAATAATCAAATATATTCAAAGAGGAGAAGTTCACAATACATGGTTTGTGATGATCACACTACGAGTTCTTTTTTTAGATATCTATATATTAATATTCGTATGATTTTATTAAAGAATAATTTGAAACATGGAATATATAATGTAATTATTTTATCTAGATTCAAATAATTTTTTTTCCATTTCTATGTAAATAAGAATTGTACCTTTTATTCCATAATTTTTACACTCCACATAAACAGTAGTGAAGGAATTAGATTTCCTTTTTTAAGGCATTAGTGAATTATACAACTGATTAACCTCATCGGCCAATGATTTAGTGGCCTTGATTCCATAGTTCACACGCTTTATATAGTTGAAGCATTGGACCAATGGTGGTTCTTAAGTATGTTCCTTTTATTAATCCATAATTGTGGTTGTATTATTCTTGTATATTTGATATTTATTAACTCAGTGTATTTCTATCCCACACATTAATAAATTTCCCGTCCCTAGGTGGTCATTACAATGATGAATCTTTTGACATTGTTGACATAAGGATAGTTAGATCCTCTTTCCTCATTTTTCATTTGACCCACTTGATTGAAGCTCAATTATTGTATTTTTATCACTATAACTGTGAGTCTATTCTACAGATACCATATCTACATTGGGATTTGATCTAAATAATTCTACATAAATCCCAATGTATCAGATACCTAGATCCCAGTGAAGGTTTTGTTTTAAAAACTAAGACAATGTGTCTATTTTTTAATCAATTTCTATAAAAAAACCTGAGATTTTCTGTTCATTTCGTAAGATTTTTCACTCATGTTCCATGATAGATTTACCATTATTTATATTCTATTCTAAGAAATATGTCTCTGTCATAGTTTTAATGGAAATAGGTAAAAAAATTAAGATATTTTGTAAGGACCCATAAATTTCAAGGAATGTTTTTTTAATTTATTTGGGATTTTACGAGTCTCTGGCTTTTGAAGGAACTTGATTCCGAGTCCTGGTGTGCCCAGAATCAATTTCCAAAGTTTAGCTCGGGTACGTTCTGTGAACAAATGAGCGGGTTTTTATATCTTTTGAACCATTGATTGGAATTGAAATCTGAGGGCACTGATGAACTCGCAGCGCCGGTAATTGCTTAAGGGAACCTTTACCACATTTGCGTTTTATTTAGGTCTAAAGTTAATAATTGGGAATCTAGAAGAAAATAAATAAAATTGTTAGTGTACATTTTTATTTATTTATATGGTAGTTTTATCCTACAATGGGGAGTTAAGGATGGAACCAACAACCACCTAACTACCCATGTGTGGATAAATGAGAGGTGGGGCCCACACGAGCCCCAACCCTTCATCTCCCTTGAAACCCCCTTAAACTCGAATTACTTTTATTTCTTTTCCAACTCATCAATTAATTATGTGATCACTTCCACCTTCCTCTCTCTCATTTAATATTCCAACACTACAAGTTAATTAATCACCCACAATTAATTAATTACTTGTGTGTCATGAATACATTTGAATTAATTTTTGTTGCATGGTACTTATTTAAATGGAAGAAGTATTTGGTAGTATTTGTGATAGTAAATATTTCGGTGGGGAACCTCTGGAGGTTTAGAAAGAGAGGTGTTCTTCCTCCGATGAAGAACGCGAAGTCACCAACGACGTGCCTTCTCTTCTTATTCCTCCGCATCAAGGGAGGAGACATCGCTGCAGGGAATGTTGCCAACAATGATGGCTCTTCCTCTGATGTCAACGGAATTGAAACCATTCTCATGTGACGTCCGACCACCGTGACGTTCGTCTTCCATGGTTTGATGATGTGCGTCGTCTTTGTGAGGTAAGGGTTTATTCATTGAAGTTAATGTTTTCGTACCCGTTCTACGTCGTTGGAATCAAATCTTGACAAACAAATGGTCTCACCATAACAAGGGGGATTTCAGACCACACTAATATGGCCGAATCTTTCCCATAATTGATCTTGTATTTAGTTGATGATGGGAGCAGATAGTGGCGACTAACAACGAGCCGGCCGTGAAGAAGGGACCGGCGACACAAAGGCCGCTGGGTTGTCAAGAAGGTACAACATCATCTATCTAGGGAGAGGTGGACATGACCAAGGCAGGCCGGGACGGAGGGGGGCGACGCCATCATGCCATGCTGGTGGATTAGGTCCACGTCTAGGGTGGTCCGTGGCCAGAGGGTTGGCACGCGGTGCCGTTGCGCTGCGCCAGAAGGGATGCCATGATTAGGTCGCAACGGTTTGGCAGAAGGGTGGCCGGCAAAGCCGGCCGCCAGTCATGGTGAGCCAGGGCGGAACCCAGCGGGTTCCACAGACAGGGGAACCAATTCTTGCCGGTTCCATTACGAAAGACAAAGGGGGCGCAAACCGCACCCTTGATTGAATGGGTGGGCCCCGCAGGGCACCGTCGCCGCCTGATCACGCTGACCAGGCAGGCATCAATTCTGAGCAACGCGACTGGGCCACCGTGTCATGAAGGTCGTGCAGGCCAGGCCTCTGTGCCATGCGGGCCGGGCCACCACACCCAACCGGGCCGGACCTAGACCTGGGTTGGGTCGAACCGGTTTGGGCCGACCCAGGGGGTGTTGGGCTGGGTCGGACCGGGCCCAGACCCCCTATTTTCAGACTTTCTTCAGTTACACTCCCATAACATGAGTTGCAGACCTCCGATTGATGGACCGTAAATTGCGTAGGATTTCATGGATCGATATTGTCGTTTCGGTATTTCACACTCAGGGTTTCAGTGAAGTTTGTGTATGGCCGGATTGGTTCGAACCTGAAACCAACCGGGCCGTCGGAGCGGAAATGCTTATTAGTTGAGGACCAGACGTCCGATTGACATGAAGTCAACTACATTTTATTCCTCTTGATGAGATTATTCATTTGGCATAATCCACTTGAGGATTGAGTATAGTTGAGTTATGGTCGGGTTGGTTTGTATACAAAACCAACCGGGGCCCCGGGACTAAAAGGCTAATAACTCACAGATCGGGCATCCGATTGACGCGCCATCTGTTGCGTTGAGACCCGTATGATGAGTAGGTATATTGTGATATTACTTTTTGGGACCTTAAGATACATGGAGTATCAACCAGTAACTCATGGAGCGGATCCTCTCGGAGACGAGCGTTCGGAGTGCGGAGACCTAGTAGGTGTATTCCAAACGACTACTTGACTGATTCGACTTGGAGTGATTCGATTATCCCAGTGGACGGAGCACCCAGTATTTGGTAGTAGACCCACTGTGGATGGAGCACCTAGTATTTGGTAGCAGACCCATGGTACTTGACAGGAGGAGTACCTCTGTAGGCTATTAGGGGGAGTGCCTTGTATTTGGTGGCAGACCCACAGCGGACGGAGCTCCTGGTATTTGGCAGCAAACCCGCGGTACTCGACAGGAGGAGTACCTCAGTAGTCTAAGTTTAGTGAGTAGCACCTCAGATTTGTGACAGGGCCACTGTACTCGATAGAGAAGGAGTTCTCCAGCAGTTGTGGTTTCAATAATGAAAATCATGGTTTGAGCTGAGTCAATGACCTTTCTGTTTACCTCATGATTGATATGGGTTACATGATAACTTAGGTATATATATGGGCATATACCTAAGTAATGGTTATCTGATGAGATCACTATTTGTGGGTTATCCTTGTTGGATTTTTGTGAGACCATGAGGGTCTCAGGGTCCCTACTGATCATCCTTATACTCACCCCAGCACGGGCTATGCCCGCACCTCGTTGTGTTTGAGGTAGACGACGGACATCACTGACTGAGGTAGAGTATACAAGGACTGGACGGTACCCGGAGGTGGACACTCGGCATGACAGCACATGGAGCAGACTGATAGACGCAAAGTGCTGAGGAGGACATCTTTACCTACCCTTCAGGTAGGAACCCGGAGGACGATCCAGGAGATGCTTCAACTTTCAGTTGTTGTCTTTTTAGTTGTAATTTTCTTTAAGTTGTAGTTGTAACTTTCTATTGGGATTGTATTTCTGGCCACTTTGTACATTCAGAACTTTTTTTATACGGATTTACTTAGTGTTCGCTTCCATTTGTACTCTAGGTTGTGTGTGTTTATGTTTCTTAAAGGCAATGCCTTCCCTTTTTATCGGGATTTATGCCTTTGGTGCTAGTTGCTAGCCCCTGGCCTAGGGAAAGTGTTCTTGGGGTAGTCACGTCACAAGCCTCGAGGATGGGTCAGGACAAATTGGTATCATAGGAGTCGATTCTACCACAGAACATAGGACTCTGTTATTTTATTTTCTGTGATGCAATAGTGTTAAGTGTACTGAGTGTGGTTTTCAGTTCAGGGAGTCCAGTGTTGGTGCGACGGCATACATATCCACACACCATGACCCTGACTTCTTATTTCCAAATCAGTGCACGAAAACACTTATTACATGTTTGTTTTCAAAAAATTTCCTTAAGTTAGCTCAACTAGGTCATATCAGTAGGTTTAAATCATTTGGCTGTGTCACATCTGTTCAGGATGCTTCCACGCAGACAGTCGGTTGGAGTCCGGGAGAGTTCTTGATGATGGCCCACCGAGTGATGAGGCTCCAGTGCAGGGCCCCATTTCTATGTCGGCACCTTAGGGTGGTGTACCAGTAGCACCACTACCCCATTGGGAAACAAATACCCCCAGCCGTACTAGTGGAAAATGCATGCTGACGAAGCGTGTTGCATGAGTTCCAGCAGTATAGGCCTCTGAGGTTACGAGGTGATACAGATTCCCAGGAAGTAGTGGAATGGATGGAGGAAATTTCTAGAGTTATACACCTAGTTTAGACACTAGTAGAGAAGATGGTGATCTTAGCTACTAGTGTTTCCCAGTGAGTGACCATGAGGATGGTCTGCATAGTGATGAGGCTTCGTTATGTGGACCAATGCCTGAGATAGTTCCTTCGGGTAGTGTTCCATCTATATCACTACTTGTTGGTCAGAAGTTACAACCAATAGTACAGGTATATGACACATGTAGGATTAGCGCCTTACACCTGTTTCAGCATCAGATACCCCGAAGGTTCTGAAGCGAGCCCGACTCGCAGGCGGCTGAGGACTGGCTTGAGGTGGTGGCTGTGAGTTTTCTAGAGCTTATACAGCTTCGGCAGGACAATGTGTCAGTAGACGAGTATTCATCGAGGCTTACCGATCCTTCCTGGTACTCGATGAATATGATATGATCAATTCTTTATAGCTAGGGCCTCTGAGTGAGGTGTGTTTAAGGATTTCTGAGCCATCACTTTTTCATCAATGCATTCCTACTTATACTAGGGTTCTATAGAGAAACCTTTGTGGATGAATGTTCTTTGGATGACTGGATACATCTAGAGAATGTTAACAGTGGGAAAAGCAAGGAACTGACACTAGTCTCAGAGACTTGGGCATGTTCAAGGTTTTAAGAAGAGAAAGTGTTAAGGATTGATGAATCTACAGAGCAGTAGACGTGGAATTAGAGATAAGAGAGCAACATGATGTGGTGTACATTTCGACATGTTACAACCACCCGCCTTTGTCATCCCAGCCAGGCTCAGAGAGCTGAAGGGAAGGGGAAGAGATTAGCTGCATGCAGTCATAGAGTGTGACCCAAGGGCTCTAGGAATGATTTGACAAACGGTCTGTGTCTGCTACTAGCTTCCTTAACAACAGTCATTGATAGAAAACATTCATTCCTTCCACGAATATTGTCCCAGACCTAGAGTTTCTGGTTAAGCCATTTACTTAACCCTCATGTCTGTATATACCTTTTAGAGGAGACTCGATAATCAAACTTGTGCCGATGGTGTGATCTGACCCTTGAGGTGAGAGTTTCGGTCAGAACCTCTTGGTGGAAGGGTCGCGGCCTTACGATTTTAGTTTGGGTATGGACTAGGAAACCATAGATTAGAAACAGATTGACCATATTAAGAAAAAAGGTGGTGGTTTACCTAAAATGTTGGGATGGGTTTCCCTTGGTTGGAAAAAAGGAAACCCCAGGCCGAACAGGATGGAATCATGCATAAGTGGGCGCAGTCGATCACTCATGAGTTGGCCAGACATAGATTTGAGCCAGACTTCTCTAGAGTTTCTATACCGCTTTTAGCATTGATGATGATGGAAAAAACCCTTTGTGTGGTCAGATAGATGCCAGCAGATCTTTCTAGGAGATGAGGCAGAGGTTGACCAATGAACTCATCTTGAGGCTACCAGAGAAGGTGAAGATCATCCAAGAGTGGATGAAGACTGCACAGAGCAGATAGAATACCTATGATGATAAGAGACATAGACCACTGGAGTTCGAGGATGGCGACCACATCTTTATACGGGTCTCACCTCGATGTGATCTACATAGATTTGGATGAGGCGTCATGTAATCTCCGAGGTTCATCAGAACTTTCCAGGTCCTCAGCAGTGTAGGTGAGGTCGCTTACTTCTTGGATCTTCCACCTTAGCTGCACCAGGTGCATGACGTCTTTCAAATATCTCAGCTAAGGAGATACATGCACGGCCCTTCACACATCATCGACCATGGGGAGCTGGACATCAAAGATGGGGTGACTTTCATGGGGTTCCAGTAGAGACTGAAGATCGATAGGAGTGGGTCCTACGGGGACGTTCGATTCCTCTAGTGCGCTTTCACTGGCAGTATGGGACCCTCCAAGAGAGAACATTGGAGCGGGAGGCTCAGTTGCGTGCTCAGTACCTCTTTTGTTTTCCCTAGTATGTGTTGTAACTTTATGGGGACATAAATCCCTAAGGTGGGAGTAATGTAATGACCCGAAAATTTCATGGAATTTTTTTTCTTAATTGTTTTAGAATTTTATGAGTCTGTGGCTTCTGACGGAACTTGATTGCGAGGCCCGATGTGCCCGAAATCAATTTCCCAAGTTTAGCTTGGGTACGTTTAGTGAACTAACAAGCAAGTTTTTCTATCTTTTTAACCAGTGCTCGGAATTGCAATACGAGGGCACTGATGAACTTGAAACACAGGTAATTTATTAAGCTAACCTTTACCGGAGTTTCATTTTATGCGGGTTGAAAGTTAATAATTTGGAATCTAGAATAAAATAAATAAAATTGGTAGTGAACAATTTTATTTACATCTACGGTGGTTTTATCCTACAAAGGGGAGTTAAGGGTGGAACCCACAACCACCTAACTACCCATGTTTGGATATATGAGAGGTGGGGCCCATGCGATCCCCAACCCTTTATCTCCCTTGAAACCCCCTTAAACTCCCCTTACATTTACTTCTTTGCCAACTCATCCATTAATTATGTGAACCCTTCCACCTTCCTCTCTCTCATTTAATATGTGAACAATACAAGTTAATTAACCACCCACAATTAATTAATTAATTTTGTTTCATGAATTCATTTGAATTAATTTGTGTTGCATGGATATTCATTAAATGGGAGAAGTATTTGGTAATATTTGTGAAAGAAAATATTTCGGTGGGGATCCTCTGGAGGATTATAAAGAGAGGTGTTCTTCCTCTGATGAAGAATGAAAAGTCACTGACGACATGCCTTCTCTTCTTCTTCATCCGAGTCAAGGGAGGAGACACCACTATAGGGAATGTCGCCAACAACGAGATCCCTTCCTCCAACGTCAACAGAATTGACACCATTCTTCCGCTACATCCGAACACCACATCATTCATCTTCCACAGTTTGACGATGTTTGATATCTTTTCGAGGTAGGGGTTTATTCTATGAAGTGAATGCTTTCGTACCCGTTCTACGTTGTTGGAATCACATCTTGACAACCAAATGGTATCACCATAACACGGGGGATTTCAGACCGCACAAACACGACAGAATGTTTCCCATAATTGATCTTGACTTTGGTTGATGATGGGAGCCGATAGCGGCAACCGGCAACGAGCCGACCGTGAAGAAGGGATCGGCGGCACAAAGGCCGCCAGGTCATCAAGAAGGTTCAGTATCATCTAGCTACACAAAGGAGCCCACGACAAAGGTGGGCCACGGCGGAGGGGCGCAGCGACATCCTGCCCTGCCAGAAGGGAAGCCATGCCTGGGCTACGACGGTTTGGCAGAAGTGCGGCCGACTGACCAGGCCCCCGGTGAGGGTGTGCCAGGGCGGAACCCAGCAGGTTCCGTGGAGAGGGGAACCAGCGGTTTCCGGTACTGTTACGGGAGAAAATGGGGGTAAAAACCACCCCCATGATTGAAAGGGTGGTCATGCAGGGAACTACCATCACCTGGTCATGCTGACCAGGCAGGCTTCACCGCCCAGCCATGCAGCTCGGCCACCGCCTCACGAAGACCGCGCGAGCCGGGCCTCCACCACACGCAGGCCGGGCCGCTGCGCCACACGGGCCGGGCCGCCGTGTCATGCGGGCTAGGCCGGCACACTTGGATGGGCCATGCCCAACCGGGTCGGACCAGGACCTGGGTCGGGTCGACCCGGTTCGGGCAGAACCAGGGGGTGTTGGGCCGGGTCAGACCGGGCCCAGACACCCTATTTTCAGACCTTATTCTGTTAAACGACCATAACGTGAGTAGAGGACCTCAAATCGATGAACCTTTAGTTTCATAGGATTTATTTGATAGAGACAGTCATTTCAGTATATTACACATAGTGTTTTGGTTATGTTTGCATATGGCCAGGTTGGTTCGAACCTGAAACCAATTGGGCCCTCGGAGCGGAAACAATTATAACTTGAGGACCGGATATTCGATTTATGTGCCTTAGAAAACTTTGGATTTCTCTTGATGAGACATTTCTATTGGAAAACTACACTGGAGGTTTGGGTATAGTTGAGTTATGGTCGGGTTGGTTCGTACACGAAACCAACCAGGCCCCCAGGACAAAAAGGCTAATAACTCATAGACCGGGCATTCGATTGACGCGCCGTCTGTTGCGTTGAGACCACTATGAAGAGGCGGTCCATTGTGATATTAATTCGTTTGACCTTGAGATACGTGGAGTATTTCAATGTAGATTGTGGAGAGGATCCTCCCGGATATGAGTGTTCAGAGTGTGGAGAACTAGTAGCTGTAGACCTGACGACTGCTTGACCGATTCGACTCGGAGTGATTCGATTTGACTAGTGGACAGAGCACCCAGTATTTGGCTGTAGACCCATGGCGGACGGAGAGACTGGTAGTTGGAAGCAGATCCGTGGTACTCGACATGAGGATTACTTCTGAAGGCTATTAGGGGGAGAGCCCTCTATTTGGTGGTAGACCCACAGCGGACGAAGCGCCCGATATTTGGCAGCAGACCCGCGGTACTTGACAGGAGGAGTACCTCAGCAGTCTAAGGTTAGTGAGTGGTGCCTCAGTGTCATGATAGGTCCACTGTAATCGACATAGGAGGAGTTCTCCAAAATTTGGGGTTTTGATAATGAAAATCCTGGTTTGATCTGAGTCAATGACATTTTTGTTTACCTAATGATTGAGATGGGTTACTTTATAACTTAGGTATATGTATGGGCATATACCTATGTAATGTTTATCTGTTGAGATATTTATTTTTGGTTTATCCTTGTTTTATTTTAGTGAGACCTTGTGGGTCTCGGGGTCCCTACTGAGTATCGTTATACTCACCCCTGCACGGGCTATTCCCGCACCTCGTTGTGTTGGATGTAGACGACGAACAGTGCTGACCGAGGTAGAGTGTATGAGGACTGCACAGTACCCGGAGGCGGACACTCGGTGTTACGGCACGCGGAGTGGACCGATAGACGTAGACTGCTGAGGAGGACATCTGTACCTACCCATCAGTTAGGAACTTGGAGAATGATCTAGTAGTTTCTTCACATTTCACCTGTTGTCTTTTTAGTTGTACTTTTACTTCAGTTTTAGTTGTACCTTTCTATTGGGATTGTATTTCTAGACCCTTTGTACTTTCAACACTTTTTGTATACTACATCACTTAGTGTTTTCTTCTATTTGTACTCTGGTTGTGTGTGTTTACGTTTCATAAAGGCAATCCCTTCCCTTTTTATCGTGATTTACGCCTTTGGTGCTAGTCGCCAGCCCCTGGCCTATGGAAGGCAGGCATGGGGTAGTCACGGCATGAGCCCCGAGGATGGTTCATGACATATTTATTCTTAAAGTCTTCAAACTCCATATATGTTATATAATCATTTGTCTAGTTACCCTTATAAGGGCAACCCTTGGTTAGATTCCTCATCTAAATGATAGACGGATTGAGTGACTATCTTCTTCCGTAAATAGTTAGCCACATAATAGATCGTATCCATTATCTTTTCCCATAATTCCATGATAAGTGGATCATAAGATCCAATAAACATTAGTGGTCATTGTATTCTAATGGACTCAATGGATAATATATCTTTATTGGGGGATTGATGAGGATACCCATGGTTTGGGATAATATTCATATCCAAATATAACTAGGGATGAATTTTCATAGAGTTTTAAACTCCACCTTTCATGGAATTAGAGATTTACTTAATAATATTGTTTCATTGTCCCTTAGATAAGTTTTTTTTGTTTCTCAAGGTTCTTACTATTTTGGAAAAATGAAATGGAATCAAAAAATTGTATGTCACCAATTCATGTATATAAAATTTATTTATTTGGGTAATTAACTCTAAATAAATGTATTATTTGATCCCTATGTGTATCATTTTTCTGAAAAAAATATTACTTTTTGTTTACATATACATAGAGTTATCCAAAGGGTTGACCCTAATAGTTCTTAAATTCCAAATTAAATAAATCATATCTTTGATACAAATTATAGAAACTCTAATTTTTAACACATGTCTATTACAACATTTTAATTATTAATAACATAAAATTTATACATTCATTGATTTAAAGGGTAAGTATCGTGTAAAAATTAAGATGATACATCACTAAAATGTATTATGAAAGTAAAATTATTAAAATACTTCTTCTTAATCCATGTAAAACCTCTCACATTCTCTTTAGTAAATGTATTCAGGTGAGGATATACAATATATATTGGGATGACATAATATCCCTATATAAGAAGGAATAATGGACATGAATCAAGAATATATGGGTAATTATTATCAACATAAATAAATAATTATCATATTATCATCATCAAAATAATATTGGAAAAATTTGATAAACTCATGCAATGTAGTGATACATAAAAAATAAAACTCCATGTCAAAGTTGTCAAATACCACACATAGTAATACACAAATCCAACATCACGTTTATAAATAATATATGTTCATAATCATAATATTATAATGTCAAAAAAATTACTTTATCCTATTCATTCCTAATACACATTATATCATGAAATACATAATATTTCCCAATGCATTAGAGGGTTATTATATTCATTCCTCACCTGTCAAATAATAATATTCCCACAATCTTACATGCCACATAAAATGTACACAAATCCTAGCCATGAAATAATCCTTGTAAATTAATGGTCATCATAAACATTTCATAAATCATTAATTAATTAATAACCATTGAGTTTACCAATAGATTATGTTGAAACATATATGGAACAATCATCATCATTCTTCTGTGAAGAAGAAACAAATCTAGAGTATTAAAATATTTGATTGGGAAATAGAATTAAATTTGGAAAATCATTCTATTTTGAATTTATGTAATGATGTTAAAATGTATATATATAAATAAATGGGAAGAGAAGTGAAATAAAATATAACAAATATTAGATGCATATCAATAATGAAAATGTCTTGGAAGAGGGATAACCCAAAGAATGAGAGTTCGTTACTAGAATCCACTTACCTTAAATCACAAATTATTTCGATTATTTTTTCTCCTAAATAATAATCAAATAATTACCAAGTCATAGTTACGAACAAAAATGTTTATTTCTATCGAAATTATTCCGTTATAATTTTTGGATATGAATTTATAACAGTCTTTGTCAAATTTGATTTTTTGTCATATCATTCTTTCATTATATATTCCCATTTTTTCAATGATTCCATTTATGGACAATGAATTTTATAAATTTATATATTTAATTATAAAATATGAAAATAAAAATATTTTTATCCTTATATATCATGAATAATTTATTTTAAAAACCATAGGTTTAGAGATAATAAAATAATTTAGAATTTCATCATTTATGATTAACTAACTGTTTAAAGAACACTACCAAAAGGGTGGGAAATAGATTCTTGAAATTTATATATGTAATAATTATGATAATTATATATGGTTAACATCATTAATATAATAAAAAAATAACTCCTGATTAATTTTATATTATTTTTAGATGAATTGGAAAAAACAAAGAGAATAATAGAAATGTAGAAGAGTTGAGAGAAACTTAATCTTTCCTCTATGTAACTTCTCTTGTTCCACACAAAAATACTCCTGATGACTATGGCTAGTTTTATATATAACATCCATATGTACTCTACAATGATTTATTTGAAGGATATGGGTGGAACCGTGATATTGAAAAGTGAGTGAGGAGTGGTTTTACAATTGGAGGATGTAGGGATATTTAATCTTGAAGAGATGGGTATTATGAGAAAAAATTGTTAAATCAAATATTATATCAAAGGTAAAACATGAAATAGTGTATTATTGACAAATAAAATCATATATAAATATAATAGTATGACTTTATATATTTAAGGAATTTATAATCAAAATTAATGTATATTATTAAAAATTAATGTTGGAAAAAGGAAGATTGGTATTTTAAGGAGACATTTTTTACTTTAGAATTTTGATTTATTTTTAGGTATTGAAGTTATTTTTATTACATTTTAGTGGATAATTTATGAAATGATATATCTTTTCTCCCAACTTCACATTATATAAATTATTAATTCATTATTAAAAAATTAATTTTGTAATATAAGAGACATCGCTTATGAGAAAAAATTTACTTTTTTCTATTCACATAAAAATTAAAGTATTACAAAAAATAAACCAAAGGATCTCTTAGGTAATTTCAAAGTACTAATTACAAAAATTATTTTCAAATTATCCCAATAATTTTACATAATATTTAATTTTAATTTTTAACGTAAAAAATATTATTTTTACAGAATACATTTAATTAATGTTTTTTAAAAGTGTGCCTATATTTTCATTGAGTTTTTGAAGTCATGATATTAATTTTCAGGAATTAGGATATTTATATTTAACTATATTAATAATGATACATATTATTTAAAATACACTTTTCAATTATATGGTAAAATTACTATTCCAGTTTTAAGGCTACTATTCTCAATAGTCAGGATACTATTACCAATGATTAGATTAGTACTTAAAATGTCACATTACTATTTCAATGATAACATTACCTCATATATATACCACTTCATTATTTTAATAAATATTCATTATTTCCATTCCATAATTTTTATTCTTTAATTTTCAAATATTATTTTTTTACTAATATTATGTTTCATTTCTATAGTGTTAACCATGTGGGAGATTATTTTATAATATAGGATAAATCCATATTCTCTCAGTTAGCTGTTCTATTATATATATATATATATATATATATTTCAATTGAAATGTTTGAAATTATTAATTGTTTTTAAGATTACCAATTTAGTGATCTTAATTAATGGATTAGTGTTATTTTGGGAATATCTATGTACTCTATGCACATAATTATTATATAATATAACAAAACACTATTCACGATTCAAAAAATACAAATAAAAACAAGGTCATTATATTCTTCCCCCATTTAAAATTTTATCCCAATATTTCAAATCGTATTCATTGTTTGGAATTGATAATGGTAATTATGTTACATTGTTTCCTTTGGTTCCCGTCATGACTCTTCTTACTTGTGGTTCTTCAATAACACTCTGAAATGGTTTTTTGTCTTGTTTCTTACATAATTTTCACTATTGTCCAATATCTTCACTGACATCCCCTTATAAGAGAGGCCACTCTCAAGTTGTACCACCTCCAGATTTAGTACATGTGAGCGGTCGGTTATGTATATTCGTCGCAGAGATACATGGAACACATCATGAATTTGAGATATTATTGGTGGAAGTCCAAGTAAATAGTTCTCTTATTATATGTGATCATGTATGTTTAATGGTCCAATGTTCCTATGGATAACATTACCATTCCTCCCAAACCACATGAATCTCTTCCACGGTGATATTCAATGCAAAGAATTTTCTCTAATTATAGACTCCATGTCCCTTTGGAGGTTGTTAGTATATATCATTTTCTAAATATGAGTGTATTCTAAATGTTTTTATTACTTTATCCTTTTATTTCATCTGTTACACAAGATCATATCAATGTAGCATTATTCCCCAACTTCGACCAAACAAGATGGAGTTATACATCCCTTCACACAACGAGCTTCATTTGGTGACTTTGGAATACTCGAGTAGAAGCTATTATTATATGATAATTTTACCAATGGGATATTTTGATCTCATCCTCCATTACATTCCATTGACCTGGTTCTTAGCATGTTCTCATGCATCAAATAGTCCTTTAATATTAGCCATTAGTTTGGGGCTTCTAGGTCGTATAGAAACTGAATTTTGTTTTCAAAAAATGTTGAAGGATTATCAATAATTTAGATGCGATCCACGGGTCATAATCAGTGATGATTAAATATGGAACCCCATGTAGCCTCACAACTACCTTTACATCTATTATAGAAATTTCATCAAGTGATAAATCATCCTGATTAAAAATGAGCTAGGTAGAATTGGTGAGTATATCAAATGAAACCCATATAAATGTATTGCATTTAAATCTCCTAGGGAGACTATTGAAATAGTCCATATTGGAATTATCCAATTTAAAATTGGGACATGTAATGGTTATATAATCCCTTTGTACTTCAGTCACTCTGCTACAAAATTTTTACATACCAAACACGTAGAAATTAACTCCGCAATGTCCTTGTTTACGTTGTCCCAATATATGTGCTCTATATGATCACATTACATCAGGGTAATTTCATAACAGATGTAGAATTATTATCTATGCGATTTATCCAATATCACCTTATATTTATTAGATAATGACGGCAGAAAAAGTCGAGTTCCAAACCAAATACCATCATCATAATTTGTTTTCGAATTCATGAAGCTCCCCTTATTTCATCTTATTTTGAATCTCCTAATCATCCATATTTCCAATTTGATATTATATTCAATAGATTATAGATAAATAATTTGGTAAAGATAGGACGTATTTTTATTTCATGATCCATCATTTTTATATCCACAATGATAGTGTATTCCTCAATCTACATCATGGATATAGTTAAAGGACATTCTTTACTATTAATGTCAGCTACCCTATTCAACCTTGATGGATTGGGGTTAATAATGAAGTTTTTCCCTTGATTAGGATTAAACATATAATTTGACTCATGTTTAGATCCTCATGTGTAGATATATACATTAAAATATATATATTTTAATATATTTCGCACTTCTCACCATAATGTAGTGCCAACAGATTTTCAAGGAAACAATCACAACTACTAACACTAAATCATGTGTTGCGTAGTTTAGGTCATGGGTTTTAAATTTTTTTTGAGGAATAGGGTATCACTTTTTAATTATACATTATTTTATACTAAAATCCTTTATTTTATGTATAAATGTATTTCAAAAACTTTTCTCCACATGATGGTAGTGTGAGTATAGGTGATATGATAATCCTTTTATTGGGCTCTTTAAAGCTCTCCTCAATTTATTTGGTCCATATATCATTTACCCCCTTTTAATTAAATTTGTTTACAAGCTAGAAAATTGTAGTAAATTTCTCAAAAAAAAGTTTAAAACCTTAATTGGCCCATATTGTTAAGGATTTATATTACACTAATGTGTTTGGGTCATTCCAGATTTTCCCTTTTCATTGAAGCGTCTATAGAAATTGCATTTACTATAATTTCTGGACCCTTGAATGCATCTTAATGGATCCAAAACTCCAATTTTTTAAAAAATCATATATTTTATAATTCCTTAATGTTACCATAATTATCCTTATATTCTCTTAATTTTCCCATTTTCTCTAGGATAGAACGATAACATCATCGATAAACACTACCATAGATTTTATGATACAATATCTAATGCACTATTCATTAAATCTATTATTATAACTGTGGAATTGGTATTTCCAAAATGAAAAACTATTAACTATTAGTGAACATACCATTTATAAAAGGATTTCTCCAAAATATATTCCTTCTTCACCTTAGGTTGATGATATTTAGAATGACGATCCACCTTTGAGAAATAAAAAGCTCTTCATAGTTGATCAGATAAGTCATAAATCTAGGGTATGGGATACTCATTATTAATGGTTATATTTTTAAGATATCGTTTATCGGTACACAATATAATTGATCTATGCATCGTCTTAATAAAGATCACCATAACATCCCATGGTGATGCACTACGGAGAATAAATACTATGTTGAAATTCGCCTATAGCTTCATATTAAACACATTTAGTTTTGTCGGTGTCATGTTGTAGGTGAATATTGAGAAATTAGTAGAACTGAGTAAATATTATAATATTAAAACTACCTCATGATATACTAAAATTTTGGGAAACAACTCCAAAAATACATAAATAGATTCCCTTATAATGTGAATTTTATTCACCCAGATACCTTCCTTTGACCCAACCATTTTGGCATGAAATGATTCTTCATATAGTATCAACACCAACACCATTGATGGATTTTTCATAGGTGATTTGTGATATTATTTCAATATATAAAGAAGAATGGGATGGTTTGGAATATAGAAGGATATTTAATTTTCTTAAAAATTGATCTAAACTCTATATAATGAGAGAAAATACATTCCTAGTATAACATTGAATTATACTAAAGAAAGGATTATTTGATTCCATGGACGAATATTCGAACATATGGTAATATGAGATGATTTTAATAGTGGTTTAAATGATTTCACCATTAAGTGTTTTTATATATATCTCTACTACAAGGTTTTGGTTCTAGATTAAATAGTTCTTAAAATATTAAAGGATATATAGGAATTTTTAGAACCATTATCAAATATTACATTTGTCTATTCTCAAGTGAATAGTAATTTTACATTTTAGAACAATAATTTCACACTTCATGTTAGTATTAGTGATGGAATATTCTTTTCTGTGACCCTTTGGTTTTGGGGGTTGTTGATGTTGATTACCCTTATTGAGTTTTTGTTAATTAACTATCTTTCCAAGTGCCCATTCTCACTATTATTGTTCTTTTAAACCATGGATGGTGCATTAATAGGTTACTTTATATATTCCACTATTTTCTACAGATTTTTCATGCCTCTTTTACATTAATGATCTTGTTATCATTTTATCAAATGCATTATGCATCCCCTATCCCATTAATGAAATTAAAATGATGTTTCATCCAATATATTAAACATATCGGTCATTGGATCCTCATTATTCCTTTTAAATTTAACCCATATAGTTTTAATTCCATTCTTGCCTTATTATCTTTGTAACCATGGGACCATTATCAAAACAATATCTCTACCTTGAGTGTACACCAAAGTAGTTTTTTATAACTCCCAAAATATATGATATCTTGAGCATTTAGAATGTGTGGATTTAAAATAATAAAGATTATATATAATTTTCTAACATTATTGATAGTAATAATAAGGAATATATTCAAGAATAAAGATGTTTTCCTCATTATTCGTGGCATATTCACCTTCCATTTTATTTAGCACATTGAATTATCCATACCTATTTATTTTATGATTATTAGGGAAATAATTTTTGAGAAATATTTTTTTCTAAAGTATTACCACTCCATATCTTCTATTTCATCATTTGTATTTTCATTTTTTATTATAAACATCCACTGATTGGATTCTATATCTAAATTATAGACATATAGAGTCATCTTATCCATCTCAAAAAAGTGGAGGATAGAAAATATATTTACCATTGAGTTAACCCACTATTTTGTGACAAGTAGATCCCAAGAGACACTATACATTGGTGTTCATTATCATCAAAGGACTAAATTTCATGTTCCTCCTAATTGGATAACATAGAATGCTTCAAACTATTTTAGTTATTATTAGTATCTTGAAAGTAATGGGTTAGCATTTCCATGAAGTTTTGAACTCTGTATCTCTTTAAATTAAGGATTTTCATTGGGAAATAATTACATTATCTGAAGACAAGTTGTTGTCCTAATTTACAATATTTCCCACCATTTTCTAAAATTGAAAATGTTTGGAAAAATTTTAATTCCACAAGTCATAATTATTATTTTATTTTTCTCATAATTAACTCTCAAGGAATATCTTATGATATCCCTATGTTTATCATTTTTCAATAAAAAATGATTCTATGATGTTCAAATATGCTTAGACTTATCCATAGGTTTTTTTACCAATGTTTCCTAATTCCTCAATTAACTATTATATACATTTAATACAATCTAAAATGAAAATACTTTTTCTTACAAGAACATTATATAATTTATATATAAGAAACATAATAGTTATACATTCAGTGATCAAAAGGGATAGTATCATGGATGAATTGGGACCATACATCACTTATACATAAAAACACATTAAATTTACTAATATAATTGTTATTTATACATATAAAAGATGTCACTTTATCCTTAGAACATATAGTCACCTAAGGGTATACATAAAAGAAAGGTGTGAACTAAAAGCCATGTAAAAGAATGAATAAATGATATGAATAAATAAAACATTGGTTAAAATAATATACATCATAGAGAAAAAAATATGATCATAATAAAATAATTAGGGAAACATTTAATTGTTTAATGGAATGTGAAGATACATAAAAAATAGACATAATTTCATAGCGTTCAAATACAACACATTGTTGTAAAAAAAGATAGCATCGTGTTCACACATAACATATTTTCATAATAATAATATAATAATTGTGAACAAATATAGAATCTTATTTATCCTTATAAAAATAATCTCATGAGATTCAACAAATTAACCTACGAATTGGATGAATATATAATTTTCTTCCTGCCCATCACATAATAAGATTCACATAATCATGCATTCCACATAGAACGTATAACAATCATGGCCCGGAAATAACCAATGGAAGTTATTGTTTTTCATATAGAATTAATAAATCAACATTTTAATAATAAATAATGGGGTTATAAAATTAATAACATGAAACATATTTTTTATTATCTTCATAATTATTGAGAAAATAAAAAACATCTCAAGAGGATTAGTAGAAGTGTTTTGAAAGGATCATTATTTTTTGGAAAAAAAATTGTTTTCCATTATAAATAATAGTGGTAATTTTTATATAAAAGAAATAAAATATAATAATAGTTAAATTCATTTTTATCATTTGGGGAATATCCATGACAATAATGATGTAAAATATGGATATCCTTAATAGACAGAGTTGGTTAAAAAAATCAACTTACCATAAATCCCTTTATATTTAGTTTCGTTTACTCATCCTGAATAATAATCTATGGATTATTAAAACATAGTAACAAAAGTTAATTATGTTAATTTATTCAACTAAAAATCCATTATAATTTTTGAACTCTAATTTGTATTACTATTTATTATATGTGAGTTGTTTTGATATCATGTTTTTATAAAATTTTCTTGTTTTTTTGTGATGTCTCGACTTTTGTTTGAGGTTATTTATAAATTAGAATAAATAATTCAAGAATTATAAAAACATATATTTTTAAAAATTTATATGCTGTCAATAATTTATTATAAAAAACCATAGATTTTTGCTTAATATAAGGATTGGGAATGTCCACATTGGTGATTAACCTAATGTTGATGTATCAATTCCAAACGAGGGGGAAAGGGAAGATTGATAATATATATTTCATAATTATTAAGATTCTAAAATGTTAACATAATTAATATAATTATAACATATATCCTAAATAATTTAATATGAATTTGTTTTTAAATTAATTTGGAAAAATATAGAGAATAATTATAAGAGAGAATAGTTTATATAAATATACACTTTCCACAATGTAGCTTCCTTTATATGAAAATAAAAATACATTGTTTTTTCATTTGTTTTATTATATAATATCCATAGTTATTATGAGGGGATTGAAATGGAGAATTTGGGTGGAAATTTGGCTTTTTAAGATGAAGGAGGATTTGTTTCCAAGAGGATAAGGAGGTGTTATTTATACAAGAAGAGTGGGATAATTTTAGAATAAATTATTATATAAAATATTATATCATAGGTAAAACTCATAATAATGAATTTTTTTAATTATAGGTCATATATAATTATAATTTAATGGTTTCAGGAATTTAAATGCATATATAATTCCAATTAAATTAGTTTATTGAACAAATGAAAAAAGAACAATTTATATTTTAAGGGAACATATTTGAATTTAGGATTAAGAAAATGATTTTTCAGTTTGAAAATTAATCTTATTATTTATTAATTCGTCATTTATGAATGTAAATATTTTTTGGATAAGCCTAATGTTCTATAAATTATATATCCATTATTACCTCATGAATTATTTAATTTAAAATGCAATGGTTATTAGAAAACCAGCATCTTTACTATCAACCCAGAACATGAATTATATAATAAAGAAAACATTTAGAAAATATAAACATGATGATTTATAAAATTATATTAACTATATCAAAATAAATTTTTAAACATAGGTAATTTTAATTTTTAATATAAATATTATTTTTTTATTAAATTTTTTTAAAAATATTCATAAAAAATGCCCCTATATTTTCATGGAGTCGAATAATATTTTATTTATTTTTTTGAATTATATTTTATATATTTACTTATATTACTCATGATAAATATTATTTAAATAAGAAATTATTATTTTAAGGTAAAATTACATTTCCAATGGTCTAGTTATTATTCCCAATGGTCGATTTACAATTCTCTATGGCCATGTTTCTATTGCAATGGTAACATTACTATTAAAATAGCCACAAATCCTCTTATATATACCACTTAATTATTCCACTCAATATTCATTACAAGTCCACGCAATTTTATATATTTTAATTCTCTATGATTCTGGTCAGTTTACTAATACATTTTCTAATTTTATAGTGTTATTAATATGGGAGATGAATCTTCTAGTATGGGGTGTTCTATATTTTTCCATTTTTTATTTTCCTTACAATTTATTTTTTATTTTAATATTTTTAATTCTCATTTAATATCAATATGACTAATTTTATTGTTATTATGAATGTATTAATGTGTTATTTTTTTATCTATATAATGTATATGTGTAATAATTAAATAATATAGTATAAAATAGATTTCTTAAAAATACTTTTTTAATAAGTATTATGTCATTAATAAACAATTATAAATTTTTTTTGACGAAATACCAAATTGAAATTATCATGAAAAAACAAATAGTTAACACATTAAAATGATAATTTTAAGAAACAATTATTAAAAACGGTGTTAAAATGATTTATTTAGATCATATATGATATTATATTTTTTTAAATGAATATGGTGTAAAATTATTATAAATTTTAGTTTATTATACATGTGTTTAAAGAGTCTTCTATTAATGTTAAATAGAAGATAAGGGGTATACGTTAAAAACTCTTTATTTTTTGTGATTCGTTATTATTATGTTTCCAATGATGAAATTTCATATGTTATCTCTCGTGATACAATTATTTTTATTAAAAACATTCTATCAATTCATAATACATTTGGTTATTTAATATTTCTCCATTTATGTACTCTTGAGATAGAAAAAACATTTTCATAAAAATATGACATTATTTAACCCTTTAATAGAAAATCATTTTTCTTCCATATCCAAATTATCTAAAAATGAATTCAAAATGTGTTAATATTATCCAATAAATTATTAAATTCATTTTTAACACTGATTTAACCTTAAGAAATTTTATTAATGGTAATATTATTCACATTTTCATAATGAGGAGGTTTTGACTTTTAACAAAAATGTAATAGGAATATTTGTTTTAATATACATAGAGTAAATAGAATTTCCCACATTCATGAAAATTCAATGTTTTTATTATTTGAATTAATGTTTCATTCATTATTTTCAATGAAATTATATTCCAAAATATATTTGGAATATATTTTATAATGATTTTATTTTAAAATACAAAGAGTATTTTCCATAGGAAATATTAAACATGATCTTTTAAATGAATTTTCGTCAAAGATAACATCCTTTGTTTTTTAATATTATTTACTTTATATATAATCCCATGATAAAATAATTACTAGTTCTATATATTGTTTATGTTTATGATTTTTAAATATCAATAAAACCATTTTTTCATAGCTTAACTTATGATGAATGTTTTTGTGATATTATGGAATATATCTAAATGGATTTATGATTATGTTACTTGTAAGCCGCAAATTATAAATACATTCACAGGATTTTGTAATTATTAATGTTCATTAAAATCAGAGGGTATATGAATGATTATATCACGATATAGATGGGTTAAATGGGAGGATTTCCCATGAAAACAGATAGGGTATGTGCTATTTTATCTGAACACTGATGTAGGTACATAGGTGGTTAGTCCAAGACAAACATGTTATGAATGTGTTAATGGGTAGACTTAATATAATATGTCTATCATTATAATTATTCCACATTCTATTCTACTATTTTATAACATGATCATGTCACGTGTTAATTTATCTATCTATGATTAATTTCTATTGAACTATAAATATTTTTGTCATGATTCATTTTTATAATCATTGAATTACTGGTTATGATTTTAAAATGTAATGTTCAAGTTATCATACCAATTATGGAAATTATATGTTTAAATTATCATTGATATCTCATTTTTTTACCTTTATTTAGAATCTATGATAACCCTTTAACATGTTATCTTTTGTATAGGATATTAAAAATAATTTTTTTATGTTTATAAGAAATTTGTTATTTTTTAATAACTCAGTGTGAGATATTGTATTTATTTTATAAACTCGTTTTTATTCATCAATGTTTTGAAATACAATAAAGCATCATAGTTCTGGAATGTAATGACTTGTTTTGTAATGTGTATTCATCTACTATGTTATTATATTTATTTATGGAAAGTATGGGTTTATATAAATTGTATTAGATAATGTTTTATTTAATTTTCTAAACAACATTGATAAATATTTCGTGATTACCCTTAATATATTCATATATATTGGAAAACATCAAATGTTATATTAAATAAATGTTTGTGTATTTCTTAGAAAAACCACCCCAATGGGATACTATATGTGGAAATTGTTTTGGAATATATTCATATAGGGGTAATAACCATTATAATAGCTTGTTGGGGATAAATTTACCATCATTATAGTGAATGGTTATCGTTCCCTTATTATGCATCTGGTTTGAAAAACTCAAGGGATATGAAATATATAATGCACATATTGATCAAGAACCATTTTCAAGGATTTGAATAGATTATGATAATGAGTAACTATATTAAACCCATAGTATCAATGAATGAAATGAATATTTTTTGATTTATACATCATATTGATTCTTTTCCATTATCATTTGGACTCTCGCTACAATTATTGTTTCTTACAAATTTCATTTTAGTTTTAATCAATGATTCAAACCAAAAGAAACCATGTTAATATATTATTTCATAGAAAATTAAGTGATGGTCATCAAGGGAAATTAAATGTTATGAGAGTTGGATTGAAACATATGATTAATATTCTCACTAAACAATCTGATTCTTTAAATTATACTTACCTACCTCTTGATAAAAGTAGGGAACAAAATAATGATGACTCTTTCACGAGAAACATTGAATATATTTGACTTATTCTATCGATCGACTAGTTTATATGTATTGGATCAATACAATTTAATATATATTTTCTATTTCCTCCTGTTTGGATCTTGAATAATTAATAATTTCTTCTATAATTTGGAAGTATATGTAGATTAATGGCTGAATCTAATTAAGAACATGGTGATGTTGTGGTTAATTTACTCTATAGAGGTTGATCAGATTTAAATTAGATTTATCAACAAGTAAACTCCCTATATCCACTATATGAAAATAAATAATGAATTACTTTTATAAATTTATAATGATTATGAATCTATTGGTGTATATGATGAAATTTTTTAGACATATAAAATGGACCATTTTCGTATTATTATTAAACATGAATGAATGATTGACCTATTCTTCATTAGCTACAAACCAATTATTTGAATTGAGTTATCCAAATGGGGCATTGGTATAAATGAAGAAATAATTTTATGTGCTATAAATGTATTCAAATATATTGGTGTTACCCATAAATTTCATGGTTTTGCCAAGAATATAAATATGGAATTATATTTAAATTATAATCCTAAACAACTAGGGTGGAAGACGATGAACCTTCCATTCTTTTTAAACTATTGAAGGAGAGATATATGAAATTTTAATAAGGGGAATAATATGTGATTGATTATTGGGAATTAAGTTCAACCAAAAATCAAATATTGATGTTACGTGAAGAAGTAATTTTATAATGGAGTAAAATATCTATAGAATTCACCTCCAAAACACGAGTGTTTCAAATGTAAGGAGTATCAGCATTATTCTAACCAATGTAAAAATTTGAAGGTTATTGATGATGATAAATGTTAGTAACCTATTAATATAATATAAAATTTAAAATCACATATGATAACTGCTGTTTATATTGACTAAGAAAATATATTGGTGAAAGGTATTCCTACTATCTACTCTAGAACTACTAATTGTTTATTTTATTCATGATCTATAACTTCTTTTATATCTAAATAATTTGTATAGGGTATCGAAATACCACCATAATTATTATATGTAAAATTAGAAGTGAAATACCCTAATGGTATGATGAACAAATCTTAATCCTTTGCATCTTCATTGATTATTGTTTGTGGGAATTCAAGTCCTTCAAAACTCTTTATTCTCCCACTAGTTGAATTTGATGTTATCTTGGTAATGGATTGACTTTATTTATATAAAACCCACCTAAATTTATGTGGAATGAATGTCACATTTCATATTCTAAAACAACCTAATATATTCTAATTTTATGATGATTAATAAGAAATTTTAATGTAAATTTAATCTATCTTATTGGTCGAGATTCCTATTAAAGTGAGGGTGTTAATCTCATTGGGTTGGGGTGAAAATAAAAATTAATGATATTCTTTTTATATCAGAGTTTTTTGATGTTATTATAGAAGGATTTCATTTTGACCCTATTAATAAATATTTATTTTTTCAATATAACTCATACCTAGTGCTATACATATTTTTGATACCCCATATTGAAGTGCCCTGATTTAATTTCATTAATTAAAATAGTTTCTCTATGAGAATATTGATAAGGGATTCAATTGGGAACAGTTCTCACTATTGGGTGAACATGTTTGTATTGTTAATAAGGAATATGTATTAGTGTGACTCGACATTTATTATAGTGATATTAACAAGATCCCAAATAGAACAAGTGTCATATACCTAGAATTTATGAATTTTAAGGTCAACTGTGCAGATTATAATACATTTCCAAGAACAACAATCATTTTATATTACATAAATCAAGGATCATGAAGGAGAATATAACCAATATAGAATTCAATAAAAAGAATTTACAATGAAACTTTATTGTAATTCCATTTAGTCTTAAAAAATCCCATTATCTAAATACATTTTTAATAAATACAGTCTTTAGAAATTTAGTTGATATGTTTTAGGAAGTATGTATATTTTTTATTCTAGTATATTAATTGTTAAATAAATATATTGAATATTACTAGAGAATTATACTAAATACTGTATGAATGGATAAGTGGTCTGAAATATTTAAAAATCATGAATTTTCATAACCAAAATAATCAATTTTGGTTATATAATCATAATAGAGGATATTTTAGATGATAAATCAAATAAAAAAATTATTAAAGGTAAGACTATAATAACCACTAGGAATGAGATTCATTGTTTTACTAATTTGGTTTGATATTATAAATTTTTTATTGATAACTTTCAAAAGAAACCTAATGAAATCACAACATAAATTCAAAAGGGATGCAACTTCCGTTTGGAGATGAATATGATGAAAATATAAATGAACTAAATTTAAGGTTAGTTATAACAATAGTTCCTATATTCTCATATATTAGGTAAGGGTTTTTATCTATATTTAAGAAAAAAAGAATACACAAGGATGTTTTCTATTGCATACTGATCTGGTTATTTCTTATAGCTCACTCCATTAGAAGCTTCCTCAACAAAATTACCTAGCTCATGATTTGGAGTTAGATTTAAAAATATTTTTCATAATGATATTTATGCATTATCTCTATAGAGAATTGGATAATATATATACAAATCGAAAAAAATTTAAAGAATAGGTTAACCAAAAATATATTAATATGCACTAGAGATGGTGGATGTTATTCCTATAAGATTATTAATGCCCAATACATTACCACCATGTGAAATAGATCAAGGTAGTGAATGATTTGAGTCAAAATGATCATGCTAAATTATATATGACGAGGATAAAAAATAATGAATATTTATTTATTTTCAAATGATGGATCCAGAAATCATTAATGAAAGGGAGAAATCATTTCTTTCATAAATAATTTTTTAACTGTCAATTCATGTGAGGGTAAAAGAGACACAGAAGGAAGATATGTAATTATAGATGAAATATTTATATCATCTTGAGTTCATAAACGGTTATTATGTAATTATAAGGTTAAAAACAGTTATTTATTTCCTTCCATGCCATATATAAATAATGATTTTTTGTATTTAGCTAATTCATCATCATTTTGTATTCATCACAAATGTGTCAAAAATATATAGTGATATGAATGAGTATTTTTTCTATGACAACACAAAGAAAGACATTTAGGAGTATGTATCTCATTATTTTTTATGAAATCATGTTTATGATATGATACATAATTCTAATTTTAAATTACAACCATTACACATACCATAATTGTAATTTGAAAACATCATCGTGTAATTTGTAGTAAGACTCAAAAAAAGTAAAAATAACATATTGTTATTTCTGTTATAGTTGATCACAAAAAAATATATCATACATAATTTAAATAAAATAAGATTTATCTATTGCTCAGTTTTACATAATATAAATTATTGAATTGGTATGGTTTCAGGAAGAACCACATTCAATTGTATTAGATCTATTTCTGATGTTTACCAAATTATTTGGAAATTTCTTCAGCGAGATCTAGTTTTAGAGTTCATTTTCAAAACAAAATATCATCACCAAAAGGTTTTTATGAATAAATGAACCATTAAAAAACAATATAATATGATAAGATCTATTTTCATGGATTTCAATGGTGGTGGGATTAGTACCTTACTCTAGTCAATTTTTCATACAACAATATCTTCCACTCACAAATTGAGAGAAATCATTATGAATCTATATATGAAAAAAAGTATAGAATTATATAATCCAATGATAATTTTTTTGGGAAGAATGAAATTTGGACCTAAAATATTAGGTAAAATGGCTATGAAATTTCTATATATTCCCCATCATGTGAAGCCTGCTCAAAGTTGATAGGTATCTTATGCTCTTAATTAGTAATGAAATCTTTAATTTAATGTCGGGGAGATGTTTTTCCTCTTAATTTCACAATAGAATAATATTATAAGGTTTTAATGTAAGTGAAATTGAATCCCATGGTATATTATCCCCTTTGTTATTTTTTATCTGGTTGGTATGGTATCATTTCACTTTGTACTTCCATCAATCATCTCTTAAGATCACAATGTGTTCCCTGTTTTTCCCTCGAGGAAGTAAATACTCAATCCTTCACATGCAGAAAGCTTATAGGTCATAATGTAAGAGCATGATATTTTCTATAATGAACAGGTATAAATATTAGATATTAGATAAAATTTCTATAGAAAATGACTACTCACCTAGAAAATATTCAATAGGGGAATATGAAATTCAATGAATATTCCTTCAAAATTAAGGAATTGATGAGACAATAATATCCTCATTTTTAATATCATTGTTATAGAATATCGAGGAAAAAATTTATTTAAATGGTGGTATAATTTAAGACACATAGATTTTATAATACAGTTTTGTATAAATGAATTAGAATTATTTGATTTCTTGTTTTACACGCAACAATAACTATAAACAAACCACAATATTCTATAGGTTTCTTATTATTCAATGTGAGAATTATCAAATTGTCATTATATTTGAGAGTATCAATATGAAAAAATGTGTTATGAAAAAAATTTCTATGTATGTATATGATTAATTACATAGTTATCAATAGATTATATATGAAAATAAAAAACATTTGAATTTTAAATAGATTTTGTTTTTAAAAAAATATTGATTTCATTGTGGTTTTATCTTAATAAAAAATATAATTACTATGATTTAAGTATATCAATGAATTTATATAGTAAATATTCAATCAAATTTATTATTATGATTCTTTTTTTCTAGGTATGAGAATATAATAAATCCACTTTTTCAAAAAAATGTATTTTTTGAAAAAACAATATCTCCTCATTTTTTGTATTTCTTCTAAAATGATATTATTACCAAAATAAAAAATGAATACTGAGAAATGGATATCTAATTTTGAAAAAGTATGTCAATAATTGATAAATTTGTCCCCTTTATTTTTGGTCAATTCCAATACTAAACCTAATAAATTTTTTGTTAACACTATGAAGTTACAATGGGTTAATTATGCTTAAAACTAATTTGATGATGCTTAAAATTCATTCAAACACTTTTCTATATCCTATTTGAGGAGATTGTTTTGGAAATATCTATACTAGTCTATAATATATGGACACATTGTTCAATTTTTTTACAATGGCCACTATATTAATTTTACAATAAAAGAAATAGAATATTTAACTCTCTATAATTTAATATCACCAAAATTATTATAAATGTAAAAAGAGAAAAATTTTGGATATAAATGTTTATTTATCATAATAATTAATTTTTTTTATCATCTAAATTTATTTGAAATTTTTTATTCTAAATAATTAACTAAAATTATTACACAACACTCACAAATTATTTAATCAATAAATACAAAAATAAAATAAATTGTTTCATAAATATTAAAAGGATTGAATTTGGGTGAATTGTAATTTTAAATTAATAATTTATATAATGTTATCATATTAGTTATTTATTATTGGATTAGATTTTAATTTCATAACTATCATTTTGTCAAAAATATTAAATTAATTGAAGTGTCAAAATTATATTAACAGTATTTTAATTCAATGAATAGTTCTAAAAATTATTTAAATATAATTAAAAAGTAATGATGTCAAGTAGTATTATTAATTTTCTAAAATTTATTACCTTGGTAATTTTGGATCTAATTTATTCCATATAAGTAAAATAATAATAATTTAATATTATAAAATTCTTTACCATGGTTATAATTAAAGTTGGTTAACCTGGGTTTGTTAAACCCTAACACAAGGTTAATTTTTTTTTACCAAAACTAGTTTAAATTAAAAGTGGTTATTATATTTATACCTCATACTCCTTTTATTTGAATATTTTTAAATTTATAATATTTTTAATTGATAACAAAATAGTTATATTTTATTCATTTTAATAATTCCATGTGTGTCCTTTCCCTCCATTTTTAACAGATGTCACTTATTTCTTTTACATACACAACAATTAGCCATATATCTTTCCCAAACCCAGAAATATTAAAATATTAAAATCTTTATCCAAAAATAATATGTAAATTTTGACTTATAATTTCACTACAAGAGTCCCTAAAAAGGGATCTAAAATAGTCTTATTAAAGAATATGTGATCTTTTTACTTGACCATGTTAATTTTATTTATTCCTCAACATTACATACATATTTGTTATTCATTATATAATAAACAACTGTATGTAATTAATTTACTAAACTATTATTATGACAATGTAACTAAAATTATATACCTTCTTTTCCATCAAATGATAAGAAAAAGTACCACATGTGCGTACTTGTGGACTACCAAATCCACATAGTGATAAATTAATTTTCCATTGCCATCCTTGATGGATGGTAATTATGATGTATTTAATGTTTTAATATGTAATTTATGACCTAATTATACTTATATAATTATAATTTGATGTATTAATTATTACATTAATTTTTTTTGGAAAATGATAACATCACTCATGGGTACATGTGGACTACCACCTCAATGAAGCGATTTTAATTTTTTTCATTTTCAAATTACATTGATTGTAATAAGGAGATATGTAATGAATATATGTGGTATATATGATAAATTAAATTTTTCATATGTTACTACTTATATAAATTTATATTTTCTTAACCTTGTAAAACTCAAAACAATGTTATCGTGTTCATATGCCCAATCATCTCCATGAATGATGTAATTCATTTTTATATCGTCATATTGTATTGATTACAATGAATATTAATATAAATAATACATATTATATTTATATCTTGACTAAAATTCTATTTATAATTAAATAATGATCAATGTAAAAGGATTGAAACAACTATATCAAAATTATCTAGGAAAGTGAAAAAGTTATCACCTGAAAACAATTCTTTTAATAAATAATTATTAATAAATGGGTATTGAAATGTCATAAGAGGATAATATATAATTTTATGAGTAGATGCATGATTTTTTATGTGTATAATATATTATTTTCTTACATGAGTTTAAGGTGATTTCAAATAAATTCAAACTTGAGCTAATGGATTTAGGTTACATTCCCCTATTTGTTGGTATTATTTATTATTAAGTTTTTTTTATTATGAAATTTAATGATATAACTCAAATGAATATAATTAATTTTCTTATAATCTAGTTATTTATTGACAATACATTTTTTACTTCAATATTACTCACACTATATACTAAATAGACACAATGAACATTATTAAGGTAATCCAACATTATTTCATTGTACGGTTGGTAATACATTTTCATAAATGTAAAAATATTCCATGAAAATTATAAAATTCATTATTATTATACTTTTATTTTTTAATTTCATTTTTACCCATAATTTATTTGTAAGAAATTAATCGAAAATTACTATCATTTTATGAACATTGTAATTTTTAATTTTTTAGAAAATTTTAACGGAATCATTTTATTATTGTAAAACAAATGTAGGGAATTTATCACCATCATGACCACTCTATGAATAAAATCGTAATTTAAATTTTTGAATATTTATTTTAAAATAAATTTTTTCCATAATATTTTATAAATTTAATATTTTAAATATGTGATGTCACAATGGAATGGTTATATTCCGCCAGAAATTTAACAATTGTTATTTTAATGTAATCTTCTTCTTTGATTATAGGTAGTTATGTTAATTATGATTTACATGGGATCTGATCCAATGATACAATATTTTTTAATTTTAATATTTTTTTATGATTTTGTTTATTAAATGTTGATGAACCCCATTTTCTTTTACATAGATTATGTTTTGAGGGATTATTTTATGATCTTTTGTAATTCAAATGAATGGAATTATGTTTATGTAATGGTTTAGAAAATAATTATAAATCCGCAAATTCATTGGGTAAATATTAATGTTCTAGGTGCTCAAATGTTGTAGAATTGGTTACCCCAATCCTATAATAGGTTTCTTGGGAGGTTATCCCAATCCTAAAATGGTGTACACTAGAGTTAATCTCAAGATCTAAAAAGGTACACTAGAGGGTATCAAAATTATATAATGTCAGGGATATATTGGTAGGTTTCCTTGACATATGATTTCTAAAGATATGATTATGACACACTATATCCCATTCTATTATGGAAAAAACTTATTTTAATATTTTATTCCCTTAGCTCATGTTCATTGATCCCATTTCTATTCATTTCTTGTGAACATCAATGAATTATGTCAAAACATATATTTATGATATAAAAATTTTTGTGTACTATTTTCAATGGTTAAGATCATGCCCTCAGGCCCATTACGATCATGTTATCTATAAATTTTCACTAATATCTCCCCTTTTACCCTTATTGAGAATTTATATAACTGTTTATTATGTTGTTTCCCCATGATATAATGAAATGTTTTAAGTGTGATTTTTCTAAGAAGGATATCTATATGAAGAACTAAGTAGTAGATAGTTTAGATATTTTATGGACCAATTATTTATGTATCAATGTTTCTAAAGATACTACACCTTTATCAGCCTATAATGGATCATAATGTTATATAATAAACACCAATATAATAATATGTGATATTTAAGTATGAAAAGTATTTTCTACTAATAAAACTATCCCTGAATAGGGCCACTACTACCCTCCCCAATCTAGATACAATGTGGGATGAGTTTTTGTATTTTTATTGTAACACCCCAAGATTTTATGAGATATATTATTTTGATGTCTTCTATTATACACTACACCAATATTAGCTTGTACTATATGCAACATAGTTTTAGCTTGCAGTATATGCAACACTATTTTTGGCTCATGTTACACACAATTTCAAGTTCGTTTTGTGGAAATTATTCTAAACGACATTATGTATAGATTTTCTTTAATGCTTAAATGAAATATGTTTTGATTATGTTATAAGAAACATCAAACAGAGATTTCACTACATGAAGCCTTGACTTGGCTTGCATTACTTGCAATCAAGACCTTCTTCGATAGCGTTTTTAGTACGCAATACAAAGTTTCACTAAATGAGATATTATTATAATATTAATATGAACTAGCCATTATGAATTGTAATACCCACATTTTGAAATTTTATAAATTTTACCTTACAAAATGGACTTCATTTTTAGATTCGGAATATCGAAATTAGCCTAGGGTAAAGTTTTGGTATTTTTCTCAAAACATTCAATTTTTTATGATTAGTGAAAACACTGGATTACTATTTTAAAAACCAACTTTTTATTTTAATAATTATTTATTTTATTTAAATTTATTTTATGTCAAAATTGATACATAATGCCTATATAAGTTTAATGTAATTCATTGGAGTCATTTTATAATAATTGTATATATATAAAAATTTTATTGAACTTTTCATCGTCTTTTACCCACCTCCTAGGGGAATTTGCAAATGTACATAAAATTTAATTTTACCATTTCTGTAAGTGGAATTTAAAAAATCTGAGAGACACGGTTAATATCAAGGAGAAAAATGTGGTTCAATAAGATAAAAATAATTTTTGGTGAATAGTAATTTTTTACTTTTATTTACCACGGATAAAAGTAAATAGGGTAATTAAGGGTAAAATGATATGATTATTACCCTAACACATGTCCTAATTCTATTTGATAATTATAATTCGACCAAAATAAACCTTATGAATATAATATTATCATTTAGGTCCATTTGTATTAGATTAGGACATTTATTATTATTTTATTTAAAAAAGAGTTAAAATAGTTAAAATCAACATTTAATAAGTAAAACATTTTTAATATACAGTTATACATAAGATAAATTCAACTATAAATATTCATTAGAAAGATAAAATGATTTCTTACCTAATTTTAGTTTATTAATAATTTTTATACATAAAATAATATATGTTATTTATGACACAATGGTGATGAAATAATTACCTAAATAATGATGTATTAAAATAATTGATATTATAAATACCCAAATAAATGAAATTTGAGACTTTTTATGAATTCAACTAATTTTCTATGATAATATGAAATGTTAGTATCTATTTAATTAATGTTGTTTGAACTAATAATTCTGTTATGATTTTCAAAAAAATCAATTACCAAATAGTGTCAAAATTGACATTAAATAGTTTTTAAAACAAATTTTATATTATTAATTGTTATTATATTCCTAAAAATCTAATCTTTGGAAACATGAAATAGATAAGGTTATATATATTAATAAAGAACCACTTTGGGTTTTTTTGGCTGGTTATAGTATGTTTATTAACCATATAGTGTAAGAAAACATGAAGACATGGTAAAAGTTAAATAATTTAACATAGAGTTAAATATAAAATATAAGGTTAAAATAGTAACATAAACTTCTTTAAAATATATTGGTTGAGATTATTTCGACCCATAACCACTTTAGATTCGAAATAAATCAATTTGGAGCTATTATAAACCTAATATGAATTTATTTTAAAATAATATTGTAAGTTTTCCAAAGGTGCCCCTCTCATCCATTATAAAAAGTGAACCCCTTCCCTCTTCCTGCCACAAAATTTTGAGGCTTGAAGCTCGTCCAACCTCTGCCCATTTATCCTCTACACTTCCCTAGAAACATTCTTGAGGTTCTGGTCTACTTAGAAGACCAACTCTACTTCCTTAAGAGGAAGATTAAAGGAGGTGTGTCGAAGAAGAGGTAATCTCTTCTTCTGATTATCTCAAGTTTATTTCTTCTTCTACTTCTTCTTCTTTATTTTTATCATTATAAAGTAATAAAATCAGTATTAAATATATACTTATAAGTTATTATAAATATGAAACATCCCTATTTCACCTTCTATCCATCCTACGGAAAACGAAATCACCGCGCGTGCATAGGTAAGGAATTCCGTCTCCACGCTGTGGTGTAATCTATTTTCAACCACCACCTTACATGGATGGGTATAATGGTGTAAATAAATAACTATATATGATTATTTTAAAGTTATATTGATTATGAAATATTATACATACACTAAAATAAAATTCCACGATCATGAGAATGATATTATCGCTCGTGCGTACGTACAGACTACCGTCTCCACGAGGCGATTAGATTCATTCTCCATGTTAACCATTCATGAATGATTATAAAGTATATATAATGAATAATAATTAAATATATTATATGATAATGATACTGGATTAATGTATATATATATGTTTGTCATCTACTTAATTCCATTCAATTTAATAAGGAAACGAAAACAGCGTTCATGCGTATGTACGACCTACCATCTCCATGAATGGTGTATTTCATTCCATTTATCGATCTATCATATATATATATATATGTATATGATGAATATATATTATATATAAATCATTTTTTACATTCTTTAATTAACTAAATTTGGATATAAGTAATAATATCAAGAACAACAAGTCAAAACACGTACAATAAATGAAACGATTTTACCCAAATCGCTGTTTTTACATCGAATTTACAAAAGAACAGGTAATATAATGTCATAAGTAAACTATATATGATATCATAACAATGAATACGATTCTGTAATAATTCAATTAAATTATTTAAATCATTATACAGGAGGTTTGGATACATATGAAGCATATCAGACATAAGGTAAGGGATAACTATTCCAATCTCGTTCTTATCTGAGATTGTTTATTCGTAAGTATTTACTGGTGTTATTGTTATCATCCATGTACATGTTTTCTAAAAATGTTTTCATGTATGTTCAATGTCATTTTTACCTATTTTTGAATTTTACCACATGTTATGAAAGGAATCTTACTTTTTTTTTACCGCACGAGGATCTTTTTTACTTTTCCAACAAATGTACGAGGAGAATGTTATTTTTAACTTATTTGGCGTGAATGGATTTTTAGGGTTTCATAACGCCTAATTTTCAGGATTCATCCTCTAAAATATTGCATGATTATTTAAAAAAATCCCATTTCATTTAAAATTTCATGTAATTTTGTGAAAAGAAAATGATTTTGAAGAAGAAATGATATTTTCCTCAAGAATTCATTCCAAGTGTTTTATCAAAACTATTTTCCATCTAAAATGAAATTATTTAATTTGATTATGTTTTATGTATAATTTCTACATTATTTACATGGTTTGATTCTTATTATGATGAAAAGATATCAATTTTTAAATGGATTATGTTATGATATCATGATGTTATAGAATCCCATTCTATTATAAGGGTTATTCTATGATGTATGATTTATGATTTTGTGGCACACTAAAGAATGATTTCATTATGAGATGGGTGGGACCTATATCTCCATCCAATGCATTGGGTAAATATTTATATCTCATGAGATAGACATTACTGGAATGCTAAGTTAATCTAGTTCAGTGTTACAGGACTGAAACGAGGAGTGAACGCGATTTAGAAAGGGACTTTGTCCACTAAGATGGTCATGGAAACAATGCCTTGGCAACTATGGAAATCATAACATGTCCTTAATTTTTGCAACAATCACATGATTTATTCCCATTATATTTTATCATGATTGATGATCCATTATGATATATGCCTTACGTACTTCCAAGATTTATGTCTTTGCTCAAGATTTTGATGTTTAGATTTTATGTGAATGTTTTTACATTCAAATGTTTATGGATTGTTTTTTATTCTCTATGTTTACCCTTATTGATCATTTGATCTCAACCCTTTTATGTTTTATTTTCCCCCGGATATAAAGAATGGTTTTAGGTAAGAAAACCAAAAGGGGAAGATCTTTATGGGACATGTTGAAGATCTTTCACCATGATTATAGGATTACATTCCGAGTTTCCAAAGACACTAAACTAACAAGATATTTGGGTGTCTATTTTTGTCATGTATTAAGTATTCCGCAAAAGTAATGTAATGTCCATGTACGTCAAGCTTTGGGTCTCTACAGTTGGTATCAGAGCGAATGTTTATTTAACATTTGGAAACTAGGATGTGAGAACTTTAGTGAGATCCCTAGAGATATTTCTATGGTTTGTCTAGGGATGTCTCTATGTTTAAGTATACGTATAGGTTATAGTCCTAGAATTATGGAAATGATATTAGAATAAAACCTAAGGTGTTATATATTGAAGTTACTCCGCCTTTGTTATTATTATTTCCTAGAATGATTTTTACCACTCACACTATTCTTTTTGGGTTTTAGAAAATGGATGGAAACAGGAAGATTCACGATAATGGAGGATATGATGGACAATGGAATGATATTATTCATGAGCAACCAAATGAAATTGGATCTGGAAGTCCAAAAATCGTTATTATGCCTTATCATAAATCTCATAATATAATCAATAATCTCAACTTTGGTAAGTATCCCGACTCAGCTAATAGGAGAAATATGGAGTTTCATGATGATCATAGAGGAATGAAAGTTCAATTCCCCTCATGTAAATCATGTGCGAAGAGGCATCAGGGAGAATGTTTCAAAGGAACTGGAAGATGATTTTGGTGTGGAAAAGAAGGACACAAAGCCAATAATTGTAAAGGAAAAGGTTTAGTTAACACCATGGACAAGGATAATGGTCTTGCTAAGACATCAACAATGGTTAAATGTTTTAAATGTGGAATGTATGGGAATTATTAAAACCAATTCACTAAGGGAAAATCTCATGAAGAGAAGCAGCATGGTCATATGGGTAGTATTTATGTTGATGATGATGAAGAGACTACAAATTCTATAAGAGATGAAAGAAATGATGAAGCTCAGTCAGTGGTTTAAGAAGGTAGTGGAATTATTTTTGTTTATAAGGATTTATGTTGTATAGTTAATGGTATTATGGAATAAAGACACATCTAAGGATTGTTACACTATTGTTTTTCATAAAGTATTTGAATGTATATGTTGAATTGTACTGGTAACCATGAATAGTTATTAAGATATTTTTGTAAAGAAGATGATATGCACATAATGAATGTATATGGAGAAAATAATATGTTTGATATTATTCATGATCTCATGATTGATATAAGGACTAAGTGATATCATGGTTTGAGTATATAGAAATATTGGGATTTTGGTAAGTGGAATGAGTTAACTTTTGACAGCACTCATGTTTTCACTAAGGTTCTATGGTAATTCATGTTTTGAAAGAATACATAATTAAGGTATTCACATTATTGGAATGTGAACAACAAGATATATCGTATGATATATGGGGGATAAATGATGGTATTCACATTCTTGTTATGTTACCTTTCAAATAATCATTTTCTTTATACAATGAGATTGGACAGATGTATTTTGGATAAGCCTAAAGATTGGAATGGATTATATTTAACATCATATAGTATTATTTAAGTATATAACTTTTTTCTATATTATTTTTTGAATGTTATAATAGTATAGTTTTAGAAAAATGAAAACCCGTAGGACGGGCGACAACCATTCCCGTCGGACAAGGATGCGGCAATCGAACCCACAACTGAAGTGCGATAGGACTTTATCACCTATCACTGGCCTAGAGGAAGTCCCTGGTTAGTAGAAACTAGTTTTATTAAGCACTATGGTAGATGAAGTATAAGTCCATTTTAGAAACCATATATGATTAATCTCAGCATAGATGGACATATGTATTTTTAATAAATTGTGCTAAACTTTTTGCGATAGAAAGAGATGGAATGACCTATCATTCTATCACATGATCTTCTTACACTTCACGAATGAAAAATTCAACTTCATTTCTTTAAGAGATGAATTGGAAATTATTCAAGGCACGAACAACGATGAGATTGTACCAAAATCATGTAAGTATTCCTTTTAATTCAACAATTCTTCAACATTAGGGAAATGATATTGAGAACCAAAATTTTTTTCATAGTGCTCTTATATCTAATGAATCAGATAGAACCTTAGATCATCACAATTTTATGGCTTTGTGATTGTTGGATTTTTCATAGCCCTGTTCCCTACCACTCTCCATCAGAACCTGACGGTTAGATATCTCTTCCACATCCATATTTTCACCTATGATCTCTTATGTGGGAACCCAATTGATGAGTTACTTTGGGTATCCGTTTTGTTTCTAACATTAATTTTTTAAAAGTAAATTTTAGTATTAATTTTTACGATGTGGGTTTCTATGAAAGAAACTTTCATGTAGAAAACCATTTATATCCCCAATTAATTTCGAGGGCGAAATTCATTTTTAGGGGGGTATAATGTAACACCCCGAGATTTTATGAGATATATTAATTTTACGTCTTCTATTATACACTACACCAAGATTAGCTTGTACTATACGCAACACCGTATTAGCTTGCAGTACACGCAACACTATTCTTGGCTCGTGTTACACACAATTTCATGCTCATTTTTTGGAAATTATTCTACACAACATTATGTATAGATTCTGTTTAATGTTTAAATTTAATAATTTTTTATTATGTTATACGCAACACCAAACAGAGATTTCACTACTCGTATCCTTGACTTGGCTTGCATTACACGCAATCAAGACCTTCTTCGATAGCGTGTGTTGTACGTAATTCCAAGTCTCACTAAATGAGATATTATTATAATATAATTATGAACTAGCCATTAAGAATGGTAATACCCAGTTTTGAAATTTTATAAATTTTATCTTTCAAAATGGACTTCATTTTTTGATTCAGAATATCGAAATTATCCTCGGGTTAATTTTTGGTATTTTTCTGAAAACATTCAGTTTTTAATGAATAGTGAAAACACAGGGTTGCTATTTAAAAACCAAATTTTTATTTAAATAATTATTTATTTTATATAATTTTATTTTAGGTCAAACTTTATACATAATACGTATATAATTTCAATGTAATTTATTGTAGTTATTTTATAAAAAATTTAGATATATAAAAATTTTATTGAACTTTTCCCCATCTTTTACCCACCTCCGAGGAGAATTTGAAAATTTACATAAAACTTAATTTTACCGCTTCTCTGAGTAGAATTTCGAAAATCTGAGAGACATGGTTAATATCAATGAGTAAAATGTGGTTCAATAGGATAAAAATAATTTTTGGTGAATAGTAACTTTTTTACTTTTATTTACCACGGTTAAAAGTAAATATGGTAATAAAGGGTAAAAATGATATTATTATTACCCTAACACATGTCCTAATTCTATTGGATAAGAATAATTTGATCGAAAACAACCTTAGGAATATAATATTATCATTTAGGTCCATTTGGATTCAATTAGGACATTTATTATTATTTTATTTAATAAAGAGTTAAAATAGTTAAAATCAATGTTTAATAAGTAAAACATTTTTAATATAGGGTTATACATAAGATAAATTTTATTATAAATATTCAATATAAATATGAAACTATTTAATACCTAATGGTATTTTATTAATAATTTTTTGGCATTAAATTATTTATGTTATTTATGACGCAATGGTGATGCAGTAATTACCTAAATAATGAAATATTAAAATAATTGATATTATAAATACCCAAATAAATGTAATTTGAGACTTTTTATGAATTACGATTATTTTCTATGTTAATATTACATGTTAGTATTGATCTAATTAACCGTTTTCGAACTAATCATGCTTTTATGATTTTCACAAAAATAAATTACCAAATAGTTTCAAAATTGACATAAAATAGATTTTAAAACAAATGTTATATTATTATTTTTTATTACATTATTAAAAATATAAGGTTTAATAAAATCACTTAGATAAGGTTATATATATTAATAATGACCTAATTTGGGTACGTTTGGCTGGTTATAGTAAGTTTATTAACCATATAGTGTGAGAAAACAAGAAGACACGGTAAAAGTTAAATTATTTAACATAGAGTTAAATCTAAAATATAAGGTTAAAATAGTAACCTAAACTTGTCTAAAACCTATTTTTTGAAAGGATTTAGACCCATACCAACATTATCTTCTAAATAAATCAGTTTGGAGCCATTATAAACCGAATATGACTTTATTATAAAATAATATTGTATGTTTTCCAAAGGTGCCCCTCTCCTCCCTTATAAAAAGGGAAACCCTTCCCTCTTCTCTTCGCACCATTTTGAGCCTTGAATCACTGGAAACCCCTACCCATTTCTCTTTTCCACTTCCCTAGAAACATTAAGGATGTTCTGGTCTTCTCAAATGACCAACTCTACTTCCTTAAGAGGAAACTTAAAGGAGGTGCGTCGAAGAAGAGGTAGTCTCTTCTTCCGATTCTCTCAAGTTTCTTTCTTCTTCTACTTCTTCCTCTTTAGTTGTCTCAATACAAAGTAATAACATAATTATTACTTATATAATGATATGTTATTATAATTATGAAACAACCCTATTTCACCTTCTATCCATCCTACAGACAACAAAATCACCGCGCATGCGTACGTACGGAATATCATCTCCACGCTGTGGTGTAATTTGTTTTCGACCACCACATTACTTGGATGGCTATAATGGTGTAAATAAATAACTATATTTGTTTATTGTAAATTGATATTGATTCTGAAATATTATATATACAATTCAATACAATTCCACGATCATGAGAATGATATCATTGCTCATGCATATGCACGGACTACCGTCTCCACGACGCGATGAGATTCATTCTCCATGTTAACCATTCATGAATGATTATAAAGTATATAAATGAAAAATAATAAAATATATGAAATAATAATGATACTGTATTTATGTATATATATATGTATTTCATCTACTTAATTACATTCAATTCAATAAGGAAACGAAAACAGCGTTCATGCGTACGTACGACCTACCGTCTCCATGAACGGTGTATTTCATTCCATTTATCGATATATCATATATATATATATGTATATGCTGAATATATATTATATATAAATCATGTTTTAAATTCTGGAATTAAGAAATCAGGATATATGTAATAATATCAAGAACAATAAGTCGAAACACATACAATAAATGAAATGATTTTACCCAAATCGCTGCTTTTACATCGAGTTTACAAATGAACTGGTAATATAAAGTCAAAAGTAAACTATATATGATATCATAACAATTAATATGATTCTGTAATAACTCAATTACATTATTTAAATCATTATACAGGTGGATCAGATACATACGAAGCATATCAGACATAAGTTAAGGGATAACTATTCCATTCTCATTCTTATCCAAGATTGTTTATTCATAAGTATTTACTGGGGTTATTGTTATCATCAATGTCCATGTTTTCTAAAAATGTTTTCATCTATGTTTAATGTCCTTTTTACCCATTTTTGAGTTTTACCACATGTTATGAAAGGAATATTACTTTTTTTACCACATGAGGAACTTTTTGACTTTTCCAACAAAAGTATGAGGAGAATGTTATTTTTAAGTTATATGGAGTGAAAAGATTTTTACGGTTTCATAACACATCATTTTCATGAAGCTTCGTCTACCAAATTGCATGATTATTTTCAAAAAAACCCTTTTCTTTTAAAATTTCATGGCATTTTGTCAAAAGAAAAGGATTTTGAAGAAGAAAGGATATTTTCTTCAAGAATTCATTTCAAGTGTTTTATCAAAACTATTTTCCATCTAAAATGACATCATTTAATATGATTATTTTTTAAGTATAATGTCTCCATTATTTTCATGGTTTGATTATTCTTATGATGAAATGATATCCATCTTTTATATGGATTATGTTATGATGGCATGATGTTTAAGAAGCCTATTATATTACATGGGTTATGCTATGATGTATGGTTTATGAATTTATAGCACACGAAAGAATGATTTCATTATGAGATGGGTGGGACCTATATATCCCTCCAATGCATTGGGTAAAGATTTATATCTAATAATACAGACATGGATGAAATGGTATGTTAATCCGGTTCAGTGTTACAGTACTGAAACGAGGAGTGAACTCGATTCAGAAAGGGACTTTTTCCACTAAGATGGTCATGGAAGCAATGCCTTGGCTACTATGGAAATCATAACATGTGCTTAATTGTTTCCACAATTACATGCTTTATTCCCATGGAATTTTATCCTGATTTATGATACATTATGATATATTCCTTACGTATTTCCAAGATTTATTTCTTTGCTCAAGATTTTGATTTTTAGATTTTATGTTCATGTTTTAGCATTCAAATGTTTATGGATTGCTTTATGTTCTCAATGTTTACCCTTACTGAGCATTTTGAGCTCACCCCTTTTATGTTTTCTTTTCCCCAAGATATAAAAATGGTTTTAGGTATTTAAACCAATAGGGGATGATCTTTATGGGAGATTTCGAAGATCTTTCACCATCATTATAAGATTATGTTTGGAGTTTCCAAAGACACTAAACTAATACGATCTTTGGGCGTCTGTTTTTGTCATGTATTAGGTATTCCAAAAATGGAATGTAATGTCCATGTACATCAAGATTTGAGTCTCTTCAGATATGGATTTCACCTCATGATGAATCAAATCCCCCATATCCTAATTGAGTTTTCACACTTTAACATTTAGAAAGAAGTCGTATATATTAATACCTTTGATACCCCCTTGTTACAATCTTCCAATATAGGTAAATATCCTTCCGAAATTTCATACATTGTTCTCGAGCATATGAGGATGACTGATATGTCCCCTAAATCTCAGCTAAAAATGATCATTGGATAGAATTTCTACAAACAAATATACACATGTTTCTTCTAAATTGAAATCATATTATATCCACCAATTAAATTTTATAGAAGAGGAAGAAATTAGAATCTATTTTTGGGTGATCATAAAAATGTTATTTTGATGCTAATTAAATTCCCTTTCACAACACTTTTCCATTCACTACATTGGAATGATTTTGGATGTGACAGACTAAAGAACTAAATTTAGAAATTATTTTCTCATTCTAGGGATGTGTTTCACGTTCATTGATCCGTTTATGATCATGAATCAGGATCTAATTTTTGGTATCCATGGAATTTCATGAAACATTACTTGTAAAGAATAAATAATCCTTTTTTCACATTAATAATTATATGAATGATATAAATTTTATCAGGTTTATGGATAACATTGATGAAACTAGGTGACCTGCCAGTGTCTTGGAAAAGGATTTCAGAGACTAAGAATTCCGGTTGTAAATGTCATGCTTATAACTATAAATACTTCAAGATGTTTTGATCACCATGTCAAACTATCCATCAGTGTTGATTTTAAAACATGATCCTATGACCCAACACTTTTTTCATATGGGGGAAGAAATGATAATCGATTAGACCCTCAAATAATGATCTTTATCAAATTTTACAATTTTTAACCTTAATGAAAGTGATTTACCATATATAACATCCCATTGTAATTTAGGTATTATATTTTACATAGTTTCATTAAATTGATACACAATGAATAAACCTTCTCCCATTAGTTAATTATCCTTAGATAATAGTTATAGAGGAACATACCCTCATGATGTAATCCCTTTATAAAAAAATTATAGAATTATTGATCTCCCAAACAATGGTCTTAGGAACCTCAGGGATGGAGAGAAAAATCCATTGGTTTTATGGGAGAGCACATTTAGAAAATGAGATTCTTCCACTTAATGTGATATAATGTATTTTCTAGTTGTTGATGCATTCAATGACATGCTTCACCACTCTCATGGATTATTTGATAACGATTTTAATAATGTAAGAATAGTTCTTTAAGATATTCTATTAGGATCTTATATATATTAATACCCAGAAAATGGCGAATGATTTTTACTCTCATGGGAAATCATTATTTTTATATGTGAAAAATGATTTTGGAATCAATAATGTTTTTCTTACGTAATATATCATTATATTTCCCAAAAAATAAGTCATTCTTTGAATAGAATAGTGATAAATCCATAAAATTTCATAACAATCTCATATCTAACTATAATTATATACTAATTGATGAACACAAACAAAATTATTGGAAGAAAAATCCAAGCAAAAAAATTCATCTGGTGAAAAAATCTAACAATTTGAATTAGTTTTCTAATATGGTAAAATTTATCTCTCCCATATTGAAATCCAAAATAAAGGAAATTAAATCTTCACATTTTAAATCCTCTCACCATACTAAAATTGTGTTTCAATTATATATATATATATATCAACATTAATGTATATCATGGAATTATAATATTTATTCAACTATTTTAGGCAAGATTGTGTGATACATTTTTATATAAATTTATAAATTTAAATAGTGATTTACTATATTTTAATCATTTCATTGAATTCATATATTACATTGATATTTACTAATATAAATAAATCCCACTGATTCTATTAACATCATATTGTCATATTTTAAAATTTTAATAAATAGTCATTAAAAACACATTATGAATGTGGCTTTCCATAAAATTATGAAATTATAGACTACAATATTTTTCATATCTATTATTCTATAGATATTATTGGATAACTAATGGTAAATCCTCAATTCTCAACATTTTGAATTATTAATCATTGAACCAAATATAAACATTATTTTATTTTCATATTAAACATATATACATATGTATTCCAAATGTTTATAATAATAAAAAATCTCTAATATTTTATAGAACATATTTTCCCAAATTAAAATATAATTATTCTAGTCTAATATCTCATCTCTACTTATTAAATCACCAAAATCTATATGTGAAACTATGGGACATCCTTCATAGTGGGAAAATGAAAATTTGGACTCTATACCTAACTCTACCTACTCATATAATTTTGTTTACGGTATTCAGTATTTATTTGACAAAGCCACAAAATTGTTTAAATTGATTCTAATTATACTTGAGTAGGTACATTAAATATTCTATTAAACATCCTTTTATATATCTTCATTATATTAGAACCTATTCAAATATCAATTCTCATATAATTGATATTCCATTGTTCACCAAAATGTATCAATAGACTTTTCAATCATTAATCTTTACTTCCCATGAAATTGTATTCATAATCATTTTCCTAATTTATTTAAAATTTATGAACTTCTCATTTATATTTATTTCACCCTTTCATCAATATGATATCTTTCACTACATTATAACATGTCTCATTTATTTATTTCTTCATGTCGATCATATAGTCCGGAAATGACTTAATTATTTTATAAAACTTCCATAAACAATTCATACCCATCCTTGAAGAATTCAAAAATATTCTATACTTATTATTTATCATTAAAACACCATAATATAAATTGATAAATTTAGTAAATATGATAAATATATTAATCAATAATCATGGCTAACCTCTATTAAATTGTGGAAATATTATAAGAGTATTCAATGTTTATCATTCACTATATATCACATAACCTGATGAATGGTTATTTTCATTAAAACTGTATGTATTGGAACTAAAACCCAATTGAAAAATTATTTATATTTATGTTTTCAATCTTTTTCAATTTATCTTTCTGTGATTTTATTAAAAAAAATTCATTTAATAATTTATTTATATAACTTGTATTTTCCAATAGCACTCATTTTTAATATACTAAAAATATATCAATTTAACGTATATCTATGTGGGTTTATATTTCATTCATGATGTAAACCTGTATTTCAAATTAAAAATACCATTATTAGTATAATCAGAATTAGTAATTCCGAAAATAAATACATCATGTTCTTTGGAGGATAGTATTTCAAATTTTATATGATCTTAAATTTAAATAGTTTATAATATTAATAAAAACAAAAAATTTTGTTCCCTATTATTCCATAGTACAGAAAAATATTTTCATGTAATTATCTATGATAACATTATTCTAGACTAATTAACATCTTAATCCTTGTGATCCATTTTTTGAGTTCCTTTTATCATTTAACACTTCGGTTTTCTTCACATAACTCTTTCTTTTAGAATTTTTGAAAATATCACTAGGCATTAGATTTTTCTACCACTATATTATATTAAACAAATCCAATGTTTTACAAAAAAAATATCTCCATCTAATTTTTTTAAAAAATTATTTAAATAAAAAAAATATCAATTACCTTTTCAATTTCTTGTAAAAACCCCATTCATACTCATAATATTTATTCATATAAATAAATTTTTAATAAATATGAGACACTTTTATCCTAGGAAGGTTATGAGTTTATACTCTTAATATATGTTAAGAATTTGAATATGAACTACATATTGTTTTTTAATTTCCTATGGTCAACTATTAATATTTTTAATTATAAATGAATTAGTTTCCAATTGACAGTTCTCTACTACAAAAGTGGAATATAAATATCATTTTAATATTATAAATTTTTTTCAAATGTGTATTAGTATTAAAATTTTCTTCAAAAAATTTATGATATAAATTAATAATAAATATCCTTAAAAATTACATATATATGTTTCCTATTTATATTTTCAAATTAAGTATGTATAAATCTGTACTATGAATTGTTTTCAATTAACACTCATATGAGATAATTGTCAATAACATTATTCTCCTAAAACTAATAAAAATAATTTATAGAATCATTGTCTTTTTGGTATTATCCTTTATTTATGATGAATGATCAATGAAACTATATCAATGAAATAGAATTCCTATGCCTTATTTTTAGGAACATAAGATTAGTACATTTAATTTCTATTAATGATCCATAATTATTAAACTTCATCAGGGGTAGAACAAAAGTACACAAGGATACCACTTAATTCATCACTTTTATATAAATTATGTTTATGATAATTTTACTGTGTATCTTTGAAAATCCCACTAGTACAATTTATTATAATGATTTAATCTTTCTTATATTCATATTCATTTATTTCATAGTTATTAGACTTATAATCATAATGTAAATGTGAAATAAAACCATCATCACATCACATAGAGTATCTATCAATTTTATGATCCACTTTTATGTTATATAATGATAAATTATTTTCTAAATATTACATTCAAATTATATCAGAATAAATTTTTTTATTTTTTTTAACGGAAACTCAAATGCATTTTTCACATTGTATTTAATAGATTTATGTAAGGACCATAACTATGATGGTAGAAAATCTGTGGTAATTTTTGGGTGACAATATAAAATGGGTGATAACCAATAGTATATGTGAATGGGATCAACTAAACCTTATATAATAATTATTTTCCGATATAGTATTACCTTATAGATTTAATTTATATTTATTAATCAATCCCAAATCACTGTACTCGACTTGTAAACATCATTATAGTGATTTGATCAATACTTTTTATCCATGGGAATATACCAATTTTTAAATAGATATCCATTTATGGAAACATATGTTCTCATAAAAGGTTACCGATCAATGGTTTTTTAAATATACATTATTTGGTTTGTAATCATTTCCCAGCTTAATTAGTGATAGATTGTTTTATATCCTCACTATTTAGAACTATGATATTTCTCTCCATCATTGTATTAAGAAAATATTTATAATTTTTTAATTTAGAATATGATAGGGGAATTTTGATATCTATGCAATTCGAATAAGATCCAATGTTTTTTGGTTTCACTTAGTGGGACAAATCATACCTTTTATAGAAATGTGACAATGACCAAAGTGGTTCTTTTTATGGTACTATACACATGATCATCTAAAGTAACATTTATGTAAAATTTCCTAATAACTATTGGGAGTTACATTTTATGTCATGTTTATAATCACCTTTTCCATTATGTTTTCCATTATACAGGTGGACTTCTGGGATAAATTTAACAAAAAAAATTCATGATTAACTTATGATTGGGTGACCCATTTCTGTTATTTCAAAGGGGATATGTCAAAGTGATTTTGAGTAGGATTCATTGGTCATAAAGGATCATGAATAGTATTTTTGAATTGGTTCATATGGATATGGCTCACCACATGACATTGGCCTTTATATAGAATATTTCATCATAATAGGATGGTTCATAAGTAATGAATCATATATGAATAAATGTATATGGCCTAAAAGAAAATAGGTCCTAGTGGAATATTTCACAGTTCATGCAGAATTTTTCCCAATTAAGAGGATCTCATAAGGAATGTGGCCATGTGAGTATATGTATTACACATTTTTTTACTATGATTCAACCCCATAGTGTTTTATTTCATATCATGAATAGTAGGAATCAAATCCCATATTGAATGATTATTATAGGTTATGGTTTTATGACATGAAAATTCTATGTTGTATAATACCATGTGGAAAATATTTTATAATGTATTTTAGTGATATTTCAATATGATATAATAATTAATAGTATATAGTTGTGAATATTTTTTATCATTTTTATAATATGATATATAAAAAGTTATTAAGAAATTTTTATGTATTAAGGCTTCCCTAACTCCAACCAAAGCATGATTCTTAGTTGATGGTCTAAAGATTTCAATCAAATAACATATATGAGTCCCATGTTGGTACATGGTAATTAAGGTATCTTGAGTAGGTCTTATGCATTAGGAATACACCAATTAATTATTTACCTTTATTGGTTGATGTGCAAAGAAAAGAGTAACTAGACATATGTGGGATATGGACACATGTTGAAGGAAATAGGTATCATGCATGGGATACATAGGAATGGGAAAAAAATTTTCATTTATTTTTCAAGGTGGTGAGATCATCAATGGATAAATATTTATAGATTATGAATAAAATGATATCTCATGACCTCAGGTCATAGTGAGTAGACAAAGGAACCCCCAAGAAACCATGCCAATATGTTTGAGGCCTTGGTCATCCAAGTTGAGTTACATGAGTCCAATGTGACATATCCAATTCCCCGATTATAGGGAACCAAGTAATTATAATAATCCAATATTAAAAATACCATGAGTTACATATTATTTTGGTATTTTAATTAGTAGTCTCTTTTAACCATGGAAATATGTTATCAAATTAGCACACATTGGTATATATTCTTTATTTGTGTGATTTTTTATCTTTAGAGTTGTTATTGATAATATGATTCCAGAATAAAGTATTTTCAGCAGATAGGTTCACCACCCTTGATGTCACAACCCGTCCTAGTGGGTCCTGTGCCACGACTCCCCAATCCTACAACAAATAGGTCTAGGGCTGATGACTAGCACCAAGTAGGAATATTACTAACATTGGAGGCATTTCCTAAGAACCTGTATAGACACACACATCCCCAAGCCCACAAATGATGAAATGTAAAAAAACACTAAAGAACAAAATGAATTCATACAACTAAACCCAACCAACAGAGTATGATGGAAAATAAATTACTAAAAGTAAACTGGGCGAGAATAGAAGCCCACCAAAAACAAGAGTCTGAAAACATCAAAGTCCAACCTGTAATCATAGAGGTACTGGTACTGCTACTCATAGTTGTAGGAATTAATCAGCCTATAGGGAACTCAAAAAGTTAGGTCTTTTATTGGTGTGTACTAGACTCTATCAAAAGGATGCTCATCTGCACATGAGACGACACGTGCAGGAAAAGACCGTGCATGAGTGAGTATAACAATACTCAGTAGAGGACCCCGAAAAACCACAAAAAAACACAAAATAAAGTCATGGTCATCTATATATAGTATGTGTATACTGAACATATAATAGGAGAACAAAATCTAGATATACTCAAAACCCAGACCCGTGGTCTAGAGACATGTACAAAACAGCACACCCCCACATGGGATTTAGTTGGAAGATTTCATGAAGCACTCATTTTGGGATAACTCGCTTCACGAGTCTCAAAGCACTGATCACACCCATCTAAAAAGCACTGTTCATCGTGAAAACCAACAATAGATAAAAACACTCATTATGGGAGGACACACTCATGAGTGGGAAATGTCATGATGGACAGATACACTCATTATGGGAGAACACACTCTAGATTGGGAATGATCACGATACACAGAATAGGATCACTGCTAGGCCCATGGTAGATACAACAACTCTTCCATATTCACCATCTAGGTAGAGGATGGACGCCTAGTGGAGTTGGACACATCGATGCCTGACTCTAACTTTGGTCATGAAAGCATAGTGGATCTCACTCCCGGCCTCTGAAAGTGATGCCTGACTCTATTACAGAATGTCTTGCGAAAAGGATCATACTCCTATAGATGGAAACGATGCATGACCTTCAGGGGAATGAGAAGAAGGGGCACTAACACAAAAAAAACATGTCCATGATACAGTGGACAAGAGGACTAATCCATTTTTTAAAAATTACACAACATGTAGAAAAGTCACACATCATGTCTTCTGACCCCGGGTACTGCCCGTGTACAACAGCCCATGTTGTAAGGTAGGTCATGTAGAAAAAGCCAGTACAAGGCGTGTGATACGGATTACACACCATGACCGAGTAACTGGGGTTGGTTCCCTGTACATTGTCCATGTGCCCGTATACGGCCTCAACCAAGGTATTCCATCCTTTATAATCGATACATGGGGTGACCCACGTTACTGTCCTCGCCTTGGCGTGTAGTGGTGTACACGGTCGGGTACTCCATCTTGTGATTGTGTATCCCCTGGATACATGACGAGCCCTATGTATCTTCCTTTTCCATGTTTCATAAGGTCTACACCGCGTGTTCTAAAGCTGTTTAATCCATCCTGTGTCCTTGTATTTATAAGAATACATGTTGTGGTTCAGGTAAGGTCCAACACACCGTGTGATCGGGGTCACATGTCATGTGATACTAGTCTGATGCCCAAAACCCTACTCGCCACTGAGCCGGTCCACACGACGGGTTCTTTTGGATTTACGTCGTGTATTCTTGAAATTTCTAGAATAGTAGACATCCTCTGTCGCACCTTCAATGCTACCCCATTCATCGATCTGACCATTCTATCTCAATGAAACACACGAGTTTTGGTCGCCTTGACCCCATGAAGCAGATTCAATTGTTTTCAGGCCTCCGATCAGTCCCCAAAACACGTAATGATCGACCCATGCGAAGAATTCTCGAAGAACGATCTTTCCCGATCCAGTGCGATTCATCGTCTGCTATCATCGTCGCACCTCCGCTAGGTTGTCATGACATTTGATCATCAATTTTTGATTATTGCATCGCAAAACAAATGTGAAATGATCCATTGTTCCTCACCCCATGAAGAACGTAAAGAATGCACGAGGAAATGAAATGGGGATGAAATCCAACAACAAAATTGAGGAACGATCCTCCACCATCGTTTTTCATGGTGTTGATCTACTCCCATTATTAGGATCAAACATAGTAAAAATTGACAACAAAACATCATGGATTAATTCCATGAAATCAACCCAATAAAACCCTCCCACAAGAACGTATGAATCTATGGATCACCATGTTCTCGGTTGAGCCACGTTTGTCATTTAAATTAAAAAATTTGGAAAGTAGAAACAAAATAACAACCCCTACCTCGATCATGTTGAAGAACGATCGTCACGTCGCATTAGTTGGAGTGATTCATTGAATTCGAGAGGTGTTCGCTTGTGTCTTTGTCGTCCGCCAACATGCCCTCCTTCTCTAATGCTCCAAGATGCTCTCTCTCAATTCATAGGGTTTTGAGGATAACCGTGTGAAAATTCTATAAGAATGAACTTATATGGGAGGATTAGGTCTCCGTGAAAAAAGGAATCATTTTTCTAAAAAAATATTAATTTATTTTATTTCTCCAAATGTGCTTCCTTTTAAAACGCCCAAAATCTAACTCATGTAACCAACCCATGTCATTCAATTTTAGGCCCTTCCTAAGGTAAATATTCTACTCTGAATTCAATGGATCCCTCATAAATCTGATCCAGGAAACTGTTTGTATGATATTCTACTTTTTCCAGAAAACTTCCCACCCGTGCTTTTTAAAATTTTTATTTATTTCAATTTTTTATTCCGAGCATTCCAGGCCTCGAAATAGAATACCAATGAATTTTATGGTCACAAAATAATTCAATATAATATATAAAAATTATAAAAAATTCCCAGACATTACATTCTTCCCATATTGGGACTTTGCGTCCCCAAAAATTCCAAAATGGGGATGCTAAAAAGGATGTGGGTACTGAGCATGGATCTGAGCTTCCCGATCCAACATGATTTTTTGAAGATTCATGTGCTGCCACTGAAGTCACACTAAGGAAATTGATCACTAATGAAGGATCCTATCCTACCATTCCTCAATTTCCACTAGGTACTCAGCAAAGGTCACCCCATCCTCGTGTCTAGCTCGCCCGAGTCAATGATGTGCGATGAGTCATGCACGTATCTCCAAAGCTATGACACATGGAAGACGTCATGTGCCTGGTTCATCTACGGTGGTAGATCTAGGAAGTATGCCTCCTAGAGGACTCTGTGCAGTCTATGAAAGGTTCGTTGAACCTCGGAGATAGATTTCTTCCCCGGACAAATCTCAGAAACCCTCACTGAGTCAATACCCAAAGAAAGACATGGTATCCCACCTAGAACTCAAGAGGTATCCATCGTCGGTCTGTATAAGACATCCGCTAACTCTGTGCAGTCTTTATCCTCCTCTAGATGACCTGCACCTTCTTGATAGTAGCTCGTACTATCTCTGGACCCATGAGTGCTGACTCTGCAGGGTTGGTCCAGCAAAGTGGTGATCGGTAGGGTCTCCCATACAACGCCTTGAATGGAGCCATACCAATGGTGGAGTGGTATCTATTATTATACGAAAACATCACCACTGGTAGGTGGTCCTCCCCACTATGACTGAAGTCCATGATTTATGTTCGAAACATATCCTCCAGAACCTGAATGGTCTTCTCCATCTAACCATCTGTCTGGGGATGAAACAATCTGCTCAAGTGTAGCTGAGTCCTGAAAGCCTCTTGAAATCCAAACCACAACTGGGATGTAAAACAGGAGTCTTGGTGTGAGACTATTATCAAAGGGATTCTATGAAGCCGAACTATCTCCTTCACGTAGTGGTTTCCCAAGCTCTCTAAGAAACTCTACTCCCAGATAGCTATGAAGTGAGTCGACTTGGTGAGTCAGTCAATGACCACCGATATGGAATCGTGCCCCTTGGATGTTAATTTAAATCCTGTCATGAAGTACATCGATATTTCATTCCACTTCCACTCTGGAAAGTCCAGGAAATGGGCTAATCCCGCTAGAACCTGGTGCTCATCCATCACCTGCTGGCATGTATGGAATCGTGAAACGAACTCCGCTACTGCCTTCTTCATGCATGACCACCAAAACTGATGTTGGATATCATGGTAAATCTTTTCCACTCTTGGATGTACCACCAAGTGAGATATATGATACTCTCTCAGGACCTCTTCCTGCAACGCCACTGGTAGAATAGTGTATCCCTTGAAAATTAGTATGTGCTCTCCACCATGTGAGTATCCATCAGGGGCATGTCCTATGGATAACTGAGCACGTAAATCCCCACAGTCAACATTACCCACCTATTCCACCCTAATGTTTTTAAGAGTAGAGGGGTGACAACCATCGACTGTAGGTAAGTTTCATCCTCTCTATCCACAAAGGATAACAACAACGTGGCTAACTGCTCTATCACCTCAGTCAACAGTTGCGGGCTCAACCTTCTATTAAGAGCATCTGCCACCTTGTTACCCTTCCTATGAGTATAGATGATCTCAAAATCATCATCCTGGAGGAAATATACCCAAATCCTCTACCTCTGATTTAGATCCTTCTGTGAAAAGATGGACTTTAGACTCTTGTAGTCAGAGTAGAAGATAACCCGCTCACCCATAAGGTAGTGTCTCTACATCTTCAATGTGAAGACTACTGCTGTCAACTCGAGATCATGGGTTGTATTTTTCTACTCATGTGGCATAAGCTAGTGTAACACCCGAATCTTCTATGATATTATTCTCTTTGAATAATACAGTAGCATGTGTTGTACTCAACTTCGAGATTCTAACACACACTACAACCAATCAAAGTAGCTGTTATAAATAGTAATACCAACTTTTTAAAATTTCATAAATTTTATCTCTCAAAATGGACTTTTTTTTGGATTCATAATATTGAATTTATCCTAGAGTGAAATTTTCATACTTTTCGGATAACTTTTATATTTTGATGAATAGTGAAAATTACTAAATTGTTATTAAAAACAACTTTTTTAATCAAAATAATTAATAGTGATAAATTTTGAATTTGAGTCATTTTAAAGTATATTTAAATTATATTTTTTCCATTTAATACAATTTTGGTCATTGGACAGAATTTCACAATTATAGAAGACATAAACAAGTATCAATCTTTTGATAGTTATTATATCTTAAAAACACGCTTTTTGTTTTGACAGCAGGAATTAATTTTAAATTAATTTTTGCCACTTCTTTGTTTTAAATTTGGAAAAATGGATTCCATATTTGGAATCAGGATGTTCAAATTGTGTAAATAGGTAAATTTTATTTTTAGACATTTTGAATAATTACTTCAGTAAATATTTTATTTACCATGGTTAAAGGGTAAATCAGGTAAATAAGGGTTAAAAATAATATTATAATAATAATAAATTACCCTAAAACATGTACTAACCTTTGGTGGATACATATCTGACCATGTGCATCTTTGGGTTGATTTTGGGACCCCATGGAGCCACTTGTCGGTGATAAGGACACTTTATATTAATTAAGTTAAAATAAATACCAAAAAGACATAAGCATATATCTTTTAGAAAAACAATTTTTACATAGGGTTATATATGTTTGATTATAAATTATAATTATTCATTAGAAATATAAAACTATTTCCCACATAATGGTATATTATTTATAATTTTTAGACATTGAGAAAGTAAAAATATATATGACACAATAATGATGCCGTATTTTCCTTATTAATGAAAGAATCAAATAATTAATATTATAAATGTTAAAATAAATATAATTTGAATTTTTTGATGACATAAAAGAATTTTATTGGTTAATATGACATGTTAGGATTTATTAAACGAATTTGGATCGAATTAATAATGTTTTCATGACTTAAAATAAATAAATTATTGAGTAGTGTCAAAATTGACATAAAAGAGTTTTTAAAACAAATATCATATTATTAATTTATATTATATTCATAAAAATATAAGTTTCAGCAGAAAGACTTATATCATTATATTTGTATCATTAATGGACCATTGTGGTGTCGATTAGATGTATATAATATGTTTATTAACTATACAATATAAAAATACAAAGTGACATGGTAAGTGTCCACTAATTAACTAAGAGTTAAAACTAAAAGATAATTTTAATATATTGACCCAAACCTATATAATTTCTATTGTTTGAGTGGTTTTTCACCCATCCACACCATAAATGTTAAACAATCCACTTTGTAGCTATTAGAAACCAAATATGAATTTATTATAAAATAATATTTCTATATTTACCAAAGGTGCCCCTCCTCCCCCTTATATAAGGACACCACTTCTAACCAATTATTCCCACCTTCAAATCAATTTGGATCAGCAACCTCTGCCTAAATATGCTCCCAAATTCCCTCACTTCAACCTAGAGGCATTAGTTTGATCAGAAATCCAACCTAAGGAGCCCTTTTGATCAAATCAAAATGAAGAACCCGATGAAGAGGTAACGTCATAACAACCCTCTTTAAAGTTCCATTCTTCTTCAACTTCTTATTTCATTTTTATTTCAATTATAAAATAATAAATCAAGTATCTTCTATATACTGTGATGTTATTATAAATATATAACAAACAAATTCATTATTCTATCCATCCTTTGAATGACATGTCACCATACGTGCGTACATACGGCCTACCGTCTCCACGTTGTGGTGTAATTGTTATTCAATATATTAGTATTTAGATGGGTATAATAATGATGTATAATTCATGTAAATAAAAAATATATCATGATAATTATTCACATCTATATGATATAACATTGAATTATATATTATTTTAATATCAAAAGAATGATATTGTCGCTCGTGCGTACGTGCGGATTACTGTCTCAACGAATGCAATGAGATTCATTTCCCATCGTATCCATTCAAGAATAAATTTTATTGGATGATTAAAAATAATATTTAAGGGCTTCATATCATTCTGGATATGAATAAGTTGCAACCTATCCATAAAAAACATGGCTTATGTAACAAAACAGACAATGTAAAATGAATCTATTAGCACCAGAAACGACGATAATACTACGATGTTATTAACAAATAAATGTTAAAAGATCATATATGATTTCATATTGATATATATGATTCTTGTATAGATTAATAACTATTATTTCACCATTATACATTAGGTTAACCTACCATCAACCAAGGAAAACTGCAAGGTAAAAGTGATTTCACAATCCCTTCATTATCCCAGGTTGTTTATACGTAATAATCTACAAGGACCTATTTATCATCCACATCCATGTTTCTTAAAAATGTATTTCAAATTATTCTTACTATTTTATAGACTATGGGATAAAGTAATTTATATCCTTGTTGTGTTTTTATATGATGTTTATAAAGGAATCTTTATGTCGTTTGCTAAACAAGGTCCTTTTTAACCTTTTCAATAGAATTAAGGTAAGAATGTTTTTTTAACTTATATGGCGGGTGTGGCTATTTTCCACCGTTATAAAACCTTCTAATCTTCCCTTACAAGCTTATAATAATTTTTTCAAATTAAATGTTTTATTTTATAATTATGTGAATTTTAAATGATTTCAAAAAAATAGATATTTCTCTCAAATAGTTTTGAAATCATCTATGTCAACATCCTTTGATAGATTTTAAGCATATTTGAAATTGATTTATTATGATACAAAACATAAATATTGTATTGAAGTTTTTGTGATGTTTTTGACCATGGATGTGTTATTTTTATTCCATTCATGGTTTATGGTGAATGTATTGACATTTAATATGCTAGTTTTAATACGAATGTTTATGATATGTTTAAACCTATTCATATGAGGAATGCATTGGACTTAATAAGTGATAGATGGAGCCCGCTATAGCTCTTCGATGCATCGGTAGGTCTCAGGAGACCAACTAGTGTCTGGGCATGAGGCTTTGACAAAATATTATTTGTAGTCTTGGCATGAGGCCTTGGATACGTGTTGATGATAGTCTAGAATTATGCATTCTGTCATTATGAAAGTGGTTATTGATATTGCATGTGATTATTAGACAAGTAAAATATCCATGTGAGTAAGTAAATGGAATTATTTGATTTTTTACTTTTCTATATTATGTTGAAGTTCAAGTTTAAAAAGGATTTTGTTTTAGTTATAAATTTCCTTAAATGTTTATATTTATTCAGTAAAGTTTCCTCTATATTGTTATCCTTACTGGACATCTGATCTCACCCATTTCAATGTTTTATTTTTCCTAGGAGGTGAAAAAGTAATTTATGAATGACATGCAGGGATAGTATGTAGGGATATGAGAATGGAATATGGGGACTATGTTGTTGTAGTTTTCATTTTTATGATGTAATGTAATACTTATGAATATATCTAGTGTTTCCAAGACTACTAACCTAATCGGCCTTTCGAGATTTGATCTTTCTTGTGATCATGCCAATGTTATGGAATAATGCACCGACTCTGGTTAACTGGGGTCGGGGTGTTACAGTTGGTATCAAAGAAAGTTTAGTACAAACCATGGAAGCTAGATTTAGATAAACTCTGATTAGAGCACGTAGAACTAAGATGATCCTTTAGGATTAGTGTAGAAGAACTTCCTAGAATTTGGATATTGTAGATATTTTGTGAGTTTTCCGAGAAATACATCCCTGTCTAGATACGAGAAGGTAGAGGAGGCTCGGGCACAGATGTACCTAGGGGTAAAACCCAAAAACACCACTTTGAACTAGACTCAAACGGGAACTGGTGCACAACAACTGGCCTTTCTGCACTCTTGGTTATGACACTCCCGGGGGATATTCTTAGTATAATTCTCATTTTCTTTACTAACCATTTGAAGGGTTTATCAGTATATAATTTCACAAAGAAAACATTTTTATGATTATGGATTATATCCATAAACTGTTCAATTTATGTTAAGTGTTTTATAAGTATGGAATTATGTATTTTTATTCATAAACTGATCAAGTTTATGACATTGTTTAGAAATGGCGCCTATTGAAAAAAATGGGAACTATATCAATGAATGCACTACATGTAGGGATTTTCCTCCAGCTTAAGATAATTATAGTGGAGCTGGTGACGTAACTTGTGCTGATCAGCTTATCACCATACTAGGATAACTCACTCAGGTTATGAATAATAACCTTACCTATATGGAGAAACCTAATCTGCAGCGTAGGGGATCAATGTTAGATCACTTCATGAGGAAAAAACCACCAACATTCAATGGGAGTACAATTCCCTTGGGAGATGAGCAATGGATAAATTCTCTAGAGAAAATATTACTTGCCTTGGGGAGTAGTGAAAGGAAAAAGTTTATCATGGAAGTTTACCACCTCACTGGAGATGTTGATCAATGGTGGTCATTGATACAAAACACGAAGGAAGATGATGAAGTATCAGATATGGAATGGAGGTAGTTCAACGAGTTTTTCTTAGCAAATTACATTCCTCGAGACCATCGAGAAGATATGGATATGAAATTTCTGAGTCTGAGGCAGAAAGAGGATGAGAATGTCGCAAAGTATGCGGCTAACTTTACAAGGTTAGTGAGTTATGCTGCAGATTATATACGTAACTCAAGAATTAAGAATGATCATTTCTTTTATTGGTTAAAATCATTTCTCTATTGAGCATTAGTCTCACAAACCTTCTCATCGTACGAAGATATTGTCTCGTGTGCTATTAAGAGAGCTAAAGAATTCTCTAAGTCTTATGACTTTAAAGAAAATCATGATAAGAAGAGATCTTCTTATCAATCTGGAAATGGAAATAAAGGGAAGAAGGGAAAAGTTAAAAATCCATCCTGCAGTAAATTTGTGAAGAAACACCTCGGTACATGCCTAAAAGGAATGGAAGTCTATTACAAGTGTGGTGAAAAATGCTACCAAGATCATGATTGCAAGGAAAAAAGAGTTGTTGTCAACGTGGAATGTTATAATTGTAGAGATATGGTACATTATGCAAATGAATGTCCTAAGCATCAGGAGAACTTGCCTCAAAAAAGGCCAAGAGATCAAGGCCATGCTTATGTGATCACTACTGCTGAGGTAGAAGCTCCCAAAGACGTGGTGGCAGGTAATTTAATGGTTTCCTCATGTTTAGAAAATGATTTATTTGATTCTGGATCATCGAATTGTTTCATATCATCCCAGTTTTCTAAGAAAATTAGATATTTCCAATTCGATTTAACAATAGAGTTGTCAGTCAAAAACCCTAAGGGAGGTATCATTGCTACAATGTTCTGTGGATCCGTTCCCATTAGGGCATATAAATGCTCTTTATCTGCTGATCTCATCTTCATACCCATGACTGAATTTGATATAATCATCAGTATGGATTGTCTTTCGGTCCATGATGCGAAGATATATTGTAAGAAGAAGGAGGTTGAAATTTTTGATGATGATGATAAGGAACACATTATCTTTAGAGCAGAATCGTCACCACCTAATTCTTATCTAGATCCACCCCCAGTAGCACAACTAAATTCAAATAGGGGATGTACCTATTGTGAAAGAATATGTAGATTTGTTTCTGGAAGATTTACCTGGACATCCTACGGAACGAGAAGTTGAGTTTTCCATTGATTTAATTCCTGGATCAAGGCCTATATCGAAGACCCCTTATAGAATGGCCACTGTTGAATTAGTTGAACTAAATAAGCAACTAGAGGAATTGAGTAATAAGGGATTTATTCGCCCTAGTGTTTCTCCATGGGGAGACCCTATTCTTTTTGTTAAAAAGAAACACAGATCTATGAGGTTATGTATCGACTACAGGGAGATCAATGCTATAACATTAAAGAACAAGTATCTCCTACCTCACATTGATGATTTATTTGACCAACTGCATGGAGCTAAATACTTTTTAATGATTTACCTTCGATCAGGATGCAATCAGTTGTGTGTGAAGAAGGAATACATTCCGAATACAACATTTCGAAAAAGGTACGGGCATTACGAGTTTACAGTAATTCCTTTTTGATTGACTAATGCACCCTCTATATTCATGGATCTAATGAATAGAGTTTTCAAGGAATATCTCTATTATTTTGTGGTGGTATTTATTGATGATATCTTGTTATACTCCAAAAGCTACGAAGATCATGAAAATCACTTGCGCATTATCCTGAAGACTCTTAGAAGACATGAATTATATGGTAAATTTAGAAAGTGTGAATTCTGGCTTCAGGAGATTTCATTTCTTGGCTATATTGTCTCTAAGGATGGAATCTCTATTGAACCTTCTAAGACCAAGGCAATCCATGAATGGCCATCACCGATGAGTATAATTGAGGTATGCAGTTTTATTGGTTTAGCAGGTTATTATTGACGTTTCGTCTAGAATTTTTTCCGATTGGCTAACCCATTAACGAATCTCACACGTAAAGGGGTTAAATTTCTCTGGAAAAAAGAGTGTGAAGAATGTTTTGAAGAACTGAAGAGAAGATTATTCAATGCTTCTATATTGACTCTACCATCGGGGAATGATGTGTTCGTTATTTATAGTGATGCATCAATAAAAGGACTTGGTTGTGTCCTTATGCAGAATGATATTGTTATTGTCTATGCATCACGATAGCTAAATATTAATGAGAAAAACTATCCTACTCATGATCTAGAGCTAGCTGTTGTAATATTTGATTTGAAGATATGGAGACATTATCTCTATGGTGAGAAATGTAAGATTTACACTGATCACAAGAGTTTGAAGTATATTTTCTCATAGAATGAACTCAACATGAGGCAAAGGAGATGGCTTGAACAACTCATGGATTATGATTGCACGATACACTACCACCCAAGGAAGGAAAATATGGTGGCATATGATTTGAGCAAAAAGGATCATAAAGTTTTGAATGTGATGATAATGGAAAGGGATCCTATTTTCATGGATCTAGTAATGATGGATATGGGAATCACCATGGAAGGTGAAACATCAATGCTTTTTCAAATGGTTTCCAAACCATATTTACTAGAAAGGATAATGATTTCTCAGACCGGTGATGACGAGTTACAAAGGAATATTAAAGCTATGAATAATGGGAAATTGAGTGGCTCTGTGTATGAAGATGGAATTTTGAAGATTGTGAAGAGACATTGTGTTCCCAATATACCTGATCTAAAAAGAGAATTGTTGGATGATGCTCATAGTTCCAATTTCTCTATACACCATGGGAGCACCGAAATGTATAGAGATTTGGAGGAACATTTTTTGTGGGACAACATGAAGAGGGAAATTGCCGATTTTTTGTCAAGATGTATGGTTTGTCAACAAGTGAAAGATGGAAGGAAACTGCCTGGAGGAGTATTGCAACCTCTTCCCATACCTGAGTGGAAATGGGATAATATCATGATGGACATTTTCCTGGGACTACCAAAGACTCCTAGAAGGAACGATGCAATATGGGTCATTGTTGATCGTCTTACCAAGTCAGCAAATTTCCTTGATATAAGGGATGATTTACCACTTGAACATCTAGTGAGAATATATATTAATGATGTTGTGATACTTCCAGGAATACCCCTATCGATTGTTTCTGATCGTGATCCCAGTTTTACTTCAAGATTATGGAAGTGTCTTCAGAAGGCCTTGGATAATGAACTTCGTTTGAGCACTGCCTACCACCCTCAAATAGATGGAAAATCAGAACAAAATATTTAAACCTTAGAAGACATGTTGAGATCGTGTTCACATGACATTCAGGGTATGTGGGATCAATATTTACCTATGGTAGAATTTTTCCTATAAAAATAGCTTCCATTCAAGCATTAGGATGGCACCATATGAAGCGTTATACGGAACGAGATGTCGCACACCAACTGTTGGGATGACGTTGGTGAAAGAAAACTTATAGGCCCGGAACTAGTGGAGGAAATGATGGAAAAGGTGAAGGTAATCCAAAACCACATTAAAGCAGCTCAAAGTAGGCAGAAGAGCTATGCTCACAACCAAATAAAGGATTTGAAATTTCAGGTGGGAGATCATGTTTTCTTGAAGGTATCTCTATGGAAGGGAGTTATATGTTTTGGAAAGAAAGGTAAATCGAGTCCCAAGTACATCGGACCATTCGAAATTCTAGAAAGAATTGGGGTTGTAGCTTACAATTTGGAAATGCCACCAAATCTCTCCAAAGTTCACAATGTGTTCCAAGTATCCCTGTTGAGAAAATACATGCCTGACCCAACACATGTACCCACCTATGAGGAATTAGAACTGGAACCCAATATATCTTATTGCGAAGAGCCCGTCAGGATTCTTGATACAAGAGAACAAGTGCTGAGAAACCAGATGACTCGTCTGGTAAAAGTTCTATGGAGAAACCATAAAATGGAAGAAGCAACATGGGATCCCGAGGAACTTATGATGAAGAACCACCAGAGTCTTTTTATGAAGTAATATTCTAGAAATTTCAAGGACTAAATTATTTGAAGGAGGGGAGAATTTAACACCCCAGGCTTCTACAATACGATTCTCTTTGAATAATACAGTAGCGTGTGTTGTACGGAACTTCAAGATTCTAACACACACCACAACCAATCAAAGTAGCCGTTATGAATAGTAATACCTACTTTTTAAAATTTTATAAATTATTTCTCTCAAAATGGACTTCTTATTTGGATTTGGAATATCAAATTCAGCCTAGGGTGAAATTTTGGAACTTTTCAGATAACTTTTATATTTCGATGAATAGTAAAAATTAATAAATTTTAATTAAAAAAGACCTTTTTAATAAAAATAATTAATATTGATAAATTATGAATTTTGGTGGATTTAAAGTATATTTATAATATATTTTTACCATTTAATACAATGTTGGTAATTGGACATAATTTCACAATTAAACCGGACATAAACAAGTATCAATCTTTTGATAGTAATTATATCTTAAAAACACGCTTGTTGTTTTGATAGTGGAATTAATTTAAAATTAATTTCTACCACTTCTGTGTTTTGAAATTGGAATAATAGATTCCATATTTGGAATTAGGATGTCCAAAATTTTTAAATCGGTAACTTTTATTTTTAGAGATTTTGAATAATTACTTCGGTAAAAATTTTATTTTCCATGGTTAAAGGGTAAATCCGGTAAATAAGGGTTAAAAAATAATATTATAATAATAATAAATTAACTTAAAACATCTCATAAACTTATTGGTGGATACATGTCCGATCATGGGCATCTTTGAGTCGAATTTGGGACCCCATGGAGCCACTTATTAGTGATAAGGACACTTTATATTAATTAAATTAAAATAAATACAAAAAAGGCATAAGCATATATCTTTTAGCAAAACAATTTTGAAATAGGGTTATATATGTTGTATTTTAGATTATATATATTAATTAGAAATATAAAACAATTTCCTACATAATTCTATTTTATTTATAATTTTTAGACATTGAAAAAGTAAGAATATATATGACACAATAGTGATGCAATATTTTCCTTATTAATGAAAGAATCAAATAATTGATATTATAAATGTTAAAATAAATATAATTTAGATGTTTTGATAACATACACGAATTTTATTGGTTAATATGATATTATAGGATTGATTAAATGAATTTGGATCGAATTAATAAATTTTTTATGACTTTAACAAAAATCAATTATTGAGTAGTGTTAAAATTGACATAAATGAGTTTTTAAAACAAATATTATATTATTAATTTATATTATATTCTTAAAAATATAAGTTTCGGCCAAAGGAATTATATTATTATTTTTGTATCATTAATGGACCACTTTTGGGTCTATTGTATGTATATAGTATGTTTATTAACTGTATAATATAAAAATACAAAATGACATGGTAAGTGTCAAACTAATTAACTAAGAGTTAAAACTAACAGATAAGGTTAATATAATGATCCAAACCTGTATAATTTCTATTGTTTGAGTGGTTTTCTTCCCATACCCACCTTAACCTTTAAATAATCCTATTTGGATCCATTAAAACCGAATATGAATTCATTATAAAATTATATTTCTAGATTTTCCTAAGGTGCCCCTCCTCCCTCTTATAAAAGGACACCACATCTAACCAATTATTCACAGCTTCAAAGCCATTTAGCAGAGCCAAAATCTTCCCAAATATCCTCCCAACATCACTCGCTTCAACCAAGAGTCCTTAGTTTGATTAGAAAGCCAACCTAAGTAGCCCTTTTGATCAAAACAAATGGAAGAACCCGAAGAAGAGGTAACGTCTTAACCACCCTCTTTAAAGTTAATTTCTTTTTCAACTTCTACTTACCTTGTTATTTACATTGTAAAATTATAAATCCATTATATTCTATATACTATTATGTTATTATAAATATGGAACAAAAAAATTCTTTATTCTATCCATCCCTTGGATGACATGTCACCATACGTGCGTACGTACGACCTTCCGTCTCCACGTTGTGGTATAATTGTTATTCAATATATTATTATTTATATGGGTATAATAATGATGTATAATTCATGTAACTAATAAATATAACATGATAATGATTATTTCTATATGATATACCATCCAATGATATATTATTGTAATAACAAAAGAATGATATTGTCGCTTATGCGTACGTACAGATTACTGTCTCCACGAACGTGTGAGATTCATTTCCCATCGTATCCATCCAGGAGTAAATTTTATTGGATGATTAAAAATAATATTTAAGGACTTGATATCATTCTTGATATGAATAAGATGCAACCTATCTATAAAAAAACATGTCTTATGTTACAAAACAGACAAAGTAAAATGAATCCATTAACACCCGAAACGACGATAATACTAAGTTTTTATTAAAAAATCAATGTTAAAAAAATCATATATGATATAATATTAATATATATTATTATTATATAATTTAATAACAATTATTTCACCATTATATATGAGATTAACCTACCATCAACCAAAGAAAAGTATAAGGTAAGGTTTCTTTTACAATCTCTTCATTATCCGAGGTTGTTTATATGTAATTATCTACTGGGACCTATTTTTCATCCACATCCATGTTTCATAAAAATTTATTTCAAATCATTCTTAATATTTTAAATACTATGGGATAAATTCATTTATACCCTTGTTGACGTTTTATAACAAGTTTATAATGTAATCGTTTCGTCGTTTTCGAAACAAGGTCCTTTTTAACCTTTTCGACAGAATTAAGGTAAGAATGTTTTTTTAACTTATACGGTGGGTGTGGATATTTTCCGCCGTTATAAATTCTTCTAATCTTCCATTAAAATCTTGTAAGAATATTTTCAATGTAAATGTTTTATTTTATAATTATGTGACTTTTAAATGATTTCAAAAAAAGAGGTATTTCTCTCAAATAGTTTTGATTTCATCTATGTCAACATCCATTGATGGAATTTAAGATTATTTGAAGTTGATTTATTATGATAAAAAAAATCCATATTGTATTGATGTTTTTGCGATGTGTTTGAATGTGGATGTGTTATTTTTATACCATTCATGTTTTATGGAGAAAGTATAGACATTTCGTATGCTAGTTTTAATACGAATGTTTATTATATGTTTAAACCTGTTCATATGAGGAATGCATTGGACTTAATAAGTGACGGATGGAACCCCCTATGGCTCTTCTATGCACAGGTAGGTCTCATGAGACAAACAACTATATTGTCACAAGGCCTTGAAAAAATATTATTTTTAGTCATGGCACGAGGCCTTGGATACGTGGTGATGATATTCTGGCATTGTGCATTCCGTTATTATGAAAGTGGTTATTGATATTGCATGTAATTAATCGACTATTAGAATATCCATGCGAGTAAGTAAATGGAATTATTTTATTTTTATCTTTTAGATATTATGCTGAAGTTCAAGTTTAAAAAGGCTTTTATTTTAGTTATACATTGTCTTAAATGTTTATGTTTATTCCTGAATGTTTCCTCGATATTGTTATCAATACTGAGCATCTGAGCTCACCCCTTTCAATGTTTTATTTTTCCCAGGATGTGAAGAAGTAATTTATGAATGACCCTTAGGGATAGTATGTGGGGATATGATAATGTACTATAGAGACTATATTGTTCTAGTTTTCATTTTTATGATGTAATGTAAGACTTATGAATATATCTAGTATTTCCAAGACTACTAAAATATTAGGTCTTTCGAGATTTGATCTTTCTTGTGATCATTCCAATGTTAAGTAATATTGCACCGACTCTGGGTATCTATGGTCGAGGCGTGACAGCTAGCGCAAACCATAAGAAATCACTACCTCTCATTGCATCAGGACACCACAAAGATCGGTTCCTGATGTGTGGTCGAAAACTACGTACCCAACACCCTCCTTTGGAAATCACAAAAGCAATTCACTCGTCAAACTATGTCTCTACTAATAGAAATTCTCCACACACAAGAAGGGTTTCCCCTTCCTGTTCAAGGCTGTCATCGGTGCTGATATCCGGCAGAAATCAGGTATGAATATATGATAATATCCTACCAACCCTAGCAAACTCCACACCTCTGTCACGCTCTTATGTGGCTCCCATGCTAACAATATCTCCACATTGGTTGGGTCTATAGATACTTCATCTGTTGAGATGACATTTCCTAGATAGTGGACCTCCTGAATCTAGAACATTCACTTCGAGTGCTTATAATAAGGATGGTGCTCTTGGAGTACATCTAGAACTGTCTGCAGGTGTATCATGTGATCCTCCACTGAACCCGAGTACACAAGGATGTCGTCAATGAAGACCACTATAAACTGGTCTATGTACGGCTGGGGGATCCGGTTCATCAGTCCTATAAACACTACAGGAGTGTTTGTCATGCCAAAAGGGATCACCAAGTACTCATAGTAACCGTAGTGGAATCTGGATGTTTTATTCAGTATATCCTCACCCTCTAATCATAACTACTGATAACTAGATCGAAGGTAAACCATTGAGAACCACAGTTCCCCTCTTAACTGATCAAAGAGGATGCTAATTCTCGCCAGGGGATACTTATTTTTCACCATCACCTTGTTTAGGTGCTGGTAATCCACACACAACCACAAAATACCATCTTACTTCTTAGAAAATGATATTGGTGCCACCTAGGTTGAAAAATGGGACTTACTAAACCCATGCTCTGCAAATCCCCCAACTGCACCCTCATCTCGTGAAGCTCTACGGGAGCCATTTGATATGCTAGTGAGGAAATATATGTCTTCGTGGGGTGTAAGTCGATGTAGAAGTCGATTTCTCGATGGGGAGGTCGTCTTGGAACATATTAAGGAAAGACATCCTCATACTCTTCCACTACTAATGGGAACTAAGAGCTCATAACATCTACTTCTCTGAGGGAAAGGCTAGCCAACTCATGAGTGATCAGCTGCACCCTCTTATGAGTGATCCCATTCTGTGCTTCCTAGGTCTCATTTTCATTGGAAAATGAAAATCATGTCCCATAAATGTATACACACCGCACTCTTCTCCGAAAATAGTCAATCTGGGCATGGACTGTAGATAACCAATCCATACCGAGAATGACGTCATAAGGCCTCGACGCTACCACCAAGAGGTTCTATCCAAAACTCTCACATCCAATGGTATGATCCAACTGTCTGCAAAGGTGTGTGATCATCAAGTCTCCTCTTGTAGGTGTATCCAAGCATAAGGATCGAGTCAAAAAATCTACTGGAATCTCAAGGTCATGCACAAGACATGTGGCGAGAAAGGAATGACTATAACCTGTGTCAATAAGTACGGAAGATACGATAGATAAGACACAGATCGTACATTGGATAATCCCTAGAGTCCCTGGGTCATACGCCTCGACCACATCCAGTTGTCCCCACCCCTGTCACCCTGCTCCCTTAGCCTATTTCGGACCTCCTGGGGGTGGTGGTGGAAGAAGATTGAAGGGGCTGCCACCACCTGTAGCTCTCCCTACTCCTCTACCACATCCACCGCATGGCGAGTCTATCTACCCAGTTCACTGCCTCTGCCTCGGTGGTCCATCCACCGCTTCCCAGTCAGCAGCTCGACGGGTCCGAAAATCCCTAGCAAGATTTCCCCTTCCATCGCATGAGTAGAACCCCTTATCCCTAGGATAACTGGATACTGACTGAGATCTATAGACTATCGACTCCCAGTCCTGGGTCCTCCTCTGACCTCTCTCACATCCCAATCCCTATGTCTGACTTTGGCTGTCTACTTTCGAGGTCTCCGGACCTGTCTGCCGGCTGCTAACGTTCGTCGGCTATCTCTGCTCTGCCAAGAAGCTCTAGATCACCATACCTCGGTCGAGCACCCCAGTATAAGTCTATATGCATAGAGGCACGACACTAGCTCAGAAGTTAAGTCATAGACCTCGCTCAGCGGTCTGAGCTCTGAATTACAGATCCCTGACCATATCCATCGAGTATCGGGTGAATTTGGTGAACCTCGATGAATAGTCACCTACAGTCAAACTTCCCTGCTAGAGCTGAAGAAGCTTCTGGATGCATACTTATCTTAGAGTAATCAGAGAGAAATCCTCCCTAGAGAGTCGCTCGAAGTCCTTCCAGGAAAGAGTCTCCTCTTTGTGAGTCTGAATTGTCAGACTCCACCATCGTCCAACTGAACCCTGAAGAAGGCTAACTCCAAGGATCTCCATCCAGTCTGCTGCTGTCCTCACTAAATGGGAAACTCTTGTCACCGCCTCAAGGAAGTACTCATCTACCTGAGGGTCGGGCTTGCCTTGGATCTTGAGGGGTCTTTTTCTTAGGAAATCATGGTGTTCCCTCAGCCTGTGCTTCTCGTTGGTCGGTACTACATGTACCACAAGATGCTCTACTGGTGGTGGAATAATAGATGCACCACTGGGTGGCAACGCTTGGGGAACAGGTCTCGGTATCAAAACCTCGTCCTTAACAGGGTCATCCTCATGACCACACTGTTGAATCCTAGCGTTTATGTGTCGCAGAGGCATCATATAAGGAAACATAATGTACCGTGGTCAATGAGTATATCTGGATAGCAGACACAAGGACAGGGAAAACACAACCCAATCCTATATGATGCACGTAAAATGATTTTACTTCCTCGCAACTAGTATTTTCATGAACAGAGTCGAAATGCAGGTTTTTAGAGTCCTGGAGTATGGATAAGTTGGCCGTCCACACCAACACTAGAGTCCCTAGCCTAAAATACGAACATGAAACACTTAACACTTTTCCACAAACCAATCTCACAGACTCATGGTCCTAAGGTTGAACTGACTCCTCTAATACCACTCTATCACGGCCCGTCCCATTAGGGCCCGTGTCGTGACTCCCCAAGCCCGCCTCCAATAGACCAGGTGCTGGTGACTAGCACCGAGTAGCCATATTACTAACATGGGAGGAATTGACAATGAACCTGTACACACACACACATCTCCAAGCCCACAAATGATGAAATGTAATGAAACCACTAAGGAAAAAAATGAATGCATACAAATAAACCCAACCAACAGATTACGATAGAAAGTAATGAACTGAAAGTAAACTGGGAAAGAATACAATTACACCAAAAACAAGAGTCTAAAAACTACAAATTCCAACCTATATACATAAAGTGGTACTGGTACTGCTGCTCATAGTCGTAGGAATGCCTCAGCCTTTAGGGAACTCAAAATACTCAGTCCTGTCCCGGTCCACCCTGGACTTTGTCAAAAGGGTTCTCATCTACAAAAGACATGACATGTGTGGGAAAATCCCATCCATGGGTGAGTATAAAAATACTCAGAAAAGGACCCCAGAAAACCACAAAGCAAAACAAAAAATAAAGGCACAATAAGCTCTACATAGTATATGTCTAATGAACATATAATAGGATAACACAATCCAGATATACTCAAAACCCAGAACTGTGGCTTTCAGACAAGTCGCACAACTGTACACCACCGCTTGGGATTAAGTTCAATGATTTCATGAAGCACTTGTTTCTGGAGAACTCACTCCATGAGTCTGAAAGAACTGATGACGTCCATCCAAGAAGCACTGTTCATCGGGAAAGCCATGAGAGATAAAAACACTCATTACTGGAGAACACACTCTAGAGTGGTAAAGATCATGATGGATAGATACACTCATTACAGGAGAACACACTCTAGGGTGGGAATGATCACGATACATAGAATAAGATCATTACGAGGGAAATGGCAGATACTGCGACTCTTCTGGATTCACTAGCTAGGTAGAGGATCGACCCCTGGTGGAGTTGGTCACATCGATGCCTGACTCTACCTAAGGTCAAGAAAGGATAGATGATATCACTCCGGGCCTCTCAGAGGGATGCCTGACTCTATTATAGAATGTCTTACTGAAGGAATGATACTCTTGTACAAGGAAACGATGCATGACCATCAAGGTAATGAGAAGAAGGGGAAATAACCAAAATGATAGATGCACATGATTAATTGTACAAAGAGGACCAAGCCATTCTCCAAAAATAACACAACATATAGAAAAGTCACAAGCCTTGTCTTCTGACCCCGGGTACTTCCTGTGTACAATAGACTGTTTCGTAAGGCTGGTTGTGTAGAAAACTCCAGAACATGACATGTGGTACGGATTACATGTTGTGTCCAAGTAACTGGGGTCAGCTCCATGTACGCTATCCATGTGCTCGTACACGGCCTCAAACCTGGTATGCCAACCTGTGTAATCAGTACACAGGATGACCCACGTTACTAGCCTTGCCTGGCCATGTAGTGGTGTACATGGTCGGGTACTCCATCCTATGTCTGTGTGTCCCCCGGATACCTACTGAGTCCTACGTAGTTGCCTCTTTAATGCCGTATAAGGTCCACACCACGTGTTATGAAGCCGTTTAGTCCATCTCGTGTCCATGTATTTCCCAAAATACACACCTAACTTTGGGAAAGGTCCAACACACTATGTGACCAGAGGCACATGTTGTGTGATACCTGTTTGACACCAAAAACCCCAGCCTCTGCTGAGCTGGTAAACACGGCGGGTTCATCGGGATACACGCCATGTATTCCGGAAATTTTCCAAGTCACGGAATTCCACCATCGTGCCTTCCATGCTACCCCATTCATCAATCTCACCATCTAGTCACCATGAAAATCATGGGTTTTGGTCGTCCTGAATCCACAATGCATATGATATTGTTTTCTGCCCTCCAATTAATCCTTAAAAAACGTAATGATCAACCCGCATGAAGAACGCTTGAAGAACGGCCTTTCCAAATCCAGTCTTATTCTTCATCCACTATCATCTTCGCACCTCTTCTTGGTTTCTGTGGCATTGGATCTTCAATTTATGATCGTTGAATCGTAAAACGAATGTGCAACGATCAATTGTTCCTCACCCCAAAAAGAACATGTAGAACACATGAGGAAAAGAAATGTGGAATAAATCCAAAAGGAAAATTTAAGAATGAACCACCCCCATCATTAGTCTCGGTGTTGATCTCCTCCCGTTATTAGGATCAAACTGATCAGAAATTGAAAACAAAACAACATGGATTAATTCCCTGAAATCAACCCAATAAAACCGTCCCACAAGAACATACGAATCAGTGGGACAACATGTTTGTGGTTGATCCATGTTCGTCGTTTAAATACAAAATTAGGGAATATAGAAACAAAATAACAACCTCTACCTTGAACCCGTTAAAGAACAATCGTCGTTTCACGTTCGTCAGTGGGATTCATCATATTCGAGAGGCTTTCTCTCACGTCTTCATCGTCCACCAATAGGTCCTCCTTCTCCACACTCCAAGAGGCTCTCTCTATCAAATCAGAGTGTTATGAGGATTACCCAGTGAGCTTTCCATAAGCATGAACTTATAGGGGATAATTAGGTCGCCACAGAAAAAGGAATCATTTAGAAAAAAATTATTAATTTATTTTATTTCTTCAAATTTTCTTCCCTGTAAAACGCCCAAAAACTAACTCTTGTAGCTGACCAGCGTCAGTTTATGTTAGGCTCCGCTGAAGGTAAATTAGATTCTCTGAACGCCATGGTTCCACCAGACTTCTAATATGGGAACCCATTTAAAAGATATTTCAATCTTTCAGGAATACCGCTTATGTGTTCTGTTTAAAAGTTTTATTAATTTCAAACATTTATTCCAGCAATCTAGGGCTCGGAATCGCATGCCATTTAATGTTCTGGTCCCAAAATAATTCAATATATTATATAGAAAAATACATGTAAAACCTGAGGGATTACAATCTCCCCACCTTGAGGCTTCGCATCCCCAAAAAAGGCCAAATAAGGTATACTCAAAAAGATATGGGTACTGGGCACTGATCTGAGTCTCCCGCTCCAACGCGCTCTTTTGATAATTCTCGTGCTGCCACCAAATGCACACAAAGGGAATCAATCACCCACATAGGATCCTCTCCTACAGATCCTCTATCTCCACTAGGTACTCAGCAAAGGTCAGCCCATCCTCAAAGTCTAGCTCTCCCCAGTCAATGACGTGTGATGGGTCATTCACATGTCTCCTCAACTGCAACACATGGAAGACGAAATGTACCCAGTGCAACTGCGGTGGTAGTACTAGGTGGTATGCCTCCTCATCGACTCAGTGTATTATTTGGAGATGTCTGATGAACCTCAGAGATAGCTTGCTACACCAGAAAATTCTTCGTAACCCTCGCTAAGTCGAGACCTGAAGAAGGACATAGTCAACCTCCCCGAACTCAAGAGGTCTCCATTGTCGGTAATCATAAGACTTCTGTCGGCTCTGTGCAGTCTTCATCCACTCCTGGATTACCTACATCTTCTCGGTGGTAGATCATACCATCTCTGGACCCATGAGTGCTGACTCTTTAGGGTCTGTCTAGCAAAGTGGTAACCTGTAGGGTCTCTCATACAACGCCTTGAACAAAGCCATACCAATGGTGGAGTGGTAACAATTATTATATGAAAACTTCACCAGTGGTTGGTGGTCCTCCCCACTATTACCGAAGTACATGAAATAGGCTAAAAACATATCTTCCAAAACCTGAATTGTCCTCTCTGTTGGACCATATGTCTGGGGATGAAATGCTATGCTCAAGTGTAAGTGAGTCTCGAAAGCCTCATACAATCCCTACCACAACCGGGATGTGAAATGAGTGTCTCGGTCCGAGACTATTGTCAAAGGGATGCCATGAATCTGAACTATCTCTTACACATAGAGGTATCTTATTCTCCCTATGGAACTCTACTCATAGATAACAAGGAAGTTGGATGGCTTGGTGAGTCAGTCAACGACCACCCAGATGGAATCGAGCCCAATGGATGTTTGTGGTAAGCCTATCACGAATCCCATTGATATTTAATCCCACTGTCACTCTTGAACATCCAGGAGGCGAGTTAATCCTATTGGAACCTAGTGCTCATCCTTCACCTCCCGACATGTAAGGCGTTGAGAAATGAACTCTACAACTTCCTTCTTCATACCTGACCACCAGAACTGCCTTTAGAGATCTTGGTACATCTTTTCCACACCAGGATGTACCTCCAAGGGGGACTTATAATACTCCCTCAGTAACACATCCTACAACGCCCCTGGTACAACAGTTTATCCTCTGAATATATATATGTGCTCCCCACGTTGAAAATATCCCTTAGGAGCATGTCAGGTGGATAACTGAGCATGTAAGGCCACATAGTTGACATCCCCTAGCTACGCCACCCTAACTTGTTGTAAGAGTGGAGGGGTGACAACCATTGACTGTAGGCAAGTTGTATCCTATCTATCCACAAAGGATAACTGCAACGTGTTTAACTGCTCCATTGCCTCACTCAATAGCTGTGAGCTCGACCTTCTGCTAAGATATTCTTCCACCTTGTTCCCCTTCTGAAGTGTCTAGATGATATAAAAATCATCGTCATGGAGGAACTCTAGCCAATGCATCTACCTCCAATTCAGATCTTTCTGTGAAAATATTTACTTTAGTCTCATGTGGTCAGAGTAGATGATAAACTGCTCGCCCATAAGGTAGTGTCGGCACATCTTAAATGGAAAGACAACCGCTGCCAACTCAAGATCATGGGTTTCATATTTCATCTCATGTGGAATAAGCTAGCGTGAACAATAAAAAATCACTTCCGGTCATTGGATCAGGAAATAGCTAAGCATGGTTCTTGATGCGTCGTAGAAAACTACGTACCTAACACCCTCCTATGGTAATCTCGTGATCAGTGCACTCATCAAACTCTGTCTCAACTTCTCAAAAGACTACTGGAACTTCTTCATAGACAAGAAAGGATTCCCCTTCCTGGTCAAGGCTATCATCGATGCTGATATCTAGTATAAATTAGGTATGAATCTCCAGTAATATCCTGCCAACCATAGGAAGCTCCGCACCTCCGTCATACTCTGTGGTGTCTCCCATGCTAACACTATCTCTACCATGGCTAGGTCTACAACTACTCCATCTGCTGAGATGACATGTCTCAAAAAGTGGCCATCCTGAATCCAAAACATGCACTTCGAGTGCTACCAATAAATCTAGGTCTCTCAGAGTATGTCTAGAACCATCTGCAGGTGTATCACATGCTCTTCATCTAATGTCGAGTACAGAAGGATGTCATCGATGAAGACCACAACAAACCGGTCTATGTATGGCTGGAAGATCCGATTAATCTATCCCATAAACACTGCAGGGGTGTTTTTCATTCCAAAGGAAATCACCAAGTACTCGTAGTTACTATAACGACATATGAATGTTGTCTTCAGTATATCCTTGCCCCATACTCATAACCAGTGATAACCTTATTGAAGGTCAACCTTCGAGAACCATAGTGCCCCTCTTAGCTGATCAAAGAGGTCCCTGATTCTCGGTAGTGGATACTTATTCTTCACCTTCACCTGGTTCAGGCGCTAGTAATCCATGCACAACCTCAAACTCTTGTCTTCCTTCTTAGAAAACAATATTGAGGGAGGCCAGGGTGAAATGATGGGTCTCACGAAACCCTTGCTCTGCAAAACCACTAACTACACCCTCATCTCGCAAAACTCTATGGGAGCCATCCGATATGCCGGTGGGGAAATTGGTGCCATCCTAAGGTGTATGTCAATGCATATTTCTATTTCTCAGTGGTTAGTTAATCTTTGAACATCTTCACGAAAGACATACTCAAACTCCGCCACTACTGGTGGCAACTAAGAGCTCATAAAATCTACTACTCTTAGGGAAATGCGATCCAAATCAAGAGTGATCAGCTGCACCCTCCTATGCATGATCCCATTCTATGCTGCCTTGGTCATCTTTTCATCAACAATGGAAAATCTCATCCCATCAATGCAGACACACCAAACTCTTATCCTAAAACAGTCCATCAGGGCATGAACTGTAGATAACCAATCCATACCCTGAATGATGTCGTAAGACCTTGATGCTACCAATAAGAGGTTACAAAAAAAACTATCACTTCCAAGAGTAATAGCACACTATATAAAAAGGTGTTTGACCGTCGAGTCTCATCCCATAGGTGTCTCTAAGCGTAAGGATCAAGTCAACTTCTCTACCATAATCTCAAGGTTTTGCACAAGTCATGTGGCGAGAGAGGAATGACTGGACCTGTTTCTATAAGTATAGAAGCTTTGGTATATAAGAAAAAAATTGTACCTAGGATCTTCCCTGGAGTCCCTGGGTCATACACCTCAACCGCATGTAGCAATCCCGACCCCTGTCCCCCGGCTCCCTGAGCCTAGTACAGACCTCCTGGGGGTGGTGTTGTAAGTAGATCGAAGCGTCTACCACCACCTGCAGCTCTCACTACTCCTCTGCCACGTCCGTCGCCTAACAGGTATCTCCCAGTTCTTTTCATCTACCTTGGTGTTCCATCCACAACTTCCAAGTCAGTAGCTCAATGAGTCGGACAATCCCTAGCGAGATGTCTCCATCTATCACACGAGTATCAACGATTCTCCCTAGGATGACTAGATCCTGCCCAAGATCATTGGAATATCGACTCCTAGACTTGGATCCTCCTATGACCTCTCCCATGTCTAAATCCCTATGTCGGACGTTGGCTCCCCACTACCAAGGTCTTCGGACCTATCTGCCTGCTGCTAACTATCGTTGGCTGTCTCTTCTCTACCAAGAAGCTCTCGATCAACATAGCTCCCTCAAGAACTCCAACATAAGTCAAAATGTATAGAGGCATGACAGTAGCTTGGATGTCCCATTTTATACCTCGCTCGAAGGTATGAGCTCTAAAGTACTAATCCCTGTCCATATCAATCAAGTACCGGGCGAAGATAGTGATCCTCGATGAATACTCAGCTACCGTCAAACTAAATTACTGGAGCAAAAGAAGCTCCTGGATGCATATTGTTCTTAGCTTAACAGGAGTGAACTCCTCCCTAAGAGTTGCATGAACTCCATAAACAAAATAGTCTTCTCTTCATGAGTTTGTGTCGTCAGACTCCACCAACATCCCGCCAAACCCTGAAGAAGGATCGGTCCAAGGATCACCATCTGGTCTGCTAGTGTCCTCACTATACAAAAAAATCTCATCACCGCCTCAAACCAGTACTCAGCCACCTAAGGGTCGGACTTGCCTTGGAACCTGAGGGGTCTCTGTCTCTAGAACTCATTGTGCATTCTCAGAATATGCTACTCATTGGTCGATACTATAGGTACCATGGGATGCTCCACTAGTGGTGGTATAACATGAAATGATCCACCCGCACTAATAACGCTCGTAGAACATTCTTTCATGATCCGATCTGATTTTTCATCCGCTATCATCATCACACCTCCACTAGGTCGTCGTGATGTCAGATCTTCAATTTGGGATAATTGTGTTGTAAAACGAACGTGCAACGATCCGTTGTTCATTGCCCATGAGGAACGCGAAGAACTCATGAGGAAAAGAAATAGGGAAGAAATCCAATAAGCTAATTGAGGAACGAACCTCTACTGTCGTTTGTCATAACGTTGATCTGATTCCATTAGTCGTATCAAACGGAACAGAAATAAACAACAAAACAACATGGATTAATTCACCAAAACCAACCTAATAAAACCCTCCTGCAAGAACGTATGAATCCATGGATCAACATGTTCTTGGTTGATATGTGTCTGTCGTTTAAATTTAAAAACAAGGAAAGGAGAAACAAAATATCAACCCCTACCTCGATCTGGTTGAAGAAATATCATCATGTCGTGTTCGTTGGTGGGATTTGTAAAATCTAATAGGCGTTCGCTCACGTCTTTGTCATCCTCCAATAGGTCCTCCTTCTCCAACACTCCAAGAGGCTCTCTCCCACAATTTGGTGGGTTATGAGGCTAACACTATGAACATTCTATAATCATGAACATATAGGGGTGGGGGGGGATTTGATCACCATGCAAAAAGGAAAATTTAAAAAAAATATTAATTTATTTTATTTCATCTAAAGTGATTCCTTTTAAAATGACCAAAATCTAAATCTTGATGCCGACCCGCGCTGGTTGATGTTAAGCTCTGCCTAAGGTAAAGGCACTGCTCTGCATGCAACAGTTCCCTCATACATCAGATCCGAGCACCCATTTAAATGATATTCCACTTTTTAAAGAAAAATGATCACACGCTATTTAAAATTTAAACTTATTTCAAACATTTATTCTGGGAACTCCAGGCCTCAGAATCTCATGTTATTGAATGGTCAGTTCTCAAAATAATTCCATATAATATTTAAAAATAATACATGGAAAATCAGAGAAATTACACTTGATATTGGGGTTTTCATAGTAACTTATTGAGGTAGTGATGGAATATAACTCTCTGAGGTAAGGGATCAGAGGGAAGATCATTCACCCAAGTGAGGGATAAGCGATGTATTTGTTCTTAGAGAGGGTGAGACATGGTGATTGACACAGTTTATGTGGAGTATAGGATGTTCGACCCTAATGATGGAATGAAATGGTTCTCCTCCCTAGAGAGATCTTGTGAATGTGATTTACCCTATTAAGGGATTGGTGAAGGTGATTCACTTTAGTGAGTATAAGTGAGTGTGATTTTCTGTAGTTAGTGGGGATAGATAAATATACTAACTAGTGAGGGATAGGAAAAGGGAATCTCCCTAGTGATGGATTAGGGAAGTAAATCACCATAAAATTGGATGAAAATAGCATATCTCTATAATGAAGGTCATATTTAATGGATGTGGGTGAATTTTACCCTAGTGAGGTTCCTTCATAGGGAGATATTGGGTAAATTTTTATTTTATATTCAAAATGATATGGATATGTTTCAATAATTATAGAAGACAAATGGAATATTACTTTATGGTTTTACATATTGATGGCTCAATTACCCCACTTTTTTGTTGTTTTATTTAGTTTGAAGGTGATATATGTTGCCTAAAGGTGGTTCTGTAGACATTGGTGATGGGATATTTAAATATTAATTTTCATTATGAAGGATGGAAAATAATTCCCATGTGGATTCCCAATGGGTCTATTTATATGAATATATTCAGACATAGAAATCATAAACGAAGGCATGCAATTCTTTTATCATAGGATGTGCTAGGCACAATTTCATGTGCACATGTACAAGGCCCCTGGATAAATTTCCATAGTATTTTGACATGGGTGACTTGAGTATTTGTCCAAAGGACATGGGAATATGAGCTAGGTGAGGGTATGTGAGAAAATTGGACTTCTTTGTATATCCCTAAGCTATAGGTCATATTTTTCATACACAATTCCTAACATCATATGGCCATAAAGTGTGATCCATAAGTCTGTTTTGGTTCCATGACTTGTTACATTGAAGCCTTTGAATGTAAATTAGCCATGATATATTGGTATTTCCCATACCATGTAAATTTTGAGGCCATAATGTTCCAAAAACAACCTTATAACTAGGTTTTACAACCTAAATTTCTTTTGGGATAACAATGGATTCATGTTCATTGCCTACTATTAAAAGGTGGTTCTCACCAACAATATCACCAAACATGGAATTGTTTTTGATGAAACATTATCCCATGGTATGTGCGAAGTATTTTATCCCTTGGATATCCTAATATTTCCAATTATGGTTTGTAGAATCATTTCAAATAAAACATTTCATATTTTATCAAATTGAATATTGCATCATGGATTCCATGAAAAATCTATAGAACATATTTTCTATTTCCAATATGACTTAATATAAAAAACAATCAATGATAATATATGAAATTTCTTAAAAACATTTTATCATAAATGATAAAAATTCCAAAAATAAATTATGGATAAAAAAATTAGTTTCCCTTTATTCAGAAATAATCATAATCCAATATAATAACCTATTTTAAATTTTAAATAGGAAAGGAACTAAAAAATAAACAAATAAAATTTTGAATATAATATATTTGAAATAAAATAAGATATCCATTACTCAAATACAAAATTATTATGTCCAAATAGAATAACTATTATGACACACCTTGAGGGGCTTGAATGGTTGGGTTTTATAGAATATTCTTACGTCCTTGTTTGTATAGGAAAACACAAACACCCGAATCAAAATGTTCATAGAATATCAAAATAAGGAATTTTTAGAATTTTCCAGTAGTAACCCCTATCTTATTTTTCATCAATGATTTATCACATATGATGATGATCACCAATTAAGTAAACAAACAATTACAACCGCTAATGGATTACACCAAGATTAGTATTGTGGAAAGTTACTTAAGAATCATCATACTCTGAAGGTTTTTTATAACCATCACAAAAAAGTGATCAAAAAATCACCATTAATGAAGATAAATTTGGATTTCTCAATTTTAATAGAATTGATTCCAAATTATGTTGGATTTCATCCTCTTAAAATTTAAATTTCCTTTCACTCTATATTAAATGGAGGACTATTATTTCATATGTAATGTATGACATATATTATTATTTTTTGGTTTAATTTAATTAAAACATTTAAATGTGTGTACAAGTATTAACAATCCATTCATTATAGATTTAAACTAATGATAATAAAATGAGGATTATTGTAGAATGGTAATTAATGACATTAATGAAAATTGTATATGTTAATGGTATGTTTTCCTTAATCACAACATATCATATAATTTTCCATAGTGTGGAGGTTCTGTCAATTTTTATATACTCCCAAAAAATCCCACAAGCACTTATGACAAATATGGATATTATGTGGAACATCAAAACTCATTGAAACACTATATATATACTTCTGGAAATGTATTTATCAAACATTCAAAATTTTGGAAAAAAAAGTATTTCCAAAAAAATACTTTTATAAATGCCTAACTGTGTTACCATTCCAGCCTTAATAAAATATATAAATATACAAAAAAATTAATTAATTTATATTTTAAAAGGGAGACCTTAGGAAAATACTTAGTGATACTCAAGAAAATAAGGGAACATTTGAATTCTTCATCAAACATTCTCTATTCTCCATAAAAATATGACCACCATAATCAATATCATAATCATCATATTTAAACATATGTAATCCCTTTTTCCATAATATCATTTTTACACTAGACATGGAACATTTAAATCTAGTATATGACAACTCATATTTTCTTCATTCTATTAAAAAGACATTAAATGTAGATAAATACATCACATTTCATTCATCCTATAGATTATTACATCACCTTCCCCTCATCCTAGTAGTTGAGCAGATCATATATGGACTATATAAGGATGTTTATGTATATGTAATTCAATCATGTTCTAGAAGACTTATCTCTCTATACAAGTGGAAAAACTCTATCATGGTAACACCCCAACTGACAACATTTTTAGTAACGTACCCAACCACCCCCAAATAATAATTTTTTTTTTATTTTCAAAAGTACTGTATCAATGTATAAATTTTCTCATAAGCGGTATCTCACCACTATTATGTAATGGGTATTGAAAATACGAATACACCCTATGTGCATCGATTAATATAAGAAATTCCATGATATATACTTCGGTGGGTCAATAGAAATGATAAGTATCTTCTTATTACCTCATCATTATACTCTTAATATCTCATATCCAACCATTTTAAGATTTTAATATATTTTATTCAAGGTAATCATTACATATCATACCTACACATAATACACCATTCTGATAATTGATTATGGATTAAACAAAGATTTACATTGTGGTGGTATTAGTATCGTATTGTTTATATAATATAATCTATAGAACACAAGAATGGATGATAATAAAAAATTTAAATTATTTTAGATTCATGACACATTTACTTATATAAATACATATCTCAATTATTTATCACCTAGAGATCTAACATAACCCTGATGTAGTTTTTTTTGTAATTGAGATGTCAATTGATCTACAACATTATCATATCTATCAACCATATATATAAGAGAATCACACCACTCAAAGATACCCTATTTTTTATTTTATAATAATGTTATCTTCAATTGTTGATATTGGGTGCCTTTTCCTGAGTGATGGATTCTTTACTATAATAGTAATCCTCCATTACTACCTCAATGAATGTAACCACTACAATTTCATTGATAAACTTCCTATTCCAAATAGATTCTTTCAAAACATATGATGCAAGCATGTACTCTTATTTTATTATCTAGTTTGATATGGTGGATTTTTTATAACTCTTCCATGTGATATCTCTATCATTTATGAGCAGTACAAATACATGTTTTGATTTTATATCATATTTTTCAGATTGAAAACTCACACATATATTAAAATTTATAGATATTTCATCTTCTCCTATATGACTAAGAACATATTCATAATCCTTAAAAAATAACATACTATGTTATTCCCTATAATATAATGAATCTCACTAGGATTGAACTATAATTAATTTTCATTATAAGAATATAAATAATACGATGTAAAGTATAAAACATTAAATAAATGATATATACTATGTAATAAGCATAAATAATTCAATAAATCCATTCTAACTCCTTATAAATATCTTTATTAATCCTAGGATTATTTATATCTAATAATAGTAAAGGCCACTGCATGGTTTTCTCAATGATAATACACTTTTGAACACTACCAATATAAGTGTTCTAACTATGTCAATAGAGCCTTCTATATCTATATTTAGAGATCCTCATTCCTAGAATAAAAGCAAAACCATCCATGTCGTTCATTGTAAAGCATTTCCCAACTATATATTCATGGATTGAAGAGTAGCTATAAAATTTCTAATCAAAATTATTTCATCTAAATACATTATTTGTATAACAGTTATAATCTAATTATTTCCCATATATACATAGGAATAACAAAATTATTGATAAAAAACTTTTAATTCATTATTATTCAAGATACACCAACATTTAGAATCTTACGTTAGTCCCTAAATGGACCTTTTTGAATTCTATACCTTCGAGGACACATTTCGAACATCAAGACCTTCTGATTCTATTATTTACCCATTCTTGACTAAATTCCTTTTATTATAATAGGCCATAACATCCATATGATATATATTATATTTAAAATATTCATCTACCTAAATAAAAATATTAATATAATTTATCACCTCAAAAGGTGAAAAGGTTTCCCCAAAGACAATTCCATAATTTTTTTTTCTCGCATCCACTATAGGTTCACTATAGATAGAATATCTAACATCCATATTTTTTTCTTGTGGAATACCCATACTAACCCTATGAGCCTCAATACTTTGTGTCCATCCAACATGTTTCAATCTTGGTTAAGGTGCATTGTTTTCATTTTTAGATTACATGGGTATAAAAAATTTCATAGAAGCATAATTATCAACAGATTCATGGTATGTAATAGGTGTATCTCTGTTAAATATTCCATCATCATCATTAACCATGATAAATCTATATCTCTCGGGATCTGAATGAATCTAACCATTATGTTGAGGGTTTTTTTCTTATGTGATTATATTATTATATTATAAGTCATTATGAAATTGGGTCCTCCTCCATCTTAGGAACACATCCTATTTTTTTCCTTGGACCTCCCAATTTTTACATTTCCTCCCACTAAATCATAAACTTATGTCCCCCTCACAATGAAAATACATGTATATGGAACAAAAAAAATTAATGTGTCTATAAAAATATTATCGCATTTTGTCATTATGATAACCAAAAGATAAGAATTTATTTGATTTATGGTCATTATTTTATGAGGTTTAAAATAGAATGAGAGCATCAAAATACAAAATGTTCATAAAATAAATATCAGGGTTCTTCAAATTCTATATATCATATACTTTCATTATGAATACATTATAAAGAATTAGGTTTAGTATGAATATATAAATTTCCATAATAATAATCCCAAAATTAAATTGGAATTTCACATTGTCATATCATTGATGGAACCATGTCATGCATTGTATTATTCTTCCTCTTTGACACACCATTCCATTATAACATTCTAGGATGAGTTAGGTATAGATTAATTCCAAAATTTCATGGATGATATATGAATTCTTGGCATAAGTATTCACCTCCCAAATCTCGTGAGGGAATCATAATACTCATTACCAGTAGATTACATTCTCAAATTGGAGCACTTTGAACCTTTCAAATGTTCTTACATATTTTTCATTGGAAACACATATCCATTCCCACTAAAGTAATTCTTAATAGTTTATAAAGGAACCTAAAACCACCACAAACATTTATATTCATTAGTACTCATAAATAACTATGTATGATATCCAATAATATACTATAAATTTTAAATAATTCTCACAACTGGAAACTTTTTATTATTTCCCAGTAATCATGATTCACAATTATAAATGTCATAATAATTAAATGAGTAAAATAATTAAAATTAATGGATTATTTCAATGTAATTTATGTTTATATATATATTTAGACAAAAAAGGTATTTGAATGACTGAAAATTAAATTTTAATTAAATACACTTTCTTAGAAGAAAAAATGTGATAAACCCCACAAGTATAATCATCACTGATGGTCATTTTACAAAAAAAGAAATCAAAAATTCATTGAGAATAAGACTAAGATTATTAGAATTTCATACCAAGTATAGGCCCCATTGTAGTGTTTCAATCTTCATTCTCGGTTCTTTTAGAATTATTCCCTCAAGTGGGTAGCTACCTTGTCCTATGTATTGATGTACTCTTCCATGTTGATCTTCCTTTCATTAAAAACTTGTGAAAAAATAATATATTATTGGATGATCCATTCCCTTTGTTCCTAACTAATATCCATTGTAATATCTCATTGTATAATTATTTCCACATCCTCCTTCGGTGCATCTAGTTTGATGTCCTTTTCAATCATAGCTTCCATAGAATCGAGAATTAACTCAAGGAATATTTTACACTCCTTACTGTTTTACTATCGCAACACCCTTCCCTTGTTTCTTAATGTCTCGACACTTTGAATTATTTTTCCACTTATTATAACAAAACCCAACATGCCTAAATAAAAGTTGAGTCCTTTTTTCACATACTATTTTGTTCTCCTCACTAGCTGATCATGTTTGCATCGGCTTAGGAAGATGTGAGTAGACTTTCCTCTATTTAGATCCCTTACCTTTAGTCACAATGCAACACCCTATATCATGTTTCCCCTTCAAACCTTTCATCTTCCTTGGGATATAAAGACCTATAATACTCACTCCCTCATCATTGAAAATATATAATTGACAATAAAACTACTCTTAATAATCACCATCATAGATAATCGGAATACCCAAGGGATACTCCAATGTTAATTGTTTTTGAGAAATAGGAGGATCCCCTATGTACAGATCCTAGAGAGAATCCTCCAACCCTCTACTAGATGATGAACCTGATTCTTTCTCCTAGGCCAGACCTTCGTCCACCAAGCCATGAAAATTGTTAATTATGCTGATAATTTTCATATAATTGTTTTTGGATATTATAAAGTTGCAGTATTCACTCCATTTATAGTATATTATGTCTTCTTGTAGTTAGAAGGACCACCCTTACTTGTCGCCTATGCCACACCACCACGATCAGGGACCTGACTATAGTGAATTGGACTATCCTTGAATCCTAATAGGACCCCCTCCTGATAGTCTATAAAATTCAGGTCTGGCGCCACTAGAAGTGAGGGGTTGGACACTAAAGACCCATCAACCACCTCTTGAATCTATTACTAGAGGTGAGAACCTACCCATTATATATTCTTCCCAACATCATAGTATCATCAAAGGAATTAGAGATACATGTATAAATCTACAATCCTATTCAAAAATCTATACTGATTATTGGGTGAAACGCATTTCATGCTTCAATATATCATATATTTAATAGGCCTTTAGATCATCATGACCATTTGGTTTTAGGGGATGGCCAGCCATCACTGTGTCCTTGAGAACAAGAGATTAAATAGTGAGAACATTAGGAGATATAGATCCATTATTGGGAACATCATTTTTTCCACTATTTGAAGAGAGTGAACATTCCGAAAGACATTCAGTAAGATCCCTAAATGATAGTATGTAGAGTAGAAGTCAGTACCATATTCGAAAAAATAGGTTTTTTTCACTGAGATTCCTCACCAACTATGATCCAAATACAGTTGATGGGAGGTATAGAAACATCTTCCTTAACAAAGTTATGTGGGGATATAGGATGAAAAATTGAATATTCTCTACTATCTGAACACAAGTATCATGGGACCATATTTCCATGAATATAAATAATTGAAGTATTTTTGGTGGGGGTGTTCAGGGAAACTAACCCAAATAAATGTTGAAAAAATGTGACAGTTCCTATAGAAATCATTAGACTAGTACGAAATATAGAATGGAGATCCATTGCATGTGTGAGGATCTCTGCACCGTGCTAGGACCATGTCTTACTCAAATTAAAAACGGATCATTGTGTTTCTCTGGTCAAGTAGCCCTACAACTACTCTGTCTAGTAATCCCTAGATAGTGAAAATGAACATGTAGAAGTCATCGACTGAAGTATTACAATGAATGAAGTCAAAAAATATGGTCTATTGTAAGATAATCAATGATTGATTGAATTTTTAAAGTGATAGGGATATATTATGGAATCCTCTATGGTTAGCAAGGAATTTAGGGATGAGATCGATGGCTGTAAAATGACAAATAATGTCTGGGTTTGAAATGGGGGATACGATACTTAGAAATCCTATTGGTGGAGGGATTACCTCACCCTCTAGTGGGTGAGGGATTGGGATTGTATCCATTATCTCCTATTGCATCCACTCTTTAGCGCATTGAAGAAAAATTTTCTCATCTTTTTTCTATGAGTGTATGTCAAAGGTAATTGGGATTAGAATAAACACATACCATTTTATTATAAATATTAAAACAGAGTTATCCATATATAGAATATATAATCAATTTACCATATTCCCAATTATGTAGAATATGTCTTCCTTATATATAGAACTACATGTTTAATTTATTGTGAAAAAAATTACATCTTCCCAAAAAAGATACACAACTAGTGTTTTTTATGGTGAGATCATAGTAACAGTTTTCTAATTCTATGAATAATTCACTGGGTATATTTAAATCATAACTTTTGACCATTAATAAGACAACCTTTTCTCCATTACTAACATGAATACATACCTCTCCATTCGTGAATTCTATTTTATCCTTGAGTTTGTATTTATCTTCACAAATGTATGATGCACACCTGTTATCTAATATTCAGGAGTCATTGTTAGTGACATTAATATATATAAAATTCCAATTTAGATGCACTGAAATTATTACTTATAAAACACTTACCATTACTAAATACTAATATCTAACTCCTTGATAGTTGGTTCCTATGTGATTCATCAACATGAATATAATAAAATATGCTATAATATAAAACCAGAACATTTCAGTGGATAAGTATCATATTTTATTTCAGTTTTTGAAGGACTTATTATGAATGATATCCCACTAAAAAAGATGACACTATAAATCATAACCATTTAGTTATCCAAGATCCAAATCCCCATATGCAGTTATAAATATTTAGAGTATATCTCATCACTTAGTCATTTTGGTATTGAATAATACTAATCACAAAAGTTTCACTCTTGGATAGTTTTCTTGATAACTCTATTTCCAAAATTTTCATACAGATAAGGCCCAACATTATTCACCTAGTAATCTAATAATATTTGGTTCACTAGATTAATGATATCCAAAAAATCTAATTAAAAGAAAAAAAGGAAAATTAAGGTGAACCCATATTTGTAATGAACTACCCAATAGGTTAAACATTATTTACTCATCACTATATTTCCTTATGCAAGAGAATCCAAGGGCACCCATATTTGGAACAACCTACATGGTTGGATGTTCATGTTCTTGAAAAGCTTCGTTTTAGAATGAATCTCACACATAATATTTCAGGGATTTTCACTAAAAGCAATATCTAATTCAAAATAAATAAAATTCATATTAACTAAATAAATATTCAGTATTATGAAATTTATTATCACTTAATGATTTATTAATTTATGTACAAATTCATATAAAAATTTAGTTTTTGAATTCGTATTTCATCCACTAAATTATTATGTCCACATCATATTAATGTGTATTTCTTTATGATGCCCACATTTTGAATTACACAGCCAAATATAAAATTTTAAAATATTCAAGAATACTTCTAAAATCATCATAGTCACAATGTACATGAACTCTTCCTATGAAGATTTTAACTAAATAAAATTAATTATCCCCATATGTCTAAGACTATAGAAATAGATATCTGAAACCTAACATTATAAAATAAGGCACAAAACTCAGTGAATGTGTGATGTATGAACTAATTTCTCTCTACCTAGACATACCTAACTAATGAAAAAATTTTATTAAAGAATATTCTAAAGGAAAATATTGAGTGAATATCCCACCAACTGAATTTATTTTTATGTCCTCAATTACAAATCATGTTCAAGGTCAATCAATAATAAATATTTTGGATTCATATCAAGAATATAATGTAGAGATTTATTTAAAATAATAAATTATACACATAAACTTTCATAAACAATATTAAAATATAGAAAACAATTTCATGGATGCTAAAATTAATAAATTAAAAATATATAAAAAATTATTATTTATTCTTAAATCATGAGAAATGTATATAAATTGTTTATATTTTATTTAGGAATATAAACATCATAATAATATATCTACCACATATCATTTATAACAAAATAATAAATCATAATTAAATTTATGAAAATAATGGTTTCGATATTTTTAGGTCCACCTCAAAAGGCACCACACAATATTCCAAAAATATGGATTATTTTAAATTGGTCCACTTTTTCCTGGAATTAACTATTGTGCTAGGTGAAGCTCCAAATAAATAACATGGTCTTGCAAATTTGGGTTTTCTTGGGGGTCATAGTGCATTCCAACATAAATTAAAATTTCCAATCAACAAAAAACGTTTCTTGACATTGTCAATTTTCTCTTGCTTATTGAATTTAAAATTAATAACCATAGTTCCATTCACTACGATGTAGGGACAATTATGTATCTTTTTTATGGTCACCATTATGACACATAGAGAACACTACTCTTGTGATGGTATATATATTTTTTAAATTGAATCACACTATTGATAATTTTTGGAATATAGAATTTATACCAATGATATGTTTTAGTGGATCATCATATAATACTTGATAGTAGAAGAAAAATCAATCACTTCTTGATTTATCATCCGGGTATAAAACCACATAAGGAATAAAAAAGAAAAGAATACCAAGGAAATAACAGTAGGGGAATAATTTTTCTTTTCTTTTATGGTGGAGTATGTATGCTGACTATAATAAATGTGGAAGAAGATAGATTTTTACCTCTAGGGTGTTACATCAGGAATAGTGTCCCATAACATTTCTTATGGATCCCCATACATTGAAGGTATGTTTGAAGCTTCACAATGATTCACATACAAAAAATCAAGAATAAATAGAGAATGATATATCTAACATGAATATATATTAATTCTGCAATATGGGGGATCACATCCCATTATATAGGTCATGAATGATTCAATGTATTGTATAAATAATGCATCTGTCATTTGTTAAATATTACCTAAATTGATTCCTAGTTCATAATATTCATTAAACATATCTAATTTGTACTTAATCCATATAAATACATTCATAGTAGATTTTAACTAATGAACACCAAGTTAGGTTTAATATGGAAGGTACATGCATTACATGCATTAATAATGGTTATTTCAATCATATATTACCCTCGACCACATCACTACATGACATAGACTACATAGTAAATTTTATGTCCTTTCTATAAAAAACCTGAATTAGGGTATGAACAAATTAATCTTAAACTTATTTATATTATAAAATACAATTCATGAATGGTTATCTAATATTAGACTATATCTTTTAATGATAAATGATGTATAAATTTTGAAATGTTTTTTAATTTAGTATTAGTCATCCACATACACACACACACACACACACTCACATATACACGTTTGTAAATTAATAAAACAATGTTTTTATTTTTTTTACCAAAATAATTCTTTTATAATATGTAGATAATTCACATGGAAATTCTACAATAACAATACTATTCCAACCTAATATATTATAAGATTATGTTGGGAAGACTTCCCATGGATCAATATCTTTGGTTGTGGGGTATAATTACTATTTTCTATGAGATACTCTCACTATTTAGTTATATATAAAACTCATACATAAACTATACAATTTACTACCACACATAGTGATATAAATATTAATATGAATTGAAATGAAAAATTTCAATATAAAATTTTCATATTTTATTTATCTAAATTGGATTCCACCTCATTTGTTCATATTTAATAGAAACATACATTACCTTATGGGTATATAAATATACACTTATACTATGTTATGTCCCATATTATAACTCACAATAAAGTGATATAATGGATACATAATATAGATCATCATTATTATCACACAATGACATATATTGTCAATGATATATTGTAATCATACCCATTATCCTTGTCCAACTCAACATCTCTATGACTTAGCATCTCTACTAAAATCTATTAAATAAATATTTATGAATGTATCTTCATACTTCTTATGGTTTAGGAAAACACATCACTTCTCTATGTTCCTGTATTGATCATCCCACACTTCCTTTAAATCTCATAACCATCATAAAATCATGTATGTTGGTTCTTTAATCATTATTTCTCTCTTAGATAACCCCCAACGTTTTTGGACTGTGTATCTAAATGTATTCATTATATGTGTTGAATTAATATTGATGATATTTATTTTAGTGAATTTCTATTATAATTTGAATGATATAGCAAACATATTGTTCCTGATGATCTTATGTGTCAATACAATTTAGGTATTTTTTATTGTTTTTGGATATTTCAACTTTTGGCCATCAGACAATTATAAATATTCCTTAATAATATTTTTCATTCATGTTGAAAATATATATGTGAATCCAAAAATAAAAAATCCATTCCAAAGGATTAATCTACTATATAATCTATTTAATTATATTATTAGGATTCTGAACTATCCAAAATAAATCATTTAATTAACATGTGAGTCAATAAATTTTTATAATAATTTTGTTTAATAACCTATATTGTAGTAAAAAAATTTATTCCATAATTTTATTTTTTGGTATAACAGAATGGTTTTTTCAGGTAATCCTTTTATAATTATGCAGTACATTAGCTCATTAAGGTAAAATATTTAAACAAAAATAAAATAACTTTTTAAATTTTAAGAATTATTTTGGAAATTAATGAAGTAATAATAATATAAAATATATAATAATATGGAAATTTTCACCATTTTTTTCTACCATTAAAATAGTAATATTAAGTAGAATTGTAGAAAAAGGGAAAAATATTTAAAATTTAACAAGAAATGGGAGATAGAATTGTTTTAGAAGAGTATTATAATCTAGAAATTGAGTATATATATGTGTGAATGTATATCAACTAGTTTAATCATTTGGGTGTATATTTCAACTTTGTATATATACAGACATTGGTTCATGGTTATCAATGAGAAAAGTTATTTGATTCCAATATTATTTTAATAATATTATATAGATATATGATCTAATCATGTGAGGTAATGATTATAATATATTGATTTATATAGAGTGTATAAATTGAATTAAAAAATTATGGAATATATATTGAAATAGAGATATAATGAAATAAAAAAAGAATCTAAAATAATTTATTTAAATGATGTCCAATAAGGGATGATATGATAAATTAAATAAATTATCATTATTTAATTAGTCAATTTTCATATCATTTGGATTTAAATTTGTCTAGAGGACGTAACATCACTTAACCCATTTTGCCTCAAAAATGACTAAACTTCTCATTCTACATGCCTTAGGCATTCCTCTCTATATGATTAAGGATTCCTAGAAGTTGTGATGTTCAATTTATTAGTAAGAATAATATACCAACATGTATTGGTAGTCATAAATCATAGTATATGTAACAATATGTGTGAAAATAAAATTATGAAACGGTGTAGGATTTTGGTTCTCATCCAACAAAGAGTATAAAATACAAAACATGTGATACCAAGAAGTACTAAATTGCATGTTCAAGATGGCACATTATAAAACATAAATATTTTATAAGATATTTTTTAAAATTTAATTTTTTTGATGTCCTGACCTACACTTGACACCATTATATCCTGTGTTATACAAAAACCTGAGTTTGTAGGAAACATAATTTTATTAATGTAGTTATTTAAAATTTAAAATAAAAACATAGATATTACAATGGATGGTATGGACTGTATTAGTTGTATTCTAATATTGTGGTCTAAATGTGTATATATAATGAATTGACCAATTTTTTATAAATGATTCTAAAAACATTATTTGTAAAATAAAAGTAATTTTTTTTAAAAACTATTTAAATATGTTCAAGTGTGTTTTATAACATAAAATAAAAAATCACTCTAAAGATATTATATTAATGAAATATAAAAATATAATATATTTAATATAAGGTTTAACATTCATTTTATGTTTTTTCTATAATGATATATGAGAAAATAGAAATTTATTCATAAAATATGTATTTCTTAAAATAGTTGTTTTCTACTTTTTGATGGTGGACTTGTTAAAATCATGTTTTTTGATGATTTTATAAATCATATTTGAAAAAATGAAGTTATTACTTGAAGTTTTAATATCATTATTTAGTATAGTTGAATTTTTGGGTTTTTTATAAAGAAATTCTTTTTATTAATGGTAAAAATAATGATTTTTTGAAAAATGTATTTACTTTTCCTATTTTTACACAGTAAAATTATATTTGGGATTAGTTTTAAATATTAATTAATTCATATTGAATTATAAAAATCCTATTATTTTTTCTGAAATGAATTTTATGCATTAAATTATAATAAAAACATTTTATGCTTTAAAATGAGTTTTAAAAAAAAATATTTTTCATGGAGTTTTATGATATTATTTTAAAATAAATTTTTAACCTAATAGGTTTTTAATTTTGAAAAATAGATTTCAATTTAGGATTTATATTTTAAGAAATTATTATGTAGAACCCTTTTATTGTTTTCCTAAATGAATAGTAACCAGCGTGAATTCTGTTACCACTTTTAAGGGAAAATTTTCAAATTTGGTTAAAAATAAAATTTTAATTTCGATAACATTACACAAAACCATATATAAATTTTATTCAATGAATCAAATTAGACCCTTAACAACCAAGAATCAAAATTATTTCTTCAATGTAAACTTTCCATTAAAAATTTCTTTTATAATATTTAAATCAAAGAAAGTCACAAAATGTCACATTCTTTTTCCTTAATATATCATATTTGTCCACATGAAGAAAATGTTATGTTATGAACGAATATAAATGTAAATTGTTAACTCAATAAACATATTTTAATGATATTAATTAATTTTTCACTTTTTTATTCACTTAGATGAGTTTATAGTATTTAAAAAAATATTTAATAAAACATTAAAGGTCCCACATTCCTATTTTAAAGAATATATCATTTTTAATATAGGGTTACACAAAAGATATATTCTACTATAAATATTATTCTGAAATATAGAATTTTTATATTCGATATGGTATATAAATTATTAATTTTGACTCAAAAAAATAAGCATACTAAAAAAATCACACAACGCTGATGTGGTAATTGTTTTGTTAATACAAATACTAAAAAATGTTACCAAAAATATTAAAATAATTTTTTTTCAAATTATTAATTTGATAAAAAAATTCTAAATTTTCATACTCTCATAAGGATATAATTCATTTATTTCGAAGTTAACTTGATATCATAATATTTATAATATTCCAAATAATGAATATTGTCCAAATTGATAGTAATGATATTTTATGAAAATAATATTTTATTTAATTATAATTTTTTTTAAAAATACAAATTAATTATAATATTGTATAAAATGATATGATTTCTTCATTTATGGTATAATTGACATCAAATAATTAAAAATTACAAACTTTTAATTTTCACAATTTTGCTGCAATATTCAAAATTAAAATAGGTTAATTAAGGGTTAAAAAACTGATAATTGAATAAATAAAATAAAAACCTATATAAAATCACTTAATCATGTATATTAAAAAATTATCTCATTATATATTCATATAAATATCATTTTGGAGGCCTTTTTAATGAAAATATAGTTATTATATATTATTATTTTTAAAAATTTCGAAAGTCCCTCTAACCACAATACAAAACAACAACTTCAACATCACTTATTCGCATCCCTTTGATCATTCATTCTAAACCATTGCCTTATTTTTTTCTCTTATAATATTAGTTAGATACATTATATATGTTGTTTTATTACTAAAAGTCCAGCTCTAAAAACATTTTTAAAAGATATAAAGTATCTGCTTCTAAGAAGAGGACATAACTCTAACCAATCACACGCTTTTCCTACTATTATATATATATCCTATAAATATATGATCCATATAATAAGATGAAAAATTAATAATTCGAGGTATTTTAGAATTTTATTATTATCATGAATATATAAATATACATCCTCTTCCTCATCAAACAAGAAATTAAAGTATCCCTCATGTATATGTACCGTTTTCTGCATCTTTGTTGCGATACAATTTATTTTCCCTCACTATATTATATGAGTTGGAATTATGATGGGTTTACTATTTATATTTTATATTAATTAAATTATTATACTTCTATAATTATAATATCATATCTAAATTTTTACCATCAAATCTTATGAGAAATGATAATGTTTCTCATGTATACATATAGCTTATTATCTTCATGACGTGATGTGAATAATTTTTAATATACCATTCACATTTATGGTAATAAGGATGAATATTATTAATATATATGACATATATATAACAAAAAAATTATTTAATAGTGATAATATGTCCTATACTTTTATTTATTTTAATATTACATGAAAATGAAAACAACATTCATGTGAACGTACAACCTACCATCTCAATTGACAATGTATTTTAATTTATTCCTATTTATTTTATGAAACACCATAAATAGGTATATAATGAGTATATATATGATATTTATATCTTGGTTGTCAATCTGTAGATGATTATATCATGATCTATGTAATTTGATTGAGGATAATAAGTCAAAACTGGTACAAAAAGCGGTTATTACCAACAACATGTCTTTAACAAAGAATTTTAAATAAAAGAGTAATATAATTTCATAAGTAAATAATATATGTTATTTTATATATGAATGTGGTCCATTGGAACATTTATAATATTGATATATTAATTATACATGAGTTTTTAATGTATAATCAGGAATTCAAAACATGTGTAGGGGAGTTTTGTCTCAATTTAATTTATTTGGGACACATGACTTCAACACTAGACATTTATTTTGTGTGGATTATATAATGTACATGAATATATATTTTGAGTACAATTATAAAAAAAATTATTATCATATCCATTTTATGAGAACTCATTCAGGGGGTTTTTGGTTCAAAAGTTACCAAATTGGTATTATAATTTTGACTCAATTTTTTTTGAGACACAATTTATTTTATACAACTATATTATTTTATGTGGTTTATATACATAACATTGAAATTTTATATCATGAATATCCTTAATTTTTTTATATTAAAAGTATCAGGTATTGTTATTTTCTCTTCAGTCAGAATTATGAGTTCATTCAAACACAATGTTTTGAAAAAAAATTTAAAGGTCCTTTTAAATGATATTTTATGAATTTTGAATTTAAAAGATTTAGAATATGTTTTAAATAGTTTTCAAATAATACTTTATAAATTTTTAGGGTTATGAAAATGGGTTTCATATATATTTTATGAGTTAAAAATAATTTTACACAACATAAAATAAATTTTCTATAACAATTACATTCAAGTGATCTCTCAAAATTATTTTCCACAAAAAATAACATTATTTGATGTTACTTGTATTTTAATGGGTATAATTTTCAAGTATTATTTCTCTATTATCACTATGGTAATTTTATATTAATGATGTAATGATATTTATAAAACAAAATTCTTTTTTATATGTTTTGTTATGTCTAAATAATTTATATCAATACCATTTCATTACATGTATTCTATTATGATTAATTAATTATTTTCTTGTGTAACACATATGTATGGTTTTCATTATGTATTGTTTGGTACCTATATCTCTCTTCAATTAATTGGATGATGATTTATATCTCATGGGATAAATATGAATGTAAAAGGAAATTAACATGGTTCAGTAATATGGGACAGGAATAGGAGTAAGATCAATTTAGTAATATAGGTATTGAGCTTGGTGTCAACTCGGTTCAGTAAAGGACCTAGTATTCTATGATGGTCTTGGAAAAAATTCTTCAAAATTATTTTAATGATTTTATATATTTATTAGAATCCAAAAAATACATGTATTATGATACTCTCTCATAAAATATGATCTTTCATTCAATTTTAAATTCTATGATTTATTACATTACATGATATCATGATCATTGATATAAAGGATATGGGGTTGAAAATATTTTATTTATAAACTTATGAAATAAAATTTTGTTATGATTGATATCTTCATTTCAACCCCTTATTGATCATTGGATCCCAAGCATTCTTATGTTTCATTTCCTCTCGATATAATAAAATTTATTAAATCTAATAAGTGAAAAGGGTTCTTAATATGAATAAATAGGAAGAAAAATTAGTATATGTGTTTTGAACGAGTTTTTTTTGTTTCCATGTTTCCAAAGTAACAAAAATAATTTGTTATTTTGGAATGTTCTTGAGTAATGAATGAAATGTTATGAAAAAATGATGTAATTTCAAAGTACACTAAACATGGATCATTATTATTTTTATTCGGGAAATAGTTTACTCAACATTTAGAAACTAGGATGCGAAAATAGTTTTAAATTCTCAATGGGTAATTATATGGTTATTTTACAATCCTATAGTTTTAGTAATGATCATAAATTATGCATGTTAAACCTCATGTGTCATTGATTGAAATTTTATATGGATTTTTCCTTGATTATGAGGACTTCCAAATATGATTATTTATTCTCAAATTGTTGTTTTGGGATTTTATAAAATGGCTATAACCACGAGGATTCATGTAAATGGCGAATTAGATAGAAAATGGAATAAACCTCTTCGTAAGGAACCTAATGAAATGGGTCTTAGCCAACAAAACCATTTTCATTTTAAATCATCAATCTCATAATATTATATACATTCTTAACCTCGGTGTGTTTCATTGACCATGTAATAATATAATGATGGAGTTTCAAGGTGTCTATATAGGATATAATGTTCATTTTTCCACTTATAAATCATGTGGGAAGTGATATCAAGGATAATATTTTAAAAGAACTATAAGAAACTTTTCATGTAGAAAATATGGAAAAAAAGACTGTAATTGATAAGTAAAATTTTCAATTATGGAAATAGATCCTATGGTATCAATGATAGATAAATTTTTTAAATCTAGAATGTATGGCCATTATGAAAATCTAATACCTAAGGGGAAAGATCCTCAGTAATGTTTTATGAGTACTGATTATATTTCTGATGACGATGAGACTACTAAAAACATATGAGATGAAATAAATTATATGGAATAAAATAATTAATATTGGTTAATGGTTTAAAAATATAGTGTAATGGTTTTGTGTTTATTTTTTGGAGAAAAATAAATATGTTTTAGAAGTAATTTTATTTTATTATGGAATATTGAAACATTTAATAATTTATCAAAAATAGTTTTTTTACTTTAGTATTTGAATGAATATGTTTAATCATACAGTTAACTATGAAAAAGTAATAAAATGGTAAGGTGATACTTTTGGAGAACACATGATTAAATGATATTTAATCATTAATAAGTGAATAATGTTAGGATAATAGTTAGATAGAGAGAAGTTTGTTTGTGATAAAATAAATTGGATTGTATTATTATCCTTTGAAATGATATAATGAAAAGGTGGTTTATGATATCATGGATTGAGTTTATATAATTTTTTTATTTATGGTATATAGAATGAGTTCATTTTTTAATGCATAGATGTTTTCACTAATGTTTTATAGTAACTCAGGTTATTACAAAACTTCTAGTGACTATATGATAATGTGCTTCACATGTTTGGTGTGTGTCAATTAAAATATACATCATGTAGTTTGAGGGATTAATGAGATTATTTTTTTTAATATTAATTAAGTTCCTTATAATTATTTGGATTTTAATCATTATGATAGACCATACAGGTACAAATTTATGATATTGTTTACCCTTATATTTGGATGAAGTTTTGGAGATAAATGTATAACCTCTCTATATGGGGACTTTTACATATTGAATAAAATATGCTATCCACTCTCTTCTGATGTAAACTAATGAAAAATTGAATGAAATATAATTCTATTTATGGATCTCATGATATCATAATGCTTCAGTAATGAAAAATTCATCTTCATTTCATAGAATAATAGACGGAGTGGAAATTGATCAAGACACAATGAAAGGATGATAATAAAATCATGTAAATATTTCTTATGATGAAAATTCATCAAAAATAGGTAGAGTATCTTGAAACCCAAAAAATCGTATACTCGTACCTTCTTTTCTTAGGAAAAAATATGGTCCCTTAAATCATAATAGAATTTTTTATTTGTGATTGAGAGATTTTCTTGACGATGTTCTCTATCACTCTCCATAAAAAACGATATTTTGATTTATTTAACGTATCGATCTTATCAATTTTAACCTATGTTATCATTTGTGTAAACCTAATTATGAATTACATTTGGTAACAATTATGGTTCTTACATTCCCTCTTTAAATGGATTTATAGTATTCAGTTTTATGTTGTTGGATTTTATAAATGGAACATTCATTTTGTAACCCATTAATAACACTGAAGAATATAGAGGGAGACGTTCTTTTTAAGGGGAGTATAATGTAAAAACCTGATATTTTTAGGAGATGTTTTTTAATAATTGAATTTCTCTATGTATTTCACAATACAAAGCACTGACATATCTTGCATTATACTAAACACATAGTTTCTATGATACAACATTTTATTATTAAAATTAATTAAACCATAAAATTATAAAAAATCCATTTGAACTATTGGTACTAAAATGATAAAATGTATTATAACATTATTTTTTATATGTTTATATATAATTCCTTGTCCAATAACTTATAAATGAATGTAAAACCTTTGTTTTTAAACAAAACAAATCTAAAAAAATAATTAAATGTTTATTAGTGTGTTTTATTCCAAAATAATAAAAAAATAACTCTTTTTATATTATATTAATTAATTATAAAAACATAATATATTTAGTCATGTTTTTAATATTTCATTTTATGGGTTTTATATACTTGATATGAGAACAAATACAATTTTATGCAAAAAAAAGTATTTTTCTAAAAATACAGTTTTACAAAATTTTGAGGGTTCCTTTATTAAAAATAAATTTTATAGAAATTTTATAAACTATTTATCAAAAAATATAATTCTTATTTGAAATTAGAATATCATTATTTACTTCGGTTTAATTTTTGGGATTTTTTTGAGAAGCCTCATCTTTTGATGAATAGTAATAATACTATTTTTTATTGAAAATAATATTTTCTTTTAAAGACTTTTCATGGTAAAATTATGTTTCATATTTGTTTTAAATTTAATTAGTTAGATAATATTTAATATAATACATTTTATTTTTTTTAAATGGATTTTATAAAAGATTTTATTATAAAAAATTATTTGTTTTAAAAGGGAATTTCCCTAAAAACTATTTTAAAGGGGATTTACTGATTTTATTTTAATTAAATGTCTACAACATAGTTATTTTGAAAATTTAAAAATGGATTCAAAATATTGAGTAAAAATTTACAAATTTAGTAACTAAATCCATTTTAGTTTTTGGCTAAAATTAATAACAATGATGGTAAATTTTTCTTATGACAATAAAGGGTAAATTATGTAATTTTGGTTAAAAATAAAATAATATAGACTATAAAATGACTCTAAAAAGTGGTAAAATATTATTGGATGAATATAATTATACCCTTAATACATATTAATTTCAATTATTTCATTTAATAGAATCATTATTATGAAAATGAATATTATAATAATATAATCAAAGAATGTCATAAAAGGTCACTATTTTGTCTTTAATATAACTTATGTGCCCACATGGGCACCATGTTATGTTATGAAAAATATAAATATAATGATTTAATCTAATTTACAAATTTTCATGATATAAATTCACCTTTTGTTTTTTTCACTTGGAGGAGATTTTGGTATTTATAAAATCTTATATATAAAAAATTAAAAATGTCACATTAATATTTTAAAAAATGAATCATTTTCATTATAGTTTTACCAAAAATATATAATATAATATAAATATTAATAATTAATCTATATTAATTATCTTCATCATGGTATTTTATATATAATTGTTTCAAAATAAATACATATATTAAATAATTACAAAACGTTGATGTGAAAATTGTTTAATTAATAGAAAGAACAATTAAATGTTATGAAAAATATTAAGATAAATTTATACTGAAATAATTAATATGACAAAAAAATTATAAATTAACTTTTCTTCTTATTGATATATTAAAATTTATGTTTTTATGTTAACTTTTAATCTTTATACATTTAAAATTCAATATTATGAATATTTTAAAAAAGGAATCAAATGATATTATGTCAAATTAATATTTTATAACGTTTAAAAAAAATATAAATCATCACTGAAAAAATAAATTAATAATATGGTTTAAAATGATGTAAATTTATAATTTATGGTCTAATTGAAATCATATTTTTAAATATATATTTTTTCAAAATTGAAAAATATGTTACCTTGTTTGAAATAGTAAAAGGATAAAAAATGGTGGATAAAAATGAGAAGGTTAAAAATTATATCAAAACATGCATAAAATCTATTTTCCAAGAATATAAATACTATATATCATCTTATACTCTAATAAATATTCTTTTGGTGTTTTTCTGAATGAGATTTAATTTATTATTGATTAATACTTTTTGGAAATTCCAAAAGTGTTCTTGACCTCAATTATAAAAGGGAACCTACTCCCTCACTTATTCACAAATATTTGAGCCTCAAATATCTATAATTAATGGTTGATTTCTATTCTAAACATCCCTAGGAATACTATATAGGATTGTTATTCCCAAAAGTCCACTATATATAACTTTAGAAGATATTAAAAGGAGCTGTTTAGTATAAAAGGTAATTGCTCAAACAAACAATTATCATTTTCAACACTTATATAACTCTTTGAAATCTATTATATATATCATAGAATAATAAATTATTCATATTAAATGTACTAAAATTTTAATCTAATCAATAACACACCACTATAAAATCCATTTTCTATCAAACAAGAAATGAAAGTATCACTCATGCGTTCGTACAACATTCTGTCTCCATATAGCAATACAAATATTTTTTTCATCTCCATGTTTTATTAGTGGGAATTATGATGTGTTTAATATTTATATATGATATTTATGAAATTATTATACCTCGGTAATGATAGTATCATATCTACCTTTTTACCACCTAATCTTTTGAGAAATCATAACATCGCTCCTGCATATGTATGGAATATCCTCTCTATGATTCAATGTGATTCATTTTTTATCTACATTTTACAATGATGGTATTAAGGATAAATTTTATGAATATTATATATATATATATAACATTAAAATTATTTTCTAATGATAATATATCATATATATTTCTTTATTTTAATATGACTAGAAATTGATAACAACGTTCATGCATATGTATGACCTACGATCTACATGAGTGTTTTTTTATTTTATACCTGTAACTTTTACTAATCACCATGAATACATACATAATGAGTATATATATATATATTATATTTCATTCATGGTTATCATTTGGGATATATTTAAATCATGATCTATGTGTGAGGACCAAGGTTAAGAAGTCCATAACATGTACGAAAAATTCATTATTTCCAAAAAATAACATTAAAATTGAACTATTAATAAGAGAGTAATATAAATTCATAAGTAAATAATATATTGTTTTTTATATATGAATATATTTTTATATGAATAATATACTTATATTTATTATATATTTAGTTTTAAATTATATTAATGATTTCAAGACTTAATGGATGGGAGTTTGGTCAAACTTTTGTTTCTTTTTGAAACATTCTTTATACACTACTCATTTATCATGTGTGATTTATATATTTTACATTAATTCCTTTAATGAATATTATTATGAAAATTAAATGGTATTTACATATCTATTTTATGATCTCTCTTTCATGGTGTTTACAGTTAAAAATTTACAAAATTGGTAGGGTAATTTTGTCTCAATTTACCCTCATTGAGAAATGTGTTATATTACACACATATACTATTTTATGAGGTATATATAAATATAATTATAATTTTTTAACAATGAATATAATTATATTAATTATGTGAAATTTTTCATGTAATATATTTTTCTCTTCGGTCGTAAATCTCTGTTCCATCAAATCGGTTTGTTAAAAAATTAATTTAATGGTGCTTTGAAGTGAAATTTAAGAAATTTCTGATGTAAAGGATTTAAATGATGTTTAACATGGTTTTTAAAGATTACTTTATTCGATTTTTAAGGATATGAAAACGGGTTTTCTCAATTTTTTGTGATTTAATATTAATTTTACAAAGCATAAAATATATTTTCTGGAAGAATAATATTTGTATGATCTCTCAAAATTATTTCCCATCTTTGAAAACATTCATGGACATTAATTATGATTTAATGTGGATATTTTTATGTTTTATATCACTATTACTCATATGGGTGTTTTATAAAAATTATGTGACTCTTTTTTTTAATGAGTTATTTTATGATCAAATGATATTTATGAATCCAATTTCATTCCACCGGTTCTGAAATGATAAATTATTTATTTTCTTGTTACATAGATATGTATGGTTTTTATTATGTGATTTATGAAACTATATATCCCTAAAATGAATTGTTTAATGATATTTTTATATACAGATAGATATTAATAGAATGAGAAATGATCATTATTCAGTAATACAAGAGTGGAATTAGAGTAAACTTTATCTGTAATACATGGTGAGAATGGGAAGTGGAACTTGTTCACTAAAGTGATTTATCTGAAAATATGGTCTTGGAAATGATCCTGGACTATTATGGAAATGATTTTATATTCCTTTTTGTATTTCAAAATTATATTTATTTTATTTTTCTCTCACATAATATGTGATTTTATTTTTATTGATCATATATGATTTATTATATGGCATGATATCATGATCTCTGATATAAATGATATTAATTTCAAATTTGTTTTATATACTTATGTAGTATGATTGTCTTCGGATTGATATATTAATTAACTACCTTTAGATTCTATATCATATCATCAATTTTTAGGTTTCCTTTACCAGTATATGTAGAATGGTATTAATTATGTTATTTCAAAAAGGGTTTTAGTTATGATGAAATTTGTAGGAGATAATGTAGATGTGTTGTGAACCTGTTTTTCAGGTCTCCATGTTTCCATATCCACTAAAATAATTTGGTATTTTTGTGTGTGTTTGTGTAATGTATGAAATGTTTTGAAATAAATATGTCATTTCTATGTATGTTATGAATGGATCATTGTACACACACTACTTGTAGGGTCGCATGTAGGCCAACCATAGTAAAATACATGACGGTAAAATTAGTAAATGAGACTAAAACATCAAAGGTTCATGATCCCACACCCATCACCATCTCCTAACACCAAAAATGTTCAGCTATCATTCCTATAATGTGTTAGTAACATTCCCTTATCCATTCTTAGTAAACATGTATTCTTTATGGAACTAAGGAACCTGACTTGGGTGTGATTTAAAAACTGTATGTCACTAATAATATTTCCATTATTAGTCTAGTATTAACATGTACACATATAGAATGATAATAAAATATATAAATATTAATTATTGGGAATTATAATAAATATGTTTCTTCTATGGGAACTATATATCAACCAAGGGTTAACTTTTTCTACTACAGATAGTGTGGGGGTGTCCATGAAAATACCACATATGTACAAAATTAAATTCATGAACCAAATTGTATGAATGGTAATAAATTCCAATTTTAATATAATAGAAAAGTAATGGGATGCACATCCTAATAAGCATGTAACATTATAGAAATCCATCCCATAATATCATATTAGTCATCACATGGGTAGTACATAGTATTAACCATGTCCTAACAGTAAGAGATGTTTAAAAAACCAATTATAAATAATTAGGAATAATATCTAATTGTAACAGTGTAGTAACAACCATAATATCTCAATATGTGTGACCATAGTTAGATATGAATCATGAAATGGTCGTATAATAATTAACAACCCATATCAACTCCATCATCAAGGTTTAATATCATTCTTACCAATGTAAAACACACAAGAAGGAAAATATTCTATTATCTGATGACAAATTATAAAAATTAAGGGAATCTCCTCACTTAATTTATCATACTCTCCTTATAATACTACTCCTTCCTTTGAATAATCACGCCATGTGCATTATATTACACTTCTAATAATAATTTTATGAACACATAATAGTGTTCCATTTCAAAAAACAACATGTTATGGGTGTATTTCACCCCACAACATCATGATTAGAATCCTAGAAATAAATACATAATGTAACATTAATTTCACCCCACAACATAATAAATAAATTAAAATATTTCATTTCCTTGAATATTAATTTAGAGAATTTATTTAATATCTTTCCATGAGAGATAATGAATTTTTTTGCATGATGCTTCACCATAAGGCCTAAAATCATTTCTTATCATACACAAGATGCTTTTGACTAGGAGTGTAGTCAGAAAACGATGACATGGGGATATTATTCCCTAGTTATCAGAGTAACAAAATTAGAATAAATAGTTTTAAGTGGATAACCATATAAATCGAGAAATATGACGATCACAGAAAAATATAGTACATGTTCTAATAAATAAATATAGTATTAAAAAACCCACATAATTTTTAAAACATAAAAACCAAGGATTGACCATTTTTAGATCATATACAGGATATGAAAATTTATAAAATAAAAAAGAGACAGTGAACACCTCCCAACATGGTCATGAGTACTTCTTGTTTTAGTCATCTATAGACATAGTAGCATATCAATCCAACCATCATCCACATCAATCCACACCCTATACCTATTAACTGATGTTATGTATTGATATTAGCTCTTGAAAAAAATTTCTATTGTAGCCCATGCGTGGTGTCTGTAATACAATGTATTCCGCCACAAATGGAATCCCTTAAATAACCGTTCTCATCTAAAATTTCTGATTCATGATATTTGGGTAAAAAGTTTCAACATTTAAAAAATAGTTATAAATTTATTAATTAAATCTATCCACAAAAAATACAAAAATAAACAAAAATATGGATAAATTATAATCTACGATGACACTTACTGTTAGTCATAACTTATTATTACAATTTGGTGTATCTATAAGCATGTCACAATGATTGGCCCTTCAAAAGTCACCACATAGAGTATATGTTCTCACATAAGAGTTCATGTGTATCACATTGTATGATAAGGAATCTATGAACTCGTCTTCGTTTTTTATCGAATCTAATGACAATGCTGATATTCCAAAATTAAAATGTAGCTCTTGATGTCCTAGTACCTATCTACATTATCCCAGAATACCATTATAATGTTGAATTTAAAGATATTATCTTGGAATTCATAATCATGTACCCATCGAAATATAGGGTTATCTTCCTAACATTCCAATTAATAAAACACCCCATGAACTCAAAACTAAGTCACTCTTTTAAATAACTATGACTATGGCTCAACTCATAGGGAACACTGACTTTATACATTGGGAATCTCTCTCAGTGAGTATTAGTCATTGAAGCATCCTAAAACATGATAAAATTTAAATAAATATAAAATCCATAAAAATAAAGAATATTACCTAATAAAATATGAACTAATATAGACTAAAAAATAAAATATGAAAATAATGTGATAGAACATAATATATAACTCCATCATTGATTAACATACATTGAGAGTTCGAATGGGAAAGGTGAAGGTACCGGGTGTAGTGGAACCTCATGGGTGGATTTGCCCACTTGGAATTTTATGAAGAGCAATGATCAGTCCAAGATCAATATGACGATAAATGCCAGTCTCCATAGATCAAATCACAGAAATAGACAAAGAAGAAGAATTGTCCCAGAACCATATAGAAGGATCATCAAAGGTTGATTATAATTAATTTAATTAATGGAAAATAAGTACCTTTTATGGAATTCTTTCTTCATTGATATTTCTAATCACATTCTGATGTGATTCGTCATTATGTTCCAGAAGGCAATTGTAGACTTCCCCAGGTGGTGATCCACACGTGCACCACTTATCTCTGGACATCGCCAAAGGAATCTTCGGGTGATAGAGTGGAGAAGCCTTTTCTTGCATTGTCTGCTTTAGATTGCCTTGATCCGATGGAGGAGAAGCTCTCTCGATCCTGAGAGAATTCTTAGAGGAATGAGTTCTTTCGGTCTAGATAATGTTCTCTAGAATTGTTGTTCCCAATGATTAGGGAAAAGTGTTGGAGTTTTAAGGATATTTATAATCAAGTTCGAGGTTATAGAGTTATTACAATAAATAAATGCATTATGGATTTTTCTTTATTTAATTAACTGTTACTGAAAACCCCCATGTAAAATAATTTATTACTTGACATGCACCCATGATGATTATTATAAATATAATTTAAAAGTGATATTATTTCTTTTAAATACCGACTGGAAAAACTACATGGCGTGTAATCATTAATAAACGGCATGTACTCGTTTTTCATTTCCTTTCCAAAATGAAACCTACATGTCGTGTACATTCAATGTAAATGGCGTGTATATATTGTTATCATTTTCATTCCAAAATGAAAAATACATGGTGTGTACATTCAATATACACGGCGTCATATCTTTTTTTCATTTTTTTTTCAAAATGAATACAACATGGAGTGTATATTCAATGTACACGGTGTGTATATCTTGTTTTCATTTTATTCTTACTTTAACATTAAAATGATTTAGGCCTCCTCGAATAATTAGTAAACCACATATGGGAATAATATTTATTCAACTTTAGATACTTGGATACATTTAGTGTGTGAACCTCTAGGCATATATCTCGTTGGCATTAAGCGAGCATGCCTAATGTCCAAGATTACTCTCTAGAAATGGGTTAGGTTACCCAAGAGAAAGAAGTTGATGCCTCATTGACATGTCACCTCATATGAATGCTTACCGTGTAATTTAATCCATTTTTCTCAATATCTGATCAAGTAGGATTCAGACCAGTGTCATAAACCTATATACTTGATCCATCATTCTTTGACTTCCAGAAATAAACTCATCGTGACACCATGGCCGTGGAATTTGGGAAACAGTTCTATTTCAATAAAAGGGTCTGAGATAAAAACAGCCATAAATATATAAGGGAAAAATTCTTCCCCAACTTATCCATTAACAACATGTCATCCGTGATGCACCAAACATACCTTACTTCCCGCTAACCGTCTTTGTAATGATTTTAGTCCGCAAATCTAAGTGTGTGATTCATGATATGAGTTAATGATAATCATCCAGTCTAAGGACCAATAGACATGATCCTAAATTGCAATGTCTGATGACACCATGACCTGTTGAATTACTACTGGAGGGTCTGTTCTCATAATCTCCCATCTTGGAGATTACCATTTGAGAACACTATGAGTGAGAGTCTTGTCTTCTTATGAGTACTCACACGTAAGGGTCTGTATAAAATGTGTCTCATCATAGTATAGAATCCAACCAGAGAACATTATTTAAGAATATTGTTATAGAATTTCAATGTTTTCATCATAGTGGGGATCTGACCTGACCATATTAATGCAACAAATATTATCAGACATTATTATATTATATTCATGCAGAACAATGAACAATATATAATAAGTGTACATTTATGTAATCAAAGTACAAATAGTTGGTTCTCAGGACACCAACTCTAACAAACTAACACTTGGACTAGAGCCAACTACCTACTACTTTTAGTCTGCTAGAGCCCACATGATGATCATGTTTCTACTGTGTAAAGCTTTAGTCAATGGGTCTGCCACATTGTCTTCCATGGAAATAATGCTCACTACAACATCACCTATCTGAGAAAAATCCATCAAGACATGATACTTTTGAAGTATGTGCTTTTTCCACTGATGTGGCCTTGCCTCTTTTACAAGTGCTACCGCTATTTTATTATCACAATAGAGTTTGATATGTTATTTACTAATAGGTACTACATCCAGCTCTTAGATGAAGCTTCACATCCATACTTCTTCTTTAGCAGTCTCAGAAGATACGATATACTCGGACTCTGCTGTAAAATCTACGACCACACCTTGCTTTGAGCTCTTCCAGCTCACAGCACCTCCATTTAAAAAGAAGATGAATCCAGTCTGTGACTTCATGTCATAATGATCAATCTGGAAACTAGCATCTAAATTTCCTCTTATGAGAAGTTACTCATCTACTCTATAAACTAAGAACATATCCATAGTATTCCTCAGATACTTAAGGATAGTCTTGACTTCCATTCAATGGTGGTCTCCTGGATCAGCTTGATATCTGCCTACCACCCTTAATGCATAAGAAACATCTAGCCTTGTATATAGAATATCATATATGGCTGGCCCAATCACAGATGAGTAAGGTATCCTTTCCATTTTCTTTCTTCCCTCATGGGTCTAAGGACACATTTTCTTTGAAAGATGAATTCTATGTGACACTAGAAACAAACCCCTCTTAGACTGTTCCATACTAATTCTATTCAGTATATTGTCAATGTATGTACTTTAACTCAGGCCCAACATTCTCTTTGATCTATCACAATTTATCTTTAACCAATGAATATATGTTGCCTCACCCAAATCATTCATAGAGAATCATTTATCCAATCATTCCTTAACTGACTGTAAGACATTTAATTAATTTCCAATTAGTAATATGTCATCAAAATATACTATTAGGAAATCCACTCCACTTCCACTAATCCTTTTGTAGATTCAAGGCTCAAATTCATTATTAACAAATCCAAATTTTATTACGAAATCATCAAAACGAATGTTCCATGACCATGATGATTTCTTCAATCTATAAATGGATTTCTACAACTTGCATACCATGTTAGAATCCTTTGGAGACACAAACCCTTCAAATTGTATTATGTAGACATCTTCATGGAGGTTCCCATTAAGTAATTCTCTTTTGATATCCATTTTCCAAATTTCAAATTCACGGTATGTGGAAATGGCCAATAGGATTCTGATGGATTTCAGCATCGCAACAGGTGAAAAGGATTCATCAAAGTCAATTCCATAATGCCTTCTAAAACCATTTGCAACCAGTTGTGCCTTATAGGTGCGAACTTGTCCCTCCATGTCCAATTTCTTCTTGAATAATGATTTATTACAAAGTTCCCTTAAATCAACTAGAGGATCTACCAAAATCTAGTCTTGGTTTTGGTACGTTGAGTCCTTTTCAGAATTCATGGCTTCAGACCAGTTGGCAATTTCTGTGCCTTTAACTGCTTCCGTGTAGGTAAGAGGATCATCATTTTTAAACAATAATGGGTCACCATCCTTAGTGAAATTAAAACCATATAATTCTTGTTCTCCTAACTCTCTCATGCTCCTACATAGTTATTGTGTCTCTAGAGCTGATTGTACTTCCAAAGGGCTTCTTGAAATCTATTATTGTACCAACTCCGTTGTATCTTGATCCTCAACTTCATCGAGGTCTATCTCTCTCATACTATCTATTTTGGAGATTTTCTCCCTCTTATGTAATATGGTGTGTCTTTCCATTGTAGAATTTTTATCTGAGGGGTTGTATATGTAATATCCCCTTATTTTTTTGGTATATCCTATGAAGGTACACTTTTTTCATCTAGGTGCATGTTTGTTTCCTGAACAGGACTTAACAAATGATTCAAAACCCCACACATGTAAATTTGATAACATATCTTTGCGTCCACTACATAACTCAAATGGAATCCCATTTTTCAATTTAGTTTGTACATGGTTTAGTATGTGTGTTGTTGTTTATAATTCATATCCCCAAAAGGATGACAGAAGACTTGCATGACTCATCATTGATGTCACCATGTCTAACAGGGTGCAGTTCCTCCTTTCACTTATGCCATTCCAGTAAGGCATGACAGGATGAGTGAGTGAGATAGTATCCCAAACTCTCGTAAAAATAAATGTTGTCCTGATTAAGATAATATTCTCCTTTGTCTGAGCGAAGCTTCATAATCTTCATACCAATCTGGTTCTCAACTTTAATATTCTATTCATTGAACTTGTCAAAAGAATCTGACTTATACCTCATTAAGTAAATATATCCATATATACTAAAATCATGAGTAAAATTTTTGAAGTAGAATAACCCGCCCCTTGAATCAACTAGAAATGGTCCAAACATATCTTTGTGAACTAATTATATAATATCTTTATCTCTTTAACCTTTCCCACTAAACGGGGATTTGGTCATTTTTCCTTGTAGTCACACATGACATACACCATGTCATTTTAGTTTGAAAGAATCTAAATACCCATATTGATGTAATTTTGTAAAACATTTCTCATTGACATTACCTAGCTGGTGATTTCAAAGATGGGTGTGGTATGAGTCATGTGAATTAACTTCATCGTCGATTTCCATTAATTGGTTTGTGTAGTCTAACACAAAAAGGTCGTAATATAAATGATCCCTACCAAAACAAATGCTATATTTATAAAAGTAGCAACATTAATTTCCAAACATGAAGATGAATTCATCAGTATCAAATCTGGATACTGAAATAATGTTTTTGGTTATAGAGGGTACATAATAACATCCTTTTAATACAAAGACCATCCCAGTAGGCAATTTGAGGTGGTAGGCTTTGACAGCTACAACAACGAGTTTGGATCTGTTGGAAGCTCGAAGATCCACCTCACCTTGTTCAATATTTCTGAATCTACTTGGTTCTTATATTTGGAAACATATGTGTGCGCCACAAGAATTATCTAATACCAAATTAGTAAAAATAGATTGATTGCATTTGATAAAAACTCACCTGATGCTTCCCCTTTCTTCCTTGGATGGGTGATGTTTTTCTTCTAGTGGCCCTTCATCCCACATGTGAAACAAACAAAATCCTATTATCTTGCATCCCCTTTGATCTTCTTTTTCTTGGATTGCCTTGATGATGATTTTGGCTTAATGCTCTTTTACTTCCCTTTCATTTTATTCACCATAAGGACATAAGGCTTTTCATGCTTCATATCATTGTCCACTTGGCGAATGAGGATAAGAAGATCAGATAGAGACTTCTCAATGTTGTTCATGTATAAATTTACAACAAAATTAGAGGTGCTCTGGGGGAGTCATGCAAGAATGATATCGGTACCCAGTTCTTCAGGGATTTTAAACCCTAGAACCTCCAAGAACTCAATGTAGCCAATGCGCTTGACAACATGAGGCCCAGGTGGGGAACCCTCTGCAAAATTTCCTTGAAATAGAGACTTGGAGATCTCAAACCATTCCTGTCATGATATATCTTGGTATAGAACATGGAGGTGCTCGAGAATTCTATAAGAATACATGTCTTTAGGAGACTTCATGAGCTCACAATACATTGATGTCAACATAAAACATTGAACTTCGAGTGCATTGTTAAAATGTTGATCATATACCAGGAAGTCCAGATCACATTCCCCTTGAGTAGGAGAATCCGGATGTGAGGACTCTAGTACATAGAACATTCGTTCATGGTGTAAGATAACCCGAAGGCACCTAAACCATTCTTGAATGTTAAGTTGGGTAATGATATTGTCTTAATCCAGAATTGATTGCAGAGAAAATTTGGTTTACGTGTTTTTCATTTTGATCCTTTAAATTTAAATAGCAAATTTATCGGTGTCTTTAGATTACATTTTATGAAAAATAATAAATGAATTTATTAATTCTCCCATTATTTTATCAATTCCCAACGACCCCACCATTGAACTTGGTATGCCTAGTTTCTATGACATTATAGTTGCAAGGATCCGTATTCTCCATCACATAACCCCAAAAAGGATTGGTCAAGATATTTAAATCTATTTAGGTAGGAAGGTCTTTGCCATCTATGAGCTTACAGTTCCTTGATCTGTTGAGTGGAATCCCCAATCCTGAAATCCTGACTTGGATTTCCTCAACACTAGCCTCCATTTTACAAAAATTCTAGGGTGGGCTAATCCTCTTGATTGAAAATGTTTAATTAAATCCGAAACATTCATAAGAGCTTTCATTATAAAAGTAAGTGTCCAGATAATGGTTGGTTAAACACATAGTTTTATTTAGTCTTTCCCTTAATTATGTGATGGAATCCTTGGTCTGACATAATATGGTATTTAAGGGATTTCAATTCATTATGCATAGTTTATCATTATCACATTCTTGTTCATATAATGTGATTCTTGCTTATGTTATTAACCATGTTCTAATAATGTTTACGCATAGTCCAGTTTTAATTTTATTCCATCATTGCATGCTTTTTTATTTCATTAATTATGTGATCGCGACAACACATAAATAATAAATAAACCATGAGATAAGACAGAAATAAAATAAGATGGGATGATCATGAGCATATATTTGTTAGCTTATATAGTGATTTTGATAAACTAACCATAACATAGAGAAAAACACCTTGAACCTAATGGTTCATGTTTTGCAGCTCCCACTTGTCCACATTTTTATCTTTTTGGGTTGATTTCGCCTCAAATTCAAAATTTTAATTGTCTCCTCTGGCATGGGAGATACACCATTACACGGGGTTTACTTTAAAGAAACCATGGGCATGCAGGCCATACATTTTATAGGAAGAAGGCTTACATGCCATCAAATTAAAACTAAAAAAAATTAAATGAAACCATACAAACATACAATGGGTACTTGGTCTAGCTCATTATCGTCCATATCATGAAAAGAAATTTATGAATATTTAGTATTAAAATTATTTTAATCGTTCTTTTATTCAAGATAAGTCATGCTTGAATTCAATTAATTATTCTCTTATAATTAATCAATTCTTTATCTTAAATTCATGTTTGTAATTCCTTGATATTCTTCTCATCCATATTCATTGTACTGGTCTTTGTACTTTGGAGGAAACTAAGTGAAATTCCATTTCGTGAAAGTACATAGCATGTAGGCTATATTTCACGACGTGTATTTGTTTTCACCCTTTATCCAAAGTACACACCAGGGATTTGGTTTTTTTTCTGTACTTTGAATATTTTGGAGTAGACAGCATGTAGATTAATCTAACATGGTGTGTAATTCCTTGTTACATGGTTACCGGCCTGGAAATACTATGTACATGGTTACATAGGTTCTCCTTGTATATCGTTTCACCTGGTCTGGATTGGACTAAACGGCGTGTTGATTCACCATACACACCATGTATTCCAGTTTCCATGCGTCATTCAGTTCTGCTCAACACGATGTATTAAAAACATTGGTTTTCTCAATTCACATTGCATGGTTAGGCAGACCGGTACCGGTTCATTGAACCAATGTACACAACATGTATATTTTACTACACACAATGTATTCCAATGTTGTATAGAACGAATGAGTGGATCCTCCGGATGAGTTCCTCATTTTTATTTTATTCAAAATTAAAAATAAAAGGATTTTTTTGTGATGTTAATCTAGAAATACAGGAGGATGAACATATCTCATTCATTTAGTTTTATAGAATGATTTATCACGAATTGAATCAAATATAAATGCGTAAATTATCAATGAAAATTAAATATCTATAATCAAAGTTGTGTCCTCCTATGATACCACTTGAATATCCCAGGTGCAATGGAATCTTGTGGGTCGATGTACCCACATGGATTTTTGTCAAGAGCAATGATCAATCTAGGATCAATACAACGATAAATTCCAAACTCCACGGATCAAATCACATAAATAGAAAAATAATAAGAATAGTCCCGGAACCACAAAGAAGGATCATCACAAGTTGATTATAATTAATTTTATTAATTTACAAGAAGTACCTTTTATGGCATTCTTTCTTCGTCGATATTTTTTATCACGTTCCGATTTGATTCGTGATTGCGTCACAGAAGTCATGTGTAGACTTCATCTAGTGGTGATCAACATGTGCACCACAATCTCTGGACATCACCAAAGGAATATCCGGGTGCTAGTGTGGATAGGCCTTTTCTTGCGTTGTCCACCATATATTACTCTGATCCGATGGAGGAGGATCTCTCTCAGTCTTGAGAGAATTCTTGGAGGAATTATTTTTTTCTGTCTTGAGAGAATTCTCCAAAATTGTTGTGCACAACGATAAGGGATAAGTGTTGGGGTTTTGAGGATATTTATAATCAGGTTTGAGGTTATAGAGTAATAACAATAAATAAACGTGTTACGTGTTTTATGTATTTCATTAACTCTTATTGAAAATCCCCAGGTCGAATCATTAATTCCATGACATGTGCCCACGGTGATTATAATAAATATCATTTAATAAAATGATATTATTTCCTCAAAATTCCGACTAAAAAAACTACACGTTGTGTTATAATTAATACACGGAATGTACTAGTTTTTCATTTCCTTTCCTAAATGGAAACTAAAAGGCATGTACATTCAATGTGCACAACATGTATATCTTGTTTTCTTTTTCATTCCAAAATTAAAACTACACAGTGTGTACATTCAATGTACATGGTGTGTATATCTTGTTTTCATTTTCTTTCCAAAATGAAAACTACAAGGCATGTATATTCAATGTACTCTGTGTGTATATCATGTTTTAATTTTTTTCTTCCTCCAACATTAAATCATTTTAGGCATAATTGAATAATTATTAAACCACATAAGGTAATAATCATTATTCTACTTGAGATACATGGAGACACATAGTGTGTGACCCTCGAGGCCTCTTTCTCGTTGGTATTTAGTGGATTTTCCTAAAGTCCATTATTACTGTGTAGCAAGGGGTCAAGGCACCCATGTGAATGAAGTTTACACTGCATTGAAGTGTCACCTCATACTAACGCTTACCCTAAAATTTAATCCATTTGTCTCAATATCTCTTCATGCGGGTTTCATTACAGTGTCATAATCCTATATACTTGATTCGTCATTCCTTGACTTCCAGAAATAAACTCGTCATGACACCCTTGCCACAGAATTTGGGCGACAGTTCTATTTCAATCAAAGGGCCCAAGATATCTACTTCTATAAAAATGGAAGTGAAAAATCCTTCGTCGACAAATCCATTAACAACATTTCATTCATGACGCACCCAATGTACCCTACTTCCTACAAACTATCTTTGTGACGGTTTCTGTCAGCAAATATAAGTGTGCGAGTCATGACATGAGTTAATGATAATCTTCTAGTCTAAGGACCAATTCCCATGCACGTAGATAGAAATTTCTGATGGCACCAAGAAATGCATAATTACTACTAGTGGGTCTGCTCTCATAATCTCCCATATTGGAGATTACCATGTGTGAACTCCATGAGAGATATTCTTGTCTTCTCATGAGTACTCACACATGACTGTATTTATACTGTGTGTCCTATCATAGTATGTCATCCAACCATAGAACATAATTTAAGAATATTTGTATAGAATTTCAAGGTTCACATCATAGAGGGGATCTACCATGACCTTATTAATGCAACAAATATTCCAATAAATTATTATATTATAATCACGCAGAACAGTGAACAATATATAATAATTGTACATTCATGTTATCAAAGTACAATGACTTGGTTCTCATGACACCAACTCTAACAAAAGGAACCAATCAGTTCCACGAAGGTGGAAGGGGGGAGGATGGGTGCATGCTTGTGAGGGTATAGATAAAAGGGAGGATAAATTATTTGTTGAAACATAAATGGATGGAGGGATAAAAATTAATTAATTATTTTTAAGAGACTCAATTTATTGTCACACAAATTTCTAAACATTACACCAACTATACATACCTGACTATCAGAGGCACAAAACATTATATAGTTAAAAAGAAAAATTTTGAAAACCATGTGAATGAATATGAAATATTATAAATAGTCTAAATAGTCTCCCATATTCCAACAAATGATATATAAAATTTATGTACATATAAAAATCAGCCAACATGATTGGGGTGCATGGTTAGCACTTACTATGCACTAATCATGCACAACAAACTATAATTCCAAAACCTAAAATCCAATACCACAAATATTCTAAGACTTATACGTGGACAAATGAACCTCTAATTCTTCAAAAAACCTTAAAATTAATCATTTTTGGTTTTCCCACATCTTTAATTCCAAATATGAGACTTAATTTTAAGAACAAAGAGCCAACTAAACTAAAAGCTCAAATTTTTTCCATGAGTCATTTAATGTTCATATATCAAGGCCTTAAAAACTCCCCACCTTAACCATTGCCATCCGATATATGTCTCACTGTTTATCCATCGATACCAACAAACCTATATTATTTTTGAATTTGATGAAAAATGGTTGCGTTTTGTTTCTAAATTCCTAGCACTCTTATAAAGTGAGGCTCCAAACAAAATACATGTGGTCCCATGATCCTTATACAATGATTGTATTATCATAAAACATCTAGATGATTCTCCAAGACATTAATATATACGAAATTCCTCTATATCATCATATATTTGATTACATAGAATATAGTTCTCTACACATTTGTGCATAGTTCACAAGGATAGGTTCAAAACTTGTTGCCTCCTTCCATTTGAATATATCTATTGAGTCTTATCCTCAATGATCCACTAACTCATTTAGTATATATATATATATTCATTTTGTCTCAAAATAACTAAGGGAACTAGTTCATACATATAAAAACTCTTATATGTATATTTTAATACCTATAAAAATTTATTCAATGTCCAAACAGAACCTAAAAAATCTAGATCATCCTAAAAAATCTCCATAAAAATTCAAATCATAAATTATTATATCTCCATGGGTGTTCCTAGTGTGGCTCCAAAAAGACCTCATTGAATATTACTCAAAACATCGGGATAAACCTAGTCCTTAATACCAACTATAGGAACTCTTATCTTTTTATACCAACTCATTATTAAACTCTTGACTATAATTCCCTTATCTCTAAAGGTATTTCATTGTTACCACAAGTACAAATTGAGTTATAACCCTAATACATTTTATTTTATTCCATATTAATAAAAGAGATCACCTACAACATTCTCTATATCCTCACATGAGCATTATCATTTCACAACACTGAACCACACAAGAATCATTTCACCTCATCATGAGACCAAGATATCTTCTCAGACACTAATAACAATATGTAGGATATTATCTGTTAGTATTCTATGGGGGACCTATATAATATCAAAAGAACACATGCACTTTTCTTCCAAATAAATCATGATTATCCATAGAACTGTCATGTATACTAAAGACTATTTGAAGAATATGATCACATTCCTACATCATAAACATAGCTCATTTTTACAATACTATTCTTTTAATTCTTCTATTGATACAATAATCTAATATCACATCCCACATATCTTCTTTCAATGAACAAAATTGTCAAATTAGGCCCAACTCACATTCTCATTCATGTTACTCCAACCAAAAAACCCTATAAACTTATAGTAAAAAAATATTTTCACAATTACACATATAAACTCTTTCAATGTGAGGGTAATTCCCCCTACATCTTATGATATTCTTCCTTCCAATCAAATTCTGGTGTACTATTACTCGAGCAGTAACACCATTTAGTATTTTCTTTATCACATGTGTGTCGTTCATCTTGAGCCATGGTCATCGCACTACAAATCCTAAATATGACTAAAATGTTGTGTCAACCAATCCATAGTATATAATTCAGTAACAATTTATCCCCTCTGAATCAAGTTGAATTTTCTTCTCAGACCAAACCCTAGGCATCATTTCCTAATACAACCCTAAATTATTATCGTCAATCTACCTTCAATTTATCACTCACCAATAAAAGACATGATAGTCATCAAATTCACAATCATGCATTTCCATATTTCGTTTAATCACACTACTACATATAATGATCACTTTTTTAAAAACATTCTATGATGTGTTGCGTGATATTCAATATATTATTTTATATATGAATATTTGTCCATTATCATGCATAGTTTACCCTTATAGAACCTTGAGTCCCCAAATTAATCCTATTTAAAATAAGGTACTCCACTTGTTCAGGGGTATCACATAACAATTATCCAATACGAATCCTAGAAAACCCCTGGGTTTAATCCTTATTTGTACCATTTTATTTTATGAAGACATAAAAATTAATCGTACCACAGAGTCGTCCACCCTTTACCTAAACACCCAACATTGATACTTTGGACTGAAAACAGAAGCACATTCTTATTTAAATCCATTCAAGTTATCCAAAAATCTATATAATTATCTTGGTCTCACTCACATTCACCAATACAAGGCCCACAAAACATAATATTTACATCACAAAATACATGTTCTCACTCTTTTATTGTCTCATCCCATCAACTCCTTGAGGTCCCATTATCCACTTTGAGCACTCCACAACACCCAATTAATCCTCTCATGAGACAGGTACCATAATTTTTTGGCTCAATTTCTAAATAAATAATTAGAACATGATCTCTCAATGTTTAACTCCCTAACTAGAGGCATCCTAGGAATTCTCTTAACACTACACTAACACTTTACATGTTTCTTGGCGAATCACAGGACCACTTTTCAACCTAGGATTCACATCTAGAGCAAAATGCAGCTTACCTACACTGAACTACATAACCAAAACACATCCTTACATGATAGAGAAATGTATATAAATTATCTCACCTATTGGAACTATAAAAAAATTATCGAATAATCAGATACATGGAACAATCATTACAACCAAAACACCTAGAAATCGTAAAATATACACATATATCTTATCCAAGGTATCTACCACAACCTAAGAACACTCAGGTATATATTTAGATCAGGTAAAATTGTATCATGGTTTACCCATGAAGTTTACATGGAACTAAATAACTAATCTACAATTTCAATATAATGTTCAATATGTCCTACTTTCTATCCCCTAAACTAAACATCACAATAGTCACCACATAGAAGCTAACACTCAGACCAATAACATGGTCACAAGTCATCTATCATTCCAAAGACCCTTATTGTGGTTCTCACAAACCAGTTTATATCCCTATCCTCACATACCTTCATCAGTTTCAAGCCAACCACATAACATATCTATTCCACCCCATCAACAAATAAATTTAGCTACAATCAAGACAATTTCATTATTGTGTATGCATTAGGATTCACACATTGAAATGATTCACATTATTTTTAAAACCATAGTCTAATTATATATTTACATTACCAAGGCCTGATTTAATATAATTTATTCTCATACTATGAGGATAAATGACTAATTGAATTATTACAACAAAGTTATTTAATTTAGAACATCACTAATTCATTTATATCTACATGTGTGTTAATAGATCATTACGAGCATTGGTATAGTATGATTCCACCATAGTCATATATAAAAAACAATATATATGATGAAATATAAAAATAAAATTCCAAACCTCTTTTTACCAATGGAATATATACCATTTATCGCCTTTAATTAGACTATATATTCATGAATATATAAAAATAGACAATGATGATTTATAATCAAGAAAATCATTTGTATCATGAAATAGAAATCTTGAACACATGTCCCTAGATTGATTCATTTCATTTGAATCCTTACATGTTTTAAATAATTCATCAACTCAACCACTCACTATATCAATACCAATCCAAGAGTATATATTAAATAAAATAATAACTCCACTAATCATGTTACTCACTTAAGGTGAAAATAAAATTTTAATAATCAAAATATAAGAACAATAAGTCCCATACATGGAATAAAAGGGTCTCCCCCATTAATGGGATGATAACTCACAATCATGATATCATTACCAAGCCTTGAAACACTCATTGTCTCTAGTATATAATTTATAAACAGTAAGACAGTTGAAAAATTACTCTGATACCAATAAGTAATGCACCAACCTAGGATCCACTAAAATGGTGCCACAGGTTGGTACACCACAATGCATTAAATATACCTACAAATAAATAAGAATCTACCTATTTGAGGTATGGTCATGTGAAAATACCATGACGAGAATCTTACATTATTATCACAATAAGAAAAGTATCATAATCATCAGTTAATATAAAACTATATAAACCATTCCATATAAATGTCACAGTCAAAGACATGAAAAGTTATAATAAATCAATTCATTGTAAAAATTATAATATATTGGGTGTTCCATACATATCAAGGATCCTCAATGGGAGGATCATATATAGGAGAATAAAATTCACAAAAAAAACATCTAATAAATCCTAGACATATATACCAATGTAATTCTCAGTTTCAACAACCATACACACAAATTCATGTCATGTCGATAATCACAACCATCAAGAAAATACCTATACATAAAATAGGTTACCTAGTAGTTATATTTATATACAGGTACCAAAGTTTCATAGTGGCCCTAGAGAGGTGTGCATAAAACTCAGTTGGCCACCACCAATAGAATCCTTAGAACAACCAATTTCATTTAGAAATGGATGTGAGAAATCATAGGTTAAACAATTCTAAAAATTTAAAAATGTATTTATAAAAATAATAATTAAATTTTGAAATAAAAAATAAATTATGAAACGAAACATTTGATATCATAGACTCCATGGTGATTCCCATGGTCGGTCATAACTAATTCTACCAATGTTCGTGTCTCTCTAAGAACGTCATAATGACTAAACCCCTATAAGAAAATTCATATTATCCATGCAATTATCATTGAAATCCCTTGTATCATATGTTACTAAATGGACTCTGAGCACTCATCCCATAATTACCATATAATCCAATTAACATGTTTGTATTCATCGTATATCATGTATCATGTAAAGTCTAGGAACCCAAATCCCCTATCCCAAATATCTTTGATCATGTAGATTCCATGTTGTTCATCCTGGAATTACAAATGATGTCTAAAAGGGAATTAATGTCACTCATATTAGAATTACCTCTATTGAAACATCACATGTAATTAAATATCTCTTCATGACATTGAAAAATATAATCCAATGAATCTTATCTAAGAATTGATCCCATCATTTCCAAAAAAATAACCAACATAATAATATATTCTTATTTTCATTATAAATAATATGAATCAACACATCCTAATAAAAATCACCACTACTGTTTTTTTCATGTTCTAGTAATTTAATTTAATCAATCCAAAATGATAAGTAATACATTTCACCATTTATTAAATAAAATATTTACAAATACGATTTACAAATACAAAAACAATTTAAAACCCACATCCCATTTCAAAAAACCTTATTCCCACTTACCAACCCATTTAGCAATTTTTAAAGTCTTTATTCCATTTATAAGGTCGATGGTTTTAAAATTTAAATTCATAATAATAATATTAATTCAAAAATGAATTATTAACCATTTAATTCCATTAATATATTTTCTTTTAATTTACTATAATAAGAAATATATTTTAAATATACTATTACTATATCAAAACCACTTTTTATATTCCATTCATTGTTGTCTCCATATTTATCCCTATGCATGGAAAAAGTTTATTTATTAAAGGAAAAAAGGAAATATAAAATATCACAATTAAAATATTAAACTCCTAAAATACATGGAATGAATATAAAAATAATGAACTAAGAAAAATAATTGAGACTACTAGTTATATCTAAGTGACCATCTACCTTAGGCATTCTAAATCACACTCATTGAGTATCTAAGTCTTGTTCTCCCCGAAATATGAGAAAATAGATAACCTGACAAACACCTTAAAAAAGGTAATGTTATCTAAATTAAGAGGAACACAGAACTATTGTGAACAAATGGAGTAATGTAAAGAGGATAACCATTATACATATATTTTTCATTGACTCTCCTCTTATAGGAGCTGAAATTGATGAAAACCCAAGTATTTTTATACAAGGGATGAGGGGGAAGTTGCATGAAATGGATTGGATATCAACATAATTGAGTGTAAATAAGGTTTAATGAAAAAATATATGTTGTAAAAGAAGGTAAATTTTTCATTCTTATAAACATTCATGGTTTGTCTACATGATTTGTTGAACCACATATATAATGTGAATACATCACTCTCTACGGCTGGCCACTTCACAAAGCTAGTGTGAACAGTTTGAACAACCATGTGCAAACTCTATGCATACCTATTTAATTATTATGTATATTTCACATAGTCTAAAAGATCTAATCCCATATTTCAAATAATCTAGGAACTTATAGGAATAAATGTTCTTAGTTTGGGTATATGCTTTAATCTAACTATCCACTAAATGTGTACCCCCCTTTCCAAACTCTAAATTTGAAAACCAAAATTATAATGTTTGAGATAATTATTTGAGGGCCCAAGGAACCTATGTAGCTTATAAAATCCATAAGAATAATGTTATTTAGAAGATACAACTCTCAAATTCCAAATTTGATACTCGATTTTGAAAATGTACCTTCCACTAAACTCAAGACATAGAATTTTCACCAAGGATCATGGATCATTGGTACACCTGAGCCTTAAAATTTCAATATCATAAACATGAAAAATAATTGAATTTAATACCTGATCAAAAAAATAACATCACATGTGGGAATTTAAACTCTGATAAAACCACCAATTGAAATATAGACTTATAAAAAGACATTCATGGAAAAATCGTGAATGGTATACCAATAACATCCAGAAACATGATATTATATTATTACATTAAAGTTGGAATATCATGTAAAAGATAATTTTAAAAATTATATAGGTCAATTTCAACTTGAATGACACACATTGAAAACCAAATCCATGGAATTTACTACTTATCAAACTTATTTTTTAGGGAGATGAATACTCACCAATAAAGAAAATATAACTAGATAAATATGTTTAAGGGAAAACATTCTATTACTATATGGATAAAAGACTAATATGGACATGGTTATTCAGGCACATTTCCATTTTCAATGAGGGTAATGGTACCTATCTTGGTCTATAATGACAACATAAAACTCATTGAATCCTAGTGTGGATACCAATATTATATGCTTACACCCTTTAATTCAAGACTACGGTAATTTATGACCAGGAAATCAAATATGAACAATGGGAAACATCCCACTATATTTATAACCATTAGAAATTCAATTTTTTTAAAATAAATGGAATCTAATTTATCCTATGCCCAAATTTACGTTGTTGGAATGACCCACATGACAAACAAGAAATAAAACTAGTATAAAAAAAATTATAATGCTTTTAGATAACATAAATAAATATTGTATAATGATCCCATTGAATATAAATGAATAATTCAACCTCAATCAAATGATATACCAATTCTTTGAAAATTTACAAAAAACAATTTAAAAAATTGCAGAATGAATATATGAAAATTAAATGATTGAATTAGTAGATAAGGAATATTAAAATTTTTGAAACTCTATATTTTATCTCATGAATATTATATTGAGATAAAAATATGTCTGAGGAAAAATTTTCAACCTAAAAATATAGAAGTTCAAGTGAGAGTCGGTATTAGTTAGCCAAATCCAAGAAATGACATAAAAGATTAAAAAATTAAAATATTGAAATACCCTGATAATATATTTGGTATTATGAGTTGGATAAAGATTTTGTCTCATAATATGAGGCATGTGGAATATAACATCAATTACATGGAATCTCATATGAATAAATAATCAATATGACAGAGTACCAATCATCTTAGTAATATTAAACATCTTCATGAACCTAGTGGGTTGTTTCCTATTCATATGAATCTATTGATGTCTCAATTGAGGTAACTCCCTCAAGAAAACCCAATAACCCAACTCAAACTTAAGAGGATGGGGCCGCAACATTGTATAATATTGATTCTTATGATGGTCAATCACCAACTTATTTTTTGTCATATTATTATGATGTAATGTCTCCAACTAAAAACTTTTCTAAATAATATTATACTCACATAATACTAAATATCATAGAATATATTCTCATGAAATATAATGAAATACATCAAAAGACACCATCAAATAAATTTAAAAATAAATATAAAAATATGTGTATTGAACTAATTCCAAATAGATCCCTGAATGACTACAAAAATTAAAAACAAATTCCTAAATCATATCATCCGATATCAGAATGGTACACTCAACAAGCTTATTTGGATAATGACTATAAGAAGTTATCATGTTCACAAATATATATATTTCCTTCTATAAGGCCTACTCAATGAGTGATGTAAAACAAGAATCTTAATTGGAATAATACTATTGGTCACACAATAGAGACACAAAATCTCCTAATTTGGAATCTTTCAAATATCATAAATCGAATATGTATCCCAAATTAGGAATATATTCCCAACCATAATAACATTTCAATGATAACCCATACTATATTATTATTCAAATGAGACCTGGATAATTATTAAAGACATCTGAAAACTAGTTGGTCACTAGAACTCAAACTTTACCCTGTGAAATAGTATTTTACTATTAAACAAAAACCAAAATATAATACATTTTCTCAGGACACCATTAATTCCTCTAAATATAATGGTACATCATGGTAAGCCGCAAGTGAATATCCCATCATGATTTGTGTGATTCCAATATCCTATCCTCTTGAAGTATTTTGGGTATAATAACTTTGGAATTTACATATTAATTCTTTTTATAATATTAGAAAAAATTATGTTTCAGATCAATATCAAATATTTTTCCCTTAAATACAAAACATATGGCTCAAAAAACATACACTATTTTAACTTAATGATGAGTTATGAATAAACATTCATTATAAAAAGGATCTCTCTACCTTAATATACCAAGACATCAACATGATTAAAAAATGCTCATCAACATCCTTTTGTTTCTCAACCATTATGAAACCAAAGCATGACTCATACAACTCAATGGTTTAGCCACAATATATTTTATTCAGTATGGTATATTCCTATGTCTATGTCAAAATATTATGGGTGTTTGATCCACCACCTCTATAAAATATTTTCCCAATGATTTGAATATTAATATATGTGTGTATATATCAGTGGATAAAATGGTCGGTATACACCAAGAAAAAAACATTAACCCAACACATACTGAGGCCTAATAATAAGTGTGAACACCACCTATACCAAATCTAAATAATGAGTAATATAATTATTCTCATCTATCCATCACATACCAGATCCAAAAGAAACAACATGATCACACTTCATTATAATAAATCACTTACAAACCTTTATGCATCGTAATATAGTGTGTACCCTTTCATATTATTTTTAATTTTGAAAAAAATCACGAATATGAATTATCAATTAAACTCCTAATTTTTTTAATAATAATATTACCACCAAACCTTTTCCATTTTGTATATACAGAAATCATTCGTTGTGCTATTTAGAAGAAATGAAGCATTAACATTCTAGGGAATCTTACAAATCGCATGAAAATATAGATCGGTAAAATATTATAATCTCTCTTCCATTTAATTATATCCCCATCCTTACCTTTCTAAATTAATACACCTTCCACATAAATCGTGTTTCTTATCAATAAAACCACACATGTCCAACATTCACACTAAAAATTCTTTGAAAAATGTCAATGCACAAAATTTGTTCCTAATATAATTTCAATATTTCATGAGTGGTCCTCCTATTGTAGGGATTACCCAATAATATTTTTGATAATTATAACCCTTAAATAAAATATATATGGATAGAATACCTAACTCATTTAAACTATATATATTTTTCATGTATTTATATAATTGAATGGCATTAAATGATGCTCATACCATAAATACCCATTTTCAAAGTATTGAAACATATATTTAATGTCATCACCCCATGTGATGATAACTTGATCACAATATATTATTATATAAATACATAGAAACCCATAGCTACTCAAATAGATCAGCAGTATGAAGAATAAGATATTGTCTCTTGATCACCACATGGTTCAACTTTTTGTAGTCCAGACATAAATGCAATGTGCAATATCCCTTCTATTAAAAATTAAAAAAATTTAATGATCATAATAACTAAATGTATTTATAATCATTTTTAGGAGTAAAAATTTGGAATAGTGATACATTTAAATGGTTTAATTTTTTAAACCAATATGGAAATATGAATACCACATTGAAGCACTATAATACAGACTAGAGAAGGATGAAGAATAGTAATTTGGACACATAAATAATTATGCTTAAATTTTATATAATTATCTAGAATACACTCATAGGTTCATGAAAAAATTATAAAATTCATTCTATGTTTAAGACTCATTTCTAATAAACATGATTAATTTCATCCCACAAGGTGAATGAACATGCTTGAGTACCTCTACACTATAGTCATCCGTGAGGTGTACTAAGGGCCAACCTATAACTACATTAAAATAAATAGATCCTCTAAAAATATCATTCAAGGGTTAGAACTATATTTCAACTACCTAGTATCCATATCACACTATCGTTGGTGTACTTAAATATATCATCATGTAAGGATCATAGATTCCAAACAGTCAATAAAAATTAATTATGATGTTTTAAAAGCATTTAATTGAATTATTAGTATCTTTACTCAACCCATGGATACTATAGAACAAAAAATGGTTATAAATGGAAATATATTGATCCATTTAACAAGATTATGACAAAAAATATATCTTTGAAAACCAATTTCAACAGAACAATTACTGTTTTTTCAATGATAAACATTTGGATTTTGATGGAAACTATAATTCATATTCATCAACAATTTCTTTCACCTTCCTTTCGATCCTATTTATCTCTTTTGGTAATTATTATATTCTCCAATTATACAATATATATATATATATATATTAATATTTCATACTCATTATTTCTTCTATGGATTTTTGAGTTCTCAATAAAGGTTTCGTAAAAAATGGGTATTATATTCTTATTCTTCGTTAGGTTCTCTACACTATTAATGAGATGATTCTTGGTTCCTTTTTCCAAATAAAACTACAGAACTTGTTATCTGGTTTTTTTAAACCAAATTATTCCTTTATTATTTATCAGTTCTTAGCTCCTATTAATACCCTAGTATAAATATATCCTTCTCAATATTTCTGGATTGGAGGTTATTTATGGTATCATTATTAATCTATTAAAAAAATCCTTTATCAACTTGTTCCTTTATAATTTACACAATATATTTTATAATAACATTAATTATTTTAATTTCAACAATACTATCCATTAAATAGATTGTATTATTTCTAAATTTATTTCATATTTTATAATCATGTAAACATTATAGAATTTTTAACAAAATTATTTTGGATGTAAATTCACCTACTCATTCTGTATTATCTCCAACCTATATTTTTCATCAATGATTATAGTTTTGTTTCTCTCAAAATATCCATTATTTTAAAAATTAATTTTTTTTATTTCAAATCCAAATTATTTTTATTGTTTATTATAATTTTAAAATATGGAATCCTTTTCAAATTCACATGGAGGTCCTAAATATAAATATTTTGTTCATGCACCTTTTATTGATGTTTCAATCCATATTAATATGAATTGATGTATTTTAACATTTGTTATATGTATTTTTTATCTTCCATTAAATATTTTTATATATTTTTATATTTTTAATAGTGATAAAGGAGAAAAATATATGCTAGATGATATTGTTACATTTTAATTCGATAGTAAGGATATAAATTCAAAACATTGTTGTTTATATAAAAATGATATTTATCATATATCTGCATGCACAATTTCTCAAGAAATATGGATACTCTACGATGTTACTCATGAAGGAATAAAAATATTAATGATACACTACATTATGGGTATAGATAATATTCTTAATGATTTAGTATTAATCATTTTGAAAATATTACTGAGATTCAAACTTAATCTTGTAAACAATGTAAATTAATATATTATATTGGTCATATAATTATTGAAGAAAACATAATAGTCAAAATCTCATGGTTTTTGTTACAAAATTTGGAACCTAAAATGATAGAAATCAATGAATTTAACGAAATAAATATCATTTATTTAAATGAGTTAATTAGATCTCTCATTACCTATAATATCATAATGAAGTGAAAAAATATAAGGAATAAAAATAATTTATGGAACAAAGTATTAGTTATTTCAATGAAATTACTGATTACTCTTATGATGGTAATGAAATGGCTCATCTATCAATAGATATGATAAAAAATTCAAAAAATAAAAATATATACAACATTCCTTAAATGGGAATGAAAAATTTGATAAATATGCAATGTTCGTAGAATTAAAAAATAATTTATGTGTAAGGAATAGATGAACCTTGATAAAAGTTTATAGAAATAATGGATAAATAAAAGAAATAAAGAATTCGTGGTTTCTATCTCGGGTGAAAGAGATGATTCTATATCCTGAAATGATTTAGGATATGAGAGTTCCATGTGTATCATGAATGAAGAAGAGGATGGTAATGATGTAATATTTAACTCCACTTGTTCCTCCTCAAAATATTCCAATAATTTGTCTTCTTCCTTTAATCACTTTAGATACAAATATCTAAAATATTCTCATGGTCAATATAATGTTTTTCATGTGAACTGACTTTAATGTAAAACAAATATAAAGAAATGTGTAATCATATACTTATAGAAAAAGATAAAATACAATTAAAAAATATGATTTAAAAATAATTTTATTAATAATGAAAATTTACATGAGGTAAATTCAATTACTAATTATCTAAAAAATTATCATACAAAATTCAGCTAATGGAAAAAACAATAAATGAAATAATATGTACACAAAGGCATGTTAAAATTTTCTTTTTCAAAAAAATGATACTTCTTTTAAAATGTATAATTTTGTAAACTAGTTCACTAAAAATAAATTTTGTAACTATGTTTATAAAATTAACAACTAATTTTTTAATTTAGTTTAATAATTAATTGATGTAGTACGTAAAAAATTATCCATCTCTCAACCCATATTTCAGATCAAAAATCATAATAAAAACAACTTTTGCTTCAAAAATCCCTATTAGAAATATTTTTTGGCCAGAATATCCTTGTAAAAAAACATTATTTATTATTTTTTATAAGAAACTAGTATAAATACCAATTGAAAAAGTATATATTGAACTAGGATAGTGTATTATTTTAAAACAAAGTACTGACCCCTCTAATGTTAATCAGCTTATGAAACTAAATGGAGGATAAGTGGAATTCAGTTGAAATTTGTGAAGTAAAATCCTATGTATAGAGTAAATATATTTTCGAAATTATATTCTCATAAATTTTGATTCATTCATTAAGTGTTTCAAATAAATTTATCTACAAATTATATAATTGTAAAATATTTGTTTCAAAATCTCATCATAAAATGTTTTTTTGTATTTTTTTATTCTAAGGGAAATATTTCATGCAATTATATTTAATTTATTGTATTTTATAATTATTATATCATGGAATTATTATTAATTGGGGAATTGTATCTGTTAAATTATTTCATTCCTCATTGAAACACATTCCCATCTTCCAAATGAAGGAAGCCTCCACCCTGATGGTTGATGATGTCCACTCCTTGATTAGAATGGGATAATCGGATGTTGAATATTTCATTAATTTATGAATCCTTATGTATTTTTACATATTAAATATATTTAGTATATATCTAAGAATTCTTCATGATTCATATTCACACATACATCTCCTCTTGGATTTATTTTAATTACAAAACATTTTTTCATGATTTATTGGTCAATTATTGTTGTAGGTGATGATGAGAATGGGATTGTTGGGAATATGTGGAACTCTTCCCCATTCATATATTTAAGGTAAAATTATGCTAATGACCTGAAGTGTTCTTGGTTAAAACATTAGGCATCAAATTGACACCATAATGGAGCATGTCTTCAGTGCATATGTAATCCATGTCATGTCACCTCGGGAATCCTAATCTCATCATAGAATGTGAATCTCATTCACCATATCAGGCAACAGAATCTCATCACACCCATAATCCCAGTCTCATAAAATAATTATTCCTTGTATATTTTCCTTTTAATTCTAGTTATTTTCATATCTGGTGAGACTATAGTCTCATTATTTAATGAAAGGGTAATGATATCCTTTTTCCATTACATAGGGTCTCCTTAGATAGGATACGAAGTTCATCCCATTCTCATCGCATGATGTAGAAAATTTGAATATTCTTAGAAAAACTAATGAATAGATGAAATGATAGTAACAAATTATTCATAGGCTTGATATCTAAGGAATCATATAATATCCCCCTAAAATTAGGTTTTTGATGCTATTAGAAAAGTCAAGGGTTTGTACTTGAGTAATAGTGATCACTATTTTACAGTCTACTGTAGATACCCTCCCATTATTCACATCACATACGGGTTTTATCAAAGGTTTAATTTTATTGTGTACACTCACTGAATTAATTTCCATAGGAAGAATGTTTCTCATATAAGTGCATCAGAAACTAGGCCAAGCATAAGATAGTGTTCGATGGTGTTGTAAAACACTAGTGGGTAACCTTGGATATTCAGTGTATAATGTTTGATATACATCTAAAAAGTGATAAAACATTATAGTTTATACATCATGAGTTGGAGTGTAGTAATTTTTGTAATATTGAGATTAAATCTTAAAGAGGAATTCTATATATCATGTTAGGATATCGCTATCTAAACACTTTTATTTATATTGGAATTGTTATGGTCATTTAGTGGGGTACTACCATGTAGTTTATCATCAGGTTATACGGATTATTATATCACGATTGGGGTGTTGATATGGTTTGGTTTTTTTCTTATTAATAATTTCATCTTAAATGATATAGGTGGCATCTCATGCTCAACACATGAAGAATATAATGCTCATCGCACAGTCACCTTGTTCTCATGACACACTGTACCTCGTGCTTATCAAATAGGGTAAAGATTCAGTTTAACAATATGTGTTGAGGAATATGTAATTTATTTTAATGTCATGGGAATAAGAAAATTTTCTATGTAGTTTATTTTATTCATATAAAGGAAATTATTGGGACAATGTGTAATGTTTCACATGTTCTTCTTAGGAATAATGAAGGTATGTTCATAGATTATAGGAGTGTATTCTTGAGTGAAAATTGAAATAAATTATGGTTTCTATAGGTCTTCTATATGTTATTTTCCTGGGTGTTTCTACGTATCAGTCATGTTATGTGATTATATTTCATGATTTTTCTTCAAGGGGGATGGTAAGAACTACCATTGGTATAAATGGGTAATTTGTGAATCTTTTTCCTTGTTTGGTTGGAGAATTTATATATTCACTCTTATATCAACTAATTAAAATAATCTAGTTTGTGTGAAATGGGAAATAATGGTTTTGTTACTCAAGGAATCATATTCATGTATCATATGGTAAGACACGGTTTAACAAACTGCTTCAAGGATGTTATTTTGCCTTATTAATCATCACGAAACTGGGATTTTGTGTGGGGGGGTTACACATTAAGCTTCCCATTTAGTATTCCTCTTCGCACTTCATGAGGCAATATAGAACTTCTAATGGATGTGAAAATATTGTTGAGTTATTCACCTTATGATTACTCCCAAGGGTATAATATGGGAGTTGAAGGGATTCATGTGGGGCTTACACATTGCGGGTTCTAGTTTTTTCTTCCCCATGTTAGTCCATATGGTTGTATTGACCCACTAATGGGTTGGGAATTATGAATTTTTATTACACCTAAAGTGGATGTGTATGGGTATGAAAATCATGTTTTCTTTCATCCATATAAGAATAATGTATTGTAAAATTTGTATTTGTCACAAAAAATTTGGTTCTTCAGAACCCTTATGGAATAAGTGTGAACCCACAAAGTTCAATTCCATATAACGGGTCACATTGTACCTTTTTTGTCCATGTTAACAAAACATTTTTTCCTTTTATGGTTAAGTATCAATAAAATGACGAAGTTAATTTTATTATTTTGTATCCAATACCCATGTACTACACACTTTAAATCCATGCAACAAGAAATATGGGTGTCATCTCATACATGTATTAAGAGGTATATTTGGATCAATATATAACGTGTCTCATATTTTTCACACGAGGCATCAAAATATCATCATACATGGTTATTATAGATTAACATCTTAAAGCATGGACTAATCAGTGGAATTTTACATGCAATGAATTGTGTGGGACATACACTGAAGGGGGACGTTCTAGTTTAACCAGGAATATGGATCATATGAGGATATTTTAGGAATACGTTGAGGTTTATTTTTAACAATGAAATTTTATGGAAACTAAGAAGATATTATTAACTCGTCGAATGGTATAGATACCATGAAGAATATTTCAAATCACGTTACTTCACAGAGATTAGGGGGGTATGTCAAGTCAAGGTACTACATGTGATGAAGTTCATGGTTGTATATGTTGTAACCTAAAATGTCCATTACCTAATTGAAAAATATCATTGTTTTCCCTTTAAATTTTCATCGGGTCAGTGATAATAGTGAAGGGACCCAGTTCGAGGAATGGGGTCGTATCTCACCATAGATCTCGAGGGGGTGAGTGGACGCATTACTCATGATATGGGCCAATTTACAAGCTATGGAAAAACATTTTCCAATAAATTGTTCACTAATTCATGAAACTATGTTCTATTTCACACAGCTGTGAAATAGTTTTCACAAAATTTCCCTATTTCTCCATACAATTAATTGTGGCACTAAACTTTTAATTGAAATGTATTGTATAAGAGACATATAACAAAAGTATGATTTCAAAAAACAATGGTTCTTGAAAATTTGGGGTTGCATGAAGATGAATTTATATTTAATTTTATACATTATGAGAAATATGTTTCCCCATTAATATAGTTTCATGAAAACATCTAAATTAGAATATAATGTATTGAATGACATTATAATGTAATTTCACACAAGTTTGTTATTTTGCTATTGTGTGGAGAATAAAACCCCACGTTGTGTGAACCAGGATCATGGGAACTAAAATCCCACATTTAATAACCAAAAATTAATATTTATGACATATTTATAGGAATGTTATTAATATAACATAAATTGGGTTGTTTCACTGATTTTTTCTATGTCATACATCCATGTATTTGTATAAAAATCACATTGTTTTTAAATTTTTCCTTATTTATGCATAAATACTCAAAAAATATTTCACCTCTATCATGATATTTAGTTTCATGAATTTCTTTTATTTACAAAAACAATTTTAAATTTGATTAATATTCTATAAATTTTTTCAGAGCTATCTTGGAATTATATTTTTTGAAATTATAACTTCAAACAATCATAATCATTGATTTTTATGTATGTTTAGGCTTGATGATCTGTCCAATAAAAGACAAAAATTTAACTACATTGATGGACACTTTTTTATAATTTATTATATTATATATGAATTTAGTCATTATAAAAAATTCCCTCCTTTGAATGGTCATATAATGATGATTAGGGGGGAGAGGCAGATTTGGTGTTGAGGAAAGTAATAAATAATTATATGTCGTGAGTTCCAATGTTTATATATCACATTGATGAAAAAATCATAAAAAATCTTCAATTACAAGTGTATCATAATTGGTTTGTGTAACATCCCGACCTAACTCACCTATAAGACGGTGGCCATACAAGTGGTTTACATGACCTCAAACGCATCTCCTCTAATGCCAGAGGCTACCGACTAGCAGTGAGTTGCTTTTTAATGTGTCCATGGGGGAGAATGTTCCCTCATAGGTAATATGTATTATTACAGCGGAAGTAAACAATAATTAATAATAAACAGTGTAATCATATAAATGAATAATCTACTGTAGAAGCAATATAAATAATCCAACTGAATAATACTCCAGTATGGAATCTCACAAAACTATGTCATTCCATGAAGTATGTCTAAATTGAATGTACAGAAAACAGAACCCAAACATACCTTCAGTAAAAAGAAAAGACACGAAGTATGACAACTGCATAATGTGCAAGGCTTATTCCTCTTCCCTAGTCTCTATCCTAAGAAGCAACAATCAATAAAGCATTACAATTAGCACACTTCCCTTTATCAATACCTATAAGCTTATAATCTACTCAAGTTTCAACAACACCCGAGAAGGGTGTGAGATAAAATCCCAATAGGATGGAACCCATGGTGTCTTAACCTTTCCATTTTCGGTAATAATAAAATGTATTGTGCCATTATATAATAAATGCAGATAATTTATTAAGTGTAATTAATTAAATAACCCGGCCCAGGTTCCCAACGAAAACCATCCCTAATCACCTGCTTCATCCTAAGTCAGATGTCTAAAAGGAGTACTCGTGAACATAATACACAAATGCATATATATAAATCCTAGAAGGGTAAGGCACCGACCAACATCACAACAATGCGTTTTTATAAATCTCAATAAAACAAATGGAAATAGAGTAGACAACGTACCTTATGGTTGTATATGATCCTATGATCCAAGATAGACTTTGATTTAACCAAAAATGGAAGAAGACAGATGATTTTAGAAAAACACCATAATAAGGTACAATCCTTCTGTGGAGAACTACACAAATTATTTGGAATGAGATCACATGATTCTTGGTGTGTGTGATAAGCCTTACTGAGAGGTTTACAATGCACCTAAAGGCGATGAAAATGGACTACAAATGGAGGTGGGGAAGTCTTTCTAAAGGAGAAGAAGGTGGTGCGCCATCTATGGAGAGGGGAAGGTGCGACGTGAGAGGGAGGAGAGGAAGAGAAGAGAAAAAAAATAAAGAAAGGAAAAGGAAAGGAAACAAAAATAAAAAAATTCAAATAATAAATAAATAAAATAATTAAAATAAAATTGTGGAAGAAATGAATTAAATAATTCAAATAGGATTACCTCATTTTAACTATTTTTAATTTCTCTCCAACAATATCTTTATTTTTATTTATTTTGGTCCCTCTTAAAATTACATTAATTTCCTTTAATACTTTTTAATTATTTTAACCTGAATGTTGCGCTATGACGCGACATACTATTTTACATAATGCCTAATAAAAAATATAATTAATTTCAATAGAAATTCGAGACCCGCAACCGGGTCCATAGGCTCGCTCCCTGTGTCGCTTAAATGGTTTGGACAAAAAACTTAACGGTCTGCACTTTGATTTTAGTTGAAACATTACATTCATTTATATCGGTAATTAAAAATATTTTATCTAACCCAAAAATAAATATTCACACAAATATATACATGTGTTATGTATATATATATATACTCAAATTTAAATATTCATATATATACACCCACACAAGTATATATATATATACTATATAAATATTTAATCCCATATATATATACATCATACACATATATATTAATTTTTTTGCCTCAATCTAATAAAAAAATTATTAAAATAACTTTTATTTAATACAACCCATAAATGACATAATTTATAATTTAATAAAAATTACAACCATAAAAAAGGATAACAGTTATTAAATAAATATTTATTTCACAATTGTATTTCGTTGGAACAATTAATAATATTACATTTGTTATATTATCCAGTTATTATTTAAAAAGTGACACAATTTATTAATTTTGGAAGTAATTTTTATTTTTTGTCTTCAATACAAATAATAATATTGATAATAAAATTATTATTATTCGCAATTGCACAAAAAATATATTTATAACCTAAATAAATTAGCTTCATCTGCGATTTGACAAAACATCAGATTCTCACAAAGGTTATACCCTACCTAAGGTAAACCCCACGTCCTGAGAAGCCTTCGGGAACAACTTAACCCTCAACCGATCTACATGGTCATGTCGTCTCATACAGAAGGTCGTGTTGTATCTTCAAACGCTCAATTCACGTTCAAACATTGGATAGGAAATCTGCACCTAAGATATTATGGTTTTTCTCATCATTAAATTTGAAGGTTCCGGGTGTAGCAGAAGTATGGTTTGGATGTCACCCAATTTTAATTTCTACCACGATCAATGATTATTCTAGGATCAATACGATGATTAATTTCAATCTCCATGAAATATAATCAATATTTATATAAAGAAGAAAGAGGCCTAAAACTTTTAGAGAGGATCATACACATCATGTTTTTAATTAATTTACTTAATTTCAAAACGAAAAATAATATCCGGATCTTTGGTATTTTTTTATGATGTTGATCTTCTAGAACAACCCTTTCGTATTATCTCATTATGCGTGTAAGAATCCAAACTAGAATCTCTCTAGTGGTGGTTGACACGTGCCCCGATGGCCTCTGATTGACACCGATCGTTCTCTAGGTGCTAGCACGGTGAATCGATTGTCTTGTGTTGGTTGTTCTTGATCTCATATTCTTAGGCCTTGACGAACGTCTCTCATTCTTAAGAGGGGAGAGAAGAGGACTCAAGAGAGAAATTATTTGGTTTAACAATTCTCAATTCACCAGGGATGTGGTGTGTTGTATGACACAATAGGAATACTATCCTATTTATATAAATGGAATTTCAGTTACAATATTTAATTGCATAGAAACAACTAAATACATTCATGAAATTAGAGAAAACCCATGAATTAATTAATAATACTGCTTCATTTGTTATGGTGCTCTAACTTGTGAAAAATGGAATTATAAATAAAATTTTGTGTCACAAAATATTCGTAGTGTTATTTTAGTTTGTGTTAACTAGTAAAATAATTATTTAGTGTCTTGGAAATAATTATTTTCATACCTGACCAACCTTGGGCCGCTCAAACTCCACTTCCATTTATTTAACACATGAATAAATAAATAAATAATTTATTTTCTAAAATCAAAATTTTATTTAAAAACTATTAAGCAAATATTTTTTAAATGTTCAATAAAATAAATGAATATATTTTATTTAATTTATGAAATCAATTTAAATTGAATAAAATTATTCCACAATTTTGAAAAAAATATTTATTTCAATAGTTAAATTCTAATAGAATTTAACCGAGACAACCAAAAACACATATTGGGTGACCCTCTAGAATTCATTCTTATTGGCTTTAGGAGGTTTTGACTAATGTTCAAGAGTACTGTCTAGCAACGGGTCAAGGAACCTATAAGAATGAACTTAATGTTTCCACAATGACATTAATATAAGAATTATCACTATGTAATATAATCACTTTGTTGTAATATCTCATCATGTCAAGTTCATGACTGTGTCACCAACTTTTATGCATGATATGTCGTTCTTTGAATACCTAAAATAAACTCGTCATTACAACACATCCATGAAATTTCATGTGATGGTTCTATTTCAATCAAAGGGCTGAGATATCAACCTCTATAAATGGATGGGACAAATACTTCCTCGACTTATCAATTAATATCATTCCCCTCATGACACAACCAATGTACCCTACTTCTTGGAAACTATCTTCATTTCGGTTTTTGCCTATAATAAATGTGCATAAGTCATGACACGTAATAATGATAATATTATTGTATAATGATTATTACACAAGCTCACAAATAGAAATATCTAATGACACAAGAACATGCAAAATTCCTACTAGCGGGTCTGTTCTCATAATCTCTTATCATGGAGATTACTAAGTGTGAACTTCATGAGTGGAAGTCTTATCTTCTTATGAGTACTTACACCTGATGTTATGCATGAAATGGGTACCATCATATCATTTCATCCAACCTTAGAACTATATTTAAGAACTTTGATATAGCATTTCAAGGTTCTCATCATAGTCGGGAACTACCATGACCATATCAATGCAACGAATACTGTATGACATTATTACATCATAATCATGCAAATCAATGAACAATATGTAATAATATATTATATATCCATGTAATCAAGGTAATATCAATTGGTTATAGGAAACTAACTCTAAAAAACATCCACATGGACTAGATCTAACTGCCTACGACTTTCAGTCTGCTAGAACTCCCATGATGATCATGTTTCTGCTGAGTCAAGGCATTAGTCAAGGCGTCCACCACATTGTCTTCCATGGAAATACAACTCATTGAAATTTCACCTATATGAGTAAAATACCTCAAGAGATGATACTTCTAAAGTATGTGCTTCGTCTGGTGATATAGTAACGACCCAAATCCCGAGCCACTCAACCGGTGCCCCAAACTTGGTTCACCACATGACCTCAAGCATGTTTCCCCAAACTCCATATGCTGCCGACTAGCAGCAAGGGACATGGTGAGTCGGTGGGGGAATATATGCCCTCATTTGATAAAGTATGCAGCAAAAAGAAAATAATAAACAATCGCAGAAGTAGTGAATAACATACTCACAACTTAAAGTAAAACTTATATGTAATGTTCTATATAATAATGATGTAGCACGGTACATGTATCTATGGAAAGCAGCAAACAAAAAAATTTGCTGAAATACGACTGATCCCAAATTACTAAAAGTAAATAGTATACTCCAGCAGCATCGCAAGAACAAGTTCGGTTCCATGATCTCCATCTCTGACCAGTAATCAAGCACCTCGAGCAGAAGGTCCACAATCCCTATCCACACCTGCAACCATATAACCTATTTGGGCAAAAAAGTAGGACCCAAATAGTGTGTGAGACTAATCCCAGTAGGAAACCACCACAAGATTTGTGCCCTACTATCAGTGAGTAATATAGCATAAGTAATGAAAGTAAATACCATAATGAACTAGGAGTACACAAGTAAATAATCCTACCAATTACCATTCACATTCATTAAATTAAACAACCCAGGAATATAGAGAAGCTCTCTATTCCAGGTAATCAATTAACACAATTTGTATCTCAATGGAAGACCTAAACCCCAAGTAGTATAAAACCCAATCTTGTTCTTTGGCATGTTGGACTCATCACAACCAACCAAGAATAATTTATCACGTTGACCCTCTGGGTGGCTCACACGGGTAGACCCCTATAGTCAAGAATTCATTCAAAGGAAAAGAAACTCTAGGTAGCACTCACCATCAAATCCCATAAGGTCTTACAGTGATAATACAGACTCTTTGATGAATCACTGACATCTAATTCCCCCTTTAGTCTCGATTCGATAATTATGAGACCCTCTGAGAGAGCACAATGTCAATCCCCCTTATGGTCTCATAGTGGTAATAACTAAACATGCCCTCTAAGAAAACACTCAACGTCAATTCCCCTTAGGGTCTGACTACACCAGGTTCCCACAGCCCTCTGTAAAAGCAATCCTACATAACTAATTCGTACCAGCCCTAAGTATGTTCAACAAATACTTAGTTAATAGCTACAATCCATCAAAACATTTAAACTACAGGCAACACATGCAATTATCCATATCAAAGCAGGAAATCAGTGTAACATGGTTTTCCTCACAGGAAACCAAACACAGACGACGAAAAATGGCCAAAACAAGGAATACACCCATGCGGTGATCCTCAAACATGAAAACAATCAATCATTATTCATCTTAAAACCTCAAGCACACAAGAACTCTAAGGCAGATGATATTACAGGGTCAAACCCTAACCCGAGATAACCAATACATGGGTATGTGGAGCTTTTGCAAAAAAACTCATGATATTTAACATAAGGCATCATACCACCTACCTCGCATGTTTTGACGAAAACCACAACAACAAAGAATGCACAAGAAACTCTGGTTGATTCTCCAATAACCCACATTAGATTCCTTCTCCTAATAAGATCGATACCCAAACTCATCAATTTTTCATCCAAATACTTAAATCTACCCATAACAGTCCGAGATATAAGAAACCTAGGGAGGAGGAGTAGTAGATCTATGTAGATCTAAGAAAACAATCAAGAATGAAGGAGAACAATCACATACCACAAGAATCTGGCATCGATTATCCAAGAGAAGCCTTCATATCACCTCCAAAATGATGGGAGAACCTTCACAGACCTATGGAGATCTAGAATACTGAGTTATAGATGATTAAGAGGGAAAACGAGCCACTTAGAGGCTAAAACGAGGTAAATCCCCAAATCTAGGATCTAGATTTAAGTTCCTTCACGGTTAGTCTACACTGTTTGATAAACCGTGCACTAAACGCGTGTTAGCATCTACCTCGTCAAACACTACATGCATGGTTAGGCCACACGGTTAGACAAACCATGCGCTAACTGTGCATTAGACTCTGCCTTGAGTGCCAGCTACGCACGGTTTGGCCGCACGGTTAGACAAACCATGTGTCTCCCGTGCAGCTCCCCGTTTTGCCTCCAAACTTCATTTCATGTTTCCCCGACTCTCCCAATCATCACCCTTAACATTAAAACAAAGAAAACCATCATCCAAGGGTTTGCATACCTGAAAAAAAGATCCAGGTTCTTATAAACATCCACCCCTAACGAAATTCGTCCCTGAATTTTCTAACGTAGCATAGAAGAAGAATCCTCAAACAACTCTGGCCACTACGATTGTACATCGGCATCCATCTCCCAAGTCTTGACCTTTACTTTCCCATGCTGCGAGAGCACCCTTACCAGAGGAACAGACTAGCCACAAAGAACCATTTCACTACAATCAACAATCCTGATAGGAAGATCCACTAATGATGCATCCTGCTCTATCTCAACCTCATCGGGTCGAAAAGCATGAGATGGGTCTGAAAAATACCGTAGAAGATAAGAAACACGGAAGATATCGTGCATAGTCTGGAACCTCTGAGGTAACTAAAACCTGTAAGAAACTAGCCTCACTCACACCAGAACCTCAAACGGCCTGATGTATCTCAGTGAATGCATTCCTTTTCTCCTAATCCTTTTATGTCCCATCCTTGGGGTAACAGGCAGGAAAACTTGATCTCTGACCATGAACTCCAAAGGTCATCTCTGCTGATCAACATAATAATTCTGCCAATATTGCGCCGTATCCATCCTCTTCCAAATCTAATCCACCTGCTCTATGGTCTCTTCAACAAGACGAGGTCCTAGCATAGCTGCCACTCCTGCCTCCGGCCAACACAAAGGTGATCGGAACGACTTACCGTACAAAGCCTCGTAAGGTGCCATTTGAATAGTTTCTTGAAAACAATTATTATAGGAAAACTACACTTGATGTATATTTTTCTCCCAAGAACCTCCAAAATCAAGGACACATGCTCACAGAATGTCCTCCAGCACCTAAATCGTGCGCTCTGACAGACCATCTGTCTGGGGATGGTAAGCAGTACTCAGAAGTACCTATATTCCCAAAGACCTCTATAGCGCCTGCCAGAAATGTGAAGTATAGTTGGAGTCCCTATATGAAATGATAGTGTTCGGAACCCCATGAAGTCGTACCACATCATGAATGTACAACCTCCCAAGATCATCCACACCGAAGGTCTCCTAGATCGGCAAGAAATGAGCAGCCTTTGTGATCCGGTCAATAACAACCCAAACCGCATCATTACCTCGAGGTGACCTTGGTAACCCTGTCATGAATTCCACCATGACATCATTCTATTTCCACTCCGAAATGGGTAACTACAGAAAAATCCATGCGGGTCGTTGATGCTCTGCCTTCACTTTCTTATAGGTGGAACACCATATAAGAAAACCAGCCACATCCTTCTTCATACCTAGCCACCAATACTGACGACGTAAGTCTTGATACATCTTTGTGACGCCAAGATGAACTGCCTAAGCTAAAACATGAAACTCCCATATCATCTCCTCACGTATGTCTCTTGAAACCCATACGTAGCCACGAATACGTAACACCTCATCATCACCCACTGTCCACCCCGGAGTAGGGCCTCTACCTGATACACCCTCCCGTAGGACTAGGCCTTCTGAGTCTGATAGCTGCCTCATTTGAACTCTATCAAGAATATTATAGGTAACATCTATAGAAGAAAGAACTGTCTGTCCCTATTTGCCATGCACCTCTAAATGCATCTCAGAGAATATCCCCATAAGCTGCCACTCACTGCTGGCCTCCTGAACTGCCTGTATTTGAGTCATCCGGCTCAGTGCGTCTACCACAGCATTGCCTTTACCGGGTGTATAAGAAAGCTCGAAGTTGAAATACTGTAGGTACTCGACCAACCTCCGCTGTCTCGGATTTAAGTCACACTGTGTGAAGATATACTTGAGGCTCTTGTGTTCAGTATATACCACAAAATGATCTCTCAAAATATAATGTCTCCAACAACGTAATGCATGAACAACTGCAGCCAACTCCAGGATGTGCGTAGGATAGTTCTTCTCACATGGCCTCAACTACCATGATCAATATACAACAACACGGTCATCCTGCATAAGCACTACTCTAAGCTCGATTCTAGATGCATCACAGAAAACTGTATAACTCTTTCCTGGCTCTGAAAAAACAAGGATCGGTGATGAACTCAATCTCCCCTTCAGCTCCTAAAAGGTAGAATCATAGTCTTCTGACCAAACATACATAACCCACTTCTTAGTCATGACCATCAATGGTGCTGCTAAGCATGAAAAGTCATGTATAAACCGCTTGTAGTAACTAGCCAGCCCCAAAAAACCCTGTACCTCGAAGAAATATTTTGGTTGTTCCTAGGTAACTACTGCTCTCACCATCTCTGGGTCTTCTGATACTCCTTTCTCCAAGATGACATGTCCCAGAAAGTGAATCTTGTCCATCCATATGTGTCACTTTGAGATCATAACATATAACTGATGCTCTCCCAGTGTAACCAAAACGATCTCAAGATGGGTAGCATGGTCGTGTCGAGTGTGAGAGTACACCAAGATGTCATCCAAAAAAGTCACCACGAAGGAATCCATGTAAGGATGGAAAACCATGTTCATCAGCGCCATGAAAACTGCCGGTGCGTTCGTGAGACCGAACGACATAACCAAATAATTGTATAGAACATACCTGCTCCTGAAGGCTGTCAGAGGTATATCTAATGGTCTGACGTGCAACTGATGATATCCGGATCTCAATTCGATCTTCAAGAACACCCTGGATCCTCAAATATGATAAAAAAGATCAGCAGTCCCTGGCAAGGGATATCGGTTATTTACCATCATCTGGTTCAGCTTCTGATAATCCACACAAATCCGTAAAGTACCATCTTCCTTCTTCACAAATAAAACATCAGAACCCGAAGGAGAAGTACTGGGTCGGAGAAAAACATTTTCCTATAACTCCTCCAACTTCTTCTTGAGCTCTTGTAACTCATGAATATCCATCATATAAGGAGGTACGAATACCAATGATACTCCCGGCACAAGATCAATAGAGAAGTCTACCTCATGCTCTGGAGGAAACCTTGAAAAGTCATATGGAAAGACATCTGGAAAATGATCAACCGCTGGAGGATAATCCATCTGAGAAGTTCCCTGATTGTCCACATAACTAGAAATCTGGGCTGTAACAATGCCCAACCCATGATTCTTTGGTCCAGCTCTGCTCGCTTGGACATCCCATTCTCCCTTATGAAGAAAAGATCTTCCCTCGGGTGACATGAAACTCACCCTGCGGTGATAGCAATCCAAAATGGACTGAAAAGGAACTAGCCAGTCCATTCTAAGAATGACATGATAACCTTTCATCACTAGGACATAAAGATTCCACAAGAAGTGACACCCACCAATCATAAGGGGGCACCCCTTGCATTGACGCACACTAATAGTTATATGTCCCAAAGGAGTGTCTAGTGTAATTATACTCTCACAAGTATGGATAGTAAGTATAGGGCTCTCCATAGTGTGCACATAAATAAAGCTATAAGAAAATCCTATAAAGAAAAGCGGAGAAGATAAAACCGAGGATACTAAAATTTTACCTCTCACTGTGGAAGGTCCGGGATGCTGCTCCTGATGAATCTGCTCCACCGTAAATGTCTGACTAGTACCACGACCCTGTGCAGTTGCTTGAGATCCCTGAGCTGATTATCCCTGACCCTAAACACAACATCCACAGCCTCTACCCTAGCCTAATCGACACAATGAAATTCTACCCCCAGTCTTCTGTGTAATCGATAATCATGCGCATGTACACTAAGTCAAATTAGATGCACCTTCACTAGCTGCAAGAAGAAGTACCTTGCAAAACCACTGTAGGTGACCCATCTTACTGTAATCTCGGCACTCCACTGGGTCCCACGGGCACTGTGGCTCCGTATGACCATCCTTCTCACACTTGTAGCACACAACCTTGTTACCTGAAGGAACATATTGCTTCCTCGAGTCACCTCATGTAGACTCTCAGTGGCGCTTCCTGCTGTCAGTAGAAAGAGTACTAACTCTGGATTCTCAACCACCCTGGATCACTACTCCAGTATCTCTCAGATTTCTCTCTGTGATCAACGCCTATTTGACTATCAATGAAATAGAAGTCAACTGATAGAAATTCACATGCGATCTGATGTCTGGTTTGATCCCCTCCTTAAACTTCCTCGCTAAAAACAACTCTTCATTCCCTAGAACGGTAGTGAAACACTGTAACTCAGTAAAACTAGAGGAATACTCCACAACTGATAGAGTACCCTGCTGTAGATTCATGAACTCTCTGGCTCTATCGGCCCTCAGCATCGTTGGGTAGAAGTAGTCGTAGAATGTACGCTAAAACTCCTCCCAATAAACTATCTGTTGATAACTTTCTTGAGAAACTATGTCCCACCATCTCGTGGTGGAATCCTATGGCATGTAAGCTGTGCGCTTCACCCTTTTGTCTAGGGGTGTCTCAAGATGATAAAAGATAGAAACCATAGCTTCAAACTAGGATTCAGTATCCTAAGGTCCTCCATCTCTAGATAACATGGGAGGATGATGTTGCTGGAAGACTCACGTAAGCACTCCCATAGACTGGGAAGGTTTCTGAGCTCCTTGAATGGTCTACAAGAACCTCATGAGTCCTTCACGGAACTGTTTGTCCGCACCAGTATCCAGGATAACTACAAGTTCCATAACCGGCGTACAATCATTGTCAGATCCCTAACGTGTAATGGGAGGACATCTTGGTAGTATGACTCTGCAAGGTCAAATCACACCCTTATTAATGACAAGAATAGTTGCAATTCATAAGAGAAAAGTGGAACATGAAAAGAACACACTGATGTTTAGTGGAACTCGACTACACATATTGCTTGTCCACTACACGGAGTGTCCTTATGGTTTTTCCATGTCTATGTCGTTAGTCACATGGACTAGTACATAGACCAAAACTACACAGTGTGTCAACTTGGTACATGGAGTTTTGTCCCTAATATTTTCCAACCCATGTATTCAATTACACGGATGGATCACCCGGAAGGAAAGTTCACTGTGTGTACTTCAAGGTACACGGTGTGTAACCACAAAAAGTAGTTCTTACCGAAGAGAAGAACACATGGAGTGTGTTCATAGGGTCACATGCTGTGTTATCTGGGTTTCTGGGTAGTAGACATACATAAATCTCCAAAAACACTGAAAAACGCCAACAACTCGCACCTATGTGTCAAATTCTGATCTATGGGGCCCATACTCACCGCGAATCAATGCTTTACATCATAAAAATGCATATAACAAGTAAACAGTATGATAATCCCACGATCTGCCGAATTCCGATCATCGAGGGCCCAGAAAACCTCTAAAACCAAAGCTTGGCGTCCATGCTAAATAAGCTGTAAAATAAACAATACCATATTAGCATAGCATGTATCTCTATCCCAACAACTATCACAACATATTTCATAATCTATCACAACATCTATCACAACAGCATGAAATTTATAGTGCACCATAGATGGCATGGTAAAATGCATGACATGTGATTTTCTAAATAGTTCCTATATGATGCATGAGATGGAATACCCTCATCCCATCGGGTTGCAACAAAATAGAACCAAAATCATATAAACAGTAAGAGCACAAAACAAGTGCATCACCCAACGATGAAATATAATCAACTGTAACACTTGAAAAAACTAAAAATTGAAATTACGAGGTAAAATAGCTTTTCCCTATACACAGGTTAATTACTCTTGGGAGTAGTTAAGTACCAACTACCCATTCCTTCCTACCCTGTCTATTGTCACCAAATAGTAAGGAAGTATAAAAGATTGAAAAATTTCTTTGATACCACTTTGTAATAACCCGAATCTGGAGCCACTCAACTGGTTCCCCAAACCCGATTCCCCACATAACCTTAAGCGCATTTCCCCAAATTCTAGAGGCTTCCAATTAGCAGCGAAGGCCTTGGTGAGTCAGAGGGAAAACTATGCCCTCATGGGGTAAAGTATGCAGCGGAAGGAAAATAATAAACAATAACAGATGTAGTAAAAAACATACTTGAAACTAAAACTAAACAGTAGAAGCATTGTCCGATATAATAATGATGCAGCATGGTACATGTATCTATGGAAAGAAGCAAACAAAACAACGTGCTGAGATACATCCGAACTCAAAGTACTGAAAGTAAATAGTAAACTCTAGCCGTATCGCAAGACTAATCTCTGTCCTATGCTCTCCATCTCGAACCAACAATAAAGCACCGGAAGTAGAAAGACCACAATCCCTATCCACACCTGCAACCATATAACCTATTTTGGCTGAAAAGCAGGACCCAAATAGGGTGTGAGACTAATCCCAGTAGGCAACCAACACATGGTTTTATCCCTACTATCAGTGAGTAATATAGCAGAAGTAATGAATGTAAATTCTGTAATGAACTAGTAGTACACAAGTAAATAATCATACCAATTACCGTTTACATCCATTTAATTAAACAACCAAGGAATCTAGCGAAGCTCTCTATTCGAGGTAACCATGTAACACAACATGTATCTCAAAAGACTACCTAAACTACAAGTAGTATAAAACCCAACCTTGTTCTTTGGCTTGGTGGACTCGTCACAACCAACCAACAATAATTTATCACGTTGACCCTCTGGGTGGCTCTCGCGGGCAGACCCCTATGTTCAAGAATTCATTCAAAGGAAAAGACACTCTGGAAAGCACTCACCGTGAATTCCCCTATGGTCTTGCAGTGATAATACAAAATATCTGAGGAACCACTTACGTCTAATTCCCCATTTATTCTCGATTCGATAATTATCAGACCCTATGAGAGAGCACAAAGTCAATCCCCTTTATGGTGTCGTAGTGGTAATAAGTTAACAAGACCTTTGAGGAAGCACTCAATGTCAATTTCCCTTATGGTCTGACTACACCAGGTTCCCACAACCCTGAGTAAAGGCAATTGTACATAACTGATTCATAGCAGCCCTAAGTTTGTTCAACAACTACTTGGCTAATAGATACAATGGATCAAAACATTTAAACTATTGGAAACACAAGAAATTATCCATATCAAGGCATAAAATCAGTGTAACAAGGTTTTCCTCATAGAAAACCCAAGCCAAACAGCGATAAACAGCCAAAACAAGGAATAAACCCATGGGGGGATCCTCAGACATGCAATCAAGCAATCATTATTCATCTAACAGCCTCAAGCACACAAGCAATCTAAGGCAAATAATATTACAGGATCAAACCCTAACCTGAGATACCCCATACATGGGTATCTGACACTTTTGCACAAAAACTCAAGACATTTAACATAAGGCATCAAACCACCTACCTCGAAGGTTGTGACAAAAACCCCGACAATGAATAATACACAAGAGACATTGGTTGATTCTCCAAGAACCCGCCTTAGATTCCTTCTCCTAACAAGATAAATTCCCGAGCTCATAAATTTGGAATCCACACACTTAGATCTACCCATAATTGGAATAGTTCTAAGAAACCGATGGAGGAGGAGATGTAGATCTAAGTAGATCTAAGAAAATGATCAATAACTAAGGAGAATGATCACATACCTCAAGAATACAGCTTTGATTTTCCAAGGGAAGACTTCGGATCACCTCCAAAATGATGAGAGAACCGTCAAAGACCTAAGTAGAGACAAAATCCTGAGTTATAGCCACTTAGAAGGAAAAACGAGCCAATTAGAGGCGAAAAAGAGTTAGATCCACAAATTTAGGATCTTGATTTAAGTGCTCACACAGTTAGTCAACACAGTTTGATAAACCGTGCACTAATCGTGCGTTATCTTCTTCCTCGTTAAGCACTCCTCACACGGTTATGTTGCACGGTTAGACAAACCATGTGCAAATCGTGCTTTAGCCACTACCTTGAGTGCCAGCTACGCACGGTCTGGCCACACGGTTAGGCAAACCATGCGCTACCTATGCAGCTCCATGTTTTTCTTCAAAACATCATTTCAAGTTTCCTCTACTCTCCCAAGCATCACCCTTAACATTAAAACCAAGAAAAACATCATCCAAGGGTTCACATACCTGAAAAGAAGATCTGGGATCTTACATATATGACCTTGGATCGTTTGCGAGAGGCATCGCTGGAGTATTATCACAGTGCAGTGTGATGGGATCTTTACTGCAAGGTATCACATCTAGATCCAGGGTGAAGCTTTGCATCCATTCTGCTTCTTTAGCTACATCAGAAGTTATGATATACACAGACTAAACTGTTGAATCTATGACCACACTAACCTTTGAGTTGTTCCAGCTCGCTACACCTCTATTTAAAGAGAAGATGTATCCCGTTTACAACTTTTCGTTATCATGATCATTCTGGAAACTAGCATCTGCATATCCTCTGATGACTAGTTCCTCATATCTTCCATAAACTAGAAACATATCCTTAGTACAACAAAAATACTTTACGATATTCTTTTCTTCCATCCAATGGCGGTCACCTGGGTCAACATGATATCTATCTACCGCACTCAATGCGTAGGTGACATCTAGCCTACTACATATCTTGGCATACATGACTGAACCAATCACTGATGTGTATGGAGTTCTTTCCATTATCATTCATTCCTCAAGTGTCTAAGGATACATTTTCAGGGAAGGATGAATGTCATGTGACACTAGAAACAATCCCCTCTAGGATTGTTCTACACAAAATCCCTTCAGTATATTATTAATTTATGTACTTTGGCATAGACTTAGAAATATATTAGATATATCACGATGTTTCTTGATCCCAAAAATATACGATGCCTCTCCAAAGTCTTTCATAGAAAAACATTTATTCAACCATGCCTTAATAGAATATAAAACTAGTATCTTATTTCCAATAAGTAATATGTAATCAATATATGCTATTAAGATAATGGCTACACTCCCACTAAACTGTTTGTAGACAAAAGGCTCATATTCATTCTTGATAAAACAAAATTCTTTTACGGCTTAATCAAAAATGAATGTTCCATGACTTGGATGCTTACTGTAATCCATAAATGGATTTCTATAACTTTCATACCTTATTAGCATCCACTGGAGTCACAAACCCATCAGGTTGTGTCTTGTTGACATCTTCCTAAAGGTTCCCAGTAAGGAATTCCATTTTGACATCCATTTTCCAAATCTCATAGTCATGGTACGCTTCCATGGAAAGTAGAATTCTGATGTATTACAGCATTGCAACTGGTGAGAAGGTTTCATCGTAGTCAATTCCATGATGCTGTTTAAATCCTTTTGCAACCAGTCATTCTTTATAGGTACTGAATTGTCCTTCGATGTACAATTTCTTCTTTAATACCGATTTTAAACCAATAGGATTTACATCAACTAGAGGATCAACCAAAATCCAGACTTGGTTTTGGTACATGGAATCCATTTTAGAATACATGTCTTCTTGCCACATGGAAACGTCTGTTCCATATACTACTTCTGTGTAGGTTAGAGGATCATTATTATCAAATAATAATGATTCACCATCCTCATTAACAAGAAAACCATAGAATTCTAGTTCTAAAACATCTCTTGTACTCCAAAACAGTACTTGTATCAATGGAATAGATTCTTCATCAATGAGGCTTTGTAGAATTTTCTCATGTACCAACTCTTGTGTACCTTGAGCCTTGACTTCATCGATGTCTATCTCACTCCCAATATCTCTTTTAGAGATGTGCTCCCTCTCATGTAATATGGCATGTATTTACATTATAACCATTTAGTATAGGGGGTTTTATAGGTAATATACCCTTGTTTTCTTAAGGCATCCTATAAAGATAGACTTTCTGCCTCAGGGTACGAGTTTGTTACCTGAAGAGGCCTTAACAAATTCTTCTCTACCCCACACATGTAAATTCGATAACTTGTCTTCTATTTTACTACACAACTCATATGGAATACCATTTATCGATTTAGTTGGTAATTGGTGTACTATGTGTGTCACTTTTTATAACGCATATCCCTAAAAGGATAATGGAAGACTCGTAGGACTCATCATTTATCTCACCATGTCCAACAGGGTGTGCATCCTCATTTCCTTAACACTATTCAACTGCGCTGTGTTCAGAAAAGTGAGTTGGGATAGGATCCCAAATTCCCATAAGTAATCAATGAAGTCATGATTAAGATATTCCCCTCCTCAGTCTGAGTAGAGTTTCTTAATATTCTAACCAAGTTGGTTCTCAACTTCAATCTTGTATTCTTTGAACTTATCAAACTAATCTGACCTATAACTCATTAAGTAGATATATCCATATCTACTTAAATCATCATTAAAAGTTATGAAGTAAGAGTACTCTCCCCTTACTTCAACTGGAAATTGTCCAAACATATCTGCATAAACCAATTCAAGAAGTTATTTATTCCTTTCATGTTTCCCACTAAATTGGGATTTGGTCATTTTTTCTTTATAAACATGCATGACATACACCATGTGGTTTTAGTTCAAAAGAACCTAAATATCCATCTTGATGTTACATTTTCAAGCATATTTTGTTTACATGACCTAGTTGGTGATGTCATAGTTGGGTTGTGGTATGTGTCACGTGAAGTATCTTTGTTATCAATTGCTATTACTTGGTTTGTGTAATCCAACATGTAATGTTTGTTGTATAAATGTGCCCTACCATTAAAAATGCCATCTTTTTAAAACAAGAAACATTAATTTCCAAACATTAAAACAAATCCATTTTTATCTAATATGGATATAGAAATAATTTTTTTAGTAACAAAAGACACATAGTAACAACCATTTAACACCAAGATCATCCCAGTTGGAAATGTGAGGTAGTAGTCCCCGACAACTACAGCAGCAAGTTTGGATCCATTGGTTGCTCGTAGATCTATCTCCTCTCGATAAATCTTCCTGAATCTATTTGGTTCCAGTATTTTGATACATATGTGCGAAACAAAACATGTATCTAATACCAAATTTGTAGAAATAGATAGATTTCATTCAGTAACAAACGCACCCAATTCTTTTCATTTCTTCTTAGGCTTGGTGTAGTTCTTCATCCAGTTGCCCTTCTTGCCACTTGTGAAATAAACAGGCTCATGTTCCCTTACCTCCTCATTGATCATCCTTTTATTTGAAGGTTGTGAAGAAGCTTTGGGTGTAAATCTCTTTTACTTCCCTTTCCACTTATTAAACATAAGGACAAAAGGTTTTTCACGCTTCATATCTTTTCCACTTGGATAATGAGGATAAGAAGATCTGATAGATACTTCTCAATGTTGTTCATATTGAAGTTGACAAAAATGTTAGAGAATCTATGTCGCAGTGATACATGAATTAGATCAGTGACCAGTTCTTCGGTGGGTTTAAACTGAAGAAGCTCTAGCCGCTCAATGTAGCCAATAAGCTTAACTAGATGAGGCCCAACTAGGGAACCTTCTCCAAGATTACTCTGAAAGAGTGCCTTAAGGATCTCTAAACGTTCCTGTCTTGCTCTCTCCTGGTAAAGAACATGGAGGTGCTCGAGCATTCTATAAGAATCTATGTTTTAATGAGAATTCATAAGCTCACTGGACATTTATGATAGTATGAAACATTGAATGTTGACCATGACATTCATATATTTTTCATAGACTAGGATATCCTCATCCCTCACCTCTATGGAAGAAAAATCAGGTAATGCTGACTCCAGCATGTAAGACTTCTGTTCATGGTGTATGACAACCCGAAGGCGTCTAAACCATTCTTGGAAGTTTCTACAAGTTAGGATGTTGTATTTATCCAGAAATGATCATATGGGTAGTGTGGTTGACTAGTTTGTCATTTTTTTCTACAATTAAAAGAGAAGATCCTTAATACGTTAATGATTACATTTTATAAGAAATAATAAATTTTATTATGTCACCAAATTTTTGTCGTGTCCCAATGGACCTCACCATTGAACTCGGAATGCCCAGTTTCCATGACATTCTATTTGCAAGGATCCACATTCCCCATTGCATAACCCCAACAAGGTTTGGTCAAGCTACTAGAAGGTATTTAGGTAGGAAGGTCTTCAAAATCCATGGGCTTGTAGCTCCTTGATATGTTGAGTGGACTCTCCAATCCTGAAATCATGACTTTGTATTTCCTCAACTCTTACCTACAATATTACACAATTTCTAGCAAGGGCTACTTCTCTTTATGAAATATGTTAATGTCAACCCGAAACCATTCATAAGGGCTTCCAATATAAAAGTATGTGTCCCAAAAAGGGTTGTTCAAACACATAGTTTTATTTATTTTTTTCATTTAATCAAGTAACATATGGCTGGTTTTGACTTAATATTTTATTTGAGGGATTTTTATCTATTATGTGTGAATTTTTTATTATCATTATCTCTTACTTGTTAATATTAAGTGGAACTTACATAAGTGATTAAACATGTATTGATAATATTTATGCATAAGTCTGTTTTATTTTAGTTCCATCTTGCATGCTTGTTTAATTCATTAATTATGGGATCGTGACAACACATTCATAATTATAAACCAAGAAACTCACGGAAATAAAATAATGTAAATGGCATGATCATGATATTTTATTATTGTTAGTTTATCCAGCACTGGATAAACTAACACTGATCTTAGGGAGAAACACCTTGAACCATTTGTCTTCATGTTAACAGCTTCCACTTGGCCAACTCTATATCCCCTAGGATTGGTTTCGTCTCAGATCCAGCTTAAACTACCTCCACTAGCTTGGGACTTCAATCCATTACATGTGACCTTTTTAACTCACATGTAGGTGAGGGGTAAAAAGGGGTTTCACATAAGAGAAACATTGGTCACGCAGGCCCTGCATATTAATGAGTAGATGGTTCGTAGGCCAATAAATTAAATTCAAATAAATAAATAAAAAGAACCCATACACATACAAATTCTTGTTCTATCTTATGATCATCCATACATGCAATGATATTTATGCATAAATAAAACTAGAAATCAATTCTTTGTTAGATCCTGTTTATGATAAATCATGCTCAAATCAATTGATTATCATATTTAATTGATCAATCATTTTATCTTAAACCCTTTTCTAAATTTTTCGGACATTCTAATCATAATTTTAAACAAATAAAATCTATTAAAATTATCTTTGTATGTAACATGTACCTTTGACGAAACCTGGTGAATTACTATTCATGTCTACCCAATGAGTAGAAATGAACATTACACATATGTTAAATGAAACACATATATATATAAGAAATATCACATGTTGCGCCTCAACTTTACACCTGCATGATGGTACACGTCTCAAGGGTTTGTATAATATAATAGTAAATTTTAATAAATCTGCGTAATATGGATGAGTACATGACGTACAATTCCAACTACATGAAGTTTACTATTTTTTACCTTTTATCTGAAGTAAATGCCTGGGGAAATGGGATGTGAGTATACTTCAGAAATCTATGGAGTACACGAATTGTACAGGGGGGAACACGCCCTATAGTTCCTCATTACACGGTCTCTATTCGGGCAAGCCATGTACAGGGTACACGGTCAAACACTAACCCGAAAGGAACTACACACCATGTGCATTGAGCCACAGATCGTGTAATCCAGAAACTATGTGCCACCTGTTCCTAGTCAACACATGATGTCATTTAAGACATAGAAAGACTCAAACACATGGCTTGGTTCAGAGGACCGGTATGCTGCATTGAATCTTAACTACATGACTTGTTCTACAGAATACACGGTGTGTATTCTTGTGTTGTACAACCAGGATACTTTGGCACCTTCAGATGAGATCCTTTATTTTAATTTAATCAAAATTAAAAGGAAATATCATTTCAGTAAGGTGAATGAGAAATTAAAGAGGAGGAATAGATCTCTATATTCAGATTGGCAGAACGACTAACTTGAATTGAAATAACTATATTTTTAAATGCATAAGTCATAACCGAAATATTTAAATAATTATAAACTACAACGTAACCCCTCTAATACCACCTAAAGGTTCCAGGCACAGCAGAATCGTGGTTGGGACGACACCCAATTTTTTTTACCATTATTAATGATAATTTCGGGTTCAATACGATGATGAAATCCAGTGTCAATGGAATATAATCAAATATTTTGACAAAGAAGATAGATGACTGAAACATTTAGAGAGGATCTTTCACATCATGTTTATAATTAATTTAATTAATTTCAATAGTAAATATAATACCCGAACCTTTGGTATTTATTTTGTTGATGATATTGATCATCCGAAATGACAGTTCCGGATTATCTCATTACGCTTGTAAGGTCCCTAACTAGAATCCCTCTAGCAATGATCTACAAGTGCTTTGATGGAATCTGATCGACAACACTCATTCATCGGTTGCTAGTGCAGTGAATCAACTGTCTTGTGTCGGCCATTCTTGATCTCATATTCTTCAACATTGAATAAAATCTCTCGTTCTTGAGAGGGAAGAGAAGAGGATTCGAGAGAGAAATTGTTTGTCTCAATAATTCTCAATTCACCAGGTGTGTGGTGTGCTGTATGGCACAATAGGTGTACTTGCCTATTTATATACATTGAATTTCAGTTACAATATTTAATTGCATAGATACTATTAAATACATTCATGAACACAGTGAAAACCCACATATTTAATAATAATAACGCGTCATTTTTATGGTGCTCCAACATGCGTAAAACGAAATTATAAATAAAATTCTTCATCACAAAATAATAGTAGTGTTATTTTAATTTTTTTCCAACTAGTTAAATAATTCTTTACCTTCTTGATAATAATTATTTTTCTATTGGACGGACTATAGCCAGCTCAAACTCCACTTCTATTTATTGATCATCCAAATGACTAAATAAAAAATTTATTCTATTAAATAAATATTTTATTTACAAAATAGTAAATAAATTTTTATTAAATTTTCAATATAATAAAAAATATATATTATTTAATTCATGCAATCATTTTAACATGGATAAAATTATTCTGCAGTCTTTAGAATAATATTTATTTCATTAATTAAATTCAAATAGAATTTAACCGAGACCACAAAAACACTTAGTGTGTGACCCTCTATGATTCTTTCTCATTGGAATTAGGTGGGATTGCCTAATGTCCAAGAGTACTATCTTGAAACATGTCAAGGAACCCAAGAGAATGAATGTATAGTCACAACAACAACATCCACAAACGAATGCTCACTATGTAATATTATCCCTTTCTTGCAATATCACATCAAGCAGGTTTCATGACTATGTAATCAACTTTAAGGATTGATACGTCATTCTTTGACTACATAAAATAAACTCTTCATTACACCATGACTGTGGAATTTCACCTGATGGTTCTATTTCAATCAAAGGGCCAAGATATCCACTTCTATAAATGGAAGGGATAAATCCTTCATCGACATATCCATTAATAACATGCCACTCAGGACGCACCCAACACACCCTACATCCTGCCAACTGTTTGAATGAATGTTTTTATCAGTAAATAAAAGTGCAGAAGTCATGACACATATTAATGATAATCTTATTGTCTAAGGTTCATTACATGCACTCATAGATATATATATCTGATGACACCAAAAATGCAGAATTCCAACTAGCGGGTCAGTTCACATAATCTTCTATCTTAGAGATTACCAAATGTGAACTTCATAAGAAGATGTCTCATCTACTTATGAGTACTCTTACCTGATGGTCTGTATGCGACATGCCCCATCATATCATTTCATCCAACCACAAAACTATATTTAATAATATTTTTATAGCATTACAATGTTCTCATCATATCGGGGAACTAACATGAAATTATAAATGCAACAAATACTCTAAGATATTATTAAATTATAACCATGTAGAAAAATGAACAATATGTTATAATAAATTAAATATCCACATAATCAATGTAAAATCAGTTGGTTCTAGTACACCAACTCATACACATTTTCCAACTGAAACACTAACACGACACCTATCCAAAAATGTTCATCTAGAGAAATGACCATGTTGTCATATCATTAACTTCTGGACAAAGTTACTTATCGTATTAGGATTTAAAGTTAGAAAGAGGAAAATTCCTAGTCACAACACCTTCCACTATCAAAATTTACGATAATACACTCCATTATGTGTTCTAGAAATGCCACTCTCTTGATTTCTGAAATGGATAAAATTGTCGATTCCCCATCGCCCAAAAAGCCCAAGTTGAGACATCTTTTTATGAAACACCCAGGTCAACACAAACCACACTCATCTCACCTAATGTCATTACAGAAAATGGTCCTTCAATGAAAACTTTATTGTACAATATAAATAACTAGTAAATCCTCTCTGCACGACCATTTAAGAAGATGCTTGGATTATATGGCTGATGTTTTATAGTGTTGAATGTGTTATCTTTTTCAGAGGACTCTCACATTTACAGCAAACACATCCACTAAAGTTCAGACATGGTCTCTAGAGACGTTCCTTGATTTAGGCATCACCGAGCCCGACAAAGATTCTAGGGTGAACTTAGATTGGCACAACTAGAGTGAATGGAATTAACGTAATGTAGTCTATAATCCATGATTATGAGTGACATTTTTGTACAAGGTAAATATGCCCATATCAAAACATTGACCAATCCCTAAGAGACATTCTCCTGGAAGTCATGTTAGATGAAATGACTGGTGTAAAAGAGTTCATCCAAGGAATTGCTACATGGAAATATGAGGGTCACTCAAAATTAAACAATTCCTTGAGATGAACAACGCATCAACGTGAAACACTAATAATAACACCCTAAACAGGTGAATCACCTTTTAAAGATTTAGTATGCTGTAATACTGGTGCTCTCTTAGTGAATCAAGGATGAAGGAAAGCTAGCAGACATGCTCATCACATAAGGAAGAGTACACTAAGAGTATTAGAAGAATGCCAGAAGGAAAAGATTGAAAAAATGCATGAAAAACCAACCAAACTAACCGCTGTGTCAAAACACCATATTCCCTAGAAGTCATCCTAAGCATTGGGATATACCTAATTCATTTAACAAATAAGTCATTGTACTATATAGATGACCCAAAATGTGTTTAACAGAGCAAGGCTTGCTAATTACACTGAACTTAACTGGTTCATTACATCATTAAGCACTTGACGGTACAATGTATGTGAACGCATACTATCGTAAGGTGACACAGAAGAAAGAAGAATTTTAACTCATATGATGACGTACCGAATCATCCACCACCATGGAGAAGGGAGGGTCGAATGAGCTAAGAAGAAATTGAGAATTCATAAAGTATGCCTAACCTGATAGAAATGAGAATTACACGATGCTCACACACAAAACAAATGTAAATGAAAACATAACAACATATTCTATCAAGGGTGTCATTTTATGCAAGGGGTTCTGACTAGGGAGGATAACATGAGAATGTTTCTATTCCAATGTAACTCAAGGAGAAACTCAAACTATCCATATACGAGGGTATTAAATAGATGATATCGCTATAAGTTTAATATCTGAGCCCCATATTTTTAATCACATTTAATCTTTAATCATCAATAGATTTAATCGAAACATCAAGTATCAATTTTAAAATAAAACACAAGGTATTTGATCTTAATCAACACATTAAAGGAAAACATGCAAGTTTTATAAAACTCCATTTTAAAACACTATACATTAATAGAAATATCATCCTTAATTTGGAAATATATCACTAAAATTCCATTAAACGGATAAGGTGACCTACAATGGTCCCACTAAGCCGACATGGGTTCATTAGAATGCAACCCAAAAGCAATTGATTAATTATTAAGAGTCAAAACACTCATACTAGGTTATCTCTTATGGAACATGAACCAATTAGCCTACATGGGCCTTATTTTTCCTTTATGTAGTTAACCAATTTAATATTACACACTCAAAACCATATTATCCAAGATATATTGGTTGATAACAACCTAATAAGAGACTATGGACATTATTGTTTTTCGAATTTGGCTCCCAGTCAAGAGGAACCATTAAATTAATACAGAGAAACCAATTACATAACCAATAAGATGGTAGGTCACTACAAGGATATAACATAGAGATACATGTTGTAATACCATAAGAAAAACATTTTAATTATAGAGACAAGCCAATAGGCACATAAGCAAGATACAAGGAAAACAAGGTATTAAATAGGTAGCATGGAAACAAACTAACTTTCTAATTATATCACTGAAACATGGTATCTAAAAAATCATGCTAAATAATTAAAAGACAAGGCATACATTCAAAGAACACAATTTGAATCAACATGAATTTTAAATGCAACAACATGGCATGGAACTATGCCTGACATGTGAATTCCAATGTGCCTCTTATGATGCATTCAGTATTCATCCTTACCTTAAAAGGACATTTGAAAAATATCATAAATTCTACAAATTTATTAGTAGTAGAAATTACAACCATCACTCAAGGTGAAATAATATCAACTATAATATCGAAAAGCATAAACATCAATCCTAACCCTATCCACTTGGTCATTTCTCATACATGGGGTGATCAGCCCCAGAAACGGCTATTAACCAAACGCCGAGACATAATTAGTCTCCTGTCTTCCAACCAAAATCAGTAAGACAAACAAAAAATACCACCACTGATACCACTTTGTATTGTCTTGACCCAGCTCACCTCTAAGACAGTGGCCAGACTGGTGGGTTACATGACCTCAAGCGCATCTCCTCAAATTCCAGAGGCTACTGACTATAAGTGGGGGCCTTTTAAACGTATCCGTTGGGGAGACTATGCCCTCATATGTAATAGGTATTATCACAATAGAAGTATACAACAATTAATAATAAATAACAGAAGCATATAAATCAAAAAAATGCAGCAGAAGCAATATAAATAATCCAACTGAATAATAATCAAGGGTGGATGCTCACAAAACTATGTCATGACATGATGTATGTCTAAACTGAATGTATGGAAAACAGAACCCAAACATACTATCTACTAAAAATTTAAGACAATATTTTTGAAAAATGCATTATGAGAAAGGCTCGGTCCTCTGCCCCAGTCTGTATCCTAAGCAGCATCAATCAATCAAGCATTAGAAGCAGCATACTTCCCTTTGTCAAAACCTACTAGCATATAATCTACTTGGGTTTCAACGATGCCTGAGCAGGGTGTGAGATAAGATCCCAGTTTTTCGGCACCCGTAGTGTCTAAACCATTCCATTTCGTGCAATAATAAAATGAAATGTTCTATTATATAACAATTGAATATAATTTATTAAGTGAAATGAAATTAATAAGTTAGGTCGGGTTTCCAACAGCACCCGTCCCTAATCACATGATTTGTCCTATGTTGAAAGTCTGAAAGGAGTACCTATAAGCATAATACTCATATGAATATATATAAATCTTAGAAGATTAAGATAAAAAAAGTAAGAGGAACACCCCCAATCTTGTTCTTTAACTTGGGTTCTAAGTCATGTGTCAACCAGGTGTGAGCCAAAATACCAGAAAATATCTCAAATCTCAAGAGACTAACAGAGACATTAATATAAACCTCAAGCACATCATTGTTAAGGTTCATGTTGAGAGTTGGAGATTGAGCCCATCCTGAAGGTATTTCTACAGAAAATCATTCAATTATCCAATACCAGTGAGCCCGTCCAAGGAAATCTTTTGAAGGACCAAGTATTGCTCAAAACCTGTCTTTACCCTGAGTTCGTCCCGATCTCGCAAAATTGGTCAAGTATCATCCAAGGCATGCTTAGACACATTGACAATGGATCTGTCTCGATGAGACCTTTTAGAACCAATGTCACTCATAAGTATTTGAAATCCTGGGGAAGTCTCGGTTCCAGAAAATCAAATGACACCCCTCCAACGCATAGTGGTAATAGTCAGGAATAGAGGGTCTAAGCATGGCCCTTAATACGGGACCTACCTTCTTTCCCCTGCCTATATTTAATTAATGTTTTCACAGTAGTATATATGAAATTATAAGGATATGAAATTGCATCTTGAAAACTAAAAAGATACAGCCATGCATCACAAGTTGCAAATTAAATATTGCAGCAAAACAATATTAACATGGAAAGATACTGCATCAACATAAGTAGATAAATGAACTTTTAAATAAATAAATAATTCAACACAACCAACTATCTAGAATATAAAAATTCAATGTTAATAATTAATCAAAATCTTTTATTTAAATTCAACACAAAAAAATAAGTAGTGCAACACATTCAGTTAATTAAATTAAATTCTAGGACATGCATATTTAAATAAATAAAAAATTCAGCACAAACAACTACCAAATATCCAAAAATTAAAGGTTCTTAGTTATTATAAAATTATTATTTAAATTAAACACAACAAAAATATGTTGTGCAACACATGTAGTTAAAATAATTAAATACTCTAGCTAGCAGAATTTATATCCACCATGTAGGAACACCCAATGGGGTGTCTGACCATATTACAACAAATAAAAAAATTATTTCATTATAAAAAAGGCTGCAAAAACTAGATGAAACAAATAAATTAACGAGTTTGGGTGAATTTCCACAAATATGGTAGGCACCGATTAACGGGAAAACAGTGCGTTTTTTTAAATCATAACGAAACAGATGGAAATATAGTAGTCTCCCTACCTTATGGTCATTATGATCATATGATCCATGATACTGTTTGATTTGACCTAAAATGGAAGAAGACAAATGATTATAGAAAAACACCAAAATATGGTAAAATACTTCCACAACGAACTGCGCAATGTATTTGGAATGAGATCGCATGATTCATAGTGTGTGGGATATGCCTTACTAAGAGGTTTATTAGTCACTTGAAGGAGAAAAAAATAGACGAGAAACGGAGATGTCGCGGTCTTCTGAAAGGAGGCCAAGGTGGTGCACCACCTTTTGAGAGGAGGGCGTGCAATGTTAGAGGAAGGATATGAAGACAGGAGAAGAAAAATAAAGAATGAAAAATGAAAAGAAAGGAAAAGAAATAGGAAAAATAAACAAAAGATAAATAATTAAAATAATAATAATATGGTGTAAGAAATAAAATAAATTATTAAAATGGGTTTACCTCAATTTAATTATTTTTAATTACTCTCCAAACGAACTATTTTATTATTTATTTTTATCCCTCTTTAAATAAAATTAATTTATTTTAATCCTTTTTAATTATATTTAACCAAAAAATTATGCTATGGAATGATATAGTATTTTACATAAAGTATGAGTAAACATTTAATTAATTTTAACCGTTATCCAGGACCCGCAACTGGTTGGGCAGGCTCGCACCCTAGGTCGCTTATACGATTTGGACTAAAAACATAATGATCCGCATATTGATTTAAGTTTAAACGTTACATTCAATTATGTGGGTAATTAATAATATTTTATCTAAACCAAAAATAAATATTCACCCATATATATACACGTGTTATGTATATATATATATACATCTATATATTCATATATATACACCCGTATATTTATATATATACTATATATATATATATATTTAATCCCATAAATATATATACATTAAACCCATATATATTAATGTTTTTGTCTCAACCAAATAATAATTAAAATTATTAAAATTATTATTATTTAATACAACCAACCAGCGACATCATTAATAATTTAAAAAAATGACAACCATAAAAAAGAATAACGGTAATTAAATAAATATTGGTTGCGCATTTGTATTTAATTGGAATAATTAATAATATTACATTTATTACATTGCCCAGTAATTATTTACACCATGACATAGTTTATTAATTGTCTATGTGAATTTATATTGGATATATTCAATGAAAATAATCATATTACTAATAAAATTATTATTATTTCTAATTTCCCAACAAGAATATTTATAACCCTTTGGGTAACATATGATGCTCGCAAAGGTTATAGCCTACCAAGGGTAAAACCCTCATCTTGGAACTATTTGTGATGTTATATTACTCATTTGATGCGCCGTTTGTGAGAAAATAAATAATTTTTATATAAAAAATAGAATAATTAATTAATTAAAAATAAAGATGGAATTATCATGTGTGATGGTGCCAAACATCTGTTGCGAATCAAGATTATACCCTAACTAGGGTAATCCCGGTGTTTTGGACCTAACCGTGGTCTCTAATTTCTCATACAATACACCATTTGAGGGTTATTTCAATTTATTGGAAAAGAAACAAACATGCTTATGAAAAAAATAAATTTAATATTTTTATTCATTAAACATCGAGAGTTTACGGGTCTCATAACCCCACGGTAAGTCATTGTTTGTCTCCAAAATTATTTCATAGAATAATTCAAGGTTTTAAGAAATAATTTTACCCTTCAATTTATTTATATCAATTTTAATTTTAATATAATTAATTTTAAAAATATTACTTAAATGACACATTACAATGTCAACTTTAAGATGTAAAAAAATTTCGACTCATGGTTTTAAAACCGGCCTACTTAGTTAATAGAAAAAATTAATTTCATTAGATTTTTCATTTGTTTCAAGACATTGAATGTTACAGTTTGGGAAAAAGAGAAATTATATGATCATTCAATTTTACTAAAATATTGTATTGGGGTTCATGGATTCATTTTAAATTGTTTCATTGATCATTGTTCGGACTTATTTAGTTTGGTAACCATTTTGGGTGGTTGTTGGGTTTTTATATTTCATACTAATGTAAAAGGTGAAAGAGGGTGAAACATACAAGGCTATTTAAATTCTATATGATTAAAGGAAATTCGTAGAGATAAATTGAGACATCAAGAGTCTATACCAATGAATTGAGGATGATGGTGGGTGGATGATAACCATTAAACATGTTTGAAACATGAGTTCTATAATAATTATATAAAAAATATATCTTCTAAGAAGTCTACCCTAGATTGGATGTCAGCCTATATTGGTTAGGAACTATCACTATAGGGTAACCCATTCTAAGATGATAAAGTTTAATTCTTTTGGTAATGTACTCAGCATGGAGGGAGAGACTATTTTTTTCATGCACCATCGCAATACATGAGATCATTTGGACACGAATAATAGATATAGATTTAATTCAAGGTGACATAAAGTGTTTTAATAATAGAGTGGTATTCTGAATAAGATTTCAAACACTCATATTCCTACACCATCATGATCCATGTATATTGATAAGGGATTACTAAATCAATGTGATGTGAGTAATCTAGTGGGAAAATATAAATGAATAATATGTGAAATATAAGAGAATGTATCTCGAACATTATACCATGAAGTATTAGTGGTATCCAAAATTTATTAATTTTATGTCATATATATTTCAACAAAGGTATTTTATTTTTATGTTCTTGAATCCAAGAGAATGGATTGTGAATTTTATGGTCCTTCATCACAGAATAGTATGGGAAGTACATTTTATGTTTATATAGGTAGAGACACAAGATGATATAATTTAAGTTTATATCATTTAGACCATGATGATTTTAGATTTTTCCATGAGGTAATAAAATATTGATGTGAATGACGTGACCCACATGGATCTAATTATTCTATAAGTAAACTAAATCGTGGGTAAGAAGCTCAGTACTATGCTCGGGACATAAGTTCTAGGAATAACTATGTACCTTGTTCATGGGAGTCAAGTCAAATGTAGTTTTTAAAGGTGGTTTGGTAGATGACTGATACCTACATGTGAGGACCTCTCAAAAATGTTCTAAATTATATTTATTTTTTTCATAATTTGATGATGATATGAAGAATTTAGTTTAAAATATTATGTAAAATATTTTTGACACGTACTTAAATGCATACAGAGGATGTAAACCCTAATGTATAATGTATTTTGATGAGGAATAGTGTTATACAGTTTAATATCATGCAACCAATATTTTTTCATATAGTTTAATGTCACAAGACTATAATGAAAAACTTATATATTAAACTCATGAGACTAAGATTATGAAAATTCATAGAAATGTTATTCTTCTTATCTTGGTATTGGATTGAATGAATGGGTAACATAGAAGGTGGTTCCATAAGGAGCACCGTGTGTAGGGGAAATAGTTGGTGGATGATCTTCAGGGAATGTTTCTAAAACATGGGGTTCATCGAGCACAACAAATCTTTTTCTAAGATTCATTGATGAACCTTACAAGATTTCTTCCTTCTATGACATTATGATATAACTTTTTCCTAGAACATAGAGTGGTATCTTGATGAGTGGATGAAAAATTATTTATTGGCCTTCCATTTATAGGTTTTCTAATAGATTGGAGTGTGTGACTCAATATAAGTGAATATTAAGGGAATTGTAGTTGGACCACTATGAGAATAGACTTTAAGATCATTTATAATCCACCAATAATAACGTGTTCATCATATTTAAATGGGTGAAACACCCCAAAATGAATTGAAGGTCCAATTTCATGAATACTAATATCCTTGATGAGTTTGTTCATGTGGTTTAAATCAAAGATTCATGGACTACATTTCGTTGAAATTTTCGGTCAAAAGGGTTTTAAAACTTTTCGGTTCTTTTGAAAATCAAATATCTTTGATATAAAATGTTGTTGACAAAATTCCTAAGGAAAGGGAATGGAGAAACTATATTTCAATAGAGGGGAACAATATTCTGAAAAATTTTACCAATGAAAGAACTGGGTATTTAGTTTATAGTCATGAATCATAGACCATGGAACACAATTTAAGGACATATGTCTTTAACCAAGATGGGTGGTTCCTTTTAATCTTATGTGATAATTACCAATACAATTAGGATAAAATTATTAGGTACAAATGTAACATGAAATTTACGTGAATAGAGGGAATGGAGAGCCTAGTTCTACAAAATCATTCACCAATATAGGGTTCCCATATTTTATGGTCATAAAGATTTGACCACTTCCATCTCAGTTTCAAACTATCATATCGTGTAAGAAGAAACTATAGATTCTCCAAAAATTCAATGTTCCAAAACAAGGAGAGAGTGATGGGGATCATATAACTATGCTATATATAGGACATCTCAATCTCCCTAGGTATACCATTGAATGGGAATACAGATAAACATAGTTCTTGAATGAGAAATTGTGAGAGTGAAACACCCGCAACATAGGAATCTTATTGAGTGAGGGATCACATTGTTGTGTAGTTTTCAGTCAGGTGATGGGGACTATACCATAGTGTTTAACCAGATATAGTCTAGAGGAAGAAAATAGACATGTGTGTTTGTTACACTAATAGTAACATGAGATCCTCTATAATATAGGACTATGATATTATTTTCTACACAAGAACATATTTTTGGGAGAAAGTGAAACATGGGCTCATAGTTTATAGACCACGTGTATAGAGTTTAAGTCCATAATTCCTATAACAAAGATTTTATAGTTTTTATAGTAACGGAGAATAAATTAGAAGAGTTATAATAGTTTAGGTTCACATAACATAGAATTTGTGGGTTTATTCTAGTTTTAGGAAATAAAATGAAACAAAAGGGGTTTTTCTGAAGAATATTATGTGTCATAAAATATGGTACTACCTTAATGTGAATGGATGGACAATGAAATATTTCATAAAAAAATATTTGGAACGCGATTTATAGTACAAAAGGTTATGATTCATAGGGGTTTCCATCATGTCAATGTTTACGTGTATTGATAATATTGGATAGGATCTACAAAATTTCATATTCAAACGTGATTAATGATCGATGTGGGATACAATGAGTGGTGGCAGAACTCCCATTTTACATGGGAGGGAATCATAGTGAACAATATAAGATTAAAAATTAAGTTCCCTAGGACATTGAATTCCATATTGGATGTACATGATTTCATTATATGGTAACACATAGGGTGGTAAAACACCATTGAAATAAAGGGAGGTGGTGATGAAGTAAATCCTAACTACCATGATCTGACCAATAAAATTGTGTGATAAGCTCGTAAGGATTACTACTGAATATGTTAGAAACATTGTTCCCAAAATCACATGATTGTAAATGGAGAAAAAAATTCATATTTAACCTTTTTCATGTTTGAAATATAGGATCCACCACTATACATGAGACATACGTCCAAGATTGTTCCATGTACAGGAGGATAACTTATTTTTTCCATGTCCAATTACCATATGAGAACCTTCTCATATATAGAATATGGTGATGATATATATTCAGGAAGGATGAATGTATCAAAGAAAGAATAAGGGGGTGTCAATGTAGAGTTCAAAAGTCTAGATATTAAGACACTATTAACTTATGCACACTCAGTTGGTGAATCATTGAGTAAGAGTAGAGCCAGTTCTCAAGAGGATATCCCCCTACATGTTAGTGGAAAGTTCAAGATAATATTCTTAGGTGTCTCTAAATATCCCTATTAATTTATATCATACCATACATATTTTTATATTATTGTAGTGTAGTTTCCCTTCCTATAATTTTGAGTTCATCTTAGGTGTGGGAAAATTATCTAGGATGTTTTATATCCTATGTTGAGGAAGTGGAAACTGAAATTTAACATCTTATGGATATGAAATTGGAAACATATTTTAACAAATTGTGAATATGATGATATTTTACTATGATTAATGACTTTTTTACATGGAGTATTCCTATGTTGTTACATCATTGGACTAGGAAAATGTGTCATGATGTTTAACATCTTGTAATATAGATATTTTTCTCCTGTTTAATGTCACTAAACCATTACAGATTTCTGTAGTTTATCATCACATGCCTAGAAAATCATTCTTTTGTTTAATGTCATATAGTGAGAATGATGTGAAATAATTTTACATAATGTGATCTTCAAATTAATATTATTTAGTTTAATGTCTTATATATTATATGTTATGGTATAATTTTACATCATACAATAAGGATGTTGGAGGAAACCCTAGTCTTGTTAGTTCTAGAATCAATCCAAAATCCATAATCCCAAAAAAACTATGTGTGGTGTGAGAAAAAAGGGAAAATGGGGTTCTTCTAATGTCATATGAGGGTACTAGTAAAAATTGATGTAATAATAAGGCATCGAATATCAAAATAAACTATTAAATGGAAAATATCTATTATGAATGACACCATAAAATTGATTCAGTTGTCCAACACACCAAAAGTTTAAATATGTAACACTAAGGGATTAAAAATTTCACTAAGGCATAGGGGAGTGACTGTAGGTAAATATATTGTTGAATATTAATTATTTCATTAGAGTTAATGAGTTTTATGGGGATAACTGTTAAACACATTTGAAACACAAATTTTTCTTCCACTTCATCTCAAATTAATCTAAATAAGTGACGATCAATCGCTAATAAGGTATTTCAAATATGAGTCCAATATTATCATTGTTTGCTATCCTTCAGTGTGTATTATATAGATTAAAGTAATTTTACTTGTATTTATCCACCATCAACATAGGGGATACCATTCACACATGATATATTTTAGGTGAAATTAAAACCTCATGGATATAATGTACGACTATTATGTGACAAGCTATCAGATAGATTTTTGCAATATGGTGGTTGAACATCGTGAGTTCAAGCATATATACAGCATGAAATAGGCCTCATTATTTCATCAATATCATGAGAGACATTGAATAAGATCAATCATATCATTAATGAAGATAATTCAGTCCATGATTCTATATAGTTTAGGGTCATTTAATATAGAATATATGAAGTCACAGTTATAATAATCGAATCACGATTGAATATGTTACATTCAATGTTAGGAAATGAAGTCCAAATGTGTTTCAAAATTTAATTTTTACAAATTATATTGTCTCTATCTAAGTGAGGTATCTCTTTTCCATGTGGAGGGAAAGAAAACACAATAATGAAATATTGAGTACCATATATTGTTTATGTTGATAGGAGATCTATGGTTGGGCCTAGGAAATGGGATCCTAGAGTCCCTCAATATACATGGAAATGGGATTCGATCGACATGTAATTCATTAATGTTGTGCAGTAAGTGACCATTTACAAAGGAAGATGACCTCTCAAGAGTTTCCTAAAACATGATACCATTAAACATAATTCAATGAGGATATGTGGGATTGTAATTTTATGTTATTTAATCTCGAGAATAGATTATGTAACATTTAAATCCACACACATTAGAACAGGGTTCCCAGTTTAATTTCATGGGACTCAGAGCATGAATTTTTATCATAATGTCTATCAGTAATAAATTTCGTGAGGATAGCCTATGAGGAGAACAAAAATCAATCATTATAAAAAAATAAACCAAAAAAGACACTTAATCCCACACGAGTAATTATCAATGTAGTAAAAAGTGGAAATGTTAAATTTTTCATATCACATGAAAGTGAGTAGAAAGTGTTGAAATTGACAAGATCAGAATGATGTGTAGATCTCCCAGTTTTACTCTCTAATGTTTGTAAACAAGGAAAGATATAAATCTATAAGGCTGGTCTTCTTATCCATGAAAATTAAATAATAATGAAAACAAAACAATATTTTTCTTAGAGTTTCAATTGATTTTTCGGATATAGATAGAACGAGAAATTGATACCCATATGATCTACATTGAAAGAGACGTGGATTTTTTGAGGACTTATTATTAACATGCTCAAAATGTGAGATCTACTGCCATACAACAAGAGAAGTTTCTTCTCGGATATGTATAATGAATTTAAGGTAGGATCAATTAGTCATTCATCATCACCATAGTAGAATATTTTTTGAGATGAGGGTTGTTCAAATGAAGAATGTTCATAAGAAGGTGCATTATCCTTTTATATCCAAAAAAGAGAGCCCACTTATATATAAGGATGAATTTGATCTAAATTTAAGGATACCCTATTTTTTGATAATGGGAGTGGAATGGTTTAGTAGGATATCTAGATCACATGATATATACCACCACACATTAGACATTCCATTATGGTACTTGGTATGAGGGGAGTTATATTTTATCATGGGCTCTACCTTGGAAAAATATCTACCTAAAGAGAAACATGAGGATAAACCTTACTTGGCCAACAAGTCTAACTCGACGCACAAGAATCGGCATGCAAGTCAGAACATGCGCGCAAGTCCACCCCAGACACTTGCGCGATACTCTTCCATTTATGCCCAAACCAATATTGGCACGCAACTACCAAGAAGCGCGCAACTTCTCACACTGGCACACAACTTCAACCACCGGTGCGAAACTTCACCTGCGCGACCACAGACCACTTGCATGACCACCACACCTGCACGACGGGAGCTCATATTTCTCAAAGTTTTGAACTCCGATAATGAATGAGGAGGGTTGTTCAAGTATTTATAGGTATTTGGTCACCCCTATGCGACGACACGCAAGTGAACCCTTGGCGTGCAAGTCTCGGCGCACATGTCTCTTCTCCAGCAAGTCACTTGCACGAACTAATTCCAAACTTGTGCAAACCTCTTTCCTTTTCCATATTTTTATCTTCTGATCTTGAAAAACCACATGCATGCAAGTTCTGAAGCTTCCAAGGCATCGAAGTGCAAGTCTCTTTCACGGCGCGCAAGTCACTTGCGCGACACCACCAATACTTTTACGACACTTGTCCATTTGTAATATTTTGATGATATAATCTTGAAAAACATATGGCACGCAAGTTTCCAAGCCTTCAAGTACACGGCACACAAGTCCCTTTGCGAAAAACCACTTTTCTTCACTTGACGATTTTCAGGCCCAAAAATTGGCAAACATTGGAAAACAACTCCACCTTTTATCTGTTCTTTTGTACCGCCTCCAGATCATCCATTCCTTTTGTCGACGTTCTTGAATCAAACATGGATCGTTGAACTCGTCTCTTGAAATCGACATTCCATCATGAAATCCTCTGTGTCCTCAAATCACCACTCAGATTTCCACTTTGTCAAAAAACCCAATCACATCAAAAATGCTTCAATGATACCTTGAGGGATTTTTTCCCAACAATCTCCCCCTTTATGTTTGTTGCGAACTCTTCCATAAAAAGATACATCGTTGAATATTCATCCACCATTAGCCTCATTGAGATTCTGAAAGCAATCAATGATTTACTCAACACATACTCTAAGCCCAGATGAGCAATGCTCGACGTGATAAACAAGAGTAAATGAAAAGTTCATCAATGAATCACTTCAACTCTAACACCCTCTGTTGACACCAGACTGATACCAATTACCAAATTGATACCAATTGTTGATACCTCACTGATACCAATTTTTGGAAATATTCATACCACCTTCCAACACCACTCTTCTCTTCTTCTTTTATCACAATCCTCACATGTCGTGATATCTATTATTTGATCGATCACTTCTAGCATCGCCAGATTTAAAAATCATCCCCTTCTTGTCATTGCTTCAAAACCTCTTCAGCCATGTTTCCTATGTTGACCAAGCTAAGCTCTAGCTAATCACGTTCAACTAGCTTCAACTCCCCCTATCTAGATGTTCCACCTGTTAGCTTCTCCCCTTATCTGTCAATATTTCTCAAATAGCCACACTGTCTCCCCCTTGAACAATCACTATTTTCTCCCCCTTTGTCAACGTACCCATAGGTTACTCCTTTGTAGTCTGTATCAGAGTAGAGAACGCATATCATCACATTAGGGAAAACACATAATACCATAGAGAGAGGGGGTGATTCCACATCCAAACTATTTCAAGTGCGGGGAGTCGACTGAACTCCCAGAGCCAGTTGATGTCATTCAAATTCTTCCTTGGGTAAGGCCTTTGTCAGAATGTCTACAACCTATAGTTCTGTAGGCACATACTCCAACTTCACAATTCCCTACTCAACCTTCTCCTTGATGAAATGATATTTGATCTCAATGTTCTTGGTCCTTGATTGATGGATGAGATTTTTTCTAAGATTGATAGCACTTGAGTTATCGCACTGGATTCCGATCGGAGACTTCACTTCAACTCCCATATCTTCAAGTTGCTGATTCATCCATAATATTTCTGTTCAAGCTTGAGTGGTTGCAATATACTCAGCCTCTGTGGTGCTCAATGAAATGAAATCTTTCTTCTTTCTTATCCAAGAAATACACAGTCCACCAAGAAAAAACGCACCTCCCGACATTGATTTTCTGTCATCTACTAATCTAGCCCAATTTGCATCTGTGTAACCGAATAACTTGGTCTGATATTTTTCTTTATATGGAAAACCAAAATCCACGGTGACCTTGATATACCGAAGTATTATTTTTACTGTAAGCATGTGGAATTACATGGGATTACATTGATATATCATCGCTTGGCATGTGGCGAAAAAAATATTTGGACTTGTTGCAGTCAAGTACAATAAACTTCCAATGATTTTACTGTATTCTGTGATATTAACTGCCTTGGCATCGAAATATTTTTATAATTTCATCTGGGTAGAAACTAGAGTCTTCATCTCCTTGGAACTCTCCATTCCAATCCTTCTTAGAACCTCCTTGGCATATTTGGATTGAGAAATGAAAGTGCCATTACTTCCTTGTGTCACCTGTAAACCATGGAAAAATGTTAGCTCCTCAATCATTGACATTTCAAACTCATTTTTCATGAATTCAGAAAATTGTTTGCACTGAGCTTCATTTGATCTAACAATTATTATGTCATCGACATAAACCAACACCATCATCCTTTGATTACTATCTTTGCTGAAATAGAGATTGTAATCAACTCCCCCACATTGGAAACCAAGCTTCTTCAAGTACTGATCAAGGCTTGAGTACCATGCTCTTGGTGCTTGTTTCAGCCCATACAATGCCTTCTTCAGCCTGAAAACATTGTTCTCATCCTCATGGATGATAAAACCATCTGGTTGTTAAATGTACACCTCTTCTTCTAGAACTCCATTCAAGAATGCAGATTTGACATCCATCTGGAACACTTTGAACATTCTTTGCACTGTTATGGACAAAAATAATCTGATTGTCTTCAGCCTTGCAACCGGTTCAAATGTCTCATCAACATCTATTCCCCCTATCTGGGAGTATACCTTGCACAATAGTCGTTCTTTGTTCCGAATCACTGTACCATCTTCATTAATCATGTTGAGATAAACCCATTTAGTCCTGATGATATTCTTATCTACTAGCCTCAAAACAATCTCCCATGTCTGGTTCTTCTCAATCTGTTCAAGCTCTTCATTCATAGCATGAACCTAGTTTTCATCTTCAGCTGCATCGGAAAAACATTTCGGCTCCACCTAAGATAAAAATGATATTTTCTGTAATGATTTCATTCTTCGAGTCTGAAGTGGAGCTGTCTGAACACCAATGATATTTTGCCTATAAATTTCAGTTCGACTCTCTGGCTTTCTTGCATACACAGACTTCACACTTTCTTGTTCATCATTAGTATATTCATCTAAGTTAGCCTCTGCCACTTATACTCCCCTTGTGTTACTTATCTCTTCATCACTTTCATCCAGAAATTGGTCACTAGGTCATTGAGTATTCTGTTAATTTTCAACTATGGTGGCATCATTTCTGTCAACAATTTTTCCCAGCTTTTTGTTGAAGCATTTATACGCTTTGCTTTTCCCTGAGTAGCTAAGGAATATCCCCTTATCTCATCGTTCCTCAAACTTCCTGTGATTTTATTTGTTGATAATGAAACACTTACTTCCAAATATTCTAATGTATTTTAACATCAGCTTCTTTCCATACCATAGTTCATACAGAGTCTTCCCTTGCTTTGAACACAACAGGGACCTGTTCGAAACATAGACCAATGTCAAAACGGGTTTCTTCCAAAATTTATCTGGTAGGTCTTTATCAATAAGCATCATTTTGGCCATGTTGTTGATGATCTGATTTCTCCTTTTAACCACTCCATTCTGTTGGGGAGTTCTCACTAATGAAACTTGATACCTTATCTCGTGTTTCTCGAGATAGTCTTCAACTTGACTGTTTGTGAATTTTGTACCATTGTCAGTATGAAACTTCAGAATTTTTTGCCCAAGAATCCTTTTTGATTCCCTTCTATACTGCTTTATGGAACTGAACAGTTCTGTCGTATGGGTAATGACAAACCCCCATGGCATTCTGCTAAAATCCTCAATGAAAATAGCATGGTACCTTTTCCAATTTATAGATCGTGGTGAAAAAGGTCCACAAACATCAGTATTCACCAATTTAAGAACTCCAGTTGATTTTTGTTTCATTGGCATGTATGTCTTTCTGATGATCTTCCCTTGTTGACAAGAATCACATGTATGAGTGAGATCACGTGATAGTTTGGGAAGGTCTCTAGAAGCATCACACTTTACCAGATCATCCATGGATGGTTGGCATAGATGACAAAGTCACTTATGCCACAACTGGTTTTCTTTTTCTCTGGATAAAAAGCACGAATCTTCTTCCCCACCTACCACATAATGATTCCCCTTTGTTCGTTTACCCTGTAGAATGACTTCTCCATCTTTTCCTTTAACAATAGACATATTCTTGGTAAATCAGATAGAGTTCCCAGAGTCACATAGATGACTGACACTGAGCATGTTATGAATGAGACCCTCTACTACCAAGACATCAGCACACCTCATTTCTTTTCCCCCAAACATGGCTATCCCTGAGCCAACAAACTTCAGGCCTTCATCGTTTACAAATTTGAAAACTCCTTCTTTGTCATATTTTATGCCTGTAACAAGATCCTTATTACTCGTCATGTGAGATGTGAAACCACAATCAAGGATCCACATACCAGATCGATCTGATGCTTTAAAAGAAATCTCTGCCACCACAACCTTCTCAATTTGATTCTTCTTGGTCCATAATTTTTCTTTCACAGTCGTCATAGATTGAGGCTTCGGATCTTTCTCTGAGTGTGATGGACCAGCTTCATCTTGCAAAGCCACAAATCTATTCTGCATTTTTAACTCACTTGTCAGTTTATCGATCTACTACTTGCTAACATTTTGATTCTTCATTGGAACATTTCTCTGAATGGTCAAAGTGCAGTACCTAGCCATGTTCCCAAATCCTCCACAATAAAAACATTGTCCTTCATAATATGTTCTGGATAATCTTCCTCTGTTTGGCTTCTAACTCTGTTATTGTTCACTTTGGTATCTTTTGGATATGAAACACACATACTGTGAATGTCCAATCATTCCACAACAATAACACATGATATAAGGTGAATTCCTTCATGATACTTCAGCACTACCTATTTTTCCTTGGGATCTATGAATATTCTGATTCTGCTTTGTGCCCAAATCCACCTTCAATCTCGGGACAGGTGCTTGCGGTCTGACTTCAACAACCACATATTTTTGTTTTTGATTAAGCCCTGAATCAGCCTTAACTTCTGAGCTCAATTGCTGCTTCTTTCCTTATGAACTACTAGGCTCTTCTATCTTGTTTTCAGTCCTCATAATGACCTGCTTTCCCAAGAATGTTTTGGGATTCATTGGTTTTTATTGGTCATTAACGTTTCTCCGCATACCGACAATTTCCTCTTCAACCTCTTCGATACGCTTGACGTGATATTTCACTTTTCTATTCAAGAAATCGATCTCCCTTTTCTGTTGTTCAATCTTGAGCTTATGCTCATCAACCTTTTCTATGCACTCTGTCCTAGAAGACATAAGATTTCAATTTCATTCACTTGCTCAGACTTATCTTCTTCTTGTTGTTTCATGTAGAGTTTGGCATCATGTACAACCTTGTTGGCTTTATTTGTTTTTTCTCTCCAAACATCCTTCTCTTCAAGAGCTGCTTCTAATTCTACTTCCATGTCAACTCTCCCTTCAATTTATTCTTCTTCCTCATTAGTTTCAGTTTCCTTCTTTTCTTGAGCACTACTGACAACAGCCACCATTAAATTTTGACCAAGATCTTTGCAGTTTTCTATCTCTTAAATTTCATCACCCTCAAACTCATCTAAACTTTCTATTTCTTGTGAATGAACATTCTACTTCTTGAAGAAATTTCTCTTGAACTGCTTCTTCCCTTTCACATAGGCTGAAGATTTTTTCTTGGGAATTTCAACTTCACCTTCTTCGTTTTCCTCTGAAAACATTTTGAGGCACCTTGCAGCAAGATGAACAACTTTTCCACATCTAAATAAAGCAAGTGGACGCTTCCCTTTGAACTTTTATTTTCCTCTTTGAATATTTGAGGAGAGGAATGACATTACCTCAACTGTCTCTTCTTCTTCCTGAGAATATTCAATAGTAAGCTTCTTCATGGCCTTAAATTCCACCTCATTGGACTTCCCCTTTTCCACAGCCTCATTATCATCATTCATCATTTCATATGAAACCAAGGTACTATACAAATTGTCCAGTATCTGCCCTTTTGGATCTTTATCTTCTAGTACTGAAACTTTCGGATTGAACCGAGGTGGAATTTTCCTCAATATGCTGTTTATGATATTTATGTCTTCAATGACTTCTTCAAGACCTCTCATATCTTCCACAAAAATGATTATCCTATCAAATAATGCATCAACAGACTCATTTGGGTTCATTTTCCGATTTTCATATTTGTTCCACAATACCTGCAACATTGCCTCTCTGACCTTTGCATCCCCTTCATATATATTCAAAAGCTTTTCCAACCTGAAATTTGACATTTTGCATGACATCACCTTCGGGTAGATGGGATTGTAAAGGGACCCCCCTAAGGCATTGATTGATTTGGAATCAAAATCCAACTCTCTATGCTCAACTTCTTATAATGCACCACTATTAATATCAGCTGTAATACCATGCATATCTTTTGAAAATACATCCATTCCCAAGGATCGGAAATACTGTTGCATTTGATTCTTCCATATCTGAAAATTACATCCATCGAATATCGCAATCCATTTATGATTAGTGACCTCCATTGAGAGAAGACCTAATATCGACCTTTCCCTATGATACCAATTGTTAGGTCTACTAGGTTGAGTACCCTGAGAGGGGGGTTGAATCAGGGTATGACTAATTCAAAATTAACGCATGCTCTGATCCTGTTTCGCTGTTAAGAAAAACACTCTTCTCTCACTTTACTGTTGCACAATATAAACAGAAGTTAAATCATTAACATGAAACAACAATTTTTACTTGGTTCACCGCTAAGGGCTACGTCCAAGGAGCATACGCCGACAAGTTTCCGGTCGTACCAAATTCCACCATTCTTCACTAGATGTAGATTACAAGGTTCAGGGACAGTCACTATGTCCCAGGCTCACTGCCTTTACAAGGTTTAGGGTCAGCTCACTACTTTCCCAAGGGTCACTCCCTATTTATCTCTCTCTGGCTCACTGTCGGTGTCGAGGATCACCTTCTTCCTTTTTCTTCGCTCACTGCTCTGGAAAGGATCCACTCACAATTTATAGACTTGTATGTCTCTTCATTTTCATGAAATAATGCATATTCTTCTGTATTTAGTTTCTCTATTGTGGTTCAACTTTCTCCCATAGATGAATCTCTATTTTCACCGAAGGTATCGAGAAATCATCCAGCTTCCAAGCAACTCGAAAATCACTTCCGGAACTAAACCTTACTTGGCATGCAAGTATAACTCGGCGCACAAGTACGGAGCGCAAGTCACAACGGGCGCGCAAGTCCCCCTCAGACACTTGCATGACACAAGCTTCCCCAAATCCAATCTTGCGAGACACTCTTCCTTTTACGACTAAACCAATATTGGCGTGCAACTGCCAACATGCGCGCAACTTCTCAAACTGGTGCAAAACATCAACCACCGGCGCCCAACTTCACCTGCACGACCACACACCACTTGCGCGACCAGCACACCTATGTGACGGGAGCATAGATTTCTCAATGTGTTGAACTTTAGTAAATAATTAGGAGGGGTGGTCCAGTATTTATAGGCATTTTTTCACCCCTACGCGATGGTGCGCAAGTCAACCCTCGGCGCACAAGTCTCGGCGCAGAGGTCTCTTCTCCTGTAAGTCACTTGCGCGACCTAATTCAAAAATTGCGAGAACCTATTTCCTTTTCCATATTTTGATCTTCTGATCTTGAAAAACCATAGGAGCGCATGTTCTCAAGCTTCCAAAGCATCATCGCACAAGTCTCTTTCACGGCGCGCAAGTCACTTTCACGACACCACCAATACATACATGACACTTATCCCTTTACCATATTGTGATGATCTGATCTTGAAAAACATATGGCTCGCAAGTTTCCAAGCATTCAAGTACACATCATTCAAGTCCCTTTTCCAAAAACTAATTTTCTTCATTTGATGATTTTCAGGCCCAAAAATTGGCAAACACTGGAAAACGGTGCCACCTTGTATCTGTTATTTTGTAACGCCTCCAGATCATCCATTCCTTTTGTTGACGTTTTTGAATCATACATGGATCATTGACCTCCGATCTTGAACTCAACATTCCATCATGAAATCCTATTTTTCAACAAATCACCACTCTAATGTCCACTTTTTCAACAAACACAATCACCTCAAAAATTCTTCCATGATACCTTGAAGGATTTTTTCCCAACAATCTCCCCCTTTGGGTTTGTTGACAACTCTTCCATAAAAAGATAAGTCGTTGAATATTCAGCCACTATTAGCCTCATTGAGATTCTGATAGAAATCAAAGACTTACTCAACACATACTCTAAGCCCACATGATCAATGCTCGGCGTGAGAAACAAGATTAAATGAAAAGTTCATCAACGAATCATTTCAACTCTGACATCCTCTGTTGACACCAAACTGATACCAATTTCCAAATTGATACCAATTGTTGATACTTCACTGATACCAATTTTCCGAAATATTCATACCACATTCAAACACCACTCTTCTCTTATGCTTTTATCATAATCCTCAAATGTCATGATATCTATTATTTGATCGATCACTTCTAGCATCGTCAAATTTAAAAACTTTCCCCTACTTGTCATAGCTTCAAAACCTATTCAGCCCTATTTCAAGCTAAGATCTGGCTATGCACATTCAACTAGCATCAACTCCCCTTATTTGGCTACTCCACCTTTCAACTTCTCCCCTTATCTATCAATATTTCTCAAATAGCCACACTGTCTGCCCCTTGAACAATCCCTATTTTCTCCCCTTTGTCAACGAAGCCAAAGATTACTCATTTGCAGTCTGTAACAGAGTAGAGAACCCATATCAGTACATTATGGATAACACATCATACCTTGACTAGAGGGGGTGATTCCTCATCCACACTATTTCATGTGTTGGGAGTCAACTGAACTCCCAGAGCCAGTAGATGTCGTTCAAATGCTTCCTTGGGTGAGGCCTTTGTCAGAATGTCTGCAACCTATAGTTCTATAGGCACATAATCCAACTTCACAATTCCCTGCTCAACCTTCTCCTTGATGAAATTATATTTGATCTCAATGTCCATGGTCCTTGAGTGATGGACAGAATTTTTGCTAAGATTGATAGCACTTGAGTTATCACACTGGATTCCGATCGGATACTTCACTTCAACTCCCATATCTTCAAGCTGATGCTTCATCCATAATTGTTGTGTGCAAGTTTGAGTGGCTGCAATATACTCAGACTCCTTGGTGCTCAATGAAATGCAATCTTGCTTCTTGTTTAGCCATGAAATACATATTCCACCAAGATAGAACGCACCTCCCGATGTTGATTTTCTGTCATCTGCTGATCCAGCCCAATCTTCATCTGTGTAACCCAATAACATAGTCTGAGATTTGTTATTATATGTCAAACCAAAATCCATGGTTCCCTTGATATACCGAAGTATTATTTTCACTCCAAGAATGTGTATTTCATTGGGATTACTTTAATATCTCGCTGCTTGGCATGTGGCGAAACAATATCCGGACATGTTTCGGTAAAGTACAATAATCATCCATTACTTTGCCTGTATTCTGTGATATTAACTTCCCTGCCATCATCATATTTATATAATTTCATCTGGGTATCAACCAGAGTCTTTATCTCCTTGGAACTCTCCATTCCAAAACTTCTTAAAACCTCCTTGTCATATTCGGATTGAGAAATGAAAGTGCCATTACTTCCTTGTGTCACCTGTAAACCAAGAAAAAATGTTAGATCTCTAATCATTGACATTTAAAACTAATTTTTCATGAATTTGGAAAATTGTCTACACTGAGTTTCATTTGATCCGCCAAATATTATGTCATCGACATAAACCAACACCATCATTTTTTGATTACTATCGTTTCTGAAATTGAGATTGTAATCAACTCCCCCATGCTGTAAACAAAGATTCTTCAAGCACTGATCAGGCCTTGAGTACCATGCTCTTGGTGCTTATTTCAGCCCATACAACGCCTTCTTCTTCTTGTAAACATTTTCTCAACTTCATGGATTTAAAAACCATCTAGTTGTTCAATGTACATATATTCTTCTATAACTCCATTCAAGAATGCAGATTTGACATCCATCTGGATCACTTTGAACATTCTTTGCACTATTATTGCCAAAAATAATCTGATTATCTCCAGCCAAGCAACCGGTGTAAATGCCTAATCAACATCTATTCCCTCTATCTGGGAGTTTCCCTTGCACACTAGTCGTGCTTTGTTCCAAATCACGGTACCATCTTCATTCATCTTGTTGCGATAGACCCATTTAGTTCCGATGACATTCTTATCAGCTGTCCTCGAAACAATCTCCCATGTCTGGTTCTTCTCAATCCGATCAAGCTCTTCATTCATAGCCTAAACCTAGTTTTCATCTTCAACTGCATCGGAAAAACATTTTGGATCCACTTGAGATAAAAATGATGTTTTCTGTAATGATTTCATTATTTGAGTTTGAACTGGAGATGTCTGATCACCAATTATATTCTCCCTATAAATTTTAACTCAACTCTTCGTCTTTCTTGTAGACATAGACTTCACACGTTCTTGTTCATCATCAGTATCTTCTTATGAGTTAGCCTCTGCCACATCTACTCCCCCTGTGTTACTTATCTCCTCATCAATTTCATCTGTAAATTAGTCACTGGGTCGTTGAGTATTCTGTTCATTTTCAACTATGGTGAAATCATTGCTCTCAATGACTTTTCCCAGACTTTTTTTGAAGCATTTATACGCTTTGCTTTTCCCTGAGTAGCCAAGGAATATCCCCTCGTCTCATCGTGCCTCAAACTTCCTATGATTTTATTTATTGATAATGAAACACTTTCTTCCAATGATTTGAAATTATTTTAACGTTGGCTTCTTTCCATACAATAGTTCATACGGAGTCTTCCCTTGCTTTGGACACAACATAGAACGGTTCGAAACATAGATCGATGTCAAAACGGCTTCCTTCTAAAATTTCTCTGGTAGGTCTTTATCAATAAGCATCATTTTGGACATGTTTTTGATGATATTATTTCTCATTTCAACCACTCTATTCTGTTGGGGAGTTCTCACTGATGAAACTTGGTGCCTTATCTCGTGTTTCTCAAGATTTCCTTCAACTTGACTATTTGTGAATTCTGTACCATTTTCATTACGAAACTTTAGATTTTTCTGCCCAACCATCCTTTCTAATTCCCTCATATACTGCTTTATGAAACTGAACACTTCTTTCTTATGGGTACTGACAAACACCCATGCCATTCATTTAAAATCTTCAATGAAATGAACATAGAACTTTTTCCCATTTATAGCTCGTAGTGAAATAGATCCACATACATCAGCATACACCAATTTGAGAACTCCATTTGATTTTTGTTCCTTTGTCCTATATGTCTTTCTGATGATCTTACCTTGTTTACAAGCATCACACATATGAGTGAAATCATGTAATAGTTTGTGAAGGTCTCTAGAAACATCACACATTACCAGATATTCCATGGATGGTTGGCATAGATGACCATGTCACTTATGCCATAGCTGGTTTTCTTCTTATCTGGATAAAAAGAACGAATCTTCTTCCCCACCTACCAGGGAAAGATTTTCCATTGTTCGTTTCCTTGTAGAATGACTGCTCCATCTTTTCCTTTAACAAGACACATCTTCTTGGTAAATCAGATAGAGTTCCCAGAGTTACATAGTTGACTGACACTCAGCAAGTTATGATTGAGACCCTCTACTACCAAGAAATCTGCACGTCTCATTTATTTGCCCCCAAATTTGGCTTTCCCTTATCCAATGATCTTCTGGCCTTCATCATTTCCAAAATTGACAAATCCTTCTTTGTCATATTTTATTCCTGTAACAAGATCCTTATTACCCTTCATGTGAGATGTGCAACCACTATCAAGGATCCACACACTAGAGCGATCTGATGCTTTAAGGGAAATATCTACCACTATGGCGTTCTCAATTTTATTCATCTTGGTCCATACATTTTCCTTCACACTCGGCATGGATTGACACTTCTGTTCTTTCTTAGAGTATGATGGACCATCTTTATCTTTCAAAGCCACAAATCTATTCTGCATTTTTTACTCACTTGTTGGTTTATCGATATGCTGCATGCTAACATTTTGATTCTTCTTTGGTACATTTCTATGAATGGTCGAAGTGGAGTACCTAGCCATGTTCCCAAATCCTCCGCACCAAAAATAGTGTCCTTCGAAATATGTTCTGGAAAATTGTTCTCTATTTGGCTTCCACCCTTGTTCTTGTTCCCTTCGGTATCTTTTTTCTATGGATCACACATACTATGAATGTCCCATAATTCCACAACAATAACACCTAATATAAGTTTCATTCCTTTATGTTACTTCATCTCTATGAGTTTCCCCTTGGGATCTTTGAATATTCTGATTCTGCCTTGTGCCCATATCTATCTCCAATCTTGGGACGGGTGCTTGTGGAATGACTTCAACTACCACAGATTTTTGATTATGATTTAGCTCTGAATCAGCCTTAACTTCTGATCTCAATTGCTTCTTCTTTCCTTCTAAACCACTAGGATCTTCTTTCTTCTTTTCAGTCTTCATAATGACCTTCTTTCCTAAGAATGTGTTGGGATTCAACGGGTTTTCTTGGTCTTTAACTTTTCTCCGCATACCGACAACTTTCTCTTCATGCTCTTTGATACACTTGACATGATCTTTCACTTTTATATTCAAGCAATAGATATCCCTTTTTGTTCTTTAATCTTGTGCTTATGCTCATCAACCTTTTCTGTGCTCTCTGGCCCTGAAGTCATAAGAATTTTAATTTCTTTCACTAGCTCAAAATTCTATTCTTCTTGCTGTTGCATGTAGAGTTTGGAATCATGTACCACTTTATTGGATTTATTTTTTTTCTCTCCAAACATCTAAATCTTCAAGAGATGCTTTTAATTCAGTTTCCATGTCAACTCTCCCTTTAATTTCTTCTTCATCCTCATCCGTTTCAGTTTCTTTCTTTTCTTATGGACTACTGACAACAGCCACCATTGCATTTTTTCCACGATCATTGCAGTTTTCTATCTCTTCAATTTCTTCACCCTCAAACTCATCTGAACTGTCTATTTCTTGTGAAAGAATATTCTTCTTCATGAAGAAATTTCTCTTGAACTACTTCTTCCCTTTCACATAGGCTGAAGTTTTTTTCTTGGGAATTTCATCTTCATCTTCATCGTTTTCTTATGGAAACATTTTGAGGCACCTTGTAGCAAGATGACCAACTTTTCCACATCTATAGAAAGAAGGTGGAAGCTTCCCTTTAAAAATTCCTTTTCCTATTTGAATATTTTAGGAGAGGAATGACATTACTTCATCTGTCTCTTCTTCTTGCTGAGAATCTTCAATGGTAAGCTTCTTCATTTCCTTAAATTCCACCTATTTGGACATCCCCTTTTCCACATCCTCATTATTATCGTTCATCATTTCATATGCAACCAAGGTACTATGAAAATTGTGCAATGTAAGCTCTTTTGGATCTTTATCTTCTAGTACTGAACCTTTCGAGTTGAACTGAGGTGAAAGTTTCCTCAAGATGCACTTTACGATCTTTATGTCTTCAATGACTTCTCCAAGACATCGCATATCTTCCACAACAATGTTTACCCTGTCAAAGAATGCGTCAACAGACTCATTCGGGTTCATTTTCAGATCTTCATATTTGTTCCACAACATCTGCAGCTTTGCCTCTCTGACCTTTGTAACCCCTTCATATATCTTAAAAAGCTTTTCCAACACAAGATGTGACGTTTTTCATGACATCACCTTCGTGTAGATGGGATTGGAAAGGTCTCCCCCTAAGGAATTGATTTCTTTGGAATCAGCATCCAACTCTCTATGCTCAGCTTCTGATAATGAACCACTATTAATATCAGCTATGATACCATGCATAGCTGCTAAAAACACATCCATTCCCAAGGATCAAAAATAGTGTTTCATTTGATTATTCCATATCTGAAAATTAAATCAGTCAAAGATTAGAATCCCTTTATGATTAGTGACCTCCATTGAGAGAAGAACTAATATCAACCTTTCCCTCTGATACAAATTGTTAGGTCCACTAGGCTGAGTACCCTGAGAGGGGGGTGAATCAGGGTATGACTAATTCAAAATTAAATCTCGTTCTGATCTTGTTTCACTGTTAATCAAAACACTCTTGTCTCACTTTCCTGTAGCATAATACAAACATAAGGTAAAGCATGCACAGTAAACACAAAATTTTACTTAGTTCACCGCTAAGGGCTACGTCCAAGGAGCATACGCTGACAAGTTTCCGGTCGTACCAAATTACACTATTCTTCACTAGATGTGGATTACAAGGTTCGGGCACATTCACTATGTCCCAGGATCACATTCTTTACAAGTATTAGGGTCAGATCACTGCTTTCCCAAGGGTCACTCCCTGTTTCTCTCTCTCTGGCTCACTACCGGTGGAGAGGATCACCTTCTTCCTCTTCCTTCGCTCACTACTCTGAAAGGATCCACTCACAGTTTATAGACCTATAGGTATCTTCATTTGCAAGAAATAATGCATCTTCATTTGTATGTAGATGCTCTGTTGAAGTTAAACATTCACCTGTAGATGAATCTCTCTTTTCACTGAAGGTATCGAGCAAACTTCCAGCTTCCACGCATCCCAAAAATCACTGCCGAAACTAAACCTTACTTGGTGCGCAAGTCTAACTCAGCGCGCAAGTATCGGCGCGCAAGTCACAACGGGCACACAAGTCCACCACAGACACTTGCGCGGAAGTAGATTTTCCAACTCCAAACATGCGCGACTCTCTTCCTTTTACGCCCAAACCAATATTGGCACACAACTGCCAACAGGAGCGCAACATCTCACACTGGAGCGCAAATTCAACCACAGGCACGCAACTTCACCTGCGCGACCACATACCACTTGTGAGTCCACCACACCTGCATGATGGGAGCTTATATTTCTCAAAGTTTTGAACTTAGTTAAAGAATGAGGAGGGGTGGTCCAGTATTTATAGGCATTTGGTCACCCCTGCGCGACGACATGCAATTCAACCCTCGATGCGCATGTCTCGGCGCACAGGTCTCTTCTCCTGCAAGTCACTTGCGCGACCTAATTCCAAACATGTGAAATTATCTTTCCTTTTCCATATATTGATCTTCTGATCTTGAAAAACCACAGGGGTGCATGTTCTCAAGCTTCCAAGGCATTGCCGCACAAGTCTCTTTCATGGCGTGCAAGTCACTTGCGCAACACCACCAATACTTGCGCTAAACTTATCCGTTTACCATATTTTGATGATCTGATCTTGAAAAACATATGGAGCGCAAGTTTCCAATCCATCAAGTACACAGCACGCAAGTCCCTTTTCTGAAAACCACTTTTCTTCATTTAATGATTTTCGGGCGCAAAAACTGGAAAACACTGGAAAACAGCACCACCTTGTATTTGTTATTTTGTACCGCCTCCAGATCATCCATTCCATTTGTCGACGTTCTTGAATCAAACAAGGATCATTGAACTCAGCTCTTGAACTCGAAATTCTATCATGAAATCCTCTTTGTCAACAAATCACCACCCATATGTCCACTTTGTCAACAATCACAATCACCTCAAAAATTCATCAATGATACCATGACAGATTTTTTCCCAACAATCTCCCCCTTTGGGTTTGTTGACAACTCTTCTATAAAAAGATACATCATTGAATCTTCTACCACCATTCGCCTCATTGTGATTCTGATAGCAATCAAGGATTTACTCAACACATACTCTAAGCTCACATGAGCAATTCTCGGTGTGAGAAACAAGAGTAAATTAAAAGTTCATCAATGAATCACTTCAAATCTGTCATCCTCTATTGACACAAAACTGATTCCAATTCCCAAATTGATACCAATTATTGATAATTCACTGATATCAATTTTTGGAAATATTCATACCACATTCCAACACCAGTCTTCTCTTCTATTTTATCACGATCCTCAGCTGTCGTGATATCTATTCTTTGATCGATCACTTCTAGCATCGTCAGATTTAAAAATCTTCCCCTTCTTGTCACAGCTTCAAAACCTATTCAACACTATTTCCTGTGTTTTCCAAGGTAAGCTCTGGCTAAGAACTTTCAACAAGCATCAACTCCCCCTATCTGGTTGCTCCACCTGTCAGCTTCTCCCCTTATCTGTCAATATTTCACAAATAGCCACACTGTCTCCCCCTTGAACAATCACTGTTTTCTCCACCTTTGTCAACTAACCCAAAGGTTACTCCTTTGCAGTCTGTAGCAGAGTAGATAACACATATCATCACATTAAGGAAAACACATCATACCTTGGGGAGAGGGGGTGATTCCACATCCACACTGTTTCAAGTGCGGGCAGTCGACTGAACTCCCAGAGCCAGTCGATGTCATTCAAGTGCATCCTTGGGTAAGGCCTTTTTCAGAATGTCTACAACCTGTAGTTCTGTAGCCACATAATCCAACTTCACAATTCCCTACTCAACCATCTCCTTGATGAAATGATATTTGATCTCAATGTTCTTGGTCCTTGAGTGATGGACGAAATGTTTGCTAAGATTGATAACACTTGAGTTATCACACTGGATTCCGATCAGAGACTTCACTTTAACTCCCATATCTTCAAGCTGCTGCTTCATCCATAATAGTTGTGTGCAAGCTTGAGTGGTTTCAATATACTCAACCTCTACAGTTCTCAATGAAATGCAATCATGCTTCCTTCTTAGCCATGAAATACATAGTCCACCAAGATAGAATGCACCTCCCGTTATTGATTTTCTGTCATTTGCTGATCCAGCCCAATATGCATCTGTGTAACAGAATTACATGGTCTGAGATTTGTCATTATATGTCAAACCAAAATCCATGGTGCCCTTGATATTCCAAAGTATTATTTTCACTGCAAGTATGTGGCTTTACTTGGGATTACTTGGATATCTCACTTCTTGGCATGTGGCGAAAACAATATCAGGCCTTGTTGTAGTGAAGTAAAATAATCTTCCAATGATTTGCCTGTATTCAGGGATATTAACTGCCTTGCCATCATCATCTTTTTATAATTTCATCCGGGTAGCAACCAGAGTCTTCATCTCCTTGGAACTCTCCATTAAAAACCTTCATAGAACTTCCTTGGCATATTTGGATTGAGAAATGAAAGTGCCATTACTTCCTTGTGTCACCTATAAACCAAGGAAAAATGTTAGCTCTCTAATCATTGACATTTCAAACTCATTTTTCATGAATTTTGAAAATTTTCTGCACTGAGCTTCATTTGATCCGCCAAATATTATTTAATCGACATAAAACAACACCATCAACCTTTGATTACTATGGTTGCTAAAATAGAGATTGTAATCAACTCCCTCATGCTAAAAACTAAGATTCTTCAAGCACTGATCAAGCCAAGAGTACCATGATCTTAGTTCTTCTTTCAGCCCATACAGAACCTTCCTCAGCCTACAAAATTTGTTCTCATCCTCATGGATGAGAAAACCATCTGGTTTTTTAATGTAAACCTATTCTTCCATAACTACATTCATGAACGTAGATTTGACATCCATATGGAACACTTTGAACTTTCTTTTCACTGCTATGGCCAAAAATAATCTGATTGTCTCCAGCCTTACAACTGGTGAAAATGTATCATCAAAATATATTCCCTCTATCTGGGAGTATCCCTTGCACAATAGTCGTGATTTGTTCCGAATCACTATACTATCTTCATTGATCTTGTTGCGATAGACCCATTTACTCTCGATGAAATTATTATTTGCTGGCCTCGAAAAAATCTCTCATGTCTGGTTCTTCTCAATCTGATCAAGCTCTTCATTCATAGCCTGAACCCAGTTTTCATCTTCAGCTGCATCGGAAAAACATTTCGGCTCCACCTAAGATAAAAAGGATGTTTGCTGTAATCATTTCATTCATCAAATATGAACTGTAGCTGTCTGATCACCAATGATATTCTGCCTATAAATTTCAGATCGACTCTTCGTCTTTCTTACTGACACAGGCTTCACACTTTCTTGTTCATCATCAGTATCTTCTTCTGAGTTATCCTCTACCACTTCTACTCCCTCTATGTTACTTATCTCCTCATCACATTCATCCGGAAATTGGTCACTGGGTTGTTAATTATTCTGTTCATTTTCAACTATGGTGACATCATTGCTCAAAGTGATTTTTACCAGCCTTTTTTTGAAGCATTTATACATTTTGCTTTTCCCAAAGTAGCCAAGGAATATCCCCTCATCTCATCGTGCCTCAAACTTCCTATGATTTACTTTTTTGAGAATGAAACACTTAATTCCAAAGATTCAAAAGTATTTTAACGTTGGCTTCATTCTGTACCATAGTTCATACAGAGTTTTCCCTTGCTTTGGACGTAATAGAGACCTGTTCGAAACATAGAACGATGTCAAAACGGTTTCCTTCCAAAATTTATCTGGTAGTTCTTTATAAATAAGCATCATTTTTTACATTTTTTGTTTGATCTGATTTCTCCTTTAAACCACTCCATTCTATTGGGGAGTTCTCACTGATGAAACTAGATGCCATATCCCATGTTTCTCGAGATAGTATTCAACTTGACTTTTGTGAATTTCGTACCATTGTCATTACGAAACATTAGAATTTTTTGCCCAAGCATCCTTTCTGATTACCTCCTATACTGCATTATGCAACTGAACACTTTTGTCTTATGGGTAACGAAAAACACCCAGGCCATTCTGCTAAAATCATCAATTAAAAGAACATAGTACCTTTTCCCATTTATAGCTCATGGTCAAATAGGTCCACATACCTCAACAAGCACCAATTCGAGAACTACAGTTGATTTTTGTTCCTTTGTCCTGTATTTCTTTCTGATGATCTTCCCTTGTTGACAAGCATCAGACGTATGAGTGCGATCACGTGATAGTCTGGGAAGGTATCTAGAAGCATCACACTTTAATAGATCTTCCATGGATGGTTGGTATAGATGACCAAGTCGCATATTCCACAGCTGGTTTTCTTCTTCACTGGATAAATAGCACGAATCTTTTTCCCCACCGACCAGGTAAAGATTTCTCTATGTTCATTTTCCCTGTAGAATGACTGCTCCATCTTTTCCTTTAACATTACAGATCTTCTTGGTAAACCAGATAGAGTTCCCAGAGTCACATAGTTGACTGACACTAAGCAAGTTATGACTGTGAGCCTCTAATACCAAGACATAAGAACATCTCATTTCTTTGCCCCTAAACTTGGCTTTCCCTTAGCCAACAATCTTCAGGCCTTCATCATTTCCAAATTTGAAAACCCTTTCTTTGTCATAATTTATTCTTATAACAATATCCTTATTAACCGTCATGTGAGATGTGCAACCACTATCAAGGATCCACACACCAGAGTGATCTGATGCTTTAAGGGAAATCAATGCCACCACAACCTTCTCAATTTTCTTCTTCTTAGTCCATACTTTTTCTTTCACACTCGGCATGCATTGACACTTCTGTTCATTCCCAGAGTATGATGGATTAGCTTCATCTTGAGAAGCTGCAAATCTATTCTGCATTTTTAACTCACTTGTTGGTTTATTGATCTGCTACTTGCTAACGTTTTGATTCTGCTTTGGCTCATTTCTTTGAATGGTCGAAGTTAAGTACCTAGCCATGTTCCCAAATCCTCCACACCAAAAACAGTGTCCTTCAAAATATGTTCTAGAAAATTGTTCTCTGTTTGGCTGTCACCTCTTTTCTTTTTCCATTCGGTATCTTTTTTCTATGGAACACACATACTATGAATGTCCCATAATTCCACAACAATAACAACTTATATAAGGTGCATCCCTTCATGTTACTTTAGCACTATGAGATTCCCCTTGGGATCTTTGAATATTCTGATTCTGCTTTGTGCCCAAATCCACCATCAATCTCGGGACAGGTTCTTGCGGTCTGACTTCAACTACCATAGATTTTTGTTTCTGATTAAGCCCTAAATTAGGCTTAACTTTTGAGCTCAATTGCTACCTTTTTCCTGCTGAACTACTAGGCTCTTCTTTCTTCTTATTAGTCTTCTTAATGACCCGATTTCCCAATAATGTGTTGGGATTCAAAGGTTTTTCTTGGTCATTAACTTTTCTCCGCATACCGATAACTTCTTCTTCATGCTCTTTGATACGGTTGACATGATCTTTCACTTTTCTATTCAAGAAATCGATCTCCCTTTTCTATTCTTCAATCTCGAGCTTATGGTCATCAAACTTTTCTATGCGCTCTGTCCTAGAAGACTTAAGATTTTCAATTTGATTCACTAGCTCAGACTTCTCTTCTTCTTTCTATTGCGTGATGAGTTTGGCATCATGTTCCAACTTGTTGGATTTCTTTGTTTTTTCTCTCTAAACATCTATCTCTTCAAGAGCTGCTTCTAATTCAGTTTCAATTTCAACTCTCCCTTTAATTTATTCTTCTTCCTCGCCAGTTTCAATTTCTTTATTTTCTTGAGCACTACTAAAAACATCCACCATTTCATTTTGCACACGATCTTTTCAGTTTTCTATCTCATCAATTTGTCCACCCTCAGACTCATCTGAATTGTCTATTTCTTGTGAAAGAAGATTCTTCTTCTTGAAGAAATTTCTCTTGAACTGATTCTTCCCTTTCACATAGGTTGAAGATTTTTTCTTGGGAATTTCAACTTCATCTTCATCGTTTTATTCTTGAATCTTTTTGTGGAACCTTGCAGCAATATGACCAACTTTTCCACATCTAAAGAAAGCAAGTGGAAGCTTCCCTTTGAACTTTCCATTTCCTCTTTGAATATTTTAGGAGAGGAATGACATTAACTCATCTGTCTCTTCTTCTTCCGGAAACTTTTGAATGGTAAGATTCTTCATGGCCTTAAATGCCACCTCTTTGGACATACCATTTTCCATAGCCTCATTATCATCAATAATCATTTCATATACAACCAAGGTACTATGCAAATTGTCCAGTGTCAGCTCTTTTGGATCTTTATCTTCTAGTATTGAAACATTCGGATTGAACCGAGGTGCAAGATTCCTCAAGATGCGCTTTATGATCTTTATGTCTTCAAGGACTTCTCCAAGACCTCGCATATCTTCCACAACAATGTTTACCCTATCAAAGAATGCATCAACAGACTCATTCGGGTTTTTTTAGATCTTCATATTTGTTCCACAACACCTGCCTCTTTGGCTCTCTGACCTTTGTATCCCCTTCATATATATTCAAAAGCTTTTCCAACATGGAATGTGACGTTTTTAATGACATCACCTTCATGTTGATGGGATTGGAAAGGTCTCCCCCTAAGGCATTGATTGCTTTGGAATCAATATCTGACTCTCTATGATCAGATTTTGATAATGCACCACTATTAATATCAGCTGTGATACCATGCAGAGCTACTGAAAACAAATCCATTCCCATGGATCGGAAATAGTGTTACATTCGATCCTTCCATATCTGAAAATTACCTCAGTCGAAGATCGGAATCCCTTTATGATTAGTGACCTCCATTGAGAGAAGACCTAATATCAACCTTTCCCTCTGATACTAATTGTTAGGTCCACTAGGCTGAGTACCCTGAGAGGGGGGGGGGGTGAATCAGGGTATGACTAATTCAAAATTAAAGCCTCTTTTGATCTTGTTTTGCTGTTAAGAAAAACACTCTTCTCTTACTTTCCTGTTGTAGAATATAAACAGAAGTTAAAGAATGCATAGGACACATCAATTTTTACTTGGTTCACCGCTAAGGGCTACATCCAAGGAGAATACGCCGACAAGTTTCCAGTTGTACCAAATTCTACTATTCTTCAGTAGATGTGGATTACAAGGTTTGGGCACAGTCACTATGTCCCAGGCTCACAGCCTTTACAAGGGTTAGGGTCAGCTCACTACTTTCCCAAGGATCACTCAATATTTCTCTCTCTCTGGCTCACAGCCGGTTGAGAGGATCATCTTCTTCCTCTTCCTTCACTCATTGCTCCGAAAAGGATCCACTCACAGTTTATATACATGTAGGTCTCTTCATTTTCATGAACGAAATCATCTTCTTCTGTATGTAGATGCTCCGTTGAAGTTTAACTTTCACCCGTAGGTGAATCTATCTTTGCACCGAAGGTATCAAAAAAACTTCCAGCTTCCATGCAGCCCAAAAATCACTATCGTAACTAAACCTTACTTGGAGCGCAAATCTAACTCGGCGCGCAAGTATCGGTGCGCAAGTCACAATGGGCGAACAATTCCACCTCAGAAACTTGTGCGACACGAGCTTCCCAACTCCAAACTTGCGTGACACTCGTTCTTTTACACCCAAACCAATATTGGTGCACAATTGCCAACAGGCGCGCAACTTCTCACACTCGTGTGCAACTTCAACCCTCGGCGCGCAACTTCACCTGCGCGACCACACACAACTTGCACGACCACCACACATGCACGACGGGAGCATAGATTTCTCAATGTGTTGAACTTCAGTAAAGAAATAGGAGGGTTGGTCCAGTATTTATAGGCATTTGGTCACCCCTGCGCGATGACGCGCAAGTAAACCCTTGACGCGTAAGTCTCGGCCCACATGTCTCTTCTCCTGCAAGTCACTTGAACAAACTAATTCCAAACATGCACAAACCTATTTAATTTTTCATATTTTGAACTTATGATCTTGAAAAAACACAGGCGCACAAGTTCTCAAGCTTCCAAGGCATCAGCGCACAAGTCTCTTTCACGGCGTGCAAGTCACTTGCACGACACCACCAATACATGCGCGACACTTGTCCCTTTGCCATATTTTGATGATCTAATCTTGAAAAATATATGGCACAAAAGTTTCCAAGCCTTCAAGTACACAGCGTGCACATCCCTTTGCCAAAAACCACTTTTCTTCATTTGATGATTTTCAGGCCCAAAAATTGGAAAACACTGGAAAACGGCACCACTTTGTATCTGTTCTTTTGTACCGCCTCCAGATCATCCATTTCATTTGTCGACATTCTTGAATCAAACATGGATCGTTGAACTCAGCTCTTGAACTCAACATTCCATCATGAAATCCTCTTTGTCAACAAATCACCACTCAGATGTCCACTTTGTTAACAAACACAATCACCTCAAAAATTCTTCCATGATACCTTGAAGGGTTTTTGCCCAACATCTAACCTCTGGTTCCCCTTATATGTTCTCTAGTGCATGTGTGGAAAATCTCCAAGAATCGTTTGGTTTATGTCATTGGGATATATTCCACATATATCATTATTGGTTACATGGGATGAAACACACACACCAGTTTTTCATTACGGAGGCCTCACTATTGTTGATAATAACACTAGTGGATGGGAGAGTCAACTCAAAATTCATAAAGGATTGTTAGGATCATTATTATTATATGAGTAATAGAATCGCATTCTTACATTTCAATGACATGGGAACCACCATTCATAAAATGAATACATCAGATCCCCATTAGGGAGTAGGTGAGAATCCATTCCCATGACATGTGTTTGGTTCCACTAATGGTTTTCCCTCTATGGTATATTTTATGATTGTTTAACTTTTTTGATTACATTGGATAATGGTCCTCCCAAACAATTTCTACATGGGTAATTCTATCTTAAATATTTTCCATTAATGCCTCTCTTCCACACAATCTACACTTATATAATAGGGTGACGGTGCCCATGATTCATGGAATCAGATTTTTCTATTGAAATACCTAAGGGAATAGAAAGACTAATAATATTGTTTCATTTATTGGATGGGATAAAGGCACATATGATATGTATAATCCTAACTCATAATATGGATGTAAAAATGGTAACTTAGAGATGTGTAATCCTTTATCATTGGATGGATTAGGTGAGGGATTCATGATCTAAGGAATCCTATCTTACTGGATAGATTGGGAGAGGTAACCTTGGAGTTGTGAAAGCCTATATCATTTTATGGGTGTGGTGAGGGAAGCATGTAGTCATGAAATATAATCTAAATACATGGATGGGGCATGTGTACAAAAGATCTATGGTAACATGTCTTACTAAATGGACAATGTGAGGTATCTTTGGGTCCATGAAAGCCTAACTCACCGAAGGGATTGTTCAAGGGTACCCATGAGAGATGACATAATATCATTCTGCATTGATAGGGTGACATAAACTATGAGCTATGGAAACATTTATCCCCCAATAAATTCAGTGGGTATTACCAATGGTCATAGAATCCTATTTGGATGGATAGATTACGAGATGGTTTTTAATATTTGTTGAAACCTATATGATGGGATGGATAGTGAGAGGGATCCCAACTAATAATGAATCATATATATAAATATATAAGGATATTTTGAGGTAAATAGGGTTGTATAAAATAATGTATCACATGATGGATATGGAAGGGGTTCCAATAATTTGGGGAATCATGTACACACAAAGGGATGGGTTGAGGTTTACCAAGAACTAGGGAAGCCGATTTCATAATTGGAATGAGCCAAAGGAACCCAAAAGGAATCAATGATAATACAATATTGGAAATATGACCATTCCCAATTCTTATATACAAACAGTTTATACAAACCATTGGTATAGGTCCCCTTTCCCAACGGTTTGGCCAAACCGTTGGGAAATCCCACTTTGAGGCCACGTTTCCCAACTATTTTCCAAAACCTTTGGGAATGGGTATGGCTTTCCCAACAGTTTGGCTAAACCATTGGGAAAATTCCACTTTGGGGCCACCTTCCCTTTCCCAACGGTTTGGCCAAACTGTTGGGAAAGGATATACATATCCCAACGGTTTGTCCATACCGTTGGGAAAGGTCCCCTATATATCAACCTTCCACCCAGAATTGTATCCAGAATCAAAAGACCTATACCAATGGTTGTCAGAACCGTTGGTATAGGTCTATACCAGTGGTTTTGACAACCGTTGGTATAGATCATTTTATTTTTTATCAGATTTTCTTATCTAGAACATTTTATAAATAAAAAATTAAAATAATAATGTGAATACATATATATATATATTTATGTAACTATGTTCAGAAAAGTCATGTTAGGTTAGTGGTTAAGTCGTTCAATGATAAACTAGGGGTCCTTGGATCAAATCCCAGTGAATGTTTTTTTTGAAGTACAAATACTAATAGTTCCTTAATCGTTGGTATAGATTTTCTTATTACTTATACAAACGATTTCCAAAATCATTGGGATAGGTCTATACCAATGGTTTTCCCAAAACCGTTGGTAAAGATCTTTGCCAATGGCTTACCTGGAAACGGTTCTCCAAACTATTGGTATAGGCTATACAAACGGTTTAGAGGCCTATACCAACAGTTCCAAACCGTTCGTATAGGGTAGTTTTCCAGTAGTGATAAGAGAGGAATATCATTGATTATGATTTTTGACATGCCCAATAGAACTAGTACCATAGTAACATGGATGAAAAAAAAATCTGTAGGGATATAATTCACCTTCTACCAGTACTCAATTGAATATCCCTACACTAGTAGAGATTCTTGGTGTTTAGGAACTACCATGCAGACTACACAGTTGAAATAAGTAATTCACCATCCTAAATATTTTATACATCACTGCATATGTGGATTGTTTCTAGTTAATTTTAGGTAAATTGTACCATGTTGGTTCGTGGTGGTAATTGAGGTGTTTTCCAGTAGTATTTTTTCATAAGATACATCACTATAGAGAAATAGATTTCTCTTCCCCACAAGTTGTATGTTATTAATACTCCCACGTTTGATGTAGAGTTGATTCATGATAGTTATTAAAAGATATAGATTCACCTAACATTGTTCATCTCCATATAGTTGAATGATGAAATACTCATATGTGGTTCACCATTAAATTTTTTTTCACGTCTATTTGAGGGACCCCTCTGGTTGGGGGCATGAATCATTTGACTGTATTCAATCCATGGTGCCCGACATTTTTAATTTCAAAATGTGGGTTTCCTACACCTATATGGTTGTTAATATTGTCTCCATTATCAGAATAGGATAATGGTATGTCAACTCCAATATCCATTGATACATTCTTGATTTTTGTTCTTAGTATTGGTATACCATACATATCTTAGACATGTTATCGATTCTCATACCTAGTTCTATATTCTATTAAAAATCATTTAATTATGCTACATGTTATTGAGATAGTGTGGCTACCTATGATTGGATCTATTGATGACTTCAGGCATGTTGATAATCTATCAAAATCATCCTCATTCGAGACATTCATTGAATTTGTTCATGTGTTATAAGGAATTATTTGAAAAACCAATGGAAACCGATGATTTCCATGTGGTAACCAAATTTCATTATATAGGACATCCTAGCTTCATCACCATAGTAATATTGTTCTCATCACAAAATGAGGATCACTTTTTCATGCTAGGAATATAACACTCATCCCACCAAGATAAATATTTTTATTAAAAAACATCCTAGGCTCTCCACCATGGTCATAAAATAATCATCATACCAGGTTAGAACAAAGGCCCATTTCCTAATGATTGGGAAAAAATTATTTCATTATAACATAGGTTCTTCTAAGGCTCGTCACCTAAGACATCTCATACATGTTTGATGATGAAGAAACTCATGACCATCACCCAAGTGTGGAATAAGAGATCATATTCTTATCACATACTATTATTTGGCTCTCTAACTAAGGCATAATTAGATAAGAATCCACAACTATGGTAATGATATATTAGCAAGGGCAAATATTTACAACTGAGTGAAGGTTGTCACAAGTTTACAGTCCAATGGACTGACTCTACAAATATGATCATCCAATGCTACGATAATAATAGGTTTACAATCAAATGGGGGATATCATAGATTTATAGTCTATTAGATGTATTTTTCCCATTTACAATTGTTTCATATTGTCACATACATGGGTTAGTGTCCAATGGTGACACCAATGTCTAGTGGGGACCCTTGAGTTTTCATGATGATAGGGTTTTCATACATCTCAAAGATAACCAAACATCAAAGTTGTTTCCTCCTAGTGGGGTTAGATTTATCGTAATAATGGGATTGAACATCAATCTGTTGTCCAAGAATACCATAAATATAGATCTACATAAATACCCACATAGTTTGATTTCATAGTTTAAGGTCATTTTATAGGATCATACCATCATGTTAATCATCATGTGGGGATACCACTTGTTTCCAAAAAGATGTGATGATGATAAATGGTGCATGATTTATACATAAGAGGTTCTTAGAATATGGTGGTATTGTCTCATTCTTATTACATGAGTAATATCATGCTGTTAAAACAATAATCTCTCAGAAAGGGAATTTCATGGTAATTACATATGGTATGGATTTTTTTTAATGACATCTAATAATGACATAATCATGTAGTTTAATGTCATGCGAATAGGATGTTTTTTATATATATTAATGTATTATAAATAGGTAATTATTAAGGATTAAATGTAATACTTCACATGTGTATATAAAGACAAAATAAATGCATTCATGTGGCTAATTAAAGTCTTCTACTTGAGTGTGCTAAGTAACAATGATGGAATGTGAATTTCTTATGCTTGTTTCTTAATCACGTGCTGCTAAGGAGTTGTGGTGGTTTCGGTGGAGATTACATGAGTATATATCCTCAGTGATACCAATGTCTATAGATTGTAAGAATGGTGATTACGATAATGTAATTCCTCTTATGGTGGGTAACATACTATACATATCACAAGAACAACATTATATATAAAATCTTGTGTTCATCAAATGGGGAATCTTGTGATTGTTACCCAATGAATCTTATGCATGAAACATTGGTTAATCTACAGATAATGGTATTTATTAGAGGATGTTATGATAAAAATTTATCATCATGAAGATATAATATTATGTGGGGGATTTTGTAATGAGATTTCCATTATTTCATCCTTATGACAGGTCATGAGGGAATATAAACCCACTCATGGGATGGAGAATTTAGCTAGGACATACACCTATGGAAGAGGTCCAATGGAACTTATTTAGTGTAGTAGGGATAAATGTGGAGAATGTGAACTAGGGATACCATTTATTTTTTGCACTATTTGTCCCATGAGGAAATATTGACCAATTCATAAATCATTGATTACTAATGAGTATTTCACCAAAAGAGGAGGCTAATGATGAAATAACATGGAGTTCATGCGCATCAATATTTGTACACAATGTATCAATGTTTGGATCAATCCATTGAAACATACTTAATAAATATCCTTTTAGAAATAATAAAAAACTATAGAGTTTGGAGTTACATAACAGGACTTGTTATACCCTTTATGGTGATTTGACAAGGAATATTCCAGTGTATTTTATAGTTTTACATCCATGACCAAATGAAGATCTATTTAATAGTAGGAATTTAAGACCCATGTATTACATAGTCTAATGCCATACAATTGGTTATATGGGTAAATCTATTTCTCATGTCTTGTAGAATCTTATTTAAGAATTATAAGAAATCACAATATTATTACATGATTAATTTCATGCTCATCACATATGGTATAGTAAAATTAGAATTCATGTAGTAAGGATTAATATGCAGAATATTTTTAGTTGTGTCTGCCATGGGAAATAAACTAATGTGTCTTTTCTGGTTCAACATAACATATTGGTAAAGTTAGTAGATTTCAAATTTACATTTAATAGTATTTCAAATCATGATATTCGTAGAAACCAAGAATGGATTCGTGACACATCATGTGGGAAAGGTACTATGAGTAATATGTCAACTCAATTTGTTTTAGGGAGTAGCGTGGAGTATATCAAATCATTGTTCCACAAGAGATGTAGGTTGGTGTTATAGATGTTATAAAGTAAAAATTTATTTACCAAACATGAAAACCTCATGGTGTGAATCCTAATTTTTCATGGGGGATAGAGACAGTAGTGAAGTTACTAGGCTACTGGTCTGGGGTTGTAGCATATCAATAATCTTGAGGTGGGTGTGGGAGTGTTTTCCTTATTGTATTGATGAGTTGGAATGAGTCAAAAAATTGTTTCACAAAATTCAATAAAAATTATTGAAATAGTGTATTATTTCATGTTATTTATAACTGTGTCAAAAAATGATTTCATGAAAATTAATATTCCTCATATGTGAAATATAAGCATGATTTTTGGAGAATAGGGTCTCGCGCAATATTGTTGTTTCATGGAGATAATGTTCAAGGAAATTTTATACAATCTGTGAAATAATTTCACTTAGGGAAAAGTTGTGTGAAAACATCTCAAGAAAAATACCATGCCTTCAAGTAATTCAGGAGGTAATTTCTTGAATATTTTGGATTTTGGATTTATGATAAGTGCGAAATCACATGTTATGTTGGAAAGCATCTGCAAAATTTAAATCCTGGAGTACCTCCATGAAAATGATGGTAACTTACTTATTTATTAGAATTTTTATTACGTCACACAACATGGATTCTATTTTGTATCATTGTATACTATTCAACAACTCTGGAGTGGTATGAAAATTATTTTTTTTTGAGTTTGACACATGTATATGTGGATATTAAGCTATTAAAATCTGCTTTTACACACAAATTTGTTGTAAAACATTAATGGAGTTGTGGTAACTATAGTAATCTTAAATGAAATTCTATATTTTTCTCAATAATAACCATATCAGGCCATTTTCTAATATATATCTTCAAATGAACATAAATTTGGATATTTAAGTTTATTTGGACTCCAAGAATATTGAAATATAATCCTATGCAATTAAATAAACATCTAGATAATAATTTCATTCATTCTAATTTTTTTCATTCATTTTTAACATGAATATAATTCCATTCCAAATCCATGATGTTATAATATATTAATTAAAAATCCTCTATTATCTATAGGTGAATCCCCATATATCTCACATGAATTAATCTTATAGTTTTAAATTAGAGTCGTATATTTTGATTCAAAATCAATTAAATTGTTATATTAAATTTAATATTGTGTAATATTTTATAATTACAACTCATATTTCAATTTAGATATAAAAGGACATCGAAAATATATTCTTGAAATTTTTTGATTTCATTGATTTCTTATCTCTTATAATACTATTTATTTGGTAATTATTTTAAAACATCATCAACCAGAAATGAATTATATTATGTTTATCACAATGTGGTCATACCATTATCTCGATGTGAAAATATAAGAAATATTTTTTGGTTATTTGATTTTCACTAATTTTTAATTCTCAATAGACAGACCTTAACATAACCACCTTGGTTCTTAACAATTTATTTTAATGAAGAAGTGTAACTAATAGTAATTTTCAGATTTATAGTATTTTTTATGTAGAAACCCAAATTTATAAAACCCAAATATTTAATAGGTATACTACTTTCATGAATGTTTAGTTCAGTCATATCTAACAATATCATCATGAGTTAGAGATTCAATATGAAATCCAGTCAATTTTTTCATTTTACCAAATATGACTAAGTATCAATTCATAATTGCAAATGAAAATCATCAATATAAGACTTTAAATATCCATAGTATATTCTATAGAATAAATGAGGTTTCTAAGATGTCTATCATTCCTTCCCACTAGTGTCTACAATCTCAAACATACCATTCCCCTTAACTATAATGTCAATATTTAATAATGAAAGGAAAATATAAATTTACCGAACAATGGGTATAGATTTGATACATGTTTTTAAGACTAGATGAATGAATTAATGAATTGTTTGGATAGGGTAAATTGACAATTAACAATATTCATAATCACTAATTAGTGTAATGTTAATTTATGTCTTCAAAATAGAAAGAAATGAACATAATTATTTATAATGTAGTTCATATATATATGCACCTATAACTATTTTTAACACCTCTAAAGAATATAGATAGATAAATCACATTATATTGAAATCTCTAAAGTTTAAATAGAGTTTTAAAACATTATATATATCCTTATAAAACCAAGGGGAACAACCCAATAAATAATTCCTCACTCCTTGAGTCATAAAAAAACTATCCACCATTTTTATACCAAGAATAGAATTATGAAAATTCATTACTTAATAATTGTAGAGGTATAACCCAAATATTTATTCCATTCAAAACATGGTGGCATAAACAAATTCATGAATTTTTTCAGAGACTCATACACGAAAAATTCTGTATTTAATTTGTAGTAATCCCAACACAATTAATAGAAGGAAATAATAAAAAAATAAAAAATATTAGACAACGAATATCATTTTTATTTTGATTATCAAGATAGTAATGTTATCTTCATATAGTAGAGGATCAAAAGATGAATTTATATTGAAAAAAATCTGTGATCATTAAGGTTTATCTCATAAATGATTTAAGAATTTCTGAAACATCATTCACATGATCTATTTATTCAAAACTAAATATATATTCTGTTTTACCTCATTTAAGATTAAAATAATGAACCTCATTTAATTTTATCCTTCCTAAATTAAATTTGTATTTCCTCATTGAACGTGCATTAATGTTATTCCAATTTTGGTTTACCTCAGTAATATAAAAAACTAAAATTGGGTGTACAATAGTACTCATTAAAAACTTTAACATAGGAGATATAGAAATTTTATATTTCAAATTATTCCAATATAAACGTTTCATGTTATTTGAATCCTATGTATATATTAAAACATATATGGTCACATTTTTTGTAGTTAAATATTTCATAAAATATTTACAAATAAAATTACATACATTCAAAATATTATTTATGTATATGAGGAATATTAAAATCTATATAAACATATCAAAAAAACATGAATTAATTCATAATATAAAAGAATAGTAAAATAGAGTATGTTTTTGTATAAAATACGACATATTTTTTAAGAGACAAGATGTCATAATTTAGGTTCATGACTTTTCCTCAATTTTACTCATGGTATGTCATAAGTTCAGTTTAACACTTTTAAAAATTTCAACAACATATAATGGGTTCAACACAATTATAAACATCAACTTCAAGAGGTAGTATCAATACTTCTTCAAATTTTAACTTATGATTGGAAGAATTTTTTTACTTTTGTTAGGTCCATTTTTTTCTTATATTTAGTTTAATTTTTTCATTCGGGTTGGTTAAATTTAATTCATGTGGTTATTTCCTTTTTCATTCTATGGTATGTTTTTCCCTTTTTTAGTTCACATTTCATATTACGGTCAGTCGATTATTCATGTTTTAACTAGTTCATTTTTATTCATGTGGTTAGTTCATTTCCCTACTTATTGTAGGATTGTTAGTTTTACAAATTTTTACTTATTTTCAGTTCTAAGCATTATTTATTTTATTAAAATACAAAAAAATAAAATATGTAATGATATTTGGATTTATTTTCCTAATAAATTAGTTCAAAATAAACTATAATAAAATTGATTCTAATTATCAAATAATAAATAAAAACTTGTTCAATATACCCTAGAAATATTATATTTATTGCTGATTAGATTTCCTACTATTTAGATAATCAAAATAATATAAGAATGAATTATTGGTTAAATATGTATATGACATAACTCTTATAAAAATTTGGAGAAAATACAACTTGTAGATGATATAATCATCATGATATCAAATCTTACATAAAAATAAATATTTGGATGAAATTATTAGTACAAAGAAGTTGATTAGTTCATATACCTCAAGTACATCAATTCTATTACATAATGATGAGGAAATAATAAATTCATGACCGGTTAGTTCCTCTGGTAAATTATATATAACTAGTGAAGACCATTTTTATAAATATCTATATGAAAATGAAAATTTTCATTCATGTTATTAAATTAAATAAACCATTCAATTGGTGTTAAAATATTCTTATGCTTTTAATATTGGGTACCATAATGAATTTTATAAATATTTCACCCACTATGAGTTGGAATTATAAATTAAGGGGAACCTATTTGATAAAATAAGAAAGGTGTAAAAAATATAACTAGATAAATTGTCATGAATATCTAGAGGAATCGAGATCTTTTAGATAAATATTAAAGACATTATAAGTTGTTGATAAAATCAATTCATAAAAAATAATAATCTGTTAGAAGTCTTGAATATAAATGAAAAATAGTAATCCTCAATTGTTAATGATGAACATACCTAAATAGATGTCACAAAAAACATGAATAGATTACATTCCTATTTATTATAGGAATATAACAAACATATTAAGGAACATGATGAAAAGATAATAAATTAATGTGATGAAAAAACAAGGAAGTTGGATGTTGTGAGAAACATCTATAGAATTAAATAAGATGACCCAAAAACACATTTTTAGGTTCAGTGGTAAAAATATATTATTTGAAAAATCTTTTCAACAAGAATATATTATCCAATATAAATTGTTTTATATTCCACATTCTTCACAAAATTTAAAAAGTACACCTCAAAAATAATCACACAAAGATGGTAACTGGTGGTTCTTTTCATTTGAGATTAGCTATATAATAATATTATTCCACATTATTTTTTATGACATCTTATGTTGTATCACTATATAAGACATCCTTCTATATATAATAAATTATTTATTACCATGGGTATGTGGGAAAAAAAGATGGTGTGTTATAAAATTTTCTATAAGGGTGACATATAATCAAATATTCTTTTATAGATAGATTTCAACGTATTAGAAAATATGATCATAGGTGAAATATATAATAAAAAGAACATGGTATAAAAATAGAAGTGCACAAGGTATAATAGAATGACTTGTAATATAAAATGGTCAAATATACACTATAGAATAAGAGTGAAAAATCAAGAGATAATAAACATGATCCATGGAGCTTGATATATGCATTGAAATGTTTTATTTCATGTAAATGTGGCATAAAAAGGAATGGTGTAAGAAACATAAGCATGGAAAATTATCTAATTTCAGAAAAAAATTTCTTTACCAACCCTTATTTTTTGAACCGACCTAATATTTAATAAACCATTAATATGTGGAAAAACCAAATCATGTACACAATTAATTATTTAGTGAGATATAAAACAATTTACCAATATATTGGAGGGTTATGTTGGACCTCACCTATCAAATACATATCTATGTTAACTATATGAAATCAAAATCATATTATATTTAAAATAATCCTTGTAAATAAAATATTATTAGTACATTTTCCAATTTGTATCACATAAAATGACTTCACAAATTTTATCAATTTATTCCAAGAATAAATCTCAAAAGTGGAGTATCTTAGAAATGAATTTAGAGTGTGATTCTTTAAAAATCACTTTGTATGAGATAGATAATTTAATGTTAAATATATCTTTGGAACATAACTGTAAAAATATTTATTTAAAATAGTAAATTTACATTTTCATATTGAGACACTGTTATTATTGGCCATACAAAATTTCATTTTTGAGAATTTGACAAGAACCACTTTTCAAAAATTATTTATAAATAATTCTAAATAATAGAGCCCTGAAAATTGAATAATTTTCTTCTAGAGGAAATTTCTAGTTCAAGATAATATATCTTATCATTAAAGGTAAAACCATTTTAATATTTGAATATACCAATATGGAAACCCACATAGTAAAAATGATTATAAACCATACTTTTGAAAAGAATTAAAGATAAAATTGAAGGAAAAAATGAGATAATAAATAATTCAGTCTTAATATTAAAATGGAAATCCATATTTAATTAAATAATGTATAAATTTAGTAAAACAATGCATTATAGAGGATGGCAATTTTTATTAACATCATTAAATTTTTTTAAAGATTTTAATTGATTAAAGAAGAATATTTTAAAGATAAGATATAAATTCCCACAAGTGAAGGATAAATTACAATATAATAAATTTACAAGGTGTATTTAACCAAATATAAGAGATGTTATTTCATGGATATTATTATAAATTAATTTAAAGAGTGTAATTATCCAAACCCATATAGATATCATAAATATTGAGCTAATACTCCTTTAAAAGATATTTTTTAGAAATAATTACAAATACATAGAAAATTAGGATTAAATAAAACATAAAAAATTATAGAATAAATTAAATTTAAATTTTTATAATTTAGTTTTATAAGAAATGTTATAACTCAATGAGAGGAATGTGAGGTAAGAAATCCCTTTAACAATGTGATCATTTTAATCTAAAAGAAATTGACAAAGACAAATTGTAATAATTTTTTAAACCAATTTATATTTAAGAAATTTATGGAAAAATTCTTAAATATGATTATATATTTCCCATAAAAAATAAAACCAGTGGTGAATGTAGAGTATTCTTCAATGAGAAAAGTTCTCATGAGAAAAACTCACAACATATATTCAAGCTAGGAAAGACTTGCTGAAATCAATGTAATGATAAACATAACTACATTATTTAGTCATTATTTAATGTTATTCAATTATGTTATCTTTTATTCTCTTTAAATATAATCATTCATTAAACACTTATTTGTTAGTTGTTTTTTATTTTCCTCATTAAGGGCATGTAATTTCGATTATTTCAGCCATGATTTATAATGTAATTTTTTATCCTCATTCATTGATACCATCTGAATAATTACTATAAAATTCAAGGAAATGTATTTTTTGTTCCATATTTATTTATAAATTAATAATTTGAATCCATTATAGTTTTGTATATGGTTTAGGAATATGAAATTGGTGATAATCTTTTTTCAGAAATTTTACCATACAAAAGCTGGTAGATTAATAATATGATAGATATTAATCTAACATCTAATATATTATTATAGACTTTTATTAATGTAATAAATATAATTTATATTAATTAAAACTCACTTATAATAATACATGTATAAAAGTTATGAAGAACAAAATGCCTTGTTCATGGAGGTAGTAGTGTGAAAATGACATGAATGATGTATCAATGATTCAATGGAAGGAATAGATATAGATAAATATATTTCAACAAATATGAATAAATTTTGTTATGATAATGATACATAATAAATTATATTTTTTATTTTAAGAATTTTTTTATTGTATAGTGGATGACAAAGATAGAGAAGAAATGGTTAAAGAGTGGATAATACTCATAATGAAGACATAAATATTCTCGTAGAATAATTCCTATAAATATGGGATATAGAAAACATTATTTTCACCAGGGGATTCCAAACATGGAGTATGGAGATATGGGGTTGAATGGGTATAGTTCTCTAATAATAATGTTGGATAAGTATTACTTGATGATGGTGGAACTGAGTTACATTTATAAAATTAAAAGAGAGAAATTTCCATGGAATCATACAATAAATGAAAAGTAATTATGGAATCACCTTAGGGTTAGATGTGTTAGGTGATGAAATATTTGGGATACATGTTGACTAAAATATCATCCAAAATTGGTCTTATAGAAGGCCTATGTTTGATATTAGTTTAGAAAACATTTTCCCATATTATAGAGAAGGATAAAAATGTGATAACATTATCATAACATCTCAAAACCATACCCCACATATAAAGGATCATAAAATTTAGTCTTAGTATAATGATTGGTAGTTAATAAGACATGAGTCATATGGAAATTTTGGATATTGAGTTATAATAGCATAAAATTGGAATCAGACATTGATTTGGGGAAAATAGATAAAAAATATAAAATTGTATCTCAAGGATACCCACTATGAAATTTGTAACATATTAATCTTGGGATAAAAACCCATTTAACTTCTTTGGTTAGGGGATGACCTCCCATATAACCTCATTTATTAATGTTATAACAACTCATGTACCCTCTTTTTTGAAACTTTTATCCACCTGTACACCCTTTTATATCGTAGAATATTTATTATTAACCTATTTATTGGATGTAGATATAGGTCACACCTATCACATTATTAAAATCAAACATATATGCTCCTCAATATTATAATACATCTATCTTATTATAACCCATGAAATGAAATGGGTTTCATTAACATTTATTTATACCATAACCAATTGAAAAGATACATGTTATGTAATTATTTAATCATTTCATAAAATAATAACTAGATGATAAATATATGGTTTTCAAAATATATATATCATGATATAAGCCATGGAATAGAAACTAGTTTCTAAAACATATTTTCATTAAAAAAAATAATCCTTTTAGATAATTAATAATAATAGTATCATTGAAACATGTCCATATTATGGAATAGGTTGCATAAACATATTTAAAATTAGATATATAATTTTTTTGAAAGATCATTTAGTCATTTTTATCAGGGAAATATCCTTTCTTGTTTTATAAAAAATTTCACAACACATCATATTCTGAATAACCTTTTAATTTTGGAATAATTAATTTATAATCTATATCAATCCCAAATATTAAGGAAATCATTTTCATTAAAATCATCTTTGAAAATATATAAGGTAACCTTGTAATCATTTTGTGGTCATGGTAGTGAAAAACACTATTAATTTCATGAATATTAAAAATAATGATTCTTTTCTACTTTTTGGTTAAATCAAAAAATGATTTTTTTAGAGATATGATGATGATTTCTTCGAAAATATTTTATTAAGAGTTAATATGGGTAAAATTTTCATTTCATAATCATTGCATAATAGAAAAAAATTCAAGAAGTTTTTTCTAAGACATGTTTTTGGATGAAAATAGTTTTCCTAAATGAAGAGAGAAATAATTTCATATTTATTAAACATATTTTCTAAATTATTTTAAGTACAAAAGAGTGTTAAAATGATGATATTACTTGAAAATATATTAAATAAAAATATTATAATAAAATTCACGAGTTTATTATGTTATATATCCTAATATTTCATCATTTGAATCATAATTATAAAGAATCCAAATAAGAAATGGTATTTTAACATAAAACTATTACAACAATGGTATCTCAAAAAAGTAATCCCAAAGACGGAATAACATTAAATAAAACATTAAATATCATGAGGATAAATAAATTAATGAAATTATATTTCAATGGTTCGATATATACACCACCTATAAGAATATACTTATATAAAAAACATATGTCTCAAATAAGGAATATTAAGAGATGTATACCTTACCACTTTAGTAATCATTGCAATAGTAATCCCCAATAAAACATTAAAATAAATGAAACATTATATATGAGTAAAATAATTCTATTAATTATAAAAAATGTCACCTAGGAAGTATATTATAACATATTGGCCATTTTTTGGATATATCATGGGATTATGTTTTTGTATTATTTTTCTTAGTTATGAGTATAACTTGTTTTGGGCAGGATTTGGGTGTATTTGGGTAAAAATTAGGGAATTATGGAAGGAGGAGCAGCTTTTCATGATTTGTGCTCATTTTTCTCATGGAAAATGTTTTTTGAAAGGGGATCACATGGTATTTAAATGGTTAAATTAATTGAGCTTCCTATTTTTGAAATTAGGCACATGGTTCGGAGCTTTATTATTACTAACCGTGCATCTTAACTGATAAAATCGTGCGAATTATAATGAAGTGAGGAATATTAAAAAAATTACTATAACATCTATATTATTCCCTAATAATCTGTATATCAACCCTAATAAAATTATCTCTATTTTGGTGGCTCATGAATCGATTCAAGGCAATATTGACCAACATTCTCGGTGAATAAAAGTGAAGATTATATGTATCCACCCCTCCCAATAATAAGATCATACCTATGTTGTTCCATCCCACTATCATGTCTCTACCTAATAAATATATTGAATATGTCCTCTTTATTATTGGATCTGGATATAGGATTATTGGATCAAGATATATAATTGTGGGATCAAGATTTTTTAATTTTGAATTAGGGTTTTTAATTCATATCCCATTCTATGTAGTTATTCTACTCATATTGGGGATTTCTATTGGCTAGTTTTATTTTTATACATATGGTTGGTGGTCTATAATTAAAATACCTGAGTATTGATTGAAATTATATTTATGTAATTATATAATTGCTATTAGATTTTTGGAAATTGAGTTCTTGATTTGATTACTTGTTTTGGTGAATTAATTAATTGAGGAAAAGGTGAAATTCTGAATATTGATATTATTGAAATTTGAGCTAGTTAACTATTTAATTAATTATGAGATATTGCGATTTATGAATTTTGATAATTAATTGTTGAATTAATTATGAGATATTGATATTTTTCATTTGTGATAATTATTTGTTGAATTAATTTTGAGATATTGAATTATAATTTTAGGATAATTACTTCTAAAGTTAATTATAGGAATATTGTTTTGGTATATTTTTATTTTGAATTATTGGGTTAATTATAAAAATATATAATTTTGGATTTAATCATTAATTATTGGGTCAATTAACAGAATATTTAATAATGAATATTTCGGGATCAATTAATTATTTAAGGAATTAATTGGGGGAATTGATTTGATTGAGATAAAATAATTTATTGATGAATTAATTGAGGTTATTTATTTGTTTTAGTATAAATAATTAATTGATGAATTCATTATTGTAATTATTTTGATTTAGGATATAAACAATTAATTGTTGAATTAATTAATGCAGAAAATCTGTTTTAATTATTGATTAATTAATTAATGTGAGTAATATGATTATTTAACTATTGAATTAAATAATAGGATTGTTGGGATTAATTTCATGAAATGGTAATTGATTAATTTGTTGTGAATATTTAATTCTTCAATTAAATAATGTGATTTCTATGATTAATTAATTGAGTAATTAATTAATCGACTAATTAGTTAATGGAAGTAGTGTGATTCTTCATTTGTTGACTTAAATAATGGAAATGAAGAGATTAATTAATTAAAGAATTAATTAAAAGAAGTAATGTGTTTATATAATTATTGGAATAAATAATTGGATTCATGAGATTAATTAATTACCAGATTATTTAATGAATGTATTTTTATTAATTATATGTTTAATTAAATAATGGGATTGATGGGATTAATTAAATAAATAATTAATGGTATTAATGTGATTATATAATTGTTGAATTATGTAACTGGATGGATGAGATTAATTAATTAATGAAATAATTAATGGAAGAAATGTGATTAATTAATTTTGTAAATAATTAGTTCAAATTATGTGACCAATAAATTTGTGATTTAATTAATGAAAAGGAATGTCAATTGTTAATTTTTGAATTAATTAATGTAAATGATGTGATAAATTAATTTCTAAAATAATTAATCGGTGTATTATTATTATTATTAAATTAGATTGATTATTTTTTAATCAATTAAAGTATCATTGTGATAATGGAAATTATTATTTGGAATATTTAATAGATTAATTAATTATGTATATATTGATATATTTGAAATTGAATAATATATTTTTGAATTAAAAATTGTAATTTCAATGTTGTTGAATTGTAGTGACTAATTGATGAATTAATATTTACATTTTGATGTGATTTTTAAATTGATTAACATGACTAATTAATAACTGGAATATTTTGAATTATTGGTGTGATGTGTTTATTATTTAATTAACTAGAGGAATGTATGTGGTAAATTAAATGTGGAAGTGATTTTTGGTTATCATTGTCAATACGAAATTGATTGGGGTGATTAAGTAATTATTGATTTAATAAATTAATTATATTAACAAGATTAATTAATTGATTAATTAATTTATATAATTTTATTAACTAATTATATAATTAATCTATTGAAGATTGTGATGTTCAATTGTGATAAAAGTATTAGAATTTATTAATATTTAATTATGTGATATATTGATATATTTGGTAATGTGATACATGTGAATGATCGATATATGAGTCTGGGACAGAGACTAATGATCCATATACCAATAAGCAATTAATTGATATATTAGAATGAGACACCAAACGTTCTTCCAAATACCCATGTGTGAATGGTTGATATATGAGTCTGGGACCCAAACTGACACTCCAATTACCCATAGACATTAAAAGTGGATGAATGTAAATATTTTAATGGGATATGAACTGGTAATCCAAACTTCCATGGGGTCTCGGATTCGAACTAATGCTCTAAATACTCACGATGTGTTAAAAGTGATGTTCTATACCCATGTGATTGGTATTGGACTATGGTTCCAATTAGTCATGATAGTGAATAAAAATAAAATCGATAATCAAAGAGAATTTGTTAAATCAATTTTGTAATGATAATGGAAAATGGTTCAGACTTCGAAAAGGGGTGAAGTAGGTATTGAGGTTTATGTTTCCTTAGGAACACATGGGTTTATGTGGTTAGATAAAGAATTAATGATATTGTTATAATTGTTTACTTATGAACTGTGATAATTTCAATATAAGATTTATTACACTATTATTTGATTGGTTAATATTTTACATGCCATCGTTCATAGACCATTGAGTTGTACACACACCATACTCAGGCATCCAGATCGACACTTGAATAGATTACAAGATTTCTAGATAGGTTAATGGAAAAGGCCTCATGTTAATGGATGTTTGGGAAGGAGAATATATAAGGGAAGAGGATTATGTTCGGGGGCCTCTTGAGAGGTTTAATTTAATTTAATTTTGAGTTTCATTTGAAAATTGGAACAAATATTATCCTAGAATCACTATAGATTAGTTTTGATATTTTGTTTCTATTTTTGGTCATCTTGTGATATGAAATTTTTTTATTCATGTTATATCGTTATTTGGTTTTTTTCTCTTTATTTTTTCTTGTATTTTACTTTGATAAAGAATAATTTGGGAATAGTATCCTCATTATCAATATTAGACCATCGCATGTACTGGGTATCCTCTCGCATATGTGAAGGCACACGTGGGGTCATGTGACCAAACGACTTAGGTCAATAGAGTGTGGAAACCATAATGATAAATTAAAAAGTCGTTTTAGAACATTTTTTATTTTCTTTTTCTTTTTTCAAAATATTTGGTAATGGAAGAAAATATACTTGGAAGAGTTAGCACATTCTTATGATCTCATTTATAGGATTAGAAAACCCATGAATGCGGGAGAACCCAATTACCAAGGGTCAGGTAGTTGTTATTTCTATTTGCAGTTATTGTTCATGTTATTTCAGATGTGGTGATGTACCTGTGGTGTGTTGTGAATAAATTTTTTAGATTTAATGAGATTTGAATCAGGAAAAATGTGGAAAAATATTTGCATTCCACTAATCATTCTAGGAACATCGGATTATTTTGGGGCATGAATCATTTTATGCACGCATGGGAAAAATGTTTTTCGAATGTTGTTGAACATGACGTGTTTTAATTTCTTGAGAAATAAAAATGAAATTATTCCCAATTTTAATTTATTTGATTTATAAAATGAATCTATATGTGAATAAATGAGTGTCTAATGACTATCATTAATTGATAACGTGCTTACTGTTTTCTAACTATGTACATGATGTAGGATGGTTAGGGGTAGTGATATTGGTGTTGATTGTCTTGTGGGAAAAAAGGGCTAAATACTTTTTATGGATTTATGTAAATCCTATTTTAAAACTAAATTAATGTTGTGAAATTAGAATCATTTGTGTTGTTTATTTGAACCTTGATGTGCATATTTGGGGTAGTGATAATTACCTATACTGATAACCCAATTGTTGGTTTTATGTGGGGAACATCTTGTTTTATATCATTATGGAGAGATATTTTTGGGAAGGGAGGCATGAGACATCCATTAGGATAAGATTTTTCTATAGTGGGAGGTAACATTCGTGGTAATGGGAATCAGTGTGGACATTAGTGTGACGATGATAGAATGACATTTTTGTGTATTCTAGGGGATGATAATGGGAAAAAACATATTTAAATAGTGCCAATTTGTTTCCGCATTGATATTGGGTTTTTTATAATTATAATGATAAGAATTTAAATAATTCATTTCTTTTTTTTCAGAAATATAAATAAATTTTCCATCCAAAATATGCAAAATAATTTCTTATTCCATAAATCTTCTACTAAATATTTTCAATGATATGATTTTTTTAAAAAAATTATCTTATCCTAGTTTTTTTAATAAAAGATAATAATTATTATTGGGATTCGCAACACTGTGAACTCAACATCATTAATATGTGTTTCATTTTAGCAATAACTCACATAGCTACTAGAATCCTTGACAAAATAATTTTAAAAAATATATTATGTTGTTATATAAGTCAACCTTAATTTCAGAAATAAAGACAACTGGGAAATGGTTATTTAATGTTTTCTTCATTTGAAAATGTGCCTTTTATGTTTCTATTCTAAATTAATTGTACCTAATACAATATTAATAATAATTATTTGATCTTAAATGTCTGTTGTTTCATTTTTATGTTTTCTCAATGGTCAAAATAAATTTTTGTTCCATTTTATATCTCATTTATTTTTTCTACTATTATGATGATGTCTAACATGTTCTAAAATGTTTCAATATTATATATTACTATCTTGTAATTTTAATATATTTTAAATTTAATTTGATTCTTATATTTTGAAACTATTATTTCCTTTTGAAATTAAATGTTTATTTATAGTTTCGTTGGAATGAATGGGAGAGGTACTAGTTTTTCTTAATTTTAATTGATATAAATTATAAAAATATTCTAGATGTGAATAAGTGGGTGTCTAATTAGAATAATTATTTGAGAAATTTCTTACCATTTTCAAACCCTGAACTATATGTATGATGGTTAGGGGTAGTGATATTTGGTTTGACTGTCTATTGTAGAAAAGGGGGAAATTCTTGTTATGGTTTTGTGTAAATATCACTTTATAACTATGATAATCTTGTGAATTGATAATATCTTGTGTTGTCTATTTGGACCTCTATGTGGGTGTTTTGGACAGTGATGATTCCCTATATTAGTTACATCGTTTTATGTTGTGTTGGGGAGTAGAGAGTTTTACATCGTTACAATGAGATATTGTTGGATAGGGAAGCCCAAGACATTCACCGGTTGATGCTATTTCCACAGTTGGAGGTGACATTAATGATGGTTGAGTTGTGGTGGTCTTCACTAGTTAATTATTAGTGTACTATTAATTATTGAATTTTATGTTCTTGACCATGGCTTCATCCTGGGAATGCTAAGAAAATTTCTATCTTTATGAATAGATACCTGAATGACTTTTGGTTGGATATGGGTCCCCATAGAGGTTGCGCTAATAATATGTTATCTGTCCATCTTGATGGGTTGATGTATTCCATAAATTGTTTTCAAATGAGTAACTTGTAAGGATCATCATTAAATTCATTTGGAAATTTCAAGTGGCAAAATGGAGGTGGTGGATGTACATCCTTTCAAGGTGGTTTTAATAATGTGGATGATTTTCAATGCTTGATGGTGTTCATACAGTTGTTGGCCAAGGTGATTTGGGAAATATTTCAGGTATGTTGTGGATGTTTATATTGAGACTAACACATTATTTTAGGAGGATCTAATATGTGTGTTAGATCTCAGGGAGAAAGTGTTGTGGGGAATAACAGTTCCTGTATTATAAGTAGTGGAAAAATATGGTCTTGTGAAAGAAAAACCGTGTAATAGAGAAGTGTATGTGCATGCAAATTGGCTTGATCTTTTTTACATGGAATCATAGAGATGCTTGGCAGTAAAATTTGAGGAAGGGATGGTAGAAAGTGTGGAGATGGTAATATAACAAAAAAATTCTAGATAATTCAATGGATTTTAAACGAATTATTTTTCCTTGTTTTGTGTATGACTTGTTTGGGTGTTGATTTGGGTGATATTTTATGAAAACTGAAGACTTTTTGATGGGGGGATAGGTTTTTCATAGATTTCATATGGTTAGCGCATGGTTTTCACATGGTTAAACATTGTTTGGAAGGGTGTCTTGTGGATTGTTCATGGATTCTACATGGTTAAAAAAAAATATTCAAGTTGGGTGCATGGTTTTTGTAAGGTTAAACAAACAGTTTAGCCTATAGATTCCATTGCTTGAATGGTTCTGTTCAATATTAGTTCTATTAGTGTGACATAACCCAGAAACCATGAGAATAGTAATTAATATTATTAAAATTAGTTATAATATTCCCAAAAACCCTAAATTAACCCATAACCAGCCTTATATCATCACTAATGAAATTATTATGATTTTGGAGGCTCTTATAGGTATTACAGTCTCACCTAACCCCCTTATGTGGTTAATCGAAGGGCGTATTGGAGATCTTCACCCCACTCAGCAAAAGGATCATATCCCCATGTTGTTTCTTTATTCTATATTGTCTCTCCCTTTTCTTTTAGAACTAAGACATCCAATGTCTTATTTGATCAATATATCAATTTTTTTGATCTAGATCATGAATTGTTGGATATTGATTGATCGATATAGAAGTAGGTTTTCAAATCCAAATTGAGATCTACATTGTTGTCCATCTCAAAATTGGGTATCCTTTGTGGAGCGTTCTCTTCCAATATTGATGGAGGTGGTCTATAATTCAAATCTATATGTATCTATTGGAAGTATGTGTATGTAATTATAGATTTATATTATATGATTAAAAAGTTATTTTTTAACCGAATTAATTAATTTGGTGTTTTTATTAATAGAGGAAAAATTGAAATTAGGAATATTATGATTATTGAAAATTGGGATAATTAATTGTTGAATTAGTTATCAGATCTTGAGATTGTTCAGTTGAGATAATTATATATTAAATTAATTATAAATAATTGAAATTGTTCATTTGAGATAATTAATTGATGAATTAATTATGAGATGTTTAATTTTTATAAGGGGATAATTAAATATTGAGTTAATTATCAAAATATATAATTTGGATATGGGGATAATTAATTACTAAGTTAATTAATGGAATATTGAATTTTTAATTGAATATTTATTGATTGAATTATCAGAATATTGAATTGTGAATTGATTAAGACAGAACAATTGATTGAGAATATAATGATGGATATTGAACTGATTATAATGAACAATTAATTGATCAATTAATTGGGGTTATTGAATTTTTTTTATTAGAATATATAATTTATGAATTTTTTATATGAATTTTTTAGATTTCGAATCTGATTGATTAATTTTTTAATTAATTAATTTTGGTAATGTGTTTTATTAATTGATTAATTATTTAATGGAAGTAATGTGAATATTTAATATTAGAATTAAATAATTGTATAGGTGGGATTAATTAATTTATGAATAAATTAAAGGATGTAACATGAATATATAATTACTGAATTAAATAATGGGATTGTTGGGATTAATTATTTGAAGTAATGTGGTTATTTGGTTTTTTAATTAAATACTGGGATTTATGGGATTAGTTTATTGAAAAATTAATTAATGGATGTAACGTGTATATTTTATTTTTGAATTTAATAATGTGATTGGTGGGATTAATTAATCGAAAAAATATTAAATCGATGTAATTTAATTATTTAATTGTCAAATTGTATAATTTGATTGATGGGAATAAATAATTTAATAAAGTAATTAATGGGAATAATATTATTTTTGAACTGTGGAATTTAATGAATGGATGGATGGGTTTAATTAATATAATAATTAATAAATGGAAGTAATGTGGCTGATTAATTACAGAATAAATTAGTCCTATTGACATGAAAGAATAATTGGTGAATTATTTTATGTGATTGAATGTGATTAAATTATTGTGGAATTAATTAATGGAGTTGATGTGAATTTCAATTGGTGAATTAATTGATGAATATAATGTTATGAATCATGAATTGTATTGATTACTTTTTTAATTAATTTATGGTTTGTTGTGATTTGGGAAATTATTTTTTGGAATAATTAAATCAAGAATTAATTTTGTGGAGATTGGATTTTTTGAAATTGAATAATAATTTTTTGAATTAATTATTTTTATATTTATATTTTTGAATTGGATTAACTAATTTGGTGAATATTGATTGGCGATTTTTGTGATTATGAAATTAATTGATGTGATTAATTAATTTTCTATTTAGTTATTTATATTAACATGAAGTGTTCATTGTTTAATTAATTAAACAAATTAATGTGATTAATTATTTTTTCAAATAATCAATGGAGATCATTGTTCTTGTGAAATTGATTATTGTGGTTAAATAATTGTTGAATTAATTAATGAGATTGGAGTGACTAATTAATTGTTGTGTTGATTAATGATATTTGACTAATTATTTGTATATTCAATAAATTGATTATTGTAATCCTGAAATGTGGTAATAATATTAATTTTGATTAATCATCATTGATTTGATATAGTGTTACATGTGATAATATGATACCTACGAATGATTGAAATATGAGTATAGGACACAGACTGATGCTCCAAATACACATGTGAAATTGATTGATATATATGTTTGAGACATAGAATGATGCTCAAAATATACATGTGCGATTGATTAATTATGAGTGTGGGACACTGAATAATGCTCCAAATACCCATAGATTGTAAAAGTTCATGTATGTGAATATTTCTATGGGATAATGACTAATGCTCTAAATACCCATGGTCTCCAAATACCCATAGGGTGTATGACACGATGTTCTATACCCATGGTATTCACATTGGACTATGGTTCCAAATTTACATTATAGTAAATTGAAAATAAATGGGAAATAAAATCCCATTAGATAAATAAATTGAAAAATAATAATACTAAATAGTTTAGACTCTAGCATGATTAGAAGCAAGTATTGAGGTTCGGGAGTTCTTGGGAACGTGGGATTTGTCTGGTTAAATAATTATTAAATGATAATGTGATAAATATTTACTTATACACTGCATTTATTTCATTATTCAACTACTTACACTATTGTATTTCTAAATATTATTTTAGATGTTTTTGTAGGTGATTAACTGACTTGTAATCCCCCCCAATGTAGGATTCTTGATTAGTACCCAAATAGATTAAATGATTATTGTGCATGTTAAGGGAAATGGCCTAGTGCTAGATAGTTGATTGGGATGGATCATGGATGAGGGAACCAAACTTGATTTGGAGCCCTCATTGGAGTTTTTAGTGTTAGTACGTTTGAGTTTCATTTGAAACATATCATGTATATTAGAATGTTGTATGTAATATTTAATATTGATATTGTATTTTTTTGTTTTGGTCATCTTGTGATACAGAATTTGTTTTTGTTATGTTATATCATTATTTGGTTTTTTATTTATTTTTTCTTGTTTTTTATTTGTTAAATAAAATAGGGGTGTAGTCTCCCTGTGATCGACATTATACCGTCATTACTAATCAACAGCCTTTAGAATTTGAGGATGTGCACCCGATGTCATGTGACCGACCATATCGGGGAACTCATGTGTGGAACCTAGTCCAGAATGTTATATATATAAAATATAGGAAATACAATATTGTTGAATTAGAATAGGATTCCCATAAATTAATGTGAGAAAATAAATCCATTACTATATGTCATGGTTTTCTTAATAATTATTAGGTCCTCATCAGTAGTAATTTTTTTATTATACATATATTAAAAAACAATATTTATAAATATATATCGTTCAATATAATATTTAGTTCATTATTTTTATTATTCATTTATTGTCATGACCCGTTCCTAGGGACCCATGCAGTGACTACCCCAAGCCCGCCTTCCACAGGCTAGGGGATGGAGACCTGCAACGAAATGCATTTTCCCTAACAAAAGGAGGGCTTCCCTTTAAACCTGTAGAAACACCCAGTCTGAGAACACAAAAAGAAGCTACTGTGATGTAAACATCTGTAGTCAAAACGAGTTCTGAAAGAAAAAGGATCCAAAATACAAGCACAATAAAAAGTATGAGTACAACTGAAAAGTACTAATACAACTGAAAGGAATAGTACAACTGAAAAAGGGAAAATTAGCTCCTAGATCGTCCACCACGGATCCTAACTGAAGGGTAGGTACATATCAAGATTAGTAGTCACTACGTCATGTAACACCAAACGGTCCACGCCAGATCGATCTTGAAGGATAGGTACAACTCACGATCAGTAGTCCCTTTGTCACATCTCACCAAATTTTCCACCTCCAAGCACCGTTTAGTCCTAGCACCCTCAGCCTCGATCAATGTCATATGTCACATGCACCAGACACAACAAGTGCGGGTGAAGCCCTTGCATGGGTGAGCATAACGATACTCAGTAGGGACCCCGATACCCCGTAGGTCACCTAAAGTTCCACAGAGAAAGACCCAAAGAGTGAGACATCAAATCTACTTAGGTATATGCCCACACATATACCAATTTTATCAAGATATACTCATCCCATACATGAGGGAATTACAACACAAATGTAACACCATGAAGGTAGAAATACCACACAAGTAACACAATGAAGATAGTACCGTGAAGGTAAAAGACTTAGTTTAAACAGAGCCTCAACTCAAACCAAGTATACAACTAAGAGAAAAAGGATTATGATAATGACCCACATGAGCCCTCTGTGAATGATGATAGCTAGCTAGGAATTATCTAGGCCAAGGTACAAGTAACATTCATAGTCACAATGTCAAACACCTTGGCTATTGGATAACACCTCCTCTATCGAGGAAAATGGGTCTGCTGCATCAAACAAGTTAACTTCTCACTAACCTTGAACCACTGAGGTACTCCTTCCTATTGCGTATTGTGGGTCTGCTGGGTCCACAGAGTCGCTCCAAACCCGTGACCTGCTGAGGTACTCCTCTCTAATGTAGAACGTGGCCACTCCCCACAATGGTATACTGAGGTAATCCACTCTATCGTGTATTGTGGTCGTTGAGAGGCTCTGAGTCGAAAAGTCATTAGTCGTCAGTTCTCAACCATCCGTGGGGTTCGGTACGTAGCGTATTTTGCAGAACTGCTCCCCAATCCATCGTTCATATTTCTACTAGCATGAATTCCCACAAATAGTTAACCCAGTCATCTATTGTGTCACAAGGGTTCCAATGCAATAAATGGCGCATCAACCAGACGCTCGGTCTGTGCGTTATTGGCTTTTCCGTGATGAGGAATTGGTTTGATTTGGGTGTGATCCAACCCAGTTGTACTCCATGTTCTCCAAAAATCACATTTATTATGTTATAAGAACAATATCTCTTTAAAGATCCCAATGTCGTAGACGGTTCATCAAATTAATGTCTGGTTCTCAAGATATGGCTTTTTAAGTGTTTGAGGGCCCGATTAGGACTGGGTCCGGTCTGGGACGGGGTGAGTTCCGACCGGACCAGAAAAATGGGGTGGCCCACAAGGGTGTTTTGACACATCTAGGGAGGCCCGACTCATGTATGGAGGCCCAGCCTATGTAGGGAGGTTCCCACAAAGGGGTGGCCCTGACCGCGGCGGGGCGCATCCCGACTGGTGGGGCGCGGCCAGGCCCGCTGGCGATGGCCTGCTAGGTAGGCGGTCAGGTTCACTAGTAGCGGCCTTTTGGAGGGAGGTTTGGCTGAGAAGGGCACGAATCACGATGAATCCTCCAGATGGCTCGGGGGAGCCGCTCCCCCAATATCCTGAACGGCCAAAATCCGTTCAGCCTTTAATGTGGTGACACCATGTAGGCGCCAACTAGTCGTTGCGGAACCTACTAGAGGTGAGGGTCCTGATCCCTCCACCGCGACTTCGGCTACGGTCTCCTACTCACCGAAGGTTCCCAACGGTGCACCTCCCTTCCATTCCATGCTTGGCCTCCGTCTCCATCTGTCGCAGCTAACGATCCACGACTTCTTTGAACACTCGTGGCTCGCGACAGTGCTCCACACCCTCTCTGCGGTCAGCCGGTGTTGGCCTCTCTGATAACTACCGTGACATCATACTATGGCCTCCTCTAGTGGCTTACATTAGTGTGCATCGCCCATCATTTCCGGTTGGTGTCGTTATGCCTGCGGTCTTCCATGGAAGGCGTAAGGTTAACAAATTTGCAGAGTGATTAGGTCGGGTCGTTAGGCATGTGCCCTCCGCATTAGCTCGTGATCAAAGGGGGGTAAATGGGTTTAAAAATATCTTGTATTAAACAACAATAAAAAAATCACACAGATACACGATAAAAACCTCCTAAAAAATAAATGATTTTCAAAGCCACCCATTAGTCGGTTTACCATCTTTCTTTGTATAATTTTTAAGAATGGGGAAGAGGGAATTTGTTATGGAAACAGAAACGAATAAACCCCTACATCGAATCGTCAGAGAAATTCCCACACATGATGGTGGGTTGGTGTTCTTCCTTCCCATAACAAGATTTTAAAAATGTCGCTCGCACGTTTTCCTCCAGTTTGTGGCTCAGTGTCATATGTCACTACCCACTAGGATCAGCTCTGACTACAAAGGTTCTATTGTCGCGATGCTTCTTCAGCACTTCGTTTCTTAGTGAAGTTGTGCTGATACCCCTCCCCATGCTCCATATATATAGGATAAGGGAGGGTAAGTAATGACGTTAGAATTTAATGGGCATCATCAATTAAGAATATTATTATTTTCCCAATGATTTCATTACATAGGGTTGGTAGGTCAAGTCATTTATTGGATTGACACATTGTTATCCCCACTCCATTACTTGTCTGTTATAGGATAAGAAATAAAATAATAAAAAATTATTTCATTTCTTTTAAAAAGACACTAAACCTAAATTTTTCTCCAAAACTACTATGGTCAATGTACAGCCTCCTGTAAGAGAATTCTGACACTAAAGATTCAATAGTTCAGTCAAATTTCTAAGCAGAACAACGTTTCAGAAGTATGAAAATACCACTTGCGCGTTTAATGAACATACCCTAAAAAAGTTCTATAAATTATTAGCAATCACCCTCGAACCACGTCGGTCAAGGTTTGGCTCTGCCAAAGGGGATCAAGCCCCAAAATACTCAATGGTACTCTGGTATTTTCAATCCGATTTACACTTTAGATGTTATGGATTATTACAATAAAATAATTGTTACTTAATTATTTTATTTATGGCCAAAAACTTACTTTCACTAGTAGCCTATGCCGTACAATGTTAGTATCTACCTAAGGAAACCATACCCTCATGAGTTCAGTGTTGGTATTGGATTTTAATCCGATTTACTATTCATGAGTTATTAGCATTTGAAAAATAAAAAAACTTATTAAATTATTTTATTTACGATTATGCCATTTTTAGGTTTTCTCATAAGAGGCCCATTTCGAATATACTTATGTTTTACCTATGGTAAACACACCATTTTATGAACAATGGTGCCCTATGTTTTCTGATCTGGGAAACATCTAAATAGTTATTACACTTTATTTGGAAAAATTCTTACATGTTCTATTTAATGTTTAACAAAACGTTTATGGATCATTACGGACACTCTGGGCATTGGAATCACAAGCCATCTAATTTTGTTGTCTCAAAATAAATCAATATAATTAAAAAAATATGGAAATTCTGTGACATTACATTCTCCCCACCATAGGGCTTTACATCCCCAAAATCCAAAACAATGGAAAAAAAAACAAATGAGGGTACTGATAATGAGTCTAAGCCTCCCAGTCCAATGTGATCTTCTGAAGGCTCTCGTACAGCCAACACACATACACTAGAGGTTTTGATTTCCCATAAAGGACCTGCTCCTGTTGATCCTCAAACTCCACATGGAACTCCATAAATTTCACCCTATCATCAATGTTCAACTCACCGTAGTTGATAATGTGTGATGGATCATGCACACATATCCACAGCTGTGAAACATGTAAAACATTATGAACCCAGTGCATCAATGGGGATAGAGATAGATGGTACACCAACTCTCCCACTCTACTGAGAATTTAGAAATGCCCAATGAACATCAGAGATAACATGTCCCCATTGCCAAATCTCTGCATACCTCATTGATATGAGACTCGTAGGAAGAAATGGTCTCCCTCCTCCTGTCAGCATAAGACTTCTACCAGATCAGTGAGGTCTTCAATTTCTAACTAGTGAATTATCATGACACAAACTCTTCCACTACATCCTTCATCTCTGGCCATTATTACTAACGTTGGAGGTCCTTTTTCATCTTCTCCAATCCAGGATGTAACTTTAAAGGGGATATATGAACCTCCATCAACACATCCTCCCAAAGCATCACTGGTACCATGGTGTGTCCTCTAAAGTGGATGAATTTCTCCCCACCTTCATAGAATCCTTTAGGAGACTGTTCTAAGGATATATGAGCAAAACGAGCCTTGCAGTCAACATATCATGTTGTTCACCCCAAAATTGATGAAGAATTGGGGAAGTGACAGTCATAGACTTGAGTTAAGCTACTCTATCCTTATCAATGAAGGGTATCCAATGTGCTTCAAGATGATCTGTTCCTCACTCAGCAGTTGTAGACCAGACCTCTTGCTGACTGCGCCTATTACCATGTTCCCCTTCTTAGGAGTATAGACTATATAAAGGTCATAGTTGTGGATGAACTCTAGCCATGGATGTTGTCTTAGGTTCCGGTCCTTCGAAGGGAAGATATACCTAATTCTATTGTTATCAAGGTAGACTGTAAAACATTCTCCCATCATGTAATGTCACCACATCTTCAGTGCAAAGTCCACTACTGCTAACCCCACGTCGTGGGTAGACTCATTCTTCTCATGTTGTCTCATCTATCACGATCCATAAGTGATCACTACCCACTCCTGCATCAGGACACACCGATGTCTAGTTCGTTATGTGTCGTATTAGACTACATACCCCACACCCTCTTCTAGTATCCTCATGATATGGGGAACTCATCAATTTCTACCTCAGCTCCTAGAATATCTGTTGGAATCCCTCTGCCCATATTAAGAAATTCCCCTTATTCTTCAAAGCTATCAAGGGTGCCTCAACTCTAGAAAATTCAGCCACGAATCTGCGGTATTACCCATCCAAAGTAGAAGTACCTCTCCCTTCCGGGTTGTAATCCTGGAAACATCTTTTGAAAATATATCCCCACACTCTGCCACTCTAGTTGGGAACATAAAACTCAAAACTCCTACTACCCGTGGGTAAGTCTGGGAGACTCAAGATTGATCATCTAAAACCTCCTATGCATGAGTTTATCCTCTTCAGCATGGGTTTCCTTTTTTTTGACCAAGGAAAACCCCATTCCAACATTTAGATAAACCACCACATTTTTGCCTAGAATGTATATCTAAGTATGAACTATGGATGTACAGTCCATACCCAAACTAATGTCGTAAGGCCTCGACGCTTCCACCAAGTGGTTCTAACTGAAACTATTGCCTCAAGGTTCAGAACACACTGTTAGCATAAGTCTGATTATAATGTTTTCTCCCAATGGTATCTCTAGGAGAAAGGGTCAATTCAATGGTATAACTAGAAACTCTAGGTCTTGGATCAGATTCGCGGAAGGAAGGAATGATTGGTTCCTAGGTTTATTAACATGATAGCTAGTATTAGACACAATCGATACCTCAAATCATTCCTAGAGCCCCTTGGTCACACTCCTTGACTGCATGCATCCACTCCCTTACCATGTCCTTCAGCTCCCTAAGCCTTGTGGGGACCACATGGGGGGGGGGGGTTGTAACATGTTGAAATGTACACAAGCTCATGATTCCCTCCAAGCTCTTCTTCCATGTCTGCATCCCTGTAGATTCATATTTCCATATCAAATCCTCTTCCTGAAACATTACACATGCCCAAGTTTCTGATTTTGGTGCCAGTTTCTTGCATTCCCACTACTAACATTCCCTAGCTGTATCCGCTCAACCCAAGAACATTCAACCAGAAATGTTCTTTCTAGAACCCTAACATATGGTAGGAATGCATAGAGGAATAGTGATGGCTCAGATTTCTTTAAACACACCTTTCTCAGAAGTTTAAGCCCAAAATCACTGATCGTATTGTACTCATCGTGTACCAGGAATGGATGGTAGGCCTCGATGGATACTCAGTTACTGACATGTCATCCTAACGAAGCTATAGAAGCTATACGGAAAACTCATCCCTGAGATCTTTGTGGAAAGATACCCCCTTATCTGAGGAAGGTTCTGATGATTTTCCACAGAAAGAAGGTGACCTATTTTCAAGATCAGGGTAACCTAAACCCTTCCATCGCCCTACTGAGCCACATAGTGGGCTCTCTACCAGGACCACCATCTGATCGAATGGTGCCTTGTCTAGATGGAAACTATTCCACTTTCTCAAGCAATTATTTGGCCATCTATGAGTTGGGATCACCTTAGAACCTGAGGGTTATAGGATTCTGAAACATGTGTAAGGAACTAAGCCTACATTTTTCCTCTACTAGTACCGCAGGTTGTAACTGCTGACTAGAGAGAAGTGATATAGCTGACACAGTACCCAAAGGTACTATCTTGGGAAATGATCCACATATTGAAGCCTCATTACCCTTCAAAACATCCTCATGGTCACAAACTATAAAATACCAGCAGCTACGATCAACGTCTACTCAACTAGTGTTCCAAATAGGTGGAAATATCTAGCCATAGCCTCCAACTAGTCCTCAAGTGCATGGGAATTTGTCTCGCCTCAAAACCTCAAAGGCCTCTTCCATTGGAACTCCTGCAATGTACTCATTCGGCATGCACCATCCGATTGTGTGTCTTGTGGTAACTACTACCAAATAGGTGGGAGTGCTGCTTGTACACCACCAGACGGTGCCAACACAGTTAGAGGGCCCTATACCGAAGCCTTGTCGCTTGGTGGGCCGTCATCGTGTACTCTCTTAGGAATCCTAGCTGGCTATTTATGTGGCGGAATACTGATAAGTAACTGGTGTTCCACATACATTAAGTTATACCTAGTGAGTTGAATCTAATGAAATCACAAGAAAAAACACATCAAAAACACATGAAATCAGTGTTTTTGTGCTCTGAGATGGAAATCATAATTCTAGGTCTCGATGGATGGATATGTCAGCTGTCGCACCAAAAATGGACTACCCAAACTAAAAACCACCCTCATAACACATAATAAGATTTCATCACGGAAAAGATCAGAGTCCTAGTTCATTAGTAGAACTGAACTCACATGATACCACGTTGTCATGACCCATCCCTTAGGGCCCCTTTCGTGACTACCCCAAGCCCACCATTAATAGGTCTAGGGCTGGCGACTAGAACCAAAAAGAATATTCCCTAAAACAGGAAGGCGTATCCTTTAAAACTATACAAACACATGGTCTGAGAACACAAAAAGATACAACATTGAAGTAAATTGTAGTAGTAAAAAAAAGTGTTTAAAGAAAAAGGGGTCGGAATACAAGCCCAATTGAAAGTTTGATTACAACTGAAAAGTACTCATACAGCTGAAAGGAACAGTACAACTAAAAAAGTGAAATGAATCTCTTGGATTGTGCACCACAGATCCTACCTAAAGGGTAGGTACAACTCACAATCAGTAGTCCCTATGTCGTGTCACACTAAATAGTCCACCCCGGATCCTACCTGAAGGGTAGGATCATCTCACGATCAGTAGTTCATGCATCGTGTCACACAAAATGGTCCAACTCCAAGCATCTTCTAGTCCTGGCACCATCTTCATCAATCAATGTCGTACATTGCCTGCACAAGACACAATAAGGTTTGAGAAAATCCCGTGAAGGGGTGAGTATAACGATACTCAGTAGGGACCCTGAGACCCTATAGGTATCATAAAGTCCAATAATGAATAAACAATAGTGCAAGACATCAACTCTACATAGTTATATTACCATACATATACCACAATGGTAACACCATGAAGGTAGAAGTACCACACAAGTAACACCAGGAAGATAGTACAACGAAGGTAAAAGTCTTAGTTCAAAAAAAGACTCTGCTGAAACCTGGTATACAACTTAGAGAAATAGGATTATGATGTTAACCCACCCAGGGTCGCTATGAATGATGATAGCCAACCATAGATTATCTAGACCTAGGAATGAGTAAAATTCCCAGTGACAATGTCAAACACCTTAGATACTGGAGAACTCCAGCTCTATCAATTATATTTCACATGCTGCATCACACAGAGGCTCTTCCCACTAACCTTGAACTGGTGAGGTACTCCTCCCCATCGTGTATCTTGGGACTGTCAGGTCACATAGAGTCACTCCCCAAATGTGGCATACTAAGGTACTCTTCTCTATCACATACCATGGCTGCTCTACACCATGGCCTGCAGAGGTACTCATCCTCATTATGTACTATGGTCATCGAGTCACTCTAAGTCAAAAAGTCAGCAGCCATCAGGTCTCAGCCAGTCACAAGATTCTATATGTAGCTTGAGTGGAAGAACCGCTCCCCAATCCATCTATAATATTTCAACTAGCATGAAGTCTCACAAATAAGTAACACAGTGATCCATCATCTCACAAGGGTTCCAACACAATAGACGACACGTCAACCAAACACCCGTTCTGTGCATTATTGGCATTTCAGTAACGAGGGCCAGGATGGATTCCAGTGCGATCCAACCAGGCCATACTCCAAGTTCTTCCAAAACACTCATAAATTATGTGAAAAGTACCATCACACTCCATGTATCCAAAATCGACATATGGTACATTAAACAGATGTCTGGTTCTCAATATAAGTCCCTTTACATGTTTCTAGGCCCGGGTCCGGTCCGACCAGGTTGGGAACTCACGGCTCGATCCAGTTTAGGCTGGGCCACAGCAGACTCAGCCTGCCGGGCCAAGGTCTAGCATGGCCTGAAAAAAGGGGTGGCCCATAAGGGTGGCCTGACCCGTGTAGGGAAGGTCCTGCAAAGGGGCAGCTCAGCGCGCTGGCAGCGGCCCGCTAGGGGCGGTCCGGCTGAGAAGAGTATAGATCTTGGTGCTTTATCTAGTCGGATTAGGGGAGCCACTCCCCTCAGATCCCAAACCACCAAAGGTCATTCGACCATTAAAGTGGTGGAACCACATGGGTGCTGCCTAGTTGCTACAGAAACCACTAGAGGCGCGGGTCTTGCATCATTCGACGCGGTCTCGTACTCATCTGTGGCCTGAGACTGCACACCACCCTTCCCTTTTGGGGAATGCCGATGAGGCGTCTCCCTTATTTGTCTATTTCAGATGACGATCCGCCAACCCTACGCACAACGGGTGTGCACAAAGACACATCGCACCCCCTCTGTGACTGGCCTGTACCGGCTGCTCTGATGTCCACCGATGCTTCGTGCCACAACATCCTATAGCAGCATTTGTTGGAGTGTAGCCTCCTTCGTAGCTAGTTGGTGTTGTCACACTAGAGGTTTTCCATAGAAGGCGTATGGGTAACAAGTTGTGGAGGGTTCGGGCCAGGTTCGTTAGGTTCGATCCCTTTATGTTATCTCATGATCAAAGAGTGGAATAAATGGGTTTAACAATTTCTTTTATTAAAAAACAAAAAAAACCCACAAGGATACCCCATGAAACCCTCCGGCAAAATGATTGATTCTTGGATCAACCCGTTAGTCGGTTGACCCATATTCTTCATATAATATTCAAGAAAGGGGGAAAGGGAATCTTTTAAGAAAAAGTAAACGAATAACCCCTACCTCGAATCGTCAGAGAAATTCTCGTGCTTGACGGTGGGTCGGTGTTCTTCATTCCGACAATAGGCTTCTAATGACGTCACTTTCTCCTTGTCCTCCAGTTCGTGGTTCAGTGTCACCCATCACCTACCCCTGGGATCAGCTCTGTCTTCTAACAGTCTGGTGTCACGGTTCTCCTTCAGCACTTCTCTGCTTGGTGAAGTTGTGATGATACCCCTCCCCAAACTCTATATATATGAGTGGGGGAGGGTAAGTAACGATGTCAAAATTTATTGGGGCTAATCAATTATGAAGCTTCCAAATTCTTCAATGACGTGATTACATAGGGTTGGTAGTTCAATCCATTTATTGGATTGACACATCGCTGGACCCACCCCTTTACTTGTCCGTTGGAGGATATGAAATAAAATAATAAAATTATTTCTTTTTATTTCTTTTAAAAAGTTTCAAAATTGAATATTTTCTCTAGACCTACTACAGTCAAAGTAAAGCCTCCCTTATGTGAATACTGATGTTGCGGATTCATCGGTTCCCTCAAATATTTATTCCGAGCAACGGTTCAGAAGTTAGAAAATGTCACATGTGTGTTTACTAAACGTACCCGATGAAAAGTTCAATAAATTATTTGCGTTCACCCTCGACCCGTGCCTGTCAAGGTTAGGCTCTGACTAAGGGGAAAACTCCCTAATGAACTCAACGGTACCCTTGGAAATTCAATCTGAGTTATCATTTCGAAGTTATGGATTTTTACAATAAAATAATTGTTACTTAATTATTTTATTTATGGCCAAAAACTAACATCCACTGGTGGCCCATGCTAGTCAATGTTATTATCTTCCTAATGAAGGCATACCCTCCTGAGTTCAGTGGTGGTCTCGAATTTTTAATTTGAGTTACTGTTCATGAGTTATTAGCAATTGAAAAATAAAATACCTTTATTTAGTTATTTTATTTACATTTAGGTCATTTTCGGTATTTCTCACAGGTGTCCCACATATACTAAACTTAAGTCACACCTAGGGTAAACTCACCATCCTGAGCGCAACAGTTCCCTCAGATTTCTGATACGGGCAGCACGTTAAGAGGTAATCCACTTTTTAACAAAAACTAATTATGCAGGCTATTTAAAGTTTAAAAGATTTTAGACGAATCATTCCATGCACTCTGGGCCTTGGAATCACACGCCATCAGATTTCACGGTCTCAAAATAATTTCATACAATAAAAAAAATATACATAAATTCCTGTACATTTCATTTAATAACTATTTAATGTTAATTTCATGTTTATGATAATAACTGCATTGTTTTTGGTATATGTTTTGATTTTTAATTTTTGGTTCTTTTAGTTTGATCATGGTTACATAATATCTAGACAAATATCCAGGATGTAATTATTCTATTTATATTTCAATTAATCTTCATATACCAATCATTAGATATGGTTTATTAATAATGATGTTTGTTATGATCATGTAGATTGTAGGTTATATTTATGTAAGTGTAATGTTTCCATTATTCTGTGATATTTTTTTAAAAAGAATATGTAATATTTTAAATTTCTTGAATGATAATAATATAAAAAAAATTAAATTATTTAAATATAATTATACATATCATGAAAGATGTTTAGTGATTAATGGACAAAGTCATATCATTTCACGATGGTTGTGGTCCACAAGTACATGATTGACATTATCATCTTTTAGTGAGTGAGAATATATGGAATAAAAAGATACATTATCTTTTAATAATGATAAATATTTCATTAATATCATAATTATTTCAATTATATAATATATATTTATCCTTATTTTGATCCATTTAATGTTTTAGTGAATAAAAAATCATATTTTTTGTATTGTGTTAGTATGTGGTACACACGCGTGATGTTATTTTTTACCCAGTGTAATAGAAGGTAAAAATGTATATAAGAAATAATTACTACATGGGTATAAATATATATATATAATATAAATTATATATATTATCATAACTAACCATTAAAGGTGTTAATTAAAAAACGAATGACATTAGTTCACGATCCGGTAGTCCATCGTTCTCACAAACAATGGGTTTTATCCCATTTAATGGAAGTGGAGATGGTTTTAGTTTATTACCTTAAATATAAGTATATGTGGGACGCATAGAATATTATATCATCATTTTATAATAATAATTGAAGGATATGGAGGAAGAAGAAAACAAAAACACAGATCAAGGAATGTAACATCTTCTCCGGGTATCCTCCTAAAGATAACAAAAAAATCCATCGAAGGTTGAATTTATGTGGAAAATACAGCTTCTATGATGATATGAGGAAATTTTTTTATTGGTTTTTTCATGAAATGATCAAACCAAAATGGTTTGAATTTGTGAGGAATTTAGGACAATGGGTGGCATTTTATAAGTGTGCTGAGTGGGTCATATGGAATATTTTGAAAAGAAAGAATTCGACCCTTGTTTTTACATATCACATGTCTATGAAATGGATTTTTGTTAATAATAGAAGTTATTAGGATGATATATTCCCATAATATGGTTTAGTGCATTTTTAGGATATTTTAGACACTTATCTTTTTAGTTTAACCAACCAAAAAAATCACTTTTTTCCTTAACCATGGTAAATAATATTTACTATATATAATATTCATTTTTAAAAAAATTATAAGTTTCCACTATTAGTTAATATATAATATTTTTATTAAAAATATAGAATCCTTTTTCACTGATTCCATTTTCATAAGTGGAAAATATTAGTGAAAAATTAATTTTATAGACATAGTGAGAAAGATGGGGTTTAAAGAGAAAATATTAAAAAGCATACAAAATTTTATATCGAAAATCAATTTGAAATTTATTATAGTGAATTAAATTGGATTTATTTACAAATTACCAAGATAATTTTTCTGTTAAAAAAATAATAAAAAATTAAATTAAATACGATTTTTCAATTAAAATTCATTAATATTGACTATTCGTAAAAAAATGAAAATTTTCGGAAAATTCCAAAAAATTAACCCAATGATTATTTTGATATGCCAATTTAAAATATATTGTCTACTTTATAAAATTAAATTTAAATAAAATAAGCATATATTAATTTCATTATTGTTCAAAAAAAGTCATAAAAATAATGTTTTTGACAAAATATTAATTATTAAACATATAAATTCATTACAAAAAATCTTGTATTTTATTTTTAGTTTGGTTCTTTTATATTAAAATTATAATAAATATTTAAAAGATAGTTATTACTATTCATATCTCTATCTTAAATGGCTATATTATGACACCCAAACTTTTAGTAAATATATTAATAATATATTGTGCTTTTATTAAAACTCAATGTTGCATTAACACAAGATAAAATCAGTGTTGTGTGTAGTGTATTCATAACTTGGGGTTTTAGGAAATGAAATATTAAAAATAAATTTATTTTTTAAAAAAATATAATTCATTAAAACACAGGGAGTTATATTATTCCCCGTGTAAAATTAATTTCCACCTAAAATTTAATAACATTTGGTACTAATAATTGTGGATACTTTTTCCTCATAAAAATATGATGATCTCTGGTAACTTCCTCAAGCCATTAGTTTCTACATGAAACAATAACCCGATTAGTGGTCATACATTATAGAACTTTCTATATTTGATATGAATTTCTACTATTTGTTCCTCATAAGAAACATCATCCTCCATTGGTACGACCTGTTAGTTCTACAAATATGATCAATTTGTAATGTATAAAATAAGGAGTGATACATGGATCAAATCATGAACCAGAGAGAGGTTTAGTGGAAGATTTAATTAATAATCTAATTTATGGATATGGTCAAGTACATTAATGGTAATGATATAGTGAGGGATTATTTTATCCTTTTTATTCAATGATTAATTTTTTAGAAATACCATCTTTCTAACATCAAATTCTAGATCACATCAACGATTATCTGTATACTATTTTTTTCAATATTATTCAAATCATATATATTTTATAATGGATCTACCCTTATATACTATCTCATTGACTTGATTTTTAATGGATTATTTATATAACATTTTTCTAGTACACCGGATTTCTATACTTCTTTCAATAATGTGATTTATGATGTCTTTGGCCTAGAATCTGCAAAATCGGTGCTTTGTGTCGGGTTGCCACACGTCCTCCTATGCACCACCTCATATTCCCATGTTTTCTAAATAACAATGAGGGTCTAGTATATCACATGGGGATACTATACCCTCTTTAACAAAGTATTCTAGAAAAGATAACCTATAAAACAATGGAATAATAAGAAATAAACCAGAATCATGCCATACCAACCATTCATCAAACATGGTAAAATGACTACCAACAATAAATACTCCATGTCATGTTAATAGTGCCAAAAGTGACTGAAAACAAAATATAAAAATGAACAACCAAAACCATTTAATTGTTCTTTAATCCATGTCTATATCCTAAAACATCCACTTCCCATGCCCAACTCAACTCCCACGCATAGGGCCTTTACCCTTGTCCTAACCTGCAAGAAAGAAATATTCTTGGGTACCCAATGGTATCCCGAGTAAGGTGTGAGCACAACATAGTGGGGCCCCAATAAAAGTTTCTAAAGAATATCAACTATATATTGAGATATCATGACAGTAAAAAATAAATGATAAGATAACCAAAATAAATCATTGGTTATTTTAGATTACAATATTCACATTATACATTTTCATTATTTGTTCCATGGGTTGGTTATTTACATCATTTAAAATATGGAATTATCCTGTAAATTTCCATGTAAAAGGGAATAATTATTGTTCCCTATCTCATTAGGTATAAAAATTTCATACAAAAAACATGAAATTTACTTTGCATCCATAGTCCAGTTAGTCTAATCAAATTAATATTTTAGGGACCTAGAGCCTCAGTTTGACTCTCTAACTTGTGCATTCCATGGGTGGGTTTTTGTGGATCAGTCCAACCCGACCCTTGCAAAGATCCTCAATATATTATCCCACACCACAAATCTATGTGAAAAATCATTTTTATCAATTTAACACATGTACCATATCACAAATCATACACAACAAATAACAATAATGTTCACAATTCGAATTTCATTCAACACATGAAAAACCATCAATACTTATCCAATTATAATATTTACCGTTTTCATTGCATATCCCATTTAAACCATTTCACATATCATACCATAACCTCTTTATATTATTCAAAAAATTTCAAACACTAAACCATTTCACATAACTCATCAATTCACAAGAATTATCCCACTTCCACAATTCAATTAAAAACTCATAAGTCATTTGGAAAATTCTCTTCATTCCATTTAATCCATTTCAAATTTTACAATGAATTCAATAATTCCATTGTCAATGAATATACTAGACTACCATCATTTAAATTTTATAATTCCAAATAACATGTAAACACATTTTCAATTGGATCTATATCAACACCAATAAACATTAGTATTAACATTACAATTTTTTCATGTTTGAGAATATTGGAACACCCTATGAGAATACATAACTTGGTTTAATCAAACTCAATAGATCCCATGAGTATCAGGAGGGTTTAAATCCATCATTTATCACTCCATTTTAACAAATATCACTAAATTCATCAAATTCACATCCATAGGGAAACAATATCACAACCATGAATGAAAAAATAGACCAAAAGACTATGACATATACTTTATATACCATATACCTATAATATATAGATGAATGACTACCTAAAATTATAATTTTTTCCAAACTCAAGAACCCTATAAATCATCAACCCATGATAAATTGTAAAAATTTGGTTTTTGGTCTTTAGAAGAAGAATAATAAAACCAAAATCTCTACATCAGAAAAGTGAATAATGAGAAGTGTTGGACTTACCGGGAGCATCAATAGGCACACAACATTACTCCAAAAAACCCATAAATAAAAAAAGATAGATACTTTGGATGATTTGGGGGATTATTCTCATTATTAGTGAAATAGGATGAATAATAGTGATGAATATTGGGTAAAATAGTAAAACTTATGAGGGTAACCATTAAAATCTCACTTTTAATGAGGCACATAGTTTGGTTGCACAGTTTTTCAAACTGTGTTACTACCTTACCCTAACTTATTCCCAAGAGGGGTCTATGTACCAAGGTTACTTAGGATCCCACACTTTTTTCCCAACCACGCATCAACCATTTTAAATTCCTCTACTGAAGGTTTCGTAGATTGTCTTTCCCCCTTTCACGGTTTATGCTAAACATGTATCATCTATGATACATGCATGTATTGGTTTGATATCCCTTTCATTTGTGTCCTAATCACCTAGAACACCCCCAAGCATCATTATGTACCATATAAAATTTAATTATCCATCAATAAAGGATTAAAACCATACTATAAACAAGACCATACCTCTATGATGTTCGATATCTTACAACCTCCCCATAATCTACCACTGTGTTCCACATATAGTTTCATTGGAATTGTATCATGGTAACTATTATTCTAGAAAAACTCAAATAGTTCTAGACTATTTTTTCCCATGGTCCTCTAAATTCTCAGACATGCTCCCTCAAAAAGTCCTCTAACAATTGTAAAGTACCCATTGATTTCTCATTCGTCTGTAGGTGAAAATACAAACTCAAAAAAACACGTGTGCCAAGAACCCTCTGTAATCCCTTCTAGAAGACAAATGTGAAACAAAAATCATGATATAAATCTATATCATTATGAAACCCATGTAATTAAACTACCTCACAAAAAAACAACTCACCAATTTGATCCAAAGTGAACCTCTTTCAAAATTTTATGAAATTAGATTCCTTAGTTAACAGATCTATGACTACTGATATTTTATCATTCATTCAATGCATAACTGTGATGTGTACCATGAAATATAATATCATATCATCACATATCGTTTTTGTAATTGGAAATGGGGATCAAAAACCACCTGACCGCTGATGTTTTTTTCTTCACCAACAGAAATGTATGGCATCACGACACAAAACCTACAACTAATTTCTTTATCCCTCGAACAAATAATGCCTTGAATATCATGACTAATTTTGGTATAACATGAACCATTGGCCACTTTGATTCATGAACTCACACATAAACTATTTTATCATACATGTTGGCACAAAAACATGACCACAAACATAAACGATCCCACTATCTCAAACAGTCCAACTAGATGGTGACTCTCTAGCTTTAAGACATTCCCTCAATCCCAAGATCATTAAATCCTCAAATTTCTACTCCTTGTTCCATACCAGATGCATGAAATTGACTACCATTTATGTTAGGGTCATCTTCCCTTGTCCCTCCTCCATATCTTTATAATTCCTTGAAAACAACGGAATTATCCTCCATTGGGATCTGGTTTCCTAAATTTCCTTATTTTCAGTCTTCTACCTTAAATCATTTAAAACACTATTTTCCTTTCTCGGTGTGTAATCAAAATCAAACCCAAAAGACATCATATAATCAACCCATCTTCAATACTAATGTTTCATATCAAACTGATAGAAAATGGACTTATGTTTTTTATGATGAATATGCATTATGAACCGCTATCCAAACAAGTAGTGTTGCCAATAATTTAAGGGATATACCTTTTCAACCAACTCCAAATCATGACTAGGGTAGTTTATTTCAGAATTCCTCATCTTTCGTGACCCATATTACACAACATGATCATCATACCTCAATACTACCCCATGTACAACACCAAACACATCAAAAAACAAGGTATAATCTTTACCTGGTTTAGGTAAGATAATAATTGGTGTAGTTGTCAGAAACTTATTTAACACATGGATATTATTATCACATTCCTCAAACCAACCAATGTTAATTCCCTTATTGGTCAATCCGAAAAGTGGTTCTACCAACAGGTAAATATATTTAATTATCCTTCAGTAATAATAGGGAAAACCCAAAAAACCCAAAACATCAGATGTATTCTTGGGATTCTCTCATGACACAACTTTTTGTAAATTATTTGTGTCTACTGCCACACCTTCCTCTATTATTATGCGACCCATTAATGTCACACAATCAATCCAAACATTATATTTTTATATATTTTGTTATATCATTTCTCCCATTGTGTACTCGATAAGATGTCAATAGGTTTCAAATTATCATCATGAGTCTTTGAGTATAGGAAGATGTCTTCAACAATGAAAACTATGAACCAATCCAGGTATGGGTGAAAGATTCAATTCATCAGGTCCATAAACATTGTTTTCTCATCGTTAAATCTGAACTACATCACAAAAAACTCATACAAATCAAGCATAATTTTGAAGGTTTTTTGTGCTACCTCAAAAGGTCTAACCCTTGTATAATGTTACCCAGACCACTGATCAGTCTTCGAGAAAACCAATTCAACATTGTTCAGGTAAAAAATAACATTGATTTAAGGAATATGGTATCATTTCTTAACAATCATCCGATTTAGATTCATATTATCAAAACCTAATTAAAAATTCATAAGATATCATAGAAAAAAAACACTAGTGATCCTTATGGAGATTTACTAGGTTGAATACACCCTTTATACACTATCTGACCCAACATATTTTTATACTTTTGGAGTTCTGTGAGAGAGATTCTATATAGTTGAGTGGAAACTACTTCGACTCCTAGAAGTGACTATATCATAAGCTCAACATCCCTCCCTAGTAGAAACCCCAATAAGTCCTCATAAAACACGTGAAAGAACCAATTGACCACCATAGGAAAGACAAGATGTTAAAAACCCCCATCATCAAGATCATGACAATCCACTTTCATAGTTAGTTCAAACAACTATTATAAAATATGCCCTACATGGCCTTCCAAAACATCTGACTATCCACGATGGACCTAAGTGTCTCCCTAAAGAGATGTAAACATAACCTTGTGATGGTAAAAATAAATATGGTATTTTTATAACTCTATCCAGTCCATACAAAAAATCATATCAAAACCTAAAATCTCATGACTAATCACATCCCATAAGAATTGGTACCCAACAACCTCACGAGTAATCTATTTATATTCACTAATTTTTTATTCTTTCACCTATAACTATGTATCAATCAAAAATAATCTATACAATGGGTCAACCACTAGTCCCAAAAAACTCACAAAAATAGTAGATATAAAATTATGTGAAATAGATGTATCAAAAAATACTATAGCAAGAGTGGAAGATGCAAGAATCATACCTCGAACAATCGATGGTACATCCTCACCACCTCCAGGTGTAGATGATAATACATGAATCTTGCATACACCACTACCCTAGGCATTAGATTGAGTTCATGGTGAAGGACTACCATATAGTTATAGATCCTCCTTGCCTATAGTGCCTATTATTTTACCTCAATCGGTACTTCAAGTAGATCTATAGCTATCTGATTGATATGGGGTAACCGAACCCCTTCATACACTACGAATCATCCTCAATCCTCCATTAGTACTTGTTTAAAAATGATTCCTACAGATATCTACACATGAACCATCATGCTACATAATTTTCACCTAGTTTGTGGTCAACTACACTATCTGTGTATGTTCCCCATCCTACCAAATAGATAGCATAAAATTCAATCACTACCTAGTGAGGCTGGATCCTTTTTCTGACTAATTTTTCCACCACTTCCCTAGTGTAAACTCTCAATGTGGACCTTTCATCCCTTAGAAGTTTCACCCCTGGTTCTCTCAAGTGTATCTGCATTCCCGCCACTAGTGGAATCCTTATGTCTTCTTTTATAAATAAGGTACTGATATACTACATAAAGAGCACTATTTAAATGGAATATATTTATATGTGATGTGATCTCTTATCTAATTCTATCCTTGAAACATCTCTTCAGAGCTACTTCATCCTCTACTAATGTCAAAATAATGTATTTTTTGTTAGTAAACTGTTTAACATACTCCATCACAGACATGGAACCTTTGGTTTAACCTCATAAATATTGAAAATTTCTTTTTTTATCAAAGTATCTAGAGGGCAATTCTCCTAAAAGAGTTCCTAGAAATATTTCCACAACATGTTGTCCTCCTACTATGTCTGGGATAAAACATCCTGCCAACAATTTTCCTAACCCATCAACAAGTTTCTCGCCTGCTCGACTCTCATCTCATGTAGAATCCCTAAGAGACCATGAATCATCTAAATGGACTCTTTTCATGATTCGTTCTAGTTGGACCCATGCTGAAACTCCCCAATCCAACCCCAATAGGTCTGGGGATGGTGACTAGCAGTCTGTATGCATATAAAATACATGGGAGGCATCACCTATGTACCTATACACACACACATCTCTAGGACCACAAATACTAAAATGTAGAAACCACTAAGGAATGAAATGCATGAATATAACTAAACCCAACCAACATAGTACAATGGAATGTAATTTTTGGAATATAAACGGTACCAAAATACAATCCAACTAAAATAGAGAGTCTAGAAACTAAAATTGCAAACTTTAAGAAAAAAATTGGTTCTGGGACTGCTGATCATTGTTTCAAGAACAAATCGGCCAGTATGGAATTTCACATAGCTCGATCTAGTACTGGAATGCCCTAGAAACCATATAAATGTTACTTGTTTTTACAAGACATGACACATGCATGAAAATCCTATGTTGGGGTGAGTATAAAAATTCTCAGTAGAGGTCCCAGAAAAATACAATGAAACACACAAAGAAAAGGTATAGTCAGATGTAAATATTTTAAGATTACATTACATATAATTAGTGAGACATATCCAGATATACTTGAAACCCAGACCCATTGTCTAGAGATAAGTCACAACAACTACATACCCATGTTAGTGATTCAGTTTGAAGATTCCATGAAGCACTAGTCTTGGAGAACTCACTCAATGAGTATGATATCTTAGATGACATCCATCATAGAATTAAATTCCTTGAAATGTTTCACGAGAGAGTTAGCCGTACAAATAGATATAAAGGGAGAAAAGATACACCCTTTCTGGGAGAACATAGTCTTATTTGGGGAAAGATAACAATGCATGAATGAAGATCACTATCAAATCCTTGGAAAATAGCATGGATCATTTGTATTCACCTACTATGTAAAGGATCATCATCATGTTGGGTTGGTCATGTCTATACCTACCACTACCTTGGGACCAGAACGGGTAGATGATCTCATTTGGGGCCTCTCTGAGGGATTATAAAAATATCTAGAATTTCCTACTAAAGGGATCATACTTTAATGGATGGAAATGATACCTGATCTTTAAGGGAACATGTAAAGGGGCCACTAACCCAAATTAAATATTTCCAAGGAATGGTGAATAAGGAGATCAATCTATGTAGAAAAGTGTACAAGGAATATATGAAGGTCACATGTTGTATCCCATGACTTTGGGTACTACCCATGTTCAACAACCCGAGTCAGAAGACATGTAATGTAAAAAGTGTGTACACAGTATATATTGATGGTCACACATTGTGTCTAATTGACTATGGTTCCGCTCTTTGTATGCTAGCTAGGTGCCCAAACCTGGCTTCTACCTATGTATGCCAACCTATGTACCGGTACATGGGGTAACATGCGTAACCAGCCTGATCGAGTTCTGTGGTGGGGTACATATCATTTACTACACCCTGTATCTGTGTATCATGTTAGATACATTTCGAGTCCCACAAAAGTACCCACATCCATGTGATAGTTTTCATACACTGTGTCATTACTTCATTCATCGACAAAACCTATCCTCCCAATAACTGACCCCACATGCTATGTTCTTCGGAGGAAACACTATGTTATTTATGATATTATAGAGTTTATTTTCATCCCCCATGATCCTCTAGTGATATTTGACCCACCGATCCAGCCATTCATTCTCCTTGAATGTTAGGAACCCAAGTCATCCTATCCGGGAAATGCCGATTTGATATGTTTCAAGCATCCAATCAGCTCTAAAAATACATTTAGATTATCTGTGTGAAGATGGGAAAAGAAAAATTTCTTCAGATCCGTGTTAATTCATAATTTTACATTTTCATCACACCTCCACATGGTTGTCACGAAATGGTATCTTTAATTTGGGATCGTTGTATTTTTAAATGGAAGTAAAATGTTCCATTTTTTATAACCCATTGATGAAAGTGAAGAACGTGGAGTCAATAAAAGGGGTAGAAATCCAAATAGAAGAAAGGAGTAACAAACCTCAGTGATCAATCATCATAGTGTTGATCCCTTCTAGTTAGAGGGATTAAACATATCAAATAAAAATACAAATCAGAATATGTATTGATTATTTCCCAGAAAAAAACCCGATAAAAGAACATCCTACAAGACCAAAGAACTCGCAGGTCAAATTGTTTGTGGGTGGTTATGAATTTATTGTTTAAGCCATGAATGTTAAAATATGAAATCAAAATATCAAACCATACCAAGATTTTGTATCGATCACTGATGAATAGTGAGTGTGCTATCTTCATCGATGAGATCCTCTAACATCTTTGGCACCATGATTCTTGTGTGGTTGGTTCATCAAACATAATTTTCGATAGGTTTCTGTAAGGGATATCATCTATATACTTCCATGGAATTATAGGGTTATGTAGATAACCAAGGATATACTCTTTAATATATTAATTAATATCACTCTTCATTGTGTTAATGAAAAGTAAATAAGATAAATATGGTAATTTATATTATTTCCATAAACGTCCAAAAGATAACTTCTGCAGCTGACCCTTGTGAGTAAATATTAGGGCTCACCTAAGTTAAAATCATCTCTATGAACAAAACGGTTCCCCTAGATTTCAGATCCGGGAACTTGTTTAACAGTTATTCAAATTTTTCACGAAAACCTCTCATCCTAAATATTTAAAAGTTTAATTTATTTCAATAATTTATACTAGGCACTAAATTCCTTCGCAAAGCATGTTCTTGAGATTAATCCATATAATATATAAAAATAATACATGGAAAATCTAATACGTTAAATTATCCCCACTATAGGGATTTACGTCACTAAAAAGGAAAAACAAAGGCTACTCAAATAGATATGGGGATTAGGAAAAAATATGAGCCTCCTGCTCCCATGTGCTCTCCTAAATATTATTGTGCTTCCACTAGACACACACCATGGTTATCACTCACCCATGAAGTATTATTTCATGTTGATCCTCAGTCTCTACTGGGTACTCTACGAAGTTCTCTCCATCTTCGATGTCCAAATCTCCCAAGTCGATGACATTTTATGGGTCATGCATGAACCTTCTCATCTACGACACATGGAAGACATCATGTACCCGGTGAAACTACCAACGTATAGATAGGTGGTACACCACCTTGCCAACTCTACACAGTTTCTGAAAAAGGCCAATGAACATAGTAGACAACGTTCCACCACATATAAATCTATACAAACCTCATCGAGGTGAGACCTTATGAATGAAATATTCCCCCTCTTCGAACACCAGAGGTCTCCGACATCTATTAGTATAATACTTCTTCCGAATATGTGTAGTTTTCATCGGCTATAGTATGATCTTCACCTTATCTGTGGTACCTCCCACCAACATTGTATTGATTAGTTCTGACCCTCCGGGGCTGGTCCAGCAATGTGATGACCGACAGGGTAGCCCATATAAATCCCCAAACAGTGACATAGTGATGGATGAGTGGTATATATTTTTTTACGAAACTCCACTAGTAGTAGGTGGTCCTCCCAATTGTGATATAATTCTACGATACAAGCCCACAACAAATCCTCCAGCACATGAATGGTTGTCTCCATCTGACCAGCTATAAGTGGTAGAATTATATGCTGTAATATATTTGATTCCCAAATATCTCCTGAAATCCCTACAACAAATGATGTATGAAATGATCATCATGATATGAGACTATCTTCAAATGGACTACATGAATCCGAACTCTCTCCTACATGTAGAGGCATCCGAGGCCCTCTATGGAACATAACTCCCAGATATCTAGAATATAAAGAGACATGGAGTGTCATTAAATGATCACACAGATGTAATCATGTCCCTTGTAAATTCTTGGTAAGCCCATCATGATGTCTATTGATATTCTACAAAACTTCCACTGTGGCACATTAAGGGGGTGAGATAACCTAACTGTCACCTAGTCCTCAGCCTTCACCTGTTGGCATGTAATACATTGAGAAAAAGATTATACTATTGCCATCATCATACATATCCACCAGAACTAACACAAATAGTCATGGTACATTTTTCCTCTCCGAGATGTACTACTAGTGGGGGATCATGAAACTCCCTCACAACCTCCTCCTAAAACACCACTATCACAGCTATGAATCCTATGAAAAGTACGATGTTCACCCCACATTTCAAATCTCTTTTTTGAGCTTTCCCAGTGGATTACTGAGCACATAATGTCTCTAAATCTATATCTCCAATTTTTGAATCCCTGACTCGCAACAATAGTGGAGGAGTAACAACCATCGACTGGAGATAAGTTGCATCCTCCCAAACTATGAAGGATAACTTTTGTGAGGATAACTACTCTGACGCCTCACTCATCATCTGCGAACTCAATATACAACTGAGAGCATCAACTACTCTATTCCCCTTCCCATGATTATAGATTATCTAAAAGTAAAAATCATGGAAGAAATCTTGAAATCTCCTCTACCTTAGATTCATTCCCTTTTGTGAGAAGATTCACTATAGGTCATTATAGTAATAGAAGATGATAAACCATTCACCACTCAGGTAGTTTCACCACTTCATTGATGTGAAGACTACCACTGAAAACACCCGATCCTGGGTCGCATAGTTCTACTCATACAACCTTAGTTTACACGAAACATAAGCAATAACCCATGTCTCTACAACGAGACACAACCATGCCTTGGCCCTGTTGCATTGCAAAAAAAACTATATACTCAACACCCTCTTTTGGAATTCTCAAGATCATTGCACTCGTAAAACACTACCTAAAATCCTGGAAATCCTACTGGCACATCCTTATCCATATGAAAGGCTTCCCCTTTTGGGTCTAGCCTTTACTTTCTTCTTATATTCTGGAGAAATCTGGGATAAATCTCCAGTATCATCCTGCCAACACAAGGAATCTCTACACCTCTATCACACTCTGATGTGGCTCCCATGCTAACAATGCTTCAACCATGGATAGGTCCACTACTACTCCATCTTCTGAGGTAACATGTATTTGAAAGTGGACCTCTTGTGTCATGAACATGAACTTCGCTATCTTCGCATAATGATGGTGATGTCAACATATTTCTTGAACTATCCGTAGGTGTCTCATGTTCACTTCCTTTGATATCTACTACACAAGGAAGTCATTGATGAAGACCATTACAAACATGTCTAAGTACAGATTGAAGATCCAGTTCATAAGTCCCCTGAACACCTTTAGTGAATTTTTCACTCCGAATGGAATCACCATGTACTAGTAGTGACCGTAGCAACATCTAAAATCCATCTTCAATATATCCTCATCTCTTACTCATAACTGGTGGTAACTCGATGGAAGGTCGATCATCGAGAACCACAATCCCACTCTTAGTTGATTGGAAATGCGATTAACCCTTCGTAGTGGATACTTTTTATTCACCATTACCTACTTCAATCACTAGTAATCCACGCAAAACCTCAATCTCTCATCTTCCTTCTTGGAAAACAAAACTGGGGCCACGCAGGGTGAAATACTGAGTCTTATGAAGCCCTACCTTTGAAAATTTTCCACCTTCTCCCTCAACTCACAAATCTCTATAGGAGACATCATATATTATGGTAAGGATATCCATGCTATCTTAAGGTTTAATTCGATGCAGATGTTGATTTTTATGTGGGAAGGTAATCCTATAATATGTTTTTGAATGATATCCTCATACTCCACCACAACTTCTGGGAACTAATGGATCACAACATCTGTTACCACAATGGTATGGATATCCCACTCATGATTGATCGGCTAAACCCTCCTAATTATTACCTCATATTGTGATTCCTAGGATTCCATTTCAACAATAATATAAAACCTTGTTCCATCACTGTAGAAAAACCTCCCTCCTTTCCTAAAGTAATCAATCTGTGAATGGATGGAAGATAACCCATCTATACCGAGAATGACGTCGTAAGGCATTGTCACTTCCACAAAATGTTTCCATCCAAAACACTTTCCTCCATCAGTAGGATCACACTATAGGAAATGATTCTTGATCATCGAGTCACCTCCCATTGTTGTGCCTAAGCGTATGGGTCAAGTCAATGGCTCCACCAGAATCAAAAGGTATAACACAAGACATGTGGTGAGGAAATAATAACTACCACTTGTGTCTATAAGTATGGAAGTTAAGGTATAAAACCCAAAGATCATACCAAAAATTATCCCTGGATTACCTGGTTCGTATGCCTAGACCACAGGTAGATGCATGTGCCCCTATCCCCCTTCTCCCTAAGTTGTGTAAGAACCTCTAGGGGGAGGTGTTGGAAGCATGTAAAAGTTTTTTTCCACCTCCTACAGCTCTCTCTACTCCCCTGCCACACTCACCATCTGGTGGGTCTTCCTGCTCCTCTATTTGTGTGATCCTAGGTGGTCTATCCAACACCTCCCACTCAGTAGTTATACGGGTTAGTAAATCCCTAGTGAGATGTCCCTGACCATCACTGAAGTTTCATCACCTCTCCCTTTGCTGACTGGACCCAACAAGAGATCCTTAGAATGTAGATCCCTTTAGTCCTCTTATGATGTCTCACTTGTCCCAATCCCTATTCCTGACATCGACTCCCAACTACTAAGGTATGTACACCTATTTACCTAATATCGACAACAAATGGATGTCTCTTCTCGGCCAAGAATCTCCCGACCACCAAATCTCACCCGAGCACTCCTACATAAGTCGAAATTATTAGAGGCACGAAACTAGATCAGATGTATCATAATAGACCACACTTGAAGGTCCAAGCTCTGATGTACTGATACCTGAACATATCCATCGATTAACTAGTGAGGTTGGTAAACCTATATGAATAGTCATACATCATTAAATTTCCCTGCTAGTGCTTAATAAGATCTTGGATACACACTTCTCTCTATGTAAACAAAGATAAATCCCCTTTAAAGGGTTTCGTGAACTCTTTCCATGAAAGAGTCTCCATGTCGTGAGTCTACGTGGTCAAAATCCACCATTGTTTTACCGAAACATGAAGAATTCTCCCTCCCAAGATCACCATATGGGCCACTTCTTTCCTCACTAAATGGAAAACATTGGCCACCACCTCAAGCCATTCGTCAACTGCTGGAGGGTCGGGCTCACCTCGGAACCGGATGGGTCTCTATCTCTGAAACTCATAGAGCATGCTAATCATACACTCCTCATCTTCATGTACTGTACGTACCATGTGTGTCTCCATTGGTGGTGGTAAAGAAGGTGCACCACATGGAGGTAACACCAAGGGGACAGTTCCCAAAATTGAATCTTCTTCACTCAGTGGGTCAACCTAAATATCGAGCTTCTGAATCCAAGCTAGTATGTGCCACAACGTCATCCTATAATAAAACAATTTGTACCGTAGTCAAAGTGTATATCATGATCAGTGACACTAAATGACATGGACAACACAACCCATTCCCCTTTGATTCATTCAAAATTTTCCCCTACAATTAGTGTTCTCATGTACCAAGTTGAAAATTATGTTATCAGTGTCCTATAGAATGGTTACCTTGAATTCCCACACCAACACTAGAGTCCTTAGATAGAAATAAAAGCGCAATACTCTTGACACTATTTCCCTAAATAATATAACATTTTCTTGGTTCTATGGTAGAATCAACTACCTATGATACCACTATGTCATGACCCATCCCAGTGGGGCTCGTAATGTTACTTCCCAAGCTTGACTTCAATAGGCCAGGGGCTGTTAATTAGCACCGAGTTGGAATATAAATAACATGATAGGAATTTCATATGTACTTATACACATGAAAACATATTCATGCCCACAAATGCTGAAATATAATAACAAATAATCATCAAAATTCATTGAAACAACTAATCCCAGCCAATAATGTACAATGGAAACTAATGTGTAGGATATAAATTGGTCTAGAATATAATCCCACTAAAAGAAAGAGTATTAAAACTACAATGTACAACCTGCAAGAAATAAATAGGTACTGTGGATACTTCTAGAATCTGAAGGAACACCTCACCCTCTAAGGAAGCTCATAAATATTGGTCACGTCCTGGTCCGCCTAGGACTCCGTCAGAAGGCCACTCATCTCTACAAGACATGACACATGTGGGAAAATCCCATATAGGGTTTAGAATAAAAATACTCAGTAGAGGATAAAAAAAACAAATAAATACACAAATAAATTATACAATAAACTCTAAACATTATATAACTATAGAACAAATAACACGAGAAACATATCCTGATATAATCGAAACCTAGACCTGTAGTTTTGAGGTAAGTTAGAGCAACCGCATAACCAAGCTAGTGATTCAGTTTGAATATTATAGGAATAACTCATCTTGGAGAACAAACTCTATGAGTCTCACTTCTCTAAGGATGTCTATCTATGATGTATGTTCATTCGGATGTATCACAAGAGAGATAGAAACACTGATAAATATTAATAGAGAACAGATACACTCCTTCTGGGAGAACTCCCTCTTAAGTGGGGAAAGATCACAATACAAAGATGAGGATCGATGTTAGGGCCTTGGAGTATACCATGACTCATATGGATTCACCTACTATGTATATGATCAACATCATATAATATTTCTCACATCTATACCTGACACTACCTAGGGCCATGAATGTTTATAGGAGCATCCTCTAGGCCTCTTGGAGGGATTTTGACTCTATCCAGAATGTCCCGCTGAAGATATCATACTATTAAGGATTGAATAGGTATATAAACATCAGGGAAATGAGAAATGTGGAAACTAACTCAAATGAAACATGTCCAAAGAATGGTGGACACATATATCAATCCATGTATAAGAGAGTACATTGTGTGTTACAAGGTCACACGCCATGTCCCTTGACATTAGGTACTTCCTACATGCAAAGACCTGAGTCAAAAGATATGTGATGTAAAAATCATATACCTGGTGTTTAGTGTTGGCCACGTTTCATGTTGGATTATCCACGATCTTCCATGTGTACACTGGCCAGGTTCCCATACACAGCTTCTACCTATTTATGCCATACTGTGTACTGATACATGTGGTAACCAGCGTAACTGGAATGGTCTGGCCATGTGTCGGAGTACATGTTGTGTACTCTAACCCATGTATGTGTATCATCCGAGATACATGTTCAGTGCTGCGTAATGAACCACATGTAAAGTGATATTTTTCATAGACTGTGTCACCACTTCCTGCATTGTTAAACCCTAGTCGTCGTAGAGTTGGCCCCACCCATCATGTTCTTAGAATAACATTCAATATTATTTGAGATTATCTATGCACATTATTATTCCTCAATTAACCTCTAGTGATCTTTGATCTACCAATAAAAAAATTCAATATTGAAAAAAATCATGATCTTGGGTCATATCGACATGACAATTCATATTATGTAATTTTTAGGCATCTAATCAGCTATAAAAACACATTTTGATCATTCGTATGAAGAATGGTCGTAGAAATATTTCTTCTAATCCATGTCGATTCATAATATTCCCTCGTCTTTAGACCTCCACTAGTTCATCACGATGTTAGAAATCCAATTTTGGATCGTTGTGTTGTGAAACAGATGTGCAACGATATGTCGTTAATAATACCATGAAGAACGTGAAGAACATGAGGTCACAATAGTTAAATAAATCCAAATAGCAGAAAATAGGAACGAACCTCAACTTTCGTTCATCATGGATTTAATCCTCTCTAGTTATAAGGATCTAAGAGATCAAATGAAAATATGAATCATAAAATTTGGGATTATTTCCCCAAAATGAAACTGATAAAATAACCTCCCAAAAAATGAATGATTCAAAAGTCAACCTATTCATGGGTTGATCCATGTTAGTTTTTTTAATCCCATAATGGGTAAAAATTAAATAAAAAACAACCACTACCATGAGATATCATCAATAAATAATGAAAATGGATTGTGCTACAATCATCAATGAGAACCTCTAACTTTGTTAGTGCTGCAATTCACAAATTTTTGATTCATCATCTTTTGTTGTTAAGAGGTTTCTCAAATGGGTCTCATTTAAACACCTAAAATGAATTAAGTGGTTATTTGGATAACCCTAAAAACTATACACAACAAATTATTTAAAAGATATCTTCATTGCATTGGCACACAATTTAATAAAATTAATATTTTATTTTACTCTATTTCATTAATCATTCAAAACTAATATCTACTCTTGTCCCATTCTCATAGATGTTAGGCCTCACCTAAAATAAGGTCACTAATCTGAATGGAATGGATCCCTCAAGTTTCTGTTCTGGGAACTTGTTTAAATGTTATTCCATATTTTTATAAAAATCACTCATGGGAACTAGTTAAAAGATTAATTTATTTTGAATGTTTATTTTGGGAACTATGGGCCTCGGAATTGAATTTCATCACAAAGACTGGTCATTAAATAATTCCATATAATATTTAAAAATAATATAAATAATATCCAATAAATTACAACTCTATCCCAAATTTGGCTGCATCGGGTCCACCCTATCCAACAAAATTCACATCTTGTTGGAACTATAACTCCCTATCCATCTCAAACATACTTGGTACAACCCACCCTTGGTCTTGTTCCATCATCCCCATGAAACAAGTGAATTTATCATGACACTTTTCCTCTCCCCAGCTATCTTGGATGATTGAGTTTACTTTCTCCATTTTAGTATATCATTCTTAGAGACATCTTCTGGTCCCTCAACTAGACACGATGTCATTGTGTAATCATCCTATAATAAAAAACCAGACACCTAATAATACATAACACAAATAAACTAAAATTAACATAAAATAACACTATCCAAAATACATAAACAACCCATTTAAAACACACAATTTGAATAGAAATAATCACATCTATCACATGTCCCACATCCATCACTTAATATTGGGCATGTCATCATACATAGTAACATGCATTTAATTAAACACCCTTTTCATTTTATTTCATGTTATATCCATGTTTTTAACTCATGTTTTAATTTTTATTAAACATAATCATTTAACCATTATTCCTCATTCATTACAATTAACTATTTTCATCTTCTTCATTAGACACGATTTTAATAATTTTTTTATCATATTGAATATAATTCTACAGATAAAATCTCACACATCCATCTTGTGTATTCCTACAATGATGCAAGAAACCTATATACCTAGGTTCCTAACATGATGAATAAAGGAAAAATATCATGAAATATCAAACATGAGAAAAATATCATAATATATTTACATCACACAACAATTACATCACCAATTGGTGAAATATCCATCATATGTAACAACACTTATCATGAAAAACAATTAACATCTTGGGTAATTAGTTTTTTTCCTATATAATGGTCAGATACTTCCATGAACAAGAAAATTTTGAAGCACTGAATCTTCATAATATCCTACATACCTTAACCAAATATAAATTCATAAAAAACCTACAATGATAAAACATTGTAACATCCTTAACTCATAAGACACAGATCTATTTCTCTAAGACAGGTCATCACATGACCTCAAGTGTGACCCCTAGTACAACAGAGGTTTCCATCTAGAAATGAGGGTCTAATACATCAATTGGAGAGTCTGTAACCTCTTTACCAGAGTAATACATATAAGATAACATATAAAATAAAAGAACAATAAAACTCAAAACCAAAAAATTCATTACCAACCATATCAAAAATAGGGTACAACCAAAACCAATAAAAAAATAATTCATGTCATGATAATAGTGGTGAAAGTGATAAAAATCCAAAAAAATGGATAATATATGAATCTCCAAAATGTCCCCTAAATCCATGTCTAGATCCTTCACCATGAAAAAACAAATCCCTACACACCTCCTTCGCATAGATCCTTTACCATTGTCAAGACCTACATTCTATGAAATCGGCTCGAGTACCCAATGGCAGCCTGAACAGGGAGTGATTTAAAATTAGCAGGGTACAACCAATGTTGAATAAAAAATATCCAGTCTAAATAGAGAGTTCATGAAGGTACTAAATAGATGACAAGAAAACAAAAAGATGACTTGGGTTCCATTAGCTACAAATATTCACATTATCCATTTTCATCATTTGTTCTATTGGTTGGGAATTTATATCATTTACACAACAAAGTAATCTGGTCAATTTCCATTCATAGGGGAATAAGTGTTGTTCCCTACCTCACTAGAGATAAAAACTTCATACTCAATACACCACACATACATTGGAGCCTCACTCTGGGTAGTCTACTCTAATGAATCTGTTAGTGTCATAGAGCCTTAGACTGAGGTTGAAGTTGAATGGATCCCTGAGCCCGATCCTTCTACCCCCATAAACCTGTTTGTTTTGGGTCCTCCAAAAGCTCTTCCCCCTCTCTCCATCTCTCCAATATACTTATGAAACTCCTTCATCTTGCTAGCCTAGGAGTAGGGTGGGCCTTATCCCATGAAATCTGTTGAATCATCGAGAACCACTGGGTTGATCACCCGATCAAAATCAATGCTATTGTCTCCTGGTCCCTCATCCAGCATAATTGTCTCAAGGAAGTTTGGGGCCCAAGATAAACTCAATAGCATTCAATTATCTCCTTTATAGTGTGGAACGCGCGTGGCCTCGGTGCACATGTGAAAATAGATTTCATCTCTTCGGAATTCCTTAAGTCTCGTGCTTTCATTTTTGGTGTCCTCTAACCTAAGTTATCTACATCCAAAATCAAGGATTCCGCGGGTAGAATCAAAGAGCGTGGATATTTTTACAATGCACTGATTAATCAACAAATCTGGATCTTCTGGCGGCCCGATGTTAGTGTTGAACTGGTAGCATCGTCAGATCAGTACATTACCACTAAGGTTACCTCCGACCCTGTCTCTTTTTTCATATACATTGTATATCCAAAATATGAAGTCGAGGTTAGAAGAAGCTTATGGAATGATCTCACCTACTTCGATATGGGTGAAAATCCATGGCTTGTTGGTGGGGATTTCAATTTTATTTGGGATCCGTCAGAGAAGAAAGGAAGAGCCGATATTCTGCGGATAGATAGCTTAGAGTTCACATCCTTTCTATCAAATGCAAATATCATGGACATGTGTTTTTCAGAAGACAAATTTTTTTGGTTCAACAATCATAAGGGGAGTCAGCATATGTGGTGCCACATTGATGGTTGCCTGGAAAATTGCAGTGATCTTTCGGCCTTCCCAGCTACTAAGGTCACCCACCTGGATAGAGCAATTTCGGACCATTCTCCGTTACGGGTTTCACTGTCACTCAGTACAAGTCAGGGGGGAATTTTCTCTACTATCACTCATGGTCTAGCTTCAACGGCTTACTCAAGACCATGCACTCCTCTTGGGAACTACCTATTTAGGGTAGGCACTAGACCAAACTGCATGACAAACTTCGGCACCTAAGAGAGGACAATCTTCAGTGGATCACTACTCATCCCTCGTGGTTACGGGACCTGGATGCTATCAAAGTGGAGATCAACCATAAGGAAATTTTGATGGAAATTTTTTGGGATGTGTCTATGTTAGGTGTATTGGTTCACAAGAACGAAATGCTGGGAGAGTTACTTCTCCTTACCGAACACCACTCCCGGGAAAATGAAAGGGTCAAGTGGCTGTGAGAGGGCGGCTGAAATTCTACTTATTTTAATGCTTGTATTAATGAGAGAAGAAGTAAGACTTATTGAAGCATTTTTCAGCAAGACAGATCCTAATCTGACGACCCTAAGGTTATTGGTGACATGGTAATGTCCCATTTCTCTGCTATGCAGGCTGGCCCCATCTCTAACAGACAAGATGGGTATCCCTTAGGGCATGTAGACCTGTTTGAAGGAATTCCTTGACAGGTATCTGATGAAGACAATTTCATTCACTCCTCTTGTCTAGATGATGAGGAGATTCTTGAGGCTGTCAAAAATCTCAATCCAGAGAGTTCCCTAGGTCTGGACGGCCTCCTCGGATCATTCTATATCACCTCTTGGGACCTTGTTTAATAAGACCTCACTAATGCCATCCGAGATTTTTTCTGAGGTTGTCATCTCCCTCTTGTGGCCAGTGTCACCAAGCTGGTTCTTATTCCTAAGGTCAAGAACCCATCCTCTCCCAACCAATACAGGCCTTTCAACATGTGCAATTTCCCGTACAAAGTCTTAGCTATGGTGCTCAATAGGCGGATGGTTCGTTACCTTCCCCAATGGATTTCATTGGAGAAGCAGGGATTTTTCAAAGGGAGAGCTACCCAGGGTGCGATTGGGTTGACTCAAGAGAAGTCTCAAAACATCGATGCTAAAGTGACTGGTTCAAATATGATTCTCAAAATTGATAGGGAGAAAGCCTATGATACGCTTGAGTGGAACTTCATCATCATGGTGTTGCAGTGTATGGGATTCTCCCCTTGGTCCATTGACTTAATGCATAGATGTTTCAGCTCGCCATGGTTTTCCATTTCATTTTCGGGACCTACTGTGGTTTCTTCAAGTTAGTGTATGGGTTAAGGCAAAGGGATCCTCTATCACCAAGCCTCTTTATCAATTCTAAGATTTTGTCTCACGGTACCTAACAAAAAGTATTTCTACTAGAGTCATCATTCCCTATCGTTGCAAGAATGCCACTAATGGAATTTCTCACCTGATGTTTTTAGATGACTCTATCTTCTTTATTAATGCAAGTCGGAGGTCCATCTGGGGTATTAACATGATCCTGGAGACCTATTTGAAGTTGAGTGGATATCGTGTTAATAGAGATAAGAGCAGTTTATTTCTACCCAATAACTGTCTGAGCAGACGGGTGAGTAAAGTGGAGCAATTCCTGGGTATTCTCAGAAAATTATTCTCTTTTTACTACCTTGGTGCACTGATATCTTCTTCCACTCTTAGGGTACAACATTTTGACTAGATTGTGTATAAAATCTCTGATCAGATTACCAACTAGAAAAACCGATTTCTCTCGTTTGGTGGAAGGATTACACTGGTTAATTGTGTTCTTTTATCTATTACAATTCATGTTATTTCTTGTCTCATGGTCCTGAAGGGTGTCTTACATAATATGGAAAATATATTCAACTCTATTATATGGGACACACACTTTGACGGGAGACTTCATTGGGAATCCTGGAAGAGACTGGAAAGACCTGCTCAAGAGGGAGGAATTAATGTGAAAGATCTAGCTAATACCATGGAATGCATGCATGGGAAACTGGCCTGGGAGGACATCGTGGGGGATAATTTATGGGACCTATTCATTCAAAAAAAGTATGGTAGGAATCTGGACATGTTTAGGTGGGCTGAATCTCCTCTATGGCGCACTGTCCAAACGCACATTGTTACAATACATGCACACAGTAGATGGATTATTAGGAGGGGTGACATCAATTTATGGCATCAAAACTGGGCTGAAACCAAACTGACCTTCCATGGGTGCCCAGTTCTTTTTATCTCTATCAAGATGTCCAGTATCTACCCTCAGTTTAACAATACGATTCTGGATGACACACAACGAAAATTAATTTAGTCCATTGTTCAGAACGAGGACCCCGAATGTTGTATTTTTGATGCTTCACCGGTGGGTGTTTTCTTTAGCAAGGGTTACCGACCATTTCTAGGAAATTCCTCAGAAACTGGTGAGTGGGGAGATCTGCTATGGTGTAAGGAAGTCCCATCCAATTTGAACTTCGTCCTGTGGTGAGTTCGGAACTAGGCCCTCTCTAGTGATGATAATGTGAACCAAAATGGAGTTTCACTCGTTTATTGATGTGCATGATGTTCTGATAGACAAGATGAATCTGTGACCCACCTTTTCATTGAAGGCTTGTGGGCTCAGTAATTTTTGGGAGGCCTTCGGTGCTTCTAGTAGCTGCTCGGCCTTTACCAGCACTGACTCCCTGCAGGCATGGTTCCAGGGGGGTGATACTATCATTGAGAAGATGTCAAGGGCGGTGATCCTACTAGCAAGGTGCTAGAACATCTGGCAGGATCAGAATTGTCTGAGGCATGAGGGTATCATCACCTCACGGGCAACACTCCTCTTCAGAATAAAGTCTATCATTGTTGATCTCACTCGACTCTTTATGAGCGGTGAATGGGATCCCTCATTTAGAAATATTTTAATGGCCATAATTCCAATTCCCAAAACCCTGCATGGTAACTGGGTTCATTGGTTCCCACATAGTACCAGGTTCAAGCTAAATTCGGATGGTGCCTACGGGATGTGGGTCATGCAAGGTGGAGGTATTGTCAGGGACCATAACGGGTCTACAATCCTTGCATTTTTGGCCTTTTATGGGAGTGGCAATTCCCTTCAGGCAGAGGCGAGAGGAATTCTCACTAGACTCATTCTATGCGGTGAGAGGAATATCACCCCCTCGGCTATTGAGACCGATTCCACATCCCTTCACCATGATCTTCAAGGTTGTGGCATTACACTATGGTGCATCACATATACTATTCGTAAGTGTCGTTGTCTCATTTCCTCGTAGTTGGAAATTCTTCACACATGGAGGGAGGGATATAGAGTCATAGGTTGTCTAGCCTCTATGGCGGGCCCCGGTGAAGAGCTCAAGTGTTACTATAATCCTGTATCCCTTCCACCCGGGAGCATGGCACTTGTCATTGGGGATGCTCTCAGACTCCATTACTTTAGACCCCCATGACTTCCCCCTTGTGTCATGTATATCTTTGTTCCTGTATGTTTCATTTGTTGTAATAAAAAACATCTTTGGCTTATTCAAAAATTTACATAAATTAACCCATTTCACACAATTCATTAATTCACAAGCATTATCCCATTTACATAATTATATTATAAACTCAAAAGTCATTTGACCCATTCACTACATTCCACTTAACCCTTTTCACATTTTTCCAAACATTCCCTCATGCCATTTTCAATGACTAGAAATGAATGCGATTAGTTTCATTTTATTATTTTAATTAGCATGTCAAAACATTTACCATGGTCTCTATTGCAACACCAATGAACATTAGGCTTAATATTACATGTTTTCCATGTTTGTGAATATTAGCACATCCCATTGGTGGTCCAATCTAGTCAAATCAATCTCTGCAGAGCACATGGGTTTCATGAGGGGTTGATTTAATCATTTATCCACCCATATTATGATATATTATTATTTTAATCAAATGAACATCAATTGGGATGAAATATCACAACCAAACATGAAAAAATCGACAACAAGACTATGAGATATAACTGTTATACCACCTATGTCAAATCCATTGATGAATTATCACATAAACATATACATAGATTCGGATTCAAAACCAAATAAATCCCCAACCCATGATCCTCTATAAAAATGGGTTTTTAGGGCTTTAAAAAAAGATTAATGAAGTCACAAGAATTTATCTGTAAAAGATAAGAAAGAGAAATGTAATACTTACATGGAGTTTTGATCCACACCCAATGATACTCCAAAAGGCCTAGAAATGATGATGATAGATCCTTGGGAAGATTTTGGGTTTTAAGTTGGAAACTAGGGATAGAGGAGAAATAATGGCAATGAAAAATGGGTGAAACACCTAAAATACTTATAGAGAAACTGCAAAATCCAACATTTAATGGGGAATATAGTTTTGTAATCCATGTTTCGGTCCCTATACAAGAGGTTTCCCAGACGCATAGTTACATGGGGATCTTGAAAGCTTTGAAAAACCATGCACTAACCTATGTGAAATTCCTCTGCCAAATGACTCATTGTTTTTATTTCCCCTTTCATTGATTACACTAACCATGTTCCAGCCTTACAACATGCATAGGATGACCGAATTTCCTTTTTATTCATTTAATAAACCCCCAATAGATCCATCAATTTCCTCATTCTACAGGTAAAAATTTAATTATACAGTTTTAAGGAATTTAAACTATTATGGAATAAAAAACATACCTCAATGAAGTCTTTGATCATATATGATTTTTAAGAAACCATATAAATAATCAATAAAAATATATTTTTGTATTTAATCTCAACTAGAAGAAAGTGTGATTCCAACCACCATTAATATAAATTAAAAATTACCTTATCATATTATATATGGTTTGAAATGATCACTCTATGTTGAAACTAAACTCTATATCAACATATTACTGATGAATTCACCGAACATCAGGGTAAACATTGGATCTAGATGAAATACAATTTAATTTCATACTCCATGTAACCATAACACATACATAATGTATATTCTAGTAAAAAAATCCAAAAATAATTCTTCTTTGATAGTAACGAAGTCTAATAACTTCCTATGGTGATAAAGTATAACCCCTAATTACCTCAACATAATATATTAGATATACATTAATGTTTAAAAATAACATTATTCATGTTCTATAGAAGGTATTCATCCTCAAAATCAAATGGATAAATTTTCATAAACGTCTCCTAAATTACTTATTATATTGTTAAACTCTCATCAAATAAAACCTCATGATGGGTGGACAAGACATTGAACTTATAGTCAATAATAAACATATAAACCCACAATTGAGCCAATAAATATTTAGATAATCATATAGGAAGATGTATATTAGACCGGAAATATCATATTCTTTAGATATTCCATGATTCTTACACCCCAAATTCTAGAGAAAAAATTATTCTAAAACATAATTCTTGAATTAAAATAAATAAATAATCCAATCCATTTACTTCAAATATTGAAATGGAATATGTCGTTATTTGCAATAGAATTTATTTATTAAGTTAGATGATTGTGTTTGATAATCCCCATCTAGCCACATACAAGTCATTGAACTCCTAAAAAAATCACATTATGATATTCTTTTCCACATATGTAAAAACTTCCCCTCTATTTCCGGTATTCTTCCCAGTTCTTCTTCCCAAATTCATTACATATACGAACCAAAACATTTCATCGTCTACAATCATTGACACATGAACATTCATAAAATTTTATCATCCTCTTATTTTATTCTTTGTAAATCTCAAATAAGTTCATGTTATTAATCATAATTAGTGATAGATCATTATACATATTCACAATATCAATCTCTCTAGTCATCATAGATTTTTTTACTCATATTCACTGAATATTCCTTCATATTCAGTTTTATAATGACATTTTCTAGTTCATCCATTTAATAAAACCAAGAACACAGTGTAAGAAACATTAATCATAATGGAGAACCACATAATCATTTAAAATCACATAAATGATATATAAATCACGACACCTTATTATTTAGTCTATGAACCTTAGGTTTAACCTATTTTATTCATATTCATATTCTCATTTTAAATCCTTTATAATGGTTCATAAAGAGTTTGTAAATTTCAGAACTGTATCCCCTTAGATTTTAATTCTATGTGGGTAGTAAGGCCCATTATCATGCACCATGTGATTAATGAGTGTAGTAAAATTCACCATTTCTAGAGTTATTTACCATAGGTAGATCTCTAACAAATTCATATCCACATGTAGTATCTAGACATGTTTTCGATCTCTTTTAATCCACATTCTCAATCCCATACCAAATTTCCATTAAAATTTCCTACACATTGAATCATACGTAGACTTATCCTTAGAAATATCTTTATAGGTAACAATATGGTTTTCTCATCAAAATTTTTAATTGGAAACTGAATATATCATGTCATACAATCTATAGTGACTGACGCTTTCATACAGAGATATTTCATCTCTTTAGATGAATATTCAATACATTACACAAAAACACAAATATAGACCATAGATAATTAGTGTATTTGGGGAAAAGATACATAATCTTATTAGTTGGTTATTGGAACTCAATGTTTCCTATATTGGTCTACTCATTTAGTTCCCCTCATAGAAAAACCCTACATGAAACCTTTCTTCATAAAACGTGGAGATGAATCATAATAAAGGATATGGTTAGATTCCCAATAAAACTAAATAGGTAGATACGTACTCATAACATGAACATAATAGTATTATCACATGAAAAAAAATTAGAACCATTCCATACAAATCAATGATCATAAACATGGGTCATGACATAATGATTGGGAGTTCATAAGATGTGAATAATTTGGAAATTAAAGAACATGAGTCATTTGAGAATAAAATTATCATAACACATATATTTATTCAAAAAAATATAATCTTATAAAATAATTTTTCAAGGCTTCCCACCAGGACTGTCATAATATAATAGGCATTGGACAAATGCCTGTATATCTACTTGAAGCTTGAAATAACATAATGTATACCCCTTTTTATTCTTAGAATAACAACCTATACTCCCATATTATTGGTCTTTTTATAATAACCACTATACAATCTAATATCATATAACATTAATCATTATCCTATCATTGGAGGGTGTGATATTTCCCACCGATCACATAATGAAAATCATACATACGTATGCCACAAGATCAAAAAATATTCTTCTTAACAGAACTAATTAAATAAAATGGGATTCAGAAAAATTTCATATTTTCATAACCTATTTAAAATATATTTTTTCAAAATAATTTCATCATTTCATCACAACATAACTCATAGAAAAAGGATGTGGATTTCAAATGAATTATATCATGAAATAACTCGTGGAAGAGAAACATGTTTCATAAAATAATTTCATTGAAAAAATAAAACATTGAGAAAAATAATATAAATGGTATCCTTAAATAATATACCCAGTAAATCATAAGTACGATCAATAAAGTTCATCTTAGAATTTATTTAAAAAATATAATTTATGAAATATTGTGTGAAAAAAATCCTTTCAACTTCGGAAAACAATTTTTGAAACACAAAAAAATTTCAAAATCCTTTTCATAATAAAGAATTTAAATAATATTTTAAAAAACTCACAACTATTATAAAAAAGATTTATTTCAAATAATATTCGAAAAAATTAAATGGAAGTTTGAAATCGTTAAGAGTTCATGATATTGTGAAACACTTTTTAGGTCATGAATGATTAGCATTCTATTATTCATTTCAAATTTTCAGTAATACCCAGACTTGATTTTTTTTAAATTAAAATAATATTTATTTAAAATAAAATTATAACAATTCCATAATTGGTTAAAATATATTTCAATAATAATATGTAAATATAAAATTATTTATTTTTTTGGAAAACATGGTTCTTGAAGAGAATTATTTTTCCAACCAAAGGGAGAAATAATGTTAGCTTTTCATAAAAACATTAATCACAATTTTATTGAGTAAAAAAGTGTGATATTGTGTAAAAATTAATTTAAATTATAATTAATTAAAATATTATAAATAAATTAATTAGTTTCATGAGATATATATCTTAATATTTCATAGTTGGAACCATAATTACCATGAGTCATGATAAACAATGAGATTGTAAAAAAATCATCTTACAAATTTGGTAACTTCAAAAAGTAATCCCCATTTACGAATAACATTAAATGGAACATAAAAAATCATAGGGGAAAATAAATTCCAAATATGACTTTTAAAAAGTTCAATATATACACCTCATAGAAGATTATTGGTTCATAACGTAACATATGTCTCAAAGAAAGAATATTAAGACAAAGATCCTTTATCGCTTTAGTATTCCTTTCAATCATAATCCAAAATAAAATATAGAATTATATGAAAACTTAAATATCATTAAAATTGTGGGATATATGATGTAACATTTATAAAGAGTAGTATATACACCATGAAAAAGAAACTATTGGTGTATTAGTATATGTCTCTCAGAAATAAAAGAGACTAGAAATCACTTACTATACATATCGACTTTTTTAATACTATATAGAGATTATTTTTTAATAAATATTATTTTAATATAACTATATTATAGAACCATAGACATATATATCATAACATATATCATTTAAGTATATCATTTTATTGTATTATTATTAGAAATTACATATTAATGTCATGATTCAGTTAAAACAACTTTGTTTTTTGTATAGGTTTTGATTTGATATTTTTGATACTATTAATTTCATAATGGATAACTAATCTCTATAAGAATAGAAGTGAAAAAATTATCATTTGTATACATCAATAATAGTTTTAATAAAAACATGTTGAAATTTATTAATGAAAAATGAAGTATTTTATGATCATGGAGATGATAAGTCATACGTACATAGGGATAACGTTTCCATTTTTTAGTGATAATTATTTAATGGAGTCAGGTATACTTTTATATTTACATAATTATTATAACATCTTAAATAAAATAAAATTTATTTAAATAAAAATATACATATCAGATATGTGGTGTTGTCTTTAAATGAGAGAGTCGCATTGCTACATGAAGGTGCTATTCCACACGTACCTGATGAAATTATCGTATTTCAGTGAGTGAAAATGTAAGAAATAAAATGATAAAATATCATTTATGAAAGATAAACATTTCATTAAGATCATAGTTATTTAATGTATGTCATATATTTGCATCACTATTATCTTACATTTTAAGTGTTAGTGAAAAATGAATCACATCGCTTCGCGAGGCCGTAGTCTGTTATACACATGAGCGATGTAATTTTATCCCCTATAGAATGGGAAGTGAATAAGGTATATATAATATAATTACCCCATAGGTATAATTATAATATATATATAATATATATGTATATACATCATATCCATCATCATTCCCAACAATGATAGGTGGTAATAGAAAATTGATTGATATCGGTTCGTAATGCGGTATTTCGCTATAAAAACGAGCGATAATTTCATAACACATTTGATGGAAGTGGGGATATTGGTAGGTCATTTCCTTAACATATGAACATATAATTATATGTTAGATACATAGGTTATTATATCATAATTTTATAATAACAATTTAGGTAATTAGTGGAAAAATAAAACAATAATTCTCATTGATGAATGTTACCCCTTTTTTAGGAATCCTCTTTAGTTTTGCACCAAAATAATTCCAAGGTTGGATTTATAACCATATAAGGCTTCTGTAATGATAGGATTAATGATTAAAAGTTATATTTGTAGGTATTTTAGGAACAAAAAGTGTTTTAATGTTTGATAATGATGGGATAAAGGGTGTCATTTTTTATGTGATGTGAGTGAAACACTCGAATGTTTTTTAAATAATGAATTCTGATGATATGTTAATCATTTTATAAGGATAAAAAATTAATTATTCATGAAACAAGAAGTTATATGTATGAAACATGTTCATAAATGTTTTTTGAACATGTTTTGGGTATTATTGACCATTATCATTTATTTTAACACTTGGTTAATTCATACTTATCATAATGATGTTAAATAATTTTTACTATTTCTATTATTCATTTCGGTAAAAAAAATTAATTTTAACTCACTAGATAATATATAATATGATAATTCAATATATATAATCCATTTTTAAAAAATACATTCATATAATTGGATTATTTAATTTAAAATTATTCTTGTATACAAATTGATAAAGCAAGGTTTTAAAGAGAAATATTCAAAATTTTACGTGCTTTTTATATCAATATTCATCCTGAAATTGATTCAAATGACTAAATTTAGATTAAATTTTTTATATTGGAATAGAATATAAATTAACTTTATAACAACAATTTAATAAAGAGGATGTTTTTATTTAATACTCAAGAATTTTTTACTATTCATAAAAATATGAAACATTTTAAAAAAATACAAATATTCACCCAAACATAATTTTCGTATAGATATTTAAAAAGTAAAATTTAATTTTTTTAAGTTAAATTTATAAAAGTTTTAAAATTAAATTTTATTATTTGATATGACATTCATAAAAACAATTATTTTGAGAAAATCATATTTTTAAAATACATAAAGACGTTACAGAAAATAATTTATTTTATTATAAACATTATTCTTAACTATTTACTATCACATTTTAATCTATAAACATATTATGGACTTAATCATACATGGTATTTAATATTACATGGGATCTAATATGTATTTTAATCTAATTATTTTTTAATATAAAATAATTATTGAGTAAATGATGTCAGTTTTATTTATATATCGTAGGAATTTATTTCTAAACACGTTACATTATTTTAAATGGATGAAAAACATATATATTATTAATGGAGATGCAGTTTAAGGAATAAAAAATTTTCCCAAAACCATGGGTATTACCTGATGTTTTAATATCATTAATTTAAATTGATGAATCTAGAAACATCTTTCTATGGGTATCCACCAAAATATGTAAACAGAGTTTCTTCCACACGTAAGTCCAATATAGTTTTGTTAGTAAAATGAAACATATCTGGGGAAAAAACATCTTACGATAATATAATGATCCTTAAATAGAATCCTAAAAAGAAAATAATTTTTTTAGGGTGAAACTACTCTATATATAGTTATTTTAATAATGTGTATGAGTAGTAATTTCACCAATGAATATCATTTTGTGGGTAAAAACACTGAAAAATAGGATGTATTTAATAATGGATAGAATATTCCTCAAAGAAAAATAATATGCTTTATAATATACAAATTTTTAATTATTCATTTTTGGAAACATGATTTTATTGGTATAATATCTAAATTAATGAAATAAATTTAGAGTCTTAATCAAGGTAGATCATTTTTTTCTAAATAAAATCTTATTGAAAAATGATAAAAATAATATTTCATCAAATAAATTATAAATAACTAAAATTATATATGAAATATTCCATTAAGGTATTCATTGAAATGGTGTATACATGGTAAAAAAAGAAAATTAAGTGTCTAGTGTTATTAAAGACTCAATTCTACATAAATTGTAATGAAATGGTATTTCAACTTTTGGAAAAAAGTAATAGATTGCATATAAAAAAGATATTACCATGAAGTAAAAAAATGATGGTAATCTATAATTAATGAATAAATAGAATAAAAAATATCAAAATTATACCGATAATACATTGAATAATGCTTTATCAAAGAGATTCATATTTTTTTAAGTAGTGGATACATCAAGGAAAATATAAAACAATAGATGATTATGAGAATTGATAGGATACAACCTGAGAAAATTTGATCATTTTTCTATGAAACAAAAAGTGAAATAAATTGACTAAAATAATTCACAATAATCCATGCATAAGTTCGAAATATTATAATTATGCTTCCAAATAATTTTTACTCGTTTTTACTACATAATTAAAAGAAGAAATGAAAATACAGTAAGTACAAAATAAGGGAAGTTATAAAGGTAAAATAATAGATCCTAATATAGATTGTGAACATAAATATCTCCATAGGATGTTTACAAAAAACCCAGTACAGGTAGAATAAATATTTTTTATATTTACTAGTATTCATGAAAATGATTGGTATATTTCTTATAAAATAATTAAGTAGTTTTAAAATCAAAACATAAATAGTTATATTAAACTATTTTCATATAATTTTTATTCAAATGTTTAATTTTAAATTTATATAATTATAATTTTACCAAATTACTCTCAGTTTTGAATTTGTAATGTAATAATTATCCTAAGATAATTTATTTATAATTTTTTGAAAAAAATATTTTTTAATGAATACTAAAATATATAGATTTTTTGATATGTGTATTTTCAATTAAAGTATATAATTAATAAAACAATTTTTTGATCTATTTTAAAATTTAGTAATTTAATTTTGATAAAAAATGAAGGTACATATTTTGTGTGAGTTTTAAACTTTAATTTAGTTTAACATCATTTTTATACTAAATAATGATTTATTCTGAAAAGCAGTTTTTAATTTCACTTTTTAATTTAATTTTAAATTAAATACATCAACATATGTTAATTGAATTTCAAAAAATGTAATATATTTTTTTTCATTATTGGGTTTAATTTTATAAAATTTTTCTTTTTAAATATTTGGTCAAAATAATTTATAACTTTTAGTAATTTTTGTTACGACAAATAAGTGTAATATGGTAATTGAAGTTAATAATAAAATGATAAGGACTATAAAATGACCCTGAACATTCCTCAAATTTATTCTATTAATATAAATCATTCATAATTACTAAAAATTACAATATATTATTTATCCTTAAAACATGATTTGAATCAATAAAATATTTAAGTGAATATTAATAAAAAAATGTCACACCTTTGTTTTTAATAATTACAATATTTCTAACATTGTGATAAGAAGATTCTATGATATGTTTTAAATATTTTTCTAAAATCTATCTAATTTAAATATAAAAGTATATTTTTCATGATTAAATGATTACATTAAAAAAATTTGCAATACATATATAGTAATTATTCAATCAAATGAAAAATAAAATAAATGATATGAAAATAAATAAATTGATATAATTTGAAATAATTATTAAAAAACATCATATTTGTCAGTTATAATTATGTAATATTAACATATATATTTATTTTAATTCAATTTAATTATTTCCATGTAGTTGTATAATACTAATAAAACAAATTGTTCTGAAATTTAAATTAATGTTACTTTATTGTAAATAATATTTTATTAAATGAATTAAAATTACCCAGAATACTTTTTGTAACATTTTATAAGATATGGTTGATTACAAAAAACATGTTCTATTTATGGTCTTATTTTCTAATATAATAATTATATTAACCCCTTAATATTAAAATCTGTTAACGTCACTATAATAATGAAATTTTTTAAAATAGTGTTACAAAAATATATGGGTAAAATATGCCACAAACAATTATAATTTTTATTTAAGGTAATTATTTAATATTATAATAATATTATATTTGGCCTCTATTGGTTTGGATCCATTTTATCATCACAATTAATTTATATTACATTATTATTTTATGAAATTTCAAGAGATCCCCTAAACAGTCTTATAAAATGGTACATTTTATTATCATTTACTAACATATAAAATGACTTTTGACTTTAAAATTCCTTCCCCAATACATTCCTCAATTCCCACACCAATTCTAAGTGTAATTATTTTGTTATTATTACAAACCTTATAATTATTAAGTTTTAAACAAAATGATATTGTCTGAAGAATAAGTATTGTTTCTAAATAAGCACATTTGTTTTATTTATTCTCCCATATCCATAAATTATTTATTAAAAATGACATTAAAATAACATTAGTTTCTTTAATAAATTTATAAGTTATTTTTTTAATATGATAACAAATATCAACTTCCAAATCTCCAAAAATTTCAAATGGGAAAGGAATTCATCGTTCGTTTGTACATCACCCTCTTTCCTCATGAACTGAAGTAATTTTTTTTCAATAACCACCTCACAAGAATATCTATAATGATTTATTTAATGTGTAGATAAATATATATTGTATTCATGACATATTTTCTCTATATAAATATTATATAAAACCTAATTTCATACATTTCTATTCATTGAAAAAATGATAATGGCATTCGTGCGTATGCATGTACTACCAACTTCACATAGTGATGTGATTCATTTTCATCACCACATCAAATGAATTATATATATATATATATATTTAAAAAACTAAAATATTAATTATAATATTTGTTTTATTATGAAAATATTAAATAATTCTTTCTATATTTCCATAATGATCATTGAAATATATAGGCATTGATTATGTCTACGTACATCCTACCATATCCATGACATAAACATAACTATGTTTTCATAACAATATTTCATTATTGAATTTTAAAGTATAATTTATTTATAATACTTATAATTAAATCATAATTATTATTTTTAACAACATTTAATAATAAACTGATTGACAAGAGTGAACCTATAAAAGTCATTTTGTACATATGATATGAATATCATCAAAACATATGATGTGAAATTAAATGAATAAGTAATTATATATAAAATTTTAATAAGTGAAATATAATGAACTATAAACTTTTAAAATGTTATAAATTATGTAAATAATTTATATATGTATTGTTGTAGGTGATTTAGGCTTGATGTAAGGGATATTCTTTTAAAAAGAATTATTACAAGTATCCATTATAAATCGTCTTCTACCATGTCCATATTTTTAAAATAATTTTATAGATGTATTAATACGAAAATTAAATAATTATATATAAAATTTTATTTAAATTTGACTTTATATCAATAGATTTTGAAATTTAATTTTTAATGTGTATTGTTTTTTAGTTCCATAACAATAAACAAATGAATTTTTTTTATTTTATATGACATCAACAACATTTCCCACCACAAAAACCAATATTTTATGTTTTAATTATAGTAAAATTATTCATGAATCAAATAAATAAACAATTTATATTTTATAGATGTTATAGAAATGAAACAAAATTCCAAGAAAGGGGTATTTTGATATCCAAAATTGATTTTCATACGGTTTCAAAAGAGTCTTTCAAAGTAATTATGTTGAAAAATTACAGGCACAAACTGTTTTATACATGATATGGTGCATGATAAAAAATAATGTGAAATGTGTTGTCCCAACATCACTTATACAGTTTTTATCCCCATTATAGATCATTAAAATAATTGATCCCAATATAGCTTCAAAATGGTGATCCCCAATATACCTCATGAATACAATGGGTATGATTTATGTTTAGAGGTTGACCATGAATATTATCACAATTATCACTATTATGGTTAATTTAAGTGTAATTATGATGTTTACTCCATGTATATATGTGATTCGTACTCCATGTGTAACCATGAGGTTACACTTAATGTAAGAGTGCTATGAATTTAATGTCACATGTTTCCAACATGTTTTATATTTTATTTCAATGGGTATTAATTGTCCTATTTGAGGATAATTACATTGTGATTTTCATGTGGAAATGATTACTTTAATCCTCTCATAGAATATTGAGATAAATATAAACATTTCATGGCTTTTCATGTTTTTCACAACACTAATTGATTTTATTATTTATATGTAATTTATTGAGAATTCCATGATCATCCAACATTTTTAAATGTTTTCATTAGATTTAAATATTTTTAGGGATAAAGATGAGGTTATGGTATAATTTCATAAGATATATAATGAAATATAACTTATTATATTTTAAAAGATATATTTAATAGAAAAAATAGATACTATTTGTAAGTTTCAACTTTTAAATTTTGTTGGATAGTTTTTCAAGAGAAATGACCTAATTCTATAAATTTAAAGACCAAAAAGATATTTGTTAACATAATAATGTGAATGATAGGGTCAATTTACTAGAATTTGAAATGTTTTTGGTCGAGTCCTTACAATTGGTATGAGAGTAAAGGTTTAGATAAAATTTTTGATTAGGATAATGTTAATAGTATACCCTTGAAATAGTACACTTTGTGGTAATGTTTAAATGATGTTGAATTTTAATATTACCATTTTTCTTCATTTGAATTATATTTGTTAAAAAGTATTTTTTATAGAGGTAATATTGAATATTTGCTGAGAAGTTCCAAGTGTAAAACATCCTTACAAATCCGTAACCCAAAATTGGTTTAATTGAAACTAAGAGGTTTTTTTTTGTGATGGATAAATTGATTCAAGATATAAATGGTGGTGTAATATATAATAGAGATAAAACAAGTATAACCCATAGGATAATGTCATTAGTGGAACATTTTAGTAGTAAATACCCTCCTACATTCTGTATAAATTCTAACCCAATGGTAGTTAAAGGGTGTATTAAATCCATAGAAAATATATTTTATGTAATGGGTTGTATAGATCAACAAAAGGTAACTCTTTATTTTTATAATCTTGAAGGTGATGTAGAATAATGGTGGTTTTTGGTTAATAATACTAATGGGAGAGTTGATATTCATTCCATGGAATGAGAATACATTAATAATCTTTTTCTACAAAATTATTTCATTAACTTTTCTATCCTGGGAAGGGGGAACCATTTTGGTAGTTAAGGAAAAAATATTTTATTTCATGTGTGAAGAAAAAATAAAAAAACTAGCCATGTATGTCACATATTTTATTCAGAACACTGATAGTAATATTAATGGATTTTACACATTATTGAAACCATGTTCAAGAAGTGATTTTGAATCGTTGAAATTTAGAACATATGAAAAAGATTTTTGATGTGAAAAGAAAGATGATATGGACTTTTCTAACACTTATGTGCCCTGAGATGAATTTTTTTAATAGTCAAGGTTGCAAACTATGGTGATGAGACCAGTTAAGAAGTCTAGAGGTGATCCCCAAACAAATTCTAAATGTTGTAAATGTTATTTAATAAAATGATTAAAAGGTTTTGGAATGTCTAACTATTTTGGTGAGATGGGGGATATAGCTCATTACTATAATGAAATAGACCATGTTAATGATAAGGCCAGTTTTGAAAATATTGAATGATATTGTTTTAAATGTAGTTAGATTTTTCATTATTATTATGATTTTGGGGAGAAGAAAAAATGGATTGTGTGAATTAGCAAGACTATAAGAAGTAATCTGTGGTAAAATATTTTGAAATAATTTTTCTAGATTTTGAGTAATAAAATGATGTGTTAAGATATACACTAATTGTTTATTCATATTTTGATAATATCTGGTTCACTTTGAATTAAGCATGTTCATTCATAATTCATATATTTTCTTGTATTGGTATTTTATCATATGAAATGAATCTGTATCTTATTTTAAAAACACATGGTTGAAGTATTAATTATGCATTTAATTATAAGAAAATTCATGTTTGGAATTATGGAAATCCATTACCTAAAAACCATATTTTCGTTTCAATAGTAGAGTTTTGTGTTATTATGGGTATTGGTTGGCACTTTGTTTACCATGAAGAGATATATTTTAGGGAAAAAGAGGTTATTTTCAAGAAAATTTACCATTTTTTATTTAGAATTATATCCATTCTAATTATAATATATCAATAATATATGAAAATAATAAAATATTTAAGTTAACATTATTGATTACATATTACTGAAATAATGGAACTTTATATAAAAAAGATGCAACGATAGTAAAATATTACCGAGAATACCTTTCTTATGAGTTTATTGATTTTATACCTAATATGGAATTTTTATTTACTTTTGACTTAGTGCATGATAGTAATGAAATTTCAAAACCCCGTTGCGAAATTTTTCAAGGAGGACATTTGGAATTGAAAAAGAAGTTACAATATTTTCTAGATAAAAGTATCAGTTTTCTTTGAACATCACAATGTGGTTCTCAAGTTGAAATAATTTTTAAAAAATAAATATTGATCATTGTGTATTTTCACTAATAATAGAGGCTTTAATAAATCCAATATTAAGGAAAAATATCATATTCCTCATATTTATGACTTCTTTGATCATCTCCAAGGAACAAAATATCTTTTTAATGTTGAACTAAGGACTCAGTTCAATTAGTTTAATGTAAAGGATGTTTAATTTTTAAAAAAAGAGTATCAAACATGTCACACCCATGTTATTCATTTATGGTACTTTTTCTCTTATATTCCTGGACTAACTTTTCCCACTCAGTTTCCTCTATGTCCCCTTGAATTGGAAGAAGTTGGACACTTTTGAGTAGACAAAAGGGGTGCACGTTTTGGGAGAACAATATTCTAAACTGTGCAATAAAACCAAGTGTCCTGGTCCATCTAATTAATGTTTTCTGTTAAATACCTTTTTTTCATCCTGGGAGTTATTCAAACTCAGCCCTTTTCTTTCCCCATTAATCCCTAGCATCCATGGCTACCTCCCAAGCACAAAAATCCCTCCTTGGAACTCTAATTTGATGGGGGATTTGGTAGAGAAACATAAAACTGACTCAAGTAAGTGAATAACTTATTTTCTTACTTCATTTTTCATGGGATTTTATCCCTTATTCTTGAAGATCCTAATGTATAGAAGGTAGGGTTTTCAAACTTGGTTTTGATCAAGGATTTCATGGTCTATTCTTTTTGTGTTAGTATTGATCTAAGTCCCTTGTGGTACGACAGTGGTGCAGTTGAATTATTGCCAAAAGATTCAAGGGTTTTGAAATTTATAGTAGGTGGTTATAGGGTTAATCAACTTTAGATGAGTTAAATTATCATAATTTATATTTTTATCACGCTTAAATTCATTATTCGTGCTACAAAATATGGTTTTGGTGACGTTTTTTAATGAAATGATTTTTATCTACCAATTTTTTTTAAATTGGTTGTTTTACATGCCTATTTTATGATACACCTATTAGAGTTGTTTTATAACTCTTATAGGGGTTTATATAAATTTTTTGGGTTCTAAAAATTCGGTTTTGTTTAATATGTATATGAACATGGTGTTCAATGTTGTGTTTTTTGGGATTTTGTGTGCAAAACATTGTAACATTATGTGAAGTTGTTTTATTGAAATTTTAAATGTTTTATTGAGAGTTGAATGTCGTGAAAAGAATTCGTTTCTACTATTTTGAGTTGATTAGGACCATAAATGATGTTTTTGTGTGATAATGTCTATTGGTATCATGACATGATGGTTTGACCCCAATGGGGGAAGCCTAGGTATATAGGAGGCCAGATATGTACGAGAACCCTAGTGATCTAGATAGGTTGTATCCCTTTTTAAATAAAAAAAGGTTAAAAAACACTAACATAACTATATTGATGATTATTGGATAAAAATAGGTTATATATTTTTCTTCTACTAGTGTCTTGTCTATGAGAACATATTTTTCTACGGTAACTTTTCATCGAGGTATGATGTACATGGGGCCCGAAAATAACGAGTGCAGAAGGTGTTCCTAATATTAGTTCTCATTGATCCTTTTGTATATATATTTTTAATATTTTGTTTTTTCTGTAAAATAAAGTAGCTTACATGTTATATTTAAATTATCTCACTCATGGAAAATCCCCCCTCAAAACAGCTTACTTTCAAAATATTTATTCTATAGAAATTATTTCCCCAAATTCTTGTTTATCAAAACATGAATGCTTTTTATCTTATATTTTTTAATATATAAAATATCTTGTTGGTATATTATTGGTCTTAGGATCACATCATACTTAAAACCCTAGGGTGTAAGTAGGTTTGATCATGTTTGACCCAGATAAAGGTAATGACTAGTGTGATGGATGTTCGGATTGTTAGTCCCCATCCTTGGTGCGACGTTGTGGAAACGGCTTGTGGGTGATGTCCCCTTGCCATGTGGAGTACATGGAGATGTTTTGATTCTATTTATATGTGTCTTTGGACCTATTTTATTATGTTTATACCTATGTATTCAATTTTTTATTTGTTTTAAATCTTGACTAGAATATGTTTTTCAGATTCAGTTTGTCGGTGGGTTTTGATGTTTTATGTTTCCATACTATGGTAAATCATTCCAAAATCAAAATATATGTTACCTGGGAACTTGTTCCATCCCATGGGCATATAGATCTCCCTTAGTTCCTTTTAATGAGTTGGGTGTGGTTCTAGTTTTGATGGCAACCAGATTCGGTTCGTGACAAAATGTTATCAGGGGAGGTAGATGTTTTTGGGTTATATTTTTTTTTGGATTGATTCGGGAGGGAAAAGATCTATGACTGTCGGGACATGGTGTTTTGGTCAAGAGTAGGGTTCTTGGCCAATACCTCTCTTGGAAGACCATTAGTCACCATGAGAAATTGGAATTGTTATTTTGACTTCACATCCAGGTGAGACGTGTCGGCTGCATACCACACATGGTAATCGAGTGGGGGTGGGGTAGTTGTTTCTTTTATCATTTTAATGTGTTTGGATTATTTATATTTTTAGTTGTTGATTAAATTTTCAGGAATTTTGAACTTATTTTTTCTTGTGATTGTCTCTTTTTTATAGCAATATGCCTCCCTGGAAATCTCCCATTCATGCATGGGAGGAATCCCGAATCCATCACTACTTGATGTGAGGCTAGTAGAGGTTGTGGTTAAGGTGTTAAAACACTAGTATATTGACCAGAACCTCTTCTATCTTCTATTATAGAAGATATTACTATTCCTATTAAGGATAAGGCCCAAGAGTTTCTAAAAAATAACCCTCATAATTTCTAATGTAGCATAGAACCCTAAGAAGTAGAGGAATGGATTGAAAAGATTGAGCGCATGTTTGAGATATTGGACACACATGAGGAGGACAAGGTTAAGTGTATGTCTTTTCTATTGTATGGTCCCAGTTGTAGGTGGTGGGAATATGTACATCAAACATTAAAGAATGAGTAGATGTGTTGTGGAAATTTCCAGGTTGTCTTTAATAAACAACGCTGCCCCGAAGTCTTGGAATATGTTACATCTTGAGAATTCATGGATCCTATTTAGGGGCATCTTTCGGTGATGGAGTATGACAATAATTTCACTCTACAGGTTGGGTATGATCATAAAATCATCTTTAATGAGAATTCGAAGACCCTTAGGTATGATAAAGTCTTATGACTTGCGATATACTCTCAGGTTTTATTGTTTAAGCTAAGAATAAAAGATGAGGTGTTTGTTTGGGTGTTTAGGGTAACGATTGACTAGAAACGGAGGGATGGTTTATCTGGGAAACTATTAGTAGTGGGTAGTGGCATCTCTTTAGAGAATAAAAGGAAGAGGGAGGATTAGGTGAAGAAGGGAGGTGGTAGCTCATGCCACTTTTCCAGGAAGTTTGCATCTGTGGATTCTGAAGCGAGATTGGTTGTGTGACACCAGGGTGGGAGGTAGGGGAACATATGACTATCATGTCAATTTACTTCGAATCCCTATTACCATTGTTGAGGTACGGGTCACTTGTAGTTCATTTTTTGGGTGGCACGTACACTTCACTATGGGGCTGGGTCAGTGGCTTCAAATGAGTGTCTGCCCACTCAGACCTATTAAGGATGTGGGGATCTATATTTGGTGGTCATGGAAGTAGTCTTAGATCATATTTTGTGTAGTTCCTGCTTAGCAATAGACACAGACAAGTGGTCTTCCTTTGGAAGAGACCAGACATCTCCATGTGATGGATCTGGCACCAACAGGGTCCGAGGTAAGACCGTTGATTGGTAGAGGTATCGTTTTGATTGCATCTTCAATATCTTCTTTTCTATTTAATATTGGTTCCTATATTCCATTCATTTTACCCTTTTTGTGGACACACTGAATTTTTAAACTAAGGTGTTGTCTTTTTCAATGGAGATGGTGATGTCACTGTGAAAGAAGAAGCAGGGTCTCAAGTTCCCATCATGTGCGCTTTCCGTATCAAGGTTTGAAATGGAGTGAGACCTCCTAGCCATAGATATGGATTTGTTTGACATAATATGTTGCTTGTATTTACTAATACACTAGCAAGTGACCAATGATTTCTATAGGTGTTGGGTCAGTTTCACAGAACCTGATGGGAGTTATCATGTTTCTCGTTGGGAATGGGATCCTCGGTCGAGTCATGCTGGACCTCCACTTCAAGAGTTGGGAGATGTTTTTGTTAAGTTATTATCACTCATGATGGAGGGTTATGGTCCTACTCTTAACAGTGGACTACCTCATGTAGTTGATGAGTTTACAGAGGTATTGTTTGGATGATTTTTCATGTTCTCTCCTAGAGCAGGATGTGTTGTTCTTGATTGATCTGACACCGAGAACATAGTCGATATCTCTTCCCTCATATTACATGGCCCCACCAAGCTGAGGGAATTAATGATAAAGTTGTATGACTTAAAATCCAAAAGAAATCATTTTCTCGGGCATATCTCTTTGGGCCTCTCCTATGTTGTTCATGAAAAAGGTTGATGGATCACTCTGATTATGCTTTGAATACCAGAAGTTGTGACACTTCAAGTACATGGTCATGACCTTCAGATGGACCAATGCCCCAACAATCATTATGGAACTCTTGAAAATGGTGTTCCATCAATGTCTCGATACTTTTGTTGTGGTGTTTGTGAATTACATCCTTGTTTATTTAGGATCCTATAAGGAATATGAGCATCACTTTCGGATCATTATGGGCACCTTGAGAGAGCATTGTATTTATAAAAAAATTCCCAATTGCACATTCTGGATCAGGGATGTGAAATTTCTAGGGAAAGTGATCTCAGAGAAAGGGGTTTCTACAGACCTCGATATGATCAGTTCAGTTATGTCATGTGAGCAGCTAAGGAATGTGTTCCTAATCATGAGTTTCCTTAGCCTTACTGGTCATTATAGGAGGGTTGTAAGGGATGACTTTTGGCTAGCTTCATACAATAATGTGATGACCTGGAAAAGGTTGAAGTTTTTATTTGTCCCAAAATGTGAGGAATACTTAGAGGATCTAAAGAGGTTGTTGAATACCTCCCCCATTCTGATTTTTCTAGAGGATATAAATGATTATGTGGTGAATTGTGACCTATAAAGTATGGGTCTTGGGTGTGTGCTTATGCAAGATGATCCTGTGTTGGCATAAGTATCAGACTAAATCCGAATGAACCAAAAGAATTACCTGACCCATGACTCAGAGTTGGAAGTTTTTATGCACACAATTATGACTTGGAGTCACTACCTCTTTGGGGAAAATATTGTGGACTACTATTATCACATAAGATTGGCCTATGTCTTCTCGTAGAAGGACCTCAAGATGAGGCAGCATCATTGGATCATGTACTTCAAAGGGTTTGAATTTGACATTTTCTATACCCCATTAAAGGGTAATGTCGTTGAGTAATCCTTGAGAATAAGAGTTCTATTATAGGCTTCGCGGAAGTCCATTGAAGAATGGAATCGGATGGCACTCTCTACGCAGATGCATGTGGAGACCACGTAGAAAAATAGGTGTGTGTTCTTGGTAATCTTTCAGTTGAATCCTTCTCTGGTGGATCTAATTCAGAGAGAGCAGTCTAGATATGATATTTTTTAGTAGTCAAATTATTTTATTCATGGTGGGGATATTCTCTTTGATTGTCCATAGTCTCTCGAGGGTATCTAGTTATTAAAGGGCCATTCACCAGTGTTGTTACCTCTGTGGAATATGATGATGTAGGATAGCCACCAGTCTCAGGGGACCATCCATTTAGGTGCCACCAAGATGTATTATTATTTCCTTCAACAATTCTGGTGGAATAGTATGAGAAAAGACATCTCGAAATTTATGTCGAGATGCTAAACATTCTAGCAGGTGAAAGTAGTGCATCAAGGCCCTCCATGTTTCTCTAATAATTTCCAATTCCTACCTGGAAGTGGGAAAAGATAGCCATGGAAATAATTGTGGACTTACCTCATACACCTCAAGGTATGAATTCCATTTGTGTGGTTATTGATCTTTTGACCAAATCATCCCACTTCATTCCTATAAGAGATGCAACTAATGTGGATGTGTTGGTCCGTTTGTATTTTCAGGATGTGGTAAGGATACATGGAGTTCTATCAGCCATTTTCTCAAATAGAAACCCATATTTCACTTCTTAGTTTTGGGAAGGCCTTTAGAAGGCCTTGGGGTATCAGAATAAGATGATCACCACATACCATTTTCAAATGAATAGTCAGATAGAGCTGGAAAATCCTATTTTGGATGGCATGCTCTGTGAATCTGTTCTAGAAATTGGAGGCTCTTGGAAGATCCAAATGGGAATGGTTATCTATTATAATAATAACATTTACCAACACAATATTTGAATGGATCATTTTGAGGTGCTCTATAGTTATCCATGTCCCCCCCTTGTGTTTGGATGAGGAAGGTGAGACCTCTCTAACGGAGGAAAGTCTGAGGTAGGAGATGTCTACAAATGACAATATGATCATGTAGCACTTATTGAAATATTAGAGTAATAACAAATCTTATACTGAATAGTTTCCTTGAGACCTATAGTTTTCTGTGGGTGATAGGGTATTCTTGAATGTTGTCCCTCATCTGGGCCATCGTCGATTGCGAATGAAAGGGAAGCCGACACAGTAGAATGACAGACCTTTTGAGATCACCGAACATACTGGAAAGGGGGAATATAGGTTAGCCTTACATTCTAAATTGACATTGATTAATGATTTATTATATGTCTACCAGTTGAAGAAATAAAAATGGATCCATCTGATGTACTGAATTGGGATGAGTTGGATATAGATCCTGATTTATTTGATGTTAAGTGACTGGTGAGAATAGTGGACTTCCAAGAAAAGGTTCTTTGGGGGAAGTCTATTCCACCAGTCGTGGTACTTTGGAATAATTTTAATGATACACATGATAAATGGGAGCATAATTCGTGGGTTGAGGAGGAGTACTCTTTCATGTTTTCTGATCAATCATCAAGTTGACTTTCCTGGATGTAAATTTTTTATAGTGGGGAAAATTTCCACAACTATTTACTTTATTTATGGTAATATTTTCAATTATATTATTGTACTAACATTTCCCTTTATGTTTTCCCTAGACCCCCTTGAATTTGAATAAATTTGGACACATTTTGAGTGGACTGATGGGGGTGCATGGTTTGTGCGCACAAATTGCTAAACCGGGCAATCAAACCGTACAGCCTTGTCCGGCTCATTAAATTTTATGTTAAATTTCTTTTTCCTTCCAAATATTTATCCAAAATCACCCCTTTATTCCCCCATTCGACCCAAGAAGACATGTAATCCTTAAAAGAACCATAAACCCACCTTGGTAAATCCATTTTGAAGGGGTTTTGGTGGAGAATCTTTGAACATCCTCAAGTAAGTGAATTACTTCCTCCATTCCTTCCTTTTCCATGGGGTTTCTTCACTTATTTATGAAGTTACAAATATATAGAATGTAGGGTTTCTATCCTAGGGTTGGAAATTATATTTCTTGGTTTATTCATTTGGTTTTAAGCTAAATCTACGTCCCTTATAGTGCGGCGGTGGTGCGGTTGAATTTTCGGACAAAATAAAACTGTTTTGACACTTTCAGTAGGTGATTCCATAGGTAATCAATTATAGTTGAGTTAGATATGTGGAATTTATATTTTTAGAATACATATCCTTTATTATACATGCTGTGTAATCTGGTTTTGTTTATGTTTGTTATGAAAAAAAATTTAACTGCAAATTTTGTGTTAAATTGGGTGTTATACATGCCTTTTTTATGATATTCCAATTGGGGTTATTTTATGAATCCTATAATGGGTTTATAGATTTGTTTTGGGTGATGAGAATTCTGTTTTGTTGAATATGGGTTTTCAAATTGTGATCAATGTTGTGTTTTAATGGATTTTCTGTCCAAAATATTGTTAAATTTTTTCAAGATGTTTTATTGAAATTTTAAATGTTTTATTAGGTGGTGTAAGTTTTGAAAAGCATGGGAAGATACAGTTTTCAGTTGATTATGTCTAGAAATTATGTTTTTAGGTGTTAATGGATTTTTATCATTAGATTATGGTTTGATCACAAATGGAAAAGCCCAAGTATCTAGAGGGGTGGATATGTACTAGTACGCAACTAACCTTGATGGTTTTTATCATTATTACGCTAAAAAAAGGGAAAAAGATAACACTAAAATACTATATCGGTGATAATTGGGGACAAATAGGTTATGCTTATGTTACCTACTAGTGTACTGTGTATGAGAATAGATTTCTCTATGGTTACTTTACACCAAGGTACAAGGTGCATGCGGCCTGAGACTAACTAGTACCTAGGGGTGTTCCCATGATTAGTGCTCCTTGATGGAAACCATATTCGATTCGTGACAAAACTAGATACCATCATTATGAGTTTGTGGTTATGAACATTGGGTTGAGAAATTACCCAATTATATTTATTTATATTATAAAGAGAGTTTTCCATGAATGTTTGGATATTTTTTTTGGTATTTTATTTATGTTATCTTTATTTTTTCCAAATGTATTGAGGATAATAAAAACCCTTATAGGATTGATCTGGAAACACTTAATGGAAAAAATTAAATTGAAAATTTAAAAAATGTGATGTTTGGGTAGAACAAATTTCATTTCTTGGACGCATTATAAATAAATTTAGATTAAATATTGACCCCTCTAATACTAAACTGGTTGATAAATTTAAAATATATACAAAATTTATTTTGATTAAAAGTTTTCCTAGGTTAATGGGAAATCACTGATGATTTGTTGAAATGTTTTCCTAGATATCAATCCCATTAACATGGTTAACTCAAAAAAAGATTTAAATTAATCTACTATAAAAATTGATGATTTTTTCCTAACATAAAATTGTGTTTAGTGAAAGAAAAAATATTTTATTAATTACCCTCTATAAAGTTTTACAAATTCATTAATAATGATACCTCTTTGAAGGGACTTTTTTGTTTCATGATGAAGAGTGATCATTTAATTTCTTATGATTCACCTCAACTTAACCCACATGAGCTAAATGATCATAAAAATGATCTAGAATTACTTATTGTGGTTTTTAAATTAAAAATTTGGAGGCATAATTTATATGGATTCAATAATGAAATCTTTATTAATAATAAAAATTAGAATTAAATATTAACTCTGGAAGACTTTAACCTGCGAAAAAGAAGATGGTTGTAATTGATCAAATATTATGATTGTTTCATTCATTAAAATCTAGTAAAATAAAAAAAGTATGTGTTTATTTTACTTGTAATAGTAATTATACATTAACCATGTTACATTGAAAACATGACCCTTTAGATAATGATTTTTGGAATTTGGTTCTCAGAGTTTTCGATGTAGGATATTTCTCTATTTATTCAGTTTTCAGTACAATTGTCTCAATCAAAAATAATTAGTAAAGCTGGGAAATAAGATTATATTTTACTAGAAAAGTCCAAATTTGTCACGACCCGTCCTCGGGGCCCGTTCCGTGACTACCCCAAGCCCACCTTCCATAGGCCAGGGGCTGGCGACTAGCACCAAGGCGTAAATCCAGGTAAAGGGAAGGCATTGCCTTTGTAAAGTAAACAACAAACACCACAGAGTAAGCAGGCAGAAGTAAAAACTAAGTAAAAACTGGGTACAATAGTAAGTGCGGAAAAGTAAGTGGACCATAATATAAACCCGAACTGAAAGTAAAGTACAACTCAAAATGGAAAAACTGCAACTGAAAAGTAAAGCCACAACGTCAAGCCGTCCACTGGATGTCCCACCAGAAGGGTGGGTACAGAAAGCCTCCACTGCTCCTCGGGTCCTGCCGACCGCTTCGAGTACGTCTCGCCCAGTGGTCCACCTCCAGGTACCGTCCTGCTGCACAATCCTCCACCACGATCAGCGATGTCCGTCATCTGCAACCAACACAACGTAGTGTGGGCATAGCCCATGCAGGGGTGAGTATAAGCTACTCAGTAGGGACCCCGAGACCCCCGAAGGTCTCCCAGAATACATAAAGGATGAACCACAAAGGAAAGATACAATCACGAAGTAACATCCGACACGGCTTATGTATATGCCCATACATATACCTAAGTCATCAATTCTCGCTCGGCTCCAACATCCGAGCTCAAGTACAACCCAGTCCACATAAGAAAGAAAAACATAAATCCACACAGGATAGCACAACAGAATCCAAAAAGGAAAGTAGAACAAGATTCAGCTCACACATGTATATTTCTTCGAATGATGATAGAGATGATCACTGATCCATCTAATTCGTCGGACCCACAAAGGATAAAAAGGTACTAACCCCCGCAATGACCCACATAGGATAAGACCCACATAAGATCGATAGGTAACTAACCCCCGCAAAGACCCACACAGGATTTGTAGGCGCTGGCTCACACAGAACCGCTGAGCGCTGACCCACACAAGATTGGATCCACACAGGATCTGTAGCACTGATCCACGTAGGATCGCTGATTGTTGTAGTCGTCTCTATCGAATCCACTGAGGATCTCTATACAGTCATCGCCGTCACAGTAGTAGTCGCAGCCAGCTCTAGGGTTCCCACACATAGCAAGCTCATTCGGGAGAGTCTGCTCCACGAGCCGAGAGGCTACTACAACAACTGACACATAGTCCATAGTTTATGTATCCAAAATTTCCATATCGTCAACAGTAACTCAACGTCGTAGACGGCGCGTCAATCGGACGCCCGGTCGGAGAGTTATTGGCATTTTCATCCCAGGGGCCCTGTTGATTTTTAATGCAAAACCAACCTGACCGTACTCCACCTATGTCCAAACCTCGGGCGAAGTAAGCCAAAAGATCTATCTCACTTAGAGGAATTAAACAAAGTCGATGACACATCAATCGGACGTCCAGAGCTCAAGTTATGAGTGTTTCCGCTCCGAGGGCCCGGTTAGTTTCGTGGACGAACCAACTCGGCTGAACCCAAAGTATTCTGAAACATTGAGTGTAATATACCGAAATGACCATCCCGATCCAAGGATCGCATCGCCGCTAAAAGTACATCAAACAGAGGTCCGTAGCCCAATATATGGGCGAAAAACCAAAAGAGTCTGAAAACGGGGGGTCTGGGCCCGGACCGACACGGCCGGGCCAGGGCGGCCCGGCCCGGGCTTGGCGCGACCCGGCCCGGCGGGTCGGCCGGGCTCGCCCGAGTGGTCGAGCGAAGGAATAGCGGCCCCCGCGCGGGGGCCGCTCCGTAGCACCCGGACGCGGCATGTCGGCCGCGTCCCGCCTCCTAGTTCCGCGCGGCCGCGGAACTGCCGCGCCAGCGTGGCGCGCCGGCGTGAGATTCCACGGACCACCGGACGCGCTCCGGTGGTCCGTTTTACATGCGGTCTTCGCCAGTAGTCCTCCTGGGACCCGAACTTCACTACAAGGCCCTCAAATTTCCCTTTCGGCCCAGTTTGTCGTCGCCCACCGTTTCACACACTAAGAATGAGAAAGAATGCGGTGGTTTGGACTTGTTCGTTGGTCCGCACCCACCGCGTTAGCGGTTTAAAACAACACCATAATATTTCCCATCAATTTGATAAACCACGAACCGCAATAATAATCCATGGAGAAACTTGTTAATTTGTTGGTTCGCATTCATGCCTTGAAGGGAAACAAACATAGAGTATTATCATTTTCAAAACAACCCCTACCTCGTAGCTATCATCGGCCGAGTGCGAGTACGTCGCGGAATTGACTGTTGCGATAGGAGGTGATCGTTGCATCGCGGAAGGGGGTCGCGTCGTCCCAGAAGGGCGTCACGTCATCGCGGAAGGGAGTCGCGTCGATGATCTCCAAGGGTTAAAGAAACACACAGATTTAATTATAACAATTAAATCCATGTTGAGGATAAAACCCACAAAGGAATTTAAAAGATTTTAAAATCTCCCACCTCAAGCAGTTGATCGAAGATTTGTCGCGGGGAAAGAACCTCGCGGAAGAAGCTTCGGCGTCACGTCGATCTCTGGGGGTCGGGCGTTCTTTTTCGCCCTTCGTCGGAGGCCGGCGTTCTTCGCGTTCTTCGCATTCTTCGCGAAGGATGATGAAGGCACAGAATCTCCAAATCCTCTCAACAAAACTTACCCCAGAAAAAGGTGTGTTGGTCTTATTTTATTAATATGCCAACGGTTTGAAAACAAGTTAAGAAACGAAAAAATTAATTCATAGAATTAATTTCAATTAATTACCAGCCCAATTAAAAGGAGCGTTTAATTCTTTAAGAAAATGCCCCAGTTGACTTTCGTTAAAAAGGGTTTTCGAGGGTGTGTTACTTAGCGGAAAAGAAACGGTGGGGATTATGTAGGCCCCACCTCACAAATATCCTACCAAGAGGGTAGGATATTTTTGGGTTCCACACTATCCTCTTCAACTCACCTTAAGCAGCTTTAAGTGGCTTTTAAGTGGCTTTAAGTGAAATAAAATAATGTTTGTCGTACCACATTATTTTATTTCTTAACTTAAAGCCCAAAAATTAAAAACCACACCCGAGAAAACGCAACTCCGGAAGAGGTGTTTCTAAGCAACTACTGGAACTACGATTCCATCGGTGCCCTCGAAATTCGATTTCGAGCCCCGGATCAAAAGTTAGAAAAACCCGCTAGTTCGTTCACTGAACATAACCGAGCCAAACTTCGGAAAATGATTCCGGGGACACCGGGCCTCGGAATCACGTGCCGTCAGAAACAGCGTTCTTGTAAAATTCCAAAGAAATTTAAGAAAAACATTTCCTTGAAATTTACGGGTCTATAAATCACTCCCACCTTAGGGATTTACGTCCCCATAAAGATTCATGATAAGCTAGGTAGACAAATGTGGGTACTGAGCACGTATCTGAGCCTCCCGCTCCCAAGTGCTCTCCTGGAGGTTCCCATGCTGCCATATGATGCACACAAGAGGAATCGAACGTCCACGTAGGACCCGCTCCTGTCGATCCTCAATCTCCACTGAGACCTCCTCAAAAGTCACCCCATCATCAATGTCTAGCTACCCATGGTCAATGATATGCGTCGGGTAGTGGAAGTATCTACTCAACTGAGATACGTGGAAGATGTCGTGCACCCGATGCAACTAAGGTGGTAGAGCCAGGAAATAAGCCACCTCACCAATCCTGCTGAGGACCTAGAATAGTCCGATGAAGCATGGGGACAACTTGCCGCCTTAGCCAAATCTCTGTAATCCACGTCGAGGTGGGACACGCAAGAAGACGTGGTCGCCATCCTCGAACTCTAGTGGCCTGTGCCTCCTATCAGCGTAAGAATTTTGATGACTCTGAGCTGTCCTCATCCACTCCTGGATGACCTGGACCTTCCTTGTCATGGCTCGGACCATCTCTGGACCCACAAGTGTTGACTACCCAGGGTCTGTCCAGCACAAAGGAGATCTGCAAGGTCTGTTGTATAATGCCTCGTATGGTGCCATCCCGATGGTGGAGTGGTAGCTGTTGTTGTACGTAAACTCCACCAAGGGTAGGTGGTCCTCCCAGCTGCGACTAAATTCGAGCACACATGCGCAGAGCATGTCCTCAAGCGTCTGAATGGTCCTCTCATTCTGACCATCCGTCTGAGGTTGAAAGGAGGTGTTCAGATGTAGCTGCGTCCCGAACGCCTCCTGTAACCCCTTCCAATGCCGGGACGTAAAGCGAGCATCTCGATCAGAGACGATAGATGATGGCACACCGTGAAGCCGTACAATATTTTGAACATAGATACGCCCCATGCTCTCCACTGAGCCATGCTCTTTGATGGGTAAGAAGTGAGCCGACTTGGCGAGTCGGACGACAATCACCCAAATAGAGTCATGATCTCTTGAAGTGCGTGGAAGTCCAGTCACGAAGTGCATATATATCCCGTCTCACTTCCACTTCGGGACCTCCAAGGGCTGTACCAAGCCTGCTGGTAACTGATGCTCTACCTTTACCTGTTGGTAGGTGAGGCATCACGAAATGAACTCTGCCACAGCCTTCTTCATGCCTGGCCACAAGTGTTGTCCTCTGAGATCCTGGTACATCTTCGCCACTGCAGGATGTACCACTAAGGGAGAAGTGTGAAACTCTCTCAATACTTCCTCCCATAAAGCGACTGGTACCAAGGTACAGCTTATGAAAAAGATTTCATGCTCTGCTCCAAAGTAGAAGCCATCAGGTGCCTGTCGTGAGGATAACTGCGCACGCCGCGTCTCACAGTCGGCGCCCCCACGCTTTGCCTCTCTGACCCGCTGTAGTAGTGGAGGAGTGACTATGAGAGACTGAAGGAAGGCTGCTCCATCTCTATCCACGAAGGATAACTGCAGAGTGGCTAGATGCTCTGTCGCCTCCTCAAGTAGATGAATGTCCGTCCTCCTGCTGAGAGCATTAGCTACCACATTCCTATTCCCAGGAGTATAGACTATCTCAAAGTCATAGTCTTGGTGGAACTCGAGCCATCGTCGTTGTCTTAGTTTTAGGTCCTTCTTCGAGAAGATGTACCTGAGACTCTGATGGTCAGAAAAGACTGTAAAGCGCTAGCCCATCAGATAATGTCGCCATGTCTTCAGGGCGAAGACCACTGCTGCTAAATCCAGGTCATGGGTAGCGTAGTTCTGCTCATGCGGCCTCAACTGACATGATCCATAGGCGATCACTGCCCGGTCATGCATCAGGACACATCCGAGTCTGGTCCCTGATGCATCGCAGTAGACTATGTACCCTACTCCCTCCTCAGGCAACCTCAAGATAGGTGCGATGGTCAATCTCTATCTCAGCTTTTGGAGGCTCTGCTGACATCTATCTGACCACACAAAGGCTTTCCCCTTCTTTGTCAAAGCTGAGAGTGGTGCCGCAACTCTGGAGAAGTCTGGCACAAATCTCCGATAGTATCCAGCTAGTCCAGAGAAACTCCGCACCTCCTTCACGCTCTTGGGTGGCTCCCAAGCTAGCACTACCTCGATCTTCACGGGATCCACCACAACTCCCACCTCAGAAATGACGTGCCCAAAGAAGTGGACCTCATGTATCTAGAAATGACACTTCAAGAGCTTTCCATAAATCTTGTGCTCTCGGAGCGTGTCTAGTACAACCCGTAAGTGGTAGGCGTGCTCCTCCTCTGTCGTTGAGTAAATCAAAATGTCGTCGATGAAGACTACGACAAATCGATCAAGGTATGGCTGAAATATCCTGTTCATGAGGCCCAGGAACACCGCTGGAGCATTGGTTACTCCGAAAGGAATAACGAAGAACTCATAGTAGCCATACCGGCATCTGAAGGCCATCTTCTGCATGTCCTCGTCCCGAACTCTGAGCTGATGATAGCCTGACCTGAGGTCTATCTTCGAGAACCACTGTGCTCCCATGAGCTGATCGAAGAGGTCATTAATCCTCGGTAGTGGATACTTGTTCCTCAATTTCACCTTGTTCGGGCGACGATATTCAACACACAGTCACAAACTCCCGTCTGCCTTCTTGGCGAACAATATCGGGGAAGCCCAGGGTGAAACACTGGGTCGGATGAATCCCTTGCCCTGCAAGTCCTCCAACTGTACCCGTAGCTCTCGAAGCTCAGTGGGGGCCATCTGATATGCTAGAGTGGATATCGGGGCTATCCCGGGGTACAAATCAATATAAAATTCTACATCCTCGCTAGGAGGTATCCCTGGAATGTTGTCGAGAAAGACGTCCACATACTGATCCACCACTTCAGGAAAACTAGGACTCCGCACGTCAACTGCTCCTAGGATGAGGCCAGCCAACTGATGAGTGATGGGCTGTCCTCTCCTTTTCAAAAGTCCAACCTGTGCTGCGAAGGCTCCCTTCTCACCGGTGAAGGTGAACCTGCTCCCGTCGGTGCGTACACATCGCACCTTGCGCCTAATACAGACAATCTGCGCATGGACTGTAGATAAACAATACATGCCCAAGATGACTTTGTAAGGCCTCGACGCCACTACAAGAAGTTCCTAGCCGAAGATCTCATCTCCTAGAGTAAGCTCACACTTCCGGCACCAGTGCGTAATCGTTGAGTTTGTTCCCGTAGGAGTTTCTAGCCGTAAGGATCGAGCCAACGGCTCTCTCGGAATCTCCGAGCTCTAAACAAGGGAAGCGACTATTAAAGAGTGACTCGCTCCTATGTCTATAAGAAAAGCAGCATGGGTTGAATAGGCATAGATCGTACCTCGAATCATCTCGGGCATGCCGTGGTCCTAGGCCTCCGCTGCCTGGAGCTGTGCCTGTCTCTGCCCGCCAGCTCCCAGTGGTCAGGGTGGACCTTCTAGTGGTGGTAGTGGTAGAGCCTCAAAGCGTCGCCCACCACCTGCTGCTCATCCAGCTCCTCTGCCTCGTCCTCCTCCTCCCTGCAGACCACCACGGTCGACCCTCTGCCTCTGCCTGGGTGGCCACTCAACCGTCTACTGCTCCTCGACACGGTTGGTCGGGCAGTCACGAGCCATGTGACCATGTCCGCCGCATGTGTAGCACTGCCTGACTCTCGAAAGACTAGCTCCACGCTGTGTGCCTTGAACTACTGAGCCAGTGTCCTGAGGTCATCTACGTGCGGGTCTGGTCTGCCTGGACCCCTGAGTCATCCGTCGACTGCCTGCTGCGGAAGACTCTTCTACATGCCACCCCGCGGTAGGTCTCGCCGCTGGAGAAGTCTCAGTAAGAAAACTCTCAATCAAAAGGGCTCGCTCCAGTACTCCTTCCTGAGTCAGAATGCTGAGGAAGATCAGCGATGCCTTGATCTCATGTATCAATCCCTGCTCAATGGCTCGGTCCCGGATGAATGGGTCTCGTACCATGTCGGTCGAGTAGTGCGAGAGATCAGTAAATCTCGCCGAGTACTGGGCGACCGTCAAGCTGCCCTGCCGCAGCTGAAGATGCTCCTGGATGCGCACCGCATGGAGGGTGTCCGGGATGAACTCTGAGCGGAAGAGGCCCTCAAAGTCCGTCCAGATAAGAGATTCCTCATCATGCACCTGGAGCATCAAGCTCATCCATCCACCCGCTGCTGCGTGCAGTAGGCTCGCTGCGAGGATCACTATGAGATCTGCTAGTGTCCTCACTAGCCTGAAAACCCATACCACTGCCTCCAGCCAGTCCTCGACTGCCTGGGGGTCCGTCTCCCCACGGAACCTGTGCGGTCGCTGGCGCTGGAACTCATGTAGTGCACTAAGCCGACGTGCATCGTCAGCAGCTGGTGCTGGAAGCATCGGTGGCTCTGCCGGTAGAGGTACCGCCGGTGCCTCAGCTGTCAAAGGGCCCTGTAGCGAGGCCTCATCGCTCGGCGGGTTGTCATCACGTACAACTCTCGGAACACTCTCTGGCTACCGTCGTGGGGCCATCCTGAAAAGAAACAGGTGCTCCATGACAGAACATTATACCCGGTGAGCTGACATAAAGTAATCACAAAGAAAACATGTAACACACATGCAATCAATATTTTCATGCATTAAGTCAGAAATCAGAAGTCAGGGTCCTGGTGTACGGATACGTCAGCCGCCACACCAACACTGGACTCCCTGGACTGATAACCACACCCAATATGCTTAACACTATTGCTTCACATAGAAGAAAGATCAGAGTCTGTAGTAGACCCGAACTCCTCTAATACCAATTTGTCATGACCCGTCCTCGGGGCCCGTGCCATGACTACCCCATGCCCGCCTTCCATAGGGCAGGGGCTGGCGACTAGCACCAAGGCATAAATCTGGATAAAGGGAAGGCATCTCCTTTGTAAAGTAAACAAGAAACACCACAGAGTAAGAAGGCAGAAGTAAACACTATGTAAAAAATGGGTACAATAGTAAGTGTGGAAAAGTAAGTGGGCCAGAATATAAACCAAAAATGAAAGTAAAGTACAACTCGAAAGGGAAAAACAGAAACTGAAAAGTAAAGCCGCAACGTCGAGTCATCCACTGGAAGTACCACCAGAATGGTGGGTACAGAAAGCCTCCACTGCTCCCCGGGTCCAGCCGACCGCTCCGAGTACGTCCAACCCAGTGGTACACCTCCATGTACCGTCCTACTTCGCAAGCCTCCACCACGATCAGCGATGTCCGTCATCTCCAACCAACACAACGTAGTGCGGGAATAGCCCGTGCAGGGGGTGAGTATAATCTACTCAGTTGGGACCCCAAGACCCCCAAAGGTCTCCCAGAATCCACAAAGGATAAAATAAGAAGGAAAGATACAATCATGAAGTAACATCCGACACAACTTAGGTATATGCCCATACATATACCTAAGTCATCAATTCTCGCTCGTCTCCAACATCCGAGCTCAAGTACAACCCAGTCCACATAGGAAAGCAAAACGTAAATCCACACAAGATATCACAACACAATCCACAAAGGAAAGTAGAATAGGATTCAGCTCACATAGGTATACTTCTTTAAATGACAATAGAGATGATCACTGATCCATCTAAGTCATCGGACCCACAAAGGATCAAAAGGTACTAACCCCCGTAATGACCCACACATGATCTGACCCACAAAGGATTGATAGGTAACTAACCCCCGCAAGGACCCACACAGGATCAGACCCACACAGGATCTGTATGCGCTGGCTCACACAAAACTGCTGAGCACTGACCCACACAGGATCGGATCCACACAGGATCAGATCCACACAGGATCTGCAGCACTGATCCACGTAGGATCCCTGAGTGTTGTAGTCATCACCGTCGAATCCACTGAGGATCTCTGTACAGTCTTCGTCGTCACAGTAGCAGTCGCAGCCAGCTCTAGGGTTCCCGCACACAGCAAGATCGTTCGGGAGGGTCCGCTCCATGAGCTGAGAGGCTGATACATCAACTGACACATAGTCTAGAGTTGGTGTATCCAAAAGTTCCGTATCATCAACAGGAACTTAACGTCGCATACGGCGCGTCAATCAGATGCCCGGTCTGAGAGTTATTGGCTTTTTCGTCCCAGGGTCCTAGTTGATTTTTAATGCAAAACCAACCCGAACATACTCCACCTACATCCAAACCTCGGGCAGAGTAATCAAAAATATCTGTCTCACTTAGAGAAGTTCAACAAAGTTGACAGCACGTCAATCGGACGTCCGGAGCTCATGTTATGAGTGTTTCTGCTCCGAGGGCCCAGTTGGTTTCATGGATGAACCAACTCGGTCGAACCCAAAATATTCTGAAACCTTGAGTGTGATATACCAAAACTATTGTCTCGATCCAAGGATCTCATCGCCACTGACGGTACATCAAACGGAGGTCCGTAGCCCAAGATATGGGAAACAAACCAAAAGAGTCCGAAAATGGGGGGTCTGGGCCCAGACCGACCCGGCCCGGCCAAGGCTGCCTAGCACGGCCTGGGCGCGACCCGGCCCGGCGGGTCGGCTCGGCTCGGCTCGGCTCGGCCGAGCGGTCGAACGAAGGAACCGGGGCCCCAGCACGGGGGCCGCTCCCCAGCACCCGGACGCGGCATGCCGGTCGCATCCCGCCTCCCGGTTCCGCGCGGCCGCGGCTTCAACCGCGGAGGGTGTTGCCGGCGGCACACTGGGCGCCGCCGTGCCGGAGTGGCGCGCCGGCGTGAGATTCAGCGGACCACCGGACGTGCTCCGGTGGTCTGTTTTATATGCGGTCTTCGCCAGTGGTCCTCCCGGGACCCGACCTTCACTGCATGGCCCTCAAATCGCCCTTGCGGCCCCGTTTGTCGTCATCCGCCGTTCCGCACACTAAGAACGAGAAAGGATGTGGTGGTTCGGACTTGTTCGTTGGTCTTCACCCACCGCGTTAACGGTTTGAAACAACACCCTAATATTTCCCATCAATTTGATAAACCCCGAACCACAATAATAATCCATGGACCAACTTGTTATTTAGTTGGTCCGTGTTCATGCCTTGAAGGGAAACAAACATGGAGTATTGTCATTTTCAAAACATCCCCTACCTCGTAGCTGTCATTGAACGAGTGCGTGTACGTCGTGGAATTGACCGTCGCGGTAGGAGGTGATAGTCGCGTCGTGAAAGGGCGTTGCGTCGTTGCGGAAGGGCATCGCGTCATCATGGAAGGGCGTCGCATCGACGATCTCCTAGGGTTAAAGAAACACACGGATTTAATTATAACAATTAAATCCATGTTGAGGATAAAAACCACAATGGAATTTAAAAGATTTTTAAATCTCCCACCTCAAGCAGTTGATCGAAGATTTGTCGTGGGGAAAGAATGTCGCGGAAGAAGCGTCGACGTCGCGTCGATATCCGGGGGTCGAGCGTTCTTCATCTCCCTTCGTCGGAGGCCGGCGTTCTTCGCGTTCTTTGCGTTCTTCACATTTTTCGCGGTCTTCGCGTTCTTCGCGAAGGAGGATGAAGGCACAGAATCTCCAAATCCTCTCAACAAAATGCACCACAGAAGAATTGTGTGTTTGTCTTATTTTATTAATATGCCAATGGTTTGAAAACAGGTTAAGAAACGAACAAATTAATTTATATAATTAATTTCAACGAATTAACGACCCAATTAAAAGGATCATTTAATTGTTTAAGAAAACACCCCAGTTTACTTTCATTAAAAAGGGTTTTCACGGGTGAGTTACTCAGCAGAAAATAAACGGTGGGGCTCGTGCGGGCCCCACCTCACACATATCGTACCAAGAGGGTAGGATATTTTTGGGTTCCACCCTATCCGCTTCAGCTCAGCTTAAGCATCTTTAAGTGGATTTTAAGCAGCTTTAAGTGAAATAAAAAAAAATTGTACCACATTATTTTATTTCTTAACTTAAAGCCCAAAAATTAAAAACCACACCCGAGCAAACACAAATTCAGAAGAGGCGTTTCTAAACAAGTACTGGAACTGTGATTCCATCGGTGCCCTCAGAATTCGATTTCGAGCGCTGGTTCAAAAGTTAGAAAAACCCGCTCATTCGTTCCCTGAATGTACCCGAGCTAAACTTCGGAAAATGATTTCGGGCACACCAGGCCTCGAAATCACGTGCCGTCAGAAACTGCGTTATTGTAAAATTTCAAATACAATTAAGAAAAAACGTTCCTTGAAATTTACGGGTCTTTACAAAATTTGTTAGGAATAGTATGTTTCCAATATATTATATTGATAATTAGGATGTTATCAGATTTGGAAAGAGATTATTGGTGTTGTGAGATTCCTAGATAGAGAGATAGTTCTTGATTGAAGCCCATATTTTCTTATTTTCCACTCATTCTATTAGCTCTAAGATACAATGTGACCTTTGGGAGTATTACTGGTGGGGTGGAATGAAAATAGATATTAAAAAATTATATGAATTATTTGACATGTCAACATGTTAAAACATAATGAAAATTATCGAAAGGGATAATTTATCCTTTACCAGTTCCATGGTGAAAAAATAAAAATCATTCCATGGATTTTATGGTGGGATTAAAAAATATTTCTTGAGATTATAATGAAATTCTAGTTATTGTAGTTAAATTTACTAAATATATGAATTTAAATTCTAGTAGAGATATTATGTCTTTGGATTAGCTTTCTGAAATATATGTCATGTATATAGTTAGGTTACTTTGAATTTATCTCTCTGTATTATCAGACGATGATCCGACATTCAAATAAAAATTTTATAGGAAATTTTAATACATTGAAAACTAGATTAAATTTCAATACATCATTTCATCCTATGTTATTAGTATAGTCTAATCAAATTATCCAAACCTAGGAAGAAATGGTTATTTATTATTCAATGGGTGACTATGGAAATTGGGATCCATATCTTTCTTTACTTATAATTAATATAATAACATATTTCATTCTAGTGTAAAGATGAAACCTTTTGAAGAATTATATATAAAGTAGTATCGTAAGAAATATTTTTGTCATGAATTTAGAGAAAACAATCTTCTGGGGCAAGTGTTGGTGAGGGAAATTATTTAAAACATGAAGAAAATTAGAAAACATATGTAATGGATCAGATATGGTAGAGAATTTCTAATGATAAATGAGAAAAACTATATCTCTTGAGGTAGGAGATCATGTGTTTCTTATTGTATCACAATGGAAAAGATAATTTTTTTAGTAATGATGGGAAGATAAATTCACTATTCATTGGACCATATGAAATCCAATATAAATTTGGATCATTTTCTTATCGAGTGTCTTTTCATTTTATTTTATCCCATTTACACATTATTTTTCATGATTTGATGTTTAGAAAATTTGATTCATATTCATCTTCTGTATTGATCCCTAAAGTAGTTTAGTTTTAAAATACAATCTCATATGAGGAAAATCCAATAAAAAATCATGACCATATGAAAAAATTATTATGGAATGGGGTGATTAATGAAGATATGGGTTTTTTTGGAAAACCCATATTGTTGAAGAAGAAAAACTGGTGTCTAAAATATCTATGCCAGAAAGGTGTCCCCTCTTTTTTAATAGATGGAGAAATTCATTAGGTTTAAATTTTTAAAATGTGGTAGAAATTAACAACTAAAGTAAAGATAGAATATATCACTTATAAATTTATTATTATTCCTGAAAAAAAAATTTATACTCATTATAAAATCATTATGTAATTAAAAAATAAAAAAGGATATAATTCTAGTAAATACCAATATAGTGGGATTTTATTTAATGTTAATATTTGAAAATTAATGGTCTTAAATTTGAACAATTTTCTTTTATTAGAATTATACATGTTAAAAGTATCTGAATATGAAATTTGGATATTTTTTTAAATAATATATCTTTCAACAAATAGTAAAAAGTACTTATTTTTTTTGAAAATCATATTTGGTTTTTAACTATTTACAAGTTCAAATAATATTTTTTTATTAGTTTTAAAATTAAATTTGTAAAATTTTATTTAATGAATCAAAATATTTTCTTTCAAACGAATTGTAAACATTTGTTTCTTATAAATATAGATCAAAACGTAAAAATATATTTTTTATGAAAACTATTATAAATCATTTTTTCTCAGATTAATTTCAAATTAAACATTTCCACTTCTATGAATTTAATTTTCAATAATTTATTCAATATTTTGACTCATTGGGTACAAATTTATTTATTTTTTTATTATTATGAATAGTAGTTTTAAAAATTGTGTTACCATCATTAGGGATATTTAAGGTAAGTAAACAAAAAAATAAAATGATAAGGAGAACAATATATGCCTAAAACATGAATTAATTTTATTGTAGGAGTATGTATCATACATAATAATAATCAATTTTAACATATGCCCTTATATTTCCATTTTTATCAGAAAGTTTACTTTATAATATTTATGACAAAATATTTCCAACAATAACACAAATTTGTTTTTAATATCTATATTATTTTTAGTATGGCGATAACAAGAGGTTGTGTTCAATTAAAAATATTATTTTTAAATAATAATTTTACGTATTTGTCATGGTAATTTATTTTTAATTTTTAGTGATTGAATAATTACGTTAGAATCTTATGCAACATTGTTATAGTAATTATTCAATCAAGATAAAAATAAAATAAATGATAATAAAAATTTTAAATGTGAAATAATATTTAATAATAATTATTATCCATGGCTCTAGTAAACACAAAAGTAATATTATATAGTTTTTATTTCATTAGATATGAATTCAATTGTTGTCATATAGTTTTAAAAGTCAAATAAAATAAATTTTCCTGAAATTGACATTTAAGCTATTTTGTAATTAACAATAATTTATTAAATGATTTAAAATTCATAAGAATCATATATTAGAGAAATTAAGCCTTTAATGGTTTATTACATCAACCAAGATCCATTTAGATATCATTTTTATTTTTATAGTAAATATACTAACCCCCAAGGAGTAAAAAACCATGATATAACCACAATTGTCAAAAGGGTTAACGGTTGAAAAAAATAACTAGATGAATATAAAAATGAAATAAAAACTTGTACATATTTTATTTTATGAGATTAGTTTGGATCATAATCATATTATATTATATTTTTAACAATTTATATTCATTTGGAAATCAAAATTAATTTATATTAAGTGAATATTTATGTAAATTCAGAGAGATCCCCAACCCTCCCTTATAAAAGGGAACTTATTGTTGCAATTTATTTTCAAGTAAAAATAATTTTTAATCATATAGTATTACAAAATAACTTAATTAATTCCCTATATAATTTTATGATTCCTTATTTAGGTATGATTACAAACAATATAATTCGTAATGTATTAAAGAAATATGTTGTTTGAAGAAGACATATATTTCATAACTTAGTTTTTTGTATTATTTAGTATTAATTTTATTAAAATTGTCTATAACCCTGAATATATGATACCATTAGTATATTAAATATAATAATATTTTGTTATTTTTAATACATAAACTATATATTTCTATATCATCTATCTAATTGGAAAAACAATTTAGCGATCATTCGTGTTGTTGGAGGACTACTAACTCCCGGACTGAGGTAATTGATTTTTGATCCCCAAATCTGATGGACGGGTGCAATGATGGATTTAATGCATATATATGATATTTAGGAAATATTTAACATTATAGAAAGATAATATAATTCATGCTTTCTTAGGTATCCGTTAATTGAAAAATGATAATGTTTTTCATGCGTACGTGTGGACTACTACCTCTACGAAGCGATGCAAATAATTTATCATCACCACATAACATGGATTATATATATAATTAAATAATTTGGTATTTAAGATATTATTATCATTATTTAAAGATAAAATATTAAATACCTACTTTCCATAATGCTCATTATAAAATGGAAATGTTATTTATGGTTACATATGATCTACCTTCTCAAATTTTATAAAGTATATATTTTTTCCTAAAAATATTTTATAATTTGTTTTAATAGTATATTATATTTTTAAAAATTTAAATTATTCCTTAAAAAATATTCTACTTATTTTTTAATAGTTACCTCATTGACCATATTCAACCCACCATAGTTATTTTATACATATGAGTGGAATATCATCAAAACATATGACATGATCTTAAATGATTTTGTAATTATATATAGCATTGTAATAATTGAAATAAAATAATTAATAAACATGAAAAAGATTCACCAAAATATTAATAATTAAAATAATTTTATTATTTATTAATGTAATTGATATGTGAGATGATTCAGGCTCGAGGTATGGTAGTTTCTTTTCAAAATTCACATTTAAGGATTCTCATCCATGTCTTTTTCATCCATGTACATAATTTAAAAATATTTTTATGAATATATAATAATTATCGGGAACTTCTTATGATTATTTTGAGTTTCATTCAATTGGTTTTTCAAATAAATCCTTTTACATGTTGTTTTTACTTTTTTTCAAAAGAAAAATGGAATGTTTAAATTCAACCACTACAGTGTAGAACTCTATTCCCACCGCTACAACCATTATTTCAAATTTGGATTACTTTATAAGATAACATTTTTTTCACAAATAAAACAAAATCTCCATTGTTATGTTATTTCTTATCAAAAAATGATCATTTAAAAATTAATCCAGTAACTTTATTTCTAAAAATGTTTGGTGTACTAGTTCAAAATAAATTATCTATTTTTTTGATAAAATGGTTCATGAATAAACATATTTATTCATATTATAGAAATTGAGAATTATATAATGTGATATTTTTGACCTATATACCTCTTATATGATTGGTTGAGCCCCAATATATCTAATGAAAATCAATGAGCCTGATATAACTTGTAAGAAGGGTTATCGCTTTGATAGATCCTTAATGCATTTAGTGGGATTTGTGATTATAAGATGATCATGAGGGTTATTACAAGTATAAAAATGATGCTTATTTCAAGTGTAACTGTGAAAATTACACTAAATTTAACCATGATGGTTATTCAATGTGTAATAATGAGAGTTTCTTCACATGTATGGGGTATATGAAAAGGTTACCCCTTTTTTCGTACAAGTATTTTCTTTTCTTGTAATGGTTTTTAACATTTTGATTTTACAAAAAATGTGTGTTATTTTCATGTGGAAATGATTTTGCAAATCTTAGAAAATAATATTAGGATAGGGATAATTTTTTATGGTTTTTCATGTTTTTCACTAGACTAATGGATTTATTTCTTTTTGTGTCCCTTACATTGCTTAATTTTTTCATCCCATGTCTTCGAAATGTTTTTCAGGGGGTTTTTGAATTAGTAGAGACAAGGATTATGTTAGGATAATTTTTTTAAAAAAAAATTCATGAAAATTAAACTTTTTCAATATAAAATGATTTCTTATTGGCGAATCAGATACTATGTATAAATTTCAACTTTATAATCTTATGGGAAAATTGTGAAAAAGTATGACCTAATTCTATAAAACACTAAACCAGAAATAACTTTGGAAACTAAAAATATTTAATTCTCATTTAATTCACTTGAATATGTAATATTAAAGGTAGTGTGCTTTCATTTTTAAAGGATAAGAACCTTATATATGATTAGGTGTATTGTGGGATTTAAAATTAGGTTGGAAACATTTCAATGGGTGGTGTTGGGGTTATACCAGCCAAAGATGAAACCCTGAAGGATATGAATTATTTAGAAAATGATTCATGTTCATTGATAGAACATGTTAAAAAAGAGATACCACAAAATGTATTGATTGAGAAAAATAATATATCTATGCTTCCTATTACATCTATGCAAGATATATTTCACATCATAAATAATTTTCCCATAATTTAATCATCAAAGACCATTGTATCATGTTTATGAGTATATTATCATCCTTATTTCTCACACTATATATAATATTAGGTTCTACATTATCCCTAGTTCATTTTTTTATTTTTTTTTAAAAACCCTTCCAGTAATTGAAGGTGAATCAATTTATTAAGTGGAAAACTAATGAAGGTATTTAGGATACAATAAATATTTCATCTGCAAATAAGTCACTATCTTGGTATAATTTATCAATTGTGATTGTAATGAACAAATAATTAGTATATCTTATTTGATGCAGTAATGAAAGATAGAATCACATGATTAAGAGTTTCTCATTAGAATATTCATGAATATATACTTCATTCCAATCTAAAATATTGGATGTTTCATGAAAAGTGTTCATTGAAAAGGTATGGTCTACAACACTGTCATACATCATTTATAAAAATTAAATTAAATTTAAAAGAAGATAAATATAAATTTTAACTATTATTAACTTGATTTTTTTTATTTTTTAATGTTTATTTAAAAAACCAAATACATATAATTTAATTTTTTGAATATTCATATTGAGATTAGAAAAATATCTCGTTATGAAATTAAAAAATTAATACATTAATAAACTATAATTATTTACATTAATTATAAATATTATTTAATAGTGGTTGAGTGACTAATGGAAATGATTTTTGGGAGTTGATATTAATTGGAATCACTTTCTATTTTAAATGGACATCATTATTTTCTAAATGAAATTCGATTTTTTTATGCACCAAGAATTCATCATATTAATTTTTAGTGCAATTAATGATGTAAAATATCATAATATTTTCATGATATAATCCTCCCAAATGTAAAATATTATTTAATAATAATATGGGGAGAGAATAAAATGAAACAAGACACATTATATTTGTGGGGGAAAATAAGTTGATAAAATAGGAATGAGAGAAGTTTTACAATATGAAATTTCTTTTCCTCATTGGTAATGATAATTAATACAATGGGAGGGATTATAGAACGCACATTCTATTTTGTTTGTAATTTTTCATAGTATGACCTATTAGGTATAAAAAAAGTTTTATAGTATCAGTATGTATTAATGAATAATGCTTAAGAAGTATTTTGTTGTTACCGATAACATTGTTGATATTATGATTATATGAAATGATATTTGATGATAAAAATCATGATGAAAAGAGATTTCAATTCCCATTAAATGATGTTAGTGTTTGGCTCTTGTAGTATGACTGGAATATCTATCATATTACATAAAATATATATGAGTATATTTCATTGGAATATAAAAGGTACATTTATATTATTGTACATAAAAAATGATTATGGTTCAATACTACAATGTTTATATTAGATAAATTACGTTGTATTTTTTTTAAATTATCATGAAGTTGAATGCATAAATTTTTTATGGAATAATAATTTAATTATTTATGAGTAATGGAATTAAAATGAGATTTCATGCGGTAAAGTAAACATATATGTGTATTTGTGTGATGGTAAAATTGATCATCATTATTTGGAAATTTATTTTTTAAATACCTTCTATCTCATAAAAAATTTTCTTAATGAATTCTTTAGATGTGTTTTGAGTATTTGAGAATGATTATATATTAATTATAAATCAATATGGATTCTAGAATTTTAGCATAGAAATAAAATGGTATGATATGTTAAACATTAATCCAAATAATTATTTAAAGGATTTTTTATACATTGTGTAATGTTAATATATTAGTTTAGTGAGTTTTTTAATTTTCATTATCATGATTTGTAATGTTATACTTGAGCAATATAACAGTCATTATCACTAGAAAAGGTTTTATCTAAAGGTATGTTAGATCTATGTACGATTATATTTAGTGTTATGAATATATAATATTTATATTCTATGGAACGATATTAAATTATATTATAATTTTATAATGATATACAAGGAAAATAAATCTTATTTAACTATATTAATTTTTGGACATTGTGAGATTAAATAATGACTATCTGAAGAAGGGATCTGTACGTTGAAAAAAGGATAGATCATGATGAATATGTAAAGACCAAAACAATGAAAATTGGAATATAATGTTAGATAAACCATAATAATGGTGATGGTAATAGTAAAACTGTAATTAGATGATCACCAATCAATTTTATATGATAATTTCAAGTGATTTTCATCATTATGATAAGTAATAACAATTCTCTTACTAGTCGTGTTTTAAAAATGGGGAAGGAAAAAAACATTTTATAAGGGTGAATGTCATGTGTCTGAAAATCACCAGTGAGGAACTACGAGAGAATGAATAACATTTTATAGTATATAAAATTGTAATATTAAAAGTTTCCTATAATAAATGTTTATCGAAATCATTACATGGAGGTATTAGATGTGTCATATAAATAGTAATAGTTGTGTATAAAAATTTAAAAAACCATATCATAGTCTATTATTAGAAAGTGTATTTAGATTCATTCAATATTTGATGTTTTTAGTAACCATGAGAAAAAAATTCCACACTATTGGATAGGTCATTGTGTTTTATATAACATGTAGACAATTTTTATTATCAATAGGAATTTTTAAAGTACTACATGAGGAATAAATTAATATGTTATCATGTGGAATAAAATATCTATGTCTTTGGAATACTTTAAAGAATCTTATCTGGGACATTAATTGATTGAATTCCATGCATCAAGGATATTAAAAGTGAAATTAATGGAGAAAATAATATTCATATGTTTTTAAATGAATATTCATGGTTGAAAATTTAAAAAAATATATATCCTAACATTGGACTATGTTGTGATCCTATATATCAAATAAAAATGATAATATTCAATATGTTTATTATAAATAAACAATCTACTCAAATTTATATTGGAGAAACCAATTTTGTTTTGTAAATAATCACCATATTTTGAATAAGAGTAATAATGAAAAAACATTCATTGTCATCAAAATAATATATTATGGGAATTTATGTGATTTATATATCCTATTGTATATATATTATATTTTTTTTAAGAAGATCATTGTATAATTTTTTTAATTGAAATAATGATATTGTATAAAACACTGATATGGTTTTGGTTGTTTATAGGAAAGTAGAAATATTGGGAAGAATATCTAATATATATTTTCCAAGAAGTACACGAGTAAACAATATTGTTCTACATCAAGGAGTTGCATTACTACTATTGTAATGGTAGAAAAAAATATGTTCTTTATATAAATATGGTTGGTACTAGTAATTTTATTAGTCCATGTTCATACACATTCCCAAGATTATTTTGATAATAATAATGTATCTATGTGTGTGTTAGATAAAAATCATTACACACTGAGAATGTTATAATTCATATGGAGGAAACCCTAATCAAAAAATAATTTTATTTTTAGATTGGTTCTTTTTTACATACATTATATTCAAACAAACAAAGGAAAATATATATATATATATTTATTGAATTTTAGATTGATCAATTTATTGAATAAGTGATATGGTAATATGGGATATTGTTTAAATTTATTAAAATTACACAAACACTGATTTATCACCTCCCCCTATCAGTTTTGTACATATCCTACCCTGATGCTTTCAATTCATATCAAATTATCTGGACACAACTCAAATTGTTTTCTCTATAATAAAAATGGTTGTAATTTTTTTAGGTTCTCTTCCAAAGGAAACATACAGTAAAAAATTAAGTAATTGTATCCAATATTGATTTTATTTTAACATGTTATAAAACTAAAAATGATAGAATTTATAGCTAGTTACGAATTATGAAAACAATTCCCTTTACTGAGTGGAAGAATAACATCAAAATTCTACATTATATATTAATGATTTGATAACACCATTCTTAAATAGTGATGATTTGGTTGAAAAGTATAATAGAAAGAATAATACTTATTCTTGTACCTCATGTACATCAAATATCATAAAATAAAATTATGTAACTATAATTTCATTCCATGATAATTACCCTACTAAATCAAGTATATGTAGAGAAGAACAAGTCTTATAATAACTATATAAAAATATATTTTTTGTTTTATATTCTTACATTGATGAAACAATTCATTGGATACAAAACATTTATCATATTATTCTTATCATCCATAAATAATTATAGGAAGAGGTCAACCAATTAGAGTGGGAATAAGATATAAAGTAGAAAATCCTATAAAATGTATATTAATGAACAAATATATCACCAATAAAATTAAATATAAACAAATATGGAATTATGGGATCAAAAATAAATTCTCTAAACTAGAGAGAGAATAGATAAAATAAATTTATGATCATAAAGAATCATTGAAAAGGATAAATGATAAGTACCACAAACTATATGTATATTAAAATTCAATAATTGGTGTAAAATATTATTAATTGAATGTCATGGGAAAAAATATGAGGGTTCTCTCTAGATTATATAAATATGGTGGCAGATATTATGTGAAAAGAATGTAAGGAAAACAATTCTTGAAAAATATATCATATTGTGGGATTATAAAAATTAATTCAAATTATGTTTCATCATATTGATGATAAATATATAATTATTGAAATATCTCAGTATGGTTTGTCATAATAACAAGAAAACATTGTGATGCCTATTTAAATTACGAGGTGGTTTATTGTGCAAAATACCTCTTTTTAGTGGAAAACAAATCTTGAGATAATCATAATATATATATATATATATTTATATATATTATCTAAAAACTAAAATAAAAATGGTGGGTATCCTACCACTATAACTAAGGATGAATGAATAAAGTTTAGGAGGCTATTTTTTTAATGAATCCCATTTTCAGAGTGAAAAACAAAAAAAAAAGAATGCATGTCGACCTAGATTGACTATTTCCAAAATAAAAAGAAAAAGGTTTGAGAGAAAATTATTTTCTTATAATATGTTTTGGTAAAATTACACTAATTATTAATATAATATATCCATATTTGAAACAAATTGAGACACTTTATCCTGGGATATCAAGGTTATGTCAATAAAAATATCACAAAAGAATGATAAAAATCAGTTCAAAAAAATTCAAAATCATTACAGATATCTATATGTAATGTAATATAGGTGGTCATTTTAATTGTGTATTCATATATTAAATATTTAATCATGTTTAAAGTGATTTTAAAGTTATTTAACCATTAATAATAAAAATAAATGATATTCTATACTAAGGAATGAAGAAAAAGATAGATATTGATGAGTATTTTATATAGAAGTTATAAAATGAACCAATCATTGGGAAATAAATAGAATATAAATGTTACTCAAAATAAAGACAAGAATACCAAAAAAAAATCATCAAAGAGAATCAAATAATTATTTTATAGATGGATCAGAAACATCATGGATTTTATGAAAAATACATGAATGTGAGTATATATGGAATTAATAATAAGAATATTAGAAGTTAGATATATGAAATGGTAAATATGACTTAAATTATGTAAATAATTCATCATAGGCCATATTGAAGTTTTTAAATGGTTGAATGTATTTCTAAATTAATTTTATTTATTTGGACAGCCTAATTGGATGAAGTAAATAATGTGAATGAATGAAAAATGAAAAAAAAATTCTAATGTAAAATAGAATGTTCCACCCAAATATGAAGAAACGTAATTTATATTGATTTTTTAAATGATAAAAACCATAGATATCATGATTTTTTTGTGGGGGGTGAAAACAGTTTAGACGTAATTCATATTATTTCTCTACTATCATACCATCTAAGGAATAAATCATCAGTAATATGACTTTTAAACCAAGTGATGTTTTTTCTTTGATTGAACATGCGAAAATAATATTCAATATAATATAATGGATTAGAAGAATAATATATCTATTCTACTCATGAAATACATAAAATAAAAAATTTAAAGAAATAATAGTTATCGAGTAATAGAAACATAAAAGATACAAGTATCATGGATGAGGAGTGTTTCTCAACCATATTTCTAACACTATAGATATAATGAGGTCCTATGTTATTACATTTTAATTTATGAATCATTTATATGTATCCATTAAGTAATTAATATTAAATCATTTCTAAAGAAGTGAAATAATTGTGTTAGGTATGATAGAATAACTACTCCAACTATAATGAAGTCACCATCATGGAATGATTTACCCATTGGTATTAAAATGAAAATATTTTGAGAAGATATTCCATGATGAAGAAAATTTAGAGATAATACCCTAGGGGATATTTTTTATTTGGAAAATTATAGAATTTATACCATCTTATCTAAAATTTCAGAATAAATTTTGAAAATTTCATTGAACCTATATGTATTCTTGAGAAATCAGATCAATTTTAATGGGGGGATATTAATTTTGTCAATTAAATTATTGTAATAATTTTAATGTGATTTCAAGGATTATTTCAAAAACCATATATATATATATACGCACATTTTTTTATTAAAAATTATATTTATATAAGTGTATGATCTCATTTTTTAATTCTTATAAGAACACATTAATCAATTGAAATTATTTAGTTTCAAAATGAATATATTTTAAACTAATTTGTGTGAGAAATGGTAATGTTATTTTGGAGTTCGTATACGATTGTGTGACATTTTATTTTTGAGGGATAATCATGTTTCCTCAATCAAACAGTATGTTTTTTACACTGAGTAGTGATCAAGTAGATTTTTAGTTTGATGATTGATTGAAAATATCATAAGTTGGTAATAAAACCATTCTATTAAAAGTCAATTTTTATTTACTTTTAGTTAGTAGGGCATAGACAATGATAAGTGATGGTAGAAATGAAAGAGATATATAATGAAGTATAATTTATTTACATATTGGAATATAAATGTTTTTTTATTGACTGCAAATAAAAGGGGGAGATCATTAAACAATCTTTTATTTTTGTTTTACATATAAATGTAATATTTATCATGATAATATGTGATTATAATGGATATCTAGAAGCGGTTTGATGTTCTCGATCATATTTTTTTAGAATTTCAGCATAATTTAATGATTTAGAAGTTCATAAGCTTGATAATAAGGATATCATAGTTCCCAATCAATGAGGTTATTTTATGGAACTTATATTAATACTGGGATATATATCTTATGACTTATAATAGATATGAGTTGATTTCATTGAAATATTAATTCTACAAACACATGATGACTAAATGAATAATGGTTGGATGAGTAAATACATGTTTATATTACATAAAATATTTTTCACCGTCATTTAACTTGTCGTCAATATAAATATTGGTTTTTTATTGATGTAACAGATTCATCTTTATAATTTATGGACTTATAAAGAGAAATAGGAGGCATACACCATTCAATTGATTGTGCGAGTGATGGTTACTATAATCATCAATATTATTAAAATAATTATATATGTACATTAAATATCACAAATAATTGTTCTCTATTAATTATTTAGATGTTCTGATATGATTTGAGAATTAATCATTGTTAATTTTGAAGAATTATAGAATATGGAATTATAATATAAATATAAAAAAGTCTGATATCTGTCAAATTAGTCTAGTCAACTAAATAAGGGACATATTTCTCATTATGTAAAGATAATCTAAGTGTTTATTGATCTTCATAAATTTAACTATCATGATATATAAATGTAATGCAAGAAGTTACTATATTGTATAACGGTACCCTAGAGCTACATAGGGGTCATTTCTTCTAGAAAATGAGATATGTAAAGGTAATATATATTTTTTTAGTTTAATTTGATTGTTTTAAATTAAAAATATTTATATTAAAATAATTGAAATTAAATCTATTACAACCAAAATGTTCTAAAAGATTAACTTTTATACTATAGTGTGCATGACACGTGTCATGATACACGTAATTGGATTTATCTCCAGATAATTTTAAAAATATTTAATATTTTAAATAAATTAAATATATTATAGAGATTTAAATTCTTACAGCATTGTGTTATCTTGCATTTCACAAAATAAATACTTTCTAATATTTCAAGCAATAAACACGAGACCATGATTTTCTGAACAACAATATATTATTAAAACCTCACTATTTAAAATAATAATACTAAACCTTCCCATTACGCTATTGGTAATAAATATCATTAACAAAATTATGAAAACACGTGGTTTATAAAAATTGAAAAAAATTTCATTGGTTACAAATTAATTATAAATGAATATAAGAACCCCTTGAAAATAAACAAAATATATTTATAGAAAACTATTTTTATACTCAAAATGATGTGTTATCCTTAACAATTAAATATATTAGTGAGTTGGATAAATAATATATATATATATATATATATTATATTCAATAAATTATTTTTATATTCATATAATAGATTTTATATCCATAATATAAGATCAAATCTAATTATATGCATGAAAATGTGTTTTTATTATAAAGGTAGTTTTACCCCTTTTAATAAATAACCTATTTAAAACAAAATATCCAAAAAAATTATAGATCTAATATTTAAAAATAAACTTCATAATTGAAATGGAAAAAAAATTATGGTTATTTTGGGAATTTTTCTATGAAGTTTCAGTTTTTGGATGAATAGTAAAAAATACAGAATTTTAATACAAAACAGCTTTTTCGTCTAATTTATTTATGAATATAAATAATATATTTTGGGGTTTTAAAGATTAATTAGATTGATTTTAAAACATTTTATCAATTTTATGCCATTATAATAAATTTCAATTTGAATTTGGATATTAAAATTTTGCACTTTTTTGGACATTTTAACATTAAAAACCCACTTTTGTGTCCCATCGGGGGGATTAAATTTAATTTAATATCTAAAAATTTATTGACTTAATTATTTAAAAATAGATTTAATATTTGGGAAAAATTAATTTTTAATTTCCATTATGTTCAACTGATTTTGGAGTCAAAATTTTAGTGCGTGGGATCAAAATTAATTACAATGATTAAAAGAAATATTTTCTTAATAAGGGATTAAACCTTATAATTTATAGCCAAAAAACCTCTAAAAAATATAAAAACTATTTATATATATATATTTCTACTATAAAATTACTTGAATCGAATTTGGACTATTATTAGTTCAACATGTCATTGGAAAAACGTGGGTAGAATTCTATTTCGAAATGTTTAAAAGAATGGCACTCCACCTCTACTAGAAAAAGGAACTCACACCTCCCAAATCCTAGAAAATCTAAATCCACATTTTTTGGAACAATATATTCCCCAATATATCCATAACATAACTATGTAAAACATATAAGCCACCTAAACTTGTTCATAAATCAATCCAAGGAATCCTTTTTGTGTAAACTATAAGGTGTTACCCGAATATGTGGTAACATCCATCGTCATTCTCTTTAATTTTATTTCAATTTCCCCTCATTTTATATTTTCAGTACATAATTATGTAAGAAATTTATTTTTATCATACTGATATATTTTTATGTTAGTTTTTCTACCTACACATGCACACACTTCTTTCTAATGGGTAAGGAACTTAACATTCTTTTGTACAGTGAACTACCACCTCACGAAACGAAGTTATTTTTTTCATCACCACCTCTTATGGATGCTAATTATGATCAAAAATAATTTTATATATATAATATATGATATTTATAATTCCTTTATACTCATACAATTCTATTATAACATATACCTTAATGTAGATTAGGTTGTGAGAATTATATTACATAGTTTACGAAAGTGTGGGCTACTGCCCGCCAAAGCGATGTGATTCGTTCACACTATACTTGGAATGTATAAAGTAAGGTTTTAAGATACCAATTTAAATTATATGAAATATATATGATAATTTAATTATGGAATTCATATATATATATATCATTTAATTTTCATTACTTTAATAAGACAACAAAATGAATATAGCGATCATGCGTACGAATGACATGTATCTCGTTGAACGATGAATTTCATTTCATATATCCAAATATTATGGATTATTCTAAATTAATATATAAATTATATATAATGTATTTAAATCTTGGTTAACATTCATGATATTATGACACCATTATATAATAAATATGAATAATTGATAACGTCACAATGCATACTCTACCAACTATGAAATTAACACATGAAATAGTAAAATTGATGAAAGATTATTAAAAAATACGTAATAATATAATTTAATAATTTAATATATGATATTATAAATATGATTATTATTTTTTGAATAATTTATTAACATTTATATATCCTTTATAATTAAGATTAAATAATGTTCACCCAAAATAAAATGCAACGTAAAGGATGTTCTTCTCACTTTTTACATCTTTGAGATGAATGTCATATCCCCAACATAGTTATTTTGTGTGGTGTGTATTATACACATTTTGATATATTATATCTTTAATAATTTTATGTTTATTATGTTTATGTATTTCATTTAATGTTATTCATTCATGAGACTTATTCTTTAAGATGCTTCAATGTGGTATGGGACACTGTGTAATGTTTAACTATTATTTTACTCATGAATATTATTAAGGATATTTCTGTGGACAATTAGTGTAAATTATTTGACCATTCTTAAATAAAACCTTTAATTTTAATCACTTATAGTTATTTATGACCTTTTTCATTTATTATATACATTTTATAAAACATTTTATTGAAAATTTCATGGAAATTATTTTTTTTATAAAACCTAACTAAATTTATCTCTTTAGTTTTCGAACATGTTTTCTTCTAGAAATGATATTTTAAAAAAATTAATTTTTTTGATCATTTCAATAGTTATTTATTATGTAGTTTTTTACCCTTATTTTCTATTACCAATGTTTTCAATAAAATATTTTTATCTATTTCTGATCAATAAATATTTCAATCATTTTCACCTTACAAAAGGAATGTTGTTTTTACCTTGTGCGGCCTGTATGGATTTACCCACAATCACTTCATTGAAGGTTACTTCCTATTTGTAAATGGTTTATTTTTAATTAAATTTTTTCCAAAATTAATTTTAAATTAAGTTGATTTTCAAAAAATGATTTTTTAATTTATAAATAATATTTTTTTAAAACAATTAAAATATATTTAAATAGTTTTTATATTCATCAATGACAACAAACCTTCATTATTTTTCCATACGGGATATGATGTGTTGATACCATCCTTATGATTCCTATGGATGGTTTATGATTGACTTAGATAATGATATTATTAACACTCACTTCCTTGATTCCATTCATCCCCCCATAAAATATTAAATTTAATATGATCATTTGACAGTGAATTCCCCATAAATATTTATATCATTTTTAATGGATATGAATCTTTCCTGAACCGTTTACCATTTTTCATACAATTTTTAATTAAATATTTATTTGACTATTTTTTTAATTATTGATAAATCTATATCCTTTATTAAATACAAATACTTGATATGTCATTTTGTTTATTCGATATAATGAATTCTTAAAATAAGAAAGACACAGGTTGGGGGTAATTTAAGAAAATTCCAATGGGTTAGGGACCTATTAATGTAATCCCATTGATGTATCAGTAGTCTCCTAATACAAAATTAGATATTAAAAACACTCTGAGATTGATTATAAGAAAAATAGATGGGTTTCTAAGATAAATATTAATCATTTTGTGAAGGTTTGTGATGGTAGGAGTTTATGTTCTAGATATTTGACATCTAATAATAATGAAGTTCCCTCAATTTTATTCAATTATTATTTATCCATGATATTTTTCAACTAAATATATGTGGATTCATTTATTTCTATGTTCATTATTTAAATGTAATGTGGTTCAGTTTATTACACATCAATATTAGTTTTTCCCTATTGAGTTATTTTAATGGACTATAATTTTAGTTTCATAACATACAATATTAATTACAAAATTCATTTTCAGTTATTTTTTGCATGTCATGCATTTTCAGTTATTTATATTCCCATATTGATTATTTTAAATGATTCATTACTTCTTCCATTTCACTTTACCCTTAATGATCATTTTATCTCACCCTTATTTTGTTTTCTTTTCAAATGAATTCCTTGAAGTGCACTAAAAATTATATGCAAGGATACACTAGATAGAATACTGTTTTCCCATAAAATAATTATGTTCTAATTATTGTACTCATTTAAAAAATGAGACTCATGTATGTATATGTTTTACCGAGACTACTAAACTTTTAGGTCCATTGGGACTCAATTTTCTAATATCTTTTGACAATGTAAGGGTAGTAAACAAAGGATTCTAGATTTTGGAGGTCGGGTATGTATAGTTGGTGTCATATCATTATTAATTTTAATGTGGGGACTAGTTTTAGAAAAATTAATATGATTAAACACATACCTAAGATAGAAATTAAGGATACGTATAAAATAACATTCTAATGCTTCATTTAGATAATTATTATATGGGCCATCATAGAAATTAATAAATCTCAAGATACTACAACTATAGCAGGATAAGGAACAAATTTACCTAGGGGTAAAAACTCCAACATGGTGTGTTCAGATTGACTCAGCATAACCTGGTACATAATAATGGTCCTTACTAGTCACCTATTTTGACACTCTCAGGAAAATACTTTGAATAATTATTATTATCATTACAATCCATTATAAGGATTTGAATATAATATGTAAATACATAACCTAATTTAAACAAAATGTTTTTTTAGATTAAGAATAAGGTGTAATTATTTATATATCCTATAAATGATTATACATATTTCTCATGAAGGCAACTATTAGTTACCCTATACTTTCTTGTTTTAGTAAATAGTTTGAACCCAAATGATGCATGTTAAAATTGAACTTGAAGGAAAAGATGTGACAATGAGTAACTGAATGTGGTGTTCATATTAGTAAAATATATCATGTTTGTGCCTAATAATTTTTCACAATATATTCTTAACATCATATACATTAACCAAATACTGAACACTCCAAATAAGAGATCGATGGAGTTTTAAATGAGTCAAAGTTAAAGACGTCTTGGAGTAAAGAAGGATCAATTCCCATCATGAAATAAATATGGAAGGAGAGACATATGAAAGTGTCTCAATCGAATGGAAACATGAATTTTGATTGGGAAAGAATAAATACTGAAATTAATTTGGGGGTGGAATGAAGAGTGTGATGCTAGGAAATAAAACCCATTCTATGGATCCATTTATGGTTCATTGAATTAAATGTGGTGAACTTGGGATTTACCTGAAATAACTCTCTCTTTTAAAATATAAAATATAGACAAAGAAATGACCTCAATAGAATTAAATAGAAGAAGAATGTGTGTATTTTGATTGTCTGGAAGTTCTTAGTGAATAGGTTATTTAGTTATTAACATTATTTTAAGGATATAAATTATATTTAATAGGGAAATTATATCAATATAGTTTTATAAAACGAAAAACTATATTATGGGTGAAAACCCATCAAAGCATGCATTTTTTCGAGACATGTACCCATGATAAAAAGAAGATAATGGTTAAACTCCAATAACTAACCTATCTTATGTCCGAATTAATTTTTCTATGTTTTTAGTTATAAATTGATTAAAAATTATTAATAATGAACCATTAGTGTTACTTTTTGGGATTAGAGATTAATATATTTACCATATTGGATTTAGAGAATAGATAGAGATAAATAGTTAACCTTGTAATGCTTTTACTATCCTTAAGGTCCATTATACGTGTATTTTAGTACATTAGGAGTCATATTTAATTTTATTATATTCATTTATTGATGTAAAAGGATGAATTAGAATTTAATCCAAGAACAACCAAATGATTATATTTTTTCTTTTAAATTGAAAAATATCAATTAAATATACTTCTTTATATTCAAAGAAAATAAAATAATTTCTCAACATTAGGTAATTAATAAAAAATTGTTTTCGAAATACCTAAATTTGAATTGAAATGATTGTCTTCTAAATCATCACAAATTTATGGATTTGGGGTCCTGAAAAATCCATTGATTGTTAAATTTTTTGTGATTTATGACCCCAGTCACTCCATATAAATATTTATTATTTTCTTCCAAGTAAATATCTTTAATTCCCACAAATCTTCTCCTGTGTAGAGTCCCAGTTACATGTTAGTCCATGTCAACATTGTAATTTACGTTCTCTCCTTTATAGAGGTTCATTTAGGAATCCTTCCCATGATGTGTGATTTCAAAAATATGACATATAAAAAAAATTACTACCAATATCATGATTAAATTTCTAGGATTTAATTAATTTATGGTGGGGACAATGTAACAGCCTAAAAACTCTAAAATAGTAGCATTTATTTGATAGTGTGTTTGAAATGAAAAAAAACACGTAATAGAATTTAATATCCTGATACTTTAAGATATATTTAATATTTTAAATAAATTAAAAATATAATATATCTTTCAATATGTGAAATATTTATTTATGTTACATTGCATGCAGAAAATACTTTCTTTGTTAACAAGGATTACAATCAAAACTAGGGCTTACGGAATAAAAGTTTGTTACTAAAACATTATTATTTAATATTATCGGAGTTAACCAAACTATTAATTTAGTGTTTATAAAATTTTTTAACTAAATTTTAAAAATATATGGTTTTTTAAATTATAATATGATTTCATGTTTCAAAAAATAATTGCAAATGAAGAAAAGTTCCAATTGAAAAGAAAATATAATATTTTTATAGAATAATATTTCAATTCTTACAAATCTATTTTATCCAAATAAATTAAATTAACTAGTCAGAGATATTAATTTAATTCATAAATTTTACATATATTTAAATATTTTCTAAATGCATTCAATATATTTTATAGGAAAATGATAGGAGTAACCCCAATTTTATACTTAAGAATATCAATTTTAATAAATGTTTTTTTCCACCTTTTATTTACAACCCCATTTTAAATATACATTATAAACCACTATTTGTTGTTTATTTCAAAAATAAAATCAATATTTTAAATATAATAAAAAATTATGGTGAATTATTTGTATTTTTTTGTAATGTTTCTTTTTTTGATGAATAGTGAAAAATATAGAATTTTATTTCAAAACATCATTTTCATCAAATTTATTTATTATCAAGAAATTAATTTTATTTATTTATATAAAAGATAATTATATAAATATTTCATCAATTAATCCAATTATGGTCATTTTTATCAATTTCCATTTGAAATTGGTTATAAAAATATTGTAATGTTTTAAATTTGTTTTTAAAAACTGCATGTTGTCATTCGGTCTACCGTATTATATTTAAATTACATTAAAACACACATATGATTCTAATTTGGTAAAATTGATTACATATTTGTTACAAAAATAATTTATAATGTATAATAAGGTCCTTATTGTTCTTTTTCAACAGTTTTAGTGATGGGGATTAAAGATAATGTCAATAATTACGAGAAAAATAAGATTAATACGTGACTTAACCATAAACCTAAAAGGAAAAATAACCTATAAACTTGTCCAAAATCAATTTATTGGACATATTTATAATCTATACTAAATTATATCTACTTTATACAACTATTTTTTCCACATAGAATAGTAAAAATTTAGGTGGAATTCCCTTTCCAAACTTTTTCAAGAACGCCACACCTCCTCTACTATAAAAAGGCTCTCACAACTAGAACATTATCACACCCCTTAGGAGACCATGGATCAACCAATATGTACCAAAATATCTCCTAAAAATCACTCTCATAAAACTATAATCATATTTTTTTTAAAATTTCAATCAAATAATGCCCATTTGTTGCAAACTAAAATGATTTACCCAGATGAGAGGTATCATCCTTCCTCAAGATCTTTAGTTTTATTTATTTTTCCACTCCATAAATTATACTCATTAAATAATTATATTAAAAAATAAATATCATAAATATACTATGATGAATTTATTTTATGGTTTCAACCTATACTTATAAACACATCCATCTAATGGGTAATGAACTTATCATTCTAACGTACGGCGAAATACCGCCTCATAAAAAGATGTTTTAAATTTTATTTCACCACAACTAATGGATTGGAATTTTGATGAAATAAATTTTTTAATATGTTATATAGGATATTTATAATTTATTAATACTTATTTAATTATTTATCAACATATACTAGTAGTTACAACCTTTTGTGGGGATACGATGTCATCGATTGTGGAAGTGTGGACTATCACCACCCCAAAGTTATGTGATTCATTAACGCTAAACATGGAATGTATAAATGATGGGTTTAAGACACATATGTACCTTAAATAAAATAATTACGACATTGTAATTATACTATACATATATATCATTTACTTTTCATTATTTTAATATGACAAAAAATTAATTTAGTGTACATGCGTACGTACGGCCTATCGTTTCAATGAACTTAGTATTTCATTTTTTATCTCAAAAATATTATGGATTATTATAAATGCATAAATAATTAAAATATATGATATTTTAATCATGGTATAAATTATTTATATGATGAAATAGTGATTTATTTAATAGGACCATCAAATAAGAAGTCAAAACATACATGTCAAATTATGCAATTCACATTACAAATAGTGAAAATAATGAAATATTATTAAGAAATGGAATATAAGATATTATAAGAAGATGATATATGATATTATAAATTTTAGAATTGTTCTGGTATAAGTTATTAACATGTTTATACACCTCATACAATATTTTAAATTTTTTCAACCAAAAAGAAATACAACGTAAGTGATTTTCAACACAGTATTTACATTTTTGTGATAAATGTCATATTCACCAATTACTTCTATTGTGTAAAATATATAAAACCCATTTCAATATATTATATCATTAATAATTTTATATTAATGGTATTTAAAAATTTATTTTACTTTTATTCCATTATGATGATTATAATTTCAAATGTTTATATGTGGTATGAGACACTTTGGAATGTTTAAAGATTATTTTCATCAAGAATAATATTAACAATCATTCAATGGAATTTACATTCAAGGAATTTATATATAAATTATACAATAAACCTTTAATTTTATTATCCTATTATTATTAATTACCTTTTTCAATTATTATTACTTTTCATCCTCTCTTGGGTACTCTACATATTTGACAAAATGTTTTTATGAAATGTAAACCGCATTTATCTCTTTAATCAGATAACATGTTTTATTCAAAAAAAAAAATTCTAAAAATGTTTTCAATAAATGTTTAAATGTTTCAAAATTGACTTATCCCTGATATTTTTACCATTTTTTTCTTTCACCAAGGTATTGAAAGGATTCTTCTACTCTCTTTCAAAAAAGGAATTTTCCTAACCTTTTACCTTACAAATAGAATTATTTTACCTCGTACTATATATATAGATTTACCCACCATAACTTCATTAAATACCAATCTGTAAGTTAAAAATTTATTTGTGATGAATTTTTTTTCAAAAAAAAGTTCAAATAAGTATTTTCCAAAACAATTCAAAAATAGACTATATATTTTCATTAATAATGTTTTTAATTGATAATTTTATAGTATTTATATTATTCGATGATATAAACCCTTTATTTTTACTCAATAAGGGTTGTGTTATGTTGATACTATCCTAATTATTTCATACGTTGGTTTATTATTTTTTTCCCATGGATAGTATTGAGATTCACTTCCTTGATTCCTTTTAGGCCCCTTAAAATATTTAATTTACAATGATTATCTGATATTGAATTCCTCCTAAATATCCATATCAATTTTCAGGGATATGATTATTTCATAAATCAAATATTATTTTTCATGTGGTGTTTACTTTGAATGTTATTTTATTATTTGTGAAAATATTGATAAATCTAAATACTTTATTCAATATGAATAATCGATAATGAATATTTTTTATTATGTATGAGAAATAATTTGTAAATGAAAGAAATTAGTTGTGGACAGTTTAAGGGAAACCCTACGGGTTGTGGACTAGTTATTAAAAGGCCCATAATTCATAGATAGTGTCATGATATTTGATTAATTTCTAAAAAAACCTTATTAGTTTGATTCCTAGTAGAATATAATGGTTTCTACCCATAAAATTAAACCATCATATTAATGGTCATAATGGTAGTGTTTCTTTTTCTAGATTAACAACCACCAATAATTAGACATTTCCCTTATTTTGATTTGGTAATTATATATCCATGATATTTTTCATCAATATATATATAGATGAAAACAATTTTTAGATCATCTAATAAATTTATTTTATTTCAATTTATTACCCTTCTATATTTATTTTTCCATATCTTTTTTTTAATTGAATGTGTTTTTAATTACATTAATATTACATATTATTTACTCACTTCCTTTTCATTTATTTCCATCATGGTCGGTTTTTAATTTTATTTACCCTTCCATATTGATTATTTTCATTGATTCACTTATTCTTTCATTGTACATTTCACTTTCTGGGATTTTGGGATCAACCTTATTTTGATTCATTTACCAAGAAATTCCATGATGTGTACTCAAAAATATTTTCTATGATTCACTATATGGAACCAATTATCCTTCAAAAAACATTATGACATAATTAGTGTACTTATTTATAAATTGGACTCATATGTGTATCTAGTTTACCAAACATATAATAATATTTGGTCCTACGGGACATGATATACATGTATCATTGGACAATGTAATGGTTGTAGACATTGTCTCTGGGATTTTTCATGTTATGTCACCACAAAATCAGATGATTATTTATTGCTACTATTAATGATATATATATCATAATTAATTTGATTTATTATTGTGAAATATTTTATTAATATACCTACAAAATAAGAGATGGGTACATTTATAAGAGGAGAGATCATGCTTAATATATGGGAATTCTGACTAATAAAACTACAAGATAAAGTTATCCACACCATAATAATTGTCATGATCTCAGAAAAAAGTGAAAATTATTAACAGAAAACCAATGTGATAGGAATTTAGGGTGAGTTTATTTATAATGATTATTGTCATGACACCTCTGATTCCTCATGTTTTTAAACATTGGAATAGTATATAGAAACACAGTAATGGTGGTCTTGAAGAGAATGAAAACCAATGATGATAAATATTGAGATAATGAAGACAAATTAAAAGTATATACCATTATAAGTGTAAAATTTAAATTTTAGTAATATAAATCATGAAATTTGTAAGGAATTAATCATTGTGTCACATTAACATTAATGACTGAGAGTCAAAATGTATAGGAAATTATTTTTTCCTACTAATGGGGAATTTTTTGAGATTATTTTGATGATGGAAGTTGTCTATGGTAATGTATGATGATCTCTACAGCATTTGACATGTCATTGTTTTGTTAATTCCATAAAGATGTGTAATTAAACTAATTTGGAATTTTAGGATTAGTTTATGAGGAAGAAATAATAATGTTTTCATGTGGAATAAAATTAAAGATTCTTCCTATGATATGATAGAAGTGTATCCTCGATTCAAAAAAGTATTAAAATATTATCCTCTATGAAATTATAAGTTCTGAGAATTGGGAAAACAAAATTCACATTTTACATAAATATATGTTTAAGGGAGATGAATCTAAAAAAGATAAGATGACCAAGAATTATGTTTCAGGACTATGTATCAGATATGAGTGAGAATATCTAACATTGTTATAGTAAATAAATAATCACTTTATGCTGATTTTTAGGGAACCAATGTTGTCAGGATAATCATCAATACATACTGATAAAAATTTATAAGAAAGAAAAATTGATTTAACATATATAAAAATATTTATCCAAAAAATTTGATATATCCATCCTATAGTACATATACACACACACACACACTATATAGTAGTTTTTAAGGAATATCATCATAGCCATTGATTTCATAATAAAATATATAGAAAAATGGAATTTTCTAATTGTGGTAGTTCATATGACAACTATAGTGAGAGGAAGAATATAAATTCTAGAATAATCGAAAGGGAAATCAAACTACAATTTTTGTTTAATTCATAGTGATAATAGTTTAATCTTTTAATTTCTGAAGAATCTTTTTTAATTCTATAATGTAGTTTGGTGTAAGAATTTATATTGGTCCAATGCATTAGACTTATTTAAGAATATTTTTATAATATAAAGGAAGTAGTATGTGAGTAAGATAATAACAACCATACCTTTGGGGCATAGTCATCCTTAGGAAGGAGAATGTTGTTAACAAATCATTGTGGTTTTTTGTATTCTTTACTATAATTTTTTTATGAAATTCAAAAAATCACGAGATAATGAAAGAGGGGGAGGGGGAAAATTTTGTAGTCAAAGCCATTAACTAAACAAGTGAGTCAGTAATAAGGGATAATTATTCAATTGATTTAAATTAATCCAACATTAATTCACCACCCATCTATAATGGCGTTGGACATTTCCCATTGAGATACTTTCACCTCATTCCTAGAATGATCTATATTGTAAAATAAATATCTCTCCCATGTGGAAACAGTATGATTTCATCAGGAAATATGTCCTGGAACTGATCAACCACTTGATATAAGAATGTTTTTTAAATATCATTATAGTCTAATGAAATACATATAAACAATGTGGAAATAACGTCCCACCATTGAAGGCTAAGTCCCACATGGCCTATATAAAAATATCACTCTCCAATATCGATAAAATATTATACCCAAATTGATATGAAATAGTCTTAGCAATTATATAAATCATCATGGTAATGGTAATGATCCTACAAATCCATCCCATGGATTATGTCAAAAATTAGTATTTCCAATTAAATAAAATCGAGAGATTCACATATCAACGAACTGTAGAGACAAATCCTAAATTCGTTCAAATAACCACAAATAGGACCCCCATGGGTGTATCTATAGACATTATCACATCCTATAATTCTATAATAAACCCCACGTGGCTAACCAAATGAATAGATATAAATGACTACAAGTCACCCATATCAATTAATATTGATTTTAGTGAAAATTCAACTAAAATTTTACCTCAAATAGTATATTCCCCAACATCATATCTTGAAAAAGACTTATTAATATCTTGTAAATTAATCATTTTTATGAATTTTCCCTAGATTCTCACTATCCTAAATCCATATCATAGTATTCTCTCCTACCTTAACTATAAATCACATAAACCACTTTCAATCACTGATTGGATGAATGTAATCCTCACACCAATATATGATACATAATCTAATCCAACACTAGATCCCAAATACATTCTCTCACCATAAACACAAACCTAGTGAGAATATATTTGAAAATAAATCATATCCCACATCTATTTGTAGGAAAATCATTATACTAGTTGTTAATGGAATTATGGTTGTATATAACCTAGTATATCAGATTGATAACATATTAAAGGTATTATCCCACGCTAAAATTAGGAATATCCATGACTCTTACATGTCCACCCATATCCACTCTATTTATTATCACTAAAACACCCCTTAATAATAAATTAATATCAAATAATAGACTTAGAATTGTAACCAAAATTTCTAGAAGTCTAACCCACACCCAAATTTCTCTTTATTTTGAGGGAATAATTTACATCTATAAAAAGGGATAAAGATAATATATATTTACAAGAGAATAAAATAAATTTATCTAACCATACTCAAAATGAGAAACTTTAGTATTCATGTTACTCACCAAATAATTTGAAAAAATAAACATGATAAAATAGGTGGTGTAATCTTTAAATAACAAGATCCTCAGAACAAGAAGCCTAAATTCCAAATCCTAATTATCTTGAAGAATCATTATGATAAAAAAATCATTGAAGGAATAATAAAATTATTTCTAGAATATATGTATCTAATGATATACTAAGCAGGTACATAATGATTATCTACAATAAGAAACATTTATCACTTGAGTGGAGTCTTAGTATGATCAAAGATAATATCTATTAATAGAATAAATATCTTATTATCTTATCATTCATCCTCACCAAAAATTAATAGGGGATACTTCAACTAGATTTCTTGGGTAAATTATAATATGTGTAACCATTATCTCATAACCTGATGACATTTAATAAATATAACTAAAATCAATCCATGTCAGATACAATGATGAATAAAAGGTGAATGTGAAATATGAGGGTCGACATAACAAATGGTGGGTTATGTGCACCTTATCCCTTCGAGAACTCAACAAGAGGTTTTAAATGAGTAATATCACATTAATTCTATATAAATGACTCAAAATAACATTTGAATATCAAATTTAATAAAAAATTTAATATTTACTAACAAGAAAATCTTCCCTCTATATTATATAAAACACACATACAAGGGTATCATCTGATTTCTTGGTACACTCTGTAGCCCTGACTACACACTCTCATAAGAAAGAAACTATATATATGAATGATTTAGATTATCTTTTTACAAAATATAAGACAAAATAATAAAAATAATTAATGTTATGAAACATAGGTAAGATGATGAATATCATTTGAATCCTACGTTCCAATAATGATGCAAGAACACATTGTCTTTATAAATTTGATATCATTAGGATAAAGATATAAACTACAGGTAAATCAAAATAGTATGTTATATTTCAAATGGATAATTAAATCATAACAATTAAAACCATTAATTACAATCACATCCCGTATATCTTGGAATTTACCAATAATTGTGTTAGGTATACCTAAAAATAAAGTCCATATCAAGTTCTAAAAAAATATTTTATAATATCTATAGTGTCCTGATTAGTAATAAATAAAAAAAATTGGATTGTGATACCATTTTGATGGCATGTCATAGATTATTTCACCTCCCACATGATAGACCTTTTGGTGCTATATACCATAGGAACACTTCCTGTTATGATATATCATTTTGAAAATTAGTGATTTTCTTTGTTATATGTGGAGAGATTTTAACGTCTTTTATTAATATCAATAAATCATTTTGTTTTTAATAAAACCCATAAAAATTTAATAACATTGTCATGAAGAATTATAGTTATAGACCAAACACTATAATAAGATAAAACAAATGTCATAACAAGATATAAAAAACCAGAATTATAGGTAGGTATAAAATAAATGTTTGGTTACCCATGGACAAACTATAATAATATCATAAAGTTTGAAAATATGTAAAGAATTCTATTTCAACAATGGTCCCCATGTGCTATCCTTATATAACCTACTAACACTAATAAAGACCTTCCACATCACCCATCATGTAAAGGGAACCTTCCCTTATCTATACCCATGACTATGAAATCATCTTGTGTAAAAAGACATGTGTATTAGGTGTTTTTAAAAATAAATATACTACTAAAAATGGTGTCCCTAACAACTTAGTTTATACTGGTTCATGTATACTGTGACATTATCAAAAATAAAAATAATTCAATTAAAACAATATTAAATATCTGATAGACATAAATATTACATAGCATTTTGGGTGAAATTATACCTTATTCGGCCAATTTTTGGGTGTCTCTAAACAAGAAACAAATGTCACAACTACAAACCATTACCCAAACCTCATGTTTGGGAATAAAACCCACTCATAATATAGAATACAACTATTCTTGATAATAAATTCAATGCAGCAAACATCACATCTGTAATGGCACGAACCTCTCCGGCCCATTCCTTTGTCAAAAAAAAGAAGGTCAAGAAGTGATCTGGAGGGTAAAATGGACCTTCCCACACTTTACATAATTTTGAAACTACATGCCGTGTATTTTGGGTACACGTCGTGTACTCTCTTTCCGGGTATACCCCGTCTTGCGGGCCGTGTCCTTGCTGTGTGGAGTAATTGGTGCACGCTGTGGGTCCAGTTCTACACGCCGTGTAGTCCTTCCCTGCGTACACGTTACCAGTCAATGGTCATGTACCATGTCCTTGCCATGTGCAATAAATGAGTACATGCCGTGTGTCTAAACTACACGTCGTGTAGTCCTTCCCCGCGTATGTCTAACCCTCAAACTGTGTGTTGACCAGTCAACGTCGATAGAGCCGTGTTGGAAGCCGCATGGAGACCGTGTGAAAGAACGTAGTACACACCGTGTACCATAAATTACACGCCGCGTACTTTTGCTTTTCATGCCAATAAAAGGAGGGGTCCCCACCTCCTTTCAACTCACACCTCTCCTCTCCTCTCCTCTCCTCTGAGCAGAGCTCTCTCAAGAGACTCGAAGGCTCTTCCTTCCATAACTTCGTCTGAGCTCCGATTTACAATCCGTCAGTGGCCACGTTATCGTAACGATGAGGCAGAGCTTCTGAGTCTGGGTCCGTTGTCTTTCTTTCAGCCTTTTCTTTTCGACTTCCCCCCGAGGATGTTTTTCCGGGACCCGATAGAAGTTACGGATGCCAACGAAAATCTTCTAAGGTTGATCCAGTGGAGTGTCGCGATCAAGAACCTGTTGAGGTAGGGATCTTACCTTTGTCTCTCTACTTTGTGAATCATACAGTTTGGGTGTTCTCTTGATTACATGAAACACTTTTGAACCAGTTTAATGAAGATATTAACTGGCTTATATAACGGGGATGTGATGTTGTGATTGCTGTTACTTTATATCCTGTGATATTATGTTGTGAATTGAATGAGCTTCTGCCTAAGGAAAATCACAGTCGTTGGGGGCCTTTGCATACACAATTAAATTTTTCCCTCTCCTTCTGGATTTTCTTATGGGTGAAAACCTTGTGGAACGTGGAAATTGGTTAATCACATAAAGTTGGCTGTTTAAAATCTGGAACCCTTGTCTGATCACCCCGGTTGAACAAAAATGAAATAATGAACATGTGGGTGTTGGGTTGGTTACGTGGACTGTGTTGGGGGTGTGTTTGTGGGCTTTTGTGGATCAGGTGAGCAGTGAAGCTGCGGTTCACTTGGTTGTGGGTTGGTCTAAATGCTACGTTGGTGATGGGCAGTGGAGCTGCAATAAATGGTATTAAAAGGATGATGATGTGTGGTTTCAGTGCAGTTGTGGTTATGGCGGTTGGAAGCAGGGCTACAGGGTTGGGTTTTAATGTGAACGAACTATGGGTTGTGGTTAATAAATAAAATTGGAAGAGTTAATTAATGGAGGGGCGTGTTAATAAAACGGAAATAATAATCGATGGGTTGGTTGGTTGATAAGTGGGACTTGTTGTGCTGCATATGTTTTTCCTAACTTTTTTTTGTCGATGTCAGAGATATGTTTTACAAATTATTGGTGTGGTTAGTTCTGTATAGTTTCTAAGTAGTTAGAGAAACTAAATAACTATTTCTACTGAAATGTGAAAACCTAAAGGGTGTTGGGTTTGTCTGTTGTATGCATGCTTCGTAGTAGCAGTGCCAAGGAATGTGCTCAGTTTCTCTTTTTAGAAGCCATAGGTTGGGATGTGTGGTTGGTATATTAATATATATATCTGTATCTTTTGTGTTTTATCGCACCCCACCCATGTTGAGAACTTAGTGCTGAACACTCCCATTTTAAGGGAGAGGGTGTTTTTCCCTTAGTTACTATCTCCTTCCTGCTCCTTCTCCCCTAGGCTGTGATGGCTTGAGGTGACCTTACACCTAAGACTCTTCGGGTAGGTTTCAATTGGGGTGGTTTTAGCACAAGACTCTTCGGGAAGGTTCTACTATTTCCCAAGAATCTTTAGGATGAGGCCCAGGTGTGTGCGGGTGAGATACGTGGTTGTGAGGCCCATGTGTGTGCGGGGGGATACGTGGTTGTGAGGCCCAGGTGTGTGCGGGTGGGATATGTGGTTCTGAGGCCCAGGTGTGTACGGGTGGGGAGAGTGTGGCAGCGTTAGGATGTTCATCGTTAGGAAGAGCAGCTAACTAAAGGTAAATGGTGCGGGTTACCCAATACTCTTGTTCTTATAGTACTACTACCTTTTGTGCTTGTGTTTTGCTGAGTGTGGCTAGTGAGGTTGGGTGGATATTATTCCTTGCTAGGTTTCTTCTGTTGTTCTCACAGGACATTAGGATGTCTCCCCACTTGTGCATGATATCTTTAGGTTTCCCTACTGAGTATACTTGTATGCTCACCCTACATTTACTTTCAGGTTTTCACGAGGACTACCAGGGCCGTGCGAGGCCCTACTAGTCAGACCATTGGAGTTTTTGCTGTTTTTGTACCTTATTTTTCTTTTGGTATTATACATTGATCTTTCTTGTACTTGTACCTTGTTATAAATTGTTTAAACATGCACGTGAGATTGGTTTGGGGTTTATTTCTATATTCTTTCTCTTTTCCTTTCTGGTGGTTGACTTGTCCTATTTCCCGATCTTTAAAAATAAAAAGGGTAATGCCTCCCATATTTGTAAAAAACTCATACCCTTAGTGCTAGTCACCACCCCGGGGCCTACTGGAGGAGAGACTCGAGGGGTCATTATCTCCCTTTCACCATTTCCAGCTCAGGAGGGGAATCTTTGGTGGGAGGGGGTCGTGATAGAATGGTATCAGAGGTGATGGTAGAGAGATAGGATGGAGTCTGGAGTTAGGCACAGTGAGGATTGCATGGGATGGTAGGGTGACAATGTTAGTCAATCTTAGTACGTGACATAGGCCAAGGAATACAGGCTAGGACACGGGATTTTAGGGCCCCCCGTGATCCGATGCAAGGACTCTGAGCCTACCGAATGACCAAGTGAGACTACATTGATTGCAGGGTAGACACCCTATAGAAGGTACATGCATCATCATGATTTGGTTTCACCTTATTTGGGTGTTCTGGGAAAGAAATTGAAATAAATTTATAAAATAAAACATTGTGTTTTCCTTACAACTTGGGCTTAGGTGATCCTTGTTTACCGTACAACTATGGCACCTGGACGTCGTCCCCTCGTGGCTCAGACGGCCGTGGCCCAGCAGATTCAAGCAGTCGATCAGCTGAGGATTGACCGAGAGGAGGAAGATAGCCAGTGGCAGATGACACTCAGTTCTTTCCAGTGGAAGACCCTCATGAAGTACGAGGGTAGTACTTCGGATATGGAGACAGAGGGGTGTCTTGAGGATCTAGGGATCACTTTTACCTTGATCCGTGCTCCGAGGGAGTACTGGTTTCCCTTAGCAGTCAGTCAGCAGAGAGGTGCGGTGCGACAGTGGAGGATGCTCTACCTCGAAGAGAGGATAGAGGCAGAGGTTCCATGGGATGATTTGAGAAGGAATTCCAAGAGGAATTCCTTTCTTCCATGATCAAGGCGGAGAAGCGGCAGGAGTTACTCTCCCTTCAGTAGGGGAGTATTTCGGTATGAGAGCTAGGGATCAAGTTCAAGGATCTCCTACGCTTTTCTCTGGATCTCTTTCTGGATGAGGAGTATCAGGCGAGACGTTTAGAGGAGGCGCTTCGTCCTTCGCTCTAGTATGTTGTCACCCCCTTCACCCTTCCGACGTACTTGGTGGTACAGAAGAAGGCAGAGGTTGTAGAGAGGATGCACTCGCTGGGAGGTGCACCCCAAGAGGGGATCCATCCAGGCTCGTCAAAGGGGAAGGCAGTCAGTAGTAGGGCTCCTGTGATGGGACCTCCCAGGTTCATGCCAGTGGGGAGCAGGCCCCAGTAGTTCAAGTTAAGATCTTAAGGTCCTCATCCCTTTTTCACGAGCCCGAGACCGAGGTGTTTTTCTTGTGGACGTTTCGGGAACGTTCAGAGTCGGTGCCCGACCCAAGCTCAGTATGGTGGAGGTGGAAAGGTTCAGCGCGCACCTCAGCAGCACCTGTAGCCGGCGAGGCCCATCCAGCATCAGCAGGACCATGCCCCTTCCAGGGTAGACTTTGCGGGAGGAGGCCGACCTCAGGGTACTCCTCAGGGACCTCGACCAGGGTGTGGTTGGGGAGGTGGACAACATCAGAGAGGCAGAGGAGCTGGGCGTGGACAGTTGCACACAGCAGAGTTGGCAGCTTCAGTGGGACCAGAGGTGGTATGAGGTACGATTTGTTTGTTAAGCACTCTTGTTTCTTCCTTGTTCGATTCGGGAGCCTCACACTCCTTTTTTCACCATGCCTAGCCCATGCTTTGGGACTAGATGTAGAGAGACTGCCCATACCACTGGTACTGAGTACAATAGTTGGGGGCCCTACCAGCGTATCTTATGTTTGTCGGCGATGTGGGAAGATGTTGGGACCACATCGATCTAGTGGGGACCTTCTTCTATTACAGATGCATCCATAGGATGTCATCCTAGGCATCGACTAGTTGTTTTCTATTAGTGTCGTTATCGACTGCTTCCGGAGAAAAGTTGTGTTCTCCGACGTGGATGGGCAGCGCGTATCTTTTGTTGGTGAGAGGAGCTATCAGGAGGGAAGCCGGCATGTGGAACCTCTCCTTTCCATGTTGAGCGGGTTATCAGTGGTTCCAACTAATACATAGATGATGGATGTCCCAGAGGCTGTTCAGGAGTTCCTCGATGTTTTTCCTGAGGAGGTTGTGACTCTACACCCCCAACGTGATGTTGAGTTTGGGCTAGACATACAACCTGGTGCCCGTCCTATTTCGATGTCCCTCTATCAGATGGAACCTTTGGAGTTGTGGGAGTTGCGGATTCAGATTGACGATCTGATGGATAAGGGTTTTGTTCGACCCATCATGTCACCATGGGGAGCTCCAGTTTTGTTCGTGAAGAAGGCAGATGGTGGTCCCAGGCTATGGATAGACTACCGAAGGTTGAACCAGGTAACGGTGAAGAACTGTTACCCCCTCCCAAGGATAGATGATCTCTTTGACCAGCTGAGGGGAGCATGTTGGTTTTCCAATATTGATCTACGATCGGGATATCATCAGCTGAGGGTGAAGGACAGTGACATCTAGAAGACGGCTTTCAGGTGCAGGTATGGGCACTTCGAGTTTTTAGTGATGTCATTTGGAGTTACGAATGCACCAGATGTGTTCATGGGACTCATGAACTTTGTCTTCCGAGAGTTTCTGGACCGGTTCATCATTGTGTTTATCGATCACATCCTGATCTACTCAAGATCAGAGGAGGAGCACGTTGAGCATATCAGGGCAGTCTTGGAAGTCCATCGACACCACCAGCATTACGGGAAATTGTCGAAGTGTAAGTTCTTGACACAATAAGTACACGTCCTTGGGCACGTGGTGTCTCAGCATGGAGTGTCAGTAGACCTGTCGAAGGTGGAAGCAGTTGTTTCATGGGCAGCACCCAAGAGCATGGCAGAAGTTCGTAGTTTCCTGGGGTTAGCAGGTTACTATCGGAGGTTCGTTTCGGACTTCTCTTGAGCTGATTATACATTGACAGCTTTGACGAGGAAGAACCAGGTCTTCCTATGGAGCGAGCAGTGCCAGAAGGCTTTTGACTACCTGAAGGAGAAATTGGTCAGTGGTCCTGTACTCAGGTTGCCAGAGGAAGGGTTGTCGTATGAGGTGTTTTCTGATGCTTATGGCCTTGGTCTAGGGTGTGTGCTGATGCAGAAGAAGGGAGTGATCTGTTATGGGTCTAGGCAGTTATGCCCTCACAAGCGCAACTATGCCAACCATGACCTAGATCTTGCAGCAGTAATGTTCGCACTGAAGTTGTGGTGACATTACCTCTTTGGGGAGCACTTTGTGGTCTTCTCAGATTAGAAGAGCATGCGTTATATCTTCTCCCAGCGTGACCTGAACCTATGGTATTGGAGATGGGTCGGGTTTTTCCAAGACTATGACTTTGAGGTCTCTTAAACTGATGTTAAGGGCAACGTTGTGGCTGATGCCCTGAGCAAGAAGTCACATCAGGAAGTGGTTTAGGAATCTGCTGATACTTGGAAGGTAATGGGAGAGTTGGCTACCTTCCACTTGGATTCCAGGGTAGAAGGTGTTAGAGGCTGTTTGTTTCAGATTACAGTGTTTTCCTCCTTGATGCAGCAGGTGGAAGAGTCTCAATGGGGAGACTCCGAGGCAGAAGTGATGCAGGATCGTGTCGATCAGGGGAACACTCTAGAAGGATGGTCAGAGGACAGCCGACATTAGATGCTTTTCCATGGAAGGTTGTTTGTTCCGGAGTCGATGCGTGAGGGAGTTATCCGTGTGTTCCATAGCTCATCCTTGGCGGTACATCGAGAAGTTTCAAAAATGTACCGAGGCCTGAGGGAACAATTTTGGTGGCCCGGGGTCAAACTGGTAGTGGCGGAGTTTGTGGATAAATGCCTAGTGTGTTAGAAAGTGAAGAATGAACATCGTGTTCCCAGTGGTTTGTTGCATCCTTTATATGTCCCCGAGTGGAAGTTGGATGAAATCTCAATGGAATTCGTCACAGGACTACCCAGAGCTCAGGGTGGTTATGATGCTATCTGGGTAGTGGTGGATCGGCTGACGAAATCATCTCACTTCTTAGCAATTAAGGAGTCAGGCCCGGTGAGTACCTTAGCACAGAGTTACGTAGACGAGGTGGTGAGTTTTCATGGAGTCCCGAAGACTATCGTCTCAGATCGGGATACTCGGTTTACCTCACAAGTCTGGAGGGGGTTACAACATGCTTTTGGCAACCATCTATGCCTTAGCACTGCCTTCCAACCCCAGACCGATAGGCAAATGGAGCAGACTATCCAGACATTGGAGGACATGATGTGAGCATGCGTTCTGGGTTTCGGAGGATCATGTGTACGACACTTTCCTTTAGTAGATTTCGCCTACAACAACAGCTTCCACTCTACTATTGGCATGGCACCGTTTGAGGCTTTGTATGGAAGTCCATGTCGTTCACCCATTTTCTGGGCAGAAGTTGGTGAGACAGGTGCACTTGGGCCAGAGGAAGTGCAGAGCACTACAGAGAAAGTCCAGCTTGTATGTGAGAGGATGAAAGTGGCTTAGGACCGATAGAAGTCTTATGATGATTTTCGGAGTAGTCCCTTGGAGTTCGAGGTGGGGGATCATGTGTTCTTGAAGGTTTCCCCGCGATGGGGCATCAGAGGTTCGGAAAAGGGAGCAAGCTCTCACCCAGGTTCATCAGACCTTTTGAGGTTTTGAGGCGAGTCAGTGAGGTGGCATATCAGCTGGCCCTGCCACTTCAGTTGGAGAAGGTTCATGTTGTCTTCCACGTCTCCCAGCTTCATCGGTAATTACACGATGACTCCCACATTATTGACTGGGGAGAGTTAGATATGGGAGATGACGCGACCTTCAAGGAACGACCAGTCAGGATCGAGGATCAAAAAGAGAAGGTGATCCATGGACGAACCATTCCCTTGGTTCATGTGTTGTGGAGGAATGGCGGCCTCGAGGAGAGCACTTGGGAGCGGGAGACCTAGATGCACACTCGGTACTCAGAGTTGTTTTGACTTGTGTTTTTTTCCCTGGTTCATCTGAGCTTGTGTTCATGTTGTACTCTGTACCCTTGATATATGGAATTATTGGCTTGTCAGTTGTGATACCTGTTGTTCTTTGTTCCCTGGTAATGTGTAACATGTCCGGATGTGTGGGAAAGGAAAAAACCTGACCCTTAATCGAGATACATTAATGTAGATGTGATTGAACCCGTGAGGGCGAGTCAGTGCCACCTAAAGCAGATAATATCTCGACATAGGCTAAGGAAATTCTCAAACCCGTGTGTTCGGTTACTATGTTGGTTGTGTGGTGTTTGGGTTAGTGCGAGTTGAAAAATCCTAATGTATGAAAGTGGAAAGACCCAATTATTAATCGAGACGCATTAATGAGGATGCAATTAAACCCATGCAGGTGAGTCGGTACCGCCTAAAGTGGATAATATCTCGAAATAGGAGAAGGAATTCCTAACAAATATGATTAGGGTTGTTGGTTGGGTTCCTATTATAACGTGAACCCTAAGAGGTATCTTGTCGGGTTCCTCTGGGTTGGGTTTTTAATTCTCGGGGACGAGAATGTTTTAAGAGGTATCTGATGTAATGGCCTGGACCTCTCCGGCCCATTCCTTTGTCAAAAAAAGAAGGTCAAGAAGTGTTCTGGAGTGTAAAATGGACTTTTCCCACACTTTACAGAATTTTGAAACTTCACGCCGTGTACTCTCTTTCCGGTTATAACCCGTGTTGCAGGCCGTGTCCTTGTTGTGTGGAGTAATGGGTGCACGCCGTCTGTCAAGTTCTACATGCCATGTAGTCCTTCCCTGCGTACGTGTTACCAGTCAACGGCCATGTACCGTGTCCTTGTCGTGTGAAATAAATGAATACTCTCTGTGTGTCTAAACTACACGTCGTGTAGTCCTTCCTCATGTATGTGTAACCCTCAAACCGTGTGTTGACCAGTCAACGGCCGCATAGCCATGTTGGAAGCCGCGTGGAGACCGTGTGAAATAACCGAGTACACGCTGTGTACCATAAAGTACATGCCGGGTACTTTTTCTTTTCACGCCTATAAAAGGAGGGGTCCCCTCCTCCTTTCAACTCACCCCTCTTCTCTCTTCTCCACTCCTCTGAGCGGAGCTCTCTCAAGAGACTCGAAGGCTCTACCTTCCATATCTTCTTCGTCCGAGCTCTGATTTACGATCCGTCAGTGGCCACGGGATCGTAACGACAAGGCGGAGCTTCTGATCCTCGGTCCGTTGTGTTTATTTTGGCATTTTCATTCTGACATCCACCTGAGGAGGTTTTTCCGGGACCCGACGGAAGTGATGGATGCCGACGGACGTCTTCTAGGGTTGATCTGGGGGAGCGTTGCGATCAAGAACCTGTTGAGGTAGGGATACTACCTTCGTCTCTCTACTTTGTTCATCATAAGGGGTGGGTGTTCTCTTTTTTACGTGAAAAAATTTTGAACCAGTTTAATGAAGATATTATCTGGCTTATATAACGGGGATGGGAAGTTGTGATTCCTGTTACTTTATATCCTATGATATTATGTTGTGAATTCAATGAGCTTCAGACTCCGGAAAATCACAGTCATTGGGGGCCTTTGCTTACAGAATTAAATGTGGCCCTCTCCTTCTGGATTTTCCTATGGGTGGAAATATTGTGGAATGTTGAAATTGGTTAATCACGTAAAGTTGGCTATTTAAAATTTGAACCCTTGTGTGATCACCCCAGTTGAACAAAAATGATATAATGAACATGTGGGTGTTGGCTTGGTTACGTGGCATGTGTTGGGGGTGTTTTTTTAGGTTGTTGTGGATTAGGTGAGCAGTGTGGCTGCAGTTGACTTGGTTGTGGGTTGGTGTAAATGCTACGTTGGTGATGGGCAGTGGAGCTAAAATAAATGGTATTAAAGGGATGATGATGTGTGGTTTCGGGGCGGTTGTGGTTATGGCAGTTGGCAGCGGGGCTGCAGGGTTGGGTTTTAATGTGAACGAACTATGGGTTGTGGTAAATAAATAAAATTGGAAGAGTTAAATAATGGTGGGGAGTGTTAATGAAACGGAAATAATAATCGATGGGGGTTGGTTGGTTGATAAGAGGGACTTGTTGTGCTGCATATGTTTTTCCTAACTTGTTTTGTGGATGGCAGGGATATGTTCTACGAACGATTAGTGTGGTTAGTTGTGGATAGTTTCCAAGTAGTTAAGGAACTAAATAACTATTTCTATGGATATGTGAAAACCTAAAGGGGGTTGGGTTTGTTTTTTGTATGCATTCTTCATAGTAGTAGTGTCGAGGAATGTGCTCAGTTTCTATTTTTAGAAGCCATAGGTTGGGCTGTGTGGTTGGTATATATATATATATATATATATATATCTTTTGTGTTTTATCGCACCCCACCCATGTTGAGCACTTAGTGTCGAACACTCCCATTTTGTGGGAGAGGGTGTTTTTCCCTTAGTTACTAGCTCCTTCCTGCACCTTCTCCCCTAGGCTGTGATGGCTTGAGGCGACCGTACACCTAGCACACTTTAGGTAGGTTTTGATTGGGATGGTTTTAGCCCATGACTCTTCGGGCAGGTTCTACTGTTTCCCAAGAATCTTCGGGATGAGGCCCAGGTGTGTGTGGGCGAGATACGTGGTTGTGAGGACCAGGTGTGTGCGGGCGGGATACGTGGTTGTGAGGCCCAGGTGTGTGCGGGCCGGATACATGGTTGTGAGGACCAGGTGTGTGCGGGCGGGGAGAGTGTGACAACATCAGGACGTTCGACGTTAGGAAGAGCATCTAACTAAAGGGAAATGGTGTGGGGTACCCAATACTCTTGTTCTAATACTACTACTACCTATTGTGCTTGTGTTTTGGTGAGTGTGGCTGGTGAGGTTGGGTGGATAGGATTCCTTGTTGGGTTTCTTCTGTTGTTCTCACGGGACATTAGGATGTCTCCCCACTTGTGGACGAGAGATTTAGGTTTCCCTACTGAGTATACTTGTATGCTCACCCTACGTTTAGTTTCAGGTTTCCAGGAGGACTACCAGGGCCGTGTGTGACCCTACTAGTCAGACCGTTGGAGTTGTTGCTGTTGTTGTACCTTTGTTTTTCTTTTGGTATTGTACTTTGAGCTTTCTTGTACTTGTACCATGTTATAAATTGTTTAAACAAGCATGTGGGATTGGTTTGTGGTTTATTTCTATATACTTGATCCTTTCCTTTTTGGTGGTTGACTTGTCCTATTTCCCGATCTTTAAAAATAAAAAGGGCAATGCCTCCCATATTTGTGAAAAACATATCCCCTTGGTTCTAGTCGCCACCCCGGGGCCTACTGGAGGCGGGACTCGGGGGGACATGATCTCTCTTTCACCATTGCCAGCTCAGGAGGGGCATCTTTGGTAGGAGGGGGTCGTGAAAACATCCAATAATATCATAGTAGTTGTCACATGGGTAGTGTGTCCCATAAACAGGATCAAAATATTTTATATATTGGCTCACTAATAGTGATCTATAATAGGTAATAGAATCCTAAACCAACAATATATTATTGTGAATCATGTCTAATATTGTGCATCTAATATAGGAATAATGTCCCCAAAAGATAATATAACATTAGGCATCCCATCCTAACTCCATCATAAAATGGGAATGTAGTCCCCAACCCTATTTATATTCATAAGAGTGCATTTTTTCCAATCTCTAGGATCATCATAAAAAATAAGCGAGTCACATACCATAATAGATCACATGAGAACATGCATCATGTCCCCTTATTTATAATCATCATACTAAAGGAAGTATATACAACTTCCAATTGAAATAAAATTAATTTTCCATGGTTCTCATTTCCATAATCATCATGTAATGATGGAATTTGACCCCATTTCCACTATCATAGCTTCCCAAAAACATAAATGAAAAATTAAAGGCATTTCAACACTATTCATAACAATTATTATAAAATTGTTTATTTCAACAAACTATAATGGGCATAAAATCCTTGTCATAAGAATACTAATTAAGGGGCATAATATTTCGGATCATGAACATCATATCAAAATTTGGAATTTTCTCCCTTATAAAACGATTACTAGATTTTATGGACATTCCACACCACTTATATATCCCAAAACATGAAATTATTAAGAATCAAATCAAACAAAATGATATAATAATTTTATGTTTACATTGGAAAATCATCTAACTCACATTAATAATATATGATAGGTTAGTATCCCCATGCATGACCATCATTTCATAAAAAAATCCATGGAATTTACTACTATGTATATTCATGTTATATAAGGATTAATGCTCAAACTATAAAAGTCCTTATCATTCCAAAAAAATTACAGGTGACTTAACATTATTTTATTGGTTCAGCCTAAAGTTTACCACTAACAATTAGTCACATTACCTATGTCATTAAGGCTCAATGAACCAATTTTGGTCTAGAATGACATCATTTAACTCTCAAAATCACCAATTGGGTCCCAAAAATATCGTTTGGCACACTTTAATTCAATTCAATATCAATAACTGGGACAAAAATAAAAAAAATGACGGGAAACTACTAATGGGGTATATATTCATTATAATTTATCAATTTTTAGAATTAAAATATATAATTTGTATTTGGTTCAATAATATATTCTTTCAATTACCCACATATAACGCATACTTGAAAGACAATATAAAATATTGTGAAATCATAGAGACCACCTACTTTAGAATTTTATGATTTTAATCACTAAATATTAATGATTAATTCAATCATAAAATAATGATTTTTCAATTCCTATAAATACCCAACAAAATAAGGGTAACCTACATGATAACATAGAAACAATGAGTAGATACTCGATTTAATTGTTTAGAAACATTAGAAAATCCTAAATATTTCAATCACACCTGAAATCAATCAATTTTTATTAAAATAATGTCGGAGGATGAATGATAGTCTAGAACTAGAGGATTTCCAATGGGTGTTCATACAGATTGATATCAGCCTAAAAACTACATAGAGGTTTCAAATTTATAAGAAGGCGTAACTTTCCAAATTAAAAATTATGGATTTTAGGCTTCCACAGAAACATTACTGGGATACCACCGAAACTATGGTGGAGTGTAGAGTTTTATAAACAACTATATAGGCCTAATATATATCTAGTTTACATCCACCAAAACACCAGTGAATTACAAAATGGGACATCTCACTATCTAGGTTGATTAAAAATCTAGTGCTCCCTTACTAAGATTCTAGTGTGAATCTGTCTCCATTAAATTGTTCCACTATTGGTCTATTTCCATCATGAATATGACACTAGGATTATAGAATATCTTTATAATGTCAAAATAATACACAATACATCAGGTTTTTTCAAAATTAAATTGAAATCATACCTCAAAAACATGAAAGTTGTTTTAAGGGTAAAGGTGGTCTATACCAAATCAAATTCCATTATCCTTTTTTATATAGTTGGGTTGTATCATCTAGGTAATCATGATATTTAATTATAAAGGTATAATATAGATATTAATGATTATACTTTTTGTGGTATAGATAATTAGAAACAAGTACTTATTCATATAAAGATACGTATATTCCTCAGAATAGGTAAGATACAATTATACATAAGACTCAAATCTCACAATTAGAAAGTAAATATAGATATATGGAAGATGTATCATGAAACGATGAAGTGTATTTTGTGGCTTTTTATGTAGAAGTAAATGATAAAATTTAGAACTCTATATCTTATATATTAACAAGTGAGTTCTAGAAAAAATGGATCATTAAATGTTCTACAAGCCCTAATATCTCAGAGTGTAAATGTGAAGATTTTAACAAATAAATTATGATTTGATTAAATATGGAATAAAAGTTTTGTAACTAAATTTAAATTATCATTCATAAATTAAAAATTAAATATAATTTTATACTAGTATGGGAATAAATATATAGGGGTGTTTTCTAGAAATAATATTTTGAGGGGTTATTGATATTTTATAAAATATTTTTATTGATTTTTTTACCATAACTTTCAATTTAATTCACATATATCTATTTGAATACATTGTTCCTTTGGAGCCTAATTTATCATTATAATACAATTCCACCAATAGATGTTGTGATAAATAAATAATATGATTATGGTGTTACAATACATGTTGAGTTCATGAATTTTGTAGTCTCTAGATTATGGGATATAAATTTTTTATTTATATGTTTCTCACATGATGATAACAATAATTAATCTGTTGAAATTATAATATCTCTGTCTTAATTTTATTTACTTACCAATTTATTTGATTCTAATTTTTTATTATAGTCGTAGTGCAGATGATGAGGGATATCATAATGATTTAGGTTGTGTTTGGGGCTTTTTTTGATCTTGAAAACCCAGATAGTGGAGAAAATCACGGGGTCACATAGTCATTAGAAATCGTGCCACCCAGCCTACACGGTCTTCCAAAAATATGTGAGGCTAGATAGTGTGGTAAAGTAGGGAACATGGTTTTCTTTTACTATTTCACAGGGGCCTCACACCCATGTGAAATGTATGTAGTTTTTATAAGGGCCATATTTCATTGTAGGAAGACAGTTTCTCAAATTGTGTGGCTTAATCATGTGTTTTACCTCCTTAATAAGTTGGATTCACATGATGGGTGCACAATTTTTTCAATTGTGTGGCTAAATCATGTGATTAATGTTTTTCTATAAAATTTTCCAAAATTACCTTAATTATTTATAAATTTGACCCACCTCTTATTTCTACTCATTCACATGTTTGTTGATTATTTTATTCCCCATTGAGCCCCCAATTTTTATAAACAAGGTGATTCAATAACTAATTGATCTAACACTTGATTCAAGAACCAATTGTTTTAATGTATTTAGAGTAGTAAGATAAAAATTCCTTTTTTTCCATTTTTCATTACTTTTTTACTCAAAAAAATTATTGAGGTGTTGTCTCATATGGACTATTTTTTGTTTTTTCTTTTTTTATTCATATTTTATCCAATCCATGAAAAAAAAACCAACACAATATGATGATTTTTTATTATGTTGATGAAGATGGTCAACAATTTATTATTCACCATTTGGTATTTTAATAAAATGTGTCATTGTGTCGCATATAGGTTTCACCATTTTTACTACTAAATTGTAATTTAATCAATTTTTTTACATTTCTTAGAACCAAAATAATTGTTATAATGCAACCTATTGTTGATTTTGATAGACTATGAGTGATCCATCACATTTGGTATTCTCTAAAATATGCTTAATTATCCCATAAATCTCGTATTCCCTAAACATTTAATAGTGTGTTTACCATTAAATTAAATTTACATTATCATGTCCATAAAGAGTGAATATTATGTCATTGAATGACTAGTTCATCATAAAATTTTAATGATTTGAATTGATGTGAGAGGTGATCCCATGTTACATTCATAAATGGATAATAGTTACACTATATTTATTATGAAATCTAAATGAAAAATGGAATATACAATTGATCGTGTTAATGTAAATGGTTATTTGTTAATGATAGGAAATAATGTCATGATGATCATTAATAATTATAATAAAGAGGCATGACAACCCATTTTAATTAAAATGTATATGTGTTGCAACATTATGCATGTGTTATACAAAATATGTATAAAGACCATTATTTTACCTAAATGGGCATAAAGAAACTTATATAAATGAGATATTATATAGACATGTTGTACCATGAGATACATTACTGGTATGAAATATCATGTGATACTATATGGGAATGGAATCCCATGGGATAAAATATGGTCATGACATCCCATGTGAAACTATACAGGAATGGAATCTATATTTTGTGGTATTGGGAATGGTCTCCATATTTTGTGATACTAAACATGGAATTCCTTGTACTTCTATGGTACGTGTAATGGTATCATTAATATTTGAAACTAGATATGGTGTCCAGTATAACTTATTGATTCTTGTTGTGTAATCTGCTATACTACTATAATATTTTGGGTATTATACTTTATAACTGTGATATCTGGCATGACTCCGCATAAAAATGGGATACAGAAAATTGTGTCCCTTGATACATGTTCAATGTTATTCTGGCATGACCCGAAGTAGGTAGTGTTATCATGGTTTCCTTTATGTACCAGATCCAACCCATTTACAGTTATTATTCCTAATTCAATTTTTATATATTCATATTTCCATTTTATATATAGATACATGGTTTTTATAGGTGCTATTTTTGGTGCCCGACTGAGGATTATCTCACACACTATTTTATATGCCGATTGAACCCAGGAATATTATAGGTATCCATAGGTAGATAAATGAAATAATACACTTATAGACTCTGGATTTTGTGCATGAAATTAAAAGGACTCATGTCTAAGGTTATTGGGTAGGAGGATGGGGTTTAGGTTTTAGTGTTATGTATTAGGGTTTGGTAATTATATGGTATAATGAGTAGTTAACCACTCCATAGTTAATAACCAAATTGCCTCAAATAGAAAATAAAATTTTTATATTTTGGTTGTTACAGTTTCTATGATTACCCCATTGGGTGATGAACATAATTTTTTTTACTACTATTAAAATTATTTAGGTTTATCATTTATCTTTTGATCGGTGATATGAGGGAAAGGAAGCATTGAGCATGCATCATATTAGGCACATTATAAGAAATTCATAGGACATGCATATTCCATTCCAAATAGTATCATTGGGTTGTGTTCATTTCATTTCATTTCCATTAATTTTTTATTGATATAAATAATTATCAGAAAAATATTTCTATATTTATAAAAACATAGTTAGTACATATAATTCCTAGAACAACCTAATAGTGTTTTATTACATAGGTTATTGTATACACCCTATGTTGTCAATTATGGAATGTTTAGTCAAGGACTATTGGTGTCATGGACTAGATAGTGTTATGATATGGATTTAATGGATGAAACATTTTGATTCATAAGGTGAATGGGATCTTTTGGATTAGATTTGGGAACCATTTCTTTCAACCATTTAACTTAAAATTAGATGTAATATTTTTTTGAATTAAAATGTAATTGAAAATAATAGATCTTGAACAAGTCCCGACCATATTAGTGGATAGTAGGTACATTCTCAATTATTATATATAAGTCTTTCTTAAACACAGGCGAGAAACCATGGGCATGAATAGGGGAGTGATAATTAAATAAAATTATTTTTACCTTTTTTATACCTATATATATTTCTTATTCCACTGTAGAACATTTTTGAATGTGTGTCTTTTGAAATGGTAGTCCAATTCCCCCCCCCCCCCACAATATCCTATGGTTGTAGGCTAGGAGGGTGGTGATGACCAAGCTCCAGTGGTGGTGGGGCCTAAGCCACCAGTTATACCTCTATTTTTCTCTTCTGTCACCTTTTCATGATCTGAATGTGGGTGATGATGCCTAATTTAGAAGATAATTTCTATGTCTTTTATAGACCTTATAGAGAGCTTTGTGTTGTGCCCCTTCCTTGGGAGACTTGATTAGGGAGTTCCACCATCAGTATCAAATGAAATTTTTGGGGGATTATAGACTGTAGAATTCATAGCTATGGATCAAAATGTTTATGACAATTGGGAGACACCTCTTAGTAAGATAGTGAAGCTTGAAACCTATATCCTCTAAGGATCCACCAAAAACTAGTAGGAGATTCTTGGTCAAGATGGTCAGTATCAAGAAGCAGAATGGAGGGATTTCAATCACTCTTATTTCCTTATTTATTTATATAGAAACTATGTGCAAATTGGATTAGAGATATCATGAACCAAACATAGGGTTTGGTGACATTTATCAACTATTCATGTCATTTTACTAAGCTTTAGTTCTTCAAACATATAGACAATACTTATGATCCAAATAAGAAAAATGATTTTAGTATTTGTCTATGGATTAATATTCATTCACATGTGAATGTAATTCGATTGAAACCCATATCTAAAATAGAAAATTGAGATATTATCGTCGAGCGGAACCTGAGGGAAGCTAACAATGTGATCCAGGGTGGTTCAGAATCTAGACAGTGTAGTGGTTCTAATAGCGGTCAAAAGCAACACATTTAGACTGTGCATGTGAGCAGTGGAAGATAGATGATTTCTAAAGATAGTAACATGTTCTATCATTATTGTAGAAATTATTGGAATGAGGAGCCCTGGTTTCCCTTAGAATCGATCGAGTGTTGATTCTGTGGATTATTGGGGAATCAACCTTGATTCTACATGGAATTCCCTCCATTTTGAGTGGGGGAGGATTCATGATATCAACTAATATACTATAATGATTAGTAAAACCTTACCAAATATATATTTAGAGTACTATTGTCCATGTAGGAAATGTAAATGGTCTTGTTCGATGTAGCTAGACATCATTTTTTATGTTTCCACAAAGTGGATCTGCTTCGGGATGTCAGGTTGCAGCACAAGGGAGTGGATCATACCATATCTTTTTTTGAAGCCTATACCATAGGGGTAAGAATTATATATATATATATATATATTTCAATGAACTATTATTGTGTCTTATATATTTTATGTCTTATTTTCCATAGGTTCATTACATTATTTTGTATCTGTACATATTGTGGAGAGTCTCAGACATAATGTTGGGTTCTATTGTGGTGTTACAATCCATGATAAACCTTTTAGTATACATTATGATATTATAAACCCATGAAATTATTTTACTACTTATTTTTGTTGCCATTAATTCTTGTGGTACACCTCTATCCTTGGTATGAACGGTTTTTTATGTTATTCTCGAGATGGATTGTTTGGTCGGTTGTTGTGCCTATGTGGATTTTTATCATTAGTGGGGGTATTTTAAATCACCATTGGGTGACACTTATATTCACAATGGTTAGTGGGATGTCTAAGATAGTACATTGAGACTAGATAATCATGTTCTTGGTTGAGTTATCTCCTTGACTGATATCCCTTACATGGAGGATTAGAGACTGTATCAGGGTGAGTTCCCTATAGTAGTAGATAGATTCCGGGAAATTTTTTCATGTGGAATTCCTGTAATACTTTATGAGATATTGTTAGATTTTACTGTCAAGAGTGTGTGTGGAGATGCACTAGTATCCATTCCTCCATATTGGATGGATATTACTGAGTTTCAGGTGTTCAAGAGGCAACATGAAGATTTAGAGTCCAAATGTTTTATATGGACCAATACATATCCCTAGGGTTCACTAGATCTTTTTATCAAGAATTATGATAGTACCTTGAAGATTAACGTGTATTTACATAATTTTAATCAGCTTACAGTGACAACCGGTATCCTTTTTCTTAGAATGATGATCTTTTTTACCATCTTAGAGAGGAGGGTAATTATCAAGGATTATCTTTATATAGAGCTATTACCATGTTCGATCCAGACATTCTGATATTCAACATAAGGAATTCCATTGTCTTTATAGCTTAAATGATTATCTTATGATGTTTTATATTCTTATGAACATGCATTGTGACTTCATTTATAGGATAAAAAATATTTTCCATACATATCCAGGATCCTTTGTTTTGGTCATTTTATATGGCATCATGTTGTATTCTTACACATGGAATGACCATGACAATCAGATTTTGACGATTTTTAATAATATTATAAGGAACCCATTGTATTATATATATATATAAAGTGTCACTTTTTTGATCAACAATGTTCACATATAGGGTAACACTTTCTTAGAGAAAAGAGTTTCATTTTACATAGGGAAGGTGAGGTTTTTGCAAACATTTGGACATCCAGAGAATGTGTATTATAAATGCAGCTTCATGGGTAAATATGGTCGCTGCAAATATTTTAACTATCCATACATTCTTAATATAACCTCTTACATGATTGACTGTGGAGGGTTTGAATTTGATTTGGTCTGAATCTCGTGACATGGATTTTTAAAAGATGAAAGGGAGATGGACTTCATATCTGATCATGATTCTGACATAGTGAGAATGAATATATATAGTTTATTTTTTTGAATTGGGTATCAGGATACAAGATGTTTTGATAGAGGAAGATATATTCCATATGTAATGGTCATGGAAGTTGAGGCCTCATTAGCGGAATTACCCGAGGCATGATACGAAGTTTCAATATGATGTACATGACTTACAATTTTGGAGGAATTACTTTCTAGGAGGGTGTTTTATTTTGTTTATGAATTGTAATAGCCTTATGTATATTTTGACATAGATATAATTAAATCGTAGACAATGAATAAGGGTTGAATATCTATTGTCCTGTAACTTCATGCTAACCTATACTCATGGGAAAGGAAATGTGGTTATTAATGATCTGAGAAGAAGCACTGAAACATATAGAGTTCCAAATGCCATTAGGAAATGGTAGAATATTGAAACATTTTCTATGATTAATTTAGAGGTATAGTCCCATCAGGGATAGTTTTTAATTGCATCTCTAACAGTGAACACTTCACTTATAGAGAAGGTGAAGATGATACAATTTTTGGATCCAAATGGATTATTACTATGAGTGAGTATTCATGGCGAGGACCTAACTACATATTGGATGGATGATGACGGATGCATACTATGTATACATGGGAGTATCTGGGTTCCCACATATATGATAGGGGAGATGATGCAGGAGTCACATACTTCTCAGTGGCCAGTTCACCCAGTTATCTCCATGATATATTATGATATGCCCGGATAGTATTGGTAGTTAGGGGTGAATCATCAGGTAGAAAGATTTATCAATAGGTGTTCTTGAAGTCGGAAGGTTAACATAGAGAACCATTGGCTTACTAACATGATACAACCATTACTGGTTGGAAGATATGAGTGAGAGGATGTTTCTATGTATTTTTAAGTTGTCTTACCCTGATCACCTCAAGGAAACAAGACAATTTGGGTAATTATAGACTGATTGGTCAAATTATCTCACTTCCTTCTTATTAGGGAGACATTATCTATTGATGATTTGGGATAATTGAGTATTTGTGAGGTCATACAAATACATGGGTCCATCATGCTATCATTTCAGATATGTAGTTTCACTTTTCATAAATATTCTAGAAAGGATTTCAAAACAAATATGGGTACATGGGTGCTTATGATAACATCCTATCACCATCAGACCAATGGTTAGTTTTAATTGAATATAAAGGTTCTAGAGGACATTCTATTGGGACATGTTCATGATTTCCATGTTTCTTGGGAGAAACATATCCCTCTTATTGGGTTCACCAACAATAATAGTTATTGGGTAATGATGCTGATGGATACTTATGCGGCATTGTACATAAGGTCATTTCATTCACCTATATGCTAGTTAGAGTCTTGAGAGGAAGAATAATAGGGTCCATATCTCTTTCATGTGACTTTAGAGAATGTTCAGCTGATCAGAAAGTGAATCTATACTGCTTAGTCTAGACGTAAATCTTATTCTGATCAACATCAATATCCTCTAGAGTATGTGGTCAGGGATCATCTATTCTTATGGGTATCACCCAGACATGTGCATGGATGGATATGGAGCAAGGGAAGATGTCGTCGTGCCTTATCTATGAATTTAATATTATATATATTTTTGTGAAGATATCCAATTTGAAGCAATTACCTCAGAGGTATCATGTTAAACATGACGTTTTCCAGGATTCATAACTTCCATGTTATCATTACCACACATCTCATACCTTTGGTCATGAAGATGTTAATCTATATTCATTTGCATATTTGGAGGAGTACCTTATATACATCGTTTATTTGTGAATTAAGGCTCCCCAATTCCATTTTATCCATTTAGTATGGATGTTATAGCAGAACTGATTAATACAGGGATAGAAATGGGAATAGGATGGTGACATATATGCTCAATGTGAGTAATTATTCTCTAATTATGTTTTCTCTCCCTTGGAAGGATAACTCTAGTATAATTCCTTTAATGGGGGAAAACTATATGAACAAATTCTTTATTCTTTCTATGGATCATTTTGATTTCACTATTATTCTATATTATAGACCCAATATGGATTCCATGTGAGTGTATAATTGTTTCAGGTGTTTCAGGGCATTTTTCAAGGATTGGAAACCTGGACAGTGGAGAAAAAAACTAGGACACTATGTGAGTAGAAACTTTGTGACCCACTGGTACGAACTCTCCAGAATGTGTGGGGATTGATAGTGGGATGAAGCAGGGTGAACGATATTCCTTATCTATACACCAAGGGAAGAATGCCCATAAAAATGACCAAAATATTTAGTAGAGGTGTATTTCATGGTTGATGAATGGTTTCTCTAACTGTGTGGCCTAACTGTGTGGGTTCCCTCTTTTAGATGTGGGATTCATACTGTTGGAACCCTATTTGGCCAATAATATTGTTGCACTATGAAACCCCTCATTCTTGGAAAAGTATACTAAAACTCCCTAAATGATTTCTAATTTCAACCCTCCTCTTATTTTTCCTCATTATCCATCATGTAGAGGGTTTCTTCTACATTTTATATCCCACCTTGGATAATGTAGGTGATTAAATAAATTGTCGATCTGATTCTTGATTCAAGAACTATTTGTCTCAATAGATCAACACTGTTGGAATCTCAATTCATTTTTATTCATTCATTATTTCCCCAATACTCAATGAATTTATCAAGGTGTAGTCTCATATTCCATATTTTTATGGTGTTCATATATTCTTTATATTTTGTCTAATCCAATATGAACTAAAAGCCTATATTGGAGAAGAAGAGTTCTATGAGTATGATGTAGGTGGTTTGTAATTTATTTCTCTAGTTTATCTATTTTTGTAATATGTATCATTGTTATGCATACTTGTTTCACTATGTGTTACCCTAAATTGAAATTTAATTAAATTTATTTCCTTACATGGATCCTAAGTACTCGTTAGAACCCATCCTATTATTGAGATAGTCAACAATGGAGTGATCCATCCCTTTAGGTGTGCCCTCCAATATTCATAATTGGAACTTCAATATCATTTGAAAAAAATACCAAATGGTATATTTTCCTTAAATTAAAATGATGATACCATGTTGATAAGGAATGAAATTAGTTTCATATCATAGCTATTTTTAGTAACAATTTTAATGAATTTAATTGACGTTAGTGGTGAACCCAAGTCACTTGCTTAAGTTTATAATGGTATGCACTCCAAATTATTAAATGTAACTGAGAAATATATTATATCTTAGATCCTTTATCAATGAGATGACATACGGTAATTTCAACCCTTAATAACTATATAAATGGGAATAACGGCCCTTCTAAATTACCATAAATGGGAATGATGACCCTTATGCAGTTTTTATACCAAATGGGAATGATGATCATAGTTATATCTAAATTCGCATGATGACATATATATAAATGTAATATTATAAGGTCATTGAAATCCTTTTGATACTATATGGGCATGGATTCCCCTAGTATACTATAAAATCATGAGGTCTGTTGTGATACTATATGGGTATGATTTCCCTTATGATACAATACGGGATTGGAGTGCTTATCTATAATATTGGGAATGATATCCCTATCCCATGATATTGGGCATGGTTCCCCCTATATATTTGTGATACTAGTCTTGGAATCCCAATTATTTGATACTAGGCATGGAATCCCATATACTTTTGTGATATTGGACATGGAATCCACTATACTACTATGATAACAAGCCTAAAATAAATATATATATGTTATTTCAGGCATTGTGTCTCTTATAAATGGGATATCATGAATTATTTACATTGATAAATGGTAAGAGTTATTCTAGAATGGGCAGAAGTAGGTAGTGGCAGCCGGGTTCCTTCTGAAACCACATCCAACCCATTATTAGTTAGTATTCATACATTACCATTTATATATGTACACTTCTATGTAATATACATGAACATGATATTTATAAACATAATTTGTGATGGAATATTGAGATTTTACTCCCACCCTATCCAAGAATCATATGGATCACATGAATAATATATTATTGTAAAGGTATTTAGGTGATAGAGTTCTCTTATAGTTACTTCAATTTATACATGACTATGTATAGATCTAGGTAGCAGGTTGATGGGCAGAAGAATGGGATGATTTTTATATAATTTTGGATTACTTTTTTATAACATGTACAATACTATTTCTATCTTCTTATATCCTTGTTTCCTACTTCATAGATGCATGACATTCATTAAAATTATTTTTTATATAAATAATTTTACTATATTTTAATAATTATGTTCTTTGTTATTGATGTAGTTTTACACTTCTTATTCATTATTATAATTCTATATTATTTTTTCTATTTATTATATAGTTATAATACTCTGTTAACTAGGGAATATTCTCCCAAAAACTCATACAATACTCTATATACTATTCCAAAACAACTGTCATTTTGGAAGATTCAATATAGGCAGTGTGGCCAACCTAGCTCTGGGCACCATTTAGTGGCATCCGAATCTGGGAAATTACAAAAATTATACAATTTAGAAAAACAATTATTGGTTGTTTTGATGATTTCCCTTGTTGTTTTGGTTTATTTTTGTGACATAGTGGCTATTGGAATATACCTGATGTGCGAATGGTGAGATAAGCTTCAAATGAATCATGGGAGGATGATAATGGAACAAAGTCATCAAAAAATACAATTATTGGTGGAGGATTACATTGATGTATTATGTTGGTGAACACGTATTTATGAGTGGTTCACTTAATCATTGGTGAAATAGATTTTTTAATGTAATAAGTTTTCTCTAATGATTTATAGCCCTTAGAGAACACAACATGTATGGGTGATGTGTTGTTTTAGTTATTACCTTCTCCAATATTAGAGTAGATTGAAAATATTTTTAAAGTTCTCCAACATTATATGTTCCATTATGATTATTTTCATGTGATTTTTTAGGTATTTCTTGATATTAAAAAGTTTGTATTTTTTGAATGATTTGTATATATTTATGGAAAATGAGATGATGTATGGTTTTTTTGGATATTTCCTTTGGTATATGTTCTGTAAAAGAATACTAGCATTTAAGAAACTATGTTGGAGATATATTCATATATGAAATGTCAATATCCTTATTCTAAAACTTGGTTTTAAAACATGAATATTTTTTTTTATTTGGATTTAAAATATTGTTATAATTTTTAATGGTGAAAATAATTTTAAATGGTTACCATGTGATGGTTTGGTTTTTAGTACAATATTTATTTTTTTTAGATTTTGTTTTTTATTTTTTATTAGTGAAAAATCATTTCCTTGATGACTAATATATAGATTAAAACATTCTATATATTTCTTCTATTATTTTAACAGTTATTATAAAATTAAGTGGGAGACAAAAGATTCAATTTCCTAAGTATTATCCTATGACTCAAATTTCATTCCATTTTAGAGTAAAACATTTTTTGGTTTTAATTGTATTTTATGACTACAAATTACTATTTTCGGTTAAAAAGAGTTATGTATTGATGATTTTATTGGATAACCCAACATTGTGAACATGTTAGTGTTTTTGTAAATATCACAGTTATTTAAAAATATTATTGTTCATGGGAATGTTTTAAAGTTGATTTTGTTAAGGATATTTGAAAAAAAATAAATCAATGAAATATAATGTGTTAATAAGAAACACATTTTTATGAATTATGATAATATTATAGAAATTCATTTGGTCAACATGAATAAAGGAAAATATGATGGATTCTTGTTATGGTTTTTAGAGAACTAGTGAAAAACAACATGGTTCAATTGAACAAGTCAAAATAGATGTTGGATGGGTATGAATTTTATTTTCCAATTTATTTAAAATTAAATTGGGATATGTCAAAAAATTATCTAAATTTTGTATTATATTTTGATAAAATAAAACAAATCTTGTTGTGGGTCACTACTCTATGGTTTTTTCCGTAGATAGACTATAAAGTTAAATATCATAAAATAATTCATTACTTTTTCTATAAACATACAAATGACCACCTAATGGATCAAAGGGATAGTTGGTATATTTTTCTAGTGATTTATAGCATCTATTAATAAAATTATTTTAGTGATTCATTAGATAAAATCACATATCTATGGAATTTGTAATTATTTTGAATATATATGATCTATATTCAACAAAATGATCAATCATTGATGATATAAGTGGTTATAAACTATATTTTGTTTGTGGTAACTAAAGTATTATATTTCCTTTTTGTGGTTATGGGATATTTTTAGGAATCACACAATATTAATGATAGATAATCGATATAGAATTATTGTATCATTATTAATATTGTTATATAAATATTAATTATAAGTGAAACATAGTAATTTTGGTGTTCATGGTGAGTGTAACTGTTTTTCAATACAGATGGTAATTAAATGATAAAAAGTGGGTTGTTACAAATAATAGGGATAAATTATTTGATTACATGTTTTGATTATTTATGTCATGATATTTTGTAAATTAAGGTTCTTTTTTTATTCCTTATTATTGTGAGACATGATGACTAATGTCTTATTTTCTTATTATAGAGATTATACAATTGAGGATATAATCATAATATATGATGGAGAATTTAATAAATATCATGGATAGTGGAGGTTAATTGAGGTAATTTTCATAGGGACATGTGGAAGATAATACATATTTTGGTATGGGTAAATTTAGGGTAAAAATATTTGATGGGGCTAATGTGATGTGATTCTACTTGATATATTAAATAAAGTTATATATAGTAGTTTATATGGTTCTTTCACTTATCTATTGATATGTACAATGTTTTTATTTATGATTTAAGAATAAATAATATTTTTTGAATTGTTGATGATGTGAATACTAGAGGGATGTTGTAATACTTTACATTGACTTGAGGTGAGGGATGTGTTATTCTTAGATATTAATGTGCAGAATGAATCTTTTATTTCAACCAAAGGTATAATGGTTTCCACGGTATTTGAGATACCTTTCCATTTTTTTATATGATTCTATTTGAAGGGGAAATATAGATATTATAGTTGTTTTTTATACTATTATTAGAAGATTGGATAGCAAAAGGTGGTGGTTAATTTGTTGGCTATGGGGATTATGTTTTGATGAAGTGGATAATGTAGCAGATAACATGTGATAGATGTTTAGTTTTTTTAATAATTCTCATGATAGTTAAAAAATTGATGAATATTTAAATTTATTCTTTTATACACTAGTTTAACTATTCACTTACACAAAAGAAGTCTTATGCCGAATATACTTCATATAAAGTAATTCAAACACTATTATAATATATTATTATTTAAAAATACATGATTATCACATGGGTTGGATCATATGATGCTTGTTTTGGAACAATGTGATCTATCATGCACTATGAGTTATAGGATAGTGTGTATTTGGATAAAGATGTTTGTTTTGGTTTATTGTGTTCAAATACTTTTTCATTCAGTTATTTGAGATGAATCATTGTGGGTTTATTGGTTAGTGGAGAATTTGGTTGTTGTTTACATAAAACTAGTGTAATTTATCTCGTATATGTGATTATATTCTTAATACTAGTTGTAAATATATAAAATCTATCATGATGTATTGGGGTAAATTACCAATCTCATTTTTTGTGTTATATATATTCTTAATTAGCTTATGAGTCATTGATATTTATTTCTACTTGGCCCAGTATAATATCATATTATCTTAAAATAATAATATGATTATGATATGTTTAAAACTATTAATAAATTATTTAAATTGATCCAAATTTAAAGAATGATCATAATTAGATATTTGAGAATCAATTTTACCTTACTTATTTATTTTACCTATTCCAATGTGATAATATTTTTTTCATAAGAGCCTACCCTTTTTGGGGACTCTATATTTCATGATTTTTTTCATTTATTATGAGTTTGTTTTGTTAATGGTCCCAATTTTTTTATAGTTATGGTGAGGAACCATCAATATTTTATTATGTTGAATAAATACATTAATTAAGGAAAAGACTCTTCATTACTATCTGAATTGAATGAATATCAATGATCACTACTCTATTTCCTCTTTAGTCATATCTATCCTAAACAATAGATTTAATTTTTTTGAATCATGCTTAATATCTATTTAATTTCTTTATTTTCTCTCACCTTCCATATAGTCATCAACAACCTTCATTTACACATAAAATATTGGTGGGTATAGTCATGCTGTCATTTTCTCATGATGTTTCAATCTTCATTTGGAGGAAGTATTCTGCCATTATAAGATTATAATTTTTCTATCCTAGTTTTCAATGTTGTATATTTCATAGTTCTTGGAGACACCCTCTTCTCATTCATCATCACATATTCTAGATCTACCTTGTCCTATGGGTCATAATTTTTATAATATGTAATATATGGTAGACATAGAATATTAATGATTTTGAATCAGTGTGGGTGAATGAAGTTCACTCTCCAGAAATGTTTGATCCACTGTAATATATTTATGTAGGGTAATATCTGGTAATTTTCCATGATAATTCCACCAAGATGTTTGGAATTAAAAAAAAACTTTTGACATCTTGTAGTAATAATTATTGAAGAATATTAATAGAGAATTTTGAATCAAGGATGTTAACATAAACTGATCTCGACATTCCACTAATTTATAGATCAAAATCATTTTGACTCAGACTGATTATATTTCACCACATTGAACAAAATTTAATTTTTGTTGAAGAAAACAAGAAAATGTTTGAAATGATAGAAATTATTATATTTTATATTTTTAAAGTCAATTATCAAGACTAATCATTCCATTTGTCAGTTTTTTTCAAAAATATTTTATTTTATTTTATTTATTTATATTTATATATATATATATATGATATAATTATTAAAATAAATAGTTCAAATATATATTTAAAATCTTTTCAAGGGAATTTGGGAAAATATATTTTTTTATAAAAAAACAATTATCAATTCCCTTTTTATAATTGGTGATCGTTTTGAGTTTTCTACCATTTCCAATATGAGAGTTCACAAATGTTTTTTCCACCTCATAAATCAAATCCTTCAAAGGATATGGGTAACATAAGAACATTTTTTATGAATAAAAGTACACCCCCCCCCCAAACACACATTTATTTTATAAATATTAACTCTCTAAAACATAAGTAAATTATTAAATCTAATAATGGAATATTTTGATTTAAACCATTAATCGATATGGATGAATAAAGTTATTATAATATTTACTTGTTTTAAAAATATTAAATTAATTGATTTTTAATATAACATAGTGATTTCATACATACAACTATATTTACATATTCTATATAATTTTTTGAACATTCATGGAAATGTATATATATCCTTATCATATACCCTTTATGAAGTAACTGCATTAACTCTGATAAGATGTTTCATACTTCTAAATTCACATTGAATGAATATTACATTGTGATTATATTATTAAAATAGATGATTCATTTATTATATATATTTTTTGGAGAGGCAATAACTCACCCTCTTGTTATAACAGACAATATTGACACTAATTAGTTGGGGTTATAATAGACAAAATCAAAAATCATCTTGATAACATTTTTACCCATTAAACACTTTGATTAGATTCTTACTAAGTGATTTTTTTCATTTCTATTATAAAAATGATTCATTCAATTAGTTTTTATCATCGTATCATAATTATTTGTATGAATGATCTCTCTTGGGAGAGATTTAGTAAATAGATATTCATGTTGTATTATTTGATATCACATATCAAATTATCAGGGTACAACCTTTTTAAAAATTTCCAACAATGTAATGTCCAAAAAATATATATATACACATTCCATTTCATATGAAACTATATTACATTGATAATATTTCATGACTATAAAAATTTATCAATATATGAGGCACTAGACTATTCCATAATCTAAAATCCACTAATTAATTTATAATCTATTCATATTCAATTTAACATGCTGTTATAGATAAAAAATCCTAATCCATGTTATAATGTGAAATATAGGTTGGTTTATTTCGCACCTAAGAATCAAAAAAAACTTAAAATAGTAAAAACCCATCTAGACCAACATGCATTATTATAAATACTAGTAATCTATCTAACATTATTATACACTTCTAATATATCTAAATATTAATTTAAGTATAAACATAAATATTTCATCTTTCTCCAGTATCCAAGTATTACTATTATACTTTTCCACTGATCAACCCAATGGTAGATAGTTTATCTACTAATTTAATTTACAAAAAATTAAATATTTGGTCAATTAAATTTCACTACATAAATTAAAAAACCAATTTCACTAGAATACAAAAAATGCCACATAGATGACCATGTGTTCATCAGTAGTTTAAAAATTGAATCAAGTTGTGTATCAACAACCATGAATCTATGATTAATAAATTTATTTATAGTATTTTTTATATAATTTCCCTAAATTGAAGATTCAACCATACTATTTTTTAAAAATATAATAAATATAATAATATAAACTTTTCAATGTCCTCCATTTTAAACATAGAAGATAAAAAATTATTTGTCTCATTTACACCAATCATATTGGTTCTAAATATTAACATATCATCTATATGAAGATGCATAACAACTACATATTCATTTTTATAGATTAATAAACATTTTTATCTACATTTTTCTAAAAAAATACATTATAAAATATAATATAATAAAACATTTCATTCAATTTCATCAGAACATGTTTAAGGGCTAAGGGGATTTAACTAGTTTATATATATATATATATATTTATTTCCTTATAAATAAACTATTATGGTTGTTCAATGTAAATCTCCACATTTGAACATCCATTTAAAAAATTATTTTTTACATCCATTTCATGAAAATATAAATGATTAATTGAATCTAATGAAAAAAATAACTCTTTTGAAGAAATTAAGCTTCAATATAATATGTATCAAAATAATCAATTAAATTTTTTATGAAACATTTGGAACAAAATATTTTATTAAAACCATAAGCATTACCTTTGGAATAATAATTCTTTTTTATAACCCATTAAAAAATATGATTTTAACTACTTGATAAATCTATAATGACCCAATTATTATTCCCTATAATAGAAATAATTTCATCAATAATTGATTCTTTCAAGAAATTAATATCACTATATGTCATTACTTCATTATATATATTTGGTTTAACTTCTATAGTTAGTGACATAAGATATATATTTATTATATGATTACTATGACCTCCCAGAATAAGGAAAACTGTGGAATCATAATTAAAAATTCTGGATGTATATGTTTCCACTTACTAAACATTGTACATCATTTAGTTTCAACTAAATAATCAAAGAAATTTTTTACTATTATATTTGAACTATATTGAATTACATTTATAGTGGATTAAGTGATAACCACCTCCACATTGTATTCCTAGAATTAATTTTGAAAAAAAACTCAACATTCCTTTATTCAGAAATGTTATTAGATACAATATACATAACCTTATATGATTTTTTATTTTCTACATATAAAAAAAACACTTTTAGTGACACATGGGATACTATTAGATAATATAGGATCAATAACTCTATAGTTTTATAATCATGCCCACAAAATAAAATATGAATGATTGTGAATTCTTCAATTATAAATTTTTTAATTGGATAACTTATTTTTATTAGATGTAATTAAATTAATAATATTACATGCATGTAATATATTATAACCCCATAAATTTAATAGTATCATATATTTAATAACCATTGGATTTACTTTTTATATTATGGTATACCTTTTTTCCTTTATGAAAAACTCTTTTAACCTATATGAAGAGAATTAATTTGATTTCTTATACTATTGTCTTCATAGAACCCATTAAAGTCATTCATGAATTATTCACCAAATTTATCTAAGTTTAATAGTTTAATCATCTTTCTTAATTAGTTTCCAACATAATATTTATACTTATTAAACATAAAAAGGCTTTTTATTTTATCCAAAAAATATATACATGTAAAAATCTAAAACATTTCTCAAGAATGTTAATAAAATTTATTTTACACCATAATATAAAAAACCATTTAATTCCCCAATATCAAAATCTAATAACTATAATTTTTTAATATTTATAACAACACTTTGAAATATATTTTTTAACTATTTTATAATCTTCACATGTTTAACATTTATTAAATTTATTTCCTAACATAATTATGATTACCTTCTCCATTTCATATAATGATTAGTATCTAAAATTTACAAAATGGTCATGTCATATATTAGATTTCTCAATGATGTATGTAGAATATTAAATCATATAATTAATATATATTTGACACATACAATCTTTAAAGTACCCTTTCCCTAAGAATATTCCTCTCATTGAAAAGGTAACCCTTTAGGATTCGAATGAATCTTGACAAATATTCATATAATAAATTTCAATAGATACTAGAGGATTATAAATATTGTGTACATAAAACATTTAATATTTAACATCATTGAAAAAATAAACTATAGTTCCAACATTCCTTGACAAGTCAAATTGATAAAAGTGTTATTTTAATGGAGTACTTCCTCAAATATACTACTTTGATAATTTTTTTGAATACATAAGGATCATTGCACATATTAATAATTCCTCAAAAATCAAGAAATCATCCCATAATTTTCAATGTTATTTGGGATTTAATTATAAATACATTTATATTTTCATTAATCTATATTTTTTCATCTGGTTTGTTCAATTTCATTCAATAGGTAAATTCACATAAAGATTCACTGATTCTCCATTTTAAATAATTCTACTTTCTTGTTTGAATGATTTCCATTTTTCTTAAATTGTAGAGTATTCTTCTTAAAATATAAGCAAGTCTTTGGTAGATCCTTTCCCTAAATTATATTAACCTTGGTAACAAATTCTGAATACACACACAAATTTCTAATCAGGGAATCTCCATTAATGAAAATAATATATTATAATCTTTTTCAAAAAACATTCAACTCTCTTTTAAATATGATATTTACTAAAATAATTTCAAAAAGGTGTAAAATTAGAAATATTCACATAAATATGGAATATTTTAGTATATTAATTTATGGGAAAGAATATTGTTCTTTATTACATGGACCCATGAAATTTATTTAATGATAGTTTGTTTTCAACCATCATAATGGTACAATATAATAAAATAAGAAAGGTATAGGTACATAATTCCATTGATTTGTATTTGAATTAAATCAAATCCTTTATGTATTAAGAGAGAATATTTTCTAAATGTTGTCATAAAAATTAGTTGATAATGTGTACATAATATTTCATCAATACAAAATCAAATCAAATTCAAAATTTTCCTCATTGTGTGAATTTGTATTACAAGATACACATTGTTGGAGTGTCATTATTGTTTGGATATGTATTTCCAGAATGAAATAATGAGTTGGTTCTTGAATTTAAAGGATATTCAATAAATTAATAAGGATCATTATCATTTCATCCTACTCTGATATATTATTTCTATTGAAATAGTAAAAATTTACTATGTCTTGATTCATCACAATCAAGGTTTTTAAATAAAAAATCATAGCTTCACCATTTCCTAACACATTTTATTATTGGAAATTTTAATAAATGATATAAATATGACATTATAGTTTTTAATCTCAATGTGTGACAAAATCCACTATTAGAAATGATTTGATCCACCTAAAATTGTTTGTGTGGGGTTCTCAGTGGGACTTTTCCTCAAGAATTTCATTAATAAGTTTATAATCCTGAACAAAAATATATGACAACTCCACATTCATGATATTACAGAATATTTTTGAATAATTTCATATTGATAAAATTAACCTAAAATTATCTTTACATCCCACGTAATTATTGATCAAAACTATTGTGACTCAAATTTATTTTATCTCAGCGTCTTTGTAAGATGTAATATTGATTCAAATGATACAAGTTACCTCTAGAAAACTGGTCTTAACATACATATAAATTACGTCATTTATGAAGAATACTTAATACATTAAAAAATTTCCCAATGACCACATTAGTTTAATGAATTTGAACAATTTTTGTAAATAATATGTTATGTTAGTGAATTATCTTCAATGATTCACACAAAGATCACCCCCTTAGTAATTATAATTAAAGACCATTATTTATAACATGTGGAAATGAAACATAAGAAAGGGATGATCATGAATACTAATTAAGGTTAGATAATGAAAATAAATAATTATAAAATTAACATAATAGTATAATAAATTTAGCATAACATTCTAAGATCATTCCATTAATACCAATGATAAAAACATTAGACATTGCATAAATATTGGTGGTTATTGAGACATGATTCATAATATAATAAAGAACTTGAAACATGTGATCATATCATATTCAAAAGACATATAATTTTTGGTAAACATATAGACATGTAATTTCATTCCCTATAAGTCAATTCACTCTTCCAAAAACCTATAATGGAACATCATGGGGACTCTACCTACTAGTTGAGACACACCCCCATCCATAGTCATAATCCTTTCAATGTTAGGGCTCTGGTGTCCCAATATTCCCCTAGTGGATCAGTTTTCCAAGTCTTCCTATAGTGGATCAGGTTTCCCATAATTCCATGTTCGATCATGTTTCCCCATCGTCTCACTGTATATTGGGATTCCACATCTTCACATAGTGGATTATGATTACCTATCTACAAATATTAGATTTGGTTATCCCATTATCCCATCATTGATCAGGTTTCCCCATATTCTTCTATTGTATCGGGTTTGTTGACATGATTACTATCTTTATCTCAAGAGATATTAATCTTGAAATAATGAATTAGAGTAAGATATATGTCCCACCCAAAACATAATAAAAGCATACATACATGCGACATAATATAATAAAACCATAATCAAATCATTACCACAAAAAAGATATTAGTTTCATTAAATTCTTATCATAACCCATGAAATGAAATGAGAATAAAAAAAAATTAATCATATCATACATATAGAAAATATATAGGTTTTCTATACATTTTATCCTATAATAGCCTATGAGAAGAAGATGGTTTCATAAGAATTTACCATGGTATAACAAATTCAAGATAAATTGTTTTAAAAAAATTTCATGCTATAACGAATGAAGAGAAATAGGTTTCATATGAATATATCCCAAGTAAAAGGAATGGGTTTCATAAACATGTTACATGTTAAATTGAAATGAGTTTTCATAAATATCATTCCATCAAAACATATACCATTCATACAAAGAATATTAATGTATACATTAGATCATTTCCTAGAAAAGAATGAATAACATCAATAGATTTCATATTAGTTTAAAAATAATTTTGAAATATATAATATAATATTTTATTGATGAAAAGATCCTTTCTTTTTTGAAAAAGTATTTTTAAAACGAAAAACCTTTTAAAAACTATTTTACTTAAAAATAAATTGAAAACATACAAAGAAGGATTCAAATCATTTTGAAACCTTTTTCATAGAAAAATTATAAAATAATAATGGAACCATATTAAAAAAAATTACTCCAATAAATTTTGAAAAAATATAATTAATTATTTCATATTATTGAAATCCTTTTTATTAAAAATAACATTTTGGAAACATATAATGGAAGCATGGAAGATCATTTTAAAAATTTTCATGACATAAAAAACATTAATACCCTTTTTCCCTAGACAAAAAATTTAAATAAAAGAATTTCCAAAATCCTCATAAAATATTTTCTTCACAAAAACCTTATAAACATATAATTTAATCATAAAGGAAATGACGATCATGACGGAGGGTAGGTCCGTACATGCCAAACATTCCTTATACACCTGAAATGTTTAGAAAGATCCTTAAACCAAAAGTAACAAGAAAATTGATTTTAAAACCATTTTTTTAAATGTAATAAATGGGTACTAATGTACTTTAAACATGATAGGATAATATTAAAAGAAAAATTTAAACTTTTTTAGAAAACATAGTTTTTAGAGGACACATATTTTCAACCTAAATAAAAAATAAAGTCATATTTTCATTAGAATATTTTTTAAATTATCTTATGTACTATATACTATTAAATTGTACCATTAATTTTATGTTAGAGGACTATCAAGATGGTAATAAACTTCATGATATTTCTTGAGATATGGATCATAATCATTCATCAATGGAAGTATAATAAAAAACAAACTCAATAAATGATTAGATGGAAGCAATAAATTGTATCACTTTTGGAAACATTAAATCATAAAATAATAGAATGAATAAAATTAATGAAATATTAACGTTTATTTAGAATAATGATATAAAATTTGAAAAGGAAGATTATAAAAATCTTTGAAAATATATAAGTGCATAACATGGCATGTGTCTTAAAGAAAGTAAATTCAGAAATAACTAATTTATTGATATGGTAACATTTGAAATAAAACCCCCATGAAAGAAATATTAAAAAATGGGTATGTAAATAACCAAATATATTTGTGAAAGTATCATAGAATACATCAATGGTTTGTATAAACACCACCCAACCAAATTAGTGTTGAACAAGGTGGGTATCTCATAGAAATAAACCGTAGGAGGAAACTCCCTTACCATAAGTCTTGAATTTATTTGTACACATTAAAAAATAATTTATAATAAATATATGTTTATTATACATATACATGGTAAACATATGATTATATATAATACTACATACTATTAAATTATGACTTCATGTTACCCATTTATTTACAACTTAATGTTAATTATACGTTTCAGGTAATTTCCCATTTTTTCATATATTTTTTGATTAGTTATTCTTGATCCTCTCATATAGATCATGATTTACTTAATTATAGAATAGATAACATTGTAACAATATCATATGTATTCATTATATATGTATTTATAATAATATATATTTGATATAAGCATGAAATGCAACACAATGTAAATAGAGATGATAGGTCATACATAAGCATGAAGGTTGATTTTGTTTTACAATTGTATTTATAGAAAGGAAGTAAATGGAATATATGTGTGTATATATATATATATTATAATTAAAATATAATTATTATTTCATATATATCATATAAATCTACATAAATAATACATAATAAATTCCATGTATCGTGTGAATGAATCACAATACATTGAGGAGGCTGTAGTCCACAATTCCCCAAACGATATTATTGTACTTAGAAATAATTGAAACCAAAAATATATGTATTATATAAAAATTCATGAAGAATAAATACATAATAAATATCATTTATAACATATGAAAATATAGTGTATGTCATATTTCTATACCATGATATGTTGTAAAGGGAAAACTTACAATATCGTTTCGTGAGGTGATACTTCACCAAAAAAAGGTGTGTTAATTACCCATTACATAGATGTGTTTGTAAATGAAGGTCTGAGGTAAATAATAAAAAAATATAGGTATATTTATTATACTATAGTTATTATATAAGTATGAAATACAAATAATTTATGTAACACCCAAAGACATTAATATATTTATCTTTCTAAATAAATTTATTTTTGTTACTTTCTGTATTATTTACACAACACCATGTTAATCTTATGATCCACACTACAATGAGTTGGCTTTCGTTACATGAAATGCCCAATTTAAACAAACAAAAATATTCTAATCAAATATTATTATAATATATAACATAGCTATTAAATTACATGTAATGAATAATATTAACTACATTTTGAATTTTATATATTCTATATAATTTTAACACTCATATTATTTAACTTCTTGACATGATATAAGAACAAATTCTATTTTTTTGCTTAAAATATATATATTTTTAAAAATGTTGTTTTGATGCCTATTGTTGATGTTGCAAATTTACATTTACATTTTGAAAAATTAATATATTATATTAAAAAAAATAATTTTTTCTTTGGAATTATGATATTAAAAGATACTACGGAGTGATTTTTGAAATTTTCTGATACGTTTTAAATTTTGATGAATACCAAAAAATATAATAACTTATAATTGAAAATCAATTTATTCGTCAAAAAAATATATGAGGATAAATTATATTATTGAATGGATTTACAGAATGAATATAATATATTTTTATCAGTTAATATAATTATGTCCATTGCAATAAATTTGAACATGAATTATGATGTAAAAACATTACAATCTTACACAATGTTTTAACTTTTAAAAACTCATTTTACATTCTGAAAACATGATTAATTAAAAATTAATTATTGACACTTTTTTGTTTGATATATTAAAAAATGGATTCCATATTTATAATCAGTGGGTACAAATTATGTTAATAGGTTACTTTTAATTTTAAACATTATTAATATTATCTTTAGTAATTTCTTTATTACCATATTTATGGATAAATCGGGTAATTAAATTTAAAAATAATTTTATAAATTACCCTAAAAAAATATGAATCCTATTTGATGAATATAATATACCTTTATCATATAATTTTATAAATATATTACTTTAATGGGCATTTCTACATGAATATGACTTGAATATTATAAAAATAAATGAATGTGAAAATTTGTCACTCTCATTTTATATAAGTATATTAATTGTAATACTGGGATAACTAAAATATAAAAAAATGTTGTCTATATAAATCGAATGGAATTAAAAATATCATATAAATTTATTTTTAATTTTTACAGATTAAATAATTACCATTATTGATAACTCAATTGTGACATAAGAATTATTTAATTAATGAAAATTTCCAATAAATGATATTAAAAATATAAAAATAAAAATAATTTGAATGAATTAATGTCGTAAACTAATTTTATGGACAACTTTTACATTATATTTATGGTTTTAAGGAGTTGGTTCAAACATATCTTTATGTTATACAATTTTAAAAAAATTCAACAAATGAATTCTGTTAAAATTGACATTGTTGATATTTTAAAATATGTAATGTTTTACTATATTATAAAAAATTCATAAAAATCTGAAATTCTACCAACTAATTTGGATGAAGTTAATTATGTCACCAATCATCCCTTTACATTTCATTTTTATTTCTACAGTGAATATATTAACCCTTATAAACAAAAAACATGTTTCCATGGTAAGAGGTAAAAGAATTAATTAAGTGTAAATCAAAATTATAATGTTTAAAAAAACAAAAACATGTCCAAAAAAATATTCTATGAGCGAGATTAAATCCTTAATACATTACAATCTATTTTTATTTATCTAATGGAAACTGGTACTTAGAAATAAATTATATATTATTTAAATCCAATATAGTAACAAAATATCACTATATTTTATTTTAATATTTTTACGTGTCCACATAGGGCCAAAATCAAAATATGGATGTATATGAATTTCTATTTTTATATAAATAAAATTGGTTTAATTATAAAAAAATATAATGAATTTTTATATGTTATACAATTATCTTAAGTGTCTATTCAATTATAAAACAATATTTATTAAATAAACATAAAAACCGAATAAATGGTTTTAATAATACTAATGTTGATAAATTTTTTATTATTTAATTTTTATAAAAAATTTACAAGATATATATAATATGTTATAATTGTGTGATTGAATTATATTCACATTACAACTTTTTATTATAATATATTATGTCAAATTTGTTTAATAGTTCTGAATTTGGAAATAATAATATCTTATTGAGTAAATTTATATTAAAATCCAAGACATGTTAAATAATCACAAGGGGATAGGATATGATCGAAATTTTATTCAAATTTTTATTTATTGGCCAATTTTAAATATTTTGATATAGAATAATCATATTATATTTTAGTATTTTCCGAGTTACCTAAAGTGCCCCTCACCTCGCCTACAAAAAGGATTCTCCCCCCACTCTTCCTCACAACTCCTTGTGCCTTATAGATTGATAAAACCCTGAAAAATTCTCCAATAAAAAATCTTAGTTATCTTTTGGATGATTTTTTTTAAAATATCATCCCTAGTGTCCATAAGAGGAGATCCAAATGAAGTTCAACAAAGAAGATGTAATTGCTTTACCAATTCAACTCAATTTCTTTTCTTATTCTACTTACTCTATAAATATTGATTCCAAATAAAAATAATAAATCTAGAATCATAAATATACAAATACATTATTGGAATCAAGGGATAACTATAGTTCAAGTTTTATCCATTATAAAAATAACAATATAACCATGTGTGTGTGTGTAAGCCTTACCGTCTCCATGTCGTGGTGTAATTTGTTATTCCACACTAATTTTATTTTGATGGGTATAATGATGAGTATAATAGATTTAAATAATTAATATAACATTATAATTATTCTATATAATGTAAATCAGAAAATTACTCGCAATTGTTTAATGACATTTTTTACCATGTTTTAATTTTTACCAAATATATTTAATGTAATCCTTCCATCATTTTCAAAATGAGGTACTTTATAACCATTTCCAAAAATTAAGGAAAGAATGTTCTTTATCTTATATTTGGAAAGAATCTATTTTACACTATTATGACACAATAAAATTTTTATGCTTTCCTTACTAGATTCTAAAATTATTTTCAAAAATAATTCTTTTATAATTTTGCAGCTTCTAAATGATTTCAAATTAAAAAATTGATATTTACCTCAATGAGTTTTAAATAAATTACTATATTATGTTCATCTATGTCAAAATCCTTTCTTGGAATTTAGGCTTATTTGTGGTTTAATTATTATTTTACAGTCATAAATATTGTAGTGGAGGGTTTATGAAATATTTGACTATGAATGTTCTATTATTATAACATTCATGTTTTATAGTTTATGTATTAATATTTTTATGCTAGTTTTAACATGAATGTTTATGTTATATTTCATCCTTTCCATAAGAAGATTGCATTGGACTTAGTAAGTGATGGGTTGTGCCCTCTATAGCTCCTCGATGCATCGGTAGGTATAATGATACAAAATTGTGTCTTGGAACAAGTCCTTGATGTTATGATAATGGTCTTGGATAATGTCATTGAAAGTATGGTTATGATTCCCAAAATTATACATTTCTTCATCATGAGATTATTTATTGATATTGCATGTGATTATTCAACAAGTATAACTCCCATGTGAAACTTTAAATGGAACTATTTTATATATTCATTCAATATTATACTGGATATTTTTTTTAAAATTGATGTGTTCCAATTTTATTTGTTGTCAGAAATTAGTAATCTTATTAATGATACCTTCCACTGTATTGTTTATCCTTACTAAGTAGTAGAGATCGCCCGTTTATTATTATTCATTTTTTCCTAGGATGCTATGAAGTATATTTTGATTGACCTATAGGGATAGTCTTGGGGATATGAGAATTTTAAAAGGGGATAATATGTGTTTTCTAATTTCAAGATGTAATGTAAAAATTATTTTTATATATTGTATTTGGAAGGATACTAAATTGATCAGTACTTCAAGATTTGATTTTATTTTGATTATACCAATGTTATAAAATAATTAACCATCTCTGGGAAATTTGGTTTAGGGAGTAACATTTTTTTTCTACAAAAGTTTATTACAATCTAATAAAACTATATTTAGAAAAAAAAATTAATTTTAGAAGATTACCCTAAGATATAATATGAGGATATGTATATAAGAACATCCAAGAATATTGGTAATGTATTGATTTTTTGTGTACTCCAAACAATACATACCAATATAGATTCAACAAGTGGATGTGTGACTATAAAACAAGTACCTAAGAGTAAAATCTTTGAAAAGGATTTATGGGATTAGTTTAGGGTATCATTGTACATGAAAACTGGCCTTACTACACACCAGGTTTAACACTCCCTAGTAATATTCTTAGGATAATTCACAATTTCCTTATAAATCATTATATAAGATTTATCTGTAGGTATGTCCCCAAAAAACATTTTTATTATTATGATAGTCGATATGTATAAATTATCAATTTATGTTATACATTTTTCTAGTTTTGGGATATACATTAGGATATGATAAAATCATTTTTGTCATCATTTAGAAATAGATCCTTGTAGAAGTAATGTGAACCGCACTAATTAACATGATCTAAAGAGTAATAAGGATCATATCATTCATGGTCTAATATAAAATATTCAATGGGATGTTGTCTCCCATGTTTTATCATCATATGAATAAATTGTATGATGTGTGAATAAGATAAGTAATGAATTATTCGATTCCACTGGCTTTCAAGGGGATAAAGATAAGAAGAATAAGGCATAGAAAACGATAAATAATGGGAAGAAGGGAAGGAAGAATATTCCCACATGTGATAACAATGGAAAGAATCACCCTGGTAAATTCTTGAAGAGAATGTGAGATTGTTATATGTGTGTAGAAAAATGACACTATGTTCGTGATTTCAATGATAAAAACAAGAATTCGAGTGTTAAATTTATTAACTAAAAGGAGATGGAAAACTATGTGAATCAATGTCCCAATCATGAAAGAAAATGCAGTAGATGATGTTGTTGGATAATGATCAAGTAATTATAATACCATATATGAAGGGAAATGTTTAATTTTCTTATTGAATAATTATTTTATTTGATTAATAAATATACCGGTCATAATAATTATAGAGTATATAAGGATAGAATTTCAGTATTATTTCATTAAGTATTTGATATTGTCTAGTACCAGGTAAAGCGAAACAGTTTCAAATAAATCATTTTGAAAAATATTTGGTTGAGGTAAAGATAACCCTTAATATGTTTCTGATACTAAGATAATTATTCTAGAATAAATACATAATTTAATTTCATAAAGTATATTTGATATTATGGACTACCTTGTAACTGATAAATAGTTTGTTTATTCCATCATTATTGGAGTTCACAACATTTTTTAATTTAAGGAGTAAATCCAATAATAAATTTTTTTATATTAATTTATCATATTACAATTTTTTAAGAGAATACAAGATGAATTTATTGTTATAAATGAAATATCTTTATTATTATGTGTGACCTTCCATACACTTTTTTTGGTCTGTGAGATTGGATAGAATGATTTTGGATAAGTCTAATGGTTAGAATGAAATAATATGGACATTGTATAATCATTTTTAAGGTAAAACAATTTCAATAATGTTGGATATATATAGGGTATTTTTGTAATGGTGGAATAATTTAGTTTTATAACAACTTGAAAAGACAACCAACATGTTGGTTGACAACCCGCCACGTTCGGTAAGTCTGTGAGACTTTATCCTGGAACCGAAGAGCGAATAAGGTGTATCACCTAAAACATGCCTATGTGATTTCATAGTAAGTTTAAAAGAGTTTTCTTTAATTTTAATGTTAAATAAAAATGGTTTAAGTTTATTTTTTTTATCCCTATATGATTATGATAAGTATAATTTTATTATTTTTCGGAGTGGAAGGTCATTTTGTGGTAGAAATTTGTTAAAGGGGAAAACCATTCTTGTTAAGTAAGTATGTATGATCCATTATGTTCATAATATTTAAATTAAATGACTTATTCTACTCTAGGTAAAAGTTTATAAAACCAAAAAATGACTTTCTATATATTTCTATTTTGATTAATAAAAGTGTCAGTTAGATCATCATTGACTTCTAGATTTTTGACTGTTAACTTTATTCTTATCATGTTCTCTATCATTATCCATCAGAACCTGATGGATATATTTTTCAACATTGTTCATGTTTTCTTACAGGGAAACCTAGTATATGTTATCTCTATGGACCTTCATTCTTTTATTTATTTATTTTTAATTGGAGGTCTCTTTAATCTATTTTTTGATGTTGGATTTAAACAAGGATATTTTGAAATTTCAAACCCCTATTTTTCAATACCATGTTTAAATTTCGAGAATTAATTTTATTAAAGGATGTGAGAATGTAACACCTTAATGCATTAAAATATTTTCATTTTGTTAATAAATATACTTTTTTTACTTGATTTTTTTATGAAACACCATGTCAATCTTATGTCACACACTACATTGACTGGGCTAGCGCTACATGTAAGGCCCAGTTTTAATGAACAACAATACATTAATAAAATATTATTATAATACATAACCTGGAAGTTAATTAACAGTTATAAATAGAATTAACTAAAATTTTGTCTATATATATTCTATATATTTTTAACATTCGTGATATGTAATTTCTAAACATGATAAAGGAACAAATTCAATTTTTCTGATAAAAGAAGTATTATTAAAAAAATGCAGTTTTTTCACCATTTCACGACACACCCCATTTATGTATCATTTTGACACATTAATATATTATATATAACAAAATAAAATAATTATTTGGATTAAGGATATAATAATATATTTTAGGGTAATTTTTGATATTTTTTATAAGTTTTAAATTTTGATGAATACTGAAAAATATACTACATGATAATTAAAAAAAATTAATGATCAATGAAATTTAAAAGGATCAAGGATATTATTTACAGGATTGAAGGTATTAATATAATATATTATTATAATTTAATATAATTATGGTTATTGGAATTAATTTTATAAAAAAATTTGATATAAAAAAATTTCAATCTTTTGAAATGTTTTAACTGTTAAAACCACACTTTTCATTTGGACAACGACATTAATTTTAAATTAATTACTAAAACCTTTTTGTTTGATATTTTAAAAAATCGATTAAATATTTGGAATTAGTGGGATCAAATAATTTTAAATGTTTTATTTTATTTATCGACATTATGAATAGTGACATTAGTAATTTTTTAATTGCTACAATTATGGATATATTGTTTAATTAATGATACAGATAATATAAAAAATTACCTAAAAACAATAAAAATACTATTGGATGAATAAGTTTAACCCTTATAATATAATTTTATAAATGGAATCCTTTAATGGAAAATTTTCCAAGAATATGACATGAATATTATAAAAATCAATGATTGTGACAAAATGTCACACTCTCATTATATATATATATATATTAATTATAATAAAAGAATAATTAAGAGTTAAAATCGACTATATGTATTCTCATGAAATTTAATATAATTACCTACATCATAGAATTTTTTTAAAATTATTAGAGACTAAATAATTACCATTAATGATGACTCAGTGATGATAAAAAAATAGTTTATTAGTAAAAATATCTAATTAATTATTATAAAAATGTTAAAATAAATATAATTTGAATTAACTAATCTCATCCAGTAATTTTTTGTATTAATTTTACATGTTATTTATGGTTTATATTATTTTATATAACATATCTTTATGTTATTATATTTTTAAATATTCAACTAATGAATAGTGTCATAATTCACACTATTGATATTTTAAAATAAATAATATTATAAAAAATTATGTAAAATTCATAAAATTCAAAAAATATGACAAATAATTAAGTTGAAGTTAAATATGTCGCCAATAGATCATTTATTTCTCCTTTAACATTTTAGAGTTAATATGTTAACCCATAGTAAAAAAATACATGTTTCCGTGGTATGAGTTAAAAGAAAATAATTAAGGGTAAATCAAAATTATAAGGTTTAAAATAAATCCTAACCATATCCAAAAAACTTATTGGACAATGAATATTCACATTATGATATATTTTGAGTTTTTCAATGTTCTCATGTTCATGAAAATAAATTATATATTATTTAAATCAATGTTAGTTACAGAATAAAACTATCTTGTATTTTAAAATCTAATTTGTGTCCTCATAGAGCCAGAATCAGTATATGAACGAATATAAATGTCTATTTTGATATAAATGAAATTATTTTAATTATATAAATTTATTGTGAATTTTTATAAGTTATACAATTACTTTAAAAGTCTCTTCGATTCTAACACTGTATTTATTCAATTAACATAAAATAGATTAACTGATTTTAATAATATTAATTTTTTATATTTTGGATTAGTTAATGTGTCTAAAAAATTTCGCAAATCTATAAGATATATTATAGATTTTTTAAATCATTATATTCTGGTTACAAATTTTTATTATTAATTTCTTTTTTCAAATTTGATTAATTGTAATTAATTTGGAAATAATAATATATTATTGAGTTATTTTATTTAAAAATCACAAAAATGTTATGTAATCACAATGTGATAGAATGTTGTAAAACATGTATTAAAATTTTAATTTTATAAACATTTTTATTTATTTATATCTAGAATAATATTATTATATTTTAATATTTTTACAGTTCCATAAAGTACCCATCCCCTCTCTTATAAAAAACATCTCATCCCACACTTTATCACACCTCTTGGAGACTTATAGCACAACAAAACCATTACCAATTCTGTAAAAATATTCTTTGATAAATTTTGGAGGTACTAGTTTATCAAAAATACCATCCCTAGTGTCGCTAAGAGGAGAGACAAAGGAATTCCAATAAAGAAGTTGCAACTTCTTTACAAATTCAATTCAATTTCTATTTCATCGTCTACATCCTTTTTATATGTTTTTTCCATATTAAAATAATAAATCCAGTACTATACATTTACATATATGTTATTATAATCATGTTAAATAGTATTCATTATTTTATCCATCATACAAATAACAATATCACCATTCGTTCGTACATACGGGTTTCCTTCTCCACACCATTGTTTCATTTTTTATTCAATGATAATTTATTTTGATTGGTATAATGATGAGTATAATAGATATAGATAATGAATATAACGTTAGAATGATTCTATATAATTTACCAAACATCCAATTCCATACCATTTAATCATCAATGTAATTATATATTCACCAGTGCATACATACAACCTGCCATCTCTACAATGCTGTGAGATTCATTATCCATGATAATTATTCAAGAATAATTATAAAATTTATATGATGAGTAAATATAATAGTTATAAACATAATTTAATTATGTATATGAATAAAATACCTCATATTCATAACAAACATGTCTTAAATGAAAAAAACCAGAATGGGAAAACGAAACAGTTAACACATGAAAAATTGAAATACTAAAATATTATTACCAAATGGATTTAAAAGGATCATATAAGACATCATAAATATTTATATAGTCCTAGTATAATTTAATATCATGATATACCCATTATAAATGATGTTAATTTACCCTCAAATAAATAAAAGCACATAGTAAGGGTTAATTTCACAATCTCATTTTTATCTGAGAATGCCTATATATAAGTATCTACATGTACATCCTTATCAACCATGTCAATGTTTCTTAAATTAGAACTCAAAATATTATCATCAATTTTTTAACATATTTTTTACTAAGGTTTTAATTTTTACAATGTGTTTTTTAGGGAATCTTTCAATCTTTTTCCAAATGAGTTACTTCATAACATTTTCAACAAATTAAGGAATGAAATGTTTTTAACATGTATAATGCAAGAGGTTATTATCTTCCATAATGAAACCCTAAAATTTTGAATCCTTACTTATAGGATTATAGGTTTGTTTTCAAAAGAAATTTTTTCTTATATAATTGTGTACGTGCTAAATGAGATTAATGTTAGAAAGATATATTTCCTTAAAAGATTTTTAATGAAATTATTAAACTATTTTCATCTACGTCAACATACTTTGTTGGATTTTAAGATTATTTGAGGTTTACTTATTATGATACAATATTCCATATTGTATTAATGTTTAATGATATATTTGATTTTGGATGTTCTATATTTATACCATTCATCATTTATGTCTAAATTATTAACATATTATATGATAGTTTTAATATGAATGTTTATGATATGTTTCACCCATCTCATAAGAAGAATGCATAGGACTTAGTAAGTGATGGGAGTGAACTATTATACCAACTTGAGGCATTTATAGGTCCCATGAGATAAACCAGTGTCTTGTATCATGGACTTAATAGTATGGTAACTGTCATGGCACGAGTCATTGATGGCATAATTATAATGTCATTCATTATGAATTTCCGCATTATGAGACAAGTTATTGATATTTCATGTGATTATTGGATTAGTAGAATATCCATGTGAAATATTAATGTCGTTATTTGATTTATTTTTTCCATATTATGCTGAATATAATATTTAAAAGGCTATTGTTTTAATTTTATACCTTGCCTTAAACGTTTATGCATATTTGTGATAGATTTCGTTAACTTCTTTATCATTTCTAAGAAACTGAGCACACTCATTTATATGGATTAATATATCCCCCAGATACGAAGATGAATATTTTTATTTACCTATAGGGATAGTCTTGGGGATATGGATGTTTTCAAAGGGGATGATATGTTTCTTTTCATTCGTTGATGTAATGTAAAACATTTTTTTGTATCAAGTATTTCCAAGGCTACGAAACAGATCGGTCCATCGTGATTTGATTTTATTGTGATCATACCAATGATGTAAAATAATTTATAGACTATAGTAAACTAGGGTTGGGGAATTACAATTTATGGGGTCGATAATGAAAATAAAACTAAAGAGATTTCGGAAGGTTGTTAGCTCTTATTCGGGTAGCTCTTTTTTGTTTGCACCAAAATAATTACATAGATGGATTTCCACCCATGGTATGGAATATAGATTTAGGGTAGTTATTTTTTGGAGATATTTGGTTAAATATGTTTTGTGAAAAGGTGGCTTGATATGAGTAAGAAAGTGGGAGGGGTGAGTTCCTTTATATAGTGGAGGGGGAGTGGCATTCTTCTGGATTTTGGGAAAGGGAATTCCACTATCCCTTTTCCAAGGAAATATATATCTAATAATGTTCTAAAATTGATGAAATCGAGTGTAGGGTATAAATATTTCCATCCAATGTATCTTAGAAAATTTTCTAGGTCAATTTTTTTATTAATATTATGGTTCAGTCATTTATTAAGATAATTTTCCTCTTAATCAATGTAATTAATATTCAATACGTTTGCAAATATTTTTGGTCAAAATATATATTGAAAAAATTTAACATTACAAATTATTCTAATTCCAAATATGGTATAAATTTTTTCATGTTCCTATAAGATCAATAGAAAAAATTAATTTGAATCTATTCCAATTTATGGGATGAGAAAACATGTTTTTAATGAAAACATAATAATTTTTTTGAATGTTTTTAGATCAAATTTCAAAGTAAAATTGAATCCAGTGACTTATATTGTATATATTAATATTATTTGATCTAATTAATGTTTAAAATAAATAAAAAAAATTTTACTTCATAAATAAATTATATAAAAAATATATTTTGAATTAAAATCTAGTATTTTTTATTATTAATAAAAAAAACTTCTCAAAAAAACTACAAAAAATTCACCCTAAGATAATATTTTTGTGCATATTTAAAATAAAAAAAATTTATTTTGACATATACAATCATTAATCGTTCCAAAAAGGGGATTTAAAAGGGGCTCCAAATAAAATTCTGTTAAAATTACTTTTTAGAAGAATATATATATTTATTCCGAAAATTGGATTTAATATTTTATTAAACCAAAAAAATCTATTGGATATATGTCAAATATATTGACTGAATATATTATATATAAATTTTGATTAAAAAATTAATCCAAAGTGGTTTGTTTTATTTTTTTGAGATAAAATTGTGTTTGTATATAGAAAAATAGTTTTCTTTTAGTACTAAAAAACCGGCCTTTTCATGCTCTAGAAATTTCCTTTATCAGTGCCAGATAAGCACTTACTATATGAGTGAAGTTAAAATCCCTTGTCTTTTATTAGTGATGAAAATGAACTGAATGTGGGTACTTTAATAGCGCTAAAAATTATGATAAATGGGACCTTTATCAGTGCATTAATTTACATCTTCTAAAAGAACCATTTATCAGCACATTTTTAGAACTAATAAAATAGTCATTTTTTAACAATTCTATGTTTATTGATAATGTGGACCATTATCAGTTCATTTAAAATCATCAATAAATTGGGCCTTTATGAGCACTTTTAAAGGTGATATAACATAACACTCTATCACCCCTATAGTGTGCTATCACAACACACATCAACACCAAAAATACACTATATATCAACAAATACATTACCCATATAGGATTTAAATGAGATTAAATTTACAAAAAAAAAACAAGAAGAAAAAACAATATTATAGATATTTAAAACACTAGTTCATTCAATTACATAAATATAAATTATTATATATATTACAAAGCATAAATGTTAGTTTATCTTTTAATTCTAACTTGAATCGTGATATTGCCAAAAAATCTCCCCTTGTAGAACAAAAGAAAAAATCTATATAAGAAAACTTTTCTTATGTTTGTAATAATAAAAATTAATTTATTAACAAAAAGTGTTAATTTTAATTAAATTTATGTCAATTTTAAATAAAAAGACACACATGGAATCAAACCAGTAACACCATGAATCTCATTGTGGTGTGACTTATTCCAACACATAAGAAATATCATCTGGGTCGTTTTCATAATGTATCAAAACAATAAGAATGTGTTTTATCATCATTGAGTACTTCAGCTGTGTTTTTTTTTCTAAAATGTGATTTTAAAATCGAAATACACACTTTTTACTCATTCATATCACATCGTATATCAGTTTGATGAGAAATGGATTATTACATGTCACAAATGACATACGAAAAATTTTAATTAATTATCATGAAAATACTACCACATTTGATCAGCTTTTAATGTGTGACACTTTTTGAACATAAATATCACTTTTAAATAGATAACAGAAACATTGATTTATATGGGTAACATCATGTATCGAATTTAGGTTTATATGATTCATGTACGACAAAAATGACTTATGGATCATTAACCAAATGTATCCTGTTTACTCAGTTTTAAGTGGGAAAGTTTTCCATTTTAATAAAATTAATGATAATTTTAAATCAAAAGATGTAGTTTGAGACATACTGGTCCCATTTTTCATCAAATTGAGGTGATGCTAATTTCTACATGTCTAAAATGACATATGGTTAGTTTTCCTAATGTATCAAAAAATATTATTTTTTCGATGTATTTATTATGCAACTATTCTTTTTTAATAAAATGTCATTTTAAAATTGAAACATGCACTATGACTGAATCAAATAACATTAGGTATAATTTTTAGGTGTGGTTGATTTCAACCCATGAACTATGACTTATGAGTCATTTTACTAATGTTTTTAACAATTTGAATGGGTTTTCAAGGATTTGAGTTGGTCAGTTGTCCCTTTTACTAAAATTGATATCTATTGTAAATTAAAACACACACTAGGAGTAATATCTGTCACACCAAACATTAGATTAAGGTGTGCCTTATTCATTCAAATCTCAAATCACTTTCAGATCATTTTCCTAAAGTTTCAAAAAATATGATTTTTTTATTAGTTTTGAAAAGGACAGTTTGTTTTTAATAATATTCATGTTGATTTTAAATAAAATGTGTACATAGAGTCATACAAGTCACACCGTACATTGAATTGAGATGTGGTTGATTAAAACACATTATATATAACAGGTGGATTTTCTCCTAATGTATTAGAACAATTATAATTTTATTTTTTATGTTTTTAGTACGCCACGTATCTTTTTTACAAAAATGACATTTAAACAAGAAAAATAAACTTTGACTCATATTTATCAAATCATGTATTGGTTTAATGTGATATTGATAACTACACGTCACAAATGATTAATGTTTTGATTCACTAAATTACCATGAAAATTTCATCATGTTAGATCAGATTTTTGAGTGTGAATTTTTTTAATGTCAAATGTTTATTTCATACTGATATTAAACACATTGAGTCAGTTTTATTTTTTTACTAAAATTAACATCAATATATAATAGAAAGTAGAAAATTGAGTCATACTATTCACATCGTGTGTCAGATTGAGGTGCAGCAAATTCCTAAAAATTAAAAATTCTTATAAAAATCTTAAATGTCTATGTTACCATGATTTCCATTAATTCTCTTTGTCAAAATATAATCAATGCGTGAGAATCTTCGAAAAACCACACCATTGTGAAAAAAATAATCCACTAGTCAATGAAAAAAAATTATGCGTAATACAAAAAAGTAATGAATTAAACATAAAAATGAAATAATAAATTGGGTTTATATACAATGGATTTACTATGTAAATATTATGATTTCTTTTATAATTTAGTAGTGGAAAAAACTTGAATAAAAGTTATAAATTTCAATACTATATGGGAGAAGGGTTTTGAGGGAGAGGAATTATATAGATTTTTTGGTCCATAAAGGGATGAAAGATAGATGTAACACCCCAAATAGAACTAAATAATCAACCTATATAATGAAAACAAATTTTTTTTGAATAATAATAAAAAACAAAAATTAATATGAAGCAATACATTAATTATATGTACAATGATTATATTGGGAAAACATCAATATTACCTCTATAATTGAGTAGAAGTAGTGATGTTTGTCTTCCAGTAAATTATGTAGAGTGAAATTGAATGAATGACTCGCTTTCTTCCCTCCCTCTAGAATGTGCCTCGTTTGTGCTGGGGGATGCCCTTGGACTCCACCATTTCCGACCCCCTTAAGGGGTGTTGTCTCCCTTTCCCTTTCCTTTTTTGAATAAAAAATATACTAAGAAAATAATAACATTAATGAATGTGATAAATGAAGAACTATAGTGGTGAAAATTTATTGAGGGTAAAAAATAATGAATATTGGAAAGAGCACCATAACTCGAAATAAAGAATCCACATGTGCAATAAAAAAATTATTTTCTGTATAAGGACCCATCCTTATTACATTACATAATCTTGTATTTAGTTGAAAAATAACATCATTTTAATGTTGAGGATCATTTCAAGTTTATATATTTAGAGAATCAAGACATTATACATTTATTACCTTACACATTAATATATTGTGAATACAATAAGTAAAATAGTATTCATTTGTTCCAAAATATAAAAAATTTCAAATAAAACATGATTATTTGAAAATTGATAAAACATTTAACATGACTTCGTTATTTGTCACACCCATCCTTATAACCTGCGAAACTCATTTCAATACATGGTATGAGAAGGAAAATCATAGATAAGGATATAAAAAGAAGTAAAGAACACATTAGTCTATGAATACTTGTAACGTGTGAAATCATTTTCAAAAAAACATACTTGTCACTTACTTTTTGAAACATGAGATTTAAACATGATCCCCACAAAAAAAAGAACATAAAGAGAACCATAAAGGTATATTGGTCCATTACATACATAATTCTTTAAGCCTTTTGGCTACCTCATAATTTGTAACCCTCGCGACAACCATTAAATTTATGTAACAATTTTTGTTACCCTTTGAGTAACCAGATGGCTGACCTCCAACATACACATATGATATACATTATATGTAGATATAGGTCCCAGCCATCATTATAAACGATTAACAAGAACCAGAACAAAATCATACAACATGAATAATTGCATAAAAACATTGCTTTTGAATTTTTAAAAACAGAATTTTTAATATGTGTTCATCAAATAATATTCCCTGTACTAATATCATATAACTGAAGTGAGACTTAATAGAGTGGAAAATTATTTATATACAATTTAAATAAACATAATTTAAAATAATATAAATAAATCCCATCTTATAAACAATTTTAATTCCATATAAACAATGAAGATGAAGGTTAACCCGAAGAGTAGAAATAGGGTTAAGAATTCACATAAATTAGTTTCTTCATACTTAAAAAAATATTGAACATGAAATATAATGGTTAAAAAAGTCTTATTAGTATTTCAAAAAAACATTTTTAGGTTTATAATATCTTATATTATCTTTTAATAACCTCATTTTACCATTTAATTATTAGTATTTTGTTCCTTCAATTGTTTTTAGGTGCGTTCTTTACATGGTTCCCATGATCCGTTCATGAGGGATATTCTTATCGATTTGAAGTGAAACAACAGAATTGGAATGGAGTTGTATTTAAATATTTCTAGAAATATTAATTATACCATTTATCAATTTTAATTATAAATTGAGGATGATTCATAAGTTATATAATTATTGATATTTATTTAGTTTATTTCGAAGATTCTACGATCGTAATGAACCCATTTGTTTTATTAATTTATTACATGTGTAAGAAAAGGATACAGAGAATTATATAAGATATAATATAAAAATTATAATCTTTTTAGAACCAAAAAATTTATTCATGGAAACTCTTGAAGTAAGTAAAAGAAATTGAAATCACATCATCCATGATGTCAGTAAATCAACACAATAGAGATTGTGTTTTAATTTATTGAATGTGTGGGAGAGGAGAAGAAGAATACTAGTGAGTATTCAATAAACATGATGAAATCGATAATATTTCTGATACTAGATAATTCATTACACTTGGATAAGGTTATGTGAGAAAATAATAATAATAGAAAAGAAAATAAATAAAACAAAAGAGGATGTTTACCTCTACATCTCTTCTCCTTGATATCCTTACTAAGGATTTTGGTTTTGGCTTTTTAGTGGGACCAAAAGCTATAGGATTTGGAGAAGGGCCTTTATAAAAGTATTGTTCATAACATAGGATTGTTTAATAGATTTATATGTATGGTAGGAAGAGGGAAATTATGGTCATATTTATAGTGGAGGAGTGGATGTATTTTTCATTATTTTAATAATTATTATAATATTTTTTCTCAAGACTATAAATATTCTTAACAAATGTGACCAAAAAGTGTAATAATGGCATGTGATTTAAAACCAAGTGGTCTAACATCACCTATGATGTCATAAGTACTGTCTTTAACTGATAATGTGAATATTCGGTATTTTACATTATTTCAAAATTCATCGAAAATTCATGAACTTCATAAAAATCCCAAAAATTTTCCCTAAACATTTTTCAATATATATAATTCAAAAATGAAATCCATTTTTTGAAATTATTTTTCATTTTATTGTTAATTTAATTTATAAATTAAATAATAAATTATTTAAAAAATAACATTTTTAATTCTATAACTGCTTTTATATCAAAATGAATAATTAAAAAATAATAATTATCTGAAAGCCTTAATAAAATAAAATAATAACACAATTTACTATTCATTGGGTTCATATTACTATTCGTAAATATATGTTAATATTCACCAAAAATCTAGTTGGTTACATCAAACTCCAGATAACTTATTTATCAAAATTGTAGACGACAATTTTTTCATAATTCAAAAAATAGATGTGGGAAAATTATGTTTAAATAATGTTATAAATATCTACATAAAATATGTTTTATGAATTTAAATTTACTTTTAATACATTGGGGTGTTACCTTATACCAAACTTCCAAAAAATTTATCCTCACAGTTTTACTTATTTATTAAACATGTGAGGTTACGTTTACCTCATTGCATTTTCAAGATTCGATATTGATTCTTCTACCTTGTGGTTCTCTAAAAAATTATTACCTAGTGGATCACCATATTTCACAATACATGTTCCCTTAGATCAGGAATGTCAACTGGTTTATCTCTATTAGACTAGTTCTCTTCAAGGTCAATTTCTTCTAGGCTAAAAACATGAGTTGAATCTAGTACATACTTCCTCAACATAAAAACATGAAAAACATTATGTAACTTAGATAAACAAGGAGTAAAAGACACTCACTATGAAATTTTTTCAACATTTTATAGGATTAAAAAAGGAATGATGAACCGCGGACTAAGAATTCCTTTGTTACAAAAATGCATCACACTTTTCCAATGAGATATATTAAGGAAAACAAGGCCACCCACCTCGAAGGATAAGTACTTCTTTATATTATATGAATAACATTATGGCCCGCTCTGAGCTTTCCTCATGTTCTGCTGGATCATCTTCACTTTCTTAGCTACTTCCTCTACTAATTCTACCCCATCAACATTCATTCACTGACTTCATCCCAAAAGGCTGGATTCTAACATCGCTTCCCATACAATGCCTCAATAGGTTTCATTATTATTCTGAAATTAAAACTATTAATATAATAAAATTAAACTAAATAATGATAATGATCCCAACATCCCATGTAGTTCATTGAACATTCTCAAAGAATATCTTCAAAAGTCTGAATTGATCGTTTATATTTCCCATCTGATTGAGGATGGAAAGATTTTCTGATATTTAATTTTATTCCCAATAACATCTGGATCCCATTCCAAATGTGGGATGTGGTCCTTGGATCCCGATTAGATAATATGTAAAGAGGAACTAAATGTAACATGAAAATAAATTTGAGATATAGGATAGAAATATCATCCAAACGCAGTGTATCTCAAATAGAAAGAAAATGTGTAGATTTTTTCTGCTTGTCAACAACAACACAAATTACATTATTACCTCGAAATGTCTTTGGTAGTCCTACCACAATGTCCATGGATATATTCTCTTATTTCCACATTGCAATGGACAAGGATGAAGCATCCCCTTCAGTAACTACCGCTTTTCTTTAAATTTTACACATGTCAATCATTTCATGGTAAAATTAGAAATATCGATTTTTATTCCATCCCACCAATTATACTATTGAAGGTCTCTATACAACATAGTACTACAAGGATGAACTGAAAATGGAGAACTATGAGCTTCACAAAACAAATATTTCTGAAATTGGGAATCACAATTCACACACAACCTTTTACCAAATCATAAAAAACAATATTTATTAAGGTTAAATTATTGAAATATACACATTTTTACCAATTCTACCATTTTCTGTAGCTCATGGTATTCCTTCTCCTCTTTCATTATTCATTCTAATAATGATGACTACACTGAAAACTAAAAAAAATAGATGTATTTCCAACACCAACAGAATCTATGAAACAAATGATCAAATAATTATTCAAGGGATCATGTTCTGAATGATACATAGTTAACGATACATCATATTTTAGACTCGGGGCATCATAAACATTCTTTTCATTTCTCAGATGGTAATTGAAATTGAAATAAAAATACCTTATCACTTCAAGCTATCTTATCTGCCTCATGTTTAATTCCTTGTGAGTAAATATATACTTTATAATTTTATGGCCAGTATATATTTGACATTTAGCTCTGTATAAATTTTTCCTTCAAATTTTCACATCAAAAACCACAATGTCCAATTCTAAATCATGTTTGGGATAATTTAACTAAAGTGGTTTTAGATGTCTTGAAGGGTAAGCAATTACATGATCATTCTTCATCAAAACACAGCCAAGTCCCTTTAAGGAAGCATCATTATAGATGAAAAACTCACCATTTTGTGAAGGAAATTCCAAAACGAGATCATTCAACAATCTCTTATTATGTTTCTAAAAAAACATCACATTCTTCTATACAAATGAATTTAACTCTTTTTCACCTTAACATAGTTAAAGAGCCAGATAATCGTACAATTTTCTTAACAAACCTTCAGTAATAAAATGGTAATCTAATAAAACTATGAATCTCTGTATCATTTGGGGGACTATTCCATTCATCTACCAAAATATAATTTGGACTGATCAATTTTTATTCAATCATTACATAAAATCTTTCCCTAAAAATAAATTTATGGTAATCAAAAATCACACTAGATAAATTATATATACAATTTATTTTACACTAGGTTTGTATAACAACCCTTATATTTTTTTCATTATTCTATTTACTCATAGAAAATACTCGAATGTAATCAATAAACACAACCAAAAACTTATCCTAGCTCGTGAAATATTCTTTTCATAATATTAATGAAAACATCAAGTGCATTACTTAACCCAAATGTCATAACAACAAATGAATAATTCCCATATATGGTTCGAAATATTGTTCTCTATATTTCATCCTTCTTCACCTTCAATTGATGGTATTATGATCTCACTCCAATAATGGAAAAGTATTTAGCTCCCAGAAGCTTATAAAACAAGTCATTGATATGAGAAAAATGATGCTTGATTTTAATAGTGATGATATTTATTGTTCTATGATCAATGCAATGTCTCATGGAACCATCATTCATTTTGACAAACTAAACTTAATCCCTTCATGGTGAAGTGCTCGGATGAATGAAGCCTTTATCAAGAAAATCCTACAACTAATTTTTCAAATAAATAAGTTCTATTTGACCCATTCTGTATGGGGGTTTTAAAATTATCACAAAATATGGAAGTAAGTCAATTGTGAATTCGGATTATCGATAAGGTATGACACTGTGTAAATTCTCAGGAAAAACATCAAGGTATTTATTTACCAATGGGATATCATTAATCTGAAAAGTCCCCTTATTTTCAACAATATAAGAAAGATAAATGTTATTTCCATTTTCAACCATTTCATAGCTTCCTGATATGTTATCTATTATATGGGTTAATTCTTGTATACAAACTGAAAATATTTCTAAAAAAACTACTTTAGCACTATAATCAATATTTGAATGATAAATAGAATGCAAATCCACTCCTTTAATGAAATTAAACTCTTCTAATGAAAAACAAACAAGGCTATCAGGTAATGTCTTTCAACTTACCACAAAAGAAAGATTCTCAAAATTCAAATTTTATATAATATTTCCCCCTGGTGTTTTAAAATCATGTTCTATTATCATTTGTTGAGAAGCTATTTCCAATTTACTAGGAAATTATTCATAAATAATGTAATATTTAGACCATATATTAAACAAAAATTTAGAAAAATATGTTTAAAGAAACATGGTACCTGGAAAAAAATAATTGGATGGCCCGACATCTACTGACATAGTCACAATAGATCTCACTGCACACTACTTCTTATAGTATGGTTTAATCTCACCTCATTTAAAACACAAAATAGTTTTCTTATTAGGATTAGTTTTTTGAATCATTTTCATTACAATATCAAGCCATATTTCCAAACATACCCCATCAAAAATACTTCCCTGTTTTGGTAAGGCATTCCTTGGGGTTCTTCTTTCCACACATTTAACAAATTGGAAAATTGATTTTATTACCATCAGATTTCTTTTGATGACTCTTACCCATAACTTGCCATCTGGACCTCTTCTTCTCCTTGTTTTCAAAGTGCATGTGAACATCATAAAAATCCATATCTACACTCTCATCGAATCAGAAAGGTTTCTCATAGAATTTGAATTCACAGGAGGCCAATGCCCTCTCGTACGTTGGCATCAATCCGGATTAAAATTGGTTGATTTTCCTATCAAGATCTATAATAATATTTGGAGCATACCTCACCAGTCAGGTAATATTCTCTTTATACACAGCCACTGAATCATCCTCAATTTTCTTCAATTCAAGGATCTTCTTCTCTATGCTTTTTCTCACCACCTTAGAAAAATATTTTTAATGGAAAATACTTTTAAATTCATCCCACATTAAGGCATAAATATCTTTTTTATCCCTGATATTCTTTACCATTGACCACCAGTGATCAGATTCCAATTCTAGATAATAAATGGAAGACGTAAAATTTGATTATATGAATATCCCATAACATTTAATTTCTTTTCAAGGGAGTTAATCCATCATTTAGCCTCTACTGGGTCAGAAAATTCATTGATATCAAGAGGGTGATGTCTCATAAAATTACTCACTATTTCCATTTTCTAATATGGAACCTATATTTTTTCTCCTCAATTGATGCCACCACCATTTATTTCCTATGATATCAGATACATTACTATCCCAAACTGCTCAGTTCAAATCCATACCATTACCAGATACAGATTCAGAAGGATATCATTTTGTCAGTGACACTCCTCTTCAGCTTCCTAGTTTCTTCTGTAGACAACTGTTCTGAAAAAACATATCTTAGTTGAAAAAACATGGTAATATTTAAAGGCTATAACATTTCAAATTAACCAAAAATTAAAAATCATTTATGGTATCCTATTAACATCACCCTAACCCCAAATTTTATCTAAATCATCCTCAGATACCAAATATAATGACCTAACCTTATTACATTTCATAATCATGAATTTAGTCAAGAAATAACTTTCTTTTTTTACCTTGATGATCATTTCAGTTTTATATTTTTAGATAATAAGAATAGAATAGATTTTTAACATTACACTGTAATACAGAGTGGATACCTCAAAAAAGAGTATTCATTTATTCCAAAATATTAAAATTTTGAAATAAAACATGATTTATTTGACTATAATTCAAACCATTTTCTTGGATTATTTAATTTTATTAATCATACTTATAACCTATAAAAATCAATTAAAAACTTTGGATGATCACCAAAAATCTCCGTAGGTGATATAAAAAAGAAGTAAAGAATACATTAGTCTGTGAATACATGTAATGTATGAAATCATTTTAAAAAAACACACTTTTCCCTTACATTGTGAAACATGATATTTCCACAAGATCCCCACAAAAAAATAATAGCATAAATATAACCATAAATGTATTTGGGAAATTATAAACATAATTTTGTATCCCTCTAAACTACCTTATAATTTCTTACCCTCACTATTATATTACAATTTTTGTAACCATCATAGTTATACTTCGAGTAACCATACAACCAAACTCCAATATACACATACCCAATGAATTGGAGGGAGATATAGGTACCAACCATAATAATTAAAAATTCTCAAGAATATGAACATAATCATACAACATTAATAATATTATAAAAACATTTCTTTTTAATTTTTTTAAAAAGAATTTTAAAACATGTTTTTTTGAAAAAAAATCCCCTTACTAATATCATATAATTGATGTGAGACTTAATAGAGTGGATTAAAAATTTATTTACTCTATAAATACACATAATTAAATATAATATAAACAAAAACCATAATATAAATATTTTTAATACCATATATATAGATAAGTAGAAGGTTAACCCAATGAATGTAAATCGGGTTAAGAATTCCTTTACTTTGGAACAATCTTAATTAAACATTGTTTAAACAGCCTGTATAACGGTTAAAATAGTGTTATTAGTTTTTAAATGAAACATGAGAATGTTTATTACATCTTATATGATCATTTCCAAACCACATTTTATCCCTTAATTTTTAGTATTTTATTCTTTTTATTGTTTTTTGGTGCATCCTTTACACGGTTCCCATGGTCGGTTCATGATGGATATTTTTATTAATTGGAATAAAAAACATATAATTGTAATTGAGTTGTATTTACATGATTCTAGAAACATAAATTATACCTTTTACCATTTTTAATTCTAACATGAGGATGATTTATAAGTTAAAGCATTATTGATATTTATTTAGGTAATTTTTGTGATTCTTCGATCATAATGAACTCATTTGTTTTATAAATTATTAACATGTGTCCAAAATGACTTTAGAACCTTATATATGTTATAATAAATTTGTTCATCCATAAAAATAGTTATATGACAATCCCTGAATGATGTAAAATTAATTTAAATCACATTGTCCATGATGTCGGTAAATCGACACATCCTAGACGGTGTTTTAATTTCATGAATAAGTGGGAGAGGAGAGAAATTATAATGGTGACTATTCCCCAAAAAAGATGAAATCAAGAATATTTAATATACTGGATCATTCATCGCTTGTGGATAATGGGAGGTGAGTATAGAATAAAAATAGAGTAGAAAATTAAAGGAAAAGAAAGATCACAAAAGAGGATGTTTACCTCTTGATCTCTTCTCCGTGAGATCCTTCATAAGGCCTTTTGTTCTGGCTATTTATTCAGACCAGAAGCTCTTGGATGTGGGGAAGAAACATGGGATTAATATTGTGTAGAACATTTGTATGGCTCATGTATTGAGAGGTGTGGGAGGAAGGGGGAAATGAGGGTGTTGGTTATAGTCGAAGAGAAGAGGTATCTTTCATTATTTTAATAAATATTATAATATTTTTTCTTAAGAAAATAAATAGTATTAATTCATGTGACCCAAAATAGTAATAATGTCTTGTAAGTTCTGTGGAAAATTATTTTACTATACAAACATCTTTATTACATAAGTAATTAACTATAGGTAGTTATGTTTCTCTTCCTTTAAATTCAGTGGAATTAACTTGAAAGAAAGTGAAAAATACAATACTACGGTGTTGAAAAGGATTTGAGGGAGAATAATTGTATGAATTTTGTTGTTGTTTAAAGGAATGAATTATGAAAATAGCTCCATAACTCTAACAAAGGATTCTACCTATATAATAAAATCATTATTATGTGATAAATACTATAAATATATGAATTAAACATAAATATGAAATAATAAATAAATTTTATGGGCAATGATATTACTGTAGATAGTTATTTCACTATGAAAACATCAAGATTACCTGTGTGATTGTGTATAGATAGTGTTGTTTATCTTTCTACAAAGGCCTGACACATTGACAAAAATCTTCTAAAATAAACAAACTCTACAAGGAAAAATGAATATAAAATAAGCATTTCATTATATAATTATTTGGTAAATGGAGAAATTGTATCCTAAAATTTCCTTTCCATCATTATAATGTTAATATTTGGACTAAATATAATCTAATAACACACTATAGAATCTATGTAGAAATCACTACGGTTTATAAGACTATATGGATGTGAGGAAACCATGAGATGATTAATGGTATTGATGTATATTTGGCTATTTAAAACAATATATCCAAAACATGGATTGGTTGCTCATCACTCACAATGTTAAAAAAACTATGGATTTTATTTCCACTTCACTATTTTTATTGAACTACCTCTTAGAAAAGAATCTTACTCGAACATCATACCAAGAATCAAGATGATTCTCTCATCCAACACATGCTCCCCACTATCTCCTTCATATCAGCATTCATCATTCACTTTTCCTTCTCTTCCTCAAAATATTATTCAATATTTAAACAAGTGGGAACATTTCTCCTTCATACCATTTTCTAATTCTTATATTGCTTCATCAATCATATGTGTTTCCCACAAAACCCACATCCAATGAATAACCTCATTGTATAATATTTTCTTCATATATTCAAGAATTTAATTATTTTGTTTCTCTCAATATGTGGTATGAGATCATCACGGGGATTCTGCATAGGAAGTTCTGGTTGGATTCTATTATAAGAGGTAGTTAACCAATAGTAGTGAATTTCACTGAGAATTCTTAGTTTTTATTATATTTGTGAGTGTTGCATATCCAATCCTTATTTTGGATCCATTTATCAATATTCCCAAATAGAAATCAATATTATTCCAATTCTTCCAGACTAATTTTTTTAAATAACAACAATTTAATAATGTACAAATGATTTTAGAAGGTTATTCTTTACGATATATTGAAAACTAGATGAACTCTTTAACTTTACCTTCATATCCTTTTCTGCAATTGTTAGAATGCATCCATTATCAGTTCAATTCTATTCTACTTGGTTCATAGAAGAATAATTTTATATAACATATAAATAAATAAACATATGATTTTCATTATCAAAATTGAGAGTTATAGAAAATTTAAATGATATAATCTCAACATTTGATTGGTACAAATAAATTCAGCATATTGAAGAATGTGGCTAATTGAATTTAAGAAAAATATTACTCTATGAAAAATATTTCTTCAATCCCCTAATCAAATGAAAATATAACATAAGAAATTAAGGAGTAATAAGAAACTCAAATATGATAAAAAAGAATAATAAACACTAATTCAATCTACTATAAGATATTAAAATATATTGGAACAAGTGATTTAGAAACCTAAAGAATTAAAATATTTAAAAATAATTTTATACAAATAGTTGAAAACATCCTAAGACACTTGGGATGTCATATCACAACTCCGACCCTTCCCAAGGAAATTCATGGTACTCCAACAAGATGTAAAATTATCATTTACTAATTCATTACACGAATAAGAATTTAATTAAAGAAACATATAGTTTTATAATTTTTTCTATGCGAATAATGTTATTAAATTGTTAAACGTGATGTATAAATTGAAACATTAACTATGATCTTGGTATTGAATTTTTGATGGATTATTAAATATACATAGATTTTAAAAATGTGGAATTGATCATAATAATTATGTATAAAAATTATGGAAATATTTAAAGTGTTTAACAATGTGTATGACATAATATTTAGAGTTTCATGAGATGAATGATGATAATAATATTCTACATTATCAATGAACAGTGTTTAAATTTTGATGATTTGTGAGTTGACATTGTCCTTAGTTTATAGGAAACTCATGGAATTCATGGGAGATTTGTTTCCCAATACATGTATCTGAGGGATGTTTTTTATAGATTTCAAAAGTAATATTGAAAACCCTTGTTGATTCCCATGGAAAATTGAAAAACAATTTCAAATAGATTGGGTGGAATTTCAATCTATATCATGTAGAGGGATAGATTTGTTATATTCCAACATTTTTTATAGTAAAAATGTATGAATTAATATTTTTCTACATGTCATATATCTATGTATGAAAGTGATTCCATGAAAATACAATTTTTATTAGTTAAATAAATACTCAAAAATGGAGTGTGATTGTTCACAATCTATATTTATAGGAAATTAATTTTAATGTATTATAGTGGTATATAGGACTCAAAAAAAATTTATAACTGTAAAGGGGTCATTTCAAAAAGATATTTTTAAAGGTATTGATAGAGGGGAGTGGGATGAGGATTAAAATTAATAATTTAGATAGAGAATAGTATATATAGTCAAGGTATAATATCTCATATATTATTATTAAAAGGTTTTATAAATAATGTTGAATTAATATAAAGATGGTGAAAAATAAAATATATTTTCTTAATTGTTTAGAGACATAAGAAGATGGATTTTTGATAAAAGGTACAACATTTTAAATAATAGATATTGATTCCAGAACAAACCCAAGACAACTACATATAAAACACTCAAGTCATCCCCTAATAGTTTTAAAGGGATATTATTGATTCCCCTGAGGCTATCAATAAGATATAGGGAAAGAAAAAAAACACAACGAGATTGATTTAGCCCAAAAAATAAATAAAACTAGTATAAATTATATTTAAATAAAAATGTTCATGATGCTTTTGTTGAGTCAAAACAAGTTTTGATGTTTCAATCAATCATTTGACTTTGAAATCACAAGTCACACATCTCGTAATCAATTATATTGTTTATCAAGATTGTTTTTTTAAAAATCTTAATAACACACTTTGTTTTTCATGTTTGACGTATCCCTATGAAAGTCGTGTTTATTGTTCATACACATTTTCTTATATACTATTTCAGAATTGTAACCAGATTATTTTTCCATCTTAGTGAAGAATTGTAACGTGACTGTGTATTAAATTATAATCAGAAATTGCAACCAGGTTAAGTATTGCATCATAAATATGTATTATAACAAGTTTAAGTTCCCCCATAGTAATCGTTTATTGTAATCATGATATGTATAGTGTCACAATCTCGTGTATCATGCATTGCAACTATGTTAAGTAGTGAATTGTAATCATGTACTGTAATCACTATATTATAAAAAGGTTATACATCATCACTATGTTATGCATCGTACTCTTATTATGTTTTGTTTCCAGTTAACGTATCCTAATTAAGTATCGTGCATCACAACCAAGTTAAGAATCATAACCAGGTTATAATTTGTAATAGATATGCATTTTTATCATTATATTCCTTGCAAAGATATTACGTATTGAATTTATGAAATTCATTACACTTTTATCATAACTTCAATACTGATTTCATGTATCTCACACTCATTGTTTAATACTTTTTCACTTAAAGCTTTATTACTAAAATGATGTCTTTGATTTGGTTTTATACCAATCAAAATGACATCATGTATTTTATTTATTTTTGAATGATTTAAGGCCATGTTTCCATGTCCCTCTGAGTTTTTTAATGAAATATGACCGTTGGGGAAAATATGATCACTAGAACTTGAAGCCTACAAAAGGGAGGTCATTCAAAACAGAATACAAAACTTTTGTTTGAGTCAAGTTCTAGAGAGATATTTTTTGACTTCTTAATTTCTTCGTGTGAAATCCTTGATGATTTAAGAAATGAACAGCTTGTTCCATGTTCTTGTATTCTTATAAGTTCTTTTTTTCTAATTTGTGTGACCAATCATTATGATAATGATTGAGGGATACTATGGATAGAAATACATGTCGAAAATAATCATATTGAGGGAATTCATTTTCATTAAGGGTAGAGGTTCTGATTACCTTCTTAATTGAGGTCTTATGGGGATAGGGAGATAGTTGTGCAGATCATCATATCGAGGGCTTACTAAGGTGGTGGTAAGACATACCTTCTATCCCATGTAAAATGAAACCCTTCTCTTTCTAAAAAATAATTCTAACAAATTAACATTTCTGCTACTATCTATATTAGAAATGGAATTGTAGTGTTTCCCATTTATTTTCATATTCAATTAAATTGTAATTGTTTCAATTACAATTCATATTTTATTAAGTGATTCTATACACTATATGGTAGAATCATTAACATTTATATTACTCTGATTATTGTTTTACATTAGTTGTAGTATTATATCTTAGTATTCCCATCGGATCCAATACCTATATGGTTTCTTATATTGATATTTAATTGTATTAGTTATGATATTTGAAACTAAGTCCTTTATTATATGTTAAAATACATAGTTTTTTAAACATTTAACTCAACCTATCTTTTATAATGTCATCTAATATACTTATACATCTATATTACGATCCAACAATTGGTATCAGAGAGGGTTTATACTCTTTTAGTTACTTGATTTGTTTCTTCTAGCAATAAAATTGTATTTATTTTTCAAATCATTGGTTTATAACTACTTACTACACTAATGTGTGGAGTGGAAAGGTATTGTTTTTTAATATTTCAGGAATGAGTATAATATCAATTGAAATTCTAAATCATTCTAGACCACCTATATTTAGTGTAAATGATATGAGTACTACAGAGATCAAATGAAGATATTTTTTATTAATACTATAGTGGAAAAAATTATCATGCTTACTCTAGGTTATAAAATCCCAAACATAGATGTCAGTACCTTCTCCAATAAGGAAAAACAAGAATATCAACTGAATTACAAGGTACATAATACATTGTTGTGTTCAATGACCAGAAATATATATCGTCAGATATCATCAAGTGAAGCATCCAATTGTCTTAGGAAGAAATTGGATGTCACACATTTTAGTAAATCCAAAGTCATAGAAACAAGAAAATCAATGCTTAGAGCATAAGATCATGGGGTTATTTTACATTACAGATAACTATTTTGCAAGTTTCAATAAAGGATTACAAAAATCTTCAACTGTCTACAATCTATGGGTGAAAATCGTCATTATGATGATGAACATGTAGAAAATATTTTGGATATTATGCCTAATGAGTGGGAATCAAAATTAAAGGCTATTGATGAAAACATTAAAGTTACTCAAATCACTCTTGATGATTTATTTGGATCTCTACATCATAAAATGACTATAATTAAAAGAGATACCAATTTCAATAATAATAAGAATGGTAATGGGATTTTGTCTTTTACTACCACTAAAGCTAAGACGCCAGAAAGGATAAAAAAATAAAAAAATAGGAAATATGTTGTTATACCAGAATCAAGTGATAGTGATCACTCATATAATGAGTTATCCAATCTTGATCGAAGGATGAATAAGACTTTTGGAAAGAAATACTTTCATTGGAGATTCAAAAAGAGATATATAAAAGAAATGAAAGATAATGAGGTCACTTTTTATGAATGAAAAGATCAGGTCATATTAGAAAAGATTATCCTTTATTAAAACGATAATATAAAAAGGATAATCATTTTGAAAGAAACAAGAAAAATTATTTCAAGTTAATGAAAATGAAATTATTGAAGGAAAATTATACTTGGAGTGAATGTGGTAGTGATTCATCAGATGAATCCTCAGATTATGAATCATCTTATTTGGGAAACAAAGGACTCATTCCCATACTACCAATTGAAAATCATTGCTCCACGGATAATTTACACAATTTATAATACCTTAAAAATTTATCTTTAAATTCAAATTACCCTGATGATACACATTCTTACTCTTTGGATGATGAATAGTCCTCAGTAGAGAAAAAATTTCCTTCCTTCGAAGAAGATGCCAAATTTTACAAATTACAAGAGAATGAAAATTCAAAACTCTAGAAAACTATTGATAATCCAATTCTAGAATATATATTATTAAAAAAAATTATCATATTTGTCAAAATATCTTGATCATAAACCACTTTATTTTAAAAATATTTGAAACTATCATAAGGAAGTAATTTCAGAGAAATATAAAATTTCTAATGACTTTGAAAATATTTTTTAAGGAAAAGTATTTTTGAAACAGAAAATAATTCCAAAACAATTTCTTGTGAGAATGATAATTTAGTCATTAAACTAATATCTAAAATAATATCTCTTATGAAAATTTTATAAAACTATACTAGTTGTAAGGAAGAATCTAATAAGATGTATTCTCAAATTCATCTTTTAAGGAATACTTCTGGATTGGGATACACTCACCTAAAACTGATTTTTCGAAATAACTATTTTTTTCCTCAAAGTGACCCATTTAATATGAAATGTCAATGTGGTGGACATTGGAAATGATTTTGTTCTCTTAATAAAACACATTCTGTAGGATTTCAAAAATCTCATTTTGAATAACATATGTGGATTCCAAAAAGTGTTTTATCCAACATTTATGGATCTAAAAAAGTTTTTGTTCTGAAAAATTAATTGTTTATTTTTCAAGAAAATAAAAGGTATACCAACAACAAGAATATTTGGTACATGGATTGTGATTTTTCTCGACACATGATGGGTAAGAAATATATCTTTGAAAATATTATAGAAATTAATGGTGGAAGAGTGAGGATAGGAGATAATGATTAGGGAAGTTACATTACTATAGATAATATTGTTCTTTTATGAAAAGTTTTAATTTCAAATCGTATGTCTATAAAAGGAATATTTACAACTTTATACGAATATATCAATTATGTGAGGAAGGATAACATTTGAATTTTAGGAGTGATAAATGTTTAGTTTAGAAATCAAAGGATGAATACATTGTTTCAACCCATAGGCATGAGAATGTATACACAATCAACTTAGTAGATCTTAGAATCCCATAAATACCATGAGTAAGTGAAATGGATGACCTATCTTGGTTATGGAATAAAGGTTTAGGAAACTATAACCTAAGGAACCTTTTTAAATTTCAAATAAAAACTTGTTAATGACCTACTAGATCTTAGGTTTTATTCTTCAAATGTTTGTGACCCGTGACAATATGAAAATTAATATAAAACATTATTTAAATGAATCCATGAAGTTTCAACATAAAATGAATTATAGTTATTGCACATGGATATCTTCAGTCCTACACAAACTAGAAGCATCAAATGAAAGTACTATGATTTTTTTTGGTTGATGACTATACAAGATTAAAATGGGCCTAATTTCTAGCAATAAAATATGATGAATGTTTATATTTGATTACATTTAGAGCCCAAGTTAAAAATGAGAAAAACTTTCCATTGATAACTATAAGTAGTGATCATTGCGGATAATTTCAAAATTTGGATTTGGAATCATTTTGTAGTAAGAAAGTTATTACTCACAAATTTTTACTCCAAAAACCCCAAAGAAAAATGGTGTTGTTGATAGAAGGAATAATATTATTTAGTAAATGATAAGAACTATGTTGAGTGAATACTCAATCGCTAATCATATCTCGGATAAAGCTGTTAGTACAGCATGTTATACAATAAATCATATTTTAACTATACCATTTATTAATGAAAGACGATAAGAATTGTCAACTGGATGAAAACCTAAAGTTTCATACTTCAGAGTGTTATGACGCAAATTATTCATATTTAATACAAAGGAAAATTTATATAACTTTGCTCCCAAATCCAATGAATGAATCTTTCTAGGTTATTACACAACTTCTAAAGACTATAGAGTTTTCAAAAAAAAACTCATGTACTGCTGAAGAAATATTTCATGTTAAATTTGATGACACTAACCCCTTTGTTTTTAAGCAATTCTTAACTACATCAACTAATATATTTTCACCAATTAATTATCATCCTTTGATTGAAAACTCTTATGAAAAGTGAAATGGTCAAGAAAAATGTTTCTAAAACATTTACCCCAAAATAAATTATATCATATATTGATAAAAAGGTTTTCCAAAACCCAAATCAATTGTTTCATAAGAATTATCCCAGTTATAATATCAATGGAGATGTAAATCAACATGTATGGACCCGAAATATTTATAAAAATGAAATAGAACATCTTCCCTTTATTTCTCAATTCGAATCTAAAATAAAGAATGATGCCTTAGGAGATTGAGATTAGATTAAGGAAAAGCAAGACAAACTAAATGATGTTGAGAGTAATCATGTCTGGACCATGGTTAAAATACCTAATGAAACAAATATAATTTGTGTGAAATGGGTTTTCATAAAAAATGATGAAAATGGATTTAAAGAAAAAAATCAAGCAATACATGTTTATATAGTCTATAATTAACAAGATGGAATAGACTATGAAAAAATATATTCTCTGGTAGCTATAATTGAACCTATTCGAATTCAATTATCCTTCACATCATACATCAATTTCATATATTTTTAAATTGATGTTAAATGTGATTTTTATAATGTTTTTTTTCAAGAAGAATTTTTTGTGGTTAAACCCCCTAGTTTGGTAGAACCAAAACTGCTTAATCAAGTTTTTATACTTAACAAATATTTTTATATACTTAAACAAGCCCCAAGAGCATGGTATGATATACTAGCATGATTTCTTTTACCAAAAAATTATGAAAAGGTACTACTAACCCAAATATTTTTAAAAAAATGGAAAACAAAAAATTTTTGATTGTTCCAATTTATTTTTATGACATTATTATAAGATCAACATAGAAATACTTATATGATTCTTTTGTGAATATAATGAAATATGATATTGAAATGAGTAGGATGGGTGAGTTAACATTATTTTTAGGTTTTAAAATATCTCATAAAATAAAAGGAACCTATGTATCCCAACATAAGTATATCAATGACCTTCTCAAAATGAATGTATATGACAATACTAAAATTATTAATACTCTAATCAGTAAATCAAATACAATTAATCTTGATGAAGTAGGGAAACCAGTGGATCAATAAATTTTTAGAGGTACGATAGGAAGTTTGTTATACCTAATGGATAGTCATCTAGACATAATGTTTTTGGTATGCTTATGTGAATAATACAAATCTAGACCAAAAAGAATTTCATTTTAAAGCAGTGAAAAGAATTTGTCGCTACATAAAGGGTAATATGTATTTAAAAATATTTTATTCTTCTTGAAATGATTTTATTTTGAAAAGTTTTTCAGATGATGACTTTCATGGAAGTAGAATTGATAGAAAGTGTACATCAGAAACATGTCATTTTTAGGGTATTCTTTGGTTTCATGGGCATGAAAAAAACAACACTCAGTATAAATATCCACTAATGAAGAAAAATATATTGAAGTTGGAAGTTGTTGTGCCCTGGATTTTTGGATGCAACACACACTCACAGATTATGGCATGAGTTTCTCAAAAACCTAAATACTACGTGAAAATACATGTGCCATTTATCATAGTAAAAACCATGAACATCGCTCATGTGAAAAACACATAGATATTAGGCATCACATTCTTAGGGATTATACACAAAAATGATATATTGTTTTACATTTCATTTGAATGCAAGAACAACTTGCTTACATTTTCCAAAACACATTATCTTCTAGTAGATTTGAATACATTAAATAGAAACTAGGTATGATCACTGTAAATCAATTATTAATATCTATTTCATGTTGAATCCATCTCTTTATATTGAGTTACTCCTTTTCAATGGGGGTATACATTTAATTTCAATTTTCCTTTTACAGTTTATCAGTTTCATTTTTTCTTTCACAGATTATCAGTTTCACTTTTTCATTTACAGTTTATCAATTTCTCTTTTGGTTTTACATATTATTGTCTACACTTTTTTTTACAGTTAATCATTTTCACTTTTTTTTAAAGATTATTGGTTTCACATTATAGTTTAAAATTAATTTGTTTTACTCCTTAGTTTTATTTTATAGGTTTTTGAGTTTTATCATTATTATGTTTATAAGAGTTTCATGTTTCATTTTAAATATTTTTTGGTACTAGATTTAGACTATCTATATTGAATTATCTAATAAGTTATAAACTATCGATATTACAACACATTATTGGTATTTAAAAATTAGTATTAGATTACATTATCGATACTAAAATATCGATATCAGTACTACACTATTGTTGTAAATTATTCTATCGGTTCTAAATATTCAAAACCATCCTATTCAATTTTATCTGTTTTAGATTATTTATTTGGTTTTTTTATTTATTTATAATAACAACTATAAGGACCAAGCCTTAAACATTACTTAATCTTGAGTTATTACAACATTACACATTGAAGATCTTTTCAGGTTTAGAGTTTTAGAGAATTAGATCATGAAACTTGCATTATATTCCAAATTTAAACAAAGTGGTTACATAAAAGACAGTATTCATTCTTCCCATAAACAGAAACATATTGAAAATAAAACATGGATTCTTTCTTGACACATCCTTCACAATATCATCACATCATGCACCTTTCCCTTTACCTGTGAAAAACATTTCAAAAACTTGGGATGAGCATAAAAAGCTCAGTAAGGGTTATAAAAACATGGAAAGGAAACATGAGTTCATATATACATAAGAATGAAATCATACTTTACCCATAAAACATAGGCACTTTGACATACCTCATCAAACCATTAATAAATCATATAAATCATAAGACATAAAGGTAACTTCAGGCATTCATAACATTCTTACGTAGGGAGTAACCCTCTTGGTTACGTTTGGAATGCCCATCACAGTATATTCCCTAAATCTCTTTGGAGAAACCTTAATGTTTCACTCCTTCACGTTACCCAATGCATTGGAGAGCTATATCGGGCTTACCCGGCCTTAGTTTATCACAGAACCACCCGTCTTCATAATAATGCCCAAGAACCTCAACATAATTGTATCACATAAAACATGCATAAAGGAAACATAACATTCCCACCTTTCAATCACAAGATATAAATAAAAAACAATGATATAAAAAAATTATGAAAAACATTTTCAATAACAAAATAAAAGAAAATAAAAACATGGTATTTATTTTTCTTTTTAAAAAAACCTATGTGGCTTGTAGAGGAAGCCGAAACTCAAATAATGGTCACGGCGGCAGAGAAGTCATTGTCGCCGCATACGTACGACAAAAACATTCCCTTTTGTCGTTTAGTAAACGATTCGTATAAAAAATATTCCTTTTGAATATACGTAAAAGTCAAAGGGGTTTATACACTGTATAAAAGAAGGTTGTGTATAAAACAAAATATGCCTCAATGAAAGGAGATTGAGATGAAGTCCCATACAAAGACGATATCCTTGGTTTAAGGATAAATCAATTACATAATTATGTGTGAAAAATGAATACACCAAATATAAGTGGATATTAAGTGTAAAATAATCAAAGGTCATTCACACATATTCAAAGGATGACATATTCAATAACTACATGTTGAACCCAAAGAAAACGAAATTGGGTTAAGATGTTCCCTTGACAGCCTAACAGCGTCACATCAAAATGAGTTGATGAGAGATAAAAAAGGGGTATCTCATCACTTGGACGTAAAATTTACATCAATAAGGACATATGAGAACATATCCCAACGTAACAATATGTAAATTAAAAGACCCAACAAAATAAGTCTTTTAAAAATAGGAGGGTGAAAGATTCCCTTACCGACATGGGTATCTTTCGAGACATGAACCCCGTGAAAGAAGGACAATACAACATTGATGTAAATATTCATAAATCAAAGTATTATACAAAATGAGTTAAAAAAATGGGAAGTACATACACCACTCAAAGGAAATTGTGGCAAAATTAGCATAAATCTCACGAGAATAAGAGTGAGATGAAAAATCCCTTACAAAAACTCGGTAGCTTAACGACGCCACTTAAAACTTCCAAAAATGGATTGATGAGATCAAATATGGTATCTCATAACATTACAATAAAATTTACAGAAAGTGTAATATAAAATAACATCCCCTGTCATAACAAAGAGGGGCTTAAAATAAGTGACATAAAGGAGAGTACTTAAAGTGAAAGAGAGAGGTGAGATCTCTTACGAAAATTTGGCTGCCTAACGACGCCACTCAAAACTTCCAAAATGGATTGATGAGAGAGAATAGGGTCTCTCATCATATGAACATAAAACATACAGTAAGAGTAATATAAAATAACATCCCAATAAGAAGAAAGATGATCTTAGAAGGAATGACATAAAAGAGTGTACTTAAAAAGAAAGAGTGGAGTAGGATCCCTTACCTCAAGTCCAACATGTCTTGTTCATTTCATTATATTCCTGAATAATAAACTTTGGTCAATTAATAATTGCCTAAGTACCTCCTTTATAGATTATTATTCAGTTCATATCACATATTATAATGTTATAATAATTTTTTAATAATGTTAGTTCATATCAGACGTTTTTGTCGATGTTTGTTACATGAGTCAAAAATGAACTTGTTTGAAAAAAGATTTCCCATGTAGTTATAAGTAAATAATTTACAGAATAGTATTAATGATTAAAATATCATATATATCCAGTAAATATTTATTTTATACTATTCCATATCAATTGGAGATAAAAAACTAAAAGCACCGTTCATGGAGACGGTAGGCCGTACGTACCCATGAACGATACTTTCTTTTTTTGTCATATTAATGGAATTAAAACAAAATGAGGTATATATATATATGTTATAATTCCATAATGATATCCAAAATTTAATTGTAATATATTAAATATATATCCATTATATATATGTACTTATAATAGTACATAACATTTTGAGATAAGAAATGAAAAGTACCGTTCATGGAGACGGTAAGCCGTACGTACTCATGAACGCTACTTTAATTTCAATTTCATATTTTTATGGAATTGAATAATAATGATATAGAGGTATATTATAATTATATTATAACATAATATATAATAACTTTAAATCCATCCTTTATACTTCACACATATGGCATTAACGAATCACATCACTTTGAGGGGGCGGTAGTCTGCACTTCCTTAAATGAAGATATCGCGTTTACCCACAATGGAAACCATAAAGGTATGCCCAACATGAAAAATACAGAAGCTTAAGGAAAACATAAACATATTATATATCATATATAAATATAGTTTCATCTTAATGGCCACCTTTTAAGGTGTTAAAAGAATGTTGAACAATCATCGTTTCGGGAGGCCGAAATTCGCCATCCACGAAAACAATATTTTCTCTAAACATTAGATGTAGGTGTGTGAAAGTGTAGCTCAAATAATTCTTAAAACAAAATACTAGTATATTGATGATACTGGAGATGTTACAAAAGAAATGAATAAAAAGAGTTTAGGGGGTTGGAGAAGCAAAATAAAACAAAAGGACTCAAGTGACGACATTACCTTAAAATAGTGTAACTCCCTTTGGTTTGAGCTCAAAGGCTTCCTTGGGAAGGCTTCTTCCAAAAGTGAGGCTTCAACGAGTAAGAGAGGGAAGTGGGGAGACAAAAGGGGCCGGTTTTGGTCGATCCAAAGGCTTTGGGAGTGTGGGTAAGGAGGTAGAGGTGGGGGCCTTTTATAAGAGGAGAGGAGGGGCACTCTTGGAAGGTAAAGAAAAGTCACTTTATTTTAAAATGGTATTCGGATTTAAGAGGTCTCACATTGATGTTTTTCGAGGATAAGGTGATAAGGGTTCGAAATCCACTCATCCAATAGGTTTTGGACATGTGTAGGTCTTAGATATTACATTATCTTTCCATTTTATTTAAATCGTTAAATAATGAGGTCATAGCAGCATCATCATGATGTCCTAAATAATTTAATTTATTTAATGTCTAAAAATTATTAAAAAAAATACTATAATGTAAGAATTTGTTTTAGCTTTCCAATTAATATTTATAATCAAAAATATGATTTGTATAACCCAATGTAAATTTTTTTTTAGTAAAACTTCTCATGTTTGTCTCATTTTTACTTTATCTTTAAATAAAAAGATATTAATGTCATTTTCCAACCAAAGTAGCTTCATGGGGTCCCCAAGTTGACCCATGGGTTGTATTGGTCGGCCATGACACATCCAATGAGGTTAGGACATGTGTCAAGTTCATTTCATATTATTAAAACATTATTTTTAACTTAAACTACACTAATTACCTCTAATCGCGATTAAAATCTTAATAAGTTACTATTCACCAAAAAATTATTTGTATCCCATTGAACCACATTTTACTTCTTAATGATAACCATGTATGTCGGAATTTTGAAATTCAAAACACAAAGATGGAAAAATTTCATTTAAATGGAAAAATCAGTTTTTATAAGTAACACATAGTGGTTTCACTATTCATAAAAAATTGAAGCTTTTTAGAAAAATCCCAAAAATTCACCCTAATCTATATTTGATATTCCGAATTCAAAGATGAACTATATTTTAAAAAATTAAAAACATATAAGTCACATTAATTAATTTAATAATTAATTCCTTCTATCAGAGCAAATAGCGTGTTTTTATGAAACAATAATTATCAAAAGATTGACACTAGTTTAAGTCTGATTTCAAATTGAAATTAATTCCAACGACCACTATTGGATTTAATGGTAAAAATATATTATAATTTCACTTTAAATACAATTCAAAAGATAATCTAATCATATATATAAATTAGATTAAAAAGAGGTTTTGAATTAAAATACAACATTTTACACTATTCATTAAAAAAACGAACTTTGTCGGAAAGATACCAAAAATTTACACAAAGTAAATTTTGATGTCCCAATTCTTAAGAAGAGTTTTATTTGGTCCAATACAATGTATAAGAGTGAACAAAACTATATCTAATGATGGATCTCCATCGAAAAGTGATAAGTGAACCTTTAGTGAATACTAGGGCATATACGCCTAAAATTGAATTCATTCCATATTTTAAGCCTTTATATTTTATTGGATAAATGTAAAAACATTTAAAAAAATATATAATCAAATTTTAGTTATTTCTATCCATTCCCGCCAATACAACGACTACATGTTAACTAACATTTAGAATAATATTATTTTATTATTAGAGTGCAATGTAAAATTCCCAAGAAACTCGTTGTTGCGTGTTGGGTACGCCATCGAGCATAGCGTCCCCTTTAAAGTCATATTAATATTTTATTCACAAATATGGATAAATATGAAAATTTCATATTCTTTATTTACGTGGGGTGTTACATCCTTCCCCCCTTTTGGGAATTGCATCCTCACAATTTTTAAAATTGAGCTTGGAAACATCCTTGAAAGTCCCACATCGGAACAAGAGTTGGTAAAACAATCACTTTAAAATAAAGAAAGATAAGTACAAAGGTCACCCGAGTTAACCCATATTAGGAAATATGGACATGGAGGAGAAAACATAGGGTCATGTTTTGATGGAGTGTGATAGAAAACATGTTTAGGGGAAAGTTAACGATAAGAAAATCACAAACTTGTGATGGGTTAAACGATGTTGGGTTCCCCAATATGAAAAGTATAGCATCCCGCCTTTTTATCACATAATCTTTCAATATATTTTACAAAACCGAGGATCTTTAAGGTTTAGTGTCTTGGAAACCAAGAACTTTAAACATTAAAACATAAAACATTCTTCTCAAACACTTTGATGGATTCTCCTCATGTTCATCCTAGGTTCATTACTGCATCGCATAACCAGGGGACATACATCAAAAGAAATGGTGAGCAAAAAGCCCAGTAAGGGAAGCAAGAGAAACATTTTACATGTGAACTTGAGATACTTCAATAAGGTCATGAAAAGAACTTTAAGGCATGTGAATGAAATCATGAGGCATATCATAATAAAAATAACATTTTCATAACATGAATATGTGGCTGCAACATTTAATATTGACAATCGTTTCGTTTCACAAAGGTCCATCCCCAAGGTGTCATTAAAAATTACCAAGGTTATTCACCAAGGCGTCGTTAAAATGGGCATCTTTAGAGATTAAGTCTTTACCCAATGCATTGGAGAGCTATCAGGGAGCACCCTTAAATTTGCCTTTATTATCATGTGATCCACATATATCATCATCAATAATTTCATTAACAACCCATATACCATAAAATAAATGGGTTTCATTTCATAATCATAACATTTTAAAAACTGCTTTAAAGACATGATCTTTATGTCACTTTAAACCCACGGAAAGGGAAAGAGGGTTTCAGGTATGTAAATACCAGAATTTAAAATAGAACATTTTGATATATGTGTGAATACCCCAGTATAAATAAGATCTTTGAGTACTCAGTTTATAACATAAAATATTTTTGAGAAAAGAGAGAGGTACTTTGAGACGAAAATTCTGCAGCATAACGGCTATATTTCGGGGTTTTAGAAAACTTTGAAAAGAGAGGATACATGGGTCGAACAATCATAATTGACCCATAAAACACTATAGGGATAGAATAAGAAGGATATATGGACATGGTGATTCAATTTCAAGTACATACCATTTGAAATGAAAAACATGGAAGGAAGACAAAAATTAGATTTCTCTTTTGAAAATTCGGCAGCCAAACAGCGTCACTTAAAACATCAAAATACTGAATTGAAGAGATCAAATGGGGTATCTCATCATTAGATCATAAAAGATCAGTACGATAAATATAGATATCATACCCTAGCATAATAAAAAGGAACTTGAAATAATTGACATGAAAGTAGAACTTTGAAAAGAATGAGGAGGGTGAAAGAATCCCTTAAAAATTCGGCAGCCTAACGATGCCACTTAAACTTCAATATACTGAATTGAAGAGATAAAATGGGGTCTCTCATCATATGGTCATAAAATATCAGTATGATAGATATAGAGATCATACCCCAACATAACAAAAAGGAACTTGAAATAATTGACATGAAAGTAGAACTTCAAAACGAGAAGGGTGAAGAACCACTTAAAAATTCGACAGCCTAACGGCGCCACTTAAAACTTCAAGATGATAAATTGAAGAGATAAAATGGGGTCTCTCATCATATGATCATAAAAGATCAGTATGATAAATTTATAGATCATACCCCATCATGATAAAAAGGAACTTGAAATACATTACATGAAAATAGATCTTTAACATGATTAAGAGAACGTTAACCATAAGAAAATCCCAAACTTATGATGTGTGTAAATGGTCTTTGATTACCTAGTAGGAAAAGTAAACCAAAAACGTTTTTGTTTTATGTTCCTTTTCATAATTTTTAGGAATTCATTTACAACATAAAATAGAAACATAAAAAAATATACCTATCTTCATGTAGAGTTTCATCCTTTAATAAGTTTCTACCCAAAACTAATCTTTTCTCCAAACTATGAGCATTCAAAACTACATGGTCTCATAAAAACACAAGAATCATCTTAATAATCCACAAAATATTAACTATCTATTTCTTCTATCTTTAAAAATTATCCCAAAAACAGAAAGGGTAAGGTAAAACAACTCTTCAAAAAGAAATAATCCCATAGGAATGGAAACAACTTTTAAATCTTCAAAGTTCCATGGTACTACCCAAAGTTCATCATAGTCCATTCCATAAATAACGGTCCTTAAAAATTCCTCAAAATAAACCAAACTAAGATTGAAACCCAAATACAAGAAGGATTTGATAACATAGTCTTCCAAAATAAACTTCATTGTTCATCTCCAAACAACATCAACCACTCCTAACATCTTATAACAAAAGTATCTAACCTAAACATATTTTACCCAAGATAGGTTAATCATTCCCATAAGTAACCTACATTACTATAAGTCCACCTTAAATTCATCGATTCTTCAAAATATAAGTCAACCTTACTCCTCAATGAAAATACCGTAGTAATCTATTTACCTCGATCATATAGGGTCCCCAAAATAGTAAACGTCTTCCAAAATAATAATCATATTTTAATCCCATAATCATCCCTGTCATATTAATACGAAAATCGTCGCATTTATTATCACATCGGTTGTTAGGAAATTTTCTTCCATTTCCCACCATTAACTAAGAAGAGAAAGCATAATTAGGGGCTTAAGTACTTAGCCAATAATCATTAAAAGGAACTAAAAGCATATAAGGATAACTTGTAGAAGAAAAGTATACCCTAACTTGTGATCCCCTAGGTTCCCATCTAGGTTATCCATGATCATATATTCTTATGTGAATCTTTATTTTATTTTATCTTTGTTCCTTTAACAATGGTTTATACTAAGCTTATGAATTTACCAAAGCATATCCCCCGGGAGTGTCATAACCAAGAGTGCAGCAAGGCCCGTTGTCGTGTACCAGTTCTCGTTTGAGTCTAGCTCAATGCAGTGTTTTCGGGTTTTACCCCTATGTACATCTGTGCCAGAGCCACCTCTACCTGCTCGTATCCAGACAGGGATGAATTTTCTTGGAAACCCATTACTCAATACTCACCAAAATACCAGGAAGATTACCTATATATAAACTTTTCTATAGTCTTCTTCCTAAAGTTTTCATATCCTAATTTCCACAAATAACTAAACCATCCTTTGATACTAACTATAGCATCCCGCCTTTTTATCACATAATCTTTCATTATATATTACAAAACCGAGGATCTATAAGGTTTAGTGTCTTGGAAACCAGGAACTTTAAACATGAAAACATAAAACATTCTTCTAAAACACTTGAAAGGATTCTCCTCATGTTCATCCGAGGTTCATTACTGCATCACATAATCTGGGGACATACATCAAAATAAAGAGTGAGAAAAAAGCCCAGTAAGGGAAACAAGAGAAACATTTTACATGTGAACTTGAGATACTTCAATAAGGTCATGAAAAGAACTTTAAGGCATGAGAATAAAATCATGAGGCATATCATAATAAAAATAACATTTTCATAAATTGAAGATTTGGCTACAAAATTTAATATTGACAATCGTTTCGTTTCACCAAGGTCCATCCCCAAGGTGTCGTTAAAAATTACCAAGTTTATTCACCAAGGCATCGTTAAAATGGTCATCTCTAGAGATTAAGTCTTTACCCAATGCATTGGAGCACTATCAGGGTGCACCCTTAAATTTGACATTATTATCATGTGAGCCACATATATCATCATCAATAATTTCATAAACAACCCATATAGAATAAAAGAAATGGGTTTCATTTCATAATCATAACGTTTTAAAAACTGCTTTAAAGGCATGATCTTTATGTCACATTAAACCCACGGAAAGGGAAAGAGGGTTTCATGTATGTAAATCCCAGAATTTAAAATAGAGAATTTTGAAATATGTGTGAATACCCTTGTAGAAATAATATCTTTGATTACTCAGTTTATAACATAAAATAATTTTGAGAAAAGAGAGAGGTACTTTGAGACGAAAATTCTGCAGCATAACAGCTATATTTCAGGGTTTTAGAAAACTTTGAAAATAGAGGGTACATGGGTCGAACATTCATAATTGACCCATAAAACAGTATAGGGATAGAATAAGAAGGATATATAGACATGGTGATGCAATTTCAAGGACATACCATTTGAAATGAAAAACATGGAAGGAAGACAAAAATTAGATTTCTCTTATGAAAATTCGGGAGCCTAACGGCGTCACTTAAAACATAAAAATACTGAATTGAAGAAATAAAATGGGGTCTCTCATCATTAGATCATAAAATATTAGTATGATAAATATAGAGATCATACCCCAACATAATAAAAAGGAACTTGAAAGAATTGACATGAAAGTAGAACATTGAAAAGAATGAGGAGGGTGAAAGAATCCCTTAAAAATTCGGCAGCCTAACGATGCCACTTAAACTTCAAAATACTGAATTGAAGAGATCAAATGGGGTCTCTCATCATATGTTTATAAAATATAAGTATGATAGATATAGAGATCATACCCCAACATAACAAAAAGGAACTTGAAATAATTGACATGAAAGTAGAACTTCAAAACGAGAAGGGTGAAGAACCACTTAAAAGTTCGGCAGCCTAATGGCACCACTTAAAACGTCAAGATGATAAATTGAAGAGATAAAATGGGGTCTCTCATAATATGATCATAAAATATCAGTATGATAAATTTAGAGATCATACCACAACATGATAAAAAGAAACTTGAAATACTTTACATGAAAATAGATCTTGAAAATGAGAAGGGAGAACGAATCCGTTGCAAAAATTTCGGCAGCCTAACGGCGCCACTTAAAACTTCATAAAACGAAATAATGAGAGTAAGAGGGGATCTATCATTATATGAACATAAAAAGGGAAGTATGAGGAGTATAAAATAACATCCTCCAACATAAGAACATGGAGCATAAAAGGAATGACATAAAAGAGATCACTTGAAAAGAAAGAGAGGAGACCGTGAAGGCTTGGGGGCACCATTGGAGGACTCCTTCGGAGGTAATGAGACCATAACTTCGTTGGGGGGGAGTGGGGAGTCGAATGGATGAGAGGATGGCTTGGTATTCAAAGGTAAAGTGAGGGGACAAGGCATTAATGGCCAAGGGACACCTCATTAGTGGTTTTGGCAAAACCATGGGCTTGCCCATAGTATTTGCCCATGGTATTGGCCACTTGGGACACCTCATACTTTATCTTACTATTCATAAGTCGACCATATTGATTACATACTTAATACATCATTTAATGATGTCATTAGACACCCGAAACTTAGAAACTGTATTTCCACTATTCATCAAAAATTCAACATTCTCAGAATAATCCCAAAATTTCACCTTAACCAAATATCAACGCACTGATTACAAATATGAACTCAATTTTATAAAAATAATTTTCTAAATATTTTTAATTTAATTTTTAAATAAAAACACTATTCACCGAAAATTCATTTTTTCAAAATAACCCCCAAAAATTACCATAGCATAATATCGGTGCTCTGAGCTAAAAAAAAAGCGTTTTATACAAATAATTTTATAAATATTTTTAATTAAATTTTTAATTAAAAAACACTATTCACTCGAAAAAACTAATACTTGAATAAGAATTTATGAAACTGTTATTTAACCATTTTATTGAATCACATTACTTAATCAAGGTGCCTAGATTATATAAATACTTTCTTTAAGTGAGATTAGTAATCCATTTGGACACATTATTAATCCTAATCATAAAATCACTATTCATATTTTACTATTCATCAAAAATTATGTTGATCTTATTAGACTCTAAATTTCATACTGAACATAATTGTAGAGGACTATTTTTTGAAATTCATTACACATTTTTATTTATTTTTTGTTTACATAAACATTTTTTTAAAATATACTTTCTCTAAAATTCATCAAAAATATGCATACTATATTTATCCGGACATTTGAAAATTCATAAACTTCATCATAATAAGAAATCCTAATTTTTATTTAAAACAAAGGATTACACAAGGCAGTTACGGTCTCCTTACATAGCCCCTTATCACACCAGCATAGGACCTAAGTGTAAGGTGTGCTAAGGTGGGAGAATCTGAGGGAGGCTCGGCTAACATCACACGAGTAGTAATTTCTATTAGTTTAAACTTCTCCCAAAGGCGATTCCGTTCTAGCTTCACACGATGAAGTTCAGCTTGGGTTTGGTCCAGAGAAAATCCTAGTGGTGCTACCTCCTTCCCAAGTTCTCTTAGATGGGCTTCGATCGGTCCAAGACTACTGGGCGAGGCCATCAAATCTTCATTCTATAATAATTAACCAAGAGTACTTGTATTTGGAGGCAATAATCAAAACATTTAGTTTCCAGTGGTCATATTGAACAATGGTCATATAACATTCAAAGCCCAATGGTATCATTTTAATTATACTCAAGTTATCAAATGAAACATTTTTGTTGAGTATATAAAAAATAAAATAGCACACTAAATTAGGATACAATATTTATTCAAAGTTTCGGGTCGTTACAATCTTCCCCCCTTAAGAAATTGTGTCCTCGCAATTTTTTTTTAAAAAAATTGGGTTTTGAAATTTTATTGAAAGTCCCACATCGGAAAAGGAGTCAGAAAAACTATTACTTTAAAAGAAAGAAAGGGAAGTGCAAATGTCACCCGAGTTAACCCATACAAGGATTCCATGGAGGAAAACATGGACATGGAAGAAAAACAAAGGGTCAAGTTCTAGGGGAGAGTGATAGAGAACATGATTAAGAGAACGTTAACCATAAGAAAATCCCAAACTTATGATGTGTGTAAACGGTCTTTGATTACCTAGTAGGAAACGTAAACCAACAATGTTTTTGTTTTATGTTCCTTTTCATAATTTTGAGGAATTCATTTACAACATAAAATAGAAACATAAGAAAATATACCTATCTTCATGTAGAGTTTCATCCTTTAATACGTTTCTACCCAAAACTAATATTTTCTCCAAACTATGAGCATTCAAAACTACTTAGTCTCATCAAAACACAAGAATCATCTTCATAATCCACAAAAGATTAACTATCTATTTCTTATATCTTTAAACATTATCCCAAAACAGAAAGGGTAAGGTAAAACAACTCTTCAAAAAGAAATAATCCCATAGGAATGGAAACTACTTTTAAATCTTCAAAGTTCCATGGAACTACCCAAAGTTCATCATAGTCCATTCCATAAATAACGGTCCTTAAAAATTCCTCAAAATAAACCAAACTAAGATTGAAACCCAAATACAAGAAGGATTTGATAACATAGTCTTCCAAAATAAACTTCATTGTTCATCTCCAAACAACATCAACCACTCCTAACATCTTATAACAAAAGTATTAACCTTAACATATTTTACCCAAGATAGGTTAATCATTCCCATAAGTAACATATATTACTATAAGTCCACCTTAAATTTATCGATTCTTCAAAATATAATTCTACCTTACTCGTCAATGAAAATACCGTAGTAATCTATTTACCTTGATCATATAGGTTCCCCAAAATAGTAAACGTCTTCCAAAATAATAATCATATTTTAATCCCATTATCATCCCTATCATATTAATACGAAAATCGTCACATTTCTTATCACGTAAGTTGTTGGGACATGTTCTTCCATTTCCCACCATTAACTAAGAAGAGAAATCATAATTAGGGGCTTAAGTACTTAGCCAATAATCATGAAAAGGAACTGAAAGCATATAAGGATAACTTGTAGAAGAAAAGTATACCCTAACTTGTGATCCCCTAGGTTCCCATCTAGGTTATCATGATTATATATTCTTATGTGAGCCTTTATTTTATTTTATCTTTGTTCCTTTAACAATGGTTCATACTAAGCTTATGAATTTACCAAAGCATATCCCCCGGGAGTGTCGTAACCAAGAGTGCAGCAAGGCCCGTTGTCGTGTACCAGTTCCCGTTCGAGTCTAGATCAAAGCGGTGTTTTCGGGTTTTACCCCTATATACATCTGTGCCAGAGCCACCTCTACCTGCTCGTATCCAGACAGGGATGTATTTTCTTGGCAACCCATTACTAAATACTCACCAAAATACCAGGAAGATTTCCTATATATAAACTTTTCTATAGGATTCTTCCTAAAGTTTTCATATCCTAATTTACACAAATTACTAAACCATCCTTCCATACCAACTATAGCATCCCGCATTTTTATCACATAATTTTTCATTATATTTTACAAAACCGAGGATCTTTAAGGTTTAGTGTCTTGGAAACCAGGTACTTTAAACATTAAAACATAAAACATTCTTCTAAAACACTTGAAAGGATTCTCCTCATGTTCATCCTAGGTTCATTACTGCATCGCATAACCTGGGGACATACATCAAAAGAAAGGGTGAGCAAAAAGCCCAGTAAGGGAAACAAGAGAAACATTTTACATTTGAAATTCAGATACTTCAATAAGGTCATGAAAAAAACTATAAGGCATGAGAATGAAATCATGAGGCATATCATAATAAAAATAATATTTTCATAAATTGAAGATTTGGCTGCAACATTTAATATTGACAATCGTTTCGTTTCACCAAGGTCCATTCCCAAGGTGTCGTTAAAAATTACCAAGGTTATTCACCAAGGCGTCGTTAAAATGGTCATCTCTAGAGATTAAGTCATTACCCAATGCATTGGAGTGCTATCAGGGAGCACCCTTAAATTTTCCTTTATTTATCATGTCAGCCACATATATCATCATCAATAATTTCATAAACAACCCATATAGCATAAATGAAATGGGTTTCATTTCATAATCATAACGTTTTAAAAACTGCTTTAAAGACTTGATCTTTATGTCACTTTAAACCCACGGAAAGGGAAAGAGGGTTTCATGTATGTAAATCCCAGAATTTAAAATAGACCATTTTTATATATGTGTGAATACCCCTATAGAAATAATATCTTTGAGTAATCAGTTTATAACATAAAATAATTTTGAGAAAAAAGAGAGGTACTTTGAGATGAAAATTCTGCAGCATAACGGCTATATTTCGGGGTTTTAGAAAACTTTGAAAAGAGAGGGGACATGGGTCAAAAAATAATAATTGACCCATAAAACAGTATAGGGACAGAATAAGAAGGATATATGGACATGGTGATGCAATTTCAAGGACATACCATTTGAAATGGAAAACATGGAAGGAAGACAAAAATTAGATTTCTCTTATGAAAATTCGGCAGCCTAACGACGTCACTTAAAAATTCAAAATACTAAATTGAAGAGATCAAATTGGGTCCCTCATCATTAGATCATAAAATATCATTATGATAAATATAGAGATCATACCCCAACATAATAAAAAAGAACTTGAAAGAATTGACATGAAAGTAGAACTTTGAAAAGAATGAGGAGGGTGAAAGAATCCCTTAAAAATTCGGCCGCCTAACGATGCCACTTAAACATCAAAATACTGAATTGATGAGATCAAATGGGGTCTCTCATAATATGGTCATAAAATATCAGTATCATAGATATAGATATCATACCCCAAAATAATAAAAAGGAACTTGAAATAATTGACATGAAAGTAGAACTTCAAAACGAGAAGGGTGAAGAACCACTTAAAAATTCGGCAGCCTAATGGCGCCACTTAAAACATCAAGATGATAAATTGAAGAGATAAAATGGGGTCTCTCATAATATGATCATAAAATATCAGTATGATAAATTTAGAGATCATACCACAACATTATAAAAAGGAACTTGAAATACATTACATGAAAATAGATCTTGAAAATGAGAAGGGAGAAAGAATCTGTTACAAAAATTTCAGCAGCCTAACGGCGCCACTTAAAACATCATAAAACGAAATAATGAGAGTAATAGGGGATCTCTCATTATATGAACATAAAAAGGGCAGTAAGAGGAGCATAAAATAACATCCTCCAACATAAGAACATGGAGCATAAAAGGAATGACATAAAAGAGATCACTTGAAAAGAAAGAGAGGATTCAGATCGCTTACCTTAAAACGTAACTCTTAAAACTCAATGGTTGGGACCTTGAAGGCTTGGGGGCACCATGGGAGGACTCCTTGGGAGGTAATGAGACCAGAAATTAGTTGGGGGAGAGTGGGGAGTCGAATGGATGAGAGGATGGCTTGGAATTCATAGGTAAAGTGAGGGGACAAGGCATTAATGGCCAAGGGACACCTCATTAGTGGTTTTGGAAAAACCATGGGCTCGCCTATGGTATTTGCCCATGGTATTGGCCACATGGGACACATCATACCTTATCTTACTATTCATAAGTCGACCATATTGATTACATACTTATTACATCATTTAATGATGTCATTAGACACCCGTAACTTAAAAACTGTATTTCCACTATTCATAAAAAATTCAACTTTCTCAGAATAATCCCAAAATTTCACCTTAACCAAATATCAATGCTCTGATTACAAATATGAACTCCATTTTATAAAAATAATTTTCTAAATATTTTTAATTTAATTTTTAAATAAAAACACTATTCACCAAAAATTCATTTTTTCAGAAAAACCCCAAAAAATTACTATAGCATAATATCGGTGCTCTGAGCTCAAAAATGAAATCCGTTTTATAAAAATAATTTTATAAATAATTTTAATTAACTTTTTAATTAAAAAACACTATTCACTCGAAAAAACTAATACTTGAATAATAATTTATGAAACCGTTATTTAACCATTTTATTTAATCACATTACTTAATCAAGGTGCCTAGATTATATAAATACTTTCTTTAAGTGGGATTACTAATCCATTTGCACACATTATTAATCCTAATCATAAAATCACTATTCATAATTTACTATTCATCAAAAATTATGTTGATCATATTAGACTCTAAATTTCGTACTGAACATAATTGTAGAGGACTATTTTTTGAAAATCATTACACATTTTTATTTATTTTAGGTTTACATAAACATTTTTTTAAAATATCCTTTCTCTAAAATTCATCAAAAATATGCATACTATATTTATCCGGACATTTGAAAATTCATAAACTTCATCATAAGAACAAATACCAATTTTTATTTAAAACAACGACTACACAAGGCAGTTACGGTCTCCTTACATAGCCCCATATCACACCAGCATAGGACCTAAGTGTAAGGTGTGCTAAGGTGAGAGAATCTGAGGGAGGCTCGGCTAACATCACACGAGTAGTAATTTCTATTAGTTTGAACTTCTCGCAAAGCGATTCCATTCTAGCTTCACACGATGAAGTTCAGCTTGGGTTTGTTCCAGATCAAAGCTCAGTGGTGCTACCTCCTTCCCAAGTTCTGTTAGATGGTTTTGATCGGTCCAAGACTACTGGGCGAGGCTATCGAATCTTCTTTCTATAATAATTAACCAAGAGTACTTGTATTTGGAGGAAATAATCAAAACATTTAGTTTCCAGTGCTCATATTGACCAATGGTCATATAACAGTCATAGCCCAACGGTCTCATTTTAATTATACTCATGTTATCAAATGAAACATTTTTGTTGAGTATATAAAAAATAAAATAACACACAAAATTAGGAAACAATATTTATTCAAAATTTCGAGTCGTTACAAAAAGTTAATAGACAAAATTTTTGTTTTAAGTTACTTTTTATTGAGGAATTTATTCATAAGGAAACATAATCACTTATCATGTTGACTTTCAACTTTTACTAGATTCCTAAATAAAACTCATATTTTTTTCCAAAAGATGAGTATTTAGGGAGACATGTTTGCATTAAGAGTACTATAATCAACTTCTAGAGAATCACCTAATCCAACAAAGAGAGCTATATACTTCCCATGTCTTTAGACTTTAACCAAAACCAAAACCAAAAAGGATAGTACAAGATCAGATAATCCAGAAAAGGATAACCCTTTAAAAAAAATCTATGCTTAATCTCCAAAATTTGTCCAACAAAAACCAAAGTTCAACGAGGACTATTCGATAAACAATTTGTCCATAAAATTCTTCAAAGTAAACCAATCTAAGATTGAAACCCAAATATTTGATGGATTTAGTCACATAGTCTTCCAAGTTAAAACGTAACATTTATCTCCAAACAACATCAGTTGCTCTTAATGTCTCGTATTGAAAAGTAATTAACCTAATCACATATCCTCCATGATAGCTTAATAAATTTACATAGATAACCCATAATAGACTTACTCTTAATTCATATAATCATATAACTAAAAAGAATCAGTCAAACTAACCAGGGACTTCATGTAGTCATGTGGTAGGCGATAAATACCAGTCGCACTTTGGTTGTGGTTTCGATTCCCACAGCTTTGCCCGACGCGACGGGTTGTCACACGGTCTGCGTGTTTTCCTTTTTCCAAAACTATATAATTCTTAAATCATTCCCCATAAAGAGATAAAATCATCAAAAATGATCATAACATATTTTAACCTCATGTTTATCTCATGCCTTTCATTTTCCATCATATCATATAATAACCCATAATTACCTCAAAAGTAAGGATCATATAAACACTAATGGTTACCTTTATAATTATTACCTGAACTTCCACATCGATTGGTCATCTCGTACAGGATGCATTACAGAACATACAATGTTTCAAGTGGTTGATCATGACTCCTTGATATTTGGTTTAGAACAACCACGAGTTTCCTCATTGAATCCTCCATTCTATCTAGTATCATAATCAGAGAACCACCACATTTTCCTTCAAACCTGTTGTCTCTTTGGTGCCTTCTAGATCCATCCATTCACTAAAAACAGAAATTCAGTGTGAGTATATCAACAAAACCATCATGTACTACTAAGGAAGGTAAACACTAAGATATACTTACTCATTCACTTTATCTAAAACTAGGACTCTTTCTGAAATCCTAACCATTATGGTAATGTCACTTATGCTTAAAGAATACCCTAACCTCTAAAGTTATCTAAACCGACCTTTGATACCAACTATAAGGCCCTAGCCTTAAACCTTACTTAATCTTGAGTTATTACAAGATTACACATTGAGGATCTTTTCAGGTTTAGAGTTTCAGAGAATTAGATCATGAAACTTGCATTACATTCCAAATTTAAACAAAGTGGTTACATAAAAGATAGTATTAATTCTTCCCATCAATGGAAACATATTGAAAATAAAACATGGATTCTTTCTTGACACATCCTTGACACTATCATCACATCATGCACCTTTCCCTTTACCTGTGCAAAACATTTCAAAAACATGGGATGAGCATAAATAGCTTATTAAGGGTTATAAAAATATGGAAAGGAAACATGAGTTCATATATAAATAAGAATGAAATCATACATTACACATAAAACATAGGCACTTTAACATACCTCATAAAACCATGAATGAATCATAGAAATCATAAGACATAAAGGTAACTTGAGGCATTCATAACATTCTTACGTAGGGAGTAACCCTCTTGGTTACGTTTGGAATACCCATCACAGTATATTCCCTAAATATCTTCAGAGAAACCTTAATGTTTCACTCCTTAGCGTTACCCAATGCATTGGAGAGCTATATCGAGCTCACCCGCCCTTAGTTTATCACATATCCACCTGTCTTCATAATAATGCCCAAGAACCTCAACATAATCGTATCACATAAAACGTGCATAAAGGAAACATAACATTCCCACCATTCAATCACAAGATATCAATACAACACACTGATATAAAAACGTTACAAAAACCATTTTCAATACCAAAATAAAATAAAATTAAAACATGGTATTTATTTTTCTTTTTAAAAAAAACTGTGTGGCTTGTAGAGGAAGCTGAAACTCAAATAATGGTCACGGCGGCAGATAAGTCGTTGTCGCCGCATACGTACGAAAAAAACATTCAATTTTTTTGTTTATTAAACGCTTCGTATAAAAAGTATTCCTTTTGAATAAATGTAAAAGTCAAAGGCGTTTATACACCATATAAAATAAGGTTGTGTATAAAACAAAATATGCCTCGATGAAAGGAGATTGAGACGAAGTCCCATACAAAGACGATATCCTTGGTTTAAGGATAAATCAATTGCATAATTATGTGTGACAAAAGAATACACCAAATATACGTGGATATTAAGTGTAAAATAATCAAAGGTCATTCACACATATTCAAAGGATGACATATTAAATAACTACATATTGAACCCAAAGAAATTGAAATTGGGTTAAGAAGTTCCATTGACAGCCTAACGACGTCACATCAAAATGAGTTGATGAGAGATAAAAAAAGGGTATCTCACCACTTGGACATAAAATTTACATCAATAAGGATATATGAGAACATATTCCAATGTAACAATATGTAAATTAAAGGATCCAACAAAAGAAGTCTTTTAAAAAGAGAAGGGTGAAAGGTTCCCTTACCGACATGGGTATCTTTCGCGACATGCACCCCGTGAATGAAGGACAATACAACATTGATGTAAATACTCATAAATGAAAGTATTATACACAATGAATAAAAAAATGGGATGTACATACACCACTCAAAGGAAATTGTAGAAGAAGTAGCATAAATCTCACGAGAATAAGAGTGGGATGAAAAATCCCTTACAAAAACTCGGTAGGCTAACGGAGACACTTAAAACATCCTAAAATGGATTGATGAGATCAAATAGGGTATCTCATCACATTACAATAAAATGTACAGAAAGATTAATATAAAAGAACATCCCCCGTCATAACAAATAGGAGCTTAAAAGAAGTGACATAAAGGAGTGTACTTAAAGAGAAAGAAAGAGGTTACATCTCTTACGAAAATTCGGCAGCCTAACGGCGCCACTCAAAACTTCCAAAATGGATTGATGAGAGAGAATAGGGTCTCTCATGATATCAACATAAAAATTACATTAATAGTAATATAAAATAACATCCCAATAACAAGAAAGATGATCTTAGATGGAATGACATAAAAGAGTGTACTTAAAAAGAAAGAGTGGAGTAGGATCCCTTATCTCAAGTCCAACATGTCTTGTTCGTTTCATTATATTCATGAATAATAAACATTTGTCAATTAATAATTGCCTAAGTACCTCCTTTAGAGATTATTATTCAGTTCATATCACATATTATAATGTTATAATAATTGTTTAATAATGTTTGTTCATATCAGGCATTTTTGCCGATGTTTGGTGCATGAGTCAAAAATGAACTTGTTTGAAAATATATTTCCCATGTAGTTATAAGTAAATAATTTCCAGAATAGTATTAATGATTAAAATATCATATATATCCGGTAAATATTTATTTTATACTATTCCATATCATTTGGAGATAAAAAACGAAAAGCAGCGTTCATGGAGACGGTAGGTCGTACGTACGCATGAACGCTACTTTCTTTTTTTGTCATATTAATGGAATTAAAACAAAATGAGGTATATATATATATATATATATGTTATAATTCCAGAATGATATCCATAATTTAGATGTAATATATTAAATATATATCAATTATATATATGTACTTATAATAGTACATAACATTTTGAGATAAGAAATGAAATGTACCGTTCATGGAGACGGTAAGCCGTACGTACGCATGAACGCTACTTTCATTTATATTTCATATTTTTATGGAATGGAATAATAATGATATAGAGGTATATTATAATTACAGTATAACATCATATATAATAACTTTAAATCCATCCTTTATACTTCACACATATGGCATTAATGAATCACATCACTTTGAGGGGGCAGTAGTCCGCACTTCCTTAAATGAAGATATCACGTTTACCCATAATGGAAACCATAAAGGTATTCCCAAAAAGAAAAATACAGAAGCTTAAGGAAAACATAAACATATTATATATCATATATTAATATAGTGTAATCTTAATGTCCACCTTTTAATGTGTTAAAAGAATGTTGAACAATCAACGTTTCGGGAGGCCGAAATTCACCATCCACAGAAACTGTATGTTCTTTAACCATTAGATGCAGGTGTGTGAAAGTGTAGCTCGAATACTTCATATAACAACATACTAGTGTATTGATGATACTGGAGTTGTTACACAAGATATGAATAAAAAGCGTTTAGGGGGTTGGAGAAGCAAAACAAAAAAAAGGACTCAAGTGAAGACATTACCTTAAAATCGGGTAACTCCCTTTGGTTTGAGCTCAAACGCTTCCTTGGGAAGGCTTCTGCCCAAAGTGAGGCTTCAAAGAGTAAGAGATGGAAGTGGGGAGACAAAATGGGCAGAGTTTGGCCGAGCCAATGGCTTTGGGAGTGTGGGTAAGGAGGTAGAGGTGGGGGCCTTTTATAAGGGGAGATGAGGGGCACTCTTGAAAGGTACAGAAAAGTCACGTTATTTTATAATGGTATTCAGATTTAAGAGGTCCCACATTGATGTTTTTTCGAGGATAAGGTGATAAGGGTTCAAAATCCACTCATCCAATAGGTTTTGGACATGTGTAGGTCTTAGATATTACATTATCTTTCCATTTTATTTAAATCGTAAAATAATGAGGTCATCGTTGCATCATCATGATGTCATAAAAAATTTAATTTATTTAATGTCTAAAAATTTTAAAAAAAATACTATGATATAAGAAATCATTTTAGCTATCCAATGAATATTTATAATCAAAAATATGATATTTATAACCCCATGTAAAAATTGTTTGAGTAAAACATTTCATGTTTGTCTCATTTTTACTTTATCTTTAAATAAAAAGATATTAATGTCATTTTCCAACCAAAGTGGCTTCATGGGGTCCCCATGTTGACCCATGAGTTGTCTTGGTCGGCCATGACACATCGAATGATGTTAGGATACGTGTCATGTTCATTTCATATTATTAAAACATTATTTATACCTTAAACTACACTAATTACCTCTAATCGCGATTAAAAACTTAATAAGTTACTATTCACCAAAAAATTATTTTTATCCCATTGAACCTCATTTTACTTCTTAATGACAACCATGTATGTCGGATATTTGAAATCCAAAACACAAAGATGGCAAAATTTCATTTAAACGGAAAAAACAGTTTTTATAAGTACCACATAGTGGTTTCACTACTCATCAAAAATTGAAGTATTTCAGAAAAAATCCCAAAAATTCACCCTAATCTATATTTGATATTCCGAATTCAAAAATGAAGTCTATTTTACGAAATTCAAAACATATAAGTCAGATTAATTAATTTAATAATTAATTCCCGCTGTTACAGCAAATAGCGTGTTTTTATGAAACAATAAGTATCAAAAGATTGACACTAGTTTAAGTCTGATTTCAAAGTGAAATTAATTCCAATGACCACTATTGGATTAAATGGTAAAAATATATTCTAATTTCACATTAAAACCAATTCAAAAGATAATATAATCATATAAATAAATTAAATTAAAAAGTGGTTTTGAATTAAAATACAACATTTTACACTATTCATTAAAAAAATGAACTTTATCGGAAAGATACCAAAAATTTACACAAAGTAAATTTTGATGTCCTGATTCTTAAAAAGAGTTTTATTTGGTCAAATAGAATGTATAAGAGTGAACAAAACTATATTTAATGATGGTTCTCCATCAAAAGGTGATAAGTGAACCTTTAGTGAATACTAGGGCATATACGCCTAAAATTGAATTCTTTCCATATTTTAAGCCTTTATCTTTTATTGGATAAATGTAAAAACATTTAAAAACATATATAATCAGATTTTAGTTATTTCTATCCATTCCCTCCAATAAAATGGCTACATGTTAACTACTATTTAGAATAATATTATTTTATTATTAGAGTGCAACATAAGATTCCCAAGAAACTCGTTGTTGCGTGTAGGGTACGCCATCGAGCATAGTGTCATCTTTAAAGACATATTAATATTTTATTCACAAATATGGATAAATATGAAAATTTCATATTATTTATTTACCTAGGGTGTTACAACAACAAACTGAAACCATAATATCTACCTTTTTACTATGATAGGTATATTTTCTAAAATGTTAATTTTGTTGCTTTAATGGTTTTCTCTTATTTCATTCTTTTACTTCTAAATCAATTTCACTCAAAATATTATTATCTTTTAAAGAAATCATCAAGAGTTAGAAATAATTATTGACCATGGGATCTCCTATATCTATTATTGACCATGAATTACCTTTAAAATAATATATCCCACATTGATATCATCTGTTTTTTTCTCTCAAGACAATCTACTCTATAAATAGTCAGTAATGTTCTTTTGGTTTATACCTCAATTTTTTTAATCAGATATCTTCTGAGATTTCAAAATCAGTAGGTTCTTCCGGGTGCGATTTAGTAATTCAGGACATATTCTATGGATTCATCTCCAAAATAAATTCCTACAAAGGATTTTTCATCCATGACTTTTCATTGTGAATGGTTGGTCTCTGGAGATTTTTATGATTACATTGTTTCTTCTTCGAAAAGAATTATATGTTTTCAAGGCTAGGAATCAATTTTTGTTGAATGAACTGGTTCTGATCAAGATCATTTCTATCATGATGAGGTGTTACAATTTTAAGAATCATTAGAGATAGACAATGATCTTAATATTTCTTTTAAGATGTATGAAAATACTTATAAAAATACTTCAAAATAGGAAAGTACATTTCTAGATGATCCATTAAGGGGAGATTATTTCTGTCCTTATCATAATTTACTAGAATCTGATTGAACCATTGATAGGTCTAAAGCCAAATAATCTCTTTTTGAAATTCATGAGGACAAAAGGAAAGTGAGTCTTATATATGGACATAATAGACTAATATCCCTTTGGATGGAATCATTTTTTATTCTGAGAAAATGTGATAAGAAAACAATGAAATTTTTAGATGTGTATGTGCTTGACTACATTGTGAGCATGAGGAATTTTAGCTGTATGGGGTTTATTTTCCAAACAATTAAGAAGCACAAATCTGGTGGTATAAAATCTATGTTGATCATGTTTCCCACCATTATTAGTAATTTTTTGAACGAGTGCATGGATAGTGTAATATATCAATTAAGTTAGATCCGAAATTCTTTAAAGTGACCTTCATAGTCAAAGATAAAATTAGGAGGCTCAAATTACATTTCAATCCTGAATTGAAAATGATTTCGAAAGATCCAGATTCTGATAGTGAAAAGGAAGTTGATGAAGGTAGTGAGAAATATTCTTATCCATCAATGTCATCTTCAAAAAAAAGAAAGAGAGTTAAGTATACAACTACAAAACCCTTAATGAAACAAAATGTTATATCCAATGAGGTTGCTACTGAATGGAGGAAGAAAAAAGAAAAAAATAATAGAAGGTGATCCTTAGTTTAGATTTAATTGAGCTGAAGCTTTGTCATTAAAATTAAGGTCTAAATATACATTTAAAGAAGATTAGAGAAAGAATAGTTTGTAGACAAGAAAGGAAGATTATATTGATATTCATAGTCTTCTAAGAAAAGCATAGAAAATAAAATCTTGAATTGATATAAGAGATCCATCGAGTAAAACTCAATTGGTTCTAGAAGTTAAAGGCATGTAGAATCAAATTTCTGAAAAATCAGCTACACAATAACTGCAAAAATGACATGATAAAGATGAAGAATAACAAGAAGAATAAGGCCAAGTAGAACATGATCAAGAAGAATAGGAACAGAAGGAAATATTAGTTGAAGAAAAAGAAGATACAAACAAGAAACATCATTCCAGAAATTCAATAGAAGTACCACCTTTTATATCCATCTCCAGATCATCACACCACCAATAGAGTATCCCAACAAGTTTCCTACAATAAATACATTCATGTTTTTGATAAAGAAGAAGATGAAGAGGAAAATGAATAATATTGTAATAATTAGAATCATCTATCTCAAGTAATCGGAATTTCATTTTGGTGATCTCCAACAATTTACTGAGGAAACTGATTCTAAAAGGGCAATTACTATGAAAGGGGTTTAGTACATTGAAATGGATTTGAATAGATTGGAGAATTTGTTACCTTTTATTACAAATGTTGAAACCACATTGTAAATTCTTTCAAATTTCCATAATGATATAACAGATTCTATTATGGTTTTAATGGATAGGTTTATAAGTCTTGAAGTTGATCTCAATATTTTCATGGAAATTTATACTGAGCACAGTAATGCTTATAATAAAGTTGTGAAGCGGTCTTATAATGTTGATGAAAGCCTAAAGAATCATTTGGACAAGAAGGAAGAATTTTTATATCGGATAAAAAACTAAAATATATCTATCTAAATTTTATTGATGATTTTAATGAAATGTTTGAAGAATTTCAAAGACCCGATACCTCAAAAGTATTAGCCTGAAAATATCTTATGTTTTTATATAAATGTTTGAAGAGATGATTAATTAGTTTAGTTTACTGCTGAATTGATTTTCTATCTTAGAAAAATCATTTCAACTCAAGATGGGTAATTTCAATAACTAAGAAGCAAGACTTAATGCTCAGGAAATAATTAATCATGTTCAGGAATATCAGCTCTAGAAGCAATAAAATATTATTGCTGAACAAGATGAGAAGCTGGGGATTAGTGGGAAGCTCTTGAAAAGCTCATAGAAAATAGAGAAGAGTTCAAGAATAAGAAACTCTCATTGTTTAATCTCTTCGAAAAACAAAAGGGGAAATATTGCTAGTTGAACTCTTATTATAATAATATTTTGTTTCAAGTAACATTTTTTGTTTCGTACTTAATTTCTCTATATTTGTGGAGGAAATAAATTCATTCATGTATTCTTTTTTGAAAATAATTTTTTTTATGAATGTTCGATTAATGGGAACTTCTCACAATAAAAAGTAAGGATAATACAATCCCTTATGATTTCATTTAACCAAGGATGGAATTAGACATATTAACTAGTGTTATTAAACACAGGGGGAGATATGTCTTTATTTTATTTTTGTCCTATTTTCTTTTGTGTTTTCCAAAAAAAGGGGAGATTTTTTATTCAAAACATGTTTCGAATTTTCCATCAATCCTTTTTTTGAAAATCACAAATCACACATATCATAATCACATATATTGTTTATCATGTATGTTTTTTTAACAATCGTAATCACTCACATTTTTTCATGTTTGATGTATCCTTAGGATGTACGTATTTGTTGTTCATACACATTGTTTTATATGATGTTTCATAATCATAACTAGATTATGTATTGCATTGTAGTTCGAAATACTAACATGAATGTGTATTGAATTATAATCAGAAATTTTAACTAGGTTAAGTACCACATTATAAATATGTATCTTAACATGGTTAAGTACTGCATCATAATCATGTATTGTAATCAAGATATGTATAGTATCCCTATATCATGTCTCATGCATCGTAAACAGGTTAAGTATTGAATTATAATCATATATCGCAATCACAATAATGTACCCAGGTTATGAATCATCACCAGGTAATGCATCATACTCTTATTATGTTTTGTATCAAAGTATTGTAACAAGATTAAATATTGTGCATCGAAACCTTGTTATGAATCATAACCAGGTTATAATTTGTAATTGATTGGCATTGATATCATGATAGGCCTAGAAAACAAGTTGTGTGTTGCATTTATGAAATGCATTAATCTTTTAAAATAACTTCAATACTGATTTCATGTATCCCATAATCATTGTTTTATAATTTTTTACATAATACATTATAACTAAAATGATGTCATTGAGTCGTTTATTTACCAATCAAAATGATGCTGTGTATTTTATTTTTTTGACCGTTATAATATCAGGTGTCCAAGTCCATCTCTGTTTTTAGGAGAAATATGAACTTCGGAGAAAATATTATAGTTAGAAATTGATGCCTATATATGGGAGGTCATTCAAACCAAAAAACAAATCTTTTTCTTCTATTAAGTTCTAGAGAGAGATGTTGTGACTTCTCTCTAACTTCATGCGAAATACTTGAAAACAAAAAAAAGTGAAAAACTTATTCCATATTCCTATATTTCTATGTGTTATGTGTTTCTTCTTTGTGAGACTGATCATTATGATAACGATCGAGGGATTTTGAGGATAGGAAGACGTGATGTTGATCATCATATCGAGGGCCTTCAATTGTTTGATGGATGGGGGAGTCAATTACCATCTGAATCGGGGACTTTCAAGGATAGGTAGACATCTTTGCCGATCATCGTATCGAGGTCTTACCAAGGTGGTATTAAGAAATACCTTTTATCCTAGGTGAAAGGGTACTCTTCTCATTGGATTAAAATTATTGTAATACTTTTGCTTTTCTGCTGCAATTTTTATTAGAAATGGAAAATTATTTTTTCCAATTTCTTTTCATATTCAATTCAATTTTAATTGTTTCAATTACAATTAATATTGTATTAAGAGATTATATATGCTATATGGAAGAACCATTAACATTTTTATTACACTAATCATATTTTTACATTACTTGTATTATTACATATTAGTATTTTTATTGGATCAAAGACATATATGGTGTATTGATTTTATTGTGAATTTTATTAGTTTAAGATCTCTTAAACTATTACCTTTATTATGTGTTTAATTAAATATTTTTATAAATGTACAATTCACCCCCCCCCCCCACATGTATTATGACATCTAATATACAAATACATATATATTATAATCAAACAGTATCCATACTTTTGATTAACACATCATCCCAGATAAGTAGAAAAAAAGATACGAAGAAGTAAAATATAAAATAAATCCAAGAACCTAACTTCAACTCCATCAAACAAAAATATCCTATTTCAATTACTAAACTTTCAAATGTATGTAATACATTGAGAAAATAAAGCATAATAAATATGAATGATAACTTTGGGTGATCAATTTGGGAAATATAAAGAAAATAAAACTACCGATTAAACTCATTGTGACTGCATGTGTCCCCATCGAGCCGGAAAAACAATATCCTCTCCATGATTAATCAAGAGTTGAATCAAAATTTGATACTGGGAAAATCAGAAGGTATTACCCTCTATTATACAATCACTAGACCACAAATTATGATATCCTCGATGAAGAAATCAAAAATGATACCAAAAATAGACAAATAAAATCAAAAGGACTACCTCTCTATGTTGTAGAAAGTATTAGACCCTCTTCGAAAACCCTATCTGCAATCGAACACAAGATGTTAGATGATATTTTGAGGAAATCAAGTAGTGTGATTTGAGCATCAATTCACCACAGAGGAGCGTCGGTAGTGCGTGACCTATGTGGAAATCATTTAATATACCGACAGGTTAGAAAATGGCTGAGCATTTTCAATAAGATCGATAAACTTTTATCAGTGCTAAACTTATAGTGCTTATAAATGTACATTTTATTAGCATTTTTTTAGCATTGATAAATCGTCAACTTTATTATCGTGAAAAAAATGTTGATAATGATGATTTTATCAGCGCTTAATACTTAAGTGCTCTTAAATGATTTATAATTATAATTATAAATAGTAAAATAGTAAATATTTATATATACATAACAAATAAGTATAAATTTAAATATAGTAAATATATTCCTTTTTAAATATATTTATTATAATTTTATATTTATTTATTTAAAATTATTGAAATATTTTTAAAAATTAATATTTATATCATTATATATATCTAAATAATTATACATATATATATTTATATAATTATAAGTATATTTATATGTATATAATTATATATATATATGTGTAAATATAAAAAATGTAAATATATTAAAATTTTCAAATTTATTATATATTTAGTTGTTATTTAAATATATAAAATTAATTATTTGTAATTATATAAATACATTTAACAAAATATTTATGTATTTATAATTATTAATATATAATTGTATAAATACAACAAATACAAATTTATAAATAATTTTTTACAAAAATGCTTTTCTCATTATTAATGAATGTCTAATTTTAAGTGCATACATATATGACAAAAATGAGTGAAATTGAATAAATTAAGAATATGTACACTTTAAAAATATTAAAAATTATATAAGTTTTATATGTGTACATTATATATAAAAATGCATTAATTACATATATGTGAAATTAATATAACACAAATTTGTTCTATGTTATATTGAAAAATAAAATGACATTTAATTCTATGTCCAGTACTATGGAATTCGTCAATAATTTTAATTCATGTTAATTTTAAATTATAAACCATTATTCAATAAATATATGAATATTTAATTTAAATAACATATATTTTTTTAATATAAAATTTATATTTACATACATTAATATATTTCTCTGTATTTGATCTATACAATTTTACATCATTAATTATCATAATTATCTAATTAAAAAAGGTTTAATATTTAATAATTTTTAATCAATTTATTCATTTTTGTCATTAATTATTTAATTAATAAAATTTTATATATATTTTTAATAAACTCATTTTTATTTCATTTATTCATTTTATTTATTCAGACCGTTATCATCACTGAATAAGAGCAACTGAAATAAATATTTATCAGTGCTAAAAATAGAGCGCTGATAAATAGTACCCCATATCAGTGATAAAAATAAAGTACTGATAAATGTTACCCCTTATAAGTGCTAAAAATAAATAACTAATAAAATATACCATTTATCAGAGTTAAAAATAAAGTGCTAATAGATGTTCCCTTTATCATTACTAAAAACAACTGTTAAAAGTTTGAATTTATTAGCACTTTCCATAATAGTGATAAATATTTTATTTATTAGTGTTTTTTTAGTATTGATAAATACTGGTGCAATTTCTAGTATTGTTTGAAATGTAAGATCATTATTTTTAAATAGTTCATATATTTACTTCTACTAATAGATAGCCCGTAGATTCATTTTATATACATGTGTAAATCATTTTTTTCACAATTTAATTTACCATATTCAAAACCTCCCCTCTATTGAATAGGTGGTAGCTATAATAATATTTTAAGAATAATATTAATAGTATACTATAGTACAGTAAAAACATGTTCATGCGTTTTATGCAAGAAATCAATGGAACTCTACAATGTGTGTATGATAAGACAAACATGGTGTTGATTGTACCGTAAAAAATATAATTCTTCTGCGTAGTTAACACAATACAAACATTGTTCCTTAATAAAAAAAAATAGTCAGTATTGCATGAAATGAAAAATACCAAACAGATTAATTTAATTTGAAATAAATATTTAACAAAATTTTGGGGTGTTGCAGCAACATTTGGAGGGTTTCAAATGTTTAGATATTGAACATCAAAATCCCACTATCCTAAATAATCTCAAAATTATTTTGATATTTTTTTAAAAAATTATTTATTTTGTTATTATTTTTAATATATATGTATATATATATATATTATATAGTAACACATTTTACTAAAATTATTTATTTAAAATAAATTTAGTAACATTATATATAAATATATATACTAATAAACAATTTCCAAATACCCTTTTATAAGGAATTATGCTAGGGAATTTTATCCCATTTTTGTTGTTTCATTACAAAAATATGTTTTCAAACTCATTAATTTACCAATCATTATGATATTAATCCCCTAAAAAGATATTTTTAAGATTTAAATTAAAAAATTGATGTAGGCACAATCCCCAGATATTACTCATAGGCCCCAATTTTCACCAACACCACCACTCATAAGAATCAACTGATATTTTTCTACAATTGAACTACAATCATATATAGAGATAATGTGCATATAAAAACATCATGCATAGATAATCAAATTTATGGTTCATTAATTCCCTGGTCTATTTTTAGCTCTTCACTTTGTGTTATGAGTGATTTATTGGATTGTTTTATATGTTTTCATGGATATGATTCAATTTTCCTTAGGTTGGTTCATTCATTTCCAATTTCCTAGTTAAAATTATATTATTGTTATTTTTATATTTCATACACGTTTTCATTAGTAAGAACCTTATATGATCATTCTTTGGTGATCATGTTAATTACAATAATGGAAGAACCCACCCTACATATGCATTTATTTTTCAATAAAATGTAATTTTATCTCCATAATTAGAAAAATTTATAACCTTGATTTTTGTACCACCCTCTTTAATAATTTTTTATAATGATTTTCTTGTTAACTAGCTCATGCACCATCAATTCATGATTTAAATGTCATATCTCTCTTAATAGAAAACATTTCTCTAGATTCATCATTAACTTCATAAATATTACAATAATTTTCATTTAAACCATATTATCTAACGATATACAAAAAATCCCCTCTCAATATAATATTTATATTTTCCTACCTAAAATCATTATTAACAATATCACACACATCCATCATTTTTTTATAAACTATTTTATATATGAATTTATTCAATAACTATGTAATGTGTCTACTCTTTAATAAGTCAAACATCATTACATTCATCAACTCTACCTTGATATTTATCTTCACCTACATAAGAATGATCTCACTTGACACCTATATTTTATTCTACATCTCCATCATGTTATTTAGGTACTATCTTCTCCAATATGGCATTGGATGTAAATATCATTTTCCCCAACACAATATCCAAAACATTAATTTTATGGTGTGAATTTAAACCATCCTTTTTTATTTAAAGGATCATTTTTATTATAAAATAATTAATTCAAATTTTTTTTAAATATACAATGATTCTTGTTCTTAATTTGATAGTTATGGTGTTATTATATTCAGACCATAAATCATTAAAAATGTAAAGTATTTTCATTGATTAGAATATAAATCATGTATTTATCATTAAATTTATATCATAAAACATTTAGTCTATAAAATATAGAGTATTATATAAAATTATGGATAAAAATCTATGTTCAAATAATAAATCAGCAAATGACCCATTTAAAAAATAAAATTAACCGATAAAATATTATTCGTAAATTTTTTATTAACATAAACATTTCCACTTGGAAAATATAAAAACAAAAATTATTTAAATTTTCAAAAAAATATAAATAATGGTCACTACATCATCTATCATTTAATTCAACACAATGAATGAAAATATAGAAAACACATAGTTATAGAGATATAACCTCACGATCATCCGATCACCCCCAAACCCAGACCACCCAACCACCAAAAGTTGGGATGAAAACTAAAAAATGTTTTACATTATCTAAATACTTCAACATATGGTATATACATTAAATTTAAACAAATATTTTTCATAAAACTTCTGTATTTATCAAACTACATGTCTACCTCACTTGATGGTAGTTGTTATTAAAATTACAAAGCATTCTTATGTAATAGTTTTTTATAAATCAATATAAAACTATAAACATGTTATAAAAAATATACATATAGATTTAGATCATATAAAAATAATGAAAATCTATAGGATGAATAAAAAACATCAAAATTAGTATATATAGTATAGTACAGAAAAAAATATCAAACAGAATCATTTTCATTTCCACATATAAAATTAAAACAAAACATTTTCAAATAGAATTAATGTAGTTTCAATATTATATTTTTTAAAAATACTCTTGGATCAGATATGAAAATATAAATTTAATTTCTACAAATTTTATAAAATGAAAAAAATATATAATTAATAATATGAATTCAATGTCCAAAAAAACTTGTGTTAGACTAACAAAATATTTCCATAACATTTCTAAAGGATATGTAAGGATTTAAAAAGGATTATATAATATTGAAATATAATTTTTTATATATTTGTAGCTAAAATTGTATAAGAAAAAATACATATGGGTAAAAATAATTTAACACGGTAAAAATAAAATTAGAAATACTAATTCTATTCATAAAAATCTAAAGCACACTTAATAAATAATTTTTTTAATCCAAACTACTACATGACACATGAGAATTCAAAAATCATCACATTTACAGTCATATGGAAAAATGATGGTGTTATTACTTTAATTTTTGTGGACTAATACTGAATTAAGAAGTTCTAAAAAGTTCCAACAATTTGATAATGGAAGAACCTTAGAAAATCAATTAGTTGGGTTATCAAAAAATTTTATCTTATTTACATGCATTTGTATAGCTATAATGATTTATCAAATGATGTGTAACCTTATATCTTTGTATTTATATCGTTCTTGATAAACCTAATTCTTGGGTAAATGAAATTCAAGCTAACTATCATAGATTACATTAACATTTTTATATGATAAATATAGTTTGATTATTATATATTTTAACAAGATATCATATTTAATTGACATGATTAAAGAAATGTATTTATTCTTATTTGTGTATGTAGTTAAGATATATTTAATGTTACATTTCCAAGATACATGACCACCATAATCTAAGAATACATATCAAGTAATCTACTTCTATTTTTCATCATTTTCATCATGATTAGTTTAAAAAATATATAATAATATAATGATCATAAATATTTAATTTTTTTAAAAAAATAAATATATTTAATGGAATAGAAATGTATTTTAATTTGTATTTTACAACAAGATAATAAAACATCCTTGGTTTTCCCACAAACTATCACAAGGTACACAAATAAAAGAACAATTAATGGACTATAACATATCATGGCATATATAAGGCTCCCAAATAAGGTATCATATGTTTTCTTGTTCATGAATTCTTCATTTTAATCATTTCAAGGGGACTATGATATAGAGATCTTAAAGAGCTATCACAAATGCATGTTGACATGTGTCATGTGATTAACCAAATAACATTTGACGTCCTTTTGAAAATATTAAAATATGTACATATAAAACAATATTGTTCTTTTTTCCATGATGATTTTAATACCTTTAATTTCTATTGAATGATATAAATCATTCATTTTAATAGTGTTGTTCAGTTAATATTTTACATGATTATTCATCCTTATTAAAATATATATAATCAAAATGACTTCAAAGTAAAACAAAAAGTAAATAAATATATTCTTAATATATTTATAGTAAACATGTGAATCATATTTTATTCTATAAAAAATATTTTCTGGAATTAGTTATTCAAACTACTTATTAAATTACAAAGATAGATTCTTAAGTATGATCAATATTTCCATAAAATAATGGATTTATAAGATTTACATACATTTGAAAATCCACAAATGGGTTTCATGTCCATTTTTACCAAATTTCCATTGTTAAAAAAATAGTTTTTACATTTAGTCACTCAATATAAAAATCATTTTGGGTAATAACGAAATTAAAAAATCTAATAAATAAGTTTTTAATAGTTTGGGAAAGGGTTTCACCATATTAATTTTTCTTTTCATTAAATCATTTCATTATCTCACCCTTAGAATATGATTGACTCTTTTCCAGACTTTTCCACCTCCTCTTACATCTCTATAATAGAATCCCCCTTACATTAGGCCACATAGATTTGTTTATAAGAACCATTTTTTTTAATTTCAATATATAACAAGGTAGACTTGACATATTTCAAATAAAGTGTATTCATACAATACATCATTGAATCATTGATTAAATTAAACAAATAATCATGATATATAAATAAAATAGGATCAAACCATCAATATCTAGTATAACATAAATATTAGATAGATATGACATGATTTTATTAAACTCGTGAATTTACAACCTTACTATAGTTCCAAATACCATTAAAAAATTATACAATACTACATTATTATATAGCTGACCTACAAATTTTATATGTAATATATAGGGATTAACACTCATATAATATTTGGGTAGTGGAAGACTTATAATATACTTTATGAATTTTCTTATCAGCTAATGATAAGTGAATTATACTATGGTCTTTATTATGAACTTATTTAGAGATGTATAGCATAATGGTAGTTGATTTTCCATCAATGAAAATTGTAATGAGGTTATTTTTCAGACCATAGGATAAATTATGGAGTTCATGTTAATGTAACAATGCACTAATTTTTATCATACATAAATTGAAATCATTATCACTATTTAACTTATCTATTTTAGTGTTTTTAAATCCCATTGGACTATATAAGATGGATCTGAAACTAATTTTTATTCTTCTTGTGTTATGGAAGTCAATATGAAATAATAATTATCCTTAAATCATGTACTTTGGATTACAAAATGAACTAAAAACATTTATTTATTAATAAAGAGAACTAAATTAGATGAGGAAGATTAAATATAATAATATTAAAAGTATAAAAAACTAAAAATAAAAGGAACTCAAATATATAAAATTATTTAACACACAATAGAACTATATTCACTCTAATAACACTACCACAATATCATAATTACTAAATAAACCACAAAAATATCACATCATTCCAAAGAAAAAAATAGAATCACGGAAACTACCCTATGAATGATCATGATCATAAAAAGTGGTTGTGATGAAACCTTTCATTAGGTTTTAATATATTTCATTCCTAGAAACATGCATGATGTGAACAAGATTTATGTAAGGATACATCAAATTAATTTTAACATAAATCAATGTGTATTATTTAAAATTTATAATATCATCAAGTTCAAAATCAAACACCTATGGCTCTAATGAAAATATTATTCCCTATATGTTCAGCCATCCAAATCCAATTTCAGGGGATCTAAAATACTCACCATTATATGAAATCACTTGAAATGGTAACCGTAAAAGATATTCAACTTTTAATATACCATGAAAAACTTGAAAAAAATATCCCCCAAAAATATTTTAAACTCTCATGAGAAGAAAATTAACTATGGATTTCTTCCCCTGTAGTACTAGGTTGTAACCCTCAAAAATAAAAAAAGTAATAATTTAATAATTATATGAGGTTGATTAATTTGGTAGGGGAGTCATAAACATGGAAAGGGAGGATATAGAACTTCTAAATCATTGATGGTACCAATGAGAGTATACATATTGAAGCACCACATCATGAAAATGGTGGGATTCATGTGTAATGAAATTTACTAAAACTATATAAAAATGTCCATTATATAAAAAAGAGACTTAAAACCCACTAGGGAAACACTACATGGGTGATCAAGGATTATTAGATCAATAATTACACATGACCTTGAATTCTGAAAAAATATGAATTTGATATTAAAATACAATTAAGAAAATATGATATTAAAAAAATTTAAAAGGAAACTAATCATAGTGTATCACTAAAATATAATACCCTATGTACAGAGAAATATATGCTGTAAAAAATCTAACCAATATCACAAGATTTATTTTTCAAAAAATAATAATATACTTAAAAACTAAATTACAACATTTTTCCTGAAATATCAGATGAATATCATTTACTAATATATCATAAAACTAAATATATTGACAAGGAACTAAATGATCTATAAATATTTTACTTATCCAATTTATATCCTCTAATGTTAGTATCAAAATTTGCAATAAATTCAAAACAAGAATATTTCAGTATGAATTTGTTCCTACATTTTACTTGCTAGATGAAATAGTTTCAAAAGGAAGGTAATTAGGTTGATTTAAAAATGATTTTAGTTTCACATCAGGGTTTATAATATGGGAGGTTGGGTTATCATATGAGGGGTACTATCTTGTAGTCTAGTTCTCTCATATAGATTTAAAACATAATAATGATTCTCCTCTAATAGAAAATATCAATTACCCTTATTTATAAATTTATTTGTCAACACCATATATTGATGTGAACATTTTAATATATCAACTATTAAACATATATATGTAAGATAGTTTCTCCTTAATTCTACTCTTATGTGAGTTATAATTTTTTTCTAAATTCTCCATTATTGAGAACTCTATAAATCATTCACATCTAGGGAAGTTAAAAGCTTATGGAGTAGGGATCTGGAACATTATATGAGAACACTATAAATACTAGTAATACGAATCAGATCACATGTAGTTCAATACAAATTAATGAGAAATTTAATATATATTAAGGTTAGTATGAGTGGTGGGGATAAAAATATAAAACAATAGGTTCATCTTGATAGATTCCTTGATATGTATTTTAGTGGCTATATGATTTATTTTCCTGATTCACACATGGTAATGAGACCAATAACAATCTTACGGGTGGTGGGGTTGGAATATCAGAACATGAAGACAATTAATTTGGTAGTTCCAATAAAATTTTTTTTAAAGATATTTATTTATTAAATCATAGGGAAAATAAATTTTTTTTATTTATAGAAAATTTTAGTGTTGTATATTTGGACAAAGACAAGATTAAAGGCTTGTAAATGATTCACCAAGATCATGATTTTCATCATTACATTCATGAATTATTTTTAGGATGCCCTTTTCATCTGAGAACACTTTATAGAAAACCTAATTGTTTTTATGTCTCTAGTGGTGCACTTAGAGTTTTATTTTCCCATATATTGTGATGCTCTAATTGGAATATATTACAATGATAGTCATGGTGGATATGAAAAGTGATCATATATAATGTCATTTTGGGATAGCAATCTAAAAAATACATAAAATTAGTGTTTGGAGAATCATCACAAGATGGATCTATATAGGAGATGAAGACAAAAGAATGGTCTTTTAAGGGGTACAGAATATAGTCTAAAATATAAATCTTTTGATTTCAACTCAAAACTCCATAAAAAGTGTACCCTTAAGGACATTTAATTTTTTCATGGAAGTTTTGATGAAGTTTATGGAAAATATTATTAGACTATAAGAACATGCATGATCGTCCACTATATTTAACAGATAAAAATCCAAAGAAAAGGTCACGTCCCTTACACAAATAAAAACATATTCAAGGACCCTCATTCGATATATCTTTTGTCTATTCCACAATTACACCACTACTATTGTCATATTGAACTATATAATCTATAATGAAGATAAAATAGAGAGATACTATACATTTATTCAAGCATATGATTCACCTAAAGCATTAGAAAAGTGAAACTCTAAGGCCTCAAAATTATTCATTACATAATATAGAATTATGTTTTTAATTAACATTGAGGATTTTTTAGGTTTAGATCTTTAGAGAATTAGGTCATAGATTATACACATCAACTTAAATATTAGATGTATACACATCTAATCAAAATCCATTATTTTTATAAAACAATAAAACTTTTAAAAAACTTGTTTAGCTCTATGTTTTAGATAGAATGACTTTTCCTTGACCCCATCCAAGACACTGTTCATCTTTAAGTCCTGTGAAAAACACTTCAAAACATGGGATGAACATAGAAATCTTAGCAAGGGACACATAAAGAAGGAAAACTGTTAGTTTTTCAAAACAACATATAAACCATGAATACTTTATCATAATGTAATAATTTTCACCGTAAATAAGTAGAAAAAACACTACAGTTAATATAACCTCTTGGATTACCCAATTTCAATCATAAAGATTGACATAAATCCCATATAAAACATTTTATATCATATAAAGGTAACTTGGGGCATAAACATAATTTAATGGAATAACCATATAGTAGAATTCCATACATATTCCATAATGGAATAGCCATACGTCCAACTTCCATACATATCACTAAATGGAATATCCATACAGTCGACTTCCATACCCAATGAATTGGAGGGTGTAACATTTCCACCCATCATTGGTTTATCACAGAACCACCAATCATTTGGTTTATCACATTACCACCCATAAAATTTAATTTTACCACTATATAATCATCATACATAAAAGCTTTAAAATATCATCATTTCCATCGTAAAATGTAATTTGAAAACATAAGAAATAATTTCAAGATGTTGAAATAGAAAATCCACTTTCAAAACCATTTTCAATACCAAAATACACAAAAATGGAAGAAGTGTTTTATTTTTCATTTTAAAAACATTAAGGCTTATATAGGAATCCAAATATCAAATAACTATGTCGGCAATGGAGAGGTAACTACCACTTCATACGTTAAAAAAATTACTTTTTTATTTAGTAAAATAGTTCTTATATAAAATATTCCCTTTTATTGAAAGTAAAAGTCATTGGGGTTTATTATACTCCGTGTAAAAGAAGAATTTGTATATTATCAAAACATGCCTCAATGAAATGAGATTGAGACGAAGTCCCTTACCTCATGTCCTATGCGACTCGTTCATTATTTATTTTCCTAAATAATAAAATTATGTTAATTTATAATTTCTTTAGAACATTTTTCAAGTTTATTATTCTATTTATATCATGAATCACCTTGCTATAAAAATTGTATAATTATTCATATTTATACTGGACGTTTTGTCGATGTTCAGTACTTTAGTCAAAAATGAACTTATTATAATGAAAAGTTGTCCTTGAGGTCAAATTTCCACTATATACATAATAATAGTAATGATTTGAATATAATATATATAGTGTATATGTATTTATAATATTCCATATCAATTGGAGATAAGAAATGAATGACACTTTTATTGGAGATGGTAACTCGTACGTACGAATGAACGGAACTTTCATTTCTATTTCAGATTTAAAGGATTGAAAACTAAATGAAATATAGGTATATAATAATTCCAATATAATATCAGATTTTACATATGTTAAATACGTTTATTAATTTCATACTTTATACATTCCATTTATGTAATTAATGAGTCATATCACATTGAGGGTGCGGTAGTCTGCACTTCTTCAAATGAAATTATCGTGTTTAATCATATTAAAAACCATGATGGTACGTTTTAAATAAAAAATACATAATCATAAAGAATATATAAAAATAAAATATATCATATAAATATAGTACCATCATAATGGAGACTAGGAGAGGCAGTAGGATATCATTGAACAATCATCATTAAGTGAAGTCGTAGTACTTCGTCCACAGAAACAATATGTTCTAAATCCATTAGATGAAGGTTTCTATAAGTGTGGTTTGAATACTTATATTAAAAACATCATGGTATACTGAGGATAAAAGTTTCTTTATGTAATCAAAGGATAAATGTAAAATAGGGAGTGATGAATTAGAATAATGGAAAGGAATTTTATAGATGATGCTACCTCTTAAAATGGGAAACTCCCTTTGATTTGAGCCAAAAGGAATTATTGAATTTCCTTCTACCTATGGTAAGGATTATAAGATGAAGAGAGGGATGTTGTTAGATTTTTAGAGTATATTTTTTATGATAAAATGGGATTGATAGGTGTGAGGATGTGGTTAGAGGTGTTTTCCATTTATAAGAGGGAGGATGGGTACTTTAGGATTGTCATGAAAGATTATTTTATTACAAACTAAATTTTGATTTTAAAAAGGACCAAAACACATTTAATTAAAATAAAATATGGGAATTGTTCGAAATCATCTCATCCAATAGTATTTAGACATGTTTATGTTTCAAATTTAACATTATCATTTAGCTTTAACCCTTGGTTAACTAAATTAACTAGTATCATGTCTTCTTGTATATTCATACTATATTGTTAATATAGTAACCATATAATGCCAATCTAACCTAAAAAAGTTCATTAATGAATTTTTTGTCATTATCTAAATCATTTTACCAAATCATAGATTTTTAGGACAATTATATCATTTAATAAAATATTCATTGATTTAAAAACTCATTTATGTGAATATTTATACTATTATTATCATGTCATAAAAAAATCCATAACACCATGATTATTTCAAATGAAACATAATTAATTAAAATAAAACTTGTAATTATCATCCCTAGAATCCGTGTATGGTAAAAAAAATTTAAAAATAAATTTATTCTAATATTTAAAATCTTATTTATTAAAATATTTCCTTAATAAGGTAATCACTATATCACCACTGGGTCATAAATAAATTTTTTGATTTGATGTATAAAAATTATAAATAAAATACCATGATGTAGGAAATATTTTTTTATTTCTAATTAAATCTTATATTAAAAAATATAAATTATATAACTTTATATAATTTTTTTTACAAAAACATACATGTTTAGGTTATATTTTCTTAACATTAAACTAAAAATAATTAAATGTCATTTTCAGTCACAAGTGGCTCTATGGGGTCCTAAAATAAACCCAAGGATTCCCATGGTCAGAAATGTCTCCTACAATTGTTTTAGGACATTTTTATGGTAATTTAATATTATTATAATATTATATTTTTACCCTTATTTATTGGATTTACCCTTTATCCATGGAAAATAATATATTTTTTGAAGTTACAATTTATAATGTCTAAAAATAAACTTTTCATATTTAAAAAATTATTTTCTCATGATTACAAATATGGAAAAATAATTTCCAAATTCAAAACCCATAAGTTTCAAAATTTAATTTAGAATTAATTCCCATTTTCAAAACCGAAATGCATGTTTTTTAAAAGTAAAAACTACTAAAAGATTAACATGAATTTTTTTCCAATTACAAAGTTTAATTACCTCTAATTATCCAAATTGTATTAAATGATAAAAATATAATCCATTTACACTTAAAAAACAATTTAAATTACAATATAACTATATAAATAATTTATATTAAAAGGATTTTTTATTTAAAATACAGTATTGTTCACTATTCATTAATAAAATAATCATTAACAGAAAAATAAAAAAATTTCATACAAAGTAAATTTTGTTGTTCATATTTAAATAAAAAGTTTATTTTTTTAAATAAAGCATATAATGGTGTAAACAATAGATCTAAAAATGGTTCTCCGTCAAAATAGGTAAATATGCATTTTCGAAAAATTCTTCTTTTATCTAAAAAACGAATTTAAAACATTACATTGAATATATGATATATTTTTCATTAAATAAAAATACATAAGGAGTTATATAAAGGAAAAATGTTTCTCTTTTAAATTGGTTTTTATAAAAACATATCCATTATATTAAATTGATATCTATTATCATTTATAATAAATTTGGTAACCAATGAATCGTCATTTAAACATGTGTAAAAATTATTTAAAAAATTATTTAATACTATTATTTCCCACCATTATAACTTCTAGGAATTAATTACTATTTAAAATAATAATATTATTGTATTATTTTTCAGTATAACTCAGTGTTATGTGTAATGTAAGATTTCAGAAAAGCTGGATGTTTCTTGTTGAGTACGCTATCAAAAAAATAGTCCCCTTTAAGATAAAATTAAAATATTAATCATAAGTATTAGTAGAAATAAAAATGTATTATTCTATAAATACATGTTTCATTACATTCTACCAAATTTTGGAAATTTAGTCCTCATAATTTTAAAATTGGGCACCAAAACATCATTGAATGTCCCACATCAAAAAAAGAGTAAATAAAACTATCACTTTAAATGAATGAAAGCGATGTACAATGGTCACCCGAGATAACACATACTATGATTCCATGAAAACATTGATATAGTAGAGAAAAATAACCATCAATTTTTGATGGAGAGTGATATAAAACATGACCAAGAGATATTTAACAACAAAAAAACCACTAACATGTGATTGGTTAGATGATATTTTATTCCATAATAGGAAAAGTAAATGGGTAACATTTTTTTTAAGTTCCCTTTCATAAATTTGGATATTTTATTTAGGAAATTGACTTATAGCATACAAATATATAAATAATTTTCAAATAGAGTTCCATCCTTTAATAATTCTAAACCAAAAACTAATCTTTTCTCCAAAAAATGAGTATTCAAGATGAATTGGTCACACCTGAAGAACAAGAATTAACTTATAAAGAATAACATGATCCAAAAAATATGAAATATTTATTTCCCAGTCTTAAACATTAACCAAAACCAAAATTTTTAGTACAATATAAGATAATCCCAATAAAGTATAATATTTTATAAAAATAAATTTTACTCATAATCACCAAAATTGAACAAATAATACCCAAATCTAAACAAAAACAATTAAATACACAATTGAACATAAAATTATTCAAAATAATCTAAACTATGTTTGAAACCCAAAATTCTTATGGATTTTATCATAAAGTCTTCCACAAAAATTTAAACACTTATCTCCAAATCACACTGACTACTCTTAAAGTCACAAAATTAAAAGTAATTAACCTAATCACATATTTTCTAATATAGGTTAGTCATTTCCATAAATAACCCAAAACGCTATAAGTCCACAATAAAAATATTTCTTCTTCCAAAATAAAATCCCCCCATTACTCCTCAAATGAAATCCCATAGTATTCTATTTTTCTTAGCTATATAGTGTTCCCAAAAGAGAGAATGTATTCCAAATTAACATTTATCACTTAATCACCGAATCATTTTCCTATAGTAAGGATATCTATTTCATAAATCATAAGTTCCCAAAATCAAAATATTATTGATCCAAAAATTCATTTAATTGAAAATAATAAGTCATACTAACCACAGACCTCACATCAGCTAGTTGTAGGTGTTGCGCCCTATTCACCCTTCAATTGTGGGTTCAATTCACATGGACTTGCTGGATGTGACAGGTTTTAACCGATTCTATGGGTTTTCCTTTTTCTAAAACCCTAAAATCCATATAACATTCTCAAAAATAAGATAATTTCGTCAAAAATAACAATAACATATTTTATCATCAAAGTTTATCTAGTACCTTTCATTTTGCATCCCAAAATGTTATAACCATTTATCACCACAAAAAAAAACAATCATATGAATCACTTAGGTTATCCCCTATATCCAAAAAATGAAAATATAATTCTTTCATGAAAAACGTTTTCATATATAAATCTTTAGGGTTTCACATACTATAAAAAGTCGTCCAATGTTATCCCAACAACAGCAGATTCTTAATACTTTTAAGTATTTCATCATCCTAAAATCTTCCATAACTCTTAAATACTATATATGTATACTTCTTACTCATTAAACATTCCTCATGATCCATTGACCATTAATTTCTAACATCTTTCATAAAAATTCTTCACTAAAAACAAAATCGTGAATCATATCCTATGATTCAATAATGTAAAAACATCATATATGAAATAATCAATACCTTTGGTTGGTCATTTTCAGTTTCTTTATGCTCAATTGGAATGGAATTAGGATTTGGTAAACATATATTTGTAAAATCCTGATGATCCCATTCTTGAACATTCTTAGTAGTATATCTATTTGTGTAATGACCATACACATCACATTTAAAACATTCGAACTATCCCTCATAATGAACATCTTTCCCTTTCCTAGATTCTACTGGATGCTTCCTTTTTTCATGGAAGGTTATATATTTATGACCTTCATTACAATATTTGAATCATATTCCCATCCCTTTGAATAATTTTCAATGTTTTTTTATTACACATCTTTAAGACATAGGTTTTTCAATATACTTACCATTATGATTATTACCTAAACAACCATTGGGATTTGTTTCTTGCAGATATGATCCCTTACAAAAATAAACAAGGATAAAGTGGTAAATCATGACTCTAGATTGCTTGTTAATAATAACCAAACGGGTTCTCATTGCAACACCCATTTCATTTGGTTTCTCATTCAGAAAACCACCATAGTTTCCTTCACATCGATTTTTTACTTTGGTTCCTGCTAGATCCACCCATTTACAAAAACCTAAAAGGTCAATGTGAGTATATCAGTAAAATCATCATATACAATATTATGAGGAGGGTAAACGATATGATATACTTATTCGGGTTATCTTAAACTTATTCAATTTATCTAGATTAACTATGACTATTTCTAATATTATAATATTTATAGTTATGTCACTTATTCTTAAATGACACACTAACCTCTATTGTCATCTTAACCAACCTATGATACCTACTGTAAGGCCTCAGCCTTAAACATTACATAATCTTTAATTATGTTAATAATTCAAATTGATGATCTTTTCAGGTTTAGAGCATTATAAAATTATAACATATCTTATACATAAAAACTTGAATGTTGTAAGTTGAAACTTCTACTCACTCTCCATTTTTTCATAAAACAAAAACTCTTTAAAGAAGGAACATGTATATTTCCTTATTTTAGACAACATGACTTTTCCATGAACCCATCCACGAACCTATTCATCTTTAAGTCCTATGTAAAAAATTTCAGTACATGGGATGATTATAAAAATCTTAGTAAGGGATACATAAAGAAGGAAAAAAGTCTGCTTTTCCAAAAAAAAAAGTATACCATGAAAACTTTATCATAAAGTAATAATTTTAACCATAAATAAGTAGAAAAAACACTTCACTTAGTATAATATTTTTTCATAACATTTTTATAACCAAAAAATTACAATAAATCCCATAGAAAACAACTTATAACATATAAAGGTAACAAGGGACATAAACATACTTCAATTGAATAACCATACTATCGACTTCCACACATATCGTTAAATGGAATAGACATATGGCCGACTTCCATACATATAACTATGTGGAATAGTCATACATCTGAGTTCCATACCCAATACATTGGAGTTTATAACATTACAACCCATCATTGGTTTATCATGGAACCACCCATCATTTGGATTATCACGTATCCGCCTGTCAAATGTCAAAGTACCATTTTATAATCATCACACATAAAATATTACAAATATCAACATTTCAGTCTTAAAATTTCATTTGCAATCACAAGATATAATTTAAAGATATTGAAATAGAAAATCCACTTTAAAAACCATTTTCTATACCAAAATACCGGACAAGATAATAAGATATTTCTTTAATCTATTAAAAACATTATGTCTTATATAGGAATCCATATATCAAAAAACGATTTTGGCGGCAGAGTGGTCATTGTCCCTGAATACGTTAAAAACATTAATTTTCTCTTTAGTAAAATGATTCCATGATAAAATATTTGATTTGAATGAATGTAAAAAACCAAATTGGATTATTATACACCATATAAAAGAAGAAATTTTATATTATCAAAATAATCCTCATTTATTAGATATTGAGATGTAGTCCCTTACCTCATGTCTCACTTGACTCGTTCGTACATTAATCTCATGAATAATAAACTTAAGATAATTTCTACATGCTTTAGAATATTCTTGATCATTATTATTCCTTTTATATTACTTATCATCTTGCAACAAAAATCAACTAATTATTCATGTTTATGTCAATTTTTTTGTCGATGTTCGCTACTCGAATAAAAAAATGATCTTTTTATAATTACAATTTTTTATTGAGGTCAAAAATACATTATCTCCATAATAATATTCATGATATAAATATCATATATATCATATACATATATATATATATATATCTAGTTTATATTTATTTATAATATTTCATATCATATGTTGATAATAAATGAATTGCATCGTTCATGGAGACGGTAAGTCGTACATACGCATTAACACAACTTTAATTTGTATTTCATATTTAAAGGAATGAAAACATAGTGATACATAGGTATATTATAATTCATGTACAAGATAATATTTTATATATGTTACATAAATTCATTAATTTCATCCTTTATATGTTCCATGTGTGGTATTAATGAGTCATATTACATTGAGGGGGCGGTAGTCTGCGTTTCCTCAAATGAAATTATCTTGATTACACATCATGAAAAACAAAAAGGTATGTTGAAAATAATAATTAAAATATCATAAATAAAACATAAAAATTATATATATTATATAAATATAGTACCTTCATAATTTCCACCATAATAGGCATTAAGAGATAAATTAACAATCATCATTTCATGAGGCAGTAGTTCATCCTCTACAAAAATAGTATGTTCTAAATATGTAACATACCATAAGAGTTAAAATATTTCTAAATTCTCATATGTTAAATTATTATTGTAACATGTGGGAAAAATGATTTATTAGTAATAAGTATCGTTTTTGTTAAACATTTTACAGAATGGTAAAAAACCTAATTATTACTCCAAAATATTCATTTAAATGTATTATGAGTTAAACACTGAGTGAGTATTTGTTTTAGAGGCCTACAAAAACTCATCAAAGATGGAATAAAATTACTAAACATAATATATTAATAGAACACTCATTATTCAAAAAAATTGAATAAATACAAAAAAATTCATCGTTTGAGAAATTTGAGACCCCTGTTATGTCCAAAATATGGTGTTCACCCAAGGAAGGGTTTAAAATTCGAAGGCTTCAGAAATTTGGATCTCTCACTCATTAGATACATTTATTATATAATATTTAATAATTATTTATTAAAAATGATTAAATATCTCTCCAAAAATCCGTTGTATGGGATATCTAAGAACACTCATGGGTCCGGAACGTGGTGTTTACCCTAAAAAATTTATAACATTAGTTCACATCAGGTGTTTGGATGCCTCTCTCACAAAAATCACACTTTTTATATTAAATAATTAATTATTCCAAGTTTTCATTAAAAAATCATTAATATATCTCAAACCACTCGTCATTTGACAAAAAATAGACTGTTGTTGTCTTGGGAATGGTTTTGTTTACCCTAGACAGAGTATTACTTTTATTCGCAATGGGCTTTTGGTATCATTTGATTATTGTTAAATTATTAAATACATTAAATGAATTAAACAAATGTATGTACTTTTAAATCATCTCCCAAAATTCCATTTCCTCCATTTTAACTCCTATATGAAACAAAAAATCTGGTAAATTATCTATTTTTTGATGATTTAGAAACATAAATGTCATAATGATATGATTATATTAATTCCATAATCAATTTTACAATTTAGTTTTGGATTTAACATGTGTTTAAAGGAGGGGATATAAATCCTAAGATTCTAGGGTTATAAATAGATGAATAATTTTTTTGTGGCTCTTATTGATAAGGTCATGTTTGATAAACTTTGGGAGTCCTCTATGTGTGACATGTGAAGCTCCTTTGATTCGATCAGTTTTTTTTCATTCTTCCTTCGCACCTCCTTCTAGTTTTCGGGCTTCTAAAAAGGTGACTTGCTATATTTTTTTAATTATTCAATTACTCTATTATATTAATCCTTTTTTAAAATAAATAATTATTTATGTTAAATTAATTTAATATTTAAAATAATAAATCTAAATAAAATAATGGTGGAAATTTAATATACTTATAAAGACCTAAATTATCAAATGATAATCCTAAAATTATCAGATGATAATTTTAATAGATTTTGGATTATGAAAATATATATATATATATATATATATGTATATATATGTATATTGATAAATTCACTTGGAATAAACATGGTTTAATTAAATTATATTGGAAAACTATAATTTCAATGGTTTAATGAAGGATTATTACTTAGTTTATCAATGGATAATAATAAAGGTCTACCACATGTTTTCATGGTTTAATTTAAAGATATTCCAATATCTAATTTGGTTTATAATTATTCTATATATAATATTGTGACCATATGGGTGGACATGAAATGATAATTTAAAATTTTATTGAGGATAGTGGAAGTATCATCGCATGGGATAATTAAAATGATAATTCAAGAATTATCCAGGAGATAGAAAATGTAATCGCATGTGATATTTTATTTTTGTTGTGAAATAATGTAGGGGTATATGTTTATTTAACGAGGTTTATAAATAATCTTATGGAATTTTATTACGATTACATGTGTTAACGTAATACAATAATCACGAGATTACCCTGGAGAGAGAAAATCTAATCGGATGTAATATTTTATTCCTTGTGAAATAAAATAGATGTTTTGTTTCTTGGAACCCTTGACGAAAATTGAAAATCGGTGTTTTGACCCTTATGATAATAAGGTTATTAGAATCTATATTGAACCACATAGGATGTATTATCATTTCCACTAACATCAATAACCTTGAGGTTGGTGGTTTCTTCCCAACTTCCCAAATTGATTATCCTTGTATTGCATTATTTATTTCAATTGTTGATTTAAATATAATTTCTAAAATTTCCTTTCAATTAAATTTATAAAAACTAAATTCCATTGAATTGAGATATTTGAAATTGTTTTGTCATTAAAATTACAAAATCCATAATTCCATTGAACTGGTTATGTTTATGGAAATTTTTTGAATTATATTTTTTAATTTAAATTGTGGATTAGATGGAAATTATTTTAATTAAATTGTTGAATTTAATTGTGGAAATAAATTGTGAAATGATGGAATTGATATTGAATTGATTCAAAACTAGTGAAAATGCATTAAGATTTATTGATTGAAACTCAGTGATTTTATCTTGTAAAAAGGCTTGTTTTTGAATAAAACCTGATTGGTTTTAAATGTAAAGAAATTGGAAATTTTTAAATGGAAGAATGTGATTGATCGTATTTTTAAGCGGTCGTAAAATAGTTCACCCATCATATAAGATTGAATGAAAGCCTTACGTAGTTAGTGAGTTATTTGGATACACTTTATGCTACGACCCCGTTCTATAACATACATGTGTCGGGTCACATCCCTGATGGGTTGGTGAAGAGTCTCCTTTGGGATGTTTCATAGGGACATGTGTATACACATTTTTCTGAGTTCACATAGAGATTGAGGAATCATATAGCTGGTAAATACTATCATACCTTTTGGCAGATGACCATGTTGCTCACTAGTTTATTTATATTTGAGATATAAATTTATGGCAATGCTTTTGAACTGCTTTACATGCCTACTGAATTTGTATAAATTGTTTTATATAAATTTAATATTTAAGCCATAGTTTTAGAAATATTCCATCATTGTAAAGCCTTTTCTTAATGTATTTGTCCAGTATTTTGAAAATATATACCATGTTTTGTTTAAATATGATTTGGAATTACAATACCTATTTACTTTAAAATTGAAATATTTTATTTGGATAATCAATATTTGGCCTATGTTATGGAATCTCTGATGGCATTCTTTTGGGATTAGGCTCACACCCTACTTTTCCCTTCGGGTGTTTATAGACTTTCTTCTTCTAGGTTTGAGCAGTGGGATTGGATCTCTTGGATGTGGATCCAGCTGTTGAGATTTTGGTCTGGGTGAGTTGTGTCCTTAGGGACCTTAGGGTTGTTTTACCCTTTTTAGTACTTGTGTTATAGTACATTGGGATTTTTATTCCATGTTGTATTCTGTTACATCACACCCAGAGGAGTTTCTTCTGTTATGCATACTTCTTTATTTTCCATTGCTTCCATATTCTCATGGAAAAATCATTCCCACTTGTATGTTATATGATTCCAAGTGCTAGTCGCTGACCCTTGGGGATATGGAACTCCCTTCGGGCTATGTGAGGGTTGGATCTGTTATCAGGTTACCAAGGTACCATGGTTGGTACGTGGAAAATTGGTATTAGAGGGAGGTTAAACATATTTCCTTGAAGACAGTATACATTTGAGTATTCTTGTTGGGACATAATAGGTAGTTGTGATTAAGTGCATGGCTAGCTCTCACTGCAATGAACCTTAAGTCGACAGGTGTGGGTAGGGAAAGAGAACTTGTGGATTAGTTCTAGTGTTTTCCTATTTTGAATAGGATAGAGTGAAATGAAAATCATGTATGTTCTATCAGTGGGGATCATGTTTCCCTCAATGTTATATACGATCATTATCTAATGTCTTTCTTATTGTGTGTCGATGTTGTATAACATCATGCCTCTAAGAAGATGTGTGAATTAGATCCAGGAAGGGGATACTAGTGAACATCAGTCAGTGAATCCTACAGTGGACCCGAGTCTAGTTGAGGTGATTGAGCCCCCTGTCCAGGCTCTTGGATAAGCACTACCTCTAGTCCCCATTCAGGCTCCAGTTGTGGAACCTAGGGGGGCACTCTTAGAAATTTTTCTCAAGATTTCATTCACCAAATACTATTAGTTTTAAGGGCTCCACTAATCCTCAACATGATAAGGATTGGTTGGGTTGTATATAACTTCTGTTTGTGTTCTTGTAGACACCGAACGAGATCAACGAGATGTGTACCACCTTCGTGTTGGAGGGACCAAGAATCAGATGGTGAGACAAGATAGTGACTAAAAAGAAACATGATATAATAGATTGGAAGGAATTCATGGTTATTTTTAACAAATATTTCTATCCATGGTCAATGGTGTTGGTTAGAAATGTGGATTTTTTCAAGCGTGAGCAGGATAAAAGAACTCTAGATCTTGCGGACATTTGGGGGACTTGCAGCGAGATCATAAAAACCTTCAAAAACTACGGGGCAATAAAATTATTCATGTAAAAAAGGGTTACAGCCACATGAATCTAGAATGAAGCTTCTTAACGTAGTGTAAGAGTTTCTAGAGTAAGTAGATACCAGTCTAATGACATTTATTGGTATCATTACAATTGTTTTGAAGTTAGTGACTACTCTATCTTATACAAGTGAATACCAATCTTTTATTAACCGATTCCATTAATCTTCTTCATCTTCTTATTGAGAATTAATATTGTGTAAGGTATATTACTATACCCCATTGTATAAAGTGAGATCTGGGTCATCATAATCCCTCATGTGTCTTCTCTCTATTATTTTTCAAAAATGATTGGAGTTTTTTTTGGTACCCAACATGAAATCTCTTAATGTAGTTTTTGGGATGGATTGACTTGTTACTAATAAAGCCCAAAATATTGTTATCTTTTATGAGTCTATATTACTAAACCCATTTGTGTGTCGATTGTCCTTTAAGAATAATGTGACCAAAGGTTGAGTAGATCCTGACCTTCTTATCTAGAGTTGGAGAAGTGATATCCGTGATTAGATTTGATCTGGAGTGAGATTCAATGAGTGGTGGTCTCCCTCCAGTCATTGTTGTGTTTCGAGACAAGTTTCCTTTTGAATTATCTGGTTGTCAACTGGTAAGGGAGTTTGAGTTTTATATAGACTTAATTTCGGTACTCAACAAGTTTTGTTTAACTCTTACCAAATGGCTGCAGTTGAACTAAAATAACTAATGTCCCAGTTCGACGATCTTCTTGAGAAATCCTCTATTCACCCAAGTGTATCACCTTGGGTGGTGCTAGTTATCTCCTACATGTAAGCTAACTGTTCTCTAACATTTTCTATTCTCGAGATGATTCTTCAGTAACAAAATCTCTTTGGTAAATTCCATAGCATTAGAGACTCTCTTTATTGTGGGGAGACTTATGCCTAGTGGTTGTTCTCCATAGAGGATGTTTGGTGTTATCTGAACCATTATATTGTAACATTAGCGACAAGGAAGGCTAAAATGGGAGACTCTGATATTTTCTGATGGGTTGTGCACCAAGGAATAACTAAGACATTCAATGACTTAACATAGTAGTATTGGTGACTATGTATTCTTGAAGGTTTCACCCCAGTTAGGTCATTGATAGCTTAGGAGGAAAAGTAAGTGTGCTCCTTGTTTTATGGGATCTTTTTGAGGTTTTTGATTATGTGGGGAAAGTTGTTTAACATTTAGAACTAATATTGCAACTGACATAGATACATAATGTGATTCATGTATCTCAGCTTCAAAAGCATTTATCTAATCCATCTAAATGTCTTTGAGTTGGCGTGATCTTTAAGTGGAACATGTTTTATCTATGACTGAACGACTAGTCGTGATTGTTAATTCTGAGACCAAGGTACATCATAGTAGGATGATACCTATGGTTCGTATAATATAGAGGAATGGTTCGAATTCTCATGATACATGAGAGAGGGACGCCCTAATGAGAGAACAGTGGTCTTGAATTTTTGATGTGGAGGCTTTTTCGTAGAGTTTCTGGGGAAAGAAAGATCCTATAGTGGGGAGATTGTAACATAAAATTACAATTCATAAATTCCTAAAATCCCTTATGTTAAATTATTACTGTGATAAGTGGGAAGAATTATTTATCAGTGAAAATTTGTATTTTTTAAACATGTTACAGAATTGTAAAACACCCAATTAATACACTAGAATATTCAATTAAATATATTATGTGTTAATCTCTGAGTGAGTCTGAGTTTTCGAGGCCCGCAAAATCTCGGTGAAGATGGAATAAAATTATTAAATAGAATATATTAAGTGCACACTCTTTATTTAAAATAGTAGAATAAATACAAAATGATGCCTTGTTTGAGAAATCTGAGACAACTGTTATGTCTGAAATATGGTGTTTACCCTAGGAATGGTATAACATTTGAAGGTGTGAGAAATTTCGATGTATCGCTAATGAGATAATGTTATTAAATAATATTTAATCTATTATTTATTAAAAATAATTATTTATCTCTCAAAAATTGTGTTGTATGGGAAATCTGAGACCACCAATGGGTCCAGAACGTGGTGTTAACCCTAATCAATGTATAACATTTGTTCGCATCAGGTGTTTGGATGCCATGCTCACAAAAATAACACTTTTTATATAAATTAATTAATTATTCCTATTTTTCATTAAAAAGCCATTATTATCTCTCATACACTAATCGTTTGACAAATACAAGACCACTGTTGGGTCCAAAACATGGTGTTTACCCTATATGGGGTATAACATTCATCTTTCAATGGGATTTTGGTATCAATTAATTTTTTTAAATTATTAAATACATTAAAAGAATTAAAAAATGCAAGTACTATTCAATCATCTCCAAAAAACGCCATTTCCTCTATTTTAACATTCAGATGAAAACCAAATCTTGTAAATCCTCAAATTTTTATGATTTAAAAATATTAATTACATAATGAGATGATTATATTAACTTCGTAATCAATTTTACAATTCATTTTAAGATTTAACATGTGTTTAAAGGAGGAGTTATAAATCCTACGATTCTGTGGTTATAAAGAGCCAAACCATTTTTCTGTATCTCTTAGTTGATGCGGTAGTGTTTTATAAACTCTAGGAGTACTCTACGCTTGACATGTGAATCTCCATCGATTCGATCAGTTTTTTTCATTCTTCCTTTGTGCCTCCTTCTAGTTCTGGTACTACGTATAAGGTGACATTCTATATTTTTTTAATTATTAAATTACTATATTATATTGTTCCTTTGTTAAAATATTGGATTATTGTAGGTAAATTAATTTAATATTTAAAATAATAAAACAATAGAAAATAATGTCTGTGTTTAAATTAAATTATAAAGACCCAAATTATCAAATGTTAATCCAAAAAATATCTAATGAAAATTTAATTAGGTTTTGTATTATCAATATATATATATATATATATATTAATAAATGAACTTTGGATAAACGAGGTTTAATTAAATAAAATTGGAAAACGGTAATTTTGATGATTTATTGAATGATAATTATTTAGTTTATCAATGGATAATTATAAAGGTCTACCACATGTGTTCTTGTTTTAATTTAAAGACATTCCGATCTCAAATGTCGTTTATAATTATTCTAAGGATAATATTGTGAACATATGTGCAGACATAAAATGATAATATGTAAATTTATTTAGGATAGTGGATGTTTCATTACATGTGATAATTAAAATGATAATTCGAGTATTATCCAAAAGAGAGAAAATGTAATTGCATGTGATATTTTATTATCTTGTGAAATAAAATAGAGGGATATGATTATTGAATGTGGTTTATAAATATTCTTATAGACAATTATTATGATTTCAGTCGTTAACATAATACTATAATCTAGAGATTATCCTAGAGGGAAAATGTAATCAGATGTAATATTTTATTCCTTATAAAATAAAATAGATATTTTGGTTCTATGTACTCGTGAAGAACATTTACCATCACTGAGTTGACACTTCTCATGATATGGTCGTTAGGAGGTGTATTGAACCACACAGGGTGGTTTATCATTGCCGTTGGTATCAATGACCTTGAGGTAGGTGGTTCTATTACCAACATTCCAAATAGATTATCCTTGTATTGCTTGATTTATTTCAAATTTTCATTTAAATTAAATTTCTCAAATATTCACTTACTTAAATTGATAAAAACATGATTCCAGTGAGTCGATATATTTTAAATTATTTTGGCATGAATTTTCAGAAAGCCCCTGATTCCATTGAATTGGTTTTGTTTATGGAAATTAGCTAAATTAAATTGTTTAATTTAAATTGTGGATTTGATGGAAATGATCTCAATTAAATTTCTCAATTTAATAGTGGAAATAAATTTTTTAATGATGTAACTGGTTGTTAATGGATTTAAAAGTAGTGAAAATGGATTAAAATAGTTTGATAGAAACCTAGTGATTTTATCTTGTGAAAAAGACATGTTTTTTAATAAAACATGTTTGATATTAAATGGAAAGAACTTGCACTTTTGAAATGGATTAATGGGATTGATCGTATTTTTAATTAGTCTTAAAATAGCTCACCCATCATGTAAGAGCACCAGCAAGCCTTATAATGTTTTTGAGTTATTTGGATACACTCTATGCTTCGACAACGTTCTATAAAATACTTGTGTTGGGTCACATCCTCGACGGGTTGGTGACGAGTCTCCTTTGACCAGTGTCATAAGGACGTGTGTATATACATTTTTCTGTGTTCACATATAGAATGCGGAATCCTATATCTTATAAATACTATCATTCATTTTTGTAGATGACCATGTTGCTAACTTGTTTCTTTATATTTGAAATATAAATTTATGTTCATGCTTTTGAATTGCATTACATTCCTGCTAAATTTTTATAAACTATTTTATATAAATGTTTTATTTAAGCCATCATTTTTGAAATATTCAATCATTGTAAAACCACTGCTTAATGTATTTTTTCAATAATTTAAAAATGTATAGAATGTTGTTTTTAATATGTTGTTGAATTTCCAAACCTTTTTACTTTAAAATTGAAATATTTTCTTTGGATAATATATATTTCGCATCTGTTATGGAATCATTCATGGTATCCTAATAGGTTTAGGCTCACAACCAAATGTTGCCTTCGGGATTATGTAGACTTTCTTCTTCCAGGTTCTAGAAAAGGGAATGGATCTCTTGGATGTGGATCCACCTATTGAGATTTGGCCTTGGTGAGTTCTGTCCTAAAGAACATAGGGGTTGTTTTCCCCAATTTAGTAGTTGGGTTGTAGTACTTCGGGCTTTTCATGACATGTTGTGTTTTGGTACATCATTTCTAGTGGAATTTCTTTTGTAATGCATACTGCTTCGATTTCATTATCTTCCTTATTATTATGGAAAAATCATTCCCACTAGTTTTTTACATGATTTCGGGTGCTAGTTTTCGACCCATGAGGATCGAAAATGCCCTTCTATCTATGTCATGGTTGGCCCGGTTATCGGGTTACCAGGGTATATGGGCCGGTTTGTGACAAAATCCAATATATGGAGGTGTGTGTAAGTGTAGTTTAAATCCTTCTCGTAAAAACAACCTAGTATATTGAGGATAATGTATTTATTATTTAATCAACGAATATGAATATAATAGGGAGTGAAGAAAAAGAATATTAGAATGGAAATTTTAAGAAGACTATACCTCTAAAAAATGAGTAACTCCCTTTAATTTGATCCGAAAGGCTTTGTAGAATTTACATATGAATAAGTTGAGGCTTTTTAGAGGAAGAGAGGGATTTTTGTAGATTATTGGAGACTAGGATGGACGAGATAAGGGAGGAAATGGTTTGAGTAAGGGGATAGATGAGGTGGCCTTTTATAAGAGTGTGGAGGGGTACTTTAGGAATGTCATGAATGATTATTTTATTATAAACTGAATTTAAATTTTCAAAGGGTACAAAACTCATTTAATTAAAAGATAATCTGATTATTGTTCGAAATATTCTCAACTAATATGATTTAGACAAGTTTTGGTTTCAAATTTATCCTTATTATTTAGCATTAACCCTTTGTTAAGTAATTTAACTATAGCCATGTATTACTGTATATTCATACCATATAGATAATATAGTTAACGTAAAATGAAAATAGAACCAAAAGTGGTTCATTAATGACATTTAAAACATTATCTAAGTCATTTGGCCGAAAATATGACTTTTAGGACTACTATATCATTTAATGAAATCATAATTAATATAAAAACTTATTTATTTCAATTTTATACTATTCATATCATGACTTTTAAATTATCTATAAAAACATGATTCTTTTGCAAAAACATAATTATTTAAAATATAATATGTCATTATAATTCCAAATATTCATGGATGGCATAAAAAAGATAAAAATAAATTTATTTTCATATTTATAATATCATTTATTTAATTCATTAATTAATAAGGTAAGCACTACATCACCATTGTTTCATAAATAAATTTATTTATTTGATTTCTAAAAATTATAAATAAAGTACCATGATGTAGGAAATATTTTCAACTTTCTAATGGATTTTTATAGTCTTAATGATGACAAATATTACAGCATATAAATATTAATTTACCCAAAGATACATGTTTAAGTAATAATTATCATAACAGTATATTAAAATTAATTAAATGTCATTTCACATGCTAGTGGCTCCATGGGGTCCGAAAATCAAAAGTGGATTCCAATGGTAGTAAATATCTCATCCAATAAGTTTAATACACGTGTTATGGAAATTTAATAATATTATAATTTTATAATTTTACCCTTATTTACGAGATTTTCCCTTTAACCATCGTAAATAAAATATTTATTGAAGTTACTATTCATAATGTCTAAAAATAAAAGCTACCTATTTACAAAATATGGACCTCATGATTCCCAAATATGGAATCCATTCTTCTATATTCAAAACAAAAAAGTTTCATTAATTAATTTTAAACTAATTCTCGTTGTTAGAACCACAAAATATGTGTTTTTTATTATGAGGAAAACACTTTTAAATAAAAGTGGGAAACTGGTCAAGTACACAAAACAATCAGTCAACATGTTAAGTCATGGCCAAATCTAGGATTTGAAATTTTAGCCTATTAGAGATCGTACCTCTGTGAAGACTCCATTGTGGAATGATAGTCTTCTTATCTGAATCCTCATTGAGTAGGTTTTCCAAATTTTATGCCATCTTGTACCAATTAAGGATGAGCTCTTCCACAGATATCTTATTCCTGTTGAATCCAAGAGCCATAATTCCAAGTTGTTTTTGATACCAGTCACATTGCTCCTTGGAAAGGTTACCCTGAAGGCACCTGCCAACTAGTCTGTCAAACTCCTCTTGTGTAGTGATGACCTGTAAGCCTTTGCCTGATAATTCTTTGTTTCCATCGATGATGATATACCACTCAGCACACTCTATCAGTTCCCTCCCATTCGGGTGGAAATCCGATCCAAAAGGCTCCTTTCCATCATGTGACGGGTCAATGACTGACGATTCCCCTACTGATGGATCAAGATCCTCAGTAGACTTTTCCTCCACTTTCTTGGGACCCTTCGGCGGAAGATTACATTTACTTTAGGATCTTGTTACGGGAGGACATAGTAAGGAGGAATAGTCTTTCCTCCCCCACGGCCTCCAAGAGTGCTTAAGAATCCCATCTGAATCAATAATGGTGTTCTTACCCTTCCTGGAAGATTATCTATTATAGTCATCCGCAATGTCCACTTCCTTGGTTCTGAGGATAGAGTCCAAATCAGAATACTTATCTTCTTGAGAAGCCTCCACATAATCCGCTTCCTCTGGTGCATGGCACTACTCTCCCAGCACTGTGAATCTATTGTGGGACTGAATAGCCATTCCTCCCGACATCACTGCCTTGAAATAGGATGTTCTTTCAATCAGTTCCAGTTCAGACAGATTTGAACCTATGGGATGCACAAATCCACATCCCATGAATTGAGCCTACTGGTTAGTGTCCTCCCAAACCGAACTTTGAAGGGCACCAACACCCGATGAATTATAGGCCTCCATACACGGCTCAGCTAAAACGAGCTTCCTGGCTAGAACAACATCCAAGGTCACTGCATGTCCCTCAACTACAATTGAGGTGGAGGGAAAATCCTGGAACTCACAAACCTGAGCAGTCTTCCCTGCACTGCTTGACAATGGGGAAACACCGAGATCATGCCTCAAATGGGAAAAAACCTCCACAAACCTCTGTTCTGGGACCTTAGGCATTGTGCCCATAACCACACCTGAAGAAATATCATTCCCCAAACCCAATGTTATCTACTCCGAAGGAATCTAATCCTCACATGAAGATTTAGGAGCCTTATTGCAAGCCCCACTATTCGAACCCACAAAAACAACCTCAGACAATCCTCGGGGGACCATTCTGTTATCAACCGCATGAGAAGTTTTACGATGTGATGAACGACATTCCTGATGAAGGTGACCCAGGAGAAAACAAGAAGCACATAAAGCGTACCAGTTCTCAAAATCCACTGGCTGGGGGCATCAGAGTTATCCTTCAACCTCAATCTAGTCTTCTTCAATAGGGGGTTTGGAGTCATTGACATCCACACAAATCCAGGGTTCAATTAGATGGCACAAAGTACTCAAATGATCATCTAAAGACAAAAACATTCTTACCATATTTCCTAACAAATTACGGATATCTAGATTTTGAAATGGTAGGGGAAGACCCGGAAAGCTTACCTAGATCGCCACGGATGGGGAATCCATCTTATAATGGAAATCGTAACTCCATCGCATAAGAATGAAGTGGTTTCATTCGTTGGAATGAAGGCCATTAGACCAAAAAATGACGAGATCATCATCATTGGAGAACCGCATAAGGAAGTGTCGAGGGTCAAGAAGACCGACAGTTACACGATCTTACAGGGACCAGGAAGCATTGAAGAAATGGGAAAAGTTATCGAGAGAAGGATGTCGTCAGCTGAACTGAGATATTAGGGATAACCCTTGGAGAGATAGAACCGCTAAGAACTCCTAGAAGGAGAGGGGTAGAGAGAGGGCCTCTCGGTGGAGTGCCGAGACTTTAGGGCAAAGATGAATCCGAGGAAAGTCAGGGAGAAGGGAATGATCAGAGAATAGGGAATGGCACTGCCAAAGGAGGGAGGATGGGACACCCATCTCCATCACCCAAAGGGGTAAACCGCCAATAGGATTCCATGGGGGAGTCAAGCTCCAGACCCCTAGTCACATTGTCAAAACCAAAAATCGTGTTTTTATGAAGTGAAAACTACCAAAAGATTGACATTCATTTATTTCCAATTTAAAAGCCAAATTACTTTCAATGACAAAAATTGGATTACATGATAAAAATAAAATATAATTACACTTTATAACCAATTAAAATGTCAATATAATTATATAAATAAATTATATTAAAAAGTACCATTTAATTAAAATGCAGTATTTTTTACTTTTAATTAAAAATTAACTTTAGCAGAAAAATACAAAAATTTAATCCAAAGAAAATTTTGATATTATTATTATAAATAAGAGGTTTATTCTGTTAAATAAAACATATAAAGGTTTATAAACTAAATTTAAAAATAATTCCACATCAAAATGTGGTAAAACTGCATTTTTAGAAAAATACTTCTTTCATCCAAAAAATGAATTTGTTATTATATCATATTTATAAAACATATATGATGAATATAAAACATTCAATTAAATATATATCATATATGTTTCATTAGATAGAAATATATAAAGAGTGATATGAAAACATAATTATTCTCTTTTAAATTAGTTATCATAAAAACACATTCATTATATTCAATTGGTTTTTATTCCCATTTAATATAAATTTGATAACTAATTAATCATCATTTAAACTTCTGTAAATGATATTTCAAAATTTATTTGATACTATTCATTCCTACCATTATAACATTTAGGCATTATCAACAATTTAAAATAAAAATATTATTGTATTATTTTTCATTATAACTCATTTTATGTGCAATGTACGATTTCGGAGAATATCATTGTTGTGTGTCGAGTACACTATCTGAAAAAAATCCACTTTAACATAAAACTAATATATTACTCATAAGTATTAATAGAAATCAAAACGAATTATTCTATTAATACCTGGGTTGTTATATATACTCTCTTATATTTTATGGAATAGTGAATGCATCAATGTATTTTCTGTTTTTCAACTACACTAAGGCTAGTGTGGTGGTTGAAAATATATTCCTCCCAGGATTTTGACCACAAATTTTCCTTTATCACTCTTATATTTATACAAAGTTTAATCAAAAAAATATAAAACATGGAATTTTATTAATTTATTCAATTACAGTGATGCTCATATTAGCATTATTAAATATATTTGAATTATCTTTTTCATTGGATCTTCAAAAATCATCATGGTTTTTACTTTTTTATTCATAAATTAAAGGGGTTCAGGAGGAACATAGTCATCCTTTTACTTAAATTTTTCATTAACATTATGGTTCTCAAAGGATTGTCTTTAATTGTGATTCTCTAGGATTGAGTTGAATCTAGAGGGAAAGATAAGGTAATACATATAAACATTCATCCTCCTACTTCTAAATATTTTTGATCAAATGTTTCCATTGGGATTTGGTGATGTTTGGAAATGTTGTTTTCTAGATCTACTTAACAGTTCATGGATGGTAGTAAAATAATAGATTATTTTTTTTTCAACCACCAAAACACTTTACCCAGACTATTTATCTCACTTGGTTCATTAATAAAAAATTCTTAATATCATCAACATTATAAACATCCAATGGTATTGATAAACCATTCTATTGTTGAATTGATTATTATTGGTCTTTGGATCTGTTCTAGGTTTGTTGAAATCAATATTGGCATGGTATAGGCTACTAGTAGTTTTTTTAAAAAGGTTAAATTTTCTATTGTCTATATATATACATCATGCAAGGCTTATCAATCCATCTTTATTTTTTTGTTAGTGAAAATAAATCATATTTATTCTTGGTGTGTAATTTTTTATATAGTCCCCTAGAAAATATGGCTTCCCAATCCTCTATTTGTTATTATTGGGTAATCAATTAGAAAAATTGTTGACTTCAATAAAAATTCAACAAGACCTTTTAAAAATTGGTTAAGATTACATATGATCCAACTAAATGTCTATCAATATTATGGTAAATTCATAAAACAAAGTATAAATTAAAAAAATAATAGAGGAAGAACTTACCTAATTGACTACTCTAACATTTTGGGTTCCTCGATCAACAAATTATTGGATGTACTGTTCCTATTATTAATCAATTAATCAATATAAATTGTTTTTTACCAATTCCCCCTAATATATTGAAGACACTATGATCATAGTAATTTGTTTTAGGGATTTATAAAAGTATCAGATGTTGAGTCTCTCAGTGATTTAGAGATGTGGGATGCTATAAAATTCTTTAAGCACTCCCAGTACTCATACATTGACTACCCTTATACTTTATTGATCCTTATAAATACCTTTCAAATAGAAGTGGTCCTTACAATGGGAAAAATATATATAATTAATGATGATTCAAACAATTCTAAAATGTTTCAATTTTATGTTGTAAATAATACATTAAATATTTTTTATTTCCAATAAGGGATAATGGGAATGGAATTATTTTAATTTTTTATATAGATCATTTCAATGCATTAATTTTTTTCCAAATTATAATATATTATTTTATACATTTGATTTGATCCTCACTAGGGAGGCTATTAAATTTTTTGAATAAGTTATATCAATCATGATTTTAAGTCAAAGTCATATACTTTTTTTGGCTATTCAATAAATATAGGTTGATAAATAATATCTGCTCAATCCAATTCTAAAATGGTTCTATCATGTTCATTATTATTATTTTCATCCATTCATTTTTTTATGTTGGTTCATAATTTCTTCAAATTTCATTGTTTCTAAAATGGGGGATATGCCCAACTAGGTGAATATTGAAAATACCCATACATAGAGATGATCCAATTCAACCTATAAGTCTTTTTTCAATCTCCAATTTTGTATCAAATAGATCCACATGGTTAGTTTGCTTTATAAATCATATTAAATTTAAAATATGAAAAATAGACAATAATAAAATGATCAGAATTTTGAATTGATTTTCCATAAAAGTGAAAAAAATATATAACAATGATTAATTGAGAACGAGGGAAGAATGAAAAAAAACATGAAAATTACCATGAAATAAATGTAACAAATATATAAAATTAGTTTAATAATATGACTTCTAAGAAAATGGCTTTAATTTGAAAGGATTTTGCACGGTATCTCTGAAATGATGTGTGGTTTTTCTTGTACATTAGTGAAGTTGAGTGGATGACCAAGTCTATTCCCATTAAAAGAAGTACTTAAAACAAAATATTAAATATATTAACAAATTAAAAGATACTAAATATGAAAAATCATGTGTTTTATTCATGGTTTATAACATTATATGTTGTACATTGGAAGAATATTATTTTTTTTCTATTTGAAATATTATTGATAAAATATATTGAAAATATATTTTAAAAATTGTTTTATTAAAAGGAGTATTTAATATAAATATACCGCATTACATACTTAATAAAAAATATAATTCCATTTAGAATCCAATAAATTATGAAACCCTCATTGGTTAACCATTGAACCCTAACAGAATTTACTTAACCATAATGATTAAATAAATTAAAACCTTATCTAGCTTCAGAATGTGAAATCATATCAAACATATTTGATTGATGTTATAAAAATGAATTGTGTTACATTTTAAATTTTGATAGATATCCATTTTTAAATGATAATTAATTGAGTTTTGGGATTAAAATTGAACGTTACAAATTGATCTCAGGTTGTTTTTCATTACAAATTCAGATCATGTACTCATAGTTCACTCATTAAATGACCTCAAATTATTTTTGTTAGATATTAAATTTATTTTTTAGTATCCTTTATATTAAATTCTCATTTTATATATCATATAAATTTAATTTCAGATACTCATTGGTTCAATAAATAAATCAAATAAGGTGAAAATTAGGCCAATTACTAAGAAAGATTACTCTTATATGGGTGCTGTAGCAATCATATAATCATTTTTATTCTACACTGGAATAGAAAACATATAACCCAATCTAATTTATACACATGATTTTCATACCAACAAAAAAATTAAATAAGAATGTTTTATAAAATAAAAACTTCAGTGTAGTTCAAATGTAGAATTTATTACAAAAAACATTTAAATGTGAAGAAGATGAATGATTCAGTGATGGGATTCTTGCTTCAAGAGATATTCCATTTTAAATTCATGTTTAAAATGAGGTAAAACCCTTCCCTTCTATAATAAAAATACTAATTCATGGATCAAAAACTCCAATGATGAAAAATACACATCTATAAAGGTAATTGGTGGTTATGGATATGAGAGTTTATAAGTGTGAATAGAATACTTCTGTAAAATATTTTATACCAAATTTCACTGACTTATTGTCCTCTAAACATCAAAAACATGATTTATTTTCTTGAATCATTATTTGTACAAAATATTCTACATTATAATCAATAAAAATTTAATCACAATTAAAGCTTATATGTATTTGATTTGACTGAAATTTTCTAAAGTTGTATCTAATATGAAATGTCCATTATATATTTTACTTCATTAACATTTACTCCAAAAAAATACAAGATTCAACTCAGATAGTCTAAATAAATGTTTTCCCCATTGAAGGAGGAATTTTTTTACAAAGTCTAAAGTTCAAATAAGTTAAAAAATTTAATAATGGAAAAATACATCATTTCACATTAAATATCAATAATCGAATTGTTTTCAAACTTGACAACGAATGATATAATCCCAAATTATCTATATATAATTATATATTAAAAATTTTGAGAGACTTAGAAAATTTATTATTAACATAATATTCATTAAAACAATTTCTTACATACTTCACATCACTTACCCTTTGGAACTCTAGCGAAATCTCACATATCATGTATTCTAGAGAACTGAAACAACAAATGATTTTTGAAATTCTCCAATTCATAGTATAAATATAAAAAATGTAAGAATATAATAATGTAGTAAATATCAATAAATTTGAAATAAAGTTTATCATAAATTGAATTATATCAAAATCTAGTTAGATTACTAAGACTGATCATGGTGGAACAAGTTAGCAATCTATCATGACATTAATTACACATGTGTTTTTGTGTGAACCATCTATATCAACCACATATTTTAACATGTTCTTAAGTCAAATATTGTAAAATAAAAAAATTATTCTTATCTTGTATAATTCAACTAAACATGTTTTATATTAATTTGCAATAAAATTTCTGGAATTGGACCCTTGATCATTCCCTAAAGTAAAACTGTAATCTCTCAAACTAGATATCCCCAAAAGTAGAAATTTTTATAACTATCATCTTCATTAATATAATATAAATATATATTCTAATTTTTTATTTTTTATTTTTATGTCTTACAACTATCCAATATTAGGTACACTCATATAGGTTAATTTAGTATAGTAATGAAACTAATCGAATGTGAAGTGAATGATTTTCTACCATTAAAGTATGATGTAAAAAATTTACCTAACATGGATATACATTCAATTGAGTAGGAAATGTTTTGAAATAAATGGTTATATGTAAATTATGTGGAGAAATCATTTATAGAATTTACCATTTACAAATATCAGAAAAAATGGTTTCAAAATTTAAAAGTTTTTATAATGAAAAAAAACAATAAGATCATCTAAGACACAATTTCATGAAAATAAACCCTTAATTAGGAAATCAATCACATGATTATCATTCCACTAATGAATTTTAACAAATTTTCTACGTATTTTATATATGTTTCACATATAAAACACCATATTACATTATTTTTTTTATTCTTTTTTTCTTCTCCTTGATTGTTTTAATAACATGAAAAATACAAATAGGTAATCTCAAAAGTTAGAATCCTAAATAATCCATTCCAAATTGTTTTCCCTTCCCCAACACATTAAATGTTACATTATCGTAAATTTTATCCTATGAGATGATATATTGAAATAAACTTTATAATTTTAAATTATATAGATAATAAAAAATTGAAAGGGTTGGGGATAGATTGTTGCTCTCAAGTGATGGTGGGTTCATTAGTCTACTGAAATCACTATCATGGGTGGAAATTCCATAAATCTATTACTTTAATAATTTCCTATTTAATATAAAACCCCATTATGTTTATTATTTTGTAATAATCACTAAATCATAAATGAAAATACTATGTACAACATAAGGATTACACCATGTGGAATACAACTTACCTAGAATCCACATTTAATCATGAATGATAATGAATAAATTTGTCACCCTTAGGAAGGTCTATATTGCGGATATATCTTCATATGTTTATTTTAATACACCTTTTAGAGCCTTTGGTTTTCATTTGATGATATTCAGCTCTTCTTTTCCTCTTGATGTTTCAACGTACATTGATCTCTTACTTGGGTTAATTTCATGTTTCATTTATTACCTTCCAAAATTATTGATTCCCAACTTCTATAGGGATGTGACAGGATTCCCCAAAATTTGTCTAAAATTGGGACATATTGATAAGAGTCATGTACACCATTAGATATTCCAAAAGTAAATAATAAAATCACATAATTCAATCCTTTCTATTAGGTTTTACAATTTTCTCTATCACACGATTTGAAACATCACATTGGCCATTTTTTTGGGGGGGAAAAAGTTGATGTTTTTATCCCCTAAAATATCTGATGAAGTGAATCCAATTTTTGATTGAAATATTATAACCATTGGTCACTGGTGAAAGAAAATGATATTAAGAACCTCGAAAAAATGTATTCCTTAAAAAGAACACCTACAATAAGAGAATCATAATTCATGGTGGCTTTGGCCTCCATTCATTTTCTAACATAATCAAATGAATCAAAGATATACATAAAATATAATGACTATGAAATTTATTAATAAAGTGAATTCCACATCCATAAAAAATCAAAAAAATAATATCGGCTATTGAGAAATCTCATGTCACCTAGAAATGTTACAATTTTTTTCCAAACACAAGCCCAACATAAATACCACATTGGAATCATAGAAAAAACAAGAACAATTTAAAAAAATCAGGAGACCTTTCTAGTTATCAATTGAAGGATACTGATTCTTCCATAAGAAATAGTATGAAAAAATGTTTATTTGAATTAAAATCCACATATGGAATATACTACCTAATAACCCAGTCACTACACATGCTATAGAGGTAGGGATCATCTAATATATAATACCTACACTTACATTTCAAATTTTGGACATGTATTTTATTTATATTTTTAGGTATATCAAAGATAAAATTATAGTTAAATAATCTATATACCAAGGATGTGTACATGAGACTTCATAAATATCATCCTATGAAAATGTATCCAGAAGTGGTACATGGTCCAAGGATCCATCTTCTAGTGTGTCTGTAATCTTACTCATGTGGTCGGCTACCATCTTCTCTGAAAATTCTTGTCCTTTTTCGCAATGTCAAAAATTTGATGAACACGAATTTAATGAATAAGTTTGATCATTTCATCTGGATTATTCAAGAGGTACATCAAAATTTCATGGTTCGAAAAAACAACCACTTTAATGCCAAATAAATAAGAACAATATTTATCTAAAAAAATATTCCATGAATGGACGCTTTTTCTATGGTATATTAGTTTTTATTTGATGAATCCATTTTAATTGAATAATATGTCATCATATGAGAACTTCCCTCTACAAACTATGATCATAGTTCTCAATAATATAAGTTAGAAGTGAAACACATAAGATTGGATTGTTGATCCCATCTTGGGGAATGAATTATTAGTGGTGTTGTGACAATTTTCATTATCTCAAAAAAGGAAACCCTACAATATTCATTAAATAAAAATTTAAAATAACATTTATGTAAGATCAGTAATTAAATATAAATCTCACTAAATTCTAGGATGAATAGTTGATAGAAACCTATATATCATAAGAAATATCTCACATCACGCACATATGTATAATATGGAAATGTGGAAATTATATCAACCATAGATATATAAACATCAATTATATGATTTGAGTCTTCATAACTAAGATAAATGACCTTCTAAACCATGATATGACCATTTCCAAAACACAAAACCACATTTTTTCAAAGAAATGATGAATCACAATACCCAAATGCAATATACAGTCATCAAATGTAGAAATATAAATACATAAATAATTCATTAATTAATCCCCTAATGTATTACGTAAATAATAAAATATAATCACAATACCTCTTTGGAAGGTATCGGGGGAATTAAAAAGCCTCAATTGAATCCTTTTGTATTAATGTGTTTCAAAGGAGTTGGTGAATATCATTTCTCATAGTCCTTTGTTGTAATGGGAACCTCAAAACACGAGAAACCATCCTGGAAACCATAGTGTATCCTACCTCAAATTATCTCAATAATTTTTTTTCCAATGAATGAAATGCAAAATAGTGATTATGATTGGACCGATTATTTTTTCTAAAATCCATACACACTCACCTAATATATGTTTTTTCATTAGAACTAACTTGTCATTTTCATTTTTTATAATAGTCATGCTATTTTTATTTTCTATAAAGTGGATAAGGATGACACGTTGAGTGTTGGAAATGGAAAAAATGATACCCACATCCAGAAATATTTCCAACACTTTATTTGAAACTTCAAATAAAGAGGATTTAAGTGTCTATTGTGGTTGTCTCAACTATTTATCCCTATCCTCTAAAATAATACTACATATAAAAATGTAGAGGATAATACATGGTATGTATACAAAGATTCACAATATTTGACTAATATTATACCTTAAAAATATTTCATTGTTTTAATTGTATTCATGTTGTATAATATTTGAAATTATTATTTTAATTTTATCATCATTAAAAATGTTTTAATATTTTAGTTTTGGTGGAAATATTTTAGGTTCTAGTTTGGGTCGGTACTTTAATGATATAAACGATGTGGGAACTAATTAATTTTCACAATCAATGTTAGGATCTAAATAAAATTCATCATAATTATTAAAAAATGAATCAAATACTTTTCCAAAATCAATATATATATTACTATCAGAATGTACATTATAAAAATTAGAAAAAATAGTCCAAAGAAACATAAATTATTGTTCTTTGAAGAGGATAAATAGTTGTGAAAGTAAATTTCAATAAAAATTGAACAAATCCTTATGATATTTATAATCGTGGAATGGTCCCCATTTGAAAAATATTGTAAATAATTATATAAAGAATAATTTGAAGATAGGACATAATGGGAGATTAATAGAGATGAATGGTCTTATGTGGGGTAATTCATGGAGACTAAAATGTTAAATCTTATTATCACATATCTAAAAAACATATAAATTATAACCTTATATAAAATTATGAATGTATTTTTTGTTTCAAGGATGGTCTTCCAAGAAAAATTGAACTATGAAAAATTACCTAATCATCCTCCATATTTAGCTTGTAGAAATCTGTAAGATAGATCATTTCCCTTTTATAAATAAATACACCATCACAGATTCTTATCATATATTCCAAAACTCTATTTTATGATTATACCACAACTCTTCTCACATTAAACACTCAAATAATTAAATAGGATATAATATTATAATTTGTTATATTTATTGATATCTCAACTCTCATAAAGCATTATTAATGGAAAACTCCCAAATTATGCATGAAATAATGAACAGAATACAATACTTTATCATTTTCAGCATCTCTAAGGATAATTTTATTAGGGAAGATACACTCATCCTAATATTTATCATCTCATTTATAATTACACATCTTTTATTTGTATATTATTATTCAAAATACAAGGAATCCTATAGAATATTATTTATTTCATCAAGTAGTGGGATCTTGATCTCAACAAACCTGATTATATATAAACCCTTTTTTATTTCGTCCTAATCCATATTATTAGTCTTTAAAACTCTTTTGGGAAATTTATGGGGTTTAATATGAGAATCGTTAATCTATATATTACATTTGGTTACGCATCATATCTCTATGTATGTGGATTCAATCGGGTTTAAGTGAATATCCAAGGCTAGATATAAGTAGATTTATCAATTTTTTTCTTCCAACATCTAATTTCGAATAAAATAACATTCTTATTGGGATTTGAACTACGTTGGGAAGGGAGATTTCAAGAGTTCATTCTTACTGATTCATGTAGGGCAGGTAAAATCTATATCATTTTCATATTCATCTCCCTCAACACCATAACCTAACTCTTTATGTTATTCTATTTATTAAAGAGAATTTATTTCAAATGTTCATCAGTATTATAAACTAATTTTTCTTTGTAGGTACCATCCTATTTTTGACAATTTGATCTCTGTATTATAATATATTCTAGGGTTTTTGAAAACCATGTTAAGAAAGAATATGCTATTGTAAGTTTTGTTCAACTTTGGGGTTTTGATAATGTATAGATCTATACCTAACTCTCATTTAAACTATCTACTCTTGGTTATATGTTGTTGAAATGTAATCATAGTAATCCTTGTGATTTGGTTGTTTTTTTTGTTGATTCTTTCTCCCAGAGAATAATGATCTGCAATTTTTAATCTTTTGTTATTTGGGGAAAAATCTATACGGTGGTCTCATTTGGTGAAAATTATACATTCCCTTGTCAATGAGGGTTATTATGTCTCTTGATCCAAATAAATAATTCTCAACATCGTGCTGAATTAATCCAACATAGTATCAATTAAATGATTTTAAAGAGAACAACGACTTACCTGATATATTACTCTAACATATGGGATACATTGATATTCATATTTTTTAGAGTTTTGTCCCATATTATCAGGAAGAACATGTGAACCTAATTGTGTATTTTCCACCAATTCCCCTATGACAATGATCTCTACTATGCTCATTTCTATAGGCGTTAGGCTTTCAATAATGTATTGGATAATGTGTTTCTCCTTGATTTGGTGACGTGGTTAACTTGCACACAACTTAATGAATCCCTCTCATCATCTATTAATGGAATCCCCTTGTGAATTTTAAACCCCTGAGTACTCTTTTATGAATGGAAGTGATCATTGATTTTAGAAAAAATATCTTAAAGAAAAACTTCAAAATTCATCCAATATTTTACATCATTAGTTTGTAAATAATTCATCTAATAATTTTCTTTTTTATCAATGTAAAACTGGAATGATATTACTTTAATTAGGTCTTTAGATACATTCCATGGTCTCAAGGTTGATAAATTCACATTATACCAATTTATATGTTTATATTGATCCTCTAAATAAAGGCCATTGAATTTTTGAATAAGGTCTATTGATCCAAATTTTAATTCAAAGTCATACTTCAGTTTGTGTATGCAATACATGTGAGTTGATAATTAATGTCTACTATATCCATTTCTAAAATGGATCTATAAGGTTCATTATTGTTATTTTCATCAATTGGTTGTTTTTTATGTTTCATTTAGAAGTGATTTTATTTTCTATGTTCGTGTAATGGTCTAATTCTCCAACATGTTGAATGTTTAAATGTACCATATAATGTGATTGTCTAACATGATCACTAATGTTTCATTAAATCTCATGATTAAGATCAAATATATCATTAGTATTATTTCATGTCATAAATAAAAAAAAATGATATGAATAAAAATGGACAAAAATAAAAGATTAATATGTTTTTATTTATTGTTTAATCAAAGATAAAAGAAAAGAATAAAATTGAAACATAATAAGGAATGAAGATTCAAAATAGAAGAAGGGAATGAAGTAAAAGTAAAAAATACATATAATTTAATATAAATTCCCCCCAAAAAATGGGTCTTATTTGAAATGTGTTTCCATGATCTCTGTCAAATTATGTGTTGTTTTTTTGGTACATAGGTGGAACAAAGTGGATGACTAGTTTAATTTTATACAATTTATGTACAAACAAAAATATAATAAATATATTTTAATAAAAAATATTTAAAATAAAATCAATAATAAAAAAAATGGGTGTGTTGCTGAAGGTTTATAACAAAATAATGTATATTTTGGATAGAGGTTGTATTTATTTTTCTTTTTCAAAAATACATTGATAAAATATAAGGAGGAAATGTTTTTTGAAAATATTATTTTATAAGTTGTAATTTATATAACTATAACTATTCACTAACATTTTACTCATTATATGTACAATTAAATTCAACCTAATAATGATCTCTTAATTTGTTAACGAAGGAACCCTAAGAAAATTTTCATAACCACAATGCTGAAATTAATTGCACTATAGGCTAGAATTGGAACACACCAACATATCACCTTTATTTGATTTCTTTTATAAAGATATATTATTTAAAGTGTAAAATTGAGGCAGATATGTATATTATGAAAATTAAAATTAAAATAATTCTTTCAATATATATGAAATATATAGATTTACCATCTATTTTATTATTTTTCCAATTTAGATTGTGCTCTCACAATTCACACATTACTCAGATGCTTATTTGTTTTTATAAATTATTTAATTTCATGAATAGATTGTTTAAGTTAAAAAGATAATTAATATATCATATTAATTGAATTAATAAATGTCATTCACTAAAAAAAAATATGTGAATAGCATTAAATTAGATTGATCTCGAAGAAAAATACTTTTTCATGACTGGTTTAGTCATCATAGAAACGGTTTTCATGTGGAAAATGAAAAAGAAAGTGTATAATAAAATCTAATTTCTACTCATTATTTTTATTCTGAAAAAGTTAATTAATGAGGGAAATTTAAAATAATATATGAAAAGGAATATAAATTGATATTTTATTTCAAAAACACAAGCATTACAACAAATAGATGAAGATGTCTTTAATGAAGCGATACTTTCATTAAGATATCTACCTATTGAAATTCATGGAGAAATAGAGTTAATAAAATATCATGTAACTAAAAAATTCCTAACAAATCTCTAATATCAACTAAAAGATAAAATGAACATATCAAGAGGATATTGGTGGCTAGGTTTTCAAGAGATTACAAGTGTGAATGGAATAATTCATCCAAATATTTTAATACAAAATGAAACAATTTTTTGACAGACAAATCATGCGAAAGATTTATCCTTCCAAAAGAATGATTTTTTCAAAATTGGGTTCTTTTTTCATGTTTATATTTTTTCCCAATCCAACCCAAGATGTAGAATATATGGACTAAATAGTTTCGTTTTCTACAATATGAACATTCCAATACATCATTGATTTCATTTCCCAAGTACTCTAAAGAAATCAAGATCCATATCATTTGGTCTAAATGAAATACATTTCAAATTTAGTGATGAATTTTTTAATTAAATTTTATGTTCAAATAAATAAAGAATATTTATGTCCAAAATACTAAGTTTCATTTTAAATGGATAAAACAGATTTTTTTTTGAATTTTTCATATGAATGAAATAATCCAAAATGTTAAATAAATAAAAATATTTAACCAAACATGAGGATATCAGGAAAATTATTATCAAAAAAATTATTCAATAAAATGTGATTTATCACAGAAAATTAGCATAGATTGATTTAAAAATTACCTTCAAGGACTATGCATCATGCTAATTTTCTTTTGAACAAAAATTTATACAGTAATGTTTCTATCAACACTTGTGATTGCTATGATGAAGTATCATTTTATAGAAAGTTGGAAGTTGTAGTCAATGATATCATGTAAAACAACCATATAAAAATCACCCTTCCATCCCAATTCCATAGAAACATATTGGTGTTTCAGTATGTTTTTGTATTACAATCATTTTATTCCAAATATATTAAATCGGAGAATATTTCTTAGGGTATTAGGACGATATACCCCAATAGTGGGGAACATGAATCCTGAAATCATTGAATGGGGGAAGGTTAACCATTGTGTTTCTAATCATTTATACCATTGTAACACTATGCCCTCCCAAAAAACATATAACTAACGAGATGCCACATCCTTAGTCTGTAATGGTGTTATCAAGATTAAAAAGAAAGAAAATTCTCAGATAGAAGGCCACTTTATATAAATATATATTACAATTAATGTTCTTGAACAACCTTCTTATTGAATGTAAATCCTTAAATTATCAATATAATTACTCATACAAAACTGTATTCCCTTTTTTGAGTATATATTTGACTAATAAGAAATATTGGGAAATATGGAATATTCTCCAAGGCATTATAAAATTCCCACATATAGGGAAAATGAATTCTCATGATGACATTCACCATGAATATAATCCAACAGAGGTTTTCATGTATATCATGGATCTAGAGACGTTTGTTCAAGTTTTTCGTCATAGATTAACTATGAAAATACATATACATGATCTGTTTTATAATAACAAAATTAATGGATAAATTAACTTATTATATTATTATGATTGGAATGGAATTGTTAACTAAGAATGCATATGATGTGATCCTTTTATGAAGTGAACCATATATTCTAAAATGCCAATAATATTATCAAAATAGTATTTTTTTTATTTTGTATGATGGATGAAACACAACAATAATATGGTTTCCATAGAAAAATGAGTGTGGCCGTCAGATGGGTGGTGTAGTCGGAACAACCACTCCATTATATGATATGGAATCCTTGGAAAGAAATATAGTGTTTCAGGTGGAGGGATGGTACTCTATTTATAGCAAGTTAATTTTGAGACTGTCTAACTCAGAGACAATAATAGATAGTCATATTTCACTAATCAGATTCTGATCAAGGTACACCATATCAATGAAATATATTCATACTATCGATAGAGATTAGCTTTCAAATCCCTCATTATTTTCTCTTTTAAGAACATAAGTAGTGTCACTTTAAGTATAGTGCCTTGTATTATTGGTTGGGAGACTTACAAGTCAAATCCTAATAATAATGAAATAAACCATGTTCCAATGGGTAAAAATTCCATATATGGTAAATTGGTTTTTCATCCCCAGTCACATAACTCAAGGTATTTATTGATGGGATATAGATACCATTATATTCCTACATTCATTGAATATTTAATCTAGTATAGAAGAAAAAAAGAAAGATAAATGATAAATTACACCCCCCCCCAAATCCCCCAATGTTTTTATAAGGTCTTTAACTTCTAAAAAGTGGACCATAATTCTTGGGGTTGAATATTACACTTCATATAGTGATTTGTTTACACCTCAAGTAGATATTAAATACATTGAGGACTGATATTCCATGGTGGGGTTTCTCGGAACATATTTGGGGCCTCTAGAAATGGTGAATTCGAAATCGTAAGTGGATTTGTCAGACACATCAAGAAATCAATAGATTGGTCTCTTAAATGAATAATTAAAAGATTATTATAGAAAATTGTGGTGGTTCTATTCCTATTATAATAATAGGACCAGATGGAACTTCTAAGTTAATTGAACTAGATTGGAGTGGGATATTAGTCATGTTAGAGCATAAATATTATATATTTAGTGACTATATTTGAATAAAGTGTATATTTAGTTATGGAATCATTTTTTCCCATATGTCCTCACATCTTGCACCAACTCCCTAGACTTCGTATGCCTTTCCCTCACATTTGGTCCCAGCACCTAAGCCTCATAGGGAATTTCACTCATTCCTTGACCTAGTACCTAGTCCTTCTGATTATCCACTGAAATATTCTAATATTAATTGATTATATCATAATGTTGATGTGTTTCAATGTCTACAAATAACAAATTTTTTTCATTTAATAAATATAAATTAATTTTACATCATTCATCAATTCATGATAAATGTGTCAATTACTCCCAACTTATCATCTGGTTGTACAATTCATTATTGGATTATCATAATTAGATATTTTGAAATATGATCTATTAATTTTTTCTGAATATTTTCTCTTTTCATGTCATTGGATAAATCACAAGGAATGATGGATATCTTTTTCCATGAATGAATACATTTTGGACAAAGAAGAATGGGCCTTAAGCCCATTAAATAATAGTAGAGCCAAAACATTCAAGTAAAATGAAGTTAAAATTTCATTTGTATATAGGGAACTTCATGATGAACATTTAATTAAACTATGATTGTGTAAAATTATGAGCTTTCCATGGTGACCTGGGCATCCCATGATGGGGATTAAAGTATGGTCCATATTTGATGGCCCATAATGTCAACACACCAATTTCATCATAAATTATATATGGACAGTTTAATTGGCCTTAATTTTTTATACATTTTAAAGGATACATATTTTACTTTATTTTACTTGTACAACCAATTAATATTATTCTCTATTCAATGTAAAATATATTAGATGAAAAGGGGATGGAATCTAGCCCTATTTCTATGGTAAAATATAGAAATTACAATTTCCTTGGATTTATATCACACCATTTAGTGTCCTAACATTAATGTGAGGGAATTTATTTTTGAGGGTTTGAGCAAAGGCTCCAAATATTAGTGTATAAGGATATGGTGGTGAACGGTTTTAGGGTGTGCTTTTTTTCATCAATTTTAATTTCGCATATTCATTTTTGTAATCACACTATCAATTTCTCACATGTAAGTTTTTCACCCTCATTAATTTCAAAATAAAATTTCTTATTATTAATATAATTACATTTTTCTTTTCCAATAACACTTTGATACCATTGAATAAATATGTGAAATTATTCACACCAGAAATTTTGAAATTCCTTGCGCAATAGTAAACTGTTCAATTTTCATTAATGTTTTTCTTTTTCAATATCACCCTCATAAATCAATATCCCACTTACAATAAAAGAATACCATAAATAAAGGGATAACGATATTATGGGATGATCAAAAGTAGTATCAAGAGTTTTTATTGGATGATATTTTATTTTTTTAATAATTAAATATTTTCATTATTTTTAGATTTCTATTCATTGATTTATGTTCTTCTTTATATTCACCAACAATAACGATGACACATTTTGAGTTGCAGTACAGTCAAATTACTTAGAGTGATCATCAATGTCATACACTATGTGAATTATTGATTAGCTATGTAATTGTGTAGTAATTATATTGGTGATTTATTTTGTGGAGTTAACTCTTTTTTGATTAATAATGAAAAAGTGATATGAATTTTTTTAAGAAAAAAATGCATCCAGTCTAGCGCTAGAAACACCCTAGGATCCACTAATATTAATTAATTGTTTTTTTCAAATATTTTTGTGTTTCATTATTTAATACAATCTAATATCCTAGTAAATTAATTATTATATTTTACAAATTACAATAAACCCATAGTTGGCCACTCTATAGACAATCCTCCAGGAAATCAGAGGGCCTCAGGGTTCCTCTTTGGTCTCTATGGTTTCAATACCAAAAGATACTTATATTTGATACATGATTGGATTTGAAGTTTACAAATATTGGTTTTTTTTGTAATTTTGATACTAAAATTCTAGTTTTCATAAGATACTTGATTCAACATTATGAATGAAATACATAATTAATTGAATGGAAATAATTAATGGGGATTGTTTTGTCTCAGGTTGTTGTTACGGATAGAATTTATGAAATTTTTTTCATTGGATTTTCCATTCACTGGTTCAAGAGGCGTCAGATCAATGAGATAAATCCAAAATATCATTTATAGATATAATTCATACAAAATTTCAAGAATAATAACCAATTCACATAAAGTATTAATTTCATGATTTCTCCATTGAATTGGATCATACTGGGACCCAAAATGTGTCTTTATTAAAGTCAGTGAAGATATAGAATAAAATAAACCATCAAACAAAAATATTGAAAAAATAAATATATTTAAATATTAAATCACCTAAAATAACATCTAATCCATTAAATATATACTCCCTTGGATCAAATTATAATTGGTTTGTCAAACTATGGATGTTAATTTACCAATGTATGTCAGAAGTAGACTAATGAGGGAGGAATTGAAGAAGGAAAACATTGAATTAATGATCACCCCACTATTGTGGGAATAATATCACAATGTTTTGTGTGAATAGATTAACTAACAAATGAAATGGTATCAAACTCATATTAAGAATAATATAATTAGTGAATAAGAATAAATTTTACTAAAAAAATTTATGTTATTTGAAAAACATACATGAGAGAAATTAATTATGAGATTACAAAATAACAACAAAAAATTACAATTGAAATAAAAAAATATAACCCTCAATACCATCACAAATAGAACCTTATATTGGAAAATTATGAACCTTAGATCAACCCATTAAAAATAATTTCTCTATGATTTAATTGCGATGGTAAAAGGTGGGAGATAAATTAATAAAAAAAATTATTTTTCAACAATTAACATAAAATATTGACAATATTCATTTCGTTTTCTTCTTTAAAATTTGAAAATTAATCACTCTAAATAATAATGATAATATAAAGAATATATATTCTTATTTATTTCCTCTAAAATCATTGAAAAATCTATCCAAATTGAATCATTAATTCGGATTCTATGATGTAATTCGTAAGATGACTTTACGAGCCTTCAAATATAACCCATACATTAATTATCAACATGGGAATCATGTATCACAATGAAAACCTCATAATATTCTCTAGTTAAAGATGATGTAAATGTTACCCATAACATTCTCTTTCTAAATTTAAAATTTTAGCTTCATTGGACATTAATTTTTTGGATCCACTTTTATTTGATAGGCATAAGGCCCAATCTACTTTGTCTATAAATTGTTGCATGCATGACCAAAACACTAATTATTCACTTTTTATTGAATCCAGTTATCTTAAAATATAAAATTTTTCAAACAGTTTGATCAATAATTTTCCAAAATATCAAATAAAAATAATAAAAATAATGAATAACACAAACAAATGATTAATTGGGACCATATAGACACTTTAGACATGAAATGAAAAATAATTTAAAATGAAGTCTTGTTTATGAAGTTAACTAAAATTGGTGTCTATATACATTGGAACAGGTCAATATTATGATATAATCATTTAATATTAGACTATTTCAGGGGCCAATCACACACCCAACTATAGTTTTTGTAGTCCTGAGAAAAATTATCTCAAAAATATGAAATTTAATTCCATTTGACAAAACATTTAACTTAAAACTCTCATCAAAATACATCATAAAAAAATTCAGGAAACCATTAAAAAAATTTAACTCAAGATATGTTCCCAAGAATATCCCAATCCCAATCCAATTTGTTTTTAAAAATTCACCCACATTTTTCATCTCATTTCAACTATGCATGGTGATGTGTTGTGTATCTCAAAATAAATGGGGCCCATTTTCTTGTTCAAGGGGATAGAAATAGAAGTGCAAGTTGGGAATCACGTTAAACATTAATATGAGTGTAAAATTATTCCCGTTTTACTTTTTTTATTTATTTTTATTACCACAATGGGGATGGAAATAACAACTATGGTGACGACTAATATAGAGTCATGATCCCCATGTTCTGAATGCCATAAATTTTATCAATTCCATTCACAAAAAATAGATTTTTAAAGCCTTAACCTGGGAAATAATACTATTGAATCAGCATCCCCAAGTTCTAAATTCCACGCATGTGGAAAAACAATACTCTACTTAGTTATTATTTTCATTTTCGGTTGGATACTAAAATTATACTAAATATGACCCCAAACAACATGATGTGATGAATAGGACCCAAGAACATAAAAATACACCCAAAATATAATAGATTTGTATTTTATTATTTTTATTAAAAGGATGAAAATATAAATATTTAAAAATATGATTGAATACTGACACATTCCAAAAAAATATAATAGTTATGATAAATATGCATTAAAAGCATAATCAAGCCATTTAAAATTATTTAAAGTATATTTTACATGTTTCAAAATGTAAATTATTTCATCAATGAATAATGATTTAAATTTTTTTCATTTATTTGAACATTTATAATAAATGACCAAATTTTTTTCAAAAATAAAATATTTTCACTCCTGCCAACATAGAAAAGAACTACCCTTTGTTTTGAAAGTGAAGAAAATAGATATATTAGAATATGAACGAAAGTAGGGGTGGTGGTTTTAAAAAAATCATAGAAAAATTCCCCTAGTTTTATATTGATAACCCATCAAATAAATCATTTGATACCTCTGGATTCCATAAACATGTAAATTTATCTACAATAATTTATAGATTGTTTTGAAAAATAGAATACTTTTGATTCCTTTGGTGATATTTAAATTTTATAGCTTCTAAATATCATAGAAAAGAGACATCACATAACATTAGAAACATAAAGGGGGTTACCTAAGTAAAAAACACAAAAACATACTACATAAAAAAATCAACATAGTAGTCATATTGCCTCCTAGGAAGCCCGTATTTTAAATCCGTTAGCTTGACTTCCACGCCACCAACTTATTCAACACCAACATTAATCAATTTAAGAACTTCATTTTCTCCACTTCTACTAGATTGATGTTCATTTTTTTTAATACAAATTCAAGTACAATCATTTTTTCAATAATTATTGGTAAAATCCATGGAATGTCATAGTTGTTTGATTTAGTTGCTTATGTATTATTGTATAAGACCTAAATTAGCATCCCAACATTATTGGTTTCAAGAAAATATTAAATTATGAAAAACTATCATATCCCATATGAAATAATAGTCGAGAGAGAAAATATGGACCTTTAATTAAAGAATTATTTAGATAACACATTCAGAAACTGGTGGGGAATTTGAATCAAACTTAGTTTAATTTTAAATATTTCATAACATAATCAGTTCCTTTTGAATTGATGTTTCAACCACCGTATTGGGCATATCCATTTAAGAAATGGGTATTGACTCAATGAATATGATTTATCCATATGGTGTGGTTTCTAAAAAATAATTAATGGAGATAATATTATAAAAACTATTCCTTGAGGTAAAATTAAACTCTTTTGTATTAAAAAAATTCATCCTAATTTAGACTCTAATTAACAATCTCCTCATGTTCCTTGGATTTAATTTCAATGTTCCCTAACAAAAAAAATTCATTATTCATCTTTGATTTCTTGAATCATGTAATGGGTTACTTATCATTTTCCTCTAATTTTAAAGCCTCTAATTTTTTTGGAATTGTTACTTTTTGTTTTTCAATATTTTCTACACTCCAAGAAATTTTCACATCATAGGGTTTTTATAAGAAGATTGAGTGTTATAAGGTTCTTATATAAATAATGAGAAATTGGCAACCTGAGTGGAAATGGGTTCTGCAACCATTTCAAGACATCGTAGTTCTACACTTATTGATGAAACCATAGAAACCATTATCTAAATTTCTTGACAGTGTTTATCATGTTAAGTTCATGGATCCAGCCAGGTAATGGGTTAATCCAAATATTCTATTCATGGATGATAAAATATTGATTGAATTGTGTAGAAGTATACAAATTGGAATTGTTTTTATGGTATTTCATTATATGTTTTAATGGTTTTTGGAGCATAGGAGTTAAACATTTGGGTTCTTTAGTTTTTTATATTTTAAAAGACATTGTAAAGTCCCTGAAACTAGTTACCCAGAGCTAGTGCCTTACATCATTATATTATCATAATAAAGAAGGGAGACACATCTAGAAAGACCAAATAGTATAGTATCATTGGAAAAAAAGATTCAAACATACGTTCAATATTACATATTGAAATCAAATATATCATAGTGACTCCTCCTAAAACACTTTTTCTCATCTAGATTATCACTCCATGTCATTCATAAAAACCATATTTGCATACTAGGGTAAATAAACATAAAAAATGGGTGATCTCTAATAATTATTAAGAGTAATAATTCATAATAAGCTAAAAATATACTATAAGGAAATGGAATAACTAAAAACACTTTCTACTAAAACAAATATTTGACCATAATATGGCATGAATAAGAAATGAATAATTATTATCATATAAATAATCACAAGAAAATTATACTTACACATGAATATTCTACTAGTAAAATAATCACCTGGAATATAAAATAATAATATCATAATTATTGACTTAATAATGTGTTACATCATTAAAATACAACCAAGGCATCATCCAAGAAACCATACATAATCAGGTATGACAACAACTCATACCAAAACTAGTTTGTCTCATGAGTGTTGTCAATGAATCAAGGGGCATTAACATGCCTCATATAAAACTTAATAAGTCAAATGAATCTCCCATATGAATGGGGTAAAACATAATCAACATGTAAATTCATTTTGAATATAACATATGAAATATAAATAATTTTATCCACTCAGTAAAGATAATCACTAACCCTTTGGATTAATATGGAGAATGATATAAAGATATCACATACATAGTCAAAAAAATATAACACCAATCAATAAAATATATTATTATATATCAGAAAATATTAATCCTAATAAAACATAATAATAAAAAATCACGTAGATATAGATAAAAATACTTCTATAAAATCATCAAGGAATTCTTGATAGAAATACTCTTTCTGGTTTGCAAAGAAGAGTTATTTTGGAAATATAATTTAATAAATGAAAAAATGAACTAAGATTGTTTTTCAAAAAAAAAAGAATTGATTTTAGATAAATAATAGTGTCTTAAAATAAATTATGTGTGATACATGAAATTGGGTAATAAATTCAAATTTTTTCTTTAATTGGGCTTACGTATCGGGAAGAATTGAGAATGATCATTATAAAACATATAAATTCTCATCATAGAGTAATGAATTATGATTTTTACACACACACACACACACACACACACATATATATATATATATATAATTCACATAGAATTTATAATGATTACATGATAATAATTAAGGATTTAATTGGGGTATTCAGAGAGAAAGTGTAATCCCGAATGAAAATGGTTTTTCAGGGAGAAACCCTTGCCTTATGTCCAAATAATTTATGTACATGACCATAATATCTTGTATAATAAAATTAAATGCATTAATTAATTAATTAAGAACATTATTTAAATTTATTTTATTTATTATAATTTTATTAACTTAATTTATGGCCTTTTTGATGAGTCATAAGATACAATTTTATTGAACATGAGCATTTGTTTCCTTGGTTTTCATGATCGGTATACTTGTATATGAGAATATATGTTCATGTGGAATGGGTATAATTATCCATAATTGATTTTATATGATATTAATTAAAATATTGAAGACTAAATGGTTATATAATTAATTTGGTAATATGGTATGAGTATGATTCATTAGATAAAACATTAGGGATAATCATTTAGATTATTTTGTTGATTTTTCAATCATGATGAACTAGTTTTCCCATATGAATTAAAATTATATATATATATATATTAGTTATAAAAAATTAAATAGGTTCTGATAAATATAATATAGTGTTTTTTAACTATAAAAATGGTATCGTTAGATATGGTGAAGGATAAATTGATGATGGAAACTCCTCTATCCTCCAAGGTTGTAAATCGTCAATTCACATATGATGATTTTTTTCTCAAAAATAAAAGAGAGCGAGAGAGAGAGAAAGTAGTTTGGGGAAGTATATTACATTAACAATATATGATTCCATTATATATATATGTTACTATATTTATCATTGTCATTTGGAAAGCTGAGATGGGGAGAGAATATTAAATGAAAAGAACTTGAAAATAAATAAAAAGGAAAAGGGAGAGGATCTTACCTCTTGAATAATCCTCATTGAGAACCTCCTTATAGGGAATGGTTTTGGCAATTTTTTAAGAATAAGATCTCCTAGACGTGGTTTATTGTATATGAATGTGGTTTTGGAAGAAATTTTTCAATTTTCAATTCTTGGAATGTGTAAGAAGAATGGGTGGTGAAAGTTGATATTAGTATTGGAGGAGGGGGATATTTTTAGATTTTATTCATTTGTTTATTATTTTAGCTTGGAATTATGAATAGATTAATCATTAAGATCGGTTATATTAAACTAATGACGTGTATTTCAATATTATGGGATTAAATCATACATACTACACTTATGACTCTATAAATCGTTTATTTATCATTTATTGTAAATTATTGAAATTTTCTATTCACAAAAAAATCATATATTTTAGAAAAATATAAAATATTATCCCTAACCATTTTTGATATGTATTTTTCAAAAATGAACTCTATTTTTTTTAAAATAATTTTTCAATATAATAATTTAATTTTTAATTAAATTGATCATTTACTCAAAAAATACAGCTTTTTAAAATTATAACTGATTTTTAAAACATTGAAAAATTAACTAAGGTCTCATTAAATTATACTAAAATCATAAAACTAAAAAATATTTCTCTTTGAATATATTTTTTTAATATTTATTTTTTTTAAATCATTTTATTAATTATATTATAATAATTAATTATTTATCACTTATAAAAAACCAACACTTCAATATTAATTTAAAATATAAACTTTCTTATATAATGATATAATTATATCATACCTTAATTTATAAAATTACTCAATATTATTTACATATAAATGGGTTAGGCTACTATTCAGAAGGCGCGTTTACTATTCATGAGGGCTATATTACTTTTTTAGGTCTAGTTACTATTCCATCAGTATGGGTTCCTTGACTTCTAGAAATACCAATTATTTTATTAATTATTATTTTATAAGTTTTTATTATGTTCTCTAAGTGATTTTATGTGATATATATTATATCAAATAAAAATAATAAGTGAAATTTCATTAATAGTGTTTTGTGCCATTACATTCCCCCCACCTACAAAATTTTCATCCTTGAATTTTCCAGATTGGTACTCCATAAAAATATTTTGTTAATTCATCATCATAAACCCCTTGTTTTTCCACTTATCCTCTTAAATTTTATGATTTTTTCCAATGTACCTCTATGATCTGAATCATCCAATTCCTCAACACATGTCTTTTAGTGTCCAGAATTCAGATAGGCTCTTCAAAGTATGATAATTCAGGTTCCAATTTAATTAATTTTGATGTTAGCCTATGTGTTGGGTCTGGCATTTACTTATTTAACATGGAGATGTGGAATTCAATGTATACCTTATAAAGGCTGGGTGGAATTTCCATATAAAAATCTATAGATCCAATTATATACATAATTTCAAAAAGGACCAATGTTCCTTCAGATCATTTTTCTTTACATTATCGACCTTATGAAGCCCTTCCATGGAGACACACTCATGAAAATGTGATCCCCTGTGTGAGATTCAAAACAAATAATTTGATTATCGGTATAGGTCTTTTTCCTTATTTGATATTATTTTATATGGATTGAATAGTCTTTATCTTAATTGTTATCTCCTCCACAAGATCTGGACCTATATAATTTCATTCAACAAATTCATCCCAATATGTTGTTGTACGACATCTCTTTCTGTATAATTCTTTCTATGTTGGAATTTTAATACTATAATGGAAACAACTGATTGGGTAAAACAATAACACATGTAAATACTAATTCCACACACCCTGAAAATAAAGTGAGAAAGATCTGAATATGTCTTATAATGTTTGGATCATCTATTCTAACTGCCCATTAGTTTTAGCGTAAAAATAAGTACTAAAATTAATCTCATTATCTGAAGATATTTGAATAATTTTTCTAAATTTCGAAGTAACATTTGGATCATTATCAGAAAAAATTAAGAGAGGTTCTCCATGATGTCTTCCAATGTCATTAATATAGATCCGTATAAGTTGCTTTACTGAAATATCCTACCCTGTACAGATAAAATGTGTAGATTTATTATGTCGATCAATAATCACACAAACTTCATCATTCTTACTTGAAGGTTTTGTTAATACAGTGAAAAAATCAATCGTGATGTTATCCCATTTCTATATAGAAATCAATAAAGGTTTCATCACTCTTGTAAAATGTTGCCTTTCAGCCTTCACATGTTGAGAGACTAAACATCATGATACATAATTATAAATTTCTCACTTCATGTTATCCCACCAGAAATGTTCACTCAGATATCCATACATGTTTTGTCTAATTAGGTGTATTGACAAATTAAAACTATGGGAATTATCCAGTAAATACCTTTTTAGATAAGGTATAGATGTAACATGTATCCTGTAACGCCCCGACCCCAGTTACCCAGAGTCGGTGCATTAATTACATAACATTGGCATGATCACAAGAAAGATCAAATCTCGAAAGACCGATTGGTTTAGTAGCCTTGGAAACACTAGATATATTCATAAGTTTTACATTACATCATCAAAATAAAAAAACTACTACAACAACATATTGTCTCTATAGTCCACACTATTAACCCCTCATAATATCCCTGCAAGTCATTCATAATTTACTTCTTCACATCCTGGGAAAATAAAACATAGAAAAGGGGTGAGCTCAAATGCCTAGTAAGGATAACAATATAGCAGAAACTTTCATAAATAAGAATAAACTTTTAAGGCAATGTAGAACAAAAACAAAAGCCTTTTAAACTTTAACTTCAACATAGTATGGCATAAATAAAATGAAATAATGCCATTTAATTATTCACATGGATATTCTACTAATCGAATAATCACATGCAATATCAATAAACACTTTCATAATGATGGAATGCATAATGCTAAACTTTAATTTCTTTGTCAAGGCCTCGTCCCAAGACCTTGGGGCTAACTGTAACCGGAACCCAACCCAGAGTACCTCTAATAACCGGACACCAACCCGGAGTGCCTCTAATAACCGGACACCAACCCGGAGTGCCTCTAATAACCGGAGACCAAACCGGAGGGCTTAATTTTACCAGTCCCTAACCTGGAGGGCTTATTTTTACCAGTCCCCAACCTGAGGGATTACTTTAACCAGTCCCCATCCTGGAACATACTTGTCCAACACATTCATATGAAGTAAAGGTTTAAATATAACATAAACATTCTTATTGGAACTAGCATACGAAATTTCAATACTTTACTCATAAACCATGAATGGTATATAAAAAATAGCACATCCACAGTCAAAAATATCACAAAACCTTCAATACAATATAAAAGTTTTGTATCATATTATATCATCCTCAAATAAGCGTAAAATCCATTAAAGGATGTTGACATAGATGACATCAAAACACTTTTTAAAGAAATATCTCTTTCTATTTTGAAATCATTTAAGAGGCATATATTTATTAAATAAAACATTTTCTTTGAAAATATTCTTATAAGGTTGTATGGGAAGCTTTGACGATTTCATAACGGCGGAAAATAACCGCACCCGCCGTATAAGTTAAAAAAAACATTCTTATCTTAATTCTGTCGAAAAGGTTAAAAAGCACCTTGTTTGGAAAACGACGGAAATATTCCCTTATAAACCTCTTATAAAAAGTCAAACAAGGGTATAAATGACTTTAACCCATATTCTTTTAAATATTAAAAATGTTTTGAAATACATTTTGAAGAAACATGGACGTGGATGATAACGAGGTCCCAGTAGATAATTATGTATAAACAACCTCAGATAATGAAGAGATTGTGAAATAAACCCTTACCTTGTACTTTTCCTTGGTTGGGGTAGGTTACCCTCCTGTATAATGGTGAAACAATTGTTATTAAATTATAAAATAATCATATACATTATTATGATATCATATATGATCTTTTAATATTGATTTTATAATAATATCTTAGTATTATCGTTGTTTCGGGTGTGAACTTACTTGTTTTCTTTTGTATGTTTTATTATGTAAGACATGTTTGTAAAGGATAGGTTGTATATTATTCATATCCAGAATGATATCAAGTCTTTAAACATCATTTTTAAATCATAAAATGATAATTATACTTGAATGGATACGATGGAGAATGAATCTCATCGCATTCGTGGAGACAGTAATCCGTACGTACGCACGAGCGACAATATCATTTTTTTGATATTAAAATAATATATAAATGGATGGTATATCATATATACAGAATCATTAACATGTTATATTTATTATTTACATGAGTTACACATCATTATTATACCCATCCAAATAATAATATATTGAATAACAATTACACCACGACGTGGAGACGGTAAGCCGTACGTACGCACGTATGGTGACATGTTATTAAAAGGGTGGATAGAATACTGAATATGGTTGTACCATATTTATAATAACATCACAGTATATAAATGTTACTGGAGTAATTATTTTAGAATGGTAACAAAAAAGGAGAAGAAGTGGAAGAAGAAATGAACTTGGAAAAGGGTGGTGAAATCATTACCTCTTCTTCGGGCTCTTCCTTTTGATTTGATCAAAAGGGATCCTTAGGTTGGATTTCTGATCAAACTAAGGCCTCTAGGTTGTAGTGAGGGAAGTTGGGAGAGTATTTGGGCAGAGTTTGGCCGAACCAAAAGGCTTTGAAGGTGTGAAGAAATGAGAAGGAGGAGTTCCCTTTTATAAGAGGCGTGAGGGGTACCTTTGGAAAAGCTAGAAATATTAATTTATAATAAATTCATATTCGGTTTCTAATGGCTCCAAAGCTGATTTTTAAATTTTAAGGTGGGTATGGGTCGAAAATAACTCAACCAATAGAATTTAGACAATTTTGGGTAATTATATTAACCTTATCTTTAAGTATTAACTCTAAGTTAATTAGTTTCACTTTTACAATGTCCCTTTGTATTTTTATATAATATGGTTAATAAACTTACTATATACATCCAAGAGACCCAAAAGTGGTCCATTAATGATGAAAATATCATGATATAAGTCTCTTGTCCGAACCATAGATTTTTAGGAATTTAATATCAATTAATAATATAATATTTGTTTTAAGAACTCTTTTATGTCAATTTTGACACTATTCAATAGTTGATTTTTGTGAAACTCATAACTGATTGATTACTTCGAACAAAGTCAATTAAATAAATCCTAATATATCATATTATCCTAGAAAATTAGTTTAATTCATTAAAAGTTTCATATTATATTTATCTGGGTATTTATAATATCAATTATTTTAATTTTTCACTATTATAGTAATGACTGCATCATCATTGTGTCATAAATAAAATAAATTATATAATGTCTAAAAATTATAAATAAAATATTATTATATAGGAAATCTTTTTATCTTTCTAATTCATATTTATAATCTAAATTCCAACATATATAACCCTATGTAACAATTGTTTTTCTAAAACATATTTGCTTGTGTCATTTTTGTATTCATTTGAACTTAATTAAAATAAAGTGTCATTATCACTTACAAGTTGATCCATGGGGTCCCAAAATCGACCCAAAGATTCCCATGGTCAACAATGTATCAACCAATAGGGTTAGGACACGTTATAGGGTAATTTAGTATTATTATAATATTATTTTTTAACCCTTATTTACCGGATTTACCCTTAACCATGGTAAATAAAATATTTACCGCAGTAATTATTCAAAATGTCTAAAAATAAAAGTTACCTATTTAAACAATTTGAACATACTGATTCCAAATATGGAATCCATTTTCCTAAATTCAAAACACAGAATTGGCAGAAATTAATTTAAAATTAATTCCCGCTGTCAAAACAAAAAGCGTGTTTTAAGAGATAATAACTATCAAAAGATTTACACTTGTTTATGTTCGGTTTAATTGTAAAATCATTTCCAATGGCCAAAATTATATTAAATGGTAAAAATATATTCTAAATATACTTCAAAACTACTAAAATTCATAATTTATCACTATTAATTATTTTGATTAAAAAAGTTGTTTATAATTAAAATTTAGTTATTTTCACTATTCATCAAAATATGAAAGTTATCCTAAAAGTACCAAAATTTCACCTTAGGATAAATTAGATATTCCGAATCCAAAAATGAATTCCATTTTGAAATATAAAATATATATAATTTTAAAAAGTAGGTATTACTATTCATAATGGCTAGTTTGATTGGTTGTGGTGTGTGTTAGAACTCGAGGTTGCGTACAACACACGCTATCGCATTATTCAAAGGGAAACGTTCCGTGGAAGCTTGGGGTGTTACATTCTCCCCTCCTTCAATAAATTGCGTCCTCACAATTTGAAATTTTTCTTCGAAAATAAAAGGTTGAAAATAGAAAATATCTTTGTGGGAAAACCGACATCGGAAATTAGGTTACTAAAATTTAGTCTTATTATGAGAAAATGAGAAATGAAAGTGTCACCACCAAATTATGATCTCGATTAGGAGAACATTGGAGGAAATTAGAAACATATAATTGGAGGAAAACGTAAATATTGATACGTAGTGATTGAGATCATCAATCACAAACAAGTGTATAATTGAGGTCCTTAAATTCATCAATCTATGATGATTTGAAATACAATTGGTTCAACAAAACATAGGGTATTAGGATAACACATTTTTGACGTTTCAAAATATCTTAGTTGAAATCCCACATCGAAAAATGAATTAACGAGGCCTCTATTTGAAATAAAGAGTGGAAAGTATGAAGATTACCGAAAATAACACATACTAGGGTTCAATGTAGGAAAATATGGATATGGAAGAGAAATATAACAATCAATTATCTGATGGAGAGTGGTAGAGAACATGGCTATGAAAAGGCCAACAATCCCAAAGCCTTGAATTAGTGATGATTTAAGGTACCATCTAGGACAAAATTTTTGTTCTAAGTTCCTATTATTAATGTTGAGGAATTTATTTATGAGATTGGCTAAGATCATAAAGAGATATACTTACTTTATAATTAGAGTTTTATCCATTAAAAAATTTCTACCACAAACTCATATTTCACTCTAAAAGATAATAGAACGTAAAAAACTTTTTATTTACACTATTCGTATAGGGTTCCAAAATAAACGAATTTATAATTCATCTACATGATCTTTTAATAAAAACTACATTATTTAATCCAGGACATCTCATGGGTCATTGGTAGGTGATACGCCCTTGTCGCCCTTCGGTTGCAGGTTCAAGTCTCGCGGCCTTGCCGGTCGCGACGGGTTGCCGCCCGACCTCTGGGTTGTCCTTTTATGGCAGTCCAAAATAATCCAAACTAGAACTATCCAAAATACTTCTGTTCAAACTCACAGTCCAACATTTATAAGGAAGGTAAACATAATCTAGATCCTTTTTACCCAGTAATATCATATGAATTCCTTCATCATGTATTCTTTTAATACACTGAAACATCCTAAATTACCATATTCCTTATTGATTACCTTCATGATCCATTATTCCATATAGAATGCTGGATATACTTCATCAATCCAAAAATGTTTTAAACCCCAACAATGATGGAATATACAAATCATTAATCAGTTCCAAGTTAGTCAAGAATATCCAATATAATTTATCCAAAACAATCATTTATTATTCCAAAATCACTACCTCGTTATCAGAACCAAATTATGGTTTATCTTTCTCTCAACCATATATTTTCCAAAAATTTAACCTTCTATTGAGTCACTTTTCTTTGTTCCACACAATCTCAAGTCCTTAATGAAATAGTACTGCAGTACAGTCCTTATATACTCCATAATAATTATAACAAGTACATTGTTGATACAACACTCAATTGACATAATCAACATAATAACTCTAATCATTCATCATCAACTGTGGTAGTATCATAACTTGATTATTATCCAATAGAATCATTTGCGGCATAGTCTGATGACTGGGACATAGGTTCGCGTAGTGTCCAAACTCCTTGCAAATGAAGCATTGTACATTTGAAAACATTTTCTTACCCTTGCAGTCACGTACTTTGTGCCCTTTTCCTCCACACTTATAACAAACTCCAATTCCTTTCAGGCAAGTTCCAGGGTGTTTTTTCCCACAGTTATCACATATGGGAAAATTCTTCTTTCCCACCTTCCCTTTATCCATCTTTCTCTCTTCCATCCTCTTCTTCTCTTGCTTCCCTTAAAAGAAATAAGACTCAGTAAACTCTTTACTTATCTTATCAACACATGATATTATTTCATCATATGATGATAATACATGCGAGACTATTTCTCTTGTAAATTCTGGCTTAAAACCATAAAATATATGATCCTTCTTTCTCTTTGTATCATGTGCATTTATAGAGTTCTCATTCATTCTACTGGGCGCCATTTCTAAACAATGGCATACATTAGATTAGTTTATGAATAACAATACCTAATCCCAAACTTGTAAAACACATAACATAAATTAAATAGTTTATGGATATAATCCATAATCATAAAAATGTCTCCTTTGAAGAAGTATATACTCATAAACCCTTCATAATGATTTGTAAAGAAAATGAGAGTTATCCTAAGCATATCCCCCGGGAGTGTCGTAACCAAGAGTGCAGCAAGGCCCATTTTCGTGCACCGGTTCCCGTTCGAGTCTAGCTCAAAGCGGTATTTTCGGGTTTTACCCCTAGGTACATCTGTGCTAGAGCCGCCTCTACCTGCTCGTATCCATACAGGGATGTATTGCTCAGAAAACTCACAAAATCTCTACAATACCAAAATTCTAGGAAGTTTTTCTATACTAATCCTCAAAGTTCATCTTAGGTCTACGTGCTCTAATCGGAGTTTATCTAAATCTAGCTTCCAAGGTTTGTACTAAACATTCTCTGATACTAACTGTAACGCCCCGACCCCAGTTACCCAGAGTCGGTGCATTAATTACATAACATTGGCATGATCACAAGAAAGATCAAATCTCGAAAGACCGATTGGTTTAGTATCCTTGGAAACATTAGATATATTCATAAGTTTTACATTACATCATCAAAATAAAAAAAACTACTATAACAACATATTGTCTCCATAGTCCACACTATTAACCCCTCATAATATCCCTGCAAGTCATTCATAATTTACTTCTTCACATCATGGGAAAATAAAACATAGAAAATGGGGGTGCTCAAATGCCCAGTAAGGATAACAATATAGCGGAAACTTTCATAAATAAGAATAAACATTTAAGGCAATGTATAACTAAAACAAAAGCCTTTTAAACTATAAATTCAACATAGTATGGCATAAATAAAATGAAATAATGTCATTTACTTATTCACATGGATATTCTATTAATCGAATAGTCACATGCAATATCAATAACCACTTTCATAATGATGAAATGCATAATGCTAAACTTTAATTTCTTTGCCAAGGCCTCGTCCCAAGACCTTGGGGCTAACTGTAACCGGAACCCAACCCGGAGTGCCTCTAATAACCGGACACCAACCCGGAGTGCCTCTAATAACAGGACACCAACCCGGAGTGCCTCTAATAACCGGAGACCAAACCGGAGGGCTTACTTTTACCAGTCCCTAACCTGGAGGGCTTATTTTTACCAGTCCCCAACCTGGAGGGCTTACTTTAACCAGTCCCCAACCTGGAACATAGTTTTCCAACACATTCATATGATGTAAAGGTTGAAATATAACATAAACATTCTTATTGGAACTAGCATACGAAATGTCAATACTTTACTCATAAACCATGAATGGTATATAAAAAATAGCACACCCACAGTCAAACATATCACAAAACCTTCAATACAATATAAAAGTTTTGTATCATAATATATCATCCTCAAATAAGCGTAAAATCAATTAAAGGATGTTGACATAGATGAAATCAAAACTCTTTTTAAAGAAATATCTCTTTCTATTTTGAAATCATTTAAAAGACATATATTTATAAAATAAAACATTTTCTTTGAAAATATTCTTATAAGCTTGTAAGGGAAGCTTTGACGATTTTATAACGGCGGAAAATAACCGCACCCGCCGTATAAGTTTAAAAAAACATTCTTATCTTAATTATGTCGAAAAGGCTAAAAAGAACCTTGTTTAGAAAACGATGGAAAGATTCCCTTATAAACCTCTTATAAAAAGTCAAACAAGGGTATAAATGACTTAACCCATATTCTTTTAAATATTAAAAATGTTTTGAAATACATTTTGAAGAAACATGGACGTGGATGATAACGAGGTCCCAGTAGATAATTATGTATAAACAACCTCAGATAATGAAGAGATTGCGAAATAAACCCTTAAATTGTACTTTTCCTCTGTTGGGGTAGGTTAACCTCCTGTATAATGGTGAAATAATTGTTATTAAATTATAAAATAATCATATACATTATTATGATATAATATATGATCTTTTAATATTGATTTGATAATAATATCTTAGTATTATCGTTGTTTCGGGTGTGAACTTACTTGTTTTATTTTGTATGTTTTATTACGTAAGACATGTTTGTAAAGTATAGGTTGTATATTATTCATATCCAGAATGATATCAAGTCTTTAAACATCATTTTTAAATCATAAAATGATAATTATACTTGAATGGATACGATGGAGAATGAATCTCTTCGCATTCGTGGAGACGGTAGTCCGTACGTACGCACGAGCGACAATATCATTATTTTGATATTAAAATAATATATAAATGGATGGTATATCATATATACAGAATCATTATCATGTTATATTTAATATTTACATAATTTACACATCATTATTATACCCATCAAAATAATATTATATTGAATAACAATTACACCACGACGTGGAGATGGTAAGCCGTACGTACGCACGTATGGTGACATGTTATTAAAAGGGTGGATAGAATACTGAATATGGTTGTACCATATTTATAATAACATCACAGTATATAAATGATACTGGAGTTATTATTTTAGAATGGTAACAACAAAGGAAGAAGAAGTGGAAGAAGAAATGAACTTAGAAAAGGGTGGTGAAATCATTACCTCTTCTTCGGGCTCTTCCTTTTGATTTGATCAAAAGGGACCCTTAGGATGGCTTTCTGATCAAACTAAGGCCTCTAGGTTGTAGTGAGGGAAGTTGGGAGAGTATTTGGGCAGAGTTTGGACGAACCAAAAGGCTTTTAAGGTGTGAAGAAATGAGAAGGAGGAGTGCCCTTTTATAAGAGGGGTGAGGGGTACCTTTGGAAAAGCTAGAAATATTAATTTATAATAAATTCATATTCGGTTTCTAATGGCTCAAAAGTGTATTATTTAAATTTTAAGGTGGGGATGGGTCGAAAACAACTCAACCAATAGAATTTAGACAGGTTTGGGTACTTATATTAACCTTATCTTTAAGTATTAACACTAAGTTAATTAGTTTCACTTTAACAATGTCTTTTTGTATTTTTATATAATATGGTTAATAAACATACTATATACATCAAAGAGACCCCCAAGTGGTCCATTAATGATGAACCTATCATGATATAAGTCCTTTGGACGAACCTTAGATTTTTAAAAATTTAATATCAATTAATAATATAATATTTGTTTTAAGAACTCTTTTATGTCAATTTTGACACTATTCAATAGTTGATTTTTGTGAAACTCATAACAGATTGATTACTTAGAAAAAAGTCAATTAAATCAATACTAATATATCATATTATCCTATAAAATTAGTTTAATTCATTAAAAGTTTCATATTATATTTATTTGGGTATTTATAATATAAATTATTTTAATTTTTCACTATTATAGTAATTACTGCATCATCATTGTGTCGTAAATAAAATAAATTATTTAATGTCTAAAAATTTTAAATAAAATATCATTATGTAGGAAAGCTTATTATCTTTATAATTAATATTTATAATCTAAAATCCAACATATATAACCCTATGTAACAATTGTTTTGCTAAAAGATATATGCTTGTGTCATTTTTGTATTCATTTTAACTTAATTAAAATAAATTGTCATTATCACTTACAAGTGGATCCATGGGGTCCCAAAATCGACCCAAAGATGCCCATGGTCGACCATGTATCAACCAATAGGGTTAAGACACGTTTTAGGGTAATTTAGTATTATTATAATATTATTTTTTAACCCTTATTTACCGGATTTACCCTTAACCATGGTAAATAAAATATTTACCGCAGTAATTATTCAAAATGTCTAAAAATAAAAGTTACCTTTTTACACAATTTGAAAATCCTGATTCTAAATATGGAATCCATTTTCCTAAATTCAAATCACAGAAGTGGCAGAAATTAATTTAAAATTAATTCCCGCTGTCAAAAAAAGCGTGTTTTTAAGAGATAATAACTATCAAAAGATTGACACTTGTTTATGTTCGGTTTAATTGTAAACTCATGTCCAATGACCAAAATTATATTAAATGGTAAAAATATATTCTAAATATACTTTAAAACTACTAAAATTCATAATTTATCACTATTAATTATTTTGATTAAAAAATTTGTTTTTAATTTAAATTTAGTAATTTTCACTATTCATCAAAATATGAAAGTTATCCGAAAAGTACCAAAATTTCACCTTAGGCTAAATTAGATATTCCGAATCCAAAAATGAAGTCCATTTTGAAATATAAAATATATATAATTTTAAAAATTAGGTATTACTATTCATAACGGCTAGTTTGATTGGTTGTGGTGTGTGTTAGAACTCGAGGTTGCGTACAACACACGCTATCACATTATTCGAAGGGAAACGTACCGTGGAAGCTTGGGGTGTTACATATCCTCTCCCCTATTTATAATTCCATCCTCACAAACCATGTCTAGCAGAATCCCATCATTCACAAAATTAATTTTAATTTCAATATTCCCATCATCAATCTGAGAACATTTAATTATTTCAAATAACTATGTTTGGGGAACTAATTGAAAAGGTAGGGATGTTTCACCTTTTTTGACAATTCCCATATCCACATTAACTAGTTCTATGTACAATGGATCCCTGTCAATCTCTATTTTGTTGAGAACACCATGACCCTTCCTTCTCAATGTATCTACCTCATTATTTTTATTCCCAAGGTGTTAGTTTGTGGAACAATAATAATACAAGAGTATCTCAAGGCATCTCTATTTTCCTCATTCTATGTTTTTTCTATGAGAAGATGTATTTCAAACTCTTCTGATATATATTTGTATCAAATATTTTATCATAGAGATAGGGTCGCAATATTTTTCAATAAAATTTTATAGTTGGAAACTAAAGATCATGAGTTGGAAAGTTCTATTCATTTGTTTTAACCTCATTGATGGAAAATAAATAACTTTGTCACTATATATAAAGACACAACCATGTCTTTCATAAATTCATCACTATAAATAAAAAATACACATTTTATCAATGGTCGATTCATGATCAGAGAAAAAAATAATCTACCACTAAATTATTCAGAACATTATTCACATTATTATTTCAAAATAAACAAAACCCATTTACGTGTATTCATGGTTAACAGGTTATCTAACCGATCAAAATTCAGAATGAAACATTTATAGTAATCTACTATACCAATGAAACTATGTACCATTGTTATTGCTGTTGTTGTATGATATTATTGAACAACCTTTTTCTTCACAAAATTAACTAATAATCTATCATTAGATAAAATATGGAAAGAAAATAAAATGTTTGAATCCAAAAATCACACTTGCCAAACACCCCATATAACTCATTTCATCGTAGAGTATTCATAACAATGAGAATGTGATTCTCATGATCATAATATGTTTTGGAGTATACCAATATATCATCAATAAATACAAAAACATTCATCATGATATTACTTGAAAAATATATTTATTAGATCCTTGAAAACAAAGGGTTCATTAGTCAGTCTAAATACATTACTATATACTCATAATGACCATAATTGGTTAGAATTTATATATCTAGAATATCATACTTAATCACATGAAATTGATGATATCCATATTAGTGATCAATCGTTGAAAAATATTGGGCTCCATGAATATTTTCAAATAAATCATGAATGAATGTTAGGGGTAAATGTTCAATATCATAATATTATAGATCTTCTTATATTTAATGCACAAACACATAGATATATCTATATTCTTAATGAAAATAAAAGGATCTCCCCATGGAGAAACATTAGGGTAAATAAACCTATAGTTTTTTTCTTTAGTTCCAATAATTCAATGTTGGCCATTCTATAAGAAGTATATCAAATAGGCCTTGCATCAGTAATTAAATCAATATAAAACTCAATTTCCCACTCTTGAGGATGTCTAAGTAGATCTTATAAAAATATATCTATATATTACTATAAAATAGGTACATCCTCAGTATGAATATTTTGATCCTCACCCATATATATTGTGTTCTCTTCCGCTCCATGATTTGTATTCAGTGGAGCTATTGGGTATGGATCTTGAAAAGAACCATATAGTGAGGATTATTCTCTAAATATTAGGGAATCTACATGACACTCCAAAAAATAACATCTTTCATCTTGAAATATATTTTTTCATCATAAATTCAAATCCAATCAATACATATTATTATTTCAAAATAAATCATGTGTATGATGATAAGGTTGGAAACTAATGCACATTTATCTATGATAATGGTGGCAGATTGATACATCTTTATTGAAATAATACTTTTCTTAAGATTTTTTACTACTGAATAATTTATTAAATAAAAAGGTAAATGTATAATTTTCATGTAAATATGGGAATATAAAAATGAATCTAATGATCTAGAATCAAATAAAATTAGATAATTTTGACGAAATGATTACTGTGCATATCGCCACACGAGTAAGAACTTCAACCTCAGTTTTTATGAACACATTTGATTGGCCTTTCTCCCTTTTCCTTCACAGGGGAAAGTTTCCTTGATGCATATGACATTAATGTGCATAATGTCTCATATATTTACAATTATAGCATCGAACATTGTAATATTGTTTCATTCCCTTACAATCATGGGATTGGTACCTTTTTTCCCCATACTTGTAACAGATTCTCATTCCCATCATACAATTACCAGTGTGTTTCTTCCCACAATTACTAATGGGTGTAAATTTGAATCTTCTCTTATTATCCATTTCCATATTTAATTTTTCAGAGTGTTTAGCACACCTCATCTTCTCTCACATTCCATTAATGGCATAATACATAAGGATTTCACTTTTTTGTCTTGAAATAACAAAATTATATATCATCTACTGAAAATAAATTTTGGAATACCATTACCCACCGGAGGAGTAGAATTAAAACATAAAATAATTGATCAATAATAATCCTTGGGTTACATATATATTCAACAATATTCCTTCATTACCTTTTGTAGTCAGCTTTATACATTGAAACATTTTCTTCCTCTTTTTTCCTTACACTAAGAAACTACCTTTCCATATCCATTCTCTATTGATGAGGAAAGTATTATTCTATGAAAAGATTGTTAAATTCTTTCCATTTCATGTTTTATACTTATTCCACATATTTATTATTTTTAATCAAATACCAAAATTGATCTAAGTCTCTCAAAAGATGATAAATTTCCATAATAACATTCTCCCTTTCATTACATACCAAAACAAGAAATATCTTATCCATGGAAATTATCCACTTCTCTCCTTCAACTATGTCTTTAGTCCCATTTAATGAAGGATTATTTCATCACATAATGTTTTTGATCATTTCTCCAACACGTTCTGGATTAGGGTTCTTCAGATATGTTTGGTTATTGTTCATATCAAGGGTGTTTTTTCCTAGTATAGTTATAAGTATCTCATCACCATTCATAGATCCAATATCCACATAATTATAATTCATATGATGGAATCCTTACATGGGATACCTGCGTTAATATGATTTCTATTCCACCCAATAAGAGAAATTTATAAATAATGGAAAAATATATATTAGTTTATGAATCATAATGTATTATCTCAAACAAACAAAAAACATACCCTAAAATAAAATTCTATTCATATTTATTATTGTAAAATTAAAAATGGTTTCTTTGGGGATATATTTAATTTTATATCCTTTATAAAGATCTATAATGAAAATGTGATTTATCCTAAGAATATCCCTCATGACTGTCAATCTAGATGTATAGTAAGGCCCATTTTTATGTAACAGGTTACCCTGAGTCATGTTTGACACACCATGTTATAGTTTTTATCCCAATGTACATTTGTTCCAGACCCACATCAACTTGTACAGTCTAGAAAAGGATGTATTTCTAGAAATATCCAAAATATATCTACCTTAAGAAAATTGGTGTATGTACTTCTATTATTGTCCTCAAATTATATATTAGGTTTATGATACCTAATCTATGTTTTATAAATCTATTTTCCACGATTTCTTCTAAACATCATCTAATACCATCTATAAGTACCTCGTCCATAGTTTCTCGGAGTCAGTGCCTTACATAATTACATTGGCATAATAAATAAGGAAGATTCCTCCTAAATAACTGAATTGTTTATTAGATTTCTAAAACAAGATACATTCATAAGTGAAAAATTATAAATTTAAATAAAATACATCTTAGATTCCCCATTGGAAACACTCCCATTATTCTAGATTATGTTTGAAATTAATTCATAAAATTGATCTTCAAATCTAAGGGAAATTAACATAACAAAGGGGGGTGATCTAATGCTAAGAAAAGGGTATTAATTTAGAGGAAGCTAAAATTAAACCAAAATTCAAGGTGAATAACTAAAAAACATTATATTTTTAAACATTAGAACAATATGAATGGAATAAAAACAAGATATATACTACAATATAAATAATGACATGACAATGATACATACCCATAGATATTTTACTCGTACAATAATAAGATGTAATTTCAAATACTAACCTCATAATGATGTAATTGATAATGAGGGACATCATAAACAATCATCCAAGGCTTTTTCCAAAACACCTTATAAAATGTTGAAAAATGTTAGCCCATAACCAAATAATATTGTGTCGTGAGACCTACCGATTCACTGAAGGGGCTGTAGTAGGTCTCACCAAACACTTAATAAGTCCAATTAATTCCTCATATTAAAGGTTTGGAGCATAATAAACAAATACATTCATATTTAAACTAACATATGAAATGTAAATAACTTTCCCCAATCAGTAAACAAAAATAAAAACACTTCTGAGTAATATGTTGAATCATATCAAGACATAAAATCCAAATTAAAAATAATAATAAAATATTAAATATAATATGATAAATTATATCATAAATTAAAAAATAATAATCAACAAGGTTATTGAAATTGATTAAAATACTCCTATAAAATCATCGAAGAATTCTTGAGAGAAATACTATTTTTACATTGCAAAGAAGTGTACTTTTGGAAAAATAATTGAATAAAACAAGAAATGGAATATGATAGTTTTTCATTTAAAAATTTGTGATATAATTAAATTAATTGTGTCTTAAAATATATTTTGTATGATACTTGAAATTGGGTAGAAATTGGGATGTTCTCTTTAATTAGGATTGTGTAATAAATAGAATAGAGAGAGATCATTATAAAACATATAAATATCCATAAAATAAAGACGAATTGTGATTGGTAAAAATATATAGAACATTATCATATAATTAATCATTATTATATAAGAATAATTAAAATTTCCATTGGGGTAAAGAGAGATAAATCGTAATCACGAATGAAAAATGGAGGTTCGGTATGAAACCCTTACCATATATTTGAATGTGTTCAGCACATGACCTTAATGACTTGTATAATAAAATTAAATAAATTAATTCATTAATTAATAACCCTTTATTAATTTTTCATTTTATTATAATTTAATTAATTTCATTCATGGACTTTTTTTAGTTATAGGATATAATTTTATTCCTTGAGTTCGTCTATTTCTTTGGTTTTGACAGTAGGAATATTTTTATGTGTGTATGGATGTTTAGGTCGAATGCGTATACTTTTCCAGAATTTAATTTATATGACATAAATTAAAATAAATGGTTTTAAATATTTATATAATTAATTTGGTTAAATGGTATAAGTATCTTTCATTAGATAAAAAAATAGTGATAATCATTTAGAATATTTTGGTGGTTCATCAATCATTTTGAACATGTTTCTTTTTATGAATTAATATTACATATATATAATGGTTATTAAATATTTAATAGGATTAAATACATATATTATAGTCCTTTTTTACCAAATTTTTTTTAATGCTATACTTTGAGGTTAAATTTAAGAACAAAAATTGTGCATCCACAATTGTTGTAAATCGTCACGTTATGGATGATGATTTCATTGTTAAAATAAAAGAGAGGGAGAGAGAGAGAGATGATTTTAATGAAGTATATTCTGTTAACAATATATAATTCATGTATAAAGATGATATTAGAGTCATCATTCTAATTTGGATAGAGGAGGGGAGAAGAGTATATTAAAAAAACCCGAAAAAAATTAAAACAAAACGGAAGAGGATTTTACCTCTTGAATTCTCCTCTTTGAGAACCTCCATAATGGAATTGGTTTTGGTATTTTGTAAAATAATATATCTCTTGGACATGATTGAGAGTATTGTGATTATTTTTTGGTAGAAGTTTGACAAGCCTCAATGGTTGGAAGGTGTGAGAAGAAGGGTTGGTGGAGGTGGTATTTATAGTGGAGGGGAGGGGTGTTTTTTGAATATTTTTTCTCTTTATATATTATTTTGGAAAAATAATATTAATATATTGATAATTACACTCCAATATATTAAAATAAGGAATTATTGTTTGATATTATGATCTTAAATCATTCATACATTAACTATGACTCAAACAATCTTGTATTTATAATTTATAGAAACCTATCTTATTTTACTATTCACGAAAAAGAATGTATTTAAAAAAAATATCAAAAATTCACCCAAATAATTTTTCTACATGTATAATTTAAAAATGAACTCAATTTTATTAAAATAATTGTATAAATATGAGTATTTTAATTTTTAATTAAAATCATCATTTACTCAAAAAATATTGTTTTTGAAAATTATAACTCATTTTATAACACTCTGAAAAAATAAATAAGTTCTCATTAAATTATAATAAAATTATAAAAAACAAGATATTAATTTTTGAATAAATTTTCTGAAAATAAATTTTCTTTTAAATTGTTTTATTTATTATAAAATTGTAATTCAATATTTATTACTTACAAAAATACAAACACCTAAATATTAATTTTAAATATTCAGATACTTATACTATGATATAATTATATCATACCTTCTTTTACAATATTTCAAAATTTTATTTATACATCCATGGGTAAGTTTATGATTCATTAGGATGACTTTCAATTCATTAGGGTTTTATTATTGTTCTTATTTTGAAGTAACTATTTCATCAGTATAGGTTCATTGTCTTCTAGAAATACCTATTATTTCATTAATATTTCATTTATGATGTATTTACCATGTTCTCTAAGTGATATTTTTGATAAATTCTATATTAAATAACCATAAAAATAAAAATTTCATAGATAGAGTTCTAGGTTGTCAAAAATATAATCCAGGATGGTCATTGTATATCACAATTGGTGTGGGATACTAAATTTTGGTAGAGTCTCCCAATGTTTAGGTTTGTTCAAAATGGACGTCCATAACTGTGAATTTGGGTGTATGAACAATTATATGGTGGTGATAAGAGGGAATATGATGTGAGATAAGAGAAATGGGATGAGAAAATAATTTTAGAATCTAAATTACTTATTTGGGTCCCCATCAATTGTGCCACCTACTCACACATTTCCTTGGTTACAAGTCCTTCCATCAACATACATGTCACACCACAACCATGTCTCAATACTTTACTTGTGTCCACCAAACCCGTTCTATTCATGACCTTTCATCACCTCACACCAATATAGTTTTCCCTCAATAAATATGTTATATGATGTTGTTATTTGTTGTTTCTCTACATGGACCCACACCCAACCAACTTTTTCTAAACATATATCCTAATCGTATCCTTATTAGGGATCCTATAACAAATATTTATAATTTTTTTTATTAAATTATCTCATTTCTGTTCCAAAGACACCATATTTTACTATTAGGTAACTATTTATGTAAAATCCAAATTAAATTAATGGGAATTCATGGTATTTATGTCAAACATTTTATTTTGACCCTAAGCCATCATGAAACACCACATTTTTCTATTCTTAATCAGTACTATAAAAAATCCCCCCATCCCCCATCTAGAGTGTTCTACGAGGGCGCCACTCTCAAAAGTCACCTAAGAGAGAATTCTGTGGTGACATTATCCCAGGACACCGTAGAGTGGACTACTATAGGAGTACATTCTTAGAACACCATAGAGTGAAATATAATGATGTAAATTACATATGTTATCATGAGAAAGTCTCTTAAATTTCCTCTCACCCATGTTTTCCATTGTGAAATGTTCTTAGCCCATAATATAATAAAGAAAATAATATGTCCCCATTTACACAGATCACCTAATTTGGATTAATGTATTTCTCAAAAGATCATACCTGATAATATATAGACAAAGGCAATAAAATAATAAATCCCATAAACATAATCCTCCATCATGACCTCCTAGAATATGCGATTCAGTTATGAATATCAGTGTTCTAACCTTAAATCATTTATTATATTAATAATAGTAATTATAAATGTTTTTGGATATCTCGCAGATTTTTCTTCCCATTTCAATAGAATCTAAATGATATAATAAATCTTGTATTTCCTTATTAAAATGGATTTAATATCATGGAGGATTTTTAGAATCTTCTATACTCCAACCCCATAGGATTTTTTTATTATAGTCTTAAACTAGTGTAGTATCTACTCTGTTCTTTGTCAATAATCTAGTTTAAACACCTAGTCCAATCAATGATCCATGACCATACTATGGCCCTCCTACTATTTTTTACCCAAAACCATATTGTCTCCTATTTAGTTACAAATAAACAAGATGAATGTAAAGGTTATTATTTGGAATATTTCACACACACAAAATAACTTGGTTTATTTTACAATGTATTAAACTATGCATGACCCCAAAATACACAAAATTGGTCTTCATGATTTGACCATAAACTAAAATATTACATTTTACATGTTACCTGAACATAAATGATACATAATTGGTCCTATATACACATACATAATGTATTCATAGTTGGTATGTTTCGTAACTCTATGATTAAAATCAATCATTTGTATACCAACTAGAGTTCAATAGGACCTCATGTGTGCCTCCCGATATGTCTGGGTATGCTATCTAGAAGAGTGGGCCAAAATAATATTTTAGGTAGACTGTTACATCGATATTATAACAATAAATAAATCAGTTAAATGTATCATTAATACATAATTAGGGTATGGGGATTAACAATACAACATCTCTAACAAATAAAATTATAATACTAACTGATAAATCCCAACTAATCATCCACAATGATGATCACATAAAAAAATATAGAAAAAAATACAATAAGTCTCCGCTTCAACCCTGAGATTCTCCTCAACCCACTCTCTAAACCATATCGAGCTACACTAGACTTTTCCATAATGTAGTATATTCTTAGACATGTATAACATACGTAAGATGTATATGTGTTCTCGAATACCCACACAGGGTGTCAGAAATAGATCTCATTTTTATATCACCATGATCCCCTAATATGTATCCTCATATGCATGTGAATGCATGAGGAATATAAATAATAGAGATCAATACACACATGAATGGTTTTTGCCTCATCATGTGATATCCTGACAAACGTGACACTCAACCGTGACTAGCTCATCCAATGCTAGAGAAAATGGCACCTCATGCAAAAAATACCAACCCATACCCAATAATGTAGGGTGTGGTTTGATACCATTCTCTGACCTACACATGAAGATTCTATTTAGGGTTTCAACCATGTATAGCCACTACCCTCTCTCTCATGATAAGTCTAATACCAATTCTAGATCTCACCTACCATATCACACTAAACCCCCACTATATATTACAATTAATTAACCTCTACCATCTTAGATATGAAAAGGTACCATATTCATATCCAATACATATTACTCTCTATTAGGTTTTTCATATAAAATACTCTCACTAATGGTAAGGGAATTCATCTATTTTCTATAACATATTATATACATTGCTCTCATATCACATAGATTTTTTCATATACCATATCTCATACTACATCACATCATAGACAAAATCCTTCACGATTTAGGTGGGCCTGTAATGAAATTCTCACTTATTTTGTGGCTATACATATTATCTCATCATAAAATCCATAACACATATCACCTCCCTCTCTACGAGTGCTTATCACATACACAACCTAGCCAATACATTCATTATCAAGGTGATCCTACCAAATATTTCTAACTTATGGTGGGTTAATCCATCCTTATCTATACCATATCACTTAAAAACATTACCATGAATTTCTCTGTCCATGTAGTGACTTATAAACTCCATATTAGTCAATTTGAGGAAATATTTACTTATTATCAAGAATACAAATCAACTAAGAACATGTATGAAGTAAAAAACATGTTGTTGAAAATTTTCCCCAAATTAAATTATTATTCATATTAATGATGGAAAAATATTTACTTTATTATTATAATGATAAATTATTTTTTTGGGATTCTATTTTTTTGGGCTTCTGTCTAGGAATTATTAATGGGAATATAAGCATTCTTCTTGATCAGACTTATATTTTTGTTGGGTTCTTGTGGATTCCCTGATTTTATTATTATCTTTGGTGGTCTCTTAGACATTGATCATCAATTTATTAAATGGATCCTATGTGCGGATTTTGTGTTTCTAAGTGATCAAAATTATCTACATCATACACATTAATCTAATTTCAAATGGACTTTGATTTTCTCAATATTTGTTTCATTGTGATCTATGTGTTTCATACTCTTTCCCTAATCCATCTATATTCCCCACCTCATCAGTAGTGAAATATAATTGACAACGATTTAATAATGTGACTTTAATGCATCTACCATGTAATTTCATATTGTGGGTGATTTCCTCATTATTTTTGAAATAATAGTGGATACTTGGTATTACAATTATAATGATTGGGAAATTATAGTAGGGATGATGGAAATCTGATTCTCCATTATCACACCTCATTATTCCCTAGTCCCACTTATCATTTCTAGTGAGTTTGTAATGTGAAAACACTATCTGAATCATGATTTATTCAAAAAGATTCAACATTGGAAGATTGGATATATACTCAGAAAATTAAATCACATGTATTTGGAAAATACTGAACTGTGTGAAAAAATATTGTTCTATTTTTTTGTTATACAATGTTTTTACTTTTTATTTTGGTATGTGTTAAGGTTATCATGCTTGATACTATCAAGAATTAGTATGTACATTACTATCCATTGCCTTGGATTCATTTGAATCCCCTCTTGTGATAATAACCTCATACGTGGATCATTTATGTTGTCCTAATTTTATTCTCTTTATTACATAATCTCACTTTTAGTCATTTTTTTATTGTAATAATAATTTTTTTAGATTGTTTTCATGTAGTGGACTATGGAAAAAATGGTCTGAACCATGTAAATTTCATGTGTTATTTAAAATTTTGAAATTTATTTCATGTTCTTTCTCTATATTTATTCATTATTTTAGATTATTCAAACCACTAACTTAAAATCCACAAAATTGGTTCCCTTAAGGTACATTATGAGCGTTATAATACCATCAATCAGATCTATTGGAAAACTCACAATTGGTATTAGATAATGTAAATGAAGTAATTGATGTCTTCTTCTAAGTTTAATATCATTATGATCGATGGAGAAAGTGATTTTAGTAACTAGAAAATTAAATTTTCGATGTTGTTATTCATCCATGGACTAGAAAAAGTGTTTCATGTTTCAAAAATCTTGTAGTTACAATCTCTTCCAATGTTCACTTCAATAAATAATTTTTAGATATAAGTATAATTATTTAATGAAAAGGATCTATATTTTTATCTATTAACGATAGGAAACAATGTTCCTCCTAATGTTTCCCTTTAAATAATTTGTATGGAAGTATGGATGAAACATAAAAATAAAATATGATTATAAATTTATTTGGTTTTCAATGTTATAAAATGATTTTCTATATAATTAAGATGAATCATTGTCCATCTGTTAATGTTTAACTTGATGAGTTTAATAAATTTATTCTAGATTTATCTAATATAGATATAAAAGATATATACGAACAACATGATATTATTTTTTAAGCACTATTAATGATTATTTTATTTATTTAGTATATTTTTTTATGAATTTCATGATTCAATAATTTTAGAATAGGTTATAGATCCAGTTTTGTCTTAGAACATTAAAAAAATTGATTCAATGATGTGGTTAATGGGGGTAAAACGAAACCATAAATGCTAAAATTTCTGGTTCAAAATAGAAAGAATTAAAAATAATTGATGGATAATAACTTATTTATGAATTTTTTGAGCTTTTTGTGGTGCGGAACCAAACATTATAACGGTTATTGTCCATGTTTGAAATTGATGATTGTGATTTCCCGAAAAATATGATATACCTTTATTTCAACACTATAAATGATATTGAGATTAGTTATTTATACCTTTATCTTGAAATAGGATTCGTTTAAAGGTAGCCTCTATTTTTTCCATTGACTGACATTCCTATGATTACAGGGGCTATTGGTGGGAAGGGTGTGTTAACATTAGGATGGTCTTACTCATTCCGTCTTAGGTGGAGATCTTCCTATGACCGTAATCCTTTTTTTTATTTTGGGTTTCTAATTTTTTATGATAAATGCATTACATTAACTTTTTTATTCTTTCATATTCACATTATTTTTTCCCTGGGGAATATTGTATGTATATATGTTTTTATAATCATGGGAGTATTTTGGAATAATTGGAAACTATGGTAATTTTTATAATTAGTTATTTTTTATATTATTGGTTGATTTTAATTTGTGAGAATGTTTTATTTTAGTATTATGATACTGATAGATGTCTAGGTATTGGTAGGTCATGTACCACAATGGAACACACTAAGAGCATCAATGATGGGAATATACTATAGTCTAAGGTTTATTTATATTTAAAAAATCTACTCAACTCCCCTGGTATGATAGATTACGACCAGGAAAAACACCATACATTAAATATTGTTATTTTAAATAGAAAGAGTGTTATTTTTGTTATTTTTTTCAAAGTTACATTCTCATTATTTTTTTGATAGAATATTGGTACAGTTTTATATTTTTTTGCATAAAAATGGTAATGTATTTTTTGGACATGTATTTGTGATTTCTTATAAGGCCTACATGTATTCTTTCTCTTATGAATTATATTCCTCTGTGACTCTTTTTTTTGGTCTCATTGGGGTGCTGCTTTAGGTGGTCTCATTTTCATTGATCACTTCATGAATGAATGACTCTTGGGTGTGAATTTTGTGTCTTCTTAGAGATCTACATCACTTACCTCCTTCTAGTTCATATTTTTCCATGTGGCCTAGTATTTACACAATCTATCATGAAATTATAATATTCACAATCCATCACCATTCCCTTATCCTTCCATACAAACACTATCACATGTCGTAACTGAAAAATACAACATGTCCATCTGTTATTCCTCTAATTTGTCTTCCCATATTCTTTATATGTTGTGTGATCAAAACATTATGTTAGGGAACTCAACAAATTTTTGGTCCTCTACATCCAGTGAGAGGAAAATTATGATTGATAAATTAGATCCTCGACACTCCCCTTCATGTCCAATTACATCATTCTCCTATTGGTCCCTTTTGATGAGTTTGTGATGTGAAAACGCTATCTAGACCATCATTGTTTCAAGAATATTTATTAATGTGACACCAAATACTTTTTCATATGAGATGAATGCATGCCTTCATTTAATACCAGAGATTATGAGTCGGGTTAAGTTCTATAATTTTGGTTACATTATATGTTTCTTTATTTATATAAGGTTGTGTTGTTGTTGGAATGTTTTATCCCATGATTCATGGGGGCATTTTTTACCAACCTTAGACTCAGTTTCCTCACATGTCCCTTGAGTGACATGTACCTCATGAATAGATAGTTTCTATGGACCATATGTGCTTCTATTATCTTCTTCCTATATATTATGTGCCTATTTTTTTCATTTCATAATGGTAAATATTTATGGCTATGCACTTACAATAGAGACGGACCAAACTATTCTACACCCATCAATATCATGTGTTATTTACAATATGTCATTTTATTTACAGATATGTCTCTTTGTTAATTCTATATTTTGGTTTAATTGAACCTTTGACTAGATTTCCTCAACTCTTATTCCATTATTATCCATTTTCAAAGTCGAACACTCTTCTAGAAAATATATTCCAACCCCTACATATAGAATCACAACCATAACACATACTCACCATGTCTCACACATCTTGGATCAAGCTATTGACTACAATATAAAATTAGTTGATGGCCACAAACCCGGCTATCCCCATATACACATCTCTTAAAGACCATATCATTCAAAAAAGAAATAAAAACCAAACGTATTAACATTATCAACTCACACATACTATAAAATAAAAATCTCTTCAAACTTATCCCAAGTCGTTATCACTAGTACCAACCACACTCAACACCACATAGTGACACCACAATCTGTAGACCCTTCCAAACACTAAAAAAAACTATTGTCTGAATCCTATTCCAGTAATCACATTACAAACTAGTCCCACTAACTAAGGATCATCCTGAGAAAATATTCATAAATCACCATGAAAACACTATGCCAAGTTATCAGGGAGATACTCATGAACCATTCTGATTCCCTATCTCATATCTTCATTATGATATCTACTAATGCCATGATTTGGAGTAAACCCTCTAGGATAGACTGTATGTTCCCTTGAATGACTTATCCCACCCATAATACACAAAAATATTCACATACACTATTAAGAGTGTATCAAATTATTCATGATACATGCTCCCATATTACTCATAGTCTATAATCCTATGTATACCATTAATACACCATAATCCCTATAAGAAAAACCTTGGTTATCCCTACCTTATTACAAACCTGGATCCCTAACCCATGTATCTCATAACTTAACCAGCATCATCACCCCTCTAGCAACCTCATCACCATTCTATCCCAAAATAAATAATTTGTAATGAATCCCTCATTATATATGTAGGAGTATCAGTTACATACAGTCTATTTACATAGGGATCTCCCATTCTCTATAACCATTACATGAAAACCATATTCATGTGTAAAGAATCATACAAAAATAGGAATCTAGATTAAAATTATATGTTCCACTAAACTCAAAAATTGTACTACACCCCTTTCATCCACTCATCCGTGATCCATTCCATTAATGTATCCTTTTTGGTAGTTCCAATACTCAATCCCCAATCATTTCCTAGTACACCCGAAATATTTTTTAATAAAAACTTATAATTAATTCTTCAATTAATTCCAATGAGGAATAAATTCCTAAAAATTCACTAGGAAATTAGTCAACTTTTAAACAACACAAAACCAAATGAATTCATCCTCGTGGGACACCCTCATGAAAATTTTAGAAAAATTAAAATCATCTTGGCCTTATTCATCCATGTTCTAGTAGAGTAAGCCTTAATCCATAGTCTATAGATATCAAAATTAATGGAATCCAATACCTACAAACATATAAGTAAATATAGGATCATCCTAACATAAATTGAAATTGATACATCCATGAACTACCCAAACTAAATATGGTATGAAAGTGAAGATTTGGGATGGGAAAAGTCATATGAATGGTCCTCTATTTACGCCCACTTTCCCTAAACCATGAGAAGGATATCCTAAAAATGAAATATTTACCCCTACAAAAAAAACTAGAGAAGCCCCTATACAAACCTTAGATTAACATACATTAATATGACATCATTTTAGATCAATATTCATTATATTACATAAATACATGCCCAGGGACTATAATCGTTTAGTGTCTTTTGAATCATGGAAGAAAAGTATTCTATCATGGGGAAAGATCTTATGAATATCCTATAACTATATATACCTTTGTTACTAATAACTAAAAACTATATTTATTACTTGGGGAATGGAAACATCAAAAAGGGGTGAGATCAGATGCTCAGTAATGGTATATAAAGGTAGTGTGAAAGCATAATTTTAGCAAATGGGTCTGGAACATGAGAATAACATTTGAATATCTTGAACTATATATTAAAGATCGAAATAAAGATTGGATGTTCATAAGGCATGTATCTAAAGTTTATTAATATCATAATTCATGAAAAGAAAATCATAGGAATAATACCTAAAATGTTTTCCATGAATTTTCTTTATAATGTTGTGAACTTGTATAAGAATGAAAAGTTCACTCATTAAGTGAAGGAAATAAAATCAGGCCCCCACATCAACTTATGGACATGCAACCAAGTCCAAGCATAATCTTGTGAACATGTAATCAGGTTAACACAAAACCTTATGGACATGATACCCGAACCATTCCCAATTTTTGGAACATGTAATTTGGTTGATTAATAACATTGTGAACATGTAATCAGTTTTATTCATAAACTTATGGACATGAAACCAAGTCCATGCATAACATTGTGATTATTTAAAAAGGTTCAATCATTCCCACAACCCATTTTTCTATAAATATAATTCCCTTATTGTAATTATTTATTGTGGTCTAATTAAAATATACTAAATATTGAACACAATAAAATCCATATAAATTAATAATGACTGAAATAAAAGGTTTATCTATAATCAAAGAAAAATATACTGATGAAATAGTAACTTGACCTTTGGAGAATTAATATGAACCTTGTGAATAGAAAAAATGGACAATTGAGTAGTAACACCAATAATAAAACTATAAATAAAATTTATCCATTTTAAAAGTTCTAATATGAAATAAATATATTTAGTATAAGTAAGTAAATATTTTAAAAATTAATAATTTCATGTTGGTATTTTTTCTACATCATAAATATTTAATTATAATTTTATGATTAATTTAATAAATTAAAGGAAACATTATTTTCTCTAAATGAATTCATAAAAAATTATATTATAGAATTATAATAATAAGATGATTTTAAAAGACCGTATTTAAATTTTCAAGCTGTTAGAAATATTGTTTTAATTTTACAATTTTTATTTTTCATGTAATTTATGACATTAATAAAAAATTAAATTTTTCATATTCATAAAATTATTTCTAAAAAATTGAGATCATTTTTGAATTCTAAATGTCAAAAAATTGTTAGAGTAATTTTTTGTTATTTTTCTAAAATAATTGAATTTTTTTTAAATAGTTAAATGTGAAAATTTTCAATAAATTATAAATAAATAAATTTATGCATGATTCATGAGTCATGGATGATTTAAATGGAAATTGTTTCGAACTAACATGATATATTTACAATTTTTTGTCATAGGAATCAGGAATATACATATTCTTGAGTAAAATTTTTAAACAAATGATTTAAATAATGGGAAACCCCTCCTCTCCTCCACTGTAAGTACCACACCTCTTTAACTCATATCCTCACACCTCTCAAGCCTTGTTTGTAGTTCAAATTATGCTCAAATATATCCTTAATAACTTCTTACACATTGATCATCCCTTTGTATCTTTAAAAGACTATGTTCTCCCCCTAAAATAGGTTATCAAAGAAGATACATTGAAAAGGTAAATTCCTTTTTTTATTTCATTGATTTAATTTCAATTTCCTTTATTTATTTTTCATTACTAACCTCATTTAATAAATATTTTTTGATATCCTTAGTACCTTAAATGTATAGGAATGTTTTTATGATAATGTAATAATTACTTATCATCTATCAAATCCCCTCTTTTTATACTCTAAATGAAAACACAATATGAGATGTCTTAATTTATAACATTAAAGGACAATAGGTTTACAATTTATATTACCGTATTTAACTCTAGTAATGAAACAATTTTTATAGTTTAACAATAATATAATATATGTATTAGAACTTTTTTATGATTCTGAAATATTTTTGTACACATTATATTATTTTATAAAGAAGAATGTGTTCGTTTTGATCAACAAACCGCCAATTTACCCAAACGGTTACCATAATAGTTTTATATAATTACTCATATTCACTCCAAATAACCAAATTAATTTTATAACAATGTTATATAATGGATTTTCTCTAATAACATATAACTCCAATTCTAGAAAACTATTCTCACTTTACATGTTTATCCTTACATATATATATGTAAACCAATCATGAAAACCAAGGAAAACCAATGTTCCCAAAAAAATTAAATTGAACCTCTTGATCAATAAAAAATTTCATTGATGAACATAATAAGGTAATGATAAATCTATTTCATGTATAAGGGTTTTATAAATATTAATTAAATATTGTAATTTTTTTATCCGGGACAATAAGATCAAGAGAAGGACACTATCAGACTTAAAGTAAGAAGCTCGATTATTCATTCGGGTTTCTCTATCATTCTTTTTACCCAAATGAATTTTTCTATTATTTTTATCTACATTTTCTAAATTATGTAAAAATTATATAAAATCACCTTTCAATTTACATTAATCAATATTTTTGAGCGATATAGTTGTTTTTAAGTGGTTCCCACCTCAATACTTCTTAATAAGTAAACCAGTTGAAGGGAACTTATCGAATTCTTACCCAATTTAAAGTGCACCTATAATCTGTTTTAAGCCACAATTTTTTTTTATAAAACCAATATTTTTATTATTAGAAACGTATTGGTTCCCTTATGGTTCAGCATAAAATATTATTCCCTTTTCTATTTTACGTGATCTTTTGTTTATTCCTTAAACTGTAGTAAAATATTTTAATTCTAATGTTTCATTATTGCACTTTTCAAATTATAAATTAAAAATAACATTTATTGTCGTGATATATTATTTTTATTCCTTATTAATGTACATTCATGATCTAATTCCTATATTTCATGGATACTTTTATGATACATCCACTTGTTATGCTTTGTTAGATGAATATAATACCCAATTCTTTCCATGGAAAACCATTAGGTTTATAAATGATTGATTATGTATGAATCTGCCTATGGAAAGAATATTCATGAAAATGTTATGTTGGGGGAACCTAGATAGTGCTCTAATTAATTGGGTAAATTTAATTCTCATTACATGTAATGTGCAACAGTCTTGGTGGTTAGCCATGACTGATTCAACCATATGCAAAAGTCTAGGGGTTTAACATTGCCTTGTGATCCTCTATGTGAAGTGATCCTTGACTCTTGAAAAAGTCTTCTTTTCTGTTTTTTACAAATTACTATGAATCCATGTCTATATGATCTCATATTTATATGTTATGATTCCAAATATTTCATGCCATTTAATATCACAATGTCATGCCTTCTAACCCATGTGCTTATGATTTGTTCTTATGTTTTTTCCCTTATAGTGTTTTTTCTCTCATCCCCTTGTTCATGTTATCCATAGGTAATACTTTGTTGATTTATGTAGAAAATGGATGTCAGGAGCTCTTCATGAATATTAATAATGATATGTTTTATTTAGTCCTATGTTTTTAGTTTTATGTACCTATTCTTCTAAGATGCTAGACTTTACGATCCTTGGCTTGTAATATAATGCTTTATAATACGTAAAATCATGTAATAATATGTGTATAAGGTTAGGGTCACTATATTTGGTATCATGGGATGGTATAGTTATTTTTGGAGATTACGATTATATAACTTCAGTAATAACATTAGGGATGAGACTATGTATAAGAAAACATCCCAATATTTGGGTAGGTATAGAGTAAGTGGTTTATCAAGAAAATACATTCTTGTATATATACAAACAAGTAGATGTGGATATTACATATATGTATCTTGGGGTAAAACAAAAAAACACCTCTTTGACCGAAACTCAAACTAGAACTGGTTCATCACTATGGGGCATGTTTCACTCCTAGTATGACACTCTTGGGGGATATTCTTTGGTATATTCATATGAATGGTAAGAACCATTATTAAGGGATAAAAGAAAAGAAACTTGTAAGAATATATGTGAGGAAAATATATCCTTGATAACCTATATTTAATCCTATGGAATCACAAGTCAGAATATACTTTAACATTAAGAGTTTATACCATTATTTTTTATGATTATTTTTATGCTTATTAGCTAAGTATTCAATCCCCATAATTGTATGTTATTATTCATAGTTAATGGTATGAAATAGAAGAATACATTGATAATTCAATAAGGTTTTCCTTATGACTTTTCCATTCCTTCATGTTTTGAAAATCACAAACACCTTATCTTTAAGGAAAATTGCTTCTATAAAGAAAATTTCATTTATAAGGAAAATCTCTTTTATAAGGAAAATTATCCTTATTATATTTTAATTACTTATATCCATATATTTCTCAAGTATAAGAATCTATATTCTCGGAATTGTTTGAAACTTTGATATGAAGTATTCTATTTAAACTCTGAGTTCTGGATACGAACTCTGATAAAGTTCTACTCTAAATTCTGGATATGAACTCTGATAAAGTTCTACCCTGAATTCTGGATACGAACTCTAATAATGTTCTACACCGGATTCTAGATACAAATTCTCATGAAGTTCGACATCAAAATCTAATGACGAATCCTGATTACAAATTCTCATTATGAATTCTCATTACAAATTCTCATTCCGAATTCGCATTCCGAATTCACCTATAAAACAGAATCTGATCATCTTTGCTTTATACAGTCTGAATATATTTATACTCTGAATATTATTTTTGGTTAGACTTCGAACGTTCATTTTGCTTACACTTTTATAATTTGTCTACTTTTTGGCATTTTGTTTAAACTCTGAACTTTTGAGTTATACTTAAAATGATGTCGTACATTCTATTACACTTGTTTTGTTATAAAACTATGTCATCTATTCTGTTATAAACTAACCATTGGTAAAGTGACACGTGTGCAGGTCCCTCCAATTTTAATGTAAGATATGACCGTTGGAAAGGAGGTCGACCGAGCCTATAAATAGGATCTCATTCGAAAGTGCTCAATATACAATGAAGTTGGATCGATCTAGAGACCACACGCTGCTAAGGTGATTTCTGGAGAGAGAAAGCTTTTCATGCCTTGTGTGTACTAAACCGTTCATTTAGTTTTTGCTTCGTGCAACTCTGAATGTTGGTGATTACATTCAGGGACATCCGGGGATAGGAAGATAGAGGTGCCGACTACCTTGAAGTTCGAGGGCTTCCTTGCTGAGGAAGAGAGAGGTTGCCAACTACCTTGAAGTTGAGGGCTTGCGGGGATAGCAAGACAGATATTCCGATCATCGTATCGATGGCTTACTCTAGTGTGGGTAAGACTGACTTGCTTGAAATTATAAATCAAGGGACCTTTATCCAAGGTTGTTGGATACCCTCTCTTTGGGTTAAAAGACGTATATCTTGTTAGTTGTAGTTCTACAACTTGTTTGTTTCCACTGCATATTGTATTTTAAAGAAATTATAACATTCTTATACTTCCTTACTTGTACTATGTTTCATTTAGATTCTATAAGCTTTAAGATAGAATCTCATATTTTAATCTTTAGTTAAGTTTCATTTTCCGGATCCATATTTCCGGAACTTACTTTCGGAATCTCTTTCTAGTATTAAGCAAGTGAAAAGGACATTAAGTTTATAACATCATTCTTTATTCCATGTTTTCAATTGGTGTTAGAGGTGTTGTGAATTTTCTTAGTTTAACATTGTTAAACTTATATCTTTCCTTTGTTTAAGGAAATTTTTAACATATACAATTCACCCCCCTATTGTATATTGAGCATCTACATCATTATTTCGATCCTACAATTGGTATCAGAGGAGGTCTCAGAAATACTTATACACACATATTAGTTTTTCTTGATCACTTTGTTATTCCGAACATTGTCATTCCGAACATTGTCATTCCGAACATTGTGATTACGAACTTTTTCTACTAACAAGTTTGTGTGCCGAAGCTTATTTTAAGTATGGCAGGAATTAATGTTGGTTCTATTGATAATCTAAATCCTATAAGACCACCAATCTTTGATGGTAATGACTATGAGTATTGGAGAGATCGAATGAATAATTTTGTTATTAATACTGGATTGGAAAACTTTGTTATACTTACTAGAGATTATAAAATTCTTGATAAGGAAGTTAGAACTTTCACTAACCAGGAAAAGCAAGAGTATCAACTCAATTATAAGGTACGCAGTACCTTAGTTTTTTCAATGACTAGAAATATATGTAGCCAAATTTCTTCTTGTGAAGTAGCTAATTGTATCTGGAAGAAGTTAGAGGTTACACACTTTGGAACTTCTAAAGTGATTGAGACTAGGAGAGATATGCTTATAGCTGAATACCATGGATTCAATTTTCCTTATGGTGAACCAATTTGTAAAGTTAAATAGAGATTTATGACTATAGTCAACATCTTATAGTCTATGGGAGAAAAAGGTTTAGATGATGAATCACTAGTAGATAGGATAATTGATATTATTCCCAATGAGTGGGAATCCAAAAGAACTGATATAGATGAGAACAGGAAGGTCACTCAAATTTCTATTGATGAGTTATTCAGAACTCTTCTCCAACATGAAACCAGAATGAAGAGAGATACTGACAACATCAGAAAGAAGAATGGGAATGGTACTGTTGATTTTACAACAACATCAAATCATATGGAAGCTAAGACTCCTGAGAGAGTAAACAGATCCAAGTCTAATAAGATGGTTGTTCAATCAGATTCTAGTGAATGTGAAATCTCAAAAAATGAGTGGGAAAATCTTTCTCAAAGGTTGAACAAGATATCTATCCATAGAAATTTCCAATCCGAGTATAAGAAAAAGGAAAAGAATGATAGGAAAGATAGAGAAGTTACATGTTACGAATGCAAGAGAGCTGAACATATTAGACTAGATTTGCCTTTGCTCAAAAAGAAATACAGGAACTAGAGGAATTCAGACAGGAACAGAAAGAAGTATTATAAATCCAAAGCTAAGAAAGTTCTGAAAGCTAGTGATACCTGGAGTGCCAGTGGTGGTGACTCTTCAGATGAATCATCTGATTATGAATCTTTAGGACAGAATAATCTTGGTCTTATAGCCAGAATACCTATTAACAATCATTCTCTATGCCTAAGGTACGAAATGCTGAATGATTGACCAATGTGTCTTCAAATTCTAATGATATTAAGTATTATAACTCTTATGATGAAGGATCCTCTTCTGATGAATAAAATACTTCACCTACCTATGATGAAGTCTCTAGGTTTGCTAAACTTCTTGTTATTGAGAACACTAAACTCAATAAGATACTTGATAAGGAAAACTCTAGGAATTCTATTCTTATGAATGAAATATCATATCTTTCTAAATATCGTGATAATAAAAATGCTGATGTTGAAAGTATTTCAAAAAATCTTGAGGAAGTATGTTCTTAGAAGAACAAAATTTCTAAAGAATTAGAAAAAGTAATTTCTAAGGAAAGTGTTTTCGACCCTACCTCTAGTTCTAAATATAATGATTTTGAAGATAAAAACTTGGTTATAAAACTCAAGTCTGAAATTTTTTCCTTAAAGAAGTGTTTATCAAACTTTACCCATGGTAAAGAAAATTTTGATAAAATGTATTCCCGAATACGAACTTTAAGAAATAAATATGGATTTGGTTATACCCATGTAAAACCAATTTTTATTAACAATTACTTTGTTCCTCAAAGTTCCCCATTTTGTACGAAGTGTCAATGTGGTGGTCACTGGGCAAAGAATTGTTCCTTAAACAAAACTCAATCTCTAGGATTTCATAAAGATTATTTCTCTAAGAATATGGGGGATCCTAAAATTTTGTTGTCTGGAAATCTCGGATCCAAACATGTTTGGATTCTGAAAGTCTAATTCTATTCTTAATTTCAGGAAAATAAAGAGAGTACCAACAGAAACACATGGTACATGGATAGTGGATGTTCCTGGCACATGACTGGTAACAAAATCTATTTTGAATAGATTATCAAAAAGAAAGGAGGAAAGGTAACTTTCGGAGACAATGATAATGGAGAAATTGTTGGTATTGGTAATATTGTTCTTCTAGGTAAAACCATGATTTAAAATTTTTTTTTGTTAAGGTTTTTAAGCACAAACTCATTAGCATAAGTCAGTTATGTGATGAAGGACATCTTGTGAATTTTAGGAATGATAAGTGCTTAGTTCACAATTCCAAGGAAGAATTTATTCTCTCATCCAATAGGCAAGAGAATGTTTACACCTTAAATTTAGAAGACCTTAGGAGCCAAGATTTACCTTGCCTAAGTGCAATAGAAGATCATTCCTAGTTATGGCATAGAAGACTAGGTCATTATAACCTTAGGAATTTATGAAAACTCTCTAAGAAGAAACTAGTTAAGGATCTATCAGAGCTTAGATTTGATTCAACTAAAGTTTGTGATCCTTGTCAATATGGAAAGCAACATAAATCTAGTTTTAAATCAATCGATGAAGTCTCAAAAACTAATACATTACAGTTAGTGCACATGGATCTTTTTGGTCTAACACAAACTAGATGTATTGGAGGAAAATACTATGTGTTTGTTCTAGTTGATGATTACACTAGATTTACTTAGGTATATTTTTTAGTAAATAAGAATGAATCTTTTTCTTATTTCAAAAATTTTAGACCTCAAGTTAAAAATGAGGAAAACATTCCAATGAAAATTATTCATATCGATCATGGAGGAGAATTTCAAAATATTAATTTAGAAACTTTTTATAGTAGAAAAGGTATTACCCACAATTTTTCTGCACCTAGAACTCCTCAATATAATAGTGTAGTTGAAAGAAGAAATAGAATTCTTCAAGAGATAACTAGAATCATGTTGAGTGAATATTCTATAGCTAGACATTTTTGGGCTGAAGCTGTAAGTACTACTTGTTATACTATAAATCGAGTTTTGATTAGACCCTTTCTTAATAAAACACCTTATGAGTTATGGAATGGTAGAAAACCAAGACTATCCTACTTCAAGGTTTTTGGTTGCAAAGTATTTATTTTGAATACTAATAATAACCTACATAAATTCGCACCAAAATATGATGAAGGAATTTTCTAAGGTTATTCCACAACTTCTAAGGCTTATATAGTTTTTAATAAAAATACTTGTACTGTTGAAGAAACAGTGCATGTAAAATTTGATGAGTCTGATCCTTTTGTTTTAAAACCATCCCAATCCTCATCCTTAGATTTGTTTTCAAAAACTGATTGTCATCCTTTGATAGAAGAACCTTCTGATAAGGATAATGTTCAAGAAGATATTTCTGAAATGTTTACCCCAGAAGACTTTCTACCCTACGTTGATGAACAGACATTTCAAAACCCAAATCAGGTGTTTCTTAAGAATCATCCTTGTGATAGTATCATTGGTGATGTAAATCAACATGTAAGAACTAGAAGTTCCTTATGAAATGAAGTAGAACGTCTATCATTTCTCTCAAAGTTAGAACCAAAAAGCACTGATGAAGCTTTAGGTGATGACGATTGGATCAAAGCTATGCAAGATAAACTAAATGAATTTGAAAGAAACAAAGTCTGGTTCTTGGATGAAAGACCTAAGGAAAATTCTGTTATTGGAGTAAAGTGGGTCTTCAGGAACAAATGTGATGAAAATGGAGTCATAGTAAGAAATAAATCTAGACTTGTTGCTAAACGCTATAATCAGCAAGAGGGAATAGACTATGAAGAAACCTATGTTCCAGTAGCTAGACTTGAATCTATCTGTATTCTACTTTCCTTTGCCGCATTCTTTAATTTTAAACATTTTCAAATGGATTTAAAATGTTCTTTTCTTAACAGTTTTGTCCAAGAGGATGTTTTTGTTGAACAACCTCCTGGATTTGAAGATAAAAAACATCTTGATCATGTTTTTAGACTTACCAAAGCTTTGTATGGTCTTAAACAAGCCCCACGAACATGGAATGATAGACTCACATGATTTTTGCTTCAAAATAACTATGTTAAGGGAAATGCAGGTCCAACACTTTTTATAAAGAAAGATAAGAAATTTTGTTTGATTGTTCAAATTTATATTGATGACATCATATTTGTTTCAACTCAGCAATCTTTAACCGACTCTTTTGCAAGTCTAATGAAATATGAGTTTGAAATGAGTATGATGGGTGAGTTAACTTTTTTCCTTGGTTTTCAAATTTCACAAAAACCAGAAGTAACCTACATATCTCAATATAAGTATATTAAAGATCATCTCAAATATTATGGTTATGACAACACTAAGAGTATAAGTACTCCCATTGGTACCTCAAACTCTTTAGATCTTGATGAAGCTGGGAAACCACTAGATCAAACATCTTTTAGAGGTATGATTGGAAGTTTACATTACTTAACAGCTAGTCGACCAGACTTAATGTTCTCAGTATGCTTATGTGCAAGATATCAATCCAATCCTAAGGAATCTCACTTAAAGGCAGTAAAAAGAATTTTTCGCTACCATAAGGGAACCATGGATCTAGGATTATTTTATAATTCTGGAAATGATTTTGTTCTAAAAAGATTTTCTGATACTGACTTTGGTGGATGTAGAATGGATAGAAAAAGTACATCCTAAACTTGTCATTTCTTAAGAGATTCACTAGGTTCTTGGTCTTGTAAGAAGCAACATTCTGTAGTACTTTCCACTGTTGAAGACGAATATGTAGCAGCTGGAAGTTGTTGTGCTCAAGAGTTGTGGATGCAACACACACTCACAGACTATGGATTGATTTTCACTAAAACTCAAATTCTATGTGATAACATAAGTGCCATTTCCCTAAGTAAGAACCCTTCACATCACTCTCATGAAAAACACATAGATATTAGGCATCACTTTTTAGGGATCACACACAAAAAAGAGATATCATTCTTCAGTTTATCTGAACTCAAGATCAACTTGCTGATATTTTCACAAGATCATTACCCTCCAATAGATTTGAATATATTAAACAAAAGTTAGGAATGATAACCATAAGCTAATAATTCTTTATTAAATTCTTGTTGAACAATTCTCTTAATGGCAATAAACTCCTTTTCATAGGGTATTACATTTGATTGTTATAGTAACTAAAATTTTTCAAGTTAGTTTTTCAAACTTTTCGGAACTAAATTTCCAGAATGGGAATATCTGGATCTGAAATTTTTCAGAATGGATATTTTCGTAAAGAGGACTTCTGGAATGGAAATTTCCATATTGAAAACTTCCGAAATGGAAAATTTCGTACTAGTATTTCCATAACGAGATTTTCAAATCGAATTTTTCTATAATAATACTTTCGTATTGAGAGTTTCATGGTAAGATTTCTGTATTGCGACATTCGTAATGACATTCTCATACTAAAATTCTAGTAATGAAATTTTCGTACTAAAATCTTTATAAGGTTTTTCCGTGTTTTTTATTCTTTTCGTACTGACATTTCCTTACTGAAGTTATTTTTCATAGTGATTTTTTCGAACTATGTATTTTTGTAGTAAAGATTTTTCGTAGTCAATTTTTTATAGAAATGTTACACATTACGAATAATTCTCCTTAGCCAATCTGAAAGGTATGATTTCCTTACTCATGTTTTCATAATCATTTTTACTATCTGGTATTTTATTATATTTTTTTTGTTTTCAGACTATAGTTTTCTTAAATATTTGTTTTAACAAAAACCTCAAAATATTGGATTCAAGTTTTCTTGTGGGATTGTTCTCAACCATCAGATCAGATCAATTCTTTTTCAATCGTTAGATGGATTTTGGAAGACCAACGGTCAAATTCGTTGCCTATATAAATGGGACCCCGAGACTCGTCCCACATTGGGTTTTTAAGCTCCAGCATCCCAAAGCTCTGCGTCTTTGTTTTAAGTCCATTATGATCTTTAGCAATCTCCATTCTGAACTTCCCAGAAGTCTTCAGATCCGAATGTCGGTGGAATCAGCTTCTCAACACATTTCAACCACTAAGCCGATTTCCAACTGGTTAGTATATAGAGAAAGTTTGGTTCATTCTGATTTCTTCAACAAATATGATACTCTTATATCCAAGAACATAAAGCTTAATGGATGGGAATATGTTGTTGTTTCTAAGCCTAGGAATCAAGATGAAGTTTTTTCGGAATTGGTTTTTGAGTTATATGAGATAGTTTCCTTCTTTAAGGAAATGATAGGGAGAATTTTTTTTTAAGTCTTATGGAATGAATTATAAGATTTCTTATGTCAAGGCAGCGAGCTTGGTAGGGCTGACCTATGAAGGAGAAGCTGAGTTCAACTCTCATGTTTTTCCGGATTCAAAAGGAAGTTTCAACAAGGAAAAGGCTTTGGAGACTCTCGGACTATCAGATGGCATGGCTTCAAAGATTTCTACTCTCTCTACAAATTTTCGGATTCGAGAATTAGGGGTACAAGGATTTATCGTACAGAGAAAGGGTGAAAAAGGCAGTTTGAAGAAAAGCGAGATTTATATTCTAGATTTTCTTATAAATCTAAGGATGTTTAATCTGATGAAACACATTCTTATTACCATTGAGAATGTTAAGAAATGGAATCTGAGAGCTCAGATCATAATTAATCCAGCAATCTTCTCGAAGTTAATAGTACGGTGCCTTGAGTCCTTTAAGGGGGCTTGCAAGTCTAAGCCAAGAGTTTGCAAAATTATGTTGGTGAGTGATGGTACCCTCAAAAGGATGGATGTTGCCTTCGACAAAAATACTGGTCAGTTCGTTGATTTACCAGTTCAAGAAGAAGCACTTCCGAAAGTTGGTGAACCTGAATCTTCTATGCTAGTAAAGAAGAGAAATTTGAAAGAAGTTGATGTTGAAGCGGAGAATCCCAAATCTAAGGAAGTTCATTCCGCACCTCCATAATTGAAGAAAAAGAATGATTACCCTGATGAGGTAGTTGCTAAGTGGAGGGAAATCAAAGAGAAGAGAGTGCAAGGGGAGCCTCAGTTTGGCTTGGATCCTGCGGAGGCTCAGGCCTTGAAGGAAAAAACAGCAGATGAGCTAGAAAAACAAGTGAAAGAAAAGAAGAATAAGAAGAAGATGTCTAAAGCTGAGGTGATTCAAACTTTATTGATGTTTAATGAGATGGCCTCCGGAAACATTCCAGTTCTGAGATCATTTTCTTTGGGATCTCTACCTGAGACTCCAGGAAGAAACTTTGTCACTCTGGAAGTGTCAATTTCATTGCATGCTGAGGAATTTGAGTAGATTGAGCATGTGGATGAGGAATAATAAGTTGTTGAAGGTAGTGGTGAGACCAGAAATCTATTGAATCAAGTAGAGGATTATAAGGGGACACCTTCGGAACATTTGTCGCTCTGAACTTCAGAAGCTGAGTCCTCTAAGTTAGTCACTCCAGGGGAGGATGAGGAGAAAGGAGAACAATAACTAGCTTATCATGTAGAGGAATAATAGCTTCTACATGATGTTTCTCAAATGGAGAATGTAGAGGATGGTGCCCAAAAAGTTATTAATAATGAAGAAAATATTGTTCGATTGTCTGATAGTGAACAGAAAACCCCTGAACATGAATCCATTCCGAAAAAGGAAAAGGGAAAGAAACTTGTTGTCAATACCCTGAGCTCAGTGGTTGTAAATAGAAGGGAAGTTGGTGATTCTTATAAGAATAAGGATGAGTAATTTGAAGAAGAAAATTCTCCAAGCAACGTATCGGATTCGGAGTCATCTTCATTGGGGCATGACTTTGTTGTTCAGTCATTAAAGAAGTTGGTAGGTACTATTCCGTCTTTCTCAAGTATTGTTTCAAGATGCCAGATGCTCCAACATACTTTGAAACATAAAATAGTCTCTATATCCATGGTTATGGAAAAATGTGTTGAGATTGAGGCTCAGTTCAAAACTTTTTTTGTCGGCTATGAAGCCCACAAAAGGTCTTGAAAATGAATTACTAGTTGGTCGAGGAAAACTGTAGAAGAGATAAGGCTCTTTCATGAATTCCAATATAATGTTAAGGATGATTTTGAGATATAAGACAGGAAGATAAATGAACTTACTTCTTCCTTTGAAGAAAAGTTGACAGGTGAGAAGAATTATTGGATGCAAGAAGACAAAGATCTGTATGGGAAGCTGAATTTTGTTGCTCAAAACTGGAGGAATGAAAGGCATTATCGGATTGAGATTGAAGAGAAGTTGTTAAAACAAGAACATGTTTTAAAAGCTCAGGAAGAAAAGCTTCAAGCCTAGGAAGAAAAGATTGAAGCTCATAGTGCAAGAATAGTGGTGTTAGAGAAGCAAGCCGAGGAAGATCATAAAGACTTGATGAAGATAAAGACTATTCATAAGGGTCTCATGGCAAAGGAAAAAGATCCAAAATAGACAAATCTGATCTTTTGCTGTATCTTAGCTTCATTGTTTTTGAACGTTCAAACATAATGAAAATTTTGCTTCCTCGTCTCTTTTGTTGTTGTTACTAATTTTTTTTCAGGTACTTTGTTATATTTTACATTCCCTAAAATTCTTTTTGAAAATCACAAAGGGGGATAAGGAAAAAGAATCCTATTAAATAAAAGAAAAAAAACCCAAAAAAAGGGGAAAAGGAAAAAAACCTTAACAAAGGGGGAGTTTTTTATTAAAGAAGACATTCTTATTCTTAATGGAATACCATTCTGGAAATATAAAATACGATCCTTAGAGTTTCAAATCCTAAGGGGGAGTTAGTCGTATTCATCAACATCCATAATGAAAGTGAGATAGGCTTTAATGTTTCCATTTTTTCCTTCTTTCTACTTAGTCTGCCTTTTTCGAAAGGATGTTTGTCCTTTCCAAAAAGGGGGAGATTGTTGAGTCAATAAGGTTTTCCTTATGAATTTTCCATTCCTTATAGTTTTGAAAATCACAAACACCTTATCTTTAAGGAAAATTTTTTTATAAGGAAAATTTCTTTTATAAGTAAAATAACTTTTATAAGGAAAATTATCCTTATCATATTTTTATTATCTATATCCTTATATTTCTCAAGTATGAAAATCTATATTCTCGGAATTTTTTGAAACTTCGATATGAAGCATTCTATTTTAGACTCCGAATTCTGGATATGAACTATGATAAAGTTCTACTCCAAATTCTGGATACGAACTCTGATAAAGTTCTACTCCGAATTCTAGATACGAACTCTGATAAAGTTCTACGCCGAATTCTGGATATGAATTCTCATGAAGTTAGACCTCGAAATCTAATGATGAATCCTGATTAAGAATTCTCTTTATGAATTCTGATGACGAATTCTCATTCCGAATTCGCATTCCAAATTCACCTATTAAACAGAATCTGATCATCTTTTCTTTATACACTCCGAATTTATTTAGACTCCAAATACTATTTTTGGTTAGACTCCGAACATTCATTTTTCTTACACTTTTATAATTTGTCTACTCTTTGACATTTTGTTTATACTCTGAACCTTTACTCCGAACTTTTGAGTTAGACTTAAAACGATGTCGTAAATTCTGGTACACTTGTTTTGTTATAAAACGATGTCATCTATTTTGGTATAAACTAACCGTTGGTAAAGTTACACGTGTACAGGTGCCTCTGATTTTTAAGGAAGATATGACCGTTGGAAATGAGGTCGACCGAGCCTATAAATAGGAGATCATTTTAAAGAGATCAATATACAATGAAGTTGGATCGATCTAGTAACCACATGCTTCTATGGTGATTTTTTGAGAGAGAAAGATTTTCATGCCTTGTGCGTACTGAACCGCTCGTTCAATTTTTGCTTCATGCGACTCCGAATGTTGGTGATTACATTCGAGGACTTCTATGGATAGGAAGAAAGAGGTGCCGACTACCTTGAAGTTCGAGGGCTTCCTTTCTGAGGAAGACAGAGGTTGCCAACTACCTTGAAGTTGAGGTCTTGCGGGGATAGAAAGACAGAGATTCTGATCTTCGAATCGAGGGATTACTCTGGTGTGGGTAAGATAGACTTTCTTGAAAGTATAAATCAAGTTACCTTTATCCAAGTTTGTTGGATACCCTTCTCATTGGTTTAAAAGAATTATATCTTGTTACTTGTAGTTCTACTACTTGTTTTTTTCCACTGCATATTGTATTGTAAGGAATGTATAACTTTCTTATACTTCCTTACTTGTACTCTGTTCCATTTAGATTCTTTACACTTTAAGGTAGAATCTCATATTTTAATCTTTAGTTCAGTTTCATTTTCTGGATCCATATTTATGAAACCTAATTTCAGAATCTCTTTCCAGTTTTAAGCAAGTACAAAGGAATTGAAGTTTATAACTTCATTCTTTATTCCATGTTTTCAATTTGTATTAGAGGTGTTGTGAATTTGGTTAGTTTAACTTTGTTAAACATAGATCTTTCCTTTGCTTAAGGAAATTTTTAAAGTATACAATTCACCCCCCCCCCTCTTGTATATTGAGCATCTACATCATTATTTCAATCCTACATACATGAAAGAAATAAATGTGACAGGAAATGTCGAAATTTCTTTATTGATATGCCTAATATGATGGGAATGGGTGCCCAAATATTTATGATAATAATTTCTCAACTAGATTAAGCAATGAATAATAACTTGAATCATGTGGAACACCCTCCACATACAAGGAAATAAAATGTTTTAATTTAATCCTACATGTGGAAAAGGCCTCCCATGTTTAATGGATATTTTTGTCCCCTCCTCACAGGACAGTGGTTTAACTACTTTGAAAAGATATTCTCTCTCCTATAGTGCTTAGAAGAAGGGAAATTCATACTGGAAATCTATCATTTTTAGGGGGATTCTAATCAGAGGTGGAAACTAATCAAGAATACAACATCCCAGGATGAAATTGATTCCATGGATTGGGAGGAATTCAAGAGAATGTTTCTCAATGAATATTTTCCCAGAACCCTCCATCTCAATATTGAAAAATAGTTCCTCGAACATAAAAAATAAGTAATATAATACCATTAGGTTGTATGTAGAAAACATTACAAGGCATAAAAGAAACCCCTTTGTATTTTTCATTAACATTGAAAGCATGGTAGATCACTTATTTAGTGGAATACGTCCAATTATATAAAAATTGATTGTGATTAGTGAATTTGATAGTTATGAAGAGATTTTAAATCATTCCCTCAAGGTTGAAATGGATATTAGATACTCTCAATGGTCACATTGGCCTGGGGAAAAAACTGAAAATGGAGTCTAATATGGGTGGTTCATTAATTAAATCCAATGACGCAATGAATACCAAACATCCCTCATATCAAAATTATCAGAATAATCACCCAAGGAACAATCTAAATAGAACCGAGAATTTCTTGAAATGTTTAAATATGGGACATATGACTAAAAACTAACAATGTAATATGAATAATTCCATTAATATAGAACAAAAAAGGAAGGGTCAGATAAACACTTAACCAATAGTGTATTGTTTCAACTTCCATGAACATGAGAATAATGAAAACAATTTCCCTAAGCCAATGGTGGTCAAGGTAAATCAACAACAAACCCTAAAGAAACATGGAAGGGCTTATGATATCACTACAACTATAGTGGAGATGGAAAAATATGTGTTGAAATCTATTCAACTTATTTTTTCAAGAATAGATAATGTATTATTTGATTCTCGTTATATGAATTTATTAATGTCATACAAGTTTAATAGAACAATTCAAACACCACCTCAAAATATGTATGTTTAATTATATATGATATTAGTGAATGGTGAAATTATTGCATCAAATTTTTCAAGCCCCTCCCTGGTATCTTTTTGTGGACTGATCCTCCACAAAAAGTATTTTCATACTTCCATAGGTGGAGTTCGATGCTACTTTTGGGATGGATTGTATATCATTATACAAATCCAAAATTAACTATCGAGAAAGGGAGATCACTATTCATGTCCAATAGTATCCTTTATTCTTATACACATGTAAGGAGGAAGATGATTCTCCTTGAAAATAACTATCCCAAGTTTGGATAATGTTTCCTTTGAGAAATAATGTTTTTCTCAAATGATTGAGATAGGTGAGATGATACTTCTCAATGATATTACCATCATGAGGGATTACATTGATGTATTCCCAGAATAATTTCTTAGTATTTCATCTAATAAATAGGTTGAGTTCTCCATTGAATTCATTCCTGTATCCCTATCGATATTAAACACACCTTATTGAATGGCCACGGTAAATCTAGAAGAGAAAAAGAAGTAGTTATAGGATAATTTATTGAAGTGTTTTATATTCCTATGTGTTAACCACTGCATTGATTACCGTATGCTCAATAAAATCATGACAATGAAAAATTATTCCATGCCTCGGATAAATGACTTGTTTGATCAGAAATGTGGGGCTAGTTATTTTTCTATGGTGCAAATTTAGTCGGGATATCCCAATTAAAAGGTTAAAAAAGAAGATATTCCCAAAACTATCTTTTAAATTAGTAACGGAAACAATAAGATCCCAGTTATTCCCCTTGAAATCACTAATTCTCCAATAATATTCATGTATTTAATTGATATATTATTTAGAGATTAAATTGAAATTTTTTTGGTAGTCCTTATCAATGATATTATGATTTACTCCATGAGAAAGTAGGAACATTAGGGGAATTTTAATACGATGATGGTGTCTTTTAGAAGGGAGAAACATTATGAAATGTATATAAATGTGAGTTATGGATGGAGGAGGTTTCAGTCATGGTAAATTTTGTGACTAGAAAATGAATATATATGGACCCTATAAAGAAAAATGCAACTAAAGAGTGGCCTATACCAACACATATAATAGAGATCTATATCATTCGTGGTGTACCTGGGTATTATCAATGATTTTTGAAGAAAATATCATGATTTTAAAACCCATTGAACCAGGTGACATGGAAGGGATTGACGTTATTATAGACTCTATAATGTGAGGAAATCTTTAAGGATCTAAAATAGAGGCATATCCCTGGACTAGTACTCAAACTCCCAATAAGTGGAGAACTCTTTTTGTTCTAGAATGATTCATCAAAGAAAGTATTAGTCTTTTTAAAAATGAAAAATGATTATGTAATAGGATATACCTTAAGATAGTTTAGAATACATGAGAAAAGCTATAGCGTTCATGACCTCGATTTGGTATTTGTGTTGATTGCTTTGAAAATCTGGAGGCATTATATATATGGGGAGAATCATGAGATTTATACTGATCATAGGAGTCTCAAATATATATTCACAAAGAACGAGATTAATATTCACCAATTAATATGGTTATATCCCCTAAAGTATTACGAATTCTCAGTATACTATCATCATGGTATGAAAAATAAGGTGGTGGATTCTCTATATAGAAAGGATCTTGTATATGTATCCATGATGAGAGTGGATAAGGATCCAACATTTTTGGATTTGAAGATGATGTACTTGGGAATCATTAAGTGGGGAACATCATTAATCTTATCTAAATTTTTTTCTCAACCATCCATCATGGATAAAATAAAAGAAGCTCAAAGAAAATATGTGGAAATAATGAAATTGGTGGAAGCTATCAGAAATAGGAAATCCTCTATGTTCAAGATTGACAAACAAGGATTCATAATATTGGAGTCGTGATTATGTGTACCATATGATCTAGAGATAAGGAAGGTTATTCTAAATTATTCTCATAGATAAATATGTATATTTACCAGGGGAGTAGAAAGATGTATTGAGCTCTGTCACGAACCAGCCTGGGTATCCTGGTAACCCAATAACCGAGTTGGACCTGAAATAGCCCGAAGGGTGTTCCCGATCCCCACAGGTTGGTGACTAGCACTTGGCATCACACAACATGCCAGTGGGAATGATTTTTCCACAAGAAATTGGATGTAAAAAAAAACAAAATGGTATGAAAAACAAAAAGGAACTCCACTGGGAGTAATGTACCAGAACACAAGAGGCATAAAGATCCCAAAGTACTAAAACACAAGTACTAAAAATGGGAAAAACAGCCCCAAGGTCCCAAATGAAACAACTCACCAAGTCGAATGATCAACAGCTGGATCCACCTCCAAGAGGTCCCTTCCATTTTCTCGATCCTGGAAGATAGAAGTCTACAAACTCCCAAAGGAAAAAGTATGGTGTCATCCTAAACCCAATATGATACCACCAAGGATTCCGTAACAGATGAGAAATATAGATCATCCAAAGAAAATCTTTCAATTCTTTGATAAATTTTTTTCTAAATTCAAAATCATTTTTTAACAAAACATGGTATACATTTTCAAATGATGGGAGAACTAATTTAAGAAAAGGCTCTACAATGATGTAATATTTATAAAATAATGGCTTAAGAAAAACCTTTATAAAAATCAGTTTATATAAATTTATCATGGATGTAAGGTAGTTTAAAAACATTGGCATACATTTATATCTCAAATATAAATAATCAAGCGAGTAACATGGTCATCTGCCAAAAGGTACGATTGTATTAACCAGTTATAGGATTTTGCACACTCTATGTGAACTCAGAAAAATCTGTATACACATGTCCTTATGACAATGGCCAAAGGAGACTTGTCACCAACCCGTTTGGGATGTGACCCACCACAAGTATGTTTTAGAACGTTGTTGTAGCATAGAGTGTGTCCAAATAACTCACTAACTACCTAAGGATTGCATGCGCTCTTACATGATGGGTGTACTATTTTAAGAATGCCTAAAATATGATCAATCCCATTCTTCCATTTCAGAAGTGACAATTTCATATCAGTTAAAACCAAAATAGGTTTTATTCAAAACATGCCTTTTTCACAAGATAAAACCATTGTGTTTCTATCAAATCATTTTAATCCATTTTTACCATTTTGAAATCCATTCAAAACCAATTCCATCATTACACAATTTGTACCCATAATTAAATTCAACATTTTAATTGAAATCATTTCAATCAAATCCACAATATAAATTCAACAATTTAAATGGGCCAATTTCCATAAACACACCCAATTCAATGGTATTATTATTTTCCAAATTTACATACCAAAACCATTTCAAATATCTCGATTCACTGGAATCAAGTTTTTATCAATTTAATTGAAATAAATCTAGAAAAATTTAATTTAAATCAACTATTTAAATAAATCAAGAAAATTAAATTATAATCAATTTGGAAAGTCGAGATGGAACCACCTACCTTGAAGGTTTTGACCAAAACCACAACGGTCGAGAACGCTCAAGAAAACCAAGTTGCTTCTTCAAGAACCCACCTTAGATCATTTCTCCTATCAATATCAAGACCAAATCTCATCATATTTGATAACACACACATAGATCTACCCATAACGAGTGTAGAACTAAGAAACCGATAGAGGAGGAGAAGTTGATCGAGGTAGATCTAAGAAACTGATCAAGAACGATGAAGAACGATCACATACCTCAAAAATTCGGCTTGGATTCACCAAGAGGAGCCTTTGGATCACCACCGGAATGATGGGAGAACCTTATTTGACCTTCGGAGAAGAAAAATCCCGAGTTAGGGCCACTTAGGAGGAAAAACAAAGCACTTAAATGCAAAACCGAGTGAGATCCACAATTTAAGGATATCATTTAAGTGGCAGCATGGTGAGTTCGCACGGTTTCACAAACCGTGCGCCAGATGTGAGTTAGCTACTGCCTCTTCCACCCTTCATGCATGGTTTGGCCCCACGGTTAGACAAACTGTGCGCTGCCCTTGTGGAAGCTACTACCTCCAAGACTAATTTCGCATGGTTTGGCCACACGGTTCAGAAAACTCATGTGCCGCCCTTGCGACATCCCCTTTTCCCCAAAAAAAAATTTAATGTTCTCCTGACTCTCCCATGTCACTACTCCAAAATAGAAGTACCTAAAAACATCAAAAGTACCTGAAAACATAATGTGATTTTACAACCTCCCCACAATAAGATCTTTCTGTCCCCAGAAATCCAATGAAGAAACTTCCATATCAAAAAGATGAGGCCACTGCTCTCTCATTAGAGCCTCCCTTTCCCATGTCTCATGAGAAACAAAACCATTCTACCAAAGAACACGAAACAAAGGTATAATTCTTCCATGAAGTACCTTGGTCTCAGAATCAACAACCCTGACTACTCGTTCAGTAACAAATAAATTTGGTTCAATCTCAAGATCACTCCAACTCACAACATGAGATGGGTCAGAGAGATACATTCGCAGCTGCAACACATGGAACAAGTTATGAATCGACGTCAGCTATGGTGGTAGAGATATAATGTAATAAACATTCCCTACAAGACCAACAACCTCAAAAGGTCCCACAAAATGAGGAGAAATCTTCCCTTGCCTCCCAAGTAATCGATAACCTAATCGGGGTGAAACTTCCAAGAACACCTAGTCACTGACTGAGAACTCTAATGGTTTACGGTGATGATCAACATAGGACTTGTACCGACTCTATGTTGTCAACATTCTCTGATGAATCAAAAGGATCTTAACTGTCATCTCTTGGACCATATTCGTTCCTACCAAAGAACTTCCACCAATCTCAAACCAACATAAAGGAGATTGACATGGACAGCCATACAATGCCTCAAAAGGAGCCATTTTTATCGCAGACTGATATATGTTGTTATAATAAAAATAAAATAACCCTAGATGATCATCCCAAGACCCACCATTATTGAGAACACATGCACGGAGCATATCATCAAGGATCTGAATAGCTCTCTCTGTCTTTCCATCTAACTATGGATGGTAAGCCATGCTCAAACGGACCTGAGATCCCAGTGCCTCCTGAAGGCCTCTCCAAAAGAGAGAAATAAATCAAGGATCCCTATCAGAGACTATAACATATATAAATCCATGAAAACGAATAAATTCATTCACAAGGATATTTCCCAACTCCTCCACTTTGGTTGTATCATGAATTGGTACAAAGTGAGCCGACATGGTCAGTCTGTCAATCACAACCCATATCACATTCTTCTTCCTCTGGGTTTGAGGTAACCCAACCATAAATTTCATAGGGATTTCATCCTACTTCCATGCAGGGACAAGAAGTGGTTAATGAAAACCTGATGGTTTTTGGTGCTCTGCTTTCACTTGTGAATTTATAACAACGAGATACAAATTTAGAAATGTCTCATCTCATACTTGGACACCAAACTGTCACCGCATATCATAGAACATATTCATGGTTCTTGGGTGTACACCTCACTAAGATTTATGGAAACCCCCCATCACATTCTTCCTTGCCGCAAATGGCACAACGTAATAGTTTCAATAACACAGAACACCCTCTTTGGAGAATGACCACCGGTTTTTAGTCTCCCCGCCATAAAGAGAGTCCCTAATTCTATATAATTCATTATCCAACTATTGTTCCTATAGAATTAACTTGAGGAGAGTAGAATTCAACTGAACAGTGGAAAAATAAACATCATTCCCTTCCACTGAACTCCAATATGCAACTGAGAAAAAAGAGCCATCAAACTCCACTATTCTGAAGATTCTTTCACATCCTGTGATGGAATCTTCCTGCTTAATGCATCTGCAACTACATTTCCTTTTCCCAAGATAGAGGCAACGTCAAATTCTAAAGATTGTAGGTACCCCACCCAATGCCTCTAGTGAAGATTCAAATCTTTTTGAGAGAATATATAACTCAATCTCTTATGGTCGGAATCCATAAACGTAATGTCTCCAACATTTAAGTGTGTACATTAATGCTGCATGTTCAAGGTCATGGGTAGGAGAGTTCTTCTCATGAGGCTTAAGATGACTAGATCCATATGAAACAACATGATTACATTGCATAAGGACACATCCCAAACATATTCCTGATGCATCATAGAAGACCACATAACCCATCGTAGCCTCAAGAAGAGTTAACACCGGTGAAATAGTCAAAATACTCTTTAGATCAACAAATTAACTCTGAAATTTATCATTCCAAGAAACATTCACTCTTTTTTGAGTCGGAGAAGTCATTGGTGATGTTTACTTTTAGAAGTCTTTAACAAACTGCTGATAATATCCTGCTAAGCCCAAGAAGCTCCAAATCTCAAAAACATTTTGTGATTGTTCCCAAGTCATAACAGCCTTCACCTTCTCAGGATCAACTAATATTCATTGTTTTGACATGAAAAATCCCAATAATTTCACTTCCTGAATCCAGAAATTGCACTTTGAAAGTTTGTCATAAAGTCGGTGATTCCTTAGAAGACTCAGAACTGTTCTCATATGATGCACATTATTCTCCTCATACTTTGAGTAGACAAGAATGTCATCCACAAAGACTACCAAAAACGTATTAAGATACTCACCGAAAACCTTTTTCATCAATTCCATGAAAATTTTAGGAGCATATTTTAGGCCGAAGGGCATAACAAGGTACTCATAATGGCCATACCTACTATTAAAAGTGGTCTTATGAATGTCAAATCCTTTTATCCTCAACTGATGCTAACCAGACCAAAGATCAATTTTTGAAAACCACATTTCCCATTTCAATTGATCAAACAAATAATAAATTTGTGGTAATAGATATTTGTTCTTTATAGTAACTCAATTGAGCTTTTGATAATGAAAACATAAGTGAAGTGAACCATCAGACTTCATGGCAATGAGAACAGGTTCTTCCCAAGGTGACACACTCAGGCATATAATACAATTCTCAAGAAGTTCGTCTAACTGAGACTTCATTAATTTTAGTTCAGTTGGAGACATTCGATAAGAGGGAGTAGAAACTGGTTGAGTACACTGCATTAAGTGAATATAAAATCAACATACATTACTGGTGGCAAACCAGAGAAGTCAGAAGGAAACACGTCTGTAAATTCAGCGACCACTACAGGATGATCACCAAAAATTGAATCTCTCTCTTGATCAAAACCAAACACTGATATAACATTCCCCAACTCTATAAAATAGGGTCCAACTCTGCTTGACCTTGGGTCCCATTCTCCATGAAAAACAAGAGGCACACCACTGGGTGTATTAAGGTAGACCCATTGAAGATAACAGTTGATCTAGGTTTTATTGGCAATGAGCCAATCCATCCCAAATATTAAGTCAAAATATTTCATGTCAAGAACCATGAAACTCCAAGTATGATCAACATATGATAGAGAGAAGTCCCAAGCAGGACTATAGAGACCCTTCTCTCTCATTGTACCAAGGGGTGTAGGAATATCCATCACACAAGATAAATGTTCCATAGGTAGATTAATCAGATTAAGAAGATGGGTTGAAATTAAAGAGTGAGATGCACTAATATCAAAAAGATCAATCACTAAAGATGAAGCTATAGTAATGGTACCTCTCAAAGTTGCAGGACTTGTATCATCTACCTTTGGCGACTCTTACACTACGTGAAGAATCTTTGTTCCATATGCATGTGGCTGGAACCCTTTTGTACATGAATCATTTGATTGCCCCGTAGTTTATAGAGGTGTTGATGACCCTGTTCCACTACGTGGAGTAAAGAAGTGATGGAAGATTCTCTGTAAGTGCCCTAAATGTACGCATGAGCTACAGTTCATGGGTTCCTCAGTGAAAACCCTTTTAGAATTTCCTGGCTTCCCATACTGATAGAAAGTCAAAGAAGCCCCTCTCGGTGCTACTGGAGATCTGGAATGACTCTTCTATTGATAACTACCATGGGGAATTCATGCTTCCAATTTGCTTTAAAGGAACCAACACTTCCACTATGAGGGAAAAGAGCATCCTTCAACCCTAAATCTCCTTCCAAGTCTATCTCAACCATCATCTCCCTATCCAGCACATTAGCATAAGTGGGTAGCATTAGTAAGAAAACCTGAGAACAAATATTTGATCGTAGTCCCAACTCGAATTGTTGAGCCTTTATCCTCCCATTTGATATAATCTCAGGAGCAAACTGTACCATCTCATAAAAAAGATTTGGGTACTCAATCACGATTTTGTTGGCCTGCTCAAGCTTAAAAAACACCATATCCTTGTCCAACACCATTGATTCTGGATAGAACTGGTTAGTGAAAAGAACCCTAAAGTCATTCCACTCCAAACCCTCATGTTTCCCATCCATCACCATCGTGTCCCACCATCTCCTACTTGGTCCCTCCAGCACGAAGGTGTCACACTTCACCTTGATCACATAAGGTGTCTCCAAGAACCCAAACAGACGTTCAATCTTACTCACCCATTCCTCATCATGTTGAGGGTCATTGGAGCCTTTGAAAATTGGTGGCTTATGGCATAGGAACTCATGAGATTGGCTTCGGAGAATATAACTATGAGGATCTATGGTTGGAAATTGAACACGAACTAGAGGTGGTGCAGGTCCCAGATCTTGGACAGTGCGAACAATCACCTCAACCAGACTCGGATCCACAATAGGACTCACCTGCTGAGATTCAACAGCAGCCTCTTTTTTGATCTGTGCTCAACCTCTTCTCGGAGACATGATGCTATATAGCATAAAAAGACGTAGATTAAAACCAAAACCCAGTAATAAAGAAAACTATTCTTAAAATAATGGAGAATAATATTTGGATTACAATCTATCCAAATCAAAATAGGGGAAATACTAGAACTAATTCACAAGTTGTATTTCCCTAACCAACCCTGGTGACTTAAGGTTCATTGTGGTCAGAACTGCCCAAGCACTAAATCACAACTACCTCCAAAGTCTTGAAAAGGATAATCCAATGAATACTGTCATCAATATTAGATGCTTAACCTACCTCTGATACAACATTGTCACAAACCAGCCCAGGTACCCTGGTAACCTGATAACCGATTCATCCCTGACATATCCCAAAGGGAATTCCTGATACCCATAGGTCATCGACTAGCACTTGTCATCACACAACATGAAAGTGGGAACAATTTTTCTACAATAATGTGGAAGAAAAAGAAAACAATACTGCCTGAAAAACAAAAAGGAACTCTACTGGGAGTAATGTACCAGAACACATGAGGCATAAAAAGCCCAAATTTCTACAATCCAAGTATTAAAATTGGGAAAAATAGCCTCAAGGTCCCTAAGGACACAACTCACTAAGACCAAAGATCAACAGCTGGATCCACCTCCAAGAGGTCCCTTCCCTTTGCTCGATCCTAGAAGAAGAGAAGTCTACAAACACCCGAAAGAAAAAGTAGGGTGTGAGCCTAAGCCCAGTAGGATACCACCAAATATTCCATAACAGATGCCAAATATCGATTATCCAAATAAAATATATTAATTTTCAAATAAAATGGTTGGAAAATTCAACATCGTATTTTAACAAAACATGCTATAAATTTTCAAATGATGGGAAAATTAATTTAAGAAAATTATTTACAATGATGGAATATTTCTAAAAAAGTGTCTTATGAAAAAAATTTATATAAAATAGTTTATATAAATTCAGCAGGCATGTAAGTAATTCCAAACCATTAGCATACATTTATATCTAAAACATAAATAAACAAGTGAGAAACATGGTCTTCTGCCAAATATTTTGATAGTATTAACCAATTATTGGATTGCTCACTCTCTATGTGAACTCAAAAAATTCTGTATACACACGTCCCTATGACACTGGCCAACAGAGACTTGTCACCAACTCGTCAGTGATGTGACCCGCTACAAGTATGTATCAGAACGTTGTCGTGGCGTAGAGTGTATCTAAATAACTCACTAACTACATAAGGTTTTCATGCGCTCTTCCACGATGGCCGAACTATTTTAATAATTCATAAAATATGATCAATCCCATTCTTCTATTTCAAATGTTTAAATTTCATTCCATTGAAAATCCAAATAGATTTTATTCAAAACATTCCTTTTTCACAAGGTAAAACCAATGGGTTTATATCAAATCATTTTAAGATGTTTTCACGAATTTGAATTCCATTCAAAACCAATTCAATCATTACACAATTTGTACCCACAAATAAATTCAACAATTTAATTGAAATCATTTCCATCAAATCCACAATTTAAATTCAACAATTTAAATCGACCAATTTACATAAACACACTCAATTCAATGGAGTTGGGGTTTTCCAAATTCCCATTAAAAACCCATTTCAAAAATCTCGATTCACTGGAATAAAGTTTTTATCAATATAATTGAAAAAAAACATGAGAAATTTATGAAAACAATTGAAATAAATCCCGAAAATACCATGATAATCAATTTTTAATGTTGGGATGGAACCACTTACCTATAAGGTTTTGACCAAAACCACAAAGGCCGAGAACGCTCATGAAAACCAGGTTTCTTCTTCAAGAACCCACCTTAGATCTTTTCTCCTAGAAAGATCAAGACCAAATATCATAATATATGAAAAGAGACACTTAGATCTACCCATAACAGGCATAGATCTATGAAACCGAGAGAATAAGAGAAGTAGGTCTAGGTAGATCTAAGAAATTGATCAATAATGATGAAGAACGATTACATACCTCAAGAATAAGGCTTCGATTAACCAAGAGGAGCCTTTGGATCACCTCCAGAATAATGGGGGATCCTTCTATGACCATAGTAGAAGACAAATCCCGAGTTGGGGCCACTTAGTAGGAAAAAAGAAGCACTTAGAGGCAAAACTGAGTGAGATCCACAATTTAAGGATCGCATTTAAGTGGTCGCACGGTTAGTTCACATGGTTTGAAAAACCATGCACTGGCAATGCGTTATCTACTACCTTGGCCACCCTTCACACATGGTTTGGCAGCAAGGTAAGACATACTACGCGCTGCCCATGTGGAAGCTACTGCCTCCAAGACCAACTATGCACGGTTTGGCCGCACAGTTTAGAAAACCTATGTGCTGCACGTGCGACTTCCCCTTTGCCTCAAAACAACATTTAAAGTTCTCCCGACTCTCCCATGTCACTAATCCAAACTAGAGGTACTTAGAAACATCAAAAGTACCTGAAAACGTAACGTGATGTTACAATCTCTTTGATAGAAATTTTGGTGGGACATTATGAAGATAATGACTGCTGAATATACATCTAGGTGATAGGTATTTCAATAAGTGAAATCTTGAAGACACAATTCTAAGGGGAGATACAACCACAACCGATACCAACATGGATGTGGGAGAAAATTACCATGGACATTGTCACTGAACTTCCATGTGAATCTATGGGAAACAATGTTATACGGGTCATTGTGGACATTCTTAGAAAGAAATCTCACTTTATCACAATTCTAGAGGAATTATCATTAGATCAACTTGAATTGATATATATCAAAGAGGTAGTAAAGAAACACTGTGTACCACTATCAATTGTAACCTATTGATATCTGAGATTCTCCTACAAGTTCTAAAAAATTCTCCCACATGCACTAATCACTGAGTTGGACTTCAGTGTGGCCTATCATCCTCAAACTAATGTCCAATATATGATATCTATTTAGACATTCAAATATATGTTGAGGGAATGTTCTATGGTGTTCAAAGTAGGATGGTCCCAACATCATCCACTAGTCGAATTCTATTACAATAATAGTTTCTACCCCAGCATCTGAATCACACCATATGAAGCCCTTTATGGGAAAAGATGAAGAACATTGGCATGTAAGGATGGAGTTGGTGATCATAAGCTGCTAGGACCTGAAATTATCTGTGAAATAGATAAGAAGTTGAAAACCATTTAACTGCACATCATGGTAGCCCAAATTCAATATAAGAGTAATGAAAACAATCACTGATGGGACCTTGAGTTCAAATCTGGATACATGGTATTCCTATGCATATATCCATAGAAGAAGGTAAAGAGGTTTGGGATAAATGGATAGATATGTAAAAGGTACATCATCCCCATCGAGATTGTTGACCTTATTGGATATGTGGTATATCGACTAGCACATCCACCTACCATGTTTAAATTACAAGATGTATTCAATGTATCCCTCTTAAGAAAGTACATACCATACCCTTCACATATACTCTATTTAGAGGTGGTACACTTGGAAAATGATATTTCTTATGAGGAGCAGTTAGTGAAGATCATGGATCGTAGAGATAATGTTCTATGAAACAATACCACTCACATGATCAATGTAATATGGCAGAACCATAAGTATGAAGAAAAAACATGGGAACTGGAGGAATCAATGAATAAAAAGTAACAACACCTTTTTATGTCTTCTAATGTACAACGAAATTTTTTGGGAGAAATTTCTTAATGAGGATGAATGTAATGCCCCATATGTTTTATAAATGGAATCACCTTATTATAATTATTTCTTATTCTATAATAACATAATATTAAAAATATGATACAATAAAAATGTATAAATGAAAAATTAAGGAAATAAAAGGTATCTCTAAAAGTTATTGAATGTATACCTATTAATTAGTAACTTGAATTTGGAATAGTAATGTGACACTTATGAATAGTAAACTGGAAAATTGAATAGTAACCTCACTAAAAAAATTACAAATAAAATTTATATATCTTATAATTGAAAATATGATATAAATATATCACAGTATAAGTATGTAAATATTGTAAAAATTATTATTTATGTTTTGGTTTTTTATAGAAGTCATGAATATTTAATTACAAATTTATTATTAATTTAAAAATAAAAAAAAATATTTTCAGAAAATGTATTCATATATAAGTATTTTTATGATTTATGATTATAATAATATTTTAATATACCTCAACAAATTATTTAATTTTTTAGAAAATATATTTTAATTTTAAAAATTGTATTTTTCATGTAAATTTTGATATTTATTTAAAATTAAATTTCTAAAATTTAGAATATTATTTTTGAAAAATTGAGATCACGCAAAAATTCAACACCTAAAAAAATTATTAGGGTGAATTTCTGGGATTTTTCTATAGTACATGAATTTTTATTGAATAGTAAAATATGATAATTTATGATAAATGCTAAATAAATTAATCTATGCATCTTGATTGAGTCATGGATGATGTAAATGGACATTGGTTAGAAATTAGATGCCCTATTTACAATTGTTTTTTTACAAAAAATCAAGAACTTTAATATTCTTGAGAAAAAAATATTAAACAAATGATTAAAATAATGGGAAACCATGCCTCTCCTCTGATATAAATGCCACCCTCTTTATCCCCTCTCCTCACACCTCTCAATCCGTCTTCATAGTCCATATAATTCTCAAAACTCTCTCTATGACCATATCCCACGTTAATAAGACCTTGGTCTCTTCAAAATACTATGTCATATACCTTAAATAGTTTCCCAAAGAAGATATATACAAGTGGTAAATTCCACTTTTCATTTAATTTATTTTCCTTCAAGTTCCTCTATTTATTTTTCTTTCCTCACCACTATTCATCAAAATGTTATGATAACACCAGTAAATTACATATACTAATATTTTCTTATGATAGTGGAATAATTAATCATCATATCTCTTCTCATGTCCTTTTATACTATAAATGAAAACACTATTTGAGATTTGTTAATTTATCACATTCAATGAAGATGAGTTTACAATTCAATTTTTGTCTTCAATTCGAGTAATGAAACCATTTGGATGATTTAAAAATATGATAATATATTTATTATAACAAACATAAGTCTCTAAAATATTTTTCTACATATTATATTAATTAATAAAGAAAAATGTGTTTGTTGTGATAAGAAAACCACCAATTAACCAAAACGGCAATCAATAAAGTTTTATATAATAATTCATATTCACTCCAAATAACGAAATGAATTTACTAGCCATGTAATATTCGGTATATTGACTAATAACATATAAATCCAATTGTGGAAAACCATTATCACATTACATGTTTATCCATAAATGTATATAAGTAAATCGGTCATAAAATAAAAGAAAACAAACAATCCCAAAAGAATGAAATTGAGCCTCATAACCAATATAAAGGTCATTAATGAAATTAGTAAGGTAATAATAAATCAATTTCATCAATAATAGTTTCTATAATTGTTAACTATTAAATATATTTTGGTTATCCAGGATATTAAGATAAATTGGTGGTCACCATCAGACTTAAGGTCATCGATTCTACCCAAACCTCCATTCTTCCTTCGGTTTTCTCTGTCATTCTTTTTACCAAAATAAAGTTATGTATTAATTTTTTTAAATATTATAAATTCATTTTACATGTTAAAACCTCTAATATCAAGGTATATTAATCATTCTCATTTAATTTTTTATGGGATTTTATGTGCTTCTCTCCTCAATACTTCCCGATAAGAAAACCTATTTAAAGGAACTTCCTGAATTTTACCTAATTTCATGTGCACCATATAATCAATATTAATCCACAATTTTTTTTATAAAACCAAAATTTTAATTAATAAATAATTATCATCTCACTTTTTATTTTATATAAATGATTATTTCCTTTTCTGTTTTAAGTGATCTTTGGTATTTTCCTTAAACCGCACTAAAATGTTTTAATTATAATGTTTAATAAATGTATTTTATACATGTTGTAATTTCAAATTTACATAACTGGTCATGATATATAGATATCCTATATTAATAATGTCTATTCATGATCTAATTCATTTCCTTTATGAAAACGTTTAGGATATGCCCATTGTTTATTCTTTATGACATGAATATGATACCCAATTATTACCATGGGTAACCTTTATGTTTATGAATGATTGATTAGGTATTATTCTTTGTGTGGATAGAATATTAATGAACTTTTTATGATGGGTGATCCTAGATATCACTCCAGTGAATTGGATAACGTTTAGTCTCATATTATATTATGTACAATGGTCTAAGTGGTTAGCCATGACTCATGCTACCATGTGCAACCATCTTGGTGGTTAACCATGACTAATTCTCCTCTATGTGAATCATTATAAAATCATGTTTTATGTTTCTACCACATTACTTTTATTCCATGTTTATATTTTCCCATGATTATATGTTATGATTGCATATGTTTCATTCCATTTTATATAACTATGTCATGCCTTCTATCCCATTTTCTAAAGATTTATTCTTATGTTTATTACCTTACATTGTTTTTTACATCCTCCATTTTTTTATTTCATCCCTTATATATCCTAAAAATATGTATTATCCCAATTTACATTATGATATCATTTTTATGAATATATAATGAAATGTTTTATTTAGTCCCATATGTTGAGTTTTATGTACCTAGTCTTCCAATACACTAGACAATATGATCCTTAAATTTTAATATGATTCGTTATTATGAATAATATGTTCAAATTACTTGTGTAAATATGTTTTTGTCTCTATAACCATAATATTATTAACATTTAATTTGGTTCACTCATAATCATATATACATTCAACCAAGTCCATGCATAACATTGTGAACATGTAATCACATCCAGGCATAACATTTATACTCATGAGATCATTCATCATTACCCAATGCATTGGAGGGAGATATAGGACCCACTCAAATAATAATAATATCATTAATACATGCTCCACAAGATAATAAAAATAGAATCATATCATGTCCCACAAAAGTTGATGGGTTTTATAAACATTAATTAATAACCCATGAAATGAAATGGGAATCATAAATATCTCCTCACATCATTACCTATTGAAAAGAGATATGTTTAGTAATCATTTAATCATATCATAAAACATTAAATGAATTGGGTTTCAAAAGTATATAACTCTTGGAATAGAAATTGGTGTCATAAGCATCATTCCATTAAAAAAAATATCCATTTACAAAAGTATTTGAATGTATCCTTTGGACAATTTCCTAGATATTTGTGATTAACAACAACAAATGTCATCTTGATGGAAAATAACTTGGAATGAAATTTTGAAAACATATTTTAACGAAATTATCCATTATTCTTTGAATAAGGAACTTTAACACACAAAAAAATTTTGAAAACATTTTCTTGATAATAAACCTGAAATATTTTAATGAAATCATTGAAGGCCTTTCGGAAACCATATTATTTGAAAAAATATATAAAGAGGTTGAAATTTTTTTGAAAACTATTTATTTGAAAATAAATTGAGAAGATAAAAATATGGCCAAAAATTATTTGAAAATAATTTTATAACATATAAAGAAATCTTGAAAACATTTAAAATTCATGTTTAAACATAAAATGTTTTTTGGAAGCATTTTTATGTTAAAATTGGTTTGAAAACTTATAAAGGATTATTTGAAAAACATAAAACAATTTAAAATATTTTTTTCTAAAACATGATAATAAAATATCATATTAAATCATTTATGATACCAATTTTTGAAATATGGTTTTTGAAATAAAATCCATTTCTAAAAAATGAGAGAAATATTGTTAAATATTAATTAAAAACGTTTTATTAAATATTTTAGGTAACAAAGGGTGGGAAAATGGTTCAAATATGTAAAGAAATATTAAATATACATAGGGGAATAAAAATAAATAGTTTTATTAAGATATTTATCATAATATGTCTTCATTTGAAGCATAATCATAAATAATCTCATTAAATGATGAGATTACTTCAAAAAAATATTATCACCTGGTATCATTGAATCATAAAAACCATGTTAGAAATGTAAATTATGTGAATCATAAAACATCCTTAAAATAATTAGAGTCATTAAACAACATTTAAAATGGAATTATATACACCTCTAAAAATAATTTAGGCGTATACCACAAAATGAGTCTCGAAGAAGAAAAATTGAGACAAAATTATTTTACAACATTATAACTTTTGAAACATAAACCACATAGACTAAAAATCATATAATGGATATGTAAATACGCATAATTATAATTATAATAATCCTTGAATATAGCCATGGTAATTATACACACCACATAAAAGTAATGGGTAGTAAATAAAGCACATATCACATGGAAAAAAAAGTGATACGAAATTCCTTTACCTTGTGTATTGACTCTCATCACAATTATTCAAAACACATATACAATAGATATAAATTTATTATAAATTTTTATAAAACAATATTATTATATATAGTTTCATATATGGTTTGATTATGACCTTATATAAACTATTTTTTAACAATCCTATATTAAGGTTTCACTTCGGGTAATATTCACTTTATTCTCACATGTGTCTTAATTTGTTATATATTTGTAACATATAATTTATAGAATGAATTACAGAATTTAAAACCTGAAATAAATATAATTTATATACATTATTTTTTATTAATACTAATCCAAGGAATATATAGGTATGAAATGGAATATGCTATTCATGGTGACAGTAGGTTGTACGTATGCATGATTGGTATTTCTGCTTAATTGTCGTGTTGAGAGAAATAAATTAAAAGAAACACACACACGGAGAGAGATATAATTATATATATGTATATATATCATTATTAAATTATATTTATGATATCATATATATCATATATATTCATTAAAACAGCCCTTTATACAATCCATGTAGTGTATGAACGGATCATATCACTTTGAGGTGGTGGTTGTCTACACATCCTCAAACGAATTTATCATATTAACATCAAATGGAAAGTAAAAAACGAGTCTGTTTTAAAAGTAATAAATAATATTAATTAAATAATAAATATAACATATAACATATATAAACATATTTTCCATTATTATTTCCAACATGAGATACATTACTGAAAATTGAACAATCATTGTTCAGTGAGGCGGTAGTTCATCGTATATATAAATAGTATGTAGGTTACCCGTTATATGGATGTGTGTGTATGTGTAGGTAGAAAAATTATCATTAAAACATAATATTATATATAGGAAACTTTTTTTCATATAATTAGGGAAAAAGTAATGTGGGTTGAGAAGGAAACTAAAAGAAAGGACTTGAGAGAAGACATTACATCTTAATGAGGTCACTCCTTTTGGTTAGTTCCAAAAGGCTTCCATGGATTACTATATGCTCAAGGAATTTCTTATAAGATGAAGGTAGGATTTATATACTGTTTATTGGGTAGGTTATGGTGGAACATAATAGTTTATATAGGAGAGATGAATGAGGAGAGGTGGTGGTCTTTTATACGGAATGAAAATGACTTTCTGGGAATTTTTGAATACATTTTATGTGTATAGATGTTTTTACCGAATTGAATTCATCAAAAACCAACCAATATAAATTATTTATGGTTTATGGACAATTAATTTCCATAAAAGTGGTCCTTCACTAGTGGAAAGTTCATTTTGGCCCCGGATATTATGGTTTTGTCCCCAATTAAGCATAATTTGACCATAATTGATGGGATTAGTTTTAATTAATTTTACTTATCATTTTGGTAAAATATAAAAATCAAATAATTATAATATAAATTTTATACTAATTAAAGTGTTTCATTTTAATTTTTCTAAATTTTATTCATAGAAGTAGAAAAATTAAGATTAATGATAATCGTGCATATGGGATGAAATTATGTGTCTTTAATGTAGAAAGAAGTTAAAATGTTTATTTTGTTTTTATATTCAATTTCAAAGTGAAATTTATTATAATTATATAAATTTAAAGAATAATTATATAATTTATCTAATTTTACCTTAAAAAAATTAAAATATAATTTTACAATAATAGTTATTTTAATGAAAATTTAGTTTTTAATCTAAAAGCATTATTTTTCCCTAATCATCAAAAAATGATGTTTCTCAGAAAAATCCAAAAAAATTACCATTATTTAATTTCAAAATTATAAATTCAAAAATGAAGGTCATTTTAATGAACTCATCATCTAAATGTTTATAAATTTAATTTTATTATTAAAAATTTTTCATTTGAGAAAACTATATTTTTAACTATAAAAGGAAATTACCCAAAAATATATCATTCATTATCAATATGTTGTATTTATATAGAAAAATTATAAAAATTATTTGAAAATTATTTTTTACTATTAATATTACATAGTTTAACTACTAGGTTATAAATAACTTTTTAGATAATTATAACATAAAAATTATCTTTCATATAAACAGTGGTGTTGTGTGTAATGAACACTAAGTAGGTGTTCCGTGTATCGTACACCGAGTTGGTTTCATGCAATATATGCTAAGTTGGTTCTTTGTAACATACACCTGGTTGGTTAAATGTAATGTTCACCTAGTCGTGGTTGTGTGTAACATACACATGGTCGATGATATACGTGAAATGAATGTTTGAAATAGTGTTTGAATATATATATATATATATAATTACTTTTAGTGTCACTAGAAATGAAAAAAATGATAAATAATTGAAAAAATATATTGCACAATATCTTAGTGTGTTACGTTATCTCCCCATTAAGATGAATTTTCTCCTTGGAATTCATCTAGGTTATCAATGATTTAATACTTAAATATTCTATTCATAGAAACCCACATCGTAAAAATGAATAATAAACCATCATTTAGAAAAGTAATGTTGTAAACCTATTGGTCACCAAGAGTAACATATAACTTAGAGTACACATATAAAAACAAAGGTGTGAAGTAAAAACATGGATAAGGAAGTAAAATATAAATATATTGTTCTAATAAAGAGTGAGAGAGAACAAGGTCAGCAGAATATTAATAAACAAAAATATATAAATATAAGAAGAAATAAGAGACCATCTAACTCATCAGAAATAAAGGTACTTGGTAAAAAAAATATTTTACATACTTTTTATTAAAGATAAATAAAATTCGTTAAATGATTTACATTTATGATTTTAAGGAAACCACACACTTTGTTGTTCCTTGGTCCACATCACCTATTTCTGCAAAAAAAAGTAATGTGAAATTTTCATTCTTGAAGCACTAATAGATCATGAGACCCATGATATGTCTTCTGATCTGTAATCCATTTTCATCAAGAGAACGTAGTTTGAACAGGCGATCCAATATGCATAAATCCTTATATCGAGATATAAAACTATAATATTACTGACTTAATTTGTTGTTTTACTTAAACATTACCTTAATGGTTAACCTTATAACTCTTCCAAAATATAAATATTCATGGATTTGGAAATAATTTCATGAAATAGTCTTCACATTGATCCCCTATATATCATAATTTTCCACTTGATTGTCACATTAAAAACATTTGAATCTACTGATCTTATATTCCCTTGAAACATGGTAACAACCTTAATTACCATAAATCCTTTTGAAAAATATGAATGATACCTTATTCCAATAATTACATGACATGTATTTTAAATATATGAAGTTTTAAAATTTACCCTTGATGACAAAGAACCATTTTTCATTAATCAGCCCCAGAGTAATCTGTACCATCCAATTTGTATATCCATATATAGTATATCATTATCCAAAAATCATTATCTCAATGAATTTCACTAATTAATGATTACCTTCCCTTAATAAAAATATCACCTTCTTGTGAATTAAATTTTCTATCTCTTCATCACCATTCAACATATCCTTTTCTATCTATAAAGAAAACTTATATTGAAAATACTTATATATTTAACGATTCATATTACATAATATATGAATTTCAAAGCATAAATACTTCATTCATCCAACATTATTGCAGTACTCGGGATTCATCAACTTATTCCTTAATAACTATTTCTATAAAAATGACATATTAATCATGTCTTAAGGTTATTCAACCTCAGTTTAATCGTGCTTCTTATGTTTAACGAAATGAATACATTAAGAACATCACATGCATTTCACTTATTGATTGTGGTCTATTTATCTTCAAATTTATAACCAATACTTCTACAACCTTCTTGATTCAAATTAGGATATTTCCATTGGGGAAATCGATTCAAAAAATGAACATACTTTCTATATTTGAAACATTAAATATTAACCATGTTCACTCTAGTTTTCTATATTGTCTAAAACCATAAAGCATAGTGAGAGAAAAAATTATCATATTTGGATACCATATTATCATTAAAAATTAATTATATGGTAATAAAATAATGTCTCCTACTTCATTAATATATGACACCATAGATTTATCCTAGTAATTCATAGTCACCCTCTATTTAATTGCTTCACAAGTGTATGTAATGTGTTTTTGAATTAAAAAATAATATCCCTTGGGAGTGTCAAACCAGGTGTGCAGAAAGGCCCATTGACATTATGAAGATGCAGTTAGGTTCATGGAGAAAATTTATACTCTTGGGTTTTCCATCATTACCTAATGCATTGAAACGAGATATAGGTCCCTCCCATCTCCTAATAGATTCATTCATACAAGTTCCACAAGATAATAAAACATAATCAGATCATGAACCATAAAAAGATATGGGTATTATAAAAATCACATAATTACAAATGAAATTAAATTTGAATCATTAACATTACCTCACATAAAAACCTTTTAAAATCATATAGCATTCATAATAATTTCGTCAATGTGTAACATATAAAAAGATATGGGATTCAAAAGCATATAAATCATGGAATGGAGATGGGTATCATAATCATAATTCTATCTAAACATTTACCATTCATGAAATGATATGATTGTAACCTTTGGATAATTTCCTAGAAGGGCATTAGTAACATCCATGAATTGAATATTAGAAAGTAAATAACATAGGAAGACATTCTGAAAAATTCTCATAAGTAAATTATCTGTTATTATTTGAAAAATGATCTTTAAAACATAAAATATTTTTTAATCCCATTTTATTGAAAATAAACATGAATTCTTAGAAAGAGGTCCCTAAAGACCTTTTTGAAACCATTTTCATTGAAATCATATAAAAAGTGATTAATAAAGTGTTGAAATCAATTTAATTGAAAAAAAATTCAAACTTATGACTAAATCGTTAAAATCATTTTAAACACATTTATTTAAAAATAAATTGAAAATTTATAAATAATTCATGATAACATTTAAAATAACTTTTCTAATCATAAAACATTTTTGGAATCCTCTATCATTAAATCATGTTTTTAAAACATATAATGTATTATTTTATACCATAAATAATTTGAAAAAAACATTTTCATTGAAAATTATCTTCAATATAATTTCAAAAAAAAATTAAAACAGTTCATAAATTTAGGTTTTTTAAATAAAATAGATTTCAGAATGAAGAGAGAATTATAATCATATTTTTCATTATACATTTTCATAATTATCATAGTGAAAAAGGATCGGAACATGGTTCTGATACAAGTAGATATCTTGGATAAACGTATGGGAATAAAAATCATGAGTTTAATTTAGAGGTGGTTCATAAAATTTAATCAATTTAATCATAATCATAAACAACCCCAATAAATGATGAGATTGTCTCAATAAAAATATTATCACATGGTAACATTGTATTATAATCCCCTTGTATGAAATTGAATTAATGGGAAGCATAAAATATAATTAAAATAATTATATTCAGTAAATGACATGTTAAATGGTATTATATATGTGACAAAAATGAATTTATGTACATAACAAAACATGAGTCTCAATGAAGGAAAAGTGAGACATAACTGTTTTTCAGATTCAGTATATTTTGAAACCTAATCCTCATGAAATAACGATCATAGAATGGATATCTAAATGACCATAATTATAATTATAATAATAATTGAAAACCTCCAATGGATGTATACACACCACACAAAAGTTATTGGTGGTGAATAAGTCATGTATTTCACAAAAACTAAAAAGTAAGTTGAAATTCCATTACGTTGTGCCTTGACTCTCACCATCACACACCTTACTCTTAGGGTGTTTTATAGTGTATTAAAGAGATATATATCAAGATCCTAGTGATATTAGTATTTAAATTATTTTTTATAGAATAATAAATATATTATCATCCTATTATTGTTACATTATAAATTATTTTTATTTTGATATAATAAAATACAAATAGTATTTTTGGGTAATATAAAAATTTAATTAAGGAAATTATTTTGATGAATTAATGGATTTTTTTGAAATAAGTAATATTTTAATATAATATTATAACATATAATTACAGATATTTTATTATATCCTTATATTACTCTCTTTTTAACAATCATATGTTATGGTTTCACTTCGGGTAATATTCACATTATTCCTCGCATGTGTCTTGATTTTTATATAGTTGGTAGTTAAAATTTATATCAGTATTTACATAATTTAAAACATGATATAAATGTCACTTAATTATATTATATTTCTTTATAATAATATATATAATATATAAGTATGAAATGAAATACATCATTCATGGAAACAGTAGGTTGTACGTATGCAAGGACGTTATTAAAATTTAACTGTTATGTTGCGTGAATGTAATTAAAAGACCTATATGAATATATATATATATATATCATTATTAAATGAGATCTATTATATCATATATATCTTATATATTCTCTATAATTATCATTAATATAATCCATGTAGTATATGAACTAATCATATTACATTAAAGGGGAGGTAGTTTACACTTCCTCAAACAAAATGATCATATTAACAATGAATGGAAATTAAAAAGAAATGTGTTATAAAAACAATAAATAATATTCAAAAAATAATAAATATTATATATAACATTTATAAACATATTTTCCTTTATTAATGTTTACCATGGGAGGTGATAAAACAAATTGAATAGTTATTGTTTTGTGAGGCGGTAATTGGTCGTGCACATAAACAAAATGTTTATTAACCATTGGATGGATGTGTGTGAATGTTTAAGTCAAAAAAATAGCATTAAATTTTCTTTTATATTTAGGATACTATTATATATATATATATGTAATAAATAATGTGGAGGGTTTTGAGAAATGAAATAAAATAAAGAACTTGAGAGAAGATGTTACCTATTAATTAGTTAACTCCTTTTGGTTTGTGCCAAAATACTTCCTTGTATTTCATTATTATCAAGGGAATGTATAATTCCTTGACCCCAGAAGCCCAGAGTCGGTGCATTATTATGTATCACTAGCATGATCACAAAATATCATGTCTTGAAAGACCGATTAGTTTAGTAGCCTTGGAAGTACTAGATACATTCATAAGGTTAAAATTACATCATAAAATGGGAAACTACAACAACATTGTTTCCATAGACAACACTGGAATCCCATATACTATCCCTACAAGTCAGTCATAATATACTTCTTTTCATCCTAGGAAAAATAAATCATAGAAAGGAGTGATCTCTGATGCTCAGTAAGGATAACAATATAGCGTGACCTTTCATAAATAAGCATAAACATTTAAGGCAATGCATAATATTAATACAAAAGCCTTTTAAACTTGAACATCAGCATAATATGGAAAAGATAAAATCAAATAATTCCATTTAATTATTCACATGGATAGACTACTAGCCAAATAATCACATGCAATATCAATAGCCACTTTTATAATGATGGAATGCATAATGCCAGACTTTCATAACCACATAGTTAAGGCCTTGTACCAATATTACAAGTAAGATTTTATCAAGGACTTGTTCCAAGACACTAGTTTGTGTCATGAAACTTACCAATTCATCAAGGAGCTATAGAGGCCTCCACCCGTCACTTACTAATTCCAATTCATTCTTCATATGAAATGGGTGAAACATAATCTGAACATTTGTATTTAAAATAGCATACAAAATGTCAGTATTTTAACCACAAACCATGAATGGTATAAAAATAGAACATCCACATTCAAACATAACTCATTCAATACAATATGGAATTTTTTATTATAATAGATCAGCCAAAATAGATAATGATGAATGATATTGATATAGATGAAAATAATCATCAAAACTATTTGAGAGAAATATACCCCTTTTCTTGAAAACATTTGAAAGTCTTACTATTTATCAAGAAGTCGTTTAAAATGGATTTTTGAATAAAAGTGTACCATACAACTTTAAAAATTTTAAATGGAATTTTTTGTTTAAAACATTATCTTCCAAATAAATAAATCCTTAAAACCATTTTTAAAACATGGACATTAATTAGAAAGAGTTAGAATAATAAATCTTTTAAACAATTTAAAATGATATTCTTGTTAGAGTTCCTAGCCAAAAGAGAGACATTTGAATACAAATAATTGAGGTAATAAACACATTATAATATCATTCAAATAATGTGATTCATGATATACTATGTGAAAGTACATTATATACACCTTATAAAAGTGAATTGGCGTATAACAACAAAGATGTCTCAATGGAATGTAAATTGAGATGAAATGTCTTATAAAAACCGTATTCTAAGGTTAAGGATAAATCAACAACATAATTATGTGTGAAAAATATAAATACACTCAATATTATTGGATATTAAGTGTAAAACTATCAGATTAAATTCAATCATATTCTTTTAAAAACTACACCAATGAATTGGATGTTTAACTCAATAAATGGAGATTGAGTTAAAATTACTATTATCAAGTTCATATCAATGACTTGATAATTTATCAATGGATTTATTATTTTTACCAAAATTATATCCATGGATAGGGGAGTGGAAATTACTAGACAAATAATAAATAGTTATTCCACATATAATCATGGAGTAAAATAATTAATGAAGTATGCGTAAAGCCGAATGAGTGGAAATTGAAATTTGAATTCCATTACCAATTTGGTAACATACGAAATATACATCCCATGAAATATGGATCATAAAATAAAGATTTAATTACTCATAAATTAAATTATATTACACAATTAATAAAATAATTGGGAAGTACATACACCACACGAAAGGAAATAGTGGCGGTATGGCATGAATCTCACAGAAATAGGAAGTGAGATGAAAAACCTTACTTCTTTGTAATAAATCGATTCATATGGACAAAAATTAATAACAGAAAAATTAATAAAATAATACCGTGAATATAAATAGAGTAATTATAATATATATATATATGACAGTAAACAATACACCACATTTAATAAAAAATTTGCGAACAATGGAATTCTCAAGGAATTAAATTTGATATAAGAAACCACTTACATTGTACTTTCCTTGGTCAAAGGTAGGTTAAAATTTTGTATAATGGTGAAATAATTGTTATTAAATTATAAAATAATCATATATATTAATATGATAACATATATGATCTTTTAATATGGCATTGTTAATAATAATTTAGTATTATCGTCATTTTGGGTCTTAACTAATTCATTTCTATTATATGTTTTGTTTTGTAAGTATTGTTTGTTATGAAAAGGATGTATCTTATTCATATTAAGAATTATCTGAAGTCTTTAAAAATTATTTTTAATCTTCTAATGAAAATTAGTCTTCAATTGATTATGATGGGGAATGAATATCATCGCGTTTAAAGAGACGGTAATCCGTACGTATGCACGAGCGACAATATCATTATTTTGATATTAAAATAATATATAATTGGATGATATATAATATATACAGAATCATTATCATGTTATATTAATTATTTAAATCAATTACACATCATTATTGTAAAGACCAGGAAATTTCAAGGAAAGTTTTTTCTTAATTTTCTTTAAAATTTTACAAGAACACAGTTTCTAACAGCATCTGATTCCGAGGCCACGTGTGCCCGGAATCATTTTCCGAAGTTTGGCTCGAGTACATTCAGTGAACAAATGAGTGAGTTTTTCTATCTTTTGAACCGGTACTCGGAATTGAAATCTGAGGCCACCGATGAACTCACAACGCCGATAATTGCTTAAGGGGACCTTAAGTGCAGTTGCGTTTTGTCGCATGAGGTGGTTAATTTTTTGGGGATTCGATAAGTCTTAAATAAATTGTAGTGTTTCAATTTATTTTATATAGATGTTAAATTCTTCATAGAGAAGTTGTAGGTGGGGCCACACCCCACCTAACTTTTCATGAGAGGGTATGACCAAGGGTGGTGGGGTCCGCACGAAACCCCAACCCTTCACCTTCCCTTTAACCCCCACAAACTTCCCCCCATTTAACACCCCTTGTGTTTAAATGTATAACTCTAACCCCTCCCCCCCTTAAACTCCCTTGATTTTAGTGTGTCAACTCTCCATTAATCTCCTCTTCCATTAAGTTTTTTAACTCCTCTTATTTTTTGTAACTCTTCTCCTTTTCCATCAACCTTTAACTCATGATAACATGCCTTAATTAATGAGATGATTCTCTTAATTTGTCTAATTAAGTGGTTTGGTTTGAATTTTAAATCTTTGTGGTGTGAATAAAAATAATATAATGGGATATTTTTTTGAGTTAGAGCTTTTGGTGTGGGAGAAAACTTTAGCAAAGTCCTTGAGTTTTTGGGTGATCTTTGGTGTGAAGAAGAAGAGAACATTCCTTCGACGAAGAACAGTTTTTCTTCGATTAAGAGCACCTTCCGTTCAACGTAGAATGACCCGACGTCAAGAGAATCTATGTCCGACCCCATGACATCATTCTCGCGACACCGATTTCCGTGCCGATGGTGAACAAACCTAGAATCAAGGTAGGGGAATTTATTTTGTGTTCTCTTATCTTTTGAGAAAAGAATGACGACCGCGGACCAACCATTTCCCGGTTGATCCGCGGATCGTTTTTTTCATGTGGGTTGATGTCGAGGATTATTGTTTTTGCTATGAAATATTTCTTTGTCATACATCAACTTCTATTTGATGGCTTCCTGCTATCATTATAACGGGAGGAGGTCGGACCGCATGAACACGACCGACCCTCCTCCCCCTTGTTGTTTGAATTTTGTTGCGGCACATGAAAGGCGGAGTGGTGTCGTTGCACCGAGCGGGAATTTTGAGTAAGGGATAAGAAGCGTGGTGCCATTTCACCACACCGACGAAGTTGAACAAGCCCTGGCGCCGTCACGTCGTGCCGGAAAACCACGAAGAGGACGTAGTTTCTTTACTTGATCGTTGAGCACAGATTTTCAGGAAATGACAAACGAGGCCGCAAGGTAATTTTGAGGCTTCCGTAGTGAAGGTCGGGTCCCGGGAGGACCAATGGTGAAGACGACACGAAGTTCCGACCACCGGAACTCGTCCGGTGGTCAGCAGAGCAGCCCGCCGGCGCGCCTCACCGGCACGGCGGCGCCGACGACCGGTGGCGGCGGCGCTCGGCGCACTTCCGGAAGGAGCGGCCACGTCTGAAGCCGCGACGGAAGCAAGCGGTCCCATGGCCGCGCGGGACCGGAGGGAGGCGGGACGCGGCCGGCTGCCGCGTCCGCTGGAAAGGGTGGCCCCACGCGGGGCCCCGACTATTCACGCGGGGGCAGAGCCCCCCGCACGGTTCGGCCGTTCAGCTGAACCCCTGGCCGAGCCGGGCCGGCTGGGGCAGACAGGGCCGGGCCGCGCACAGCCGGGCCGGGCCGCGCCGGCAGGGTCGGTCCGGGCTCGAAACCCCCATTTTCGGACCCCTCACGGTCTTTCGCCCATATCATGAGTTTTAGAACTCCGATCTACACACCTTCAGCAACGATGCGATCCTTGGATCGAGACGGTCGTTTCGGTATATCACACTCAAGGTTTCTGAATACTTTGGGTTCGGCCGGGTTGGTTCGTACACGAAACCAACCAGGCCTTCGGAGCGGAAATGCTCATATCGTGAGATCCGGACGTCCGATTGATGTGACGTCGACTTTGATGGAATCCTTTAAGTGAGACGGATCTTTTGGCTTAATCCGCTTGAGGTTTGGATTTCATAAAAGTGCGGTCGGGTTGGTTATCTCACGAAACCAACTGGGCCCTGGAAAGAAAAGGCCAATAACTCACAGATCGGGCGTCCGATTGACGCGTTGTCTATCTCGTTGAATTCCTCTTGATGAGACGGATATTTTGGCATACTTAGCTCGAATTTTGGTTGCTGTTCGATAGTGGCTGGGTTGGATTGTACCCAAAATTCAACCGGTCCCTTGGAACGGAAAAGCTGTTATCTTTCAGACTGGACGTCTGTTTGACGAACCATCAGCGGCATTGGTGATCACGTTGAGAAATGGTCCCCATGAGTATACCCTATGAGAGTTAGGGGTACAGTTGAGATACGGCTGGGTTGGTTCGCTCACGAAACCAACCGGACCCCTGGGACGGAAAGGCAAATAACTCAAAGACCGGGGGTCCGATTGACGCGCCGTCTGTTGCGTTGAGACCCCTATGATGAGGCAGTTCTTTTCGATACATCTTCGTGGGACATTCTGATACATGAAGTATTGACCAGTAGCTCGTAGAGCGGTCCCTCCCAGAGACAAGGATACAGAGTACAAAGACCATGTAGACGACTGAGACCTCATGACTGCTTGACCGACTCAACTTGGAGTGAGTCGACTTGCCCAGTGGACGGAGCGCCCGGTATTTGGCGGCAGACCCACGGTAGACAGAGCGCCTGGTAGTTGGCAGTAGACCCACGGTACTCGACCGGAGGAATACCTCTGTAGGCTATTAGGGGGAGCGCCCGGTATTTGGCTGCAGACCCATAGCGGACGGAGCACCCAGTATTTTCCAGCAAACTCGCGGTACTCGACAGGAGGAGTACCTTAGAGACTTGGATTAGTGATCAGTACCTCGGAGTCGTGATAGGACCACTGTACACTCCAGAGACGTGGCTCTTTAACAGTTACGGTTTCGATAATGAAAATCCTGGTTTGAGCTGAGTTTATGACCTTGTGTTTGCGTCATGATTGAGATGGGTCACTTGATAACTTAGGTATATGTATGGGAATATACTTGGGTAGTGGTTATCCGTTGATTTCATAATCATTGTGTTTCCTCATGTTTGAGATGGGTTACTTGATATCTTTGGTATATGTATGGGCATATACCTAAGAAGAGGTTATCTATTGAGATCTTCTTTGTGGTTATCCCTGTTAGTTTGAGTGATATCTTGAGGTTCTTGGGGTCCCTACTGAGTATTGTTATACACACCCATGTACGGGATATGCCCGCACCTCGTTGTGTTGGTTGCAGACGATGGGCAGTGCTGACGGAGGCCGAGTGTTCGAGGACTAGACGGTTCCCGGAGGTGGACTACACGACGAGTCAGTATCCAGAGGTGGACTTCACAGTGAAACGACACTCGGAGGTGGTTGATGGGCGAGGGCGTTGTGGAGGCTATCTGTACCTACCCTTCAGGTAGGATCCATGGTGGACGATCCAGGAGCTGCGCCATATGTACCTACCCTTCAGGTAGGATCTGTGGAGGACATCCCAGGAGTCGCTTCCGTTCTTCCAGTTGTTGTCTTTTTCTATTGTACTTTTGTTCAGTTGTAGTTGTACTATTAGTTGGGTTTGTATTCTTGCCCATTTACTTTTCAGAACTTCTCTTTGTACTTAGTGTTTTACTTCTGCTTGTACTCTGTGGTGTTTTGTTTAATTTATAAAGGCAATACCTTCCCAGTTATCGGGATTTACGCCTTTGGTGCTAGTCGCCAGCCCCTGGACTATGGAAGGCGGGCTTGGGGTAGTCACGACACGGGCCCCGAGGACGGGTCGTGACAAATTGGTATCAGAGGATTCGGTTCTACCGCATAACTTATAACTCTAATATTTTCTTTCTGTGAAATAGTGTTAAGTGTACCGAGTGTGGTTTTCAGTTCAGGCAGTCCAGTGATGGTGCGGGCGGCCGACGTATCCATACACCAGGACCCTGACAACTGATTTCCGACTTTCTGCACGAAAATAATGATTGCGTGTGTGTTTCCATAAGTTTTTAAATGTCAGCTCAAACCAGGTCAGCTCACCAGGTATAATCTTTTGACCATGTCATGTTTGTTCCTTTCAGGATGCCTCCCCGCGGACGACCAGCTAGAGCCCCGAGAGTTGTTCGTACTGACAGCCCCCCGAGCGATGTGGCCTCAGTACAAGGCTCTATTCCAGTTGAGGAACCAGAAGAGGCACCAGCGGTACTACTACCCGTTGGGCCACCGATACCACCGGCCCCAGCAGCAGAGAGTGCACGCCGCTTGAGCGCACTACATGAGTTCCAGCGCCAGAGGCCACCCTGGTTTAGGGGAGAGACGGACCCTACGGCATCTGAGGATTTGATAGAGTTTATGGTGAGAGTCTTGAGGCTAGTGGGGACGCCAGCAGACTTCATGGTGATCCTTGTTGCCAGCCTTCTTCAGGCAGCAACAGGCAGATGGTGGAGCCTGATGCTCCAGATGCATGACGAGGCGACACTTCTTTGGTCAGACATCGAGAGCCTGTTCTGGGAAGAGTTTGTACCAGCCACCCTTAGAAAATTGCATATAAAGGTGCTACTTTAGCTGCGGCAGGGCAGCATGACAGTGGCACAGTATTCAGCGAGGTTCACAGACCTCTCGCGCTACTCCACAGATATGGTACCGGACCCATTCTTCAGGACCCGAACCTTCGAGAAGGGGCTCAGGCGAGAGATTAGAGCTTATGTTGTTTCTCATAGTATTCTGACGCAGACAGGGGTGTTGGAGAGAGCCCTCGCAGTGGAGAGTTTCCTTGCTGAGCAGTCTCCAGCAGCAGGACCCACCACTAGCCGGCTTGCGGTAGAGTCTTCTGCAGCAGGCAGTAGACAGATGACACAAAGGTCTAAGAGGACCAGACCTACTAGTGGCCGACTGCACGACTCAAGTTCAGTTGTGCAGGGGAACCGGTGTGGAGTCAGAGCCAGTCGTGCCGAGAGTGGACAGTGTTACTCCTACGGTGGGATTGGTCACATGGCACGTGACGGTCCGACCCGCCATATAGATGACCAGCAGTTAAATGAAGAACCTCCCAGGCAGAGGCAGAGGTTCGATCAGGGTAGACTGAAAGGAGCAGGAGGCCATGGAAGAGGAGTTGGCTATGTAGCTAGAGGTGGACGACGCTTCGGGGTGTTGCCACCACCACCACCAGAAGGCCCACCCCGACTGCAGGGGACAGGAGGACATGGGAAAGCTCAGCTTTAGGCAAATGAGGCCTATGGTCATGGAGCTCCGAAAGCAGACAGACAGGAGCGGGACTAGCTCCAGACCTGGAGGCTATTGATCATGTTGCTTCTTGTTTTGTTGTTGTTACATTTGTGTCTTTGTACTATGAGATGCAATAATGAAAAGACACTTATCTTTGTGAAGTTTTCTTTCTTGTCCTTTTGTTTGGTTGATAATGAGTGGTCTCGGTTAAGACTGTTGACTTGACCATCACTTTTGAGATTTCTACTAGAGGAGAACTAGTGACCTCACACTGATACCGACAGTGTGACTCGACCCTTGGAGGAGAGAGTGATAGTTGGATCTCTTGGTAGTTATGTCAAGGCCTTATGACGTCATCCATGGCATGAATGCATCATTCATGTCAGGATTGACTGTATTAGGCAATGAATGTGGTTCATCCGGGGTATGAGACCAGATTTCTCTTATCGGAAAAGAAGAAATCATAGCAGCTCTTGTGAGACTAGGAAAGGTCCAGGTTATCCAAGAGCGGATGAGGAGAGCACAGGGCCGACAGAAGCCTTATGCTGACAGAAATTGGAGGCTTCTAGAGTTCGAGGATGACGATCACGTCCTTATACGGGTTTCACCACTACGAGGTTTACGAAGATGTGGCCAAGACGGAACGTTATCCCGGAGGTTTAGTGGACCATTTCTAGTTCATCTGCTGGGTAGGCGAGGTGGTTTACCGCTTGACCCATCCACCTCAGTTGCACCAGGTGCACGACGACTTTTGCGTATCACAACTGAGGAGATACGTGTGTGATCCTTCACACATCATCGACCATGGGAAGCTGGATGATAGTAGTGGGGTGTCTTTCACAGAGGTTCCAATGGGGATCGAGGATCGACATGAGCAGATCCTACGAGGACGGTCGATTCCTCGGGTGCACTTTCATTGGCATTATGGGAACCTCCAGGTGAGCACATGAGAGCGGGAGGCTCAGATGCGTGCTCAGTACCGCTTTTGTATCCCTAGTTTGTGTTGAATCTTTACAGGGACGTAAATCCCTGAGGTGGGAGTAATGTAAAGACCCGAAAATTTCAAGGAAAGTTTTTTCTTAATTTTCTTTGGAATTTTACAAGAACATAGTTTCTGACGGCGTCTGATTCGGAGGCCCGGTGTGCCCAAAATCATTTTCCGAAGTTTGGCTCGGGTATGTTCAGTGAACGAACGAGTGAGTTTTTCTATCTTTTGAAATGCTACTCGGAATTGAAATTTGAGGGCACCGATGAACTCACAGCACCGATAATTGCTTAAGTGGACCTTAAGCATAGTAGAGTTTTGTCGCATGAGGTGGTTAATTTTTTGGGGATTTGATAAGTCTTAAATGAATTGTAGTGTTACAATTTATTTTATGTGGAAGTTAATTTCATCATAGAGAAGTTGGAGGTGGGGCCACACCACACCTAACTTACCATGAGAGGGTAGGACCAATGGTGGTGGGGTCCGCACCAAACCCCAACACTTCACCTTCCCTTTAACCCCCACGAACTTCCCCCCATTTAACACCCCTTGTGTTTAAATTTATAACTCTACAACCCCCCCCGTAAACTCCCTTGTATTTAATGTGTCAACTCCCAATTAATCTCCTCTTCCATTAGGTTTCTTTACTCCTCTTATTTAGTGTAACTCTTCACCTTTTCCTTCCACCATTAATTCTTGCCAACATGCCTTCATTAATGATATGAGTCTCTTCATTTGTTTAATTAAGTGGTTTGGTTTGAATTTTAAATAATTGTGGTATGAATAAAACTATTATCATGGGATATTATTTTGAGTTAGAGCTTTTGGTGTGGGAGAAAACTTTAGCAAAGTCCTAGAGTTTTTGGGAGAGCTTTGGTGTGAAGAAGAAGAGAACTTTCCTTCGACAAAGAGCGGTTCTTCTTCGATTAAGAACACCTTACCTTCAACGTAGAACGACCCGACGTCCACAGAATCTACGTCTGACCTCGTGACGTCATTCTCGCGACACCGATTTCCGCGCCGAAGACGAACAAACCTTTAATCGAGGTAGGAGAATTTATTTGGTGTTATCTTATCTTTTTAGAAAAGAACGAAGAGCGTGGACCAACCATTTCTAGGTTGATCCACGGAACGTTCGTTCATGTGGGTGGATGTTGAGGATTGTTTTTTTTCTATGAAATATTTCATTGTCGTACGTCGACTTCTATTTGATGGCCGCTTGCTGTCATTATAACGGGAGGAGGTCGGACCGCAGGAACACGGCCGAACCTCCTCCCCCTTGTTGTTTGAATTTTGATGCGGCATGTGAAAGGCGGCGCGGTGTCGTTGCACCGCATGGGAATTATGAGGAAGGGTTACGAAGTGCGACGTCGTCGCGCTGCGCCGATGAAGTTGAACAAGCCACGGCGCTGTCGTGCCGCGCTAGATAACCATGAAGAGGCCGTAGTTTGTTTACTTGATCGTTGAGCGCAGATTGTCAGGCGATGACAAACGAGGCCTCAAGGTAATATTGAGGCTTCCAGAGTGATGGTCGGGTACCGAGAGGACCATTGGTGAAGACGACACGAAGTTCTGACCACCAGAACTCATCCAGTGGTCCACGGAGCAGCTCGCTGGCGCGCCTCGCCGGCATGGCGGCGCCAGCGACAGGTGGCGGCGGCCCCCGGCGCGCCGCCGGAAGGAGCCACCCCAGCTGATGCCGTGGCAGCATCATGTAGTCCCGCCGCCACGCGGGACCGGAGGGAGGTGGGACGCTGCCGACTGCCGCGTCCGCTGGCAAGGGCGACCCCACGCGGGGTCGCTGCTCTTCACGCGGGGGGCAGCGCCCCCCGCGTGGTTCGGCAGTTCGGACGAACCCCCGGACGAGCCAGGCCGGCTTGTATAGACCGGGCCGTGCCGGGCCGCGCCGGCCGGGTCGGACCCGCACCCGGGTCGGGTCGGCCCAGTACGGGCCGACCCAGGGGGTCTCGGGCCGGGTCGGTCGGGGCCCGAAACCCCCGTTTTCGGACCCCTCACAATATTTCACCCATATCATGAGCTGTAGTCCTATGATAGATGCACCGTTAGTAGAAATTTGATCCTTGGACCGGGACTGTCGTTTCAATATATCACACTCAAGGTTTCGGAATACTTTGGGTTCAGCCGGGTTGGTTCGTACACTAAACCAACCAGGCCCTCGGAGCGGAAACGCTCTTATCATGAGCTCCGGACATCCGATTGACGTGCCGTCAACATTTATGGAATCCTATAAGTGAGATGGATCTTTTGGATTACTCCACTCAAGGTTTGGATGCCTTCGGAGTGCGGTCGGGTTGGTTCGCTCACGAAACCAACGGGGCCCCAGGAAAGAAAAGGCCAATAACTCACAGACCGGGCATCCGATTGACGCGCCGTCTGTCTCATTGAATTATTCTTGATGAGACATATCTTTTGGCATACTTCTCCCGAATTTTGGTTGCTGTTGGATAGTGTCCAGGTTAGATTGTTCCCGAAATCCAACCGGGCCCTAGGAACGGAAAAACTGTTATCTTTCAGACTGGACGTCCGTTTGACGAACCGTCAGCGGCGTTGGTGATCACATTGAGAAACAGTACCTTTGAGTATACCCTATGAGAGTTTGGGGTACAATTGAGATAATACTAGGTTGGTTCTCTCACGAAACCAATCGGGCCCCTGGGACGGAAAGGCTAATAACTCACAGATCGGGCGTCCGATTGACGCGCAATCTATTGCGTCGAAAACCCTATGAAGAGGCGGTCCATTGAGATACATCTTCATGGGACTTTGTGATACTTGGAGTATTGACCTGTAGCTCATGGAGCGGTCCCTCCCGGAGACGAGCATACGGAGTACGGAGACCATGTAGACGACTGAGACCAGAAGATTGTTTGACCGACTAGACTTGGAGTGAGTCGACTAGCCCAGTGGACGGAGCACCCGATATTTGGCAGCAGACCCACGGCAGATGGAGCACCTGGTAGTTGGCAGCAGACCCGTGGTACTCGACCGGAGGAGTACCTCGGTAGGCTATTAGGGGGAGTGCCCGTTATTTGGTGGCAGACCCACAGCGGACGGAGTGCCCAGTATTTGGCATCAGACACATGGTACTCGATAGAAGGAGTACCTCACAGACTTGGACTAGTGATCAGTATCTCGGAGTCATGACAGGACCACTGTACACTCCAGAGACGGGGCTCTTCAACAGTTACAGTTTCGATAATGAAAATCCTGGTTTGATCTGACTCTATGACCTTGTGTTTGCCTCATGATTGAGATGGGTCACTTGATAACTTAGGTATATGTATGGGCATATATCTGGGTAGTGGTTATCCGTTGATTTCATAATCTTTGTGTTTCCTCCTGTTTGAGATGGGTTACTTGATAACTTTGGTATATGTATGGGAATATACCTAAGTAGGGGTTATCTATTGAGATCTTCTTTGTGGTTATCCTTGTTGGTTTTAGTGAGACCTTGAGGGTCTTGGGGTCCCAACTGAGTATCATTATACTCACCCTTGCACATTCTATGCCCACACCTCGTTGTGTTGGTTGCAGACGACGGGCAGTGCTGACGGAGGCCAAGTGTTCGAGGACAGGACGGTACCCGGAGGTGGACTACATGACGAGTCAGTATCTAGAGGTGGACCTCACAGTGAGACGACACTCGGATGAGGTTGATGGACGAGAGCGTTATGGAGGCTATCTGTACCTACCCTTTAGGTAGGATCCGTGGTGGACGATCCAGGAGCTGCGCCATCTGTACCTACCCTTTAAGTTGGATCCGAGGAGGACGTCCCAGGAGTCGCTTCCGTTCTTCCAGCTGTTGTCTTTTTCTGTTGTACTTTTTTTCATTTTTAGTTATACTTTCAGTTGGGTTTGTATTCTGGCCCATTTACTTTTCATCACTTCTCTTTGTACTTAGTGTTTTACTTCCTCTTGTACTTTGTGGTGTTTTGTTTACTTTATAAAGACAATGCCTTCCCAGTTATCAGGATTTACGCCTTTGGTGCTAGTCGCCAGCCCCTGGCCTATGGAAGGCGGGCTTGGGGTAGTCACGACACGGGCCCCGAGGATGGGTCATGACAATTATTATAACTATCCAAATAATAATGTATTGAATAACAAATACGCCACTTAGTGGAGACGGTAAGTCGTACTTACGCACGTATGGTGACATGTCATTCAAAGGATGGATGGAATAATGAATATGGTTGTACCATATTTATAATAACATCAAATTATATATAAGATACTTGATTTATTATTTTATAATGGAAACTACAAAGAAAGAGGAAGTGCAAGAAGAAAGGAACTTGAAAGAGGTGATGAAATATTTACCTCTTCTTCAGGTTCTTCATTTTGATTTTATCAAAAGGGATCCTTAGGTTGACTTTATGACTAAAGGAAGGCCTCTAGGATGATGGGAGGATAGTTGAGATGGTATTTTGGAAGAGGTTGGCCGAGAAAAAAGGCTTTGATGGTGTGAATTTGAGGGAATGTGAGTTCCCTTTTATAAGAGGGTTGTGGGGCGCCTTATGAAAATCTAGAAATATTATTTTATAATATAAACATTTTTGGTTTCTAAAGTATCAAAAATAAATTAGTTAAATTATAAGGTTGGGATTGGTTTAAAACCACTCAACCAATTGGTTTTAGATAGGTTTGGGTCACTATTTTAACCTTATTTTGTAGATTTAACTCTTAGTTAAATAGTTTAACATTTACCTTGTCTCTTTGTATTTTTATATTATATGGTTAATAAACATACTATATACTTCCAAGAGAACCCCAGGTGGTTCATTAATGATTCAAATGTTATTATATAAGTCTTTTGATAATACTTATATTTTTATGAATAGAATATCAATTAATAATATAATATTTTTTTTTAAAACTCTTTTATGTCAATTTTGACACTATTTGGTATTTAGTTTTTTCTAAACTCATAACATGATTATTACATCGAAAACAATTCATCTAACAAACCCTAACATGTAATATTAACCTATAAAATTAGTGTAATTCATAAAAAGTCTCAATTTAAATTTATTTCGATATTTATAATATGATATATTTTAATAATTCATCTATTACGTAATTAATGCATCATCATTATGTTATAAAGAAATTAAATAACTTAATTTCTAAAAAAATACAATTATATAGGAAAACATTTTAGATTTATAATTAATATTTCGAGTTGAATTTATGTTATCTATAACCCTATATTAAAAATGGGTTAGTTGTTAATCATTGAATTTTACACTTTTAACTCTTCTTTGAATTAAATAATAATAAATGTCGTAATCTAATCCATGTGGATCTAAAGGATCATATTTTATTACTAAATTTGTTTTTTGACTAATTAAACTTAGCCAATAGAATTAGGACATGTTTTTGGGTTATAATAATATAATTTTTTCCCTTAATTACCCCATTTACATTCAATCGTGGTAAATAAAAGTCAAAAGTTACTATTCACCAAACATTATTTTTATCTTATTGAACCGAATTTTACTTACTGATATCATCCATGTCTCTAGGAATTTTTAAATTCAATTCATAGAAATGGTAAAATTATGTTTTGTTCAAATTTTCAAATGCTCCAAGGTAGTGGGTAAAGATGGTTAAAAAGTTCAAAAAAAAATTTATATATCGATAATTATTATAAACTGACTCAAATGAATTACATTGAACTTATATAGGTATTATGTATCTATTTTTACCAAAAATAAATTTAAATAAATTAAATAATTATTTAAATAAAAATTCGGTTTTAAACTATAACTATGTGTTTTCACTTTTTATAAAAAATTGACAGTTTTCAGAAAAATACCAAAAATACACACTAATCTAATTTCGATATTCTGAATCATAAAAATGAAGTCCATTTTGAAAGATAAAATTTATCAAATATCAAAAAGTGGGTATAACTATTCATAATGGCTAGTTTGATTGGTCGCGATGTGTTAGAATCTCGAAGTTGTGTGTAATTCATGCTATTGCATTATTCAAAGGAAAATGTATCGTGGAAGTTTGGGGTGTTACATTGTTCCCCCATTTTGGAAATTACATCCTTGAAATTTTTTAAATTGGGCTTGGGACCATAATTAAAAGTCCCACATTAAAAAATATTCAATACAACTATCACTTTAAAATAAAGAAAGAGAAGTACAAAGGTCACCCGAGATAACCAATACTAGGATTCCATTTAGGAAAAAATGGATATCTAAGATAAACTAAGTGGAATGTTCTAATGGAGAGGGATAGAAAACATGATCAGGAGAAAGATTACAACAAGAAAAACACAAACTATTGATGGGACAAACATTCATTAGTTTCCCAGTAGGAAAATTATATGGACAACATTTTTTTGTTTTAAGTTACATTTCATAAAGTGCAGGAATTTATTTATGAGATTGACTCAAAACATAAAGATATATACTTACCTTTTAATTAGAGTTTCATTCTTTAATAAATTTCTACCACAAACTCATTTTTTTAAAATGATTATTCTTCAAGATGACTTGGTCACACCGGAAGAGCTAGAATCAACTTCTAGAGAATCACATGATCCACAATGGATAAACTATATATTTACCTTGTCTTTTGAGATTAATCAAAACAAAAATAGTTAGTACAAGATCACATGATCCCCCAAAAGGATATTCCTTTAGAGAAAGAAACACTAATCTTAATTTCTAAAATTAAACCAACAATATCCCAAGGTTAAATAAAAACCATTAAATAAACAATTTTCCTTAAAATTCATTAATATAATCTATAATGATATTGAAACCCAAAACATATAAGAATTCGGTTATGTAGTCTTCCATGTTCAATTGTATCTCCAAATGACATTGACTACTATTAAAGTCACATACTTAAAAATAATTAACCTAATCACATATTCTATAATATAGGTTAATCATTTCCATAAATAACCCAAACCACTATAAATCTACAATAAAAATATAGATAAAAATCCACCATTACTTCTCAAATGAAATCCCATTGCATTATATTTTCATTAGTTATATAGTGTTCCCAATAGAATGAACATCTTCCAAAATAACATTTACCACTTAATCACCAAATAATATTTCCTATACTAGGGGTATTCATTTGATAATACATAATATCCCAAATCAACGTATTATTGATCAATAAAATCATTTAACTATAAATTATTAGTCACACTAACCATGGACTTCACGTAGTCCATGGGTTGGGAATAAATCCCAATTGCACTCTAGTTATGGGTTTGATTCCCAGAGCTTTGTTCGATGCAACGGGTTGTCACACGGTCTGCATGTTGTACATTTTCAAAACCTATATTTTATAACATTACCAAAATGAGATAATTTCCTCAAAATAACCATAAAATAATTTATCCACAAATTTTATCTCATACCTTGTATTTTCATCCCAAAATATAATAACTTGAAATTTCCTCAAAACCAATGATTATATAAAAAAATGGTTATTTATAACTATATCCACAAGAGAATAGTTAATTCTTCCTCAAATATCATTTTCACTTGACAAACTGCAGGTTTACAAATACAAGATAAAATTATTCCAAAGTAATCCCATCAACAAGGAGAACTAATACTTTTAAACATTTATCTAACCATTTATTTCCACATAGCTTCTTCTTTGACCAAGAAAATATACTATAGAATAGGGCATTCACTTGGTTAATGGCCAGCTCTCCTACATAATGACAAATGACTATAAATGGTTTCTTAGGACCATTTATATTTTTTTCCATAGTACTCATCATTTTTCTGCGGCAATTCATTATTTATGTCCTTTCCCACACATAAAGCATTTATTTGATCCATTGAGACACTTTCCTGGGTGTCTCCTTCCACATTTTCTGCATGATGAAAATTGAGGATTCTTTTCTCCATGGTCTCCACTGCTGGAGCTCTTATAATTCATCACCTTTTTCTTCTTCGATGAGTTCAGGAGTTGGTTAATATATATGTTGTTGATCATATTTTTGGAAAACAGATTTGGAATGAACACGATATCTTTTACACCTATCAATATTCCATTTTGTTTCTCATTTCCACCATCATTCCCACCTTGTACATCATGCTCAATGTTACTATGACTTTTTAGTAATACAGCTATTGACTACAACTAGAAATAATTGTGTGAGTAACAATAGTCTTAAAATCATTTAGAGAATATAATGACACCATATTTCCAATTTGAAACACCTTAGGATTAACCAAGGTCATTTATTCCCATCTTTTATAAAAATCCGTCAAACCAGTTTATAAACAAAATGTAAATTATCCTAAGAATATCCCGCTATATTGTCATAACCTAGAGTGTAGCAAGGGCCATTGTTGTGCACCAATTCTCGTTCGAGTCTAGCTCAAAATGCTGTTTTCAGGTTTTACCCCTATGTACATCTATTCCAGAGCCACCTCTACCCACTTGTATCCAAACAGGGATATGTTTCTTGGAAAACCCACAGAGTCTCTACAATACAAAAATTTTAGGAAGTTATTCTATACTAATCCTCAAAGTCGCTCTAAGGGATATGTGCTCTAATCAGAGTTTATCTAAATCTAGTTTCCAAGGATTGTACTAAACTTCTTCTGATACCAATTGTAACACCTTGTCCCCAGAGGCCCACAGTATGTGCATTATTACACATCATTGGCATGATTACAAAATATCAAGTCTCAAAAGACCGATTAGTTTAGTAGCCTTGGAAGTACTAGATATATTCATAAGGTTTACATTACATCATAAAATGGAAAACTACAACAACATTACTTCCATAGACAACACTAGAATCCCCTAGACTATCCCTGTAGGTCATTCATAATATACTTCTTCACATCCTGGTAAAAATAAAATATAGAAAGTAGTGAGCTCTGATTCTCAGTAAGGATAATAATATAGCGAGAACTTTCATAAATAAGCATAAACATTTAAGGCAATGTATAAGACTAAAACAAAATCCTTTTAAACATTAACTTCATCATAATATGGAAAAGATAAAATCATGTAACTCCATTTACATATTCACTTGGATTTTCTACTAGTCAAATATTCACATGTAATATTTATATCCACTTTGATAATGATGCAATGCATAATGACATACTATCAAAAACACATATTAAAGGCCTTGTTCCAAGATTACAAATAATATTTTTTCAAGGACTTGTGCCAAGACACTAGTTTGTCTCATAAGACTTACTGATGCATCGAGGATCTATAGCGGGATCCACCCGTCACTTACTATGTCTATTGAATTCCTCATATGAACATGTTGAAACATAATCTGAACATTCGTATTAAAACTAGCATACGAAATGCCAATATTTTAACAAAAAACTAGGACAGTATACAAATAGAATATCCACATTCAAATATAACTCATTCAATCCAATATTGAAGATTTTATTATAATAGATCAAACTCATCATAGAATAATCAATTATATTGACATAGATGAAAATAATCACTAAAACTATTTTAGAGAAATATCCCCGTTTTTCTTGAAAACATTGAAAAGTAACACTATTTATCAAGAAGTCATTGGAAATAGATTTTTGAATCAAAGTGTCTCATACCCCTCTGAAACTATAAAAAGGAATTTTAATTTTAAAACATTAATGTCTGTATAAATAAATCCTTAATACCATTTTTAATACATGGAAATTAATTAGAAACATTTAGAATAATATATATTTAAAACATTTTAAAATGATATTTTAGTTAGAGTTCCGGACCAAAAGAGAGACACTTGAATACAAATAAATGAGGTAATCAAAAGATTATAATATAATTGGAATAATTGGATTCAATATATACTATTTCAAAGTACATTATATACACCATATATAAGTGAATTGGCGTATAACAACAAAGAAGTCTCAATTAAATGTAAATTGGGATGAAATCTCTTATGAAGATCATATCCTTAGGTTAAGGATAAATCAAAAACATAATTATGTCTGAAAAATATAAATACAGACCATATTATTAGATATTTAGTTGATCAATTTGAGGCCTTTCACACATATTCTTGTAAAAACAACACCAATGAATTAGATGTTTAACTCAATATATGGAGTTTGTGTTAAAATTACTATTATCATGTTCATATTGATGACTTGAGAATTTATCAATTGAGTGATTATGTGTATCAAAATAATATCCACAGAAAGGGGAGTGTAAATTACTACACAAATAATAAAGAGTCATTCAACACATAATCCTGGAGTAAAATAATCAATGAAATATTCATAAAGACGAATGAGTGGAAATTGAAATTTGAAATTATCTTACCAATTTGGTATCTTACGAATCATACATCCCATGAAATATGCATCATTAGGATGTAATTACTCATAAATTATATTATATTACACAAATAATAAAATCATTGGACTGTACATACACCACACAAAAGAAAATAGTGGCAGTATGGCATAAATCTCACGGAAATAGAAAGTGAGATGAAAACACGTACTTCGTTGTAATCAATCGAGTCGTATTTCCAAAAGTTAATAACATACAAATGAATCACAGAATACCATGAATATAAATAGAGTGATTATAAAATATATATATATATATATATCAAATGACAATAAACAATACACCACATTTAATAAATAAGTGGCGAACAATAGAAAACTCACGGAATTGAAAGTGATATAAGATACCCCGTATCATTTACTTTTCCTTGGTGTAGGGTATGGTAAACTACATTATAATGGTGAATAAATTGTTATTAAATTATAAAATAATCATATATATTAATATGATATCGTATATGGTCTTTTAATATTTCTTTGTTACTAATATTTTAGTACTATCGTCGTTTCGGGTGTTAACTGATTCATTTTCCCTTATATGTTATGTTTTTTAAGTAGCGTTTTTTATAAATAGGATGTATATTATTTATATTAATAATTATATTAGTCCAGTAAACATAATTTTTACTCATCGAATGAAAATTAGTCTTGAATTGATTGCGATGGGGAATGAATCTCATCGCGTTCGTGGAGACGGTAATCCGTACGTACGCACGAGCGACAATATCATTTTTTTGAAATTTAAATAATATACTATTGTATGGTATATCATATATATAGAATCATTATCATGTTATATTTATTATTTACATCAATTACACATCATCATTATACCCATCCAAATAAAAATATATTGAATATCAATTATAACACGACATGGAGATGGTAAGTCGTACGTATGCACGTATGGTGACATGTCATTCAAATGATGGATATAATAATGAATATGGTTGTACCATATTTATAATAAGATCACTGTATTTATAAGATACTAGAGTTATTATTTTAGAATGTAAACAACAAAGAAAGAGGAAGTTGAAGAAGAAAGGGACTAGAAAGGAGTGATGAAATATTTACCTCTTCTTTAGGTTCTTCCTTTTGATTTGATCAAAAGGGCTCCATAAGATGGCTTTTTGAATAAAGGAATTCCTATAGGATTAAAGGAGGATAGTTTATAGGGTATTTGGTCAGAGGTTTCCAAGACAGAAGGATTTGATGATGTGAATTTGAGGGAATGGGGAGTTCCCTTTTATAAGAGGGGTGAGGGGCACTTTAGGAAAAGCTATAAATATTATTTTATAATAAAAACATTTTTGGTTTATAATGGCTCCAAAATGAATTAGTTTAAGGCTATGATTGTTATGGCTTGAAAACCACTCAACAAATATGTTTTAGACGGTTTTGGTTCACTATATTAACCCTATATTTTAGATTTGACTCTTAGTTAAATAGTTTGACATTTACCATGTCTCGTTGAATTTTTATATTATATCTTTAATAAACATATTATATACTTCCAAGAGAACCCCAAGTGGTTCATTAATGATACACCTATCATTATATAAGTATTTTTACTGAAACATATATTTTTAGGAATAGAATATCATTTAATAATATAATATTCATTTTAAAAAATATTTTTTGTCAATTTTGACATTATTTGGTATTTTGTTTTTGTAAAATCCATAACAGCATTATTACTTCAAAAGAAAATTCATCTAACAAACCCTAACATGTCATATTAAACTATAATATTAGTGAAATTCAAAAGAACTCTAAAATTAAATTTATTTGGATATTTATAATATCAAATATTTTAATATTTCATCAATTAGGTAATTACTACATCATCATTGTGTCATAAATAAATTAAATTATTTAATTTATAATAAATATAAATAAAATACCATTATGTAGGTAAAATAATTAAATTTCTAAAAAATATTTATAGTCAAATTTATCTTTGTTATTTCCCTATATTAAATATGGTATAGTTATTAGCTTTGAATTTTACACTTTTAACTCTTCTATGAATTAAATAATAATAAATCTCCAAATCTAATCCATGTGGACCTAAAGAATAATATTTTATTCTTAAGGTTTTATTTGGTCGAGTTACACTTATCCCATAGAATTAGGACATGTGTTGGGTAATAATAATATAATGTTTACCCTTAATTAACCTATTTACTTTTAACAGTGGTAAATAAAAGTCAATGTTACTATTCACCAAAGATTATTTTTATCTTATTGAACCACATTTTACTTACTAATATCAACCATGTCTCTCGGAGTTTTGAAATTCAATTAATAGAAGCGGTAAAATTATGTTTTATTCACATTTTCAAATGCTCCTAAGAGGTGGGTAAAAGACGGTTAAAAAGTTGAACAAACTTTTTATATATCTAAAATTATTATAAACTGAATCCAATGAATTACATTGAACTTATATAGGTATTATGTATCTATTTTTTCCTAAAATAAATATAAATAAAATAAATAATTATATAAACAAAAATTCCGTTTTAAGACATAACTTAGTTTTTTTCACTATTCATCAAAAATTGAATGTTGTCGGAAAAATACAAATATTTTACCCAATGATAATTTTGATATTCTGAATCCAAAAATGAAGTCCATTTTGAATGCTAAAATTTATAAATTTTTAAAGAGTGGGTATTACTATTCATACCCACTAGTTTGATTGGTCGAGGTGTTTAGAATCTTGAAGTTGTGTACAATGCAGTCTATTACATTATTCAAAGGGAAACATACTTTGGAATCATGGGGTGTTACATTATTCCCCCCATTTGGAATTTTTTTCCTCACAATTTTTAAAATTGGGCTTTGGAACATAATTAAAATTCACACATTAAAAAAGAGTCAATAAAAATATTACTTTAAAATAATGAAAGAGAAGTACAAAGGTCACCTGAGATTACCCATACTAGGATTCCATTTAGGAAAACATGGATATGGAAGATAAAATATGTCTCAATTTCGATAAAGAGGAATAGAAAAAATAATGAGGAGAATGTTTACAAAAAAACCACAAACTTGAGATGGGACAAAAATTCATTAGTTTCCTAGTAGGAAAAGTAAACGGGAAATGTTTTTTTGGTTTTAAGTTACATATCATAAATATGCAGAATTTATTTATGAGATTGACTAAGAACATAAAGAGATATACTAACTTTTTATGTAGAGTTTCATTCTTTATTAAATTTCTACCAGTAACTCATTATTTTCAATTGATGAGTATTCAAGATGCCTTGGTAACACCAAATGATCTAGAATCAGCTTTTAGAGAATCACATGATCAGTAAAGGATAAAATATATATTTACCTTGTCTTTAGTGATTAATCAAAACCAAAATGGTTTGTAAAAGATCAGATGATCCCCCAAAAGGATATTCTTACAGAGAAAGAAACACTAATCTTAATTTCTAATATTAATCCAACAATACCCCAGAGAAAAATAAAAACCATTTAATAAACAATTGTACTTAAAATCCATTCATAAAATTTGAACTAATATTGAAACCCAAAACATAGAAGAATTTGGTTATGTAGTCTTCCACGTTAAATTGTATCTCCAAATGACATCAACTTCTATTAAAGTCAAATACTTAAAAGTATTTAACCTAATCACATATTCTCTATTATAGGTTAATCATTTCCATAAATAACCCAAATCACTATAAATCCACAATAAAATAATAGATAAAAATCCTCAATTACTCCTCAAATTAAATACCATAGTATTCTATTTTCCTTAGGCATATATTTTTCCCAACATAGTGAACGTCTTCCAAAATAACATTTATCACTTAATCACGAATCTGTTTTCCTATTCTAAGGGTATTCATTTGATGAGACATAAGATCCCAAATCAAATTAGTATTGATCAATAAAATTATTTAACTAAAAATAATTAGACACACTAACCAGGGACTTCATGTAGTCCAGTGGTAGGCAATAAATCCCAATCGCACCCTAGTTGTGGGTTTGATTCCGACAACTTTGTCCAACGCGATGGGTTGTCACGTGGTCTGCGTGTTGTCCTTTTTCAAAAACTATATTTTATAACATTACCAAAATGAGATATATTCCTCAAAATAACCATAACATAATTTATCCAGAAATTATATCTCATAGCTTGCATTTTCATCCAAAAATATCATAACATGTAATTTCCTCAAAAACAATTATTATATAAAACAAAATGGTTATTTATAACTATATCCTCAAGATAAAAGATAATTCTTCCTCAAATATCATTTTTACATGAAAAAAATAAAGGGTTACAAATACAAGAGAAAATTATTCCAAAGTAATCCCCTCAATAAGGAGCACAAATACTTTTAAACATTTCTCCAACTATTTATTTCAATATAGATTCTTCTTTGACCTAGAAAATATACTATAGAATAGGTCATTCACGTAGGTAATGGCTAGGTCCCCTAAATTTACGACAAATTACTATAAATGGATTCTTGGGAACATTTTTATTTTCTTCCATAGTACTCTTCATTTTTCCTCTACAATTAGTTACTTTATGTCATTGTTTCCCACACATAATGAATTTCTTTGTTCCATTGAGACACTTTCCTGGGTGTCTCCTTCCACATTTCCTGCATGATGGAAATTGAGGATTCTTTTCTCCATGGTATCCACTACTGGAGCTCTTATCATTCATCACCTTTCTATTCATTACTGAGTCCGAGAGTTGATTAATATAAATTTTGTTGATCATAATTTTTGAAAACTGATTTGGCATGAACAAAATATCTTTTAAAACTATCAAGATTCCTTTTTTTTTCTCATTTCCACCACCATTCCCACCATTTACATCATTCTCAATGTTACAATGAATTCCTTGGAATCCAGCCATTGACTAAAAACAAAAATCATTGTGTGACTAAAAGTAGTCATAAAATCATTTAGAGAATAGCATGACACCATATTTTCAATTTGAAACACCTTAAGATTAACCAAGGTCATTTATTCTCATCTTATATTAAAATCCTTCAAATTGGATTGTAAATAAAATGTAAATTATCCTAAGCATATCCCTCAGGAGTGTAGTAACAAAGAGTGTCACAAGGCTCGTTTTTGTGCACCAGTTCACCTTCGAGTATAGCTCAAATCAGAGTTTTCAGGTTTTACCCCTAGGTATATATGTGTTAGAGCTATCTCTACCTACTCGTATACAGATAGGGATGTACTTCTTGTAAAACTCACAAAATCTCTACAATACCATAATTTTAGGAAGTTCTTCTACACTAATTATCAAAGTCTATCTTAGGGTTATGTGCTTTAATCAGAGATTATTTAAATCTAGTTACCATGGTTTGTACTAAGATTCATTGATAACAACTGTAACACCCCGACCCTAGAAGCCCAATGTTGGGGTATTGTTATATATCGTTAGGATGATCACAAAAGATCATGTCTCGAAATACCAACTATTTTAGTACCTTTGGAAGTACTAAACACATTCATAAGTTTTACATTACATCATAAATGGAAAACTACAACAACATTGCTTCCATAGACAACACAAGAATCCCATATACTATCCCTAAAAGTCAGTCATAATATACTTCTTCACATCCTGGGAATGATAAAACATATAAAGGAGTGAGATCTGATGCTCAGTAAGGATTAAAGTATTGTGGGAACTTTCATAAATAAGCATAAACATTTAAGGCAATGTATAAGACCAAAACAAAAGCCTTTTAAACATGAACTTTAGAATAATATGGGAAAGATAAAATAAAAAAATGAAACTTACATTTTCACATGGATATTCTACTATTCAAATAATCAATTAAATATCAATATCCACTTTCATAATGATGGAATGCATAATGACAGACTTTCATAACTACAGATTCAAGGCCTTGTGCCAAGATTACAAATAAGATTTTCTCAAGGCCTTGTGCCAAGACACTAGTTTTTCTCATGAGACCTACCGATGCATCAAGGAGCTATAGAGGGCTCCACACATCACTTACTATGTCCAATTCATTCCTCATATGAAACAGTTAAAACATAATATGAACATTCGTATTAATACTAGCATACAAAATGTTAATATTTTAACCACAAACCATGGATGGTATAAAAATAATACATCCACTGTCAAACCTAACTCATTCAATACAATATGGAAGATTATATTACAATAGATAACATCATTAGAGAATAATGAATGATATTGAAATAGATGAAAATAATCATCAAAACTATTTGAGGGAAATATCCCCCCTTTTCTTGAAAACATTTAAAAGTCTCACTATTTATAAAGAATCCATTTAAAATGGACTTTTTATTCAAAGTGTCCCACACCACATTGAAACTTTTAAAATTAATTTTAATTTTAAAACATTAAATTCTATATAAATAAATCCTTAAAACCATTTTTAAAACATGTACATTAAAGGGAAGTATTTTGAATAAGAAATCTTCAAAACATTTTAAACTGATAGTTTAGTTAGAGTCCCTAACAAAAGAGAGACACCTGAATACAAATAATTGAGGTAATAAAACTTTATAATATCATCTTAATAAATGGATTCAAGATATAATATGTCAAAGTACATTATATACACCATATAAAAGTGAATTGGCGTATAACAACAAAAAAGTCTCAATAGAATGTAAATTGAGATGAAATCTATTATAATGACGGTATCCTTAGGTTAAGGATAATTCAACGACATAATTATGTGTGATAAATATAAATACACTAAATATTATTGGATATTCATTTTAAATCAATCATAGGACATTCACACATATTCTTGTAAAAACAACCACAATGGATTGGATGTTTTACTCAACAAATGGATATTGAGTTAAAATTACTATTATCAAGTTCATATCGATGACTTGAGAATTTATCAATGGAGAGATTACATGAATCAAAAGTACATATATGGAAATGGGAGTGGAAGTTACTACAAAAATAATAAATAGTTATTCCAAACATAATCATGGAGTAAAATAATCAATGAAGAATGCGTAAATCTGAATGAGTGGAAAATGAAATTTGAAATTCCCTTACCAATTTGGTAACTTACGAAACATACATACCATGAAAGATGGATCATAAAATTAAGATGTAATTACTCATAAATTAAAATATATTACACAAATAATACAATCATTGGGCAGTACATACTCCACACAAAAGGAAATGGTGGCAGTATGTCCTGAATATCATGGAAATTCGAAGTGAGAGGAAAAGCCTTACTTCATTGTAATCAATCGAGTCATATTTCCAAAACATAATAAAAACGAAATCAATAATATAATACCATAAATATAAAGATAATCATGATAATATATTTTTTTATTTATCAAATGACAGTATACAATACAGTACATTTAATAAATAAGTGGCGAACAGTGGAAATCTCACGGAATTATAAGTGAGATAAGAAACCCCTTACTTTGTACTTTTCTTTGGTCGAGGGTAAGTTATACTCATATATATTTGAGAAAAAATTTCTATTAAATTAATACAGAATCATATATAATAATATGCTATCATATATGATCTTTTAATATTTCTTTGTTAAATATATTTTAGTATTATCGTTGTTTTAGGTGTTAACAATTTTTTTTCATTTTTATGTTTTGTTATGTAAGTAGTGTTTTTTATGCGTGGGATGTATCTTATTAATATTAAGAATTATATTAAGTCTTTAAAAATTATTTTTAATAATATAATGATAATTAGTCTTGAATGGATTACGATGGGGAATGAATCTCATCGCGTTCGTGGAGCTGGTAGTCCATACGTATGCACGAGAAAAAATATCATTCTTTAGATATTAAAATAATATATAATTGGATGTTATATCATATATACATAATAATTATACTATTAGATTTATTATTTACATCAATTACACATCATTATTACACCCATCTAAATAAAAATGTATTGAATAAAATTACACAACGACGGGAGACGGTAAGATGTACGTATGAACGTATGGTGGCATGTCATTAAAATGGTGTATAGAATAATAAATATGGTTGTAACATATTTATAATACCATAAAATTATATATAATATATTGGAGTTATTATTTTAGAAATGAATCAACAATGATAGTGGAAGTGGAATAAGAAAGGAACTTGAAAGAGGTGATGAAATTTCTACCTCTTTTTCAGGTTCTTCCATTTGATTTGATAAAAAATACACCTTAGAATGGATTTAAGACTAATGGAAGGCCTCTAGGATGAATTGAGGACATTTGATAGGGTATTTGGGTAGAGTTTGGCTTATAAAAAAGGCTTGGAAGGTGTGAATTTGAGGGAATGGGGAGTGCCTTTTTATAAGAGGGGTGAAGGGAACCTAAGGAAAAGTTAGAAATAAATTTTTTTTAATAAATAATTTTTGTTTTATAATAGATCCAAAATGAATTAGTTAAATTATGTGGTGGGTATGGATAGAAACCAACTCAAAAAATAGATTTTAGACAGGTTTGTGTCACTATATTAACCTTATCTTTTAGATTTTACTCTTAGTTAAATAGTTTGACATTTACCATGTCTCTTTATTTTTATATTATATGGTAAATAAAATACTATATATTTCCATTCAAACCCCAATCAGTTCATTAATGATAATCCTATTATTATATAATTTTTTTCCCTAACTTTAGATATTTAGGAATATAATATCAATTAATAATATAAAATTTGTTTTAAAAACTCTTTTATGTCAATTTTGACACTAGTTGGTATTTTGTTTTTGCTAAATTTATATAAGCATTATTACTTCAAAAAATAAATTTATCTAACCATACCTAAAATGTCATATTAACCTATAAAATTATTATAATTCATAGAAAGTCTCAAATTACATTTATTTGGATATTTATAATATCAAATATTTTAATATTTCATCAATTAGATAATTACTACATCATCATTGTGTCATAAATAAATTAAATTATTTAATGTATAAAAATATATATATATATAATACCATTATGTAGGAAATATTTTTATATTTCTAATGAATATTTATTGTATAATTTATCTTCTGTATAACCCTATATTAATGATAATTTAGTTGTTAAGCTTTGAATTTAACACTTTTAACTCTTCTTTGAATTAAATAATAATAAATGTCCTAATCTAATCCAGGTTGACCAAATGGATAATTTTTATTCCTATGGGTGTTTCTATTAGAATTACACTTATCCAATAGAATTATAACATGTTTTAGGGTAATAATAACATCATTTTTACCATTAATTTCCAAATTTACTTTTAACTGTGCTAAATAAAAGTCAAAAGTTACTATTCACTAATAATTATTTTTATCTTATTGAACAAAATTTTACATACTGATATCAACAATGTCTCTATTATTTTTGAAATTCAATTCACAAAAGATGTAAAATTATGTTTTATTCAAATTTTCAAATCCTCCTAGGAGGTGGGTAAAAGACGGTTAAAAATTTCTACAAAACTTTTATATATCTAGAATTATTATAAACTGATTCCAACGAATTAAATTGAACTTCTATAGGTACTATGTATCGATTTTGACCTAAAATAAATTTGAATAAAATAAATAATTATTTAAAAAAAATACGGTTTTAAACTATAACTTAGTGTTTTTCACTATTCATCAAAAATTGAAAGTTTTCAGAAAAATACCAAAAATTCACCCCAAGAAAATTTCGATATTCCAAATCCAAAAATGATTTCAATTTTGGAAGATAAAATTTATATTATTTAAAAAATTGGGTATTAATATTCATAATATCTAGTTTGATTGTTCGTGTTTTGTTAGAACCTCGAAGTTGCGTATAATGCAAGCTATTACATTATTCAAAGGGAATCGTACCATGGAAGCTTGGGGTGTTATTGAATGATTCTAAGAAGAAGGGATGATTTATAGGAACTATATTGGGTAGTTAGTGTCTGTTCTTAATAGGTTTGTGAGCTGTGAGGAATGGGGAGTGGTAGTGGCCTTTTTTAGGGAAGGAAAATGACTCACTTTGAATTTTTGAATACAAGTTATGTGTACACATGTTCTTACCTAAACAAAGACATACCAAACCAACCTAAACCAACAGTGTAAGGTTTATGTCTGAATAAGGGCCATAAAAGTTAATTCAGACAAGTTGATAGGTCATTTAGGACTATATTATTAGGTTTTGGTCACTAATTTATCTTAATTTGACCTTAATCATTGTGATTAATTTTAATCACTTTTAGAAATAATTTCGGTCAAAAATCTACATGATAGATTTTGAACCTAAATATTATACTGATTAAAATGGTGTGTGCCTTTTTTTATAAATACATTTTATAGAAGAGGAACAATTATTATTAATGTCCATCCCACATATTGGATGAATTAATGGATTTTAAAGTAGAATGATTTTCAAAAGCTTATTAGGTTTTTATATTCATTTTCAAAGTGAAATTAATTATAATGAAATACATTGTATTAATATATGCATAATTTATCTTTTTGGACCATAAAATAAACATAAAATTGAATTTAAAATTAATAATATTTTAAATGAAAAAATCGTTTTTAACTTAAAAGCTGTATTTTTAACTAATTGTCAAAAAATTCAGTTTCTCGGAAAAATCAAAAAATATAACCTTAAGATAATTTATACATTATAAATCCTAAAATAAAGTTTTTTTTATCAAATATAATTCCTAAATATTTATAAAATTAATTTTATTATTAAAAGATGTTCATTTGAGAAAATAATAATTTTAAACATAAGAGGACATTATGAGAAATCCAAACATTCATTGTTAAATCATTTTATTTATTTAAATAATTATTAAAAAAAATTGGAAAATTGTTTTTTACTGTTCATATTACATACATTATTTTCTAAGTTATAATTATCTTAATTATATAATGATAACAGAAAAATGATGGTTCGTTGAAACATCAATGTTGTGTGTAATGTACACCAAATTTTCATTCTTTGTAACATATTATTAGTTGGAGTCATGCATAATATGCCATTATGGTTCTATGTAACGTACTTCGAGATGGTTCTATGTAATGTACACCAATTCATGGTTGTGTGTAACATACGTCGATTCAATGTCTCATGTGAACAGAATATTTGACATAGTGAAATAATAAATAGATTTATATACATATAATTTTCTAGTTTCACATGAAATGATAAATATAAAAAGTCAAATTAATTTGAAAAAAAATTCAAAATACCTGAGGGTGTTACAGGATCCTTCATGAAATGTCGAATATGGCTCACAACAAGATTCTCTCCACAAGACACTTGTCATTAAATTGAAAAATAGGTAATGGCATGTCACAAATACACAAGATGAAACTAACATCCCATGATCCAATACAGCATAGCATGGATGCCTCAAATTATAACATAACACCCCCTACATGATATGGCCTTTCCTGTGACCCCACTCTTGAATTATTACCCTTATGCTTCACACTTAAATGCCTCCCCATGGGAAATCCATCATGATGTTTCCCAAGGGGTCACGATGTTATTTCCATTCTCAAGAGATAAAATTATAGATGGAATACAAAAGAGTAAAAAAACTATGATATATAATTATCATCATAATAATTTCAATCAATCTACAATGATATGGCATATACTTTAAGGTAAATTCCTTTTTTAATCCCCCAATATGTAAGTGACCTGATCTTGGTGTGACACCCTTCACCATGGTGTTACAAGTCATGAATCTCATGTATACACACCCCATATATAATTTAAAACATCATGACACCTTTTAGTCCAAACATGACCTATGACATTCACTCCATGGTTCCTCACATGGTTTTGGGTTAATTCCTCAATTTTCCATTAATCATAGTGTAATTGTCACTAGTCCTGGTGTAATGATACAATAATATAAAAAATATCTCAAATTTGATCACCTCGACCTTGATCCAAACCATATACTCTAATTTTCTTATAATTTTATAAGCCCTAACAATGATAGTCAATAAAAAATGACCACAATAGTATTGTCTTCCACACGAAGCACCCAATAATCTCTCAGGAATTCCTTCTAATTGAATAGAATCAAACAATTCTCCTCATTACGAATATTTATCTGAACTATTACCAACACATGTGTTTAATCACTAAGTCGGGATACAACAAACTTTTCCTATAAAACCATGTTTGATCATCGAAACAGGATTATCATTCCGAATATGGTGCACTTACATTAGTTTTGCACCACCCCACTACAAATTACATGGAACAATAACATTTCATCTTATCCTTTTTAAAATTTCCCAAAAACCCCTTGGCCTCACTCAATGATTCATTATCACTTATCTTGATCAAAGTGACCATATTTTTAGATTCATAACAATATCTTCCAAATGACAACCCTAAAATTCAAACCCAATATAATCAATTCCATGCTTATATGCTCATCCCACCAAATTCATCCTCATTATCCACCAATGTGTGCCAACAGTTGTCCATTTTGAATCAAACTTAGATAACAAAAAAATTGATCCCTATCCTAATACTAACACCTAGTCCATATATAAAAGAATGTCTAAATTCTTTATCATGTATTAACTATGGAACCAAATTAAAATGAATCTACCTACCCACTAACAACATGGTATCATTTCTTCCATCAACTTACCTATCTTACAATATCCATAACCACATTGGCATGAGGGTCACACACCCATGATTAATTCAACACTTTCCATCATAAAAGAATCTATTTCATTTATCTATTGAACTAAACCAAGTGATCTACAAATCTTATGTATTATAAATTTTCAAACATAATTAATAAAAAATAAAAACATTATCAAATATGAGAACCTGTAGGAAACACCCATAACTACACATTACCATCCTACCAAAAACATTATCATTAACATTTACTAAAATCCTTCCTCAATTAGGGTCACACCTCTTAAAAATAAAATTGTATGATACTGAAAATAGGGATTACATTAAACAAATCCATGATTATAATAATTATCAGATACTATTATCACATTCTATTACATTCCGAATTAATTCTCAAACCATTCCTGAAAACCCTTGTCGTAGAAAATTATTTGATTGACCATTCCATGGTACTCCGATACATTTTCAGTGTCTCCAATCACCATAGATATATACATTACATTATCATACAAAAAATAGTTCTAAATTCTCAAAAGTGTCTCGTAAAATCCTACATTCCTTAATCAATAAATGAACACTCACATATCCACAACCAAACTGGCACCATGCATAACCATTGCTAAATTCCGATCATGATTCGAGGATTCTCCAGATATTCCACACTAACAATCACTATACTCTTCATATATAGAGTAATCCAATAAAATATTTATCATATTTTCACATTCCACTATCTATCTCAATATAATCCAATCTGAACATACACATGCTTCTGTTTAATCCAACAATATAATCCAAGTTAGTCACCAATGAGTCACTCAAAACCAAGACTAGTTTCAAATGCCTAAATAACTGACCATAATTCCCTTGAATGTAAACATAATTAATCTCAAATAATCATATATAAATCATTTTTTCAGTATTATGGAATGTTACTCATTATAATTCCAACCAGAGGACCACCCTTATCCGAGAATCATTCCAAAACTATAAAGAATTCATCTATGTTTCTGCTAAACTAGTAAAAAACTATACCCAAAACTTATAGGGATATGAATGTAACCAATCCAACCATCCATACTTGATTATTATATGAGAAGAATTAAAAGTTATTCACAATAAAGATGCAAACAAAATTCTCCATACCTTTCTTCCATCCATTTATGGGAATCCACATCCTTATGGACAAATTAACCCATATCAAATCACATCTTATAGGCATCCCTCAACTATTCAAACCCATTTTCATGGTGTTTCATTTTAAATAAAATACACCAAGGGTTAAAATTCATCCCTTACACACAGAGAATATATATCCATTTTAAAATAACACCCAATGTCATAAAAAAATCACTCAGGAGTCAAAACAATAGTCTAGATGGGTAGATATCCACCAAAAAGTTATATTGGAAGACACCAAATAAGTTGTTATTGAATGTATCATCTCGGGTCTGGGTGCCACTCAACGGGTACCCCACGCCCAGTTCACCACATGACCTCAAGTGCATTTCAAAAAATTCCAGAGGCTACCGACTAGCAGTGAGGGCCTATGTATGATAGTGGGAAAACTATGCCCTCATTTGTCAAAGTGCGGTGCACCGAAATAAAATAAAAATTATACAACAGCAGTGGAAGCAATAAACCATACACATTTAAAATAAAAAAATTCAGTAAAAACAACCCAAAGTCATATATATAATGATGATGCAAAATGCCTCATGTTCTAAGAATATAGCCAGAACATGTTACAAGCAGTACAATATGATACAAAGTACAGCTGACAGCATCACGAGACTAAGCCTGGTCCCATGCTCCCCTATTCCTCAGCAGCAGTCAAGTAACTAGATAGGGACCCTTTCCCTTATCCACACCTGCAGAAATTTAATCAGTTTGGGCCTAAAATCCTGACCCAAACAAGGTGTGAGAAATAATCTTAGTAGGCACCCACCAAAGGCCCATGCTCAACTGTGTGTAAACCTACAACAAAAGTGTGCATGAGTAAATGCAATAAACTAAGCAATACTCCAAAGTAACTAACTTTACCAGTTATATTGCCATTTTAATATTCATTTCATTATTTATTATTAATATACCACCATATTAAATTTATTATTTAACCAGCCAGTGTCCTGAGACATGACAACCCTTACCCTCTGGTAATCAGAATCTTGCCCTCAAGAATTCCCCTAAGGTCTAACAGAAATTTCCCTCAGGCGTTTGAAGTGTCGCCCTCAGGCATAGAAGTCACATCCCTCAAGAAAACGAAATGTTTCCCTCAAGAGAAATAGGATGTTTCCCTCAGTCTAAGAAGTACCTTTCCCTTAGTCTAAACAAGCAATTCTCTTAGGCTATCCAAATAATACCCTCAGGCTAAACAAACAATGACCTCAGGCTAAAAAGAACACTGCCCTCAGGTGCATGTAACTGGACCATGACCTACATGTAAATAAGAAATTTACATACAATACCTCTCATGGAAATTCAATAAACATTATTACAATGGCATACCCTCGGATATCCTGGCCAAACGGCTAAACTGAGGAATGCACCCCCGGGGTGGCCCTTGATCCAAGTAGCGATCCCAAACAACATTTTATTATCAAATTTAATCACCTATACATTTCTAAGTAGTTAAAATATCCACGGCCTCAGCCACATGACACCCCAACATGGGTTTGTAGCCCAAAAATGCACACAAACGCACAACAGTTATAAATTAAACACCACGCCACCTACCTTATACGCCCCTGATCATTATAATCGAACGTTGCTTCCCAAAACTCCCAAGAACAACATAAATATGACAAATAATAAAACCTGTTCAAAATCAAATAACATCCCTTAGTGGAAAAATTTGCAAGAACCACGCAAGGAGAAATAATATCTTACATGTGTGGTTCCAACGTGATCGACGGAAGCGGAAACAGATTCCCAATGCTCGATCAGTAGATCCACAATGTTTTGGCCATCCTCTCCCGAGCTCTCATCCGGTACTAACAAAATCCTATGAACAGGGTTGGCTACTGCCCATTTTAAGCAAAAAAACAATGTACAGAGCGTATAATTTTGACTACACATTGTGTACTTCCTTAATTTAACTGTTCATTTGGCGGTAGTGCCAAGCTGTTCATCTGTCGACATGAGAACACGGAATGTATTCCTGACTACATGGCGTGTACTGTCGTGCAGCTGGTGGATACATCCACCGCCTTACTATTTTCCTACCGACTAACTACACGGCGTGTAAATACACACTATATGGTGTGTAGTCCGTTTTTACACACTTCGTCGCCGTCACGGCTACTCAATTTGTTTACTTATCCCACACGACCAAAAGTACATGGTGTGTGGAATAGTACATGGCGTGTAGTTCCAAATTTTAGGATTTTCCGCATTTTCCTTATTTTCACAAATACACTTACCGAAAATAGAAAAGAAGAAACCCATACATCAAAATTAGAACCGGGTTCTTACAAACTTCACCCATTAAAGAAATTTTTCCCCGAATTTGCAATCTAAAGGTGGCGAAGATAAAGATCAGAACAACTCTATCCACTAAGCACGTACGTTGGTCTCCTTCTCCATGGTTTCATCCTGCAATCGGCCATGCTTCCATAGTACCCGTACGAGAGGAACTAACTGGCCTCGGAGAACCTTTGTACTTCTATCAACAATACGAATCAGATGCTCCTCAAAGAACGCATCGATCTGCAGCTCAACTTGCTCAGGAAAAAAAATGTGAGATGGGTCTAAATAATAGTGGCACAACTGAGATACATGGAAGAGGTCGTGCATGGCTCTGTACCTCTGTGGTAACTGCAACCGATAGGCAACGGACCTGACTCTCTCCAGAATCTCAAATGGCCTCACATACCTCGATGAAAGTTTACCATATCTCCTGATTGACCTTGTGTCCCAACCGTAGTGAAACACTCAAAAAAACCTGAACCCTGACCACAAACTCCAAATGTCATCTGCGGTGATCAGAATAAGATTTTTTACGAGACTGCGTGGTAGCCATCTGCTTCTGAATCAACTGGACCTACTCAGAAGTCTCCTACACGATACATGGTTTCTGTAAAGCTACCTCACCTGCCTATAACCACCACAAAGGTGATCAACATGGCCGACCATATAAAGACACGTAAGGTCCCATCTCGATAGTTTCCTGAAAACTGTTATTGTTGGAAAACTCGACTAGGGGTATGTGCTTCTCCCAAGATCCCCCAAAGTCTAAGACGCATGCACACAGCATTTCCTCAAGCCCCTGTATCGTACTCTCTGACCAGACATCAGTCTGAGGGTGGTAATTTGTGCTCATGAAGAACCTGTATACTCAGTGCCCTCTGAAAACTCTTCCAGAAACGAGATGTAAAACCGGTATCCCTATTTGAAATGATAGAACGAGGAACCCCATTAAGACGTACGACCAATAGGATATACAACTTCCCGAGCTCATCATCTTCGACGGTCTCCTTGATCGACAAAAAGTGATCTACCTTCATGAGTATGTCCATAACAACCCACACGACATCATGGCCTCGAGGTGACCTTGGCAATCCATTCACGAAATCCATTGTGACATCATCCCATTTCCACTCCAGGATGGGTAACTACTGTAATAGTCTAGCTGGCCTCTGGTGCTCTGCCTTCACCTGCTGATAGGTTGAACACCTCGTAACAAAACTAGCTACATCTCTCTTCATACCTAGCCACCTATACTGACGTCTCAAGTCACGGTACATCTTGGTATCTTCGGGATGAACTTCCTAAGCTGAAGCATGAAACTTCCGCATTATCTCCTCGTGTATATCCCCTAGAACCCACACCCGTCGATGGAAACATAGAATTTCATCATCTCCTATCGTCCCTATTGGAGGAGGGTCCTCACTGGCCACTGAATCCCATAGAACTAGGTCTTCTGAATCAGATAGTTTTCTCATACTCACTCTATCCAGGAGGGTAGAAGATACAGTTAAAGATGAAAGATAAGTTTTCCCCTGACTGTCGTGCACCACAAAATGCATCTCAGAGAACAAAGACATAAGCTGCCACTCACCACTAGCCTCATGCACCGCCTGTATATGAGTTCTCCTGCACAGTGCATCAGCTACTGCATTACCTTTACCAGGTGTATAGGCAAGATCATAATCGAAGGACTGAAGGTATTCAACCCACCTCCGCTGTCTCAAGTTCATGTCATGCTGGGTAAAAATATACATGAGACTATTGTGGTTAGTGAAAACCACAGAATCCCCTCCCAAGAGATAGTGTCTCCAACAGCGTAACGCATGAACAACTGCAGCCAACTCGAGGTCATGTGTCAGGTAATTCCTCTCATGTGGCCCCAACTGCCGAGACCCGTACACAATAACTCGATCTCCCTGCATCAACACTACTCCCAGCCCAATACCTGATGCATCACAACAAACTGTATAGATCTATCCTTTCTCTGGAAGTATCAGGACTGGTACTGATGTCAACCTTTCATTCAGGTCCTGAAAGGCTGTCTCGTAAGATTATAACCAAACCAAATTCCCACCCTTCTTAGTCAAACCCATCAATGGCGCTCCTAAGAGGGAGAAGTCTTGGATTAAGCACCTTTAGTAACCATCCATCCACAAGAAACTCCATATCTAAAACACGTTCCAGGGCTGATCCCAAGAAACAATTGTTATCACCATCTCTAAGTCTACTGCAACTCCTGCCTCTGAGATGATATGACTCAGGAAGTGAATCGGGTCCATCCAAAAGTGACACTTTGAGAGATTATCATATAGCTTATGCTATCTCAGTGTACTCAATATGATCTCAAGATGGGTGGCATGGTCATGTCGAGTGTGAGAGTAATCTATGATATCACCCACGAATACTACCACAAAAGAATCCAGATAAGGATGGAACGCGCGATTCATCAGAGCCATGAAAACTAATGGCGCATTAGTGAGTCCAAAAGGAATTACCAAGTACTTGTATAAACCATATCTACTCCGAAAAGCTATAAGTGGTATGTTTTATGGTCTCATGCGCAATTGATGATATCTGAACCTCAAGTCAATCATCGAGAACACTGGTTCTCCACAAAGTTGATCAAAAAGATCATCAATCAGTGGCAAGGGATATTGGTTCTTTACCATCCACTAGTTCAGCTTCCGATAATCCACACATTGTCTAAGGGTACCATCCTCCTTCTTCGCAAAAAGGACCGGAGAACCCCAAGGAGAAGTACTGGGTCAGATAAAATAATTTTCCTACGACTCCTATAACGGCCTCTTGAGCTCTTGCAACTCTGGTGTAGCCATCCTGTAAGGAGGAATGGACATCGGTGCTTCCCCTGGAATAAGCTAAATAGAGAAATCCACCTCACGCTCCAGAGGTATACCTAAAAATTCTTCTGAGAATACATCCATGAAATGATCAACCACTGGAGGGAAATCCAACTAACAGGTCCCCTGATCATCCAGATATAAACTTGCAATATTGGATGTGACTCCACCTCGCCCACGATGCTTTGGTCTAGCTCGACTCACCTGAACATCCCACTCTCCCTTGTATAGAAACTCTTCACCCTCTGGTGAAGACAACCTCACCCTACGATGATAGAAATCTACAAAGGCACGAAAGGGAACCAACCAGTCCATCGTGGGAATAAAATCATAGCTCATCATCTCTAAGACATAGATGACCCATAGAAAGTGACACCCACCGACCTCAAGGGGGAACTCCTTGCACTGATGAACACATGACATTATAGATACCAACATAGTGTCTAGAATCATAACATCAGAAGAAAAAGAAACACATAGTCCAAGGCTCTCCACAATGGGCATAGATATGAAACTATGTGTAGAACCCATATCAAAAAGTACTGAAGATAAGACATAATCTACTAGAATAGTACCTCCGACTGTAGAATGTCAGGGATCCTGCTCTTGGTGGTTCTGTTGCACTATATATGTCTGCCCCATGTCGTGGCCCTACGAAACAGCCTGACTACCCTAAACTATCCTACCCTACTACCTCTCAGATCCTAGTATCTGGCTACCATGGCCACGACTACCATCTCGGCCTGCACGCCCTGACGTATTCCAGTTTCCTAACTGGAAAAAAGTCACTGGTCCTGCCCCCGTATGCGGAGTCTACACAGAACCCCTCTCACAAGTCACTGGTGGAAACACCCTGCAAAAGTGATACAGATGAACCATCATGCCACAAGCTCAGCACTTCACTAGGTCACATGGACAATGCAGTCTCTTGAGACCCTCTCCACCACACTGGAAGTAGAAGACTGGGCCACCTGAAGAAACTGCGTAGCCAGTAATACCACCGTGAGAGAAACTCATCTGTCTCTTCCTCTTTCCAGTAGAAATAGTATCAGAAACCAGTGATGAACAGCCCTGGCCCACACCACTAGCTTCCCGAAGTTTCCTCTCTGTAATTAGTGCCTGATTTACAATAGCATTTACTGAAGTCAACCTGAAAACATTCACCAGTGCTTGGATGTAGTAACGAATACCATCCATAAAGCGTCTGGCCCTCAATGTCTCATCACCCACCAGGATGGGTGAAAAACATTGTTGCTCCGTAAAACAAGCAGATTAATCCATCTCCGACATAGCGCCCTGCTGCAGATTAGTGAACTCTCAATACCTATCAGCCCTTGGAATCTTCGAGAAGAAAAATTCATAGAAAACTGTTTGAAAATAATACCATGAAATGTCTCTGTGGAGCTATGTCTGGGTGGTAACATCTCACCACCTCTTGGCGGAATCACGTAGCATATAAGTCATAATCTTGAACCTCCACCCTGGAGGCATCTCAAGATGTTCAAAAATAGTCTACATAGACCCCAGCCAAGACTCCGCATCTTGTGGTCCACCAACCCCTAAAAACGTAGGCAGATGCTGCTGCTGGATGACACGAGTCAGTATAGCCATAGATGTGGTAGCTGGCGGTGCTCCCTGTAAGGTCTGCATGAACGTCATAAAGCCTTCACTGAACTGGGCCACTGCTCTTGTGTTGAGTATAACATTTGGCGCCGCATCTTGCTCTACTGGAGGATCCAATGGTATCCCATGGCCCACCATCTATGGAGTATAATAGTTTCCGCTCTCCTAGCGAAAAATGCATGGTCTTCTTGACGGCATGACTCTATAAGGTCTAACGCACACCTTAGATCAACATTATCAAAGATTGAAAACGAAGGAACCGAAAAGGGAACTGGAGGAAGAAGGCATTTCAATATTTTCAAAACCAGACTACACGGCGTGTATACTAACTTCACGACATGTACCTGACTTCTCTTCCCCTACACGGGTCCTTCTATAGGGCTAAGACACACGGCTCCCGTTTAAACGAAACTTCACGTCGTGTATATCATCTACATGTAATGTATGGTGTAATTTTCCAACTGCCCGTGTCATTTGTGACATGGCTGGCTACTCAGCATGAGACTACACGACGTGTTACACCCACACACGGCATGTACACCACTACATATTCCCAGCCACACAGCTAACGCAACATGGTCTATCCTCGGAAAGGACTACACGGTGTGTCCCATAGGTACACGGTGTGTACTAGACGAGCTCCGTCGACTCGTGTTTCAGTTACACATCCTGATACACGGCTCAAACTACACGGTGTGTCCCATATACACACGGCGTGTACACAAAAGGATTACCATGACCCGTATTGTTAGTTACACGGTTGGGTCCCCAGGTCACACTACACGATGTGTTCTTCATTGACACGGTGTGTTCATGAAAATATTACACCGGACCGTGTTTGTTAGTTACACGGCCGGGCCTCTAGGTCAACACTAAACGGTGTGTAATTCAGGTAAACGGTGTGTTTTACCCCTTCCTTTCCATAACCTATGTCCCCACCCACACGGTTCATGAAATGGAAAGAGACTACATGGTGTGTACTTAGGGTACATGGCATGTACTTAAAAAGTTTCACTTTCTTCCTGAACAGAAGAACATACATGGCATGTTCAAAGAACCCCATGGTGTGTATACTGGGTTTTCAGGATAGTATGCCTCAAAAACTTCTCTGGAACCCAGAAAATACCGAAAACAACACCTAAGTGCCAAATTATGATCGGTGAGGGCCCATACTCCCCGCGAATCAAAGTTTGGCATCTTATCTATGTTATAATAAAATAAACAGTCAATAATCCACCAAATTCCGGTAAATGGGGGCCCATACTACCAAAAACCAAATGTTTGGAATTCATTCTAATAACCGGCTCACAAAAAAATTACCCTATCACATAGAAGGTATTTATCAAGTAGCTATCACAACCACATGCTTTTTCTAATGCACCTACGTTGCATTGAACTATTAATGGCATGTGATTTCTAGCATGTGCCTAAATGATGCATGAGATGGAATTCCCTCATCTCATCAGGATGCAACTAAATAGAATGCACGGATAAAATATAAACAACACAATCACAAGTGTGTCACCAAACAGTGAAAGCAAATCAACTGTAAAATTTAAAAATCAATGTAGTGCAAAAATACAAGGTAGATTGGATTTTCCCTGTTCGCAGGTTAGCTATGCCTAGGAACAACTTATTACCAACTACCGTTGCCGTCCTATACCTGACCGACTTTAAATAGTAAGTCAAAGAAAATAACTCCTTTGATACCACTTTGTAACGTCCCGGGTCCAGGTGCCACTCAACGGGTGCCCCATGCCCGGTTCGCCACATGACCTCAAGCGCATTTCCCAAAATGCCAAAGGCTACCGACTAGCAGCGAGGGCCCAGGCCTGATAGTGGGGAAACTATGCCCTCATTTGTCAAAGTGTAGCGCAGTGGAATAAAATAAAAATCATACAAAAACCGCGGAAGCAATAAACCATACACATTTAAAATATACAACTACAGTAAAAACAACCAACAGTAATATATATAATGATTATGCAACATTCCTCAAGTTCTAATAAAATATCCAGAACAAGTTAAAAGCATTACAATACGATACAGGGTACATCAAAACAAAACAAAACAGCTGATAGCATCACGAGCCTAAGCTCGGACCCATGCTCCCCTATTCCTCAGTAGTAATCAAGTACCGGTATAGGGACCCTTGCCATTATCCACAACTACATAAACGTAATCTGTTTAGGCCGAAAATCATGACCCAAACAGTGTGTGAGAAATAATCTCAGTGGGCACCCACCAAAGGCTCATGCTCAACTGTGTGTAAACATGCAACAAAAGTGTGAAATAATAAATGAAATAAACTAAGAAGTACTCAAAAGTAACTAACATTACCAGTTATATTGCCATTTTAATATTCATTTCATTATTTATTATTAAGAAACCACCACAGTTAATTTCTATGTAACCAGTCAGTGCCATCAGACACGCAAACCCTTACCCTCAGGTAATCAAAATCTTGCCCTCAGGCATTTCCCTCTGGCCTAACATAAATTTCCCTCAGGCGTACGAAGTGTCTCCCTCAGGCACAGAAGTCATAGCCCTCAGGCATATGAAAAGATTCCCTTAGTTGAAATAGGATGTTTCCCTCAGGCTAAGCAGTACCATTCCCTTCAGGATAAACAAACAATGCCCTCAGGCTAAACAAACAATGCCCTCTGGCTAATCAAAAAATACCCTCTGGCTAAAAAGAACACAGCCCTTAGGTGCAAGTAACCTGTCCATGACCAACATGTAAATAAGAATTTTATATACAATTCCACTCAAGGAAATTCAATAAATATTATTACAATGGTATACCCTCGGGTATCCTGGCCAAACGGGTAAACAGAGGAACGCATCCCCGAGGAGGTCCTGAATCCAAGAAGTGATCCCAAAAAGCCGTTTATTATCACATTTAATCAATTATACATTTCTAGGTAGTTACAATAGGCACGGCCTCAGCCACACAACACCCCAATATGGGTTCGTAGCACAAAAATACACACAAATGCACAACAGTTGGAAATTCAACACTAAACCACCTACCTTATAAGCCCCTAATCAGTATACTCGAACCTTTCCTCCAGAAACACCCAAAAACGACATAGATATGACGTATAAGAAAACCCGTTCAAACTCAAGTAACTTTTCTTAGAGGAAGAATTGGAAAAAACCACGCAAGGAGAAGGAATCTCTTACCCGTGCGGTTCCAACGTGATCGACGGAAGCGGAGAAGGATTCCCGACGCTCGATCGGTGGATCCACGATGGTTTGGTCGTCCTCTCCTAAGCTCCCATCCGATTCTAAGACAATCATGTGAACTGGGTTGGATACTTCCCATTTTAAGAGAAAAAAACAAATTAAACGGTGTGTACTTTCAACTACACAGCGTGTACATCCTTCATTTAACTTTTCATTTGGTGGCACCGTCAAACCATTCATTCGTCGACATGAGCACATGGCGTGTATTCTTGACTACACGGCGTGTACTGTCACGCAGCTGGCAGCTACTTCTGCCGCCTTACTATTTTCCTACCAACTGACAAAAGGGTGTGTAAATACCCACTAAACGGCGTGTAGTCGATTTTTACACCCTTCGTCACCGTCTTGGCTACACACTCTGTGTACTTATCACACACTGCCAAAAGTACAAGGGGTGTGGAATAGTACATGGCGTGTAGTTCCAAAATTTAGGATTTTCCCCATTTTCCTTATTTTCAAAAAAACACTTAAGTAAAAGAGAAAAAAAGAAACATTTACCTCAAAATAAGAACTGAGTTCTTACATTGAAACATTAAACAAATAAATCATCCACTATTAGAAAAATATAATCACATGAAAAAAACATGTCTTTCAAGTGAATCAATTGATCCAATCATGATGAAAATGGCACACATCTTTATACTACGATCTATGAGCATAACCCAAAAATAATGGTCTCAAATAAGAACATCATACATGAACAAAAATATCATACCCAAAAATTAAAATGAAAAATTAAAATATTTTATCACACAAAACCTTGTAATTCTATATCAATTTTGTTCTTGACTCATAATTATAAGGTCCATTATAAGCTCGATCACATTCGAATCTCCTAATTTTCTATTTTTTGTCACAAAATATTGTTAACTCTCTGAGGAGGGGTGGTGGTGAATTAAGGTATTTTAAATTATAACACAAAAAAAATAGTAATTCTTCTTCCATATTTCAAATCATTATTTATATATATTCTTGATAGTTGATATACAGTTAATAAAAAATATATAAGAGAGACATTTTTTACATAACCCATCGAAATGGGTTAATCTAAAGAGAATAAATTGGAATTTTATTATTCACCTGAAACAATATGTTTAAATTTTTTGTATGTCTAAAGTAACTAAACTAACACTCCTATTTTTCAAATAAAATAATATGAATATTCACTACTCTCAATTCATTGGGAACACATTTCTCCTCTAAGTATTTTCACATTCATATTATTAAATAAATAGTTAAATAAATCTATCATTTTTATACCGATCAGATCCTTTATGTAAAACACAAGGAACTCCACAATCATTCATATAAGAATGTATCTAATATATACTCTTTATAATTCTAGAATAAGTTTTAGAACTTCTCTAGAATTCTTAATCAAGATCTCACATTCTCTAGAACAATTTTGAGCAGTTTTATAGAATCTCAAAACTTCCTTCTTTGATTCAGGGGACGGAATAAATTATATTTCATCTATTATTTTGAGATCAATATTTATGTCACAAAAAATTAAATATAGTAATTAATTGTAAAACCCCAATATAGAACATTAAAAATCATATATAAACATTAATTTTGAATTGTACCTTTACATGAATAAACTCTCTTACCATGATGAAAAATGATTCATCCCAACATGAGGTGTCTCATATTTTGTATTTCTATGGCATGATATTCCTTATATAGTTTGATAATCATAAGAATACCATTTCCATTAAATTATATATTATTTTAATGTTCCCATGATATCTACTTAATTTCCCCAAACTCCCATGATTCATTGAATTACCTATGGTACAATGATTTCTTATGCAGTGTAACTAGTCAGTTGATTGAGACTATGATGTTGTGGATGGTTCCAATTGTATTGGCCTATCTAATGAGGTATATATACATAAATTCCTTTGTGGTCTACCACCACCACTATGGTTTAAGGGTCCCCAATTTGATACAACCACAAAAAATGCCACATCCTCTCTATAGAATGATATGCATATCTACAAAAAAATCGCTTCTTAATTTGTATGCACGTTTTTATGATACTTTTGTAGCTATGATTACATCACAAGAAAAAATTAACATCGTAATATCTAGGTTGAGTAAATAAATTGTCCTACATACAAATTTTATAGTATGGAAAATTATGTTTTAGTCTTTCCTTCTTCCGTGGAGTCCCATATCATGATATAAATGTACTACATCCAAAATATAAACTAGGGTGAAATATCAATTCAAAATAAATCTACCATGTTATAAACCCATACTAAGAACCTTATCCCTCTCACCCAGCATTACACCTTCCAGGACATTATCCTAAATGTTTTCCCACATCATGCTTATCACGTATGAAACCAAATTATGGCCTAGGATGGGGATTCCTTTTTTCTTGATGGGTTTCATCCTTGTTAGTTGGCTACATGGGTGGCCCTATATTATATATATCTACCTTGTTTTTTCCAAAAAAAAAAATTTCCCTATAATTTAGCATGTTGATTTTTTCAAAAACACACTCAATCTAGAAGATATAAAACACCTTTTAATGTATCTCACAACTCAATATGTTGTGTGAAACATGGTTTCTATCACAGGAAAAAAATTTCTTCCACTACATATAACCTTCTTAATAATTAATAAGGAATTTTGATATTACATTAGAATAATTTAAATGTACTTAACATGTTTTTATAAAAAATCAAATTAAAAAAACACCAAATATATTTTTTACCAAATATCCCCCTTTGAGATTGATTAAAATTATCTGTCAAATTCAACAAATGTTTTCATGGAAAATATTAATGAATTATGTATCTAACTTATTACACTTCCAGATCACTTTTCCAACAAGGAGTGGAAAAAGTATTCACCAATCACTAACACTAACAGCATGTGATACAAGATTAGTCTGACTAACAAGAGGTAAATAATATAATCCTCTACACGACACATTATTGAACATTATTATATTCAATATGAAACAAAACTACTCTATATAATTAAGAATTAATATTTAACCTCATTATAGAACAAAATTACTTAGACATTATAAAATGAAGTAAACACATCAAGAATCTTTTATCTGCCTATATACATAATCAACTTCTCCCCTTTTATCAATGAACACAATTGTAACATGTATAAATAGACTCAAAAAAAATTTAAATATTAAAACAAGGAATGTAAGAGTTAATTTACAAGACTTTTACAATGAATAAAATACCTTGAAGAAGTTGAGTTTATCTCTCTAAACTATCTAGTGATATAGGTTCAATTGGAATCTAAGTGCCAACAAACTCCTTTCTAAATCCATCATATCAAGTACCTTGTTTATAATATTAGCGACTTGATTGTGATTGAACACATACTCCAATATCATAAATAATATATCAAATTTCTACTTTATAAAATGATATTTAATTTAAATGTGTATTTTCCTAAAATGATGAATGATATTTTTTCTTGGATTTATAGAACATTGCCACATTTTTCAGGAATATGAAAAGCCACAAAATTTTTAATATCATCAGTTTATTATTTTATTGATATCATTTCAAAAAAATTAATAGTGGATACAATAAATTTAGCCTCCACTACACACAATGGGATGAAATATTACTTATTTTGGATAATAAATACCAAATATGTTGAGTTTAAAGAACCACATTATGTTTTTTGTTGTTCATCCAATGATCTTCCCTTGTCTGTATTATTATATCACTATAATTCCTGTTTTGATTTTTTCTAATAAAATTCACCAAAGTCAACTATGTTGTTAATATAATAAATTAGTACCTTCAAAACTAACATATGGATATTTGTTGTCAAACTCTGAAAGTGGGAATCATGTCCTATTTAAAATATATTATTTGTTTGAGTGGTTTTAAAGGATAATAATCTACTAATGATCTTTAGATAATTTGTTATATCAGCTTAATTTCTTTTATCCTCATTAAGAAAACATTATTTTGGAAGCCTTTGAAGTTATTATTATCCTTTAATAGTCCATTCAGAGCTCTTTTATCAACTAATTGGATTATATTTTTTGAAAATAAATCATATATTCTTTCTTTGAGTCGCCTGTAACCCATGGATAAATTAAAATTTTCAAATTTTAAACATTTAGAATATACACCTCATAATTTCAGAAAAATTAAAGAATTGGTTTTCATCCAAACCTCAAAATATGATATCACCAACATAAATAAACACCAAATTAAATTTTTTTTTTCATTTCATGATGTATAGGTTTTGATTGAACCATTCTAATTAAATTATGATTTCTTTCACGTACTAATCCAATATTTAGTTCCAGGAAATTAGTGCTTGATTTAGGCCATATAATTTTTTTTAAATAAAGACCGGTTTTTCGTCTTCCTCACTAATAAAACAATATGGTTGTTCAACATATATCTCATCCTCAAAATTAAATTGAGGTATACTGATTTAATATCAACATGAAACAACTTATGTCTTCTTTCCCAAACCATAAATAAGAATAATCAAATTTATTTATGTATGTGGATAGGAAAAAACTTATCATATGCATAAATTACATCAATTATGGTTCATCAATTTTATTCTAGAAAAATTAACTCGTTCCATTATTATTTTTATTTGGGATCTGAAAAAATCCCCATGTATTTTTATTTTCCTTTAGGTAATTTACTTCATGTAGCACAATCACAATTTTTTCATCCACAATACATTATTCAATGTTCATAGGTTCATAAGTATATTTGAAAAATGGCTTCAACTATGCCATCGTAATTCTATTTTAAACTAGGGTTGTTTTGTCACTAAAAATATTAGTCTTGATAATTTTCCCTCTGATTATTTCCTTTCATAATGCATCTAAATAACTTTCATCATCATCAATTATTTCATCTAATACTTCTTTATACCCCTAAAATCAACATAATCCATGACATCCCTATCACATTCTACATAAAAAACTAGTTTTGTTTGAGTATGAAATCTACCCACCATTATTTTAAATCTAATAATCTATTTTTTCAAATATATCACTTTTAATGACCATAACATATTGTATTTCAGATTGTTTTTATATTTAAATTCATATAGAACCTATAATACTAATGTTTTTATGAATATCCATGGATAATAAATTTGTCTCCATTAGCTTCAAGAATATAATACATCACTTTATTGAGAATAATGCACTTGGTCTGAAACAGATAAATGAATCTCAGTGTGGGACTATTTACATAATATATTTCATAATGTTCTTTTATTGATTAAAATAAAATAAATCTCTATTGAATATATAAACTGAGATGAGAACCAATTTCATTAAATAAGTATTTAGGTAGTCCCTTTAAATAAACATAGTCCGAGACATGTTCTTGATAATAAAATACATCCTCTCGAGAAAATCATATTATTATTGAGTAAATACTTATAAAACATGATTTGGAATACCTTTTTTTTTAAGAAATTATTCCACCAGGTTGTTGGTTAATTTATTTTACTTTTAGATCAGATAATTCAAAATTTTTAATCATATAATAGTTTAGCATGTCTCTGATATTAATTGATGTATTTAAATACATTTTATTTTTTATGAATTACCATTATTAATTACATCCAATAATATTCATATAAAAATTGAATAAAAAGTATTTTTAATCTTGGGATTTTGGTATCATCAGCACACAAACAACTACATGGACTTGCTCAACTATCCCAGATTATCTTCCTTTCTTTTTCTGGAGGATTTTTTAGAAACTCATACCCTATTTAAAGAAATCACATGTGTGAGTGTGATAAAATGTGATAAAAGGTATTTCATAGGCACATTCATTTAAAAAATCACATATTACATTTGGATTCAATTTATATGTTTTTTGTAGTATAGTTGATTTTCATCCTATTTGGAAAACATGAATCCATATTATTAACCTATGAGATTAATAATACCTTTATTTCTCAATCCTTGTTATATAATATTTCCATATCTTCATTTTATATTACATGCCTTCTTATTGAACTGCACCATAGGCCCTAAGTCACATAATGTTATTATAATGATTTTTTTTGATAAATACCTTCATACAAAAGAACAAATTATCAACTAATGTTCTACCCACTACTGATGGATTTACTAGTGATAGTATTATCCAACCCATCATCATTTATGAAACAAAACACCCAATCCATCATATATTTCTCTAATAAACATGGTCTTAATCTTAATTTAATTCATGAATTATTAAAATAATTAACAACAATAAAAGCACAAGATATAGATTTTTAGTGTCCTCGTAATATCATTTAAATAAATATATAATATTCAATGTAAATAAAAATATTTTTATCTAAAAAAAAATATATCCCAAGTTCTATAGATCTAAAACTATATAGGATACCCTATAGAATATACATATGAAAAAAGGTGATCTAGGAATCCCTTTGATGGAATAGTCATGAAAATAAATCAAAACATAATAGTCAATATGAATTACGTAATAACATTAATAGAATGATCATAAACATTATGACATGACATGAGGCAAGTTATTCATAATATCATGGAATAATTAGCAAGTGGAAATGTCTGAAATCATGAAATCACAAGAATATATCAAGGATAATCGACAAGACATTATAATATTATATAAACACAATAATAATCATCATATTCCCCATCTGAACACCATCACAACAGAGTATGATTAGTCTAACCACTCATTCACAAAACAATGTGTTCCTTGGATAACTTTTATATCCTTGAACACACACTCCCATATCTGATACCAAAAATATATAATATTTACATTTGTTGATTGATAATGATAAAACAGACCCAATTTTATCCATCCAAAACCTAAAACATCTAATAGAAATAGTGGAACACTTATATAAACAAGAAATTTCAAGGTTTATAGTTTTAGATAATTTAGAAGAAATCATAGATAACAACTTGGATATATAAAAAATTGGTTCATAAAATTATATCTCATCTACCACTATATTTTTCACATCTAGTAAGCTTATTAGTCATAACAAACATAAAACCATTCTTTATAACCAAAGTCAAAGGAAACATAATAATGGTCATCTCAAATTCATAGTAAGTGTGAAAAAAGAATTATCAATTTGATAACTTCACTATCAATAAACTGACCATAATGGTATGGTATCATAATCAAATTATAGGAGAAAATAATAAGAAATTCATACCCCTGAAAGCTTGGTTCATTAAATATTGAAAAAATATTTACAATTAGATAATTTAAACCTCCTTACCCTCCTCATTGGATTGAGATGTGTTATGGGATTTACTGACCCTTAGGTGAAAACCCCAAGACACCATTGGAAAGTAATAAGTTCCAATGTATTCATCGAAATTTTGGTAAATATTTAACCTTTGAAAAAAAACAACATATGAATAAAATAACCAAACAACCAATATATGATTCATGCGAAAACTCCCATACAACTCATAGTAATACCTAATAATAGTATTACTAAACTACAACCATGAACCATATCAGAATAGAATATATAAATAAAAACTAACAATACATGAAGCAACCAAAGACATCAACTAAAAATCTCTAAACTTGCTCCATGATTCTAACTCCATAATCCATGCCCAGGCTATCAAGATGAATCACTTAATAAATTATATGCCTTTCCTTTACCTATTTTTGGATATAATGTATATTAAAATGGAAAAAGTTCCCAAAAAGGGGATGTGTATAAAACTCAATATGATTTTCCCAATGACATCCCTACTCATGCTAAAATAATAGATAATGTTAGAATATTTATATAAAACAATTTATATTCAAAAATAAATAATTTCAATATTAAATGCTGTAACTTCCCAATCATAGTGTTCACTATCTGGTGCCCCGATATGACTTTCCACATGACCTCAAGAATGAATCCCTATATACTAGAGGATATTATCGAATAGTAATGGTATATGGATAGATTATGTAGAGACTATACCTTTTTTCAAATAATTTTCATAGTGGAAATAATATCAATAGATACAGTAATCAATAATAACAAATAAATGGAAAACATGTGAAAATTCCAAAAATTAACCTGGTATAACATTCTATAACCACATAATGAATAAAATACATGAAGGTGATAAACTAGAAATATCAGAAATCAAAAAACACCCAAAAGAACCTGAACAAGGACTCGAGTCCCGAACCGGTGCTAGGATCCCATGATCCAACTAAACAGACCATGCATGAACCACAAATTAGGTCTATGTCCAGAAAATATAATTAAAACAACTAGTATCTGCTCTTGTACCCAAGTTCCATGGTGGACCACGAAGGGTTTGAGTAAAACTCAGTAGGCAACCACCAATAGTTATATTTTGAAATAACCATTTGGTACAACAGTGTATATAGATAAAAAAGTGGAACAAGTAAACAAGGTATCAAGGAAATCATTAAATTAATTAACTAATATAATTTTTATCTATTATGTAAACTAGATTAAACCAACTAAAAAACTGAATTAGGTCACACTAGGAGTCTAATCCAAGGTATGAGGGGGTTACTCATTATTTTCTCCATAAGGTATTTTACTATTAATAGAAATCACTACCCATTAGTAACAATATTCAATTAATCCATTTTCATCATTATTTTCATTAGAATAATTATTGTTATCTTCATTACTAAATTATTCTTCATCACATACTCTAATGTTTAGGCTTTTACATCATATACATTATAGCCTAATCTATTCAATTACCATGGATAAAGAAATAAGTAAATTTCCCTATATCACTATGGATAAACACATCATAATAAATACTACACACTAACCATGAAGCCTCATAATTTATGGTCTCACCAAATGAACCCATTAGGGGAATAAAACATTTCCCCCTTCCCTAACTCAGACATTATGGGGCAGATTTTAGAGCATTAGTCTAACTCAACCCTTTGGCATAGAACCTCACGTTAATACCCCTCACTACCAAGACATATTCACATTCTTATTTATCCAATTACTACATAAAAATTATCACATCTATATAGAACTAATTTACATTAAATTCACAATTCCCCTTTTACTTAACACATAGATCATCTTTATCCAATAAACAATTCATGCATTTTTCATTTACTTTTCATAACCCATTTATTCCATTTCACTTTTTCATACATGAAATTGTTTATCATATTCATAAAATAAAATGAATTAAACTATATATGAATTAAAATAATTAACTAACAAGCCTTTTGATTCCTTCAAATTGTTCTGTTTAACCATTTTTCACATCATGAAAAAACATATAATTATGTTTTTTCATCAACTATACATATTCATCACGTAATTAATTCATAATCATGTTAACATTCCAAAACATTTGTTATGAGTTTTATTTCACTAACCAATATGACCCATAAATTATTATGGTCTCATCGACCCTTTTAACTACATCATTTGAATTAATACAATTCATATTAATAATTTGAAATCATTTGAAACTATATATTTGAAACACTCTTATTTCTATTTCAAAAATAAAAAATGTCCTAAGGATTTAATATCAGTTTTCTACCATTCAATCATTCATTTTCTTATTTGCAAGATGGGGGCCACAACCTAATTTAAAATGTTCATTTGAAATTAATTAATAAATAAAAAATTCAAATCATTTGAGGATAAAAAATCATTTAAAAATATTAATCACATTAAAAAGTGAATTTCGTCATTAGAAACCACGGTTGGGTCAAACCCCAAAACACATTTTTTTAACAATTGAATATACATTTGGGAATTTTTGAAATTCAACGAAACAATAAAACCAATTTACCTATTTAACAAATCCCATATACCTGACTATATTTTGCAACTCATTGCTCTCACATTTCCCTTATCTCAATGTTTCCTAACTTATTTTACCATTTCAAGGGTTTGTCACACCTCCTGGGTATCCCTAGGTTCAGTTCCACCTAATTAATGAACCCAATGGGGTCTGTGAAGGGTGTATCATCTCAATATATGGTCTAAATTTATTTTAATAACTAAAGATATGGAAAAAACAACGAAACACAGTATTTGAAACACATATACATATAAAACATAAATACTGTTGGAGAAATATTAAAGACCAGTAACATCATGCTCAGATATGATTAATAGAATAGAAGCATCCCTTGATTTAAACTCAGACACCCTTAAGGACGCAACATAGAATCTACTAGAAAAGTGAGGTTTTTTGGCTTCAAAAGTATATGAGAGATTCTACATTACATAATCTAGAAAATAATGAAAGGAGGAGTGTTAGACTCACATGGGTTTTTGATTCCCAAAAATGGCACTCCAAATTTCTTATAATCAAATTACAAACAACTATTGGATGTCATGGGGGTTTTTTATCTCCATTATTTAGAGGGGGAAATGGGAGACAATTATAGAATAAAGAAAAATGTTTTGGAGGGGAAAAGTAGAATTCTCTACTTTTTAAAGGCCGCATGATTTGGCTGCACACTTTTTCCATCCATGTGCCAACAGTGCTGCTCCCTCTATTGTATAACTATCAAGACGCATGGTTTCCTAGGAGCAACTAAATGGTTTGAAAAAACATGTGTTTAACATTAATTATACTCTTCCTGAATTTATTTCAAAGATACATGGTTTACTAGGTAGGGAACACAGTTTGATCTTATTGTGCTCCAATATAGTGGTTCAAACACTTTGGCCTATTTCTACTCATTTTATGTCTTGAACCACAAGAATACCCCCCAAACTTCTCATACAGCTAAGAAAAACGTCAATATCCAAAAGAAAGGATTAAACAAACCTTAATCAAGGATTAACTTTCATGAATGTTTTTGATCTTACAACCATCTCACATTATAATGGCTTATCCTTGAGTTGTACTTTCGAACCTTGCTAATCCTCGAAGAACAAATGGCTGACCATGATTCATGACTTCCAAACATTTATTTGCCAAAAAATATCCTAGACGTGGCCATGAAATAACCACACTCAGACCAAGGAAATAATCCTACCCAAATAAACTTCTTCTATTATACTCCGCAACTACATGGAATAACCCCTAAAAGATAAAAATACCTAAACTTTATCATTACCAACCCTGACCTAAGTGAAAATTCTGGTTATTTTCACTAAACCACTATAAAAATGGATATCAAAAAGGCCTATGTTACCCTAGGAGAGCCAACAGGAACACACTTAGTCTGATCCTCGACACATTTTAAGGTCTAAACACTTGGTACCATCACTGTTGACTTAAAAAAGTATAATGGTAACCCAAAATCAGATTAACTGAAGGGATTCACAAATTCCAGCCACATTCCTCAATGTACCCCTATCTGCAAATCGAGTCCCAATGACCACACTCCATTTTTTAGCATCTGATGTACACCTAATAATAACCATTATATAAAGTTATTCTACCTTCCAAAACCTGATCCAACGTCTATCACCGACCCTTCTTTACCAAGAGGGACCCTACAGGTTCCCATTTAACTCTTACTATATTTCACGTCAACAAATGGAAATTTTTTTGATATGGTTTTCTGCACCACATGATTTATCACTCCACCCCAGTCACCCACTGTTGGGTACATCAACTAACAAAAGTAGACCACCAGAACATCAATTCTATTTTTTCAACAAAAATGATAGGTTTTCCAACTCATTGTTCCCTAAAATACTATGGAAACTACACCAGAAAATGGACCCCTGTTTTGATGTTGTTATCACCTAGATTATTCACATCTCCATCATCCCTATCTAAACCAAGACAACTTCATTATTCCTAAAAAACATTCCTTATACTGAGGTGCAAGTAACTTCTCTAAAATAACCCTAGGTGGCTTAAAAAACACCACATAGGTTTCCTTTTTACCTATCTAAGTTGGGCCATTCTGAAAAACTCTCTCTATTTGCACCCAATATCCACTATTGACATGTCGTCATATACCTAGAATGGATTAATTTTTAACTTAAGGAATATCAAATCAAATTTTCAAACCAACTAGAGTCCATTATCAACCTCTAATGAAGCTTCGCCATCATATAATCTACTACTTCACGATCCATTTTTATCCCTACAACACCCACAAAAGTGTCTACAATACAAAAACATGGATCACCTCAAAATCGAGGCTTTGTTCGAAGCCATCGCTTGACTTGATCAATCACTACATATGGGTAATTTCTGTACTTTTCTGATAAACAAAAAAATTCCCTTGAAACATCACATTGGTGTCTCATTTCCACAATAACAACTCCATGGTTTGCTCCATTCATCCATTACTGACATATCACTCCCCACCTTGAAGTATTCATTTCACCACCTACCTCGAGTTATTTTAACCACCATTTTTTCCACTTCAATAATATGTTGTAAATAAAAGCGTGGATATTATTTTATAGACTATCCTGAAACAAAAAATCCAATGTTACTCGCTACCTATTCCCAGCATTCGAGAAAGACACCCATTTAACTCACCAACATCTGGTCCATCCTGATGTGCTCACCCACAACCAGTAAGAGGTGCACACCCCACCACATAACTCTACACGTTCCACAGATTGAATGTTTTATCTGTGGTGTCCCATGTCTAATCAAAACACACTCAAGACACTAGGTGTAAATCCAGATCCTTCTTAGCACACAGAGGACAATGTTAAGATATTGGACATGATCATCACAGAAAAAAAATTATTCTAATAAGTAGTCAAAAATCCCCACCAATAATTATGCATCACTGATTGCATATCCCACTATGGGGAAACCATAACTTTCCACATTATTCAAGATTCCCTACCTTCCAATGTATCATCCACATTCCAAAACCACAAGCCAAAAAGGGACATCCAGTTAAAACTCACTTCCACTTCATGACCATCGGAAAAACATTCACACACCAACATTTCTTGAAGAACCATGGTAATTTTTTCAATCAATTAATCCCATCATGACCCCAGTGGTTTACACAGAATGAATCGACCACCACATTGAACCACAACCCAACTGATTTCCACATTACCTATGCCTGCCATTATGATCACATAAAAATATGGTAAGAATTTATCTTGATCAGCTTCATAATCCATCCCCAATGGCATCATTCCCACAATTGGACCTCCCCAATCCCTCAATTTCATGTACCCTCCTACAACCACACAAGAACCGGATAATGTATTATAATGACCATAAATCACCAAAAATATAATAAAATCCCACTCCCTCAACTGACCATGCCTCTTGGTCCCTCTACATCATTATATTTGAGGAACTATCAATATTCTAATCCATAATACCATTCAACATACAAGAAAGATTAGATGTGTGACCACCACCATCCCAGGTGTCGCTTCCCTATCAAAATCATCCACCCATGCCTTTTTCACCCATGTCTTGTTCATTGATGATTAATGTTGATTACCTCATCAAGAACCACAAGGCCACCTGGAAAGGCTCATAATGACTTGAACTCTTCACAAAACTGACCATAAAATAAAACCAAAACACTAAAAAACCTTCCAATAAATAAACTAAGAAAAAACCATGCACATTTACTACCATCAACGACATCAACCATTTATCTACTCCCCCAAATCAACTACTCATGATTTAGATCCTAAGGAACCTTCAACATTGAACAACCTCTCTTGATACTAACCGTGATTTCCTAAAATGGTAAAATCAAACAACCATTCATGTTATATATACAATTCCATTAAACTTATATCCTATCCATCCAGGACATGTACAATCTATAAATAACACTATATTTTCTAATTCTGAATTCAAAATCGTATTCAGGTTTAATAAGAACCCAAAATAACTGAAAACCAACCTGACCTCTCTCATAGTTCATCATTGAAGATCAAATGGTACCCCCACCCTGAATGGGAGTCACATCAATAAATAATCATTGTATCTCTCTCACTGATCCATAAATATCCAACCTCATCCAACTCAATTCAAACAATTGCTCTCCATCCCCCAATTTGAATCATATAGTGTCTAACGCATCCCAATGGAAACATACTCGTGTTCTCACACTGAGAATACTTACTCGCATACATTGAAACTATGATCAAAAAACCCTCCGAAGGGTCCAAAACACAAATTAAACAATCAAAACCCTTATGTGTTACACATCCAAATCACCGGTCAACAACCCATGATCACATGCCTATTGAGGGAACAACATGCACATCTCTTTTTCCATAAAATGGAACCCATCATGGCATCATAGACCAAAAATGAGGTCTCTACTAGGTCACCTTCACTACCCAAACCACCAATACACATGGTTTAATTAGAATATTATGGCTACCCATAAAAAATATCCCTACTATTTCAATTATGTTTCATAACCATTCATAATTAAAAATTACCAATTAAAACAAAAGGTTTCACATTTCAAAACATTATATTTTAAAAATCCAAATGATTTAAAATTAAAATTCCTTTTTGTTAACTAAATAATTAAAAAATAAATTCATTATTCTAATTCACATTTCAAAAAAATTATTTTGTAACAAAAATTCATGGAAAATTGATAAACATAATTAAATATAATAAAAGTACAATACCATATTTTGAATCCCAATGTAAAAACTATCTCATGAAACATACGAATTACCTATCTATCCTATTTTCCTAGAATGATGAATGATAACAAACACCATATCTTTCCACATTTTTAAAATAAATAAAATCACAAAAAATAAATAATATCACTTCCACGTGTTCCACTCGATGTGTGATTAATAATAAATGTTTAAAAAACAAATCCTAACATAAATTCCCACCCCATGGATATTGGATATTCCCCTGTACAAGGGGTTGCAGGCACCCAAGAATGAACACATTACCAAGTATTGAAAAACACCTAGTCACATATATATTTTGTCCCTAATATAATGAAAAAATACTTCCGATGATATAACTTTGTAATGTCCCCGCCGCATGGAACACTATCTTGTGCCCCGAGCAGGGTCGTCACATGACCTCAGGCATGCCTACCCGTATGTCAGAGGCTACTTTCTGGTAGTGCGAGTCTATAGAGAAATGTTTGGGATACTATACCTACTTTTTAGTGTAATTACACAACATAAATAATATCAATAGATATAGTAACATGTAGAAAACATAAATTGAAAACATGTGACAATTCCAACATTTAACCAAGTAGGACATACTATAATGATATGATCACTACACTACATGTCAGGTAGTAAAAAATAAATATATAAAATCAAAACCACGAAAGAGATCACATACATGGACCTGAGTCCCAACCCATCCCTGACATCCCCAGATGCAACCAAACAAAGATTGCATGAACCAAAAATTTGGTCTATGTCCTAAACATTTACTTGAAGACAAGTTATATCAGCTCTGGTACCCAAGTACCATAGAATCTCAAGTAGGGTGTGTGTAAAAATAATTAGGCCACCACCAATTGTTTCTAAATAAATAACCAGTTTATACAATAGTTTATGTAGATAAAAAAGTTAAAAAATTACACAAGGTTACTGAATAATCATTGCTGTAATTAACTTACATACATTTTATCTATTAAGTTATCTACAATCAACCAATCAACAAAACTAAATCAGGCCACACTATGAGTCAACAAAAAGTAACAAGGAGTTACACACATTTAACCAAAAGTAATTTCATTAATCATTTAATATCACAACCCATAAGCTCTAATATAATCTTAATACATTTTTATCATTATTTCTATTTCAACACTTACACAATCATCATTACGAAATACTTATTCCCCATAGGCTCTATGGGCTAGACATTGAAATCATTTACAATATTTCTGAATTTAATTAATTTACATACATAAGCGGAATATGTAATGTTCCCTATCTCCCTAGCGATAAACACATCATAACAGATATTACACACTCGCCATGAAGACTCAGTCTAGGTGGTTTCATCAAATGAAACCATTAGGGAAATAAAAATATATTCCCTTCCATAACTCATGTATTGTGGGGAAGAGTTTAGATCATTATTCAAACTCATATTATGTGTGTAAAACCTCATGTCAATACCACGTACTACCAAGATATTTGCATATTCTTATTTATCCATTTACCACATAAACCATATCACAACCATACACAACTATTACACATAACATTCACAATTCAAATTTCATTTATCACATAAATCATCTATGTGACGTAATCTGTTAGCAGACTTTCCAATTAAATGGAATATCCCATTTAACCAATTTGTCTTTTTCATACCTTAACCCATTCAGAATATTCAAAAATTCAAATGCATTAACAAATGTATGAATTTCAATAAATAACTCACCTTTCTTTTGACACATTATCTTTTTTCCATTTAACCCTTTTTCACATCATCCCAAACATCCCTAGATGATATATCTTCAACAATTCTCTTTCACCGCCTAATTCATTCATAATCATGTTAACTTATGAACACGATTGTTATGGGTTCTATTGCAATAATAATTACATCCCTTGATTTAAAATGGTATCATCGACCATTTTAACAATATCATGGAAATCCATACAATTCGAATAACTCATTCGAAATAATTTAAAACCAACATATAAAATATGTCTCATTATTTTAGAAAACTAAAACATGACCCATGGATTTCATTTCCATTTTAAACAATTAAAACTTTCATTAAACATCATTTCAAGAAGGGAGACACAACTCAATTATAAATTTTCATTCAAAATTACTTAATAAAATCAATTTTCAAATAATTTTAGGTCAATGCCTACTTTCAAAACATTCTTCACTTTCGAGGTCAATTTATTTATTAGAAAACATGGTAGGGTCAAACCCAAAAAGATATTTTGAAAACCATTCAAAATTCCTCTAGGCACATAAAAAATTAAACGAAATAATCAAATCAATTTACCTTTTAACCAGTCCCACATACCCAATTATATTTTATAACCCATATCTCTAACATTTTTCTTATATAAAATTTTTCTAACTTATTTTATCATTTCAAGGGTTCAGCACACCTCATGGGTTGCCCCAATTTCGGTCTCACATCATTAATGAAAACAACAATGTTCGTGAAGGGTTTCACACCAAAATCTAAGTTTCAAATCACATTCCATAACGACAAATAGGTAACCAGAAATGAAACACATTTGTATAACCACGTACGCATATAAAACATAAAAAATATGGGAAAATATTAAATACCACGTATATCATGATCGAAGGTGATTACTACCCCAAACACGTCCTTTAATTCAAACTCAAAACCCTTTTAAATACACAACATAGAATATGCTGAAAATGATTAATTTTTATTTATTTGGAAGCGGAGAAGAGATTATACAAGCCTTAATCCAGAAAAAAATGCAAAGAGGAGTGTTAGACTCACCTGGATCTTCGATTCTCACAAAACGGCACTCCAAACACATATAAATAAATAGAGAAACACCTCATGGTTTTCTTGGAGAGTTTGGATGGTCACCAATTATGTAGAGGGTCAAAATGGGTGAATGTAATGAATAATGAAGTTGTATTATAAGGAAAAATGAGAATTTTATAGTTTTTAAAGGATTCATTGTTTTTCCGTACAGTTTTACTGGTTGTGTGCTAACTCTGTTGCTCCCTCTGACCAACAGGGACCAAGCCGTACAGTTTCTTCAGAGCACTGGCACAACTTGGAAAACTGTGTGTTAACCATGTTCTAGCCTCTTCATGAAGGATTCTCCAAAACATACGATTACCTAGGTCAGGAACATAATTTGATCACACTATGGGACAACCATGCGCTTAACACTACTTAGCCTAGTTTCCCCTCCTTATGTGTCCTTAATCCCCAAAATACCCTCCAAAAGAAATGTATACAATCATGAACCACTTCATTATCGAAAGAAAATAGGATTAAATAAAATTTAAACAAGGATTCACTAACATGAAAAGTTGAGATCTTATAATAACAAAACAATACAATTCCATAAAAATAAACAAATCAATTAATAAAACCATTTTTCAAATCTATATTGGTATAATCCATTATTTTATAAATATCCACACATCCACACTTGAATTAAACCAAATAACACCATATAATCACAATTGGAGAGTCATCCATTTAGAAATCCATCGCTTGGTGAACTATATTGATGGGGGAATTTCTGTGCCCTTATCCATCTCATAATTGATGGGGGAAACATCATACCCTTATCGATAAAAATGAAAAAAGGACACACACTAACCATTTATGAAAAATCCCTTGAAAAAAATAATGTTGAAAACTATTTCTAAAACAATTATTAAAAACATCATCCAAGCAATTTTCCTTGCTTCAAAACAAAGAAATCATTTTAAAGTCACCTTTTTAAAGTCATTTATGAAATTCCACTATAAATAAAAAACAATATCTATCATTTCCAAAACCCTAATTAAACCGGGATTCCAAAAAAAATTCACATTAATTTCACAATTAAAAAAATAAAATAAATAAATTTGAAATAAATACTTCATGTTCTAATAATTGAATTCAAGAGGGAAGCCACTAACTCGCAAATGTTGAAAAAATGATTAATGGGAAAAAAATATTCAACAAAAATGGCTTGAAACTTCGTAATCCCTCCTTAGAACCTATTCCCTATACAATAAATAATTTTTCATTATGAATGACATCATCCAATATTGATATATCCCTAATGTACTAGATCTATGAATCTAATAGACGGAATAAGATGAAACTAAATAAATCCCACAAATAATGAACACTTAACAAGGAATCTGGCCTCCAACTCACCATGATTCAACAACTCCTTACTCCAAGAGTTATTGGATGGGTCTCTATATCATTTAGTAGAAGAGGTACATGTGTTAGGGTCTGTTTATAAGAAGAAGATAGGTCAATAAGATAAATTGTGTTAAATCCTGAAATTAAGGATATTGTTTTTAATGTCGCATGGTTAGGGGGGTCATTTAGAAAAATCATAAGCTAATCGCGTGTTAGTCATTATATCAAAACATGGGTCTCCTTTTTGGATATCATGGTTAGAAAAACCATACACTAACATTAAGAAACCGATTTTATCCACTTTTAGTTGTTTTTTATGAGTTTCTACAAGGTTTGGCCAAACCATGTTCCTAATTATGCACCTACCAAGAACCCACTCTTTCAATTGTGTGATTTCGTTGAAGGTGTTTCACATTATCTAATAACAATGATAAAACCATAGAACTCTATAAATTACCTAAATAATTTTCAAAAAAATACTTCAGACCTTTCCAAGCTAAACCTAATAAAACTATATACATGAAATAAATAAATAAAGGCTTAATAAACAGAAACTGGGTGTACTTAATTTTCCATCCCATTGTTCATTCCATCCCTAGAAAGTTCAAAACCCACAATTATCCTAAAAGGTTTTAGGATAGTACTCATCTATATCCTTTTCTAGTTCTATTGTTTCCTCTAGAATCTGACCAATTTTCCACCACACCCACACTAAAGAAATGATATTCTCAAGAAAAAAATTTTCTTTCCAATCCCAAATATACTCTAACACATGAACTTATATATCATCCATATCTAGCTCAATGTGATCCCATAAAATCACATTTAAAGGATCAAGAGAATACTTTTTTAACTGAGATACATGAAACACATTACACATTAAACTAAATAGTGGTAAAAAATCCATCCAATATTCTACCTGACCATAATGGTCAAGTATCTCAAAAGGTATTATGAATTAAAGAGATTACATAACCTACACATGAATATTAGGCTTCCCAAGACTTGTAGAGATCCTCAACAACACATGGCAACCAAAAATCAATAAAAATTGACATTGATGATGATCTATATATGATTTATGATGACTCTGATCCATCTATATCCCGTTTCTCATCAACATAGTCTTCAATATTGTATCTTTCACAAGGCCTGGTCCAACTAGTGAAGTGTCACCAGTTTCCACCCCACAATGTTGAGAACATTAAGGATGTTGATATAATAATTCAAAATGAGTCATAGGTATCAAGGTATGAGAATTGTTTTTATACACGAACTCTACTAATGGTATGTCACCCTCCCATGGGCCAGAAAAATCCATTATAAAATCCTCAATAATTCCTTACAAAGATTGTAACATCTTTTTATATTGTATATTAATCTGAGGGAGACACACTATACTCATAATGAACTGAGTCTGAAGGTCTCTCAATAAGGATTTTTTTAAATTAAGATGTAAACATTGGATCACAATTTGATACTATTGAAATCTGTACTACATGCCTCTTTATCACTTCTCATATATAGATTTTTGAAAATTCCTCCATCATACGAGATTACCAAATAGATATTAAATAGGATTAATTTGGAATTATATCCACAATCACCCATATGGAATTGTGTTTCCAATCCAGCCTTGGAATAACTATTAAAAAAAATTATCTTCTATCATTTTCAGATTGGAATTGGGGAAGATTAAAACATACTTGCATGTCGATGGTGATCTACCTTAACTAGAAGACATGTGATTCATCTAATCTCTAACTCAAATAAACTCATTTTCATTACAAAAAACCACAATTTTTTATTTTCCTAATTTATATTCTATTTTCAAGGATGAACATATAATATTAAATCATGGTAAGAATGAATAATTTATTCCTATAAATCAATAAGTATGATCATATGATCTCAAGACAACAAAACAGGGCTCAAATATATCTTTCATCCCTTAATGTTTTCCCCAACATTGAGTTTTGGCCTCATTGAAACACATTCACAATAAGATGTTTGAGCCTCCCTAAAATTCTCCAAAAAATCAGAAACAAGGGAATTCGGCATGAAAACAATAACACTACCTCAATTTTCCAAATCCATGTGAATTTTGGTTATCACTAACATTAACATCCACTGATCAGAAGCCACTTTTTCCACCTAACCACATGACTTTCTTCTTAAAGAATCTATCGTTGAATTTCCTTTATCAAGTTTATAAATTAGTTCAATGTTAAACATTTGGATTTACTACATCCATCATATTTGTCTTATATTCAAATCCCATTGGGATAAAATATATTTTAATATCTAATTATCCATAAACACTTTTAATTTTACACCAACAAGGTAATAAAACCAAGTATTCATAGAATATACTACTGAATCTAACTCCATATAATGTTTTGTGTAGTTCTTCTCATGAAAATATAGATGTTGTAATCAATAAGAAACAACATTTTCTTCTTTCATAATAACATATCTAAAACGACATCCCAAAGCATCACAATATTACACATACCCTTGTCCTAATTCGAAAAAAATACAAATCAGTTTGGATTTAAGGTGAACTTAAATCCCCTAAAATGTTTTATAAAATTCCTCATTCACTATGAATGGAAAATTTTGATTCATCAAAGTAAATAATGGTGAATCTTGTCATGAAAATTTATGAATAAAATAACATTACTAACACGGTAATCTAACGCGATCACATATCTTAATGATCATTTTTGAAGGTTTTACAGTGATAACATCCTCTAACTTTTATGGATCCACAAAAACATATCCTTTTCAGATAAAATGGAAATGAAAACATACATATTGTATCAAAAAATCATAGTTTGATTATTTGGAATACAGACGATGATGCTACCAAATTTCCTATACCGTGGACAAGTGTTTCTCATTATAAAACATTGTACTCCAATGCATAAATTTTTAATATAAAATTAACACCACAAAAGTATCCAAAAACCATAGAAATATATGAATCATCAATTCCATAAAGATATCTGGTGCATTTGTAAGAGAAAAAGGAGTGACATTTAGCGACACTTTCTTTTCTTACATAAACAGTACATCATTTGTTATACTTATTACTTTACATAAATAAAATTCTCAATGAGCATATTAGTATAATGTCATTGAAAATATAGAAACATAAAAACTATTTTAAAGGGTTCTACATTATCTCCCCCCAGTTTCTTCATGACTAGAACCATTCTAAGACACATCAAACATAATTCACCTCATTATAACCTGGGGAGAGGAAATATAAAAAGGGGTGTTACCAGATGATCAATAATGGTAAATAATAGAGATATGTAAGAATAAAAATGATAATAACGGTATGATTATGTGTTAATAACATTATGATATCATACCCTACATATCAAAGATTATAAAAATGAATAATGGAATAAATATTTGATGTTTAGAAGACATGAATCATAATGAAACCCAAAGAATAATACATGAAATAATAAAATAGGAATTAAACATGGAATTGTGGGAAAATTTTAAATATGTAATATCATTCCCTGTAAGTAAATGTGAATTACCATAACATTTCAGGGTACTTCATGGGAACTAATCCTACTTGGCTAGACACCCCACTATCCCATGTTTCATTCCATTCCTTATAAGAGATCAGTTTTTACCATCTTCCTAGAGTGGATTGGGTTTCCCAATATTCTAATAGTGGATTAATCTCGTCAACATGATTCCCCTCATTATCTCATGAGATATTAATTTTCACCCAATCCATTGCTAGTTGATATATGTCCCACCCATCTCATTAAGAAATCATATATAAATGTTCCACAATATAATAAATATTTACATCATAACCTATGAAATGAATTGGGATTCACTAACATGTAATTATATCATAACTTGTGGAAAAAGATATAGTTTTCATAATAATTTCATCAATTAGTAAACCATGAAAATAATAGGGTTTCATAATAATACAACTTGTGAATTGGAAACAATGAAAATAATTCAATCAAAACAAAAACTATTCAGAAAGTGAATTTGAATAGTACCTTTGGATCATTTTCCCAATGAGAATGAGTAAGATCAACAGATGTCATCTTATATGTAAAATAATTTTGAAATAACATTTAAAAACATTTCTTCTGTAAAATAACCTTTTTCATTAAAAAATTACTTTTAAAATATAAATTATTTTTAAATGGTTTTTTTTATTATAATATATAAAGGAATCATTAAAACATTTGGAAAATTATTTCTTTGAAAAAATATTTGAAAATATATAAAGGAATTTCTGAAAACCATAATAAATTGTAATCAAATTTCCATGAAAATAATATGTACAGATTATATTTAAAACATATTTTTTAAAGACAATTTAAAAAACCTAGTTTCTCCAATAAAAATTTTTTTGACTCAAAGGATAAATGAGATAATACTTTTTTAAAAACATTTTCTGAATTATCATAAGATAAAATGTGTTTAAAAGTGGAAACAAAACATTAATATATCATGAATGACCCAAATATTAGAAATATAATTATATTTCTTGAGATATGGATCACGATATTTCACCAAAGGTATCCCAATCATAAACTATCCAAATAAATGAAGAGATTTTTTCAAAAAAATCTTACAACATAATAACTTTGAAACATACATCCCATGTATGAAAATTAAATTATATGGAGATTAATGTGTAACTAAAATAATTAATTTAATGATATAAAATTTCAAATAGAAGTTTAAATTCCTTATAGAAGAAGATATCTATGTAATGAAACAAGTTTATCAAAGAAGGAAAATTGATACAAAACTCTATTACTGTTTTGGTAACTTTTGAACAGTAAAACCCAATGAAATAGAGTCAATCAAATAGTTATGTAAATACCCATATTTTTATGTAAAATAATCATATAATACATTTATGGGAATTAAATACACCAAAAAAATAATTAATTTGAATAAAGTATAAGTCTTGAGGAAATAAAAGTAATACTAGAAATCGCCTTACCATATGTATTGACTCTCATTGAACTCTACAATAATCCTACATAATAAATATTATTTTAATATAAATATAACACAAAAATAAATTCATACATATAATTCCATATAATATTTACCTCTGACCTCTTATATTACCATTTTATTAAAATAATCAATGTTAATTTTACATTTTTGGTGATAATCACATTTTTTTACTTTTGTTTTGATTTGTTATATTTTTTTCCTCACACATATATCATGATCTCAAAAATTTAACACATAATATAAATATAATATATATTATTTATATCTGTATTTATAGTAATCTATAAAATATACAAATATTAAATGAAATACACTATTCATAGAGACGGTATGTCGTATGTACGCATGAATTTTGGTTTCGTTTTATTATTTATTTAAAAAAGTACATAAGTAAATGACATATATGAATATATATATATATATATATATTATTGTATTATTATGTCATATATATCATATATTTTTATTAAACACATCATTAATACGTTGTAATTATAGTGTGAATGAATCACATCACATTAAGGAGGCGATAATCTATAGTTCACCTAATGAAGATATCATATTTACAAAAAATGGAAACCATGAAGTTATGTTTTATATAATAATTATATAATATTAAATAAATAATATATATCACATATCTAATATAAAAATAGTGTTTTTATCATAATTCCTACACAAGAGAGGTGGTTATGGAAAAATGAACAACATCTTTTTGTTAGATGGTAGTTTATCATACACAATCACGGTAAGTCCGTTTCCCATTAGATGGAACTGTGTGTATGTGTAGGTAAAAAACAACGAATACAAACATATAAGTATATTTATTATACTAATTATGTTATATAATTATCAAATAATAATATTTAATAGTATTAAGAATAAAAATAAATCTTAGGATCTTGAGGAAGGATGTTACCTATTCATTAGGTAAGTCATCTTTGTTCTACCCAAAGGGATTATTTAAAATGATTTATAAAAAAATGGAGGCTTATAAGATGAAGTGAGGCATTTGAGAGATTATTTTATCAGGGTTAGGGAAATTAAATGGGCTTTATATGTGTGAATAATTTTGAGAGCTGAGATACTTTTTATAGTGGAGGTGGATTGGCGTTCTTGTACATTTTTTAATAGGGAATTCCACCAATATTAATCTCAAAAAATGTGTCCCCAATAATTTTAAGTCTGAAAAATGGGTTATAGGGTCCGAATATGAACATAAATTTTATTTTGGACCTTTTTCTTGGTTTTTTTGGGATTTAATTTTATGGTTTTGTCCTTAGTTAAGTTATTTTTTCTCCTAAAAACCATAATTAATTTTAATCACATTCATTAATATATTTTATAGGAAAAATAAGTTGAAAATATTTGAAATAATGAATTATGATTATTATGAATATGGAATACAATTTTATAAATTGTAATCACATAATGGGATGAATTTGTTTTAAAATTTATCCCACATATGTGTCATGACATCGGGTTTTTTAAGCGTAGATGTTTAAAAGTTTAAAATTTATTATATCCAATTTCAATTTGAAATGTGTTCTAATGACCAAAATTTGATTAATTTAGGAATATTAGATATAATTATACTTAGATACAAAATTTTAATTTAATTTATCTATATAAATAAAATATATATATTATAATTTTTGAATTAAAATTCAGTATTTTTCACTATTCATTCAAAAATAATGTTTTTTCTAAAAAATCAAAAATATTCATTCTAGGATAATTTGGAAATAAGGAATTAAAAATTGAATTTTAATTTATATAAATTAATATATATAAAGTTTTAAAAAAATTATTTTTATTATTCTTCATTGAAGGACATAAAAAGTAGATCATCTGAGAAGGTATTATTTTCAAACATATAATTACTTTAACAAAAATTTCATGTCTTCTTATAAATATTTTTTATTTATATAAATACATTATAAACAATATTTAGAATTTAATTATTACTTTTCATATTACTAATTTTAATGTTTAGGATATAATTAACACATTTCAATAATTATAAAAAAATGATGTTTCGTAGAACCCCAGTGTTGCAAGTAAGGGAAGAAATGTTGGTATTTATTGTAGCACATGATTATATTTTTGTAGTTTATAATGAAATTTTGAATTTTTGTAGTGTGCAATTAAATTCTTCAAATAAAATTTATTTAGTCAAAAAATTCCAATTAAAACTCAAGGCGTTATATTCTACCCCCTTTAAAAAATATTTCCATCAAAATTCATCACTATAATACAAAATATGAAGGATAATTATACCTCATTATATTCTATAGTTTCAATATATATTCCTTTAAATTTTTGTTTATCAAAAACAATTATGACCATGTCAGTGGTCTTGTTTCGGAAAACGTTCTTTACACAATAGAAAATGTCAATTGGTAGTTCTTATAAAGAAATATACAACTCTAGAGGTATGACCACTGATTTGAATACATATAAAGGGTCATGTATGTACTTCCTTGAGATTGATACATGGAAAACATAGTTGACTTGAGATATTTTTGGAGGAAGTTTCAGGAAATTGGTTTTCATCCCGATACGATCAATAATTCCAAAAAATCTATATATATAAGGATTACTTTCACTATATTCATGAATACCATAACCATCTTATAGGAATATATTCATAAAAAAATTATTTCCAACTTAACATGGTAGATCCCACCATTGGTTATCATCATTACATTTATACTGACTTTAAGCTTTATTGATATGTTGTCGAGTGGTTCTATCCTTCTATTCCATTTCTTTAGCTATACCATGTCCCAATAGTTTTCTTTCTACAACATGATATATGCACATTGGATCTCTGTATTAATTCATTAAGTAAAACATAAGGATCCAAATTAATTATTGAGTGGAATATATTGCTGTATGAAAACTAAAATAGAGGAATTTGTTAATCCAAACCACCCTTTAAATCACAATAACAATATATCAACATATCCTCTATGGTTTCAGTATATATTTTAGACTGACCATCTTTATGAAGATAATAATAAATTCCAAAACACAATTATGTGTCAAGTTCTTATAGAATAATTCTCAAAAACATTGATGTAAATCTCAGATTCCAATTATATATAATATAATGAGTTACTCCATGAAATTTGAAAACTTCTTTAATGTATATCCTAGAATGTTGATCCATTTAATAGAATTATTTAGTAGTTAGGAAGTGTGATTACTTAGTAAGGATATCAACATCCAACCATTTATCATTAATCCCATTAGAGGTTTTTGGGAGTCCAAAAAAACAATTCTATGGTGATTTTATCCAATTTCCACTTGGGTATGGGTTATGGACGCAACATCCCCTTAGACTTTTGTCTTTTAGCCTTATCGTGCTGGAATACCAAGCACTGAGTATATACTCTGTGATATCTCTCATCAATCCATCCCACAAGATGTATTCCTTCATATCAATATACATATTCATACATTATTTCTGAATAGAGAATTATGAATTATGAGATTCTACTAATATATCCTTATTCAAAAACATAATGATGGAACACATACATGGTTCCTAAACATTATCATTCCATCCCTGTCAAGGTTAAAATTATGAACATTTTTAACCTAGTTTTTATTCTCTAGATCTTACTTCTTCTTATCTTTAATAATTACATGGATATAGGTTTGAATATTCAATTGATCAAGATAACACATTTCCCATTCCTTTAGAATTTCTAGATTCATAATTTAAAAATTTATAATTACATATTATTTTTTAATCATTATCATAGATAATCTACTAGGATCCTTTTAACTCAAATCATCGAACACCTCGTTCTTTTTCTCATGGTTTTAATGTATTGAGTAGTCATAATCCGTTATCATCAATAAACATCTTCTCTGCATCATGTTTAGATCCTTCTATGGGAAAACATATATTATACTTTTATGAATAGTATTTATATAACACATTTCTCTAAAAATATAAATCCTTCATATCTACAATGAAAAAATTACCACAACTAACTCCAAATCCCAAGTTGTGTAATTTTGACATTGAATCTTCAACGATCATAAGGAATAAGTGATTACCATGTTATTCTTCATTAGAAAATATTCAATAACATTAATGGAGACATCACTATATATTGAAACCCATTCTCCATTATAGGATAACATAAAAATAGGGGAACTAACTGACCTTATATTTAGTCCCTTGAAATTTTCCTCTCCTTCGTCTTTCTAGAGGAACTTGGCACGATTCCATGATATCTTTGTCAAGGGATTTGATAGTTTCAAGAAACTATCCCCAAACCAACGATATAATCTTCATAAACCAAGAAATATATAGATCTTAGTCATTGTATATAGTCTAGTCCAACATTCAATATCCTATTTCATTGATGGATCCACAATTATACCCTCTCTAGAGATTTGATACCATAAATATGAAAAAAATTCAACCCAAATTAACTCTTTGTAAATTTTTCCTAAAATTTCTCCTTCTTAGGGCCATTGGTACAATTATTTTGTGGTATTTATTCTCATCCATAATCTTTAAGTAGTTAATAATATTATATATAAACACTACCACAAAATTGTCGAGGTAATCTCTAAAGAATATATATATTATATGCATGAAAATATAATGGTAATTAGTACTACCAAAGGGATTAACTATATATTCATAGTGTCTATAACTATTATAGAATATGATCTTGTTTATATCCTCTTTCTTGTCCATAAATGGATGATATCCATATTGACGGCTAATCATAGCAATGTCTTGAGCTCAATGTAGTTCATTAGATAAGTTATCAATAAGGAGAAGAAAATACTTGTTTTTGAATGTGAACTTGTTCACCTTTCAATAATCAATGTATAGTTGAAGTGATCCATCATTATTATTTATAAAGAGAAATGGTCCACCCCAAGGTGACATACATGGCCGAATAAATACCATATCAATGTTTTTGTGAAATTTATTCTTCAATTCTTGCAACTAAATTGGATCCATTCTATAGGGATTATATTATATTCATTTCAAACTAGATATGAATAATATTGATAACTCGACATCATGTTTTTGAGGAAGTCTAAGAAACTATTGTGGGAATACATTGAAATATTCATAGATAATATGAATATCATTGTTGTTATGTTTTTCCCAACCTTTTGAGATAGAGATACCTTCTGAATGGGAGTTAAGACCCATAAACTGGATATAAGATCCATCGTATGTTCACACATAGAGTCACATTTATAAATGATCACATATCGGTTTGAAATTTCAAATTTTACTACAATTTATTAAAATTTTATGTGATATTTATGAATATAAATCCAATACATGCCTAAGATGATATCAAACTCATTAAAAGGGAGAATGAATTTTTTTTCCAGAAGCACATTCCCAAAAATGTCAACTGGGGAGTAATCAGAAACTCGAGATGCAATCATTATACAATTAGGGGTTTGTACTATTAATTTCACATCTAATTGTTTTAGTGTATTATTAATACACATATAAATTTCTTTTGATATGAAATAGTGGGTATATCTTGAATCAAATATGAAATTTTTAGTACTTGAGTTGATGGTAAGTTTATCTTTGACTGCATCATTATCATAAACCTATTAGAAATAGTAATAAAAAGAGATTTTTCTTTTTCCCTCATTTTTAGAGGTTTATAATGTCGATAAACATCACTGTCCCTCGAGCTTGTTGATTGGTGGTCCTAATTCCCATCCTCATTACAATTTAAGCACAAAATTGTGGGAGGTGCATTTTGTGTAGCTTCCTATATATTTTCATCATTACCCATCTTCTTTTCAGCAATTTGGAAATAAATTTCCCAATTTCCATCCCATCATAACATAAAATAATTATTAGAATCCAATAGTAAATTACCTCTATTTTTCCACTCACACTTATAACATAAAAGAATGACATTTTTCTTTGGTACATGGATTTTTTCTTTTCCTTTGAATTCTATATTCGTTTTCTTTTAAAAACCACAAGATTGATGCATAAATACATCCACCATTTCTACATTGATAGCATAGAAAAAAATATATTCATAGATACTAATGTATATTATGTACAACTAAGTTATAATACATGGTATTAAGCTACTAAATAACCTATGAACCTTACATTCTAGTTGGATGATAATTCCATAACCGAAACTTAGATGTTTTGTAACATTATCTTTAATGGTACTGATATATTCATCCTCATTTTTCATTAAATCACGGAACTCCTTTTCCATCTCCATATAAGTAACATGGGTAAATAACTTATTTAATAATATGTAATTGAACTCATCCCAGTCCATGAATTCAATTTCAACTTACTATCTAAAATAATTTATTAGAGTCCACCATTTCTCAGATTTTCTTTCTAACTAATAAATTTATTTAATGACTCTCACATGTTCCGAACACTTGATAACAAATAATATACTTTCAATGGTACTAGAACAGTGTTCAAGAACAAGTAGATCAAGAAATCTCACTGAACGAAGGTGGATTGTTCCTCATTAAGGACTCAGTATATTGGGGTTCCCTTATTTTCTAATTTTAAATAACAATATGATTCAAAACATAAGAAATTTGGGTGATCAAAGTAACTAGATTTTTCATTCCTTTAATCATATCATTTTGTTAGTAGTGAGGAGAATTGTTTCAATATTCATCATAATCAAAATTAATGTGGTTCCTTTGGGATCCATCCATTGAATAAAAGTAAAAATCATATATTAATAAATAATTATCATAGTGAGGAAACATATATTCATGAAAACCAACTTATATGGTTTATAGATTATGACACTTTTTCTAATATATGAATCCTTAGGTTTATACATGGTTATTTATAGAATACTCCTATTTAAATAATTCATGATGGTTCGTGAAGAGTTTGTTTATTACCAATGCATATAACTGAGAGTGCCAAACCACTTGTGAAACAAGGTCTATGGTCATGTTCCAGGTTACTCTCAAGTCATGCATGACACACCTTTTTATAGGTTCTACCCCTATGTTCATCTATGTCAGAGGAACATCCCATTGAAGAATCCATACATAGATGTATTCATAAGAAAACACTCACTCTATCCTTCTCAAAAATTCCAGGACATTTTTCTATACTTCTCATATCATTCCTTATACATAGAATTATTATTTTCATGAACTTAGGGTTATCACCAAGTTATTCACATCTTAGATTACAATGGATAACTATAATTTTTATTTGATACCAAATTTTGTGACCCTCTAATTTTATATATCAACATTAAATCATTTTCTTGTAGAATACTTAATATATTGTCCAAACATATTCCAAAATACTGTAATGGTCTAGTGACTTTGGAGACATGAAAACTTAAACATTGGTTTAATGTGTGTTACATTATCTACGACTTGGTTCTCCCTTACTAGAACCCTTTTTAGAAAAGTCAAATATAATATTTATATTTAAAACCTGGGGAGATGAAACATAAAAAGGGATGAGATCAAGTGCTTGGTAAGGGTAAATAAGGGATATATTTAAGTATAAACATAAGCATATGGGGTATGTTAATGTGATCATAACATGAGAAGATTATACCCTACATATCTAATATCATGAACATGAATAATTCCATAAATATTATAAGTTTTTAAGGAATGTATCGTAATGGAATCGAGATCATAAGCCATGAAATCATAACATATTGATAAGACACGTAATTACGTAAAACACATAAACAAGTAACATCATTCCTTATTATTCAAGGCACATTTCTAAAACTTATCATGTCACTTCATGGGGATGATACCTATGGGAAAGGAAACACCACCATCCCTAGTAGTGTACATTCTTTTTAGGGGATCAGGTTTCCCCATCTTCCATAGTGGATTGTGTATCCCCATCATCCCATAGTAAATCGGATGTCCCCATCATGCCATTCAAGATCAGGTCTCTCGATTTCCCATAGTGAATCATGACTATCAAAATTCTTCCTATTATTATCTCATGGGATATTATTCATTTCCCAATGAATTAGGGTAGATATAGGTACCCCATATCATAATTATATCATACATATATGTTCAACAATGTCTTAGATAGTCATATCATAACTGATGAAATTAAATTGGTGTCATAAACATGTAATAATATCATAACCTATGGAAAAAAAAGAAACATTTCATAATCATTTCAACAAAGCATAACCCAAAAAAGAATATGGTTTCCTAATCATATAACTCATGAAATAGAAACGTGTTTCACGTGCATCATACAATCAAAACATAAATCATTCATAGAAATAATATGAATGGAACCATGGGATCATTTTCTTGAAGGGAAAGAGTAACTCAACCAGATGAAAACTTAGAAGGAAAATAGTTTTGAAATATCTTTTATAAACAATTATTGAGAAAAAATATAATTTATTCTTTATGAAATTTATTTTTTTGAAAACTAATTTTTGAAACTTTTTCTATCACATATAAAGGATGCTAGAAAAAAGTTATAAAACTATTTTCTTGAAAATAGATTTGAAAGAAATATAAAGAAATATTTTTTAAAAAAAATCCCTTGAAATTGAACATTATTTTTCTTTTTAAGAAAACATTTTTGAATTTTTTCTTAACATTGTTTTTTAAATAAATAGGTTTCTAAACAAAAAGAGAAATAACATTGGATTTTAATAAAAACATTTTATTAATTATATTAAGTATAAAAGATCTGGAATATGATACCAATATATAAATATATCATTTACCACAAAAGGATAATAAATTTAATGATATTTAATGAGATATGGATCATCAAATTTCATCAATGGAATCATAATCGTAAACAATATTGATAAACGGTGAGATTTTTTCAACAAACTCTTTCGACTTTTTAAAGTTGATCCATAGTCCCCATGTAAAAAATTGAAATTAAATGGGGATTAAAATTTAATGGAAACAAGGAAATTAGTTATATGACATGTAAAATGTTAGTATATACACCTCATAACATAATACAGGTACACAAAGAAACATTCTTCTCAAAGCATGAAAATCGAGACAAACTATCTTATAGATTTGGCAACTTTTGAAAAGTAAAACCCCTTGAAAGTGAGATAATGAAATTAATATGTAAATAAAAATACATTTAAGTATAATAATTATCTAATAAAGTTATGGAATCAATATAAGCATCAAACATTGATTAATGGTGAATAAACCATGTGTCTCATGGAAATAAAAGTGAGTCTAGAAATCCCCCTAACATCTCTCTAAAATCTCGTCACACTTGTACAAACCTCATATATAATAAACATAAGTATATTATAGATATAAAATAAAAAAATATTATTATATTTAATAAATATATTATTTTATTCTGACTTTATATTACCCATTTATTAACAACTCCATGATAATGAAACATTTAGGGAGATAATTCTTTTGTTTTACTCTTATGTTTTGATTTGTTATATTTTTTGTCCTCATAATTATATCATGATATTTAAACATTAATACATGATATAAATATATATTTTTTAGAATATATTTATTTAAATTAATCTATAAAGGATAAAAATATTAAATGAAATACACCTTTCATGGAGATAGTAGGTCATACGTAAGTGTAAATGTTGTTTGAATTTTTTCATATTGAAAGAAAGAAATTATGTTCTACAAACACACACACACATATATATATATATATATATATATATATATATTATACTTTATTTTTATTTATATAATTTTACTAAACCCATCATCATTAAATTCCATGTAATGTGTGAACAAATCACATTTTTTGAGGAGGCGGTAATCTACACATCAACAAAGGAAGTTATCGTTTTGGCACAAAATGTAAAGAGTGACGGTATGTTTTATATAATAAATAAAAAAACAAAAATACATAATAAATATCTTATATAAAATATAAAAATATAGTTTCCATCATAATTCCCACATATAAGAGGTGGTAAAGGAAAGGCAAACAACATAATTTTGTGGGTGGTAGTTCGTCGTAAACAAGAACAAAAAGTTCATTACCTATTAGATGGATGTGTCTGTAAGTATAGAATGAAACCATAGAATAACTAAATATAATTATATTAAGTATAATTAGGTTATTATATAATAATTTAATAAAAATAATTTAGGTTTTTGAGAATAAAAATAATACAATGGAGGTTGAGGCAGGATGTTGCCTCTTCTTTGGGTAACTCCTCTTGGTTCATACAAATAGGCTTCTTTGGACCAATTTATTCCCATATGGATGTTTATATGATTAAGGTAGGGATATTTGGAGATTATTTGTTCTGTTTATTTATTACATAGTGGATTTATAGGTGTCAATATTGTGGAGTGGTGAGTACTTATTTATAGTGAAGGTGGATTTCCATTCTATTTAATTTCAGAAATGGAGATTACACCCATGTTGTTTCCATGTCATGTGGCTCAAATAATTGTCAGAATCTGATAAATGGGACTATAGGGACAAAATAAGAACATAAAATGGATTTTTCACATGTTTTGGAGTCAAAATTTTCCTTAATGTTATGATTTTGGCCATTGTGAAGTAAATTTTTTTCTTAGTCACTATAATTAATTATAATCACATCCACAAATTGTTTGGTCCAAAAATTGGTTAAAATTATTAGGAATTATAAATTTTTATTCTTGCAAATATTTATTCCATTTTTCAAAATCGTAAACATATAATTGGAAATAATTAATTTAAAATTATTTCCACAGACATGTCACAATGATGGGTTTTTTAAGTGTAGAAGTTTATAAGATTAAAATGTTTTTATATAAAAATTCTAGGTGAAATTTGATTAAAGGGCCAAAATTTGATAAGTTTGTGTATATTTGATCTAATTATACATTAAAACCAAATTAAAAAAATAATTTCACTACATAAATAATTCGATGAAATTTATTTTTGAATTAAAATTTTGTATTTTTCTCCATTAATTCAAAAATAATTTTCTTAAGAAAATTTAAAAAAAATCACCCTAAGATAATATTGAAATTATTATTCAAAAATAATGTTTTTTTATCAAATTAAAATTCTAAAATTGGATAAAATAAATTTTATTATTTATAATAGAGGGTCATAAAAAGTTGTTCATTTCAAAAAACAACATTTTCAAACATATAAATAGATTAAGAAAAATTTCATATTTTATTATAAATATGTTTGATTTATATAAAACCATTCTAAATAATATTTAAAATCTAGAAACTATAATTAATATTACTAGTTTTAATGACTACGTTATAATGATCTTGTTTAAATAATTATTATGGAAAAATGTTGTTTCTTAGAAACTCAATGTCACATGTAATGAAAACTAAGTCGATGTTTAATGTTGTCCAAGATTATCATGGGGTAACAGATAATGAAATTTTTAATTAGTGTCAGGTAAAATATATTAAATCATATAAAATTAATTTATTCAATAAAATTTATATAAAACTAGGATTTTTATATAACCACATACTTGTAAGGTTCATATCTACTCTTGGAAGATGCTTTTGAATATCCTCTTTATGAACCTAAAATTTGTAATATCCAGAATAGAAGTCAATTTTGGAGAACCGTTGCACTCCCCTAAATTAATTGAATAAACCATTAATTTAGGGTATTAGATACTAATTATTTACCTTAAATTGATTAATATTTTGATTATCCACACTCAAATAAATATTTTCAACTTCCTTTTCACAAACAAAATTGTGCCTGTCGAGGGAGAAATACTATGCCAAATGAACCCTTTAAGTTAAAACTCTTCCATATATAAATTCAATTCCATTAGTTTTTTTTCTGAAATATATTAAGATGGATGTGAGATGAGACTATTACCTAGTAGTATATCAATCATAAATATAGCATCTCTTCTGTGTTGAATCCATGATAAATTATCCCAAAAAAACATCCGTAAACTGATCAGAAACTATTGGAAAACTACTATTCTGGATCTCATGCACTTATTTGAAATTAAAATCTACCAACATGTATGAGATATTTCTAACCACTAGTTCTAGTAATCCTATTACACCTTCCATTATATTTTTGTCTCCATTAAATGGATGCTAAATTCCATCTTCAGTTGAAAACTAACCCTTTGAGTATACTATCTGATGTGTGGTTTAATCATTTTCATCCAATACATACATAAGACTATGTTATAGACATCCATATTAAGCATAGGGAAGTCCCATATCAATCAGATCCATCAACAGTTACAAAACGTGATTTTCACGTAAAATAAGGACACACTATTTTTTCCAAGAGGATTTTGATGTTTCAAAACAGAAGGCTATATCATAACACGAAAACCCAAAAGACCAACAACATAAGAAGAATTAAATAAAGTGATGAACCAGTATCAAAAAAACTAATTCATAAGTTATGAATTCAAAATAATCACACAACTAACCATCGATCTTCGGGGTTGATCACCCACAATCACTTAAAAATATCCATAAAACTACTTATTCAATATTTTTTTCTTTATTTCTCTATTGATATTTAACTAGTTGATGAGTAATGGTATACCTATTATCACCATTTATTTGTTGGTTTTTATAATGAGAACTATTCCGTTGACCACATCTCTTCGAAGCATATGACTTCTGTGAAACATGATATGTGATTTGAGTGATCAACCTTGAATAAATTTGAAAATAGCCTTAAAATTCCCTATTTGGTTGAATTTGTATCATTATCTTGGTGGTTCTATAAAATCCCGCATAATGTGATCAAAAGATCCAAACTGAGAACATCAAAATATTATCTTGGGATTATGGGGAAGATTCATTAATCAAACTATTTGCTTATGAGTCATCCCTCTACCATGAAAAAAGGTGTCCCACTTCCAATTATTATAATCATTCAATTTTCAACCATTTCCCATATGTATCAATATAATACCTCCACCCTTTTTTCTTGAGATGTATATTTTTTCATTGTAACTCTATTTACCATCTCTATATACTACATTATAAAAATAATGGTAATATTTGAGAAATTATCCTGCCTCAACCCCTATTAAAAAATGTTGTAGAATCCGAGCATGATTTACCACAAAACCTGTAGTAGGATCGTTTTCCACAAGACCTCAAGTAAACCTCCCCATATGCCTGATATTTTCGACTAGCATCAACAGTCTAATTATTATATAGTGATGGGACTATAAGCTTTCAATTAGAGTTTCACAATACTGTATTAGAATGTAAATAAGAAAAATTAGAGGATGTAGTAACAAATGAAAATGAATTGGAATATAATTTCAATATCTTAATACAAGTAACTGGCCAACACCAGTACATACAATAAGTCATGCATGTTCAGATGATTCTACAAGATAAAAGTGAGAGGTACAACAAATTAAAAAGACTATGAGCCCAAAGGATAACTCCATGAGAATCTTCAATACATTCTCAGTCATGTCCTCCCAAGAATCCATGTAAAGAACACTACATAAGAAATTAATCCATGGACCTGAAAACATATAGAACTTCTTAGCTACCCCATTCCAATGGAAGCCTAAGCAGGATGTGGGATATAATCCCATTATTACACCACCAATGGTGTATGTATATATCAAGTTCATTCAATATAGAATCTATGGTTTGACATTATAGGTTAATGGAAGGAAATAAATAAATAAATAAAACTATAGTCCAGGTTCCTAAAATTTATAGCCTCCTAATTCTACCAACATCGACCTAATCCTAATTTTATAACCAATGTATCCTATAGAAGTAAAATGGAAATGTACAAGGCATTATATATGATGAAAAAAATGTCAGTCCACCCTAATCATAAGTGTTATCTTGGTGATCAAGCATCTATAAAATTAATCCAATCATATAAATTCTATATTGTATTTATAATAATTATGACAGTAAGGAACTATAAGTAATCCATGCAATATATCCATAAAATCTATTAATGGAAACTATAGCCCATATAATGAATCCCTTAATATAAATCCCTTGGTCTCTAGAGGCTCCATAAATATAATCAATATCACAAAGTGAATCAAAGGTGACCTGTAACAGTGTATCTCATATCAATCAGGGTATGGAAAACTCCATATTTGTTCCATGTATCTCAAATAGCAGACTCGGTATCACCTGAGGTGTGGTATAACAATATTTCTAATGAGTCCCTACATAGTTTATCCCCTAGGGAACAAGTTTGACTCATGAGTAGAAATAAATGGACCATAGATCATGTACATTGAATGACAAATGATTTCTCTTGGCACAATAGGTGGTACCAATCCATGAACGACGAGTCTATCCATGGTGTCCTTATGTTAAGGACTATGATCTCTCCCATTTTATAATTAGATGAGTCGTAGTAACCAATATCATTCATCAACTATGAATATAATATATATATAGATAAGAATTCTATCCAAACATTAAATTTGTGCCAAAACTATGGAATAATGGTCTTATTCACAATGCACTAAGCAAAAGCATAAGAATTGGGAATCTAGGAATTCTCATATGGAAACAAGCATTATTATTCAACCACATGAATAAAACATTTTTCACATCATATAATGAAAATTATATTGAATATAATGCATAATTGAGGAAGCATAAATCATATGCATGAGCTGTAATTGTGGGAAATGAATCATAATAACATTAAAAAGATATAAGTCTAAAGAAAGAACCAAAGGTATTTCATTAGATTCATCCAACAAATTTAGTCGAAATCAATTCATTCAATTAGTTCATCTATGACATGAATCATAAATATTAATCATTAGGGCCAAACATGTGGAAAATCATTATTTATTTAATTCATTAAAATTGAAATTTATTAAAGGCACAACACACCCCAACGGGTGTTCAACAAAACCAAGCTCATGGAATTGGGTTAAAAAGGGGAAATACACCAATCAAAATGGATAATTTCAAATTGATCACCCAATTAGTGATTCTCCACCCACCAGGTTCATACCAGAAAAAGTGCTAAGCCCAAAATTAATTTGTTTTACAAAAAAGGAGGCATCACTGGAAGAGTCTATCATAAGAAACAATAACGCACCAAATAAAACACAATAAAACATTAGTAAATAAGATATACTACACAGATTATGCCTCGAGGGTTTCATTTTTCTGATATCAATATTTTATTGTTTTCTGGTCATAGATAAATTGAAAAAATGGATGAACACCATGAAAATTGAGAGAACTAGCTCAGAAGATGATTAAATAATCAAGAGAGAAATAGAGATAGATAGAAAATGGATCAAGAGGAAAATAGAGATTATTGAGAGGTATCCATATGGACCAACAATGCTTAATTCCCACAAAAGATGAATGATATAAATCAAATCCTCATGTATGAATTGTATGAGCCTCACGCATGTGGTTAGTGGAAACACCCACTTGAATGAAGGGGGTGGGTGGAGGGATTCGTTTATTTGGCTCATTATGGTAATAAAGGTAATTCCATTCAAAAGAGGGGTTTCACAATTTTTATGAAAAATTCTTTCAAACCATGCACCAAATGTGCAGCCCCAGCTGCTAAAGAACAACACCCCACATGGTATTCTACATAGTTTGATCGACCATGCACCAACCATGAGATTAATAGTAAATACAAATATCCTAAAAAGAACTAAAAATGTGGGTAAGGTAACGGTTTGGGAATCCATGTGGGTCCCATGTGGATAATATATCTTCACCAATAGGTGTCACACAATTTTCACTTGTGGGATGCACAGTTTCCTTAAAATTGTTTGATCATACTAGTCCACCCAAACAAGTGTTTTTGGGGCATGACCCTCTCAATACACAAAAAAAACACCCAAGAAACCTCTATTTCATTCAACCAAATCAAATAAAAACACATTCACGTGTTTAAATATGTGTTAATCAAGACCAAAACCCAGTTTACAAAACATATCGTCTGGAAAATGAAAAAAATTCAAAATCCTTTATAATTTCATTTGATCCAAAAACATGGAATGCTACAATCTCACAACCATTAATATTATTTTCCTTGATAAGCCTTTCAGAAATGAAGATAACATCACATTACCAACTTAGGTCCTGAATTCTTGTTGAGATGCTTGTCTTTCATCTCCAAACACCGAACACACCTTCTAGTATCACGTTAACATATATCACATGAGCCACATAAACATAATCCAATGCTTTATTTTCTGAACTAAAGTATTCATACAGAGCTAAACTGATCCTATCAAACTAGATACATGATCTCATGTTCATCTATTACCCATAAATCCTCTAGATCTTCTTCACAGTTTCTGTAATTTAAGGACAAATTATGAATCATGGTATCTCTATTTTTATAATTTCCCTTTAAGATGCTCCTATTGAATTCTAATGATAGTCATGACATGATACTTGATTAAATATTCTATCAATGGGTATATTTCAAAATGAACCCTTTTGAACTAATCGCACTAACGATTCCATGAAAAGATACGGCTAACATTTACATATCATGCGTCTTAACTGGATAGTGTGTATGAAACTGTTCCTAACCAAACAATTTTTATGAAATTAGTGGAAAATATTTCAATACAATATCGTATTACTATTTCCAAAATACTTATCTTAGACAATTAGAACATTTTAAAATCAAATCCTAGTTCCTATAGATGAATTACCCTTAAGGCCTCCCTGATCACATTCACTAAATCCTACAATCAGCTTCAGGGGAAATTTCAATCAAAAAATTCCCTTTTAATTATTGTTCCTCTTCACAAACATGGAAAATTTATCGATCTGGAATAGTTGGATCATCAAGATTAAAAACATTTATTTGGGCCTAACTGATGTCCAGGAAACCTTGGAGACAAAAATTATATTCCAACAAGTTCAGCCTATGAAACATCAAATGGCCTTTAAACGGGAGATATTTATACCAAGCCGAATGTCCACATTCAAAGAATGCTAAATGATCATAAAGAGGAATCCCAATGGTGATCTAGTAAAAAGAACAACTGGTTTCCAAGATCCTGACCATGGAATTCCTACATGGGAATCATGTACAACATACGACTAACCATTCCACTAAAATAACAACTCATTTGTAGTTCACTAGGATAGATACCAAGCAACATGACCAGTGGATTTTAAAACATATAGCAGCATACAACAAATACCCTCTTTGTAAACCAAGGTATCATCAAGATATGGTACATAATCATATTTTTTGTAAATATTACACTGATATTATTTGAATGGAATCCAAAGAGGATATGACACACTTTTGAAACATAAAAAGTAATTTCTTGATGTAGTTTCCACCAAACCATACCAAACTGTTAAAATGAGTGAAAATAGAACTTCTATTGGTTTACTTATTCTGAGAAAATTATGGATTTAACTGTTGATGCATCACCAAAATAACCATGATTCCTTCACAACCTGAGGCACCCCATGGTCAATCAGGAATAATCACTATGGAATAATCTCAACAAATAATGTATTCAATGTTTTTGCATACATCTAAGAACAACATTATTGTTTTATATAGAAAGAACAGACATAATGATAATAGATTATCATCCAAAGGGAATTTTTAAACAAGAATGGCCATTTTAAAATGGTATTTTCATGGTTGGTATCCTTATATATGGAATTACACATTCAATTATAATTAAATTGATTCTCCTCACCTATTGAGTTTTCTTAATGTTGTATTTATAGAGGGAGGGATCTTATCATTTGGTACATGCTCCATCGAATACTAATTATTGTTTCTGTTGGTGGAAATCACTCCATAGAATGTATTAAAAAACATAGATAACCTTCTTCTCAATGGAGATATATTAGATTCAAATGTATATGTACTTGTGACTATCCACCTAGGTTATGCCAATGTTCTCGATAGCATTGGGAATAAAAAGAAAATCATTTAACATGTGTGTCAATCACATTATCCTTTGAGAACAGAACCCTAATAATTGGGATGAGTTTTATTTCATCAGAAGCTCGTGTTACTCTACTCTGGAGATGACCTTAGATTCAAGTACAATATATCAAGAATAAATATTTATCCCTAAACAAAAACTATTCATTGTAAACCTCAACAACTCAAAGGTATCGAATATTTCTATTCATACTACACCAAGATCACCGGATAAACAACACATCCCTAATACTATCATTAATCTTGTCATCCCTATATATCCATATATCTGACGTCCCATAAAAAATAACACACTAAAAGCATGTTACTATGTAAGACTGTAAAATAGGCTGACGACCACCCATGTCTTCAAATACTAATGAGTATGAAACAGATAGTTCACTTGACTTAATAAGCGGTTGACCATTATCATGGCATGTATAACCTAATGAAATCAATAAATATTTAATTCTCAAACTCTTACTAAAGGTCAAAATAATATATTACCTCCCATTAAAAAAGGTGTTGTTTTGGAATCAAAGAGTCCTTCAATAAAAAAGTACCCAAATTGTACCATTGATCAAAAATAAGATAGCATTTAGTAAGTCTTTTTAGGATTTTATGGTGATACCTATAGAGGGATATCCCCTTACTGAAGCTCAATGATTTGACCCAAAATGAGGTCATGAATATGATACTCAAATAGATTAAGATCATACCATTTATGTTTAATTAGTATGGAAAGAGGCCAATAGGTAACCCTCATGTTCCCATTTCCAAGGAGTATCTAGAGGAGACTCAAACTACCCTTACATGGTGCCCAGAACAAGAAAAAAATTGAGCTATAATTTTAATTCATTAAACAAAATAACCAAAAAACACTTTAAAAAACATCAAGGATTTATTTCAAAGTCAAACCAATACTACTCAAAATAAAAACGAATATTGATAAGGATGTAAGAAAAATGAGTAAGTTATATTAAAATTCATTTTAATCATTATAAATTTTTGATATTGTATTATAATTAGACCATTTTACCATATAACCTCATTTAAAACACTTATCATTTATTTGTAAGGATTACAAAACATACAACTCAGTGATGATTAAAATGCCTTCTATTAATAAAATAGGTACTAGTCAAAAGGATACCACCTTAAATTTATATGAAACCCCATATAACAACTATAACAATCTAAAATCATCTTAAAAGATATTATACATCCCCATAGGTTCAGACCAAAAGCAAGGAAAATGAAAGGAAACCTACAATGGTCCCATTGTGAATTTCAAAAATTTGGCTATATAGGTCATTATTTCCTAAGTAGTGGAGGTGCGAGCATCAATAAGGAAACAATACCATTTAACTTTGAGCATAGAAACATTCATGTTTGTAGATGTTTAACATATAATTCTCATAATAAATGGTTTAGTTTTATGGGTTACCCCCTCAAAATTATAATGCACCCATACTCTTTACAAGTTTCAGATAGCTCTCGTCTTACCAAAACCATTTAATATTAGATTAAAGGAATAATTATTATCCTTAACATTGATGAAAAATCTTTTATGTAAATGAAGTTAATATATAATTAATTTAGTATATGGGTTACCATTTTATAATTTATAAGGAACACATACACCTTACAAATGGTAAATAGACTCCCATTTAATCACAACCACCAAGATTCTTCCTAAGATAAAAGTGTACAGAATAATGGAAATTAGAAATAAATCACATGAATTAATCACATAATATCATAAGAAATTTTACATTTTAATAGAGAACAAGCCTCTAAAAGAAACATGATAGGCTAATATGTAAGAAGGATACACTCATATATGGCACATAAAGAAATCATGCTTCTAATCAAATACATAAGAAGGTGAATATTAAACATGTTGAAAAAATTTATAACATAGAATATATAAGTCTTAATAACCATAAAACCCAAATAATAGAAGCATGGAAAAACACTCATTGAAAATAACACCGAAGACAAATTAAAAATTCAAATAGCCTAACAATGCAACCCACATGGCATGGAATATGCATGGTACATGAGTTCATATGTTCCAATAATGATATAAGGAATGACACTTCCTTTAAATACACTACCCATGGTTAATATTATGATCTCATAACTCATTATGTAGTTTAAAGTAATCTATTCACCAAAGGTGAAATCATAATGATATATAATAGTGAACAACAAAAATAGTAATCTCAACTCTGGCCACTTAGACATTTCCTAGTACGTGGGTTGATAACTCCAAGGAACATCAATTTACAAAGGGCTGAAACATTCCTAGATTCATGTATACAAGCCCAAAATAGTGATCCCACGGAAATAGTGCTTTGATAGCACTTTATAAAGTCACATCATGACTAAGCAATAAATTGGTTGCCATATCGGTTTCAACATGACCTAATGTACCCCTCCAATATTCCAGAGGATATAAACTAAAATAATTGGTCTAAGGATGAAATAGTGGGGACACTATAACCTCATGATCATATTATCATATAAGTATATAAAAAATTAATTAACAAATGTAGTGTAACCAGTAATAATTGGAAATGTTTTTGAAGAATAATTAAAATGACTACAAACAATCAACTGGACAATAGTAATGTGTATAATAATGCATTAATGTTCAAACTATGCTATAAGATACAAGAATGAGGTACATTACAATAAAAAGAAAAAGATCCCAAATGATATCTCCATGATAATCCTATGTACTCACTCAGTTCTGTTCTCCCTAACTGCCATTTATACATCACAAAATTAGAAATAAATACAAGGATCTGAATATATGTAAAACTATCCGAGTACCCTCGTGAAATAGATACACAAGTAAGCTGAGAGATATTATCCCAATAGGACACCAACAATGGTGTATATATCCTTATATTTTTTTCACACTAAAATGTACAGAGTTCCAAAATAAGTGAATGGAAATAAATAAATAAATAACAGTTTAGTCTATTTTGATAAAATGGATACACAAATGATTCTACATTATTTGGTCGAATCCATATTTAAGAAACATGGGAACCATTACACGAAAAATTGTAAATTATAAGGAATAATATATAAAAAAATGTTATTTGAACTCAATTATGAGCATTATTTTCAAGTTCACACCCATAAGACATCATTTAAGCATATAAATGACACTTGTTAATTATAATAGCTATGATAGTAAGGAAACTCCAGTTATTGAAGAAACATATCCTTCAAATCGAGTAAGTATAACCTAAACCCATCAAAGGCGATCCATAATTTAATCCCATGGGTCACTACATGTGCCCCCGATATAACCAATACCTCCAAGACAATCCAAGGTGACCTGTAATAGTTTTCTGCATATACCTCATGGTTTGGTAAACTCTAAGTCCATACCAGTTATCTATAATAGGGGATCAGGGATCACCTAAAGTATGGGGTATCCATTTTTTCTAATGAATCCATCCATGGATTCCCCAATAGGGATCTAGTTCACTCACAAGGAAAAATAAACTACAAGAAGATATCATCCAAGGAATGCCAAAGGATCTATCACGGCATGGAATTTGGTACCGTGTCGAGCATGGAGAGTCTATCCATGCCCTACTTATGTTGAGACTCATGTTCTCTCCCAGAAAATAAGAAGATGTGTCCTAGATACCAATATCATGAATCAATAAGGAATTTAATATATAACATTATAATCATGTTATCCAAACATTTAATCCAGTTCAAACTTACGGAGTAATGGAAATCAGCACAATTCATTAAGCATAAGAATAATATAAGCACTAGGTTACTAGGCATGTATATATGGAAACAAGAATAATAATTCATCCATGTGAATAAACAATAATGAACATCATATAATGCATATGTGACAAAATAAAATGCATAATAAATGTAGAAGAAAGAAAAATAATGAGAAATAAGAGTGATAAATAAAGATTAAGCATATGAAAAAGGTATAATACATGAGAAAAAAAGTAATTTAATTAGTTATATTCTACCAATTTAGTCCAAATCGATTCATTCAAAGAGTTTAGGTATGGTATAAAGAATAAGAAATAAGTTTAAAGGCCTAACACATGGGAAATAATCCTTATTAATTCAATTCATTAATAAAGACATTTTTTAATGGAACAACACACCCTCAAGGTAGTTCAAAAAAGTCCAAGATCATGTAATATGGTCTAAAAGTGTAGAAATCACCCATCAAGTAGGATAATGTCAATTGGATCACCCATGTTTTATTCTTTTCTCCTCATGGTCATACATGACATAGTGACGGCCCCAAAATTAATATATCTGACAAAAAGGTGTCATCGTCTAAAGAGTTCAGCATGTGGGGAAACGACACAACATTAAAAACACAACAAACCATTAAGATAGTATCTAGAGCACCTAAAATATGTAAATTATGCTTTAATCATCCAATATGATTCTCTGATTTGTTCCGATTTGAGATAATTTTAAGAAATGGACGAACGCCCTGAAAATAGGGTGAATTAGATATCACCATGATAATTTACTCTATAGAGATATATAAATAAAAAAGGATTCAAGTAGACCTTTAAGATTAAATATAGGAATCCATAGGGACTGAAGACTCTCTATTTCGATAACAGATGGATGAGATCAGTCAACATATAGGTTAGATGTTGGAGAAGAATCATACGTGAGGGAGGAGGAAACCCCTACTGAAATGAAGGGAGGTGGGAGGAGGAATTATGTTATTTGGTTCGTTAATGGAATAGAGTTAAATTAAAATCAAAAATATTGTTTCAAGTTTTAGATTCATAGTTTTTCCAAATCGTGCAACAACTATGTAGCTCATGCTACTTAATAATAACCTTGCATGATTGTCTCACATAGCTTGACCAATCATACATCAACCGTGTAATGAATAGGTCACACTCAATACCTAAATGGAACTACTAGTGAATGTTATAAAAATGGTTTGGGAAGACATTAATATCCCATTTAGATCACTTATTCTCACATATAGTAGTTGCATGGTTGGTAGTGGTGGGACATAGATTTTTAGACAAACAGTACGCCCTTACAAATCCACCCAAACAAGACTTTATAAGGGCCTGACACTCATAGAACAAAACAAACCACCCAATAAACCTATTTTTATTCCAAAAAATTCTAAAAACAATTAATTTATGTGTTCAAAATCCCAGAATTTGAAAATAAAAATCAGTTTTAAAAACATACCATCCACCAAATGTGACGGCTCGACCCTAGTTACCCAGAGTCGGTGTATTATTTTAATTTATAAACATGATTATAAAGAATCTACTCATGAAGTGCTGATCAGTTTAGAAGTCTTGGAAAATAGATTACATATATGAATATTAATTAAAATATCTAAAATAAAACAAAAAATAAATAATCCTTTGAGAACATCATTAATCCCCTAGCTTAACCCTACATATCAATCATATTACACTTTTTCACATCATGGGAAAAATAAAATGTATGAAAGATGTGATCATAGATGCTCTCTAAGTATAGCAATATAGAAACAACAATCATAAATAATCATAAACATTTACAGTAATGTAAAAGACTAAAACAAAAGTCTTTTAAACTTAAACATCAATATAATATAGAAACGATAAATCAAATAATGACATTTACATATTCATATCGATATTCTACAAGTAATATAATCACTTGTAGTATCAATAGATGATTTTATAATTATAGAATGCATAATGTTGGACATCATAACCACATAGTCAAGGAATCATGCCATGACTACAAATAAAACATTTTTCAAGGCCTTGTTCCCACACACTAATTTGTCACATGAGACTTACTGATGTATTGAGGAGCTATAGTGGGCTCCACTCGTCACTTACTATGTCCAATGCATTCCTCATATGAAAATGCGGAAACATAACATAAACATTCATATTTAAATTAGCATATGAAATTTCAATACCTTATCCAAAAACCATGAAAGGTATAAAAATTGTACATCCACAGTCAAAACTATCACAACTCATTCAATACAATATGGAATATTGTTTCATAATAAATCAACCTCAGTCCAGAATAATATTTAGTAATGGATGTTGACATAGATGAAAATGATTAGTAAAACTCTTTGAGAGAAATATACCTTTTTTTAAATCATTTAAATGTCATAAAATTATAATGGAAGATAATTAAAAGATATTTTTGAATCAAATTTATCATACCCCTTTGATACTTTTAAAAGGAATTAACTTTTTAAAAAATCATGTTCAAATAAATAAATCCTTAAAATCATTTTTAAAACATGGAATTTAATTAAAAATACATAGAAAAATAAATCATTAAAAAATTTAAAAATATTATATTTTTAAATAGACCACTCCAAAAAACCATAAAATATTTATTTTGAAAACATTTTTATGAAACATGGACATTGATGATAAAAATGTCCTAGTAAATATATACAAATAGCAATCATGCATAATAATGAGATCAAGGAATTAACCATTAACATGTAATTTCATTTGGTCGAGGGTATGTTTAACCTACTTTATAATGACAATAGTGTGTTATTAAATTATAAAAGATCAATATTCATAATTATTATATCATACACGATTAGTTTATGGCTTTATACTACCCAATAATAATAATTCTTATGTTAAAATAACATTTCGTGCAATAATTGCATCCATTATCATACTTGTCTTAACATGTTATTCTTGATCGTATAACTCATATAATGATTTAATTTCTTAACTAATACAAAAAATTATTTATGTATCACATATATTCCGAATATAAATATGTATAATAAATATATATATGAAATGGAAAACACTGTTTATGGAGATGGTAGGTCGTACATATGCATAAACGTTCTTTCCATTTTTATATCATACTGAATGAAAGTAAGTGAATGATATATATGTAAATACATAAAAAAAAATATATATTATAGCACTATAGTTTCATATATTACATAATATATATTTTTATAATCATCATTAAATAGTGAATGTGGAAATGAATCTCATCACGTCATGGAAACGGTAATCCCTATTTACACACTAGCAATGATATCATAATATTCATGGTCAAATAATATGTAATTTGATGGTATATTATATATAATGAATCATTAATATGTTATATTTATTATTTAAATCAATTATTATCATTATTATACCCATCCAAATAATGAACTGTTGAATAACAAACTACACCATCACGTGGAAACGGAAAGCCATACAAACGCACCTATGGTGACTTTGTCATTCATAAGAAGTATAAGAAAAGGAATATGATTATACCATATTTATAATAACATAAAAATTTATAGATATTAATGGAGTTATTTTTTTGTTATGGAAACAACAAATAAAGAGGAAGTGGGACAAGAAATGAACTTTGAAAGAGGTGATGAAATAATTACATCTTCTTCAGGTTCTTCCATTTTATTTGAACCAAAGGGCTCCATAGGATGGCTTTCTTATCAAATTAATGCATCTAGGATGAAGTCAAGGTATTTTGGAGGATATTTGAGTAGGTTTTGGATGAGACACAATTCATTGGAGGTGTGAATTTAAGATAAGGGGAGGTACCCTTTTATATGAGAGGTGAGAGGGTCTTAATGAAAAGCCTAAAATATTATTTTATTCTAAACTAGTTTTCTATCTCTAATAGATATAAATGGATATAGTTTGAGTCTAAGGTTGTGATAGATCAAAATATTCTCAACCAATATTTTTTAGACAAGATTACGTCACCATATTAATCTTATCATTTATATTTTACTCTTAGTTAAACAGTGTAACTTTAAACATGACTTCTTGTATTATTATAACACATTGTTAATAAACATTCTATAAATTTCCAAGAGAACCAAAAGTGGGTCATTAATGGAATATCCATCATTATATAAGTCCTTTGGCTGAACCATATATTTTTGCAAAATTATATCATTTAATAATATAGTAATTTTTTTAAATGCATTTATGTCAATTTTGACACAATTTAGTATTTGGGTTTTTTGAAAGACATAAAAATTTAATTACGTACAAAAAATAAATTAAATAAACTCTAACATGTCAAATTCACCTATGAAACTTTTTTATGGCATTATAAGTCAAAATTTACAATTATTTTGATATTTATAATATCAATTTGTTAAATCATTCATTAATGTGGTAATTACTACCTCATCATTGTGTCATAAATAAATTTAATTATTTAACGTCTAAAAATTATAAATAAAATACAATGATGTAGGAAATATTTTTATCTTTCTAATTAAAATTTATAGTCGAATATATTTTATGTGTAACCCTGTATTAAAAATATTTTGGATATTAAACATTGAATTTATCAATTTAAACCCTTATTTAAAAAAAATATAATAAATATCTAAATCTAACCCAAATGGTTCAAAAGGATATTATTTTTGTCTAATGTTTTATTTTGGTCTGAATAAACTTATCGAATATAATTAGGATATGTGTTGGGGTAATTTTATTATTATTTTTACCTTTAATTAACTTATTTACTTATAACCATGGTATATAAAAATCAAAAGTTACTATTCATGAAAAATTATTTTCATCCTATTGAAAAAAATTTACTTAATTATATCAACTATGTCTCTAAGATTTTCTAAATTCAATTCCCAGAAGTGGTAAAATTATGATTTATGAAAATGTGAAAATGTGCCTGAAAGGTGGGTTAATTGCCTAGAAAGTGGGTAAAAAGAAGTTAAAATGGTTCAATAAACTATAACATATATAATCTCATTATAAAATGACTCCAAGGACTTACATTGTACAAATATATGTATAATTTATCTATTTTATGAAAAATATTTAATTAAAAATATTTATTTAAATGATAAATTCGGGTTTTATGTATTATGCAGTATTTTTCACTAATCATCAATAATTAAATTTTTTCAGAAAAATACCAAAAATTCTCCCTAATATAATTCTGATATTCTGAAATAAAAAATGATATATATTTTACAAAATTACAAACATAGATATTGAATTAAATAATTTAAAATTAATTTCCATTTTCAAAACACGAAAGAGGGCCTTTTATAAGTAAAAACTATGATAAGATTGATATGTGTTTTTGAACAATTTAATTGTAAATTTACATCTGATGAAAAACATTGTATTAAATGATAATAATATAATCTAATTATACTTAAAAACCATTCAAATGTATAATTTTAAAAAAATTATTTTGATTAATTAAGTTGTTTTTAATTAAAATTTAGTGTTTTTCACTATTTATCAAAATATGAAAGATATCAGAATAACAAAAAAATTTATCCAAACCAAATATTTATGTACTTATTCTAAATAAGTAGTTTATTTTGACAAATTTAATATATAAAAGTGTCTAATATTGGATTAAAAATGGTTTCTCCATTAAAAGGTGGTATAATTGCATTTTTTTGAAAAACACTTCATTTATCTGAAAAATTGGATTTGTTCTTATATTATGTCAAAAAACACATAATATGAATGATAAAATTAATTGGAGTTTATAAAAAATAAAATTTAGTTAATACTATTCATAATCTCTTTTTAAAAGGCTAGTTTGATAAGTCGTGGTACGCTTGAACTCGGTGTTGTGTGTGGCACATGCTAGGGAATTACATTAAAGAGATAATGTATTATTAAATACGGGGGGTGTTACATTATCACCTCTTTAAATAAATTTCATCCTCAAAGTTTTAAAAAGTTCTTCAAAATAAAAGGTTGCAAATAGAAAATACCTTTGTGGAAAACCCACATTGGAAATAGGGTATCTAAAATTTAGTCTTAATAAGAATGAAAGGGAAATGAAAAAGTCACTACCAAATTAGGATTTATAATAGGAGAACATTGGTGTAAATTAGAAACACATAATTCTATGAAAATGTAAATATTTATAGAGAGTTATTGTGATCATAAATCACAAAAAAGTGAACAATAAATTTAAAATTCAAGGCCTCTTAGACATAAATATATGATGATTTAAAGTATCATCGGTTAAAAAACATAAGGTATAAGACTGACACTTTTTATACTCTTTTTTTGGAAGATGATAGCTCAATTTTCTATAAAGATAAGATATTAAGAAAAAATTGTTGATTTAATTACCTATCTTAATCAAAATCTCATCATTTGGTTATGCTTCGATCTATTTTAACATCATCCATTGAACTAGGAAATGAATATTAAAAATTGATTTTTTTACACCTAATAGACATTTGATAAATCATAAGGACCACAATTCATTTTTTAATCCTCTATATTTTTACAGAAATCAAAAAGGTTTTGTCAATATATCCAATAAATTATACTTTAACATCCTACAAAATATGAATTTCTCAACTTACTCCATTCCAACCATTAGACTTATCTGAAAATACATGTGTCCAAACTCACAATCATAAAAATTACATGGGAGGTAAAAATAATTAAGATATCTTTTCTTCACATAATAATATGAAAATACATTCATCGCTTATTTTTTTAAAACATGGTAACACCCTAAACTACCATAAATCATTATTGAATATGTTCATGCTCCCTTATTCCATATAAAATACCAGATATACTCCATAAATCATAAAATGATGTAAACTACAACAATGATAGAATAAAGAAACAATTAATTAGTTCCAAGATAGTCAATAATATCCAATATACATTATCCAACTCAATTATATCTTATTACGAAATCATTATCTTGATTTTAGAAACCTATTAAGGGTTATATTTCCCACAACCATATATTCCAAAATATTTAACTTGAAACAATTTCAATATATATGGTACCATAAAATCTCTAATACATAATGAAAATGTACTGCAGTACAATCCTTACATATATTGTAATTATCATAACTTGTAATCAATTGATAAAATAATTTAATAAATATTTAAGAACTCTATTCATTCAACCTCATATGTGTTAGTATCATACCATGATTATTATCCAATATCCTCATTTAAGGTATAATTTGATGAATGGTAGATTTATTCATGTAGTTTCCCAATTCCATGCAGATGAAGCATTGTACATTTGAAACCTTTTTCTTACCCTTTCACTTACAAACATGGTGTCATTTTTCTCCATACTTAAAAACTCCCATTCATTTCAAGAACTTCCTAAGGTGATTCTTTCCACCGTTATCACATATGGGAAAATGCTTCTTTCCTTTCTTCCCTTTATCCATATTTTTCTCAACCATCCTCTTCTTCTCTGGCTTCCCTTCAAATCCATATGACTTAAAGAATTTTTTATTTATCTTATTAACACGTTATATTGTTTCTTCATATGATAAGAATACATGGGAGACTATTTCCCTTCTAAATTTTGTGTTAATACCATGAATGATACGATCCTTCTTACTCTTTGTATCATGTGTATTGCTGGATTTCTCATTCCTTCTACTGGGGGCCATTTCAAAATGACTAAATACACAAGGTTAGATCATATCATAATGTATAATAAAAGAAATAGAAAAATTATCAACATTAAATGAATATTTTCACACGACTAGACTCATAATCATAAAAATGGTTTCTTTGATAACATATTTATTCATAAATAATTAATAATGGGTTTTAAAGAAAATGTGAATTATCCTAAACATATCCCCCGAGAGTATTTTAACAAAGAGTGCAGCAAGGCCCATTATCGTGTACTAGTTCGCATTCAAGTCTATCTCAAAGTGGTGTTTTCTAGTTTTACCCCTAGATACATCTATGCTAATGTTGTCTCTACCAGCTTGTATTTATACAGGGATGAATTGCTTGGAAAATTAAACAAATATCTACATTACCAAAATTCTGTGAAGTTATTTTATACTAATCCTCAATGTCTATCTTCGGGTAATGTTCTCTAATAAGAGTTTGTCTAAATCTAGTTTCCATGGTTTGTACTAAACATCCTCTAATACCAACTGTAATGAAACATCCCCAGTTAACTATAGTCTTTTCATTATTTTAATACATTGGCATGATTACAAAGAATCTAGTCTCGAAGGACAGATCTGTTTGGCTGTCTTGAAAAATATATTACATATATGAATGTTACAATATAATTTCAAAAATACAATACAACATAAATAATCCATTGAGAATGTCATTAATCTCCTAGATTAACTCTACATATAAATCATAATACACTTCTTCACATCCTAGGAAAAATAAAACCTATTAAATATGGTGAGCTCAGATGCGGAGTAAGGATACAAATATAGCAGAAACTATCATAAATAAGCATAAAAATTTAAGGAAATGTTTAAGACTAAAACACAAGCCTTTTAAACATAAAATTTAACATAATATGGAAAATATTAGTCAAATTATTACATTTACTTATTCATATGGATATTCAACCAGTCTAATAATCACATGTAATATCAATATCAAATTTCATAATATTGGAATGCATAATTCCTAATATCAAATAAAATAGTGAATGCCTTGTTCCAAGACTACAAATAAAAATTTTGTCAAGGTCTTATGCCAAGAAAATAACTTGTCTTATTAGACCTTCTGATGCATCGAGGAGCTATAGCGGGTTCCGCCTATCACATATTATGTCCAATTCATTCCTCATATAAAAATTTTTAAACATAACATAAACATTCGTACTAAAACTAGAATGTGAAATGTCAATACATTAAACATAAAAAATTAATGGTATAAAAATATAACATTATAGTCAAAAATATCATAACTCATTAAATAAAATATAGAAGTTTGTATTATAAAAAAATCATCCTCAATCAAGAATAATTTTCATTAAAGGATGTTGACATAGTTGAAAATGATTATTAAAAATATTTGAGAGAAATATCCCTTTTTGGTTAATTTTTTTGAAAGTCATACATTTATAAAGGAAGCCATTTAAAATAGTGTTTTTGAATAAAAGTTCCCCATACCACATTGAAACATTTTAATGGAATTAAATTTTTAAAACAATATTGTTCATATAAATAATTCCTTAAAATCATTTTTAAAATATTGACATTAATTAAAAATATTTATTGAAAGAAATCATTAAAACATTTAAAATTATGATCTTTCTAAAGAGTCCCATCCACAAAAAAATAAAATATTCATTTTGAAAATATTATTATGAAACTTTTACATGGATGATAAAACTTTCCCAGTAAATACTTACTCATAAACAATCCCGGATAATAATGAGATTGAGGAATTTACCCTTACCTTGTAATTTCCTTTGGTTGAGGGTATATTTAACCTCTTGTATAATGAAACTTTTTTGTTGTTAAATTATAATAAAGCCATATTAAGATTTATGATATCATACTAGATTCATTTATTATTTTATACCACCCCTTTAATAATAATTTCTATGTTTAAATTACATTTCAGGTAATAATCACTTTCTTAATCATAGGTGGTTTAACTTGTTATTCTTTATCGTATAACTTATATCATGATTTAATTAATTATAAAATATAAAACATTATTTATGTATCATTTAAATTACAAATATAAATATTTATAATAAATATATATATGATATGGTAAACAGTGTTTATGGAGATGGTATGTCTAACGTATGCACAAACACCGTTTCTGTTTTCATATCGTATTGAATAGAAGTAAGTTAATGAGATATATGTAAATACACACACACACACACATATATATATATATATATATATTTCAAATATAATAATTATTTCATATATAACATATTTATTAATAATATATATTTTTATAATCATCATTGAATGGTGATCGTGGAAATGAATCTCATCAAGTCGTGGAGACGATAAGCCATACGTAATCACAAGCGATGATATCCTTGTATTAATGGTGAAATCATATTTAATTGAATGTTATATTATATATAAATAATAATTAACATGTTATATTTATTATTTACATCAATTATACCAATTATTATACCCATCCAAATAATTAACTATTGAATAACAAACTACACCACGACGTGCAGACGAAAAGTCGTACATACGCACGTATGTTAACTTTTTCATTCATAGGATGAATAAGATAATGAATATGGTTGTACCATAGTTATAATAACATCACAGTATGTAGAAGGTACTGAAGTTATTATTTGGGTTTGGAAATAACAAATAAAGAGGAAGTGGGAGATGAAAAAAACTTTGAAAGAGGTGATGAAATAATTACCTCTTCTTCAGGTTCATCCTTTTCATTTGAACAAAAGGGCTCCTTAGGATGGATTTATGATAAAATTAAGTCTACTAGGATGATGTGAGGATATTTGGGAGTATACTTTATCTAGGTTTGGCTGAGCTAAAAAGATTTAGTGTTTTGAATTTAAGAGAAGGTGAGGCACCGTTTTATAAGAGAGGTGAGGGGCACTTTAGGAAAAGCATGAAATACAGATTTATTCTAAAATAATTTTAGGTTTATAATATCTCTATATGGATTTAGATAGAGGATAAGGTGGGTATGGGTATACATATTTTCAAAAAAATATTTTTTAGGCAATTTTATGTCACCATATTAATCTTATCATTTAGATTTAACCCTTAGTTAAATAGTTTAACTTTTATCATGTACTCTTCTTTTATTATAAAAAAGGTTAATAAAATTACTATAAAACGCCAGGAGAACCTAAATTGGTTCATTAATGGCATAAAATTCATTATATGAGTACTTTGGCAGAACCTAATTTTTTTAGTAATATTATATCATTTAATAATATAGTGATTGTTTTAAATACTAATTTATGTCAATTTTGACACTATTTAGTATTTGAGTTATGTAAAAGTCATAAAAAGTTTATTACATCTAAAAAATATATTAAATCAACCCTAATATGTCATATTCACCTATAAAATTCATTTATGGCATCAAAAGTCTCAATTTACATTTATATTTTATATTTATAATGTCAACATTTTTAATCATTCAGTGATGAGGTAATTAATCCCCCATCATTGTATCATAAATACATTTTATTATATAATGTCTAAATTTTATAGAAAAACTATAATGATATACTAAATTTTTTTAGCTTTCTAATTAATATTTATAGTCAAATTTATCTTATGTGTAACCTCATATGAAAAATTGTTTTCTCATTAATATTTGAATTTAGCACTTTTAACTCTTATTTAAATATAATATAATAAATGTCTTAATCTAACCCAATTAGATCAAAAGGATATTATTTTTTTCCTAAGGATTATTTTAGTCAAAATAAACTTATTCCATAGAGTTAAGAAATGTGATGGGGTATTTTTAATATTATTTTTACCTTTAATTACTTTATTAACTTTTAACCGTTGTAAATAAAATTCAAAATTTACTATTAAAAAAATTATTTTCATCCTATTGAACAATATTTTACATACTTACGTCAACTGGGTCTCTTATATTTTTTCAATTCAATTCACAGATGCTTTAGAAATATTTTTTATGCAAATTTGCAAATGTGCCTAGAAAGTGGGTAAATGTGCCTAGAATGTGGGCAAAAAGACTTTAAAATGTTTCAATAAACTTTTATATATTTAATCTTATTATAAAATAACTAAATTGATTTAATGGTACATATATATGTATTATGTGTCAATTTTAATATAAATTTTTAATTTAAAGTAATTATTTAAATAGAAAAGTCAGTTTTTATGTACTATGCAGTATTTTTCACTATTCATTAAAAAATGAAAGTTTTCAGAAAAATTAAGAACAATTCACCCTAAGATAATTATGATATTACAATTTCAAAATTGATGTTAATTTTACGAAAAAAACACATAAGTTACATTAATTAATTTAAAATTAATTCCGATTGTCAAATCTAGAAAGCTAGTTTATAGTAGTAAAAACTATATAAAGTTTGATATGTGTTTATGTCCAATTTAAATGTAAAATTACTTCCAATGATCAAAATTGGATTACAGTATAAAAAAATAATTTAATTATACATCAAAACCATTCAAATTTATATTTTAACAATATGAATTATTTTGATTAAAAAATTTTGTTTCAATTAAAATTTAGTATTTTTACTATTTATCAACAGATGAACGTTATCACAAATACATAAAAAATTTATTTAAGCTAAATTTTTATGTCCCACTTTTAAAGTAGAAGTTTATTTTGTCCTATTGAATATATAAAAGTGTGAAGTATTTAATTTAAAAAGGTTTCTCCACATAAAGGTGGTAAAATTGTATTTTTTTGAAACACTTATTTTATCTCAGAAATTGGATTTGTTCATATATTATGTCTAAAAACACATAATATGGATGTTAAAAATATATGATGTATTTAAAATTTAAATTTCAGTCAATAATATTCATAAATTATTTTTAAATGGCTATTTTGGTAAGTCGTGGTGCACTCGAACATGGTGTTGCATGTGGCACAAGCTATTGAATGACTTTAAAGTGATAATGTCTTATGAAATCCTTGGGTTTTACTCAAAAAGAAAAAAATTCAAAATCCTATTGGAATTTGATCTGGTAAAAAAATGAGACGATTCAAATTAGTAGATTAAAAAATGAACATGCATCAAATTAAGGAGAACTGAATACTAAATTAATGAATTTATATGCATACTCATTCATTGATAGGTTCTATTACTTAAATATAAAAAGGTATATCATTCATGAAATTCTAAATATGTGAGAAAAGTATTTTTTTTGAAAAGATTTCTTCAAGATCCTCCAAAGCAATTCCTTTTTCTAATTTATCCTAAGAATCAAAATTTTACCACATGAATAAAATATCCTCTATAATATAAGTTTCCAACTTGGAATTAATATAAGTTTGGGTTCCTAGTAAATCAAAGATTGGATTCATCCTATTCAAACACATCAATAAAATCTTTGATTTCAAACAAACCTAAAATATGGGTAGATTATTATTTTAGAATTGAAGGGAATGATCCCTTTTCCTATGATCTTCACTAACATTCCCTCTATCAACACCCTAAAAATAATCAAAAATAATATTAAATAGAAATTATTTCACATGTGTATTAGGTGAAACTACATTTTTATTAGCCTATTCTAGATTGTTTCTTATATGACTGTCGAGTAACATTTCATTAACTAATAAAAAACTCCATTTAGACTCATTTTCTAGAAACTAAAGGCTTAGAAATTTTAAATTCACCATATGAAACATATAAGAATGATTATTTCCAAAATTCAACACTTGTACTTTCTCAAAATATTTTTGAAAATTCCACCATTCTTTTCAAAATCAAACCATTTTCCTAGTTCCACTATAATTCTTTTTCAAAGTCTCTCATTTGAAATCATTTTCAAATCTTTTCAAAAATTAATAGTTTTTAATTAAATCATAAATCATTACTCCTAGTGAAATATGTTTTCCTAGTGGGAGGTCTATTTTATAAATTCATGTCATTATCTTTTCATAGGCTATACCAATGAAGAGGAGGTTAAACCCATTGATTATTCTCCAAACTCATCTATACCCAAATCCGTGGTAACTTGAGGTTCTTCAAAATGAGGTCACCTAAACCTCTTTATTCTCTAAATTTCATGTTTTTATGATCATATCTCTTGTCTTCCATCCCAACTCAATAAATGAAAATAATTATTTTCCACCTCCAAGACCATCAGACCAATAAAATCTGTTCTAAATTGAATGATGGGCTAGCCAAGACTGATATCATAGGTAACATCCCTCCCCTACTCATTGGATTCATAAGTGGAGGGGGAGTTACTATGACTTAGTTTACATACCCAAGACCCCAACGGTTGGAATGAAAAATAAACAACTTTATAAAAAACTAGGATATGATTTACCATTGAAAATAAATCAACCAAATAAAGATTAAAATAGAAATATACCTACTCTATAATGCCTGACAATAATGTAATATAACTCAAAGCAATACTTTCTAAAAATAATACTAAACTATAACCATGAAACATATTATAGTACATATTTCAAACAAAATCCAATAAGACTCTAATACCCCCAAATACATTATCTCAACAACTCCAAACCTACTCTATGCTCCAACTCCATAATCCATGCCCAAGGTATCATGATTCATCACTATGAAAATGATATACCATTCCTTTAATTATGTCACGATATAAAATATGAGAACCATTCTCTTTTTATTGCACACTTAAACCTGATTTATTACATAAAATTCACATGATAAGACATGGAAGATCGAGAGGTATAGTGACTTTGGAGATTAGGATCATTATATAACAACATATATATGAAATATGACATATTTATTGAAAACATTCTTTATATAACCACTACATTCCCTCGTACATAGAATTGCATTGGATAACCTGAGCACATACATAAGAAAAGGGTGAGCTACAAAGCCCAATAAGGGAATAAACATGGACTAACACGAGGAATATAGTACATGTCATATAATAGGCATATCAATGGAGCACAATAGAAACATAAACATAAAGGCATGATAAATCGTGATAATCATATCATGGAAATGTGGCACAACATTTGACATGATGTTATCCTGATCCTAGGATCATTGCATGTGGATCACGTGTAAATACTTATTTCACTTGAATTAGCATGAGTAAACCCTCATTTCACTTGACGTATCATGATACAAATCTATACCCAATCCATTGGAGTGCTATCTGGGTGCTCCCTTTCTAAAACATTTCATTTCATGCATATTTGTGCTACATGGATCCTACAACATGAAATAAATCAACATTATTTATTCCACAATAAAGGTATGTGGAATAAATAAATTTTTATTTATAATCAATAAGTAAATATGCATAATGTTGAAAACCCATGATAGATAAATGAGGATGGTATTCACTACACAATGAAATTGACTTGGAAAATCGTAGTGTAATTTCGGAAGCATAACAGCATGAACTAAGAACTCATAAATAATGGTTGATGAGAGATAAAGTGTTTTTGCATCATATTTACATGAAATGGAAAGTAAGGGGGTCATATATATACAAGTCACAATGATCATAATGGAATTTAGATGCATAATACAAAAAAATTACTTCGATGTAAAAGAGGGGAGGGAAATACCTTAAAGAATTTAGGAATGGTAACTCGTGTACATAGGACACATTAATGAGATATAAATGGATCTCCCATCATCTAAAAAGAAATTGGGAATTATGTGGGAGGTTCAAAATCATACACAAACATTTTTACTGAAAAACGGTCATAACAACTTAAAGAAAATTTGAAAAAAATGAGAAAATAAGAAATACCAAACTTGGAAGTGTGATCCCAAAGTCTTGGGAGTGTCTTGAATGATGCTTCATGAGAGGTTGGGGAACCTTAGGAGGATTATAGAGAGAGGAGGGAAAGGTGTTTTCAAACTAAAAAGTCTTTTAGTGAAGAGGAATTGGGAGATTGGGAGGGATTACATAGGAAAATAGAGGGAATTCATTATTATTTAGGTTTGGGACACCTCACATTAAACTAATCAACAACACTAGCCAGGCCATGGTTTTTCCCATGGTTTTTTCCAATTTGTGGTGGGAAATAATTCAATATGGAAAATTGCGAACATTTTAAAATATTAGGGTTTGATTATGTGGAGGTGAGTCACACTCTCAAGGAAATTCATTTAAAAAGAAAAAATGTTTTATAGCTCTTGGAGGGTCCACTAATGTTTTGTAAAATTAATCATACAATACTAAAATTACATTATTTTAATGTAAAAACAAATTCTGGCCGAACATTACATTTAAAATGTTTTATTACATCACTATTGGGTCATTATGATGTCATAAAACACATTATATATTTAAACTGTATTAAATTTTTACCCAAAAATTCGACTATCTAAAAAAATTATGAAAAAATCAATTTTGGATAATTTAAAAATACTGATTCAGAAAATAATATTTATTTTATCTAAATAATTTTCTTAAATATGTGAATCTTTACTTCTAAAATAAAAAACCGACATTTATTGAAAAATCATGTTTTTTTTGATAAAAATAGCTTTCAAACCATAATAAAAATTATAATTACATTCATAATAATTATATGAAAATTTATATTTAATAAAAAGTAATTTAATAATATTTTATTAAAATATTATTTAATCAAAATTAAATTAATTCATCAAAATAGATTTATTAGTTGAATATTAAAAAAATATTATTTTCACTTTAAAAATTGTTTACGAAGTAACAATAATAAAATTATTTTATATTAATTATTATATACAAAAATAATGCACATAATCATAGTGCTAAGGTCTTATTACACAACATATTATAACACCTGCATAAGACTATAGGATATGGTGTTTGATGGTGACAGACTCTTGGGGTGTCCTGGATAACATCGCTCAGGTGATATTCTCTATTAACTTCTACTTCTCCTGTAGTCAGGTCCACTCAAGATTAATGTGCTAAAGCTTGTCTTGGGCTTGGTCAAGAGCGAAGCCCAATGATGACACCTCCTTTCCGAGCTCTAAAAAATTGGCTTCGTACGGGGTGTGCCTACTAGATGAAGCCATCACTTCCTTTGACTAAGTAAATTGGATTTGTTAAATCCCTATATTTGTACTAATCATGTGATCACTATTCGACAACTATATTATCAATGGTCACAATTCAAAATGGTATTTAAAATCTGAAAACATAAAACCAATGATGTTTAAATTTATTTAAACAATTTACATAATGATACATTTAATCAGATCGAGAATAATTTTCATTAATGAAAGTTTGGGTCATTACAATATTCCCCCCTTAAAATATTTAGTCATCGAAATTTCACTTTACCACACTAAAATAGATGTGCTTATCTTTTCTTCATCACATCCTCTGATTACCGTTTCACTTATTGAAACTTGTGGTTTTTCCATTACACCATGATGAGGGGCATTGTCTTATCTTGTAGAAATTTTTCTCTCTGATCTAAGATCTTCACTGATTTATCCTCAAAAGATAGATCATCCTCTAACTGTACCACCTATAAAGGGATTACATGTGAAGGGTCTGGTATGTACTTCCTTAAGAGGCATACATGAAATACATTATGTACTTTGTCCATGGTAGTTGGACGTGCTAGTCGATAGGCCACAACCCCGACACGATCAAGAATCTAGAAGGGGCCAATGTACTATTGACTTAACTACCATTTCTTTGCAAACCTCATTCCCTTCTTCCACGGAGATATGCATAGAAATACCATGTCTCCAACTTTAAATTCAAGGTTTCATTGAAAGATATTTGCATAACTCTTTTGTCGACTTTGGGTTACCTTGATATGCTGATGAATTCTTTTTTCATTCTCCACCATTTCTTCAGCAATTTCTAGTCCTAGCAGCTTACGCTCACCGACTTCATCCCAACATGTCAGTGTTCTTCAAATTTTCCCATAAAGGGCGTTATATGGTGTGATTTGGATGCTCGAGTGGAAACTTTTTTTATATGATAATTCAACCAGAAGAAGATGTTGATCCCAACCTCCTTTAATGCTTATTGAGCATACTCTCAACATATCCTCAAGTGTTTTTATAGTCCGCTCAAATTGGCCATCAGTTTGAGGAAAATAAGCTATATTGAAGTTCTGCTCAGTATCCAGTTCATGTTGAAGACTCTTCCAAAACAAAGCGGTGAATCTTGGATCTCAATTGGTTACATTAGATAGTTGTACCCCATTCAGCCTTACCCCTTCCTAGAAATATATTTCTGCCAGTTTATCCAATGATATATCCTCCAAAATTACAATAAAGTGTAAAAACATTGTAAGAAGGTCCACAACATACAATGTATCATTGTTGCCTTAGGATCTCTTCGAATTCTTGGTGATAAATTCCATGGCAATGTTCTTCCATTTCCATGCTGGTATGGGTAATGGTGGAATCATCCCCTTAATCTTCTACCTCTCTACCTTCAATTATTGACACACCAGGTACATTGATGTATTCCCAGCTGTCTCCTTCTTCATATTATACCACCAATAATTCTCTTGAATATCATGTTACATCTATGTGTTTCTTGGGATAATAGAGAAATTTGAACTATGTGTATCATCCAGAAGTTTATTCTTCATCTCTGAACTTGATGGAACACATAGTCTTTTCCCAAATCTCAAAATTCCTTCTCAATTAACATTTAACTGCTAGGATTTCCCTCTTCAAATAGCTTCCACTTTATTCGCAATTCCCACATCATCCTTTTGAGCATCCTTTAACCTTTGCAAAACAGATGGTTGAGAAATAATTTGTTAAAGGATTGATTATGTTACCTTATTTATCATTTCCATGTCCATCTTCCTCAAATCTATAAAGATTGGAACCTTCTCAATTCTCATAAATAATAGAATCTCTGGGTCAATTCTACTTCAAGAATCCACCACCATGTTTGATTTCCCATTCTGGTAATTTATTGAGTAGTCATAGAATTTGATCATCTCTAACCATATTCATTTGCACATGTTCAAATCATTTTGTGTGAATATATACATGAGGATTTTTTGGTCCGCATATATTTCACACTTCTCCCTAAAGAAATAATGCCGCCAAATGTTTTAGGTGAAAATCACCGCAGCCAACTCCAGATCATGTGTTGGATAATTATACACATGAACATTAAATTTCATTGAATAATAGGATATGACTTTTTCATTTTTCATCAACACACATCCCTTTCCCTTCTTCAAAGCATCACTGAATAAAACAAATAGTTCTCCACTTGTGGGTAAAGTGAGCACAGTTTCTATGATATGACTCCTTCTTAAATCCTTGAATATTTCATCACATTCATCACTCCATTCACACATTACTCCCCTCCGAGTTAGCTTGGTAATATGGTTGGAAAATCATGATAAATTTCTCACAAATCATCGATAATATCTTTTTAAGGAAAAGAATCTACAGATATCTATTATCGATGATGGCCTCAACTATCCCTCAATTGCATCTATTTTAGAGGGACCCATAGATATTCCATTTCTTGTGATGATATGGCCCAATAATGAGACCTCCTTCAACCGGAACTCACACTTGATGTACTTTTCATAGAGCTTCTCCTTCCACAAGGTCTATAATACAGTTATTATATGCTTCTCATGATCCTCCTTGGTTTTGGATTATATGATAATATAATCTATAAATACTACCACAAATTGGTCGAGTTAATCTCTAATCGCCATATTTATCATGTCCACGAATATTTATAGATAATTAGGGATCCTGAAAGGCATTACTATAAATTCATTGTGCTTGTATCTTGTACAAAAAGTAGTCTTGGGGATATTTTCCCTCTTCACACCTACCTAGTAAAATAACGACCGCCAATCCACCATGGAGAAGTATTGTTCTCTACACTGCTTATCAAAAGAGTCATCAATTCGTGGGAGAGGATACTTGTTCTTTATCATCATTTTATTAAGATCACGATAATCGATGTAAAGGCGCATTGACTCATCATTCTTCTTGATGAAGAGGACTGGTGCACCCCATGGTGAAGCACTTGGGAAAATAAATCCTTTATCCAGATTCTCCTATAGTTGTTTTTTCATCTCCTAATGCTCCAATATTTTCATTCTATATGGAGTCTTGGATATTGGCAATGCCCTAGGTATAAGATCAATTGATAATTCAACATCTCATCAATGAGGAATATCAGGCAATTCCTTGGGAAACACTTTAGTGAATTCCCTCACAATATGCATGACTTCAAGGATGGTTTCCACCTTAGAATCAATCATCTCTGCCAGATACACATTCTCATAGGGCATTAATATCCACACTTGAGATGATGGATAAAAATAATATTCATCTTCCTCCATGAACTTGTATAGAATTGGGGATCGATTCGCCACATGGAGAGTGATTTCCCTCTCACAGCAATTTATGTTGGCTCTATATAAGGAAATCGAATCCATGACATGAATTGCATCAAATTACACTAGAGGGAGTATGATGTGGTTCGTTAGGAAGTTCAATCTATCAACTATGACAGGGGATGAGTTATATTCATGGGATGCAATGATTTCCCAATTTTTTCGTACTCACCGACATCTTTACTTCCATGATTTGTGGTGGTGTTGGTTTCTTCTACAAAATATTCAGGATATAAAAGAATGTGTAGAACCTGAATAAAAAATTATGTTCTCTATTATTGAATGAATAACTCGTTTACCTATCACCACTTAGTTTTCATGGTTCAATTTTGCAATAGTGATTGAAAAATCTCACCCTTTCTACCTTGTAGGTGGTTGGTTTCCTCCGAAAACCCTTGTCTTAGGGCATTAGTTTGAAAAGTTCCCCGGTTCATTACAGTTGAAGAAATGAAAAATGTGTTGAGGGCCGAGCAGAGTTTTCATCTCTTCTGTCACCGCCTTGAATTTTCTTTGTGACAGTTAATAGCCAGATGTCCTTCTCTTCCACACCTAAATCATTTCGTCGTCCCCTTGAGGCAATTTCTTAGGTGCTTCTTTCTGTACCTTTGGAAATTGGGGTGCTGTATCATCTTATCACAATTGGATTTATCCATTGGAATGCCAGAATTTAAGTCCAACTTACGCTTATTATCCCCATGATACCCCTAAGTATTGCCGATCTCTAATTCAATCGTGAGGGCACATCGAACAATTTACTCATATCTGTTAAAGTTTCGGATCGCTAGGGATTTCCGTAGGATAGGTTTCAACCCATCAAAAAAGTGTTCAACCTTGCATTCAAGGGTAAAACAAATTTGGATGTGTATCTTTGAAGCCTTTTTAATTTTTCCTCACACGCTTCGAAAGATTCATCATCTTTTTTCTTGAGGGAAAGAAAGTCCCTTCCCATCGTAAGTCGGAGGGTGTGCAAAAAATATTTTTCAAAAAAAATCTTCCAAAAATCCTTCTATTCCAATGCCTAAATCTCCTCCTTAGGCTTTGTATTTTTTTTATCAATGTCCACCATTGATTTGATTGACCTTCTATGTGATAATCATCCATAAGAACCTTCTATTGTTTAGAACATTGAAAGATAGAGAAGATCATTTCAATGGAGTAGATCTATTGTTCAGTGATTGAGGGATCAGATGTTCCATTAAAAGTAGGAGGCCATTGTCCCATGAAACACTCTATAGAGACTTATTCTTTATTAGGGGGGGGTTGAATGCTCCTCTTGACCCATGTTTCTATTCAAGATTTAGTTGACTCAGAGGGAATCATGACAACGTTTGGTATTCCTGCTCCCATCGGATTGAGCATCTCATTAGCACAATCATCACATTGATCTTCATATCGGTTGTTATCTCGAGTCCTCTGATTACCAGCCATTGTCTATAATAAAAAGAATTTTTGGGGTAACACATAAAGTGTAATTCAAGGACAAAACTGAAAACTTATAAATAACATTTCTTTCCTTAACTTATGAATCCATAGGCTTCAATCTATGTTATTCATGATCCACTATCTAATATATATTCTTTAGGGAATTTTTCTTAATTCCATTAATAAGGGTTCATACTAAGCTTGTGAATTTAACAAAGAATATCCCCCAGTATTTTTGTAACCAATAGTGCAGTAAGGCCCATTGTCGTGTACTTGGATACCTTGGGTCAAGCATGAAATAATTTGTTAGTGTTTTCAACCCTAGGTACATCAATGTCAGGGTCACATCTACCCGCTCGTATCCAAACAAGGATTAATTTTATTGAAAACCACTTACCCAATACTGACCAAAAATTAGGGATGTTTATATTATACATAGTCTTGTCTCTAAGGCTTTACTGGGTTTTTCTAATCCTAATCCCAAAAATAACTAAACCTATCCTCTGATACCATCTATGACAACCCGACTCTTTTTATTACACACTTAGACATGATTTATTATAAAACTTTTACTTCATAAAACATGGAAGCTCAATATTTATAGTGTACTTGGGGCTTAGTATCATTAAATAATAATTTAAAACATGAAATACAACATATTTATTTAAAACTTCCTTTACATGACCACTGAATTCTCTCGTACTTATCATTTCATGGGATAACCTGAGGATATGCATAAGAAAAGGGTGAGCTATAATTCCCAGTAATGGAATAAACATGTAATAACATGAGGAATAAAGTACAAGTTAGAAACTAGATATATCAATGGATAACAAGAGAAACATGAACATAAAGGCATGATATAACATGATAATCATAACATGGAAATCTGAAAAAAAAAACATTTAACATGATTTTAGCATGAGACAAGGCTCATTGCACATAGACCATGAGTGAATCATCATTGTTCTTTAATTAGCATAATTAAACCTCCATTTGACTTTAAATATCATGATACTAATATTTACCCAATTCATTGGAGTTCTATCAGGGCACTTCCTTTCATAAACATTTCATTTCAGGCATAATTGTGCCACATGGATCATACAACATGAAATCAATCATCATCATTTATTACACGATAAAGGGATGTATAATGCATACATGATGATTCATAATCAATAAGTAAATGTACACAAAGGTGAGTACCCTTTATATGTAAATGGACATGATATTCACTACACAATGACATTGGCTTGGAAAATCGTAGTGCAATTTCGGTAGCATAACGACGAGAAAAAAGAACTCCTAAAAAATGGTTTATGAGAGATAAATAGGTGTCCCGTCACATTTACATGAAATCTATAGTAAAGGGGTCATTTATATACATGTCCCAACAAAAATAATGCAATTTAGATGCATAATACAAAATAATTACTTGGATGTAAAATATAAGAGAGAAATTCCTCACGGAATGTTTCCATAGTAATGGGGGTACATGGGACACATTAATTAGAGAGAAAGGGGTCTCCCATCATCCAAACATAAAGAGGAATGTATAGGGGAGTTTTGAAATCATACCCCCACATTTTTAATTGAAATCAAAAGGGCATAACAACTTAAAGAAAATTTGACAAAAATGAGAAACGAAGAAATCTCTTATATGGATGTGTGATCCCAAAGGCTTCAGAGAGGCTTGAAAAAGGCTTCATGAAAGATTGGGGAACCATTGGAGGATTATAAATAGAGTGGTTTCATGGTTTTTCAAACTCTAAATGCTTTGAGTGAAGGGTAATTGGGATCTTGGGTGGGTTTATATAGGAAAAGAGAGGGAATTTTTTATTGTTTAGGGTTGGGACACCTCACATTAAACTAATCAATACCAAAAACCAGCCCATTCTTTATGCCCATGGTTTTTTCCAAAGGGGAGATGAAAATAATATTTTATAATTATAATGGCCAAGCATTTTAAAATAAAATTGATTCTTATTTGGAGGTGAGTCACACTCTCAAAGAAATTCTTATAAGAAGTGATAATATTTTATAACTCTTGGGGGATCCACTAATGTTTTCTAAAATAAATAAAATAAACCTAAAATCACCTTATTTTATTCTTAAAACTTATATTATCCGAATATATCATTTATATTATTTTATTACCTCACTATTGGGCCATTATGATGTCATAAAGCACATTATATATTTAAACGGTATTTAATGTTTACCCAAAAAATCAACTGTCTCAGAAAATTATGAATGATTCACCATTTTATAAATTCAACATTCTGATTACAAAAATAATATTAATTTTATCTAAATTTTTTTTCTTAATATGTGATTTTGTACATTTAAAATAAAAAACTGACATTTATTGAAAAATCATGGGTTTTGATAAAATAGCATTCAAACCCTAATAAAAATTACAATTACATTCAAAATAAATAATACGACCATTTATATTTAAAGAAAAAAATTTAATTATATTTTATTAAAATAATATTTAATTCAAAAATCCATTAATTCATCAAAATATATTTCTTAGTTGAATATTAACTAAAAATATTATTTGCGCTTTAAAAACTATTTACGAAGTAACAATAATTAAATGAATGTATATTCATTATTATGTACAAAAATAATGCACATAATAATAGTGATAAGGTATTGTTACACAACCCCTTATAAAAACTGCATAATATTGAAGGGTAAGGTGTGCGATGGTGAGAGACTCTTGTGGAGGCTCGGATAACATCGCTCGGGGGGTAATCTCTATTAACTTCTACTTCTCTCATACTATGTTCTACTCAAGATTAACATGGTCAAGATCAGCTTGGGATTGGTCAGGAGAGATTCCCAATGAAGCCACCTCCTTTCTGACCTCTGAAAAATGTCCTTCATACGGGGAAAGTCTACTAGATGAGGCCATCACATCCTTTTTCTATGTAAGTTGGATTTGTTAAAGCCTTATATTTATACTAATCATGTGATCAGTGTTCAAATGCTATATTAGAAATGGTCACAATTCATAACTATATTTTAATGTCCAAAAACATGAAACCAATGATGATTACATTTATATAAACAATTTATATAATGAGACATTTAATCAGATCAAGAAAAATTTTCATTAATAAATGTTTGATTCGTTACATAAAATACATTCAATTGAAAAACATTTCTCAAGAATATGAGATTATAAAACTCAGTTTAATTTCTCCAATGACATCCCAACACATGACACTAGGATATAACAAGTTATTATAGTTATATAAACCAATTTATATAAAAAATATTAAAATATTTCATCACATTAAAATAAACCGAAGAAGTTCAATAGAATTTAAAAAAACAATTATTTAAAACCGTTTCTCAAATCCATTTTGGTATAATCCATTCCATTTCAAAAATCCACACATATACAAATTGATAAAAACCATGAACCTCCCTATACTCATTAGTGATATGTCATTATTTCATCAAACAATCACTAAGTAAACTGTCTTACTGGGTGAATATTCATACCCTATTCGCCCAACATTTTAAGGGGGAAACATAATATAATTATTCATCCTACTTTAAAATGAACACAAAATAATCATTTATTCCAAAAACCATTCCAAACAAATTATTTCAAACAATTTCATTAAAACAATAATTTTATTGAAAACATTTTCCTACCAATTTTCCAGGAATCAAAACCAAAAAACAATTTTAAATCATCATTTAAAATCTTTTAACAATTTTCACTTTTATCAAAACAACCAATTTCTATCATTCCACAAACCACAACTAAATAGGGTTTCCAACAAATAATTCACATCAATTACAAAATTCCAAAAAAAAATCAATAATTTGAAATTGGTCCTTCAAGTTATAATATAAGAAGTTAAGAGTGAATATAAGTACCTCAAAAAGAAAGTAGAAAACAAATAATGACACATATTCTTCAACAAAATGGCCTAAAACTCAGAATACCCACTTTATATCTTGATCCCTATTGCCAAAAACATCATATCTCAACACTATTAACTTAAAACAACATAGATCAATCCCCAATAGAATTGATTTATGAATCCAAGTGATGGAATAAGATGAAACTAAAGAAAATCCACCGTGAATTAGTACATACCAAGTAATACATCCTCCAACGCACCACGATTCGCCAACGGTTGACTATTGAGACAAGAGTAAATTTCTTAATATCCCATTGGAGGATATGAATTAATTTTAGGGTATATTTAGGGGAAAACTATTGGTTAATAGACTAAAATAGATTATATCCAAAAAATACATACATTTTTTTAACACCGCATTATTGGGGATAACTATTAGGAAAAATGGTTATCTAATAGTGTGTTAGATACTACCTCTAAACACCCATCGCATGGCTAGATCACATAGTTATGAAAACCATAAAACAATATTTCTAAACCCCACTATTCTACTTTCCACGGTTTCTCCATAATGTTAGCTTGGTTTTTCCAAACTGTCTGGAAACCCATGTGCCTACCTATATCCCACTATATTTGTTCCATGGTTTCCTGAATGGGATTCCATGGTTTCTACTATTATTCTCAAAACATTAACATCCAAAAAAATCCCATAAAACTTCTCAAAACCCTTGAAAATATTCCAAAAATTAACCAAAAAATCATATACATAAATTACATGAAAATTGCTTAATAAAATAGAATAAGGGTTACAATAATAAAATTATAATATGTCAACAATCATTAGTGTTGTGAAAAAATTCCTTAATAAATTAATGCTTTATGACCTGATTCGTTCATAATTAAAAATTCTTGTTAAATTGGAACATCATTTTTATATCACTCTAAAATTAATTTTAAAAATGGAATATCTTACACTATAAATTTTCATTATCTCTTAGTAGAAACCAGTAATTAGTTGACTTTTCCCCTTAACAAATTCATTAACGTCTTATACAAGTTTCACCTATCATCGTGAGCTATATTGGGCTCACTTATCATCACAGACAATGTCCATAAACACTAACATAATAAAAAGACTTGAAATATTTTATTTTGAAACATAAAAACCCATTGTTCATTCATATCTTGTTTTACCCGTGGAAGGTAAATAGGTTCCATGAAACTATCTTTGAAACAATCATAATCCATCCAAACAATGAATAAGGATTATATGATTACAACATATCCCCAATGGATCATAAGTAATATCAACCATTAATAAGACATTAAATATCATGAATATGTTTATATATATGAAATAACATGTAAATGATAATAATATACACATCATAAAAGATGTTTTGTGAAAAAATTAAACATATTTTCGAATGAATTAAACTTGAGATAAATAGCCCCAACATAGGTCATTTCATCGAATTAATAAATAGTTAATAGAACAGTTATTTGTAAAAAAAATTAAATCCAAAGAAAATAGAGAAAACAATTAAAATAATGTTAATTTACCCTATAATATTGATATAATAATATCAATAAATAAGTGAAATTACAAAATTAATGAAAATTTTGTTATGTAATACCTTTACTCTTTAAAACATTGAATTCAAATTCACATTGTTTAAATAATATTAATTTCCACTTAAAATAACATGAAGAATTAACTATTCATCATATAGCATATAAAAGGACATTATATACTCCTCATAATATGATTTAGGTGTACAATAATAAAAATTTCTCAATGAAGAGAAATTGATACGAAATCGTTAAACTTGAGTCCAGACATTCCCTTTTGTACATTAATTACATTATAATAATATTATCTAATTTTTTTAATTATTTAAGATAATTATACATGTTTATTACTTTATCATTAAACAATTTATTCATTTATTAAAATTATATATTTAAATACTTAATTGGGTATGTCTACGTCAGGTATTATGAGGATGTTCAGTTCATAATTTCAAAATGAATTATGTATGTCGATAGTACTCAGAGAGTTAATTATTACATCATATACAGAATAAAAAATATGAAATAGTTATGATTTTTATATTTTGATTATACTTTTATGATATGTCATGAAATGTGGTTATGAAAAATAAATTATGTGGCAATCATCGAGATTTTAACTCTTACATAGGCATAAGTAACGTTTACATTTTTCAAAAAGAAAGAGGGAAAGAAAGTAATGACAATTTTGACATCCCAAAATGATGATTATATCATTAATATAATATTAACTCTTTAAATAAACCTTTATATGTCTGCCATGTGATTCATTGATGAAAAATGAATCACATCTATTTATGGTGGTGGAATCCATATGTATGCATGAACGAAATTATAATTTTTCAATGGATAGAATGGTAAGAAAATATATTATAAAATATATTTAAAAAATTAAAAAAAAATTTATTAATACTATATATATAAAAATATATATTAAATATATTATCATAACCATCCTTGATAGGTGGTGATATAAAATGAATTGCGTCGGGTTTTGAGGTGGTAGCCATCTGTACACACGAATAATGATTTCTTTATCAAATTGATGGAACAATAATATGGATATAGGTTATTCCAATAAAAAAAATATCCACATATTGAATATACTAGTTTTTCTATTTCAAATTATTTTAAAAATATTTTGAGGTGGTATAATAATAAATGAAATCAAAATACAAGGTTAAAAACAATATCTCTTCAGGAGACATCTTATTTTGGTTTATACCTAAAAACTTCCAAATATGGTTTCCAAATCAAGTACCGAAGTCTAGGATATGGGTAGGGATATTTTGAAGGTATTATAGTATGGATCATAAAAACATAAAGTATCTTGGATTGCCTATATGAGAGGATTTGTGGTTTCCTTTGACAATTGAGGGGAGGATAACATTTCAAAATACCTGAAATATTATAATATAAATGCATTTAAATCGAAAACTATTTTTCGTAAATGAATTAGATTATTATATAATTATAATAATGTATTATAAAATACAATATTTATATGTTTAATTAAATTTATAAACAATATCTTTTTTACCTCATTCCATTAAGAATTTTTAATGTTAACACTTATAACAAGTTTTTCAATATAATGTGTTATAAATTTACTTCTAAGATAAAAATTAGAGCATAAATGGAAAATAGATATTAAATATATGACAATTTATCTTCTTAATTTCCCCATTTAGTGATTTATTTGGATTCTAAATAATTTAATATAATATAGTAAACAAACAATACTATTATTGCCGTTTTAATATTTATAAAAATAATTTTACATTAAAAAAACATGAACATACTGTAATTCGATGATAGTACATTTCATTAACAATAATAAATTATTATTAACTATAAAACTCATTTTTAAATCATATATAAATAGAAAAATATTACATATTATTTTTTAAAATTAAATTACATTAATTTTGTATGCCTTGCATAAGCACTCTGTCAGTGTTGCGTAAGAATTTATGGTAATTATTTTATCACTACAAGTTAAAAATATTTACCATCATAAAAAAATCATAAATATATTAATAATAATTATATTTTATTTAAAAAATATATTAACTCTATGTAAACATATAATTTAAATTTTAAAAAAAGTGTGACAATTTATATTTTTCTTTACATAAAAAAATATATGTCATCTTCAAATGAAAATAGCACAAAATATGTATAAAATTCAATATTTTATTTGTATGATAGAAAACTATTCATAAAATATTTTAAATAAAAGTATTGGTGTCATTTTTATTCCTTTTCATATTATTTGGATCCTTATTTTTTTTTATATACCGTTATTGAGGTCACAAATATTAACAACGATGATTATTCACAATGCCGTAAAAAATAAATGATCCTTATTTACCAAATATATAGCTCCTGATTCCTAATATGGTATCATTTTTATCAAATTCAACTAAAATTATCAAAATAATTAAATTCAATTTTAATCCCACGAATTGTGATGCATAATGATTTTTAAAAAAATCATTTTTAAAAAAAATGTTTTTGTAGAAAATTCATGTATATTTTTTAATAATTTTTTTACTATTTTTAATTTAAATTACAAAATGAAATTTTAAAAATAGTCAAAATATAGAATTTTATTGGGTAAATAATTTAAAATAAAATATTTTTTTTCAATAAAAAATATTATTTATCACTATTCATTAAAAATTAATACTTTTAGAAAATTATAAAAACTATTAACCCAAATATAATTTTGAAATTAGGATATCAAAAATATTGTTAATTATTCCAATTTAAATTAAATAATTTGAAAAAAAATTATTTTATATAAATCCATATAATGAATGAAAACCGATTTTGGTTAAAAATAATGCCTATTCCATCAAACTGAAAAGTTACATAATATTTTTATTATCAATATAATTAAATAAATTTTAAATAATGAATAAAAATAATAAATAAGAATGATTTATCTTCATATTTCCTGGGTTTTAACATTATTCTTCACATTTAGATATTTTATCCTTATAATTTTAGCTCATTCCTGGTAAAGAGGGTTTAGAACGTTTTCATAATTAATTCCAAGGCGTGGAAGACAAAACATACAAATATAAAAGGAAATCCTCTTTTATATTTAAAAAAATCCCATTTCATAAAACCCAAATCTTAAAAAGTGATAATAAAACATGATTATATAAGGGGAGAAATGTAAGTATAAAGGCCATCAGGTATAACACAAAAATTTGTTTCCAAATAAGAGAACATTGTTGGAAAGTGAAAATATGCACATGGAATAAAAACAAAATGTCTAAATAATGATGCATAGTGAAAGTGAACATTTATCAAAAAAATTTAATGATAATGATAATGTTAATGAACACTATAATAAAAAAAATTAGGTTTTAAAAATACCATCAATCCATTATAAATTTAGGCAATAAGATGGTACTTTTGTTTCAATATTTATTTCCTAGATGTGAGAAATTACATTAAAATATAGACTATGTAAATAAGGAAATAAACTTACATTAAATGTATAATTTTAGTCTTTATTAAATTTCCATCACAAAGTCATATTTTTATCCAACTTATGAGTTTTCAAGATGATCTTTTCACGACTAGAACACTAAAATTAACATCTAATGGATAACATAATACACAGAAGAATAATACCATATTTATAATGTCTTTAGATATTAAAAAACAATTATATTTCATTGTATTGTAATATAATATCCAAAAAATTTAAGCATTCATATGAAAAAAATTAATATCCAAAATTCAATAGTGGAACTAAATGTTCAACTCTGATCCTTTCATAAATAAATAAACATGCATCCCAATTTACCTCAAAAACAATGACTTTAAATAATATTTTAACCTAAAGGGTTATATCATACCATTCAGTTTACATCCCTAAAATTTAATATCATTTTACCAAATTATCCTTTACACAAAACCATATGATTTCCTTAATAGTTACATGTACCATAACCACATAATACTTATCCCAAAAATATCATTAATCACGTTAAAATTCCATCACATAAAACCATAAAAATGTTTTGTCTAGAACAATGAACTTATGGACAACCTTATACTTATAAACCCATGATATTATTGATAACTCATAATTTAACCACATTTGAAAATATCCTAATATCAAATGATATCTTATCATTTTCTCTGATTCCAAAAATAACATCCCAATTTATATCCTAACCAATTTTATCAATAGAAAATATACAATATCATAAGGATATATTGGATCACTTAAAAATCCATGTAAATTTTGGTCTTAGAGTTTTAAATAATTAGGAAACCCACTTAAATACCAACTTATATACATAAGAAATACGTTTATAAATATATACATCATCTCCCACTAAGTTATTCACATCTAGTGACCTTCATAGACATACCATTCTTAAAACATTTCTTCATAACATGAGTAAAAGGAAACATAATAAGGAAGATCTCAAATTTTTAGTAAGGGTAAAAATAAGTATTTTCAATTGGATATCATCAGTGAGTATAAGATGAGCATCAGTGTGTGATGGCATAATCAAAGTACATAAGAAAACTATAATGGAATTAAATCCCATAATGATGTAGTGTATAAATCATTAAAATCAGATAATGAATACACATAATACAAAATTCATATATGTCAACAATCACAATCCTTGTATATACAATCCATAAACAAGGGATCCATTTGGACATGATGTATGAATAATGAAAATTTCATAGAGACTAGGGACAAATTTTAAATATCACATTTTCAATAACTCTTACCTAAAAATAACCTACTAGGTAAATACCAGTGATCACATAAGAGAAACTTATAACTATCTGCCCTATTTTATTTATCCAATTTATCAGGGATCAATTTTTGGCTCAATCATCATGAGGACCTATATCAGTATCAAACATTATAATAAAATACAAAAAACATAATATAATCTTAACACTTGAAAGAGTTTATTTTCAAACATAAGATTACCCATTGTTCATTCATATCTTGTTTTACCCATGGAAGAGAAATGGGTTCCATGACAATCTCTTTGAATCAATCATCATTTATCGAGAGAAATAATAATGATAGTATTATAAAAACATATCCCAAGTGAAGAATAGGTAACATCAAATCATAATGAAAATAATATTAATATAATAAGATGCATGATATAAAATATCAAGGGGATGATATATGCACCTAATGAAATAATATTGGTTCATAACGTAAACATATGTCTTCATATAAGAATATTTGATATGAATAAACCCTACAACGATCATATAATTGAATTGAGAATTAATAAATAGAATAATTATGTGTAATAAATTAATATCCAAAAAAACATGTGGAGATAAAGATAAATAAAGAAAATTTATTTGACACATAATCTTGTAATAATATAATCAATAAAGTAGTGATCTAACCCAATGAAATAAAATTGTGTAATTAAATCCCTTAACACATGGTAACTTTTATGTAACATCCCACTGGATAAAATAATTTGTGTTGAAATTTGTAATATTATTAATTATAAATTATTTTTTATATAACATGATAATGAGGATTATCCACACAATATAATAAATTAGGTGTATCACATTAAAACATGACTTAAAGAAAAGAAGTTATGATGAAATCTCATACCTCGAGTAAATAATTTCAATGTATGTACTTTAACAATTATATAACAAAATTAAAACTACAATTTAACTATTTTAAAACCTTTTCATATATTATTAACTTATCATTAAACCTTATTTTCATTTTTACAATTTCATATTTAATTACTTATTTGGTTTTGTCCACATCAGGTGTTTGTGGGACATTTGGTTTAATATATTGAAATGACTTTAGTTTGATGACCATGGATGAATAGGTAATTATTAAATAATATCCAGAATAATTATCATAATATAATATCGTTTTATATAAATTAATTATAATTTTAAGACCAACTCTGAATTTTTTACAAAAAACAGACTATGTTACAATCTTGAAGAGGGTAGGTAGAATGTAGGCATGCGTAACATTTAAAATTTTCATAGAGCATGGGATGATAAGTTAATTTTAATTTTATAATTATATAATTATTATTATTTTATAAATATCATATTATCTATTTAAATAAAAGTATATATATTATCCATTGGATGTGTTGATGAATAATTAATCACATATATTCTTCGTTGTGGTAATCCACACGTACGCACGACTGACGTTACCATTTATTAAATTATAGAAAGGTAATAAAATAGATTATATATTGTAATTAAATAATTATAATAATGTAATTAATATCATACACACACACACACACATATATATATATATTAAATACATCATTATAATCATTCATGAGAGTAAATGAGGGAAAATAAAATACATTGATTCATAAGGAGATAGTATTTGGTATACACAAATAATGGTTTTAAATTTTATTTTAAAGAATAAAATATTGATATTAGATATACCTTTACCATAAATATATATCATTATATATATATTTTTTGTTATTTAATCATTGTTAATAATATTTGATTGAGGTATAAGAATAAATAAATTTAAATTGCTAAGTTAAGATCTATACCACTTCTTCAAACAACCTCTTAATGATTATACCTAGATCCTCAAAGGATGTTTTTATGATCAAAAAATGGAATATAGGATTTGTGTAGGGATGTAAGGAATTTATTTTGGTAGGTATTATGTGATCCAAAATATTCTATAAGTGTGGATAGTAATGGTTATGGGTTTCATTTAGTATGATAGGGGAGTGATAGTTTCGAAAAAACATAATATATTATAATATAATATGTTTTAAAATTCATAAAAATTACTCCAAATTGACATGTATTAACATTTAATTATTATATTTTATTAATATTATCATATAATTAAATTTTTATAGGTTTTTATTTCATTTTAATCCTTACCATTTCGCCTAACCCTTCTATAAACAATTTTTATCCTCAAATGGGTTAACAATGTTTTCAATATAAAAGGCGTATGAATTTATGTCTAAGTTAACAGTTGGAAAATAAATGGCCAATGGAATAACTTTTATACCATTTCATAACCTACCCATCCTCTTAAATTATTTTTATGATTTTAAATAATTTAATAAAATATATTTATCAAAATATACTTCTAATATTTTTTTATGAACTATTTACATAATTTAACATTTAAAACAACATGACAAAAATATTGAAAATATATTAAAAATAACAAGAATAATAATTTATTCATAAATATATAATTCGTTTTACAACATAAATCATCCATGAAATATTACATTTTATGTTTTTAACTTTATTTGATATAATTTTCCACTTCTTTCAAAAGAACTATATAGAAATTGTGAGATCTTTTAAAGAATATATTTGATCACTAAAATTTAATAATAAATTATAATAAACAAATAATTTCATTAATATCAAAAATACAATTAATATATATTCATCGTTTATTTTCAATCACTATTTGAATCTATAATTTCAATTTAAAATCAAGAGAGTGACAATTTTTATTTTCCATTAATTAAAATAATATATAAGTTTTATTCAAATAAAAATGATACCCAATATCCATGAAGTATAATATTTGATGCGATGTGTATAACACTACTCATCCAATAGGTTAAATTCATGTGTTTGGGAACTTTATTCCTTATTATCTTATTTTTAACTGTAATTACCTGATTTACACTTACCAAGTTACAAATTTTAGTTGCGATCATTATTAATAATGAAAAAAAAATAAAAGGGTATTGTTTATAAAATATCAACCTGCTTATTCTAAATATAGTGTCATTTTTTAAAAATTTAATTCATTTATGTGGAAGAATTTTATTTAAAACTATACAAGTATAACATGACCAAAATAGTTTTTAAAAAAAGAATATTTATGTATAAAAATGTTTTCATAATAAATTCAAGAATAATAATGATCCAAAAATAAATTTGATTACTTTTAATGAAAATAATATATTTAAATTCCAAAACTAATGGGAAAAATTAATTTCATTATAAATACTTTAAAAGAAAATACAAATTTCACTAAAAATTATTATTTTTCACTATTTATTTAAATGTAATGCTTTTTAGAACATTCTGAAAAAATCAATGAAATCTAATTTAATATGATGATTTTAAAATTTCTGTCTTTGTTTCAAAATTTAAATTATATCATTTTGAAATAATTATTTTAAATAAAATAATAAAATGGAAAAAACCGAGTTTGGATCTAAATAAAGCCTTTTCCACCTGACAGAAAAATTACGTAATATTCAAGTAATGAATATAACACAATATAATATTTATAATGAATATTAATAATACATGAAAATGAGCTATATAAACATGACATAGGTTATTAAAATGACCTTATGTGCACCAAACCTGGTTTTTTAGGCTAACCTCTTGTGCACAACACATAGTATCTCATAGACATTATCATTACCTAATGCATTATAGAGATATAAAAAACCCAACCATCACAACCTTTCCTATCAGAAATTATAAAAAAGTGGGATTAGGGTAATATTTCATGAACTATAAATGGAATATCATGAGATATTATTATTAACCAATTAATTATAGGGATATAATGAATCCAACCATCATAACATATGATGACTATGATTACAATATAGTGTGTTTAGGATAACCTCAAATGCACCATACATGGTATCAGATTAGATATTAAAATTACCCACACCATTAGAGGTAAATAATTCACCCATCCATTATAAATTAGTCCAAACACCATTATATAATATATAATATAGTGTGTGCCACAATATAAAATAGAAACCATACATAAATACTATTCCTGAGTAAATATATAAGAATAATGTGGGTTTCATCATATATTTATAACGAATTACTATAGGATATGTAGGATATATTTCCCATAGAAGAGTAAATTAAATCCTTTTAAAAATGATTAATTGAAAAAATGAACTTACGACATTAACATGGAGTTCTGATGTAGATAATTCAAGAGATATATCCATTGAATAAAAAATTAATTTGAATCCCTTGGGTGAAACATTATGAAATAAGTAAAAAATATTTTTAAAGAATGAAGGATTATATAGTTATCTATTGAACCAAATTCTTCCAACAGGTCTATCCATAAAATATTGATGGTTTTTGGAAACTATGTGTTGTTTAATAATATTTTATGGGATTAGTTCATAACATAAGATCGAAAATATGAAAATTATCTTAAATCAGAATCACTCAAAAGTGAAAATGTTAAGGGGAAATGAAAACATGTATAAACTCAATGGTTAAAATAATATCGAATTAGGTATATATATAAGGGTCATATATAAAAATTTTTATAGGTTTATGAATGTACTATGAGATAAAATTGTAGATTAATAAATGGAATGTGTAAATGAAAAGTCATAAAGGAGGTACAAAAGATCTTGTTTTGTGTTTCAAAACACCATTATTGAAATACCAAACCAGAAAATATGAAAATTGATCATGCTAATATTTTCAATAATATTATATTTAATTTTTATGTTTTAATCCATGAAAAATTTTATAAATGTTTCATTTCATGGTTCTTGAAATATTTTGATGTTAGTTATGAAAATGGATTATTTTTTATCGTTTATTTATTTTAATACATTTATGTATTATTCCCAAATTTTTCAATAAACTAATCCAAATTGATATTTTTTTCATGAATACTATGTTTTTTTGGATTATTTTAATTCCAAATGAAAAAAGTGATTAATCCATCAATATAAGGACCATAAGAGGCTCACAATTCATTCTTGGTGTCTATTCATGTGTCTTGATAATTTTGATGATTCTATTATATATAAAATAGTACAGGCAAAATTGAGATCATCTTTTACCTAGTAAATGATTAAATATTGTTGGGAAAAATCCCCCAAGGTATCATTGAAGCATTTTTTAGGTTATTGTTCTTGTTGACAAAGTGGGCCTCCGTTTTTGGTTTGTTGAAAAAGCAAACCATGACGTACAAATTTGTTGACAAAAGGGATTTAATTCTGGAATGTATAGTTCAAGGGGTGTTGTTAAATATCCATGACTGATTCAAAAATGTCGACAAAGGAATGGTTGATCTAGAGGCGATTCAAAAAGAGCATATACAAGGTGGCGCTGTTTTCCAGTGTCTGCCAAATTTTTGGACCCCAAAATTGAAAAATAGAAAAAAGATTTTTTTGGCAAAGGGACTTGCACACCTGTGTCTTTCAAGCTTGGAAAATTGCGCGCCATATTTTTTTCAAGATCATAAAAACAAAATATGGCAAAGTAAAAAAGGGGTGCCCATGTTTTGGGTTTGGTCGTGCAAGTGACTAGGGCGGCAGAAACTAGGGCGGATGGACTTGCGAACCGAGAGGAAACTTACACGCTGGCACTCAGGGTGTCCAACTGCCAATAATTAGAGGTCCTACCCTACTCATTCACAGTGAGTTCAACACTTAGATAAAATCAGATCTCTAGTCACGCAAGTGGTGGTGTGGTCATGCAAGTATAAAGATATTCAGAAGTTGCGCGCCAGTTGATAGTTGTGCGCCCAAAGTGGTTTGCATGAGAAAGGGTGTGAGTCACCCAAGTTTATAGTTTAATACGGGGGTGTCGCACAGGTGGTTTTGTGACACTTGCGTGCCATGCTTTGAAGAAGCGCGAAAGTTGATAGTTGTGCACCAAATTTTTTTGGGCATAAAAGGGTGTGATTCACGCAAGTTTGGAGTTGAAGAATCGAGTATCACGCAAGTGGTTGAAGTGAACTTGCACACAGTCTTGAACATGTGTGCCGGAACTTGAGCGCTGGCTTAGAGAAGCACGCCAGGTATAGTTGAATCACTCAAATCATTTTAGTGCTACACAAAATCTGGAAGATTGCCCGATACCTTTGGTGCAAAGTGAGATTCATCTACGGGTGAAATTTGGAATTCGACAGAGCATCTATATACAACATAAGATGTATTCATTTGTGACAATGAAGAGACTTAATGGTATATAAACTATGATTGGATCTTATAAAGAAGTAGTGAGCTCAGTTCAGTTTAGAGAGGAGTAAGTTCTCAAATTTTGAGTGGTTGTAAACCAGGAGGGAGAGTGAGTCCACTTCGAACTTGTAAACGGAAGTGCACTTATAGTGGAATTGGTACATCGGCACACTGATGGTGTATGCTCCTTGTACGTAGCCCAGTGAGGGTGAACCAATTAAAAATCATTGTGTCCTATGCATGCTTTATGTTTTATTCATACTCTACATCGAGAAGGAGAGAGAAGAGACTTTAGTGTAACAGCAAAACAATATCAAGAGGGGAAGTTGTTTTAATCTGTCATACCCGAATTCCCCCCCCCCTTAGGGTATCTAACCTAGTGGACCTAAAAAATACTACAAAAAACATTAATAACTATTTCCCAACAATATTTTCTTTCCTTCAAGCCCATCAATGCATTGGAAACTGAGTTTTTCATATTACAAAGTGGCATTCACGCTAGAATAAATTTCCAAGTAAATTTGTTAGAACTCTTTTATCACAAATCTAATGAAGCTAATATTTTTTATTCCATGAAAAAGATATATAAAAAACTATCCAGAATTAAATAATATCACAATTATATTATTTATCATGTATACAATGTATGATCATTATAAATACATATTTAGAGTGAATTATTATAACTATTTTTCTAATAAAATTGTACTCCACCTCAACTTCCAAGAGTTGGAAATTCTTGTTTTCCATTTTTTTGGTTTTGTAGTTTATTATCTTTTGTAATAGTGTTTTGATTTTTTAGTCTATATTTTTCTTCCTCATCATCTCATTCATTAATTTTTATATGTTTTCTTTCAACCTCTTTATTTTATGTGGTGATATTTAATACTCATGATCATGATTAACTAACCCAAGAAATATACATGTGGTGGATAAATCATTGTTGAACCCAATTATTAGGGTATTTAGTCCGCTTATTTCATATATATGTGCAGTTAGTAAAATTGGGTTCCTAGAGGGGAATGTCCATTTGTGTCTCCATATGATACATAAGGATTATAATTATATTTTTAATTATTTTACCTCAGTACAGGAAGTTGATCTATGGTGTGGTAAATTGAATGCACTCTATATTCAAAACCATGGTTGAATTGTATGTTCACACAAATAATGTAGTGTTTTCATAAGGTAAATTTTAAACAAATAATGAGACAATGATTGTTCAATCATGTTGTTTTCTTGGGAGGATCTCTATTATATCTAACATTATTCTGACTCCATTCATTTATCCAATAGGTTCAGGACCCATGTGGTGTCTGTACATATCTAATTTACTAGAAAATTGAAAAAGTGGTAGAACAAGGGGGCCTACAAATATGGCAATGAAAAACACTACATTCATCGAAATCTACATAACCGGAGTGGAATATCGTAGTAACAAAAAACTTTTCTGAGTAAGTCTCCAAAATAAATATTTTATATAGATCACCATCAACTAGGTTAGACTCCGTGAAACTATGAGTGAAATCCATATGAATATTCATTGAGATAAATACATTTGATTAATTAAGGAATCATCCCCCATAGAGTATTTATGGATAGACTCATCAAAATATGAAATGATATAGTTGAGTTTGATTGCACCCAAAGATAATTCCATCCATATTGAACATCATATTTGGAAGATTTAATGATATACCACAATATAGCTTCAATGGCAGATCCAATTTCAATGTATAGGTAAAATCATCCTTTAATGAACCTCAGGTGAGTATAGAAGACACCACCACATCATGAGGGTCTAGGTGCTCCGGACATCACCCCATCCAAAGTCACATTCAACCAATGATTGATAAGTGGGATCCCTATGATAGACTTGATCATAAGAGGTCTCTTGAACCTACCACTCATAATCAATGATTTGAGAATAATCATATCACAAATATCATTATTCATTGTATATGTGATGATTTTTGAGGATGCATTGATTTCACTATAAACATACTTCATACCAGCATGCAATGAGGGATGTTTATTCTCAAAAACCAAACCATTTAATTCTTTCCAAGTATAGGAGATAGTACTAGAAACTAATGTAATTAGGATTGACCGTACCTTTTTACTATGTCCAACATGGGTAATAGATGTCATGAGAGTATCAATGATGGAAATTTCCATCTAAAAACTAAAGACCTCTTGGATATGATTCCATATCCTACATAGAAATAACTAGATATGAATAAATGAGTTTTTGACTCACCATTATACAAATAGAGATATAAGGAATAAATAAGATGAATCCCAATTTTCTTGGAGCTGCCCATGCTGTGGAAACTTCTCTTCCCAAATTCACCAATGTAGAAGGAAGTAATCAGGGGAAGTAAATGGATTCCCAAAATTCTGAAGCCATAATGGAATATAAATTGTCGCACCTCAAAGGTACCTACAAAAATCATTGGACTTAAAAATTTTAATGGAGATCCACATCCTAATCATAGTATTATAATCAATATATGAGTACAGGTTTGGCTCCATTAAAATTTAAAAAAGAGAGGAAAAATTGTAATTCAGTATTATAATGGGAATCAGTAATGTAAATATTATTCAAAAGAGTAGGATCCTCCATTATTTCAATGAGAGGGATATCAATCAATGGTGTTGTCCATACACTGGGCATAGATTATGTGCAAACCAATGATTTGGAACAACAAATAATCTCAAGGCATGCTTACTTAAAATTAAAAAAATGGATGAAGATCAATACATATAGTAACCAGTCTGAAAATTGAGAGAAACATGTGGGAAAGAAAATTAATAGACAACTAATTATATGTAATAAAATTCTAGATGAATTTGGTCAGAATAGAATCATTAATCATCTGTAAATAATTTACGACCATTCCCCCTATATCTGTAGTTTTGATACAATCTTTCAAAGAAATTGTAATGAGTTTATTTTAATTAATAGGTCAATTCCAAATAATGTTACATATCTATACTTGGATTTTCATAATCAGTACCCTTTACCATCTATAGATGGAATATTAATAGACAAACATAGTGGTGATGAAGGAGATAAAAAAGACAAATTATCACTGCTAGATACATTTTCTTTCCATTACATATAGCCATTTCAAAAATAATTATATAAGTAATTCTTTCAAGACAACAGTTTTTTACATTCCATTAGAACAGAGGCATCCCTATATAAATGAAAGGCATGAAATATTTAATCACAATAATTCATCTAGAAATATTATTCTTCTTAGAGATAATCATTACATTCCAAAATATGAAAAATGATTTTTCTTCCAATTATTCAGTTGACCAGAGATTTTCTCTTAGTGAGTGAACAATTTTTGAATACAATAAATGGTGACGTTATCTTCTTGATGAAATAGAAATATTTCTTCATCATATATAATGTTTTAGGGTTTATATAGGTCTTATCTAACCATAATTGTCCTGTATAACCTATCATAGACAATATCATTCAAATAGATACTCAAATAATCATCATTAATGGAAACAACAAGACAAGAAATAGGGTCTCCTTAACTAACCCCTTTGGAGCACTGAAGAATTCCTCTAGGTGACCCTTTAAGGAGATTGGATAGTCTAGATCTGCTATGCATTTTATAGACCAAATATATGAAATAATTAATGAAACAATGAATTATGCGATTAGAAATGTTAAATCTCCAATTTATGTTATCAAATGCCTATGAGATTTCCAATTTCACCAAAAAGATCCCATGATTGGATTTATTCTTCAAGTTATTCACATATTCCAAACTATTTAGCAATCAGGTCTAAAAACTCATTCATGGGATAAAATCCATTTTTTAGAAGTAATAAAGTCTCTAGAAATATTCCCCAGCCAAGATTTGATAATTTTTTAATAATTTGCGGTGTAGTGATTCCAATGGAATCTCACCTAAAATCCTTAATATCCAAGGCATTTTTCTTAATTTAAACCAATGCAATGAAACTGGAATTAAGATCATAGTTCATAGAATTATGATTAAATAGTTACTTCACTGCATTAATTATCTTTTGACACACAATATCCCAATATAACATGAATATTTTATTATTGAATCCACTGAGAACTTCCATACTATCAATGTTTATAGAAAAAATTGTGTCATTTATTTCCTTCTCTATATGGGGATAAAATTGTATCATGTTTTTCTGGGATTCAACTGTTGATTCAATATTGGTGCCCATTAAATAGAGATGACTCCCACCAATATCTGAGTAAATACCATCAAAATATTAAACCATGAAGTTGGATATCTCAAGTTCTGAACTGAACCAAAACCATTAATTTTAAGGGCAGTGATACCTCCTCTAATCCTTTGCTCCATATATAGATAGTGAAACATTTTTGGGTTTATGTCTAATTTTTCTGACCATTTAACCTTATATTGATAGATATCCAGTCATTCCTGGTTCAAGGACAAATCATCATGTTTTCAAAGAGCCCGAATCTCTTCACTGGAGGGGACAAATTAGTTCTGGATATTATTTTGAAATTGAAGAAGGTATTGTTCAACAATATTTATATCACTTTCCATATAATAGAAATGTTATTTTTTCCATTATCTTTCTAATTTACTTACATTTTAAACATGATGGACAATATTGTGAGAGGACATCTAAAATTAGCAATATTCCAAGAATTTGAGACAACATCACGACAACTTGGTAAAACAATCCGTGAATTTTTAAATTTAAAATGTAGAGGATATGAAATTAATTTTTAATAGAAAATATCCACAACAATATGATTGTAATTACAGTGACACAATGGAACCATAAGTCCATGCACATTGAGGGCATCATTCCCTTCATTGATTTTAACAAGACACCAATCTAATTTTCTCACTCGCTTCCCATTGATAGTGTATCTTCTCCAGGTGTATTCAAATCCCAAATGTGGAATCCAATTAAATAGCATTTATCAATGCATGAAGAGAAATATAGGGAAGCCAATCTATTGAAATGAGTTATATGTTTTTCATTAAGACTATGTAATACATTGAAATCACCCATGATCCCCTAGTTATGAAAATCCTTGTCAGTGATCATTTCTATAGTTTACTATATATCTCTTTGTTTGGTTTATAAGTTGGAATAACACACAAAAGTTAATGAAATAAAACATCCATGAACTCCAAAATTCATTGAAACTACTTTTTTTGACTTAAATATGGATTAAGACAATTATTTTCATGATTCTGGAACTAAATATGTTCACCCCCACTATCATTTTCAATTTTTTAAACAATGGAATAACCCAGAGAAGACCATTTGATAGCATTCTAAATATAAAACATTTATTTTTGTTCTGAAATCTCAATCATCATAGGTTTATTCTTCACAATAAAATTATGAAGGGTTGTGACAATGGGAGAATTTCCATGACCTTGTAAATTCTAAAATAATATCTTTATTTAAAATCTGATGTTTTTCCTCTATATTAAGGCCCACTTTTTTTTCCAAAATCAATTTGATACTTTTCCCCCTTCATATTCCTCTTCCTTTCTAATCAATAAATTCCAAAAGATCCTTTCTGTTCTACTAGATACACCAATTAGGGGAGATGTTTCATCCTCCTCAGAAAAAGGTATGTCACTGTGCATACTGAATTTATTGGGATAAATGGTGATTCTAAAGGATTCATCCTAAACAATTTTCCTCTGAAATATTTTCCCACATTAAAGGTGAGAGAAAGACTCATCTATTTTTTTGTACCATTTTACCATAATTTGATACATCACATGAATATACATGTTTATGGGATTCATCTGCTGGACTATTCAAAATTTCACACACATTTTCAGACCTAGGACACTTGTCATCCCCATTATAAGGCTTCACCAATAAATTATATGAAATATAATGGTGTTGTGTTAAATCCCTACAATCAATTAGAGGAATCAAGTACTTCCATCTAGCATGCAATATCACCTAATCGTTGATTGAAGTAGATAAACCCCAAACCAGGTCATCTTCAACTGGATTGTAGTGAGTAAAGTCCTCATGAATAGGAACTTGTTGTAAATCAATAAGAGTTCAAGTAGGAGAATCATTATTTTCAACCAAAAAATGTGCAACTAAGTTGTCATCAACTCACTTTCATTAGGAATATCATCTAGATCTAATGAAGCATGAGGAAGCTATAGCTGGTTCTTATTTTCCTCATCTTCTCCAATGATAGGGAAAACATCATCCGATATTCAAGTAGCACAAGAAATATTCTCATTAATTGGATCTAAATGGTCTTTTTAAATAGTCTATAAAGGTTGTATATTATCCAGCAATAGGAAATCATTTAAATGTTTCTCATGAGTCGTGTTTCTTTTCCAATTTACAACTATTATCATCACTCACTTTTTCAGTCCCAAAACATTAGAGGAGAAAATGTAGAGATTAGAGACGTACCCATACATGCACCATGGGATATCCATTTCAGCCACAAAAAGAGAATCATAAAAATGTGGAATATTAAGATCATAAGCATCCCTATCCAACACAATTATTCCAACAAGACATACAATGTCTGATCCCATGAAATTTTCATCATTATAAGCTCCTAATGAGTCATGTCGTACCATTAGATCAGAGAATGTGTCATCCACATTGGAGGGCCCTACACTTACTTCATAATCTGACTGGTCTTTACGTTCACTTTTTCTTGACCATTCATATAAAAAGATTTATCATTCCCCTTGATATTTCAATTACTATAATATTTTTATCTATTTCATTCCGAATAAAGATGACCAAAAATACAGTAATCCCTATAGACCTTTAGAATTATTTCAAACATAATTTTCATGTTAATAATAACATTTATTATTGTGAGAACCACCTCTATCACTAATGTTTTGGCCAAATAAACTTCCACCAAAACCCTAGAAAAATGTATAAATCATGGGTTGTCAGCTTTTCAATAGACCCTAATTAGATTTCCAAACAAAGAAGCAATATCCCAAAAATCCTGTGGGTTCCAATATAACAAGTTGAGCATAAATATTCAAATACATATCTAGTTGTGAGTGTTTCTCACATTGAGGGTATCAAAATTATGATCCCATTCCTTTATTATTAATATCCCAGGAATCAATTAAATTGAGCTAATCCTCTATGCACACCTCTTCATTTCATTAGAAGGAATTATTCTATTCAAATAACCTCTTCCCATGGTAGTCATTCACAACTCCCCAAATACTGAAACGTCAACAATTGTACTGATAAGGTCAGTGAATCCCCACATCTTCTCCCCCTTTAGAGTCAGAATGCACAAAATAATAGATAACAAGAAAAGATTAATCCTCTCTTTAACAGCTTCATTGTTGGTAGCGACGTGACCAACCCTTCCCTTTTTAATTCACCTTCACATAGATGAAGGATCAAAGTTAGTAAAATCCATATTCACAGCATATTTTAAAACATCTCCAAAATTCTTCTTGGATCCCTTTGAGGCCAAAGGGGAAACATCATTACCTAAAGAAATTTTTTTGGGTGAAAATTGGTGGAATAAATCATTATGCCCATTGATATTACACTAAACATGATGCAATTCAAACCTAATCCCATTTGAACCCATACTAGATCTAATTTGCACATGATCACCCTGCTCACGAGAGTGACCCCCTTTTTCCTCCATCTCTAAGAGGACTCCATACATTATGTTTTAGTTGCATATATATATATATATTAGATACATCCTTCAAACACATCTATTAATAATATTCAGTTTTAAATTATTTTGAAACAAATATTGAAAAGAAAAATTTGGAGTTGTGTGATATTCCTCCTCGAGACCGAACCCTGGGTGAGAACTACATTTTTTTTGGATCCCCAGTGAATATTTTGTTAAACTAAGAATAAAATATAGCTTACACTGAGGTTTTAGTCTCAATGGAACATCTCAAATATAAATGAATTTATATTGTCACTGTGTATATTATTACTAACATAAAACTATATAATATAAGAATGTGTGTTCGAAATAATAATTTAATATTAATAGTGATATATATATAAATAAATGTAATGAAAATTGAATTAATGTTATTAGAATGATGTTATATAGTAAATATTTACTTCTAAGATAACACCAAGAGTAAACCTTCAACGTCACATTCATGGACACAAAATTACCTAATGAACACACTTAATTGTACGGCTGAACATTTTATTCTTCACAATTTGTGAATTTACAATGCACTCATTCAAATACACTGCACATAAACATCCCCTATCGATGGAAAATAGTATTGAAGAAAAAGACAAGCCCTAGGTGGAAAGTAGAGACACAATGAAACCTTTTCTACTATGATCCCACACTTCCAAACTCAAAAAAATATGATATTATAATAATGATTGTCAAAACATGTGTTAAATACTAATTCATACCCCCACCACATGAGAGATTCATTTGGTTAGTTACTCATAATAATGAGTATTAAATATCACATTAGATAATAACCTGGTGGAAGTTCAATAAAAAACGAGAGAATGGGTTGAATAAGAAGGATAACATTTATTAAAAATTCATAATTCAATTATAATATAAAAGAAACTACAATACTAATAAAATGGATGAATTTAATTTCAAACACATGGAAGTGGAGGTAGAGTACATTTCTGTACAAAAAAGAGTGTATAATATTTTCATCAAATATGTTCTCTAAATTTTTATGAAATATAGAAATATTAAATGAATTTAAAAAAAATCTTCAGAAATATTTTCCCCTTTGTGTTTCTCATGTTCCCAAAAAATATAATAACCCTTTTTCATGACTATAATAACTTATATCCTATTTACCCTGGGAAATTATTAAATCCTTGATGTCTCTTCATATTCCCCAACATTGGTTTACCAATAATTTAAATCCTTGAATATTTCTAAATCATGTGGGTATATAGTTATAAAAATTGTTTCAATAGATTACATATTTCTCCTTTTAAACTTTTAGATAAGTTGGGAATTTTGATTTAGAGATATAGGAATCTTATCAAAATTACTCATATCTATTCATAGATTCCAAGGGATATGTTATAAGCATATTAGGGGCATCAAATTGATGGATTTAACTCTTGGTCCAATTGAGTGAAATGAATCTAAATGTACATATAATCCTATAAAAAATATACAATTTACATCATTATATAGAATGATATAAAAACTAATGAAAAATAATAAAAATTCCAAAAATAATACATTTTCACAATTAATCTTAATATACTTTTAAAACATAAAAATAAAAAATTTCCAATAAAATAACACTTTAGTGGGATTAGGAAATAAAAATTAAATGTCAAATTATCAAAAATATTTCCTCTATCAATTCCCTCAAACTAAAAATTATCATTCCTCGGTAATCATCTAATATTATAGTAAAGATATTCTTCCTAAAGAATAATTATCCACACTACTCAATTACCAAATCTATGGAAATATAATGCCTCGTACATAGATAAAATTTACATACCTCTCAAAAAATCATAAAAATAAAATAAATCACAAGATAATCCTCTTGTTTATGTCATACAAACCTCCATGAAAAAATATTTCTCTCATCATATAAGGATTTATAATGTCCATTTTTTATAATTATCAAGAACATTTTTGATTTACTGTTAGGACGACAAAGGGACTAAATACCCATAGAAAGGGGGGGGGGGTGAACCAAGGTATGGATATTCAATTTCAAAATTCCTCCTAACCCAATAGATCATGACCTATATATTAAAAGGGTAACTTTTTTTTCTCTTATGTAGTTAACATTTATCTTGTCTTTTCTTATTTATCTCATAATGATGCTTTGGATACAATGCAAGGAAGTAAGGAAGAAAACACATAGATTTTTACATAGTTCACCCTCACTGGACTACATCCATGTAGCATACAATGGTGATGTTACACTCTACCAAATCCCCAAATTCTTACTGACAATTTACAATGTTCGGGATATACCACTTCTATGCCCAGACTCACAACCTTTACAATGTTTAGGGTTAACTGATTTCTTTCCTAAATTCACTCCCTATTTTTCTCTCTCTCTCTCTTTGTCTCACTGTCAGTGGAGAGGATTACCTTTGTCCTTTTCCTTTAATCACTACCATAGAAGGGATCCACTTACATTTTAATGACTTGTAGATCCCTTCATTATCCCAAATAAATGCATCTTCATCTGTATATAAATGCTCAGTTGAATTTCCACTTTCATCCACTGATGAATAAAACATTACCACGAGTGTAATGGGAAATCTTAAAAATTTTTTCCTAACCATATAATTACTAGAACACTTCTCTACACTTGGCGCATAGCAGTCACCACACTACAAGTGAGACACTCACTTATTCTAGACAAAACTTGGGTTACTCGCAACCTCTTATGGATCAATAAATATTGGAGCACATCTTTGAATTGGCATGCCTTCTGAAGACTAGCGCACAAGGGTTACCGAAACACTTGAGTGACACTCCCTTCTCCAACTCCAATCTTGGGTGACTCAAACACTTTTAATCTCAAACTTATATTGTCTCTCAACTATCTATTGGATTGAAACTTCTGAATATCTTTATACTTGCGCGACCAAACCACCACTTACGCGCCCAAAACACCTACACGACTAGTGCTTTAATTTTCTCTATGTATTGAGCTTCCTAAAAAATAAAGAGGGTATCCCTCTATTTATAGGCATTTTGGGTAGCCTGAGAGCTGCTACACATGTCTCCTCCTGGTATGCAATTCTAGATGGCCTAGTCTCTGTCTCCCCAGTCACCTTGTGCGCCCAAACCAAAACATGGGTTCCCCGATTTCCTTTTCAATATATTTATTTTATGATCATGAAAAACATATGGCATTAAAGTTTACATGCCTCCAAGACACCATTACTCATGTCCCTTTTCCAAAAACACTTTTCACCATTTGTTGATTTGGAGGCCCCAAAATTTGGAAAACACTTGAAAATGGTGCCACATTGTTTGTTCTCCTTTTGTACCGCCTCTAGATCATCCATATCATGATCAAGGTTCTTCAATAAAACATGTATTGATAAGAACTCCCATTGAAATCGAAAAATAACCATGTAAACTCTCATTATCAACAAATTTTTACCTCGTGGTCTGCTTTGTCAACAAAGTCAACACGGAGGCCCACTTTGTCAACGAATACAATCTCCTCAAAAATGCATCAAAGATACCTTGAGGTATTTTTTCCCTAACATTACCATTTTGGGTTTGTTTACAACTCTTTCTCCTAAATTCTTTTTGACATTGATACCTCATTAAAGCTTCTTCCAACCGCTACCATTATTCGCCGCTTGTGATTCAGATAACAATCAAGGATTTAGTCAACATATACTCTAAGCCCACATGAGCAATGTTCGGCCTAAGAAACAAGAGTAAATGAAAATATAATCAATGAATCACTTAATTTCTGACACCAACCATTTACTCCAAACTCATTTCAATTACCAAACTGATACCAACTATTGATCACTGGTAACCTTCAAACACCATTCCAACATCACTCTTATTATTTTATCACAATCCTTAGCAGTAGTGATATCTATGATTTGATCGATCACTTCTAGAATCATCATATTCAAATACTCTCATTCTTTAATTCTTGGGTTCTTGTGATGTCCAAGATAAGCTCTGGATCATCACTTTGAACACCCCATATTCCCATTATGGTGCTCTCCCTATCAGCTTCTTCACCTGTCTTGATAAAATCCCCCTATCTCATTACTAGACCTATCAGCTTTTCCCCTTCTCTTAGAAAATGATATAGTCTCCCTTTTTATCCATTTGTTGGTCACAGTTTTCCCCTTTTAGAAGTCACACATTCTCCACCTTTTTTAATGAACCCAAAGGTCAATACAGTGTGGTATCTACACTTGTTCATGTGTTGGAAGTCGATTAAACACCTAGAGCCAGTCGATGCCTCTCATAAGGTGCTTTTGGTAAGGCCTTTGTAAGATTGTTTTCAACCTATAGTTCTATAAGAATATACTCCAACTTCTTGATTCCCTACTCAACCTTCTCCTTTATAAAATGATACTTCATCTCAATGTGCTTTTTCCTTGACTGATGGATGGGATTTTTACTGAGATTTATAGAACTTTAGTTATTGCACTGGATTTTGACCGGACACATAACTTCAATGCACATATCATCCATCAGCTGCTTCATCCAGAAAATCTATCTGCATACTTGAGTGACAGAAATATACTCTGCTTCTGTGCCGCTGGATGAAATTCAATCTTTCTTCTTTCTTAGCAAAGAAATACACAAACCACCAAAATAGAGAGAACCTCCAAACAATGATTTCATGTCACCCACTGAACTATCCCAATATTTATCAGTATATCTTAATATCTCTTGTAGAGATTTATCGTTATACATCTAACTGAAATCCAAAGTTAATTTGATATAACAAAGTATTCGTTTCATTTAAAGCTTTTGTCTTTCCTTGGGATTACATTGATATCGCGATGATTTTCATGTAGCGAAAAATAATATCAAGTCGTGTACCTGTCATGTATAGTAACCTCTCAATATTCATCCCATATTCTATGATATTAACTACCTTTCCATCATCATCTTTCGGGAACTTCATTGGGGTAGCAACCAGATCCCTCATCTACTTGGACTTCTCCTTTACAAATGATTCTCAACACCACCTTTTCACAATTCAGAAAACTACTTTCACTATGCTTCATTAGATACTTCTAAGATCATGTCTTCAAAATATACTAGCACCAATATCCTTTGATTACAATCATTGTTGGCATACATATTTTAATCACCTCCTCCTTCCTAAAAACTGAGATTCTTCAAAAACTGATCTAGCATTGAATATCATGCTCTTCTGGCTTCCCAATATATAATTCTTCTTCATGAAACCTGATAAAAAAATGAAGACATGACATGCATCTGGAAGTATCCTTTTCACAATAGTCATTAATTATTTCAAATCATTGTGTCATCTACATTCATCATGTTGCAATATACCCATTTAGATCTGATGAAATTCTTATCTATTGGCCTCAAAACAATATCCCACATCAAATTCTTCTCAATTTTTTCAAGCTCGATATTCATAGCTTGAACACAATTCTTATCTTCAATGCCTTCAATAATACAATGAGGATCTATCTGTGATATGTACGATTATTCCTGTAGAGTCATCATCTTCCTTGCCTGCACTGGAACTATCTAATTACCAATTCTATATTTTATGTCAATATCTTCTCACCTCTTTGACTTTAATGCTGATATGGATTCTCCTTCCTCATTTCCATTATCAGTGTCTACTTCTGAATTAGAATTTTCAGATCTACTCCCCCTGAGTCTCTTACCACATCATCAATTTCAATAGAAAACCATTCACTGGGTCATTGTTCATTGACATCATTTCATTCAACTACTTTTTTTAGATTCTTGTTGAAACACTGTAAATATTCTCTCGCATCTTCTTGGTATCCTTAAAACAGTCAGATGATACCATAATGTTAGAAACAATATATAATTATGAAACACATTAATCTTGCTACTTCTCCTATAATATTTCACCTCTCGATAGATAATACCTGAGCTGGGTCATCAAATTACGGATTTGATGGCTCTTGCATCTGATTATGATATTGAATGCTCCCCCTAAGTTATACAACACTTCCTAGGGTTTGTCCAACTATTTAGACCAATAAAAATTCTTCTCCTCCTATGTCATTTACTATTTGGCATTAGACATTAACCCATTAACAAAATCTCTAAGCCTACTAAGTTGGAACTCTATGTAGGAAACAATAGATAAAGTTAATAACACAATCACTTCCTATTATGATCAGTTTCTGCCTTTCTTCTTTATCTCTTTTACCTAATATGAGTAAGTTGAAACTATGAAGCATCTTTCTTCCAAACTTTTCATCTTTAGATACCACTTCTCCTTGGATCGTATATCCCTAAAACCTAAAACACGTGAATCATTAGTAAACAAAATTTATAAAAATTGGGAGAGGGGGGTTTTCTAGAACCCTCAAGAAGAGGATTGTGGTTTATTCTGATGGGTTACCCCTTTGATTCATTTTTTCAACGCAACACAATGTTTTCTTACCTAATCCAATTTCAAAGACAACATCAACTACTCTGGCTATTTGACAAAGCATTCATTATCCACATGCTGATAATTTGTTTGATATTCAGATTCTATAGGCTTGGCACTTCTCACCATTTTGGGTTTAAACCCACTGGTACACATTTTATTCTTTTATGTTCCACCAAAATTCCATATTTCTTGTTTCCTTCTCTTAGTAGGAATCCCTCTACATATCATATTTCCTTGATTTTCCCACCATTTCAAGGATAATTCACCTTCCTCTACTTATTTTCATGGCACACAACATGCGATTTTCTCAATGCATTATTTGTTCATTTTTATTTTATCAGTTGTTTGAATAATTCCACACTTTCTAGATGGAATTGATTTTTTTCACTGATTTAACATTCTTATTTCTTAAACCGAGGGCATATCCTACCTTTATCATCAAGGATTGTCCATAACAATTCGAGGGATGTTTTTTAGAGTGTAACAGAGGAGGTGATTGATACATCTTTTGTTGAGATCCCTTTGATTCCACTAAGACACTAAAAATATTTTTAATCATTCCATGATGTCTTCTTGAATAGGATTCATCATTATACACTATCTATTTTTTGAATCTACTTATAGATTCCTTTTAATTTCTTACATTCATTATACTGCAATTTAATTCTAAATTTCTGTGATCCGAACATATGAGACATCCTCCATTAAAGGAATTCATCAACATTGCAATTCTCAACGAAGATGTTTATGCAGCTTGTGTTCTTCTTCTAGCACTGATATCCTAAGATTCCTAACACATACTCATAGTGTGACCCATTCTTTCACAATAGAAGGACTTCATAAATTATTTCTTCTGAGTGACTCTTCTTTTAGAATTCTCAGGATGATTCTTCTTATTCTCAATTTAATAAATGTTTCTATTTTTCCAACAAGAAATATATTCCAAATCCTTTAAACAAAAACATGATGTATGGACATGGGTTCCCAGAAATAGCACATGTTGTCATATGTTCCTGTAAAATTATTTTTAGGTCTATCTCTAGGACCAATAGGATTTTTATTATCACTATAAATTATCTCATCTCTCTTATTATCATTCATGTAAGGGGGATCATCATAACCAATACCATATTTTCATAGACCATATGGCCTTTAAGAGAAGAAAATTTTTCCATACTTCTTTTCAGAAATATCATATTTTCCTTTAATTTCATCATCACCCATAGATATATAATAAAATAGTATGAGCAAGGTATCCATCATTTTAGACTTTCCTTTATCATTGTATTTCTCCTCTTCGTTCTTCACCAAATCTAGCTCTTATTCCAACTTTTGAATCTTTATATCCCTTGTTTCATGTTGAGCATTGAGTTCTCTATCTGGATTATTTCTTCTACTCATATCATCCTCAAGCTCATTTGTGAGCTTATACACCATATTATATAGCTCATTTACTTTCAATTGTTCTTGAGAAATAAGATTAGTATAGTAGAAAATCTCTTGTTGTAGTATGTGCATGAAAATTATCATTTTTATTTATTAGACCACAATACACAAAAGAACGTCATGGTGGTCTGAAGTACTGCAAACCCATAGCATCATTAACCACGAACTTCATCCCCTCACCTGGAAACGACCCCAAATTAGAGAAAGAAAACATACTGCATTCAGTGGTTGCCATAGAGGCCAAGAAATCAGCGACCATATTTCCCTCCCTCCATGTGTGAGAGACCTCCATGTCAGGACCAATAAGCATTTTGCATCTCCTAACAGTGTAACCAATACTCCAAGGAATTTTACCTTTGCCCAGCAGCGCATTACACAAAAGCAAAGAATCAGTCTGTGATTCTATTGAAATAGTTCATAAAGTTGTGTTGCAAGATTATCATTTATGGATTTTAAATTCAAAATTTCATGTGAGTTTAGATTCTTTCCCTTAACATCATCTTTGATCTTTTCTCTCTTTATAGAAAATTATTGCAGTTCTTTATCTTGGGAGTTATTCTTCTCCCTCTGATCAGTAGCCACATCAATATGCCTTTGATTTAATCCTCTTAACTTATTGACTTCAATTTTCAATACCCGGATCTGAATATCTTTACATTTAATTTCTTCATCTAATCTATAATACAATTCCATTGTCTCATGGACAAATATCACTATTTGAATTCGTGGAATTTATTCATGATCAGTAGTTCCATCATCACATAGAATATCAGGTACTTCACTCGTTCCTATATCACTATTGAGTGAATCTATCTATTCCCTATTTGATACATCCATTCCTTACTTCAACATGTTGTTTCATACCTTTAATTGAATCACACTTTTTCCACAAACACTTCCACGTTGAGGAATTCCACCTGTCTTCTTCTTCGTCTTTGAATTATTTTCCTTTTCCATGGAACAACAAGATAAGAGAAAACTAAAACATTAACTCAATAAATCAACTGAATCATGTTAGATAAAATAAATATGATAAAAGAAAATTATCACTCTGATACTAATTGTTAGGACTAAAAGGGTCTTAGATACCCTAAGATGAGGGTGAATTAGTGTATGGATATTCAATTTCAAAATTATTCCTTCCATACTAGATCCTGACTTCTATATTAAAAGGGTCACGTTGTTTTATCTTATATTTTTAATGTATATATTTTTTTTCCTTATTTATCTGATAAGAATGCTTTATATGCAACGTAGGGAAGCAAGAAGGTAGACACATAGATTTTTATTTGGTTTACCCTCACTGGGCTACGTCCAAGGAGCATAAAACGGAGATGTGCCACTATACAAAATCCACTAAATATCACTTATAATTTATAATGTTCGGGATAGATCGCTTATATTCCAAAGCTCAATGCCTTTGCAATGTTTAAGCTTAGCTCACTACTTTCCCAAGGGTCACTCGCAATTTCTCTCTCTCTCTGGATCACTGTCAATGGAGAAGAGCACCATTTTCCTTTTCCTTTTCTCATTTCTCTGGAAGGGATGCACTCACGGTTTAATGACTTGTAGGTCCCTTTATAATCACAAATGAATGCATTTTCATCTGAATATAGATACTCAGGTGAAGTTGCACTTTCATCCACTGATGAATAGAACTTTACCAATGGTGTACTAGGAAATCATCTAACCTTATTCCAAACATATAATTAATGGCACACTTCTCTATAACTGGCACACAAGTGGCCCCACTCTACTGGCATGAAACTCCTTTATTCAACTTAGAACTTGGGAGACTCAGACCATCTTACACCCAAATCAATATTGGTGTGCCACTATCAACTGGTGCACATCATCAACCTGGTGTGCAAGAATTTTTGAACCACATGAATGACACTCCCATCCCCAACTCCGAACTTGGGTGACTAAAACCCTTTTTTACCCAAACAAGTATTAGCACACAACTATCAATTGGGACACATCTTCTGAACCTCTGTATACGTGTGCGACCAAACCCCCACTTGTGCGCCCAAACCACATGCGTGACTGGAGCTCTGATTTTCTATAAGTATTGAGCTACGTGAAAAATGAAGAGGGTTATCCCTCTATTTATAGGCCTTTTGGGAACCCTGAGCGCCAGTACGCAAGTCCTCTCCTAGTATGCAATTCTAGCCGCCCTACTCTCTATCGCCCTAGTCACCTTGTATGCCCAAACCAAATCCTGGGTGCCCCTATTTCCCTTTCTATATTTTGATGTTCTGATCTTGAAAAACATATGGCATTCATGTTTCAATGCAACCAAGATTCCAGCACCCATGTCCCTTTTCAAAAAACACCTTTATCTATTTTTCGATTTTGAGGCCCCCAAATTTGAGAAACACTGTAAAACGGTTCCACCTTATATCTAAACTTTTTGTAATGCTTCCAAATTTTATATTCCATAATAGAGGATCTTTAATCAATCATGTATTATTGAAAAAATCTCTTGAACTCGACAACTCTCCATGTAAACCCCCTTTGTCAAAAACAAATTTACGTCATATTCGATTTTGTCAACAAACACAACACATAGGACCATTTTTTCAAAAAACACAATATCTGAAAAATGATTCACTGGTACCTTTAGGGATTTTTTCCCAAAATCTACAGAGTCTATATATTTTTCTAGTATATCCAATTAACAGAGACATAAATGATTCAATAGTGAAGTCTTTTATTTGTGTTTTTATGAGTATAAGCATTGGAAGGTAATGAATATAAAAATATCTAAGCCATAACGAGTAGGATTAAATTCTAAAGTGATGTAAATGCATGAAAAGTGTTTAACTCAAGAATGGTGTGATCCTAAATCAGATCAAAAATTAATCACCTCCAAAAACCTATTTATTTTATTATGAATTTTACTTTTGTAATTTCAGTATTATTATTATTTTTTATCTCACTCCCCCCCAAGAATCATTGTTTTAGCTTCAATTTAGATATGGATTTTACTTCAGAATCAAATATTTGAGGAAAATATATATAGGTTTTGATCTCCAAGTATTAGTGATATCAAATCCTTTATTTTTAATGATACTTGGGCAACTCATCAATATTTCAATCATGACAGTTTATTCAAACAAAGATAAAATAAATATGGAAAACAGTTTATTCACCTCAAACAATCTCTTCGAATAATCGCAACAAAACAAATCCCCCCCCACACACTTGATTTAAATAAAAACACTTAATTTAACGTCTAGATATGGATGTAAAGGGATAGATGGATTATGAATTGGATTCCTAACATGGTAATTCATTGCTACTAAGGGTATAATTAAGATTATATTTAATGGTAGGCCAAAAATATAAGTTAAATGTAAAACAATATTTAAAACTATTTCCTCAATTATAATTGAAACATTCCATAAACACTAAAATATATGGAAAAGATAAAAAACTCAATTTTTAGATCACACAAAATTTATCAATAATATAATGAGAAAAGTGTGAAGATGATGCTCAAAATGATTCAAAATCCTCTTGATTTGGGTATGATATTAAATTTTAATAACACCAGTGCATATGGCTTTCATAATAATTAAAATATAATAATATGAATAGATTAGAAATAAAGGAAATAATATCTAAAACCATAAAATAATTAAAAATTATATTAAATTAATGTTACAAAAAGACCAAGTTGTTTTGAATTTTCAAAAACAATCAACCTTAAGACTCTTAAAAATATAGAAAACGGTAGTAAACAACACATTATGAATTAGAAAACATGAAACCCAAAATGGAATTACACACACAAAATTCATGAAAAATGATTATAATCCCTCCCCTATAATTATTCAAAAATAATATGAAGGACATAAAAATGATTTATTTTTAGAGGATGTCCTGAGTTATGTTACTAACTGGTACACATTTAAAACTTAATTAAAGAATGAAAAAAAAAATATGAAAAAATAAAATAGGGAATGAAAAGTTATACATCATCTTATAGAACACCAAGAGAGTGCTAGGTTCTTACTTCCCTTAATGAAGCGATTGTAGTTAATTATCCCCAATTATAAGGTGGGTGGGGTTTCATTGATATAAAACACCACATGTCACTATTCCCAGTTTACATTAGTATACATAGATAATTATGACCACCAATGAAGATAAGAAGATCCCAATCCCACAATAAACAATAAATAGAGGCTTTTAGGTCCATAATAGGAGGGAAAAGTAGATAGCGGTTATCCCTATTAAATTTTGTGTTGTCCCGCTCCATATAGAATGAAAATTGTTGTAGTGGAAGTAGTCGCATCCCCACATGTTTCCCCATCTCTTATTCTTCTTCTAGTATTTTGTGTGGCCTCTTCTATTACATGAATTAATAAGGCCTCCAACATTTTATATTTCCTAAAATTTATAAAAATATAATTTAGAAAACAATATATATTTAATATTATTTAAGAAAAATAGCGAATCAATAATGAAATATTCCATTTCGAAAAATATTGGAAACGTTTTTAATAGTAACGGTATATATATATATATATATTATTTCATTTTTAAAAGGTAAATAAAATGGAAAATTTATTAAATTAAATAAAATGAATGATAAGTATTAATTTTATATATTTGAAAATACATTTTTACATAAACTTTTTGATACTTTTATTTATAACAGTGATTTATTACAAGTTAACATATAAAAATATGTATATATTTAATTAAAAATAAAACAGATTTATGAAAATGGTAAAATTTTAAAACCATAATATCAATATGAATATAAGATCTAGCAATAAATTCATTCACATTTAAGAAAAACCAATAATACCCCCCTTATACCAGGATGAAATTCCATTGAATATTAAAAATTAGGGGTTCCCCATTTAAAAATTGAGTTTTGGATGCCTTAATAGCCGTTTTGGCCACGAACAAATTAGATACATGGTTCCCCCATTCAATACATTGTAGATATTTTCCCAGGATTCAGTTTGATATGCGGTAGATCCCAAATGGACACCTAAATGAAAAGTTATGTCTATTTCATGATAGACTTACGTTTTCAACTTATTTTAGATATATTTTTTTTAAAAAAATATTTTTACCTTAAAATTGATATTAAATAGATACTTCTATGAAATAGTTAAAAAATTATTTATTAAAAAAATTTGAAATTAATTTTATAAAATATTTTCCCTATATATCTTATATATTAATTATAAATGCCTATTTACCTTATCTAAAACATATTTTCAAAATATATATTATTTTTTTATCAATAAATTTATTTATATATAAATATATTAATTTTAATATTGTATAATTTTTTTTAAAATAAAACCTTTAACAACACTACTAAAAAAGTGATGATAAAGAGTGGTCATTATCAGTGCTACTAAAAAATGATGATACCCCCCACCTTTATCGGGTTTTAAATCACTGATAAAACCCCCCATTTATTAGATATATTTTACAATAACTAATAAAGTGTTTTAATTTATCAGTTCATATAAAAAACATTGATAAATGGACCCCTTTAACAATGATATTTTTATCACTATTAAATACCCTCTTTAATAATGCTGAAAAAGAGATGTTAAAGAACCCATTTAACAATTCTTTTTATTTCGCATAAAAATGGGGTCTTTAAAAATGCTTTTATCTAGTATTGTTAAAACCCAAGTGATGGATAATCCCAGTTTTTCTGTAGTGTATGTTGTTTTGAATGGTTATATATTTATTTTAAAAATACATTTTCATGGTTAGTTAATGCTTACACAATACACAAAATTCATGGTCATGTAGAATGATTTTTAAGCACATTCATGCTTATAAACATTCATTGTTGTTAACAAAAGGAATACACAAAAGGTAAATATGATTCTTACACAAGATTTACTTTTTATTAAATTTTAAATAGGAACTCTTTTATATAACTTCCATAAATTTATTTACTAAATGTTTATGTTTGTTTTTTAACTTTAAATATTTATTTCATAATTACTCATTAATTTTTTTGAACCTATGAAAATTGATTTGGAATCATATTGTGTAATATCAAATTATCATCATATGTGATTAAGCATGTTTTAAATTTCCATACTATATTCTGGGAAATCTATTAATTGAAATTTTAATAATTTTAGATATTAATATTATATCTTTTATGAGTTGTGGAAGTTTTAGGAGAATTTTAATGTTGAATGTTATATTAATTAATATAACAATTTGTGTTCTATATCTTCATTAATATTACCTTTTATAATAGTATGGATCAACACTGAAATTGTATATTATCTATCAAAGAGAAAGTTGTGGATTTATGGATAAGATAAAACTACATTGTTTATGCATGAATTTATTAAAATTTAAGAACATTATTTTCCAAGAATAACTATATATAAAATCCTAAAATAACTAGAATGAGACATCAAGGGTTAAAGATATTTTCAACCTGTATAATGAGACACAATTTTTAAATCATTAACTGGAACACTCTAGTCTATGAAATATAATTCTGGTCTTTTTCATCTGGAAGAAAACACTTATTTCACAACACACTAGCATACATTGATCAACTATTTTTTGTGGTTCTTAATTCTTCATATTACATTTCAGTGTGCATAATTTTACATTTTTACACTTCCCCTAAATGGTAATATTTTAATGTTTTAGCACCTCAAAAGAACTTTTTTATGGGTCATCCCATACTAATAAATGGAAGGGGGATTCACATGTGTATTTTTTTCATAAAAATATAGTTTCTGTTTCTTCAACCACCTCAAAATAAATCAAGTTGGGTTATGAATTCTATTATGTTAAATTTAACCATTGATTAATACTACAAGGATTCAAAATTATTTTTAAATGGTTTTTAATTTGTATCAACAGTTAAATATTTTATTTTATTGGGTGATGTTTCACTCTATGATTAAGATAAGTGAAGAGAATACTTATGAATAAATAACTATGAACAACTATAGAAACCATTGTGTTAAGTTTATTTTTAATTCCACTAAAAAATGAAATAACTCTGATAAGTTATTAAAAATATCTCAAAATTTTAATTCACCCTCATTTAAAACATTTTATCATTTTCGCAATATCACTTAACAATTGGTATCAAAGTTTGACCCAAAACATGGTATATATTAGTTTATTTTTTATAATAAAATCTTTATTTAATAATCAGGGGGGTAATATTTTTTGTTATGGAAGGAATAACTTCAAAATATATTTTTACTCTTTAAATATCTCAATTTTATATAGAATGAATTATGGATATTTGAAATCATGCATTTAATCTTATCATAAGCACAAACTCATTAAAAGTTAGACATTAATTGTTAATCTATATAGGGATCATAAAAATTATTCAAACACATTTGTTGGTTATTATGTTATTATATATGTTCTTTAATATATAGTAATGGATATTTTTATTGTGTCATCTATAGAAATGTATACAGTTATATATCTTCATGAAGAACAAGAATATATATTTGGAAAATATTGTAATTAAATCATCATGTATATGAAAATCTAATAAGACCTAATCATGTTATGGTAAGGTAATATTATTAAGAATTAAAAATTGTATTAGATGGAAATTTTAACCAAATTATTCATATACATAATTTTATAGTAATTTCTATGTGTAGTTTATGTGAAAATTTAGATCACATGTTTTGATTGAAATAGTTCCAAGAGATACAACTAACTAGTGACATCCTAAAATGTATCAATTAATTAATATTTTTAATATAAAATATTATAATTTAGATGAAATGGAAATATCATTTTTGAAATATGATCTAAAAATAAAAAAAATTTACTCAAGGAGGTAATTAAAATTTAGGATTTTATTTTAATTATAACATGCGTATTCTTAATTACTCATATGATTATTAATTACAGTGTAGAGAAAGAGAAAATAGTATACTTTTTCCCCGGTAATTATAAAGGAATTCTATTATAAGATATATAGAATGTATTTTCCTTGAAATAATTATAGGGGAGAAATAAAGGTAATACTTTGTCTAATGATAATTCTGGTATTATTTTTTATGAGTATAGATAAATATAGCACATAAAACATAATTTTTCATGGTAATGAATGATAAAAACAAGATAAAATAGTATAATAAATAAAAGAAACCCATGGTAGTTGGGTGAAGTTCGTTAGGGGATTCAATTTCTATTGAATAATATAGTTTTGAAACTGGTATGAATAATCTATATTTAATTTCCTTATGAATTCATGTAATTGAATATAATTATTATCAATCATTTTAATTTGATTGTAAATCCCTAATTAATTATAGACATCCTAATGAAACAATTAAATTTAATCTCAAGACAGTGACAGTTTGTAGATTAAACAAGGATATTTTTGGTTAACATAAGGAACGAAAGATAAAAATAATATATTTTGTATGGAAAATGAAAAATATAATTAATATTCCCATAAAAATTTAAAATCTCCTCACAATGAATTAAAATATTTAAATGGTGAAATTGAAAAACTGAGGGAAAATAAAATGGAAAATTATTTTCTTGTAAAATTGAAATGATGTTGAAGGAATAAATTTTAATGTTACTATTTATGAGAATGAGAGACTTAAGAATTACATTTAAAATCTAAAATTACTTATTTCAATATTTTTCCAGGTAAAAAAAGATATAATTAATTGATGGTTTGGAAATAAAATAAACAAAAATACAATTTCTATTATGTATGATAATATTTTACCAAAAAAAAATTTATTAAGATCACTAATTGAAGTGCATAAATTGTTTTATGTTTTAAATTTGAAATGAAGGGACTTTTTGAAAATGAGTGTTCCTTAATATTTACATTAACTCTTGGTAATATGATAGATCTTGTTTATAAATCTCTATCATCTAGATTATAGGTAAAAAGGTGTCATAAATCTTATTTGGTTCCCAAAAATCATATTATAATAGAGTTGGAACAAAATTTATATAGCTAAAAAAATATTCATCAATATGATTTTGATTGAAAAATGACTATGAATAATTAAAAATGATGTGTGGAACATGGATATTGTATTCTCATGAAATATGAATAGTGATATCTTTAATTTTTAAATTATAATAAATGTGATGGTGGTAGTGTTACATCAACTGATAACTCTATAGAAAATATAATGTCTGTTAGAGAAGTTGGAATTTGGAATTTTGTAATCATCTCAAATGTTTTATTTTTTAAGTTCATAATGGATTATTTAAAAAAAATATCAACGTTTTTATGATGAAATGATTTTATGTTTTCAAAATTATAATTTAATTGTCTTAAAAGTTGAAATTGTTTTTTTATCCAAATAGTAAATATAGTGTTTATTTAATAACTTTATCATAATTAATAGACCAAGAAAATTAATAGATTAACTCCTATAAATTTTTTTCACATTTGGGTCAATGAAATATTTGACAAAGTCAACATTATGTTGAAGAACAATATTTCATGATTAAAAACTACATTATACATTCTTGAACATGTAGAGGATAACACCAATGTTTACAATTAATGTATGAAACGTAAATAACACAAAATTTCATTCAAACATAGCAAGTAAATTAGAACTGTAATGCATATTTATATTTCTGTGTTGTAGTAAAACATACTTGTCTAGGTAGAAAGAAATAATTTTCAGTCATTATAAATGATTTTAAAATATTTGAAAGGGTTTATCTCATTTCAGTCAAATTTGAAACATTTGACAAATATATGAAATATTAAAAACCAAATCAAAATTATAAATTTAACCTAATTTTATCAATTATAAGTGATATTGTTTGATATTTATTAAATCATAAATTTCAATTATTTTTTGATGAAAAATTGCATTTTTATAATTTTTTTCTCCCAATACATAACAACAAAATGGTGTTCTCGTGATTAAAAAAATACCCATTAAACAATAAACACATCGACATTAAAAAAATATAATTACCAAAATTAATTTTGGATAAACCTATAAATTTTACATTTTCAATCACAAATAGTATTATTTTTTGAATTATATTTCAAAATAATCCTTATGATCGTTGAAATAGAATAAAACTAAGAATATTTATTTTATATTCCTCAGTTGAAATGTATTTATCATGACAACTATGTATGCCTTGGATAAATTTGATTAAAAATATGATAAGTTATATTATTGGGTTAAAAAAATTTCTATTAAATATAAATTATATAATAAAAACCGGATAATTGTGTCACGACCCATCCCCTGGGGCCCTTGCCATGACTACCCCATGCCCACATTTCATAGGCCAGGGGTTCGAGACTAGCACCAGAAAGGCTTATCCCAAAAACACAAATGTATTCCCTTTAGAAATTTACAAACACACTGGCCAAGAACAAAACAAGATGCAACCACAATGTAAAACTACAGTAGTAAAAGTGTGCACTGCATTTAAAGTGGGTTAGAATACAAGCCCAACTGAAAAAATACAACTACAATGGAAAATAGAAAACACCTCCTGAGATCGTCCACAAAGGTTCATACCTGAAGGGTAGGTACAGTTCGTCTTCCTAGCTATACATGCAAACCATTCACCTTTATGTACCACCTGGTCCTGGCTCCTATTGTTTCAAATGAGATGCTTGTTATTTTCACAAGAAACAACAAGGTGAAGGTGATGCCCATGTAGGGATGAGTATAACAATAACTAGAAGAGACCCCGAGACACCCTAAGGTCCCTCAAAATTCCACAAAGTAAAACCACAAAGCATGATCTCCATCACAAAACACAAAGAAAAAGACTGAGCTCAAACCAGGTATAGAACTCATAGTTTAGAAATAAAGATGATTTGTCTAAAGCTATATAATTTTATTTCATTAGAAAGTTTCCACAAGTGAACCACATGAGATTAGTTCCATTGTCAATCTGAAAAGGGTCATATATCACTGATCTATGATGGGTCGCTCTATGGATGGTCCTCGTTGGGTCCTGCACTGCTGATCCACAGAGGCTTGCTAGAATGTTAATCCACATTGGGTCGCTATGGTGGTGATCCACACAGGGTCACTAGATACTGATCCACAATGTGTATCGATGATGTTGATCTACAAAGGGTCTCTATGAGGCTAATTCACACAGGATCACTAGATTCTGATCCACATAGGGTCGCTAAAATGCTGATCCACAGCAGTTGGCTACTCAGATGACAGCTAGCCAGGAGATTCCTCGCACTCGGTGCGCTTGCATTCCATAGTATCTGTTCCTAGGGATATTGATCGGCCTTTGACTTCAAAAAAGATTCAAAAATTAGTATCCCAAAGGACCAACATTTCGTAATGGTTCCAACGCAATAGACGAGGCATCAATCAGGCATTTGGTCTATGAGTTGTAGGCATTTTAGTGCCGAGGGCCCAGTTGGATTCGTGTACAATCCAACCCGGACATACTCCATGTCTCGCCAAACCCCTGTTGGAGTATCTCAAAAGTAATGACTCATCCCAAGGATTCCTACTCCATATATTGTTCATCAAACAGATGTCTGTATTGTTAGATACTTTCTTTTAATCGTATTTGGGCTCGAAAGGGGTCCGGGTCTGATCCGACTGGGTCGAACCGACCCTGCCCGACCCATGCTAGCATGGACCGTCCCAGTTGGGTCGGGCCGCGGATGATAGACTTGTCCTGCCGACCGGTGAGACCCAGGTGATGGGTCACACAGTCTCCCTCTCGAAAAAACCGATGGTTCGTTCAGTGTTCTAAAATGGGGGTGCTACGTGGCGTAGCCCCCTATCAGCAGGGCACATGGCGCGTGGGTCCCCTATGCCTTTGTCGCAGCTTCAAAGTAGTATCCACCTCACTGCTGCACATGATAGCACGCCGCCTCACCAACACGGCCGACCTAGTTTCTTCCACCACTTTGGGTCTGCCATGGCGCCAAGCAGCATCGCCCACATCCACGTCCGGTGACCGCTGTCCACCGCCATCACTACTGGCGCAAGTCATTGGTGCCACCATGGAGGAAGATCTTCTTGCGGGCCACCGAATGAGCTATATTTGCCCGTTTTACCTTCTTCTCATGCATATGGGTCTCCCGGTATACCGCAATTGCTATGCGGCTCCAGGATTCAAGGATCTATCGAGTTAGAAAATTGATCCCCAGATGAACGCAACAAGAATGAAGTGACGGGGGGTCTGAGCCTTGTTCTTTTGTCCCGCACCCTCCGCGTTAGTATCGTAACAAGAGGTAGTAATTTTAATTCATCAAAATAAAATTAAATAATATACCCCCTACCTCGATATTTGTTGGGTACGTCGCGGTGGTGGATAAAGAATTATTATCCATAGAAGCTGATGGTGTTTATCAATCTCGGATCGATTCCTTCGTTCTTTTTTGGGAGGGTTCTTCATCGGTGCTTCATTGGATTTCTCTTGCGGGTTTACAAAACCCATGCCGATTATATAAATTAAAAAGGTGAGTTAAGAGAATAAACCCACTTTCAATAAAAGTATCATTAAATGGTGCAATTAATGAATCACCATAATTACCCGAGATGTTGTTACACATCAATGTGTATCTATGCATTTAATGTCCCTCATTTAATGCCCAACCACCTCTATGGGTCCCACCACTGTTACTCAAGATATGGTAGGATGAATAAAATAACATAACAAGTTATTTTATTTTTCTTTCAATGTTTATGAAAAGTTACTTTTATAGCCGACCTATTGTGGTCGAAGTGATGTCTCCCTTAAGAAACTAATAGTTTGGAAGATTCAATAGTGTCCTCAAATTTCAATTCAGATCAGCAGTTCAAATGATCGAAAACATCTCTCATACATTTACTGAACATACCCTAAATAATGTTAAAATTCTTTTTTGGGCACAACTGCTCTTGGAATGAAGTACCATCAATTTTCACAGACTCGTAAAAATCCCAAATAATTTAAAAACATTTACATATAATTTTCTTATCTTTACGTTCTCCCCACCTTAAGTATTTTCATCCTTAAAAGAAAAAAAAATATGGAAAAAATTGTTTTACTATCACGTATCTGAGTCTCCCTCTCCCAGGTGCTTTCCTGGAGATTCATGTGTTGCCAACAAACTGGCACCAGAGGAATTAACCACTCATGAAGAACCCACTCATGCCTATCCTTTATCTCCACCATGAACTCCAAAAATACCACCACATCATTGATGTATAGATCTACCTACTTGATAACATGTGATGGATCATGCATATACCTCTTCATCTATGAAACATGGAAAAACTTATGCACCATGTGCATCTATGGGGGAAGAGATAGATGGTACACCACCTCTCCTAATCTACTGATGATATGAAATGGTCAAATGAACCTCGAAGATATCCTTCCACCCCAGCCAATACTATGTAATCCCCGTATTTGTGAGACTCGTAAGAATACATGGTCTCCCTCATCAAACAAAAAGTATCTCCGCCTCTTGTTAGAAAAAGACTTCGGCAAGCTCTGTGCAATCATAATTCCCTGCTAGATGATATGTAGCTTTTCTATGATAGCCTATACCAACTCTGTACCCATAAGTGGTGACTACCCTAGGTCTGTCCAGCAATGGGTTGATCTGCATGGTCTCCTATATAAGGACTCGAACAGAGCCCTGCCGATGGTGGATTGTTAACTTTTTTTGTATGTGAACTACATGAGTAGTAGATGGTCCTCTAAAACTTAGGTGAAATTGAGGACACACGAATGAACCATGTCAACGAGTGTCTATATGGTCAACTCTCTCTGACCATATATCTGAGCGTGAAAGGAAATTCCCTTGCTTAGTTGAGTCCTGAACACCTCCTGCAATCCCATCCATAAGCGGGATGCAAAATGTGCATTGCGATCTGAGATGATCGTCGATGACACCCCATGAAGTCGTACAATATTTTGTACGTAGAGATGTCCCAAAATCTCTACTGATTTCTGCTCTTGAATAGGTTGGAAGTGGGCCGACTTGGTGAGTCAGTCAATGAAACCCCAGATTGAATCGTGGCCCCTGGATGTACGTGGTATCACCGTCATGAAGTTCATGGAGATACCACCCCAATTCCACTCCAGCACCTCGAGTGGTTGAGCTAAGCCTGCTGGTACCTGATAATCAGCCTTCACTTTCTAAAAAGTGAGGCATCGAGATACGAACTCTGCCATTTCTTTCATTATCCCTGGCCACTAGTACTAACGTTGGAGGTCTTGGTACAACTTTGCCACACCAGGATGTACCACCAATGGGGATGTCTAGAACTCCCTCAACACCTCCTCTCTAATCTTCACTAGTACAATGGTGCGTCCTCTAGAAAGTATGAATTTCACCCCATCTTCATAAAATTTATCCAGAGCATGCCCTAAGGATATATGAGCACATCGGGCCTCGCATTACCCATCCCCATGTTTTGCCTCCCAAACCCACTGAAGAAGTGGGGAGTGACATTCATAGATTGGAGGTAAGCCACTCCATCTCTATCCAAAAACGATATCTGCAACACGGCTAGATGCTTTTTCTTCTCACTCAGAAACTAATAACCAAACCTCTTGCTGAGTCTATATGCTACTACGTTCCCCTTACCAGGAGTTTAGAATATATAGAATTCATAGTCCTGGAGGAACTCCAGCCATCACTGATGTCTTAGGTCCAGGTCCCTTTGTTAGAAGATATACCTGAGACTCTTTTGATCATAGTAAACAGTATACTATTCACCCATCAAGTAGTGTTGCAACATCTTTCGCATGAAGACCATTGCTTCTTACTCCAGGTCATTGGTAGTGTAGTTCTACTCGTGATATCTCAACTTCTGTGAGCTTTAGGCCATCACTACTCGCTCTTACATTCGGAAACAGCCTTGCCTAGTCCCTAATGCATCACAAAAGACGACATACCCAATGCCAACTTTTGGTACCCTCATAATGGGGGCACTCTTCAGTCTCTTCCTTAGCTTATGAAAACTCTTCAGGAATATCACTTTTCACACGAAGGGATGTCCTTTATTTTTCAAAGATTTCTAGCGTTTCAAAACTCTAGAAAATTTTGGTACATATCTACGGTAGTACCCGGCCAATCCCCAAAAATTCCACACCTTGGTCACAATCCTGGGTATCTCCCATGCAATCATTGTATCTATCTATGCTGGATCCACTACAACACTAGCCTATGAAATATTTTGGTATAATAAATAGACTTCCTTTTTCTATAACTATAACTTTGAGAGATTTCCAAAAAGGTGCTCTTGGAGTGTCTCCAGAACTATCTTCAAGTATGTGGTGTACTCTTCCCCTGACACCGAGTATATCATGATGTTGTCAATAAATATTACCATATAGTGATAGTGGTAAGGCTGGAAGATCATGTTCCTAAGCCCCATTAACACAACCTGAGTGTTTCTCAGACCAAAGTGCATTACTATTAACTCAAAATGTCCTTACCAACATCTGAAGGCCTTCTTCAGTATGTACTCAACTTTTACCTTGTGTTAGTGATAGCCTGATATGAGGTCTATCGTCAAAAATTAGTGTGCTCCCTTTTTCTGTTATAAGAGGTCATATATCCTCAGGAGTGGAAACTTGTAATTCACGGTCACCATGTTCAGGTACCGATAGTCTACACAAAGCCTCACACTCTTATCAGAATTCTTGGTAAACAAAATTTGGGAGGCCCATGGAGAAACACTGGGTCTTATAAATCACTTCCTCTACATGTCCTCCAGCAGTAATCACAACTCACGAACCACTACGGGAGCCATCTGATATACTAAAATAGATATCAGTGTCGTCCCTGGGTAAAGTTCAATGTATAAGTCTACCTCTCTGCGTGGAGGTAGTCCCATAAATTCATCATGAAGGACATCAACATACTGGTCCACCACTATAGGATAACTCAGTCTCCTCATGTCAACTACTCTGAGGGTAAGGCCAGCCAACTGATGAGTGATTGGTTGCACCCTCCTTCGAGAAATTCTATCATGTGTTTTAAAGGGTTCCTTCTCACCGGTGAAGGAAAACCCGATCTCATCCTCCTGGACACATTGCACTTTGTGCCTAAAACAATTCATTTGTGCAAGGAATGTTGATAGCCATTCCATATTCAAGATGACTTTATTAGGCCTCGACCCTTGTAACGCCCCTACCCTAGTTACCCAGAGTCGGTGCATTAATTACATAACATTGGAATGATCACAAGAAAGATCAAATCTCGAAAGACCGATTGGTTTAGTAGCCTTGGAAACACTAGATATTTTCATAAGTTTTACATTACATCATCAAAATAAAAAAAAACTACTACAATAACATATTGTCTCCATAGTCCACACTATTAACCCCTCATAATATCCCTGCAAGTCATTCATAATTTACTTCTTCACATCCTGGGAAAATAAAACACAGTAAAGGGGTGAGCTCAAATGCCCAGTAAGGATAACAATATAGCGGAAACTTTCATAAATAAGAATAAACATTTAAGGCAAGGTATAACTAAAACAAAAGCCTTTTAAACTTTAACTTCAACATAGTATGGAAGAAATAAAATGAAATAATGCCATTTACTTATTCACATGGATATTCTACTAATCGAATAATCACATGCAATATCAATAACCACTTTCATAATGATGGAATGCATAATGCCAGACTATCATAACCACATAGCCAAGGCCTCCTGCCAAGACTACAAATAAGATTTTGCAAAGGCCTTGTGCCAAGACACTAGTTTGTCTCATGAGACCTACCGATGCATTGAGGAGCTATAGCGTGCTCCACCCGTCACATATTAAGTCCAATGCATTCCCATATGAAAATGTTTAAACATAACATAAACATTCGTATTAAAACTAGCATACGAAATGTCAATACTTTCACCAGAAACCATGAATGGTATATAAAAAATAGCACATCCACAGTCAAACATATCACAAAACCTTCAATACAATATAAAAGTTTTGTATCATAATATACCATCCTCAAATAAGCGTAAAATCCATTAAAGGATATTGACATATATGAAATCAAAACTCTTTTTAAAGAAATACCTCTTTCTATTTGGAAATCATTTAAGAGACATATATTTATAAAATAAAACATTTTCTTTGAAAATATTCTTATAAGATTGTAAGGGAAGCTTTGACGATTTTATAATGGCGGAAAATAACCACACCTGCCGTATAAGTTAAAAAACATTCTTATCTTAATTCTGTCAAAAAGGTTAAAAAGCACCTTGTTTGGAAAACGACGGAAAGATTCCCTTATAAACCTCTTATAAAAAGTCAAACAAGGGTATAAATGACTTTAACCCATATTCTTTTAAATATTAAATTTTTTTTGAAATACATTTTGAAGACACATGGATGTGGATGATAACAAGATCCCAGTAGATTATTACGTATAAACAACCTCGAATAATGAAGAGATTGTGAAATAACCCTTACCTTGTAATTTTCCTTGGTTGGGGTAGGTTAACCACCTGTATAATGGTGAAATAATTTTTATTAAATTATAAAATAATCATATACATTATTATGATATCATATATGATCTTTTAATATTGATTTGATAATAATATCTTAGTATTATCGTTGTTTCGGGTGTGAACTTACTTGTTTTCTTTTGTATGTTTTGTTATTTAAGACATGTTTGTAAAGGATAGGTTGTATATTATTCATATCCAGAATGATATCAAGTCTTTAAACATCATTTTTAAATCATAAAATGATAATTATACTTGAATGGATACGATGGAGAATGAATCTCATCGCATTCGTGGAGACGGTAGTCCGTACGTACGCACGAGCGACAATATCATTATTTTGATATTAAAATAATATATAAATGGATGGTATATCATATATAAAGAATCACTAACATGTTATATTTATTATTTACATGAGTTACACATCATTATTAAACCCATCCAAATAATATTATATTGAATAACAATTACACCACGACGTGGAGACGGTAAGCCGTACGTACGCACGTATGGTGACATGTTATTAAAAGGGTGGATAGAATACTGAATATGGTTGTACCATATTTATAATAACATCACAATATATAAATGATACTGGAGTTATTATTTTAGAATGGTAACAACAAAGGAAGAAGAAGTGGAAGAAGAAATGAACTTGGAAAAGGGTGGTGAAATCCTTACCTCTTCTTCGGGCTCTTCCTTTTGATTTGATCAAAAGGGCTCCTTAGGTTAGATTTCTGATCAAACTAAGGCATCTAGGTTGTAGTGAGGGAAGATGGGAGAGTATTTGGGCAGAGTTTGGCCGAACCAAAAGGCTTTTAAGGTGTGAAGAAATGAGAAGGAGGAGTGCCCTTTTATAAGAGGGGTGAGGGGAACCTTTGGAAAAGTTAGAAATATTAATTTATAATAAATTCATATTCGGTTTCTAATGGATAAAAAGTTGATTATTTAAATGTTAAGGTGGGGATGGGTCGAAAAAAACTCAACCAATAGAATTTAGACAGGTTTGGGTACTTATATTAACCTTATCTTTAAGTATTAACTCTAAGTTAATTAGTTTCACTTTTACAATGTCTCTTTGTATTTTTATATAATATGGTTAATAAACATACTATATACATCCAAGCGACCCCCATGTGGTCCATTAATGATGAACCTATCATGATATAAGTCTCTTGGCCGAAGCTTAGATTTTTATGAATTTAATATCAATTAATAATATAATATTTGTTTTAGGAACTCTTTTATGTCAATTTTGACACTATTCAATAGTTGATTTTTGTGAAACTCATAACAGATTGATTACTTCGAAAAAAGTCAATTAAATCAATCCTAATATATCATAGTATCCTAGAAAATTAGTTTAATTCATTAAAAGTTTCATATTATATTTATTTGGGTATTTATAATATCAATTATTTTAATTTTTCACTATTATAGTAATTACTGCATCATCATTGTGTCATAAATAAAATATATTATTTAATGTCTAAAAATTATAAATAAAATATCATTATGTAGTAAATCTTTTTATATTTCTAATTAATATTTATAATCTAAAATCCAACATATATAAACCTATTTAACAATTGTTTTTCTAAAAGATATATGCTTGTGTCATTTTTGTATTCATTTTAACTTAATTAAAATAAAGTGTCATTATCACTTACAAGTGGATCCATGGGGTCCCAAAATCGACCCAAAGATGCCCATAGTCGACCATGAATCAACCAATAGGGTTAATACACGTTTTAGGGTAATTTAGTATTATTATAATATTATTTGTCATCCCTTATTTACCGGATTTACCCTTAACCATGGTAAATAAAATATTTACCGCAGTAATTATTCAAAATGTCTAAAAATAAAAGTTACCTATTTACACAATTTGAACATCCTGATTCTAAATATGGAATCCATTTTCCTAAATTCAAAACACAGAAGTGGCAGAAATTAATTTAAAATTAATTCCCGCTGTCAAAACAAAAAGCGTGTTTTTAAGAGAAAATAACTATCAAAAGATTGACACTTGTTTATGTTCGGTTTAATTGTAAAATTATGTCCAATGACCAAAATTATATTAAATGGTAAAAATATATTCTAAATATACTTTAAAACCACTCAAATAAATAATTTATCACTATTAATTATTTTGATTAAAAAAGTTGTTTTTAATTAAAATTTAGTAATTTTCACTATTCATCAAAATATGAAAGTTATCCGAAAAGTACCAAAATTTCACCTTAGGCTAAATTAGATATTCCGAATCCAAAAATGAAGTCCATTTTGAAATATAAAATATATATGATTTCAAAAAGTAGGCATTACTATTCACAACGGCTAGTTTAATTAGTTGTGGTGTGTGTTAGAACTCGAGGTTGCGTACAACGCACGCTATCGCATTATTCGAAGGGAAACGTACCGTGGAAGCTTGGGGTGTTACATTCTCTCCTACTTCAATAAATTGCATCCTCGCAATTTGAAATTTTTCTTCGAAAATAAAAGGTTGAAAATAGAAAATATCTTTGTGGGAAAACCCACATCGGAAATTAGGTTACTAAAATTTAGTCTTAATATGAGGAAATGAGAAATGAAAGTGTCACCACCAAATTATGATATCGATTAGGAGAACATTGGTGGAAATTAGAGAGATATAATTGGAGGAAAAACGTAAATATTTATACGTAGTGATTGAGATCATCAATCACAAACAAGTGTATAATTGAGGTCCTTAAATTCATCAATCTATGATGATTTGAAATACCATCGGTTCAACAAAACATAGGGTATTAGGATAACACATTTTTGACGTTTCAAAATATCTTAGTTGAAATCCCACATCGAAAAATGAATTAACGAGGCCTCAATTTAAAATAAAGAGTGGAAAGTATGAAGATTACCAAAAATAACACATACTAGGGTTCCATGTAGGAAAATATGGATATGGAAGAGAAATCTAACCATCAATTATCTGATGGAGAGTGGTAGAGAACATGGATATGAAAAGGCCAACAATCCCAAAGCCTTGAATTAGTGATGATATAAGGTACCATCTAAGACAACATTTTTGTTCTAAGTTCCTTTTATTAATGTTGAGGAATTTATTTATGAGATTGGCTAGGATCATAAGGAGATATACTTACTTTATAATTAGAGTTTTATACATTAATAAATTTCTACCACAAACTCATCTTTCACTCTAAAAGATAATAGAACGTAAAAAAAAATTTATTTACACTATTCGTATAGGGTTCCAAAGTAAATGAATTTATAATTCATCTACATGATATTTTAATAAAAACTACATTATTTAATCTAGGACATCTCGTGGGTCATTGGTAGGTGATACACCCTTGTCGCCCGTCGGTTGCAGGTTCAAGTCTCGCGGCCTTGCCGGTTGCGACGGGTTGCTGCCCGACCTCCGGGTTGTCCTTTTATGGCAATCCAAAATAATCCAAACTAGAACTATCCAAAATACTTCTGTCCAAACTCACAGTCCAACATTTATAAGGAAGGTAAACATAATGTAGATCCTTTTTACCCTGTAATAGCATATGAATTCCTTCATCATGTATTCTTTTAATACACTGAAACATCCTGAATTACCATATTCCTTATTGATTACATTCATGCTCCCTTATTCCATATAGAATGATGGATATACTTCATCAATCCAAAAATGTTTTAAACCCCAAGAATGATGGAATATACAAATCATTAATCAGTTCCAAGGTAGTCAATAATATCCAATATAATTTATCCAAAACAATCATGTATTATTCCAAAATCACTACCTCGGTATCAGAACCATATTATGGTTTATCTTTCTCTTAACCATATATTTTCCCAAAATTTAACCTTCTATTGAGTCACTTTTCTTTTTTCCACACAATCTCAAGTCCTTAATGAAATAGTATTGCAGTACAATCCTTATATACTCCATAATTATTATAACAAGTACATTGTTGATACAACACTCAATTGACATAATCAACATAAGAACACTAATCATTCCTCTTCATCTGTAGTAGTATCATAACTTGATTATTATCCAATAGCATCATTTGCGGCATAGTCTGATGACTGGGACATAGGTTCGCATAGTTTCCAAACTCCTTGCAAATGAAGCATTGTACATTTGAAACCATTTTCTTACCCTTGCAGTCACGTACTTTGTGCCCTTTTCCTCCACACTTATAACAAACTCCCATTCCTTTCAGGCAAGTTCCAGGGTATTTTTTTCCCCAGTTATCACATATGGGAAAATTCTTCTTTTCCCTCTTCCCTTTATCCATCTTTCTCTCTTCCATCCTCTTCTTCTCTTGCTTCCCTTCAAAGCCATATGACTCAGTAAACTCTTTACATATCTTATCAACACATGATATTATTTCTTCATATGATTATAATACATGCGAGACTATTTCTCTTGTAAATTATGGCTTAAGACCATAAAATATATGATCCTTCTTTCTCTTTGTATCATGTGCATTGATAGAGTTCTCATTCCTTCTACTGGGCGCCATTTCTAAACAATGGCATACATTAGATTAGTTTATGAATAACAATATTTAATCCCAAACTTGTAAAACACATAACATAAATTAAATAGTTTATGGATATAATCCATAATCATAAAAATGTCTCCTTTGAGGAAGTATATACTCATAAACCCTTCATAATGATTTGTAAAGAAAATGAGAGTTATCCTAAGCATATCCCCCGTGAGTGTCGTAACCTAGAGTGCAGCAAGGCCCGTTGTTGTGCACCAGTTCCCGTTCGAGTCTAGCTCAAAGCGGTGTTTTCGGGTTTTAACCCTAGGTAAATCTGTGCCAGAGCCGCCTCTACCTGCTCGTATCCAGACAGGGCTATATTGCTCAGAAAACTCACAAAATCTCTACAATACCAAAATTCTAGGAAGTTTTTCTATACTAATCCTCAAAGTTCGTCTTAGGTCTACGTGCTCTAATCAGAGTTTATCTAAATCTAGCTTCCAAGGTTTGTACTAAACTTTCTCTGATACCAACTGTAAAGCCCTGACCATAGTTACCCAGCGTCGGTGCATTAATTACATAACATTGGCATGATCACAAGAAAGATCAAATCTCGAAAGACTGATTGGTTTAGTAGCCTTGGAAACACTAGATATATTCATAAGTTTTACATTACATCATCAAAATAAAAAAAACTACTACAACAACATATTGTCTCCATAGTCCACACTATTAACCCCTCATAATATCCCTGCAAGTCATTCATAATTTACTTCTTCACATCCTGGGAAAATAAAACATAGAAAAGGGGTGAGCTCAAATGCCCAGTAAGGATAACAATATAGCGGAAACTTTCATAAATAAGAATAAACATTTAAGGCAATGTATAACTAAAACAAAAGCCTTTTAAACTTTAACTTCAACATAGTATGGAATAATGAAAATGAAATAATTCCATTTACTTATTCACATGGATATTCAACTAATCGAATAATCACATGCAATATCAATAACCACTTTCATAATCATGGAATGCATAATGCTAGACTATCATAACCACATAGACAAGGCCTCGTGCCAAGACTACAAATAAGATTTTGCCAAGGCCTTGTGCCAAGACACTAGTTTGTCTCATGAGACCTACCGATGCATCGAGGAGCTATAGCGGGCTCCACCCGTCACATATTAAGTCCAATGCATTCCCATATGAAAATGTTTAAACATAACATAAACATTCGTATTAAAACTAGCATACGAAATGTCAATACTTTCACCACAAACCATGAATGGTATATAAAAAATAGCACATCCATAGTCAAACATATCACAAAACCTTCAATAGAATATAAATGTTTTGTATCATAATATATCATCCTCAAATAAGCGTAAAATCCATTAAAGGATGTTGACGTAGATGAAATCAAAACTCTTTTTAAAGAAATACCTCTTTCTATTTTGAAATCATTTAAGAGACATATATTTATAAAATAAAACATTTTCTTTGAAAATATTCTTATAAGCTTGTATGGGAAGCCTTGACGATTTTATAACGGCGGAAAATAACCGCACCCGCCGTATAAGTTAAAAAAACATTCTTATCTAAATTCTGTCAAAAAGGTTAAAAAGCACCTTGTTTGGAAAACGACGGAAAGATTCCCTTATAAACTTCTTATAAAAAGTCAAACAAGGGTATAAATGACTTTAACCCATATTCTTTTAAATATTAAATTTTTTTTGAAATACATTTTGAAGAAAAATGGATGTGGATGATAACAAGATCCCAGTAGATTATTACGTATAAACAACCTCGAATAATGAAGAGATTGTGAAATAACCCTTACCTTGTACTTTTCCTTGGTTGGGGTAGGTTAACCACCTGTATAATGGTGAAATAATTTTTATTAAATTATAAAATAATCATATACATTATTATGATATCATATATGATCTTTTAATATTGATTTGATAATAATATCTTAGTATTATCGTTGTTTCGGGTGTGAACTTACTTGTTTTCTTTTATATGTTTTGTTATTTAAGACATGTTTGTAAAGGATAGGTTGTATATTATTCATATCCAGAATGATATCAAGTCTTTAAACATCATTTTTAAATCATAAAATGATAATTATACTTGAATGGATACGATGGAGAATGAATCTCATCGCATTCGTGGAGACGGTAGTCCGTACGTACGCACGAGCGACAATATCATTATTTTGATATTAAAATAATATATAAATGGATGGTATATCATATATAAAGAATCACTAACATGTTATATTTATTATTTACATGAGTTACACATCATTATTAAACCCATCCAAATAATATTATATTGAATAACAATTACACCACGACGTGGAGACGGTAAGCCGTACGTACGCACGTATAGTGACATGTTATTAAAAGGGTGGATAGAATACTGAATATGGTTGTACCATATTTATAATAACATCACAGTATATAAATGATACTGGAGTTATTATTTTAGAATGGTAACAACAAATGAAGAAGAAGTGGAAGAAGAAATGAACTTGGAAAAGGGTGGTGAAATCATTACCTCTTCTTCGGGCTCTTCCTTTTGATTTGATCAAAAGGGCTCCATAGGTTAGATTTCTGATCAAACTAAGGCATCTAGGTTGTAGAGAGGGAATATGGGAGAGTATTTGGGCAGAGTTTGGCCGAACCAAAAGGCTTTTAAGGTGTGAATAAATGAGAAGTAGGAGTGCCCTTTTATAAGAGGGGTGAGGGGAACCTTTGGAAAAGTTAGAAATATTAATTTATAATAAATTCATATTCGGTTTCTAATGGATAAAAAGTTGATTATTTAAATTTTAAGGTGGGGATGGGTCGAAAAAAACTCAACCAATAGAATTTAGACAGGTTTGGGTACTTATATTAACCTTATCTTTAAGTATTAACTCTAAGTTAATTAGTTTCACTTTTACAATGTCTCTTTGTATTTTTATATAATATGGTTAATAAACTTACTATATACATCCAAGCGACCCCCATGTGGTCCATTAATGATGAACCTATCATGATATAAGTCTCTTGGCCGATCCTTAGATTTTTATGAATTTAATATCAATTAATAATATAATATTTGTTTTAGGAACTCTTTTATGTCAATTTTGACACTATTCAATAGTTGATTTTTGTGAAACTCATAACAGATTGATTACTTCGAAAAAAGTCAATTAAATCAATCCTAATATATCATAGTATCCTAGAAAATTAGTTTAATTCATTAAAAGTTTCATATTATATTTATTTGGGTATTTATAATATCAATTAATTTAATTTTTCACTATTATAGTAATTACTGCATCATCATTGTGTCATAAATAAAATATATTATTTAATGTCTAAAAATTATAAATAAAATATCATTATGTATTAAATCTTTTTATATTTCTAATTAATATTTATAATCTAGAATCCAACATATATAAACCTATTTAACAATTGTTTTTCTAAAAGATATATGCTTGTGTCATTTTTGTATTCATTTTAACTTAATTAAAATAAAGTGTCATTATCACTTACAAGTGGATCCATGGGGTCCCAAAATCGACCCAAAGATGCCCATAGTCGACCATGTATCAACCAATAGTGTTAATACACGTTTTAGGGTAATTTAGTATAATTATAATATTATTTGTCAACCCTTATTTACCGGATTTACCCTTAACCATGGTAAATAAAATATTTACCGCAGTAATTATTCAAAATGTCTAAAAATAAAAGTTACCTATTTACACAATTTGAACATCCTGATTCTAAATATGGAATCCATTTTCCTAAATTCAAAACACAGAAGTGGCAGAAATTAATTTAAAATTAATTCCCGCTGTCAAAACAAAAAGCGTGTTTTTAAGAGAAAATAACTATCAAAAGATTGACACTTGTTTATGTTCGGTTTAATTGTAAAATTATGTCCAATGACCAAAATTATATTAAATGGTAAAAATATATTCTAAATATACTTTAAAACCACTCAAATTCATAATTTATCACTATTAATTATTTTGATTAAAAAAGTTGTTTTTAATTAAAATTTAGTAATTTTCACTATTCATCAAAATATGAAAGTTATCCGAAAAGTACCAAAATTTCACCTTAGGCTAAATTAGATATTCCGAATCCAAAAATCAAGTCCATTTTGAAATATAAAATATATATGATTTCCAAAAGTAGGCATTACTATTCACAACAGCTAGTTTAATTAGTTGTGGTGTGTGTTAGAACTCGAGGTTGCGTACAACGCACGCTATCGCATTATTCGAAGGGAAACGTACCGTGGAAGCTTGGGGTGTTACATTCTCCCCTACTTCAATAAATTGCATCATCGCAATTTGAAATTTTTCTTCGAAAATAAAAGGTTGAAAATAGAAAATATCTTTGTGGGAAAACCCACATCGGAAATTAGGTTACTAAAATTTAGTCTTAATATGAGGAAATGAGAAATGAAAGTGTCACCACCAAATTATGATATCGATTAGGAGAACATTGGTGGAAATTAGAGAGATATAATTGGAGGAAAAACGTAAATATTTATACGTAGTGATTGAGATCATCAATCACAAACAAGTGTATAATTGAGGTCCTTAAATTCATCAATCTATGATGATTTGAAATACCATCGGTTCAACAAAACATAGGGTATTAGGATAACACATTTTTGACGTTTCAAAATATCTTAGTTGAAATCCCACATCGAAAAATGAATTAACGAGGCCTCAATTTAAAATAAAGAGTGGAAAGTATGAAGATTACCAAAAATAACACATACTAGGGTTCCATGTAGGAAAATATGGATATGGAAGAGAAATCTAACCATCAATTATCTGATGGAGAGTGGTAGAGAACATGGATATGAAAAGGCCAACAATCCCAAAGCCTTGAATTAGTGATGATATAAGGTACCATCTAAGACAACATTTTTGTTCTAAGTTCCTTTTATTAATGTTGAGGAATTTATTTATGAGATTGGCTAGGATCATAAGGAGATATACTTACTTTATAATTAGAGTTTTATACATTAATAAATTTCTACCACAAACTCATCTTTCACTCTAAAAGATAATAGAACGTAAAAAAAAATTTATTTACACTATTCGTATAGGGTTCCAAAATAAATGAATTTATAATTCATCTACATGATATTTTAATAAAAACTACATTATTTAATCTAGGACATCTCGTGGGTCATTGGTAGGTGATACACCCTTGTCGCCCGTCGGTTGCAGGTTCAAGTCTCGCGGCCTTGCCGGTCGCGACGGGTTGCTGCCCGACCTCCGGGTTGTCCTTTTATGGCAATCCAAAATAATCCAAACTAGAACTATCCAAAATACTTCTGTCCAAACTCACAGTCCAACATTTATAAGGAAGGTAAACATAATGTAGATCCTTTTTACCCTGTAATAGCATATGAATTCCTTCATCATGTATTCTTTTAATACACTGAAACATCCTGAATTACCATATTCCTTATTGATTACATTCATGCTCCCTTATTCCATATAGAATGATGGATATACTTCATCAATCCAAAAATGTTTTAAACCCCAAGAATGATGGAATATACAAATCATTAATCAGTTCCAAGGTAGTCAATAATATCCAATATAATTTATCCAAAACAATCATGTATTATTCCAAAATCACTACCTCGGTATCAGAACCATATTATGGTTTATCTTTCTCTCAACCATATATTTTCCAAAAATTTAACCTTCTATTGAGTCACTTTTCTTTTTTCCACACAATCTCAAGTCCTTAATGAAATAGTACTACAGTACAATCCTTATATACTCCATAATTATTATAACAAGTACATTGTTGATACAACACTCAATTGACATAATCAACATAAGAACACTAATCATTCCTCTTCATCTGTAGTAGTATCATAACTTGATTATTATCCAATAGCATCATTTGCGGCATAGTCTGATGACTGGGACATAGGTTCGCATAGTGTCCAAACTCCTTGCAAATGAAGCATTGTACATTTGAAACCATTTTCTTACCCTTGCAGTCACGTACTTTGTGCCCTTTTCCTCCACACTTATAACAAACTCCCATTCCTTTCAGGCAAGTTCCAGGGTATTTTTTTCCCCAGTTATCACATATTGGAAAATTCTTCTTTTCCCTCTTCCCTTTATCCATCTTTCTCTCTTCCATCCTCTTCTTCTCTTGCTTCCCTTCAAAGCCATATGACTCAGTAAACTCTTTACATATCTTATCAACACATGATATTATTTCTTCATATGATTATAATACATGCGAGACTATTTCTCTTGTAAATTATGGCTTAAGACCATAAAATATATGATCCTTCTTTCTCTTTGTATCATGTGCATTGATAGAGTTCTCATTCCTTCTACTGGGCGCCATTTCTAAACAATGGCATACATTAGATTAGTTTATGAATAACAATATTTAATCCCAAACTTGTAAAACACATAACATAAATTAAATAGTTTATGGATATAATCCATAATCATAAAAATGTCTCCTTTGAGGAAGTATATACTCATAAACCCTTCATAATGATTTGTAAAGAAAATGAGAGTTATCCTAAGCATATCCCCCGTGAGTGTCGTAACCAAGAGTGCAGCAAGGCCCATTGTCGTGCACCAGTTCCCGTTCGAGTCTAGCTCAAAGCGGTGTTTTCGGGTTTTAACCCTAGGTAAATCTGTGCCAGAGCCGCCTCTACCTGCTCGTATCCAGACAGGGCTATATTGCTCAGAAAACTCACAAAATCTCTACAATACCAATATTCTAGGAAGTTTTTCTATACTAATCCTCAAAGTTCGTCTTAGGTCTACGTGATCTAATCAGAGATTATCTAAATCTAGCTTCCAAGGTTTGTACTAAACTTCCTCTGATACCAACTGTAAAGCCCTGACCATAGTTACCCAGAGTCGGTGCATTAATTACATAACATTGGCATGATCACAAGAAAGATCAAATCTCGAAAGACTGATTGGTTTAGTAGACTTGGAAACAATAGATATATTCATAAGTTTTACATTACATCATCAATATAAAAAAAACTACTACAACAACATATTGTCTCCATAGTCCACACTATTAACCCCTCATAATATCCCTGCAAGTCATTCATAATTTACTTCTTCACATCCTGGGAAAATAAAACATAGAAAAGGGGTGAGCTCAAATGCCCAGTAAGGATAACAATATAGCGGAAACTTTCATAAATAAGAATAAACATTTAAGGCAATGTATAACTAAAACAAAAGCCTTTTAAACTTTAACTTCAACATAGTATGGAATAATGAAAATGAAATAATTCCATTTACTTATTCACATGGATATTCAACTAATCGAATAATCACATGCAATATCAATAACCACTTTCATAATCATGGAATGCATAATGCTAGACTATCATAACCACATAGACAAGGCCTCGTGCCAAGACTACAAATAAGATTTTGCCAAGGCCTTGTGCCAAGACACTAGTTTGTCTCATGAGACCTACCGATGCATCGAGGAACTATAGAGGGCTCCACCCGTCACATATTAAGTCCAATGCATTCCCATATGAAAATGTTTAAACATAACATAAACATTCGTATTAAAACTAGCATACGAAATGTCAATACTTTCACCACAAACCATGAATGGTATATAAAAAATAGCACATCCATAGTCAAACATATCACAAAACCTTCAATAGAATTTAAATGTTTTGTATCATAATATATCATCCTCAAATAAGCGTAAAATCCATTAAAGGATGTTGACATAGATGAAATCAAAACTCTTTTTAAAGAAATACCTCTTTCTATTTTGAAATCATTTAAGAGACATATATTTATAAAATAAAACATTTTCTTTGAAAATATTCTTATAAGCTTGTATGGGAAGCCTTGACGATTTTATAACGGCGGAAAATAACCGCACCCGCCGTATAAGTTAAAAAAACATCTTATCCTAATTCTGTCGAAAAGGTTAAAAAGCACCTTGTTTGGAAAACGACGGAAAGATTCCGTTATAAACCTCTTATAAAAAGTCAAACAAGGCTATAAATTACTTTAACCCATATTCTTTTAAATATTAAAAATGTTTTGAAATACATTTTGAAGAAACATGGATGTGGATGATAACGAGATCCCAGTCGATTATTACGTATAAACAACCTCGGATAATGAAGAGATTGTGAAATAACCCTTACCTTGTACTTTTCCTTGGTTGGGGTAGGTTAACCTCCTGTATAATGGTGAAATAATTGTTATTAAATTATAAAATAATCATATACATTATTATGATATCATATATGATCTTTTAATATTGATTTGATAATAATATCTTAGTATTATCGTTGTTTCGGGTGTGAACTTACTTGTTTTCTTTTGTATGTTTTGTTATGTAAGACATGTTTGTAAAGGATAGGTTGTATATTATTCATATCCATAATGATATAAAGTCTTTAAACATCATTTTTAAATCATTAAATGATAATTATACTTGAATGGATACGATGGAGAATGAATCTCATCGCATTCGTGGAGACGGTAGTCCGTATGTACGCACGAGCGACAATATCATTCTTTTGATATTAAAATAATATATAAATGGATGGTATATCATATATACAGAATCATTAACATGTTATATTTACTATTTACATGAGTTACACATCATTATTATACCCATCCAAATAATATTATATTGAATAACAATTACACCACGACGTGGAGACGGTAAGCCGTACATACGCACGTATGGTGACATGTTATTAAAAGGGTGGAAAGAATACTGAATATGGTTGTACCATATTTATAATAACATCACAGTATATAAATGATACTGGAGTTATTATTTTAGAATCGTAACAACAAAGGAAGAAGAAGTGGAAGAAGAAATGAACTTGGAAAAAGGTGGGGAAATCATTACCTCTTCTTCGGGCTCTTCCTTTTGATTTGATCAAAAGGGCTCCATAGGTTGGATTTCGGATCAAACTAAGGCCTCTAGGTTGTATTGAGGGAAGTTGGGAGAGTATTTGGGCAGAGTTTTTCCCAACCAAAAGGCTTTGAAGGTGTGAAGAAATGAGAAGGAGGAGTGCCCTTTTATAAGAGGGGTGAGGGGCACCTTTGGAAAAGCTAGAAATATTAATTTATAATAAATTCATATTCGGTTTCTAATGGCTCTAAAGTTGATTATTTAAATTTTAAGGTGGGGATGGGTAGAAAACAACTCAACCAATAGAATTTAGACAGGTTTGGGTACTTATATTAACCTTATCTTTAAGTATTAACTCTAAATTAATTAGTTTCACTTTTACAATGTCTCTTTGTATTTTTATATAATATGGTTAATAAACTTACTATATACATCCAATCGACCCCCAAGTGGACCATTAATGATGAACCTATCATGATATAAGTCTCTTGGCCGAACCATAGATTTTTAGGAATTTAATATCAATTAATAATATAATATTTTTTTTAAGAACTCTTTTATGTCAATTTTGACACTATTCAATAGTTGATTTTTTTGAAACTCATAACAGATTGATTACTTCTAACAAAGTCAATTAAATCAATAATAATATATCATATTATCCTAGAAAATTAGTTTAATTCATTAAAAGTTTCATATTATATTTATTTGGGTATTTATAACATCAATTATTTTAATTTTTTACTATTATAGTAATTACTGCATCATCATTGTGTCATAAATAAAATATATTATATAATGTCTAAAAATTATAAATAAAATATCATTATGTGGGAAATATTTTTATATTTCTAATTAATTTTTATAATCTAAAATACAACATATATAACCCTATGTAACAATTGTTTTTCTAAAAGATATATTCTTGTGTCATTTTTGTATTCATTTTAACTTAATTAAAATAAAGTGTCATTATCACTTACAAGTGGATCCATAGGGTCCCAAAATCGACCTGAAGATGCCCATGGTCGACCATGTATCAACCAATAGGGTTAAGACACGTTTTAGGGTAATTTAGTATTATTATAATATTATTTCTTAACCCTTATTTACCGGATTTACCCTTAACCATGGTAAATAAAATATTTACCGCAGTAATTATTCAAAATGTCTAAAAATAAAAGTTACCTATTTACACAATTTGGAAATCCTGATTCCAAATATGGAATCCATTTTCCTAAATTCAAAACACCGAAGTGGCAGAAATTAATTTAAAATTAATTCCCACTGTCAAAACAAAAAGCGTGTTTTTAAGCGATAATAACTATCAAAAGATTGACACTTTTTTATGTTCGGTTTAATTGTAAAATTATGTCCAATGAACAAATTATATTAAATGGTAAAAATATATTCTAAATATACTTTAAAACCACTCAAATTCATAATTTATCACTATTAAGTATTTTGATTAAAAAAGTTGTTTTTAATTAAAATTTAGTAATTTTCACTATTCATCAAAATATGAAAGTTATCGGAAAAGTACCAAAATTTCACCTTAGGCTAAATTAGATATTCCGAATCCAAAAATGAAGTCCATTTTGAAATATAAAATATACATGATTTCAAAAAGTATGTATTACTATTCACAACGGCTAGTTTAATTAGTTGTGGTGTGTGTTAGAACTCGAGGTTGCGTACAACACACGCTATCGCATTATTCGAAGGGAAACATACCGTGGAAGCTTGGGGTGTTACAACCCTACTAATAAGAGATTCCAGCCAAAGCAATCACATCCTAGAGTGAGCGCACACTATCTACATCAGTGTGAAATCATCGAATCATTTCTTGTAGGAGTCTCTTATCATAAGGATAGAGCCAACAGCTCCATCTAAATCTTTGTGATCCGAATGTGCGTCCTGGAAATGATAGAGTTACTAGCACCTGTGTATATAGGTACAAAAATAATGGTGGAATAGACACACATCGTACCTGTAATCATTGCTAGAAAACTGTGGTCATAAGAATCTTATCTCTGTAGATGAGCTCGCCCCTATCCACCTACTCCATGTGGTCTGGGTGGACCACTTGGGGGTGGTGGCGGTAGAACCTCAAATCGCCTCCCACCGCCTAATATATAACTAGCTCCTCTGCTACATCTGTCGCCCTCTGGACCACATCACTCAAATATATGCCTTTGCCTCGTTGGTCCCTCAACCGTCTACTGATTGTTGGTACATTGGGTTAGGGATTCACAATCCATGTGACCCTTCCTGTCACTTGTGAAGAACAGTCTGCTTCCTAGCTGACCCTCTTGGCCTCGTGAGCTCTTCACCTCTAACCCTACATCTTGGGGTTGTCCACCAGAGGGTCTAGATTGCATGGACATCTACATCATATCCCTACCGCCTATTTTAGATGACTCGGCCACATTTCATCTGGTGGTGGATCTCACCATAAATACCATCTCAGTTAAGAAGCTCTCCACCAATAATTATGGCTCAAGAACTGCAGCCTGCGTCAGGATATTTAGTGATTTCATCAATGCTATGATCTCCCACTAGAGACCTGGCTCAATGCTCTAGGCCCTGAAGAATGGGTTTTGTACCATATTGGTGGTGTAGCGCGAGAGGTCAGTAAATCTCACCGAGTACTGGACCCCTGATAGGTTACCCTGCTATAAGTGTTGCAGCTCCTGGATACATCCTATGTGTTAAGTGACTAGTATGAGCTCCTCCCTGAAGAGGGCCTCAAATTCCAAGCTAGAGAGTTCCTCCACCTCATGTGTTTGGAGAGTTAGACTCCACCATATCCATACTCTTCACTAGAAAATCCTCGCATCTAGGATCACTGTAGAGACCCAAATCTTGATGTACATGGACATTACATTACTTTTGAAAAATACTTTGTACATAACAAAAACAGACACACAAGGACCGTAATAGTTTATTGTCTTTGGAAATTCGGAATATAATCTTCTAATAGTGGTGAAAGATCTTCAACATATCCCATAAAGATCTTCTCCTTTTTTTATTACCTAAAACTTTTCGTTACATCGTGGTGAAAAGAAAACATAAAAGGGGTGAGATCAAATGCCCAGTAAGGGTAAACATAGAGAACATAAAACAATCCATAAACATTTGAATGCAAAAACATGAACATAAAATCGAAACATCAAAATCTTTAGCAAATACATGAATCTTGGAAGTACGTAAGGAATATATCATAAGAGAACATCAATCATGATAAAATAGCATGGTAATAAAACATGTAATTGTGGAAACCATTAAGCACATGTTATTATTTCCACAATATCCAAGGCATTGCTGCCAAGAGCATCTTAGTGGACAAAGTCCCTTTCTAAATCGAGTTCACTCCTCGTTTCAGTCCAGTAACACTGAACTGGATTAACTTACCGTTCCTGCCATATCTATCTCATGAGATATAAATCTTTACCCAATTCATTGGAGGGAGATATAGGTCCCACCAATATCATAATGAAATCATACTTACTTGTTCCACATAATAAACATAAAACATTCATCATAACACAAAGAATAAAATGGGTTTCATAAACATCATCCCATCATCTCATAATCAATATAAAATAAACGGACATTTCATCATAAGAAAAGTGAAACCATAAAAATAATAGAGACATTAAACTTGAAACATACACATATGAAATAATGTTATCTTTGATGGAAAATGGTTTTGATAAAACTTTTGAAATGAATTCTTGAGGAAAATATCCTTTCTTATTCAAAATCATTTTCTTTTTACAAAATTCCATGCACTTTTAAAATAAAAGTATTTTGTTGAAAATTGTCATAAAATCTTTTAGAGTAAGCTTCATGAAAATTAGGCGTTATGAAACTGTAAAAATTCCTTCATGTCGTATAAGTTAAAAATAACTATCTCCTCATACTTTTGTTGGAAAACTCAAAAAGTACCTTGAATAGTAAACAAAAGAAAGATTCCTTCCATACAATGTGGTAAAAGTAAGAAAAGGGTAAAAATGTATTAAACATACATGGAAGGAAAGTAAACATTTTATGAAAACATTTTGAGAGCATATGGACATGGATAATAATCATAACCCCCAAAAATACTTACGAGTGGACAATCTCGGATAAGAATGAGATTGGAATAATTATCCCTTACCTTAAGTATGATATGATTCGTATATTTCCGAACCTCTTGTATAATGATTTAAATAATGTCTTCGAGTTATTACAGAATCATATTCATTGTTATGATATCATATATGGTTCACTTATGAATTTATATTACCCGTTCTTTTGTAAGTCCCATGTTAAAGTAGTGTTTTTTTAAATCGTTTTATTTATCATACGTTTTTGGACATGATGTTCTTGATATTATTAATTATATCCTGATTTACTCAATTAAATAATTTAAAGAATGATTTATATATAATATATATTTCAGTATTTACTTATATATATGTGATAGATCGATTAAATGGAATGAAATACAGCGTTCATGGAGACGGTAGGCCGTACATACACATGAACGTTGTTTTCATTTCCTTATTGAATTTATTGAAATTAAGTAGATGACATACATATATATACACATAAATACAGTATCATTATTATTCCATATATTCCATGATTACATATTATATATACTTTATAATCACTCATGAATGGTTAACATAGAGAATGAATCTCATCGCGTCGTGGAGACGGTAGTCCGTATGTACGCACAAGCGATGATATCATTCCCATGATCATGGAATTTCATTTAAGTTTATGAATAATATTTCAGAATCAATATCACATTGAAATAATAATATATAGTTATATATTAACACCATTATACCCATCCAAGTAAGGTACTGGTCGAAAACATATTACACTACGGCGTGGAGACGGTATTCTGTACGTACCCACGCGCGGTGATTTAGTTTTCCATAGGATGGATAGATGGTGAAATAGGGTGGTTTCATACTTATAATAACATATCAGTATATGATTGATACTGATTTTATTACTTCATAATGAAACAACTAAAGAAGAATAACTAGAAGAAGAAATAAAGTTGAAAGAATCGGTAACCGATATTACCTATTCTTTCGACACGCCTTTTTGAAACCTCCTCTTAGGGCACTAAGGTTGGTCTTTGAAGAATAACAGAACCTATAGGAGGTTTCTAGAGATGTTTAGAAGAGAAATATTTAGGGTTTGGCTGAGCATTAAGGCTCAATGTGGTGTGAGGAAGAGAGGGAGGAGACGCCCTTTTCTAAGGGACGAGAGGGGCACCTTTGGAATAAATAAACAAATTATTTTATTATAAAGTCATATTCGGTTTTTAATAGATCCAAATTGAGTTATTTATAAGCTAAGGTGTGGATGGGTCTGAATCCTTTCATCCAATAGGATTTAGACAATTTTAGGTTTCTATTGTAAACTTATCATTTATATTTAACTTTAAGTTAAATAATTATTCTTTTACCGTGTCTTCTTGTTTTCTTAAAATATAAGGTTAATAAACATAATATAACAAGCCAAAAGAACCCCAAGTTATTTATTATTAATATATATAACCTTATCTAATTCATTTTGCCAAACCTTATATTTTTAGAAATAAAATAACAATTAACAATATAATATTTGTATTAAAAACTATTTTATGTCAATTTTGAAACTATTTGGTAATTGATTTTTTTGAAAATCATAACAGAATTATTAGTTCTAAAAAAGTTAATTAAATCAATACTAACATGTAATATTATCCTATAAAATTATTTTAATTCATAAAATGACTCAACATACATTTATTTGGGTATTTATAACATCAATTATGTTAATATTTCATTAATTACATAATTATTCCATCATCATTGTTTCATAAATAAATTAACTTATTTAATGTCTAAAAATTATAAATAAAACACCATTATGTAAGAAATATTTTTATCTTTCTAATTTATATTTATAGTCAATTTATCTTATGTATAACCCTATATTAAATATGATTTAGTTATTAAACTTTGATTTTAACTATTTTAACCCTTCTTTAAATAAATTAATAATAAATGTCCTAATCTAATCCAAGTGGGCCTAAATGGTCATATTCTATTCATAAGGTTGTTTTTGGTCGAATTACACTTATCCAATAGAATTAGTACATGTGTTTGGTAATAATAATATCATTTTTGCCCTTAATTACCCTATTTACTTTTAACCATGGTAAAAAAAGTAGAAAGTTACTATTCACCAAAAATTATTTTAATCTCATTGAACCAAATTTTAGTCCCTGATATTAACTGTGTCTCTCAGATTTTTGAAAGTCTACTAATAAAAGCAGTAAAATTATGTTTTATGTCAATTTGCAAATTCTCTTAGCAGGTTGGTAAAAGACGGTGAAAAGTTCAATAAATTTTTTATATTATTAAAAAATGACTCCAATGACTTAAATTGAACTTATATAGGTATTATGTATCAATTTTGACTTAAAATAAATTTAAATAAAATAAATAATTATTTAAATAAAAAGTCGGTTTTTGAATAGTAACCCAGTGTTTTCAATATTCATCAAAAAATAAATGTTTTCAGAAAAATAACAAAACTTCACCCTCGGCTAATTTCAATATTCTGAATCCAAAAATGAAGTCCATTTTGAAAGATAAAATTTATAAAATTTCCAAAATTGGGTATTTCTATTCATAATGGCTAGTTTATATAACATATCGTTGTTCAGCGAAACTCGGTATTGCGTACAACACATGCTATTGTGGAAGGTCGTGATTGTGTGTAATGCAATCCAAGTCAGGGATGCGTGTTGTGCAAGCTCCTTTTGGTGTATCATGCAAAACAATACATTAATGAAAATAAAAAGAATATTTTTCATAAAATCTCGTGGTGTTACATTCTACCCCCCTTAAAATGAATTTCGCCCTCGAAATTCGTCGGGGTTATAAATGGTTTACTAATCAAAAGTTTCTCTAATTGAAACCAACATCGTAAAAAGGAATACCAAAAGTTGGCTTTAAAAACTAAAGTATCAAACGTAACAGTTACCCAAATTAACTAATCACTGGGTTTCCACATATGAGACATAGGTGAAAATATGGATATGGAAGAGAAATCTAACCGTCATGTTCTAATAGAGAGTAGTAGAGAACATGGCTATGAAAAAGCCAACAATCACAAAGCCATAAATTTGTGATGATCTAGGGTACCATCTGATTCATCAGATATAAGGTCACTAGGACAACATTTTTGGTTTTCAAGATCATTTCTCTAAAGTTGAAGAATTTGAATTATAATAAATACTTACTTTATTTTGGTACAATCTCACTGTTGTTCGTGCTTTGATCAATTTCCACTTAATATTTTAAAGAAATGATGTTAAATCTGTTATTCGTGAAGTGTTAACATATCATGTGATAGAATGATGGGTCATTCCAGCAGTTTCAAACAAAAGGTTAGAAAAAGTTATCAAATATACATAAGTCCATCTATGGTGGGGTTAATCGTATATGACTACAAAAATGATCTTATACATCATATATCATACCGCTTAATAAAATAAAACTAGTTTCTACTAACTAGGGACTTCATGTAGGCCAGTGGTATGCGATAAAAGCCAGTCGCACTTTGGTTGTGGGTTTGATTCCCACAGCCTTGTCCAACTCGATGGGTTGTCGCCCATCCTGCTGGTTGTCCTTTTTATAAAACTACATTACTATAACATCCCATCAATAATATTGAAAAAAATTTAATCCTTAAACAATAATTACTTATATACAACATAATCCATTCCAATCTTTAGGCTTCTCCATAATACTGCAGTCCACTCTCATATTATAGTGAAAACGATTACCAGAGATTTCATATAACAAGCATGTTAATACCATATTTGATCCCCATATATCATAATATATGTCTCGTTGGTCACATTCCAAACATTCGAAGGCCTTAATCATGTATTCTATGGAAAAATTAATACCCATTGAATCTTAGTGAAAACATGAGTGCTGTAAAAAGTGAACTCTTTCCACATACCAAAACACCAAAATTCTATATAATTAAACCATGATATAACTATTTCCTTATATCAGTCATAAGGTTATGAATACTATCAAACATTTCATTTTATCCTTGTCCTTTCATTATGCGCATATCATATTCTTTCCAAAGATATCCCAATCACTTTCCATGGTAACCGTTACCATAAAATTATTGAAAACCACAATAGACCAATACATAAATATTCCAATATTCCACGATACTATATACAACATTATTTTGGAATCCCATTACATAAACACTTAATCATTCCACCGCATCGTTGTCATATTCAACATTGCCAATACTGATCGCATGTGACTTCCCTTTGTCCTTTTCCTTAAGTGGTTGCTCATGATGATCATCATTAACCCCTGGATTAGGGCATTGATTAGCATAATTCCCCATTTCATTTCACTTGAAGCATTCAAGTGTTGGTGGTGCGTTCTCTGTAGTATTTTCTTCATTCACATTATTAGCAACCCTTTTTCCATTACTTCGACACTTGGTTACTCGATGACCTTCTTTTCCAAAATTAAAACATTTTCTAGTCCCTTTAAGACAATCTCCACCATGCTTCATTCCACACTTTGAGCATAAGGAAACATTCATCTTCTTTTCACCATTATTCTAAGATTTCTCCTTGAACTCCATCTTTCATTTCTTGTCAAAACCATGACATGGATATGTAACACCAACATTCATTTCTACCTTGATAGCACAACGTATAATTTCTTCATAGCTACTGAAGTCTCTTATTGCTAATTCCCTTCGAATATTTGGTTTTAATCCACTGAAGAATCAATCAACTTTACTTTCAGGTTGGATGATAAAGCCAGATGCATACCTTGCATGCCTTGTAAAATTCACTGCGTATATACCAACATATTCATCATCCTTTTGATTTAGTTCAAGAAACTCCTTCTCCATATTTGTTCAAAGAATACGAGGTAAGTACTTATTGAAAAATAAGTTCTTGAACCCGTCTCATTCCCTGGACTCAATTTTATCTCTTGGCCTCGTATTCTTGATAAGATTCCACAATTGACCAGCTTCACCTTCCAAACGATATACTGCTAAGATGACTTTATCATGTTCAGAAAATTGAAGAACAAAAAATATCTTTTCAGTGGTACTAATACATTGTTCAGTAACAAGTGGATTAGAAGTCGCACTGAAAGAAGGTAGACGTTGCCTCATGAAGGACTCAATAGAATATTGTTCCCTTCTCTGCTCATTTGGAAGTCCAGAATGATTCGTAGATTGTGTAAGTATAACAATAAGATTTTTCACTTCATCTCCCATAACATTTGTTTGTTCAAGAGGAAAATCATTTCATTGTCCATTACATTGATCAACACGGTTCCTTCGGGTTCCAGCCGTCATCTAAAACCCAAAAAGAATAGTGTGAGAGGAAAAAATCATGCTAGGGAAAACAACATAATAAAGGGGGAGTACCTTAAATATCTAACATCTTAGGTTTAATTCTATGATCGTTACCGTAATTCTAGGACTATAACCTATACTTATACATAACTTTAAGGACATCCCTAAACACACCTTAGAAATATCTCTAGGGATCTCACCAAAGTTCTCGCATCCTAGTTTCCAAAGGTTGACTAAACCTTTCCTCTGATGCCAAATGTAGAGACCCAAAGCTTGACGTACATGGACATTACCTTACTATTGCGAAATACTTATTATATAACAAAAATAGACACACAAGGACCATAATAGTTTAGTGTCTTTGGAAACTTGGAATATAATCTTCTAATCGTGGTGAAAGATCTTCAACATCTCCTATAAAGATCTTCCCCTTTTTTTCTTACCTAAAATCTTTCTTTATATCCTGGGGAAAAGAAAACAGAAAAGGGGTGAGCTCAAATTCCCAGTAAGGGTAAATATAGAGAACATAAAACAATCCATAAACATTTGAATGCCAAACTTGAACATAAAATCTAAACATCAAAATCTAGAGCAAAGACATGAATCTTGGAATTACGTAAGGTATATATCATAAGGGAACATCAATAATGATAAAATAGAATGGTAATAAAACATGTAATTGTGGCAAACATTAAGCACATGTTATGATTTCCATAGTTGCCAAGGCATTACTGCCAAGACCATCTTAGTGGACAAAGTCCCTTTCTGCATCGAGTTCACTACTCGTTTCAGTCCTGTAACACTGAACCGGATTAACTTACTGTTCCATCCATGTCTATCTCATGAGATATAAATCTTTACCCAATTAATTGGAGGGAGATATAGGTCCCACACATATCATAATTAAATCATTCTTACTTGTGCCACAAAATAAATTTAAAACATTCATCATAACCGAAAGAATAAAATGGGATTCATAGATATCATCCCATCATCTCATAATCCATATAAAACAAATGGACATTTCATCATAAGAAAAGTGAAACCATATAAATCATAGAGACATTAAACGTGAAACATACACATATGAAATAATTTCATCTTAGATGGAAAATGGTTTTGATAAAACATTTGAAATGAATTCTTGAGTAAAATATCCTTTCTTATTCATAATCATTTTTTTTTCACAAAATGCCATGCACTTTTCAAATAAAATCATTTTTTTGAAAATTATAATAAAACCTTGTAGAGTAAGCTTCATGAAAATGAGGCGTTATGAAACCGTAAAAATCCGTTCATGCTGTATAAGTTAAAAATAACAATCTCCTCGTACTTTTGTCAGAAAAGTAAAAAAGTAACTTATATGGTAAATAAAATAAAACATCCTTCCATACGATGTGGTAAAAATAAGAAAAGGTTAAAAATGTCTTAAACATACATTTAAGGAAAGTAAAATGTTTATGAAAACATTTTGAGAGCATATGGACATTGATTATAAACATAACCCCTAGTAAATACTTACGAGTAAACAATCTCGGATAACAATGAGATTGGAATAATTATCCCTTACCTTAAATCTGATATGCTTCGTACGTTTCTGAACCTTTTATATAATGATTTAAATAATGTCATTGACTTATTACAGAATCATATTCATTGTTATGATATCATATATGGTTCACTTATGACTTTATATTACCGGTTCTTTTGTAAGTTCCATGTTAAAGTAGCGTTTTGGGTTAAATCGTTTTATTTATCGTACGTGTTTGGATTTGTTGTTCATGATATTATTAATTCTATCCTTATTTACTTAATTCATGAATGTAAAACATGATTTATATATACTATATATTTCATTATATACATATATATATGATTGATCGATTAAATGGAATGAAAGACACCGTTCATGGAGACAGTAGGTCATACGTACGCATGAATGATGTTTTATTTTCCTTATTGAATTGAATGAAATTAAGTATATGACATAAATATATATACACATAAATCCAGTATCATTATTATTTCATATATTTCATGATTAATTATTATATATACTTTATAATCACTCTGGAATGGTTAACATGGAGAATGAATCTCATCGCGTCGTGGAGACGGTAGTCCGTACGTATGCACGAGCGATTATATCATTCCCATGATTGTGGAATTGAATTTAAGTGTATGTATAATATTTCAGAATGAATATAACTTTTAAATAATCACATATAGTTATTTATTCACACCATTATACCCATCCATGTAAGGTGGTGGTTGAAAACAAATTACACTACGGCGTGGAGACGGTATTCTGTACGTACGCACGCACGGTGATTTCATTTTTTGTTGGATGGATAGATGGTGAAATAGGTTTGTTTTATACTTATAATGACATATAATTATATTATTGATACTGATGTTATAACTTCATAATGAAACAACTAAATAATAATATGTAGAAGAAGAAATAAAGTTGAAAGAATCGGTAACAGATATTTCCTCTTCATTCGATATGTCTTTTTGAAACCTTCTCTTAGGGCACTAATATTGGTCTTTGAAGAAGACCAAAACCTCTAGGATGTTTCTATGGAAGTGGATAAGAGAAACTTTCTGGGGTTGGCCGAGCATGAAGGCTCAATGTGGTGTGAGGAAGAGAGGGAAGAGGTGCCCTTTTGTAAGGGAGGAGAGGGGTACCTTTGGAATAACAAAAAATATTATTTTATTATCAAGTCATATTCAGTTTATAATAGCTCCAAATTGAGTTATTTCAAAGCTAAGGTGGGTATGGGTCGAAATCCTCTCATAAAATACAATTTATACAAGTTTAGGGTTCTATTTTAACCTTATTATTTAGATTTAACTTTTTGTTAAATATTTTTTCTTTTACCGTGTCTTCTTGTTTTCTTACACTATAAGGTTAATAAACTTACTATAACAAGCCAAACGAACCCCAATATGTTTATTATTAATATATATAACCTTATAAAAGTCTTTTTGCTGCACCTTAGATTTTTAGAAATAAAATAACAATTAATAATATAATATTTGTTTTAAAAACAATTTTATGTCAATTTTGACACTATTTGGTAATTTATTTTTGTTAAAATCATAACAGAATTATTAGTTCTAAAAAAGTTAATTAAATCAATAATAACATGACATATTAACCTAGAATATTATTGGAATTCATAAAAAGTCTCAAATTACATTTATTTGGGTATTTATAACATCAATTATGTCAATATTTCATTAATAAGATAATTACTGCATCATCGTTGTGTCATAAATAAATTAAATTATTTATTGTTTCAAAATTATAAATAAACTACCATTATGTAGGAAATCTTCTTATATTTCTAATGAATATTTTTAGTCGAGTTTATCTTTTGTATAACCCTATATTAAAAATGATTTAGTTATTAAACTTTGATTTTAACTATTTTAACCCTTCTGTAAATAAATTAATAATAAATGTCCTAATCTAATCCATGTGGGCCTAAATGGTAATATTTTATTACTAAGGTTGTTTTTGGAAGAATTAAACTTATCTAATAGAATTATTACATGTGTTTGGGAAATAATAATATCATTTTTACCCTGAATTACCCTATTTACTTTTAACCATGGTAAAAAAAGTAAAAAGTTACTATTCACCAAAAATTATTTTCATCTCATTGAACAACATTTTAGTCATTGATATTAAGCGTGTCTCTCAGGTTTTCGAAATTCAACTCACTGAAGCGGTACAATTAAGTTTTATGTGAATTTGAAAATTCTCCTAGGAGGTAGGTAAAAGATGGTGAAAAGTTCAATAAATTTTTTCTATTTTTATAAATTGACTCCAATGACATAAATTGAACTTATATAGGTATTATGTATCAATTTTGACCAAAAATAAATTTAAATATAATAAATAATTATTTAAATAAAAAATTCGGTTTTTGAATAGTAACCCAATGTTTTCACTATTCATCAAAAATTGAAAGTTTTCAGAAAAATACCAAAAATTCACCCTAAGATAATTTCGATATTATTAATCCAAAAATGAAGTCCATTTTGAATGATAAAATTTATAAAATTTCAAAAATTGGGTCTTACTATTCATAACGGCTAGTTTATATAACATATCGTTGTTTAGAGAAACTCGGTATTGCGTACAACACACACTATCATGGAAGGTCGCGATTGCATGTAATGAAAGCCAAGTCAGGGATGCATGTTGTGCAAGCTCCTTTTGGTGTAGCATACAACACAAGACATTAATTAAATTAAACATAATATTATTCATAAAATCTCGGGGTGGTACAATCACCATCTGCGCTGCTAGTATCCCAACATGGCAGAAAAATCTAGCGAGAGCCTTATGCCATTATTCAACTACCAGGGGATCTATCTCTCCTCAAAACCTTCGAGGCCTATACCACTAAAACTTTTGAAATGCCCTTAGTAAGGATGTGATGTCTGCAAGTAGGGATGGTGGAAACTATTTACCTCTCAGTGGTGGTGCTGCTGGTACACCACCTGAAGGTTCCAACATAGAAAGAGGGCCCTTCACCGAATCCTTGTCACTCAATGGGACATCATCAGGAACTCCCATATAAATCCTAGATATATGTCTATGTGGTGGCATCTTGAAATGAAATAGGTTCACCAACATCAATATGTTATACATGTGGATATGACTCAAAAGAGATCAAAAGTTAAACATTTCCAAAACTCACACAATCAGTTTTTTCATGCACCGAGTCAGAAAATAAAATTATGGGTCCTGGTCTATGGATACATTGGTCGTCGCACCAACACTGGACTCACCGAACTAAAAACCACGATCAAAAAACATAATAATATTACTCCATTTTAAAGATCAGAGTCTTAGCTCTTCGGTAGAACTGACTGCTCTGAAACCACTTTGTCATGAACCGTCTCCCATGGCCCATGATGTAACTACCCCAATCCCACCTTCCCTAGGCCAGGGGTTGGCGACTATCACATGAAAAGTGTATCCCTAAAATGGGAAGGAATTTCTTTTAAACTTGTATATGAACACTTCCAATGAAGACAATAAGATGCAACCACAGTGTAAAACAACTCTAGTAAATGTTTGTACTAAAAGTAATGGGGTCCATAATACAAGTCCAACTAAAAAGATACAACTAAAACATAAAATATTAAATAGCTCATGAGATGATCTTCCAAGGTTCCAACCTGAGGGGTAGGTACAACTCATCTCAATAGCTATCCAAGTCAACTAATCACCTCCAGTTACCACCTGGTCCAGGATTTTATAGTCTCGGTCGTGCGGTTCATTGTCTGCATAAGTCAGAACAATGGTGCGGGTGAAACCCATGTAGCAGTGAGTATAATAATACCCGTTAGGGACCCTGATAACCCCCAAGGTCTCTCAGAATTTTAAAAAGGAAATCCAAAAGGCATGATGTCCATAAAAATTCACAAAGAAAATAACTCAACTCAAACCTATAATACCACTCAAAGATCATGAATAAAGATGATTAGTCTAAAGAAATATCATTTTATTCCTTTAAGATGTTTTTCCAAGTGAACCTTGTGGGATTTGTTCCATTGTTGATCCACATAGTTTAGTATATCAATGATCCATGGCGGTCTTCTCTAAGGCTAGTCCATATCGGGTTGTGCACTAATGATCCACACAGGTTCGCTAGAATGCTGATCCATATAGGGTCGCTATGGTGTTAGTCCACATAGGGTACTTTTTCACCCGACCTGTTACAGTCGAAGTGAAGCCTCCCTTTTTCCGACGGGCTGAGCCTGTAAGAACTCGTACCTTCTTTTCAGGTATGTTTTTCCTTTTTCTAGAGTTTTTGAGAAAATATTAGTTTCTAGAAATTTTTTATATTCATGTTGTGTACTTTATGAGTACACGCTGTGTAATTCATTTCCATAAGAGGCTGTGTGCTAGCCGTGTCATGGCCACACACACGGTGGGGTGGGGTTATGTGGAGCCTGCCTAATGTGGAGTATGGAAAAGTCAAGTACATTTCATGTACTTCAAAAGTACAAGCCGTGTATTTTTTTCACTAAATACATCGGGGTTGCGTCTAATAGACAGTGGTGTCTTCTTCTTTGGCCGAAACATCCCAGAGCACTCATACGGCGCTAAGACTTCCTTGAGGCCCTGATCACACGTCCATTCTCTAAATCAACCGCCATCGATTGCATTGTAATCATAGCGATCTACGATGTTCTAAGGATATTCAAGATTTTAGTTTCATGTATATTGATCTCCTAACCCCGAGGTAGGTGGTTTGTGCCTTTTTATAGAAAGTCTTTCGGTTTTATGTAAAAATTTTCCCAATACCCTTGAACGGGGTATTACATGTTTACCATTTTATCCCTATTGTTTTTCTACTTTTCTTGTATGCCTGAGTTGAGGTTATTGATTGTGAATATGGTGAATTTTTGTGCTTTGGATGTATTTCCCTTGCATGTTTTCCTGTATTTGACATTAGGGTCTAGTTTTTCCTGTTTGGCTGCAGTTTCCATTTCCATGCCTAGTATTATAGGATGGTGTGCCTATTGATCTAATATGCTATTATTCTGTAGAATGCTAGCCAAGCAGTTCTTGAGGTTAACTTTTTCTGTTATGCGATGATATGCTTGTTTTACTTACACAGGGTCGTGAGAATATGGTGTATATACCATAGGGATAATTGATGTTTAGGGCTTCTCTTGAGTGTCTTAATAGTTATACGATGCGAGACCGTAGGGGGAATTGACATTGAGTGCTTCCTCAGAGTGTCTGCAGTTCCTTGACGCGGGCCACATGGGGAATTGACGTTGAGTGCTTCCCCATAGTGCCTTTAGTATTATATGAGACTATAGGGGTAATTGACGATGATTGGTTCCCCAGAGAGTCTATAAATTAGCTGAACTAGATGGGAGAGACTGTGTGTGTTGCCCAGAGGGTTGCTAGTTCTTGATAGGTAGGACAAGAGTGGATAGGTTATGGGTACTTCCCAGAGGGTTACCTGTTGTGTTAACTATTTTGTTTTTGCATGTTGTGTGGTGTTTTGAATGATTAAACTGTGGATTGTTTACTACTTAGTGCTTCCTTGTTTATTGATTTATTTACTTTTACCTGCCATATACTCACTGACTTCTAGGAACAGACCTTTAGGTGGTTTCCTACTAGGATTTAGTTTCACACACTTTTTGGGAAATTCTTTTGGGCCCAAACAAATTATATTTCTGTAGGTATAGATAAGGGAAAGCACCCATTGACTTCTAGTACTTGATTGTATTAGAGCTGGATAGCATGGGACCAAGATGAGTCTTGCGATGCTGTAGATTTTCTCATCTATTTTCCTTTTGTACTTTGGTTTAGTACTATATTCATCATTCTAACTTTTTTGGCTACTTTCCTAGACAGATATGTATCAGGCATCATTTATATATATTTTGATCCAGTTGTTCATCATTTCAGAATTATGTTGTCTACTATTGTTGGATATTTATTTCTTCCTCTATTGTATGATGTTTACTTTTGCTGGGTACTCTGCCAAGGAGGGAATGGTTTCCCCACCATCACACACAAGGCCCTCACTGCTATTCGGCAGGCTCTGGCATTTGGGGAAATACCCTCGAGGCCATGTGTCCAACCGGGTATGGGGAACCCCTGCGTGGCTTCCAAACCCGGGGTGTTACAAAGTGGTATCCTAGGATGTTATTTCCTCTTGATTTACTGTTTAGAGCCTATGTCCAGGGATAGGATAGAATATGTATTCAGTAATAAGATGTGGTCAGGAGTAGCTAACCCACTTATAAGGAAAATTCTATCTACCACGTTATATCAATTTTTCTAGTTTTCAATTTTACAATTGATTTGATTTCACCATTGGGTGGTTCACATGTTTTTTGTGGTTTCCATTGATGTTATTGAGGTTCTATTTCTATCGCAACCTGATGAGATGAGGTTATTCCATCTCATGCATCATATAGGCACTTTTTATAAATCACATTCCATGCATTCTTGCCATGTCATCTAGGATGCATTAGAGATTTCATGTTGTTGTGATAGATGTTGTGTAGAATATTCATGCTATTCTAATAGATGACTTAATAGAGATACTTGTTGTTTGATAGGAAATTGTGTGTAAGGTTTTTTTTTTGAATGAACGCCAAGAATTGGTTCTTGAGGTGTTATGGGCCCTCATGGACAGGAATTTGGGGGATCATTGCACTGTCTTCTTGTTTATAAATTGTATAGTGTCCCAAACATTGATTAGCGAGGGAGTATGGGCCCTCACGAATTGGAATTCTGTAAATTCAATGCTTATTACAGGGTTTTCTAGGTTCTGAAGTAGTTTCTAAGGCTTACTATCTGGGAAAACCCAGAATATACATCGTGTAGTGTTAAGTACATGCCATGTGTTCTTCTGTTCAGGAAGAAACATTTTTTCTTCAGTACATGCCATGCACTTAATGTACACTCCATGTAGTCTCTGACCGTGTCGTAGTCCATGTGAGAAGAAACACGGGATGGGAAAAGTCTGGTGGAAACACGTCGTGTAGTATAATCCTAGGAACCCGGCTGTGTGGATAACAACACGGGTTGGTGGATTCTCTTCTTATACAAGTCGTGTCCACCTTGAACATGTCGTGTCTTATGACCCAGGTACCCAGCCGTGTCATAGACAACATGGTTCGGTGTTATCCTTTCACATACATTCTATGTCTATTAGAAACACGCCACGTAGTTTGAGAAATGTGTCTGACCGTGTCACTAACAACATGATTCTGGTGAAGCATGTCCAGTACATGTCGTTTCTATCTTGAACACGCCATGAAGTCTTGTCTTAGGAGAGCCGTGTGTCTTAACCGTGTAGAAGGACCCAGGTAGGGGGAAAGGATTCATGTACGTGCCTTGTGTTTTGATACCACATTGTGTGTTTGGGGTGTTACCCGACTAGTTTAGACAAAAGTACACACCCATGTGAATAAATTCAGGGAACACACCATGTAGGTAGCGTACACGTCTTGTAGTCGTGTTTTGTAAAACCTGAATGTTTTGTTCCTCTTGTTCTCTTCTTACACTCCTTGTTTTCAGTCATTGATAGCTCAAATCTAAGGTGTGCACTTGACCTTGCAATGTCATGCCACCGAGACGTCCTCAAGTTGTACGCCAGTTTCCAGGTGGCGATCAGACACCAGACATGGATGATTAGGGACCACCTGGTGATCCTCCTGTTGTTCCAGTCATGGAACCAGCATTTAAACCTCTTACCGGTGCTAATGAATATTTTAGGGAAGGCTTCGTGAGGATGATGTAGACTTTCCAGGGAGCACCGCCTCCTACCCTGACGATGGAAGATTTGACATGGGTCTTCCAGTAGCAGCATCCTACCACTTTCTTAGGGGAAGGAAGAACTCAGGCTGCAAAGTCATGCCTCAAATCCATGCTAACGATCTTTGAGAATCTGGAGACGCCTCCAGATAAGAGATTCATGCTCGCTACCTATATTCTATGGGATTCCTCCATGAGATGGTGGGATGTGATCTCTCAGGTGGGTCATCAGTAGGTTATGTCTTAGGAGGATTTCCAGCGCATCTTCTATGACTAATTATATCTAGAGACCTTGAGGGCCGACCAAGCCTAGGATTTTATGATCCTTGAGTAGGGTACCCTATCGGTTATGGATTACTCCTATCATTTCACTGAGCTTCAGCGTTTTACACCCTTCCTGGGAGGAGATGGGTTATTCCTGGGAAGGAAGTTCAAGGATGGTCTTAGAGAGGTCATCCGTTCTCAGTTGAATATCATTAGGTTGACTTCTATCACTTCCATCGTCAACCAAGCACTAATCATGGAGCAAAATCTGGGGGAATCTGGATTTGTGAGCTAGGGAGGCTTGACATCCAGATTTTGTGCTCTCCTAGATGATTGCCAGAACCACCGCAAAGAGACAACACGGGGAGATCTGAGTAGGCGGGATGCATCTTCTGGTAGCCAGGTGGTGTTCTACCAGTGCGGGAGAAATGGGGAAATGAGGCTGCATTGCCAGAGAGACCCAGAGGAGTGCCGATATTGCTGAAATTTGTGGCACCTTCGGTGGTTCGGTCAGATCTTATTCCCAACAGCTAGTGACAGGGGTTCATCTATTACTCCTCCTATAAGAGCAGCTCGGCCAGTTTCCCACCAGTCTTAGAACTGGAGTTCTTCTGGCCGTTTAGGCCAAGGTGGAGGTCGCGACCATGGTGTTCAGTCACCAAGCCACCAGCGATAGTAGGGTGGATCAGCTCAGTGCAGTCAGGCGAGGTCACAAGGCCACAGAGCTATCCATGCTTTAGTAGTGGAGCAGACCCATCAGGAGTAGGATCTCGACCCCTCTACAGTTCGAGGTACGATCCTTGTTTCCTCGGTTTTATCATCTGCTCTTTTTGATACTGTTTCTATGCATAGCTTTATATCTATCGTTGTTGTGGAGAGCCCTGGGCTCTGTATCATTTCTTATGCCGATTTTTGGACACTAGATACTCTGTTTAGGAAAAAAATATTGTGTTCATAAGTGCAAGAGTTCACTCTTGAGGTTGGTGGGTGTCACTTACTTTGGGATCTTTATGTTATAGAGATGAACTGCTATGATGTCATTCTCGAAATGGACTGACTAGTTCCTTTATAGGCAGTTGTTGACTGTTATCGCTGCAGGGTGATTTTTCATATCACCAGAAGGTGGATATTTTCTTCTTAAGGGCGAGTGGGATGTCTAGGTGAGCAGATTGGTTCCTGAGCATCATGGGTTGGGAGTAGTTACAACCCATATTTCAAGTCTTTATCTAGATAAATATGGGACTTCAAAGTTATACATTCCTCCATTGGTGGAGCATTTCAGTGATGTCTTTTGAGAGGTCCTTTCATGTTTTCTTCTAGAGTTTGAGGTATACTATTCTATTGATCTTGTTCCAGTGGTGGCACCAATTTCCATTCCTCCTTATAGGATGTTTATAGTAGAGTTTCAACAGCTCAAGAAACAGTTGGAGTTACAAGCCAAAGGTTTAATCCTACCCAGTACTTCTCCTTGGGTTTGCCTGTTCTTTTTGCGAATAAGGAAGATGGTACTCTTAGGTTGTGTGTGGATTATCGGATGTTGAACCAGTTGATGGTTAAGAACCAATATCCCTTGTTGAGGATTGATGACCTCTTTGATCTACTTCAAGGGGCCTGGGTGTTCTCGATGATCGATTTGAGGTCCGGATATCATCAGTTGCGTGTTAGACCATCTGATATACCTCTTAGATCTTTCCAGAGCAGGTCTGGTCTATACGAGTATATACTTATGCTATTCGGTCTCACAAATGCGCCTACAGTTTTTAGGGAACTGATGAACCGAGTGTTCCATCCATACTTTGGATTACTTAATGGTTGTTTTTGTGGATGATATCTTGGTGTACTCTCACACTCGACACGACCATGATACCCATCTTGATATCTTTTTGAGTACATTGAGGGAGCATCAGTTATATGATAAGCTCTCTAAGTGCCACTTTTGGATGGACCAGATTCACTTCTTAGGTCATGTGATCTTAGAGAAAGGAGTATCAGTTGACCCATATAAAGTGAGAGCTTTAGTTTCCTAGGATCATCCAAATAACATCTTCAAGGTGCGGAGTTTTATTGGGATGGATGGATACTACAGATGTTTCATACATGACTTTTCATGCTTGGAAGCACCACTAATGGGTCTGGCCAATAAGGGTGTGAAGTTCTTATGGTCAGATTCTTGTGAGTCAGCCTTTGAGAAGCTGAAAGGGAGGTTGACTTCAGCACTGTTACTAGTCTTTCCAGAGATGGGAAAGAGCTATACCATATACTACGATGCATCAGGTATCGGGCTAGGAGCTGTGGTTATACAGGGAGATGGAGTCGTTGCATACGGGTCTCAGTAGTTGAGGCCACATGAGAGGTATTACCCGACGCAGGATCTGGAGTTAGCAGTTGTTGTTCATGCCCTATGCTGCGGGAGACATTATATTCTGGGAGAGAACTTTGTAGTTTTCACCGACCTCAAGAGTCTCAAGTACATCTTCACTCAACATGATCTGAATTTGAGACAATGAAGGTGGGTTGAGTACCTTTAGTATTTTGACATTGATCTTGCCTATATTTCTAGGAAAGGAAATGTAGTGGATGATGCGTTGAGCAGGAGGACTTAGATACAGAATGTTCGGGATGCCAGAAGTGAGTGGCAGATTATGGCTCTGTTCTCTGAGATGTATTTTGTGGTGTATGACAGACAAGGGAAGACTTTTCTATCTTCTGTAACTTTTACCTCTATCCTTCTTGATTGAGTACTAATGAGGTATCTATCAGATTCTGAAGCATGGTCCTACGAGAAATCGTGTCAGGAGAGGACCCTATTCCTAGGTGGACCATAAGTGAGGATGAGATCTTGCGTTTCCAGGGATGTGTATGGGTACCACCAGATATACACGAGGAGATAATGCGAGACATTCATTACTTAGTTTTGGAAGTTCATCCAGGCATCACCAAGATGTATTGTGATCTGCACAATCATTATTGGTGTCCAGGGATGAAGAGGGACATAACTAGTTTCGTTATGAGGTGTTCCACTTGTATGCAGGTGATGTCAGAGCATCATTGACCAGTAGGGATTTTGCAGAAGTTACCCATACCCAAGTGGAAGTGGAATGACTTTTTGATGGACTTCTTGACCGGTTTACTATGGTCACCTTGAGGGAATGACACAGTTTGGGTTTTCATTGATAGAATCACAAAGGTTTCACACTTCTTACTGATCAAGGATACCTTCAATGTTGTTGAGATGGGGTGGTTTTACATCCAAGAGATTGTACATCTGCATGGGGTTCTATACTCCATTGTTTCAGACAGGGTCACATGTTTTACTTCTCAGGTCTAGTAGGGATTCCGAATGATTTGGGCATATAGGTACTTTTGATTATAGCTTACCATCCCAAGACAGATGGCCAGTCCGAGCGTACAATTCAGGTGAATGATGATATGCTCTGAGCATGCATTCTAGATTTTGGAGGTTCATGGGAGAAGCATATACCTCTTGTGGAGTTTTCCTAAAATAATTGCTTTCAATAGACTATTCAGATGGCCCCTTATGAGGCTTTGTATGGTAGGCTATGCCGATTACCCTTATGTTGGATGGAGGAAGGAGACGTAGTTGTGCTTGGAATTTGTCTTGTTCAGGAGACCATAGAGCAGATAGAGTTAATTTGGAAGAGGATGGCTACTGCACAGATTTGTCAGAAGTCTTATGCTGATTAGCGGAGACGACCTCTAGATTTTGAGGTCAGGGATCATGTTTTCCTTCATGTCACATCTACGATGTGACATAAAACAATTAGGAGGTTGGGTAAGATTTCAATGAGGTATGTACGGTAGTTTGAGGTGTTGGAGAGAGTTGGGTTGATTGCCTATCATTTGTAGTTACCTCATAGGTACCGAGCTATGCACATTGTTTTCCACATTTCTCAGTTTCAACGTTCCTTTTCAGACTCGTCTCACGATTTCCAACCCGAGGAAGTCGAGTTGGAGGATGATGCATATTTCAAGGAGCATCCTATCCATATTGTTGATTATAGTATGAAGGTTCAATTTGCCTAGTTTGTTCCTCTCGTATAGGTGTTATGGTAGCATGGGAAAGTACAAGATGAGACTTGGAAGAGGGAGGTCGATGTAAGATCGTAGTGGTCAGAACTGTTAGGGGTTTCTTCTTCTATGTCACGCTAGGGAAATTCTATGATGAATTTATTTAAGGGGGGATGTTTGTAAAAACCCAGACCTTATTTTCAAGAGTTTTTTTATTTTTCTGGAGTTTCTGAGAAAAGAGGATTGTTTGGAAATTTTTTAAGTACACGTCATGTAATTTATTAGTACATGTTGTGTACTTCATTTCTGCAAGAGGTCGTGTGCTGGTAGTGTCATGGCCACACACACCGTCATGTGGCGTGATATGGAGGCCGCCTAAAGCAGAGTATGTAAAATTAATGTACATGATGTGTACTTCCAAAGTAAACACTGTGTATTTTTTTAATTAAATGGACTGGGGTCATGTCTAATGGATAGGGTTGTCTTCTTCTTCAGTCAAAACTTCCCAAAGAACCCGTACGATGTCGAAACTTCCCTGAGCCCCCGATCGCACATTTGTTCTCTGAATTGACCGATTTCTATTTTTCTAGAATCACAACTATCTAGGACATTATAAGTAGATTCAAGCTTTGATGTTCATGTATATTGATATCATAACTCCGAGGTAGGTGGTTTTTTCCTTTCTATAGATAGTGTTTGGGTGTTATGTGAAAAGTTTCCCAATAACCTTGAACGAGGTAGTGTACATTTACCGTTTTAGCCCTATTGTTTTCCTTCTTTCCTTGTGTGCCTGAGTAGAGGTTTTTGCTTGTGAATAAGGTGAATTATTGTGCTTTGGAAGTTTTTCCCATGCATGTTTTGCCTATATTTTACCATTGGGTCTAGTTTACCTATTTGGTTGTTGTTTCCTTTTCCATGCACATTATTATAGGATGGTGTACATATTTCTCTGGTATGATTTTATACCGTAGAATTCCATCCAAGTAGTTCTTGAGGTTTACTTTGTCCGTTACGTGATTCTATTATTGTTTGACATACATAGGGCCACAAAAACATGATGTATAGACCATAGGGAAAATTGAGGTTGAGGGATTCTACAGAGTGTCTTTATAGTTATACAATATGAGACCACAAGGGGAATTGACATTGAGTGCTTCCACAGAGTGTTTTTAGTTCCTCAACGCGGGCCACAGGTGGAATTGGGGTTGAGTGCATCCCTATAGTGCCTTTAGTATGATACGAGACTATAGGGGGGATTGAAGGTGAGTTCTTCCCAGAGAGTATATACATTATCTGAACCAGAGGGGTGAGACTATGTGTGGCACCCAGAGGGTTTCTAGTTCTTGATAGGTTGGTCCATACGGGATATGTTGTGGGAACATCCTATAGGGTTACATATTGTGTTAACTATTTTGTTGTTGCATGTTGTTTGGCGTTTTGAATGCTTAAACTGTGGATTGTTTACTACATAGTGATTCCATGTTTATTGCTTTCTGTACTTTTACCTGCTATATACTCACTGAATGTTAGGCACAGATCTTTGGGTGGATGCCTACTGGGATTTAGTCTAACAACCTATTTGGGCCATGCTTTTGTCCCCGAACAGATTATATTATTGCATGTATAGACAAGGGAATGTTCCCTTCGACATCAGGTACTTGATTTCATTGGATCTGGAGAGCATGGGACGAAGCTGAGGCTTGTGATACTGAGGAGTTGCTCATCTATTTTCCTTTTGTACTTTGGTTTAGTACAGTATTCGGCATTGTGCCTTGTTTGGATACTTTCCTATACATATATGTATCATGCATCATTTATATATATTTCGATCCAGTTGTTCATCATTTCAGTCTTCTGCTATTTACTATTGTTGGATATTTAGTGCTTCTACTATTGTATGTTGTTTACTTCTGCTGAGTACTCTGCCAATGAGGGCATAGTTTCCCCACCATCACACCCAAGGCCCTCGCTACTAGTCGCCAGCCTCTGGCGTTCGGGGAAATGGGCATGAGGCCATGTGACCAACCGGGTATGAGGAACTCCTACGTGTCTTCCAAAACTGAGGCATTATAGAGCCTGCAGTGGCCTAGCCCCACCGGGCCAGCCGAGGCTAGTATGGGTCAGGTCGGGTCGGTCTGACCTTGTCAGACCAAACCTGGACCCCTTTCAGGCATAAATAGGATTAAAAGGTCGTATCATACAAAGAAGACATCTATTTGATGAACCATCTATGATGTTGGAATACTTGGGATGATTCAGTCCTTTTGAGATACTCCACATGGGTTTTTTGAGAGGGTTAGAGTATGGTTGGATTGGATCATACCCAAATTCAACGGAGCCCTTAGCACTAAAAGGCCTATAACTCATAGACCGAGTGTCCAATTGATGTTTCGTCTACTATGTAGAAACTCTTACGACATGGTGGTCCTTTGGGTTACTCCTACGTGGAACTTATTAGCAATTGTGACACAACCGATATCCATAGGAGAAGATACTATCTGACTCAAGCGCACATGGGGTGGGGAATCCCATGGATGGATGTCATTTGAGTAGCGACCCTTTGTGTATCAGCATCATAGATTATCTATGTTGATCATCATCTAGTGACCCCATGTAAATCAGCATCATAGAGACCCTATGTGGATCAAAATCATAGAGACCCTATTTGAATCAGCATCTAGCGACATTGTGTGGATCTGCACCATAGCGACCCTGTGCAGATCTGCATTCTAGACACCTAGTGAGGATCAGCAGTGCACGACCTGAAAAGGACCATCTGTAGAGCAGCCCATCGTGGATCAGTGATATACAACCCTATTTTGATCAACATGGATCAACTCCTACAATGTTCAATTTTGGAAACATCCTAATGTAATGAAATGATATAGATTTAGATTAATTATCTTCATTCTTGAACTCTGAGTTGTATACCCAGTTTGAACTATGTAATTTACTTTGTGATTTTTTATTGAGACCATGCTTTGTGGTTTTCCATTTTGGAATACTGAGAGACCTCCAGGGGTCCTAGGGTCCCTACTTGTTATTGTTATACCCACCCCTAAATGGGTATTGCTCGCACCTTGTTGTGTCTTGTGTAGATGATGAGCATCTCAGTTGAGACTATATGAGCCTGGACTAGGTGGTACATGGAAGTGACTGGTTTACGTGGAGAGATGTGGAGAAAATCTCTACTCATCATTTAGGTAGTAACCTTGGTGGACGATCTCAAGATATTTTTACTATTTTCTATTGTAGTGGTATCTTTTTAGTTGTACTTTTATTCCATCCCCCTATACTTTTATTACACACTTTTACTTCTGCAATTTAACATCTTGGTTTCATCTTATTGTGTTCATGAGATGTGTGTTTGTACATGTTTAAAGGTAATGACTTCCCATTTTAGGGATACATCTTTCTGGTGCTAGTCTCCAACCCTGTCCTATGGAAGGTGGTCCTGAGGCAGTCACATCACGGGCCTTGGAGGACTTTTCATGAAAAATGATCTTAAATAATTAACCCCTACCTTGAGATTTTTTGGTGACATCGTGGTGGTGGATGAAGAGTCCTTGTCCGTGGAAGCCGCCGACATTCTTTGATCCCTATTTGATTCCTCCATTATTCATTAGGAGGGTTCTTCATCAGTGTTCACCTATGGGTTTCTAAAACCCATTCCCATGATTTAATTTAAAATGGTGAGTTATGATATTAAACCCCCTTTCAATAAAACGATCATTGAATGGTGTAATTATTGAATCACCTTGATTACATGAGATATTGTTACACATCAATGTGTAACTGGGAATTTAATGTACCTCATTAAATTCCAAACCATCTCTATGGGTCCCACTTCTATTACTCACATGATGGCTGGAAGAATAAAATAACATAACATGTTATTTTATTATTCTTTCAAAAGTCAGTAAAACTAACTTTTTCACCCAACCTACTACGGTCAATGTAAAGCCTCCCTTAAGAAAATATCTATGTTACGGATTCAGTGGTGTCCTAAGTATTTTATTTCGAGCAACAAGTCATAAGATAGAAAATTTCACCTCTACATTTACTGAACGTTCCTTAAATAATGTTCTAAATTCCGTTCTGGGCACACCGTGCCTCGGAATCAAGAGCTGCCAATTTTTATAGACTCAAAATAATCACAAATAATTTAAAAAATACATTAAATTACTAGGTCTTTACATATTGATAAATAAAATATTCATGGGAAATTAAATGAAATTATTTTAAATAAAATTCATTTAGTGAAAATCAATTTAATGGAGAATTTAAGGATTTTCGATTTGGAGAAATTGAAATTTTTGATTTGAATAATCCTATTAAGAGGGAGAAAACCATCATAAAATATCATTGAAAATTCACAAAGATCATCCAATATATAATATATTTTCAATGTTTAACTAAATGTTAAAAATTTCATATTTTTAATGAATATATTTTTTTATAATTATTTTACATCATTTTTTGTCCCTAAGTATTCTCAATAAGCTTTAATAGATTCAAACGTGAGTATGGAGAAATATGAACAGTTAAATTAGTTTGATAAAAATAATTTGTGGACCTTAGTTGACCTCCCAAATGATCACAATATTTTTTTAACCTTGTGGATGTTTAGAAATAAATTACATAAATATGGAAACATAATTAGATATAAAGATAGACTAGTGAATCAAGGAAATATTAATGGAGAATGAATTTATTTAGAATAATAATTTTTACTTGTTGATATATTAGAATATATAATAATTCTTTTATCATATGCATTACACATTGGAATTATATTTTCACTAATAAATGTATGCTTCTAATAAAATTCTATAACCTGCCGATTTATTGTAGGGGTTGAATTTTTTACAGTAATTTATGTCAAGTTTACTACTTTTGTACATTCTCCAACTGGTTTTGTTCATGGAGAAAAACCCCAAATGGATCCCATATCCATGACTATTCATAGAACTTCATTAAAAAGTCATAAGTTTATTGAGTAACATGTAAAATGAAAATTAGTAACCAACATTGGTTGATTGAATTGGAATTTGGGCATATCTCACCCTTTTGGGGGGAACTATTTCCCATTCTAAGGCTCTATTATAGATTTAAGGTAATTTCACTATCCTTTTCTTCATTCCCAAGTATTTATAATATAGATCTGCCTGAGGTAATATATAATTATGAAAATTCTTGTGATGGAAATAATTTTTATTTATCTAAGGTTATCCATTGATAGTGATTTCTTTATGTATCCAAAGTTTTATATCAACGGTACCCTTTATGGATTGATTAGTGAAAATATGGTCATCCATTAGGATGATGATGTTTTTATTCCAAATGGTGTGGAAAACTAGAGTTTCCTTTAATCCACAAATATGGAAGTTGTTTTTTTGTTTAGATCAAACCCATAAGATGGGATTAATTTGTATCCATGTGAGAGGAATCATAACCCATAGAGTTCAGTGACACTTAACATGAAACATCACCTTTTAAGGTCTTGTTACGAGAACCAAACCATAATGTTTAACATCATTTAGAAAGGACATCATTAGGAAAGGGTCCAAGGAAAATTTTTATGTGGTACTTACAAAGAGGTGACCCTGGGGGACCCAAATGAGATATGGTCTCTCAAGTAGATATGATGTTATCGAGAATGTGTCCTAGAGAACATTAGGGTGAATTTGGGTGATGTTTTTGGACCATTGGAAGGCATACTACATATAAAATTCATTTGGGAATACAATACCACGTATTTTGCTATTAGTTGGGTCTTACACTGCATAAAAGGCCAATGTTTCTTGAATTGTGATTTTGATTGGGTATTACGGTCATATGGATGCCCATTGAGAGTGATTAGGGCCTATAACAAACATAAGGCCATTGATTTTGGAATTGTGGGGTCCTAAAAAATTTTGGAGTCCCATTGGAGTTTTGGGATCATGCATATGTCATTATTTCCAATAACCAATAAACCCAAATTATCCATGATCACTATTAGAAACAAAATGATATTTTAGATATCAAAATCATACAATCCTGTTTCGACTACTGGTGAACAAATGATGGTTCTAAAAGTGATAGTGATAGGGATGTGATTTTGTTTACCTCTACATTTATTTAGGTAACAGGGGTAGTCACATGTGGTGATCCATCTAAATATATCTCAAGATGGTGAAGACGAGAAAGAGTACCACCTCTCACAAGAATGAATCGAGGATTACTCCTTGAGGGATTCCATACTTCTCCCTGGGGAAGAGAGGATTGATCAGTGTCATCCCTCTTGAAAAGAAAATTCCAGTGTTTTCCCTCAATTAATAGAATACATAGGCTCATATTAGAACCCCCAAGGCCATGGGAACTTCCATGATCAGGACCCTTGTTATCATGTAAATGTAAACTTGAACACATTAAAAGGGTTTTCATTGTCAACGAGGAAATAAAAAAACTCTACATTTCATGAGTATATAGACTTGATAGGGCATTATGAGGTTCCAAATAACTTGATCATACATGTCATGTTTATTTAGATGAGTCCTTGCCCTAATGTCGTTGAACTAGTTCGATGAGGGGCTAATGTCGGACATAATGTTGTGATAGAAGGGAGTGATTTGAGGTAGATAGTATAACGAACTATGATTCAAAATTATGAATAATATTTTCCTCATAGGGATAAGTTCCCCTCTGTGTATCATGTTTCTATGTGGGTGAGGGTACTATACATAGAGAATTATGCTATGAGTACCTGGGTTCTGCCAACATATTGTGTTGCTACACGGGACTAGGTTCCACCCAAATAGAGTTTTCCGATGTTGGTTGAGTTCCTCCCATGTAACATTTTTCAATTCATGGTAGTGATCTACTCTCATAGCATTTTTTTATGTGGTGTGCATCTCCAGAAAGGGGACCATATTTTTAATTAACTTATAATTGTGTATGTAAAGGGGTTTTAATTTTGTGGATGGATAGATGATTTTCATTTCCTCTTTAATCTCAGGTGGTTGGTCTACCTACTGGGAATCAATTTCTCTCTCCAAATTCATCTCTAAGGCTCTACTTTTTGTGTCTCCATCTCATCACTCACCTCTAATTTCTTTTCCTTCTTTCCTCATTCCCTCACATGGTTCTTTTATAGAATAATAAAGGGACCAAATACCGACATGATCAATCATCCATAGTGGACTATGGTTCTTATTTTCCAGGATCCTACCTAGGATACCCCTTCCCACAAACAATTTTGTTTGTGGGGGGGGGGGGGGCATTCATTCATGGGGGATAAAATCCCCATCCAGCGCCATAAAAGAGTAATTTTTGTTTGGGCACCAGTGGTACTATCTCATCCAATGAACAATTTGTTTTATTGGGAACTTTCATTCAAAAGGGAATAACTCATTGCATGGACCTAAAAAATACATTATTTATTTGCAGTAACTGGTGGTACTGTCTCAACCTATAAATGTTTTAAATATTAGGGTACCTCATGATGTGGTGGAACTCCATGAATAGTTGTGGTCTATGTGCCCATTTTTTACTACAAGGACTCAAACATTCATTTGTGGCTTCATCCCCTTTGAAAATTCATCTTCAAAGTATTCTTCTAGGTTTATTTCTACCCATTCTCAAGTTTTTGGAATTTTATTTTTCTTATTCTCATGATTTTTAGGACCCAAACCATTCCCCTCATCACATGTTTCTTATATCAGAAGGTAGAAGAGGTTTTTCTAATAATTATATTTCTCTTGTATTGTTTCTAATGAATTATAATGAAATGCACTAATTTTTTGTTTAGTTAGGCGACTCAACAAGATTAGTTTTGTCTTTTTTCTAAGGTTACATGGAGAACCCTATACGAATTAAGTCTTTTCTGTTACCACCATAATTTTTTTTGAAGGCCACTATGGTAATGGCATAGTGAGCAGACGTTGAATTTTTCCTAGGCCTCCCTTTTTGGGTGTTCGACCTAACAATTTTTTTCCAATTTTTAATCTTCTATTTACTACTGAATTTCTTCATCTAAACCATGATAAGAATAGGTTTAGTGAGTAGGGACATGACTTTTACCTAAGTATTCCATTGTAGGATTTCAACCTGGAGAGTATTGTGTCCCTATTCAGGTGTAGTTTAATGTATTTCAAACTAGTCAATTACAAATAATATTTTTTGTTGAAAAGAATTTACCATGAATTATGAGGTGAGGACCCCAATAGGTATTACTGACCTAGAATATCCCAATATTTTCTTTCGTGTATGGGGGCTTTTTGGACCCTGGTTTTTTGATTTCTGAATCCAATACATCCAATAGAGAAAGTAAGCGATGAGTAAATTTAAGAACAACTAACAAAAAATTGTTGATTAGGAATATAGAGAAATGAGAATCCTCTCCTAGGGATGAATTTTCCTTTCGTTGATAGGAATTTTTTGTGGGAAACATACACAGATCCAACTGGGGAATATTATGCACATTCAAAAAAAGGTGACCTCAAGGCACTAACATGACATTTATGATTGCCCGGTTATTTTGGAAAATTCATATTTCTCAAGACAATAAAGGATGGATTATCAAGGGAATTATTTCTAAAAATAATGGGGGAATATGTATTTCCACTGGCCATGATTGAAACCCCAACCTCGAGAAATTTTGAATTTATATTTGAGGTATATAGCATAGTTCAATTTAATTTCATGAAACTATGATATGGACTAGGCATTTTGACATCTTACAACAAGGATGTTTGAGGACTAATATTTAACTTACATATATATGATCAAGGGATAAAATATTTTATATTTTCATTTAAATATATCCAAGAATATTCCTTCATCTTCAATAATGAAAGGGAAATAGTTATAATAATTAATATGGGAATTTGTTAATTCAAGAGGAGATATGGGATGAAAAAATCATTAGTGAGTACAAAGATATGAAAATACTCTCATGGGGATGAATTTTTGTTTGGATGACATGCCATTTTATGGGTGACTTATGTAGATTGAACTAGGGCCTATTGTGCACAGTCCACTAACAATGTCACCAAGACACAAACCATCAATTTATGAAGGCCATGAAGGTAAATGGGTATTTAGACTTCCCCAAATAATGTATTAGTTTATAAAAAGAAATTACTTGAATATGAAATAAACATTCCATGTTAAAATTTTATGATAATTGGAAAAAATGATACCCTTATACAGTTTTGACACACATGTTGGATGGGTTTTGTTTTATTATGACTAGGACTAAGATATGTGGTTTGGGTATCACTATATATCTCATCAAAATGAGAATCAATCCAAACATAGTTTCATGAAGGTTTCACCATGAATCAATCAAACTAATACATGTGTAAAGAGAATTTCATTTTGAATACGATGTCACAAGTATGTTAATTAATGTATTCGACCATCCTATAAAGATCTTACTCATATATTAGAGAGTGAGGGAATTTTTTTTATTCTGGATGGACTATGATATAAAATTCAGGTGTCATTGTATATCTCATCAAAGAAAGAATCTGACCATACATAGTTTTATAGGGTTTCCTATTCAAGTCTATCTCATGCTAAAGGAAAGGACATAATTCACACTTGTGTTGGTTGGACCCATGATTGGATATTCGGGTGTCAATACATACCCTATTGTAGTATGAGCCAAGCCACATGTAGTTCTCAATATCATGATGTTTTTTGTCACGTGAAAAAGACATTAGTTGTGGAGTTTGATATCATGTGATGAGGATGGAATGGGATATTTCAACCTTAGGTCATACCGATAGGACCATTTTTCATATAAACGATTAGTAATAGGAGGCTCGTCTGGCCTGGACATTCTAACATGCCTCATACATGAGGGGAAATAAAGTATAAACCATGATTCTGGGGATTCTATGATATAGAGAAATGATGTGGGGAAATTTCTACTGGGGCTATAAAGATTAAAAAGGCATCTCCTGGGGATGAATTTTCCATTGATTGATATTCATTTTCTCTAGGAAACCCACATAGTTCAAAATGTGGTATATTATTCATAGTCATGCAACAGTTTCCTCAGGAAACCAACCCTTAATTTCTGATAGCTAGGTGATGATTTTAATGAAATGAAATTTCACAGGGATCATATTATGATTAATATTAAGAATATGTTTGTGTACATAAGAAACCATTTGACTTCAATTATTCCTGGAGATTTAAATCCCCAATATATATTTTCCTCATATGTAGTAGGGTTATTTTTATTTCATTAATATATCCTTGAATTTGGAACCTAAATAATAGATCACTATCATAGGTTTTTGTTCTTATAATGTATATAGGGACATTAATTTTCATTAACTGTGGATGAGACTAGGACACGAGGACTAAGAGTCACTATGTATCTTGTCAAAAAGAGAATAAAACCAAATGTAATTCTTGAGGTACCATTTATTTTAATGTCGCGTGGTATGGAAATTATCCATGTAGTTTAACATCACATGGTATTGAAATAGTTTCCCTAACATGGAGAGGAAATATTGTGGCTGGATCCAAGATTAATGAGTTTCATTATATATCCAACAATGGAAGGAATCAATCAATACGTTATTCTCAAACTGGCATTGAATGTAATGTTTGATGTTGTCTGGTAAAGACAAGTGCTGTGACATTTAAACTCTGTATACTGTGACCATAGAAACACCGATGTGTATTAGTAAGAGTTGGTAAATGTCATTGAAAAACTCCTAATCCTACATGATTTATGATTGGTTTGTGAATCTAGCAGTGGTAAAAGTTTATTTTTCCACACATAGGAAATAAGTCAACGGATAATGGAAATTTTTCATTTGTGGTTGCTAGAACATGATGAAAAATTCAGGCTTTGCTACATATCTTATAAAAACAAGAATGAATCCAAACAATGTTCTTAGAAAACTCCATTTTAATATTTGGCCTTTACATCAGAAGGAGAGAATTTTTTTCCTTCATTTCAGCTGGACATGATATCCAGGATCAGGGCATCACTACATATCCAATGTGGCAGTAATCAATCCAGACATAATTATGAATTGAAACTCTTTATACAAGAGAGATCCATACACATGGGGGGGAAATTTTTTTGTTTCTTATTTGATTATTACGGTCAGTTTTGGTATTTTAGATCTAGGAATAACTATGTATCTTGTGTGGATAAGAATCATGACATGCACATTTCTTGATGAGATTACCTTATCAGATCTGGCTCATGTTCTAAGTGAGGATATTTTATATGAAATGAACCTATAAATTTGAAATTATTTAGATTTCCATACATTAATTTAGTTTATATAAAGGAGATGGAGAATTAACTATATTTCATAGCTAGGTCTATATCATTAGGTCCGGGAATCACTATGTATCCTATGATTGTAGGAATCAAGAAACTTGTAGTTCTTGATAGAATGATCCATGTGTTGGTCGGACCCATACATTGGGTGGGGGTATTTTTTTATTTTTGGTTGGATGGACCAAGATCTAAAACCCATCCATCACTACATATCTAGTGTGAACAAGAATCAATCCACAAATATTTGATGAATATGGAAGGGCAGATGAATGATGCCAAGGGGGATGTCTTTAGGGGTGAGAACATTATGGTGGTATGAAATTTAATGTCACACAGTGAAGAAATTGTTTTCTTGAAGTTTATAGTATTTTGAGTTGGATGATGTACCATGATGTTTAATGCAAAGATATCTTGATGATGTACCATGCATTTCCATATCATCTGATCAGTATGATTGTGTCTTGTCATTATAGTAAGGATGTTTTTGTACTAGTGAGAATGTAATATTGATGTTAAAAGAGGCCTTAAGGGCAGAGTATCATAATAAAACAATCTTATGAATGTATTGAAACTTGAGGATGAGCCTAATTAAAGAGGTATAGGTATCACAACATATCCTACGACAACAAAAATCAAGCCATACATAGTTCTTAAATATGTATTGGTAGATTACCATTATCAAGCATGATTTCCTCTTAGGTGAGGAAATTATGGTGCTATGATTTTTAACATCATATAGATAAAACATTGGTATCATGATGTTTATTGTGTTATGAACTACATGGTGTACCAAATAGTTCAATGTAATGTGATCAAGATGATGTTCTAGGTATTTTAACATCACATAATCGAAAAAATTGGGTATTTTGATCACATAAAATACTTATTCATGATCCTTTCATTGGTGGGTTACAAAATAATCTTCACATCCATATATATCAAAAAATATGATCCATTAGAGTGGAATTTGAGTATTTCAAAGGGCCCCTACCATTTTGGATACATCTTCGGAGGTTTCTATCTAAGTATCACCAGAGTCTTGGGAACCGACACCATATCTCCCTTAAGAAAATACCAATGGTGAAATTTTTTATTAATGAGTTATGATTTATGATTTTTTTGGACTTATAAATGATGTCAAGTATTAAATCTCTTCTCATCCTGTCATTCCAATTCAACATGTTGTTTCTAGGATTTCTCATATTTGGACAACTGACTGTGAATGGAAACATGGAGAAAGGGAAGTATAACATAAATGGGAAGTGCAACCTTTTACATAAATACTTATGAGTATTGGGTAGTAGGTGTTCCGGTTTGAGATATAGTCTAGTAAACACACACGGAGTGTGGTAACTTTTCCAAACAATACTATTTATCCTTATTTACCTTATTCTAAACTATATATGATAGATTCTTTTTGAAGGCCACTATATTGCTGTTTGTAATTTCATGTTAAATAAATGACTGGTTGGACTTCATTTCATACTCCTAATTTAGTTATTTGAATTCATAATAATATAAACCTATAATGTTTACCTTTAGTGTTGTATGAGGAACACCAAATATAGTGATGATGTTGGCTCTTGTGAAGTAGAAAATTTTCCTTGCCTTGTCCTCTTTCAGGGGTACATCTTCATCCCACATGAAGAAGAAGTAAGATCAAATGAGAATTTACTTGAACTAAATGGTCGTGGAGGGAGGTTATGGTCCCATGAATTCAAATCCCCATATGAAAAATGGCAAGGGTTATTTGGTTGTGTGATGAAAATTTGGGTGTTGGTGAATGAAATTGGCACGAACCTAGAAGGAATGGATCATTTTGGTACATTGAGTGTAGTTTTAAATTATAGTGGACCATTAGTACCCTAGACATCAAATTCTATAAATGTTCTTGGATCATGACTCATGGGTTCCACAAGCTCCCATTTTATCTTCCTTCATAAGCGTTGTACTCTTTTATGAATCAATGAACCTTAGAAGGACCCCATTAAGGCTCCTCTAATAGAGTACCTTGTAATGATTCATGTATTCATATATAAAAATTAATTATTAATCTTCTAATTATCTCTCTCTCAAATCTATCCTTTGGGATTTATCCCTTTTGAAGGTACTCCACAGTAGGTGTCATCCAGATGGGGGTAGGATCGTATGGTTTATGGATGGGGCTAATCACATCGGTCTCCTCTATTATTGCTTGAATTAAATGTTATACCATCTAGTGATGTGTAATACTAATCAATATTTCTCCCTAGTATGGTTTCATTAGTGCTATGGTAGAATTTTATAATGAATAAACTTGGTATTATATGACCGTGGGACATGATTCAATGTTGGATCTGAAGGGAATTCAACCATTTTTCCTCAAACATGTTTTATCAGGGGATCAACTCTTTCTTTTGATAGAATAATCCTTATTGATTTTCTTGATGACTAGTTCTGAATCACCTTATGTCTTCACATGATTGACTGGTAACCTATGTTTCGGCTTTAGCATGGCAAAGAGAGCATCATATTTCTCTTCATTGTTCTTTCACCATTATGATAACTAGAAGGAATAATTTAGGACTACCTTTTTTTGGAAAGATGCAAATTACTCACAACACCGCTTTTATAAACCTAAGGTATTCCATCCTCTTCCATGTCAGAATTTTGGATTAACTGCAGAAATACATATTCCATATTTTGGGGCCTATTGAATATAGAAAAACTCTTCATTGGGTTGATTAGAATCTTGTGAGATAATTTTGGATGAGGGATTATCCTCCAGAAAATCTTCTAACACATGTCCTTTGGGAGATTTTTGAATAATGAAACGAATTTCAAATTACTACATGATGACCGCCCACCATGATAGACATCTGGTCAATATCAGATGACTGAGAATGTATTTCGGTGTATATCTATGAGATACCAAATGGACCTCATGAAGTTGTAGGTTGTTCCTCAACTAATGGACTGAAAATACAGTGCTATACAGCCCTTCTTAATATCTTAATATTGAATTTCAGCATCGATCATGGTTTGAAAAACATAAAAACGTATGTTTTCACTTCTACTGTCATTTTTTTGTGTGTTAAAGGCACCCAGTTATCTCTCTATGGTTCTAATATAAGACATAAGTGTCCATTCTTCGACAAGAATCATTATAACTGGAGATCGTAATATATATTTCTTGATACTATTTAATTCTTCCTGAAATCATTAGTCTAATAATATATAACCCTCTTTTTCATCAACATGGTGAAGGGAAGACATTTTCATTCAAGGATGGTTATTAAGTTCCAAATGTGCGACGACTTTCCTTGAAGTCCTCACTAAACTATAAGGTTACAAGGAACTGGATATCCATGGATAACCATTTTCTTCTTGGTGTTGAATTCAATTCCCTAATTAAATACAATGAATCCAAGAAATTTCAAAGAGGTAACATTTATATAAAATTTAATGGGATTTATTTTCAGGATATGATTTCATAGTTGGTTGAAGATGGTGTCATGATCCACTAGGGTTTTAGAGAAATGTGGAGATTTTACCACCAGGTCATCAACATAATATTCAATATAAATTCCAAGGATGGGTTTTTAGATTTGATTCACGGAACTTTGGTTCAAAGAGCCTACATTTTTCAAATGAAAAGGAATTACTGGATATAAAATACTATTTGGGGGCCTAAAGTTGGTTTCTAGTTCATCTAATTAGGACTTTTATATTTGATTGTATCCTGAAAATACCTTTATGAAGGAAAAATCCTGATATCTGGTTTTTTAATTGATTAGTATTACTATGATCGGGCATAAGAAATCAGCATTTGTACATTGTCGGTGGAGGCCCATAAATTTGATGCAGGCTATGATTTTACCATTCTTATTCATTAGGGGAGTATATTTATCCATTCATTTGGGACATTGGACCTCCCAAAAGAATTTATATCTAATGATATTTTCATCTTTATCGTCAATTTTGTTAGCATGTGTTGGGTTCATCCTTATGGATGCTTCTGTGTTTGCCGTAGTGGTGCTATTGCAGTCCTAAGTGGTGAGTGACTACCCCAAGATTGAGGCCCATAATTTTTATGTAGGTCTAGGAGAGCACATAATGGTGATTATAGATGGAGTTATTATATTCCTCTTTTTATTCTGAAGGCATGTATTCATTTATCAATGTGGGTAATGGGTCTTCTATCACACCCCGATTTATTTCTCCAAGTTCATCAATGCTGGAAGAAATTCAGCACATAAATGATGCAAGAGAATCCCCATGGTCCTCCTATTCTTATCCATCCTATTAATATTCTTAATATTTTTATATAAGTAGATCATGTAGATGGAAATGTTCCCCCGAGTTTGGGGAAGAGTCGATATCATATAATTCTGATGATGATGCAACATCCTATAATGAAGCTAAGAAAGCGGGATTTCTATGAAACTCTCAAGTGGATGGAGTCATAGATGGAGAAAGAGTTTGTTCATTCACTTTGGGTGAAGAGACAACCTATAGAAACCTAGGATTTACATAAATGGAAATTACATAAATTTATATGATGATTTGAAAATTACAAAAGTTCATTCCCAAGGACCGTAACATTTTATTGTCTTCAGAAACATGGACTAAAATTGTATAACATGCAGAAATATATTCAATGCTTTCAAATAAGATCTTACCCATTATTAATTCTACATAAAACCATTATTCATAACCTAGGAAAATACATAATAATTTTTTATCTCAAATTTTCAATAAGGTTAAATAATGGAGATATATAAGAATAACATGGTCATAAGGGTTTGAGAACAAGAGAATAACATTTAAATATCATACCTTGTATATCAAAGATCATGTACATGAGTCATTCCATAAATATTGGAATCTCATAAGAAATTAATCATAATGAAATCAAGATAATGATCCATAAAATCATAACATTATAAGTAGACATAGAATTTTTGGTATACAAGTACGCATATAAAATTATTCCCTATAACCCAAGGCTTATTTCCAAAACCAATCAAGGAACATCATGGGGATACACCTACAAGGTGGGAAATACCACCATCCCTAGTCATATATTTCTCCTTTTTGGGGAATGACTTCACTCCCCAAAATGTATTAGTACTCGAGGTTCACTCCTAAGACCATATATTTAGTTAAGGTCACTCCAAATACCATCTTATAAGTCAATGTTCATTGGGAATACTATCTTAACAAAAAAAAGTAATTTACTGAACCAAATTGGCCCCTTTCCATCTATGTATATATCATTATATAAAAATAATTACCCAATTAATTGTAGGAAGATATTGGTCCAACCAATTTCATTATGAAATCTTACATATCCATGCCACAAGATAGTAGAACAATCATCATATCATGAGCCATAAAAAGTGATGGGTTTTATGAAAATCATATCATAAACAATGTAATGAAATGGGTATCATAAACTTTATACAATACCATAAGGAAAAGAGATAGGTTTCATAATCATTTCATCATTGAATAACATGTGAAAAGAAGTAGGATTCATAAATATTTTATCATGGTATAACACGGGGAATAGAAACAGGCTTCACAAACAACTTCTCATTTTAAATATTAAACATTCAATGAAAGAAAAGTAATGGTGACCTTATATAATATCCCCCCTAAATCATAAACTATATTGAAGTATGACATCATAGATGGATAATGATTTTTAAATATCACTTGGATGATTTCTAAAGGATAATAGTCTCTTCATTGAAAATAACATTGAAAACATATAAAGGAAGCATGAATGTTTTTTTGATAAATTTTAATTTGTAAATAACTATGAAAACATATAAAGGAGGCTTTAAATATTTTTTAAAACAATTTCTTCATAAAATAATTTGAAAAATTATATAATAATCATAAAAATATTTTGAAAACCATTTCTTTGAAAATAACATTGAAAACATATAAATAAATATTCAAAACATTTTGAATACATTTTCATTGAAAAAAACATTAATAATGTATAAATTAATATTGAAAACATTTGTAAAAACATTTCATTGAAAATAAATTTTAAAATTTATAAAGGAAGCATTAAAAATATTTAAAACCCATTTATTTTAAAATAACTAGTAAAACATATAATGGAATATTTGAAAAAAATTTGATAATATTTTATTTGAAAATATCATTAAAATATTATATAGTAAGATTGAAAACATTCTGAAAAATATTTATTAAAAATTAAATTGGAAAACAATATAGGAATCATTGAAAACATTTTTAGAAAACATGGATTTCTAAGAACAATTATTTTTGACTGAAAAGATAAATATAGGTAGATTTTGTGAAAAACCTTTTATAAATTATATTAATAAAAAAGTGTATAAATATGGTACAATTACTACAATATATTTTTAAAATTATTACCTGAATAAAATTTATGTGGGTTCTAGATATCTTGATCAAAATATTTCATTAATGGAACCACAATAAAAATAATCCCGCTAAACAATGAGATTGTAGCAATAAATTGTAACCAATTTGGTAACATTGATTCACAATCCACATGAAATAAAAAAATTAAAAGAATAATAAAATGTTGTTAAATGAAAGATATGCATTATATATAATTCCATAGGGTATTATAAACACTCACATATAAAAATATATATTCATAACATGACCTTTATGTCAAATAAGGAAAATTGAGACAAAAATTACTTTATCGATTTGGTAACTTTTTAACCATAAACCCCTTGAATGAAATAAAATAAAATTGATATTTAAGTATATTTAAATTTATGTATAATAATCATAGAATAAATTAATGTCCATTATACACCCCACACAAAATAAATGAGTGGTGAAGAAGACAGAAGTCTCACAAAAATAAAAGTGAGACAAGAAAACCCTTACCTTATGTCTTGAATTTCATCGTACACATTCAAACATCAGGTATAATAAATAACATACTAATATAATTCTACCATATAAACATATTATTTAATATAATACCATATATTCTTGGATTATGCGTTTATATTAACCTTTTATTAATAATTTCATGATTATGTTATGTTTCGGGTAATTTCTGCTTTGATTTTGGTACATATTTTGAATTTTCATTCTTGATCCTCTTAATTAGATCATGATTTACTTATTTAAAGAATTTAAAACATTATATACATATCATATATATTCATAAAATAAATATTTATAACAATATATAAGGATATAAATATGAAATGGAATACACTGTTCATGGAGACGGTAGGTCATAAGTATGCATGAACGATGTTTCTATTTCCTTATAGTAATGAAAGAAAGAATGTATATGAAATGTATATATATATATATATATATATTATCACTAAAGTATAATTATTATTTTATAAATTTCAAATAAATTTACTAAACTAAATTTAGATACATTTCATGCAAAGTGTGAACAAATCATGTCACTTCGAGGAGTCAGTAGTCCACACGTCCACAAATAATGTTATCATATTTACCCAAAATAGAATCCATGATGTTATTTTTTATATAATAATTATTGAAACATAAATAAATTATAAATATAATAAATTTAATATAAGAAACTATTTACAACATAATTTCCATCCATGGGTGGTGGTAAAGGAAAAAAGAACAACATTGTTTCATGGGTAAGTAGTATGACGTACACACGAACGTAAGTTTTGTTACCCATTTGATAGAGGTGTGTTTAGGTTTAGTTATAATACATAAAATAATAACATATATGTGTATTTTGGATACATAATTTATTATATATAATTGAATATTAATAATTGAGTTGGTGAGGAAATAATATCAAATGAAAGTTCTTATTGAATGATGCTACCTCTACTTTGGGTTACTCATTAGGAATTCAACTAAAAAGATTACTCATATGGATTTATACCCAAAGGAATGAATATATGATGAATCTAATAAATTTATTTTTATATTTTTTTAGGATTGAATGAGACAATGTGGATTTAGATGTGTGAGGAAGGGGGATATTGAATTCAATTTTATAAAGGAGGAGGGGTGGCATTTGTATAAAAACCAAAAGGTAAACACTATTGTGAGGAATCCCTTACCTATTGTGAATAAAAAATTGAAAGATAGTGTATTAAAGGGTATGTATGGTATTTATAAAACTCCACCACACAGAAGTATGTGATCTTGTATAATTTTGTTCCTTCACATATATGTTTCCCCATTTTAATCATATTTGTTTTTTATTAAGGTAACATGTTTTCTAGACTATGTGATATGTACAATAAAAATATGTTAATGTGATTTTAGTTATGAAATATACACCCAATTAATTCTAAATATTATATATTATTTAAAAATAATAATTCCAATGGGTGCTTGAAATTAATTTTAAAACAAGCACACGTAACGTCCAAAAACACCGCTTTAACCCGAACGGTGCTAACAATGTGTTTAATATTAAAAGGTATATATGTTCATTATAAAATATTTTATTTCTCCATGAATACAAAATATTTTATATTTATTATAATTTAAATATAATTTTGCTGAATATATTATTTTTAGAAAATTTTAATTAATTTTAAAAATATCATTTATTATAAAATAACTTTTATGTCATTTATGGAATATTTACATCATTTTAATTTTAAAAAGTATCCAGAAAAATATTTAATTTGAATCAATTATTTTAACACATGTTTAAGATGATATATACTCATCTAATAAAAATTAGTTACATTACTTCAATCAATGTACTTTACATTTAATATTTTTAGTATCATTTATTGTAGTTAACTATTAACTAAATAATTACCTCATTTGGAATTACATGAGTTGTTAATATAAAAGATTAATCTCTAAAAATTTAAATATAAATTTATATGATGAAAAAAAAATGATTTAACTTTTAAAATAATGTGTTAAATATAACTAATTTGGTTCTTTTCATATCTAAAGGCTTTATAAATGTTAAATGTAAGGAAGGTTTATTTTTTATTCTTTTCCTTACATAATTTATTATATAGGTCACTTTCATCAAATAGTATCCTCATAAATCATAAAATTAGAACCAATTGGGGGTATGGTCAAAATATGAGCATATAATATATTTTGGACAAATACATAGGTCATATGTCTAATTAATATTAATGTTTAACCACTAAGTAACTAATGTTTACATTAATTGGTGTAATTAATATTAATTAATTTCATTAATCAATATTTTCAAAAAAAAATTAAACTTGATATAAATTATAAATTATTCTTATTAATGATATGGAATATATTATTCCAAATTCTTAACAAATATGTATCTGATTTTAATTTAACAATAATCCTGGAAATTGAAAAAAACAATGGCTTTTTAAAGCAAAAGTTTTCAAAAGATAGATAAATATTTATATCGAAGTTCAATGTGAAATTAGTTCCAATTTCTAAAATAATATTAATTGATGTATAAATTATATGGTTATACATTATAACCAAATTAAAAGATAATTTAATGATAAAAAATCATTTGATAAAAAATCATTTTTCAATTACAATTCAATGTTGTTCACAATTCTTCAAAAAATTAAACTTCTCATAAAAATGCAAAAAATTCACAAAATTTAGATTTTAATGTTTTGATTTAAAAATTGAATTTTATTTTCTAAAATAAAAAGTATAAATTTTTAAAAATTATATCTAAAATATGAGTACTTTTAAAAAGAGGGAAAATTACATTTTAGAAAAATACATCTTTTTATTTATAATATTGGATTTATTCTAATCTCTTGTCAAGAAAACACATAATATGAAATTTTGATATTTGAATTAATATGTTATATATATGTTTATTTCATTAAAATTATTTATCAAAAAAATTTTAATCAATTTATTAAGGTAATACTTGTTTGATTTCATAACTATAAATTTCCCGCAAAAGATTTCATATATTTTAAATAGGGGTTTATTTATATTTCTAGTTAATTGCATGACAAAAAATTATTTTTATATAAATATATATAGCTTATTTTCATAATTTAATTAATATTATTCATATAATTCATTCCAATGGCTAGGTGAGAACTATAATTTTGTTTTAATAATATTATGAATAGAATGTAGTAGTTTTCTAAATCTAGGTCTTATGTGTAACACATGATATCAAAGGGACTCAAGATTTTTTTTGTAACACAATAAAAATATAGGGTTTCTTGTACCAAAATACAATATAATTTTTTCATGAAGCATAACATTGACTTGGTGTGGTGTACAAATAAATAACAACTTGGTTCTTTTATATAACCAAAGATATATTCAGTTTTGTGTGAAATTAAGAATGTAGAAAATATTATATTAATTTGATGAAAATATATTTCGAAAAATATCATTTTGTTACATTCTATCTCATTAAAATCAATTTCTCCCTCGAAATTCGTCTTGTTAATAAATGTTTTAATACGTTAAATATCATTTCAAAGAAACCAAAATCGTAAAAATAAATACTAAAACTTCCGTTAAAATGATAGGTTGGAACCATAATTGTTACCCAAATTAACTCATAACTAGTTTTCCATATATGGGAACATAGGTTAGTTGTAAACATTAGACATGGAGGTAAATCATAAATAATCACCATGAGTGATAAAGATCATTGATCACCATTAAGTGAATGATCAATAGAATGTTAAGGTCCTAAAACCATAAATCTTTGTTGGTTTATAAGGATATTAGTTAAAAATAAATGAATGTATTAGGATATATATTTCTCAATATCATTTTTTTGAATGGAGGAAATATTTTACTTTATATGAATAAAAGGAAATAAACATAAATTATTTTATTCTTTTTTATATTCACAATCTAACCCATTGGTTGTGCCTTTCTCGATTTCCACTTCATCTCTCATCTAAAGAAATTATAGTGAATTTTTAATTCATAAAGTACTAACAGATCATGAGGTGGAATGATAAGTCATTCTATCTATCTTTAGTTTTAATCACAACAAAAAGGTTTGAAAATGTTATCCATTATGCATAAATCCTCATATGGGGAGATAATACTTGAATATCTAAATCCTTATCAGTTGTTTAATGTAGACCAAAATAGAAATGGTTAACCTTATATAATTTTAAAATATTAATATCAAAAAATTTAGAAACAAGGTCACTAAATTTATCAAAAAACAAAATATATTTGATCCCGGGTATATCATAATATATCTCTTAGTTTGTCACATACTAATCTATGTGAATACCATCATCATGTATTCTTTTGAAACATGTTAATTTCCTAAATTAACATAAGTTCTTATTGAAAAGATGCATATTTTCTTATTCCAGTGTTTATAGGATATATTCCATAAATAAAAAAATGTTTAAAAATTCATCAATTATAGAATAAACTAATTGTCAAAAAATCCCTACTTTGTTCAAATGTAATCAGTACCATCCACTTACCTTTTTAATATCTAACATATATTTATTATGACATAATTATCTGAACATCTACAATATATTATGGGTTATATTTCCATTAATTTTTTATTTTCTAGGAATATCTCATTACCATTTAATCACTTTTATAGTCAATTAGAACTATTCAACATATTCTTGTAAATCTATAGATAAAAACATAAACTAAACTATCAATATATAGATAATAATTTGAATAAACTAATTCATGAATCCATATACATGAAAATATTTATTATTCCATTGTATCCTCAATCTATTTACAAGGATATATCATCCTATTAATTAATAGCTCTTTCATTTCCTGTTTCTACAATAGTCTCCTGATCATATGCAATATAACCATTACTCGCACATCCATGTTGGTTCTCATTGTGATCCTTCCACTTAGGAATACAATTTTCATAATTCCAATTACTTCTGCATTTAAATAATTCAATAGTCGATGACAAATTATGAAGGAAATTATTCTCATTAGTTATGTTAACAATGATTTTCATGTTGAAGTTATAGATACTTTCATTTTGACCTCAATTTTGAAAATGAAAACAACTGAATGTTCCTCTAATATAATCACTTGGGTGCTTCATTCCAAATTCTCAACCCAAAGTTAATATAATATTATTTTTCTGATGGTCACTATTACTCAAACTCTTAATGAACTCTTTATTTCTCTTCATTAGTGTGTCTGAGAGTTATTTATTGTACACATATTTAATCATGTTCCATGAAAACTTATTAGGCATGATCATTAATTAATTCACTCTAATGATCATCCCATTTGACTGCTCATCCAAAAAAATATCTCTCAAATTCAATGTAATCCTTGTCCCCTCCAGTTCCCACGACTGGATAGAACCAGAAAAAAGTGTGAGAAACACTTATCATAGTAGAAAACCACATAATCATGAAAAATCACATATATAAGGTCTGAATTATGACATCTCCTTTTAAATCTTTGACACCATTGGGTTATCCTTGGTTACATCGCTATAAATATACATAGAAATATCTCTATAAATATAACTAAAATTTTCTCATCATGGTCTAAAAAGGTTGAATAAAAATATCATTTGATTATAATTATAGTAACACATTCTTAACATACATGGATATTTCCTGAATTTCGTAGAATATTCATTACATTTCCAACTTATGTACCCTAGGACGGTAATATTTTAGTGTCATTGGAAACATGGAACTAAATAATCTCACTTGGTGAATGATCATCAATTTTTACCACAAAGATCATCTCCTTCAATAATTTTACTTAAAAACATTCATCATATATTAGGGAAAGGAAACACAAGAAAGGGTTTGTTTAGATACTTATTAAGTATATATAACGGAGAAACAATAGAATAACATGAACATAGGTGTATGAGAATATGAGAATATACTTTAATGATTATACCCTATATATTATAGATCATATACAAGATTCATGGAATAATCATTGGCAGTTCATAATACATAAATCATAAGGAAATCAAGATAATAATTAACATGAATATAATATATGAATAAGACATAAAATTTGTGGAATACAATTAAGTATATAAAATCATTCCTAATATGTCAAATATATATTCCAAAACCTTTTAGGGTACTTAATGGGGGAGACACCTACTAGGAGAGACACACCACCATCCCCAATCACATACCCTTCCTTGTACTAGACTTGGTTCACTCCCCAATCCATTTGAGTAGTCACAGTTCTCTCCCATGACCATCTTAGTAGACAGGTTTCACTCCCAATAACATCTTAGTAGACAAGGTTCACTCCCAAGACCATATTAGTAGTCAAGTATCACTCCCAATACAATATTTGTGAAAACAATTCATTATATTCACGCCTCATTATAGACATGTTTATCTCATGAGATAAAAATTGTTACCCATTTCATTGTAGGGATATATTTATCCCACCCATCACCTAATGATATAATATATATGTGTTCCACAAGATATTAAAACATTCATTATATCATGAGCCATTAAAATATATGGGTTTGATAGAAATAATATCACAACCGATGAAATTAAATGGTTATCATAAACCTAATATCATAAAATGTGTAAAATAGATAGGTTTCATTATCATTTAATTATATAATAACCCATGAAAAGAACTTGTTTTCACAATTTTTTATCATGGTGTAACCCATGTATGAGAAACAAGATTCATAAACATATTTCCATATTAAATATAAACCATTCAAGTAAAGAATAATGATGGTGACCTTTGATCATATCCAAAGTAATTTATAAACAATATCAAATTATGTCATCTTATATGGAGAAAAATTTTGTAAGATAACATGGAACATTTCTAAATGAAAATAATGTTTTCATTGAAAATGACAATGAAATGTTATAAAGAAATCATAAAAATATTTTGTAAAAATTTTATTTGAAAATAAATTTTAAAATATATAAAGGAATCATGAAAAGTTTTTTTAAAAATGTTTCATTGAAAATATATTTTAATATAAATAAAGGAATCCTGAAGAACATTTTGAAAATCATTTCATTGAAAATAAATTTGAAAACATATAAATTAATCTTGAAAACATTTTTAAAACCTATTCATTGAAAATATCTTTGAAAATTTATAATGGAAGATTGAAAATATTTTTAAAAAATTTTCCATTAAAATTACTTTAAAAACATATGAAGTATTGTTGAAAATGTTTTGAAAATCATTATTTAGAAAATAACTTTGAAAACATATAGAGGAAGCTTTAAAAACCTTTTGAAAACCTTTTCATTGAAAATCACATTGAAATATTATAAGTTAATCTTAAAAACTTTTGGAAAACTATATAATTTAAAATAACATTGAAAAATTTTAATGTAAACATTAAAAACAATTTTAGAAAAATGGTTCTGAAAGAACATTGATTTTTGACTAAAAAGAAAAAATGTCAAATTTAATTAAAAATGTTTTCTTAATTTTATTAAGTAACAAAGAGTGAAAAAATGGTACCATTACATGAATATATCATGAATAACCAGAGGATAATGAACCCTGTGAGGGTTCTTGAGATATGGATCATATAATATTATTAATTAGATCATAATCAAATATAATCACATAAATGATGATATTTTAGTAGTAAACTGTTTACACATTGGTAAAATTGAATCATGGTCCCAATGAAAGAAAAACATTATATTAATATTAAAATATAATAAAATTTTGTATTTTCATGATATATAATGTAAATTTAAATTATATACACTCTATGGAAAAATATAGGTTAAAAACTGCTTGTATCTCAAAGTAAGAAAATTGAGAAAAAAATTCCATTAAAAATTTATTAAATGTAGATCCATAACCCCCATGAAGAAAATATATAAAAAATTCCATTTTAAATTACAATAAATTTAATTATAATAATATAATAATATATTAATTTTATTTATATATATCACATAAAAATATAGGTGGTAAATAGAGAATAAATCTCCCAAAAAATAAAAGTGAGACGAGAAACCCCTTACCTTAAGTCTTGACATTATTCGTACAAATTCTAACATCCTATAAAATTAATATAAGTTTATAATAAATATAACACATAACCAAATTTTAATATTTAATACCATATATTATTTTATTATGAATTTATATTACCTATTTCTTAACAATTCCATGTTAACATTACATACTCGGTAATATCTATTGTGATTTTCGTATATGTTTTGAATTTCTATTATGGATTCTCTCACATGGATCATGATTTTATTATTTTATGAATATAAAACATGATATAAGTATCATATATATTTAGTATATAAATATTTATAATAAAATATAAAATGTAAAAATATTAAATGTAATACACTGTTTATGGAGAAGGTAGGTCGTACATATACATTAATGTTGTTTCAGTTTTTTTCGTATTGAAAGATCAAAATTAAATGACTCATATGTATGTATAAATTATCATAGAAGTAAAATTATTATTTCATAAATATCATATAAATTTACTAAACCCATTAATAATACATTCCCTACAAATTATGAATGAATCTCATCTCTTTCAGGTAATGATAGTTCACACGTCCAGAAAGAAAGTTATCGTATTTACAAAAAATGGAATGAATTGTGGTATATTTATTATAATAACTAAAAAACATAATAAATATCATAAATATCATATAAAATTGTATTTAAATCATAATTCCCAACTATGGGAGGTGGTAATGGTAAAACAAATGGCATCATTTTGTGAGGCGGTAATCAGTCGTACACATGAACTGTAAATTCATTACCCATTTGATGGAAGTGTGTCTTGGTGTTGGTATGAAACATATAAAAACATTCTATGTATATTTAGGATAAGTACATTATTATATAATAATGGAATAATAATAATAATTGAGGTAGTGGATAAAGAAAATCAAAAAAGTCATCGTTTATGGTTGTTGCCCATTTTTGGTTAACTCTTATTAGATTGAACAAAACGGATTCCATGGATGGATTTATACCAAAATTGAGGCATCTTGGGTGACGAGAGATATTTTATTATAATGTATTGGTAGGTTATGGATATTCCAAACTGTATTTAGTGGTGTGAGGAAGGATAAGAGTGAATGTTTTTTATAGAGGATGATAGGTGACATTCTTCTAAATACCTAAAGCTAAACACTATTGAGAGGTCTCACTTACCTCTTGTGATTAAAAAATGAAAAAATAATGGATTAGAGGGGAATTATGGTCAATCCTAACCTCAAATAAAAGAAATGAGTTAATTTTTATAATTTTATTTAGTTATGTACTATGTTTCCTCACTTTTATCATTTTGGTTCTTTATTAAGGTAACTATTTTTCTAACCTATGTAATTTTACTATTAATAATAAATTAAATATATATTAATAATAAAGTATGGACCAAATTAATTCTAGGTATGATATCTAATTTTAAAAAAACCCCATATATTTTGGCAACTTATTTAAAAACAAGCACATGAAAAGTATAAAAACATAGATTTCAACCAAACGATGCTAACAATGGGTTTAATATTTAAAGGATTTTATGTTTATTATAAAAGATCAATTGTTACCTTAAAATAAAATTTTTTATATTAATAAATTTTTACAAATCATTTCGAAGAATACAGTATTTTTAGTAAGTTTAGAACCTTTTAAAGGATTCTAATTTTTTATAAAATAACATTATTGTCAATTTTGACTTTATTTACTTAATTTAAATTAAATATATATATATATATCATGAAAAATATGGAATTTTAATATGTCATGTTCAAACCTATGAAACATGATATATTAATCTAATGAAGTAGATACAATAATAAAATATATTTATATTACTTTTAATAGTTTTAATATCATTTCTATGCATTAATTATTAAATAAATAATTACTACATTCGGAATTCCATAAGAATTAAATATAAATAATTCATCTCTAAAAATTAAATATAAATTAAAATGATTAAAAAACACCTTTAAATTTCAAAATAATGTGTATGATATTACTAATGTTACTTTTGGTCCTTATCTCAAGAATTTATAAATGTTAAAGGTGCGGGAGGTTCCATTTGTATCGTTTTTCCTTAATTGAATTATTATATAGGAAAAATTCATGGTATAGTGTCCCAATGACTCATGAAATTAGAAACAATAGGTAATATGGTATAAATATGGCCATAAAATGGCTTTAGAACAAGTATCTTGGTCATTCTCCCCCTTAAGATAAATGTTGAACCACCGAGTAAACAAATTTTTACTTTAATCGCTATAATTAATTTCAATTAATTTTACTAGTAATTTTGCATAAAAAATAATTTGATCATAATATAAACTATAATTTACTCATATTCCAAATATTTAATAAAAATTTTAAAATCTAAAAACATTATTTGAAAAAATTAATCTAATTTTAATCCTGCATATGGGATGAAACAATTGGTTTATAAAGTGAAATTTTTTGAAGGATTACATTCTTTTATAACATATTTTAAAGAGAAATCGGTTAAAATTAGCTATATTGTATTAATATATGTATTATTGATCTATTTATACTTTATATAAAAATTAAAATATAATATAACAATAAAAATAAATTAGATGAAAAGAACTTTTCAATTAAATTCTGTATTTTTCATTATTCCTCAATAAATGAAACATCTTGTAAAAATACTAAACATTGCCATAAAAAAAATTTATTCTAATTTAAAAAATGAAGTATATTTTTTCTAATTAATATTATTATATTTTCAAGAAAATATATTTAAAATAAATATGGCCTTTAAAAATAGTAAAATTACCATTTTGAAAGATAAAACCTTTTATTGATAAAATTGGATTTATTCTTATATGTTGACTAAAAACACATAACGTAAATGTTAAATAGTTTAATGAATATAAATACAAATATATATCTTAATTTATCAAAATTTTATTTATTAATTTACCTAACTAAAATTTTTTCTATTGAATAAATATATTTCCCCAGTAAAAGATTTTCTATATTTTCATTAGGGTTTTATTTTCATTCTAGTTAATGGGTCGCCAAATAATCCTTCTTATATACATGTTTAAACCATATTTTCATAATTTAATTAATCTTATTGATAACATTCATTATAATTTCTATGTGACTACTAAAATAATATTATTATTTTAATGTTAATAGTACATTGTAGTTTTGTAGAAATAGGTCTTTCATGTAATATAGGATATTGATAGAACATATCATTGTGGTTAAAAAAAACATAGGGTAGTAGGGATCGTAAGACTATCTTTGTGTTGTTTGTAGTGAGATATTGGCTTTGTGTTTCATAAAAAACAATAATAACATTGTTCATTCATATAACCCAAGTTTAGTGTTTCCTGAAATAAAGAATATTGAAAGGATTAAATTAATTCAGAAAAAGATATTAAAAAAATTTTAGGGTGTTACACAACCTCTTCTCCCCCAACTGGTGAGGTAGTTATTTTTATGAGCTTTGGGGATATAATGAGGTCGTTTTTATATTTTATATAACCATTATATGAGGATTCAACAAACCTTTAAACACAAATGGACTCAGTGGTCTTGACTGAAACTATAAATTTTATTGATTATGCCATTGTATTTAGACTCATATATTTGATCTAATTAGTGGGAAAAACATACTATTCACCAAATTGTTTGAAGGAGTTGGTTAGGATTATTTCCATATGAATCAAAGTAGTGACCCAGGAAACACCATTATTTAAGGGTTGTTTCCCTTCTATATTATAGAATCCTACACTGATATAGAGTGCCCAGTAGTATTAGATTGGGTCCTTATCAGTGTACTATATACCAATATTTTCATTACTGAAATATTTGATCCATTTATGGTATGATGAGGGGATTTCCTCATGTTTTTTCAACTAGGACCTTCCTAGAGAGATGTTTATAGTTGTGTTCTTATGAACCACAATAAATTCTGAGTCGACTATATAGACCGCAAATTATTCTATGAGCTTGATTTGGCCTAATATGTTCTACTCACATTTTTTATAGCCCTGTACTATTATGGAAGAAGGCACTTGGTAATCCTCATCGCATCCCATCCACAAAAGTTTCCAGAATGGAATGAGGTTAAATATAGAGCCATCCTCAATGAAAATGTTTCCGACATTGACATAATTTGTCCTGCTAGAAACATATAATATTCTGATGTGTCCCTATATAACATCATCTTCATATTAATCATTGATGTAGATAACTACGTCGAATTACATAGGGTCAGTATTTATCCAACAGGCCTCAGCATCAGAAACATCGGCTTCAAACACTAGAGGGATTTTAAAATCATCTATGCATTGTTTTATGAGGAAATTTGAGAAAATCAAGGAATCCAATATCGATAGTTATTCTTATACCAAAGATAACTATTTTAGTATGTCATAATTTGGTTCTTAAGGACAATGCTTTCCTAGATGATGATGCACTTTTTAAAAAACATTTGGGTCTTGATTATTTAATGTAGATGGATTGGAACTCAAAACATAAGTTAGTGGTTCTTGTTTCCCTTACTGGTTTGGTCTGGCTTGGTCTTTCTACCCGTTAAGGGTGATCAGGAACCTGTACTCCCACTGATTGATGTTTTAGACTGATAATATTATGGTGTATTTTGTCTAATGTAGGGTAAGTTTCTTTCTAATGTCGAACTCGTTGAAGGTATATTCCATGATTTTTTTCAACATTAACCATTTGGGTATGGATGTGGCTAAAATTTTGGTTTTGGTTGGGACTGCGCCTTCCCCAGTTTTTTTGGATCCTCTGAACTCTTCCTTCAATACCCCAATTAGAATAAAAGAACTAAATTTTATAGCCATAATCATCATTGGATAAGGGACATGTTAAGTGAATGAAATTAATGTAACTTAAGATCAACTCCTCATTAGATGTGTAATTTGTCTGGATGATCATTTATGGAGGTATCATTTTTTTAGGAGGTTTCTTTTGTTTCAAATATGATGGTATAATCCCTGAGAGAGTAATAGAAAACATTTTCATTGAGGAAGTTTCGTCTTTTTTCACTTCCTTCCATCCTATTCAGTCAAGCCTATTTTTGAAAGCTGGATTTTTAGGTTTGTATTGATGCCTCAGGGGTGCCTCATGAAATGAAATAGGTTTGGAGCTAGTTTTGATACATTGTTTAGCTTAAACATGATGAATTTTGCCTCTTCGTTTACTACCATTTTCTACAAGACTGGATGAGTTATTTTTGACATGAGTATAGTTGACTGTGTGGAGTCTTCCCTTCATTGGAAAATTGTAGTAAAATCATGAAACCCACATGTATATTTCCCTAGGTTGAGTGAAATTCATAGATCATTATAATGGTTATTCTTATTGTGTATGTGGTGGGTTCACAGAGTAGATCTGTCATTTCCATTTGGAAATGAAATCTGAGACTCTATCTTTTTATTAATTTTTTAAATTTGATAGGTCATGGATTGTTTTATTTTTTGACATTAACCATAACTGAAAAGTAAATTTTTTATTGAAATCATCATATATTTTTACCGAACAGGCAAACAAATGGGTTTACCTTTCAAAGGACAACCCCTAAAAGGTTCGTATGAAGCATCTGAGTTTCATTGTTACTTGTTACAAAATATTTTCCATAATTGGATCATAATGGAATGAAAAGTGTTACTTGTTTTTCTCCAAGTCACCTTAGAAATTTAGTATTTAAAATATAAGACTCCTTATTTTTGGAGGAGGTTTGGTGTTTCTCACCCAATTAGGGTATGTTTTTCTTTTTGGATGCACTAGGGAACGCCACTCTTCTACAACTTCCAATTAAGCCTTAAATGAGTCTATGGTGACAATAATTAATTATTGACTGTTCAGTTAAAAAGTAGCTTAGATTGGTGATGCATTCTATAGCATATGGAATGTCGGTCCTACCATTATTTTAGGATGATATCCAACAAGGTTTAAATTTTAAGAATTTTCTTGAATCTGTAATAGTTTAATCCTAAACAGAGGAAAATCTTTTTATCCTTCCAGGATCAGGTCTTGGAAAACATATGTTCCAGGTTCCAATTTTTGATTATTTCTTTCCCTTTCATTAATTTCTATGATGAATCCATTTTATTGAGTTACACCTACTAGAAATTCTTGTTGAGGATCTTTCTAGGGGTCATATTTTATAGGAACACTACCATAGAGCAACTCATAATTAATTATCCTCACCTCTTTCATTTTATCCTCTTACCATGAAAATATTTCTTCGAGTCCAGGGATCTCTTCCTCAAGGATAGGAGGAGGAGTATTTTTTATGTACTATCCTTAATTCTTCTTAGAAAGTCACTGAGGAGTTAGTAATGGATAGACCGAGGGGGTATCCAAATTTAGTTTGATTCATTAGTTTTGGGTATGAACCAATTCATCATTTATCTTAGTGAGCTCCATTTTATATATGGATCTACATTCTCATTAATTCTATTCATTTTCATTATTTTTGTTTCCATCCAAGTGGTTGATGTCCACAACGTTTACCTATGAATAATTCATTCTAGGAATTTTACTGGTTGTCGAGTTATATGAGGATTTTTTGTACCCAATTCTAGACCACTCCCTTCCATTTTAGGATCCTCTTTAGGATTCAGAAAGAAGGGGGACTAGTGGGAACCACAAGGGAACCTAGTCACACGCCACCCTTATCAGGGAAATGGGTCACCAGACAGGATGTGTTGGGATACCTTAATCGTTGTTGTCTTCTTTAAACTATAAAAGGCTACTTTGGTTGAGGGTGTACATGAGGTAAAAAATTCCCCTATCACTGAAGGATGGGGTTTCTCTTGTTATCTTGTTATTATGTCTCAAACAGAGTTTTATGGCCTTGTTGGGGTCATTTTTTGATAAAATTCCCTGAAACCTGTGGGTTGGGGCTTCTCATATTCTATGATGACTTTTATTACTATCTCATCCCTATTAATTATGATAATCCTTGTTCGAGTATGATTTGTATATGATATTGAGTCTTCACACAAATGTCTTGATCCTGATAATAATAGTTTTCATAGATGATTTTCTTCCCTTAAGAGAGAAGCCTACAAGATTTTCTTTTTTTCACAGTTCTAGAGTTTTTTGAAGGCTTTATCTCATTGGGCCTGATGCTTTTTTATTTACCCAAGGTTTATTCTTGTTATGTTTGTAGCATTCCTAAGAATTGGTTTTTCTCAATAGTTTCCTTAGAAAAATTTCATTATAAAATGTCATTTATAATGAGTTATTATAAATGGGTTGCGAGGTGAAATGAAAAGATCCATGTTCACTCCATCCCTGAATCCAAAAAACATATAGGGTGTCGAAAATTATATGGTTAAACTCATGCAATTAGATGAGGCATACTGATTGATGATATTGTTATTTATTTTGTAAATTTCATTTTTGCGCAGATGACATGGATACCTAGTCAATTTGTTGAAGAATATATTTAAATATTTTGACATTATATTCATAAAAATGGTAAGGAAATATTTTTTCTTTCAGGTGGTTTAGAGTTTTACAAATATTCATATGGATGTTGGGTATCCATTCTTCTGAGAATGCCTCTTAAATGTCCATCTTAGACGTGTATAAGGGAAAAACATAATTGGTATGTCATCCTTTACCAATTATCTAATCATGAGAAACAAATCCTTTTATTCTTATCTGGGAGTCTCTTCTACTTATTCATCCAAATAAAAGACTTTCTTGATGGTTTTATCACTTATAAGAGGGATAGTGGAGATCTTGTTGGTATTGGAATGGTCCAAGGGTGGTTTGGAGGATGAACATTCTCATGTTCTATATGACAACCCTGCTTTTATTACAAACTTACACAAGATTCATTACATAAAACATCACTTGATACAACAAAGAAGATCGAGAGGATTAGTTTCTTTAGGGCTTAGGATCATTACATAAAAACTTAAAACATGAAATACAACATCTTTATTGAAAACTTCCTTTACATGACAACTACATTCCCTGGTACTTAGCATTGCATGGGATAACCTGAGGACATGCAGAAGAAAAGGGTGAGCTATAAAGCACAGTAAGGGAGTATGCATGGAATAACATGAGGAGAACAATAAATTTTATACAATGGGAATATCAAAAGAAACATGAACATAAAGTCATGATAAAGCATGATAATCATAACATTGAAATGTGGCAACAACACTTAACATGGAATTAGCATGAGGCAAGGCCCATTGTACATGGAGCATGAGTAAATCCTCATTGCACATAAATCACAAGGAAACCCTCATTTCACTTTAATTATCATGAGTCAACACTCATTTCACATGACGTATCATGATACTATACTTTACCCAATGCATTGGAGCTCTATAAGGGTGCACCCTTCTTAAACATTTCATTTCATGCATATGTGTGCCACATGGATCATAAAACATGGATTCATAAAACATAATCATTTATTCCACGATGAAGGAATGTAGAATTCATACATGAAACTTTATAATCAATATGTAAATGTGCATAAAGGTGAATACCCTTGATGGAGAAATTATCATGGTATTCACTACACAATGACATTGGCTTAGAAAATCGGTGCAATTTCGGCAGTGTAAAGGCATGACATAAGAATTCATAAAAAATGGATGATGAGAGAGAAACGGGTTCCTCATCATATTTACATGTAATGGACAGTAAGGAGGTCATACATGTCCCAACAATTGAAATGGAATTTAGATTCATGATACAAGAATATTGCTTGAATGTAAAAGAAGAGAGAGAAGATCCTTTCGGAATTTCGGAATAGTAATGGGTGTACATGGGATGCATTTAATGAGAGAGAAAGGGGTCTCCCATAATTAAAAACAATAAGAGGGAATTATGGGGGAGGTGCGATATCATACCCCAACATTCATAATTGAAATTAAATGGGCAATACAACTTAAATAAAATTGACAAAAATGAGAAAGGAAGAAAAACCCCTTACTTTGAAGTGTGCTTCCAAAGGCTAGAGAGATGCTTGTGAAAAGCTTATTGGGAGACTGGGACACCATGGGAGGATTCTAGATAGAGTAGCGCAGAGGTTGGATGAACTCCAAGGGCATTGAGTGTGGGGGAAGTGGGAGCTTGGGTGGGTTTATATTGGAATGGTGAGTTAATTCTTTATTATTTAGGTTTGGGTCCCCTTATATTAAATTAACCCAAACCACAAACCATCCCATGGTTTTTGTCCATGGGTTTTTGAAAAAAGAAGAGGAGAACTATATTTTATAAGGACAAATTCCAAACTTCTTAAAATATTAGGGTTTCTTATGTGGAGGTGAGTCACACTCTCATAAAAATTAATTTAAAAATGCATGTTGTTGAATATGTCTTGAGGGGTCCATTAATTCTTTGAAAAGTATTTCAAACAAACCCAAAATCACATTTTTAATGTTAAAACATATATTGTCCGAAAGTAAAAATTATAGTATTTTTTTACATCACTATTGGGACATTATGATGTCATAAAACACATTATATATTTAAATGGTATTTAATTTTTACCCAAAAATTTGATTGTCTCCGAAAATTATGAAAAATTCACCGTTGTATAATTTTTACGTCCCAATTCCAGAAATAAAATTTATTTTATCTAAAAAAATTCTAAATATGGTAATTATCACTTTTAAAATAAAAACCGACATTTATCGAAAATTCACGGGTTTTGATAGAAATGGATTTCAAACCATAATCAAACATTTTAATTGTATTCATAAAGTTATAAGATCATTTATATTTAATAAAAATTAATGTAATAATATTGTTATTATTTTATTAAAATATTATTTAATCCAAAAATCCATTTATTTAATAAAATAGATTTCTTAATTAAATAAAAACTAAAAACACCATTTGTACTTTAAAAACTATTTACAATGTATAAAAAATGACTAGAAATTATATTAATTATTATATTAAAAAATAATGTACATGAAAATAGTACTAATTATTTGTTACATAACCCCTTAAAACAGCCACATAAGACCTAAGGGTAAGGTGTGCGATGGTGACAGACTCTTGGGGTGGCTCAGATAACATCGCTCGAGTGGTAATCTCTATCAACATCCACTTTTCACGTAGACGGTGTTTGACATAGTGAATCTCAACTTTGGCTTGGTCAATAGAGAATCCCAAGGATGCCACCTCATTTCTGAGCTCCGACAAATGGTCTTCGTATGGGGAAATTCTACTGGATGAGACCATCGCTTCTTTTGTCTGAGTAAATTGGATTTGTTAAAGTCTTATATTTATACTAATCATGTGATCTCTGTTCAGCGGGTATTTTAACAACGGTCAAAATTATTAACATAAAACCAAATAATTTGACATTTTATATAAAAATAAAGAGACATTTAATTAGATCAAGAGAGATTTACCTTAATAAAACTTTGGGTCGTTACAATATTCCCTCCTTAAGAAATTTCACCCTCGAAATTTTCCTTTTCCCACACTAAAACAGATGTGGGTAACTCAACTTCGTCTTTTCCTCTGATTCCCATGTTTCTTCTTCAAACTTGTGGTTTCTCCATAATACCTTGATGAGGGGCATTGTCTTATTTCGTAGAACTTTTTCTCTACGATCTCAGATCTTCACTGGTTGCTCCTCATAAGAAATATCATCCTCCAATTGTACCACCTCATAAGAGAGTACATGTGAAGGGTCTGGTATGTACTTACTTAAGAGGGATACATGAAAGACATCATGTACTTTGCCCATGGCAGGTGGAAGTGCTATTCGATAGGACATAGCCCCGACACGATCAAGAATCTAGAAGGGTCCAATGTACCTTGGACTTAACTTCCCTTTCTTTCCAAACCACATGACCTTCTTCCACAGAGATATGTGTAGAAACACCATTTCATCAACTTTAAACTCAAGGTCTCATCGATAATTATCTTCATAACTCTTCTGTCGACTATGGGCTTCCTTGATATGCTGCTGAATGGTTTTCACCTTCTCCACCATTTTTCGACCATTTCTAGTCCAAGCAGCTTACGTTCACCGACCTCATCCCAACATGTTGGTGTTCTGCACCTTTTCCCATACAGGGATTCATATGGTGCCATTTGGATTCTCGAGTGGAAACTGTTATTATAAGAGAACTCAACCAGAGGAAGATGTTGATCTCATCCTCCTTTAAAGTCCATTTATCACGCTCTCAGTATATCCTCAAGTGTTTGGATAGTCCGCTCGGATTGGCCATCAGTTTGAGGATGATAGGTCGTACTGAAGTTCAGTTCAGTATTCAGAGCATGTTGAATACTCTTCAAAAACTTAATGGTGAATCTTGAATGTCGGTTAGACATAATAGATAGTGGTACTCCATAAAACCTTACCACTTCCCTGATATATATTCTTTCCGGTTGATACAAAGATAAATCCTCCTGAATAGTAATGAAGTGTGAAGTCTTTGTAAGACGATCCACAACAACCCAAATTGCATTGTTGCCTTTGGATGTCCTCGGAAGTCCGATGACAAATTCCATGGTGATGTTCTCCCATTTACATTCTGGTGTGGGCAATGTTTGCATCATCCCCTTAGACTTCTGCCTCTTTGCCTTCACTTGCTGACACACCAGGAACTTTGATGTATATTCAGCGATCTCCTTCTTCATATTATCCCACCAAAAGTTTTCTCAGAGATCTCGATACAACTTTTCTCTCCCTGGGTGAATAGAAAAATTTGAACTATGTGCATCATCTAAAAGTTCCTTCTTTATCTCCGGACTTGATGGAACACATAGACTTTTCCCAAACCGCACAATACCTTCTTCATTAAAATTAAACTCCGAGGATTCCCCATTTTTGATAGCTTCCACTTTTTCTTAAATTCCCGCATCATCCTTTTGAGTATCCTTTAACTTTTCCAAAAGAGACGGTTGATCAATCATTTGTGAAAGGATTGATGATGTTCCCTTCTTTATGATTCCCACGTCCATCTTCATCAAGTCTACGAAGATTGGATCCTTCTCAATTATCATCATTGATAGAATTCCTGGGTCCTTTCTACTTAGGGCATCTGCCACCTTGTTCGCTTTCCCAAGGTGGTAATGTATTGAATAGTCATAATACTTGATGTGCTCTATCCATCTTCTCTGGTGCATATTAAGCTCTTTCTGTGTGAATATATATTTAATACTCTTGTGGTCAGTATATATCTCACATTTCTCTCCATATAGATAATCCCGCCAGATTTTCAAGGCAAAGATCACCGCCGCCAACTCCAGATCTTGCATTGGATAGTTTCACTCATGGATTTTCAACTGCCTTGAGGCATAGGATATCACTTTATCATTATACATCAGCACACAACCTAAGCCCTTCTTTGAAGAATCACTAAATACCACAAAAAGTCGCCCACTTGTGGGTAAAGTGAGCACGGGCGCAGTGATAAGCCTCCTTTTCAACTCCTTGAAGCTTTCCTCGCATTCATCACTCCAAGCAAACTTTTCTCCCTTTAGAGTTAGCTTGGTAAGAGGGTTGGACAATCGAGAGAAATTCCTCACAAATCGTCGATAATATCCAGCTGACCCCAAGAAGCTACGGATATCTGTTACCGATGTTGGCCTTGGCCATCCCTCAATTGAATTTGTTTTGGAGGGGTCCACAGATATCCCATTGCTTGTGATGATATGGCCCAAGAATGAGACCTCATTTAACCATAACTCAAAATTTTTGTACGTTGCATAGATCTTATCCTTGCAAGAAGTCTGTAGTACAGTTTTTAAATGCACCTCATGATCCTCCTTTTTTTTGGAGTATATTAGAAAATCATCTATAAAGACTACCACAAATTTTTCAAGGTAATCTCTAAAGAATATTCATCAAGTCCATGAATATTGCTGGAGCATTGGTGAGTCCGAAAGGCATTACTATGAATTCATAGTTCACGTACCTTGTACGAAAAGTAGTCTTGGGGACATTTTCCTTCTTCACCCTTACTTGATAATATCCCGACCGCAAATCCACCTTGGAGAAGTATTGTGATCCACACAGCTGATCAAAAAAGTCATCGATTCTTGGGATAGGATACTTGTTCTTTATTGTGATTTTGTTAAGTTCATGACAATTGATGCAAAGACACATTGACCCTTCCTTCTTCTTGACAAAGAGGACTGGTGTACCCCATGGTGAAGCACTTGGGCGTATAAACCCTTTATCTAGATTCTCCTGTAGTTGTTTCTTCAGTTCTTCAATCTCAACAAAATCCATTCTATATGGAGTCTTGGATATTGGTAGCACCCCAGGTATAAGTTCAATTGAGAACTCAACATCTCTTCTTGGAGGAAGACCAGGCAGTTCCTCGGGAAACACTTCAGCGAATTCCCTCACAAAGGGCATTTCTTCAAGGATGGTTTCTTCCTTGGACTCAATCATCTAAGCCAGATACTCATGGTCATTAGGCAGTAATATCAATGCTTGAGATGATGGAGCTAAATGAGATTCATCTTCCTCCTGACACTTGTAAAGAATCGGGGGTCGATTCTCCATATGGAGTGTGATTTCCCTCTCCTGACAATTTATGTTGGCTCTATATAATGAAATCCAATACATGCCAATAATTGCATAAAATTCCACCAGAGGGAGTATGACGAGGTTCGACGGGAAATTCAATCCACAGACTACAACAAGGGTGGACTTATATTCATGGGATGCAATGATTGTCCCATTTTCCATACTCACCGACATCTTTACTTCCATGATTTTTGGTGGTGCTGGGATTGTTCTACTAAACATTCGAGATATAAAAGAATGCGTAGAACCTGAATCAAAAAGAACGTTCGCTATTCTTGAATGAATAACTAGCGTACCTATCACCACTTCATTGTCAGGGTTCACATCAGTTGAAGTGATGGAAAAAGCTCTTCCTTTCTACCTTGGAGGTTGTTGGTTGTCTCCAAAAACCCTTGGATGAGGGTACTGATTTGCAAAATGACCCAGTTCTTTGCATTTGTATCATTGAACAACGCATTGAGGTTCGAACGGAGCGTTCATATCCTCTATCGCAGCTATGGATCTTTCTTGCCGATAGTTAATAGCTAGGTGCCCTTCTCTTCCACACCTGAAGCATTTTCACGTCCCCTTAATGCAATTTCCAAGGTGCTTCTTTCCGCACTTTTGGCAAGTGGGGTTCTGGATATTCTTAGCACAGTTGGATTTTTAAGGGTTGGTGTCCTCAGAAACTACTGTTTTGTACTTTTATTACATAGATGTTCACTTATTATATATTGTTCATTATTCTGCATGACTATAATATAATAATGTCCTGGAATATTTGTTTCATTAATAAGTTCATAGTAGATCCCCGCTATTATGAGAACCTTGAAATGCTATAACAATATTCTTAAATAAAGTTCTGCAGTTCGATGACATACTATGATAGGACTCATAGTATATAGACCATCATGTGCGAGTACTCGTAAGAAGACGAGACACTCTCTCATGGAGTTTGCACATGGTAATCTCTAAGATGAGAGATTATGAGAACAGACCCGCCAGTAGTAATTCCGCATGTCTTGGTGTCATCGGATATTTCTATCTACAAGTGTGTGTAATGGTCCATAGACTTAAATATTATCATTAACTCATGTCATGACTCACGCACTTAGATTTACTGATGAAAACCGTCACGCAGACAGTTGGCGGGAAGTAGGGTACATTGGGTGCGTCACGAGTGACATGTTGTTAATGGATAAGTCGAGGAAGGATTTGTCCCTTCCATTTATGGAAGTTGATATATCAGCCCATTGATTGAAATAGAACTGTCACATTAAATTCCATGGCCATGGTGTAAACGACTAGTTTATTTCAGGTATTCAAAGAATGACAGATCAAGCATATAGGTTTATGGCACTGCCATGAAACCTACTTGATGAGATATTGAGACAAAGGGATTAAATTACACATTAAGCGTTTGTATGAGGTGATATGTCAATTCGGCATCAACTTCTTTCTCTTGGGTTCCTTGACCCGTTTCTAGATAGTAATCTTGGACTTTAGGCAAGCCTATCTAATGCCAATGAGAAAGAGGCCTAGAGGGTCACACACTAAGTGTATCCAAGTATCTCAAGTTGAATAAAGATTATTCCCGTACGTGTTTTAATAATTATTCAAGTAAGCCTAAGTTGTTTTAAATGATGGAGGAAAAATTAAATAAAACAAGTACACGCCGTGTATTATTAAATGTACACTCCGTGTAGTTTTATTTTGGAAAGGAAATGAATAAATGAAAACAAGATATACATGCCGTGTACATTTAATGTGCACGCCATGTAGTTTTCAATGAAAAACATGTACACACCGTGTATTTATTATTTCACGCCGTGTAGTTTTTCCGGTCGGGTTTTTGAGGACATAATATCGTTTTATTAAATGATATTTATTATAATCAGCGTGAGTGCATGTCAAAGAATTAATTATTCGACATGGGGGTTTTCAATAAGATTTAATGAAATAAATGAAACGCTTAACGCGTTTATTTATTTTCATAACTCTACAACCTCAAACTCGATTATAAATATCCTCACAACCCAACTTTTTTCATACACAAGATAATCGTTGTGCACAACATCTCTGGAGAATTCTTTGAAGACCGAAATAACCTCTTCCTCCAAGAACGCTCTCAAGACCGAGAGAGATCCTCTTCCATCGGATCAAGACGATCTAAGGCAGACAATGCAAGAAAAGGATTCACCGTGCTAGCACCCAGATAATCCTTTGGCGACATCCAGAGATACACGGTACATGTGTGGATCACTGCTAGAGGGAGTCTACACTTGGCTTCTACGATGCAACGACGGATCAAATTGAAAACGTGATCGAGAACATCAACGAAGAAAGAACACCCAAAGGTATTTCTTTATAATTAATTAAATTAACTATAATAAACCTGTAATGATCCTTGTTTGTGGTTCCGGGAGAAACCATCTTCTTTTTCTTTTTCTGTGATTCGATCCGTGGAGACTGACGTGTAACGTTGTATTGATCCCGGATTGATCATTGCTAATGAAAAAACGCCAAGTGGGCACATCCACCCACGTGCTTCCGCTGTGCCCGGAACCTTCAAGATTTATCCATCGGACCACCGGCATTGAAGTCCACCTTACGCATCTTGTCCCCATGATACCCTTGTGATTCACTGATCTCCATTTTGACCTTGAGGGCACATCGGACAATTTCCTCATAGCTGTCGAAGACACTGATCGCTAATGCTTTCCGCAAGCTAGGCTTCATCCCACCAAAGAAGCGGTCGACCTTGCATTCGAGGGTAACGACAAAGCCAGAAGGGTATCGTGCAAGACTTGTGTGAAGTTTCCCTCATACCCTCCAATAGATTTTCATCCTTTTTCTTGAGGGAAAGGAAGTCCCTTTCCATCTTAAGCCGGAGGGTGCGCAGAAAATATTTATCGAAAAACATCTTCAGGAAATCCTTCCATTCCAATGCCTCGATCTCCTCCTCAAGTTTTGTATTTTTTATCAACGTCCACCAATGATCAGATTCTCCCTCCATACGATAAGTATCCAGGAGAACCTTCTCTTGTTCAGAACATTGAAGGATGGAGAAGATCTTATCAATGGAGTTGATCCATTGTTCAGCGATCGTGGGATCGGATGATCCACTAAAAGTAGGAGGCCTTTGTCTCATGAAGCTCTCGATAGCGACTTGTTCTTTCTTAGGGGGGGTTGAACATTCCTCTTGACCCGTGTTTCTATTCAAAACTTGAGTTCGCTGAGAGAGAAGCATGACAAAGTTCTCAATTACTGCTCCAATTGGATTGGGCAACTCATTAGAACAATCATCACACTGAGCCTCACAATGGTTGTTAGCCCGAGTCCTCCTATTACCGGCCATTCGCTGGAATAAAAGGAAAGTTAGGGGTAACACATAAAGGGTAATCCAAAGACAATAGATGATGGCTTATAAATAAACTTTTATTTCCTTACTCATGAGTCTATAGGCTTCAATCTAGGATTTTCATGATCTACTTTCAATCAAATATTCATAGGGTAATTTTTTTTAATTCCCTTAATAAGGGTTCATAATAAGATTTTGAATTTATCAAAACATATCCCCCGAGAGTGTCGTATCCAAGAGTGTAGCAAGGCCCATTGTCGTGCACTAGTTCCCATTCAAGTCTAGCTCAAAGCGGTGTTTTCGGGTTTTACCCCTAGGATACATCTGTGCCAGAGCCGCCTCTACCCGCTCGTATCCAGACAGGGATGTATTTATTTGATAAACCACATACTCAGTACTTACCAAAACTTAGGGATGTTTTTATTATACTTAGTCTTGTACCTAAGGCTTTATTATCGTTTCCTAATCCCAAAAATAACTAAACCTATACTCTGATACCAACTATGACAACCCTGCTTTTATTACAAACTTACACCTGATTTATTACATGAAATTTCACTTGATACAACAAACAATATTGAGAGGTATAGTGTCTTTGGGGATTAGTATCATTACATAAAAATTTAAAACATGAAATACAACATCTTTATTGATAACATCCTTTACATGACCACTACATTCCCTCATACTTAGCATTGCCTGGGATAACCTGAGGACATGCATAAGAGAAGGGTGAGCTATAAAGCCTAGTAAGTGAGTACACATGGAATAACATTAGGAGTATAATACATGTTAGAAAATGGAAATATCAAAAGAAACGTGAACATAAAGGCATGATAAAGCATGATAATCATAACATTGAAATGTGGCAACAACACTTAACATGGAATTAGCATGAGCCAAGGCCCATTACACATGGAGAATGAGTAAATCCTCATTGCACATAAAGAAAGAGTAAACCATCATTGCACTTGAATTAGCATGAGTCAACACTCATTACACATGACGTATCGTGATACTATACATTACCCAATTCATTGGGGAGCTATAAGGGTGCACCCTTCTTAAACATTTCATTTCATGCATAAGCGTGCCACATGGATCATAAGACATGAATTCATAAAACATTATCATTTATTCGACTATGAAGGAATTTTGAATTAATACGTGAATCTTTATAATCAATATGTAAATGTTCATAAAGGTTAATACCCATTATGGATAAATGGGCATGGTATTCACTACACAATGACATTGGCTTATAAAATCGGTGCAATTTCGGAAGCGTAACGACGTGACATAAGAATTCATAAAAAATGGTTGATGAGAGAGAAAGGGGTTCATAATAAAATTTACATGTAATGTAATGTAATGAGGTCATATATATACATGTCCCAACAATTTAAATGGAATTTAGATTCATGATACAAGAGTATTGCTTGAATGTAAAAGAAGAGAGAGAAGTTCCTTTCAGAATTTCAGCATAGTAATAGGTGTACATGGGAGGCATTTAATGAGAGAGAAAGGGGTATCCCATCATTAAAACAATAAGAGGGAAGTATGGGGGAGGTGTGAAACCATACCCCAACATTCATAATTGAAATTAAAAGGGCAATACAACTTAAAGAAAATTGACAAAAATGAGAAAGGAAGAAAAAAACCCATACTTTGAAGTGTGCTTCCAAAGGCTAAAGAGAGGCTTGTGAGAGGATTCTTGGGAGCTTGGGACACCTTGGGAGAATTATAGAGAGAGTATGGAAGAGGTTGGATGAACTCCAAGGGCTTTTAGTGCGGAGGAAGTCAGAGCTTGGGTGGGTTTATATAGGAAAGGTGAGGGAATTCTTTATTATTTAAGTTTGGGTCCCCTTACATTAAATTAACCCAAACCACAAACCATCCCATGGTTTTTGACCATGGGTTTTAGAAAAATGAAGATTAAAACAATATTTTATAAGGCCAACGTCCTATATTCTTATAATATTAGGGTTGCTTATGTTGAGGTGAGTCACACTCCCATGAAAATTAATTTAAAAAGGTAAGGTGTTGAATATGTCTTGAGGGGTCCATTAATGATTTGAAAAGAAAGTCAAACAAACCCAAAATCACATTATTTTAATGGTAAAACATATATTTGCTTAAAATATAGAATATAGTATTTTATTACATCATCATTGGGTCATTATGATGTCATAAAACACATTATATATTTAAACGGTATTTAATTTTTACCCAAAAATTTGATTGTCTCAGAAAATTATGAAAAATTCACCGTTGGATAATTTCGATGTCCTGATTCCATAAATGACATTTATTTTATCTAAAAAAATTATAAATATGTTAATTTTCACTTTTAAAATAAAAACTGACATTTATCGAAAATTCACGGGTTTTGACAGAAATGGCTTTCAAACCTTAATAAATTTTTTTTATTGCATTCATAAAATTATAAGATCATTTTTATATAATAAAAATTAATTTAAAAATAATATTATTATTATATTAAAATATTAATTAATTCAAAAATCCCATAATTTAATAAAATAGGTTTCTTAATTTAATAATAACTAAAAACACAATTTTTACTTTAAAAACTATTTACAATGTGTCAAAAATAACTAGAAATTATATTCATTATTATATACAAAAATAATGTAAATGAACATAGTACTACATATTTGTTACATAAACCCTTAAAACATCCGCATAAGCCCTAAGGGTAAGGTGTGCGATAGTGATAGACTCTTGGGGTGGCTCAGATAACATCACTTGAGTGGTAATCTCTATCAACATCCACTTTTCCCGTAGATGGTATCGTTCGAGTTTGACATGGTGAAGCTCAGCTTTGGCTTGGTCAAGAGAGAAGCCCAAGGATGCCACCTCTTTTCTGAGCTCTGACAAATGGGCTTCGTATGGGGCAATTCTACTGGATGAGGTCATCGCTTCTTTTGTCTGAGTAAATTGGATTTGTTAAAGTCTTATATTTATACTAATCATGTCATTACTGTTCAACAGCTATTTTAACAACGATCAAAATACCTAACATAAAACCAAAGAAGTTGAAATTTTATAAAAACATAAAGAGACGTTTAATTAGATCAATAGGGATTTCCATTAATGAAACTTTGGGTCGTTACATTCTATCTTATGGTGGATAAGTAATTTCAGTTTTTGTTGATTGCTTATCTAGCATGACAGGCTCCATCCTTTCAAGAGCAATTGAACATGAGGAAATTCTCATATTTTACTCGGAAATGGGATGACCTTTTTATTGATATTAAATGTTACAAAAGGAATGAAATTCATAGGGGGTTCTATAATTGAGAGGACTACCATCATAGCTCAATTTCCAAATGAAGAGAGAATTTTTATATTGTGTACCCTAGGGATGAAATTCTTTCAATTTTATTTTACTACCACGATGAGGGTTATATTGACACTCACCATGATATAGGATCTCATCATCTATCAACTTGTTCCCATGAAGGAATAATTTTTGGTAGATTATCTTGGGAGGACCTCCAGAGTTACTGGTACCAATTTCTCAGGATGGAACTTTAATACTGATTCTGAAACGTCTGCATTTTTGTAACAGATATGTAGGATCCTGAGCCTCTAATGATAGGTGTGTGATGGAATCAATAACTCCATCTTCAAATAGAGTAGTTTTTGAATATAGTCATAATTTTCTTGTTTCCTGTAGCTTTATTTTTTTGTGCTCTCTTGTGGGTGTCTGTGGACACTTGCTGTGAAAGATGACCATTAAATAGGTGTTCCTATTAATTTCACTCTCATGGTACATCCAATATATGTTAGTATGCTTCCAAAATTATAAGAGGTATATATGTGTTCTCTAGAGTGGCAATCGAAGTGAGTCAGTGTCCCCTAATTGGAGTTTTTATTTTTTCTGGATCATGTTGTCCATTTATCACATAATACTTCTAATAATCCTCCTAGACGGGAGAAGGGATGAATGTATACTTCTATGTTATCACCCAGTTTTGTGGATGAATCACCCCACTTGAGGAGGTGGGGTTGTTGTCCAGAATACTAACTATTTTCATGGGAGTGATTATATCTTGTAAATACTATAGGATATGGTTATGTATTGATATCTAACCCTCCATCATTGCTAATATATGTTGGAAGTCTTCATTTGTGGGAACGAGAGTATACGCCCTTTCTAGTGTTAAAGAAGTAATATGTTCATTCTCTAGTCCTCAATTTCCTTCCAATAAGTACTGATAGACCTCTTTTGTAGGGTTAGAGGTGTGATTCCTCCCCTAATTCACAATAAAGATATACAAACAATAGAATACAATTTCCAATATACTTTTATGGTGGTCTTGATTTCAGTGAGAAAAAAATTGTGCCTTCTCAAATTTTCCATCGTACATGGATAACAGCCTTAATGTGCATTCCAAATAATTTTCTTACTATCATATATGGTTGACACCATATTTACCTAGAGGTCTTGGTCTAAATTAGTAGGGATATGAGTCAATATGTAATTTCCACTATATTTTCATGGCGGGCTTGATGTGAACATGCATCAATTTTCCTCTTCCCATAATTTTCCACTACATATGCATGGAAGGATTGATTACAGATAGTAGGAAAATAAATATAACAATAGGATGAATTAGTATTTAAATGAAAAGATTATTTAGTATGAATAAAGAAAATAACATGTTTTTATTGACTTATCAACCCCGTTGAGGGCCTCCCTAGGGACTTAGGTCTGTTTGACTTTAGTCGGGACCAAAGGGGCGGTATCCTCATCATGGTGAGGATGATGTTTTTCATTGCGTTGATAGTGATGATTACTTGTAAAGTCACTCATGAGGAACCCCTATGATGTTAGTATGTAGTTATTGTTGATGGATTCAACATCCCCCCTAAGGTAATAGAGGAACTCATTTTTATTTTCTATGTATAACCTCCCAATATGTCTTGAGATAGCTATTGGAGCCACCTTGTTCTAGACTGTCAACCATCATTGAGCTGGTGGTTGGTGGGGATTCAATGACATGAGGGAATAACACGTCACCTCCAGGGTTTCAAGAGTCCCATAATTGGGGTACTCTAAAGCTAATGCATTTGAAACACAATGTTGAAGATGATGGGTGAGAAAGGGTTTCCTCTGTTTGGTTGAGGACCAAACCTGTGCAGTGGTTGATACACATGACCACGATAATAAGTGATATTCCTTTGGATTAAATAGATTTATATTGTAAAGTTTCAATATTATATTTTAAAATTAGGACACAGTGACTTCAAAAACGTTTCATCCCATGTCCCCATTCATAGTTGGTAGTCTAGTTTGTCCCTGTTCTATTTTTGATGTTAAAGGGGCCTGGCGTGGGGTAACCGCACCACATTAGTTAAGAATTTGCATCAAGTTTACCATTTTGTTTCCGATGAAATTTAGTCTCATGATGATTTATTACATGGGATTGAATTTTTAACAATCATTTATATCAGGTAACCACTTCTAAATGGTCTTTTATATTTTATTTTTATTACTGGAAACACCCAATGTCTCTTATATCCACAACTACTCGTAGACCAATTATCTAACGGTAAGCATTCCATGAGGAACTATTCCAAAGATACCTAAGAACTCACATTAGTCGATTGGATGGGAATTAAGGTTCATCACACCCTATGGGTGGGAACTATTTCCTATTATAATATTCTATTATTTAATTAAGATGTGTTTGAAAATACATTATTCAATCTCATGTATATTTAATACACATCATCCTAAGTAATGATCAATTATGAACATCCATGGGTTCAGAATCATATGTATGTATCTGAGGCTCACCATTGATAGTATTATCTATATTTATCCTGGTTTTTTATCAATGGTACCCTTTATGAATGTATTAGAGAATTTATGGTTATTCATTAGGATTATCCTAGTTTCATGCCACGTGATGAGGTTCTATGGAGTTTGTTATCATCTATCGATACCAATTTTGTTTTGATGTTGGGATCAAACCCATAAGATGGGATTCATATATATCCTGATGAGATGAATCATAAGCCACATATTTTAGTTCCACTTAACATAACACATCAACTTTTAAGGTTAGGTGACTATGATCAAACCACGTAGTTTAACATCATGTGGAAAGGATATCCATGGAAAACGTGTCTTGTAAAATTTTGGCATGGGACTTACGCTGTGGTGGGTAGAGGGACCTAGAATAGATGAGGTCTCCCAAATGTATATGATCATAATAATAATCGATCTCAGATAAGATTTGGGGGAATTTAGGAGATCATTTTTAGACCATAGGGAGGCTTCCTACATGTCCTAGTTATTTGGGAATCAAATTCCATGTAGTTTGGTATGGGTTGAGTCTTATGCCTTATATAAGGCACTAGTTTAATGAATTATGATTTTTATTAGGTCTTACACTAAAATGGATTCCAGTTGGGAATCGTTGGGGATAATAGTGGATAGGAGGAAAATTTGTCATGAATTCTTGTTGTTTACACCTTTTAGGAGTCCCATTGGAGGTTTGGGATCATGCAGATGAAATGTTCACCACTTACCTCTAAGGCCACATCATTTATTATCAGTGTAAGAAAAAATGGGAAGCATTAGAACTGAAAATCACATAATCCACTTATATCTTTCAGTGGATGGTTTTTGATGCCCAAAGGGAGAGGGATAGTTCATTGAGTGTTGTGTCTCCTATTTTATTCTGGTAGTTGGGATAGTCACATCTAGTTATGCATATGGCTATGTTAGGAGCTGGAGAAGAGGATAAAGTGTGCCACTTCTTGAAAGAAGGTATTAGGGATTACTCTAGTAGGGATTACCTACTAGTCCAAAGGTATTATAAGAGTAAATATAATCTTCCCTCATCGAAATAAAAGGTCGCTCGTTCCCCTAAATCAAATTAATTGGAATGTTCATGTCAGAACCACCAAATCCATGGGAACTTCCAAGGTCGAGACCCTCACTACCATGGGAATGTTGACTATAGTACATTATAAGGGTTCACCTCGTCATGGAGGATTCCAACATTACTCTTCTTACCATGGGTATATGGACTCAATATGACACTCTTATATACCAAATGATCTGATTATACATGTCTGGTTGCTTTGGAACAGGCTTTGACCTGAAGTTGTTAGACTGATTCAAGGAGGGGAAAAATTAAAGCATGATGATGTAATAGAAGGGAGTGATGGAATGTGGAGAGTACAACTCCCTATTATTCCCAATTATACATTGCATGTTCTTATGTAGGATAGGGTTCCCTCTATATAGTATCTTTCTAAGAATGTGAGGGTATTGTCCACCAAACATTGTGTTATAGGGACCTAGGTTCTGTCTACGTAGCATTTTTCTATATTGGGATAGGTTCCGCCAGTGTATCATTTTATTACATTGGGAAAAGTTCCACAAATTTAGAATTTCTCTACTTGGGATAGAGTTCTACTCGTTTAGAGTTTTTCTCTTTGGGGTTCTTGTCTACAAAGGGGTCAATCCCTTTATTCCTCCATGGAATAGTGTCTACACAAATGATTTATGATTATGAATGGAATTTAGATTCTTTTTTTCTTCTTAAAGCTATGTGGTGGGTTTGCCATCTTGGAATCAATGTAGCTCTCTCAATTCATCTTTTAGGCTCAGATTTTTTCCATCCCCTTCTCATCACTTTCCACCAGTTTCTTTTCTATCATTCCATGATCCCCCTTGTGGGTCTTTTATTGAATAATGAAAGTACTAGATAATGGCATGTTCAGTCATTTGTAGTAGTCCATGAGAATTCATTTATCGGATCCCAAGGAATATTCCCTTCCCTATAAAATATTTTTTTTGTGTGGTGAAGTCATTCATGGGGGTGAAAATCTTCATTTATCTATTCAAATTACTTGGTATCATTTATGGGCATCAGTGTTTCTGCCTCATCAATTGAACGATGTTTCTTGTGGGGGATGATCATTCATGTGGTCAAAAATCACCATCGGGACCCGCAAATGACTTGGTCTTGTTTTTTAGATATAGTGGTACCATCAGAACCCAGGAACAATTTCATTCATGGGGTGTTTTCCAATGAAGCAGAACATCGTGAAGAGTTGTGGTCTGCCAAGAAATTTTTAATATGATTACCTGAACATTCCTACATAGCTTCATGACCTTTGAACATTATTCTTGAAATTATTTTTTTGGGTTTATCTAAACTCATTACCATGTTTGTGGAATTATTTTCTTCTTGTAAGAAGAATATTTAAGGCCCAAAAATGTCAAAATTGATTATTTAAGTTGATATATTTAAAATAATTATTGTAAAATAACCCCAAGGTATTGAGAAATAATTAAAAACTAATACTGTAATTGAAAATAATAAATAATAATATTGTTTTAAACAAGATCATTATGCTTTGTATGAATGATTTTAGATTATTATATTATAAAATTGTTCTGGAAAATGTAAAGTAGACCCTATATTTTTTATTAATAAAACTTATTATGTTATTTTATTTTATTAAATACAGTTGATGAGGTCATATTTTTATATTCATGGGAAAAACATTGTAATAAATTTCCAAATATGATGAGATGTAAATTTGATATGAATTTTAATGTAAGACATAAAATCCTTCTTGGTATTCAAAATTTTTTAAATGAATGATAGTGTTTTTATGAAAGAATTTATGTCTTCTAAATAGTATGTCAAAACATGTTATTTATAATATCTTAAAATAAGTTATACTTCAATTTTTACGTCATGTATACTTGATAAGGTTGAAAATGTACATCAAGTATTTGTCAATTTACCGGTATATTTTTAGTCTCTTGAAAATATATGAAAAAATTAGTATCATTATCAGTAGTTGAAAGTGATAATTTTTATTTTATATTTCAATTTTAATAAAAATAATAGATTTGAATAAATGTTTATGAATTTGTTTTTATTTTAGAAAATATCTCGTTTTATCATAATAATATCTATGTAATTTCAATTTCATAAAATCTATTATAAAATTATGCAACTGTCAATAGTGAATTTAGATTTCACTTTCTTATAGATTTTGTTTAAAAATGGAAAATCAAGAATATGTTTCTATAGAAAATAAAATTGAGGAATTTTTTAATAAACAATTGAATTTCTCAAAATTTTAAAGAAATAAAATTATATTTTACATGATGTAAGTCTAATTCATTTTTACATTCCATTTTTTATGTAATTTTATAATTTTAATTCTAGAATTCATGAGTATATAATTTTAAAACTTATTAATATATTTAATTTTATATATTACTATTTTAATATAGATTTTCATTATAGTGTTTCATTGTCTCGTATTTTGAAAGCTACTGGTACATAAATGATTTCAACATATTTTATTACATTTTTCTTTACTTTTTGTTTATTTTATTGAATTTTAATATTAGAAAATATACTTATAACATGCATTCAGTTTTCATTTGTTTAAAATATTTTTGGAATTAAAAATTTAATATATTTTGTGGGTGATTAAATATTTTGATGCTTATTTCAGAAAACATAGTTTCTTTCCCAATAATGATTTTTCAATTTAAGGGGACCCTAAATATTTTTTCAATATAACTTTTATAAAAGTGTGTTTTTTTCATATTAATTGTTTTGTAATCTTAGGGGTTATATGTTTTCGCATTAATTATTAACAAATTAAATAGGGATAAATTTATTTTTAAATAATATAATATTTTCAATAAGTTTTCCAAAGGAGTATAAATTTTTAATTTTTTTAATAATTATCAAAAGGATGGAGAATATTTAAGTGTCTCCTTGATCCACATTATTCATGTTTTGATAATTAAAATACATCATTTAGGTATAATTATAATTTCTAAAATATTTTTTAAATCATTTATTCCCTATTACATGAGTAAATAAAATTGTTTTATGCTTTCACTACATATAGAACATAATAATATTGTATATTATGTATTTAATTTTTTATTCATGTTTGTTAGGAGTTTCATGAACTGATATAGACTAAAATTCATTCTAGTGTGAGTTTTTTTGTCACTCATACATTAAATCTTTCATAATTTAAAAAATAAAATTTCTCATAGATTTAGTTTCTAATTTCATAGACCATATTTTTTATATTAATTATTTATTTTATTCATTTATTATTAATATTTATTTTATATGGATATTTTTGTGTTATATTTTTCATCCTTTTAAATTTTAGTGTTTTTAGAAGGGATTCATTCTTACAAATAATATATAATACTCTTTTTTATATATAATTATTGTTATGAAAATTAGAATTGAGTTCTCATAGCTTAGGATCATGGTTACATAAGATAAAATGATGATTATGCATCATAGGATAACGTTTATGTAGAACACTATATTTATTTTTCTGTTTGATGATGCTTACACAAGTCATGTTCACTACTCATTTATACTTATTTGGGACACAAAAATCATGTTTATGTAGATTGATTCTTATTCAAATTCATGTTTATTCACATTCATGGTTATAAAAAAACATCTATATGTATAATGGAAAATTAATTCTTAAAAATATATTAATTTTATTTTTTCAATTCAATATATGGTTAATTTTTCATATCATTTCATATTCTAATTTATTTTATGTTTAGGTTAGTTTTTTCAGTTAACATATTTAGTTAATAATTACTAATCAATTATTTCAATACTAGGAATTTTTATTTGAATATATATTATTTAATTTCAAATGATCATCATGTATGATTAATAATGTTTTAAATTTTCACATTATATTCTTAAAATAATTCAATGTTGAATGATCTAATATGTGAGGAGTCTATCTCACATTAGTATTTGGAGTGTTCCAACATTTTCAATACTAATATTAACTATTATAAGAATTATTCTCCAATGACTTATTATATAGATACATTGTGTTCATATTTTATCATAGCATCGACAAAACATGGAAGTAGTTCCTTATCAATGAAAGAGAAAATTGTGGCTACAGGTATAAGATAAAACTATAATGAAAATTCATGAATTTATAATATTTTCCAATGTTTTTGTGTATAATGTAACTCTACATAATCTTGTAAATAGAAAAAGTGGTATACATCTAAGGTTGGGGATATTTTCAAATTGTACCGTGTGACACTTTTTTCCAATCAATCAGTAAGACACCCTTGCATGAGCTACATCATTCAGTTCTTTTTCTACCCAAGGAGAAGAAAACTTCCTTGACCCTTCTTCTCTAATAATTAAACTATTTTTTGTTTATTAAATATTCATATTCCTTTTTATCTAAATTATTGTATAGATTTATATTACCCATAAAATGTAGTATTATTGGGTTATATAACCCCAAAAAAATTGTATGTAATGGTTGTGCCTAATTAGTAAATGTTCAGGGGAATCATTTATATCTTTTTCTAAATAATTTCATGTTTGGTTTCTTCCACAAACTCAAAAATAATCCATCAAGGTTTTTACGCTATTTGTGTTCAAGAATATCTTGTTTTAATCCTATGGGGATTAAAAATTAATTTTAATGTGTAATCAATCCATATTAAAAATTATATATTCTGTCTTAGTGAGTGTCATTTCGAAATTTCATTATAATAGTAAATATTATACATAAGGTCAATTAAATCTAAGCATCTCTAAATTATTTACGTTAAAATTATTTTGATTTTTAATAAAATAATTTACTTAACTCTAATAAGATATTAAAAATATTTTAAAGGATAATTTAACCCCTTATTCGTCTTTTTTCATTCTCAAATTATGACCTAACAAACTCCACACCTCAAAACATGTTGATTTTCAATTTTAGTATCTTGACTTGTTCGCCTTGAGAAAATATGTGTTCTTCCCTTCTGAATCAAGAAAAAGTTTATGTGATGGGAAATATTTTTAAGTTACATAACTTCAAGATTAGTGTTTTCATCTAATTTTTGGGCTACTTATCTAGTGTTTAATCTGAAAACATCATGATGTAAACATAAGAGAGAGATCATATTCATGTTGAGTGTAAAGACATCTTAGATTCAAAAGATTAATAAATTTTCTAAAATATGTATTACATATTGGTGAAGTGTAACACCCCGAGATTTTATATGATATAATATTTTGATGTCTTATATTATACACTACACCAAGATTAGCTTGTACTATACGCAACACCATATTATCTTGCATTATACGCAACACTATTCTTGGCTCGTGTTACACACAATTTGAAGTTCGTTTTGTGGAAATTATTCTACACAACATTATATATATATTTTGTTTAATGTCTAAATGAAATAAGTTTTGATTAAGTTATACGCAACACCAAACAGAGATTTCACTACATGGAGCCTTGACATGGCTTGCATTACATGCTATCAAGACCTTCTTTGATAGTGTGTGTAGTACGCAATACCAAGTTTCACTAAATGAGATATTATTATAATATTATTATGAACTTGCCATTATGAATGGTAATACCCACTTTTTAAAATTATAAAAATTTTATCTTTAAAAATTGACTTCATTTTTAAATTCGGAATATCGAAATTAGCCTAGGGTGAATTTGTAGTATTTTTCTGAAAACATTCAATTTTTGATGAATATTGAAAACACTAGGTTACTATTTAAAAACCATCTTTTATTTAAATAATTATTTTTTTATTTAAATTCATTTTGGGTCAAAATTGATACATAATACCTATATAAGTTCAATTTAATTTATTGAAGTCATTTTATAATAATTTATATATATAAAAATATTATTGAACTTTTCACCGTCTTTTACCCACCTCCTAAGAGAATTTGCAAATTTGCATAAAACATAATTTTTCCGATTCTATGAGTGGAATTTATAAAATCTGATAGAAGAGGTTAATATGAAGGAGTAAAATGTGGTTCAATAAGATAAAATTAATTTTTGTGAATAGTAACTTTTTACTTTTATTTACCACGGTTAAAAGTAAATAGGATAATTAAGGGTAAAAATGATATTATTATTACCCTAACACATGTCTTAATTCTATTGGATAAGAATAATTTGACCAAAAATAACCTTAGTAATATAATATTATCATTTAGGTCCATTTGGATTAGATTAAGACATTTATTATTATTTTATTAAAAAAAGAGTTAAAATAGTTAAAATCAATGTTTAATAAGTAAAAAAAATTTTATATAGGATTATACATAAGATAAATTAGACTATAAAAATTAAATAGAAATATAAAACTATATCCTACATAATGGAATTTTATTAATAATTTTTAAACATTAAATAATTTATGTTATTTTTGATACAATGGTGATGCAGTAATTACCTAAATAATGGAATATAAAACTAATTGATATTATAAATACCCAAATAAATGTAATTTGGGACTTTTTATGAATTACTCTAATTTATAGGTTAATATGGCATGTTAGTATTGATTTAATTAAGTTTTTTCGAACTAATAATTCTGTTATGATTTTCACAAAAATCAATTACCAAATAGTGTCAAAATTTACATAAAATAGTTTTTAAAACAAATATTATATTATTAATTGTTATTATATTCGTAAAATTATAAGGTTAGTACAAATGGCTTACATTAGGTTATATATATTAATAATTAACCAATTGGGGTTCGTTTGGCTAGTTATGATAAGTTTATTAACCATATAGTGTAAGAAAACAAGAAGACATGGTAAAAGTTAAATTATTTAACTTAGAGTTAAATCTAAAAGATAAGGTTAAAATAGTAACCTAAACTTGTCTAAAACCTATTTGTTGAAAGGATTTTGACCCATACCCACTTTAGCTTCTAAATAAATCAATTTAGAGTTATTATAAACCGAATATGACATTATTATAAAATAATATTGTAAGTTTTCCAAAGGTGCCCCTCTCCTCCATTATGAAAAGGGAACCCCTCTACTCTTCTCTTGACACCCATCTGAGCTTTGAATCTTGGTAAATACCTACCCATTTATCTTCTCCACTTACGTAGAAACATTCTATAAGTTCTTGTCTTCTCAAAAGACCAACTCTACTTCTTTAAGAGGAATCTTAAAGGAGGTGCGTTGAAGAAGAGGAAATCTCTTCTTCCGATTCTCTCAATTTTATTTCTTCTTTTACTACATATTCTTTAGTTGTATCATTATAAAGTAATAACATAAGTATTACATATATACTTATATGTTATTATAAATATGAAAAAACCCCATTTCACCTTCCATACATCCTACGGAAAATGAAATCACCGTGCGTGCGTACGTACGAAATACCGTCTCCACGTTGTGGTATAATCTTTTTTCGACCACTACCTCACTTGGATGGGTATAATGGTGTAAATAAATAACTATATTTGATTATTGTAAAGTTATATTGATTCTGAAATATTATACATACACTTCAATACAATTCCACGATCATGAGAGTGATATCATCGCGCGTGCGTACGTACGGACTACTGTCTCCATGACGCGATGAGATTCATTCTCCATGTTAACCATTCATGAATGATTATAAAGTATATATAATGAATAATACTGAAATATATAAAATAAAAATGATACTGGATTTATGTATATATATATGTATGTCATCTACTTAATTTCATTCTTTTCAATAAGGAAACGAAAACAGCGTTCATGCATACGTACGACCTACCGTCTCCAGCAAAGGTGTATTTCATTCCATTTATCGATCTATCATATATATATTTATATTCTGGATATATATTAAATAAAAATCATGTTTACAATTCTGGAATTAATTAAATCAGGATATTAGTAATAATATCAAGAAAAATAAGTCGAAACACGTATAATAAATGAAACTATTTTACCCAAATCGCTGCTTTTACATCTAATTTAATAAAGAACAGGTGATATAAAGTCAAAAGTAAACTATATATGATATTATAACAATGAATATTATTTTTTAATAATTCAATGAAATTATTTAAATCATTATACAGGAGGTTCGGATACATACAAATCATATCGGACATAAGGTAAGGGATAACTATTCCAATCTCGTTCTTATCTGAGATTGTTTATTCATAAGTATTTACTGGGTTTATTGTTATCATCCATGTCCATGTTCTCTAAAAAAATTCATTTGTTTTTAATTTCCTTTTTACCCATTTTTTAATTTTACCACATGTTATGAAAGGAATCTTACTTTTTTTACCACACAAGGAACTTTTTCACTTTTCCGACAAAAGTACGAGGAGAATGTTATTTTTAACTTATATGGTGTGAACGAATTTTTACTGTTTCATAACGCCTCATTTTCATGAAGCTTACTCTACAATATTGCATGATTATTTTCTACAAAACCATTTTCTTTTAAAATTTCATGGAATTTTGTGAAAATAAAATGATTTTTAAAAAGAATTGATATTTTCCTCAAGAATTCATTTCGAGTGTTTTATCAAAACTATTTTCCAACTAAAATGACATTATCTAATAAGTTTATGTTTTAAGTATAATGTCCCCATTATTTACATGTTTTGATTCTTCTTATCATGAAATGATATCCATTTTTTTATATGGATTATGTTATGATGGAATGATGTTTAAGAATCTCATTCTATTACATGGGTTTTGCTATGATGTATGATTTATGATTTTGTGGCACACGAAAGAATAATTTAATTATGATATGGGTAGGACCTATATATCCTTCCAATGAAGTGGGTAAAGATTTATATCTCATTAGATAGACATGGATGGAACAGTCAGTTAATCAGGTGCAGTGTTACGGGACTGATACGAGGAGCGAACGTGATTCAGAAAGGGACTTTGTCCGCTAAGAAGGTCATGGCAGCAATGCCTTGGATACTATAGAAATCATAACATGTGATTAATGGTTGTCATAATTACATGATTTATTCCCATGGTATTTTATAATGATTGATGATCCATTATGATATATGCCTTACGTACTTCAAAGATTTATGTATTAGCTCAAGATTTTGATGTTTATAATTTATGTTCATGTTTTTTCATTCAAATGTTTATGGTTTGTTTTATGTTTTCTATGTTTACCCTTACTGGGCATTTGAGCTCACCCCTTTTATTTTTTTTCGCCAGGTTATAATGAAATTTTTTAGGTAAAAGACCAAAAGGGGAAGATCTTTGTGGGAGATGTTGAAGATCATTCACCATGATTAGAAGATTACATTCGGAGTTTCCAAAGACACTAAACTAATACGATCTTTGGGCATCTATTTTTTTCATGTATTACGTATTCTGAAAATGTAATGTAATGTCCATGTATGTCAAGATTTGGGTCTCTACAGTTGATATCAAAGCGAAGGTTTTGTTAACCTTTGGAAACTAGGATGTGAGAACATTAGTGAGATCCCTATAGATATTTCTAAGGTATGTCTAGGGATGTCTCTAAGGATAAGTATATGTATAGGTTATAGTCATAGAATTACAATAATGATATTAGAATTAAACCTAAGGTGTTATATATTGAAATTACTCCCCGTTTATTTTTTTGTTTTCCTAGCATGATTTTTTCCACTCACACTTTTCTTTTTGGGTTTTAGAAAATTACTGGAAACTGGAAGATTCACGATAATGGAAGATATGATGGACAATGGGATGATATTCTTCATGAGAATCCAAATGAAATTGGATCTGGAAGTCCAAACATCATTATTATGGATAATCAGTAATCTCATAATATTATCAATAATCTCAACTTTGGTAAGTATCCCGACTCAGAAAATAAGAGAATGATGGAGTATCATGATGATCATAGAGGAAAAAAGTTCAATTCTCCTTATGTAAATAATGTGGGAAGAGGCATCAGGGAGAATATTTCAAAGGAACCGGAGGATGCTTTGGGTGTGGAAAAGAAGGACATAATGCCAGTAATTGTAAAGGAAAAGGTCCAGTTAACACCATGGACAAGGATAATGGTATTGCTAAGCCATAAACAATGGTTAAATGTTTTAAATGTAGAATATATGGGAATTATGCAAACCAATTCCCAAAGAGAAAATCTCATGAAGAGAATCATCATGGTCATATGGGTAGTATTTATTTCAATGATGATGAATAGACTACAAATGATACATGAGATGAAAGAAATGACGAAGCTTAGTCTGTTTTTTAAGAATGTAGTGGAATGATTTATGTTTATCAAGATTTATGTTGTATAGTTAATGGTACTATGGAATAAATACACATATAAGGATTGTTACACTATTGTTTTTCCTAAGTATTTGAAACTATATCTTGAATGGTACTGGTAAGCATGAAAGTTTATTCAGATATTTTTGGAAAGAAGATGATATGCACATAATGAATGGATAAGGAGAAAATAATATGTTTGATAGTATTCATGAGCTCATGATTGATATAAGGACTAAGTGATATCATGGTTTGAGTATATAGAAATTTTGGGATTTTAGTAAGTGGAAAGAGTTAACTTTTGATAGCACTCATGTTTTCACTAATGTTCTATGGTAATTCATGTTTCAAAAGAATACATGATTAAGGTATTAACATGTTTGGAAAGTGACCAACAAGATATAACATATGATATATGAGGGACAAGTGATGGTATTCATGTGCTTGATATGTGACATTTCAAGTAATCGTTATCTTTATACTATGAGATTAGTCAGAAGTATTTTGGATAAGCCTAAAGATTGGAATGGATTATTTTAAACATCAGATAATGTTATTTAAGGATAGAACTTTTTTTCAATATTATTTTTTGGAATGTTATAATAGTATATTTTTAGAAAAAGGAAAACCTGTAGGATGGGTGACAACCCGTCGCGTCGGACAAGGATACGGGAATCGAACCCACAACCAAAGTGTGATAGGCATTTATCGCCTATCACTGGCCTACATGAAGTCCCTGGTTAGTAGAAACTAGTTTTATTAAGTGCTATGGAAGATTATGTATAAGTCCATTTTAGAAACTATATACGATTAATCTCAGCATAGATGGACTTATAAATATTTAATAAATTGTGCTAAACGTTTTGCGATAGAAACAGATGGAATGACCTATCATTCTATCACATGATCTGCTAAAACTTCACAAATGACAAATTCAACTTCATTTCTTTAAGAGATGAAGTGGAAATTGTTCAAGACCTGAACAACAATGAGATTCTACCAAAATCAAGTAAGTATTCGTTTTAATTCAACAATTATTCAACATTAGGGAAATGATATTGAAAACAAAAAATGATTTCCTAGTTCTCTTATATCTAATGAATTAGATGGTACCTTATATCATCACAATTTTATGGCTTTGTGACAGTTGGATTTTTCATAGCCCTGTTCTCTACCACTCTAAATGAGAACATGAATTTCTCTTCCATATCCATATTTTCAACAATGATCTCCTATGTGGGAACCCAAGTGATGATTTACTTTGTCTATCCATTTTTTTTCTAATGTTAATTTTTAAAAGTAAGTTTTAGTATTCATTTTTACGATGTGGGTTTCTATAAAAGAAACTTTCATGTAGAAAACCATTTATAACCCCGACGAATTTCGAGGGAAAATTCATTTTAAGGGGGGTAGAATGTAAAACCCCGAGATTTTATGAGATATATTATTTTGATATCTTTTATTATACACTACACCAATATTATCTTGTACTATACGCAACACCGTATTAGCTTGCAATATATGTGACACTATTCTTTGCTCGTGTTACATACAATTTCATGTTCGTTTTGTGGAAATTATTCTACAAAACATTATGTATAGATTATGTTTAATGATTAATTGAAATATGTTTTGATTATGTTATACCCAACACCAAATGGACATTTCACAATACGCAGCCTTGACTTGGATTGCATTACACAAAATCATAGCATGTGTAGTACGCAATACCAAGTTTCACTAAATGAGATATTATTATAATATTATTATGAATTATCCCTTATGAATGGAAATACCCACTTTTTGAAATTTTATAAATTTTATCTTTCAATATGGACTTCATTTCTAGATTCGGAATATCGAAATTAGCTTAGGGTGAATTTTTGGTATTTTTCTGAAAACCTTTCTATTTTTGATGAATAGTGAAATCACTGGGTTACTATTTAAACCCCAACTTTTTATTTAAATTATTATTTTTTTTATTTAAATTTATTTCAGGTAAAAATTGATACATAATACCTATATAAGTTCAATGTAATTCATTGGAGTCATTTTATAATAATTTTAGATATATAAAAATTTTATTGAACTTTTCACCGTCTATTACCCACCTCCTATGAGGATTTGAAAATTTACATAAAAAATAATTTTACTGCTTCTGTGAGTGGGATTTCGAAACTCCGAAAGACATGGTTAATATCAAGGAGTAAAATGTGGTTCAATAAGATAAAAATAATTTCTGTTGAATAGTAACTTTTTACTTTTATTTTCCACGATTAAAAGTAAATAGTGTAATTAAGGGTAAAATGATATTATTATTACCCAAACTCATGTCCTAATTCTATTGGATAAGTATAATTAGACCAAACTCAACCTTAGGAAAATAATATTATCATTTAGGTACATTTGGATTAGATTAGGACATTTATTATTATTTTATTTAAAAAATGTTAAAATAGTTAAAATCAAAGTTTAATAAGTAAAACATTTTTAATATATGGTTATACATAAGATAAATTAGACTATAAATATTAATTATAGAGGTAAAAATATTTCCTACCTAATTTTATTTTATTAATCATTTTTAGACATTATATAATTTATGTTATTAATTACACAATCGTGATGTAGTAATTACCAAAATAATGAAATATTAAAATAATTGATATTATAAATAACCAAAGAAATGTAATTTGAGACTTTTTATGAATTAAGATAATTTTCTAGGTTAATAATACTTTTTAGTGTTAATTTGAAATGTTTTCGAACTAATCATGCTGTTATAAGTTTCAAAACAAATCAATTACCAAATAGTGTCAAAATTGACATAAAATTGTTTTTAAAATAAATATTATATTATTAATTGCTATTATATTCTTAAAAATCTAAGACTCGGCCAAATGACTTAGATAAGGTTATATATATTAATTATGAACCACTTGGGGTTATTTAGGATGGTTATAGTAAGTTTATTAACCATATATTGTAAGAAAACAAGAAGACACGGTAAAAGTTAAATTATTTAACTTAGAGTTAAATTTAAAAGATAAGGTTAAAATAGTAACATAAACTTGTATAAAACCTATTTGTTGAGAGGTGTTCTACCCATACCCACATTATTTTCTAAATAAATCAATTATTAGCTATTATAAACAAAATATGACTTTATTATAAAATAATATTGTTAGTTTTCCAAAGGTGCCCCTCTCCTCCCCTATAAAAAGGGAACCCCTTCCCTCTTCTCTCCACACCCTTTTGAGCCTTTAAACTCTGCCAAGACCTGCCCATTTCTTTTCTCAACGTCCCTAGCAACATTTTGGAGGTCATTGTCTTCTCAAAAGACCAACTCTACATCCTTAAGAGGAAGCTTAAAAGAGGTGCGTCGAAGAAGAGGAAATCTATTCTTCTGATTCTCTCAAGATTCTTTCTTTTTATACTTCTTCTTCTTTAGTTGTATCATTATAAAGAATAACATAAGTATTACTTATATAATGATATTTTATTATAAATATTAAATAACCCTATTTACCCTTCTATACATCCTACGGAAAACGAAATCACCGCGCGTGCATACGTACGTAATATCGTCTCCACACTGTGGTGTAATCTGTTTTCGACCACCGCCTTACTTGGATGGGTATAATGGTGTAAATAAATAACTATATATTATTATTATAATGTGATATTGATTCTGAAATATTATACATACAATTAAATACAATTCTGTGATCATGAAAATTATATCATCACTCGTTCGTACGTACGGACTACCGCCTCCACGACGCGATGAGATTCATTCTCCATGTAAACCATTGATGAATGATTATAAAGTATATATAATGAATAATAATTAAAAATATGCCATAATAATGATACTTTATTTATGTATATATATATTTATTCCATCTACTTTATTCCATTCTACTCAATGAGTAAATGAAAACAGTGTTTATGCGTACGTACGACCTACCGTCTCCATGAACGGTGTATTTCATTCCATTTATCGATATATCATATATATATGTATATTCTGAATATATATTATATATAAATCATGTTTTACATTCTGTAATTATGTAAATCTAGATATAAGTAATAATATCAAGAACAACAAGTCGAAACACGTACAATAAATGAAACGATTTTACCCAAATCGCTACTTTTACATCAAATTTACAAAAGAATGGGTAATATAAAGTCATAAGTAAACTATATATAATATCATAACAACAAATATGATTCTATAATAATTCAATGACATTATTTATATCATTATACATGAGGTTCAGATACATACGAATCATATCGGACGTAAGGTAAGGGATAACTATTCCAATCTCATTCTTATCCGAGATTGTTTATTCGTAAGAATTTACTGGAGTTATTGTTATCATCCATGTCCTTGTTTTCCAAAAAAAAATTAATATATGTTTAATTTCATTTTTACCCATTTTTTAATTTTACCACATTTTATGAAAGGAATCTTACTTTTTTTTACCACACGAGGAACTTTTTGACTTTTCCGACAAAAGTACGAGGAGAATGTTATTTTTAACTTATACGGCGTGAACGGATTTTTACGGTTTCATAAAACCTCATTTTCATGAAGCTTCCTCTAAAATATTGGGTGATTATAAAAAAAAACCCTTTTTCTTCTAAAATTTCAAGGCAATTTTTGAAAAAAATGATTTTTAAGAACAATGGATATTTTCCTCAACAATTCATTTCAAGTGTTTTATCAAACCTATCTTCCATATAAAATGAAATTATTTAATATGTTTATGTTTTAAGTATAATTTATTCATTATTTACATGGTTTTATTCTTCTTATGATGAAATGATATCCATTTTTTATATGGATTATGTAATGATGGAATTATGTTTAAGAATCCCATTCTATTACATGGGTTATGCTATGATCTATGATTTATGATTTTTTTGCACACAAAAGAATGATTTAATTATGAGATTAGTGGGACCTATATCTCCCTCCAATGAATTGGGTAATGATTTATATCTCGTGAGATAGAAATGGTTGGAATGGTATGTTAATCTGGTTCAGTGTTATGGGACTGAAATGAGGAGTGAACGCGATTCAGAAAGGGACTTTGTCCACTAAGATGGTCATGGCAGCAATGCCTTTGCTACTATGGAAATAATAACATGTTATTAATGGTTGCCACAATAACATTCTTTATTCCCGTGCTATTTTATCATGATTGATGATCCATTATTATATATTCCTTACGTACTTCTGCGATTTATGTCTTTTCTCAAGATTTTGTTGTTTATATTTTATGTTCATGTTTTTGCATTCAAATGTTTATGGATTGTTTTATGTTCTCTATTTTTACCCTTACTGATCATTTGAGCTCATCACTTTTATGTTTTCTTTTCCCCAGGATAAAAAGAAATGTTTTAGGTAAGAAAACCAAAAGAGGAAGATCTTTATGGGTGATGTTGAAGATCTTTCACCATGATTTGAAGATTATGTCCCGAGTTTCCAAAGACACTAAACTAATACGATCATTGGGCGTCTTTTCTATCATGTATTAAGTATTCCGCAAATGTAATGTAATTTACATGTACATAAAAACTTGGGTCTCTACATGAAGAGATGGAAATATATTTTTTGATTATATGATGGATTCACTAGCTCACCACATTTTTTTTAATCTTGATGATATCATAAGGGAAAGATTGTCTGTGGAATCAATAAATAAATACTTACCTTTGTCTCATTCAGAAGTTATGAGGGTGAGTTAAAAAATAGAGAAAATTTAGTGATAATTTGGTATCTATTTTCACATTATAATATTTGAGATACTTCCATGCACAAAATACCTTCACTGTCTATTGTTTGTGAAAAGTAATATTTAAGAAAACTGATTAAGAAGTCCTTGTAGTGTTTCAACATGATCAGGAAGATTATATAGTGAAAATGAGATGTGGGATGTGAATGATGGTTCTATATACTCTCTACTATGTGAAAGAATGAAAATATCCTATAGTGAATCATCTATGCATGATGGATATTTTTTTAGCTTGATTTATAATAAATTTTATCTTAGTTATGAAAAATTCTATAGTTATGAAAAGAAGGAGAGAGAATACAGTGGGAAAAATATTTTAAATACTACATGATTATACTTTAATGAGGTAATGTGTGTTAATAAAACAAAATTATTTTATTAATTCTTTAAAAAGTAGAAGAGGAAGGAATGGTGAACATTACCTAAGAATTCTTGAGTTGTGAAAATCAGAGTGAAGAAACATTAATATTTGAATCTTTCTATTGATAATTTACATAAAACACTCTAGTTAATTATTATTTTATAGAAATCATACAACATTTTGATGAATTTTATGAATTAGAAGATACTATGAGTAGAAAAAATCATTAGAATAACGTTATGTGAGGTTTCTGATTTAGGAATACTAGTTATATCTAAAAAAGTACACCTGAATATGTGATTTAACAAAAATAGTGAAACCTTAGTGCAAATATATTGTACAAAATAGTAAAATATAAGTTATAATATGACTTCACCAAAACAAAAAATAATGGACTAAGAAACTCAATAGAAGTTGATATTGATGAAATCTATAGAAGAAGAAAACTTTATGAGTCTTTCGTTGACTTTTATAATAATTTTTTGAGTCAACAATAAGCATTCAAGTAGTTTTAGTAAATTACAAAATATAAGTCTAGGAATATTGTTAGTGAGAAAGGGAAGTTATATTGATATAGATGGCCTATCAAGGAATAAATCTTTCATGTGGTACAAAATAAACCTAAATAAAAAAATGTGATATTTAATTTTTTGGTTTGAAAAAAATTATGTGGAACAAGAATCTATAGATTCTAATGGGTCACTAGAAATAGAATAGAGTGACTCTATATTGATGGGATCGAGGAGTTTTCTAGTGTAACCACTTGAATATATTGTGAATAATTCATAACTAGGTTATCTAAAATCATGAAAAGGAGTAGTATTTTAAGGAAATTTTTTTTAAAACTCTTTTTTCATGTTCCAATTAATTTTTAAAATATTCAGTTAATGATAAGATATTCATATTAAGTGGATCAATATCTTAACTTATCACATATATTTTTATGAGAAATAAATAAATTTTAAAAAGTGTTCACGAATTACCCCCCCATTTAACCTAAACATATTTTGGAACCTTAAAATCAATCAAATCTCCCTTTATAGTGTACTGCCTCCAACATGGCTCATGGGGTCACCAATTTAGGAAACCCACAGAAAATGGCCTCAAAATCATCAGGAGTGGCATGTTCCCCCACCATACAAACTGTTCTCCATTCTTACACTCATTTTCTTCATTTTTATGAAGATATCATTATAGAGTGATACAAAACTCCACAACACAGACACCGAAATGTAAAATCCATCAATCGTTTATGAAAATTTTAAAACATGGAAAATTAAATTATAGTGTTAACTTTTTACATTGAGTCCCACATAAAACAAGTACTTGTACTACCTATGGTACATCTATCAAGTAACTACATAAATTCAATTGAAATATCACATGGTGATTCTTCAAACTATGAACACTATCCCTATTTCCCTACATTACACTATGTCAAGAATGTTATTTTTCTCCAAGAACTATTTCACGCCTGACCTGTACAACACATCTTTACCAATTTGGTGAGGGATTACTTTGATCTCAACTATCTTGTCCCTCTATAGCATGTTTCTTTGGTGTCTATATCTTATGGATATCTATCTTTGTTTTTTTCAAACACAATTCTTCCATTATAAACAACCTATGGCTTATTTCATTGACACCCTTATTCATATAGAGATAATAAATCATCCAAAACATATCCTACTAAAACATGTGGTGTTGTGGAATTGTTTATTTCATACAAATAGATATATATTGAACTACATCAAACAACCATCATACCTTGTCATGACTTATCAATTTAATTCATATGGACTCTAAATATTCTTCACATTTGATTTTTAACGAACAGAATAAAAACACAAATGGGTTATTTCCAACTGATATTCAAAATAATAATTCGTTCAAAATAGTCTTTAATTAAAATTTAAAATTTCTGTACTAAATTAAATCTATATTAACTTATATGGAGCCCCATATGGCCTCAATAATACCTCCATATACGCCAATGTTTTTTGACTAGTGGTGGGGGACTAAATCATAGCTTGGAGAGAAAATTCACTCAATATTATGACCATAAATAATAAATAAATCAACTAAAAACATCTAGAATAGAATATCCTTGTGTAAATATCAATAATATAAATTTTTTTAAAAACGAAATGCAAATACAAAGTCATACATTCCTATTGATATCTCACTAGGTGGATCACATATAAAAAAATAATGAACAAAATTGAAATAAATGGATGGTCCACTATAACCCCAATCCACAACTTAACCATGACCCCAAACCTCGCTAAGATAATTTTACCCAATACATTACACAACTTCTACTTAGACATTCATAACATATATAAGGTCTACACACACTAATGTGAGTGTACAATGTATGAGAATTCAATTTCAACATTTTATTACCATGTTCCCTGAAAATATAAATTCAAAAACTTCATTATACTTGAGGAAAGTAAATAATTAAAATAATTGTACACAAGTATGAGAATGAGGTCAACATGTGATAACTAGGCTACCACAAAACCTAACCATGACTGGCATTATGACCTCCAAAGAAGAAGTCACATCACTACATTAATTCAAATGTGTACCCAAATATATATGGGAGTGTTACATGAAAATCCACTAACCATACCCAAATATTCCTGTTATGGTTTCCACCAAATTTTGACCACTACCCTCCCTCATGGGGTGGGGTCCCTTATAATTTCCCAATAACACATACTATCTCAAACCTAACCCCAACTACATTATATGGTGTTTCATCCTAAACCATATTGCTCAAGGTAGGTTCAAACAACCATATAATTTACATATAATCTTCTACTCATTATGGTCTACCAACACCATATTAATCAAGGTGATAGTTTATATTCACTTTGTGTATCACATTACAGACACCACATCCCTCTTACTTAGATTTTTTCATTGATAGAGATGAAATTTGCATTATTTTCATTGTGTATTACTATGAATATATCCTAACTAATTTTTCCTTTCATGTTAAATTGAATAATGTTTTTCATTCTGATGATTTGTTTCTTAATTATGAAAATTCCTAGGAATTTTAATAGTTATGAGAACTTTATTATTTTCTGAATAACAATTTTAATAATATTATAGTTATAGAAATTCATTTTTACAGGGTCCCTTAGATCATGAGATTAATTTCTTCTAATTAGGACAAGTGTTTAATCAGCCAACATGTGGCCCAAATAAAAAAGATAATTTTGAAAAAATATTTTCATATAGAATTGAACAATAATAATTAATAGAGGCAATGATGAGGACAAAATTTTCCAAAATCAGTGATTCTAATTGGATATTAGATAGAACTCATAGGATCATCTCTTCATTACATACCCAATTAAAATTATATCATTATGATGTATTATGGGAATGTGTTGGTGGAGGAAGATAACAGACTCCTAACCAGATAATGTTTACATCAGTAATTGAGGAATATTTGTTTAGAACTTGTTTGATGGATCAAAAATATCATGGGTTAATAGATAAGAGGTGTTAGATCAACTATGAAGAAGAAAAATAGCCATATTTTACCTATAACTATGTATAAATTTAATAAAACAATTTTTGAGAGATGTAGGACTTCATATCATCTACCTATCTTCACTATATATTTCATCGACACATTATTTCGAGGATGTTGAGATAAAGGAAGTTAGTTATAAAATGAGTAATTATATAGAAATGGATTTATAATGGATATAATTTAACCATTTTGTGATTAACTCCAAGTTGTGGTGGGTAGTGAATATCTAAAGAAATTTACCTTTTGAGTTTTTTCTTTTCATTTTAAAATCTTTTCTTTTTTATTATTCTAGAAGAAACATCCTTGATTAAATGAGTTATCTTAATTTTTTATAACATTATTCTACTATTTTCTATATTTTTTGTTACCATTTAATTGTATTATAATTTTATAGTTGTATAATATTCTTTGGGAGAAGTTTCTTTATTGAGAAAGAAAAGTTCTATTTGTTTCAGTTCCTGATAGGTCTTTAGGAAATCAAATCACTTTCGTAAGAGGATAAAAATCAATAATCAGGTTCTTGATATGGTTTGTTGTAAATTATGGTGTATTCATTGCCTTCTTGAAATAGACATTATTTCATTCAATTGGAAATAAATTTTTTGACAATGATAATGTAAAATTCAATTGATTTAAGATTTTCCACTACTACTACCTTTAACATATCTTTTTTAGTCTAACATGGTATTTATTTATAATTAATAACATTAATATTTAGTATTCAAGTCATTTTTTAAAAATTTCAATTTTTGAAATCCTTTTAAATATCCAATTCAATTTTAAAAATTTACAAACAAATATATTAACAAATTATACATTTGATAACATAGTCAAAAACTATAATGACCCAAACATTTTGAATACAATTGTTCTCTTTGTAAAATGTGTGTTTTATTATTTTATACTCAAAAAAACTATATATATTTAATAATGAAGTGAGTAAAACATTAATGTGACTATTATAACTCAACCGTTATATGAACGTTGGTAAAATATGACCATTGGTCAATTTGAACGTTGGAAACTATACTCTTATTAATGATTTTAACATTATAATTTGGGTTTATAAGTGGAAATGAAAAGGTAAAACTACTACAGAATGGAGAAACGATGGCCTCAGCCAGTAGGTTCATGCCATATGAATCTCATTTGTCAGATCTTCGGAGAGCGGTTGCACCAATCGGGTTCTCCCTTGACCAAACCCTAGTTGACCTTAAACCAGTGAATCTTGAACGAAATCTCATATGGGAGAAGCTCGTGTTAGTGAAAATCACCACTCAGTTGATGTTAGCCAAGCCACCCCATGAATCTATCACTCTCTCACACCTTACCCTTAGTTCCTATGTGAGTTTTATAAGGGCTTATGTTTCAAGGATTTGGTACCAAAAAGTGTAATTCAATTGTATAAATAAAATTTCTATTCCATTAATTTTGATTTAAGAATATTTTTTCTTAATATAATTGAGATGGTATTTCCTAAATTGCTTTTTTAGAAAAAAAAATTACATTCTAGAAATCATAAAAATATTTATAATGAAATAATATACTATGAAGAATATATAATTTAATTAAATTTTAGGATAAAAAAATATATTTAAAAACAATTGATAAAATAGTTATTTTTATTTCAAGTGCCAATAATTTTACATTTCATTTATAATCCACAATTTTTTATTAAATAAGTATTTTTTTATTTCAAGGTTGTAAATATCATATATAAATAAATATTCGGAAAAAATTACTATTTTTATTTTAAATATCTCATATATGATAGTTTAAGATGAATTTATGACATTTTTCTAAAATACTTTATTTTTTTCTTTGATAGTAATAAAAATGTGTATGTTTTTTGATAACTTTAATGACTATATAATTAATTCATAATGATGTAATATAAAATTATCTAGAATACATTATAAAAAATATGTTATTTTATTAATATATAGTATTTTAAAATATTTAAATCAAATTCTAGATCTATAATTTACTATCCAAATTTAAAATGGAAACATTAACATTAAAATTTTTATTTTTTTAGAAACCTTACGTTACCTTGCTAAAAAAAGTAATATAAAATGATGGTTGACTCTTGTGGATAAAAGTAACATAAAATGTGTCCCAATTTTCTAGTACAAAAAACCTAGTTTACCCAAGCCTATATTCGGAAATAAATAAACAAATCATCAACTTTTTCTATAAATACCCACACATTTCTCAATTTCCTTTAAATCATACTCCATAATTCAAAAAACATATATAATTTTTACCTCTTGAGGAGTCCTCCCAGGGTTTTCTCAACCCCCAAGGTATCAATCCTCTTGTTTTAGGAGTAACTCTTTATGGTAAATGAAGTATCCTTCTGTTATCTTTATATAAAGAACCTCTTTTTGTATATATCTCTTCAATTTTATGGCCAATCTATCATATTTTCTATTTATTCATTCCCTTACAAATTTTTTTTATCATTTGGAGATATATATACCCTCTCTTTTTTCCCATTTTAAAGCCACATTTTATACTTGTTAAGCTTCCAATTTTACTTCTCAACAACTCTCTCTTCTCCTCACAAAATTCTGATTTTCTTTTCTTTTTTTTTGAATACCCAAAATTATTTATTTTCTAGTTGTATAAAAAAATATGTAAAAATGAATTATTTATTTATATTTTATACATAAATAGAACCCTTAATCTCTTTATGTTTGATATAAATTACAAAATTATCATTTTTAAAGCACTGTTGAAACACCAATATTTTGACATGAAACATATTTTATTTTATTCTACATGTGTTATTTATGAAATGATTTATTATGATATATGTGGATCGCAAAAAATTATTACATATTAAGGGTTATCCTTTATATGAATAAAATTTATTAGTTAATGAATTTAATCACTATAAATGACATGTTTTATGATACCATGGTAAGTATACATGGTAATGTTATATGATACCTCAGGGAAAATCGTGGTGATATGCCTATGAATGTATCATTTAAATGTAGAATCAACATTTACATGTAATTATTCATTTTTTAATTTTTTATATATGGCGCATTATTATTCCTTGTCATTATTACTCATGTTATTATTTATATTCTTCAAGATCACAAGTAATTTTTTTCATTTTCTTTCCCTTACTGTGCTTCATGCTCACCCTTTCCTTTGATGTATGTCCCCACGTTATGATATGCAGTAAAAATACATAGGATTAAACATTAAGGAATCCTTTCAAGTGTATTAGAATATTTTTTTCTATTTTCATGTATTTTGTGCCTTATTTTGAAGAAACTAATAATTAAAAGATCTTTTTTTTGTACAATGTAAATTGAATTTTTATGTAATAAATAGGTGGGATTCCATAGTTGGTAAAGATGGAAGGATTAGTTATTTGTGAAAATTGGTATTTTAAAACATCATTTAGAACCTTAGAAACAAGTTAAAATATATTAAAACATCTTATATTTTTATTAAAGGATAAATTATGTGGTTTAGATGAAAATAAAACCTTATCTGGATCTGAACAAGAGGATGTAGCTCTTGCACATATATATCTAGGGGTAAAACCAAAAACACTGCATTGAGATAGACATTAATGTTTACTAGTTTCGTAAAATTGGGCGTTGATACATTCATGGTTTGACACACTTAGGGGATATGGTTTCTTAATAACTAGATTATTATGAACCATTATGAATGATTTATAGAAAATTTAATTATTGTTAATGAATAAAAAAATTAAGAAGGATTTTATAAAGATATTAATTTTTTTTAGAATTAAAACATTCTCAGAGGAAATTTTTTTCTCATAATGGTTCTCTTATTTTATAAAGTGTAAAGAAATAGGAGTAAACCATTAAATTAGGAGCACAAAATACCATGCAATGAAGGATCTTAGATGGATGTCGTAACAGAAAAAATCATAAGAATGATGAATAAAATGGCTCAAGTTATGAACCATAACAAGAATCAAGATAGGATACCAGATTCACCCAAAAGGTAACAATATTCCATTAAGTCCTTTATGAATCAATAAACAACTTCTTTTAGTGGATATGTTGATCCATTGATAGGTAAACAATCGCTAAGCTGTATGGAAAAGATCATATTTGTGCTCTGTTGTTAATGAAAATAGAAAGTATCCTTAGTTTTGTACCCCATAAAGGGAGATCTCATTAGTTGTGGATGCCGATTACAAAGACAAATCCAAGAAGAGTTATTAGAGATATAGAGTAGGAATAATTTAGGGGAACCTTTTTCAAAATCTATTTCTCTTATTTTATGTGAATGAAAATGGAAAATAATAATTAGAGAAAAAATAGAAAGAAAATGAATCTGTGGGATTCTATGAGATAAACATTAAAATACATTCTATTTACAACTCTATGTTTTCCATCAAAACTAATTTAATGGTTGATAGATTCATTGGTGGAAAAGAACCCATCTACAGAATAATATCGACAATCGAGACTATGACATCTATGAGGAGATAGTGTGAAGTGCTATAAAGGTTGAACAGGAGCTCATAGAGATTAAGAAGTCCCGTTGATCAAATTAAAATTAGGGACAAATATATCCAATAATTGGGTGGAACATTGATCAAAGAAGAGAGGAGATTAAATTTCAACCTCTAATATGCAACAAATTTGTGAAGAAGCCTTCAGCGAACTACTTAATCGGGATTGAAATATGTTACTTGTGTGGAATAGATGTCCATAAATCTCAAAACTATCATAGTGAAGTGAACCCTCAACATCTGAACACTAAATACAAAGGGAAAGGAGGTGTAGGCCTAGACTGAATTCATGTGCTTCATGTGTGGAAATCATGGTCACTTTTCCAACCATTTTATAATTTAGAAGATAATGGAGGTGAATCTCCATCAACAAAAACATAGGATAATAGATAATAGGTGGGAATTACTTATCAAAATGGATGATGTTGAAGATCAAAATGATGTGATTGAAGGTACTCTTATTGTTCTCTTAAATATAGAAACTACTTTGTTTTATTCTATTCCTATATTGTCATCTATTTTTTCTATGTTTTTAAAGAGTAAATAATCAATCCTTGAACTGAAATAAGTAGAGGTATCATTCAAGACTCATGGATGAATTATTCAATAATCATAAATGTACATAAAATCTATTATTTACATTAGAAAGCATAATCTCTTCGTAAATCTAGTATTCATTCCTATGCTAGAATTATAAATTATATGAGGGATAGATTGGCTCTCATATTTTAATTATGTGATTAACTGCATAAGCAATTAAATATCAATAATCTTGATTGGATAACCTATAGTTTTTTTCAAAGGATAGATATTATGTCATGAAAATTTTCTAAAATTAACTCCCATAAACATCATTATGAAAATTATCTCTGAATATTAACATGGAAATGAAATAATATCAATATAGAATGTTCCCATCATTTAAGAAAACATTGATGTATTTCTCGACAAGTTACCTAGAACTCCCCTAGATCGAGAGGTATAGTTCTCTATTAAACTCATTCATGTATCAATGATGTTATCAAAGACCCCATATATAATAGAAAATATGTAGCTTTAAGAATTAAAGAAACTACTCCAAGAACAATTGGAGATGTGGATTATCTTAACAATTGTGTATCTATTGGGAGAAATTGTTCTCTTTGTGATGAATAGGGATGGATCGATGCATATATAAATAGTTTTTAGAAAACCTAATGGGAACATAGGGAAGAACAAATACACTCTTCCAAGTACTGATGAATTTTTTGACCCACTTTATGGGGATCAATTATTCTCCATTATTTATATTTGATATGGTTATCATCAATTAAGGGTGATAAAATAAGATAATTCAAAATTGACTTCTGATTAATATATTGAAATTATGTTTTTATGTGTGACATTTTTCATTACTCTTTCTCCTGATATTTTTATGTATTTGATGAAAATATTCTTTAAGGAACACATTGATAACCTTATGGTATATTTTATTAATGATATTCTGATGTATTCATAAATTTTCAAGAAGCATGTGGATCAACTGATTATTATATTGAAAAATATGAGGAAGTATATGATATTTAGATTATTTAGGAAGAATAAATTAATTTTAAAAGAATCTTTTTTATTTAGGCACAATATAACTAATGAAAGAATCTCAGTTTAACCTACCAATACAAAGCATGTGGTGGATTGACCTCATCCTATAACTATAACTGATATTTTTAGTTCCCTTTGTTTATCATAATATTATATGTGGTTTGTGAACAATATTTCATGATTTTTTAGTCAACTAAACATGTTAATTAAAAACGGGTCCAATTTTTTGAGAAAATTTAGTTTCAATAATGTTTCTAGAAGTCGAATAGTATATGGGTTTTTGAAACCATGTAAACTCTACCCCATATAGGATAAGGATTATTTATTTTTAGTAATGAATCTCTAAAAAGTATTGGGTATTTCCTCATGAAAACGACAAAGGTTATTGCGTATTCATCTTGATGGTGGAAGACTCCTAAGAAGAATTATCCTACACATGACATAGAGCTTGAAGATGTTATTTCTTCACTAAAATTATGGAGGTACTATCATTATGTGGAGAAATGTGGTATATACACAAACCACCAATGTTTGATGTATATTTTCACAGAAAAAGAATTGAACTTGAGAATGAGGATATTCTTGGATCTTATAAAATACTATTACTATTCAATTCTTTATCACCCCATAAGAGAAAATAATGTTGCATATGAACTAAGTAGGAAATAAGATGTTTCTCTCGCAAAGATGTTGTTTTAAGGAGATCCTTTGACCAAACCTAGTAAAAATATACACGGGAATCATAAGGGAGGAGACATATTAAACCCAATTCCAAATGATTTCTAAATAATATTTACTAGAGAAGATAAAGAAATTTTAAATAGAATATCTTTTTCTTACAAAAGAAGATAGAGGATGTGAAAAATGGGATGTTTCCTATGTTAAATATTGATCAACAAGGTGTACTAAAGTTTTGTACATGGATATTTGTGTAGGTTTCTAGTGTAGTGGAAGCATGTGGATTGGTGTACCCAACATTAATTTTGTCGTTAACAATGATCAATATGAGATCTGTCATGATGATAAAATGTCGGATCTTCGGAATAGAATGAATAATGAAAGAAAAGAGGGGAGTTCCAGATCTATAAGCAGGATCATCATATGTAGGTTATAAATAGTTTAATTAAATGGAAATAATTACCTTGATATAATTCTCTCTCCATTGATATTTCTGGTCATGATCATTTTTGATCTGTTATTGCATCAAAGAATACATGTGTAGGTTTCCTCTTATGGTGATCCACATGTGCTCCATATATCTTTGTACAAAACTGAATGGATATACAGGTTCTATCATAGAAGAACCCTCCCTTGGGTTATCCACCTATAATCTCATTGATAACTTCTTCTAAAGACCTCTCCTTAATATGGTGGAGGATGATCTCTCTTGCAACTTGAAATAATTCATGGAAAAAAATAATTATATCATTAATTAAGAGATTTTTTCAAATCCATTGTGCACAACCATAATGAATTTCTAGGATAATAAGAATAAAATATAATTGGGATTTTATTATGTAGAATAATAAAATAAATTAATTACCTGAAAATATTTACTCAGTTCATTTAATTCTTAGTAAGACCCCATGTCAAATAATAATAGTTGAATATTATTATCACTTGACATGATCCAATAAAATTAAACCTAATAATATTTAGTTAAATAAATAATATTATTTCTCACAAATACCCAAAAATCAACATGGAATGTATATTAATATTTATGGTCTCTATTTTTGTTTTTACATTTTTTTTATTTCCTCAACCACATTTATTAGACCTTGAATAATGAATATTTATTTCTTAAATAAATATTACTACATTACTTGATATTAATGATATTATTTCACCCACAATATATTCTCTCAAGTAACTAGTTTGAAACTAAATATGACCAGGTATCTTTGAATAATTATTAAACCCCAATTGGAAATAATCTTTATTCAACTTTTTAAATGAATATTTAACTGAGATACGTAGACTCACTTACTATGTGACCCTCTAGGCCTATTTATCAGTGGAGTTATATAGAGCCCACCGAAAGTCTCAGGTTAGTGTCTACCAACATGCCAAGTCACCCATAGAGAAAGATGTTAACACCGCTATGATGTATTACCTCCCAAGAATGCTTACTGTGTAGTATAGTCCCTTTGTCACGATATCTCTAATTGTGTGGGTTTCATGATAGTTCCATCAAACCATGTGTTCAATTACTATTTATTTGAAATTATGGAATTTAACCTACCCATTCCATACCCTAGACATGGATTTATTTAGGTTATATCAATTCCATCAATGGGTATGAGATATCAACTTCCATTATGTAACAGAAGGGACAAATCCTTTCTCGCATTATCTATTAATACAGTATTACTTTTGACGCACCAAACATACCCTACCTAACTCCAAACAATGGGTCATCATAGTTTTCATCTATACATCTAGGTTCATGAGTTTTAAGAACCATTAATAATAATCATTAAATCTAATAACCAATACACATTTACCCAGATAGGAACATCCAATGAGACTATGAAATGTGGAATTCATACTAGAAGGTCTCATTCACATAATATCATCATCGAAATTACCAAGGGAACAAACCATGAGAAGGTTCCTCAATTTATTTTGATTCCTCACACATAATAGCTTGTATTATTTGTACCCATAAAATAACAATAAATATGTAATAAGGTATTTATTAATAAAATTTTATTATAAAGTAAAAATTATTTGGTTTTAGTACACAAACTCCAATAGACTCCCACTTGGACTAGACCCAACTTCTAACAACCTTTACCCTTCTAGATCTCACATTATATTCTTGATTTTATTCAGATTTTCTATTAGTTATTGCGTCCACCACATTCTCTTCCATAGATACTCTGGTCACTACAACTTTACCTCTTTATTATAAATTCATTAATTGGTGATACTTCCGAAGAATTTTCTTTTTCTATTGATGCGTCCTAGGTTATTTTTTAAGAGACACTATAGCAATATTATCACAATACAATGTAATAGGGTCTTTACTCTTATTCACCACATTAATCACCTGTAAAAAGTTCTAAATCCAAGTGTCTTCTTTGTCTGCATCAGAAACTTTTATATTTTCAGACTCCACTTTAGAATCAATGACAACTGGATGCTTTGAACTCTTCCATCTCAAAAATCCATTATTGAGATTGAAAACAAATCATGATTGTGACTTTATATCATTCTGATCTATCTAAAAACTATCATTAGCATACCCTCTAATGATAAGAGCCTCGTCTATTCCAAACTCCGGGAAAATATCCATAGTTTTTCTTAGATATATAAGGATAGTCTTAACAGAAATCCACTATTTTTCTCCTTGATATTCTTGATATCTTCCTAACATGATAAATGCATAGGAAACATCATTCATGGTACATAACCTGGCATATATGATGGATCCTATGGCCGATGTGTATGTGATATTACTCATCCTATATTTCTAATGTTTTGTTCGAGGAAACATTCTCTTAGAAAACTATAGGTCATGTGCTACTAGAACAAATCCCCCTTTTTATAGTTCCATATGAAAATTCTTTAGTATCTGGTCAATTTATGTACCTTGACTTAGTCTTAGAAGCCACTTGGATCTATCACAAATGATCTTACTCCCTAGAATGTAGGCTGGTTCACCAAATTCCTTCATGGAGAAATACTTTTTCATCCAGTCCTTAACTGATTGAAGACTGGTACACCATTTCCAATAAGTAATATATCATCAACATATATAACTAGGATAACAACGAAATTCCTATTAAAATTCTTATAAATACATGGCTCACATTCGTTTTTAATAAAACCAAAATCATTTATGGATTCATTAAATCGGATGTTCCATGAACCTGATTCTTTCTTTAATCCATATATGGATTTATACAACTTAAAAACCCATTTGGATTCACCTGGTGTCACAAAGCCTTTTGATTGTGTCATATAGACATCTTCTTGTAGGTTTCCATTACGGAATGTCATTTTGACCTCCATTTTCTAAATCTAAAAGTCATTGTATGATACTATGGAATATATGATTCTTATGTATTTAAACATGGAAACTAGTAAGATGGTTTTATCATAGTCAATTACATGATGTTTTTTAAATACTTTATCAAATTGAATTTCTTTATTGGTTCTAACATGACCTTCCATTTCCATATTTCTATTGAATACCTATTTGTATCCAATAGGAACTACATCAACTATCTCATCGACTAAAACCCAAATTCGGTTCTGATGCATGGAATCCATATCATAATTCATAGAATCTAGTTATATTGAAGCTTCTTATATCTATACTAATAACTTCTAGGAGAGAGGTTCATCATTTTACAAAAATAATTATTCACCATCCTTGTTAACTAGGAAACCAAATCTCTCTGGTTCCCTTACCTCTCTTCAGCTCCTTTGCAATACTTGTTTTCTTGGAACCTCTTCCATGGGGACCTGTGGAACATGTTTCTATATAAACTCTTAGGTATCTTGAGCATCAACTTCATCAAATTAAATCTTTCTCCTATTATCCTTTTTGAGGATGTTCTCCCTCTCATGTAAGATAGATTATTTTTCAATAGTCACTTTCTGGTATAAAGGGTTATATCGGTAATATATATTTATTTCCATGGGATATCCTATAAAGATACACCTCATGCACTAGGGTGTTAGTTTTTTCCTTGATAAGGACTTAGAAAATGCCTCACATCCCCATACATGTGTGTGAGACAAAATGGGTTTCATTCCATTCCATAACTCGAAGGGAATTATATTTTCCTCCTTTGTTGGTGTATGGTTTATTGTGTCTGTTTCTGTTTGTAATAGAAAACCCAAAAATGATAATGGATTATTTTAATGACTCATCATCAACCTCACCAAGTCCAACAAGGTTTGGTTTCTCCTTTCACTAAAACTATTCCATTGTGGCGTGTAGGGAGGATTGTGTTGAGATATAATCCAAAACTCTTATTAAGGGTCGATGAACTCTTGATTCAATTATTATCAACCTCGACCCAATTCAATATTATGTATCTTCTTACCAAGCTAATTCTTACTTAATTATGGAATTCCTTAAATTTTTCCAAGGACTCTGGATTATACCTCATTAAGTAGATATATCCATATTTACTAAAATCATCAGTAAAATTAATTATGTTAGAATATCAACCTCTAGATTTCACTAGAAATGGTCCACACATATCCATGTGCACCAATCCTAGAATATTTATGGCCCTTTCACACTTTCTACCCAAAGGAATATTGGCTATTTAATCTTGTAAACAAGTGTGACATCTATCAAGTGGTTTTATCTTAGTAGAGTTTAAAAAACATCTTGGAAGAGCTTTTTCAGGTGTTTCCCTTTTACATGACCTAGATAGTGATGCATCAACTGGGTGTTGTATGAGTCATGTCAGTTTGATTCGTTATCAATTTCCAATACTTTTTTTCATAATTTAAAATATAAAAAACATTATATAAATGATTCATACCATAACATACGTTGTTCTTATAAAATAAACCACCCTTATTTGTAAATGTGAAAATAAATCCATCTATATAAAAACATGATACAGAAATTATGGTCTTGGTAACACTAGGTACATAATAACAGTAATTTAAAACCAAAATCATCCCAGTTGGTAATGAGAGATGACAATATATAATGGAAAATGTAGCCTACCTCACGCCATTAGCATCTTGAAGTTCCACCTCTTCATGGGTAATATTTCTAAATCTATTGGGTTCCTATATTTGAATACAGATGTGAGCCCCATGTGCTGTATCTTATAACCAATTTGTAAAAATGGAAATATTACACTCGATAACAAATGCACATTTAGCATCCCTATTCTTATGGGTGCAGTTCATCTTCAAGTGGCCTAGCATTCCACATGAAAAACACACTTCCACTCATTCATTTCATTTCCTTTAGATCTTCCCCTTCTCGGAGGGACGTTAATGGGGGGATTCAGACCATTTATAAGTCCTTAGTCCCTTTCCCTTTCCCTTATATTTGTTATTCACCATATAGATTGTGGTTTTTCATGCCTCATGTACTTATCTACATTGAGAATTATGGTTAGATGTTCTGATAGTCTATTCTTATTATTATTCATGTTGTAGTTGATAATAATTCTAGAGAAGGTTTTGGATAGTGATGATAGGATGATATCTCTAAGCACCTCATCAGGGAATGTAATCCCTAATATTTACATGCATTTAATATAGTCAATAATATTTACTACATGATTCCAAGGTAGCACAAAATCTCCATGCATTTCTGTTAAAAAACAATTGTAGATCTCATATATCTCCTCTCTTGCCTCCTCTTGATAAATATCCTTAAGGTGAGACATCATGATGATATACGTTACCATGTTTTCATGTTTCTTCAAGATATCATTAGACATGACTGATATCATGAAACATTGTACATCTATGGAATTCTCTAAAAGTTTAATATATAGATATATTTTGTCATCACTAGCATATTTTCCGAGAACAACTAGAATATGCTCCTCCAACACATACGATTTTCTCTTGTGGTGAAGGATGACGTGTAAACACATCTCGCATTCCTGGAAATTAGTGAAAGTTAGAAGATTTACATTTTTCAATATGGTTTGAAATGATATGTTTGAAGTAATTTTTCTTTCCATTTATACAAATTAAGATGGGAAAATATTTACTACTTTTACCTGATAAAAACTAAGACAAATAAGTGAATTATTACTTCTAAGTCTCCAACTATTTTATCTAAATCTAATATACCTCACCATTGACAACAAAATATTCAGTTTCCTGAATATTCTAGTAGAAATTATCCATATTTCCCTTCAGATTACCCCAAATAGTGTTGGTCCAGAAATATTAATTTTTTTAGGTAGGCATTCCAAATACAAAGTGCATTAACTCCCAACTCCTTGATCAGCTGAGTGGACTCCCCAGTCATTAAAATCCTTTTATTTTGTATTTTCTCTACCTTTGCCTCTTGGTCACACCAAGTCCAACTGTGGTAGTCAACCCCTAATGTGAACCAAGTCAATTCATCAAAAACCATGAATTAGAATGCCTCGATAATTGAAATCACCCCAACTAGGATTGGTCAAGAATTTTGAACTATGGTTCGATTCTAACCATGATTGTGGAATCCTATACCAACTTAATATTTCTTTGAGGGAATTTAACCTTATGAGTAAATTTCTATTTAATTATCTTTCTTGCATGATTTTTCATATTAAGTTGGATATACTTGAGTGATTTACAATATATATGATAATTTTTATGCATAAGTTGGTCTTATTTTAGTTCCATCGTGCATGATTGTTTAATCCATTAATTTTGTGATTGGGACAACTCACCCCTAATAAATAAACCATGACACTGATAGAAATAAAATAAGTAGAATTATCATGATCTGGTTATATTGGATAGTTTATCTAGTAGTTGATAAATAACCCAATTCCTTGGGTAGACCAGCCTTCAACCTTTTGGGATCATTTTTACAGCTTTCCACATGTCGAACTTTATATATCATTGGATTGGTTTCACCTTGGATCTTTATTTGAGCTACCTCCACTAGCTTGGGAGATCCATCCATTACATATGATTTTATGTCACATGTAGATGAGGGATAAATGAAGTTTTACATAAAATAATACTCAGCCACATCGACCTTACATATTACTGATGAGAATGCTCACGGGTCAACAGATTTAACATAAATAAATAAATTAAAATAAATCATCCACATGCAATTGACTTGGTCTAGCTCATTATCATCCATACATGCAGTGATATGAACGCATAAATAACAGTAGAATCCAATTCTTTAATCATTCCAGTTCAAGAGAAATCAGGCTCGAATCCATTAATTATACTTAATTAATAAATCCTTTTATCTTAAACCCTTTTCTGAATTTCCTTGAGATTCTGATCCATCATAATTATTAACAAACAAATTCTTTTAAAATCACCTTCTTAGGTAAATTTTAATCTGGAGGCTACCCAATGAATTCCCATTCCTAACTAACCAATGACTATAAATGAACATTACACAGATGTTAAATTAAACACACACACACACAGAGATACACACACACACAGAGATGTATATATAAATATATATAACACCTCTCAGTTGTTGTGCCTCAGATTTATGCCCACACCATAGAACACATCTTTAGGGTTTTTATAATATAATAATAAATGATAATAAATTGAAATAATTTGGATTAGTACACAATGTGTAATTTAAACTACATGGCGTGTACTACCGTTCACCATCCATCCTAAGTACATACCCAGGGATATGGAATTTGAGTGTACTTCAGAAATATTATGATTACATGGCGTGTCTAGTAGGCCACATGCCATGTAGTATCCACGATACACGGCCTCCAGCTGGGTAAGCCGTGTACAGGTACACAGTCCAACCCTATCATGATGGGACAACACGGCGTGTCTAGTGGGAAACATAATAAGTAATCCAGAAACTGTGTTCCACCTATTTCTAGTCAAGACACAGATTCATTAAGACTTTGTTAACAACCAATTGCATGGCTTGGTTTGGCAGACTAGTCTGATACGTTGAACCTTTACTACACGACGTGTATTGTCTAATACATGCCGTTTGTTCTGGTGTTGTATGTATTGGAACCATTGGCACCACTGTATGATATCCCCTTTTTTATTTTAAATAAAATTTAATTAAAAATATTTTTTCTTTAAGGTAAACGTGAAACGAAATGTGAGGAACAGATCCCGAGATTCATATTTAAAGAACGATTAAAATGAATTGAAACAAGTAAATTATTAGATGTGTAAACTATCAACAAAAAATTAAATAATTATATAAAACGATATGACTACTCTGATACCACTTGTATGTTCAAGGAACAATGGAATCATGTGGATGGGTGTAGCTAACATAAAATTTGACATTAACAACAATCAATATGTGATCTGTCACGATGATAAAACGTCAGATCTTCAGAATAGAATGAAGTATAAATGAAAAGAGGGGGTCCTGGAACCATAGAGAGGATCATCATATGTTAGATATAATTAATTTATGTAAATTATAAGAATTACCTTGATGAAATTCTCTCTCTCTTTATTTTTTCATTCATTGTGTTATTTGATCCGTCATTGCATCGTAGAAGCCAAGTTTAGGCATCCTCTAGTAGTGATCCACACATGATCCACATATCTTTGGACATCACTAAAGTAATATCTAGGTGATAGTATAGAAGATCCTTCACTTGAGATATCCACTATTGATTGCCTTGAGAGTTTCTTCCAAAGTGTTCTGCTTGATCCGGTGGAGGAGGATCTCTCTTGTAACATGAGGGAATTCTTTGTGGAATAGAATTATCTCTTATATTGAGAAGTTTTTTTTAAATCCATTGTGCACAACCACAATGAATGGATAGGCTAATGAGAATATTTTAATTGGTTATTTGTTACATAAAATAAGAAAATGAATTAATTACCCAAAAGTATTTATTCTTTTCATTTAATTCTTAGTTAGACCTTATGTCTAATAATAGTAGTTGGCTATTACTATAACTTGACATGCATCCAGAGAATTACACCTAATATTATTTAATTAAATAAATAATATTATTTCACGCAAATCTCCAAAAAAATACATGGTGTGTATTTTAATATACACGTCGTTTACTTTTGTTTTTCCATCTTCATTATTTCCTCCACTGAATTTATTAGACCTTGAATGATGACTATTTATTTGTTAAATAAATACGACAACATTACTTGATAATAAATAAATTCTTTTCCCACAATATATTCTCTAGAATAACTAGTGTCAAAATAAATGTGATAAGGAATCCTTGAATAATTATTAAACCATAATCAGGATTAATCATTATTAAACATGTTAAATAAATATTTAACTGAGATACTTGGATGCACTTAGTGTGTGACCCTCTAGGCCTCTTTCTTAATGGCATTATGAGGAGTCAGCCTAACTTCCAAAGTAAGCATCTAGAAACACACCAAGGCACCCATGAATAAAGAATTTAATGCCATAATGAGGTGTCACCTCCCACAAATTCTAACCATGTAATTTAATCCCTTTGTCACGTTATCTCCAATCAATCGGGTTTCAAGACACTTACATCAACCCATGTGTTCGTTTATTGTTTCTTTGACTTGATTTAATTGAACATTCCCATTCCTTACCATTTCCATGAATTTATTTAGGTTGTATCAATTCCATCAAAGGGCCTGAGATATCATCTTTTGTTATGAAATAGAAGGGGAAAATCCTTTCCTGTATTATCTATTAATGATGTATTACTCGTGATGCACCCAACATATCCTACATCGCTACGAACTGTGTGTTATCACAATTTTCATCAATAAATCTATGTCCTTGAGTTGGAATACTTGTTAATATTATTCATAAAGTCTAACGACCAAAACACATGTCCATAGACAGAAACAGCTAATGACACTATGAAATGTGGATTTCCTACTAGAGGGTCTCTTTCTCATAAAATCCTCATGGGTATTACCAAGGGCTCACACCATTAGAATTTTCCTCAATGTTTTATGAGTCCACACCCCTAATGGACTATATTGTATGTTCCCCTCAAATAACATCATCCGTCCATAGAACACATTTTCAATAATAGTTTTATGGAACTTCTAGGTTCTCATCATAATGACTATCTTCTTTGACCCTTTAGTGCAATAAATATCCTTAGGAAATTATCACATGAATAGTCACATACAAGAAAAATCAAGATGTGACAAGGTATTTATTAATATGAGTATATAATAATGTACAAATTAGTTGGTTCTAGGCCACCAACTCCAACAAATTGTTCCATTTATTTTGGAAAAAAATATAGAGATTATGGATGGAGATCATAGCTCATCATTTTCTATAAATCCTCATATCACTAAAATTATAGGTAACCTTGTGATCATTAGTTTCAAGATAACATGAATATAGAAATTGTTAGCTGCACTACATGTTCGATGGTGTGTCCACAATAGAAGGCAGAGCGACAACGTCCTAAAGGGTTATTACAACCACTACACATACCAACATAGAAGTGGGACAATATCACTATGGACATTGTCACTGGTCACCCAAGAACATCCAAAGGAAAAAGTGGGATATTGGTTAAAATGTTTCATCTCACCAAAACTACACATTTCACCCCTATTTTGGAAAATTTATCTATTGAACAACATTCCATGATTTAATTATTAGAATATGTGATGCTTCATGGGGTACCACTTTCAATCATTTTTTGTCATGATTCAATGTTCACATCATAATTATAGATAATTCATCAACATTACATGAGTACCAAATTGAATTTCATGATATTCTATCACCTTCAAAACTAATGGAAATATGAAATGAAAATTTAGACACTTGAGGGCATGGTGATAACATGCTCAATGGAATTTAAAGGTGGATTGGATCAACATATCCTATTAGTTGAGTTCTTATACTTGAACATTTTCATTCGATTATTCAAATTCCATAATTATAATATATATAAGGGAAATAATGTAGAACTCATACATGTTGGGTTGAAGTTGGTGATAGAATGAGTTTTGGGCCTGATCTTAAGTAGGAGATAATAGAAAAGGGCATCCAAAAACACATAAAATATGCTCATACTCATCCAAAGAGCTATGCTTACAACAGTTGAAGGGACTTGGATTTTGATGTTTGCAAAAAAGTCTTCCTTTGAGTTTCACCATTGAATAAATTCATTCAATTTTTGAAGAATGGTAATCTTAACCCCAAGTACATTGGCGACTATGAAATTCTTGATCACATAGAAGCAGTGGAATATCATCTTATAGTGCCACCAAATATAGCTCATGTTCATAATGTATTCCATGTATCTCCCCTGAGAAAGTAAATACTTATCCTTTAAAATGTATAGAATTAGGAGGGGGTGCAATTGGAACATAACCTCTCTTATAAGGATCATTTGATGGAGATCTCGGACTATATAAACAAGGTTCTATGTAATAAGACTACCTAACTCGTCCAATTAATGTGGTTGAACCATAAATATGAAGAATAAATGTGGGAACTAGGGGAGAAAATGAGATATAAGTAACCACACCTTTTTCAACTAAGTTGGTGAGTTAAAAATTTAGGGGATAAATTATTTATGGGGTTATGAATGTAACGGAAAATGCTTTTGAAATGAAATTTCGTTCTTGAGAAAATGTGGTTTACTTAGTTTTTCCTCAACAAAACTATATATTTGTAATAATGAAGTGATTATAAATGGATGTGTGACTATCAGGACTCAACCATTATATGACCGTTGGTCCAATATTATTGTTGCTAAGTACGACCTTTCAAAACTATACACTTAGTATTAATTTTAGGATTATAATTTGTGTTTGTAATTGTAAATGAAAATGTATAATTAATGAAGAAAAGAGACAGGATAGCCTCAATTAGTATGGTCATAGCATATAAAGCCCATCTTTTGGAGCTTGGGAGGGAGGTACTATAACTGGGGTTCTCCAATGACCAAACCCAAGTTGGGCATCAACAAGTGAAGATTAAATGAAATTACCTTGGGGATAATTTGATGTTAGTGAAAATTCCCACTCAATCGATGTTAGTCAAACCATCCCAAGAATCAATCTCCATCACACACCTTATCCATAGGTAATTTGAGGATGTTACATGGGGTTATGCGTTAAGGCCCTAGTTACATAATGTGTAATTCCATTGTACAAATTAAATTTTTATTCCATTAACACCATTTTAAAAATAAATTTTCTTAATAAAATTGAGATCTAATTCGATAAATTGATTTTTTGAACACAAATTGTACATTCCATAAAAGATATAAATATTTATTATAAACTAATATATTATGAGTAATACATATTTTAATTAAATATTTTGATAAAAACACAATTTTTTAAATATAAATGCTAAAATGGATATATTTTTCAAAATGAACACATTGAAATTAGTTTAGGGTGAAATAATCATAATTTTCAAGAATACCCCATTTTTAAGGAATAGTAAAAATTACAGTTTGAGATTTTTGGTATTTTTAATGAATTTATAATTATATCATAATGATGTAATAACTAATGAACCTAAATTAGAGATAAGAAATATTTTATTTTATTAATAAATAGATTTAAATTAGTTCTCAAATCTATAATTTACATTGAAAATTCTAAAATGGAAGCTTTAACATTAAAAATGATATTTTGATTAAACTTTATTTTTCCTAGCCAAAATAATTAATATAAAATTGTGGTTTAATCTTGTAGATTAAAATAACAAAAAAAATCCCAAGTGTTAATTGGCCTTGTTGCACATTGACATTATGAAGATGTAATATGGTTTATAGAGAACATTTATACTCATGATTCATCCATCATTACACAATTCATTGAAGGGAGCTATTGGTCCCAAATATCCCATGCTAAAATCATTCATACATGTTCCACAAGATAATAAAACTTCTTCAGATCATGAACCACTAAAGATATGGGTATTATAAATATAAAATCATTACACATGAAATTAAATTGGAATCATTAACATTTCCTCACATAATAACCTATGGAAAAGAGATATAATTCATATTTATTTAATCAATGATTAACCTTTAAAAAGTAGTGGGATTAAAAATCAAATAACTCATGGAATATAAATTCGATTCACAAGAATCATTCTAACAAAACAATAAACATTCATGAAAATATATGAATTTAACCTTTGGATAGTTTGATCATAGGGAATTAGTAACATAAATGATTGTCATCTTAGATTATAAATAACTTGGGAAGACATTCTGAAACCATTTCATAAGTAAATTATCTATTATTATTTGAAAAGGATTCTTTAAAACATAAAATCATTTTGAAACCCATTTTCTTGAAATAAAACTGGAAAACATAGAAAGAAATATTTGAATACCTTTTAGAAACCTTTTTCATTGAAAACATATAAAATGACAATGAAAACATTTTGAAGTCCATTTCATTGAAAAAATTTTAAAAACTTGTAAATAAGTCCTGAAAATCATTTTCAACCCATATATTTTAAAATAATTTGAAAATTTATAAATAATTATTGAAAACATTTAAAATAACTTTTCTAATTATATATTTTTATTAGAAATCTATTTCTTTGAAAATAGGGTTCAAAACATATAGAGGATGATATGAATAACATAAATCAATATTAAAATAATTTTTCCTTGAAAATTAAGATCAATATAATTTTAAAATATATTTTAAAACATTTATTAAATAGTTTTTTTGAAATAAAATAGATTTCAGACCGAAGAGATAAATACTATTAGATTTTTCCTAGAAATAATTTTATTAATTATATTATTGAAAATGAATAGGAAAATGGTATTGATAAAAATATATATCTTTAATAAACATATGGGAATAAAATTCGAGAGTATTCTTGAGATATGGATCATACGATTTCCTCAATATAAGAATAATCATAAACAAACTCGATAAATGATGAGATTGTTTCAATAATAATATTATCACCTATTAAGGTTGAATAATAATCCCATTGTAAGAAATTGAAATTATGTGAAGCATAAAAAATAATTAAAATAATTATAGTAATTAAATAACATGTAAAATAGAATTATATAAGCCTCAAAAATGAATTTAAGTGTATAACAAAACATGAGTCTCAAAGAAAAGAAATTGAGAGAAAACTATTTTACAGATTTGGTAAATTTTGAAAAAAAAACCTCATGAAAAAATGATCATAGAATGGATATGTAAATATCCATAATTATAATTATAATAATCACGGAATAAATTCATGGGCAGTATACATACCACACAAAAGTAATGGGTGGTGAATAAATACTGTATTTCACAAAAATAAAAAAGTCAGATGAAATTCCCATACGTTGTGTCTTGACTCTCATCGTACTTGTTTAAACCACATGTATAATAAATATAAACTTATTATACATATGTTTCAGAAACATATTCTAATATATAATTACATTTACGATTTTTTTATGTCCTTATATTACCTACTGGTTAACAATTATATGTCATGGTTTCATTTTGGGTAACATTAACTTTATTCTTAGCATGTGTCTTGTTTGGTATATATTTTGTAATTATACATTTTATCATTATTTTCATAATGTAAACCATGATATAAATATAATTTATTTTTATTTTATTGTTTTTAATAATATATAGAATATATAAGTATGAAATGAAGTACATCATTCATGGATACGGTAGGTCATATATAGACATGAATGTTATTTCCATTTAACTATTGTGTTGAGAGAAATAAATTAAATGAAATATATGTATATATATCATTATTAAATAAAATTTATGATATAGTATATATATTATATATTCACAGAAAGTATCCTTATTATAATCCATGTAGTGTATGAACTAATCATATTACATTGAGGGGGAGGTAGTCCACACTTCTTCAAATGAACTGATCATATTAACAATGAATAGAAAATAAAAAATGATAAGTGTTATAAAATGAATAAATAATATTAAATAAAAAATACATATGACAGATAACATTTATAAACATATTTTCCATCATAATTTTCACCATGATAAGAGGTAAGGAAAATTGGACAATTTGTTTTGTGAGGTCGTAGTTGGTCATACAGAAAAACAATAATTTTGTTAACCATTAGATGGATGTGTGTGAAAGTGTAGGTAAAACACATAGCATAAATAGTAATATTATATTTTTGAAACTACTTTTTAAATATTTATTTAATAAATAAATTTTATGGGTTGATAAATAAAATAAAATAATGAACCTAAGAGAAGACGTTACCTCTAAATCGGTTTACTCATTTTGGTTTCTGCCAAAAGACTTCCTTATATTGTCTTATTCCCAATGGAAGGATTCTGGGTGGAAGGGAGGATTTTATGGAAGTATATTGGGTAGGTAGTGTCTTATCAAAATTTGTTGGAGAGAAGTGATGAATGGGGTGTTCTAGGGGCCTTTTATAGGGAAGTAAAATGACTCACTTGGAATATTTGAAAAAAGTTATGTGTACACATGATCTTACATAACAAAAGTCATACCAAACCAAAATAAAACAATAATAGATGTTTTATATTGAAAAATATGAGGAATGATATTTTATTTTTATTGTTTATAAAATATGAATTCTTGTTAAATGATGTTTTTTTATTCGGGCACATTTTAACTAATTAAATAATCTCAGTTTACCCTACCAATACAAAGGATGTGGAGGATTGGTCTCATACAACAATTGTAACTAAGATTTGAAGTTGAAATTGTTTATTATAATATTATAAAAGCTTTCAAGAAACCATTTCATGAAATTCTAATCTACTAAACATGTTTTCTCAAAAATGGGGCCAAGTTCATCGAGAAATGGGAGATTCAAAACAGTTTTCAGGAAATGAACATGATATTGGTTGTTGAAACCATGTTAACTCTACATTATATCGAATAAGGATTGTTTATTTTTAGTGATGAATCTTTGAAACATATTGGGTTTTTCCTCATTAAAAGTGAAAAGGTTATTTCTTATTCAACCTGATAGTTGAATCCTCTATGGAAGAATTATCTAACACATGACTAGGAGCTACATGATGTTATTTCTTCATTAAAAATATGGAGGCACTATATTTTTGTGTAGATTTGTGATATATACATAGACCATTAATGGTTGATGTATATTTTTACATAAAAGTAATTCAACATTAGAATGAGGATATTTTTTGAATTTATAAAATACTATGACTATTTAATTCTGTATCACCACATAAGAGAAAACAATGTTTCTGATGAATTATTTAGGAAATAAAATATTTTTCTCAAAATAATTAGGGTTCAAGGAGAGACTATGACAAAGACCTAGTAAAAATAGACATTGGAAACATAAGGGAGGAGACATCATAAATCCAATCCCAAATTTTTTATAAACCATCCATACTAGAGAAGATAAACATATTTTAAGTAGAAGATCTTTTTACACAAAAGAATATACATGATATGATGAATGGTATGTTTCTAACTTCAGTATTGATCAAGAAGGTGTACTAAAATTTAGTACAAGGCTATGTGTGTAGGTTCCTGGTGAAGTGGAAGCACGTGGATGGTGGTATGCAACTTCAGTTTTTTAATTAAAAACAATCAATATAAGAACTTTCATGCTAATAAAACTTCAGATCATCAAAATTGTAAAACAATAAAGAAAAGGGGGGAGTCCTAGAACCATATATAGGATCATTATATGTCGGTTATAATTAATTTAATTAAAAGAAAATAATTTCCATTATGTAATTCTCTCTCCATTGATGTTTCTCATCATGATCTGATGTGAGCCATCATTGCATCATCAAATCCAAGTGTAAGCTTCATCTAGTAGTAATCAGAATGTGCTCCAAATATCTATAAACATCACCAAATGAATATTTGGATTCTGGCATGGAAGAACCTTCACCTGTGATTTCTGCCTTTGATCTCCTTGCAAGATTCTTCTAAAGCGCACTCCTTGATCTGGTGGTGGAGGATCTCTCTCATAATGTGAGAGCATTCATGGGGGAAAAGAATTCTCACATGGCATGAAAGATTTTTCCAAATATATTGTTCAAAACCACAAATAATGGCTAGTCTAACGAGAATATTGTAATTGAGATTTTATTATGTAGAATAATAAAACAAATTAATTAACTGAAATCATTTATTCATTTCATTTAATTCTTAGTAAGACCTTGTGTCTAATAATAATAGTTAACTATTATTATCACTTGACATGTGCCCAGAAAATTACACATAATATTATTAAATTAAATAAATAATATTATTTCTCACAAATCCTTGAAAATACTACATGTCAAGTATATTAATATACATGTTGTTTATTTTTGTTTTTATATTTTCGTTATTTCCTCAACCACATTTATTAGACCTTGAATAATGACTATTTATTTCTTAAATAAATATTACTGAATTACTTGCTAATAAATATATTATTTTACCCACAATATATTCTCTCGAATAAATATTTTTAACTCAAATGAGATCAGGTATCCTTGAATAATTATTAAACCACAATCTAGAATAATATTTATTCAAATTGATAAATGAATATCTAACTAAGATACATGGACACACTTAGTGTGTTAACCTCTAGGATTCATTCTCATGGGAATTATGTGGATCATATCTAATGTCTAATGTTATCATCTAAAACACGCCAAGGAACTCATAGAGAAAGAAGATAACATCATAATGATGTGTTACCTCCCACGAATGCTTACCATGTAATCTAATATCATTGTCATGATATCACCAATGAATCGGGTTTCATGATAGTGCCATCAACCCATGTGTTCGATTATTATATCTTTGGCATCCTAGAATTTAACATTCCCATTCTTTATCATATCCATGGATTTATTTAGGCTATATCAATTCCATCAAGGGGCCTGAGATATCATCATCTGTTATGGAATAGAAGGGAAAATCCTTTCTCAAATTTTTTATTAATGCAGTAGTACTCATGATGCACCAATCATATCCTACCTCTATGGGAACTATGTCCCATCAAATTTTCCATCAACACATCTATGTGTATGAGTTTTAATACCCATTAATAATAATCTTAATTTATAAGGACCAATACACATGTCCATAGATAGGAAAATAAAATGACACTATGTGATGTGGATTTCTTATTGGTAGGTCTCATTCTCATAATATACTCCCCAATATTACTAAAGGCGCACACCATGAGAAAGTGCATCATAGTTTTATGAGTCTGCACCTGTAATGGCTTGTATTATTTTTTCCCACCAAATAACATCATCAGCCATAGAAAATATATTCTAGAATAGTTTTATGGAACTTCCATGTTCTCATCATAGAAGAGATCTACTATGACCCTTTATTGCAACAGGTATCCTTAAAAAATTATAACATGAATTTCCATGCATAAGACCAATAAAGATGTGATAAGGTATTTATTAATAAAAGATTATCATAAAGTAAAAAAAGTAGTCTGTTATAGGCCACCATCTCCAAAATACTCGCACTAGGACTAGATCCAACTTCTAACAAACTTTAACCTGGTAGCTCTCACATGATATTCATGCTTCTGCTAATATAGGCCTTTAGTTATGGGGTCCACCATGTTCTCTTCCATGGACACTTTTCTCACTGCGACTTCTCCCATATAATAGAAATCCATCAAGAGGTGATGCTTCTGGAGAATGTTCTTTACCTATTTATGTGACATTGGTTCCTTTGAAAGAGCTATCGTTGCAGTATTATCACAATACAATGTGATAGGGTTTATAATTTTAGGAACCACATTAATCTCCTAGAAATATATCCAAATACAACTGGATTCCTTGGCTGCATAAAAAACAACTATATTTCTGAACTCTCCTGAAGAATTGGTGAGATAGAAAACATATCCTGATTGTGACTTCATATCATTCTAATGTGTCTAACAACTAACATCAGCATACCCTCAAGTTAAAAGCTCCTCATCTCTTCCACACACTAGAATCATATTCCTAGTTCTTCTTAAATACTTAAGTATAGTCTTAACAGTTGTCCAATGTTATTCTATTAGATCTGCTTAAAATCTGTCGACCATGATCAGTGCATAGGCAACACCAATACTGATACATAATAAGGAATACATGATGGATCATATGGCCGAAGCGTATGGGATCTTAGTTATCAAATATTTTTCTTGTTGTGTTTTTGGAAACATTCTCTAAGAAAGATGTAGGCCATGTGACACTAGAACCAATCCCCACTTGAATTGTTCCATGCACAATCTCTTTAGTATCTAGTCAATGTATATACCTTTACATAGTTCAAGAAGCATCTTCTATTTGTCATTAATGATCTTGTTCCCTAAAATTTATGCTTGTTCACCCAAATCCTTCATGGATAAACACTTGTTCAACCATTCATTAACTGACTACAAAACTTTTATGTCATTTCCATTAATTAATATGTCATCAACATATATTACAAGGATAAGAACCACATTCCCATTAAACTAATTCTAAACCCATGGTTCACATTCATTCTAAATGAATCTAAATTTATTTATGGCCTCATCAAAAAGAATTTTTCATGAACTAGACTTTGGGTTTAATCCATAAATGGATCTGCATCTTTCAAACCTGTTTGGATGCACATTCTATCACAAACCCTTCTAGTTGTGTCATATAGGCAAATTCATAATTGTTCTCATTAATGAATTCTATTTTGACATTCATTTTTCAAATCTCGTAGTCGTGGTAAGAAAGAATGGAAAGTATGATCCTTATGGATTTAAACTTTGAAATTAGTGAGAAGGATTCAATATAGTCAAATCCATGATGTTGTCTGAATCCTTTAGCCACTAGACAAGCTTTATAGGTGCTAAGTTGACCATCCATGTCCAAATTTATCTTAAATACCCATTTTCATCCAATAGGATTTACATCAACATGATCATTGACCATATCCCATATTTGGTTCTGATACATGAAATCCATCTCTGAATTCATAGCTCCTATTTATCTTGAAGCTTCTGATCTCTCTACTAAATCCTTGTAAGAGGTAGGTTCATCATTGTCCAACAAAAATGACACACCATCCTTTGTGACTAGGAAACCAAATCTCTCTGGTTCCCTTACCTCTCTTGACCTTCAAGAAAATACTTATGTCTCTAGCAGATCTTCCACAGTCACCTATGGAACTTGTTCTTATAACAGATCTTGTGTATAATGAGCATCAACTTCGTCGAAGTCAATATTACTCCCACTATCCTTTTTGAAGATGTTCCCCCTCTCAAAAGAGACATCTTGTTTGGAGATTGTCACTTTCTTGTCTAAAGGGTTATATAGGTAATATGATTTCATTTCCTTGGTATATCCTATAAAGATACCCTTATTCCCTAGGGTGCTAGTTTATTCCCCGAGAAAGCCTTAACAAATGCCTCACATCCACATACATGTGTGTGTGACAGAATGGGTTTCTTTTCATTCCATAACATGGAGGGAATTAAATTTTCTTACTTTGGTGGTACTCTATTTAAGGAGTTTTCTGTATTTTTTAATGTATATCCCCAAAAGGATAATGGAATATCTTCATGACTCATCATTGACCTCACCATTTCCAACAATGTGTGGTTCTACCTTTCACTAACACCATTACACTATAGCGTATGGGGAGTAGTGAGTTGAGATATAATCCAAGACTCCTGTAAAAGGTAGATTAACTCTTAGTTTAGATATTCTCCGGCTCAATTCGATGAAATATTGTCTATCTTCTTACCATGATGATTGTCTACATAATTCATGAATTCGATAAATATCTCCAAGGACACTGACTTATGCCTCATTAAGTATATATTTCCATATCTACTCAAATCATCAGTAAAAGTAAAAACATATGAATATCAACCTCTAGATTATAATAGAAATGATCCAAAAACAACTGTGTGAACCAATCTTATAATATCTTTGTCCATTTCACCATGTCCACCCAAAGGAGGCTTAGTTATTTTACCTTGCAAACCAGCATGACATATATCAAGTGGTTTTATCTCAGTAAAGCCTACAAACCCATCTTGGTAATTCTTTATCAAGCACTTCTCATTTACATGACCCAAACGGTGATGTCAAAACTGGGTGTTGTATGGGTCATGTGATTTTGTTTCATTATCAATTGAAAATACTTGGTTTTTGTAATTTAATACATATAAACCATTTTTTAAATGTACCATACCATTACATATTTAGTTTTTATAAAAGAGAAAACCCATATTTATAATCATGAAAATAAATCCATCCATATACAAACATGATATAAAAATTATGTTCTTGGTAACAATATGTACATAATAATAGTTATATAAAACCAAAATCATCCCATTTAGAGATGAGATATGGTAATCACTAATGGATAATGTGGACAGCCTCACGCCATTGGCATCATGAATATCCAACACTCTTATTGTAATTTTTATAAATCTACTGGGTTCCTATATTTTAATACATATGTGAGCCCCACATGATGTATCTAATACCCAATTTGTAAAATGGAAATATTACACTTGATAAAAAATGCACATTTAGTATCCCCATGCTTTCTTGTGCAGTTTCACTTCTAGTGACCTAGCATGCCACATACAAAACACACACCTCCCATTCATTTCCTTGCCTATAATTTTCCCCTTCTTTGAGGGATGGTGTGTGGGGGGGGGGGATTCATAATATTTATAAGTCCTTATCCCATTTACATTGTCATTCCATTTCTTATTCACCATAATTACTGTGGGTTTGTCACACCCCATGTCCTTATCTACCTGGAGAATTATGGTTAGAAGTTCTAATATAACCTTCTCATTATTCCTCCTGTTATAGTTGATAACAATGCTAGAGATAGTCTTGGGAAGTGATGATAGGATAATATCTCTACGAAACTCATCCAAGAACTTAATCCCTTATATTTATAAGTGTTCAATGTATCTAATAAGATTGACTATATGAGGCCCATCTAGCGCAGAATCTCTAATATTAGTTGTGAAAAAATATTTGGAGATCTCATATTTCCCTTGTATGGCCTTCTCTTTATAGGGATCCTTAAGGTGAGACATCATGATTTACGTGACCATGTTTTCAAGTTGCTTCAAGGGCTCATTAGACTTGGTCGATAGCATAAAAAATTTGACATATATGGCATCATCCAAATGTTTCATATAGATAGATATTTCCTTATCACTATCCTCTTTTCTAGGAATAACTAAAATATGATCCTCTAGAAAATACAATTTACAGTCATTGAGAATGATGGCACATAAAAACCTCTAACATTCATGGAAATTAGTGCCGGTGATAAGGTTTTCCTTCTCGAGTATGGTTCACAATGATATGTTTGAAGTCATTTTTCATTCCAATTCTACAAATTTATATGAGAAAATATTTAGTACTTTATCATGATAAAAACTGAGACAAATGAGTAAATTAATACATATTAGTTTCCCACTATTTTCTCAAAATCCAATAGCCCTCACCATTGACATCAGAATATTCTATTACATAAATATTCTGGAAGAACGGATCCATATTTACCTTCCTATTACATTATCTAGGGTTGGTTAAGTAATGTGATTTTTTTAGGTAGGCATTCCAAATGCCAAAATCATTAAGTCACAACTCCTTGATCCACTGAGTGGACTCCCCAATCCCAAAATTCTTTTATTTTTTATTTCCTCATCCTTTTCCTCTTAGTCAAATAAAGTCCTTTTTTGGTAGCCAACCCTAGATGTGAACCAAGTCATTTCAGCCCAAAACCTTGAATTAGAATTCCATGATAATTTATAGTAATCCAACTAGGATTCGTTAACCACTTTGAACTTTTGGTCGATTCTAACCAAGATTATGGAAGGTTATACCAACATAATATTTCATTGAAGGAATTTATCCTTATGAGTAAATTTCAATTATAATATAATTTATACATTCTTGTTAATAACATGTGGGGTTTAATTATGTGATTTACCATGTCTATGATAATATTTATTCATAAGCCAATCTTATTTTTGTTCCATCATGCATTCTTGTTTAATTCATAGATTGTGTTATTGTGACAACACACCCACAATAAATAAACCATGAAACTAAAATAAATAAAATAAATTTAATTATCAATATCTTTTTATATTAGTTAGTTTATCTAGTGGTGGATAAACTAACCCAAGACCTAGGGGAGAACCACCTTGAACCTTCTGGCTTCATGTTTAAAGCTTTCCACATGTCCACCTTTGTATCTCTTTATATATGTTTCTCCTTGGCTCCTCACTAGAGCCGCCTCCTCTAGAATGGGATTTCCATCCATTACATATGGTTTTTTCTCACACGTAGGTGAGGGGTAAAATGAGGTTTTAAATAAAATAATCCCCAGTAACACCGGCCCTACATATTAATGAGAAGAAGGCTCACATGACAACAAATTTAATTTAAATAAATAAATGAAATGAAATCATCAACATAAAATGGTCTTGGTCTAGTTCAGTATCATCCATACATGTAAAGATATTTATACATAAATAAAACTATAATTTAATTATTTAATCATTCTTATTTAAGATAAATCACGCTCGAATAAATTAACTATTGTTAATTAAACAATCCTTATAAATTAAACCCATTTCTGAATTTCCTTGAGATTCTCATCCATCATAATTTCAAACAAATAAATTTTTTTTAAATCATATTTGTATGTAACTTTTAACTTGGAGGCAACCTGATGAATTCCCATTAATAACTACCGAATTAGTAGATATTAATATTACGCAGATGTTAAATTAAACACACATGTATATAACACATATCACATGTTTTTCCTTATATTTACACTTTCATCATGGTACATGTCTCAAGGGTTTGTATAATATAATATTAAATTTTAATAAATGATCATAATTTTGATTAGTACATAGGTCATAGTTCCAATTACATGAAATTTACTATCATTCCTCTTCCATCTGAAGTACATTCCTAAGGATACGGTGTGTGAGTGTACTTTCTAAATCTTAGGAGTACATGGCACGTCTCGTGGGCCATACACTATGTAGTATCCACGTTACACGGTCTCTAGCTTGGATATCTATGTATGGGGTACACGGTCCAACCTTAACCCGAATGAACTACATGCCGTGTCTAGTGGGAAACAAAGTGTGTGATCCAGAAACTGTGTGCCGCCTATTACTAGTCAAGACACATAGTCATTAAGACTTATATAAAATCCAATGACATGGATTGGTTTTGTGGATCAATCAAATGAATTGAACCTTGACTATATGGCGTGTTCTACCAAATACATGTTGTTTGTTCTAGTGTTGTATGACTATGAACCTTTCGCACCTCCGGATGAGATAAAATGTTATATTTCAATCAAAATTAAATGACAAATAACATTTCTGTAAGGTGAATGAGAAACTTAGGAGGTGGAAAAAATATTGAGATTCAGATTTATAAAATGATTAACTAGAATTGAAACAACTAAATTATTAAATGCGTAAATAATCAATGAAAAAAAATAATTATAATCAAGGATTTGACTTTTGTGATACCACATGTAGGTTCTAGGTGCAATAAAAGTGTGTGGATAGGTGTACCCAACTTTAATTTTTCCATTAACAACAATCAATCTGAGATCTGTCGTAATGATAAAACATCAGATCTTTAGAATAAAATTATGAATGAAAGAAAATAGGGGAGTCCTAAAAGCATAGAGACGATCATCATATGGTGTTTATAAATAATTAAAATATAAGATGAGAATTACCTTGAAAGAATCATTCCTCAGTTTATTTTTATGGTCACGATGTGATGTGTTCTATCATTGAATCATAAAATCCATGTTTTGGGTTCCTCTTGCGGTGATCCACATGTGATCCAGATATCTCCAGACGTACCCAACGGGATATCTAGTTGGTAGCATAGAAGAGCTCTCTCTTGAGAATTCCACCATTGAATTACATGAGAGATGATTCTAAAGCGCTCTCATTGATCCAGTAGGGGAGGATCTCTCTAGTAACTTAAGATCATTCTTGGAGAAAAATAATTCTCTCTACACTTGAGATATTTTTCCAAATACGTAGTGCACAAACACATAGAATGTCTAAGATAATGATAATAATGTAATTAGGATTTTATTAAATGGAATAAGAAAATTAAATAATTACCCAAAATCATTTATTCATTTCAATTAATTATTAGTAATAATCCATGTCTAATCATAACAGTTGGCTATTATTATCACATGACTTGCACCCAGCGAATTACAACTAATATTATTAAATTAAAAAAATAATATTATTTCTCACAAATACCAATAAAAAAACATGGTGTGGATATTAATATAAGGGGAACATATTTTTTTCTACATTTTCTTTATTTCCTCAACCACATTTATTAGAACTTGAATAAGGACTATTTATTTCTTTAATAAATATCACTAAATTACATGATAATAAATCTATTATTTCTCCAAAAATATATTCTCTTTAATAACTAGTGTTGAAATAAATAATATTAGGCATCCTTGAATAATTATTGTACCATAATTGGGAATAATATTTATTCAACATGTTAAATGAATATTTAACTCGTATACATGGAAACACTTACGGGGTGACCCTCTAGGACTCTTTCTCAATGTAATTAGGCAGAGCCTACCTAAAGTCCACGGTTAGAAACTACAAACACACTAAGGAATCCATGGAGAAATAATTTAATGCCACAATGATGTGTCACCTCCCACAAATGGTTACCATGTTTTGTAATCCATTTTTCATGATGTCTCCAATCGAGCTGGTTTCATGATAGTTATGTCAACCCATTAGTTCAATTATTCATTCTTTGACTTCCCAGAATTAAACATTCCCATTCCTTACCATTTCCATGGATTTATTTATCATATTTCAATACCATCAAAGAGCCTGACATATCAACTTCTGTTTTGGAACAAAATGGAAAAATCCTTTCTCACATAATCTATTAATACAGTATTACTCGTGATGCACCCAATATATCCTACTTCTCTATGAATAGAGTTTCATCCCAATTTTCTTTAATGCATCTAATTACATGAGTTTTTATACCTGTTAATATTAATCTTAAAGTCTAAGGACAAATACACGTGTTTGCAGATAGGAACACCCAATTACACTATGAAATTTGGATTTTCTAATGGAGGGTGTCGTTCTCAAAAAATTGTCCTAGGTATTACCAAGTGCGCACACCATGAGAAGGTGCCTCAAAGTTTTATGAGTCCTCACACCTAATGGTCATCATTAATTTTCTCCTCAAATAACATCATCTGTCAATTGAACATATTTTCAAGAATAGTGTTATGGCAAATCCGGGTTCTCATTATAACAAGGATATGCTTTGACCATTTAGTGCAACAGATATCCTTAAGGAGTAATGAAATGTATTGTAACACATAAGAACAATCAAGATTTGATAATTTATTTTTTAATATGAGATTTTCATAAAGTACAAAGTAGTTGGTTCTAGGCCACCAACTCCAATAAAGTGTTCGATTTATTTTGGAAATAATGATTGGGATTATGGATGAATATAATCACTCAAAATTTTCTATACATCATGGGACCACTAGAATATATAGGGAACTTTTTGATCATTAGTGGTTAGATAATATGAAAAGGGGGATTGTCGGCTACACTACAAGGCGTATAGTGTGTCCAAAAGGGATGGAAGAGTGGCAACATCCAAAACAGTTCTTACAAAAACTACTCTTACCAACATGGAAGTGGGACAATATCACTATAGAAATTGTCATTATTCACCTGAATACATCCAAAGGAAATAGTTGGATATTGTTTGTGGTGTATCATCTCACCAAGACTACACATTTATCCACTGTTTGAGAAAATTTCTCTCTTGACCAACATTCCAGGATTTATTTAATGGTATATGTGAGGTTTCATAGGGTATAACATTTTATCATTTTTTATAATGATTCAAGGTTCACATATAAATTATAGTTTATTCTTCAACATTATATGAATTCTGAATTTCATTTCAGTATTTCCTATCACCTACAAAAATAATGGAAAATATAAAAGGAATATTTAAACACATGAGGACATTCTGATAACATGATCAATGGAATTTAGAGGTGGATGGGATCAACATTACCCATTAGTTTATTTCTCATACAAGAACATCTACCATTCGATTATTTAAATTTCATTGTTAGAAGATCTATATGGGAAATAATGTAGAACCCATAATTTTTGTGTTGAAGTTAGTGAGAAAATGATTTTTGGGATTTATCTTTTGCAGGATATGATGGAAAAGGCCATCCAACAAAACAAAAAAGATTCTCACAGTCATCTGAAGAGCTATGTTGACAACTGTTGAAGTGGCTTGGATTTTGATATTTGTAGAAAAGTCTTCCTTTGAATTTTATCATTGAAGAATTTAATTCAGTTTTGGAAGAAAGAGAATACTAACCCCAGGTAAATTGGCCCCTATAAAATCCTTGATCACATAGGAGCAGTGAAAGATCTTCTTGCAGTACCAAAAAAATATCTCATGTTCATGATGGGTTCCATGTATCTCCCTAGAGAAAGTACATACATAACCCTTCAAATGTATAGAATTTGGAGGTGGTGCAACTGGAACACGACCTCTCTTATTAGGAAACTCCGATGGAGATCTTGGACCTTATATACAAGTTTATATGAAACCGGACTTCCCAACTCATAAAATTATTGTTGACGAACCATAAATATGAAGAAGAAACATGGGACTATAGGAGACAATAACATAGAAGTACACACACGTTTATCCATTTCTTCTCACTAAAAAAATCCTCCAAAAAATATTGGGAATTTTTACCTCTTAAGTATTCCTTTAAATGTTTTCTTAATCCCCCAAGGTCCCAATCCACTATTTTTTGGAGTAAATCATTGTGGTAAGGGAAATATACTTCCTTTCACTTACTTTCAAGAACCCCTTTTTGCATATGTATTCGGGATGTTATGGTCATGTTCTCTTATTTTATTCGTATTCATTTCATTGATAAAAATTATTTTTTATAAATGGTATAACCTTATATCCTCTCATTTACCCTTTTCTAAGACCACATTTTATACCCATTATGCAGCCGATTTTACATCTCAAAATTTCTCTCTTATCCTAATGAAATTGTAAATTTTTTTGAATACCTAAAAAAAATTATTTTATAAGGGTTTTCACAATGATATAAATAAGACTAATTTTATTCTAGTATTTTAATATATAAACCTTTATTTTCCTTTCAATGGGTTATAAGTGACATAATTATCATTTTTTGAATCACTTTTGAAACACCATAATTTTTAAATGAAACTCATTTTATTTTATTCACCATGGGTATTTTATTATTTTTTTATTATTATATAGTTATCTCACATGAAAATTAATACATATGAAGTTTCTTCCCTAATAGATAACCAATGAATTGGGAAAATAATTTAACATCTAGAGAATATATGTGTTATCATACCTTGGGGAATAACCATGGTAGTTTTTTATGACACATGATTGAAAAAACATTGTAATATGCTTATGAATGTTTCATTTAAATTTTTTATCCAAATTTAAAAGTTATTATTCATGTTATTATTGTTATTATATTCCTATTGTTCCCTCCTTGTCATTATGACCCACGTTCTTATTGATATCCCCCATGATCCAAAGTAAATTGTTTTCTTATATTTGCCTGACTCGGTATTATACTAACCCATTCTTTTAATGTATGTCCCCAATTTATGAGAGGTAGTAAAATTTACTTTGAATTAACCTTTGATGAATTCTTTTGAGTCGATTATAATAATGTTTTATGTTTTTATATATCATGTATGTTATTTTTATGAAACTAAACTTTAAAAGATCATATGTTTGTGAAATGTAAATTAAATGTTTATATAATAAAAAGATGGATTCCATATATGGTATCAAAATATGGTTTATTTATTTGTATAAATTATGATTGGAAAACATTAGGATGAAAGTTAAGGAAAATATAATGTATAATAAAACATCTTGGTATTTTGGTGAAGTATTAAATAAGTGGTTTCATAGTAATGAAATTTGATTGAGATGTGAAGAAGCAGATGTGGCTCTTGAATATATGTATATAGTGATAAAACCCAAAGAAACTACTTTGAGATAGATTTGAATAGGAATGGGTGCATGACAACAGGCCGCACTTTACACCTAGTTTGATACTCATGGGGAGGTATTTTTGCCTAATCAAATGATTATTATGAACCATTATGAAGGATTTATAGAAAATTTAATTTTTTAATGAATTAAATCATTACAAATTATGTTTCAAGATATAAAATTTCGTTGAATCGTAGTATTATTTATAGAAACATGAATCTCACTATGTTTTTCTTTTTCTACAAAATGTATGGAAATAAAAAGAACTATGTAATTGGTGAGTGAAAAAGACCATGTGTTGATGGCCCTCTTATGTAATCTATAAGGGAAAAAGTCATGAGAATTGTGAATCATCTAACGTGAGTTATGGAAAATATGTTTAATTAAGCTAAGATATCAAATTCACTCTGATGGGGACAAATTTCTATTTAATCCTTTATGAGTTAATGACCACATTCTTTCAGTGGATCTATCACCCCATTTATTGGTGAACAAAGCTCAATTGAAAAGGTCTTCTCTCTACATCATTGTTCTAAAAAAGAGAAATTCACCTAGGCAATGTCCCGTTTATTGGAAGAAGATGATATATGGTGGAATCTGATTAAAAATTGGAAGACAATAAGGGATTTTGAAGATATAGAGTGGGAATAATTCAGGGGAACATTTTTTTAAAACTATTTCCCCAGTATAATGTGAATGATAATAGAGAAAGAGTTCCTAATTCTAATGTAGAATGAAAATGAAACCTCTAGAAGTAATGATATTATCTTTAATAGAAGTTCTATACAGGATGAATAGGATTTCAGAGAGATGCAGTGGTCCCATAGATCAAATGAAAAAAGGGATAAATGGATCCAAACATAGGGAAGAACATTAATCATTGAAGAGGTTGAAAGCAAGTGAAACTTCCCACATGCAGCAAATGTGGGAATAATCATTCGGTTAAATGGTTCTCGATTTCAAAAAATGTAACAGTTGTTGAAGATATGTCTATATAGCTCAAAACTATTTTAGTGAAGTGAAGCATCAACTTATCATCATAATGACAAAGGGAATATAGTGTAGGTATAGCCTAAAGTCCAATGATTCAAGTGTGGAAATCATGGTAAAATTTACTACCATTGTTCAAATCATAAGATAATAGAGGGTAATCACCCTACACCTCATCAAAGGCCAACAGATCATGGTAAATAATTTCCATTAACAACGGGTGAAGTTGAATCTCCAAATTATTTGGTGGTATATACTCTCATTGCTCTCTCAAAACTAGAAATTACTTTGTTAGATTATAATTCTATGCATTCCTTTATTTCCTGTAAGATTTCAAATAATATAGAATTAATCCATGAACTGATATAAGTATAGTTTTCAATCAAGACTCCTTGAGGGATTATCCCATCTTGAACAGTGTATAGAAATATTAGAATTTACATTGGAGAGAATAATATCATCGCAAATATAGTAGTTATTTTTTTTGGAATATTACATTATACTAAGAATGGACTAGATCTCAAATTATATTTCTAATATCAACTATAGAAGAATGAAAATGTCATTATTCTTGAATGGAAAATGTATAGTTGTATTGAAATGAGAGATATCATGACCAAAGATTTGTCTACAATCACCTCCTAGAGACTTATTTATTGAAATGATCAGGGAAGATGAATAAGGAAATGAATATATATGAATAGTGAATGGTCCTATCATTCATGAATACATTAATCTATTTCCTATGAAGTTACATGGAACTATCCTAGAAATATAGGTATTTTATTCTATTGAACCCATTCATAGATCCCAGTAAATGTCAATGAACCTATATAGAATGGAAAATATGGAGCTGAAGGAATTAAAGAAACAACTCCAAAATCTTTTGTATAAGGGTTTAATCCAGAAAAGTGTGTATCTTTAGAGAAAAAATGTTCACTTTGTAAAGAAGTAGGATGGATAAATTAATCTATACATTGAATATAGAAAACATAACAGGATCGTTGTGAAGAAAGACTACCCATCCTCCAATGGTTGAGGGTTTATTTGACTAGATCTTTGGGGATCAATTCTTTTCCATGATTGATGTTCAATATGGTTATCATCAATTGTGGGTGAAGAAAGAAGAAATTATAAATAACTCCTTCTGATCATGATATGTGCATTACAAGTTTGTTTCTATTCCTTACATCTTGACTAATTCTCCTTCAAATTTTATGTATTTTATTAGTAAGACTGTAAGGAATACCTTGATAAATTTTTGGTAGTTTTTATTGATTATATTATGATATATTCTAAAACATAAAAGGAGAATGAGGATTATCTAAGGGTTATATTACAAACACAAATGAAGGATTGGGTATTTGGAACGTTTTTTAAATGTGAATTTTGGTTACAATAAATTGCATTATTGGGGAACATTATAACCAATGAAGGAATCTCTGTTTACCATACCAAGACAATGGTTGTCAAGGGGTGGCATCATCCTACATTAGTAATGGAGATTCATAGTGTCAATTATTCAGTAGGATATTATATTAGGTTTGTGAAAACAATTCATTCCTTTCTAATCCACTAACCATGTTACCTTGAGAGGGATCCATTTTTGTCTGGACAATGGAGTGTGAAAAAAGTTTCTAAGAGATGAAGAATATATTTGTGACTTCACCCATGTTAACTCTACACTATATCATAAAAGGATTCATTATTTTCAGTGATGGATATCTGAAATGGATTGGGTGAATATTCATGAAAAATGAAAATGTGATTGCTTATGAGTCTCTATAGTTGAAGCCACATGAGTAGAATTACCATATGCATCGCCTGGAGCTAGCTTGGGTAATTTTATCTCTGAAAATATAGTGGTGTGACCATTTTGATAGGAACCATGATATATAAACAGACCATCAAAGTATGAAGTATATTTTTACTAAAAAATTAATTCAACACGAGACAGGGGAGCCATTTTGGTGTTCTTAATGACTATGATTGTTCAATTCATTATCACACCAGAAGATAAAGAATTGTTATTGATGAATTATTTATGAAAGGCCATGTTGTTATGGAAATTATGAGGATTCAAGGAGATCCTTTGATCATAGATCTATTAAAATTGGACCTACTAATCATAAGGGAAGGAAAATCATCAACCCTATCCCAAATTATTTCTCAAAAATCATTACTAGAGAATATTAAGAAATTTCGATTAGAATATTCCATGTGAAAAAAAATAGAGGCTATGAAGAATGGGACGTTTCCTGAGATCAATATTGATCAAGAAGGTCTACTAAAACGTTGTACATGGCTATGTGTTCCATTTATTCTGAAAATAAAGGAGGTTATTGATAAATCTCATTGATCTACATTCTCTAGGCATCATAAAAACACTAATATGAATATGGACCTTCATCATCATTATAGGTTGGATAACATGGAAAGGGAGATTTTCAACTACACTATAAGGTTTCGGGTATGTCAATAGGTGAAGGAATAAAGAAAAATAATAAAGGGGTATCACTACCACTACTCATACCTATATAGAACTGAGACACTATCACTGTGGACTTTTTCCCTAGTCTCCCAAAAATATCCAAAGGAAATAATATGAAATTGTTTATAGTGGATCATCTCACCAATACTTCCCATTTCATCAATATAAAGAATATTAATTTTTTAAAAATATTTCCATGCTTTAAATAAATGAATTGGTGATGTTTCATGGGTACCACATTCTTTCATTTTCGATCGTGATCCAAGGTTTACAACAAAATTATGGAGAAGTATTCAAATTTCTCTGAGTACCTAATTGAAATTTTTATGGAATATCACCCCCAAACTGATAGAATATCTAAAACAACTATTCAGACACTCCAAAAAATTTTGAGAACATGCTCAATTTAATTTAAATTTGGATGGGATCAATATGTCCCATTAAATGTGTTCGCATATAACAACATATTTCATTCAATTATTCAAATGGAACTCAATAATGCTATATAATGGAAGAAATGTAGAACTCTTACTTGTTTATTTGAAGTTGGTGACAGAATGCTTCTTGGGACTAATATTGTGTAGGATTTGATGGAAAAGTTTCTTACTATCCAACAACACCTAAAGTATGATAATAGTATGTAGAAGATCTATATTGAAAACCATTTATGGGACTTGGAGTTTGATGTGGGTGTCAAATTATTCTTTCTAATTTCACCTTTTAAGAAAGTCATTACATTTTGGAAGATATAAATTATTATCCCCATGTACGTTGGCCCCTTTGAAATTATTTATTTCATTGGAGTAGTTAACTATCACATTTTACTACCACCAAATATATCTGAATTTCTAGATATATTCCATGTATTTATATTGAGAAAGTACATACCTGACCCTTCACATTTACTGAATCTAGAGGTTGTGCAATATAAACATGAACTCTCATATAAGGAGCATCCAGTGGAGATTTTGTCCCATATAGAGAAGGTTCTATTCAACAATACTACCCACATAAATGAATTATTGTAGATGGACCATAAATATTAAGATAAAAATTGGGAACTAGAGGTCAAAATGAGACAAAATTACCCTCACCTTTTGTAAAATGATATGATGAGTTAAAATATTTGGGGATAAAATTTCATTAGGGAGGGAATAAAGTAATTACCTATATTTTTTTAATAAAATTTTTTTCCTAAGAAAATGTGTCTTATATTGTTTTGTTCTAAAAAAATAATATCTCATTAATAATTAGCTAAGTATAAAGAGAAATGTGACTATTGGGAATCGAACGTTATATGAAAATTGGGCAACTATGACCATTTTTTTATATCAACTTTGGAAAAATATACTCTTATTATAAATTTTAACATTATAATTAGTGTTTAAAAGTAAAAATGAAAAGGTATAATTAAGGAATAAATTATAAATGATAACCCCAACTAGTAGGTTTATTTCTTATAAAGCCCATTTTTTAGATCTTGTGAATGAGGTAAAATAACAAGATTTTTCCTTTTACCAAACCCAGCTTGATCATCAAAAAGTGAATCTAGAAAAAAAATTATGGGAGACGTTTAAGTTAGTATAAACTATCACTCAGTTAATGTTTATTGATCTATTCCGTGAATCTATAACTATTATACACTTTACATATAGGTTATATGTGGGGGTTTTAAGGTTTTATGTGTCAGTGAACTAGTTACATAAAGTGTAATTCCATTGTATAAATAAAATTTTTATTCTACTAATTTCATTCTAAGAATGGTTTTTCTTAACAAAATTGAGATGGAATTGTATACAATTAAATTTTTGGACAGAAATTGTACATTCAAAAAAATATATAAATATTTATAATAAACTAATATTTTATGAATAATAAATATTTTAATCAAATTTTTTTATAAATAATTATTATTTAAATATAAATTATTTAATAATTTTATTATTTTTAATTGTTAGAAAGTTTAAAATTAATTTTCAAATTAGATATTATTTTTTAATAAATCAAGATTTATCTATCTGGAAGTTGAAATTATAATATCTTATAGAATTATTCTGGTGACATTTTCATCCTTTCTGAAATCATCGCATCAAACTTATGTTAGAGTGAATTTATGAGAATTTTCTAGAATACATTATTTTTTCATGAATATTAAAAATACAGTTTTAGGTTTCGGTATGTTTAATGAATTCTTAATTATGTCATAATTATGTAATACCTAATTAACCACTATCCAAAAATTAAAATATATAATTTTATCAATATATAGTCTTTTATTATATTTTAACATATTTTATGTCTATAATTTACATTCTAAATTCTAAAATTCAATCATTAACATTAAAAATATTATTTTGGTAAAATATTATTTTTCCTTTCCAATATAAGTAGTATATAATTTTATTCATCACATTTGGATAAAAATAACATAAAATGTGTCTAAAGTGTCCAATAGAATGTTGAAATATCTTGTTCAATCCCATGGTTTTAATTTTCCACAACCTAACTTTCCTATTCTTATATTTAGGAATTTATAACCAAATTCTTCCAATTTTTTATTAAATAATGATCCATTTCTATATTTAAATACACTCAAAATCCATATTTCATGAATATATTATAGTTTTAACACCCAAATATTCATCACAAGGTCTCCTTATTCCCCTAAGGTCCTAATCTGCATGTTTTAAGAGTAACTCATTATGGTAAGAGAAATATCCTTCTTTTACCATCGTTTCAAGAACCTTTCTCTGAATATGTATTTTGGATTTTATTGTCACTCTCTCTTATTTCATTTTTATTCATTATCTCACTTCCAAATTATGTTTTATCATTGGTACATCCATTTCCCCTCTCTTTGTACCCTTTTCTAAAACTATGTTTTATACCCGTTATGCAGTCAATTTTACTTCTCAAAATTTCTCTCTTCTCCCCATGAAATTCCATTTTTATCATTTTTTGAATACCAAATACACTTTATTTTCCCGTGATATTCACCAAGATATAAAAATTATTAATTTAATTCTGTTATTAATTTATAGAATACTGACATTCCCTTTTTGTGGGTTATGAATTACATAATGATCATAATTTTAAAGATCTATTGAAACACTGTGATTTTAATTTGAAGCCCATTTTAATTTATTCTCCATTAGTTATTTATGAATTGATTTATTATAATATATTTTTTTCAAATGAAAATTAATATATATTAATGGTTCAACCTAATAGAGCTCTAATGAATTGGGTAACGAATGTAATCACTAGAGATGACATGTTTTAGGATACCTTGGTGAATAAACATGGAAATTGTTGTAGACACCTCAGTGAAATCCCTTAGTGATATTCTTATGAATGTATTGTTAAAATGTTTTATCCACATTTAAATGTTATGATTCAAGTTATTATTTTCATGATATGTCTCTTTTTCATGTCTTATCGTTATGACTTGTTTTATTATTGACATTCCTCAAGATCACAAGTAATTGTCTCCCGTACATTCCATTTCATGGCCTTATTCTCACCCATTCGTTTGATTTATGTCCCCATGATATTATATTCAGTTTATATACTTATGATTAACCTTTTATGAAGCCTTTAAATTCTGTTATAATAATATTTAATGTTTTTGTGTACTATGTACCTTATTTCTAAGAAACTAAACTTTAAAAGATAATTAGTTTGTACCATGTAAATGAAATGATTATGTAATAAAAAAGAAGGATTCCATAGTGACCTTATCTTTAGAAAACCCATGTTTTCAACACTATAATATATATTCTCATGTGTAAATTATTAATTATAGTTTCATGATAAAAAATCATTCATCAACTAGTTTCATTTATGAGAAGGTTAACAAATTTTTTTATTTTTTTATTTTTTGAATTTCTAGTATTTTCACCACTAACATAGAGTCAAATAAAGGTAAAAAAATGTATTTAAAAATCGAATACTATAATTCCTAGACCAATTGTCACCAATTTTTGGCATCTAGTATTAAATAATATATAAAATCTAAATTCCAATAAAATTAATTCCCAATCCAAGAAACAAATTTCATGAACCCAAAAACAGAATTGGTGCTTCAGAAAAATCTATTTATGATTTGAGAACTATGAAAAAATTGAAATTATTCTTAATTATTTAAATGAACAAAAATAATAAAAATATCAAACAAATTTAAAGAAAAGGAAAATCTCTTCCAACTTGATTTTTATATTTAATAACCTTTTTGTGGTTTTAAAATTGAATTATTATTCCTATTTTCTAATTTAATGTAATAAATAATAATTAGTTTAATAATTGATGTGTCTTTAGTAAATAAAAAGTCATTGAAATTTTATTTGGAATATTTTTTTAAAAATTAAATATTGTGTTATTCCCCACTTTTTGAAATTAAAAATTCAAACCCTTTTTATCAAAATTTTTCCAAAGTGTAAAAAAATAATTTAAACATTCATCTTTGAATATCATTTAGAGGAACCAGATTTGTTTCCTACTTTCAATGAAACTAATTCCCACTCCAAAACAATGTTGGAACTAGATCTGACATAGGGATAATTCTTAAATTTCTATACATTTTTTTGATTATCTTGATAATAATTTATTAACTAATTTTTCATGTGTAGATTTTATATCTACCGCTTCTAAGATGACTATTTTTTTATAAAGAGGATGAGATGGTTGAAATTAAAGAATGAATGATGTTCCTAGTTAAGGAAAACACTATTAATACTTAAAGATGGTGGTACCATGCAATTTTCAAGGAAGAAATCATTTTCCATGATAAAATTAAATATGAACCGCTTCTTGGAATTAAAATTCTATAACCTATTTATGCCATTTGTGAGGATACTATTATGAGAAGTTTTTTTATATTTTTTTCTTATATCCACTACTTCATTACAAATAAATATTAACGGAATTGAACTTAATGAAATCTAATTTTATGATCTTATAAAATAATTGAGAGATGAAAAATAATTAAAAAAATTGTTTTGGTTGTATTTAACAATAAAACCCCACCCAACATAAAATTAAGGATAACATACTAGAACTACCAATTGGAGGTAATCATAATACCTATAACTAATTTTATGCTCAGTCCACGTTTCTTATTACTACCGTTTTTCAATTTTCCATTCATTTATTTTATTATAATTAGAATTAATTTTTTTCATGTATATTTCCAAGTTTTATATTTTAGGAGGATAATATAAGGATGTTACTTTAGAATAAAAACTATGTTGTGTATTTCATTCCTACATTCTATTCATGTATTATATTAATTATTTTCTTTTCTCATATAATTAATTACCAATAATTACATTTTAAAAAAATGTGGGGTAAGAAGATTATTTTTATATTAGAATTTTGTATGCTTTCATTTCAAATTTATGTGTTTATATTTTCATTACAATTTTTATTATTTTAAAACATCTTATGATCTTCAACATATTACAATTTTTAATTTAAAATCATTTTCCATGAAACTAAACAACTTGATTCATGTAACTAAAAATAACTTATTATTTAAAGGTTTTTATTTCTATATTTAAATTATGTAAATTCGTGAAGAGATTATTGAATTTAGAATTCAATTCCATGAATGTTGTTAAAAAGTTAAAATCACACACCTATATGGCCTATAAACCATTTTACACCATATTCTCAATAACCACACTTCCTTATTGAACCAAAAAATCGTTTTTTAATTAGAAATATCCTTGTTTATTTTAAGAACATTGAGATTTATAGAATTTGTGTTCATAAATATTGAGACTATCCATTTTTTATTTATATTCCATTTGATTTAAAATTTTAATTATCATTATTTTTTCTTATATTTTCATTTATCCTTTGTGAGAACTTAGTATCCATAAACATCCTATTTATGTATCCTATTTATAATACAGTTTCCAAATCCATTACATTATTGGAGTACATATCATGATTTTAGTAAAGCTTGAGTGTGGGGAGATACTATGTGACTTTCTCTTCCATGTTGGGCTACTTATGGTAGATAAACAATTAGTGCTCGGATAAATAATTTTTTATAATGGAATTATTTCCTTTATGGATCATTCAAGGAAAATAAATTTGGTCCTTTTTTATCATTCAATAAAGAAAAAATTCCATTATAAATATTCAAAAATAATAGTGAATTTTGGAATGAAAATTTCTTTCTAATGATAATAAATTGGGTAATTTATGTGAAATAAATGAAATAAATTTTGAAGTAATTTTAGATATAATTTTATTTCTTGAATAATAGGGATAAGACTATCCTTGAGTGGAATCTAGAACCATGAAATATTTCCTCAACAAAGATTAAAACCATATCCTTCTACTTCGGAATCTTTTTTTTTTGAATCACACCACCCATAAATCCTCAGAATAACCCATTTCTACTTCCTTATTATGAATAAAAATTTTAACCTTATTTGGGTAAATATTTAGAAATTGATTAATGTTATAGTGACCCTTGCACTTATTTAGATGAGGAAAACGTTGTTCAAAATAAAAATCAATTATATATGGTAAAGCTGGTGAGGTATGAATCATTTTTCATAGAATAATTAACAAAATGGTATTGGAATGAATTATCGTAATGGACAATTTTTAAATAAATCTATAAACAAGGTCTAATAAGTATGGTTTCCTAATTTTACACTATGTGAATTTCATCATCATGTGATTAAAGTTTCTTATATAAATTTATTTTGAGTGATCACTTGTCTCGGAATCCAAGTTTCAACTATGGAGGATTCAACAATGATTATATTTTTATTATTTTTATTGGTATTTTAGTGAATATATCACCACAAATTTTTCTTTTTATGTAAAAGTTCATCATTTTCTTATTTTTTTATTATTTTTATGCTTAATTTTGGAAATTACTTAATTCTATATGTTTAATAGTTCTTTAACACTTTGGTATTGTGATAATAAAATTTTTTATATACATGAAATTTTAAAAAAAATTATGGTACACTGACTCATGAGATTTAATAATAATCAATATACCAAGTATGAAATAGACATACATGAGGCATAAATAAATTAACCAATTTGGAAAATATTTTTTCAGATAGGATTGAAAAAACATCATTAATGGATAAAAAATGGTCCACAATTTTCAAAATGTGGTGATTAAAAAATGATATGTAATAGAAAACCTAGTATCAAATCTCCAATAAATACAATGTTAGAATTTATTCTTTCATATGTTTGATGGGTGTGTTCAAGAAGAGGATGGTGAAGAGTACCCTTGTAATGACCCACCTTCACCGATACGAGGGATGGGACATAAAATTTCTATACCCTTCCTTCCTGATGCTGAAGGAGATATAATGATCCTTGAGTCATACCTTAAATAGGTCACAAAGTGGCAACTAGAACAAAGGGTATATAATCACACATAATATAGATTGCATTGACCTTTTTATTTAGTAGTATTGACATATAAGATAGTAACTTCAAAACATCACCAAAATAGGAAGTAAAAGTAATGAAAAAAAACAATCAATTCCCATATGCATATTCTAATAATAATTGGTACAAAAATACAAAAAACACCAAAGGGGAGTACTAAAAGAAATTAAAAGCAACGTCAATGGTCCCGACATTTGAGCTAATAGGGTCTGACATGGTCTTTGATATCCTTTTGAAAACATGAATGCAGTTTTATATACGTAGCATGAGTATACATGTGTACTCAGTAAAGAAAACTAAAAGCTATCATGCACAAGTACGGAGGAATTATAATTCCCCATGAGAAAAGGAGATAACCAAAGAACCTAGTAAGAAAACTATCCACCCAAACCTCACCAAGGGACACTCCCCAAATAACATGAGTCATGTAATGTAATATTAATAACACATCAATGTTTAGGTACCCCACGCCACATTCCCACTGGTTAATGAAGACATCCTACGTGTCAGACCTCACCCTCCATTCTCACCATAGTCCTACTGCCGCCCCAACAACAACTATTGGGGCCACCAGAAACATAGCTACGCCATCAAACACCTGGGCCACCACAACCAAATCTACACCCACAAACACCTGGGCCACCATAACCACATGTATCCATTCCCAGAAACACCTAGGAGAGAACAAATACCACCATTCCCAAAGACTTCTGGGCCCAAAAAACTACTTCCACACCCGAAAACACCAGGGCCTTATCCCGAAGACACTTAGGAAACAATATTCTTGCACGCACCTGGGCCAAAAACCAAAAAAAAAACCCTACCCGAAAAATATTGGGCTATAATGGACCGCGGACCATCACAGCCTACCCAAAGAGTCTTTAGATACTCAAGAAAGGGAGCAGAAAAGGAGCTAATAACCATCCACTCATAGGAGTATTGGAAAAAATTCCCTCCCTTATGAAATGGGGGTGTTCGTAATTAAGTTATCAACTTGTGTGGGGCACGAATAAGAAAGATAATAACTGAATTATACATTTATGTAAACAACCACTCTTCCAAACCATGGGGTTCCAAAACTAGCCCACACACAAACAGCCTCATTACTATTCATCCATAAAGAGATTAATAGCCAAAACTAACATACAACTCATTCCCAGAAAAACAAATTCCCCATTTAACCCATTATTGTTATCACATTAAAGTGGTTATATTTAAATAATTCTTCACTACCAAGAAACTAATAGGCATAGACACCAGCCGAGGAAGGAAAAATATCCAAGCAGCAAATTAAGCCTTCACACCTGGTTCCCATGTAATGTCACAACCACAAAAGGGGTTTGTGAGATCCCTCAAAGTACTAGAACCAAACCAAGCCCCTACATACTTCCTCACATGGTATCATATCCACAACCAATAACTGCACAACAGGGGAACCCATCCCCATCCACGTCACCCCACAAGCATCAATAAGAATAACCACACATATTACCATGACTGTGCAAGAATTTTTGTAGATTCAAACAAACCATTTAATTAGTCCTTTATTTATTTTTGGTTAACCTGGGTGACCACACATGTATTATTATTCATTGGGAATCCATTAATCAACTGAGTTTACATGATTAACCAGTTTCTATGTTATAACCATTCAATCACAATATTTTACAAAAAATATATGTTCATTACTGCGTACAAAAGGACCAACAATGGCCACTATTTTCAGTGGACATAAGCCCATAAAATACACAACATGTAAGAAAAGGTAAAAGAGTACAACAACATAATCAAACAGACCCCTTCATTCTGTAAAATCCATTTAATATTTTCGTTATGGTTTGGTTTCATCCATCCTCATAGGAACATTATCATACACAACCTACATGATAAACAATAAATAGAGATGAAGGAAAAAATCATACTTGGTTGATCAATTATTGATGTTTTTCTCCTCATGCCACGAACCGGGGATATGATACATGATGGTGAATAACTTTGAGGAATCCAAGAGTGAATAAGAAAGGCTCTAGTAGAGGTGCACCACTAGACTTAAGAAGGGGGGGGGGATCCAAACACACCAATGAAAGGAAAAGATACTAACCTAGAAGAACAAGGACTCATGTGTGTCAAAAATTGAGATCCTGGAGTTACGGGGTATGAAATATTGAATGGCTTTAAAGTTGGATCATGGTTTCACCACACTGTTGGATGGATAAACATGATTTATTTAATTTTTATTTAATAAATCTTATCAAAGAGGCGGCCATAACAAATGAGAGTTAAAATGATTCATTTAAACAAAAGAAAATGAGTAACAACGACACACAGTTTGGGACCCTTGAGGCTCTCCCAACTCTTATGGGATTTATAAATTTTTTTATTGTACAAAAATGGCCATAAATCACATTAAAAGGTTAAAAAGACTTAAAAGTGGCATTACGAGAAAACTGGGGAAGGAAAAACCTACCCCCCCCCCCCCCCCCGTGGCACCAATCGGGTGTGGTGCCGATCAGTGACTCACAAATCGGGGACACGCCAATGGGTGACACACTGATCAGTGACTCATAGATCGGTGACTTGCTAATTGGGGACACACTGATTAGCAACTCAATGATTGGGGACACACTGATCGGTGAGACCGATCAGTGACTCACTGATGGCTGACACCACTGTGACATCCTTCCACTGAAACACCAACCTCTGAACATACGGATGGGGTCCCGGGTGCCCCAAACACCATAATTGTAAAGTAATGGTCCTGGAGGGTCCATTCCATTACATTAGATACCTCAAACTATTCTCTTCCTCTAGAATACAAGAGAAACCCAAACAACCACTCCGGAAGATACCTCACAGGGAAAAACCATCCTAAATAGCCATATGAATTTCACGTATCACATTTTGCTGACACATGGATCAGTGTGTTCTCTCCTCCATGTTAAGATACTATCTTCTTTGAGAGGCATTAACTCGCCTGCATGGGTTTAATCACATCCACTTTAATGTGTCTTAATTAGGGATCAAGTCCTCCCTTTCCACAGCCAGTACTCTCCACACACATTTATAGAACAAGGAAAAAACACATTTCATAGTTAACAAGGTCAACCACTACATCACAAATAAGTATGAAACAAAATAGAACAAAAATCAAAACAGCTCTGGGTACAGGGCGTGCATCTGTACCTCCTATTCCTAAGTACTCTACTTGAGGCAACCATGCCTCCACAACACCCAAACCAAGTGAATGGTTCTTTCATGAATAACCTTCTCCTCATGATTCTCGATCCCCACTAGTCGCTCTACAAATTTCATATCATCCTTGATATCCAACTTTCCCCAGTTGAGGATGTGTGAATCATCATAGAGATACTGAAGGAGCAGGGAGATGTGGAAAATGTCGTGGATCCTTCCCCCCTGAGGTGTAAATGCCAGCTGATATTCCACCTCATCGACTATCCCCAACACTTTGAAATCCTGATGAACCTAGGAGAGAGTTTTCTCCCCTTTTCAAACCTTTGATGCCCACGTCGAGGTGAAACCTTCATGAACATATGTTCCCCAACCACTAACTCAAATGGAATCCTCCTACGACTAGAATACAACTTCTACCAGTCATGGGCTTCCTTCAACCTCTCCCTTATAAGCTAAACTTTCTATGTCATGATCTACACTACCTCTGTGCCAAGAACAACTACTTCCCCGACCTTAGCCTAGCACACTAGTGAGCGACACGACCCCCCATATATGGCTTTTAATAGATCCATTGCAATGGAATAGTGATATATATTGTTGGAGGAAAACTATAACAGAGGCAAGTGTCGTATCCACGATCCCTCGAAGTCTACAACACATGCCCATAGCATATCCTCCAATTTCTGGAAGGTCCGTTTGTCTTCCAATCTATATGGGGATGGAAATAAGTGCTAAGGCATAGATAGGTTCGAAAAGAATAATGCAATACCCTCCAGGTTCTCGAGGTAAACCATGCATCCCTATATGAGACTATGGACCTCTGAACTCCATGAAATCACACCACCCCAACCATGTATCTCTTTGTAAAGGAATTAACCACCCTCAACTCCTTAATTTCCATGAAGTGAGCTGATTTGGTCTTCCAGTCAACTACTACCCAAATAGAATCACAACCTATATGAACCCTGGGTAGTCCTATGACAAAATCCATCCTGATTTCATCCCACTTCTACTTGGGGACGTCTAAAGGCTGTAACAAAAATCCTAGGAGGCGATGTTCAGCCTTCACCGTCTAACACCCCAGGAACCTTTCCACAAACTCTTCCATTGACCGCTTCACCATGTTCCACCAATACTAACCCATCAAGCCCTGGTACGTCTTGGAAACTATTGAGTGCACTACTAGGGGTGATTTTTGGAACTCACCAAGAACTCTATCGCGCATTCCGATGGGGACGAACAACTATCCATGAAACAACATCTGATTCTGTCAATCTTTTGACCATCCTTCTGGAGCATCAGCATGGCTAACATGATCGTGCATCACTTCACCCACTATGTCCTCCCACTAAGACTCTTCCACCTTCCAAAATAGGTTGAATTTCACTTTCATTTGGAACAAACATCCTCTTCCATCCTCTACCCTTGCATCCTGGTGTAGGGAATCCAATTCCTCCATGGTCATCCATGCATCTACTGATTCTCGAACCACATCCTTTTGTGACTTCCTGCTCAAGGAATCAGCTACCATGTTCCCCATTCCTGAGTTGTAGGAAATTTATAAGTCATATTCATAAAGAAACTCCATCCACCTCTACTGCCACATGTTCAGGTCCGGCTGATAGAAGATATTCCTCAAACTCTTTTGATCAGTGAAGACCACAATGCACTCCCTAATGAGGTAGTTCCTCCACAACTTTAGTGTAAACACATTTGTAGTGAGCTTCATGTTGTGGGGGCATAGTTACGCTCTTGGGGACATAACAGCCTAGACCCATAAGAGATCATCTATCATTGTGGCATCATCACACACCCCAATCCTTGTCCTGAAGCATCACAGAACACCTCAAAACCACCCCTTATTCTAGAAACCTCGACAGTAGGGCACTAACAAACATCCCTTTTAGATAACTACAGGCTACCAAAAACTTCTCACCCCACATGAAAGTCTGACCTTTTTTAGTCAATGCTTTAAAAGGAGATGTAACTCGAGGGAAGTCGAGCAAGAAACTCTGTTAATAGCCATCCAGAGCTAAGAATCTAAGAACCTCCATCACATTCTTGGGTGTTTCCCAAAAAAAAATTCTTCAACCATTGATTGATCAACGGTTATTCCCTGCTCGTATACCACATGTCCAAGGAACTTCACTTCTCATGTCTAGAACATGAACATGGACAACTTCCCATTGATTTAGTTCCATCATAGGACATCTAAAATCGTTCTCTGATGCTCAGCATGATTATCTGTTGCTATTGGGTAGATCATAGTTTTATTTATGTACACAATGACAAACTGGTCCAGAAATATGCAGAAAACGAATTTCATGATCCCTGGTAACACATCAGGTGCATTCATAACACCAAACAGAACGACAACTAACTCAAAGTTTCCATACTTTCAACTAAAATAAGTCTTCAGGATATCACTATCTATCACCCTTAACAGGTGATACCTAAACTGTAGATCAATCTAATATAACCATCCTTCTCCCCTCACTATGTCAAAGAGGTCTTCTATCCACGAGAGAGGGTAACTGTTCTTGACTAATAACTGATTTAGCCTCCAATAGTCTATGAAAAGCCTGAGACTACCATTTTCTTCTTTGCGAATAAGACCATACCACCCCATGGAGACACGATTGGTTGAACAAAAACCTTATTCATCATATCGTCAATCTGAATCCACAACTCCTGCAACATAGAAAGCTCTATCCAATAACAATCCATCGAAATCAGATGGGCACCATATTGTAAGTCTATCTCGAACTCAACATCACATCGAGAGGTAGAGTCACCACCTCCTTAGAAAAAACATCTAGAAACTCTATGAAAACTCTCGAAACAACCATAATCACATAATCCACTGATTATGCATAAATCCTTGCCAATATAGAAATAAGAGGCTCCACACACCTTATCCCCACTTTAAAAATCTATTAACCAACAAAATCCACACACTAGTCATCCTCATTGAAGAACATGACTCTTCTTCGGAAGCAGTTGATAAGAGCATGCACAGAAAATAGTCAGTTGATGGATAGGATGATATCATATGGATGAATTTTCAAAAGAAATAGATCCCCACTAGATTTATGTGGCCCCATCATCAGTTTGCATCATCGAACAACATCAAACAGGTTGGTATGACTCCCAACTAGCGTACTCAGAACCAGGGTCATAGATAGTATCAAAAAATCTAGGCCCATGGCATGGGCTAAACTGAGTTCGAAAAATGATTGTGAATCTCTTGAATCAAACACAGAATAGGCAAGAGTTCAAAACAAGGTGATCATGCCTCAAACGACTTCTAGACCTGCTGGAACTGCTACCTCTGCAGCGTGCAACTTATCATAGCCATCTGCTCTTCCACACAGATGTTGACCACCACCCCAACCATGCCCTGGTCGGGGTCCCTTATAAGAACCTTAAGGTCGACCTAATCCCGCAATATATACTCTTGGAGGAGTGGGAACTCGCTATCCCTATTGTTGTGGCTGAAATGGCTTGGCTGGAAACTGCTATTGTAGAGGTGGGCGTTGAACCTTTTCACCCCCACTATACTACACTCAGTCCGATCACTAATTTTAAAGATTCCCATGACTTCCAGAGATGAATAATCTTGGTCCTAGGCCCGCATGGAAGGGGTGATGACCAAGAAAACGAAACTGGAAGAGATGGTGCCTTCTCCCCACTGGCCGAAACCTGGAAGGCCCTGATACTAGAATCCTACTGCTGACATATTTCCCCTTTGACAAGCCCATCAGAATCCCCTCTCAGGGAACACCTCCCATAATGTGAATCCTCTTCACCACTTGAGCCTTCTTATGGACCTCCATGTAGGTTGGTAGGGTGAAGAGAGTAACAACATAATGAAGATAAGGTCATAGTGCCTCCTCTAAATGTCTCGCCAGAGTCTCCTCATCCGGAAAGAGGTCTGGATCATAGTGAATTAGGTCCTTGAACTTGATCCCAAACCCCCTTAATAACATGATCCCCTGCTATAGTGAGAACAGCTCCTTCCACTTTTACTCCTCCATCATGGAAGAGGGGGATTTTTCTCGAAACTCCCTCTCAAAGTCGGTCCACAAAACCTCAGCCTCCCTCTTCTCCCTAAGATAGAGAGTCCACCACTAACGTTCTGCTCCCTACATCTGAATTGCACATAGTGGAACCCCGTACTCCATCAGATCCCAGATCAATTTGAATGCTATTACCAGCTCATTGAGCCATCCCTCTATCTCTATGTCTGAGACGCTATCCTCATACTATGAGAGGGTCTTTCATTGAAAGGAAAAAAATATTCCTCTACTACTGTTCGTCCTCCTCCTCTCGATCATCCCTCTTTTGATCATCCAAATCTGCCTCCTGGGCCTTAGTCGCCCGTACTAACCATGGTCATCATTCGTGAGCTATAGCAGTAAGGTAACAAATGAATTCCTAAGCCCATGTAGTGTAGAATATTTATTTTATGTTTTTAAAGATTTTTTATTTTTTTAAATCCCCAAAATACCAAAGAATCGCAAAAAAACAAGTCATTGTAATGCATGTACCTTTCCTAGGGTCTCTACCATACAATCTGTGTAGCCTCAATTGGTTGTTCGGTAGGTCCAAAGTTTTTACATCAGATCACGAGGGGCCCTTAAATCTCGTGTCCTAGCTAGTATTCTCTGGCCCATTTCACATGCCAATATGGCCTAACACTATTTCCCTACGACCCCATGAAATCTTCTCTATTCCTAACCTCCAGTTCCATCCTATCTCTCAACCATCACCTATGATACGATTCTTGCACGATCCACGTTCACTGAGATGATGGAAGGAATAACGAACTGCCAGACCCTTCCTTCTTTAAGTTGAAGGGGAGATAATGACCCCCCTGAGTCCCACCTTCAATAGGCCCCAGAGTGGAGACTGCCACCAAGGGTATAGAATCACATGTAATATTGACGGCATTTCCATTTTTATTTATTATTATCAGAAGATAAGAGAGTAACTCCCAAACAGCAGCAAAATGGTATGTAAAAGTAAATCCAAAAACAATCCATTCCTATATGCATGACTCAATAATAAGTGCGAAAAAATATAGAAATATCTAAAGATAAGTACCAAACTAAATGAAAATAATTTTCAACTGTCACGACTCGTCCCAGTGGGGTCGGTGCGATGATTCCCAAGCCCACCTCCAATAGTTCAGGGGCTAGTGACTAGCACCGAGTAGGCATATCACTAACTTGGGAGGAATTTCCTAAGTACCTATACACACACACACACATCTCCAAGTTCAAAAATCCTGAAATGTAAAACAATAAGGAACAAAAATGCATGCATACAACTAAACCCAACCAACAGAGTACGACGAATGGTAGAGTACTGAAAAATTAAACTGAGCTAGAATACAAGCCCACCAAAAACAAGAGTCTGAAAAACTGCAAAGTCCAACCTGTAATCACAAAAAGGTACTGGGACTACTGATTGTATTTGTAGGAACGCCTCAGCCTGTAGGGTACTTAGAAAACTTGGTCATTTTCTGGTCCGCCCTGGACTCTGTCAAAAGGATGATAGTCTGCACAAGACACCAGACGTGCAGGCAATGCCCGTGCAGGGGTGAGTATAAAAATACTCAGTAGAGGACCTCGAAAACCACAAAGTAGTACACAAAGTAAAGGTATAGTCTGATATGCATAGTATATGTCTACATGAACATATGGAAAAAACCATATATACTCAAAACCCAGAACTGTGGTCTAGAGAAAAGTCACACAACCGCATACCCCCGAATGGGATTATGTTCGAAGATTCCGTGATGCACTCGTTCCGGGAGAACACACTCCACGGGATCAATGGCTCTGATGACATCTGTATGAGAAGCGATGTTCATCAGGAACTGTCATGAGAGGTATCTACACTCATTATGGGAGACACACTCCAGAGTGGAAAGGTTACGGTAGATAGAAGTTCTCATTATGGGAGACACACTCTTGAGTGGAAAGATCACTATACACAGATGAGGATCACTTCCAGGGCCATGGAGGATATCGCGACTCATCCAGATTCACTAGTTAGGTGATACACCATCTAGGTAGAGGATCAACGCCATGTACGGTTGGTCACGTTGATGCCTGACTCTACCTAGGGTCGGGAATGGATAGAGGATCTCGATCCGGGCCTCTGGGATGGATGCCTGATTCTAACACAGAAAGTCCAGCTGAAGGGATCATAATCCTGAATGATGGAATGATGCCTGACCATTAGGGGAACAAGAATAAGAGGCACTAAACCAAATAAAAGAGTTATAAGGTATGGTTAACAAAAGTACCAAGTTGTTTTCCGAAAAGTACACGGCATGTAAGAAATGATACACATCGTGTTGTTCGAACCTAGGTACTGCCCGTGTACAATGACCAGTGTCGTGAAGCTGATCATGTAGAAAACCTAGTACACATCATGTAGTACGGAGTACACGCCATTTCGGGGTAACTGGGGTTGGCTCCGTGTACTCTGGACATGTGCCCGTACACGATCACCAACCCGTGTACTCTGACCCATGTAATCTGCACATGTGGTGACCTGCGCTATTGGCCTCACCTAGCCGTGTTATTGAGTACACGGCAGTGTAATCCATCCCATGTACGTGTATCCCCGGGATACACGCCGAGCTCCACATAGCTGCCTCTTCCAAGCTATACATGCTGTGCTGCCTGAAGCCGTGTAGATCATCATGTGTCCATGTACTACCAAAAGTACACGCCGAGCATTGGGTAAAGTCCAACACGCCGTGTGACCAGGGTCACACACCGTGTGATTTTTCTCTGACCCCAAACCCCTAGCCACTTCTGCCAGTACTACACGGTGTGTTCTTCGAAATTACACGTCGTGTGTTCTGGAAATTTCCAGAAACAACACCCTTCGCCGACACACCTCACATGGTGCTCCGGTCATCGATTCGGCCATCCGATCTCCACAAATCTCCTAGATGTTGGTCGCCCCAACACCAAGAAGCTGCTTCCTTCATTTTTGGGCCTCCGATCGGCTCTGAAAATGTGTTCTGATCTTCTCGCATGATGAACACTTGAAGAACTATCTTTCTGATCCAGTCCAATTTGTCGTCTGCCATCGTCGTCGCACCTCTAAAAGGTTTTTGCGGTGTCAAGCCTTCGATTTGGGATCATTGCGTCGTAGAACTGATGTGCAACGATCTGTTGTTCGACGCCACGTGAAGAATGCGAAGAATGCACAGGGAAAGAAGGGGGAATAAATCCAAATAAACAAATTTAGGAATGAAACTCCGCCATCGTTCGTCACAGTGCTGATCCTCTCCCATTAATAGGCTTAAACGGAGTAAGAATCAACAACAATATAAAGCATGGATCAATTCCCCATAATCTTGCCAAAGAAAAATCCTTCCCGCAAGAAAGTATGAATCTGCGGATCAACTTGTTTGTGGTCGATCCATGTTCGTCGTTTAAACTCAAATACGGGGAAAATAAATTGAAATAACAACCCATACCTTTCGAATGGATCGATCGTTGATGAGGGCATCGCACTGCCATTGTCATCAAGATCCTTCAACGTCAGCGCAGAGATCCTTGATTTTGATCTGTCATCATTTGTCCATGAGAGTTCGCTCCAACGCGCCGTGGATTCTTTAGAGGTTCCTCTCTCTACGTTGCCAACGATCAACAATATGTTAACCAATTAAAATGGGAAACATGTTTTCATGTAATTACGCGGAAGTATTAATGATTTTAACTTTCCATTTCGAAGTCATTAAGACATGCCATTAATATATGGAATAGTTGCACCGTTTCTGCACAGCAGCGGATGTTTCTTTAAATGAAATAAAATAAACTTGTTAATTTCATTTATTTTATTTTACTTAAAAATTCCGAAAATTAGGTTTTTCCCTTGACATGCGCCGGTCGAGGTTAGCCTCATTCTAAGGTAAATTCATCGTCCCGGACCCAACGATACACTCATATTTTTAATCCAGGCATCCGTTTGGAAACTGCCACAACCGCGCACAAGTGCCGACTCACATAACAAAAAAAAGTTTAACCCACCATTCCAGGCTCACTGGACCTCGGAATGAGGTGTCATCTTCACGCCCGGTCTCAAAATAATTCCACATAATATTTAAAAATAATAAATGAAAAATCTGAGACAATAAATTCTCCCAACCGTGGGGCTTTACGTCCCTGAAAATCCAAAATAAAGGCTACTCAAAAAGATGAGGGTACTGGGCACGGATCTGGGCCTCCCGCTCCCACGTGCTCTCCTGAAGATTCTTGTGCTGCCACCGGACGTGCACTAAGGGAATTGATCACCCATGAAGGATCCTCTCCTGCCGATCCTCTATCTCCACTGGGTACTCAACAATGGTTCATCCATCCTCGATGTCCAGCTCTCCCCAGTCGATGACTTGCGATGGGTCATGCACGTTCCTCCTCAACTGCGACACATGGAAGACATCATGTACCCGATGAAACTGTGGCGGTCAAGTTTCTTCATGCATTTCTTATTCATAAAAATATTTTCCTCATGAAAAATAAGGTAAAAAATATATATCTATTAAAGTCCCTTATTCTTGAAGAAGTAGTTTGGGCGGTACGTCTAATGGTAATGATCTACATTAGAGTGTTTTAGTCTCTATAGTGACTTCTAAATTATTTCTTAGATTCTTCATTTTTTATTCATTCATAAATTAGTAATAATAATATTAAAATTTCTTTCCTCATTAATTTTCTTTTGAACCCTATAGAATCAAAATAGAATATAAAATAAATCATTAATAACAAATGAATCGATAATTAATAATTTTAATAATCACTTAGAATAATCTAGAATTAAAAATGTAAATATTTCCAGTAATCCTTGTACAATTATGTTCCTACAAATATCTGTTAATATCAAAATTCAAATAAATATATATATTGGAAAAAAATTAAATTAATAAAAATAGTAATATTGAAAAATCTCTATGAGTAATAACTTCTAATACCTTGTGAGTATGAGTCATTTTTGTATCTATGAATGAGTTAATCCATCATGTTTATGATTTATTTTCATATGAGTCTGTATAAGTTTCACTCTTAACAGTATCATAGTATAAAAATTCTCTTACTGAACCATGTTCACACCCAATTACTGTGTTATTTATCTTGTGATAGTTTAATCATTTAAAACTGCATTGGAGGGAAATATTAATCCCATATTTCACATACTAAAAATCATACTAATTTGGGCTACAAGATCATAAAAAACTCGTCACATCAAAACCCATGGAAGTAAATGGCTATCATAAGCATTACATATAGCATACCCATGGAAAAGAAATGAGTTTATTATACATTTCATTATATCAAAACCCATGGAAAAGAAATGATTTTAATATGCCTATATTAATCATAATCCAAAACAATTAAGGAAAGGAATAAGTGTGGTAAAACTAGATTATATCCCCTGTAAAAATGAAGCAACACCAAATCCTTTTTTCATTGAAAAATATAAATTACATAAAAATCATTAATCCATTCTTGAGAAAAATATCCTTTCTATTTCTAAATCAATTATTTAAAATATAAAAAAACCCAGAATATTAAATAAATAATTTTAATTGAAAATAATCATAGAAAAAAATAATGGGATATTTAAAACATTGAGTTTCCACAATAGTGTAAAATTATATTCATGTCATACTCTTGAAAACAATGATTCCTTCCACATTTTCTATAAAAGTCAAAGGCTCCTCACTAAGAAAATAACAATAATATTGCTTTTAAAAGAAATGAAAATTTGAAAAAGAGTTTTAATGACTTTAATTATTCATATGTTATTATTAAAAAATAGATATAAGATATATTTTTTTGAAAAAAATAGATATGGGAGATAAATCATTTTTGACCGAAGTGAGAAATAATGATGATTTTTCATAAAAACATTATTTTTATATCTTGAGTATATATAGAAACGAAGATTAAGGGAAATATATATTCTAATAAAATAACCATAGTATAAAAATAATGATTTTCTTGCTATATGGATAATAATATTTCATCATCGGAAACATTATCTTAAACAACCCTGATAAATGATGAGATAGTATAAAAAAACATAACCACATTGGTATCTTTTTAATCATATGAATAATTATTGATTTGAATAATATGAAAAATTAAATAACTTCAATATTATTATATCCATAGTAGCAAATTTCATATGTCCTTATATACACCTTATAAAAGAATATAGGTTTATAACATATCTTATTCCCAATGATGGAAACTTGGGATAAAATTCTTTTACATTAAGCCCTGACTTCCTTAAAACATGTTTGAAACTATTTATAATAAATTTAATTTTATTACACAAAATTTAAATTATAAAAAACATATCTATCATATCATTTATGAATTACTTATGAAATTTTATTATCTTTTTATCAATAATTCCTTGTTAAAATCATGTTTCTTGTAATAAATGATTATTTCATGTATTATTTTATTTCGTATTTTAAATCCTTTTAATTTTATAATGGTTCCATAATAAACCTAAATTTAAAAATTATATAAATATCATATACATTCATTATATATGTATCTATAGTAATCTAACATGTTTAGAGATATAAAATGAAATACACTGTTCATGGGGAAGGTAGTTCGTACGTACTCATGAATGTTGTTTTCATCTTTTAAAGGATGGAACAAAAGAAATTTAAATTTTACATTACCTTTAAAAAATGATTTTATATCACATATATTAATTAATTTTAACTAAATTACCACCCATGGAAAGTATTAGAGAGAAAAATCATAACGCATTGTGGGGAAGAAGTCCACCGTAAACATGAATGACATTATTATATTCTCTATTGAATGAAAAGTAAGAATTTATAAATTATATAATAATTATATAAGTATTATTATATCATAAATATCAAATAAAAGCATTATATACATCATTATATCCATATGTGGGAATAGGTGGTGGAAAATTATTTTCTTTGGTTCGTGAGGTGGTAGTCTACCATTCACAAGATCAATGATGTACATTCCCATTTGATGTAGGTGGAGATGGTTGTAGGTCATGAACCCAAAATAAAAATATCTAACTACATTTAATATACCTATTGTATCATATCATCATTTTTTAATGAAATTCGAATTGGTTGGATGAGGAAATAAAATAAAATGTTTGGTTAAGGATGTTACCTATTTGTTAGAAAACTTCTTTTAGTTTACAAAAAAATCCTTACTATATTTTATTTAAAACCAAAAGAATTCATATAGGATTATGTAATAGAATATTTTAAGTTATTATGATGATTATGTTTTGATTCAATAGGTTTTTTATGTGTGTAATGTAGAGGATAGTGTATGGACTAAATAAGTGGGGGAGTAGATACAATTAGTATTCGTGAAAATAAAAAAATAAAATCATGTTTTCTCATGAAAAAAGTATCCAAAAATAAAATTTTAAAACGTTTAAATATATAATTTTAAAATAAAACAATCAAATTTTAATTAGTTATGTTTTGTGTCATTTTTAACCCTTATCTTTTCATTTTAAATACCATGTAAACTCATTTTGAACTTAAATATGATAAATAATTATTAAGGTTTTCACTAATAATTATTGTAAAAAAAATAATTTTAAATTATTATATAATATAAGTAATAATTATTTAAAATATTTAATCCATCTTTTAATTCAAATAAGATCATTGTAAAAAAGTAAATTTGAAATTAAACCTGTAATCGGGTCGAAAAAATGGGTTTATAGAAGATAACATTTCAAAAGTTTAAAAAGTTCTTCTATAAAAAATCATTATAAAATTGATTCCAATGAATTGTATTGGTTTAATTGTAATATTATAATACTTTTTTTTCTTTTAAAAACATTATAAAACAAAATATAACCTTATAAAATCTTTAAAAAAAGATATTTTTCCATAAAACCTAGTATTTTTTACTATTAATCCAAAAATTAATCTTTTTCATGAAATATCAAAAACACAACCTATTATAAATTTCACAGGTTGATTCCAAAAATGAAGTTCATTTTTTCAATAAAAAATATAAAATCATAATAAATTTCTTTTATTATTTGTTTACAAAATCAAATGAAATCATTTTTTGAGAAAATATTATTTTCAAAACATATAAAGATTTTACCAAAAATTAATAACTTGTTTTTCATTTTTTTTATATAAATATATTAAAGTTAATTTTTTAAATTTGATTATTATTATTCATAATTCTAATTTTAGTCTCCATTGTATAATGTCCATGTTAATTAGTGATATAAATAATATACTGTGGAATGTTAGATCTCAGTGTTTCATGTAGTTCAAGCTACAAAAGAAATTAAATTTATTCAAAATTATATATATTTCATAAAATCAAGATGTGTTACATTCCATCCCCCAAAAAATTAATTTCACTATAATAAGTCTATCTATTTTTATTTTAAAATGAAGATACTCCTATCTCATTACATCTTCAAGTCCATATATTATTTCATTAAACAGGTGGTTTCACAACAAAACTATGACCATGTGAGTGTTATTTTTTCATAGATAATTATTTTTATGATCCAAAGTCTCTATCATTTACTCATAATAAATATCATTATCTAATGGTATGACCTATGTGTTTAGTACATGTGATGGTTCATGTATCTACTTCATCAATAGAGATACATGGAACACATTGTAGGCCTGAGAGATCTTTTGGGGATGCACCTAATCATAAGATACCATCATAATATGTTCAATAATTTCAAATTGAATGATATACATAGGTATTAGTTTCTATTTATTCTCATATATCATAACCGTATTTAGTAGAAAATTTCCTAGAAGCACCTTTCCACTAACTAAAATTCCAAACAATTCCATTTATTATCAGCATAATTTTTCTATCAATTTTGTGCATGACTTATTTGTTGTTTAGTGGATAAAAACATATCTTCAATTTATTCATCTATATTAGGTATAAATTAATTTATTTCTCTAAATTATTTCCCTTAAATTATAGTTTTATACTTCTTTCAATAGTGGGGTTCATTAGGAGAAATATGAAAACTCATGTCAAATATATTATTAAATGAAAATTTAATTGGAGGAAGGTTTGGATCCCAAAAACATTTAAAATCCAAATAAAAAAATATCCCAACATACAATCTACAGTTTTAATTTTTTTCTCAAACTAAACCTTTATCTGAGTATGATATACAGTGCTAAAAATAAACTCTAAATCAATATTATGCTGAATATTTTTTCTGAAATTCATATTTAACCTTGGATCTGAATTGTGCAAAATAGAATGTGGTACACCATGAAACATTACCACTTATTTAATGCATATCCTAGAGAGATTATCCAAAGAGAAATATTGTTTCATAGTGAATAAGTGTGATGATTTTTTAAGGGGATTGACTACAACCCATAGAGAATTATTCCCATTAGTCATTTTAGGTAGTTCAATGATAAAATCCATTATGTTATTTTTCACATTTTCATTCTAGCATGATAATTAGATGTATCCTACCCTTATAAATGTTTCTATTATCCTACATTTACTAATATTCCATGCATAGAGATAAAAACTATTTGATATATCTCTTTATTCCTTCTAACAAGAAAAATTTATTCAAATTTCTATAAATATTAGACTTCGATGGTGAATTGATAAAGAAGAAATATGTGCCTCCTCTAACAACCCCTTCATCAATTCATTTATAGGTGGAACACATACATAGTTTCCAAAACATATCATTCCATCATAATAAATAATAGACTTAGGATTTCTCATATTCTTATGCATCTCTATATTTTCTTACTACACCCCTAAACTCTAAACATGGATATATGGTTGAATATTCATTTCAGAAAGATAATATTTCTCCCCTTCATTCAGGATTTCTAGATCCGTATTATAACATATTTTAAAAATTGGATCTTTTTTTATTTTCATAATTTACAAGAAACCATAAAAATTTCAACTAAAAGAATCATCCCACACGTTCTCTGTCCCATTGTGGTAATGTATTGAGTAGTAATATTATTTAATCAAATCTAACCATATCATCTTGAGTGTGATCAACTCCTTAAATGTAAATATATACTATAAGCTATTCAGATCAATATATATATCACATTATTTTACATCAAAACAATTCCTCCATATCATGAATGAAAAAATCAACACAACTAAATATGAACAATGAGTTGGGTACTTTTTCTCATGAAACTTCAACATTCACAATTCATAAGATATGAACATGTTAATATTCATAAAATTGAATCCTAATCCCTTCTTGTACGTATTACTAAATATTACAAACCCTTCTCTACTATATGTTAATGTATGTATATCTTCAATAAAAATTATTCTCTTAAATTCATAAAAATTCTCCTTGAATTAATATATCAGGAGGCACTTGGCTCCCTTCCAAGTTAACATGGGGGTGGGTAATATAGTCCAAAGAAATTATCCCAAAACCATCAATACTATTCTTTCCAAACTAAGAAAACTTCAGATATCAAACATTTGTTTGGTATATATGAACATTCAATAGCCTATATCTTTGATGGATCAATTATTGTGCCCTCAATTTAGATTATATGACACGAAAAAATATACTTTTATAAACAAAATTATCAATTTAAAAAAATTTCATCAAAAATATTCTTCCTCATGTTCTGAATTAAAATTATAAAGTGATCTACATGATCTTAATTTTTCTTTGAATACATAATACTATCATCTATAAAGACAAGAAGAATTTCAATTTAATCTCTAAGGATTCTATTCATTTTGTTCGTAATTATAGAAGGGGAATTAGTAAGACTAAATGGAATCATTATATATTCATAGTGTACATACCTTGTATGATATTTTTTCTTTGTTATATCCTCATTATTGACACTCAATTTATTATATCTAGAATTAAGTTCAATAATTGAAAATTATGGATGTATGTGATACTTATTATTTATTTTGATATTTTTCATCTCTTAATAATCATTTCAAAGTCACATCATTCCATATTTCTTTTTGAAAAATAGAATGGGTGCCCATAAGGTGATATACATGGAATAATTAATCCCTTGTCAAAATTTTCCAAGAGTTTCTTCTTTAATTCCTACAACTCAATCGGTTCCATTATACAGGGATTCATTGAATTAGTTGTGGCACTAGGTATTTTTTATAATAAAAAATCAACTTAATGATTCAGGTAAAACTAGTAAACACTCCTTTAAATAATCTCTTAGAAGAACCATACCATCAACATGAGTTATTCTCAAAATATCTATAATAAACTCCCCTTTTGAATAAAAATTAAAACACATATAATATATGTGATTTCTATTTTAGGTTCATATTTATCATAACACTGATAAATAATCATTAGTTGGATTGGGTAGTCAAATGTGAATTCCCTTCCATATAAATTTATGTGGTAATTATGTAGAGAAATCCAATCATTTACTATTATAACATCAAATTTAATTAGAGGAATAAGGAAAATATTTTCAAGATGCACATTCCAACAATCTTCAATCGAAGAGGAATCATATACTTGAGAAGTGATCATTGTAAAAAATTTTTATTTTCATTGCTAATTATATATCTATCCTTTTGGTTGGAATCTTGATAACCCTATAAAATAATATATATATATATATATATAATGTGTAGATATAAATTCAAATAACTCATTAGTTGTTCTATAGTGGATGGTAACATTACCTTTCTACACATTATTATCACACACCTCATCTAAAATACGGATCACATTAAATTTCTATTTTTCCATTGTCTTAAAATGGTTTTGATGTTAAAAAAATTCATTAACCTTCATATTTGTGAAATTGTTTTCATAGTGCTCGTACTCCTCACAGCTAAAACACTAAAGTGTTTGTGGTTTTTTCTATGAAGATTTATCTCTATTAGGATGATTAGTTAACTTCTTATCATCAAATTATTTTTTGATTTAATGATTAACTTTAATTACACTATTAAAACAATTATTATCCCTTTAATACATTTACCTCCATGTTTCTTGTCACATTTCAAGCATGAAGGAATTCTTATCTTCCACTCTCAATGGTTCTTAGTCTTTCCCTTGAACACTATATTTATTTTCTTATAAAAACCATGTTATTGATGAGTAACTCAAATCCCCATTTCCACCTTCAGATTAAATCAAGTGATTTATTAATATCTACCAAATTCCCATATGGATAAAACACTTCAATGAAGTGATTTTAATCTGCTAAATAAATGATCATCCTTACATTCATGTTGGATTATAATTTTATAAGCATACCTCAAAAGACGTGTAACATTTTCCCCATAGGGACCAATAGATTTATCAAAATCTTACTTTAGCTCAATAAATTCCTTCAACATCATATAATAAATAATTTTATGGAAGTAATTATTGAAAAATATTATCATAAACTCATCCAACCCTATAGATTCAATTTTATCTTGTTTCATCATATTCTAGATGAGATTCTAATATTGATCTTCTTCCCTATCCAAACTGAAGATAGAAAAAATTCATATTTCACCTTCCTAACCTTGGGTAAAAAAAATAACCTTCCAATGGTACTAATCTATTTCTCAACAACTACACAATCGGAAGAACCAATAAATGTGGGTGAACAATTCCTTAGGATGGAATCAATAGAATATTGTTACCTCTTTTTATCATTTAAAAGTTCAACATGAATCATATATTGATAATGTTTTGTGTGTATTGTAATGATATTTCATAATGAATCTTTGATAAAATTAGGTTGATCATGAGTAAAATCATTTCATTATTCATTACATTCATCATTGATATGGTTCCTTTAATTTCCATCCACTGATAAAAACCTAAAATCATAGTGTCAGAAACCATAATCATTGTGTGAAAACATATATTCTGGAAAAATTATTTTTATAATGTAAAAAAATCAAGAAACCTTTTAAATCCAATACTCATAATTGAACACCACACCTTGTAAACATAAGATCATGAGAGATTATGTTATCACTAAGTGTAAATAAAGGAGAAATGTAAACTAAACACGAGTATAAGCGTATAACAATATGAGAAAACCAATTGAATACCACAAATATATATAAAAGGTCATAATCATGGGACATAGAATAAATATTTACACGTCACAATACATGAATCATACTGGAATCAAAGAATATTATCCCATAGAGCAATAAAATGGAATAATAAATGAAATTATGGCATACACATGAGCATTTAAAATAATTTCCATAGTAGTGAGGCTCATTTAATTGTCTATCGTGGTGGAATGGGTTCACTCACCAAACCATCATAGATTTCCGGGTTTACTCCCAAGACTATCATAGTGAAAAAATACCCTTATTGAACTAGGTTCACTCACGATTCTAATTCTTTTTAACTCATTATATTTCATTCTTCTCTCAATTTATTAGAGTGAGATATAGTTCCCACCAATAACATACTAAAAATTATTAAAATGTATCCTAGAAGATCATAAAATATTTACCATATCATAACCCATGAAAATAAATTGGTTTGATAAGAATTACATCGTAGAATAACCCTTGGAAAATAAATATTTTTCAAATAAAATTCATCATTGAGTATCCCATGGAAAAAATGGGTTTAATAAATACCTCTTCCTCATAATAAATAAGTCTCTAGATAAAGAAAAAGGATGGTACAACTAGATCATATCCCTAGTAAAACATACGTAACACCAAAGGTTGTTATTTTTTATGAATATAAATTCCATGTAAATTAATTAAAATATTCTAGAGAAAAATATCCATTCCATTTTGAAAAATCGTATTTATTATCTAAAAGAATATCGTGTAATAAAGAAAAAATATATTTTGAAAATAATAAAAAAAAAATTGTTGGAATCTTCAAAACATTAAGTGGTCATGATGGTGGAAAATTATTTTTATGTTGTACACTTAACAATAAATATTAATTCCACATTTTAAATAAAAGTAAAAATGGACACAATTTGAAAATGACAAGAAGATTACTTTGAAAATTTATTGAAAAGTAAAAAAAGGGTTGAAATGAATTTAAATAAAAATATTCTAGAATTTTTATAAAACATCCTTAAATATTTTAAAAAAAATAGATATTGAATGAAAATTATTTTCGACCAAAGAGAGAAATAAAAATATTTTTTATAAATAATTATTTTTAACTCTTTAGCACATAGAGAGAGATATACCATAAATGGAACGATAAATATATATTATCATGATATAAACATATTAGAAGTAAATTAATGTTTTTTTAGATATGTATCATATGATTTAATTATAAGAAATATAATCATAAATAATATCAATAAATGACAAGATTATAACAAATAATAATTTCTCCTTTGGTATCATTTGAATTGTAAGAACCATTAAATATTAACATCAAATTAAACATTAAATATCATTAAAATAATTATTTTCATGATATAAAATATCAAATTCTTGTATATGTGGATATTAAAAAAAAATTAGGCACATAACACATCTTATGTCCCAAAGAAAACAATTTCATAAAAAATACCATACATTAAGTCTCGACATCCATCGAACACTTGATAACCTATTGTATAATAATTATATGTTTATTATAAATTTATTACTGAAACATAATCATATTTATCATATCTTTTATGATTTATTTATTATTTTTTAATATAGTTTTTTCAATAATTCCATCTTAAAATCACATTTCAGGTAATAACAGCTTCGTTTTTCGTGTAGGTTTTGGTTTGGTATTTTAATCATTTTACTCTGATCATGGTTACATCATTTTAATTATTTTAACAATTATATAAATATAATATATATTCATTATATATTTATTTAGATTAATCGATAAAAGTTATAGATATAAATTTTATTACACAGTTCATGGAGGCAGTTGGTCATACCTACGCATGAATATTGTATCCATATTTTAATAGATGAAATGAATGGAATTTAAATAATATATTACCATTATAGAATAATTTTTATGTCTTATTTATCATATATATTTCTTAATTTTATCCTTATCACCTCCCATTCAAATAATTAGTTAGAAAAAAATCACATTGCTTCATGAGACGACAGTCCGCCGTTCAGAAAAACAATGTTATCACATTCTCTACTGAATAGAATGTAAGAAGGTATATATAATATTATAATTCCATAATTATTTTTAAAAAATAAATATCATATATATATATATATATAATATATCATTATATCCTTTTGTGATAACTGGTAAGGTAAAATGGATTTCATCAGTTAGAGAGTCGGTAGTCTCTCATACACAAGGTCGACGGTTTTGTCTCCCTTTAATGGAGGAGTAGATGTTAGTAGGTCATGATATTAAAATATAAAAATCTCAGTATTTTTAAGATACTTTTTATATTATATCAGCATGTTTTAAAATTATATGAATGTGTTGGAGGGTGAAATAATATAAAACTATTGGTTAAGGATGATCCCTCTTATTCCAACAACTTCTTTTGTTTTTCACAAACAAACTTGATAGGTTGGATTTACGACCCAAAAAAAAGATTATTGGATTAGGTAAAGGGAGAAGTTAATTTAAATTAACATTTATTTAATTAACCAACTATTTTTTAACTGTGTACATGATAGGATTGTGGGTTTCATACTATAAGTGGGGGAGAGGACACTCTTTGTATTTTGAAAAGAATGAATTACACTCATTTTCGTTTAGTTTCAAAACGATCCAAAATAGATATTGTTTTATCCATATAATATATAAGGTGTAAATATTACTATAAAATAGAAACAATAAATTTTTTTGTTAAATTTTATCCAATATATTTTATGTTGAACCCCCCCAATAAATTGATTTTAACCTTAACTGCTGTAAATAATTTTTATTATTTTTGATATTCATTATTTTCAAAAATTATGTTGACATTATTAGAAAAAATAAATTATTATTATTACAATTATTGATTCCATTTTATAAATTCAACTCATATTAATTTCAAATTTTAACTTAAAATTTAACCCATAATTATGTTGAAAAAAAGATTTTCCAAAATAAAAACATTCAAAAGTTTAAAAATAATTTATCAAAATTTAATATGAAATTGATTCCAATGAACAATATTGGTTAAATTATAATATGATAAACTATTGTATCATTAAAAAACATATTAAAAAATTATCCATCTGAATTCTTTAAATAAAAATTCATTTTTCAATTGACACTAATATTTTTCTCTATTCATTAAAGAAATATTATTTTTTATCAAAAAATATAAATAAATCACCCTAAGATAATTTTGAGACGATGATTAGAAAAATTATGCTCTTTTTAAAAAAACAAAAAAATTAAAAAAAATTATTATTTATTCACATAAATATTATAAAATCATTTTCTAAGAAATGGCTTTTTAATACCATATAATGATTTTAGAAATAAAATTACAATTTTGTCAACATGTTTTCATTAAAGAAAAACATTGTGGATAATATTTAAAATTTTATTATTCTTATTCATACCTCCATGTTTAATAGTTAAGTCATAAAAACCGTGTTAAATATTAATATAAATAGTGTAATACGGTTCATTACAACTTCGTGTCATGTGTAGAGCAAGATATCGATGAAAATAAATTTAATAAGAAAAAATTATAAAATCTTGGCATGTTATAGGATTTTTTAATAAATTAATTTTATATAAAAACTAACAAATAAAAATATAAATGAGTAAATAAATGAATAAAAATTAACCAATTGATAAAAAATAAAATATATTTAACATCATTATTTTCTTTTATAATGAGTGAATGCTTCACAATTTTACAAGAATTTGGTTTTAACTATATAACCATAAACCAAAAGAATTTTTTTTCAAAAATATTCTAACAAAAACTATTATATCTAATGGACCAAATCAAAATACCTTAAACTCTCAAACTAAAGATATATGGTCCTTACCATGTTCAAAACCCACAAAGGGAACACTATGAAAAAATTTATTTCTATAATGCTATGAATTTCACATATTATTATTTAGGGAAAATTTATAGGAAAAATAAAAATGACATAAATCATATATATTCCACCAACGAACCTTAAAAAATTCATGTTTTTCCCAATATTTCTACTGATCTAGTAAAAATAAAAAGCACCCCTATGTTACTCATTTTTGTATTAGTTTAGATAATATGTGTATAATTCACAAATATTTGGTTTCAATATATTTTAACCCTAAAAAACATTTGAACCCCCATGAAAACTCCTTGGTAATTTCCCTTATGTTGAGTTATTCTCCCTCATATACCTGAAAAAAAAACATTATCGTATGGTGATAGTAAAGGATCATGTATCTGGAAATCCTATATACTTATTAGAGTAACATTTTAGGATAAAGTAAAACATTATAGTATTTAAAATAATAGGATTACCCAAATTTATTATGCTGGTTTATTTTCTCCATATCAATCACATCTATATATATCCAAGGGAACATGCTCTGATGGAAATTGATTGATTCAAGGATCATTTATTTGATTCAAGTTTTTTAGGTTTTATATTTACCAAACCCATATCTATTTAATGTTGAATTGGATTTAATTATTGTGATTTTAATCTTTATGAGTTTTCATAGATAATAAAATATCAATAGTTAAAGAAATACAAAATTCTAGAAAATTGATGATAGTTTGAGATAGAAATTTTTTCCTTTTTCAAAAAAAGGGAGATGAGAGTTTATAATATGATTTATCTATCTAACCATTTAAAAAATAATAAAACAATTTATGTTTTGTGATATGGGTTGATAAATGGACTCTTAAATTTAGATCATTAATTTTTCTATTTCATCAATATCCTAACATAATTCAAAAAAACATTAAAGGTTTTTCCCCTTCATTGATTCATGGAATCTATGCCCCTTAAAATACATTTATCTCTACATTCTAGACATACATGGAAGAAATATAATATTCTTATAATATATTCATAGTGGTGGTCAACTATTGATATGGATGGTCAACCATGGGCCTTCATCTTGTGACTCGATATAGTTGCGCCACTAATACTGATGCATATTGTGATGCGTCTTGAAGTATTACAACAATAAGTCTCTTATAATTATTCCAAAAATTAAAAAATGGAAAATATATATTGGTATTTTTTATCATGTTTCTTCTTTCAGATAAACTTATTTATATTAGATTAATTAGTATACTTTTCAGTCGAATCATATCCTTGGTTCAAGAACATATGGAAATCTTATTTAATTATTTTCATTGAACCACAATGTTGGTTTTGTGAATACATATCCAAATAATATTTTCTGTCTGATAATGTGAGGTTATAGGAAAAAAATAGACACATGGTCATATTTATGATCTATCCTAAAGACTAAAAAATATTTTGATAGCAGCCCACTGAAAGGGGTCACATTTACATCACCCATGTGCTCACTAGGACTAGAATTACTCTGAAATTGGTATGCTCATAGAATTTGAGATTTTATAATATGGTTTTCTCTCATAATCCTAATATTGTTTCTGATAAAACATTATTAGAAAAAAATGGAGGGTATATACATCATCTAAAAGGTATAAAAATAAAAAAAAGGTGACTTATAGGAGCTTACCTATGCCTACTAGAGTATTAGCTATATTAACTTTTACCACCCCCTAGGTGGTGTAACATGGGAATCCCCTTTATGCAAAACTCCCAGTTTCCTAGGTGATTTCCCATTTTTAGTTTTCCAACTTCATTCTCATTATGAGGGTTTGGGAAGTGTATTTTGGGGATATCTTGATGGTGTCATGGTCAATCACATAGAGAAGTGATATAGAGTCCACTATATAGATAATAGAATCCCCCAGATGGATACTTCCACTGGTAGTGTATTTTAATTTCAAAAAATACCATAGGATAGATAGTGGTTGAGAAAGCATTGTTTTACCTTTATAAGGCACACTATCCAGTTAGTGGGGACCAAACGACCAGGTCATTAAGGGTGACCGTTCCTTTTAACATGAAATCCACTTTTTGACATTTGCATTTTATAGATTAACCCTCATTTCACATGGATGGCCATGTGGGACCCCTTTTAGTGAATTTGGTCAACTCCTTATCCATTATTTGGATCCCAATGTCCAGATCAACCTACTGAATTCCATGAGGTAGGATTCATCTATTCTATAATGAATCATCTAATTCATCTAGAAGTTATCCTAGATCTAATCAGTGTTGGATATATATATTGATCCTATATTAATCTAACATATTATTACTTTCCGGTGGATATATTTAAATCAAATATATATTTTTGGAAACCTTTTCTTGGACAAAATCTTGATCCATTGTTGACTATGTTTTTCATTATTTAGTTTAATTTATTAAATCACCTTTTCATTATATTCTTATTTAATCTTGTTGTAAACCCCCTTTTGTGATAAATTTGGATTAATTCTAAATATCCTTAGCATTTAGGTTTTATTTTTTTGGTGCACATTGATGATTTGGGTGACAGAACATGAAAAAACATGATGTTTGGAATTAGTGGGTAGGAAGTGGGAGGTTCCTTACTATACCTTAACCTTGTATAATGTTATTTCCTTGATTTTTATCACATGTGTTTATAGCCTATGATACCCATTATTTATAATGATCACATGTGTGTTTATGTCATCTGTGACCCAGGTTTAATAATGATCATATGTGTGTGTTTAGCTACCATGATTATTTATGGATATGCTATGTTTTTACCTATATTTTTTATTCCATATTTTTTTAAATTAATTTCATATGTAGGTTCTTATTCTAGTTGAAGGTAATAGGTGGCCCATTGTGCCATGGTTATCCCTTGGAAGAAGATATGTTTTGGCATATGAAAATGCAGAATATGGACCTTGAAAAAAGGAAGGGGTTAACGGTCTTAAGTAATGACTTTAGAATGTTTTAGGATATAATATCCTTGGGGCTATATACAAAACGAATATAGGGTTGGATATAATTGTGTATTGACCTCTTATATATCTGGGGTACATTATCCTTGTGGCCTATCCTAATTCTTTATTTCCATTTGGTAGCTCAAATATATATAGTGGCCATGTGTTCTACCCATGATCATGATTTGAGTAATGATTTTCCTTCTTGATATTATGTGATCATTTTAAATATTAACATTTAGTTATTTCATGAGAATTTTCTTATTATCATGGAACACACCTCTTAAACATTTTCACATATATTGATGGTGCATTTGTAGTTTCATAGTTGTTTTATGTTCACATCCTACATATGAATCTTGTTGAGCATGTATAATTCAGGATTAATGATCCAATGAATGACAATGGGCTAATGTTAGGTAGCTGAGGAGGTAGAGTACAGTGACCCACGAATTTATAGTATGTACTCAAAAAAATTGATTCATATTTTATTCTATTTTTATGTATTATTACATTGTTTGACCTACCACATTTGGGGTAATTAGTTTATTACATTGAATTACTTTTGGATACTTGGCATGAATTCAGAAATATAATTTTTTATTTATTATTTATACTCTCCCTTTGGTTATCCGGACTCACGACGAGGTGACTCTTGCATGGTCTGAGTATGAGAATCTCTTCAGAGAGGAGCTTTCACTGGTTACCCTAAGAGCAGTATGTATACAAGAGCTTCTTCACCTCCAGAAGCGAACTATGACGGAGGCTGACTATTCATCAAGGTTTACCGACCTCTCACGGTACTAGATGGATATGGTCAGAGATCAGTACTTCAGAGCTCTGACTTTTGAGTGGGGCTTGCGTAGATATATCTGAGGTATAATCATCCCTATGAGCAGTCTCACTTATGTTGGGGTGCTCGAGTGGGAATTGGTGGTCGAGAGCTTCTTGGGAGAGCAGAGATAGCTGGCAGTTGTCAGTAGCAAGCGAGCTGGAGTAGAGTCCTCGGCAGCAGGGAGCTGATGTCAGGGACCCAGGCATATGATACATTTTTAGAGGATATCCCAGGACAGGGGATCTGCTTTACAGGGATCGCAGGGCGTATCCATCCATCCTCGAGAGAGACGATGCTACTCATGTGAGGTCCGGGGACATCTCACTCGAGATTGTCCGATCCGCCGTACTACTGACATGGGAGCAGTGGACGAACCACCGAGGCTGAGGCTGTGTGTGGAGTAGAAAGATCCGCAAGGTGGTGGATGTGGTAGAGGAGCTGGGAGAGTACCTGTAGGTGGTTGGCATTCTGACCTTTTACCACCACTACCACTAGGAGGTCCACCCCAGGCTCAAGGAGCTGGTGGACAGAGGCAGGGACAGCTGCAGGTGGTGGAGGCTTATGACCTAGGTACTCCCGGAATGATTAGAGGTACAATATGTGTCTTTATAACTTTGGTTATCGTACTGATAGACACGGGTTCTAGTCATTCCATTCTGGCTACTTATCTTGTTCGAGACCTTAGGATTCTAGTTGAGCTGTTGACTCGACCCTTAGGCTTAGAAACACTGACTGGAGAAGATTCAGAGATCACACACCTTTGCGGACAGTGTGACCTGACCCTTTGAGGTGAGAGATTCAGTTGGAACATCTTGGTGGTAACGTCAAGGCCTTACGATGTCATTCTAGGTATGGACTGGCTATCCACAATTCATGCCCAGATCGACTGCTTTAGGCAAAGGGTGTGGTGTTTCCGCAGTGATGGAACGCAGTTCTCTTTTGTCGGTGAAAGAGAGACCTAGGCAGCGCAGGATGGACTCGTGTGTAAGAGGTTTCAACAGATATCATATCAGTTGGATTTCCTAGCCCTTGGCACAGTATATGTTACGAGTTTCCAGTTTCCAGCAGTAGTGGTTGAGTACGAGAACATCTTTCGAGAGGATCTCCCTAGACTACCTCCCCGTCGGGAGACAGATTTCTGCATTGAATTGCAACCCAGGACAACACCGTTATCAGCTTCATCATATCAGATGGCTCCTGTAGAGCTTCATGAGCTAAGGGTTCAGCTGGAAGACTTGCAGAAGAAGGGCATTGTGAGACCAATCATTTTACCCTGGGTGGCCCTAGTGCTATTTTCCAAGAAGGCAGATGGGAGCTTGAGGCTATGTGTGGATTACCGGTGCTTGAATCAGGTGACCGTGAAGAACTGTTATCCACTACCAAGGATCGATGACCTCTTCGACCAGTTAAGAGGGGCACGATGGTTCTCGAAGGTTGATCTATGATCAGGCTATCACCAGTTGTGAGTACGAGATGAGGATATACCGAAGATGGATTTCAGATGTCGCTACGGTCAACATGAGTACTGGGTGATGACCTTCAGCGTGATGAATGCCCCAGCAGTGTTCATGGGAATCATTAACCAGGTCTCTCATCCCTATATAAACTGATTTGTAGAGGTCTTCATCGACGATATCCTTTTGTACTTTGCGTCTGAGGAGGAGCACGCGAGACACCTAAGGATGGTTCTGGAAATACTCCGAGAGCACCAGTTGTACAGGAAACTCCAGTAGTGACATTTTTGTATACATGAGGTCCACTTTCTGGGACTTTATCTCATCATATGGTGTAGCACTGGACCCATCCAAGCTAGAGGCAGTGTTAGCATGGAATCCACCCTGGAGCGTGACAGAGGTGTTGAGTTTCTAGGGGTGGCAGGGTACTATCATAGATTCATTCCTGATTTATCCAGGATTCCAGCACCCATGACAGCTTTGACCTAAAAGGGGCGGCCTTTCGTGTGGACTGAGAGATGCCAGCAGGATTTACTTGAGTAGAGACAGAGTCTGACGAGCTCCCTGATCTTGAGATTACCGGAGGAGGGTTTTGAGTACGTAGTGTTCTGCGACGCATAAGGAACCGGGCTTGGTTGTGTCTTGATGCAGAGGCAAGTGGTGATTGCCTATGGCTCACACCAGTTGAGGCCCCATGAGAAAAACTAAGCAACCCATGGTCTTGAGTTGGCAGTGGTAGTCTTCGCGTTAAAGATATGGTGGTACAACCTGATGGGCGAGATGTTTACCGTCTACTCTGATCACAAGAGTATTAGATATATCTTCTCTCAAAAGGATATGAATTTGAGACAAAGAATATGGCTTTAGTTCCTCTAGGATTATGAATTTTTGACCATTTACACACCTGGGAAGGGGAATGTTGTGGCAGATGCTCTCAGTAGAAAATTCAGTTCACAGTTGCTGGATGAAACGACGAGGCAGTTGTCCTCCTTACAGTTATCCTTCGTGGATGGAGATGAGGGAGCTTACCTTTAATCGATGGTTGTTACCCCTACACTCTTACAGTGAGTCCGGGAAGCACAGCGCGAGGATGCTAGATGTGAGACTATACATGCTCAGATATCCACAGGTGATACTGCTGATGGATATTCAGAAGGTGGGGAGCACATTGTTCTTTTCAGAGGGAAAACAGTAGTACCAGTGACGCTATAGGAGGGGTTTTTGAGGGAGTTCCATAAATCTTCTTTGGTGGTGCATCTAGGAGTGGCAAAGATGTACCAGGACCTCTGACGTCAGTTCTGGTGGCAATGAATGAAGAAGTGTATGGCATATATTGTTTCTCGGTGCCTTACTTGTCAGCATGTAAAGGCTGAGCACCAGGTGCCATCAGGTTTGACTCAGCCCCTTGAGGTTCCAGAGTGGAAGTTGGATGGGATATCCATGGACTTTATGACGGGTTTACCCAGTACGTCCAGAGGACACAATTCCATCTGGGTGATCATTGATCGACTCACCAAGTCATCCCACTTCCTAGCCATATGGGAGTAGAGTTTAGTAGAGAGCATGGGAAGCCTCTACATGCAGGAGATAGTTCAACATCATGGAGTTCCATCTACGATCATATCAGATCGTGATGCTCGTTTCACATCCCAGTTGAGAAAGGGATTGCAGGAAGCTTTTGGGACTCAGTTACTTTTGAGCACAGCATTCCATCCTCATATTGATGGTCAGTCAGAGCAGACCATCCATGTTCTGGAGGATATGCTTTGAGCTTGCATACATGACTTTAGACGTAGATGGTAGGTTCACCTACCACTGGTGGAATTATCTTATAAAAATAGTTATCATTCCACTATTGGTATGGAACCATTCGAGGCTTTGTACGGGCAACCTTTCAGGTCACCACTTTGCTGGACTGACCCAGGAGAGTCAGCACTCATGGGCCCAAAGATAGTGAGAGCTACTACTAAGAAGGTGCTGGTCATACAGGAGTGGATGAAGACTGAATAGAGTCTGGAAAAGTCTTATGCCGATGGGAGGTGGAGACCCTTGAAGTTTGAGGAGGGAGACCATGTGTTCCTTTGGGTGTCGCCTCGATGGGGATTATGGAGATTTGGCTATGGCAGCAAGCTATCTCCGAGGTTCATCAGCCCTTTTCAGATTCTTATTAGAGTTGGAGAGGTGGAATATCGCTTGGATCTACCTCCTCAGATGGACTGGGTACACAACGTCTTCCATGTGTCACAGCTACAAAGGTACTTGTGTGATCCATCGCACGTCATCGACTGGGGAGAGCTGGACATCAATGATGGAGCGACCTTTTCTGAGTACTGAGTGGAGATCGGGGATCGGCAGGGGAATATCCTTCGTGGGAGAGCTATTCCCTTGGTGTGTGTCTAGTGGCAGCACGTGAATCTCTAAGATAGCATGTGGGATCGTGAGGCTCATATTCATGTTTAGTACCCACATATTTTTTAGTAGCCTTTGTTTTGGCTTTACGGGGATGTAAAATCCCTAAGGTGGGTGTGATGTAGTGTCTTAGATTTCCCATAATTTATTCATAAAATAATGGAAATTATTTCGAGACCAGGCTCTACGATGGTGTGTAGTTCCGAGGCCCGGTGAGCCCGGAACAAATTTTTGAATTTAATTTAATAATTAAATTATGCTTGCATGCGGGTTTCCTGAAAAAGTTTAATAACTCCTGAACGGGTGCTCAGATCTGAAATCTAAGGGCATTGTTGCGTTCGGAACAGCGATTTTACCATAGGCAAGGCCTAACATCGGCCAGCGCAGGTCGGTGGTGGAATCCAGTTTTTGGATGTAACTGTAATAAAATATTTAATGAAAATGTTTTATTAAATATTATTTCTTCAAATATATCTTATCTTTTAAATAAATATTTTGCAGGGGATCAAGGTTACAATTCCCATAACTGTGAATTTCTATGGAGTCTTTGGAAATCTCTGGAGAAAACATTCCAACGCGGCGATGGCGTTCATGACGATTTTCGTCGGCGACGACGATGTGGCGATTGGATCTTCTCCAACGTACACTACGGATCCGGGTAGGATGTTTTTCTTTTGATTTTCCTTTAAACCATTTTTGATTCCTACGATGAACGTAGACTAATCTGCGAACCGATTATCCCTCGGATCGATCATTTTGCGGGCGGGCGTGATTTGGGGTTTTATCGGGAAATCAATTACTTGAGATTGTATAATATGTTTTTTGTTGAGGTTTTGATCTAACGGTGATGAACCCGGATTGTCAAGAACAATGATCGTGGTTCGTCCCTCTTGTTTAATTCTTGTATTTTCTCCCTCTCGTTCTTCGTTGTGTTCTACACATTCATGGATAATCTATCGTTGCGCATTCGTTTTTTGGCACAATGATCCGAGATTGTAGATCCAACCCCGGAGCGATGTCACGGAGGTGCGACGACGGTTTAGGTGGGTGATTCAAAGCGGATCGAGAGATATGAGTTTTCAGGCATTTTTCTTCGGGTGGATCGTTCGAGGTTTTATGATCAGATTTAAGGACCGAAAACACCTGTTACGGTGTTCGCATGATGAAACAAACCAACCCCTGGAGAATCAGGACGAACGGACGAGAAACCATGGATATGGAGGATCGGATGGGGCGTGAGGAGGAAGATGGTGTTTCTGGAAATTTCCTGACTACACAACATGTAGTATGGGCTACACGGTGTGTGTTTGTCGGCCGACCACATGGCGTGTACTTCGGGAGTACACAGACACGGTTTGGGTACATGGCCAAGGACCTGGCGTGTATACCCCTCCCCGGCCAGACCCGACCAGATACATGGGATACACCGTGTGCTGGTACACGGGCAGGCAACACAGACACGGACAGAGACCGTGTACAGACACATGTACAGCATATACGGAGCGAGCCCCAGGTGCTCATACACGGCGTGTGAGTCTTTTACATGTCGTGTAGTTACAATCTATCTAACAAGCCGAATGACACGGTCCATTTACACGGGCAGTACCCGGAGTCAACGAACATGGTGTGTGATCCTTCTACACATCGTGTAGTTGGGTTTTACACATCTTGGACGGATGACATGTGACATTTACATGGGCAGAACCTGTAGTCAAGGAACACGTCGTGTGATTCTTCTACACACCTTGTAGTTGTGTTTTACACAGCTTGAATGGAAGGCACAGGCCATTTACATGGGCAGTACCCGGGGTCAAGGAACACATCGTGTAACCATACTACACGTTGTGTAACCAATTCTTCATGGCATCAGCCAGTTTCCTTCTGTGACTTGGACTGCTTTCCTTAGGGTTTTTCCCCTTGGTCTTTCTCCTGAAGGTTCACGGTATCATTTCCTAGATACAGGAGTATGATCCCTTCAGCAGGACTTCCTAAATAGAGTTGTTGGAATCCCATCTGTGAGACTTAGAACCAAATCCTCTATTCATTCCTAGAACCCTAGGTAGAGTTCTTGGTATCGACGTGACCAACATTACCGGGGCGCTGATCCTCTACTTAGCAGATTATCTCAGATTGAGTTGTCGGAATCACCCCATTACTTGGTTGTGATCCTCATCTGGGCATCCTGTTCTCAAATTACTTGTGGAGTGTGTTCTCCTGGAATGAGTACTTTGTAACTCTCTCTTCAGACCTAGGATTGTGTGCTCCCAGCTATATGATTAGTGGAATATTCGATCTGGATCCAAGTGGTGGTATTCGTGATAGTTGATTGGGCATGAGTATATCTGGATATTCTTGTTTTATGTTCGGTAGATATATACTGTGTAGAGCTGACTATATCTTTCCTTTTTGTGTTTTTCTTGTTGTGTTTCCTTTGTGGTTTCGAGGTGTCCTACTGGGTATTGTTATACTCACCCCTTCAAAGGATTTTCCCACACGTGTCGTGTCTTGTGTAGACAAGCGAGCCTTTTACAGGATTTTAGGTAGACCAGGACCGAACGGTGCTCAATGAGATCAGGCGGGCCAAGGTGTGTTCCAATGGATACAGATTGCAGTCCCAGTACCTTTCCTTACAGGTTGGACTTTTTTAGAGACTTTCTCTTGGTGGGATTGAACTTTTGTCCCATAGTTTTACAGTTGTTGTACTTTAATTTACTATCGTACTCTGTTGGTTGAGATTTTTAGTGTATTCATGCATTTCTATTTTTAATATTTTTTACTTTTCATCGTTGTGGGATTGGAGATGTGTGTGCATGTGTACAGGTTTATAGTAAAGGCCTCCCATGTGAGTAGCATGCCTACTCGGTGCTAGTCACCATCCGCTGTCCTATTGGAGGCGGGCTTGGGGAGTTGCGGCTCAGGCCCTACTAGGACGGGTCGTGACACACTGTCATGTTTAGTTACTAAGAAACATGATGAATTTTAAATGGATTCTCATGAATATGGACCACATAATATATGTATAGAATTTACTCACCAATTAGTCCACTCTGCATGCCTTTAAAGGTCTTTAAATGGTTCATAATTATATAAACTGGCACTAAAAGGCATGATAGTTTTGTTTCTATAAATTTTAAATGGTCCCATTTCCATTAAGATCCCATTCAATATTTTATTCATCCACTCTAGTTAATCATTGATCCATGTGTATACCAAGGTAATCCTACTATGTGTAATCCCCAATAATACCCTATCCAATTTAGTTAGCAATATACCAAATGAAATTGAAATATTTATTCACGCATAAGAGACACACAAACCATTACTAGGTATTATTCACCTATTAGTCCAATCTTCTTGAATCTAAACTACTTATAATGTTACCTCATTATATGAACCTAAAATTTTATGATTTTATGGTCCTCAAAAAAAGATCATAAAAGGTGAAATGTGACCTATGAAGTGGTACCGAACTACATGCATCATCATTCCATTCATGGGGATATATAGAAACCACATATCATGGTTTTTATCGTGATTCCATGATGTGTACCACCTTCTTGAATAGATATGGATTCAAGATTAATCAACTATTTGAAATTAAACCATAGTATAACCAACTACTAATGGAAAATATGGATAAACTCTCCAACATACATATTTTCACATTGGTTCATGATAACAATAAATACGTTTAATGGCCATTGTAATAAGAATTTTTATTAGGAAGGGTTTCATGAATATTTCAAAAAACTATAAGTTTATCATAGACTATAAAATAAAACCATCATGAGATGATTTGAAATCCCTTACTCTTAGCCTAAAAAATATTCAATTTTTCTTTTTCATACCCTAACTACCGATTAACTTTGAAAAAAACATCTTTGACAAAATAAATTCTTTTCTGAATAAATTATATAGTTATAAGACTATAGGGCCCAGATCTCTCAAAATCTATTCAATAATTTAACAACTTAAAAAAATACATAAATGAACATAAGTCATGTTATCAATGAATATTTTTTCATTTCATTGTATAATTTGTTAACTCTGATTCTATGATTTTATATAAATTGCCCTAGTAAACATATGTTGAATTGTCCTTGAATTAAAGTTTAAGAATTCTAAGCCATTGGGAGAAAGATTATCTACCACTCATGATTCAGGACCATGGTTAGAAGTAATAGGCTTAGCAGGGGTATCTATTGGGGATTCCTAAAAACATTTTCCTAAGTAGGATGCACTAGAAATTTAACCTAATTAACAATAGATTATGAAGGTTATTTTCCCTTTGACACAAAGCCTTTAGAAAGTTGGAGAGGTCATGATAATGACGGGATGTATTCCAATAAAATAATCAAGCTAGATAATAATATTAAGTGAAATTGGTAGTTATGATAAAAGGTTTAATCATTAATAATATCATTTTATCTCACATATATATCCATGGTATTTGTTTCAAAAGTGTTAGTGTAGTAAAAAAAGAAGTTGGAATACGTATCTACTAATAAAATATCCTCATATTTATATAAATCATATATCATTTAAAATATTGTTTTCATATTTGCATTATGTAACTCTATGATGGACTATATTCCATCCTCCCCAACAAGTTCCAACTAAAACCTGGGTATCTTACACTATAATAGTCCATGAAACTACTCGTGTACTAAGACATATAGTAGTAAAATTATAAGCCATCATGGTAGAACTACTCCATAAACTACCTAGGATTCAACAAAAATTCATCACCCAAAGGTATAATTGATTTTACTTAAAGAACATAAATTACACAATAATGAAAATTTATAATGAGATAGTGAATGAAGAAATATATCAACTAGACATGTAAAGAACTAAGGATATGGTTCACCTAGCAGAGTATAGGGACCTTTAAGTTTAAGATAGAACATATAATTTAAGGATGGTGTTTAATGGGAAATAATTTTCCTGTGAAGGGGTAGTTATTACAAGCCATCTTTGAAAAAATTGGCCAAATAAGAGGATAAAATAAGAGAAAATGAAAATATTATTGAATAGGATGAAAAGTTGGGTGATGTTGTGGTGATTAGAGATCAAAATTTTCTTGATAAGGGGGAGGTAGACAATATAAAACTATCCAAAACATCAATGTGATTTTCTCAACCCAAATTTGTTACTAATACAAATTTATAAGTTAGTATGATGTATTTCATTAGTGATTTTTTTTAATAATATTCTCTAATATTCATCATTTTTATAATAAATTGGAAGGATTCAACATATTCCCCATTGATCCTTATATTTTTGAGTAGTAAATGAACAAATTTCATCAAAATTTATCAATTTTATAATCTATTGTAAAGATTCCACTATCGATTCATGATAATTTTTAAAATCCATGATTAATAACTTCATAGTAATTGAATCCTTATGAACAAAATTATAGTTGAATCATTGGTTCAAAATATTTTTTCAAATGATTAAATATTAAAATCAACCAAATTACATAAGTCATATTCCCTTAGATTGATATAGGAGATTGGGATATGAAATAAATATATCACTAATATAAGTAGAGGTAAACCTGTGAGAAAATTACTACCAAGCTTGATGTCCACCTAAACACGTGCTCTTTAATATATATTTTTATGCTGGATATGAAGCAAATTTACTATTGATATATTCCAAGGTTCATTAATATAGATATGGGAGATTGTCAATGAGCCAATATAATGGAATATTATGAAGTTAAATTTACCTAAGGAAGAAACAATTCCCAAAAGTCTTTAAGTACAAAAAAATTGTATCTTAGAGAATTTTGTACAATTCATTTAAACCAAAATGTATATGAGGAAAGGGGGTAATCTAACTTTTTCTTATATTTTTAAACCTAGTGAGAATTAATTGAATTTTTATAGAGATAAGTGCAAATGAATTTACGATTTATTCCATTTCCTTTTAACCCAAAATTTTTCCTAACCCATTAGAGGTAAAATCTCAAAGGGAATAGCTCAAATTTTACTAAGAATTCCCTTTCTGGGTTTTAGAATGGGGATTGTAAATTTATTTTATTTTAACTGTTATAAATTATTCCTCAGAAATTCATAGTGAAGTACTAGGGAGTAAAGACATGATTTTTTTATTGGATTCCCATTATGAGTTTTTTACATGGAAAGTACTATGTCAAGTTTCATTGGTTGTTTAATGTATTAAAAGAATAACCAATGAAGTATGGTGATTATATTTTTTATATTTTTCCAATATTTATAAGGGTTTAAGGTCATATGACGTTTACTATAATTAATTGGATTTTATGGTCATATATCTTTGAATAAAAGTGAACATATTGGTTTACTTTTTGGTATTTAGTTTAAATCAAACAGATGTTTAATTCATCAGATTATACTATATATTTTACTTTAAATAAAAATTATTTTAATTTCTTGTTTCACATCCAACACGAAACTAAAATGAGACATAATAAATTAGATGAATATTATTAGAAAATAATAGGAATATTAAAAATTATTGTAAATAAAAATTTATTATTATACTAAAATTACTTACATTTAGAGGATATATAATTAATATAATTTAATATTTAAAATGATTATTTATTAAAAAAGAACTATTTAAATTAAATCAACCACATTTAAATTATTATTAGGATAATATAAAATATTTCAATAAATTTACTAATACATTAACATTCTTTAAATTGGTAAATAGTATGAAATAATATTGAGAACACATAATGTTTAAAAATTCAATTTTTAAATAAAATTATTTTGGTATATTTTTTTAAATTTCATTTAAAATATACAAGGAATGTTCAGTTAGAGTAAGAAACCTATAACCAAGTAATAACAAAATATTACTATTTTATAATCACCCCACTTTTATGGATTTATGATTAAACTAGAATGAATTAAATTTTTTCGAAACAATTTTTTCTATAAAATATATTTTTATAAATTAAAATAAATCATTTAAAAATTCTATGTTTAATTTATAAAACCCATTTTTAACGTGTTGGAAACATAAGTAATATTTTTCTCTAAAAACACTTTTTATTCAGTTATATTACAAAATAGTTTTCATCCCTTCAATAAATTATATCTAAAAATTGATTTAATGTTTTGAAAAAACATGTTATTATTATTTAATGAGGTGTGATTCATTTTTTGGCGAAAATTTCTGATTAAAAAGATTAAATTTAATTTCCATGATAATTGTGAAGGGGTCATTTTAAAAGAATTATTTTATTAAAATTGTGTAATATTTATCAAATAAAATAAATTGATAAATTTTATATAATGGATTTGATATTATCTTTTCACATGTATAAAAATATATTATAATCCATTTAATTTTAAATTAATATTATAAATTATTAATAAAACTTAATGGTAGAAAAACATTTTCTAAAAAAAAATTTTCAATATATGAAATGTGTTAATTTAAAAGTAAATTTATTATTTTTAAAATTTGTAATTGGACTATGTGGATAAAAAATTTATCTTAATAAAATCAAAATTTGGTTAGAAGTCTTACATTATATTTTTAATAAAATTTAAATTACTAGAGTAAAAGCTACTTACCAATGAAAAAACCAAAATGGTAAAATGTAAAAAAGTAGTTGTAAAAAAATATATTGTGGAATTAATTCTTTATAAAAGGATATCATATTTTAAAAATACTTTTTATTATTATTTAGTAAGTTAAATATTATTTTTTCCATAAAATTAAGATTACTAATACTGTAGTTTATGACCTTGATAATGGTGAAATGGTTATTTTCAATAAATTTTTTTATTAATGTTTTAAAAAGATTTAACATAAAAGTTAAATTGATATATTTTTTATAATTAATTTATATAAATTTTTCACTTAAATAAATTTATATAATCACTCGTTTAGTTTGTAATTAATGTTATATTTTATTAATAACAATTAATGGTAAAAACAAAAATTTGTTTCAAAACAAGTTTTCTATTTATTAAATGTTTTAATTTAAAAATAAATTTTAAATTATTTATAAATTGAATTATATTATATTGAAATTAAATTTATATCTAAAAAAAATATTTTGTGATAATATTTACCTTATATTTTTAATAAAATAGTAATTACTTCGTTAAAAACTTGTCCCTATATTAAATACTAAAATAATAAAATGTAAATATCTACTAGTAGAAGACTTAAAACATGTTTATAAACGTATGAAAATGAATTGTTGTGAATTTATAAAAAAATATAAACTAATGTTTCATTATTTAACACTTTTCGGGCCATTTCAATTTACAAGAGCCATCCCATCACTGAAAAAGTAATGTGTATTTACATAAAAGAATCCATATTCTTCAATTATAAAATGAGATACATTAATCCACAATTATCCAACCTTTCTAGAGACTTATATTAATAAAAAATATTCTCCAAAATTTCAAAAACTCACTCCCCATTTTCTATACACCTTATTCTTGAGAAAAGACAAATCTCTAGACCCTTAATATGTTTCCCAAGGGAGAACGTCCAAAGGGAGAGGTAATGTTAACAACTGAGATCTATTAATTATTTTCTTATTCTAGAACCTCAAAAATATTCTATCTATTAATGTATAAAAACATTAGTAGTAATAATATTCAGAAATTTTATTATAATAATGTAATATCTATTTTCTACCCTCCTACCAACAATCTGAATAATGTAAATGTCTCTTTTGTTACGTGAAGACTACACCCTCCATAAGAGCCATGATATGTTTTTCAAAACCAACATACAAAGAGGGTTTAAAAGGGGTATTATACAAATAAATAATATATTTAAAAAATTATTGATATTATAAAAATATAAAAAAATCATTACTTTTTTACATTCTACGTAAACGAAAGTGTGTAATGCCCCAACCCTAGTTTTTAGGAGTTGTTGTATTATTTCATTACATTGGAAGAATAAATAATAAGGCAAGGTGGGTAACTAAAAGTACACACATAAATAAAATTAAACTTGAACATAAAATGGAATAAATAAGAGTTTATAAATAATTCCATAATAAAACATAATCATGGGTATTCTTCTAGTCAAATAACTACAAGAAATATCAGTTACTAGTTGCATAATGAGTTATTTCATAATTCGAGACATCATTACCATATCGTTAAGGCCTCATGTCCAGACAATCAATAACCATTTTGTCATGTCCTTGTGCCATGACATAGTTTGTCTCATTAGACCTACCGATGCATCAAGGTGATGTAGTGGGCCCCAAATAACACTTACTAAGTCTAATTATTTCCTCATAAGAATGGGAATAATCATAAACAATGTATAAATTTATATTTAAACTAACATATGAAATGTAAATAACTTTCCTTGAACATTAATCATAAACACTAACAATTTGGAGTAAACTTGTGAATGGTTTTTAGATAGCATATCCATAGTCAAACTAATAAAAAATTAAATTAAATATGGTAGAATATATCATAAAATATTAAACCCAATAATGAATAATAATCAAAAAGAGTTTTTAAATAGATGGAGATACTCTTATAAAACCATCAAGTAATTATTAAGATAAATACTCTTTTATTCTGAAAAGAATAGTTCTATTTGAAAAGTATTTGTATAAAACCATAAGTGAAGTAAGATATTATTTTCATAATAAAATGAGTTATTTCATAAATATTATGGTTGATAAAACCATATTATATAGTTCCCTTGATAATAGGTAAGAATTTAGGAAATTCCCTTGAATTGATCTTGTATTTCGGGAAGAATTTTTGAAAGATCATTTTGAAATATGTAACTGCCCATAAATGAAGGTAGGGTTCTGGTTGGTACACATATATAGAAAATTAAAACAGAATTTATGCGGGGTAAATATGAATAAATAATAATTCTATTGAGGTATGTAGATGATAAGTGTAACCCAAATTAAAATGGAAGTTCGGGTAGAAAACCCTTACCTTAAGTCCAATGGTGATCCTCAAATGTTCTTAATGAAATAAATAATCACATTTAGGTTCAAAAAATAATTATTACAGAACCTACTCTAAAATGTTTTTTATTTATTATTACCATATTAGGTTCATTCTTGGCCTTTTGATGGGTTAATGGATTCAATTTCATTGTTTGGGAGCGTTTTATCCCTTGGTTTTCATGATCATCTTTTTTATAGTTATGTTAAGTAAACATGTAGAATGAGAATGATTGTCCAGAATAGAATTTTTATTTTATTATTTAACAAACAAAATATTTCAATGGTTATATAATTTTATTGGTTATTTAGAGTGAATATGAATCATTATAGGAAACTTTATGGTCAATTGATTGGTTTAATTGGCAGTTTTTGATTAAATCAAACTCATTTTTATTTATAAATTAATATCATATGTAAAAAAGGATTAAATAACCTTACATAAGTTATAATACATATAATATAGCTTTTTTCAACCATAAAAATGGTTTCATGACCAGAATTGAATATGGTAATTGAAATTGAAAACTCATAGTCCTTGAATGTGATAAATTCACACATATCAGGTGGTGTTTACATCTCATGTATAAAAGAATGGGAAATGAAATATGAAGAATAATTATTAATTTATAATAAAAACATTAAATTTACTGTAAGTTACATAATTCGTCAAAAAATTTGGAGGAAAGTATATGAGGAAAGAAAATGAAAATAAAGGAATTGAAATAAAAGAAATGAAAAGAGGAATTTACCTCTTGAAGTAATCTTCCATGAGAGACTCTTTAAGAGAATGGTTTTGGTATTTTTATAAGACCAAGGGATACTGTAATTGGGGGACGATATTTGGAGGATATTTTTCAGGATTTTGAAAAGTTACGAGGCTTGAGAGGAGTTAATAGAATATAGAGTGAGGGGGAATTTTATTATGGAGGAGATGAGTGATTTTTGATTCTCTTATTCGTTATTTTATTATTATTTTTAAGACAAGAAATATTATTGATTATTGTGACCAAGAATAGTTATATGTGCATTTTATTTTAAAACAATAGACATTTACATCAGACATGACTCATGCATGATGTAGAAATTCAATTAATTAGCATTTCTCATAAATTATCTAATTTCAATATTCACCAAAAATTTCAGTATTTCAGAAAAATACCAAAAATTAACCCTAATTTTTTTAATGTATATAATTAAAAAATGTAATCCATTTCATCATAATAATTTTATAAATGATAGAGATTTAGTTTTTAAATAAAATCATTATTTACATGAAAAATAACTTTTTAAATTTAAAACTTATTTTATAATAATTTCAAAAATTAACTAGGGTATTATTAAATTATCCTCAAATTATAAGACAAGAAAATATTTATTTAGGATTACATTTTATTAAAATGAATTTTATTTTAAATAAATTTATTAATTTAAAATTTTAATTAAATATTTAATACTCACAAAAATACCAAGACATAATTATTAATTTCTAAAATACTCCATTACATTAATAAGGTGTATAAATTTTATGTTTACCTTCATGGGTGTGGATAATATTCATAAGGATCATATTACTATTCATAAGGGTGCATTACTATTCATAATGGTCAAGTTACTATTCACCAAAAATGTAATTTGATCTTATCAGACTCTAAATATCTTAATGAACGCAACTGTGCTTGTCAGTGTTTTGAAATTCAAATCAATGTGGTGGTAAAATTATATTTACTTGCTAGGTTATGAAAATGTGGTGTTTTGTGGAAACATAGTATTTCCTAAATTTGTTTATAAATCCTTGGGGTGTCACATTCTCTACTCCGTACAAATATTTCTTCCTCGAAATTACCAGAATGTTACCTTAGTAAAAGATTTCGAAGTTATTTATCATAATCTCCTAAGGCTCCATTGTTTCATCTTCAATTTTGTAATTTTTTTAATGTATCTTTACCAGTCAAGTCATTTTATTCCTCAAAAGATATTATTTAGTTTCCCTAATTTGGATATACTATTCATAGTAATATATGTTAAGTTGCAATTCATTACATTCAGAAGTGAGGACATGTGTTGGGTCTACCATGTACTTCTTCAGCAATGAGACAAGGAACACATTTTTTTCTTTATACAGTCTAGGCGGCGTAACCAAAGGATATGAGTAGCTCTAATTCTCTCTAAAATTCCAAATTGTCATATGTGCCTTGTTCGGAGTTCCCCTTTCCTCCCAAATCTTATAGCACAATTCCATGGAGATACTTTTAAGAAAACATGATCTCCCACTTGAAATTTCAAATCCTTTATTCGATTATCATCATTTTTTTCTTCTTTGAGCTACTTTGATATGGCCCTCAATGGTATTTACCATCACTGTTGTTTCCACCACAAGCTCTTGGACCACTAGCTTCCTTTTAAAAACTTCATCTAAACATGTTGGTGTGAGACATCTCTTTCTATACAATGCTTCATATGGTGTCATTTGAATACTCGAATGGAAACAATTATTGTAGGAAAACACCTCCAAGGGTAAATACTGATCCCATATACCTTTAAAGCTGAGCAAGTATGATCTCAACATGTCTTTTAAGTTTTTTATCATCCTTTCTGATTTCCCATCAGTTTGAGGATGATAATAAGATCTCAAAAAAATCTCAGTATCCAAATATTTATAATGAAATTTCCATAATTTCAATGTAAATTGAGGATCTCAATCAGAAACTATTGAAATATGTTATCAATGAATTCTTACAAATTCACTAATACAGATTCGTTCAAGATTCTCTAGTGGAAAATCCTCCCTTATAGTAATAAAATGTGTATATTTTGTAATTCGATCGACAATTACCCATATTGAATCATTTTATCTGGGAATTTTGGGTAATCTTTTGAAAAAATCCATTTTGATGTCATACCATTTCCATGTAGGAATATGTATAGGTTTCATCACTTCTATAGGATGTTGTCATTTGACCTTCACTTTTTGACAGACTAAACATCTTGATACATAATCTGTAATATCCAACTTCATGTTTTCCCCTCATAAATATTCCTTAAAATATATATATATATATTAGTTCTACTAGTGTGTATAGAGAAATTTGAGCTATAGGTATCATCAAATAACTCATTTTTCATCTTGGGAATAGAGGGAACACATAACCTCTTTTCAAATTTCTGAATTCCATCTTCACATATGAAGTTAGCCAAACTTCCATCATTCATAGAACTAATTTTTTTTGAAGGATCAAATCATCAGGATTATAGATTTTAATCCTTTTAAATATATATGGTTAGGAATCCAAATGAAAATGTAGTGGTGTATCTTATTTTTTAATAATTCCTATATCGATTTTACTAGATACATAAATACAGGATCACTTTAAATCCTCATTTTTCTTAGGACCCCATGATAATTCCTTCTCAATGCATCATCTACCTTATTTTCCTTTCCTGGGTGGTAGTGTATAGAATAATCATAGTCCTTGAGTAGTTCAAGAAATCTCTTTTTCCTCATGATGGTTTCTTTCTATGATAATATATATTTCAAACTCTTATTATCCACACATATATATCATAGTTATTTCCATAGATATAATGTCTCAATATCTTTATAGAAAATATTACAGCATCAAACTCATGATCATGAGTAGGGTAGTTTTGTTCTTAAATTTTTAGCTACCTTCATGAATAGGTAATAACTATATCATTCTGCATAAGGACACAACAAATTCCATTCTTCATGCATCACTATAGATCACAAACCAATCATTCCCCGATGGTAGAGTAAATATTGGAGAATTCACTAATATGATCTTCAATTCCTCAAAACAATCCTCACATTATTTTTTCAATAAAAACATAACCTATTTATGTGTAATCTTAGTCATTGGGTTGGCTAAACCGGTGAACTTTTGAACAAAAGGCCGATAATAACATTTTAAACAAATAAAACTATGTACCTCAGTTATGTTTTTTAGAGTAGGCCATTATTCCACAACCTTTATCTACATATGATGAACAGACATTCCATCATTAGAGACAATGTGGCCAATAATGGAAACTAAATAAATCCAAAATTCACACTTTCTAAACTTCCCATATATTTCCTTTCTTATAAGAGTTTATAGAATAGTTGACAAGTGATTTTGATGATATTTGTAGCTTTTAGAGTATACCAAGTTATCATAAATAAATACCATCACAAAAATATCAAGATATTCCATTAAAAAATTATTCATTAGATCCTTGAAAATAGAGGGTTCATTATCCATTCCAAAAGGAATTACTGTAAAACCTTAATGCCCAAACATTGTTTGAAATGCTGTTTTTGTAATGTCTTTCTTCCTCACATGCAGTTGATGATATCTAGGTAGAAGGTTAATCTTCGAAAAAAAAATTATATCCATCATTAAATTAAATAAATAATCAATTTAATGTCGGGGATAATTGTTATTTATTGTTATACCCTTGATCTCCATGTATTCATTTTACAACCTCATTGATCCATCTTTCTTTTAATTGAAAATAATATGGTCTCCCCATGGGGAAATACTAGGGAGAATAAATCTATTATCACTTAATTAATCTAGTTGTTACTTTAGTTCTAATAATTCCACAGTAGTTATTCTATAAGGAGTCTTTCATATATGCATTGAACCATGAATTAAATCAATATAGAACTCAACTTCACACTCTGGAGGATGTCTGGGTAAATCCTCTAGAAACACATCATCAAATTATTTCACAATAGGTACACATTTTATTTGAACATTCCTTTTCTTACCCATAGTTATTGCATTCCCTTCTTCCCCAATAATTGAATTCAATAAAGCTACTTGGAGTGGATCTGGATAGGAATCAGTTGGCGAGGTTTCTTCTCTAATTATAATTGATTCAACACCATTCTCAAAAATAGTAACCTCCCTATTCTTGTAATAAAACTTTTCAAAATAATGTCAAATCCAAATCATACCAAGGATTAAGTCAAAGTTAATCATTGGTATGAAGATAAGTTTAAATACTTAATCACATTTATGTGTCATGAGGGGGACTGACTGAAACATCTTTATTGAAATGATAAACCCCCTAGGAATTTTGACTAAAAACTACTTTGTTAAATCAAATAAGACATATTTAATTTTCTAAGAAAACTGAGAAGATATAAAATAATGCAATAGTCCAGAATCAAAAAAATCATCAGATAAGTTTAAGGAAATGATTAAAGTATTTTCCACCTCATTGTTAGGAACTTCAACCTCAGTAGTTTTGACCTCATAATCTTGCCTTTTCTCTCTTGGCCTTATTTGGGGAATGTTTCCCTAATTCTTAGGACATTCATTTTCATAATGTTCAATCTCTTTACAACTATAGCATTGAATATTGGATATTTATTTCTTACCCTTGAAATCACTATATTGGTGGCCTTTTTCTCCACCATTGTAATAGACTCTCATTCCCTTCAGGCATGTTCCAGGTTATTTCTTCCCACAATTATTTTAGGGTGAAGTTCAACTCTTCCATTCATCACCATTTCATTATTTCCCTTTCCAAAGTTTTCATCATCTATCCTCTTCTCTTTATTTTCATTTTAGTCATATGACTTAGATAATTCCTCATTGTTCTTGATTTCACATGAGACTATGTATTCATATGATGATAAATTATGATAGACCAGATCCCTTTGGCGGAATGGTTTTAAACCATCAAAAAATTAATCAGTCTTCCTCCTTGAATTTCATATGTACTCCAAAACATGGCTTTCTAATCTAGTTAAGTCAGGTTCATACAATGCAACATTCCCATATTTTTTGCTTCATATTCCGAAACTACCGTTCCATATCTACTCACTATTCATGAGGGGAGTTTTTTCTAAGAAAAATTTATTAAAATCCCTCCATTAAATATCTTCTATTTCTTCCTCCTCCTTTGTGTTTTGGATTAACGACAACCACTGATTTGAATCTCACAATAGATGATAATGTTCCATTATAACCTTATCTCTTTTGTTATGTTCCAAAGTGATAAATATATTCTCTATGGAACTTATCCACTGCTCTGCTACAAATGGGTTTGTTGTCCCATTGAATGATATAGGATGTTGTCACAAAAAATGTTCTAACATAGCTCCTCCAAGTTGTGGATTAGGATGCTCTATACATGTGAGGTAATTATTCATAACCTAAGTGAGTTGTCTATGTATAGTTATAAGTTACACATCACCATTAGTAGCTCCATAGAGAACATCATTATCTTGCATAGGAGGGAAATCTCTATATGGGATACGTGCACTCATGTGGTTATCATTCCTTCTAGTAGGCACCATTTGTAATTAATGGGATACACTAGATTAGGTTATTAATCATAATATATAATATCAACTTAGAAAAATACATAGCATAAATTGAAATCTTTTTCAAGGCTAATCCCATAATCATAAACATGGTTTCTTTGAGGAAAAATTTACATTTAAATCATTTATAATGGTCGGTAAAGAAAATGTGAATTATCCTAAGCATATCCCCCTTAAGTGTCAAACCAGAAGCATAGTAAGGCCCATTTTAATGTATCAGGATACCCTGGGTCAATCTTGAAACTCCTTGTCAGAGTTTTCACTCCTAGATACATCTGTGCTAGAACCACATCCACTTGTAGTATCTATACAAGGATGTATTTTCTTGAAAGATCCACATAATCTATTCCATACCAAAATTCTTGGATATTATTTTATGTTTATCCTCAAATACCATCTTAAGGGTTTGTTCCCTAATCTATATTTTCTAAATCTACTTTCCAAATTTTATACTAAGCTTTGTCTGTTACCAGCTATAACACCATGACCATATTTTCCTAGAGTCGGTACATTATTTCATTACATTGGCTTGATAAAATAAAGTCATTAACCAAAGGATTAAATAGTTTAATAGGTATGTAAATCCATATACATGCATAAGTTCAAAATTAAAACTTAAAATGAAATATAACCACTACTAGAAAAACGGGTATTTGCGACGGGATCCTGTCGCAAATGTCCTTTTGCGATGGGGGCCCGTCGCAAATCACCTGCTGCGGAAAACGGCGTCACTACAACAATTATTTGAGACAGGTTCATCTTTAAAGACATTATTTGAAATGGGGATCCTTCCCGTCGAAAATATTACTCCGTATATTTGTAAAAAAACCTTTAAAATAGTAATTGTGATGGGCCCCGTCGCAACTAGTATTTGTGACGGGGCCCGTCGCAATTACTATTTTATCAAAAAAAAATTAAAAACTATTAATAAATTATTTTAATGAATATAATAATAATAATATTTGTGACGGGCATAGTATCCCATCGCAAATACTATAAAAAAATTAAAATATTAAAATATTAATAAATTATTATAATTAATATAATAATAATCCAATTATAATTCAAAAATAAAAAATATTAAAATATTAAAAAATTATTTTAATTAATATAATAATAGAATTATAATTCATAAATAAAAATAATAAATTATTTATAAATTATTTTAATTAATATAATAATAATATAATTATAATTCAAAAATAAAAAATAATATAATATTAATAAATGATTTAATTAATATAATAATATTAGAATTATAATTCATAAATAAAAAAAATATTAATAAGTTATTTTAATTAATATAAAAATAATAGAATTATTTTACATTCAAATATTAAAATAATTCAAATATTACAAAAAAATATAATTAAATTTTAATATTATAAAATTTTAATATATATATATATATAATTTAATATTATAAAATATAAATAATATTATTATTCATATTAATATTATTATTTCAAAATATAATATTATTAAAATTTTATAATGAGACAGAAACTACGAATAGAAAAAAAAATTCATATTTTGATTTAACAAACTTTATAAGATAAAAACAAACTCTAATCTGAAAGAGGGGGGGATCTGCAGATGCTCGTGGAAGAAACTCCATCCCTCAGGCATGAGTGAGTCGGCGCATGTACTCAATCTGCTCCTGTTGCTGCTGCTGCCACCGAAACTTCTGCTCCTCGTACAGCTACTGCTGGCGTCGGCGCTCCTCCTCATGCTACTACTACTGCTGACGCATCTGCTCCTGCTCCTATCGGAGACTCTCTATCAGTGATGTCTGAGATCGCAACTGATCCTCATAATGTGTAGCAGAAGAAGATGCACGAGCTCCTCTCGAGCTGGACGCCGACATCGCAGCACTGCCATAATAATCTCCGGGAGTCAGTCGAGAGCTGATACCAACTACCCGGCCCTTCTCGAAGGCATACTGGGTGGCTTGCATCCATGCTGCCTCATCAAACTGACGGCCAGTGGTCTAATCTGATGACTCGGTCTGACTCTTAGGACGGGTCTGTGACGTTGCGGCCTCATATGACTCATGTAGTTGCAATTTAAAATTAAAATTGTGAATATATTATATGTAGTTAATTTTTAATCTTCAAAACAAATAATGCTAACCACGATGTGATGCTGACGATCACCTCTGAGCTCCCCAATAGTAGGATCACTATACATCCTATGATATACGTCGTACTCTGTAATATCGGGGTGCTCGACAGCCTATAAGAATAAAAAATAAACTGTTAATATTTATAGTTATATAAAAATATAGAAATAATGTATGTACCAGATGCTGTCTATGAGTACTAAAAGAACGACTCCCAGCTCAATGAGCCACCTCCTGTCTCCCCCGATTCTGCCTCCCCACCGATGATCTCCTCTGAAAGGCACCACTCAACCAGTGTGCACATAATCCATCCCATACATGGGATGAAATGTACTCTGGTCAGTGTGCTCTACATGACTCATCAAAATCAGACACTCCTGCTTTCTTCATGGAATCTTTTCTTAAATTGTGCAAAAACTGACAAAAGCGATCATACATGGCCACCTCTCATGCCTCGTGGATGGCGTCACAAATGGTATCCTCGATTAGATACCATAAACCATACAAATAAATCAAAATATCAAGTTAGAAATGAAATAATTTTCAAAATAAAAATTATTTATTTACGTACGTACCAACCAATGGCCGAACATGGCCTGCAGCACATCAATGGGAATCTGCTCCCATGTGGTCCACGACTGAGAGAAATAGTTGCGCAAAATAGTGCTTCCCTGTCCGACTGAAATATGCGGAAAACTCTAAAAATAATAAACATTTATTATGTGAATATATTAATGAAATCTTAGTCAAATCCATGGGTTATCACACAGGTTATCACACCTCTGTGTGCGTGGATCAAACACAAGACGTGGACTTCGCTCGGGGATAGGGTCAGGAATCATCAATCGTGCAAGATCGTGCCCCCTCCACGTACTCCATAAAGCGCCTGCAGGCTGAGGGTCATCTGCCAGCAACTCATCCGCATCGAAAGGCAGGTCAGCATCCGCCAACGCACGAAATGTGTCGTCGTCCATCTGAAATAGAAAATGATAATGTTGTTAGCAAATAATTGATAATTACTATTATATATATATATATATTATGATTGTATATAACTACCATTGAATTCTATCAGTTTTCATCTTCATCATCATCTTCATATATGTCAATGTAATCTTCATATTCCTTCTCAACATCATCGATATCCATTTGAGTTCCAGTTGCTTCATCTCTTACCATTTCAAATTCATATGTGACATCATTAACATCATCATCATCACCGACTCTTAAATGTGGGGTGTCGTCATCGATACTCATGTCTCTTTGTAAAAAAGATTGATTTTGAGTACTCTCTTGAAAAACATCAATTCTTTGCACATCAGTGAAAGCACATTCACTTTGACTAAACTGATTGTCTCGAATTTTGATTTTTATTACACTCCACCAATCAGTCAAGTCTCTTGATGTAGCACAGTACATTGCATAATAAACTTGATGTGCCTGTTGAGCCAATAAGAATGGTTCATTTACTGAGAGAACACTTTTACATTTAATATCGATGATTCCATGAGTCAGATGAACACGCACGCCTCTCTTTGTATCCAACCACCGACATTTTAACATGGTTATGTAATGTTGTTCAAGATAAAAGAGTTCAATGTTTTCATCAAGTATGCCATAAAAGTCAACTTCATTTTCTCGATGATGAGATCCTCTCAAGCTAAATCCACTGTTCATTGTTTTTTTTGATTCCCCATATGCATGTGTGTGGAATCGAAATCCATTCACCACATATGCATTATAAGTTTAAATAAGTTTGGAAGGTGGGTTACTCAATATACACAGTCGTTTGTCAATTTTATCAGCATGTCGAGACACCAGAAATTTTTTGAAATAATTATCAATATAGTAAACTATACATTGAATGAGTTTCTAAAAGCTAAAGAATTTATGTTACCAGTTTTTGAAACCATTGAGAGAAATTTTTCCTTCAGTGTTCTTCGAGAGCAGCTGCTGTAATTTGTCAAATTTGTTTCTTGATATGATTATCATACAACCTATAAAAAAAGTTATTTACTGTAACATAAATGATAGAATAAGTGATATAAACACATACAATACAACTGATGTCATCTCTTTACAGTTGAGAAGAACATACGTATGAGCTCTATGATGTTCATCATCTGAAAGCCAGCGATCATAAACTCCACCAAAACCAAGCTCTGGCTGGTTAAAAACAGATATATGATTGTCGATTTCTTCAATATTCCTCTCATTCTGTCTCATTCGGTTGTGTTTTGAAGGATACTCAGATTCAAAATAATGGGAGCAAAAAAATATATTTCCTCTTGAAAATAGGCTTCTGCAATAGATCCTTCAACAGATTCTTTGTTACGTACTTATCTTTTCAATTTTTTCATGCATCTTTCAAATAGGTACATCCATCGAACATGTACTGGACCTCCACATTTGGCTTCATATGGAAAATTTAACATCAAATGTTCCATTGATTATAAGAAAGACGGCGGAAATATTTTTTCAAGTTTACATATAATTACAACAACATCTTCTTCAAGTTTTCATAGAGCATCATAATATTCTCTAGCTGCAAAAATTTCCCGAAAAAAAATGAGACATGTCTGTTACGTAATCCCAAATCACAGAATTCACCAGACCTCTTAATCCAATGGGTAGAAGTATTTCCATTATAACATGACAATCATGACTTTTTAATCCAGTAATATGACCATTCTTTACATATCTACCCAAATTGGAAGCACATCCATATCGAAGTCTTAAATCTGTAATCCACTGAAAAAATAATAAACAGTTATCCTTAGACAGTGTATAAGATGCTTTTGGTTTCATTAACCTTTCTATTCTGACATTCTCAAATAGTTCCAGTTCTAGACGCCTACAAATTTGGGCAAGATCTAAACGTGCATTTACATTGTCTTTTCTCTTTCCTGACATATCCAAAACTGTATGAAAAAAATTATCAAAACAGTTATTCTCAATATGCATGATATCCAACATGTGGCGGACCAACAAATCAGACCAATATGGCAAATCCAAAAATATGCTATGTTTAATCCAATTGTGTTCTTTCCCAAAACAAGAAATTTTCTGTTGGTTTATTGTGGGACCAAAAGTGATAGGAGGTAATGAAAATATAACTGATTTTAACTCCGAACCTGATAGCATTTTTGGAGGTCCATCCCTTTCAATTGTTCCTTTTCTAAAATGAGATCTGTTTCTGCAATAATGATGATCATCTGGAAGAAATCTGCGATGATAGTCAAAATAACAAGGTTTCTTTCCATGAATGAGAATAAATTCATTGTTCTCTCCCATACAGTAATGACATGATTTCTGACCATGTGTACTCCAGCCAGATAACATCCCATAAGCCGGGAAGTCACTAATTGTCCACATCAATGCTGCTCTCAGTATGAAATTCTGTTTTGTAGAAACATCATATGTACTGACACCAGTACTCCACAATAAACTTAATTCATCAATCAAGGGTTTCAAATAAACATCAATATTTTTCTTCTGATGTCCTGGAATTAGTAAAGTCAAAATGCTATATGTCTCCTTCATCAACATCAATGGAGGTAAATTGTACGGAGTTAAAAAAAATAGGCCAACATGAATATTGACTACCATAAGATCCGAACGGACAAAAACCATTAGTGGAAAGGACCAGTCGAACATTTCTAGCATCTAAAGAAAAGGATGGATGCACTCTATCAAAATGTTTCCATGAATCACCATCGGCTAGATGATTCAAGCTTTTATCGGTTGAAATATTTGCTTTATGCCATGACATCATTGTCGCTGTATTCTTAGACATGAATAAACACTGAAGTCTGGATGTAAGCGGAAAATATCTCAACTGTTTTACAGGAATCAAACCAGACTTCCCATGTTGCCCTTCTTTATATCTCAATTGCCCACATGTGGGACAACTATCCAACGAATCATTTTCCCCAGAATATAAAATGAAGTCATTTGGACATGCATGAATCTTCTAACAAGTAAGTCCCAAATTTTGAACCAGCCTCTTACTCTCATAGTAATTTGCTGGCAAAACATTTCCTTCAGGTAACAGTGTTTTAAGAAAAGAAAATATCTGGTCAAAACAGGTGTTTGACATTCTGTTATCTGATTTGATAGCCTTAAATTTCTCAACTGCTTCTAATTTGCTCATCTTGCAGCCAGGATATAATGCATCCATAGCAGACCTCAACAACTCATAAAATTCAGACGGTGCCAACTCAGGATTTGAATCTATATCAGCCAGAGTTTCTATATGTTGAACAGACGAACCTGCAACATCATGTACTAAATCTTGAAACCGGGATGGATCCGGAATCAAGTTGGTATCACCTACTCTGGAACTGCATTCACCGTGTTGATACCAAAAACCATAATCTGGTTGAAAACCAAAACAAAAGAGATGTCCCCCCACTTTGTCAAACGTGTCAAACGTTCTCAATGCACATTTTCTACAAGGGCATTTTATTTTTCCTTCTGAAACAAATTCTGGATTTGATGCCACTAATGATAAAAAAGTCTCCACACCCTCTATATATACTGGATTTAAACCAGAACCGTTTGGATTTCTACGTTGATTTATCCATATGCAGTCATCTAATAATGACTATTGACGACCTCATTGTTCCATATTTTTCTACAAAATATAAAAGCATTACTGGTTTTGAATAATTTGTTAGAAAAAACACTCTAGCAAGGATTTAATATGTTGAGAATAAAGGAAAACCTGTTACAAATATTGATAATTTTAATATTATATTGATTTTCTATTTTTTCAATAATACTAATATAATTTTTTCATAAATATTAATTATATAATAATAACATTATTAGTATAATTTATTATTAATATTAAAATAATATAGTTTTCTATATTATATACAATTCTCTTTTCATCTATGTGTTTAACATTCTGTCTCCACAAGAAATATTTGCATTCACTTTCACCTCTCCATTGGCGAGTAGGTTGATAATTTTGAAAAAGAACGCAAATATTACATGTAGAGACATAAAACACACAGATGAAAAGAGAATTGTATATAATAGAGAAAATTATATTATTTTAATATTAATAATAAAATATACAAATAATGTAATAATGCTATTATTCCTAATTATTGGAAATTATTCCAAATTATTGGTAATTATTCCAAATTATTGGTAATTATTTCTAATTGTTGGTAATTATTCCTAATTATTGGTAAATATTGGCAATTATTGGTAAATATTGGTAATTGTTGGAAATTATTGGTAAATATTGGCAATTATTACTAATTATTACAAATTATTACTAATTATTGGTAATTATTTCTAATTATTGGTAATTATTACTAATTATTACTAATTATTGGTAATTATTACTAATTATTGGTAATTATTACTAATTATTGGTAATTATTACGAATTATTGGTAATTATTACGAATTATTGGTAATTATTACAAATTATTGGTAATTATTATGAATTATTGGTAATTATTGGTAATTATTTCTAATTATTGGTAATTATTGGTAATTATTGGTAATTATTGGTAATTATTGGTAATTATTTGTAATTATTGGTAATTTTTGGTAATTATTGGTAATTATTGGTAATTATTGGTTATTATTGGTAATTATTGGTAATTATTGGTAATTATTGGTAATTATTTCTAATTATTGGTAATTATTTCTAATTATTGGTAATTATTATTAATTATTACTAATTATTGGTAATTATTACTAATTATTTGTAATTATTACTAATTATTGGTAATTATTACTAATTATTGGTAATTATTCCTAATTATTACTAATTATTGGTAATTATTACTAATTATTGGTAATTATTACTTATTAATGGTAATTATTAATAATTATTGGTAATTATTACTAATTATTGGTTATTATTACTAATTATTACTAATTGTTACTAATTATTGGTAATTATTACTAATTATTACTAATTATCACTAATTATTGGTAATTATTACTACTTATTGGTAATTTTTACTAATTACTTGTAATTATTACTAATTATTCATAATTATAACTAATTATTACTAATTATTACTAATTATTACGAATTATTACTAATTATTACTAATTATTGGTAATTATTACTAATTATTGGTAATTATTACTAATTATTGGTAATTATTACTAATTATTGGTAATTATTACTAATTATTGGTAATTATTACTAATTATTGGTAATTATTACTAATTATTGGTAATTATTACTAATTATTGGTAATTATTTCTAATTATTGGTAATTATTACTAATTATTGGTAAAAATTACTAATTAAATGTAATTATTACTAATTATTGGTAATTATTACTAATTATTGGTAATTATTACTAATTTTTGGTAATTATTACTAATTATTGGTAATTATTACTAATTATTGGTAATTATGACTAATTATTGGTAATTATTACTAATTATTGGTAATTATTACTAATTATTGTTAATTATTACTAATTATTGGTAATTATTACTAAATATTGGTAATTATTACTAATTATTGGTAATTATTACTAATTATTGGTAATTATTACGAATTATTACTAATTATTACTAATTATTACTAATTATTACTAATTATTACTAAATATTACTAAATATTGGTAAATATTAATAATTATTGGTAATTATTACTAATTATTGATGATTATTACTAATTAATACTAATTATTACTAATTATTACGAATTATTACTAATTATTGGTAATTATTACTAATTATTACTAATTACTAGTAATTATTATAAATTATTACTAATTAGTGGCAAGTATTGGTAATTATTTCGAATTATTACTAATTATTGGTAATTATTACTAATTATTACCTATTATTACTAATTATTTATAATTATTGGTAATTATTGGTAATTATTACTAATTATGGATAATTATTGGTAATTATTAATAATTATGGATAATTATTTGTAATTATTACTAATTATGGGTAATTATTTGTAATTATTACTAATTATTGGTAATTATTACTAATTATTGCTTATTATTGGTAATTGTTATTAATTATTACTAATTATTGGTAATTATTGGTAATTATTACTAATTATTCCTAATTATTGTTAATTATTATTCATTATTACTATTTAGTACTAAATATTGGTTATTATTACTAATTATTGGAAATTATTACTAATTATTGGTAATTATTACTAATTATTGCTAATTATTAGTAATTATTACGAATTATTACTAATTATTGGTAATTATTGGACATTATTACTAATTATTGGTAATTATTTCTAATTATTAGTAATTATTACTAATTATTACTAATTATTGGTAATTATTGGTAATTATTACTAATTATTCCTAATTATTGGTATTTATTACTAATTAATAGTATTTATTCTTAATTATTGGTAATTATTACTAATTATTCCTAATTACCATTAACTATGAACAATGAATACTAATAATTTAAATTTATTAAGTAACAAAACTATCTAAACATAATTAAATTAAAACTAATTAATAATAATTGAAACTAATAAAAAATTTAAAATAAATATTAAATTAAAATGAACATAAATACCTTTAAAATTGATCTGAGTTTGATCTCTGATCGTTGTTGTAAACTTCAATATCAACTCCGGAAAAAAAATTAAACTTAAGAAACGATGAACTCTAAAAATAGAGTTTTGAGAGAAGTAGAAGATGGAGATTGAGAATGAATGAAAAAAACGGATGGGGGGGGGGGTATTTATAGGTTAGATTATTTGCGACGGGATACCTGTCGCAAATAGTATTATTTGCGACGGTACCCGTCGCAAATACCTTAGCCCACATTTATTACGGTCAATGGTTAAATAGTTATTTGTGACGGGTCCCGTTGCGAATAATAACCTGCCGATATACTATTTGCGACGAGGGTATATTCCCGTCGCAAATATCTTTTACCGCCACCGGTTATTTGCGACGGGCGGTAACCGCCCGTCGCAAATAACTTTCCCGTGATTTGGCGCGCAAAGCGCGCCAGTCCTTTTGCGACGGGGAAAGCTAACCCGTCGCAAATAAGTTTCTAATGGGACTATTTGCGACGAGATTTATCCCCGTCGCAAATAACTCATCACAAATACCCATTTTTCCCGTAGTGAACATATATGTTTTCTTGGGAACATACAAAACTCTACTTTTATCCCTACAGGACATTCATAATAAACTTCTTCATGTCCTATGAAAATGAAACATAAGAAATGGGTGAGCTCAAATTCTCATTAAGTTTAATCAATACAGCGGAAGAATATGTAATAAGGAACGGTGAGTAACTAAAAGTACAGATGCCAATAAAAATAAACTTGAACATTAAATAGAAAGAATAAAAGATGAATAAATAATTCAATAATAAAACATAATCATGTTTATTCTACTAGTCTAATAACTAAGTGAACTATCAATTATTAGTTTCATAATGAGGGTATGAAAAATTTGGGACATCAAAACCATGTTGTCAACACCTCGTTTTAAGAATATAAATAACCATTTGGTCAAGGCCTCGTGCCATGATCTTGTTTTTCTCATGACACCTACTGATGCATCAAGGGTCTATAGAGGGCCCCACATGACACTTAATAAGTCCAGTCAATTCCTTATATTAATGGTGATAAATATAAACATATACATTCAAATTTAAACTAACATATGGAATGTAAATAACATTCCACTATCATTAATCATAAACACTAAACATTTAGAGTAAATTGGTGAATGGTTTTAAGAAAGAACATACACTATAAAACTAATCATAAAACATTAAATTAAATATTTCAGATGATATCATAAATGATTAATCCCAATAATAGAAAATAATCTACAAGAGTGTTCAAAAAAATTAAGATACTCTTATAAAATCATCGTGTATTTCTTGAGATAAATAATCTTTTATTTTGAAAACAAGAGTTCTTTTGGAAAAGTAATTGTATAAAACCATAAGTTATATAATATTGCAATTTCATAATACTATGAGTGATTTTATAAATATAATGGTTGCAAAAATCAAATTATAGAATTCCATTGAAAATAGGTAAGAATTTTAGAAATTCCCTTGAATCGGTCTTGTATTTTGGGAAGTATTTTTGAAAGATCCTTTTATAACATATAACTCCCCATAAATAAATGTGAGATTATGGTTTCTACACAAATATATCAAATTAAAACAGAATTTATTAGTGGTACAAATTAATAAATAATAATTTTATTGAGGTAATTAAATAATAAGAGTAACATGAATGAAAATGGATGTTCTGGTAGAAAACCCTTACCTTAAGTTTGAAGGTGTTCCTAACTTAATATTAATGACCTGAATAATAAGATTTAGGTTCATAAATTAATGATTCCAGAACCTCAAATACATGTAATTGATTTATTATAACTTTATTAGGATTTTTCATGGCCTTTTGATCGGTTAAGGGATTCAATTTCATTGTTTGGGAGTGTTTTCTTCCTTGGTTTTCATGATTGGTTTAATTATATTCATATAAGGATAAAACATGTAGAATGATAATGGTTTTATAGAATATAAGTTGTATTTTATTAGTTGACAACCAAAATATTACATGGTTATAAAATTCATTTGGTTATTGAGAGTGAAGATGAATCATTATATAAAAAGGAAAATTCTTTGGGTTAATTAGAAGTTTTTTAACACAATGAACTCATTTTGATTTATAAATTAATATAATGTCTACAAAAGGATTAAATAACCTTAAATAAGTAATAATAAATATATTATAGTCCATTTAAACCTTAAAATTGGTTCATAAACATAATTGAATATGGTAATAAAAATTTAAAACACGTCATCCTTGAATGTGATAAATTAACACATCCTGGATGGTGTTTTCATTTCTAGTACAAAAGAATGGAAAAGGAGAGATGATGAATAATTATTCTTTTGACAAAATAAAATATAGTAAATGTATTTTAATGGATTCATCACAAAATATGGGTGAAATGAGATAAGGAAAAAAAGAAAAGAGAGGAATTTGAAATAAAACAAGTGAAAAGAGGAATTTACCTCTTGAAGTAATATTCTTTGTGAGACCCTTTAATGGAGAGGTATTGGTCTTTTTATGAGACCAATGGATTATGGAAGTGGGGTAGTAACTTTTTAGGATATTTTGAGAGAATTTAGACAAGGAACAAGTTTTTATAGGAGTGAAGAGAAAAGGGAGTGAGGGGGGTTTTATAGTGGAGGAGAGGAGTGATTTTTTATTATCTTATTCATTATTTCATTATTTTGATAAAGACAATAAATAGAATTGAATCTTATAACCAAAAATAATTATATGATCATTTTATTTCTAACCAATGGACATATACATATTCCATGACTCAATTATGATTTAGAAATTCACTTAATTAGCATTTTTCTTAAATTATCAATTTTCACTATTCACCAAAAATTTGAGTATTTCAAAAAAATATAAAATATTCAACCTAAACATTTTAAGATATTTAGAATTAAATAATGGACTCCATTTTATAAAAATAATTTACAAAATAATAGAAATTTAATTTTTAAATAAAATCATTATTTACATGAAAAATACAAATTCAAATTAAAAACTGATTTTATAATACATTAAAAAATTAAATAGGGTCTTATTAAATTATCCCAATATTATAGGAAAACAAAATATTTATTTAGGAATAAATTTTATGAAAATTAATTTTCTTCTAAATCAATTTATTAATTTTAAATTTTATTTAAAAATTTATTAATCACACAAATATCAACACTTAAGTATTAATTTCTAAAATACTCTATTTCATTTATAAGGTGTCTAAATTTTATTTATGACTTCATGGGTGTGATTAATATTAATAGGATCTATATTACTATTCCTGAGCATATGTTACTATTTAAAAGTTTCTTGTTACTATTCAAAAAAAAATAAGTTGATCTTATCAGACTCTAAATATCTTACTGAACACAACTATGTATGTCAGTTTTTCAAAATTGAAATCACAAAGGTGGTAATATTATTTATACTGGATATCTTATAAAAAAAATTGAGTTTTTTGGAGACTCAATGTTTCATTAATTAATTTATAAATCCTTGGGGTGTTAAAATGTTTCAGTCATTCTTACATGTGGACAATCTCCTCTATGAAAGTGACATATTTCATTTTTCACAAAATAATTTTCATATTTTCCAAAATATCTTATAAATTGCTTCAATAACTTAAAAAAACTAAATAACATCATTAATATTCAACAATATTTATATTATGTAAAAATAATATGTTCCTAAATCATACTCACCCATGGATAATATCTTCTTCTTGTGTGGGCCGGTTTAACCACATCAATGAAAAATATTATAACAATATATAATAGATTAATCTAGAAACAAAAATAATGGTGTTATTTTAAATTAATGATAAAATAGTGTTTTTTATGTTTGTTAATGTTTATACTAATAATAAACATTTTATTATTGTATAACATTTTTGTTCGTTATAAATTACAAAAACATACAGGTCATCGGCTCTGTCATCACAAATCAAAACTTAAATACTTATGAAGTGGAACAATAAATTCTTAAATATTTATAAATAATATATTTTAGTACCTATAATTATCCTTTCATGATTAATTATTAATCTATAAACATTAATCAACACCATCATTAAGAAATTGGTTCCAAACAAACAATCGATGTTAATAACATCTGATTGTGAAATTAATATATAAATAATAATATATTTTTAATAAATTATTGAAAATTATGTTTATAAAATAATATATGTGTAAATAAGGTTATTAAATGGGTTATTAAAATATTTTTTTATACAAGAGGGTAGATTACTTTAGGCTAAGTATAAATCAAGGTAAGGGTTTTTTCATATCATATTTTCTTCATTGAGATATAATATATATTTGACTATTGTTTATATTTAATAGTGCGAATATTGTAAATTTATTCCATATATAATAATATTTCATAAAATATAAACTATTTTAAATTCCATATCATGTTATACCTTCCATTTATTTTCCGTTAGAAATATTATAACATTGAATGGGGGTTTCGTCTAAATTTTCTTTCATTGAAACATGTTTTCTTTTATGATCAAAATTTTATTAAAATAGTGTTTATATAAAGTATTATATATATAATATCATGAAATAAATTTTATTTGAGGTAATTAATGCTTAATTTTATGATCTCTATTTCAATGGGATTAAATTAATTTTTTTCTAATATTTTAAGTGATTTTTCTTTACTCATCAAGTTTTATTAATTTATATTGAATCCTCTTTTACTATGGGTTTAAATTATGTTTTAGCCTATTTAATGATGATATAATTATATATTTCCTACTAATTTTCTAAGGATTTACATGTATGTATTTATTTCTTTCTAAAATTTAATGATGTTAATAATAATTCATATCATCTCTGAATAAGATCTTTTTTCTATATATAGAATTTTTCTTCCCACCAATGTACTATATTATATTTGTAAACCCAATTATGTGTTACCTCAAATGTTATTTATATTTCCCTATACTTATTTCAGAATAAATTTTTTTACTTTTTTTAATATGTGGGTTTTTATTCAAATTATTTAAAATTATTAAAAAAAGTACATCCTTTCATTATTAAATATTTTAGCTTCTACTCCACATTAAATTTTGATGACATTTATGTTTATTTTAGTATATATTATTGCAGGTTATTTTTAAAAATATTTCTTTGTAAAAAATTTAATCCACCTTTTTATTAATGTCTTTTTAATGTGATATATAAATATTTCTTCTTTGATAATGTTAAAAAAATCTAAAATCTGATTTTGGTTTTTTTACCATTTTACCCTTTATCTCTACAGGATTTAATTATTTGAAAATAATTTTTCATGAATTACCTTCTAAGAGTTTGGGTGAAATAATATTTTTCTTTAAATTAATTTTGGGTTTTAACATTTTATATTCATGAGGTCAATTTTGGTATGAGAATATGGAAATGTTCTGCAACCCGTTATTCTTTCTAATGGGTTTTTATGATGTGATGAATGATTATTATCAATTAGCACACTTATAAATGCATGATTAGCATGTGGGGGTCCTATGATTTGCTCAAATTAGTTGGGTAAGGTTTTATATATCACGACATAATGAAGTGAAGATATAATTTTATTTTTCCATAAATATAAAGGGTGATCCTTCTTGTGTTTCACTCACAACATAAATGGTGAGCCTTCTTAGATTACATTCACAATATAATGTATGAGACTTGTTAGATTAAAATCAATATATATAGGGTGATCCTTCTTGGACTATGCTCAAAACATAAAGGGTGATCCCTCTTGAATTTTACTCACACCATAAAGTGTGATCCTTCTTGGATTACACTGAAAATATAAAGGGTGATCCTTCTTAAATTATAATAATAATATAAATGGTTAGACTTCATATATCTCACAACCCATCCTCAGGGGCCCATGTCATGACTAACCCCCAAACTACCCTCTCAAAGACCAGGGGTTGGTAACTAGTAGCGAAGGCATTATCCCATGAGTGGGAGGCATTTTCCTATGTACATGTATGTATGCACACACATACAACCACATCCCAAACAGCTGGAAAGAAAAACATGCATTATTCTAAAAGACACATTAGTAAATGTACAAGATATAAGTCAAAAGGGCTAGAATACAAACCCCACAAAAGATAAATTGAAAACAGGAATGTACAAAAGTTCTCAATAAGACATCCGTATAAGAACTCACATGAATCTTAGGGAAGGAGTGGCTGTCAGAAGTTGTGGAAATAAGTCCTACCTATTGTTTCTCACTAGCGACCACCTAGTCCCAGGCCACCAAGGTCAATTTGGAAGCACCTGTTATCTACACCAGACACAACATGTGCTTTAGAATCCTGTGTAGGGTGAGTAAAACAAAACTCAATAGGGGACCATGAAACCACAAAGATTATTCACAAGAGAAAACCCATGAAGGAATTCACAGTCACCACTACATATGTGTATGCCCATTCATATACCTTGAACATCCAGATATAATCATCTCATTCACTAAAGAACATGAGGTCCTAACCTCATAGCCAGCATCAGGATTCACACCGAAGTCTCAAGATGTTACACACAAATCAGGAGATCACCCTCCATGGGCTTAGACATCTTTAGTGGCACCCATCTGAGAGATACACTCCATCAGAAACATTCTACTAGGTCTAACCCTATTTCTCGATACTAGAGGTCTAGTCATCAAAGTCTTTCACGAAACTCAAGACTAAGGAAACCTAAGTGAAGAGGCCCACCCCTCGCCACTACGCAGTGTTTTGAGAGCATTGCTCCAGACTATTTGACGATTCCCTAGTCTCTCCGGTAAGGAGTGACCTGCACCTCAGTCTCATCGAGGGAGAAATTTTTCCTACTTAGGTATTGGTATCTTTAATTGGAGGGTCCCACTCTTCATAATTGTTTCATATAGTAGTGGAACCTTCATCTCCTATGGAGGTCACATTCCCCACCGCTACTCGGAGATAGGGGAGTACTAATCCATAAGTTAGGACACGCACCCTGGTTCCAACTGGGCAGTACTACTCGTGAAGGACTCGCACCATATTACGAAAGGGGAGTACTGCTTTGTAAATTGAGGACCTACACCAAACCATGTAGGGGAGTACTACTCCATGACTAGATGACTCACACACCCGTACTATGAGAGTAACAACTCTGTCATTTTATTCACTATGGGGGACCCACACCCTAGTAAGTTAGGGTAGTAGTAACCCCATGATAGAGGACCAACTCCATAGCATGAAAGTTTAGTATCAACTCTACCAAGACAATGTGTAAGGAGGACCTGCACTCTAGAACGGTATGGGAGTAACAACTATAATGTTAGTGAACCCACTCCCTAGTCCTACAATGGATTATCTACTCTCCCTTCATGAACATCTATGAGATCACACACCCTTGTACATTAGGGGAGTAAAACTCCCTGAGGAAACTACCCAAAGTAAATTAACCCAAACCCATTATGTGGGGAGTCCCATATCCACCTAATAATAGTTATGTGGAGTACATATTCCCAGAGTCGTCAACTGAGTAACTGTCCTAGCATCACTTCAAAAGAACTACCCCGACTCTGGTCAAAGTATAATTGTATCAGGATGGCCTATTATTCAAATTGATAGGTTCTCCTACAAATTTCTCAAAAACTCACATAGAGTATCTCAAAAGGACCTTATTTTAACAAGGGTGTCAAATCCACATATGTCTTGTCAAAAAGACAATATGTTGGAACATTACTGACGTTTTACAGAAACAGGGCCAGTTGTGTCTGGGTCTGGTCTGATCCGGTCAGACCAACCTGACCTGGGTCCAACCCAAACCATTGGGCCTGGCCCGTATTGGATGGGCCCAGCCAGACCCACTAGGCAATGGGTTCGGACTGCTTCCAACCTAGCCAACTTGGCTGGGGCGTGGCCCCCCAGAACAAGCTTGACCTCCCTTTAAGCAGGTCAGCTCCTCTATCCTAGATGTGGAAGAGCCACATCTTTCTTCCACCATGTAGTGTCATCTGGTGGAACCTCATGGTCAACCAGTCTTCTCACATAGACCGGTTTTGTTGGTTCAACCCACATCTTACCAAGGGTCCAGGTCACGTCGCCGCCGGAGTCGTGGCTCCTTCACGCGGTAAACCACATAGCGTGGCTTCTACCTCCACCACTGTGCACCGCACCACTATCTGACATGTGGCCGCCACGTTCGTGTGCTGCTGTCATGCCAATAAAACCTTTTTGGACCACCGAACGTGCTCTGGTGGTCCGTTCATTGATCCATAGGTTGTTCTGGAGCCCTCATACAACATTATTTATCACCTTGGTTACAAATCTCCATTGTGACCCCTTTTGTTGGAAAGCATTTGATCGACAGTATCTATTGCAACGCCTCAATCCGGTTTTCATCTACATCACCACTCCACCATCATGTCGCATCCATTCAGGATCCTAGATTTCATATTGTTGTACCAATAAGGGTTGCGCAATTACAGATTATTCATCAACCCACAATGAACACGAATAATTTCAAGTAAAAGAGAAGGAGGAATCCCCATCAACCAAATTAAAGAATAAACCTTCATTCTCATTTTTCAAAGCATTGATCAACTACTGTTGGAAGTATTAAACAGAGAAAATCAAATATAATTAAAACATTAATGGATTAATTCTTCAATGGTAAACCTGATATAATTCCCTCCTATAAGAACGAACGATAGACAGGTCAACCCATTCATGGGTTGATTCACACTTTTTATTTAAAACCAAGAATGGGGAAAGAACAGAATTAAATAACAACCCCTACCTAGTGAAGGTCTATTCGTCAGAAGGATCCATCACTAAAGGCGATCTATATTCAAAGTTCCTTGATCGATCATCAAGGAAGCGATCTGATAAAGTGGAGGAGGAATTCTCAAGGTCATTGGCGATCAATATTCATACATCATCATTCATCAACGGCGATCCTCCATCGGTTATGAGGGTTTCTCCCAACATTAAAATGATGCACCCCATCCCCTGGTCAAACATTATATGTGGAAACACCTTTCGGTTTCTGCTCCATTTCAGTGTCATTGTGATGTTTCATTAATGAAATAGTTTTATTAGATTCATTGTGTTACATAGTCGTTTTGTCGTAACAGATTTGAAAACTCAAAATAAAATAAAACATAATGTTTTTTTTTTAACTTTACATAAAAAGTCTGAAAATTAACTTTTAATGATGCCCAAGGATTTTCAATCGGGGCACCCATTTTGAAGTTGTCAAAATCATGCATGAACTCTATTTTAATTCACTTTAAAAAGTACAATAAATTATCTTTTACCCTCGAACCATGCGAGTTGATGTTTATCCCCGCCTAAGGGTAACACACCCTCATGAGCTCAAAAGTACTCTCATATTTCCAATCTGAGTTACCATTTAAAAGTTATGAGGATTTGAAAAATAAATAACTGTTATTTATTATTTTATTTAATGCCAAAAAATGATTTCCACTATTGGCCCACGCCAGCCAACATTAGGCCCTTTCATGGTGAATCCTGACACTATGAGTTCAATTATTACCTAGGGTTTTTTATCTGGGTATTGGTTTAAAAGATAGAAAAACCCTCTCACATAATTATTTAATAAACTTTTAAAAATTAAATATTCATTTTGGCTACTCTAGACCTCATAATTACATGTCGTCTCAGAGCCTGATATTGAAATAATCCCATTTAATTTAAAAAATATTCCATGTAATTCCATGCCATTACAATGTGTATTATCATAATATGATGATTCTATATGATTATGTTTAGTACTATAATTTCTTGTTATTATATATTTCAATGACATATAACATATCTTGGTCTTATAACTTTGATTATATTCATGAGTAGATTTTATAATCTCACACACTTATGCCATGGTACATATACTAAAAGAATTATGCCTTATAATAAAGATTTAGATCCATTGAAATAGGATGAAGAACTATTAGTATGACCTGTCAAAATAGTTCTCCAAACCATTGGAACTATATGTGTGGATATAGACTTAAACCAGTGCTTTCCATAACATTATTGGTATGGGTTACCTAGATTTACCCTACACCAATGGTTTAGTGAAACCATTTTGTATAACTATATTGTAATGTTTTTAAAACTACTGGTGTGGCCTTAATTCACCTAAGAAGATAAAAACAACCATACTGGCCCAAAACAATCATACAACCAAACAAATACACCCACACCCCCAAAAAATAGTCACCTAATATCGCTATCACCATCTCCAACATCACCATAATAATAATAATAATAATCATCCTTATGTTCATCAACATCTCTATCACCATAGCCATCATCACCATCACTTACCCCATCATCACCATCAACAACACCATCGACTTGAAAGTCATCATTCCGACCACCAATAAGACCATCATCTCTATTAATTGGTACATTATATAAATAATACATCATTGACATGAATTTATCAAAAACAATGGATGTATCTTTGGGATGTGATGAAATAATGTTTCAATAACTTTCATAAATTGGTTGTTTTCCGTTTGAATTCACTCAGGCTCCTACATGGAAAATTTTTCATCATCTATTTCTAGTTTATTAGTTTTTGATACCTTTACAAGAGTTTTTTCCAACTCAAATATAGAAAATATGGAACCTAAAGTGGGTTAATATCTTGTGGGGAAAATACCCTTCTATAATAAATATCACACTCTCACATGGTTCTTATCACCAAATACCTGGTGTAAATGATTTTTTACTACAATGTTTTTGGCTTCTTGATCATTAGGGGCCTCTAAATAAAACTATTGAAAATATAAATGAAATATTTTGTTATAAAATAAGAATTATATTTTTATATTAGAAAAGTAACTTATAATCTGTTTTTGAGTCTTTTTTTATATCATACATTTTTTTTCTTTATACTTGATTTAATCAATTTTTCTCAATACACACATCCTTAGTTTATAAATATTTCCTTCTTCAATGTATTTTTAAAACCAATACTCAATAATATGATATTATTTTACAAAATTAATTCATTGTATCCAATATTAAATTAACAATAAAAAACCAACTGAATATAATTATTTAGATATGTATTATATTATACCCAATAGTTGGAAACTATAATCAATCAATTTGATGTGAAATAATAAAATTTCAAATAAATTATTAATTTTTTAGATAAAATCATTTTTTAGAGTACACGTTTTTTTATTTTTAAATGATAAATTGATATATATAACTCAAAAAGAATAATATTTTTTATTTTATCTCATGGTGATTTTAGTTATGCTCTGGACGAGAAGGAGTCTTATGAAGAGATGATTTGTTTATATTTTTACTGAAATATCATAGTGTGGATTATTGATAGTGTTTTCCTAGGATATTGTATATAGTTACAAGGTTATGGTTCATTCCCATGGATCTCTCTTGAGATTGATATTCTAAGGTGTAGTTTGGTGTATATGATTGGTTTGGATTACTTTGATTTATTTTAAATGATGATCCCACAAATTCTATATTTTATTTATTGTTTATATAAAAGAATGGATCCAAGATATTGATAATGGAAAAATGAAGAGATCAAGAGAACATATATGAGTAGGTGATGAGGAAATAAATTTTAATTTAAATGAGAAAATGATTAATTTACATCTCTATTATAATTAGTTTTGTGTTGATTTTCAATGCCTAATTGAAGATATAATCTAAAAAAATATGTTGAATTATGGAGTAGGGAAACTCTATAAGAATAAAATATTTGGTCACACTAATTATGTTTTGTTATTATGTATGAGATAATAATAGATGATAAAATAATTTACATTATCTAAAAAACAACTAGGATGTTTGATCTTATCATGTTCCTAGTTCATAAATAAAAATAATCACTTTTATATTTGAGTAAATTTTATATGGAGTATGAATATTAAAGATAATATTTTAACTCAATCGATATAGGGAAGGAGTGTCGATTTAACCCCAACCAATCATTCTCAATAACAAGTGAATATTCCACAATAACATCATCCAATATGATGGTGTGATGAAATGAAACTTTAAAAATAAGTTGACTATGTATTCACCTTATAATAAAGAATACATGAAATATTAATATTTTTCTTATATATATATATTATGATTTTATATTATATATAACCATAATAACATATCCCAGGGATTTAATTTGAATATTTAATTATCCCTTCAGGTTTCATGTGGATGATGAAGAAGAATTAGATTCATTATGAATGTTGAGGATAAGAAAAATAAAAGGTATCATGGGGAAAATGGAATGTTTAATGGGTGTTATAAAATAAATAAAAAGTAAAAGAAATCATTAATATAAGAAAAACTGATTTGATGAATCAATGATAAAGAAATGCACTGTGGTGGCTTAGTGACATGACATGGAAATATATTTAGAAGTGAAACTGCATTAGAAGGTAAATTCTCACAATGTAAAATAATCTTAAATTAAATGGGTTTAAAGCATTGAGATTTAAAATATGATAATGTATGTTACAAGGATCAATACATTTAAGGTTTTTAAACACAGTTAAATTACTTAAAAAATGGAAGAATAAAAAATATTATTATATCGAGAATAAGAATATGGGCGTAATAAAGTAATAGAAGGCATTGAAAAACACTATATGGAAATACACAATATGTTATCATGTATAAGAAATAACATTGTTTGGAGTATTTTTATATAGACATGTTTTTGTACAGAAAATTTTCAAAAATGATAAAGAAACATAATAAGATATATTGTATAGTGTATTGAACTGAGAAACGTTAGACCATGATAGGTTAATACAAGCCTCCAAATGAAGAGAAATATATTGTGGACCCATGCCATGGTTTTTATAAAAACATAATAACATATTCAATAAAAACCTTTTTGGGTGGATATATATGGTAGATTTATCAATGTAATATATAGTGTGATTTTCATGATATAGTAAGTTTAATAGATGTGATTTTTCTATAATTATTTGACTAAGAATAAACTATCAATGTCAATATTTAATATGTGATGTTATGAAACGTTCTATAAAAAATATTTTAATTCTATATATTTCAATGGAAGTGGTGAATAAGTAAAAATTGTTGTGATAATGATCTAAGGGATTAAAATATACATAGAGGATGAAAGGCTATAAATTAATGAATATTATGGCCACAAAATTTTTATGTTTGTGTTATTTTCTATTTTAATACATTATGGACATAAAAAGTGGAGTTGTAATCTCAAAACCAATTAACAATGAGAGAGACTAATTTGAAAAGGGGGAAAAGGTTTTAATTGTATATAAACCCCAGATTCATCCCCTTTAAATGATTGATATATCATTTGGGGGTATTATAATTGGTATAAAATTCTAGTTTACACTCATTAACCTATTAGTGATTTTTAATTTAAGTCATTATTAAATTAAATCAAAGAAAACTTATCTTAGATTTAGATCTAGGAAGTCGTAATTTTATATCATTATAGATCGATGATTTCAAACATTCATTCGTATTTTTCTAGAATTGTTCTCTTTTATATGTCAATTACCCCTAATTTCTTAAGAATTAAATTTATAAAATGGTGTCAGATAGTGAATTTATGTTCCTTTTAATGTTATTGATTATATATATTTTCATCTTGTACAATAACGATGTATTCTATTTTAGTGAGAGTAAATATGATTCTATTAAAAAAATGAATCATAGTTTTTACAATCCATCAAAAAGAAATTTTGAATTTATTTTAACAAGAATATAGAGTTAATTTATTTTAAGATGATGATTATTGAAAATATTGAATAGGAAAATAAGATAAATGATTTATCTTTCAATATAGAAGAAGTGATATATTTATGATATGATCATGGTAATTTTTTCAAAGAAAAATCAAATTACAATTAATAAAAACACTAAATGTGGAATATGTGGATAATTAGTGCACCATAAATAATTCAATGAATCTTAAAATGAGAAGTAGTATAGATTTTCATAATTTATACCCAATTAAATACAACTGTTGAAGAAAAATCCATGCTTCCTATCATGTTTCAACATCCTCTTCAAATATGGCTATTGGATATCATTTATAGTGTCCTTTTTTTATTTCACTTTGACTCATACTAAAAAATAATTTTCAATAATAATAAATAGAGTTTTAATGAAAATTGTCATAATTTTCTATAAAAACCTCAAATTTGGTTAATATCTTAAAGTCAATACTCTTAAAATGAGAAATCATTTTTCAATAACGTATCCTTGGAAACTCATTCATGATAGGTATGGCCTCTAAATCCATTATTACTCTAGAAAACAAGCCTTTATAAAACTCATTATTTTATTTCCTCTAAATCTTGCCTAATTCCATTATTCATGTAGTCCTCGTACCTCACCATCGGATAAATTATAAAAAAGATTCTACTAGAATATAAAATCATATAAATACAATAATAATATTACATTAAATATAATGAATTTTCTTAAAAATATTTGATCCTAATAATTATCATTTGTAATGCCTCGACCCTAGTTACCCAGAGTCGGTGCATTATTTTAATACATTGGCATGATAACAAGGAATCAAGTCCCGATGGACAGATCAGTATAGAAGTTTTGGAAAATAGATTACACACATGAACTTTACATTACAATTTCTAACATAAAACACATCATAAATAATTCTTTGAGAATTACATTATTCTCTTATCTTAACTGTATATATAAATCATAATATACTTCTTTCCATCCTGAGAAAATACAACAAAAGAAATAGGTGAGCTCATATTCTCAGAAAGGATAAAAAAGATAGAGGAAGCTATTATAAATAATGATAAAATTTTATGAATAGGTATAAAATTGAAACACAATCCCTTTAAAAATAAAATACAACATAATATGGAAAAGATAAATCAAATAATTTCTTTTACTTATTCACTTTTATATTCTATTAGTCGAATAACCACATGTAATATCAAAAGAATATTTCATAAGGATGGAATGCATAATATCAGACATCATAACTACATAGTCAAGTCCTCATGACGAGACTACAAATAAAAAAATTTCAAGGCCTTGTTCTAAGACACTAATTTGTATCATGAGACCTACAGATGCATCAAAGAGCTATAGCGGGGTCCACCTGTCACTTCCTAAGTCCAATGCATTCCTCAAATGAAAAGGTTGAAACATAACATAAACATTTGTATTAAAAATAGCTTACAAAATGTCAATACCTTAACTATAAACCATGAATGGTATAAAAAACACATACATAGTAAAAAATAGAACAACTCATTCAATACAATATAGAACATTGTTTTAAAATAAATAAACCTCAATCATGAATAATATCCAGAACAGGATGTTGACATAGTTGAAAATGATCTGTAAAACTCTTTGAGAGAAATATGCCTTTTTCATGTAATCATTCAAAAGTCACCAAATTTAGAAAGGAATACATTTAAAAGAAATTTTTGAATCAATGTGTCCCATACCACTTTAAAAAATATTAATGTAATTAATATTTTAAAACATTCGTGTTCATATAAATAAATCCATAAAACCATTTTGAAAACCTAGACATTAATGATAATGATTTCAAAGAATAAATATTTAAACCATTTAAAATGATGTTTTAGTTAAAGAGTTCCTTAAAAATATTCCTTTTGAAAACTATTTTATGAAACATTGATATTGATATTAAATATTCCCAAGAAAAAACTTACACATAATCAATCTCGGATAATAATGAGATTGAGAATTAACCCTTACATTGTACAATTATTTGGTCAAGGGTACTTTTAATGTTATGTATAATTACCATAATATGTTATTAAATTATAATATAACAATATTAATATTTTTTATATCATACATGATTCATTTTTTTCTTTATACAAACCATTTAATAATAATTTCTCTGTTAAAATAACATTTCGAGTAATAATCGCTTTCTTTATCATTTGTGTTTTAGCTTGTTATTCATGATAGTATAACTTATATCATGATTTAATTTATTCAAGAATATATAAAATTATTTATTTATCATATATATTCAGAATATAAGTATGTATAATAGATAGATATATGAAACGGAAAACACAATTTATGGATATGGTTGGCCGTACGTATGCATAAACATCGTTTCTGTTTTCATATCGTATTGAACAGAAGTAAGTGAATGAGATATATGTAAAAACATATATATATATATATATATATTTTTTCAATAGCATTATTTTGTCATATATTACAAACTTATTAATTATATATATATTTATAATCATCATTGAATGGTGAACGTGGAAATGAATCTCATCGTGTTGTGAACACGGTAAGCCGTATGTACTCACAACCGATGATATCATTCTATTTATGGTGAAATCGTACTTAATTGGATGGTATATTACATATAATGAATAGTTAATATGTTATATTTATTATTATATCAATTATCCTTATTATTATACCCATCAAAATAATGAAATGTTGAATAACAAACTACACCACAGCGTGGAGATGGTAAGTTGTACATATGCACGTATGTTGACTTTGTCCTTCATAGGATAGATAGAATAAGGAATAAGGTTGTACCATATTTATAATAACATCACTGTTTGTAGAAGGTACTGGTGTTATTATTTTATTTATGGAAACAACAACGAATTAGGAAGTGGAAGAAAAAAATAACTTTGAAAGAGGTGATGAAATTATTACCTATTCTTAGGGTGCTTCCTTTTGATTTGATCAAAAGGGCACTTCAGGTTGGCTTTATAATCAATGTAAGGCATCTTGTTGGATGTTAGGGTAGTTGAGTAGATATTTGAGTAGGTTTTGGATGAGCCAAATGGCTTTTGAGGTGTGATTTTGAGATAAGGGGAAGTACCCTTTATAAGAGAGGTGAGGGTCACTTTAGGAAAAGCTTCAAATATTATTTTATTATAAAATCATTTTCGGTTTATAATGGATTAAAATGAATTTATTTCGAGGATAAGGTGGGGATGGGTCTAAATCCGCTCAACCAGTATGTTTTAGACAAGTGTAGGTCACAATATAAACCTTATATTTTAGATTTAACTCTAAGTTAAATACTTTAACTTTTACAATGTCTTCTTGTATTTTAATATTACATGGTTCATAAACTTACTATAAAATGAAAATAGAACCTCAAGTGGTTCATTAATGACATATCTATTATTATATAAGTTCTTTGGAAACCTTATATTTTTATGAATATTTTATCATTTAATAATATTGAATTTTTTTTAAAACTCATTTATATCGATTCTGATACTATTTAGTATTTGGTTTTTGTGAAATTAAAAAAAACTGATTACTTAAAAAAAATTAAATAGATCCTAAAATTTCATATTAAGCTATAAAATTAGTGTAATTCATCAAAATAATCAATTTACATTTTTTTTGATATTTATAATATCATAATGTTAATATTTCATTAATACGGTTATTACTGTGTCATTATTGTTTCTTAAAAAATTTAATTATTTAAAGTCAAAAAATTATAAATAAAATACCATGATTCAATAAATACTTTTATATTTTTAATGAATATTTATATTATAATTTATCTTATGTATAACCCTATATTAAAAATGGTTTACTAATTAAATTTTGAATTTAACACTTGTAACTCTTCTTTAAATAAAATAATAATAAATGTCCAAATCTAATACAAGTGGATCAAAAAGGATCATATTTTATTACTAATGTTAATTGGGGTTGAAAAAAACTTATTTGGTAGAATTAGGATATGTGTTAGGTTAATTATAATATAATTTTTACTTTTAATTAAGCTATTTACTTTTAACCATGGTAAATAAAATTCAAAAGTTATGATTCACCAAATATTATTTTCATCCTATTGAACTGCATTTTAATTACTGATGTCAACTGTGTCTCTCTGATTTTTTAAAATCAATTCACAGAAGCGGTAAAATTATGTTTTATAAAAATTTGCAAATTTGCCTAGAAGGTGGGAAAAAGACGTTAAATTGTTCAATAGAATTTTTCATATCTAATCTTGTTATAAAATGTATCCAATTAATTAAATTGGATTAATACAAGTATTTTTTATCTATTTTTAATATAAAGTAAATTTAAAAAAAATTAATTATCTAAATAAAATTTTGGTTATAAACAATAAAGTAATGTTTTTCACTATTCATCAAAAATTGAATGTTTTCAGAAAAATATCAAAAATTAACTCTAACATAATTTTGATATTCCAAACTAAAAAATGATATCTATTTTAAAAAATTTAAAATATAGAAGTTTTGTTAATTAAATTAAAATAAATACCCATTTTGAAAACCAGAAAGCGGGTTTTTGAGAATTAAAAACTATCAAAATATTGACATGTGTTTATGTACAATTTAAATGTAAAATTACATCCAATTAACTAAATTATATTAAATGGTTAAAATATAATATAATTATACTTTAAAACAACACTAATGTAAATTTTAACACTATAAATTATTTCGATTAAAAATTTTGGTTTTAGTTAAAATTTATTATTTTTCACTATTCGTCAAAATATGAAAGTTATCCGAAAAGTACCATAAAATTATCCAAACTAAATTTTTATGTCCTGCTTCTAAATAAGAATTTAATTTCATTAAATTGAATATATAAAAGTGTCAAATATTATATTTAAGAAGGGTTCTCCATTAAAAGGTGGAAAACATTATTTTTTGAAAAATGCTTCTTTTATCTGAAAAATTTAATTTTTCCTTATATTATGCCTAAGAAACACAAAAGATGAATGTTAAAATTATATAATATATATATAAAATTTAAAGTTTTCTTAATAATATTCATGACTACTTTTTAAATGGATAGTTTGATAGGTTGTAATGCGCTTGAACTCAGTGTTGCGTGTAGTGTAAGCTATTGAATTACTTTAATGATATTGCGTACTATGTAATATTGGGATGTTACATTCTCCCATACTTCAATAAATTGTGTCCTTACAATTTTAAATTTTTCTTCGAAAATAAAAGGTTAAAAATTGAAAAATTTTTGTGGAAAACCTACATCACAAATAGGGTTTCCAAAATTTAGTTCCAATAAGAGGGAACGGGAAACGAAAATGTCACAAAAAATTTAGGATTTCTAAAAGAAGAAAATTTGTGGAAATTTGAGACACATAATTGGAAGTAAAATGTAAATATTTATAGGGAGCGATTGAGGTCATCAATCAAAAACAAGTGAACAATAAATAGAAAACTGAGGGCCTTAAATACATAAATCTATGATAACATAAAATATCATTGGTTAATCAAAACATAAGGTATTAGGATAACAAATTTTTGGTTTTAAGATCCTTTCAATAAATTTAATAATTAATTTCTTCCTAATATAAGAAAAAATAATTTACCATTAGAGTTCCATCCTTTAACTAATTTCTACCACATACTCATCTTTCACTCCAAAAGATAATAGAACTCCAAAATATACTATTTATCCTAATCGTATAGGGTTTCAGAAAATGAATTTATAATTCACCTATCAAAATCATTTAAAAACAAAATTATACAAACCAGTACATCACGTAGGCCAGTGGTAGGTGATTCACCCTTGTCTCCCTTCGGTTGCAAGTTCAAGTCTCGTGCCTTGCTGTATGTGACATGTTGTCGCTCGACCACGAGGTTGTCCTTTTTATAACATCCCAAAAATAATCTTAATAAATGTTTTAACCTTAATCAATAGTGTTCAATGTCCAACATAATTCATTCCAACCTTTAGACTTATCCAAAACACATTTTTCCAAACTCATAGTCCAAAATTTATATACAAAATTAAACATAATGAAGATCTATTTTTCACATAATAACATGTGAATACCTTCATAATGTATTCTCTTAAGACATGGTAACATACTGAATTACCATAAAACCTTATTGAATATGTTCATGCTCCCTTATTCCTTATAAAATACTGGATATACTCCTTAGATCCAAAAATGTTGTAAACTCCAACAATGATGTAATAAACAAACAACTAATTAGTTCCAATGTAGTCAATAATATCCAATATACTTTATCCAACTCAATTATATCTTATTCCTAAATCATTATCTAGGTTTTATAAGACAATTAAGGGTTATATTTCTCCCAAACATATATTTTCAAAAATGTTTAACTTGAAACTCTATCACTTTACTTGGTTCCATAAAATCATAAATTCTTAATAAAAACGTATAGTAGTATAATCCTTATATACATTAAAATTATTATAACTTGTACTCATATGACACAATTCTTTAATAAAAACTTAATAAAACTAATCATTCCTCTTCATCTGTGGTAGTATCATGAATTGATTATTATCCATATCATCATTTAGGGTATACTCTGATGATTGGGACATTGATTAATGTCGTATCCCAACTCTTGGTAGATGAAACATTGTACATTTGAATCCTTTTTCATACCCTTGCAATCAAGAACATAGTTTATTTTTTCTCCACACTTATAACAAACTCTCATTCCATTAAAGCACTTCCCAGGGTGATTATTTCCACAGTTATCACATATGGGAAATCCTTCTTTTCCTTCTTCCCTTTATCCATATTTTTCTCTACCATCCTCTTTTTACCTAGATTCCCTTAAAATATATATGACTCGGAGAGTTATTTACTAATCTTATTAACACATGATTCAATTTTTTCATATGATGAGAATACGTTGGAGACTATTTACCTTCTAAATTTTAGCTTAATACTATGAAAGATATTATCCTTATTACTCTTTGGATCATGTGTACTGCTGGAGTTCTCATTCTTTCTAATAGACGCCATTTCTAAATGACAAAATACACTAGGTTAGATCATATGAAAATGTATAATCTAAAAATAAGAAAAATTATCAACATTAATTGAGTATTTTCACCCATCTAGACTCATAATCGTAAAAGTGGTTTCTTTTTTGACATATTTACTCTTAAATACCTCATAATGGGTTTTAAATAAAATGTGTATTATCCTAAGCATATCCCCCAGGAGTGTCATAACCAAGAGTGCAGCAAGGCACATTGTCATGTACCAGGATACCCCAGGTCAAGCTCGAAACTCCTTATTAGAGTTTTCACTCCTAGGTCAAACTGTGTCAGAGTGGCTTATACCTACTTGTATCTAGATAGGTATGTATTTCTTGTAAAACTCACAAAATATATACATTAACAAAATTCTAGGAAGTTCTTCTATACTAATCCACAAAGTCTATCTCGGGGTATTGTTCTCTAATCATAGTTTTTCTAAATTTAGTTTCCAATGATTGTAATAAACTTCCTCTGACACTAACTGTAACACTGTAACCCTATTTACCAAATGTTGGTGCATTATTTTTAATAAATTGGCATAATTATGAGGAATAATTTCTCAAAGGACCAATCAGTTTAGCAGTCTTGGAATATATATTACATGCATGAAATTTACATTAAAATTTCTAACATAAAAAAAATCATAAAAAATCTTTTGATAATTACATTATTAATTTAGCTTAAACCTTAATATAAATCATAATATACTTCTTGGCATCCTAGGAAAATAAAACATAACAAATGGGGGAGCTTAAATGCTCAGAAAGGATAAACAATATAGAGGAAGCTATCATAAATAATCATAAACATTTATGGTATGATATAAAATTGAAACACAAGACCTTTAAACATAAAATACAGCATAATATGTCAAAGATAAATCAAATAATTCCATTTACTTATTCACATGGATATTCTACTAGTCTAATAATCACATGTAATATCAATATCTAATTTCATAATGATGGAATACATAATGTCGGACATCCTAACCACATAGTCAAGGCCTCGTGCCAAGACTACAAATAAAAAAAATTTCATGTCCCTGTGACAAGACACTAATTTGTCTCATGAGACCTACCAATGCGTAGAAGTGATATAGCAGGCTCCACCCATCACTTATTAAGACCAATTCATTCCTCATTTGAAAAGGTTAAATCATAACATAAACATTTGTATTAAAACTAGCATATGAAATGAAAATAATTTACCCATTATACCATGAATGGTATAAAAAACACATCCATAGTCAAACATATCATAACTCATTCTATACAATATAGAACATTGTATTAAAATAAATAATCCTCAATCATGAATAACATCCCGTTAACGATGTTGACATACTTGAAAATGATCTGTAAAACTCTTTGAGAGCAATATCCCATTTTCTTATAATCATTTAAAAGTCACATAATTTTAAAAGGAAGACAAATAAAATACATTTTTGAATAAAAGTGTCCCATTAAACTTTGAAACTTTTGAAAGTAATTAACAATTTAAAATATTCATGCCCATATAAATAACTCCTTAAAACCAATTTGAAAACATTGATATTAATGAGACTGAATTTGATGAAAAAATATTTAAACCATTTAAAATGATGTTTTAGTTAAAGATTTAATTAAAAATAACCTGTTTAAAAACTCTTTTATGAAACATGAAAATGGATAATAAATATTTCCTAGTAAAATCTTACACATAAACAATCTCGGATAATAATGAGATTGAGGAATTAAGCCTTACCTTGTACTTTCCTTTGGCCGAGGGTATGTTTAGCCACCTGTATTATTTCCATAGTATGTTATTATTTTATAATATAACCATATTCATATTTATGATATCATATATGATTCATTTATGGCTTTATAATATCCATTTAATAATAATTTCTATGTTAAAATAACATTTCAGGTAATAATCGCTTTATTTATCATACATGTTTTAACTTGTTATTGTTGATTGTATAACTTATATCATGATTTAATTGATTCCATAATATAAAAATTATTTATTTATCACATATATTAAGAATATAAGTATGTATAATATATAGATATATGATATGGAAAACACTGTTTATGGAGATGGTAGGTGGTACGTATGCATAAATGATGTTTCCGTATACATATCATATTATACGGAAGTAAGTGAATGAGATATAAGTATTTATATATATATCCAGTATCATTATTATTTCATATACTACATACTTATTAGTAATATACATATATATAATCATCATTGAATGGTGAATGTGGAAATGAATCTTATCGCGTCGTGCAGACGGTAAGTCGTACGTAGGAACGAGTGATGATATCTTTATATTGATGGTGAAATAATTTATAATTGGATGGTATATTATATATAAATAATAATTAACATGTTATATTTACTATTTTCATCCATTATGCTCATTATTATACCCATCTGAATAATGAATTGTTGAATAACAAACTATACCACGATATGGAGACGATAAACTATACATACCCACATTTGGTGACTTTTCATTAATAGGATGGATAGGATAATAAATATTATTGTACCATATTTTTAATAACATCATATTATTTAGAAGTTATTGGAGTTATTTTTTCGGTATGGAAACAACAAAGAAATAGGAAGTGGAAGAATAAAATAACTTTGAAAGTGGTGATGAAATTAGTACCTCTTCTTCAAGTGCTTCATTTTGATTTGATCACAATGGATCCTTAGGTTTGATTTATAATAAATTTAAGGACTCTGGGTTGAATTGGGTGGATTAGTAAATAAATTTGAGCATGGTTTGGAAAGGCCAAATGGATTTTGAGGTGTGATTTTTAGAGAAGGGTAAGTACCCTTTTATAATAGAGGTGAGGGTCGCTTTAGTAAAATCTTGAAATATTATTTTATTATAAAATAATTTTCGGATTATAATGGAACTAAATGGATTTATTTCTACAATAATGTGATTATGTGTCTAAATCCTCTAAAAAATTGGTTTTATACCAGTTTATGTCGCTATATTAACATTACCTTTTTTATTTTACTCTTCATTAAACAAAATTATTTTTACAATGTCTTCTTGTATTTTAATATCACATAGTTTATAAACATACTATAAAATTTCAAGAGAACTTAATTTAGTTCACTAATTATATATATATCATTACATAAGTCCATTTTCCAATCCTTATATTTTTATGAAAATTATATCATTTAATAATATAATATTTTTTTTAAAAACTCGTTTATGCCAATTTTGACAATAATTTTTATTTGGTTTTGTGAATGTAGAAAAAACTTGATTACATTGAATAATATAAATTAAATAAATCCTAACATTTCATATTCACCTATAAAATTATTTTAATGTTTCAAAAGACTCAATTTACATTTATTTGGATATTTATAATATCAATTATTTTAGTCATTCATTAATAAAGTTATTACTTCATCATTGTTGTGTACTAAATGAATTTAATTATTTAAATTAGAAAAATTATAAATTAAATACCATGATGTATTAATGTTTTTTATCTTTCTAAATAATATTTATAGTATAATTTATCATATTTATAACTCTATATTAAAAATGGTTTAGTTATTAAAATTTAAATTTGATACTTTTAACACTTCTTTAAATAAAATAATAATAAGTTTCGTAATCAAATCAAAGTAGATAAAAAATGATAATAATTTATTATTAATGTTTATTTGGGTTTAAAAACACTTATCCAATAGAATCATGAAATGTGTTAGGGTAATTATAATATTATTTTTACCTTTAATTACCATATTTACTATAAACTGTGGTAAATAAAATTCAAAAGTTACCATTCACAAATAATTATTTTCATCCTATTGAACCAAATTTTACTTATTAATGTCAATCAAGTCTCTCATATTGTTGAAATTTTGTTCATAGAAGTGGTAAAATAACGTTTTATGCAAATTTTCAAATATTCTTAGAAGGTGGGTAAAAGACGTTAAATAGTTCAATAAAATTTTTCATATCTAATCTTATTATAAATTTACTATAATTAATTAAATTGGACTAATATATGTGTTATGTGTCTATTTTTATTTTAAAATAAATTTAAATAAAAATATTAATTATCTAAATAAATATTTGATTTTAAACAACAACGTAGTGTTTTTCACTATTCATTAAAAATTGAATGTTTTCAAAAAAATATCAAAAAATAACCATTGGATAATTTTGAAATTAAAAAATAAAAAATGATATATATTTTACCAAATTTAAAACATTTATGTTTCATTAATTAAATCAAAATTAATTCTTGTTGTCAAAACCAGAAAGACGGTTTTTAAGAATTAAAAACTATCAAATGATTGACTTGTGTTTATTTAAAATTTAAATGTAAAATTATATCCAATGACATAAATTATATTAAAAAATAAAAATATAATATAATGATACTTTAAAAAAACTAAAAGGCATAATTTAACTCTATAAATTATTTTTGTTAAAAAAGTTGTTTTTAATTAAAATTTATAATTATTCACTGTTCCTCAAAATGTGAAAGTTATTTGAAAAGTACCAAAAATTTATCCAAACAAAATTTTTATGTCCCACTTCTAAAGAAGAATTTAATTTCATTAAATTCAATATATAAAAGTGTCAAATATTGGATTTAAAATTGGTTTTCCATTAAAAGTCAGAAAACTGAAATTTTTTAAAAGTACTTCTTTTATCTGAAAAAATGAATTATTTCTTATATTGTGGATAAGAAAAAAAATATTAATGTTAAAATTATATAGGATAAATATAAAATTCAAAATGTGGTTAATACTTTTCATACCCACTTTTTAAATGGCTAGTTTAATAGGTTCTGATGCTCTTGAACTTGGTGTTGCGTGTTGTGTAAGCTAATGAATTACTTTACAGAGATAAAATACTATAAAATCATGGGGTGTTATATCCTTTACATGAATTTCAAGGTTAATCCATGAGACTGGATTGATGGGAATGATTTCAGAGTATTTGGAATGTATCTCCATAAAAATCTATTATTCTCACCATGTTTTACAAATCATTTTATTTTTCTCATTGTACTCAAACATTAGCTTTGTGTAATAGTTCCACACTTTACACATATGGGTATTCCCATTCCTACATATAGTGTAAGGTTAAAATTTGAAATAATAAAGTAAAAATATTATATTAATACATCTTATAATGAAAATAAATTATTATCAAAAAAATTAATATGGTTATATACATATACCTATGCAAGGCTGATCATTATGTATTGTTGAATATCGAGGCTGTAAAGGATCATTGATCTATGTAGTCCTAGTAGAGTTTAATGTCTTCTCTTAAGGATACAAATATATTGAAGCATAATTTTATGGGGGCATGAATGTAATATCCTAGAGAGAACTAATTAGATGGAAAAGAAGCTTGTTTAGACATATTTGGGAAAGGAAAATATGTGTGGGGAGTGAGATCCATCATCCGATGAGGAATGTAAATATGAAGAGGATATGATATAAATAGTGGAGATAGTTTTGGTGGTCAAAATATATTGGGTTCTTCTAACTACACCATAGGATAAGAAATTTTTCTAGAGGTTATATCTAATGAAGGGACAATGTGTGATCAATTATGAAAAGTGGTGTGAGAAGCTCTAGTACCACCACCCCTAGAATCATTTAGTTGAGCACCAATCCTTATAGGTTGGATAGAGAATAATTATCTTATGGGTTTTTGTTTCATCTTAAAATTTTAAAATAAAAACAATTACATGACATTATATCTTATTGATGTATATATTTGAAATATTAAACTCAAAATGGTCACCAAATGAGTAATTCCAATCTCTCTCATGTAGTGATTATTATATAACATCCTTTTCTTCATATCTATTCAATGTTTTTCATCAAATTTATTTGAAAATAAATATGCATTTAATTAATAATGCATAACTAATCTATAATAGAGATTATAAATAAGAGTGAAAAAGACATAAATTAGGGACACTAATTGTTAAATTTATCATACATGAATACATCATTATAAAAAATAATATAGTTCTGCATAAAAATGACAGTTTTGTATGAGAAAACCCATTTGAAAATAATTAAAACTATATATTTATAACTCATAAACTATATTTCATAACTCAAACCCTTGAGATAAAAAAATACTACATGTATAAAACTGTAATATTGAATTCCATTATATCAATGATTAATAAAAATATATAATATCTCACATTATAGTATATATATAGAATAACTGAAAAACTAGTCCATATATGAATTATAATATAATAGAAAACAATTTATATAAAACACTAAATATGGTATGTATTATGTTATGAAGATCACATGTTACAAACCAAACGTGTAAGTGGTTGAGTTTCATCAATAACTAGATTATATAAGTGATAATATGTAATTATTTTGTATAGAATAGGTCATAATAGATTCCTACACATAATAACTCATACAAGGCATCAAGAATAACAAGAATATCTATCTAGACATTTCAAAAGAAATCAATGGATTGTTTATATAAATATGTTTTCAACAATATCAATATAATTTTAGAAAAATGTTTATTTAACAAAATAATTCCACTAATATTCAACCTTTTATGAAAAAAACCAATATATATATATATATTTACATGAACCATATAGTACATTTGAAATCCATAAATGTTTAAGGTCTGAAATTGATAATTACAATTATTAATATAAAACATTAAAATTAATAATTTCATAACCCCTTTTAATACTAAAAAGAATTATCACAATGAATAATTACATATTTACCACATATATATCAAAGAAATAAATATGTTAATTTTAAATATTTATAGAAATATTGTGTAAGTAAATTAAAAAAATACAACACCTTTAATCATATTTATTATGTCATAAAACAAAAAATATAGTCAAAACTACTCCTTATTCAGTGAATCTGGAAGAATCTTGAAAAAAAATTAATCTAGGTTATTTTTTTACTCCTATAATAAATATAGAAATTATGGTTGATAGAAGAGATGAATAATTTGTAAATCAAAGAAAATTATGTCCAAGAAGAAATGGATTAAAATATTATATAAGGAGAGATTGTCATAGATAGTGAAGAAACCCAAAGGGTTTCCTACTATATATTTTTATTTAAATAAGCATTATGCCAAAATTTATTTTAGTTGAAACACCGAACTAAAATAATCCTTGAAATATCATATCCTCTAAAATTAATCAATTATAGTCGATCAGTATCTTCTAATTTAGTTGAGGTTATATTATTTCTATAATTTCCCTATACTACTTTTTTGATATTTCAAGGATCCTTTTAGTTTGGTGGTTCATGTAAAATAAATTTTGGCATAGTTTTTATTTAAATAAAAATATAGAGTAAAAAAATTATTTTTGTTTTTATACAGAAAATTATAATTATTTTGATGTATGTTAATTGGAATAATAATGGTGAAAAAAGTGTTTTTAAGTAATTATTTTATTTATATTGTGTTATTTTTATCTAATAATTTAAATTTATATATTGTATATAATTAATTTGATATTTTTTTAAAATTATATAAATATATTATGACTCATTTATTTTTTTAATTAATTTTATATAGTATTAAAAACACTTAATGATAAAAAAATTATTTTTTTGAATAACAATTTTTCTATATATATTAAATGTTTTAATTTTAAATAAAATTTTCAATTATATATAATTTAATTTATATTATATGGAGAATAAATTTATGTTAATAACATCAAATTTTGACATGAAATTTTTCCTTATATATTCAATAAAATACTAATTACTAGGGTAAAATCTAGTACTGAGGTAAAATTCAAATTAGTAATATGTAAAAAAAATAGAGGTAAAATACATTAAAATGTTTAAAAAATGTTATTATATCAACCAAAAATTCATTATTTACAACTTTTGGGGCCATTTTCCCTTGAATTATGTTATTCCATCATTGCAAAATTAATGGTTAGTTACAAAAATGTCGTATTATTCACTTATATAACAAGATCACTTACTCCACATTTCAACACCTATAAAAAAGAATAATCCCAACAAAAACCCTAAGTTAGTATTCACTTAACTCTATTACCATATCCTATAGGCATTTGTATTTCAAAAAGACCAATATATATATCCTTAATGTGTTACCTAATGGAGAAAATCCAAAGGGTGAGGTAATTTTCTTAATCAATATATAAAAATTATTTTCTTATTATAAATCTTAAAACATATTACATACATGAAATTTCAATAACATTATTATTAATAATATTATAAAATTTTATTGTACAAATGGAATATCCATTTTTACACTCCTCTCAACCATCTGAAAAATGATAATGTCTTTTGTGTTATGTGTGGACAACCACCTCCATAAGTGACATGATTTGTTTTTACTAGCCTCATTACAAGATGGTTAAAAATGGTGAGATTAATTATTAAATATTATATTTAAAAAATTATTAATATTTTTAAAACATAAACTGATTCCTACCTCATTTAGTTTCTATGTATCAAAATGTTCCACCCTTACATACTTCTGGACTACATTCTCCATGAAATCTATATAATTAATTTTTTACTCTAGACATTTATTATTTAAAACACAACATTATTAACAAATTTAAAACCATAAAAATATATAAATAATAAAATTAAACTTCTTAAATAACTATATTATTATAAAATAATGACTTTTTTAACTGTACTCACCCACTTATTATAGTTTATTCTTATTTGGGTCAGTTTAACCACATACCTAAACAATGACATAAATAAATAATTGATGAATATGGAAAACTAAATACTGGTGTTATTAGATATTAATGATAAATTTTATTTTTTTATGGCTCATAAAAGTTTTTACTATTGTTAATCTTATTTATAATGTTCTACATTTTGGTTCTTTATAAATTACTGAATGAAGATCACCACCAACTTCATCATCACAAATCATAAATAAAATAGTTTTAAAATAAAATTATAAAATTTTATAGAATTATAAAAAATATATTATAGTTTGTATAATGAATTTTTATTTTATTTTATTCAATCTAGAGATAATAATTTACACCTCCACTATCAAACAAGTACTAAAGAATTAATTGAACATAACAACTTCTGATGATGAGAATAAAATATAAGTAAAAATTATTGTTGTGATAAATGATTATAAATGATGTTTATAAAATTTATTGGTGTTAATATAGTTATTAAATTTGTTATTAATGTAAAAATTATTTTATATATGGGGTTTTTGGACATTTGGATAAGAAGGATTTAAGGAAAAGGTTTTTGTATATTAATTTTTATTCATTGAGATATGATGTGTATTCAACACTTATCTCTTTCTCAAGGTGTATATATTGAAAAAAAAAATTATTATATGATAATTTTTAATTAATTCTTAAATATTTAAGAATCCATATCATTTATCCCCTTCTAGGATTTTTCAATTTAAAAGAATATGAAGTTATAAGGGTGTTTTCTCTCAATTTCTATTCATTAATACATGTTTTGTTTTATGAAACTAATTTCATATAAATTTTTTGTTTAATAAGACTAGAAATATAATATCATGAATTATATATTATTAAAGTTAATTTATGTTTAATTCCAATATCTCACTTTCAATGAGGTTCTATAAAAAACTACTTAAGATGTAAATGGTTTTTCTTGACACAACTTATTTTCGTGAGACATAATTATCCCTATTTGACTATACTTTTAAATGATTTTTTATTATGTTAAATGATAATTTTATAATTTTTTCCCTCCGTATTTTCTAGGTACATACATTGATGGATTCATTTCTTTATAAAGGTTGACTATGTTAATAATAATTCACATCCTCTCCAAATAAAATATTTTCCTTCCAATTCTATTTTTTCTCTTCATACAAATGTTATCATTTATATATAAAAATAAAATTATATGTTATCTCTAGTGAACTTCATATTTCCATTCATATATTTTGAAAATAATTTTTTATGATCTTGTTATGAGTTTACTTTTCAATGTAGGTTTTTCAAAAGATTAAAAATGTATTATATTATTTCCTAATCAAATGTTTTATATTCAAATCCATGTTCATTTTTGTAACCTTTATATTTTTTAAAGTAAATTTTATTGAATATTATTTCTAAATGTGAATATTTTATAGATCTTTCGCATCACCTATTAAAAAATTACTATTAAATGTATTGAGTCCAATAAGTGTTGATATTTTTTTCTAGGATTTTGTTAGATAATATGTCAGAGTATATATGATTATTTGTAATGTATTTTATTATCAATGAATAAATCTTATTTAAAATCACAATTATTATGAGTTGGATGAGTTTAAAGAAAAATTTTCATAATACTTAAGATATAATAAACTGATTATATATCAGGATAATAGTTAATGGTATAAAGAGATTTAATGAGGTATTAGAAGGTTTTTTATACCAAATAATGTTTTATGTCATAGAATTTCTTCATAGAAAATGAATTGTGTTGTAATATGAATACCATCCATGAAAATGAATGGGAAATGATAAGAACACCGAAGTATATTTTCTATTTTTAGAGATGAATAATTATGCTTTAGGGTGAAAATAGTCTATATAAACTCACACCATGGAGTGAGTGACCACACCATAGGGGAGGCTCAATCAAAGGTCTCCACACCATAGTAAAATTGGTTGCACTTAATGTAGAATATAAAAGAGGTGTATTAACCATGAAACTGATATCCCATTATAAATTAGTTCATGGTAGGATTTTAGTGGACCTAAAAAATCAGAGACATCTATACTATAGTGATGGTCTATACCAAAATGCAAAGAAATATATATTTTATCTCTTTATATATATTTTAGGTCCTCAAAATTACAACTCATATACCATTCTAAAGTTGGTGGATTAGTGAGGTGCTCATGCCATGGAAGGGGGATCATGTTCTAGAGGAGGGTGTCTCGATATTAGGTGTCTATAGAAAATTTGGTACCACAATGATAGATCCCTTATTCAACATTTCATCCATCTATAGATGTTGACTCAAAATTTATTAAAATCAATTGGCTATGCTGTAAATTCCTCCACCATACTAATTTTATGAAAAAATTGTGGTGGTTCAAGAGTCCATGTTGATGTGGACTCATATTTGATATTTTTTTTCACTTCAAACTATAATAACAACCATTTTAATTTTACTTTTAAATATTAATATGTATATTATACAAGGATTGTGATTGGTAACAAAAATTAGAATAGGATATTCAAATTCAAATCTGATTTTGTTGTTAAAGAAGGGTCTATAACAAAATTTAAAAATATATAGGAGATTGGGAAGAAATTTTCCATACTCACAGAGGAATAATAGGTTCTTTATATATTAATTATAGTAAATATTATATGATTATCCAATGTATAAAGAAAATAATAAAAATAATAATTATAAGAATAAGAATAATAATAATAATATTATTATTATTATTAATAGTAATAATACTGAATTCTTTGTGTGCATATTATGTGAATATAAAGTGAAGAATAAACATGCTTTTGTGCAAGATTGAAGGAGAATTAATGCTTTTTCCATACATAGTATGTAATGTTGATGTTTTTGGTCAGAGTAGAGTAAACAAGAGGGGGTGAATTGAGTATCTATAAAAATTTCTGTATGAATAGTTTTCTTAAAAGGTTCCCCAATAAAAATAAATACATTCTAATTAATCAAGGTAATATGGTTATGAATGTTTGAGTATTCAAATAACTTCGTAGAAGATTGATTAATTCTCAGTAATATCTATATCAGTTATTGATATTACTTTTGAATCTATTTTAATAAGGAAAAATAATTATAACTTCTGTCCAAGATTAACTCTCAGAGTTAATCTGTTGATTTCCAAATTATACATTAAAATAGAGAAACCAAAACTAAATAACATGGAAGATATAAAACAAGTGTTTTAGTCTCAAGCAAAGAACTAATCCACTACACTTGGTGATCACTTCCCACCAAACAATTTATATTAATAAACATGATCCACACCATGGATCAGTTTAAACAATAGTGCATAGAAATGTTCAGGTCACACGACCTCTTCCACAGTTCTTCATGGGTATAAACTACAAGGTTATATAGGGACCTCCTCCACAAGTATCCATGGGATTAAACTGGTGTAAAAAGATATGAGATGAAGGATATCTTGTATCCTTCAATTTAGTGTAGAAGATAGTGTGTGTTTTAATACAAACAGACACAGACTGCTCGAAAGCTAAAAACAAAAAAAAATAGTACAAATATGGTGATATAATGTTAGAAGTGCTTTGAGTGTTATTCTTTACAGCTTTGTACTTATAGGATGAAGCAGATGCAAGTATCAGTTCTTCTTGCACAAAACAGAGTATCGAAAGTCCGGTGGTCTGGTTTCTAGTTAAATTGGGCTCATTCTCTTTGTGGAGTTTGTATTTAGAATATGTTCTTGAAATAATCTATGGTATCCCAGATTTTTGATTCGATAATTCTTCATGAGTTCTTAAAATGTATCTTATTGCCTGTATCGGTCCAATTTTCAAGAATGCACGCACATCTAATGCTCTACCACCTTTTGTTTCAGGGCCACACTTTCCATTTTATTCTTGTAGTGCATGTGTTAAAGCCAAAAGGATGCTTGTATTTTGCACCTTGTACCTCGTACTGTCAGGTGACATGTCTACAAATAAATATTAATTATGTCAGTGCATTTAAAAGATCCAAATATGACTATTAGAAATTAAATTGAAACAAGAAAAACCGATTAGAGAATGGTGTCACAATCTTCCTGGAAACAATTTCAATTGGAAACAACGTCACCAAAAAACCATGTCTTTTTATTTGAATTTGAGCGGTGAGATAGTTGTGATGGCATAGTTGTACAAGGATTAGGACCCGGTAGCCCAAATTTGGTGTGAGGAACATGGTGTCAGGTACTTTTACAAACATTGAATGGTGTCTTAGAAAGGAACTGGTGTCACATACTTCAACATATCTGAAATTGGTTATGGTATTTGGTCATTGTATATAGGTCATGGTTTCTCTTCACAATGTCTGGTCATGGTGTTTGGTAACGATGTCTAGTAACGGTATCTGGGTCCTTTTCCTGAAAACCAGAACCGGTGGCTGACTCATGGTTTCTTAGATGTATCCAAATATTTTTATATAGACTTAAGTAGTATTATTCAGAAAATTAATTAGACTTAATCATTCATAAAATAAATTCATTATAAAACAAATTAAATATACTTTACAAATATCAATCATGATTAATAGAAATTAAGATCTTGGGTAGGTTTATTTAAAGCATAGAGAAATCAACCATTTGTACACATGATTTGAGACATATTTAAATATGATTAACAAGAGTTACAGGAGGTATATGACTTTTTATCATGAAAACATGATTTAAACTTGAGGACTCCAACAATATCCCCCTTTTATGATCAAAAATCAAATTAGTGAAATTTCTGTTATTTGTGTTCTATTTTTCTCCCTTATTGTATGTTTCTCTCACCCTTTTGGGATTATCAAAAATATTATAGTGGAAAATGAGATAATAGAAAATAATAGGTTACAATACATCATATAGAGAAATATGTTTCATTAAAAATATTAGAAAACAAAAAAATATCCTTATAGAAAATAGAGTTCACTATTTTTCAGCACTGGCTATCTTCACTTTTCACACAACAGCAGCATCAGGAGGGTCCATAGGAGTAGAGGTAGAAGTGGAAGAGGGATGTGAGCCAACTGGCAGAGAAGTAAGAGGGAGAACTTCAAAAATGGAAGGGGCCAAGGTAGGATTGGTGGAAGACCAAGGCAATTATTGGTTAAGGTAGAAGGTCTGATCTGACTCAAAGGCTGAGAGACAGACATAGAGGTAGAGGTAATGTCAGTGAATGAGGAAGTAGGTAAACCACGCTGCAAGGGTGCAGTTACAGAAGCCACAAAAGAAGTTCTCTACAAGTGAATATAAGGCCTCAATAACTTGATGAAGTCATCAATAATCTAACCACAATAGTACATCTCTTTCTCAAAATCATCTTTGTTCTCCATGAACTAGTCCGAAAAAGGAGTGAAATCCATTGTCTTTTTAACTTGAGTTTTGAAATCCTGAGTGACGGGAGGGAATTTCATATTCTATATAAGGTACTTGAAATGGTTAGTCATATCATCCTTAGAAAAAATCATATTGAATTTTAAATCCACCTTCTTAGTAATTTCTTCGTGAGAAACATTTTCAATCTTTGAATTACTTCTTACAAAATCAAGAACTCTATCACTATTCTTGACAACCACAGATAGAGAATCTCTATCAAAGCCACTTATCACAAATTTAATTTCTTCCTTATTAATTGTTCTAAGCAGATCACTATCAAAGGAGGGTTGAGATGATTTTCCAGACGTACTATAAGATATAAAAGCTAAAATAAGGGAATTTAGATGATTTATAACTTTCTATAGACATCCCTTATACTCATCGCTCAATTTTTTGATACCAATAACAAGCTCACGCATTTCATAAATTATATGCTTATTTTTCTCATCCACATTTTCAACTATGGAAGTTAGGTTCGGTTTAATCAAAGAGACAACTTCCTATGCCATATGACCATAATCATACTTAACAGGATGAGAAACGGGATCTGGTCTTGATGTCATCACTTTCTGTATAACTTAAAATATATCTCTTAGAGACTTCAGTTCATATCTCAGCTATTTATTTTCAATTCTTACCTCCTAAATTTTTTGATGCATTTTTGGTTGAATATTCCATTTGAAATTTTCTAATAGTAGGGAATCATCTCTTTCACTCATTTTTGTTATAAGACCAGGTTGAGTGTTCATGATCTTTTCAAAACTATCTAATAAAGTAGCTCCAAAGGCTTTCAAATCATCCTTACTCACTAAGGTAGAATGATCTTGTGAAGGTTAAAGAATAGGAGCTGAGACAGGACCAAGTTCTTTTGAAGAGATAACCTCAAGAGAAAATACTAGTTTCAATTGAAACACATTAGACAGATCTACACCTTTAACTGAGGCTTCTTGGAAATCATTCACATAAAGGTATCTAGGGAATTTATACCATGTATTTACAGTTCTTTGATCAAATGGATTAGGAATTTCAACACTTTTTAGACTAGGGGTTGCTCCCCCTCACCATGTGCACCTCTCATAGGAATAAGAGATTCAATTCATTGATCTATTTCTAAAATTTCATCTCAAATAGCTTCACCCATTTCTTTTCTAGACAACTAAAAGGCTTGCTCCATTCGTTCCATAGCAGATGGGATAATCTCAAGAACAGCTTGTGCCTCTAAGTGTTCTTTAAAAGCAGCTTCTTTCTCAAGAGAAGTATCATCTTATAGATTCTCTTCTAGAACATGTTTTTCCTTTACATTAATAATATATTTTTCTCTAGAAGAATTGTTTTTCTTCCAAAACAATAGTTATTTTAAGAACAAGTACTTCCTTTTCAACTATAACATGAGGAACAGGTCTACTGGCATCCTTATCCAAGACAATTTACCTTTTAGGTGAAACAACCTCTTATTTTTCCTCCTCAATAGGATAGTCAACAAGTTTATCCGATTCCAGAACATGATTAGAAATGTTCTTAGGTCTTGAAGAATGCTCAATCGTGTTGAGATTTTCATAAACCCTGTCATTATCCTCCACCCATGATTTTCTACATGGATTCCAACTGATTTTCATACATTTTAATTAATCCTTTGAGATAAAAAATTCATAGTCCGTAACTAATTCTTCATCCAGTCCAACAGACACTTTACCATTAAGCATAACATAGATTAACCTTGAGTAGAACAAGAAGGTTAAATTTGAGGTTTTCTTTATTAACTCACACATATGAAGTATAACATACTTACATAGGTTAATCTTATGTCCATTATTCATATGAGGTATCAAAAATACATCCTGATACTGGAGTGTATCAAAATATCTTTTTCTTGGACTAATTATACTCTAAACAAACCTAAACAATATTTTTGTTTCACCATCTTTCTCAGAAACAATATCTCTTCTCCTTTTTCATTTCCAGTCAACCTTCTTAAGGCTTCTTCTAAAACAAAGATCACACATGGAGGAGGAGGACCTATCTAGTAGTCCTAAAAAATTACCTCATGATGTTTCCTTAAGAAAGAAGCCCATAAACTCAAAGAAAAGGTACATCTTTGGTCATTGATTCAACTTCTCACAACAAAACCATCTTCTGCATCAAATGAGAATTGATCGAACTGATAAAACTGAGAAACTAGCTTTTGGTAACTAGGCCTTGTCTTTTTTGTGAACAAATCAATCCATCCCTACTCTTTTAGTACTGTCTACAGCATAGACTTACTAGATAGTAGCCACTTAGGGAAGATTTCCATTTTTAGAACCACTATTCTGTCAATAAGGATTGGATTTAGAGGACATTTGGGTGTTATCTTCGATGCCCTTTTCATTTTATTATGAGATCTACACTTATTAGGAGTTTATGACGATGGGCGCTTCATCTGAGGCATTCAACCAAGTTTCGAGAGAGAGAGAGAGATCTAAAGAGTTAAAGGATAGCTTATGGTTTGAGATAAGAGAGCTCGGGTGATGAAAAGAGTAAAACCTCTTTCGTTTTTATCATTTAGGGGTATATAGTGTCGCAAATTCAAAAGAGTAGGAATGTAATAGAATAAAATAATCAACCAGAGTGATATGAGTGATAATATGAAAAATAAAAATAAAACGTTTCTTTACAGCGAGACTCTAACAGACATTCATGGTGAGACCATAACAGGTTTTCACGGTGTCATTTTTACTATGTGAATTCAAAATGGTGTGACCATATTGTTTTAAACAGTATGTTCCAGATAGTAACTGGGAGGTGGTAACTGTGTGATCGTAAACATGAAATAGAAACTTTTAAGACACTAAACTATATAACACTAAGATTAAGACAGTAAGCTTATGACACTGACTTGTGAAATCGTAAATTGAAAAATAATAATTTATAAAATAGGACCCTTACTACTTAAGATTTATCATTCCCAATTCATGTATGATGTAATATTTTATTTTATAATTTAATTATTTGGTGAATATATCAGCGAGCTGATATTCAGTTCCAATTGATTCCAAAGTGATATAACTTTTTTGATAATGGTCTCTGAAAAAGTGATGTCTTACATCAATATGCTTTGTCATAGAGTGTAAAATAAGATTTTTTGAGATGTTAATAGCCCATATATTGTCACAATTTATAGGTTCAGGCCTTAATTGATATCCATAATCTAGTAATGTGTATTTCGTCTACAAAATTTGTGCAAATCAACTACCAGCATCTTTGTACTCACCTTCAACTGTAGATAATGCAACAATGTTTTGTTTCTTACGACACCATAATACTAGTGACTTGACTAAAAAGTGAACTGTTCTAGAGGTTCTTTTCCTATCTAACTTAAAACCACTGAAATCAGCATCAGAATAGATAACTAACTCAAATGATTTTCCTATGGGATATAACAGTCCTAGATTGGGTTTATTCTTGAGGTATTTGAAAATTCTCTTAACGGCATATTAATGAGATTCCTTAGGGTTTTCTTGAAAACGAGCGCACATACATAGACTAAATATAATGTCAAGTCGACTAGCAGGTAAGTAGAGTAAACTTCCAATCATTCCTCTGTAAGTGGTTTGATCAACATTTTTTCCATCTTCATCAAGATCCAACTTACAAGTAGTACTCATTGGAGTGACACTACTTTTAGTGATATCCATGAAAAAACGTTTTAAAAGATATCTAGTATATTTGATTTGATTTAAAATAATACCATCATTATTTTTAAATATTTGAAAACTAAGAATGAATTTTATTTCACCCATTATACTCATTTAAAATTAGTTTTTCATCATTTTAGAAAATTCAATATATAAATAATTTTTTCAAGACCCAAAGATAATATCATCTACATAAATTTGAACTACTAAATTATCCTTGGAAATTCATTTTGTAAAAAGTTAGGATCAGATATACTTTTTGTAAAACCTTTAGAAAAAAGAAAATTACTTATTCTATCATACCAAGCTCTTGGGTCTTGTTTTAAATGATATAAAGATTTTGATAATTTAAAAACATGATTTGGAAAATGGGGAATTGTAAAACCAGGGGGTTGTTCAACAATGAAATCCTCATCTCTATACCCATTTATGAATTCACTCTTGACATCCATTTGATATTGTAACACCCCAAGCTTTCTCGGTACGATTCTCTTTGAATAATACAGTAGCGTGTGTTGTACACATCTTCAACTTCTAACACACACCACAATCAATAAAACTAGTCGTTATGAATAGTAATACCCACTTTTTGAAATTTTATAAATTTTATCTTTCAAAATGAACTTCATTTTTGGATTCGGAATATCGAAATTATCCTAGGGTGAAGTTTTGGTATTTTTCTCAAAAACTTTCAATTTTTGATGAATAGTGAAAAAACACTGAGTTATAGTTTGAAAACGAATTTTTATTTAAATAATTATTGATTTTATTTAAATTTATTTTAGGTCAAAATAGATACATAATACCTATATAAGTTCAATGTAATTCATTAGAGTTAGTTTAGAATAATTTTAGATATATAAAAAATGTTGTTGAACTTTTCACCGTCTTTTACCCACCTCATAGGAGAATTTGGAAATTCACATAAAAATTAATTTTACAACTTCTGTGAGTGGAATTTTAAATATCTGAGAGACACAGTTAATATCAAGGAGTAAAATGTGGTTCAATAATAAAAAAATAATTTTTGGTGAATAGTAACTTTTTACTTTTATTTACCACGTTTAAAAGTAAATAGGGTAATTAAGGGTAAAAATGATATTAATATTACAATAACACATGTACTAATTCTATTATAAAAGTGTATCTCTACCTAAAACAACCTTATGAATAAAATATTTTCATTTAGGTCCACTTGGATTAGATTAGTACATTTACTATTATTTAATTCAAAGAAGAGTTAAAAGAGTTAAAATCAATGTTTAATAACTAAAACATTTTCAATATTGGGTTATACATGAGTTAAATTCAATTATAAATATCCATTAGAATTATAAAACTATTTCCTACATAATGGTATTTTATTTATAATTTTTAGACATTAAATTATTTAATTTAAATATGACACAATGATGATGCAGTAATTACCTTATTAGTAAAATATTAAAATAATTGATCTTATAAATACCCAAATAAATATAATATGAGACTTTTAATGAATTAAAATAATTTTATATGTTACTATGACATGTTAGGGTAGATTAAATGAATATTATTCGAATTAATAATGTTTTTATGACTTTAAAAAAATTATATATTAAATAGTGTCAAAATTGACATAAATGAGTTTTTAAAACAAATATTATATTATTAATTCATATTGTATTCCTAAAAATATATGGTTCCGACAAAGAACTTATATAATGATATTTCTATCATTTATGGACTACTTGGGGGTCTCTTTGATGTATATAGTAAGTTTATTGACTATATAATATAAAAATAAAAGGTTACATGGTAAATGTCAAACTAATTAACTAAGAGTTAAAAATAACAAATAAGGTTAATATAGTGACTCAAACCTGTCTAAAATCTATTGGATGAAATTATTTCGATCCATCCCCACATTAATCGTTAAATAATCCACTTTGGATCCATTATAATCCGAATATGAATTTATTATAAAATAATATTTCTAGCTTTTCCTAAAGTGCCTATCACCCCTCTTATAAAAGAATACTCCCCCTTCTATCAAATTCATACCCTCAAATCCTTTTGGTTCGGCCAAACCCTCCCCAAATATTTTCTCAACTTCCCTATATTCGAGCTAGAGGCCTTAGTTTGATCAGAAAGCCAACTTAAGGAGCCATTTTGATCAAATCAATAGGAAGAACCTGAAGAAGAGGTAATGTTTTCACCACTCTCTTTCATGTTCCTTTCTTCGTAAACTTCTTATTTCTTTGTTATTTCCAATCTAAATTAATAATTTCAGCATCTTATATATACTGTGATTTTATTATAAATATGTTACAACCTTATTCAGTATTCTATCCATCCTTTGAATGACATGTCACCATACGTGCGTACGTACGGCTTACCGTCCCCACGTCGTGATATAATTTTTATTCAAAACATTGTTATTTGGGTGGTTAAAATAATGATGTTTGATTCATGTAAATAATAAATATAACATGATAATTATTCTGTATATATGATATACCATCCAATTATATATATTTTTTAATATCAAAATAATGATATTGTCGCTAGTGCTTACGTACGGACTACTGTCTCCACGAACGCGATGAGATTCATTCCCCATCGTATATATTCAAGTATAATTCTCATTTTATTATTAAAAATAAAGTTTAAGGACTTGATATCATTCTGTATATTAATATGATACAACCTACCCATAAAAAACATGACTTATGTAACAAAACATATAAAATAAAATGATTAAGTTAACACCCGAAACTATGATAATACTAAGATATTAATAATAAAACAATGTTAAAAGATCATATATGATATCATATTAATATTTATGATCCTTGAATAATTCAATAACAATTATTTCTCTATTATACATTAGGATAACCTACCCTCGTCCAAAGAAAAATTACAAAGTAAGGGGTTTCTTATCTCACTTTTAATTTCATGAGATTTCCATTGTTCACCACTTATTTATTGCATGTGGTGTGTGTACTACCCATTATTTTATTCATTTTTTAATATATTTTATTTTATGGATATTTATATCATAATTGTATTATCCTTCTTCCCTGGGTGTATGTTTTGTAAGTTACCAAATTGATATGTGAATTTGAAATTTCAATTTCCATTCATTCGGCTTTTCGTATACTTTATTTATTATTTTACTCCAAGATTATGTGTGGAATAACTATTCATTTTCTTATTTCATAATTTCCTCTTCCCTTTTTGTGGATATACTTTTTATACACATAATCACTTCATTGATAATTTCTCAAGTCATCGATATGAATTTGATAAGAGTAATTTTTAACTCATTCTCCATTTGATGAGTTAAATATCCAATTCATTGGTGTTGTCTTTACAAGAATATGTGTGAATGTACTATCATTGATTTAAACTGAACATCCAATCATATTTAGTGTATTTATATTTTTCATAGATAATTATGTCTTTTGTTTATCCCTAACTTAAGGATACAGTCTTTGTAAGAGACTTAATCTCAATTTACATCCCATTGAGACTTTATTGTTTTCATACACCAATTATCTTTTATATGGGGTATATAATGTACTTTGACATAGTATATCATGAATCCCTTTATTCTCATGATATTAAAGTTTTTTATTACCTCAATTACTTTTATTCATGTGTCTCTCTTTTGGTTAGAAACTCTAACTAAAATATCATTTTTAAATTTTTTTAAGATTTATTCTTCTAAATCTTTCTCATTAATGTCCATGTTTTAAAAATGGTTTTAAATATCTATTTATATGGACATTAAGTTTTTAAAATTAAAATTACTTCTAAAAGTTTCAAAGTGGTATGGGACACTTTGATTCAAAAATATATTTTTAAATAGATTCTTGAAAACTAGTGTGACTTTTAAATGATTTCAAGAAAAAGGGGGATATTTCTCTCTAATAGTTTTTATGATTATTTTCATCTATGTCAATATCCTTCATTGTTCTCAATTGAGGTTAATATGTTACAATACAATCTTCCATATTGTATTGAATGAGTTGTGTTTGACTGTGTATGTGCTATTTTTATACCATTTATGGTTTTTGGATAAAGTATTGACATTTCGTATGCTAATTTTAATAAAAATGTTTATGTTATCTTTCAAACTTTGAATATGAGGAATGAATTGGACTTAGTAACTAACGGGTGGAGCCTACTATAGCTTCTTGATGCATCTGTAGGTATCATGAGACAAACTAGTGTCTTGGTACAAGGCCTTGACAAAAACTTATTTGTAGTCTTGGCATGAGGCCTTGATTATTAGGTTATGATAGTCTGGTATTATGCATTCCATCATTATGAAAGTGGTTATTGATATTGCATGTGGTTATTAGACTATTAGAATATCCATGTGAATAAGTAAATGGAATTATTTCATTTTATCTTTTCAATATTATGCTAATGTTCAAGTTTAAAAGGCTTTTGTTTTAGTTATACACTGCCTTAAATGCTTATGCTTATCTATGAAAGTTTCTGCTATATTGTTATCCTTACTGAGCATCTGAGCTCACTCCTTTAAATGTTTTATTTTTCCTAGGATGTGAAGAAGTAATTTATGAATGACCTGCAGGGATAGTATGAGGGGATCTGAAGACATGATGTTGTTGTAGTTTTTTTACTTTATGATGTATTGTAAGACATATGAATATATCTAGTATTTCCAAGACTACTAAACTAATCGGTCATTCGAGAGTTGATCTTTTGTGATCATGCCAATGTTATGTAAAAATGCACCGAATCTGGGTAACTGGGGTTGGGGCATTATAGATATAGTTTGAAATTTAGGTGTCCAGCATAAGCATGCAGGATTCTGATGGCTTCAAATATAGCTACTAGTAAAAAGGTCTCTTCATGTTCAATTACCTCTTCTTGACTATAGCCTTGTGCAACCAATCTATCCTTGTTTCTAACTACATTTCTATATTTAACTACATTATTTCTAAACTCCCACTTAGTTCTTATGGTACATGTGTCATTGGGTATGTCATCAAGTTTCTAAAAATTGTTCCTTTCAAATATATTAAGTTCTTATTGCATAGCCATCACCCAAAACTCATCGTTGATAGCATCATTAAATTTTTTAGGTACAAGTTGTGACAAGAAGACTTTATGTTCAACCTGATTTCTAAGAGAAGCTCTTGATTGGGTTCCTTTATCTAAATATCCTACAATAACATCTAATGTATGGTTTTTAAGGGTTCTAATAGCTCTATAAAAATAAGCACAACTGAATTCAGGTTCATCAATAGGTTTGGGTTCATTATGACATGAATCTAAAGAATTTTCAGAACTGGTAGTTTTCACAGATTCCTTTATTGGATGGTTATAGGATTTTGAATTGATGTCAAGATTTGACACATCATCCTCTAGGTTCTCTAGAGTGGTCTTAGGCTCATGTGGATCTGTCTCATCAAACATGAAATGGAAAGACTCTTCAACACATTTAGTTATTTTTTTAAACCATCTATAGGCTTTATTTGAGATTTAATATCCTAGAAAGATTACTTCATCACTCTTGGATGCAAATTTTTCAATATTTTCCTTACTATCAAGGATATAGACTTTGTAACCAAAAACATTGAAGTGACTTAATTTTTATTTTATATTGTTCCATAACTCATAGGCAATTCTTTTAATAATGGGTCTGATCAATACTATCTTAATAATATAACATTCTGTATTTATAGCTTCAGCCCCAAAAAAATAGGTAAATCATTTTCACTAAGCATGGTTCTTGTAATATCTTGTAAGGTTCAATTTCTTCTTTCTAAAACTCCATTATTGAGGTGTTCTAGGGGTAGATAAGTTATGACTGTATCCATTTGTGAGAAAAGCATTCAAAATCTGGATTTTTAAACTCATGCCCATGATCACTTCTTAAGGATTTAATTCTAAGTCTATTGAGATTTTCTATAGTTTTAGCATATTTGGTGAAATGAGAGAAGGCTTGACTTTTGTGAGCTAAAAAGAAAGTCCATGTATATCTAGAAAAGTCATCTACAAGAACATAGACATAGTGATTCCCATTTAAACTAGAAACTCTATATGGTCCAAAAAATCCATGTGAACCTGTTCAAGAGGTTCAGATGTTGACACTTCTTCCTTTGGTTTGAAGGAAATCTTGTGTTTCTTTCCCTTTTGACAAGGATTACAAAATTTATCATTTTGAAACTCATGTTTGGGTAGGTTTTTGAATATGAGTTTTCTTGTTCGATTTCTAAGGGAGATAATATTATAGTGTCCTATTTTCCTATTCCAAATCCAAGACTCTTTGTGAAATACACATAAAAATGAAGCATTTTAAGAAACTAAAGACTCTAAGTTAGCAGAGTATACATTTTCATTTCTCAGTGAAAAAAACACTATTTCATTTTTACAATTAAAAACATTGCAAGAATCATTTTCAAATTTAACATGAAATTCATCATCACATAGTTGTGAAATACTAAGAAGATTATATTTCAATCAATAAAAAAAGTACTTTGGAAATTAAAAATGGGTTAGAGTTACCGATTTGGCCAAGGCCAATGATTTTTCATTTTATATTGTTACCAAAGTTGAAATGTCCACCATCAATTTTTAGTATGTTCTTGAAGAATTAATAGTCTTCTTTCGTATCTCCTAAACAACCACTGTCCAAGTACCATAAGCTTTTATAGGAACTATTTATGAAATTTTACTATAAAATATTCATATAAAAGCAGACTTTGATACCCATATTTGTTTGGGTATAGTTATATTAGTGACATGTGCTTTGGGAACCCACATATGCCTCATTGGTTTCATATAATAATTATGAAAAGTTCTTAAAAAATAAGTACTATTGGTCCAGAAAATCTTGGAATATTAGAGAGTGTATCATAATTTGAACTAGATGAATGTTTTCCCGAACTAGAAGTATTGTTGTATGTCCTAGAGTTAGAAACGAAATTGGTTTTTCCAAAATTCCTTTTACTAGGATAATATCCAATACCAGTAGTATATTTTGGATGAAAGTTTTTACATAGAATTTATACCAAGGTATCTTTACCATTAGTAAACATTTCAACGTTCTTATTTCAATTAATCATTAGATATATTTAGTTCATTGTTTTCATTGAGTAATAGAAATTTTTTCTCTCTTTCTATAGTAAGTTAAAATTTAATAGTTGAGGTAAGAGTATACTATTTCTTTAAAGACTTGTATTTCTCTTTTAGTTCATTACTTGTCTCCTAAATCATATTACAATACTCAAACATTTTTTCTTTAGATATATTCTCTGAATCAGAATAATAGGAATTGTGAATAGGAGATTCTAGTGTTACCTTAGATGTGTTTTTCATAAAACACATATTAGCTTTGTCAGCCTGTTCATCATGTGATGATCTTGAGTCACTTGAAATATCCTCAGAAACACTCCACGTTTCTTTCATTACCTTTTTATACTTTCTATCTTTGTCACCATATTTATTTTTTTACATGATATTTGTATAGTCAGCCTTTACATTTCCCTTTATCTTATATTCATATCATATTATATCATCATTCTTGCCACTTATTTTATAATATTTATTCTAGCTTCCATTTTGATGATGTCTTCCATTGAAGTTCATATTTCTGGAAAAAAAAATTCTTCTTGTAAAATATCATAAAACTTCTGGCTAATTGATCCATCACCCCATCAATGTTAGGTAATGATTATTCACTACTATAAAATTCTGCAAAGACTTCCAATTTCCCATTTTCTTTGTGTTTAGAGGTGGTGTTATTAAATGAAACATATTTTCTTTTGGGTTCATAATCATCTTCCTTGTTGACGTTCAACTCATCTTCATACATCATTAGTTTCCCAATGATTTATTTTACAGGTAACTTATTGATGTTACATGACTCTATAAAATAGATAAAGGTTCCTCTCCATCTATTAGGTAGGAATCTGCGAATTCTCATGATTTTTTCTTTGGCAATAACTTCTCTTCCAAGTGAAATCATTTTGCTAACAATTTTATAGAACATGAGATACTTGTCAGAAATAGGCTCATTAGATTTCATTTTAAAGTTATCATATTTAATAGTATAAGTATTAAGGATTGTTTCTTTCACACTAGAATTTTATTCATGTGAAGTAGAAAAATTATCCCAAATTTTATGGGCAGTTTTACATGTAGAAATTCTGTTAATTTCTTCATCTCCTAAAGAGAAATATAATTCATTCATTGATTTAATTTTTTTATTATAGGAAATCTTGGCTATGTCATCCAAATTGATTCTATCAGTACCAATAATCTTATACTCATCTATAATTGAAGACCAAATTTTCAAACCCATAATTTCTAAATTCATTTTCTTTTTAATTTTCCATTGGGAATAATTGGTTCAATTAAAGAATGGTGGTCTGTTAGTTACAGCACCATCCATTCAATTGTCCATAAAAAATAAATACTTTTAAAGAGATACAAATTTAGAATTAACAAAACTTTATAGATATTTAAAGTACAACTAAAATCATAGTTGAATAGTTTCAAAAATAGAGTCTTAAAAGGAATAACAAACTCCTATAATTAAAATTTTTATTCAAAGTAGAGTACTTAAGAGGGGGGTGAATTGAGTATCTATAAAAAATGGTGTTTGAAAAGTTTTCTTAAAAGGTTCTATAATAAAAATAAACACATCCCACTTAATCAAGGTAATACGAATATGAATGTTTTTCTGTTCAAATAACATCTCATAAGATTAATTAATTCTAAATAATCTAAATATCAGTTATTGATATTACTTTTGAAGTTATTCTAATAAGGGAAAACAATTATAACTTATGTCCAAGATTAACTATCAAAGTAAATCTAGTGATTTCTGAATTATTTAGCAAAATAGAAAAAACTAAATTAAACAACATATAAAATATTAATCAAGTGGTTTAATATCAAGTCGAAACCTAATCAAATCTACTTGTTGATCACCTACCACAAAAAATTTTATATTAATAAAATTGATCCACACCCTAGATCGGGGTAAAAAAATGTGCATAGGACTGTCCAGGTCACACGACCTCTTCCACAGTTTTTCATGGGAATAAACTAACAGGTCAGACAGGGACTTCTTCGACACTTATTTGAGAGTATAAACATGTTTAAAAAGCTATGAAAGGATGTATATCATGTATCCTTCAGTTTATTGCATGATACATTTTGTGTTTTAATACCAACACACACACTGCTCGAAATCTATAAAAACTCACAACAGGGAAAAGATGATGAGATAAGGTTAGAAGTACTATGAGTGTTATTCAATGTAGCTCTGGACGTTTAGTATGAAGAATATGCAAGTATCAAGTCCTCTTGCGAGAAACAAAGTATCGCAAGTTCGGTGCTCTTGTTTCTAGTTAGATTGAGCTCATGTTCTTTATGGAGTTTGTATTGCCAAGATGTTCTTGAATCTGATCTATGGTATTCTCACTTTTTTATTCAATAATTCTTCATGTGTTCTTAAGATGTATCTTGTTTCATGTATCAGTCAACTATTCTAGAATGATCGCACTTCTGCTGCTTTACCACCTTTTGTTTCAGGGCCGTGATTTTCTTTTTATTCTTGGATTGCATGAGTTGAAGTCGAAAAAATGTATGTATTCTGCACCTCATACCTCATACTATTAGGTGACATGTCTACAATGTAATATTAATTATGTTAGGGCATTTAATGTACTAAAATATGACTATTAGAAATAAAATTGAAAATGAAAAAATAGATTAAAGAATGGTGTCACAACCTGTCTAGAAATGGTGTCACTTGGAAATGGTGTCCCCACGAAATGGTGTCTTCTTATTTTCTCGTGAGTGGTGAGCCAATTATGATGTCATAGTTGTATAGAGATCAGGAACTCGTAGTATAGATTTGGTGTTAGGATCATGGTGTCTGGTCCTTTGCCAAACTTCAAATAGTGTCTTAGCAAGGAACTGGTGTCACCGACTTCAACAGATCTGAAATTGGTTATCGTGTTGGGTCACGATGTCTGTATCATGGTGTCTAGTCATAGTGTCTGGTCATAGTGTCTGGGTCCTTTTCCAGAAAACCATAATTGGTGGTAGACACACGGTTTCTTAGACATAGCCAAATATCGGTATATAGACTTACATAGTAATATTCACAAAATGAATTAGACTGAATCATTCATAAAATAAATTCATTATAAAACAAATTAAATATAGTTTATAAAAAAACATGATTTATAGAAATTAAGATCTTGGGTAGGTTTATTTAAATCATAAATTAACCAACTATCATTACACAATATTTGAGACAAATTTAAATAGGATTAAAAAGAGTTATAGGATGTATATAATTTTTTATCCTTAAAACATTATAAAAACATGAGGAGTCCAATAGAGTTGAAATATTTCATCATCTCCAAAACATATACATATTATATATTCATGAGTAACATTTTTTATTACCCAAATATTTATCATTGTATTGATTGAGATTCACTTAAGTATATGATACTCTAAATCATAGTATATAGATGTGAAAAAATAAGTTTCAATGTTATACCATATTCATTTTAATTCACATGATGATTCTAATTAGTAGTGTGATCCTGGAGGAATACAAATCTCACTAAGCACTATAATTATCTCATTGAGAGGCGAACCTTGTAAAAATATTATTGATTACTAATTCACCCCCAGTGATAATTAGTTGATCATAAAGTAGTTCTACATGTTTTATGAAGGTGCTATTAACTTCTTTTGAGATTGGATATTTGAATGTGTTGGCATTTAATGTGCCTCTATCATGATTTGAGGAATAAGTCACTGATTTATATTAACTACATTTAATGATTAAAATTAAATGAATAGAAATTGGATTCATGAATTTTATAGGAAAATCAGTCATATATGGAAAGACAAGATGGTGTTATACATTTTACCTATTACTTATGGTGTTTTGGAAGTAACAACTAAGGGGTTTATTCCTTGGGATAAATTTGTTTATTTGATAGTGACAAATAAAATAAATTTAGAAAATTATGGTCATGTAATGAATTATATTATTTCAGAACTCTCAAAAAGTGAGTTTCTTAAAGTCAAACTACTCAAAACCAAAAAATATATCTTGGATAAAATTAAGAATATATATGAAGGAATGAATAAAAATATTGAGATAATTTGTATTTTTGTTGGCTTAAGTATGATGATATCAAAATCAATAATGATGAAACTATTGATAGTTTATATAAAATGGTTAATGATGTTGTGTGCACAATTAAATTATTTGGTCAAAAATTGCAAGATACAGATATTGTTGAAAAGATTTTTTTATCTTACCTGATAAGTGTGATTCTAACGTCTCTGATATTGAAGAAAAGTGTCTAAGTGATTTTAATCTTGATTATTTACATTTTATTTTAATATATTATGAAATGAGGAAATATAGTTATATAAATAATAAGGTGAGGGATTAAAATATATCTAATATAAATCTACAAAGCAAGAGAAGGTGAAGAAGAATGTTTTCACTAATGAAGAATATTTTTTTCTAGATTCAGATGATGATTTTTTGGATAGGTTTCATGATTTCATCTAACTTATTACCTGAAACTATATAATATACAAAGGAAATTACAAGATAAATCTTCCATTAAATTTTTTAAGGTGTGGAGTTATTAGTAATTATAAAACAAATTGTCCAAAATCCAAGACTAATTAAGATACTAAATAAAAATATGTTATGTTTATAAGATTCTCGAAGAATAACCGTAATATTCCTAATGTTTCTTATACTGATAAGGGAAATAATATATATGAATTTCATATGATAAACTTCTTGTTTATATAATTCATATACAATAATAATAAACATAATGATTATTTTTTACCTAGTAGTGAAGACACTGGAACACTATTCTTTTCTATAGTGAATGATGAAAATTTTTCAAATGATAAAATTATTTATTAAAGTCAATAGGATGATGAGACTGAGATATAATCCATGATTAAGAGAGAATTAAAATTATTTCTCTCAAAAATTCCAAATAAGAGAAGGATATCAAAAAAATTAAATATAGTTCAAAAATATTATAATTTCATTGAATATATCACTAAAAAATAAAAAATAAATGTTTTTTAAAGAAGATAATGGTTTGAAGAAGTTTCATAATGATGTTAATTTTCCAAAAATCATGTTGGAATAAATATTTATGTATAAATAAATGGAGTTTTATCAATTAAAATAAATATTTATCAGGATAGAAGAGGATTTGAAGTAGTTTAGATCCAATGTTCAGAAGTATATTTCATAATTTATAGGATATTCAATTAAATATTGAGATAAATAATATGAACATAAATCACTTCATATGGGTGAGAATAAATATTAGAATGTTGGGAAAAATCAGTAAACAAGAACCAATTCATGAATAACTATGTTTTGGCTAAATCAAGTGATGTTCAAAAATTATTAAATTCTAGGAGCTCCATCTTTAATGAGAAATATGATACAACCAGGGTGTTCAAAAGTGATGAGAAGAATATTTATGTGAATAAAAAAGAGTTAGAAGTTTTCTAAAAATCTATTTCAAAAAAATATTTTCTGACTCTAAGAAAGGTGAAATCCAGTTGAAAATTTTTAGACACCATGTTAATTCTAAAATATGAATTATCTAGAAATTTTTTAAATTTTCGGGTATTTTAGGATATATAGAAGTTTTTGGCTCATTTACCAATATTATAATCAAACTAGAAGGTGTGATAGGTAATGTTTTAGGGGGATTCATTAATATCAAAATATAGAAAATTAGAAATTATATAAGAACTCTAGATATAAATAATATAATAATGTCAATTTACTTGTATAAATATATGGATGGTGTGATTATCCTAGTTATAATAAACATTATAGATTATAATCTTACCAGCCCAAAAAAATATGAGTTTCATAACTCAAAATTTGAAGAAGAAGAAGAACAATAACAATAACAACAAATGAAAGGAGAAGGCCTTAATTTTGGATGTCTCAATTAAATTATAAAAAGGAGAAATTATATATATCATGGATAAATTATGGTTATCCCACATTATAAGAGATATATAACACTTGAAAGTATTAAAAAAAGAAAATATGTCTCAGTTACCTTTGTTAATGAAAGATATTTCAAGATTAAAGGAGTTGTCTTAGTAGTTATTAGAAATGAAAAGACGAAATACAAAAATACACTTTTTATATATGAATTGAAATGAAATCTTTTAAGTATATAAGATCTATGTGATTAAGGAAATAAATCTATATTAAAAAATGATTGGTTCTTCGTTAAGAACTGTGAAGATGGAAAAATTGTGACAAAAGGAAATAAGACTAAGGAAAAATTATTTTGAGTGTGTGATGCTAGAAACTCATGATATTTAGGTTTGGAAGTAGAAAATTAATTATGGAATTGAATACTTGTCCATAATACACAAAATAATTTTATTTTTTTTCATTTTAGAAGATAATGTTTGTGAAGTTACATTGATGAGATGAGAAACATGTTAGATGTTTTAAACAATACAAAAGGGAATGATTATTAACTCTTCACAAAAAAAAGTTAGAGATTCAATCTAATCAACCATAAGAGAATATACATTCATATATTTATAGGCCCATGATAAAGTAATCAACTGATGAATATAAATATTTTAATACTTTCATTAATTGCTTCTCTTGTATTACTTGTGTTATATTTATGAAACATAAATCATAGGTTATATAAAAGTTTAAAATTTGTCATATAAGTGTAGAGAAAGACTATTTTTTTTAGCTTAATATGTTTTATATATAAAATAGAACTAAGTTTAAATATTTTATTTTTGGAAGATTATGTATAAAATAGTGGAATGTGATATGAACTCAGTGCACCATATACACATCAAAAAATAGTGTGGATATACAAAATAATTTTTTTGGGTTGAGATATATCAAAAAATATTGGTTGAGCATGATACTTATTATTATTTTTTATGAAATATATATGTAATAATGTTCATATTCAAAACCTATTTTTTTCATAGGATGAATCCAGATATATAACCTTATGATAAGTATTATGAAAATTTTAATTATTTAAAGTATATTTGGGTGCCTGGTTATATTATTAATGTAAATATAGAGAATATAATAATGTTATACAATTGGTTAATTGATGGGATATTTCTTTGATATACATCAAATTAAAATGAATATATTTGTTTCAATAAATAAATTAAAAAAGAATTGATACTAAATATGTGAATTTACTATAATTTTTTAAGAAATATTTATCTCATTATGAAGAAAGCTCAAAAAATTCTGTCAATATTGTTTCTACTAAAAAAAATTAATATATTTTAAACATATATAAAAATTTTGAATATGTTCACCTTGGATAAGAATATTCAACCATATCAAGTGATGAGAATCAATATCACTCATCTCATACAAGGATGAGAATGAATGTTTAGGTTCAAAACATAATTGGGGACTATAGAATGTAAGAGAAAATAAGAAGTACATTGAGGACTATAACTCTTGCATATTGTTTTTTGCAAGACAAACCAAAATATGGTAAGAAAGATCTATTGAATCAAGAGTTGAATGGTGATATTCATGCTGATTTTGATCAGATTGTAAATAATGTGACAAAGTAATTAGTACCAAATATAAAAGAAAATTATTTCATCAGAACAAAATTAGTGTATGAAAATAAATTTAATGAGAAAGGTGAGGTTCTAGAAAATAAAGTTGGACCAGATTATAATCTTTATTATCTTTTTGAATGAGTTGATTTTGATTATAAATTTCCTCTAGTTGTAAGACTTGAAACCCTTATGATTTTTCTTTCAAATATATCCTAGAGGAATTATATTTTTTTTAGATGAATTTTATGCATTCATTTATTAGTGGTGAATTGGATGAAGATGTGTTTATTTATAAACATTATATATTATTTCATATAGAATATTACAATCAGGTTTCTCTATTTAAAAGGATTTTTATGGGTTGGAAAATCCCGAAAATGTGTGTTCTAATATAGAAAACTACATGAAGAGTTTTAATTTTAAAAAAGGATGAGTGTACAATAATCACTACATCAAATATGGAAACATAGTATCTCATATTTTAATTGTTCATGTAGATGATATTATATATATTGGGAATGACAAAGAAACATTTTATAAGTTTTAGTAAGATAATAAAGAGTAACTTTAGATTTCTATTCATATAGAAATGATATATTTTCATGGCATTAATTTTTCATAATAAAATCATCATATTTTTAATTCATAAAAAATATGCTAAAGAAATCCTGAAAAGATTTGGCAAAGAGAATTAAAATCCTATTTACACACCTATTTTAGTAGGATGTAATCTATCCAAAAATGAACAACGAAACAAAGTTAATAAAAAATATTTTAGAAATATTATTGGATGTTTTTAATATCTAAAAACATTAATATTAGATATTGTGTGTGTTTTTACACTTTAGGGTATGTAAGAAAGTATTCCAAACGTATCTCAATTAAAAATTGGTAAAATGATTCCAATATATATCATAGGTAAAATATATTTATGATTGAAATATGAATGAAAAGGGAATCCTGATCTATTTGGATACATAGATGTTAGATTAGGAACATTGTGTTGATTATAGGAGTTAAACATTATGTGAATTTTTCTATCATGGAGATAAGTGTGTTTGTTTCCACTCTAAGATATAATTTTCTATTAATTTAAATATTAATGAAGTAGAATATGTGGAAAAAAACTTGCCATGACTCAGTGAATGTGGATAAACACAAAGATGGAATATTTTAAGGATTAATTAAAGCTTTCAATTCACTTAGTATGTTATAAACAAGGTTTTATGAATTTGTCAATGAATATAGTTCATAATTCAAGATTAAAGAACACTGATATCAAGTATCATTTTGTCAATGAACTTTAAAAGGGAAACGAGTAAAAAGTGGAGTTTATTCTTATAAAGGGTCAAGTTTCCAAAATGTTCACCAAGACAATTTCAAATGCGGAATTACAATATATAATTTTGATGTTAGTAATTCTACCTCATCCATTTCAAGGCTAAGTTATGGGTGTATTGTACCATATGAATTCTTTTAGTAGAATATTATTTTTAAAGTCCTTGAAAAATGAAAATAAACATATTTCTTTGAATCTATATCATTATTTTTTTAAAGGAGGACAAAATTTATATGTGGATAATCTATTTATATTTGGTTTAATTTTGTTTTTTCTGAAGAGAAATCATATAATTTGAAAGAATTATTAAAATGGAAAATATATGATTTCATTATTTGTTCATGTGTGTGAACTATTATAGTTTTTTATAGAAGATAAAATAGGTTTTTCTTTGAAATAATTGATTTTATTTGGTGTGATATCAGTGGTGATAATGATTATATCACTTCATCAAGAAGGTTTGAGATGATATGTTTTAATTGAAGTTGATTTTTGATCCATGAAATTTTAATGATAACATGTTACTATTTATTACATGTTCTTTTTTCCTACACAAATTTATATAATGTAGTCTTAGAATTATTGAATTTAGATTTGTTGATATAATATCAATGTTTTGTAGTGATTTATGTTCCGTGGTTGAAAAAAAAATACAATGGGGAGACTGTTGAGTCCAAGAGTTGTTGAGGTGATTTTATGAGGATTTTTTAAGATAATATGTTGGAGAAGTTATGATTCTTTTCATTGGATTTTTTTTCAATTGAGAAACCCTATTCAAACTAGAATTTTATATGAGATAAATGTGTTTGGAAAAAAATCCATGGGATTATTTAGCCGATTCAATGTGACTATATATTGTGAGACGAGTTTATGATACAAGAAAAATAAAGGGAGTAGTAGAAGGGGTACCACGTTGAAAAACAAGTTATGTACTATATAATTTATTTATGTATGAATACCTTTGCCAAAAGATATATATTATGTTGTGGAAATGAAGAGGAATAGTGTATCAAGACACAATATATTTTCTTCACCATAGAAAAACTAAATTATGAAATGGAAAGAAAATGGTCTAAAAGACCTCACACTATAGATTAAGTGACCACGTAACATGGGAGGCTCCATCAGAGGTCTTTATGAAGCAGTGATATTATTTGTGCTAGAAGAATAATAGAAATGAGGTATATGATACATGAAATCAAGCTCCTTCTGTAAAGTATATCAGGGAAAAAAATTAGTGTCCCTAGAATATATGGATCTTCCATGACATAGTGAAGTTCAATGTTGCAATGAACACCAAGATGAATTTTAGGATGTTCATGAAATTTTGGTACATCCACATCATAGCTCATATATCATACTGCAATGGTTGGATATTCTTGGTGATAAAGATTTAAAAGGATGATGATGTCTTAGAGGAGGATCTGTCAACATTTGGTGGACCTAGAAATTGTTTTACCTCCACACCGCATCCCTTAATCAGTATCACATACATGTGAGGAAAATTAGTAAAAACCCCGAAAACAAACAATTCACTCCATAAATCCCTTCACTGTACCATTGAATTTTATATTTTTAAAAAATGTAACAAGTTCAATAATCCATGCTTCTTTAGATTTATATTCATATTTAAATGGTTATTTCATCCTATAATAACTATAAATTCAAAATAAATGTAAATATTAAGATAGTATAAGATCCAAGCATTTTATTGATGAAGGTTATTTAAATGTAAAATTAAAAATCAAATCTAAATCGGTTATTAAATATGGGTTTTATGTGAATATTAAAAATTTTGAGAATATTCTCAAGAAAGTTTATAGAGTGAGAAAATAAAAATATGTTATTGATATGTACAATATAGTGAATATTTTTTGATTACCTAAAGTAGAATAAAGGCAGAAAAATAATAAGAAGATTCAAGTGGTTGTGTGAATTTGTTGGGTATAAAATGTGAATAAGATACTTATTACTATTAATGTTTGAAGGACAATTACAACTTTATTAATGAATTTCAATTATAGTGGAAGTATAATATCGCAGCACACTCAAAAAATTATAGTAATTATATTTAGTTGAATAAATTTTAATTTTTACCCAAATGTTTACCATTATAATGGGTAGAATTCAATTGAGTGTGGGATACACTAAAGAATAGATGGTAGACATGAAAGCATGAGACTCAAGGTTATAATATGCTCATTTGTATTCACATGATCACTCTAGTGGGTACTGTGATCATTAAGGAATCCATTTCACACCAAGGACTGGTTGTCTCATATTTACGGTTGATCCTTGTAAAACTGTCATGTTCCTTTGTATTGGGGTGTGTTTGGGTGTGTTATATAAATCATAACTATGTCATAATAGGTGGTTAATGTTATTTAAAAATAAATATAAAAACATTATTGATAACTGATTCACCTCCCCCCCCCACTTATTGACTTTTATCCATAACTTCTTGTTTAATGATAATGTTAAATTCATTTTCCAAAAACATTTTTATTTCTTTTCTACCATTTTAATATTTTTCTACAATAGATTTACTCCCTTGGAAAATATTTTTCAAGAATCACCCTCTAAATGTTTTTATGAAATAATATTTTAGGGTAATTGAGTTTTTTGTACTAAACATTTAAATTATTGGGGTAATTTTTACTTATACCATTTGAAAATTTAATGAAAAACATTTTTATTTCTATGGATTTTTATGATGTGAAGAATGATTATTTTTAATTGTAACACATATTTATTGTATATTGATTGGAGTGGTATTATATAACTATCCAATGTAATGGAAATGGTTTTATATCTTATGAGATAATAAAGTGTGTGCATACTTGGATTTATTCAAAACATAAATGGTGATAATTCAAGGATTACACTAACAAAATAAAGGTTGCAAGTTCTTATATTAAACTCATAACATAAAGGTTTAGCCTTTATGGATTACACTAAAATCATAAATGGTGAGACTTCATGTATTATAATCAAATCGTGAAGCTTGATCCTTCTTAAATTACACACACAATATATAGTGTGATCCTTTATTTATTAAGAACAAAATATAAAGAGTGATCCTTCTTATATAACACAAACAACACAAATGGTGGGCCTTCTTGGATATTATCACAATATAATGATTCAATGTCCTTATTTTTTCCACAATTTTTTCATGTTATACTATGTTTCAATGAAATAGAAAATTTCTATGTCATATTATAATGATTATGATTCATAGATAATTTTTATTATATCATTCTAATATTATTTGTTACATGTTTTTTTATATGAAATTTAATGTCTTTTAATCATGACTTATGGGAAAATATTATTATTCAATGTACTTTTAATACGATGTTACTCCCCTAAGAAAATATAGTTCCCCTAGACCCAATTTCTGATATCTAGTGCTGAAAACACATATCTTATATCATTGAATTTGATACACACAATTTATTATAATATATTTTACACAATTACAATCTAAGAAACTTTTTTTAAAGATTTTGAGAAGTAGAAAAACTCATGAAGTATTAAATATTAATTCATCTCACCAAATAGAAACATTTTTGACTATATAAGAATCTCATGTGTCCAAAATAGGTCATCAATAAGTTCCATAAATTCTCCACATGAGATAATCCTCTAGAAAATTCATTTGTATTATTCCCTTCATAACCTGGGGAATGTGAAACATAATAAGTGGTGAGATCAAATGCTCAATAAGGGTAAACATGATCAAAAAGAGATACATGAGATACATGAGAAATAAATGTTACAATAATGATTACGATCATTGGAATAGATGCATGGAATAATGATATGATATCATATGAAAATGTAATAACCAATGATCATAACATAATATCATAGTATCATATGAATGTGGTGACAACATAAACATGACATAAAAAGAATAAATCATGGGTTAATGCTTGGCTAACACAAAATTATTGTCTAGGATCATTTACCACACCCCCAGATATCTCATGAGATGGAAACATTACATAATTAATTAGAAGGATTTATAAATTTGGTCCCACACATCCAATTATGAAAATCATGAATATGTTTTCCATATTCTTTGAATGAATAAATCATGGAACCATGAGGAAATAATTCAATTTTATATACCTATCATGTGGATCCCTAGAGAAGAATTCATGATTTTTTCAATAAAAAGATATGATAAACCCATGTAAAAATAAATGGGTATTCAATGACATTAAGAATCAATATAGGTAAATACCACTAAAAATATTAATATGCATATTAAATTTACACCATATATGAAATGAATATTTGTTTTATAAAAACATTTCCCCAAACAATTGATTTATTGGGAATCTAGGGGAACTTCCGTAAATAAAGTAGTGGGACATAAGGAATTTACATATGAAACAAATTTTAAGAAAATCATTCATATACAAGTGTACGATTATAAAATAAAAAAGTATTTATAGATCATACCATGTATGTAAAATATAATTTTATAGTCTATCATAATAATGAATATAGATAGCATCATTTGATGAATTCCCTTGATAAATCATATGATATATAGGAAGAACACACTTGGAATAATTATGAAAAAAATTGAAAGTAATAATTTACCATTCCCTTTGAAAACATATTAAATATATGATTTTATTAATCCATTTTAAGAGTGATTTCATTTTTGAAAACATGAATGTGTAGACAAGAATTCACTTGCAAATTGAAAAATGTAGAAGAAATATATAATCACATAATAAACTAAGAAATAGACTCCTTCCATCTAAAATTAACCATGTGTAACTCATTAAAAATAATTATTTAAAAATATTATTAAATGAAGTCAAGTCATTTGAATATAACATTAAAAAATTAAAGAATTAATTTTTGAAGATTATAAAACATTACATTGTATGAAAACATTTTTTAATTATAATCATGTGAAAAAATTAAAATTAAATTAAATCCTTTTAGTGAAACCTAAATTATAAAATTTACGTTAAAAAATTAATTGATAGGAGGTTATGATTGGTATAAAGGACACTTGATACATTATAAAAAATATAGTTATATAAAACATGGATATAAAAGAAAATGTGTTGTATGTTTTGGTTAGGAATCATTCCCTTAAGTAATGAATTTTAAGAATAATTAAATCGTCAAAATAGAAAAATATCAATTAAAGGGATTAATTTTCTCAAAGATAAAGGAATTAAATCAGATTTAAAAGGAAATTTATGATAAATGAGACTTGTAAGATCAATTTCAAGATATAAATTCCCAACTCATGGAAAAATAAATTCAGTCAATAAGAAAGTAACTTTTTATCCAAAAACCTTGAAGGAGAAAGATCTTGAAAATAAACCACAAATACCATGAATAAAATATAAGTCAGAATAATATAACAATTATTCAGCATATAAAACATTTAATATTATATTGGTTCATAATGTAAAACATGTCAAAATAAAAGGAGTTTTAGTTAAAAAACAGTTAACTAACTTCCTTTCTTAGATGATCACAATCCAAATTCCTATAAAAAATCAATAACTATATTAATCATATAATTTAGAACCTTATTCATTTATATTATTATTTTATATAATTAATTTAAAATTATTTACTCTAAATATAGCGGTTTATTATAGCATATTTTTCATTGGGTGTTAACATTTGTAAATGTGTTGCACATGATTTATAATGTTAATATTGATCCTAAATAAGTAATATCAAGTTGATTATTTATATATTACCTATTTTTATATAATATATAAACCATTATTAATTTTAAATTTACACTTTAATCCCAATATATTTTTAATTATTTCTCTTGAATATGATGTCAGAGACAAACATGATTTGGTAGTTTTTAATATATGATGGTTATATATTGTTAACATGTTTACATATTAACATTATAACTCTAAAAAATTTAAAAAATATTTAATAAATTAGTATTATATTTCATTAATATTATATAAATAATTTTAGTCATTCACAATATATACATTATAACATATGTTAAGTATGTTTTAAATTGACTAAAACAAAAGTGTGTCGTAATAATAAAATAACTAAGAAAGTGCTATTATGTAATTTTATTATAATATTATAAGAAATTATTCATGTAATATATATCATATATATTACTCAAATCCATTATTATAACCATAATTATAGTTTTTGATGAAAAATGAAATTCATTATTCATGGAGGTGGTGGTATGTATTTATGCAAGGTCAACAAACGCATTTCTCAATGAATGAAAACAGTGATGATATATAGAAAATTATCATTTAAGAATTATTATAATTATATAAAATTAATATTATTTTATTAATTACAATTTTAGTTAAATCCATGTTATGTGGTTAAGATAAATGTGACACGTCATTCATGGAGGTGGTAGTCCACACATACACTTGATTAATGATCACATTCTTTAATGAATGATTAGATTAGAGGTAAATGTAAAAGGTGATAATTTAATAATTTCATAAGTGGAATAAACATAATAATTTTTCATAAAATCATTCCTTGATACTTTAGCTAAGAAGAAATGATGAAAAAACCAACATCGTTTTGTCAAGGCAGTATTCTGCACGTATGCAGAATCAATCTGTTTTTTTTAGAAAATGGTATAGAATGAATGAATAATTGATTTGAAATTAATATTATTAAGTTTACATATATATATAAAATTTAATCCATTATATTGTAAAATTTATGGAATATTAGGATGCTTAAAATTAAAAACAATTATTATGAGGAGTGTAATAATCATGTCAGGAACATTTATTTTCCATGGAATGTTTTTTAGATATAAAGGGATTAAGATAATTGAGTGTTGAAAATGCAAATAAACTACCTAGATAACATGGTACCCTATTACCCAATATTTCATTGATAAGGACTAAATAGTGTTTCTAATACCCATGGTCTGGTGGCTAGCATTTGGTAATCAACAAACATACATAGGGAATGATTTCTCCATAATAACAATCAACCAAAAGAGAACAGTAGAAGATAAATCAATGAACAATAAATCTTAAAAACACTCCTCCATGAGAGAAAACTATAATTAGATAGATTAATATTGAAAATTATATATTATCCAATAATTTAAACAAATACCATACAGAAAAACTCTATGATTCTTCATTTACTGAGAGGGTATCACCTACACCAGTCATTGTCATCACCCATAGTCCCACTAGTAAAGCACACCTTCCACCTCCAAGTGGTAATTTACCATATCCTAGACTAAGAATAACATTTTATATAAATACTTGATGTAAAATGTATGTGTGAGAAAAATATCCCAATAAGATACCACCAAATGGTCCATAAGTAATTCCAAAACAAATAATCCATTTATATTTCAATTTATGTAAAAATGGAATGAAAAATCATTTATAAATTTTTAGTAAAATTTATTTAAAATAAAATTGAGGGAATGTATATCAATAATAGTATTAAATAAAAAAAATTAGAAAACAAAAGTGCACAAATAAAATAGTTTAATGAACACTGGAATGTACAAATCAAATAAAATCAAACCACCACAGTCATATTCTCAAATGTTCATTGGTTATTGGCTCTATAATCCCCACACTACTCAGTAAATAATTATCGAATCAAAGTGTGCACAAATACATAAGTCTCTGAACATCATGATTAAATAAATCAATACCCCATTGGGGGAAATCATGTGAAGTTTTGTTTTGTTATATTTTTCATCATCGACCCATTGATAGGGGTCCGATACATAGTATTCATTTCTTAATCACTCCAAAACTACTCAAGATTTCATTTTCATTCAATAAATCAATAAATCTTGAAAAAATAAATTCAATTCATATCTCATATTTCAAATTCCAAATTTTAATTTTCAACATTCCATTTCATATTCAAAACCAAAAAAAATATGTTTTTATTAAGTTCATACATTTCAAAATCAACTTTCATTTATATCAATTTTTCTCAATGATCAACATTATATAATTTCATTAAATATAATTTCATTTCAAGCAATATTTATTATAAAACCAAATAATATTTTCAAATCCATTAAAAATGGGTTATATTTTACAATTACATGGCCTTTAAATGAAATCATCCAAATCTTATCAAATCATGGTTCAGAAATTAATTAAAAAGTCAATTTTAAATAAATAAATTAATTAATGTTTCAAGTGTAGATAAAATATTTATGGAAAAACTTAACATTTTTCACATGATCAATCAAACACCAAAAAGGGAACCACTATAAATATATGGATGTTCATATGATTAATTCATAATCCCTAGAATCAGAATTCATTAAATTAATGTTCCAAAATATAAAAAACAAGACTATTCTCCACTCTCAAATAAGGTGAGATAGAAATAAAGTATAATTACCAACCAAATATGTTACACATATTATATAGGGATCAATCACATCCACTTACACATTGATCGGATAAGTGAAAAGGTTAGAAGATACAATATCTTCTCTTATAGAGCCTCCAAAAGAAAATGGTTTTAGTTAGGTTCTAATTGGAGAAAACTAGAATATAAAATTGGGGTTTTAAGATTTTAATTAGAAATTTCATATGATAAACTTTGTGTCTAATTTTTTCTAGAGTTAGACCGCACATTTAGATATAATTGTGTAGCTAATCATTTGAATTTACAATGATTTTGGAGAGATGATCACAGTTTTTCCACAAATTTTTACAAACATTGTGTCAACTATGAGCACCCACATGACCTATCGGATGAAGGATGATTAATTTGGTTAAAAACTTTTAACCAACTATGTGATCCCCTATATCTCATGATAAATGGTTTTATTTGGAGTCCTAATGGTTTGAACTAACCATGATCCCCCCATCAGAACTCCAACACATGGAATAGAGTTTCATTGATAGATCAACATGGTTTTCCCTGACAGTACACAAATCGTAAAATGTTCTAGAAAAATCAAAATATTTAAAAATATTTCAAAATTACATGAAAAAATATCCAAACATATTATTTTCGTAAAAATGGTTAGGAGTACTTGAAATATATTAATGGAATATTATATTATTCTCAACATACATGATTTTTTCACTCAAATATAATGTCATGAAGACTCCAAATAAAAGAGATTAGTCTAATAATATCTTATCAGTTCCTCATGCTCCCATGTCTCAAGTGATTCAGAACAATGATACCAAATAACTCGTACCATGTGTAGGAAATTTCCATGAAAAATCATATTTTCAAAATCAAAAACCTAAATTGGCTCCACCATTATGGATAAATTAGTATCCACATCAATTTCTTCCTTTCTCAAGAAATAAGATGGGTCAGTGTGATACTTTTTAAGATGTGATATATGTGATATGTACATCTCATGCATACTTTCAAGTATTAAAATACATTAACTTTATGACCTAAATGATTAATAATTTCCCATATATTTAATAAAATTAATAATATTATATAGTATATAAAAAATATAAAAAATTAGAAACATAATAAAAACGACCATATTTTCCCTCAAAAGATATATTTCAAAGAAAAGGGATGGTCGTGGGAGCTTTTTAGGTGTCATAATTGATGATTCGGGATGAAACTAATCTTTCTAGGCTAAAAATGTTTTATGTCACAAATTTTCAATTTATGATGTAAAAATGTTGGGGAACAAAATGTTAACACACAGAATAAGGTGAATATGCGCCAAGGAGAAGAAGAACTGGTGTCATGATGTGAACCATAGACATCACATCGTGACACACATAAAAAAATTCAAACTACTTTTTAATCCATACATAGTCTAATAGGATGTTGGTCCATGGAATCATATGGAAAAAAATTGTTATTCATGGTGTAAAACTATATATAGGGCCCAAAATGGCTTGGTTTTATGGGAAACAACTTAGAGACCCAACTTTATAACCTAGATTTGATAATAAAAACAAGGTAGCCTCCTTTTATTACCTAATAAACTTTATGAATCACTCATGTTCATATTTTTAGAGAATGTAATTCATCCAAATCACCCTTATAGATCTATAAATAATGATTTTATGTTTCGTTTCTAAGGATAAGATCAATATATAATTGTTAGGGTGAGAAGATTTTATGTGTAGGGTCCTCCACTAATTATACTCTTATATCAATGTAGGGTTTTAATTTCATTATTTTTCTCAGCCTCTCTAGACTAGAATAAGGGGTGATTTATTTTCTATTGAATACGTAATTAAAGGGGGGTTATAATACGATAAATTTTTTTAATGGATACTTAAAATTATGTTTTTTCATTCAAAATAGATTATTACTTTCTATATTTTATTTTATATTCATGATAAAGGAAATTCAATTAAATGAGAATTATATAATGAAAAACTATAACTCAACCCTCGCCATGACCATTAGAAGGATTTTTTTAAATGGTATTGGGTAACCTGTTTCACTATCTAACAGATGTATTTTACAATTTGAAATGGGGTGTTAGTGAGAGGGAGAGTGATTATAGGCTAAGGAGATCAATTTTATCTAATTATAAAAAAAATGATTAAATTTTAGCATAAAATTCATATTACCTAAACAAGAAAATTGAATGTTTGGTATGAATTTTTTATTATTTTATTCCCCCACACTATTCATCATTCACATACTTTATAGCTAAGATATAAAATAATTAAATACTAAATTACTTATTTATAATTAAATTAATTATTTTCTCCAATATATATTCATGGGATTAACATTGAAACATTTAAATCCTATACTACTTAATTACTGAATTAGTAATTGTAGTTTCAAGTTTTAAATTTTTTAAATTCAGTAACCCTATAGGAATTAATGATGCCCGTAGTGCTATCATGTTTTGGTATTTTCCAAGGATAGGTGCAGATATTAAATTATATTAAAATTTTATCCAAAATAGTTTCTCATCTTTTTAGATTCTTGACTTTTTGGTAGGATATTCATTTATTTATTTGTATCATTTTTACTGAACAATGTTATTTTTGGTTGTGATGGAAGGGTTGCATAGAACATTAACAACCAAGGACATGTTCTCCTTCCTGTGGAACGATTTGATGCAAAAACTCAATGAAATTAAAATAATGAAGAGACAATTCAATGACTTCCCACAATCGTACATAATATTAGAAGAAGAAAGACTTTATATCCTATAGCTAAATTTTAAAGAGGTTCATCATGAGAGAAGAAGAACAAAAAATGAATTGGATATAAGCACTTATAAATTTGACATTGATCCTACTCATTATTACTTTGATTTTTAGGTTCATACAATAAAGGAGAATCTAGTGAACTTTCTACATTACTTGAGTGGGAAAACAAAAAATATAGAAAACCATATAAGAAGAATAGAAATAATCGTAAGAAGGGATCTTGATTAGTGGGTTTTTCACTAATTCCTCTTAAATCTAGGATCATATCTGAAGGAAGAGAAAAAATATTAGAAAGAGGAAATAATAAAAGAAACATTTTTTATATAATTTCTTGAATATATATATTATCCTTTAGAATAATAATAATCTACAACCATCTATACAAACCATGCAAATGTAGAATGGGAAGAAGCTGACCTGTTGTGGGACCTAAAGTGAACATTAACTAAATTCAACACAATATAACAATAGTTGATCAAGAAAAATTTTAATGAGTCTAAAAATATGATGAAACCATATTAATTGTCTTAATTATATCCAGAAGTTGGTCCCCTCACATAGATTCCATGCATGATTTAATAAGGAGTAGATACGCTCGAGTGGATATATTTCAAAGTCATAATTGGGTTAACCTAAGATGGTTATCTCTATACCACAATCCAATTGACTAACCCAAGTATGGTTAAACTAAACAACCATTAAAAAGGAGTAGACTCTATGAGGTAACCAGAGTTTTTATCACTATCTAGGAATTTAGATTTATTTCTTTAGTAGAAATTTATTTTATATTATGATTTATCTTCAATTAATCATTATATTTGTTGAATTATTTAATAGTCCTCCACATTAATTTTTTGAATTTATCAAGTCAATTGTAGTATTTTAGGAAGTAAAATTGGTGTCCAGAAGTTGGGGTATCATTGAAAGGGGTGTCAGAGTTTCAATTTTATATTATTCAATTAAATTATTAACATTTAATTTTATTTTAGAGGTTTTAACTTCTAATTTCATACTCACTAATAAATGTTTTCGTTAACAAAATGAACTATGAGATAAAAATTATTAAGGATAATTTTATATATTTTTTTATATTTTATTATCAATAAATTTGAATTCTAAAAATGAGGAAATTAATTATTTTGGATAATGTTGTGATTTTGGATTTAGAAAACCATGATTTAGAGGGACCTGTTGATTTTTGAAATTGAAATCTTTATGAGATTTATCCAACCTTGAATTTCTAATATTTTCATTAAATTCTTTAATTATTTGTATAAATTTCTAGGATTATTTTTTCCAACCATTTATCATATTCCCAAGTCATTTTCTTTGGTAACATTTCACATTATTTATTTAATATATTTCTTAAGAGAATCAGACATGTTATCATCTGGAACATTCATAGAATATTATCAAGGCTGTGATTAAAAAGAATCATTTTTAATAAGATTGAGGAATCATCTTATTTCACTATTTATCCTTATACCCACCTAATAATAATCATTCTTTTTCTCATTGAATTCATGAATGAAAATGTTTTAAAATAATCCATATTATATGCCTATTATCTCCATTCCTACCCTAATCTGGGTCTGTTTCAAGATATCTAAAATAATAATTGTGGTGGAGTGGTTCTCCATGTACATGATATACTTAATTAAGGATAATTTATTGAGGGTTGTAGGTGATTTGGGAAGAGTACATGTATCATTCATTTTACTATATTATTCGCCACTCTTGCTAGTATTTATTTATTTATTTATAATAATAATATGGGTTGTGTCTTAGGAGGACCAAAAATACACATTACTAGACCCAAAATCATTAGATCATACATGGTTAGGTGAATATGTGATATTTTTATTAATCATAGATTTCTAAAAAAGTAGAGATTGAGATAGGATGATTCATTCAATGTTATTACGTTAATCATGATGCTAATTTTTGCTTTTAGTGGGGAAGAGAGAGATATGAAATATGTAAATGGAGATTTTAATTTATATTATTTTTTATATCATACATTATTATTTAGATTACAACCCCCTTCTAAGATTTAATTTTACATCATTTACCATGCTTCCCTAGACTTATGAGTCATTTAAACTTTATAATGAATCCCTCGTGATTATTTTTTATTCTCAATTTCTCATTGGATATCATAGATTCCATACAAGCCTATTGTAAGTAAAAAAAAATTAGGTATGACTAAAATTTAACTTACACTTGTTAACATTATATTGACTGTAAAATACAATTTAAGGTAAACTTTCAATGGAATGTGTATTAATAATTAATTCAAAAATAAAAATATATGGATTAAAGGTCATGGATGTTTCAAAATAAGAAAAGTAAAATAATTGATCGATTTGTTTCTTTAAAAAGTGAGTCATCTCTGAATTATACTGTGGGATACTTGAGCATTTAATTTCTCATTTTATCAATTTATTTTATTGAAATTGAGTTTAAATCATGGTAGGGTTATATTTTTTGTAGTATATTGTGATTCCATCCTTGAGGACAAGTCTAAATTCTAGTGTGGGGGATTTGATATGCATATTACATACATAATTTTTAGTATTAAAATAAATTACTTTTATTACTTAAAATATTATTTATTTCATATATATTTAATTGAATTCTTAAAATTGTGTAAGATGTAATAAATAAAAGAAATTGGTAAAAAAATTAAAACATTAATTATATTACAAGAAAAAGATGGATTTCTATGGAAAGGTATGGTCATGGGGCCTTCCTAAGATTCATAAATAAAGAATAAAGATGCAACGAAGATTCCATAGCTACAAAAATAGGTTTTACATCATAAATGTTCATTTTATGATGTAAAAGTATTTTATAATATAGAAAAAACTCAAGCAATGAGAAGTAAACAGACCCGAGAGAAGAATCATAGGTGTCAAAACATGACATATAGATCTCATGTCATGAAATAAATAAATAAATTACAATAATTATTTTAATGTCATAAAGTGACTTTTATAATGTTGTTCCATGAAATCTTACAACATAAAATAACAATTCGTGACATAAAAAATGCAGGTGGGGCCTAAAATGACTACATTTGATGAGAAACATCTAGTAAACCCTATTTTATGACTCAAAATGTAAATTCAAAATTAGTTACTTCCATTTATGACCGACGAAACTTTATTAATCATTCATAGATACACTAATGGTGATATTCAACCCAAGAACCATTGGATATCTAAAAATAAATATTTTTTGTACTGCTATCAATAATTGAATCAGATACATGGGAATAGGGTTAGAAGTTTTGGGTAGAAGGGTCCTCCACTTTTTCTAACTCTATCTTCTCTTTGGGCATTAATTTATTTATTTTTCTCACCCTATCGTGACTGAAATAAGAGGGTTATTTCAATTTTTCTAAATATATAATTGATGGGGGGTTTACAACGGTATTTTTGGTTTTATGATTCATTTAAATTTTGTTTTTTAATTAAAAATCTCTTCTCCTTTAATTATTTTATCTCAAATTCTTGATCATTACATGTTTATTAAATAATGGGGCTCACCCATCATATCTTGAGCTATAATGGGTTCATTCCAACATAAATAATTTTTTTGATTATTAATAGATTTTTTCTATGGGATCAAAGATATTTTGAGGTTGTTCCATGAATGTTTTAAAATTTTCTATTTTGCTTTATTTTAACTCTCGATCCAATGAAGATACCATGAATAAAACATTTCATAAATCTTATAAACCCTTGAGAAAAACTCATTCACATTTCAAAATACCCTTTTATTGTAAAAATCACTCTTAGAACATAAACTCTCCACCAATGATAATGAAATATTATTATTAAAAAACAACTATAAAAACATATAATTGAGACACTTTGGTACTAAAGTATTAGGAAATCATAAGAGTACACTCATGTCATAGAAAAGGAAAAATCTATTTGGATTTCATAAACAAGGCATTTAAACGGATTTTAAGAGGGAGGTCCTTTACAAAATACCATAACATTGATGAAATAATTGATTAAAATAATTAAATTCGTATATATACTATAAATATAGATAATAAAACATTATATTATAAAATTAAATTTCAAAAGTAATCTTATAATGAGAAAAATAATCGGAGTTGAAGGTTAACCCAAAGAATGGTAATTGTGTTTAAAATTTACTTATGAAATTTTGGCATGGTATCGGGTGTACATTAGAGGTATTAATGAAATATAATTTGGTATCTCATCATCAATATATAACAAGTGAATTATGGGGTAGTTTTTAAAACATAACCTATCATTAGGAATTAAAAATAAAAGGACAAAACCTAGAAGAGATTATTGAATAAAAGTGAGAGAGAGAGAATCTCTTACCTCGGGTTTGAATTCCTTGAAACATGTTTAAATATAATATATAATGGTTAAAATAGTGTTAATAGGATTTTAAAGAAAAATTTTCAAATTTATAACATCTTATATGATCACTTTATAACATCATTCCACCCATTAATTAATAGTACTTTTTATTTCTCTTGTTTCAGGTGCGCGCATTATAGGGTTTCCATGTGTGGTTTGTAATGGATTTTTATGTTAGTTGTAAATGAAACTCTATTAGAAGAATGAAAAAAAATTACATGATACCATAACCTTAATTATGAAATTTTTTATTTTTATTTTATATGTGAGAAATATTCATTAGTGAAAACATTAATGATGTTCGTTTAGATCATTTTAGTGGTTCTTTGATAATAACGACCTCATTTTATTTTATAAATTAAAACCATGTTTAAAAAAGGATTAAAAAATAATGGATGAGACATAATACATATTTTTGAACCTGGTCCAATAATAAAAATTGTTTCATGACTAGACTTAATGGAATTAATGAAAATTTAAATCACATCATCCATGATGTCTGTAATTCGACACATCACAGACAATGTTTTTATTCCTTGAATAAGTGGGGGAGGAGAAGAAGTGTGATGATGAATTTTCCATGAATATGAGAAAATAAAGGATATACAAGATTTATAAAGCTTTCAGGCCTCTTATATTAGAGTAGGGTAAGATACTATAATAAAATAAAATGAAAGGAAATGAAAACGAATAAAAAGGGAAGATGATTTCTTACCTCTTAGTCTATTCTCGTTGATATCCCCCTTAAGGCCTTTGATTTTGGCCTTTTTCTGAGACCAATAGGTCTTGTACATTGGGAATGAGATTGGGGAGTTAGTTTTTTAGAAATTATACAATGCTCCATACATGAAAGGTGTGGGAGGAAGAGGGGGAAATGGGTGGTGTTTGGAGTGGAGGAGGCGAGAGATTTCACATTAATTTAATTATTATTGTATTATTTTTCCTTAATACAATAAATAGTGAGTCTTTCTTGGATAAAAATAGTAATAAAGAAATTTTATTTCGATATAATGGGCTTACATCAACAACACATCATCGACGGCACCTCCATGATGTAGAAATTCATTTATTTGTCAAATACCAAAAATTTACCATTCACCAACAAATCATGTATTTCAGAAAATTCAAAAAATCACCCACACCATTTTTCGACATGTAGAATCAAAAAATGAACTCCATTATATCAAAATAATTTTATAAATATGATTAAATTTATTTTTAAATAAATAATACTTTATAAAGAAATTGAAATTTTAAGGATAACATTACTATTCCTAAGGGTATGTTATAGTTAATAAGGATAACATTACTATTCCTAAGGGTATATTACAATTTATTATGGTCAAGTTACTACTCAAAAGGGTACATTACTATTCATAAGGGAAAATTACTATTTTAAGGGTATGTTACTATTCATTAGGGTATGTTACTATTCATAAGGGTATATTACTATTCGAAAAAAATTAAGTTGGTCTTATAAGACTCTAAATAATTTACTGATCACAATTTTAGATGGCCATTTTTCGAAACTCAAAACTTAGAAGTGGGAAATTAATTTTAATGTTAATTATCTTATGAGTACCTAGGTTGTTACATTCTCCCCACCTTCAAGAATTTGGGTCCTCAAAATTTGTATTTACTTACCCAAATAAGTGAGGTTACATTTCCCTCATAGCATTCTTAAATTTTCATGTTTCTTCTTCAACCATTTGGTTTCTCCACAAATCCATTACCTTGTGGATTACCTTATACTGTAATACTTTTTCTCTATAATCAAGAATCTGAACATGTTTCTCCTCATAAGAAAATTTATCTTACAACTGAATTAGTTCTGGACTCAAAACATGAGATGAATTAGGCACATACCTTATCAACATTGAAACATGAGAAACATTGTATACTTGAGACAAACTCAGAAGTAAAGCTACTCGGTATGAAACTGCTCTAACTTTCTCCATGATTTCAAAAGGGATGAGGAACCGTGGGCTTACGTTTCCTTTATTTCCAAAACACATCACACTTTTCCAAGGAGAGGATTTAAGGAATACATGGTCACCTACCTCAAAAGAGGAATCATTCCTTCAGTTGTCTGCATAACTTTTTGACCTACTCTGAGTTTTCCTCATGTGTTTCTGGATCATCATCACCTTTTATGACTGTTCCACTACGAACTCTAGTCCCATAAACTTTGTTTCACTGACATCATCCGAAAATGTTGGAATTTGACATTGTTTCCCACACAATGCCTCAAAAGGTTCCATTTGAATACTTGAATAAAAACTAATATTATAAGAAAACTCAAATAAAGAATGAAGATGATCACAACTTCCCTAGTAGTCCATTGAACATGCTCGAAGAATATCCTCCAACGTTTGAATCGTTCTTCCTCACATCCCATCTGATTAAGGATTAAAAGTTGTACTGAAGTTTAATTTTGTGCCCAACGACTTCTAAAGTACCTTCCATAAATAAAAATTGAACCTGTGATTGTAGTTAGAAACAATGGAATAAGGAACTCCATGTAACCTGAAAATATCTTTGAGGTACAGTTGAGAAATATGAACCAAAGACATTGTATCTCGAAGAGAAAGAAAATGTTCTACTTTAGGAAGTCGATAAACAATCACCCAAATCACATTTTACCTCGAGAAGTCTTAGGTAATTCCACCACTAAGTCCATGGATGTATTCTACTATTTCCACTCTAGTATAGGCAGTGGATGAAGCATCCCCTTTGGTAGTTGTCGCTCATCATTAACATGATAACATATCAATAATTTTATAGTAAAATCTACAATATCTCTTTTAATTTCATCCCACCAGTAATACTCCTGAGGGTCTCGGTACATCTTAGTGAATCTAGGAAGAATTGAAAATGGATAACTATGAGTTTCACACAACAAATCCTTCTTTAACTAAGGATTAAAAAGCACACAAAATCTTTTCCGAAATCTCAAAACACAATCTTTATCAACTTAAAATTATATAACTTACCCATTTAAACAAAATAAACATTTTTCCTATAGCTCATGATTTTTCTTCTATGCTTTCTTGATTCCATTTGAGAATGATGACTAAACATAGACCTGAAAAAAATAAATTTATTTCCTCCACCAACAATTTCTAATCCAAAATTCATCAAATCATTAATCAATGTATTATGTTCCAAACGTAACATGGTTAATGATGCATGTTACTTTTGGATCAAGGAATCTGCCTCTATGTTTTCTTTTCCTAGATGGAAATTGATTGTGCAATCAAAATACTTTATTAGTTCAAGCTATTTTCTCTAGATCATGTTCAATTATTTATGATTGAATATATATTTCAAACTATTATGGTCAGTATATATTTCACATTTTGATCTATATAAATGATGCCTCCAAATTTTTTAATAAATAAACCACAGCTACAAGTTCCAAATCATGTGTGGGGTAATTAAACTCATAATGTTTCAATTGACATGAAGAAAAATAAATTACCTGATCATTCTACATTAGAACACAACCATGTCCCTTCAAAGAAGCTTCGCTATAGATAAAAAACTCTCCATTTCTGGAAGGCAGAGTCGGAAAAAGAGCATTAACCAATATTCTTTTTAATTTCAAAAGGCAATCATCACATTATTTTTTCCATTATAACTTAACACCTTTTGAGTTAACTTAGTCATTGGGATATATAAACCTGAATAGTTTTCAAAAAAAACGTCAGTAATAGCCCGCCAGACCAAGAAAGCTACAAATTTCAGTTATATTTGTTGGCCATGGCCATTCTTCAACAAATTTTGTTTTAGCAGGATCAACAGTAATGCCTTCTTTAAAAACAATGTGACCAAGGAATGAAATTTGTTGCAACCAGAATTCAAATTTTTTGAATCCTATAAACAGTTTCATTTATTTAATGATTTTCAAACCAACCCTTAAGTGTTTTTTATACTCTTCATTACTTTTATAAAAAATAATAATGTCATCAATAAACAAAACCACAAATTTATCCAAGTACTCATGAAATATTCTATTCATAATATTCATGAATACAACATATAAATTTTTCAAACCAAATGGCATAAACATGGACTCTTAATGCCCATATATAGTATGAAAATCCATATTTGTTATGTCATCTTCTTTCACCATCAACTGATGTTACCTGTATCTCAAGTAAATCATTGAAAAATACTGAGATCACTAGACCTGATCAAACAAGTCATCGATATGAGGCAAAGGATACTTGTTTTTAACAGTGATGTTATTCAAAGAACTATAATCAATGAAAAGTCTAATGGAACCATCTTAACAAACAAAATAGGGGCACCACATGGTGAAGTTCTAGGTTGAAGAAAGCATTTCTCAAGTAACTCTTGCATCTGATTTTTCAATTCTAACAGTTCTACATGTATCATTCGATAAGGGTGTTTTGAAATTGGTATAGAATTAGGAACTAAGTCAATTGTAAATTCCACTTCTCGATTAGGTACTACAATGGGTAACTCATCAGGAAAAACATCTAGGTATTCATTTACCATTGGCACCTCATTAATCTAAATAGATCCCTTACTTTCAAAAATGTGAGAAAGATAACTTTAATTTCATTAGTTTAATAGTTTTCATCATCTTGGTAGGTTATCAATGGTATGAGTTCATTATTTTACACAAAATGAAACTCAGTATGAGAAAAAAATTATTTAGCTCTTAAATATATCTTAGTTTGATAAAACAAAATGTCATTCCATCCCCAAAATAACATAAAAATATACTATAGGCAAAACAAAAATGTTTTCAAGTAAACACTTTCCACAGACAAAAATAGGCATATTCTTATAATTTCTTTTTTCCACAATATTTCTTCCATGCGTCTTTAACATAAATTCTATATTCATTTCTTGAGGTTGGATTTCCAATTTCACCAAAAAATTCATAGAAATGAAAGAATGTGTAGACCCTGTATCAAACAAGACTTTGGAAAAATCCGAGTAAACAAATAATGTACCTAACACCACTTCCTTTGACGTCTCAAAAACTGCTGAAGTAGTCACAAAGAATTTTTCCACACCCTTCTTCTTCCAATATTGTTGATTTCCTACCTGAGTGGCTATATTTGGACAAACATTCGCACAATTACCCAATTCTTTATAGTTAAAGCATATCACCACCAGTTTCTCATTACTTTCTAGATCACTTTAATTGCATTCATGAGATATGTTCAAAAACATTCCACATCGATAGCACATCCCATAATTCAAAAGACATTCTCTAGGATGCGTTTTACCACACTTTTCACAAGAAGGAAAATTAATTTTCTTACCTCCAGGCTTCTTTGATGAGTTATTCCCCAGTGCAATCCTACCTAACCGATTCTTATTATTTTCATCTGTAGGCACATACATGTCTTTAAACTCTATCTCAACTTTTTCCGCACACTGAAAAAGTTTTTCATAGCTTTTAAACTCTCATGAATCCAAATCCCTTCATATAATAGGTTTCAAAACCAAATTAAAATCTATTAATTTTACTATCAAATTTTCAAGTAAAATATGGTATTTAACTAGATAGTCTTGTAAAATTGGATTCATATGCATCCATAGATTCAGGATCATTCTTCCTCATTTCTAATAATTGTTTCTCTATTATGAGTCGAACAGTTTTTAGAAAATATTTTTCCTAAAAAAGATTATTAAAATTATCCGATTATAGACGATAAAGATCATATTTTTCTCTCATATTCTGAAATATAGACCACCATTGATTGGATTCACCTTAAAAATGATAAATAGATAGTATTAATTTTTGGTATTCTGAACATCCCATGACATCAAATATCTTTTCAAAAGCATTGGTCCATCCCTCGGATATCACTGGATCTGTAGTTCCACTGAAAGCTGTAGGATGTTGCCTCATGGAATGCTTTAGAAAAGACTTGTTCCCTAGAGGTAGAGAAGGTACCAATCTATAACGGATACCACAACCATTTATCACTTGTGTTAACTCATTTATATCACAAACTTCTTGGTTATAATTTCCATCATTCCAGGCTGCAAATTCGGACATGTATCAGCCTCTTGGCGCCATTCAATATAAGTTTCCTTGTTTCTTCTATGGAAAGAAATTCTAGACAGACATATCCTAAATGAATCCACATGGTAAACTTCAAATTCTATGTCATTTTAAATTAACCATAAAGTAAAAAACATATAGGTTATAAAATTAACAACATTATAACCCCTAAAGATATCTAATCTATCCTTTGATGCCATCTATCAGGACCTGGCCATAAAACATTACATAATCATGAATTTTAGTTAAGAACATACCTTTATTATACATTAATCATCTTATAGGGTTTAAAGTTTTAGATATATGGTATATCTACATAACATATCACATTCATAGGAATAGGATACTATTAAAAATAGTATCCATTTTTCTCAATGTATAAAACATTAAAACATAAAACATGAATTCTTTGAAAAATATTCATAACATCGATCATGACTCCCTTATTACTCATACACATACTTATATATTATGAAAACATTTAAAAACATGGGATGAGTACCAAACTTAGTAAGAGATATAAAGAGAGAAATCATTAGTCAAGTGATAACATAAAAAACAATAAAACCCATATCATAAAGACTTGAATGCAAAGAATAATCATGTATTTTCCTTGGGACACATTTACCATATAATTATTACATTCACCCTTACAGTTGGAAGAACCATGTGGTCATCTTCCATCTCTGGAGTACCGAATGTATTGGAGAGCAATAATGGGGCTCACCTGTCATATCTTGAGCTATAATGGTCTCAATCCAACATATCGAGAGATATAATGGGTCTCACCCATAATATCTTCATCTATAATGGGATCAACCCAACATAAATAATGTCCAAGTAACATACCATGAATAAAACATTTCATAACTCGTATGCACCCTTGAGGAAAACACATTCACATTTCAAAATACCCTTTTCTCGTAAAAATAAATCTTAGAACATAAACACTCCACAAATGATAATGAAATATTATTACTCAAAAACAACCATAAAAACATATAATGGTGGAACTATGGTAATAAAACATCATGAAATTATAATATTACACTCATGTCATAAAAAATGAACAATCTCTTTGGATTTCATAAATGAGACATTTTAAATGATCTTTAGAGGGATGTCCTTTACAAATAACATAACATTGAAGATAGAATTGATTAAACAAGGAAACTATTAATATATACTATAAATATATATAATAAAACATTATAAAATCAAATTACATTTCACAAGTCATCTTATCGTGATAAAAATCCTTGAAGGTGAAGGTCAACCCAAAGAATAGAAATTGGGTTTAAAATTCACTTATGAAATTTCGACATGGTATCGGGTGTACGTTGGGGGGATAATAAGATATAATGGGGTATCACATCATCAATATATAAAAATTATAATATGGGGGAGTCATGAAAACATATCCCACCATTAGGAATTACAAATTAAAGGACACGACATATAAGAGATTCTTCAATAAAAGTAATAGAGAGAGAGAGAATCCCTTACCTTGGGATTGACTTCCTTGAACGTGTATAAAACTCCTTTATGAAGGTTAAAATAGCGTTATTATGATTTTAAAGAAACATCTTCTTGATTCGAACATCTTATATGGTCACTTTATACCATCATTCCACCCCATTCATTAATAATACTTTGTTATTTCCCTTGTTTTGGGTGCGTGTATTATAGGGTTTCCATGAGTGGTTTGTAATGGATTTTTTTGTCGGTTGTAAATGAAACTCCATATATCGAATGAAATGGTATTTAAATAATTATATAACCCTAATTATAAAATTTATCATTTTTAATTCTGATGTGAGAAATATTCATTAGTTAAAACAGTAGTTGTGTTTGTTTAGATCATTTTTGTGGTTCTTTGATAATAACGACCTCATTTTTTTTATAAATTAAAACCATGTAAAAAAAAGGATTACAATAACATAGATGGGACATAATACTTATATTTTAACCTGGTTAAACCATAACAATTTTTTCATGACCATACTTGAAATAATTTAATCAAATTGAAATCACATCATCCACGATGTCAGTAATTTGACACATCACAGTCAATGTTTTTATTCGTTGAATAAGTTGGAGAGGAGAAAAATAATGATGAAGAATTTTCCATGAATATGAGAAAATATAAAATATAAAATATTTATAGATCATTAATTCCTCTTGGATAATATTAAGGGAAAATATTATAATAAAAAAATTAATGGAAAGGGAAACACATGAAAAAGGAAGAGGATTTCTTTCCTCTAGATCTCTTCTCATTGAGATCCTCATTAAGGCCTTTGATTTTGGCCTTTGGGTGGGACCAATAGGTCTTGGACGTGGGGAAGGAGATTGGGGAGGATATTTTGTAGAAATTATACAATTATCAAGGCTTGATATGTGTGGGAGGAAGAGGGGGGAATGGGTGGTATTTATAGTAGAGGAGGGGTGAGATTTCACATTATTTTAATTTTAATTTTATTATTTTGCCTCAAGACAGGCAATAGTGAGTCTTCCTTGAATAAAAAAGTAATAATGGCATATGAGTTAGAGATAATGGGCTTAAATCAGTATTACATCATCGATGACACCTTCATGATGCAGAAATTTATCTATTTGTCAAATACAAAAAAATCACTATTCACTAAAAAATTGAGTATTTTAGAAAATTACTAAAAACTCCCCCTACCATTTTTTGACATGAAGAATCAAAAAATGAACTCCATTTTTTAAAAATAATTTTAAAAATATGATAAAATTAATTTTTACATAAAATAAAATTTTATTCAGAAAATTGAAATTTTAAAGCATTTATTTACTTATTCAAAGATATGGGTGTTCCATAATTTCAATTTAATATTATATATACACAATCATAGATGAGGTTAAAATTCATAAGGGTGTGTTACTGTTCATAATGGTAACATTACTATTCATAGGGGTACATTACTATCCATTAGGGTCAAGTTACAAGTCATAAGGTTACACTACTATTCATAAGGGTATGTTATTATTAATATGGGTATGTTATTATTCATAAGGGTGTGAAACTAATCAAAAAAATTAAGTTGGTATTATAAGACTCTAAATAACTTACTGATCATAATTTTAGTTGACCATTTTTTGAAATTCAAAACATAGAAGTGGGAAATTAAGATTAAAGTTAATTATATTATCGGTACATGGGTTGTTATAGTATTTATCTATTTATAGTCATTTTGGTAACCCTACATGTGAGGTGCACAATGTTATGACAATCGTGCAAGTCTGTTCGCTCTAGGATCTGTCGTTCTCGTCACCTTATGCGCCACTCAAAAACTTTCACACCCTTCATTCCATTCCATATTTTGATAATTTGATTTTGAAACATGCATGGAATGCAACTCTTTGAGGCTCCTTAACATTGGTACACAAATCCCTTTTCCAAAAATATTTTTCTCCATTCTCAACTTTATTGACCCAAGAATTTGCAAAACACGAGAAAATGGCACCACCTTGTATACATTCATTTTGTACTACCTCCATAACATCTATTCATTTTTCATAGTTATTTGTCAAAATATGTTATGAAAAATATCTCTGGAACTCAACAACTAACCATGGAAACCCTCTTTGTCAACAAACATAGTCAACCCAAAAATGATTTAATGTTACCATGAGATATGTTTTCCCAATAATCTTCCCATTTGGGTTTGTTGAGAACAATTTCATAAATTTATTCCTCTTTATAGATTCATCCATATTCTACCACCATATGCTTCATGTGATATAGATATCAATAAAAGATTTAATCAACACATACTCTAATCCCACATGATCCATGCTCGACATGAGAAACAAGAGTATCATGAAAAGATCATCAATAAATCAGTTCATTCTAAAACCTCTCAACTTATTTAATCATGAACTCCATATTTCGTGACATATATCCTTTGCTTTATTACTTCAAGCATCATCATATTTAAAACTCCCCTTATCATGTTGCACCCCCTTTCTCAATGTTCCACCTTTTACCTTCTCTCTAGGTTTGACTATGAAATTTTCTCACTTTTTATAGCCATAATTTCTCCCCCATTGTTAATTAACCCAAAGTTCACTACATTTTGGTCATCAATAGGATAAAACACACATCAGTACATAAGGAAAAAAACACCATACCTCAAGGTTTGGGGGTCCCACATCCACACTTTTCCATGTGCTGGGAGGTGACTGAACTCCTTGGGTCGGTTGATGCCTCTCAAATGCTTCTTTATATGAGTCCTTTTTCATAATGTATGAAACTTATAGATATATAGGAACACACTCCAACTTCACAATCCCATTATCCCCTTGATCCTTGATAAAATTATACTTTATTTAAATGTGATTTTTCCTTGAGTGATGGACTGGATTTTTTCTCTGATTTATAGCACATGAACTATCACAATGGATTCTGATCATAGACTTCACTTCAACCGCATATCCTCAAGCAGATGTTTCATCCATAATAATTATGTGCACGATTTAGTAGCCACAATATATTAATCTTTTTTATTTCTTGATGAAATTCCATCTTGTTTCTTGAGATATAAAGCACCTCCTGACATTTATTTTCTATTGTCTACTTATCCGACCCAATCTTAATCTATATATCCCAGTAACTATGGTTGAGATTTGTCATTATATGTCAAACCAAAATCTACAATTCTCTTGATATAAAAAATTATTATTTTTACTGAAATCTTGTGGATTTATTTGGTTTTACATTTATCATGTTTCTTAACATGTGGAAAAAAATATATGGCCATGCCATTGATAAAAATAAGTTTTTCATTTCTTTAATAATAGATAAGGCTTCGGCCCCAACCTTTAAAAAAATATATATATTAATCAACTCCACCATGTTGAAAATCATGCTTTTTAATAAATTGGTCTATCCTTGAATTCCATTCTCTTGGTTCTAACTTCAATCCATATTAATCCTTCTTCATCCAACAAACATTGTTCTCATATTCATGAATTATAAAACCTTATGGTTGTACAATGTAAACTTCCTCTTTTATAACCAATTAATAAATGCTAACTTTATATCCATTTAAAACACATTGAAATTTCTTTTCACTACTATGTCCAAAAATAGTCTGAACATCTCTATCCTTGAAAAAATTTAAAATGTCTCATCAACATCGATACCCTCTATTTGGGAGTACCATTTTCACACTAGGCGTGATTTACTTCGAATCACTATACCATATTCATTCTTCCATTTGTGAAAGGCCCAATTTTTGCATGTTACATTATTATCTGATGGCCTCAAAACAATCTCCCATGTTTTATTCTTCTCAATTTGGTGAACCTCTTCATTTATATCTTGAAACCAATTTTCATCTCTAGATGCTTCATGAAAACATTTAGGCTCTCCTATGATAAGTATGAAGCTTGATGTAGAGTCTTCATCCTCCTTGTCTACATTGAAACTATTTGATCACCAATTATGTTTTTTCTATCAATTTTATCACTTCACATTGGTATCTATGTAGATACGGATTTATCCTCATTTTTCTCATCATCTGAGTCTTATTTTGAGTCAACCTATAGAACTAGAGAATCCCCGGATCTTCTTATCTCTTTATCACTATCCTCTTAATAATGATGTTGTATTTTATAATTATTCTACTCATTATTAACTATAGTTACATCATGTCCTTCAACTATATTTCTTATCTACTTATTCAAGAATTTATATTCTTTGGTTTTCTTTTAGTGGCTAAGAAATATCCCTTCATATCCATGTGATTCGAACATCCTATGTTTCTCCTTATTGAGAATTTAACACGTACTTATGAGGACTCACAATTACTTAAATGACACCTTCTTCCCATACCATAGCTCGTATAGAGTCTTTTCTTATTTTTAAAATTGTAACTCTCTATTTGATGTGTATACTATCGTCATCACAACTTCTTTATAAAATTTCTCTAAAAGTCTTTCAGAATAAGAATTGTTATGTCCATGTTGTTGGTGATCTGATTTCTTCTCTCAACCACTTCATTCTACTATGGAGTTATAACCACTCAAACATGATGTGTTTTCCAATGTTTCTTGAGATAATTCTCCACTTGGACATTTCTAATCTCTGTTCTATTATCTATTTAGATATTTTATATTTTATGACCTAGCATCTTTTCAACTTCTCATTGGTATCTTGTAATGAAACTCAACACCATGGACTTACGGGTAATTATTGAAAGCCACTACATTCTTCTAAAATCATCAATAAATATAACATAGTATCTTCTTCCATCAATATCCATTGGTAAAATTAGTTCACACGCATCAATATGCACCAATTCAAGTAATTTTGTTGACCGTTTCTCTTTTGGCTTATATGCCTTTCGAATGATCTTCCCTTTCTAACATGTATCATACATATGGGTATGATCAAGTGATAATCTATGGATATCTCAAGCTGTACCATATTTCACTATATATTCCAAAGAAATTTGGATTAATTGGATAAGAGGTTTATGTCACAACTTATTTTCTCCTTCCTTGGATAGAAATCACATATCTTCTTCTCCACTTACGAGGTAGATCTTCCCTTTCGTCTAATTTCCCAATAAAATAATGTCACCGTCCTCTTCCTTGGTGAAACATAATTTCTATAAAAATATTATGGAATGTGATGAGTCACATATTTGAAATAAACTAAGCATGTTGTGACGGAGAAATTCAATAACTAAGACATCAACATGTCTCATGTCTTTCCCCCCGGACTTGACTTTTCCCAAGACAAAAATATTTAGGCCTTCATAATTACCAAATATTACGATACCCCCTTGACATATATGATTCTAGTCACTATATACTTATTTCCTATCATATGTGAGGTATATACACTATCAATTATCCATATTGAAGTTCAATATAATGCTTTAAAATCAATCTCTCCAACCACTTCCATTTCAATGTTCTTCTTTTTAACACATTTTATTTACTCCATATTCAATATGGAATGATAATATTGATCTTAATTGGTATATGATTTACTATATTCACCTTCTAGATCTGTAAATCAATTCTTCATTTTCATATAACCTTTTGATTCTTTGATTTTCAACTTGTGACAACTTTGGTTCAACTTTGGAACATTTCTCTGAATGGTTGATTTACAATATCTAGCAGTGTTCCCAAATCCTCCACACCAAAAACAATGTCCCTTTAAAGTTATTCAAGATTATCTTACTCTTTTTGTATGTCATTGTTGTTCTTGTGTCCTTTGAAATCTCTTGGTTATGCAACTCACATTTTGTGAGTTCCCCATCCTTACATAGAAATAACACCTAATCTAGGGTGCATACTTATGTGTCACTTATGAACCATTTTATTTCCCTTGGGTTCTCTAAATCTTTTTATTCTACTTCATGACCAAATAAATTTTAATTTTTAGAGTGGGTGCTTGTGGTCTGACTTCAACCATGAATTATTTCTGTCTTTTATTAGGCCTTATACTAGCCTTAGCATTTTGATTTTACTATTTCTTCTATTATGCTAAACCTTTCTTCTCCACCTGTAAATTATTGGTTTCTATAATTTTCTTCTTTCACAATGTCATATTGATAGTCAATAGTTTGTATTGAGCCTTAAAATTTTATCACATATAAAAAAACTCCTCTTCAAGTTCTTTGATAAGTTTGATTTTATCTTTTCCAATTTGAGTAAAACTATCAATTTCTATTTTCTATTAATCAATTTTGATTTTGTACTCAAAAACCTTATCTGAGATCAATGGAAATGAATACTTTATTTTTTAATTTCTTCATTTATCCCAGACTTTTCTTCCTCCATAGAGTACATATAGAGTTTGGAATCACCAACCATTGTGTTATTTCTCTTCGTCTTGTCTCTTCAAACATCTATTTCATCAAGATCGGCAAAAAGATTGACCTGAAGGTATACACTTCCTTCAACTTCAACTTCTTAATTTTATCTTTATTATTTTATTACATAATTTCATATGAATACAACCATAACATCATATTTTTTATCCTCACAATCCTCCAATTCTTCTACCTCATATTCTTCTAAACTTCCATCTTGTATATTCTTATTTTTTTGAAATTTCTATTAAAAATTTTCTTCCCTTTAATGTAGGTAGAATACTTCTTCATGATAATATAAAATCCATTATCAACATATTCTTGAAACTTCTTCAGGAACCTTGTTCCAAGATGTCTAACCATTCCATATTGAAAGAATGAATGTGGATGTTTCCGTTTGAAATTTCCTTTTCGTCTTTGAATATTTGAGAAATGAACGACATCACCTCATATATTCCTTTATATTTTTTTTCCATCATCAATGGATAGCTTATTGATGTCCCTGAGTACCACATTATTGGACTTCCCCTGTTCCATAGTATCTTTTTCATCATTTCTAATTTAATATGCTATAAAGGTGATGTAAAAGATATCCAATATGATCTTGTTTGCATCCTTATCTTCCAAAACTGAAATTGTCGGATTGAACTGAGATGGAAGTTTCCACGATATGCACATAAAATTATTTATTTCTTCAATGAATTTTCCAAAACCACTCATGTCTTCCACTATAAAATTCACCCTATCAAATAATGCATTATCATATTCATTTGGGTTCATTCCAATATCTTCATACTTGTTCCAAAAAATATGCAGTTGTGCCTCTCTAACCATTGAATCTCCATCATAGATATTGAATAGATTTCCCCACATAGAATGTGATGTGTTACATGAAATCACCTTTATATAAATTTCATTGGGTAGGTCTATCACTAATGAATTAATTCTTTTTTCTTTGGTATCCAATTCTCCTTTATAATATTTTAATAAAGCACCACGGGTAATATTGGCTGAAATACCATGCATCATTGTTGTAAGAACCTCTATTCCTAATGATCGGAAGTAGTGCTATATCTGTTTCTTCTACAACTGAAAATTATTCCCATCAAATATCAGAATATATTTGTGTTTTACAACCTCCATTGAAAGCATTGAGATAGAAACAATGAAATTAACCTTTTCCATTGATACCAATTATAAGGTCTACTAGGTTAAATATGGTGAGTAGGGATGAATCAAGGAATGAAATATTAAAATGACTTTTCCTTTTCATCTTTTTTCATCATTAAACAAAACAATCTTCTCTCTTTCTCCCATATAAATATACGAATATAAATTAAATCATGCATGGAAAAAATTGATTTTACTTGGTTCACTCTCAATGGGCTACATCCATGGAGCATACAACGGTAATGTGATGATGTACCAAATCCACTAAAACCGTACTATTGTTTACAAGGTTTTTGCTTGATCACTTCTATTCCTAGGATAACTAAATTTAAAAGTTTTAGGTTCTAATCACTGCATTCCGAGTGGTCGCTCCCTATGTCTCTTCCTCTAGCTCATAGCCAGTGGGAAGGATCGTTGTCTTTATCTTGCTTCGCTTTCTACTCTTGGAAGAGATCCACAAACAATTTATGGACTTTTAGGTCACTTCATCGTCCCTGATGAATGAATCCTCCACTGTATATAGATTCTATATTAAAGTCCATGTTTAATCCACTGATGAGTACTACTTTTCCATATATGTACCTAGAAATTTTGAACCTTTCATGCAACCATAGGATGAATTGCACGCATCTTTAAGTATAGTATGGAAGTGTTTACTTTGTTACAAAAACCAACTTTCACACTACTCCAAACATGTGTGAAACACTCTTCTTATACTCACATATTTTGTAACACACACCTTTTTACACCCAAATCACTATTGGCATGCAACTACCATCTAGCGTGAATCTTCTGAATAACTCACTACTTGTGCACCCTCACCACTTGCGTGAACAGAGCTATGATTTTAACTAAGTGTCGATCTTAAACAGAATGAGGGGGTAGCTATCAATTTATATACATTTTTAAGACCCTGCACATGAGGCATGTAACTTACCTCAAACCGTGCATGTCCATTTTCTTTAGGCTCTATCATGCTAGTCACCTTGCACGCCACTCCAAAACATGTGCTCCCTTCTTTACTTTTCCATATATTGATGTTCTAATTTTGAAAAGTTCATGGTGCGCAACTCTATAAGGCTCCTTGACACTGTCACATAACTCCCTTTTCCAGAAACACTTTTCTCAGTTATCTAATTTTTGGATCAAAAAATTTGGCAAATACTGAAAAATTATCCCACCTTATATATGTTCTTTTTTCAACCACCTTCAAATTATCCAATCCTTTTTCATGCTTTTGATTAACATATATTATCATCAGTATCTATGGAACTTAACAACTGACCATAGAAAACCTCTTTCTCAATAAACACAATCAACCGAAAAATGATTCAATGTTACTTTGAGGGATTTTTTCACATTACAAACCTACTTCCTATGCCTGATATTTCCACATTAAAAGAAAGTAAATGGGTATTCTCTATATGCTACAGAATTCTTGGATGATTTAGGCTATCAAGATCCTCCTTGAGACTCATCTCACTCCTTATTTTATCTAAAGGAACTTACAAAAATACCACTTAGAGAAAGAGGTAATCCTTCCAACATTGAATTACCAGTAAATTTAAGATCATTCATCTATGATCTATTTATATGAAATTATTAAGTGGTGATCATAATCATAAAAATCTAATAATAGATATCATATCAAAGACCCATATTAAATCAACAAGACTAAATGTTTTCATTTAATACTACCTTAAAAGAAAATTGAACAATTTTAGCTTATTAGTTTTCATACTAACTCAAAAATTCTAATATCCATTTATTTTAAAAAAATTACTATATTCAATTGTGTATACAATACACAACTATGATATTAAACAAACCATGAAATGCTTATATTTAAATTGTATAGTAATAAAATTGTATTTCAATTGGTGGTAATTGATATTATTAATGGAATTATTATAAATATATATATATATATCTGTGTGTGTGTGTGTCCTAATTAATTAAAATTTATTAATTAATTTATAGGAACTAAGTACTCAATTTTTAATAAATTCATTTTATGCTTCAAAAAAATGTTTTCTTCAAAAATGATTTTAATATCCTTTTAGGATAAATAATATTATTAATTTATGAAACTTTTAGAAATTTTATTTGATAAAAAGGATATAATTTTTTAAATCATTAAATAAATGTAATCTTAGGGTGAAATTTTGGAATTTTATTGAAATAATTTATTTTTTAGGGAGTAGTTAAGAAACAGATATTTGTAAAACTGCCATTTCTTTTCATTAAATAATGTAATATAGAAATATTATTCTAATTTGAATTTATTCTAAAGTTAATTAACTAATCTATTATTATATACAATCTAATTTATTATATGTTAATTTTCTTTATATATTATTATAGTATGAGTATGTTTTTGGGATTAAAAATCATTTTTTTAAATTATTTTTTGTTGGAATTTTCTATTGAATTATAAAATTAATTTCTACTACTTATAGAAATAGAATCATGAAATATGGAATCCTTATTTGGAATATGGAGGTCTAAATTTGGTAAATAGTTACCTTTTATTTTTTCTCAATATGAACTGTAATTATAGAAAATATTTTTCCCCCACAGTAATGGTAAATCGATAAATTATAGTTAAAAATAATATGACAAGGACTGATAATAAGCATAACACTTGAGTTTTATCTTTTTTCTATTTGTGTTATACCATCCTCATACAAGATCATAATTTATGGAAATTTTCTTCCATTACTCTTTTAAAATGGCTTGTATATTATTTTAAGTAAATATAATATCAAATATTTCACTCTCTTACTTTCATTATGTATAATATTTTATCACCATGGTAAAAATAATATATGTTTTTTATAAATGATTATTTTAAGGTTAAATTATTTTTTATCAATTGTTTTTTTTATTTTTTAGTGATGAAATTGTTAACTTAAATGTTTGTGCAATACCGACTCAGTGTGTGTGTGAAAGTAATATAAAAATCAAGTAAATGATTTAAAAACTCTAAAAGTAATATTTATTTTTTGATTTGAAGTTTACAATGTATTTTAATGATAAATTTAATATATTATATTTTTTTAAAAATATTTATGTTATAATTAAATTGTTGTAATGTGTTTTTCAAAGTCAAATTATGCAAAATGTTCATGAAATGACATTAATAGTATTTTATGTTAAATATATTTTATTCAATTATTTAAAGATCCTAATAAAATTAAAGTTTAAATTTAGGATTAAAAATGGTCTAAAATTATTTCACTTTTTATTTATGGGAAAAATTTTACCTTATAAGTAATAATATAATCCTTTAATATTCTTAAAGTAATTACAATAGTTAAAGCTAAAATTGGTTAACCAAGGGGTTAAACTAAATGATAAGGTTTTAAATAATATCCAAACTGACATAAATTTTATTAGATGGTTATATGAATAACAAATACTCCTTATGTTCATATTCATGTTATTTTGGAACCATATTACATGAGTTAGAACATATTATATTATAATATTTCATATATTTCAAAAAAAATTAAATGAATGATATTTTATAATTAAAAATATTTTATTAAAATAATTAAAATTAATAAAACCCTATAAACATACAAGTGAGTTGTATATGGTTTAAAATATCAACCATGTTCCATTTATGGTTCAGGTTTCCTTTTATAGTAACTTTCTTTACCCCTAAAGATTAAAGATGTTGGTATCATTAAAATTGTCAAAAGGGTTAATGAGGCATTAAAAAAACAGATAAGGGTGAGAATATCCAATAAACTCAAAAAAAAAATTTACGGGTGCCTTTAGACTCACTATATTATTATCTTCTCATTACATAAATTTTTACTAGTTTTAATAAGAAAAGTAATATATACTTTATGAAATTCCAAGAATTCCCCTCCCTCACTTATAAAAGGGAACCTCTTATCCTCTCTTCCTCGTGCATTTTTATCTTTTTATATCATCAAATACTTATCCAAATACCATCCAATAATCCCTCTCCATGTAATATAAGTATTATTTTGGTTATAATATCAACCTTATAGGTATTAATGATTAAAGGAAATGAGATTCTCTAAATAATAGTTATAGCTTTAAAAAATGTTCTAGTTGTATTTCTAATTCAACCTCCGTAAAATAACATTATAACATACTAAAATAATAATACCAATATCTTAAATATACTAATATGAATTTATTTTAATGTAATTACCAATATCTATTTCCTTTTTTCCTTTGAATCGGAAATGAATCCAGTGATCATGTGTACAGCGGACTACCGCATCACAAACTGATACAATTAATTTTCCATCACCACATTTAACTACTAGTTATAAGAGGTATTAAATTAATATATATGATATTAATGACATAATTATAAATCTATAAAGGAAATATTTCATCTATTTTTTGACCATTCTATAAATTGAAAAATGATGACATCGTTTGTGCGTGCGTGTCGATTACCACCTCCATGAAGCAGTGTGATTTTTTTTTAAAACCATATCACATTGCTAGTATATATAAGTTTTTTTAAATAAATGATACAATATTTATGATATAATAATAACAGTGTAAATATAAAATAATACTTACCATCTTTCAATCATGTTCATTGAAAAATAGAAATATTACTCATTCATACATACGACATATCATCTTAATGATTGTAATGCAGTTCACTTTTCATAACTATAATTTATGGTTGGTTTTAAAAGTATAATTGATGAATAAAAATTACAAATATATTATTATTCTTATTTTGGATATGATTTAACAATTACCCCTTGGATCAGATTTAATATATTGAAGATGTTTTGAAATTATGTACCGAATGTCCTCAAAATACCCAATGTTGATATATCCGATTTAGAAATTAAATATATAATTGAAATAAAAAAATGGTTCAAAAAAGTTATAAAATGACAAAAGGTTATTCAATAATTAAATAATTTATATAATTTTATTAAAATATTGTAAAAGTAAACATAGAAGTCTAGACTCGATGTAAGGGATTTTGCCTCAATTATCCTTCATTAAGGCAAGTTTTAATATTCTATAGCTAATTTATTTTATATGGTGTATATAACAAATATTTACATGTTACATCATGAATTAATAATACTCCATGATATTTTAAGTTTAAATAAAAAATATTTCAACTAAGGGGGTTTTACATGAATGTTACCAAGTGGTATGGTATTTCATGACTTAATTTACTTTTATTGGGTTACATCACTTCTTTGTCAATTATATTATGTCATAATTATGTGTGAAATTGAAATTTTAAATTTGATTTTATTTGAAATTGTTTTTATCTTTTTTTTATTTACATAATCCATCCATGGATTAATTTTTAATTCATTGTTATAATATTTGTAAGGGTTATTTGTCTGAAATATTATTTCTTTTGGGCATATAGTTCATTTACACACTTATAATATTTTATGAGGTGTATCTATTGAACCACTTACATGTTATATCATGAATATCATTATTTTCATTATATTTAATGTTCAATTTGAATTTATTCATTCATAGGGATTACAATTCAATAGTTAATAAATTGGTAATGGGTTTATATTTCAATCACACTTTAATCAGGATTATTGATACATAAATTTACATTGATGAAATTAAATGATTCTTATTTTATGGACCTATTTAATTTTTTTATACTCTGCATATATAAAAAAATTATGTTTTAGTTTAATTTTTAACTATTTGGTTTTCTAAATTATTCAAAAAATGTTTTTAAGATATGTTGTTATTATTTATCCCCTTTTGATTGGGAAGACTTTTTTTCTGTATACATGTTTTATAAAAAAATTGAAAAAATTATTTTTAGTATTCATCAATAATTTTTTAAATTCAATTTTTCCCATGATATGATTTTTAAAAAAAATTAAAAAAATCTTCTCTTTGTTTCTGAACAAGGCACTCTTATCAGAGGTGTGAATATAATATTTATGTTTATTATTATGGTAAGAACACAATTTCCCACTATCACAACTACTAAATTAATTATTTATTTATTTAAAAAAATTCATGTTTAATTACCATTAAAATGATTTTCCCAATATCCTTGATTTTTTTTAAAAAGTGATTTTTAAGGTAGAGAGGGTATTCTAAAAAAAATTAATGTTCATTTTATATTATTTTTATTTATCCTAGACAAAAAATAATTGGCTTAAATATTCTTCAATGGGAAGATATTATAATTACATCATTCTTATTCTTTATCCAGGTGTATTATGATTTTTTCAATGATATTTTTGTTTCCATAGGTAAATCATATTTTGAAGGAACAAAAACTTTTATTAAAATATTGATAATGAAAATGCATTATTTTATGTGTTATATTCATGAATAGTACATAAACATTATAGAATATGATGGTTGATCCCAATATTTCTTATAAAAATAGGTGATTTAGATTTAGATTATATGACTGGTTGTTCTTAATATAGGTCTCTAATTCGTTGGGTTATTACGAATAAGCTGACTGAATATAAGTAACTCTTAATAGGTAATGGAGTTAACTTGTTAACAAGTTACTCCTAATATATTATGGATATTAACCAAGAAAAGTTATCCCCTTTGTAAGGTTTCTTATAAGGGTTTTATTAAAAAATGTTCCAAGATATGAAAAAATTTATTTATGATTCATATAGGTTTTTAATGTTTTCTTTGGTCAATATTTACATCACACGTCTCATGATTATTGATTACTGTGACTCTTTACTTTTTTAAATATTTATTCCATGTTTGATGATGTATTAACCATGTATTAATGGATATTAGTTATCTTATTTTATTATCATTTACTATGATTATTTCATCATAAACTTGTTCTAATATTATGCTCATATATGTCATTTGATTATTAATTATAATATATACCCTTACTAATTATTTTAGATGACCCTTATTGTGTTTTATTTTCCCTAAGTTATAAAAATGAGTTGAAATGACTTTCATCTAGAAAGTATTCATGTGTGGAGAATTTTATGGGAGATGTATAAGACTTATTAAGAAATAATATAATATAGTTATAGTTTAAAAATACACACTTGAGGACATGGGTATTGTTATGTAAGAGATACCCCAAATTTTCTGAAAATCTAAAACTAAAAAGACCTTTAATATGTATGTAATCCAATATTTCCTTATGTTATTGTAAGTTTTGGATGACTAAAATTAGGACATGTTTATTTGTTTTATGAAATAATTATAAAATATTATTTTTTTAGAACCAGATTCAAGATTGTGGTTTTAGGGTTGTTATTGTTGGTATTGTAGATAGTTTTAGATATATTTGAGATAAGATTGTTTTTATGTGATGTTAAATTATGAGATATAGATACCATAATGGGTTTATAAGTTTCAGCTTTATCATAAGTTTAAAGGCATATACATCCCAATTTATGATTTATGTTTTGTGATTTTAAATTGATTATTTATATTTTGGGAGATGTTTTATTGGTTTTAGCTATATGTAATCATTAAGTTTCACATGAAGTCTTTTTTGAAAAGAATTTTATTGAACTTTTTGTTATTTATTCTGATAGGTATGTGATAACTTATAAGGTTAAAACATTATTTAATGTTTTGTTTGTTTAGTTAATTTGGGATGTAGGATTATTTATTTATGGAATGATCTAAGTTAAACCTTTGGTGTTATTGTGGAAATTTTGCAGAAAAATGTATAATTTCTTAATATGATGTTTTATACATTTTGGTTATTATCTATCCTTTTTCTAACCATTTTGGTTTTAGTTAATATATAAATATATGAAAAGTATCCTTTTATCATTTTTTAGATTATTTTATTTTATATAAGTTCATTCTATCTATTTTATCATGGAAATTTCAACATGAATACAAATCAATTGGAGAAAAATAAATGATTATGGTTGAAATTAATTAGAGGATGAAATTATAATTTTCAATTAAGTACATTTACTTAGTCTCAAATTCTAAATGGTAAATTAATTCATAAACTCTTGTAGTATAATTCTGAAAACATAATTTATCCTTTTAAATTCATTTCTAGTGAATTGATGGTATTTTTCATACCACATTAATTTATGGTTTATAGGTCATTAAATTTTTCATGATCATTCACTTTCTAGTGATCAATGTTATTTTTTAATCTTCATAATTATTTAGAACATAAATTTTTGTTCCATGACTAAATTTTCAATTCACACTAATTTTCACATATTTTTAAGAATAGTTATATGTTATTGTAGATGAATTTCCTATTTCTCTTTCTTTCTTTTAAATATAATATTTTATTTACCATTTTTATGATGACAGTTTTCAAATAAATAAATTTTTAATTCTTAAACACTTTATCACTAATATCAATTTCATATTTCAAGGACTTAATTTATTAAAGTGGGAAAATATAATATCTTAATATTTTAAAAGTACCTTATGTTTGATAGATTACATAACACACAACACTGAGCTTAAAGGAATAATGATATATTAATATTTAAATATTATAGTTATAACCTAACTATTAAATAGGAATATATGAATATGATTAACCACATTATAATATATATATATATAAACATAAAACTCAATAAAAATTTATTTATTAATTCCAGGAAACTAATCACTCAATTTTCATTAAAGTCATTTTATACTTCTAAAATATATTTTCTTCAAAGATGCTTTTAATTTAATTTTGTGGAAAATTAATATAATTAAATTAAATAACATTTATAAAATTTATTTTATAAACATTATAACATTTTTTATATTGTAATATCAATATTATATAATGGTGAAATTTTGTAATTTTCTATGAAGATTGATTTTTCAGTGGAAACTGAAAAATACTGATTTTGGTAAAACTATCATTTAATTTCATGAAATAATGTAAATTAAAAGTAACATTTTAATATTAATTTTATCACAACTAACAAAAAAATATATATGTAGATAAAATTTAATTAATTATATTTTAATCATATTTATACATGATTTTGGTATAATTATACTTTTTGGGCACAAAATGAATTTTTATCAAAGAAAAGTTCATTTTAAATTTTTTTAAAGAAAATATCATTTTAATTTTTTTCTTCAATTATATAATTATGTTTTAAAACTTCTAAAAAATGAATATTGAAAAATTTTAATACATATTTGGAATTAAGACTTCCAAATTTGGTAAATGTTTTCCTTTTTTTTTTTGAACATGAATAGTAATCGTAGTAAATATTTGTCACCATGGTAAGGGTAAATCAGGTAATTAAGGTTAAAAATAATATGATAAGGAATAAAAATAACTGTAAAAAATCATTTAATATATTGTATGAGTAGGGTTCTACCATCCACAAAAAGTATTATAATTTATTTAAATTTCATTCCACATTATTTTAAAATAATTTATATATTATTTTAATTAAAAAGAAGTGAAAAATGTTACCGCATTTAATTTAATATATATAATATTTTGTGACAAAGATAAAAACAAATTATGTTTAGTTATAAATTTTTTATTTGAAATAAATATTATTTTTATATCATGAAAATTTAGTTTTAAATTTTAAATGATGGAATTGTTACATTAAATTATTCCATAATACAAACTTAGTGCTTCTGCAAGAAGTTGAGAAATATAGTAATGATTTTAAAAACTAAAAAAGTAATATTTTGTGGTTATTTAAAGTGTATAAATAATTTTTATGAAGAATATATCATATTAGAGATTCTTTAAATGTTTATATTATAATTCTGTTGATTTCATGTTGATTTTTTAAAGGATCAATAGGAACTTGATCATTCCAAACAATGTTTTCTACAACATCACTACTTGGCATGTTCAGTCGCAACGATAACACCAAGAATATTAGCTTTTAAATAAGAAGAAAAAATATAAGAACCATGAAAACATACTAATACTTCACCATTATTATCTAAGAAAACTATCCTTAGCCCGATGGACTCAGATTTCCCCTCATTTCTCCATCAACATTGATTTTAATCCACCCATAAAAAAGTGGTTTCCAAAAAAACATCCATTATTACAAGGGGAGGATGTAAATTACATTTAATTTAAACTACACTAAGGATGAAAATATCATAGACTTAATTGTTAAAATAATATCTTTGAGGAGTTTTACACCTTTAAAAGTAGACAAACTTTGAGCCAAATCCATATGTGGAATAAAAGGAATAAATTCATGAACCCACTTATTACACACCTTCCATAGTATTGTCACCAATTAAATAGTAGTAGAATGTAAGAGAGAGAAAATTAGGATCAATTTTATGATCTAATAAACCGTTAATGAAGTCCCAAATAGAGGAATTGTGAGGCGATTGAATTTCAAATATATCTTTAACATCTTTTCACCTATAAGAATTAGTTACAAATATAAAGAATAGATGAACAAAATCCTCCGTATTTGGATGAAAAATATGGAAAACCAAGCATAAATAAACCCCCCATATGTGAAAAAAATCATCATTTGGAAGCCTGTGATGAGCTAGACTACAAAAAAAGTCAAAACATGATAAACTAATCACTTTCTTGTTAAAATTATCAAGCCGCTGCACTCCCGAATCAGAACTAAAGATATGTCAATATAATAAATTTGAGGATATAAGACCACTTAAAAAAGGCAACCAAATCCATAAATCATTCTATGGGGAGAATAAGTGATTGTGAACAATGACTTTGATATGTATCAGAAGGGACTTTATCTCATTGATTTGATCATGAATCGAAATACCCAGGTCCAAATTAGAATAAAAAATACTGAGTTTTTTCAATCAGAGGAATAACATACTAGTTATTAGTCCAAAAATAGATAAATTTGTCCCTATAAACTGACCATCTAGATTGAGAACCAAATAATAAAATTTTATTAAAAAGTCAGCCATACATAAGAATCAAAGTGATTTAAATTCCCATATATGATTTTGATCAATAATATATCATAAAAAAAGACTAGAGATTCTAATTTACCATTGGTATTTCTCTATAAGAATGACCCTTCAAGGTATTAGTTAAAAAAACCTATGATTTTTTATACCAAGACCCCCATTTCAAAAGGAATACAACATGCCTGAATTTTCCAAAGGCCTTCATTTTTTATTTCATTTATGATGATCTCCATTTTAAGAGTTGAATGGGAACCATGGCATTACATTTACCATAGGATTCATGACATTATATGACCCAATGTACTTAATAGAATACATCCCATAATATTACTACTTGAAACAACCCCTCCCTAGTGTCTGCATCGTGATCAACTCTCCACTTTTGTTTGGCTATTTAACTATTAGTCTTGTGCAAGTATACATAGTGGCAAATCTCATCTCCAAATTTTTTTCAATCCAACTGAAATTATTTATTGAAAAAGTAATTATTTTTATTAGAGAAACAAGACATTAATAAACAATGATTTTTTAAGAAAATATATAAATGATGATATATTTTACCTGATAGAAATGACCTTCCATGGATAATTATTTTCCCTTCTAAGTGGAAAATTTTATTCTGATCTGACTAAAAATTCTAGCAATGAAACAAACTATCATTCTAACCCAAAAAAACTAAAAACCATGGTATGTAAAAGTAATAATACCCTCTCTGATACCGGATTTTCTAATAATATTTATTTTTGGGTCACTTGGTCATTTATAGTATCCTTCTTGACCTCGAAAGAGTAAAATAGATTTATATCATGATAATTGTCAAAAGAGTTAATGTGAATTAAAAAAATATATAAAGGTGATAAAATAACATAATATTGTATAAATTTTATTAGATGATATTATTTTGACTCATCCATATCTTATATACTAATTCCATCAATTCAATTATATTTTGGCATGATGATTAATTTATACACTATTAGATTCAATGAATTCTCCCCCGATCACTTATAAAAGGGAACATCCTCACCCCTATTACCCACACATATTTGGAATATTAGATTATAAAATACCATTAATAATCCCTTATAATAATTTCTCAACATGTTATAGAGGTTTATATTTGGGTATAATACTAACCTTATAGGGATTAAGTTGTAAATAAAATGAAGTTTTCTAAAGAAGATGTGTAGATTTTAACATAAAGTTTAGGTTTTATATATCCATATATCTCCTTCAAATGTTATTTGAAAATTATTAAATAATACCAAAAAATATATTATATCTACTTATATGTTGTTATTTTAATGGGATAACCTATATCTGTCTCTTTCCTCTATCAATTTGAAAATGAATCCATCATCCGTCTGTACGGAGAACTACCACCTCATAAACTGATGTAATTCGTTTTTCATCACCACAAATAATTTATAATTATAATGATATATTTTATGTATATATATGATATTAATTAAATAATTATCATTCTATTAAGATAATGTTTCATCTATTTTCTAACCTTTTCATCTTTTGAAAAATTCTAACATCGTTCATACATACATGTGGATTACCAAATCCACAAAGAGATCTGATTTGTTTTTCATAACCACATCCAATAGATATTATATATAAGTGTTTTTAAATAAATAATATTATATTTATTATAAAATAATCAATTTATAATGATAAAATAATAATTATATTATATCTATCATGTCCATTGAAAAGTGGAAATATTACTCAGGTGTACATACAACCTACCGTCTTCATGATTGTAAGATAGTTAATTTTACATAACCATCATTCAGGGTTATTTTTAAAAGTATAATTGATTTATAAAAACAATAATTATGTCATGATTATTATTCTAGAGATTATGTCAAAACTACCTCTTTGACCACTATCAACATACCAAAGGTGTTTTGAAATTATGAACTCAAAGGTTTCAAAATACCCAACATGGACTTAACTAATTAAGTAATTAAATATTTCATTGATATTAATGAAAAATTATTAAACCTAAAATATTTTATTAAATAATTAAATAATTTATATAAGTTTTTTATATATTAGTTAAAATAAATACATAGCATGTTTGGACTCTAAGTAAGGTATTTTGTCTCAATTTCACTTCATTGAGGCAAGTTTTAATGTTGTGAACATAATTTATTCTATATAGTGTATATACTTCCCTTATAAATTTTATTTAATTAATCCTTTATAACTCATTTTATTTTATGTTTCAATTAAAATTATTTGATCCAAAAAGATTGTAATTTAAATTTACCATGTACTATGGGATTTATTAACACGATTTTCTTTCATTAGGTTACATCACTTCTTCATTAATTATATTATTTCATGATTATGTGTGTGATGTACTTTTTCTTATTTGCACATTATTTAAATTTTTTTACTTACATTTATTACACATAATCACTCCATTAATTAATTCTAAATTCAAATATATGATCTTTTAAAGGCTTATTCTTCTTATATTTTCTTTTTTTGGGACAAATGTTTATGTTTTGAACCTATATTTATTAATGAGGTATATATATTTACTATTTGAAATGTTATATCTAGAAAATACTTACCAAAATTATTTTTATGTTTTTTTATTTCATCATTAGATGGGGAGTATGATTCATAATTTACCAAAGTGATAAGAGGTTTGTGCTTCAATCCAATTATAATCATAATTATTTATGCTTAAATTTCCTTTGATAAAATTATATGATCCTTATTTTATAAAACCATTTACTTTTTATTATCCTATGTTTATTTCAGGAAGTTTTATTTTTAAGTACCATTTTTCTCTCATTTTCATTCTAAATGATTCATAAAATGTTATTAAGAAAACCTATACTTATTTCTCCTCTTTCATATGGGAAAACATTCTTCCTTATCCATGTTATATATAATCATTTAAAATTTATTTTTAAAATGAATAAATGATTTTTAAATTAATTTTTACACATGATTTAATTTTAAAAAATATATTTAAAAGTAATCTACTTAATGTTTTATAATTGAGGTTCTTTTAGAAAAGGTATAAACAGAATTTTTTTAACAATAATGGTATTAACAGAATTTACCATTTTCCAAACCACTCAATTAAATGAGGCTCTCCATAAAGGTTTCTATAGTTCATTTTAGTGAAAATTATTTTCCTAATATTCTATAAATTTTTTATTTTTAAATGAGATATCCAAATTGGAAAGGGTATTTTCCTAAATAATCTTTTTAATGATATTTTTATGGTATCTATATTCATCAATGACAATAGCACTTTATTTTATTTATGATCTACTAGGGATATATTGTAATGACACCATCCTTATTATTTATCTTAATATATTATGGTTTTTTCAAAGATATTTTCATTAAAACCATTCATTTTCCATGACTAAATTAATTTATAAATGAATTAAAGTTTTGGTTAAAATATTCATGATGAAAATGAATGATTACATGTGTTATATTCCTGAATAATACATAGAAATTATAGTTGATAATGTGAGATACCAATTTAGTTTATATAAATGGGCGATCCTGATACATTTTATTCAAACTTGTGAGATAAATATATCTCTCTAGTGAATTAGGTATTGAAGATAGATGTAACAGAATATAAATAACTCTTAAGAGTTATTGGACTTAACCACCTAACATGTTACTTATATGTAATTATGGGTATTAAATAGGTAACATTATCCCATTTTTAAGGGTTCTATAAATATAATGCTCCATTTTACTAACACGTTCGTATGGATTCAATGGGTTTTTAATGTTTCCTTCAATAAATATTGACATCATATGGCTCATGATTAGTGATTACATTAAATATATACTTTGTTAAATATTTATTCCATATTTCATGAATGATGATTCGAGGTATTAATGGGTATTACTTATCTTATTTCATGATCATGCACTTTTATTATGTCATCATTCCCTTATTCTCATCTTATAATCACTAATGACATTCAATTATTAATGCTTATATTTACTCTTATTCGGCATTTTGGCTCACTATTATTATGTTTCATTTTCCTATAGTTATTAAGAATGATCTTAAATTCCATATTAGTGATCCAATATTTTGTTTTGATATTTTAGGTTTTGGGTCATGTTTATCATTATCAAGCTATAAATATAATGGTTTTATTTTTAGAACTGGATCTGAGAGTATATGTTTAGGGATTTTATATGGTTCTCACTTTTTATTGGAGGATAATAATTTCAATATACTTTTCTAAAACCATATATTATTGATATAAACCCTCCTTAAAGTATCATTTAAATCCTTTTACTCTAATACTTCATGTTTCTTCATCATAACCATTGAATCTCATCTCACACTAGGTTGTTCTGGCTCAATGGTAGCACATTTCACCTTTATTGAATCTGGAACTTCCAATAACTCAAAAATAAGATCAATTTTTTTTAAATAATTCTCTTTCTCTTGGAGATAATTTTATCCTTTGAAAGATATTACTCTCTACTAAAGGAGCCCTTGATCAAGATATCTAGTTTCATCCCTTCAATGTTTCACTATTGGATCCTGAATAACAACGGGTGTGGCTAAATGTCACAAAGCATGGAACATGCACACCACTATCTCAATGAGGTTCTAATCAACTAGAGGGTTCTATTTTCATGGTTCATTGTTATCACCTACCTGAATTTTGTTCAAAAAATTTCTAGTGGTGCTACTAAAAACGTGAATAGAAAACATGAACACTTTAGGAAAGGTTTTCAGATCATCATCCCAATAAAGAAATATTAGAATAATAGTTCCATCATATAGAGTTCAATTTTTAATATTTCAAATTACTTAGATAATGTTTAGATATATAATAAAATAGTATAATTTTTCTCATCAAATACACTTTTCCTCCAACACCTATTGTAATTCATGTCTCACTACAATGAGAACAAACCAACCACTCACTCAATTAAGTCTCAACCATACAACCTCTTGCCTAATAGTTCATCCAAGACTATATACTGACATCAAGGTGAGATAAATAACTAGATTTAATATGAACATTTTAAATAAAAAACATGAATAATCTAGTACATCAGTACCCAATATGGCACTAACATGGCTTGAAGTGGATTCTTGATCCCCACAAGCAAGCAACTATCTCTTAGACATCATGAAACGGTCAAAGGGAATGATTTTTACAAAATAACATTCAAACAAAAGGAAATTGGGGAATATTAATCAATGAATATCAGTATTCCAAATAATAATCAATGAGAAAACACAAAAATTATAAATATAATGATCCAAAAATGATACATCATCCAAAAAATTACATAAAAACTATTAATAAAATTCTTAATAATTTCCTTATAATGACTGGGTGACAGCTCCAATAGTCCCCACAATCACCCATGGTCCTTCTAGTTAGGCATGCTCACCACCTCTTGGTAGAACTTTTTATTTTCATATACCTCAAATAACATAATCTAAAAACACATAAAATCTATGGTTGTTGTGAGAAAATATCCAAGTGTGATACTACTAAATGTTCCATAATAACTTTCAAAAAAAATAAACCATTTATTCATAAATTTATGTAAAAATGCATGGAAAATAATTTATACATTCTCATTTCTCCTAGAATCAAATAAAATTGATGGAAAGTATATAAAAATAATCTTAAATAAATATTTTAATAAAACAAATAGATGTGAATAAAAACATTCAATGAACATTGGTATGTAATAATCAAATAAAAAACATATCAACATGGTCATATTCTATAAATTTCATTAGTTCCTATATATATTGATCCATAAACTACCCATTCAATCAATCCGGAATCAAAGTGTTAACACATCCCTAAGACTCAGGTTTTCGGGATATAATAAATCAATACCCCATCTGAGAAAATCTTCCCAATTTTGGTTTAATTATATTTTTCATCATCAATCCATTACTATGACTTCAGAGTCCTAACATGCTTGTCCTAATCACCAATTAACTACTTAGGATCTTATGTTATTTAAATCAATAAAACAACCATGGGAAAATAAATTAAATTCATTATTCAAAATTAACATTCCCAATGGAAGTTTTAAATATTACATTTCAATTTCAAAACCAAAATACCGATTTTTATCAAGTTCATGCCTTTCAAAATCAACTATCAATTAAATACATTTTTTAAAAGAATCCACATCATAAAATTCCATCAAATCATTTTTCATTTTAAGCTATATTCCCTTTAAATGCCACTAATATTTTTAAATTCTTTGAAAAAATGGTTTTATTTTACAATTCCATTATTTTTGAAAATAATCATCCAAATATTTTCAAATAAAATTTCAGAAATAAACATAAAATTAATTTTTAAATTAGGTAAGAAATTCATGTTTCAAGTGCAGGGTACATACTTATGGATCCACCTACCTTTTTTCACAATATCAATAAATAACCCAAAATGTGAACCCCCAATGGAGATCCAAAAGTGATGAGGTTAATGAGGAATACCTAGAATCATAATTCAAAGAATATAGATTCCAATACATTATAAATAAAAGGATTCATCACTTTCAATGATGGAGATAGATATTCAAAGGATAATTTCGAACCAAATAGGTTACAGTTACTAGATATGGATCATTATCATCCATCGGCACTTATATTTGATAATAGAAGATGTTGGTGCCCCAATATCTTCTCTATATAGCATCAAAAATCCAATTGGTTATGTTAGGTTAGAATAGAAAGAGGTTATAATTTATAATGGGGGTTTTGGGAATTTAATTTAAATATTTAGGAGGATTAACTTCCCATTGTATGGCTTTCAGGGTTATGTTATATGGTTTGACTAATCTTTCTCCAAACTATGTTTCTTTACTAGGATTGTAGAGATAATTTTATAGTTTGGACACATAGTTTATCTAATGGTGGTCTCCCACCTAATTTACTGGAAGAAACATGTATTGTTTGACAACAGTGTGATCTCACTTGCCTTATGGTCTCAAGCTAAAACTTTGCTAGATATTTATCCTATAATTCTTTTGATACCATTCCCTCCAACTTTTATCCTGAGCTTGAATTCCCCACCGCATATTTTCTAATCCTTATAATATATATGTTTCTAATTTAATACTATTCTACATAATAGTTTCTATGTTATTCAGAATCATCTGAAATGAATAAATTCATAACTCAGTTATATTACGTCCATCGTCTTTGGTGAATGTTGGAGGATAGTGTAACTGGAATTCTATTGTCAGATAAAACATAATTGGTGTATCACTCCCTAGTTATCCTTATATAAACTATATAAATCTATTATATTTCGTAAAAAAATGATCTTCCACCCCATAACCCTGAACCAATGGGAGTTGTAGTTCCACTATTGGAGGGTCATTCTCATCAGTACACTCTTCTTTCACTATCGGTAAATTTAATCATGGTGACATCCCTTTAATATTCTAAATGAACATTTAAGGCACATAAAAAAATTACACAACATATTAGTAACAAATATCTGTAAATGAGACACCCTTAATAGACTGCTTAAATGGATAAAATTACATCATTTTCACTACACTCAACCATCCCTATCTTGGGTGATGGCTAGTTAGGGTAAACTATACACCCCTATTAAAAACATTCCATTTGACACCATTTGGGCCATTTAATTTAAAATATTTTAATTTCAAACCATTTTCAAACTCTATATTAGGCCCTTTTTATTAAAATCATAATATAACATAAAATCATTTTCATTTACCAGTACCATATTCCTCTCCTCAAAGCAACACACTAACAAATTCTTTATCATGTTTACTTAATATTATACATGTCGAATAAATACCTAAGTGACTAAAATTATGCATGAATAAAAATACATCATTACATACCACCAATGAGTAAAATATCAGAAATCAATATCCTTACAAAACATGTGTATCGCCCAAGTTAAAAAAAATATAATTATAACAAGAGAACATCACAAACAATAATCCCACCTTGGGAACTTGGGTTTTCCCCCAAACATGTGTTAGATAATCCGATGAATGACTTCATTACCAAGGCCCAACACATCCTAGTATCATTTATACCTTTCTTAAATAGTAAATCAATAGAAAATAAAACTCCTTTGATACCACTTTGTAGCATCCCAACCTGGGTGCAACTAAACCTATTCCCTAAGTTAGTTTGTTAAAAGGACTAAGGCACACCTCCCCATACACCAAAGGCTTCTGACTAGAATCACGGGTATAATAATTTATATTGGGAGACTATGCCCTATTTACTATAGTAATAAAATATTATAAATCAAAATAAATAACAACCAATCAATCACCAACAACAACTATGTGTCTCATAACAAGACCCCAAAACTAGGTAATTTCCCATAAAACAATATTACATTTTTGGATAATATTAGAAGTATAAACCTGACATCATAAGAGATTAAATTCTTAATTAATAATTCACATCATTAATACATTAAATATTTAACCATATATATCATGGAGCATCAATCCAGTTGACCATCTCATGTCTGATCCATAGGAGCTTTGACAATCAGTCTAGTTACCCATAACATGTCCAAACCATAGGATCTTTGAGCATCAGTCTAGCTAACCATATCATTTATTATATTATAGGGTACTAGAATATGATTATATAACAACAAAAATATGAGGTTCCTTAGTCTTACTTCAATACCATACCATATTTCATCTCTTTATAAGGCCATCATCAGTGAAATTTCTATCAATATTACTAATAATGGTGTTCCATTTAATTAATCAACATTTCCATGGTTCATTTTTTTTAAAAATTTATCTCAATATCATATTTATTCTCTATTAATATTTATTCAAACCAAAACCATTATAAATTATTTAAGACCCTTCCTCAATGTGGGCATTCCTCCGTAACCATTTAACACTTTAACCCTTAGTCATATCGTATCCCATTTAACTTTGTCCAGGATAATTTAAACCATACCTTATACCATGCCAACATTTAAAACTCATGTATAAAGGGTTAATTCAGGTAATCCCTATAATTATCCACTAAATACTCACAAGGAATTGGAACACCAAATAAGTGGCCATAGGCCTGGTCTCATGATTGTCAACGGATTTGATGGGGTCAATGAAGTGTCTAGCACATCATTTTATGTACCAATTTACTTTTATTTTCCAAGAACACAAATTTGAAGCATGGTAGTAAAAATTTACAACCACAAACAGAAGTAAAACATCATTACTATGAGATAAATCTTTCAGGTCACCTATCTTATGCTCATAAATGCACACTCACCCAATATCGTCCCTTGATTCAAGTTAGAATGAACAAACAAAAAGTACAGAACTTATGTGAAATATGTCTCATGATCATCGGAATAATAGAAAAAACTATGGTGTACATATTCTATAAAATAGAATAAAGAGAACATGTTGACTTACTCAAGGATTTGAAATGTTCTGAACTACACCTCAAAGTCCAAATAAGAGAAGTAGAATCACCATTGGAATATTTGGGAGCTCTTGGATCACACCCTAGTTTTTTAAAGGATATATAAAGGTGAAAATTGTGTTGGATCATATTAATTTTTGGAAGTAATTATTAAAACTCTATCTTTTAATGAGGTTCATGATTAGGTCATATGGTTTTCCAAATCTTATGCCAACCGTGAGGTTCCCTCTGTCCAATAGAAAACCAGAACATATGATTTGTCTAGGCCACCTGCACATTTTGAAAAGATGTGCAGTAGCTGTGAGGAAACCTTTTTCTGAGGGGGATTAAGACACATAGACTCCTGGCCTAATTACTCAAAGTAATTAATTTCACCTTTTTAATATATTATAAGTAGAATTAAAAAAAATACATCTTCAGAAGTTTTTCATCTTATATTCAAAATTGAATTCCTTCATTATCTCTAATTCAGAATCTTACCAAGAGATCATCTCCTTAATGAAAAGTGACTCAACTACTTCTGGTGGTGGGTAGGATATGGATTCATTCATTTACTTCCTTTTCTCTATAGTCAAAATCTAACTAACTAAGTGGAAAGTAGATGTTTGGAGGATCTCAAAAGTGATGATTTTTCCTTTGATGTTGAGTATGAAAAATTTCTTCACTTATTTCAATGAAAAAATTTTTTGAACTAAAATCTCCTAATTATGTTCTTCAACATCAGTTTGATTCTCAACTTCATCTGCTAGGATTTCATTTATTACATTCACTAACATGTAACATTAAACAAAAATAAAAACCTAATATACATTACAATTATATGGTGGATCATTACTATTTGAGTATCCTTCATGGTATATAATACAATCTCACTTCAGGATTTCTAGGCTCAAACATTTCATTATCTTAAAACCCCTTTTGGGTTTCAACTTCCTCCCTTTATGATCAAGTTTATATTGATTTGTAATTCAATTATGAATGGTGATCCTGGGTGAATTTTATACAATATTCACTGAATGTAATCCCACTTGAGTTGATGAATCCTAAAATATTATTGGATAGAACCACAGAGGTAATTTTTCTAGATCTACTACTTACCTAGAAAAGAAAAACCACTTTAATGGAGGGGAGGTAAAAATTTTCCCCATCAATTCAGGTTAGAGAGGTTCCTAGATAGTCACATTTAGAACCACTCCTCATTGTGAGTTTAATGGATGTGGGGGTGGTGTTGGTAGTAAAATTACCCTCTGTACTATTAGATAGGGATTCACTAATATTATTTAATGAGACTTCATCTCATCTCTCTTCACATTTCAATATTTTACTTTAACATGATTAGGGTGAATTGCATGTTCTGGTCACCTTGATTCAGAGGTATCATCCATGAAAAGTGGTTCGAATATCCAGGGGATGGTTTTCAATAAATTGGATGATTTTTTAACAATTTTGGTTTCCTAAATCAATATCTTATCAATTTCTCATTATCATCTAGTCACTCTCTTTTGATCTTTATGTAAGGTGGTATTTCATTGAAATGGACAACTATAATATGCAGACCCATGACTCAATACCAAAACTTAATTAGTAATGTTAAAATATTATTTTCTTTAAGAATATTTTTATCCCACAAGTGAAATAAAATGTAGAGATATATATTCACCCCAAAATTTGATGCATACATTGGATAGGGTATCACATATAATTTGTTTGATTGTATTAAAACTATTGAGGAAGGATTTCTAGAGGCACTCATTCATTTTATATGATTTCGGATTTTGATCCACTATGAGGGAGGCTAAGTTGACATGTTGGTGTCATTCATCTAACACATGAGGGGATCACAGTATCCCTCATAGGGAATGTTCTTGTATTTTTTATGATATAGTGTCTCTAACAAGTTGTTATAGAGATAAAATATGAATTCTTAATTTATTGTCTTTCGAATTTCATACTGTGAAATGGTTATGGGATAGAACATGAAAAGTATTCTTTCTTTGATCAGTTCTCTCCATATGATAATGGCCTTCCTGAATGGCCTGAAGGCCTTCATTTTTTATTTATTTTGATAACCCCTTTTTCATGGGATGAGAGGGAACCCTTATAAGTCCCGTAGGCGCAGAGATTACATGGCCCATAGGCTTAAGAGATTACATGACCCGAAGGTCTTAAGGAAATTTAACCAGACTATCTACAAGGAACTGCCCCTCCCCAGTATCTACATCTTGATAGTAGCTCTCCACCTTTGCATGACCGTTTGTCTAGGCTTCCTGTGCAAGCAAAGGCTGGTACCGATGGCATAGCCATACCCTCTCATTCTGACAATCCATTCAGCTCTGCTCTGGTGAGTGTACCTGCTCTGAATCCTCTTTTGGGGCTACTCCTTTTTTGTAGTGTGTCTAGGCCTGCATTCATGTGGCCCGAAGGCCTTGGGGTGGCCCTAAGGCCTTAAGGTGTCCCGAAGGCCTTGAGAATCAACTGGCCCGAAGGCCTTGGGTGGCCCGAAATCCTTGCAGGACCCAAGAACCAAACCAGTGGCCCGAAGGCCCAGATGGATGAATAGTTCTGGCTGCTACAGTACCGAACAGTGCCTTCTACAGTACTGCTACAATACTACTATAGTAACCCGGAAATATGCCTCCACCAGGATTTGATCCTGGGTCGCTTGGAGGCACCTAGTGAGTCCTCACCAACTGGGCTGAGGCTCTTGTGGGTTCCATATGATAATGGACTTTTATTCATCCATCATGATTGGTTCCTAAAAAAATTATTAATACAGTTATTATTAATCAAATTTTCTATTGATAGGATTCAAATCATTCTAAATGTACTCAATTATATCTAGGAGTGCTTGATCTGGAGGAGGTATAACTTATGATATTTTTATTGGGTATTTGATTAACTGAGAAGAATTTTTTTTATCAATGTATAATTGTTTTGTGATGCTGAATTTTTTATTCCAAGTGTCTCTTGATATGTAGGATACTTTGGAATAATAGTGGCTTGGTGATTTCCATAATAATTATGAGTTGCATCACTAGGATGAGGGACTTCACAATGAGTTCTATATGTAGGACCTCCAGGGTTATTAATCTTTGATTTACCATTGTGGGGTGTACCTCTACTTTGATCAAATGTTTTTTCACATAGAGGACCACTAAAAATGTACCCTATGGAGGACCTCCTAGGGTAATGATTTAATTACCACGGGGAGTCCCTAAATAGTCATATTCTTGTTGTTTTATATCCTAGGGAGGACCTTCTTATTGAAGTTATGTTATCTGATCAATATGCGGATGGAATACATGTTAGTTTATTATTGATTAGTTAGTGGGTGTGGGAATCCTCTGATGTTCAATTTCATTTTAAACACCATGGGTATGGCCTCTGTGGGCTCTAATCATTGATTTATCCATTAAAGGAGGAATTATTTTCCTATCAATTACTTATTTAACACCTCAAGAAAGTCCATTAGACTATTGGATACTACTCGACTAAAAAGAGAAAGATGTCCCAACCTGTTTATCTATTCCTTCCTATGAGAGCCTCTATAGCAGTCATCACAGGGATGGGATTTATGAATATAGGAAGATATTATATTATGGAGAGTTACTCTATAGTTAGTATCTAGATAGATACAAGGAGGGCCTTTGTAATAACGGTTCTGGAGAAGACCACCCATGTTTCTTGTGTGTCTTTCCATGGGGATGGCCTCTATGGTTAATTAATTATTATTGATTATCTTGGGGGGACTCCATAATTGTAATTTAAACTATTGTGGGAAGGAGTTTCATGATAGGTTATCTTTTTAGGTACTCTATAAATTTATTTGGATTTATTATTATTAGTCGATTCATTATGTGGTCATAGTATTTACACATCAACAAGGGGAGTGTCAATCTAGTCATTGATTCCGACCTCACCATGATATGAGCATTCTTGGAAATATTGATTTAGAATTATCCCTGGGCTACCTTCTAGAAATACCAGTGGTTGTTAGGGACATTATTGTCCATATGAATAGAAACATTCTATTGGTATTGAATAATATATGATTTTTGGGGTGTCATCTATCTCAGTTACTTGATGTGGATGACTAAATTGATGATTGAAATAACATCATCTTCTCTGGACTCTAGAGAAGTTGAGGTATATTAGTGATATTGGATACCATGGTTGGTAGAATCCCACTAATGTGAGTCTTTGGTGTCTATTGGTATAAAATGAATTTTATCCTCTACCAACCTATAATATGGGATATATGTGATTATTTACTCTATTGTGATAGTTCTATAGTGATTTTGTTGTTGGAAACAGGTTACACTTATCTTTAGTTGGTGTGTCTTTTATGGGATATCCTACTATGCTTCAATTGATGGGGATTTCCCAAACCATCTCCCCATTCATGATGAAACCATTGAGTTTATAGTTCTGAATAATATCAGTATCCCTTTATCATTGGGTGAACTAGGTTATTGATAAGACTCATTTGTATTGAGGCATTTCTACAATTATTACATCAATGGAATATATTTAGGAAACCAAATATTGATTGTGAATGGAAATTTAGATTGATCATCCATTATTTCTATCATTCCTAGGGAATTTGATATTTGAAAGTGAATTGATCGATGATGTCATTTAAATTAAAAATAGATCATAATGGAAAAACTAAACCTAAAACTTGTAATTTCATCATCATAAAAATGAATTGTCAAATGATCACATTCATGGGTAAGGGATTTCATGTTGGGTTCGCCATTTTTCCCCCATGTAACTTCTTACGAAGTTTATTTATCTATGTCCATGATTTCAAAATGAATATATTCATTAAGATAATTTAAAAAGTATTAAAATTTTTCTAGAGGTTGAGAGAATAGGATGTTAGATCATCCCATTAATGATATTATCACCTAGTCTAATACACTCTTAATGATTTAAGATATATTCAGGAAACCCTTCCTATTAAAAATACTAGTTACCCTTATTGTGAAAGTGATATATTGGCACCATACATTGATGTGAGCATCAATATGTATCAAATTTTCTCAATCTATATACATGTGAGGTTCTCCATAATTCTCATATTTGGTTTTTTATACTATGGTTTAAATCCATACAGTTGGGAACTCTAGAATTCATCATTATCCAAGGAACCAAAAAGTGTTGTGGAGTTTGCATCATGCCCATGAGAGGGGATTCTTATGTATCCTCATAAATGAAATTTAAACACTCAATGTTCAATTAAGCTTAATGTGACAATTTTTACCTTTTATATTCATGTGACATGTACTAATAGGGTTCCTTTTAAGGTCATGGAACCATGATCAGATGAATTTCTTTATATGGCCCTGGATTTAGGACCATGATGTTACTTTAGAGGTTGTAAATCTATGACTAATGGAATCATAAAATTTATCATCATTTGAATATGTCCAATTAAAGTAGTATTAATTCATGTAGAGTGAACTACATGGTTATTGGGACCTAATAATGTTTTGTATTGGATATACACATGAGTATCCCTTTCTGGTTTATTATATATATTAGTATCCACACAATAGAGGGTAAGGTTTGGGATTACAACTTGGAGGAGGCCTATGGATTTTTCTATCTCATTGATTGGAAACATGTATGATATTTTCTTCAAGAACATGGTTGGGTATTATAACTAGTAGGATTTCAATTTGTATTTTCTTTTTCTTGGTAATAACTAGAAAGGGAGGTTTGAATGGACTCATTGATATTATGTTCTAGTGAAGAAGGGTTATGAATTACACCAAGCTGAAATCCAGTTTATATATCTAAATCATTGATTTTACACAAGGAGGATGGAAAAATTATTGAATGTAAGGAGGAATGATATAGAGAATCCAAGATGAGAGTGTTGGTACAAGTGCAACATTGATAGTTTCTCAAGGATAAGGGTCATCATAATCAAGTGAATACATGTTTGTTAGTACCCTGAGTCCGCTATCTTTTAGGGAGAATAACGAGTGGTACATATTCTACAATGTGAATGATTCCTATTAACCAAAGAATATATGATTGAAATGGGATCATGTTGGTATGACTAACACATTCATGTATCTTAAGATGTCATAAGGGTGGACCAGGTGGATGATACCTAGTACCGGGTTGTTTTATGAATATTAGTATCATTAAAATATTTTTAGAAAATATTTTATTCCAGTTAAAGGACATGAGAGAATGAGGCACCTAGGAAGGATTCTTATTGGTTGAGTATTTGGAACTGGGAATTACCCAAAGTAGGGGACCTAGGAAAAGGGGAACCCATTGTGGTAAATTAGTTTAATTAACACCCAGTTAATTATATTGGGTGAATGGGTTTTTATCTAGGTTAACTCGGTGTTACTATAATATTAAAATCCCAGGAACCATTATGATATTGTCTCGTATGTTGAATATCACTATGAGTTAGGCTCCGAAGCAAATGGGTGCTCAGTTGGGTGACTCCAACGAACTAGGAATGGTTACTTTAATGATAAACTGGGAATTCAATTTTTAGAGTAAATTTGGTGTTTGGATAGTGCACTCTAATTTCTTATGATATACTCCCAATAAAGAACATTTTACCTAGTCTTGGGGATGACTTAGGTGAAGTGGTCTCATAAAATGAATGTAATAATTTGAGGACAATAATACCCTTAATTTCCATATTTTTAACTTTATTTTGTATTTTAAAATATTCTAAAGGGGAATCATAGAATGTTTAGGGAGGTTCTTTTTTTTGATTAGATGATTCCAGGATTTATCATATCCTATATTGCAGGTTGGTGTGTTATTATATAGTAAATGGATGTTGGTTTCCCAAATAACTCTATGTAAAATAGATATATTACCCTGTTTCATTGAATATGTAATATGAAATGGATGAGGGGTAGGGTTCATGATTCTTATATAGAATAGGGTGAACAATGATCGAAGAGAATAGGGAGTTCAAGAGTTATACATAATATGACATGGTTGATATGTATCTAGTCTGTATTCCCACCTTTTACAATTATACAGTCTTCTGAAATAGTGGTGTAATTCCTCCTTTTATAAAATTAATGTTGCAATAAATATGTATTTGGAAGCATAAATGATAGGATCTAGAGAGAGTATCCCACCTCAAAGAGGTGGGTGAATGAGTTTTTATCAAAACACTAACTATAAAATAACACATTTCCCTTCACTAGTTATTGTGACTGGATCTTTACAGTGACTATGTGATAATGAGATATATAGTAAGAATGAACACATAAGAAATAAGGGTTTTTATAATGTTCACTTTGCTTTATTATCAGGTGGCTAATCCTTGGTGTGAAATGGTGATGATCCCTCTACACAATATTTTCTTACTATCAATTAAAATTTTAAATGTGGTGGGGAGATTTCCCTGAACATGGATTATAAGAAAGAAATAGAAGTTTAAAAAAATTTATCGATCATTACTTTTTTACCTCAAGAGCCTTTGTTATTTGAATCATGCACGCACCCTTATTCATCTCGTGAGTCCTAGAGAATAGATTACCAAAAAACTCGTATTTCCAAATATTTTTGTCTCCTTTTGATAATAATTTGGTTGAGGTGTGACTCTTTATGTTTATTGGCATTGCAGGTGTTGTTGTGTGACCCATATCTTATTACATTATATTCAAAACCATAATAATTTGATAAAATACATCAAAATATTAATTAAAATATTGTATCAATTTTAGAACCATTGAATCATGACAACTTTTATTTTGGTATAGCCCCTTTGTCTCCTTATATTCATTGAAGTTCCAGATATTCATTGCGTGAAACACAACTTTAAGGACCATTCCATTATTGTGTAATTAACCATATTATGTTATGAATCCATTTGACATCCCAACATGTTCTAAAATAAATTCTCATGATATCCATATCACTTCATAATTTTCTCAGGTTAATAACTCATAAAAAACATTACAGAAAAACATATAATGTTATAGTGTGACTCTTTTATATAATAGTGAAATCTTCCATTTCTTAAACTCCTTCATAGTGAAAGAAACTTTATTGTGGTGTTTTAATGAGTATAATATTAACATATTACATTATCTTAACCATTTTTATTTTTAGTCATCACCCTTAATTCAATGGTTTGTTTATCTGCAATAAATATTGATTCCTTTTAACTCCATCTTACCTTCAATTTCACTCTAACTCATCCATGCGTCCATTTTAAATAAAAAAAATATAAAATCACCTTTATAACTCATGAATGAGTTTGGTAGGATTCATATATTTAAATTAAACTCATTAAATATAGTGTAAAAATTAATGGGAAAAAATCCAAGAACACTATATGGTATTTTTTAGTCCATGTTTGTACTATAAAATGAAGAACTATAAACCTTTCACCAAATATGTTCAATATTTTTATCTTCATACTATATGATCGATGAATAAAACCTATGAGTAAGCTTATAGTAATACTCCCTCTGGGGTTTATCCAAGGTCTAAGATGAATCTCCCTTCATATGTGTAGGATTATCTTACCTTACATGACATCAGAACATCTTATAGTGTAAAGTAAGGTTGAATAGAGGTCATTGGGTAGAGAGAATATCAAACATAAATAATTCAAGAGTATCATAACCCAACCATCGCCATTGGTTTGATTCCCCATGGATGTGACCATCTAAATTATATGTTTTAATGAAAATATTTCATTACAAAAATTCCCATAGCCAATAAGATTTATAGCCTTGTATAATTAGGAAAAAAACATTCACAAACAAAACCCATGTCTTTTTAAACTAAAGGACATTTTTATCACTATATAAGAAACATATTTATCCATAATAAGTTTCGAACACCTCCCATAAATTCCCCTTCCATTCTATTTTATTATATACATATCATTTGTAATACATTTCTTGATATCGTAGAGAAATGGGAACATAATGAGGGTGAGATAAAAATATTAGTGAAAGAAGATGTTTATCAGAAGATATCATGGAATAAATACTATGGTATGAATGAATAAGAGTTAAATAATTCCATATAACTAAACACGTGAGATTGAAATAAATCCATAGTTGATTGTTTTGTGTGTTTTCTTTGAAAAAACATAAAAAACATTACACACATTCTTATTATATTATATTTAGTCAGGTTGGAACAATTTTCTAAAGGGTGGTGGTCACTCAGACATTACCAAGGATACTTTGTATTTATATCAGTTAAGAATATGGATGGTTGGGCTCATATTCACCAATTTTATGGGGAATTATTTCCTAATCTAAGACCATCTTATTAATTTATGTCACATTAGTGAATTTTTGTTGAAATTATAGTATGTAACTAATTAAACTTGTGTTAGAAATATTATTTAATTTATTACATTAATATTTGATATTGAACATTATTTTATTTGGGACTCATTCTATGGTATAAATAAACATATTTAGACACTTAGGAATTTAAAACTATCTAGGAAGACTAGTGTTTTAATTTCTTTATCTGCCACCATTTGAGGGTGGGGGGATTTCTACATATCCTAATGAAGGTAATCAAACCCCACCTAGTTCAATTACACATAATAAGATATTTTCTAACTTTTAATTCCATTTGAAAAGGTTTAATCCATGAATTTTAATGTCATGTGGTAAGTAGGACTGGGTGAATGGTGCCTAGAAATGGATGTTGTTAGACTTATGTATGACAATCCCTTTCTGGTTTACATAGAAGGTAATATGGACCAATGTGGTTAGATTGGTCTCATAAGGTATATATACCTATGAATATGGATCCCACTAAAAATATGGCTTCATGTGGATTATGGAATAGTATCTAGAATAATATAGCCCTCAAATGGGTGTGATACTATATATAATATGACCTGATGAAAGGATAGTCTTTAGGGAATGTGGCACTATTGGATGAGATTCCCATATTCATGGGAGTATATCCATGTGAGGGTAGGATGTAGATGATATCACGAGGAATATCTCCTAATGAGGATGTAAATGGAAGATTGATGATCTTTCATTTGAACTTTTGGAAGGCATCCTATATATCCCATTTAGATAGGAATTAAATCTCATTTATTTCAAGTGATGTAATTTAAGATCTTGTGATAGGACCATATTATGAAATTTAACATCATGTTCTAAGGATTTTATCATATAGTTTAACATCATCCTACTAGTATATTGGCCATGCAATTTTACATCCTTATATGAGGGTGTATTTATTATGAAAGGTACAATAATAGACAATTGAATGGTGTTTACACATATGAGGCTATCATAGAAAGATTCAATAAGAATATAGACCTTTGGGAATAATCCAAAATGGTCGTGGGGTGTATTCTTAGGAATGTGGCCAAAGATGAGAGTTGTGGGTTGAAAATTAAATAATAATCTTAAATCTCTAATATCGTATGACTCATGATCAATGTGAGAAACTAAATATAAGGTAGTATTGGATTAATTTCATGGGAGAGTGACACTGGATTTGAATGGGGCTTACACACCAAGAATTTACATTATGAATCTACTCCATATCTACTAATGGATGTGGGGGTATAGATGATAGGAGGGATATGGAATCATTTCTGAAAGGCCATGGGAATACTGTATGAGGTACTCTTTATAGAGATAATAAACTCCCCATATATTGATGGATGATGGAGGGAAAATGGATTTTAGGATGGATTATAGGGGATTATTCCATGAGGAATTCTCTATATATGGAATATAATCACCTTATGATAATGGATGTGGGAGGGGATATTTATTAAAGTGTTGATATGCAATCCTACAATAAATTTTAGGGGCTTACTCTAGTGTGGATTCATTATATATGGAATCAAATCCCCATACAATGATTGAAGGGGAAGGTATATGGATATGAGGAGGGATATGGAATCCATAAATAAAGTATAAGGGATTAACCTATTAGGGATTCCTTATCTAGTCCAGCTTGCATGATGGAGAAAAAAATCACCATTATGTTAAGGGAAACTGATTTGGTGTCTTCCCAATAGGGATCCTCTTTGTCAATGGAATCCATGAATATGGTTCCCCAAAGGGTTTCACCTATTAGGTATTATAACATGGAGCCTACTTTTATCAAGGTAGTCCTTGACCAATGGGATATATATAGATGCACATTTTATTACCATGCTTATCTGGAGGCTTTATAGGAGGTCTCGATTGTGCCACTTTGGGATTTTGGACTTCTCAAACCAGTTCATAAAGTTTGGACCAGGGTAATGCCCTAAGAGAGGTTTAATATTTCATATGATCAAGTTAAAGGGATAATAATATGATATTTATTCCATTCATTCTTAGTAAGAGTAATTATCTGACCATATGTAATTCACCAAGTTCATTGGGTAATTCACCTGGTAAAATTGAAATTATCTTTGTCGATGAAAATTAATCTGGTATATAGTAATTTTCCTATTATAATCCAAATTTTCCTAGTAACTTGGAACTTTTATAGTACCTAGAAATTCCCCTAGTAACATGGAATTTGTCTTGTAACTGGAAGTTATCCTGGTATATGGAAATTCTCCTAGTGTAATAAAAATTCACCTAATAACATAGAATTCAATTAGTAATAGGTAATCTTCCTCATGAATTAAAATTATTCAAGTGAGAATAGAATTTACCTAGTGAAGGTAGACTAATTAAATTTATGTTTTATCATTCTCTTATTCTATGAAATTACCTATAAGTATCTCTAGATGGTTGAAATATCTAATGTGGAATCCTTCTTTTTTCTTTAATCTCTTCTATATTCATTACATTTTAATAAGGGAAGTTTTATTTATCGTTATAGTATAGATATTTGGCCATTAGAATTAGAAAATGTGACTAGGATACTTATAGTATGACTTCAGTGGGGTATGTAGTAATATCACATGGTTTAGTAGTGTGAGGCTCAATGATTTTGTGAAATATTGTTTTCAAATTAATTTAATCGTTTTTATATTTTTCATTTCACGAAACACTGAATATAGTTTTTTTATTAAAGAAACATGTTTATAATGTGTAAACTATAAACAACACTTTGATTAGCTTGTGATACATGCAACACTATGTGTGTCTTGTGTTCCACACAATGTCGAGTTCCTTCAAATTCTTCTGTATCACACAAGGTCGAGTTTTTACCAAACTATAATATACTATTAATATTATTAATGAAATATTTAATATCTACAACTATAAATTGGAATGGAACTTAAAAATATGATTAAATAAATTTTAAAAATAATATTTACTCATGTATATAAAATTAATCCTTTGGTTATCAATTAGTTTATGTAAATGTAAGAACTCTTTGAAAATAATGAAATTAATTTAAAAAAATTTATTTTTCATTATAAAAACATAATTTCATTACAATAAATTAAACAAAAAAATTTTGATTAATGTGTTAAATAATATATATGTCACGACCTGTCCTCGGGGCTCGTGTTGTGACTACCCCAAGCCCGCCTTCCATAGGCTAGGGGCTGGCAACTAGCACCAAAGTTGAATCCCTGATAAAAAGGGAAGGCATTTCCTTTAAACCTATAACACACACTGTCTGAACACAAGATGTAGAGGAAAAAAGTACTAAAATAGAAAAGAAAAGTTTGATGAAAGTAAGTGGGCCAGTATGCAAACCCAATTGAACAAAAAGTACAAGTAAAAAGGGGAAAATAGATCCTGGATCGTCCATTGGGGATTACTACTTGAAGGGTAGGTACATAACTCAAACAACTCGTCCCTGCGGTACATCCCGTATAGTGAAGCTCCGAGCAGCCTCTCGTCCATCACCCTCAGCCTCGATAATTGTTGTCCACCATTTGCACAAAACACAACAAGGTGTTGGCGAAGCCCGTTCAGGGTTGAGTATAAAAATACTCAGTAGGGGAACCCGAGACCCCCGAAGGTCTCCCAGAATCCACAAAGGATAAACCAATATATAAATATAAAATCAAAAAGTATCAACCAACCCTACTTAGGTATATTGCCATACATATACCTAATTTATCAATCACAGTCCAGCTCCAACTCTCAATCCCAAGCACAAACCATTCCAGAAAGGAAGTATAGTCAATCACCACGATGATAATGGTTGAAATACATGACTCAACTCACACAGGTATACATATTTAGTAAAGTGATAGAGATGATCAGATGTAGTCACTAATTAATTTATGTTGTCGGACCCACACAGGATACAGGACTAGGAAAGCTGTCAGACCCACACAGGATACAAGACCAACTATGATTCATCTGAGCTGTCGGACCCACATAGGATACAAGGTCAGCTAAGTTGTCGGACCCACATAGGGTAGAAGACCAGTTATTCTGTCAGACCCACATAGGATAAATGAAAAGAAGTCAGAACTATTGGACCCACAGAGGATCCCGGAACATTAGTCATCATTGTCGAACCCACAGAGGATTCTAGTACAGTAGGTATCGCTGTCGAACCCACAGAGGATTCTGGTATAGTATCATCGCAGCCAGCCCTAGGGTTCCCACACACAGCACGCTTGATTCTGGGAGGGTCCGCTCCTCGATCCAAGTTTCTATACATAAAATATCATGAAGTCTCTAGTTTATGTATCATGTAGTTCTGTCTCATCAAAATAAACCCTACATGAGAGACGGTGCATCAATCGAATGCCTGATCTGTGAGTTATTTGGATTTCCATTTTAGGGGCGCGGTTGGTTTTTAGGCTCAAACCAACCCAAACATACCCCAACTACATCCAAACCTCAAATGGAGTATTCCAAAACAATTTTATTGCTCTTAGAATTCCATCTCCACAGGCGGTACGTCAATCAGACACCTGGATCCCTAGATGCGGGCTAAAAGGTATATATGGCCATAGCGGGTCTCGGTCCGGTCAGACCCAGTCTGACTGACCTAGCCCGACCATGTATGAACCGGGCGGCCCTACCGAGGGGCGGACCGGCCGTGGCGGCCTGGCCGAAAGGCATCCCGGATGTGGCGGGCCGGCCGAGGGGCGGCCCTGCCACGGCTGCCCGACCGAGGGGCGGCCTGGCCGTGGCAGCCCGACCGAGGGGCGGCCCAGCCAGGGCAGGCCGACCGAGGGGCGGCCCGGCCATGCGGTCGCCTGTCCGTGGTGGCCCGGTCGAAGCTCATCATGGCCGTGGGTCTGCCCAGCTGTGGGGCTTCCCGAACGTGGTGGCCCGACTGTGGGGCAGCCCGGCTGTGGCGGCCCAACAGAAGGGTGGCCCAGCCGTGGGGCTTCCCGACCGTGGCCGCCCGGCCGAATGACTTCCTTGGCGTGGCGCGATGGCGCCACGCCGTCTTCATTTCCATGACCCCCTTCCTCTTGTGCGGCGTGATGGAATCCCGCCTCTTCTATCCACCTTGGCCTGCATGGACGCGGCCCCCTTCCTCTAGCGCGGTGTGATGGCACCGTTCCCTTCCAGCTCCACCTCCATCGTCAACCAAACAACAATGCAACAGAGGGTTTTCAGGCTGTGTTTGTTCTGCCCGCTCCCTCCACATTAGGTGATAACATAATTCCACCATTGAACCAAAATAAACGACGTGGAATGAGGATATATTTGTACATTAAAATAATCAAATCCCCCTACCTCGTATTTGACGTTGTATGTTGTCGAGTCGCAGAAGACGGATGTTGTGGAAGACAAAAAAAATTTCGGAAAACGTCGAAGGAGGTAGAGCTCAGTGAAGGCAAGTTGAGACTATTCCCTCTGTGTACTTTTTTGGTGGAAGTGCTTCCCTTCCTTGCTCTTGTTGAAGAAGGAAGAAGATGATGCTTCACGTTCTTCAAAGATGAGGAGTGTTATTTATGTTCTTTGTGGAAAGAATAGAGTTCTTCGGTGGTACTTCGTTGGAAGAACGATGATCTTCTCTCCCAAGCATTCCAAAATATTATTCCAACCCCAAAAATGAAAAAGGATGGCCTTTTTAATTATTTCCCACATCAACACAAAGATGTGTTTAATTAAATGATGAAACTCATTTAATTAATGATAAGGGATGGCTGAAATTCAAATTTAGAGTAGGTGAAGAGTTTAATTAAAATAAGCTACCTCACTTCATTAATGGGTGAAATGGCACCATTATGGGGGAAGGTGGATGGTTTCAAGAGTTTCCCCCATTAATGGGGAGCTCAAGGGTTTTATAGAAAATGGGGGTTAAGGGGGTTCCTGATAGTGGGCCCCACCTAGTAATATCCTCCCAAGGAAGGTTAGGGTATGATGGGCCCCACCTCTAACCTCTACTTGGTGGTTTTAACCACCAACCAAATAAAAATATGTTACACATACTTTTAATTAATTTTATTTAGAATCCCCAAAAATTAACTTCCAACCTCAATTAAACGCAAGTGCGGTAAAGGTCTCCTTAAGCGAGTACAGGCACTGTGAGTTCAAAGGTGCCCTCAGATTTCAATTCTGAGCACTGCTTCGAAAGATATAAAATATTGCACGTACATTTACCGAACGTACCTGAACAAAAATTCAGAAATTGATTCCAGGCACACCAGGCCTCAAAATCAAGCACCATCAGAAACTACAAACTCATAAAATTCCCATGTATTTAAAAAATTCTATAGGATTTCCGAGTCTTTACTTTCTCCCCACTATAGGGCTTTACATCCCCATAAGCTAAAACACACACTAAGGGAACAAAAGAGGGTACTGATCACGCATCTGAGCCTCCCTCTCCCATGTGATCTCCTAGAGGTTCTCGTGATGCCAGCGAACACGCACTAGAAGTATCAACCATCCATGCAGGACCTTCTCCTATCAATCCTCAACCTCCCCTGGAACCTCTGTGAATGTCTCCCCATCATTGATGTCCATCTCCCCATGGTTTATGATGTGGGACGGGTCATGCACGTATCTTCTGAGCTGAGATATGTGGAAGACGTCGTGCACCCGGTAAAACTGAGGTGGAAGGACCAGGCGGTAATCCACCTCACCTACTCTATTGAGAACCTAGAACGATCCGATGAATCATGGAGATAACTTGCTACCTCGGCCAAATCATCGTAGAACTCATTGAGGTGAGACCCGTAGGAAGATGTGGTCTCCATCCTTGAAATCCAGTGGTCTCTATATCCTATCATCATTGGACTTCTGCCTACTCTGTGCAGTCTTCATACACTCCTGGATGATCTGCACCTTTTCTGTCATAACCTACACCATCTATGGTCCTACAAGTGCTGAATCCCTTAGGTCAGTCCATCACAGAGGCGATCTGAAAGGTCAGCCATACAGTTCCACATAAGGTGACATCCCGATGGTGGAGTGGTATCTATTGTTATACAAAAACTCCACTAAGGGTAAGTGATCCTCCCAGCTACGACCAAATTCGAGTAAAAATGCCCAGAGCATGTCCTTGAGAGTCTGAATGGTTCTCTCAGTATGACCATCCGTCTAAGGATGGAAGGCGGTACTCAAGCGAAGCTACGTCCCAAAAGCCTCCTGCAACACCTTCCATAGTCGGTAAGTGAAACGGGCATCTCAATTGGATATGATCGTCAATGGAACACCGTGAAGCCGTATGATCTCTTGTACATAGAGGAATCCCAATATCTCTACTGATCCCTGCTCTCTGATCGGTAGGAAGTGGGACAACTTGGTGAGTCAGTCAACAATCACCCAGATAGAGTCATGTCCTTTTGATGTACGTGGAATTCCCTTCATGAAATCCATCGATATCCCGTCCCACTTCCACTCTGGGACCTCTAAGGGATAAACCAATCATGCTGGAACCTGGTGCTCCGCCTTCACTTACAGACAAGTGAGGCATTTTGAGAAAAACTCTGCTATTGTCTTCTTTATACCTAGCCCCCAGTGCTATAATAGGAGGTCCTAGTACATCTTCCCTACTCCTGGATATACCACCAAAGGGGAAGTATGGAACTCCCTCAAAACATCCTCCCGAAGAGCAACTGGTACCATGGTCCTTCCTCTGAAGAGAATGATGTTCTCCCTACCTTTAAAAAATCCATCAGGTGCTTGCCCTGAGGATATCTGAGCACATCGCGTCTCATAGTTAATGTCCTCACGTTGTGCCTCCCTGAATCGCTAAAGAAGTGTAGGAGTGACTATGAGAGACTATAGAAAGGATGCTCCATCTCTATCCACAAAGGATATCTACAATGCGGCCAGCTTCTCTGTCGCCTCTCCTAGCAGCTGAATGTCTAATCTCCGGGTGAGAGAATCTGCTACAACGTTCCCCTTCCCAAGAGTATGGACTATCTTGAATTCATAGTCATGTAGGAATTCGATCCATCATCGTTGTCTCGGGTTTAGGTCCTTCTGTGAGAAGATTTACCTGATAATCTGGTGGTCAGAGTAGACTCTAAAACCCTCTCCCATCAGATAGTGTTGCCAAATATTCAAGGAAAAGATCGCTGCTTCTAACTTGAGGTCTTGGGTAGCGTAGTTCTTCTCGTGTTGTCTCAACTGTTGAGAACCATACGTGATCACTTCTCGCTCCTTCATCAGGACACTCTCGAGTCCATTCCCTAATGCATCACAGTAAACTATGTACCCAACTCCCTCCTTCGGTAGCCTCAAGATGGGCGCACTTATCAACCTCTGCCTTAGCTCCTAAATTCTATACTGGCATCTCTCTGACCACACGAAGGGTTTCCTTTTCTTCGTCAATGTTGAACGTGATGCTGCAACTCTGTAGAAATCTGGCACAAATCTATTATAGTACCCAGCCAGTCCCATAAAACTTCGTACCTCTGTCACAATTTTGGGTGGATCCCAAGAAATTACTACCTCTATCTTCGCTAGATCTAATGAAACTCCAGCCTTCGAGATGACGTTTCCCAAGAATTGAACCTCTTGAATCCAAAACTTTTACTTTGAGAGCTTATCAAAAAGCTGGTTCACTCTGAGTGTGTCCAGTACTACCCGTAAATGGTAGGCATGCTCCTCCTCAGTAGTCGAGTAGATCAGTATGCCTTCGATGAATACTACAAAAAAGAAATAGAGGTATGGCTGGAAGATCCTGTTCATGAGACTCATGAACACTTCTGAAGTGTTGGTTACTCTTAAAGGAATAACAAAGAACTCGTTGTGTCCATACCAACCCCTGAAGGCCGTCTTCTTCACTTCCTCATCTCGAAATCTGAGCTGGTGATAGCCTGGCCTAAGGTCTATCTTCGGGATCCATCATTCTCCCTTGAGATGATCAAAGAGATCATCAATCCTTGGGAGTGGGTACTTGTTCTTCATGGTCACCTGGTCCAGGAAACGGTAGTCAAAACATTGTCGCAATCTCTCATCCACCTTCTTGGTGAACAAAATCGAGGATGCCCAGGGTGAAACACTGGGTTGAATAAATCCCTTCCCTTGCAAGCCCTCCAGCTGTACCCGCAGCTCACGAAGCTCAGTGGGATCCATCCGATATGCTAGAGTAGATATTGGTGTCATCCTGGGGTATAGGTCAATGTAGAAGTGCACCTATCTATGAGGAGGTAGTCTTGGAACATCATTAGGTAAAACATCCGCATACTCATCCACCACAATAGGAAAACTCGGACTCAGCACATCAACCTCTCTGAGGATGAAACTAGCCAACTGATGTGTGATTGGTTTCCCCCTCCTCTATGTAAGTCCATCCTACGCTGCAAAGGCTCCCTTCTTGCCGGTGAAGATGAACCTGGTCCCATCCGTGCGGATACCCCACACTTTGTGCCTAATATAGTCAATCTGAGCATGAACTGTGTATAACTAGTCCATAACCAAGATGACATCCTAAGGACTCGATGCCACTACAAGGAGATCCCAGCCAAAGATCCCACCTCCTAGAGTAATATCACACTACCGGCACTAGAGTGTAATCATCAAGTATACTCCCATTGGAGTCTCTAGTCGTAAGGATCGAGCCAAGGGTTCCGTCGGAATCTCCGAGCTCCGAACGAGGGATGTTGAAATAAAATAATGACTCGCACCTGTGTCTATGAGTACTATAGCAAGGGTGGAGTAGACACATATAGTACCTTGAATCATATCAGGTGTGTCGTGGTCAAAGGCCTAGATTGTCTAGAGCTGATCCCGCCTTTGTCCTCCAACTCCCTATGGTCGGGGTAGACCTCATGGTGGTGGTGGTGGTGGTAGAGCCTTGAAACGTCTTCCACCACCCACTGCTCGGCCAGCTCCTCTGCCACGTCTGCCTGCTCCCAGCGGACCACTGTGGTCGAAACTCTACCTCTACCTGGGAGGTCCCTCTACTGCCTGATACTCATCTACATGGCATGTCGAGTAGTCTCAAGCCATGTGACCATGCCCGCCACATACATAGCACTGCCTGTTCTTCGTATAACTAGCTCTATCTCTTGTGCCTTGCACAACAGAACCTGTATCATGGGGTCACCCACATCATGGCCAGGTCCACTTAGACCTGTATGAAACTTGTCAACTTCCGGCTGTAGAAGACTCCACTACGTGTTGTCCTGTGGTGGGTCTCACTGCTGGTGACTGCTCAGCGAGAAAACTCTCCACTAGAAGGGCATGCTCCAGCACCCCCGCCTATGTCGGGAGGCTGAGGGGGATCATCGAAGCCCCAATATCATTCCTGAGTCCCTGCTCAAAGGTCCAGGCCCTGAAGAATTGGTCACATACAATATTTGTGGAGTAGCGTGAGAGGTCGGTGAACCTCACTAACTACTGACCTACTATCATGCTGCCCTACTGCAGATGAAGTAACTCCTAGATCTGCACCACACGAAGGGTGGTAGGAACAAACCCTGAGCGGAAGAGACTCTTGAAGCCTGTCCAGAGTAATGATGCATTGCAATGCACCTAGATCATCAGGCTCCACCATCTGCCTGCTACTGCATGCAGGAGACTCGCGACAAGGATCACCATGAGGTCGGATGGTGTCCATACCAATATGAAATCTCTCACGACAGCCTCCAGTCAATCCTCAACGTCCAGTGGGTTCATCTCTCCCCAGAACCTAGGTGGCCTATGGCGCGGGAACTCATTCAAGGCACTCAGATGGCGTGCACTCTCTACTGTTGGAGCTGGTGGTATCAGTGGCCCAGACGGTAATGGTATCGCTGGTACCTCCGCTGTGATGGGGCCTTGTACTGATGCCTTGTCACTCGGTGGGCTACCATCTCATATGTAACTTGGAACCCTAGATGGCTGCCTTCAATGGGCCATCCTAAAAAAACTGGTGCATCACGGTTAAAAAAGTATAACTAGTGATCTGACACAAAGTAATCATGAAGAAAACATTTTCAAAGGAAACAAACATGCAATCTGTGTTTTCATGCACTGAGTCGGAGATCAGAAGTCAGAGTCCTAGTGTATGGATACGTCAGCCACCGCACCAACACTGATTTCCCTAAACTGATAACCACACCCAAAACACTTAACACTATTATTGTTAAAAGAATCAGAACCCATGTTCTATGGTAGAACCGACTCCTCTAATACTAATTTGTCACGACCCATCCTCTAGGCCCATGTCGTGACTACCCCAAGCCCGCCTTCCATAGGCCAGGGGCTGGTGACTATCACCAAAGGCGAATCCCTGATAAAAAAGTGAAGGAATTACCTTTAAACCTGTAACACACACAGTCTGAACACAAGCAGTAGAGGAAACAAGTACTAAAATAGAAAAGAAAAGTGTGCTGAAGGTAAGTGAGCAAGTATACAAACCCATCTGAACAAAAATTACAAGTAAAAAGGGGGAAACCGCTCCTGAATCATCCACTGGGGATTCCTACCTGAAGGGTAGGTACAAAACACGAATAACTCATCCCTATAGTATGAACCGTCTAGTCCAGCTCCGAGCAGCCTCTCGCCAATCACCCTCAGCCTCGATCACTGCTGTCTGTTGTCTGCACAGAACACAACAAGGTGCAGGTGAAGCCCATGAAGGGGTGAGTATAACAATACTCAGTAGGGGACCCCGAGACCCCCAAAGGTCTCCCAAAATCCACAATGGATAAACCAAAATAGAAATATACAATCACAAAGTATCAACCAACCCTACTTAGGTATATGCCCATACATATACCCAAGTGATCAATCACAGTCCGGATCCAACTCTCGAACCCAATAACAAACCATTCCATAAAGGAATTATAGTCAATCACTACAATGATAATGGTTGAAAGACATGACTCAGCTCACACAGGTATACATATTTTGTAGAGTGATAGAGATGATCCGATGTAGTCACTGACTCATCTAAGCTGTCGGACCCACACAGGATACAGGACCTGCTAAGCTGTTGGACCCACACAGGATACAAAACCAGCTATGATTCTTCTGAGCTATCGGACCCACACAGGATACAGGACCAACTAAGCTGTCGGACCCACAAAGGATACAGGACCTGTTATTCTGTTGGACCCACACAAGATATAGGAATAGAAGTCAGAACTACCAGACACACGGAGGATCCTGGTATAGTAGTCATTGTTGATGATCCCACGGAGGATTAAGATACAGTAGTCATCACTGTTGACCCCACGGAGGATTCCGATATAGTATCACCGTAGCCAGCCCTATGGTTCCCATGGACAGGACGCTCGATTACGAGATGGTCCGTTCCTCGAGCCAAGTGTCGATAAATTAAATATCACGAAGTCTTGATTTGATGTATCTTGTAGTTCCGTCTCATCAAAATCAACCCAACTCCACAGACGGCGCATCAATCGGACGCACGATCTGTGAGTTATTGGCATTTCCTTTCTAGAGGCCTTGTTTGTTTTTAGGCTCAAACCAATCAGACTATACCCCAACTATATCTAAAAATAAAGTGGAGTGTTTCAAAAGAATCATCTCACTCCATGAATTCCATCGTCATAGGCGTTACATCAATCGGACACCTGTAGCCCTAGATGTGGGCTAAAAGGTGTATATGACCATAGCGGGTCCCGTTCTGGTCTGACCCAGTCGAACTGACCCGGCCCGACCCAGTCTGAACCGGGGTCTGACCGGGTCCGCGGGTGTGGCCCGACCCGAGTGGTCAGCTTGGCCCGAAGGTGTGGCCCGGCCTGAAGGCGCGGTCTGGCCCGAAGTTGTGGCCCGGTGCGGCCCGGTCGTGGCGGCCCAGCCGAGGGGCGGCCCAGCCGTGGGGCTGCCCGACCATGGCGGCCCGGCCGTGGTGATTTCTTTCCGAAGGGTGGCCTAGCCGTGGGGCTTCCCGACTGTGTCGGCCTACCTGAAGGACTAACTTGGTGCGGTGCAACGGTGTCACGCCGTCTTCATTCGTCTCAGCCACCTTCCTCCGGCACGGCGCGACGGCACCACGCCCCTTCTGTCTGCCACGACCCCCTTCCTCCAGCATGGTGTTACAGCACCGCACCCTTTCAGCTCTACCTCCATCGTCAACCAAACAACAATCCAATGGAGAGTTTTTGGGCCATTTTTGTTCGGCCCGCGCCCTACACATTAGGTGATATCAAAAGGCCACCATCGAACCAAAATAAACAATGAGGAATGAGGGTATATTCATACATTAAAATAATCAAATCCCCCTACCTCATATTTGACGGTGTATGTTTTCGAGTCGCGGAAGACGGACGTCATAGAAGATGAACATCATTTTTTCAACTTTGGAGGAGGTATATCTCGGTGAAGATGAGTCGAGACGACGCCCTCGATGTACTTCGTGGGCGGCGGTGCTTCCCTTCTTTCTCCGGTTGAATAAGGAAGAAGATGATGCTTCACGTTCATTGAAGATGAGGATCATTCTTTATGTTCTTCATGTTGATAATGGAGTTCTTCGGTGGTTCTTCGTTGGAAGGATGAAGATCTTCTCTCCTAAGCTTTCCACAGGATTATGCCAACCCCAAAAATGACAAAGGATGGCCTCTTTTAATTATTTCCCACAACAACACAAAGATGTGTTTAATTAAATAAGGAAGCTCATTTAATTAATGCTAATGGATGGCTCAAATTAAAATTTAGAGGAGGTGAAGAGTTTAATTAAAATAAGCTACCTCACTTCATTAATGGGTGAAATGGAACCATTATGGGAGAAGGTGGAAGGTTTCAAAAGTTTCTCCCATTAATAGGGAGCTCAAGGGTTTAAAAAAAAGGGGGTTAAGGGGGTTCAAGCTAGTGGTCCCCACCTAGTTATATCCTCCCAAGGGAGGTTAGGGTGTGGTGGGACCCACCTATAACCTCCACTTTTTGGTTTTAACCACCAACCAAATAATATATGTTACACATATTTTTACTAAATTTTATTTAGAATCCCCAAATAGTAACTTCCAACCTCGATAAAACGCAACTGCGGTAAAGGTCTTCTTAAGATAATACCATCGCTACGAGTTCAACGGTGCCCTCATATTTCAATTTGAAGCACTTTTTCAAAACCTATAAAATCCCTCACGTACGTTTACTGAATGTACCCGAACAAAACTTCAAAAATTGATTCTGGGCACACTGGGCCTCAGAATAAAGCGTCGTTAGAAACTGTGGACCCATAAAGTTCCCATCTATTTAAAAAACATTCCACAGGATTTCCAGGTCTTTACAATATAATTTTTATATTCAATATTTTTTTTGATACATATATAATAGATTTTATAGCTTTAAGATACAATTAAATACAATTTTATGAATAAATAGATAAATTCTTCCAAAAAGTAATCTTAACGCCTTTTAATGGAGAACCCATTTTAAATACAATTTTATCACTTCAATTGATTTTTTATGAAAAATAAACATTATATTTGAAATTTTAACATAAAATTTATCTTAGGTTAATGTTTTGGTATATTTCTATAAATTTTATTTTTTGATGAATAGCGAAAAATACTGGATTTTAATCCAAATTACTTTTTCATCTAATTTATTTATATGGTATAATTATGTATTTTTATGGTTGTAGAGTTCAATTAGATAAAATATAATAAAATTATTCCATTTTAGGTCATTTTAATAAATTTCATATTGAAATTGGATATAAAAACTTACCAAAAGTTTGAACATTTTTACTTTAAAATCTTGTTTTGTCGTCCCATCTATGGGATTGAATTTAAATTAATTTCTACCACTTATTTTATTGAAATTTGGAAAAATGAATTTCATATTTGAAAAATAATAATTTATATTGTATAATAATGTAAAAAATTTTCACCGAAATTATTAGTGAACGATATCAAAATTAATTACAACAATTAAGTGAAAAATTAGCTAAATAAAGAACTAAACTCAAACATAACATCTATACTGACCTACAAACTTGTCCAAAATTCATTATACATGCATATTTTTAACCTATCCTATATTTTATCGACTTCTTACCATTATTGAATCCACGTCCATAGAAAAAATGTGGGTGGAATTCCCTTTCCAAAAAATTACAAGAATGCCACTCCACCTCCACTGTAAAAAGAAACTCACCCCTCCCACTTCATCACACCTCTCAATCCACTTTGGCTTGAACAAGATCCTCCAGAATAAATCCTCAAAATCCCTCTCCTTAACCTATAGGAATCACATTGTTTATAAATCCATCCTTGGAATCCCTTTGGTGCAAACCAAAAAGAGTTACCCGAATAAAAGGCAACATCATTCCTCAAGTTCTTTAGTTTTATTTTCATTCTCGACCCCCTCAATTATTAATATTTAATTATTACATAATAACACCAGTATCCTAAATATACTTATATGTTTTTATTATAAGGTGTATACATACACTTACACACACATCCATTTATTTGGTAACGGACATACCGTACATGTGTACAGTGAACTACCACCTCCCAAAATGATGTTCTTCATTTTTTTCCATTACCACCAATCATTGTTGGTAATTATGATGATAAATATATTTTTATATGTTATATATTATATTTTTTATGTATTTATTTTTATATAATTATTATATAACACATACATTCATGCTTTCCATTTTTCGTAAGTATAATAATTTCGTGTGGGAAAGTGTGGAAAACTGCCTCCTCAAACCAATGTGATTCATTCAAACCTTACATGAAATGTATTAAGGATGAATATAGTAAATTTATATGATATATATAAAATAATAATTCAACTATAATATTATATAAACATATATATACATATATTTCATTTACATTATTTCTTTCAATATGATAATAAAAAAAACCAGTGTTCATGTGTACATACTGCACACCATCTCCATGAATGGTGTATTATATTTCATAAATTAATCCTACATAGATTATTATAAATATTTTTATACTGAATATATATGATACTTATACCATGTTTTAAATTAATTATGTAATTAAATCATTATATAATAAAGAGGATCATGAATAAAAAGTCGAAACATATACTAAAAATAAATCAAATATTACCTGAAATGTAATATTAACAATGAGTTGTTAATAAATGTGTAATATAAAGTCATAAAAAATAATATATGATATTAAATATAATTATATGGTTCTTTAATATATTTATAATAAACTTATATTTATTATATTGTAGGTTTTAACATGTACGAAGAAATTCAAGACCTAAGGTGAGGGAGTTTCGTCTCACTTTTTATTTCATTGAGATAGATTCCTTATTCACCACTCATTTCATTTGTGTAGTGTGTATAATTCCCATATATGTATTATATTATTATTAAAATTAAATTTATGGGTGTTTACATATCTATTTTATGATCTTTATTTCATGGGGGGTGTGTGCATAACAACCCTTCTCTTTATTACACACATAAATAAGATTTATTACATAAACATTCACTTAAGAAAACTCAGTGGATCGAGAGTTCTAGTGTCTTGGGAAATTAGGAAAATTAAATAAAAACTTATAAAATAAAACACAACATATTTATTGAAATCTTCTTTTACATGACAATAACATTTCTTCATACCTAGCATTGCATAGGATAACCTGAGGACATGTATAAGAAAAGGGTGAGCTATAAAGCCCAGTAAGGGAGTAAAAAAGGGACAACATGAAGAATATAGTATATTTTATGAAATAATAATATCAATGGATCATAATTGAAACATGAAAATAATTTCATGATATAGCATGATTATCATAACATGGAAATGTGGAAACAACATTTAACATGATATTAGCATGTTCCAAGGCTCATTACACATGGAGCATGAGTAAACCCTCATTAAACGTTAATTATCATGATTAAACCCTCATTGAACTTGAATTATAATTAGTAAACCATAATTTGACTTAACTTATCATGATACTAATCTTTACCCAATGTATTGGAGCACTATCAGGGCTCACCCATTATAAACATTTCATTTCATGCATATGTGTGCCACATGGCTCATACAACATGGATTCATTAAACATCATAATTTATTACATGAATAAGATATTTAATACATAAATAAAAGTCCTCAATCAATAAGTACATGTACATAATGGTGAATACCCTTGATAGAGAAATTGATATGGTATTCTCTTACACGATGATTTTGGCATGGAACATTTTGGTGTAACTTCGGCAGCATAACAACGTCAAATAGAAATTGAAAAAATGGTTTGATGAGATAGAAAGGGTTATTTAATCATTTATAAATAAAATTTTTATTATGGGTGTCATGTAACATAATATACCAACATATTTAATAGAATTTGGATTCATAATATAAAATAATTACATGAATTTAAATTAGAAGAGAGAAAATCCCTACAAATTTCATCCTGGAAATGGATGTACAGGGGGGAATTAATGAGATATAAAGAAGTCTATAATCATTAAAACATCAGTATTAAGTGTGGGGGATGTAAAAAATCGTACCCCAACATTTTTAATTGAAAAAAAATGGTATAACTACATAATGATATTTGGACAAAATGAGAAAGGAAGAAATCCCATACTTGGAAGTGTGATCCCAAAGGCTTGTAAGAGGATTGAGAGAGTCTTCATGGGAGATTTGGGTGCCTTGGGAGGATTATGGAGAGATTAGGTCATAGTTTGGTCAAGATATAAAGGTTTTGAGTGAATATGAATGGGAGATTGGGTAGGTTTATATAGGAATAGAGAGGGAATTATTAATTATTTTGGTTTTGGAAACTACATATTAAACTAATAAAAACCACAAACCATACCATGGTTTTCCCAAAAGGGGAGTGGAAAAATTATTTTATAAGTCCAATGTCCGAACTTATTAAAATATTATGCTTAATTATGTGTGGGTGAGTCACACTCTCAAGGAAAACATTTTAAAAGGATAAAATATTTTATAAGCTTTGGAGGGTCCACAAAGGCGTCATAAAATTAATAAAAAATACTAAAATCACATTATTTTAAGGGTAAAACAAATATTTCACAGACTTATCTTTTTTAGTATTATATTAAAAAACTATTGGGTCATTATGATTTCATAAAACACATTATATATTTAAACAGTATTTAATTTTTACCCAAAAATTCAACTATCTCAGAAAATTCAGAAAAATTCACCATTAGATAATTTTGAAATACTAAATCCAAAAGTAATATTCATTTCATCTTAATAATTTTCTAAATTTTTTAATTTTAAAGTTTAAAATAAAAACCGACATTTATTGAAAATTCATGTGTTTTGACAAAAACAGTTTTCAATCCATAATAAAAATTTCAATTGTATTCAAAAAAATTATATGATCATTTATATATAATAAAAATTAATATAGTAATAATATTTTATTAAAATATTATTTAATTATAAAATCTATTAATCCATCAAAATATATTTCATAATTGAATATTAACTAAAAATACTATTAATGCTCTAAAAACTATTTACAAAGAAACAATAATAAAATGAATGTATATTATTTATTCTATAAAAAACTAATACACATAATCATAGTGCTAGGGTATTGTTACATAACCCCTAATAACACCCTCATAATACCAAAGGGTAAGGTGTGTAATGGTGACATACTCTTGGGGTGGCTTGGATAACATCTCTTCATTGGTAATCTCTATTAACATCCACTTCTCCCGTAGGTGGTTCCATTCATGATAAACATGTTTAATCTCTACTTGGGCTTGGTCAAGTTCAATCCGTAGTGATGCTACCTCCTTTCTGAGCTCTAAAAAATGGACTTTGTATATAGAAATTCTACTGAATGTGGTCAACGCTTCCTTTTTTTGAGTAAATTGGACTTGTTAAAGACCTGTATTTATACTGATCACGTGATCACTGTTCAAAGGCTATGTTAGAAATTATAACAATTAATAATAGTATTTTAAAATCCAAAACTATAAAACCAAGTAAGTGAATATGTCTCATATAACCATTTTACATAATAAGACATTTAATCTGATCAAGAATAATTTTCAATAATTAAATTTTTGGTAGTTATAGTATCCCCCAATTAAGAAATTTTTCCCTCAAAATTTCCTATTAACACACCAAAACAGAAAAGGGTTACTCTAATTCATCACTTCCTCTGATTCCCATGTTGCATCTTCAAACTTGTGGTTTCGCCACAACACTCTGACGAGAGGAATTGTCTTACTTCATATAAATGTTTCCCTATGATCTAAGATCTTCACCAACTTATCTTCATAAGAGAGGTTATTATTCAATGGTACCACCTCTAGATTGTGTACATACAATGGGTTTGGTATGTACTTCCTCAAGATTGATACAAGGAATACATGATGTAGTTGAGATAGGTTCAGTGGTAGTGCTAGACGACAGGCCAATTCTCCAATATGATCAACGATCTCAAAAGTGTCGATGTACCTTAGACTAAGATTTCCCTTCTTCCCAAATCTCATAACTCTCTTCGATGGTGATATGTGGAGGAATACCATGTCTCCAAAATTAAACTCTAGTTCACTTCGATGATAATCAGAATAGCTGTTTTGTTGACTCTGAGTTACTTTAATGTTCTACTAGATGGTCTTAACCTTCTCTGCCATTTCTTGGACCATTTCTGGACATAGCAGTTTACGCTCACCAACTTCATTCCAACATTTTGGTGTTCAACACCTCTTACAATAAATGGCTTCAAGAAGTGTCATTTGGATGATTGAGTGGAAACTATTGTTGTAAGATAACTCAACCAGAGGAATATGTTGATCACATTCTCATTTGAAGTCCATTGAGCATACTCTCAACATGTCTTCATGTATTTGGATAGTCTGATCAAATTGGCCATAAATTTGATGAAGATAAGTTGTATTAAATTTCCTCTCAGTATTCATAGTGTGTTGGAGACTCCTCTTGAATTTAGAGGTGAATCTTGGATCTTGATCAGATACAATAGATAGTGGTACTCCATGAAGCCTTACCACTTCTCTGATGTATATCTATGCCGGTTGAACCAATGATAAATCCTCCTGAATTGAAATTAAGTGTGAAGTCTTTGTAAGATGATCCCCAATAACCTAGATATCATTGTTTCATTTGGATGTCTTCGGAAGTATAGTCACAAAGTCTATTGTGTTTTTATTCCATTTCCATGTTGGTATAGGCAATGGTTGCATGATCCCCCTATACTTGCTCCATTCATCCTTCACATACTGAGATACCAAGAACATTGATGAATACTCAACAATATCCTTCTTTATGTTATCTCACCAATAATACTCTTAGAGATCTTGACATGTCTTTATGATTCTTAGTTGAATGGAGAAATTAGTGCTATTTGAATCATCCAAAAGTTGTTTCTTTGACTCCAGATTTTACAGAATGCATATTAGTGACCCAAATCTCACAATTATTTCTTTAATAACATTGAACTCCAAGGATTTCCCTTTTCTGATAGTTTCCACATTTTTCTAAACTCCTACATCACACTTTTTAGAATCCTTTAACCATTCCAAAAGATCCTGTTGGGCAATAATTTGTGAAATGATTGATTATGTTCCCTTCTTTATGATTCCCATGTCTATGTTTATCAAATATTAGAATATTGGATCATTTTCAATTCTCATCAGTGGTAGAATCATTGGGTCCTTTCTACATAGAGCATTGGTAACCTTGTTCGCATTCCCCAGGTGGTAATGGACTGAGCAGTCATAGTATTTTATTAGCTCTAACCATCTTCGTTAGCGCATGTTCAACTCTTTCATTGTGAATATATACTTGAGGCTTTTTTGATCCTTATATATTTCACACTTCTCACAAAAGAGTTAATGCCCCCAAATTTTCAAAGCAATGATTATTGCAGCCAACTCCGGATCATGTGTTGGATAGTTTTTCTCATGAACTTTCAATTTCCTCGAACCATAGGAAATGAAATTATCATTTTTCATCAACACACAACCTAGGCCCTTCTTCAAAGTATCATTGAATACCCTGAAAAGTTCTCCACTTGTGGGTAGTGTGAGCTTGGGCATAGTGATAAGGCTTATTTCCAACTACATGAAGCTCTCTTTTCATTCATAAATCCAATAAAACTTGACTCCCTTCCGAGTTATCTTGGTAAGTGGTTTTCACAATCATGAGAAATTTCCCAAAAAACAGTCATAATATCCAGCTTACCTCAGGATGCTACAGATAACCATCACTAATATTGGCCTCAACCATCCCTCAATCGCAGCTGTCTTGGATGGATCCATAGATATCCCATTTCTTGTAATGATATGACCAAATAATAATACCCCCTTTAACCATAACTCACACTTGTTATACTTTGCATAGAGCATCTCCTTTGTAAGGTCACTAGTACAGTTCTTAGAATCTCATCATGCTTCTCCTTGGTTTTGGATTATATTATAATATCACTTATAAATACTTCCACAAATTTATTAAGGTAATCCCCAAAGACACTATTCATCAATTCCATGAAAATTTCTGGTGCATTAATAATTTGTAAAGGCATTACTATGAATTCATAGTGCTCGTACCTTGTATGAAAAGAATTCTTGGGGATATCCTCCTTCTTCACCCTTACTTGGTAATATCCCAACAATAGATCCACCTTGGATAAGTATTGTGATCCATATAGTTGATCAAACAAGTCATAAATTTGGGGTAGAGGATGCTTTTTATTTATCATTATTTTGTTGAGCTCGTGATAATAAATGTAAAGGTGCATTGACCTATCCTTATTCTTGACTAAGAGGACTGGTGCACCCCATAGTGAAGCACTTGGGTCTATAAACAATTTATCTAGACTCTCCATTAGTTGTTTCTTTAACTTCTCAAGCTCCAAAACAGCCATTCTATATGGAGTCTTGGATATTGGTAAGGCCTCGAGTATAAGATCAATCGATAATTAAACATCTATTCTAAGAGAAAGACCAGACAATTCCTTGGGAAACACATCAGCAAATTCCCTCAAAATAGGTATGTCTTAAAGGATAGTTTATTCCTTAGACTCAATCATCAGAGCAAGATATTCATTCTCATAGAGTAGTAATATCCATGCTTGAGATGATGGTGCTAAGGAATATTTATCCTTCTCCTTGCACTTGTATAGAATTAGGGGTGAATTAACTATATAGAGAGTTATTTCCCTCTCACATTAATTTATATTGGCTCTATATATGGAAATCCAATCCATGCCAAGAAATTCATCAAATTCCACCAGTGGGAGTGTGAAGAGATTCTTTGGGTAGTTCAAACCAGAAATTGTGATAGGGGAGGAGTTATATTCATGGGTTTAAATTATTGAACCATTTTTTGTTCACACCCACATATTTACTTCCACGTTTTGTGGTGGTTTTGGGGTTGTTTTACTAATAATTTGGGATATAAAATAATGCATAGAACCAGAATCAAAAAGTAAGTTCACTATTCTTGAATGAATAACTAGTGTACCTATCACCACTTTGTTGTTGGGGTTCACTTTGGAGGTAGTGATGGAAAAAAATCCCGTCTTTGTTTCATTGGTGGTTGTTGGTTACCTCCAAAAACCCTTACCTTAGGGAACCGATTTGCAAAGTGCCCTTATTATTTTCATTTTAAGCAATGAACAATGCGTTGAGGCTTAATCATGGTGTTACTCTCCTCTATTATAGTAGTGGTTTTTTTCTTTCCAGTAGTTAATGACCTAGTACCCTTCTATTTTTCACCTAAAGCTTTTCCTCACCCTCTTCAGGAAATTTCTTAGGTGCTTCTTTCCAAACCTATGGAAAAAGGTGTGCTGTAATTTCTTAGCACCATTTAATTTATCCATCAAACCACCAGAATTAAATTATACATTATTCTTCTTATCCTCATCATTCCCCTGATATTTATTGATCTCCATTTCAACTTTTAGGTCACATTGGACAGTTTCTTCATAGATCTCAAAGTCACAGGTCAACAGGGCTTTCTGTTGGTTATGTTTTATTCCACCAATGAAGAGTTCAACCTTAAATTTAGGGGTAATGACAAATATGGAGGTATATCGTGCAAGGCATGTGATTTTTTACTTATACACTCTCATATATTCATAATATTTTTTCTTGAGGGAATGGAATTCCCTTTCCATCTTAATTTGGAGGGTGCGGGGAAAATATTTATTGAAAAAAAATCTTATATCCTTCCATTCCAACACCTCGATCTCCTCCTCAGGCATCGTATTTTTGATCAATGTCCACCATTGATCAGCTTCACCCTCCATACAATAAGTATACATAAGTACCTTCTCTTGTTCAGAACATTAAATGATGGAGAATATCATTTCAATGGATTTGATCCATTCTTTGGTGATTGAGGTATTGGATGATCCATTAAAAAGAGGAGTCCTTTATCTCCTAAAGATCTCAATTGTGGATTGTTCTTTCTTGGGAGGGGGTTAACATTCCTATTGACCCATTATTCTATTAAAAACTTTAGTTAATGGAGAAAGTATCATGAAAACGTTTGTGATTCCTTCTTTCTCCAATTGGGCATCTCATTAGAATAGTCATCACGTTGATCTCCACAGCAGTTGTTAGCCCGAGTCCTTCTATTACCATCTATTGGCTGGAATAAAATGAAAGTTAGTGGTAACATGTTACGGAGAATCCAATGACAAAAATTAATATCTTATAAATTTTATTTATTTACATAACATATTAATTTTAGGCTTCAATATATGTTATCCATGATCGAATTCCCAACATATATTCTTAGAGACACTTTTTTATTTCCTTAATAATTGTTTATACTATTCTTATAAATTTATCAAAGCATATCCCCTAGGAGTGTCATAACCGAGAGTGCATCAAGTCCCATTATTGTGCACCAATTTTCTCTCGAGTCTAGATCAAAGTGGTTTTTCTGGGTTTTACCCCTCGATACATCTGTGTCATAGACTCCTCTACTTGTTTGTATCAAGATACGGATGTATTTTCTTTATAAACCACTAACTCTATACTCACCAAAATTTAGGGATGTTTTTATTATTATTAGACTTATCCCTAAGGATTTCACTAGAGTATTTTAATACTAATCCCAAAAATAACTAAACCTATCCTCTGATACCAACTATAACAACCCTACTCTTTATTACATATATAAACATGATTTATGACATAAACTTGCACTTAATACAACTTGGAGTATCGATGGGTCTATTGTATTGGGTAATTAGGAACATTACATAACAACTTATAACATAAAACACAACATCTTTATTGAAAACTTCTTTTACATGACCACAACATTTCTTCATACCTAGCATTGCATGGGATAACCTGAGGACATGCATAAGAAAAGGGTGATCTATAAAGCCCAATAAGGGAGTAAACAAGTCATAACATGAAGTATATAGTACATGTTAAACAATATTCATATAAATAGAGAAAAATAGAAACATGAACATAAAGGAATGATATAGCATGATTATCATAACATGGAAATGTGGAAACAACATATAACATGATATTAGCATGAGACAATGCTCATTGCACATGGATCCTAAGTAAAACCTCCTTATACTTCAATGATATTAGCATGAGACAATGCATTGAAGTGCTATCAGGGTGTACCCTTTATAAACATTTCATTTCATGCATAAGTGTGCCACATTGATCACACAACATGGATTAATTAATCATAATAATTTTTTACAAGAATAAGAGCTATTTAATACATAAATTTAATTCCTCAACAAATAAGTACATGTGCATAAAGACCGACATAAAACACAATATATATTTGAAAGGTATTTAATTTTTACACAAAAATTTGACTATCTCAAAAAATTATTAAAAATTGACTATTGCATAATTTTTTTATCCTGAATCCCAAAATAATATTTATTTTATCTAAATAATTTTTTAAATTTATGAGTTTTCAATTTTAAATTAAAAACCAATATTTACTAAAAATTTATGGGTTTTGACATAAATAGTTTTCAAACATTATTAAAAATTTCAATTATATTCATAATAAATTATATGATAATTTATATTTAATAAAAATTAATATAGTGATAATATTTTATTAAAATATTATTTAATTAAAAAAAATCATTAATTCATCAAAACAGATTTCGTAATTTAATATTAACGAAAAATACTATTTGTGTTTTAAAAAACATTTAAAAAGTACCAATAATAAAATGAATGTATATTCTTTATTCTATAAAAACTAATGAACATAATCATAGTGTTAGGATATTTTTACATAACCCCATATAAAACCCTCATAAGACCTAAGGGTAAGGTGTGCGATGGTGACAGACTCTTGGGGTGGCTGGGATAACATCGCTCAGGTGGTAATCTCTATTAACTTCCACTTCTCACGTAGGCAGTTCTATTCAAGCTTAACATGTTGAAGATAAACATGGTCTTAGTCAGGTGTGAATCCCAGTGACACTACCTCCTTTCTGAGATCTGAAAAATGAGCTTCATATAGAACAATTCTACTGGATTAGGTTATCCCTTCCTTTTTCTGAGTAAATTGGATTAGTTAAAGCCCAATATTTATACTAATCATATGATCACTATTCAATGGCTATGTTAGTAATGGTAACAATTCATAAAAGTATTTTAAAATCCAAAACATAAAACCAAGAAAGTGAATATGTTTTATATAACCATTTAAAATAATAATACATTTACTCAAATCAAGTGGAATTTTCATTAATAAATATTTCGGTCGTTACAATGTTTCAAAAGTTACCAAATCAGTAAAGTAATTTTTCTCAATTTTCCTTCATTGATACATATGCCATGTTATGCACCTATATTTTTTAAATGAGGTGTATATAATTACTTTTTAATTTTAATAAAATGAATCTACTTATTTTGATAAAATTTTAAGCTTCATGTAATTTTATTCTTTCCATTGTATTATTATTTAATGTTACCAATGTGGTAATAGTGTATAACTTCAATTTCAACATTTATTGAGATTTTTTATGATTATGATTCCATTGATGAAATATTTTGATAAATATCTAAATAAATCCCATGAATTTTCTTATCCTATAGATATAAATATTATATCCATGTAATAGATCCATTTTTTCCAATCATTTTTACTTAATATAATTAAGTAAATGTTTTTTATGAAAATCATACAATATTTCTTTTTTCGATCAGAAATATGTGTTCTTTCAAAAATGTGTTTTATACAAAGATTTTAATTTTATTTATGATTATCAATTATTTATAAAATAAATTTTTACCCATGTGTTACCCATTTACAAAAGGTGTTAAAAGTAATATTCTTGTCTATTTTGGATCAAGGAACTTTTCTGATCTTTTAAGGTGCAAAAGAAATGTTTAGTATGTACAAACCTACCCACTGTCATGACCATCATTTCTTCAATTATTCAATTTTATGTTTAAAAGGTTATCTTTTAAAATAATATTTTCCCTAATATGCTAGAAATTTTTATACTTTGAAATTGTTTTCAAAAAAATGGTTTTAAAATTTTTTTTTGTTAAAAAAATGTTTTCAATAATTTTCTAATCATTCTTTATTTGTTTTCAAAAGGTTTATTTAAAATATAATTATTTCAATGATCTCAAAAAAATTTATATTTTTTCAAATTATTTTCAAGGAAAAAGGTTTTCAAAATAATTTCAAGCTTCTTTAATATGTTTTCAATGAAAAATGTTTTCGTAATGATTTCAAGCATTCATTCTAATTTTTCAATTTATTTTCAAAGAAGATGGTTTTCCAATGTTTTATATTATAAAACGACTTTATCAAATAAGAAAGGGTATTTTTCTCCCAAAATGTTTTAAATGTTTATTTCAAAAATGTTTCCCATATAAGATGAAATTTATTTATTTTACTCTTGCATTTCTAGGAAATGATCCAAAGGTTTCGTTAATATTATTTCCCTAAATGGTTTATGTTTGGATGGAATGATGTTTATGAAAACCCACTTCTATTTCACGGGTTATATTTTTATGAAACACATTCTTCTTAAATGGGTTATACGCTTATAAAAACCATTTCTATTCAATGGGTTATACCATGATAAATTCTTATGAAATTTGTTTGTATTCAATAGGTTATATCATTATAAATTATTATGAAACCCAATTCCTTTAATGGGTTATTCTAGGATGAAGTTATTATAAAACCTAAATATTTCATAGGTTATTATATGATTATTTGATTATTATACCCATTTCATTTCAGGTGTAATTATATGATGTTTATAAAACCTGTATCTTTTTATGGGTCATGATATGATGAAAGTTTTATATTTTGTCACATGTATATATGATTTTATCATGTTAAGGGTGGGACCTATATCTCCATCCAATTAACTGGGTAAATATTTATATCTCATTATATAATTATGGGAATAAAGTTAACAGGCTTGATCTACTATGAGAATATGGGGAAACCAGATCCACTATAGGAGGATGGGGAATCCTGATCTACTATTGGATGATAGGTAAACGAGATCCACTATGGGAAGGCGATAAACTGGATTCACTATAGGGAGATGGGGAAGTATGGTCCACTATAAGAAGATAGGGAAACATGATCCACTATGGGAAGATGGGGAAACTATATCCACTATGGGAAGATGGGAAAACATGATACACTATTGGAAGATGAGGAAACTCGGTCCCTTACAAGAAAAGGATAGCGACTGGGGATGTGGTGTGTCTTTCCAAAAGGTATAGTCCCAATGAATTACCCATATATTTTTTTTGAAAAAAGCCTTGAATTATAGGGAAATGTGATATATGTTTATGTGTTTTTCACAAATTCAATGTATTATGCCTATGATATGCTCAGATGGTTTATACTATTGATTTTCGTATGATTCATGTCATATGAATTACCAATATTTATTTTATGTCTCTTATTTTATATCTTGTATATGTAGTGTATGATATTAAAAAGTTATTCTCATGTTATATTACCCTAGTATTTATGTTATTTTTATATATTTACTCTATTTACTCTTATTGATCATTTGAGATCCCCTCATTATTATATTTCCTTTCTTAGGGTTATAAAGAAATTTTTTTACGTAAAATTACTAAGGGGGAAGATAATTATTGAAAAAATATAAGATCGTTCACTGGGTTAGAAGATTTTGTTTCAATGTATCCAAAGGCCCTAAACTAATATGAACTTTGGGCATTTATTTTTTTAATGTATTAATTATTCCAAAAAAATGATGTAATTTATATGTATGTTAATTAAGACCAGGTTGTTATATTTGGTATCAGAGTGAAAGTTTAGTCATCCTTTAAGAAATATGAATAGAAACATTTAGTGATATTCCTAGGAATATTTCTAAGGATATATCTAGGGATGTCTCTAAGTATAAGTTTAAGGATAAGGAAAAGTATAGGAAAATGTATTGGAATTTTGGTAAAGGTTATAGTGAGTGGATTCCTAGAAATACATACCATTATAGATACTAAAAGTGGATGTGGATATGTAACATATGTACCTAGGGGTAACACCTAGGAAAAGGTGTGTAGGGCCTAACTCTAACATAAACCAATTGGCCTTTATACACACCTGCTTTGACACTCTCGGTGTATATGCTTTGGGAATTCAAAAAATAATTTTGGTCCATTATGAAGGATTTAACTAGAATATGACTATGAATAACCTAAGATAAACCTATTGTTTCATATATTAAAGATGTAGGAACCATGATTTAGACATCCTATAAGTTATTTCTATCACGATTATTTTGTTTTCCATTATGATACATGTTTCTCACACTGTTCTTTTTGGTTTTAGTCATTGGAAAGAACTAGAAGGAACTTGGATAACAGTGAATGTTTTAGATGTGGAAAGTATGGTCAATATATAAATTGATTTCCTAAGTGTAAATATCATGAATATAATCAGCAAGGTTGTACAAGTATTGGTTATACTACTAGAGATAAATAGATCATGAATTACATGTGAAAAGGTATAGGTTGTTCTAATAGTATTATTTATATTAAACGTATAAAGAATAATTAGATTGAGGTTTAGGAACCTTAAGAAATAATTCATATTTCATACTAAAAAAGGGTATTAATGAATAATATGATAAATCTTGAGTAATGGTTTATGAAAAAATTTGGATAAATGAATTATTTATGCTTTGTAATTTAAAGAATGTGTTATATGAATCATGAAATATTTAAGTATTTTAAGTATTAGTTTTTCTTTTAACGGTTGAGAAGGATATTTTGAATGGTGATTATGACTTATAAAAGTTATTTAATGAAAATTTTATATATTTATTATGTGAAGGTAAACCATAGTGTGTTCAAGAGATAAAGAATTTTTTTTAGCTTGTATAATGTTATGATTGAGTTGGATAAAGTAAATTGTATAGTATCAATGACCTTAAAACCAATTAATAATTTTTTTAAGAAGTGGTTTATATTCTTATAAATTAATTTTAAAACTCCTTTTATTTATGTAATATATCCAGTAATATTTGGAATAAGGAAGAATGCATTTTTTATAAAAGGATTTATGGTAATTTAGGTTATTAGCATGTTTCAAGATAATATACAATGAGGGTATTCACATATTTATATTGTGAAAACAAATAAATAATTTTTATATATGGGGGTTCAATGTTAATATGATTTCATGACCTTCATTAAAATGTTTTGGATTTTCATCTTCAAAAAGTGTCATATGGTTAACCATTTATGGGATGTTTTAGTTAAACTTTAGATGATGTTTGTAATATTAAAGTATTATCTCACCACAAGATTATTTATGTATATTTTATAAACTATCCTAACCAATTTTTGTTTATTATAACTAAATATAGAAGGGATGACTTATAATGGATCTCATGATCTATTAGTGCTTCATGAATGAAAAATTCATGTTCTTTTTTGGAGAAAGTGTTAATGTTGAAATTGGTCAAGACATGACAAAAGTGTGAGATTCATCCTATCAAATAGAATGAAATAAAGTAAGTACATAACCTTATGACAATTATTAAACTTCATGAAAATGGTCTAGAAATAAAAAAATCCTAAAACCATAATTCTTGTTGAACCAATTTCCTTTTAAATAATCATATATTTATGGCTTTGAGGCTCTCATCATTCCATAAGTTATTCACTTTTTTTATTAATGAACTAAATAACTCCATATAAATATTTATTATTTTCCTCCAAGTCCATGTTTTCACTTCCCATCTATGTTATCCTATGTGGAAACCAGGTTATGTGTTACTTTGGGTAACTCTTATGTTTTACACTATCATTTTTTAAAAGAAGTTTTATTATAAATTTTTACAACATGGGTTTCTAAGAATGGAACTTTAAAGTGTTAAACCATGGAAAACCCAGATGAATTCTAAGGGTGAAATTAATTTTAAGGGTTCTATATTGTAACACCGTGAGATTTTGTGAAATGGTTTTTCAAATTATTTTAATCTTTCTAATATTATTCACTTCAAGCAACACTGAATATAGTTTTTTATATTAAACTACTACATTTCGATTGTATGAACTACATGAAATTATTATATTATCTTGTGGAACATGAAACACTATGTTTTTATTACTTTACACCAAATTTTGAGTTCTTTATTTAGCTTATATATCATGTAAGGCCGAGTTTTTACCAAACTAAAATACATCATTAATATTATAATTAAAATATTATTATAGCTACCACTAAGTAGTTGGAAGGGAAGTAAAGAATATTTTTAAATAAATTTTTAAAATATTATTTAAACATTTATATAAAATTAATCCTTTGGTTGTAAATTACTAGAAGTAAATGTAAGAACTATTTCAAAATAATTAAATTACTTTTCTAAGAAAACTATTTTTCTATGTACAATTATAATTTTACCTCAATAAATTAAACAAACCACTTTTGATTAAGATTTCAGATAAAATTTATATATAATATATTCAATAAATAATTTAGATAAATATTCAATATTTTTTTATGTATAAAATATGATTAAATCCATTTTTTTGAATAAAAAGATATATACTTCTAAAAACTAATTTTACCACCTTTTTAATGGAAACCCAGTTTAAATATATTTTTTGAAACTATTATTGATTTTACATGTTAAAATTAACTTCATATTTAAAATATGAATATAAAAATTATATTTGGGTATATTTTTGGTATTTTTCGGTGAAGTTTCAAATTTTAGGAATAGTGAAAAATACTAGATTTTAATTCAAAGCTGATTTTTCAATTAATTTATTTATAAGTTAAAATTGTTTTTTCGATTGGTTTTAAAGTTAAATTAGATAAAATATACATCAATTAAATAAATTTTGATCATTTTAATCAATATCACTTTGAAATTTGATATAAAAACTTACTAAACTTTGGAACATTTTTAATTTAAAACCTGCTTTGTTATCCTGTCTGTGGGATTAAATTTAAATTAATTTCTACCACTTCTATGATTGAAATTTTTAAAAATAGATTCCAAATTACTAATAAGTTTAATTTCTAATTTCTGATAAATTAATAATTTTTTTACCAAAAATATTAGTGAAATTAATTAAAATTTATTACAATGATTAAGAGGAAAATTAGCTTAATAAAGGACTAAACATTAAGCTTAAGATCCAAAATTACCTAGACACATTACAAAATACATTTTTGGGATATATTTATACCCTATCCTATCTTTTCTATACTTTTTAAATTATTGGATCAACCTTTCATAGTAAAAACGTTGGTGGAATTTCCTTTCCATAAAATTACAAGAATGTCACTCCCCCTCCACTATAAAAAGGCTCTCAACCCTCCCACTTACTCACACCTCTCAAGGAACTTTGGATCAACCAAGATCTGAAAAAATAGATAATAATAATACCTCCCCTAAACCTAGAATAATCATTTTTTTCATAAATCCATCCAATTTTGGTGAAAACCAAATGGAGTTACCCAAATAAGAGGTAACATCATTCCTCAAGATTGTTTTATTTTCATTCTCCACCACCTAAATTATTATTTGTATTCTTATTATATAATAAAATAATTATAATAAATACACTTATTATTTTTTATTATAAGGGTTATAACTTTACTTACACACACATACATCTAACAGGTAACTAACTTACAGTTCTTGTGTCTGGTAAACTACCACATCATGAAAGGATGTTGTTCATTTTTTCCTATATCATTTTTTTGGTTGGGAATTATAACGGTAAAACTATTTTTATATTTTATATATTATATTTATAATTTTTTTCTGATTATATAATTATTATATAACATATACCTTTCTTCTTTCAATTGTTTGTGTGTATCATTATTTCGTTTGGGGAAGTTAAGACTACCACCTCCTCAAAAGTGATTTGATTCCTTCACACCGTACATGGAATGTATAAATATTATTTTAGTGAATTTATATGATATATATGTAATAATAATTCTACTATAATTATAAAATATATATATATATATATATATCATTTACTCTCTTTCTTCTAATACGACAATAAAACTAAAAAATCGCCCATGCATATGGCTACCGTCTCCATAAACGGTGTATTCCATTTCATACTTATATCATATATTGATTATTATAAATACATATATAATGAATATATATGATATTTAAACTATTTTTCACATTATTTATGTAATTAAATCATGATCTATGTAAGAGGATCTAGAATAAAAATTCAAAACATATACAAAAAATAAAACATATTTTACCAAAAACATAACATTAAAATATAGTTGTTAATATACATTTAATATAAATTTATAACAAAATAATATATGGTATTAGATATAATAATATGGTTATTTTTTATATTTATAATAAACTTATATTTATTTTAAAATATTTTTTAATGTGTATGAGTAATGTCAAGACTTAAGTTAAAAGAGTTCGGCCTCACTTTAAATTTCTGAGGGATATATGCCTTATTCACCACTCAATTCATTTCTATGGTGTATATACATTACATTTATGTATTCTCTGATTTATAAAATTTAATTTATAGGTATTTACATATCCATTTTATTATCTTTATTTCAAGGGGGTTATGTTTCAAAAGTTACCAAATCAATAAAGTAATTTTGTCTCAATTTTCATCTTTGAGACACATGCCATGTTGTGCACTGATATGTTTTCTATGAGGACCACACACTGACTTTTTACAATTTATATCATGAATAAACTTATTTTAATGATATTTTAAGCTTCATGTAATTTTATTATTTCCATTTTATTATTATTTAATGTTACCAAAGTGGTAACGGTTTATTGCTTGAATCTCATCCATTATAAATATTTTTTATGATTATGGTTCCATTGATAAAATATTGTGATGCATATCTCAAGATATATGATAATTTTTTATCACCCTTTGGGTATTAATTTTATATCCAAGTAATTGAACCATTTTTATCACAATTTGGTACTTATGATAATTAATAATTTGTTTTTATTAAATTTTACCTTATTTCTCCTTTCAGTCAGAAATTTGTGTTCTTTTAAAACCGAGTTTTCTAAAAATGATTTCAAAAAAAATTCTAGCATCCTATGATAATTTAAGGAAATTTTTAAGAAATTATTAACTTTTAAAAAAAATATATATTTAAAAAAAAATATTATTTTCATTTTAAAATCAAGTCAGTTTTTTTAACATTTATGGTGAAAAAGGAATTTTCGATATATAAGAACCTACCCACTGGTATAACCATAATTTACATGATGGTTCTTTTTAAATTTTACAAGGATATTTTTTTAAAGAAACATTTTTCCTAATATACTAGAATTTTTTTATTTTAAAATGGTTTACAAAGAAAAAAGGGTTTTCAAAAATTGTTTTATATTAATAAATGTTTTATTTGATTTTTGAAGCTTATTTTTTATGTTTTAAAAAGATTTTTTTCAAAGAAATTGATTTAAGTTATCACAAATATTATTTTGTATGTTTTCAAATTATTTTCAATGAAAATAGTTTTCAGAATTTTTTCAAACTTCTTTTATATGTTTTAAATGGAAACATTTTCAAATTGATTTTAAGACTTCTTTATAAGTTTTCAAAATATTTTCAAATAAAATTATTTTCATAAGGTTTTGTTTTTAAAAAAAATTCAAATAAGAATGGATATATTACTCAGGAAATTGTTTTAAAATATATTCCAAATTATTTTCCATCTAAGATGAAATCTGCTGATGTTTCTCATGCCTTTCTTGGAAATGGTCTAAAGGTTCCATTCAAATTATTTCTCTAATTGGTTTGTGTTTTGATGGTATGATGTTTATGAAAACTTGTTTCTATTTCATGGGTTATATTTTTTTGAAACTCATTCCTCTTCCATGGTTTATATTCTTATGAAACACATTTATCATGAATAGGTTATGCAATGATAAATACTTATGAAACCCATATCTCATTATTGGGTTAGACCATGATAAATGATAATCAAACCTACTTCAATTCATGAGTTATTCTATGATTAAAATATTATAAAACATATATATTTTCTGTAGGTTATAATATGATTAAATTTTAATGATACATATTTCTTTTCATGGGATCTGATAATATGTTTATGAAACCAATATCTTTTTATGGGTTATGATATGATGCAAGTTTTATTATATTGTGGAACATGTATGTATGATTTTATCATTTGATGGATGGGACCTATATCTCCCTCCAATGCATTGCGCAATAATTTATAACTCATGAGAAAATGATGGGAATCAAGTAGATACGCTTGATCCACTATGTGAAGATAGGAAAACTAGATCCACAATGGGAAGATTGGGAAACATGATCCACTATAGGAATATGGGGAAACACAATTGACTATGGTAATATGGGTAAACCCAATACACTATCCAAATATATTGAAACCTGATCCACTATTGGATGATGGGGAAACCTAAACAGCTTTGGGAAGATGGGGAAACCTGGTCCACTAAGAGAAGATGTGAAAACCTAATCTACTATGGGAAGATGTGGAAACCTGGTCCACTATAGGAACATGGGTAAGCCTAATCCACTATTGAATGACAAGGAAACATGGTCCACAATGGGTAGATGGGGAAACCTAATCCACTCTAAGAATATGGGGAAACCTAGTCCCTTACAAGAAAAGGACTATGACTAAGGATGGTGGTCTATCCCACATAGTAGTTGTAGTAACCATCAAGTTCCCTGATAAGTTTTTTGAAATGATCCTTGACATATAAGGAATGATATTGCATGTTTATGTGTTTTTTGAAAATTATAAACCATATGCCTATGATAATCTCACATGGTTAATGTTCCTGATTATCATATGATTCATGTCTTATGAACTTCCAATCTTTATGTTATGTATCATGTTTCTGATCTTTGGTATGCTAGGTATGATATTTGAATGTTAAGTTCATGTTCTATCACCCTTATGTTCATGTTATTCTTACATATTTACTTTATTTACCCTTTCTAGGCATTTGATCTCACCCATTTATTATGTTTCCTTTACCCAGATTATGAAGAAATGTTTTAATTAGAATTAGTAAGGGGGTAGATCTTTGTGGAAAACATTAAAGATCTTTCACTAAGTTATAGGATTTCTTATTCCATGATTCTAAAGGAACTAAACTAATATGGTCTTTGAGTGTATTTTTTAATGTATTAAGTATTATGAAAAAATGATTTAATGAATATGTAATTTATTACAAGGTTGTTATAGGTAGGTTTGTGATCAAAGAGCCCTAATAAGTAGACACATATAGTGGGGAACAAAGGTCTCTTCCACCACCACATCTAGTATGCACTGATATCATAGTGTGCAGAGTAGATGACAATTCGGTCCTCATAGGTAGGAACACCAGGCTTGCAAATGGAAGCTTCTATCAATGATTCATAGAGTATATCTAATCATGTGGTTTTTTGGATTGATTATTCACTTGGTGGTATAAGGTAGGAAAACCAAGAAGTAAATGATGCTTCCATTAATGATACATGTGGTAACCAGGAGATACTTATTTTTAATCTTATTATAAGTTATCTATTAAGTAATTAATCCACCTTATAGAAATTTCACCTTCTATTAATACTGGTTGATCCACTCAAAATATTTTCAAGTATTTTTCTTTTCCAAATTCCATATTGGTTCCCCCTATTTTTCTCTTCCAATTTCTGATTCATAAGCACCAACAAATTCCCCAACTTAGAATTTGTTTAATTTTTAATTACAAAGATCTTGTTATAAGAAAATAATTGGATCCCATATAGATTCAATATCTCCACTAAGGTTAGAAACTATTTTTGGATTAACGCCTATAAATATGATGTGTAACTTTTTATTTAATTATAGTTTTCTGGTTTATTCAAATATTTTTTCTAGTGAAAACTGCTTGGTGTTGTTTATGTTATGAAGATTGTGTGTTGATAAGAATATTTTGAATCTAGATTTATCATGGTAAAAAGGTAAGTGTGCCACTTTTATCTTACATTATATTATTTTCATTAAGTGATTCACCTTCCAAGTCAGTATATGTGAGGTATTTTTGGGATAAACCTACTAAAACTATTTAAAACATGTTTTATTATTATGCACAGTCTCATGGTTTTGAAATAAAAATTACATACATTGTCAATTTTAAATACATTTAATGTCATTTTTATATGGACACCTTATAATGTATTGTTCTTTCTCAAATGATGGTTGTGTGGCATATGGAGATCATTGAGAGAATTTGGCAAGGTCAATGTGTGTGTATCATCTTGAAGCATCATTTTCATTAAAATTTAATGGGAGTGGGATTTAAATACTATCCCCTATGAGATATTCTACCTCAATATAGTTTCATGTATTTGAATAATGTCCCCATATGATATTCTTATGTAGATAGTCAACTATAAATATGTATTCACAAGAATTAATCTATAAAAACATTTCAGTATCTAGTGGATTCATCAATGAAAAAAACACTCATAGTTCCATGTATTAACATATTATCCACTATCTTTAGATGATGTAATCTAGATGATAAAGATAGATGTTAAAAACTATAACTCCATCATAATACAAGTGAATATCATCCATAATCTTGGATGTTCTATGAGCTGGGATGAATGTTCTGGGGGTGAATTTGGTATGGATTGGAAATGGACAATTAGGGGGTAGAAAACATGGAGTGAATTCTCAACAGAGTTGAAAGAACTAGGTATATGACAACCTAGTTCTTTATCACACACTAAATCGAGATTTATTACACAAAATCTTCAATTGATACAACATAGAAGATCAAGAGGTCTATTGTCTTTGGGGATTAGTAACATTACATAACAACTTAAAATATGAAACACAACATCTTTATTAAAAACTTCATTTACATGACCACTACATTCCCTCGTACTTTGCATTGCATAGGATAACCTGAGGACATGCATAAGAAAATGGTGAGCTATAAATCCCAGTATGAGAATAAACAAGGAATAACATGATAAATAAAATACATATTAGATAATAGGAATATCAATGTATAATAATAGAAATGTGAATATAAAAGGCATGATAAATCATGATAATCATAACATGGAAATGTAGAAACAACACTTAACATGGAATTAACATGAGACAAGGCTCATTGCACATGGAGCATGAGTAAACCCTCATTTCAAATGAAGCACGAGTAAACCCTTGTTTCACATGAATTATCATGATTCAACACCTTTTTCACATTACGTATCATGATACTATACTTTATCTACTGCATTGGAGTGCTATTAGGGTGCACCCTTCTTAAACATTTCATTTCATGCATAAGTGTGCCACATGGATCATACAACGTGGAATTAATAATAATAATTTATTCTAAAATAAAGTGATGTGTAATACATACATGAATCTTTATAATCCACAAGTAAATGTGCATAAAGGTCAATACCCTTGATAGATAAATGGGCATGGTATTCATTACACAATGACATTGTCTTGGAAAATCATAGTGTAATTTCAGCAGCATGACAACGTGAAATAAGAACTCATAAAAAATGGTTGATGATAGATAAAGGGTTGTATCATAATATTTATATGAAATAGATAGTAAGGGTTCATATAGATACATTTTACAACAAAATTAATGTAATTTACATGCATAATACAAAAAAATTACTTGGATGTAATTGAGGAGATAAAAATCCCTCACGGAATTTCGGCATGGAAACAGATGTACATGTGAGGCATTAATGAGATAGAAAAGGGTTATCCCATCATAAAAACAAAAATAGGGTAGTATTGGAGGGGTGTGAAATCATACCCCAACATTTTTTATTGAAAACAAAAGGGAATAACAACTTAAAGAAAATTGGATGAAAATGAGAAAGGAAGAAATCCCTTACTTGGAACTGTGATCCCAAAGGCTTATGATAGGCTTGATAGATGCTTCTTGAGGGATTGTGGAACCTTGGGATGATTATATAGATTTTATTTTAGGGGTTGGTCAAACTCTAAAGGCTTTGAGTGAAGAGGATGTGGGAGATTGGGTGGGTTTATATAGGAAATGAGAGGGAATTGTTTATTATTTAGGTTTGGGACACCTCACATTAAACTAATCTAAACCACAAAATAGACCATGGTTTTTTCCCAGTGTTTTTGAAAACGTGGATTGGAAAACAATATTTTATAAGGTAAATTTCAGAACTTCTTAAAATAAAAGGTTTGATTATGTGAAGGTGAGTCACACTCTCAAGGAAAACAATTTAAAATGTCAAAATGTTTTATAAGCCTTGAAGGGTCCACTAAATCATTGTAAATTAAATAAATCAAACCCAAAATCAAATTATTTTAATGGTAAAACATATATTTGAAAAACATAATATCTATAGTATTTTATTACATCACTATTGGGTCATTTTGATGTCATAAAACACATTATATATTTAAACGGTATTTAATTTTTACCCAAAAATTTTACTATCTCAAAAAATTATGAAAATTTACCATTGGATAATTTTGATGCCCTAATTCCAAAAAAAATATTTATTTTATCTAAATAATTTTCTATATATTTGAATTTTTACTTTTAAAATAATAACTAACATTTATCGAAAATTCATGGGTTTTGACAAAAATATCTTTCAAACCATACTAAAAATTACAATTACATTCATAAAATTATATGATCATTTATATTTTATAAAATTTAATTTAATAATAATAATAATATTTTATTAATATATTTATTTATTTCAGAAAACCATTAATTCATCAAAACAGATTTCTTAGTATAATATTATCTAAAAATACTATTTTCTCTTTAAAAACTATTTAAAAAGTAACAATAATAAAAAGAATGCACATTATTTTTAAAAAAATGATGTACATAGTCATAGTGCTAGGTTCTTGTTACGTAACCCCTTATAACACCCACATTAGACTTAAGGGTAAGGTGTGCAATGGTGACACACTCTTGGGGTGGCTTAGATAACATCGCTCGGGTGGTAATCTCTATCAAATTCCACTTCTCCGGTAGTCGATTTCCCTCAAGATCAACATGTTCAAACTCATCTTGGGATTGGTCAAGAGCAAAGCCTAGTGAATCCACCTCTTTTCCGAGTGATGAAAAATGGAATTTTTATGGGGAAATTCTACTTGATGAGGCTATCACTTCCTTTGTCTGAGTAAATTGGATTTGTTAAAGCCCTATATATCTACTAATCGTGTGATCACTATTCAATAGATATATTAGCAACAGTTACAATTTTTAACCATATTTTAAAATAAAAAAACATAAAACCAATGAAGTTTACATTTAAATAAATAATTTACATAATGATACATTTAATATTATCAAGAGTAATTTTCATTAATAAAAGTTTGGGTCATTACAATCTTCCCCCTTAATAAATTCCTCCCTTGAAATTTCCTTTTCCCAGACTAAAATAGGTGTGGGTAAATCTACTTCATCACTTCCTCTGATTCCCACATCACTTCATTAAACTTATAGTTTCTTCACAACACCTTGATAAGGGGTATTGTCTTATTTCGTGTAACTTTTTCTCTATGATCTATGATCTTCACTGGTTGCTCCTCATAAGAAATATCATCTTCTAACTGTACCACCTCTAAAGAGAGTACATGTGAAGGGTTGGGTATGTACTTCCTTAAGATGGATACATGAAATACATCATGTACTTTGGCCATGATAGGTGGAAGTCCTAGTCGATAGGCCACAACCATGACATGATCAAGAATCTAAAAGGAGACAATGTACCTAGGACTTAACATCCCTTTCTTTCCAAACCTCATAACCATCTTCCATGGGGATATACATAGAAATACCATGTCTCTAACTTTAAACTTAAAGTCTCGTTGAAGGTTTTCTGTATAACTCTTCTATCGACACTGGGATTCCTTGATATGTTGTTGAATGGTTTTCACCTTCTCCACCATTTCTTCAACCATATCTGGTCCTAACAGCTTAATCTCACTGACTTCATCCCAACATGCGGGTATTCTCCACCTCTTCCCATACAAGGCGTCATAAGGTGCCATTCGGATGCTTGAGTATACACTGTTACTGTGGGAGAATTCAACCAGAGGATTATGTTGATCTCATCCTCCTTTAAAGTCCATTCAACATGATCTCAACATATCCTCAAGTGTTTGGATAGTCTTCTTAGATTGGCCATCAGTTTGAGGAAGATAAGTTGTACTGATGTTCAGCTCAGTATCCAGAGCATGTTGAAGACTCTTCCAAAACATATAGTTGAATCTTGGATCTCGATCGGATACAATAGATAGTGGTACTCCATACAGCCTTAACACTTCCTTGATATATATCTGTGCCAGTTGGTCCAATGAGAAATCCTCTCGAATTGCAATAAAGTGCGCAAATTTTGTAAGATGATCCACAACAACACAGATTGAATTGTTGTCTTTGGTTGTCTTCGGAAGTCCGGTGACAATGTCCATAGTGATGTTTTCCTATTTCCATGCTGGTATGGGCAATGGTTGCATCATCATATTAGACTTCTGACCCTCTACCTTCACTTACTAACACACCAGGCACTTTGTTGTACATTCAGTAATCTCTTTATTCATATTATCCCATCAATAATTATCTTGGAGATCTTGATACATCTTTGTGTTTCCTTAGAGAATATAGAAATTTGAACTATTTGCATCATCAAAAATTTCCTACTTCATCTCTTAACTTGATGGAACACATAGTATTTTCTCAAATCTCACAATTCTCTCTTCATTAACATTGATCTCTAAGGATTTCCCTCTTCTGGTAGCTTCCACTTTCTTCTGAATTTCCACATCATCCTTTTGAGAATCCTTTAACTTTTCCAAAAGAGATGGTTCAGAAATCATTTGGGAAAGGATTGATGATGTTCCTTTATTTATGATTCCCATGTCCATATTCATTGAATCTAAAAATATTGGATCCTTCTCAATTCTCATCAATGAAAGAATCATTGGGACATTTATACTTAGAGAATCCACCACCTTGTTCACATTCTCAGGGTGGTAATTGATTGAGCAGTCATAGTCTTTGATCAGCTCTAACCATTTTCATCGGTGCATGTTCAACTATTTTTGTGTGAATATATACTTGATACTTTTGTGGTCCATATATATTTCACATTTCGCCCCAAAGATATAATGCCTCCAAATTTTTAAGGAAATGATTACCGCATCCAACTCCAGATCAGGTGTTGGATAATTTTTCTCATGAACTTTCAATTTCATTGAAGCATAGGTATAGACTTTTTTATTTTGCATCATCACAAATCTCAGTCCCTTCATTGAAGCATCACTGAATACCACAAAAAATTATCCACTTGTGGATAAGTTGAGAATGGGCACAGTGATAAGCCTCCTTTTTAACTCCTTTATGATTTCTTCTCATTTATCACTACAAGAAAAATTTACTCCCATCTGAGTTATCTTGGTAAGAGGGTTTGAAAATCGTGAGAAAATTATCACAAATCATTGATAATATCCAACTTACCCCATGAAGCTACAAATATCTGTTACTGGTGTTGGCCTCATCCATCCCTCAATTGCATCTGTCATGGGTGGATCCATGGATATCCCATTGATTGTGATGATTTGGCCCAAGAATGAGACCTCCTTCCACCAGAAATCACAATTTTTGTTCTTTGCATAGAGCTACTCATTTCGCAAGGTCTCTAGTACATTTCCTAGATGCTCCTCATGAACCTACTTTGTTTTGGAGTATATGAAAATGTCATCTATAATGACTACCACAAAATTTTCAAGTTAATCTCTACATACTCTATTCATCATGTCCATGATGATTGTTGGAGAATTAGTGAGTCTGAAAGGCATTACTATGAATTCATAGTGCATGTATCTTTTATGAAAAGCAGTCTTGGGGATATCTTCCTTCTTCACCCTTAATTGATAATATCTCAACCGAAAATCTAACTTGGAGAAGTATTGTGCTCCACGCAGCTGATCAAACAAGTCATCAATTTTTGGGAGAGGATACTTGTTCTTTATCGTGTTTTTGTTAAGCTCATGACAATCGATACAAAGGCGCATTGACCCATCTTTCTTATTGATGAGGAGGACCGGTGCACCCCATGGTGAAGCACTTGGGTGTATATACCTTTTATCCAGATTCTCCTATAGTTGTTTCTTCAGTTCCTTAAGCTCTACAACATACATTCTATATGGTGTCTTGGATATTGGAAACACCCCAGGTATAAGATCAATTGAGAATTCAACATCTCTTTTACGAGAAAGACCAGGCAATTCCTCGGGATGCACTTCAGCGAATTCCCTCATAATAGGAATGGCTTCTAGGATGGTTACCTCTTTAGACTCAATTATCTGATCCAGATATGTGTGCTTATAGGGAAGTAATATCTACACTTGAGATGATGGAGCTAAAGAAGATTCATCTTCCTACTTGCACTTGTATAGAATCAAGGGTCGATTCTCCACATGGAGAGTGATTTCCCTCTCACGACAATTTATTTTATAACTATATAAAGAAATCCAATCTGTATTAAGAATTGCATCAAATTCCACTAGAGGGGGTATGTGGAGGTTCTCTGAGAAATTAAATCCACGAATTATGATAGGGGAGGAGTTATATTCATGGGATGCAATGATTTCCCCATTTTCCATACTCACTGACATCTGCACTTCCATTATTTGTGGTGGTGATGGGGTTGTTCTACTAAACTTTTGGGATATAAAAGAATGTGTAGAACCAGAATCAAAAAGTACGTTCTCTGTTCATGAATGAATAACTAGAGTACCTGTTACCACTTCATTTTTGGGGTTCACTTCGGTATTATGGATGGAAAAATATCACCCTTGTTGCCTTGGAGGTTTTTGGTTGCCTCCAAAAACCCTTGGATTAGGGAACTGATTTTCAAGATGCCTAGGTTCTTTGTAGTTGAAGCAAAGAACAATGCATTGAGAGTTGAAAGGAGCATTCCTCTCCTCTGTCGCAGCTTTGGTTTTTTCTTGTCCACACTTAATGTCTAGGTGACCTTCTCTAACACACCTAATGCATTTCCTCATCCCCTTCAAGAAATTTCTAGGTTACTTCTTTCCACACCTTTGTCAAGTGGGGTGTTGGATCTTTTTTGCACTATTGGATTTATCCATCGGACCGATAGCATTGAAGTCTAACTTACCCTTTTTATCCCCATGATACCCATGAGATTCTCTGATCTCCATTTTGACCTTGAGGGCACATCAGACAATTTCCTCATAGTTTTCAAAGTCATGGATCACTAGTGCTTTCTGCACACCATATTTCATCCCACCAAAGAAGCGGTCAACCTTTCATTCAATGGTAACGTTGAAGACGAAAGCCTATTGTGAAATCCTTGTCAATTTTTCCTCGTACACTCCAATATATTAGTCGTCTTTTTTAGTTAGGGAAAGGAATTCCCTTTCCATCTTGATCCGAAGGTTGTGTGGAAAATATTTATCAAAAAACATCTTCCATAAATATTTCTATTCCAACACCTCGATCTCTTCCTCAGGCTTTGTATTTTTTATCAACATCCACCATTGATCAGCTTCACCCTCTATACGATAAGCATCTAGGAGAACATTCTCTTGTTTACAACATTGAAGGATAAATAAGATCTTTTCAATGGATTTGATCCATTGTTCGGTGATTGAGGGATCATTTGATCCATTAAATGTAGGAGGCCTTCTTGTCATGAAGCTCTCGATAGCGACTTGTTTTTTCTTGGGGGTGTGGGTTGAACATTCATCTTGAACCATGTTTTGATTCAAATATTGAGTTAATTGTGAGAGAAGCATGACAAAGTTTTATATTCCCTCTCCCATAGGATTGGACATCACATTAACACGTTCATCACATTGATCTTCACATCGGTTGTTAGCTTGAGTCCTTATATTACTGGCCATTTTCTTGAATAAAATGAAAGTTATGGGTAACACATAAAGGGAAATCCAAGGAAAAGACTGATAAATTATAAATAAATTTTATTTCCTTAACTTATGAATCCATAGGATTCAATCTATTTTATTCATGATCAACTTTCTAACATGTATTCTTAAGGGAATTTTTTAATTCCCTTAATAAGGGTTCATACTAAGATTGTGAATTTACCAAAGCATATCCCCCAGTAGTTTCATAACCAAGAGTGCAGCAAGGCCTGTTGTCATGTACCAAGATACCCCATGTCAATCTTGAAACTACTTGTAGGGGTTTTTTCCCCTAGGTACATATGTTCCAGAGCTGCCTCTACCTGCCTGTATCTAGACAGGGCTTTATTTTCTTGATAAACCACTTAATAAATACTCACCAAAACATAGGTATGTTTTTATACTTAGTCTTGTCTCTAAGGATTTACTAGGGTTTTCTAATCCTAATCCCAAAAACAACTAAACCTATCCTTTGATACCAACTATGACAACCATGTTCTTTATTACACACTAAATCGAGATTTATTACATAAACTCTTCACCTGATACAACACCAAAGATGGAGAGTTATAGTGTCTTTGGGGATTAGGAACATTACATAAAAACATAAAACATGAAACACAATATCTTTATTGAAAACTTATTTTACATGACCACTAAATTCCCTCGTACTTAGAATTGCATGGGATAACCTGAGGACATGCATAAGAAATGGGTGAGCTATAAAGCCCTGTAAGGGAATAAAAAAGGAATAACATGAAGAATAAAATACATGTTATAAAATAGGAATATCAATGGATCATAAGAGAAACATGAACATAAAGTCATGATAAAGCATGATAATCATAACATGGAAATGTGGCAACAACACATAACATTTAATTAGTAGGAGCCAAGGCTCATTTCACATGGAGCGTGAGGAAACCCTCATTGCACATGAATCATAATTAAACCCCTATTGCACTTGAATTAGTATGAGTCAACACTCATTTCACATGACGTATCATGATACTATACTTTACACAATACATTGGAGCGTTATCAGGGTGCACCCTTCTTAAACCTTTCATTTCATGTATAAGTGTGCCACATGGATCATACAATGTGGAATCAATCATCATTGTTTATTCCATGATAAAGGGATTTGTAATACATAAACGAATATTTATAATCAATGAGTAAATTTTCATAAAGTTCAATACCCTTGATAGATAAATTGCCATGGTATTTACTACACAATGACATTAGCTTGGAATATCATAGTGCAATTTCACCTGCATAACAGCGTGAAATAAAAACTCATAAATAATAGTTGATGAGAGATAAAGGGGTGTATCATAATATTTACATGAAATGGATAGTAAGGGGGTCATATATATACATGTCCCAAAAAATGTAATGGAATTTGGATGAATAATAGAAAAGAATTACTTGGATGTAAATAAAGAGAGAGAAATCCCTCACGGAATATCGACATGGTAACAGGTGTACATGGGAGGCATTAATGAGGCAGAAAAGGTGTCTCACATCATCTAAACATAAATAGGGCAGTATATGGGAGGTGAAAAATTAGACCCCAACATTTTTAATTGAAAAAAAAAGGGTATAACAACTTAATGAAAGTTGGACGAAAATGAGAAATGAAGAAATCCCTTTCTTGGAAGTGTGATCCAAAAGGATTGGAAGAGGCTTGAGAGAGGCATATTGGGAGCATGGGACACATTGGGAGGATTATAGAGAGAGGATGGCATGGTTTGGTCGAACTCAAAAGGATTTGAGTGAAGAAAAATGGGATCTTGGGTGGGTTTATATAGAAAAGGAGAGGAAATTCTTTATTATTTAGGTTTGGGACACCTCACATTAAACTAATCAAAACCACAAACTAGCCCATGGTTTTTTCCAATGTTTTTTTTTTGAAAATGGTAGTTTAAAATAATATTTTATAATTCCAATTGCCTAAATTAGTAAAATAATTTGGTGGCTTAAGTGGAGGTGAGTCACACTCTCAAGGAAAACAATTTAAAACGACAAAATGTTTTATAAGCCTTGAAGGGTCCACTAAAGCATTGTAAATTAAATAAAACAAACCAAAAAACACATTATTTTAATGGTAAAACATATATTTGACGAAAATAGTGTTTATAGTATTTTATTACACCACTATGTGGTCATAATGATGTCATAAAACACATTATATATTTAAATGGTATTTAATTTTTACCCAAAAATTCGACCATCTCGGAAAGTTATGAAAAATTAAACATTTGATAATTTCAATTTCCTTATTCAAAATATAATATTCATTTAATCTAACTAATTTTATAAATATTTTAATTTTTACTTTTAAAATAAAAACTGACTTTTATCGAAAATTCATGGGTTTTGAAAAAAACAGCTTTCAAGCATTAATAAAAACTAAAATTGAAATCATAAATTTATATGATCATTTATATTTAATAAAAATTAATTTAGTAATAATAATAATAATTTATTAAAATATTATTTAATTAAAAAAATAATTAACTCATCAAAATAGATTTCTTAGTTGAATGTTAACTAAAAATACTATTTGTGCTTTAAAAACTATTTACAAAGTAACGATAATAAAATGAATGCACATTCTTTATATAGAAATAATGTAAATAGTAATAGTGCTAGTTTATTGTTATGTAACCTCTTATATCACCCACATAAGACCAAAGGGTAAGGTGTGCGATAGTGGTGGACTCTTGGGGTGGCTCAGATAACATCGCTCGGGTGGTAATCTCATTTAACTTCCACTTCTCCTGTAGTCGGTTCCGCTCAAGCTTAAAATGTTCAAGCTCGGCTTGGGCTTCATCAAGAGAGAATACCAATGACACCACCTTCTTTCTGAGCTCTGACAAATGGGATTTGTATGGGGCTAGTTTACTATATGTGGCCATCGCTTCTTTTTTCTGAGTAAATTGGATTTATTGAAGCCCTATATTTATACTAATCATGTTATCACTGTTCAACGACTATATTAGCAATAGTCACAATTATTAATGGTATTTTAGAATATAAAAACATAAAACCAATGAATTTTACATTTATATAAACAATTTACATAATGAGACATTTAATCAGATCAAGAAGAATTTTCATTAATGAAATTTTGGGTTGTTACAAGGTATTTATCAATATCTATGGGTTTTCCAAATTCTTATACATTGGAAAACATATCTAATCCCAAAGATCATCCATCTATTGAGCCCAGATAAAAACACCTTCCACCTAGTTCATAGTGATGTGGGTGTGATCATATTGGATTTTAATTTGATATGTAAAGACCAATTTATATGGGATATATATGATGAATTCTCCCCCCCCACCATTTTCTTCATAGTATGATGTTTTGAGAACTCCAATGGTCACCTAAGAACTACGTCATATTTCCAGACATGTTATAGGGTAGTATCCCCACACCAAAGTCGGTGGTCCATTCGATATAGAGGTCGATCAATTTATCTAAATGACTAAATCATATCCAATGGATAAGAGACCCTGAACTTTCTGGACTTATGGTAAGTGTTTGGATGTTGAAGCTTACATTCCCATCATGGATGGAATGAAATATCTGTATTGTGATGGAAGGTCTCCACCAAATCCAGTTGGTTAGGTCGGTTATTTGGTTTCTAAGGCTTGTATCTGAGAAAATATAATTATCCAGTGATGGAGAGGGGTGGAGTAATGGTTTGTTCCACCATAATGGTTTCCCATATAGAATGTGGCTGACAAATTGAATTAGAATCATTGGTACAATAAAATATATATCATATGTTGGGGAATGTCTCAAAGGGAAGGTAGCTAGTGAGCCTTGTACTAAAGTTTAAGGGTACCTCATCTCTTTGTTATGAATTAGAACCAAGTTTTCAAGTGGTAATGATGATAGAAAGAAAATGGGTTGTTCCATAGCCAATAGAGTCTTAGATTATAGGAAGAATGTTTCTTTAAATATAGTATCATCATCTCATATACCTAGAAAGAAACTTAAATATATTTTTGCATAAACTCTAGGGACTTAAGAATCTCCCCTATATTAGATTACTACTAATGATAAATATCCATAATTTTTGAGGTAGTAGAGAATATAGAGAGCATCTTTATCCATGAAGGAGATTTTGGGTGACCTCCAAATGGACGGAATTATACTCACAGGTTTTTGCCAAGTGAAAAACTCACTAGATATATCTTTTGATTACTATCTTGAGGAGGTACATAAGTACATCAATGACTTTGATGCCATAATTTAGTACTATAAGGAAGTAAAAATAAATTCAAATCATGTGGGGGAATTAATAGGGATGGAATCGAGTAGTGAATGTGATGATAATTGTCATTGTTCTCATTAAGAATAGGTTCAGAATATACCAATATTATACTTACATCGTCATAATGAATATTATCACTAAAATTTTCTTATTAATTATAGGTTTTGGATGATGCTCATTCACCTATCGCATCCCTATAATACTTTTTTGGTGGTATAATGGTTGTTCTTAGTATCTAATAAAATATAGTGTAAGAAGAGGGAGACTCGCTTGAACCATGGGGAAATATACAAAGGGTGATTTCTGATCTTGTATGGAATATTACCAATTAATAAAACTATAGTCCATCAAGAATAATTTCTTCTTGAGTATGTCCATATATAGGAACATGTAAGGATATTATAATCAAATATTCACATTGAGATCATGGTTAATATTATATATATCACATTATATTCTAATTTTGAGATGCTTATCTTGACTACTAAAAAATGTGTTGATCAATTCAAGAATTGGACTATTTTTTGGGGGCCAAGGAGTATCTACGTCTCTTGAGAATGGGAATATAATACCTATCAAAATAATAGTTAGAGAATCAATAGTAGACAAGACCCACTAGGTTCCTGACCCGATCCTTGACCTAAATATGTTGGCCATAAACCTGAATGAATTTAATTTGATAAACAACCTAATCGGTTTTATTGATACACTTTTTCATCTTGTGTTTGATGTTACCACCTTCAGTGCATCACTTCAAAAAATAATATTTCCAAAATTTCCATTTTCTTACTTCTCACCGTTTTTTTTGATATAAAAATTTTATTTTCATAAAACCATTTATGGATATTTTCACGATGTAGTCAAGATAGAGGGACCCCATGAACTTATGATCCTAATGAGGTAAAAAATTCTGAGGCCTAGGTAACTACTAGATTTTTATCAAAATAAAATACTCATAGTTATCCTTCAAGGTGGGGAGGTTTCTATTCTGACCATATCTCTGGTAGTCAAAAGTCTATTTCAAACTACATAATATTCATATTGAATCCCTAATTTTGATCAACTGAAGAATTTTTTATGTCTGTGAGTTACTCATCCATATGCTCAAAAAATTGGGGATCATGCTTTGACATCCCAACATGATGGTGATAAATATTTATTTAATACCCCAGTGCCTAGTCCCCCAAGGACTACTAGGACTAGACCCAATATATTTGATATGATCCCCAAATATATACTAATTTATATGATTTCCACCGATTTTGGTTTATAGGGTGAATAATTTCCCAGAAGGCAGTGATAGTAGAAATCAAAGAGAATATATATGTTGGTCGATGATACTCCCACCCCTTCCAAGGATATAGGTAACATGTTATAACACTATCACCTTATATTCATCAGTTTAGGATTTAGGGGGTTTGAAAATCATGAGATTTATCTACATGTGAGTATAATTTTTCATCATCGAGAAAAAGGTGAAACATCAAACTAAACTCCTCTAAGAGAAAATATAATACTACCTTACCTTACTCTCCATGTGACAGTACTTCAACAAGAGTCTAACTATTTTGTGGTTATCATGGAGAAATAGAACATGATCAAAATGAAGGATTCAAAAGTCAAAATTCTTGAACATGAGTTTCCTACAACTAATGAACAACTCATAGTACACTGAAAACTCATGGAAGAATAGAAAGCTGAATGTTGGAGTGATACTATAGAATTAGAGGATATTTTCCTTTATGAGGAAGTTAAGTCCACCAAGATTGAAAAAATTCAACATAGAATCGAAAACTATCTACAATAAATCAATAAACATGACGATTTTATGAAAAAAAATTTCTATAACAACCCATACTACACAAAAATAATTAAATAGACTCATATTTTGATAACACACTTTTCATATGATTATCAATAAAGTGAATATTTTGTCACACCTTGAATTATTTCTAAAATGTATATTTTTTCATTATCATTCTATGATTCAACATTATATTAATAAACCAAAACAATTGAGTTCCCTCCAATTTTAAATATGCCCAACTCAATTTCAAAACCATTAAAAAATTCTTCTTGGGCACGGCTCACAAATGGGTATAGTCATAGACATCTACACTACTATGCTAGATTCGGTCTGTTCAAGAATAGATGATGAATGGTATATCCTGAATGAGTTATTTGGTCTAGTATATTATGGAAATTGAGAAATATTACTTAGATTAGGTTTGGGGCCTAGCGAGCATAGCTTGATTGTTTTTGGGATCATGTGGTAGACCCCAAAATCATTATGCTTATGTTTTTTTATCTCCATAATTTTTACTAAGACATCTGCGGGGAAGACCTGGGTGATAGGAACATAACTTTTTCTTGTATCACCTCTTTTCATATTTTCAATCTAATAATTTTTCCCCCACCTCTATTTTTTCATTGAAATCTCATCAATGATAATAATAGGGATGACATTTAAGGTCTCACATCTCAGCCCAAAAAAACCCAGGTATGAGAGAACATAATAAATAGGATGTCACAATATTTATTTAGCAATATTCATGATGAAAAAATGTCTAACATTAAGGATATAAAATCTAAATGAATAGGTGAGAGGGAGGATTATGTAAATCAAAACCCAACGATACTGAATTAGGGATGATCAAATGTGATGATTGCATAAGGGGTTACCACTAACCATATTCTAATGATGGGATCCCCTATAATGTCATCAGGGTATATAGATATTATAGGTCATTCCCATCATGATGAGATGATTCTAGTTGAAAGGCCAAAATGGGTGCATATATGCAGATCCATATTGGTACATGTATTCATATCCAATGAGTAGTGATTCTTATTGTTGAGTATGATCGTTATTGATATCCAAAAATTATTTATGGGGACCCAATAACTTAGGATATGAAGTTCGTGGATGGGAAAGGGGTATTCAAGGAGGGTTCTAGTTCCCTAGAAGTTTCATCTTCATGTTTTTAACACATTATCTGGGTGAAGAAATATGACATTCAATTGAACTAACATTTATCCTAGAACAGGAGAGTCCAATGACCATAACAATACTTTCTATAAGACTATATGGTGGCCACTTGAGCTTTATACCTATTTTATTTTTTTAGTACCATGATAAATAATAAGATGTTTTTTTTAAATTGTTGTATTTTGTTTTCAAGAAAAGTTTTTGAATAAATGATATCATCCCACTTTCTATTTTTTTATTGTTTTCAAAAGAATTAGACCCATTTTTTCTAAATAATATTACTCATGTTTTCTAAAAAATCAGACTCAATATATCCATCGTAATGATGATAATATATTCAAAAGAAAAGGTTCTAATTCAAATTTCCTTGCATCCGGTATGAGAGAATTTCATAACAAGGAATTGATTTCCATTTTATTCACTCTGAATTTTGTGTGGAAAGAGTGATTACTTTGATGATGAATCAGAGTCTTCATGACTACAATAAAATTAAATGTGATGATGATTTGTTGATTCATATTTCATAAAAATCATAAGTTGATTGGAGAACTTGTGATACATGCTTATTCGAAGGAAGTGAGAACAAGAGGAGGTACTGATTGTTTTCAAAATGATTAGATTTGGGTGGAAGTGAAGAAAGAGATGATACTGATTCACTATAGCATCCGATCATCCATATGAAGCATAAAAAAAATTTCATACCAAGGATGATCATACTCAGGCTCAGTGGAAAAATTATCATACCCAAAAACTTTTGCATCTAGAAATGATCATACCCATGCCACTCAAACTCATCAATATCATACTATGTACAATCTTACTCAAGATGAGTTGAATGGTTGATTGAATTACTGAAGGAAGAGATAGATGAACTCTGATTTTCTCTCAAATTTTTTTTTCATCAAAGTGGGTAATATAAGTTTTAAAGAAAACGAGATGAATATGTTGTCGAGAGAGACTCTGAAATTCACAGAGCAGTTTTGATTTCTTCAGTTACAATTTCAAATGGTACTGATCTTTGTTTTAAAGAAATCAATTAGACACAGTAATTAAAAAAGGTTGATAGAGAAATGTATTTCAAGGATGCGAAGAATGAAAATTCATAGAATATTCTTATTGAATATGAAGTTGGAGAATCTGATTCTGAATATGAGGTATGTAAAATCCTTGACAATATTTTAATCTTGTTTTAAAAAAATTTCAAATAGTACAATAAAATACAAAGGGAAACTTCCCTTGAAATTTTTTAATGGGGATCCATTTTCTACATTGCTACCAATTTTCCTTGAATAATGAAATAATATGATAGTTAATATGAAGATATAATTCCAATAATATCCTGGAAGAAACAAGGTTACAAAGGAAAATTGTATTCCATAGAGAAATATAATAAATTATTCAACCCCAAAAGAAAAAGATTCACGTAAAAAAGATAAATGGGGAGAAGTCAGTGATGCTGAATCTGAAAAAATAGTTGATTATGGTTCTAAAAATACTTTTATTTCAATATTGAATGATGAATAATTTAGAAGAAGTATTTTTGGAGAAGAAGAAACACAACGTGAACATAATTTTAAAGAAGACTCAAAAGAATGTTTGAGAAAGGTCATAAGATTTGAAAAGGAAAAAAAGTTTGGATGATGAATGTCCCTCAAAGAGAAATCAATAATTTTTTACTAAAGAGATAGTAGGGATAATAAAATATATTGATGACTTGAATAAATCACTTGAAGAAGAAAAGAATAATAATAAGAATCTAGAGGTGAATCTAAAGGAAAAAGAAGAAGAGTTTGAACTTTTCCAAAAAAAACTCTCTAAAGATGAACTGAGCAATACAGGTTTCTAAAACTCTATTACTAAATTTGGTGAAAGTTCTCGAAATGAGAAACAAGAGATGGTTCAATTAAATTTTCCATTAAAGGGGGAGGTGAAAGGTGGAATTGTTTCTTAAATAAAGAATATTGAGAAATTTGTGTATGTTTCAGAGACCAACAAAGTTAGGAATTATAAAGTCTCCAAGTAACATGAGTCTAAAAATGTTTTAAAATAATATGAATCTGGATAAGTTTTAAATACTTCTGGTTATGATAAAGAAAAAATTAAAAGGAAGACTCTGATTGATAATAGAAAATTTAGAGGCTCAACAAACCAATAGAAGAATTTTTCTAGGTAATGTATTCATAATTCCATTTGGTATGGGAGTTTTAGAGGGAATTATTCATTCTAAGGATATTTCTAGTATTCTAGTGGGTTTTTACTTATGGATAAAAACCCATAGGTTATGAAAGCTAAATGTTTATGGGGAGTCAATTCCCTCAAAATAAGAAGTCTCAGAAGGTTGTTTTAAAGAAACATGGGAAAGGTGAACTAAAAATTGAAAATAGGTTCTAACCTTTTGAAAAAATTTGTGAAAGGTGTGAACAACCTAGACATCATGAAATGGTATTCATTATTTTATTATCAGTAAAAAAAATATTGTCAACAATTCTCAGAAGCTGAATATGAAGAAAGAAAATGAAGAAGAATATGATCTTGTTATTGAAAATTCTTTGAAAGATATAAAAGGATAATGACACTAGATTCTTGATAGTGGGTGTTATTATCATATGATAAGAGACTTTAATTTTTTGACGAATTTGAAATACTTTCAATAAGGAATAGTGATATTTGGCAATGATGAATCCTTGAAAATTAAAGGTGTTGGATCATCCATTATTAGGAATTAAAAGATGATATCAAATAAATCATTGTATGTTGATGGGATGAAAGAAAATTTTCTATGTGTTTCACAATTTTTTGATGAGAGTAAAAAATTTATCTTCAAAAAAGATGGGTTGTCTATGAAAAGATAGGAATATGGAAATATTTTTATAGTAGGACAACGTACAAAAAGAAACTTGTTTCAGGTTAGTGAAATACAAAACTCTTGTTACATTAGTGTGCTGGAATAAAATTAATTGTGGAATAAAATACTTGGAAACATGTTTTAAAGAAGCATGAGAAAGTTATCTAAAAGATATAGTGTCCAATAAATTCTTTATTTTTCAATAAGAAGAGATTGGTGTTTCACTATTTATCAAAAACTAAAGGTTACAAATGTTTTTTATAAGAAAGATGATATTTGTTCAAAATAACCCCTAGATCTAATTCATTATAAACTTTTTGGGCTAATGATAAAATAATAAAAAAAATTGAGATAATTAATTCATCACATTCATTTATTATTTTACTTTTATTACTTGTGTTATGTATATGAAACATAAATTAGATGTGGTGAAAATGTTTTAAGAGTTTCAGAAGGAAGGGTGGGAAAGAATATGATTACTTATTGAAGAGGTTAAGAACAACAAATGGTGGTGAATATAGAAGTGAATAATTCAAATGTTATATTGAGAATAATAGAATTTGGTATGAGTATAGTTTCCCATACACTCTTCAAAAAATGGGGTTGATGAAGGACATAATAGAAGTTTTGTGGAAATGATAAGAACTATGTTACTTGTGAAGGTTCTGGGTGCAGTGGAAGCGCGTGGGTGGATGTTCCCACTTGGCTTTTGTTCATTAACAATGATCAATATGGGATCAATACGATAATAAATTCTAGTCTCTACAAATCGAATCACATAAATGTACAAAGAAAACAAAAGTCTCGGAACCACAAAGTAGGATCGTTACAAGTTGATTATAATTGATTTAATCAATCGAAAAGAAAAAAAATTTGTGTGTTCATTCTTCCTTGATGTTCATGATCATGTTCTGATGTGATTCTTCATTCGTCGCAGAATCCATGTGTAGACTTCCTCTAGCGGCGATCCACATGTGTACCTCGTATCTCGGGACGTCTCCAAAGGAGTCTCCAGGTGCTAGTGTGGAGAAACCTTTTCTTGTGTTTTCCGCCTTAGATCCTCTTGATCTGATGGAAGAGGATCTCTCTCAGTCTTGATAGCATTCTTGGAGGAAGAGGTTCTTTCGATCTTGAAATAATTCCCCAGGATTGTTGTGCATAACTATTCTCTTGTGTGCGGAAAAGAGTTCTGGTTGGGAGGATATTTATAATCATGTTTGTGGTTTTAGAGTTATAAAAGTAAATAAATGTGTTACACATTTTATTTATTTCATTAAATCCCTTTTTTAAAACCCCATGTCGAGTCATTAATTCCTTGAAATGCGTCCACAATGATTATAATAAATATCATTTAATAAAATGATATTTTCCGAAAAATCCCCACTGGAAAAACTACACGGCCTATATTAATAAATAAACGGCGTGTACTTGTTTTTCATTGAAAACTACATGGAATTTACATTCAATGTACAAGACGTGTTTATCTTGTTTTCATTTATTCAATTTCTTTCAAAAAAGAAAACTACATGGCGTGTACATTTAATAATACACGGCGTGTTCTTGTTTTCTAAATCAAACTACACGGCCTGTATTCATTGATACACGGCATGTAATTATTTTATTTTATTCTTCCTCCAACATTAAAATGATTTAGGCTTCCTTGAATATTTATTAAACCACATGTGGGAATAATCTTGATTCTACTTGAGATAGTTGAATACACATAGTGTGTGACCCTCTAGGACACTTTCACATTGGCATTAACCAGGATTTCCTAAAGTCCAAGATTACTGTCCTGGAACAGGTCAAGGCACCCAAGAGAAAGAAGATGACGCCGCATTGATGTGTTACCTCATAAAAACACTTACTGTGTAATTTAATCCCTTTGTCTCAATATCTCATCAAGAAGGTTTCATGGAAGTGTCATAAACCTATATGCTTGATCTTTCGTTCTTTGACTACCTCAAATAAACTGGCCATTTACACCATGGCCATGGAATTTAAGGCAACCGATCAATTTCAATCAAAGGGACGAGATATCAACTTCCATAAATGGAAGGGAAAAATCCTTCCTTGACAAATCCATTAACAACATGTCATTCATGACGCACCCAACATACCCTACTTCCCGCCAACTGTCTCCATGATGGTTTTCATCAGTAAATCTAAGTGTGCGAGTCATGACATGAGTTAATGATAATATTCTAGTATAATGAACATTACACACGCTCATAGATAGAAATGTTTGATGACACCAAGACATGCGGAATTGCTATTGGCGGGTCTGTTCTCATAATCTCCCATCTTGGAGAATACCAAGTGCGAACTCCATGAGAGAGAGTCTCGTCTTCTTACAAGTACCCGCACATGACAGTCTGTATACGATGTGTCCTCTCATAGTATGTCATCTAACTGTAGAAAATTATTTAAGAATATTATTATATCATTTCAAGGTTCTCCTTATAGCGGGGATCTTCCATGACCTTATCAATGCAACAAATATTCCAAGACATTATTATATTATAGTCATGCAGAACAATGAACAATATATAATAAGTAAAAATTTATTTAATCAAAGTACAAAACAATTGGTTCTCAGTACACCGACCTTTACAAACTCCCACTTGGACTAGAGCCAACTTCCTATGACTTTTAGTCCGCTAGACCTCACATGATGATCGTGTTTCTGCTAAGTCAAGGCTTCAGTCAAGGGGTCCACCATGTTGTCTTCGATGGAAATACTTCTCATTTCAACTTCACCTCTCTGAGAAAAATCCCTCAAGAGATGATACATACGAAGTATGTTCTTTATCCACTGATGTGACCATGGCTCTTTTTCAAGTGCCACCGCTACAGTATTATAACAATAGAGTGTGATAGGATCATTATTGCTTTGTACTACATCTAACTCTTGGATGAATCTTCGTATCCATACTACTTATTTAGCTACCTCAGAAGCTGCGATATACTCGGAATCTGGTGTAGAATCTTCCACCACACTTTTATTTGAGCTCTTCCAGCTCACAGCACCTCTATTCAAACTGAAGATGTATCCGGTCTGTGACTTCATGTCATCTTGATCAGTCTGGAAACTAGCATCTACATGTCCTCTGATGACTAGTTCCTCATCTACTCCATAAACCAGGAATATATCCTTAGTACGCATCAGATACTTAAGGATGGTCTTGACTGCCATCCAATGGCGGTCTCCTGGATCATCTTGATATTTGACTACCACACTTAATGCGTAATCAACATCTAGCCTCATACATATCATAGCATACATGATTGACCCAATCACAGATGTGTAAGGGATCCTTGCCATTATATTTATTTCATCATGCATCTGAGGACACATTTTCTTGGAAAGATGAATGCCATGTGACACCGGCAACAATCCCCTCTTGGACCGTTCCACACTGAATCACTTCAGTATCTTGTCAATGTAGGTACTTTGTCTCAGGCCTAGCATTCTCTTGGATCTATCACGATGGATCTTGATCCCAAGAATATATGATGCCTCACCCAAGTCTTTCATGGAGAATCATTTATGCAACCATGCCATAACTAACAGTAAGACAGGTACTTCATTTCCAATTAGTAATATGTCATCAACATATACTATTAATAAAACGACTGTACTTCCACTAAATTGCTTGTAGACACAAGGCTCACATTCGTTCTTAACAAATCCAAATTCCATTACAGCATTATCAAAACAAATGTTCCATGACCTTGATGCTTTATTTAATCCATAAATGGATTTTTGCAACTTGCATACATCATTGGAATCATTTGGAGTCACAAACCATTCAGGTTGTGTCATGTAGACATCTTCTTGGAGGTTCATATTAAGTAATGCTGTTTTGACATCCATTTTCCAAATTTCATAGTCATAGTAAGCAGTAATGGAAAATAAGATTCTGATGTATTTGAGAATCGCAACCGGTGAAAAGGTTTCATCATAGTTAATTCCTTGACGTTGACTAAAACCTTTTTCAACCAGTTGTGCCTTATAGGTGTTTTCTTGCCCCTCCATGTCCAGTTTCATTGTGAATACTCATTTATTACCAATAAGATTTACATCAACTAGGGGATCTACCAAAATCCAGACTTGATTTTGGTATATGGAATCCATTTCATAATTCATAGCTTCATGCCACTTGGAAACATCGGTTCATTCAACTACTTCCTTATAGGTAATAGGATCATCATTGTTAACCAATAATGAGTCACCATCAACGGTGACAAGAAAATCATATCCTTCTGGTTCTCTCACCTCTCTTGTGCTCCTACACAGTTCTTGTGTCTCTGGAATAGATTTTTCTTCCACTGGGCTTTGTGGAATCTGTTCTTGTACCAAATCATTTGTATCTTGATCCTTGACATCATCGAAGTCTATCTCGCTCCCACTATCTCTTTTGAAGATGTGCTCCCTCTCAATGAATATGGTGTGTCTTAACACTGTAACCTTTTTGTCTGAGGGGTTGTATAGGTAATATCCCCTTCTTTCCTTGGGATATCCTATAAAGATACACTTTGTGCCTCAGGGTGCAAGTTTGTTACCTGAAGAGGCCTTAACAAATGATTCGCTACCCCACACATGTAAATTCGATAACATGACTTTGCATCCACTCCATAACTCATATGGAATACCATTTATCAATTTAGTTGGTACTTGGTTTAGTATGTGTGCTACTATTTGTAATGAATATCCCCTAAAGGACAATGGAAGACTTGCATGACTCATTATTGATCTCACCATGTCCAACAGTGTGCGGTTCCTCCTTTCACTTACACCATTCCACTGAGGTGTGTAAGGAGGAGTGAGTTGAGATATAATCCCAAACTCCCCTAAGAAATCAATGAAGTCCTGATTAAGATATTCTCCTCCTCTGTCTGAGCGGAGTTTCTTAATCTTATTACCAAGCTGGTTCTCAACATCATTCTTGTATTCTTTTAACCAATCAAAAGAATCTGACTTATACCTCATTAAGTAAATATATCCATATCTACTAAAATCATCAGTAAAAGTTATGACGTATGAGAACCCACCCCTTGCTTCAACTGGAAATAGTCCACACACATATGTGTGAACTAATTCTAGAATCTCTTTATCCCCTTTACCTTTCCCACTAATTGGGGCTTTGGTCATTTTTATTTATAGACATGCATGACAAACACTAAGTGATTTTAGTTCGAAAGAATCTAAATACCCATCTTGATGTAATTTTGTCAAATGTTTCTCATTGACATGACCTAGCTAGTGATGCCAAAGTTAGGTGTGGTATGAGTCATGTGAATTGACTTTGTCATCGATTTCCATTACTTGGTTTGTGTAGTCTAACACATAACGGTCGTTATATAAATGAGCCCTACCAAAACAAATGTTATCTTTATAAATGTAGAAACATCCACATTCAAACTTAAAGATGAATCCATCATTATCTAATCTGGATACTAAAATGATGTTTTTGGTTATATAGGGTACATAATAACATCCTTTCAAAACCAAGACCATCCCAGTAGGCAATGTGAGGTGGTAGTCTCTGAAAGCTACAGTAGGAAGTCTAGCTTCGTTGCCTACTCGTAGATCTACCTCCCCTCGATCAATACTCTTAAATCTACGTGGTTCCTATATTTGGATACATATGTGAGCACCACAAGCTTTATCTAATACCCAATTTGTAGAAACAGATAGATTTCATTTGAGGACAAATGAACCTGAATCTTCCCCTTGCTTCCTTGGATGGGTGAAATTTTTTCTTCCAGTGGCCCTTCTTGCCACATGCAAAATAAATAGCATCCTATTCCCTTACCTCCCCTTTGATATTCCTTTTCTTGAAAGGCCTTGAAGATGCTTTGGGGTTAAAGCTCTTCGCCTTCCCATTCCTTTTATTCACCATAAGGAAAGAAGGTTTTTCATGCTTCATGTCATTATCCACTTGACTAATGAGGATAATAAGATTAGACAGAGACTTCTTAATGTTGTTCATGTTGAAGTTCACAACAATGTTTGGGAAGCTCTGGGGGAGTGATGCAAGAATGAGATCGGTACCTAGTTCTTCGGGGGAGTTTAATCCCTAGAACCTCCAAGCGCTCAATGTAGCCAATGAACATGACTACATGAGGCCCAGCTGGGGCACCCACTCCACAATTTCTCAGAAATAGATCATTGGAGATCTCAACCCTTTCTTGTCTTTCTCTCTCCTGGTATAGACCACAGAGGTGATCGAGCATTCTATAGGCATCCATGTCTTCATGAGACTTCATGATCTCACTAGACATTAATGATAGCATCAAACATTGAATGTTGAGTGCATCATTCAAATGTTTATCGTAGACAAGGAAATCTTCATCACTCGCCCCTTGGGAAGGAGAATCAGAAAGTGAGGACTCCAGCACATAAAACGTTCATTAATGGAATAGGATAACCCGAAGGCGCCTAAACCATTCCTGAAAGTTACTACTGGTGAGGATATTGTCTTTATCCAGAATAGATCGCAGAGAAAATGTGGTTGATGAGTTTTTCATTTCGATTCAACAAATCAGAAGAGCAGTTTTATCAGTACCTTTTGATTACATTTTATGAAAAATAATAAATGAATTTATTAATTCTCCCACCATTTTATCAAGTCCCAATGACCCTCACCATTGAACTTGGAATGTCCAGTTTCTTTGACATTCTAGTGGAAAGGATCCATATTCCCCTTTGTATAACCCCAACTTGGGTATGTCAAGCTATTTGAAGGTATTTAGGTAGGCAGTTCTTTGCCAACTATGAGCTTATAGTTCCTTGATCTGTTGAGTGGACTCCCCAATCCTAAAATCCTGACTTGGATTTTCTCAACTCTTGCCTCCAATATTACATCAAGTCCAGCAATGGCTACTCCTCTTGATGTAATATGTTTAAGTCAACCTGAAACCATTCATAAGGGCTTCCTTTATAAAATTAAGTGTCCCAACAAGGGTTGGTCAAACACATAGTATTATTGAGTCTTTCCCTTAATCAAGTAACAGAAGTTATGGTCTAACATAATATGTTATTGAGGGATTCTAATCTTTTATGCGTAGTTTTTCATTATCACATTCTTGTTAATATTAAGTGATGCTAGCTTAAGTGATTAACCATGTTCTGATAATGTTTACGCATAGTCTGGTTTTATTTTATTCCATATTTTCATGCTTGTTTATTTCATTAATTATGTAATCGCCAAAACACGTACATAATAAATAAACTTTGCAATCAGACAGTAATAAAATAATATGAAATGATAATGAGCATCTATTGGTTACCTTATCTAGCGGTTTTGATAAGATAACCCTGACCTAGGGAAAACACCTTGAACCTGATGGTTCATGTTTTGTAGCTCCCACCTATCCACCTTTGTATCTTCTTGGGTTAGTTTCACCTCAGCTTCAGATTTCGAACCATCTCATCCATCTTGGGAGATCCTCCATTACATGGGTTTTACATTAAAGAAACCATGGGCACGCAGACCCTACATTTTATTGGAAGAAGGCTCACATGCCAACAAATTTAAATTAAAAAATTTAAATGAAACCATACACCCATAAAAACGGTCTTTGGTCTAGCTCATGATCATCCATAACATGCAAAGACATTTATGCATATTTAGAATTCAAATTCTTTTAATCGTCCTTTAATTTAAGATAAGTCGTGCTCGAATTCAATTAATTATGATCTTATAATTAATCAATTATTTATCTTAAATTCCCTTTTGAATTTCCTTGAGATTCTTCTCATCCATATCCCTTGTACAAGTCTTTGTACTTTTGGAGGAAACCTGGTGAAATTTCTGGAAAGTACACGGTGTGTAGTTTTTATTTACACGACCTGTATTTCTCTTCACCTTTTATCCAAAGTACACGCCGGGGGCTTTAATGCGTTTTCTGTACTTTGAAAATTTTGGAGTACACGACATGTATATGAATCATACATGGTGTGTACTTCCCTATTATGTGGTAACCGTCCTAGAAATCCCATGTACAAGGAACATAGTTTCTCCTTGTACACGGTTTCACCTAGACCAGATCGGACTACACGGTGTGTTGCTCTAACATACACGTCGTGTATTCCTATTTTCCACGCGCCATTCATTTCTAGTCAGCACGGCATAATCAATACTTAGGCATACTCAATTCACATGGTGTGGTTTGGTGGACTAGTGCTGGTTTGTTGAACCTAAGTACACGACATGTAGTTTTTATTACACGTCGTGTATTTCTGTGTTGTATAGACGGAAAGAGAGGATCCTCCGGATGAGTTCCTCATTTTTATTTTAATAAAAATTAAAATTAAAAGGCCATTTCTGTGATGTGAATCTAGTAATGATGGAGGAAGAACATATCTCATTTATTCAGATTTAGAGAACGATTTATTTCAAATTGAATCAAATATAAATGCGTAAATTATCAACGATAATTAAATAACTATAATCAACATTGTAACCTCGCTCTGATACAATTTGAAGGTTCTGGGCATAGGGAAAGCACGTGGGTGGATATTCCCACTTGGATTTTTGTCATTAACAATGATCAATCCAGGATCAATACGACGATAAATGCCAGTCTCCACGGATCGAATCACATAAATGGACAAAGAAAACAAAATTCCCAAAAAGACAAAGTAGGATCATTACAAGTTGATTATAATTAATTTAATCAATTGAAAAGAAAAAAATTTTTGGTGTTCTTTATTTGTTTATGTTCTTGATCATGTTCCGATGTGATTCGTCGTTGCGTCGTAGAAGCCAAGTGTAGACTTCCTCTAGCGTTGATCCACACGTGTACCTCGTATCTCGGGATGTCACCAAAGGAGTCTCCAGGTGCTAGTGTGGAGAAACCTTTTCTTGCGTTGTCCGCCTTAGATCGTCTTGATCCGATGGAAGGGGATCTCTCTCGGTCTTGAGAGCGTTCTTGGAGGAAGATGTTCTTTCAGGCTTGAAATAATTCTACAGAGTTGTTGTGCACAACGATTCTCTTGTGTGTGGAAAAGAGTTGGGTTGTGAGGATATTTATAATCAGGTTTGAGGTTTTAGAGTTATGACAATAAATAAAAGTGTTACGCGTTTTATTTATTTCATTAAATCCCTTTTGGAAACCCCATGTCGAGTCATTAAATCCTTGACATGCGCCTAGACTAATTATAATAAATATCATTTAATAAAACAATATTTTTCTCAAAATCCTGACTGGAAAAACTACATGACTTATATTAATAAATATACGGCATGTACTTTATTTTAATTTAAAACTACACGAAATGTACATTAAATGTACACGGCATGTATATTTTTTTTCCATTTATTCATTTCATTTCCAAAATGAAAACTACACGGCATATACATTTAATAATACACGGAGTGTACTTGTTTTCTAAATAAAACTACATGGCGTGTAATCATTGATACATGGAGTTTACTTATTTTATTTTATTCTTCCTCTAACATTAAAATGATTTATTCTTACTTGAATAATTATTAAACCATGTATAGGAATAATCTTTATTCTACTTGAGATACTTGAATACACTTATTGTGTGACCCTCCAGGCCTTTTTCTCGTTTACATTAGGCGGGCTTGCCTAAAGTCCAAGATTATTGTCTAGCAACAGGTCAAGGTACCCAAGAGAAAGAAGTTGACGCCACATTGATGTATCACCTCATACAAATTCTTATTTTGTAATTTAATTCCTTTGTCTCAATATCTCATCAAGAAGGTTTCATGGCAGTGTCATAAACCTATATGCTTGATCTGTCGTTCTTTGAATACCTGTAATAAACTCATCATTTACACCATAGACATGGAATTTAAGGCGGAAGTTCTATTTCAATCAAAGGGACGAGATATCAACTTCCATAAATGGAAGGGAAAAATCCTTCCTCGACTTATACATTAATAACATGTCATTTGTGATGCACCAAACTTACCCTACTTCCCGCCAAATGTCTGCGTGAAAGTTTTCATCAGTAAATCTAAGTGCACGAGTCATGACATGAGTTAATCATAATCTTCCCGTCTAAGGACCATTACACATGCTCGTAGACAGAAATTTCTAATGACACCAAGACATGCGGAATTTCTATTGGCGGGTCTGTTCTCATAATCTCCCATCTTGGTTATTACCAAGTGTGAACTCCATGAGAGAGAGTCGCCTCATCTTACGAGTACTCGCACATGACGGTCTGTATACTATGTGTCCTCTCATAGTATTTCATCCAACCAGAAAACTTTATTTAAGAATATTATTATAGAATTTCGTGTTTCTCATCATAGCGGGGATCTACCATGACCTTATCAATGAAACAAATATTCCAGGAAATTATTATATTATAGTCATACAGAACAATGAACAATATATAATAAGTGAACATTTATGTAATCAAAGTTCCAAACAGTTGGTTCTCAAGACACCAACCCTTACAACTTGATCATGATCTCTCTCATTAATTTTGGAGGCAATCCATGAGTACTTTTTTTATATTCAAAACCATTTTTTCTATAGACCTCTATAAATTATGACTCTATATGAATTTTTTTGTGGAGAAACTCCATGTTTTATGTACTTTACAGTTTTTTGGAGTTAGTGTGTTATTAAAAGGAAAGGTGGAAACTGTGGTAAGTTTAACCAGAAAGGTGAAGAAGGAATATTTCTTAGCTATTCTCAAGAATGAAGAGGATATAGATGCTTCAATAAAAAAATTAGGAATAATTGTTGATTCATTTGATCTGAAATTGATTTAAGTATCTAAGAAAGAGAAACATACTCTGTAAGACAAGGAAGTTGAGAAAGTTGAAGAAAACAATTCTGATAGGGATACAAACAATTGTAATCCTTCTCATGAATAAGAAATGGACTCAAAGATATCTAGTGATGAGAATTACTCTTGAAAATATCATGCATGGTTGAGAAAACAAGTTGAATATCATAATATAATTAGTGATCAACATCAAAAAGTTCAAACTATAAGAACAAAGAATGTTATTTTACATAAATCTTTGTATTCAAAAGTGTAACGGAATGATGTGAAAGAAGATTTTGAACCTTTTGAAATGGTTCAAGCCACGAATGAATAATTAGATCAGATATAAAAGAACAATACATGGGAAATCATAACAATGATTGAAAACAAAAATAACATTGGAATAAATGGTCTTTATAAAACAAGATGGATGAAAAAGATGAAGTTATAAGAAATAAAGCAAGATTGGTTTTCAAAGGGTATTCATAGTTTGAATGAATTGATTTCGATGAAAAATTTTCTCTGGTGGCTAGATTAGAAACAATTAGAATCATTTTTTTTCTATTTCTTCACAATGTGGCTACAAGATTTTTCAAATGGATGTTAAATCGGATTTCTTGAATTATAATCTTGAAGATAAATATTATATTGAACAAACTTGTGGCTTTATTGTTGGTAAATATGATAGTTCTGTGTATATATTGAGTAAAGTATTATATAGGATTAAACAAGCTCTGAGGGAATAATATTCCAAATTGGATAGATTATTAAGGAAAATGAATTTCAACAAAGGAGGAGTGGATAGTAATATCTACATCATATAAATTCAAAAGTATTTCCTCATTTTGATTATTTATGTTGATGAAATTATCTTTGTTGGGAATGATGAAAGAAGTTGTGAATGGTTTTCTAAAAAAATGATGAAAGTATTTGAAATCTGTATGCTGGGGGAAATGATATACTTTCTTAGGTTACAAATACGCCAAAGGAAATAATGCATTTTTCTTTCTCAAAAAAATTATTCCAAGTAACTTCTTAAAAGTTTTATCATGGACAATTAGAAACCAATATCTACACCAATATTTTTGGGAACAATGTTATCTAAATATGGAGATAGAAAAAAGTGAATTAGAAAGAATTTAAAAAGATGATTTGAAGTATATTATATTTTACAATCTCAAGATCCTACATTGTCTATGATGTTACTTTAAGTTAAATATTCTAGAGTGATCTAAAAGAATCACACATACATGATGGAAAATGAATTTTCATATATATCAAACACATAATAGAATTCAAAATCAGATATGGAAACTCATATGGTATTGAATTTTTTGGGTATTAATATTCTAATTAAGTAGGAAATGTTGATGATATAAGATCCACATCTAGTGGAGTATTCTTTCTAGGAAAGATTTTTTTTTTCTGGAATTAAAAAAATCGAATTAAGTAACTCTCAGTATGGCTGATGCTAAGTAGGTTTCTTCCACTCAATCTGCAACTCAACCTATATGGATGAAAAATCAATTGGAATATTTACTTGTTGAAGTAAAGTTACCTTTTCTATTGGGTTGTGGAAATCAAAGAATAATCAGTCTCACTAGGAATCATGTTAAACATTCTCATTCAAAACATATTGATATCCAATATCATTTCAACAATGATCATTTGAAGAATAATTAATTAAAGCAAGAGTATGTTCCAACATTGGAACAAGTTTCGGCCATATTCAAAAAACCTTTATTGAAGTAATTATTTTCTAAATTGAGGTTGAAAATGGTTGTACAACCTCTTTCTCTTAAAGTTTTAGGTTTGTGTTTTCTTCCCTCTATCATTTTACTTTTGGATAGTTTTTTAATGGGAGAGAATGAATTGTTTCATAAATCTTTTCAATTAATGCATGTGAAAAAGATGGAATTATGGGTTAGCTGTAAATTTAGAATTTTATTGTGTGTGAAATATTCTAACAGTTTTATGGAATGGTTATAAAAATAAATCGTTTTTTATTTCAGGGAGGATGAAGAAAATATGATGTTAAGAAAGACCTAAGGAAGGAAAAAGAAATAGTTTTTCATGATCAATACTTTTGGATAGCATGGGTTTTCTATCACTGGTTCTTGTTTCCTACAATGAGTTAGCTCACGTTGTTTTAAAATTATTGATATGTAATCAATTTCTTAAGGATACAATGTTTAGTGGTTTATGAAACTTGGTTGAAAACAAAATCCAAAGGGGGATATTGTTAGTACCAAGTTTAATATGAAGGTATGTGTTTTATGTTGTTGTATATTGTTGTCATGGAATGTTTTTAAATAAAGTAAATCACCTCAATTTTTATTTAGTAATTGTTTACAAAAGAATCAGACTCAAGTTTTTAAAAGAATCAGACTCATGTTTTCTGAAAAATCAAACTCAATATTTCATGTATAACGAGGAGAGGTTGTTTGAAAGAAACGGTTTTGATCGGTATTTCATTGGGTCCGACATGGGATAATATACTAATGAGGAATTTATTTTCACCGGATTCACTCTGAATTCGGGGTGGAAGGATTGATTATTTTTTTGAAGTATCAGAGTCTATATGACTATGAGAAAATTAAATGTGATTATTATTTTTTGATTCATATTTCATAAAAATCATAAGTTTATTATATAAATTTAAGTAAAAGATTATTGGAAGAAAGTGGTAACAAAATGTAGTATTGATTGTTTTCAAAATCATTGGATCCTGGTGGAAGTGAAGAAAGAGATGTTGTCGATTCACTATTGCATATGATCATCCATTTAAAGCATAAATTTTTTTTGTACCCAGGATGATCATACTCAGGATCAGGAGGAAAATTATCATACACAGAAATTATTGTATCCAAAAATGATCATTCTTATGACAATCATACTCATAAAGATCATACATTGCACAATCATACACAGGCTAGTTGAATGGTTGATTGAATTGCTGAATGAAGAGACAGATGAACTCTGATTTTCACTCAAATTTATTTATTCAATGTGGGTAAAGAGAAGTACTGGATAGAACGAGATTTATATGTTCTTGAGGGGGGTTTGAAATTCAAAGAGCAGTTTTGATTTCATCATTTACAATTTCAAATTGTACTGATCATTGTTTTGAAGAAATCAATCAGACTTGTTAATTGAAAATCAAACTCATCAATTGAAATAAAACAGGTGATTCAAATTAATGTTTGAAGAAGGATATTAATTTTGAAGAAGAATTTAGAAGATTTGATTGGATTTTATGATGTCATAATACACTTGAAATTTTAGATTAAATTGAGATGTAGGTGAATTTAAGTGAGTGGGAAAAAAAGGGATTCTTGCCATATCATCTCAAGGGTCAACAATAAAAGAAGAAAAGTACATTGTATTTTTCTATTGACTGTTGTAATGTTCATGAGAGATAATATCCAAGTTTTAGATAGAATAATATGTTTCCATATTCAATTCTGTTGAATAATTTTTGATAGATTTAAGTGAAAGAGAAGTGAAAAGATCATACAATTCTATTCAGCTGATTATCATACCCATTGTTTATCATACTCAGTTGATTACTATATTTGTTTTATTAATCATATTTGGATGATCATTATATATGGTTGGATTAATTGTATTATAATTTCCATAGTTGGAACTTTTGGGCGGTGGAGGAGGAGGTTTTGATTCATCTTGATCGTACTCAGACAATGTTGCATTCTTTAGAAATGAGCAATCAGACCTAGAAGAATCGTACTATAGAAAATTGTATTGACAGGATCATACTCAGAAGAATTGAACTGGGAAAATCATACTCAGGAATGTTGGACTGTGTTTATCTTAACTAAGTATAGGGAGTTCTTACCATATTCTAGGTAAAAAAGGGAATAATTTTTTTTAATGGAATACATTTGTGGAATTGAAAAAGAATCATAAGTAACATGAGTTGTTACAAAAACATTGTATTAACCTATTTGTGCTATGTGGGTGCACACGCACTATTGTAATTATTTACATAGTGCTACATGAGTATAAGGGTTTATCCTATTCATTGTAATTCAAGGATTGATTTCTAGTGGATTGTGTGGTATTGGATCATTACTTAACCATACTAAGGACATAGATATTCTAATTGAATAGTTAACTTTGTAAATACTTATGTTCCTTTAGATATGTGGTTGAATTTGTTTTAGGAAGTAATTGAATCTTAAATAGAATGGAAGGGTTGTTTCATGGAAACATAAAATAAAAAGTATCATTGATTCGCCCCTCCCCCTCTCGGTGATACAATCATCCTAATTGGGAACTTTCATATTTATGCTTTTATTATTTCCTAAGCAACGTATAGGGGAAACTTAGTGAGTAAGGACTTTTCATTTTCCTAGAATTCCCTCTGTATATTTTCAACATGAAAATTTTTGCATCCATTTCACTTTGATTTTAACATTGTGTGATTAGGAACTTTGATTTCTATAGAATATGTTCTTATAGATTTAACATAACATGTTGTTTTTTATGGTCATAGATCTTCAACCATAAGTGAAATAGAAGTGAATAAATATAAAATTTATTTGGGTCTCAAGAACCAAATACACCATAACACCTTGTGAATAGGTAAAAATAATGATCATGACATAAATTACAAGTTGAATCTATTGGATCAAGAATGATGATATGGTATTGTTATATAATATAAGATCGATGAGAACATTTGAATGATGGGTCTATTAAGATTCTGTTAGTACATATAGACATCAAAGGACTATCCCCTCATAATGAGATACTTCTTTTTGACAATCCAAAATGGGGACACATATAGAGATCCATATTAGGGAATGTATACATTTCCAATCAGAAGTTACCCTTATATTTATATATGATTGTTATAGATATCCATGGAATATTTATTTCAATCCAAGAAACTCAAAAATCAATGTATGACTTATGGAACAAGGGTTGTTCAAAATATGTTATAGAGGAACTCTAGACCTAATCTTGCAGTGTCAAGGAAATCATGGTCCTATAGAAAGTATTAAATATGAATGGTGATATACGGATGAGTCCAGAGTAAAAATATTTATACATCACTACATATATCAATTTAACAAGAATCAAGCCACATGTTATTCTAATGATATAGGGGCATTATCACATTCTAGGTTCATAGATAAATAATCCTATATGTAAGACTAATAAATAGACCAATATCATATATAATAAGGGATCCATTATCATGTTTTATAGACATATCCCTAGGTGTTCTGAGATGATAATGAAAAAACCTCATATCAAATGGTTTGATAAAGATATATTTCATGGCTTGGACCAGGGAAAGGAACCCAAGCATCACTACATATCCTGGAAATTTGATAATCAATTCAAACATTTTACATTATATTTTTGAAGAATACTATACATATTCACATCATATATAGAAGTGGTGGAAGTATAATACGTTTCAATGTCTCATAGATTAGACATATTCCACACATTTTAACATCTTATGATGAGGGCATTCACTATCTTCCATAGGTTGTACGTGTCTATAATGTTTCCCGAGAACATTAACCAGAATCACTAAGATCACATGATTCATTATCAATGTGACAAGAAAGAGGTGACTAGAGGACCACCTATGTTTCCTAATAGTATATGACAAAATAGAAACAAAAAATATGAGTTACATTTGAGATTTTCACTCCAGAAATATAGGATTATTATATGGAAATTATTTTCTTCACTTTACATTCTAGTGTGTAGATATAAGTCAAATACCATATTTTCACACTATATGATGAAGATTTTTCTGTGTATTTTAAGATCATTTTTCATGGAAAAAATGGTTCCAAATGGAGTGACCAATATATCGGTAAATTTTTCACCATTCAAATTTTACAAATAAAATTACTAAAAAAATTGATCTCGAATTGGGAAACCTATGATTGCATAAAAGGAACATTACACTTTACATTATTACATATCTTGAGACATTAGGAATCAGGCCGCATGTAGTTCTTAATACTAAACCCCTATATAGACCGGACGCGTATTCAGAATGAGGAAATTTATTACTTTGATATTGTGGGTGGGCCAATAATAAGATATTTTTATATCAGTATATACCTTGTTTGATAAGAATCAAATAAAATTTATTTTTTATACTCCCCATGAATATATTTGACTCATATGTATGGGAGGCATCACACTATTTTTTAGACTGTGTTTGGGCCTAGAATAATAGATCTTAGTGTCACAATTTATTTTGTGCTAACAAGAATAAAGGCATATACAGTACATAGATGTTTTCTACATATATCAATCTCACATATAGGGAGATAGGATAATAGATTCAGATATCATTGTGCATCTTGTGAATCTTGTGCCAATGGGAATCTTTACACACATAGTTCTAGTGAGGGTAGTCCCGGATGCCGATTAGGATCTAACATAGGGGTGATACCATTTATTATTGATGAAGTTTATAGTAGGGTATAGGATAAGGAATCCTGGAATCACTACATATCCTAAAATAATAATAATTAAGCCATACATAGTTCTTGATTATGGGTTCCTTACATAGATCTGAATTTTATACAAAGAACAAGGGTCATTGATGATTTTAGGCATGGTATAGTGCATTAAAAAGACTTATATATGTATTGATCTCTCATGTAGTATAATGAAAATATTTTATGGGGAATAGGTCACTATGATTAGTTCAAAATTCATGTAGGATGGACTTGAGAACATTTAGATGAAGGTTGTAATGCTTGAATCAATGTATATTGAATTTAAAGGTCATGTGATTATGTTATGAGTGGAATGAATATTAATTTTATATGTAATGGACCCATAATAAGTTGGTTTAACATCATGAAAATAGGAAATTTTCATGAAATTTAATGTTGTGTGACAAGGATGTTCTATGTAAATTTTAAAGACTTACCGAATAGACTATTTCTATATAGTTTAGAGTCACACAACTCTTACATTGTTGTTTTATAGGTTTGATTCCTATAGCATAAATGTTTTTCAATGTGATGTATCATGTAAATTATTTTTTAGTTAACTAGACATTAGTAGAAGGCATGATGTACTTTACATCCATAGTAATCAGGAAATAGGCCCTGTTAAGGTAATACTCATGTATAACTTAATATACACCCACCCCACATTGGCTATAATTTTCTAGGCTTCTTCCATAGTATCATTAGATATTTGGGAACCAGAAAAATCTCTCCATATAGAAAATAATCGTTGTCGAATTTCCTATTGAGAGCTCATGAAACTAGTTTTTTGATAGATTTCAATATTGTTCAGCGTCTGCAATATCTTATCTTTATGTTTTTTCAATTCATCCAACCGTTTTTTGTATTTTATATCTTATGATAGTCAGTTGAAGATGGTGAAATGGAGGTAATAATAAACTCTATGGGTAAAACAACCTCTTTCCAATACAAAATTAATCATGGAGTCTTGCGTGGAAGTGCGGGTTGTGGTGTGACAAACCCATAAAGCATGCAATAGCTTGTCTGGACAAGACATTATTTTTATCCACTGTGTTTAAAAGGATGTTGGATAGAGACTTATTAAAAGATTATATATTACCATATTTAACTACATGATAGTGGGGGGAATGGTTGGATTGGGTGTTGTATTATTGATGAATCCCTTTCTACTTGGAAGAACAAAAATTGGTGCCATTGGCTACTAATATCGTGTGAGGGAAACCAAAACCATTGATCATGTTTGACCTCACAAAGTAGATAATATTTTTTCAAACTCCTTTAGGTGCATATCCTTGGCCCCTTAGATAATAAATTAGTGGTAGTAATGATGAACTTGAATTTCTTAGAAACAGCTATGGGATATGGCCACATGACATCTATTCCCCATATGAAAAAAGAGATATGAGTATCTAAGGGGGATTAGTAGATATGGATGATGATAAATGAAGTTGGAATGTGTTTCGAATGCATGAAACCTTTTAGATAAATATATATAGTGATCTACCATAATTGGACAAAGATATTTAATTCTTTTAACTTGATACAAAATCTTGGCCCATGATTGGTGGAAACTGCATATACCAGCATGGACTTCTCACATAATGATGGGAACTCCCCCCCCCCATGAAATGCATTTGGGGAGGACTCCATCAAATATTTGGTTATAAATACTCTTAAAAAGTCATGGTCTATCATGAAAGGATAATTTTATCACATGATTGTAGATTTATACTTTTTTAGACCTATCTGATGGGATTTTCCCATTCTATAGGTATTAGATAATCATGGACATTTAATAATCAATTTTTCTGATCATTGTAGTGACACCTCTTATAATACAATTGAAGTGTGAATATTATTGATTTCATCCATATCGTGGGTCAGAAAACGGGTGATGAACCATCGATGAGTGATGTAGATTATCGATTCATCCTTATCTAGATTTTCCAAGGTTGTGGTGATATTTTTCAGTTCATCAGTGTGGGGGTTATTTAACCATGTGACATGAAATAATTGGATCGGGATGGAAATGTTTCATGATCTCCCAAGAATAATCATTCTTAGGGATCAATTAATATTTCTTTATGTTGTCTTCACAGTTTATTTTCATAATCACCAGCTTTTAATCTCCTTTGATATATAGTCAGATATCTGATTTATAGAGAGCATGCTCTAAACTAGTGATGAGGGACATATATTTATCTTCATTTTTAGAGAAACCTCTAGATAGTTGGAATTAATAATGAAGTAAAAATCCTATTTATTAGATAATGATAATTTCTATTATATCCTGATTTTACTTTATATCTTCTATTATTTTCCCTATTGGACTTCTAGAGGCATCATCAAAATACATCTCTGGCAACTAGGGAGTGTTTCACATAGGGAACACTTCTCTATCTGGGAGTCTTTTATCCACTAATGTGTTTTATGGAGTGGTATGGGTTGTAATAAAATCCCCCAAGGTTTTTCTTTTTTCTTATTTCTACAATACAACCCAATTCAAACTATTTTAAAATGAAATACCATCAAACTGAACATCTAGAAAACATTGAACATATTAGGATGTACTTTACTCGATCAAAATGAGATACCAAATGAACCTTTTGGTGCAAAAAGTAGTGTCTCAATTTTTTTACTAGAAATATCAGATTGAGGAATATATTCTTTATGTCATAATATCATGTATATACATTGATTGTTATCATATTTTGATCATATATGTGTTTTTCTATACTAGATTCATTTTTATGGTGGAGAATAAGTTTAAGTGACTTCTCTTGGGATTACATGTAAAGAATTAGTGGCCTCCATTTAACCAGAGGCATCAAGATTCTTGGGTTCATGAGATACTTCTTGAGACCATTGAAATCATTCTGGAATTCATTATCTCACCAGTAGGTGATTATTTTCTTTATCATTATAGTGAACAACAAAAACATCCCTACCAAATTAGTGATGGATCATATAATATAAGTGAGATAACCTTGGAGTCCTCTCAATTAATTGATATTTCAAGGTGGGGGAATGTTTATAATTTCCCCAATATTTTTAGAATCATCACTAAGGCCATAGTGGCACAAAATGAAGTAGAGGAAATTTTCTAATGTTTCCCTGAACAACCATTTGAGAGGATTAATATTTATATTGTATTTTCGATGTTTATTTAAAAAATAACCCAATTTAGCTAAGGTGATCAGAAAAAAATATATACATAACAACCATATCATACACATAGTACTCCATTTTCATTTATAAAAGGGGTTGGAAGATATTATGGATGGATTGTTGATATGTAGTATCAGTTAGCTTCAATATGAATGACATCACCTGATAACAATAAACCCTATGTGGTTCTATTAAAGTAATGGATTCCTAAACTTCATAATTCATGTGGTTTTGATTAGATCTAGATTATCCATCCATAAAGGAGAAGGAATCAAAGTTATATGAGGAATTGATCAATAATTCTATGATCGAGATAAGGAAACCAACCTTTCAAAAATGCCAATTTAAATATATGAAGTTAATGTAGACTTGAATTTTTAAATTCTTCTTATTGAAAAGGTCTATATTGGTTAACCACTTCAAATATTAGACTTATTGAAAAAAATACCTTGATGAGATTACCTACTTTTGTTTCCACTTTAGCATCAGGAGCTGAATATATTCCCCTTATGGACTACATATAATCATGATTATCTTTAGATATCCCAAGAAGATGGGTGTCTACCTTAGGATCTAATTTGGGTATCTCAGTGTAGTTTCATCCAAAAACAAATTGGTGTTTATTTAAAAAGGATATTAATTCCTCCAACTCTATGGGGAAATGTTGGAATTGATCAATGTTTATCATTTTTCCTCCTTTTTTGAGATTACCATGTTTTGGTTCATCCACAATAGTCTAGACACTTTCCAAATGTAGGGACAAATCCATGAGATCTTGTTTTTCTTACACTTCCTCTATTTCCTCCACATATTTTTCACTATGAAGTATAGATGAAAAGGACATAGTTTAAAATTAAATATATTTTCATAACCCAAAGATGAGAAAGAGTTACATATTTAGATCTTGATATATAGATATGGGGAATTTTCTTGAGAGGAGCTACCTTCAAAGGTGAATATATTAAGAGTGAATAATGATGATATCTATGGATTTTTAAGAGATTATCCTAGGTAATTGGCTCTAAGGGTATATTTACCCCCTTGAAATAAAATGGAATTGTAGATATCATGAAGATATGGGATCATATTTATATATCTTGCAAGATCTGTGTGCCTTATTGATGCATTTTTCCTAGATTCAACACCTAAATCAAGTGGATAGGGAATACAAATTCATCACCAAGTGTGAGATATAGACTATCGATTATGGATTTCAACCCATTTGGTTCTGAAACATGGACTATATATTTTATAATTAGTTTTTCTCCTATCTCTTGTATACAGATGCCTCAACATACTAGGCATCACAGGAATCAAAAGGGGATCCATCATTGTAAAACACACTAACTTTCCTATTGATTTCATACTTCATGAATTGATAGTATGATGAAGGTATCGTGACATGTATATGGATACATGGCCTTCCCAACATAAAATTGAATTCCATTTTCTACTATACTACCATGAAGTCAGAGTCTTAGATGACATCTCTGAAATGGGTCTTCAATATGATCTTTCTAATTTATTTTTCTTACTTTTGTCAAACCCTTAAATGGTAAACTTGAATAGAGATATATATATCTCATCATAACCTAGAAAAATAATTTTTCATGTTACAATGAGATTGATTATAGACCCATTTTCCTCTAATTTTTTATGGACATCAATATTATTGAGATTTCCAAATAGATATAAAGGTATAATGTGCTATTTTGTCACATATTCATGGTCTTTTTTTGAATTTGATGATTTCATGATAGCCATTCATATTGACCACCAAATGATATACCTCTATTGTAGAAACATAATTTTCAAAATCCTGATGACTATAAAGATCATAAATCAAGGATTTTTGGATCTATATTGATAGTTGGTGTGCATCTAAGACCAAAATTTTGGTTGTAATGGAGGCCCAGTACTTCAAGAAATAATATGTCTAAACTATGGTCTGAAGTTATTATGAGGTTGTTGTTCTTTGAGTTGTGTTTTCAATATAATTTGTGTCCATAATAGAAGAATTTGTTTATGAATCAAATTAGAAGGAATTTTTTATGTTTTAATATGGATTATATTGACTTCGAAATTTATTTTACACAATCAAAAAAATTGATTTATAATAGTCAATCGTCCAATATGATTAGGCCAGAGAAATCTCGGGAAGGAATAGTATTGGATTGACTATCTTGTTTCTCTTTTCATAGTGACAATCTATGAGTCTCTACAGAATAATAGACTCTATAAAGATCCTTCTTGATCATAATGTAAGGTTGTGGCATTGTCTTCCTTTCCCTCTATAGCCACATTCTCTCCATCCCAAATTTTCAATGGGTTGAGGCTCATATCCATCTTCTTCATCAGAGAATGGATTTTCTAAAATAATAAAATTGGTAGATTTATATAATCAATATTAATCTATTGATTATTCTATTCAGTGGGATGGTTCCCATTGGATCTTTTGCTGAGACATTACCCTTTCTCCAGATGTCAGAGTTAAGAAATCGTGAATGATTTGGATCATCTGAAAATCAATTGGATTTCCCCTTATTTTGATTGATTTATATTTTTTTCATCTTTACCTACCTTTATAAAGATATAATATCTATGTTAATTACTCCAAAATCTCGAAGATAACTAGGGTCATAACTGATTGATTCAATTATTTCCTCAGTAGAAATTTGTTCGATAAACTATTTTATAGGAAACACAAGCATTAAAAATTTGAATTCTCGTTTGGATTTACTACCATTCTCTGTCTTCATCCAGAAAAGTGATGGAGACATATGATATTTTTTTCAAATGTATATATTATCTCTAATTCCAAAAAATTAACAATTTTATGCATAAAATAATTTAACACAAAGTATTTGTGAATATTATTCCCTAACATCTAGTGATAAGAGTAATTATATGGGTAGTAAACAAGACTAATTTACTTAATCCCCTAATATTCTAGAATATTGAGGTCATTATTTTCCTTTTTATAAATAAAATATCATGGAACATACTCCTTCATGAATGAATAGTTGTTATTCCAATGTTCATTGAAACTTTAGTGGAACTGTTACTTCGTCCCTCCATAGAAGAATACTTTTTGTTTATTTGTCCATTAAAAAGGGTTTTAATATAATATTTCATGGGATTTTGGGTTTTATATAGTTTTGGGAATAACTAATGTGTGATAGTTTCCACTTATTCCTTGCCAGTCCTTTTCTTTAGATCCACCAGTATTGATCGATTTCTAGCTCCAGTTGACTAGATTGTTTCTTCCAAACACTTATCCACTACTTCCAACTCTTAGAATATATTAGGAATCTTAATTTGGAAAATAGATATTTTCAAATCATCCTAAATATTTTTAATTCATATCGCAAGTAAATACACCTATGGTAGCTTCATTTATAAAAAATAAGTAAGATCTTTCTACATAGTGATGAAATAGGGTACTCTCTCATTATCAAACTACATTTAATTTTAGAGTATAATGATTGTAATTTTTATATATTTGGAGTTTAACTAATAAATAAATTTATAGTTATAATCTTCTTAATTATCCATATATTTATCTACTATATTTTTGTACCAAATAAAGGCTGGACCTCCCAGAGTCATTGTAAAACATCAGAGCTTTGATGCCTTTTACTACTCTATTGTTCCCATAATAGGGCCAAAATGTGATATAAAATGCATCAAGTGATTCTCCAGGTCTCTAGTGTCATTGAATTTAGGGAATGTAGGATTCCTAAAGTTGGGTGGATGAGGATTTGAATCCAAGCACTAAAGATAGGTTTTGATCCCTGGTTTCATAGGTTCTCATCGACCCTCTATTGGTTCCATCTCAGTAAAAAGTGCCTAAATTTAATCAAATTTATATAGAGTAAGTATTATTTGATCTGAAATTACAGTGAACCTCACTTATCATAAATATATATTAAATCTTAATAGATGAATATTAATTACATACCATAATGATCCACACCATATATCATTTAGGTCTAGTACCTTTTAAAACATGGAAATATAAAATGACTATTTCATAAGTGAACTACATATTATCTCACTAAATTCATTATGACTATCACCCTTCTTAGTCCTACTATACATAATATCATTGTTCATAAACTGGTGAAAGGAAACATAATAAAGGATCATCTCTGGTTCTCATTAAGGGTAAGAAATGGGTACATCAATATAACAAGAGCATGAGGGTATTGTAACATGAGATTAACATTTTGAAACCATACCATGAATATGATAAATTATAAACATGATTCAGGGAATAAATCTTAGGAGTTCATAAGATATTAATCATAAAGTAATCATCTACATAAGACATAGAATCATAACATTAGAATAAGACATGGAATTTTTGAATACATATAAGAATATAAAATTATTTCTATAGTAATCAAGACTCATTTACAAGGATATCATAGTGGAATGGGTTCACACCCCAAACCATAATAGCAGTAAAGTTTCACTCCCAGAAATATCATAGTGGAAAATTTTCCTTATTGAACTAGGTTCACTTTCAATTCCAATCTAATTTTATCTAATGATATATAAATCATTACCCAATGAATTGGAGGGAGAAATAGGTCCCTCCCATCAAATAAAGAAAATCATAAAACATTTACCACAATATAATAAAAAAAATTATCATATTATAACCCATTATAATAAATGGGTTTTATAAACATTTTACAATATCATAACCTATGTACAAAAACAGGTTTGTTAAACATTTCATCGATTCATTATAGAAAAACCCATTGAAAAGGAATGGGTTTAATAAATATCTTTTCATCATAAATATAAAAAATCCTGACAAAGATTAAGTATGGTATTATTATATCATATCCCAAGTAAAAAATAAGTAACATTAATGGATGTCATATTATACGAATAATTATTTTGAAATATTACATGTAACACCCCAAGCTTTCACGGTACACTTCTCTTTCAATAATGCAATAGCTTGCATTGTACGCAAGTTCGAGATTCTAACACGTCGCGACCAATCAAAGTAGCAGTTATGAATATTAATACCCACCATTTGAATTTATATAAATTTGATATTTCAAAATGGACTTCATTATTGTATTCGAAATATCTAAACTATCCAAAGTTTAATTTTTTTTAATTTTCTGAGAACTTCCAATTTTTTATGAATATTGAAAAATACTTAAAAACAACTTTTTAAATCAAAATATTTTATAGTGATAAATTATACTATTTAGTGGTTTTAAAGTATAATTTGAATATATTTTTACTATTTTATCATATGGTGGTAATTAGAATTAATTTCACATTGAAATTGGACATAAACAATTGTCAATCTTTTGATATATATTGTTTCTTAAAAACATGTTATTTGTTGTGACAGTGGGAATTAAATATAAAATTAATTAATGCAACTTATATGTTTGGAATTTTGTAAAATAGACATCATTTTTGGATTCAGAATATCAATTATAGCTTACGGTGAAATTTTGGCACTGTTCTGAAAAACTTCAATTTTTGATGAATAGTGAAACCACTAAGTGGTAGTTAAAAAACGGATTTTTCATTTAAATGAAACATTACCACTTCTATGATTTGATTTTCAAAAATCCGACATACATGGCTGTCATTAGAAAGTAAAATGTGGTTCAATGGGATTAAAATAATTTTTTGGTGAATAGCAACTTTTAAGTTTAATTAATCGCGATTAAAGGTAATTAGTGAAATTTAAAGTAAAAATGATATTATAAAAATATGAAAATAACTTTACACTTGTTTTATCCATATTTGATGTGTCATGGACGACCAAGACAATCCATGGGTCAACTTGGGGACCCCATGGAGCCACTTTTGTAGGAAAATGACATAAATAACTTTTTATTTAATGTTAAAATAAAAATGTCACAAACAAGAGTTGTTTTACTAAAAAAAAATTTAAATGGGGTTATAGAAGTCATATTTTTGAATATAAATATTAATTAGAAAGATAAAAAGATTTCCTACATCATGATTTTTTTTTATAATTTTTATACATTAAATAATTTAAATTATTTATGACACCATGATGATGCAGCGATTACCTCATTAATTAATGATTTAAATAAAATGAAATGATAATGTAAACTCTAAGACATAAACATGTCACAAACCTATTGGATGAGTATATTGTGAACCCTTATCACCTTATCCTTGACATATATAAGTGTGGGACTTTTAGAATCCGAAAAATAATTTCATAATAATGTAACATTTCAATCTTTCCAAGAGTGCCCCTCCTCTCCACTTATAAAAGGCCCCCAACACTACCACATTACTCACACTTTCAAAGCCTTTTGGCTCGGCCAACCTATGCCCAAATACTCTCACAAATTCCCTCTCTTACTCTTAGAAGCCTCTATTTGGGTAGAATTCTTCCCAAGGAAGCCTTTGGCTCAAATCAAAAAGAGTTACCTGATTTTAAGGTAATGTCTTCTCTTATGTTATTTTGTTTTATTTTGCTTCTCCAACCCCCTAAACTATTTTTATTAATTTATTTTGTAACAACACCAGTATCCTAAATATACTAGGATTTTGTTATAATATTTATTCGAGCTACACTTACACACACCTATATCTAATGGTTAAATAACATACTGTTTCTGTGGATGGCGAATTTCTGCCTCACGAAACGATGATTGTTCAACACTCATATAACACCTATAATGGTGGCCATTTTGATGACAATATTTTCATATATGATATATATATTATTTTTATGTTTTCCTTATGCTTCTGTATTTCTCATTTGTGGCATACTTTATGATTTCCATTATGGGTAAATGCGATAATTTCATTTTAGGAAGTGTGGACTACCACCCCCTCAAAGTGATTTGAATCGTTAATTCCATATCTGGTATGTATAAAGGATGGAGTAAATGGTATTATACATTATATTATACTGTAATTATATTATAAATTTATATAATTATAACTTCATTTCATTAAATATGAAATAGAAATGAACGTAGTGTTCATGCGTACGTATGGCTTACCGTCTCCATGAACTGTGCATTTCATTTCTTACCTCTAAATGTTATGGAATATTATAAATGCATGTATATACTGGATATATATGAGATATATTATATCAATATCATGAATATAATTCTGGATATAATGGATATATCACCATATGAACAACTTGTAATTATAAGAAGTTTATTTTTGACTCAAGTACCAAGATCGACAAAACGACCGTTATTAACATAAATAATTACATAATGTTCATAACATGGTAATAAGTGACATAAAAGGAATAATGAACTTGAAAAAGTTTCTTAAGAAGGTAGAGATTAACTCTATTTTATTATTCATGAGATCAAAGAACGGTCGAGTGAATTCGGACACGATGTAAGGGAACTTGTTAACCCAATTTCTATTCTTTGGGTTAATCTCCTACATTCAAATTATGTCATGATATTATTATGTCCAATCTTGTATTTGTACTTTATTTATGTGTTCATATAGTGAATACACATAATAGATCTACTTTATTTAAAAAAATGATCTTTTTAAGGGTCTTCGTCTCAATCTCCTTTCATTGAGGCATATTTTGTTTTATACACAACTTTCTTTTATACGGTGTATAAACCCCTTTGACTTTTACGTTTATTCAAAAGTAATCTTTTTTATAGAAAGTGTTTTACTAAACGACAAAAAGGGAATGTTTTTCTTGCCATACATATGCAGCGACAATGACTTCTCTGCTTCCGGGACCATTATTTGAGTTTCGGCTTCCTCTACAAGCCATAACATTTTTTTAATGAAAAATAAATACAAAGTTTTAACTTTATTTTATTTTGGTATTGAAAATGGTTTTGAAAGTGTTTCTATTATATCAATGTGCTGTATTGATATCTTGTGATTGAAATGTGGAAATTTTATGTTTCCTTTACGCATGTTTTATGTGATATGATTATGTTATGTTTTATGATATGTTTAAACCTATTCATATGAGGAATGCATTGGACTTAATAAGTGAAGGGTGGATCCCGCTACAGCTCCTTGATGCTTCGGTAGGTCTCATGAGACAAACTAGTGTCTTGGCATGAGGCCTTGAAAAAAAATTATTTTTGGTCTTGGAACGAGGCCTTGCCTACGTGGTTATGATAGTCTGGCATTATGCATTCCATCATTTTGAAAGTGGTTATTGATATTGCATGTGATTATTCGACTAGTAGAATATCCATGTGAGTATGTAAATGGAATTATTTAATTTTATTTTTGCTATATTATGCTGAAGTTAATGTTTAAAAAGGCTTTTGTTTTAGTTATACATTGCCTTAAATGTTAATTTTTATTTACGAAAGTTTCCACAATATTGTTATCCTTACTGAGCATCTGAGCTCACCCCTTTCAATGTTTTAATATTTTCAAGGATGTGAATAAGTATATTATGAATGACCTTTAGGAATAGTATGAGGGGATATGAAGACAAGATGTTTTTGTAGTTTTGTTTTACTTTATGATGTAATGTACAACTTATGAATGTATCTAGTGTTTCCATGGCTACTAAACTAATCGGTCTTTCGAGACTAGATCATTTATGATCATGCCAATGTTACGCAATAACACACTGACTCTGGGTAACTGGGGTCGGGGTGTTATAGTTTGTATCAGAGACAGTTTAGTACTAACCTTGGAAGCTAGATTTAGATAAACCTTGATTAGAGCACATAGCTCGAAGATAGACTTTGACGATTAGTATATAAGAACTTTCTAGAATTTTGGTATTATAGAGATTTTGTGATTTTTCTGAGCAATACATCCCTATCTGGATACGAGCAGGTAGAGTCGGCTCTGGCATAAATGTACCTAGGGGTAAAACCCAAAAACACTGCTTTGAGCTAGACTCGAACGGGAACTGGTGCATGAAAACTGTCCTTGTTGCACTCTTGGTTACGACACTCTCGGGGGATATTCTTAGGATAATTCTCGTTTTCTTTACAAACCACTATGAAGGGTTATGAGTGTATACTTCCTCAAAGAAATTTTTTTATGAATATGGATTATATCCATAAATAGTTTAATTCATGTTATGTATTTTATAAGTATGGAATTATGTATTTTGATTCATAAACTAATCTAGTTTATGACATTGTTTAGAAATGGCGCCTAGTGGAAGGAATGGAAACCGTATCAATGCATGCACTCCGTGTAGGGATTTCCCTCCTGCTCAAGATAATTATTATTGAGCTGGAGATACAACTGGTGCTGATCAACTTATCACCATACTGGGACAACTCACTCAGGTTATGAATAATAACCTTACTCGTATGGAGCACCCTGATCCACAATGTGAAGGATAAATGTTAGACCACTTCATGAGGCAGAAACCGACCACATTTAATGGGGGTAAAAATCCATTAGTAGCTGAAAAATGGATAAACTCCTTAGAGAAAATATTCCACACCTTAGGGAGTAGCGAAAGGGAGAAGGTTGTCATGGCAGTCTACCGCCTCACTCAGGTTATGAGGATAACTTTACAAGGTTAGCGAGGCATGCAGAAGATTATATACATAACCCAAGAAGTAAGATTGATCGTTTCATTGATGGGTTAAAACCATTTCTCCATCGAGCTTTAGTATCACAATCCTTCTCATCGTATGAAGATATTGTCTCGTGTGCTATCAAGATAGAAAAGGATTTCTCTAAGTCTTATGACAACAAAGTAAAGCAAGAGAATAAGAGAATGGTGGAACAAGAGATAGATAAAGGGAAAAAGGAAAATACAGATTTTCCATTATGCGATAATTGTGGGAAGAATCACCTCGGTACTTGCCTAAAAGGAATGGGAGTTTGTTTTAAATGTGGAGAAAAAGGTCACCGGGCTTGTGATTGCAAGCGAAAGAAAGTGGCTATCAAAGTTGAATGCTATAATTGTAGAGAAATGGAGAATTATTCAAATGAATGTCAAAAACATTAGGGAAACTTACCTCGGAAAAGGCCAAGGAATGAAGGCCAATCTTATGCTATTACTACAGTTGAAGTGGATTAATTAATGTACTGGTGCTTTTAGACTCAAGGATTATATTGTGGTTATAAAAATAATGTGATACATATAAGTATTGTACTGTAGTACTTCTTGTTATCATTAAGGTTTTAATATGATGAAGGAAATCATATTTTTAGTATGTGATAATAAGAGAAACTTTACTTTATTTAGGGAATCTAATGTTACAATTGATTTTGGAAATTAAAGACCCTTTAGAGAAAGTATGGACAGAGGTATTTTGGATAACTATAAAGGTTGGAATGGATTAAGTTGATCTTTGGATAGTATTGTTTATGTTTAAAACATTTCAGAAGATTATTTTTGGAATATTATCGTTTTAGGAAAAGGAAAACCTGCAGGGTGGGGCATAACCCGTCGGGTCGGACAATGCTGCAGGAATCGAACCCACAACCATAGTGCGACAGGCCTTTATTACCTACCACTATCCTATAGGAAGTCCCTGGTTATTACAAAATAGTTTTCCTAATCTAAATGGTATGTGGTAATATTTAGAACCTTATACAATTAGGATAAATAACATATTTTTGAGTTCTGTTACCATTTGGAGTGAAAGATTGGTTTGTGGTAAAAATTTATTAAGGAATGATAGTCTACACGACAAGTAAGTATATTTCCTTACATTCTTAGAAAATCTCTTAAATAAATTCCTCAACATTATAAAAGGTAACATAAAACAAAAACATTTTCGGTTAACTTTTCCAACTGGGGATTCAATGAATATTTAACCAATCACAAGTTTGTGATTTTCTTTTGGTTAACTTTCTCCTAATCCAGTTTTCTACGACTCCCCATCAGACCTTGATGGTTTGTTTTTCTTCCATATCCATATTTTCATATAATCCTAGTATGGGCTATCTCAGGTGACCTTTGTACTTATCTTTCTATCTTTTAAAGTTATATTTTTATTAACCTTATTTCCGGTGTGGGTTTCCCACAAAGGTATTTCTTATCTTCAACCTTTTATTTTCAATGAAAAATTTCAAATTGCGAGGAAGCAATTTATTACAGGAGGGGATAATGTTACACCCCAAGCTTTCACGATACACTTCTCTTTCGATAATGCAATAGCTTGAATTGTACGCAAGTTCGAGATTCTAACATGCCGCGACCAATCAAAGTAGTAGTTATGAATAGTAATACCCACTTTTTGAAATTATATAAATTTTATATTTCAAAATGGACTTCATTTTTGTATTCAGAATATCGAAATTATCCAATGTTGAATTTTTTGTAATTTTCTGAGAACTTCCAATTTTTTTTGAATAGTGAAAAATACTTAAAAACAAATTTTTTAATAAAAATATTTTATAGTGATATTTTATACTATTGAGTGGTTTTACAGTATAATTAGAATATATTTTAAATATTTTATCCAATGGTGGTCATTAGAATTAATTTCACTTTGAAATTGGACATAAACTATTGTCAATCTTTTGATATATATTATTTCATAAAAACATGATATTTGTTGTGATAGCGGGAATTAATTATAAAATTAATTAATGCAACTTATATTTTTTAAATTTTTTAAAATATACATCATTTTTGTATTCGGAATATGAATTATAGCTTAGGGTGAAATTTTGGCATTGTTCTGAAAAACATCAAATTTTGATGAATAGTGAAACCACTAAGTGGTAGTTAAAAAATTGATTTTTTGTTTAAGTGAAACATTACCACTTCTGTGATTTGATTTTCAAAAATCCGACATACATGGTTTTCATTAGAAGTAAAATGTTGTTCAATGGGATTAAAATAATTTTTTGGTGAATAGTAACGTTTAAATTTAATTAATTGCGATTAAAGGTAATTAGTGAAATTTATTGTAAAAATGATATTAAAAAAATATGAAAATACCTTTACACTTGTCCTACCCATATTGGATGTGTCATGGATGACTAAGACAATCCATGGGTCAACTTGGGGACCCCATGGAGCCACTTTCGTAGGAAAATGACATAAATAACTTCTTATTTAATGTTAAAATAAAAATATCCCAAAGAAGAGTTGTTTTACTAAAACAATTTTTAAATGTGGTTATACAAGTATTATTTTTGACTATAAATATTAATTAGAAATCTAAAAAGATTTCCTACATCATGATATATTTTTCATAATTTTTAGACATTAAATAAATTAAATTATATATGACACCATGATGATGCAGCGATTACCTCATTAATTAACGATTTAAATAAAATGAAACGATAATGTAAAATCAAAAACTTACACATGTCAAAAACCTATTGTATTAGTAGATTTATAACCCTTATCACCTTATCCTAGAAATATATAAGTTTGGGACCTTTAGAATCCGAAAAGGCATTTCATAATAAAGTAACATTTCAATCTTTCCACGAGTGCCCCTCCTCTCCACTTATAAAAGGTCCCCACCACTACCACCTTACTCACACATTCAAAGCCATTTGGCTCGGCCAAACTCTGCCCAAATACTCTCCCAACTTCCCTCTATTACTCATAGAAGCCTCACTTTGGGCAGAATTCTTCCCAAGGATGCCTTTGCCTCAAATCAAAAAGAGTTACCCAATTTTAAGGTAAGGTCTTCTCTTATGTTATTTTGTTTTATTTTGCTTCTCCAACCCCATAAACTATTTTTATTAATTTATTTTGTAACAAAACCAGTATCCTCAATATACTATGATGTTTTTATAAGAAGGATTCGAGCTAAACTTACACACACCTATATCTAATGGTTAAAGAACATACTGTTTCTGTGGATGGCGAATTTCTGCCTCACGAAATGATTATTGTTCAACACTCATATAACACCTCTAATGATGGACATTTTGATGAAACTATTTTCATATATGATATATATATTATGTTTATGTTTTCCTTAAGCTTATTTATTTATCATCTGTGGCATACGTTATGATTTCCATTATGGGTAAATGCGATAATTTCATTTTAGGAAGTGCGGACTACCGCTCCCTCAAAGTGATTTGAATAGTTAATGCCATATGTGGGATGTTTAAAGGATGGATTAAATGGTATTATACATTATATTATACTGGAATTTTATTATTCATTTATATCATTATAACTTCATTCAATTAAATAGAAAATATAAATGAAAGTAGCGTTTAATGCGTACGTATGACTTACCATCTCCATGAACGGTGCATTTCATTTCTTACCTCTAAACGTTATGGAATATTATAAATGCATGTATATACTGGATATATATGAGATATATGTTAACAATATCATGAATATAATTCTGGATATAATCGATATATCACCACATGAACAACTTTTAATTATAAGAAGTTTATTTTTGACTCAAGTACCAAAGATCGACAAAACGACCGTTATTAACTTAAATAATTACATAATGTTCATAACATGGTAATAAGTGATATAAATGGAATAATGAAATTGAAAAAGGTTCTTAAGAAGGTAGATATTAACTCTATTTTATTATTCAGGAGATCAAAGAACGATCGAGTGAATTTGGACACGAGGTAAGGGAACTTCTTAACCCAATTTCTATTCTTTGTGTTAATCTATTACTTTCTAATTATGTCATGATATTATTATGTCATATCTTGTATTTGTACTTTATTTATGTGTACATATAGTGAATACACATAATAGATCTACTTTATTTAAAAAAAATGTTCTTTTAAAGTGTTTTCGCCTCAATCTCCTTTCATTGAGGCATATTTTGTTTTATTCACAACTTTGTTTTATACGGTGTATAAACCCCTTTGACTTTTACGTTTATTCAAAAGTAATCTTTTTTATATGAAGCGTTTTACTAAACGACAAAAAGGGAATGTTTTTCTTGCCGTACATATGTGGCAACAATGACTTCTCCGCCTCCAGGACCATTATTTGAGTTTCGGCTTCCTCTACAAGCCATAACTTTTTTTAATGAAAAATAAATACAAAGTTTTAACTTTATTTTATTTTGGTATTGAAAATGGTTTTTTAAGTGTTTTTATTATATCAATGTGTTGTATTTATATCTTGTGATTGAAATGTGGAAATTTTATGTTTCCTTTATGCATGTTTTATATGATACGATTATGTTATGGTTTATGATATGTTTAAAACTATTCATATGAGAAATGCATTGGACTTAATATGTGACGGGTGGATCCCGCTACAGGTCCTCGATGAATCGGTAGGTCTCATGAGACAAACTAGTGTCTTGGTATTAGGCCTCGACAAAATCTTATTTGTGGTCTTGGAACGAGGCCTTGGCTACGTGGTTTTGATAGTCTGGAATTATGCATTCCATCATTATGAAAGTGGTTATTGATATTACATGTGATTATTCGACTAATAGAATATCTATGTGAGTATGTAAATGGCATTATTTAATTTTATTTTTTCCATATTATGCTGAAGTTAATGTTTAATGAGGATTTTGTTTTAGTTATACATTGCCTTAAATGTTAATGTTTATTTACAAAAGCTTCCACAATATTGTTATCCTTACTGCTCATCTGAGCTCACCCCTTTCAATGTTTTAATATTTTCCAGGATGTGAAGAAGTATATTATGAATGACCTGCAGGGATAGTATGAGGGGATATAAAGACAAGATGTTGTTGTAGTTTTTTTTACTTTATGATTTAATGTACGACTTATGAATGTATCTAGTGTTTCCAAGGCTACTAAACTAATCGGTCTTTCGAGACATGATCATTTATGATCATGCCAATGTTACGCAATAACGCACCGACTCTGGGTAACTGGGGTTGGGGTGTTACATTACATGAAACATTTCTTAAATAAAATTAACTTTTCACCTTGAAGTCATTAATTTAAAATATTAAAACTTCACAAATTTTAAAGAAAACGTTTTCTTAAAAAATAACATATGAAACTTCTAAAGGATTATTTAAATCATTGGTAGTTAAGATCATATAAAATACGGCATCCTTCGTGCATGTTAAAATGAATATTCCTTTCAAATTTTTGGAAAAAAGTCAAATGATCCCTTTTAAGAAAATGATAAGAATATTCCATCAAAAAATTTTAAAAAGTAAAACATGAGTAAAAACGTATTTAAAAAATAGTAGATAATAAAAAAACCTTTAAAATGTTTTTATGAAAAACATGGTTATAAAAGAAAAAGGTTTTTCAACCAAATAGAGAAACAATTTAATTTTCCTTAAAATCATTATTTTTGAATCGATTGTACATAAACAAGGGAAAGTGAATGGAAACCATTTATTTTCATGAAATAAACAAAATATAATAAAATTAATGAGTTTCTTGAGAGGAAAATCATATGATTTCATCATTGAAAACTTAATCATAAATAATCTTGAAAAATAATGAGATTGTAATATAAAACATTAACCACATTGGTATAATTAGGATCATAATCCCCATTAAAGGAAGAATTATAGATTGTTATGTATATCCAATAATTTTTGGATAATAATAATAAAATAAATTCATGGAATTTATATACAAAACACAAAATAAACAAGTGGTGTATAAGGCATATGTCCCACTGAAATAAATGTGAGATGAAAATCACTTACTTGCTTTAGAAACTTTTGATTCATAATCCCCATGAAAGATTAAATTTAAATGAAATTTTAAATACCACGATAATAAATAAATTCTTGATATAACCTGAAAATGGGATTTTTATACACCTCATAAAATAATATAGTTGCATAACATGGCTTATGTCCCAAAGAAGATGATTTAAGAAGAAATTCTCTTACCATTAGTCTCGAATTGTTTCACGCACATTCAAACTTCCAGTATAATAAATATAGGTTTATTATAATTACATTATATATACATACTCATATATATATAACACTATATATTATTATTTTATTACCTTTTATTACCTGTTTTTAATAATTCCTTATTAAAATCACATTTTGGGTAATAATACCTTTGTTTTTCAAGAATGTTTTCGTTTGGTATTTTCAATTATTTTACATTTATCAGGGTTAAATAATCTCCATAATTTTAACCATAATATAAATATAATATTTATTCATTTTATATGTATTTATATCATTCCATAAAATCTAGAAATAGAAAATTAATTACACTGTTCACGGAGATTGTAGGTCGTAACATGCATTAACGTTATTTCCATTTTATAGACGAATGAAATGAAAGGAGGGTAAATTATATATTATATTTACCATTATTATTTCATATATATCACATATAGTCATTAAATTTATTCTTACTACCTTCTATGTAAATTTTAATTGAAAATGAATAACATCGATTCACAAGGCTATAATCAATCGTACACACAAGTGATGCTTTCATTTTCCCACATAATGGAATGTGAGAAGGTATGTTTGATATTATAATTATATAAATATAATTTTTTTATAAATATAATATAAATATGTTAAATAAATATTTATATCTAGCTATGATAGGTGGTGATGGAAAATGATTTACATTGGTTCGTGAGGCGGTAGTCTATCATACACACGATCGATAGTTTTGTTTCCCATTTTATGGAAGAGGAGATGGATATAGGTTATTTAAAAAACATAATAACATCTAATTATATGTTATAAAATGGTTTTATTATATTGTAATTATTATCACAATAATTAAGGAGGTAAGATAAGAAGTTAAAATGAAAAGCCAAGTGAAGACAATTACCTTCGCTTAGAAAAACCACTTTTGGATCTCTTATTATGGACACTAATATTCATATTTTTTGAACACAATCACATATATAACATGTATAAGTACTATTAGGATATATTTTGGTAGTTTTTATTTTCAATACAAATGGCTTAGGATGTGTGAACAAGTGAGGGGAGGAAGTGCCTTTTGTAATTGAGGATGAGTGGCATTTTTGTAAATACCCAAAACTATTCAAGAATGGGAAGTCACTCTCACCCCAAGTACCACCAACATTGATAAATAATTTATTGGATGAAATATATGAACAATAGACACATTTAACAAAAAAAACACATGTTTTAATCATTTTTTCCCTTAACCTTTAAGAATACTCATTTTTACTATTTTATTTCTCACCACGGTAACTACTCTCTTTTTATTTACCTTGGTAATTTATCAATTAACCATAAAAATAAAATAATCCTTATTAGATAATTTATACAAAATTATTCAAAATATTATTTCCAATTTATTCAATAAATATCCTATGTGTGCAGTAAATTTATTTTTACACATGTTTATGTAAAGCACAAAACCCCATTTTAACCATAACCGTAGTAATTACTTTTTACTATTTTTAATGTTCATTATGGAAAAAATAAAGTTAACATTATTATATAATATAAATTATTGTAATTAAAAATATTTAATCCATGTTATAAAATTCAATTCATATAAGTGGTATAATATAATTTTAATTAAAACCTAGAGACGCGATAAAAAATGGTTTTCCAAAGAAAATGTCATCAAAGGTATAAAATTATTTTATATAAAAAAATAACAAAAAATTGATTCCAATGAAATAAATTGGTTTTATTATAATATAAAATAATTAATTTTAATTTTAAAACAATTTTAATATTTAATTTATCTTGGTAAATATTTTAAATGAAATGGTAGTTTTTAAAAAATATAAATATTATCACTATTCATTGAAAAATTAAACTTTTTTGAAAATTATAAACAATTACCACTAAGATAAAATTGAAAATATTATTTCAAAAATAAAATAAATTTTCAAAAATTTTAAAAAATTATATTTAATATAAGTGCACATAATGTGATGAAACTGATTTTTAGAAGAAAAAAATTAAATATAAAACTCAATTTATTCTTGTCACATGCATTGAAAAAACATTAGATTAATGTTAAAACATTTGGTTGAGTATATAATATATATATATATATTATTAAATTCATTCATAAATATTCTTGAATTTCATTAATTTAGGTAAAAATATTGTGTGTGCATAAACAAAATTTCAAAAGAAAAAAAAATATTTTACTTTCTAATGACTTTCATTTTCATTTTTATTCAGTTAATAATAAATAAATTTATTTTATTTATGTATAATAAATATACATTTAATAATTTATTTTGTTATATTAATACCTACAAATTCAATTTCTAGGTTATACAATCAGATTTAAATAATAATGTTAATATTATATTAGAGTTTTCTCAAACCTAGTGTTGTGTGCAACACAATATATCAAAGAAATTAAATTCAATAAAATAAAGAATATTTCATAAAAAACTCAGGTTATTACATTATTCCCATATTTAAATGAATTTCTTCCATGAAATTTCTCACTATAATGAAAACAAATTAGGATACTCATGCCTCATCACATCCTTAGGTTCTCATGTAACTTCTTTAATTTGTTTGTTTCACCGCAAAATTTTAACCAGATAAGTGGTATTGTTTCACATAACTTTCTCTATATGACCCAAAATATCTACTGGTTATTCCTTATAAAAATATATTTCTTTAGTGTTATGACCTTTAATATCAATACATGTGAAGGTTCAGGTTTGTACTTATTCAGGAAAGGCACATGGAATATATCATTGATATAAGAGAGATTCAGTGGAAGCATCAAGCGATAAACAACCATCCATAATCAATCAAGAATCTAAAAGGGGACAATGACCCTAAAGATCAACATTCATTTCTTCTTTAATTTCGTAACCATATTACATGGAAAATTTTCTAGAAAACCCATATCACCAACTTTAAACTCTCGATCATGTTGATGATTGTAAATATAACTTTTTTGTCAACTCTAAGCTATTATGATGTGTTATTGAATGTGTCTAGAATTTCCTATAATATTATAAGTAATCTTTGGTCCCAATATATTTCTTTATCCAACTTCATCCTAGCATGTATTATTTATACTTTTATGTCTATATAATTATTCATAAGGAGTCATGTTAATGCTCAAGTGAAAGATATTGTTGAATAAAATCCAACCAAAGGAAGGTGTTGATCCAAACCACCTTTGAAATCCATAGAAAAAGATCATAGAATATCTTATAGTGTTTGGATTTTTCTATTAGACTTGACATCTATTTAAGGATGATACATAATTATGAAACTCAATTCTCTATCAATGGATTTCTAAAGACTTCACCAGAACATTGAGGTAAACCTCAGATCCCAAACAGATATAATAGAATGTGGTACTCCATAAAACTTTACCACTTTCTTAAGGTATATCTTGGAAATCATATCTGGAGAAAAATATTCACTGATATAATTGAATTGAGATAACTTTATAATTTGATCAAAGACTACCCATACAGTATTATTCATTTTAGGTATTTTGTGGAGTCTGATGAAATAACCCATTGTGATGTTTTCATATTTATATTTTGGTATAGGTGATGGTTGTAATATCCCCTTAGACATTTGTCTGTCAACATTAACATTCCAACATACCAAGAATCAAGATACATATTTAAAAATATCTCTCCTGATTTTTTTCTACTATAAATAATCTTTAACATAGGCTAGTGGTAGGTGATATACCTTTTTCGCCCTTTGATTGTGGGTTTAAGACCTACAGCCTTTTCAAAAGTGATAGGTTGTCGTCCAGAATGTGTGTTATATTTATCCAAAAATATATTAATATAATTCTTATAATTTCACCAAAATTATTAGTAATATACTTAAAAATAACCTTATTCCTAAAAGGTTATATAAACCCTTAAGGTTATCAATACCATTAAACTTATGAAAAGATCATTCTTTATCAAATAAAACTTCATGTTGAACCTAAGAGTTAGATATACCATAATCCAATAAAACGTCTCCAAAAATATCATAAAACACATTAAAATTCCATCAATTAGAACCTAAAAAGGGGATTCTAATACATTGAACTTATGATCAACCTTAGACTCAAAAACCCAAGGTGGTATCCATAAATCTTAATTAATCTTACATGAAGACATATATGCTTCCAAAACTGACATAATTTTTAGATATTTCATGATTCTTATAACCAAAATACCATTAGTAAAGATACTTATACAACATGATTATTAAATCCTTATAAATAAATACTTCAACCTGTTTACTTCAATGATTGAGTAAAACATAGATCCTTCTTTATTATAGGGGATAACCCTTAGTTTAGGACATTGACTCGGATAATTCCAAATTTCCTCACATATAATACCTTGAATCTCTAGGAAATTTGTTACTCTATAACCTTAATTTCCTCATAGAAGACATCTTAACATCCATTTTAGTTATTCTTATTGGTTCATATTCCCACCATATTGATATGTAGGAATATGAATCTTTTTGTTCTATATTCATTACCACATGAACATTCAAAAATTTCCAACATCCTCTTATTTTAAAAGATAGGAATCTCACCAAAATTCACATTATTAACCATATATCATGATTGATAATTAGGAATAATCACAATGTATTTTTCTTGAATAAACATCCAATTTGGTTTCTTATAATCACTAAATTTTCCATCACATTCTGTGTTAAAATAATCTTGCATGGTTCCATCCACTGAATAAAATAGAAAACATAGTGTTAAAAACAATAATCATAGTGGAAGACCACATAATCATGAAAAAACACTTGTATGAGGTCTCAATTATCACACCTTCATTCTAATATATGACATCTTAGGCTTATCCTAGGTCATTAATGGCCATTATTTAAATCCTTTAGGATGGATCGTAAAGATTTTGTGATTTTCTATAGCATATCCCCTGGGAGTGTCAAACTAGGGGTGTATCAGGGCTCATTATCATGAATCAGGTGATGATCAAGTCTATCTCAATGTACCCTTTTAAAATTCATTACCCCTAGGTAAAGTGGTGGCATAGTCACATCCACTTGTAGTATCTATATAGGGTTATATTTTCTTATAATTGACTGTCTATATCATTCTGAAAAACTCCATGATATTTTTCTATACATAGACTTAACCTTATCATTCTCAATAATTTTTTATCATCATAGTTTCCAAAGGTTAATTAAATCATTATCAGATACCAAATGTAGATATCCATGCTTCTCATTCTTAGATGTTACATATTAATATATTAATACTTATTATATAACATAACAATACATGTATAATATAATTTAGGTCTTGTGACTTTGAAAATTTGTAAACATAAACTACTGGTTCAAAAGTGAACTACATCATCTCCCACGAAGTTATTAATAACTAGCACATTTTTTCATGACCTAGGGAAATGGATCATAATTAATGGTCATACCTAATGCTATGTAAGGGTAAAAAAGGGAGATATCTTCATAACATGAGAATAAGGGTATGATAACATGAGAATAGAATTTGGAAACCATACCATACAAATCTAAGATCATCAAATTGATTCATGGGAAAATTATTTTTAGTTCATAAGACTTGAATCATAAAGGAGTCAATGAACATAAGCCTTAGAATCATAACATTAGAATAAGACATGGAATTGTGGAATATACATAATCATAAAATGTCATTTCCATAGTAGTCAAGGTGAATTTCCCATGTTATCATTGTTGAATGGGATCACTCTCAAAAACATCATAGTAGTCAAGTTTCACTCCCAATACAATGATGGTGCGCAAATTCTCTTACTAAACTAGGATCACCCACCCTTCTAGTCATATTTATAAATTGAGATATCAATATTTACCAAATGAATTGGTGAGAGATACAGGTCCCACCAATCAAAAAAAATAAAAACACAGAAATGTGTTCCACAATATTGTAAAACATTCATCATATCATGACCTAAGAAAAGAAATGGGTTTCATATATATTTTATCATAGAATCACTAAGGGAAAAGAAATCGGTTTCATAAACATTTCATCATTTTGTAATGCCCCGACCCTAGTTACCTGGAATCAATGCATTATTACATAATGTTGACATGATACAAGGAATCATGTCTCGAAAGACCGTTTAGTTTAGTAGCCTTAGAAGTACTAGATACATACATATGTTTTACATTCACTACTATAACTAGGCCTTTTATCAGTGCTAAAAACCGACATTAACAGTGCTATAAAAGCACTGTAAATGCCGGCGAAGATAAGGGGGGGTTCCCTTTATCAGTGCTCTGAAAAGCACTGATAAAGGTCACCTTTATCATCACTTTTCGGAGTGCTGATAATGGGGACCCCCCCTTTATCTATGTCGGCATTAATAGTGCTATCTTGAGCGCTGATAAAGGGGTGCATTTTCAGCGCTATCTTGATCGTTGATAAAAGTCCCTATTATCAACACTCAAGATAGTGCTGAAAAATGTGTCCTTTATCAGTTTTCAAAAAAGCACTGATAAAGACACCTTCCCCTACACCTGCAAAACTAGCACCTGCACAAACCAGCACCTAGACACCTTCACAAAATAGCACCTATACACCTGTAAAAAACAGCACCCGCACACAATATTTTGACAAATAATGCTATATACATTTACATAACATCATGAATACAAAAAAACACACTACTATATACATTTCAAACAATGTTTTACATGGTTACAATTACAATTATCCAACAATAGTTATAAAAATTAATGTTTCAAACCTTGATATCTGTGATCCTCTCTCAAAAATTGTCATCCTCGTTATTTTTTTTCGAAGAAAGCATCCGAACTCAAGGGAAAAAATTCACCTATATAAGAATAGAAATATTATGTTAGTAATAAAATAATGAAATAAATTAAAACATTAATATTAAAGAATACATTAATATAGTAATTTGAAACTAAAATATGGAAATGATAAACTAAAATGTTTTCATTATGATAACAATGAAAGGGAATAATGTAAAATCACTATGTTTTTTGGATGATTTATCTCATTTAATAAATACTAATTATGTATCTAATGAAAATATTTAATGGTCACATCGTGTGTAGGATTGAGGTGTGGTTGATTCGTAAACATCTAAAATGACTCATGGATCATTGACCTAAAGTATCAAAACAATCCGAACATGTTTTCTCGGTTTTCTGTATGTCACTTGTGTTGTTTTCTAGAGTTAATGTCAATTTGAAACTGATATCAGACACTTTTAGCCATACCGATCAATCTATTCGTCAGATTGAGGTTCAGTTGATTTTTACACATCACAAATGACTCTTGTATCATTCTCCTAAAGTATCAATACAATCCAAATGTGTTTTCTCGGTATTCTTTATGTTAGTAGTGTTGTTTTCTAAAGTTAATGCCAATTTCAAAATGATATCAGACACTTTTAGCCATACCGGTCACACCATGCATCAGATTGAGGTGTGATCAATTTGTACACGTCACAAATGAATCATGGATCATTTTCCTAAATTATCAAAACAATCCGAACATGTTTTCCAGGTTTTTAGTATGTCACTTGTGCTGTTTTCTAAAGTTAATGTCAATTTCAAACTGATATCAGAAACTTTTAGCCATACCAGTCACACCGTGCGTCGGATTGAGGTGTAGTTAATTCTTACACCTCACAAATGACTCATGGATCATTTTCCAAAAATATAAAAATAATACGAATGTGTTTTCTCAGTTTTATATATGTCACTTTTGTTGTTTTCTAAAGTTAATGTCAATTTCAAAATGATATCAGACACTTTTAGCCATACCGGTCACATCGTGCATCAGATTGAGGTAAATTAAATTCTTACACCTCAAAAATGACTCATGGATTGTTTTACTAAATTATCAAAACAATAAAAACGCATTTTCTTGGTTTTTTGTATGTGACATGTGTTATTTTCAAAAGTTAAGGCCAATTTCATACTGATATCAAACACTTTTAGCCATATCGGTCACACCGTGCATCAGATTGAGTTGAGGTCAATTTTTACACCTTACAAATGACTCATGGATAGTTTTCCAAAAGTATCAAAACAATCCGAATGCTTTTTCTCAGTTTTTTGTATGTAACTTGTGATGTTTTATAAAGTTAATGTCAATTTGAAACTAATATCAGACACTTTTAGCCAAATCGGTCACACCGTGCATTGGATTGAGGTACAGTTGATTCATACACCTCAAATATGACTCATGTATTGTTTTACTAAAGTATCAAAACAATCCAAACGTGTTTTCTCAGTTTTCCGTATGTCACTTGGGTTGTTTTATAAAGTTAATATCAATTTCAAACTGATATCAGACACTTTTAGCCATACCGATCACACCGTGCGTCGGATTGAGTTGCTATCAATTCTTAATCCTCACCAATGAATCATGGATCGTTTTCAAAAATTATCGAAACAATCAAAATGTGTTTTCTCAGTTTGTCGTATGTCACTTGTGTTGTTTTCTAAAGTTAATGTCAATTAAAAACTGATATCAGAAACTTTTAGCAATACCGGTCACACCTTGCATCGGATAGAGGTGTGGTCAATTTTTACACATCAAAAATGACTCATGGATTGTTTTCCTAAATTATTAAAACAATCCAAATCTGTTTTCTCGGTTTTCCGTATGTCACTTGTGTTGTTTTCTAAAGTTAATGTCAATTTCAAACTAGTATCAGACACTTTTAGCCATACCGGTCACACCGTGCATCAGATTGAGGTTAGATTAATTTGTAAATGTCACAAATGACTATATGAATATTGTCTTAAAATATCAAAACAATCTGAATGCATTTGCTTAGAATTCCGTATGTCAGTAGTGTTGTTTTCTAAAGTTACTATCAATTTCAAACTGATATCAGACACTTTTATCCATACCGATCACACCATGCGTCGGATTGAGGTGTGGTTTATTCATACATGTCAAAAATGAATCATGGATTGTTTTCATAAAGTATCAAGACAATCGAAACATGTTTTTTTGTTTTTCGTATGTCACTTATGTTGTTTTCTAAAGTTAATGTCAATTTGAAACTGATATCAGACACTTTTAGCCATACCGATCACACCGTGCATCAGATTGATGTGTGGTTTATTTTTACATGTCAAAAAATGACTCATGGATCATTTTCATAATGTATAAAAACAATCCGAACATGTTTTCTTAGTTTTCCATATGTCAGTTGTGTTGTTTTCTAAAGTTAAAGTCATTTTCAAACTGATATCAGACACTTTTAGCCATACCTGTCACACCGTGCATCAGATTAAGGTGAGGTCAATTCTTACACATCAAAAATGACTCATGGATCGTTTTACTAAAGTATCAAAACAATTTGAATGAATTTTCTCTATTTTCCATATGTTACTTGTGTGGTTTTCTAAAGTTAATGTCAATTTCTAACTGATATCAGACACTTTTAGCCATACCGGTCACAATGTGCGTCAGATTGAGGTGCGGTTGATTCTTACACCACATAAATGACTCATGGATCGTTTTCCAAAAGTATAAAAACAATCCTAATGCGGTTTCTCAATTTTCGTTATGTCACTTGCGTTGTTTTTTATAGTTAATGTCAATTTCAAATTGATATCAGACACTTTTAGCCATACCGGTCACACCGTGTATCTGAGTGAGGTGAGGTCAATTCATACAACTGAAAATTGACTCATGTATTTCTTTCTTAAAGTATCAAAATAATCTGAATGTGTTTACTTTGTTTTCCGTATGTCACTTTTTTTGTTTTCTGAAGTTAATGTCAATTTCAAACTGATATCAGACACTTTTAGCCATACTGGTCACACCATGAATCGGATTGAGGTGTGGTCGATTCATACACCTCAAAAATGACTCATGGACCATTTTCCAAAAGTATAAAAACAATCTGAATGCGTTTTCTTGGTTTTTCATATGTCACTTGTGTTGTTTTCTAAAGTTATTGTCAATTTCAAACTAATATTAGACACTTTTAGCCATACCGGTCACACCATGCGTCAGATTGAGTTGCGGTTGATTCTTAAACCTCAAAAATGACTCATGGATTGTTTTCCTAAAGTATAAAAACAATCCTGACATTTTTTTCTCAGTTTTCTGTATGTCACTTGTGTTGTTTTCTAATGTTAATGTCAATTTCTAACTGATATCAGACACTTTTAGCCATACTGGTCACACCAAGCGTCGGATTGAGGTGTGGTTGATTTGTACACCTCAAAAATGACTCATGGATCGTTTTCCAAAAGTATCAAAACAATATGAATGTATTTTATTAGTTTTTCGTATTTCACTTGTGCTATTTTCTAAAGTTAATGTCAATTTCAAACTCATATCAGACACTTTTAGCCATACTCGTCACATTGGGTGTCAGATTAAGGTGTGTTAGATTCATACACCTCAAAAATGACTCATGGATTGTTTTCATAAAGTATCAAAACAATATGAATGTGTTTTCTCGGTTTTCCGTATGTCACTTGTGTTGTTTTGTAATGTTAATGTCAATGTCAAACTGATATCAGACACTTTTAGCCATACCAGTCACAATGTGCATCGGATTGAGGTACAGTTGATTTTTAAATATCACAAATGACTCATGGATCATTTTTTTTAAATATAAAAACAATCCAATTGAGTTTTCTCGGTATTCCGTTTGTCAGTAGTGTTGTTTTCTAAAGTTAATGTCAATTTCAAACTGATATGAGACACTTTTATCCATAACGATCACACTGTGTGTCGGATAGAGGTGAATTTGATTCATACACGTCAAAAATGACTCATGGATCGTTGTCTTAAGGTATACAAACAATCTGAACATGTTTTATCAGTTTTCCGTATGTCACGTTGTTGTTTTCTAAAGTTAATGTCAATTTGAAACTGATATCAGAAACTTTTCGCCATACCAGTCACACCGTGCGTCGAATTGAGGTACGATTGATTCTTACACGTCAAAAATGACTCATGGATTGTTTTCCTAAAGTATAAAAACAATCCAAATGCGTTTTCTCAGTTTTCTGTATGTCACTTGTGTTGTTTTCTAAAGTTAATGTCAATTTCAAACTAATATCAGGCACTTTTAGCCATACCGGTCACATCGTACATCAGATTGAGGTCAAGTAAATTCATACACATACCAAATGACTCATGGATCGTTTTCCAAAAGTATCAAAACAATCCGAATACATTTTTTTGGATTTATGTATGTCACTTGTGTTGTTTTCTAAAGTTAATGTCAATTTCCAACTGATATCAGATACTTTTAGCCATACCGGTCACACTGTTCCTCGGATTGAGGTGCAGTTGATTCCTACACCTCTTAAATGACTCATGGATTGTTTTCCGAAATTATCAAGACAATCCGAACGTGTTTTCTTAGTTTTTATTTATGTCACTTGTGTTGTTTTATAAAGTTAATGTCAATTTCAAATTGATATCAGACACTTTTAGCCATACCGGTCACACCATGCGTCGGATTGAGGTGCAGTCAATTTTTAAACCTCACAAATGACTCATGGATCATTTTCCAAAAGTATCAAAACAATCCGAAGCATTTTATCAGTTTTCCATATGACATTGTTGTTGTTTTCTAAAGTTAATGTCAATTTCAAACTGATATAAGCCACTTTTAGCCATACCGGTCACACCATGCGTCGGATTGAGGTGCAGTCAATTCGTACCCCTCAAAAATGACTCATAGATTATTATCTAAAAGTATAAAAACAATCTGAAAGCATTTTCTTGGTTTGACGTATGACATTTGTGTGGTTTTTTAAAGTTAATGTCAATTTCAAACTGATATCAGACACTTTTGGCCATATCGGTCACACCGTGCATCGAATTGAGGTGTGGTCTATTCGTACACCTAAAAAATGACTCATGGATTGATGTCCTAAAGTATCAAAACAATCCGAATGCATTTTCATAGTTTTCAGTATGTCACTTGTGTTGTCTTCTAAAGTTAATGTCAATTTCAAACTAATATCATACACTTTTAGCCATACTGGTCGCACCTTACATCGGATTGAGGTTTGGTTGATTCATCCACATCACAAATGACTCATGGATCATTATCCTAAAGTATCAAAACAATCCGAAAGCATTTTATCAGACACCCCCACCCACTCTTGCACACCCCCTCCCTCTTGGACATCCCCCACCCACATATAAGGGAAACTAATATTAGAAAATTGAAAATCCAAGATATTTTTTCCCATCAAAATTTTAAGATGCCCGTGAGTGGAATGAATGACTATGCATCAGTCGACTTCCACACTATCGACCAATGTAGTCCAATGAGTTATTCTTTACTAGAAAGAAAAATCATATCTAAAACCATATTTCATAACCTAAGGATATAAAACATAATAAACGGTGATCATATATGCTCAATAAATGTTAACAAGGGAGATATCAATGATAATATATGGATAACATTAGTAGGAATTCACCTTCATCCAATTTTTGTACAATCTTCTATCAGGTATGTTTCCCATTCGTTTCTAAACATATCTATATCAACTTCTGAATATGAGTTATTGCGGCAGTCATGGTAGTACTGAAAAAATATAAATAAATAAAGGATTAATAAATATTATAAATGAACTCGTAATTATTTTCGAAAATGCATCCTCAGGGATGATAGTTTGTTGATGAAATACGATCTCTTTAATAAATTTACAAACATAATAACCACAGTCCTTTCCGTTTGTTTGTTTTGGACATTGTAGAAACATAGAAAATAATATGTAATTTGTTTTGATATGTGTTTGGATAGTGCAATGTTATTATATATACTCAGATACTTTTCCAGTTATAGATCTTATAGGCTTACTCATACTTATTCCTTGGATTCATTCCATGCATTAGACGATATTGATGCACCACCCTATCATAACAGAATACTTATTAAAAGATAACATAAATTATATAACTAGATGGTTAGTTTTAAAATGTTGGATCTAGTGTATTACAAATTAACAAACTCCATAATGCATGATTAGTTTGTTGGATATCCATGCGTTGAATCCAGAAAATAAATCTTTGGAGTATCTGAATTGAATACACGGTGCCATGACTGTACATCAATTAGCCCGCATTTCCGAGTGATAATTCCAATGTATCTACTAAATATGGCTTTGTTGGGGTTAAAATGTTGGCCTCGCTTATTCCATCCCATCTCATATTTGATGACTTTTTATTTTGCCTTAAGGATTTGGGATAACATTGTCAAACTACGGCGCTCTTGTTTTTTTTCACTTTCAAGGTTTCATTTCCTACCATTTCATTAGAAGTATCATCAATATCTTTCTCTGGAGCACTAGCATCAGCACTGGGACCAGCAGCAACAGGTTGAGAAACCTGTTGTTGCTCGGCACTGGGACCAGCAACAATAGGTTGAGAAACTTGTTGTTGCTCTACACTAGGTCCACCAGCAGTTTGTTGAGAAACCTGTTGTTGCTCTGCACTGAGACACCAAGCAGGTGGTTGAGAGACCTTTTGTGCCTCAAGATTGGGCGCATCAGTAGGTTCTGAAGTCATTATCTGTAGAAGTGGTTTAACATTTAATTTATATTACATAAAAGTAGCAGCGGACAGATAATAACATAACGTAACATAATGTATATTACAATAAACTAATAACCTGATTATTGTACTCTCTTGTTTTTCTCTAAAGTCTGAAGAGATTTGACTCCACTATCGACTATGTAAATACCTTCATTGTGGTCTCCTATGACATACAAAACACCTTATACATTGGGACCACTGTGAAATGATTGTGAAGTCCCTATAAAAGGGCCATCCTCTATTGAACTTTCATCTAACCGTTCAGTTGTTTTGGTTGATAACAGAACAATCATCCAATTTCTGTTTGTGGGGTCTGGAACATAAAATATGTGTACTGCATATGATGCCATTATAAATGGTTCGTCTTTCTCCCCTATCTTACTAAAATCAACTTTCACAAATCCTAATTAATCTATTTTAACAGTACTCTTGTTATCAACCCACTTGCATGGAAAAATCGGCACTTTGAATTTTGTATAATCCAACTCCCATATTCTTTTGATGATGCCAAAGTATGACATATTCACATAAATTGTATTTTTGTCCTTAGCACTGGAAACATGCATCGCCTCAGCCACAAGTGTAACCCCACTTTTCGACATGGTACTATCTTCATCAGGTTCATTTTTATAGAATGTATAACCATTAACTGCATAAGCATTGTAAGATAATACATACACACTTGCTCCTCCAGCTAGCCATCGAAGTCGTTCTGAAATTGAGTCTGGATTTTCATCTAACAACATCAAAATATGGTCCTAAAACCATCCTATAAACTGTCGATTATGTGTATATGATATCCATTTTTCATCCCTATATGGATTCAAACTCCTAAGAATTTCTTTGTGGGTTTGAACATATGGGTCAACGTCAAAACTTTTATGAAAAACGTAAAGGTGAGCCTGCTCCCGATCTTTAATATTGATTGTGACAACCTCTCTTCTAGAAATTCCTTTACCCTCAAGCTGCTCAGTGTGACAAGAATTTAGTAGGCCAACATTTTCCACACCAGACAGGTATTCGGTACAAAATTCAACAGCTTCTTCAACAATATATTTCTCCGTAATACAAACCTCTGGTCGACTTCAATTTTTGACAAACCCTTTTGAAATATTCATATACCTTTCAATGGAGTAAATCCATCTATAATGTATAGGACAACATAGTCGAATCTCTCTCATCAAATAAACCATCAAATGAACCATCATATCAAAAAATTTCTGCGAGAAGAACATTTCCAATTCACATAATATGACAGAAATCTCTCTTTCCATAGTTGGAAATTTCACCAGGTCTATAACTTTAGTATATATAGCTTTGCATAAGAAACAGATCATTGTTAATGTTTGGCGGACATTCTTGGGAAAAATTCAACGTAATGCTATAGGAATTAGATCTTGCATCAAAACATGGTAGTCATGTGATTTCAGACCCTTTAATTTTGAATCGCTCATTAACACGATGTTAATGATTTTTGATGAATACCCATCTGGAACCTTTAGGTCATTCAAGATGTTGCAAAACTAATATCTCTCATTCCAGGAAAGAGTGTAAGAAGTAGGGGGAATAAATGTTCATTTTTCACCCTTCACTGGTGCTAACTCTTCTTGTATTCCCAACTCAACCATGTCCAATCTAGCCTTAATTCCAACCTTTGTTTTTTCAGGTGCATTTAGCAACGTGACGATGAAACTATCACATACATTTTTTTCAATATGCATAACATCAAGAAAATATCAGACATACAGACAATTCCAGTATAGTAAATCAAAAAAAACTGATCTCTTTTTCCAACCAATTTTCATAAGGTTCTTCGAAAACAGTTTACCAAATGTAGTGTTCAAATATTTTACCTTCTCAGACAATTGATCACCTGTTAGTGGAGAAGGTGTTGTATGTTCTTCTGAAATTACATCAAATGATGTCATCCAAGATCGGTACTTATGTTTTTGGGGTATAAATCTACGATGTCGAAAAAACAAAGTTTTCGATGAATGTTTTAACCTAATTGATTTAGTACCTTGTTCGCAAATGGGACACCCTTTAGTTCCTTTAATGCTATATCCTAAAAAATTTCCATAAGTAGGAAAGTCATTTATCGTCTCGTACAACATGGCTTTCAAATTGAAATCTTCTTTTTTGTAAACATTATATAATATAACACCTGAATCCCACAATATTTTCGAATACTTGATCAATAGAGCCAAATAAACATCAATATCATAAACTGGTTGTTTTGGACCTGATATAATCATAGATAACATGATGTATTTTCATTTCAAGCATAACCATGGTGGTAATTTATAATTTTCCAACTTAACCAGCCATGTACTGGGACTAATGATTTGAAAACCAAAAGGATTCACCTCATATGTAGATAACTCCAGACGAAGGTTTCTCGGCTCATTTCCAAATTCAGGATACTCATGATCAATTCCCTTCCATTGAGGAGAGTCTTCCAGGTGATTTAGTTTTCCATCTTTAATTCTTGTATCCGCATGCCATTTCAATTGTCCTGTAGTCTCCTCACTTCCATATAGGCTCCTAAACCTTGGAATGATTGGAAAGTACCATACAACTTTCGTAGTACTAGAATCATATTTCGTGTATCGAGAAGCACCACACTTTGGGAATTCTTTAAGTGATTTGTGGTCCTTGAGAAACAATATACAATCATTTGGGCAGGCGTGTATTCTTTCAGAGATCATACCCATTGGTCATAGCATTTTTTTGGCATCGTATATTTGGATAGGGAGTTTATCGTCTTCTGGGAGCATGTCATTTAGGAGAGTAAGTAGTTCCGTAAAACTGGCGTCACTCCACCCATTAACTGCTTTCAAATTATACAGCTTCATTACGGCTGACAATGTTGTATATTTAGTGCAACCAGCATACAATGGAGTTTTTTCACAACTCTTTGACTTCTCAAACAATTTTGGGCCATCACGAAGTTCATCTTAAACTTTCCTTGTCATTTCCTCAATATGATCTTCATCATCATTCACATTTGTAATCACACCCTCCATACGATCGTATTCACTGTTAATGCTTGTAATTATATCAGATCTTCCATAAAATGTAGTGTTATATGAGCCACTTCCAACATTCATTTTTTCTCCGTGTTTATTCCAACATGTATGACTTCGATCTATTCCGTGATAGACCAGGTGTTCTTCCAACTCCTCAGAACTAATTTGTCTTGAATAACAACAGCGTAAACACAGACAAAGGATTTGAGAAGGGTCACATGCATGATCTCCTGCAAACTTGATAAACGCTTTCACGCCATCTTCATACTCTTTTGTCAACCGATTGGAATTCATCCATTCTTTATTCATATTCATCATCTTTATGGGTTCAATCTTGAACATGCCAAATATTATGTTTTAATTAATCAAGTAGAATTGTTTGGGTTTTATAAAAATGATCATGGTACAAATGCCTCTTTAATGAAATAGAGGAACCTTCCCAAAAACATGTTAAAGTACTTGAACTCTATCTATATACTGGGGACTGTGTCTTGTCTTTTGTATATCTCCATGGAGTACCTAAAACCTATACATAGAGGACTCTTCACTAAAACATGGATGAGTACCATACTCCATATTTTCTCCAAACATCTCACTTGTCACTTGTCAACTCTCAAGTAGAGTTAAGATAATTGAAATATATAAACCACATGATGTGCAATTTCTAATGAATGAGGGGATCATAATATTCTGATCTGCATGAGAAGATATTTTTAATGGGATACTCATACATGAAATATTATCATCTAAGGGTAAAATAAATAATAATAATGAAATTAACATAGCACACAATTTGTTCAATGGATATACAATGTGTAGGGTTCTCAGTCAAAGTTGGTTGTATACTACAATTTCTAAACTCATGTGAAATCCATATACATGGTGTGTCCAGTAGGGTAAACATTGTCTATGGATAAGATACCTGATTTAATCTAACATATGCCTTTGAAAATACATGATAGATAGAACAAATTGAGCTAAAGGTGTGTACTTTAGATACAAAATGAGTCACTTCACAGGCTATGCTTCACATTTTTGTGGAATACACAGTGTTTAGTCCTTACATGACCACTAGGGTTGTATAGTCTATACACATCAAGTTTCTATGGTATCTATACATTGTGTGAGTGAAGTAAAACACATATCATATGTTTCTACCATTATTTCATGGAATGTACATGGTTTCATGCTGAAGTATATGTCTTGGAGATACATTTTGTGTGACCAACGTTCACATGACATGTAACATTTGAAATAAAACTTATTCCATGTTTGAGTCAGAAGATGAGTCATGTGGTGTAAATTTTGAAGATAACTATTTTCTGGAATTAATATCTATATGAAATCTATGTATAGTGAAACATGTTCCATTTAACAAGACTAAATACCATGTATTTTAAAAATATATAGAATCTCGAAAACATCATCTTCACACTATAAATTGTCTCATAGAGTCCTCTGTAAGTGGTTTTTTTAGTATTCAGTGGAATTGCACTTGTAACAAAGTGGTGGTGCCATTGAAATGGGTAAAGTTTGGATTGATATTCAATGGTGGAAGAACTAAAAAATGGAAAAAATGGCATATCAATCATGCCAACAACTACAACATCATACAAAAACACAATCATGCTACCAATTGCAACACCATACAAACCAAACAATCACAATTTTAGATTTTACAAAGCAACCCTTATTCAATTTTGTTTTTTAATTCAGGTATTATCATAGAAGTTTTATCATCCTCAGGCGTTAATTCATAAGTCAAGTATACATAAATTTCCAATTTTTATATTCAAATGTTCAACAAGAACCAACCAACATGCAATTCATTTAGTGAGCAAAAAAGGACCACCAATGGCCACGATTTTCAGTGGGGCTTTTAGCCTGTACATTTCAAATTATAACCATCAATATCAAATAATAACAACATGCAAACAATAGGAAACCAATGAGTAACAGGAGAAAACTCACCGTGAAGGTGTCGTTAAGCACACGGCAGAGGTGCGTTCGTGGCAGAGGAGAGGCACACAACAAAGGATATTTCAAACTGAAAAGAAAACATAAAAATGGGAAACTCATGAGAATAAAATAATCTAAAACTGAGTACACCATTTACCACATCCCACAAGCCACAAGAACCCACTAAAACTGAACTCAACTCACACCATGGTTAAACACACCTTAAAATAACAAGAAATTATAGAACCCACCTTCGATAGAACGAGTTCAACAGACTTTTTAAAATATAAAATATGAATATACAATGGGTAAGCCCTGACCAATAGGTCATCCTTACTATGTATAATCCCTAAGATTATTCTAGATAGTATATCCCAAATGAGTAATCCCTGATCAATCCTCTGTTATGACACCTGTCACGACACATACATCCTAATCGCATGACTTTAAATTTCATTGTACAATCTTTTCAACACAACTTGTGGTATCTAGTGAGTAGGATCATATCCCTATTCAAACTCAATGAGCCTACCTGTACATCTTGAAAAAAATTAGTGGGAACACACATATTTCCAATGGGACACCCCTGGTACTCTTTTCCAATTTTAACATCACACCATGCCAAAACTCACCACATGATCACCAGTTACCCAAAATTATTCCAAAACCAAAGGAATATACCCATGCTTCATTACCATAAACCCATCCATCTAGGTTAAACAGTGATGGTCACATTAAAACCATGCTATAAATCAATATGGGTTGCAATCCAAATGATCATATCCCTCAACCCAGTCATAACACCAAAACTAAAGAATAGAGTGTTCTTCCCTTATACAAATCCAAGGCATGACCATTCCTTCGCTATCAAATTGATTACAACTAATATGCTTCAATCCATCATGTCAAAGAATCTACCATGGATTTATGTATCTAAGGTATTAATAACACCAAGATAACCCCACTCATTAGTCACCCCCAACCACCAAAACTCACTAACTCGCTACCATCCTGAGTCACTTGCTAACGACCACTGGGATCTCACACAAACCCCTTACATCAATTCTTACACAATATTACCCCATGTGTGACACTCTTATCCCCACCTCAAAACACACATCATCTAGTGAACCAAGCAAACCACTTAATATAGATTCTCACACACTCGTTATCTAAAACAACTTACAATGCAAGGGTCTCACCACCTGGGCTCTCACTCTTGCCCCAACTACCCATACATAGGTTCAACTCACTTATAAAAAACTATAAGTCATCATAATCATTCAAGTATCATCATTTCTCATTTATATTAACCCAATAGAAGTAAAAAATACTCCTACACTGACCAACAGCGGTCGAGGCAGCGGCAGTAGAGGCGGCGGCGGTCGCGGCGATAGAGGTAGTGGCGGTCGCGATGGAGGAGAAAAACCCAATAGCGCGGAGGTAGTGGGAGAGGATCAAAACCCAACGGTGGTGGAAGAGTAAGAAGAGGAAGAGGAGGAGGAGGACAAGGAGGAGGAGGAAGAAGAGGAAGCAGAAGAGGAGGAGAACAATGAGGAGAAGTCAAGGTAGAAGAGGGTCGTGGTTCAGCTTCCGTGAAAGCTTTATTGCGTGCGAGAGAGGAGGGCCTGTAAGGGTTATTAAATAGAAACCGTTGGAACCTTTATAAGAACTCATTGAAAGCGCTAATAAAGGTATTTTCTATCAGAGCTTTTATTTTAGCACTGATAAATATTATAATTTTATATAAATTAAGAATAAAAACATTTATTAGTGCTAAAAAAGGCGCTGATAAATATACCCTTTTATCAGTGCTAAAAAAGGATCTAATAAAGGGTATACCTTTATCAGTGCTTATTTTAGCGCTGATAAATGTTAGATTTATTAGCGCTTTTAACTAGCACTGATAAAGGCATACCCCTTTATCAGCACTTTCTGTTTAGTGCTAATAAAGGGCAGCGCTTCCCTTGCCCTATTTTGTGGTATTGATTACATCATGGAATAAAAAAACAACATTATGTCCCCATTGAACACTCTTATATCCCTTAGTATATTCCTTTAGGTTAATCATAATATACTTCTTTGCATCTTGGGAAAAATAGAACATAAGAAAAGGGTGATCTCAAATGCTCACTAAGGATAACAATAGAGTGGAAATAGTCACAAATAAGAAAAAAAATATTTAATGCAATGTATAAGACTAGAACACAAGCCTTTTAAACATAAACTTCAACATAATATGGAAAAGATAAATTAAATAATTCCTTATACGTATTCACATGTATATTCTACTAGTCTAATAATCCCATGTAATATCAATATCCAATTTCTTATTGATGGAATGCATAATTCCAGACTTCATAACAACATAGTCAACGCCTTGTGCTATTACTACAAATAAGATTTTTTCAAGGACTTATGCCAAGATAGTAGTTTGTCTCATGAGACTTACCGATGCATCGAGGAGCTATTACGGGCTCCACCCATCACCTACTAATTCCAATTCATTCATTATACGAAAATTTTGAAACATAACATAAACATTCATATTAAACTAGCATACGAAATTTGAATACTTTAACCATAAACCATGAATGGTATAAAAATAGCACATCCACAGTCAAACATAACTCATTAAGTACAATATGGAAGATTTCATTATAATAAATTATCCTCAATCGAGAATAATGAAGAATGTTGACATAGATGAAAATAATCATGAAAAAAATTTGAGGAAAATATCCCCCCTTTTTCTTGAAAACATTATAAAGTATCACTATTTATCAAGAAGTTTCTTAAAATATAATTTTGAATCAAAGTTTACAATACCACATTGAAACTTTTAAAAGGAATTTTAATTTTAAACATTAATTTCCATATAAATAAATCCTTAAAATCATTTTTAAAAAATTGACATTAATGAGAAAGATTTAGAAGAATAAATTTTTAAAACATTTAAAATGATATTTTAGTTAGAGTTCCTAACCAAATGAGAGATTCTTGAATAAAAATAATTGAGTTAATAAAAACTAAATAATATTAGGATAATAAAGTTATTCATGATATATTATATCAAAGTACAGTATATACACCAAATAAAAGTGAATCGGCGCATAACAACAAAGAAGTCTCAATTGAATGTATGTTGGGATGAAATAAATTATAAAGATTGTATCCTTAGGTTGGGGATACATAAATGACATAATTATGTGTGAAAAATATAAATACACTAAATATGATTGGATATTCAGTGTAAAAAAATCAGAGGACATTCACACATATTCTTTTAACAACAACACGAATGACTTGAATGTTTAACTCAATGAATGAAAATTGAGTTAAGATTAGCCTTATCAAGTTCATATCGATGACTTGAGAATTTATAAATGGAGTGATTATGTGTATCAAAAGAATAACAATAAAAATGGGAGTGTAAATTACTAGATAAATAATTAAATATTGATTTCACACATAATATTGGAGTAAAATAATCAATGAAGTTTGCATAAAACCCAATGAATGGAAATCGAAATTAGAAATTCCCTTACCGATTTGGTGACTTACAAAACATACACCCCATGAAAAAAGGACAATACAATGAATATATAAATACCCATAAATTAATGTAAATTACATAAGGAATACAATCATGGGAAGTACATATATAGTACACAAAAGGAAATAGTGGCAATATAGCATAAATCTCATGGAAATAAGAAGTGAGATGAAAACCCCTTACCATGTTGTAATCAATCAAGTCGTATGAACAAAAGTTAATAACCAAAAAATGAATCACAGAATACCATGAATATAAATATAATCATGATAATATATATCAAATGGTAGTACACAATACCCCACATGCAATAAATAAGTGACGAACAGTGGAAATCTCACGGAATTAAAAGTGAGATAAGAAACCCCTTACCATGTACTTTTTCTTAGTATAGGGTAGGTTAAACTCCTGTATAATGGTGAAATAACTGTTATTAAATTATTAAATAACAAAATACATAAATATGATATCATATATGATCTTCAAATATTGCTTTGTTAATAATATTTTGGTAGTATCATCGTTTCTAGTGTTAACTAATTGGTTTTCCTTTATATGATTGGTTATGTAGGCCATGTTTGTTATGGATATGATGTATTTGATTAATATACAAAATGATATTATTCTCATAAATATTATTTTTAATCATAAAATAAAAATTATTCTTGAATGATTACAATGGGTAATGAATCCCATCACGTTCATGGAGAATGTAATCAGTACGTACGCACGAGCGACAATATCATTATATTGATGGTGAAATCATATGTAATTGGATGGTATATCATATATAAAGAATCATTATCATGTTATATTTATTATTTACATTAGTTATACTAATTATTATATCTATCAAAATAATGATGTGTTTGAATAACAAACTACACCAGGACGTGGAAACATTAAGCTGTACGTAAGCACGTATGGTGACTTTATCATTTACAGGATTGATAGAATAATGAATATGGTTGTACCATATTTATAATAAAATCACAGTATGTAGAAGGTACTATAGTTATTATTTTGGTATAAAAACAAAAATGAAAGAGGAAGTGGAATAAGAAAAGAACTTGAAAGAGGGTGGTGAAATTATCACCTCTTCCTCGGGTGTTTCCTTTTGAGTTGATAAAAAGGGGTCATTAGGTTGACTTTATGATCAAAGTAAGGACTTTAGGATTATGTGAGGGAATTTGGGAGGATATTTGGGTAGGGTTTATCCAAGATAAATGGTTTTAAAGGTGTGAAATTAAGAGAAGGGGAAGTACCCTTTTATAATAGAGGTGAGGGTCACGTTAAGAAAACCTTGAAATATTATTTTATATTAAAATCATTTTCAGTTTCTAATTGCTCAAAAATGTTTTATTTCAAATATAAGGTGGGAATAGGTCTAAATAATCTCAAACAATAGTTTTTAGACAATTTTAGGTTATCATTTTAACATTATCTTTTAGATTTAACTCTTAGTTAAATAGTATAACTTTTACTGTGTCTTCTTGAAATCACACACTATATGGTTAATAAACTTACTATAAACTTACAAGAGAACCTAAAGATGTTCATTAACGACATATATAATATTATTTAATCTCTTCGGACGAACCTTAGATTTTTCTGAATATTATATCAACCTATAATATAGTATTTCTTTTAGAAACTAATTTATGTCAATTTTGACGTTATTTAGTATTTGTTTTTTGTATAAATCATAAAAACATGATTAATTAGAAAAAAATTATTTAATAAACCCTAACATGTCATATTAATCTATAAAATTAGTTTAATTTATCAAAATTCTCAAATTAAAGTTATTTGGATATTCATAATATCAATTATTTTAATCATTCATTAATAAGGTAATTACTACATCATCATTGTGTCATAAATAAATATAATTATTTAATGTCTAAAAATTATAAATAAAATACCATTATATAGTAAATCTTTTTTATCTTTAAAATAAATATTTATATTCTAATTTATCTTTTATATAACCATATATTAAAAATGGTTTAGTTATTAAACATTGAAATTAACTTTTTTAAATCTTCTTTAAATAAAATAATAATATATGGCCTAATCTAATCCAAGTGTACCAAAGAGGATCATATTTTATTTATAAGGATTTTTTTGGTAGAAGTACACTTATCTAATAGAATTATAATATGTGTTATGGTAATTATAATGAAATTTTTATCCGTAAATACCCTATTTTCTTTTAACTGTGGTAAATAAAAGTCAAATGTTACTATTCACCGAATATTATTTTCATATTATTGAACCAAATTTTACTTACTAATGTCATCCCAGTCTTTCATATTTTTTGAAATTCAACTCACAGAAGCGGTAAAATTATGTTTTATGTAAATTTGCAAATCCTCCAAGAAGGTGGGAAAAAGACGGTAAAAATTTCAACATATTTTTATACATAAAATTTTATTATAAAATGACTACAATGAATTATGTTGAACTTATAAAGGTATTATATAAATATTTTGACTTAAAATAAATATAAATAAAAAATTGGTTTAAAACCATAATGCAGTGTTTTTCACTATTCATCAAAAATTGAATGTTTTCAGAAAAATAACAAAAATTCACCCTAAGATAATTTTGATATTCATAATTCAAAAATGAATTCTATTTTAAGAAATTAAAAACATAGATGCTTTTTTAATTAATTTAAAATTAATTCCCATTATCGAACCGAAAAGCAAGTTTTTTAAAATGTAAAGACTATCAAAAGATTGACATGTATTTATGTAAGATTTAAATGTGAAATTACTTATAATGACCTAAATTGTATTAAATGATAAAAATATAATCTATTTATACTTTTAAATCATTAAAATTCCTAATTTATCCCTATAAATAATTTCAATTATAAAAGTTGTTTTTAATTAAAAATTAGTATTTTTCAGTAGTCATCAAAATATGAAAGTTATCCGAAAAGTACCAAAAAATAATTCAAAATAAATTTTTATGTCCCAATTCTAAAGAAGAATTTAATTTCATCAAATTTAATATATATAAGTTTCAAATATTGGTTTTAAAAATGTTTTTCCATTAGAATGTGGTAAAGTTTCAGTTTTTGAAAAATACTTCTTTTATCTGAAAAAATAAATTTGTTCTTATATTATGTCTAAGAAACACATAATATGGACTGTAAAATTATATAGGGTATATAAAATTCAAGATTCAGTTAATACTATTCATAATTGCTTTTTAATGACTAGTTTGGTAAGTCATGGTGCGCTCAAACTCGGTGTTGAATGTAGAGCAAGATATTGAATTACTTTAAAGAAAATAACATAAAATGATATCTTGGGGTGTTAAATTCTTCCCCCCTTTTTGAAATTTCTTCCTTGAAATTTTAAAATTGGGTTTGGGAACTTCATTGAAAGTCCTATATCGAAAAAATAGTCAATAAAACTATCACTTTAAAAAAAGAAAGAGAAGTAAAAAGGTCACCCTAGATTACCCATACTAGGATTTCATGTAGGAAAACAAGGATATAGAAGATAAACTAATTGTCATGTTATGATGGAGAGTGATAGAAAACATGATCATGAGAAAGTTAACAACAAAACAACCACAAACTTATGATGGGATAAATGGTAATTAGTTTCCTAGTAGGAAAAGTAAACGAACAACGTTTTTTATGTTCTATTTCATAAAGTTAATGAATTTATTTATGAGATTGACTTAAAACATAATGAGATATACTTAATTTTTAAGTATAGTTTCATCCTTTAATAAATTTCTACCACTAACTCATATTTTTTTCAAACGATGAGTATTCAAGATGAATTTTTCACACCTGGAGCACTTGAATCAACTTCTAGAGAATCACATGATCCACAAAGGATAAACTATATATTTAATTTGTCATTATAGATTAACCAAAACCAAAATGGTTAGTACAAGATCAGATGATCCCCAAAAAGGATAATCCATTAGATAAAGAAATACTAGTCTTAATTTCTAAAATTAATCCAACAATACCCAAAGATTAATAAATACCATTTAATAAAAAAATTTCCTTAAAATCCTTCAATATAATCCAAACTAATATTGAAACCCAAATCATAGAATAATTTGATTACATAGTCTTCCACGTCAAATTGTATCCCAAATAACACCGTCTACTCTTAAATTCACATACTTTAATTAATTATCCTAACCACATATTCACTATGATAGGTTAATCATTTCTATAAATAACCCAAATCACTATAAATCCACAATAAAAACAAAGATAAAAATACACCATTACTCCTCAAATAAAATCTCATAGTATTCTATTTTCCTTAGGCATATAGTGTTCCCAATAGAGAGAACGTATTCCAAAATAACATTTATCACTTACTCACCAAATCATTTTCCTATACTAAAGATATCCATTTGATAAGACATAAGATCCAAAATAAACTTATTATTGATCAATAAAATCATTTAATAAAAAATAATTAGTCACACTAACCAGGGACATCACATACTCCAGTGGTAGGTGATAAATCCCAATCACACTCTGGTTGTGGGTTCGATTCCCACAGCTTTGTCCTACATGATGGGTTGTCACACGGTCTACGTATTATCCTTTTTCAAAAACTATATTTTATAACATTCCCAAATTGAGTTAAATTATTCAAAATAACCATAACATACTTTCACCACAAATGTTATCTCATACCTCTCATTTTCATACCAAAATTTAATAACATGTAATTTCCTCAAATTCAATGATCATATAAAGCCAAATAGTTATTTATAACTATAATAGAAAAGATAATTCTTCCTAAAATCGCATTTTCACATAACAAACTACAGGGTTACACATACAAGAGAAAATTCTTCCAAATTAATCCCATCAACAAATAGCATGAATAATTTTAAACATTTCTCCATCCATTTATTTCCACATAGCTTCTTCCATGACCAAGAGGTTATCCTAAAGAATAGGGAATTCACTCGGGTATTTCCCAAGTCCCCTAAATTACAAAAAATTACTGTAAATGGATTCTTGGAATCATTTTTATTTTCTTCCATAGTACTCTTTATTTTTTATCGGCAATTCTTTACTTTATGTCTGTCTTTACAAAAAATAAAGAATTTATTTATTCCATTGAGACAATTTCCTAGGTGTCTCCTTCCATATTTCCTACATGATGAAAACTGAGCTTTCTTTTCTCCATGGTCTCCACTACTAGAGCTCTTATCAATCACAACCTTTGTCTTATTTTTTGAGTCCGGGAGTTAGTTAATATATATGTTTTTGATCATATTTTTGGAAAACTGATTTGGAATGAACATGATATATTTTACAACTATCAACAATCCATTTCATTTCTCATTTACACCATCATGCCCACCTTGTACGTCATCTTCAATGTAACTATAACTTCCTTGGAATCCAACCATTGACTAACACAATAAAGCATAATTTGAGTCTTAAAATCATTTAGAGAATATCATAACACCTTATTTTTAATCTAAAACACCTTAGTATTAACCATGTTTATTTACTCTAATCTTATATTAAAATACTATAAATAGGTTTGTAAAGAAAATGTGAATTATCCTAAGCATATCCCCTATGAGTGTCGTAACGAAGAGTTCATCAAGGCCCGTTGTCATGTACCGGGATACCCCGAGTCATGCCTGAAACTCCTTGTCAGAGTTTTCACTCCTAGGTACATCTGTGCCAAATCCACCTCGACCTACTCATATCCATATAGGGATATATATCGTGGAAAACCCACATAATATTTACATTACCAAATTTTTTTATTATTCTTCTATACTAATCCTCAATATTTATCTTAAGGTAGTGTTTCCCAATCAGAGTTTTTTTTCTAAATCTAGCTTCCATGGTATATAATAAACTTCCTCTAATACCAACTGTAACACCCCGACCCCAGTTACCTAGAATTGGTGCATTATTACAGAACATTAGCGTGAAATAAGGAATCATGTCCCGAAAGACCATTCAATATAGTATCCATTGAAGTAGTAGGTACTTACATAAGTTTTACATTACATCATGAAATAAAAAAACAGCATTGTGTCCCCTTCGAACACTCTTATATCCCTTATCCTATTCCATCAGGTTAATCGTAATATACTTCTTTCCATCCTGGGAAAATAAAACATAAGAAAGGGGTGAGCTCAGATGCCCAGTAAGGATAACAATATAGTGGAAACTATCATAAATAAGAATAAAAATTTAAGGAAATATATAATACTAGAACACAATCCTTTTAAACATGAAATTCATCATAATATAGAAAAGATAAATAAAATAATGCCATTTACTTATTCACATGAATATTTTACTATTCGAATAATCACATGTAATATCAATATCCAATTTCATATTGATGGAATACATAATTCCAGACTTCATAACCACATAGTCAAGACCTTATGCCAAGACTACAAATAATATTTTGTCAAGGCCTGGTGCCAAGACACTAGTTTGTCTCATGATACCTACTGATTCATCGAAGAGCTATAGTGGGATCCACCTGTCACTTACTAAGTCCAGTTCATTCCTCATATGAAAATGTTGAAACATAACATAAACTTTCATATTAAACTAGCATAAAAAATGTCAATAATTTTACCATAAACCATGAATGGTATAAAAAAGCACATCAACATTCAAACATAACTCATTCAGTACAATATGGAATATTTTATTATAATAAATTAACCTGAATCAAGAATAATGAAGGATATTAACAAATATGAAAATAATCATCAAAACTATTTTAAGAAAATATCCCCTTTTTCTTGAAAAAATTTAAAAGTATCACTATTTATCAAGAAGTTGTTTAAAATAGAATTTTGAATCAAAGTGTCCAATACTAATTTGAAACTTTTAAAAGGAATTTTAATTTTAAAACATTAATATTCATATAAATAAATCCTTAAAACCATTTTTAATACATGGACATTAATGAGAATGATTTAAAAGAATAAATTCTTTAAAACATTTAAAATGATACTTTAGATAGAGTTTCAAACCAAATGAGGGACGCTTTAATACAAATAATTATGGTAATAAAAAATTAATAATACCATGAGAATAAATGGATTCATGATATATTATGTCAAAGTACAGTATATACACCAAATAAAAGAGAATTGGTGCATAAAAACAAATAAGTCTCAATGGAATGTAAGTTGAGATGAAATCCATTATAAGGAATGAATCCTTAGGTTATGGATAAATCAATGAAATAATTATGTCTGAAAAATATAAATACACTAAATATGATTGGATATTCAGTTTAAAAAAATCAGAGTACATTCACACATATTCTTGTAACAACAACAACAATGACTTGGATTTTTAACCCAATGAATGAAAATTGAGTTAAGATTACTCTTATCAAGTTCATATCGATGACTTGAGAATTTATAAATGGAGTTATTATGTGTATAAAAAGAATAAGCAAACAAAGTGGAGTGTAAATTAATTCATAAATAAATAAATAGTGATTTGACACATAATCTTGGAGTAAAATAATCAATGAAGTTTGCGTAAAACCAAATGAGGGGAAATCGAAATTAGAAATTCCCTTATCGATTTGGTGACTTACGAAACATACACCCCATGAAAGAAGGATAATAAAATGAAGATTTAAATACCCCTAAATTTAATTATATTAAATAAGTAATACAATCATGGGTATTACATACACCACACAAAAAGAAATAGTGGCAATATAGCATGAATCTCACGAAAATAAGAAGTGAGATTAAAACACCTTACCATGTTGCAATAAATCGAGTCGTATGTCTAAAAGTTAATAACCACCAAATGAATCATATAATACCATGAATATAAATATAATTGTGATAATATATATCAAATTTCAGTACACAATACACCACATGCAATAAATAAGTGGCAAACAATGGAAATCTCACGGAATTAAATTTGAGATAAGAAACCCCTTACCTTGTAATTTTGCTTTGTATAGAAAGGGTTAAACTCCTATATAATGGTGAAATAATTGTTATTAAATTACTCAAGAACCGAATACAAAAATATGATATCATATATGATCTTCTAATATTGATTTGATAATAATATTTCAGTAGTATCGTTGTTTCGGGTGTAAACTGATTCATTTTCCCTTATATGCTTGGTTACATATGACATGTTTGTTATGGATATGATTTATTTGATTCATATAAAGAATGATATTATGTTCATAAACATTATTTTTAATCATAAAATGAAAATTATTCTTGAATGATTGCGATGGGGAATGAATCTCAACGTGTTTGAGGAGACGGTAATCCGTATGTACGCACGAGTGAAAATATCATTATATAGATGGTGAAATAGTATATAAATAGATGTTATATCATATATAAAAATCATTATAATGTTATATTTATTATTTAAATCAGTTATGCTGATTTTTATACCCATCCAAATAATGAAGTGTTTGAATAACAAACTACACCACGGCGTGGAGACGGTAAGCCGTACATATTCACGTATGGTGACTTTGTCATTTATAGGATAGATAGAATAGTGAATATGGTCGTACCATATTTATAATAACATCAAAATATATAGAAGTTATTGGAGTTATTATTTTAGTATAAAAACAAAAAAGAAAGAGGAAGTGGAAGAAGAAAAGAACTTGAAAGAGGGTGGTGAAATTTTTACCTCTTCCTCAAGTGTTTCCTTTTGAGTTCATCAAAAGGGCTCCTTAGGTTGGATTTATAATAAAATTAAGGACTATAGGTTCATTTAAATGAAGTTGGGAGGATATTGGGGCTGCATTTAGCCATGAAAAATGGATTTTTAGTTGTGAAATTATGATAAGGGTAAGTGCCCTTTTATAAGAGATGCGAGGGTCACTTTAGGAAAACCTTGAAATATTATTTTATAATAAAACCATTTTAGGTTTATAATGGCTCAAAAATGATTAATTGTCCAAGATAATGTGGGGATGAGTCTAAAACCTCTCAACCAATAGGTTTTAGACAAGTATAGGTTACTATTTTAACCTTATCTATTAGATTTAACTCATAGTTAAATAGTTTAACTTTTACCGTGTCTTTTTGTATTCTTACAATATATGGTTAATAAACTTACTATAAACTTCCAAGAGAACCTCAAGTGGTTCATTAGTGACATATATAATATTATTTAAGTCCTTTGGAAGAACCTTATATTTTTACTAATATTATATCAACCAATAATATAGTATTTTTTTAAACACATTTATGTGAATTTTGACATTATTTAGTATTTGGTTTTTTTGAAAATCATAAAACCATGATTACTTCAAAAAAAATTATTTAATCAACCCTAGAATCTAATATTAAATATATAATTATTTTAAATTCATCAAAAGTATCTAATTATATTTATTTGGATATTTATAATATCATTTATTTTAATCTTTCTTTAATAAGGTAATTACTGCATCATCATTGTGTCATAAATAAATTTAATTATATAATGTATAAAAATTATAAATAAAATACCATTATGTATGAAATATTTTTTTATTTCAAATGAGTATTTATAGTTGGATTTATCTTATGTATAACCCTATATTAAAAATGGTTTAGTTATTAAAGTTTGAATTTAACTCTTTTAACTCTTTTTTAAATAAAATAATAATATATGTCCTAATCTAATCCAAGTGGACCAAAGAGGATCATATTTTATGTCTAAGGTTGTTTTTGGTCGAATTAAACTTATGCAATAGAATTAGGACATGTGTTAGGGTAATTATAATATCATTTTTACCCTTAATTGCCCTATTTACTTTTTACCGTGGTAAATAAAAGTCAAAAGTTACTATTCACAAATAAATTATTTTCATCTTATTGAACCACATATTAATTATTGATGTCAACTGTGTCTCTATGATTTTTGAAATTCAACTCACAGAAGCGGTAAAATTATGTTTTATGCAAATTTAAAAAATTCTTCCAGATTGTGAGAAAAAGACGGTAAAAACTTCAACATAATTTTATACATAAAATTATATTATAAAATTTAAAGACCCAGAATTCCCATGCAATTTTTTTAAAAAATACATGGAAACTTTATGAGTCTGCAGTTTCTAACGGCGCATGATTCCGAGGCCCGGGGTGTCTGGAATCAATTTCTGAAGTTTTGTTCAGGTACGTTCAGTAAACGTACAAGAGAGTTTTTTTATAAATTTTGAATCAGTGCTCAGAATGGAAATATGAGGGAACCGTTGAACTCACAGTGCTAGTTTTCGCTTAATAGGACTTTCACACTGACGGCAGATGGTCTGGAATAAAAGTTAGTTTTTGGATTTTTATAAAAAATAATAAAATAAAGTGCGGCCACACTTTATTTTATTCCAGTCGCTATGTGAGTGTAGGTAGTTAAAACCTTCACTTGGGAGTTGGTGGTGGGACCACCACACCCTAACCTCCCATGAGAGGTTATGGTGGTGGGGCCTACCCAAACCCAACCTCCCATGTGAGGTTAAATGTGGTGGGGACCACACGAGGCCACCCGACCCCTCATTAATGGGAGGAGACCTTAACCTCTCAACTATCCCTCATTAATGAGGGAGAGCCTCTCCACCATTCCCCACCTTAATGAACGAAACCCCCATAATTAATTCATGCCATCTTCCATGAATTAATTAGGGGGAGCCTCATAATTTAATCACCAATTAAAATTCTTTGCCAATGGAATAATAAGAAAACCTACCTATTATTTTAATTTCCATATATCATTTTGGTGGAATGGGGGAAAGGAAAGCTGAGGAGAAAAAGCACCCCATGAAGAACCATTCTCCCAATGAAGAACGCTAAGAACACGAAGAACTCCAGTGATTTTCTTCTTCTCTGACCTTCTTCCTCGGACCCCTTCGACGTGGCATGCGATCGTCTACCACAGATTGACGGCCATCCTTCCGCGACGTCAACGAACGACTACTGACGAATCAAAGGTAGGGGTTTGATTTTTATATAAAGTATGAACATTTCCCCATGTTTTTCCTTTCTCTCAAAATGAAGAATGGTGGTAGTTGTGCTTCATACTAGCAAGATGTTTGTATCACCTTAAACGCGGAGGATTTGGGCCGACCTAACACGGCCCGACATCCTCCGTCGATCTCTTCTTTATTGTGGTGTTCTATGGCAAGGAGACGAAGGAGGCAACAACGAGGTCGCGCTACCCAAGACCTCTGCGAATCGCACTACCCCTGCGGCACACCGGTGCCCCGGCCAAACATCGCCGACCAAGCGGGGCCCGACCCGCCTACCCACGGTGCCCCCGGCGCTCTGCCTGCGCCCCGCTGGCAAACTGCCTGCGCCCCCGGTGCACTGCCCGTGCCCTGCCGGCACGCTGCCCGTGCCCCCGGTGTGCTGCCCAGCCCCACCGGCACCCTGCCCGCACCCTCGCGCGCTGCCCAATGCCCCGCGCCCAGACGACAGCCTTCCCGGTGCTCCAGTGCCCTTATAGGCGGCCTGCCCGGCGCCCCCGACCCCTGCCAGCGGCCTTCCCGGTGCCCCTGTGCCCTGTCACAGCCTGCCCGGCGCCCCCGCGCCCTGTTGGTGTCCAGCCGACCTATCCGCACCCCTCGCGGCATGCCTGGTGGCCTCCCAGCCACCGGTCTCTCCAGCCAACCCGCGGTATCCCCCGCGGTGTCGCGGGTTGAACTGGCCCGGTCTCGCGGGCCGAGTCACCGAGCCGCCTACGTGGCAACCACCAGGCCGAACCGCCCTCACGGTCCGATGGGTCGGGCCAAGCGAACCTGGTCAAAACCTAGCAGGCTGACCTGCCCAATGGGCCAGGTCCGACCCAATGAGTCTGACCAGGTCGACCCAGACCGGGTCTGCTCAGGCTGGGTTGGGCCGAGTCAGTCCGACTAGGTCAGACCAGACCCGGGCCCATTACTGACCCAGTACTTTCTTGGGCCATATCTTTGCCACGAATATCCATTTGATGAACCTTCAGCTGTGCCGGTATTCTTGGAGCATATCTTTCCCTTTGAGTATACCCCAGTGGAGTTCGGGGTATGGTTGAGTCACAGTCAGGTTGGTTCGTACACAAATCCAACCTGGCCCCTGAGACTAAAATGCTAATAACTCACAGACCGGCGTCCGATTGACATGTCGTCTATTGCATTGAGACCCCTATGACATGGATGTTCATTGAGATACTTCTTCAAGAGACTTCTTGACACTTGGAGTATCTACCAGTAGCTCGTCGAGCGGATCCTCCTAGAGACGAGCAGACAGAGTGTGGAGACGTAGTAGTTGAAAGACCTGACGACTGCTTGACCAATTCGACTCGGAGTGATTTGACTAGCCTAGTGGGAAGCTCCCGGTATTTGGCGGCATACCCATGGCGGAGGAGGGCCCGGTATTTGGTGGCAGACCAGTGGTACTCGACAGGAGGAGTACCTCTATAGGCTATTAGGGGGAGCGCCCAGTATTTGGTAGCAGACCCATAGCAGACAGAGCGCCTGGTAGTTGGCAGCAGACCTGAGGTACTGAATAGAAGGAGTACCTCAGCAGTCCAAGGTTAGTGAGAAGCGCCTCGGTTTCATGACAGACCCACTGTACTCGAAAGATGAGGAGATCTCCAGCAGCCATAGTTTCGTTAATAAAAAACTTTGTTTGAGTTGAGTCAATGACCTTTTTGTTTTCCTCATGATTGATATGGGTTACTTGGTAACTTATTTATATGTATGGTCATATACCTACATAATGGTTATCTATTGATTTCATACTTTTTGGTTTATCCTTGTTGAATTTCTTGAGGCCTTGAGGTTATCGGGGTCCCTAATGAGTATTGTTATACTCACCCTTGCATGGGCTATGCCCACACCTCATTGTGTTGGATGCAGATGACGGACAACGCTGACGGAGGCCAAGAGTTCCAGGAATGGATGGTACCCAGAGGAGGACCTTACGACGTATCAGTACACAGTGGAGTCGGATAGACATGGAGTGTTGTGGAGGCCATCTATACATACCCTTCAGGTAGGAACCCTGGAGGACGATCAAGGAGCTGCTTTTACCTTTCAGCTGTTTCTCCCTTTTTTTAGTTGTACTTACTTTCAGTTTTTTTTATACTTTATAGTTGGTCTTGTATTCTGGCCCCCCTCTTCTTTTAGTACACTTTTTAAACAGCTTTTACTTAGTGTTTTCTTCTTCTTGTACTCTGGTTGGGTGTGTTTATGATTTATAAAGGCAACACCTTCCCAGTTTTAGGGAAGTACACCTTTGGTGCTACTCTCCAGCCCCTGGCCTATGGAAGACGGGCTTGGGGTAGTCACGATACGGGCCCTGGGGGACGGGTCGTGACAAATTGGTTTCAGAGGCGTCTGTTCTACCACAAAAAATTGAACTCTGATATTTATTTCTGTGAATCAATAGTGTTTAGGGTACTACGTGTGGTTTTCAGTTCAGGGAGTCCAGTGTTGGTGAGGGCGGCCGACGTATCCATACACCAAGACCCTGACTTCTGATTTCCGACTCAGTGCATGAAAACACTGATTGTGTGTGTGTTTTCAAAAGTTTTTCATCAAGTTATCTTAACCAAGTAATCTCACCAGGTATAGTCTTTTGACTGTGTCACATCTGTTTCTTTCAAGATGCCTCCCCGTCGCCAACCAGCTAGAGAGCTGAGAGTCATATGTACTGATATCCCACCGAGCAACGAGGCCTCAGTACAGGGCCCTCTTCCAATTGAGGCACCAGCATAGGCACCAGCGGTACTACTCCCCATTGGTCCACTGATGCCACCAACCCCAACAGCAAAGAGTGCATGCCACTTGAGCATGTTGCACAAGTTCCAGCGCTAGAGGCCACCCAGGTTCAGGGGAGATATGGACCCGAAGGCGTCTAAGGATTGGCTGGAGGCTGTGGTGAGAGTCTTCAGACTGGTAGGGACATCAGTCAACTTCATGGTGATCCTTGATTCTAGCCTCCTTCAAGAAGCAGTAAGAAGATGGTGGATCCTGATGCTCCAGATGCATGATGAAGCGTCACTTATATGGGAAGACTTCGAGAGCCTGTTTCAGGTGGAGTTTGTACCATCCACCCTTCGAGCGGTGCTGATACATGAGCTACATCATCTGCAACAGGGTAGCATGAGTGTAGCTCAGTACTTAGCGAGGATCACATACCTCTCACGCTACTCCACCGATATGGTACGGGACCCGTTCTTCAGGGCTCGGACCTTTGAGCATGGACTCATTCGAGAGATCATAGCTTTAGTTATCTCCCATAGAATCCTGACGTATATGGGGTTGTTGGAGCGAGCCCTCCTAGTGGAGAGTTTCCTAGCTGAGAAATATCCAGTAGTTAGACCCACCACTAGTCGACTTACAGCGGAGACTTCTATAGCTGGCAGTACATAGATGACATGAAGGTCCATGAGGACCAGAACCATAGGTGGTCAACTGCATAACTCATGATCGGTTGTGCGGGGCACCCAGAGTGTATATAGAGCCAGACATGCCAGGAGCGGACAGTGTTACTCCTGCGGTGGGCTTGGTCACATGGCTCATGATTGTCTGACCCACCATACTGATGATCAGTAGACTATTGAGGGACCTCCCAGGAAGAAGCAGAGGTTCGATTGAGGAGGTCTGTATGGCGGAGGCAGACGTGGCAGAATAACTGGATGTATATCTGGCGATGGACGATGATACGAGTTACTACTGCCACCACCACAAAGAGGTCCACTCTGACCACAGGGAGCGGGTGGATAGGGCAGAGCACAGCTTCAAGCAACTGAGTTCTATGACCATGGTGCTTCGGAGATGATACGAGGTACTATCTATGTCTACTCCCCCATTGTTGCAGTTCTTATAAACACAGGTTACAGTCACGCTTTCACTTGCACTTCCCTCGTTCGGAGCTCAGAGATTATGCAGGAGCCGTTAGTTTGATCATTGTGGCTAGAGGCTTCTACATGATCTGATTCGATGATTACACACTAGTTCTGGTAGTTCGAGCTTACTCTAGGAGGCAAGAGCATTGGCTGGGATCTCCTAGTAGCGGCATCGAGGCCTTACGACATCATCTTGGGTATGGACTGGTTATCTACAGTCCATGCTCAGATTGACTGTAGTAGGCGAAAAGTGTAGTGTGTCCGCACGGATGGGACTAGGTTCACCATCACTGGAAAGATGGGAACCTTTACAGCACAAGACGGACTTACTCGGAGGAGGGTGCAGCCGATCACTCACCAGTTGGCATGCCATACCCTCGGAGTAGTTGATGTGGAGAGTCCGACATATCCTGTAGTGGTGGACCAGTACTCGGATGCATTCCCTAACGATGTTCTAGGTCTACCTCTTCATAGATAGGTGGACTTCTATATTGACATGTACCCCAGGATGACACTGATATCTACTCCAGCATATTGGATGGCTCCAGTAGAGCTTCGTGAGCTGCGGGTATAGCTAGAGGACTTACAGGGAAAGGGATTCCTCTGGCCCAGTGTTTCTCCCTGGGTAACCCTGATTCTGTTCGCCAAGAAGGAGAATGGGAGCTTAAGGATCTATGTCGACTATCATCGCCAGAATCATGTGATCGTGAAGATCAAAACCCCATTATGAGGATTTATGACCTCTTTTATCAGCTCAAGGTAGCATGATGGTTCTCGAAGATAGACCTCAGATCAGGTTATCACAAGCTCAGAGTTCGAGAGGAGGATGTGCATAAGATGGCCTTCAGATGTCGGTACGTCCACTACGAGTTCTTGGTTATGCCCTTCGGCATAACCAACACTCCATAAGTGTTCATGAGTCTCATGAAAAGGATCTTCCAGCCTTACCTTGATCGTTTTGTCATAGTCTTCATTGACGACATACTGATCTACTCGACTACTAAGGAGGAGCATGCCTACCATTTGCAGGTAGTACTGGACACACTTTGAGAGAACCAACTTTATGGTACGCTCTTGAAGTGCTAGTTTTGGATTTGAGAGGTTCACTTTTTGGGGAACGTCAACTCGGAGGATGGATTTGCTGTGGATCCAGTGAAGATTGAGGTGGTACTTTCTTCCGAGACACCTAGGAGTGCGACGGAGGTACGGAGTTTCTTGGGCTCAGCTGGATACTATCAGAGATTCATTCCAGACATCTCCAGAGTCGCAGCACCACTTTCAGCCTTGAAAAAGAAGGGGAAATCGTTTCTGTGGTCGGAGAGATGCCAGAAGAGCTTTTAGGAGATAAATAAGTGGCTAACTAGTGCCCCCCATCTTGAGCCTTCCAGAGGAAGGTATAGGGTACGTATTTTACTACGATGCATCAGGGACTAGACTCGGGTGTGTCCTGATGTAGGAGTGAGCATTGATCGTGTATGGTTCTTGAAATTTGAGACAGCATGAGGAGAACTACACTACCCATGACCTGGAGTTAGCAGCAGTGGTCTTCACCTTGAAGATGTGGGGGAACAATCTGATGGGTGAATGTTTTACCATGTACTCTGATCACAATAGTCTCAGGTATATCTTCTCTCAGAAGGAACTAAACCTAAGATAGCGGTGATTTCTTGAGTTCCTCCAGGACTATGACTTCGAGATAGTCTATACTCTAGGGAAGGGGAACGTTGTTGCAGATGTGCTCAACAAGAGGAATGGTTTACAGCTACTAGGAGAGGTGACAGGGTAGTTGGATGCCTTAAAGATATCCTTTGTGGATAGAGATGGAGTATCCTATCTACAGTAACTTACAGTCACACCCCCACTTCTTCAGCGAGTCAAGGAGGCGCAGCATGGGGATGCTAACTGTGAGATATGACATGCTCAGATATCCATAGGGCAGGCACCTGATGGATATTTTGAAGGTGGGGAGAACATAATACTCATCAGAGGAAGTACTATTGTACCAGTAGCACTTCAAGAGGAAGTGTTGATGGAATTCCACACATCCCCTTTAGCTGTACATCCAGGTGTGGCGAAGATGTACCAGGACCTCAGATGACAGCACTGGTGGCCAGGTATGAAGAAAGTGGTAGCAGAGTCTGTCTCTTGGTGCCTCACTTGTCAACAAGTGAATGGAGAGCACCAGGTACGAGTAGGCTTGGTTTATCCCTTAGAGGTCCTAGAGTGGATGTTGGATGGGATATCCATGGACTTCGTGATGGGTCTTCCACATACATCCAGGAGTCATGATTCTATATGGGTGATCGTCGACTGAATCACCAAGTCAGCCCACTTCTTAACTATCAGAGATCAGGGCTCAGTTGAGAGAATGGAATGCCTCTATGTGCAGGAGATAGTGTGTTTTCAGGGATTACCTTCTTCTATTGTCTCTGAATATGACACACGCTTCACTTCTCGGCTATGGAAGGGGTTGTAGGATGCTTTTGGGACACAGCTACGTCTAAGAACTGCCTTCCATCCTCAGACAGATGGTCATACCGAGAGGACCATTCAGACCCTCGAGGACATGCTCCGTGCATATATCCTCGACTTCGGTCGTAGCTAAGAGGATCACTTTCCTTTGGATGAGTTTTCCTACAACAACAGCAATCACTCCACCATAGGTATGTCACCTTTTGAGGACTTGTATGGTCAGCCTTGCAGATCGCCACAGTGCTGTACAGACCTAGGAGAGTCAGCACTAGTGGGACCAGAGATGGTACGGGCTACCACGGAGAAGGTTTAGATCATCCTGGAGTGGATGAAGCCTACACAGATCAGACAGAAGTCATATACTGACAGGAGATGGAGGGCTATGGAGTTTGAGGATGGAGACCACGTTTTCCAATGGGCCTCACCTCGATGAGGTCTACGGAGATTTGGCCGATGTGGAAAGCTATCTCCAAGGTTCATTAGACCTTTCCAGGTTCTCTGTAGAGTAGGCGAGGTGGATTACAACTTAGCTCTTCCACCTCAGTTTCACCGGGTGCATGATATCTTCTACGTATCTTAGGTGAAGAGATACGTGCACGACCCATCCAACATCATCGACCATCGAGAGCTGGACATCGATGACGGGGCGACTTTCACTGAGGTCCCAGTGGAGATCGAGGATCGACAGGATCAGGTCCTGCGTGGATGGACAATACCCTTGGTGCGCGTTCGTTGGCATCATGGGAACCTCTAGGAGAGCACATGGGAGCGGTAGGCTCAGATTCGTGCTCAGTACCCCCATTTGTTCCCTTAGTTTGAGTTGTAGCTTATGAGGATGAAAATCTCTAAGGTGGGGAGAATTTAAAGACCAGGAATTCCTGGGAAAATTTATTTTTAGAATAAATGGGAATTTTACGAGTAAACAGTTTCTGACGGCGCTTGATTCCGAGGCCCGGTATGTCCGGAATCAATATCTGAAGTTTTTTTATGGTACATTCAGTAAACGTACGAGCGGGATTTTTATAACTTTTGAACCGGTGCTCAGAATATAAATCTGAGGGCACCTTTGAACTTGTAGTTCCATTTTTCACTTAAGGAGACTTTCACCCTGATGGAGGATGGTCATGAATAAATGTTAGTTTTTGGATTTTTATAAAAAATAATAAAATAATGTGTAGCCACACTTTATTTTATTCTAGCCGTCATCTGAGTGCGGGTAGTTGGAACCTCAACTTGGGAGTTGGTGGTGGGACCACCACACCCTAACCTCCCATGAGAGGTTGTGGTGGTGGGGCCTACCCGAACCCAACCTCTCATGTGAGGTTAAACGTGGTGGGAACCACACGAGGCCACCCGACCGCTCATTAATGGGAGGAGACCATAACCTCTCAACTCTCCCTCATTAATGAGGGAGATCCTCTCCACCTTTCCCCACCATAATAGAACAAAACCCCCCTAATTAATTCATGCCATCTTCCATGAATTAATTTGGGGGAGCCTTATAACTATATCACCAATTCGAATTCTATGCCAATGGAATAATAAGATAACCTACCTATTATTTTAATTGCCATATATCATTTTAGTAGAACGGGGGAAAGGAAAGATAAGGATAAAAAGATCCCAATGAAGAACCATTCTCCCAATTAAGAACGCGAAGAATGTTGGCGACACTCTTCTTCTCAGACCTTCTTCCCCGGACCCCTTCGACGTGGGACGTGATCATCTGCCACGGATTGACGGCCATCCTTCCACGACGTCAATGAACAACTACCGACGAATCAAATGTAGGGGATTGATTTTTATTTAAATTATGAACATTTCCCCATGTTCATCCTTTCTCTCAAAATGAAGAACGGTGGTAGTTGTGCTTCATACTAGCGACCCGTTTGTTGTCGCCTTAAACGCGAAGGATTCGGGCCTACCTAACATGGCCCAACATCCTTCGTCGATTTCTTCTTTCTTGTGGCATTCTACGGCAAGGAGATTAAGGCGCAAACAATGATGTCTAGCTACCCGCGGCCTCCGTGAACCACACCGCCCCCGCGGTGCACCAGCGTCCCTGGCCAAACATCATCGGCCAAGCGGCGCCCGACCCGCCTACCCGTGGCACCCCGGCTTGCTCTCCACGCCCCCCGACTCGCTGCCCTCGCCCCCGGCGCGCTGCCCGGCCCCACCGGCATGATGCCCATGCCCCTAGTGCCATGTCGGGCCCCGACGGTGCCCCGCCCATGCCTCAGCACGCTGCCCGGTGCCCCGTGCCCAGCAAACAACCTGCCTGATGCTCCCACGCCCATGCTGGCGGCTTTCTCGGCCCCTGCCGAAATCCTTCCCAGCCCCTGTCGCGGCCTTCCCGGTGCCCCCGCGCCCTGCTGCAGCCTAATCGGTGCCCTCGCGACCAGCCCCGTGCCCTGCACGGGGCACCTGCGTCTTGCTGGTAACCCACAGGCCTGCCCGCGCCCCGCGCAGCCTGACTGCTAGGCTCCCAGCCACTGGCCTCCTAAGCCGACCCGCAGCTTCCCCCGTGGTGTCACTGGCAGAACCTGCACGGTCTCCCGGGCCGAGTCACTAAGCCACCTACAAAGCAACTACCCGGCCTAACCGCCCTCGCAGTCCGCTGGGTCAGGCCCAGCGGACCGGGTCAAAACTTAGAGGGATGACCCTCCCAATGGGCCGGTTCAGACCCAGGGAGTCTGATCGGGTCGACCGAGACCGGGTCGGCCCAGACTGGGTTCGGCTGAGTCGGTCCGACCGAGTCGTACCTGAACCAGGTCCATTACTGACTCATTACCTTCTTGGGCCATATCGTTGGCACCAAACCTACGTTTGATGAACCTTTAGTGGCGCCAGTATTCATGGAGCATAGTCGTCCCTTTTAGTATACCCCACTAGAGTTCAGGTTATAGTTGAGTCACGATCAGGTTGGTTCGTACACGAATCCAACTAGGCCCCCGGGACTAAAATTCTAATAACTCACGGACCGGGAAACTCCTTGAATGAGTGTGGAGACCTAGTAGTTGACAGGCTTGACAACTGCTTAACCGATTCTACTCGGAGTGATTCAACTAGCCCATTGGGGAGCACCCGGTATTTGGTGGCAGGCCCATGGCGGAGGAGCACCCAGTATTTGGCAGTAGACCAGCAGTACTCGACAGGAGGAGTACCTATGTAGGCTATTTGGGGGAGCGCCCGGTATTTGGTGGTTGACCCACAGCGGACAGAGCACCTGGTAGTTGGCAGCAGACCCGTAGTACCCGACAGGAGGAGTACCTCAGCAGTCCAAGGTTAGTGAGAAGCGCCTCAGTGTCGCTACAAGCCCACTATACTCAACAGAGGAAGAGTTTTCCAACAGTTGTGGTTTCATTAATAAAAATCCTGGTTTGAGCTGAGTCAATGACTTTTTTGTTTTCCTCATTATTGAAACTGGTTACTTGATAACTTAGATATATGTATGGGCATATACCTATGTAATGGTTATCCGTTGATTTCAAACATTGTGGTTTATCCTTGTTGGATTTTGTGGGACCTTGAGGGTCTCGGGGTGCCTACTGAGTATCATTATACTCACCATTCCATGGGATATGCCCGCATCTTGTTGTGTTTGATGCAGATGACGGACAGTGCTGATGAAGGCTGAGAGCGCGAGGACTGGACGGTACCCGGAGGAGGACCTTACGATGTATCAGTACACGGTGGATTCTAACAGACGTGGAGTGATGCGGAGGACATATTTACCTACCCTTCATGTAGGAACCTCGGAGGATGATCCGGGAGCTGCTTTCACCATTCATCTATTTGTCTCTTTTTCAGTTGTACTTGTTTTCAGTTGTTTTTGTACTTTACAGTTGGGCTTGTATTCTGGCCCCCTACTTTCAGTACACTTTTTATACAGCTTTTACTTAGTGTATGCTTCCACTTGTACTCTAGTTGTGTGTTTTTATGATTTATAAAGGCAATGTCTTCCCAGTTTTAGGAAATTACGCCTTTGATGCTAGTTGCCAGCCCCTGGCCTATGGAAGGCGAGGCTTGGGGTAGTCACGATACGGGACTCAGGGGACGAGTCTTGACATAAAATGACTCCAATGAATTAAATTGAAATTATATAGGTATTATATATCCATTTTTACATAAAATTAATTTAAATAAAATAAAAAATTATTTAAATAGAAAGTCGGTTTTAAACTATAACGTTGTGTTTTTCACTATTCATCAAAAATTGAATGTTTTTATAAAAATACCAAAAATTCACCCTATGCTAATTTTGATATTCAAAATTCCAAAATGAATTATATTTTACCAAATTCAAAACATATAAGATTCATTAATTAAATTAAAATTAATTCTTGTTGTCGAAACCGAAAAATGGGTTTTTTAAAAAGTAAAAACAATCAAAATATTGACATGTGTTTATGTCTAATTTAAATGTTAAATTAATTATAATTACCTAAATTTTATTAAATAACAAAAATATAATCTAATTATACTTCTAAACCATTAAAATTCATAATTTATCCCTATAAATTATTTCAATTAAAAAAATTGTTTTCAATTAAAATTTAGTATTTTCAGTATTCATCAAAATATGAATGTTATCAAAATAGTACCAAAAATTTATTCAAAATAAATTTTTATATCCCGGTTCTAAAGAAGAATTTAATTTCATTAAATTTAATACATAAAAGTTTCAAAATATTTTTTAAAAAATTTTTTTCCATTAGAATGTGGTAAAATTGCATTTTTATGAAAAATACTTCTTTTATCTAAAAAATGAATTTGTTCTTATATTATGTCTAAGAAACACATAATATGGATTCTAAAATTATATGGAGTATATAAAATTCAAAATTCAGTTAATACTATTCATAATCACTTTTGAACGACTAGTTTGGTAAGTCGCGGTGTGCTCAAAATCAATGTTCCGTGTAGAGCAAGCTATTGAATTACTGAAAATAAAAAACTTACTATGAAATCTTGGGGTGTTACACAATTAATCACAGAAAAACCCTTGGAAAAGGAATGATTTTCATTCAAAACATTTCAAAATAAAAATAAACCATCTAGAGAAATATTAAGGATAATATCAATGGATTATATCCTCAGTATAACTTATGTAACATCAAATGTTGTTATATTTTTTGGAAAATGATTTTTAAATATCACTTAAAACATTTATTGATAAAAATATCCATTTAATGTTGAAATAGTTTGTTTAAAATTTGTAAATTTTGAAAAATTTAAAGAAAATATTTTCTTTGAAAATGAACTTGGAAACTTGTAAATTAAGATTCAAATCCTTGATAGGTCATGATTCTATAACATATAGCTTATTTTATACACATTAAAACAAATATTTTATTCACATTTTTAGTAAGAATTCAAAATAGTATTGTTCTAAAAACAACAATAAGATTAATATTAAAAAAAATTAAAACATGGTAAAAATTTAATTTAAAAAATAATTTCTGATTATGAAACACTTTCTTTAAATAATTTTTAGGAAACACATCAAAATGGATTAACAAAATCTTTCCACTAAAAAGAGAAATAATTTTGGTTTTTTTAAAACATGGTTTTTGAACATTAAGTACATAAATGGAAGAAAATAAAATTAAAATATATATTTTCATGACATAACTAGAGTATAAGAAAATTAATTAGTTTCTAAATATATAGATCAAATGATTTTGTCACCAAAAACATAATTATAAACAATCTTGATAAACAATTATATTATAACATAAAAAATTTACCAATTTTGTATCATTTGAATCATAGTCCCTATGAAAGGAAGAATTTTATGTTTATTTATATCTAATAATTCCATGATAATAATAATAAAATACATTCAGGAGTAGTATATACACTACACAAAAGAAACAAGTGGTGTATAAGGCAAGTGCCCCAAGAAAATATAAGTGGGAAAAAATCCCTACAAGATTTGGTAACATGTTAATAATAATTCTAATGGAAGAAAAAATTTAAATAAAACTTTAAATTTGATTAAAATAAATAAATTAATGATATTGTACTTAAAATTTATTGTTTTTACACCTTATAAAATATTATATTTTCATAACAGAGCATATGACCCAAAGAAGGTGATTTCAGATGAAATTTCCTTACCTTATGTCTTCAATTTATTCATAAATTTTTGACACTCATGTATAATAAATTTAGATTTATTATAAATTTATTCCAGAACCATACTCATATATGATTTAATTATTAACTTTTATTACCCATTTATTAACAATTATTTTTAAAAATCATGTATCGGGTAATTAAGGCTTTATTTTTCATATATGTTTTGTTATGGAATTTTTTGTCCTTTTAATTTTATCATATTTCCATAATAGACATAATATTACACATGATATAAACAAGATATATAGTCATTATATATTTATTTAGAGAAATTATTAAATTTTAGAGATATAAAATGAATTACACTGTTTATGGAGATGGTAGGTCATATGTGCGTGTGAGATTTGTTTCCATTTTCTTGAGAAATGAAATGATAGGAATTTAAATAATATATCACCTTTAAAAAATTATTATGATTTAATATATATCACTTTTATTAATTAAATTTATCCTTATTATATTTCAGGTAAAGTGTTAGTGAAGGATTAATCACATCGCTTTGTGAGGCGGTATTCCGCCGTATACACAAGTGACATTATCATATTCCCATAGAATGAAGAGAAATAATGTATATATGATATTAAAATTAAAAAAATTATAATTATATATTATATATCATATAAATGTTTTAAATATATAATTATATATAGCTGTAATAGGAGGTGATGGAAAATGAATTACATTGATTCCTGAGGCGGTAGTCTTCCACACACATGATGGATGGTTTAATTTCACATTTGATGGAAGAGGATATGGATATAAGTTATTATATAGACATAATAAAATCTTATTATATGGAATTTTTTTACTATATTTTAATTATTATGATATGAATGATGTTTGTAATATAATAAGTGAAAAAGAAGGAGCTTAGTGAAGACGATTACCATCACTTAGAAAAACCTCCTTTGGATATCTTATTAAGGAACCTATGATTGGTTTTTTGGGAACACTAGAAAATATAAAACATGGAAAATTATTTTTGGTATATATTTTTTTAGGTTTTGGTTGATCTAAATTTCTTAATCGGTTTGAATAAGTGGGGGGAGTTCACTTTTAAAATTGAGATGGAGTAGCATTTTTATAAGTAGTCAAAACTATTCAATAATGACATGTAACTCTCACACCAAGTGCCCTTGAAATTGATAAATAAAGGATTTGAGAGAATATATGGCCAATAAACACCTCCAACATACAAAAACACATGTTTTGAATATTTTTTTCCTTAACCGCTATGTTTACTCACTTTTACCATTTTATTTTTCACCATTGTAACTAGTTTTTTTTATTTACCAAATTGATTTATCATTTAAGAAAAAAATAAGACTTATAAGATAATTTGGATCCTATTATTATAAATATTAAATTAAATTTCTTTAATAAAAATACTATGTGTTTAAATAATTAATTTTAACTCATGTGTATGTAACACGCAAGACCTCTTTTTAACCATGACTACAGTAATTAATTTTTTCTGTTTCTACTATTCATTATGACCAAAATTTAACATTTAATTAATATATAATAAAAATTATTATTATTCAAAATACAGAATATATTTTATAAAATTTAATTCAAAGAACTAAGAGAATATAATTAAAAATAAATCCAACATACGTAAAGAAAAAAATGTTTTTTATAGAAAATGTTTATATAAGTATAAAAATATTTTATCAAAATTATATATGAAGTTGAATGAAATTACCTAAATTGAATAAATTTTAATATAATTGAACTAATTTTAATTTTAAACCCATTTTAAAATATAATTTAATCGTTTAAAAAATTTAAATGAAAAGGAAGTTCTAAATAAAAATTAGTATTTTTCACTATTTATCAAAAAAGTAATCTTTTGTTAAAATTATCAAAAAATTACTTTAAGATAATTTTTACATTCTGATTTGATTAATGAAATTAATTTTTTCAATATAGATTTTCTAAAAGTGGAAAATTATTTTTAAAATAAGTTTGCAGAAAGTGATGAATTCTCTTTTTAGAAGAAAAAAACACATTTTTAAACATAAAACTAAATGTATTAATCTATCTTGATTTAAAAAACATTAAATGAATGATAAAACATTTGGTTGAATATATAATATATCAATTTCGTTAAAATAATTCTCCAATAGTTTCTAATTTAATTAATTTAGATAAAAAACTACATGTTCATAACAACAGTTTTTCCATAAAAACATTTCTTTTACTTTCGTACAATTTCATATTTCTTTACTAATCAAATTATAAAAAATGAATTAATTTTATTAATGTGTAAAAAATATACTTTTCATAATTTATTTATTCCTGTTCAAAATTTATAAATTAATTTCTATGTTATATGGTCAAAATTAAATAATATTATTAATAATATATTATGTTTCATTTAAACTCAGTGTTGCATGTAATAAAAGATATAGAAGAAATTGAATTCAATATAAAATAAATATTTCATAAGAACATGAGATACTATTGAATCCTATATATTATAGGCCTTATATTGTTTTCCCATAAGTTCTAATTATTGGTATGCTGTTTGGGCTGAGCTTGGATGAATTTCTGAGAGAAGAGATGAATTGTGAGGCAATGAGGGTAATCAATGGTCAACCCAAATCCTAAGGTTTAGATAGACTCATTTTTTGAGGATGGAGATGGTATTCAGAATTTTTCTACACATGATAATTAGGTTACCCATTGTTGGTAAATATTTTTTGGCTCAGTAATTCTCCCCTTGGATTAAAAATTATACTTGGTAGTAATTTTTCCTTTGAGTAATTCTGTGCTAATTCTACTAAATTTTGGAAAAACAATTATTTTATTACTAGTGGTTTTAATTTATTGTGTGTTGTGTGGGATTTAGCTATAAATTATCCTTCATCGTTAGTTGATATATTCCGCACATTTGGTAACTAAATATTGAGTTCTAGTATGTTATGTTTTTATCTTTTATTTAGGGTGTGTGTTCCTTCCTCACGCACTTCTTTGTAGATTTCATTTTTCATTAGAACCTCTTAATTTTCCCCCCATTATCTGTATCTCAAATTATTTCATCCACAATATTGATAGTGATAACATTTACTAAATCTCATCGAGTATCCTAAGTCATATTTTCATTATGATCATCATCGATAAACACAAGAGAATGTTCTTCTTTTCAGCAATCCTCTTTGGCTGGCATCCTCTTCTTGATTTTATCCTTCCTCCGGGATATTACTAAGGAAATTCTCCAATGATGGTGATTAAAAGTTTTTCTCTAAAATTTTTAATCAAACATGACCCTAATAGAAACCGGGAATCTCATATTGATAGAAATTGGGAGGGTGACTGCTACGTCACCGGATCCAATATTGGGAACAACTACTTCTTTAGAGAATGAGGATGGGGTAAAAATTACACAAATTCTATGGTATGGGGCTAAATTGGTACTGATATCATTTCATCATTATGTTTTTAGGTTTTATATAGTCATAAAGTCAGTGGTGGTGGTAGAAATAATGAAAATTCCCCTATCCTTGTAGGTTGGGTCAGTTCTTATATAACTTCTCTAGATACTTCCACTATTACCCCCTTAATTTAATTGGATTTAGTTAAAGAATTGAATGGATGAAAATCTGTACATGAACATGATCTCTCTACAACTATGGATTTATTTGTGGTTTTGTACCTCATTCTTCTTTATTGGGAGGTTTTATTAAAGTTCATGGATTCCTAGCATAGTATTATATTAATATCCCGTCCTTGTTGGTCCCATAATCTATGTTCGTGGGGGTGGTAAGGATTCATCACATGTAAAGGTTGGTATATAAACCTTCTATTATTTTAATTTAACATGATATAATAACATTGAATAAGGCTATTTTGGGAGAACACTTATATCCTAGTAGTTTAGTGAAATACAACTCTCTAGACTATCCTCATCCCTGAATATGCACACTAAATAGATCACTCATGGTCAACCACTGACGATTCCTCATACTAACAAGGAATACTTGTTGAACGTTTTCATACTAATTCTCGTATTTTATTTTTTGGGCAACTGAACTGGTATGAAAGTAAATTTAATATAAATTCTCATCATTAATCAAGACATGGTTGGAATATTCTTCAAAAATAATTATATTTTCATTGAGATCGTGAAGGATTTTTCATAAACAAAGGGGAATATATTGGATTAATTCCTCACTGAAGACCTCGAGATGATTATAATTGGAACTGTCTATAGAAAAAACATGATGATCATAATTTAATCATCCGTATGTCTCCACATATTTATGGTATCCTTATCATCATTAAAGGAAAATTATTCTAATACTAGGTCTGGCGACATGGGTCTTTTTCTCCTCGATTTATATAGAATAGTTGTAGGCCCAAATGCATCACTTTTGGAAAGTGATGATATTCTATGGGTGGTTGATCTTGGTTCTTCTAGTTCCATTATTTAAAATGGTATGGTTTTAGTAATTCCATAGGAGGTAATAAATTCCTGTTGCGAAATGGCATGATTTTAGGGAGGATTTCCATAATTCATACTGTGAGAAGAGCCACAAGGAACATTTAAATGACAAACCTCTATATTACACTAGGGAGGACCTCTATGGTAGGTATTATCATCATCTTTTGATAAATATTTAGTGTATCCCTAATTATTAACGAAAATACATTATATAGACATAATAACACTAGGATAACCAGATAGGGAATAATATCCTTCTCTAAAGACGTGTATTGTGCTTAATGAGACCTCCCTCTTGATATTTTATATTAAGAAACTAGGGATGAATGTGTTTGAAAATGGATCCTTTGGTTAGAATCCCCTTTCATAATCCTTGTATTTTTTTCTAGATATACTATCTATGGACCTGAAATTGAACGGGTATATAATTCTCCACTTTGGTCATTATCTAAGGATACCAATGAACATTTTATGGTTCTATAGTAATATATGCCTGTTGTTAAACGGATTCTGGAGTATGATGGTGAACCTCTATGTTATTTGAGGGAATATGATTTGACCCTATGTTCATCTTCTGTATATGTTGATAGGCCCTAGTTGGTATGGTGATATGTTCCCAAACTAAGTTTCCATTATTTTCTGAAATACAATGATGATCCTCCAAAGAAGGAATATGTGTTATCTATGAGGATTCCTCTAAAGTGAATTGATAATTATCATGATTATCATGAGTAGAAATATACCTGAATCCATTCATCTTATGGGATATTTCTATGGTATTTCTCTACAACACAAACTAAGATTATTTGATAACATTTCACGACATTAGCAGGGATATAAGGATTTCCTGAGATTACTGATAGAATATGATGACGATATTTCATGATATGGATGGGAATATGATCCCACTCATTATTTTTATCTACCCAAATAATATTTCATTAGATATCTAGTATGATCATGGAAGGGTATGTGAATTCCCTAAAGTAATCACTGGGATATGATGGAAGTCTTCAGTTGGAATCAGAATATAATCCTAATTCTTCACCATTTCCTTCACCAGAATATATTTATTAACCTATTAAATAAAAGTAAGACTATATTATTTCCCTTGAGTATATGTTTAAATTTAAAAATTAAATACTTCTATTGTAGAAGTAGGAATATGATCTTACACCTAGTTAATAATAGGAATAATAAAGAATATTTCATCTGTCGTTGCTAAAATATGTTGGCAGTTTAGAATAGTCAAAGAAGGGATATGTTCATTCTTAGCTATCACTAGAATATGTTGTTATTCATCTTATATAAAGGTAAAATAATTATAAATCTCACGTTTTTTCATGACCATTGGTCTATATAAATTATCCTAATATAAAGAAGTAGGATTACTTGCTTTCTCCTAATATTCCCCTACACACTGGAGGATTTCTATGGTTGGGGGAAGAATATGATTCCTTACATTACTAACTAATTGAACATTTTTATAATAATATTAGAGAAAATAGGTATATTAACCTGCTTCTTGACTAGAATTTTTCTTTAACACTGGTGATACCTCTAGGGTACCTTGGCCTATATGATTAGGGTCAGGGCCTCATAATAAAAATCCTCTACAACCCATTAAGGTATATGGGATAAAAGATGTGGGTGATTTTTATGGTTCACAATAGAAATTACCCTAGTTCACTTCTGAGTAATAGGGATACCATGGTTTCCTTCCTTTTCCTCTTCCCTCAGATATGGTAGGATCATATTGCTTCATTTTAGGGAGATAATTCCAAAATAGATGGTGTTATGAGTGGGAACTAACTTTTTCATATTAATCATGATTGTCCTCTATTAATTAAAAGATTCATGGGCCTTCATCGCTTCAAGGCATCCAGCCACCACCTCTATAGATATGATTGTTCCATTGAGGTAGTACTCCCTTACCATGTTGTTGGCAATATTTCATTGAAGGTGTTGGGTTCGGTATAAAATCATTTGGGGGAACATGGACTTGGGGGAAAAGGAATATTTATTTATCCTTATTGAGTATGACACCATTATTTTCAATGTATGGGTGCTCTAGTCAGGATCCTAGAAGTCCCTTACTGGTAAATAAATACAAAAAATTAGTTGATCAGCGTAGAATCCCAAATAAAAAAAAATGCAATTAATAACTTTCAGGATTTTAAAATAATTCTATTCTGATAATATATATATATTCATGCATGAGTATATATATTTTTTAAAGGAAATAATTTATCTTAAAATCAATTTCACCATTTTTGTTTCATGTTAATCACATCAGTGTGATATCGAAGATTGATACCAACCTAGTATTTATTTTAATACGATTGTAATCGAAAATCGAATCTTCATGATTGCTATATTTCATATTGAGTTCACCATTTTTTCCTCAAACATGTGGAATCAAAGGTTGAATCTTATACTTGATACCACCCTAGCATTTATTATTATAGGAGGGTAATTGATCATCTAATCTTCATGATTCGTTCATTTCATATCATTTTCACCATTTTTTCAAGTGTGTAACATCTGAAGGTAAATTCAACAATCGATACCACCCCAATATTTATCATTACATAAGTGGAATTCACCATCAGATCTTTATAAACACATAAGTTTATATTAGGTTCAATATTGTTTTCTAAGTGTGTGGAATCAAAGGGTGAAGCTAACGCTCGATACAACCCCAGTATTTATTATTTTAAGAGTGGAATAGATCATCGACACTACATAAATATTATATTTGATGTCATGTTTACCAATTTTGTTTCCAACAAGTGACATTGAAGGGTGAATAATACACTCGATACCACCCTAATATTTATTATTATAGAACTAAAATTGACCATAAACTCTTTATTATTTCTTCATTTCATGTCAAGTTCTCCATTTTCATTTTGATGAAATTTATTTTTTAAATGAGAAACACATAACATGTGATCTTATCACATTTTTTGTGTCAAGGTAGACCTACATTCCAATGGTATATGGTAACTAGGAATTTACAAGTGACACTTATGATGTTTATTAGTTGAGATTATGGGTTTTTAGTCTCATACACACCCTTTTGAGGGTGGGGTTTTCTTAACATAAAATTATGCTGTGAATTTAAGTCCCGATAGTCAATATTTAGGGAAATACCAGTGTGGGACTAATTACTCTTTTGTAAGTGATCTGGTTAAATTTATTAAGTTAATATTGGTTATAAAACATTATTCTATTCGTTGTTAATGTTATGGTTTAACGCCATAGATCTAGGTTCTCTTTAATTTAACACATTCCTCGAAGGTAGGTGATTAAATTTTTGGATAATATTCTATTTGATGGGGGATTCCTTCATATTCCTATAATGGTAATAAAACCCTGTGTGGTTTAGTGCCACTTAAAGGTACACCACATACCTTCTAAGGTCATGTGATAATGACTAATCCATGGGTTTAATTTCATGTGGTATGGAGGATTGGGAGAAACATTCCAATAAATTATTGGTGTGGGAATTATGCATCGAATACCCTTTATCGTTGACCTTAAAGGGGATATAGGCCAAATAGGATAGATTAGTCTCATAAGGGACATGGTCCTATGAAGATGGATCCAATTGAGAATATTTCTTGATTAGGATAATGTGACCAGATCCAAAATGAATATAGCACTCCATGTGGGGCCATGATAGTATCAAGAATATGTCCTGATAAAAGGATGGTATTTAGGAAATATATCCCTAATAAAAAAGATTACTAAACTCACAAGAGTATAGATATGTAAGGGAATGATGAAAATGATCTCATTAAAAATATGGTTTAATGTGGATGGAAATAAAAGCTTTATGATGTTGGGTTTGAACCATATAGGGTAATTCTACTTATCCCATCTAGACATGATCAAATCCTCTGTAGTTTGAGTGCCATAGTTTAGTATCATTTTATACGACTACATCATGTAGTTTATCATCATGTGTTAATGATTTTTTGTGTATTTTAACGTTTTGTGACTAGGAAATTGGACATTTAGTTTAATTTCGTGATACAGGGACATCATTTTTACGAAATATACAATGATAGACATTTCAACGGAGCTTATGTATAAAAGAATTCCTTGGAATGAATCATCAAGAATATAGACTTTTTATGAGATGTAAAAATTTCTCTTAGGTCTTACACCTTGAAAGAAGTCCCAATATGAGAGGTGTGGTGTGAAGAAGACATGATCAAATTATATATCTAAGCCCACATGAGTTGTTATCAGTGTTAGAAATAATAGATATGGGAGGATAAGATGCATTACACGAGATAAAAACACTATATTTGAATGGTGATTACACACTAGGGATTCCTTTGATGATTTTACTCTCATTATGCTGATAGATGAGGGAGTATACATGGATAGAAGGAGAGATATAGAATCCCACAATAGAATCTAGGGGATTACTTTATTATGGATTCATTATAGATGGAATATACTCCCCATATGTTGATGGATGAGGGAGGGTATATGGAGAAAAAGTTGGATATAGTGTTTTATAATAAAGGTATGGGGATTACTCCATGAGGTATGTCATATCGATGAGATATACATTCTATTTACTAATGGGTGGAGGAGAGTATATGGAAGGCATGATGGATATGGAATCCTTTAAGTAAGGCTAGGGGCTTAGTCTAGTAAGGGGACTCCCTACAGATGGAATATACTCCCCATATACTAGTGGATGAGGGAGGTTATTTGGATGGAAAAGAGGTATATTTCATCCAATAAGATATCATAATGGATTAATCTATGAGAGATTCCCTTTCTATTCTAATCTCACTAGATGGAAAATAAATCAATCAATGATCTAAGAGAAATAGATGTTGTGTCTTCCTAATAAGGATCCTCATCATTAAGGGGATCTATTATTATGGTTCTATTGAGGGTTTCTATCAATATGGGAAAATGGAATTGAGCCTCCTTTTATCAAGGGAATCTATGTTTAAAGGGGATTTTCATTGATATAAATTCTTTATACCATTTTTTTATGGCTTCAGAGTAGGTTTGTAATTGCACCACTTTAGTGTTATAGAATTCTCCAATTTATTAATATATTTCATTAAAGTCTTACGGCATATGACAAGCCAGTCGTTACATTCAAGATAGATCTAGGAATTCTAATGTGAGAGGTATTCCCTTCATGCACAATAAGAAAAATTAAATGATTAAATGCAATTATCCGGATGAAAATAAGAATTCGACTGTTAAAATGGAAATTTACCTAGAAGATGGAAATTCTACAAGAGGATTAAAATTAGCCTAATGTAAGAAAAAATTGTCCTACTAACATGGAATTCACCTTGGAACTGGATGTTCTACTAGTAATTTGGAATTTTTTCTAGAAACTGGAAATTGACAGAGCAGATGGAAATTCACATATTTTATGAAAAAAATAACCTACTAACTTAGAATTCTATTAGTAACTACTAATTTTATTAGTGACTACAATTCAATAAGTAAAATTAGAGTTCTCCTAGTAGAGTTCTCCTACGTCCATTCATATAGAATAATTATATTAGTCTCTAAAATTACTTGTTGGTATATTTTGATGACTGAATTGGATAATGTGGCAATCCTTCATTACCCTTATATCTATATTTCATTCTAAGAAGGGAAAGTAGTATTTATAGGAATAGTTTGGATATATTTATATAATAATTGGATGAAACTAATTGGGAGACTTAGTGAATGACTTTAGTTTTGGATCCAGTGAGATTGTGTGGTTCAGTAGGCCTGGAAATCACATAGTCTAGAGATCTAGACACATTGTGTGAGGAACAAAGGTCTATGACACTATTACACCTATTATGCATTGAACACATAGTGTTCATGGAAGGGGGATTGTGTGGTCCTCATAGGTAGGTGCATCGGGATAATGTGATAGGGATTACCATAATGGTGGGTGTAGTAGAACATATTATGATGTGTTATGTCTAGAAAACTCGATTGGTTACAGGATGTAGGAAAATTGAGTGGGTGTTGAAGCTTCTAAAAACACTTCACGTGGAAACTAGGTGGATGTTCTTGGTAGAGATTTTTGGAGATTTCATAATAACTAGAAAATCAACCTTGTATAACCATCTTCACTTAGTATGACTATATATTTAATTTAACATTTTATCATATGTTTTAATTTTTAAAATTTTAAATTTTGTTATACCAATTTGTTTTTTATTATTTTGTAATTGTGGCTAAAAAAATGAAATAAAAAATATAAAAAATCATGTGGATGAAAATAACTAAATTTATGGTGATGTAATTCATAAAGTTTGATATCTTTTACCATCAATTACTTAACAAATACATCATTAATTCCAACTAGGATGCATCCAATACCTCATTCTTTCGAACATGGTTGCAATTAAGACATATTTCTTATCATCAAGGTCATGACCAATACATCATTCCTGCATTGGGAAGGCATACACATAATACACAAAACTTTTGTCCCATCAGACCAACTGATGAATCCAAGGGATATATAATACTAGGACCTGATTGTCACTACCATTAAGTCCAATGCATTCACTATATAAAATATATGAATATCAATACACTGCATAATCAACATGAATTAGTAATTAATAAATATCTATATTGACATAAACAAATATGGAACTTCAATACTTTACTAGTGAATAAATAGGGTAACATGGAAATAAGCCATCTATGGGAAGAAGGTGGATCATTAAAACAATACATAGTCAATAGGACATAGAAATCCATAATCATTCATATTGGAATAACAATATTCAAGGATTATAATACCTTCCCCATTCAATTAATAATCATAAGACATCTAGATAAAGTAGGTGGATGGTTAAGTAATATATTTCCTAAATTGACCAAAGCATGGGTATCTAGGTGAATTACCTTCAAACATAGAAATTAAATATGGGTTATTCATAGAGTAAATTTAGTGGGAGAAATAGCATGCCTATAATAGGGGATTATTTTTAAAGACAATGGTATTGATGACTCATTTTCTTATAGATATTTAATTAAATTATTTTTAAATAAGGATAAAGTATTAAGAAATTTCCTTCATAAATTATTGGATCATAGTTAATGTAACACCCCACCACACATAATTATCTTTATAATGAAGAATGAAATTACATGGCCATAAGTGACATCCCCATAGTGCCAAAGGCTATCAATAAATGCAAAGGGCCTCAATACTATTGGGGGACAATATTCCCTTTGAGAAATAAAACAATACAACCAATCATTCCATAATAAAATACTACTACATGGCGCATGATAACAATGTAAAAATAACCCAAATTAATAACATTGATATCAAAACCAAACTACAATAGAGTTCCAAAGTGGAAGATAACTAAAATCAGAGTAACAAGCAGAAGAAAAAACAAGCAAAACCTAAGGACTCCAAAGACATAGCTCCACATATTCAACCATGATCCATGATCCAGCACCAAAATATAGCCCAAGTATCATGATTCACTACTAAATAAGTGTGATACCTTACCATTTCATGTGTCTCAATAAACAATATCTGCAAAAGCATTAAAGTGATAATGTAGGGGTGAGTAATGAAACTCAATAGGATTTCCCCAAATGACTTCCCTACTCACACCACTAGGATAGAACATGTTATCACAATTATAATATATATATATATATATAATTTCTAAAAATATTTTATATAAAATCCAGATAGTTTAACATAAAAATAGTTTCCAAGGGAAAGGCACTAAATAATAAATTACACCATTTCATATTCCTTTTCAGAATATGCATTCCATGATTCACCGAACACCCACACCTACAAACTTAAATAATTGTTACATGATCATGAGAGGTATATATTCCATCCACTAAGTCATCAAAAAGTGTCCAATCTCCTTGTCTACCAATGACACATTCCCTTTATCTAGGGTCATGTCCCTTTGTACCCTAATGGTATATGCACCATATTTAGGGTCAAGTCAAAATCATGAACTCACAGAACCCATGTATTCCACAATATTTTCAATCCAACTGATTCAAACAATTTCAATAAAACCATTATTTTATTGAAAACCATTCAAAAAAATTGAGAAATCCAACAAAGTAAAATTTTAAAATCAACTTTTTAAAACAAAAAAAACTAATCCCTTTTCACAACCAATTTCTAAAAAAAATATAAAAACCATTACCAAAGAGTTTTTTAACCATTTATCACATAAAATTCAAAATCAATTTCAAGTAATTTAAATAATTTGAAACTAATCCTTCAAGTTATAATAAGAGGAGTTGACAGTGAAGCTACTTACCATAGGAATTATGATGAAAATGAATAATAACATGAAAATGTCCACATAACCGGGTTGAAACTCCAAGAACTCACCTTATATATCTTTCCCTAGAATCAAAAAGTACAAAACAAACAATGAAATGAATCATCCACCTTAGATATATTTACAACGGACTAGATCTAAGAAACTGGGAAAGAGAAGAAATTATATCTAAGAAAAAATACCAAAAACTACCATAATCAAAGAATTTCCATGGGAATCGATCTTCAATACACTAATAAACTCCTCAATATTGCTTCTGATTTGATGGGTAAAGGTTCCACAGCCTTTGGGATGAATAATTTTCAATTTATCGTTGAATTGGAGAAAAATGGGGGTTTTAATGTTAATCTCGAACCATATCCACTTTTTAGGGTATTTTTTTTAAACATGAATGGTCATTTGCATGTCTAGTAAACCTATTCACTAACCATGCGTCATCCTCTACCTCAAGGAGCACCTCACATGGTTGGCTCGAACGGTTAGACAAACTGTGCGCCAACCGTGAAAAAGCCCATTGTTCCACTTTTACATAGTTTATCTTAGGTGGCCACATGGTTTGAACAAACCGTGATCCTACCCATGTGCCTTCCCCTCAATCCTATGTCTTACTATGAATGGTTTCTTTTAGTAGTTTCATATTTTTCTAAAACTATTCTCAAACTATGCACCTTTAGAAAATCCCCCGAAAACATTCCAAAAGATTACCAAACCCTCCCAAACATCACTCAAACACATTATATATATATAATACATAAATGAAGGGTTTCTTTATTGAAACAGGGGGTAAAAAATTATACCAAACATTGGACTTTCCATCCACATAAATTATAAAACCACTAGTTCCCCAAAATAGTTTGGTTCATTGCTCAACCATTTTCTTCTTCTGTTCCTAAGTCTCTTCTTGAATCCAACCATGTTTCCACATAAAACACACTAGACAAATGATTTTCCCATGTAATATATTATCTTGAATATCCAAAATATGTATTTGAATATTTATAATAAATCATACATCTCTAGGTTAATGTGATCCAATCAAATCACATGGTCAGGATTGTGCTGATAATTTTTTAACTAAGATACATGAAAAAACATTATACACCACAATGAACCGTGGTGGAAAATCCAATTGATATTAACCTCAATGGTAGGGAAAGTATTTTAAATTATTTTATTATTAATTTAAATGTTTTTAATCCCACCAATATGTTATTTCAAGGGAATTTGTCACATTTTATTATTTTAGTGGTATTTTGTGCTTAATTGATTAAATGGTCTATTTTGGATTTTAACTGTTTTAATTTATTTCTATATTTCAGCCATAGCATTTTTCAAACTGATAAAAATTGTAAAATTATTATTTTATAGGTTTATATTTTGGATGATATTTATTTTATCCTTTGGGAAAAAATCACAATCCATTTGAATTCCCGAATCCAACTCATATGTTTAGCCTCAAAAACTATGCACATATTTAGAAAATTTTATAGTTGGGACCATAAATCATAAAAAGAAGAACTAATGGATCTCAAATTTATCATGGATAAATGTAATATAAATAAGAACAACATTAATTGATTAATTCAGATGTTATTCTATTATTTTCAAGGAAATAAATTCATGGGAATACGGCTGAATTGGAATACGAACTGTCACCTATCCAGAATAAATTCCTGGATTAAATGGGATATATATCTCTCCAAACTAGTAAAATTAAGATTATATTTTTTGGGTCACAAGTGGTTGTGTATAATATCAACTTTAATGAATAAAACATTTTCAAATTCTTCCATTTATTGGGGATACCATGTGGAAATGTTTGGAGAATATTTTTGGATCCAATTTTTCACTCCATTTTCTATAAAAATGTTTTTCTTCTTCATTTCATGGGATTGAAATAGTAATGGATATTTTGTGTAGGATTATGTTATCATTTATACTATAGTATCTGTATATACATTTAATTTATATTCTTATTCTTATCCATACCTCATTCTTCCATTGTTACTTTTATGTGTTTCTCCCAACATATTCTCTTCTAACTCCATGAGAATGGGATACTAACCTAGATATTTGTTTGAGGGAGAGAATTTTGGATGATCAAGTTTCATATAAATTCAATTTAAGTCTATTTATTTTATACTTATAATTTTGGTGGTTTTTGAATTGATTATGGTGTGTGATTGCCCCATTTTCTCTACCATTGACTTCTTCTCATTCAACATTCATTCTTCCCTTCACTATCTAAGTCATGCATACAATAGAGTATGGCTTGGGTAGTGATGGTCGATAAAGAGATATCCTAGACAGATCTAGGAAGATTATTTTTCCTTCATGCATAGATCTCATTTTTTTCTAATAACAATTTAAATGAGTATGTTTAGTGTGATAGATCTTGATCACTATATTGAATTTATATTGAGAATATATTAATGAACAATGATATCAATCGTTATGATAAACTAAGAAATAATGTCTTACTTCATTATTTCTAACATAATTTTGTTCAAATTTTTTATATATATATATATATATATGAATATTTTATGCATCTTTCAAACTCAAATTTATATTATTTAGTTATGTATTAGTTAGAAAATAAATATTGGCAATAGAATTTCGGTGTTGTGTAAGTTGCCTCCTCGATACCAACCCTATGTGTGCACAATATTTCATGATTATGTAAATAATATATTGAACGGTGATCTAAGAAAAATCTCCACGCATCAATTTGGCATCATGGTCATGGATCATAAACCTTTTCATGCAACGTTTTTCATAAAAAACACAATAAAATCATAAATTAAAAAAAATCTGTGTCCATGATGTATTTCAATTCAATTTATTATGCATGGAATGAAAACTATAAGGTACAAGAATAAATTAAGAAAACTAATGTGTAAGAACTTAAATAAAAAATAAAAAATTAAATATAAAATTTGAAACTGTTGAAGAATATATTCATTCCCTGGTGCATCAACTCAAACCATAACCAGAACATGAATCAAAACAAGTGTTTGAAGAGATTTCTTCAACATCATTTTATTTTAAAGAACCTAAGGTATGTGATAGGAATTTTATAAAGGAACTAATAAAATCATCTTTCACTAAATCATTTCTCAAGGAGGTCCCTGAAGTACACATTCATGCGAATTCACTTATGGGAGGCCAATATTTTTTGGAATAATCATAGAATATCTTTATTGAAAATAACCTGAAATATGATCTTCCCATTATTGACAATGAAAAATAATCACCTATATAACTCTAAATTTTATTTCAAGATGATTATAATGATGAAATTATTGAGATTCATCGACCAATGGTCCTTCTAGTATAGATCAATTTCCAAGATAACATACTTGAAAGGGAAAATTTATTTTTTAATTCTTCATGTTATAATCTTATTAAAGTCAAATTGTTTTCTAGCTTCACATTTCTAAAATTTTTGATACAGATCAAAGTGTTAAGGTATATGTCTCCCAAGTGGTGTTTATTGAATAATAATTGGTGGGAAATAATGTATTGTGACTGCCTCTAATACAATAACTTTCATATCATATGAAGGAGGGCACCACATAAGTTCATAAGCAGCACCCCTGTTTTTTCCCCTCCAACTATGGATTTCAAATTATTTATTTATTCTTGATTAGGGATTGGAAATATTCTAATATTATTTGGGGTTATCTACTTTCAGTTTTTACTCATGGATATTGGGAAAATTCACATGTGGTGTTTCTTCTCAAAGAAACAACACCCACCTTCTGATCGAGGATAATCTACTATAATTACCTAACTAGGGATAGTAAAAAACTAGATCCCACTAGGGGGTATAAAAAGAAATTATCTCTTTATATCCCCTTTATATTTATTTATATTTGTTTTTTTATTATTTATTTTCATTTATTTCTTGTAGTTTTAAATTTGTAGAAATATTAGATTAACTCAAGGCTGGAGCAAAAAAAGTAATCAGGTTGTGTCTTTCCTTTTCATTATTTTGTTTTCTTCCAAATTTAAATTATGCATGACAAATTATTTTGATCTTATTTGAGCTCAAAATATGTTATTAAATGGAATAAGTGTGTGGGAGTGGTTTCAAATTGTTTTTTGGAATTTTTAATGTGATTTCATTTTATTTTTTAATTCATTTCCATAATTTTTTATGTTTTCATTTTTCATTTTTGGAGTGTTTCTTAGGATTATTGAGCTGAATTAAATACTTTGAAAAATTCAAACCATATATGTGTTTTTTGAAAATTTATTAATTTTAATGATTTTGGATTTAAATGATTTAATAATTGATTTAGTTTCTTGGTTTTTGATCTTTTCATTTGATGATGTTTTACTTATTATGAAACTCATGTGTATCTATATTGTCCAAAATTGAAAATCTTTCCCAAAACTGAGAGGTTTATAAACCTATATGAAATATTATACATTTATATTTTTCTTGAGTGTCACGAGACATGTTTTTTGATCCATAAAATTCTTTTTTATATTTTAAAAAGCTATTATATTTCATGGAGTTTGTTAAAAATGATTGAGGTTCCATTTTCAAAACCCTTTTTACATTCAACTTTTTTGTAGGACTACATTTTCATATGACCTTTAATAATACCATATTATCCATGAAATACATTACTATGAAGCCATATTACAAGTGATTTATCACTTTACAACCTACTCTATAAGTTAAATGCATGATTATTATTAAACTCAAGTGTGGGGGAGGGACAAGATTAGCTATATTTGTTTAAGGAATCTGTTTGAGATAAAATGAAGAAAAGTGTTTCCATATTTATTGTTTCCTGGGTTGAATAAATTTCATTATGTGAATATATATTTGTGGCCCAAATATAATGAAAAATATGTTTTGGGTGTTCACCAACATTTTAAAATCAAAGGATGCCTCTCTTTTCCTCAAAAATAAGATTCTAAAGTGAAATCCAAATTTGAATTCAAGAAGAAACAATGTTATAATTGGGAAATCTATAGAAGAAAATTGTCATTGATGCTGAAATTCCTTGTTTCAACATTCTAAAAAAATATTTCTTTGGAGGTGAATCATTTTCTAGCTAATTAGGGAGCACACAAATCTTGAGAAAAAACGATTTTCATGCATTTACTTCACTTTAGAGCTTAACACTCATCATTCTGCCTTAAATGTTTTTATATTTAAATCAAACCAATCCTAATCCTTGGAAAAAATCCTAAAAATTATTCATTATTGAAACAAATTTGAATCTATTAAGTGGAGATAATATAATTATCTAAAGCCTATGTAAATAACACATGTTCATGGAAAGTATAAAAACACCACATTAAAAAACCATGAGTGAAGAGAGAAATATTTTTTTCCCTGAGAGGTAAGTAAGACATGCTTGTGAGGAATAACATAAAATTGAATGGATTATTATGATTTTTTAGGATTTAGGGTATTTTTTATCCATGTATTAGTAATGATATTTTCCTTGATTTGATAATATATTTATGTTGTCGTTTAGGCTTTGGGATGTTTGTTTTGACCTTGGTATGAGATGATTTCCTCATAGTGAAATGTTTAAGTGAGAGGTAATTTATAGAAAAAATATTTCTAATTATTTTATTCTTAATTTCAATTTTTTAATCACACTAATGTGTTATTTCAATCACATTTGTCACAATTTATGGTTTTAGTGATTATTTGATCTTAATTGATTAAATGGCATATTTTATATTTTAAGAGTTTTAATTTATTTCTATATTTCAGACATATAATTTTTCACACTAATTCAAATTGTAAATTATTATTTTATAGGATTCTATGTTTGATGGGATTCATTTTTTCCTTCATTACCAAAATCCCAAACCACCATTTTAAGTCCGAAAACCATCTCACATGTCCATCCTCGAAAACTGTGCACAAATCTGGAGCATTTTATTCATGGGCCCGTAACTCATAAAATGTCAAACCAATGGTGTTAAAATTTGACATGGATCAATAGAAAATATGAATAAATAGCATTAATTATGGTTTTCTCATGTTATTCCATAATTCTCAGGCCAATAAGTTAATGGTAATTCTGATGAATTGGAATATAAATAGTCACCTTTCCAAAATAAATTCCCAGATAAAATGAGTTATATCTCTCTCCACATGTGTCCAATTAATCTCAAATTTTTGGGCTCCAAATAGAATATATATAAAAACATTAAATTAAACAAGTTTTTCAAACTATTCAATTTATTTGGAATACCATGAGTAAAATTTTTGAGAATATTTTTTGAGACAATTTTTGACTATCTTTTCTTATAAATGTGTTTCTTATTCATTTATAGTTGTTGGAAAATTAGTGACCATTTTATGTAGGTTTAGATTTTAATTTATTAAGTGGTATATTTTTATACTTTTACTTATATTAGTATTCTTTTTTATACCTCATTCATCCATTTTGTATTTTATGTGTTTCTCTCGGTGTATTCTCTTCTCACTCCATGAGAATGGAGAACTAACCTCAATGTTTATTAGAGGGAGAGAATGGAAGTTGATTGGGTTTCATTAAACATCAATTTAAATCGGTTTATTTAATTATGTGAATTTTGGTGGTGGTTAAATTTATTATGTTTTGTGATTTCCGCATTTTATATATCATCGAGTTCTTCAACTCATTCAACATTAATCCTTAACTTCACTACCAAAGTCATGTATACGATGGATTATAGCTTGGGTAACAATGGTCGGAAAAGATATCTCCTTATCGGATTTAGGAAGATTAATTCCCTATATGTAGAGATCTCAGTGTTGGGGTAATAAAAATTTGAATGATAGGGTATAGTGTGATAGATCTTGATCAGTACATTGAATTTATATTGAGAATATTATTGATGAATAATGATATCAACCATTATGATCTCCTAAGAATGAATTCATTCCTTGATTATTTCTAACATCATTTTGTTCAAATTGAATACATACATATATACATATATATATATTATGCATATTTCCAACTCATATTTATATTATTTAGTTATATATTAGATAGAAAATAAATATTGACAATATAATTTCGATGTTGTGTAAGTTTCCTCCTTGAGACCAACCATAGGTTTTCACTATATTGCATGCCTAAGTAAATAATATATTGAGTGGGGATCTGTGAAAAATCCCCATGAATCACTCACTATCCTATTCAAGTATCTCAAAAGGGCCAATGTATCAAGGATATACCATTCAATGCTTCACAAAATGATTATTCCCAAGCCTTGGATAGATCCTCAAGAACACATAATCACTCACCTAGAACAAAAACGGTCATCAGTGATGATCTGTATTTGATTTTTGACGGCTCTAAGAAGTCTATATTCTCTTCTTGATCAATTGAATATTCTTCATTGTTTCATGGACTAGGATCAGTCCAAACTATGATGTCTCGCCTGTTTCCATCCAAAAAAGTGGATAATGAAAAGGAATCCCATGAAATGCTTCAAAAAGAGCCATATCTATTGAGTCTTGATAATTATTTTTATATGATAACTCCACTAACAATATGTTGTCTTCCCATGAGCCATAAATATCCATTACACAATCCCGCTATATGTATTCCAACATTTTCATCATTCTTTTGGATTGTTTATCTACCTGAGGGTGATATGAAGTAATCATAGTTTACTAAGTTCCATAGTATTTTGATAAGGATTTCTATTAATGAGATGTAAACCTCAGATCTCTATCTGACACTATTGAAACGGGTACACCATGGATGTTTACCAATTCTTGGATATTTATTTTTAAAAAGTCCTCCATTGTATGAGATTCAAAAATAGGAATGAAATGAGATGAATTTTTGAGTTCATCCACTATCACCCATATAGAATAATGTTTCTAAAATATCCTTGGGAGACTTGTTACCAAATCCATAGCCATCTTCTCCCATTTCCAAATAGTAATAGGTAAATAACGCAACATGTCTATTGATCACTGATGTTCGGCCTTAACCAGCTAACAAGTTAAGAATCTGGATACAAACTCATCGACCTTCCTTTTGATATCAACCCACCAAAAATATTCTTTGAAAAACTTATAAAAATTCAACCCAATTTATTCTGATCAAGTATAACATCATGGTGGGGGTATTGGGAAGTTTTATGTGGAGAAAATTAGGAAATTTCATAAAGTTCCCTCTACTATCATTTCTGATAGTGATCCTTGATTCAAAAACTAATTATAGAAAGGCCTATAAGGGAAAATTGTATCCCTAGTGGAACTAATAATGGAATATCATCTGCAAATGAATATATGGATGAAGTAGATGATCAAGATTTTAGGGTAATATTCATGATTTTGTATTAGATTTTGGAGTCTTGTAGGATACCCATAATAATTAGATTAGTTTATTTATAATAATATATATCATTAATCTATAAAACATTTATCCTTTAAATTCTTTATATATCAAACCATACTGGTTATCCCTATTTTTTACTAAGTTGGAAGAAAATTCTTTGGTGAGATCAATAATTATTCAGGATATTATTGGTAATGGGGAAGGCGTCTCGGCGGCGATGGAGGTCTCGGTGATGGGTGAACCCTAGCGGCGATGGAGGTCCCGGCGGCCCCTCTTCCCCCGGGGGAGGGGCCTCAGAATCCTCCTCAGGGTTGCTGGCGTGCAGATCGTTGGCCATCAGATGTGGATGTGCCCCTCTTCCCCAACATCAAGGTTGCTCCGAAGGTTCCTGGCATCTGCCTTGGACAGCCAGTGGTTCCAGTCTCTCTTCAAGAGTTCTCTGATGCATCCTCTCTTTTCTCCAACGCACTGGTTGCAAGGTTCGTGCGACGGCGGCCTTCGATAGAGGTATTTAATAAATTTGTCAATGAAAATTGGGGTCTTACTCACCGGGTGGTTGTCGGGATCTTGGGTCTACGTCAGTTCCTTCTTTACATTCTAGATGATGATGACCTAGCGCGGTCTAGGTCCAACGCTAGTAGGTCGATTCACAGATTTCGTTTTCATCTGCTTCACTGGACTTTTGAATTTCATATGAATCGCGACCCTTCTACCTATGCGATTTGGATTCAACTTCCTGGTTTACCTTTACCATTCCAAAACCCAGCGTTGTTAAGTTCAATAGGGAATTCTATTGGTCGTCTCCCGTGCCTTGATCAGCGAATGACTACCTTGAGGAACCCGAGTGTTGCGAGGCTTTGTGTTGAACTAGAACTCTCCCGGCCCCCTCCTGATATGGTGTGGGTTGTAATTGAGGGGGAATACAGGTATGCACAACCCATATACTATGAGTCCTAGATTGATTACTGCTCCTTCTGCCACAAACAGGGGCATGATCTTTATGTGTGCCGCAAGAAGGGAGTGCGTGAGTGTCTTGCTGCTACAAATGATCCAACTGTCCAGGCCATGATTGATGAGAAATCAACTGGCCATGTCAATGAAGAGTTGATACAGGATGATGCCCCCTTCACTAAGATCTGTGATTTTCAGGAAAATGGGGGTGTTATGCGAGCTGTGAGGGAGGATTTGATAGGGACGTCAGGGCCCTCTGTTGCTACTGTATTTGAACGGTTAAAGAATGACATGAGTCTTTGCTCTATGTCGGATGCATCAAGGTCAATGGTGAAAGTGTGTGATGGTGTTGAGATTCAGGGTGACCAGGAAGCTGAATTGGACTCAAGCAGGCTGCCCAACACCCAGAATGGATGTTGTGAGGCACCTATCTCTGTTCCATGTCCTCAAAGTATGGGTAGCAGACATGGGCACCCAGAGGGTGTTAAATCTGGACCAGAATTCTGCTCCATGAAACAATTTGCTGCACTAGATGGGGTGGAAGAACCTGATGATAGTCTAGGAGTGGGGGAAGCTGATCGTCTTGATCCACAGCAAGCAGATAATGGGACAAGATTTCTGGGTGGAAAACTGATGGAGGAGGAGACCACCAACTTTGAAGCAGATCACCTGAAGCCTGTGGAGGTTGCAGTGGTTGAGGATGTGGAATTTCCAGGTTTTAAGAATCAGTGTTTAACCCCTATCGACTTAAATCAAACTTCCTTGAGGGCTGGAATAGTGGATTCATGAAGGAATGATTTCTTCAAGGGATTGGGAAAAGCTCCTAAGAAGGGGGGAGATGTTTCCAATGGAGAGAGAGAAAATGAGAGGGAGGTGCTCAAAGCCTCTTATAGTGACATGGTTCGAGTAGAACGGAAGGAAACCCTTGATAATGGGATTGAGAGTATGGGGGCAGGAACTGATCCAAAAAAGAAGCCAAGAAAAGACTACTCCAACATGCCGAGGACGGTGTCTACTAGGTCCTCTGCCAAGAATGGAAAAGGGAAAGAAGTAAACTCAAAGAAGGGACAGAATAAAGCAGTGATCAGGACATCTATGACTGAAAGAGAGTTATGTCATATGGAGCAATACCTCAACATGCTCAATCAATATGCTCCATCTGAGTGGGAGTCGGCGGATCCAGATGATTCGGAGGATGGAGATGTTGGAGATTTTGACACATTTTGACTGGCACTATTGTTGGGGGTGTTTTCATACCATTTCATTTTCTTTGTACTTTGTACTGATTTTTCATTAATAGATTCTCATGGGACCAGGCATTTGGCCTGGGCCTGCATCTTTCTGGTTATTGGTAAGATTCAATTTATTCAGTAATTAATAAATATAAATTTTATTTGTAATAATTTTTTTTATTGAAATTGACTACCTTTGGAGTTCTTAGTTTATTACCAAGTCTTATTGAATTTATCACATTATTTGGGTCACATACATCTTGGTAATAATGGTAAAACTCTCTTCTATTTATGTCAAACCATTTGAGATCAGTAAAAGTTTCATGATGGTTGCATATCATTTTGTGTTACCTCCTAAATTGTAATTGATTCATAATGTCTTCCATATCTCTATGTTAATGTAATATCATCCTAATCAAATTCAAGTTTTTAGATAGGATGAATTGGAACATAATCCAAATATTTTAGTATCTAAATTGATCTGTATTGTTGAGTCTATGATTAAAATCCTATGTGGTAAATACATTCCAATGGTCTGGGTATTCTGGATGGACAAGGGAAATTATTATAAGACATGTGAGGGATAATAATTTTTTATGGAGAATTAGCCACACTTCTTTATTGATCATCCAAGTTCAGGTTGACTTTATTATTGTAGAAAGTGATATTATGGGAATAAATGTCACACACAATGTGTCATTTTCACTTATGATGTTTATTATTTATTAAGTTTTATAATTATTTCATTGTTTTGGGTCATTTTTCATTAAAATTTAAAAGAAAAAGGGATGAAGGATATGGTATATAGTTACTACATATTTGATGTTAAATTTCATCCATTCCATGCAGAGGGGGATGAATCCTTCCAATAGATTAAGCACGGTTGGTTCATGGATTCCAAAGATGTGTGACCAAACCATGTAAACTATTCTTATACATGGGTGAGATAATATGTAAGACGGATGGACCATGGTTATTTCATGATTGAGGTGAAATTTTGGTAAAACCATTAAAAATATAGTATCCATTGTGTAGTATAATTTTATGTATGTAATAAACCATCATATATAGTACACGATTATAAGTAACCCATTTAATTTTCTTACATACCTAAGAGGAACCATGAGGATTACTCATATGCATGGGTCCTTTATTGTGCATGTTTAGAATATAAATTGGTAAATCATTTAGGTAAACCATTCAAATACCGTTACATATGAGAGATTCCTTATAGTGGCCACTGTAAATTTTTTTTGTGGTTTCTAAAACTGTATAACCAAACAATGTGAATTGCTTATTTTTATTAAAAAGTGAAATGACCTTCCAATCCATATTTAATTTAAGTCTTATTTTTCCCTAGTTATCTCCTTATTCAACATATATAGGTATAACTACCTCCTTACACTCTCCTCTTCCTTCTCCTATAGGTTTTTATATATTTTTTTAGCAATAATCATCAACTGACCCCTCACATCATTATTTTTCTTATTCTCCTCATTTCGATGAGTTTCTTCTTAACCTATATTCATGGTGTCATTGATTTATTATGGATGGACATAATGATAGAGGTTACTAAACTTATGGTCTTTCATTCCTCCTAAGTATTTTTCATCCCCTCTCTTGGTGGATTTATATCATTGTATGGTAGTTTAAAATATTAAAGTTAGGGTGTTTCATGAGATACATTTCATTATGGAATGATTTAGGATTGATTTTCATTCAAATGATGTTTTAAATTGTTGTAAATTATTTCATGCCAGCATTGAGGACTATTATATATGTCATATAATTTTTTTATGTTTTTATGTTTGTATTAATTGATTTAGATTATTTTAAAGTCATGTTATTCATATATAATTGATGACGCCTAACACATGTTGGATAAAATAATAAACATTGTTTTTATATAATATCTTTTAAATGAATTTTGGGATCCTTTTAAAGTTGTTTCACTTCATGGGAACCATGGATGCTCGGGTAGATACATTAGGAGAATTACTACTAGGTATCTATTCCCCTATACCTAGTAAAGTCTCATTACATCTTTAGTTAATATTTCACTTTGACAAGGATTCTCATTACCTGCTAGCTTAAGATGCCACTCCAGCTAGCGAATTAAGAAAAAATTTGATTGGATATGGATTAGTATAATAATATTAGGGTCCATTGACCTTATTTACCCTTGAGAACATTCCCTGATTCTTGTCTTGAAATGATTTTTTATATACCTTTTACTTAATTCTTAATTTTTTTAAATATTATCACAAGTTACTTGTCTATTAAATGATAGAATACTATTTTCTATATTTTTATATTTTAAACTAGCATGATTAGATTCTCTAAAAAAATTTGATTATGGAATACATGGTGGGATAATATAGGGATAGTTATTATTACACCATACACACACCTTTTGTTTTATGGGGACCATTATTTCACTGATACTGGTAAATGAAAGGAAGTGCTTGGAAATGGAGGATTTTAATTCTTGATAATAATGGGATTTAATGGTGGTGACCTGGTCGGGAGTTATCCCTCTTGTGACACAAATATGGGAATTGGTTTTTTGGGTTTTTTCTGTATCCTAATATATTGTATAGCCTTGTCATATTTTCATATTATTCCCTTTATGAACTATATTTTATAGATTTATATAATTATTATCGGTTTTTAAATTGTATTTAAACGTTATATATGTAGTTTATTTTATATTAATGTTATTGTTTATTTTGATTATACATTTATATTATTTTATGTTCATGAGTTTATTGTTATAGTTTCAATTATTTGAGTGGATGGTGTACTGATTCATGTTGATGTCGTGATGAGTTCTTAGTTGGGAATCTTTTGATGTTAGATTGTTCTTTTGTAAAAATATATTAAAAATGGTGTATTCATGTTTAATTGTAACTATCATACAATCAATGGGAATTGGGGATTCCCTTCAGGCATTTTCATGTGTCATCTCGTGTACCAGGTCAAGGATAACATTCATTGGTTCAAGATAAAATCAGTTCTTATGTTACCATTCATAGAATTTTATTTAATTAATCTTCCCCTTTAAAGGATTAATATCAAAGTTAAGTTTTATGATGATGAATCTATTAATCTACAAAAAATTAGTTTATTTTATGAGTATCATATTTGTCAAAAATTTAATACGTACTTTTATTAAATATCCTACCACTATAATTATGATCCCTTTTTTAAAACCATCATTTTAATTAGTGTTACAAGATATATATTTATCTTAAAATGACACTATTGTTTCATGAAACTCTCCACTTAGCTATTTGGGTAGGTTATTATGCCAATTATATCATATATTACTAATGGATAGTTGATAAAATAATTCTTTATCTAATCCAATATATGGTTAAACTCAACAAAATTCCTCTAGTATACTAAATCTTTTAGTTTCCTCACTAAATATAACCTATATTGTTAGAAACCTTATTTTAAGGATAAAAAAATCATTTTTATTATTTTATTAATGAGTTTTATGTTTATGGTATCATTTAATAATAAAATGTATATTGGTGAAAATATGGATAAGTGTGGAAATACCCACCACTAGAAAAGACTCACCATTAAAGATAATTCACCACTAAGGATGAATCACCACCAAGATGAGAAATTTGGCTAAGTTTTTAAAACACCCACCATTATTAATCATTCACCCTGAGGATGTGAATTTTGAGAATTATGGAAAAGACTCTCCATTAGAGTATTAAACACTGTCAGAACTTAGTCACCTCCATATTTTACAAAGTGTTGATAACACATACCGTCATAGAGGAGTCACCTCTAGAATGGATATTTGGATACGTGTCTAAAATAACTACCAAAATAGAGAATTATTTGTTTAAGTTGAGTTATCATTAAACTCTACCAACAAGTAATACATTTGTAAAAGCTCCAAGATGACTCATAATTGAGACTATTCATCACTGAGATGATTCATTGTTGGCATGACTAACCACCAACCTAAATCACTGCTAGAATTGTCTCAAATTTTATAATATTCAAAATAAATATTTCTATTTATTTTGAATTAAATATTTCTAAAGTCTATATTATCTAATTAAATTTTGAGAGTTATTTTAATAATTGTTCTTAAACTATTGCAGAGGTGCATTAAAGTTTGGTACAATCATCCAATACAAGGAATACAGGATCTGGATGATTCTTCTTACATGTTGTTGTTAAATGAAGTAGCATAATACTCATGAAGTGACATAGATGGATATGTACAAAGATATATATATGTACATGTGAAGAGATATTGAATATTTCAAGAATAAGAGAGTACTATGAACTGTTCCATACACAAATAATTCTTATCTATAAACAATTATAGAATATTGGTGCTCATCAAACTTTTATTTCCTTCCCACAATTAGAACAAAAGAGTTCATGAGACTCTGTTCTACTATGATTTTCTGAAGTACAACCCAAGATCATTTTCATGCAACATCCATGGAGTCTCAATCATCAAATAAAATCATGCCAAAAAATAATATCTTCATTACATCTTTAATTTATCTCATTATTTATTATTTTACATTATGTGTAGTGTTTTATTTTCATTTTATACTAAATACACACACTATATTTTATACTTTAACATAAATATAATTGATATATTTTCAACTATCTTTAAATTTTTCTTAGCACGGTGTTGTGAAAGATGTTCCTGGGTGGCCTATTTTTATTCTTTTCCCATTTTTATTGTGGAAGGGTTCTTACATACCCTAGACACCTAGTTTGTCACTATTTACCTGATCGAGGTTGTGGATCAATATTAATTTTTATAATCTACTTGGCAGCAGGTGATTTTGAAGTGGATATTATTAGTTCTTAGCTTGAGACTAAACCTCTTATATTTATTCTACTATGTATTTTGTTTTATTTTATTTATATTTTTTAAATGGAATCTATCTTAAACTATAACCACAACCACTAATTTTATAGTTAGTCTTAATTATTGTTTTATAAAGTTTTGATTATGAAAATTTATTTCAAAAGTTAAATTAGTTTTCATTATTATTTAAACTGAGACATAATCAATCATTGAAAAATGTTTTAATAGATCAGAACATTTATTTAATTTCCATTTTCTTTAACTTGGTTGTTTTAATTATTTGGGGGATTTTATTTATACTTGTTTTTAACAGAAATGTTTCTCGAGTTCTCAATTCACCTCCCTCTTAAGATACTCAGTCCGACTAACATTTGGTATCAATGGTTTTCAATAACATTTCAACTATGATTTTAGTTGTGTTTTAAAGATCATAAATTTATGTTAATTCAAAATTTAGTTCTTTAAATGGAAAATAGACAATAAGGTTATTCAAATAACACACCTCCTTTCTTTAATGGAAATAACTATTCTCAATGAAAAATAAAGATTAAAATGTATATATAAATCATGTGTTTTTAAATTTGGTCTTCTATAGAGAAAAAATATAAGTTACCTAAGACTCTTAGAAAGGAGTGGGATGATTCTGCTAAACTTGCATATAATAATAATTGAAAATATATGAATGATGTTTACTATGCCTAAGTAATTGAATAATTTAATAGGATATCTTACATTAAAAATTATTTTGAAATTTGGGATACATTAATTATTTATCATGAATGAAATACTAATTTAAAAGAAATGAGATTGGATTCTTATAAAATTAAATTTGACTCATTTAAAAAGAAACTAGATGAGTTTATTTCTAATATGTATCTCAAGTTAAATGAGATAGTGAACATAGTGAGCTCCTTGTGGAATCAAACGTCATACAAAGATCAAATTATGACACTATTGAGATGTCTTCTAGATAGTTGGAGAGGGACATCTATTTCAATAAGGGAATCATGTGACATAATTAAACTACCTATTAAGGATTTTATTGGGAAGTTGATGGTGTATATGGAAGAGATTAAATTTAATTGTGAAGAGGATGATGAACCTAAAACAAAATCAGTTTCATTAAATACTATAAAATCAAAAATGAAAATAAGAGGAAAATGTACAAGATGAAAGCTCCAGTGATGAGGAATCATTATCCGATAGTGATGAGGAAATGGACCATTTTTTCAGAAGTTTTTTGAAATTTTAAAATAATAATAAATTATTAATAAAACCAAGCTATAAGGGAATGTTAGATAGTAATGTAAATTTTAAAAAAGGATAGAAAAAGAGATTACAAATCAAATGATATTACTATTTAAGAGTTTAATAGAAAAGGAAATGTTCATTATGATGGTCCCAAGTTAAAGTAGAAACAAAAGTATGAGGATAAGAACACAAAGTTTAATAAATATATGAAATAAAAATGGAGTGCCTCTAATAATAGATTTGGTGACTCAGTATCAACTCATTAAGAAAAGACTTATAGAGAAAATATCTGCTTTATGAAAAATATATCTGAGGTACCTATTGTATCTCCTATACTTATTTTTTATCATTCTGAAGATGGAAATAATTATAATGATATTTAAAAAGATTATATGTTTGACTATTTACATATTCATTAAGATACTTTTAATGAACTCAAGGAGAAATAAAAAAAATTATGATGAAACACCATGTTTTATCTGCTAGTGTTAGGACTGACCACACTATAAAAAAAGAAAATTATTCTCAATTATTAGTGGAAAATACATAACTGGAGTTTTCAAATGAGAATATAAATAAATAATTATGTATATTTAAAAATTGAATACTAACTCTCACTCAAATACTAGGAATAATTGCTCCATAATTTTTTACTTTTCCAGTTTATCAACCCAGACAGAGAAGTGTTTGTTAAAAGAAAATTTGTTCTTAAATCTAATTAGGTCAATTATAATAATGGTTTTTATTCAAGTGGACCTAATAATGTTTTTATTTCAAATAGTTTACAATATACTTATGGAAAGATACTAATAAAACATGGGATCTTAAATCCCTAAGAACTAACAAGTATAGATCTAATAAAATATGAGTACCAAAATCATTCTTGGTATAAACATTATTTGGTATGAAACTCCTTGAAAAGATACTATAGAAATCAGTGGTACTTGGATAGAAGATATTCTAGGGATATGATAGGATATTGGTCAATATTCAAGAACTTGAGAAAGTTTAATGGTGGTCATGTCACCTTTAGTGAGCATTCTAAAGAAAATATCATTAGGCTCGTCCAAATTGGTAACAACAACTCAATTTTAATTTCAAATGTACTTTTTATGATTTAAAATAAAATTTTCATAGAATCTCATAGTTATGTGATGATGGTTTTCATGTAAAGTTTGAAAAAATTCTTTTAATTTTTCTAATTCACAATACTTATTAATATTTACTGCTTTGAGAAATGAGAATGTGTATGTTGTAATATTAATTCTTTTATTTCTCAAAATGATTCTTTTTTATGATTCATTCATAGAGAATAATAGCTTTGTCATATGAGACTAGGGCACTATAAAATTCAATCACATAGAAATCTTACTATGTAAGTGTTAATAAAGTATCTACTAAAATTTAATTGATAAATGAAAAAGTATATAATCCCTATTACAAAATGAAATATCACAAAATAGATTTTAAATTATAGGAAGAAGTTTCAACTTCTCAACCTATTGAGTTGGTTCACCTGGGAATTTTGTACCATCTAGAGATTCTAGTTTAAATGAAAAGAACTATGTCTATGTAGTTTTAGATTACTTTTATAGGTATACTTGGGTATTATTTTTATCTCACAAGTTTTTCTTGGATAAATTGGCCTAGTAATAAAGAAGTGACCATAGTTATGAGTTTGAAAATAAATACTTTGAATCATTTTTCGCACAAAATGGATACAATCATAACTTATCTACTCCTACGACCCCTTAGTAGAATGGAGTTTTGAAAATAATAAATAGAATACATCAAGATATATCTCAAACAACACTTAATGAATAGTACATACCTGTCTACTTTTGGTAAGAGGCTTTGAACACAACCCGTTATATAATTAATTGAGTTTTAATTAGACCTATTTTGAAGAAAAACCATTATGATATTTGTAATATTAGAAATAATATGATTAATTACTTTAGATTTTTTAGTTTCAAAGTCATTATTATTAACACCAAGTATACTCTTGACAAGTTTTCTTCCAAAAGTGATGAAAGAATTTCTCTAGATTATTCAACCTCTAGTAAATCCCATAGTGTTTTTAACAAAAGAACCAAGACTATGGAAGAATATTTAGAAGTAAAATTTAATGAGATATATCCACAAAAACCTAAAACTCCTTTAGAAAACATTTAGGATGGTTTATCCACTTTTAACTTAAATTCCAAACCTTATGATTCTTATGTAAAACATACAGAAAAATAATCCTGTTCAGAGGAAATTCTATAACCGGAACTTGAACCTAAAGAGGAACCTAAGGTGACCATCACTTCTTTTTATAAATCTATTAGGACTCTTAAATACATACTTTTAGATATTTTTTTTGATACATAGATATAGGTACACAAAATAGATATTCGCTAAGAAACTATGTAAAATATCAATCCTTATTATCACAACTTGAACCTAAGAACATAAACAATGTAATTAATGATGAATTTTTGGTAATGGATATACAATAAGATCTTAACAAATTTAAAAGAAATAAATTTTGGGAACTTTTTGATAGACCAAAATACACCTTGACTATAGACACTCAATTGGTTTTTAGAAACAAGGTTGATGAATTTGGCACAATAGTAAGAAATAACACTACACTAGTTGCTAAAGGGTATAGTCAATAAGAGGATATAGACTATAAAGAAACATTTTTAGTTGTAACAAGAATTGAATCCATTAGAATACTTTTATACCATGAAGGACATATATATTTCAAACTATATCAAAAGGATGTCAAAAGTGAATTCTTTAATGGGAATATAGTTGAGTATTTATTTGTTGAATAACCCCCTATATTTCAAAATCCCCAATTTCAAAATCATGTTTTCAAGTTAACAGCAGATTTAAATAGTTTAAAATAAGCTCCTAGATCTTGGTATGATAAGATCGTGCCTTTTTTATTTAAAAATGATTTTTAAAATGTATAGATAATCCTATCTTATTGATAAAAATAGTTTTAAAAGTTGTATTATTTGTTATAATTTATATAGATGATATTACTTTTGGATATTCTAAAAATTCATATGTATTAATTTTTCAAAGATGATGCAAAATGAATTTGAAATGAGTTTAATGGCTGAAAATAAATTATTTCTAGGTTTTTAGTTTTTTCAAAAAAAGAAATAATTGTTTTAAATACAATTAAATATTCTCAAGTCATTTTAAAATGTTTTGGTTTGTATAGAAATAAGAGTTGTGAAACTCCTGTGAGTAAAACCTATAAATTGGATCTTGATGAAGATGGGAAATTAGTGGATCAAACCAGCTATAGAGGTATGATTGGAAGTCTTCTCTAATTGACTATTAGATGACCTGACATTAACTTTAGTGTTTGTACATGTGATTGTTTTCAAGAAAACCCAAAAGATTCACACATGGTTACTATAAAAATGGTTTTTAAATACCTTAATTATACTACTAAAATAGGACTATTATATTGAAGAGAACAAGTATTTAACCTAGTTAGTTATTCAGATACTTAATTTAGTGGTTGAAATTTAGATGGAAAAATAACCTCTCGAACATATCACATTTTGGGAAAGTCTATAGTTTCTTGGTGTAGTAAGAAATAAAATTTTGATAAATTTTTTACTTCTGAATAATAATACATAGTTGCAGGTAACTGATGTGCACAAATTTTTTGGATGAAACACACATTACTAGACTATAGATATAAATTTTGACATTTCCCTATAAATTTTGAAAATACAAGTGATATAAACATTTCTATGAATCCTATAACATACCCTAAAACAAAACACATTGATTTAAGGAATCACTTTTTGAGAGATCCTTTTCAAAAATGGGATATAATTCTTGAACACATTTGAACTAAACACATCTTGCTAATATTTTCATAAAGCCCTTTATTTTTGAGAGAATTAACTAGTTCAAACATGAATTAGGCATGACTAATTTTGGTTAAGTATAATTCATTGGAACCCACTGTTGAGTTTTACCCACTATTGGGTTTTACCTACCATTGGAATCAACCTTACTTTTCAATTTCTCAATTTTAGTTTTTAATATGTTGTTTATAATTTATTTATATGGGTTATTTATTTAATTTTTTCCATTTAATTCAAATTTTATTTTTATTTTTATTTTAAAAATCCTTAAATGATATAAATTAGATGTTGGTCTAATATCAATGCTCTCACTCCCTCAGTACTTTCTCTCAACCTCAATTTGAACCTATATCTCTTGACCGTTTCTCTTCCCTTGACCTTTTTTAAACCTTATAAGTCAATCACCATGGTTAGAGTGAAGAGAGATACTGAATACTCTTTGGACGATTCACGTCCTTCAATGAAGTAGAGTGGTGAGTCAAGTTGTTCTGCAATTGAACCAATGAACCCTGATCTTGTTAAGAATATAGTAGAAATTGAAAAAGAAGTTCATAATAAATGGTTACTATCAAGAAATTTTATGATTCCTAGAGATATTTAATACTAGGGATGGGTAGAATGGTTTATTCTAATGAGATACCTTCTATCCTATGTTAGTGAACTAATTCTATCTGTTTTTTGAGTTCATTTTCAAGGAAAATGAAGACTGGGTATAAAGACGAATAAATAGATGGAAAGTTGTTTTCTCTGTAAGACAATGCGAAAGATGTCTTAAAGTTCATAAAACGGTTTCTCAAATGACTATCATGGAACTATTACTACTTATAGTACTATATTAGTATATGAGGATGTCTTGGATGAATTTAATGGATATGGGATAATAAGAAAACAAAATTTCTACTAAACTTAATGGATAATGTTGTTTAATATTCATGTTTATCCAACATATACTATGTTATATGAAATGTGATTTATCTATAATGAGGTACCAATTTGTTTATCTCATTTTCCTTATAAAGATAGGATAAAAGATAAATCTACATAGATACCCAATGATTCTTGTGATGGAAATGTGAAAACCATCTTTGAGGTCAATGGAATAGTTAATTAAGGAGAAGAAATAGTTGTAAAATGTGTACTATTTTTCATCACATGATTAATTTTCAATAGAATGAAGATTATATGGAACCCATGGAATAAACATTCAGTTGATGATATTGAAATGATTTATGAGGACTTCATTACAATTTATCACCATTCTAGATCAAAAAAACTTGTGGATCCTGTCATAGAGATAGATAAGGTGTTTTAATACTAAGATGTAGTAGAGGAGATTTCTTCCTTTGGTGAAGAGTAATAGTAGTTTTTAGTAGATGATGGAGAAACCCAGACCTAACTAGATTTTCTCCTATTATATATTATGGTTCTCATAGTCTACCATGGCATCTCACTATTTGAGAGACTCAATTAAAATAAGGAAGTGAGGAAGAAGAAACTGGATTTATTGGTGAAGAGAAACTCAAGATAACTAATATGTCATTTGAATAAAATGTAATTGGTGACAATGGTGATAAATATGAAGAAGAAGGAGTAGGAGGAGATTAGGAAAATGGAAATGGATATGGAAATAGAGATGAAAATGAAAAAGATAGAGGTTTTGACCATGATGGCCCTAGTGGATGCATTGGTAATGTGGATGCTGAAATGCCTCATCCACTTATCTCTTCTCTAATATTTCTATTTGTCTCTATATATGAAGAGAGACCCATCTTATTTGAAGGTATGGATAGAGCTATTATAGATTACAAGGAAGAATTTATTGAGGGGGAAATATCCCCAAGTCTATAATGTCACCCTGTTGATCCTATTAATGGATATCAATCTATGTGTACAGATGATATGCATATTGTTGTTGGGTGTAAATTTTTTAAACAGTAAGTTGATGAGAAGATGAAAATTTAGCCTACTATTGTTGAGAAAATAGTTATTGGGAAGAGATCTATTGAGAAGTTGAGTGTTTTGCCTACTCTTGATGAGCCTATAGTTGTTATGACTTATAATAAGTATCCTATAATATTGATGGTCATATTTCTTGAAGAATAGGATAAGTACCCATGGTATTCTATACTTGGTCTTGACTACTCAGATTTCAATGATGAGAGACATGTGGCCGAGATGTAATTTATCATAAGGGATCATTCGTAGAATATATTGATGATGTGGGAGAGTTTTAGAGGTTCTCTTCTGATGAACCTACCAGATCTAAGCCTACAGAAGCACTTACTATTAATAGAGTTACTACTTCCTTTCTTGCACCTATAGTTGGATCTGTACTAGTTCATGTTTTTACAAGAGCTAACTTTGAATCATTCGTATAAAGGCTACTCTTTGGTTTTGGTTTCATTTTAAAGAATCAAGAACCACATGTCACTAGATTAAGTGAGAGGGAATAAAGGTATCTATTTGAGCTAGTGATACATCACATCCATCAAAAGATAATTCATACATTTAAGAAGTGGAAATAGATAATAAGATGTTATCAAATGTGCTGTAAACCATGATATTCATTGGGGATGATATGAGATATTCCTTTGAAGATTATATAGATTTTGTTCGAGATATGATGGAGAATATTTCTTCTATGTCTTCTACTTTCAGTGATCCACCTCCTCCACTTGATGTAGAGTTGATCATAATTGTTGTTAGGGAAGATAGTTGTGTTGTTTAAGGTGATGTACCAGATCTTCCTCAGAAATGTTTGAGACAAATCTTGCATAATAGTGATCCTGTACATATAATGGTTAGAGATTATATGAAGGATATGAAATTTTATAGAAATAAACTTACAAATTCTATAAAGTATTATCATTATTGGATTTATACTAAACATGAGATCAACTCTCATTTTAAATTTCTTACTGAAAACCTAAGGATGCCTCCAGTGACACAATATTTTAATGAACATGTCAATCTGTTGAAGGTTATGATTCCTTTGATAATCTGTTTATGGAAGATAGGAAATAATTTTTCAGTGCTATGTAACGGGGTGGAAATATTATTATGGACTTCATAAATATGATTAAACCCTTTCTTTATGTTTCTAGAACTATAATGGTGGATTAGTATTCCATTCTAGTTACTACTCATCTCACCCATCCAAATTCTACTCTAGAGTTCTTATGGAAAAGTGTTACCAGAGATCTAACTACACCCTTACCTACTCATTTATATCCCTGCAATCTAACTCCCAAAGATGCAGTATAGCATCTCCAGTCTATCATTATTAGAGATACTTATTCTATGCCTAGCTTTCCTTCATACATTCATATAGTTACCTTAGGCTATATAGTTGAACCTTATTCTTCAAAGAAGATAAAGGGAAAAGATCCTCTTAATCCTTTAATTAATCTCAAAAATCATTGAATTTGACTTTTGGTCTGCTATTGGGATATTTTTTATTAATTGTTTTGTATATTTTTTATGTACTCCAATTGATTTTCTCAATGGAATTTCTCTTATTATTAATTTTCTATTCCTATTTATTTCTTATTTTATTTTCACTTTTTGATAATGTCAAAAGGGGTAGAATGAATCTATGGAATCTATTTATTCAGTTTCTAGTACTATTCATTTGATATCAACATATATTATTATCTTTGATATCATTTCTGTTTTAATATTTACATTATGATAACATTCTCACTGTAGTTTTTTAAATTGATAAGATAATCTATTTTAACATCATAGTCTATCCAATTCATGGTTTATAAAATAGAATGATTTATAATCATCAAAAAGGGGAGATTTTTATCACACATATTTTAATGATAACAAAATCATGTTTAATATATTATTAATGAGTTTTATATTAAATGGTAGCATTCTATAAAAAAATGTTAGATTGGAGAAAATATGGCTAAGTGTGGAAAGAACCACCACCAGACATGACTCACCATTGAAAATGAGTCACCACCATGGATGACTCACCCTTAGGATGAGAAATTTGGATAACTATTGAAAACACCCACCATCAGCAATGAGTCCCCTTCAAGATGTGAAAATGGAAAAGTATGGAAAGACTTTCCATCATAGAATGACTCACTATCATAACACAGTCACCTCAAAATTTGATGAAGTGTAGAAAAACTATAGTCATAGATGAGTCACCTCCGTAATAGAAATTCGACTAAGTCTAAAAAATACCTACCATCGGAGAGAAGTCTCTATTGAAGATGACCTACTATCAGAATGTTCCTACCACCAAGATCTTTGGAAAATTTCTGAGATAACTCACCTTTTATACAAGTCAACACTGAGATAAGTAACCATTAGAATGAACCACTTCTATCCTAAGTCACATCCATAAATATCTCATCTCTTAGAAGAGTAGAGGTCACTATTTTTTTATTTTGAATTAATTATTTATAGTGGATATATTTTTGAATTTAATGTTGAGATTTATTTTAATTATTATTATAAAAATATTTAAAATATAGATTAAAGTTTGTTTCATTCATCTAGAATGTGGAGAAGAGGTTTTGGATGATTCTTCTTGAATAATATTGTTAAATGAAGTAGAAGACTCCATCTTGCAGGAACATAGATAGAGAGATGCATAGAGGTATGAATGTACACATGAAGAGAGCTGTAATATTTCAATAATAATATAGTAATGTGAAGTGTGCCTATCGTGAATAATTCTTACCTGCAACCATCTATGGAAGATTGAAGCTCATCTAAATTTTAGTTCTTTCCAACAGTTAAAATAAAATATTTCACATCACACTATTTTACTATGATTTTTAGAATTATAACTCAATATCCTTTTCATGATATGTCCAAGGAGTCTCAAGATTCATAGAAAATCATACCGATAATCACTATCTTCTTTAAATGTTTACTTTCTCTCCCTATTTTTTTTAATTATAAGAAGTTTGTGGTTTCTCTTATATATTAAACACACACACTATCTCTTATACTTTAACCAAAAGATACATGATATCTTATACTCTCATTACCTTTTTTCTTGTGTTTTGTAATAGGATCATGTGTTTATATGTTTATTATTTTCCCACGGTTGTTTTAGAAGAAGTATTTGGAGGCCTAAAAAGATGGTTTTCTATTTTAATCCTGATCGAGGTTATGGATAATGATTATTTTATATAACCTTCTTAGTAATAGTTTATTTATAATTGGAGAGTATTAGGTCCCATGTTGATACTGAAACACTTATATTTATTCCATTATGTGTTTTGTTTTTACTTATTTCTATGCTTTAAACTAAATTTGTTTTAAACTATAAACAAAACCACTACATTGATAGTTGTTCTTGATTAGTATTTATATAAGGTTGTGATTAAGTAAATTGATTTTGAAAGTTAAAGTAGTTTTCATAATTATTTTAACGAATAATTAATAAATCCTTGAGAAATATTTTAAAAGATCATAACTTATATCAATATTATATTTTAATTAACTTCGATATTTTAATTATTTGGGGGATTTTATTTAAACATTTTTTAATAGAAATTTATATTGGGTTATAAATTCAACCCACTCTTGATATACTCACTCTAAAGCTTAGACATATAAATAATATAAATAATTCATAAGTATGAATAAATTAAAGAGTAAGTATTAAATAAATAAATTATTCACATATTTAAACATGAGATAAAAAAATTATGAAATATTTATAAATTAAAGATAATCATTAAATCTTTATAATTTTATGAAACTTTATATACATTCCCCAATTATATAAATATAAATATATTATATTTAATCCCACAATGAAATCATTCATATTGTTTATTATATGGAATTTTACTTAAATATATTTTATAGAAAATATAAATATTTTGCACATATGTTATATTATGTAAAATATTGACATAATATAAATATCACATATTATCATTATTTTATCCTTGAATAAATAATTTATAAAAAAATGTGGTTTAATTAATTTTTTAAACATAGCCCTTAATTTTAAAATTTTAAAATGATTAAATATGAAGAATTCCTAATTAAAATATAAACTCTTTTATATTTTTACCTTATTATTATTAATTTATAAAAAATTCTTAAATTTCCTTCTAATTTTCATATAAAATATTTATATCTAAATTATATGTCATGCCATATAATTTGAAAATTGAATTTTTCAATATTAAATATTAATTATATGTAATATTAAATAAATATTTATATAACATATAGATAATTAATTATTAAAAAATTATAAAGAATTAATTTATAAATATGTTTAGAAATAAATAAATATACCATTTTATTTTTTTTAATTTATAAATGATTTTTAAATTATACAATAGAATTTATAATTTAATTAAAATAAAAAACAATCCTTAACATGTCATTTTTAACAATATTTTTAAATCATAAATAGAGTATTTGTACATGTTATTAACTATATGGAGGAAAATGTTTATTAATACACAAGTATCAATGGCTTATAATAATCCCTTTCATAGGATTAACTTCACACCGCATATTTCTTATGTGAAATTAATCAAGCATTGTATATGAATAAATCCGACAGTACTTGGCCACATGTATGATTAAAACTTCTTTATCTTCCATTTTAAACATATAGTTATTTTTTAATTTCATCGTACAAGTATAACATGTACTCCCTATCATTCAGGTTATTATTTTATTTTCACAAAGTTCAATATGTGAATGGATCATGAAAAAAAATTAAAAAAATAATATTGAATTATTTTGTTATCAAAAGTGGGTAAATCATTCCCCAGTAATAAACCAATAAACTCAACATTAGTCATGGAACCTTGTAAACTAAGGAAAGTACTTAGTGATTATGGAATCTAGATTTGGGTTGATGGAATATCTGGGTTAATTCATTATAGTGGTTTTTTTATTGGAAGTTCGTTCATTATCATTCATTATTATCTTTTTTCATTATTTTAATTTTAAAATAAATATTTTAAATGTTTTATTAATGTAAGATAAAAAAATTTCTATATGGTGTGTGTAACCTATCATAAAAAATAAATAAAAACGTGCTCTTTCATTCATTTTATACTATGGGGTCTAGCATTTTGGATAATTTTTTACATCATAATATTCCTTTGTATATAATACATGGATATTAAAACTAGAATTCATTTTCTTATACGATAACTCCATTGGAAATATGTTTTATTTATTTGTCATTTGAATTTTGAAACACATTACAATTTGGATGTATCTCTTTCAATAATTAAAAATGTTATGTCAAACTCTTATCAATCCATTAATTAATTATTTTTAGGAGAACCAGTATCTACATAATTGATGATACTCTGAATTTGACATAACCAAGATACAATATTTAATCAAAATCACCATATATTTTCTTAAATTTCGTTTTTTATAAAGAACTCCATCCTGAAATCATGAATGAATTCCTTGATTCATTCAAATATAATTTTATGAAAATATTTATCAAGATATAATTATTTTTTTATATTTTACCATGTTGTTTTCAATGATTATAAATTTCATTTCAACCATATTAAATTAAATGATCCTTAATTTATCTATATCATATTTTTCCATATTTAAACACTTCACACATGTAAAATAAATCAATTATCTTTTTTCATCATTTTATTTAGTGAATTTACAGAATTTATCAATAAATTTATTAGATTCATTATATATTATTTGTGCATTAATATAACTACAATTTTTTAAAACCATCCATAAATTTTATATTTAATTAAAAATCAAACATATATTAAGAAAAATCATTTATATTGTTCATTTTATATAAAATTCATAGAATTATCTTATTATTGCTATAAATAATACCATCATAAGGATTTAAATTTTATTTTTATTTATAGGAAAACATATTAAGATTAAGGTAGAGGATGGAGACACATTAGGGGTAAGTTATATTGAATATAATGTATTATATTATTTAAATTTTTAAAATTATATAAAAAAAATAAATATATAATTTTTTTTAATCCCATTAATTAAGATTATTTTGAGATTAATAGTGGTTGTGGACTTAGGATTTTTGTTAAAACATAGAGGGAGTTTGCTGAGATTTTATATTGAATAAGAGTCCCCTAGCATTGTGGTATTTTTCTTGGGAAGAATAATTGGATTAGTGAAGTGTTATATTTCTTGTGCTATATCTTTTTCAATACATAACACTAATAAAAATCTAGGTTTATCTAATTCTATTATTTTAACAGTTCTCGCTAAAATCACTGTTAAAGACCCCATTTCTCAATGCTAGAAAAAACATTATTGATGGGGGTCTTTAATAATAATTTTTTTGCGTTGTTAAAGGGCGTATTTAAGAGTACAAAAAAAGTGGTTGTTAATGGGTTCATTTATCAGCACTTGTAAAAAAACTGATAAATCCCCCTATCAGCACTGGTAAAAAAGTTCTAATATAATGGACATTTATCAATGCTTCTAAAAAAGCGATGATAAATGGATGTCATTATCAGTGATTTTAAAAAATCCCTAATAAAAGGGTAGTCTTTATCTGAAGTTTCTTAAAAGTAATGATAAACCCCCCCCCCCATCAGCACTTTTTTACTAGTGCTTATAAAGGGCATATTTAAAAAATCATTAATGGACACTCGTAGCAGAAGTTATTGTCATTTGGAGGCCTTATAGGACTTTTTGGCCCAAATATAGGTGATTGAGGGTTCACATGGGTCACCGAGGTCTAGATATCATTGAAATATTCGATTGGATATGTGGTACAGGAAAAATGAACACTCGGTTCATAATATATGGCTGTTTGAAAGGCCGTCAAATGTGAAAACCCATTAAAACACCTAAAACCCCTAAAAACATTGAAAAGATCATAAATTTTGATCCATGAGGTCATTTTATCTTCACAACTAGTAAATTCGAAGCTTATAAAATGAGGTAAAACCACATGAGATTTAATTTTTTTGATAATCAATGTAATAAAATATATTATAGTTTTAAAAATTATCATAAATCGAACTCGAGCTTCAAACAGCCATAACTTTGGTTCAGGTGTCCATTTTGGATCTACCGCATATCAAATCAATTTATGTGATGAGTTCTATGCTACAGAGGGTCTCGGAATGAGGTCAAAGAACTATATCTTTATTTTCAACCTCTAATATGTCCCAAAAGGCCTACAAAATTGATTTTTTTTGTCATTGGCCTCAGTTTCATAAATTCAAATGGCTAAACATATAATCCAAGTTTTTTTCATCCTATACCACATATCATATAAAAGACCATTTCATGAGATTTGATTTGACTTCTGTATAAACTGAAACATAATCTTGGATTAGAAGTTATGATCATTTTAGTTTTTAGGGGTATTAGTGTGTTCAGAATTTCTAAACATTTTTATGTGTTTTAAGGGATTTTAGATTTAATATTGATTTTAAAAATTATATATAAATAAATATGAATTTAAAAATATATATAACTATATATATAAACGTATATAAATATATAGATAATAAAATATAAGTAAATATATATAAATATATAGATATATTATAAAATATAAAACAAAATAGTATATGGGAGTGAAAAAGGTGTTGGTGTATAAGCCGAATGTCTTAGGTTTGAAACTCGCTGGAAGCAGGGGCATTCGCTAGGGGTGGGATTATCTAAAGCATTAATAAAGGGGTGGGGGAAACACTAATAAATGGGGAGGGGGACAAACTGATAAAGGGTTGTGGAAAAAATATACCCTTTATCAGCAGGGCCTTTATCATAAATATTTTAGCACTATTAAAGGTAACCTTTAACGTTTCTAAAAAAGTGCTAATAAAATTCCTCATTATCTACAATTTTTATAGGAAGTAATTAAATATTACCATTTAACATTACTTACATTATCAGAACTTATAAAGCACTAATAAATCCCTTTTACTAGCATTGTTAAAGGACTGATTTGTAATAGTGTAAATCATGTCCATCCTCACAAATAATAAAGTTTAAAAAGTAAAAAAATGATGCTAAGAGTATTACGGTTGTTTGAAACTGGTTTGTAATTATTTTTTATGAATTCCATATTTTTTTATAGAAATTTACATATTATGAATGTAACTGATGTTTCAAAATAAGAATTTGTTATCTAAAATTTTGGTTTGTCTAGAAGTTAATGTATCTTGAAGATAGAGTTTTTTTGTGTATGAAAGATAAGGTATCTAGAAGTTATGAGTTTTGAAGAACATTCAAAGTCCCTAATAGTCCTCACATTGATATGTAACATATTTAATATGGTATGCAATATCATCTAATGGAATGCAATATGAGATTTAAATAAGGTGAGGTTAATAAAATATAGAATATTGGATCTAAATTTTATTAAGGGAATACATAAGTATAACCATACTCAATACATAAAGGTAACTCTGGTACTTATTTGAAGTCTGAAATTTTAAAAAGTAAATATATAGTATTAATTAATTTCAATTTGTAATGGTCTCTCCAAATAGATTGGTATTGTAAATTCATAAAATTTTATACATAAGAGTATCTTTTCTCAATACATAAAAGTAAATTGGGAAGGTTGGATCATAAATTATATAAAGTATTATACATAAGAGTAAATTTTCCTGATACATAATAATTAATATTAGAAGATGGTATAAAAATGGAAAATCCCTCAAAACATAACAGTCCTTATATTCATATGTAAAGGTCACACTGTGTTGAGTAGAAGAATTTTCAAAAATGCATAGATTCCATAGGAAAGTGTTGATACATAGATATTTTATATATGTTATGTATTAAATTAATTTGATACATAATAATTTTCTATGATATATAAGATATGTTAAATTGAAAAAAATTCTAGTTTTTAAATAAAATTTATTCTAAAAGTAAATAAAGAGTTTTGAGATAATTATTTCTAGAAGTTAATTAGGATTCATATGTTTAAAAATGAAAATGTTGTAGCTATTTGTTTATGGATTAAATATCAAAAATATAAGTTTCGATGTGAGCAGTTAGATAATAAGATTCATTCCATAAATATTATATTCACAACATGATCTAATCGATTGAATCATAATTTATTTTTATTGGATCTATGATTTAATATATAGTCATCTCATGTAGATAAGTTAACAGTGTTTCATGGAATAAAGTGTGGCTCAAGGGATGGTATCAGGTCATTATGTGAATCTATTTTAATTATTGTGTCTATTTATCTGATATAATGGAATATATAATTATAAAATTCAATAATTCATACCATTATGACCTGGATAGATCAAAAAAATAGAACAAAAAGTGGGATAAGTTGAAGAATATGTTGATATTGGTTTAAGGAAATGTCTTTTCTATAATTTTTAAGTCACTTTTGGTCATTTTTATAATGAGTTTAATATTTCTTTGCATCATTTTTTTTATTTTTTTCTATTTGAGGTAATAAATAGTTACTAGTTTTGTTTTAGGAACTTTGTTTATGTGCTGCTTCTAAAGCTGTTTAAGAATACATTATTATAGAGTTAAGATATTTTCCTTATGAAGTCTGATGATTCTTTGATAATATTTATGTTCCTAACATCATAAAGAAACTCATAATTCTAGATAATTTTGTATGAGTTTGTAAAAAATATGATTTTGAATTGTATGAAATTATAGATGTAAAAATTTCAAGAAAAAAGTGATGATGTTGAAATTAATGATCGTAAAAACAAGTATGGAGGCCAATGAAAAGAGTATATTAAAAAGATGCCTGTGAATTTTTCAAAAAGATAGTTTTTATGAAGTTTTAATTATTAAGTAATGATATTAAAATCATTAAGAAGTATAAAGATAATAAATTTTTAAATTCTTTCTGAACATATGTCGAACTAATGATGTTCATTGAATTTTTAATCAGATGGAGGCTGATCCGACAAAGAATTTTTATTTCAAGCTGAAGAATAATTTTCTGAACACTATCATATGGAAAGGTGCAAAGCTTCATTAGACAGATACATCTGAGTCTCATTGGATAGAATAAATTTTTTAATATTTATAAATTTAATTCCAATGGAAAAAATATTAAAAATTCCATTAGACTGAGAATTATGAAGAAGGAATTTGAAGGTGATTGGATAGAGGAATATAAGGAGTTATACCATACAATGTGACTCATTATTATCAGGATAACTTTGGTAGAAGTTCGAATCAAAAAAATTACAAGGGATAAATGGATTAATGATCATTATATGGATATAAATATGAATAGATGGATGATTATATAAAGTTTTACCACACCAATTTTCATGATCCAATGTATGTATGACATGTGTGTAGTTTCAATACATCCAAAGGGCGATATACTGACTCATTGAATAGATTATATAAGATAAACTTATGTAAAATCAAAAAGAAATATGAAGAATATGAATAGAAATAGATAGATAAATCCTTGGTGTAACAGACCGTGTTAATTGGATGGTGCGAACTAGATAGAGGAGAGTTGAATAGACACATAAAAAACATTTTAAGGATGGATTTATAAAGAGATTTATGTAAATAATGTAAATTATTTAACAATGAATAGGCTAATATGTTCATTCAAAATTCTTATATCTTACCACATTTTTAGGGAGTATAAATAAAGTTAGAGATGATGTGTTTCCATGAAACTTCATGAAATCTATATAAGTTTTGCGAAGTATTCCAGTGAAGTTGAGATGAGTGGGAAAATTTGAAATTTGAATTTGGGGAGCCTTTGTTTTCTTCTAAAAGTGAGTCCATATAAAGGATTTTAAGTACAATATAAAGGTACGTTGTTCATATGAGAGACATAGAGAGAGATGAAGTGATGAATATTTTATTGTAGGATAATCATAAGTTTCCAAACAAGGGTTCTCTTGTTTGAAGAGCAATTGCAAGACAAAGGTACCAGACGTAGGTATACTAGATAGAGGTACCAGAAATAAGTGTACCATATAGGGGTAACAGAAAAAGGTGTACCAGATAAAATTATTGAATAAAATTGTACCAAAATAGAGGTACTAGAAATAGTATAATGTACTTCATATGGACTCATATCTGAAAAAGTTATAGGCACACCAAATAGATCCATATTTTAAGTGTACTAGATAGATAATTTCTAGAAAATTTTTTATGATTTGTATAAAAATTTTATTATTTGTTGTCTTTAAAGATTAAAAAAATGGTTTAACTTGTGATAGTTAGTATAATTACATTTTGGGAGGTAGAATGGTATTTAATAGAGTTTTATCAAGTAAATTTACTCTATATCATAGTGAATTTCCATGGAATAACTAGACTCTCTATGGAAAAGATGTAGTCACCCACACTAAAGGAAAACCTTGTAAGTCTTATGTGCTCTAATTTTCTTTCCTATACTTTATTATGTGTGTTCTTGTGATATAAAGTTAAAAATGATATAAAAACTAACATATTGATGGATTAATTTCAAGTGAATAAATTTTTAAAATATCACCACTGATTCACCCCCTCCCCCTTTCTTAGTGGTTCTCACATTCTTAGTATGGTAACATGGGATCCAAGTTCCCTCTATAAGTTCCCAAAATTTTATTAAAATATATAATCTCAAATAATTTAATAAAATATTCATTCAAACCTATAATGGAAAAAAAATCATTTATGGAAAAATATAATGATACCTTGTATTTTTTCTCCTGGACTGTAGGTGATCGATATAGCTATATTTAGGTTTCTATCCATTTTGAAATATTCTCTTATTACATTTTCTAATAAAGGTTTGTTGATGGGAAATCTCAAAATTCTATTCTTATACACATGTTATAAAATCTTATATGAAGGTTATGGGCCACAAGAAAACAAAGAAAACTTGGGATAAACTTGAAAGTATCTTTGATGTAAAATTAAAGTGAAGGAATAAAATATTAAAATATAAACGATCAAGTAAAAATATATTATAATGATTAATGATGAAACTATTGATGACTACTTTATTATATTTAATGATGTTTTTAGTAGAATTAGAGGATTCGAGGATTTCTTAGAGGATATAGCTATTTTTGAAATTTTGATAATGAAATTTCTATATATGTTTAAAAATAATATATTCTTTAGATGAAAAATATGATTTATCTCTTGATTAATTTCATAAAATTTTTGTTTAATATGAAATAAAGAAAACAGTGGAATTCAAAAATATCATTAAGTAAGTAATAGATTTTGAATCTATTAGGAAGATGGAATTTTGAGAATCTGAACAAGAGTTAATGGGCCTCAGTGAATTAAAATATAAAAAATAGGATGGTGAATTTAATGACTAGATTATGTCTATCATCTCCAAATAATACCAAATGGTAAATGAAAGTACAAAGGAAAACTCCCTTTTAAATATTTTGAGTGTAGAGGTATTGGAAATGTTTTTATGAACTATCTGAAGAATAAAAATAGAAAATATAATCAAGATTATGATGAAAATGCCTCCATGTAAGTAATAGATAAAAAATTCCAAGGAAGATAATAAATCCATTAAAAGTAATAAAAAAGGTCACTGGAAAAATAAAATGAAATATTTTGTGTAAGAAATATGAGTACATCTATACTGATAATAGTTCAACATAAGATAGGAATCAGTAGATTTATATATCCTTTTATTATAATGTTGAAATAAATTAATATTCTTTAAACCATGAAGTAGAATAAAAAGGTGAAGAAACCTATTGGTAACATCAGCAGATATCATAACTTTTGCCATGTCTTGAGAACAATATTAAACTAAATAAATGATATATACTCTTAATTAAATAAAGTGATAAAAATATATGAAACTAATAATTCCTTAAAATAGAATATGGGTGAATTAATTATATTAAAAACCTCAAGATAATTGTTTAAAAACAAGGAAATATAGTAGATATTCTTATGATAAACATACTTCTAAGGAAGAAATCTATTTAATATTCAATCAATATGTCTCGATGCTTATTTATTTTTAAATAAAATGAAATAAAATTTCAATAACGCTTCAAAGGTAAAGGATGAAACATCTCAAGATACTAAAATAACTTATTTAAAGAATTAGGTAAAATTTGTTTCTATAAAATATAAAAGATCAACTTATTGTACTAACCACAAAGGTGTTAAAAACAATGAGAAATCAGGGGTTTAAAAAGGATATAAGAATCATATAACATTTATGGAAGTTAAAATTTATCTTTGGAATAATATATCCCCATGATAATGGAAATCAAATGTTGAAATATATATTGAACCTAAAAAATATCATCATAGGGAAAAATCATACTTCTATAAAAGAATAGTAATCAACAAATAATATTGGTTTTGTTGAATTTATGAGAATAATGTATATAAATATGGTCACAAAATTTCTATCCTCAGGAATAGTAAAGAACTAAGGGGGATAAATAATGGAATAAAAGATAATAACTTTCTTAATTTTTAGGAAGAAAGAGAATAAAATACAAAAAAACTGAAGAATATCTCAAGGAAAATATTATTTGGATTCTTTGAGGAATTATATAGAAGGTGTGATCAACCATGTCAATGTTCTGAAGAATGTATGAAAACTCTTCCAAGAAAAGATTGTTATATTGTCAAAAAAGTAGAAGTTGTGAAAAAGAAATTTTAAGTTAGATCTTTAGATATTGAGATTATTCTAAAAGCTAGAAAAAGGAATAAACCATGTATTCTTGATAATTGTTGTTCCTCAAATAAAACATGTGATATGAAAATATTAAAAACTATTTAAGAACATAAATTTGGATAGCTTACCTTTAGAAATGGTAGTTTACAAATTAACTGAATTGGAATAGCTAATATTAAAGCTCAAAATCTATAGTCGATGTAAGTTAAGTACGTTAATGGAATTAAGATAAACTTACTGACTATTAGAAAACATTGGGATGATGGTATGGAATTTATCATCAGAAAAAAATCTTATATCATTGATGTTTTAAATATGGAAAATTTTTTACGAAGGGAAAAAAGCATCCATAATCTATTCCATATTGGAGGTCCTTGTAATTAATGTTACTTAAGTGCAGATAATGAAGACAATTTGTGGTACAAAATAATTCGTAATATTGGTTGGAAGGGTATGAGAACAATTTCTAATATGTTTTAAGATGATTGTGACAACTAAAATGGATAGATAATTTTGTCTTTATAGCTTTCCTAAAAGGAATGATGGTCATTTTTAGATATAAAAAGTTGAAATTCATTCATCAAGACCTCTTGAGCTCATACACTCTAATCTTTGTGGTCTGATGATAAATCAATCATCAAAAGGATATTTTTAATTTATTAATTTCATATATAATTTCACTCAGTTAACAAGTATAATATTCATCAAAAATAAATTAGAGGCTGTAGAGATGTTTATAAATTTCAAAAGGGGTGTTGAGAAAGACTTGGGTGTATATATACTGAATCTGAGGATAAACAATGGAAAGGAGTACACAAGTAACTTTTCTGAATTCTATCTCAATAAATATGGAATCAAACACCAATATAGTGATCCCTAGATTCCTCAAGATGATGGAGTTGAATAAATAAAAACATAAGTTTAGTTGAAATGGGAAGAAGAATTATCAATGAATATAAACTTTTGAATTTATTCAAGATAAAGTTGTATGTACAACTGTCAATGTTCAAAACATATGCATACTTTAACCAGAATAAAATAATGACTCCATATGTGATGTGGTATAATATATATTACAATGGAATAATTTAAGGTATTTGGGAGTCCTTACATAATAAAGATATAAAATATACATTTAAGAAATATTGATGGAAATGTATAAAGAGGGATTTTCATGGGATATTTATTCAATGGTATAAGATACAAGTGTTGTCATAAATAACTGCAGATTTTATTTGATTCCTTGGATGCGAAAGTTATTAAAAACTAGTTAACATTAAAAAAATTGAAGATGTTAAGGAAGATTTTACAAAAGATATAATGTTGAAATCTAAATATTTTTATGATAATATTTATTATTATGAGCCTTATCATATAAAATTTGATTCATATCAGTCAAGTGATAAGGAATGTAATATTGTGAGAATTTTTATAATGTTATGAACATGAGAAAAATATTTTAAATATGATAACATAATTTGAAATTTTCAAGACCCGTCCTCAGGGCCTGTGTCGTGACTACCCCAAGCCCACCTTCCATAGGCCAGGGGCTGGCAACTAGCACCAAAGGTGTAAATCCCAATATCTGGGAAGGCATTTCCTTTATAAAAGTAAACAAAACACCACAGAGTACAAGAGGAAGTAATACACTAAGTACAAAAGAATGTGCTGAAAAGTAAGTGGGCCAGAAAACAAACTCAACTGAAAGTACAGATATAATTGAACGAAAGTACAACAAAAAAGACAAACAACTGGAAGAATAGAAGCAGCTCCTGGGTTGTCCACCTCAGATCCTACCTGAAGGGTAGGTACAGATAGCGCAGCTCTTGGATCTTCCACCACGGTTCCTACCAGAAGGGTAGGTACAGATAGCCTCTACAACGCTCTCTCCCGTCTACCTCCTCCAATTATCGTCTCATCGTGAAGTCCACCTCCAGATACTGACTCGTCATGAGGTCCACCTCTGGGTACCATCCAGTCCTCGAACACTCGGCCTCTGTCAGCACTGCCCGTCATCTGCAACTAACACAATGAGGTGCGGGCATAGCCCATGCAGGGGTGAGTATACGATACGCAGTAGGGACCCAGAGACCCTCAAGGTCTCACTAAATCTAACAAGGATAACCACAAAGAAGGATCTCAACAGATAACCCATACTTATGTATAAGCCCATACTTATACCTATGTTATCAACTAGCCCATCTCAATCATGAGAAAACACAAAGGTTATTAAATCAACAGATAACCACTACCTAAGTATATTCCCATACATATACCTAAGTTATCAAGTGACCCATCTCAATCCTGAGGTAAACACAATTGTCATAGACTCAGCTCAACTAGGATTTTCATTATCAAAACCGTAACTACTGAAGAGCCCCTTCTATGACGAGTACAATGATCCTATCACGACTACGAGGTACTACTCACTAACCTTATACTACTAAGGTACTCCTCCTGTCGAGTACCGTGAGTCAGCCACCTCACAAAGTAGTGCTCCTCCACCATGGGTCTACCACCTCACACAGTAGTGATCCCCCTCATAGCCAACAGAGGTACACCTCCTGTCAAGTACCGTTGGTCTGCCACCTCACAAAGTAGTGCTCCTCCGCCATGGGTCTACCACCTCACAAAGTAGTGCTCCCCAGTGGGCTATACAAGTCACTCTAAATTAAATCGGACAAGCAATCATCAGGTCTCAGCCAGCTACACGGTCTCGGTACTTCGTACGCTCCTCTCTGGGAGGGTCTGCTCTATGAGCTACAGGTCGATACTCCAAGTATCCCAAAGTCCCATGAAGAAGTATCTCAAAGGACCGCCTCGTCATAGGGGTCTCAACGCAACAGATGGCGCGTCAATCAGACGTCCAGTCTGTGAGTTATTAGTCTTTTCGTCCCAGGGGCCCGGTTGGTTTCGTGTACAAACCAACCCAACCGTATCTCAACTGTACTCCGAACACACATAGGGTATACTCAATGGGACTGTTTCTCGACGTGATCACCAACGCTGCTGACGGTTCGTCAAACGGACGTCCGGTCTGAAATTTATCGGCTTTTCCGTTCCAGGGGCCCGGTTGGATTTCAGGTACAATCAAACCCGGCCATGGTCCAACTACGTCCAAACCATAGGTGAAGTATTCCAAAACTTCTGTCTCATCTAGAGAAATCCAACAAATTCGACGACACGTCAATCAGACATCCGGAGCTCAAGTTATAAGTGTTTCTGCTCCGATGGCCCAGTTGGTTTCGTGTTCGAACCAACCCGACCATAGTCAAAGTTCTCTGAAACCTTGAGTGTAATATACTGAAATGAATATCTCGATCCATGGATCTCTATGCAACTAATGGTGCAACAATCGGCGGTTTTTAGCCCAAGATATGGGCAAAAGACCGGAAGTGATCCGAAAATGGGGGGTCTGGGCCCGCTCCGACCCGTCCAACCCCCCCCCCCCCCAGGGTCCGGGTCCGACCTGGTGGGGTGCGGCCCAGCCCGGCCAGGTGGCACGCTGGCTCGGCCAGCAAGACGAGCGGCCTTTGCGCTCCGCGGACGGGGCGAGCGCCGCGTCCTGCTCCCTCGGATCTCGCGTGGCTGCCGGATTCGGCCACCTGCCGCCGCATCTTCAGCCATGGCAGTTCCACCTGGCAGCGTGGTGGGGCGCCACCGCGGGTGACCCGCGCCACTGGTGATGTCTGCGGGCCACCGGAGTTTCTCCGGTGGTCCGTTTTCAATTCCATCTGGGCCAGGAATCCTTACGGGACCCGAACTTCACTACGGGATCATCAAATCGCCTCTGTAGCCCGTTCCGTTATCGCCTGTCGATCCGCAAATCAAATAAACAAACTGCGGAGTCTTTTATTCGACTTTGTGACCCCGACTCTAACCACAGTTTATTTCGGCCTCAACGGCGCCGCGCTTCTTCTCTCTGTTCCTCCTTGTTTTCGCATGGTGTCGTTGCACCGTGCTACCTTTGTTCATGCCGCGACAAACACAACATCAAGGGGGAGGTGAGTCAGCCGTGTTCGTGCGGTCTGGCCCCCCTCTCTTTAATCTGATATCAAGCGTCTATGAAAATTTACGTTGGATGGAAAAGAACATTTATTAACAAAACAAACCCCTACCTCAATGAAGTTGCTGAACGAGGTTCATTGCGAAAAAAGGTCATCGTAGAAGACAGCGTCGCGGAATGATGCTCCGTAAGCACCATCGGCGTCGCGGTACATGGTGTCATAGAGAAGAGGATCGTCGGTGTCGTGGTACACGGTGTTGCATCGTCGATCTCTGAGGAATCAGTGTTCTTCGTCGTCCTTCGTCGGAGGTCGGTGTTCTTCGTCGTTCTTCGCGTTCATCAACAAGGAAGAACGTTCTTAAAGACTAGGGGTCTCTTCTATGTTCTACACAACGAAACAACAAAAAAAATAAGGTTTCTCTTATTTTATTCATCATGTCAACCCTTTCAAAAAACAAAAAGAATACACATATTAATTAACATGTGTTGACCAATTAATGATGCTTTTAATAAACCAAACAAATTCGAGTTTTGACTTGGCATTAAGTGGGGGTGCGGGTGCGTTACTCAATTAAAGATGAGTTTATAAAATTAAAGAGGGAGGTGAGGAGTTATGGAAAAAGTGAAGGGGTGGGGCTCGTGTGGGCCCTACATCTCCTTTATTCTCCCAAGGGAAGTTAGCAACCCAACGGGTCCCACTCCAACTCCCACACCTTGGATTTAAACCACATAAGAGAGGGACAAAGTGTTGTGACACAACACTTAAATGACTTAGCAAGAAATGAAAATAAAACTGTAAAAAAATTATATTTTTATTCCTCACTCTTTTTTTAACAACTCCTCCCGAGCAAACGCAACTCTAGAAAGGGTCTTCTTAAGAAATTACCGGCGTTGCGGTTTCATCGGTGCCCTTGGATTTTGATTCCGAGCACCAGTTCAATAGTTATAAAAACCTGCTCATTCGTTCACTGAACGTACCTGAGCTAAACTTCGGAAATAGATTCCGGGAACACCAGGCCTCAGAATCAGGTGCTTTCATAAACCACATAATCATAAAATTCCAAAGAAAAAAAAATTCCTTGAAATTTCCAGGTCTTTACGTTACTCCCACCTCAGGGATTGACGTCCCCGTAAAGCTATAACACAAACTATGGAAACAAATGTGGTACTGAGCACGCATCTGAGCCTTCCACTCCCATGTGCTTACCTTGAGGTTCTCGTACTGTCAGTGAAAGAGTACCCGAGGAATCGACCGTCTACATAGGATCTACTCCTGTCGATCCATGATCCCCACTGGAACCTCCATGAATGTCACCGTGCCATCGATGTCCTACTTCCTGAGGTTGATGATGTCTGAAGGATCATGCTCGTATCTCCTTAGCTGAGATATGTGGATGACATCATGCAGCTGGGGGAACTGAGGTGGAAAGTTCAAATGGTAAACCACCTCACCTACCCTGCTGAGGACCTAGAAAGGTCTGTTGAACCTCGGAGATAACTTGTCGCCTCGGCCACATCTCCGTAAACCTCGTCGAGGTGAGACCCATATAAGGACATGATCACCATCCTTGAACTCTAGAGGCCTCCATTTCCAGATTAGAACTGAAACACAAAACCCTTGCTGCCACGAGGGTAAGGTTGGTAGACCCAAGAGTTATCGACCAAACCCTCCTATGTATGAGTTTATCCAGTGCTGCTTGGGGTTTCCTTTTTTCTGACCAATGAAAACCCATCCCAACGTTGTAGTTAGACCACAACCTTTTTGCCTAATACAGTCAATCTGAGCATGAACTGTGAATCCAATCCATACCAAGACCAATGTCGTAAGGCCTTGATGCTGCCACCAAGAGATTCAAACTAAAACTCTCTCTTCGAGGTTAAGACCACACTGTCGGCGTAATTGTGATTATCGAGTCTCCTCCCAAGGTATCTCCAGATGTGAGGGTCAATTCTACGGCATTCCGGAAACTCTAGGTCTGGGACAAGATTCGTGGAAGGAAGGAATGATTTATATCAACGTCTGTTACTATGGTAGCTAATAGTGGACACATATTGTCCCTTGAATCATTTTTAGAGTCATTGGGTCACACTCCTTGAACGCATGTAGCCTCACTCTTCCCCTGCCCTCCAGCTCCCTGAGCCTGGCGGGGACAACTAAGGCGGGTGGTTGTAGCATGTTGAAATGTACACCACCTCATGCTGCTCTCCTAGATCTGCCTCCATATCTTCTGCTTCGTAGACTCATCTCTCCTTAATGCTTCCTCTTCTTGAAACATTTAACATGCCTGATTCTCTAATACTAGAGCCATTTCCCTGTTTCTTACTACACTATGCAGTCTTCATCCGCTCTTAGATGATCTACACCTTCTTTGACTATGATATGTAAGAGCTTATAAGATTTCTCCTTTGTCGAAAAGAGAAACTTGGTATCATCCCTTGGATGAACCACACCCATTCCCTAATACAATAAATCCTGACATGAATGATGCATTCATGCCATGGATGGAGTCGTAATCCCTCGACGTTACTACCAAGAGATCCAACCGTCACTCTCACCTCCAAGGGTCAAGTCACACTGTCGGCATCAGTGTGAGGTCACTAGGTCTCCTCCAGTAGAAATATCAAAAATGAGGGTCAAGTCAACAGTTTTAATCGGGACCTCTCAGTATCAACCAAACAAAAGGACAGGAAAGAAAACATCACGAAGATAAGTGTCTTTTATTATAGCAGCTCAAAGTACAAAGACACAAATACAAAAGCAACATAGAACTAGAAGTACCAAGAACAAAAAGGAATCCAATAGTTTCTCTCCTGTCCACCTGATTTCGGAGCTCTACTGCCTTGTCCACTACTCGACTGTTGCTCAGGCACCCACCGCTGCTTCTGTCTTGGTGGCTCCTCCAATGCCTGCGGATCAACTGTGTGGGGAGTCAGACAATCATGTGCCATGTGACCCTTCCTGCCGAAGGAGAAAAACTATAAGTTTCTGGCATTCCTGGCTCTGACCCCACCCCGGGTGCCCCGCACTACCGATCCTATAACCCGAGATCGCCCATCTGCTGGTCTAGTCCACTTGGACCTCTGCATCATCTGTCTACTTCCTACAGATGACTCAGATACTGATGGAAAATCATGCGGCAAAAGAAGCAGCTCCTGAACACGCTCGGGGTGTAGAGCCACTGGTACAAACTCCACCATGAAAAAGGTCTCGAAGTCTCCCCATGTGAAGTTCATCCCATCGAAAAACTAGAGCATCCGGCTCCACCATCTGCATGCTACTGCCTGAAGGAGGCTGGCTGCAAAGATCACCATGAAGTCTGTTGGTGTACGCACTATCCTGACGACTCTCACCACAGCCTCTAGCCAATCCTCAGCCGCCTGTGGGTCCGTCTCTCCCCGGAACATAGGTGGCCTCTAGCGTTGGAACTCATGCAGTGCACTCAAGCGGCGTGCATCGCCTGCGGCTGGGTCTGGTGGCATCGGTGGCCCAACGTATGGTAGTACCACTGGTGCCTCAACTGTAAGAAGGCCCTGTACCAAAACCTCTTCACTCAGCAGGCTGTCAGTACGTATATCTCTTGGGGTTCTACCTAATCGTCCGTGATAAGGAATCCTAAAAGAAACAGACATGACATGGTTAAACGATTTATACCTAGTGAGCTGACCTGGTTTGAGCTATTTTAAGGGGAAACCATTGGAAATAAACACGCAAGTAGTGTTTTCATGCACTGAGTTGGAAATCGGAAGTTAGGGTCCTGGTGTATGGATACATCGGCCGCCCGCACCAACACTAAACTCCCGAAACTGAAGACCACACTCGGTACCCTTAACACTATTGCTTCACAGAAAGAAAAAATATCAGAGTTATAAGTTCTACGGTATAACCGACTCCTATGATACCTATGTGCCACGTCCCGTCCCTGGGGCCCGTGTCGTGACTACCCCAAGCCCGCCATCCATAGTCCAGGGGCTGGGGACTAGCACCAAAGGCGTAAATCCCGATAACTGGGAAGGAATTTCCTTTATAAAAGTAAACAAAACACCACATAGTACAAGCGGAAGTAAAACACTAAGTACAAATGAAAGTGCTGAAAAGTAAGTGGGACGGAATACAGACTTAACTGAAAGTGCATCTACAACTGAACGAAAGTACAACAAAATAAGAAAAACAACTGGAAGAATAGAAGCAGCTCCTCGGTCGTCCACCTCAAATCCTACCTAAAGGTTAGGTACAAATAGTGCAGCTCCTGGATCGCCCACCATGGATCCTACCTAAAGGGAAGGTACCGATAGCCTCCACAACGCTCTCGCCCGTCTACCTCCTCCGAGTATCCTCTCGTCGTGAAGTCCACCTCCGGATACTGACTCGTCGTGAGGTCCACCACCGGGTACCATCCTGTCCTCGAACACTCGGCCTCTGTCGGTGATGCCCGTCGTCTGTAACAAACACAACGAGGTGGAGGCATAGCCCGTGCAGGGGTGAGTATTAAATACTCATTAGGGACCCAGAGACCCTCAAGGTCTCACTAATTCCAACAAGTATAACCACAAAGAAGGATCTCAACAGATAACCCTTACTTAGGTATAAGCCCATACTTATACCTCAGTTATCAACTAACCCATATCAATCATGAGGAAAAACAAAGGTTATGAAATCAACAGATGACCACTACCTAGGTATATTCCCATACATATAACTAAGTTATCGAGTGACCCATCTCAATCATGAGGTAAACACAAAGGTCATAGAATCAGATCAACCAGGATTTTCATTATCGAAACCATAACTGCTGAAGAGCTCCATCTCTGACGAGTACAATGATCCTGTCACGACTCTGAGGTACTACTCACTAACCTTAGACTACTGAGGTACTTCTCCTGTTGAGTACCGCAAGTCAGCCACCACACAAAGTAGTGCTCCTCCGCCATGGGTCTGCCACCTCATATAGTAGTGCTCCACCTCAAAGCCTACAGAGGTACTCCTACTATCGATTATCACAGGTCTACATCCTCACAATGTAGTGATCCCCCACCACGGGTCTGCCATCTCACAAAGTATTGCTCACCACTGGGCTATGCAAGTCACTCCGAATCAAATCGGACAAGCAGTCATCAGGTCTCAGCCAGATACACAGTCTCCGTACTCTATATGCTCATCTCTGGGAGGGTCTGATCCACGAGCTATAGGTTGATACTCTAAGTATCACAATGTCCCGCGAAGAAGTATCTCAAAGGACCACCTCGTCATAGTGGTCTCAACGCAATAGACGGCACGTCAATCAGACACTCGGTCTGTGAGTTATTATCCTTTTCTTCATAGGGGCCCGGTTGGTTTCGTGTACGAACCAACCCAACCATATCTCAACTGTACCCCGAACTCACATAGGGTATACTCAAAGGGACCTTTTTCGCGACGTGATCACCAACTCCGCTAACGGTTCGTCAAACGAACGTCTGGTCTGAATGTTATCAGCTTTCCCGTTCCAGGGGCCTAGTTGGATTTTGGGTACAATCCAACACAGTCATGCTCCAACTGCGTCCAAACCTTAGGTGAAGTATGCCAACAGTTCCGTCTCATCAAGAGGAATCAAACAAATTCGACGGCACATCAATCGGATGTTCGGAGCTCATGTTATAAGCGTTTCCGCTCTGAGGGCCCAGTTGGTTTCGTGTTCGAACCAACCCGGCCATATTAAATGTTCTCCTAAACCTTGAGTGTAATACACCGAAATGACTGTCTCGATCCAAGGATCGCTAAGCAACTGACGGTGCGTCGATTGAAGGTTCGTTGCCCATGATATGGTCAAAATACTGGAAGTGATCCGAAAATGGGGGGTCTTGGCCAGGTCTGACCCCGCCCAACCCCCCCTGGGTCGGCCCGAACTGGGTCGACCTGACCCGGGTCCGGGTCCTACCCGGTAGGACGCGGCCCGCCCCGGCCCGGACGGGTGGCACGCTGGATCAACCAGCGAGCCGAGCGGCCTTTGCGCTCCACGGACGCGGCGAGCATTGCGTCCTGCTCCCCCGGATCCCGCGCGACAACAGGATCCGGACGCCTGTCGCCGCGGCTTCAGCCATGGCCGTTCCCCCCGACGGTGCGTCGGGGCGCCGCCGGTGATGTTTGTGGGCCACCGGAGTTGCTCCGATGGTCTATTTTCAGTTCTGTCTGCGCCGGGAATCCTTATGGGACCCGAACTTCACTGCGGGATCATCAAATCGCCTCTGCAGACCATTCTGTCATTGCCCCGTCGATCCGCACGTCAAATAAACAAACTGCGGAGTCTTCGATTCGCCTTTGAGTCCCCGACTCCGACCACAGTTTCGTTCGGCCTCAGTGGCGCCGTGTGACGGCGCCGCGCTTCTTCACCATGTTTCTCCTTGTTTCATCTTGGTGCCGTTGCACCGTTCTACCTTTGTTTGTGTCGTGACAAACACAACATCAAGGGGGAGGAGAGACGGTCGTGTTCGTGCGGTCTGGCCCCCCTCTTGTTAATCTGATATCAAGCGGCTATGAAAATTTACGTTGGACAACAAAGAATATTTAGGAACAAAACAAACCCCTACCTCGATGAAGTCGTCGAATGAGGTTCGTTGCGGAAAAAGGTCGTTGCGGAAAACAGCGTCGCGGAACAATGCTATGTAAGCGCCATCGGTGTCGCGGTACATGGCATCGCGGAGAAGAGTATTTTCGGCATCGCGATACACAGCGTCACGTCGTCGATCTCCGAGGAATCAGCGTTTTTTCATCGTCCTTCGTCGAAGGCCATCGTTCTTCATCATTCTTCGCGTTCTTCAACAAGGAAGAACGTTATTAAAGACTATGTGTCTCTTCTTTGTTCCACACAATGAAACAACAAGAAAATAAGGTTTCTCTTATTTTATTCCTCATGTAAACCATTTCAAAAAACAAAAAGAATCCATGAATTAATTAATGTGTGTTGACCACTTAATGAGGCATTTAATAAACCAAACAAATTCGAGAGTTGACTTGGCATTAAGTGGGGGTGTGGGTGCATTACTCAATTAAAGGTGAGTTTACAAAATTAAAAGAGGGAGGTGAGGAGTTATGGAAAAAGTGAAGGGGTGGGGCTCGTGTGGGCCCTACCTCTCCTTTATTCTCCCAAGGGAAGTTAGCAACCCAACGGGTCCCACTCCAACTCCCACACCTAGGAGTTAAACCACATAAGAGAGGGAAAAAGTGTTATGACACAGCACTTAAACCACATAGAAAGAAATAAAAATAAAATTATAAAACAATTTTATTTTTATTCCTCACTCTTTTTTTTAACAACTCCTCCCGAGAAAACGCAACTCCAGAAAGGGTATTCTTAAGTAATTACTGGTGTTGCGGTTTCATCAGTGCCCTCAGATTTAGATTCTGAGCACTGGTTCAAAAGATAGAAAAACCAGCTCGTTCATTCACTGAACGTACCCGAGATAAACTTCGGAAATTGATTCCGGGCACACCGGGCCTCGGAATCAGGTGCCGTTAGAAACCTCATACTCATAAAATTCCGAAGAAAAAAATTTTCCTTGAAATTTTCAGGTCTTTACAGAAATAAAGAATCTATAGTTCTAAAAATATGAAAATTTATATTTGATAAGTATACATTACTTATCTCATAGGTGGAACCAAAGTCTATTTTATAGGTAGTTGAACATAAAAGTGGAAAAATTCTATGAATAAAGAGTTAGATCAAATTGAGAAAAATGATAGCTTAGATCATATTCCATGACCATCATGAAATAATGTTATAGGAACAAAATGGGTGTTCAAAAATAATCTCATCAAACATATAAAAATATTAAGAAATAAATAACAACTTATTTTATAGTTTATTCATATATGGAAGGTGTTTATATTGAAGAATCTTTATCCCATGTTGCCATATTTTTAACTATATGAATGTTCTGGAAAGTTCATGCTTATAGAAATTAAATATTATATCAGATGTATGTTATGTTGGATTTCATAAATGGATAAATTAAATAATATTTTTATATATAAAACCCCATTAGTTTCATATTTGGTAAATATAGAACCATGGTGCACAAACAGAATAATGATATGTATGATCTGTAACAGGATCTTCGTTCCTAGTTTTGAAATCATGAAATTTTCTGGGAGCACTAGAACTTATTTAATGTAAAAGTTGATATTAACTTTTATGTGTAAGGGATGATCATAATCACCCTTGTTTTCAGTATTCTGGTTGATGATATAATTGTTTTAGGAGAAAAGGATAAAACCTGTGAATAATTTACTGATAAAATAAATAACTTTGAAATTTCAATGTTTTTGAGATTTGAATTTCTTTATGGGATTACAAGTTCAAAAAAAGGGAAAAAATATTCCACTCTAAAGAAAATTATTCTATGTAGTTTCTAAAAAAATTATAATGGAAGATTGAAAATAATTCCCACACCTATCTCTATTGGTGGGAAGTTGAGTAAATATTAATCAGGGAAGAAGTGTGAATCAGAAATACTTTTGTAACTTGATTTGAAACTTAATCTATATTACATCTTCAATACCAAGAAATTCTTATGATTTTACTTTTTATGTGATATATTAGAGTTAGAAAAATTAATCCCTCATGCTACCAGATAAAAGAATACTCAAGTATGTTAAAGTAACATCAAAGTATGATAGATATATAGAAGAATTAATGAGATGAAATTTCTTTATTTCACTAATGTTGATTGAGATGGATATAATAATTATAGATAATCAACATCAAGGGGAACATTCTTAATTGGATAAAGTTGTGTGAGATTCCATATTTACAAACAATGTTTTGTTACTTCGTGTATAGAGGAATTATAATATGTTACTTCCACCCAAGCTAGTACACAAATAATGTTAATGAAATTTTCCCTAGAATATTTGAGGGTGAATTTTGATAATTCATTGATGATTTTTTATAATAAAAGTGATTTTTATCTTTATAATAATAATTTAATACATTCTAGATCAAATCATATTGATATTTAATATTTTTTCGTAAATGAGAAAGTTTCTAGTTGAGATTTTTTTCTTGAGTATATTTCCAAAAAATATCAAATTGCAAATTTTTTTTGACAAATTTATTCCAAGGGAAGGATTTGTGGAATTGTGGCTACAACTACATGTCCAGCCTCCATAAATGACCTATGAATTTTCTTACAGAAGTACCTCCATTATCCTTTTGATTCTATTGTAAAATGGGGAGAATAAGAACATCTTTTTATGAATAGGTAATAACTATGATATTAATCTTTTTTTAATCCAAATATGGTGTTATCGTAAAAATAAGAGTAGAAAATATTAATGGATACGGTATCTTATAATATCAATTAAATTAATTCTCTCTGAGGGATGGAATTCCTTCAAAAAAATTATTTATCTATAATTGTTGTGCCAGGACACTCTCTATGAGAATTCATATGGTTTGATAAAAGCATAAAAATTAGTTATTATAAATTTCATGAATGTTTCTATAAAATTATAAGGGGGATATTAAAGATCCTTTGGGTTGTTTTTTTAAGGAGTTTTTTATTTTTTATCAAGATATTTTTTGATAATTATTTTTTATTTTAGGAAATAATGTGTTTGTGTATTTTTTTTAAAAAAAATCCTTATATGATGTAGATATAGTTGTTTAAGAAAATTTTATTATTGGGTAGCGAATTTTTCATTATTAAGTTAGATTATTCTTGGTTAATATTCATTTTCCTAACATCATGAAGATAATTAATAATTTTAGCTGAGTTTATATGAGTTTGTGGTTATAAAAACTTCAAAAAAAAGTGATGAAGTTAATCAAGGAGATTTAAATAACAATTATTAATTCCAATAAAATGAGCCTACATAATATATTCTAATGAAGTTTCTAAAAAGATAGTTTGCATGATGTTTCAATTGTAAGGTGATGAGTTTGAAAGTTATAAAAATCTAGAATATTTAAAATCAATAAGTTCTTACAAAATACATATTGAATGAATGTAGTTATCTAAATTTTACATCAGACAAAGGTTGATCAGATAGATATGTTGTAATACTAGAAGAGGAATAATTCTATTAAAGATAACTAACAAACATGTATAAATTTACAGTGTATAGTGATATAATAATATTTTTAGGTAGAGTGATGTTTTGAATATTTACAAATTTACTTCCAATTGAAAATCGATTGAAAAGTCCATCAGATAGAGTACTCTAAAGAGAGAAGTTGAAGGAAATCATTCAGAGAATACTAAGGAGTTATATAATTCAGTTTTATTCATTACTATCATATGATCTTTTGTTGATGATTGATGGGATAGGTTTATAAGTAATCAATGGAAGAACAAGCGTTAGAAATATAATATATGTTCATATTTTTTATTCTATAAAGATATATCAAGATGTGTTTTACGATCCAAACCATGTTTGATGTATGAGAAGATATGGGATAGTTAGATAGAGATATATCAACTCATCGGTTAGATTATTTTACGTAAAATTATATAAAGTGCATAAAAAATATGAATCATGTACAAAGAAGTAGATAGAAAAAGCCTAATTTAACTGGATCGATTTAATTAGATGATGTGGATCGGAAAAATATAGGTGGATAAATCCAATGGACAAAAGATTTATTATGATGTCACCAAAAAAACATTTTACAGACGGAGTTCATAGGATCTTTCATAAAGATTATAAATTCCTATATCATAATGACGATAATATGTTATTTCAATATTATTCTATCTTACTAAATTTTTAGGGTTTTGAAGAAATTCAGAGATGTTGAATTTTCATAAAACATTAAGAATGTTCCAAAATGTTTGAAAAGTGTTCTAGTGAAGTTTATATAGGCCAGAAAATTTTGAAATTCAAATTTTTGGAACCCGTATTTTCTTTAGGAATTGATCCTATACAAAGGGAAGAAAGTACAATATGAATGTACACTATCCATATGAGATAGATAGGGAGATGAAGTGATTAGTATTTCCTTAGAGGAGCAATTATAATTTCCAACCAAAGGTGCTTCAGGTTCAATAAGAGGTACTTGGAAGAGGTGTATAGGACAAAGAAACTAAATATAGGTGTTTAATATTGGGGTACCAGATAGAGGTACCATAATGATGTATACCAAAAATAGGTACTGAACAAAAAATTTATTGGAAAGGGGTATCACATAGTTGTCTAGGGACACCAATTAGACTCTTTTAGGATGAAGTCAAAGCTGCACCGGATGGAGTTATACTATATAAATAGTATACAAGATAGAGAATTTATGGACAATGTTTTTTGGACCCTTTCCAAATATTCTTATTTTTTAGATCAAAAAATAATAATAAATTATATATTATGGGATTTTTTATAATTATCTTTAAATAGAAAAAATAAATTTAATATGAATTGGATCAATTGTATTTACTTAATATAATATTTAATTTTCATGGACTGATGGGAGTCACCATAGAACAGATATAGTCACCCACAATGGGGGAGAACCATGTAAATATTTTTTTCCCTTATTTAATTTACTATAACTTCTTTCATGAGTTGTTGAGATAAAAATTTAAAAAAGAAAAAAACTCTAACAAGTTAGTGTGGTTAATTTCAAGTTAAAATAAATTGAAAAATATCACCAGTAATTCAACTCACCCTTTCTCAATGGTTCTTACATTCTTGGGAACAATAATTTTTAATTTGAGATTTGAAAATAAAGGGGGGAATATATTATTAATATTTAAGATTGTGAACATGAGTCTTTCAAGAAAAAAATAATAGTATTATTCAGTAGATAAAGAGTGTACAAAATAATGTACATAAAAATAGATAAGAATAAGAGTATTTTTGACTTTGTAAGTAGAAAAAGAATAAGAGGAAGAGTACACACAAAGTTTATGTGTGATCGTCACACATATTTTGTGTATTAAAGAAGAAGAAAGAAGTTACACATATTCTACAAATGTGAAGAATAGTGGGAATACTATAATTTTTTTTGGATATAATAAAATATAAGGAGAAGGATAAACCCTACCTCATAAAAGTACAAGACAACAGTTCAACATACCCTGATGCCTTTCACAAGAAAATATTATTGATATTCTAATACAATGAGACAAGGATATACCTTACTCATTATATCTATAATGTTAATTCTAATGGATCATAATGTATTTGGGTATTTCTTGTCATTATAATGATTATTTACTCATTTTTAGTATTAATAATTATACATAGATTGTCTTTGTTTATAGATTATTAAAAAAATGTATTCTAAGAATTATTATATCTAGAAATATAAAATGTTTATATATCTTCTATCAAACATTTTTTTATGTTTGGGTGTCTACTACCGATGGTTTTTCCCCTTAGGATAAACATACTATAATGATAGTGGTTGATAAGAAGACTTTGGATAATAATGTTAATACACAAAATTCCATCTTTTAATCCCCGTAGAGATTAAATTTATCAAGACTAAAGGGATTGAGATAAAAAAAATTAATTTTAGAAAAAATTTAGAATATATAAAAAATTAATTAATGTGAAGAATGATTATATAAAAAATTTTGACTTTAAAACAAATATTTTAGTATGAATGATGATGAAACAATAGATGAATTAATAACTATATTTAGTGAATTGGTTAGAACCATTGTAGGTTTTAGTGGAAGTTTGGATGATTATATGGGTTTTAAGAAGATCTTACTTCTATTACTAGAAATATTTGATGAAAATTATTCATGACTTGAAGACCATGATCAAGTAACATTTCACTTGGATGATCATTATTCCATTTTGATTTCTAATGAAATGTGGAACATAATTGTATCCATGAATAAAGGAAAGGATGTTAGGGATATTTTATATAAATAATTTAATAAATAGATGAGTATAAAAGAATTTGATAAAGATGAGGGGTATTTTAATGATGAAGAGGATATTTAAATTAAATTTTATTTAATTATGACATTTATTTCAAGAAGTGTGAGAATAATTAAAGGTGTGTATTAAGGAAATATCCCAATAAATTATTTTTAGTGCATAGCTATTGGATATTTCATAAAATATTATCTTTAATTTGAATATGATGAATTTAGTAAAGATGAGGATGAGAATCCAAAGTTCACATGAAAAATTAAATATTTAAAATAATATTCCAAGTGTAAAATTAATAATTTCTCTATATTTAAAAAAAAATAATGTTTTTATAAAATTTTGAATAGAGTGATGGTAGTACGGATGATGATGATGTAGAAACATCTAATTAAGATGGTGAAATTATGTTAATTGAAAAGGTGCATGTATAAGAAATCACAATTATTGAAAAAAATAATGATGATAGGGAGGATGAAAATAAACTCTAGTTAATGCTAAATGGATAGCTCAAAGAGTGTCTCTTGAATATTTATCAACTAGAAAAATATAAGAAAGTCTTGATGATAAATTTTCAATTTTCAATCAACAATGATAACTTACATTGTTAAATAGAGTAAAAGTTTTCAAATATGTCTTACAAATTGAATAATTTTCTTGGTGAATAGAATAAGGTGAATCTTCATATGAAAATGAAGATAAATTAAAAGGAGTAGGAGATTGATATTTTTTAATAAAAATTTGTTGATATATAAAATGAATTGTATGATTAAAAATATATCTTTTATAATTCAATTCAATAAGTTGGATAAATGTCAAAGTATATGATTATTGAAAGTATTGAAGATTTAAAGAAAGGTTGAATTGAAGTAGTTAGATCCCATCTTTTTTCATGTGAGTTTATCTCTGAGTTTTTTTTGAGCCTTAGTGTCCAGGTCTTGTTTCAAGAAAGGGGGACTTTGATAGAGAAAATGACCTAAATTTTGATTTTGTATTCCTATTTGAATTAACGGAGTCCGAAAATAAATGGGAATATGTGTTTTAATGGGTTATTGGTAAGGTGAGAAGATTTAAAGGAGTTTATAGAGTTAAAGGAAAAATGGGATGAAAAATAAACTATAGAACATTTACATGTATTGTAAATGGATTAGATGTCAGGTAATTATTCATGGGTTTTAATAAAATAAATCCTAAGTGACAGGTTTTTCATATAATTCCATTAAAAAAATTACACAACACAAAAAAATGCTACACACCATTTCAATAAATGATATATTATTTTAAACATGTTGTGCAGATGAAATTGATTCCATTTTTGCTATGTATCCTATTCTCTCAACACTATAGAAATCTCTAGGTAATTTTGGGGTGCCAAATTCTCTTTTGAATGTCCCTTTTGTGTGAGAAATCCATGTTAAGTGCTTTTGGTTAGGTTTCTTCCCCTTTTCTTCCTTATCCAACCTGTTTTGGTGAAATACGTTACCCAATTGTGTTATTGGTTTTGATCTTGGCCATTTATAATCTAAGAGCCTCTATTCAATCATTTATACCTTCTTCCTCATGGGAGTTTTCCATAAGAAGTGTTGTTGGATCTTCAGTATATGGTATGGGGTCTAATTCTCAACCATATGGTTTGATTATTGTCATGTTTATGCAATATCTTAATTGTACCCTCATTGCATGAACCCAAATTGAATAAATAATTGAATGAGATTATTCTTTAATTTACATTGGTTTCAAATGGACTTGTAATTGGATAATGGATTAAATTATGTTGAGCTTGACATTTGACCTATGGTGATTTCTTTTTATAGAATCCATGAATTGTAGATTATTTCTTATTGATATAATTTTTAATCAATTCTGAATTGAATTGAATGTGTCATATGAAGGAATAATGGTAATTCCCCTAATTAACCATTGAGATATATGATGAGATATTGGGATATCCATGTTGTATGATAGGATTGTTTTATGTGCTAATATGCTTATATACTGGTCTAGGCCTAGGTACTTGCATACAAATATGTTTTAATGGTTATAGTGAGTGGGATAATCCTAGTCCCATATTGTAATGATTATAGGGATTTGACCTAGAAATGATGTAATTATTATAGAGATTTAACCATAAAAGCTTGTAATAATTATAGGTATTTGACCTGGAAAATTTTGTAATGTTTATAAGGCTTTATCCCAGATTGTTTGTTGTGAATATACCATGGTTATATGGTTGTTGTTGGAATGGTGTAAGATTTGCTCAGATATATGTTGACATGGCACTGATGTATGTTATTTAACTTGGTTATATGGTTGTGGTTGCCATTTTTGTAAGATGTGATCAGAGATATTTTTTCATGGCACCAAAGTAGGTTATTTAACTTGGTTATATGGTTGTGGTTGGCATGGTTATAAGACATGATTATAGATATTCCATCATAGAGCCAAAGCAGGTTGTTGTATTTATTTAATTGTTGAATTAATTAACACAATAATAATATTTTTATTGGATACACTAATTATCAGAGTGGTTTTGTTTGACATGGTGTTTTTGACCTATTGTGTTTTACTCACATCCTATTCAGTTCGTAATTTGTCACCCGAGTAGACTTCGTGGATGTAGGTTTGGACAAGGGAAAATGACCTTGTTGTTGATTGTGTGTTTTCTCTTGGGATGGAATTTGGAGATGGTACCATCATGGGATTAGGGTCCTAGGACATTGAGTATTTTATTTTATTATACTAGTATTTTTCTTATATTTCTATAAAATCACATTTATTTACATTCCAACATTTCATAACATTTTTCTTATTATTTATTGGATTATTCAGTTGGATTTTTTTTTCATCTTATGAATTTTTTTACTTTGATTATTTCCATTTTATTATGGATTTTTTCTTCTACTATGACACTTCAAACCAAGGGGGTAGAGTCTCATAACTATACTATCCACACCCCTGCTACTAGTCTATAGCATCTAGAATATGGGGAGGCATGCTTGAGGTCTCATAACCAACCCTTTCAGGCCATGTGAGAGTGTTCCATATTGGCGGATGTTACAAAGTGGTATCAAAGACAATGGGGTTTTCTTTTCTTTTGCCTTACTATTTGGTTGAAGGTAGAAAGGAGACTATAATGTGTTAGAACTTGGTAATGAGCTTGTGCATGGGAGTAGCTAACCCATGTATAGGGGAAATTTGAGTACATAGGGATGAGATTGTTGTTTGTGTTGTGTGATTATTATATTTGGTGTTATTTCAACTTGGGTGATTCACATTTTTTGTGACATTAGTCTATTATAATGTTATTGTTTCTTTCATTTTGTTCTTGTGGCCTAGTGTGGCACAAAATGAGAATACAAGCATCATAATATGCACATAGGGATATTTTGACATGCATTGTTCATGGTAGGGACATATCGATTTTTAATGTAATATATACTTTCCTATTGAACTATAATATGAGATATATGCTCACTAGATAAATGAAATGTGTCATCGTGTCATGCTAAAGTACTTGTAATCCATGTTTAGAGAGGCCAATAGTTTGTAGTTCTCTATTTCAGTCACCTATTGGGTTGACCTTGTTACTAGCCAGTTCTCTAAGGTGTGTGTTTTCCTTATAGAGAAAATACATTCTTTTCATCTTTTAATTTATCATCAAGAGATAAGAAATCAACATGCTTCTAACAAAGCCAAATTGGGACATCATATATTTCATAAGGATCATATGGATGTTCAGCTTCGTGACAGCTTCCTAAGGTTCATGTGATCCATGGAAAGAGATACTATTCATATTTTTCCGTCAATATCTGAGCTGAGGAAAGAGTTTTATCTTCTGCATATTCCTGTGTTTACTAGGTAAGGGGAACCTTGGAATCCAAGTTCTGGAATGATTCAGTCCAGAAAATATTCAAGCATCTCGAGACACCAATGTATATGAGGGTGAAAATTTTTGTCTATATACTTCATGGACCTTCCAAGTGTTGGTGGGATATTCCGTAGGAAGATAAGGTAGTAGGATGAGATATATTGGATGGACTTATAGATTATGTTTCAAATCCATTTATATCTCAAAACCTTGAGGGATGAAAAAGTTCATGAGTTCATGCATCTAACATGAGAGAGTTTGTTAGTGATGGACTATGTTGTACATATTACCAATATACAACACTTTGTACCATCTTTTATAGCTGGTGATATCTCTAGGGTGGAACATTTCTAGGATGATATTTTATATTAGATCAGTTCATAAGTAAACATTTTCCATTTAAGCAGCTTTGAAGACATGATAAATCAGGCTCTCATCAGGAAATGGAATTTGAAAGAGGTCTCGAGTAGTGGCCAGGATGTTTCAGTAGGGTGATATAAAAGTTCTTCTTCAGGTGTTAAGAAGATATGTTATGATGGTTTCCACAAAGGTAGTAATTAGAAGAGTTGTTAGGGAATTAGAATACCATCTCAAGATCGTGTTCTGTTCTGGTGGTATCATTGTGTAATGTTTGGTCACAAGCACATGTAGTGTCCTTGCCCTGCAGTTGAGTGTCACATCTGTGGTAGACTGGGTCATCTTCAGAGGTTCAATTTGAACATTCCAAAAAATAATAGTGGTAGAGGATCAACACAAGCACTGGAATCGGTAAGGGGATAGCTACACCTCATCCTGTTGGTACTTGGAGTTCCACAGGCCGTTCAGGACAAGATAGGGGACACAATACCCCAGTGCATGAGTAATTTTACAAATCAAGGGATGTATCTTAGGGTAGTCAAACTGGAGCCTAGAGAATAGGTACATTTCAATTTCACGATATGCATACTACTCCATCTAATTTGGATGTAGGTTCATCTACCATTAGAGGTATGATTATTATATCCTCTACCTTATCTTGTGTTTTGTTTGAGACAACAACATCACATTATTTTCTATCTAATCTTTTTTAAAATGTTTTGGTCTTCGATGTGAAAATTTTAGATGTTTTTTAACCATTGACACACCATTGGGAGTGAGGTCAAATAATATCAAACATTAAAAATCATGTTCACTAGAGATTGGTGGTTACTAGTTCCTTTGGGAACTGTTCATGTTGGAAATGACAGACTTTGATTTTAATCTTAGTATGTATTGGTTAGTTATATACTAGGCTCATATAGACTTCTACAAGAGGATATTTACTTTCCTATCTCCATAAGTAGGTATCTATTCTCACCAGGGTGAGTGGGATCTTCAGGTCGGTTGTGCGAGACCAATTCAGTGAAGATTGGATTGTATCATAGCTCAAATTTTTTATCTTTCTCTAGATAATGGTGAAATATAGTAATATTAATTTCCTCCATTATTAGACTATTTTTGGGATGTTTTCCTTAATGAGTTCTATGGATTACCACCAAAGCATGAGGTTGAGTTCATGATCGATTTGGTGTTGGGAATAGAGTGAGTTTCTATCATGCTATAGAGAATGGTACCCATAGATCTTCGAGAGTTGAAGGTTCAGTTGGAAGGTCTACAATAAAAATGAATTATACATATAATTACATCTCCTTGGAATTCTATAGTTCTCTTCAGCTAAAAGGCTGATGGATCTTTGCACTTATGTGTAGACTATCAGAGGTTAAACTAGATGATGGTCAAGAACCGGTATCCTCTTCCGCAAATTGTTGATCTTTTTGGTTAGCTGAGAGGTGCTATGATCTTATCCAAGATTGATTTTAGAACAGGATATCATCAGTTATTAGTGAGCCTATCAGACATACCTCTATCTACTTTTAGGAGGATATATGGATTGTATGAATTCGTAGTGATGTCGTTTGGGTTAATCAATGCACTTTCGATATTCATGGACTTAATTAATAGGATACTTCATCCTTTTATGGATCATTTTATGGTGGATTTTGTTGAAAATATCTTAGTGTACTCCCAGTATGTACATGATCATTACAAACATCATCAAATCATTCTGACTATATTGAAATAACATTGACTATAGGCTATGATAACTAAATGCAATTTCCAGATAAATAAAGTGCACTTATTAGTTCATGTAATTTCAAAGGAAGGAGTGTCAGTAGACCCATAGAAATTCATAGCCATGATATCATGGGAACAACCCATGAATTTTTTTGAAATACATATCTTTCTACGTTTATCAGGTTATTACTATTGTTTTATCAAAGATTTCTCCCGATCGGAAGCACCAATGTCCAGGTTGACCAAAAAAGAGTGAAGATTTTTGGGTCTTATGCTTGTGAAGGATATTTAGAAGAGAAAAAAGGTAGGAATGCCTTAGTATCTATCCTTACTTTAGTTGTGCTAGGTAAATCATATATCATGTATAGTTACGCATCCAGAGTTGGACTTGGAGCAGTTCTAATGTAGGAGGATCATGTGGTTTCTTATGGCTATAGGCAGCTGAGACCGCATGAGAAGAATTACCCTACTCATGATCTGGAGTTAGCAGTAATGGTACATGCCTTGAGATATTAGAGACATTATCTCATGGGTGAGATGGTTTTAGTATACATGGATCACAAAAGCATTATGTGCATATTTTTTCAACGATACCTTAACCTTCTCTAGAGGAGGTGGGTCGAGTATCTATAGTATTTTGACTTTGAATTGGATTATGAAACAGGAAAGGGAAACATTTTGGTTGATACTTAGAGACAAAATACACATCTAGAGGCATTACAAGAGTCTTATGATGAGTGGTATATAATATAACTTTTTTCATACATGCATCTACTTGTTCAAGAATATCTAGGGTGAGTAGCTCTGACTTTGACATTTGTTATACCTATGATTTGGGATAAGATTAATACTGAGCATTTATAAGATTCGGAAGAATCAGTTCTAAGTGAAAATTTAGTTGTGGGGACCCACCATCAAGATGGTCTCTCAGTAGTGGAAATTATATTCTTTTTTGTGGCCAAGTATGGGTTCCAATGGGATTATGTGAGGAGCTGATGAGGGAGTTTCATGATTCTAAATGGGTGGTCCATCCTAGTTTAACAAATATATATATTGATCCCTATATATAGTACTTTGTCTAGGAATGAAGAAGGAAGTGGAAAGATTTTTTTCAAGATGATTCAATTTTCAGTAGGTGAAAGTCAAGCAGCAAAGGCCAGCTGGGCTTTTGCAGACTTTACCAATCCCAGAGTGGAAATGGGATGATGTCACAATATATTTTTTGATGGGATTACCCGGGAAGACCCATAAGAATGATGATTCATGGGTTATTATGGATATACTAACTATGGAAACCCACTTATTACTGATTATGGAGACATTTATAGTTGAAGACCTATGAAATATTTACATGCATGAAGTGGTTTGATTTCATGGTATTTTGAGGAGTATCATTTCATACAGAGATCTTAATTTCACATCATGTTTATAGAAGGGTCTTTAGTAATCTATAATATCACATGTTCTTATAAGAACAACCTATCATCCATAGACTGGTAGTCAATCTACGTTGACTATTGAAGTTCTGGAGGATATGCTTTGATCCTGTGTTACATATTTTGGTGGTGCATGGGAGAAAAATATGGCACATGTGGAGTTTTTATATAATAATATCTTCCAGTCATCGATCCAAATGGAACCATTTGAGTATTTTTATGGAAGACCATGTCATTTGCCTCTTTTTTTGAATGGAGGTAGGTGAGTCAGCACTTTTTGGGCTTATACTCATAAATGAGATGTCTGAACAATTTCAGTTGATCATACTGTAGCTTAAACTACACAGATTAGGAAAAAATCACGCACTGATCCTCATAGATAACCTCTAGAATTTGAGGTTGGTCAACATGCTTTCTTACATGTGTCACCTAGGTTGGGGTTGTAACATCCTATTACCGATCCAATAGGTGTTTCTTTAACCTTGAATTGTTTTTCCCTTTTGTTGATTGGGTAGGGTTGAGGATGAATTGGGAGGATACCAGTAATGGTGAAGTTGGGGATTTTTTTCACTCTCGTCTTTAACTGACCTTTTCTACTGCCTGCAGAAGGGTTACACGTCATGTAATGGTTTTGTGTACAAGTCTTGAAAGACTTCACATTGTGATGGGTACACATCATGATGAGCCTTTACACATCATGAGTAAATTATATATTGGTTTCTAATTTGATTCAATGTGTTTCTTAGTAGTTACAAAAATTAACTATTTCATGACATTTATTGGGATTACACATCGTGTAATACCCCGACTGTGGTTTTTAAACATGTAGCGTGACAGGTCTATTATTTTATCCTTCACTCCAGTTTCATCACCCAAAACCAAAATCCTTTCCTAGGTGATCTTGGAACATTCCAACCCTTCCAAATCCATTTATTTGGCATTCATCTTGTGTTGTGATACATAGGTAAGTGTTATTCCTCATTATTCATCCTTATATCTTTCTCCTCTAGAGTTTGATGGATCTATGCTTTGTATTACTATATCAAATTTCTAGGTTGATTTTTGAGGACTTATACCTCTCTGTTCTCATCGACGGGTGCCATTAAAAATTATGTGTTTCAGGAAAAAGGTAGGTGATTCCATTCCTTTTAGCCAAAGTGATTAAACTTGAATTGCTTGATTTATTTCAATTTTTTGATTAAATTCAATTTCTCATTCTTTCTTTCAATTGATTTTATAAAACACAATTCCAGTGAATTGGTAGATTTGAAATGGTTTTGTCATGGAAATCGGGAAAATCCCCAATTCCATCGAATTGGGGTGTGATTATGAAAATTGTTTGATTTAAATTATTGGATTTAAATTTTAGATTTTATGGAAATTTTTTTCAATTAAAATTTTGAATTTATTTGTGAAATTAAATTTTGAAATTTATGGAATTGGTTTTAAATGGATTTCAAACTTGTGAAAATGGATTAAAGATGTTTTGATAAAAACCTATTGGTTTTATCTAGTGAAAGAATAATGTTTTTTATTGAAATATATTTTTATTTTAATTGGAAAATTGGAATTTGAAATGGGTGAATGGGATTTAATTGTATTTTAAGAAATCATAAAAAAATTTCTGTCATTAATTGTGTAAGAGCACATGCAAGGATTAGGTAGTTGGTGAGTTATTTAGACACAATATTCTATTACAACATTCTAAAACATACATGCAGTGGGTCGAATCCTTGGTGGTAGGGTGACAAGTCCCCTCTGGATAGTGTTAGGGGAATGTGTTTATACACATATTATTGTTATCACTTAGAGAGTTAGGACTCCTATAGATGGGAATACTATCACACCTATTTGGTAGATGACCTTGTTTCTCGCTTTTTATTTGTATTTGAGATATAAATGTAAGATAATGTTATAAAACTAAATTGTGTGACTTCTAAAAATATATAAACTATTTTATATAAATTTTCTATTTAGGTCATTATTATAGAAATATTCCATCACTTGTAAATAATTTTCTTAAAGTACTTTTTATTTTTTGAACTATATAACAGGATTTGTTTAAATATTCTATAAAATTCCAAAAAAAATTATTTAAAATTGAATGCATTATTTTGGTTAATCTTTATTTGGAAACTATTATGGAATCCTTGGTGAGGCCCTACTGGTATTTTTTTTCTCACACCATACTTGTGACATGAGCTGTTTGTAGATTATCTCCTTCCAATTTCTAGTAAAAGGAAGGTGTAACTTGGAGGTAGATCTAGTTATTGAACTTTGGACTTGGTGAGTTGTGACCATAGGGACTTGGGGTGTTTTTCCTATATTTTGGTAGTTGGTTTGTAGTAATTTGGGCTCATTTATGCCTTGTTGACTTCTAGTACATTAATCCCAGTGGAGTTTCCTTTGTTATGCATATTGAATTGTTTCTTTTCGTTCTGCATTGTTAGTGGAAAAGTGTTCCCACTCGCATGTTTTAGGATGTTAGGTGATAGTTTCCGACACATGGGGATTGGGAATTCCCTTCGGGCTATGTTAGGCTCCACTCAGTTGTTGAGTAATTAAGGTATATGGAATGACTCATGACAAAGTGGTGTCAGAGGAGTCTATTCAACTTTTCTCTGGAAGTCAGTATGCATTTTTGAAATCATTTTGACACTTAGGAGGTAGTTTCTATTTAGTGCCTAGTCATCTCTCATTATAATGAACCTTATGTATCCAAGAATGGTTTGAGAAAGTCATATTTTGTATTAGTTTTAGTATTTTACCTATCTTGATTTGGATAGAGTGGAATCCAAATCTAGTAGTTCCTTCTATTGGTAATGATTTCTCTTGTTGCTTAGTTTGAGTATTAATTTTATGTCTTCTTTATTATCTGCTAATGTTGTGTAGCATCATGCCTCTGAGAATACTGTCATATAGAATACAGGAAGAGTTTTCTGCTAAAACTCAACAAGGAAATCCATTTGTAGATCCAAATCTAGTGGAGGTTATTGTGTACACTTCCCAAACACTAGAACTGACACCACCTCTAGTCCCCATTCAGGCTCCGGCTATGGATCCTCTAGGGGATGTTCTTCAAAATCATTCACTATATTTTCTTTACCAGAAGACACCATTTCTCTAAATCACCATTGATTTTCAAAATACTAAGGAATTTTTGGGAATGGTAGAACATCTGTTTGATTTCTTAGAGAAACTAGACATGATCAAGGTGAAGTGTACCACCTTTATGCTGGAAGGAATAAGAAGGAGATGTTGGGACATGATGGTGACAGGAAAGAAACATGGGGGATTAGAGTGGAAGGAATTAAAGGTTCTTTTCACTGACTAGTTCTAACTAGAGTCAATGGTATTGTCTAAGGATGTGGAGTTTTTCAAGCTTGAGCAGGCTGACAGAACCATGACTGAGTATTCAAATCGCTATGTTGATTTGGTACAATTTTCACCAGATATTGTATCTGATAAGAGGATGAAGGCTCAACAGTTCAAGTTGGTAATTTTCTTAGATATCCATTATTAGGTTTTCTTATTATATATACCCACTTATGATGATGTTTTGGATAGGGAAATGATGGTTAAAATGGATCTGTCTAGAAATTCAATGTTGACGGGAGTTCCTTTTCTCCTAGAAGAAGCGTTAGTTACTTTAAGTGAAAATAGAATCATTATGATTATCATGGAAGTTCTCGATGGTGGGATCATTCCAGGCCTCCTACAGTTCAAGGAGAAAGTCCTTTGATTTTCTATCCATGTGCAAATATAGGATAATCTAAGATTTTTTGTACTAAGGTACCCAATATATGTAGCTCTTGAAAACTTTTAGAGAACTTACATAGGTTATACCATAACTTTTCTACTCCACATAATGGAACAGAGTCATCATATCCTCTTAAAACTATAAGTAAATCAGATACATCATGTATAAAAGGGTTCTAGACACAAGCATCCAGAATAAAGCTACTTCATGTAGTGGAAGAGTCTCCAAAGGAATCATACATGAGTCTAGATACTGTGAGAGGTACCACTACTATAGCTTCGTTACTGGTGACTGCTCTAATTATTATTGGTTTATCTCACTAATTTATTTCAACCCGTATTATTAATATTCTTATTCTTACTATGGATATTTTATCTTGGGTAATGGATATTACTACACCCCTTGGTACGATGATATAGCAGGGTCTCCATAGTCTCACTTGTGTATTCTCTCTATCATATGCTAATCTTGCCTAGAGTTTTCCAGTTCTCAACATGAAATATATTGACGTCATTTTCATAATGGATTGGATCATTGAAAATAAATCTTGTATTGATTGTTATCTTTTATGGGTAATACTTACTAGACCCATTGGTCTGTATCTTTTCTTTTAAGGAGATCGGGACCCAAGTTTAAGTAGATCTGAACCTTCTTATCCAGATTTGAGGAAAGTAATATTATTGTTCTCTTTTGACCTGGATCATGAATATTTTAGTGGTGATATCCCTCTAATCCTCACTGAGATTCTCAACATGTTTCCCTACAACTTCTTTGGTTTTACACTAGTAAGGGAAGTTGATTTTTCCATTGACTTAATGATTGGTACTCAACTATTTTTTATTCCCTATTACCAGATGGATATAGCTGAAATAAAAGAGTTGAATTCCTAGTTGGACAATCTTCTTGATAAAGGATTTATACATCCTATTATATCACATTCAGTAGAACTTATTCTCTACAAAAATAAGGCTGATGGTTCTCTTTGATTATGTGTTTATTACCTAAATCTCAATCGAGTGATGATAAATAACAAGTATCCATTACCACAAATTAATGATCTATTTGATCATTGGAAAGGATTTAAGTGGTTTTCAAAGATCATATTTCGATTTTATTACTATCAGTTGTGGATAAAATAATATGAAATTCATAAAACCACTTTTTGGGGTAGGTTTGGTAATTATGAGTACCTTGTTATGCCCTTTGGTTGGAAAAATGATCATGTAGTTTTCATGACTTTGATGAATAGGATTTTCCACAAGTATTTGGATACCATTATAGTGGTCTCTGTGGAATACATCCTTGTTTACTGCATGTCCAAGGAGGTTCATGGGAATCATTTGAGAACATTTTAGAGTATGCTATAAAATCAAAGACTTTATGCCAAGATTTCAAAGTGTGATTTCTAGATTCAGAAAGTGAAATTATTTGGACACATGGTGTCTAAACAGGGTATATCAGTTGATCGTAAAAAGGTAAAGACTATTATGAATTGGGAACAACAATGTAATGTCTTCAAGATTTAGAGATTCTTGATCTTATCTGGATATTATCTATGGTTCATGAATAACTTCTCGAAGTCGGATTCTCTAATGACTTCTCTAACTTGGAAGGGGTGAATTTTTCTTTGAATGATAAATTTCAAGGTTATTTTGTTGAGTTAAAATGTATTTGGATTACTACACTGGTGTTGACTCTTCCAAAGACTGGGCAAAAAATATGTGATATTTTTTTATGCATCAGGTTCAGGCTTGGGTTTTGTTCTTATATAGGGTGATCATGTAGTTTATTTTAAATCTTATCTTCTTAGGCCACATGGGAATAATTATCTTACCCATGACCTTGAACTTGCAGTTATGATGTACGCACTTAAGAATTGGTGGCATTATATTCATGGATAAAGGTTTATCATGTTGTAAAACCACAAGATCTTGAATTATATCTTCTCTCAAAAATATTTGAATCTTCTCCAGAGGTATTGGGTGGATTACCTATAATATTTTGACTTTGATATCACCCATACCCCATGAAAATGAAATGTCATTATAGATGTGTTGAGTAGGAAACTTCTAACCCATGCAGTGAAATAATCTTTAAAAGAGTTAAATTTTATGCCTCTTTTTGCACAGTTGCATGTTGGAGTTCAAGACAATGTGTATGGAGTTCATTTATCCAGTGTTCAGTTGACACCTTCTCTTCTTGAGATGATTATTCAGGACAAAGAGCTTGATGATGAATTATGTAGAATTAGAGAATCACTTTATGGTGGGTATATAGTATTCTAGTGTTCATTCTCCAAAGAAGGTGTTTTATGCTATCAATATTTATTTTTCTCATTTAATTATAAGGAAAACTATGATTGGGGATTTTCATAATTCTCAATGGGTTGTGCACCCAGAAACCACTAAGATATTCTATGACATGCATCAAAAATTTTGATGGACAGGGATGAGATGGGGCATAGCTGAGTTTGTTTCTCAATATTATAAGTACCAACAGGTGAAAGTCAAGCACTAGAATCCTTTGGGTTTGTCGCAAGCACTTCAAATTCCTACTTGGAAGTGGGATGAAATATACATAGAATTTATGTTTGGGTTTCCTCATACCCATAGAAAGAAGAATTTGATATGGTTTTTGACTGACATGCTAGCCAAGTTATATCACTTCATATCCATTCGTGAAACAACCAGATTTGTGGAGTTGGGAAATATCTATGTGAAAGAGATTGTTCTTTTCCATAGAGTTCCATATTTTATAGTCTCTGATATGGATCCTTGGTTTACTTCTCTCATTTAGAGAGGCCTTCAGGAGGCACTATAATCTCAGGTCCGTCTGATAATTCCGTACCATCCATAGTTGGATTTACATACAGAGGAAGATATAAAGATTATTTAGGATATTCCCCATGCTTGTGTATCTAATGGCCCGATGGCCTTTAAATTTTTATTAGGATAGGACTCCCTTTTAAGGTATGAAGGGGGAAACCCAAATAATTCAGGACTTAGGACAAATCATGACCCAAGGGTCAAGTAAAATAGGATCAGATTGAAAACATTGAAACTGTACCTCTCAACATTTGAACATGATTAAGCTCTCCACTATTGAAAAGAGATTCAGAAAGAAAGTTTCTTGTTTCAAAGCACAGGCCTGATCCGATGGCTGAGGTTATACCCTCTCAAACAACCAAATTCGAAAAACTCTACAAAAATGAACCACCAGCTCTAAATCATCTTCCGGTGCTGTTCCATGTGGTCAAGACTAGTTTCAAACCATCCATTGCAAAACCCATAATTCATCACCAATCACCGCAGAAAAACAAATTCAACCCCTGAGATAAGAAATCAGAAAACTGAAAACCATCGCAAACAATACTGCATCAATCCAAATAGCAGAACCCATTTCCACCCACTATAACACACACAGAAACCACCATGATCCACCCAGAACATGATCCATTGACACAAATCATCATCGTAACATTCAAAACTACACCAGATCTAGAAGAGAAAAAATCTAGAACCAATGCTTGGGGATGGAAACACAGAACAATCCAGAGATCCTCTATATATGACTACATAAAACCCGTCACCACCACAGACCACCACCATTGAACCATCCCACAGTAGTCCCGGTGCCGAAACCATGATCATGTCGACACACATTCCAGCCGTGAGACTACTGCAAAGAGATACCAACGTCTGAAGCCACCACCGAAATCCGAATCCACCGCAGAAGGGCCACGACTAACACAAAGACATCATCATCTAAATCCAACTACAGATCTGACACCTCCATAGAGAGGTTTCGATACCTAAATCCATCCAGGACCAAAAAGGAAATTTCCAAGAAGTACCACCATAAAAAAGGATCGTCGTGAAGAAATCCGAGGTTAGCGTAGAGGATATCGACTCCCGAAGCTGACTGTAGAAATCCATAGCTACTGCGGAGAGGATTTGACACCCGAGGCCGACTGGGACAAAAAAATGTACATAAATATTTCACCACACATCTGATCTCACCAAGAAGCACCATTATGGGGGAGAACTATAGCCAACCCTACGCTGAATCGGGGGAGATGGTGATGGTAAACTCTACCTTGAGCAGTTACCCTTACGGACTCATCTAGATGATTGATTTACTCCCCTACAACACTTCACATTTCTTAGTGCTTGTGTTCTTGACTTAGTTGGGGGTTAGAATGATCATTTGGGGATGGTTATGTTTTTTTATAACAACTGTTATCAATCCCCAATCATAATGGATCCTTTTTAGGCCTTGAATAGTTTTCCTTATAAATATTTGTTGTGTTGTTCAAATATTGGTGAAATTTTCTTGGTTGGGACAAGTTTGGATCAAGATGGGATAGAAAATATTCAGTATTTTCATAAAATAACGTGGATGTAATGTATCCGATATAATTCTTATATTGATCAATGTTTTAGACCTTTATATTTTTTATTTGTGATCAAGTGTTCTTGAATGTTTCACCCTGGTTGGTTCATCGATGGCTTAGGAGGCAAGGGATGATTTCTCCAAATTTTGTGGGACCTTTTGAGGTTTTTGATCAGGTGGGGAAAGTTTCATACAGTTTATCTCTTCCACCACAGATGACATCAATACATAATATGTTCCATGCATCATATCTAAGAAATTATCTCTCTGATCCATCTAATATTTTGATCTAAATTGATCTTGAGATTGAACCTGATTTATCTTTGACTAAGAGGCCAATCAGGATAGTTGATTCAGAGACCAAGGTACTTCGTGGGAGGATGATACCTTTGGTTATTATTCTATGGAAGCATGGTTCTGATAGTCATAATATGTGGGAAGGTGAGGCACTGATGAGATATTAGTGGACCCATCTTTTTGTCATGGAATATTCTTCATAGGCTTTTTGGGGACAAAAAGTTTTTATAGTGGTGAGGTTGTAACATCCCACTACCGATCTGATAGGAAAATCTTTAACTTTGTATTGTTTTCCCTTTTTATTGAATGGGTATGGTTGATAATGAATTTGGAGGATAACTATAATGGTGAAGTCAGGGATTTTTTGGACTCTCATCTTTAACCAGCCTTTTTTGTAGGCTACTTAAGGGTTACATGTCATGTAATAAGGTTACATGTTGTGTAATGGTTCTATGTCAAGTCATGAAAGACATCATCCTATGATGGGTACATGTCATTATGACCCTTTAAACATTGTGAGTGAATTAAATATTGGTTTTTAATTCAATTTGACACATTTTTCGGTGGTTATGGAAATTAACTATTTCACAATGTGTATTAGAATTACACATTGTGTAATAACACAACTGCGGTTTTAAAACATGCAGCACGACTGGTCTATTATTTTCTTATATAATCCAGTTTCGTCTCCCTCAACCCAAATCAGTCCCCAGGTGATCTTGGAGCTTTCCAATCCTTTCAGATACATTCGTCTGGCATTCGATCGTCATTCCTCTAGCAGTGTTATACTCGATAAAGCGTTCTTCCTAATTATTCATCCTTATCTCTTTATCATCCTTTAGAGTTTAATATATCTATTCTATGTGTTTATAGATATCATTTCTAGGATTATTTTCAATGTCTTATAAATATTTTTTCTCAATGATGGGTGTTGTTACGAGTGTTGAGATTTGGGGAAAAGGTAGGTGATTTCATTCCTTTTCCCCAAAGTGATTAACCTTGAATTTCATTATTTGTTTTAATTGTTTTATAAAGATAAATTTCTCAAAAATTATTTTAATTGATTTTATAAAACCCAATTATAGTGAATTTTGATATTTGAAATGGCTGTGGAATAGAAATTTGGAAAAAATCCAATTCCATTAAATTGGGGATGTGTTTATGGAAATTGTTTGATTTAAATTGTTGGATTTAAATTATAGATTTGATTGAAATGTTTTCAATTGAATTATTGAATTTAATTGTGTAAATTAGATTTTAAATTTATGGAATTAGTTTTTAATGGATTTCAAACTTTTAAAAATTCCTTAATGAAGTTTTGATAGTAACCCAGTGGTTGTATCTTGTGAAAGAAGAATTCTTTTTATTAAAACCTATTTTGGTTTTAAATTGAAAAATGGCATTTGAAATGAGATAATGGGATTTAATTTTATTTTAAGAAGTCTTAAAATAAAGTTGTCATTGTTTATTGTTTAAGAGAGAAAGCAAGGCTTAGGTAGTTGGTGGGTTACTTAGACACACTCTACGCTATTAAAACATTCTAAAACATACATGCAGTGGTTCACAACCCTGATGGGAGGGTGACAAGTCACCTCTAGCCAGTGTTAGGGGGACATGTGTATAAACATATTTATGGGATCACTTAGAGAGTGTGGAGTCCTATATCTATAAATATTATCCTACCTCTTTGGATAATGACCATGTTGCTCACTTGTCATTTATATTTGAGATATTAATGTATGAAAATGTTGTAAAACTACGTTACATTCCTTTTGGAATTATTTAAAATGTTTTATATAAATATTTTATTTAATATATTATTTTAGAAATATTCCATCACTTTTAGAGCCTTTTCTTAATCTACTTTTCATCATTTAAACTGTATAGCATGATTTATTTAAATATTCTTTAAAATGATATACCTATTTATTTAAAATTAAAAGCATTCTTTTAGTTAATATATATTTGGAAACTTTTATAGAATCCTTGGTGAGAACCTACTGGTATTTTTATCTCACAAACTAATTGTTCCTTCGAGTTTTTGTAAACTATCTCCTTCCAGGTTCGAGCAAGGGGAAAGGGTCACATGGAGGTGGATCCAGTTGTTGAACTTTGGACTTGGTGAGTTGTGTCCTTATTGACATGGGGTGTTTTTCCTCTATTTTAGTACTTTTATTGTGGTACTTTGGGATCATTTAAGTCTTGTTAACTTCTGGTACATTACTCCTAGTGGAGTTTTTTTATGCATACTGCCTTGTTTCATTTTCTTCCTTATTGTTAATGTAAAATTGTTCCCACTCGCATGTTGTAGGATTCCATGAGCTAGTCATCGACCCATGGGAATTGGGAATGCCCTTTGGACTATGTCAGGGCCATCTCAGTTATCAGGTTACCAGGGTACTTGGGATGGTTCATGATGCGGGAAGATCTGTATCAAAAAATAGGGAAAACTAACCCCAAGGTTTTTTTGGGTCATTTGAAATATTGGCACGGGTCGGTCCAGTGGCGTACCATCTAGAACATACTAAATTCTACAATTCAATGTATGAAATGTTCCATGTATTGAAACTATGAATATACCATATGGTCCCTTCCCATATGATATATGTAGTAAACATAGAGCTTTGTGTTGATGTATCCTTTAAGGAGCATCCGATATAGGTTATGGATCGTATTGAAAAATATCTTCAGGATCAGACTATATCATTGGTTTGAGTGTAGTGGTAGTATGGGTGAGTTCAGGAGGAGACATGTCATAAGGATTCATACATATGAACAAAGTGCCTAGACTTGTTTTTAGAGAACTCAAAGTGATGCTAAGATCATCTCAGGGATAGGCTATTATAAGTTGGGGAGGTTGTAAGATCCCTTTTTTTTCAGGTGTGTTTATCCCTGAGTTTCTCATTTGAGCCATAGTATTCAAGTCCTGTTCATATATTTAGAGCCTATTTTGATGAAAATGAACTAAATTTCTAGGATTTATGATTGTTAAAATTAATGTAGTCCATATATAATTGGGACTAAGTGTTAGAATGGGTTCATGGTAAGTTGAGAAGCATTATAGTTGGTTTAGAGAGATAATGGAAAAATGGGATGAAAAATAAACTAATAACATTTAAACATCATGTAATGGGATTACACATCATTTAATTGTTCTTGAATTTTAATAAAATAAATTATAGGTGATATTTTTTTCGATGAATACCATGAAAAATATTTACACTATGTGAAACCAAGTTACATGTTGTGTAAATTCCCATCCTACTATTTTAAACATGTTATGAGGGTGAAATTGGTTATATTTTCACTACATATCCTCTCTTCTTAACCCTAAGTGATTCTCTAGGAAATTGTGGGGTGCCATATTCCTTTATTGATATCTCGTTTGTGTGATATTTCCCTGTTATGTAATTTTGGTTAGGTTTCTTTCCATTTTACATCCTTCTACAACCCATTGTGGTGAAATCCTTTAACCAATTGCATTGTTGGGTTTGATATTAGTCAGTTTTGAACTAGGAACCTCTTTGAAATCATCCTCACCATCTTCCTTGTAGGGATTTTTCTGTAGGAATAATTTTTTTATCATCGGTATAAGTTAGGGGGTCTAAACCTCATCCCTACAGTTTGATTATTGTCAATTTTAAGCAATATCCTGAATTTACCCCTGTTGTGTGTGCCCAAATTTATTAAATAATTGAATGATATTATTCATTGATTTACATTGGTTTCAAATGTATTTTAAATTAGCTAATAGCTTAAATTATGTTGAGCATAACATGTGACCTTGGGTGATTTCTTATTATAAAATCCTTAAATTATGTCTTATTGCTTATTGATATAATTTTTAATCAATTTTGAATTGAATTTCCTGTGTAATATGAATGAATAATGGAAATTCACATAATTAACCATTGAGATACATGATGTGATATTGTGATATCCATGTTGTGTGATAATTATTGTGTTCTATATTGAATTATTATATAATAGGCTACGCCCAGGAACTTGCACTTGAATATGTTGTAATGCTTATAGTGAGTGGGATTGACCCGATCCCATGTTGTAATTATTATAGGGATTTGACCTGTATTGTTTGTTGTGACTATACCATGGTTATATGGTTGTGGTTGGGATGGTCATAAGGTATGCTTATAGATATGTTGGCATGGCGCCAAAGAATTTTATTTACCCTGGTTATATTGTTGTGGTTGTTATGGTTGTAAGACATTCTCACAAATATTCCAACAAATCTTTAAAGATGTTTATTTACCTTGGTTATATGATTGTGGATGGCCTGGTTGTAATACATGCTTAGAGATATTCCATCATAAAGTCAAAGCAGGTTGTTGTATTTATTTATTTAATTAATTAATTTATAAACCTAAATATCTCTTTATTTCATACACTTCTTTTCAGACTAGTTTTGTTTACATACTATGGTGTCAACCTACTGAGTTTCACTCACCCTATTCAAGCCACTGTTTGGCACCTGAGCAGACTTCATGGATGCAGGTTTGGACAAGGGAAAAGGACCATGTTATTGATTTCTTATTTTCTATTCGGATGGAGTTTGGATATGAGAACAATGTGTTATTCAGGACCTGGGACTTTGATTCTTTTATTTGATTATGCTTTCCTTTTTCTTTTATTGTTCTAGCATGAAATTTAGTTTCATTCCATCATGTATGAAATTTTCCTTATTATTTATTAGATTATTTAGTTGGATTTTTTTATTTTCTTTCATGTTGTTTTACTCTGATTATATCTATTTTACTAGGAATTGTTTCTTCTACTATGATAATTTATACCAAGGGGTTATAGTCTCCTCACTATACTATATACACCCTTCCTACTAGTTAGTAGCCTCTGACATACGGGGAGGCACACTTTATGTCTCATAACCAATCATTTACGACCACGTGACAGAGTGTCGAATTTGGGGATGTTACACAAGTATGATATCAAATATCAAATTAAAATTATGAAAAATATATTGTATTTCTTGGTGAAAATTTTGATTCAATGTCAGAAGTGAATAAATTAAAATTAATGGGAAAAGAATATGATTCTCAAAAATATATAAATTATGTGAACACTGATTTGAATGTAAAAAAATTATTATAAATGGTGACATGAAAAGGGAAGGAAATAATTCTAGAGTGAAGAGTAAAGTGTTATGAGTATTTTAAAAAATTTACAAATATAATTTCAAATGATGATCAAAATATGGAAGAAGTGAATATATATGGAAAACAATCTATTTTCAATGGAGAAGTTTTAATTTTATGAAAATATTTGAAATATAGACACTTTTGGATCTAGTAGATGATATTTTGGTTTAATTACCAATATTAATATGAGTCTATAAGTTTTTGGAGACAAATTTTGAGGGAAATTCTATAAGTACTCATGCTTAAACATCACATAATATTGACATTTAAATCAATAATTTTCATTCTTATATTGTGAGGATCTTTACAGTTTACAGTTTTAGAGAATTTGGACATCACACTTATATAAATAAACTTATATATTACAAATTGAATACTTCTACTCCTTATCCATTTTTTCCACAATTTAAATCAATAAAAAATAAAATTTTATTTTAATGAAATATCTTTATAATTTTCATCATGACCTCATAATTTCCCCTACTCATCCTTCAAACTCTAAGAAAAAGAATTTAAAAGTATGGATAGGCAGAAAAATATCAGTAAGGGACATAAAAAGAATAAAGAAACTCGTTAGTCCATGAACACTAATAAAAAATTTCATTTTTCAAATTTATTTTTATGTTCAATATAAATATTTTATTTCTCAAGAATTCAACTTCTCTACCTAAATATTTTTACAAAACATTTCATTAGAAAGTATAAAGGAAAAAATTAAACTTCTAATGGTTTATTCTAAATCATGAAAACTCATGATAACAATTTCAAAAAGTTATGATTTTCAACCTTAATAAGTAACACATACTTTTATTTAAATGTAATATCATTAGATTGCCTTTTAAAATCACAATATTTCTATAAAACCCCATTGTAATCATAGATAAATCATTTAGGTAACCTGAGACATTATCTTCATTCACTCTTATAAATGTAATAAACAATATAGTCAACATCTAACATATCTTATACCTAATGCATTTTAGGGATATTATGGACCCAACCATCATTGGTACATAACAGAACCACTCATACTTGGGTTATAATAGAACCACCAAACCTTGGATAATAATGAAACCATTTATCATCATAAATAATTCACAAGATATATAACATAATCATAACACATAAAATCATTCAATTTTATACATTATATTTATAAAAATATACTTTCCATCCATAAGAAAACATTTTTAGATATTGAAATATCTATTTCTTTTAAAAGAATTAAAAAATACTCAAAAAAAGTAAATGAGATATTTTTTTGGAAAACATGAAGTCATTTAAAGGAATCAAAATTTTAAATAATTATTAAGGAAGTGGGAAATATCATTGATAATGTATATGTTAAAACAAAATATTCCTTTTGTCTTTTTCTCAAAACCTTCTATATAAAATACATAAAAATATTTCTATTTAAAAACTTTTAAATAAAGTAGAAAGTGACATAAAATTTCATTTATAATTATTTCATGTATATATAATAAAAATTAATAAAAAAAGTATGAATATGGACATGGAAGAAAAATATTTAGAAAATGAACCCTTAAAACATTTAAAACGAAGTCTTTAAAGTAAATTGTCCCTTACCTCGAGTATGCATCATATAAAAACCCTGCTTTTTATTACAACTTCAACATGATTCATTACCTAAAACATCACTTGATACAACAAAGAAGATCGAGAGGTTTAGTGTCTTTGGGGATTATAATCATTACATAAAAACATAAAACATGAAATACAACATCATTATTGAAAACATCCTTTACATGACCACTACATTCCCTCGTACTTGCATTGCATGGGATAACCTGAGGACATGCATAAGAAAAGGGTGAGCTATAAAGCCCAGTAAGGGAGTACACATGGAATAACATTAGTAGTACAATACATGTAAGAAAATAGGAATATCAATAGATCCTAAAAGAAACATGAACATAAAGGCGTGATAAAGTATGATAATCATAACATGGGAATCTGTCAACAACACTTAACATTGAATTAGCATGAGCCGTGGCTCACTGCACATAGAGCATGAGTAAACCCTCATTTCACATGAAGCAAGAGTAAACCCTCATTGCACTTGAATTAGAATGAGTCAACACTCATTTCACTTGACGTATCATGATACTATACTTTACCCAATGCATTGGAGCGATATAAGGGCGCACCCTTCTTAAACATTTCATTTCATGCATAAGTGTGCCACATGGATCATAAAATATGGATGCATAAAACATAATCATTTATTCCATGATAAAGGAATGTGGAATTCATACATGAAACTTTATAATCAATAAGCATATGTGCATAAAGGTTAATACCCTTGATGGAGATATGGGCATGGTATTCACTACATAATGACATTGGCTTAGAAAATCGGTGCGATTTCGGCAGCGTAACGACGTGACATAAGAATTCATAAAAATGGTTGATGAGATAGAAAGGGGTTACTCATCATATTTACATGTAATTTACAGTAATGAGGTCATATAGATACATGTCCCAACCATTGAAAAGGAATTTAGATTCATGATACAAAAGTATTGCTTGAATGTAAAAGAAGAGAGAGAAGTTCCTTTCTGAATTTCAGCATAGTAATGGGTGTACATGGGAGGAATTTAATGAGAGATAAATGGGTCTCCCATCATTAAAAAAAAAATAGGGCAGTATGGGGGAGGTGTGAAACCATACTCCAACATTCATAATTGAAATTAAAAGGGAAATACAACTTAAAGAAAATTGACAAAAATGAGAAAGGAAGAAAAAACCCTTACTTGGAAGTGTGCTTCCAAAGGCTAGAGAGAGGCTTGTGAGAGGCTTCTTGGGAGCTTGGGGCACCTTGGGAGGATTATAGAGAGAGGATAGCAGAGGTTGGACGAACTCCATGGGATTTTAGTGAGGAGGAAGTGGAAGCTTGGGTGGGTTTATATAGGAAAGGTGAGAGAATTATTTATTATTTATGTTTGGGACCCCTTATATTAAAATAATCCAAACCACAAACCATCCCATGATATTTGCCCATGGTTTATGGAAAGGGAAAGAGGAAAAAAATATTTTACAAGGCCATGGTCCGAACTTATTAAAAAATTAGGGTTACTTATGTGGAGGTGAGTCACACTCCCATGGAAATTAATTTAAAAAGGAAAAGTGTTGAATAAATCTTAAGGGGTTCATTAATGATTTGAAAAGCAAGTCAAACAAACCCAAAATCACATTATTTTAATGATAAAACATATATTGGCCGAACATAAGGATTATGGTATTTTATTACATCACCATTGGGTCATTATGATGTCATAAAACACATTATATAATTAAATGGTATTTATTTTTTACCCAAAAATTTGATTGTCTCAGAAAATTATGAAAAATTCACCTTTGGATAATTTCGACGTCCTGATTATAGAAATGAAATTTATTTTATCTAAAAAATTATAAATATGTTAATTTTCACTTTTAAAATAAAAACCAACATTTATTGAAAATTCATGGGTTTTGACAGAAATGGGTTTCAAACCTTAATAAAAACTTTAATTGCATTCATAAATTTATAAGATCATTTATATTTAAAAAAAATTAATTTAATATTATTAATAATATTGTATTGAAATATTATTTAATTCAAAAATCATTTAATATAATAAAATAAATTTATTAATTAAATAATAATTAAAAACAGCATTTGTACTTTAAAAACTTTTTACAATGTATCAAAAATGACTAGAAATTATATTCATTATTATATACAAAAATAATGTACATGAACATAGTACTAATTATTTGTTACATAACCCCTTAAAACAGCCGCATAAGTCCTAAGGGTAAGGTGTGCAATGGTGACAAACTCTTGGGGCGGCATGGATAACATCGCTCGAGTGGTAATTTCAATCAACTTCCACTTTCCCCGTAGATGGTCATGTTCGAGCTTGACATAATAAAGCTCAGCTTGGGCTTGGTCAAGGGAGAAGCCCAAAGACACCACCTCTTTTCTGAGCTCCCACAAATGGGCTTCGTATGGGGAAATTCTACTGGATGAGGCCATCACTTCCTTTGTATGAGTAAAAATTTGGTTCGTTAAAGCCTTACATTTATATTAATCATGTGATCACTATTCAATGGCTATATTAACAACGGTCAAAATTCATAACATGAAACCAAATAATTTGACATCTTATAAAAACATTTTTCAGAAAATATACATTTAACTGGATCAAGAGGGATTTTCCATTAATGAAACTTTGGGTCCTTACAACATTCCCCCCTTATGAAATTTTGCCCTCGAAATTTTCCTTTTCCCACACTAAAACAAATCTGGTTAACTTAGCTTCATCATATCCTCCGACTCCCAAGTCGCTTCTTCAAACTTGTGGTTTCTTCACAACACCTTGATGAGGGCCATTGTCTTATTTCATAGAACATATCCTATACGATCTAAGATCTTCACTGGTTACTCCTCATAAGAAAGATCATCTTCTAATTGTATCATCTCGGAAGAGAGTACATGTTAAGGGTCCGGTATGTACTTTCTTAAGAGGGATACATGAAAGACATCATGCACCTTGGCCATAGTAGGTGGAAGTGCTAGTCGATAGGCCACAGCCCCAACAAGATCAAGAATCTCGAAGGCGCCGATATACCTTGGACTTAACTTCCCTTTCTTTCCAAACCTCACGACCTTCTTCCACAGAGATATGCATAAAAACACCATGTATCCAACTTTAAACTCAAGGTCTCATTGACGATTATCTGCATAACTCTTCTATCGACTCTGGGCTACCTTGATATTCTACTGAATGGTTTTCACCTTATCAACCATTTCTTCGATCATTTTTGGTCCAAGTAGCTTACGTTCACCGACCTCATCCCAACATGCCGGTGTTCTACACCTTTTCCCATAAAGGGATTCATATGGTGCCATTTGGATGCTCGAGTGGAAACTGTTATTATAAGAGAACTCAACCAGAGGAAGATGTTGATCCCATCCTCCTTTAAAGTCCATTGAGCATGCTCTCAACATATCCTCAAGTGTTTGGATAGTCCTCTCTGATTGGCCAGCAGTTTGAGGATGATAGGTCGTGCTAAAGATCAGTTTAGTATTCAGAGCATGTTGAAGACTCTTCCAAAACATAGAGGTGAATCTTGGATCTCGGTCGGACATAATAGATAGTGGTACTCCATGAAACCTTACCACTTCCCTAATATATATCTGTACTAGTTGATCCAATGAGAAATCGTCTCGAATATCAATGAAGTGTGCAGTCTTTGTAAGACGACCCACAAAAACCCAGATTGAATTGTTTCCTTTGGATGTCCTCAGAAGCCCATTTGAAAAGTCTATGGTGATGTTCTCCCATTTCCATTCTGGTATGGGTAATGGTTGCATCATCCCCTTTGACTTCTTCCTCTCTTCCTTCACATGTTGACACACCAGAAAATTTGATGTATATTCGGCGATCTCCCTCTTCATATTATCCCACCAAAAGTTTTTTCGGAGATCTTGATACATCTTTGTTCTCCCTGGGTGAATAGAGAAATTTGAACTATGTGCATCATCCAAAAGTTCCTTCTTCAGCTCCAGACATGATGGAACACATAGTCTTTTCCCAAATTTCACAATTCCTTCTTCGTTAACATTAAACTTCGAGGATTTCCCCTTTTTGATAGCTTCCACTTTTTCTTGAATTCCCACATCATCCTTTTGAGCATCCTTTAACCTTTCCAAAAGAGATGTTTGAGCAATCATTTGTGAAAGGATTGATGATGTTCCTTTCTTTATGATTCCCACGTCCATCTTCATCAAGTCTAAGAAGATTGGATCATTCTCAATTCTCATCATTGATAGAATCGTTGGATCCTTTCTACTTAGGGCATCTGACACCTTGTTCACTTTCCCAGGGTGGTAATGTATTGAATAGTCATAATCCTTGATGAGCTATATCCATCTTCTCTGGCACATATTAAGGTCTTTCTGTGTGAATATATATTTAAGACTATTGTGGTTAGTATATATCTCACGTTTCTCTCCATATAGATAATGTGGCCATATTTTCAAGGCAATGATCACCGCCACTAACTCCAGATCATGTGTTGGATAGTTTCTCTCATGAATTTTCAACTGCCTTGAGGCATAGGATATCACTTTATCATTATGCATCAGCACACAGCCTAAGCCCTTCTTTGTGGCATCACTAAATACCACAAAATGTTCCCCACTTGAGGGTAAAGTGAGCACGGGTGCAGTGATAAGCCTCCTTTTCAACTCATTGGAGCTTTCTTCGCATTCATCACTCCACGAAAAATTTACTCCCTTTCGAGTTAGCTTGGTAAGAGGGTTGGACAATCGTGGGAAATTTCTCACAAATCGTCGATAATATCCAGTTAACCCCAAGAAGCTACGGATATCTGTTATCGATGTTGGCATCGGCCATCCCTCAATTGCATCTGTTTTGGAGGGGTCCACAGATATCCCATTGGTTGTGATGATATGGCACAAGAATAAGACATCCTTCAACCAGAACTCACACTTGTTGTACTTTTCATAGAGCTTCTCCTTGCGCAAAGTCTCTAGTACAGTTCTTAAATGCTCCTCATGGTCCTCCATGGTTTTGGAGTATATTAGGATATCATCTAAAAATACTCCCACAAATTTGTCCAGGTAATATCTAAAGACTCTATACATCAATTCCATGAATATTTCTGGAGCATTGGTGAGTCTAAAAGGCATTAATATGAGTTCATAGTGCCCATATCTTGTACGAAAAGAAGTCTTGGGGATATCTTCCTTCTTCACACTTACTTGATAATACCCAGACTGCAAGTCCACCTTGGAGAAGTATTGTGCTCCATGCAACTGATCAAAAAAGTCATCAATTTTTGGGAGTGGATACTTGTTCTTTATCGTTATTTTCTTAAGTTCGCGATAATCGATGCAAATCCGCATTGACCCATCCTTCTTCTTGACGAAGAGGACTGGTGCACCCCACGGTGAAGCACTTGGGTGTATAAACCCTTTATCCAAATTCTCCTGTAGTTGATTATTCATCTATTCAAGCTCAAAAACATCCATTCTATATGGATTCTAGGATATTGGTAGCGCCCCGGGTATAAGTTCAATTGAGAACTCAACATCTCTTCTTGGAGGAAGACCAGGCAGTTCCTCAGGAAACACTTCAGCGAATTCCCTCACAATAGGCATTTTTTCAAGGATGGTTTCTTCTTTGGAATCAATCATCTAATCCAGATACACGTTCTCATAGGTCAGTAATATCCATGCTTTAGATGATGGAGCCAAAAGAGATTCATCTTCCTCCTGACACTTGTTAAGAATCGGGGGACGATTCTCCATATGGAGTGTGATTTCCCTCTCCCGAAAATTTATGTTGGCTCTATATAAGGAAAGCCAATCCATGCCAAGAATTGCATCAAATTCCACAAAAGGGAGTATGACGAGGTTTTCTTGGAAATTCAATCCACAGATTATAACAGGGGAGGACTTATATTCATGGGATGCAATGATTGCCCCATTTTCCGTACTCACCAACATCTTTACTTCCATGATTTGTGGTGGTGCTGGGATTGTTTTACTAAACTATCGAGATATAAAAGAATGCGTAGAACCTGAATCAAAAAGTATGTTCGCTATTATTGAATGAATAACTAGAGTACATATCACCACTTCGTTGCCAGGGTTCACTTCATCAAAAGTGATGGCAAAAGCCCTTCCTTGCTGTCTTGGAGGTTGTTGGTTGCCTCCGATAACCCTTGGATTAGGGCACTTATTTGCAAAATGACCCAGTTCTTTGAATTTATAGAATTGAACAATGCGTTGAGGTTCGAACAGATTGTTCCTCTCCTCTGTCGCAGCTGCGGGTCCTTCTTACCGACAGTTAATAGCTAGGTGGCCTTCTCTTCCACACCTGAAGCATTTTCTCGTCCCCATAAGGCAACTTCCAGGGTGCTTCTTTCCGCACTTTTGGAAAGTGGGGTGCTGGAACTTCTTAGCATTGTTGGATTTATCCATCGGACCACTGGCATTGAATTCCACCTTACGCTTCTTGTCCCCATGATACCCCTGTGATTCTCCGATCTCCATTTCGACCTTGAGGTCACATCAGACAATTTCCACATAGCTGTCGAAGTCATGGATTGCTAATGCTTTCCACAAGCGAGGCTTCAGCCCACCAAAGAAGCATTCAACCTTACATTCGGGGGTAACAACAAATCCGGAAGCATATCGTGGAAGTCTTGTGAAGTTTTCCTCGTACGCTCCCACGGATTCTTCATCTTTTTTCTTGAGGTAAAGGAAGTCCCTTTCCATCTTAAGATAGAGGGTGCACGGAAAATATTTATCGAAAAACATCTTACAGAATTCCTTCCATTCCAAAGCCTCTATCTCCTCCTCAGGCTTTGTATTTTTTATCAATGTCCACCATTGATCAGCATCACCCTCCATACGATAAGCCGCCAGGAGAACCTTCTCTTGGTTAGAACATTGGAGGATGGAGAATATCTTTTCAATAGAATTGATCCATTGTTCAGTGATCATGGGATCAGATGATCCAATAAAAGTAGGAGGCCTTTTTCTCATGTAGCTCTCGATAGCGACTTGTTCTTTCTTAGGGGGGGGGGGGTTGAACATTCCTCTTGACCTGTGTTTCTATTAAAAATCTTGAGTTAGCTGAGAGAGAAACGTGACAATGTTCGCGATTCCCACTCCCATTTGATTGGGCATCTCATTAGTACAATCATCACTCTGATCTTCACAACGATTGTTAGCCCGTGACCTCCTATTACCAGCCATTGGCTATAATAAAAGGATAGTTAGGGGTAACACATAAAGGGTAATCCAAAGACAAATGTTGATGACTTATATATAAACTTTTATTTCCTTAACTCATGAGTCTATAGGATTCAATCTAGGCTTTTCATGATCTACTTTCTAACATATATTCTTAGGGGCATTTTTCCCTTAATAAGGGTTCATACCAAGATTGTCAATTTATCAAAACATATCCCCCGGGAGTGTCGTAACCAAGATTACAGCTAGGCCCATTGTCATGCACCTGTTCCCATTTGAGTCTAGCTCAAAGTGGTGTTTTCGGGTTTTACCCCTAGGATACATCTGTTCCAGATCCGCCTCTACCTGCTCGTATCCAGATAGGGATGTATTTGTTTGATAAACCACATACTTAGTATTTACCAAATTTTAGGGATGTTTTTATTATACTTAGTCTCGTATCCAAGGATTTACTAGTGTTTCTAATCCCAAAAATAACTAAACCTATCCTTTGATACCAACTATGACAACCCTGCTTTTTATTACAATATAAACATGATTTATTACATAAAACATCACTTGATGCAACAAAGAAGATAGAGAGGTTTAGTGTCTTTGGGTATTAGGATCATTACATAAAAACTTAAAACATAAAATACAACATCTTTATTGAAAACTTCCTTTACATGACCACTACATTCTCTCGTACTTAGCATTGCATGGGATAACCTGAGGACATGAAAAAGAAAGGGGTGATCTATAAAGCCCAGTAAGGGAGTACACATGGAATAACATGAGGAGTACAATACATGTTAGAAAATAGGAATATCAATAGAGTATAAACGAAACATGAATATAAAGGCATGATAAAGCATGATAATCATAACATGGAAATGTGGCAACAACACATAACATTGAATTAGCATGAGTCGCGACTCATTGCACATGGAGCATGAGTAAACCCTCATTGCACATGAAGCACGAGTAAACCCTCATTGCACTTGAATTAGCATGATTCAACACTCATTTCACATGACGTATCATGATACTATACTTTACCCAATGCATTGGAGCGCTATAAGGGTGCACTGTTCTTAAACATTTCATTTCATGCGTAAGTGTGCCACATGGATCATAAAACATGGATTCATAAATCATAATCATTTATTCCATGATAAAGGAATGTGGAATTCATACATGAAACTTTATAATAAATAAGTAAATGTGCATAAATGTGAATACCTTTGATGGAGATATGGGCATGGTATTCACTACACAATGACATTGGCTTAGAAGATCGGTGCGATTTCGGCAGCGTAACGGCGTGACATAAGAATTCATAAAAATGGTTGATGAGAGAGAAAGGGGTTCTTAATCATATTTAAATGTAATGGACAGTAAGGAGGTCATATAGATACATGTACCAACAATTGAAAAGGAATTTAGATTCATGACACAAAAGTATTGCTTGAATGTAAAAGATCAAAGAGAAGTTCTTTCGGAATTTTGGCATAGTAACAGTTGTACATGGGAGGCATTTAATGAGATAGAAAGAGGTCTACCATAATTCAAAAAATAAGAGGGCAGTATGGAGGAGGTGAGAAACCATACCCCAAAATTCATAATTGAAATTAAAAGTGAAATACAACTTAAAGAAAATTGACAAAAATGAGAAAGAAAGAAAAAACCCTTACATGAAAGTGTGCTTCCAAAGGCTAGAGAGAGGCTTGTGAGAGGCTTCTTGGGAGATTGGGGCACCTTGGGAGGATTCTAGAGAGAGTAGGGTAGAGGTTGGATGAACTCCAAGGGATTTTAGTGAGGAGGAAGTGGAAGCTTGGGTGGGTTTATATAGGAAAGGTGAGACAATTCTTTATTATTTAGGTTTGGGACCCCTTATATTAAAATATTCCAAACCACAAACCAACCCATGGTATTTGCCCATGGTTTCTGGAAAAGTAAAGAGTAAAACAATATTTTACAAGGACATGGTCCGAAATTATTAAAAAATTAGGGTTGCTTATGAGGAGGTGATCCACACTCCCATGGAAATTAATTTAAAAAGGCAAAGTGTTGAATAAGTCTTGAGGGGTTCATTAATGCTTTAAAAAGTAAGTCAAACAAACCCAAAATCACATTATTTTAATGATAAAACGTATATTGGATGAACATAGGGATTATGGTATTTTATTACATCACCATTGGGTCATTATGATGTCATAAAACACATTATATAATAAAATGGTATTTAATTTTTACCAAAAAATTTGACTGTCTCAGAAAATTATGAAAAATTCACCGTTGGATAATTTCGAAATCCTGATTCCAGAAATGACATTTATTTTATCTAAAAGAATCATAAATATGTTAATTTTCACTTTTAAAATAAAAACCAACATTTATCGGAAATTCACGGGTTTAGACAGAAATGGCTTTCAAACCTTAATAAAAATTTTAATTGCATTCATAAATTTATAAGACCATTTATATTTAATAAAAATTAATTTAATATTAATATTAATATTTTATTAAAATATTATTTATTTCAAAAATTCATTAATTTAATAAAATATATTTCTTAATTAAATAATAATTAAAAACAACATTCGTACTTTAAAAACAATTTACAATGTATCAAAAATGACTAGAAATTATATTTATTATTATATAGAAAAATAATGTACATGAACATAGTACTACTTATTGGTTACATAACCCCTTAAAATAGCCGCATAAGACCTAAGGGTAAGGTGTGCAATGGTGACAGACTTTTGGGGCGGCTCAGATAACATCGCTTGAGTGGTAATTTCAATCAATTTCCACTTTTCCCATAGACAGTCACGTTCGAGCTTGACATAATGAATCTCAGCTTGGTCTTGGTCAAGGGAGAAGCCCAAAGGCGCCACCTCTTTTCCGAGCTCCGACAAATAGGCTTCGTATGGGGAAATTCTACTGGATGAGGCCATCACATCCTATGTCTGAGTAAAAATTGGGTTCGTTAAAGACTTACATTTATACTAATCATGTCATCACTGTTCAATGGCTATATTAACAATGGTAAAAATTCTTAACATGAAACCAAAGAAGTTGACATCTTATAAAAACATTTTTCATAAAGAGGCATTTAACTGGATCAAGAGGGATTTTCCATTAATGAAACTTTGGGTCGTTACAAATCATCACGTGAATTATTTATCATCATAAATAATATATTTATGTTAATTATTCAATTTATTAATAAAATTTTCAGGTTCATTATTCCTTTTATTTAATTTAATACTATGTTATATTCAATTAATTAATAATTTAAGTTCATGTTAGTCATTTTGATGATATTCAACTCATACGTCCAAAATGACTTTAGTAGGTTGACTATGGTAAAATATGTAATTATTAAATTATCTCAAAAATAATAATAATAGAATTAATATTAATTTATAAATCAATTATATTTTTAAAACCAACCTTGAAATATAGTAATGAAAAAATAACTATGTTATAATCATTGATACAAAAGGTCGAATGTATGCATGTGTAACACTCCATTTTTCAATGATCATGTTGGAAATAAGGGAAGTAAATATAATATTTTTCCTATAAATAAATAAATAAATATATATATATAATATAAATGTTTTTTGGTTATGAAAAATGAATCGCATCGCTTTATAGATGGGTTAATTCACTGGTATGCATGATCGATGTTATAATTTTTCAATGAATGGAGAGGTAAGAAGGTAGATTATATATTATGTTTAAATAATGATAATTATGTCATGAATATCACATATATATATATATACACACACTTTAAATTTATCATTATAAACATCCATGCGATGTAGTTATGGAAAATGAATTACATTAGTTCATGAGGTGGTAGTCCTTCGTACACACGATTGATAGTCTCGATTACCATTTTATGGTAGTGGATATGGCTATAGATTATAGCCATAACATAATAAAATATCAGTATATTTATGATACTAATTTTATTATATAATCATTTTTTAATAATATTTGAAGAATTTATAAGAATAAAAAAATCAAAAATGGTTGGTTAATAACTATACCTCTTCTTCAGATAACCTCTTTAGGTTTACACAAAAAGTCTTCCTAGGTTGGATTTTTAAATAAACCGAGGCCTCTTGGATGTGGTAGAGATTTAAGGAATTTATTTAGTCATATATTTTTTGATATATATATATATATAAATATATATATATATATATATATCAAAATGTGTGAGTAAAATATGAGAGGAGATACTCTTTTATTAGTGTCGGGAGGGGTACTCTTGGAATTACTTAAAATATTAAATTAATATAAATAAAATTTCATCAAAAGGGATCCAAAATTATATAATTAAAATATATTATAATTATGGTCAAAATAAACTCATAAAATAAAATTTATACATGTTTAGATTATTATTTCACACTTATCTCTTTGTTTTAACACCCAATTAACCCTTTTGAAACATACTACGGTATCAAAGTTTCTTACACTAATGGAGTCATGAAAGTTACTATAAAAGAAATTAAACCAATGAATTGACCATGTAAGATATTTTAAAACATATACCATTAAATTTTATAAAGATATGAATTTTATTAATTTTAAATCATTTAATAAATTAGATTTTATTATAAAATTCCATTAATGTAACTTCATGAAATACATAAAATATTATAATATAATATGTGTCTACTCATGTAAAATGGTTCCAAAATGAAATAGATTAAAATATATGGATTATATGGTATGAATATATTCAGAAAATTAAATTTAGATAGTTTTTTATATCATTTTAAACATTATATTTTGGTTTAACCACTTGGTTAACCAATTTTAACCTTAACTGCGGTAATGACTTTTTCAAAATTAATGGGATATAATTTTACTTATAAAGTGAAAATTGTATCATAAATGCATGACGGATGAAATTTTTGACCATTTATCATTCTAAATTTTCTATTTCATGATTATTATGATTTTTAAATAATTTAACAAAATATAATTTAACATAAATATTGTTAATGTCATTTTTGACACTATTAATTTAATTTGTAAATTAAAACAACATTACAATAAATTAATTTTCATATAATATATTAAAACATATATAATATGTTATTATTATCTATAAATTATCTATATACCATAAATTAAACAAATAATATTACTTTTGGAGTTTTTTATATCATTTACTTGATTTTATTACTTCTTACACAAGCACTAAGTCTGTATTGTGTAAGATTTTAGGATAGATAATTAATCAATAAAAATTTGAAAAAAATTACCATGAGTAAAAAAATTATATTTAAAATAAATATCTATAACTTAACATTTGTACTTTTAATCCATGTCAAAAATTATAGATATTAAAATCAAGAGAGATACATTTTTTACTCTATATTTAAATAAAATAATATAAATGTTATAATCAAAAGGAATTGGAATGAAATTTCACAATTTTAGAAGTTATAATTATTTTGTATGAAATATAATAATCCAATTGAATATATACAAGTGTTAGTGTCATTTTTTGTTCTTATCATATTATTTTTAACCATAATTACCTAATTTACTCATAACGTGACGAAAAAAATTACTAAAGTCACCATTCATAATGTCCAAAAATAAAAGGGTAATATTTAAAAAAATTGGACCTAATTATTAAAAATATCCATTTTTAAATATTCAATTCACATAAATTTCAAAATTTAATTTAAAATTAATCATGCAAAACTCGATGAAAATCATTTTTTTAGAAAAATTTCTTCTAAGTATAAAAATGTTTTTATTCAAAATTCAAGCCTAACATTACCTCAAAAGGCCATAAATGGATTATTTTTAATCATAATGTAGTAATATAACTTTAAAACATTTAGAAAAATATAATTTTACTTCGTAAAAACTTGAAAAGAAAATACATTTATCTAATAAAAATTAGTACTTTCAATATTCATTGAGAAATCAATCCTTTTAGAAAATAATCCCCAAATTTCACCCTAAGATTTTTTGACATGATGATTTAAAAAATTAATTTTATTTTATAAAATAATGTTTTTATATCTTTTAGTAATTAATTATAATATTCTCTCGCTAAAATAAATAAATACCCATTTTTTAGAAAAAAATGTTTTTGAAGAATAAAATGAATTTTCTACAAATTGAGTACATATTTCCAAATAATTAATCAATAAATTTGTATTCATTGGTATATCTATGTATATATTATAATTTGTTTAATCCTATTCAAACACACCAATTTGAATGGATAGGTTATAACGATCATATTTAAATAATAATATTTGATGGTTTGTTTAAATCTTGTGTTGCATATCTTTTATGCTATAAAAATAGTATTTATTTTAATATATTGAGATATTACATTATCCTACCATTTAAAAAATTTAATCCTTACAATTTAAATATGTGCTTGGTAATCAATGGTTTGAAAATTTAAAATACATTTTTGAAATCCTACATCATAAAAAGAGTTGATAATACTTCCTCTTCATAAGAGAGAAAAGGAAGTAAAAAGTTTTTCTGGTATAACACATAACCACATTTATAAATAAAATAACATTAATAGGAAGTGAAATTATAGATATGGGGGGAAAATTTAATGTCTAAATAATGATGGTGAGAGACAGAGGTCATTGATCACAATAAATTAAATGATCATGAGAAAGTTAATGACCACAAAACTATAAACCAAATAGATTTGAAAAGACCATCGATTCATTGAAAATTAAGGCAATAAGATAAAAAATTTATTTCAAGATCTTTTTCTTAGATTTTAAGAATTTTTTACCCTATAGACTATGAACATATGGAAATATACTTACTTCAAAAGTATAATTTCATACTTTTATCAATTTCCACCATAATATCATTTCTTTCTCCTAACGATGAGTATTCGTTATTCAATTTTCATTCATAAAGAAATAAAATAATCTTATAATATATCATATAATTTATGTTATTAATATTTTCATGACTTATTATATACTCTCTTTACTTATTTTATATGAAATGTGCATAATTTGTGTGAAATATTAATGTTTTAATACTAAGTATAATTTTTGAGCATTTTTAGAAGTAGTCCAATTGAGTCAGTTTACTATTTTATTTATAACTCTAACCTTACTGAATCAAATTGTGTGGTTTTTGTTTTTTAGGATTCCTAATTCAATATATAAAATTTCATTAGAAGGGATCATGAGCCAATTCTGCCATTTGAAGGCTCATATGAACCACACAATATGACCCAAAGAATTTATGAAGAAACTGGACCATCCATGATGATTAAGTTACTGGTTTCACTCCCAAAGCCCATATTTTTTTTAATCCACCATGTGTTCTTGATTATCGAAATGAATAATGGGTAAAAATTTCAGGGCCCAACTCCAATAATAATGGGCCCAAATTAATCGTTGAAGTTCATCCCACCATTCTGAACGAGAATTAAAATCCGGACACTATTCATGATATATCTCATGATGTAAGAATAAAATAGTGGTTAAATTTTTCAGTGTAAAATAGGAGATATAGGAGGCCTACTTTGTTGAATAAATAATCCTATTTTGAAGACATCTTTCTATTCCAAAACCCGTTCACATTTTGGACTTCAAAAAGACTGGATTGAAATGGACAGATTAAAATTGTTTAATCATACGAATATAACTTTGGTTAAATATGTAAAAATGCCCCCAAATTTTGAGAGTAGTCGACCAAAAATATTATCTACATCTTTTAAGAAGGATATATCTATATATTCTGCTTTCTGGATGTCCAAATTGTCGATCCAAGTTGAGGGATAGATTGGGAATGCAAACAGTCCACTTCCTTGGGCTAAAAATACATCCCCCTCCACTCCATCAAAAGGGTTGGCATTTCAGAATAGAGGATATGATATTGGTATGACAAAAGCCCTTCCAAAGTCATGGGAGGACCTTACATTCTCAAATTTTCACTTGAGAGTCCTTTCCTCCTCTATTTGTTTTCATTTACTTTTATGTTCTTCATTGTTGTAATTTTGTAAGTCCTTTCTTTTGTAATTCTGTTTTAATGAAAGTTTCTTCATAAATATCTCTTATTCTCATCAAACTTCTGTAGATTAATATTAATGTTCTTAAAATAGTTTAAATACAGTTTAATCCCCTTCCCTTATTTTTTATTTCCAATTCAATCTAATGTTCATTTTTAATTCTCATCATCGTTCATGTGTGAGTGTTCGGCACACAAATATTTTATTATTACTTTATTTATCTTATCTTCTTAATTTGTCATCATAATCATTAAAACCAGATTAGTAATAATTTTAATGGATGATTAAATCTTTAATTGGGGTGATTTATAATTTAGGTATGTTAAGTTATTGAGATCTTTTGCTCGACGAATATTCTATAAATTAACATTGTGTATGTTGGACTTAACATGTCAGGGATTAATGAATTGTTTTGTTTAACATATGGATTCCATGAATTATTGGAACCGTAAATACACTACCGCAATCAATTACTGATTGAGATTATAATCCTAGTTAATTTAAGTCTTGGATTAAAGCCTTAATACTTAGGAATTCCAATCAACGTCAACTCTTGACATGGGTGTTATTTCAATGCAATATAAAGCAAAGCTCAAGGATATCACAAGCTTAACTACCTAATGATAAACTCATCCCAATATTTATCAAATTATTAAATCAATATTAATCAATAAATCAGTTCAATTAATCTTTGAAAACAAATCCCCCAATCAAAATACAATCAACTAAAAACAAAATACTATTTCAAAGTATCATCTCCGAGGATTCAACCCGGGTGCTGCTATACCCATTAGTAGAGCATCAAAACTTTGACCAGTCGATTGGAAAAAATCGGCCGTGCATTTCAAATGGAGTTGTTGCCACGGATGGTGCTTTAAGTAGTCATTATTTTCTGGTTATTGTAATAAAAACCCAAAAAAAACAAATTTTAAAAAAAATTGAAAAAACACAAAGAAAAACACGTCTTCTCATAAAAATCATAAACTGAAAATAAAATACAAAGAAAAAACCCATCTTCCTCTTTCTTCCAAAATCTCTCTGAATGCACCATAGCCTTCCAAACAATCCGTCGTATTTTTTTGACCCTGAAATTGAGTGAACACTTCGCCAACTTAGGAGGAACATAAGAGATAATCAAATAATTCAAGAACCAGTCCTTGTCCAACCAATTGATTTAATTATGGCCAATCCTAGGGAACAAACACTTAAAGAACTCGCTGCCCCTGATATGAATTAACAACCTCTTGGTATTCAATATCCAAACATAGAGGCTGTGTTTAAACTCAAATCGGGTTTGATTCATCTTCTCCCCCATTTCCACAGGCTAGCCAGTGAGGATCCACATATCCACATTAAAGAGTTTCAAGTAGTGTGCTCTACCATGAAGCCTCAAGGGGTTTCTGAGGAAAAAATCAAACTCTGAGTATTCCCTTTCTCCCTTGAAGACACTAGTAAGTCATGGATCTACTACCATACTCTTGGTTCCATAACCACATGGAATGACATGAAGCAACTCTTCTTAGAGAAATTCATTCCTGGTTCTCGTACAGCTTCTATCAGAAAGGAAATAAGTGGTATATGTCAATTCCCAAGTAAATCACTCCATGAGTACTGGGAGAGGTTTAAAAAGCATGTGGAAACCTCTCCACACCAAAAAAATCCATGACCAACTCTTGATCTAATACTTCTATGAGGGGTTATTGTCTATGGAGAGAACTCCCATAGATGCCGCAAGTGGCGGTGCTCTTGTTGATAAAACTCTTACAATAGCAAGAGATCTCATAAGTAACATGGATGAAAACACACAACAATTTCATACTCGAGCACATGCTCAAGTAAAAAAATCCCAAGATAATTAATCAATTGAGCCAAAAAAGGTGACCGAGTGGATGAGTGAACTTACAGGTCTTGTGAGACAACTAGTTGTGGCTACCAAATCCCCAACCTCGTCTTCTCCACAATCAATGTTTCCTGGACCTGTCAAAAACTGTGGAATCTGCAACTCTCTACCTCATCCAACCGAAACATGTCCAAAACTTCAAGAGGATCAATCCTATTCATCTGGACCAATGAATCTCAATTCAGCATATTCTCAGCGGAACACCAACCCTCAACTATCAGATCAGTTTGTTAGAAACTTCAACCATCCTCATTCTGAGCCCTTCTCTTCTTCCTATATCCAAGGCCTTAGGTATGGTAATCCAATATCTCATCCCACTCAATTCCCTCCTCAAAACCCAAACTAGTTTCAATATGGTCAAGGTGTTAGTAACTTCCAACAACCTTATCCTTTTATTCCTCAACCTCAAAGGAACAATCCTTCACCTGGATTCCATTATCCTAGCAAGCCTTCCCAATTCCAAAACCAATACATCACTTTCCCAAGAACCAAAATCTAGGTAATCTCAATTCGGGACAAGCCTCTTCTTCCAAGAAAACATGGAATTGTGTAGTGGAAGATCTTGCCTCCTTCACCCATTCAAGCCTCAAGAACATTGAAACCCAAATTGGTCAACTAGCATCCCACCTTAGTCAGCAGCAACCATCTATTTCTCCCCAACTTCCAGCTCAACCATTACCCAACACCAAGGGTAATGTATGTTCAATTTCACTTAGATCAGGAATGAAAATTGATTTGCCTCAAGATAAGTCCTCCAACCCCCCCCCCCCCCTTTAAATGTTGACCTAGAAAATGAAAAGAAAAAGAAACTTGAAAAGGAACCGGAAACCATTCCCTCACCTCCTTCCATTCCACTTAGGAATAAAATTCCTTTTTTTCAAGTTGTTTCTAAGACAAATAAGTCCTTTTAACCTGATCATGAAATGCTTGACATGTTTAGACATGTTGAAGTCAATATTTATCTCTTAGATGCCATCAATAAAATTCCTAAGTATCCCAAGTTTCTTAATAAAATTTTCACCCACAAGAGGCAACATAGGACCTTAAAAAATGTTTTGACCCAATAGTATATTCCCATAAAGTGTAAAGATCCATGGACCTTTACGGTTCCATTACAAATTGGATGTTCCAACTTTGATGATGCACTCATAGACCTAGGATCCTCAATTAATATCATGCCCAAATGCATATTCTACAACCTTGGTCTAGGTCCTTTACACCCAATGGGTGTTGTCATTCAATTAGCCAATCGAAGCACAGCCAGTCCTGGGGGAATAATTGAGGATGTCTTTGTCAAAGTCAATGATCATATCTTCCCTACTGATATCTATGTCCTTGACATGGATGTTGAGAGGAACTCTTCTCGATCTCCCCTAATTCTTGGAAGACCATTCCTCATGACTATGAGAACCATGATTGATGTCCATCCAGGCATCTTATCCATGGAATGTGGTGACCAAATGGTCATGTTCAACATTTTTCAAGCCATGTGATACACATATAAGGATCACTATGAATTCTCAATCCATGCTTCTAAGGACACTTATAAGAGTCAATCAAACCCATGTCCACCATGTTCTTCATGTTCTAACGATAAATGATCTTGTGAAAATATTCACCATGATTTACCAAGTCATAAATGGTGACGTTGATGTGGACCACTCATTCATAGACTCCATTAATCTAGAGGAACTTGAAAAATCTCTTTAATCCCACATAAAATCTAATCTCTACTGATTCACCTTCGAAAGTATTAAAAAAATGACTCTGAAGAAACTGAAGTCCCTTCCTCCATTCTTGAGTTTTCTAAACCAAAAATGAAAGATGAAACTGGTCTGAAACCTCTTCTTGAACACCTAAAATATGCATTCATTTTCCATGATCACTCTTATCCTATCATGATCTCTTCTTCACTTACTAAAATTGAGGAGTCCAAACTTTTACAAGTGTTAGTGGAAAACAAAATGGCCTTAGGGTGGATCCTAGATGACATACCAGGAATCAACCCTGCTCTTTGAATGCATCACATCCATCTCGAGGAATCATCCAAACTAATTAGACAACCACAAAGAAGACTCAATCCACTCATCCTTGAGGTAGTTAGGGAAGAGATCACCAAGATTCTTCAAGCTGGTATTATCTACCCAATTTCTAATAGTGAATGGGTTAGTCCAATTCAAGTTGTACCTATGAAGGGTGGGATTATTGTTGTTACAAATGAACATGGAGAGGTAGTCACAACTCGAGTAAGAAACAAATGGCGTGTGTGCATCGACTATATGAAATTGAATGTTGAAACAAGAAAAGATCACTACCCTCTTCTATTACTTGATCAAATACTGAAACGATTAGCTGGAAAGTCACACTATTTCTTTCTGGATGGATACACCAGCTATTTCCAAATCCCAATCACACCTCAGGACCAAAAAATACTACTTTCACAAGCCCCTTTGGAACATATGCATATATAAGAATGCATTTTGGCCTTTGCAATGCTCCTACAACATTCCATTGGTGTTTGATGAGTATCTTCTCTGAATTCATTGAACACTGCATGGAATTCTTCATGGATGACTTTACTATTTATGGTGAGTCATTTGAATCGTGCTTAAATTCACTCTCTCTAGTCCTTAAAAAGTGTGTCAAGTGTAACCTTGTGTTAAATTTTGAAAAATTTCACTTCATGGTTGAAAATGGGATTGTTCTAGGGCACATAGTTTCAAATATGGTATTGAAGTCAATCCTGAAAAAATTGAAGTGATCCAATCACTTCTTCAACCCAAATCTGTTCGAGACATCCATTCATTTCTTGGTCATGCCGGTTTCTATCAGAGATTCATCCATAAATTCAGTAAAATTTCCCTCCCACTCACTCCGTTTATCCAAAATGATGTACCATTCCATTTCGATGAGGTTTTCAAGAGATCCATCGTTGAACTGAAAACTGCTCTTACATTAACCCCGATAATCCAACCCCAATATTGGTCCTTACCCTTTGAGTTGATGTGTGATGCTTCTGATGGAGCCGTTGGGGCTGTTCTTGGTCAAAGAAGAGAAAATATTCCTCATGTCATTTATTATGCCACAAAACATTGTATGAAACTCAATCTCACTACACTGTCATTGAAAAGGAACTTTTAGTAGTGGTTTTTACGTTAGATAAATTCTGGCCCTATCTCTTAGGTGCCAAAATCATTATCTTCACAGACTATTATGCTATAAAGTTCTTACTCAATAAAAGTTATTCCAAAACAAGGCTAACAAGATGGATCCTAATGCTCGAAGAGTTTGACATTGAAATAAAAGATATATCAGGAAAAGAAAACCCTGTGGATGATCACTTGAGTAGAATATCTAATTCTTCTCATTCTGAAATCATCTATCTTGAATTCCCCACTGAGCACCTTTCATCTCTCACTCCAAAAATAGCATGGTATTCCCCAATTGTAAATTACTTGGTTTCTGGTGTTTTTCCTGAATTTTTTTCAAAAGAACAGAAAATGAAGTTAAAAGTGATTCAAAACACTATTTTTGGGAAGAAAATAAACTTTGGAAAACTGGGACAGACATGGTAATTAGGAGATGTGTTGATGAAGATGAACATTCCTCTATCTTAGAATTATGTCCTCATTGCCGGGTGGTGGCCACTTTGGACCATAAAGGACCTCCCGAAAGGTCCTAGACTCTGTATTCTTCTGGACTTCACTCTTCAAGGACTCACATGAGTTCTATCAATCATGTCCCACTTTCCAAAATTTTGGCACGATTTCAAAGAGAAATGAAATGCCCCAAATGCCTTTAATTTTTTGTGAGATATTCTATGTTTGGGGCATCGATTTCATGGGACCATTTCCCCCATCCAATGGATTCTCATACATTTTTCTTATAGTTGATTATGATTCTAGGTTGGTCGAGGCCAAACCCACTAAAAAGGATGATTCACATACTATTAATGAGTTTCTAAAGACACACATCGTCCACAAATTTGGCACGCCTCGTGCCTTGATCAGTGACTTAGGAACACATTTCTGTAATAGAACCATGGAATCTCTTTGAAAAAGAATGGGGTTATACATAAAAATTCAACTACATATCACCCACAGACAAATGGCATGGCTAAAATTTCGAATAGAGAAGTGAAAAGAGTGCTTGAGAGAATTGTAAAACCCACTAGAAAATACTGGCCTGAAATACTTGGTGAAGCACTTTGGGCTTATCGAACTGCCTATAAAACACCAATTGGGAAGTTTTCTTTTAGGATAGTTTTTGGTAAATCATGTCATTTTCCAGTTGAAATCCAACATGAGTCATTTTGGGAAGTGAAAACTTTAAATTTTGATCTTTAAAAATCTGGTGAAGAAATATTGTTGCAATTGGATGAATTGGAGGAGCTTCGACTTGATTCTTATGAGAATTATAATCTCTAAAAAGAAAAATCCAAGGCACAACATGATAAACACTTCCTGATAAAGTTATTTCATGAAGGTGAAAAGTTAATGCTCTTCAATTCGAGATTTCGGCTTCACCTAGGTAAGCTCAATTCTCGTTGGGAAGGTCCTTTTGATATTACTAATGTTTACCCATTTAGTACAGTGCAAGTCCAAGACCCCTCTTCCAAAAGGACATTCACAGTTAATAGACATAGGTTAAAGCATCACTATGAGAGAACACACATTCCTGGATCATCATCGACTTCCACTAGATCCCCATCTTCTCCAGTCGACCTACCACAAGATGGAGATGGAAACTCGCCAAATCCAAACCAGGGGCACCTCTTTCCCTTTAACTCTCTCTCTATCTCTTCCTCTCTCTACAACTTTCTTCTCCTTCTTCTCTCTTTCATTTTTTTACTAATTTCTTTTTCAAGCCCTTTCTGTATCCCTTTCTCTTTTGTGTGGGTGTGTATTTTAAAGGACACTAAAAAAACTAAAAAAAATAAAAAAATGTTAAAAAAACAAAAGAGTCATACTTACTCACCATCAATTTTTAAATTTTTTCCAACCATATTAGAGATTTAAGATCCATGTTTTCATATCAAAAAATTTGTATTTTCATCATGACTTTGGCTAAATAATTATTTGTCAAAATTAACAAATGTTGAATGCTCAATTTTTTATTTGTAAAATGATTTTCCCAAACTGTGAGGAACAACATTATCTTTCATGCCAAAGCCACCTATGGCCATCTTTAAAAAATGTGTGTTTTCACCCCTATTTCTGAGTCTTGAGTTTTTGGACCTTCGAGCTGAATTTTCTACCTTAGTGTGAATTAATATGATAGAGGTATTTTATGAACCATATGAGAATCACAATATCCAAATAGACTCCCATTTCCCTTACATTAATCCTCCTTTTGAAATCCCCTTCGAGCCTATGAAAACCTTTTCTTTGATAGCCACATTATAAGACCAATACCTTTTCTCACCCAATATAAACATTTATTTTCATTACATAATTTTTTGAAATTTAATTGTGGGGGGAATGGATGTCATTGTTTGGGTACCCTATTATTGATTTTCAATGAGTTATCATCTGCTTGAGGGAAAGAATCCTTTTCAGTGTGGGAGAGAGGTTGTCATTCAGTGTGTTTTGGGTAATGTAATGTACTTTCATTTATGAAATATTGTAAATGTTATTGAAAAGTGTTCAAAAAAATCAAAAAAATGAAAAAAAAAATGAAAAAATGGGTTGTTTCTTGGGTAGGTCAAAAATAACTCTTCCTCAACCTTTTATATTGTTATATCTATTACAATTAGTGTCATGAGGATATCAAAAATGGGTTGGGATATGAGTGTGAGATCTTTTCCAAGTTCAACATTCAAAAAAAGAGAAAAAAAAGGAAATAAAAGAACACTTTCATTTTATTTTTATGTCATTGGGAGAAGTTTTGTGGTTTGTAAATATTTAATCATCTCTTCCCATTCAAATTTTCATCCTCTATTATGTCTTTCTTCACATAATAATTCCCTTGTAAAATAGGTGTTTTCATTTCCTTCCATGTTTTATTTCAAAAAAATGTGAATTGATTTTTCTATGTTGGTGTTTTAACCCTCTTCTTATCTCTCATGGAAATTATATTCCTACTGTCCGAGAGCCATAGAAAACCCCTTAAAAAGATCTATTGATTCTTGTGCACTTTGTATAGGTATTGGAAGCTGAGAGCTCTTTCAATCTCTAAGATTTTCACTTTTGGTTGGTGAAAGTGTGAACCTCCACAAATGAATTTTATCATCTTGAGAGGTGTGAGTTTTGAGTGTCCACATTTTCCATTCCTAAATTTGAGCATGAAAAAATGAATTAGTTTTGGAACATTGTTTCTGTAACAACTTGTGGTTGAATTCGAAATGGATTAGAGAAATATTCTAAACCTCCCCTGATTGAAGAAAACAATATTTTAATATTTTTTGGTGAGTGAAAATGATTTTGTCATGTTTTTATATTTGTTGCACATGAGGACATGCACAAAACTAAGTGTCGGGGAGTTGATGTTATTAATATTTTTCATGACTTATTATATACTCCTTTTACTAATTTTATATGAAATGTTCATAATTTGTGTGAAATATTAATGTTTTAATACTAAGTATAATTTTGAGCATTTTTAGAAGTATTCCAATTGAGTCAGTTTACTATTTTATTTATAAATATAAACCTCCTGATTCAAATTGTGTGGTTCTTGTTTTTTAGGATTCATAATTCAATATAAATCATTTAATTAGAAGGGATCATGGTCCAATTATTCCATTTGAAGGCTCAAATGGACCACACAAGATGACCCAATGAATTTTGGAAGAAATTGGACCATCCATGATGATTGAGTTACTGGTCTCACACTTTAAGATCATATTTTGTGAAACTCCACCATATGTTCTTGATTATCCAAATTAATCATGGGTAAAAATTTCAGGGCCCAAATCTAATAACAAGGGGCCCAAATTAATCTTTGAAGTTCATCCCACTATTCGGGCTGAGAATTAAAATCTAGACACTATTCATGACATATCTCATGATGTAAGCTTCGAATAGAGCTTATATTTTTTAGTGGGAAATAGTAGATATATACGGACGACATTGTTGAATAAATCATTCGATTTTGAAGGAATCTTCATATTCAAAAACTCTTTCACATTTTGGACTTCAAAAAATTGGATTGAAATGGACAGATTAAACTTGTTTAATTAGTCGGACATAACATTGGGTAAATAATTCCAAATGCCTCCAAATTTTTAGAGTAGTCATAAAACATTATTATCTACAACCTTTAAGAATGATATATCTCTATATTATTCTTTATGGATGTCCAAATCATCGATCCAAGTAGAGGGACAGATTGGGAATGAAAACAGTCCACTTCCTTGGGCTATAAATACATCCCCTTCCACTCTTTCAAAGGGGTTGGAATTTAAGAAGAGAGGAGATCATATTGGAACGACCAAATCCGTTCCAAAGTCATGGGAGGACATTCTATACTCAATTTTTTACTTGATAGACCTTTCCTCCTCTTTCGTTTTTCATTTACTTTTATGTTCTTCATTGTTGTAATTTTGTAAGTCCTTTATTTTGTAATTCTGTTTTAATGAAAGTTTCTTCTTAAATATCTCTTATTCTCATCCAACTTCTGTAGATTAAAATTAATGTTCTTAAAATAGTTTAAATATAGTTTAATATTTTTCCCTTCTTTTGATTTCCAATTCAATCTAGAGTTCATTTTTAATTCTCATCACTGTTTGTGTGTGTGTGTTCGTCACACAAATCTTTTATTATCCCTTTCTTTATCTTATCTTATTAATTTACAATAATAATCATTAAAACCAGATTAGTAATCATTTTAATGTCTGAGTAAAACTTTAATTGGGGTGATTTATAGTTTAGGTATGTTAAGTGATTGAGATCTTTTGGTCGATGAATATTCTTTAAATTAACATTGTGTATGTTGGACTTAACATGCCATGGATTAATGACTTGTTTTGTTTAACATATGGATTCCATGGATTATTGGAACCACAGATACACTACTGAAATCAAGTAATTAATGAGATTATAATCCTAGTTAATTTAAGGCTCAGATTAAATCCTTAATACTTATGAATTCCAATCAATGTCAACTTGTGACATGAGTGTTAATTCATTGCAATATAAAGCAAAGCTCAAGGATATCACAAGCTTAACTACCTAATGATGAACTCATCCCAAAATTTATCAAATTATTAAATCAATATTAATCAATCAATCATTTCAATTAATCTTTTCAAACAAATCCCCCAATAAAATACAATAAACTAAAAACAAAAGACTATTACAAAGTATCATCGTCGAGGATTTGACCTGAGTGCTGCTATAAACATTGGTAGACCACCGGAAATTTGACTGGTCGATAGGCGACAATTGGTCGTGCATTTCAATAATCCACAAAAAGATAACAATATATTCCTTCTTCCATATTTCATTTCTAGTTTCCTTATCATTAATTATAATGACATTAGGCATTGCTAGACATTTATTTATATGGTCTTTTTTATCCTATTCTTGAGATTTCCCCATAGGATATTGATTTGACTAATTCACATACAACCCACATTTAAAACATCCAATTGATACATCGGAGATAACATTATTCCATTTCATGGAAATAGCTAGGCACTTCCTTTTCCTTGGAATATAGTGCTTTATGCCCTCCTTTATCACTTACAAAACATCTTCTCATTATTTTACATCATTTTCTCAGCAGCTTCTTCCCATATGTATGATATGTAGAATATTGAATATTTTTATCTCTATGATCTTTATCACCTGAACATTCATATAGCTTCATTTATCTATCATTTGATACATTAGGAAACTCACCTAGGGTCATGTTGTTAATTATAACTCAAGATAGTTTGTTAAGAATAACCATAATTGTTTTCACTATAGCATCCAATCTATTTGGTTTCTATCTCAGATAACTATCAATTTTTCCTTCACATCCATTGTTAATTTGGTTCTAGATAAATCCATATATTTACTAAAACCAAAAATGTTAGTGTGAGTATATAAATAAAATCATAATAAACCATCTTATGTTGAAGATAAACACTAATATATCCTTAACTAAGTTATCTTAAACTCTTTTTAATTATCCAAAATTATTATAATTATACCTTAATTAATAACCATTATGACTATAAAGTACTTTTAACTTATTCTAAAATAGCATAATATCCTAAAAATTTATCTACACCTATCCTATGATACTAATTGTTAGGACATGACCTTAAAAATTACTTATTTAAGAGGTTTAAGTCAATAATTCACTTTATTGAATTTCAAGGATCTTTATGATTTATATTTTTAGTGAATTAGGTCATCAAACTTACAATAATATACCCATATAATAAAAAAATTAATCTTTTACTCTATATCCATTTTTTCACAATATAAAACTTTTTTTAAAAACACATTTTATTTTCATGAAATATATTGACAACTTTTATATTGACCTCATCCTCAACCCTTAACATCCTTAAAAACATGTGAAAACACATTAAAATTATTTATTAGCACAAAAATATCAGTAAGGGACATAAAAATAAAGAAATAAAATTGTTAGTCTAGGACACTAATAAAAAATTTCCTTTTCCAAGATAATGTTTGTGCTCAAAGAATATATTTATTACTCAAAAATTAAACTTCTATTCCTAGAAATTTTGATAAAATATTCCATTTTAAATCTTAATGTCAAACTCATACTCATTAATTTTCCTTTAAATCATGAAAAACTCAAGACAACTATTTCAAAAAGTTCTTATTTTTAACCCTTAATAAGTAGTATATACTTTTCATTAAACATAGGCTCATTATATTAACTTTATAAATCATAATATTTCTATAAAAACATATATAAATAAGATATAAATCATTTAGGTAATTTGGGAAATTATCTTCATATAAATCTTTGAAAAGGAATAACCAATATGTCCAACTTCTAATATAATTCTTACCCAATGCATTAAGGGGATAACATGGACCCACCCATCCTTAAATTATAATAGGACCATCCATCCTTGGTTTATGAAGGAACCACCTATCCTTATCTTATAACAGAATAACCCATCAACATAAATAATTCCCAAGAAACATAAGATAATCATAATAATAAAAAATCTTGAAATTTTCAACATTGCACTTCTAAAAATATCCTTTGAACCCATAAAAAACATTTTCAAATTTTGAAATGTCCATTCCATTTAAAATAATTTTTAAAAAAACTCCGAATAAATTAAAAGCGGGTTTTTATATAATGGAAACATGAATTCATGTAATGTAATCTAAACATACAATATCATTTACAGTAGTGAAAAACACCATGGATGTCGTATATTTTATAATAGAACATTCCTTTTGTATTTTTGTCAATACTTTATATATAAAATAACTAAAAATATATCTTTTGAAAATCATAAAAATAAATTAAAAAGTGAAATATAATTTCCTTTATATTTTTATTCTTTTACATATAAATAAATAAATAAGTTAATTTTAATATTATGGACAAGGAAGAAATAAATTTATAAAATAATCCTTTAAAACAGTTAAAACATGGTTTTTAATGTGACGTGTCCCTTACTTCGAGCCCGAATCATCACATAAATTCCTTATATTACAGAATAATATACTGATTTTAATTATTTTATTTATTAATAATCTTTTTCAAGTTAATTATTCAATTTATTTTATTTAATACCATTTTATATTCAATTACTCAATTAATTATATTCATATCAGACTTTTTGATGATATTCAGATCATTTTCTTCCAAAATGAATTTGGTGGGTTGACTATGGTCAAAGTGGTCAGTGTTGAATTAAATATAGAATAATAATAATTCTATAATTTTAATATTTATACATCTATTATAATTTTAAAACCAACAATGAAAGTTGGTTATGAAAAATGAACTATGTTATAGTTATGGAGAAGGTAGGTCAAATCTATGCATGAGTAATGTTTCCATGTTTTCAATGATCATGATGAAAATAAAGGAAGTATAAATTTGTATCATAAATATAATATTATTTATTTAAATACACTTATAAATAACAACCATGGGATGTGGTTATGAAAACTGAAATGCAATGCTTCCTGGAGGTGGTAATCCACATGTATGCATGAACTATATTATCATTTTTCAATGAATGGAAATGTAAGAATGTAAATGATTTTTTACCTCTAAATAATTATAAGTATGTCATGAATATAATATATATACATTAAATCAATTATTATAACCATTCATGAGAGGAAGTGATGGAAATCAAATTACATCATTTTGCAAGGCGGTAGTCCACTGTACAGATGAACGATGGTTTGGATTCCCATTTCATGGAAGATTAGATGGAAGTTGATTCTTTTATTAACAAAATAAAATCTATGTATATGGTAGATACTGATTTTATTATTTTAACATGGTTTAAGAATATTTTATTATGGTATAAGAATAAATAAATCAAAAACGCATGGTTAAGAACAATACCTCTTCTTCAAACAACCTCTTCAGGTTTACACAGAAAATATTCCTAGGCTGGTTTTATGATTAAAACAAACCCTCTAAGAAATTGGTAGTGATGTAATGAATGGATATGGGTAGTTATTGGTCAATATATATTTTTAATAATGGCTAATTAATAGATGATAGTAGGTGCCCATTTATAAGTGAAGGGAGGGGTACTCTTGGAATTACATAAAATATCAATTCAATATAAATTAATTTTCATGAAAGAAAATGATCCAAACTGGTTTAATTATAATAGCTGGTGATTATGAATCTAAATAATATCATAAAATAAAATCTTTATAAGTTTATATTATGATTTATCCCATATATCTTTGTTTTAACCCTCTGTTAACCATTTTGACACTTATCATTGTATCAAATTTGTTTACACTAAATGAATCAATAAAACTACCATAAAAAGAAAAGTGGCTAGTAAATGTACCATGGTTAATATTATAAACCATATCACATTCACATGGAAAAATTTATAAATTTTAAAAAATTTACATCCTTTATTAAAATATTGTTTATTATAAAATATCATTAATTTCACTATTGGAAATATAAACAATATTATAATATAATATGTATTTTACTCATGTAAAATGGTTCCAAAATGACATGGATTATAATATAAAGAGGGTATGTTAATAATATATTTAAAAACTAAAAATTTATATTGGTTTATATATCATTTAAACTTTATCTTTTGGTTTAACCCCTTGGTTAACCAATTATAACCTTAATCGTGGTGATGTCTTTTTCAAAATTAAAGGGTTATAATTTCACTTATAAGGATATATTTATCTCAAAAATGTCCAAGGGATGAAATTTTATATTATTTATCATATTTATTGTTCTATTATAATGTTTTTATGTTTTTGAAATAATTTAATAAAATATAATTTAACATAAATTATCATCAATGTCAATTTTTACACTATTCATTTAATTTGACATTGAAAACAACATGAAAACAAAGAAATTAAAATAAAGTCTATAAAAACATCTCAAATATGTTTTTATTATATATAAAATTATTTGGATACCTTAAATTACCCAAATAATATTACCTTTATATATTTTAAAATGATTTACTTGATTATTTTACTGCCTACACAAGCACTGAGTCGGTGTTATGTGAGCATTTTTTTATCTAAAAATTATAAATAAATTTCCATGAATAAAAGAATAATTTTTACATAAAATATAAATTTATTTCCAAATATAATTTATTTTTATCCCTGTCATAAAAGTTTATACATATTAAAAGAAATATAGTAACATTTTTTACATCATATTTAAAAAAATAATAAAAATGTTATAATCAAAGGAAAGTTGAAATAAATTTCCCAATTTTATAATTTTTAAAGACTATAGATGACATATACTAATAAAATGAAATAAATTCAAGTGTTAGGGTGATTTATTATTCATTATAATATTATTTTTAACCTTAATTAAATGATTTACCCTTACCAAGGTGAAAAATATTTACTAAGGTTAATATTCATAATGAAAAAATAAATAAAATTCCCCTATTTAGAAAATTATGAACTAATAATTAGGAATAATTAATCCATTTTTAAATATTAAATTCATATAATTCAAAAAAAATATTAAAATCAAATCAGTAAAACGTAAAGAAAAACAATTTTCAAGAAAATGACTTTTTATGTACAAGGATATTTTTTTCAGAAAATTCAAGTGTAATATTAATTAACAAGTCTATAAATTTAATATTTTTAATCATAATAAACTAATAAAACTTTAAAACTAATCCACTATTAGAATTTTACTTTGGAAATACTTGAAAACAAAATACAGTTTCTAATAAAAATCGGTATTTTCATTATTCATTGAAAAATCATTGTTTTCATAAAATAAACCCAAAAATTCACCATAAGATAATTTAGAGATGTTTATTTCAAAATTTAATTTAATTTTATCAAATAATACTTCTAAAAGTTATAGAAATTAATTCTAATATTCTCTCATAAAAAGAAATAAAACCCATTTTTAATGAATTTTTTTTAATGATTAATATGTCTTTACTAAAAATTGAGTGATTTTTCCTAAGAATTAATAAGTAAATTTTTCTTGATTATTAACATTATATAAATTTCATAGTGTCTTTAATCCTATTTATACCTACAAATTCAAAATCTACAATATAACGATCATATTAAAATAATAATATTTCGTGGTCCGTTTAAGCTCAATGTTGCATATCTTGTACACTATCATACATAGAATTTATTTCAAAATATCATGATATTATAGATTCTTCACAATAAAATAATTAAATTTTAAAATGAATAGGAAAATATGGAGTGAATTTTTAAGAACACATTCCAACTATTGGAAGAGTTTTGTGGAATTTGTGACCAACTGGGTCATTTGGTTGAATAATGTCTCACCATTATACCATTATTGTTGAGTATGAATTATAATACTAAAAATCATAAGAAGAAAAAAGTTAAAGTAATGTATAATTAATTGATTTTTTAAGTGTCACAAAAATCATCGCAAAAAGAACATCTGTAGATCTTAGATAGTGAATTCTTCTCTCATATGATAGAATATTTGAAGCTCCTAAAGGATGTTGAGAAGTAAAATAAAGGATTAGTAACCTTTGGATAGGTTAGATCAATAAAAATTAGAGGATTTTGTTCAAAAATCATTATAGAATAAAATATGGAATTGTAGAACACATTTTTTGGTTGCTGGATAGAACATTATTTTCTAATATTATCTCAACTCTATGATGAAATAAATGAAGTGTTATTTAACGAGAATAATTTTTTGGTTAAAATGATGAAATATGGATTAATTTTGATGATATGTTAGTTAATATTAGGTAAATAGTTTCAAGTTGGTGAAAATGAGATGGAGAATATATCGCACATGGAGAATAATAAATTTGATAAGAATACATTGGAGATTGTGGACTCAAAAAAAGGTTGGAAAATAAGTATACTCATAAAGAATGATAGAGTTGTGATATCAAGTAGAATTTATTATAAAATTAAGGATGAAGTCAGTGTTGTTATTTTAGGAAATCAAAGTCAATGATCTAAAAAAGTTTGTAGTGAAGAGCAATAAGAAGAATGAATCATTGGCATGTCATATTTCTAAAGTGAACAATAATATGAGTTTAACCAATATAAAATGGGATTTAGTGAATAATTTGGCTAGAAAAAGTGGTTTTAAGTCAAAGGAAGAGTTTAATACCAACCCATAGAGGTTGAAAAGAAATTTCATCTTTCAGTCATCAAAGTCTATGGTATGATTAAATTAATCCTCGGTCTCACTTGTTCTTTGGATATTTTTTGTTAAATTGGGAGAAAGAAAATATAAATCTATTTATATTTATTCAATAATATATTTCCAATGTGGTATAAAGATAACAATGTGTGGGAATCCAAAGATATGTGTTCAGCTTAATTGGGTAGAGATCTCATATTTAGTGGGAGAATATTTTTAGAGTATGTTTTTAAAAGGGGTAATATATGAAGTTAGTATGGATGTAAGCGTTGTGAACTATTCTAATAGGTTCGGAGAGAATGTATATAGGAACTTCTTAAACATGAGTATAAATAACACTTTTCAAGGTAATGTATGTAGGAACATGTTATACATAGGTTCAAAGAATAGTTTTTCACATGTGACATAATAGTTGTTTCAATAATTTAATCTTAGTATTTTGAAGAAATAAATGTAATTTTTCATTATAGTCAAACTAAAATTATTTTTCAATGTTATTTTTTCCTACACTTAGTTTTCACATGTAGAATTATAATTATTGAATAATTTACAAAGTGTAATGAGTTAGAAAAGTTATTCATGTAAAATGGTTTGCAAAAAAATCCAAATGGGACATTCTTTGGACTATTAATAAATAATATTTTGAGATCAAGAATGGTTAGGACTTAGGGAGGTTGTTGATACCTAGGTGAATTTCTCGGATTTGGAGTTGAAGAAGAGTTCCCTAGCATTATGGTGTTTTTTAGGAAAAAATAAGATTATATGATAATTTGATATGGTTATTGTGTTTCATTTTATTATCAATATATAAATCATATCAAAATTTATATAAAATGAAGTTTATAATGTGATATTGTGGTTGATAAGAAGATTATATGAGTTTTAAAGTGGTTTAGACATGTTTTGGATGATGTATGAATGTTTTTATAGAAGTCGAGATGTTATGGTTTCTACTGATGTTCTAAAACTGGAAGATTATATTTAGAAGCCTGAGGAGTTAGGGGGTGAAATTGTCCTAAATATAGAGTTTTGATATGTTATGAAGATAAATTATTCATAATTTAGATTATTTGAATCAATTTAAAAGCCCCTAATAATGTAAACTATGATATATAACATATTTAACACGGTGTGTAATATCTTCTAGGGAAATACAATCTGAAATTTGAGAAAGGTTAAGTTTCTAAATGTTAAAATATTGGATCTTAAATTTGGAAAAGAAAATTGGTGAGAGTAACTTAACTCAATATTTAAAGTTAACTCCAATGCTGATTAGAATTATAAAATTTAGAAAAAGAAATATGTAATTTTAATTTTTATCAATATATAAATGTCACTCTGAATGTACTTAGATTAGAAATTCATCCAAGATAGTACAGAAGATAAACATTTCTAAATATATAAGTGTAACTTTGAGCAGACTAAATAAAAAAAGTGGGTGATTACCATATATAAGAGTAAAATTTCTCACTATATTAGAGTAAATCTAATAATATGGTATGAAAATGGTAATATCCTCGGTATATAAGAGTCTTCAGATTCATACAAAAAGTCACACTATACTAATATGAAGAAGTTAAAAAAAATAGAAGATTCATTGAATAAGGTTTGATACATAATATTTTATATATTATATGTAATAAAATTATTGGATATGTAATATATTTTACTTTTCAAAAAATTTATGTGGGACTTGAGAAATAATAATTTTTTGGAAGTTAAGATTGAGTTTCAGAAGAATTATTTCAATAATTTAAGGAGAATTTAGGATTTTAAAAATGGTGATGTTGTATCTTTTTGTTTCTAGATTAATAATCACCGAAAGTAATTGAGATTCAAGTATTCATATAATAAGGGTCATGTTAGGTATATGTTAGTGTCTTCATGGTGCAATTTGTTGATGAATAAAGGCTTTCATTTGTGTTTGTGATTTAAGAGATAGTCACTCTATGTTGAGAAGGGCATGTTGTTGCATGGAAAAAAGTGTGTATCACTGAATAGATTCACACCATGATGAAAAGTTTTGATAATTATTGTCTACACTATTTTTATAAGGTTAAATTTAATATTCTAAAATGCATGAATTCATTTCATGATGACCTAGATGAATCTAAAATAGAATAAGATTTGGGACATGTTGAATAATAGATTGAGAGTTGTTGAAGATGATTTCTTGTCTAAATTATGAATTTGAAATTTGAATATAAAGATGGAAAATGTATTATTTATATGTGAGATTAATAAAAATATCATTGATTTTATGAATCAAAGAGATTATTTAGGAATAAGAGTTTATGTAGAATAGTGAACAAATAATGAGATAAGAATATGAAGAAGGGGGAAGAAGAAAAAGAAGAGTACTTGTGATTGTGCATGAATATAAAGAGTGCATAGTTGATTTGTATATGATCATCACACATATGTTGTGTATTTAGGAAGAATCCATGCATGTTTTAAAAATTTTAAGAAGTGTGACAGAACAATATAATTTTTGGGAGACAATATAATCATAAGAGAAGGATAATTCTTACTCATTCAAAGTAATAGATCGTAGTACAACTTATCAGTTACTTTTTAGGAGAAAACATTGTTGATATTATTATATTAATAGTCAAGGATATACCCTTATTTTTTATCCACAATAGTTATTCTTATGTATCGTATAGTCATGGGTGATTCTAGATCATTATAAGAATTAGCTACACATTCAGACTAGGGACCCTTTTACATCGAGTGAATTCATTCACTTACTTTCCTTAGTCTGTTTAAATTCAGTAGTGAGATCTGTCAATCCAATAATTGATGGAGTATGATTTAAAAAGAAATCATAAAAGTGAAAATGTACAATTTTTCGCTGATTCACCCACTTATTTGGTGAGCCTTCACCGTGCTTGGGGCCATAAAAATATTTTTTATAGGAAATGTGAATAAGATATATTTGTAATGAATATATTTAATTTTTTTTTGGAATTTTAAAAGAATAATTAAATGATACAACAATTTAATTTTTTGAAAAAATAATAAATTTAAGAAATGGATTTGAATTTGATTTATGTAAAGTGTTTTAACATATAAAGGACATTTCATTATCTTTTAAAAAAATAGATTTACATAAAAATGTTTTCAAAATGGGTCAATAATGTATTGGAACATTTGTATTCCAATTAAAAAATTATCTTAAATTAACCATAGTTATCAACTATACACCAAATGGTAAATAAAAAAATATTAAAATCCTAATAAGAATAATCATTCCATAGAAAGTAGAATGAATAATTATTTTAATAAAATTATGTCTAGTTTGAAAATTTTCTACAAAATCCCTTACCATAATTTGATATATAAAAAATCCTAATCAAAAACCAGATCCATGATCATGATCTATAAATACTGAAATTACAAGGATAAATAATAAATAAACAAACATAAAATGAAGATCCTTGGAACTTAGGATAAAATTAAGACAAAGTATATGGTTAGAGTCAAAAAGGTAGACATACAAAGTGACACTACACATCGAGAGTGTGGTATAATGTCTGAGGGTAAATATTCATTAGTGAAGGATCTTAGTTAATAGAATGTGGGTGGTGGTGTCTGGACAACAAAATAGGCAGCTGGCACTAGGTATTAGTAGATAGATACTAAAAGAGAAACTTCCAAATATCAATATTACATGGGGTGATATAACATAAGGTTTAGTATATTTCAAGGCATGATATACTAAATGGTGATATAATATATGATATTTCATATAGTACTTCACATTATCTTCATCTTTCCATATAAGCTATCATTTTTTCCAACATATCAATTGATGATGTATTTAAGAAGAGTTTTTGTATTTCATTAAATATTAAAGTGTTCAATAGTTAAAGTTACTATAATAATAGTTTATGTTGCAAGAATTGTAAAATATGTATTTATTTATTTAATGATTTGGAAATGGTTTAAAAATATGGAGCCTAATTCATTTAATGAAGTGGGTATATATAAGTAGATACATGTCTCATTATAAGTATTTTTAATCTAATAAAAATCCCTAAACATACTCCCTTTTATCCCACATTCTTAGCTATAGAGGTACTGTCATGTAGTGGATTGTTATAGGTATTATGGATTTAATATATGATTAAAATAAATTGTGTATTATCTTATCTAATGCATTTAAATGAGTCTATGGTTTGATAGAGAAATGGTATGTTATTTATTTTCATTATTTTACTCCATATACACCCTGAACCTCTCCTAGTAGATCATAGTAAGGGTTTTTCATTTATGATTAAATTATTACATTATTTATTCTAAAAAATAGTTAAGTTTTATAAGATACAATCCCGTGATGATTTGGGGTATGTAGTTTTAAAAAAACTATTAATAATGAAGAAAAAAGAATATTAGTGGTAAAAAAATATATCATTGTACGTAACATGGTGTTTCTTGATATAATCCATTATATTCACGTGTCATAACGTGTGATAGAATATACTATTAGATGCAATATATGTAGTTATGCATTTAAAAATAGGGTAATGTGTTTATTTCTATGAAGTAATGATATCTCTTGGGTAAATACAATATAAATCATTGGTTTTATACAAATCATTGGGTATTATATGTGATTATATAAAATGTAATATCTAAGTGAAGTTAGTGATTTGTGTCAATGAATAACAACAACGGTGATTAATTATATTTTAGAACACAATAGGATATATCATTATTTATGATATTGAATAGCGACATAAGATTTAACTGAGATATTTTTCCTCATGATATTGGTTTATACTATATCACATATAGCTATATAAGATATCATTGGATACGATACAGGGGTTAAAAAATAACTTTTATTAATTTAGTTAATGAATAAAAAATTAATTTTTTTAAAAATATATAAAATTAAGTCACTATAAAATTTATATATTTAATTTATAAAGGGTTCACAAATATTATTTAAATTACAAATTGGTAAAAATTTATGTTTTAAAAATTTATGAAATATTTAATTAACATTAATTTTCATATATATGTTTTATCCTAAAAAAATTCAAATGTGGAGGATGCATGGAATATATAATATTTAAATATTATAATTGTTTACATTATAATATATAGTGTTTATTTGAATTAAAATTTGAGATGTGAAGAGTTCATATTTATAAATAATTATATATTTTAATGAATATGAAAAAAACTTATATACAATTGAATTTATAAATATAAAAGGCCCCTATTAATGTTTTATAGAATGAAATTATAAAAATTATGTTTTGATTATAAATTATTTCAATTTATATTTTTATGAAATATTCATATATTATATTATTACATTATAATGTGTTTATTATTCTCATATTTAAATTTAGGAAATATTCATTCATTTGTTTATTTATTATTCTTAAATATTCTTATTATGTTATTTTTTCATATATTTGAATATTTTTTTAGTTAATTTAAATTATTTAAATTGAAAATATTAAAGTTAGTACAACTAATTTAATGAGTTTCAAGTATGATATTATATATGGTTTAATTTAATTCAACCAAGTTCAGTGATTTGTGCATTAAAATTTTAAATTTGAGGTTTATTGCTACTTTTTTATATTTGAAATTAAATTCATTATAAAAACAATAACTACCTCTTGTGTAAATATCACTAAAAATGATAATTTTGGTAAGACATCTCATCACCCTAATAGCTTAGGATATATAAAAAAAGTGTATGGTGGCTAATTTTCACGCTATACAACTATTGTGTGTGATTTTTTGTTTCATGTAATTTTATATATTCACGTGAAATTATTTCAAGTAGTAAATTTATATGATATATTTGGGTATTTTATTGAATAATAAAATGATATCTCCTACTATGGATGCATAACCTAAATATTTAATAGTATTTTTTATGAAATAATATATTTAGAACAAATTAATTTTCTTTTGTATATGTATAATATGCATAAATTAAATCAAAAAACTCTTGTATACATATAAAGAATACATTATATATATATATATAAATTAAATGGTGAGATCTTTAAAATCAATAAAAATTCCAAGTACTCAATTCCATTCATAGTGAGTATGTGTTATGACCTCAATCATCCAATGAGATTGGGTTTTTCAAAATCCAAGTAACAATTTATAATCTTGTGTAAATCCCATAGGGTATAATAGCTATTATTTGAGAGTAATGCCAAAGTGAACTCAATGTATAGAAAAATATCTATCTATGATATTTTAGTTACTATTAGTTTGGTAACATGAATTGTTAGTAACTGATAAAATTTTGCAAGGAAAATTAATTTGATAAAATTGATGAATTTATTTACTTCTCAATCATTCAAGTTTTATATATGATATATCTAACATTATGGTACCCCTAAATATGTAAGTTATTAGATTAATTCTAAATTTTTTTCAAAACATAGTAAAATATAGATCTTTTATCACAAATACATATAATGTAAATGGGTCATAATTTTAGCAGGATAATATCCAATAGGAGTCATTATTGAATTTGTATAAATCATTAAACTCATGTGAAAAAATTATTTACTATAAAAGAAAAACTCTAACTTGTTAATGATAAATATAAATGGTAAATTTAACATAAATAGTTTCCTAGACTAGCATAATAACATAATAAGTTTTATTGGTTATAAAGATATGTATTTTGAGAGAAAAAAATAGTATGTTAAAAAAATAAATATATTTAATTCTAACTCGAGATGTTTAACATCACACATGTTTATAGATATACAAGGATGTATAATTTGAAAATAAAATTTGTTAATGTAGATGGAAACCTCTATGTTTTCAATGATTTAAGGGTTTCTACTTTGAGGTGGGGAAAAGAGATCTATATATTTCAAATGTATTAGATCAAGAATTTAAAATTTGTTAATATATACTGGCCATAAATAAAATGTTGATTTATGGTTCTAGTTTTATTTAAAGGTATTTTATTTCCTGTTGAAGAGTTATATTATTTTCATGTATTCACAGACAAATTTTATATAATTTTACATATGATTAAAAATTTACTCATTACAGGCCAAGATAATTCATACTATAACCAACATAACAACTAGAGGTAGGATTTTTGATTTTAAAACCACATCATAATTTTTTTTTGAGAGAAAGGATAATTGGATTGTTAACTATTAAACATAATACACATTTATATATATGGTTTAATGAGAATATGTGTATGTGGTGATTATATTTTGAAATCTGTTAAATGTCCAAAGTGTTTAATTTAAGATTTATACTTTTCTTTCTCTTATTATCGAAAAACATTAATTATATCGAGGTGGATAATACTTGAGACAATATTTTACTAGTCATTTAAGATTTTGGAATCATTTTATGTTTTGATCAAGAAAATATTCATATATTTTCACATTAAATGACATTGCATTTAAAGAAATGTAAAAGATACAATATATGATATGGATTAGAAATTTCATTTATATATTTTATGAGTATTTTTAGTTGTGAAGTTTATATATGATTCTTAGATTGGATTTAAAATTAAATATTCTAATTTTTTTGATTTTCCATGGAATTGATGATTTATTATTAGAATAACACTTTAGGGAATAAAAAGATTGTTTTTTAAAATATATATTCTTTAAAAAGGAATATATATGAGCGTGAAAAATTTCAAAATTTTTATACTAATTTTATCTGTGATTTGGAAGCTGAATTTGAAATGAATAAGTTTTGTATAAACTGTAATTAATTTTTTAAAATGGATTTAAACATAATTTTTTATGGTTTTGTAAATTTTTAATTACATAAAATCCTTACATTAATTTTAAATTGAATTATTAAAAAGGAATTTAATTCTGATCCACATGTGGGAGATTCAAGATTTTGTTTGAGGATGAGGCTCAGACACTAAATGAGATCGAGGAAAGGCCAAAACCTAGATTATTTTGAGCTGGTTCTGAGTCAAGATGAACTCAAACCTCAAGAATGGAATCGAATATGCAAGATCGACTGAAATTATTAACGAAAGGTATGATCATGTGTTAAAATCGATCCAAGATTAAATAGAGTTTTCTGAACATTGATGAGGGGAGGCTGGATGTGCTTGAGTTCAAACAACTCATGTTTTTTATTTCTATATATCTTATGTCCTAACAAAACAATATCTTTGAGTTAGTTACAAACTAATCAAAACGAAGTCGTGTTTTCTGTTTCAATATGACCGTTGGAGGCAATATGACCGTTGGAACCTGAGGCCTATAATTAGGAGGTCATTTGAAGCTGAGAGAACAAAGATGAATGAAGAAATGAATGAAGAGACTTCGTGAACTACCAAGATTCTAGAGAGAGACACTGGATCTTCTCTCATCTGCCTGGTGCATCCGATCATCGTATCATGGGCTTTCAAGTGATTGAAAGATAGAGGTGCCGATTACCTATAAAATCGAGGGCTGCCGAGGATAGGAAGACAGACGTGTCGATCATCGTATCGAGGGCTGTCGGGGATAGGCAGACAGACGTGCCGATCATCGTATCGAGGGCTGCGGGGGATAGGCTGACAGGCGTGCCGATCATCATATCGAGGGCTCACCAAGGTATTGGTGAGACAGACCTTTTATCCTAGGTGAAAGGATAACCCTTCTCTTTGGGTTAAAAGAATTTTAATACTTTAACATTTCCGCTGATTACTTGTATTAGAAAGGAATTTGTATTGTTTCCTTTCTTCTTTACATATTCAATTGTAATTGTTTCAATTACAATCATTCTATTACATATTGTATTGATTGGTTCTATACTCTTTAAGGTAGAATCATTCATCTTTGTATTACTCTGATGATTGTGTTCATCTTGAATACAATTGTTTTACATTACATTAGTATTACAATACATCATACCTTTTTATATTCAATACAATTGTGGGTGTTTGAATTTGTATTAGTTTATGATCATTTAAACTAATCTCTTAGTTGCTAAAACTACAATGGTTTTTATACCTAAAATTCACCCCCCCTCTTGTGTTGTTCCATCTAATAGACATATATATCTACATATTCGATCCAACAATTCGTATCAAAGGATTTTTTCCACTGATTTGTATTACTAGCTATATTTCTTTCATATTTCTTAAATACTTACTACACTAACGTGTGGAGTGGAAAAGTTTTTGTTGTTGTATTAGATTGCAGGAATGAACATTGGGTCAATAGACAATCTGAATCCTTCTAGACCACCAAACTTTGATGGGAATGATTATGAGTATTGGAGAGATCGTATGAAGACTTTCGTAATCAATACTAGTGTAGACAATTTTAGTATGCTTACTGGAGATACAAAATTCTTGATAAAGAAGTTAGTACTTTCACCAACCAAGAGAAGCAATAATATCAACTGAATTACAAGGTACGCAATACTTTATTATGATCTATGACCAGGAATATATACAGTCAGATATCTTCATGTGAAGCAGCCAACTGTATTTGGAAGAAATTAGAAGTCACTCATTTTGGTACATCCAAGGTTATAGAAACAAGGAGAGCAATGCTTCGAGTAGAGTATCATGGATTTGTTTTTCCTTATGGAGAGCCAGTATGTAAAGTGCAACAAAGGTTTATGATAATTGTCGACAGCTTAAAATCTATGGGAGAAAAAGGTCTTGATGATGAATCTCTTGTTGACAAGATTATAGATATAATGCTGAATGAAGGGGAGTCAAAAAGGACAGTTATTGATGAGAATAGAAAAGTTTCCCAGATTACTCTTGATGAACTTTTTGGAACTCTTCTACAGCATGAGACAAGAATGAAGAGAGATGCTAATTTTAACAAGAAAAGGAATGGGAATGGAAGTGTAGCCTTTTCATCTAAAGCTAAAACACCTGAAAGGCTTACAAGGTCTAAATCCAAGAAATTTGTTATATCTGATTCAAGTGATTGTAATCTTTCAGATAAGGAGTTAGCCAATCTTGCTCGAAGGATGAACAAGATTGTGGGAAAGAAAGATTTCCAATATAGATTCAAAAAGAAAGATAGGAAGGATATGAAAGATTCAGAAGTAACTTCTAATGAATGTAAGAAAGCAGGACATATAAGGTCTGATTGTCCTTTACTGAAAAGTAAAGATAGAAAGGAGAAACACTCTAAAAGAAACATGAAAAGGTTTTATAAGACAAAGAAAGTCTTGAAAGAAAATGATACGTGGAGTGCAAGTGGTATTGATTCATCAGATGATTCTTCAGAATATGAGACATCAGGACAAAGGAATATCGAACTCTTAGCCAAATTACCAATTGTAAGTCATTGTCTTATGGCTAATGTACATAACGCTGAAGCTATTACAAATGCCTCTTTGAATGCAAATTATACTGATAATAGATAGTATGAATCTTCAAATAATGAATCCTCATCATCGGAAGATGATAAATTACCTTCTTTTGAAGATGTCTCTAGATTTGCTAAATTACTTGAAAATGAAAATTCAAAACTCAAGAAGAGACTTGAAAAAGAAAATTCTAGAATTTCAATCTTGACTCAATAAGTATCAGATAATTCTAAAGATCTTGATGTGAAAACTTCTGATTTTGAAAGTATTTTAAAAACCCTTGAGAATGTTAAATCTGATAAGGATAAACTTTCTAAGGATCTTGAAACTATAATTTCAAAGAAAAATATTTTAGAGCCTAACTCTAGTTCAAATTCAAATGTTTTGGAAAATAAGAATTTGGTTTTAAAACTAAAGTAAGAGATTTTATCTTTGAAGAAATGTTTTTCAAAATTTACTCATGGAAAAGAAAACTTTGACAAGATGTATTCTCAAATTAGACCTTTGAGAAATCGTTCTGGTCTTGGTTTTATTTATTCCAAACCTGTTTTTAGAAATAACTATTTTGTTCCTCAAAAAACCATTTTCTGTTCTAAGTGTCAATGTGGTGGACACTGGAGAAGAGATTGTTCTCTTAACAAAACTCAATCTTTAGGATTTCATAAAGCTCATTTTGAAAAACAAATGTGGATTCCTAAAATTCTTTTATCTAATCCATCTAGATCCAAACAAGTTTGGATTCCGAAAATCTAATTGTTTCTTTTTCAGGAAAATGAGAAATGTACCAATAAGAATGTTTGGTACATGGATAGTGGTTGTTCTCGACACATGACTGGAAATAAAGATCTCTTTGAAAAGGTTATCAAAAAAAAAAGTGGAAAAGTTACCTTCAGAGATAATTCTCAAGGAAAGATTGTTGGTATAGGTAATATTGTTTTTCTTGGAAAAGTTCTTATCTCAAATGTTTTGTTTGTTAAAGGTCTTAGGCACATTCTCATCAGTATAAGTCAATTATGTGATGAAGGTTACCTTGTGAATTTTAGAAATGATAAGTTTCTAGTACACAATTCCAAGGATGAGTTCATTCTATCTGCCCATAGGCAAGAGAATGTTTACAATATTAACCTAGAAGACCTTAGGAGCCAAAACATACCCTGCTTAAGTGCAATAGAAGACCAATCATGGCTATGGAATAGGAGACTAAGACACTGTAATCTGAGAAACCTTAGTAAACACTTAAAGAAAAGACTTGTAAAGGGGCTACCATATCTTAGATATGATTCTTCGAAAGTCTGTGATCCTTGTCAATTTGGAAAGCAACATAAAACTAGCTTTAAATCCATTAATGAAGTTTTAACTTCTAATGCATTACAGCTAGTGCATATGGATCTTTTTGGTCCAACACAAACTGGAAGCATTGGAGGCAAATACTATGTATTTGTTTTAGTTGATGACTTTACTAGATTTACATGGGTCTACTTTCTCACAAAGAAATCTGAAGCCATTTCCTATTTCAAAACTTTTAGAGCCCAAGATAAAAATAATAAAAACCTACCACTGATATCAATTCATAGTGATCATGGTGGTGAATTTCAAAATTCAGATTTTGAAACTTTTTATAGTAAGAAAGGTATTACTCACACTTTCTCAGCTCCAAGAACTTCTCAGAAAAATGATGTTGTTGAAAGAAGAAATTGTTTTCTTCAGGAAATGACTCGAACCATGTTGAGTGAATACTCAATTGCTAAGCACTTTTGGGTTGAATCTATTAGTACTGCCTGTTATACTATAAATCGTGTTTTAACTAGACCATTTTTTAATAAAACCCCTTATGAGTTATAGAGTGACCGAAAACCAAAAGTCTCATACTTCAAAGTTTTTGGATGGAAAGTATTCATTCTGAATACAAAAGATAATCTACACAAATTTTCACCAAAATCTGATGAAGGAATCTTTCTAGGCTATTCTACGACTTCAATGGCTTATAGAGTTTTCAATAAAAACACATGTACTGTTGAAGAAATAGTACATGTAAAATTCGATGAAACTATTCCTTTTGTTTTCAACCAACCCAATCCTACATCCTCAGATGTGTTTTCTAAAAATGTTTATCAACCACTATTAGAAGATCACTCTGAAAAGGAAAATGTTCAAGAAGGTATTCCTGATACATTTACCACAGAAGATATTCTACCATATGTTGATGAACAGATTTTACAAAACCCAAATCAATTTTTTCTGAGGAATCATCCCAGTGATAACATCATTGGTGATGTAAATCAACCTGTAAGGAGAAAAAATTCCTTATGAAATGAAATAGAGCATCTTGCTTTTCTTTCCCAATTTGAACCTAAAAGTGCAAGTGAGGCCCTAGGTGATGATTATTGGATCAAAGCAATGCAAGATGAACTAAATGAATTTGAAAGGAATCAAGTCTGGACTTTAGTTGATATACCTAAAGAAACAACTGTAATTGGTGTAAAATGGGTTTTCAGAAACATATGTGATGAAAATGGAATCATTGTAAGAAATAAAGCAAGACTTGTTGCTAAAGGCTATAATCAACAAGAGGGAATAGACTATGAAGAAACATATGCACCTGTAGATAGACTTGAATCTATTCGTATTCTATAAGACTTCGAAGCATTTTTCAATTTCAAACTATTTCAAATGGATGTCAAATGTTCTTTTCTAAATGGTTTTGTTCAAGAAGAAGTTTTTGTCGAACAACCTCCTGGTTTTCAAGACCCAAAACATCCTGATCATGTTTTTAAACTTACCAAGGCTTTATATGGTCTTAAACAAGCCCCTAGAGCATAGTATGATAGACTTACATGATTTATTTTACAAAACAATTATACAAAAGGTACAACAGATCCAACCCTTTTTATAAAAGTGGAAAAAAAATGTTTTGATAGTTCAAATCTATGTTGATGACATCATATTTGGATCAACTCATAAATCTTTAACCGATTCTTTTGCAAATTTAATGAAATATGAGTTTGAAATGAGTATGATGGGTGAGTTAACATTCTTTTTAGGTTTTCAAATTTCTCAAAAACCAGAAGGAACATATATATCTCAACATAAGTATATAAAAGTTTTAATCAAAAAGTATGGATATGACAAAACTAAAAGTATTAGCACTTCTATTGGAACCTCAAATAAACTTGATCTTGATGAAACTGGGAAACCTATAGATCAAACAATATTTAGAGGTATGATAGGAAGTTTGCTATACATGACTGCTAGTCGACCCGACTTAATGTTTTCTGTATGCTTATGTGCAAGATATCAATCTAATCCAAAAGAGTCTCATTTAAAAGACGGAAAGAGAAGCTTTCTGTATTTATAAGGCACTATGGATTTAGGTCTTTTTTACTCCTCTGGGAATGATTTTGTTTTAAAAAGTTTCTCATATGCTGACTTTGGTGGTTGTATAATGGATAGAAAATGTACATCTGGAACATGTCATTTCTTAGGAGATTCCTTGGTTTCTTGGTCCTGCAAGAAACAACACTCAGTAGCACTATCCACCGCTAAAGATGAATATGTAGCAGCTGGAAGTTGTTGTGCTCAAGTATTGTGGATGCAGCACACACTCACTGAATATGGATTGAGTTTCTCAAAAACTCAAATTCGTTGTGATAATACAACTGCCATAGCTCTTAGTAAGAACCCTGCACACCACTCTCGTGAAAAACACATAGATGTTAGACATCACTTTCTTAGAGATCACACACAAAAAGGAGATATTATTTTACAATTCATTGGAACACAAGAACAACTTGCTGACATTTTTACAAAACCCTTACCTTCTGAAAGATTTAAATTTATAAAACAGACTCTAGGAATGATTACATTAAAATAATCAGTCATATCTACTTCCTATTTTACATCTCTCCTAATAGTAAGAAACTCCTCGTAGAAAGGGGGAGGACATTTCTTTCTATGATTCTAAGTTTATTTAATCTCATCTTATATTTTTTTTATATGTGTTCTTTGATTATCATATTGAAAGTTATAGTTTTTTTGTTTATCATATTGACAGTTTTAGTTTTTCTGTTTATCGTATTGACAGTTTTAGTTTTTCTGTTTATCGTATTGACAGTTATAATTTTTCTGTTTATCGTATTGACAGTTTTGTTTTTTTTCGGTTTATCGTATCAATCAATCATGATATTGAATCGACTGATGATGGTATTGAATTTCTTTTTCTTTGTATCAATCAATCATGGTATTGAATCGACCGATGATGGTAATAAATTTCATTTCCATCATATCGACCGATGATGGTAATCAATTTCATTTCCATCTTATCGACCGATGATGGTAATCAATTTCTTTTCCATCGTATCGACCGATGATGGTATTCAATTTCTTTTCCATTATACTATTCGTTGATGGTAACGAGTTTGTTTTCCATCGTATTGTCAGTTCATAGTAATGAGATTGTTTTCCATCGTATTGTCAGTTCATGGTTATGATATTGTTTTTCATCGTATTGTCAGTTCATGGTAATGAGATAGTTTTCCATCGTATTGTCAGTTCATGGTAATGAGATTGTTTTCCATTTTATTATCAGTTCATCGTAATGAAATTTTTTTCCATCGGCATGTTTTTTGATACTTCTATTTTATTTCGAATGTTTGTATTTTCTTTTGAAATCTACCAAAACCAACAATTACCTTACGTTCTCCGACAGGTATTTTTTCATTTTTTTAAAAAAAAAAAATTCCTTTGTTTTAATCCTAACCATTGATCTGGTTTTCTCTAATCTTGACCGTAGAAGATCAAAGGTCACCCTTTTTTGACCGTAGAAGATCAAAGGTCACCCAATTATCGCCTATAAATAGCCCCCCTCCCCTCCCCAATCCCACATTGGTTTTTCAGGATTTGTTGCGAAGCTCTGCGCCACTGTTTTTGAATCATCGTACGATCTTCTCATCGGTAGCACCATTATGTATCAATCCTCTGCTAACACTCCCGCTGAAATGTCTTCAAAGACTTTTACAGAGAAATACTTTAACAGAGAAAGGTTAGTATCTTGAGACATTTTCGATACGTATGATTCCACAATCAGGAGGATTATTTTGTTTCAAGGGTGGGAACATTTGTGTGTTGAAAATCCTGATTCTCAAGATCCGGTTCTTTTTGATGAAGTCAGTCAATTTTATAAAACTGTATCTTTCGACAAAGACATGATTATAAACTTTGCTGTGTATGATAGAACGATATCCATGTCTGTGAAACAAGCGAATCATTTTCTAAATGTCTCCACTGAAGGAGATTCTTTCTGTCAATCACATAAACTACTAGAGGATGTTGGTATTCTTAATAGAGAAAGTGCTAAGAAGTATCTGTTTGTTTTTAATGAAGAGAAAAGGAAAGTATCTCATCTTTCTCCGGACAATTGTTTTGTGACTTTATGGATACAAGGACTTCTTATTCCAAGTAAAGGGGATAGAGAAACTATGAAAGTTTCTTATATTTTCATGCTTGACTATCTTGTGAATATGAGAAAAGTGACTCTCATGGGGTATGTTTTTCAAACCATTAAGAATGTCAAGACAGGAGGGATTAAGTACCAGATGATTATGTATCCAGCCATCCTTACGAAATTCATTCATGAAAGTATGAAGTTTTGTAACATTCCTTTGAAAGGAAACCCCATAGATTTGAAGCCTTCTTGGATTAGCAAAAGTACGATGAAGAATTTGAATGTTTATTATGATCAAAATTCAAAACTTCTTGCCAGATATCTAGAAGATGAATTGGCTCAGAATCAATCGTCACCTATGCCAGCCAAAGACATTCAATCTACTGGTGTTACTCAAAAGTCTGATCTGCAAACCAGTTCAAAACCTAAGAAGAAGCCAATCTACAGTAAGGAAGTTGTAGCAAAATGGAGAAAGGACAAGGAACAGAGAAAGTAAGGTGATCCAATGTTCGTTCTTGACCCTGCTGAGGCCTTTGCAGAAAGAATAAGGGTATAAGAAACTCTTCAGGATGAAAAGAAGAAGAAGGTTCTTTTGAAAAGAAAAGCTCAGGACTTTGATGTCTCTAAAGTCTTGAAAGCAGTAGAGGATGCTAGTGATCAACTAAGGGAAGAGGTGCATCAAGAACCCATCGTACAGAGTCTCCCTGAGAAAGGAAAACAAAAACAAGTGATGGAAGAGATAGAAGAAGTGGAGGAAGAAGGATATTTTATTTTAGAATTTCTTTAAAGTTCGAAGAAGAGTAAGGAGGAATCGGTTCAAAATCTGAGTGAAGGTGTTCTACAAACTCCACATGCCGATCAAGCACGATCTCCGGACAAAATGTAATCTCAAGAAAAACAAGGTGCTCAATCCTCTCACACTGATAAAGCTGTTATTAGTGACAGAGTGGAAGAAGAAAGAAAGCAGAAAGAAAAAACAAAAGGAAAATAGCCAGTTGTTGACTCAAGCCGATCGTATGAACTAGCATCGTATGATGAAGACACGGATTCAGAACATACAATCTCTCTCAAGAAGAGTGATTACATTGTTCACGTTTTGAGAAGGGTTGAGAAGACCATTCCTTATTTCCCGAGTTTAGAAGGGAAGATTGATTTAATTACTGATAATCAAAAGAAGAAGTTTGGCTCTGTAAAAGAGTTGAGGAAGAAATTTTTGTTAGTTGAAGCCGATTTGAAAGTTCTTTCAGAAAGTTCGGTTGCTCATAAGAAGGCCTGCAATAAGATGACCAAGTGGTCATACAAAACAGAGATCTCAATCAATGATCATGAAATAGCAATTGAAGATATAAGGGGGTTGTCAAATGAGCTTGCAATTGCTTTCAATAAGCTTGACAGAGAAACGATTGAAAGGTTGAATCTTTTGCCTTCTCAATGAGCCGATGTTCCTTCAGTGAAAGATTTGCAAGAGAGAATGAATGCTTTACAATCTGAATTCTCGAAGGTTTTATCTTTCAAGGATGAAATGGTTTTGTTGAAGAATCAAAATTCTGTGTTATCCAAAGATAACAAGAATTTTCAAAACAGAATTGATACTCTTGATGAAGTAATCATAGTCTAGGAAGAGACTATCAAGAATCAAGATCATATTTTTGTGGACCAACAGGAGCTTCTCAGAACTCAGGGCGAATCTATTTCTAAAGACAAGAAGGAGATTAAAAAGATGAAATCTGTTCTTCATGAGCTCATAAAGAAGGAGAAGGAAAGAGAAAACAAATGATTGTTGTATTTGTTTTTCTTTAGAACATGTCTGTTTTGTATTAATTGTTATAACTCCTTTCTTTTTTCATGTATTTTTTTCTATCTAACTCTTTCAGGAAAATCAAAGTAACCCCATTCTTTTTGTAAACCACAAAGGGGGAGAATTTTATAAAAGGGAGAATGTTTCACAAAAGGGGCGAATATTTTCCAAAGGGGGATTTGTTTAATTAAATGCTTCGAAACCAAAGAAAAACTATGAATACAATCCATAGGAAAGTCCATACCTAAGGGGGAGTTAGTTGTATTCAATTCCTTATTCAGAAGAGTTTCCAATAACTCAGGGGGAGATAAGTATTTCTTGTTACATTTACTTTGTGTGTTGTGATTTCCAAAAAGGGGGAGATTGTTGGGTCAAAAGTCCTCTTTTTTACTTCTACATCATGTTTTGGAAATAACAAATGTATTCTATCATGTTTTGGAAATCACAAATGTATTCTATCATATTCTGGAAATTACAATTGTATTATTTCATGTTTATCGTATCGTACAATGATGATCGTACTGACCATGCTGATCGTACTGATCATGCTGATCGTACTGATCATGCTGATCGTACTGATCATGCTGATCGTACTGACTATGCTGATCGTACTGATCATGTTGATCGTACTAGCCATATCGTATCTTACTAACTCTGTTAATCGTATCATACTAACTCTGTCAATCGTATCATACTGACTCTACTAATCAGATGATCATTACTTGTTTTGGTACTTTTTGAAAAACACTTATTACATTTTAATTGTACTCATGTTTTTTATTTCTATATATCTTATGTCCTAACAAAATGACGTCGTTGAGTTAGTTACAAACTAATCAAAACGATGTCGTGTTTTCTGTTTCAATATGACCGTTGGAAGCAATATGACCATTGGAACCTGAGGCCTATAAATAGGAGGTCATTTCATGCTGAGAGAACAACGATGAATGAAGAAATGAATGAAGAGACTTCGTGAACTATCAAGATTCTAGAGAGAGACACTATGACTTCTCTCATCTGCCTTGTGCATCCGATCATCGTATCGAGGACTTTCAAGTGATTGAAAGACAGAGGTGCCGATTACCTATAAAATCGAGGGCTGCTGGGGATAGGCAGACAGATGTGCCGATCATCGTATCGAGGGATGCCTGGGATAGGTAGACAGACGTGCCGATCATCGTATCGAGGGCTCACCAAGGTATTGGTGAGACAAACCTTTTATCCTTGGTGAAAGGATAACCCTACTCTTTGGGTTAAAAGAATTGTAATACTTTTACATTTCCGCTGATTACTTGTATTAGAAAGGAATTTGTATTGATTCCTTTCTTCTTTACATATTCAATTGTAATTGTTTCAATTATAATCATTCTATTACATATTGTATTAATTGGTTCTATACGCTTTAAGGTAGAATCATTTATCTTTGTATTACTATGATCATTGTGTTCATCTTGAATACAATTGTTTTACATTACATTAGTATTACAATACATCATACCTTTTTATATTCAATACAATTGTGGGTGTTTGTATTTGAATTAGTTTAAGATCATTTAAACTAATCTCTTAGTTTCTAAAACTACAAAGGTTTTTAAACCTATAATTCACCCCCCCTCTTGTATTGTTCCATCTAATAGACATATATATCTACATATTCGATCCAACACAACACTCCTGACCCATCTCAATCATTGAACAGAGAGGGCCGAATTCCATCAAGATTGAAGCCACACACCCAAATAAATTTTGTAAATGATGATCAATGAGTTGGAAGACTGATCTTGATGAAGAAAACAACTAAAGCTTTGATAAACCAATAATATTCCATTACAAAGCTTATTTTTAGGAGGATATAAGTATCTTGAAGGTGAACAGATTTTCGATCGTTGATCTTTTATTTTTTTATAGGTATAAACAACAAAGAAGAAAGAGATACAAGTTTTTTATTTTGATAACCTTGTTGAAACTTTGATGTATACATGAATGATAAATCAAACAAAGAAATTAATTGATTTTGAATCATTACACAACCACCGCTGAGTTATTTTCAACGTGTACGCATAAAAAACACGTCAATATGATGTGCGATGTGGTCAAAATTACTCAGGAAACACTTATTAAAGGTACAAAATCAATTAAAAACAAGTAATATGGTGTCAAAATAAAGAAAATTATGTTTTATTTCCTTGAAATTTGGAAAAAACTATTGTAGATTGAATTATAAAATGTAGGAACTGACGACACATCATTCCGAATTACGGTTTTCCCAGGATGATCGTAAATGCAATTTTTGTGTTTCAAAACACTAAAACGTGCATTAATGGTCTAATGAAAAGGAAACTACCTTAGTTTGATGTGAAATCATGTGGAAACCAGATCTGAGTTATTTTTTATCTTTATGCACCGATCACATGTCAATCTAATGTGAGGTGTTGTCAGAATTACTCGATAAACACTTTTGAATAGTACAAAAGGCTTTAAAAATAAGTGTCGGGGGGTCAAAACTAGGAAAACAATTTTGGATCACCCTAAAATCATTCGAAAATGACCATATATTTAATTTTAAAATGTATGAACTGACAATGTGTTATTCCAAATTATGGTTTGCTTGTGATGGTCGTAAACGCGTTTTTAGTGTTTTAAAACACTAAAATGTGCGTGGAATGGTAAAGAGAATTACAAACAATCTCATATTGATGTGAAATAATAAAACCACCATTGAGTTATTTCCTAGGGTTGTGTGCAAGAAACACATCAGTCAGACATGTGGTGTGGTCAGAATCACTCGGTAAACACTTCTTAAAGGAATAAAAGCCTTTAAAAACAAGTGTTAGGGAGTCAAAACTAGGAAAATGACATCAGATTTCCCTAAAATTAAGAGAATATGATTTAATTATGAAATATAGAAACTTATGACACATCATTCTGAATTACGATTTACCCTGGATGGCCGTAAATGCATTTTTAGTGTTTTAAAACACTAAAACATGAATGGAACAAAGTAAAGTATTGAAAAAGACCTCATATTGATTTAAAATTATTATAAAACCATAGCTAAGTTATTTTTGACATGTACGTGTGGACAACATGCCCATCCTATGTGTTATGTGATCATAATTACTTGGTAAACACTTCTTAAAGGTACAAAAGCATTTAAAACAAGTGTTGATGGGTCAAAATTAGGAAAACGACATCAGATTTTCTTGATATCAGGGGACAATGACCATATATTTAATTTTGAAATATAGGAAATGACGACATGTCATTCCAAATTATAGTTTTCCCAGGATAGCCGTAAACGTGTTTTTTTGTTTTTAAATACTAAAATGTGCATGGAAAGTTCAAAACCATAGAAAATGACCTCTTATTGATGTGAAATCATTATACAACCACTACTGAGTTATTTTGGATGTGTACGTGCAGAAAACACAATATTATGACATGCGATGTAGTCGGAATTATTTGAAAAAACAATTCTTAAAGGTACAAATGCATTTAAAAACAAGTTTCAAGGGGTTAAAACTAAGAAAATAATGTAGGATTGTCCTGAAATTAGGGTACAATGACCATAGATTGAATTTTGAAATGTCAGAACTAACAACACATCATTCTAAAATATGGTTTTCCTGAGATGGTATTAAATGCATTTTTAGTGTTTTATAAAACTAAAACGTGTGTGGAATGGTCAAAAGCATAGTAAATGACCTCAGATTTATGTGGAATCTTGAGAAACCCACTACTGAGTTAATTTTCATGTGTACACATAGACAACATGTCAATCTGATGTGCAGTGTGTTCGGAATTACTCGGTAAACACTTCTTAAAGGTACAAAAGCCTTTAAAATCAAGTGTCAAGGGGGGTCAAAACCAAGAAAATAACGTCATATTTCCCTAAAATCAAGAGTTAATAACTATATATTGAATTTTGAAATGTTTGAATATAAGTTATATCATTCTGAATTACGCTTTGATTATGATGGTTGTAAATGTGTTTTTAGTGTTTTAAAACACAAAAACGTGCATGGAACGGTTCAAACCATTGAAAATGACCTCATATTGACATTAAATCTTGACACAACCACTACTGAGTTGTTATTAAAATATAGGTTATGTTGTGATATCAAAGACTTCAAAAGTTTCTTATTAAGTAAATTTCAAGCACACCACACCTCGCTTTAAAAATAAATTAGAATCTTTACTTATCTCTTTTTAGTTTTAATTGTTGAATATTATCTTAAATAAGTATGTTTATGTTTTAAAAATGTTTTTAATTATATATTATTTATTTTATGTTAACATGTCTTCTATTTTATTAACAAAATAACAAAATTTATGTTTAACATTCTGAATATATTCTGTGTATTTTCTATTTCACATTTCTTTTTTAAATGTTCAGGTTTTCTATCTAATAAGAATATGTCGATAGTGGGAAGGAGGTTAACCATTTTTATCCATGATATTATCCATAAGGCATTCGTGATGGTTCTTAGTTTTCGTGGTATGTTAAAATTTTATCAATTAATCTACTATAATTATGATTTATTATTTTTAGTTTTTTTTGTTATAGTTGATGAGATAACATAGTCAGTTTTAGTTGATGATATGATGTAGAGGAAGAAAGATGTAGTGGAGGTCAGTACAGGGATGTATATTGGGCATGGGTTATTGTACATTTTTTATATGTATATATTGATGATTGAGGTATTGGTTGAGAAATGTATGGGTTGACTAAGATTGAGGTTATGATGACCGTGAATGTTTGTATATATGACTGTAGATGTATTAAATATGTATGATGAGTTTATCATATATCCATGTTTTATTTTATTTCATGTCAATTTTTTTATATTTATAGTTTTTTATTAAATATTTTAAAAAAATATGATTTAGCGGTATTTTTTAATAATCGCCGCTAAATAGATTAAATAAAATATGTTTCAAGGGGGTTATGATTAACCACCGCTAAAACAAACTGCTACTAATATGTTCAATGGTGGTTAGTTCTATTTTATTTATATTTTCCCCAGATATTTTTTTAATAAATGAATAGTTTCTAAATTGACATGAAACAATCATTAAATGCTCCAAAAACAACACGTAATAAAACTGATGTGAAATTAAAGGAACTGCCACTAAATGAATAGCTGCTATCCAATACAAGATGGTTTTAATAATTTCAAATATTCTATTAGGCATTGGTTTAAACCGCTTCTAGTCCATGAAAAACCGTTGCTAATTCGATTTTTTGTAGTGCAAAACAAAACATTTTCCTATATTAAAATGTTCATTCTATTTAAAACAATTTTTAAAAATACTCAGAGAAATGTAAAAGATGGTTTTTCTTTGATGAAAACATGAATTCGTGTAATGGCATATAAACATAAAATAACAGTTACAAAAACATAAAATACCATGGATTTTGTATAAGTTAAAATAGAACATATGTTTTGTTTTGTTTTGTCAAAACATTCTGCATAAAATAACTAAGAAGATTTATTTTTAAAACCATTGAAAAAAATAAAAATTGAAATAAAATCTCCTTTATAAGGCATTAATGTCAATATAAATAAATTAATAAAATAATTCTAAGAATATAGAGAGGAAAGAAAAATAATTTAGAAGATAAAGCTTTAAAACAATTAAAATGATGTTTTTAAAGTGAAGTGTCCCTTACTTCAAGTCAGACTCATCACGTAAACATATTATATTCTTAAATAATAGACTTGTGTTAATTATTTTATTTATTAATTACCCTTTTCAAGTTCATTTTTCAATTTATTTTATTTAAGACCATGTTATATTCAATTAATTAATCATTTAAGTTCATGTTAGACGTTTTGATGATATTTAACTCATTTTCCAAAATGAATTTGGTGAGTTGACTATGTTCAAAGTGGTTAGTGTTATATTTTCTCTAGAATAATAATAATTACATTATTATCATTTTCATACATCTATTATACTTTTAAAACCAACCATTAATGATGGTTATGAAAAATGAACTATGTTACAATCATATAGAAGGTTGGTTATATTTACGCATAAGTAACATTTCTGTTTTTTCAAATATCATGATGAAAATAAGGGAAGTATAAATTTTTATCATAAATATCATATTATTTCTTTAAATATTATTATATATAACAATCATGGTATGTGGTTATGAAAAACAAAACACAACTCTTCGTGGAGGTGGTAATCCATATGTACGCAGGAATGATGTTATCATTATTCAATAAATGGAAAAATAAGAAAGTAGATGATATTTTATCTCTACAAAATGATAATTATGTCATTAATATCATATGTATATATTAATTCATTCATTATAACCAGTCGTGAGAGACAGTGATGGCAATTGAATAACATCATTTCACAAGGTGGTAGTCTGTTGTACAGATGAATGGTGGTTTCGTTTCCCATTTGATAGAAGATGATATGGAAATAGATTCTTCCATTAACAAAATAAAATCTCAATATATTTAAGATAATTATTTTATTATTTTATCAAGTTTTGATAACATTTAAATAAGTAATAATAAGAAATAAATTGAAAACGTGAGGTTAAAAACTATATCACTTCTTTATACAACCTCTTTAGGTTTACATAAAAATCCTTCTAGGGTTAGTTTTATGATTAAACTGAGGCCTCTATAAAATGGGAGGGATTTGAGTAATGTATATGTTTAGTTCTTGGCCAATATTGAGTTCTAAAAATGTGTGATAAATAGAGGAGAGTGTGCACCCATTTATAAGTGAGGGGAGGAGTACTCTACAAATTACTTAAAATATTAATTCAATATAAGTTAATTTTAATGAGAAAAATTATTCAAACTGATATAATTCTAATATATGGATATTATGGGTCAAAATAATCTCATAAAATAAAATTTTTATATGTTTATATTATGATTTCTCCCTTATAACTTTGTTTTAACCCCCCATTAACCCTTTTGACACTTACCATTTTATCAAATTAGTTTACACTAAATGAGTCAATAAAATTACTATAAAAGGAAAAGTGTCCAATAAATAGACCATGTTTTATATTATAAACTATTTCCCATTCACTTTTCCAAATTTAGTAATTTTATTAATTTCCAATCCTTTAATAAAATGTTGTTTATTATAAAATATCATTAATTTCATTGTTAGAAATACAAGAAATATTATAATATAATATGTGTTTTACTCATGTAAAATGGTTCCAAAATGACATGGATTAGAATATAAGGAGGATATATTATTAATATATTCATAAAAAATTTAGATATGTTTAAATATCATTTAACTATTATCTTTTGGTTTAACCCCTTGGTTAACCAATTATAACGTTAATTGTGATAACGACTTTTTCAAAATTGAAGGGTTATAATTTTACTTATAAAGTGAAATTTGGCTCACAAATTCCCAATGGGTGGAATTTTATATTATTTATCAAATTTTTTGTCCTTTTTAAATATTTTTTATGATTTTAAAATAATTTAATAAATTATAATTAACATAAAATATGATTAATATCAATTTTAAATTGTTCATTTAATTTGATATTGAAAACAACATGAAAATAACTGAATTAGAATAAAGATATATTAAAACATAAAAAATATATTATTATTTTCTATAAAATTATCTACAGACCTTAACCTACCGAAATTATATTACTTTTATAGATTTTAAAATGATTTACTTGATTATTTTACTACTTGCACAAGCACTCAGACGGCGTTGCGTAAGAATTTAAGGTAATTATTTCATCACTGAAAATTAGAAATATTTTACCATGATTAAAAAAATAATTTATATATCAAATACAAATTTATAAGAAAAAAATAATTTATTTTGAACCTTGTTAGAAAATTTTAAAGATATTAAAAGAAATAGAGTGAGATTTTTTACTTTATATTTAAATAAAATAAGAAAAAAATTTAATCAATGGAAAGTGGCAATAAATTTTCCCATTTTCTGAGTTTTTAAGATTATGGATGAAATATACTCATAATATGAAATAAATTCATGTTTTATGGTCATTTTTTAGTCCTTATAATAATATTTTTATCCTTAATTACCCGATTTACCCATACCGAGGTGAAAAATATTACTACAGTTAATATTCATAACGGAATAAAATAAAAGGGATCTATTTATAAAATTTAAATATACTAATTATGAATATTTAATCCATTTTTCAAGATTCAATTCATATAATTGAATTTTTTTAAATTAAAATTAAACATGTAAAATGTGACGAAATATAATTTTTCAAGAAAATGACTTTTTATGTACAAAAGTATTTTTATACCAAATTTAAGAATAAAATTAATTATAAATTACATAAATTTATTATTTTTAATCATAAGTAACAAATAACACTTTAAAACTAATCTAAAATTAGAGTTTGACATTGTAAGAACTTGAAAAAAATACATTTTCTAATAAAAATTAGTATTTTTCATTATTCAATGAAAAATATTTCATTTCATAAAATAATCTTAAGAATTCACCATAAGATAATTTAGATAAGATGATTAAAATTTTAAATTAATTTTATCAAAGAAGACTTCTATAATTTCTGGAAATTAATTAAAATATTCTCTTACAAAAAGAAATGAAAACATTTTTGAAGAAAACATGTTTTAATGATTAAAATGAATTTACTAAAAATTGAGTAATTTTTTCAAATCATTAATCTATAATTTTTTTACTAATTATAATATTTATATTTATTTCATTATGTGGTTAATCCTTTTCATACCTACCAATTCAACAGCTATGTTATAATGATCATATTTAAATAATAATATTTCTCAGTCTGTTTAAGATCAGTGTTGTGTATCTTGTACACTATAAAATATAGCCTTTATTTTAAAATCTCTTGGTATTGCATATTTTTTTCACTGAAATAATTAAAGTTAAAAAGTACTAAGAATATGTGGATTGAAGGTCGAGTATAAATTCCAACCATTGGAAGAGGTTTGTGAAATATGTGACCAATTGGGTCACATGGTTTAAGAATGACTCACCATTTTACCATTCTAGTTGAGTATGAATTATAATACTCAAAATCTTGAGAATAAAAAATTTAAAGGAAAGTAGAATGAAATTATTATTGAAGCGGAACAAAAATCATCACAAAAGGAACATCCATAGATATCACATAGTGGGTTCTCCACACATATGATAGAATATTTGAAGATCCTTAAGGATATTGATAAGTGAAATAAAGTATTGGTAACCTTATTCTATTTTGGGTCACTCAAAATTCGAGGATTTGGTTCAATAATCCTGGTAAAATATAAGCTAGAATCGTAGAATTCAATTTTTTTTGTTGATGGATGTAATGATATTTTCTAAGCCTGTGTCAACCTTGTGATGAAGTAAATGAAGTGGTATTTCACTTCATCAATTATTTTGTTAAAATGTTGAAATATGGATGAACATTTATGATAGTTTATAAAACAAGGGGTAACTTGTTTCATGATGGTGAAAATGTGGTGGAGAAGATACCTCACAAGAAGAATAAGAAAAAATTTTAAGAATCTGTTGGAGATTGTGGACTCTAGAAAGGGAGGAAAAATAAGTATACACATGAAGAATTATAGATAAGGTATCTCTAGTATAATTGATTATAAAAGTAAGCATGAAGAAGGTGTTGTTATTTTAGGATACCAATGTCAATGTTCTGAAAGAAAAGTTGAAGTTAAGAGGAATAAGAAGAAAGAACCTTTGGCATGTCATATTACTAAAGTGAAAAAGAATATCAGTTTACCCAATATAAAATGGGTTTTGAAAAATAATTTGATAGCCAAAGTGGTTTTCAGTCAAAGGAGGAGTTTCATGCCAAACTATAGAGGTTGAAATATAAATTTCAACTGTCACTCATCAATGTCAAAGGTATGATTAAATTAACTGCCTATCTGACATGTTATTTTGATATTTATTGTTAATGTGGGAGAAATAAAATATAAATATCTTTATATTTATTCGATAATTTATTTAAAAAGGGGTATAAAGATAATAATGTTTGAGAATCCAAAGATATGTGTTTATCCTAATTTGGGGGATATCACTTATTGATTGGGAGAATATATTTATAGGGAGTTGATAAAATGGGGAATATATGAAGTGAGTATGGAAGTATGTGTTGTGAAATATTCTAATAGGTTTGGAGAGCATTTATATAGGTACTTCTTAGGCATGAGTTTAAAGAACACTTTTCATTATCATGTATGTAGGAACATGTTATACACTAGTTCAAATAATATTACTTCACAGGTGACATAAGAGTTGTTTCAAGAATTTAATATCGTATAGTGAAGAAATGGATTTAAGTCACTATTATAGAAAACCTGAAATTATTCTTTAATTTTATTCTTTCCTACACTATGTTCCTTCATGTAAGATTGGAATTTTTGAATAATTTACTAAGTGTGATGAGTTATAAAGGTTATTCATGTTCTTTGGTTTCTAAAACAATACAAAGGGGACATTTGTGTCGCCATTAATAAATAATTCTCCGAAATCAAGAAATTTTATGGAAATGGGTTGGTTATTGAGACCTAGGGGGAATTTTCTGAGATTTTACGTTGAATAAGACTTCCCTAGCATTGTGGTGTTTGTCTAGGAAAAAAGAAGTGTATTAGAGAAGTTGGTATGGTTATTGTGTAGCCTTTTGTTATAAATATATTAGTTATATTCAAATTCACATAAAATTAAGTTTATAATGTGATATAGAGGTTGATAAAAAGATTATATGTGTTTGAAAGTGGTCTATAGTTGTTTTGGAAGATGTACGAATGTTTTTCTCGAAGTAGAGATGTTCTGGATACTTTTGATGTTCCAAAACTGGAAGATGGTATTCAGAAGCTTGCGGAGTTTGGAGGTAAAATTATCCTAAATATGGACTTTTGATATGTTATGATGCTAAGGTATTTAGAATTTCGATGTTTTGAAGATATTTCAAATCCCTTGAGAATATACACAAGATACATATCATATTTAACGCAGTACATAATATCTTCCAAGGGAACAAAATCTAGGATCTAAGAAAGGTGGAGTTTATAAATATAAAAAGATTGGATTTGAATTTTGGAAAAGAAAATTAGTATGATTAACTTAACCCAATATGTAAAGGTAACTCTAGTTCTAAGTTGAAGTTTAAAATTTTGGAAAGTAAATATGAATGTTTATTTTTTCTCTATATGTAATGGTCACTCTAAATGTACAGGGATTGGAAATTTAGTAAAGACAACACAGAAGAGAAACTTGTATAAATTTATAAGAGTATATTTGACCAGACTAAATCAAAAATGTGGGAGATTCCCATATATAAGAGTAACATTGTTCATTATATAAGAGTAACTATAATAATATGGTATGAAAATGGTAATATCACCGGTATATAAGAGTCTTTAGTTTCATACAAAAAGTCACACTATATTGTGATGAAGAATTTCAATAAAATAGAAGAGTCCTTGAATAAGGGTTGATACATAATATTCTATATATGATAGGTAAGCAAATTATCTGATATGTAAGATATTTTACCTATCAAAAAATTGAAATGTGACTTGAGAAATAATACTTTTCTGGAAGTTAATAGGGAGTTTCAAAATAATGATTTCGATAAAAATGATGAGTTGGATCTTTTTATTACTATATTAAATTTGAAATGAAGAAAGTGAAATATAATTATTTGGAGAATAAGGGTCATGTCATGAATATGTTAGTCTTTTCATGATGTAATCCATTTATGAATAAATTCTTATAGTTGGGTTTGTGATTTAAGAGATAGTCACACCATGTTGACAAGAACATGTTGTTATATAGAATAAAGTGTGGCTTGCGGGATAGAGTCACACCATGATGAAAATTGTTGATAATTACTATCTATGCTATTTTTATATGGTTAAATTTAATGTTCTACAATTCATTAGTTCATTTCATGATGACCTAGACAAATCCAAAAACAGAATAATTTTTGGGACATGTTTATGAATATGTTGAGAGATATTGAAGAAGATTTCTTGTCTAGATTTTGAATTTGAAATTTGATTATGAAGATGGAAAAGGTATTGTTTCTATGTAAGATTCTTTAAAATAGTCTTGAATTTATATATCATGGGGATTATTTATGAATAACAGTGTATGTATAATAGTTCCCACATAGTGAGATAAGAATAAGCAGAAGGGGGAAGAAAAAAAAGAAAAATAAGAAGAAGAGTACTTACATATGTATATGAATAAAAAGAGTACAATCTTGGTTTGTATGTGATCATCACACATGTTTTTTGTATTTAAGAAGAATCCAAACATGTTTTAAAAATGTGAATAAGTTTTAGAGAACAATATCATTTTTGGATGAAAATCAAATCATATTAGAAGGATAATTTCTAACCATTCATTATAAATACAATAGTATAACTTGTCAGGTTACTTTTCAAGAGACAAAATTTTTGATATTATTGTATTACGATTCAAGTATATACCATAATTTTTTTATCCACAATGGTGATTATTATGTATCGTATAGTCTTGGGTGATTTCAGAACACAATAAGAATTAGCTACTCATTTGGACTAGGGATCCTTGTGTATCAAGTGTCTTTGTTCAATAACATTCTTTAGTGTGTGTGTGTGTTCAGTAGTGAGATCTGTCAATCCAATAAGTGTTAGAGTCTGATTTTGCAAGAAGTTATAAATGGTAAAATGGAATATTTTTCACTGATTCACCCACTTCATTAGTTAACCTTCATCACTCATGGGGCTATCAAAATACTTTTTATAATAAACGGGAATAAAATATATTTAGGATGAATATTTTAAAATTATTCTTATAAAATTTTAAAAATCAAAATTAATTAAACAATACAATTATTTAATTATTTGAAAAAAATAATTTTATTAAATGGATTTGAATTTCATTTATGTAAGGTATTTTAACTTATAAAGTAAATAAAATATTCTTTTTAAAAAAAATGATTTACATAAAAATGATAGAAAAATGGGTTAATAATGTATTGGAAAATTAGTATTCCAATTGAAAAAATTATCTTCAATTAACCATAGTTATCAACTATACACCAAATGAGAAATTAAAAAATTTACAAAAATCCTAATAAGCACAATCATTCCATATAAAATAGAATGAAAATTTATTTTAATAAAATTATGTCTAATTTGAAAATTCTCTACAAAATCCCTAACCATAATTTGATCTATAAAAAGTCATAATCAAAAACCAAATACATGATCATGATCTATAAATATTGAAATTATAATGATAAATAATAAATAAATTAATTTAAAATGAATATCCTTGGAACTTTATATAAATGTAAGACCAAGGATAGGATTAGAGTCGCAAAGGTAGACCGGAAAAGGGACATTATGCATTGATAGTGTGGTGTAGAGTATGAGGGGAAATAGTCATGGGTGTTAGATCTTACATAATGAAATGATGGGTAATGCTGTTTGGACAACTAAATAGGTAGACGATATTGGGCATTCGTAGCTAGATTCTAAAAGAGAAATTTCCAAATATCAATATTTTATGGGGTCATATAACATAAGGTGTAGTATATTCCATGGTGTGATATACTAAATGGGGATATAATATATGATATGTCATATAATACCTCACATTATCCTCTTCATTCCATATAATATATCATTTACATCCAACATATCATTTGATGATGTATTTAAGAGAGTTTTAGTGTTTTATTATTTTTAAAGTGTTCAACAATTAAAGTTACTATAATAAAATTTTATGCTACAAGTGTCGTGACATATGTATTTACTTATTGAATAATTTATAAATGTTCTAAAAACATATATCATCATTCAATTAATGAATTAAGTATATATAAGTTGATAAATGTCTCATCGTAAGTCTCTTTAATCTAAAAAAATCACTGAATAGACTCCCTTTTATCCCATCTTCTCACCTATAGAGGTACTATCACGTAGTGGATTGTTATAGGTCTTATGTATTTGATATATTATTGCAATAAATGGTGTATTGCCTTATCAAATGACTTGAAAATGAGTCTATGGTTTGATAAAGAAGTGGTGTGTTCTTTATTTTCCTTATTTTACTCCACATACAGCTTGAACCGCTCATGGTAGGTAATAGTAAGGGTTTTTCCATTTATGATACAATTATTTATATTATGTATTCTAAAAAACACTTAATTGGTATAAGATACAATCTAGTGATGATTTGGAGAAATGTAGTTTTTTTAAAACTATTAATAATGAAAAGGAGGAATATTACAGGTAAAAATACAATGATATCATTGTATGTGACATGGTGTTTCTTGATCTAAGCCATTGTATTGACATTTCATAAGGTGTGATAGAAGATATTGTTAGATGAAATATATCTAGTATTGCATTTAAAAATAGGGTAATGTGTTTCTTTAAATAATGTAATGATATCTCTTGGTGAAAAATAATATAAATCATTGGTTTTCTACACATCATTGGGTATTGTATGTGATTATATAACTTGGGATATCAAAGTGGAACTAGTGATGTGTGTGAATTCATGACAATAAGGGTTATTAATTATATTTTGGAACACAATTTGATATATCATTATTTATAATATTTAATAGTGATATAAGTTTTAACTAAGATATTATTCCTCATAATAAAGGTTTATAATATATCACATGTAGCTATATAAGATACATGTGGCTACGATATAGGGGTTAAAAAGTAATTTTTATTAATTTAGGAAATGAATAAAAAAATTAAAATTGATTAAAAATTATAAAATCATTTCACTACAAAATTTATATATTTAATTAACAAACAATTTATAAATATCATTTAACTTATGAATGAGTAAAAATTAAAGTCTTAAAAATTTATGAAATATTTAATAAACGGGAATTTTTATATTAATTTTTTATCGTAAAAAAACATCACATGTTATGGATCTATAGAATGTATAATTTTTTAAATAATTTAATAGTTTATATTATAAAATATAAAGTGTTCATATGAATTGAAATTCAAGATCTGAAGGGTTCATATTTATAATGAATTGTATATTCTAATGAATATGAAAAAGACTTATATACAATTTTATTTATAAGTATGAAAAGTTCATATTTATGTAATAAATATGAAATGTCCCCATGAATGTTTTATATAAAGAAATTCTAAAAATTATGTTTGGATAATAAATTATTTATATTCATATTTTTATGAATTATTCAGATATTGTATTATTAAATTATGAAGTGTTTGTCATTTTCATGATTAAATTTAAGAAATGATCGTTTATTAATTAATTAAATAATTATTCTTAAATATTATTGTTATGTGAAGTGTTCATATATGTGAATATTTGTATAGTTAATTTAAATTATTTAAATTTATAATATTAAATTTTTTACAATTGATTTAATGAGTTTCAATTAAGATATTATATATGGTTTAATTTAATTCAACTAGGGTCAGTGATTTGTGCATTGAAATTTTAAATTAGAGGTTTATTGCTACTTTTTCATATTTGAAATTAAAATCATTATAAAAACATTAACTACCTATTCTGTAAATATCACAAAAAATGATAATTTTTGTAGGACTTCTCACAACCCTAATAGGTCAAGCTTTATAAAAAAAAGTTTATGTTGGAAACTTTTCATGCTATACAGCTATTGAGTACAATATTTGGTTTCGTGTAATTTTATTTATTCACATGAAAAGTGTTTCAAGTGGTAATTTTTTATGATATATTTGGGTATTTTATTGTATAATAAAATGAGATATCCTACTCTGGATGCATAACATAAATCTTTAATAGTATTTTCTTATCAAATAATATATTTAGAACATATTAATTTTCTTTTGAATATGTACAATATACATAAATTAAATCATTTGAAGCTTGTATACATATAAGAAATAAATTATATGTATATAGAAATTAAATGGTGAGATCATTTTTAAAGACCCAGAATTTCTGTGGAATTTTTATTTTCTTAAATACATGGGAAATTTACAAGTCCGTGAAATTTGACGGTGCATGATTTCGAGACCCGTTGTGCCCGGAAGTAATTTTTAAAGTTTTTTTCGGTTATGTTCAGTAAACGTAGGAGCGGGTTTTTATAACATTTGAACTGGTTCTTGAAATTGAAATTTGAGGTCACCGTTGAACTCGCAACACCGATATTCGCTTAATAAGACTTTCACCTCAACACCATTTGGTCGAGAATAAAAGTTAGTTTCTGAATTTTTAGTGTATGAATTAAATAAAAATAAAGTTGTGTAGCTTTATTTTTATTTTTATTTGATTGGATAAAACCTCCACTTGGAAGTTGGAAGTTGGAAGTGTGGGGACCACCCGACCATAACCTCACATGAGAGGTTATGGTGGTGGGGCTCGCCCGAACCTAACCTCCGGTGAGAGGTTACGATGTGGGGACCACCCGAGACTAAACCCCCTATTAATGGTGGGAGAGGAAAACCTCTCAACTCCCCTCATTAATAAGGGAGAGTCTCTCCACCCCCCTCCTTTAATGTTCAAAATCCTCCTCTTTAATTTATTATGCCAACCTCATGAATTAATTAAGTAGAACCAACTTAATTACTTCACCCTTTTTGAATTCTTATGCCAACAATAGATTTTATAATCTATTACCTTGGATTCCTATTCTTTGGTTGGAAAAATGTTGGCAAAGGAGGATTAGAGCTTTTGAGAGAAAAGCTCTCGCCAATGAAGAATGAAGAACACTCCCAACGAAGAATGCTTTAGACTACAAAGAACGATCTTCTTAGACCTTCAACCACGGACTCCTACCGATGTGGAATGTCTTCGACTGACCTTCCCAACTCATCTTCAACAATGAACCGACACACGAGCTTGGGATTGGAAGTGTGTGGTGGATGCGACGAAAGATGACAACTTCGTCTTCTTCCCCACGACTCCATAGATGAACAACGATCAAGTAGGGGTTCGAGCTTTGTATTTTTTTCTCGTTCTTCATTTCCCATCGTGAATTAAGATTCAAAGCCGCATGTTATCACTCTAACACAGAGGGTGTGGGTCGAATGAACACGGCCCGACCCCTCCTCCTTACTTTGTGAATTTTAAAACTAATCGCAGCAGAAGTCCGGGTTGAGCGATTTTCATCAAAAACGGATATGAATTGAAGACGACATCCTGAGTAGTGTGTGGCTACTTCCAGAAAGAGAATCGGACCACCGAAACTCGTCCGTTGACCCACGGAAGGTTCGCCGGCGGTCGGAATCGGTGAACGTCACCAGCGACGAAGGGAAGGGTGGTCGGCACTCTGATCGGCCACATGGATGGCGGCAGTGAAACTGCACTTCCGAAGGAGTAGGCCACAGCCGACGGGCTGTGGCAATGCAGTGGCGGCCAGAGCAAGGCCGGCCGTGAAGAAGACAAGAGGCTTGAGCCGCTGGGTTGCCGTGAAAGGAGTTGTGCAGCGCGCGCCGCGCGGTGGAGCGAAGGGGGGAGGCCTTGGCCGCAGCAATGGAGGACGGGTGGCCGGCTCCACCAGCCGCCAGAGGAGGCATGGAGAAACCGTGCCATGCAGGTGGCCGATGGCCGCTCGGCCAGCAGGGAGGAGTGGGACCCGTTGCGTGGGTCCCGCGGGACACAGACCGGTGCCACGTGGCGCAGAATCTGAACTGCCCGAACGGCTTAGCCGTTCAGGACACTAGGGGGTGCGACCTTCCCCCTGGACACAACTAGTACGGACCCCATGGGGACCACTAGCCACGGGCCCACCGCGAGACGGACCCAGCGCGAGCCGCACCCAGCGCGGGCCGCACCTAGCGCGGGCCGGGCCGCCCCCAAGGGTCGGGCCTTCCCCGCAGATCGGGTGAGACCCACGGACCAGGTCGGACCCCAGTCTGGACCCAGGCCGGTTCGACTGGGCTGGACCAGACCCGGACCCGCTTTGACCTATTTCCACTCCTTTTTCTATTACATGAGCTATGGGTGTCCAATTGACAAACCTTCTGTGGCGATGGAATCCTTAGAGGGAGACGGTTATTTTGGTTAACCCCACTAGAGTTTTGGGTATAGTTGAGATACGGTCAGGTTGGATCGATCACGAATCCAACCAGGCCCCCGGGACTAAAAGGCTAATAACTCACAGACGAGGCGCTCGATTAATGCACCGTCAGTTGCGTTCAGACCCCTATGACACGAAGGAACTTTGGGATAATTCTTTGTGGGACTTTGTGGTAGTTGATGTATCGACACTTGGTTGAGGAGCGGAACTTCCCAGAATCAAGCGTGTGTTGTGCTGAATCCCTGTGGCTGGCTGCTTTCTAAGTACGATTCCAGGATCCTACATGGGTTCGAGAGCTCTGACTACTCTTCCAGGATCCTACGTGGGTTCGACAGCTCTGACTACTATTCCAGGATCCTACGTGGGTTCGATAGCTCTGATTACTATACCACTATCCTATGTGGTTTCGACAGATAAGGTGATTCAGTGTCTACATCTAATCATCTCTATCTCTGTATATAAGTTGTATACCTGTATGAGCTGAGTCTGTAAATTTTGTGTTTATCTCATGATTGAGGTAGATTATTTGATAACTTCAGTATATATATGGGTATATACCTAAGTGGGGTTATATGTTGATTTCATACTTTGTGGTTTATCCTTGTTGGATTTTGTGATACATTGAGGGTCTATGGGTCCCTATTAAGTATCGTTATAATTACCCCTACAAAGGCTATTCCCACACCTCATTGTGTTGGATGCAGACAACAGACAGCGTTGAACGAGGCTAAGAGTACCAGGACTAGACAGTACCCGAGGAGGACCTTACGGTGTGACGGTACACGAAGGAGATGAACAGAACTGGAGTGCTAAGGAGGCGATCTGTACCTACCCTTTAGGTAGGAACCTCGAAGGACATTCTAATGGCAGTATTTCCTTTCTTCTGTTGTACTTTCAGTTTCTTGTACTGTATTGTTGGGCTTGTATTTCCAACCCCTTTTACTTTCATCACACTTTTGTATTACAGTTTTTCTTAGTGTTTTGTTTCCATCCCATGCTCAGTTGCATGTGTCTAAAGGTTATAAAGGAAATTACGTCCCATTTTTAGGGTATTACTTTTTTGGTGATAGTTTCCATCCTCTTGCCTATGGAAGACGAGCTTAGGGTAGCCACAGCACGGGCCCCAGGAAACTGGTCATGAAAAAGTTTTATCAGAGGAGTCGGTTCTACCACAGAACATAGGACTCTGATCTTTATTTTCTATGAAGCAATAGTTTTATGAGTAGTGAGTGTGGTTCTTAGTTCAGGGAGTCCAATGTTGGTGCGGCGATTGACGTTTCCATACACTGGGACCCTGACTTCTGATTTCCGACTCAGTTTATGAAATCATTGATTGTGTGTGTTTTTTCAAAACAAAATTGAGTCAGCTCACCAGGTATAATATTTTGACCATGGAGCACTTGTTTATTTTCAGGATGGCCCCACACAGATAGGTAACCAGGGTTCCAGGCTTTGTACGAGATGGCAGCCCACCGAGCGATGAGGCCTCGGTGCAGGGCCCTATCATAGTGGAGGAACCAGTGGTACCACTACCCGATGGGCCATCGATGCCACCAGCCCTAGTAGTAGAGAATGCACGCTGCCTAAGCACATTGCACAAGTTCCATTGTCATTGGCCGCCTAGGTTCAGGGGTGGGATGGGCCCACATGCAGCTGAGGATTGGATGGAGGCTATAGTGAGAGTCCTCATACTAGTAAGGGCACAAACTGACCTTATGGTGATCTTTCCCATGAGTCTCCTTCAGGCGGCAGCAGACAGATGGTGGAGACTGATGCTCCAGGTGCATGATGAGGTGAAACTTCTCTAGGAATATATCGAGAGCATGTTTCGGGTTGAGTTTGTCTCGGACACCCTACGTGTAGTGTGGATATAGGAGCTACTTCATCTACAGCAGGGCAGCATGACAGTGGCACAGTACTCAGCGAGGTTCACCGACCTCTCGCGCTACTCCACAGATATGGTGCGAGACCCATTATTCAAGGCATGGACCTTCGAGTATGGGATCAGGCAAGAGATCAGGGATTCAATGATATCCCTCAGCATCTCGACGCAGGAGTAGGTGTTGGAGTGAGCCCTCTTAGTGGAGAGTTTCCTTGCTAAGTAGTCACCAGCAGTGAGACCCACCACTGAGCGACACGTAGCGGAGTCTTCTGTAGCTGGCAGAAGAAAGATGTCACAGGGATCCAAGCAAACCAGTCCATCTGGTGGATGACCTCAGGATACGGGTTCCGTTATGTGGGGCACACGAGACAGAGCCAGTCATACGAGGAGCAGGCAGTGCTACGAATGCGACGAGATGGGTCACATGGCAGGAGACTTTCTGACCCACCATGCAGATGATCAACAGACAGTTGAGGGACCTCCCAAGCAGAGGAAAAGGTTTGACCATGGTGGTCCGAAGGGAGCAGGTAGACGTGGCATAGGATCTGGCCGAGCCGTAGGTGGTGGACGACGTTTCAATCTCCTACTACCACCACCACCAGGAGGTCCACCCTGACCACATGGAGCAGGTGGATAGGTGATAGCTCTTCTCCAGGTAGCTGAGGCTTACGATCATATTGCTCCAGAGATGATACAAGATACCATTTGTGTCTATTACACCATAGCTGCAGTTCTTACAGACACATGTGTTAGTCATTCTTTCATTACCACAGCCCTCGTTCGGAGCTCGTAGATTTCGACGGACCTGCTAGCTCGATCCTTAAGGCTATAGACTCCAACGGGGGCAGAGTTGATGATTACACACTGGAGCCGACCATGTGAGTTTACTCTAAGAGGTGAGATCTTCGATTGGGATTTCCTCGTAGCGGCGTCGAGGCCTTACAATGTCATCTTTGGTATGGACTGGTTATCTACTGTACATGTTCAGAATTACTATATTAGGCGCAAAGTGCAGTGTGTCCGCACGGATGGGACCAGGTTTACCTTCATCGGTGAGAAGGGAGCCTTTGCAGCACAAGACAGACTTACTCGGAGGAGGGTGCAGCCGATCACTCATCATTTGGCCTGCCTTACCCTCAAAGTAGTAGATGTGGAGAGTCCGAGATATCCTGTAGTGGGGGACCAGTACGCGGATTTCTTACTTGATGATGTCTTAGGTATAACTCCTCGTATATAGGTGGACATATACATTGACTTGTACCCCGAGATGAAATCGATGTCTACACTAGTGTATCAAATGGCTCCCGTGGAGTTTCATGAGCAGCGGGTGCAACTGGAGGACTTACAGGGGAAGGGATTCAACCGGTCCAGTGTTTCTCCCTGGGAAGCCCTGATTCTGTTCTCCAAGAAGGCGGATGGGAGCTTGAGGCTTTGCGTCGACTACCATCACACGAACCAGGTCAGCGTGAAGAACAAGTACCCACTCCCGAGGATTGGCGACCTCTTTGATCAGCTGAAGAGAGCACGGTGGTTCTCAAAGATAGACCTCAGATCAGGCTATCACCAGCTCATAGTTTGAGACGAGGATGTATAGAAGACAACTTTTAGATGTCGGTACAACCACTATGAGTTCTTGGTTATGCCTTTCTTCATAAACAATGCTCAAGCAGTGTTCATGGGGCTCATGAATAAAATTTTCCATCCATACCTCAATTACTTTGTCGTAGTCTTCATCGACGACATTATGATCTACTCGACTAATGAGGAGGAGCATGCCTATCATTTGAGGTTAGTACTGGACACACTCTGATAGAACCCGCCTTATGGTAAGCTCTCGAAGAGCCAGTTCTGGATCTGAGAGTTTCACTTTCTAGTAAATGTCATATCAGAAGTTGGATTTGCAGTGGATCCAGCAAAGATTGAGGTGGTACTTGCCTGAGAGCCACCCAGGAGTGTGACGGAGGTACGGAGTTTCTTGGGTTTAGCTAGATATTACTGCAGTTTGGTGCCAAATTTCTCCATAGTTGCAGTGCCACTATCATCATTGACGAAGAAGGGGAAACCCTTTGTGTGGTCGGAGAGATACCAGAAAAGCTTTTAGGAGCTGAGGCAAAGGCTGACTAGTGCCCCCATCATGAGGCTTCCAGAGGAGGGCATAGGATACATAGTTTATTGTGACTCATCAGGGACTGGACACGGATGTGTCTTGATGTAGGAGTGAGCAGTGGTCTCTTATAGTTCATGACAACTGAGATAGCATGAGCAGAACTACGCTACCCATGACTTGGAGTTAGAAGTAGTGGTATTTTCCTTGAAGATGTGGCGACACTATCTGATGGGAGAACGTTTTACCGTGTACTCTGATCAGAAGAGTTTTAGGTATATCTTCTCCTAGAAGGACCTGAACCTGAGCCAATGACATTAACTTGAGTTCCTTCAAGACTATAACATTGATATATTCTATACTCCTAGGAAGGGGAACGCTGTTCTAGATGCACTCAGTAGGAGTTCTGGTATACAACTCCTAGGCGACGCAACAGAGCAGTTGGATACTTTACAGATATCTTCTGTGGATAGAGATGGAGCAGTCTTCCTTTATTCTCTTACAGTCACTCCTCCACTTCTTCAGTGAGTCAGTGAGGCACAGTATGGGGACACTAACTGCGAGACACGACTTTCTCAGATATCCACAGGGTAGGCACCTAATGGATTTTCTGAAGGTGTGGAGCACGTCATCCTCTTCATAGGACGTACTATGGTGCCAGTGTCACATCAAGAGTAAGTGCTGAGGGATTTCCACAAATCTTCTCTAGTGGTACATCCAGGAGTGGCAAAGATATACCAGGATCTCCGGCGACAGCACTGGTGGCCGGGAATGAAGAAGGCAGTTGCAGATTTTGTCTCTCGGTGCCTCACTTGTCAGAAAGTGAAGGCATAGCACCAGGTATCATCAAGCTTGGTTCATCCTTTAGAGGTCCCAAAGTGGAAGTGGGATGGGATATCCATGGACTTCGTGATGGGACTTCCACGTACATCCAGATGTCATGACTCGATGTGGGTGATTGTTGACCAACTCACCAAGTCGGCCCACTTCCTACCGATCAGAGAGCAGGGTTCAGTAGAGATCTTGGGACGCCTTTACGTGCAGAAGATTGTGTGGCTACATGGAGTACCTTCAATTATTGTCTCCAATCATGACGTATGTTTAATTCCCGGCTATGGAAGGGGTTGCAGGAGGATTTCGGGATGCAACTTCGTTTGAGCACCGCCTTCCATGCTCAGATGGATGGTTAGAGTGAGCAGACCATTCAGACCCTCGAGGACTTGTTGTGTGCTTGTGTCCTCGACTTCGGTCACAGCTGGGAGGATCACTTACCTTTAGTGGAGTTTGAATACAACAACAGTTATCCATACCCCATTAGGATGACACCTTTTGAGGATTTATATAGGCAACCTTGCAGATCACCTTTGTGCTGGACTGACCCAGGAGAGTCATCACTAGTGGGACCAGAGATGGTACGGGCTACCACGAAGAAGTTGCAGATCATCCAGGAGAGGATGAAAACTGCACAGAGTAGGTAGAAGTCGTATGCTGACATGAGATAAAGACCTATGGAGTTCAAGGATGGAAACCACGTCTTCTAATAGGTCTCACCTCAACAGGGTTTGTGAAGATTTGGTCGAGGTGGCAAGTTATCTCTGCGATTCATCGGACCTTTCTAGGTCCTCAGCAGAGTAGGCGAGGTGGCTTACCACCTGGCACTTCCCCCTCAATTGCACCAAGTGCACAACGTCTTCCACGTATCCCAGCTGAGGAGATACAGGCATGATCCGTCTCACATCATAGACCATGGAGAGATGGATGTCGATGATGGGGTGACTTTTACCGAGGTTTCAATGGAGATTGAGGATCGACAGGAGAAGGTCCTACATGGATGATTGATACCTCTGGTGCACGTTCATTGGCAGCACGAGAACCTCCAAAAGAGCACATGGGAGTGGGAGGCTCAGATGCGTGCTCAGTACCCCCACTTGTTCCATTAGTTCGCGTTGCAGCTTACGGGGACCTAAAGCCCTGAGGTGGGGAGAATGTAAAGACCCAGAATTTCCGTGGAATTTTTTTTCTTAAATACATTGGAATTTTATGAGTCTGTGAAATTTGACGGCGCATGATTCTGAGGCTCGGTGTACCCGAAATCAATTTCTGAAGTTTCTTTTCAGGTATGTTCAGTAAATGTATGAGCGGGTTTTATTAACTTTTGAACCGGTACATGGAATTGAAATTTGAGGGCACCGTTAAACTCACAACGCTGATATTATCTTAAGAATACTTTCACCTTGATGACAAATGGTTGAGAATAAAAGTTAGTTTCTGGGATTTAGTGTATGAATTAAGAAAAAATAAAGTCGTGTAGATTTATTTTTATTTTTATTTGATTGGCTAAAACCTCCACATGGAAGTTGGAAGTTGGAAGTGTGGGGACCACCCAACCATAACCTCCCATGAGAGGTTATGGTGGTGGGGCCCACCCGAACCTAACCTCCCGCGATAGGTTATGATGTGGGGACCATCCGGGACTAAACCCACCTAATAATGGTGGGAGAGGAAAACCTCTCAACTCGCCTCATTAATGAGGGAAAGTCTCTCCACCCCCCTCCTTTAATGTGCCATATCCTCCTATTTAATTTAGTGTGCAAACCTCGTGAATTAATTAAGTGGAGACAGATTAATTAATTCACCCTTTTTGATTCTTATGCCAATGATAGATTTAATAATCTATTACCTTGGCTTTCTATTCTTTTGGTTGGCAGAAGGTTGGAAAAGGAGGATGAGATATTTTGAGAGAAAAGCGCTCGCCAACGAAGAATGCTCCCAACGAATAATGCCTTCGACTACGAAGAACAATCTCCTTCGACCTTCATCCATGGACTCCTACCAACGTGGAACTTCTTAGACCAACCTTCCCTCCTCATCGTCGTCAATGAACCGACACATGAGCTCAGAATTGGAAGTGTGTGGCGGATGTGACGAATGACGAGAAATCCGTCTTCCTCCCCGTGACTCCATCGATGAACAACAATAAAGTAGGGGTTCAAGCTTTTTATTTGTTTCTCATTATTTGTTTCCCTTCATGAATTATGATTCAAAGATGCATTCTATCACTCTAACACGGAGGGTGTGGGCTGAACGAACATGGCCCGACCCATCCACCTTACTTTGTAAATTTTGACGATAATCGTGGCAAAAGTCTAGGTTGAGTGTTTTTTCTCAAAAATGGATGTGGATCAAAGATGACGTCCCGGGTAGTGTGTGGCTACTTAAAGAATGAAAATTGGACCACCAGAACTTGTCCGGTGACCCGAAGAATGTTCGCCGGCGGTCGGAATCTGCGAACGTCACCGACGACGAAGGGAAGGGCGGCCAACACTCCGGCTGGACGCATGGATGGAGGCAGCGCAACCGCGCCGCCGGAGGAGTAGGCCATGGTCGACAGGCCACGACGGTGCGGCGTTGGCCGGCGCAAGGTCGGCCGTGATGAAGACCGACGACTCGGGCTGCTGGGTTGCCGGGAGAGGCGCGGCACAGCGTGCGCTGCGAGGGGGAGCGAGGCAGTGGGGGGGGGGGGGGGGGCTTGGCTGCGGTGATGGAGGATGGTCGGCTGGCTCCATCTGCCGCCAGAGGAGGCGTGGCACAACCGCGCCGCACAGGAGGCGGCTAGCTGCTCAGCCAGTTGGGAGAAGTGGGACCCGTCGCATGGGTCCCGCGTGACACATACCGTCGCCACGTGGCGAAAAATCTGAATCACCCAAACGGCTTAGCCGTTCAGGACACTAAGGGGTGCGTCCTTCCCCCTGGACGTGGCTAGGGTGGACCCCATGGTGATCGGCAGCCACGGGCCCAGCGCGGGCCAGTTCCAGTGCGGGCCGGGCTCAGCGCGGGTTGGACCCAGTGTGGGTCGGGCCATACCCGCAGATCGGGTCAGACCTATGGACCAGTTTAGACCATAGTCCGGACCTGGGTCGGGCTGGGTCGGGCCTGGTCAGTCTGATTGGGTCGGACCGAACCCAGACCCGCTTTGACCTATTTCCACTCTTTTTCCCAGAACTTGAGCTACGGGCGTCCGATTGACAAACCGTCTGCGGCGATGGAAACCTTGGAGGGAGAGGGTTCTTTTGGTATACCCCACTGAAGTTTTGGGTATAGTTTTGATATGGTCTGGTTGGATCGAGCACAAATCCAATCGGGCTCTCAGGACTAAAAGGCTAATAACTCACAGAACGGGCATCCGATTGACGCGACGCCAGTTGCATTGAGACCCCTATGACGTGGCAGACCTTCGGGATACTTCTTCATGGGACTTTGTGGCAGTTTATGTATCGAAACTTTGCTTGAGGAGCGGACTCTCCTTGAATCAAGCGTACTTTGTGCCGAAACCCTATGGCTGGCTGCTTTCTGAGTACTGTTCCAGGATCCTACATGGGTTCGACAACTCTAACTAATGTTCCAGGATCCTACATGGTTTCGACAACTTTGATTACTGTACCACGATCCTACGTGGGTTTGACAGAGAAGATGATTCAGTTTATACATCTAATCATCTCTTTCTCTCTACATAAGTTGTATACATGTGTGAGTTGAGTCAGTATCTTTTGTTTTTACCTCATGATTGAGATGGATTACATGATAACTTCGGTATATGTATAGGTATATACCTAAGTGGGGTTATCTATTTATTTCATACTTTGTGATTTCATCCTTGTTGGATTTTGTAAGACCTTGAGGGTCTTGGGGTCCCAACTAAGTATCTTTATACTCACCCCTACACAGGCTATGCCTGCACCTCGTTGTGTTGGATGCAGATGATGGACAGCACTGACCGAGGATGAGAGTACTGTGCCTGGATAGTACTCGGGGAGGACCTTACGGTGTGACGGCACATGGAGGAGACGAATGGACCTGGAGTACTTAGGAGATGATGTGTACCTACCCTTCGTGTAGGAACCTCGGAGGACGTTCTTGCAGCAGGTTTTCCTTTCTTCTGTTGTACTTTCAGTTTCTTGTACTTTAATGTTGGGCTTGTATTTCCGGACCCTTTTACTTTCAGCACACTTTTGTTATACAGTTTTACTTAGTGTTTTGTTTCCAACTCATGTTCTGTTGCGTGTGTCTATAGGTTATAAAGGCAATGTCTTCCCAGTTTTAGGGGATTACGCCTTTGGTGCTAGTCGCTAGCCCCTGGCCTATGGAAGGCAGGCATGAGGTAGCCACGACACGGGCCTTGAGGGACGGGTCGTGGAATCTTTAAAATCAATAAAAATTCCAAGTATTCAATTCCTTTCAAAGTGAGTATGTGTTAAGACCTCAATCATCCAATGAGATTGGGTTTTTTAAAATCCAAGTGACCATGGATTATCTTGTGTAAATCTCCAAGAGTATAATAGCTATTCTTTGAGAGTAATGCAAAAGTGATCTTAAAGTATAGTAAAATATCTATCTATGAGCTTTTATTTATTATCAGTTGGGTAACACTAATTGTTAGGTAATCGATAAAATTTAGAAAGGAAACTTAATTTGATAAAATTGAGTAATTAATTTCATTCTCAATCATTCAAGTTTTATATATGATATATCTAACATTTTGGTACCCCAAAATATTTAAGTTATTAGAATAATTCTAAATTTGATTCAAAACTTAGTAAAATAAAGATCATGTCTCACAAATACGTATAATGTAAATGGGTCATAATTTTAGTGGGAGAGTATTCAATAGAAGTCATTATTGAATGCTTATAAAGTTCGAACTCATGTGAAAAATTTGTTTATTATAAAACACAAACTTTGGTTTGTTAATGATGACTATAAATGGTAAATTTACTTAAAAGAGTTTCCTATACCAGTATAATCACATAAGAAGTTTTTATTGGTTGTGAAGATAAGTAGTATTAGAAAAAGGTAGAGTATGTTACAAAAATCAATATATTTAATTCTAACTGAAGATGTTTAACATCACACATGTTTATAGATATACAAGGATACATAATTTGAAAATAATGTTTTTTAAGGTAGATCGAAACCTCTATGTTTTCAATGATGTAAGGGTTTCTACATTGAGGTAGGGAAATGGGATCTGCATCTACATAATGAATTACTTATAGAATTTAAAATTTGTTAATATATAGAATCCGTAAATAGAATTTTGTTTTATGGTTCTAGTTCGATTTGATGGTATTTTATTTTGTGTTTAAGAGTTGAATTATTTTCATGTATGCATGGAAAAAATTTCAATAATTTTACATATGATTATTGGTTTGCTCATTATAGACCAAGATAATTCATACTATAATAAACATAACAAGTAGTGTTAGGATTGTTGATTCTAAAACCACCTCATAATGTTTTTTGGGAGAAAGGATAATTGGATTGTTAACTATTTAACATAATACACATTGATGTTTATGGTTTAATAAGAATATGTGTATGTGGTGGTTATATTTTGAAATCTGTGAAATGTCTGAAGTGTTTAAATTAAGATTTACAATTTTCTTCATCTTATTATAAAAAAATGTTAATTATATGGAGGTGGATAATACTTGAGCCAATAGATTACTAGTCATTTAAGAGTTTAGAATCATTTCATGTTTTAATCAAGAATATATTCATAGATTTTTCACATTAAATCGCCTTACATGTAAAGAAATGTAAAAGAAACAATATATGATATGGATTAGAAATGTTTTTTATTTATTTTATGAGTATTTTTAGTTGTGAAGTTTATATATGATGCTTTGATTGGATTTGAAATTAAATATTTTTATTTGTTTGATTTTCCATTGTACAGATGATTTGTTATTAGAATAACACTTTAGGGCATAAAAATCTTGTTGCTTGATTGAATATATTCTTTAAAAAGGTGTATAAATATTTGAGAGTTCAAAATTTTCAAGTTTTTATACATATTTTATCTGTGATTTAGAAGATGAATTTGAAATAAATGAGTTTTGAATGATCTGGAATTAATTTTCTAAAATGGATTTAAACGTGATTTCTTATGGCTTTAAATTTTTTGAAGTAAATGAAATTCGTACATTAATTTTAATTTGAATTATTAATATAGAATATAATTCGGATCCGCACGGGGGAGATTGAAGATTTCGTTTGTGGATGAGGCTCAAACCAAGGTTATTTTGAGCTGGTTGCCACGACCCAATCATGGGGGTCTTGTCCCACACCAGAATGAGCATCAAAGCTGCGGTTCATCTGGTTAGTCCCTATCGAAGAGATGAGAGTCTCCCCGACAAAGAGGATGATGGTGCATGTCAACCTTGACACCACTGGTTGGGAGTTGGGGCCACTCTCATGATGAGTCCATGGCAGGACGAAACCAGTAAACCTCACATATGAAGAGCTGGACGACTGAATCCCACCCCCCTTGGAGGAGGCTGGGGTGCCGCACGGGCGAACCGCTGTGTTGAGACACTCATCCCGTGACAAGTGGTATCAAAGGGAATGTGCCTCGTGGTGTTGCGGAATGTTGCCAGATGGACCTTGGTGGTGGGAGCGGAGTCCCGGGGTGTCATGCGGAGGTGACACGACACAGAAGGTTGCACTTGAGAGAAGTCTGAGGCAGAGATGCCATTATGAAGGGTGGGTCTCGTGGAGGTGGTTTTCGACCCTGAGAGAGAGGGTGGACCACGGTGGTTTGCGACCCAGAGAGTGGGTGGGCCATTGATGCCAACGACAAGGAAGGAGCGTCCCCTGAGGCCATGCTTGGTAACCGCTTAGTTGGAAACAGTCGCGGACACACAGAAGGCCACGATCCTGTATGCACGTGGGCGTGCATGGAATGGTGGTGGGAGAATGTCACGACCCAATCATGGGGGTCCTGTCCCACACCAGCAAGAACATCAATGCTGCGGTTCATCTGGTTAGTCCCTATCGAAGATATGAGAGTCGCCCTGACAAAGAGGATGATGGTGCATGTCAACCTTGACAACACTCGTTGGGAGTTGGGACCACTCTCCTGATGAGTCCATGGAAGGACGAAACCAGTGAAACTCACATATGAAGAGCTCGACGGCTGAATCCCGCCCGCCTTGGAGGGGGCTGGGGTGCCACACGGGCGAACCGCTGTGCTAAGACGCTCAGCCCGTGACATGGTGCTGAGTCCAGATGAACTCGAACATGGAGAATGGAATCGAATATGCAAGATCAGTCGAGATTATTGATGAAAGATAGTATCAAGTGTTGAAATTGATCCGCGATTGAATAGGGTTTGATGAACATTGATGAGGGGAGGCTGGATGCGCTTGAGTTCGTACTACGAAGTCGTATGGATGAAGCTGCAGCACAATGAGACCCGATAATGATGAAGGTGAGCCGAAACCTTAAAATTTAGAGTTCATCCAAGTTTGATTAATTGAAGAAGCGGGACATTGAGCTGTTAAAGGAGAATTCGAGATTGGAGAAATGAAATTCACCTAACGCTGGCTTTTACCAGATCTGGTTACACTTTTAAGTTGAACTGAGCTCAATCATGAGAGAGACCGAATTGCATATGAGAATTTTTTGTTTTCTCATTTTCATCATATGGATATGAAAGATAGTGAGGCCTCGAAGTCCTCTGTTATTGTTTATGCATGTTCGTTGAGGGTTTCACGCAGCCTGTTTGAAGAAATGGCCACATCAACTTGCTGCTCCTCAAGGCCCCTCCAAAGCATCGTGACACCCCTGAAGAAGTAATGGCTAGCTGCCCAATCTCCCTTGTGAATGAAATGTACCCCTGCTTCAACAAAAATAATCCATTCTTGATCCCAAAACCAGCCTCCCACTAGAATTCCCAAGCCTAAAGCTCTGTCTCATGATTCCACACTAGTCATCCCCTTTACATAAATGACTCCACCCAAGAGTTCGTGCACACTCAATCATTGCACAGTGAGGGCCGAATTCAATCAAGACCGAATCCACACACCCAAATCAGTTATGAAAATGATGATAAATTAGTTGGAAGACTGATCTTGATGAGGAAAACAACTCCATATTTGATAAACCAATAAGATGAGATTACCACGCTTGTTCAAAGGAGACTCGAACCAGCTTGAAGGTGAATAGATTTTCGATTGCTGGTCCTTTATTTTTTTATAGGTATGAAAAAAAAAGAATGAGATACCAGTTCTGTATTTTGATACTCTTGTTGAAACCCTGACATACAAATAAAGATGTTATGCATGAGTGATCAATCAAGCAAAGAAAGTAATGGATGGTCAGGGGTAGTGGTGAAAGGAAAGAGCAACAAAATTTCCACCCTTTAGTAACCACTTCAGGCCAAGCCCACCAGTTGAAGCCTAAAAGTGGTGATGTCTAGGCCCCAGCTCACCATTTTTTTAAATCCCAAATACAGTGACTCTTTGTTGAATACCTGAGTCCATGGTCTACTCCGCTAGTCCGAATAAAGACCATGCCCAACTTCCCAGACCAACGTTGTCCAGAACTAGGCCAGAATAGCAGTAGCATGTGCATTATTTTCTGCTTTTCACATGAGTACAATGAACATAGTATAATATTCACCACACTTTGAAGCACGGAGGCTTGAGATAATTCTCGAAGGTTATGAATATAGATGACGGGAAGAGGTTTTTATCTGGGATGAGTCTCGAAGATGCTCGCAAATGAATCTATCTCTAGTCATGACATGTGGAAGAAACCTAGGGAAAGATATGTTCACTAGATCCCACGACACTGAAATTCAAGGATAATGAAAACTCGGGATAACTATAAATATGTCCCCTCTAGAATAGTAGAAAATATTCAACTCCTGATTTAAATAGGGATTACTGTAATTCTTTTTTCAATTTTATTCTCAATTCATTTTTTACTAAATTATTTATTGTTTTTTTCTCTTCTCCCCTATTTCATTGTGATTAGTAATATGTTTGATGTCTTAGATATCTAAAAAATTCATTGTCATGGTGAGATAACCCATATTGCGTGATCCAAGGAGAATTATAGTGGTGCACTTGATTTTTTGTGTTTCAATTTCTCACTCTATTTCATTGAATCTAGTGCGATAGTGAAGATGATGTGTAAAAAATGAAATTGTCTTTCTATATTCCATCAAAACTACTACACTCCTCTATATTCTGTACTTCAATGTATCTCTCTATTTAGACCACACTTCATACTAGTGGAGTTGTGTGATTTGAAAATAAAAAAGGTATTTAATTGAAGGTAGGTGTGTGAGTAGGAGGGTTCACTCGATTGAGGAGTGGTCTTGCTCAATCACCAATGAGACCAAATGTGATCATTGGTCTATTTGAAGATACTTGAAAAAATTAATAGTTCCATACAAAATGAAAATTGTTGGTAGATTATGGGAATTAATAGTTCCATACAAAATGAAAATAGTTGGTGGAGTATGACAGAATGATATTGAGTCTGTGCATTGAGATAGGATATTTAGAACAGATGTAAATAATGATCCAACCGATTGCAATTCACCCTAGGACTACAAACGTTTCTCATGAACCCGTGTTTTTCTATTTTTATTTTACTTCAAATTCATAAACCAGATAAACCAAACATCATCTCCTACCTTCATACTTTCAAAAACATTGTAAAAAAACATATCAACGTTAGTATAGTGAAACTATAAGGCTCGTCTCCTTGAGAGACGACTCTGGTCAGCCACTAGGTTGAATTCTAGGTTTTATATTTTTTGTTTATTGAGGGTTCTCTAACAGGGTTATCATCAACTTGGAACCATTTTATGGGAGTTAGGCTGAGTTTTCACTATCTCAGGCACATTTGTAATCAGAATTTCTTATTTTTCTTTCTATTTATCTATTTTTCATCTTTATCCCCCTTTATTTCTCCCCTCCACTATGGGACAACCATTAAGGGGTGACCATTATGTAATAATGGATCACCAATTCTATACCCAGTTTACATTCCCACAGGAGCCCTGGGAGGAGCAATGATAAGAAACCAGTGTAAAATTACTTTGGAAGGGTGGAAGCCAAAAAGAAGAAATTCGTAAAACTGAGATGCAAGAGATGATGGACAAACTGGAAAGGATCAACAAACCCCCCACTAGTGCGAGATGTGATGGAAGTTCAATTTCTTTGCAGGGAAAAATTGCTGGCCCAACTTGATAAACTCAAAACACTTTTTAGAATCATGTAAAACAAGAATTAGAAGAAGACTATAAAGAGGAAGAGGAAGTTACACTTGAAGATCAATTCCCACTTATCACAACAACCCAGACGGAGGGAAAACATCAAGCTAAAAAAGAACTACCCCTTTTTATGAATTAATAAACCACCGAGGGGCCCTGTACTTTAGAGAAGAGTTGAAAGTTGAAATAAATTAGGAAGATATTTCCCTTTTGAAGGTGTAGCAAAAGCTGGTGGGTTAGGGATTTAAAATTTTTCATCACCGGGATGACAGAACGTGTCGTCTTCGGTGATCCAAGGCCTTGTACGGTCCATCGATGTTACATTAATTAAACTAAGCATGAAAATTAAAACCAAACGTGTATCTCATTCAAATCGAAGCGTTCTTGTCCATCGCTTGTCTCTAGCTGATGTTGCTCTAAGGATCCAAATTAGAACTCATCTAGATCATCCACACATGCTTCAAAAATCTACAGGAGTATCAATCATTGAATTCTGTGTGCTAGCGCGTAGATCCGAGGATGTCTTCGACGCCCTGATGATCACCACATCGATGTACCTTCGATGCAAGGAGATGAGCTCAGTCTGAACATTTAGATCGAGAGCTTATCTCTCTATAAAGTAAGAGAGGAGAGAGGTTTTGATGAATTCACAGTAAATAGTCGTAGTGTAAGTGCATGTACCCTCTTATTTACAGTTGATGGTCAAATTCAAGGAAAGGGTTCCCCGACCTCCGTTTATTAAACTTTCACTAAATAAATAAGTATGACGAACTAAACTGTGTCATAAATATTATTTATATTTTTTCACACATATGTAGTATATATTATATATATTATGTGATAAAACCGAGTCATTAACATGACTCATAATTCCCTCTAATATTAAAAAAATATGGAATATTAAAATAATATTCGTTCGAATAATATCATTTCTAGTATTCACTAAATTCCTTATAAATACAATCAATAAATAAATTCCACAAAGTTATTCTTTAATTGAACAATAATGAATTTATTTATTTATTGGTGATCGATATCTTGGAAAAATCTCGGACCCTGTGGTGGGATTCATCATGTCCTATATACATATTCAACTGAATATGGAAAATTCATGAATACGCTATTATGTGTGGACCTTAAGCCCCTTATCATTGTAGTAGTGAATTAAATTCACAAACCAAAAGAGAATTCTAGCAACAAATCAAAGCTACTAACGAGATAAAGAATAGTTATAATAATGACAACCAACCTACGAACACATACTGTGTATTATAATCTTTTTATCTTTAGATATATCATAAAGATGGACGTACACTGGTGTTATCATCATTTCTTGCTTTATTGTTTGTTGATATATCTGAATAAATTTACCTTCGACTACCTTGTCCAATGATTCATAAAGGTACTACCATCCTAATCAACCAGGCCCGAGATATATTACTTCCTCAACTCAGAAAAGACAAATTTTTTCATGACTCTTCAACCAATGTCATACCATCAATGATGCACCCAACACAAGCTACCTGACCATAATTTCATTATCATGTTTTTTGCCTTGTATCAATGTATGAGATCAAATGGAACACACTGGTAATAATCTCAAGTCAGACTAATAAATAGGTATGCATATATGAACAAACAATGTCCCATGAAATATGTGGTGTTCCTATTGGAAGATCTATCCTCATGATGTAAACTACTAGAGGCCACCAAGTGAGAACTTCATGAGAAGAAGTCTCAATACTTATGAGCCTCGAACACCTGATAGTCAGACATCACTGTGTCCAGTCAGTATGATGAATCTGAACCATATGACCTTTGTTTAAGATTAATATCATAGTATCTAGAGGTTCTCATTATAGTCTAAGAACTTATATATCCTTTTGATAAGACAATGAATCTTTTGATATTAGAATTAAATAGTGGACGCATAAATGTATACACTATAATGGTAAGAATACATCATGTACATCTAATTGTATACATGATATAGTAATGAAAATTATTGTTTAGTTGGATTTAGGAAACCCACTATTACAACACTCCCACTTACACTTGAGCCAACTTTCTAACCATACTTGTTAGCTCTCACATGATTAAAATAAGGTTTTTTATGAGTCATGACTTTAACTGCTAGGTCTTCCCCATTTTTACTGTGTTGAAATTTTTCTATGTGTGACCTCACCACCTTGAGTAAAACAACTCAAGAGATGGTGTCCCTGAGTGTATATCTTTTGTCCAATGTCATAAGATGAAATCATGACTAGAACTAGTAAAAGATTTATCATGATAAAAATTTACTTACTAGGTGTGATTCTAAGAACTAGAACAAATAGTTGCGTTAAATAACTGCTTCTTAGCTACCTCCAAAGTTTCCACATTCTTGGTATTTGTTGGTATAGATACCACTGGCTTGTATGAGATTGGCTAGCTTATCCCCTTATCCTAGAGGTGATATTAGATCACACTACTCTAAGGAAGATTAGTTTATTTCCCCTCAAAACTAGTATCCTTTACTCTCCACTTACCTGGTACACATCCTCTGTACTTGCTCAAGTTTAATTGGATATTTCTGACTACTCCCCTTGTTGTTCTCTTTGATATAATTGATATTTTCCTACTATAAAGTATATCTTGGAAATATCAATTCATGTACATATAATTCCATACGTGATTGATCCATTACTGTGGCGTATGGAATCCAACTCATCACTTTAATCTCCTCCTTTGCACATACACGTTTTCTTGAAGAGATTTTTGTCATGTGACACTAGAAACAATTCTCTCTCAAATTGTTCCAACTTGTATTTTGCAATATTATTTCAGTATATGTAGGATTCAATAGGTCCAAGAAACCATTAGATCTACCTGAGTATATCCTTTTCCCTAGAACTTAGGTTGCAATTTTAAGTCAATCTTTGGTGAGTTACTTTCATCCTACTCTTAACTAACTGTAAGAACAATATATATTTTCCATATGTTACCAAACATATTTCACTTAAAAACAATGGCGCTCCCACTAAACTGTGGTAGACACATTGTAAGGATTCATTCAAAATGAATATTCTATGATCTTGTTGCTTACTTTAATCCTGAACTAGATTTATTTAATGGACACCCTTATTGGCATTCTATAATGTCACAATCACTATCTGGTTTCATTGTATTGACACCTTCTGCGATAGGTGGTCTTTACATCCAATGCATAATGTAATGATAAGGAAAATTAGCTATGACATGTGAAATTCTAATTGATTTAGGTATAAAAACATTGTGTTCCAATTGATATTTATTTACACCACACTTATTCCATCCATGCATTGTGTCACTTGAATACCCACCACTATATTCAAAACAATAATCCCCCATTTTCATTGATACATGTAATCCTTTGTTGGATTTTAATTGATCGTGTCAATCTTAGTTAATTTACATATACCACATACCTATAGGAATTATTATTCTTACTGAATAATGTATCAACGACCGCGGTGAATGTTAAACAATTACTATGGATTCAACCTTCCTAAGTAGTGCGTGTCACCAAAACAATCTTTTTCCATAGGATCTTGGGGAACATGTTCTTATGACAACTATTTGTCTATCTCTAGCATTTTGACTAAATCCAAGAAAATATTTCTCTCACTATCTCATGTAGTGATGTGCACACTTTTATCGAAATGTAGTCTATCACTTGACTACAAATTTTATATCATAGGTATTGTTAGGTCTATAAGACCTATCCATTCCTTAAGCTTTTATTTTGAAAATCACAAACACCTTCTTCATAAATATATTTCTTTACACTTACATAAATTTACTTATAACCAATATTTCCTTAGACTTTTGAGTTAAATAATTTTTTATTAAGGTTTTTAGAAATCTGTTTTCTTTCATATCGGAAAAGTTCATTAGGTTCCGAAATTTGGTTTATAGTTATACCATACTAGAATTCCTTAAGACACTATTTCCCATTCTCTGTTTTCACTGTGATACTGATTTCCATCTTGAATGAAATCTGATATCATACTTTCCTTATACTTCGATTTCCAGTTTTTCTGTTTTCTAAAGTTCTTAAATTCCGACTTCCTGGTTATCGGAACCGAAGTTCCTTAAGACATATTTGTCATACCGATACCAAGAATCCCAATACTGAAATCCTTATACCATTTTTAGGCCATAACAGAAATTTCCATTTCTCTTTTCTTAATAATATTTTCTTACTACTATTTATGTTAGAAATAGTGATATAGTTTCTTATGATACTGATACCGGAGAATAAGAAACTGGTACTGAGAATTTCTTTATACACTGTCTTCCATAATCTGATACCAGTTATATTCTTTCATGTCATAAATCATGATACCAGTACTGAATTGGTAAAACTGAGTTTTTATAAAATATTTCCTTATACTTTACTTGTACCGATTTTATGAAAATTCATTCAAAAAATTTTAATTCTGGAATTTATTATTCAAAACTTTATTTCCTTAGAATTATGAACCTTATAATTTCTTTCACATCTTTCAATTTTATTGGATTCAAATTTCCTTACACTTATGGCATACGATCTTTATATTCATGGTTAGTTATATAAAACGATGTCGTTGTTTCTATTATAAACTAACCATTTTATGTTTTCCACGTGTCCAGGTCCCTCCAAGATTTAAGGAAATATGACCGTTGGAGTGGAACCGACCAGTAGATTTTGAAAGCTATAAATAGGACCTCAGATGATGAGATCCAGATTGATTAGTAGTTGAATCGATGAGTACACCAGTTCACTAGTTCACATGTTTGCATTTTGGAGTTCATCTCTCTAAAAGTGAATTGCTATAGAGTGAGAGGCTCTTATAAACTCTCAAGATTCATGCATAAAGTTTTAACGACTTGTTCAAACATTGCTTCGTGTAGAATTTGCTTCGTGCAGAGGTGTGATTTCCTTAAAATCAGAGACATCAAGTTGTGAGGTCAGAGGTGTCGATTTTCTTAAAAATCGAGGGCTTGTAGGGATAGCAAGACAGATACCGATCTTAGGATTGAGGGTTTACCCGAGTTTGGGTAAGATAGATTTTCTCGTAAGTATAAAATAAGGGACCTTTATCCAAGGTTGTTGGATACCCTCCTCTTTGGGTTAAAAGAAGATTTTAATTTTTATGCTCCTTTATAAAAGTTAGGAAGTTTTCTTTTTGTATAAACTTTCTAACTTGTATCTCTGTTGGTAAGAGATTCTATACGCCTTATGGTAGAATATCTTTTAAAGATATGTTTCTTAAGCTTTATATTTGAGAACTTTATATTTGTTTAAGAAGGTGTTTTCTTATTGGAGGTGTTGTGAATTTTGTTTATACAAAATTTCATTAAGAAATTTTTAAAGTATATAAAATTCACCCCCTCTTGTATATTGTGCATATTCAATGCTTTTGCGATCCTTATATTGGTATAGTGTAGTATATCATACTACATACCAACCTATCAATTGGTATCATAGGAGGTTACCACATACTCTGAATCGATTTATCAATTTGTTTCAGAGTGTTGGCTCAATCTAAATTAATAACACGGTTAGATTCAGAAGAGAAATCATCTTCTTCATATTTTCGAAATCAGATTTACGGAATCACATGTCAGGACTCATATTTTTCTTAGAAATACTCTAGTTATTCTTTTTCTTAGTCTTTAAAATTTTTCTTAAAGTTTTCTTTAAGAAATTTATATTTTCTTTAAGAACTACTACTAACCTTTTTGTCGAAGAAAGGTATATATTTTTTTATGGCAGGATCTATGCATATTGGTTCTTTGGAAAATTTAAATCCTACCAGACCTCCTATTTTTGATGGAAACGATTATGATTACTAGAGAGATAGGATGATGAATTTTTTTATTAATAAAGGAGTTGAAAACTATCTGATGCTGATAGGAGATTATAAGATTTCTGATAAGTAATTGAGAACTTTTACTAATCAGGAGAGAGAAGAATATAAAACTGATTTCAGAGTCATAAATACATTACTATGTTCCTTGACTAGGAACATCTATAGTCAAATATCCTCATGTGAAGCTTCAAATAGTATCTGGAAGAAATTGGAAGTTACACATTTTGGAACAACTAAAGTTATCGAGACAAGAAGAGCTATGTTGAGAGATGAATATCATGGATTTAGCTTTCCTTATAGAGAACCCATAAGCAAAGTTCAACAAAGATTCATGAACATTGTGAATAGCCTACATTCTATGGGAGAAAAAGGTCTTGATTATGAAATAATTGTTGACAAGATCATAGACATCATGCCTATTGAATGTGAGTCCAAGAGGATAACAATTGATGAGAAGAGGAAAGTCACTAAGATTTCCTTAAATGAGATTTTTGGAAATCATCTTCAGCACGAGACTAGAATGAAGGGAAATGTGGATAATATTAAGAAAAATAATGGGAATAGAAGTGTAGCATTCACAACAACTTCTAACTATACGAAATCCAAATATCCAGAAAGAGTTACTAGATCAAAGTCAAAGAAAGTTACTATTCAGTCAGAATCTAGTGATACAGAAAAATCTGAGAATGAGTTATCTAATCTAGCTCAGAGAATGAACAAGATAGTATCCAAGAAGAACTATCAAAATAAGTTTAAGAAGAGAGACTACAAAGAAAAGAAATATGGGGAAGTTACTTTCTACAAATGTAGAAAAAAATGTCATATCAGACCTAATTGCCCTTTTTTGAAAAAGAAGTATAAGAAGGAAAGGAATTCAAATAAAAACAAGATGAAGTTATAATGTTCTAAGCACAAGAAAATTCTTAATGAAAATGACACTTGGAGTGTTAGTTGTGGAGACTTTTCTGAAAGTGAATTTTCAGAATATGAATCATTAGCACAGAATAATATTGGACTCATTGCTACTACTTCTTTCCCAAATACTTATCTTATAGCCAAGGTATGCACAGTCGAGGCTTTAACAAATTTATCTCTTGATAAGAATTATTATCCTGAAGACATTACTTCTGATGAAGATACTTCATCTTCAGATAATGAAGAAATACCTTCATATTAAGATGTATCTATATTTGAAAAGTTGTTAGAAGTGAAAAATTATAAAATTTATATGAAATTAGGCAAGATAAATACTAGAGAAGAAGTTCTTACAAAAGAGATTTGAGATCTCACTAGAGATATTGATGATAAGGATGAGCTCTTAGAAAAAATTTCTAAAGACCTTAAGGAAGTAAATTCTGAAAAGGAGAAACTTTCTAAAGATATTAAGAATGATATTTAAAAAATAAATGTTTTTGAAGAAAAATCTAACTCTAAGGAAATAATTCCAAAGGATAGGAATTTAGTCACAAGACTAAAATCTGAAATATTTATCCCCTATGAAACTTCTTTCCAACTTTACTTCTGGTAAAGAAAATTTTGACAAGATGTATTCCCAAATCAAACCTCATGGAAATACTTCTGGAATAGGTAATACTTACAGAAAACCTATTTTCAAAAATAATTATTTTATTCCACCCAAAGGCCCCTTATGTACAAAATGTAAAAGTGGAGGACATTGGAGGAAAACATGTTCCTTAAACAAAATTCAATATCTAGGATTCCACAAGGCTTATTTTTTCAAACAAAAGTGGGTTCCTAAAATTTTATTATCTAACCCCATATCCAAACAATTTTGGATTTCAAAGATCTAACTTTTGTTTTTGTAGGAAAATGAAGAATGTACCAACAATATCTGGTATATGGATAGAGGATGTTCCTGTCATATGACTAGTAACAAAATTTATTTCCATAAGATTGTCAAAATGAAATGTGGAAAAGTAACCTTTGGGGATAATTTTCTAGGAGAGATTGTAGGTATAAGTAATATTATTCTTCTTGTAAAAGTTTTAATTTCTAATGTTTTATTTGTTAGTGGTATTAATCACAACCTTATAAGCATAATTCAATTATGTGATTAAGGTTACCTTGTGAATTTTAGGAATGATAAGTGTTTAGTTCACAATTCCAAGGATGAACATATTCTTACTGACCATATGCATGAGAATGTCTACACTTTGAACTTAGAAGACTTAAGAAGTCAAGATCTTCCTCGCTTAGGTGCAATTGAAGATCAATCTTGGATTTGACATAGAAGGTTAGGACATTGAAACCTTAAGAACCTTAGTAATATCACAAAGAAAGGATTAGTTAAGGATCTACCGGTTCTATCTTTTGATTCTTCAAAAGTTTGTGATCCTTGTCAGTTTGGAATGAATCAAAAATCTTGATTTAAATATATTAGTGAAGTTTCAACATCTAATTCCCTATAGTTAGTGCATATGGATTTATTTGTTCCTACACAAACTAGAAGTATTGGTGGAAAATATTTTGTATTTTTTCTTGTTGATTACTACACTAGACATACTTGGGTCTATTTTCTAGCAAGAAAATCTGTAACCTTTTCTTATTTTAGATATTTTTTAGGTCAAGTAAAAAATGAGAAAAACCTACCATTGATGAATATTCATAGAGATCATAGTGGTGAGTTTGTAAATTCAGATTTTGAATCTTTTGGTAGTAAGAAAGGTATTACTCACAATTCTTAGCTCTTACAACTCCTCAACAAAATGGTGTTGTTGAAAGAAGGAACCGGATCCTTCAAGAGATAAATAGAACCATGTTGAGAGAATATTCTATAGCAAAAAACTTTTGGGAGGAAGCTGTAAGTACTGCCTGTTATACTATAAATCGAGTTTTGATAAGACCTTTTCTTAATAAAACTCCTTATGAACTACAGACTGGTCGAAAACCAAAAGTTTCTTACTTCAAGGTTTTGGGTTGTAAAGTTTTTATCCTTAATACTAAGGATAACTTACACAAATTTTCACCAAAATCTGATGAAGGAATTTTCTTAGGTTATTCCACCAACTCTAAGGCTTATAGAGTTTTCAATAAAAACACTTGTATTGTAGAGGAAACAGTACATATTAAATTTTATGAAACTGATCCTTTTGTTTTCAAACAACCCGATTTAAATCTTCCAGATATATTTTCTAAAAATGATCAACAACCTATAGTTGAAGATTCTGATAAGGAAAATGTTCATGAAAATACTCCTGAAGCATTTACCCCTGAAGATTTTCTACCTTATGTTGATGATCATGTTTTACAAAACCCTAATCAGTTGTTACTTAGAAATCACCTTAATGATAATATCATAGGAGATTTCAATCAACCTGTAAAGACCAGAAGTTCCTTAAGGAATGAAATTGAACATGTTTCTTCTCTTTCCCAATTCGAGCCAATGACTCCTAAGGAAGCCTTATGTGATGAATATTGGATAAAGGATATGCAAGATGAACTCAATGAGTTTTTAAGGAATCATGTCTAAACCATGGTTGAGAGACCTAAGGATACATATGTTATTGGTGTAAAATGGGTCTTCAGAAATAATTGTGATGAAAATCTGATTGTAGTTAGAATTAAAACAATATTAGTTGTTAATGGTTATAACCAACAAGAAGGAATAGACTATGAATAAACCTATGCACCGATAGCAAGACTTGAATCTATCCAAATTCTTCTATCATTTGCACCATTATATACTTTTAAACTTTATCAAATGGATGTGAAGTGTGTTTTCCTTATTAGATATTTACAGAAAGAAGTTTATGTAGACCAACCTCCTGGTTTTGAAGATGAAAAACATCATAATAATGTATATAAACTTACCAAAGTTTTATATGACGTTAAACAAGCCCCTAGAGCTTGTTATGATAGAATTACATGATTTTTACTTCAAAACAACTATTCTAAGGGAACCGCGGATCCAACATTTTTTATAAAGAAAGATAGGAATGATATTCTAATTATAAAAATATATGTTGATGATATTATATTCGGATCAACTCAACAATCATTAACAGATTCCTTTGCAGATCTTATGAAGTCTGAGTTTGAGATGAGTATGATGGGTGAGTTAACATACTTTCTTGGTTTTCAAATTTCTCAAAAACTAGAAGGAATTTATATATCTCAACATAACTACATCAAATATCTTCTTAAAAAGTTTGGGTATGATAACACTAAGAGTATAAGTACTCCTATCGAAACTTCTAATACTCTTGATATTGATGAAGTTGGAAAACTTGTGGATCCAACATCTTATAGAGGAATGACTGGAAGTTTACTTTACTTAATATCAAGTCGACCTGACTTATTGTTTTATGTTTTCTTATGTGCAAGATATGAAACAAATCCTATGAAATCCCATCTTAAGGCCGTGAAACGAATTTTCCAGTACTTAAAAGGAACCTTGGATTTATGAATTTTTTATTCTTCTGGAAATGTTTTTGAAATAAAAAGTTTTTTCAGATGCTGATTTTGCTGGTTGTAAAATAGATAGAAAGAGTACATCAGGAACTTGTCATTTCCTAGGAGATTCCTTAGTTTCATGGTCTTATAAGAAATAAAATTCTCCATCACTTGCCACTGCTGAAGCATAATATGTAGTAGCTAGAAGATGTTGTGCTCAAGTGTTGTGTGTGCAACACACACTCACAGATTATGGCATGAGTTTTACCAAAACTGAAATCCTGCGTGATAACAGTAGTTCCATAGACATAAGTAAAAACCCATCACATCACTCCCATGCTAAGCACATAGATATTAGGCATCACTTTCTTAGGGATCACACACTCAAAGGAGATAAAATTATTCAATTCATCAGAATGCAAGAACAACTTTCTGATATATTTACAAAACCATTACCATCCAATAGATTTGAATACATTAAACAGAATCTAGGAATTGTTTCTGTAAGATAATCATTCATATGTACTTCTTGTTTAAACATCTCATAACATTAAATTACTCCAAAATTCAGGGGGAGTACATATGTTAGAAAATTATTAAAATTTTCTTTTCTATAAAATTTTTATTTTTCCAAAATCAGTGAGTTTTTGGAATTGAGATTTTTTCCCAGTGTCTGTTTTGACAATCCCAAAATCAAAATTCTCGAAATCCATATTTCCAGAGTTGAAATTCTCGGAGTCAAATTTCCAGTGTCTAGTTTTTTTTCAACCCCATAAAATTTTTATTCGATACCGATTATTTCTTCAGAGATTCCTTCAAGGTACATTTTCTTACCCTCTAGTTATTTTCTTACAGTTCTATTTGTTGGTATTTCATTCTTTTAAGAATTTTTTTTTCAGATTTATATTTTCATAGAATCTGACTTTTATTTTTTCCAAAACCTCAAAATTTTGGTATCGATATATATTTTCAACCATGTTAAACCGTTAGATCATATTGGATGAATCTCATCCGTATGATTTCCTTATGTAATTTCAAAGGTCATTGTTTTTCTATATAAGGTCTACCCCACTTCCTGAGGACCCCCCCAGTTTCTTAAGCCTTCATGTCGAAGTTTTATTGCTTTAGAGTTTGTCATTCTAGATTTTTCAGAGATTTCTTATAGATCCTAATGTTAGGCAGTTCCGACTAGATGACAGCCAAGGAGAGTAAAGACAAGATGATATTTCAGGAGAGACTTTTATGTTTGGACTTTTACAATCGGTATTATTCCATTATCTCTCTTATTATCAAATGTAATCATTGTGAGAGCATTTTTATAGAAAAGGAAATGTTTCAAGATCCTGTATATCTGGACCTAGTCATACAGTTTTATGAATCTGTCAATTTCTTTGAGAATGACGACAGTGAGTATTTCAGGTTTAAGGCTTTTGAAAAATCTTATACCGTTTCATGCTAGAAAGCAGCCGATATCCTAAAGATTCCCTATGAAGGAGAGTCTCTCATAGGTTCTTACAAAATTCTGAATAAGGAAGGTTCTTTGCAGAAGAATCATGCTTTAGAAAGTCTCAACATCAGGGGAGTTAAGACTCCGAAGCTATCACACTTATCAGTGGACCATAGGTTGGTATCATTATGGATGCAGGGGTTCTTTATCCTAAGAAAATCGGATAAGGATTCCTTAAAGATGAGCGACATTATCTTGTTAAACTTTCTCATTATCCTCAAGAAGGTTAATTTTGATAAGTATATTTTACATACAATTAATGATGTAAAAGCCGGTACCATCAAATCCAAAATCCTGATGTACCCCGCCACTATCTCAAGAATATTGTTATGGTCTTAGCCGAAATGAAAATTGCATGCAAGTCCACTTTGAAGACTTGTAATATTTTTTTGATAAGTGAAGATATGCTGAAGAGAATTAAACTTTCTTACCATTATAACTCTATGAAGTTTGAAGAAGTCGTGACGCCGAAAATTCAGAAGCCGGTATTGAAGGAAGCTATTCTGGAATCATCCAAAGAGGCACTAAAAATGTCAATATCAGAATCTTTTAAAAGTTCTCAGAAGAAGAAAAAGTAAGATGAGGTCTCTCAGGATGATCATATCTCAGTAGTCCAGGCTTTAGCTCCACTAATTATAAGAAAACCGAATGCTTAATCTGATGATATTGTAACTGGCTGGAGGAAGTTAGCTGAATCCAGGAAGGAAGGGGATCTAACCTTTGGGTTGAATCCGGCAGAGGCAAAGGCCTTGAAGATTCAAACTACTGATGTGTTAGAGAAAGAATCTAAGGAGAAGAAGCATAAATGAATGTGAACTGAGACAGAGATTATACAATCCAAGCTGAAGGAAATAGAAAATTTCTTCTGAGAAGCTACAAGTACGGGATGTCACTCCAGAACCTAAGAAGGTGAAGAAACCTGTAGTGATATAGGAACCTGTTCCGGAACCGTAGGTAGAAGTGTAGGAAGAGGATGAGATAATTCAAGAAGAAGAAATTCATGTGATTAGACAGGTTGATGATTATGTTGAAACCCCAAGAGTTTCTACCGAGGAAGAAGAATAAGAATAAGTTGAGACAGAAGCTGAAGAAGTAAAAGAGGTAGAAGAAGGGATTGATGTAACCAGAGATGAAGATGAAATCCATGAATCCAGAAATAGTGATACCGGAAGTGAAGAAGAGAAAAAAGAAGAAGATATTCATGAAGGATCCAGAGATGATAAGGCTGTATATAATGAGGAATTCCCTCAGGGTTTCAAACCCCCTACAGTGTCGAAAGTTGGTAAAAGGAAGGCCATTATGGTTGCCCCTTCTGATGCCGACTCTCCTCAAAATCTTGAGAATCTAGAAACCACTATTCCAAAGGTCAATAAAGAAGAATCTGACTCTGAGTCCTCGTCATCTATGGGTGATGACTTTTTAAAAAGTTCATTAAGGGAATTAGTAAGTTCCATTCCAGAACTTGCTAGCATAGATTCCTAGAGCCAAATGATGTAGGAAACCTTAAACCAAAAGACGGATTCAACATCTATTCTGATGGAAATGGTGGTGAATGGTGAAACTGATCATAATAATCTTCATGTTGATTATAAAGATCAAAATGTTTCATGTCAGAAAGTGATGAGCCAGACCCGAACCTTATCAGATAAATCTCTACAATTCTCGGACTTCATGGAATCGACAAAGGGATATTTCAATGATGTAGCAAATGAGCTGACCAATGTATGTACTTCTTTCTCATAGATATTTCCAATAGAGCTATCTGCGAGGAATAATGAAGGCAAAAATCTTCTTGATCAAATGAATAATATAGTTGAAGTTATCAATTATCAGAATGTAATATCTGCTGGTGTTGTGAAGAAATCAGATTCACAAGAGGAAGTGATCAATGTTCATGAAGATAAGAATGAGTCCTAAGAATTCCGGATCCAGTCTCTAGAGAAGAAGTTAGCTGAGCAAGATACGTTGGTAAAGAAGCTTCAAGAAGATCACAAGGAGGTGAAAAAAATTATGTCCTTGGTGAAACGTCTTCTTTCAGAGAAGAAGGAGGGTTGATACATTTCTTATCCCATGCCGAATTTTTGTTGAATTTTCATTCGTGTGAAACTTCATGGAAAATTCGTTGCAAATATTTTATATGTTTTTTCTTGTGTACATTTCATTCTAACCTTACAGGTCCCCCTCTATTCCATTTTGAAAATCACAATGGGGGATAATTCTATCAAAGGGAGAAGTTAAAGGGAGAACAATTTATAAAAGAAAACTTCCGTAGGGTTAAGTCCAAGGAAAAATAAATTTCCTAACCTTCATCTATAAGGAAGAGTTCTACATCTAAGGGGGAGTCTCACTAAATAGAAGAATATATATGTGAGGGGGATATTTCTGTACTCTAAGAACTTCTACACAAGGGAAGAATAATTTACCCTAAGTCATACACTTAAGGGGGAGTTAAGTATTTTTAACTCTAAGAATTTTTTTCTTTCCGTTGTCAAATTTTTCAAAGTTGTTTGTGATTTATAAAAAGGGGGAGATTGTTAAGTCTATAAGACCTCTCCATTCCTCAAGCTTTTATTTTGAAAATAAAAAACACCTTCTTCATAAATATATTTCCTTTCACTTACATAGATTTCCTTATAACCAAAATTTCCTTAGACTTTTTAGTTAAATATTTTTTTAAGGTTTTTATAAATATATTTATTTTTCATATCGGAAAAGTTCTTTAGGTTCCAAAATATTGTTCATAGTTATACCATATTGGAATCCCTTAAGACACCGCTTCTCGTTCTCTATTTTCACTGTGATACCGATTTCCATCTTGAATGAAATACGGTATCATATTTTCCTTATACTTAGATTTCCAGTTTTTTGGTTTTCTAAAGTTCTTAAATTCCGACTTCCTGGTAATCAGTATTGAAGTACCTTAAGACATATTTGTCATACCGATACCAAGAATCCCAATACGGAAATCCTTATACCATTTTTATGCCATACTGGAAATTTCTATTCCTCTTTTCTAAAGAATATTTTCTTAATACCGTTTATGTTAGAGACAGTGATGCCGTTTCTTATGATACCGATACCGGAGAATAAGAAACTGGTACCGAGAATTTCCTTATACACTGTATTCCATAATCTGATACCGGTATATTATGTCGTGCTATAAATCATGATACCAGTACTGAAATTTGTTAAAAAAAGTTTTCATAAAATATTTCCTTATACTTTACTCGTACCGATTTTATAATAATACATTCCAAAATTTATAATTCCAAAATTTATTATTCAAAGCTTTATTTACATAGAATTCCGAACCTTATAATTTCATTCATATCATTTCAATTTTATTAGATTCCAAGTTCCTTACACATAAGGCATACGATATTTATTTTCATGGTTAGTTATATAAAATGATGTTATTGTTTCTGTTATAAACTAACCGTTGTATGTTTTCCATGTGTCCAGGTACCTCCGAGGGAAATATGACCATTAGAGTGGAACCGACCGGTATATTTTGAAATCTATAAATATGACCTCAGATGATGAGATCCATATTGATGAGTAATCAAATCGATGAGTACACCAGTTCACGAGTTCACATGTTTTCATTTTGGAGTTCATCTCTCTAAAAGTGAATTTCTCTAGAGTGAGAGGCTCTTATAAACTCTCAGGATTCATGCAGAATGTTGGAATGGCTTGTTCAAACTTTGCTTCATGCAGAATTTACTTCGTTCAGAGGTGCAATTTCCTTAAAATCAAAGAATTTGGGTTGTAAAGTCAGAGGTGTCGATTTCCTTACAAATAGAGGGCTTGCGGGGATAACAAGACAAATACCAATATTAGGATTGAGGTTTTACCCGGTTTTGGGTAAGACCGACTTTCATGTAATTATAAAACAATGGAATTTTATCCCATGTTGTTGGATACCCTCCTCTTTGGGTTAAAAAAATTGTAATTTTTCCGCTGCTTTGTAAAAGTTAGGATGTTTTCTTTTTGTATAAACTTTCTAACTTGTATCTCAGTTTGTAAGAGATTCTATACGCCTTTTGGTAGAATCTCTTGGTAAGATATTTTTCTTATGTTTTAGACTTAGGAACATTATATTTCCCTAAGAATGTGTTTTCTTATTAGAGGTATTGTGAATTTTTTTATACGAAATTTCCTTAATAAAATTTTAAAGTATACAATTCACCCCTCTTGTATATTGTGCATATTCAGTGATTTTTCGATCTTTATATTGGTATAGAGTAGTATATAATACTCCATACCAGCCTATCAGGTATTTCTATAATATCCTAAGTAACATTTAGGATTATTACTTTAGATGCACATTGTGTTTTACTTGATACAATTTTGTTTATATCCTAACAAATTGTTTTCATTTAAACACATGTTCTTATAAAATTATGAATTTCCATCATATTATGACTCATATGATATCTTGTGGTCATTATAGTTGGCATATGGTCATGGGATTACGCCATTATTTGCGAAGCATGTCTTGAAATATAATGGATGTTTCTACAATGCATATATATATATATCAACATTGATGCTCTTTATACTCACATCATGACACTGATGTTTAAAAGGAAACGTGCGTTTAAGACTTCCTCCATGCTACATTTTTTTTGATAAATGTTAACATATAATACTTTTCATATATCCTCCATATTAGCATTATAGTTCTGATGTGAATAAGGTAATGTGTGTTTGGGAATTACACCATGCAACGTTATAATGATCGATGAATGCATGGTTAAGATATACTTTGGAATACTGACCCGAAGTAACTTATATCTTCTGACCATTCATATTCCACACTTCATGTTCACATTCCTTAATAAAAACTCAAAGGAATATAATGAAGTATATATACCCCTAGTTTACACTTGGAATAGTTCATTCTCTCTTGTTGAACTAATTCCGAAAGCTTTTGGCGTACCTTTATGTCTAAAGGTTTCTTTGTCCAAAACTAAATAAGTATATACATCGATAATGCCTAACATATCTAGCTCCACTGAGTCTAAATACCATATTTGGAATATCCTTGACGTCCACTTTTATTTTTTCTTAAAAAATAATTATCCTTCCATAACTAGGTATATAATTCTTACATTTTATATTCATCAGGTATTTCCAATGATTCATGTTTCATTGAATTGTTGGTTGAGTATGAAACACCACAAAAAAATTCATTCCTAAACCTATAATAATGTATCCTTATGTCCAAGGGACACATGAGATAGATGTTTTAGTTATAATCAATAATAGTTTTACTTGAATAATTAAATTGTCAATTAGAAGTTATGTGTTTCTCACCACTGACTTAGGAATCACCCTTTCTCAGTCGCTTGGAGAAAACACCTTAATTTGTGAAAGGTTTTTATACTTACTTGGTTATTGTCTTTTGATACACATATATGATAAATATATTGTATTTAATACCCAAAAATTATGTCAGAAACAATACTTATAATTGATGAATATTCCCTAAAGAATAAGCGGGTACAAGGATTATTCAATTCAGTTTATTGCATTTATCTTCCATTGATTTTATTTCATGTTATACGAAGAAAATAACATCCTATCTAATACCTCTTTCTGTAAAGGGAATTGCAAAGGTTCCTTTAGCTTCACTCTTTCCATTGACCTTTTCACCTTATATTTAAAATAGTTCACAATAACAATTGAATATTATTCTTTCTTTAATGTATTTATCTACTTGGTGAACCTTACATAAAAGGTAATGAAGTGTTTTCTCCATAATGCTCATTTTATAACTATAAATAAGACTGCAGTAATCAGTGAAAATGATATGAGAATGAGATGTTTTGAAAGATGGTTGTCCTCCTTTCATATTACATGTATCCAATTTAATATCACTCATTCATTTATCACTTCACTTTCTCCTCCCAAGATTATTTTAGATGACACTATATGTGAAATCATCTATGTCCCAATGTTATAACCACAACTAACATCAGATGTTGATGATAACATTATGACATAAACTTCATATGCTTTACACATGAGAGTCTCCTGTAAGAATTTTTAACACCCTCACTTCCTGATGTTGCTTAACAGGTATTGGAGACTCTAGTACCTTGAATTTATGATATCATAGTATTATATGCAAGCACATGTACTATACTTGAAAATTAGTTCTAGTTTAGGAATTTACTTTTTCCATGATTATCATAGTGTATTTTGTGGCATTACTTTCCATTTTCTATAAAAATAAAATCTAGCAAGTTATACTTTTATCTTGATTATCGATTTAGACATTATTGATTAATTAAATCATTAAATGTCTCTCACTATTTTATCGAATTCTAAGAACCCTTAGTACTAGAACAGAAATATTTTATCACTTGAGTATTATTGTGGAAAGGATCCTTAAACCTCCCCTCAAAGTCTACAATCCATGGCTATGCCACTACTCAAAGAGTTCAAGGTAGGTGTTTGACTGACCAACCACATTATCTCATGACCCCATCATTTGTTTAGTGAAATCTCAGCTTCTCAAAATGATAACCTTGATTCTGTCAACACTTTTCCTATAAAGTGATATCAAGTAACCTATGACTAATCCTTAATACCAACTTCAGTTAAAACAACTCATCATTCTCACAAGAACTCCCTAGTAGTAAGAGGCACCCTTAGTGATGGATGGCTGAGCACCCCAAACACCTAGTTGTATTCAAATTCAAATGACAAAAGACATTTGTGACATAACATTTATTTGAGGGTTTTTATATTTTTCTTGATGAATGTAATCCATTTCTATTAATCTTGTTCATACTATGTTGTCACTCTCACAACTAAACATTATTTGAAAAACAGTCATTGCTTCTTTATTCATTTTATTGTATATTATTATTTTTATTTCCCATTTTTATACAAATGCATAAAATATTTAAAAAATTCATAAAGGAAATAAACTACCTGACTGGTCTTGAGCATCTAAAACTGGTCGATCCATGTAAACTCAATGGGACAACCATGACCTTGGGGTATCATACATGAGTTGTGGCTTGACTCATGATGCAGCTTTTCCCATCCAGTGTGTCTACTTCTCATCTAAACTTCACCTCATCATGGCATTGTCCATGTCTTACATCGCCCTCATCATGGCGGGGTCCACTTCATACATTGTCACTATCAAAAGTACAAATGTACTTGCACGCAGACGAGGTGAAATCAGGAGTGAAAAGTATATACAAATCATGATGAACACACATGAACTTATACATATTGAATAAAAGGGAAACATAAACCATCATAAAATAATTATCAATTTACAATCATCCCACATAGTTAAATAATTTATTAAATAATTAAATAAAACGTCCATATATACATATATTTGGATAGTGCTTAAGACCAGTTAATGAGTAAAGTAAAAGCATGATAAAAAATTTAAATTGCATTAAATTAAAGTATGCGGTGCTTTAATTAAATTAAATTAATTAATAAAATTAAAATTATATAATTATTTTTGGTCCCGTAATTCTATTTGGTCCCATAATTAATTTAATTTTTTTTCTAAAAATAAAATTAGTTAATTAATTTATTTAATACCAAAATCGATTTAATTTTTTCCCAGAAATTTAAAATTATAATTTTTAAATTAAAAATTAAATTAATTAGTTAAATTGACTTTGGTTAACCCGAGCCTCTAAAACTCCGCACATGCCTAATACGAGTCACATCAAACCCACAATGACCTATTTTGGGCCACACAGACCCCGTGCGGGGCTGTTCTGGGCCAAGCAGGCCCGTCCAGACCCGTTTCAGGTTGAGAAGACCCACCCAAGCCCATTTCGAGATGAATCAGGTACAACCGGACTGTGTTAATGTAATACCCATCTACTGGGAGTCGCACAAGGGGCTAGAAAACAAAAGAGGGTGGAGTTCGGCCCCAGATTAGTGGTAGTGAGCGTTATCTGGTAGGGGTCTCGCGTTGGTGGTGGCCAATGGCCACATGGTGGCTGAAAAGGTCATTCGGGATGGGAAAAAGCCAATCTGGTAGTAGTCTGGTGACAGGTGGCATGACGGCGACGCCTCAGTGCAAGGCGTCCTTTGGACCCAGTGGGTTCAGCGGCGGGAAGCAGGGATCTTCTTCGGACAGATCTGGAAGTATGAGGAGAAGGGGGGCCTTGGGGTTCTAGTGCACAGTGAAGGTGGTGTCAGCTAGGCATGTGGGTACAATAGGGCAATAGAGGCTGATGTGGCTAGGCGGGTGTGGCGTTGGTGCGACAACTAAGGTGATGGTCACGACAACAAATGAAATCTTGGGTGAGTCGGCTAGGGTGTCGTGGCCTGGTGGAGAAGGCTGATGACCATGGGGATTTTTGTTGAGGGAGTTTCTGGTTGGTCAACACGAGGTGGAGGAGGGTGGAGCGGGGATACAATGGGAACACTAGTGAAAGTGCCACACGAGGGACATATGAGAGGGGTCCACCGTGTGGAAGAAGACCTCCAAGTATTCAAACCCCATTTTTAAACATCTCTCAAAAACAAATGCCATAATTTTATGTTTAAAAGTCTATGTTGTTTTGTTTTTAAATTTTCCTCATGGAAGAACCACCAAATCAAATATATATTCCATCCTTTGGAATTATTGAATTTTTTCTTTAATTTGGTTTTAATTTTTTTTTAAATCCTCTAATAAGTAGGATTTTATTATAATAATGAATCAAATTATTACAATAAATAATAAAAATTATTATTATTATTACATTTAAAAATACACATACTAGTGATATTATTTGAATGAAAAAACTATTCATCTACCGTAAAGAACTATTCCAACCCCCAGTGTTTATGGATTTTGTGTGTGTTTGGAAACCGCTTGTCGTCGGGTAATATATATATATATATATATATATATATATTATATATATATATATATATATGTTATTGATATTTTAAAACCCCTGAAATTCAACATTCCAATGCTTTAAATCCATAATATTTTTTCTTTAGTGGCCATAACTTGGCCGTTCAAAATCGTGTCAACATATGGTTAAAAACGTTGAGACCAATTAAATACCCTCTACTTAATTTTAATGCAACATAATTTTTCATTGACTTTGATAATTTATGTGATAATTATAATATTAATTTAAGGTACTGAAGCACACAATATAAGTTGGTGGGATGAGAATTTAAAATTTTTCATCACTAGGATGATGAAACTTGTCATCTCCAGTGATCCAAGCCCTGGTATAGCCTGAGGATATCTTGTGAATTAAACCGAGCGCAAAAATTAAAACTGAATGTGTACCTCATTAAAATAGAAACTCTCTTGTCTATTGATCATTTCCATTGACTATTGATTGAAGGATCCAAAGTATAATCCGTCTAGATTTTCCATATATGCTTCAAAAATTCACAGGAGGGTCGATCGAAAAATTCCAGGTTCTAGCGCGATGATTCGATGATGTCTCTAATATCCCGACGATCACCACAACGACATGCATTCTATGAAAGGATATGAGCTTGATCCGAACCCTTGGATCAAGAGATAATCTATCTATAAAGTGGGATAGGATAGAAGAGCTCTAACGAATTCACGTTGAATAGTTATAGTGCAAGAGCCTATCTTTTCTTATTTATAGTTGATACTCAAATACCCGAAAAAGGTTCCCCAACCCCCGTTATTTAAACATCCACTAAATAAATAATTACGATGAACTAAAACACATCTGAAGTATTATTTATATTTTATCACATACATGTAATATATATTAAATATATTAGGTGATAAAACTAATTCATTAATTGGACTCATAATTCCCGCTAATATTAAACAAACCTAGAATATTAAAATAATGTTCATTTGAATAATATTATTTCTTGTATTCACTAAATACCTCTTTAATATTTTCTATAAATAAATTCAACCAAATTATTTTTTAATTGAATAATAATGAATTTATTTAGTTTTTAGTGATTGATAACTTGGAAAAATCTTGGACCCCATGGTGGATCCCACCGTGTCCTACATTCCTATTCAGCTGAATATGAAATATTCTTGAATATTCTATTATTTGTGACCCTCTTGACCCTTATCTCGATATTAGTGAATAATATTTATAGACCAAGTGTATAATCTTACTACCCATTAAGGCCCCTAAATAGATAAGGAATAGTCATAAAAATGGAAACTAACCTATGAACACGTACTATGTAATATAATCTATTTTTCATTAGATATCTTATAAAGTAGGACGTACACTTTTTTCATTTTCCTATATTTCATTATTGTTTGTTGATATATTTGGATGGATTTACCTTTGAATACCCTATCCAAGGATATATAAAGGTACCACCATCATGATCAACTATGCTCGCGATATATTACTTCCTTAACCTAGAAGAGACAAATCCTTTCATGACCATTCAACTAATCCCATACCACCAATGACACACCCAACACAAGCTACCATACCACGATTTCATTATCATGGTTTTTTCCTGACATAAAAGTACGTGATAAAATGACACACACTAGTAGTGATCTCAAGTTAGGAGACTAATACACATATCTGTAGATAAGAATAACTAATTACACCTGAATCATGTGGTGTTACTTTTGGAGGGTTTGTCCTAATGATGCCATTTACTAGAGATCACTAAGTGAGAAATTCATGAGAATAAGTCTCAATGATTTTGCTCCCCCACCACCTAATAGTCAGACATCAACCATGTCCAGTATGTATGATGTATCTAGACCATATGACATTTGTTTAAGATTAATATCATAGTATCTTGAGGTTCTCATTATAGCATAGGATTTTTTATTACTATTTCATATGACAATTAATCATTTAAAATTACCATTAAATACTGGTCATAAAATTTTCTACACTATAATGGTCAGAATACATCATTTATATATAACTGTATACATGACATGCTAATCAATAGTACTTTTTAGTTGGGTCTAGGGAACCCACCATTACAACACTTTGACTCACTCTATTTTGATTACATTGAACCCCATTTAAATTCTTATTAGACATATTTTTTGAACTCATAATTAAAACCTTTATTACATGCCTTGAATGATGAGAATATTGATCAACTGAATGGGATCATATTTGATGAGAAACTAAAAATCCCTATGATACCTCTATTGATACAAGAAGAATTCAAATAGGAATTTCATGTAGAGAAAGGATTACAGGATAAAATAAAATAATGGGATACCATTAAAATTTGATTCATTTCATTTTAAATTTAGAAGGCATGAAATATACTATAATCTATCTTATTTAAAAATTTCATCATTGACAAATTTTGGTTTTCCCTTAAGGAAGATGAGGAAACACCTATTGCAATCACCAAAGAATATAAATTAGAGTTGGAAATTGAATAAGAGGATCCCTTGTTGAAGAAGACTATTTGGATGGGGATTACATTAGAAAAACATATATAATAATATCTTGAATAATATAAAAAGGTTTCCACTCAGGAAGTGGATGATAATAAAGAAGAAGATCTTGAACCTAACGGGAATGATCTACTCTCTCAAATCAACATTGAATATCAAATGGAGGGAGTAACAATAGAGAAGGATATCACATAGGATTATCATAAATGAATAGAAGATCGAGATACTACCTATAAGGGGGAGAATTTTAATTTGATTTCAAATTGTTTTAACTTTACTTAGTTTGAATTACTTATTAACTCTCCCTTGTTTGGATATTATAAAGTTGTATAATCGAAGTAGCCATAAGAAGAGGAAGTCAAAAACATTATGGTCAAGTCCTAGGAGACCCCAATAAACATCCTTCTATCCCTATTTATTGAGTTTTATTATACTAGTATGGATCTAGAAACAATATAGTTTACTAAAAATAGATACCTCTTGAAAAATATTTAGTCCATGAAGTATGAAGGAACCACAAACATGTGGTGGTTCTTACCACATAATCCAAACCCAATAACTGATTGTGGGATAATCCATGTGACATTCCAAATGTGTATAATCTTAATAAAACCACTCTTTGGATGGAAAACCCAAGATTCTTGTCCTTCTTCTCTATTTTAATTTTAATTTCAATCATGAGATCTAATTTTTAATAAATTTTTAATTATGATTGTTTTTATTAAAGAAAAAAAGTAGAAAATAACTATAGATCTTATTAGAAGACCATTAGAATCCAAATAATAGTAGAAATCAATTATTCCAAATGTTTTCAACATGAAAAGGAATAACATCAGATATTCTATCCCAATTTATTCTACCTCAGTATTTTCTCTCCTATCATAAAATTTTCTTGAAATATGCATAATAATTATTGAAGTGACATTGAGGAAAAAACTAAAACTAAGTATGGGGGATGGGTGACTTAGCCTTTTTTATTATTTTTTTCATTAGGGTTCTCAATATGTTTTAGTGAATCTATTTTTGAAATAAAAATAAAAAATAAAATAAGGAGAAAAACTAACAAAAAACATTGTATAAAATATTTTTTTTTGAAAATGTTGTACAAAATATGTATTCGTATAGTTTTAGTGTTCTTTTTTGAACATTCAAAGAGTTCAATGATATAAAACCTAGTAAAATAATAAATGTTAGTTATGAGGTATCTATGGATTCTGAAATTATGAATCTACATGATTTTATAGTGAATATGACCACATTTTTTATGGAAATTATGCTCAGGAACTATGAATAGGAGTGTGGTTGAAAAGATCATTAGGTAATAGGAATTTTAACTTGATAAAACTATATTTTTTAACATAAGAAAAGGTAACATGGTCTCTATGAAAGAGTCCACCTCAGGTGTACAATTAAAAATAAATTGATACATGTCCTTTAAAACTGTAGTAAAATGATAAATTTGGATCCCACAATTAATCTGTAAGACATTAGACACTTATTGTGTGAGTTAAATCCATTTTTAAATATGTAATAAGTTTCTTTTCACAGTTATTTACACATACACATCAAATAAATTTTTAAAAAATAATTTATTAAAGTTTCTAATATTCAAAAATGAATTCATTTGGGAGAGGGGAATATTGAACCCAAATGAAGAAGTGGAAATTCAATTATGACAATTTAATTTGAGTTTTATAAATGAAGTAGAAATTGGAACTCTATTTTTAGAGACTTTGGAGAGAGGTATAAATAGAAGTACTTCTTATTTAATTTTCAATTCAACTTAAATCTTATCTATTTCATTCCTAGAACTAGAACTTGAACATGAATGGATATAAGGTAGTGAAGGAAAAATAGAGGATGTGTGAAATTTTAAAATAATCGATGAATTTTTACATTCTTTCAATTATAACATGTGTATTGTAAATTAAGAATGACCATTTTTTATTGATATTTTTGAATAAATTAATTAAATAATTAGAATTTCATGATATTGAAACAGTTTAAGTATGAGGGAGTGATGGGAGATCAAAATTTTTTAAAAAATAAAACTAATTTTCATTCTTTATAAACCAATAATTTAATTAAAACATAGTTAATTCATTGATTTTTGTTACATTAGATAATTTTGGACTTTATTGAAAAATGTATTTAATATTGATTTTTAATGACATATTCATTTTATGGATTTAACATGGAATTCATGCATTAATTTTTAAATTCAGTATTTAATTTATTTTTAATAAGATCATTCAATTTATTTGGAATAACCCCTCATTTTAAAATTTGAATTTAAAATACTGAAAAATCAATTGGGAATTTAAGAGTGATTTTGAAATTGATTTTGAAATTAACGAGTTTTTCAAAATCTTAAATTTATTTTTTAAAATGGATTCAGTCATCATAATTATGTTTTTATACATTTTTTAATTTCATGAAATCCATATATTGAAACGAAATTTAATTATTTAAAGGTAATTTAATTCGGAATTTTTTCAAATGATTCATTCAATTTTAAAAAAACTAACACAAGACTACACTAAAAAATCTAAATTTTTGAAATACATATTGGAAATAAAAAAAATAACTAAGGGGAATGCTTTTGTGAACTCTCCCTCATTCTGTGAATCATCTTTCATGGGAATCCTACCATCATCCATGCCATTATTCTCTGGACTCTTCCTCCTTCTATTACCATACTTCTATGAATGATTGATAATTTTTGTCAATATTATTCTATGTAATAGTCTTGCGTCCATGATTTTCTTTCAAGGTTTCCCAAACTCCAACATTCGAAAAGGCCACACAATAACATTTGTGAGAAAAAATGGCTTCTTCAGTGCATCATTATATCTTTAGATCCAATTATTCCGTGATTTATCTTGATTCCATTCAAAAGACTCCTTGAGAAAAAAGTCCCGTTATTTCGTTCGAAGCCTTCATTTGTACAACACACCCATCAACCGTGTGCTATCCCTGAGATACCATGAAGTTGATCTTCCATCAGTGGAAATACTAATTGATCATTTATGGAGGAATGATCAACTGCGCGAGGGAGATTAATTTTTCCATTCCCATGAAGTAAACTAACTATGGATGGGGTTCATACATCAAATGAGATCAAGGGAAGGACAAACCCATAATTTTTCCATATTTGTGTTAAGGCCGAATGAACACAAACCTAATGAATGGAATCAAATAAACAATCTAATATGAGATTTAAGATGGACATGAGGATTAAGTATTGGAATAATATCATTATTGAAGAGGGAATTTTGACCTAGGATGAGGGGAGGATGGACATGCTCATGTTTCTACTACTGGTCGAGATACTTTTGAGGAGTGAAAAATAACAATCGTTGTCCCATCAAATTCATTCAAAGTGGTGCATCCCTACCTTTATTTAAACCAATTAATTTGGTAAAAGGAATTTATTTACGGGAGGAAAAAAGAGGGTGATTTAATCCTATAAAATGTAATCCCCTAATAACTTTTCCCATCAGCTTCTCAAGATTCACATTATCTCCTAGTTTCATATTTGAGTAATGTATTTTGAGAGGTGTTTCTCCATTTATTTAAGAGAGAATATTTTTAGTGTTTTATACTTTTAATTTAGAGATAGATTCTGTATCATAATTCTACTATAGTTATATACTTTTATTTTCTTGTGGTTCCCCCTTTATTTGATGGATTTTTCCATGTTACAACCAACATTAATTTTATTTACTTATTTTTTTACTTTATTTTTATCTTGAAAATATCTTTATACTCAAGTAAAATTGTTTTTGATACTAAAAATTTGTATCAAAGGTGAGGTTATAGACCATGTTGATTTTGGAATATTAGTGTTTCCAAATGGTTCCCAAATTCATGATTGAAAATTTGAGTTTAAATAATTTTTCATTATGGAAAATGAAGATAAAAGCGGTTTTTGTTGAAATATAATTTCCTAATGATGATTGGTGAAAAACTTATGGGTGTGATGGAGGAGAAATGAAATAAAATTAATGGGAATTTTATTTCCAATAGCTAATTTTCTTTGGCATTTGGGGACCTGTCAATAATTGTGGAGAAAAATATGGTGAATGAAATTTTGGATACTCTGAAAAAGTTGTATGAGGAAAAGCCACTTCATAAAAAAATTTAATGAAAAGAAAATTTGACAATATTTGAATGGTGGAGACTTCATTGGGGACCATCCATAATAACACACTTAACACACTTTTTTAATCTTATTATGACATTGGTCTATAAGATTTTATATACTGAACATATGGAGATTATACTACATATTTTTCCATTTTTGTATGATCAAAATATCATAAACCTCACAAAAAATACACTAACAGATATGTTTCTATTCAATAATGTTTCATTTGTTTTCTTAACGAAGAAATTCAACTCAAAAATAAGAATGATATATTGAAAAATCCACAGCAAGTGGAAGGTATATCCATGGAAATGGGAAGAATGATGGAGTGTGGTTCTAGTGGGATTCAGAGTCCTATAAGGACTAAATCAAGGAGAAAGAAGACAAACATCATATGTTACAATTTTAATGAGGGGAGGAGGGATGTCAGAAAATACTATTAGAATAATACAGGTATTAAAAATAACTCTCAAGGAAATGTAGCAAGTTCTTCATGAAATTGAGACGTACAAGTTAGTGAAGCAGTAATTACTATTGAAGGTAGACAACATCTCAATGATATAAGGATTATCAAATCAAGAGAAACAAAGAACACGACATCTCTATGTGAATGGTTTGGTTGGTATACAACTATCCCTAATGGACTTATGTACATGAGGAATGGTAATACCTTGAGAATAATTTTAGTTTAAAACATCAAACTAAATAAGCATGATAATATAGTTCAAACCATTCAAGGATTACACCATGTAAGGGCCTCAAGAGTAACATTTTGTATTTTGGGACCATTTGATGATATGAGGTGAAATACTCATAATGAGAAAGGGATGATGAGGATTGTGAAGGGTGTGCTTGTGATGATGAATGAGTAGGAGATCTCAAAGAATATCTATGTGTATATGGGTGAGACGTATAAGGATGTGGAGATTGTTGCCTCATAAACTACCTCAGTAGAAGAATTGATGATGTCATGGAATCATAAGCTTGTCCATTTGTGCGAATGAGACCTATAGATCCTTTATAATCATAATTTTTTGTCTTCCCTTATAATGGTATCCTTACCATATTTTAATAACTTTTTTTGAGTAAGAAATATAGGTTAATGTTTGGAATTTCAATGATGAGGAGCAAAGGGATCTTAGAGTTGATCAATTCATATGTTTGGAAAGAAATAGATGTATCCCTAGGAGGATCATGGTACTTTTTATCTCTCATTGATAAATATTATAGAATATGTAATGTGTTTATAGTTAAGTGGAAATCAGATGTCTTTGAAGTCTTCAAAACATTCAAAGCATGGAAGGAGCTTTTATTTGAAAAGAAGATAAAGTGTTTGAGGACTGATAATGGCGGAGAACATATAATCTAGAAGTTTGATTATTTTTATCAATAGGAAGGCATCGAGAGACAGTTCAGGGTGTAATACACTCATCATTATAATGGAGTGATATATGGGATGAATACAACCCTACTGAATAAAATAATGGTGATGTTGATGACTATAGGAGTTACTAAGAAATTCTGGGCAGAAGTAGTGAATATCACCTACTATGTGATCAATCAATATCCTCCAGTGGAAATTGATCTATATACACTAATAAAGATGTGGAATATAAAACTCGATAACTATTCCCAGTTCCATTCTTTTAGATGTCCAGTATATTCATTGTTTAATGTTCCGGAAATATTAAAGATAGACTTGAGATCTAGATATTGTATCTTCTTGGATAAGCTGATAGTATGAAGGGGTATTGTTTTTGGGATCCCATTTCTCAAAAACATATCTTCAATAAATAATTCATTTTTTAGAAGAAATGGTGAAAACGAGTATTGATAAATACATAGAGAAATAGAGTACATAAACTATAATAGTATAGGTTAAGGAAGAAACAAATGAAGAACCAATTTCATATGAGGATTTACTAGAGCATGATGATCAGGTACTCAATGATTCAAGACCATGATTGTCAAATCAAGAGAAATGGTCATCCATATGGTACTCATATTATGTTATTAATAGAAATATTGCATATTGATTATTGATGGAGGATGAAGATCTTTATTCTTTTTTAGAGGCAACCTAGAGTCTGGATGAATCATTATGGATGGTGGAAATGTATGAGGAAATTCAATCCATACAAAATAATGAGATTTTGGATCATATTCTATTACCTCATGGAATAAAGGCCATTGGAAAATATGGGTTTACAAGATTGAGAAGGAAACAAATACCAAGTGGAAAGATATCATGTGAGACTGGTGGTCAAATGATATTCCCAGAAGATAGGTATTGATTCTAATTAAATATTTTTCCTATTGTTAGACTGATGAATATTCAGGTAGTTCAAAAAATGTGTGCCATATACACCCTAAATCTAGAGTATGTAGATGTGAAAACTTCTTTTCTTTAAGGCAATCTTGATAATGAAATATATATGCTCCAACCAGAAGTTTTGTTGATTAAGGTAAAGAGAACATGGTTTGTAGGTTGAAAAAATATATTTACGGTATCAAACAAGTATCAAGGTGTTGGTACGAGATATTTGATTCATATATAATGATCCTTTTATATGATAAAAATAATATAAAACTTTGGTGAAATTTACAGGGTCTATATGGTAATGATTTTATTATTATACTATTATATGTGGATGAAATGTTGGTTACAGGCCCCAACAATGATCAAATCTGGGAGAAAAATGAAGAATTTGATATGGAGTTTAATATTAAGGACATGAGACCCTCAAAAAAGATTCTATAGATGCAGATCCACGAAGACATAAATATTAATAATATTTTTCTATCAAAGAATAATTACATTATGAAATTATTAAAACTCTTCAACATGAATGATTGTAAGACAATATCAACCCATAATACCATTAATTTCAACGTATCCTTCATGATGAGTCCTCACTATGATTAAAAGAGGATAGAGATGACTTGAGTTCCGTATGCATCAATAGTGGGGAGTATGATGTTTACTATATTTTTTTACTAGACCTAAAATCTAACATACAGTAGGGACAATTAGTTGGTATATAGAGAATCTAGGAAAGAATCATTGGAACATAGTGAAGAGGATCATGAGATACATGAAGGACACAACAGATATTGTATTATGTAATGGAGGATTCAATTTTACTATTAGATTATATATTGATTTAGATTTTATAGATTATTTTTATTAAAGGAAATCCACTATTAGTTAATTGTTTACTCTTGAAAGAAAATTTGTGAGCTAAAATTCTAAATTTTAGTTGGTTGTGTCCTTATCCACACCCAAGGTGGAGTACATAAAAGCTACATAGGATTGAAAATAGGTGATTTAGATAAAAAGGGTGTTAGAGGATATTGGGCATAAAAAGAAGTGTATTTCATTATTTTTTGATATTCAAAGTGCCTTGAACATTATAAAGAATCTATATTTTCCTTCCAGGTCAAATAAAGTTAGCATGAAATATCATTTTTTGAGATGTGGTGGAGGAAGGAAACGTGGATATGGATAAAATTCACACTAAATAAAATCTGATAGATTTATAGACAAAAGAGATTAGCTTTGATAAGTTTAAATGGTGTAGAAAATCAATAATCTTTTTAGAGACACGAACATAATGCTTGGATGATAGAAACAATGTGTGGAGATAAGATTGGTTCTAAACATATCATCCATGTGAGAGATATGTCACGAGACTTTTGAAGAGAGAAAAAATAATAATGGATGCTACCATTTAATTCAGTCCATGTGTGTGGATCCCTACTATTCCCCCTAATAAATTTTGTAAATGATATTTATTTGAGGAGAGAAAAATGGAGGGTGAGGGAAGCCTATAAAATCAGATCTCACCCTATCGTTTTAACCATTGAATTATTTGAAACACATTGTCTTTCAAGTTTATCTTTGAGTGTAGTATTTTTTGAGGTGTTTTTCTATTTATTCAAGAGAGAATATTTTTATTGTTGTCTCCTTGTAATTAAGGGAGAGTCTGTACCTGCATTTTATCATAGTGAGATCCTTCTATTTTTATGTCGGTTTTTACCCCTTTCAATTGGGGTTTTTTCCATGTTATATATGTTGTACTATTTATTTTTAGATTGCTGCACTTTCTTTTTTCCCACAATTATCACTATATCAAAGGGGAAATTATTTTTGATCCTCACATTTCCAAGTCACATTGATGAAGATAAAGGTAACCAATTAAGTTTTGAGTACAACCAATGTTGAAGGATGACAACCCAATTTGGAGGAATATGATTTGAGCCATTAATACCTAGCACTGATGAAGATAAGATACACCCTTAAAATTCAAAGTTTGACCAATTTAAATTAATAGGAGACATATTAGACTGAGTTTCAAAAGTAGAATTTGATATCTAAGAAATCACATTCACTTGAAATTTCCTTTTACCAAAGATAACAACACTTTTATGTTGAAATGAGCTTGATCATTATGAAGACTAAATTATAAATGATAATTTTTTTCTTTCTAATTTTCTTCTTTTGCAGATCAAATACAAAGAGGCCTCAAAGTACACCATTATTGAAGATACATGTTCATAGGGGGTCATACAGAACCTATTTTTATAAATTTATACATCAAATTCTCCTCAAGAACACCCCAAATCATCATGATATACCTGAAGAAGGCATAGTCAGTCACCTGATCTCCCCTGTGAATGAAAATATTCACTACTTTTACACACAATAACTAAGATCAATTCGAATACCAAACACCCACTAGTATTCCAAAGCCTACAACTTCATCTCATGATTCAAAACTAATGAACCACAACACGTCAATGAATCCACCAAATATTTCTTAAACACCACTCCCAAAACATATTAAGATACAGATAGAGAGGGCCAGATTCGATCAAGACTAAAGCCACTAACACAAATCTATTATAAAAATGATGATTAGAAAGTTGGAATACAGAAATTTATAAATAAAAAAAACTCATCCTTTGATGAACCAATAATATTTCATTATCAATATTTTTTAAAAAAACTCAAAGAAGCTTGATGGTGATTTTTTTTCATTCAACGGACTATTGTTTTTTTGTATTTAAAAAAAACAAAGAAGTAAGAGATAATTTTTTTGGATCTTGATACTCTTTCGGATACTCTAAAATACAAATTATGTTGTTGTGAATGAATGACTGATCAAGGGAAAAATTAATTATAAGTCAATGGGTAGTGGCGAAATTAAAGAGTATCAAAATTTCCACAATTTAGCACAAAATTCATGCCAAGACCACGAATTTAAGCCAAAATTTACAGATATACAAGCCTAAGATCACCATTTTTTTAAGGAAAAGGTGTAGAAAATTCCATTTAATGACCCAAGTCCATGGTCTCTTCCACCAGACCTGGGAAATACTAATCCCAAGATGTATAGAACCAACCCATATATAAGAAAAACATGCATCATTTTCTATTTATTATGTGATCACAATAAATAGGGTATAATATACATTACACTATGAATAACTGAAGAATATCAACATGATATTGTTCTTGAAGGGTATAAAACAAGATTGTGTGAATAATTTCTAAGCTGGGATATGTTGTGAAGATACTTTCAAATGAATCCCTCTCCACCATCAGCCGTGACATGTGGAAATAATCTAAATAAAGAGAAGTTCACAGGATCCCATAACACTAAAATACATGAAAAAATAACACTCCTGATACTTATAAATATGTTCCCCAATGTGCCATATTTTGGATGGATTGAATGTTTTATAGTGGATTATGGATTTTTTGTATGGTGGACAGGCTAACTCCTAAACTAAGATTTGGAGTGTAATTTCAAGAGTTGTTATGATTAAAAGTGTTTTTTGGATGGGGTTTATGGACTAAAAGTTTTCTATGGAGTCTGGATGATTTTTCGGAGCATTGGGATTTGAAGACACATTTTCAGGAGATACAACCTTAGGCACATAGTTAAAACTAACCATGTAGCACAATCATGCGTCCAGTTTTGTATGCACATAAAATTTGGATAATTCAATGAGGTCTCCTAGAAAACCATGGAAAATTGTGAAGAGGCACTAATAGACTCACATGGTTGGATTAAATTTTTTTATAACCATGTGTTGCAACCATCCGAGGTAGTGGTTCATGGGGGATAATGGATATATATGGTTGGAGAATGTTTTGTAAATCATGCGAGGAAACCATATGAATTATAGGTTCTTTGGATAGTGTAACTGCATGGATAGAGCATGGTTTCGCTGACTATGATTAAAAATCATGATATTTTTAAAAAGTGAAAAAAGTATTTTTTTTCACTATAACCTTAAATGGATTTTAATGCTTTTATCCTTAATTTCACCCATGTGGTCCCTACACTCATGCCTCCTCCCTCTTCTCTTCCATGGAATGATTATCCCTTATTCTTGATCTGAATCGAATGTCATTGGGTGCATTGAAAGAATAATGGTGAATTTATAACTCCACCAAACTCATTTCCTTTTTTTAGTTTTCCTTATATTTTTTATCATCATGTGAGCTAATATGCCCTATTTTTAGGGTTTTTATTGGTTTTTCTATTTAGCTCATTCTAGATAAATCAAATAGTGATAAAAGATGACTGATGCTTCCTTGGTATAAGGTAGGTGGTATATATGACTTTCCCTAAAAGTATTATCCTTTATAAAATGTTTCATTCTATAACACATTTTAATTTCCATGCATTTCTCTTAAATGATGAAATACCTTAAATTAAAAACCTAGATCCCTTAACAGGGTTAGAGGTTGACAACTTCAACCCAAAACACTACATAAGATGAGTTTGATTAAATTATTGTAATTTTTGGGTAAATACCTTGTATAAACCACATTGTCCATGGTCACTTATGGTATGCTTGACAATCATGAAGTGATGACATAATAAAATTAAGTAAATTTAATGAAATGGTATAAAAACCATGCCTATGTTTTATAATAAAACCACCTTTGTAGCGTGCTATCTTATGTATTAAAAAGGGAAAATTAAATGGAGATTTTTGAAATGTTATATGGCTTGAATGCATCATTTTTATTATTCCCTTTTTAACAAAGCACCTTCTATAATGGGTTTGACTTCTTGATGGTGTTTGACTTGTTTAAATGAATTAAATAGAAAATGAATGGTGAGACAATGTCACTTATAAATGAAAAGATTAAATATGTTAGAATTGTTAATAGTCATGGGACTTTCCCTTGGCCTATGTTGAGTTATTAAAGGAAACATGCTTATCTATTTATTGCCTTGATCATCACTTGGATTTCGATATAAAATTTCATGGATGGGATCATAAGGAAATTTAAATTAGATGAATTATAAATGGTTAAGCAATGTTGTACATGGTTCTCATCACCATTTAGTATTAATAATTGGACATGACATTCCTCTTTATTATTTTAATTTGTTGGACACACCGTTACTAATTATTATTTGAATTTGTTAGACATGAAATTCCATATTGTTAATATTAGAACATATAGGACATGATGTACCTTATAGTTATTATTATAAGAAGATGGGAATGGTACCCCTTCTTGTTAATTAGTGAAATTTGTGGGCATGGTGTCCCATATCATTACTTATTAAATTATTAGGCATGTCACCCTTATCATTACTTTTAATTGAATGTTTTGGACATGAATGTATTTTTGATTATTATTATCATTATTAATCTCAATTAAATTGTTGGGAATGGTTACCATTATATATTACAATAAATTATTGGACATGATGACCACTCTACCTTGGTTAGATACATGGATTGATTCCATTATTTAAATTTTGAACCTTATGATCATTATTATATTTTCATTCCTTGATCTCTCCTTGGGTCCCACATGACTCTTGTTACATATAGACATCTTTTATTATATCCATGAGCATATTGTCCACATTATTTGTATTGTGTTTAGAGACATTCTAGCTTAGGATTAGGAAGATATGGCCAACTAGGTTCCCTTTTACGAGTCTAATCTCGACATGGGTTATATTTTCATTATTGATTTATTTTTTATATACCTGCATGGTGATTAATTTTATATCCAATACTATAATTACATTAGACACCATTTGTGGTGACCTACTAAGTTTTAATCACACAAATTTTATGCCATTTTTGGGTACCCAGACTTATCTCTTGACTACAGGTTAGGACTCAGCACGAGCCTATTTGTTGTTGATAATCCTTGGACTTAGACATGACATAAAGATGGGGGTTGAGCATGTATTCAGGTTTCCTATAAGAGTTGTGTCACTTATTTATTTTTCCCTTGTCATTGTACTACTATTATGTGTATCGACTGTGTATCATATTATTATATTATGTCTCAGCTTGTTCTTTTAGGGATGTTTATTTGGAAATGGTTTGGTCATCACTATTATAATCTGAAATGGATTTACTTATCATTTTCTATTATATATTAAATTTTTTCCATTTCTATTTAGTAATACTCTAGAGGGTATATTGTACACACTATACCTTCATTAGATCCTCACTGCTAGTCATAATCCTCTAGCATATAGGGAGGCGTTCTTGAGGTCATGTAGTGTACCAGCTCGAGACACCAGTCTGGTGGCACTGATTGGACTTCTAATGTTGATTCAACATATTACATGTACTTTAGGATTTGATGATCTCAAATTCCATTGATACATTACATATGATCTTATTTTCTAAGTGTTTTATCAATTTTTATTTCATTATTACGAATTCATCAATTAATTTCTTTAACGATTCTGGACGCTTTTAGCTGAAAAATTGCTAAGTCTGAAAATTCAGTTACGTGATGATTTGTGGTTACATGATAAAAATAGTTATGTCGATCAAACAACTATTTGGAGGAAAACAATTTGTCAACTGGATATGTTGTGAAAATGGATTTGTGAAAATTTCATACATCAACAAGATCACCAATGAAATGAATCACCAATGTGATCTAATTTCTATATAAAATGGTTGCATAGTGTAATCAGATATGTGCACAATTTTCAATTTGAGTAATTAGATACAAAAATTAGTTACATGAAGAAATCAGATACGTGAATCTCTTACATGGTAAAATCAGTTACATTTTCAACTTTCTCTACATGAATAAACCACATACGTGATTCAATTTAGATACATAAAGTAAAATCAGGTACATAGATTTAGAACTTCAAATCGGCTACGCAATTTTAGTTCAGGAATTCGACTATGTGGATTCAATTCTATAAATTGGCAATGTCGTGCAACTAGTTAGTATTTCTAATTGTTGAAGAACTCAAGTGAATTCATTAATTCTTTTTAAAATTGTTAAATGATCTATTTCTTCTATAAGATAAAATCTAATATAATTAGATCCATGTAATGAGATAAAAAAATATGATATAATTTATTTTTCTTTAATGTTGTTGAGGAATTTCAATTAATACATGTCATTGATCCTTATTTTATATAGATAATGTACAATGTGTTTAAATAAGAATGAGTTCATATATTTAAAAATGGTGTAGTGAAAAATTAGTGTGAGAGAGTGGAATTATGCATGAAAAGTGAAGTGAACATGAAAAATATAGAGAATTATTTTCTCAAATCATCGATAAAAACACTCTATTTTTATATGAAATAAATAATAATAAGTATCAAATCATAAATTGTGTTTACTTTAAATCATTATTGTGTTTTTAATTTTTTTGAAACTTTTTACTCTTCATATTATTTCTATCTATGATCTTTATTTTCTGTCAGCTGTTTCTTTCAGTTGTGAGCTGAATTTAGTTAACTCTTTTAGTTTTCAACTTTCATTGTAAAGGTTACTATTAATAAAACTATGAGTTTTGTTTTGTAAAGACTTTATAGATCTTGGTTTAAATCTCTCGTTCTTGTAATTTGTGTCAAATGGACACACATTGTTATGTAATCCCTGGAAAAGGGATTGGCAGTCCCCGAAGAAAAGATTAGACTAGTGAAAATCATCATGTCTATTGGTAATAATGGTGGTGTACTGTACTAGGGGACTTATATTCCATAAACTAATGTAAATCTATCTATGTATATTTATTTTAATACATTTATTTTCACTTCATGATTTATTAATGAATAGTATAGGATTCAGTCTTAAGAAAGTGTGGGAGAATTTTCTAAGAGAAATAAAATTTAAAAGAACTCAACTCACCCCCTTATTGAGTAATATTATGGCGAGTCACTAAAAACATTTGGTATTATAGTTAGTGATTATTTTGTTTTTTGTAGTAAAAAATTAAAACCTAATGATCTATTTAACAATGGATGTGATGAATGAAAACATATAAAAAATGTTTATGGTGAGAGCACATACTTTTGATGGTGTGAATTATGAATGTTAGAAGGGAAAATTGATTATAAATATAAAGGACCATGGTTTGAAGGTTTATTTTAAATTCATGGAGACTTATTTAATTATAAATACACAACTATAAACCTGGGATGTAGGAACTGAAAGAAACAATGATTTGAATTCTAGAGTTATGAATGTTATAATGCATGGAATAAGATCAGATGAAATCAACAGAGTTTATCAATGCTAAAAAACTTATTAAATGTTGAATATAATTTTATTTTCTTATAAAGTAAAAGACAATACAACGACCCATAACTTATATACTTTGTTATTACTTCAGAATTGAAGCATACTTATTACAACATATAACAAAACCATGGTAGGACCGTATAGGTATAGTGTCTTTAGAAACTAGGAAACATAAACAACTGGTTCATAAAGCATCTACATTGTCTCCCATTTATTTCATCATATATAGAGTCCCTTTTGGCATATACTACTTAATAACCATCTTCCTGACCTGGGGAGAGAAACCAACAAAAGGGTGAGCTCGAATGCTCAGTATGGGTAAACAAAATAAATATCAATCATATTCATAATATCATATCATTTTGGAAATCTTAACCTGCAAAAGAGATCATAATTTTATAACATGGGATAAATCAATAATCATAACTTAAAACATGAAACTTTTTGGCATACTCAAATAATCATAGAGAATCATTTCTTAGTAGTCAAGACTCATTGCCAAGACTATCTTAGTGGACAAAGTCCATTTCGGAACCGAGTTCACTCCTTGTTTCAGTCCTGTATCACTGAACCGGATTAACCTGCCATTCCAGCCATGTCTATCTCATGAGATATAAATATTTTCCCAATTCATTAGAGGGAGATATAGGTCCCACCCATCTCATAATGAAACCATTATTATGTGTGGCACAAAATCATAAATCATACATCATAGCATAACCCATGTAATAAAAATGGGATTTTTAAACATCCTGCCATCATAACATAATCCATATAAGATAAAACGACATCGTAAAATTAATTCCATCATAACATAATCAAATAAATGTAAAAATAGGGATAGAAATAGAACCCTATATTATCTTAGATGGAAACTAATTTAGATAAAACTCTTGAACTCCATTCTTGAGGAAAATATCCTTTCTACTTCAAAAACATTTTACTTTCTTAACATGTCATACAATTTTAATAAAAAAAAAGTTGATTAAAATAAACATGAAAACTTGTAAAAGAATATTCATGGAAATAATGTTTTATGAAATCATAAAAATCCATTCATGCCTTATAAGGTAAAAAAAAATTCTTCTCGTACTTTGGCCGGAAAAGTGAAAAAGTACCTCATACAAAAAATGACAAAATATTCCTTTCATATCATTTACTAAAAACTCACCGAAGGGTAAAACTGGATTTAAACAATTGTGGGTGTATGGAAATAATATTACATATTGAGTAAACATGGATGTGGATGATAAATATTCCCCAGTAAATTCTGAAATATAAACAATCTCGGATAAAAATGAGATTGTGAGATTTTCCCTTACCTTAGGTCCGATTTTCTTCGTACGTGTCCGAACCTCCTGTATAATGATTTAAATAATGTTATTGAATTATTCTATAATCTTACTCATTTTTATGATATCATATATGGTCATATTCTTAGCTTTTTATTAGTAATATTTCATTGTTACTTGTTATTCGGGTGTTTATTGCTTTTTTTGTTCTTATGCGTGTTTTGTTGAATAAATTCTTATTCTTATTTTTAGGTTATAGATACCTCATTTCCAGAATGGTATTAGTGTAATATATATCATATTTATCCATTAAATTCATTTATATAATCATTAAGAATTAAAGATCATGTAGAACGAGTCACATCACATCGTGGAGACGGTAGACCGTACGTACGCATGAGCGATGATATCATTCCCATGATTGTGGAATTGTATTGAAGTGTATGTATACTATTTCATAATATATATAAATTTACAATAATCATATATATTTATTCTTTACACCATTATACCCACCATGTAAGGTGGTGGTGGAAAACAGATTACACCACGTCGTGGAGACGGTATTCCGTACGTACGCAGGCGCGGTGATTTTGTTTTCTGTAGGATAGATAGAATGTGAAATAGGGTTGTTTCATATTTATAATAATATATCAGTATATTAGTGATACTAATGTTATTAATTCATAATGAAAAAACTAAAGAAGAAGAAGTAGAAGAAGAAATAAAGTTGAAAGAATCAGTAACAGACATTACCTCTTCTTTGAAGCGCCTCTTCTTAATCTCCTATTAGGGAAATAAATATTGTCTTGGAAGAAGCCCAAGACCTCTAGGATGTTTATAGGGAAGAATAGAAGAGAAATATGTAGGGTTTTTCCGATCTTGAAGCCTCAATGTGGTGTGAGGAGGAGAGGGAGGAGGTTCCCTTTTATAAGGGAGGAGAGGGGCACTTTAGGAAAAACTTAAAATATTATTTTATTATAAAGTCAGATTCGGTTTTTAATAGCTCCAAATTGATTTATTTATAAGATAAGGTGGTAATGGGTTGAAATCCACTCATATAATATAATTTATAGAAGTTTATATTTCTATTTTAACCTTATAATTTTGATTTAACTAAAAGTTAAATAATTTCACTTTTACCGTGTCTTCTTGTTTTCTTACACTATATGGTTAATAAACATACTATAACTAGGCAAAAAAACCCCAATTTATTCATTATTACTATATATATCCTTATCTAAGTCATTTGGCCGATCTCAATATTTTTAGGAATAAAATAATAATTAATAATATAATATTTTTTTAAAAAGCTATTTTATGTCAATTTTGACACTATTTGTTAATTGATTTTTGTGAAAATCATAACAGAATTATTAGTTGCAAAAAAGTTAATTAAAGAAATACTAACATGTCATTTTAACCTATAAAATTAGTTTAATTCATAAAAAGTCTCAAATTTCATTTATTTGGGTATTTATAACATCAATTATGTTAATATTTCCTTAATAAGGTAATTATTGCATCATCGTTTTGTCATAAATAAATTATATTATTTATAGTCTAAAAATTATAAATAAAATACCATTATGTATGAAATTTCTTTATATTTATAATGAATATTTATAGTCTAAATTATCTTATGTATAACCTTATATTAAAAATGATTTAGTTATTAATATTTGATTTTAACTATTTTAACTATTCTTTAAATAAAATAATATTAAATGTCCTAATCTAATCCAAGTGGACCTAAATGGTCATATTTTATTCTTAAAGTTGTTTTTGGTCGAATTAAACTTATCCAATCGAATTAGGACATGTGTTAGGGAAATAATAATATCATTTTTATCCTTAATTACCATATTTACGTTTAACCGTGGTAAAAAAAGTAAAAAGTTACTATTCACCAAAAATTATTTTTATCTTATTGAACCAAATTTTACTCCTGGATATTAACTGTGTCTCTCGGATTTTCAAAATTCCACTCACAGAAGTGGTAAAATTATGTTTTATGTAAATTTTCAAATTCTCTTAGGAGGTGGGTAAAAGACGGTGAAAAGTTCAATACAATTTTTTATATGTCTAAAATTATTATAAAATGACTCCAATGAATTACTTTGAACTTATATAGGTATTATGTATCAATTTTCAAATAATATATATTTAAATAAAATAAATAATTATTTAAATAAAAAGTCGGTTTTTTAAATAGTAACCTAGTGTTTTCACTATTCATCAAAAATTGAAATTTTTCAGAAAAATGCCAAAATTTCACCCTAGGGTAATTTCGATATTCCGAATCCAAAAATGAAGTCCATTTTGAAAGATAAAATTTATAAAATTTCAAAAAGTGGGTATTACAATTCATAACGGCTAGTTTTAATAATATTTTAATAGCATATCGTTGTTTAGAGAAACTCGGTATCGCATACAACACAAGCTATCCAGGAAGGTCGTGATTTCGTGTAAGGCAAGAAAAGTTAGTGTTGTGTGTAGTGAAATATTCCTTTGATTATGTATATAACATAAAAAAATATTTCTCATAAAAATCTCGGGTGTTACAGACAATGTGCTAGTTCTTAGATATAATACTACCAAACTAATGTTTGAAAATTTTAGAGTGATGGATTTTGAGAGTATTATGCATTTAAATGGAATAATTACAGAAACTATAAGTATTATTTCTACTTTAGGGACACATATTACTAAAATAGAACTAGTTCTGAATGTTCTTAAAATTCTACCACCAAGGTGGATTGGTATTTCTATTTCGGTCATAAAATCAACAGAGGTTAAAAGTTCTAAAATAAAATATCCTATTGGAACTCTGATGATGTTTGAGCCATATATGGAAGATGAAGCTAGAGATCATAAGTTAGTTAAAAAGGTGAATATGGATTTAAAAATATCAACTTCAAAAGATGTTAAGGAGTGTAAATAAGGTCATATAACTAAGTAACCTAATGTAAAATCTTTAAGTAGTTTAGATTCAGACATTGACCTTGCTTAGTTTTCCATAAAATTCAAAAAGTTATATAAAAAGAGGATTGTATTTCAGAAACTCTTCAATGAATATAAGATGTACGATAGAAATTATAAGCATGTAAAATGATATGAGTGAAATAATCTTGGACATATCACACCTTATCATCCACAACTTCAAGATGATAAAAATTTAGAAAAGAAATAATTTAAGAATATTGGTTACAAGAAGAAAGATATGAAATCCATGAAGTCATCAGGGAGTGATTTAGTGGATTATAGTGACATTTTATCTTCAGAACCAGAATTTGAGAATTATAATTAGAAATAAAAAATGTATTTTATGGAAAAAAATATTGAGTTAAACTCTTTCCACACTTCTTAATACTAAATTGATATATAAAATGTAAATTTATCATTTTAGTGATTAGATGAATATTGTTCCATGTTAGAATCTAAATATGAATATTTGAAAAGGAAAAAAGATCATAAAAATTATTATAATGACTTGATTAAAGAAAAATAGGACTTAACTAAACAATTTTTAAATCAAAAAACCATGTTATAAAATTCTACAACATTATGTATTAAAAATGAAATTAAATTGAAAAATAAAAAAATAAGTTCATGATTTTAAATATGCAACTAGTGTATTTAAAATAAGTGAAAAATATTTAAACAAGATTATTGGTAACAATGAAATATATAAAAAATATTTGGAACCTAAATTAAAGGTTAAAACTCATGTTTTATGAGAAATACATTTTACCATGTTCAAAAAATACAAATATTACGAAAATTGCTTGTTTTTGAGACGATGATCTTTAAAATTATGAAAGTTACTTCAATTTGAAAAACCCTTAGTTTTATGGAGTTATAAATTATTTTTTCATAAATAGTTATTCAAAATTTTTTGTTGAAGGTTTTGGATAGCCTAGAAAAATTTGGGTTCTCAAATCATTAATTTCTAACCTTACCGGACCGAAGAAAATATGGGTACCAATATAATTTCTTGTTTATTTTGTCTTCGTAGATACAGAGGTCCAAGACCACTAATGAAACATGGTATACAAACAATGGATTCTCAAGTATTATGAGTGAAAAGATTCTATAATTTTCACTCTTTATCAGATATAGATAGAGGTCATGTCACTTTTGGGGATAATTTTAAATGAATGATCATGGGAGTTGGATCTATTAGAAATAAAAATTATATCCTAATCAAAAAAAATTCTATGTTTAAATAAATATTTGATAAGTTTATATCAAATTTGTGATGAAGTTTATTATGTTGATTTATTAAATAATTCATTCTATATTTTTAATGATAAAATTCTTATGTTTATGGAACTGTGAATAGAGAATGTCTATACTATATATCTTAATTATTTGATTAGAAAATAGGTGAACTGTTTAAATGATAAAAAAAATGAATCATGTATATGACATAGAAGACTGGATAATTTTAATGTTTATTCATTGAGAAAATTGTTCAAAAAAATAGTTTCAGATTTACCTCAACTTAAATTTAATAAAGAAAGCTATGTAATACATGGAAAATGGGAAAGAAACATAATTCATATTTTAAACCAACTAAAGATGTTTATACATAAAAAACTCATAGAAAATATTCATTAGGATTTGTTTGGGCCTTCTAGAGTTGCAATCCTAAGAGGAAAATATTTTTTTATGTTTTATTTGATTATTATCATATATTTACTTGGGTTTTATTTTGTAATTGTTAAAAGTGATTATTTTTCTTATGTTATAAAAATTTGAAAATTATTTCAAAAATAGAAAGATTCCAAAATTATTTATTTAATAAGTGACTGTGGAGGATAATTTGAAATCCATATTTTCAATGCCTATTCCTCAAAAAATATTATCAATCATACATTTTCTACCCCCAAGACTCCTCAATAGAATACTGGTTTTGAAAAAAGTAATAGGACTTTTCAAGTGATTTCTATGACTATGTTATGTGAATATAACTTTTCTACTCATTTTTGAGATAAAGCATAGAATACAACAAGTTATGTTAGAAACAAAGTTCTAATTATACATATTTTAAATAAAACACCCTATGATCTATGGAATAATAGAAATTCAAAATTTAGATAATTTACAGTTTTTTATGTAAGTTTTACATTCTAAACACTGAGGATAATATTGGTAAGTTTGATCCCAAAATAGATGAAGAAATATTTCTAGTCTATTCTACTACTTCAAAATCATATAGAGTTTTCAATAAATGATCAAAGATTATTAAATAATAAAATCATGTGAAATTTAATAAAAGTGATCTTTTTGATCACAAAGTAACAAAAATTTATGAACTAAGTGATTATTTTGATAACATGATATTTTAATCTATTTTTTTATAACAAAAAGAATGAATGATTTGAAATTCATTTTCAAAAAAAATATCATGAAAGGTTGGATACCAGTGATCCTGAAAGAGTGCTTCATAGATTTCTTAGAACACATAATAACCATCATTTGAAACTATTATAAGAAGTTTATATGACAAAATTAGAACTAGAAGGAGTGTAATAAACCTTATATATTTTTAGGCCTTTTTATCTCCGATATAACCTAATACTATAGAATAATCTATTATAGAACAATGTTGGGTTGTAGCTATGCTAGATGAATTAAACTAGTTAAAGAGTAATAAGGTATGATTATTTGTTGATAAACCATCTAATTATCCTATTATAGGAACAAAAATAGATTTTCGAACTAACAAATATGATCATGGTGTGATAACTAGAAATAAAATGAGATTAATTTATAAAAGTCACAATTATAAAGAATGTATAAAAAATGATAACACTTTTACCCTAGTAGCTAGACTAGAAGCCATTAGTATTATTTTAGCCTATACATCATATATAAAATTTAAATTATTTCATATGGATGTAAAATTTACTTTTCTAAATAGTTTTCAAATGAAGGTACTTTATGTAGAACAACCTTCTAGTTATGAAAATCCTTATTTAAAAAATTCAGTTTTTATACATTCCAAATAATTTTGTGGTTATAAACAAGCACCCAGATATTGGTATGAGAATTTAAGATTTTTTTATCGAATGGTTTTTTAGTAGTCATGTAAGATCCTAATTTATATAATAAAACATAATCTTTAGATATCTTATAAATGAAAATTTATGTCCATGATGTAATTTTTGGTTCTAAAAATAAAAATCTATGTAATGAATTTTTAAAACTAATGAAAAAAAAATTTTAAATGAGAATAATGGGTGAGTTAAATTTTTTTATAGGTTTTTAAATTTAAAAAAAATAATTTGGAAATTTTTTTAAATAAAATAAAATATATACATGGCCCACTTAAAATTTTTTGACTTGAAAGTGGTAAATTATATAATAAACCTATGAGTTCTAATAAAAAACTTCTCTTGGATGAAGTTTAGAAACTAGTTGACAACAAGATTTATAGATGAATAATTGATAGTTTATTATATTTAGATGATATTAGACCAAATATCATATTTGTAGTATGTATTTGTGCTTTATTTTAAATATAATTCTATAGAATCCCATTTGAAAGCTACAAAACTAATTTTAAGATTTTTTAAAGGAATAGTTTTTATTACATTTTTTTCAAAATTGATAATTTTACTTTAATATCATATTATGATGCAGAATTTGGTGGTTGTAGATTATATAGTAAGAATAATTCAAGAAATTATCATTTTTAGGTAAATCCCAAGTATCCTAGTCCAGTAAGAAGAAACATTGTATCACATTATCTACTACAGAAACAGAATATATTATTGCTAGTAATTGTTGTGCACAAGTTTTGTAGAAGAAAAAAAACTTGATGGACTTTGGATTAAATAATAATCATGTAACCATTAGATTTGATAACACTAGTGCTATCAACATTTCTAATAATACAAAAATAATTCAAGAACAAAACATATCGACTTAAGGATTTTTTTTCTAAGAGATCATGCTCAAAAAGTTGATATTTATATTGAATTTACCTCTACATAAAATCAATAAGAAGTTATTTTTACTAAGCCCCTTTCATGTGAATGTTTTGATTTTATTAAAGAAGAATTGGGTTTATTTTTTTAAATATATTTTATTTATTTTATTTAGTCTGATTTAAATAATTTTTTATAATTTTTTATATTTATTCTTGGTGAAATTGAAATTGAGGGTTTTTTAATCAAGTTCAATGTTAAATGAAACTTGTTATTATTCGTACTGTCTTTTTATTTGAACTTTAAGAATATTATTTTTCCATATTTATTTATATTATTTATTTATCAGTTGAAAGTAAACTTAAAACAAATTTAGGTATGTAAGCACATTGGGCTTCAAGTACGTGACCGATTAAAAAATTGAATCTTAACCCTTTTTCCATTCACATACTTATATTATATTTGAAGTCAAACCATCATCTCTAACCTCTTGATCGCTGTTTGAACTTAAAATTACCTATTCAAAATGGGAAAGGTGAATCATTTTGATGATAAATTATCATGTTTATATAATAAATTCAATGTAAGTGAATGAAAATATCTTGTGGGAAAATCTATAAATATTGTATAGTTAAAGAAAACTGAAATGATATTAATGAAAACACCGAGTTTCAAGGTTGAGATTTTTTATTTTATGGGAAGAATTCATGTTTTATTTTTAAGGAAGAGTTTAATTAATTTTTTATTAATTCCATGTTTTAGTTCAATCAAATTGAGGATTTAATATCATTAAATGTTAGAGGAAAGAGAATAGTTAGTTATTCTGTTGAAATGGATGATATCTTTCATTGTAACATTGAGGGGATGTTTTAATTTAGTTAGACTCTTGTTTTAACAATATCATTAGGTCTAATATATGTGATAAAATTTTTCTTTGGAACACCTAATTTTGAAAAGAAACTAGTTAAAGAGATTCTTACTGAATGGTATGTCTTATGTATGTTTGTGCAGACTGGTATAACATAAATAGTAGGAGAGATGAAGAAAGTTAATTTTCAAGATAAGGTTTTTGATATATGTCGTGATTAAAGACGCAATAATGATTTTTCCAAAGAATATGATGATACTCCCTCTTCACTGGTGTAATGTATATGGGATATGAAACTACTATCCTTATGGTAAATTGATTTATTTAGTTTCTAAAAAGAGAGAAATACATTTAAATGAAGGTGATGCCATGAAGGGTCACAAAAATAATACCATCTCATTAGTTCAATTGAAAAGGATTGGATATTTCTTGGATTCTACATTAAACTCTTTGAGTATAGTTAGAAGATTATGAATCAGGGAGATTTAGATCAAAACTCACTACCTGGTGATGCAACACCTATCGAGAGAGTGTCTACTAGGTGAGTAGAGGAGACAAAATCAGTAATAATGAAGTCTTTTTTCTAGTTATATATTATATAGCTAGTGAGTCTATTCAAATTTAGGAGGATATGGTTGATTATAATCAATCTACCAGTGAAGCTACTATATCAGTCGAGGAGATTCACCATGTAGAGATAGATTTTGAGACAAATTGTCCTTTTTCTAATGTTAGACCAGCTTAGATTGAGCACATGAGCTCTAAATTTCATATAAATCCAGATTTAGTGGAATTACATAAAGGAAATGATCCAATTATTCCAGGATCACTTTTAGGTATAATATGGGATGCTAATGTAGTTATGTAACATGAAAATTTTACCCTTACACAATCGGTACCATCTTCATCCTCATCTACTCATGAAGTCTCTCCTTTAGTTAACAAGAGTTTAGAAATCTTAGAAAATTACATGTTTTCTAATGAAGTAATGATGGAGATTAAAAATATAATACTATATTTTTTTTGTTTTAATAGGGGAGTTATGTTATTATAAATATGATATTGGACAACAAAAATAGTTCTCTATCTTCAAGTCAGATTTTAATATGGCAGTTGGAATGGTGTCTACATAATCGGTAATGATCAACAGTCTTTAAATAGATCCACCAGTACCGTGAGATATTTCAAGTGTTAGTTTTAAATAACTTGATGAAATTAAGGACTTAGTAAGTATATTAAAAGACATTTTCCATAAAAAGGTTATGTTAGGTGATATTTTTTCTTTGGTGAGTCTTAAAAGGATGGGTATTAGGATTCTTCATCCATGAAATATGGTTTATCTCAGGAAGTGGTTAAGGAAATTAAAACTTTTTGAGTTGAGGGAAAAGAGACTTTGAAAACATTGAAAGGTGTAGTGTCATGTCTGTTTGAGTTTATAAATATGTTCCATCCCTCTACTGGTACTACCATAGAAACTCCAATTCTTCCAGATTTTCATAATGGATTTTATCAAATAATGTTTGAGTTGAGTTCTCTTTTATTCTCAGATTCAATATTTCCAATATGATATTCTCTATTCAATATTAATCGATGAAGTAAAAAAAGTATATTAGTGGTGATTCTCATAATATCTAGGAATACATTAATAAGCTTAGTGTTGGCCTTGACATGTGCATTAATGAACATGTTGGTCAAATCGAGAAATCTCTTAGAGAGTTAGTAGAAGAAAGTTTGAGTGTTTCAAATAAAGAAATAAATTTAATTAAAGACTACATTCAAAATTATGATCAAATAACTCCGTATATTTTTTAAAAAAGAAATAGATCTGTTCAATGGTTTTCTCTATATATACCATGGATGTAAAAAAATTTATATCCCAAGGAATATTTAGAAGAATCATTAGAAGAATATTTAGTATAGTTAGTTCTTGTTATAGGTAGGGAGTTGGTTATGTAAAAACCTCTTATAGTTTTAATATTAGTTGAACCTTAACCTGCAATTAGTGATCCAGTTTTTATATCTTCTTTCAAGGAACTTAAAGAAGTTTTCTATAATTTTATAGTACCAGTGAATATCATAGAAAGAAATGTGAATTCATTGACAACTAGACTGACTGATGTATAGTCCTTTGTAGACCTAATTATGAAGAATATTCTTATAGATATACCTTCTAGCATTTCAATTAAAAGTATTTCCTTACTGCTTCACACTCTCATTGTGAGTGACTCATCTAGTTTTTATTTATAGAAAGTAGAACTATTTAAAATGTTTATCAGTAATGGAATCACTTCATTTTCTCAAATTCACAAAAAAACATCTCTTTAAGTTATTTAATTTTGTAATTTGGATGTTATTATGTGGTTTTAATTTTTTGTTGATGATTTTTATCAGATGAGAAGAAGAAGACATATTTCTCTTGATTTGAGTATTACTTATTAGAAAACTAGATAACGAAAAGAAGGTGTTCATGATTCTTTAGTGTTGTTAGTGCCATCAGTGCCAGCCCTATCTACCACCAAACCTACTTCAATATCCAAATTCGATTCATCCCCAAAATCACCCCAATAAAACCAAAATGGGTTCTGTCAATGATGTTTTTTAATGCTATTGTGTGGGAGTATTTTTATAGCTCCATTTATTTAATTGAATACTTCATTATTTCCTTTTTTATCATGTGTTACTTAGGAATTATTTTCATTTTCAATTATTTATCTCTTTGTTTTTTTAATCAACCTCAATCTTTCCATAATTCTATTATTAATATTTTTCATTATACTTAAATATTTTATACCTCTCTTTTCTACATTAAAATGTGTTATATCATTCCACCCGTCCTTTTTAATGACATAATTGGGGGGGGGGGTGTTCTATTAAAAAAACTTCAAAAAGGGAAAGCGGTCTTTTAAAAAGGGGAGAATTATCTAAATTTAATAAATTAATGAAGTAAGTAACTAAGGGGGATAAATCTTATTTTTTACATGATATCTCATTAATTTTATTTTAAATGTTTTTAAAATTAAATATTTAATACCAACTCAAATATCTAACAAGTTTTATGAGATTTACGTGTTTTGTGATCATTAAAAAGGGGGATATTATTGGGCTATTATTGCTGATACAACATGTTCTAAGTAATTTAGGTTTTGATGATATAAAATACCCTTCATAATTTACTGAAGATATTGTTTTCTAAGTGTGTTTATCATGTTTTATTTTATTATTATGAATTCATCTATCAATTTCCTTTAGTAAGTATTTTAAATGTATTTGGATGAAAACTGCTAAGTATGAAAATTAGGAGACATGATTCTTTTTGGTTATATGATGAAAATGGGTACATCTATCAAACACCTATTTGAATTGAACAAATATATCAACCAGCTGCATCACAAAAAAGGATACTTGAAAATTTTCTACGTCAACAAGATCATTTACACAATGAATTACCATGTGATAATTTGTTTTTGAAAAATGGTTATGTGGAGTAATCATATACATGAGAAATCACCAATTTGAGTAATCAGATATACAAATTAGTTAAATGAAGAAATTGTTAACGTGAATCTCCTATGTTATAAAATCAGCTATATCGACAAATTCAACTATATTAAATTATGATATGTGAATAAAATTCCTACGTGATTAAATTTGGCTATGTAATGTAGAACCGGCTACATGGATTCAAAACATCAAATTGGCTATGTGGTTTCGGTTTAACATTTCATCCATGTGGATTAAATTTTATAAATTGGCAACATTATGTATCTAGTTGGTATTTATTACTATTAAAACACTCAAGTGAATTCTTTAATGCTGTAGTACAATACTTAAATGCTAAATTTTATATTTAAGATAAAATATAATATAATAAGATCCAAGTACTGGGATTGAAAAAAGGAAAATATATTTTATTTGTATTTACTATTGCTGAGGAATTTCAAGTAAAAATATGTTTCACTGATTCATACTTTCTATGGATCATGTGCAATGTGTTTAGATAAGAAAGAATGAATATATTTAAAAAAATGACTAGTGAAAGAAGTAGTGTGAGAGTGTGAACTTATACATAAAAATTGAAGTGAACAAGAAAGTAACGTAGAATAATTTTCTCAAATATTCAATAAAAACACCTTGTTTTTCTACAATAATAAAGAATAATAAGTCTCATATAATTAGTTATTCTTATTGTCAATATTTCGTATGTTTGTAAGACTTTTCTAGAGCTTCTTACTCTTCAAATTATTTCTCTTAGAGATGTTTATTTTCTATCAGCTGTTTCTTATAGATTTGAGCTGAAGTCTATCAACTATTTTAGTTTTAACCTTTTTTTGTAAATGTTCCTTTTAAAATAACCTATGAAGGATGGTTTTAAATCCTTTATAAATCCTGGTAGATAGTTCCTATGGTTTTATTATGTGTTGAATTCTTTCACTCAGTTATGTAGTCCCATTAAAAAATATTGGAAGTCCCTGATGAAAGGATTGGAGTAGTGAAAATCATCACACACATGAGTAGTGGTGGAGTAGACTATGGAATGTCTATTCCCTGAACCACTATAAATATATCAGTGTTGGTTTCATTTTAAAATTTTATTTCCATTGTATTCTATATTAAATAAAAATACAAGATCCAGTCTAAAGCAAGATATAGAGAATTTTCTAAGAGAAATAAAATTTTAAAGAACTCAATTGACTCCCTTCTATAGTATTACTGCATTCATTATCCGATAATAACACCTAGATCGATACATTATAACTAATTCTCTATTGAACCCCAGTCTTAACGTATGTAGACATTACACCAATTTTTCGAAAAAAACTTAAAACATTATAGAAAATGATTTCTAATTATCATATTACTCTAGTGCCTTTAGAAACATGGAAATATAAACACTAGTACATAAATAAGTTACATTATCTCCCACAAGGATCATCTTGAATAGAAACCTTCTTAGAGACATCAAACATAATGCATATCATTATAACATGGGAAAGGAAACATAAAAAGGGGTGAGCTCAGATTCTATATAAAGGTAAATAAGGGAGACATATAAGCATAATCATTAGCATATGGGTATGATAAAATGATTAAGAATATAGAAGATCATACCCTACATATCAAATATCATAAACATGAATCATTTCATAAATCTTTTAGTTCGTAAGACAAGAATCATGGGGAAATAAAGAAAATAATCTTAGAAATCATAACATAGGAATAAAATATTGAATTATGGAAAACACATAATCATATAATATGATTTCTATAGTATCCAAGGCCTTGATACCAAGACCATATTAGTATCACGGGTTCACTACCCATACCATCAAGGTTGACATCTTTCACTCCCATGTCTATCCTTGTAGCATAAGTTCACTCCTCATACCATGTTGTTAGTCATGGTTCACTCCCATATTCATATTAGTATCATGTGTTCACTCCTCATACCATATTAGTAGTAACGGTTCACTCCCAAGGCCATATTAGTAGTCAGGGTTTACTCCCAATACCATATTAGTCTATATCATGAGATATAAATCTTTACCCAATGCATTGTAGGGAGATATAGGTCTGAATCGTATCATAATGAAATCATACATACATGTGAAACAATATCATATGTAATCATACCATAACCCATTAAATGAAATGGGTATTATAAACATGTAATCATATCATCACCTATTGAAAAAGGTCAGTTTCATAATTATTTCATCATAAATATGACCCATGAAAAGAAGCGGGTCTCAAAACCATAAATACTATGGAAGAGAAACATGTGTCATAAGTATCATTCTATAAAAACATATAACATTCAAGAAAGAATATTAATTTAACCTTTGTATCATTTTAAAAACAATTTCTTTGAAAATTATTTTTAAAATAGTTTTCTTAAAAATTCACATTTTAATCTTGAAAAGTAATCTTTACAGAAATGACAGCGGGTAAATCTATACATGCCATACGATATAAAAAGGCCATTCCTTTTGCATGGTAAAAGGTTATAAAAATGAATTGTTCATAAAGAAAAAAGAATAATTATTTGAAAACATTGGTAAAAGAAAAAAAGGGAAAAAATATATTTTTTATATTATAGGATAATAATAGAATATTCTTTGAAATCCTTTTTAGAAAATATTGTTTTGAAGGAACACATATTTCTGACTGAAGAGAGAGTAAAGTTGGGCTTCCTTAAAAACACATTAATAAATATCATATGTAACAAATAATGGAAAAGTGGTACCAATACATGAATATATTATGAATAATTAGAGGATAATAAAATTCATGGATTTTATTGAGATATGGACCTTATGATTTAAACAAAGGAAGCATAAACATAAACAAACTTGAAAAGCGATCATATTGATTAATAAAATCTTATCAATTATTAACTTTGAACCATAATCCACATTTAAGAAAGTTAAATTACATGAAGCTTAAAATATAATTAAATGAAATATATTCATTATATAACATGTCAAAGGAATTCTGTATTCCTCATATAAAAATATTGCTGCATAACATGGCATGTGTCTAAAAGAACGTAAATTGAGACAAAACTATCATACTGATTTGATAGCATTTGAAACATAAACCCTATTAAAGAAATAATTTTGAATATGTATTTAATTACTAATAAATTAAATAATAATAATAATATAATACATTCATGGTCAATATACACACCACAGAAATGGAATTGGTGGTGAATAAAGCATGTATCTCATGGAAATTAAAAGTGAGATAAAAATCAATTACCTTGTGTCTTGAATCTCTTAATACTTGAAAAAACCTCTTAAATAATAAATAAAGTTTCATTATAAATCTATAAAATATCCACATTATTAATTTTAATACCATATATGTTATGATTATGGATTTATATTACTTGCTTTTTTACAATTCTATGTTAAGGTTTCACTTTAGGTAATATCGGATTTGTTTTTCGGATGTGTCTTAATATGTTATACCAATGGTCCTTATACTTAAATAATTATTTAAAGAATTAAAGACATGATTTATATATAATTTATATTCAGTATTTTTTTATTATAATAATCTATATAATATAGTATTATGAAATGAAATACACCATTCATGGAGATGGTAGACCGTACATAAAAATGAACATTATTTCCATTTAATTAATGTTTTGAAAGAAATAAAGTAAAATACATATATGTATATATATATATAATTATTAAATTATCTTTAAGATATTATATATGTCATATATATTTACTAAACCCAACCTTAATACATTCCATGTTGTTTATGAAAGAATCACATCGCTTTGAGGGGCCGGTAGCCCACCCTTCCTCAAACGAAATTATCGCATTATCAAAAAATGGAAAGTATAAATATATATTTTGTAAAATAATTAAATTAACATAAATAAATACAGAATATAATTTATAAAATATATAAACATAGTGTCTATCATAATTTTCACCATGAGAGGCGGTAAAGGAAAAATGAACAATCATCATTTAGTGAGGTGGTAGTTTGCCGTACATGTAAATTGTATGTTTGTTACCCAATAGATGGAAGTGTGTGTAAGTGTATATAGAAAAAATAGAATAAAAACATACTAGTATATTTAGGATAGTGGTTATGTAGTAAAATCATTTAATAAGAATATCTTAGGTAGTGGAGAAAGAAAATAAAAAAAATGGGTTTGAGGGAGGGTGTTACCACTTAATCGGGTATCTTCTGTTGGGTTACACTAAAGGAATCCTTGGAAGGATTTATGAAACAGTTTAGGCTTCAATGACTATGGGAGGAATTTTAGGGAGATATTTGGAAGATTTTATTTTATCCAATGTGGCTTGAGTGGTGTGAGGAAGTGGGAGGATATGAGGCATTTTATAATAGATGAGGAGTGACACTCTTATAATATTTTGGAAAAGTGAAACCCCACCCATGTTTTTTTATTTAAAGTGGATATAATAAGGGTAAAAATTAGATAAAATGGGCGGATAGGGTATAAAAATTTCTATAAAATTAATTTTTTAAAAGTTTATAGGTTCTTTTGGGTCTTAAATTTAAGATTTAGTTTTTAGTTAAGCTTAATTTTACCTAAATGAGTGTAATTAATTTTAATTATATTCACTAATAATTTTCGTAAAAAACTAATTTAAACTTATTATAAATTATAAAATATGATTAATAAAAATATGGAATCCATTTTACCAAATTCTAATCACATAAGTGTTAGAAAATAATTTAAAATTAATCTCATAGTCGAGTTGATAGCGCAAGTTTTTAAAGTAAAAACATTCAAAATATTGATAAGTTTTAATACCCAATTTCAAAGTGAAATTGATCTAAATGACACAAATTATATTAATTTATAAAAAATTTATCTAATTAAACTATTAAACAAATATAAAATATAATTTATCGTTATAAATTAATTATATGAAAACGTAGTTTTGAACTAAAATTCAGTATTTTTCACTATTTATTAACCAATAAAACTTCACAGAAAAATAAAAAAAAATTACCCCAACCTAATTATTATGTTAATATTTAAAATATTTAGTTTATTGAGAAATATTAAATATATAAAATTTCCAAAAACTAGATTTTAAATGGGATCACCTTTAAAAGGTGGTAAAAATATCAAATATTGGGTTTTAAGCAAAAAATTGGGTTTATTTTTTTATATCTATGAAATTTATTGGATTAATATAAAAATTATTTAATTGAATATATAATATATATTAAATTAATATTAATCAATAATATTAATTTATTTAATTTATTAGTGTAAATAATCATTGTTATGATAAAAATAATAATATTTCCCTTTATATTCAATCATTTTTCATATGCATTTATAATTAATTGGTAACCTATGAATTCATAAAATATCTATGTAAACCATATATTTTAATATATTAGTTAATAATATTAATAATTAATACTTTTATAGCTAGTTTATATCTTATTAAATTAATTAATAACATTTTAATGATATACTATTGTACAGTAAAACATAGTTTGTAAAGTTACGCAAGCCATCGATGAAAGTCATATTTGTGTGTAACACAAGTTAACCATAAAGTTAAATATATATAAAGTTAAAGTTTATGTTGTTTTTTGTGCATTATTAACATAGTGTTGCGTATAATGCAAGCCAAAACTTTAATATAAAATAATCTATCTTCAATGTTCTGTGAAAAGAAGAGTATAAAAAAGGTTAAATTAATTAGAAATTATAATTCCCAAAGTATTGGGGTGTTACATTATACCCCCCTTAAAATGAATTTATCCCCAAAAATTCATCTAGTTTATCAAAGGTTTAATACCTGAATGTTTCATTCATAGAACCCCACATTGAAAAACCAGATACTAAAACTTCCCTTAAAAAGAGAAAGTTGGAACCATAACAGTTACACAAAGTAACTCATAACGAGATTAACACATAGGAGAACATAGCTGGGATGTGAAAAATTGGACATGGAAGAGAAATATTACCATGATGTTATAATGGAGAGTGATATAGAACAAGGTTAATATAAAGATAAAAATCACAAAGCCATAAATCTTTGATGACCTAAGGGAACATCCGATTTATCAAGAATGAAGGTACTATGACAACATTTTTGGTTTCAAGATACATATCAAAAATTTGAATAATTATTATGAAAATATATAATTTTATGATTTAAGGAAAATTTCACCCTTTTTTTGATCCACTTCACCTCTTCCTTTAAATATAAATTTGACCTTTTCATTATTGAAGTACTAATAGATCATGAGATCCATGATATGCCATCCCATTTGTCATCAGTTATCATCAACACAAAGTTGTTTAAACAGGCTATCCAATATGCCTTTTTCATATGGAGAGATAACAACTTAATATTACTGACTTCATATGAAGTTTAACATAAAATTTCCATAAATGTTTAACCTTATAACCCTTTTTAAAAATTAAAATCCAAAACTATATAAATAAAGTCACGAAATCAGTGTAACATTGATTCCCCTATATAACACAAAGTATCTCTTTGTTGCCATATTCAAAACATGTGAATACCATCATTATATATTTTCTTTAAACATGATAATAACCTAAAGTAATATAAATACTTCTGGAAAACAAGAATGATTCCTTATTTCGTAGATTACTGGATATATTCTATAAATACAAGAAGTTGTAAACTTTATCTATGATAGAATGAACTAATTTTTAACAAGTACTTAATTAGTTCCAAGGTAATCAGTTCCATCCAATTTACATATATCTAACATATATTTATCAAAAAAAATTATCATAACATAAGGAACATATTAACAGTTATTTTTCCTTAATAATGTGTTTTCTATGTACATCATCTTGCCATTAAATCAATTTTCTATTCCATCAGATCAATTCAACGTATTCTTCTAAATCATTAGCAATAAAAACATAAACATTACAATCCTTATATATTTCAACTTTCATATAAAATAATTATTGAATCCAAATAAATAAAAACTTTTATTATTCTCCTTAATCCTTATGCCATTAATAGGGATACCTCATCCTATTACAAAATGCCTCTTTCCTTTCACATTTCATCTACAGTCTTGTCATCAACCACAATGTAACCATTACTTTCACCACCTTTCTGATTCTATTCAAGAGATTTCTTATTGTGACATTGAGTTACATAATAAACATTTATTATACACTTAAAAAACATAACCTTTGATGAAGAATTATGGAGGCTAATATTCTCATCCATTTCGTAAACCAAACTCATCATTTTCCCCCTGTTGTCACTTGTTTTGTATTCTTATTTGCCATATTCAAAACATCTTCTTGTTCCACTAATACATTCACTTAGTTGATTCATTCCACATTCTTGACACAAAGGAAAACAAATCTTCTTTTCTTCACAGTCTCTATTACCCTAACTCTAAATGAACACCTTCATTCTGTTCCTTGGGGAGTTCGAGAGTTGTTTAAGGTACACATTGTAAATAATGTTCCATGAAAACTGATTAGCCATGGTCACAAAATATTTCAATTGAATGATCATCACACTTGAATTCTCATAAGAAAATCATCCATCATATTCAACGTTAATCCAGTTCCTTCTAGTTCTCTCCATTGACTAAAACTAGAAGTATAGTGTGAGCATTACTTGTCATTGCAGAAATCCACATAATAAAGGAAACATTTACTTATATGAAGTCTAAATTATAAGGCCCCAGCCTTAAACCTTACTTAATCTTGAGTTATTACAAGATTACACATTGAAGATCTTTTCAGGTTTAGAGTTTTAGAGAATTAGATCATGAAACTTGCATTACATTCCACATTTAAACAAAGTGGTTACATAAAAGACAATATTCAATCTTCCCATCAACAGAAACCTATTTAAAATAAAACACGGATTCTTTCTTGACACATCCTTGACACTATCATCACATCATGTACCATTCCCTTGACCTGTGAAAAACATTTCAAAAACTTGGGATGAGCATAAAACATAGGCATATCAAATCATGAATAAATCATAGAAAACATAATACATAAAGGTAACTTGAGGAATTCATAACATTCTTACGTAGGGAGTAACCCTCTTGGTTACGTTTGGAATACCCATCACAGTATATTCCCTAAATCTCTTCGGAGAAACCTTATCGTTTCACTCCTTCGCGTTACCCAATGCATTGGAGAGCTATAACGGGCTCACCCGCCCTTAGTTTATCACGGAACCACTCGTTTTCATAACAATGCCCAAGAACCATAACATAAATGTATCACATAAAACATGTATAAAGGAAACATAACATTTCCACATTTCAATCACAATATAACATCTTATTATATTTAAATAAAGAATCTATTCAAAAAGAAACCACTTCCAAAACCATTTAAAACATTTAATAAAGAGATTTTTGAATCAAAGTGTCCCATACCACCTTGAATCTTTTAACATTTTAAACCATTAATATCCATATAAATAAATCCTTAAAACCATTTTTAAAACATGGATATTAATAAGAACAAATCATTAAAACATTTAAAGTGATATTTTGGTTAAAGGGGTTTTACCAAAATTAGAGACACTTGAATACAATAATCGCGGAATAACATTTATTCAGAACCTTATAATATCATGAGAATAAATGGATTCATGATATAATACTCCAAAGGACAGTATATACACCATATAAGAGTGAATTGGTGCATAACAACAATGAACCCTCAATAGAAATGTCAAATGTGATGAAATCCATTATAAAGAACGTATCCTCAAATTAAGGACAAATCAATCTCAAAAATATGTGTGACAAATATAAATACACCCAATATAAGTGGATATTAAGTGTAAAACAATAAAAGGTCATTCACACATATTCAATGGATGATATATTCAATGACTACATGTTGAACCCAAAGAAATTGAAATCAGGTTAAAAAGTTCCCTTGACAGCCTAACGGCATCACATCAAAATGAGTTGATGGGAGATAAAAAGTGTATCTCATCACTTGGACATAAAAATTACATCAATAAGGATATATTAGAACATATCCCAACATAACAACATGTAAATTAAAATACCCAACAAAAGAAGTCTTTAAAAAAAAGAGGAGGGTGAAAGGTTCCCTTACCGACTTGGGTATCTTTCAAAACATACACCCCCTGAAAGAAGGACAATAGATCATTGATGTAAATACTCATAAACGAAATTATATTACAAAAAGAGTAGAAAAATGGGCAGTACATACACCACTCAATGAAATTTGTGGCAAATGTATCATAAATCTCACGGGAATAAAAGTGAGATGAAGAATCCCTTACGAAAACTCGGCAGCCTAACGGTGCCACATAAAACTTCCGAATATGGATTGATGAGATCAAATAGGGTATCTCATCACATTAAAATAAAATGTACAGAAAGAGGAATATAAAAGAACATCCCCCAACATTAAAAAGAGGAGCTTAAAAGAAGTGACAGAAAGGAGAGTACTTAAAAATAAAGAGAGAGGTTAGATCTCTTATGAAAGTTCGGCAGCCTAACGGCGCCACTCAAAACATCCAAAATGGATTGATGAGAGAGATTAGGGTCTCTCATCACATGAACATAAAAATTACAGTAAGTTTAATATATAATATCATCCCAATAACAAGAAAGATGAGCATTAAAAGGAATGACATAAAAGTGTGTACTTAAAAAGAAAGAGAGGAGTAGGATCCCTTACCTCGGGTCCGACTTGACTCGATCGTTCTTTAATCTCCTGAATAAACATTATGTAATCATTTAAGTTAATAATATTTGTTTTGCCGATATTTGGTTCTTAAGTCGAAAGTGGAATTCTTACAATTACATGTTGTTTGTGTGGCCAAATGTTTATTATATCCAGAATTTTATTCATTATTTAGATATCATATATGTCATATATATCCAGTACATGCATGCATTTATAACATTACATAATCATTTAGAGGTAAGAAATGAAATGCACTGTTCATGGAGACGGTAAGCCATACGTACGCATGAACGCTACTTTCAATTCTATTTCGTATTTTATAGAATGGAATAATAATGATATAAAGGTATATTATAATTCCAGTATAATATCATATATAATATCATATTTCCATCCTTTATACATCCCACATATGGTATTTAACGAATCAAATCACTTTGAGGGGGCGGTAGTCCGCACTTCCTTAAATGAAGATATCGCGTATGCCCATAATGGAAGCCATAAAGGTAAGAAAAAAATGAAAAATCCAGAATCATAAGTGAAACATAAACATATTATATATCATATATAAAAATAGTGACATCATAATGGCCACCTTTGAAGGTGTTAAATGAGTATTGAACAATCATCGTTTCGGGAGGCAGAATTTCACCATCCACATAAACCGTATGTTCTTTAACCATTTGATTTAGTTGTATGAGATTTTAGCTCGATTAAATTTTATAAAAACATCCTAGTATATTGAAGATACTGGTGTTGTTACAAAAGAACTAAATAAAAAGAGTTTAGGGGGTTGGAGAAGCAAAATAAAACAAATGAACATGAGAGAATGAATTACCTTTAAAAGTGTAACTCCTTTTGATTTGTGCCTAAAGGCTTCCTTTGAAAGGATTATTCCAAAAGGGAATCCTCTAGGATGAGGAGAGGGATGTGGATAGAGTAAATGGGCAGGGTTTGGCCGAGCCAAAGGATTGAGGAGTGTGTGAAATGAGGTAGAGGTGGGGGCTTTTTATAAGAGGAGAGGAGGAGCACTTTTGGAAAGTAAAGAAATATTACTTTATTTGAAAATGTGTTTCGGTTTCAAAAGGTCCCACATTGATATAAGTCGTGGATAAGGTGATAAGGCTTCGAAATCCACTCATCCAATAAGTTTTGGTCATGTGTAGTTCATAGATTTTACAATATCTTTTCATTTTATTTAAATCATCAAATAATGATGTCATCGCTGCATCATTACTATGTCATAAATAATTTAATTTATTTAATGTCTAAAAATTATAAAAAAAATACTATGATGTAGGAAATATTTTTATCTTTCCAAGGAATATTTATAATCAAAAATATTACTTGTATAACCCCACTTAAAAGTTATTTTAGTAAAACATATCATGTTTGTGTCATTTTTACTTTTACATTAAATAAAAAGTTATTTATGTCATTTCCCATCCAAAGTGGATCCATGGGGTCCCCAAGTTGACCCATGGCTTGTCTTGGTCTTCCATAACACAACCAATGAGGGTAAGACATGTGTCAATCTCATCTCATTTTATTAAAGCATTATTTTTACCTTAAACTACACTAATTACCACTAATCGCGATTAAAAACATAATAAGTTACTATTCACCAAAAAAATTATTTTAATCTCATTTAACCACATTTTACTTCTTAATGAAAACCATGTATGTCGGATTTTTGAAAATCAAAACACAATGATGGCGAAATTTCATTTAAACGGAAAATCAGTTTTTATAAGTACCACTTAGTGGTTTCACTATTCATCAAAAATTGATGTTTTTCAGAAAAATCCAAAAAATTCACCCTAAGCTATATTTGATATTCTGAATTCAAAAATGAAGTCCGTTTTACAAAATTCAAAACATATAAGTCACATTAATTAATTTAATAATTAATTCCCGTTGTCATGACAAATAGCGTGTTTTAATGAAACAATAATTATCAAAAGATTGACACTAGTTTAAGTCTGATTTCAACGTGAAATTAATTCCAACGACCACTATTGGATTTAATGGTAAAAATATTTTCTAATTTCACTTTAAAACAAATTCAAAATATAATCTAATCATATAAATAAATTAGATTAAAAAGTGGTTTTGAATTAAAATACAACATTTTACACTATTCATTAAAAAAATGAACTTTATCAGAAAGATACCAAAAATATACACAAAGTAAATTTTGTTGTCCCGATTCTTAATTAGAGTTTTATTTGGACCAAAAGAATGTTTAAGAGTGAAAAAACTATATTTAATGATGGTTCGCCATCAAAAGGTGATAAGTGAACCTTTAGTGAAAACTAGGGCATATACGCCTAAAATTGAATTCTTTCCGTATTTTAAGCCTTTATCTTTTATTGTATAAATGTAAAAACATTTAAGAACATATATAATCATATTTTAGTTATTTATATCCATTCCCGCCATTAAAACAGCTACATGTTAACTACCATTTAAAATAATATTATTTTATTATTAGAGTGCAATGTAAGATTCCCAAGAAACTCGTTGTTGCGTGTTGGGTACGCCATCGAGCATAGCGTCCCCTTTAAAGTCATATTAATATTTTATTCACAAATATGGATAAAAATGAAAATGTCATATTCTTTATTTACCTGGGGTGTTACATCCTTCCACCCTTTTGGGAATTGCGTCCTCGCAATTTTAAAATTGCGCTTGGAAACATCCTTGAACGCCCCACATCAGAACAAGAGTTGGTAAAACAATCACTTTAAAGTAAAGAAAGATAAGCACAGAGGTCACCCGAGTTAACCCATACTAGGATTCAAAGTATGAAAATATGGACATGGAGGAGAAAACATAGGGTCATGTTCTGATGGAGAGTGATAGAAAACATGTTTAGGAGAAAGTTAACTATAAGAAAATCACAAACTTGTGATGGGTTAAACGGTGTTGGGTTCCCCAGTAGGAAAAGTTAATAGACAACATTTTTGTTTTAAGTTACTTTTTATTGAGGAATTTATTCATAAGGAAGCATAATCACTTATCATGTTGACTTTCAACTTTTACTAGATTCCTTAGTCAAACTCATATTTTTTCCAAAAGACGAGTATTTAGGGAGACTTGTTCGCATTAAGAGTACTATAATCAACTTCTATAGAATCACCTAATCCCCAAAAGAGAACTATATACATCCCATGTATTTAGGCTTTAACCAAAACCAAAACCAAAAATGTTAGTACAAGATCAGATAATCCAGAAAAGGATAACCCCTTATAAAAAGAAAATCTATTCTGAATCTCCAAAATTTGTCCAACAAAACCCAAAGTTCAACGAGGACCATCCGATAAACAATTTGTCCATAAAATTCTTCAAAGTAAACCAATATAAGATTGAAACCCAAATATTTGAAGGATTTAGTCACATAGTCTTCCAAGTTAAATCGTAACATTTATCTCCAAACAACATTAGTCTCTCCTAAAGTCTCGCATTGAAAAGTAATTATCCTAATCACATATCCTCCAAAATCAACTTACTCTTAATTCATAAAATCATATAACTAAAAAGAATCATTCAAACTAACCAGTGACTTCACATAGTCCAGTGTTAGGCGATAAATACCAGTCGCACTTTGGTTGTGGGTTCGATTCCCGCAGCATTGTCTGACGCGACGGGTTGTCACACGGTCTGCGTGTTGTCCTTTTTCAAAAACTATATAATTCTCAAATCATTAACCAAAAAGGGATAAAATCATCAAAAATAACCATAACATAATTTAACCTCAATTTTATCTCATGCCTTTCACTTCAATCATAACATATGGTAACCCATAATTACCTCAAAAGTAAGGATCATATAAACCCAAATGGTTCTTTATAACTATGTCCACAAAAGAAAAGATAACTATTACTTGAATAAAATTTTCCTATATTAAACATCAGGGTTACACATAATATAAAAAGTCTTCTAATGTAACCCCATCATCAAAAGAGACTTAATACTCTTAAGAATTTCACCCTAACTCTTGAAGCCCTTATATGTTGACATCTTACTCATTCAACATTCTTCATGATCGATTATCCATTCCTTTCCAACTTATTCTGAAATACCTCTTTCCTACAAACAAAATCATGAATCATATCCTAAGATTCCAAAATAAGAAAACAATAGTCATGAAATAGTACATACCTTTGATTGGTCATTGTCAGTTTCTTCATCCTCAATCGGAATGGCATTAAGTATTTGTAAACGAATATTGGTATGATCTTGGTGACCCCATTCACGAAACTTCTTTATAGGACATGTGTTTGTATAATGACCATGCACACCACATTTAAAACATTCAATTGATCCCTCAGAAAGAACTTCTTTCCCTTTCCTTGAGTCAACTGGATGCTTCCTTTTTCCATGGCATGTTCTTGCTTTATGACCTTTATTTCCACATCTATAGAATATTTCTGTCCCTTTGAAACATTTTCCTAGGTGTTTCTTTCCACATCATTGACACATAGGTTTTTGAACACACTTACCTTTATGATTATTACCTGTACATCCGTAGGGATTTGTTTCTTGAATATATGATTCCTTAGAGAAATCTCCAAGGTTTAGGTGGTCAATCATGACTCCAGATAGTTGGTTGAGGATAATCAAAAGAGTTCTCATTGCAGCTCCCATAACATTCAGTTGCTTGATCAAAAAACTGTCACAGTTTCCTTCACATCCACTGTTACTTTGGTGCCTACTAGATCCATCCATTTACTAAAACCAAAAAGGTCAGTGTGAGTATATCAACAAAACCATCATGTACTAATGAGTAAGATAAACAATAAGATATACTTACTCATTCACTTTATCTAAAACTATGACTCTTTCTGAAATCCTAACCTTTATGGTAATTGTCACTTATGCTTAAAGAATAACCTAACCTCTAAAGTTCTCTAAACCGACCTTTGATACCAACTATAAGGCCCCAGCCTTAAACCTTACTTAATCTTGAGTTATTACAAGATTACACATTGAGGATCTTTTCAGGTTTAGAGTTTTAGAGAATTAGATCACGAAACTTGCATTACATTCCACATTTAAACAAAGTGGTTACATAAAAGACAATATTCATTCTTCCCATCAACGGAAACCTATTTAAAATAAAACACGGATTCTTTCTTGACACATCCTTGACACTATCATCACATCATGTACCTTTCCCTTGACCTATGAAAAACATTTCAAAAACTTGGGATGAGCATAAAAAGATCAGTAAGGGTTATAAAAATGTGGAATGGAAACACGAGTTCATATATACATAAGGATGAAATCATACGTTACCCATAAAACATAGGCATATCAAATCATGAATAAATCATAGAAAACATTAGACATAAAGGCAACTTGAGGCACTTATAACATTATTAAGTAGGGAGTAACCATGTTGGTTACATTTGGAATACTCATCACAGTATATTCCCTAAATCTTTTCGGGAAACCTTAACGTTTCACTCATTTACGTTACCCAATGCATTAGAGAGCTATATCGGGCTCACCCGCCCTTAGTTTATCAGGGAACCACCCGTTTTCATAACAATGCCCAAAAACCATAATATAAATGTATCACATAAAACATGCATAAAGGAAACATAACATTTCCACATTTCAATCACAATATAACATCTTATTATATTTAAATAATGAATCCATTCAAAAAGAAACCACTTCCAAAACCATTTAAAACATTTAATAAAGAGATTTTTGAATCAAAGTTTCCCATACCAACTTGAAGCTTTTAACATTTTAAACCATTAATATCCATATAAATAAATCCTTAAAACCATTTTTAAAACATGGATATTAATAATAACAAATCATTAAAACATTTAAAGCGATATTTTGGTTAAAGGGGTTTTACCAAAATTAGAGACACTTGAATAAAATAATTGCGGAATAACATTTAGTCAGAACTTTATAATATCATGAGAATAAATGGATTCATGATATAATACTCCAAAGGACAGTATATACACCATATAAGAGTGAATTGGTGCATAACAACAATGAACCCTCAATAGAAATGTCAAATGTGATGAAATCCCTTATAAAGAAGGTATCCTTAAATTAAGGACAAATCAATCTCAAAAATATGTGTGACAAACATAAATACACCCAATATAAGTGTATATTAAGTGTAAAAAAATAAAAGGTCATTCACACATATTCAATGGATGATATATTAAATGACTACATGTTGAACCCAAAGAAATCGAAATCGGGTTAAAAAGTTCTCTTGACAGCCTAACGGCATCACATCAAAATGAGTTGATGAGAGATAAAAAGTGTATCTCATCACTTGGACATAAAATTTATATCAATAAGGATATATGAGAACATATCCCAACATAACAACATGTAAATTAAAAGACCCAACAAAAGAAGTCTTTTAAAAAAAGAGGAGGGGGAAAGGTTCCCTTACCGACTTGGGTATCTTTCAAAACATACACCCCATGAAAGAAGGACAATAGATCATTGATGTAAATACTCATAAAAGAAACTATATTACACAAAGAGTAGATCAATGGGAAGTACATACACCACTCAATGGAATTTGTGGCAAATGTAGCATAAATCTCACGGGAATAAAAGTGAGATGAAGAATCCCTTACGAAAACTCGGCAGCCTAATGGTGCCACATAAAACTTCTGAATATGGATTGATGAGATCAAATAGGGTATCTCATCACATTAAAATAAAATTTACAGAAAGAGGAATATAAAAGACCATCCCCCAACATTACAAAGAGGATCTTAAAAGAAGTGACAGAAAGGAGAGTACCTAAAAATAAAAAGAGAGGTTAGATCTCTTATGAAAGTTCGGCAGCCTAACAACGCAACTCAAAACTTCCAAAATGGATTGATGAGAGAAATTAGGGTCTCTCATAAAATGAACATATAAATTACAGTAAGTGTAATATAAAATATCATCCCAATAACAAGAAAGATGATCTTTGAAAGGAATGACATAAAAGTGTGTACTTAAAAAGAAAGAGACGAGTAGGATCCCTTACCTCGGGTCCGACTTGACTCGATCGTTCTTTAATCTCCGGAATAATAAACTTGACTTAATTTCTACTTCATTAAGAACCTTTTTCAAGTTCATTATTACTTTTATACAACTTATTACCATGTCATAAACATTATGTAATCATTTAAGTTAATAATATTTGTTTTGACGATATTTGGTTCTTAAGTCGAAAGTGGACTTCTTACAATTACATGTTGTTCGTGTCGCCAAATGTTTATTATATCCAGAATTGTATTCATTATGTAGATATAATATATTTCATATATATCCAGTACATGCATGAATTTATAACATTACATAATCATTTAGAGGTAAGAAATGAAATGCACCGTTCATGGAGACGGTAAGCCGTACGTACGCATGAATGCTACTTTCATTTCTATTTTGTATTTTATAAAATGGAATAATAATGATATAAAGGTATATTATAATTCCAGTATAATATAATATATAATATCATATTTCCATCCTTTATACATCCCACATATGGTATTTAACGAATCAAATCACTTTGAGGGGGCGGTAGTCCGCACTTTCTTAAATGAAGATATCGCGTATGCCCATAATGGAAGCCATAAAGGTAAGACAAAAATGAAAAATACAGAAACATAAGTAAAAAATAAACATATTATATATCATATATAAAAATAGTGACATCATAATGGCCACCTTTGAAGGTGTTAAATGAGTATTGAACAATCATCGTTTCGGGAGGCAGAATTTCACCATCCACAGAAACCGTATGTTCTTTAACCATTTGATGTAGTTGTGTGAGAGTGTTGCTCGAATAAATATTATAACAACATCCTAGTATATTGAAGATACTGGTTTTGTTACAATAGAAGTAAATAAAAAGAGTTTAGGGGGTTGGAGAAGAAAAATAAAACAAATGAACATGAGAGAATGAATTACCTTTAAAAGTGTAACTCCTTTTGATTTGAGCCTAAAGGCTTCCTTTGAAAAGCATATGCCCAAAGGGAATCTTCTATAATTAGGAGAGGGATGTGGAGAGAGTAAATGGGCAGAGTTTGTCCGAGACAAATGCTTGAGGAGTGTGTGAAATGAGCTAGAGGTGGGGGCCTTTTATAAGAGGAGAGGAGGGGCATTTTTGGAAAGTAAAGAAATATTACTTTATTTGAAAATGTGTTTCGGTTTCAAAAGGTCCCACATTGATATAATTCGTGGATAAGGTGATAAGTCTTCGAAATCCACTCATCCAATAAGTTTTGGACATGTTTAGTTCATAGATTTTACATTATCTTTCCATTTTATTTAAATCGTCAAATAATGATGTCATTGCTGCATAATTATTATGTCATAAATAATTTAATTTATTTAATGTCTAAAAATTATAAAACAAAAATACTATGATGTAGGAAATCTTTTTTTATTTCCAATGAATATTTATAATCAAAAATATGACTTGTATAACCCCACTTAAAATTTTTTTTAGTAAAACATATCATGTTTGTGTCATTTTTTCTTTTACATTAAATAAAAAGTTATTTATGTCATTTCCCAACCAAAGTGGATCCATGGAGTCCCCAAGTTGACCCATGGCTTGTCTTGGTCGTCCATGACCCAACCAATGAGGGTAAGACATTTTTCAAGCTCATCTCATTTTATTAAAGCATTATTTTTACCTTAAACTACACTAATTACCACCAATCGCGATTAAAAACTTAATAAGTTACTATTCACCAAAAAATTATTTTAATCTCATTGAACCAAATTTTACTTCATAATGAAAACCATGTATGTCGGATTTTTGAAAATCAAAACACAATGATGGCAAAATTTCATTTAAACGGAAAATCAGTTTTTATAAGTACAACTTAGTGGTTTCACTATTCATCAAAAATTGATGTTTTTCAGAAAAATCCCAAAAATTCACCCTAAGCTATATTTGATATTCTGAATTCAAAAATGAAGTCCGTTTTACAAAATTAAAAACATATAAGTCACATTAATTAATTTAATAATTAATTCCCGCTGTCATGACAAATAGCGCATTTTTATGAAACAATAAGTATCAAAAGATTGACACTAGTTTAAGTCTGATTTCAAAGTGAAATTAATTCCAACGACCGCTATTGGATTTAATGGTAAAAATATTTTCTAATTTCACTTTAAAACCAATTCAAAATATAATAAAATCCTATAGATAAATTAGATTAAAAAGTGGTTTTGAATTAAAATACAACATTTTACACTATTCATTAAAAAATGAACTTTATCGAAAAGATACCAAAAATATACATAAAGTAAATTTTGATGTCCCGATTCTTAATAAGAGTTTTATTTGGTCCAAAAGAATGTTTAAGAGTGAACAAAACTGTATTTAATGACGGTTCGCCATCAAAAGTTGATAAGTGAACCTTTAGTGAAAACTAGGGCATATATGCCTAAAATTGAATTCTCTCCGTATTTTAAGCCTTTATCTTTTATTTTATAAATATAAAAACATTTAAGAACATATATAATCATATTTTAGTTTTTTCTATCCATTCCCGCCATTACAACGGCTACATGTTAACTACCATTTAAAATAATATTATTTTATTATTAGAGTGAAACGTAAGATTCCCAAGAAACTCGTTGTTGCGTGTTGGGTACGCCATCGAGCATAGCGTCCCCTTTAAAGTGATATTAATATTTTATTCACAAATATGGATAAATATGAAAATGTCATATTCTTTATTTACCTGGGGTGTAACATAAATCATGACACATTACTTAATAGATGACACCCTTGGTTTATCCTAGGTTATTCATAGCTAAATTATATTTTAATCCTTCATGATGGTTTGTGAAATGTTTTGTGATTTTCAAAATAATATCCCCCAAAGAGTGTCAAACCAAGTGTGCATCAGGAACCATTTTTGTGTACCAGATTACCCTTAGTCAGGTCCAGAACATCTTGTTAGAGTTGTTATGACTAGGTACATCTATTCCAAATCCAAAAAAACATATAATATCCATACATGGTTGTATTTCTAGGGAACTACTCTATCATTTACCAAAATTCCAGGACATTTTCCAAAATGTTAACTCATACTTATACTTATCCTTAGATACATCCCTAGAAATGTCCTTTGAAATATACCCATAGATATCAATAAATATTTCTCATACTAGTTTCCAAAGTTTTAGTAAAGTTTTTCTCTGATACCTACTATAAAGACCCAGTATTAACGAACGTAGACATTACATCACTTTTTTAGAATACTTAAAACATTATACAAACAGATGCCCAAAGACTGTATTAGTCTAGTGGCTCTGGAAACATGGAAACATAAACACCGGTACATAAATAAGATAAATTATATCTCACTAGGTTATTCTTGACTTTAAACCTTCTTAGACACATCATACATAATAAAAAATATTCATAACTTGGGAAATGAAACATAAAAAGGGGTTAGATCAGATGCCTTGTAAGGGTAAATAAGGGAGACATGTAAGCATAATCATGAGAATAATGTTATGAGAACATGATCAAGAAAATATAAGACCATAACCTATATATCAAAGATCATAAATATGAATCATGACATAAATCATAAGAGTTCATAAGACCTGAATCATGAGGAAATAAAGAACATAAGATAGGAAAACATAAAATTTGAATATGACATTGAATTTTGGAAAACACATATGCATATAATATTATTTCCATAATATCCAAGATGTCACCACTGAGACCATTTTAGTAGTACGAGTTCACTACCCATACCATCTTGGTAGTCATGGTTCACTCCCATGGACATCTTAGTAGCATGATTTCACTCCTCATACCATCTTGGTAGTCATGGCTCACTCTCATAATCAACTTATTAGAATGATTTCACGCCTCATAACATATTGGTATTCATAGTTCACTCCCATGTACATATTAGTAGTCAATGTTTAATAAAAATCTTATTTTTGTATATCTCATGAGATATACATCTTTACCCAATGCATTGGAGGGGGATATAGGTCCCACCCATCTCATAATGAAATCATACTTACATGTGACATAAGATCATAAGTAATTATATCATAACCCATGAAATGAAATGGTTATTATAAATTTGTAATAATATCATAAGAAATTTAATAATATAGGTTTCATAATAATTTCATCATAAACATAACCCATGAAAAGAACTGGGTTTCGAAACCATAAAAACCATAGAAGAGAAATGAGTTTCATAAGAATAATTAAATCAAAACATATAAAATTAAAGAAATAATATGAATGTAACCTTTTTATCATTTCCTATAAGGTAATGAGTAACATACAAAGATTCCATCTTAGATGAATTTATTTCGAATGATATGTTGAAAACATTTCCCGATAAAAATATAATTTATTCTTAAAAAAGAACTCTTTAAAACATAAACTCTTTTTAAATCCATTTCATTGAAAATAACATTGAACTATTTTAAATAATTCCTTGAAAAAAATTTGGAAAGCCTTTTCTTTGAAAATATATAATGAGGGATTGAAAACGTTATGAAAACCATTTTCCTTGAAAAATTATAAAAGGAGATTAAAAACATTTTTTAAACAATTTTCCTTGAAAAATTATAAAATAAGCTTGAAAAAAAGTTTAAAAATATTTTTTGTTAAAAATTTATAAAATAATATTTGAAATAAAGTTTCCTTAAAACCTTACAAAAGAATCATAAAAATATTTTAAAAAAGACTTTACTTGAAAAACACTTTTAAAACTTATAAATAAATCATGAAAACGTTTTGAAAATAATTTCTTTGAAAATTACTTTTAAAATCATTCTATTAAAAATTAAACTCTAAAACATGAAAATTAATTTTCATAGAAATGATGGTGGGTAAATCTATACATGTCATATGAGGTAAGAAGAACATTCCTTTTTAACAATAAAAGGTTAAAAAATTGCCTTTTTCAGAAAGAGGAAATAATATTCCTTTGAAAAAATTGGTAGAATAAAAAAGGGAAAAAATTTATTTTAAATATTATAATATAATAGTAGAATATTAATTGACACCCTTTTTAGAAATCATGGTTTTGAAGGAATACATATTTCCAACCAAAGAGATCGTAAAGTCGGGCTTCCTTAAAAAGACTTTATTAAATATCATATGTACCAAAGAATGAAACAATGGTAATGATACATGAATATATTATGAATAAAAAAAGGAGAAGAAAATTCATTAATGATCTTGATAAATATATTATAATATTTCCTCAAAGAAAGCATAAAGATAAACAATCTTGAAATGCGATGACATTGTTTCAATAATCTCTTATCACTTAGTAACTTTGATCCATACACCAAATGTTAAAAAGTGAAATTAAATTAATCATAAAATATCATGAAAGGAAATACATTCACTCTATAACATGTCAAAGGTAGTATATACACCTCATATAAAAATATAGGTGCATAACATTTCATGTGTCCCAAAGTAGCTACATTGAGACAAAACTATCTTACCGATTTGGAAACATTTGAAACATAATCTCCATGAAAGGAAGATCCTAGAATAAATATTTAATTAATCACAAATTTAAGAATAAGAATCATATAACACAATCATGTGTAGTATACTCACCAGAAAAAAGTAAAGGGTGGTGAATGAAGCGTGTATCTCTTGGAAATACAACGTTAGATGAAATACCTTTGCCTTGTGTCTTGACTCTCTTCGTAATCATACAAACTTCCTATATAAAAAATATAAATTTACAATAAATTTATCATAGAAACATATTATTACTAATAATATAATATATGGTTTGATTATGTCTTTATATAACCCGATTGTTAAAAATTCTATGTTAAGGCTTCACTTTGGGTAATATCTTCTTTGTTGTTCGCATGTGTATTAATTTGTTAAATATTTGGTCCTTATCATTATATCCTGATTTCAAGAATATAAAACATTATTTAAATATAATTAATTTTTAGTATATGTGTATTAAAATATTTCATATAATATATAATTTTGAAACAGAATACACCATTCATGGAGACGGTAAGTTGTACGTATGCATGAATAATATTTCTATTTAATTGTCATGTTGAAAGAGAGAAAGTAAAAGACACACACACACACACATATATATATATCATTATTATTTTATTTTTATTATATCATATATATCATATATATTCACTAAACCCATATTTAACACATTCCATGTAGTGTATGAATAAATCACATTGCTTTAAGTGGGCTGTAGTCCACACATCCTCAAATGAAATTATCGTATTAACACAAAATTGAAATTATAAAGATATCTGTTTTAAAATGATTAAATAATCTTAATGTCACAATAAATATAATATATAAAATATATAAATAGATTATCCATCATAATTTCATCAATGAGAGTTGGTAAAGTAAAAAATAAACAATTATAATTTTGTGTGGTGATAGTTCATCGTACACATAAACAGTATATTTGTTACCTATTAGATTGAAGTGTGTGTACGTGTAAGTAGAAAAATTAGTACAACAACATCATTTTATTTTAAGGATACTGGTGTTTTAAACAATAATTAAATAAGAAAATTTTATGGAGTGGATAAATAGAACAATAGAAAATAGTTTGAGGGAGAGTTTTATCTCTTAATCAGGCAACTCCTTTTGGTTTGCACCATAGAGATTATTTGGAAGGATTAATAACCAAATAGAGGATTCAAGGGGTAAGGGAGGGATTTTAGGGATCTATTTTGGTAATTTTTGTTTCTAAAAAGTGTCTTGAGAGGTGTGATAAGTGTTATGAGAGAAGGCCAGTTATAATGGAGGAGAAATGACAGTCTTGTAATATTTTCGAAATGAGAAAACCCACCCACGCTGTTTTTATTGAAAGTAGATCCAATAATGATAAAACGTCAATAAATTGGAGGGTAGGGTCTAAATATTGATATACAATGGTCTTAAACAAGTTTATAGGTCATTTTGGTTCTTATATTTAAGGTTTAGTCCTTAGTTATGTTTAATTTTACCATAATCGATGTAACTAATTTTAATTAATTTACCTAATATTTTTGGTCAAAAAATGGACTTATTATAAATTATAAATTATTATGATTAGGAATATTGAATCCATTTTCCAATTTTCAATCATAGATGTGGTATAAATTAAATTAACATTAATCCTATAGTCGGGTTGACAGTGTGGGTTTTTAAAGTAAAAACATTCAAAAGTTTGCTAAGTTTTTATACCCAATTAAAAAGTGAAATTTATCTCAATGAACTAAATTATATTTATTTATAAAAATATTATTTAATTAAACATTGAATCCAATTGAAAATATACATTAACCTAATAAATATATTAGATGAAAAAGCAGTTTTGAACAAAAATTCAATAATTTTCACTATTCATTAAAAATAAAACTTCACTGAACTATACCAAAAAATTTACCCTAACATAATTTTTATGTTACAATTTCAAATATTTTGGTTATTTTGAAATATTAAATATATTAAATTTACAAAAATGGTATTTAAAACGGTTTCTCTATTAAAATGCGATAAAAATTTTAAAATAAATATATTAATTATTAAGCATAATATTGGGTTTTTATTATCTTATATCTATAAAATCTATTAAATGAATATCAAAATTATTTAATTAAATATATAAAACATATATTAAATTAATATAACTCACTACTTGTTGCTAATTTAATTTATTTGGGTAAAATGACTTTGTGGCCATAAAAATAATAATATTTCCCTTTATTTTCAATCGGTTTTCAAATTCATTTCTAATAAATTGGTGACCCAGGAATTCATATTATATTTGTGTAAACATATATTTTCATAAATTAGTTAATACTAGTCATAAAAGTTAATTTAACAGCTAGGTTATATCTTATTATATTAATTAATAACATTTTTATGATATACTATTGTTCGGTAAAACTTGGGTTGTAATGTTATGCAAGACATCGAGGAAAGTCGTTGTTGCGTATAAAAAAAGATAACCTAGGTGTTACATGTAGAGAAAGATAAAGTTTATGTTTCAAGTTGTTCATGATTAACTTGGTGTTGTATAAAATTCATTCCAAACATATAACTTTAATATAAAATAAACTATCTTCAGTGTTGTGTGTATTGAATAATTTCAAAAAAGTTAAATTAATTCGAAAATAAAATTCAAAAAATATTGGGGTGTCACATTTTACCCCATTTAAAATCAATTCCTCAATAAAAATTCATATAGGTTATCAAAGGTTTAATACTTGAAATTTTCATTCATAGAAACCCACATTGAAAAAATGGATAATAAAACATATTTTAAAAAGGGAAAGTTGTAACCTTAACAGTCACATAAAGTAACTCATAACGAGATTCCCACATATGAGAACATAGGTGGGAAGTGAAAACTTGGACATGGAAGGGAAATCGTAACATCATGTTCTGATGGAGAGTGATAGAGAACAAGGTTGGTATAAAGTTAACAATCACAAAGCCATAAATCTTTGATGACCTATGGGACCTTCTAATTCATCAGGACTGAATGTATTAGGACAACCATTTTGGTTGAAACATACTTTTAAAAAAGTTGGATAATTTATTTTGAACATATATACTTGGATTAATTGAGGTAAATTACACCCTTTTTGTTGTTGAACCACTTCACCTATTTCTATAAAAACTATGTTGACTTTTTCATTATTGAAGTAATAACAGGTCATGAGATCCATGACATGATATCCCATTTTTCATTAGCTATAAGTTAACACAAAGTAGTTTGAATAGACTATACGATATTAATAAATCCTCATATGGATAGATATCACATTAATATTAATGATTTAATCTTATGTTTAAAATAAACGTTCCATAAATGATTAACCTTATAACCCTTTCGAAAGATGAAAATACAAAACCTTTGAAAGAAAGTCAGGAAATCAGTTTAACATTGATTCCCTCATATATCACATAATATCTATTGGTTGTAACATTGAAAACATGCAAATAAACTCATCATATATTCTCTTTAAACATTTTAATAACCAGAATTAAAATAATTAATTCTAGAAAACAACCATGATTCCTTATTCTATAGATTACAAGATATATTCCATAAATCCAAGAAGTTGTAAAAAACATCCATGAAAGCAAAAACTATATGTCAAGAAGTACTTAATTAGTTACTAGGTAATCATTACCATCCAATTTACTTATATCCAACATATCTTTATCACAACAACATTATTGAAACATAATGAACATATTAACAATTATCTTTCCCTTAATAATTTGTTTTTCATGGATATCAACTTCCCATTAAATCACTTTTATATTCGATCAGATATATTAAAATATTTCTTCTAGATCATTAGTGGAAAAACATAAAATTTACAATCCTTATATATTTCACTTTTCATATAACATATTTATTGAATCCAAATACATAAAAACGTTTATTATTCCACTTCATACTTATTCTATTAAAAAGGGTACCTCATCCTATTACTCAATACCTCTTTCCTTTTACATCTAATATATAGTCTTGTCATCATTCACAATGTAACCATTACTCACACCACCTTACTAATTCTCTTTAGGAGTTTTCCAATTGGAACATTGAGTTACATAATGACCATTTATTCCATAATTAAAACATGTAACCTTTGACGACAACTTAGGGAGACTAATATTCTCATCCATTTTTTTTAACCAAAATCTCAATTTTTCCCTTGCAGTCACTTTCTTTGTATTCTTCGTTTCGATAGTCAAAATATCTTCTTTTTACTCTAATACATTCAATTAGGTGAATATTTCCACATTTTTGACACAATGTAAACCAAGTATTCTTTCTTCCATGGTCTCTATTACCCAAAACATCAACAAAATCTTTCTTTCTCTTCATTGGAGAGTTAGAGAGTTGTTTAAAGTACATGTTGTTAATAATATTCCATGAAAACTAATTTGGAATGATCACAACATCTGTCACTCCAGTAATCAAACCACTTGACTTTTCATCAGTAAATCATCCATCATAATAATTGTTAATATAGTTCCTTCTAATTCCCACCATTGAATAAAACTAGAAGAATTGTGTGATCAATACTTAGCATAGATGAAAACAAAAAAGTGATGAAAAAATTTAATTATAGGATGTCTAAATCATGAAACTTCCTTAATCTATTACTCCTTAGGTTTATCCTATCTTATTCATAGCCAACTTATATTTAAATACATTATTATTATTCATGAGATGTTTTGTGAATTAGCAAAGATATCCCTCGAGGGTGTCAAACCAGGTGTACAACAAGACCAATTTTTGTGTACCAGATTTCCCTGAGTTATGCCCAAAACATCTTCTTAGAGTTGCTACCCCTAGATAAATTTGTTATAGAGCCACAAAAACATGTAGTATCTAGGAATGGATTTATTTCTAGGAAACCACTCACTCAATCCTTTACCAAAATACATGTACTTTTTCTTAAATGTTAACTCATAATTATACATATACCTAATGACATCCTTTGAAATAACCTTAGAAATATACCTAGGGATCTCACTAAATATTTCTCAACCTATTTTCCAAAGTTTAACTAAACCTTCCATCTAATAAAAACTATAGAAACCATGTATTGATGTAAAAAAACATTAAATCACTTTTTTGGAATATTAAATAAATTATACTAATATATACCTAAATATCATATTAGTATAGTTCCTTTGGAAAAATGGAAACTTAAAAACTAGTACAAAAATGATCTACATTATCTACCACTAGGTTCTTATTGACTAAAAACCATATTAAACACATCAAACATTATACATATCTTCATAACCTGGGAAAGAAAACATAAAAATGGGTGAGATTAGATGCTTAGTAAGGGTAAATAAGGAACACATGTAATCATAATCATGAGCATAAGGGTATGATAACATTATCACAAAAATAAAAGACCATACCCTACATATCAATGATAATAAACATTAATCATGCTATAATTCATGAGAGGTCATACGACATGGATCATGTAGAAATAAAAAACATAATCTATGAAAGCCTGACATAGGAATACGACATGGAATTTTGAAAACAACATAATCTTATAATTTTATTTCTATAGTATCCAAGGTATCGCTAATTAGATGATCTTAGTAGAACGGGTCAACTACATATACCATCTTGGTAGTCATGTTTCACTCCCATTGCCATATACATAGCATGAATTTAATCCTCATTCTATCTTGGTAGTCATGGATCACTCCCATTCCCATCATGGAAGCATGAGATCACTCCTCATACCATATTGGTAGTTATATTTCTCTCCCATCTCTATATAAATAGTCGAGGTTTACTCCCAAGACCATCTTAGTCTATCTCATGAGATATAAATATTTACCCAATGAATTTGAGGGAGATATAGGTCCCATGCATGTCATAATGAAATCATACATACATGTTCCCCAAGATCATAAGTAATCATATCATAAACAATGAAATTAATTGGGGGTTATAAACATGTAATCATATCATAACCCATTGAAAAATATAGGTTTCATAATTATTTCATCATAAACATAACCCATGAAAAGAAGCGGGTTTCATAACCATAAAACCCATAGAAGGGAAGTGAGTGGCAAAAGAATCATTCCATCAAAACATAAACCATTCAAGAAAGAATATAAATGAATCCTTTGTATCATTTCTTATAATTTCATGAGTAACATCGAAAGATGTCATCTTATATGGAAGATAACTTGAAAAGAAATTTTAAAAACATTTCTTTATAAAAATATCCTTTATTCATTGAAAAAAACTCTTTAAAACATAAAAATCTTTTGAAATACTTTTCATTGAAAATATAATTGAAATATTATAAATAATTCTTTGAAAACCTTTTGGAAACACTTTTCTATGAATACATATAAAGAGAGCTTGAAAAATTTTTGAAAACTATTTTCCTTAAAAAATTATAAAAGGATATTGAATATATTTTTCATCAATTTTCCTTCAAAACATATAAAATATTATTTGAAAACATTTTAAAAACAATTTTCCTTAAAAACTTACAAAAGAATCTTAAAAACCTTTTGAAAAACACTTTCCATGAAAAATACTTTGAAAAATTATAAAAAAAATCATTAAAACGTTTTGAAAACCAAATCTTTGAAAAAAAATTTCATAAAAATAAAACTTTCAAACATTGAATAAAATTTTCACATAAATGATGGTGGGTAAATCAGTACATTCTATACGAGGTATGAACAACATTCCTTTTTCATGGTAAAAGGTTAGAAAAATGCATTATTCGAAAAGATACAAGAATATTCCTTTAGAAAAATTAGTAAATAAAAAATGGTAAAAATATATTTTAAATATTATAGGATACTAGTATAATATTATTGGAAACCATTTTTAGAAAACATTCTTTTTGAAGAACACAGATTTCCAACAAAAGAGATGGTAAAGTTGAGATACCTTAAAAAACATTCTTAAATATTGTATGTACCAAAGACTGAAAAAATGGTACCAATACATGAATATATTATGAATAACCAGAGGATAAGAAAATTCATGAATGTTCATGAGATATGGATCATAATAATTCATCAAAGGAGGCATAAATATAAAATATCTTGAAAAGCGATGAGATTGTTTCAATAAAATATTATCATATAATAACTTTGACCAATAATCCACATATAAGAAAGTGGAATTAAATTAAGATTAAAATATCATGAAAGTAAATACATTCATGATATTGCATTTCAAATGTAGTATGTACACCTCATATAAAAATATATGTGCAAACATGACATGCATCTCAAAGACGGTAAATTGAGACAAAACTATCTTACCGATTTGGTAAAATTTTAAACACCATATACATGAAAGGAAGATCCTAGAATATATATTTAATTAATAATAAATTTAATATTAATAATCATACAATACATCCATGGGTTGCATACACACCACACAAAAATAATGGGTGGTGAATGAAGAATGTATCTCATGTAAATAAAAAGTGAAATGAAATTCTCTTACCTTGTGTCTTGAATCTCTTCATAATCTTAAAAAACTCTTGTATAATAAATATAAATTTAATATTAATCTATAAAAGAACCATATTATTACTTTTAATACCATATATGGTTTATATAACCCGATTTTTAAAAATTCTATGTTATGGTTTCACTTCGGGCAATATCCACTTTGTTTTTTACATGTGTATTAATTTTTTATATCATTACTCCTTATACTTATAACATGATTTATAGAATTTAAAACATTATTTATATATAATTAATATTTAGTGTATGTGTATTATAATAATCTATATACTATATAAGTATGAAATAAAATACACTGTTCATAGAGACAGTAGGTCATACGTACGCATGAATGTTAGTTCTATTTAATTGTTGTGTTGAAAGAAAGAAAGTAAAAGTCATATATGTATACATATATAATTATTAATTTATTTTTATTATATCATATATATAATATATATTCAGTAAATTATTACTTAACACATTCCATGTAGTGTACGAACGAATCACAGTGCTTTGAGAGGGCGATAGTCCACACATCCTTAAACAAAATTATCATATTTACACAAAACAGAATGTATAAAGATATATGTTGTAAATGAATTAAATAAGATTAAAAACATAATAAATATAATATAAAATATATATAAATATATTATCCATCATAATTATTACTATGAGAGACGATAAAGAAAAAATGAACAATCATTATTTAGTGTGGCGATAGTTCATCATACACGCAAACAGCATGTTCATTACCCATTCGATGGAAGTGTGTGTAAGTGTAGGTCAAAAAATTATTATAAAAACATCATACTATATTTAAGATATTGGTTTGTTTTATAAAATCATGTAATAATAATATTTTAGGTAGTGGGGAAAAAATAAAAGAAAGGAATTTGAGGGAGTATTTCACCTCTTAATCAGGTAACTCCTTTTGGTTTTCACTATAGGGACCTTGGAAGGCTTTATGCCAAAATTTAGGATTAAAGGAGGAAGTTATATATTTTTTGGATCTATTTGGTCAGATTTTGGTCGATCCAAATTGGTTTGAGAGGTGTGATAGAGTGGCAGGAGAGGTGGCCTTTTATAATGGAGGAGAAGTGACACTCTTGTAATATTTTGAAAAAGGGAAAACCAACCCACGTTTTTTTATTGCATGTGGATCCAATAATGGTAAAAAGTCTAGAAAAGGGATCACATGGTCTATATATGGATATAAATTTGTCTTTGGAAAATTTATAGGTCTTTATAGGTCTTAAATATAAGGTTTTGTCTTTAGTTAAGCATAATTTTACCTTAATTGATGTAATGAATTTTAATACTTTTCACAAATATTTATGGTAAAAAAACTAATTTCACCATATTAGACAGTAGAAATTTTTATGATTCCAAATATATAATAAATTATTAAAAATTTTAATCACATAATTGTTATAAATTAATTTAACATCAATCCCGCAGTCGGGTCGATAGTGCAGGTTTTTAATGTAAAAACATTCAAAAGATTGCTATGTTTTTCTTACCCAATTTCAAAGTAAAATTTATCCCAATGAACTATATTATTTTAATTTATAAAAATATTTTCTAATTAAACTATTAATCCAATTTAAAATATTAATTTACCTTATAAATAAATTACTTGAAAAAGTAGTTGTGAACTAAAATCCAGTATTTTCCACTATTCATTAAAAAATAAAACAACACAGAAAAGTACCAAAAATTTAATCTAACATAATTATTACATTACAATTTCAAATATAATTTTTTTTCAAATAATAAATCTATTAATTTTCCAAAAATGTTATTTAAAATGGTTTCTTAATTAAAAGGTGGTAAAAATGCCAAAATAAAAATATTGGGTTTTAAGCCTAAAATCCATTTTCTGTATCTTATGTCTATAAAATATATTGGAAGAATATAAAAATTACTTTATTGAATATATAACATATATATTAAAATAATATCACTATAAAATTGTAACTAATTTAATTTATTAGGGCAAAACGTCTTTGTGACCATGAAAATAATAATATTTCCCTTTATATTCCATTGGTTTTCATATTCATTTCTAATTAATTGGTAACCTATTAATTTATATTATATTTTTTTAAACCATATATTTTCGTAAATTATTTAATAATATTCATAACCGATAATTTAACATCTAGGTTATATCTTAGTATATTAAGTAATAAAATTTTAATGGTATACTATTGTTTGATAAAACTCAGTCTTGCGTGTTATGAAAGATATCGAGGAATGTCATTGTTGAATATAATGAAAGATAACCTTGGTGTTCTATTTATATAAATATAATTTTTATGTTTCATTTTTTGCATGATTAAATTGGTGTTGTGTATAACACCATCCAAACATAGTACTTTAATATAAAATAAATTATTCAATGTTGCGTAAAACGAAGAATATTAAAAAGGTAAAATTAATCCAAAATTTAAATTAAAAAAATATTGGGGTGTTACATTATAACACCCTTAAAATGAATTTCTCCCTTGAAATTAATCTCAGTTATCAATGTTTTAATACTTTAAAGTTTCATTTATAGAAACCCACCTCAAAAAATTGATACTAAAACATCCCTTAAAAAAGAAAAGTTGTAAACATAACAATTAAAAAAGTAACTCATAACGAGATTCCCAAATAGGAGAACATAGGTGGGAAGTGAAATCTTGGAAATGGAAGATAAATCTTACCATCACGTTCTGATGGATAGTAATAGAGAACAAGGTCAACAGAAAGTTAACAATTACAAAGCCACAAATCATCGCTGACCTACGAGACCTTCTGATTCATTAGGAATGAAGGTACTAAGACAATTTTTTGGTTACAAGATACTTTTCCCAAAGTTGAATAATTTTCATGAAAATATATACATAGATGATTTTAGGACAATTTCATCCTTATTTTGTTGATCCATTTCACCTCTTTCTTTTAAAAAGAATTTGACATTTTCATTCTTGATGAACTAACAGATCATGAGATCAATGATATGCCATACGATTTTTCATCAGTTATCATCAACAAAAATTATTTTGAAAAATCTATCCAATATGAATAAATCCTCATATGGAGAGAAAACACATTAATATTACTAACTTTATCTGAAGTTTAACATAAACTCTCCATAATTGTTTAACTATATAAACTGTTTGATAGATGAAAATCCAAAACTTTAGAAATAAAACCACAAAATTAGCTTAACATTGATTTCTCCATATATCCCAAAGTATCTCTTGGTTGTCACATTCTAAAAATGTTAATATCAACATCATATATTCTATTGAAACATAGTAATAACATGAATTACCATAAATACTTCTGAAAAAAAGGATGATTCATTATTCAATAAATTAATATATATATTCTATAAATCCGAGAAGTTGTAAACTTTATCCAGGATAGCATAAAATACTTTTCAATAAGTACTTAATTAGTTACAAGGTAATCAGTACCGTCCAATTTATTTATATCCAATGTATCTTTATAAAAACAACATTATTGTAACATGTCATAACTAACCCTTTCCAAGATGAGGGAAGGGAAGGAAAAGTACCTTACCCTTCCTTTCTCAAGGTGAAAGAGAGATAATGACCCCCCAAGTCCCACCTTCAGAAGGCCCCAGAGTGGAGACTATCACCAAGAGTATATCATCTCACATAAATGGAAGGAATTGCCCTTTTATATTACAAGATCAGGAGTTAAGATGGTAAATCCCAACAACACTAAAGACAAAAGATAAAAGTAAATCCAAGAATCCAATCCCACATGGATGTTCAAAATTAAAAGGATAAAAAGGAAGGAAAAACTAAAAATAAAGTACAAAATAAGGGAAACCAAATAGAAACAAAAAACTATCCTGACACCAAGCTATTAAAGTCCATAATGGTCCTCAAAGTCCTCTTAGAATCTTGAAAATAGTTTTACATGTGTAGGGTGAGCATAGAAGTATACTTAGTAGGGATACTAAAGCTTCTCATGCACAAGTGAGGGAGCATACTAATTCCTCTGTGAGAAAATAGTAGAACCTCAAGAACCTACCATGTAATATTAACCAACCCAACCTCACCAAGCCTCACTCACCCAAGTAACGCAAGCCAAGTAAAGTAATAATATAAGCACATCGATATTTGGGTACCCCACACACCACTTTCACACTAGTTAAATTCTCATTCCTAATGATATGACGTCTTGATAATTACAATCTTCCCAAAAGAAGTCCCACTGCCACAACCTCCTCACATTCGCCTAGGCTTCAAATCGCACACATCCACGCCCTCAGACACCTGGGCCACAATAACCACCCCCATGACCGAAGACGCCTCGACCTCAACAACCACATACCACACCCAAATACACATGGGCCTCATCCCAAAGATACTTGGAAAAACATACCTATACCACAAACACCTGATCCACTATTCCAAATCAAACCCTTTCTCAAAGAATCTTAAACTATGGTAATCCTCAAGCCATTACAGCTTTCTCTGATACGCCTGAGCGGCAATATCTAGAAGTGGGTGAGTGTAATGCCCCGACCCCTCTAAATAGGTGTCGGTGCATTACTAAGTACATTGGCATGGTTAGAAGGAATGAAAATACTGAAAGAACGATCAGTTTAGTAGTCTTGAAGAAACTAGATACATAGATATAACCCAAAATTACGTTGGAAATGGTTACAAAATAAGATACATAACCAAAAATAAAGACTACATCCATAAGAACTCTGAAAGTAAAAAATGAAAGGGGTGAGATAAAATGCTCAGTATGGGTTACAAATGGTAGATGCATGAATCAATAATAACTGAATTATAAACTATTTGACATAATCAATATGGCATGGTGAATAAATGAAAAAATCACGCCATTAATAAATTTAGAATGAAACTGCATCTAAGGATTTTGTCACAGTGAAAAAATCATGGATAGTATTAATTGAAAATGAATAAATAGAAATACTATTAATTGGAAATCATGTATCAGGAAAATGATACCATAACATCGTAAAAACAGTTTAGTTCATTGGGCAGAAACCCGACTGATTATTAGAAACAAACTTGAAGGGTTTGTTTCCAAACTGATTATCTCATGAGACCTATCGATGCATCTAGGGGATGCAGAGGGCCCCACCCACCTCTTCATCCAAATAATTATTTATAAATAGATTCAAAATAAGCGCAACATGACATTACATTATCCGTATATAATAGAGAATACATATTCATCAATATTTCCATAGTCAAAACAATATTCAAAATAAATACCAAAAGTAAAAAGGTATAAGAGTTAGACAATAATCATATCCATGATATGAAAATATGGATATTTAAATGGAATATATTTTCAATTAAAAAGTTATCTCAAATGGGCATTAGGTATGCCACATAATAAAGAGTAGATGCACAATACTAAGCAAGTCACAATGAAGTAAAAATTGAGACAAAGCTCGTTACCACATTGTAATCAATTGAGTCGTATGAACAAAAGTTAATAACTACCAAATGAATCACAAAATAACAAGAATATAAATAGAATCATGATAATATATATCAAATGGAAGTACAAATATACCAAAAATAATAAATAAGAGGCAAAAAATGGAAATCCCACAGAATTGAAAGTGAGATGAGAAAACCCCTTCAAACATTTCGGCATGGTAACGAGTGTTCTTGCGAAAGATTAATGATAGGTAAAGGGGTATCCCATTATTTAAATTTTATAAGGGAATTATGGGGGAGGTGAAAAAACATATCCCATCATTAGATATTAAAAATAAATGGGTGAAAAATAAGGAAGATGCTTGAATAAATGGGAGAGAGAGGATCTCTTACCTTATGCTTGAAGGTGTTCTTGATTGTTCCTAACGACCTGAATAATTAAATTTAGCTTCATTAATTAATAAGTACATAACCTCATCAACGGTTAATTGATATTTGATGACCATATTAGATCCATTAATGTCCTTTTTGATGGTTTAAGAGATTCAATTTTATTGTTTTGGTAGCATTTTGTTCTTTAGTTTTCATGACCCGTTTACTTGTATTCATGAATGGATATTTGTATGAAATATGGTTAAAAATCCATAATTGTTAATATAAATTATTAGTGACATTAAGAAGATATAAATTATCTTATAATGATTTTGGTTATATACCCCGAGGATGACTCATTCTATGAATTAAAAACAAACGCTTGGATTTTGCTTGACGGTTTGGTGAACAATAAACTTATTTTGTATTATTATTTCATATTATGTATGTGTAAGGATTAAAGAACGTTAAAAAAGATAAAATAAATATATTATGACCTGGTTTAACCATTTAAAAGGTTTCATGACCAGTATTGAATATAGTAATGAAAATTGAAAACCTGTCTTCCTTGAGTGTGATAAATTAATACATCTCAGATGGTGTTTGCATTTATTGTATAAAAGGAGGGAAAAAATAGAGATTATGATGACATATTCTATTAGCATAATTAAAATCCAGTACATGTAAGGTAATTTAATTATCATGGAATTTGGATTAGGGGAGGTGAGAATGGAGAACAAAATAATGGAACTTTGTAAAAGAAATTGAAAGAAAATAGAAGAAATGTTCACCTCTTGAGTACTCCTACTTGAGAATATCCATAAGCCCTTTATTTTTGGCCTTTTGGTGAGACCATTAGGTCTTGGACGTGGGGAGAGGGCTTGGGAAGAGTATTTGGAAAAATTTAGGTAGGTCTTTAATCTTGAGTGGTGTGGGAGGAAGAGGGGTGAGGGGTGGTTTATATAGTGGAGGGGATAGGAGTATTCTTATTATTATAATCATTAATTTATTATTTCCTTTCAAGATAACAAATAGTGAGTATTCCATGACCAAGAATATTAATATATTCATGTGAGTTCGAGATTTGGGTTCTCACATCACTTATGATGCTAGGAATATTTGATTTAAATTATAATATATTTATACAGTAAATTAATGTATTTTACCATTCACAAAAAATTCATGTATTTCAGAAAAATCCCAAAAATTCACCCTAAACATTTTTCAATGTGTAGAATCCAAAAAATGAAGTCCATTTTTTAAAAATAATTTCCTAAATATTATTAATTAAATATTTAATTAAATAATTATTTAATAGAAATATATAAACACATAAAATATTCATCTTCATTTTTAAGGTGCCTAAATTCATTTATACACTCAAGTGTTTGGATACAATTCATACGAGTCATATTACTATTCATAAGGGTAAGTTACTATTCATAAGTGTAGGTTAATATTTATAAGGGTAGGTTACTATTCACTAAAAATTATGTTATTTCTATCAGACTCTAAATATCATCTTGAACACAACCATGTATGTAAGATTTTTAAAATTCATATCACAGAGCTGGAAAAATTATTTTTAATGGCTAGGTTATGGCTATCTCCTAAAAGTAACCATGTTTTGTTTTATAGAGACTTAGTGATTCATGAAATATAGTCTATATAATGAATACCATGTATTTAAGAGAAACATACCATAAAATGTTTGGGGTGCTACAGTGCGAGGAAGAAAATCAGCAACTAGCCATCCATCCTCCCACTAGGATGTTAGGAAAGACACCCTCTCCCTTGAGATGGAGGTGTTCAGAACATAGTGATCAATCAGGGTGGGGTGCGTATATAATAAAAGGAACTAATATATATATATATATATGTAAGCAAACACTCATCCCCAACCTACAGGTCTCTCACGAACATACAACAAACCCACACCGGCACAACTTTTGGGGATACACACAACCATACAACGATCACTTCCAAGCATCACCCCGAACCCCCTTTTTATTCAATTTACATTTATTTATTTATGGGGATTAACTTAATTTTTCCCAACACTACTTGGAAACTAACAATCGTAACCACAACAAGAAACCAAAAAAACCCAACCGCAGTCCCACTATACAAAAAAAACTAGACTTGCAGTCCCACTACACATCAACACATGACTGGACTTATAGTCCCACCACACATCCCCATTCAACTACTATCAAATAAAATTATTCAAAGTAAAATTGCCCATTCCTCCTCACACAACCCAACTCTGCATCCCCACTGACAAAAAAAACCCTAATACAGTCTCTCCGGATATCCAGTCCACAACCATACCATAGTCCCATTGCTCGACGTCGCTTCGTGACCACAACACAACATAAAGATAGTTTAGTTGCCTACAAGTTCATCCATTCCACAGTCAATAAATCTCTCAAACTGAGACACCAGTATACCAAGGACAATCCCACTGCCTACATGTTTATTCATTCCACAATTAATCAATCTCTCAGATTGAGACATCGATATACCCCCCTCGTACCACCCCATATACCAAACCCATAGAACCCAGACTAGAACACACAACACATAACCACAGCCATCAAACCAAACATATTAAATTTTAATCAATAAGGGTTATATAATTTCCACTTTAATTTAACTGGGGTGATCACAGAACAAGTTTAATCTTGGGGAATCCTTTTATTTAACCAAGTGTAGGTGATTAATCAGATTTCATGTTACTACTGTTTTTTTCAAATCACCATAAGAAAATAGATTATCACTGGTGCACAAGAATAGACCACCAACAACTGTGGTTTTTATAATTCCATAAAACCACAATAATTCATAAAAGGAATCAAAGATAATAGATAAAACAAGCGATCAGACATCAAGCTACACCCTGCCGATTATTTTACTTATGCGAGTTGTATTTGATCATATTAAAATATTGTTTAATTCTTTTTTCAAGAAGAGTACCCCACCATTCCTTACAAGTAACCATTAATATACCCACCCCGCTTGATGCACAATTTAAATAGAATCATAAGAAATCCCCTACTTGGATGATCAATGATCGAAGTTCCTTCTTGCATCAAGAATAGGGGATGAAGCATCTTGAAGAAGAACTCCAAGTATGAGTGGGAAGGGCGTTAGAACGGGTGTATGTCTCGTCTTGAGAGGAAGTCTCTAGGTGCACCAAGAGAAATGAAAAGGAAGAAGGAAGAGAGGATCTCAGTTTAAGAAGTGTCCAGATCCTAAAATTATGTGTACCATTTCGAAGTACATTAAATCTGGATCATGGCTAGGCCACACGGCTCAGCAATTTCCCACATTGGAATTAATTGAGATTTAATAATTAACCATGTAAATGGTGGAGATAGACCAGAGGACGGCTATGAGTTGTTAAATTAACATTAAATGGAGGGAAAACATAATATGGGTGAATTTGAGAAATGTAGGAACTGGGCAAGGGGGTGTAACACTGTTTTTTGAGACACTGTAACGATGCCATCGTAAATGGTGTGATCGTGACGGTGCGACCATGACGGTGTGACTGTGACGGTGCCACCGTAACAATGCGATCATAAATTGTTTTATCGTGACGGTGAGACCATGAATGGTGAGACCATGACGGTGTGACCGTGATAGTGCTACCATAATGGTGCGATGATAACGGTTCCACCGTTATGGTGGAACTGAGTTTTTTTTTCTAACTCCCAGAGAAAGAAACTTTTATCCCTAAGAACACTATGAACATTGGATTTTACAAAAGGAAAGTCCCAGAGAAAATCCGAGTCATTACATCATATACCTCTCAAACTATTCTCGTCCTTGAGAATCCAAAACCAAACCCAAAGAGAGAGAGAGAGAGAGTCTAAATGACCACCTCTTAAGATACCTCTGAGGGATAAACTACACTGAGTTGAAAACTGGAGGGGAGACCTCAACATCTTGGAACACCTCTTTAACATCTATCTCCTGAACAACTGGGGATACAGTAAGGCTCTACTGTCCCAAGATATCACACAAACACCAAAGATAACACTATCCAGATACAAGGATTGGGGGGGATCCTTCACCATGTCAAGATACTATCCACTTTGGGAGACACTGACTCACCCTCATGGGTTTAATCACATAAAAATTAATGCGTCTTGATTAGGGATCAGGTTTTACCCTACTCATATTGTGGAATTTTCACAAAAAACCAGGGAACATGGGAACAACTTATCATGCAATAAGTGAAGTTAAATGTTACATCACAAGCAAGGTACAAAGAAAATACAAATTAAAAACCTAGAATAGTTCTAGGTAATAGGAACTCATCTATTCCTACCATTCCTAAGTACTCTCCTCAAGACTAAAATTCCTATAGAGAACATGAACCAAGGGAATGGTCCTTCCACAAAGCGAATTCTCCTTACGATCCTTGATTCTCACCGATTGCTCCATGAACGTTGCATCTTCCTTGATATCCAAATATCCCAAGACAAGGACATGGGAGTCATCATGTAGATACTAATGGAGCTGATATACATGAAATAAATTCTTTATCCTCTCCAACTATAGTGGTAATTCCAGCTGATACACCATCTCGCCAACTCGACCCAACACCTCGAAAGGTCCGATGAACCTAGGATAAAGCTTACTCCCCCTGCCAAACCTCTGTTGTCTATGCTGAGGGGAGACCTATAAGAACACGTGGTCCCCAACCTCAAACTCCAATTGTATCCTCCTATGATCTAAATATGACTTATGTCGATCCTGAGCTACCTTCATCCTTTCACGCACATGCTGAACCTTCTACATCATGCCCTAAACCACTTTTGGGCCAATAACACCTGCCTCCCCAAATTCTGACCAGTACATGGGTGAAAAAAATGGTCTCCCAGGAAAGGCTTAAAATAGTGACCTTCCATTGATAATGTGATAAATATTATTGTATGAAAACTCTACTAAGGGAAAGTATCATACCCAATATCCTCTGAAGTCCAAAATACATGCTCGCAGTATATCCTCCAACGTCTGGATGGTCCTCACTATCTGTCCATCTGTCGGAAGATGGAAAATGGTGCTAAGGCATAAATGAGTTACAAAATAATGATGTAATCCCTTCCAGAATCGTGAATTAAATCATATATCCTCATCTGAATTATGTATTTTTGAATAACATGCAGCCTCACAACTTTACCCATGTACCTATGAGCTAAGGAATCCACTGTGCTCGTCTCCTTAACTGCTAAGAAGTGAGCTGATTTCGTCAATTGGAGCACCACTATCCAGATAGAATCATAGCCTCTCTCGAACCTAAGTAGCCCTATGAAAAAATCCATTTATAAGTCATCCCACTTCCACTTGAGAATGTCTAAGGGCTGTAACAGACCACCAGGAACATAGTGTTCATACTTCACCTGATGATACAAAAGGCACCTTGGCAAAAACTTCTCCACTACCCAAATCACTCTAGGATACCAAAACTGACCTCTCAAGTACCAATACATCTTGTAGACTCATGGGTGTACTTATAGTGGGGAGCTATGGAACTCACCGAGAACTACCTAGAATATTGCCACTAGGACAAAAAACTTTCCATGGAACAACATCTAATTCTAAATATCCTCCGACCATACCTCCTATGCATCTTTCTGGCTAACGTGATCATGAATCACTTCAACCTCTGAGTATCCCCACTGATATTCCTCCACCCACCGTACCAAGGAAGATTGGACTATCATTTGAAATAGACAACCTCTACCATCCTCCACTCCCATGCCCAGATGTAAAGTAACCAACTCCTCCATTTCCTTCAAAGCATATTCTAACTCCCAAAATACATCCTCCCATGACAACCTTCTAAAGGAATCAACCAAAATGTTCCCCTTTACAAAGGTGTTGGAGATCTCAAAGTCGTAGTCCTGAGGAAACTCCATCCACTGCCACTATCGCATGTTCTGGTCTCACTGGGAGAAGACATACCTCAAGATCTTGTGATATGTGAAGACCACAAAGCATTCCCTAATAAGGAAATACCACCACTACATCAGTAAAAACATGACCGCTTCATGTTCTAGGACAGGGGTGGAATAGTTACATTTGTGAGGAAGTAACATCCTAGACCCATAAGAGATTACTCCTCGCTGCTGCATCGACATACATCACAAGCCTAGCTCAGAAGCATCAACGAACACCTCAGACATCACCACTTCCTATGGAAACATCATCACTGGGGAACTGACCAGCGTACCTTTTAGATAAGTGAATGATATCTGGAACTACTCACTCCATACAAAATCCCGATCATTTATGGTTAAAGCCATCAATGGAGCCACAACACAAGAGAAGTCAGGTAAAAACCTCTGACAGTAACCTATCAGACCCAAGAAACTACAAAAATCTGCCACTTTCTTGGGTGCTTCCCAATAAACAACCTCTTCAAACTTTGGTGGGTCTACTGCTATCCCATGTTGGGACACCACATGTCCAAGGAAGTGCACTTATCATGTCCATAACTTTCACTTGGACAACCTCCCGTTGAGTTGGTGGTGTCGAAGGACCTATAAAACTTTCCTTAGATGATTGACATGATCCTCCTCTGATCTTGAGTATATTAGGATGTCGTCGATGAACATGACCATGGATTGGTCCAGATACTCACAGAAATCAGAGTTAATGAGTCCCATGAACACAACCGGTGCGTTCGTAACGCCGAACGGTGTGACCAAGAACTAAAAGTAGCCATACCTGCACCGGAAAACAGTCTTCAATATTTTACCCTCCTTCACCCTCAAATGATGATATCAAGACTGCAAGTTAATCTTAAAGAACCAACCTACTCCCTTCAACTGGTCAAAAAGGTCATCGATCCTCAGGAGGGGGTAACTATTCTTGACTATTACCTGATTCAGTCTCCAGTAGTCTATGCATAGCCTGAGACCACCATCTTCCTTCTTTGTAAACAATACTAGAGCACACCATGGAAACACACTTGGTCATATTAAACCCTTATTCATTAGGTCATCAACCTGAATCCACAACTCCCCACAACTCAAAAGGTGCCATATGATAAGGAGCCATCGAAATCGGATGGGCACCGGGTTCTACGTCTATCCTGAACTCAACATCACGTCAAGGGGGTAGAGTCACAACCTATTCAGGGAGGATTTCTAGGAACTAATTGATAATACATGGAACTTCCATTATCTCTAAGTATACCGATTCTAATGACAGCTTGGCTAACAAGGAAATAAGGGGATCCACACACCGGCTGCCCTCCTAACAACCACGTTCGCCACTAAAAACTACACGTTGGACACCCATAACCAAGAACATGAACCTTATATGGAAGTAGTCGATAAGAGAGTGCACCGAAAACAGCTAGTCTATTCCTAGGATGAAATCGTATGGCTACATTTATAGCATAAGAGGATCCCCAATGGACTGATGCGTCCCCAACATCAGTCCACATCCTTGAAAAACATCAACCAGGATGGTCTGACCTCTAACTGGCGTACTCAATACTAGGGTAATGGAACGTATCTCTATGTCAAGACCTAGGGAATGGGATAGACTAGGTTCAATAAAGTAGTGCGAATATCCTAAATCAAACAATGCACATAAAAGTGTACTAAAAAAGCTGATCGTACCTCGAACAACTTCTGGCCCTGCTAAAACTGCTACCTCTGCAACGTGTAGCTGTCCACACCCATCTTCTCTCCCCCTCGTCTATCAGAAACCCCCATGACCACACCCTGTTTGAATTCACTATGGATAGAACTGAGGTCGTCCTCCTCTGGCACTGTCCGCCCTTGGTGGAGTGGGAGTTCGCTGCCCCTCTTATTGGAAGGGCCAGGCTGGCAACTGCTACTACTGAGGTGGGTGATGAACCTGCCCACCACCACTATATTGTACTCGGAAAGGGAACTAATTAAAAATATTTCCATAGCTTCCATAGATAAATAACCTCAGTCCTAGGCCCTTGGAGAAAGGTTTAAGATCAAGAGGTCGAAACTGGAACTGTTGAGTCCTACTCCCCGCTGGCTGAAACCTCGAAGGTCCGGACCCTAGAGGCCTACTACTGATTGCCTTTCCCTTTGATATACTCTGCTAGATCCCTTCTCATGACACGCCTCCAAAAATTTTCATCATATCCACTACCTATTCCTTCTTCTGAACCTCCAAGTACGTTGTCAGAGTGAAGGAAGTAATAGCATACTGATGAGAAGGTCAGAGTGCCTCTTCCAAGTAAATTCCCTGCGACTCCTCATCTAAAAAAGGACCAGAGAAAAATGAAGGAGATCCTTGAACTTGATCCCCAGTTCCCTCACCAGCATACTCCGTTACTAGAGGGAGAGTATCTCTTACATCTTTTCATCATTCATCGTGGAAGAAAGGAATTCTGCATGGAAATCCTTTTCAAAGTCATCCCACGAAACCTCAGTTTCCTTCTTCTCCCCGAGGAAAGGAATCCACCATTGATGTATTTCTCCTCACATCTGGAACACAGATAGAGAAACCCAGTACTCTTTCAGATACCAGATCCATCTAAAAGTGATCACCATCTACTCAAGCCAGCTCTCCGTGTCCATGTCTGAGATGCTTCCCTTGTACTTTCCCAGAGTCCGCTGCTGGAAGGAAAGAAGTGTTTTCATCCACTAGTCATCATACACCTCCCCATCATCCCTTCTCTGATCAAACAGATCAACCTATTGGTCCTTTAATTCCCCCACTACTCATGGATGACACCCAGGTGCCATAGCTGAAAATAAATCAAACCAGAAACTGCTAAGCTCGAGGAATGTGGAAAATTCCTTTTAAATTGTGTTCAAACTATTTATTTATTTTAATATCCAAATCCCCCAATACAGATAATAAAACAAGTAATTATGATGTATGATTATTTTTTTGGTTCTCTACCCTACAATCAGTGTAGCCTCACCTGGTCGTTCAGTAGGCCCCATTCCTTGCATCGAATCATGGGGGGCCCTAAAATCCTATGTCATAGCAGATCTTCCCTGGACTATTTCATGAACCAATATTTCCGGACACCTTTTCCCTACAATCCAAGGAAATCCTCACACTACCTAACCCTAAACTCCATCCTATCTCTAAAACATCACCTCTGATACCATTCTGTCATCACCTGCCCTCTCCAAGATGAGGGAAGGGAAGATAAAGCTCCATGCCCTTCCTTCCTCAAGGTGAAGGAGAGATAATGACCCCATGAGTCCCACCTTCAGTAGGCCCAGAAGTGGAAACTAGAACCAAGGGTATAGAATATCACATAAATGGAAGTCATTAAGAGATAACATGGTAAATCCCAGCAACACCAAAGACTAAAGATTATAGTATAGCCAAGATTCCATTCCCCCATTCATGTTCAAAATAAAACTAATACAAAGTAAGGAAAAACTACAAATAATGTACCGAATAAGGGAAACCAAACAGAAACAAAAACTATCCCGCCACGGTGCTGGTAAAGTCTAGAACAGTCCTCAAAGTACTCCTGGAAATCTGAAAATAGATTTACATACGTAGGGTGAGAATACAAGTATACTCAGTAGGGAAACTAAAGATGCTCATGTACAAGTGAGGGAACATACTAATACCACTATGAGAAAACAGTACAACCTCAAGAACCTACCATGAAATACCAACCATCCCAACCTCACCAAGGTCCACTCACCCAAGTAATGAAAGTCAAGTAAAGTAATAATATCAGCACATCAATATTTAGGTACCCCACACACCACTTTCCCACCAGTTAACTACTCATTCCTAATAATCTAACATCTTGATGCTTCCACTCTTCCCACACGTAGTCCCACTGCCATAACATTCCCGCATACTCCTGGGCCCCAAATCGTATACAACCACGCTCGCAAACACCTCGGCCATAACAACCACTGCCATGCCTGAAGACAACTCGTCCTCAACAACCGCACACCATGCCTGAAGAAACCAGGGCCTCATCCCGAAGATACATAGTAAAACATACCTGACATGCAAACACCTGAGAACCTAGTCCAAAACAAACATTGGCCAATGAATCATGGACTATGGTAAGCCTCAATCCTTTATGGCTTTCTTGGATACACCCGAGTAGCAAGATCTAGAAGAGGGTGTGAGGAATAAAATCAGTAACCAGCCATCTATCCTCCCACCAGGATGTTGGGAAAGACACCCTCCCCCATGAGATGGAGGTGTTCATCACATAGTGCTCAACACAGGTGGGGTGCATATAGAAAACACAAAGAACTAATATATATATATAGGTAAGAAAAAACACATCCCTAACCTATGGGTCTCTTATGAACAAACAACAACCCCACACCAACACTGCTTTTGGGGCTACACACAACCATACAATAACCACTGCCAAACATAGACTCGAACCCCCTTTTTGTTCAATTTCAATTTATTTATTTAAAGAGATTCACTTAATATATCCAAAAATTAACTGGAAACTAACAACCATAACCACCCCAAGCAACCAAAAAAACCAAACTGCGGTCCAACTACACAACAACACAAAAATAGACTTGTAGTCCCAATGCACATCAACACATGACTGGACTTAGAGTCCCATAGTATGTCCCCATTAAACTACAATCAAATAATATTATTCAAAGTAAAACTACCCATTCCTCCTCACACAACCCATCCCTACAACCCTACTACCCAAAAAATCACCAATGCATTCTCACTACATAACAAGTCTATAACAATACCACATTCCCACTGTTCGACATTGATTTGTGACCACAACACAACATAAAGGCAGTTCATATGCATAAAAGTTCATCCATTCCATATTCAATAATTCTCTTAGGTTGAGATACTAATATAAAAGGGTATTCCCACCACCTACAAGTTTATCCATTCTACAATCAATCAATCTCTCAGACTGAGACACCAACATACCCCCCCTATACCACCCCACATACCAAACCCATAGAACCCAGTTTAGAATACACAACAAATAACCACAACCATAAAACCAAATGTATTAAATTTTAACTCACCAGGGTTCTTTAATTTCTACCTTAATTTAACCGAGGCGATTACAAAATAGGTTTAATATTGTGGAATAATTTTATTTAACCTAGTATAGGTGATTAATTAGATTCCATGTTACTTCCGTTTTTCTAAATCACCATAAGAAAATAGATTATCATCAGTGCATAAGAAAATAACGCCAATGATCATAATTTTTAGAAGGAAATACAAACACAACAATTCATAAAAATAATCAATGATAATAGATAAAACATGCGATCAAAAATCAAGATACCCACTTCCCATTATTTTACTGATGAGATCTATCTTTGATCATACTAAAATCTTATTTAATTTTCATTTTAGAAGAGTACCCTGCCATTACTTACAAAGAAAAATTAATATAACCACCCTGCATGATGCACAATTTAATGAGAAGTAGAATAAAATCCCTACTTGGATGATTAACGATTGAAGTTCCTTCTTGCGTCATGAATAGAGGATAATGCATATTGCAAGAAGAAATATAAGGGTGAGTGAAAAGTGATTCAGCACGAGTGCATGACTCATATCGGGAGGAAGTCCCAAGGCACACCAAGAGAAACAAAAAGGAATAAGGAAGAGATGATCTTGGCTTAAGAAGAGGTAAGATCCTAAAATCTGGGAGACCATTTCAATGTACATAAAAGTCGGATCATGGATCGACCACATGAATCAGCGGTTTCACATCTTGGAAATAATTGGTATTTAATAATTACCCTTAGAAATGGCGGAGATAGACCAACAGATAGCTGTAAGTTGATAAATTTACTTTAAATGGATAAACGCATGTAATAAGGGAAAATTTGGGAAAACTCAGAACAAGGAATGGGGGTGTGACACCATTTTGTGGGACACTCTAATGGTGCCACCGTAAACGGTGCAACCACGATAGTGCAACCTTGATGGTGCAATTGTTATGGTTCCACCATAGCGGTGCCACTATAACAGTGAGACCATAAATGGTGGGACCATGATTGTGTGACCATGACCAGTGCGACCTTGATGATGAGATTGTGATAGTGCCACCGTAATCAGTGCCACCGTAATGGTGAGATCATAAGACTGCCACCATAACAATGAGACTATAACGGTGCCACCATAACAGTGTGACCATAACGGTGCCGCCGTTTTGGTGAAACCATTTAGTGGAACTGAGGTTTCTTCCAAACTCTCAGAGAAAGCCACTTTTATACCTATAAACACTACAACAACTGGATTTTCACAAATGAAAGGCCCAGGGAAAATCCAGGTCATTTCATAACATAAGGAACATATTAATGATTATCTTTTCCTTAATAATTTTTTTCCATGGACATAAGCTTTCTATTAAATCAATTATCTATTCCATCAAATCTATTCAATGTATTTATCTAAATCATTAGCAAAAAAACATAAAATATACAATACTTATATATTTCACCTTTAATATTGCGTAATTCATGAATCCAAATTCATAAAAAGTTTTATTATTCCACTTTATCCTTATGCCATTAACAAGGCTACCTCATACTATTACATAATACATCTTTCCTTTTACATTTCATCAGTAGTCTTGTCATTATCCTCAATGTAACTGTTACTCGCAACACCTTGATAATTATCTTCAAGAGATTTTCTATTGGGACACTGAGTTACATAATGACCGTTTATTCCACACTTAAAACATATAAGTTTTCAAAAAGACATAGGGATTCCAATATTCTCATCCATTTCTTTGACTGAACTCTTAATTTTTCCCTTTTAGTCAATTGCTTTGTATTCTTATTTTCCACAGTTAGAAAATATTCTTGTTCCTCTAAGTCATTCACTTTGGTGATTCATTCCACATTCTTGACACAAAGGAAACCAAATATTCATTCGTCTAGGGTATTCATTACTCGAACTCTCAGATAACTCCTTCATTCTCTTCCTTGGGGAGTTCAAGAGTTGGTTAAGGTATATGTTGTTAATGATGTTCCATGAAGACTGATTAGGAATGATCACAACATATTTTACTCCAGTGATCATCCCACACAACTTCTCACCAGAAAACCATCCATCATATTCAACGTTAATTCAGTTCCTTCTAGTTCCCAACATTGACTAAAACCAGAAGCACAATGTGAGCATTAATTATCATAAAAGAAAACCACATAGTCATGAAAATATTTACTTATAGTGTGTGTAAATCATGACACCTTCCTTAATCATTGACACCCTAGGTTTATCATTTTATATTCATAACCAAATTATATTTAAATCCTTAAAAATATTTTGCGAAAAGTTTTTTGAATCCCAATGAATATCCCCGAGGAGTGTCAAACGAGGTGCACAACAAGGCCTATTTTTGTATACCAGATTACCCTGAGTCAGGCCTAAAACATATTGTTAGAGTTATTACCCATAAGTACATCTATTCCAGAGCCACAACAACTTCTAGTATCATGATATGAATATATTTCAAGTAAACCACTCACTGTATCCTTGTCCAAAATTCTAGGACATTTTTCTAAATGTTACTTATCCTTATACATATCCTTAGAGACATCCCTAGAAATATCCTTCGAAATATAAATAGGTATGTCAATAAAGTTTTATCATACTATTTTCCAAAGTTTAACTAAATATTTTCTTGAATACGAACTATAGAGACTTAGTATTAATGTACATAGAAATTAAATCACTTTTTTGAAATACTTAAAACTATAAACAAATAGACACCCAAAGGCTGTATTAGACTAGTGCCTTTAAAAAATGGAATCATAATCATTGGTACATTATCTCCCACTAGGTTCTTCTTAACTAGAACCCATTTTAGATACATAAAACATAATACATATCTTCATAACTTGGAAAAGGAAATAGAAAAATTGGTGAGATTAGATGATTAGTAAGGGTAAATAAGGAATACATGTAAGAATAATCATGAGCATAAGTGTGTGAGAAAATGATCAAGAAAATAGAAGACCATATCCTACATATAAAATATCATAAACATGCATCATGGCATAAATATTGAGAGTTAATAAGACATGAATCTTGTGTAAATAAATATCATAATTCCTAAAATCATAACATAGGTATAAAATATAGAATTGTGGAAAAAACATAAGAATAAAATATTATTTCCATAGTATCCAAGGGGTCACCACCAAATCTGTCTTAGTAGTACAAGTTCACATCCCATAACATCTTGGTAGTCATGATTCACTCCCATGGTCATCCTACTATCATGATTTTACTCTTCATACCATCTTGGTAGTCACGATTCACTCCCATAACCATCTTAGTATCATGAGTTCACTATTCATACCATCTTGGTAGTCATGGTTCACTTTAATGGCCATATTAGTAGACAAAGTTTACTCCCAAGACTATCTTAGTCTATCTAATGAGATATAAATCATTACCCAATGCATTGGAGGGAGATATAGGTCCCACCCATCTCTTAATGAAATCATACATACATGTTCCACAATATCATAAGTAATCATATCATAACCCATGAAATTAAATGGTTATTATAAAAATGTAATCATATCCTAACCCATTGAATAAGACATGTTTCATAATTATTTAATCATAAACATAACCCATGAAAAGAAGCATGTTTCACAATCATAAAACCCATGGAAGAGAAATAGGTGTCATAAGCATCATTCCATAAAAACATATACCATTCAAGAAAGAATGGAACCTTTTTATCATTTCATATAATGGAATTAGTATTTTCTAAATATGTCATATTAGATGAAGAATAACTTATAAAGATGATTTGAAAAAAATCCATGATGAAAATATCATTTCTTCTTTGAAAAAAATACTTTTTATAACATAAATAACTTTTTTTAAATCTATTTCATTGATAATAAACTTCAAAAATTATAAATAATTCTTTAAAAACCTTTTGGAAACCCTATTCATTAAAATCATATAAAGAGAGATTGAAAACATTTTGAAAACCATTTTACATGAAAGCTTATAAAAAGAGATATAAAAAATTTTGTAAAAAAAATTAATTTAAAACCTATACAAGAATATTTGAAACAAAATTTAAAAAAAATGTCTTAAAAACTAATAAAATAATCTTTGAATAAAATTTTCCTTAAAAACATACTAAATAATCTTAAAAATATTTTGAAAAACACTTCCCCTAAAAAATAATTTTAAAAATTATAAAGAAATCATGAAAAAAATTTGAAAACATTTTCTTTGATTTTTTTATAAAATAAATTACGTAAAAATTAACCTTTTAAACATGTAAATGAATTTTCACAGAAATAACGATGGATAAATCTATATATGCTATACAGTGTAAGAAGAACATTTCTTTTGCAGGGTAAATGGTTATAAAAATAATTTTTTCATAAAGATACAAGAATATTCTTTTGAAAACATTGGTAAAATAAAAAAAGGGTAAAATTTTATTTTAAATATTATGGGATAATATTATAATATTCTTGTAAATCTGTTTAGGAAAACATGGTTTTGAAGAAAGAAATATTTCATACCAACGAGATGGTAAAGTTGATCTTCCTTAAAAACACTTTATAAAATATCATATGTAAAAAAGACTGAAAAAATGGTACCAATAAATCAATATATTATTAATAACTATAGGAGAAGAAAATTCATGAATATTCATGAGATATGGATCATAATATTTTATCAAAGGAAGCATAAACATAAACAATCTTTAAAAGTAATTAGATTGTTTCAATAAACTCTTATCACTTAGTAACTTTTAACCATACTCCACATGTAATAAAGTGAAATTAAATTAATAATAAAATATCATTAAAGGAAATAATTTTTCGATATATCATGTCAATGGTAGTATATACACCTCATATAATAATATAGGTGTAAAACATGGCATGTGTCTCAAAGTAGGTAAATTGAGAAAAAACCATATTAAAATTTGAAACATAATCCCATTGAAAGAAATATCATAGAATATATATTTAACTAATCATACATTTAGGAATAATAATCATATGATACATTCAAGGTCAGTATACACACCACATAAAAGTAATGTGTGGTGAATGAATAATGTACCTCACATAAATAGAAAGTGAGATGAGATTCCCTTGCCTTGTGTTTTGACTCTCTTAGTATTCATGAAAACCTCCTATATAATAAATATTGATTTATTATACATCTATAAAAGAAACATATTGTTGCTTATAATACCATATATGGTTTATTATGGCTTTATATTACACGATTATTAACAATTCTATGTTATGGCTTCATTTCAAGTAATATCCTCTTGGTTTTTCACATGTGTCTTAATTTGTTATATATTTGGTCCTTATAATTATATAATGATTTCTAGAATTTAATATATTATTTAAATATAACTCATATTCAATTTATGTATATTGTAATAATCAATATAATCTATAAGTATGAAATGAAATACACTATTCATGGAATGGTAGGCCATACATACGTATGGATGCTATTTACATTTAATTGTCATGTTGAAAGAAATAAATTAATATATATGTATATAACTATTAAAATATTTTTATTATATCATATATATCATATTTATTCAATAATACCATCCTTAATACTTTACATGTAGTGTATGAACAAATCACATCGCTTTGAGGGAGCTGTAGTCAACATATCCTCAAACAAAATTATCGTATTAACACAAAATGAGAAGTATAAAGATATATGTTATAAAATAATTACATAATATTAAAGAAATAATAAATATAATATATAAAATATATAAATATAGTATCCATCATAATGTTCACCATGATAGGTGGTAATGGAAAAATGAACAATTATCATTTAGTGTGGTGGTAGTTTGTCGTACACATAAACAGTTTGTTTGTTACATTTTAGATGTAAGTGTATGTAAGTGTAGGTTAAAAAATAGTATAAAAACATATTAGAATATTTATTATACTTGTGGTTTTATACAATCAATTAATATGAATATTTTATGGAGTTATGAAAGAAACTAAAAGAAAGAAGTTTGAGGGAGTGTTTTTCCTCTTAATTGGTTAACTCCTTTTGGTTTGCAACATATGGATTCCTTGGAAGGATTTATAAAAAATGGAGGATTCAATGAGTAAGGGGGGGATTTTGGGGAGATATTTTGGTATAGTTTTTATTATCTAATGTTTCTTGATAGGTTTGAGTAAGTGGTAGGAGAGGAGGACTTTTATAATGGAAGAGAAGTGGCACTCTATTAATATTTTAAAAAAGGGAAAACCCACCCACATTGTTTTTATTGAATGTGGATATAATAATGGTAAATCATAGATAAAAAGTTGGATAGTTTCAAAATATTTCAACAAAATAGTCATTGTACAAGTGTACAGGTTGTTTTGGGTCTTAAATTTATGGTTTAGTCCTGAGTGAATCTTAATTTTACCTTAATGGATGTAATTAATTTTAATTAATTTCACTAATATTTTTGGTCAAAAACTAATTTGACATTATTAAAAATTATTATTTATGGTAATTCGAAATATGGAATACATTTTCCCAAATTCAAATCACATAAGTTGTATAAATTAATTTAACATTAATCCCATAGCTGGGTCAACAATACAAGTTTTTAAAGTAAAAACATTCAAAAGTTCACTATGTTTTTATATCAAATTTAAAATTGAAATTGATATAAATGACCTATATTATATGAACATATAAAAATATTATCTAATTAAACTTTTTCAACTGATTTAAAATGTAATTTAACCTGATAAATAAATTATATGAAAAAGTAGTTTTGAACTAAAATTCAGTATTTTTCACTATTCATTAATAAATAAAACATCACAGAAAAACACAAAACATTTACCCAAAAATAATTATTATGTTACAATTTAAAAGTTAAAGTTTATTTTAAAATATTATATATATTAAAATTCCAAAAATGAGGATTTAAAATTGGTTCTTCACAAAAAGGTGGAAAAAATTCCAAACAAATATTGGTTTTTAAGCATTATATTGGGATTATTATTATCTTATGTATAGAAAATGTAATGAACTAGGTATTTATGGAATAATAATTTTTCATTTATATTAATACTTATGAATAATATATGAATTTTACATTAAACGGGATGCTTATTTAAATAGTGTACTCGACACGTAATAACGAGTTTCTCCGAAATCTTACGTTGCACACAACATTGAGTTATACTGAAATATAATACAAAAATAATACTATTATTTTAAATTATAGTTAACGCCTAGAAATATATATGATTTATATTCAATTTAATTTTTTAAATTCATCTTATATGTTTTCTAGATTTGATAAAAGAACAAAATTCAATTTTTCGGATAAAAGAAGCATTTTTCTAAAAATGCAGTTTTACCGCCTTTTAATGGAAAACCATTTTTAAATCTAGTTTTTGTAACATTTATATGTTATATTTTAAAAAATAAACTTCTTCTTTGGAATAGTAACATCAATATTTACATTGGATGAAATGTTTTCATTTTTCTGATAAAATTCATATTTTTATGAATAGTTAAAAATACTGCATTTTAATTCAAATATGGATTTTCATCAAATTTATTTATATAGTTAGATTATTAAGTTAATTATTTTTAAAGTTTAATTGGATTATATTTTTATCATTTAATCCAATGTTTTTCATTCGACGTAATTTAGAATTGAAATTGGACATAAACACATGTCAATATTTTGGTAGTTATTACTTCTTAAAAACCTGCTTTTTAGTTTTGACAATATGAATTAATTTTAAATTATTTTCTGCAACTTCTGTGTTTTGAATTTGGAAAAGTGGATTACATATTTGGAAACTGGAGTTCCAAATTTTTTAAATATTTACCTTTAATTTTTAGACTTTATTAATAATATCTTTATTAATTATTTTATTTACCATGGTTAAAGGGTAAATCAGGTAAATAAGGGTAAAAATAGTATTATAATAATATTAAACTAACCTAACACATGTAATAACCCTATTTTATTTGATATATATGACCATGGGAATATTTGGGTCAATTTTAGGACCCCATATAGCCACTTGTGTGTGAAAATGAAATTTAATTATTTTTAATTTAAAGTTATGGAAAATATAACAGAAATATTTATATTTTAGTAAACATTTTTTATATGGGGTTATATAAGTTATATATTCAACTATAAATATTAATTTGAAAGATAAAAAATATTTCTTACATTATGTTATTTTATTTATAATTTATATAGATTAACTAAATAAATTTATTTATGATGCAATGGTGTTGTAGTGATTACCTTATTAATGAATGATTTAAATAAACGAGATTATAAATATTAAAATAAATTTATTTTGAAACTTTTTATGTAATAAAATAATTTTTTGGATGGTTATTACTTGTTATATTTTAATTGATGAGTTATTTTTGAAATAATCATGTTTTATGGTTTTTTAAAAAGTCATGCTATGACTAGTATAAAAATTGACATAAGTGAGTTTTTAAAACAAATACTATTTTATTAAATTATATAATTGTCCTAAAAATATATGTTTTTTTCCAAATAACTTATATAATGCTTTTTATTTCATTAATAAACCTATTGAGGTTTTATTGTTCTTTTATGGTAACTATATTAACCATATATTATATATACACAAGAAGACATGATAAGAGATAAATTAGTTAACTAAGGGTTAAAGATAAATGATATGGTTAAATTTGAAACCAAAACTTGTCTAATATCTATTTATTGAGAGGATTTATAATAATTGTCATCTTATATTCTAATTCAATTATTTTTGGACATTTTGAAAATTGAAATTCAGTTTATAATAAAATAATCATTCAAGACATTCATAAAGTACCCCTCCTCCCTCTTATAAAAGGACACCACATCTAACCCATTAGTCAAACCTGTAAAGCCCATTGGATCATCCAAAATCTTCTCAAATAATATCCCAACATCCTTATATTCCTCCTATAAGCCTTACCTTGGGAATAATGAAATTCAAGAAATCCTTTTAGCTAAAATAAAAAGGAGTTCCCTGATTTAAGGCAATGTCTTCTCTCAAAATTATTTTATTTATTTTCTTTCTCCAACACCCTAAAATCTATTTATTCCATTATTTTATAAAATAGAATTATATTAAATATACTATTATGTTTTTATCGTATGTATTTGAACTAAACTTACACACATATCCATCTAATGGATTTAGAACATACTGTTTCTGTGGATGGTGAACTACTGCCTCATGAAATAATAATTTTTCAATTATCTCCTACCTACTCTAATGGTTTCCGTTATGATGGAACTGTATTTATATATGATATATATTACATTTATATTGTCTTTAGGATACAAAAATGTTCATTTAAAAACATACCTTTATTCCTTTCATAATGCATAAATATGATAATTTTATTTGAGGAAGTGCGGACTACCGTCCCCTCAAAGTGATATGACTCGTTCATTCCATACATGGAACGTAAAAAGTATAAAAATAATGATATTATGTAACATACATAAATTATTATATTATAATTTAATTAAAATATACCTATGAATAATTTATTATTAATTCCTTTCAATATAAAAAAGAAATGAAAGTAGCGTTCATGCGTACGTATGGCTTACCATCTCCATAAACGGTGCATTTCATTTCTTGTCTCCAAATGTTATGGAATATTTTAAATACATAAATAATGGAAATATATGATATATATGATATCTATATCATTGATATTATTATGAAGATAATGAAATTTTTACGACATGGACGATTTGGAATTATAACAAGTTCATTTTTTGACTCAAGTATCGAATATCGACAAAATGTCTGATATGAACATAAATAATTATGTTATATTTAGAAAATGATAATAAGTGATATAAAAAGAATAATAAATTGAATAGGTTCTGAAGAAATTAGAAATTAACATATTTTTACTATTCAAGAAGAACAAGGAACATACGGAACTAGTCGGACTCAAGGCAAGGAAACCTTTCACCATCCTCCTTTAGTTAAAGACTTCTTTTATGTCATGTATTTTAATTTATATTTTATTATGTTAGGACATGATATTATATATAGTTATTGTTGTAAATTTTATTTCCATGTTATAAGGGACCCTTTTTTCTCTCAATAATTAATTTTCTAAATTTTTATGCGATGCTGTTAGGCTGCCGAATTTTCGTTAGGGAACTTCTTAAACCAATTTATATTCTTTGGGTTAAACTTATACTTCTTGATTATGTCATGCTATGATTATGTGAGAAATTAATTTTTATATCATATATTTTATATGTAATTTATTTATGTGTACTTATAGTTAATACACACAACCGATCTATTTTATTTACAAAATGAATTTTGTAAGGTGCTTCGTCTCAATCTCCTTTCATTAAGACTTATTTTGAAGATATGCACCTTTATTATCCTATAAGGTGTATATAAAACCCTTTTGTCATGTTATATCATGAAAAAATATATTCTCATGTTATTTAATGTTTTTATTAAGGTTATCCCTAAATTATTTTTATTCAAATGGTTCTCAACTGTCAAAGGACTCTTTAACTAAAACATCGTTTTAAATGTTTTAAAGACTTATTCATTTAAAACCTTATATTTCATTTCCATTTTTTTAAAATGGGTTTTAAGAATTTATTTATATAGACATTAATGTTTTAAATGATAATTTATTTCAAAATCTTCAAAGTGGTATGGGAAACATTGATTCAAAAATATCTTTATTAAAAATGTTATATGGTTTTTGAAATCAATTGAGCATTTCAATATCTTGAAATGATTTCTTTTGATTGAAAGAGAACTTTTATTAGAAAAATGTTGATATTTTCAATATTTTATGTGTTATGATTATATAATGGTACTTGAAAATTTGACAGGTGGTTACGTGATAAAAAAATTACAGGTGGTTTCATGATAAACCGAATGACTGGTGGTTCTATGATAAACCAAGGACGGGTGGTTACGTTCCAATTCATTGGTTATGTAAGTCAGAAATATGGATATTCCATTTAGTGATATGTGCATAATTTGACTGTATTGTTATTCCATTTAAGTATTTTTATGTCCCAAGTTACTTTTATATGCTATATGCTGTTTTCTATAGGCTTTATGGTAATCTTTTTGTTACAAAGAAATGATCTTATATTCAGTTTAGTGTTTTTACTACTTCTTTAAGGTGAAAAGTATTACTTTATGGTAAATTATTCATGGTTTACATGTTGTTTTTAAAAAATAATAGTTTTATTTCTGTATGTATCCCTCATTGAGATATTTATGCTCATCCCAGGTTTTGAAATATTTTTCGTAGGACTTAAAGATGAATAGTGTCAAGGATGAGATCAGGGAAAAGTCATGTTGTCTAAAACATGGAACTAAACATGTTTCTTTTTTTATAATTTTTTTATGAAAAAATGGATAGTGAGTATAAGTGTATATTTTTAATATTCAGGTTGTTATGCATAAGTTATGACGTAATTCTCTAAAGCTCTAAATCTGAAAAGATCCCCAATGTGAATTATTGACTTAATTCAATATTAAGTAATGTTTAAGGTTGTGGCCTTTCATAAAATCTGTCGTATGAATATTCAAAATATTTGATTGAATATATAACATATATATTACAATAATATCACTCACTAATTGTAACTTATTTAATTTATTAGGGTAAAACAACTTTTTGACCATAAAAATAATAATATTTCCTTTTTTTTCAATTAGTTTTTATTTTCATTTCTAATTAATTGGTGACATAGTAATTAATATTATATTTTTTTAAACCATATATTTTCATAAGTTAGTTAATAATATTTATAACCATTAATTTAACAGCTAGTTTGTGTCTTATTATATTAATTAATAACATTTTAATGATATATTATTGTTCGGTAAAACCCTACCTTGCGTGTTATACAAGCCATCATTGAAAGTAATTATTGTGTGGAACACAATATATCCTTAGTTTTATTAGTAGATAAAGCTAAATATTATGATTAATTTTGTGCATTATTAATTTTTTGTTTTTTATAATGCAAGTCAATCATAGTGATTTAATATAAAATAATTTATCTCTAGTGTTGCATGAAATGAAAAATTTCAAAAAGGATAAATTAATTAAAATAATAATAATTCAAAAAATTCCAGGGTGTCACATTCCTAATAGAAATTATTCTTATCATATTTATTTAATTATGGTTTATTGTAATTTTTTCTGAAATTTTAATTCCAATTACATTTTGGTTCAATTATGTGATTTGTGGTTCCATTCTCCCCTAATTTCTATATGTTTATAAATAATTGTGAGTTATAATTGATATATAAACTCCATTATCATCGATATATAACCCATTGTGGGTTATACTAGGGGAATTATAGTGGTGTTAATGAATTTTTGTATTTCAATTTATCACTATATTTCACTAATTTTGATATGATATTCAAGATGATCTATAGAGGGGGTTATTTTCACTCTTTATTCCATCACCACTGCTACACTCTTCTACTTGGTTCACTAAAATGTCTCCCCCAATCAAGTCACACTTCATACTAATATAATTTTTATTTTAAAGGAAGATTTGTATGAAATTGTTTCAAGGTGTGTGAGTAGGAGCATTCACTCAGTTGAGGAGTACTATTGGACATTCACTAAGGAGAATGAATGGGATCATAGGACTGTTTGAAGATTATTGTGAAGATTAAAAATTATGTACAAAAGGAAAATAGTGGATGGTTTATGGATGAATGATATTGAGTTTGTGAATTGAGTTGGGATATTTATAATAAGTATAAATAATGTTTAAACCCACTATAATTCACCATAGGACTATATATATTTATAATTAACCAAGGTTTTTTTTCTTTTCATTTACAATTCATGAACCAAAAAATCCAAAAAATAATATCTTGTATTCATGCTTCAAGAATATTAATAAAAGAAAACAAAAAATCATAAGTCCTATGATAGTGATACTCCTAGGCCCTGATCTTTAATTGATAACCCGGGACAGCCCCTAGGCTCCATTCTATGTTTTATAAATCTTTTTTAAGGGCCTCATGATAGGCTGATCATCAATATCTCTCATAAAACCAATGTTTATATACTTAATTAATTAATTTAAAAGGCTAAAAAAATCGAAATTTTCTTGAGGGGAGGATAAGTTATTTTTACATGCATTTTGTAAAAGTCCAGGTATACAAGTGGGTTAGTGGGAGTCTAATTATTATTCGAAAATTTATTTTTAATATAGTATTTCATATAAAAAATAAAAGGTAAACAAATATCAAAAAAGTATATCATATTTTTATTAATTTTTAATTATGTGAATCTTATGAAGACTAAATTATTGATAAAATTCATTTGAGTTTCACTTGATTATATTTAAGAATATAATTAAATACATGTGAATAATTAAGGGTGTGTTTTTAATGTGATGAATAAATAATTATAATTTTTTTAGTAAATATTAAATGAACTCATTTAGTTATTTATTTACATAGAATATTAAATAATGATATATAATAGTTCTTAGAATTTCTATTTCTATAAAAAAAATATAAAGTCATCAAAACACTATATATAATGATGTAGAGTATATAGATTTAGAATTTTTAAACTTATCACTATTCTTAATGTATGATAAAAACATAATATTTTAGTTATATTAAAATATTTCCCTATAACATACTACCTCATTAAAAACATTTATAAGAGAGTTAATGTGATGATTTCTAAGTGGTTACATTACAATATAGCACATAATATATTATTTTATGAATATAAATAAATAATAAAATACATGAAATATATTTAAATTTTTGATGTGCTAATATATGGTTGGATTAGATCCATTGTTTTTTTAATTTTATTTTAGAAAAATAATAATTTGACGATAAAGGATGTGGAATATACAAATGTATCATGTTTTTAAAAGTAAAATTCCACTTTATAATTTCTTAATTTATGTTTTGTTTATAAAAATAGAGATAAATGATAAACAACCCCTTAGAGTTAAACATATGAGCTATCATATATTGATGATCATCATGTAAATTCTTGGGTTGTCATAAAATGCTAACATTAGTGTGATTAGGGAATCCTATGGGGATAAAAAATTATCTCATGAGATAAAAGTATAAATTGTTTTCTATATTTAATCACTTAATTATACAACATTGAATTCTATAAAAATATCATTACAATACATAGGGTGCATATTTTTTTAATAAAAAATACATGATATTAAAAAGGTATTATATATATACACATTTATACATTGATACCATCCATATGGAAGTCTTAAAAATTGGGCTAATAAGAGGGTGGATATATGTGTTATTGATCATATAGTAGGTTTTTCATAAAATTTAATTGATTTTACATTTTATATAATAATCATGTCATTATGACCTTGATTTTACAATAAAGTGTATGAACATTCTTACCTGAGTTATATTTGATGCGTTTTTCTATTAGGATAAATGACATGTGAAGAATTCATCTCTCTTAACTATAAGAACATAGGGAATCAAGCCTAGATGAGTTAGACTATACAATATTGATATGTTTTATGTCACATGACTATAAATAATGTATTAGATTAAGGTATTTTATGGATATAGATGATATATAGATGTATAACTGGTTTATGTTCGTAGGTAGTTATATTTATAAAACAGAGGTCCTTTTAGATCCTGCTGTGTCTTGAGTTAAATTGATATTTTGATTAAGAATTATATATTATTATAGTAATTTATTAGTGATTAATAATCATTTTTAAGGATAAAAATTCCTACAATGTCTTAAATAAGGCTAAAATGAATTTGTATTCATTTTGGTATTAAACTTTATTCCAAAATTATGATAGTTTATATGATAAATTATAAAAAGGATCTTAATAGTTTTATTATATAATTTATCATGGATGGTATCAGATTTTATTATATATTATTTAATGTAATTTGAATTATATTTTAAGCCTATGAGACTTATTTGAAAATTGAAGATTAAAATATGAATTACTAAATGCCCATATTATATAGTGTGAGATACATAATATATCATCTATTTCAGTATGTTATCTTCTTATTTATATGTAATATATCACATTCAAGACAACACCGCAATTGGGGATGTGTTTAAGAGGATTTAAAAAGTGTTTAAATTGAGTATAAATAATGTAGTGGTTTACATTGAAAGTGTTATGATTTTTTTCTTTATTTTATTAATGTTTCAGAAATGTTATAACTCAATTGAGACTCCTTGTTTTAATGAAGTTGGACTATGTAAAAATATTTATTTCCCTTTTAAATTATTCTTTACAAATTATATCTCATTAATTTGATAATACTTTTTTCACACTCATTCCTTTATATATGAATTTACTAACAATCTATGGATTTAAAGAGGAATGAGAATTCAATCTATGATTACCTTAGTCAATTTATTTCCTATGGAGGCAATAACTCATTGGTTATTATTTTGGAATCTTCATCTAATGTATTGTAGATGAAGGTATGGTTCAATAGAGAGAATGTATTTTCTTCATGTCCTAAATTTTATTTTACATTTCACTTAAGCCTCTCATGTTATACCTTGAATATATTTTTATTGATTTTATATGTGTTTGAATATATTAGATATCTCCATAACGCTTTATTCATTTTTTAATTAAAAATAGTCATCAATAAAGGATTATTAAAAAGGTTCAAAATAGATGAGTGTGGAATGAAAATGAGGATACCTATAGGTTTTAAAAACATTTTATATTATGTATTTGAAAAATTGAGGTGGGTGATATTTTTAATTAATCCCCCATACTAATATTTAATATCAATACCATGGGGAATTATAGTACAAGAAATCTGATTAATAACTAATTTGAAAAATAAATTTAATATATATAATTTAATAGCCTACATTAAATTTAATAGGTAATGAAAATTACTTTACTAGTGAATAGATCTATTAATTTTTTTAATGAAATCAAATACTAAGATGACGAATTTGGTACTTTTATTAGGATCAAGATTAAAAAAATATAAATTCCCAAAACATAAGAATATAATGATAAAACATTAAATTGATTACATATATTTAATATTGGAACCCAATAAATAATATAGGATAAAAAAATAAAATCATTAGAATAACGATTGCACTATGAAATTTATGTGATAAAACCTATTTATTTATATTAAAATTTGAAAACCGAGGAGCGAAACCTACTAAATATAACACTTGAATAATAGGATAGAACACATCACAAGCACTCATACAAGATATTTTTCACTCGGCTTGAGTGTTATATATAATTTAACAAGATAATAAATTCCCTTGTAGATATTAAACCATGTTAATTATTAAATATTACAGGATTAAAATATTCATTTAAAATAATAAAATATATGTTATTTTATAATACCGTACACCATAAATTCGTAATATTAATTATCCATGTTTATAATTAAAAAATTTCTCCCACTTAATGTTACAATTTCAAATAAATCATATATTTACACATCATTTCAATCCATCCATTTCTAATTAAATAGTTTAGACATTTATTAGACATGAATCAACCGACTACCCCCACTATTTTTTGAAATTTCTATTCAATTTTATATTTTATTTGGAAAATTAATTTTGAATCATAATTAAAATTAAATTTTCTATGATATTTGATAAAATCATGTCTAATAATCCTTAATTCTAATTGTTTATTGTCTTCTTTAAGTTTCCACTATTTATACATGGATATATTGTTTCTTAAATTTCTATATTTTTAATTTATCCCATTGAAACTATCAATACCGATAATGTTTGTGGATTTTACAACATTATATTTAACTAGTATTTCATAAATACAACTATTAGAACATAAAATATCATATTTTTGACCAAATACCAGTATTTGGATTGAGATTTCTAGAAGATAAATTCACACAACATAATAACATAAGTAGAAAACATGAAATTGATTATATGAATATAACATACATAACCCCAGAATAATATAGTTAAAAGACCGTTAATAAAGGATGAATGATTCCATTTTTTATTCTAAAAGTTATAACATCACTCTCTATATTAAAAATATAAAATTAAGGAGAAAAAACTCTTCAATATTCTCTTGAATAACCTGATAACAACTCAAAAACTATCAAACATGACATTCTATAAAAATACATCACCAAATTTACACATTAACTTAAAATAATTAAGAAAAATCTCAACAAGTGAAAAATAAACATAAATATTCTTGTTTTTTTAACAAAATAAAGTGTTAATTATAAAATCAATTCACACTTCAAAAAAATTATTAAAACACAAAAGGGGTAAAATGTCTAAATGAGGTGAAATAAGCTTTCACTAACATGCTATCAACTGAAAAACAATTAATTGAGATAAACCCAAAGAAGATATTTCATAGAAATTTTGAGTAGTCCAACCATATCCTCTTGGAATGAGCCCATTTTAAAGTAGTACAAGTAGACCTATGGACCAAAAATCGGCAGCATCCAAGAATCCAGAAATCTATCCCAAACACCAAATATAAATATTCTCGTGAAACTCATATACTTAAAAGAAAATATTTTAATGAAAAAATAAATTTAAAAGGAAAATTTCACTATATTTTAAAATTAATGAAATATTATTTAATAATCAATAATAACATAAAAAACTTCATATTATTTAATATTGTGATAATTTTAGTTTGATTAATTCAAATTAAAATTAAAATTTAAACCCTATATTTTTTTTAAAAATAGAACAATTTTTAATTTATTAATAATGATTACATTTATCTCAAATATATAGTTGAAAAAAATTAATGTATTAAAAAAAACATATATAAGGTCTTTGGGTAACATTATTTTCATGAACCGTCCTAGTGGGGCTTGTGTTGTGACTCCCGAATACCACCTCTAATAGGCTAGGGGAGATCGACTAGTGTTGAGTTGGTATATCACTGACACAGAAGGCCTTAGTCTAAGTACTTTTTCACGCACACACAGACATCTCCAAGTCTATATAATGGTGAAATGTAAAAACAACCGAACAACCATGCATACATACGTCTAAATCCGACTACTTGAGTACAAAAGGAAGTAAATTAAAGTAAACAAGAAAAAATACAAGACCATAAAAAAGAATCTGAATAACCCATGTCCAACCTAAAAGAAAAGAGACTGTGTTCTGAATACCATAGGAACACAACCCGGTTTGTCTGGTCTCACTAAGCACCATTTGGTCCAGGTTTTTCAAGGACTCCATCCAATGGTCAGTCATTTACACAAGACAAGGAACATAAGGTAAAATCCCATGCAAGGGTGTGTATAATAATACATGGTAAGACACCCCAAAACCACAAAGCATATAATAGAATAAATACAGTAAGCTCTACATAGGTATATGTCTACAAAACATATAACAAGAATATCCTGATATACTCAAAAAAGATACGTAGCCTAAAGTTAATTTAAAACCATAATAATTAGCCTAGGATCCTAGATCTAAGGTTCCACAAAGATCTCGTTTGAGAGAACACACTCTTGATTCTGATTGCATTGATAACATACGAAGAGATATGATACATAGGTGAGAATCACACCCAATTCCATGGGTGGGATACCAAAAAAATCAATCTAAATTAACCTACTAATTAGAGGATCGAAACCAACATAGTATTGTTCACGATGATACCAAGAACTCCACTTAGATATTGAATATGAAGAGAAGATCTCAATCTAGGACTCATGGAATGATTACCAAAACTCTATTTAAGAAGCCCTGATGAAGGGATTATAGTGTAATAAATATGAAATGATTCCACACTAACCTTTAGGGAAAGGATAAGGGGAACATACCCTAACAAAAAATTTCAAAGATATAGAGGCTAGTGGCTCCAATCTAAGTATAAAAGAGTACACGACACGTAGTAAAGGTCACACACTATGTCCCTTGACCCTAAGTCTTTCCCATGTCAATTGACCATGAATCTTTCCCATGTCTGTGTAGAAGTACACAATGCGTAGGCTTCCCATGTAGTCTACTAGTGTGACAGTACATAGCTTATCCTGTGTACTTGGTCTAGGTCATTTCTGTGTGGGGGAGTACATGGAGTCCTCTGTTGCTCCGGCCTCATATTTGGACACACCTTGCTAGAAAAATCAAGGAACTGCCTCATCTGAGGCATACCTTTGGTAAAAATGAGTTTGGGACATAAAATAAATTCAGGAAAAGGAATCATCATCATTCTTTATTATGCACCAAAGAACACCAAAGATTGTGAAATCTGGTATCCACCATCGTTCGATACATCTCCTCTTCCAATATAACACCACTATTATGCCATGCCGATCATGGATCTATGATAAGAGATCATTACACCAAGAAATGTGTATGAAATGATCAATTTTTTGAGATATGATGAACTATGATAAAAACAAAGAATTCCCATGATGAATGAAGAACTGGGGGGAGAAAAGTACAAGCAAAAATGAGAGGAACAAACCTTGATTGATGTTCTTGTCAATAATGATTTTTTTTTGTGAGAATAAATACCAATAAATCAATAATCACAAATTAATTTTATTGAATAAATTCCTGCATAATAAACCCATCCCTTATAATGATCAAACCATAGATAAATCTATTCGTTGATTGTTTCACGTTCATCATATAAATCAATAAAAAGTTAGAATCAAATCAAAACATAATCCCTAACTCTATTTAGATCATTAAATGATGAAGAATGATGTGACACCATTTTCTTTGCTGAGATCCTTAAATTATGTTGTGCATTGATCATTGATCCACTATCCTGTTGTCATTCACCAATAGGATCTCCTCCACTAGATCGAATGGATCTCATACAATTATATTGTTATAAGGAAAACCATACAATTATTCCTTAAGAATGTATTTAAAACAAATATAATTAGGTTGCAGCATAAAAAATAACTTAATTAATTATTTTATTTCTTTTAGACTCATGATTAATTTTCCACAAATGACCCATGATGAGAAAGTTTACATCATTCCTAGGAAAAACACACAACACCCTTAGATTTCTAATTTGATAATATATTTTGAAGTTATTCCACTTTTTCAAGAAAAATGTGAATGCATTCTCTTTAATATATTGAATATATTTGAAATATTTATTCTGAGCATGCCAGGTCTAATAATCACATTCTTTCATAGCTAGTAGTCTCAAATATAATTAATACAATATCCAAAAAATACATGGAAAATCTAAGTCATTACATTCTCCTACCATGGTGATTTACATCACGAAAATCCAAAACAAGAGTTATACAAAGAAATGTGGGTACAGGTCATGAATATGAGCCTCCTGCTCCCAAGTACTATCATAAAGATTCCCATGCTACCACTAGACACATACTAGAGTAATATCCTTCCCACATAGGATCCTCTCATGTTGATCCTCAATCTTTACTGGGTACATAGCAAAGGTAACTCCATCCTCATTGTCTAGATCACCCTAGTTGATAATGTGTGATGGGTCATTCATGTACCTCCTAAGCTGCGAAACATGGAAGCCATCATCTACTCGTTCAAACTATGAGGGTAGAGCTTAGAAGTATGCGACCTTTCTAAGTCTAAATTATATATGCATAGGGCTAAGGAATATCGGAGATAACTTTCCACCCTGGCCAAATCTCTATAATCCACATCGGGGTGAAACCCACAAGAACACATGGTCTCCTTCCATGAACTCAAAAGGCCTCTATTTCCTGTCTGCATAAGACTTATGATGGCTATTTGAAGTCTTCATCCACTCCTGGATGATCCAAGACTTCTTGGTAATAAATCACACCAACTTTGGGACCATGAGTTCTGAATCTCCTAGGTCAGTCCCATAAAGTGGTAAACTATAGGTGAACCCCTAAAAAGACTCAAATGGTTCCATACCAATGGTGGAATGGTAGATGTTTTTGTATAAAAATTCCAACAATGGTAGGTGATCCTCCCAACTACTGAAAAAGTCCATCATGAAATATCGCAACATGTCCTCTAGAAACTGAATGGTCTGCTCAATCTAGCTGTCGGTTTGGGGGTGAAAGTCTATTATCAAGTGTAAATGGGTCAAGAATTCCACATTTAATCCCTTATACAATCGAGATTTAAAGTGATAATCATAGTTTGAAATTATCGTCGATGGAACTCCATAGAGTCAGACTATCTTCTGAATGTAGAGGTGTCCCAAGATCTCAACTGAACTCTGTTTTTGAATATCTAAGAAGTGGGCCAACATGGTAATTTGTTCTATTATAACCCATATGACATCATATACCATTTACATACATGGTAATACCATAAAAAAGACCATGTATATCCCTTCCCACTTCCATTTTGGATACTCAAGGGGTTGATAAAAAAACCTACTACAAATTGGTGCTCATGCTTCACATGCTGATGAGTAAGGCATCAAGAGACAAACATTGCAACTACTTTATTCATGCCTAGACACAAAAAATGACATTGGAGGTCTTGGTACATCTTTTCCACACTTGGATTTACCACCAAAGGATATGTTTGAAACTATCTTAGAACCTCCTCCTGTAACGTCACTAGCACCGAGGTGCATCCTTTGAAAAGAATGACATACTCCCAACATTTAGACAATCCACCAGGAGCATGTCTAGTGGATATTTTAGTATATAGCATCTCACAGTTGACATCACTAAGATACTCCTCCCTGAATCACTATTAAAGAGGATTGGTAACAACCATTGACAAGAGGTATGTTTGTCCATATCTATCCAAAAAGGGTAACTATAATGAGGCCAACTTTTCTGATGCATCGTTAAAAAACTGTAAACATGATCTCCTACTGAGATCATATTCTACCACATTCCCCTTCCCAAGAGTATAAACAATTTGTAAGTAATAATAATAGAGAAACTCTAGCCATCACCTATGTATCAAGTTATGATAATTTTGAGAGAATATATACTTGAGACTCTTATGATTAGAGTAGACGATAAACCGCTTATCCATCAGGTAGTGTCACCACATATTCAGTTCAAAAACTACCACTGATTAATCAAGATCATGGGTTGAATAGTTTTTATCATATATTATAAACTATAATGAACCATATGAAATCACTACTTGCCTTTACATTAGAACACAACCAAGACCAGTTCTACATGTGTCACGGAACACTACATACTCAAAACCCTCCTCCGAAAATCTACAGATTGGAGAACTCATCAAACTCTACCACAACTATTGAAAAGACAGCTAGAACCTCCCTATCCACACGAAAGGGTGACCCTTTCGATTCAAATCTATCATGGGTGTTGATATTCAAGAGAAATAAGGTGTGAATCTAGGGTAATATCTTTCCATCCTAAGGAAGATTCACACCTCCATCATGTTATTACGTGGATCACATGCTAACACTACCTTGTCCTTGGATTAATCTACTTCCACTCTATCTACTGATATAAAATGTCAAAGAAAATGGAATATCTGAATCTAGAAATGGAACATTGAGGTATTTTTGTAAAATTGGTGCTCTCAAAGTATATTTAAAACCATCCTAAAATGTCTCTCATTCTCCTCCTTGGACACTGATTACATAAGGATATCATCAATGAATACTAACATGAACCTATATAGAAAGGGTTGAAAGATTCAATTCACGAGTCCCATAATTACTACTAGGGTGTTCATCACACCAAACGGAATCACAAAGTACTGATAGTGACCATAGAAACATATGAATGTCATCTTCAGTATATGATCATTCCATACTCGTAGATGGGGATATCCAGACCTGAGTTCAAAATTTAAGAACATTTGTTCCACTCTAAACTAATCAAAAAGGTCATAATTCCTCAAGAGTGGATAATTATTCTTTTAATCCACTTGGTTCAAGCACCAGTAGTCCACACACAACCTCAAGCTGTTGTCTACCTTCTTGGAAAACAAAACTGCGGTTCCTAGGGAGAAACATTGGGTCTTACAATGACCTTTCAATGTAAGTCCTCCAACTATACCTTTAGCCCATGAAGATCCTCTAGAGTCATATGATATGATATAGAATATATTAGTGTCATAAATAGGTGTATATTAATGCATAATTCTATCTCTTGGTGGGTAGGTAGACCTGGAACATCCTCATGGAATATGTCCTCATACTTCGCCACCACTGCATGAAACTGAAAACTAATAAAATCCACTGCACCAAGGGTTAGGCTAGCCAACTTATGAGTAAATGAATTCATCCTCCTATGAAATAGTCCATCCTATGCTACCTGTGTTTCCTTTTCACTAACCAAGGAGAACCGTGTTCTGGATCTATGGACACACTACACCCTTCACAAAAAACAATCAATCTGGGCATGAACTGTAAATAATTAGTCCATTCCAAGGATGAATTCATATGTCCTCATTACTGCTACGAAGAGATTTGAATTGAAAATCTCACCACCAAGAGTCAAGTCACACCATCAGCACTAGTGTGTGATTACCAAATCATCTCCAATAGGAGTATCTAAGAAAAATGGATGATCTAAGAGATCAAATAGAAACTCTAAGTCTCATTAAAGATATGTGTTAAGAAATTAATGAATAAAACCGATGTCTATTAGTATGATAATATTGGTAGAAAAGATATATATCATATCTCGAATCATTGTCGGAGCCTCTAGGTCATAATCTTCAACCACCTGCAGCTGTCCCCGCCCATATCCTCCAGAATTCTGAGCATGAATTGGACCATATGGGGCTGGTGTTGGTAACAAGTCTATGTATGTACAACCTACTAATTCTCTCCTAGATCCTCTACCATGTTCTTCACCATATAGTCCTACCTGATCCTACCACTATCTTTTCCTCAGTGTTCCATCTTTGGTCACATTATTAGATTTAAGGTGGGTCAAAAAATATCTATAAAGATACACCCTTCCATTAAATGTGTAGAAACTCCTCTCTATGGGATGACTAGACCTACCCTATGATCACTGAACTATAGATCCTCCCTCCAGAGACCTCATACTAAAACTTCTATCCCGCCTAGGTCCCTAAGACTGACGTCAACTCCCTACTTATGAGGTCTATTCTCTTACTTTCCCATTGCTGTCAACCACCTACTGTATTGGCTCATCTAGGAAAATCTCAACCACTAAATATCTCTATATCACCCCAACATAGTTAGGAATGCATAGAGGGATAACACATGCTCATATGCCTCTACAGAGACCCCAATAAAATGTACTATTACATAATAACTGGTCATGAACCATATCCATTTAGTTCTTAGAGAGATTGGTAGACCTCGATCAATACTCATCCACTACCACATTACCCTACAGGTACTTCAGAATCTTATGGATACATATATCCCTCATCCTAGCTGGAGATTACTACTCTCTTAAAATATGCTCGAACTCTAATGATGGTAGATTTTCACCATCATATGTCTGGGTAACTAAACCACAACATCACCCTGGGGATCCATGAAGAAGGCTTGCTTGCATCATGACAAAAAGGAAAACTCGGTTCACCACCTCAAACTAGTCCTTAGCCTCATGTGGGTTCACCTCACATCAAAACCTAAGGGGTATCTTCCACTAAAAATCATAAAGTGTACTCAGCCTACAAACCTCATTTGCTGGTACTATGAGTACCTTATGTTCCTCCAGAGGTGGCAGTATAGCTGGTGTATAACCTGGAGGTAACACCTTAGGAACTCATCCCTTAATCAAGGCCTCATCACACAGGGGATCATAATCATGATCATTATGTTTAATCCTAGCTGTCATTCATCATAGAGGCATCCCAAAACAAACACGACATACCATGTTCAATGTGTATATCTTGAGAGCTAACTCAAGAAGTAAATGGAAACCAAAAACCATTCTTATGTGATGCATGTTCCATTTTTTCTCTAGAAATTGTTTTCTCATATACCAAGTTGAAAATTAGGTGATCAAAGTCATGGTGTATGGATATATCAGTTACCACACCATCACTAGATTCCCTGGCCTAGTATTTGAACTTGAAATAATTAACACTATTTCCCCATACCAATCTCACAGACTCACTGTCGTAAGGTAGAATAAACATCTCTGATACTAATATATCACAACCCGTCCTAGTGAGGCCCATGACATGACTCCACAATCCCTCCTCCAATAAGCCAAAGGCTAGAGACTTGCATCAAGTAGGCATATCATTGACATGGGAGGCCTTAGCCTAAGTACCTGCACACATACACACACATATCCAAGCCTAAAAAATGACGAAATGTAAAAAAAACTGGACAAACGTGCATAAATACATCTAAATACCACAACCAAAGTATTATAGGAAGTAAAAAAACTAAATAGGTCCAAATACAAGACCACCACAAAGAATTTTAAAAAAGAAGTACAACCTTAATGTAAAGGGGTTTCTATCTGAATACCACAAGAAAAAACCCTAGTCTATCTGGTCTCACTAAGAACCATCTAGTCCTGGTCTGTTAAGGAATCCTTCAAAAGGTCGATTATATATACAAGACACAACATGTTCGGGAAAATCCCGTGTAGGGGTTAGTATAAAAATACTCTGTAGGACACCTCAGAACCAAAAAAATATAAAAAAATAATTATAGTATTCTCTACATAGGTATATATATATAACACATATAACAAAAATACCTAGATGTACTCAACAAAGACACATAGTCTAAAGGTAAGTCACAACCATAGTAACCGGACTAGGATTCGAGATCGATGTTTCCACAAAACACTCATCTGGGAAAACCCACTCCTAAGTCTGATAACACTGATAACATCCAAAGATATATGATAAAAAGACGAGAATCACACCCAAGGACATGATATGGATACCAAAAACTCAATTTGGATTTACCTGCTAAGAAGAGGATTGACTCCTGTATACTATTGGTCATGAAGATTCTAAGAACTCCACTTAAGTCATAAAGATGATTACAGGATCTCAATTTGGGCCTCATGGAAGGATTCCAACAACTCTATCCAAGAAGTACAGCTAAAGGGATCCCTATCCTAGGAATATGAAACAATTCCATACTAAAATTTAGGTAATGTATAAGGGGAATGTACCCTAAGAAAACTTATCCAAGATACCGAGTATAGGGACTCCAAGAAAAGTATAAAAGAGTAAACGATGTGTCGTAGGGGTCACACACCATTTACCATGACCCCAGATACTACTTGTGTAAACGACCCATCTATATTTCCCATGTCTGTGTAGAAGTACACGATGCATATCCTCCCTATGTGGTCTACCCATGTGCTAGTACATGTCTTGGACCATGTACTTGGTCTAGGTCATGTCTGTGTGGGGTAGTACACTTATGTGATCCAAACCCATGTAACCCACCCCATATGTGTACCTTTAAGGTACACATCGAGTCTCTATGGAGGGTTCACATGATGTGTGATAGGGTCACACACCGTGTAATCCTTAACTCTTACCCAAAACCCTAGATGGCACTCAGGGGTCCCCACACGGTGTGTAGATCTAGTTTACAAGATGTGTATCATGGGATCTTCCAAAAATATAAACCCACACGCCAATCATCTCCTCCATCGCTCCGACATCTGATTCAGCCACACCTTGTTGATAATACTCAAGGAACAACCTCATCTGAGCCTTGACATCGATAAATAATGAGTTTTTACCGTCAAATCAAATCAAAAAATAGAATCATCTTCATACTTCTTTACGTGTTAAAAAATGTAAAATTGGGTATCCAACATCGTAAAATTCATCACCTCTACCATTTACGTACAACCGTCATTTCATGATGATATCGGATCCACAATATTGGATCTTTAGACCAAGAAACAAGTACACAATGATAGATTGATCATTATATGTCGAACTGTGGGCCAAATGAATAATTCCCACACTGAACAATGTACTGAGGGAGAAAATAATAAGAACTCATAGGAGTACTGAACCTTGATCGATGTTTGCGTCGATATCGATTCATTTCCTTGATAATAATAATTAATAAATCAATAATCACAAAGTAATTATCCTAAATAAATCCCCACATAATAAACTCTTCCTATATAATGATAGAACTATAGAACAATATATTTTTTGATTGATTTACGTTAATCATATAAATCAACAACGGGGTAGAATAAAATAAAAACACACACCCTATCTTGATTTGGATCAATCGATGGTGAATAAAGACTAATAGTCGTTGTTCTTAGTGAGATACTTCGATTTTTTTGCACAATAATCATTGATCCATGATACTGTCATCGTTCTCCAATGAGATATCCTCCAACAGCTCCAATGGATATCTTCAAATCATAGGGTTATGAGAATAACCCTACAATTCCACCATAAGTATATAGTTAATGGAAATAGAATTAGGTCACTATGTTGCTACCTCAAAAATAAATAAATAAATTATTTTGTTTATTTTACATCTATGATGGATTTTCCACAAACAACCCACGATGAAAAAGGTTAAGTCCTTCCTTGGGGGAAAAACCTCATTTTTAATTCAACAGTGCCCTCATATTTATAATCTGAGTATTTATTTATAATTTATTCCACTTTTTCAGGAAAAATGTGTACTGATTCTATTTTATATATTTAATATACTTCAAACATTTATTCCGGGCACACCTAGCCTTCGAACTACACGTCATCTTAGTACATGGTGTAAAAAATAATATGTACAACATCTAAAAATAATATATGGAAAATCTGAGTAATTAAAATTATCATATTTATATGTCTTTATATTCCCTATGAAATTCATTAAAAAAATAAAACATATGTTTTGTTATAAATTTTATATGGTAATTTTTTGAAAAAATAGTTTTATTTTTTATAGAAAATAAAAAAAATATTATTATTAGAAAAATTCATTTCCATTGAAAAAAATAATGTATATAAAATTATAATGATAAAATATATATATATATATATAATATTTAAGAAGATAATAAATAATAATAGACCTTTATTTTAATTTCATAACACATACATTATTTTTAAAAATTACAGAAAAAAAAATGTAATGGATTTTTTATGTCGATATAATGATTCCAATGTTATAATGACTCCAACTTCCTATAAAACCATTTATATGTTCTACCATTAGTATATAAAACTCTTTATTTTCTTTAACCCCTGGTATTTAAACCATTGGGCTTGATAGTAGAGATAGAGATTAATTTTAACCTTCGATCATAATCTCATGTACCCTATATATATATATTTATGTGTTAATGGAATAGAGAGATTTTTTACTCCTATAATTTTACTCTATCTCTTCTATACTACATTTAAAATTGAATTCATTACCATTATCCTTACAAATACTTGAATTTATGTTTTTTTATCAATAATATTTTCCTATTTTTGATTATGCATTTTTAATTTTTGAATTATATATAGATTCAATTGGTGTTGTATCCATTTCATAACATGTTATCAATGGGAGACTCATTTTTTCAAATAGGTTTTTAATATATTGGAAATTCATATTTTCCATTGTGAGTTGTCATCAACCAACCCCATTGATACTCCTCCTAAGCCAGCAATGAGACTGAGTATGACACCCATATATGACTCCAATAGGAAAGGTGTCAGTGACTATGAACGAGGGTATTAATAACTCATAATATAGGATATGTTTCCTTATAATAATGAATATAATTAGAAGCAATAGAAAAATTTACTCATAAAATGAAATTTTTATAACAAAAGTCATGATAATATCATAAAACAAAACAAACCCACAAAGAACAAATATGTGAAACTATATTAAATCCCAAGGATATCTCAATGTATAATGAAACAACTTCCATTTATGTAACAATACATGTCACCCACAACACAATATTTTATTCTTTAGGATATTTCATCCCTCACAATTGTTTTTTTCTTTTGTCCCCTTAGATAGGTCTTGTGATAGGAGAGGTATATCCACACCAACTTATAATGGAGTGTTTCATTACCCCCTCCATCTGATGTGGTATTCCACTATCCCTCCCCAAGATAGAGGTCAAAACCCATGTTGAAACATCGATCATAGTGTCACTATGATTCCATTGTAACATTTCAGGTTACCCATATCATAATATTTTCCACTATGATCCATTATATCCCTTATGATATTTTTCTCAGGAAACCCGTAGCGGAGGACTTATGATGAGTGAGCAATTCTGACAAACTTATAATGGAATGATCCATTAACCCTCTAAATGATGAGGGATTCCATAATCCAATTAAAAATAAAATTGTAAAACCCATGTTTTTGGTTTGTTTAATAAAGTGAGTTTTATCTTTATTTTATTTATATAGGTATATTTAACATATTGTTATTAATTTATTTGGGTTGTTTTGAATATTAATTATAGTTTTCATCATGTATTTTTAGATATTATTAAATTTATGTTTTAAATTATTGATAGTTGAAAATTAATTTGGTAACTTTAAGGTTTAAAATGATGGAATAAGAGTTATTTTATGATATAGATGAATAATTCGGGGAGTGTTAATTGGGATAATATAATTGACATGTCAAATTGGAATGAAAAGGATTAATAATTGAATGAGTTATAAATATTTATGATGGATACTAAGTGAATATATATTTTGGGAAGAAAATTGGATTCAAGGAATCATAGAATGAGACATTATTTTCCCCATGAGGTTTTAATTTAGGTCTCCCCAAGGTTTATATTAAAGAGTAAGGTAGGGGAGACTTTAATTAGAGAATTTTAGTAGGTATAATTTATAAGGGAGTTACATGGATATTAAGAGAACTAATTATGGGAGTTTTGACACATTTAATGCATTCTCACTAGTATGTTAATAAGACATAGATGTAAGGTCTATGGATATGATAGGATTGTGGATTCCATTTTATAATTCTAGAAGACCGCTCAAGAGATTATGAAACTGGTGAGAAATGGTAAATGTGTTTGATATAAGGAAATTAAAAGTTAGATAATTTTATATGAGATTTAAGGTATATAGAATATGTTTTCCAATATATTTTAAAAATATTATATATATTATTTAGATGATTAAATATTTCATGAAATTATTATTTTCGTGAATTTTTCAAAATAGGATTCAATGAGGATTTTTATGAAAATTAGTATGGTTCATTCCACAATTTCATGAGTGTCATTCCACACAATATATATTTTTCCACATGAATAATTTTCTTTTTTACCACCTAACCAAAGTGTTAAATGGGATCATGATAAAAGGTAATGGGTGTCATGAAACTTATTGAAATTTCTATAATCATTTAAAGAGATTTTTATAGGGTCATATCAACATGACATGAGCCATACCAAATATCATAGAAATGTGCCTCTTTTTTAGTTGAGATTTATGAAGGATTATTATGATAGGATTTGATCATTTTCCCAAAAGAAACATCCATTGAATATTTATGGGAAAAATATTTAATCTCGTATCAATAAGTATCATAGATACTATGTATAAGATATCTAATTTATTTAATATTTTTTAATTTATTATGAACATGGAAAAATTGAAATATCTATATTTTTTCAAAAAAATATGGCTTTATTTATAATTTTATTTATTTTAAACTACTTTATAAGAATACCTAGTGAAGGTTTTTCTTTGTTAAATGAATTTAACTAAATTTATTTGATATTATAATATTTTTTGAATGATTTTCTGGTCATCTTTCTTGGTTTTAATGGTATTAATTTTGGGTTTCGGAGGTTTCTCAATTTTTCCACAAAAGTGTTTCGATAATAAAATATGTTAATTTTCAGTCAGTGAATGATTTTCTAGAAAATCGTTTTGGTAAGTCATATTTTGAAAACCACTATGATTAAAATGTTAGAATGTAGGAGAACATATAAAACATACATTAATGTGACCAGTAGATAAAAGGCTACAAATCATTACTAAAATTTGTCATGAAGTGGGTATATAGTTTTTTGGTAATGGGAGACAACTTGATTTACACTTATAAATAAAGAAATAAATTGTATAACATTAGATTATATGATCATTGATACCATATAATGAGTGGTATTTCAAGAGATAAAGAGTTTTCAATGATTTATAGAATTAAAGAGTTTTCTACTAATTTGGTAAAATAGGATGTTTCTTACTATTTTTTTAGAAACAATGGATTTGTAAAAATTATTTTAGAAAAAAGAGTTTACAAAAAATATATTTTCATGAAAGAATTTTTTTAGAATTAATTTAAAATCAAGGTGTTATTATATATATATATATTTAAAATTATAGTTTTCGAGAAAATGGTTTTTGATATCATTGATTGAGATATCTTGGTTATTATATACTTTTGATAAATCAATCTTTTGGATAAATTTGTTTTAATTTATCAATATTTTTAATCATTACATTTTTTGAATTTTCTCATGAATGGATATTTTTTGGATTATCAATGAAATATTATCAACTCTATACTCACCACATATATGTTCACTTCAATAGGATTATAGACTATATTGGTCATGATGTAGGGAAATTAAAGTTATCATACTTTATCAATGGAGAGTTGTAGATTCTCATTGGGGATAAGTAGATATAGAGGATCCATTGGAGTATATGGGTTAGAATTGAGTCACATATACTATTTTACTTTGAGTTTACATGTGTCTCCATATGCAAGTTTACTGTTGTAGAACTTATTTTGTTGTCACCATTGGATTTGAATGGTTTTTTGTAAAATAGTTTTATATATCACGTGCATTGTTAATCATTCTGTATTGATCCCAAATAAGGGTTAATGCTCTAAGAGTGGCGGTGAATCAAGGTACTATAAATTCATATACTTAACACCTCCCAAAACAGACGTTCCCTTATTAATAGGCACACCTATCTCATTCTCACAGTTGATACAAAGAGATAAAACAATGTAGAAGAGTCATAATGATTTTTACTTAGTTCTCCCAAATGGGATAATCCAATGTGCATACATGGAAATGTGATTATACACTTGAAACACTAATCTCACTACTTTGTTTAACATTTTAGTTTGGATAAATTAACCTATAACATTTACAATCATCACATTATGGGATCTCATTAATATAAAACACTTGAGAAACACACTACATCTCCAAGTGATACTGATTTAATTCTCAAGAATAGGGAAGTATGGTTACACCAATAATGGATTGTTAATCCATTCCAATTTATTATCCTTGAATAACTCCACAAATCATCTAGTGTTAATATATCATGTATCCCTATATTATTTTTCTCTAGATTTCTAAAACTAGTTTAGAAATCCTACATCTATTCATTATGTATTTCCTAGAGTACACACTCCTCTACTCCTTGAAAACTATTACAAGCGATTTTTGTTTTTTTGAATAATCCATCACTTAATACAATGGTTAGGATTAATTATATTTTATCTAGACCATTGAGTTCATTATATGTGTACTATATATTTTAAATGTGTTCTTAACATGTAATTCATGTAGATTCAACACCATTAATTTAATGATAATTATTAATATTAAACTCCCATTATAACTACCCAATGGTATTAAAATTCACAATTCAAGGAGTGAAATCATAGTTCATGGAATGAAATATGGTAAAAAATAGATCCAAAATATCCACCCCATAAATCATATTGAATTCCTTTAAGATCACAATAAGGATCATTAAATTCACATTGAAACTCGAACAAGTCATAGAATGACACACTAATTTATAGAGTGATCCTCGACATGATGGAACCATTGAAATATTCCTAGATCAAGTCATGGTATAAGCCTTTATCTCATGGAATCATCATTAGTACACAAGAAAAACCAATTACTACACTTGGAATCTCATGAAAGAGTGATATATTCCATGCCACAAATGTCAAATTTAAAGTTCCATCGAAATCCACTCAAATAACCTTCTTGCCGCAAAAACATTTTCATGACATGTAATAGTAAACACCAAATGTCACAAAGGAATGAACCTTATGAAAGTGTATTTTCACATTATAAAACCTATTTATAGTTTGATGTTTGGGATAACAACATGAATGAATCCTACAATGTTCCTTGAATGAACCTTATGGATTTATAGTTCTCATGTGATGTATGAGATCATAGTGTGAATAACTTATTTCATCACCAGTAAAGTAAATTACTTAGTTCTTTTTATAAAATAAAACATTCATGGCGTGACATAGGCCATCATAGTGTGACATCTATTTTAAAGATATAACTAAAATATCTTCTTCTATAACTTCTACAAGCTCTTACATTATCATGTAAGATCCTTTGGAAGTCTTATCACATACCATTTTCAATAAAAACAATCCCAAAAAATTTTCAATGTGGTTTTTACTAATAAAGTTTCCCTTTTTGTTTGTTAACCATGATTCCAAACACACAATCCTTCTAAAGCATGATATCAAATTTAACATCATAATATCTAATAACTCTATAAGTAATATGATACATGATTTCAAATTGATCACCTTTTTATAGTGCATTAATAATTCTATAATCATTAACTCTAAGATCACATGATTCATGTTTATTGATAGAAAAAATAGTTAAGTGAGAAGTTTGTCATGTAAAAAATTCTATGATTTCCATTCTCATCACAACTTTTCTAGGTTTCTCCCCATTAATAGTCATTCATGAATTATGCCCCTTTCTAAAAGGAAATTTATCTACTTTTTTTATCATAATTAACACTTCATATACGTATTCTCCACCTTTATATATAAATATTTTCTCCACCGTTTTCAATGAAATTAAAAATCACATCATTTAATGTTCATAGAGGCAAGTTATAAATTCAAATAGTTAAAACATAATAGTGTTACCTCACATTTATATAAAATAAATTCCTATATAGGAGTGAAGTTATAATTCCCACACAATCTAGGTGTATCGGTTTGGATGAACACAAAGATCCAAGAAATGACTCAAAATATCCACTTTGGGTAGTTCCTTAATCATGATATCTATAACCTGAGCTTATGTTTATAGGTAATAAAAATTTATAATTACATGATCCAATATATACTTAATGAAATGGTATTTAATTTTGATGTTATATTTAGTTATGAGTGATATTTTTTATTAGATTTACAACACTTGAGTTGTAACACTTTATTTCAATAGGAGATTCCAGGACCACTCTAACATTATCAAGTTGTTTCTTTATTAAAATAAAATGATTACATACTTGAGTTTTGGTTATGTATTCATCCTTCATAGTTCCCATGGAAATACAGTCCTAATTTTTTACATATCCAATAAATGGGGATATTCCAAGACAAAAAGAACATATTGATGTTGACTTTCTGTCATTAGCTGATGATTCCCAATCAATATGCATGGAACAAAATTATTAATGCTTGTAAAATAATTGATACAACATCTCAAAGTCTATTTGATGGTCGACATACCAAAGTATAATATTTACTATCAGTAATTTAATCTCCTTGGGTAATATTTGTTACTATGAAATTTGATATTTAGAAAATACTATATCATGTTATGTGGTGATGATATATAATATGATCCTAATAATCTGTATGTACTCTTTCACATCAACCTCAATTCCATCCACATCATTCGAAAACTATATCCATGAATCTATTAGGGTGTTTATTGAATTTTAAAACTCTATATAAAAAAATTTGGTCACTTAAATGGAATATTTTTTTTGATAAATAAATGTTCCATTTTCTCCTTGAATTATCTATAGTTAATGGAATTTTTTCGTTACTCTAATCATGGACATTTCAAATTATCACCTCATATATTCTTAAAATAGATTGTCTTTTTCATCATTTGATCTACCAAAAATTATATCATTAATATAAATATTAACTAAAATCCATTTATCATTTTCCTTATTGATATAGATGTTTTTATCAACTCCTCCTCTTTGAAATATGAGCATTTTTAGATATTGATCAAGTTAGGAGTAAAAAGATAATGTTACTTATTTCAATTCATAAAATTCATTATTTAACTATTAAAACTTGTTCTTATATTTATAAATAAGAAATAAATTAGGTTTCTCAATGTATAATTATTGAAAAAGTAATATATTAATGAATATTGATTTAAAATCCATTTAATAAACATTAAATCCACTTTGTATAATGAATAAAAAATCATACTATTTCCAAATAGTCCATGAGTGAAAATATATCATCCCTATAATGACTTTTCTTTTCAAAAACCATTTATAAACCATAAATTATTTATTTTATTTTATATTTCCATCATCATTAAGTTTATTCTAGAATTCCCACTTTATTATGATAATTTTATTATTCTTAAGCCTTGGAAAAACATCCCATGTTTGGTTCTTTTCTATTTTTTCAAGATCATTATACATGGAATTAACCTAATTATCATATTTAATAGCCTTTTAAAAAATTTCTATCACCACTCAAGATAAGATTGATAATTTCTACAGAGCCTTTATTAATAAATTTTTAACTATATATTTTCAATCATAGATTATATTTTTATCACTGATTTAATCATTTATACTAGATCTATTTGATACTATTGAACTAGTTTTGTTTTCATTAGTGTTAGTGTCTTATTCTAAGTATTCTCTATCCATGTGAGATCCTATTATGTTTATCACCATATAATCACTTTCCTAATCAATTTCTTCACTTTTATACTATGAATTATTCCCACAAGTTTTCAAAACATCATTCTTATCCATAACAAGTACATCTTAGCTTTTAATAAATTTTATTATACTTTTTTTATAGCCTTAGAATTCCTTGAATTGGGATGAATAAACAAGGAATATTTCTTCATCCCTAGAAGCCTCAAAAATTTATTTCTTCTCCCTGTTAAAACTAAAAAATTTTCCTCTCACTACTGAAAAGTATTTTTGTGTTGACTTCCCTCCATAACATAACTCATAAAGGGGTGTGGGGGTGGGGGTGGGGGTATTTGATTTATTTGGACATAAAAATGCTATTTTGGATATATAAAGTGATCTAATAACAAATTAATTCTAGATATTATCTGGTATATTATTTTTGATGAAAATTATCTAAGCCATGTTATTGATAATATGGTTCCTCATCTAAATGACTCTATTTTTCAATAGTATCCTAATCACAGGTACATGGTGTAAAATTCTATGATTTTCATGATAATATTCCAATTATATATTACTGAATTTGATACCATTATCATTTTAGATCATATGAATATTTACTCCAAGAATATTCTCCACTAACCTATGATATATGGTAATGAAGTTGAAAACACATATTTTTGGGTAATAACCATTAACCATGGAATACTATTATTTTCATCAACAAAAAAAAAATAACACCTTTTTTACATCCATGGATTTGGGTGTCAAGGGTCCACACACATCCACTTGTACTATCTCTTGAAGCCTTTTTGATTTCTTCTTCTTTGGGTTATAGTTTTTTCGAACGATCTTATCCTTTAAAAAATTATTACATGTGTGAGTGTTATTAGATCTATGTTCTAGAATATCACAGGCTACATCATTATTCACAATGTCCTCCATGGAATTTTGGATCAAATAGACAGATCATTTTTACTAAAAATGCTTTTATTCTTCTATGTAAAATGAACATGTATCTTCTTAACCAAAGAGGTAAATATTTACCTTAGTAAAATTTCCTTTTAAAACAATAGATCTATCTATTCCTTAGATTATACATGTCTTCATATTAAAATTAATCATATATCATGAGTAACATAATTGGCACAAACATAGATTTTTATTATTAACACCTTCTAAAAAAATACTTTTTTATACCTAAAGTCTTTTCTACCAATCTTTTCCTCCTTAGATAAAATGATATTTAGTCCCTCTTTTTTAAAAAGATGAATGAATCAATATTTATAATATTTTATGCTTTTGGTAAAATCATTATTCCCCATTATGTGGGAAATAAAACCATTGTCCAAAATCTATGTTTTTGATCTATTTCTTTCTTTTAAGGAAAATTTAGTGAAATTGTTATTCTCAACATAACCCTTTTTATCCCATATATATTTCTTAGTCTTATTTGGTAGTGAATGAAATTTTTATAACTCTATATCTATTATTTCTTCCTCATCTTGCAAGGATATAAATGTATTATAAATTTTTATCCTTCTTCATCATGTCTCCATCTATAGAAATTTATTTCTTCAATTATCCTTTAGTGTATTCATTTGTAATATTGATATAAAATCCATCCTTTTATGTCCATAACATCCATAATAAAAGAAATATCCATAAAAATATTATAGTATATAATAAATTATGCTATTCCTTTTTTTTTCATGATCCTTTAAGTGTATTTTATCTAAAAAATACGCTATTCCATATTTTTCCATAATAATAACACCTCATGAATTATCATGCGTCTTTATTATTACTCATATGACCATTTTTATCTTCTCATTATTACCCAAATCAACCTTCTTCTGAGGTGTGGGTGCTTTTTGTTTTGTGTAAACTACTACTTCATTTATTATTTAAGTCAATCCCCTCAATATATTTCCCTTTTTATTTCAACCAATACACTGATGCATATGTGCCGACCTTCTCCGTTGATTCTTCATACACCTTCTTACATTCATTCATAGCCCATGAACCCAAACATATTTATTCCATGAGGGGTTTAAAAGTATATGTTGATCATCATTATTCCTTCACAACTCAATTAATTCCTTTTCAAGTTCTTCAATTATATTGTGTATATGTTTCACTAAATTAGTCAATCAAACTATGACGTATGATTACTCTTCAACTTTGATCTTGTACTCAATCACTTTTTTGAGTTTTTTTTGGATTTTCTTATTTAATTACTTCAATATATACTTTTAATTCATACTTCCACCCTTCATTTTTGTTATATGTAAATATTTGATTCATGAAAAAAACATTATATTTTATAGTATCGACCCTCTAAATGTCAATTTAATTAAGAGTATTCTTAAGTTTGAATTCAAGGTAAAATATTCCATCAATTTCAGAACCTATGTCATCAATTTATTTTACTTATGTCATGTCTAAAATAACCACAAGAACTTATTTAACAAGGCATCTACTATCCTCAACCTCCTCTACTTCTATTTCCTTAGATCTATGATATTATTTTGAAAGTAAATCCCTTATTTTATATAATTTCTACTATTATTTTATCATACCTTCTATGTTATTAAATTATTTCTTCAAACACAAATTATCTTCACTATTATCATATTATTTATTGGGTCGCCTACCATTGAGATGTCAAACATTGTTGAACGTGAATAAAGTCAGTGTAAGATTTACCTTGAACATTTATTTCCCCTTTTTAGGTTAGAGGAAAAAATAAACATTACCCCATCACCTTTCTCTTCATCAGGATCTACATATAATGATATATTCCTCATTGGTATAAATGAATCATTGTGATAATGGACCTTCTATATTAACTCATTTTTTCTTCCTATCATATGAAATGATGGCGTTATAGAGGATATCCAATGTTTCCTCCTTTTTATCTTCATCTTAAATAATGAAAAAATTCATTTAGAAACATAGGGGTAATATTTTATGGTATCTTTTGAAAATATTAACATCATTAAGGATCTCTAAAAGTCCATGTTTATATTATATAATAATGTTCAACTAATTATAGAATGCATCAACTATATCATTCAAGCTTATTCTTAATTATTCATACTCATCCCATAAAATCTAAAACATTTATTTTAAATTTAGTTAATAACCTTCAAAAATATTTAGATATTTCTCCCACATTGAATGGGAGTTCTTTCATGAAATCACCTTTATATAGATGGGTTTGGGAAAAGATCCCCCAAGTACATCAATTGCATTGGAATCAACATCTAACTACTTGTGATCCCTATATGATAATGATATACTCTCCATGCTAGAAGATATTCAATGAATTATAGTAATGTAAACATTTATGCTCTATAAATAGATATTTTTTTGCATTCAATTTTTCTATATATGGAAACTGTTTCCATAAAAAAACAAGGATTTTCTTATGAATAATAACTATTTCCATCACTTCACATAGAGAGAGAAAAGTCTATAAAAACCCTTTTCCTTTTATACAACTTTTTGTCCTAAATAACAATGAATACCCTGATAGGGGGGGGGTTGAATAAAGGTATTGTAAATTTTTACACTCAAAACATTCCAATGATAACATTATTTTTTAATATGAAAAATATCTCTTACTCATTGTTGGTATAGATCAATTATAAAATAAATAAGAGACACTATGATTTTTAATTGGTTGAAAAAAATGGTCTAATCCAAGGAGCATGAATGGATATGTCTCTATGAACTGAAAAAACTAATCTCACTAATTTAGTTATAATTTTATATGGGTCACAATAACTATAAAAGTTTATAACCATCAAAGAATGAAATATCACTACTCTTAATTGCCTGAGGAATGCATTGAAATTACATGTGTTTCTACTTTCAATTATGAATAGTATGTAAGTATGGTTTCACTAACAACAGTGTATCAATATAGTCCAATTTCATCTACATGAAGAAATCTATAAATATTCAAGATATATATACCCTAGATAACTATTTTCTTCTTCTATAAATTTCTAACACAATTCTATAACTCCTCATATCCTCTATGTTTTGTCCCTATGTACATTTTTCTTTACTCATAAAAAAATGTTGTAAATTTTTTTTATAATATTATAAGAATCCAACCCTTAATCTAATAGTTATGATTAATTCCCTATTCTCTAGAAAACCAATATTGTGGAAAGTGTACTATATATTTTTAATGTGATCATAACATGGACATCAAGCTGAGTCAACCCCTCGAATTTTTCGATAATTCTTAATATTAAACTCAAGTTATAACTATCAGATTGTCAAAAAGTAATGGTTAATGAAATGATATCATGTTTCATAGAATCCATACAGACAATAAAAAAATAGAAAAAATCTACTCAATATATCATATTCAATTTAATAAATATTACTGTGTGGATATTCAAATTCACATTGATCCTCAAACTAGTAATAGCATGACACTATGATTTACATGACATGCCTCACATAGATATAACCACTAACATCTACACAGATCAATTCATGGAATGATCCTTTATCTAATGTTTTAGTAACCTATGCACAAGAAACACCATGTCCTATACAAGGAATCTTCTTCTATGATAGTACATTCCATGGTGTGACCTTCAGATGGACAGTGCCACCAAAATCCTCTTCAATAACCTTTGGGGTGTAAAAACTATTTCTTGGTGTGTAACATTAAAAAAATATCCCAAATTAAGGAACCACGCAAAAATTCCCATTAATGTTATGAAACCTAACCATGGTGTGATGTTGTAGATTATAACATATCTAGATCCTAGAATGTTCCTTGAATAAACCATATGAAGTTCCAGTAATGGTGTGATGTATGAGATTGTAGTGTGAATGACTCATACGATTATCAGTGAAGTCCATACCTTTGTCATTTTGCTATAAATTTACCTACATGGAATGACATAATCTATCATGGCATGACTTCTATGTTGAATATATAAATACAACATCAATTTATATGACTCTTACAATCTATCCATTATCATATTAAATCCTTTATAAGTATCATAACACACCATTGTCAATATCAAAATCCCAAATATTCTCAAATAGATATTTTCTAACATTCTAGTTATGTTCATTTAGGGAAAATCATTACTTGATGGTTTACATTATCCCTCGATTGTATTTTATATCGTTTTGAAATTAAGGGAATGAACTTGAGGACATGTGGTGGTCAAATTAATGCCTTAATATTTGAGACCCAGGTTCAGGTCATTACAAAATTGTATCAAATCTTATTTTATATCCTCAGAAGTCTAGTAGGTTAGGATAATATGATGGTTATGACTCAAAATATTCCAATTAAAAAGGTAGTAATTTTTTTTGATATCATCAAGTTATAAACAAGTCTTGTTAAAATGAAATATTAATAATGACCTTATAAGATGTTTTCATTTATGAAAAGTGACCCCATGATCGAACAAGATTGGAAATATTTCATTCATTAGGATATTCACGGTAAGAAAATGAATCATATGATTATGGGTTTGAAAGAAATGGGTTATATTTTCTATATATATTTTTCCAAATACTATATGATTTCAATTTTTTTGAAAGTTGTTTTGAAAAAAGAGATATGTAAATAACACACTTGAATTATTATGACTTTATAAATAAAGATTGGATTGAACAAAAGAAAGGGATAAGAAGACACCTTGAATTAGTAGGAATAAATATCTTATAATGATGATCATTATGGGTCGTTCAGTATTGATTATTTATTCTATATTTTATAAAATTATTTCACCAAGGTTGTTTTTGGATACAAATGAGTAGGGAGTGGTGAAAAATGATTTTGTGGATCCTCATTTTTAAACATAATTGCATAAGATAACTAATGAATTACATTTAATGCCAACTATTCTAGGATAAGGGAGGGAGACTGACCATAAAACTTCTAAACAATATTCACCATTATTTAGGGGTGGTGTTGGGTTAGATCTACTTGAGGTGTGGTTAAAGAAACTAAATCAAAACATTATGTTCATTCAAACACTTGAAACCTAGATGGTTGATTCTGGGCCTTATTTTCTAGAAAGAATAGTTACGAAATGTTGGGATTCAATTGGGGAAGTGTGGAAATATAAGAATATTTAATATAAATATTTCCAAAACATCTTCAATGATCAATAATTTTAGGATAAATTAAACATGGAAATATCTCAAGACTTCTTTTATCTATGGTAAGATAATTGTTTTCAAATGGAATATACATCAATTTTTATGATCTTATAGAGTATGTGTTAGGGATGATAATAAATGATATTATTAATGATTAAAAGTTTGATATGTGACTATGACTTGAGATATGTTCAAGTATTATTCAATAAAACTACCCACTTATAAATAGGTAGTTAATATCATAGCATCATCAGAGGAAAATATCATATATACCCAAAAGGTGACTACTTTTATTCACCTTCTAGGTGGGGGAAATAATTTCAATAGTATCCAAAAGAGGAAGAATAAATAATTTTAGAGGAATAAAAAATATTCATATGATCACTTATCTAAATATAAGAATCCACAATAGTGATTCCAATGCGGTGAAGTAGGATATTTGAAGATGAAGTTTCTTTCCACACCTTTTTTTGTTTAAAATGTTTAAAGGTGGGCTACAAAAGTTAGTATTGTGTGAAATTATCTTGAGGAAGAAAATTAAGAGCATAAAACCTTGTATATGGGAGGAAAATTCAATTTTATTTACCTTATAAGGTTTTTTCAATGACACATAGTATAGTGGTAAGGACTTATAAAATAAGTGAAACCTTATAATTCTCATTGAAGGCTCTTCAAATTAAAAGAAATAATAAAATATACAGATCATGATGCATGAACTTCTATTGTAAAAGGTACCATTTTAATTAATTCAATAAATATTTATAATTTATTTAATATATGAGCATAAAATTTATTTACCATATTATAGGATTTTCAAATATGATTGTGATTAGAGATGAGACCTTATTCAATTATGATTGATACACTCGTGGGAAAATTTTTGAGCATGGATTGAAGTGTATAACCTACAGGATAATGTTAATTGGAATGGAATTCTCATAATATTTTATATTACTTGGAATGGATACATATAATATAATTATAGTGATGGATTGGATGAGTAGATAATTCTCAAATTAACTACTATGGTAGAAGGGTTTTTTCATAACCATGGATGGGACTATCGATGCTTTTAATGGAGAGTGGGATATTCCAGTCGGTATGGTTAGCCTAATGGAATGAGAAGTTGGGTTTAAATATTTTCAATTATTAGGGTTAGTAATTAGATTAATGGAGAGTAATAAATGAATCCCACTCTCAATAGTTGTATAATAATACTCTAAATTTTTCCTTATGTATTTCTCTAGATTGAAACCTCAAATAAATTTATAAATTTCCATTTAACTTATACCTAGAATGTGACTTCTTTTTATTATTTAATAACATATAACTCTATTAAAGTTAAAGTAATTAAATGTCAAACTAGATTGTATATATCAATAGGGATTAATTCGACTAATTGTTTCTCCTCAGTATGTGTTGGTACTATTTTTAAAAAACCTAATGATATATAATGTTTATGTGATGACTAGAAGAAGCTAAACCAGGTTATACTAATAATAAAAATAATTTAACTCAACTTGATGATATATTTAACTAAATAAATGGAGCTCATTGGTTTTCCCATATTTATCTTTGGGCTTATTATAACCAATTATGGGTAAATGATGAGAAAATTATAAAAATGGAACTCTAATTACATTAATTTGGGGATGAATTTCATCTCATTCATTTAATAATCACTAATTCACCATCTATGTGCATGGAATTTGTGAACCGATCCTTCTATGAAACTTTATATGCCTTTATAGGGGTATTTTGGATGATATTCACATATACTCAAAGAGGGACACATATCATAGAGATCACCTGGAGATTATCATAGAAACTCTATGTGAATATATGATTCACAACATGTTCTAAAAAATTAAATTTTTTAATATAGGAAGTTAAATTTAAAATCCATGTGGTTTTTGAAAAATTTATTTTAGTGTATACTAATAAATTTAATGCAGTGATGTTATAGAAAAAACCCTAGAATGTATTGAAGATATCAATTTTCTTATGATTAGTTAAATATTAATTTTAGAATTCCCAACAATAGATTCACCCCTTACATAATTGAATAAAAAATGGGAAATTTTTTATTATTATAAGATGACTTAGGAGTTATTCAGAGAATTTAAGAAGAGGATTATTTTATCTTTTTTTTTATTATTACAGAGTTAGGAGCTACCTATGAAGTAAAATGTGATGCATCTGGATTAGGTTTATGATAAATATTAATATAAGGAGGAAAGGTATTTGAATACGGGTCTAGGTATTTTAGACTTAATGAAAGTAGTTATCCTATGAATGATTTGGTTTTATCAACTATTATTCATTTTTAAAGAATAGAATTACATTTTTTATGAAATTATTTGTTACGTATACTGATTACAAGAGGTTGAAATATAGTTTCTCATAGTGTGATCTCAATTTAAGACAAGGGGGTGGGTTAATTGTCATCAAAATTTTTATTTTTAAATTATGAATATGCCATTAAAAGTTAATGTTATGGATGATTATTTGATTAGTAATACTTTTTTCCATGTGATGAAGGAAGATAGAGAGTACTTGAAATTGATGGGGGTGTTTTAAGACTTTCATGTATAGATGGAAGAGGTGTTGAATGTAATTTTCCTCCCTTATCATAACATGGTGTCCATTTTGTTGTATAAATTGATAGAAAATAGTTCACAAATTAATAATGTAAGAGAATAAAGGAAACTATATATAGTGGGGACCAGTGAATATGTAATTACACCAAATGTAAGGTTATGTTTCATAGGTTGAATAGTGGTTAATGTTTAACTGAAGAAAAAATTGATAGAATCATTTCAACATTAAATATAGTTAGTTAAATCTAGAACTACTAATATGTATCTTTACAAAAATATAAATTATGGCGGTTGGGAATGAAAAATGAAAATATAGAGATTATTTATTTATGTATTATCATTAAAGAATAATGGTACTGCATTGAAAACCAATTGGGTCATTATAAAATTTTTATATTATGGCATGGAAGTATGAATAATTTTTAGGGATTTAATTATTTGGTTACTATCATAATGATAAAATTATGATGAAGTTTGGGAGGGAGTAGAATGATTGAGGAATTCATGACATTTCCCACCTATTCAAGAAATGTTTTCAATTAAAGATCTTGGGAATAATTAGCTATAATAATATGTTATACTTCATTGAAATCATAAGACCATTGTCTCATATAGGGTCCTGAGATTTATTTCTATATTCTAGAAGGGAATTCATAATACTTTGGGATTATAGATGAAAATTTGTGAATATTATCACCCAAAAACCTATGGTAAGAGTGAGTGAGTTATTCAAATTATGGAAGATATTCATTATGAATGTGTGATCAAATATAGAAAATATTAGTAGGTTCACCTATCAATGATAGATTTTGTTTATAACAATATCTATCAAACAAATATTGATAAGGAATCTTTTTAAGCATTTCACAATTGGTTGTATTGGTCAATATTATGTTGGAATGAGTCTAGTGAATTTTCTTTTGTTGGAACTAGATTTGTGAAATACATAACATAATAGGTTAAATTAATTTGGTAGTTTATGGTTTTATCTCAGAGTATAAAAAATCCATATGTTCATTAATGAGGATGACCCTTAATTATTTATATTTAGTATAAGATGTTTTTAAGAGTTCAATGGTGTGGATAATTGTAACACCCATATTTCTAGTTCATTTAATGATGTCCTTTTCTATTTAGTTTATTTATAGATGTATGTTTTACATAGAACTTTATTAAATTTTGGTTGTTTTTAATATTCATTTTCTTTGTGATTTAATGTTTTTAGAGATCTTTTTTAATTATTATTAAGTCAAAATTATTTTTATTAATTCAATATTTGACATTATAGATTGAGATTTATTAGGGAGTTGAGAAATAATTCTAGGAGAAATAATTGGGATAATATATTTTTTATGTCAAATGGGGATGACATGGATTAATAATGGAATGGGTTATGAATATTTATGATGGTATTTATGTGAACTTAGAAATTGGGTAGAATGATTAGATTCGATGTATATAGGTATAAGATATTATTTTCCACATGTTTTTTAATATGGATTTTACAAAGGTTTATGGTGAATAAAAAGGAGGGAAACATTAATTTTTTAATTTTAATGTGTAATATTTATAAGGGAGTTTCATATAGATTAAGAGACTTAATGAGGGGGGATTTATCTCATCAAATTCATTCTTTATAATGACTCACTAAGATTTTGATAAATGTTTTATAAATATTATATTAGTTTGGATTTAATTGCATCATTATAAGATACATCTAAAGATCTTGATAAAATCACGAGACTTAGATAGTGTTCTTAAAAAAAGATGATTGGAAGTTAGATAATATATTTTTATGGAATAAGTAAATATATATTTTTTAAATTGATTGTATAATGTTTTTAAAGAATTAAAAATGTTATAAAATATTGATTTTTTAGTATTTTTATAAAAGATAAAAAGAGTGGATATTGGTGAAATTCAGCATGGGTCATGCTAAAATGGAATGGTTGTCTTTACACTCACTAGATATTTTACCACATGACACTTGTTTTTCTACACCACCAAACATGAGAGTTAAATGTGGAAATACAAAATTGTCAGGGTTTTCATGCAACATAATGAAGTCTATACACTCCTTTCTAGATAGTTTCATGAGACCATACCAATATGGGATAGGAAATGCCAAATTTAATAGAAATATGTCTCTCTTAATAGTTAACCTTTATATAGGATTATTGTGACATGATATTGTGGTTTTCTCTAAAAAGATTATTTATTGATTTTTTTATTGAAATGTGTAATCTCATCTAATTATGTGGATTTTATAGTATCTATTAGGTGGATAATTAATTTATTATTTATTGACTTATTTTTTTTTTGATGAATTATTGACTTATTAAAAAAATTGAATGATTATGATATATATTTTTTTATGAAAAAATATGATTTTTTAGAAATGATTTAGTGCTAAACTACATAATGAAAATGCAAGGGGAAGGGTTTTCCTTGTTCAATGATTTAAATGTATTCTATTTGTTAATCCATCATATTCTGAGTCGGTGGGAGGAAAATGGTTTTGGTGAGGATTATTTTTAAATCTTTTATACTTTAACCTTGGTAAGGTGAGAGATCATAGAGAGAGTGTGCTAAGGTGGGTAGTGGAGGAAAGGTGAAAAATTATTCCTAGACATGAAAATTAATAGGATTTAATGTTATCTGTGAATGGTATGTGACTTTATTTACACATATAAAGCATTAAAATTGTTACATAGATTCAATTGATATGCTCATTTATTATTTATCATGAGTAATTTATCAAGAGATGGATAGTTTATTGTGATTCATGAAATTGGGGAGTTTCCTACTAAATTGGGAAAATGGTGAGTTTTCTTTTATTTTGGGGAGGTAGGGAGTTTTATAAATGATTTGAGAATTGATAATTTTACTAAAACAATATTTTTGATAAATAAAAGAGTAATAAAATTATTTTAAATTTGGGTTTTATTTTATAACATAAAATAATAAAATAATATTTTTGAACAAATGGTCCTGATTTATTGATTTGGATATCATTTTTGATAAATTATTTTGATAAATAATATTTTTAGATTAAACGGTTTTGATTTATAAATTTTGTTTATAATTTTACTTTTTTGGATTATCTCATGAAATAATTTTTTTGGTTTCTTGGGGAAATCCTATTGAGATTATTCTCACCCCTAATATTTTAACATCGGTGAGAATATAAACATTATTGGTGATGATGTTTGTAATAAAAGGCCTATTATTTATTAGTAAAGAGTTTTAGATACTATTTTTTTGACATAGAAGGTGTATTTAGTAGAGTTTAAGGATTTTACTTGAGCTACATATACTTATTTACATTGAATCTTCACGTGTCTTTTTATTCTAGTTAATGGCTGTAAACACATTATTATTAAATTTTAATGATTTCTAACAATATATATATATATATATATATATATATCATGCATTGTTACTCATTATGGTTAAATTATTTGATAGAAAATCATTCCTTTATGGTTTTATTTATCCCAAGATTCCAGTTTCATGCTTACAGTTATTAGGGGAACATTATTGAGGCCTAGTGAAAGTCTGATTTAGGTCTCAAAATTCACGTCTCTTGGATGAGACATTTTAACCTGGCACAAAAAGGCTCCATACACTCAAAATAACAACCATAAAATCCACCAACAACATAAACTTTATTATATGAAAAATAGTATATATCAAATACAAGTGAGCATGAAAATACTAAGTAGGTACCTTACCTCTACCGACACGTGTCGATGTATATAGTGCATAGTAATGCATTTGTAAACAATGAGATAAAAAAATCCATTGACTATGTTCATAATGTCTACCCATATCTCACTACATGAACCACAACAAAATTATTATAATATATATATATATAACTCATAATATAAGAAGTATATAAAATAATGAAGGCCCCCCACATACCAAATCCCACCATATTTCTCAACATATATTCCAATGTTAAACACATTTTCTTAAAATCCTGAATATGATCATGATATAGGGGAGGCTAAAAGAAAACTAACTGACTTTTTTATAACCTATATATCCAATTGGATATTTGTTTGTATAACACCCCAAACATTTTTTGGTATGATTCTCTTAAATACATTCTAGTCATAGCCTATATTTCATAAACCATTGAGTTTATTTGAAAAAACACTTGGTTATTTACGAGATAGTCAAAGCCTAGCAATTGAACATAAATTTTCCACTTTTGTGTTTTGAATTTTGATAATTTTACATACATGGTTGTGTTCAGGATGATATTTAGATTCTTATAGAAATAACTTAATTTATGATGAATAGTAACCTACCCTTATTAATAGTAACATAACCTTATGAATAGTAAATTTCCCTTATTAATATTAATATGACTCTTATGAATGGTATCCATACCCATGATTGTATAAATAAATTTAGGCACCTTAAAAATTAATACGAATATTCTAAGTGTTTATATTTTTCGATTAAATAATAAATTTAAATTAATATTCAATTAATTATATATAGAAAATTATTTTTGAAAAATTCACTTCATTTGTGGATTCTACACATCGAAAAATGGTTAAGGTGATTTTTTGGTATTTCTCTGAAATACTTGAATTTTTGATGAATAGTGAAATACCATAATTTACCAAATATGCTAAATAGACTAATAATAGAGTAATGTATGATGTTATGCTGATGTAATCCAAATTTATTAGGATTAAAATGATAAAATAACTATTATTGTCCATCGAAGACTCACTATTCATTGTATTGTGGAGAAATAATAAATTAATGAATATAATATAGAGAAATCCCCTCCCCCCTCCACTATATAAACAACCCGTCAGCCCCACTTCCTCAAACACTACTCAAGCTTCAATACTTTCCTAATTTATCCTCAAATAGATCCCTAACCTCCTCCCCCACTTCCAAGACCTATTAGTCTCACCAAAATTCTAAAATCAAAGGTCTTAAGGAGTTTCTCAAAGAGGAGTACTCAAGAGGTGAACCTCTCTTCCTTTTTCTTTCAATTCCTTTTACATGTTTCATTATTTTGTTCACTCTTCTCACCTCACCTCATCCAAATGCCATGGTAATTTCATTACCATAAATTTACTGGATTTTCATTATTCTAATGTAATATTTCATTATAATCTCTCTTTTTTACCTTCCCCTTATACTATAAAAGAAAACACCATCCGAGATGTGTTAATTTATAACACCCAAGGAAGACGAGTTTTCAATTTTCATTACTATATTCGAGAATACTCATGAAATATTTTTCAATGGTTGAAGCAGATCATAATATATATTTTTTATCTTTTATAATGCTCTGAAATCCTAACTCACTCATAATATGGAATAATAATACAAACCAAGTTCATCACGCACAAAACCGCCAAGCCAAATCCAAGCGTTTGTCATTAACTCATCGAATGAGTCATCCTCATGGTATATAACCGGAATAATTATAAGATAATTTATATCTATTTAATTCCACTAATAATATATATTAACAATTCTGTATGTTTAACCACATTTCAAATGAACTTCCCTTCATGAATACAAGTAAACAGATCATGAAAATCAAGAAAGAAAATGCTTCCAAAATAATAAAATTGAATATTTTAAACCCATAAAAGGAAATTAATGAAACTAATAAGGTTATAAAACATAAATTAAATGTCTTTGAGGTTCTGGAAATATTAATTAATGAATCAAAACTTTATTATTCAGGTTATTAAGAACAGTCAAGAACACCTTCAAGCATAAGGTAAGGGATCCTCTCTCTCACTTTTTTTTCAAGAATTTCCCCTTTGTTGTGCCATTTTAATTTTAATTCCTAATGATAGGGTATGTTTTAGAACCTCACCCATACTTCCCTTATTATATATAAATAATTAGATACCCCTTTACCTCTCATTAATCCCTCACAAGAACACCGGTTACCATGCCGAAATGTTTGTAAGGGTTTTTATCATCTCACCATCATTTCCGTGAGATTTATAATGTTCACCACTTATTTCTTGTATGTGGTGTATTTTTACAGCCATTTTTTATATAATATCATGATTATATTTATATTCATGGTATTAAATGATTCATTTGATGGTTATTATGTTTTGGTCATATGATTCAACTAATTACATTGTGGTAAGAGACTATGTCTCAATTTTCAATTTCATTGTGACTTACTTTGTATTGTGCACCTAATTATTCTTATGTATTGTACCTAATTCCCATTTGAGATCAAATTTAATTTGAAATTATTTTATATTAAATATCCACATTCTAATATCATGGATATGATTATTGTCTAAGTTGTATACCATTTTACATAGGTTACTTATTTTGAATGTTTTTTTAACTGTAGAAGTTTTGATGACTATGTATCATCTATTCTATACGGATAATGTAAATACATATTTATATTTTATTTAATCTATTTATAAATAATGATTTGGACTTTCAGTGATGGTTGGGGCCTGCTAACTCCCCTCAATGCATCCACAGGTCTCATGAGACAATCAGTTTGGTGACAAACCTTTTGAGTTTGTTTCCAAAAATCAGATGAGATTCTACCAACAAAACTAAACCATTTTAATGGTATTATGGAATCATGTTCTAGATACATGATGTACAATTAATAATAATTCCCTTTATTCATTATCAGTTATTACTATCCATGAGTTTTTCAATATGATAAAATCTATGGATGGAGTTTCATTTTCAGTTTATTAATGGAATAAGTTTTTCATTTATTCACCATGCCATATTGACTATGCCATGTTATTTATGATTCAGTTATTATTGATTCATGATTCTTCAATTTTTTAACACTTTCTGAGCGTTTGAGCTCACCCCTTTCATTTTTTGACCTCCAATAGGTTATGAATATGAGATATCTTATTGAGTTTCTATTGAAGCAGTTTTTAGTATTTGTTATGTGTTGTATTTTGTTACCTTTCCAATGTAATTTGAGTTACATATATGTATTTAGTTTTTTCAAGACTACTAAACTGATCATTCCTTTGGGTATTCAGTCTTTTTAACCATTCCAATGTACTTTTTAATACACCGAATCCGGTCTAGAGGGATTAGGGTGTCACTGTTAGTCCTAGAATTTAATATTGGGAGGTGGTAGCATAGTGGATGGGGAGTGAACTTGTTCATCCAAGTAATAGAAATATACAGGTTATAAATAGAATCCCCATACTAATAATCTCCACCAAATATTAATCTACTCCCCCTTATTGAGCACCACTGGGAGTCAATGATTTTTGGAATTAGTTTCATAGTTAATTACTTGAAGGAACCATTAAAAATTACCAAAAATATCACCACCAATAACCGTTGATATTCAAAAAGTGGATCTAATAATAAATATGAATAATTTCACCACAAACCATCATTGATAACTACCTGAATCATCATTTATAACTACCAAAAATTAATCACCCACCAACATATATAATTCACTAGAAGCACCATCATCCATTTCTGAGAATGTAATTTTATAAATTACCTCATGTGAACCATTATTAATTACTCAAAAATACAATTGGTAATTAAGATATAAAAATTTCAATAACATAACTAATATACCATTGATAATTAACTAGATGCACCATTAATAATTATTTGTTATTAATTCCCATTGAATTTTGCACATAAATACCCCATTGTATATCAACATTCATATCAATGTCTTCAACTATTCTCATAACTATCATTATAATTGTATTTTTTTCCATATCCATAACTATTACCGTATACACTATCAACCTTATATTCATAACTATATACATTTCCATCCCATTCATTTATATAATCCTCATTGTTAACTCTTTATAATTATCTATAATTAAAGTACCATTAGAAAACATATCTCTCTTAAATGTTTACCTTGAATTTATTATGCACTATAAATAACATCCTCCTAATAGTTAAAAAAATTGAAAAGACCATAACCTCTAACACATATCCCCAAAACTAAAACATAACACTATATAGAATATGAGGAAACAATATTATGAAATAGTAATCAACATTACCCAATTGTAGTATTAAACATGATCTAAGAAAAAGTGGCATGGCACCATAAAGATTCCCCACACCCCCATGTATCTCAGAACCAAAAGTAACTTTATCCACGAAAGTGGTATGACAATGTTTTTAGGTGTTATGACCCCCATGAAAATCATTCCAACTCAACATAAACTCTCTGCTAATGTTTTTTAAGATTTACTATATAGTGGAACAACTCTATTCCTTTTTGAAGTGTTCCACACCAAAGTTCATAAATCTCCTCCTCTCACTTCCTAAGATATTTTCTACATATATATAGCTTATTATATCTCAATAGTAAACTTCAATACCTATCAAATAATTTATATATTAGTATAAAAAAATAAGTTATCACAAAATAATCATCTATATTAATCATATAAACTAAATATTTCTGTCTCTATGTTTTCATAAATTATATAAACAAAGAATTAATAATTAATTCAATTGACTTATTCATTTTCATACCATTATAATTTTATAGGATCAACAAGAATAAAATCAACATTTTAAATATAAAACCCATATATTTCCTTGATTATATTTCTCCATGTTATTCTGTCCATTTTTTTCATGACCCGTCCCCCGGGGCCCATGCCATGACTACCCCAAGCCCACCTTCCTTAGGCCAGGGGTTGGCGACTAGCACCAGAAAGGCATATCCCTTAAATGGGAAGGCATTGCCTTTAAAACTGTACAAAAACATAGACCAAGAACACAATAAGATGAAACCATGAAGTAAAATTGCAGTAGTAAAAGCGTGTACTGAAAGTATAAGGGCCAGAATACAAGCCTAACTGGAAAGGTACAACTACATTAAGAAGAAAAATATCTCTAGAGATAGTCCACCAAGGATCCAACCTAAAGGGTAGGTAAAACTTGTCTCCACATATCCCCGTGTCAACTTTCTCCACCATCCACCATCATGGCCTAGCTCCTAGAGTATCAGTCAAGGCTTCCCGTAGTTCGCAAAAGAAACAACAAGGTGTGGGTGATGCCTGTGTAGGGGTGAGTACAACAATACCTAGTAGGGACCCTGAGACACCTGAAGGTATCTCAGAATTCCACAAAGGAAAACCTCAAATCATGATCTCAATCACAAATAACCAAGAAAATACTCAGCTCAAACTAGGTATAAATTAAGTACAAAAGTATAAATGCTTAGTCGTAAACCTGGATCATCTTATTCTGTTAAGAGGAACTGTTGTTGACCCACACAAGATCGATAGGTACTAACCCCCACCGACCCACACAAGATCCGACCCGCCCGTGATCGATAGGTACTAACCCCCACTAACCTACACTAGATCTGACCCACACATGATTAGTATACGTTGACCTACACATGATCATTGAGAGCTGACCCACATAGGATCAGTGCTGATCCACACAAGATCAGTAGGTGTTGATCCACACAACATCATTATGTGTTGATCCACACATGATTTCTATGAGATGATCCACATAGGATCTCTAGGTGATGGTACACACAGGATCACTATTCAGTTGGCATCCAGTCACATGATTCTCCACACTCAGTGCACTTGAGTTCCATAGTATATGCTCCTCAAGATATCATTCATGACTCAACTACCACAATGTCCCACAAAGAAGTAACCCAATGATCCATCTTGTTATATGGGTTCCAACGCAATAGACAACTTGTCAATTAGACGCCTGATCTGAGAGTTATTGGCATTGTAGTACCAATGGCCCGGTTGGATTTGGGTAGGATCTAACCTGGCCATGCTCCATCTTTCTCCAAAACTCATGTGGAATATTTCAGAAGTACCGTAACATTCCAAGGGTTCTAGTGCCACAAAAAGTTTTTCAATCAAAATTTTGGTTTGCAAGATATGACCTTTAAAGCATATCTAGGCTGAAGTGGGTCTGGGTCCGGTCCGACCCGAACCGCCCGGACATGGGCCAACTCGACCTGGTTCAGGTCGACCCAACCCTGCCCCAATCGAATGGGCTAGGCTAGCCTGAGTGGGATGGGCCGTGGACCGGCCTCGTCTGCATCAGCTGGGCGCAACCTGTTTCGAAGGCTGGCGCGGTCTGCTAGCTGGGCGACCCCCCTAGAGGGGGTCACCCCCTACCCGAATGGAAAAAATCTGTTCGTATTTTGTGTAACTAGCAGAACCATGTGGAACTGCCTCGGCTGGTAGCAGGACCTGCAGAGAGTGGATCACCTTCACTGCAACTTCGAAGCCACAACCACCTCTCGTGGTGCATGACGGCGCACCGTTCTCCACGAAGGCGGCCAATCAAGGGCCATTCTCCCACCTCATCCCCACCTTTTTCCACAGTCGATGATGCCACCATGCCATTACCACGCCGATGCTTCTTCCATGGGGATCCGACGATTCTCTAGATCTCCGTTTCCACTCCCATCTGCACCTGCGGGGCTCCTAAGAAGCCACCGTCGCTGCATGACCCTCGGATTCACGTTTCCATCAAATTAATAATTCTCCCATGAATAACACAATGATAAAACAAGCGGAGGAGGTTCCGGGCATTTTTCATTTTTTCCACTCCCTCCACATTAGCATCATAACAAGTGTGTATCAAATAAAAGCATCAAATATATTTTTATTAAGCCCCGTTCAAATATCTCATAACAAACACCCCAAAATTCAAGAGCGGGGAAAATAAAAAAGATATTATTTAATTTAATAACAACCCCTAGCTTGAGAATAGTTTGAGGTGTCGTGGTTGTGGCGAGAGAAGAGTCCTCTTTGGATGGAGTCTCCGACGTTCTTCATTCCCGGATCATTTCTTCCCAGGATTACATCCTCTGCCAGTGGAAGTTTCCATAGATCTTTTCTAGAGGTTCCTCACTTGATGAATCTGTGTCAAAAACCTCAACCTGATATCCATTTAAATATCGGGGGAGGGTGAGTAACGCATAGAAAGAATTAATGAGGTTCATTGATGAGTTTTAAATTAATGAACCTCTTAATTCTCAAGGGTGTTGTTACGAAACTGAAGATTCAAGCCATTAAATGAATTGAAAACCCATCGGTTCCACCACCAATGCTCATTAAGAGGTAGGATAATAAAATAATTTTTTTATGTTATTTACTTATTTATTTACAAATCAATGAAACTAAATTTTTCACCTGACCAACTATAGTCAAAGTTCAGCATCCCTTAAGTGAATCTAGGTGTTGCGGATTCAACGGTCCCCTCAGATTTATAATCTGAGCATTAGTTCAAAATATAGAAAATGATACCCACACATTTATTGAATAAAACTTAGAAAAAGTTAAAAAATCCATTCCGGGAACAACGAGCCTCAAAATAAAGCTCCGTTAATTTTCACAGACACATAATAATCCCAAATAATTTTACAAAAGTTTATATGGAATTTCCTGGTCATTATATTCTTTCCACCTTAGGGCTTTTAATCCCCTAAATCTATAATGAAACTAGGGGAAAAAATGGGTGTATTGAGCACGTATCTAAGCCTCACGCTCCTATGTGCTCTCCTGGATATTCCCGTGTTGCTAACGAACTCACACGAGTGTAATCAACCTCCCACAAAGGACCCGCTCATGTCAATCCTCTATCTCTATCGAAAACTATGAAAACGTCTCCCCATCATCAATGTCCAGCTTCCCCCAGTCGATAACATGAAATGGATCATGCACATACCTCCTCAGCTGCGACACGTGGAAAACATTATGACCGCGGTGCATTTATGGGGGGAAGAGCTAGATGGTACGCCACCTTTCCTACTCTTTCGAGGATCTAGAAAGGTCCAATGTACCTTAGATATAGCATTACACCCCATCCAAGCGTCTGTAATCCTCATTGGGTTGAGACCCATTGAAAGACATGGTATCCCACCTCAAACTATAAGGGTCTCCATCTCATGTCGGTATAAGACTTCTCCCGGCTCTGTGTAGTCTTCATCCTCTCCTTGATGATTTGCACCTTCTCCGTGGTAGCCTGCACCAACTCTGGACCCATATGTGCGGACTCCCATGGGTATGTCCAGCATAGTGGTGATCTGCATGGTCGCCCATACAGGGCCTCAAACGGATCCATAACGATGGTGGAATGATAACTATTGTTGTATGCGAACTCCACCAGTTATAGGTGGTCCACCCAACTGCGGTAAAAATCGAGGACACAAGCACAATGCATGTCCTCGAGTGTCTGTATGGTCTTCTCCATCTAACCATCTGTCTAAGGATGAAAGGTGGTGCTCAAGTGTATATGAGTCCTGAATTCCTCCTGAATCCCCTTCCACAAGTGGGATATAAAACGTGGGTCACGATCTAAGATGATAGAGGATTGAACCCCATGAAGCCGTACAATCTCTTTCATGTAGAGGATTCTCAAGATCTATAATTATCCCTACTCTAGGATGGGTAAGAAGTGGGATGACTCAGTGAGTCTGTCAACGATCTCCCAGATAGAATCGTGGCCCCTTGACGTACGTGGTAGCACTATCACAAATTCTATGGTGATACCATACCATTTTCACTCTGACACCTCAAGTGGTTGAGCTAAGCTTGCTGGTACCTAATGCTCGGCCCTGACTTGTTGATAATTGAGGAATCGTGATACAAAATCTGCCACCATTTTATTCATCCCTGGCCAACAGTACTGACACCAGAGTTCTTGGTACATCTTTGCCACTCCAGGATGTACCGCCAAATGGGATGTGTGGAACTCCCTCAACAACTTCACTCGTAGCATCACTGGTACCATGGCGTATCCTCTGAGGAGGATGACTTACTCCCCAACTTCAAAAAATCCATCAGGAGCCTATCTTGAGGATATCTATGCATGTTGGGCCTCACAGTCAATGTCTCCAAGCTGTGCCTCCCTAACTCACTGAAGGAGTGGGGGAGTAACTGTCATGGACTGAAGGTAAGCTTCTCCATCACTATCCATGAAATATAGCTACAACATGGCTAGATACTCTATAGCCTCACTTAGCAACTGTAGAAGAGACCTCCTACTAAGTGCATATATTTCTATGTTTCCCTTCCTAGGAGTGTAGACTGTCTCAAAGTCATAGTCCTAGAGGAACTCTATCCATCATCATTGTATCAGGTTCAGGTCCTTCTGAGAGAAGATATACCTAAGACTCTTGTGATCAGAGTAGACTATAAAATATTCACCCATTAGGTAGATCCACTACATCATCAGCACAAGGACCACTGCTGCTAACTCTAGGTCATGGTTAAAGTAGTTCTGCTCATGTTGTCTCAATTTCCATGACCCATACGCAATCACTACTCACTCCTGCATCAGGACACAACCTAGTCTAGTCCCTAATGCATCATAGTACACAACATACCCAACATCCTCTTCTAGTATCCTCAAGATGGGGGCACTCATCAGCCTCTACCTCAGCTCCATAAAACTCTACTAGCATCTCTCCATCCACATGAAGGGATGTCCCTTCATTGTCAAAGATGATAAGGGTTCCACAACTCTGAAAAAGTAAGGTACAAATCTCTAGTAGTACCCAGCCAATCCTAGGAAACTCTACACCTCAGTCACACTCCTGGGTGGATCCTAAAAAAATACTCCCTCTATCTTCGCTAGATCCACTTCAACTCCATCCTCCGAGAAAACGTTCCCCAAGAAGTTGACTTACCATATCCAGAATTGGAACCTTGAGAGTTTATCATAAATATGGTTCTCTCAGAGTGTATCTAGAACTATCTGTTGGTGTGTGGTGTGATCCGCCTATGACACTAAGTATATCAAGATTTCATCAATGAAGACTACCATGAAGCGATAGAGGTAAGGATAGAAGATCCTGTTCATGAGCCCCATGAACACTACCGAAGAATTGTTTATGCTGAAGGGCATCACCAAGAACTCATATTGGCCATATAGACATCTGAAGGCCGTCTTTGGTACATTCTCAACACGTACTCTTGGCTGATGATAGCCTAATATGAGTTCTACCCTAGAAACCCATCGAGATGCCTTTAGCTGGTAGAAGAGATCATCAATTCTCAGAAGTGGATACTTGTTCTTCATAGTCACCTAGTTCAGGCACTGATAGTCCACAAAAAGCCTCAGACTCCCATCCGCCTTCTTGGAAACAAAAATCGGGGATGCCCATGGAGAAACACTGAGCATTATGAACTCCTTCCCGTACAAGTCCTCCAACTGTACCCACAACTCATGAATCTCCATGGGAGCCATCTGATATGCTGGTGTAGATATCAGTGTCGTCCTGGGGTACAGGTCGATGTATAAGTATAAATCTCTGTGAGGAGGTAGTCCTGGTACATCATCATGAAAGACATCATCATACTAGTCCAGCACTATAGGATAACTTGGACTGCTCACGTCAACTTCTCTGAGGGTAGGGCTAGACAAATGATGAGTGATCGGCTACTCCCTCTTCCAATAAAGTACATGTTGTGCTGAAAAGGTTCCCTTCTACTCGGTGAAGGAAAACCCGATCCCAACCTAGCAGAAAAAACACACTATGTGCCTAAGATAGCCAATCTGAGCATGGAATGTTGATAACCATTCCATACCCAGGATGACATTGTAAGGCCTCGATGCTACTACTAATAAATCCCAAAAAAATTGCTCACCTCCTAGAGTAATCTCACACTTCTGGTGCAAGTGTGTAATTGTCAAATATTATCCCATAGAAGTTTGCAATCGTAAGGATTGAGCCAAAGGATCTATCAGAATATCTGAGCTCCGAACAAGAGCAGTGGAAATGAATGAGTGACTAGAAACTGTCTCTATAAGTACTACAGCTAGGGTGGAATAGACACAAATCATACCTCAAATCATCTTTGGAGCATCGTGGTTGTAGGCCTCACCTGCTTGAAGCTATGCTCATCCCTGTCTGCCTGCTCCCAGAGGATGAGGTGGACCACCTGGAGGAGGTGGTGGTAGAACCTCAAATCACTTCCCACCACCTGCTACACACCCTGCTCCTCTATCAAATATATCACACTGTGGAACCCCTCACTCAAACCTCAGCCTCTTCCTCAGCGGTCCCTCAATCATCTGTTGATTGTCAGTATAGCGGGTCACAAAGTTGCAAGCCATGTGGCCCTACTCACCGCACGTGAAGCACAGTCTGCCCCTCTGTTAGCCTGCTCCACCTTGTGTGCTCCACACCTCCGACCCTACATCCTGGGGTCGTCCCCTAAAACGTCTAGCCCGCTTGGACCTCTATGTCTTCTGCCTACTACCTACTGCAGATGACTCGAATACCTGTCTTTCGGTGGTGGCTCGCACAGTCTGTGCCTGCTCAGCTAAGAATCTATGCACCAATAATGCAAGCTCATGCACTCCATCATGCATTAGGAAATTGAGTGAAATCATCGACACTCTATTCTCCCGATGGAGACCCTAATCAAAGGTCCAGGCCTTGAAGAAAGGGTCTTGTACCATGTCGGTGGAGTAGAGTGAGAGGTCAGTGAATCTCATAGAGTACTGGGCCACTGATAAGCTGTCCGACTATAAGTGCAGTAGCTCCTGGATATGCACTGAGAAAAAATTCACTGGTACGAACTCCGCCCTAAAGAGGATCATGAAGTCCAAATAGGGGAGTGTCGCCTACTCATGCATCTAGAGTGTTAGAATCTACCATCTCCCATATGTGCCATGGAATAGGCTAGCATCTAGAATCGCAATCTGATCTACTGGTGTCTCAACTTAAAGAAAACTCATCCCATAGCCTCCAGCCAATCCTCAACTTCCTGGGGATCTGTATCACCTCGAAAACTCATAGGCCTTTGTCTTTGGAACTCGTGAAACATGCTAAGTCAATGTTCACGGTCGGCTAGTGGGGCTAGTGGAAACTTCTACCCTTCGAGTGATGGTGCTGCTGGCACACCACTTGAAGGTGCTGACGTAGTAAGAGAGCCCTATAATGAAGCATCATCCCTCGATGGTCCATCATTGTGTACTCTTTCTAGAATCCTGGATGGCTGTCTACGCAGCGACATCCTGAAAGAAACATGTGTGCCATGGACAAAAATTTATACCTGGTGAGTTAAATCTAAAGAAATTAAAAGTAAATCATTTCTAAAACACACACAATCAGTGTTCTCATGCACCAAGTCATAAATCATAATTCAGGGTCCTGGTGTATAGATATGTCAGCCACCGCACCAATACTGGACACCCCAAACTAAAAACCCCACTCAAAATGCTTCACACTATTGCTTTATTGGAAATATCAGAGTCCCAATTCTTCAGTAGAACCGACTCCTCTGATACCATTTTTTCACGACCCGTCCACCAGGGCCCATGTCGTGACTACCACAAGCCTGCCTTCCATAGGCCAGGGGTTGGAGACTAGCACTAGAAAGGTGTATCTCTAAAACATGAATTCATTGCCTTTAAACCTGTAGAAACACATAGAATAAGACCACAAAAAGATACAACCATGATGTAAAACTGAAGTAGTAAAAGTGTGTACTAAAAGTATAGGGTCCAGAATATAAGCCCAACAGAAAAGATACAACTACAACAGAAAATAGAAAAACAACACCTGAGATCATCCACCAAGGATACGATCTAAAGGGTAGGTAAATCTCATCTCCACTACTCTGCACGTCAACTGTCACTACCATCCACCATCATGTCCTAGCTCCCTGAGTCTCAGTCAAGGATGCCCAACATCTGCATAAGACACAACAAGGTACGGGAGAAGCCCATGCATGGGTTAGTATAATAATATCCAATAGGGACCCTGACACCCCCGAAGGTTTCTCATAATTCAACAAAGGAAAACCACAAAGAATTATCTCAATCACAAATCACAAAGAAATGAATCATCTAAAACCATGTATAACTTAAGTACATAAGTATAGATGATCAGTTGTAAAGCTAGACCATCTTATTCTGTTAAGATGCGGTGTTGTTGACCTACATAGGATCGATAGTTACTAAACCCTATTGACCCACATAGGATACGACCAGCCCATGATCGATAGATACTAACCCATGTTGACTTACACAGGATCCAACCTACCCAGTATCGATAGGTACTAACCCTGCTAACTCACATAGGATCTGACCCACACATGATCAGTATGCGATGACCCACACATGATCGCTGAGCACTGATCCACACAGGATATAACCCAAACAGGATTGGTGTTGATCCATATAGGATCTCTAGGTGATGATCCACACAGGATCGTTATTCTGTTGACAGCCAGTCATAGGATTCTCCGCACCCGGTGCGCTTGAGTTCTGTAGAATTTTCTCCTCAAGATATCGGTCCTGCCTCAACTACCATGAAGTCCTATGAAGAAGTAACCCAATGATCTATCATGTCATAAGGGTTCCAACACAATAGATGATACATCAATTGGATACCCAGTCTGAGAGTTATAGGTATTTTAGTGCCGAGGGCCCGGTTAGATTCGGGTACGATCTAACATGGTTGTACTCCAATTTTCTCTCAAACTCAGGTGGAGTATCTCAAAAGGACCGTCTTTTTTCAAGGATTACAATGCTGCAGAAAATTCATCAAACATACATCTGCTTTGTGAGATACGACTTTTATGTTTATCTAGGCCAAAGTGGGTCCGGGTCTGGTCCGACCTTGCCCGCACGGACCTGGGCCATCCCAACCCGGTTCGGGTATACTCGACCCGGTCCGGGTCCGACTTAGCCCGACCCAAAAAAGATGGGACGGACCGAGTGGGTTGGGTCATGGGTTCGACCCGATGGGTCGTGGACCGGCGTGGACCGCTTCTGCTGGGCGTGACCTACCGGGTGGCCCAACCCGAAGGTTTGTGCAGTCTGCCTACTAGACGACCCGCGTGGAGGGGGTTGATCCCCCCTTCTCGATCGGCATAAAATTCGTTCAGATTTTATGTAACTGGTGGATCCTCGCGGTGCCGCCATGTCTAGTAGTAGGACCCGTAGGGTGAAAGTCCCCTTCACCACGGGGCGTGGGTCCCCTTCGTCGTGGGGTGAGTGTACCCTTTGACACGGGTCACAGATCCCCTTTTCTGTTGCTTCGATGCCACGACCACCTCCCGTGGCATGGGAGGGAATTCCGTTCTCTTCCAATGTAGCTGACCTAGGGCCAACTAGCCGTCTAGTATGCCACTGCACCAAGAGGAACCTCCTCCTTCCGCAACTAGTGAGCATCGGCCACCGCCTTCGCTCGTCGGGGCTGCCGCTTCAGTGCCCCACTAACGCTTCTTCTGCGGGGCTTCGGTGATGCTCCAGAGATCCATTTCCACTCCCTTATACGCCTATGGGCCTCTTGGGATGTCTCCGTTGCTGCATGACCCTCTGATTTGTAGTGCCGTAAAATTCAAAATTCTCCTGTGATGAACGCAACAATAAAACAAGCAGCAGAGGGTCTGAGACTTGTTCACATGGCCCGTGCCCTCTCCGTTAGCATCATTACAAGTAGGTATCAAATAAAAACATCACATAGATATTGATTAGGCCCTGTTCAAATCTCCCAGAACAAACACCCCCAAAATAAAGAATCAGGAAAAGAAAAAGAGAGTATCTTGAATTAATTAACAACCCCTACCTCGATAATTGTTGGAGGTGTCACGGTTGTGGGGGGAGAAGATTCCTCATTGGATGGAGTCGCCATCATTCGTCGATTCCAGATTGATGTCGCCCAAGCTTCCATCCTTCGTCAGTGGATGTTTCCGCAGTATCTCGACTGAGGTTCATCGCTTGATGAAGCCATTTCAAAAACCCAAACCCGAGTTCCATTTAAATAGAGTGGGAGGCTGAGTAATGCATAGAAAGAATTAATGAGGTTCATGTTTAAATTAATGAACCTCATAATTCCCAATAGTGTGGTTATGCAACTAAAGAGTCAAGACAATAAATGGCTTGATAACCCATCAGTCCCACCATCGCCACTCAATAGGAGGTAGGATAATAAAATAACAAATTTTAGGTTATTTTATTATTTCTTTAAAAGTCATAGAAACTAAATTTTTCACCCGATCAACTATGGTCAAAGTTAATCCTCCCTTAAGCGAATCCTGGTACTGCAGATTCAACGGTTCCATCAGATTTTTAATCATATCACTGATTTAAATGAAAGAAAATTCTGCCCGCGCGTTTACCAAACATACCTTAAAAAAGTTAAAAAATCCATTCCAAGAACATTGGGCCTCGGAATCAAGGGTCGCCAATATTTTCATTCTTGTAATAATCCCAAATAATTTTAAAACATTTTATATGGAATTTTTTTGCCTTTTTACTTTCTTCACTCATAAATAAGATAAGTATGTTAAATCTATAGTAATCCAAAAACGAAAGTGTTGGTCTTGAGTCACCTATCACAATTCCATGACATTCAAAATTAATTAATCTAGTAATGATAATCACTAATATATAATTTAAATAAAATATTTATCCATGTCAGCTTTTACTCTCCAAGAAACCAAACCAGAAGAGTTTTCTTCCTTGGTAGTTTATATAATATAATTATATAATAAATATGAATAAATTCTCTTGGTGGAAAATTCGTTTCTAATGATAGTAAATCCTTTAATATTATCTTATTTATTTCACACGATAACTCCCTTTATTTAATTTCTCTCCCTCTGATCAATTTTCCAATTAAAATCCTTCAATAAATCCATTGACTACACCCTGAGTCAAGAAAAAATTTATATAAAATATCTTCCATGATTTCCATTTAAATATAATGGTAATAATAAACTTATAATATATTTTACCAGATATCGTTTTAAAAAAATCTTTATAAAATGAAATCCATATATATATATAAAATATCATCGACACTATATATTTATGAACAATTTTGAATAACTAATAAAATTGAAAAAATTTATTATAAAAGTAAACATCACATCCCAAAAAAATGCTTCACTGTAAATTTTATTTTGAAACTAGTTAAATTACAATTTTACCCTTTATTTCCAATATTTCTCAAAATTTCCCAAACATTCAATCTTTTCATTTCCATGTATCTCTTTTACCAAACAATTTAATGTGTTTTTTTACACAAAAAGGTTCAACTGTATAAATAAAAAAACCACATATCCACTTCCTTAAATTAATTTTAATTCAAAAGAATTATATATATTTTGATCTTCATTCAGGACTTCCACTAAGAGGTATATTCTTCCATAAAACCTACACAAAAGGAATAACAGGGGGAAACAATTCTCCATGTGATCTTGAATCTCTATTAGATGTTTTATAAATGTTTTATCATACTCTAAATGAATATCTCCCTAATAAATTAGATAAGATAGATTGTGAAGATATTTTATATATTAAGAAACATAGAATATGTTAATAATCATACTCAATTAAGGAGAAATCAACCCATAATAGGAAATATCACATATAAGTTCTATCAAAAAAATATCCAATAAACTATAGTGAACATTTAATTGATTTTAAAAATGAACAATTCCCATGTCGAGGGGACACTGTTAGAAATATATTTTCAACAAAAATGAACTTAAATAGTCCCATACTCTAATATTCTAATGAATTATATCTACTTTGATAAGTTATTATGGGATCTGAAATCATCTAGACTCACTCGTTCATATCCTACACTTATTTTTCTAATGTAATAGCCAACTCATAAATGGAAACTAAAAATAATAATGAATGGTATGGTTGAACATATATTTTCTCATATAGTGTCATTCCAATGGATTAATTCAGGATTTTATTATATTATAACCCTACCAAAAGAGAATTATTTTCCCAAGATCCACCAATATCTATGAAACTATCTCTCAATGCATCCTCTAATCAAAAAAATATTTGATCTCTATGACTAGTAATCTGATGATGTATTGTTGTGATATGACACAATTAGATTCCTAAATACTCTTGTAATCCTCTCCATATTGAGGAAAAAAATTAATAAAACCAATTAGAAATAATCATCAAAGAAAATATATGAATTTTCACCACTTTCTTAATCTTATAATTTACAAAATCTTCCATAAAATAGATAACCTTAATCAAAAATAAATGAGAGGAATTTGTAAATTAATACATAATAACAAAAATCACATAAAATACTATATGTGTATGATTTAAACTAGTTATAATGTCTATGATGATATCATCACATTTCCATTCCAAAATATTCAATGGTTTTTATAAACCAGATCATACCGAGTACTCACCCATCATTCATAGATATATAACAGTTATTTCAACAAGCTCAAATATTAATCTCTTTAACCCAGGGAATCAATAATATATCTTAATATAATAGTATTTTTTATAAATAAATATATGTATTAGATCATGATCCATGGAAAATATGTTTTGAATGGTAAATAAGAAATCTTGAAACATTACATAGTGTTCTACATTTTCTGAACAACCATATAATAAGTAATCATGAATAATTAAATCCCTATAATACATAGTACTAGGATATATAAGTTGGGACTCTATCACCCCCCTTATAAAATAAGATCCAATAACCATATTATAAATGCATGCTTAATTATTCCATTCTAAAAGATACAGATTCATAGGTAAAAATATTTTTATCACCTTGCAGTCCTTACTCAACTCCCATGTCACATCATTATATGATATCCAATGAAATAAATCTACCATTAAATTCGATTTTCTATGAATATAAAAAATATTGATATTATAAACCTATTAAAACTACACCCACGTCAGTTTCATCAAGTAAAAATATTTTTAATATAATATATACTTTATACTTTTAAAACCAATAAAGACCAAAGCATTTTTTTTATAAATATAATGAATCCATAAATTATGAGAATAAAATCCACTACAATATGATCCAAACAATAGATGATATATTTATACTCAGGATGATGTATTTTTATAAACCCATAAATAATAACTTCTATCAATTACATCAATACACGCCTCAATTCCTTATGAGATTTTTCATAATATAATTCATAAGGAATTATTTCCTTACGTAACTAAAGAATTTAGGAAATCATAAAATTTTCTTTTGGAACTTCAAAAGCTTCATGGAATTAATTTAATGATATAAAATCATGTATTTACCTAGTTAAAATATATAAGGGAGTCATTATGTGAAAAAGCTTGTGCAAGAAAATCTTATAATATCCACCAAGCCTAATAATCTTTGTACATCAAAAAAATTATTCAATAATATATAACCAATAAAAATAGTGATCTTTGATGGGTCAATATCAAAAAATTCTTCTAGTAAAACATTCCCTAGGAAATAAACATTACATTTCCAAAACTATAACTTTATTTTTTTTAATAAAACTTGTTCCACCTAAGAAAATATAAAAAAATCATATAAATCACTGCCTAATCCTCTTATTTCATAAAACAATCAATGATTCCATCATTGAATACTATAAATAATAGATAAAAATAAATTTTAAACACATAATTCATTAATCACATACACAATTGTATAACATTCAAATATTAAAATTACCAAAATAAAAATTCAAAGACTATATATTAATATAGAAAAATTATATTTTCATTTTCCTCATCTTTAACCTCCATACTAAAAAGATTCACAATATAGATAAAGTAGGTCCACTAAATTATTAATAAAATTAAAGTTACAAATCAAGCATTAAAAGTGGGTTTAAAAATAAAATAGTGAATTTTACCCCGTATCTCCACATCCACCATTAGTGCCCAATAATCCGGGATCCTAAAGGGCCACATCGTACATGTTTCTATTATATCTCTTTTTGAAAAGTCATATGAAACTTGATTATACTATTTACATTCATGTGAAAAAATAAATTTTAAATTATTGGAATTCTAAAGAAATTTGACCCACTTAGGTAGTATACACCAAGAAACATTCATGGTTTTAGTTTTTTGTGATTTAATAGAAATTTTAGAATCTAATTTAATCCATATAGAGCTCCATTGTTTATGAAATCATGCTTAATGGGATTTATCATAAACCAAATTTCAGCTACATTGGAAGATTTAATTTCAATATATTGAAGAAAGTAGACCTTGAAAAATCCACAATGAGTGCAGAAACCACCTCCACAACCCATGGGTCCTAGTATATAGAGGCTGCACCATCAAAATTAACCATTACTAATGGTTGGATTGGTGGGATCTAGTGAATAGATTTAAAGACCAATAGTTTTTTGGACCTATCTTGAACCTCCAATATCCTTAGTATATTGAGATCATAAACACCATTATTCATAGATCCTGTTTGAAATTTTAAATTAGTTTAGGCCTCCTTATATATGGCTAAAATACCTGCAAGCATGGAATGAATATGGTTTTCATGTAGTAATGCATTCCTTGCGTTTCATAGAAAATAATCACAGAAGTATCATCCCTAAGAAGAAGATTTTGTACCTGGTCACCCAATATAGCCTTTCTAATAGATTGATAAAAAATTGATCTTTGAGAATCAACATACACCTTTTAACCGATTGAAGATATCATCAATATGAAGGAGTGGATAATTGTTCATCACCATAACTAGGTTCAACAATTTATAATCAATTCATATTCCCAATTAACTGTCCACCTTGGTAGAAAATAAAATAGGATATTCTAAAGGTGGTATGTAACATCCCCAACACCAATAACATAGAGCTAGTTTTTTTATTACATTGGAATCAAATACAAGGAATCAAATCTTGGAATACCGAGCAAATTATTAGTCTTGGAAAACTAGATATATTAATGATTCCCATATTAAATTTCAATATACAATTTACTATATTTTTTTTCAATAATATCATTATTTCCTCAATAATATCCTTACAAATCTTTTATAGCACACTTCTATGATTATTGGGAAATAAAAGAAATAAAGGTTATCTAAAATTCTCACTAAGGGTTATGTATAGAGGAAGTTATAATTAATAGACAATGAATAATCAATATTTGAATCTAAATAACAAAATAAACATTCCATTTTAATAACTTTACTGTCATTAATAAATAAGTAATAATCTATATGGTAATGTAAATAACTGAATATGAATTCCATTTAAATAACTCGACATTAGTGAATAGATAAGGAGTAATAAATATTAAAAGGTAAATAATTGAACACACCTTCCATTTAAATAACTTGACTATCACGAATATATTAGGAATAAGAAATATAGAAAGGTAAATAACTGAATTCACATTATATTTGAATAACATTAATATCATTAATAGATAAGGCATAATCAATATGTAAGGTAAATAACTAAATACATATTCATTTTAATTAATAAATTGTGAATGGAAATGTATCTAGAGATAATATCATTTCGAAAATATCATTGATAATAATAAATGAATTATTAATAAAATAAATGATTAATTATTGGACATCAGGATCTTAAGAATCATGATACCTCTACTATCAAGACCTTCCCTGAGAAATTTTAAAACTAATAGGTAGGTATACACCGAAATCCAATTTTAGTTAAGGGTAGCTGAAAAATTCATCACATGAGATAACTAATGCATTGAGGAGATATATATAACTAAGTCCCACACATTTCTATATGTTCAACACATTACTCATATAATTATTTATTGATTTAATTCATTAACAATATTTCTTATTAACAAATATCCTTATTGAGTAAAGAGTACAGATTTATCAATATTTCCCTTATTAATCAAATAAATTTCAATGTAAACACTGTATATAAAAATGTTATATAGTTTTGGAAATAATCATATCAACGAGACAAGAATATTTATATATAATAGAAATGTAATTTATAATAAAAAATAATCACAACAAATTGATTTCATTAAGAGAATGTTAATTATCACAAAATAACGTGAGATTATATAATAATTTTTACCACTTTCGTAACTTTTAAAATGTAACCCCTTAAAGAATAAACATGAAAAGAAACATTAATTATCATAAATAAATTTTTATTCATGTTATATAGATAAAAGGGGTAGTATATACACCACATAAAATTGAATAGGTGTATTTTAACACATATGTCTCAATGAAATAAAAATTAAAATAAAGTACCATATAATTACCACACAATTTAAGTGAGGATTAATCAAAAGATTTATTATTATATAAAATGTAGGTATACATAAAAATTATAATTAAGAAAATAAGATAAAAAAATTAATTACACCCATAATATTATAATATTAAAGACAATGAACTAGTAATATAACCCAATAAAAAGAAATTGAGTTATAAAATCCGTCACCAGTTAGTAATTTTCAATTCTGTTCACCTTGGATGAAATAATTAAAATTAAAATATTAAAATAACTTGAAGTATGAATTAATAATGATATTAAATGTAAAAGGTTTTGTATGTACACAATATAAAAAAGATTAGGTTAACAATAATAACATATGAATCAATTAAGGGAAATTGAGATGAAGTCCCTTACCCCACACTTTCATTTAGTTGAACATGGTTTAACCACCTTTATAGTGATTTTTAAATGTTATTAAATTATTACATAATGATATTAATATATATAATCATATATGGTCCTTTAATAACATCTTATCACTAGTTCATTAATAATATTTCGTCATTACTATTTTTTCGAGTGGTTATTTTGTTTTATCATGCCTGTTTTAACGTGAAAGTTCTAATTCTTGAGAATATAATATAGTTACATCATCTCCATAATTATATTAATGATATAAATATTATATTTTTCATTATATACAAATTTTCATTCATTATTTAAATTATATCATGGAGAATGGATCACATCGCTTTGTAGAGAGAGTAGGCTGTATGTAAACATGAGTGACATTATCATTTTCTTAACGGGCGTCAGGGTAAGGAATTACGTAACACCATGATTTTTTTAACTTTTTTTCAAATTAATTTCATCTTTTGTTATTTTTAATTCCACACCACACTGAAATATAGTTTTTATATTAAAGCACTAAGTTTGGCTTGGATTATATGCTACATCAAGTTAAGTTTGTGTTACACGCAACAAAGACTTGGATTGTGGTAAATGAAACAATGTGTTTGGATTATGTTACGCACAACACCAAGTCCCTTCAACATCTTGTGTTGCATGCAAGATAACATTTTATTGAACTAAAATATACTATGAATATTATTATTAAAATATTATTGTAATTATCACTTAACCATTAGAACAGATGATATGAAAGATATTGAATAAATTATGGAACTAAATTTTACACATTTATATATAAAAGGAATTTTTTGGTTATAAATTAGTTAGAAATAAATTTTGAACTATTTGAGAATAAAGAAATTCATTTTCTAAGAAAACTATTTTTCTATCTACAAACAACCATTTATCTCATAAAAATGAAATGAACCACTTTTCACGAATGTTTTAAATAAAATTTATATATTATATATTCAATAAATATTTTTTATACTCATAGAATATATTTTATAGACATAATATATGAAATAAACCAATTATATGAATAAAAAGAATAATTTTTTAAACGGTAATTTTACCGCCTTTTAATGGAGAACCTATTTTGAATCTAATTTTATAACATTTTATAATTTTTATGTGAAAAAAAAATTATTTCTGAATTTGGGATATCAAAATTTACTTTGGGTGTATTTTTGGTATTTTTTTGAGAACATTCAAATTTTGGTGAATAGTGATTAATAATGAATTTTTGTTCAAATATTCTTTTCCGTCCAATTAATTTATAGAGTTTAATTATAAATATATTTGGTTTGAAAGTTAAATAAGATTTATTTTATATCATTAAAACTAATTTAGGTAATTTTAAACAATTTAAAATTAAATATATATATAAAATCTTATCAAAATTTTGACCATATTTACTTAAAAAACCCTCTTTATCATCCTATCTGTGTGATTAACTTTAAATTAATTTCTGCCACTTCTGTGATTATAATTTTTAAAATATATTCCATATGTTGAATAATAATAATTTATAATTTTTAATAATTTAAATAGTGTTTTTTACCAAAAAATATTCATGAAAGCAATTAAAATTAATTACAATGATTAAGGTAAAAATAAGATTACTTAATGGTTAAACATTAATATTAAGAGGCCAAATGACCTAGACACATTTATAAAATACATTTTAGAGATATATTTTGAACAATTATCCTCTTTCATATAATTTAAACAATTATTGGTGCCACATTATGTAAGGGAGACCTCTTAATAGTGTTTAACTTTTTATATTTACCAGAATGCCACTCCTCCTCCACTATAAAAGGGAACACACCCCCTCACTTCCTCACACCTTTCAAGACCTTTGGATCATCCAAACACTACCCAAATAATATTTAATATTCCCTCATATCATCCTATAAGTATCAAATTGGGCATAAATCCAACCAGTGTATCCCTTTAGTGCAAACCAAAATGCGTAACTCAAAGAAGAGGTAACATCCTTCTAAAAGCTCTTTATTATTGTTTTCATTATCCACCACCTAAATTACTCTTATACCATTATTATATAAAACTTTTAGTATCCTAAATATTATTATATTTTTATTCTATATTTTCTATCCATACATACTCACACTTACATCTAATGGGTAATGAAATTACAATTCTTCTGTACGAAAAACTACCACCTCACAAAATAATGTTGTTTGTTTTTCCTTTACAAACTATCATGCTTTGTAATTGTGGTGAAAACTATGTTTTTAATTTATATTTATTATATTTATTATGTATTTATGATTATTTAATTTTTATATATCAAATTATTTCATTCTTTCCATTTTTTTGTAATTACGATAACTTTATTTATGGAAGTAAAGTCTACTACCTCCTCAAAGCGATGTGATTCATTCACACATTAAATGGAATGTATTAAGGATGAGTTTAGTAAAATTATATGATATATATGAAATAATAATTATAATTCAATGATATTATATATATACATATATAAATATATTTCACTTACCTTTCTTTCAATACGATAAGAAAACGGAAACAACGTTCATGCGTACGTATGACCTACCGTCTCCATGAACAATGTATTACATTTCATATATCTATATTTTATATATTATCATAAATATTTAAATACATAATATATATTATATATATATATTTATTTAATTTTTTTAAATAATTAAGCAATTATCTACGTAATAGGATCATGAATAACAAGGCAAAACACAAATGATAAACAATGTTGTAATTACCCAGAACATTACATTAACATGGAATTTGAAAATAAATGGGTAATATAAAGCCATAAATGAATAATATATTCTATTATATATAATAATTTAGTTCTTTGTTATATGTATAATAAAATTATATTAATTATAACTGAGTTTTTAATATTTCCAAAGAAAATTCATGACTTATTGTAAGAGAATTTCATCTCACTTTTTTTTCTCATGAGATACATGCCATATTCAACACTACATTATTTTGTGTGGGGTATATAATAATCTATTAAATTTTATATTATTAATTAAATTTGTTTAATTATATGAAAATATTTAATTAATATCATTATTTCATGGGAATAATTATTTTAATGCTACTCAATTAGTAAGGGTTTTCTCATCACAATTTTATTTTCTAGGATAAAAAAGTTATGTTCACCTATTATTTATTATATGTGGTGTGTATAATAACCATGGAAAAAATATATGATTCTTATAATTATTCTTGTAGATATTTACATACCCATTTTATTATCTCTATTTCATGGGGTCTTCTGTTTTAAATTTACCATGTGGAAAATTTTATTGAAAAAATATCATCTTTTATGGGAAATGTTTATGATTATACTTCAATTGATGAACTATTATTTTATATCTCTCTAGAACACTCATGGATTTTATTCTACTATATTTATTAATTTTATATTCATGTATTAGATCCATTTTCAACTCATTTTTACTTAATATAGATTATAAAAGTTTTATAATAAAATCTGATCTTATCTCTCTCTTCGACCAGGAATATATTTTATTATAAAAATCGTGTCTTAAAAATGTTTTCAAAGATGTTTTTTAAAATGATATTTTAAACCCATTTTCAAGGAAAAGGGATTTTAAAAAAATGTATTATGGTTTTCAAATATGAGTTTATATGTTTTCGAAAGTGTATTTTCAAAGAGAATAATTTCATAGTTTTTAAGATTTTTTATATGTTTTCAATGTATTTTTTATGAAAAGGTTTTAAAAAAATCATTTAAATATTATTTTATAAGTTTTAGAGGAAATGGTTTTTCAAAATATTTTCAAACCATAAGTTATTTTTTTCATGTTATTTTAAAATAAATTTGTTTTCAAAAGGATTCATATTTTAGAAATAAATTTTCAAAGAAGAAAGTATATTTTTCTCATGAAATGTATTCAAAAATATATTTTCAAGTCGTTTTCAATCTAAGATGACATAAATTCTCATATTTTATGCTCTACTTGGGATATGATCCAATAATAACATTCATATTATTTCTGGAATGGTTTATGTTTAGATATAATGATGTTTGTGATACCTATTTCTCTTCCACATGTTATATGATTTTGGAACCCCCTTCATTTCATGGGGTATGCTCTAATTAAATGGTTATGATACCTATATATTCTCCCTAGTTAAAGATATGCTTAAATGTTTATGATACCCATTTAGTTTCATGGGTTATAATATGTTGTTTATGAAACCCATCTCTTTTTATGGGTGATGATATGATGCATGTTCTATTATATTGTGGAAAATATATGTATGGTTTTATTTTGTGATGGGTGGGACCTATATCTCTCTCAAATTAATTGGGTAAGGATGTATGAATCGTGATTATAAATATTATATGTGAACCTAATCACTTGTTCACAATGTTATGTGTGCTTCAGATTACATGTTTGTAATGTTATGTAAGGACCTGGTTGTTTGTCCATAAGTTTAGGCGTGAACCTAATTACATGATTAAAATTTAATGTGTGAACCTTATTGTGTATTCTAAATTTTATTAATAATCCTAATTAAATGTTCACAATGTTGTGAATGTACCTAATTTGATGTCCATAATTTTATGTGTGAACATAATTAAATGTTCACAATGTTACACATAATCCGGATTAGAAGTTCACAATGTTATGTGTGGACCTGGTTTCATTTCCATAAGTTTATGCAAGGGCATGATTTCATGTCCTTAACTTAATGAGTGAACTTTCTTCTACTTATACATGTTTAAAATGTTAAAAGATGATGTGCATTCCACAATTACTTGTCTTTTTCATACTTTATGATTTCGTGAATTATGATATCGATCACCTTATCATTCATGTCTTATGAACTACAAATCTTTATGATATTATTCATGTTTATGATCTTTGATATGAATGGTATGATCTTATAATGTTATGATCACATTCTCATACTCTTATGCTCATGTTAATCTCCCTTGTTTACCCTTACTGAGCATCTAAGCTCACCATTTTATTATGTTTCCTCTCCCCAGGTTATGAAGATGGGTTTTAAGTAGACATACTAAAGGGGGAGGACTTTATGGGATACATTGATGATCATTCACCATGTTAGAATATTTTGTTCCAAGTTTCAAAGACACTATGTATTACAGTCCTCTAGAATTTACATTAGTAATGTGCTGAATATTCATCTAAAATGATGTAATATCCATGTATTTTAATCCTAGGTCACTATAGTTGTTATAAAAGTAAAGGTTTTGTCAACCTTCAGGAAATAGGATGAGAAAAACTTTTTGGGAATACTCTGAAAAGGCGTGTCAAGCTTGAATCTTGCATAACCTGGTAAAAGATAATGAAACTTACTACACACTTGGTGGTTTTACTTTGGAAATTCACAAACTCTTCAGGAAACAGTATGAATGATTTAAATAGAATTTGGATATTAATAAACTAGGATGTACCTTAGTTTTCATAGATTATATAAGGGGTCATAATTTAGACATCCTGTAAGTGATTTGTGATGATTATGTGGTTTTCCACTATGAATAGTGTTTCTCATACTATGAATTTTTTTAGTCAATGGATATAACTGAAAAAAACCAGGTTAATGAGGAATGAAATGGAAAATGAAATAATGGCCCTCCTGAGAAACCAAATGTTATAGAATATTGATTAAAAAACCTAATTATTTTGATGGCCCTACCTTATCAAGCCATGAATCATGCAGAGTTTGCAAATGAAAAAAGGAGGAGAAATATTTTTTCTTGAATCCTTATTAAAGGATAATACACCTCTTTTAGTGTAATAAACAATACACTAGTTGTTGTGGAATGAATCCATACCATTGAAAGAATGTATTTCATACTTAGCTATTTAGAATAAGAAAAATATATGTTGGTAAATTATCTCTGGAAGGTGAATCAGATCAGTGGTGGAACTCTATCATGAAATTGAGGGAACAAGGTAATATTGGCTCCACAGATTAGGAAAAACTAAAGAACTTATTTTTTAGTAAGTGTCTTCATTATATTATTCATACAATTAGGGTGAATTAATTTTCACACTAATCTTATAGTTATGGTAAAAAAATGATAGAATTCAAAGGAACCTCTAAAAACTATAGAGAGAAGAATATTGGATTTAATTTATGCTCAAAGCATTGAAGATTACAAAGAGGAAATTGTATTAGGGGAACTTATAGATGTTTTAAGTATGGAAATGAATGTCACGTATTTGATGAATGATAAGGTAACATGAATAAAGGGAATTCCCCAAAGAAACACCTCCCACAATTCAGTGTTTGAAATGTAAATAGTATTCCTATTATGCTAGAATATTATTAAAACCAATGGATAATGATGATGATTAACATTATAAATCACTTAAGTCAGTAGATAAAGGTAATTATTATGCAATCACAATGGATGAATTGAATTGTGATAATTAGGGAACACTTATCCTCTACTTCTATGTTGGTAATTTCCTGTTTTATTTTATATGAATAATTCCTATAAAAATTATATTTATCATCCTTTGTTGATGTTTCATGTGATTATCTACCTCTACATGGATAATTGATTAATAAAATCACATTTTCTCTTATATCAGTACAAGTATGGACCCATGATTCAAATGAAAATGTTTTGGAATAATATAAGATATTATTTAAGGAATAATGGGAGAATTATATTTTGTAAGGGTTACAAGGTTAACTATTTATGGAATGGATAAAGTTAATATTCATGTAAGGAATTAGATATTATAGTATTATCTCAATATATGTGGAATTATTCATATTGGAAATTTTTTTCTAAACTTTTGTTTTGATAAAGATAGATGGAATGAGCTATCATTAGATCTATAGATCTCATGATCTGCTAATGCTTCAGGAATGAAAAAATCACCTTTATTTCTTAAAGTAAGAGATAAAGTGAAAATTGAGAAATACATAATCAAAGGGTTAGATTGTGCATATGAAAATGAATAAAATTGAGTAATTATATTTAGTTATTTAATTAGACAATAAAAATTACTCTATGAAAATGATTTTGGAAAATATTTTTCCTAATACCTTCACTTCTATTGAGAAAATGGTATTATGAATCATCATAGATCTATGGTTTTGAGGTCCTTAAATTTTGATTGATCATTCAGTTACTGATGATCAATGATCATTATCACTCTATATAGTTATTTATGCTTTTCTTCGATGTGTAATAATAACTACCTAAAAATATACTCCAATATTGGTACCTAATTATGAGTTACTTTGGGTAACCATTAGGTTCCATCTTTTCGTTTTAATGAAATTTTAGTAATATTTTTTTGATGTGGGTTTCTATGAATGAAACATTCAATTATTAAACCTTTAATAACCTAGATGAATTTAAGGAGTGAAATTTATTTTATGGGGGTATAATGTAACACCCCGACATTTTTTGAAATATATATTTTATCAAATTAATTTATTCTTTTTGATATTTATCATTTCACATAACATTTAATATAGTTTTTTATATGAAAGCACAATGTTTGGACTGGATTATATGCTACACCATGTTACATTTGGGATATATTCAACAAAAAATTGGATTTTGGTATAGAAAAAACTATGTTTGAATGTGTTACTCACAACACCAAGTCCCTTTGGTAGTTTTTGTTTCACATAAGACAATTTATTTCCGAACTAAAATATACTATGAATATTATTATGAAAATATTATTATAATTATCATGTAACCATTTGAATGGAATATATGAATGATATTGACTATATTATAAAACTATTGTATACACATGTATATATAAAATGATTTTTTAGGTTATAAATTAGTTATAAATGAAAGTAATAAATATTTTTGAATAAAGAAACTCATTTTATAAGAAAACTAATTTTTATATATAAAAACCCTTTTATCTCAATTAAATTAAACAAACAACTTTTGTTGAATGATTAATATATATTTTATATATTATATATTAATTAAATATTTTTTATAACCATAAAATAGATTTGATAGGCATAGGTTAAGAATTAATCGAATTATATAAATAAATATAGATATTTTTCCAAAAGTTAGTTTTATCACCTTTTAATGGAGAAGCTATTTTCAATATAATTTGTGAAACATTTAAAATATTTATGTCAAAAAATAAAGACTTTTTTTTAAATCTAGATATAAAAATTAACTTTGGATGTATTTTTGGTATTTTCTATGAACTTTTAGATTTTGATGAACAGTTAATAATACTAATTTTTTATTCAATACTGTTTTTTCCTCAAATTTATTGATGTGTTTTAATTATGTTTTTATTTTATTTTAAAGTATAATTACATAAATTTTATATAAATAAAAATAATTTAGGTAATTATAAATGATTTCACATTGAATTTATATATGAAAACTTACTAAAAGTTTGGACATTTTTTACATTAAAAACACGCTCTTTCATCCCATCTAGGGGATTAAATTTAAACTAATTTCTGTCAATTATGTGATTAGAATTTATAAATATGTATTAAATATTTAGAATAAATATAATTAATAATTTATAATAAGTTCAAATTAGTTTTTGACCAAAAATATTAGTGAAATAAATTAAAATTAATTACATCGATTAAGGTAAAATCAAGATTACTTGATGGTTAATCTTTAAACATAAGATGCCAAATGACTAAGAAACAGAAAAAAACGATTTTGTGGAATGTTTTACAACAATTAACCTCTTTTATCTAATTTTAACAATTATTGTAGGAAAATGATGTTAGGGAGACCTCTCAATAGTTTTCACCTTTTTATATTTACAAGAGTGCTACTCCTCTTCCACTATAAAAGGGTACTCACCCCATCACTTCCTCACAAACTCTAAATCCATTTTTATAGTACAAAAACTTCCCAATAAGATATAAAATTACCTAATATAATCCTAAAATCCTCACTTTGATTAGAAATACAACCAAATAATACCTTGGGTGAAAACCAAAAGGAGTTATGAGGAGAAGATATAACATCATTCCACAAGCTCTTTTGTTTTGTTTTCATTCTCCTCCACCTTAGATATTTTTATACCATTAATATATAATAAAATAAGAATAATAAATATACTTATATTTTTTAATTTTAAGTGTTCCACCTACACTTATACATATTTCCATCTGCTGGGTAATGAACTAACCTTTCTTATGTATGGTGAACTACCGCATCATGAAACGACGTTGTTCGTTTATTCCTTTACCACCTATCATGATTGGAAATTATGATTAAAAATTTATTTGAAATGATATATATGATGTAGTTATGCCTTTTTATTTATTATATAACACATTAATTCATTATTTACATTTTTCAAATATGATAACATAGTCTGTGGAAGAGTGGATTAACACTACCTCAAAGCGATGTGATTCATTCACACTTTAAATGGAATGTATTATGGATGGTTTTAGTGAAATTATATGATATATATGACATAATAATTATACTACAATTATATCACACACACACATACATATATGTCATTTACTTTTTCATTCAATACGATAGGAGAACCGAAATAATGTTCATGCATACGTACAACCTGCAATATTTATGAACGGTGTATTCCACATCATATATCTATATTATATAGTTTTTTATAAATATTTATATAAATAATATATATGATGTATAAATCATGTTTTATATTTTTTAAATAATTAAATCATGATCTATGTAAGTTAATCATGAATAACAAGTAAAAATACGTACGATAAACAAAGCGATTATTACCATAAACAATACTTTAACATGGAATTGTTAATAAAAGAGTAATAGAAAGTCATAATATAATCATATATGGTATTATATTTAAAAATTTGGTTCTGTGGTATATTTATAATAAACATATATTTGTTATACATGAGGATTGAATGTGACTGAATAAAATTGAAGACTCTAGGTAAGACAATTTCATCTCAATTTTTATTTCTGTGAGATACATGCCGTATTCACCACTCGCTTATTTGGTGTGGTGTACATACTTACCTTTTATATTTATATCATTAATTTAATTTATTTAATGATATTAAAATATTTATTTAATGTTATTATTTCATGGGGATCAGGATTATTATGTTACTCATGTAGTAAGAGTTCTATCGTCTCATATCATATTTATTATATGTAGTGCATATACTACCCATAGATGTATTATATGATACTTATAATTAATTTTATGGGTATTTAAATACAAATTTTATGATCTCTATTTCATGGGGTCTTATTATTCAATGTTTTCAAGTGGTCAGAATTTATTGAAATAATCTCATCAATTATAGGGATTGTTTATGATTATATTTCCATTGATGAAATATTATGATCCATCTCCCAAGAACAGTCATGAATATTATTATAAAAAGTTTATTAAATTTATATTCATTTATTAGTACCATTTTAACACTCTTTAATAATAAATATAATTAATAAAATGTTTTAATAAATTTTTACTTTATCTCTCTCTTCGGTCGAACATCTATTTTATAAAAAGAAACCATATTTTCAAAATGTTTTCCAATAAGTTTTTAAAATGATATTTGAAGACAATTTTCAATGAAAATTTATTTTTAATTTTTTTATGCATTTCAAATATTCATATATATTTTTTCAGAAGGGTAATTTCAAAGAGGACAATTTCAATGTTTTCATTCCTTTTTTATAAGTTTTCAAATAATTTTCAAAGAAAAGGTTTTCAAAAAATATTTTTAAGATTATTTTTTAAGTTTTCAAGGAAAATTTTTTTACAAATGGTTTTTAATAAATCTTTTTATATTTTAAATTTATATTTAATGTAAATTGTTTTAAAAAAAATTCATGTTTTAAAAAAAATTCAAAGAATAAATGATATTTTTATAAAGAAATGTTTTCAAAATATATTTCCACATTATATTCCATCTAAGATGAAAAAAATGTTTATATTTTATTATATACTTGGGATATTATCCAAGAATATCATTCCTATTCTTTCTTTAATATTTTTTATTGAATGATTATTATGAAACCCTTTTATCTTCCATGGGTTATATGCTTTTTAAAGCCATTTCATTTCATGTATCATTCTTTTATTAAATGATTACGAGACCTATATCATTTCTATAGGAAATTATATGATGAAATTTTATGATACCTATTTCATTTAATGGGTTATGATATGATGTCCATGAAACCCAAATATTTTTATGGGTTATGATATTATGAATGTTTTATTATCATATGGAACATGTATGTATGATTTGTTTATGTAATGGTGAGACATATAGCTAACTCCAATGCATTGAGAAATTATGTATGACTTATGGGTATAAATATTATTTGGGAAAATTATTACATGTTAAAAATGTTATGTATGAACCTGATTACATGTTCAGAATGTTATGCATGGACCTCATTTCATGTCCATAAGTTTATGAATGAACCTAACTACCTATTCACAATGTTATGAGTGAAACTTATTATATGTTACAAATGTTATATGTGAAACTGATTATATATTCATAATGTTATGAATGGCCCTAGATTAATGTCCAAATTTTTTTGTGTGGACCAGATTACATGTTTATAATGTTATGCATAAACCTGATTACATGTTTTAAACATTATTCTTGGACCCGGTTTCATGTTCATAAGTTTATTTGAGAGCCTAATTTCATGTAATTAATTTAATTATTTTACTTGTATTTAATTATACATGTTCACAATGTTATAAGATGATGTGTATGCCCCTATTCCATGTCTTATTCATATGTTATGTTTTTATGGATTATTATATAGATTACCTTATCATTAATGTTTTATGAACTTCTAATATTGATGCAATAATTTAGGTCTATGATATTGTATTTTCATGGTAAGAAATTATAATTTTATCTTCACATTATCATACCCTTATACTAATATTTATCTCCCTTATTTACCCTTACTTAGTATCTGATCTCACCCCTTTCTTGTGTCTCCTTTCAACAGGTTATAAATAAATGTTTTAAGTATAAGTACTAAATGGGAAGATATTTATGGGATACATTGAAGATATTTAAATATGTTACAATATTTTTCATCCATATTTTAAAATACACTAAACAATTATGTTCTTGGTGCATGTGCTTTATAAATGTTCTGAATATTCATAAACAATTATGTAATATCCAAGTATGTTAATCCTGGGTTGCTATAAAGTAGCTGATATATTAGTTTTAAAGAATAAATATAATCTCATATATGTCACATATATTAATTAAATTTATCCTTAATACATTCCATGTAATGCATAAGTGAAAACAATCACATAGTTTCTTGGGGCGGTAGTCCATCATACATATGAGTGACATTATCATATTTTAAATTACATGGGAAGTAAGAATTTATATGTGACATTATAATTAATAAATTATAATAATATCATAAATAATATATATATAATTTAAATCCACTATTATAATCAATAGTTAGATGAATTTATAGAAAACTAGTTACATCAATTCACGAGGTGGTAGTACACCGTACACACAAACCAATTTTTTTCCCTATTTGATGGAGAATGATTTGGATATATTAATCTCCATAACATAAAAAAGTATCATTATATGGGAGATATTGGTGTTATTAAACTATCATGATTTAAAAATATTTTATGGATGTGGAAGAACATAAATAAAAAATGCTTATTTTAGAACGTTACCTCTTCTTTAGATAACTTCTTTATGTCTGCACCAAAATACTTAAAAGGTTATATTTATGAAAAAACGAGATCTAGGATATTATTATGGGAGTAAAGAATTTATTTGGGTTGGTATTTTTGGAAAAATTGGATTTGGAATTGTGATGATGGGAGGAGAGAGTGGATTTTTTTAATCTTGAGAGAGGACACACATGGAATATTTAAAAAGATTTAATTACACCCATTTTTATCTTTAAAAAATCATAAAAAACGAGTATTTATCAAATAATATACTTTATAAAGTTGAAATATTCCCATAAAATGGGTGTTGGATAAGTTTTTAGGTCATTAAAACCCTTATCTTCATAGTTTAACCCCCGAAAAATCAGTTTTCACCTTAACCGCGATAATTAATTTTTTCTGGTTTTATTATTCATAATGGTAAAAAATTATGATGAAATTATAATATAATAAATATCATGGTGATTATTGATATTAAATCTATTCTCTCAAATTCTATTTAAAAAATTGGTAGAATACAATTTGAAATTATACCCACAGGCACGACGAAAAAATGATGTTCCAAAGAGAAAATTATCAAAAGTTTTTAATATAAAACTTAAATATTAAATTCATTATAATGAAATAAATTAGTTAAATTTGAATATAATTTTATGTATTTTATTTTAAATCCAATTTAAAATATAATTAAACCTTTTAAATTATTTAAATATAAAGATGATTGTCAATATAAATTGACCCTAAGATAATTATTATATATTTTATAAAAAAGTTAAGTTAAATTTATATTTTTTCCGTAAAGGTAGTAAAAAATAATTTGAAGTTATTTTCATAAATTTGACTAAAAGTTCCTTTAGAAAAATTAAATTTATTTGAAATTATTTCTTTTTCTTTCAAATGATTCATATTTTATTTATAATAAATAGATAATAAATGAATATTTTTATACATGTGTAAACCATATAATTTTTATAATTTAGTTAGTACTATTCATACCTTCTGACTTAATGTCTAGTTTATAACGATCATATTTTAAATAATAATATTTTATTATAGTATTATGTTTTGTATGAACATGATGTTGCATACATCACAAGATATTGAAGTGATTTAATTTAATAAAAATAAATATATCATAACGTCTCAGTGTGTTATATTATCATCTAATCTTAGTATTATGTCTCATATATTCTATAGAACCATGTTTTCTTCTTTTAAAATCATGGGGTGTTACATTCTTCCCCCTTAAATAAATTTCATCCTCACAATTTAATTTTGATTTCAATAATCAAGGGGTTGGAATTTGAAAATAAATTTGTTTTAAAACCACATCATAAAAAAGGTTAATAAAAATCCACTTAATAATATATAAAGGTAATTACAAAGTTCATCTGGACTAACACATACTTGGTTTCCAAATGGGAGAAAATTGGTGGAATGTGATAATATTTACATGGAAGACAAGAAGAATAATTATAGAGAGTGATAGAGATCATTGATCATGATAAAGTGAATGAAAAATGAAAAGTTATGTACCCAAAAACTATAAATATGTTATGATTTAAAATAAAATTTTATTTTTTGGATATATAGGTAATATAATATTTTTTTCAATATCCTTTTCCAATATTTGATGAATTTATTTTTACCATGTTGACTATAAACATGAGAAAATATACCTACTTGATATATTTATATTTCATAAGAACAATTTTTAGCCTCTAGTTGTTTTTTGATCAATTTCCACTTCATATCTTACTCCTTGAAATAAGTATCCAAAAATTAGTTTTTATGCCTGAAGAACTAAAATTTAGTTTTAAAGGATCATAAAATCCATTAAAGAGTCATAAGTCCTTGCATCAATATATAAATATTTTCTAAAACTATGTGGTTAGAAAAATTTATCAAATATAATATATTAATATATAAACCACAATAGTAAAATCACTCGATCAACATTAATATTTATCCATCGAAGCGTTTAAGTAAAAACAATGATATATTTACTAAACCATCATGTAGGCTAGTGGTACGTGTAACACCCTTGTCTCCCATCAGTTATGGGTTCAAGACCCATATATTCTCCAAATGTGACGGGTTTTAACCTGACATATGGGTTATAATTTTTCTAAAGCTACATTTATATAATTCTTATAACATTAAAAAAGCATAATAACCCATAATTATTTTAACATTAAAGACTAGATAATCCCTAATGGTTTCCAATACCTTCAAACTTATTCCATTAGAATTAAGGGAATTATTCCTTAAATATCATTTTAAATAAAATATATACGAAGATAAGGGGTTGTATTGACATAAATTTCTCAAAAAATAACATTAATCTTAATATAATCCCATCACATAAAATTGAAAAAGTGGTGTTTAGGACTTTGATCATATGATAAATCATAAACCCATAAACACATGATTATGTCCATAACTCTTATGTTAATTAATACATACATTCATTTAAAATTAAACACAATCCTTATATTTTTCATGATTATTATAACCAAAATACCATTATTAGAAAAATAATTCTACAATATAATTATGGAATCCCAATACATAAATAATCTAACCATTTTATTTCAACATAGGTTCTTCTTTGGTTTAGGGGTAAACCATTAAAAGAGTGTATTGAATCAAATAACTCTCAGGTTCCCCACATTTGAGACAATGAACTATATATAGATCCCAAGGATGAAATTTATTTCCTTCTACAGTACTCTTCATTTTTTTCTCAGCAATTAATTTCATTATGCCCTTAGTTTACCCAAAAAATTATTTTACCATTCCTTTGATACATTTTCCAGGGTGTATACGTCTATATTTCTAAAAAGAATGAAATCTATCCATGTTTCCTCTATGCCCTCTATCACTAAATCCATTAGCGAACTCCATCATTCTCTTATTTAGTGAGTTCTAGAGTTGGTTAAGGTATATAATTTTTATCATATTTCAGGATAACTGATTAAGAATAATCAAAATATTTTTCAATACAGTCATCATCCTATTTGGTTTCACATAGTCTCCACATTTTCTATCATGTTCAATGTTAACTCGATTCCTTTAGGGTCCATTCATTGAATAAAGAAAAAATTATAGTGTGAGAAACAATATTCATAAAGGTAAAAATATATAATTATTTATAGGTTGTCTAAATTATGATACCTTATTTTCAATTTAAGACACCTTAGTTTTAAAATAGGTTATTCTATTCCATCATCTATTAAAATCCTTTATAATGGATTATAATGAAAATGTGAATTATTCAAATAATATCCCCTAAAAGTGTCAATCTAGGTGTGCATTAAGTCCCCTTTTCTTGTACAAAGTAATGATAAAGTCAAGCCTGATATACCTTTTTCATCATTATTATCCCTATATACATCTAATTCAGAAGCATGCCCACATGAAGTATCTATTCAAGGATTCATTTCAAGGAACACCATATAATATATTCCATACCAAAAATTTATGATGTTCTTTGAAACTTATCCACAAAGTATATAATATGGTTATGTCCCTAACATATGTTTTTTAATCTAGTTACTAAGGTTTATAATAAAATTACTTTGATACCAACTATAAATACTCTGACCCTAGTAATGTAAAGTTGGAGTCTACTTTATTACATTAGAATCAGATACAAGGAATTAGGTCCTGAAGGAAAAAATAGTTTAGTAGTATTGCTAAAAGAGATACATAAATGATTATTATATTAAATTTGAATTTATAAATTAGAACATAATATTTTTTATAATATCATTATTTACTCTTGTATATCCTTACATATTATTCATATTATAATTCTGAGATTCTTGGGAAAAGAAAAAAATAATTGGGGGCTCAAATTCTTGGTAAGGGTTACATATAACAGAATCTATCATGAATAGATAAGGAATAATCAATATATAAAGGTGAATAATTGAACACAAATACTTTTTATATAACTTGAAAATAATTGATAGATAAAAAATCAATATGTCAAAGTAAATAACTAAACACACATGTCATTCAAATAAATTGACTATCATGAATAGATAAGGATCAAAAAATATAGTAAGGTAAATAACTGATGGCACATGTCATTTAAATAACATGTATTTCATGAATAGATAAGGAATATTAAATATGGAAAGGTAAATAACTGAACACACATTCCATTAAATAACATTACTATTATGAATATATAAGGCATAATCAATATTGCAAGAAAAATAACGCAAAATAGATTCCATTTAATCGATAAACTATGACTGAAAATTCATCCAGAGATAATATTATTAAAAATATCATGGATAGTAATAATTAAATTTTTAATTAGAGAAATGAATAAATATTGTACATCATGATAACATTAATCATGATACCACAGTTGTCCATACCTTTCATGAGACAATATAAAACTGATGGGTATGTATACACCAGAAACCCATTTAGCTAAGGCTATCCAACTGATTCATGTCACAAGAATAATGATAAATTGAGGGGATATATATAACAAGGACCCATAAGTGTCTTAATTTCAATCACATTACTCATATATCAAATTATTGATTAAATTTATAAAAAATATTCCTTATCAATAAATATTTGTATTGAGTAAACAATACAAATTTATCAATATTTCCTAAGTTAATCAAATAACTAACAAATTAAACACTCTATGTAAATATAGTATAAATTTTATGAAATAATCATATCCATCATACAATAATATGCATATTAAAATAAATTTTATGAATAATGAAAAAATATCACAATAAATTGATTGTTTTAGTAGAATGATAACAACCACAAAATAAAGTGAGATTGTACAATAATTTTTACCTCTTTGGTAACTTTTAAATTATAACCCTTTGATGAATAAAATTTAAAAGAAACATAAATAATCATGAATAAATAGGTGTTCTTGTTAAATACATCAAATGGGATGTTTATACACCACAAAAAGTAAATAGGTATATATTAGCAAATATTTCTTAATGAAATGGAAATTGAGATGAAATCCCTTATAATGATTATACCATTGAAATTAGGATTAATAAATTAATTTATTATGTGTATAAAATTTCAATCCACATGAAAATATGGAAATAAATCATATGATAATAAAAATTCGTTACATTCTTAATCGTATAATATCAAAGACAATGAAGAAGTAATATAACCCAATGAAAATAAATTGAGTTATTAAATCATTTACCACTTGGTAATTTTCAAGTTAGTTCCCCTTGGATGAAATAAATTAAATTAAAACATTAAAAAACAATATATAAATGAATCCTGATATTACATGTCAAATTTTCCATATGTACTCTATATAAAATAAATTAGGTGCACAAGAGTAAAATATCCTCAATGAAGGGAAACTGAGAAGAAGACCCTTACCACATGGTAACTTTTAGTTTAATGAACTATAAACTACATTATATTGGTTTTAAACATTTTATTAACTTTTTAAAGAATAATATTAATATTTATAATATCATATATTATCCTTTTATAACATATTATCTTCTCATCGTTAATAATTTTTCATTATTACTATTATTTTGAGAGGTAACTTCCTTGTTTTCTCATGCATGTTTTATTGTTAATCCACCTGTTATAGAGAATATTATATTTTTCCATCATATATAGAACTATATTAATTTTCTATATATCATTTTTTTCATTATATACTATTTTTGAATCATTATTTAAATTTGAACATGGATAATGGACCACATCGCCTCATGGAAACAACCGTTCGTATGTACGCATGATTGACATTATCATTTCCTAAACGGGTGAAAGGGAAAGGATGTAATAAATGTGTTAATTTTAAATAATCAGTATAATCTCATATATAAAACATATATTAATTAAACTTATCTTTATTACATTCCTTGTAAAGCGTATGTGAAAAATTAAATAGATCGATTCGTGAGCTGGTAGTCTGTCATACACACAAGCAACATTATCATATTTTAAACTGAATGTAAATTTAGAAGGTATATTTTATATTATAAATAAAAGAGTATAATAATATAATAAATATTATATACATTTATTAGATCCATCATTATATACTATCTTGATATGAATTTATGGAAAATTGGTTACATTGGTTTGTGATGTGGTAGTCTTCCGTACACAGAGTTGGTGAATTCATTTCCAATTTGATGGAGGAGGATATAGATATAGGAAATTACCATGAAATAATACCATCTCTTTATATGGTATATAATTATGTTATTATTACATCAGGATTGAATAATATATTTATGGAGGTTCAAGAAGAAATAAAATAAGTTTGATAATTTAAGAACATTACCTCTTCTTTAGGAAACTTTATAGGTTTTCACTAAAAGCCATAATAAGTTGGATTTTTGATCCAAAAAATGGCTCTACGATGTTTTTGTGGGAGTATAGAAGTGTTTTTTAGGTATTTCCCAAACCAAATGGCTTTATAAGTGTGAAGATAGGAGGATATGTGGTGTACTTTTATAAGTGTAGAAGAGGACAAATATGGAAAAATATTCAACTACAACCACATTTTTATCATGACAGAAGACTCCAAAATGGGTAATTGTAGAACCTTATAGGATATAAGGTCGGAATATGTCTATATAATTAATGTTTTATAAGTTTTTAGGTCATTTGAACTCGAATATTCTTAGTTTAACCCTCAGTAAATCAGTTTTTACCTTAACCATGACAATTACCTTTTACTACTTTTACTATTCATAATGGTAAAAAATTAAGTTGAACTCATTAGATAATATAAATTATTCTGATTCAAAATATGAAATCCATTTTTACAAATTCAATTCATATAATTGGAATAATCAAATTTAAAATTATACATGTAGAAATGTTGAAAAATAGGCTTTCCATATAGAAAATTCTCATAAGTATAGAATGTTTCAATATCAAAATTCAATATTAAGATGGTTAAAATGACTTAAATTAGATTAATTTTAATAAACTGGAACTAAATATATTTTATAACCAATTTAAAATATAATTTAACCATTTGAAATTATTTAAATGAAAAGAAAATTTTCAATAAAAATCTTAATTTTTTTCTCTATTCGTTGAAAAAACAATATTTAAGAAAAATAATAAAAATTTATCCTAAGATAATTTTTATATTATGTTATAAAAAATTATATTAGTTTTATCAAATAATTCTTTATAATTTTTTTAGAAATTAATTTTAAATTATGCACCCAAAGTGCGACTAAACCATCTTTTAGAAAAATACATTTTTCCAAAAAACATTTCATTTTATTCCTAGAGATTATTATTTTATTTATAGTCAACAGAGAACTAATAAATTTGTTTATATATGTTTAAATCATAAAATTTAAATAATTTTTTTAGTTATATTCATACCCACGAACATTATGACTACATTATAATGATCAATTTATAAATAATAATATTTTAATAAAGTATTGTGTTCTATTTGAACCCGATGTTGTGTTCCTTGAATGCTATAAAAGAGATTTAATTTATTAAAAATAAATATATCATTAACTCTTGGGGTGTTATATTCTCCTCTAAGACTAGTAACACTTTCAATATATTCTTTTTATCTTATTTTATTCTTTTAAAATCTGAGGGTGTTGAAAGACATATTGAATATTATAAATCCTCTCTACAACAAGACATACATATAAATCATCATATCCATAAATTCCACTGATTATTTTAAAAATAAATCCATTTTTATAAGTGATAAATCATTGTATAACTCATTAAAAAACTTAATATCACACTGTAAAGGTAAAATCATCATATCCTATAGGAAAACACCCACCAAATCTTATAAAACTATACTACACTATTGATTGTAATCAATTGGGATAGGCCCCAAAATCATTGGGATAACCTTTCCCAATAGTTTTATAAATTATTGGGGTGTTGGGCGTTGCAATAGCCCTATACCAATAGTTCAGGTTGAAGTGTTGGTATAATGATCCTGAAATTGATATATATTAATGGTTTAACTTGAACCACTAGGTAATACAAATCCCAATGGTTGGAAACTATTGGGATAGATTTATATCAATGGTATTAGACTGTTGGTATACTTTTATCCTAGTGGTTTTGAACCATTGTGCATGCATAGAAACTACTAAATACCAATGGTTCAGTTGAACCTTTGGTATACACAACTTATTTACTTAATACCAATAGTTATTTGAACCATGGGTATACTTTAATACCAATGGTTCAATTGAAACATTAGTATACAAAACATGATTACTAAATTCTAATGGTTCAGTTGAACCATTGGTATACAACCTTACATAATTAATTCAAACAATTTAGATGAATCATAAGTATACGCTCACAATAGGAAAACCAGTACCAAGCAGGATTTCTACAGCAGCCAGTACACACCAGGCTTCTAGCTAGTACACACCAGGATTCCAGCCAGTACATATTAGCCTTCCTTCATGCAGTATCCAGTACACACCAGGCTTCTAGCTAGTACACAACACCCTTCCTTTTTTCAGAATACAACCATAATTTCATTCTGGATAGTTAAGATATTAACCAATATAACAAATTAAATATGAATCACCTCAATGGATTCAGTATCCCAAAGACTCCATCTGGTAGTCTAAATTGATTCGTCTTACCCAATATATTCACAATTTTTAGACTCCATCTAGTATTCTAACATTAAATAACTCTGGTGATCCTAAAAATAAAGTTTCGTGTGTCCCACCTTTTGGAACTGATATAAAACCATGTATTTTATCCTAGAAGAAACTAGTGGGAAAAAAATATAGTTTTTAATCCACCACTTATAGGGTCTGAAATAGCAATTCCTTTTTCCCTTATTAGATATTCCTCCACCACACCTAAGAATAGAATAAATAGGAATATAAGAAACATGAAATAACTCTGGTAATCCTACTAATCATGCATCAACATTTATATCTTATCTCACAACCACTCTATAAAAGTGTATTCCAAATAAAGAATCAACTAGTGACAAGTCTGATAAATGAATTTACTCAAACCACCGAGCCATTAAGGAATCATCCAAGTCTAGATTAGGAATTTATGGAACCAACTGGATACAATGATTTGTGTACTTGAGAACAATTTCATATCTTTAATGGAGCCCATTAAATTCTATAGCCATCAGTACCTTCACCTTATTTCAAAGAATGTTAAATGAACCATGCCTTGAATCTTTTCCAAGAATAGTCCTTGTTTGGCTTAGTCTGAGTAATATACTTCCACCATATATAACTTGGACCCTCAAGTAGGATTGTTACAAAAATAACCTTAAAAGACTCATAAATATAAATATGGATAAAAATATCCTCAACCTTCAGTACCAAAACCAATTCATCTTAAGAATCTTGTTACCTAGATTAATAAGGAGGATTCAAGTTCTGGAACTCTCACAAATAATTCCAACATTAGGAAAAGAGAGGAAAAACAACGGGATCATAGACTAAAGAAAATAAAACAACCATCCCAAGAAGATCTTGATCAACCAATGAATCTATTTAATCCAAATAGGGATATTCTCAAATACAATAAACTTAAACACTATCAAAATGGACTTCAAAAATCCAGCCCCATGAGACATAAAATAGATCAATAAGTAATCTCAAGACATCATTTAAATAAATATAAATTCAAATACTTTATAAATTTTTAAAAATCCAAAAATATGAATTTTTAATTCATTTAATAAGTGGTCCAAATTCAACTATTTAACGTAACATGGTTTTATCAAACTTATTTCGAAAATAACTCTCATTCATTAAAACATCGTTTTTATCCATGAGGATTTGAAAAACGCATCTAATAAAGTGAAACACTAATTTTTTATTAAACCATTTAAAAACAATTATATATTATGGTAAAACATTTCTAACATTCAAATAGTTCAAAGGAATCTATTTTAAAAGTACATTAATATTAAATCCTTTAAAATATTATAATTATGCTTTATTAATATCACATTAAAACCGTGAAAATAAATAACAGAATCCATTTTTATAATAGAATTGAAAAACATTCCCAAAATAGTTTTTAATTTTAAATCCAAAACATTTTAGACACTTTTAAAAATAAATATATCATTATAAATTATTCCTAAGTTTTCTATAAGAATCAATGTATTTTGATACATTCCCATATAAAAAATTCCATTTCAAATTAACCCAAGACAATGAAAACAAACACAATACACCATGATGCATGATAACCAAACCATAAATAAAATGGAAATAACTCAAAATAAAAAAATGAAAAATTTTATGTTTACAAAAAATATACAACAATACAAGAAGATATTTAAGTGAAGATTCATTCATGAAAGAGGATATCCTTATACATGAGTGTTCAAGGGGTTGAGTGACCCAGATAGTTGAAGAAATGATGTGAGTATTTGAGACGAGTAGATCTAATCATGCCTATCAGCAACTAAATATATTAAAGATTATGTTCATGAGTAGACATGGTTATTCAGTGTGTTCATACAGGGATATCTACATCAAGTGGTTAATAAGAAACTTAGAGTTTATGGAGATATTATTTTAGTTTAATCATAACTTTTAATTGGTTAGGGGAAGATGAATTCATTGGTTGGAATCAAGAGTATGATCATAGGGGGTGTATATTCTTATAGAAATCAAAGGTCCTTAGTGTGACCACTTGGGTTTATTGTGGAGAATCTTCAATTGGGGTAACTAACTAATCATGGAAAAGAGTAGTCATTTGAGTCTGAACTTTTTAAAACCTTGGGATGTAATGGAAACCATAATGAGTAATTCAAGCAGAAAAACTGACAAGTTATTTGAAACAATTAATGACCTGATATAGAATGAATAACTTCATTGAAAGGAGACATCTTCTGGAAATTCATAGAGTGTGGAAGGATGGGGAAAGATCAATAAAGAAAACAAAAATGTTAGAGGAAAGGGAAATCCAAACATGTTTGAGTGGGAGTATCTCAAAAAATGAAGGTCCCATGTGTTGGAATTATGGGAATAAAGGACACTAGAAAAAGGATTTCAGTGAGGGGAGATTGAATTATAGAAGATACACTTTTGAATGTGGATTTCTTAATCTTATATTAGAATATAAGAGTGGTGTGTATTTATTATCTCTAATTCTCTTGAGAGTTAGCTATAGAATTTGGGTCTTTATTTCACTTAACATCTAATAGGGGAAGTATGAAGAACTATACTTCAAAAAGATATGGAAAGGTTAATTTTATAAATCATCTCGCTCTAAAAATTATAAAAAAGGTGACATATCCTTATAGATGGGAAATAATAGTATGTTTCAGTTAAGGGGGTTGGGGTTCATAACACGATAAAATAAGACTTTAGTTTCCTTGGAAATAGATGATGTACGTTTTTATACAACATTCGTTGATGGTGCATGGAAAATTTCACACCGTTCCATGGTTGTGGCTAAAAAAGTCAAGAATGGGAAGTGTGGAGGTAGTATCTTTAGAAAGTAGTTCAAGCTTTCCAGTGCACCCCCCATCCCACTGCAGCCCCATCCCCCTCTCCACTATAACCGCCCATCCCCCAATCCATCCCCCCATCCCTCACTCCACATACCCCCCATCCCCCACTCCACTACATCCCCCTATCTCCCACTCCAATGTAGTCCCCCAATCCGCCACTCCACTACATCCCCTAGCCCCCACTATAACAACCTTGCTTTTATTAAAAACTTAAACATGATTTATTACATAAACTTCACTTGATACAACATAGATGATCGATAGGTCTAGTGTCTTTGGGGCATAATATCATTACATAACAACTTAAAACATGAAATACATCATCTTTATTGAAAACATCCTTTACATGACCACTAAATTCCCTCTTACTTATCAGTTCATGGGATAACCTGAGAACATTCATAAGAAAATGGTGAGCTATATATCCCAGTAATGGAATAAATATGAAATAACATGAGGAATACAATACATGTTATACAATAGTAATATCCATGGAGCACAAGAGAAACATGAACATAAAGGCTTGATAAATCATGATAATCATAACATGGAAATGTGACAATAACCCTTAACATGGAATTTATCATGAGCCAAGGTTTATTTTACCTGGATCATGAGTAAACCCTCATTGCACATGAAGCATGACTAAACCCTTGTTGCACTTGAATTATCATGACTCAACACTCATTACACATGACATATCGTAATACAATACTTTACCCAATGCATTGGAGCACTATCAGGTCACACCCTTCTTAAACATATCATTTCACCCATAACTGTGCCACATGGATCATATATCATGGAATCAATCAACATCATAAGTTATTCCACGATTATGTAATTTGGAATAAATACATGAAAGTGCCATTCAATATGTATATGTTCATAAAAGTGAATACCCTTTATAGAGACATGGGTATGGTATTCACTATGCAATGATCTTGGATTGAAAAAATGCGATGCAATTTCAGCAACATAACGACATGAAATAAGGATTTATGAAAAGTGTTGATGAAATTAGAAAGGGTGTCTCATCATATGTACATGAAAGAGACAGTACATGTCCCAACAATCATAATGGAATTTAGATGCATAATAAAAAATAATTACATGGATGTAAAACAAGAGAGTGAAATCTGTCATGGAATTTTGGCCTGGTAATGGGTGTACATGAGAGACATTAATGAAAGATAAAGGGGTCTCCCATCATCTAAACATAAAGAGGGAAGTATGGGGGAGGGGTGAAATCATACCCCAACATTTGTAATTGAAATGAAAAGGGCATAACAACTTAAAGAAAATTGGACAAAAATGAGAAAGGAAGAAATCCCTTACATGGATGTGTGATCCCAAAGGCTTAGGAGGGGATTGAGAGAGGATTATTTGGAGCATGGGTGGGTTTATAAAGGAAAGGAGAGGGAAATTTTTATTATTTAGGTTAGAGATACCTCACATTAAACTAATCAAAACCACAAACTAACCCATGGTTTTTACCCATGGTTTTTGCCAAAGGGGAGTGAAAAAAATATTTTATAAGGAGAATATCTGAAATTCTTAATATAATATGGTTGCTTATGTGGATGTGAGTCACACTCTCTTGTAAAACAATTTAAAAAGACAAAATGTTTTATTGGCCTTGAAGGGTCCACTACAACTTTGTAAAATAAATCAAACAAATCTATTGTCACATTATTTTAATGTTAGAACATATAGTGGTCGAACATAATGTTTATATTATTTTATTACATCACTATTGAGTAATTATTATGTCAAAAATACACATTATATATTTAAATGGTCTTTAATTTTTAGCCAAAAATTCGGCTATCTCAGAAAATTATGAAGAATTCACAATTGGATAATTATGATGTCCTGATTCCAAAAATAAAATTTATTTTATCTAAATAATTTTCTATATTTGTGAATTTTTACTTTTAAAATAAAAACCGATATTTATTGAAAATTCCAGGGTTTTGACAAAAACAACTTTCAAACATTAATAAAATTTACAATTGCATTCGTAAAATTATATGATCTTTAATATTTAATAAAAATTAATTTAATAATAACAATATTTTATGAAAATATTATTTAATTCAAAAATCCATTAATTCACCAAAATATATTTCGTAGTTTAATACTAACTAAAAATTCTATTTTTGATTTAAAAACTATTTACAAAGTAACAATAATAGAATGAATTCATATTCTTTATACAAATAAAAAATAATGTACATAGTCATAGTGCTAGGGTCTTGTTACATAACCCCTTATAACACCCGCATAAGACCGAAGGGTAAGGTGTGTGATGGTGATATAATCAAGGGTGACTCGGATAACATCGCTCAATGACTATATTGGAAACGGTCACAATTCAAAATCGTATTTTAAAATCAATAAACATAAAACCAAAGAAGTTCACATTATATATAACCATAATAAGACATTTAATTAGATCAAGATGAATTTCCATTAATGAATGTTTTGGTCATTACAATATTCCTCCTTAAGAAATTTCACCCTCAAAATTTCCTTTTACCACTCTAAAACAAATGTGGGTAACTTTACTTCATTACTCCCTCTAATTCCCATGTTGCTTCTTTAAACATGTGGTTTTTCCACAACACTATAATGAGGGGAATTATCATATTTCGTAGAACTTTTTCTCTATGATCTAAGATCTTCACTGGTTACTCCTCATAAGAAAGATCATCTTATAGTTATACTACCTCTGAAGAGAGTACATGTGAAGGGTCTGGTATGCGCTTCCTTAATAGGGATACATGAAAGACATCATGTACTTTGGCCATGGTAAGTGGAAGTTCAAGTCGATAGGCCACAACCCCAACATGATCAAGAATCTCAAAGGGGCTGATGTACCTAGGACTTAACTTCCCTTTCTTTCCAAAAATCATGACCTTCCTCCATGGAGATATGCATAGAAATACCATGTATCCAACATTAAACTCAAGGTCTAGTCGACAATTATCTGCACAACTCTTCTGTCAAATCTGGGTTGGGTTGATATGTTGGTGAATGGTTTTCACCTTCTCCACCATTTCTTTGACCATTTCAAGTCCTATAAGCTTACGCTCACTGACTTCATCCCAACATGCTGGTGTTATGAACCTCTTCCCTTATAGGGCTTCATAAGGTGCCATTCAGATACTTGATTGGAAACTGTTATTGTAGGAGAATTCATCTAGTGGAAGATGTTGGTCCCACCCTCATTTGAAGTCCATAGAACATGATCTTAACATGTCCTCTAGTGTCGGAATAGTTCACTTATATTGGCCATCAGTTTGAGGATGGTAGGTCGTACTGATGTATCAAGAGAATAATGAAGAATCTTCCAAAACTTATAGCTGAATCATGGATCTCGATTGGATAAAATAGATAGTTGTACTCCATAGAGCCTTTGAACTTCCCTAATGTATATCTGTGCCAGTTGATCCAATGATAAATCCTCCCGAATTGAAATGAAGTGTGCATACTTTTAATAAGATCCACTACAACCCATATTGCATTTTTGACTTTGGATATCTTTGGAAGTCCAGTCACAAAGTTCAGGGTGAAGTTCTATTATTTTCATGCTAGTATGGGCAATGGTTTCATCATCCCCTAAGACTTATACCTTTATACATTCACTTGCGTACACACAAGACACTTTGATGTATACTCAGCAATATCCTTATTCATATTATCCCACCAATAATGCTCTTAGAGATCTCGATACATCATTGTGTTTCTTAGGTGAATAGAGAAATTCGAACTATGTGCATCATCCAAAAGTTTCTTCTTCAGCTCTAAACATGATGGAACACATAGTTTTTTCCCAAATCTCACAATTCCTTCTTCATTAACATTGAAATCTAAGTATTTGCCTCTTCTGATAGCTTCCATTTTCTTCTGAATTTCCATATCATCCTTTTGAACATCTTTTAATCTTTACAAAATAGATAATTGAGAAATAATTTGTGAGAGGATTGATGATGTTCCCTTATTTATGATTCCAATTTCCATCTTCATCAAATCTAAGAAGATTGGTTCCTTCTCAATTCTCATCTTTGATAGAATCGATAGGTCCTTTCTACATAGATCATCTGCCACCTTGTTTGCTTTCCCATGGTAGTATTGGATTGAGCAGTCATAGTCTTTGATCTGCTCTAACCATCTTCATTGGTTCATGTTCAACTCTTTTTGTGTGAATATATACATAAGTCTTTTGTGGTCCGTATATATTTCACACTTCTCTCTAAATACATAATGCTGCCAATTTTTTAAAGTGAAGATCACAGCAATCAACTCCAAATCATGTGTTGGATAATTATGCTCATGAAATTTCAATTTCCTATAAGAATAGGCAATTAATTTTTCATTTTTCATCAACACACATACCATTCCCTTCTTTGATGTATCACTAAATACCACAAAAAGTTCTTCACTTGTGGGTAATGTTAGCATGAGAGTAGTGATAAGTCTCCTTTTTATCTCCTTGAAACTTTCTTCACATTCATCACTCCAAGAAAACTTTACTCTCTTCCGAGTTAGCTTGGTAAGAGGGTTGGACAATCATGATAAATTTCTCACAAATCATCGATAATATCCATCTAACCCCAAGAAGCTACGGATATCCGTTATCGATGTTGGCCTCAGCCATCCCTCAATTGCATATGTTTTGGAGGGATCCACAGATATCACATTGCTTGTGATGATATGGCCCAATAATGAGACCTCCTTCAACCAGAAATCACATTTGATGTACTTTGCATAGAGCTTCTCCCTTTGCAAGGTCTCTAATACAGTTCTTAGATTCTCCTAGAGATCCTTCGTAGTTTTGGAGTATATCAGAATATCATATATAAATACTACCACAAATTTTTCAAGGTAATCCCAAAAGACTCTATTCATCATGTACATGAAGATTTTTGGATCATTAGTGACTCTGAAAGGCATTACTTTGAATTCATAGTGCCCATATCTTGTACGAAAAATAGTCTTGGGGATATCATCCATCTTCACCCTTACATGATAATATCCCAACCAAAAATCAACCTTGGAGAAGTATAGTGCTCCAGGGAGCTGATCGAACAACTCATAGATTTGTGGGAGAGGATACTTGTTCTTTATCTTGATTTTTTTAATCTCGGGATAATCGATGCAAAGGCGCATTGACCCATCTTTCTTATTAATGAAGATGACTGGTGCACCCCATGGTAAATAACTTGGGTGTATAAACCGTATATCTAGATTCTCCTGTAGTTATTGTTTCAGCTCCTCAAGCTCCACAACAGCCATTATATACGGAGTATTGGATATTGTAAACTCCCTAGGTATAATATCAATTTAGAATTAAACATCTCTTCTAAGAGGAAGACCAAAAAATTCCTCAGGAAACACTTCAGTGAATTCCCTCACAATTGGCATGTCATCAAGGATGGTTTCCTCCTTAGAATAAATCATCTGAGCTACATACTCATGCTCATAACTTAGTAATATCCATGATTGAGATGATGGAGATAAATAAAATTCATCTTCCTCCTTACACTTATATATAATTGGGGGTTGATCTCTACATGGAGAGTGATTTCCCTCTCACAACAATTTATGTTGGATTTATATAAGGAAATCCAATCCATGCCAATAATTATATCAAATTAAACCAGAGGGTGTATGACAAGGTTCTCCGGGAAATTCAATCCACATATTATGATAAGGGAGGAGTTATATTCATGGGATGCAATGATTTCCCCATTTTCCATACTCACCGACATCATTACTTCCATGATTATTTGTGCTTCTGGGATTGTTCTAAAAAACATTCAGGATATAAAAGAATGTGTAGAATCAGAATAAAAAAGTATGTCATCTATTCTTGAATGAATAACTAGAATACCTGTCACCACTTCGTTGTCCGGGTTCACTTCGGCAGTTGTGATTACAAAAGATCTCCCCTACTGCCTTGGAGGTTGTTGGTTTCCTCCAAAAATCCTTGTCTAACAGAACTGATTCACAAGATGCCCTGGTTCTTTATAGTTGTATCAATGAATAAGTCATTGAGGTTTTAATGTAGAATTCCTCTCCTCTATTTCTTCCGTCGGTTTTTCTTGTTGGAAGTTAACAGCTAGGTGCAGTTTTCTTCCACACCTAAAGAATTTCCTCGTCTCTTTCATGCAATTTCCAGGGTGCTTATTTCCGTACCTTTGGCATGTGGGGTGCTGGATCTTCTTAGCACTGTTGGATTTATCCATAGGAACACCAGCATTGAAGTCCACCTTATAATTATTATCCCCGTGATACCCTTGAGATTCTCTGATCTTCATTTTGACCTTGAGGGCACATCAAATGATTTACTCATAGCTGTCAAAGTCATGGATCACTAATGCTTTTCGTAGACTAGGTCTCAGCCTACCAATGAAGCAGTCAACCATGCATTCATGGGAAATGAGAATACTGGAGTCATATCGTGCAAGCCTTGTAAAGTTTTCCTCGTATGACCTGACAATTTTTTTGTCTTTTTTCATGAGGGAAAGAAAGTCCCTTTCCACCTTAAGGTGGAGGGTGCATGTAAAATATTTATTGAAAAACATCTTCTAGAAATCCGTCCATTCCAACGCCTCGATCTCATCCTCTGGATTTGTATTTTTGATCAACGTCCACCATTGATCAACATCACCATACATATGATAAGAAACCATGAGAACCTTCTCTTGTTCAGAACATTTAATGAGGGAGAAGATCTTTTCAATGGAGTTGATCCATTATTCGGTGATTGAGAGATCTAATGATCCATTAAAAGTACGTGGCCTTTGTCTCATGAAGCTCCAGATAAATACTTGTTCTTTATTGGGGGGGGGGGGTTGAACATTCCTCTTGACCCATGTTTCTTTTTAAATCTTTATTTAACTGAGGGAGAAGCGTGACAATGTTTGTGATTCCCACTCCCATCGAATTGGGCATCTCATTTGTACAGTCATCACATTGATATTCACATCGGTTGTTAGACCGAGTCCTCCTATTACCGGCCATTGGATGGAAGAAAATGAAAGTTAGGGGTAACACATAAATGGTAATCCAGGGAAAAAACTGATGAATTAAAAATAACTTTTATTTCATTAACTTATGAATCTATGGGCTTCAATCTATTCTATTCATGATATACTTTCTAACATATAATCTTAGGTGATTTTGATTAATTCCCTTAATAAGGTTTCATACTAAGCTTGTGAATTTACCAATGCAAATCCCCGGGAGTGTCGTAACCAAGAGTGAAGCAAGGACCATTGTTGTGCACTAGTTCCCATTCTATTCTACCATAAAGCTATGATTTTGGGTTTTACCCCTAGGATACATCTATTCCAGGGACACCCCTAGCAACTCGTATCCAGAAAGGGATGTATTTTCCTGATATATCACTTACTCAATAGTCACCAATACTTAGGGATGTTTTTCTTATACTTATTATTGTCTTTAAGTCTTCACTAGGATTTTATAATCCTAATCCCAAAAATAACTAAACATATCCTTTGATACCAACTATAACATACCTTCTTTTATTAAAAACATAAACATGATTTATTACATAAATATCACTTGATAAAACATATAAGATAGAGAGTTATAGTTTCTTTGGGGATTAGGATCATTACATAACCACTTAAACATGAAAGACATCATATGTATTGAAAAATTATTTTACATGAACACTATATTCCCTTGTAATTAGCATTGCATGGGATAATCTGAGGACATTCATAAGAAAAGGGTGAGCTATAAAGCCCAGTAATGGAATAAATATGGAATAACATGATGAATACAATACATGTTAGACAATAGACATATCAATGGATCACAAGAGAAAAATGAACATAATGTCTAGACAAAGCATGATAATCATAACATGAAAATGTGGCAACAACACTTATCATGGAATTTAGCATGAGCCAAGGCTCATTGCACATAGAGCATGAGTAAACCATCATTGCACTTTAAGCATAAGTAAACCCTCATTGCAATTGAATTAGCATGAGTCAACACTCATTGCACATGAAGTATCATGATATTATACTTTACCAAATTCATTAGAGGGCTATCAGGGCACACCCTTCTTAAACATTTCATTTCATGCATAAGTGTGACACATGGATCATATAACATGGAATCAATAAACATCATAAGTTATTCCACGATTAAGTAATGTGGAATAAATACATGAATGTAACATTCAATATGTATATGTGAATAAAGCTGAATACCCTTGATAGAGACATGGGTATGGTATTTACTACACAATGATCTTGTCTTGTCAAAATGCGGTGAAATTTTGGCAGCATAACGGCGTGATATAAGGATTCATGAAAATGGTTGATGATATAGAAAAGTGTGTATCATCATATGTACATGAAATAGAAAATACATGTCCCAACAAACATAATGGAATTTTGATGCATAATACAAATGAATTTTATGGATGTAAAAGAGGAGTGTGACATCACTCACAGAATTTTGGCAAGGTAACAGGTGTTCATGGGAGACATTAATGAGAGAGAAAGGGGGCACCCATCATCCAAACATAAAGAGAGCAGTATGGGTAATATTCAAAATCATAACCCAACATTTGTAATTGAAAACCAAAGGGCATAAAAACTTAAAGAAAATTGGACAAAAATGACAAAGGAAGAAATCCCTTACATGGAAGTGGGATCCCAAAGGCTTGGGAGGGGCTTGAGAGAGGCTTCTTTGGAGATTGGGTTTGTTTATAAAGGAAAGGAGAGTGAAATATTTATTATTTAGGTTAGGGACACCTCACATTAAACTAATCAAAACCAAAAACCAGACCATGGTTTTTGCCCATGGTTTTTTCCAAATATGAGTGGAAAATAATATTTTATTAGGCCAATGTCCAATCTTCTTAAAATAATATGGTTGCTAATGTAGAGGTGAGTCATACTCTCAATGAAAACAATTTAAAAAGACAAAATGTTTTATAAGCCTTGAAGGGTCCACTAAAGCTCTGTAAAATAAATCAAATAAATATAGATTCACATTATTTTAATGGTAATAAATATAGTGGACGAAAATAATTTTTATAGTATTTTATTACATCACTATTGAGTCATTCGGATGTCATAAAACACATTATATATTTAAATGGTATTTAATTTTTCCCAAAAATTCAACTGTATCGGAAAATTATGATGAATTTACCGTTGGATAATTTCAACATCCTGATTCAAAAAATAATATTCATTTTGTATAAATAATTTTCTAAATATGTGAATTTTTACTTTTAAAATAAAAACCAATATTTATTGAAAATTCATGGGTTTTGACAAAAACAGATTTCAAACCCTAATAGAAATTACAATTGCATTCATAAAATTATATGATCATTTATATATAATAAAAAGAAATTTAATAATAATAATATTGTATTAAAATATTTTGTAATTCAAAAATACATTAATTCATCAAAATATATTTCTTAGTTTAATACTAACTAAAAATACTATTTGTGCATTAAAAACTATTTACAAAGTAACAATAATAAAATGAAAGCCTATTTTTTATACAAAAAAAAAATAATTTACATAGTCTTAGTTACATAACCCCTTATAACACCCTCATATGACCGAAGGGTAAGGTGTGCAATGGTGATAGACTCTTGGGGCGGTTTGGGTAACATCCCTCGTGTGGTAATATCTATTAATTTCCACTTCTCCAGTAGTCGGTTTTGCTCATGATTAATGTGTTCATGCTCGGCCTAGGCATGGTCAAGAGTGAATCCCAATGACACCACCTCCTTTCTAAGCTCTGACAAATGGGATTCATGTGGGGAAAGTTTACTGGATGAGACCATCACTTCCTTTGTATATGTAAATTAGATCTGTTAAAACCCTATATTTATACTAATCATTTGATCACTGTTCAACGACTATATTGGAAATGATCACAATTCATAATGGTAATTTAAAATCCAGAAACATAAAAACAAAGAAGTTCAAATTATATATAACCATAATAAGATATTTAATTAAATCAAGAGAAATTTCCATTAATGAATGTTTGGGTTGTTACACTCACTCCACTGCATACCTTTATCCCCTACTCCACCAGAGCCCCCCTACCCTGCAGCCCCTACCCAGTCCCCACTCCACTGCAGCCCACCATCCCCCACTCCGCTGCACCCCAAATCCCCTACTCCAATGAAGCCCCCCCCCCACTCCATTGAAACACCCACTCTACTGTACCCCCAATACCATACTCCACTGAACCCCCCACTCAACTGCAGCCCCCACCCCCAATCCACAAACCCTCCATTCCCCAATCCACAGACCCCCACTCCACTATAGTCCCCCTACCCCCACTCCACTATAGCCCCCAATCCCCACACCACTTCTCCCCCATCCACTAAGTCACATGCATGTTTCATGTAAAATTATCATAAGTCTCTTGAAAAAAATATAGGTATCATGATCAGAACCAGGAAGAAATGCAGTGGGAGAAAAGGACTGCACATGTTTTGGTTTCAATGAGTGATGATTTCAATTTGAGTACGCCAGTTTGATTTGTGTCAAAATTTCTATAATATCAAAATTATTATGGGGGTTATATCTAATTATATTTCTATAGTTTAATATACTAGACAACTCTAGGATTGTGGAAGCATGGTGGTAAAATCTTGAATGTGATGGTTTTGAAAGGAGTGGGGTCATAGAGACATAATCCTATGTGTGTTGTGATTATGTTTTTCCTATGTTTGTTTTATGCCTGTCTTTATTGTTCACTTGTAATAGAAGGAAGGTTATGGGATGACTAAAACCATAAGGATGGAAAATATATGTGGTGTTTGGTTTTCTTAGACTTTCCAATTCTGGATACTGTTTTGTGGGGGATGTGTTGATTGGAAGTTTTGTCTTTCACTGATTGATGTCCTGTATTTACCCATCATGAAGAAACTGAGCGTAATCATGAATCCATATATTTATTAATTTACAACTACATGAATGTATAGTATGGTTGAAACACTATTGGGTTTCTATATTCAGGTAGTTTACTAAGTTTCTAGAAAAATGTTCAATGAGAATATGACACCAGTACTACGTTTTTTTGAATATATCAAAAGTTATCTATTACTGTTGTGTTTGTTTTTATATTAAATTCATCAATGTGGTATTCAAAAAATTTATTTAATAATAATAAATAATACTAGAATATATCTTGTGATCCCTTGTGTTTTTCTAGATTCAATGGAATAAATGAAGATGGAATAGAAGGCCTTATAAAATTTACCTAGTGTAAAGAGAGAGAACGAATATAATGGGATTTTAGAAAATAGATGATTTAATACTAAGGTATTAGGAAATGGATAAGACCAATATATCCAATTAAGGATCCCAATATCTAGCTCAAGTGTCTGAGCATCAAGGGAACACCATTTGGGAATAATTTTTCCAAAAAAATAAAAATCAAAACAATAGGGGAAAATAAATAAAATTTTGGTATGACCAATCTTTATGATGGACGTCCTTGCCAAAGGAAAAGAAATTAAAAAGAAGCATCATGGAATAAATAAAAAAAATGAAAAACATCAAAGAATATTTATACAACCCCAATCTACATCCACTACAAGTATCACCGCGTGACCGCCTCTAGTGCCCTTATGGACCCCTTCGTATAATATAACTACACTTCATCCTTAGAAATAAGTAAAATGAAAAAGTGGATGATTTTATTAATAAAATAAAATAAAAAATAAAAAATAGAATACTTATATCCTATGAGTATACATATCACCTCCCAATATATAAGAACCACAATGCCCCATGGGTCAAATAATGCTCACACAAGCAAGGAGGAAACATATCCAAGTTTCAAAATGATACTATCAAATAGTAAATTACTATTACTTAACAATTTATCTTCCTATTAATGATATATAATTAGTTTATCTCGATTTTCACATTAGTTTGGTTTTGTTCAATACATGTTTATTTGAGACATTTCCATTTGATTTAGTTTGACTTATTTTTGTTTATATTAGCTATGAAAATTTCATTCATTTGGGTTCTAATTGATACAGTTTGATTACATTATAATTCATGACTCCATCCATGAATTCAATTTATGTAAAAAAAATTTCAATGAGAAAATTGAAATTTATTCATTATAAAAAGAACCCATGGATTCATTCCACTTCTAGGGATTATTTTTCTAAGTAATCCTATTACCCTAAGATTAAGGTATTGAGTCAAGCTTCCCCTAATATATGATATGAAATGTAATAGAACAAGGGGGGGGGGACACAAAAACTAAGGTGGATAATGAAAGATCTATGGTGGCTAATGTTATTTATGGATATGTCTCACATTACTAAGAAATTTTTATAACAATGAAAACAATAATGGATCTTAGGCTGTTGTAAATAACGGTCTATGTGGTAATATACCACTAAACCCGAATTATAATTTTATAATCTCTATGATTCACTTGTATACACATTTTATACAGTACCCATCTTATCAAACAATCGTTACTCCACTATGGGAAAAGGACACTGAAATATTTTATGTTAAACCCTACAATTCTTAATGAAATTAATCAGAATGATGTCTATATACTTTTCTCCTATGTCACAAGTTGATCTGAACACTGCATCCTTGGTGGAAGTCATAATATCAACACTTATTGACACCTAAGGTGGAATTCCTTGATCATCCTACTAAAGAATATTTCCCTTGATTCGTGGCCTCTATTGGGTTATCTTTAGTGATGAAATAATTATTCATCAAATAAATGAAATATCACAAAAGGGAATTAACATGTGATATGATATCATAATAAATCCCATGCTGAAAAAAATGTATCCCTAGCTATATCATCTCATTCTTATGTAGGTAGAAATATTTCAGGTATGTGAAGTAACCTTCGTGGTCCATTAAATACATCATCCTATATAAAGATTTTGTTATGTCACAAGCCATTATATTCTTCAAAATATCTTGATAAAAGTGACTCATGTATTTATCCTTGAATCCATTATTTTTTAGCTCTTATTACTATCCAACATGTACTATAATGTCCCTTAAGAACTTAGATGGTCCTTTTAGAATTATAGTAGCAAGCTTCACCCTCATCTCCCATGTTCTCTATAGGTGACTAAATATTTTCATGAGAGAATCAATCCATATATTTTCTATCTAAGGGCCTCCCTCCCTATAAACTATGGGTGGGTAATGTATCTAAAACTCTACATAGGTATAATACATAAAACGGAAATTGTGATTAGTCAGTCTCAACATTGATCACAAGACTCGGTAATACCATCACAATGTTGATCATCCATTAGATTCACCATTGTTGTAGGAATCTCTAACTAAACTATATGAGGTGTGTGTTGTTTACTATTCTCAAACTGAAAAAAGATAATGTAGAATAATTTTCTCTACATGCATCAAAACACTCATCATATCATAAGGATCATAAAAATGTCAAACATTGAATGAAAAGTAAAAAACATAAAACCATAGATAAAAGGTTTCATCAACTCTTTGTTCAGAAAGTTAATTAATCATATTTTAGTAGAAAAGCTTTTATTCTTATTTTTATCAAACATGTTATATAATTTCATATGCAATTAATGAATCCCTAGAATGATAAGTGCATGAAATAATAATTTCCATATATCTCACTATGAGGTATTAGATGTTCCCAATTCCATATCTAACAATGAGTACAATCACATAAAATAGTAACATTACCCAACATGTTCATCACCCAAGGTGAAATAACATCAAAAATTTAAATGGTATCACTCATGAAAAATAACCCCCTCCCTAGAAACCTAGTTTTACCATTCTCATGGGATAATTAATCTTATGCATGATATCATTACCAATCCCCAAGACATCATATTCTCCTATCTACCAATCCTAAAACTACTAATGAAATAGAAAAGACTAAAAATGATAAAACATTGTGACAAAATCCACTTGAATATGCCATATGGTACAGAGATGGTTCAGAACAAGAACTCAAGAAAACCTCTCCATATTCCATAGGAAGAAAAATAGTGATTAAAAGATAATATATACAGTGGGAGACTATAAAATTTCGTACAAAATATTACTAAAGGAAGAAAATATCATAAACAACCAATATAAATCTATTCAAATATATAAAAAAGGAATTAACAAAAAATACTAACCAAATAAATAATATAATTCCATATTGTATTCCAAACTAAAATATAAATAGAATGTCATAAAATTAAATAACCTAAAGAACAGCTCCAAATAAATTCTCCCAAAACTGGTCTCGAACACCATGCTCGGTCCTATATCCATTCTATTATCCCATCTTACCAAGGAACCAATCAAGCATAGAGCCTCATACCCTAGTCCTGACCTATATATATGATGACTTCTTTGATTCTAAAGGGAATCCCAAATAGGTTGGAGTAAAACATAGTATGAAACCACCAATGGTGTCTACAGAAATATAGTCTAAATTTATATTTCATGTAATATTATGATATTGATTTTCATGAATTAATTAATTTATTATTGAACATCAAATTATCTTGCCAACACTCAAACTCTAGGTTGACACCCAAGGTATGCAAAACTTGATTTTATAGAGTTACATATATGTTTGTCCATTCCTACCATTATCCAAGATAATTTCCTTGACAAGGAACCATGAAAAGATACAATACCCATTCCATGGACCATTGACCTAACACACATTATCAATTTCAGGGATATCTATCATCTTCCATGGGGTAATGGAAGTTATGTAAAGTCTCATTATAGAATAGATTTCATTCCCAAGGAGAATAAATAATTCTATGTGTGGAGTAACCATTCTAGGTATTATATAACCATGCATCAAGAACAACCAAGAGGAAAAACCCTAAAAAACACTAAAACATGACAATGATTTTGACACATGACACATTTTTTAAGTCATTAAGTTTACCAATTCTCAATCCTCATTTTCCATTATGTCAAATGACAGTTATTTTAAATATAACATTATGTATTTTACAATTTCATACCAATTATACAGTTACATAGAAGATTATCAATTCACCTTTCAATTGTGTCAATTCCAATTCACATTCTGATAATTACAAATTTTAATTCAAATGTCACGAGAAGAAAAAATTCAATTCACAACTCTATACATTCCTTCATAAATTTCTAAATCTAGGTATAAGGCACTAGACTCATTCCATCCATGCTCTGACCCAAGGTTATTGATAAGAACACCTCTTTGGCAGCCAAAGGATCATGGTCTTCATCACCAAGGGGCCCAACATGATATATGAAAGGACTAAAAATGAGGATTTGAGAAATTTCTATGGATTCGAAATAGAATAGGTCAAACACACGACATGATGAAACTATCATACATCCTGAAAATACTATAAAACCAATGAAGATATTAGGGACATTCTTTAAATCACCCACATCAATAAAAATAATATTAATCCAAAAACATAAAATTTTGATGAATGTAATCCACCATAATCTCATATAGAAACTTATAAATACACCACATCAAGTCTATAAGAAGAATATCAATGTGGAAAACAAAATGAAATCACCAATTTCATGAAGAACACAAGGAATCTATATGTTAGAATCAAAGAATGGATTGAGAGATCTATTATTCAAGGTATTTGAAAAATGAGGTAGACATGAATTAGGGTTGTAAGACTATAGAGATCTATTTCGGAGAAAGTGAGCTCATGATGTAGGAAGTGAGATCGCCAACTAGGGTTTATTCTCTAGAGGTAGGGTTGCAGGAGAGACTTCATTGGAGGAGGAGATATCCTTTAGTGAATAGATCTATTCGAGGAGGAGAAATTCTGTTAGATGGAGAATGTGAGATCGTGGGTTTGTGCTTGGGAAGTTTGGTTCGATGGAGGAGAGATCTAATATGTTCGATGGAGGAGAGAGCCATTCGACGATGTGTAGAGAGATGTATTCTTGGGTTAACTGAGAGATCTGTTTGATGATTACTTGAGGGTTTTTTCCAACAGTTTCTAAAAACTGTAGGGAAATATTTTCTACTACAATAGTTGTAATAAACCATTGGAATATATTTGTAAAACTAATCCATTCCCAATAGTTTGATAAAAAATATTGGGAGAAATCAAAAAAATAACCCCTATCTCCAATGGGTTTATCAAAACCATAGGGAAAATTCACCATATTTACCATGTACCAATGGTTTAATTTAACCATGTACCAATGGTTTAATTTAACCATTGGAATATGTTACTTAAAATAACAATTTTTTCATGATATTGGTATGCATGTGTTGGTATAGGCAGAATTTCCTGCAGTGAGAATTTCCTTTTACTTCTCCTCATATATATAAAGTAACATGATATATAGCTAACAATTGCTATATTATTGATCAATACATTAATTCACTAAATAAATACCCATTATATAATAAATTATATATAATATCTTATAAATTAGATACATACACTTTCATTTATATCAATCATCACTAAAATATAAAAAATATAACTAATCCTCATAAATAAAGACACCATATTGCTACATCTATAGTAAAATTAGATCCTAATAGAATATATCATTTCCTAGAAATTTCTCACATTGATGACATACCTCTATAAACATGGATCAATCCCTAATTAGAATTTAACTCTAGTGTCTTATGAATCCTTCTATATACATGATCTAAAACATAAACAATTATAAGGTAATAAATGAATAAAAATATCATATATCAAATAAAAAATACATATTAGGGTAAAAAATATACAAATCATAGTTTGAGAACCTTCATTCCATCCATATCTTCTGCACTCACCTTATAATGTTTTCTTGGGCTAAATTTCCCACCTTAAAACCCTACTTCATGCCATATCCTTGTCTATGTAAAATAGAAAGTCTATGTAGTTGAGGAATACCACCATTATGACCTCTTCTAGTTCCACCATGTTGTCCAACATGTGTCTCATTTAGTTTTTATTATTTATTAAAAATCTATAATTTTGTAGAGGTCAATCCATTATAATACTGTGCACTATTATCTTAGAAAATGGAAAAACATTGTAGATATGTCCCATGCCACCCCAAAGATCGATGACTAGACCTTGGAGACCTATTAATGTTTTATAGAAACTAGTAATAGATCCCGATATAAAGTTTTAGTTATCACATATGTTTTTAATATATAATCGATCTATGAGGGTGATATATCATTGACCCAAACCAAATACGTGAATTTAGATTACCTCTCATAGTTATAACATAACATGAAATCATCCATTCTAGAACCTCTACTATCAGGTTACAATGTTGAATGTCATGTTATAATGGAGAATAAAAAATATAGGCCCTCAAATCCTTATATTAAATCATGTCTAGATAATACCAAAAATGAATTATAGATGATATAGACAAATCACACATAGATGAACTCTCTGGTTGAATGGATCATAACTCATTTAATATCTAAAATCTATTAGTCATATATAAAAAATACTTTTGAAAATCCCTCTATAAATTATCCCATTTTATTAAATACTCATATATATCACTTTTTTTAATCATCCATCACTATATAATTTCATATCACTATAAGATCACTAGTAAAGTAACATAGTAATCATTAAAAGTATACATAAAATGAAAATATAACTCAACATCATTAATCCATCACTTAGTCTTCACAACACAATAAGAAACAAAACTCTTTGATAACATCAATATTTGAAAATGATTTATTATAAAATACCATGTCTTATCAAATCTCTATAGTATTGTTGGAAACATCCATATCTCCTTAGTCTTATCGTGAATATAAAATCCTCATATTTGTTCTCTAAGCATGCTTATAGTGGAATAAAAATCCATTAACATCACGTCATACATGTGGATGTATAAAGAAACTAGTTATCCTAATGTCTAACACATGTGTATAATTCTATTATCCATAGCACAAGAAAACATCCTTACCTAAAACTAAAAAATGAAAGTTAAAAAATAATATAGTACCCTAAAAATAGGATACCATCCCTTAAGTATAATTAGTTAACAATAGAGGTCCTCTTCATAGAATACATTAGTAACTCACATACATCAATGGTTTCCTTCTAATACGATATATCCTGAGATTAGATATACTATAATGAACCACGATTTATGTACATGTACATTACATTTATTTTGTGGAATACTTAATACATGACAAAAACAGACACCCAAGACTGTATTAGTTTATTTCCTTTGGAAACATGGAATATAATATTCTAACATGGGGAAAGATCATTAACATCTAGCATAAAGATCTTTCATTTTTTCCTACCTAAAAACTTTCTTTATATCTCGGGGAAAAGAAAACATAAAAAGGGTGAGCTTAAATTATTATTAAGGGTAAACATATAGAACATTAATCAAAACATAAATAAAATAATGTAAAAACATGAACATAATGTTTAAATATCCAAATCAAGAGTCATGAAATAAATCTTGGTAGTTTGTAAGGTGTAGATTAAAAAGGAATATTAACCATGATAAAATAGCATTGGTATAAAACATTGAATTATAGAAAAAAATTAAACATATAATATGATTTCGATAGTAGATAAGGAATTGTTTCCAAGACCATAACAGTGGAAAAAGTACATTACTGAACTAGGTTTACATGCCGTTCCAGACATGTATTACTGAACCATATTTACTTTCTGTTCTAGCCCTGTATTACTAAACTAGATTTACTGTCTATTCTAGTCACATCTATGTCATGACATATAAATCTTTACCCTATTTATTGGAGGGAGATATAGGTCCCACCCATCTCATAATTAAATCATCCTTACATATTCCACAAAAACATAAATCATTCATCATAGAATAACCCATGAAATAAAAGGGGTTTCTTAAACATCATTCCATCATAATCTATATAAAATAAATGGATTTCATAAAAATAATTCTATCATAAACACAATAAAATCAAATTAATTATATGGATATAATCATATCCTTATTTAAAGAGTGTCATCTTTGATGGAAAATAATTTTAATAAAACACTTGAACTTAATTCCTGAGGAAAATATCATTTCTTCATCAAATTTTTTTTTTTCTAAAAATGTCATATAGTTTTAAAAGAAAATAATTTAGTTGAAAATATACTTGAAAATGTGTAGATTAATATTCATGGAAAGAAGGGGGTAAAAAGATTTAAAAATCTGTTCATACCGTATAAGTTAAAAAACATTCTCCTCGTACTTTTTCCAGAAAAGTCAAAAAGTATCTCGTATTGTAAAAAAAGAAAGATTCCTTACATACCATGTAGTAATAGTAAACAAATGGGTAAAAATGACTTTAAACATGCATAAAAGAATAGTAAAAATTTTATGATTTTTTTGAAAACATGGAAATGAATGATAAATATATCCCCAGTAAATAATTATGTATAAACAATATCATATAAATATGAGATTTCAAAATTATCCCTTACCAATTTATAATCAGCTGAATCATATGGATCATAAAATAATGAAAATTATATGCATTTGTAAATATAATACCCTTCATAATAATAATAATAAAATCATTCATGGGTAACATAAAAACCAAACCAAATAATTAGATGGTGTATAAGGAATATGTCCCATATAAATAAAAGTGAGAAAAATAACCCCTTACCTTGTAATTTTCGTTAGTCGAGGGTGTGGTCACCTCCTCTTTTTCATTGTACTTCCTTTGGATATATTCTTATAGACTTTAGGGATGTATTTTTTTTTTGGAAAGCCGGGACCTCCGTAATTTAACTAATAATATTGGTAGGAGGATTGGGTAGGGTTTGGTTGATCTTTAAGGCTCATGGAGGTGTAATTAAATGTGGGAGGATATGTCTTCCTATAAGAGAGGAGAAGGGAACATTAGGAAAGTCTCAAAATTTTAAAATATAATAAGACTATTAAATATCTAAATAAATAAAAATAGACCACAAATGAAATTTATAATACATTTTAGACGACATCTTATCCCCTTGTGATTATTTAACATTTTTGTGATTTTTACATAATTTAATAATAAATTAATTAAATTAGATATTATTATTTTCAAATTTCATATTATTCATCTAATTTGACATAAAGTACAATATGAAATTTTTTTAATTAGATTATAATACTTTCACACATCTATAATATATCTTATGGATATTAAAAAAAAATAGATTCATTTAATAACCCAAAATATTACAAAATTAATATTATTAAAATAATTTATTCTATTTTTATGTTAATTTAATAAATTATGCTTTAGAATTGAGGAGACTTTTAAGGTAATTATATAACTTCTTAAAAATTAAAAATAAATTTATATAATTAAAAAGGTATAATTTATATCAAAATATACATTTAGATTCATTCATAGCTTTAATTTGGCCCTATCTGGACACCTAAATGATATTAAAATACAAGATAGTGATATTTTGTAACTATCTTTGATATAAACAATATATAAATTATTTTCATGTACAAGTGTACATTAAAGAACTCAAAATAGATTATATTGTGATAAGTATTGAATCTTATTCATCCAATATTTTTTTTGGCATGTTTTGGTAATATTTTAAACATTATAATTTTGATTTACCCTTAATTAATTCCTTTATCTCTTACCATGGAAACATGTATTTTTATTTACTAATGGTTAATATGACTACTCTAAAATGTCAATGAATACATAAATGGAGCATTGGTGACATATTTAACTTAATACCAATGAGTTGGATGAGGTTTATATTTTTATGAATTTATATAATTTAATAAAATATTATTTATTTAAAATATCAATAGTATCAATTTTGACTTTATTCATTTGTTGACTTTTTTGAAAAACCATAACATAGATATATGTTCAAAAAACTCCTATAAACCATAAATAACATGTTTAACTCATCCATAAAATTAGTGAATTACATTAATTTCCTCATATTATATTTATTTTAATATTTTTAATATCATTTATTTGATATTTCTATTAATAAATTACTTTCTGCACCACTATTGAGTCATAATTAATGAAAACTATTTAAACTCTAAAAATTATAATTTTTTTTAATATTTAGGCAATTCCATTATATTTCATAATACTACCGATAGTTGATTTTATTCCTTATGAATTAGTAAATTAAAATTAATATACTTATATAAAATGAGGGTGTGACATTTTGTCACATTCGTTTTTATTTTTTATATTCATGTCATATTCTTGGGAAAGTGTCCATTAAGTGATTAAAATTTGAAACATAGATTATATGGTTATAATTTATTCATACAATAGTATTTTTACAAGTATTAAGGTAAGTTTATAATATTATTTGTACATTTAATTACCCGATTTACCTTTAACCACGATAATAGAAATAATTATGAAAGTTACTATAAATAATGCCCAAAAATAAAAGTAACATATTAACATAATTTGGACCCTCTAATTCAAAATATGGAATCCATTTTTCATAATTCAAAACAAATAATTGGTAGAAATTAATTTAAAATTAATTCCCATTGTTAAAACCAAAAAAGGGTTTTTAAGAAGTAAATCTTATCAAAATATTCTCATGTGTTTATGTCCAATTTAAATTTAAAATTACTTGAAATGAACACAATTGGATTAAATTATAAAAAAATAATAAAATTAAACTTTAAAACCAATTTAAAAGATAATCTATCTATATAAATAATTTAGATGAAAAGGAAGTTTTGAATTAAAATGCAGTATTTCCCACTATTCATTAAAAATTGAATACTATCAGAAAATTACAAAAAACTCAAAAAAAGTAAAATTTTATGTTCCTCATTAAAATATGAAGTTTATTTTGATAAATATAATATATAAAAGTGTAAAATACAAAATTTAAAATGGGTGCGCCACCAAAAGGCGGCAAAACTGCATTTTTAAAAAAATACTTCTTTTATCAAGAAAATTGAATTTGTTATTATATCATGTATAGAAAATAAATAATATTAATTTTAATGTTATATAAAATAAATAATGTGTTTAATAATATTCATAAAGGCTTGTTTATATCCCATAATATTATATCAATGTTTAGTGAAACTCAGTATTGCGTTCAACACAAGCTATTGAGGAAGGCCACTCTTACAGGCAACGCAAGCCAAGAATAGTGTTTCATATATTTCAAGCTAATATGGTGTTGCATATAGTGAAAGATAATATTTGTGTAGTGTACAAAAAAATACATCAATGAAATTAAAAATAATCTATCTCATAAAATCTCAAGGTGTCACATATACTATTTCCCTACCAAACCAATATAAAACCTCACATGTTCCTATCCGAACTCCATCCTAAAAACACTCTCTTAGATACCAATTTATCCTAACCTAACCATGATGATAATATTTATATTCTAGAAAACAAATAATAAGTATGAACCTATATGGCCACCTATAATAGGAAATGGGTTGGTGAGTTGGACTGAGGGGGAAAATAACTCACAATATGGGAGGAATTTTCCTCTAATAATAAATATAAGTTGAAAAACTAGAAATATGTACTCTAAAATTTAAATTTATATAAAAATATTTATGGAAATTTTATACAATAGAATAAAACCACAAGGAAAAATAGTTAAAATACAAATTATATACCAAATATAACTAAAAAACATTATCAAAATTCAAATGCTTCACATAAACAAGTTAAAAAGCATAATCACTACCCCCAAAACACTCCCAGTGATCTCTAAAATTTTTTATATAGAATATATATTAGAATTAAAACACCCAGTAGGTTTCTCTAAATAAGATACATGTTACAGTTTATAGAGTATACTGATGCATCTATAATACTCTAAGATAAAAAATATTTATTGATAAAGTTCCCAAGGTATATAAATGTATCACTATAAGTAACCTCAGTAATAAACTTATAATATATATACATAACTCATAATATGATAATGTTGTACATAAATGAAGGTCCCCCATATATAAACTCACACCATCTATCTCATCATGTCTTTGATTATCAAATATCTGGTCTCTATAGCTTGATTCCATTCATAAGAAAGAGGAATATTAAAATATTCTAAAAATACATATGATATCATAAATATCCAACCAGATATTGATCATGACCAATATAGAGTCTAGGTTGGTGGTAGTATATCAGATGATAGGTTTGAATCATTATTATAATAACATAAATAGAAAACATATATACACAATAATTATCAAACTAATATACACTAAAAATATTTCTAATCCACATTACCAAGAACTACTGTTAGCCACAATTTCATAAAAGAATCAATGTTATTAATTTCTTGATGGAATTTATGGTAATTTACCAAAATTCCATTACCAATGAGACAACCCAACATTATAATACATACATATTACATCATTTTATATGTATAATTATTACATATTATAATAAATAACACCCCAACACCTATTTGTTGACTATCTTTGGTGCTTAGATACATGACCAACTAATTTCAAAAATGTTATTCAATATATCCCATAGATAATATTAACACATGATACCCTTATATATATACTATAAAAAACCCTACTCCTCATTTACTAGGGAATAAAAATATAAGAAAATAGTGAACTCAGGTTCTTAGTAGGGGTAAATGTAAGAGATAAAAATCTAAGATATAAGTGACCATAAGATGAAAATATAGGTAAGAGAACATAATAAATGTGTATGAACATCGTATAATAAAATAATATATAATAAAACATAAATCATAAAATATGAGTCATGATATAAGTCTTTTGGAATAATATACCAAATTGAGACATATCAGTGTGGAAAAAGGGGAAATAACCATGATCCATGAAAACATAACATAAGAATACTGTGTTAAATAATATAATGACATAAAAATGCTTAAAACACCATATCTTATGACAAGACTCACTAATAATCCCGTTATCAAATAATATATTGAATCCCATTGTGAATTAGGTTCACTCCCTAGGTCCTAACATTTTAGTTCATGATATATAAAACCTTACCCAATGTATTATAGGGATATATAATTCCAGTCCCACCTGATACATAGCGGATTGAGTCCTTTAAGATTTTGGATCAACTCTCCATTTCTCATCATCTCATGAGATATAAATATTTACCTAATCAATTTAAGGGAAATATAATTTTAGTCCCACCCCTTAGGAAATAAAAAGCATACATATATAATTCAGATGAACACAAAAAAACATTTTCCATCATAGCTTAATTAACCCATGATAAAAAAAGGTGATACCTAAAAACTTCCAAAATTAAACATTATAATCTATCTATATAATGAAATTGGATGGTATTACTAAATTATATCCCTAGTGAATCATGAGAAACAATAAAGGACATTGATATAGATTAAAAACACATTATATAAGCATTAGAATATTGATTTTAAAAATTAGAAATAAGTTAAATTAATTTTTTTAATAACGTCAATTTTGAAAGAAATTAATTATAATAAAAAATTTATTTGGAAAACTATAAAAACACAAAAATGAAGTTTCATAGAGGAAAATGAATACAACTATGGGAGAAATCTATGGTAGGTAAATTTTGAATATGTTTACTTTCACAATTTTTTAAAGAAATTAAAAATTAATATAAAATTAACTTATAAATTCATATAAATTTGTAGAAGTACATCGATGAAAATAAATAAAAAATATAATCATAGAGGAGAAAGATTCTATGAAAAAAATTCATGATAAGTTAGTCTTTACTTATAAGAATATTTTTAGATTAATTTTGAACCAAAGATACTTAAAATGGTATGGAGACATGTTAAATATAGAAATATAAAACATATAAGAAAATATAATGGGTTTTATAGAGAAATGACATATAAATTTTACCCCATTGGAAATTTAGTCTTAGGAAATATCAAATTAATTGAGATATTGGAGAAATCCCATTTTAAACAAAATTCTATATTCCATATGTGTCAAATCATGTCATGCTACTACTCTATTGATGATATTTTCTAGATCTCCCTATAACACTAGGGTTACCTAGTTGGTTTCCAATTACCACTATTTGGTTTTGAAATAGATAATGATCGATATTTGGGTGAAATTTATGTAGTATCTCAAAATACAAACTCCTTTATCCTGTGAATAGAGTGTGGATCTTACACCTATAATCTATAAAAATATAAACAATTTTTTTCATCAAAATAACAAAAATTAAATGCTGAATGTTAATGTAGAAGAATCATTCAATCAATCAACACTTTATTCTCAGGGTAGTTATGGTTCCATCACCCCAAAAATTGTGATAAAAACATATAGTGTCCCTAGGATTCATTAACTAACTGAGTAATTTTTCATAGTATAAATTTTAATCATAGAACCCTACTTAGTAAAATTAAAAATGTTAGTATAGAAATTTGGAGTCCCTAGATCGAACCACATGCAAAATTGAAGATCATAAATAATCTAATAAGTTTTCAGAGTTTATTTAAAAGAGTTTATGGAAAAGAATTAGTTAAGAATAAATTATTGAGGAAAATTGAAAGTGTAATAATGGTAGAAAATATAGATAAAACTTGGTTTGGTTATAATTTATATGAGAAATAAAAATTTTAGGTCAATTTTAGAGGATAATTTACTAAATGTGATAATGAATTCATCTTATGAATAAACAAGTGTGGATAACTATAAACTTCATGGAATAAATAATCCACTTAATTAGTGGTAATTAGAACTATGTAGGTCTATTTTATTTTTGGGTTGAGGTAACCTAGAAATTCATATGTTCATTCATTTTAACCTCATAATAAAAAGGTGAAGTTAAGTTTATCTCTTTCTCACCAACTCCCCTCTATACCATTGGTGTCAATCCCATAATCACCATTTCTCACACTATGTGACTAATGTATAATACAAAAATAAGAACAATTTGATTATAATCTATATTAATCATTTAAATTAAACCATAGTTCTCATACTCTTGATCTAACATAGATTAAGAAAATTCTCACTCGTGAGGAATTGGTTATATTTCATAAGTAAAATAAGGGCTTGATAGATGGAAAACATTTATTTAAGGGAATATAAATCAATGTAATCATAAAAAGTAAAGATTTAACTTTACTACCATAAATTATAAAATCTCAATCCAAAAAATGAATCAATGAATTACAGTCTCAGAAGAATGTTTAAATTTACACTGTAAGGTATCCTATATCAATGTATTTATCCTATGGTATATATCCTAAATTCTTGAGATTTAAATTTCAAATACCCTCGAAAGTAGTTAGCTTGTATATTAAACAAGAAAATCATCACTATAGTTTATCCATAAGGATTGTGATGTGGAGAAAAAAAACAAAAAATTTCCATGAAGTGTTTTACTAGATCTATGGAGAAATGTTTTTTTCCACAACATGGAGAAAATAAAACTTCACTCAAATGCTAATCCTATGAAGATCATGGATAATTCATTCTGATGCTTCCTATCATGTTTTGACTAGCATAAAAATATATTTGATCAAGTTGTATCAAAGGTAATTATTATAGCATGTAGGTTATGTAGTTTGAGTTCCATGGATCTTCCATTTTTAAACCTTATATTTCATGGTAAAAGTGTTGTGTCAGGAATTTCATATTGCGTCACTCTTGTCTCTTCCACATCATAACCCACTACATTATGGATGAAGGTTTACAACATAGCATTTAATTTCCTCATCAAATGGGATAAGTAACCAACATACATATCCCTTACCTATTTATGAAGTCTTCTTACATATCTCCCATGTGCCCTTAATCATTGAAAAATTCTCAACCATATAATAATGTAACATATAACCACACTAATGTATACTAAGGTATGGGATAATATTTATCCAAACATCTAGTGGAAAAGTTTAAATAATTTTGTACTATATTGGGCCATGATTTAAAAAATATTATATAATAATATGGTGGATCTCCTTAAGAATAATCCTAATATAGTGTCTACCCTTTTTCCACAATGATAAACTCATCTCCAATGGAAAAAGTCAAAAAATTACAAAATATATCAAATATATTATGCAACCCATGGAAACAAGTGCCTCTTCCCTCTGAGTGAAAAAGGATAATATATTAGGTATAAAATTTAACTTTTTATTTTCCACTAGTTGTAGTGTAATGAAAATAACAATGGGACAAAATATTACCCAGCCTTCTCAACACACTCCCAGAAGGTGATACTATGACATGGTTCAATGGGTTTCACCATTTTTCCTTTCTCAATATATGCTCCTTATATGTCTCCCATCTCCAATCACATTGTGGTTTAGAGGATAAAAAAATATGGTTTCAATTTTCTATAAAAAATATCCAAAAGATAAAACTTTTACCCATACTTATAATTTTACACAAATCATTATAATTTCATAAATAAGGAATAATTTTCTTAGTAGATGAACTCAAATTATGCCCAAAAGTTATAAATAATTTAGACTCATCACCCTCTCTCCCACCAATTGTACTATTCAAATATTTCAATAAATATATTGAGTTAACCATGAGTTAGGACATGTATTAAATAAACTATATTCCTTCAATTACTCTAATATTTATTATCAATATCTGATATATAATATATTCTACCTAAATTATTTATGAAAATAATCAACAAAATAAGAATTAATTAAATATATATGATTTTAACATAACACCTTCCATTTACTAAAAATCATGATCTACTTAGAAAATTATGAAAATTCATACCAAGATTAAAAATCACGTCCAAAATAAAATGTTTCACAAAAAATTTCACTTTGAGGTTAGAAAAATTAAAATTTTATCATTTATATCTAATAATTATGAAAATTTTACAAACTACAAAACATTGAATTTTAAGGTCATTATATGAATATGTGAGGCTCATAATAGATTATACAACCACATATAGTGAAAGAATTAATCAATATTATCTAAAACTAATAATACTATCAAACAACAAGAATCATTTTATTGGTTATTAAAAATAGATCTTGATGGTGAAGGAATTATGATGCGAGATAGAGTGAGAATGAACACAAATAAGAAAACAGGTTTTTTATAAGGTTCAATATCTCTTGGTATCGTGTGTATAATCCTTGTTGTCCAGTGATTGTTAAAATATTACTAAAATGAAAATTTATTATCGAAGAAATAAGAAATGAATTTCGGATATTTCCCTAATCTCTGATTAAAATATAAATTTTGGGTGAAAAAAAATTAAACTTAATCTTAGATTCTCAAGCCTTAAGTGCCTCTTGAATTTTCTATGAAACCTTATTAAATAAAGCCTTTTACGGTCTAAATAAATCACTATGATCATGGAGTGTCTACCTTGAATCATAATTGAATAAGTTAGAATTAAAAAGGTGTGGATACAACCATTATCAGTTTGTGAAAACATCATAAGAAGAACAATTCATGGTGCCAATAAAGGTGGATGATATCATAGAAAATTATGTGGAATAATTTTTAAAACTAATGATATCAGATATTGAAATGTCAATTATAGGTGAACTCATATATTATATAGGTTTCCAAGTGGTTCAAATAATTCTATATAACTTTGTCCCACAGACAAGGTATGTAAGAGAGTTGTGGAATAAATTCAACATGAGTGATTCCAAACAAATATCAACTCTGATTCTGGTTAGAACTATGCTAGTAAAACATAATTATGGAAAATATATGGACCATACTATGTGAAGGAAGACTATTGGAATCCTATTTTATTTTCCTGAAATATAGCTTGATATTTTTTTTCAATACTTTTAGTGGTACATTTCCAAATTAATCTTAAGGAAGATCATATTGCATCAGTTAAATAAATCACATGGTACATCTAAGGTACTCTCAGGGTTAGTTTACAAATTGATGTTAGAAAAATTAATAATCTATTAGATTTTTATGAGGATAATTTTTCCAGTGATTTCATGGGATGAAATTTTACATGTGTTGGGATTTTCTTTATCGTCAGTAAATGTTTTGGATGGCTAATAAATTATTACTAAATCACTTCAATAAGATGTTTTGTAGTTGAATATATCTTAGAGACTAAGGAATACACTCATTATTTATGGTGGAATAAACATTTGGAAGATATTGATGAAGAAGATGAATAATCAATGGTGACATTTTATGATTATAATATTGAGATTAATCTCATAAAAAATATAATATATCTCTCTTATAAAAATCATATTGATATCCAGTATCACTTTATTAAATAAAATTTAGATCAAGGAATGGTAATAGTGGAAAATGTTGGGACTGTGGGCTAAGTGGAAGACATCATAACTATGTAATTAGCCACAATAAAATTTTATAATAATTTTTTGAACCTCAGTGTCCAAATAAATACCATATCTTTAGTAGGTCTAAGCGTTCCCCACTTCCCATTATATAAATTATTTTAACTAATTGTTCATGGTTGTAAGGTTATATCTCATTGGGTTTATTATCAAAGGGGGAGAATGATTGTATAAAATTTAATAATTCTCTACCAATTGTAGCTCTTTGAGCATCAAATTACTCCCTTCTTATGTGGGGAATTTTCGTGTTGAATTCAGGGGGGATTGAATGCATATGAAATTTTCTTTATGTGTGTGAAAGGCATGGATGTTGTGTGAGCATGAAGACAAGGGGTGTTTTTTGAGTGTCTCGACGCATGGAATGTTATCTCAACCTATTGTTTTCTATATCAATAAATTTTTATGTATACATAGAGTGATGAATTCTATATTCTATTTATATATGAAGAATGTGTGAGATCTAATTTCACATGAATTTATAAGAAAACAAATGGGGATAATTTTCGAATAAGGTGATATATGTTTAATGTTTACTATTGTGTTAATTGAAAACATGATTATGGATTTATCACGAATATTGATGCCTTAGGAGGATTATGTTTATAAATAATAAGGCAATATGTGACATTAAATAATGTTTGTGAAGATGAAACTATTTCCTAGTGTCTGAAAAATACTTTTTCTTAAAATTAGGGGGAAGGAACAATTTTTTTCATAATTCCTTATGTATCATGAAAATATTATAATGTCCAACGGAGCTTGTGTTATTATTATGTGAATGAATAAGTATGAAGGAATCACATGGTGAAGTCAAGTGAACCACATATGTTTAATGGAATCACAATGTTCTAAAAATAAATTTCACATGATTTTCCTAAAGTGATTTAGGCTATCATAGGTGAAGAGGTCATGTAAAGCACTGAAATGATGATACACTAAAAATGATGTATTGTATGTACATCAGGATTTACATGATGTAAGAGATCCATTAAAATAATCTCACTATCATATGATACAAAATTCATTATGTGGTTGTAAGGAGTAATGGTCTCACAACCCTTGATAACCCAAGTCATGCACTTGATGTAAATGGAATGAATGCTTCACCGTGAATTTCATAGATAATTCAATGGGAAAATATCTATAAATACCCATTGTTAATGTCATTAAAAGTTAAATTTGATGATTAAAGGGTAAACCTAAAGTTGGTAGTGTTTATAAGTTTTTCTGTAACTTGGTCACATGATCATGGATACACATTAAGGTTATGTGGATTAGTTATATGATTGTATTGATACTAAAGAGTTACACAATCAAAATTTCTTGATTCAGGCTATGTGAAAAATATATTTTATTTTTATACTTAGATAAGGCTTAACAAAAATTTCTCATGCTACCAGGGGTTACATGACATGATTTATGTTCTTGGGGTTACATAAATCATTCATGCAATGGGGTTACACCCCAGGGTATATAGTATCTCCCTGAAAATTTGTTAAATATATAGTGTATTAATTTTGAAGATAATTTGAAGATTAAGGATTTTGTTGAAGAATCAAATTCTATCATAAATAATGAAAACCATTTGACACAATCCTTGTGTAAGAAGGATACCATCAAGTCGTTAAACTGAGGTAGACTTCTTTTGACACTATGAGAAAGGTTGAGTCGATGGAAGTAATATGAAGGAGGCAATGTGTTATTCCCTAAACTCTTTTAAAAGAATTTCACTTAACATATAATGAATATTACCAAAATATTGTAATTTACATAATAAAGTAAAGCTTAGTATATTAATGAATGGATGAAACATTCTTGGTGTATACTCCTTGGACTATAATTTAGTGGTGAACCAATTAAAAACTACTATGGCTTACTTTATTTCTGTATCTATGTGTTTGATGAATGTGTAGTCCAATATTACTAGTTTAAAAAATTATTACCAACATGGGGACAAGATCAATTAAATGTTCATGAAAAATATGACACCCAGATTCACCCCTCCCTCCTCAAGGAATCAAAGTGTATAATAATTAGTCAGTTAGATGAAGCAAGTTCCAGAACTATGTTTTTGGAAGGATAATGGGAAATTTCTATAATATCTATCTTCAAAACCAGATTTGTAAAACGAGGGTCATTTTACCTGTCCAAAATTTTAGTGGGAGTTATACTTGTTGGAACATTTCCTTCCAGAAATTCACAACATTATTATAATTAGTTTGGAAGCCTCAGTAAGAAGGGTATGAAAATTTTAGTGAAAAACAAATACCAAATCTGGATCATTCAGAATTTAAAAGATACAAGATTTGTATACTCAGAAAGAAGTAGAATTTGTTTTTCTATCTGTATAGAAAAATTCCCAAATATCATAAGAAGGAGTTGGTTCATACAAATTTTTATATACCTGACCCGATTCATTCTCATGTAAGGTAAAAGTACATTGTTACCTACAATGATGATTCTAAAATAAAAGTGTGGGTATAATTTTTGTAACGTATGAGTGAATTCTTGGAATATATGTTCAATTGAAGGATATAGTGGAAATAGAAACTTGGTACAAGATATAATTTCTAAGATTAGATAGAAGTGGTGAGTTTACTAGGAGTTCCTAGAATTACCATATACATAGAAGATTTCAGCCTGGAAAGACTATTCTTGGATAAAAAAATGGTGTAGCAAAGAGAATTAATAAAACATTGATAGATAATATAAGAATTATGTTTCTATATTCCAATATATATAAGGAGTTTTGGGTAGAATAAGTGGGTAAAATAACATTCTTAATCAATATAAGCCAATGAGGAATAGTTGGAAAAATGTTACTGGAAGAACACTCGTATGGTAAAGTAAAAAATTCTATTATCTCAGCGATTTCTTCTGATTATCCCACCTGAATGTGGATGAAATTTTTTTGATCATCTTGAATAAAAATCTCATTCATTCTTTTTCACAGTCTATAGAGAAGAATAATCTTGTTTTCAAATTTAGGATAAAAAAGAATAGTTTTCAAAATCCGACATATGATTTTCAATTAGAAGATATTTTGGAGTGATTAAAACTTGAAGGGAAATGAGATTGAGGATAATGATTCAAATTTAATTAAATTTAATCTAAATGGTTGTTCTAAATAATTAGATGTTTTAAAAATTTCATATACATCTGATTCTATAAGAAAATCACATGTTTTCTAATGTTTAGATATTAGTTTAAGTAATTAGGAAGTATATCTAGTGTAAGAAATATATAAAATTTATAGAAATGGTGAAACACATTCAATAGTTCTAGAATGTGATGAACCAGAAGTTATAGTTCTAAAAGAAGCTGAATCAAAGAATAATTTCCAAATATATTCAAAGGTCATATGGCCAGTGCAAAGATATGGTATTAACCTTAAATTCATACTTTTAATTAATTAAGGAGAATATAAATTATGGATAAAATAGATACTCTCGGTAATTTGGAAATGTTTGAATTATTAAAATTAGAGGAGATGGATTCACTGTGAGTGAATAAAACATGATACCATAAATAATTATCACTATGAAAGAAATCTCTTAAGAATATTTTGGTACTTAGGTTAAACTAATAATCTAATAGAAAAAATATATATAAGGTTATGATTATTTTAAAATAAAAAGGATTCTTCATGGTTTGAATCATGAACCAAGGTATTGGAGTTGAAAGTTTTATTCCTTCAGAGAAGAGAAAGGTTTCATGTCAATAAAATTTAATCATTACAATTACTGAAAGGAGTTTAGTGTAATTGAAAACATTACCTTACTCTTATACATAGATGATTTTCTACTAGTGGGTCTGAATGTATATGTGATTTTTATATTTAAGGAGGGCCTATCTAGAAAACTTGAGATGAAATATCACCATGATGTAAATTAGATCTTGTTCATGGGAATTAAATGTGCTAGTAGAACTAGAATCTTGGTTTTACCACTGAAGGATTAAACGTGGAAGTTCTTTGAGAGATTTAGAATGATCATATGTAATCTAGTTTCAAATCCTATTTCATATAAATTTAAAATTTCAATGTAATGAACAAAAAACGGATGAACATAAGAAGCATATATAGAATGTTCTGTATTCTTTAGTAGTCTGAAGTTTGTGATATGTTATGGTGTGAACTCATATAGATATTGGTCATATATTGTGAGTGATCATCAAATCCGTAGAAAATATAGTGAAAGATCATTAGGAATATATAAAGAGGATTATTTATTATCTCAAAGGGATGTAAGGTATATCTCCTAGTTTCATAGATGATGATTTGTTTCATGGGTTTGTATATGTATACATTAGGGTTGATTCCATTTCTTCAAATATCACAAATAGATATATTTTTTACTTTTAGTGAAACCATCACTAGTGCAGAAAACATTTTTTACGTCGGTTATTTTTTATTATTTACGTCGGTTTTTAGGCGACGTTAATATGGATGACGTTATAAATAATGTTTTTTACGTCGGTTATTTAAAACCCGACGTCACATCCCTAACATCACGGTGGTTATCACGTCGGTTCATATAATAACCGACGTGATAAATATGCGCGGGGGGGGGGGGGGGGGGGGGGGGGGGGGGGGGGTTTATCACGTCGGTTATTTCCTAAACCGACGTGATAAAATGCCTGGGATATCGTTTATCACGTCGGTTATGACAAAACCGACGTGATTAACCCTTCCCCTGGCCTATTATCACGTCGGTTTCTTAAATAACTGACTTGATAAAAAGTCCTGGGGAACGTTTTAGCACGTCAGTTATCCAATAACCGACGTGGTAAATCGATTCCCAGGCCTTTTAGCACGTCGGTTATATTAAGAACCGACGTGATAAAAGGCCCGGGAACGGTTTATCACGTCGGTTCTCGAAAAAACCGACGTGATAAACCCCTACCGATTATTTACCACGTCAGTTATTTTATAACCGACGTGATAGCGATATATATTTTTTTTAAATAATTGCACTGCTCTCACCAAAAAGCAACCAGAAACCAAACAACAAAAATAACCATGCTAGCCCTCCCCCAAGCCCCAACTGAACCCTACCCTCATCTATACCCACCTAACAACCTGGCCAGCCCTCCCCCACCACATTGGAGCCCCACCACAACGCTTGGGCACCCCCCCACCCCTTGGACAGCCCCCCCCCACCCTCATTTACACCCCCACGACCCCTAGTACAGCCTCAAACACCCATTGGACACCCCTCCCATATCCCTTGGACACCCCCCACCCCTTGGACACCCCCACCCCTTGGACATCCCCCCCACCCTCATTTACACCCCCAATACCCCTAGTACAGTCTCAAACACCCATTGGACACCCCCCCACACCTTGACAGCCCTCCCAGACCCCTTGGACACCCCCCCGACCCCTGGACACCCCCCCCCCCCCCCCCCGAGCCCTTGGACAGCCCCAAACACCCCTTGGACACCCCTCCCATGTCCCTTGGACACCCCCACCCCTTGGACACCCCCCACCCCTTGGACAGCCCCCCACCCTCATTTACACCCAACCGGCCCCTTGGACAGAACTCCCAGACACCTTGGACACCACTCCCATATCCCTTGGACACCCCCACCCCTTGGACACCCCCCCCACCCCTTCGACAGCCCCCCCACCCTCATTTACACCCCCCAAACACTAGGACAGCCCCAAACACCCCTTGGACACCCCTCCCATATCCCTTGGACACCCCCCCCCCCCACCCCTTGGACACCCCCGACCCCTTGGAAACCCCCCCCCCCCACCGACCCCTTGGAAACCCCCCCCCCCCCCCATCCCCTTGGACAGCCCCAAACACCCCTTGGACACCCCCCCACCACTTGGACACCCCCCACCCCTTGGACAGCCCCCCCCCACCCTTATTTACACCCAACCGACCCCTTGGACAGCCCCAAACACACCTTGGACACCCCTCCCATATCCCTTGGACACACCCACCCCTTGGACACCCCCCACCCTCATTTACACCCCCCGACCCCTAGGACAGCCCCAAACACACCTTGGACGCCCCTCCCATATCCCTTGGACACCCCCCAAACACCCACCCACCCCCTTGGAACCTCTCCCCCCATACCAAAATCCAGACCAGAAAAACCATCAACAGTAGACCAAAACAAGAAGTAGAGAAAAATTAATCATTCACTTATATAACATTCAAAACTTACACTGTCAACTTCAAAAAAAAACTAAATCCAACCTAAACGACTACGAAATACACAATTACATTGACAATATTCAAAATTACATTTTACATTACAAACAACTAAAAGTCAATCAAACCTGTAAAATAATTTGACCACTCCACTTGTAAGTGTTTGATATCATCAGCAGTAAAGGGTTGAGGGTCATCAAAAAGCTACAAAGGAAAAGGATAGTAGTCAACGTGTATAATGAATAAATCAAATTGAAATATTATGAGAAAGAGGAAATCTTACCAGGTCAAAACTCAGAACTATCCCAGTTGTTATTATTTCATACATAAATCTTAACATGTAATATCCACATTCGATGATGCCTTGTTGCTCATGACATTTCTGTTTGAATGAGTGTAAATTAAATATATTATTTTTATGTAATAAATCAAAATGTACAAATTATAAATGGATATTTACCTTCTCATGTACATATTTGATCTTGAAATTCATTTTCATTGCGCTTTTTCGAAAGTGGACCCATGCCCTGTTAGAAAATATTACGAATGGGGTAAATTTAAAATTCATTATAATATATAAAACTATTGTGAAATTGAAACTTACGTTTCCAATATATTCTTAAAACTTTCTCGCACATCATCATGGAGAGAGCATATCCAATAAAGTGCTTTCTCCCTAGGGCAAAAAACCCCTAACATCCAATGATCCCTGATAAAAGGAAATTTAACGTTAGTGGTTTTTTATGTTAAAAGATAATTAACTCTTTGAGAGGGATGTGTTTCATACCTCTCACAAAAAGGCATCATCCAACACTGTGTGATTACATTCTTTTCAAATCTATCAGAAATATAAATCATTCTTTGTTCCTCATCCAATGCACATGCTTCAGGGGAAATCAATTGTGGGTCCACGAATCCATATACATCTGTCAGCTCATTCCTCTCACAAATTTTATACAGATACCTAATACAAAGCAGACATAAGTATACATTTTTAATAAATATAACACAAGGAAAAGGTGTTAAGACTTACATGATAAAAATTTGCACCACATTGATGCCCAACTTATCTCCAGTGACAAACACCATGATATCAGTTTTCATAATCCCCACACTTAGTTCACGTCCACAGACATGAGCTTCCATTGTAAAGTCATAATGATCCGCCAACAAATTTGAATATCTTGACAATTTGTCAAGACTGCTAGTATCTGCATCTGATGTCATAGATATCTGTCTTTGTTGTTGTCTATACAGTATTTCTTTACCTTTGAAGTATTCCTGTAAAAATAAATTGAAAAATATATTAGTTTTCAAATGATAAAACATTAATAAAAATTTAAAATAAAAGATATAACATCCATACCTCTATGGTAATGAGTCGAAGAAGTCTGGATGGCCAAAGTAAAAAATGGCTGATACTATGTCCAACTGTCGTCACCTCATCTGTAGGTAATGGTATCTGAGCTGATCTATCTATAATATCATGTACAGTGACCCTCTGATTCTCTAACTCTAACTGTTGATGATGAACTGTATCTCCTATACAATATACCATCCCATATGCAACTATATGATGTTGAGGATCATCAACATACAACTCACAATAAGTAGGTAGCTGCGGCGGAGGAGGAGGATCAAAAATGGGGTCCGCAGGCTGAGGTGGGAGAGTGAGAGCTACTGGGAGAGGTGGAGTGGGAGCTGCACCCTGAAATTGTCTTTGCAAGTCTGCAAACATAAACTACACCGATGCTCTAATCTTGTCCTTCATTGTCGCATTAATATTACGGACTTCAGCCTCCAAGGATTCTATTTTTTTTATAAACTCCCTCAACGTTAGAAGTTGAGGAACGTGGAAAAACTTTTCTTACCGATACACCTGCCGGATATCCTCTTACACGGCCAGGATGATCGGGCTTTCCCAATGCCACAGATAAAATATCTTCCCTCCCAGATGGTGTAAATGTCCCCTGTGAACTCTGCTCCTCAAGAGAGTCCTGTAATAATTAATTGAACATTTCTATAATGATTGGAAATATATGACGAAAATAGTAAACTTAAATAAATAAAATAGATATCTTACAATCCTCTCAACTACGAGTCTCGATTCTTCCTAAAGATATTGTCCTTTTTTTCCCTTCCGAGCTCTTTTCCATTTCTCATGTCTAGATGGAGGGGATGGAGGGGCCACCTCTCCAGAGCTTGAAGACTCAGCTCTTAGTTGTTGAAATTTTTCTTCCATCATTTGTTCTTCCAATAATGCATACCCTCCCCGAGATAAACTATGAGGGTATACATTTTTAGATTGGATCTCTTGATGAGATTTCCTTGTTTGCTGTAAATTAAGAATAAGTAATCAATAACAAAACATTAATAAGATCATTTATATAAGAAAGCTTATAAAAGTTTACATTGCCCTTACCAAAAATGATTCTTTTCTTCTACTTTCAAAAAATTGTCTCCATGTGTCTTCATCTATAAAAGGATATATACGACATGGATTCTCACGACTCCTATGACCATAAATGAAATCAGATGAGAGGGTTCATTTGAAATCCCTCCATCTCCTAGCAACCAACGATAAGCATTTCTTCCTGACTCCTCCAGTGCCAGGAATATCAAATGTCATCTGATAAAAAAGAGGTTAAAAATATTATATATACTAGAAACATTTAAAGAACAGTCAAACAATATCAAAATATCTTACCAAAATGGTCTCCAACATCTGAGAAATTATCGCCTTATCCACACTTCTCCAATCATCATAGAGAATGCTTACATTTCTCTTAGCCTGAGTTGCTATAAAACCCTTAACATCTTTATCATTTGGACCTCTAGGAAGATCATCATCATCAAACTCCACGACTATCCTCTCCTCCTTCGTATGGGCAAGTGATAATTTTGGTAAACGTGTGCACCCACGCTTACCAACCTTTGAACTCTTTTTTGTAATAGGAGCATGTGAATGTTCCTCCCCAGATGTATGACCAATATGCTCATCTCCAGAATCATGTGGCTGATCAACTGATTGATCTGTCATTTTCCTTCAAATCAAAAAAACCAACATTAGTTCACAAATATACAAATTCAAATATTTTAATACTACTTAATCAAAAAATAAAAAAGTGTACTAAATTACATAATAGTAAACATTGGTAATATTGTAAGCATGTTAAACAATGATAAACATGGTAAACACAGTCTGTTGTACCCCTCTCTCTTGGATTTTAATGATCACAATCACTCTTATTATGTTCTAACTTGTTTTCAAGTGTTTTTGTTGATAGGCAAAAGATTGCCAAGGAGTTGGCCCAACAAAGCTGAAAAGTGGACTCACTGAGTCCACCGGTCAGCCGATGTGAGCTCACCGGCCAGCCGGAGGGCCCAGGCAGTAGACTTGCCCACTGCCTGGTGTCACCGGCCGGCCGGTGGCTCACCACCGGCCGGCCGGTGGACCAGACAGGAGCCTTCCTCTCTGTCTGGACCACCGGTCGGCCGCTGGATCACCACCGGCCGGCCGCTGGCTCATCACCGGCCGGCCGGTGGACCAGACAGCTTTTCTTTCTGGAGCACCGGCCGACCGGTGCGCCCAGGAGTTCTCCTCTTTACGGTTTTTATTGTTTTATCATTTTGGTTTGATACATGTTTTAATAAGTAAAAAATTTACAATATCTAACATTATATGAAAAAAATAAATGTAAACAAGAAATAAACATGTGTTACCTGTAATTTTAGGATTTTATAGTTGGATTGTTTTCCCAAATTCCTTCGTCGTGATCGTTCCTTATGGCACAAACCATGTCTTCAACATACTCATCATTATGTTCTGTTAATCTTTCCATGGAAGTAGGGATCTCACATAAATCAGCATCTTCATCAAATTCATCCTCACCAACATATTGTTTTTTCCCTTGTAAAACAACAGCCCACTGCATATCTGATTGATCTACTACATAGAAAATTTGTTTGGCATGTGTTGACATTATAAAAGAATCAGCTGTGTCTTCCAATCTATTCAGAATAACAAGTGTCATTCCAAATTCATCGTGTCTGACACTGTTGTTACCGATAAACCATTTACAGTTAAAAACAGGAACTTTAATTTTAAAGTAATCAGCCTCCCATATGTCTTCAATCACTCCATAATATGCACTTGATGCCGAAATTGGGTTTCTGTCCTTAGCACTCGAAAAATGCATTGCTTCTGCAAACACCAATACACCACTATTCTGAACTGCACTTCTGTTGTCCTGAGCTTTCGTATGAAATGTATAGCCATTAATGTCATAAGCGGACCATGTTATCACATTTAAAGATGGACCACCCACTATCCATTTTAATGTATCTGATACATCTGATCTACCAAGCAAGGTCTTTTTAAACCATGGAAAAAAAGTTTTGTTGTGCTCATTCAAAATACACATTTCTTTTTTCTTTGGATGACATTGTTTCAACTCATTAATATGCAATGTGATATACGGTTGAATGTCAGCTATGTTATTCAAGATGTATGATTCTAACTTCTTCATCTGTTCAGCTGACAGTGATTTGACTTTCAAGCCACGAATCCCCTTTACCTCATTATTAACCCGTTCATGGCGAGATGGAGGCAAACCTATGTGTTGCGCTGTAGCCAAGTAGCTCGTACAAAACTCTGCTACCTCCTCAGAAATATACTTTTCAATAATGGAGGCTTCAGGTCGATATGGATTTTTAACATATCCCTTTAATATTTTCATATACCTTTCAAAAGGATTCATCCAACGAAGATATACAGGTCCACAAAGCTTTATTTCTCGAACCAGATGAATCATTAAATGCACCATTATATCAAACAAAGTTGGAGGAAAATACATTTCCAAATGACAAAGTATAAAAATTGCATCCTTTTCCAAAATGTTCAAAGCATTCACATCAATCGCCTTGTTACAAATTGAATTGAAAAAATAACACAACCTCATTATAGTCTTTCTGACACGGATGGGCAATATTCCACGCAGTGCAACTGGTAGAATTTGTTGCATCATGACGTGACAATCATGTGATTTCATACCTATCAACTTCAAGTATTTCAATGAGACAAAAATTTTTACATTTGAAGAATAACCTTGAGGGACTTTGATATCATGAAGACACTGACAGAAGCTACTTTTCTCCCTCTTCGATAATGTATGACAAGCCGGGGGAAGAAATGTTCGTCTTCCTTTAGGAGTGGGAGCTAACTCCAAACGTATTCCCATTGATAGTAGGTATAACCTTGCATTCAACCCATCTTTTGTCTTTCCTTTAATATCTAGCAATGTTCCGATCAAAGAATCACAGATATTCTTCTCCACGTGCATGACATCAATATTATGTTTGACTTCATGATACCTCCAATATGGTAGCTCAAAAAATATTGACCTTTTCTTCCAAATATGTCTATCATTACCAGATTTCTGTGTCTTTCCCAATGTCACATCAAGGTTTTTCACCCTCTTAAAATACAATTCTGGGGATAAAGGTTTTGGAGCAATATCAAATTCTTGTGAGCCATTGAATGCCTTTTTTAGTCTTCTATAAGAGTGATCCATAGGCCATAACTTTCGATGACCCATGTACACTGTTTTCCTCCCATGATGCAATTGACAATATGACGTCTGTTGTTCGCAAATTGGACATGCTTTATGCCCTTTAACACTGTATCCAGACAAATTTCCATATGATGGGAAGTTATTTATAGTGAATAGAAGCACTGCATGCAGTTGAAAATATTCCATTTTATAAGAATCATACACCCTAATACCATCAGCCCATAACAGTTTCAAATCATCAATCAGCGGTGACAAGTATACATCAATATCATTGCCGGGTTGCTTTGGACCAGAGATCATGATACTCAACATGACATATTTGCGCTTCATACAAACTTCAGGAGAGAGGTTGTAAATTACCAATAAAACAGGCCATGAACTATGTGTGCTACTGAGGGTTCGATATGGATTCATTCCATCTGTGCACAAGCCTAGTCTCAGATTTCTAATTTCATTTCCAAATGTAGGGTAATGCGCATCAATTTTCTTCCATTGTGGAAAATCAGCTGGATGACGTATTTTTCCATCACATACCCGCTCATCAGCATGCCATATTAACCTTTTTGCATCATGTGAATTAGCAAATAAACGTTTGAAACGAGGAATTATAGAAAGATACCAAAATACCTTTGAAGGGAGCTTTGTAATCACTACATCATCTTGTGATTTTTCTTTCACCTTATACCGTGATGTCCCACATTTAGGAAACTCTTTCAGAAATTCATATTCCTTCTTATATATAATGCATTCATTTGGACAGGCATGTATTTTCCTGTATCCCAATCCCATCGGGCATAATATTTTTTTGGCCTTATAATGTGAATCTGGAAGATCGTTATCTTTTGGAAGAATGTCTTTCATCAATTGTAGCAGCTCTGTAAAACTTTTGTCACTCCATCCATGTTTCGTCTTCAGGTTAATCAATCTTAACACCGCCGACAAAACCGTAAAATCTGTACAACCAGGATATAATGGTTTTTCGGCATCACCATATAGACGTGCAACTGTCGGTTCTATCTCAATTTGTTCTGCTACAATATCGCGAATCATTTCTTCAATTCCATCGGAGTTACCATCTTGCGATTCATTATCATCAGTGACATTCTGTCCAGTTTCGCCATGCCAAATCCAAGGGTTGTAACTCGGATTGAAACCATGACAAATCATATGATCTTTTATCTCTCTACTTTTCAACTTCTTCATATTCAGACATTTCAGGCGTGGACAGAAAAAAATGTCACAACTTGGAACATTTCGTTTAGCAAATTCCAAAAAGGCATCAACACCTTCCTCATATTCATTGCTCATTCGATGTACCGTAATCCAACTTCGACTCATTATTACCAATAACAAATAGCAAAAATATATATATTTTTTAGATAAGACAAATATATGTTTATATGAAAACAATCATAATTTGAATGTAAACAATTTTGAAATATAAAACAAATCGATGTGTAAACCCCCCTGGACACCCCCCGACCCCTCTGGACAGCCCCCCACCCCTCCTGGACACAACCCCCCACCCCCGACCTGCTTGGACACCCCCCAACCCTCTGGACAGCCCCCCCACCCCTCCTAAACACCACCCCCACCCCCTACCCCCTTGGACACCCCCCTGGACACCCCCAACACCCACCCACACCCTTGGACAGCCCCCCACACCCACCCACCCCCTTGGAAACCCCCCTGGACACCCCCCGACCCCTCTGGATAGCCCCCCACCCCTCCTGGACACCACCCCCCACCCCCTACCCCCTTGGACACCCCCCTGGACATCCCCCAACCCTCTGGGCAGCCCCCCCACCCACCCGGACAACCCCAAATACCCTCTGGAGAGGCCTCCACCCACTTGGACAGCCCCCACACCCATCCACCCCCTTGAACAGCCCCCCACACCCATCCACCCCCTTGGACACCCCCCTAGACACCCCACCGACCCCTCTGGATAGGCCGCCACCCCCTTGGACAGCCCCCCACACCCACCCATCCCCTTGGACACCACCCTGGACACCCCCCGACCCCTCTGGACAGCCCCCGACCCCTCTAGAAAGCACCCCCACCCCTCCTGGACATAACCCCCCACCCCCAACCTGCTTGGTCACCCCCCTGGACACCCCCCCAACCCTCTGGACAGCCCCCCCCCACCCCTCCTAAACACCACCACCCACCCCCTACCCCCTTGGACACCCCCCTGGACACCCCCCAACACCCACCCAGACCCTTGGACAGCCCCCAAAACCCACCCACCCCCTTGTAAACCCCCCTGGACACCCCCCGACCCCTCTGGACAGCCCCCCGCCCCTCCTGGACACCACCCCCACCCCCTACCCCCTTGGACACCCCCCTGGACATCCCCCAACACTCTGGACAGCCCCCCACCCACCCGGACAACCCCAAATACCCTCTGGAGAGGCCGCCACCCACTTGGACAGCCCCCCACACCCATCCAACCCCTTGGACACCCCCTGGACAACCCACCGACCCCTCTGGACAGGCCGCCACCCCCTTGGACAGCCCCCCACACCCACCCATCCCCTTGGACACCACCCTGGACACACCCCGACCCCTCTGGACAGCCCCCGACCCCTCTAGAAAGCACCCCCACCCCTCTTGGACACAACCCCCCACCCCCGACCTGCTTGGACACCCCCTGGACACCCCCCCAACACTCTGGACAGCCCCCCCACCCCTCATAAACACCACCACCCACCCCTACCCCCTTGGACACCCCCCTGGACACCCCCCAACACCCACCCACACCCTTGGACAGCCCCCCACACCCACCCACCCCCTTGTAAACCCCCCTGGACACCCCCGACCCCTCTGGACAGCCCCCCGCCCCTCCTGGACACCACCCCCCACCCCCTACCCCCTTGGACACCCCCCTGGACATCCCCCAACCCCCTGGACAGCCCCCCGCCCACCCAGACAACCCCAAATACCCTCTGGAGAGGCCGCCACCCACTTGGAAAGCCCCCCACACCCATCCACCCCCTTGGACACCCCCCTGGACACCCCATCGACCCCTCTGGAAAGGCTGCCACCCCCTTGGACAGCCCCCCACACCCACCCATCCCCTTGTACACCACCCTGGACACCCCCCAACCCCTCTGGACAGCCCCCGACCCCTCTAGAAGAACCCCCACCCCTCCTGGACACAACCCCCACCCCCGACCTGCTTGGACACCCCCTGGACACCCCCCAACCCTCTGGACAGCCCCCCACCCCTCCTAAACACCACCCCCACCCCCTACCCCCTTGGAAACCCCCCAACACCTACCCACACCCTTGGACAGCCCCCCACACCCACCCACCCCCTTGTAAACCCCCCTGGACACCCCCCGACCCCAAATCCATGCACCTATGCCATGGTTGTGTGTGAATAAAGTAGTAAAAACTGTAAAAGGGAAACCCATCCAAATGGACACGCCCCAACCCTCTCGGGGATTTATAGAAAACGATGAAAAATTAGTGAAATCATAAAATTACTCAATATTGCAAGTCGAACAAATAGATCTAGGGATGATAAATAAGATTATGGTGCCAAAACGAGTTAAAAGGGTTCGCAATCGAAGAATCTTAGCTAGTTTCAACAAAAAAATCACAACACATATATATATACTATCCGCGAAAAAAAACAAACGAGTGGGAGGATTACCTGAGTGCTGTGAGTTTAGATGATTGACTCGAGGAGATTAAATATGAGAAACGATGATCACAAAACGAATCTAAACCAACGAAATGGACGAGCCGATTCGGGTTTACGCGCGAGAGAGACGAGTCGCGACTGTCGAAGGTAAACTCGCGAATGACAATCCACGGGTCTGGGTAAATTTTTAAATGAGTTATCACGTCGGTTATTCAATAACTGACGTGATAATTTTTTTAAAAACATTTATAACGTCGGTTATTTCAATAACCGACGTAAAAACCTTCCTCCGATTACTTTTTTACGTCGGTTATTTTATAACCAACGTTATAAAGGGCTCAAAATCCGCGTTTTTTATGTCGGTTATTCCATAACCGACGTCAAAAACATCTGCGGATTCCTTTTTTACGTCGGTTATAAAATAACCGACGTAAAAAGGCCTTCGAAAACCATGTTTTTTACGTCGGTTATAAAAATAACCGACGTTAAAGGTGTACCGAACACAGGTTTTTACGTCGGTTATTAAATAACCGACATAAAAAACCTCCTTTTACATATTATGACGTCGGTTTTATATAACCGACGTAAAAAATGGTGACGTAAAAAACGTTTTCTGCACTAGTGCATAGTCATTTGGATGTCTAGGTTACAACCATCAATTTAAATTTCTACCACAGAAACATATCACGTGGTTATGATGGAAGCTAGAAAGGATATGGTGTGGTTGATGCATTTAACAGATGAATTTTTATACATTAAAGAAAAAAGGGTATCTCTGATATGATAATTAGATTTAAATTCATTTGAATATGAATCAAGTGTTTCATTGAATAACTAATCACATTAATCTAAAATACCATTACATATGGAGGATTCTAGAAGATGGTGAGTTAGACATATGTAAGATAGATAGGAAACTGAATCCATAGAATAAATTCAATAATGATATTGGTATATAAATACTAAGGAAACATCATGCTTTATCTGATCTTGAGTAAATATAATGATTTTGATAATAATAATATATAGAAAAAGTTGAAGGTGGTGCCATGTTTTTATCTAAAATAGTCTTAAAGTGGGAGAGTGTTGGGAATTTTTGAAGTATAATTAAATTGATTTAATTTTTTTTTCTAGAAATATTGGTTCCAAATGACATTTAGTTCATTAATGTAGTGAAAATAGTGTAGTTTGAATTAATATTTCCAAAATGAGGTTGTTCAGGAAGAGGTTCATATGATGTTCTCAGCTTCATGTGGTCTTGTTATTAAAGTTCATCTATATATTATGAAAGTTGGTGGATATTTAATTATATATTGATGTTTTTAAGGATTTATCCGAGGTGGTGGTTTTTCTGATGATTTTTACAAGATATTAGTAGTGGGAATAGTAAAAATTAGGGACTTCTGCATTTCTCAGAGGTTTGTGTAAACAGATGACCAGATTGATCTCTCTATAAATATGAGGGTGGGCGACCTAATTATGTATTATAACATGGTTACTTGTTATAGTAATCCACATGAATTATTATCTATAAGTTGTTAACTTTTCCTTCTACAAAAAAAGGAATAAAGTAATAATTCTCCCATAGACATAAGAATTTTAGTTATAACCACATAAAACCAATGTATCCCTTATTTTATACATTTAATTATAATAAGATAATGTCTTGTATCTGTTCTATTCAACATGGATGATGTTTTTTTTAATATAGTGTGGTGATTTGGGTGAATTATCTTTTTCTTTTTTCTGGTATAATATACTTAATAGAGTTCCTTTTGGAATTTGTTTTCACCTGTTTGATTTAGAATTGAATACTTCTCGTAGTTTATCAGAAGGACAATATTGATGGATTCTCGACATAGGAAATATAATATACATATTAGTTGGTTCTAGGGAACTATATTCAACAATATCACATCATTAATAAAACTAAACACCAAACAATAAGATAAAATGTTTTTTTGAGAGTAGTCCAACTCAAATTTAATGATCAATGTCATATTTATTGTTTCTCTATTTATATAATTATAGACTCAACCTTTTTAATTTCACTTCAAAGGGATATTAAATTTCTCAAATATATTTTCAGTCTTCCCCTATGTATTTTTTGGCATCAAGTGAACTTGTGAATTAAAACACTTAATTACTTCTCTAAACTTTAGCTACCAATTCCTCAATAATTCTCTAGATTATTACCTAAAAATTAAACAATAATATCCCCCCATTCACAATAAGAGATCCATTTATATTTTCCCCATTTTTCAATAAATTAATAGGAATTAAATATGAAAAATAACCAAGGAAAATAATAGGCATATCATGAATGAATGTACTCCCAACAATACTCTCATGTGTTGGAAGAAATTATTTGATATGGTATTCATTGAGATATTTTTGAATTTCTCTTTGGTAGAAACAAATTCCTACGAAATGTTAGCATGATACACTTTCTCCTTGATGAAGTGGTACATGATGTCAATATTATTTGATCTTGAATATATCACAATATTCTTTTAAAATTTAATTTCATCATTAATATTACACTTAATCACAAATAAGTATGAAACATTCACCCACATGACTTCAAGTTGAAACCTTATCCATATCATTTTAATTATATCAACTGATGATAAAATTTAATCAACATTTTTCATGATAAGAGTGATATAATTTTAGTTCTTATAGTGTCAAGAAACACATATTCATCTCATAAATAATGAACCTCCATAATGAGACTTTTCATCTCCAACATCTCCTAGACAATCTATATTGGTATAGCCATAAATAAATAGTAATGTATTTTTTCATACACCATGATATATCAAAGTGTTACATTGAAATATGAAAATATACCTTATGATTACATAAGATATAACTCCTTTAGGTTTCTTTGGTTTTGGATGAGAGTGGATCAGTTGTGATGGATTTCCAGGCCTTATATGGAGAGATAACCACAATCTAATTGGAATCCCATGCCATATTATCTTATATCAACATTTTTAGGTATCAATACTTTTATTTATTAACTATGAGCTCAGAATCATCCATACTTATCAAATATCTCTTATTACACCACCAAGTTTATTGTATCATAACTTATACCACTAAGAAATGTCAAAGGATCATTAACTCAAAATTAGATATCATGCATACTTGGTGAGAGGAGAATAAAGAGGAATATATTCTAACATCAAAATGTGACCAAGTAAATGAGTTTAATACTTTCTTGATATTATTATTTTTTACTACAAAATTTATTAATATCATCCAAGGGGATTCCCTTGGTCTCCACCACTTTAGGCCCCCTATGTTTTCGTCCCGTGTCTCCCCCTTCATTTCTCCTCTTCTCATTATAAAAAATTCATTTTGGATACATTGGAATCATGAAAATATAGTTATAAAAAATAGAAAACCCGGTATTGAAACCATTAAATAGAGTAGACTTCCAATGTAACTTTAAAAATCAATTTTAAATACACTACTTCCTTCTTTATTCAAGAAGAATTTGTTCCCAAGAGCTATATTAGTAGAATATTATCCTGATTACCCTATTAAAAAAATTATAATTAATTCATGAGAATAATTTTATTATTATAGAAAGAAAACACCTAATAAATTAGTGAATTACAGAACCAAGAATAATTCTATTTCATATATCATTGATATCTCAAAGAGGTTTCACAATTAGGTAGAAAGTTTCTCACAAGTTTATTCTTTATTTTTTGTAAAAATTATGTCACTAAACTATATAATAACAATGATAGAGTTTTTATAATCATACTTAATATAAATATTTGAATACACTTTTCTTTTCTTGAGTTTAACATCCTTTATAGTGATGTCCATATTTTAATAACCTGATCGAGGAACTTATTTATACCTACATAATTCCATTTTCATTTTGCATGCTCAAGTACCATCAACATTATGTATAAACCTCTCAATATGTTTAATATAGACATCTTAATAATGTTTGTTATTTATATATAAAAACTTCATATCCATTTAGATTTTAATTGTTTTTAGTATAAATCAAAATAAATATTTTAATAGTTCCAATCATTATGGTTAGAGATCAATTCTCATCAAAATATATACCCTTATTTTGTGAGCATCCTCTATAAACAAGATGATATTTTTATAATATTAAATTACATTTACCATTGAAATTATTCTGAAAAACCACAATTTCCAGATCAATTTTTTTCAATGGGATGTTACATCAATTCCAACATGCCATTCTTTAAAATATGGTTCAATACTTTTTCTAGTACTTTAACCCAATGCTCAAACTCTAAGGATTCACCAACACTATTTTGTTAGACCAAGAGATGAATGATGGTATTATTAGAAATTCTCAATCTTCATATGGTTTATACCCACCTCTATTATATGTTAAAGAACATTTTTAAGATCAATTTATTTTATATGAGATTATAAATTAAAACTTCCTAACATAAAACCTTCCACATTACTAGAAATTCCAAAATCATTTTAACAGTAATGAAAATATTTTCAATCTTCTGAAATGTTATAATATTTTACAGTGCCTCCAGTTATATTTTTTTCATTAGTAATGGGAAAAAATTCTTGTGATATATTTTCATTCTCGAATCAAATTAAAAAACATTTATTGACAATATTCTTCAGATTCTTATTATAGCATTGGTAACCTCTTCAATTGGGTGTGTACCTATGAAATATTCCTTCTAGAGATCTCTCATTGAACTTGCCTAAAATTATATCTTTTAATTTTATATTTCATGGGTTTCCAAAAACATTTAATCACTTGAAGAATTAATTCTTCCTGAACCAAAACTCATATGGTATATTGACTGAATTGGGTCATAGTATGAATCATATCATAATATAGATAGATATAGTTGTGTCTTGTCTCTAAAAGAATGTAAAAGTTCTATAATCTGAAAAAATTATTCTTCTCATCTATACTAAACTTTTATTTTTCTTATTAGTTAATCCATTTTTAAGGGCATATATAGAGAGAAAAATATTCATTTCTTATAATATTATCCACAAGATATGAATCAATACATTTATCTAGTATTTGGATCCATTACTATTGAAGTATATTTTTAATAAATAACTTGTTTAATAATCAAAAATCCTTCTAAATTATTTACATTTCTCAAGATATTTTGGTTTAGTCCATATAAAATATAAATACATTATAAAATTAATATCATCAAGAAATTTTATTAAATAATTATCTCTGTTTATTGTTTTAATTCCCACTGATCTTCAAAAAATAAATTATAATAACTAATGATATTTATTTATTTTATTTAAACCAATTTTGAACTCTTGTTTACCATTATTTCATTATGAAATGTAACACATGTGTTGAGTCTTTCACTTTATTGAATAGTTAGATTTCTCACAACATCATGCTTAACATGATTATCCATATTTTTCTAGTTCAAATGGACATGTCTTCTATAGCATATTATATTCTCCCCATATAGGATCATGTAATAAGAATTTTGATCTTCAAAATTATAAAATGTTTTTCTATTTTTGTTCCTTTTCAACATAGTAATTCAATCCTTCAAACTTGCTATGAAAAATCTATTCATATGAAATATCATCCCATTCCCATTACCACAAAGATGAAAATGACTACGAATATTATTCCTCAACTTGTAAATAAATAGGGAATAAATGGATGTAATATTACTAATATGGGTTCATATAACTCCTTACACACTTATTCATCTATAATTTTTGAAATTAAAAGTGACCCATTCATATCATTGGATATATAGAAATCAATGTTTCTTTTCATCATGCGTAATGAATATCCATAATTATGCATCCACAAATTCTATCTTTTTTTACCTTGTAATAAAACCCAACCACCGTTAAATTATTCTAATTAGTCTACCTGTTAATAGGTTTGAAATTTTATTTTTTCATCATCTATTGTGGTATCATAGTAAAAACAATTTGGAATTGTTTCTAGATTGATCACACCTTTTTATAGCCTCCTTTAAAGAATTAAAATAATTTTTTAATTTAGTCTTATACATTGGATGTTTTCTTTATTATTATCTAAGAGCTTCATCCTTAGTTTCCTTTTAAACCATTACCTCTTTTATGTTGGGTAAGTGAAAAATTATTACAATATACATATTATTTTTTCCCATATACTTTCCAACACCAACATCATCAATCAAATATAAACCTACTCAGATATGGAATAAGTTGTATAATTTTTTTTCACTAAGTTTTAATTTGATTCGATATTTTTATTAATTTTAAACTAGCTCATACCAAGGATATTATTATTTTTCTTTTCTTTTCCAATATTATTAATATCATTATTTTTATCTTTCCATACAAATTAGTTATGGTAATTTCAAAATCCACCATCAAAATTAAAACATGGTGTTTTCTCTCTTTTAGTTACAGAAATAACATTTTTATTCCTTTTTTACAAATTCTTCCACTAGAATTAGTTGTTTTGGCATACTATTTTTTTTCTTGGTAGTATAAGATAATCACTGAGGTGATTATTAGAATTAGATACTTTCTACACTATTTTGAAGCTTCTAACCACCTTATTTACTATGTTATTTAACTCTATATATTTGAATTTTCTCAGTGTATTTTCATATACTAATAGTGATGAATAAAGATAATTCACCTCCTCATTCTTGGTAATTTGATATTTAGTTCTAATATCAATATATTTGTCTCTTTCTTCAATAATTTCATTGAGATCTCCCATATTTCATTAAACTCAATCTCTATATTCATAATATCTTTCTCTTTTGACTTATCATGGGATTTACATAATGACTATTTCTTATCCTCAAATATTTTATTTTCCATTTGACTATCATATTTTCTTTCACGACCCCAATAATCTACACTCCAAGTAGGACAAATTTTAGTTTCTCCTCATTACTACTTTCTTATTCACTACTCCTAACTGATTCAATGCTTGATCAATATTTGGGATTATTTTATTTTTATTAGAAGTTTTTCCCCATCATTATTAAATTTCACTTTCCATATCACTTGATATGGTGTCATGTTTTGATAAATGTTTTTTAATATTTTCTCAATTTCCTTCCCTTTACATTTGATTAATCTTCCCCTAGTGTGAACAATCGATATATCTCTCTTTATATATTATCTTTTGAGATGATTATATTTTTATTTTGTTATTGATTCTTTGTCTAAACTATGGAAAAGTGTCCAATATTTCAAAATTTAGTCAATAAAGTGATTAATTATTCAAAGAACACATAATAATTATCTAAATATGTTTATTACTCATAATAATTATTTTAATTAGTATGATTTAATACTTTTAAATAATTGAATTTGGTTCATTATATAATATTCAAGTTCCTATTAAAGATGGCCCTCTTATTTTCCTGTAATTGATCAAAATGTTATTGAGTTTTTCAACACTATAATCATCTATGTATTGATCTCAAAGGGTTGAAATGTTCATGTAAAATTTAACTTGAAGGGTTCTCATCAGCTTCTTCATAATTGTATAATCCTAAATAATTTCACAATAGATTCAAATTTAGTTTAAAATTTTGTTAAATCAAGTGAATAAATCATCCATATATTAATAATCTTCTATTATGATATTTCTAAACTTATATCTATAGTTTTGTAACCAAGACTCTTTCACATTATTATATACTTCATGGATACCATGGAGTTTTGTCTATATTTTATTTATTATCATCATTACCATGGAATGTATTAACTATTTATCTAATAGTGATGAGAGTAATGTCTTTTATTATTTGTTATTTAATTCAAAATACATATTATCCTATTAAGTATATCCACCGCAACATCAATAATATTAACAATATTCATGGTGAAATGAAAAAAATACACGATGAGTGATAAAATATATGGAACTATCCTCTCACTCTATAAATGGAATCCATTTCTATCAAACATGGGAAGTACTTTGTTATTGATGAAATTTATAGACTTTGTGGACCTTCTCAATGAATTATATAATCAATTTAATATCAAAATCATATTTATAAAAATCATACCTAAAACTATTTCAAGATTTCCCTAATACTAATTTTACGGACCATGAGAGATTATACCACCACTAAAATTGTTTGAATTAGTGGTAATTTAAAGGAAAAAAATATATTATTTCATTTTATTACAATCAAAAAATAGTATTACTACATTTTGATGGTGATAGTGTTATGGTGTGAGATAAATATATAAATAATACACACAAAAACTATATTTTTAAATGGTTCACTCACTCTTGTTATTGGAAGGATAGTACATCATGTGTAGTTGTTGTGATATCATTACTCACATTACAATTTATTATTAAAGGAACAAAGAATGGATTAGGTATATTTACCAAATTATGATTAAATGTTGGATGAAAAGTGTAAAAAATATAAACTATCTTCACTTATCATTCCATAAGTGTCACCAGAATTTTGATTTCATGTAAATAATAATTATTTAATTAAATTCCAAAAAAACATTCATCTAAATTCTCTTTTGAATGTGTGGATAAATATATAAATGTTTAACCAATTTTCATCACACACAAATCTAGGTGGGTCACCTATTATCTAAAGAAAAAATTCACATTGATACATAGAAGATATTCCTATGAAGTGATCATTAGATTTGAAATATATTAAGGGAAAATTTATAAAAATCTCATAGTATCTATAACTATATTTTTAGTGCAACTAATAGATTATGACATGGAAGCTTTTATATTTCTAAAATATGAAAATCCTTATAACTTTGTCACTTTGTTTATAGAGGTATGGTTTCTCCTCATAGATCCTGATATTCTCACTTATCCAGATCATGTGGGGTAGTTAATTGTTCTTATGACATGACCCGATACTTCTCATTCTAGTGAGACAGAAAATTATAATGGAATTGGCATGGTGGAATGATCCATATTCATGAAACTAATCATGTTAACTCTTATGGTGGATATAATCTAGTTTTCTTGTGAAACATTATTAGTAAGAGTAATCAATTTCTCATATAATATAAACTCATTAATATATGAAGATTACCAAAATATGATATAAATTTTATAGTGTACATATTATCAAGTAATATAAACACTTTGTTATATTAGATTAGATCAAACATTTTTTAGATGTGATTTACAACATTCACATCTTGGTTTATTCAAACTCATCAAAACATCATCCGTGTTTTTTTTCAATGAATAGAATATGAAAACTTCCCCAAATTGTGAATGAATTTACTCAAGAAAAAGTTCATATCATGCCTCAAATATAAAGGTTTTATTAAAAATACACCATATAATAGAATGATATTAGATATAGTTGTTAAGCCTTTTGTGTAATATCAATTATATATTAAAAATATCTCAATTGATATCAACTTAGCTCCCCCATTCTCAATTCACTTAATGTGGGTTCTTCAATTTACTAATGTTATTTTTAGAACATTGTGAATCTTGGTTTTCTACGTATTTAAATTTTCATAAATAACTATTTATCATACATTATAGATATTTATCTGCATCTATATGAAAATTAACTCGGTGATATAACAAAAATTTTCTATTAATATTCTACTCATGACTATGTCTAATCCCTGATACACCTTAGCTGTCAACTCTACGAGGATTTTAGAAATGAGTGTCTAACTTTAAAAGATCCACTGGTGTTATGGAAAAATATTAATGAAAATTTTAATAACTAAATACTATTAATTTTACAATGAACATAATATGAATTTATTCACTTATGGTTATGATATTATAAATTATTGAGTGAAAATAAATCTATTATGTTTAAAATTATATCATAATTAATTTTTTCTGGTGAAAATATTTTAAACACCGATATGATAGAAAATATATTTTATACACTTCATTCATATAATTTTATTACGAAACAATAATATCATTAAAAAATATTATTAAAACAATCTAGATTACTCAATTTACTACTTATAATAGAATAAAACAATGAACTATTGGTGAGGAATCATGAATCCAAAACAATTGAGGTATTCTCTTTCCTCGGTGTAAATAGAACTTCTTATAATCATGTTCATGGAAATAATTAGTGTAGTCAAGGTAAATTAAAATCATTTTCATGAGGTGGTATTACAATTAATGAGAAGAGGAAATAGAACCAATATATATAGTTAAATAACGAGTAATAATATCTAAATATAATAATAAATGATGAATGTGAATAGTTTTTTTGGTATGAAGTGATACTTTTTATTTTATTATCATACCCAGAATATTTTTTTTGATCTTTATAAATAATTAGTTAATGGGAATGAAATAAGAATTGAAGAAAACGTTACTTACTAGATTATAAGGTATGCTGATATTGTTAGGAATTTTTAAATATCTGACTATTTTTTATACCTTAAAGGTATCAAGTATATGGATAACGTGAAAATGTGAATGGTGGATATGTACTTATGGTTTGATAATGTTTCTCAATAAATATTTAATGTTCTATTTTAATTGTAATTTCTTTCATAAATATATGTATTATTTTATTCTTAATACAAATGGATGATATAAATCACTCTATCACGAGTAATTTCCATGATGAAGATATTTATTTCCATGGAAGTTCCCTGATTTACCCAATTCACCAATACAAGGAATGTTTTATCGATATTAAAATGGGAAGTGATTACTCAAGTAAATTAACTGACAGTATAAAATTAATTTAAGTCTCTTGAATAATAAAAATATGTTTATCTGGTGGTATATAAATTTTAATAAATAATACTTTTTTCAATTAATTCATGAAAACTTTTACTTATCATTAAATATATTTTTTAAATTTTATGTCACATCGATATTATGGATGAATGAGGTATTGAATAAATTTATACAAAGATAATTAATAATGATAAAATTTTGATTGAAGATAACCATTCATGGTTTCCCTATGGAGTGTATAATATAAATATATACACAATATAATCACATATGATCAACAAGAAGTTTACCAGATATGATACATTTGTTTTATAACATTACTATTTGGGTCATATAGAATAAAAAATGACAAAGAAAATAAATAAATAAATATGGTAGTCCATTAGATGATAAAAAGGTTTTTACACCTAAAAATTTATCTTCAACTTATTTTTATAAAGATAAATTGATTATAAGACCACCAATATCTAAAATTGAAACTGAATACCCTATGTCCATGGAAGGAGTTCATGGTGAGACATGTAGTCTAATACATACACCAAGTAAAACATTTAGAAATTTTGTGATATTTATTGACACATCAACTTAATGTTACCATGTGTGCTTTATATCAACTCAAAACCTACAATTTTTTAAATTTGTTTCCTAAAAATAATGTCTAGGTCATAATTCCTAAATTATTAAATCGATCATATTTTAATTGATAATTCTATTGAATACACATGTCATATTTTTAGTAATTATTTTTTATTTATTGGAATAAATATTGAACATCTGGTTTCTCATTTTCACACCCAAAATGGTTTAATTTAATCATTTATAAAGAAATTAATACTTATTATTAAACTAATTATTTTGAAAATTCAAATTCTAAATTCGACAAGGGGATATAAAATTTAACATATAGTATTAATAAATCAAGTAATAATAATAATTTATAAAAATTATTCCTCTATGGAATTATCTTGAAATGATAGAATAATCATTCAACATTTAATAACATTTATTTATTCAATGTATGTTCCAGATTCACCCCCACAATGAATAAAAATAATACCTTTGAAAAATTGAATATTTATATGGTATTTTAACCTATAACAATAATCATAATGTGTTGTGATGAACATATATTTAGATGTTGTTGGGTACTTGGATATTTTATTGATGTACTGTCTAAGGAGAAATTACATTCCATTGAGAGGGGGTGAATTATTTGTACCCTTATTCTAGTATTTTTTCACCTTTTAAATTCAACCTCTCAAATAGGTTAATGTTCTTGATCCACTGAATGATTATTCATGACCTCACCTTCATGTGAATTAATAAAAAAGGGATATTAGAACATAAAATTTAAAAGGTTCGATATAATGTCCTACTCTTTACTGTAAACAATTACCCCTTGGTTATAGATTCGTTACTATACCTTCAAGTGAATACAATGGGTTAAATAGCCATGTTACTATCTCTTAAATCAGTATTTAGTTAGACACACCAACTTAAATATTCTTTATTAATGATGATCTATATATTTAAAGGTATTAATTTATATATGGTCTTCCTCCATTAGAATATTGGATACCCTTTACTTGTGAACTCCTTCAGGATCACCAACAATACGAAATATATATCAGTTCCACTAGTCTTTAAACCCACCTTACAAATCCTGTTCAATATGGATACTCCTTATGTTCTTCATAAACTCAAACACCTAAAATACTGTCCCTGTATTATGTATTATATTTTACTAATTCTACCTTCAATAAATAGATGTATTGAGCTTCTCATATTATCCTTGAACAATGGATGTAATATATCTCAATTGTTTCTAAAACTCTCATCACCCCATAGATACTTTTATATATTCTCTAGAAGTTTTGTATTGGAGAAACAATAACTAATCTTCTAAAATACTATATTTTCAAATTATGTATTTAATATAACACATATTATTATAATTATTAAAAATTATAGTGTTTATTTCTTTTTCATATCCTTTTTTCCTCTATGATATTTGTACATTCTCTATATTTTCTGTTGTAATAAATGGGAGATAAATTCTGACAATTACATGATCACTATAAATGAATCATGGAAACAATCCTCTAACCACAAAATTATTCCTACAATTTTCAGTTTTATTTCATGTGATATTCAAATATTTATGTTATCTAGAATTTATTAATTCTCACAAAGTCATAAAATCATCTTTTAAAATTAGAAACTAATTATATAAATCCTCGTTGAAATATATGGAAGAATCATGGATAAATTATTTATGTGAAATTTAAAATCCACGATTAAGCAAAAATCCCCATTTCTCACATCTTCAATAGTGAACCGTAATTTTCACACCTTCAATAAATTGTCTACGTACTAAAAATGGTTATGTGAAGCTCTTATCACAATCGACTATAAGATGATCTTCTGAAAACATATAGGCAGAAATAAAAAGTGTGTGAATGAATATGCTATATGGTTTTCCTCTATAAATTTGTACATCAATCCGAACTGAAAATGGATATATAATTTTCTTTAAGAAATAGAGACAAGAAACTAATCATTTAATCAACTATATCAACTATTCATTTTTATATAAAATTAGCTACATGGATCATTCTTCAACATTCTACTATGAAACGTTCCTCAGAAAAAAGATATATAGGAAGTGGATACATGAATAGCATTTAGATTTTTCTTATGTGAATACTCACTTCTCAAAAATTCCAGTATCACTTGGGCTCTATGTTTCATCATGTGGCACTTCTTTTTGTGAATAATGCATGAATCTACTACTCTATGAAATACCTTAAGAAATCAAGATTAATTATCCATTTTTGGGCTCTCATTTAATCTTCTAATTCATTCTATTTCTTCATAAACTCTAATAAAAAGAGTTATCAAAATATTTAACATAATTATCCACACTAGAAATAAATATCCTTCAAGAAATTACAATATTTCTCATGGAAATATTATATATAATTATTCTTCTACATCATGTTGAAAATATTTTGATGTTAAAAATTTCCTTTTACCAAAGTCTTTGGTACATAATTTTAGTTGAAACAATCATCACATTTACAAGAATGATAGTAAAAACATAACTTACAATTCCATAATGTAAATCCATAAAAATTCTCCAAGCATCACCACATAATCACAACTCTCCAAACATAGATTGAAACACAATTGATAAAAAATGTAACACTTTCGAACAACAATACCCCCCTTTGTATATTGTTTTTAATATCTCCTCACATTATAAAAGGAAATATTTGTTCTCAACCTTTATCCACCTAATTTAAATTATAATAGAAAGGTTAACTAGGGTCATCTAATCTCATTTTTCATCTCAAAAACATATTATATTATTTTTAAAAGAGGTAATGATATCACATAATGCTTGGGAATGAGCCTTTTGTTAATCAACTCTAAGTGTATGTGGAATAACTTGGTGTAAAAAACATGAGAGATATAACTAAGGTTGTCTATGATTTATATAAAATAATTCAAAAGTGAAATAAATCTCAAAAAATCCCATTTCTAAACTAAGGGCTCTATAAAAATATTTTCCTTTTTAAGAAACATATAACCTATAAACATCTCAACAAACCATTAAAATAGTTCATTTATAAGTCTTATAACTCCACCTTTTCCCAATTTTTTTGACAACCCAAATTCACCATCAATCAGTAAATTTTTAAAGTTAAGAATAGAGGTTGAGAGTGTGATAGGAATAACATAAATTCCATTTTTACTATCCAATCTTGAAAATTCAAGATTCATATTAACATTTTTTAGAAACCTCATTTTTCAACTTGGTTACCCCTCAAAGTAAAAATTAATCAACATATTTATTATGGGGAATCTCATAAAGAATGTATTTGATGATGTTATAATAATAGGACACACCAAAATTTAATTATTTATGTTGTTTTCTAGTTTTGACAACTTCCACACCTTTACTAAGGATTATATTCTTCAATGATTATTATTTAGAATAAAAAATATAAGATCAAACTAAGATGGTATATTCTATATATTTTCTATCTATAATATAAAAAATCTCACTACATCGTAGGTTCTCCCCTTGATAAATTGTTTCACCTTCAATTCCATGCCTTATAAGCACAAAGAAAATGCACTAAATATATAAAGGAATAATGTGGATCTACTTGTTCCTTAATGTGAATAGAAAGGTTGATATGGTTTTCTCGACAATATTGGTCCGCTTTCTGTAGTCATCATAACTAAAATTTTATTTTTATATATGATTTATCCATTACTATCATAGATTATATCACACATACAATTTCATTGTGTGAGATGGTAATTCTACCTTTAACTATCATATCATATGCATCTCCGGATGGATGATTCATTTTTTAAGTCTTCTCCTTATGATAGAAATGATGGTAATCATCGTGATGTATTATATATATCTTTATGTCATCTACAATATAGATATTATTTAACACAATATTATAATTTGTTGATAAATTCTTATGAAATTCATCTTCTTAATGTGGAATCATCATTTTATCTTTTGTGCAATCATTTTCTTGAGCATATTTTGTTTTTCATACTCACCCCAAATCAGAAATAAAAAACAGCTGAATATACTTGGGAATATTGGTATATTGTTTAGAGTTTCCACATGAATTCACATGCGTGAGTTTCTTCATATATTTTTTTACTTGTATAATTATTTCTTATGATCTTATACTTGATTTGTCTTTGATATTTCTTATGCATTGTATCTAAGGATAAATTATTCTGATACTTCTTCAGAGTAATATATTTTTTCAACTTTTAATGTTTTCTACCAAAGGATTACTCTTTTTTATAATGTGGTATTATATTCTAATTATTTATTGATACGTGTTGAGATTTACATGGAAAACGTTTTTGATGCCTTTAATTGTAAACATCACAAATATAATCTGGAATATCAAATCTATTTAATCATAAAATATTTTCCACGATCTAGGATTATTTCAACTTATTATGTGGAATTTTCGCTTGATACATGCTTTATTTTTTTGGTATAATTTAATGTATTATAGAAAAACTCCAATTCCCAATGATAAAATATGTTGCAGCACAAACATTGACCCATAGACCATGATCTTTTTTTAATTTTGGTATGCTAAAAATAATTTCTAGTATAGTGATTTTGGTTCATCTTAACTTCATGTTGGGAATATTTTGGGAAATTAGAAATTATACATCTTCTTTTATCCACCATATACATGGTTATAGGATATTTTATATTTAAACTCATCTATATTTATAACAAAATTTAAATTTAATCCTGAACTTTTTGTAAAAAACGTATAGACAAATTATTAAATTGAGATATGGATGGTACTAATTTATTCATAGATACATGGGATGGGTCATTATATGTTATAAAGAGATTATTTAAATACAATTAAGGTACTTTTTCAATGTAATAATTAAAAGAAAACTATGTGGAAGTATACAAAAACTTTTTTGATTGTGAATTATCTACACGAGAATTTTCAATATTGGTCATTTTGATTTTTAATTCAAGACATATCATACTAAGAAAAATATATTGATCTTAAGTAAATTAAATTATATATTTATCATCATTAAATATCTTTTAAATATCCACTTAGTGTAATGGAACCTTTTCTCGTAACAATGATTCAATCTCCTTGATCCAATTGGATTTGATATCCAATTGATCATTATGGAAATCCATAGAAACATTGTGAATTTGTTGACGTTCAAGGAATGATTCTTTAAAAATAAACTCAAAAAAACATTCCCACATATATAAATTTTAAATTATTATTTAGAAATAATAATTTATTTCTACCTTATTTACACCAGGTCTATGAGAGTGATTCACTTTTTGTATATATTACCTAGGGAATCCTCTATTTCATCAAAATATGCTTCTAACTATGGTTTATAAAAAATAATTCCCATGATAATTCCAAAAAAATCATTTAACCACTTCATTAGTAACCTTATTTAGATGTTAATTAATTTAAAAATATAGACCACTGAATGAATCATTATAATAACATCTTTAATATGCTTCACTAGAATAATCATAATCAATTGGATAATTATGACTTGCGTCACTATAAATAGCTTAAACTAGTGGTATTTCTGCATTTACTTTTAGATTATTATTCAAATTACTATTCTCTATTTTCTTTCTATTTTTTTGCGATTTTTAGGAAATCAATATATTTTTATTCTTAGTAGTAACTTTCCTTTTCTCTATATTAAGAAACTGAAACACTTCCTCAAATATAAACTTCAAAAAAAGATATTAAAAAGAATCAGGAAAAAGCATTGGGACTCTAGATATAACATATGGATCTAATACCAATTATAGTGTCTAGAGACCAGTTTGGTGCCATAAAGAGGGGGTAAGGTTAATCAGTTATATCCTAGTTTTACTAATTTTATAACATTTAAATTCATCCTCGTTAACTAGTTAAATTTCTTAATCCAGTTAAGGATTTATTATTGCCTTGACTTCATGTGCAGTAATATACAATGTATGGAATAATTTAAAATTTATAAGGTTAATAATACTGGCCTACTCGTTTCTATAACTAGTTATCCCCCTGTTTAGAAATTATTCAACATACCTACAAGTAAAAACATATAGTTAATGACCCCAATTACAATCTCTTCAGTCAATAGGTAGTTAAACTCCCAGATCCACTCTTCTTATTTAATGATGATCCAGATATATAAATATCATCATCTAATTTATTTCCTCCACAAGAAATCATGATAACCTTTACTTGTGCACACCTTCATGATCTTCGACAATAACTATTAATGATTACTTCCACTTTTCTCAAAACTCACCTTCCAAATATGGTGCAATATGAATAATCTTAATTTTATTTAAAAAATTGAACACATTAACTATCCTTCTTGTATTATTTCTTATATTTTAATCATTATCTATTCTATATACAGATGTATTGGGATTCTTATATTATTCTTGCACAATGGATGAAATATATCTTGTATTTTCTGAGTAAATCATCATGGCTTTGATACCCATAGATCTTATCTAGAATTATTATATCTGATCAATAATAACTACAATAACAAAATACTCTCTTTTTTATCTTATATATTTTCCATAATATATTTTAATATCATTAACAATAATTTTAGTTATGATTTCATTTTCAAATTATTTTTTTGTCCTCCATGATCTTTAGACATTCATGTATATTCTCTCTCCTTTTTCAATGAACAATAGAAAAATCATGACCTTCCCATGATCACCATAAATGCATCAGGGAATTAATATTTTAACCAATTCACAATATTCCTTTGTGTATTTTTTATTTAATTTGATATTCAACTATCCGAGAAATCTGTAATTTATAAATTCTCAAAACATCATAAAACTATCCTTTAAAATCAACAATGATTATTTGAATCCTCATTGAAATATCTAAAATACATGGGGACCCTTTAAATGAAACTTAAAAACATAAATTAACAACATATCCCCATTTTTTGATTTTTCAATAGTGTACTATAACTTTCAAACCTCAAGAAATAATATACGTATAAAAAATTATTATTTGATGGTCATCAACACAATCAGTTACATGATTCTATTTTAAAGATGAATACAATGAAAAAACAAGTACATTAATAAATCAAATACATAGTTTTATTCTTAAAATAGCTATATCACTTTTCACTAAATATTGATAGGTTTTTTCTTCATGAAATGGATATGTGAAACTACCTATAGAATCGGATATGTGAAATATTCATTTATATAGAAAAACAGCTACGTAGACCACTTCAGAATATGTCTATCTAATAATATTATACAAAAAGATATATATAAAATTGATATGTGAATCTCATTTAGTATTTAGATACGTAAATGACCACTTCTCATTAAAAATACCATTATTACTCAAGATTTATATTTCTTCATATAGTACTTTATTTTTCATAAAATACACAAATCTGGAGATTTTTTATATACCTGAATAACTGGGGATAAATGATTCATGACGAGCCTCTCATTTAATCTTCCTCTTCATTGAATTTTATTAGTAAAATAAAATGAAAAGATTTATCCAAATCATCATCATATTTATCCAAATAAGAACATATTATCCTTCAATAATGTACTATATTTTTTATGAAAATATTATGTATAATTATTATTCTTAAAATTGCTACAAACATTACGTAGTTCATAAACGTACTTTAGTGCAATTATTTATCATTTAAGATCAGTTCAAAAAATCATCAAATATTCTAGGATAATTGTCAATACATGAAATCCAATGCCATAAAGTGAATCCGAAACAATTCTGCAATGATATCCACTTCATTAAAATAATACAAACACATAAAAACACACCATTAAAAAAATTAAACACTTAGACACAAAATTCGAGACAATAAGTTTCCAATAAAACATGGAAATTATCAATGTAAAAAGTTTTTATAGAATTTTTAAGTGGATATGATAGATTCATATTTTTAAAACAGAAACTATATTATAGGTCACATATATTTATGTATAATATGTGAGGTGAAATATTGTATGAAGTTTAGAAGTTATTTGAATTTTAAATATAGTTTATAAGTTCATTGGAAGAAAATATTCAATTTGAAGTTAAAATAGAATTTTGTATTTGAGGATGTATTTAAAAAATTTCTAATCTACATAAGGATGAGATAGAATAATTAGAAATTGGTTATTTCTGGTCTACATAAATATCATATAGTACTATGTGAACATCATTTCATTTTTGAGTAAGGATCATTATAATATCATGTAAATACAATTTTCCTATATATATGCATTAAACAAAAAGCATATAAGGATGGTCAAGGTGTTGTGTAAAAATTAATAGTATATATGTAAGAATGAAATAAAACTTTGTCTGGATGATTCTCTATTCATGAATATTTTTTAAACAAAAAAATCAGTTACTTTTTGTGAATATTATCACTGATGTGAAATTTTGAAAATACTGCAGATTGAAAAATTAAGTTTTCTAGAACATATATATTGTAAGAATTATAATTTGAGACAATGATCAAGATGTTAAATCATTGATGAAACATTAGAAAATAGGATTTGTGATTTATGTTAAGGGTGAATAAAGTTACCATAATATATCAGGTAGTTGTGTAAAAGGAGACAAATTAATTATTCTATAATTACTTGGTTTCATTAAAACAAATGTCATGACTAAAATATGACTAGAATATAAGAAAATAAGGATAATTAATAGGGATGAAGGATAATTAGTTTTTACACAATTTATAAGGGGTTATTCGTTTGAATTTCAATTTCAAATTTAAATGATATTTTTTATTGTTGATGCATGATAATTGTTGGTCATGAATTGAAGAACTTTTGTGAGAAAAATGTTGTGGTGAATGATATCTAAAGTGTTATTCTGAATATTTTTTGAGATAAATTAGAAGAACTTATTGCGAAGATCATCCATAGAAATTAAGAAACCCAAAACTATACATGTTGAAGAATAAGAGGATGAAGTGGCACTACAACAAATTCAATGTATGTCATGTTTAGTTAGAGACTTTATTGTTATTAAAAAACCAAATCATTTATGATTTTAATAATGAAGTAATAATCCAAATATGTTTTGAAAACATGTATCATATGTGTAAGGATAATCCATTCCAATTTTTACCTACATGTTTACACTACTTGATCATATGGTCTTGGTGCAATATGAATCAAGATAAGGATTATCCTTTCATCTTAAAAGTTAATGATATAAATATATTATTCCCATTTATGTGTGTGTTTTATTTGAAGTGATATCAATTCAATTTTATATATGTTGATGGATGTTTCAAGAAATAAAATTAAAAATAATTTTAATCATGGAATCACCCCTCCTCTTAGTGATTTACAAAGATATGTTCATTCCTTTTCAATTGGTGCAAAATCCAGGTTTCCCTTATTTTTTATCTTTATTTATAGTTTAATGGATTGTTTGTTCTATTTTTTTGAAGATTTTTTCATTTAAATTCTGGTGTATATAACGGAAGACCATAAGTAGGTTAATAGAAATGGAATCCATACATTTGATTGGGAAAAAAATTCATATATTTATGTAACGACCAAGACTTTTACTAATGAAAATTCACTTTAATATAATTAAATGTATTATTATGAAAAATGGTTATATAAAACATATTAACTTAAATGGTTTTAGTTTTTTGGATTTTAAAATACCGTTAAGAATTGTTACCATTGTTAATATAGTCGTTGAATAGTGATCACATAATTAGTATAAAAATAGGGACATAAAAAATCCAATTTACTCAGATAAAGGAACAAATGGCCTCATCCAGTATAATTTTCTTTATGAAGCCCATTTATCAGAGCTCGGAAAGGAGGTGGAATCACTGGGATTCACTCTTGACCAAGACCAAGCTGAGCTTCAACATGTTAATATTAAGCGGAACAGTCTATAAGAGAAGTGCAAGTTGATAGAGATTGCCAGCCGATTGATGTTATATGAGCCATCCCACGAGTCTGTCACCATCACACACATTACCCTTAGGTATTATGAAGGGGTTATAAGGGTTTATGTAAAATTAAACTAGCACTATTATTATGTGCTTAACTTTTAATCAAAATAATATGCATTTATTTCATTATTGTTACTTTGTAAATGGGTTTTAAAGAACAAATAATATTTTTAGTTAATATTCAATTAAGACATATATTTTGATGAATCAATATATTTTTTAATTAAACAATATATTAACGAAATATTATTAATATATTAATTTTTATTAAATATAAATGATCTTATAATTTTTATGAATACAATTGTAATTTCTATTAAGATTTGAAAGCTATTTTTCTCAAAACTCATGAATTTTTTATAAATGTTTGTTTTTATTTTAAAAGTAAAAATTCAAATATTTATAAAATAATTTAGATAAAATTATTAATATTTTTGGAATTAGGATGTCAAAATTATCCAACAGTGAAAGTTTCATAATTTTCTAAGACAGTCGATTTTTTGGGAAAAAATTAAATACCGTTTAAATATATAATGTGTTTTATGACATCATAATGACCCAATAATGTTGTATTAAAATACTATAAATGAGACCTTCGGCCAATATATGTTTTATATTTAAAATAATATGAATTTATATTTTTTTTGTTTAATTTTATAATGCCTTTGTGGACCCTCCAAGACTTATAAAACATTTAAACTTTTTAAATTGATTTCATTGAGAGCATGACTCCCCTCCACATAAAAAGCCTAATATTTTATGAATTTCGGTTATTGGCCATATAAAATAATGTTTTCCAATACTCTATTTAAAAATACATTGGAAAAACCCTTGGTATTGTTTGTGGTTTTGATTAGTTTAATGTGTGGTTTCCAAAACCTAAATAATAAAGAGTTCCCTCTCTTTTCCAATATAAACCCACCCATTCTCCCAATTACTCTTCATTAAAAACCTTTTGGGGTCTACCAAACTCTATCCCCTCTCTCTATAATCCTCCCAAGGCACCCCAAGCTCATAATAATCCTCTATCAAGCCTCTTCCAAGACTTTGGGATCACACTTTCAAGTAAGGGATTTCTTCCTCTCTCATTTTTTCACATGTTTCTTTATGTTGCTATACCTTTGTCTTTTAAATTAAAAATATTGGGTGAATGATTTTGAACCTCCCTCATACTTCCTTCCTTATGTTTTAATGATGATATACCCCTATCTAACTCATTAATTCTTCTTAGGAACACCTGTTACCATGCCGAAATTCCATAAGGGATTTCTCTCTCCTCATTTACATTCAAGTAATTATTCTATTTTATGAATCTAAATTACATTAAATATGTTAAAAAATGTATTTATATGAACTAATCATTGTAAATTTAATGTAAATATTAGGATACACCCCTTTCTCTCTCATTAATTCTTCCCATGTACACCTGTTACCATGTCGAAATACCATAAGGGATTTCTCTCTCCTCATTTACATTCAAGCAGTTATTTTGTTTAATGAATCTAAATTCAATTAAATATGTCTGTACATGTATCTATAAGACCCATTAATGTAAATTTCATGTACATATGATGAGATACCCCTTTCTCTCTCATGAACCATTTTTATGAATTCTTATGTAATGTCGTTTTGCTGCCGCAATTACATCACGGTTTTCAATGCCAAAGTCATTGTGTAGTGAATACCATTCCAATTTCCCTATCAAGGGTATTAAACTGTATGAAAATTTAATTATTGATTATATAGTTTCATGTATTAATTCAACATTCCTTTATTAAGGAATAAATGGTGATGTTTAATGATTCCATGTTACATGATTCATGCAGCACACTTATGCATGAAATGAAATGATTTAGAAGGGTGCAACATGATATCACGCCAATGCATTGGGTAAATATTAGTATCATGATATGTAATGTGAAATGAGGGTTTAATCATGATAATTAAAGTGCAATTATGGTTTACTCATGTTCCATGTGAAATGATCCTTGGCTCATGCTAATATCTTGTAAAATATTGTTGCAACATTTCCATGTTATGATAATCATGCTATATCATGAATATATGTTCATGTTTCACTTATGCTCTGCTGACATTCCAATTTCCCAAAATGTAATATATTCTTCATGTTATTCATTGTTTAATCCCTTAATGGGATTTATATCTCACCTGTTTCTTATGCATGTTGTAAGTTTATCCCATGCAATGCTAAGTACGAAGGAATTTGTGTGGTTATGTAAAATAAGTTTCCAATAAAGATATTTATTTCATGTTTTAAGTTTTTATGTAATGTCCCTAAGCCCCAAAGACATTATACCTCTTGATATTCTATGTTGTATCAAGTGAATATTTTATGTAATAAATTATGTTTAAGTGTGAAATAAATAGCATGGTTGTTATAGTTGGTATCAGAGGATAGGTTTAGTTATTTTTGGGATTAGGATTAGAAACCCATAGTGAAATACTTAGGGATAAGACTATGTATAATAAAAAAATCCACTATATATTTTTTAGTATTGAGTTAGTGGTTTATCAAGAAAACACATCCCTGTCTGGATACAAGTAGGTAGAGGCAGCTCTGGCACAAATGTATAAAGGGGTAAAACCCAAAAACACCATTTAGAGATAGACTTGAATGGGAACAGGTGTGAAAAAACTATCCTTGCTATAATCTTGGTTACGACACTCCCAAAGGATATTATTTGGTAAATTCATAATCTTAGTACAAACCATTATTATGAGAAAAAAATTCCCCCTAAGAATATATATTTTGAAATAGATCATGGATAACATATATTAAAGCCTAGAAATTCATAATTTATTGAAATAAAAGTAATTTATATGTTATCCCTTTTTGTCTTTGGATTCCCCTTTATGTGTTACTCATAACATTCCATTTTTTCTTGATAATGGTCGGTAATAGGAGAACTCAGGCTAACAACCAATGTGAAGATCAATGTCATGACTATTTTAATGAGATGTCCAATCCCATGGGAGCGGGAATCAAAAACTTTATCACGATAGTCTCTCAGTTAACTCATGTTTTTAATAGAAACATGGTTCAAGTGTAACATTAACCCCCCCCCCCCCCCGAAGAAAGAAGACATCACAATAGAGAGCTTCATGAGAGAAATTCCTCCTACTTTTAATGGATCATCTGATCCATCAATTTCCAACCAATGGATCTACACCATTGAAATGATATTTTATATCCTTCAATTTTATGAAAAAGAGAAGGTTCATATGGCTGCTTATTGTATGGAGGTTGAAGATGATCAATGGTTTCCATTGATCAAAAATATAAATTTTGAGGAAGAGATCAATGCGTTGGAATGGAAGGATTTCCAGAAAATGTTTTTTGACAAATATTTTCTTCACACCCTCTGAATTAAGAAGGAAAGGTACTTCCTCGACCTCATGAAAAAAGAAAACGAATCCATCAAAGAATATGAGAAAAACTTTACAAGGATTTGACAATATTTCTCTAACTTTTTTGTTAGCCCTGAATGCAAGGTTGACCACTTATTTGGTTGGATAAACACTAACCTACAGAAATCCCTAGTGATCCGTGACTTCGAGAACTATGAGGAAATTGTCGGATGTAACCTCAAAGTCGAAATGGAGATTACCAAATCTTAGGGGTATCATGGGGATTAGAAGTGAAATTTGGAATTTAATTCTAGTGGTCCTATGGTTAAATTCAATAGTGCTATGAAAATCCAGCACCCCACTTGAAAAAGGTGCAGAAAGAAACACCCTATAAATTTCCTGAAGGGGATGAGGAAATACTTTAGGTGTGGAATAGAAGGGCACCTGACCATTAACAACAATCAAGAAAATTACACAACTGTGATAGAGGATAGGAACACTTCATTTGACCCTCAAGGAATTGTTCATTTCTTCAACTACAAAGAACAAGGGAGCTTTGAAAACTAGTGCCATAATCCAAGGGTTTTTGGAGGCAACCAACAACCTCCAAGATAGCAAGGGAAAGATTTTCCCATCACTACTTTCAAAGTGAACCCCAAAAATGATGTAGAGAAGGAACACTAGTAATTCATTAAATAATAGAGAACATAATTTTTTATTCTAGTTCGACACATTATTTTATATCCCAAAAGTTTAGTAGAACAATCCCATGACCACCACAAATCATGGATGTAAATATGTTAGTGAGAATGGAAAATTGGAAAATCATTTCATCCCATGAATATAACTCCTCCCCTATCATAATTTATAGATTGATCTTTCTGGAAAACCTTGACATACTCCCTCTAGTGGAATTTGATGCAATTCTTGTCATGGATTAGCTCTCTCTATATAGAGCCAACATTAATTTCCGTGATAGGGAGATCACGATCCATATGGCGAATCAACCCCCGATTTTGTAAAAGTGCATGGAAAAGGATGAATCTTCTTTAGCACCATCATCTCAATCATGTATAATACTTCCCTATGAGCATCCATATCTTTTTCATATGATTGAGTCTAAGGAATTAACCATCCATGAAGACATGCCTATTGTGGGGGAATTTACTGAAGTGTTTCTCAAAAAATTTCATGGTCTTCCTCCTATAAGAGATGTTGAATTCTTAATTGATCTTGTACCCAGTGCATTGACAATATCCAAGACTCCATATAGAATGGATGTTTTGGATATTTAGGGGATGAGTAAGTAGGATAACCTAGATAAAGGGTAAATTTTACCGAGTTCTTCACCTTGGGGTGAACCATTTCTCTTCATTAAGAATAAGGATGGGTAAATGCACCATTGAATTAATTATCATGAGGCCAACAAAATCATGATAAAGAAAAAGTATCATCTTCCATGAATTGATGACATGCTCGATCAAATACGTGGAGAATAATACTTCTCCAAGGTTAAATTGAGGTCGGGATATTACTAAGTAATGCAGAAGAAAAAGGATATCCCCAAGATTACTTTTTGAATGAGATACAAGAACTATGAAATCATATTAATGCTTTTAGGAGTCACTAATGGTCCAGAAATACTCATGTAATTAATGAATATTTTCTTTAGATATTACCTCGAAAACATTGTGGTAGTATTTAATGAAAATATTATAATATACTCCAACATGAATGATGATCATGAGGAGTATCTAAGAACTTTACTAGAGACCTTTTCAAATGCGAAGCTCTATGAAAAGTACAAAAAATGTGAGTTCTGGTTGAAGGAGGTCTCATTATTTCGTCATATCATCACAAGAAATGATATATCTGTGGATCCCTCCAAGACAACTGTAATTGAGGGATGGATGAGGCCAACATCTGTAAAAAATATCCGTAGCTTCCTGGTGTTAGCTGGATATTATCACTGATTTGAGAGAAATTTCTCACGATTGTCCAACCCTCTTACCGAGCAAACTAGGAAGGGTGTAATTTTTTATGGGAGTTATGAATGTGAAGAGAGATTCAAGGAGTTGAAAATGAGTCTTATCACTATGCCCGTGCTAATAGTACCCACAAGTGGAGAACTTTTTTTGGTATTTAGTGATTCTTTGATGAAGTGCATGGGATGTGTGTTGATGAAAAATGAGAAATTAATTACCTATGATTCAAGGAAATTGAAATTTCATTTGAAAAAATATCCAACACATGATCTAGAGTTGGATGCAGTAATATTTGCTTTTAAAATTTTGTGACTTTACCTCTTTGGAGATAAGTGTGAAATATACATGGGTCACAAAAGCCTGATGTATACATTCAAAAAGAATGAGTTATACATGTGCCAATTAAGATGGTTAGAGCTGATCAAAGACTATGAATTCTCAATCTATTACCACCCCGGGAAAGCGAAAAAGTTAGAAGATGATCTAAGTAGAAAGGTCATAGTGATTCTATCATTGATGAGAATTGAAAAGTATTCAATATCCTTAGATTTTATGAAGATGTACATGAGAATCCTAAAGAAGGGAACATAATCAATCCTTTCACAAATGATTTCTCAACCATCTCTTTTGGAAATGTTAAGGGATTCTAAAAAGGATGATGTGGGAATTAAAATGAAAGTGGAAAATATCCAAAAAAGGGGAATCCTAGGAGTTCAATGTTAATGAATATGGAATTTTGATATTTAGGTCAAGATTATGTGTTCTATAAAATACAGAGTTAATGAAATAAATTTTTGAGGATGTAGATTGTTTGAATTTCTCCATTCACCCAGGAAACAAAAATATGTATTGAGATCTCTGAGAGCATTATTGGTGGGATAACATGAAGAATGAGATCCCTGAGTATACATCAGAGTGCCTGGTATGTCAGCAAATGAATGATGAGAGGCAGAAGTCTGAGGGGATGATGCAACCATTACCCCTTCCAGGATGAAAATGGGAGAACAACACCATGGACTATGTCACTGGACTTCTGAATAATCAATAGGAAACAACGATATTTAGGTTTTTGTGGATTTTATTACAAATACTTCACACATCATTGCAATTTGAGAGTATCTCTCATTGGATAAACTGTAAACAATATATATCCGAGAAGTGGTATGGCTGGATAGATTGACACTATCTATTGTATCCAGTCGAGATCCAAGATTCATCTCTAAGTTCTTTAAGTGTCTTAAACATGATATGAATACTAAGATGAACTTCTATATATCTTATCATCCTCAAATTGATGGCCAATCTGATCAGACTATCCAAACACTTAAGGACTTGTTGATAGCATTTTCAATAGTCTTCAAAGGAGGATGGGGTCAATATCTTCCAATGGTTGAGTTCTCTTACAATAGCAGTTCCACTCAAGCATCCAAATGGATCCTTATCAAGCCTTGTATGGGAATAAGTGAATAACACCAGCATGATGGGATGATGTTGGGGAGGGAAAACTCCTAGGTTCCGAAATGGTTTAAGAAATAGTAGACAAGGTTAAGACCTTCCAGTAGCACATTAAAGCTACCCAGAGTCGACAAAATAGCTATGGTGATAATCATCGACGATAGCTAGAGTATTTTGTCAAAGACATGGTATTCCCCCTCATATAACTGTGGAAGAGAGATTTTGACATTTGGGGAGAAGGGAAACCTTATTCCAAGGTACATCTGTCATTTTGAGATCCTTGATCTCATTGGAGCAGTGGCCTATCAACTAACACTCCCACCGAAAAAATCTCAAGTACATGATGTATTCAATGTATCACTCTTGAGGAAGTACATACCTGACACATAACATGTACTCAATCCAAAGGTGGTACCATTAGAGAATGAACTCTTCTACAAAGATAGGCCGATGAATATATTATATTATATAGAAAAAATTATACGAAATAAGACAATGCCCCTTATCAAGGTGTTGTGGTGAAAACAAAAGTTTTAAGAGGAAATGTGGGAATTGAAGGAAGTGATGAAGTAAGGTTACCCATATATGTTTTAGTGTGGGAAAAGTAAATATTGAGGTTGAAATTTTTTAAGGGGGGGGGAAGATTGCAACGACCCAATCTTTTACTAATGAAAATTCCTCTTGAATTGATTAACTATTTTATTATGTAAAATGTTTATAAAAAACATATTCACTTAATTAGTTTTATGTGTTTGGATTTTAAAATACCGTTAAAAATTTTGTTCATTGCTAATATATCTGTTGAATAGTAATCACATGATTAGTATAAATATAGGGCTTTAACAAATCCAATTTACTCAGACAATGGTAGTCATGATATCATCTCTTAGACTTTCTCAATATGAAGCCCATTTGTTAGAGTTCAGAAAGGAGGTAGCGTCATTGAGATTCACTATTGACCAAGCCCAATCTGAGCTTCAACACGTTAAGCTTGAGCAGAACCTCTTACAAGAGAAGTGGAGATTGATAGATATTACCACCCGAACGATGTTATCTGAGCCACCCCAAGAGTCATTCACCATTGAAATCCTTACCCTTAGGTCTTATTGGGTGTTATAAGGGGTTATATTACAATACCCCAACACTAAGATTATGTGTTCTATTTTTATATAAATAATATACACTTTTTTCAATATTTTTACAATGTAAATGGTTTTTAAAGAACAAATAGTATTTTTAGTTAATATTCAATTAAGAAATTTTTTTTGATGAATTAATCGATTTTTGAATTAGATAATATTTTAATGAAAAATTATTACTAAATTCCTTTTTATTAAATATAAGTGATCATATAATTTTTATGAATAAAATTTTAATTTCTTTTAAGGATTGGAATTTATTTTGTCGAAACCCATGAATTTTCGATAAAGGTCATTTTTTATTTTAAGAGTAAAAATTCACATATTTAGAAAATTATTTAGATAAAAATAATATTATTATTTGAATTAGGACATGAAAATTATCCAATGGTGAATTTTTCATAATTTTCTGAGACAGTCGAATTTTTGGGTAAAAATTAAATACCACTTAAAAAAATAATTTGTTTTATGACATCATAATTACCAAATAGTGATGTAATAAAATACTATAAACGAATATTTAGGAAAATATATGTTTTATATTTAAATAATGTGATTTTAGATTTGTTTTATTAAATTCACGGTGCCCTAGTGGACCCTCAAAGACTTATAAAACATTTTAACTTTTTAAATTGATTTCTTATAGAGTGTGACTCACCTCCACCTAATCCAGCTTAATATTTTAATATGTTTTTCCATTATCCTTATAAATTAAGGTTTCCACTCACCTTTGGAAAAAACCATGGTAAAAACCATGGGTTGGTTTGTGGTTTTGATTAGTTTAATGTGTGCTGTCCAAAACCTAAATAATAAAGAGTTTCCTCTATTTTCCTATATAAATCCACCCAAGATCCCAAATCCTCTTCACTAAAAACCTTTTTAGATAAATAAAATTCTACCATCCTCTCTCTATAATCCTCCTAAGGCACCCCAATCTCCCATGAATCCTCTCTCAAGCCCCTCCCAAGCCTTTGGGATCACACTTCCAAGTAAGGTATTTCTTCCTCTCTCATTTTTTTGTCGAAGTTTTTTTATGTTTATATAACCTTGTATTTTCAATTAAAAATTTTGAGGTTTGATTTCTCAATTCCCCCATACTTCCCTCCTTATTTTTAAATGATGAGAGATCCCTTTCTTTCTCATTAATGCCTCCCATGTACACCCATTACCATGCCAAAATTCGGTAAAGAATTTCTCTCTCCTCATTTACATTCAAGAAATTATTTAGTTTTATGAGTCTAAATTCCATTAAATATGTTGGGACATATATATATATGACCCCATTACTTTATATTTCGTGTAAATATGATGCGTCACCAATTTATCTCTCATTAATGCCTCCCATGTACACTAGTTACCAGGCCGAAATTCCGTAAGGGGGTTCTCTCTCCTCATTTACATTAAAGCAATTTTTTTATAAATATAAATTCTATTACATATGTTGGGAAATGTATATATATGACCCCTTACTATAAATTTCATGTAAATATGATGAGATACCCCTTTATCTCTCATTAACAATTTTTATGAATTTTATGTCACACCGTTATGCTGTAGAAATTACACCACAATTTTCCAAGCCAAAGTCATTTTGTAGTTAATACCATGCCCATTTATCAATAAAGGGTCACTACAAGAAAATAATCTCATTGCATTAGTTTTTTGGATATAGCGGCTTTTGAAACTACCAATATATTCTTCAGCGGCGATTTCCAAAAACCGCCGCTGAATTATGTGTTGGCATACAATACGCGACAGCTTCTTCAATTTGACAGTGGTTTCTGGTAACCATCGTAGAGATTGCATTTCACAAAGGTGGGTCATGGGTTTAGAAACTACCATGAAAAAAAAATCCCTTTTTCCTGAAAACCACCGATAAAGCCGGGACCGTCCACCGCAAAACTGAAATAAAAAATAAAAACAATATTATGATGTTTTTAATAACTGCTTAATTATTGTATTTAGCAGTGGGTTTAACCACCATAGATAGTAAGATACTAATTTATAGCGGTGGTTAAAGATGCCGCTAAAAATCATCAATTTACATAGTGGAAATTTAAATCGCTGCTAACGGTATATTTATAAAAACATGAGCTTATTATGCAGCCCTAGTACCAGTGCCCAGAAAAAAACGTGCCAATTTCACATGCACACACATCCTACATCCAAAATAATACAAGGAGACCAACATTTTCATTAGAAAAAACACTTTCAAATCCACACACTTATTCAATTTTGAAACACATAATAGAGATAAATATTTTGGTAGGGTGAATAAATATGATATTATAGGATACCACATTGTGGTCTAAATATTGCACTGTAAGAGTTTTAAAAGAAGAAGCTCATTCCAGGGAGGGAGTTAACAAGCCATTTCAATCATAAAGTCATAATATACATATACTAATCAAGGCATAACTCATAAAATTTATTCCTATGGGATACTTACCAATTTTTTGGGATCCTGATTCATGGTGTGATATATGATGAGTTCCTCCCTATTGAGAATGTGTGGGAGGACCAAGAGAAATTTCAAACTCTTTTGTGGCCATTTCCATGATTTGTGAAAGGACCAATGACACAAACTATGAGTAAAGGACATCCCAATCAAGAAGTAGTTGAACTACTTCCTCAACGAGTGTTGAAACTCTGTTCTGTCAAAGAGTCTAAAAAATGACAAAGGGAAATAACTTAGAATGAAAAGGGGAAAATACATGAAGAAAATCAAGGTTTTTAAAGAGATGAGTTTCGGGCCACCTTAGTTATACCAAAAGGGCGGTGACATGCAGCCTACTTGTGTGCCCAAATATTCCATGCATCCTACTTGCGTGTCCAAACTCTATTCACCCAAGGTACTATTTTTGATTATAAATAAACAATTGGGGTCTTCATTTGTAAGGACAAATTTCCCCAAAGATGAATTGTTTCTTTGGTATCCCTAGTACTTCACCCTAGTCAATTGAATCTTTTAGGGTAGTTCATCAACACCTTGAGCGGATGATTTAATGGAGGATCATTGGAATCAAGTCCTTTTATTGTTATAAAACCATAACAATTGAGCGCCTAAAGCACCCCACATTCCCAAATAAAAAATACTTGCACGCCGCCTATTCAATTCATAGGAACTTGAGTGCCCCAATTCTAGGACCACCTGTGAATACACTAGAAGGCTTGATCCAAGACTCGCCCATGTATTACCATACAATTTGATTGTTGATTAATTGAATATCATGTCTCCCTAGTCTAACTGCACTCCCATACTCGCGTTCCCTTACCTACTTGAGAACCCATCTTTGATTCACTTACTCTCTTCAGTCTACAAGCCATTAAGCCATCCACAAAGCAATTCATGGAAAGGCTTCTTCTTCCTTCACTACCTTGTTTGAAAGGGATTCTGTTGAGACATCCCACAAAACCTCCAAAATTATCAAAACTTTGGAAACAACACATCAACCTGTCTCTTATTTGGGTTTTTATATCCACAATCATAGGTTTCCCACATTTGTTTTATAAGGGAGTAAGGATTCATGGAGTGTCTATGGGTTTGTATATCCACAGTCACATTGACCTTTCTACTAGAAATAATGATTAAGAATTCCCTGTTTAGAGGAGGATTGGATCCTGACCTCTCCCTTCTCAATGAGATGACTCTGAACCTTGGGTCTCTTGTAGGGAAGGTAAATCTCACACATTCTTTTCTTCCTTTTGAAAAAAGGAGAAGTCAACCTCCCCTACCATGATCAATTTTAGGGAAACCATCATGGAATAAGCCCCTAGCATTTCTTGAATGAGGTAGGATCATTTATCCACCTCTCTTTTTTGGTGCCAAAGAGCATAGGGGAGATGGGCACAAGGACTTTGGTTACCCTTTCCCTCTCCTGTTGAGTTTTGTCACCCTGGACAACCATCCTGGTGTAATACCCTAACCTTCATCCATTATTCCTTTCATTAGACCCTTGATTAATATAATGAAAATAGAGGGAAGGCTCATTGCCTCACCCTATTCTCAAGTCAACTTGGCCGCATTACCTCACCCTCTTCTCAAGTCAACTCATGCCTCAACCACTCTCACCACCGAAAGTGCACCCTCTTCAAGTAGCAGAGGAGAAAAACCTGAAGTGTCATTATTGAATATTTCACATCATCTTGTTTCTCACACCGATTATGAATCATGTGGGATTAAAGATTTGTGATGACTATAACATATGCAAAAACATCCACGATCAATGAACAATGGGAACTCTGATTCCCACCATAATTGAGATACATAGGAAGCCTTCTCAGGTCCCAAGCTAACTGGATATCCTTTTATGGAATCCAACCCTAATTTCTTTAATATGTTCATTCTACATAGGATTAATCCCTAAATTAAACCCCAAAATTATCTAGGCTTCCTTTTCAAGAAGTATGCCCAAAATCATTTCTCTCAAATGACTATACTCTCCTATGATATTTATCAAACTATGTGGGCTTTGATTCATATCCACATGGGATACGTAGGAAGCCTCCTTGAGGTTCAAACCCAACATTTCAAAATCTATCCAGTTCTATTTGGGCCATATTCCCTAGAGGATATAACCTTACATGGAAACTCATATCTTTTCTAAGTTCATTTGGACTGTTTCTACATAAGTCCCACACCAAACCTTGATAAAGCACCTTTCTCTTAGATGTACTTACCACATGACATTAAACTATATGGTTAGGTCCTTATCAAATGGCCTTAAATGGAATGATGTGTCCCGTTATGTGATATCGAAGTATGAGGGCTCTAATTCCTTTCACAAGGATATATAGGTGACCCATTTCATGGGTATGATCCCAATATCAAAACAATCCTCAATCTCCATGGATGAAAACAAATTCTAGAGTTCCCCATTGACTGACTTAAAAACCAGTATCATCATAATGATGATAAAATAATCTTGAAATAGTATATTAGAGGATACCATTGTCGGAGAACCTCAAATACATAAAAATATCTTTATTAATGAAGAACCTTAAATGAATACTAATGATTCTAAATTTTACGCATGTTAATATGTGATTGTAAATTTTAAGGGAAAATTATTCTATGCTTGTTGAATTATTAAGGATTCCTAAAAATATCATAAATGTACAAAGAGTGTCCTAGAGTAGACAATAATTCCCCCAAAAGGGTGTGATGAGTCTGACCTCCCATCCTCTCGACCAATGTACAATCCTAAGTATCGTAATGTTAAAAATTAACGAACACCTAACTTTGGAAACTTTTCTTATTTGGATAAAAGACTGTTGTAAGTTTCTATTCTATGGATAAATATTATGGAAACTTCCTAGAATTAGTGATTCATATAACTAGAACACACGTTTCGAGGAACTAAGAAACATAAATTGTGAACCCTACATGAGTCCTTAACGAAGTTAATAATGTTACCCACAAGTTAGGACCCTATCAATTGATAAAGTAATTCCAGAAAAAGGAATTAATAACACATATATCCATCTAAAATATGTCACTTTAATGGATTTTATTGTTGTTTCAAGATTTTCTCAGAACTCCCTTCAGTCCAAAATGGATTTCTTCAAGATGAAATCTTTGAACTTCCCAACTTCTATTCAAGCTGCATCCTCATCCACAGGAAGAACATTATCACCCACCCAGTGTCTTTAAAGTTGGTTCTCCAATGTGATGGTAAAGGAGTACCACCATCATGGTACCATTCCGACTTTGGAGGCTTCTTGACATGCCCTCTAGCTCAATAACAATCATCAATCATTCGGCAAACAACGACCAATGATCAAGAAGCAGATGGTGCCCACCACTGTCTTCAACCGTTTCGAGTCCTTATCCCCGGAACGCAACAACCAGTCCCATCCATACTATAGGTAGGTGGGTCAAGAGGTTACTCAAGGCCTCAATTCAAGAATGCTAGGATTCTTCATGAGGACTCCCACTAACAATCATCGCTAATATAATAGCGTAGTAGTGAACCCCCATCAGGATGGAGGTGTTGCCTCTAAATCATCATCCTAGGACTCTCAGATCTAGAAACACATTAAGAACCTTCGGGGATAACATCCAATTAATAGAGAGAATGTTCTTACCTCTTCCCCCTCTAGAGAAGTCCATCATCCTATCTTGATGGCGAACAGTGAGCGGGCACATACACCCGTTCATCTTAATTTTTCTGATTATAAGAATCATCTGGAAGCAGCCCACCAATCCCACCAGATAAACTCGGTGGATTTCTATAAAGAGACACAAACAACTACTTACAAATTATCAGACAGTCAGGAGGCTCGTCTGACTGCATTTATAGAAGCCCACAAATCCAATGTGGGGGAAAATGGTAAACAGGAACACACAACTACTTACAGGCACCAATTCTGCCAGTAGTCTTATCTGATAGTATTAAAGAAAGTCCATAGACCATACTAATTGGAAAATAGATAGTAGGTACAAACACCTTCTAGTGTTCACCAGGCTCTCCAACAGTCTCGTTTGGCAGCACTGAGAGAAGTCAGTTTGAATGCTCCGACGACAAATCTGGGGCAGACCCAACTCTCTGGCCCATGCATGAGTACTGTCAATAATCGTTGATAGGAAAAGGAGGATATGAGCAGGAACATATTCCTAGTCTAGATACAGAATAGGAATATATTCCTATACTAGCCACTGATGTAACCAAACATATCTTATAAATTGTGAAAGGGCAGACACAAATCCGTACCCATATTTTGGAAGAATTCTAGGATATTATAACAACTACTTCAGAAGTACCATGGGAAAATACATATAAATCTGTTCTCACACATGGGATGACACATCAACATGCCATCCGAGAGTAGATACACACCTCTGTTCTAGTCCAGGATGTTCACGGGGAATACTCCCCCATATCATATGGACAATAAGACTGGGAACATAAACCCTTTATAATTGGAGGTAATAGGTCCATTCCGGTAACCAATCCAAGGTAGGCACATACACCTACCCGTGATAACTATTTCTCCAAAAAAGTGGACCCAACTAAGTATAAGAGAGAATACAAGAATAAATATCATCAAACAGAGTTGGAAAATCAAGATTCAAGCTGTAATATATCTCCTCTTAATGCTGGAGTTCTTGAAGCCCTCAAAAATTTATCTGTTGCAGCTCAAGATCCTGTCCTCTTATTAAATATTATGGGAGTGGTAGTAGTAATTATAAAGTTCCTCATAAAACACTTCATCATAAAGTCTTGATTCATGAACATTTGGTCAACCCGGAACACTTATCTCTGAATGAGAGCCACAACAACCCTCCGTGTGGCTAGAAGACCAAGGATCAACAGGATTCATCCCTTTCTGTAATCTACCATGGTGTTCCTCCCCATGATGGCATTCACTGTGAAATTACTCTCCATACTAGTATTCCAAATTGTAATGAAAATTCTATAATTGATAATGTAGCGATGTGAAAGCCCTTCTATCTCGAGGAACATGAAAACACAAGTCCAATCATGTTTGATGCCTTGTCACTGAATGGAGAAACACTTTCTCAACCAAAATATATCTTAAAGGAATGGTCATTATCCGAACCTCCCTTAGTTCATTTGTGTTCTAATACAAAAAATACACTTTTTTCAGACCAAGTGGATAAATCTCTAGTAAGATATGATAAATATATGTTAAACATGAGAAAACATTTACAAAAAAGAGAAATACTAGTCATATTCTGGCCTTTGGAAAATTCTCAGTATAACATTTCATAATTGATGGCAGAAGATTGTATTCATGATATCCGCCTCAATTTATAGAATACTATTCGTTATTGGAAAAAAAGGTATTACCATATGATGAATATCAAAATCATGTGAATGTAATAAAAGGGTTTCAATGCCAAATTTACTTAGAATCTATCTTAGTTTCCCAATATCCAAAGACTGGAAAACAGCAGAGACACCTTCAGCGTGCGTGCCTCAATGCTCTAAAGAGGCTATACTAGTTAATTTCTGACACCCCATCTGGTGTTCATATCAGAAGATGGGGTGCACATGAAGCATTGAATTTCACTGCACTCCAGAATCAACAAAGTCCTCCAAAAATGGTCTCATTCAATGTAATTTCCCACAGTTGTCTACAATCAATAGATTTTGTATGTAATCAAATGTACGCTCAAGAAAAGGCCTCAACCAGCTTTCATCAGATTCAAGCCCAATGAAAAGAAATTGTTGAGTTACTTTTACATCAAAAATATGAGAATCTTGAGAAGGAGTCCTTCTTATAAGATGTCAATATTCAAGGAATAAAAATGTCTGAAATAACATAGTGATCCTATAAAATAGGTGATTTGAGTGGCTGTCTGATGATGTACTCATCTAATGTTCAAACCAAAATTATCAGAATCAAAAGTACAATTTCCAAAATTTCATCCATAGTAGTTCAAGAATCACCCATTCTTGCATGACTGGGGGTTTAGTTAATTTAACCTTCAAATTCATCAAACAATATTAAGAAGTTTGAAGAAGAAGAACAAGAAAATACCTAGCCTGCAGGTCTGGGGGATTTTTCAGATCTACAATCCCCTCCTCAGTGGAATTCAGTTTTCTCCAGATTAGGGATGAAGCCCCAAAGAAAGTGCACAACTGAATTATCAGAGGATTCCCTTTAGGTTACTTTCTTCCAAACAGTTCTTGAGAATTTATCATACAAGGGAACAAAGTCTCATGGAAGAAAAAGAGAGATACGATCTCACAAATATACTGATAAAATGCCATCAATGCATTATGCATCAGTAAATGTCATTAACACCGTTGAAGAAGATCCTCCAAAAATGAGTCTAATATGGGGGAATTATAAGATGAAGTTCTTGTTCATAATACAATATACACTAAGGAAAATGAAAAACGTGTACATACCTAAAATCAAAGGCTTACCTAGAATATAGGCATACCTTCAAATAACCAAATCGCTCCCCTATGAATGGAATCTAACAATGGGAAAGGTAAAAGTCAGATTGCATATCACTTTTCCACTAGAGAAGGTCAATCTCTTTCGCTTGAATAAATATTTTCACAGTACGAATAGGAAATGGAGGAGTTAATGATACTCAATATAGAGTTACTTTGAAGAAGCATTTCTGCTAAACGTACTTCACAGACAGGTCCTCAACTTGCTCATCTTGTAGAAGATCTTCAACAAATTTTATATTTAGTAACTATAGATACAGATAATGAATTACCTCTATTGGATACACAACCAAGGCTTGATCAAACCCATCCTGATAAGACTATTCCAGTGGGTTATCCAAGGCAAATACCACCACCATCACCAGTGCATTTTTCAATCGTTGCACCAGCTCAAGCTCCAGTTGTTTTACCTGCACAAGTTCCAGCTCATCTGTATATTCAGAAAATTCTTATGTACACATTTGATGGATTAACAACTTAATTGGAAGATATATAGGAATGATGTTCACCAGTTCATCCATAACAAAATGCTTACCTTGAATGGGTGGACCTGATTCCTCCCCCACATAATTTTGTGAATACAACACAGCCAATCTTTAATGGTTCGGGAGATCCAGAACAACACTTGAAAAATTTTATTTCTCATTGTGACCCTATGATGGGAACTTATAAACAACAAGAAGAATTAAAACTCAGGTGTTTTGTGCAATAACTACAAGGACAATCTTTTGTTTGGTATACTAGTTTACAATCTCGATGAATTACTGGATGGGAAGATCTCTACTAGAAGTTCCATCTTTAATTTTGCTCAAAGCTACTGAAGATGACAGTTTTTATCATACCAATTGTAAAAAATGGATAATGAAAGGGTTTTAGATTTCATTACACGATGGAAAGTATTAACATATTCCTCAAGTCTGACACTCCTTCAAGACGAGCTACAACCAATTTGTGTGGAAAATATACTCGATGACTTACACACACCATTGATCCCTGTGAAATACACACAAGGGTTTGAGGTTCTTACATCAATTGGTCAATAGATATAAGATTCTATTATTGAAATTAAGGATAAAACTTGTGTAATTCTATCATCTCTAGGATGTAGGACAGGGAAAGAAGAGGCAACTATTGTTACACTCTAGCAAGCAGTTGTACCTGCTACCACTTCAAAACCTTAATTGTATAGAGGGGATCCACATCTAGAGTGTTAGTAGAAATGACCACCTTATCAAGATAATCAAAGATATAAAAGGTGGAAAAAGTTTGGGGAATAAAGAAGCAATGTTTATTCCTTCTAGAATGAACAATTTCCTGGTTACTTCATCTCAGCTCTGGAGAACAATTTGGTTTAGTTGCCAAGGACAAAGAAACCAAACAAATAAGAAGATGAAGATATTTCGAATTATTATCACTTTCACCAGATGTTGGGGAATCCCATTCAGGAGTGTTTTGTTTTTCAGGACCTCCTACAAAGAATGGTAGATTCTGGAAAAGTGAAAATGAAAATTTCATCATCTCAAGTAGCATGTGTTACTATTACTAATCCAGAGGAAGGAGGAGAATGGAAAGAAGTCAAAAGTAAAAATTTATAGAAATATGATGATTGGATGACCGGTAAAATGATCAACTGAACTAATTACATTTTACAAACATAGTTGAAACAACCGATTTTGTCTTCCACCACTCATGTCACCGAAAAACCAACTTCATCCAAAGGTCAATTATCAAAGACGTGAGGTTATCAGAAGGACAAAGAGAAGTCAGAAGAATATGAGCTCATGTCAAGGAAAAAGTTGTCCTTGACCCTGTAAGATTTCATGCCATCTATTTTAGAATAATGGGAACCGCCCTGCCAAATGGAACAACTGAAACTAACCTATCAGGTAGAATCTTCCTTAGATGAATAATTGATCTTTGGTTTGGTCAATGTTATTCACTTAACAGATCCTTTTGCCAATGATGATTCTGATTATAATGAGCAAGAATTTATTTTACCTAATTGGGGAACCAGAGGAAGAGGCCATAGTTGATGATATAGGGGAAGACATGGGAATTCTAGAAACCACAATTTTAACTCTATCCCTGCTCGAACCATATATGCGGAATAGACTCATGGACGATCCCTTTAGTGGGCTCAACAAGAAAAAAGAGTTTCTTCCATGAAAGATAGGTTTGGTTCTGATATGATTATTTTTGAGGAACGATTATAAGTAACACCATATTCATCTTAGAGAGTTGATATACCTAGTAAGTCTAATATACCAAAGCTAGGAGTATTTCCAGCTTCTGCTCCAACACAGGGTGCATCTACAGCAGAAGCATCAACTTCCAAATCACCAGAAAAACCACATCTCCATGCTAGTAAACGAAGACCATTGGACCAAAATTATGATTTCTTGAAACAATTGACCCAAGTACCAACCAAGTTGTCAATTATGGATTCCTTGAGTCACTCAAAAGATCATTCGAAGCACTTATTGAGTCTTTTTCAAGTCCTCAAGAGTTTGAAACCAATGTTTCTGCTGATGAGGTTTATCATATAGAGAATGATCCTAAAAATTGTCATAAAGTCATATATTTTAAAGATGAATATGAATATGATGTTGTAAATTAATATATCAGACCCTTGTATTTATCTGGGATGGTCATTGACATAGGCATCCAATGAGCCTTCATTGATAATGGCTTTGGAGTCGACCTCATTATTGTTCATACACTTCATCAATTAGGCATGACTGAATCTGATTTATCTCCTCCCACTTAAATGTTGTAAGGGTATGAAAAGAATGAGAACGAACCTCTAGGAAAGATTACACTCAAAACTCTATTTGGAGATCTTGTTTCTAATTCAGATTTCATGGTTGTTCGTCAGGACACAACCTTCAACATTCTACTTGGAAGCCCTTGGATTCATTAACATGTGTCCATACCTTCATGATACCACCAATGTCTTAAGTACTATTTCAATGGGAAAATAGGGACGTTTTATGGTGAAAAGGATTCGTTTAAAACTCATGAATCTCAATACATTGAGGTAGAGTTTTATCACACAAAAGGAACGAGATCCATGAGAATGGAGATAACAAGCGTTAATTATCCAAATGGTTTGGAAAAGATTCCTTCAAGTCTATTCATAAATTTGAGTAACAATAATGTGGTACCCATCAATCAAATTGAAAGGGTAAAACAAAATATAAGCACTCTTTTAATGACATCCATAATGTCGATTGTAGAAACTGAGCCAAACGACATGGTAGAAACTGTTGATTCACCAAGTATTGATAGAAGCTTAAATAGAGATGTCTTCATTTCATATACTGAACTACAACAGGGCTCTACCTTTTCAATCATATTTGAATAAATTTTAGTAATTTTAGATGAAGACAAATATTTTGATTCCCAATCCATCCTTTCCTCTTTACTTCCATGGGAAGACCCTTTGTCATCAATATAGTCAGATATGGTGGCCTCTTCTTTAGGATGTTCAAATAATCACTCCTCCCCTAAAATAGGAATTTTTTCCTCATCATCTAATTTGAATGTAGAAACATAATAGGTAACATGTAATTAATAGGAAGAGGAAGATCTCAAGGATGCTCCTCCAGCATTTGAGGAAGGTATCTTTACCACTGTGGACGAGCTCAAAGAAATAAATCTGGGTACAAAAGAAGATCCAACCCCCACACTAATTAGTGAAACCATGACATCTGAAGATAAAGAGGTGTATAATTCATTTCTAAAGAAAAATTGAGATATATATTTTTTTGTAATTATATAGAAATTCTAGGTCTTAATCTTGATGTAGCCACCCATCATTTGGGTTTTCCAGAAGAACACCATAGATTTAAGCAAGCAACAAGAAGAACACACCCAACTCATGCCTCGAAAATTCTAGCTGAATTTGTTAAGCATATAAAGTCTAAATTTTTTGGGGAGGTTCACTATCTCAAATGGCTAGCCAATATTGTCCCAGTGAGAATTAATAATGGTCAAATCAGAGATTTCATTTATTTTAGAGATCTTAACCGGAATTGTCCTAAAGATGATTTTACAGTTCTGATTATAGAGCTTATAATTGATGCAACAGCTGGATATGAAGCTCATTCCTTCATGGATGGATACTCTGGGTATAATCAAAACTATATGGCCCCATAGGATGAAGAATCTATAGCCTTCAGATCCCCTCAAGGTATGTTTTTCAATCGAATAATTCACTTTGGCTTAAAGAATACATGTTCAATGTATCAATGTTCCATGAACCATATCATCCAACCTTAAATAGGGAAATTTGTTGAATGTTACGTGGATGATTTTGTGGTCAAATCCTGACAACGTTCCAATCACTTGGCTGACCTGGAGATTAAATTCAAGAAACTTCAGCAACACAGTTTGAAGATTATTCCCTTGAAATGTGCTTTTGGGGTAACCTTAGGAAAGTTCCATGGCATCTTTTTATGCCATATTGGTATCGAAGTTGATCATCAGTAAAAAAAATCAATCCTTTTTTATGTCACCTCCTTGAAATTTTAAATAATTAAGAGGACTCCAAGGTAACTTGTCCTACATTCAGTGATTTATCGCCAATTTGGAAGGAAAGTGTTTTACCTTCACCAGATTAATAAAGAATGGATTTACCTATCAATGGATAGAAGACTACCAAGAAGCATTTGATACTCTCAAGAAATATCTCTTGAGTCAACCAGTATTAATGACACCTGTTGAAGGAAGAAAAATTATTCCCTATGTAACATCTTTTGAGTGATCACTAGGCGACTTCTTTGACTAAAAGAATAATGTTGGGAATGAAAACAACCTTTACTTTCTCATTCAAACTATGCTTTATGTGGAAACTCGATATTCACGTATTGAAAAGTGCCACCTAGAATTAATATTTGAAGTTAAAAAACTGAGGCACTACTTGCAACATCATGAAATCTAATTGGTGTCTCGTAGTAACCCATTCAAATTTATCCTCAGTATTCCTATGCTTACAGGGAATTTGGCATGGTGGGTAGTTATTTTTCAACATTTTGATATCCATTTTGTTCCTCAAAAGGCAATAAAAGTCCATGCTCCTGCTGACTTCCATGCTGAACATCCATCTATTTAAGATACATCATTAAATACTGAATTTTGGGATGAATAAGTCTTCTTTATTCAGGATAATTTCCAAACATAGGAAATGTAATTTGTTGGTTCTTCCATAACTACAACAAGGAAGAGAATGGAAACCCATAAAATTAAAATATTTGGGTTCGGAATTGTTCTTATTTACTTAGAAAAGGTAGTGTTTCCTTACTCCTTCCTATTGTTAGAAGGTGGTACCAACAATGAGGCAGAATATCAAGCTCTCATCGCAGGCATGGAATTGGAACTTCAGCTGCAAGTGAATCACTTAAAGGTGAAAGGTGAATCAAAATTAGTAATAAAAGAAATCAATGGGGAATATTCTATTATAAAAGAAGAGTTAATTACTTTGTGTGATTAGATTATAGAGTTAATGATTGAATTTCCCTCAGATCCGATATTGTCTTATGTCTCTAGATCACAAAATTTCCAAGCGGATGCATTAGATAATGAAGCTATAGCCCTAGAAGATCGAAATCAGGATGAGAAAATCATTAGTATAGCCCAAAGTCGTGTGGTCTCACATTTTGTTCAACCCAGAATGGAAGAAATTAATGAGATTAGTCGTATTTCTAAAAAATATGGTTATACCATGGAATGGAGAACACCCATCATGGAATATCATCAAAATGTAATACTTCCCACACGTTGGGATGAAAAAGAATAGATCTGATTATGAGCGGCCAATTTTACTCTTTATGAGAGTCCAAACCCTTAGAAAACTCTTTAGAAATGGGGCTTTGATGAAATCCTCTTCAGAAGAATTGATAGAGAATAGACTGTAGCTGTCATGAAAGAAGTGCATTTAGGAAATTGTGGTGCCCACTAGTCTGGGCACAGACTCTCTGATCAGATCAAAATGCTTGGATACTTTTTGCCTTTAATGACGTAGGATTGTACAAATTTCAATAAGAAATTCCATCTCTTACATGTGCATTCCAACATCATTCATTAACCCCTGGAGTTTCTACATACATCTAAATACTCTTGGCCATTTTCTACATGGGGAATAGATTTAGTGGGACCTTATCCTCCAGTTACAACTAAGAAAATCAATTATTTTATTACTGCTACTAAATTCTTCTCCAAATTGGCCAAAGCAATACCTCTCAAAGAAGTATAATCCAAAAGAATTTTTTGTTTCATTAAAACTAACATCATCACCAGATTTGGTGTCCCTCATACTATTTTGACAGACAATGGCACCAATTGTTGTTATGATGATGTAAATAAGTTATATCAGGAACATAATATCAAATACAAAAATTCATCCCGCTATCATGCAGTGACCAATGGACAGATAAAGGCCTTCAAGAAGACCCTATCAAATATACTCCATAAAATGGTGGATAAGGATAAGAAATCATGGCCTGATAAAATTTTTCAAGATTTATGGGCTTATCGGACTACTACCAATACTGCCACCCTAGAAACTCCTTATTCATTTGTATATGGAACAAAATTAGTCTTGTGAATTGAAATACAATTGCCTTTACTCAGAGATGAAATCTGTGATCCATTTTCTATAAATGAGAGTTATAAAAAATGGTTTGATGAGATGGAGAGGTTAGAAGAAAAAATACAGAATACATTGCATCACTTGGAAGTCTACCAGAATAGAATAGTGAGATATTTCAAAAAGAAAGTTAATCTCTATTAATTTCTTCAAGGAGAATCGGTATTGGTCCTCAAGACTCCAATGATAATAGGAAAGAAACCTAAAAATATTGAGCAAAATAGGGAAGGACCTTATTCTATACATAAGGTATACTCAAATGGAGATAATGACTTAATAGAAATGGATGGACATCTCATTAAAACTTCAACCAATGTAAGATTATTGAATAAATACACTGTGTAATTGAATAGATCATAGTCCTCATTGTAAGACTGAAAACTGCATAGCCCCTATGTCGTTACTGCAAGACTTAAAACTGCACAGTATAAAGTCCTAGTTGCAAGATGTTAAATAGCATAACAACCATAAGTGTCCATGATGCCTAACGTTAAAATGTGTAGCATCTTTTTATTTATTGCACAATGTTAAAATGAATGACATCATTTTTCTTAGTTACACAACATTAAACTGTACGGTTGACATCTTATCTACTTGATGTTAGGATCTATCATAAGAAAACATCATCGAAATAATTTCTACTCCTTAGTGGAACATGAGTCCCTTTAGTCTCTATGTCTGAGTCAGATCTTCATAGGGAACATGTTTTAAGAACTATGTGTGGCTTGATTCTCATCTATTTGAGATACGTAGAGACTCTTGGATCTCCACTCCTGGGACCAGCCACAATCACAAAATTTTCATTTCTCTTTTTCTTCTCCTATATATGAAGTAGATCTATACAATGTTCTCTTTTAAGATACATGATTTGATTTTCATACTATCTTCTGTTTTAAATCTAATCACTCTTTTATAATGTGTGAAAGTCCCCCATCTCCCATGTCAAAGTCAATAGGTGTGGGAGATGATTTTTTAAAGAACTACGTACGGATTGATTCTCATTTATATGAGATACATAGAGATGCCTCGATATTTAATCTTGGGATTAACCATGATAAAACAAAACCAAACCCCTTTATTCCTTATATAAGAATCACACCTACTTAAGGAATGTTTAAAGAACTATGTATGGCTTGATTCTTTCCCTCAGCAAGACACGTAGTGACACTTGGATTTTATCCCTTAGTCCAACCACAACAAGTATTTCATTTCACATCAGTTCATCTTAATCATTACCTCATGACATTAAACTATATGGATATATAACACCCATATTATTCACTTGTGTCACCATTGTGTTATAGAAGAAACCCTTACTACTCCTTGTTTCTCACATCGAGCATAGCTCACATGGGATTTTGAATTGGGTAAAACGATTCATTATATAAATGAGGTTTCTCAATTTCTTTTTGGGTTATAAATGTCTTCACTGCATGACTTAAAACTAAAAATTATAATGTACTCACTACATGACATTAAACTACGCAATAGAATGCCAATTCAAAAGGAAATAAAGAATGTATCCATTTTACATATGAGTTAGATATATGTAAAGGACGTCAGATTCAGGGCCAATATTGATTCAAATATTTCTTTTGTGCATTGAGAACAACCCCCTTCTATATTCCACACTCATAATCTTGAATATTTTCCTGATATTCAAAATCTTTCTTATGTTTTCTTGGGATAGAGTTTCTAATACCTGATAACTCTTTTTCCGGACTGTGAAGCACATGTCGTTAGGTGGACTTGAATAAGTTTCCTACATAATGGGACTGTTAGTCAAAAAATTCCACTATTTGGCTATGCATTATATTCCCCTATTATCCCTACATAATAAAACCCCCATAATAGGTTTGTCAAATTATGGTAATTTCATTCTTGGTTATATTGTCTTTTTCCGCTTCAAACATTGATGACAATATAAAAGAATCTGTATTTTAAAACAGTAATTCAGGTATATTTTCCCCATTATCATTCTCTTGATCTGAAAGTCTTCAAGACTATGGTTTACACATTACCCTCTCCATGCGTTCAAATAAATATAAAATAACCTTGGAATCACTTGGCCATATATCATATATTGTTTCCATTTATGGTCCTAGTTGTATGACCTAAAACTAAAAATACCACAACTCCTACGTTTGGGTCAGACCTTCTTAAAAGACTTATTCCTCTGATTCTTTGTAAATCTTGGTTGGAAATACCATCTCTATATTCAGGTACCTTTCTACATAAACAAAACTATATGCTTAGGAAAATCGGAATCTCCACAAACTCCTTTTGGCTCTTAGCAATAGTAAAATGTCCAAATTCCAAGAGCTCTTTTGACTGATTATACAGTACATGCCCATAAGTGTCCTTGCATAAGTTTCCTACATAATAGGTCATTGAATCAAAAGATGCCACTATTTGGCTATGAAACATATGCCCCAATTGGCCCTGTATAGTGCAACCCCCATAACAGGTTTTCCAAATAAAGGTAACTTCGTTCTTGGAAAGGACTTTCTCTAATACCTTCAACCCTTTTTCCATATCATTCTTCAGATTTAGAAATTCCCAAATCACAGTTTACAATTTTCCCTTAATTACCTAAATATGGTAGTGTGTATCCAAAAAAATTATCAAAAAATTGGGAAAATCTCATACGAATGGTCAAAGCTAAATACCATAAATTAAAGCCACACAATGTCACCACTGCATGACTTAAAACTGCACAGTACAATTTTCTCACTACATGACTTAAAACTGCACAATACAATGTCCTCACTACATGACTTAAAACTACACAACATTGTAACAAAAATTCCCCTTTCTGATAAATTTAAACCATTCTCCAAACACCAAATTAATATAGAAGTAGTTTTCCTATACATGACATATGTCATCATAAAAATATCCTTTTATTATTAAATCCCATTTCATTGGAAAAACCAACCAATGTGGTATTGATTCACCCAAAATTTATTTTCACTTTTCTATTAGAAGTAAAATGTTAAATTCTAAAGAGTTATTTTTCATCACTATGCAGTATGTGGCCTTAGGTGGCCTGGCATAAGTGGCCTACATAACGGGCCTGTCAGTAAAAAGATGTCATTATTTTTAAATGAAACATATAACCCTATTGGACCTACATAAAAAACCTCCATAACGGATTTTTAAAATAATGGTAACATAGCTCTTGGAAAAGACTCCCCTTTTGTTGTTACAAGTGTTAAATTTGGTGACCATAAAAATCATGGCTCAAGATTCCACTTGGAAATATTTAAAGAATATTAATGAAATTCTTAGTCACAGAGTCTTATTTGGGAATTAATTTCAAAATTTATGGTCTAAGATATTTTGACCTTAAACATTAGCCATTTATATTCCAACATTCTTGACTTCAAACTGTTAAGAGACTTGGTATTCACCAGATTGAGAACCCACAAAGGTCAATCAGAACAAAAGTTGAGTCCCAACTCACTAAATATATATTTTTTATGTTTTAGTTAATATTGAGAAAAAAATTTCAAAATATATAATGATTTTTGGGTTTTCCATATAACTCTAGAAAAAATAAAACTATTATTACTAAGCCCAATGGCCTAGGTAAAAAAATGGCAGTTAGCGAAAATGAAAGAACAAATTATTGAAGAAAAGATGCTTTTCATTAAATAAAATTTTCAGAGGGGAACATCCAAAAATTGGAGTCTCTCTCTCCTTTCAAAAATCATAAATTATAAAATTCTTTCTACATAATTTCCCATTTGATTGACTGGCTCTTGAGCCCCATTATCTTCCTATTAAAGCTCATTTATTTGACCAGCTCCGCTCTCTTTAGCATGATGAAGTGCTTCCCTAGCATCTAAAATGGATTTTGCACCATCTTTCTGGACTTATCCTAATGAGATGTGATGCGGTTCAGTCTCCCCTATATTGATATCTAACTCTTGTTGAAGTCATAGCTACCGAATAATCTTTTATTTAATTATTTGCTTCAGTCCCATCAACTTTGCAGTATGATTTGCCTCAGCCCAGGACAACATTTCTTGAAACTCTTCAATGTTGATTGACATTGTGGATCTTATCAAGTCTTGCCAATATTTTTTCTCTTGTTACCTCCTTATAATAATCTATTTCACTATAGTATTAATTTCACGGTATTCGAAACTGTAAAATCCCAGTGTGACAAACAGAGATGAAAGTTGTGGAATTCATAAAGACAATTCCTCAAAAGGTATTTCAGATATTATCTTCCAGATGTTTTTCCATGCCTTGAAACATGAAAGATGAAGAGCCTTCTGTAGTTTTGGGTTTGATTCAGAGTCACTGTCATAAGGAGAAATTTATTCTGGGATAAATTCACATAAAGAAGTTTCATGTTCTGCTCCTTCCTAAACAATGGCTTCTTCACCTTCCAATATTGTTTGGGCTGATAAAGAGGCTTCACCTTCAGATATATCCATTTATGTTGATATCCCTATATTTTAAATAAATAAATATGGTTGTGGTTAAATTCAAGTGATAAAAAAAGTGAATGAAAACACAATATCAACATCGCTTACCTAATAATAGGTTAGAATCATGAGAACACTCCTCCCCAATATTCTCAGTTTCAACAATTTTTTTTGATGTCTCTATATGAGGAGTTATATCTTTAACATTCTCAGGATACTTAGAATGAATCTCAAGAAGATATGTCATCTCAATATCTACCTGATCCAATATCTTAATAAATATGGGACTGACATCAATGTCGATGCTTCCTCCAAGTATCGTTGTAGTAGTAGTTTATTTAAATGGAACTTCATATTTCAACCGACCTTGGTTAGAATGTTAATTATAAGAATATTAATAGGACGAATAATGAAAACTCACGTCCAGTTGATTCTATACAAGGAACTCCAAAATCTTCTAAAGCATTTGGTATATTAACATGTTCTAATACTTCTTCAAAAGACATGAAAAGGTTTATCATTTCATCCAATGATATCTTAGATCCCAGGTTAATCTCACCCATGGGATCACTTGGTGTGTTTGCTTCTCAACCTTCCACTGAAAATTTTTTACTCCCAATACATTCCTCAAAAATAGTTGTGGGGTAATCGTCAGTTGTTTCTAGATGTTATGGTTCTTGTAATGAAACTAAAACATCACATTATGGATGTTAGTTGTTGTTATGTTTTATGCCTTATGAATTATTATTGATTTACCCGAATCCTCATCTCATCTGATTGCAAGAATGAGAGAAATTCTTGGAACAAATGTTGGTTCCTCAGGCCTCAATGCCTCCCCACAAACCATTGGATTGATAAGAATTTGTGCCTATTCATCATCACCCCCCATGGTTCCTTGAAGCTTATCAATAGTTTCTTTTAAAGAATAAACAGAAGAAGCCCCTTTAATTCAAAGAAGTGTAAACACTTTTTCATGAGTAAGGACTAAATTTATGATTATCAAGGATACTTACCTCTACTAATAAAGCCCTTAACTATGGTTTGATTTCTTCGGTGATTTTTCTTCTTTACCTTCTTAGGAGGGATTACATCATCATCTCTAATGATTGGTATTGGAGATCCCAATACCCTCTCAATTTCATCTTCCATGGCCTGTTGGACTGGAGATATTTCTCCCAATTCATAGGGTGATTCAGTAGATCCAAGAGCAGTGCCTCTAGTGATATACTATGGTGAAGGAACTATAGTTGTGTTTCCTTTAACCAGCTATAAGATAAGATTATTTTTCTCTTAAGTAATAAATTTTTGACTAATGTTTAAATTACAAAGAATAATAGAATGTGATAGAAAGGAAACATACATTCTTAGGATCTACAATGTCACACCCTACTTCATCTAATGAAGGAATAATTCCTTCGGTGATACCAAGATCTATCATTTCCTTCACTCTCTTTGTTGTAGGGATTGATTCATTGGTGGTATATATGAGAATTTCTATCTCTAGAATGTATGTCCTCACCTCATTGGGATTATCCTTAAAAATAATGTCATAAGAAGACTGTAAATAACCTAAGCATGGAATATGAAGTCATTTATGCAGATCCATCATCATGGTTTCAAAATCACAATATAGACTCTGCCATGTTTGAACAACCTCTGGTCATATATATTCAGAGTGTAGGCCAGAGGGTTGTGAATAGAATCCTGAAACCTTGGATTTGAGTTTCTTCCCAACCCCCATTGTCATGGATGAGGGATGAGAAAATGAAACTCGTCGCTCTTCAGAATGATGGTGATCATATCATCTCGATACAATTTCAGTAGGTATTGATGGAGCGGCTCTTTTAGTTATGGCAGGAGTGTTATATCTTGCATGATATCTTTTTGGTGAATTTGAAGCATCATCGCCTCCACCCTCTGATTCTTACAAGTCGGCCCCTAATGATGAAGAGTTAAATTCTAAATTAAGGGGCTCTCTCATGTTACTTCTCTTCATACTCACTCGAGGGATGACATGATTCAATGCACCTTCAGGGTAAGACCAAACCCAGTTTTTTGCATACCAGAGAGTAAATATCCTTACTACATTAATGGTATGTAAATTAAAAACATCCTAGTCTTCTCTGAAGATGTCAACAATAATAGTTTTCATGAAACCATTAGGTGTTTCTCTAATCATACATGCACAGGAGGGGATATAATATTCTATTTTAGAAATTTGAATTGACGTGAAAATCTATAAGGAGAATAGGTCTCAAATATTATTTCTCCATCGAATCTGGAGGCCCACTTACCATCTATGTAGGCAAGCATATATTCCCTCAATTCCAAACTTTTCATCACATCATTAACAAATCTCCCCATAAGCAGATTACCATTAGGAAATAAATGGAACTCTTTATGCATACTTAATGTAGCCTTGATTTCAAAAGCGTTGAGAGACAAGATTTAAATACTAGGAAATGCTTGAATAGACAGTCTGAAAGGACTTCCAAAAACATGTACCCCACTTTGTAAAACATAAGTTCTGAAGTGAGTAGAGATCCATACCCACAACACCTAGAATGGTCCTGCAATTATAAAGGGAGACTTTCCTTTGTAAATGTGTAGAAAAATCCTATGAATCTTGTCTAAAATAGGATTAGAAATCCCTACCATCTTTTTCTCTGCCATCTTGGCCCCAATAACAAAGGTTCCCAGCCTCACGCCACATTTGGAGTCTCAGACTGGTAAAAAATATACACTGAGCCACATTTCCAAGAAACCAGCTAGACATGTCTTTGCATGAATTTTTGGGTTGACTTCATATCCCCATTTTTCAAATTCTCATTTCTCCAATGTTGGCCAAAAGGTGTCAGGAGTACATATATTCTCTGCCCTTGGAAATCTGGTCAGACGGGTGTAAGTGGGATCCTTTTCCTTCTTATTTATCAAAACTATTTCTATCCATTCCTCTGGATGAATATCACTCCTAGAGTGAGACTTTATGGTGGTCCTGTTCTTGAGTGTTTTAAATATTTTCATCAACTCAAAAACCAAAGATGGTTTCTTATCTGAGTCATTACATGTAACCTTGGGAAGAATAAAATCATTGTACATGTCTCCAATGATTGGAGATACAGAAATCTTGTAAACATTCCACAAGCTGATGCCTACATCTTCATGTGTTAAATCAAAGGAGTTAGTCTCTGGGATCCATCGGATTAATAATTCTAGGTTGAAATCATCATTCCTGTACACATAAGTATTCCCAACCCAAACTGCTTCATAAATCCTAACGCCTTTCAATTAATCTATAAATTATTTATAGGTCTTATGAACCCAATATTCCCACATCCACGCAGGATTTAAAACTCATCCTAGGTGGAAATTCCACTCTTCTTCTAACCCTTGGACTGATCTGTCTGGGAATACCAAAAGATGGATGAATAATAGTGCGACTACCAGTCGGGTGCATGTGACTTAAAATCTGGAGTACACGGGCTATGATACATTATATGAGCCTTCTATGATGTCCCAACATTAGCAAATGAGCCCCCGATAAAAACATTGTCCGATGAAAAGTTGGTATAATCTTGAAACCAAGAATGTGGGACATAGTTATTTGGGACTTGAATATTGACATCCTGCAGATGGTCGTAACTATACAAAGGCATAAAGGTGCTTCAGGGAAAGTTAACACGATACTTCTTCTAATAAATTTCTATGTTTTTAAGGCCGGTGTCTCAAACATTAAAGTAATCATGACCAATGACATTCATCATTTCATCAATCCTCCTGTTGGCGAGCTCATTAGAAATTCCAATTCATTTTGGAGACATTGTACCTACAAAAATGATGGAAATCATCTTATATGAAATTTCATTTTTTGGTGTTTCTTTACATAAAAATTGGAAATGGCATTAAGGCATTCAAGCATAAACTTGGTGTCCAAGTATAAGTCAGCGCACATGTATGACACTCCACTTATAGTGTGCAACTAAAAAACATACGATAGATTCATGACTAAACAAAAGTGTTTGAGAAAAAAATAGATTGCGTGCTGAGAGATGAAATTCAGAAGTCAGTAGAATTTTCGCGGATGTAAATCCATTATATATATGTGATACATGTCGACCTATTCTCCATATTCCTATGCACTTACATCTTTCATGACTTTTTTCTCAATGCGCATCACACTTGTGTGCCCCAATACTCTTTTCATTATACTTTATTTTACTTTACCTCAGTATATGATCCTCTATTCATTATGGATCCAATTATGAGGGGGGGGGGGTATTTTGTTGACACTCCATTTAGTCAAAGAGTCTAAAAAATGAAAAAGGGAAATACCTTAGAAATAAAAGGGGAAAATACATGAAGAAAATCAAGGTTTACAAAGAGATGAGTTTTGGGCCGCCATAGTTAGACCAAAAGGGTGTCAGCGTGCAACCCACTTGCACTCCCAAAAATTTCATGAATCCTACATGCGTGCCCAAAATCCTTTTTTCCATGGTCCTATTTTTTCTTATAAATAGACCCTTGTGGGCTTTATTTGTACGAACGGATTTCATTAAAGCTAAATTGATGTTTTGTTCACCCTAGTAATTCACCCTAGTCTTTTGAAACATTCAAGGTAGTTATTCAACACCTTGTGTGGAGGATTTAATAGAGTATCATTAAACTTAGGTCCTTTTATTGTTTGAAAACGATAACACTTACACGCCTAAAGATCCAATCCTCTCCAAATAAGAAATACAAGCATGTCACCTATTCATTTCATATAAACTTGAGTGCCCCACTTCTGGGAAAACATATGAATACTCATGAAGGCTTGAGCCAAGCCTCACCCAATTATTACCTTAACGGTTGTTCGTCTCTTAAGTGAAAAGCAAGTCTCCCAAGTCTACTTGTGTGCCTATACTTGCGCGTTGTTACCTACATGGGATCCCCTCTTCGATTCACTTACTCTATTCAGTCTACAAGCCATCATGCCTTCCTCAAAGCCATTCATGGAAAGGATTATTCTTCCTTGGATACCTTGTCTGAAAGGGATTCTATTAAAACCTCCACCAAAACCTCCTAACTTATCAAACCTTTTGGAAAGACACATCAGCGTATCTCTTATTTGGTTTTGTATATCCACATTCATAGTTTTCCCACATTTGTTTTATAAGGGTATTAGGATTCATGGAGTGTTTGTGGTTTTTTATATCAATAGTCACATGGAACTTTCATCTAGAAACTGTGACTAGAAGTCCCCAGTTTGGAGGAGGGTTGGGTCCTGGCCTCTCCCTTTTCAACGGGATGACTCAGAACCTCAGGTCTCTATTAGGGAAGGTAAATATCACACTTGATTTTCTTCCTTTTTAACAATGGATAAGTCTCCCTCCCCAACGAGGATCAATTTTTGGGAAACCATCATGGCGTAAGAACCTATAATTTCTTGTAGTAGGTAAAATCATGGATCCTCCTCTCTTGTTTGGTGCCAAAGTCCAGAGAGGAGATGTGCACAGGAACTTTCGTTACCCTTTCCCTATCATGTTGAGCTTTTTCACCATGTGCAGCCATCCTAGTGTAATCCCCTAACCTTCATCCATTATTCCTTTCATTGGACCCTTGTCAAATGTAAAGTGAATAGAAGGAAGGATCTTCTCCTCATCCTCTTATCGGGTCAACTCGGCCTCATTGCCTCACCCTCTTCTCAGGTCAACTCAGGCCTCTTCCACTCTCACCTCCATAAGTGTGCCCTCTTCCACTAGTAGAGGAGGAAAAATATGAAGTGTCATTGTTGGATATTTCACATACTATTGTTTCTCACACTGATAATGTCTCAAGTGGGCTTAGATATTCCTGATGATTACAACATATGCACAACATCCTTGATCAATGAACTACGAGAACTCTAATTCCCAGCATAATTGGGATATATAGGAAGACTTTTTTGGGCCCGAGCTCACTGGATATCCTCTTAAGAAATCCAACCATAATTTCCTTAATATATTCATCCTAATTAGGAATATGTCCCAAATTAAAACCTTAAATCATCTAGGAATCCTTGTCAGAAAGTAACCCCAAAACCATATCTCTCAAAGGACTGTACACTTCTATGAGATTTATTGAACTACGTGGTCCTTGATTCCCATCCACATGGGATATGTAGGAAGCCTCCTTGTGGATCAAACCCAGCATTTCAAAATCCAACCAGTTCTCTTTGGGATATATTCCCAATAGGGTCTAATATTACTTGGAAACTCATATCCTTTCCCAGTTCATTTGGACACTTTCTGCATAAGTCCCACACCAAAATTTGACTAAGAACCTTTCTCTTAGATGTCCTTACCACATGACATTAAAATGTTTGGTTAGGTCCTTATTAAATAACCATAAAAGGTATGATGTTTCCCATTAAGTGGCACCGATCTACGAGTGTTCTGATTCCTTTCACAAGGATACGTATGTAACCCATTTCAAGGTTATGATCCTGATATCAAAACAATCCTTCATCTCCCTGGAGACAATAAATTCTAGAGTGCCCCATTGAGTGGCTTAAAAACTAGTATCATCATAATAATGATTAAAATAATATCGAAATTGTATATTAGTGGATTCCATTAATAGAGAACCTCAAATACATATAGATATCTCCATTAATGAAGAACATTGAATTAATACTAATGATTCTAAATTTTTCACAGGTTAATAAGTGATTTTAAATTCTAAGGTAAACTTGTGTTATGCTTGGTTAATTAATAAGTATTCATGAGAATATCTAAATTTTACAGAGAGAGTCATGGAGTAGATAATACTTCCCACCCAAAGGGTGTGATAAGTCCGACATCCCATCCTATTGACCAATGTACGTTCCTAAGTATCGTAAAGTTCAAACATAACAAACACCTACCTTTGAAAAGTAGGACCCATTTGGATAATGAACTGTTGGAAGTTTCCGGTTTCATGAATAAATCCAACAGATACCACCTAGAAGTAGTGGTTCTTAAAACTAGAACACATGTTTCAAGGAACTACGAAACAACAAGCTAAATGAAAATCTGTTAGGGTGGAAGAACACATTACCATTTGTATTAAAATGGAGAAGGAGAAAATGCACATAAATATTATATTAAAGAGATATTCTATGTTCTGGGGCTATAAAATAATGTCTAATTCTCCCATTTTCAGGATTACAGGGTTAATTTACACTTTGATCTATAACTGGATTCTTCCTGTGAGGGATGCACACACGGTGGTGTGGTCAAGGACCATCATTAAGGTAGTGATGATTGATATGGGGTAGCCCATCAATCTAGATGTTCCTATATTGGAGGATTTATACAATGTGCTATATTAGATCAGCAAAGGTTAGACTCCCTTCCATGTATAAAGGCCCTTTCACTTATTACATTGCTATGTAGTATCACACATGTGGGGATATGCCTATTGAGACCACATCTATCCACCCTACACCAATTTACATCCATCAATTCGAATCATTTCCTAAAGCTTCCCCCTCATGTAAGACCCTCTGGATGTGCTTGAAATTGTCACGCCCAATCTCCCGAATACCCAGAGCCGGTGCCATACAGAGGATCGAATTCGGTTCAGGCTCTGAGAAACCAGCTACTTCTAAAATGGTTGATCTTCTAAAAGCTATTACTTGAAAATTTTTAATAAAAAATGTAGGGTGAGCATAAAAATTCCTAGAAAGGGTTTTTAAAATAAACCTTTATAACTTTGAAAACATTCTTTAAACCACTTCATAAAAAATATTTTTAAATAAAAGCTGTAACACACATACACATCATAAAGGTGATCAATTAAAAACATGCAAACAGATTTTCAAGGATACACGATTCGAATATAGGCATGCAGAATAAAATAAATTCAAAACATGTATAACATAAGAATATGTAATCACAAATAAAACATCTAAGTGTAATAAATAATCAGAGTTTCCTATAAAGATAATAAATTTAATTTCATACATTGAATACTAAATTACTAAGCGCTAAACATATGTCACACCATAAGAATTCACTATTATGATACTCATAAGTATTGTCTCTTAACCATGGATATTCTACTAGGAGAATATCCTTTTGGTTAATTAATTATCACACACATAATGAGGGAAGTGAATATGCAGGACATTCAGAATCATTTTTCAAGGCCTTGGACAAGACGTATAATGATTAAGGCCTTGACCAAAATCCATAAGCTCTTTAACCAATAATATTATACTATTTGAATATTGTTATGGTTAATTAAATTAAATAATCTTAATGAGGAATGTGCATATGCCGGACTGTGTCAAGGCCTCGGTCAAGACCTAGGGGATAACTGTAACCGGACCCCAACTCGGAGAGCCTCTGTAACCAGACTCCATACCAAAGTTCCTCTGTAACTAGACACCGACCTAGAGTTCCTCTAAAACCGAACACCAACCCGGAGGGTTTTCTATAACCGGACCCCAACTCGGAGGGCTTACTTTTACCGGTCCCCATCCCGGAATATACGAGTCCAATGCATTCCTCATATCTATGAATCAAAGTGCACAAACCAATTTGATTTATTAAATAACTTACCATTCCAAGTACACATATTACTTGGTTTCTCATTTCACATTATTCAAAGTGTCTCATTCCACTTTAAAAAAATAAATGATTATTTCATAAATTATCAGGAATAATTAATTGTTTGATCATCACATAAAATAATAACTTTACCACTCTTCCATGTTAATAAACTTTTAATGTATTAAAATACATGTTCAACATTCATGCTCAATTAATGCAATAATAAAAGGAATTGGAAGTGGACTAAATCATGGTATGTCAGATATTATTTAAATAAAAAGTTTCTCAACATCAAGCATAAACTAGTATATATTCATTTTGCATTGATTTAAATCACTCAAAGTAATGAATGGATGGGGTTACCACATAAAATGATAGTTCCTTAATTTTAAAAATCCTTGATTCATGGAAAGGATTATTATAGTTTAAAATGACTAATTTTGAAATAAGACAGACATTATTTTCACTCAAAGCATGCGTTGATAAATGGTCATGTCTTAATAAATGGCCATGCCTTTTTCTATATATCATATAAGGCCAATTGATTTTCAGTGCAAAAAATGATTTATGTAATGCATGCATTCATGAAAATTTAATTTAGCATATCAACAACATACTTTAACCACCAAAGTTTATTTTAGGCCAAGCTAATTCGGATTATGATTAAAACTTACAGGTGCATACATATAACTATATATATATATATATATTTATACATAAAATATGTACATGCCGCACCCTTACTTAATAAACTCTGAAAACTAGAATTACATATACATATATATATATATATATGTATATATATATATATCTGTGTATGTATGTTAACATATTACAAGAAATGTAATTATTTTTATAATTACAACCCTTAGCATCATAAAAGTAATTCATATTTTAAGAAAATAAACTCCCTTGAGAGAAATAGAAAATTGGAGACTATAAATGAATAAATACATTTTACTTACATCATTTCCAAATTAACACTTGATAGAATTTTAAGAAAAATAGGTGGATTGAAACTCTATTGGTGTATGTGTAATAAATATGCCAATCTATTTGAACCCAAAACATTATTCGCATCCAAGTCTCTATTTAAAGACTGTAATTCATCTTTAATAACGTAAAATAAAAATAGATTGAATTATGTGTGTATGTCCAAATATACACTAAGTGTATAACAAAAAATAATTATAAATTAAAATAACCCTTAAATTATGTACACATAAATTAATGAGATATATAAGTGTACATATATATACATATATGTATAAATGTATATACACACATATAAATACCGTATTTTGATCAAATTATTTAAAATATTATAAAATATACATTTAATGAAAAATATTAAAACATAACATATTCAAGTCATAAGATCATAAAATAAATATTCGAGACAAATTATAATGAACCCTTACAAAAATGAAACCATGCATTTTATAGTTCTTCTTTAACATTGAAAATCATGTTTTTAGTAAAATTTAATTTCGGACATACGATTTTATGAAAAACCATAGGGTTGTGAATATGAAAATATATTTATATATATTTATATGTATAAGGATTTTAAAAGTGGTATATAAATAAGTTTTCAATGGGTATATATGCTTTGGGTCCACTAATTCTCTATAAACTGGAAAAAATCCCAATGATCTAATCCAGTTAATGAGGGGTTCAAAATCAACCACAAGGTGATGTATACTTATATAACAAGTGTATACGAACATACAAGTTAAAATTCAACAAGAAAGACAAATATAAATTCCCTACCTTATCTTGAGGGGGAAGAGGATCTTCGGAGAGTTAGATGAAACTCGTGGAAGATTTCTGGATGCTTAAGAGGAAGTAGTCCGGGGAGGTTAAGGGTGAAAAGTTTTCTATTTTCACTATCAATTATGGATATTTATAACCAAAATTTCTATTGTGTGTAATCACACAAATGCAGCTTACAAAGCAAGCTGTGTTTGTTCTATGCAGCAAACAAGTGGAAAAATAATACATTGACATTGCCAGCATATAAACAAATATGGAATATAATATAAAAACTTTAAATTCAAATAATTGGTAAATTGGATTCATTGGAAGAAATAAATCAGCACATAAAGTTTTACATATTCAGAATAAAATAACCACTAACACAAAGTAAATAGTTGACTTAATAGTTTGATCAAATTTCAAGAGATCCGAATACAAATTGAGAAAAAACACCAATAGAAAATAAAAAAACCTACCTTGGTAGGTCAAAGAATAATCGGATAGCAATATCTTATCATTGACAGAAAAATTGCAACCAAGATCCGATTGAAACGTTGACCGTTGTTTGGGACTCGACGTCGCTCGGATCACCTTTCACCAAAGGCGAACCCCTATGGGAAACCCAAAACTGTCCCAACCTCCTGCTCGACTTCCACAGCCAAGCATGCCCCATCCTGCTTGTGACCCCCAATGTCAAACCATGCTCGAACATCACACCAGGTCTTTCTCGGCATCACCTCACTCTTGCCCGACCTGTTGGAACCCTAAAGCGCAAAAAGCTAAACTGTATACCCCTGCGGCGCGACACTCATACCTCACAGACCCTCAAATCTCTTCACACAGAATTATTTTTTATTTGTTTTTTTATTTCTTTTTTCTGATTTCCCCTTTTTTATATTGTTTTATATAATTTTTTTTCTGTTCCCCTCCTATGCAGATTACCCATGCCTTACGAGATTCCTTCACCTTTTTTTCAAAAAATCAATATATTATAATAATGACACTATTATTTATACTTTATGTTTATTCTATTTTGATATATTATTAATAAATTTAAGAAGTCCAAAGTTATTTATCTATTATACTTATTTTATCAATAATTTTAGAAATTAATTGTTATTATTACTAAGTTTTTTTATAAAACATATATTTATACATTTATTTTTATATATACTTATAACATTATAAATTGGATTGATAATTGGGAATGTATTATAATAATTATTATTATCATAATTTGAAATTTTAAACTTTAGAAGAAAAAAAGTTAATATTACACATATGAATATATGATTCAAGATAACAATAATTTTTATAAAAAATATCATTTCATATCTGAACAATTTTTCTATTAAAATAGCATTATATATATATTCAAAATGTTTTAATCCATTTTATAATCTAGTAATTTTCATATTATTAAATATATTTAAAATTCATATAATTATTCATAAAATTGTTTAAATAGCTATCTGCATAGGAAATAGTGCAATAATAATATCATAACAATATTTGATGTCATTTATAACCACATTATAAATTTATAATTATATAATTAAAATAAAATATACACACATATATATTTTAAAAATATATAAAACCCCTATAATGGATTAGGTAATTGTTCCCATAATCAAAACAGTTCACTTTTACAAAATAATGGCTTTAAAATACTTTAAAGCAATAATTCTCAATAAAATTATAGTTTTAGTTTTATATAACTGTAATTCAAATCTTGTTTACATATGCGTATATATATATATCATATTTGGAAAAAAAGAAAATTAGTTATATTATTATAGTTATTATTTAAAATTATATATTAAATAATTATTCGATAAAAATAAATTATGTTTGGCAATAATAGTTAATTTTTATTCATTAAATAACGTGTGATAATATTTACTTTGTAGTTTCTACTTTTTTCGGATAACAAAATAAAAACTCAATATTACCATTACACGAGAAACATGTTTTTGGGGCATTACATTATTCCCCCTATAAAGAATTGTGTCCCCACAATTTTAAACTCTCGTACATATACCAACGCAACACCAGTCACACGTCACTCATGAGGTCCCTTTACCAGGGACACCACCGATGGTAGGGTGCTGACGAACTCATGTCGATTCCTAAGGTAGTATTCAACTGCTTGATCTCTTTGACCCAGACACACTGTGAACATCTGGGGTCGTACCTGTACCTAAAGCACTCAACCTTCCATATAGATTCACAAGAAGTGTAGAGGTTGGAATGTTCAGAGTGAACTAAATCCCTATAAGTCCTACGAACCACATCACTCATGAAAATATTAATGTTGTAGAGTTCTCCATACATACTAAAACTCAGGACCTGGAATAGATAGGCCGATTGATGTTCACCATCCAAAGCAGCTTCTAGAAATTTACCTACATCTCGGTAGTTATTAGCCAAAGTTAAAAACAGAAAAAGAGCTTCATGAAACTTCCCTCTTCACCTATCTGCTCCAAATTGTGCAATTTCTATACGTAAAAGACAAAATTTCCTCTTTGGTATAGTTGGAGGATGTTTGGGAGGTTAGACACCCGATGTAGTTGTTTACAGGACAACCTAAAGTTTTTAAAAGTCTCGTAGTCCCCTAAACATGACATTACCACTATAGTTTCTACTATCTCCGTTGGGAGAGATAGAAGGTGTGATGCATCATCCATCTGAAAATTTAAGGAAAATACAACTTAGTAACACATAAAAAAGTTTTCAATATTCTTCTAATTTTATCAGATGTCTCTGAAAAGACATAAAACTATATTTTTTTCCAAGAAACATCATACTTAGTAATGATTAAATAATTTTTTTCCCAGTTCTGTTTTTCTAGAGTTAACTAAACCGAATCCTCTGATACCAACTGTCATGCCCCAGCTCCAAAATACCCGGATCCGGTGCCATATAGAGGAACGAATTCGGTTCAGGCTCTGAGAAACCAGATACTTCTGAAATGGTTCATCTGCTAAAAGATGTTACCTGAAAATTTTTAATCAAAAACATATGGTGGTAAAATTAATGTCTAGTAAGGGGTTTTAAAATAATCCAACATAACTTTGAAAAAATTATTTAAACCATTTCATAAATAAATCTTCTTAAAGAAAATCTATAACACATGTACACATCATAAAGTTTCTCAATTAATAACATGCTAATAGATTTTCAAGGATACACGATTCAAATATAGGCATGCTGAATAAAAGAAATTCCAAACATGCATGAAATAATAATATGTAAGCACAAATAAAACATCTAAGTGTAATAAATAATCAGAGATTCACATAAATATGATAACTTTAATTTCATACACTAAATACTATATTACTGGGTGCTAAATATATGTCACACCATAAGCATTTACTATTCTGATAATCATATGTTCTGGCTCTTAATAGTGGATATTCTACTAGTCAAATATGAATTTAGTTAATTAATTATCATACACATAATAAGGGATGTGAATATGAGGGACATTCTAAATCATTTTTCCAAGGCATTGTCCAAGATGTCTAATGATTAAGGCCTCAACCAAAATCCATAAGAACCTTAACCAATAATATTCCACTAGTCGAATATTTTTATGGTTAATTAAATTAGATAAACTTAATGAGGAAAGTGCATATGCTGGACCATGTCAAGGCCTTAGCCAAGACCTAGGGGCTAACTATAACCAGCCCCCAACCAGAAGAGCCTCTGTAACCAGACTCCAACCCAGAGTACCTCTGTAACTGGACACCAAACCAGAGTGCCTCTATAACCAGACACCAACCCGGAGGGTCTGCTGTAATCGGACCCCAACCTTGAGGGCTTACTTTTTCCAGTCCCCAACCTAGAACGTACCTGTCCAATGCATTCCTCATATCTCTAAATCAAAGTGCACACAATCCTTTGATTTATTAAATCACTTATCATTTCAAGTACACGTATTACTTGGATTATAATTTCACATTACTCAAAGTGTCTCATAACACATTGAATAAATAAATGATTATTTCATAAATTATCATGAATAATAAATTGTTTTATCATCACATAAAATAATAACTTTACCACTCTTCCATGGTCATAATCTTTTAATGTATTAAAACACATGTTCATATTTCATTCTCAATTCATGCACTGATAAAAGGAATTTGAAGCGGACTAAATCATGGAATTTCAGATATTATTTAATTAAAAATTTTCTAAATGACATGGATAAACTAGTATATATTCATTGCACATTGATTTAAAACACACAAAGTAATGAATGGATGGTGTTACCACAGAAAATGATAGTTCCATAATTTTCAAAATCCTTGATTCATGAAAATAAATATTTATTATTTGAAATGACTAATTTTGAAATAATACAGATGTCATTTGTACTTAAAGCATGCGCTGATAAATGGTCATGTCTTAATAAATGGCCCTGACTTATGCTCCATATCATATAAGGATAATTGATTTGCGGTGCAACAATTTTTTTTTGTAACACATGAATTCATGAAAATTTAATTCAGCATATCAACGACATACTTTAACCATCAAAGTTTATTTAAGGCCATGTTAATCTGGATTATGATTAAAACTTATAGGTGCATACATATAACTATATAAATATATATATACATAAAATATGTACATGTCGCGCCCTTACTTTATATACTCTAAAAACTAGAATTACCTATACATATATATATATATATACATATATATATATACATATATATATATATATATATATATATACATATATATATATACATATATATATAGGTATATATATATGTGTATGTATATTAACATCTTACATAAAATATAATTTATTTAATAATTACAACCCTTAGCATCATAAAATAAATTCATATTTTAAGAAAATGAACTCCCTTGTGAGAACTAGAAAATTAGAGAGTATAAATAAATAAATAAATTTTACATACATCATTTTCAAATTACCACTAGATAGAATTTTAAGAAAACCGGGTGGATTGAAACTCTATGGGTGTATGTGTAATAAATATACCAATATATTTGAACACAAAACTTTGTTCGCATCTAAGTCATTATTTAGACATTTTAATTCATATATAATAACATAAAATAAAAACAGATTGAATTATGTGTGTATGTCCGAATATAATCTAAGTTTATAACATAAAATAATTATAAATTAAAATAACCCTTAACTTATGTACACATAAATTAAGAATTTATATAAGTGTACACACACACACACACACATATATATATATATGTATAGATGTATACACACACACATAACTACTATATTTTGATCAAATTAATTAAACTCTTATAAAATATACATTTAATGAAATTTTTTAAAACATAACCCATACAAGTCATAAGATCATAAAATAAATATTTGAGAAAAATTATAATGAACCCTTACAAAAATGACTCCATGCATTTTATAGTTCTTCTTTAACAATGAAAATCATGTTTTTAGTAAAACTTAATTCTGGACATACAGTTTTATGAAAAATCGTAGGGCTGTACATATACAAATATAATTATATATATTTTGATGTATAAGGCATGTGGAAGTGGTATGTAAATAAGTTTCCAAGTGGTATATATACTTTGAGTCCACTAATTCTCTATTAACTCGAAAAAACCCTGAAGCTCTAATCCAGGTAAAGAGGGGTTCAAAATCAACCCCAAGGTGATATATATTTATATAACAAGTGTATATGAACATACAAGTTAAAACTCAAAAATAAATACAAATATAAATTCTCTACCTTATCTTTAGGAGGAAGAGGAGCTTGAGAGATTTAGCTAAAACTGATCTAAGACTGCTGGATGCTCAAGAGGAAGAAGTTTGGAGAGGTTAAGTGTGAAAAGATTTCAATTTAAACTATCAATTATGGATTTTTATAACCAAAAATTCTATTGTGCGTAATCACACAAACGCAGCATACAATGCAAGTTGTTTGTGTTCTATGCAGCCAACAAGTGTTAAATATAAAATACGTTGACATTAACATCTCGTAAACAAATATGTAATATAATATAAAAATTTTATATTCAAATATCTAGTTAATTGGATTCATTGGAAGAAATAAATCATCACATAATGTTTCATGTATAAAGAATAAAATAACCACTCAAACAAATTAAATAAGTGACTTAACACTTTGATCAAATTTCAAGAGATCCGGAACCAAATTCGGACAAAACACCAATAGAAAAGCAGAAAACCTACCTTGGTAGGTTGAATAATAATCAGATAGAAATATATAATCATTGACAAAGAAAATCGTAACATAGATCCGATTTAAACCTAGATCGTGGATTGGGACCCGATGTCACTCAGATATTCATTCACTGAAGGCGAACCCCTGTGGGAACCCCGAAACAGTCCCGACCACCAGCTCGACTTCCACCGCCAAGCTCACCCCATCCGGCTTGTGACCCCCAGCACTGGACCCTGCTCAAGCATCAAGCCAGGTCTCCCTCGACATCGTCTCGCTCTCGCCCGACCTCATGAATCCCTGAAGCGCAAAAACCCGAACTGTACACCCCTGAGGCGCGACCCTCATACCTCACGGACCATCAAATCTCTTCACAAGGAATTATTATTATTTTTATTTATTTTGTCTGATTTTCCCCTTATTTATTGTTTTATATTATTTTTTTGTCTGTTTCCCTCCAAATGAGGATCACACATGTCGTACGGGATTCCTTCACCTTTTTCATGAAACAATCAATATATTATAATAATGCCACTATTATTTACACATATGTATATATGATTAAATATAACAATAATTTTCATAAAAAAGATCATTTCATATCTGCATAATTAATATACTAAAATAGCATTATATATATATATATATTCAAAATGACTTAATCCAAACTTTAATCTAGTAATTGTGATGTTTTCAAAAATATTTAAAGTCTATATAATTATTCATATAATTGTTTAAAAAGCTATCTACATAGAAAATAGTGCAATAATAATGTCATAAAAATCTTCGATGTCATGTATAACCAGATTATAAAATTATAATTATATAATTCAAATCAAATATACACACATATATACATATATATTTTTTTGAAAAATATAAAACCCCTATAATGGATTAAGTAATTGTTCCCATAATAAAAAACAGTTCTCTTTTACAAAATAATTGCATTAAAATATTTTAAAGCAATAATTATCAATAAAATTACAATTTTATTTTTATATAATTATAATTAAAATCTTGTTTACATATGTGTGTGTATATATATATATCATATTTGGGAAACAAGAAAACTAGTTATACTATTACAGTTATTATTTAAAATATTATATTAAATAATTATTCGATAAAAATAGATTATGTTTGACAATAATAGTCAATTTTTATTCTTTAAATATCTTGCGATAATAATTACATTGAAGTTTGTACTTTGTTTGGATAATAAAATAAAACGTCAATATTAACATTACATGAGAAACAAGTTTTTGGGGCGTTACATTATTCCCCCTACAAATAATTGCATCCATGAAATTCTAAACTCTCATACAAAAACCACAGCAACACCAGCCACACGTCACTCATGAGGTCCCTTTATTGGGAACACCAACGATGGTAGTGTGCTGACGACCTCATGTGGATTCCTAAGGTACTTTTTAGCTGCTCGATCTCTCTATCCCAGACACACTGTGAACAGCTGGGGTCGTACCTGTGCCTAAAGCACTCGACCTTCCATAGAGAGGAACAAGAAGTGTGGAGGTTGGAGTTTTCAGATAGAACTAAATCCCTATAAGTCCTACGCACCACATCACCCTTGAAAATATTAATGTCGTAGATTTATCCGTACATAGTAAAACTCAGGACCTAGAATAGGTAGGACACTTGATGGTCACCATCCAAAGAGGCTTCGAGAAATTTACCTAAAGCTCAGTTGTTATCATCAAAGTGAAACATAGAAAAATATCTTAATGAAACTTCCCTCTTCGCCTATATGCTTCAAATTGTGCAATTGCTATACAGTAAAAGACAAGATTTCCTCTTTGGTATAGTTGGATGATGTTTGGGCAGTTCGACACCTGATGTAGTTATTTATAGGACACCCTAAGTTTTTCAAAAGTCTCGTAGTCCCCTGAAAATTACTTTACAACTATCGTTTCTACTCTCTCCATTGGGAGAGATAGAAGGCGCGATCCATCAACCATCTGAAAATTTAAGGAAACTACCACTTAGTAACACATAACCAAGTTTTCAGTATTGTTCTATTTTAATCATATGTCTCTGAAGAGACATAAGACTATATTTTTTTCCCAAGAAACATCATACTTAGTAATGATTAAATAAATTTTTCTTTGTTCAATTCCAGTTTTACAGAGTTAACTAAAGTGAATCCTATGATACCAAATGTCATGCCCCAGATCCTGAATACCCGAATCCGGTGCCATACAGAGGATCGAATTCGGTTATGAATCTCAGAAATCAACTACTTCTGAAATAGTTTATCTACTAAAAACTGTTACCTGAATAATTTTAATAAAAAACGTCGGGTGAGATTACTAATTCTCAGTAAGGGGTTTTAAAATAAACCAATATAACTTTGAAAAAATTCTTTAAACCATTTCATAAAACAATCTTCTTAAATAAAAGCTTTAACAGATGAACACATCATAAAGGTTCTTAATTAAAATCATGCTAACAGATTTTCAAGGATACACGATTTGAATATAGGCATGCTGAATAAAATAAATTCAAAACATCTATGAACTAAGAATGTTCAAGCACAAATAAAATAGATAAGTGTAGTAAATAATCAAAGTTGCACATAAAGATAATAACTTTAATTTCATACACTTAATCATGAATTACTGTGTGCTAAACATATGTCACCCCACAAGCATTTACAATTCTGATACTCATAAGTACTAGCTCTTAACCAAGGATATTCTACAAGTCGAATATCCATTTGGTAAATTAATTATCATACACATAATGAGGGAAGTGATTATGTAGGACATTCTGAAGCATTTTTTCAAGGCCTTGGCCAAGTCGTTTAATGATTAAAGCCTTGGAAAAAATCCATAAGCACTTTAACCAATAATATTCTACAAGTCAAATATTTTTCTTGTTAATTAAATTAGATAAACATAATGAGGAATGTGCATATGTCGGACTTTGTCAAGGCCTTGGCCAAATCCTTGGGGCTATTTGTAACCGGAACCCAACCCAGAGAGCCTATGTAACCAGACTCCAACCCAGAGTGCCTCTATAATCGGACTCCAACCTGGAGTGACTATGTAACCAGACACTAACCCGGAGGGTCTACTATAACCAAACCCCAACCCGAAGGGCTTAATTTTACCAGCCCCCAACCCGGAACGTACCAGTCCAATACATTCCTCATATCTCTCAATCAATGTTCAAACACCACTTTCATTTATTAAATCACTTATCATTTCAAGTACACATATTACTTGGTTTCTCATTTCATGTTATTCAACGTGTCTCATACCACTTTGAATAAATAAATGCTTATTTCATAAATTATCATGAATAATAAATTGTTTGATCATCATATAAAATAATAACTTTACCACTCCTCCATGATAATAAACATTTAATGTATTAAAATACATGTTCATCATTCATGCTCAATTCATGCACAGATAAAAGGAATTGGAGGTGGACTAAATCATGGTAAGTCATATATTATTTAAATAACAAGTTTCTCAATGACATGCATAAACTGGTATATACTCATTGTGCATTGATTTAAAACACACAATGTAATGAATGGACGGGGTTACCACATAAAATGATAGTTCCTTAATTTTCAAAATCCATGATTCATGGAAATGAATATGTATTGTTTAAAATGTCTAATTCTGAAATAAGATAGACATAATTTCTACTCAATGCATGCACTGATAAATGGTCATGTCTTAATAAATGTCCATCCATTATGCTCTATATCATATAAGGCTAATTGATTTGCGGTGCAACAAATGTTTTATGTAACACATGAATTCATGAAAATTTAATTAAGCATATCAACAACATACTTTAACCACCGAAGTTTATTTTTGGCCAAGTTAATTCATATTATGATTAAAACATATTGGTGCATACATATAACTATATATATATATATATACATAAAATATGTACATGTCGCACCCTTTCTTTATATACTCTAAAAACTATAATTACATATACATATATATATATATATATATAAGTATATATAAATATATATATATGTGTGTATTTATATTAACATCTTACAATAAATGTAATTTATTTAATAATTACAACCCTTAGCATCATAAAAGTAATTCATATTTTATTAAAATGAACTCCCTTGCGAGAACTAGAAAATTAGAGAGTACAAATGAATAAATAAAATTTCCTTACATCATTTTCAAATTAACCCTTGATATAATTTTAAGAAAAACAGGTGGATTGACACTCTATGGGTGTATGTGTAATAAATATGCCAATCCATTGGAACCCAAAACTTTATTTGCATCCAAGTCTCTATTAAAAGATAGTAATTCGTCTTTAATAACGTAAAATAAAAATAGATTGAATTATGTGTGTATGTCCGAATATAAACTAAGTGTATAACAAAAAAAAAATTATAAATTAAAATTACCCTTAACTTATGTACACATAAATTAATAAGTTATATAAGAGTACATATATATACATATGTATGTATAAATGTATATACAGACATATAACTATCATATTTTGATCAAATTAATTAAACCTTTATAAAATATACATTTAATGAAAAATATTAAAACATAACCCATACAAGTCATAAGATCATAAAATAAATATTTGAGACAAATTATTATGAACCCTTACAAAAATGACTCCATGAATTATACAGTTCTTCATTAACATTGAAACTCATGTTTTTAGTGAAAGTTAATTCCAGACATATGGTTTTATGAAAAACCGTAGGGCTATGCATATGAAAATATATTTATATATATTTAGATGTATAAGGCATGTGGAAGTGGTCTGTAAATAAGTTTTCAAGGGGTATATATTCTTCAGGTCCGCTAATTCTCTATAAACTTGAAAAAATTTTGAAGCACTAATCTAGGTAAAGAGGTGTTCAAACTCAATTGCTCTGTGATGTGTATTTATTTATCATGTTTATATGAACATACAAGTTAAAACTCAACAAGCAAGAAAAATTTAAATTCCCTACTTTATCTTGAGGAGGAAGAGGATCTTGGGAGAGTTAGCCGAAACTCATAGATGATTGTTCGCTTCTCAAGAGGAATATGTCCAGAGATCTTAATGGTGAAATGTTTTCTATTTGAAATATCAATTAAGTTTTTTTATAACAAAAAATTCTATTGTGTGTAATCACACAAATGCAGCTTACAAAGCAAGCTGTGTTTGTTCTATACAGACAGCAAGTGGGAAATAAAAAAATACATTTACATTGCTTATGCATAAACAAAGATGGAATATAATAAACAAATTTTTCATTCAAAAATCTATTAAATTGGATTCATCGGAAGAAATAAATCAGCACATAAAGTTGTACATATTCAAAATAAAATAACCACTCACACAATGTAAATAGAATACTTAAAACTTTGATCAAATTTCCAGAGATCTAAAACCAAATTCAGATAAAACAATAGTAGAAAAGCAGAAAACCTACCTTCGTAGGTTTAAGAATAATTGGATAGCAATATCTTATCATTGGAGAAGAAAATCGTAACCTAGATCCGATTCAAAACTAGACCGCGATTTTTGACACGATGCTGCTCAGACCATCTTTCACCGAAGGTGAATGACTGTGGGATCCCCAAAACAGTCCCGAACTCCTGCTCGACTTCCAACACCAAGCTCGCACTATCCTTCTTGTGATCCCTAGTTCTAGACCCTGCTCAAGCATTACACGAGGTCTCCCTCGGAATCCCCTCGCTCTCACCTGACCTGCTGAAACCCTAAAACGCAAAAACCAGAATTTTACACCCGTGCGACATGAAACTCATAACTTACGAACCCTCAAATATCTTCACATGAAATTATTATTTTTTGTTTTATTTATTTTTTCCTATTTTCCTCTTTTATTTATTTTTTTATATTTCTTTTGGCCCATTTCCCTCCTATGCGGATCACACGTGCCTTACGAGATTCATTCACCTATTTTTTCAAACAATCAATCTATTATAATAACACCACTATTATTTCCAATTTATCTTTATTCTATTTTCATATATTATTAATAACTTTAAGAAGTCAAAAGTTATTTATCGATAATACTTATTTTATCAATAATTGTAAAAAGTAAATTTTTTTATTACTAAATTGTTTTATAAAACATATATTTATACATATATTTCTATATATAATTATAACATTATAAATTGAATTGATAATTAGGAATGTATTATAATAATAATAATTATCATAATTTGAAATTTTAAACTTTAGAAGAAAAAAACTTAATATTACACATATGTATATATGATTCAAGATAACAATAATTTTCTTAAAAAGATCATTTCATATCTGCACAATTATTCTATTAATGTATCTTTATTTATTTATTCAAAATCTTTTAATCCAATTTATAATCTAATAATTGTAATATTTTAAAATATATTTGAAATCTGTATAATTATTCATATATTTGTTTAAATAGATATTTGCAAAGGAAATAGCACAATAATAATGTCATAACAATCTTCAATGTCATGTATAACCACATTATAAAATTATAATTATATATTTCCAATCAAATATACACACATATATACATATATATATTTTTAAAATATATAAAACCCCTATAATGGATTATGTAATTATTACCATAATCAAAATAGTTCACTTTTACTAAATAATGGGGTTAAAATATGTTAATGTAATAGTTCTGAATAAAATTATAGTTTTAGTTTTGTATAATTATAATTAAAATATTGTTTACATATGTTTATGTATATATATATATGTATCATATTTGGAAAACAAGCAAATTAGATATATTATTATAATTATTATTTAGAATATTCTATTAAATAATTATTCGATAAAAATAAATTATGTTTGAAAATAATAGTTAATTTTTAGTCTTTAATTAAGGTGCGATAATATTTAATTTAAAGGGTTTACTGTGTTCAGATAACAAAATAAAATTTCAATATTACAATTACACAAGAAACACATTTTTGGGGCGTTACAGAAATGGTCAGGTCAAGAGAATCAATCATTTTCCACACATTTCCCCTCCCAGGAGGGATGTTGATTGATGATAGAGTAATTTTTGATATAGAATCTATATGTGATTCCTTTAGTGGACCCTTCTATGGTTGAAGATATAATCCATATAATTCAAACTCTGGGTCATGTGGTGGTCGGGAAATCGGGACAAGCAGTGGATCATGGATCAGAATTTAGTAAGAAGAATCCACCCGTCTTCTGTGGTGAAAAGGAAACCTAGGAATTCGAGGAATAACATGATTAGATTGAAAGGATTCTCAATGTATTGAATACTCATAAGGACTTAGAGGTGGGTTTTTCCATTTATATGCTCAAAGGACCAGTTTGTAAATGGAAGCACTCCATCATGCAAGCTATGTTTTATGAGGAAATTACCTCATCTTTTTTCAAGAAAATAATCAACCAATAGTTTTACGCTGAGGAATTATGTTTCAAAATTATTAGTAGTTTACAAACTTAGAGAAGGAAAAATTAACCGTTTTGGACTATTCCCCCTATTTTTCTGAGTTGGTGCATCTAGCACCGAAGCTAGTATCTAATATCTATATTTATTGCAATATTTAAGAACTTATATATCGTACAAACCATTCTACAATATATTTATTAACAACTTTTGTTATATATTTATCATTTCATGTCCGACCTCTCATTCATATATTTGTTTGCATATTCAACTCTTCAATAAATGGATTTAACATTTCTCTACTCAGCAACACATATCTATGTACATGTAATAATTTCATTTATGTCAATATAACATTTGAGGTCCTCCCAATGGATCGAACAATAGTAGGGAATATTTTTGATTTCCCTTGTATTTGAGATTCCGTTGATGTGTCATCAACACATCCAACTCAATTAAATCATTTCTCAATATTATCCAAATATCTAGAACAAAATGTAGGACAATCCTCTACCAAATTTCCTTCAGCAATAGAGCCTTCGGGTTGAGCTTTATTTCTCACGTATGACATCAAATTCCCAAGATATCGGTGAAATAAAATAAACAAAAAAAACTATGCATTTAATTAATTTCAAAGAATTGTTTACTTAAATAAATAACCTATAAATATTGTTCCCATCAATTGGATACATCCATCGATAATGTTTGGGCTATTCAAATTTAGCTTCTTCAACCAAATGCACAGTTAAATGCATCATGACAATAAAAAATGACCGAGGAAAGACCATCTCCATTTCAAAAAGTGTCAATACAAACCTCGCTTGAAGGTTGTTATACTCAAATGTATGTTTATATTTATCACATAGTTTTCTAAAAAAATGAGCAGAATTGGAGTACATCAGCAATAACATTTTCAGGTAATAATGTATGCAATGCCATTTTTAGTAACTACTGTAAAAAAATATGTGAATCATGAATTCTCAACCCATGTAACCTATGATTATTTAAGTAAACACACCTTGATATGTTACTTGAATACCCATCAGATACTTTCACATGATTTAAAATTCTAAGGAATTTATATGTATCCCTATTATTCATTTAAAAAATTGCTAGAGAAAACATTTCATTCTTATGTGTCCAGAGATCACATTTTTTGCTCACTACATGTAAGAATATCTGAGCATTGGTATAATACTTTTACATTCCACGCTCATTAAGCAATGTGAATAATTTTTTTGACAAACATTCTTCTCAATATGCATCACATCAAGATTATACCGCAACAAATTAAATTCCCAATACCGAAGTTTAAGGAATATTTTTTTTTCTTCCTTTGTCGCATTCCTATTTCACCTGATGATGCACTTCAAACATATTTCCAACTATCATTAGAATGAGTCACCTTCCCAAATTCTATTTCAACATTTCCAAGTTGTTCCAATATTTTAGAACTAGTTAAAAACTTTGGAGGTGGTCTATGATCAATGAAACCATTGAATTTTGATCTATTTAGCCAAAATCTATGAGATGCAATGAGAAATCTTCGATGGCACAAGAAGCACCATTTTCAACTATGAGGTATCTGTTTGGGCTCAAAATCAAAGTTATAACTAGTACAAGCCAAACCAATGTTAGTTTTCTAACCAGATAAATTCCCAAGTCCAGGGAAGTCACTAATGATCCATATTAGATCATCATGGATATTGATATTTGTTTTAGAAGAAGAATCATATGTATTAATACCGTTTCTCCATAACTCCAACAATTCATCAATTGAAGGCTGAAATTATACATTAATATCATTTCCAAAAAGTTGTTTTCCAATAATAATCATCGAAATGATAAAATACGTTTGTTGCATACACATCCCTGGAGGTAGATTGTAAGGGATGAAAACAACTGGCCAAATGCTATAGCTGGTACTCAAAGTCCCAAATAGGATGAATCCATCTACATCCAATCCCAATAGAACATTACTAGGGTCAACTAAGAAATATGGATGTAATGAATCAAATGTCTTCCAAGATTGTGAATCTCATTGATGTCACATTAACCCATCATTTTTATTATCTAAAGAATGCCACTTTACGTGTTCGGTGATTTTCGACGACATGAATAATCTTTGCAATCAATGATTTAAAGGAAAGTAACTCAAAACCTTTTCAAGTTTGTTCCTTTTATTTTTCTTCATGTTAGTATGTTGATTAAGAATTCCAACATCACCCATTGACTAACACCTAGAAGAAGAACATTTTTTACAATCATGTCTACTTGAATCCTCTCACCAATCAGGCATACAATTATTGGGACATGTATGCATTTTTTGTATAATTCAGACCAAGACTATCAACAAATTTTTTCATATCATAAAAATAGTTGGGGATGTTTGATTTAGGAAATGGATCACACAATAATTTGAATATTAGGGACATTTCATTATTTGAAATTCCATATAGGAATTTGATATGGTAAATCTTTAGCATAAAAAATGTTTTGAATATTTTAAACATCCACTGTACAAATGTTTATTTCCGTCATCAACTAAACCATGAAACATGTTTTCCTTAGTGATGTTTTCTCTAACATTAGTCTCCCTAAAATATAGAGTAGGATCCAATGATATGTTACAATCCTGATCTGGTTTTCCTACAGTCACAAAAACACCACTTGTCACATTAGTATTTGTAACACCTCATCTGGTGGTTATGATATATTTTGATGTTGATGTTGGTGAATTGAACTTCCGAATGCATCATTTATAAGGTTCTGCATTTCATTTTTCATTGTCGATGAATTTTGGAGCTCCTTATATGGATTGACATGAGTTCTCAACTTTTTTTTAACCTTTGATTCTCAATGCCAAATCCAACACAAATATTTAGAAGGGAATTTATTTAATATTAAATGTTCATAAACTTCATCTCTCTTCAAAAATATTCTATATTTATAATTATAACATGGAAGTCTTATTCTCCCTTCAACAAATCAATTAGAAATTAAAATATCTAACAACTCCTCTAAACCCTTAGCATACTGAGGTGTATTCCTTGGTAATGTGGTCTAACATTTATCCATGTATATCACAATGTGCCTACACAATATTAAAAATAATTTAAACACATAACTAAAACTAGATAAGGAAAGAGATTCATATGTACTAGTTGAAAAAAATATAAATATTTTAAATAATTTTCTCCTATATAAATACATATTGTAAATAATAAACCCACCCACTAGAAAACCAAAGAATGAAAATTAAAAATATCTATAAAAGAAGAGGAGAACACAGATCCCATCCCTGTATTTTTTTGTATGACATGATACAGAAAAAAAATGCACAAACTGATGATGATATAACTTTGATATCACTAAGCTATGGGCTTGATAAATCATATAATAATTGAATAGAATTTAGGAATATGAAATGGAAAAAACTCCTACCTTAAACTTGACTCATTACTTTAGAAAATACATGGAGAACCAAGATGTAGAACATGAAAAGAATCATCAGGTGAAAGGACTAATGACTAGTGTAGATGAATCAAAGGCTTATTAGTAAGGTATTTGTTTTTCTAGACTCAAAGGAGACATGAAATTCCTATAATAAATGAAATCATGTATATTAAATTTCCCAAAATAGATCCTGGAATAACACTAAAAATTATTGTTCTCAATATGAATATTTAATTTCCATTTATTTTTTTCAATTATAGAAAGCAGGATAACCTATTAAATCCACAGTTTTATTTACATCAAATAAAATATTCAATCCCCAAAAATTATCAATATAATATTAATAGTTAGATCATAAGTACATCGTAATTATGATCATGGAATAAATAACCTATTAAAAATTTCATGGATTTATGATAGTTGATCACATGTCATGATAGAAGGACATGTAATCTTAAATGACAAAACATATACCATAGTTTAATATTATAGAAATATAATATAATAAATATGATCCATTGAAAATGTTCATATCTCCTAAAATAATTACAAAATAAAAATTCAATATTTTTTATTTTGTCCAAAATCATTGGTTTCACCAAGGAGATTTATAAATATTATTTGATTTCATGTTCTATAAGTAGGCCTTCTAATGGGATTTTTTAGTATCATATATTTCACCCCCACTGTCTCCCTCCCTCACTATCACAAGATGGTGTGGGGATATAACATCTACTAATCCAGAAGTCTATCACATGACCAAAAAGTTTTAGTTAAGAGACATCAAGTATACCCCCTATATTCTAAAGGTTATCGACATAGTATAGGGGTGTCGAATATATAGAGGGGAGAGTATACCTCCTAGTATGAAGTTTCATTGGTGTATAAATAATCAATATCAATGAAATAAATCCGAGTCTAAAAATAAAGAAACTAAATAATAAAACACAATTGATTAATCAAAATAATAATAAAATAATGTAATGAAGCCCTGGAATGTATCTAAATGTAACGCTATAAACAATACAAGTAAAATAATAACATACTCAGATAATGACTCAAATGAACCCAATCACAAACCCTATTTTCATCCCCCTTATAATATGTCCATGAAATAAAGCGATGAACATGTGTATTAATTAGTTCAACAATTAATAAAAATAAAACAACATCCTACTTCAGCTCTATGCTAGAATATAATTGATTGTATTTCCTGACCATTTCAACCACAACCAGAAAACCATGGTAAATATAATCTACATCCATATCATTCCATAATTTCATTGATAATTTCTCATAACCATGCCAATTAAAACCATATATCCATGGAAAATATAACATTATTTGGGTGGATAGTCACTGTGAGAGGTGGCGAGACACGCCGAGTTTTTCAAGGGGGGGGGGGGGTCGCAGGGGTCTCCATGGTCATGAGGCTTGCCAGTGTATAGGGCACCTAGGGATTCCGGGGGTCTCCAGGGTCGCGACGGGGTTGTGGGGTCGCTGGGGTCACGCAGGTCGCTGGGTGTCACCGGGGTCGTGGTGGTCACAAAGGTCTCGAGGGTCGCACCTAGAATCGCAGGGGTTGGCGGGGTCAGAAGGTTAGGGGTGTGAGGGTAGTTAGGGGAGTTGGGTGGGTGAGAAGGGTCATGATTGTAAAAAAAAAATTTAGTGGTGGTTTTTAATAAATGACCGCTAAAAACCCACTGCTAAAGTCCAATAATGTTGTAGTGGGTATTCAAATTTATGTACATTTACATATTGATTATATAGATTCATGTAGGAATTACACATTCCTTTATCATGGAATAAATTTTGATGTTTAATGAATCCATGTTATGTGATCCATGTGGAACACTTATGCATGAAATAAAATGATTAAGAAGGGTGCACCTAGATAACACTCCAATGCATTGGGTAATGATAAGTATCATGATACGTCATGTGCAATGAGGTTTTACTCATACAAATTCAAGTGCAATGATGGTTTACCTATTCTCCATGTGAAATGTTCCTGGGCTCATGCTAATATCTTGTTAAATATTGTTGCGACATTTCCATGTTACGATAATCATGATATATCATGACTTTATGTTTATATTTATCTTATGCTCCATCGATATTCCTATTACCTAGAATGTACTGTATTTTTCATGTTATGCCCTTTTTACTCCCTTACTGGGCTTTATAGCTCACCCTTTTCTTATTCATGTCCTCAGGTTTACCCATGCAATGTAGAGTATAGAGTAATGTGTGTGGTCGTGTAAAATAAGTTTTCAATAAAGATGTGTATTTCATGTTTTGAGTTGTCCTGTAATGTTCCTAATCCCCAAAGACACTTGACCTCTCTATATTCCATGTTGTAATAAGTGATGATTTTATGTAATAAATTATATCTAAGTGTGAAATAAAGACCATGGTTGTTATAATGGAATAAAATAATGTCACACATATTATTTTTTATCATTTATGATGTATTGGGAGCCAAAATTGATAGATTTACACCTCACATGTAAAATTATTATATAGAAATTTTAGATTATAAATATTTATAGTATGATTGGAATGCATGTAATTCCATTTTATCTTCTAATTCAGAGAGGTAATTTCTAAAATTCAAATGAATCAAAATAAAAAAATTCACATGGGATAATCTTGAGAATATATTTCAATTTAATACAAATGTGATGTTGGAAAAGTAGTAGATTTTGATGTAAATGAGAGTCAAAGAAAGGTAAAATTTCATGGTGAGAAGTTGGAATAATATAAAGTGATGTAATAGATATTATGAATTATAGTTGATATGTATGATAAAATAGTCTTCGATTTGGATGATAAATAGATAGAAAATCTCCCTCAGGATAACATACAAAGAATTATAATTTTCCATGTGATGGGAAAAAATAATTTATTTAAGAAGAAAGATAAGGATGAGAAGTATATTTACATTAAAATTATCAAACAAAGAAATGTATTATAGAAGTTTGATGATGAAAAATATGGTTATTCTTATTATATTACAATTTAGATATGAAGAATGATAAAATGATGAATATTTTATATATAAATGTGTGAAGTGTGAATTGAATTTCTAGAGGAAATATTCTACTAAAATTCTTCAAGTATGGATCCATTTATTTTTTAGCGAACTATCCAAGATTGAAATAAGATGAATCCAATGATGAATAAGAATAATGATCTAGATGGTCATTGAATAATAGGACTAAAAAAATAAAAAAGTCAAGTGTATGAAGTTCTCTAAATAAAAAAGTGACATTTTAAGTCTATGTATAAGAAAATTTATGACATTATTTATGAAGGGTATGTTGATACATCCTATGATTAATATAATTAAATTATATTTCATTATGAGTTGAATAATGAATAATTACATAGTGATAAAAGCATAAATCCTTGAAGTGAAGAATAAGAAACTCATATAGAGTATATATTGAAACAATATATAAAGGAATTTCCTTCAAATATCTCAATTTTTTAAGAGGAAATTATAAGTAAAATGAAAAATTTTCAATAATATATTAATAATGGATATTTGTATAAAGAAGAATAATCAAAACTACTAAATGAAATTAAATATCTGAAGATGATCATTAACGATGAGAGACCTACCAAAATCAGTATATAATAAAAATTAAAGGATAAAGAGAAATTTCTTGACCATATCCCATAGATATTGGTTAAAGAAAAAGAAGTACTGAATAATTGTAAATCCAAGTTATAAAATTATATTGCAAAGTTAGAGAATTCTTAAATAAGTATAATGATTATAGAAATAAACAAAAATCATCATCTATGGGTGAAAACAATATTGAAAAATATTATGAAGATCCTGAGAAAAATAATATTATGAGGAAGAATAAGATTTTTTTCAAAATCAATTGAATAATAGAAATCTTGAAATTATTGGTACTATAACATGATGATAAAAACTAAAAAAATGGGTGACTCTGAAAATACTTATTAGAATCATAATTTTATGTGGCATATTTAACGAGTTAAACTAATTGGGTTCATAGAAGGAATCCAAGACTAGTAACTCAAATCAAGAAGAAAGAAAAGTATCAAATTCTATACATTATGTATGTTACAAAGATAAGTTTTCATTTTTATGTATTTTTTTGGTAAATGGATGCTTCAATAATATTGATAATAAATATTATTTTAATTAAAAATGTCATTATGACACTAGGAGGCTTGGTAGGAATAGTTTTAGGGGGATCTGGTCCTCTTAAAAGAATAATGTTCAGAAACATTTTGGAAATTCTAAACTTAATCTGTAGAATAGGTTAGAAGTTGATAAATAAATCTGTGTATTATGTGAATATCACGGTCATGTTGAAAATTTATGAATCAGTCTTCTACTAACTATTAAAAATACAAGCTACAATACTCAATAGCCACAAAATAAGAATAATATATGAAATGATAAATCTTTGGTTGTGGAATGACGCTTAATTCATCAAAAGGCGACAATCCAAGTATTATTTATAATATATGTTCCTATAACATGAAAAAATATTAAAAATTCCTAAAAATGTTTAAAATTTTAATTCATTCTCAATTAAATATGAAAATTATGGATCACTTAAAATAAAAGTTTTTGGATTAGCTCTGATTTGGATGGATCAACTGAAATCTAAGAACATGTTCTTTTTCAGAGGACTCAAACACAATCAGATTAGTGGGGCTTAGTAATGTTATTATGTCAATGAAGTGATGATTGAAAATTATATATTTTTTCTGAATAAATTAAAATATATTTGTATATTTATAAGAGTACAAAGGAAAAGATGAAATATAATTCGGGTTGGTAATAATGAAAATTATTGTTATTTATTCATGAAATAAGAAAATAATTTATAAAATATAAGTCTAGAGCATATAGGCCAAAATAATATGTGTCATATTAACATAATAGATAATTTTTTATGTTCCAATGTTGAAAATAAAATGAATTTAGATTTTATCAACATGCCAAAAGGGAATAATTTATAACTATTTACACATGAATATAGAGATTTACTCATCCCATACTATAGATATCATTCATTCATATATTTATGGGTATATGATGAAGTAGTAAAAATATGGATGTAAGTATTTTAATTCATTTATTGACAATTTTAATGATATTATCTATATTATGTTTATGAAACATAATAAAGAGGCTATAAATATGATTAAAATTTTAAGAAGGGGTGTAGAAAAATAGTATAGTATTTATTAAAGAATATCAAGATAGACAATGGTGTTGAACATAAAAGTGGAATATTTTATCCTTATCTTGAGAGGAATGGTATTAACCATGATCTAATTTCACCATATACACCAGAAAAATTTTAATTGTTGAGAAAAAAAATATTAGTTTAGTGGATATGGATTGAATAATACTAATAGAGTATGTTACTTATCAGTATTATTGAACACAAGATATTATTTTAGTGGTTAACATTCCAAATTTATTCTTATATATATCAAATTTATATTTGTCCTCATATGAGATGTATTTTAATAATTTTTTATGTTGTACGTATCTATGGGTGTTTTATATCCCTTTTTTGATCAAGGTTAATGGATAAAATCATGGGAATATTGATTAGAAAGGTGTTGATGGAATCACTCAGGGCTATACTCTAAATAGGAGAGGGTAAAATTTTAACAAGAAATATAAAAGATATATTTTCGATAATATATATTTTAAATTTCTAGAAAAAAAATAATGGAATCACAGAAGAAGAATAAAGTTCTCTATGTGATGAAGATGAAGTAGTTTTTGTCAAATAGCACGTGGAAGTTTATGAAAATGATGAATGTGTGAAAGATGTGCAACAAAAGATGTATATTTATTCATTTAAATTGATGATTAAAAAAATTGTTCATATAATTCAAGGATAATAATGTATTTTTAAGTGTTAAAAATTACATGAGAATGAGGATACTAGGTTCAAATAAGAATAAATTTGAAGAAAACATCACAAACCATAATGTTTTACAAGGTTAAACAAAGAGACATTCAAGAATAATAGTATATTAGATATTAGTACGATTAAATGAATAGAGATTTGAATCATATAGATAGTAACAAATATTTGGACTTGGTAACCAAAATGGAAAAAATAAATTATAACTAAATATGAATTATAGACAATGTTTATTTAAAATAGTTAAGTTGTGTGAAAAAAATCAGGACTTGTGTGTAAAGGATATTCTCAATTTAAAGGAGTGGTATTTTATGAGACCTTATCAATGGTTACAATGCTTGAGAATATAAATCTATTTATTTATATTTATACTCAAAGGAAATATAGGATTTTGAAATGGATTTTATGTTTTCCATGCTCAATGGTGATTTTAAAGAAGTGGTATATATTAAGAAAACTTGCTGGTTCTTAATTAGAGAAGACTTCAATTAGGTTTTCAAATTAAAAAATGATTTACAAAGGATAAAAAAATCCCATATATATTTTTATTTTAGGTTTTACACTGGCATAAAGAAGATGAAATTTACAAAAGGAAGAGTAGACAAAAATCTGTACATTAAAGATGACAAAGTGGTATCTCTCATTATTATTATCTATGTAGATTAGATAATTTTTTCTAGAAATTATGAGGATTTTTGTGAAGATTTTAAAAATGAACATTCTATTTGATATATCTATAGTAGGTGAGATTCAGTACATTAATGGATTAAATATTTATCATGATAGATATTATATCTCTCTTTATCAAGATAAATATTCCATGGTACTTATGAAAAGGTTTTGCATGGAGGATTAAAAACCATTTTCACCCCAATATTATACAGAACTAATATTTCACAAAATGAGAAAGGAAATGAATTAGAGACAAGGGAAATTTAGAATACAATCAGAACTCTTTGTTACTTTACATCATAAATATTGAATATAGTTTAGGTTGTTAAGAATTGTGATATGTATTAAAGTGAACTAAATGTATATTGTCTTAGTACAAGAAAAATGATTCTTATGTACACCAAAGGTAGAAAAGAGTTTGTATTTAAAATTTGTAATTAAAGGGAAACTTAATATTCTAGGTTAAACATTTATATATTGGGTAGGTTGTGCTGATCATCAGTGGACTATATGTAGTGTTGTTTTATTCCTTGGAGAAGGGTGTGTCTATTAGAACCCAAATAGGAAGAAATATATCATGTTTATAATTTATTAGGAAGAATATGTGGCTGGTACTCCTGAAACAACCCAATTGATGTGGATTAAGACTCAATAGAACATCTCAAGGTTAAGTGAAGTTTTAACATCTCATTGGGTGTGATATTCAAAGTATTATGAATATTTTAAGTAAACTGTATTACTATTCAGGATCTGTGTACATTTAAAAAATGTACCACTTCATCATGGAGATTGTTGGAATAAATGATTTGAAGCTATAATTTATTAGTATAATAGAGAAAATAGATAAAGTTGTTACCAAGTCATTTTCATTGGATTAATTTTTGAATTTGAGGTTTATGTTGGGAGTTCAAACTTAGCCATGTCAAAGCTAAGGTATGGTGTTTATTCCCCTCTCCTATATTGTTCTTTAGATTTATGATGTAAAAGGGTAAGAGAAATAAAATATAACAAGAATCAATTTATTCCATTATCTAAATAAGAATTTTATTTATAACGAAGGAGGGATATTTTTTTATATTTATCCATTGATATGTGTTTTCCCAATAGGGGATATATATTTTATTTACAGAGATCATTTTTCTAGAGACATATTTAAAAAAGGGTGAGATGTTAATTTAATGCATGTGTTAACTATTATAACATTTTTTTGAAATGCATACTACAATTTTTTATTATAGTTTCCTTAAATTGTGTTTTCAATTTCAGGTTTAATTTAATTTGATGATGAGGTATTGATTAAAGAATTAGTGATCTATTCTTAGATAATTTTAAGGAATATTTTTTGTGATAATGAAGTGTGGATTTAAAAAGAGGTGGTTCATTGTCAAATAAATTTTCAAGTGGCATAATTATACAAATTTGAATCATTAGGATCATGTTTGATTAGGTATGAATATAAATAACTATTTTATAGACAAAATGATAATATTATTTAGTGTTCAGAATTCATAAACTTAATTCTTTCTATTTGGAATAGAATTATTGAATGATGATTCAACGATAATAGGTTTCAGCTTTAACGTGATTTATATTCCTTGGTTTCTAATATATTCAAAAGGGGGTATTTTTTTTACCATTATTTATTTGGAATTTTTTGTATGACTGAGGATTTTATTGAGAAAATAAGTTTTTTTAGAACATAGAAATAATCAATATAATATTTTTTTAGAGAATTTTGATGTGGATATGATATATGTATTATGTTTAATTGTTTACAAATAAATCACATTTACACTCACATAATTTAATGTATAATATATTTGGTAAAATATTTTTAGATATTTGGAAGAGATTTGAATTATTATAAAAGGCTCTGAGATATTTATAATAAAAAATAGAATTGCAAGGAAATATTAGATTATATATTTGAGGTTAAATTTGAAAAGGTACATATTTGTATAAGGATAATCTGGAATAATATGAAATTATTTAAGTCTTCTTAAGATAAAGATCATCTAGAACAACATTAGAATCATTTCAAATGTTCATAAGAACTATTCTAGTATTATGTAAATATCATTTTAATATATTTATGTATGAAACTGAAAGTGCATAAAAATGATCAAGGTACTATATAAACATAATTTGTACTTGAGTAAGCATGAATTGTTTAATATAAGAATGAATTAATGCTATTTAAGATTAATTATCTTTGTAAGAATCATTTTTTGTTTATGTAAAAATAATTTTCTCTACGTAAGGATCATCAGTTATGTAAAATTTTGATTATATGACAGACTAAAAATTTTAGTTTTCTAAATTTATATATTCTTAAAAAATATCATTTAAAATGATTCTCAAGCTATTAAATCATGGATAAAACTTCGTTAAATGGTATTTTTGGTAGACGATAAGGGATAATAAGTTTCTCATTATGGAGATGGTAGTTATGTAGAAGGATAAGAAGTGATTACTATAGGGATTTCTTGGTCATGATGTATCGAATGTCATGAATCTAAGAAATCATGGAAAATAGAAGAGTAAGAATGAATTGTAAAGAAATATAAGTATTTGTGAAAAATTTGAGAAGAGGTTATTTATTTTTATTTTTATTTTAAATTAAAATTAAAATTATATTTGATGTTTCTACTATGCAATATATGTCGATTCATGCATGTAATAAGTTATGTGAGTGAAATATTAATGAGCTAACTATTTTAAGTATTATTATGAATATTTTTTAGAGTAATAGGAATATAATTTTCATATTTAATATAGATTAGAATAAATTTTTAAATTTACAATATAAAAAATAAGAGGATGAAAAAATGCATCAATAACTTGAATAGAAATTGATTTTCGTTTGAAAATTTCTTATGGTTGAAAACCCAAATAATTTTCCATAATATAAATGTGGGAAGCACTCAGACGCAGGTGGGATATGTGTATCATGAGTAAAAGTTTAACACCCCAAGATTTCATATTACGTTATTTTTTCAAAGTAACTCAGTAACATGCACTACATGCAACACCGAGTTCTAGCGCACCATGACTTACCAAACTAGCCGTTAAAAAGTGGTTATGAATATTATTAACTGAATTTTGAACTTTATATAATACATATAATTTTAGAATCAATATTCTGAGTTTCTTAGACATAATATAGGAACAAATTAATTTTTTAAGATAAAAGAAGTATTTTTCAAAAAATGCAATTTTACCGCCTTTTAATGGAGAACCTTTTTTAAATATAATATTTGAAACTTTTATATATTCAATTTGAAAAATTAAACTTTTTATTTATAATCAGTAAATAATAACTTAGTTTCAATAAATTTTCGGTACTTTTCTGATAACCTTCATATTTTGATGACTAGTGAAAATTACTAAATTTTAATTAAAAACAACCTTTTTAATCAAAATAATGAATAGTGATAAATTATTAATTTGAGTGATTTTAAAGTATAATTATATTATATTTTTACCATTTAAAAAATTTTTGGTCATTGGACATAATTTCAAATTTAAACTGGACATAAGCAAGTGTCAATCTTTTTATAGTTATTATTTCATAAAAACCCTTTTTTTTTGACAATGGGAATTAATTTTAAATTAATTTCTTCCACTTATGTGTTTTGAATTTTGAAAAATGTATTCCATATTTAGAATCAGGTGGTCCAAATTGTGTAAATAGGTAACTTTTATTTTTAGACATTTTGAATAATTACTTCGGTAAATATTTTATTTACCATGTTTAAAGGGTAAATATGGAAAATAAAAGTAAAAAATAATGTTATAATAATAATAAATTACCGAAAAACGTGTCCTAAACCTTTTGGAAGATACATGTACGACCCTGGGAAAATTTGTGTCGATTTGTAGGCCCCATAGAGCCACTTGTAAGTGATAATGACACTTTATATTAATTAAGTTAAGTAAATTCAAAAATGACCTAAGCATATATCTTTTAGAAAAACAATTTTTACATATGGTTATATATGTTATATTTTCGACTATGAATATTAAATAGGAATATAAAACTATTTCCTACATAATGGTATTTTATTTATAATTTTTATACCTTGAATAATTAAATTTATTTATGACACAATAATGATGCAGTATTTTCCTTATTAAAGAAGGAATCAAATAATTGGTATTATAAATGTTAAAATAAATATAATTTGAATGTTTTGATGCCATACAAGAATTTTATTGGTTAATATGACATGTTTTTATTTCTTAAATGATTTTTTTGAATTAATAATGTTTTTAAGACATTGTCAAAAATCAATTATTAAATAGTGTCAAAATTGACATAAAAGAGTTTTAAAAACAAATATTATATTATATATTGATATAATATTCCTAAAAATATATGTTTTTTCAAAAAGACATAAATAATTATAGGTGTACCATTAATGAAACACTTCAGGTTTTCTTGGAATTATATAGATTTTTTATTAACCCTATAATATAAAAATACAAAGAGAGATGGTGAATGTCAAACTATTTAACTAAGAGTTAAATCTTAAAGTTAAGGTTAATATAGTTACCCAAACCTATATAAAACCTATTAATTGAGTGGTTTTAGACTCATACACAACTTATAATTTAAATAATACATTTTGGATCCATTAGATACCAAAAAAGATTTTATTATAAAATAATATTTTATTTTTTTCCTAAGGTGCCCCTCGCACCTCTTATAAAAGAGAACTCCCCCTTTACTCTAATTCACACCTTAAAATCCATTTACCTCAGCCAAAACCGGCCCAAATATCCTCAAAACTATTCTACCTTTATCCTATATGGCTTACTTCAGTCCTGAATCCAACCTAAGGATCCCTTTTGATCAAATCAAAAGGAAGAACCTGAAGAAGAGGTAATGATTTCACCACCCTCTTTCAAGTTCTCTTATTCTTCCACTTACACTTTCTTTGTTGTTTCAATTATAAAAGAATAAATCCAGTATATCATAGATAATTTTATGTTATTATAAATATTTCACAACTATATTCATTATTCTATCTATCTTATGAATGATAATGTCACCATGCGTGCGTACGTAAGGCTTACCATCTCCACGCCATGGTGTAATTTTTTATTCCACACTATATTATTTGTATGGATATAATGACGAGTAATATGTATATAAATAATTAAAATAACATGATAATCTCTCTGTAAAATTAATATACCATCCAATTCCCCACTTTTAATGAAATGATATTGTTGCACGTGCGTACGTACAGATTACCCTCTCCACGACGCGATGTGGTTCATTTCCACATTCACCATTCAACGATGAGTATAAAAATATATATTACTAATATGATTGTAATATATGAAATAATAATTCTAATAGAGAGATATATATATATATATACTTATATATATTTTATTCACTTAGTTCCGTTCAATATGTTATGAAAACAGAAACAACATTTATGCGTACGTACGGACTACCATCTCCATAAATGGTGTTTTACATTTCATATATATGTCAATTATACATATTTATATTCTAAATATATATGATATATAAATCATGTTATATATTCTGAAATTATTTAAATCATGATCTAAGTGATATAATCAAGAGTAACAAGTTAAAAATCGTACGATAAAGACAGAGATTATTATCCGAACTGTTAATTTACCATGGAAATTATTATTAAATGGGTAGTATAAAGTCATAAATGAATAATGTATGATATAATAAATATTAATATGGTTTTGGTATTATTTAATAACATAATACAGTCTTCATATAGGAGGTTAAACGTTCCCTTCACTAAAGAAAAGTGAAAGGTAAGGGGTTTTCATCTCACTCCTTATTCCCATGAGATTAATGTCGTATTGCCACTATTACCTTTTATGTGGTGTATTTACTACCCATAATTGTATTCTTTGTGTAATACACTTTAATTTATGTGTATTTACATATTAATTGTATGATACTTCTTTCAATCGGGTGTATGTTTCGTAAGTTACCCAATTGGTAAGGGTTAATTTCACAATCTCCTTATTATCTGAGGTTGTTTTTACGTAAGTATCTACTGGGAAATATTTATTATCCATGTACACATTTCATAAAATATTTTTCAAAGGTATTATTTTTAAGGAACTTTTTACTAAAACATCATCTTAAATGTTTTAAATATTTATTCTTCTAAATCGTTCTCATTAATGTCCACATTTTCAAAATGTTTTTTAAGGATTTATTTATATGGACATGAATGTTTCTAAAATGCTAATTCATTTGAAAAGTTTCAAAGTGGTATGGGAAACTTTGATTGAAAATATGTCTTTAAATGTCTTCCTTTAAAAATTTTTTGACTTTTAAATGTTTTCAGGAAAAAGGGATATTTATCTCATACAATTTTACAAAATCATTTTCATCTATGTCAACATCCTTTGATTGATTTTAAACTTTTTTGAAGATGATTTGTTATGATAAAAATCTTCCATATTGTATTGAAGGTTTTGTGATATGTTTGACTTTTGATTTGTTATTTTTATACCATTCATGGTTTAGGGATAAAGTATTGATATTTCGTATGCTAGTTTTAATATGAATGTTTATGTTATGTTTAAACATTTTCATATGAGGAATGAATTGGACTTAATAAGTGACAGGTGGAGCCCGTTATAGCTCCTCGATTCTTTGGTAGGTCTCATGAGCCAAACTAGTTTCTTGGCACAAGGACTTGACAAAATCATATTTGTAGTCTTGGCACAAGGCCTTGACTATGTGGTTATGATAGTCTGGCATTATGCATTCCATCATTATGAAAGTGGTTATTGATATTTCATGTGATTATTCGACTAGTAGAGTATCCATGTGAGTAAGTAAATGGAATTATTTTGATTTATATTTTCCGTATTATGATGAATTTTATGTTGAAAAGTCTTTTTTTTATTTATACATTGCCTTAAATGTTTATGCTTATTTATGAAAGTTTCCACCGTATTGTGATCCTTACTGAGCATCTGAGCTCACCCATTTCTATGTTTTATTTTTCCCAAGATTGCAAGAAGTGTATTGTGATTGATATGTAGGGTTAAGCTAAGGGAATAATAGCATTCATAAAGGATTATTTATGTTAATTTGTATGTTATAAAGTGTAACGTAACATTCATGCATGTAATAAATTTCCCAAGACTGCTAAGTTGATCGGTCCTTTGGGACTTTATATCCTTGTAATCATGCCAATGTATTAAAATAATGCACTGAATCTGGGTAAATGGGGTCGGGGCATTAAAAAAAGGGTATTCCCCTTTCATTTTTACATATATATTGATACTAGTTGTTCATATGGTCTCATTTAAATATGGACTAATTTAAGGATTAGTCTTTCATTTTTAAAGGGGAACATTGTAAATCTATTGTTCCCTTCCAGCACATGTGTGTGTTCATTTGGAAGTATTATTAATTCAATTTATTTGGTGGATATGGTAACCTTGAGAAGTAATCTTAAAACTAATTTAAACCAGGAATTCAACACCCCCACTTAAGTGATTTCCACTAACCTGTGGGTACCTTTTCATAAAGTATCTTGGGAAATTGAATATAATTTTATTTATATCAAGATTTGTGGATCTTCATTTTGATTAAAACATTTCCCCAAAATTTATTTGTGGAAATAAATCATTATTAAAATAAATATAATATAAATATATGTCATTGTTATATCATGGACCTCATACAAATATAATTGAACTCAGAGTTCAAAATACCACATATTTCAAAATTTTATCAAATAAATTACATAATGAATTAGATTATTCAAAATAGTTTACAAAAAAATATATTCCCATAGTAAATGCATGAGTTATATTAGATACCCTAATAAGATAATTTAATAGTGATAAAAATAATTTTTCTAATCCATATCAAAAGTATATAATATCACATAGTTTACATGTTAAGAAAAACTCATCAAAGGAAATAAAAAAACTCATTTGTTGAGGAAATAAATGAACCCAATGAGAATGGAAAATTTAATAATAATGAAATTACTAAAGAAAAGAATTCACTAGAACAGTGTTATCATGATCGTGGAAAAATTTCTATAAATTTTATTAACATTGAAATACATTGGAAATGAGTTGACAATTTCAGATGCATGTTTTCACATAATATAGAACATGATAGTTTTAATGAAGATAAATAACATAAAATTGTTTAAAAATGTCGTTGTACACTATATTGGGATAAATAAAACATTGTAATCTGATATTAATGTGAATCATTTTATAAACATTAGGTTTTTGGGTCAATTAAAAAAATACTAGAAGGGATTAAACCTTTTTTTATAAATTTGTTTTCTTTGAGAAAGAGATAAGAAGATAATGAAGATGTGGAAAAAAAGGATAACCAATTGATTCACATTTCTTGAAGACCTAAGATTTATTATGTATGAAACAAATACTCTCTTATAAAATATTATGTTAACTATTGATATCATAGTATGAATATATGAAAAACCAAGACATATTAAAAATTATTTAATGATGTTTTGGATCTCTAGATAATTATGATATTAAATTGAATAAATAAATATATGGATTAATGCAGCCATGGTGTATGCTGTGTATCCATATAAGTGAATATTTTATGAAATAGTAAGACAAAAATGATATGATTTATAAATGTGTCTTTATTAAAATTATTGCACAAATCTTTTTCATGACTATATTATATGTTAATGATTTTAATAATATTAAAACAATTGATAAACATTTAAAGGTAGTCATGTATTTAAAGTAGTCTAAAATGAATGACTGGAAGGAAATGGATATATCATGGATTAAAAATTTAATATATTGACTATATAACTTTATTCATCAATATTAGTATATTTTAAATTCCCTATAATGTTTCCATATAATCAAATATCATCTATTAAGTACTCAAATGGTTGTATCATCTCTAGATCAAGAAAAAAATTATTTTAGACAATGAGAGGATGGTGAAGAACTTTTTGGCCTTGAAGTAACATATATTATTTTTATTAGAGAACTAATATAAATTGAAAATAATAAATCGATAGATAATTTTTATTTTAATTTATTTGACGAGTATAGTTATTTTCCAATTCATCAACACTGTAATGGTATAAAATATATATTAAGATGCCTTAAGGGATCTTTTGATCATGTATTTTTATAATAAATGTTCAAAGATAAAATAAGTTAGTTATGATGATTCTTTTTATCTCCCTAGAAAATATAAAGATAGATCCAAAACTTGATATTTATTCACATATGGTGGAATTATTATTTCATGATTTTCTATTTAACAAATTGTTTCTATGAATTCCTCCAATCATGATAGTTTGGTTGTGATTTGTGAATCAAATCAAGATTTTGATTGTATGAGATTTATTTTTAATCATATCAAACAAAATTATTCATTAGATTGGAAAAATAACATTCCCACCATATTATATAAAGTAGTGATTCTTTTTCTGCAAAATTAAATGGTGGGTATATTAAAGGTAATAAAATAAAACATGTCTCACAAAAATTAATTTTCACATATGAAATTAAAAATAATGTTGATTTTTATATACAACAAATAGGTTCTTGAGATTATATTTTGGAATTTTTTATAGAGGAATTATAAATGAATTTTTTTTAGAAATTGATTTTTGAAATTGGGATGTGTTGATTGAAAAATCTAATATAATTTTATGAGGGAGAGTTAGGAATGTTGTAATACTTATTCATTCATTAAATTTTTTCCAACATGCTTTTCATTATAAGGTTTTTAATTAGTAATACAAATATTGGCATAGAATTCAATAACTTTATCTTATCCTAAGTTTACCAATATGGGTTTTTATAATAATGATTATATATGATTTCATAAAATTGTAACATCTAAGTGAGAGAATTATGAATTTTTATTTATATAGATATCATGATTCTAATGTTATGGTGACTCCTCATTCACAAAAAATATTAAATATAGAAAATCATTCATATAGTAAACTATTCATTTTCTCTAACCCTTGGTATTCCAACTGTTGGATTTAACATGGAAAATAAGGATAATTTTTTTAATATTGATTATAACCTCATGTTACATATATATATATATGTGTGTGTGTGTGTGTGTGTAAATGTGTTAACAGAATAAAGAACTTTTAGATCCCATTACTTTCTCATTAACAATTATCTAATTAATTTATATTTATATTATTATAACTATTCACTATTACCTTTAAATATATTCTAATCCATGCTTTTTTATCGATATGATTCACCTATAAATGACCAAATATTTTGAATTTGGAAATTCCATGTGGTTTCAATAGATTTTCGATACATCTATCAAATATTTAAAATATAGAACATACTATTAAAAAATCAATATAATAATATATAATATATTTTATACCCAAAATATTATCTAAAAATTAAATGAAAAAATCATTAATGAATTGTTTTCCAAAAATTCCAAAAATAATAATCTTACAAAAAATTTATATGATGAAAATTAATAAATATTTAAAAAGTTTATATCTTATATTAAAAATTAAATAATTAAATATAAAAACATTTTATTTCCCCTTTATATTTTATAAAATTCGTATTAAATATTTTTGATGAAACTATTTTTTTAAATTAATATTACTAAAAAAACTTTATGTCAAAAACATAATAAAAATATTAAATAAAATTTATGATATTAATCATGTTTTATTTTTAATAAATAAATAAATAGTACATAGAAAATGGATTTTAATTTATTTTAAGATTGAAAATATCGTTTAATTAAAAAAATCCATAAATATTCAAAACATATGTTTTGTCAATAAATTTACATGGATATTTAAATAAAAACTACAAATCGATTTATAAAAAATCAACTAATAATAAAAAAATAATATTTGTTCAGTCATAAAATGAAAAAAATTTAAAAATAATATGATATAATACGCCTTTTGTGCCTTAAAAACCAATCAGTAACACAAAAAATATTTTATATAATTAATATTAACAAAAGAACATTTATTTATTTAAATAATGAATAAAAATACTTGACACATATTCTCAACTTAATTTTTTTAAATTGTAATAAAATATTGAACTGTGTTTTTTTGGATCTGGACGTAACGAAAGCGCTTGCAGGGCATTCCCAACTCAGTGTTTTTTTTTGAAATTAATGATTAATATATGAAGTACATAACGAAGAATGATGTGACTAACCAAATTGAATAATATATTAATTGACATGAGATCAACATAACCAAATATATGATTATCACTTAATGATTTATAATTAATTTACGCTATTAAATAATTACCTTGTGGTAAATTATTTCTTCATTTATGGATTTGACAACATCTCTACGTTATATCATCATTATGTCATAGGAATTAAGTTTAGATTCTTGTAGGAAGTGATCCAATCATGAGCCATGAATCTCTGAGAAACATCATAGGAATATCTAAGTGCTAGTATAGAAGATCCTAATACGTTTTATCATTATATATGATTTTCATGAGAATTGTAATGACCCAAACATTTTTAAATGAATTTCCATTTTCAAATAAATAAATTTTTTATTAAGTTATGAAGTAATAGAAATCACATGAAAGAATTAAGTTATTTTAGAATGTTATAAATTATATCATGTGATATTCAAAAGACCCTTAACTATCATAATAATTGATAATATAGTTGTTGTAAAGTGACTATTGTGATTAGTATATATTAGGAGTTATGATAAATCCAACTGGCATAGACTAAATAATTGGTGGCTTTAACCAGTACTAGAGTACCCTATGAAGAAAAATTATCATATATTATGAGGGATATGGAGTCACTGATATTTTTCATTGACTAATCCCAAGATGATATTAAATAACTAAATCATGGGAGAAAATTCTCATGAGATAATTTCAAGATTATTGAGATCAAAACTCAAACATTGTTTGCTGAACAACCCCAAGAAAGTGTCACTGTCGTACAGCTTACCCTTTGGGCGTACATTTTCATAATAAGGGGTTATGTATCTAGATCCTAACAATTTGATTTTTTTTATATTTATTTTTAATAAAATAAGTATTATATTTATCCTTTTTATTATTTCTTTCTAAATTGTTAAATAACCAGATTGATAGATATTAGATTTTGATATGATGAAACTCAAATTGATTTTTTTGAAAATATATGGATTCAATCAAGACAAGTTTATCAATAAATTAAATATTTTTTGGAATATATGTTATTTAAAAAAATATTACTATCATACATTATTTTTTGAAATATATAATATAATATAATATTATGAAATCTAAAATAATTTTTATAAGGGCCAGAAAATCGTTATAATCATAAAAACCTATTTTTTTTTTAATAAATGTGGATTTATATTTAAAATTTAAAATTATTAATTTTTAAGAACAATATTTATAAAATAAATATAATTTTTTCAAATCCACATGTTAAAATTATCCAATGGTGTTTTTTTCTTAATTTTCTATGATAATTGAAATTTTGGGTAAAAAATCAATATGTTATAAATATATGATATATATTAATAAATAATAAATGGAAACAATTGATGTAATAAATATTATAAAGAGTATCCATGAACAAAATTATGTTTTAAATTTGAAAAAATGTGTTTTTGAATTTATTTTATTCTTTTTATAGACTATTAAAGAATCATACAAAACATATATTTCATTTGAAGGTTTAAAAATTAATTCTTTATGATCATGAATACCCTCTACACCACCAAGGATATTATTTTAATGAGTAAGGTTATTATAATTGTAAAACATTTAAAAGCACTCCTCTTTGGTGGAAACCATGGGTAAAACCATGATAAGGTTTGTGGTATTGATTATTTTATCTTATAGAGTCCAAAACCTATGTTGTGGAATTAATAAATAATATCCATATATTTTTATAATAAAACACTCCAATTCCCCCCATTAATATCCACTTAAAACCATTTAATATTAAATTTAATATTCATTTCCCTCTCTTTATCCCTACAATGGTGGCCTTGATCTGTTAATAATCTCCTCCAATGCTTTTAAAAGTTCTCTCTCAAGGTAAGGTATCCACTTATTATCTCTTTTCAAGCACCATATTTGTATTATGCCTTTTTATTTCTAATTTTTTGTGTTGGGGTATGTTTTAACAGATTATTATTACTATCATTATTATTTCCAAGTGATTACAAACCCCTTTCACTCTCATTAATCCCTTTAATTAATCTTTATGTACACCCGTTATACTACCGATATTATACTATTATTTTTCAATGAAAAACATTTATATAGTGAACCCCAACCCCATTTCCACTCAAGGGTATTCAACTAGAAGTGTGTATCCTTCATTCATTAGGAAATTACATTTATTTAACCAAAACACCTTAATAATGTGGAAAAAATTAATGAATAATTTTCTTATATGATATGATCTAGTGGCACACAAATGCACATACATGATATGAATGTGACATGTGAGATATGAATTATATAGCCATCAAATGCATTGGGAGATATTATTGTCTAATTAAATTCCTTTTATAGTGCATGTGAGGTTATCCTAAGGAGAATATTTTATGATTTCTTATTGGTTATCCTTATATTGTTATTATGATGTCATGTTTTATGTTATTTACACATTACCATGTTGCCTTTATAATATCATCTAATATCATGAATTGATGAAAATTATTATGATTATCACAAATTTTATGTCACATTGATGTGCATATTCTCTATACGTTATTTCTTCCACCATTTTCTGATTTTAATATTCCCTTACTAGGATTTATAGTAAACAACTTTCTTATGTTTGCCTCTAGTTATCCCATAAATTTTTCAAAGGATGGTGGAATTAAAAGCATGTTAATGAGACTTAAATAATTTTGTTGTATCCTTGTTGCATGTTATTATTGTATAAAATTAATTACCCAATGTCACTAGGCCTTACAATATTCTTGGATTTTATTATGTGTAAATTTATATAATTATCCAAGAATTAAGATGTATATAATATTTAGGTTTTCATAGTTTTTACTACAGAAAAGTGTTGTTATTTTTTGGATTAGGATTATAAAAAAAATTTAAATCTATTGGTATAATACTATACATTGGAAAATATCCCTAAAACATGGTTAAGAATAGATTAAGTGGTTTCCAAGAAAATTCATCTCTATCTGTATACTAAAAGTGGATGTGGCTTTGGATGAGTTGTACATAAGGTTAATAACCCAAAAAGGGTACATTGATCTTGACACAATCGTATCCTAGTTCATGAAAAAACCCCTCACTACACACCTGGTTTGACACACCCAAGGGATATTCTTTGGTAAATTCACAATTAACTAACAAACCATTATGAAGGGGAAAAAATTCCCCTAAGATTTTATTTTATGAAATTGATTATGGATAACCTAGATTAAAACATATAAATTAATAGGTTTAGGAATATATTTCAATTATGAGTAATACAATTAATTTTCATGGTTTCCATTTCATGTGATTAACATTTTAAGAAATATCATCGATAATTTTCCATTAATTTTAGCCAATGGAAAGAAATAGGATAAACTAAGTCAATAACCAACTTGAGGAGAAATGTGATGACTGCCCAAATGAAATGAAAAACCTAATGAGAGTATGAATCGAGATATTTTAGCGGATAATTTCTGAAATAAATACACTTATAAAAAAATTGAATAAATGAAAAAACCCACATCCTCCTTAGAATGATAAATTATTAATTGAGGTTTTTACATGATAAAGGCCTTTGATTTTTATTTGATATTCTAATACCTTAATCATGGAAAAATAGATCAAATCCATTGATAAGACATTCTGCATTCTTTAAATATATAATACCGAGAAGTTAATTCTTTATTTTTATCATAAGTAATGATAAATTGATCAATGGTGGATGTTGGTTAAAAATATAAATATCAAGAATGTGATCAAAGCAATGTAGGGGAAGAATTCTGAAAAAAAAATTGAAAAATATTTTCTTTATAGTCTTTGACTAAAAATGGAGAGAGATTACCTTAGTCACAAGAAAAGTGATGATTAATCCATTAGTGTGTATGATTTTAATTTCAAATACTTTCACGATACACCTCCATCTTTTTCATCTCCTCTAAAATTAAAGTTGAACACATATATGGTGGGATAAATATGACTCTATGAAAATATTTAGTGATTTGATACATTGATATCTATGAATAAATTATTTTATGTCATATTAAATTCGAAAAGGAGATCAATAAATATCAAGGGTCTCACAAGTATATATATAATATGTTAATAATGGGTTTTAATCATGGTGGTTATCTGGATAATTATAACTGGGGAAATAAATTACAACATCTCACTTATCAAAATCTTAGAAAGATTCATATTGAAAATTTCCAGAATGGGTCAAGGAAATACATTAGGTGTGGGGAGGAAGGTCTCATAACTAGTGATTTCTGATAGGAGAAACCCTCAAATGTGATGGAATAATTGAATGATTTGGTTAACCCTTAGCCTTATTTCCAGTGCTTTAACTGAAAGAAAAAGGTGACACTATGTGAATCAGTTCACTAAGAAAATGTTTCTTGATGATAACTGAAAATAACAACCCCTAAGGCCTAGAGAGCACAAGAGAGATTATACAAACACAACCACTATGGTGGATCCTAAAAATGAAGTGGTGATATTTATTCTAGTTATTAATTTGTGGATAATGAAAATACTATTTTATTCTAGTTCTACTCATTCATTCATATTATTCATGTTTAGTTGAACTATTCAAACACTACCTCGAAACATTGAATTTGAGTTATCAGTGAGGATGAAAATGGGTTAATTGTTATATACCAAGAATAAAATTAATCCCATATCAAAATTTAAGGGTTGAATTTCCCATAAAAACTTATGATACTCCCTTTAGTGTAATTTTATTTCATTTTGGGCATGGATTGGATTTCTTTGTATAAATACATCATAGATTTTTAGAGAAAGAAATCACTATTTATATTGAAAATCTCCCTTAGATTTTATATAAGTTTATATGGGAGGATACATATATTTTTGTATCATCATCACAATAATGAATATAATTTAATTATGAAAAAAGGACCCTAGTCCAAATTATTGAGACTAAGGAAAAGATCATCCTTGATGACACACCCATTGTAAGGGAATTCACTAATGTGATTCCAGAATAATTTCCCAAAATTCCACCTAACTGAGAAGCTGAGTTTGTAATAAAACATATAACCCAATATTTACTCATATCCATGAATCCATAAATAATGGCCACCATTAATCTTTATGAGATGAAGAAGTATCAATAAGAGAATTATGATAAATTGTTTATATACCAATGTTATTCACTATGGGGTGCACTGGTCCTTTTCATTAAGACAAAGGATGGGTTAATTCTCCTATGCTGTTATTATCATGATCTCAACAAGATTATGATAAACAAAAAGTATACTAGATCATTAAATGATGACTTGTTTGGTCAGTTATGTGGATACCAATACTTATACAAGGTGGATCTTTGGTTAGGATATTATCAAGTAAAGGAAAATAAGGAAGATATCACTGAGGAAACTATTTATATAAGGTACAAACACTACTAGTTCACGGTTATTATATATGGAATGACTAATTATATATATATATATATATCTTCATGGAAATTATGATTATATTCTTTAGGTATTACATTGAAAAAAAAATTCTATCCTTTATATACAATATTTTTATAAACTCTAAAATCAAGGATGAACATGAGTAGTATTTTAATATTCTATTTAAAACCACAAAGAATAAAAATTTGTATGTGAAGTTTTTTAAATGGGGGTTTTGGATGGATCATGTGACATTATCGGGGTATGATATAATCAAATATGGAATATCAATGGATCCTTCAAAAATAGAGGAAATTAAAGGATATCCTTGACCAAATTTTTTTTATCAAAATCTATAGTTTCCTTGGATTATCTGGGTACTATCATAAAAATGTAAGAACATTTACACGATTCTCTAGCCCAATAATTAATATAACTCATAAAGGATTCATGTTTTTCTATACTGATGAATATAACAATATCTATGAAGAGTTAATGAAAATTCTAATCACTACACCTATTCTCACATTACCCACTAGTAGGGGAGGATTTGAGATCTACAATGATGTGTCCAAAAATTGAATGTGTTTTTACTCATTCAAGATGACAAAAGTGATAACCTATCCATGAATAAATTAATGATAAATGAGAATGACTACCTAACTCATGCTTTGGAATTGTATGTGGTGATCTTCACATTGAATATTTAGCGACATTATCTCTATAAGGGGAAGTGTGAAATATATTTGAATAAAAAAATCCTTAATAATATATTCACATAAAATATGCTCAATATGAACAAATGATGGTGGTTATAGATGATTAATGATTATGATTTTTCAATTCATTACAATCCTAGAAAGTGAATTAAAGTGATAAATGTTATGAGTATAAATAATCTTACAACCCTATCCATGATTATGATTGAATGGGATCCAATTTTTTTAGACTTGTAGAGGATGGACACAGGAATTATAAAATTATTTTCATCCTTCATTACAAAAATAACTTACCACCAATTTATTTTTGAGAGTATCAAGGAGTCTTAGAAATATTATGAGGTGCTACAGAAAAAATTAGTGAATATTCTAGAGTTCAGCTTTACTAAATATAAATTCATAAGGTTTGGAAATATGATATGTGTACCACCAAAAATAGATCTGGGGGGATTCATGATGTTATGTATAGCTCATACTACTCTATTCATATAGTAAGCATTAATATGTACAAAGATTTTAGGAAAAACATCTGGATGTATAATGAGAATAGAGATATTATAAAATTTATATCTTAATGTATAGTATTGTAGTAAGTCAAGTCTAAATGATACGAGTCTATGGGTATGATGAAACCATTTCCCATAATAGTATGAGAATTCAAAAATATAACCATGTATTTCATCATAGGAATACCCAAGATATCTAAATTCAATAATTCAATCTAGGTGGTAGCCAGTCACCTTAAAATGTCAAGAAATTTCATTTATATAATAGAATATTTATATATTGAATAAAACTATAATATACTCATAATAGAAGTTGTAATACTAAATTGAGTGCCACTCTTTATTATAACTAATTTAGTTCTAAGGCTTAGATAGATGTTTTAGAAAATCCTTTATCAAGCACTATAAATGGATCTGAATTGCAGTACTTCTTATCTCCAACATATGGATGGTCAGTCTGATAGAACCATTAAAACTCTAGAACTATATACTAAGATCATTTTTAATGGATTTTAAGGATTCTTGGATCAACACCTTCCCCTAGTGGAGTTATAATATAATAATGATATCAATTCTATCATTCAAATGGAACCTTATGAGGATCTGTATGGGAATAGGGGTCAGACTCTAACATTCTAGGATGATGTTGGAGAGTGAAAGATGATGGGACCTGATCTTGTCTTAGAGATGAAATATAAGGTTCAAACCATTCAATTTAAAGAGATAAAAGATTATTATACATACATATTACATATTTTTAAATGAATATTAAATAAATTACGCCAACACATGCCTGAGGACCATAATAGTTTATGAATTTGGAAACTTATAACTCAAAATTCTTAATTCAAAAATGATATTCCACATCAAAAATAAAGATATCCCCATTTATAACTCTTCACAAACATATCTAACTTAAAGTGTTTCTTATTAAACCGAGGAAAGGAAACATATGAAAGGGTGATTTCATATACTTAGTAAGGGTAAATATGGGGATACATAAGCATAAAATGAGCATAAGGGTATAAGAAAATGAGAATAACATTTTGAAAACATAAACTTTATATAAAAGACCATAATCTTGAATCATGTCATAAATATTGGTAGTTCATAAGACAAGTATCATAAGGAAATCAAAGAACCCAAGCCATGAGATCAAAAGGTTGGTAAAATACATGGAGTTTGTGCCATACCCATAACTATAGAAAATCATTTCCATATTATCCAATGATCACTTCTAAGGCTATCATAGTGGCATGGGATCACACCCTAAATCATAATAGTAGTCATGTTTCACTTCTAAGACCATCATAGTGGAAAAAGTCTCTTACTAAGCCAAGTTCACTCCCCATCGAGACTTATGTATCTCATGAGATACAAATCATTATCGAATGCATTGGAGGGAGATATAGGTCCCAATTGTATCATAATGAAAAAAATATTTATGTGTAACACAAGATCATAAAACATTCATCATAAAATTACCCATTAAATGAAATAGATTTTATAAAAAATAATCACATAATAACCTATGGAAAATAGATATTTTTTATAATCATTTCATCAAAGAATAACCCATGAAAAGAAGCATGGTTTGTAATAATCATATCATAGTATAAAACATGGAATAGAAATGGGATTCATAAAAATCATTCCATCATAAACATAAACCATTTTGAGAAATAATAATAATTTTATCCTTAGATCATATCCCTAATAAGGAATAGGTTACATCAACAGTTGACATCTTAGAAGTAAAATGATTTTGATCATTTAAAACATTTCATGATAAAAATAGTCTTTCCACTTTGAAAACGTTTTTTATAACATGAATCATTTTTAAAATATTTTTATTTGAAATTATACTTGAAAATTAATAAATGAAGCTTTAAAAAACATTTAAAACATTTCTTGAGGAAAAAACATTTCTGATTTAAAAAAATTTAAAACCTAAAAATTTTTCAAAATCATTTTCATTTTCAAATCATTTTTCCAAAATATATAAATTTCAAAAATATTAAGGAATTTGTTTTTTAAAATAGGTTTAAAATCATAAAAGGGAATATTCTAATCATTTATTTTTCATGACAATAGTAAATACTATTCTTGTCGTGCATGTTAAAAACAAATATTATTTTCATATTTTCAAAAAAATCTAAACAAGAAATGTTTGGAAAATGACATGAATATTTATATCAAAACATTTGGTAAAACGTAAAAAATGGTTAAAAATTTCATCAATAAATCATTTAAATAATAATAAGAAAAATGAAAACATTTTTAGAATAAATGGATTTGGAAGAAAACTATTTCTTGATTTAAGATAGAAATAATTTCAAAATTTCATAAAACCATTTTCTCATATATTTTAACTACCAATGTATGATATTGAAATTTATAGATACATGTCATACTTGTTTACATTTATTTTTTTCCATTTTTATATCATACTTTGGTATGTTCTTACTTTGGGGTCATTTCAGGTTAATTATTAGAATTTTGGAAGCCCATGGTGCTATGTACGGTTGGGGCACAATGATGAAAAACCATGAAATTTTATTCATGAAATCATGTGCCCCATTTTGATCCAATAGAGGTGGGATCACGGTTTGACAGAACCATGCGACCACCCCCTCTAAACCTTGAACCCATGGATAGAGGGGGTTTTCATAGTTGTGGTACATTTGTTTCATAACATGTACCCTCCTAGGATTAATCATGCACCCCAAATAGTAGGGTCACCAAGTTAGGGTGGACAATTTGTCAAACAATGTAACCCAGCTAGGAAACCATGCACGGTTCATTTTTAAACCCCTTAAAATTTAATTGAAATTTTTTAAAGCCCATTTTTAGAACCTTAATCACCTCTATTTTACCTAACATGATTTCCCTCTATTTTTGAGGCTCCTAAGAGAGTTATAAGTCTCCTAGAACTCCTTTCATTATTAATCAATGATCTGGTTGAAGGATCGACCCATCTTATGGTATGTGATCAATTATTTTACTATATTTTTACCCCCCCCCCCCCCACTAAGAGGGATAAATTATTCTATTTTTTATTGTTTAGATATATGTTTTATTGGGACTTGTTTCGATGGATATTGATCCTAGGTTTTGATCCAATATCTCCTCCTTCATTGTGAATTTGAACCTTTTACATTGAATTGAAGGAAAAAGGCTTTGAAAGTGTTCATCAGTGATCCTAATTTAGGTGGTATAATTTCTTATTTTTGATAGACATGATAATTATTATGTGTTTGTAATTATTCCAATGTATTGAAACATTATACAGTTGTATTAAAATTAAAATGGTTAATTTAATTCCATAAAATTGTGAGAACCTTCACGGATCCTATTAGACCCATTGGAGATTACATGACTGAGATTGATAGAAACCTATGGGGTGTGACAATATCCTTGAAATGATATATACAGAATGGAAAAAAGAAAATTGTAGGTTTATGAATTTGGACAAAATCCTTATTTCTTGTTTGATATTGGGATTTAAATGTTTTATTAGCAAAACCTTTATGGGTTAATGATTTTTTTACTAATTGATGACAAAGTTACTAGTGGGGAATTGATCATGTTATCCCTTGTTATTAAAGTAAAGAACTATGGTTATAATTGATAAATTAAATGGTTCTCCCTGATTTGAATGATTGTTAAGAAGTTTAATGATGTTAAAAATTTATATATATATATATATGATATTTTTGAACGATTTATTTTTGAGTTGTGGGTTTGGGACTGATGCAACACATACTAATAGGGTGCCTGACGGCTTTTCTAGGCCCTAATGCATGCATGTAAAAATTGAGTTTTGGGTATGGGACTAATGATCCAACTACCCATGGGTTTCAGAATGTTTCCCTAGGCCCTCGATATATTTATGTTAGAATAATGTTCCAAGTTCCTAAGTTATTGGTAACCAGACTTATGTTGCAAGTACTGAATGAAATTAGAATTAAATTGAATAATGAAATTCCATGATAAGAGAAAAATGTAAAATCCCTATGGTAAATTTTTTAGAATTGAGCATGGGTCAAAGTAGGTATTATGTGGTTGAATAAAGAATAAAAAAATTTAAAAAATGTTTATTTTTCCCATTTTTTATTTATTATTTATTCAAATACATAGATTTTTAATGACTATATATTTATTTATATATCATTGGTGGTGTCCTACTGAGCTGTACTGACACCCTAATCAGGCCTCCTAATTGGCACTCGAATAGAATTCATGTTTGTAGGATTTGATAAGGGGTAAGAGACCTATATTAGATGGATTGGTTGGTATTCAGGTTAGAGAATGGATGAGGGAACTAGGAATGTTATAAAGACCCTATTGAGAGTTGTTATTGTTTCTTTATTTTTTTCATTAGAAACACAAAACATGTATGGAATAATATATTTACTAGTTTTGAATTATGGTCATTTTTCATGTTTTGGATTTATTCATTTTTTGTTTTGTTGATTATTGATTAATTTGGTATCTTAGTTATATTTCACATTCATTTCCACTATTTTGATGTTTTGATGAATAGAGTATAGTGTCCCCACATTACATATTAGACCCTCACTGCTTTCTGATATGTTCTCAAATATGGGGAGGCATACCTGAAATCATGTGGTGACCCAGCATAGGGCACCACTATGTGTCTTCTGGGTCGGGTAGTCAAAAATTGATATTAAAGATGTTTTGTTTTGTTTTTAGTTTTCTTAATATTTGGGAAAGGTATAAAATATACTATGATGAGTCAGGATTTGGTTATGAGGTTGTGCATGGGAGTATCTTACCCATGTATGGGGAAAACCCAAAGTACCCAGGGTGTGATTATTGTCCATGATGTTTTTTGTTATAGTTGAATGTTATTTCACCTTGTGTAATGCACTTATTGTGTGATGTTATTGTTTCTTGAGACTGTAATCATAGAAAAAATGGAATGAGAATTGATTATTCATGAAAAATTATAGGCACTAATGATTTTATGTGACATGAATCATTTTAAAAATGAACATAAAAGAAAGTTATGAGTGGGTTTTGGAAAATGAAAATACATTTCTTTATTTGAGTAATCTTAAAGAAACCATACTAAATAATGAAATGATAATGGTTAAATGATTATAAATATGGTAATCCGAAATGGTTATTAAAATGGGTGTCTAATGGGGAACTTAAGATGTGAAAAATTATTTACACTATGATATCCCTGACCATGGATAGAGATGTTTGAGGGTAGTGATAGTGCCTCAGTTTTGACCATGGGAAATTATATGTGGGATAATTTGTTATTATATTATGTGAATCATTATTGTTAAAACATGTTAATGATTTGTTAAGTTTCTTAATTCATGTTTTTATAATTGTAGATATATTCTACTATAAATAACATTTTTGATAGGAAGATAAGAGGAAATTATTAGAAATGTGCCTAATGTAGTAGGACAAGAGGCCCTAATAGTTCTTGATGAAGGGGATCGAGAAAATATCTATGAGAAATTCACTTACTTAATGTAGTTCATGGAAAACTACTGAGGGTTGCGTATACAGAATATGTCTGATTTAACTAGGTTGTTCTAGTTGCAACAGCCTCTGACGTTCACCTGAGAGGTTGGACCTGAGGTAGTTTATTTCTTGATTGATTCAATATTATAAATTATTGACCATTTAGAGACTCCTATATGAAAATAGTCATTTGGGATACTTATATTTTATGAGTTCAATTAAATCATTGGTGGAATATTCAAGCTCATGATGAGAAGTTTTATATAATGGTGTGGAATGATTTTCACAATAAATTCCTAGAACAATTTACCCAGATATGATCAGGTAGGAGAGGTTTGTAGTGTGTGGGGGAAAAATCCCTCATGATGGTGCTTTTGGATTGATTGTGTTGTTTCATATAGTTTTAGGTTGTTAATGAAGGATGGTCATTATAGAAGTCATTAAGAGTTAACATGAATGTATGAACTCGCAGAAAGTGTGACCGTATGATCTCGCATAAGCCATGAATGCATGATCATGTGAAAATAAAGAATTATGAAACATATCTCACACAAAGCACAAATTGTGAACTTTATCTCACGCTTAGAAAAAATTATGAAACTGATCTCCTAAAAATGTTAATTTTGAACATAATCTCATATAAGTGCAAAACTGTTTGATCTTGTGAAGAGTGTGAATGTTTAAAATGATATCGGGATGGGATATCACATAGTTCTCATGATTGTTTTTGGATCTCACAAAGGGATGCCACATATTGGTCATGGTTATATTTATATCACGTAATTGGTTATTTCACAAAGGGAAAACATGACTCATGGAAAGTGTGAATACAAATGAAGGACTTGCGCAAAGTGAGAATATGGACCAAGGAATTGCACAAGGGGTTCGCAAATGGATCTCATGGAGAATGTGATGTCCATGAGGTGGATAGTTGGCTATGAATTTTGGTGTTAAAGAGGTGTAAACTCACCTATAAATCCCCCCTTACATGTCCTTAATAATTGAAAATGTTATGATTAAATGATTGATCTAAAGCATCGTCTAAGAAGGAGTCCTATAGAGATATATTGTGAATGGGTTCTGAAGAGATGTATCATGATGTAGAATATGCGATTGGAATCATGAAAGTGTTGTTCATGATCTAAACAAGGTCTTGAAGAAATCATTAAATAGGACTCATAAAAGTAGACTCTCAAAAGAAGACTCACAAAAGGAAACTTGCAAAAGTAGACTCACACCACAACCTCGTGCAAAGCTCCAAAGTGGTATTACACCAAGTACCCATGAAAAGAGAGAATGTAATATTGAACTAGGAACTCATGCTCAGCATGAAATAAGACATGTGGAAGGGACATGTGCTCAATGTGAATGTGGGATCACAGAAGGGAATCATTCCATGGACACATTATAGGGTATAGAGTTTGGGTCTTACACTAGGGTCTTATTCTAAGATCTCATGTATGGGGTTGTGCTCCAAGGTCTCGCATAGGGGAATCACACTAAATATTTTTTCAAGGAGATACACACCTACATTAACCCATGAATTGTATCATTATCATATCTTAATTATGAAGAAGAAGCCATAGGATCTCCACTATTCAATAATACTTGAAAAAGGGGTTTATTCACTGCTATATTCAAGACAGTGAATGTAATACTTGTAATCTCTTGAATATCTTGAAAATTTAGAAGTAATATTTTTGTTTCTACAGAAAAGAGAAGTTTATTTCAGTTGTCTAGAATGTTGATGTGTTGCATCCATGTGTTTTCATAGTAGTTAAGGACTATCCCAGAAAGTGCTTCAATAGAATATCTACATATAGTTGAGGATGAATTCATTAGTGATAATTAAGGATCCTTCATGTCCATAAAGTATGATTGGATCCTTTTTAGATCAATGATCAAAGTAAGAGGAAGAAGGTGATCCTTTCAACTAGAAGTTCACTACAAAAATAGATTCAACAAGAGACCCTTGTGAAAGTAGTGAGTTAACTCTAAACATTGTAAAGTTAGTGAGACTGGGCATAGAAGTGATGTATCCCTAAACATGTAATTTTCTAGTGATCCTTAGTGGATTTGATACATCGAAAAATAATAATTGTATGCTCCCTGGACATATCCTATTGGGGGTGAACCAAGTTAAATTGATATTTCTCATGCATTATTTTTTTATTTTCATACATTTCTACGATAAATGTAGAGAATGTTGTTTTTTATTAATGAAAATATTTCCAAAGAGGTAGTTGTTTTAATCTCTCTTACCTTGATCCACCCCCTCTCAGGGTTTTTGACCTAGTTGGGATAACAATTGGTATCCGGGGGTAGGTTTATTTTTTTGATTTTTTTTCTTTGAGAAGGATTTCTCTACTATTAGAACTCACGTTTCAATGTTATCTTATCTCAATAAACAATGGACAGGGTAATAACTACAAAGAAGAATCATAAGTCTTGTGGTATTCTTTAGTGTGAAATTTTCAATGAAAAATTTGTGATTAATTTTGATGAAAAAAATAATGTACTGAAGAAAGGAATGTATGAAATAGAAGAAGAAAATATATCCTCACTCAATATTGATATAGGAATGAGTGAAGAAAATTATATTCCATTTTATTTTTAAACTATTGATGATGAAGAAACTCTGAGAAGGGAAAAATTGGACGTTATCCCTGAGAAAAAAATAAATTAGATCAGAAATCATATAATGAAAATAAATCTAAATATATATGGATCCAAGTGTTGGAAATTGAAGTCAACAAGATTAATGTATTAAAAAGGATTGTTTAAGTAGATATATATCTAAGAGAGAAGAATTATTACCAAGTTGAAGAAATAAAGAAAATTAAATTTTATGAAAGGGGAATGAATATGGATGATGATAAAATTCCGAATTTGAAATACAAAACTAATGATCTTTCTACGCACCTGTTTGAACTTTTTTGGGAGAACCAAAAGATACAATAAAAAATGCATGCTGTAATGATTTTATTTCTCATAAAAACTTGAAAATAATTAAGCAACCATACATGGTTGATAATGTCTCCCAATAATTAGAATATGATATGAATAAAAAGTGATAACTAAAAGATCAACTTAAATAAAAGGATAAGTAGATTAAAAAATTGGGAGAAGAGATAGAACTAGTAATGATAGAAGTAGAGAAATATAATGCTAAAGGATAGCCCAAATTGATGGATTCATTCGAATTAATATTTGATTATCCTTCGGCATGTGATAATGAAATGAAAATAAAATACACTGCTTCCAAGAAAAATCATGAAAGTATTCTCTCATCCTAAATACCTTGTAGTTTAGGAAAAATCAGTATTAGATTTGATGAACCCTCTCCCATTAATGATAAGAAGAGAGCTATAAACAGATCCCAAATAGAAAATATGATATATGCACTAAAGACAGACCTGAAAATTATGTTACAGGAAGTAATGAAATCATGTTCTTCTTATATGGGATGCATGGTCACACATAAAATTTTTCTATTGAGGATTTGGAATATATTTCATACTTTGAAGATTAAAATACATAAAAATCTGAGAATAAGAAGAAGCATCTTCACAAATATGAAATATGTGTCTCTCAGAAGAAGGTAGACATGAAATGCTACTATTGTGGAAGAATGAGACTCAACATGAGATTGTTTCAAGAACCCATGGTCTCAATGTCAGAATAATTATTATTAATGTATCAAAATATCAACCATAGAATGATAATACGAGTTATATCTTTAATGGAATATGTTTTTTTGTCCTAATAATGGGAATTCGGAAAGGCATTGTAGTAGGAAGAACGAATGGAAAGAAAAGGAACCCAAAAGAAGATCCCAAACATTGAAGGTGGATAAATAAAAATCCTATATTAGAAGAGAAAATGTTAAGTTGAAAAATAGGTTTTCATATTTATGGGAAACACAATGATATCAAAAAAATTTTATCAATAAACTCCTCTATTACACTAAAAAAATCTCTCTTATAAAGAATGTGAACAAACCTAGAAGAAAAAGGGAGTAACTACACTAGTTGAGGTTAAAAAGAATTTAAATTCAATGAAGTACCCACCACTAGAAATAAATAGTGTGGTGAGTTGGATAACTGATCAAAGAAAAATGAATAATGAATTTCTAGAGAAACTCACAAGTCATTCCACATGGTGAGAAGTGAAGTTAGGAGAAAGAGCCCTCTAATAGAGGAAGAAACAAGAGAAGATGATTAGTCGAGATATTCTTTCTTAGATAAAGAGTAATGGAAAATGGAATATTCATAGAGCATGAAAGAAGAAAATTTATAATAATGGATTTAAACAAAAAATTCTGAAAAAGTAAAATCCTACAGAATCTAAATATCAAAATAAGACATAGAATTTAGGTAAATAATATTTATCCATATGGCTAGAAAAAATGAAGATGGATGGTCCGTTAGAATAAGAAAAAAACAATATAGTTCTTTGAATGAATGTATCAGAGGGATGATGTATCAAATATAACACAATCTTATTCTTGAGGATTCCAAATATTCCCCTCTCCCTATGTGAATAAATTTTATTAACTAATGTTCAATTGTTTTAGGTTCAAGGGGAGATACTATCCAAATGAAATTGGTATCAAAAGAGGAAATGTGGGAAAATGATGTTCTCTAGAATGTCAACTAATCAAATTAGTTTCCAAAGTTGAATAATAAATAAGGAGTAATTCCTTGAAAGGAGTTAATGTTTTATGGTTTCTTATTATGTATGAAAGTTATCGATAAAAATGGAAAGTGATGGTGTTATAAACATTATCTCTTATTTCTTACACTGATATCTGACTTAGTAGGTTTAAATGTTTTGTTAATGGATCATTACAAAGTACCAAATTTGAATAAATTATCCAGGAAAAGAAGAATGTTTGTGGGTAGAAACATTAATCCTAATAAATGGAAGACTTTCACATCATAAAGGGAGAATTCAATATTCTAATCAAATGCAATACCTTAATGGTATAGAAGGGATGGATTTTTATGGTTTTTTAAATCAAGAATACCAATTGTGGGAGAAGAAGAAACATTAATTTATTTAATGATTATATATATATTTTTCTAAAAATATGATATCATTTAATTATTTTTAGGATACCAAGAAGATGTTATAGAATATCAACAATTTTTAAACAATAATCAGTTTCCAGTAGTTGAAAGCAATGATGTCACTTTATTAGAGAATGAAAATAATCCTAAAAAACAGTGACCAGTTATATGATGAAATTTATGAGGAGGTAAGAGATTAAAGGGGGAGTTGAATTGAAAAAATGATTATTCATAAAATGATATCGCTGATTAACAAGAGGAGATAAAATCTATATCAACATAAAAACCGATGATCTGAGCTAAAATATATAGACATAACATCTTTGGTGATCAGGAAGCGCTAGTAAAGATAAGAACGATAAAGGTTCTACGAAAGAATAGTTTTGTTTTCAAATGTATAGCCTTAATGTGTTCAGTAAGAAGTTAGAGATAAAAACTAGATTCATGCTATTAATGATGAGATTGTCCAAATTGAGAAGAATCAAACATGATGGATTGTTTTGAGGACAATATATAATAATGTCGTTAGATCTAAATGGGTCCTTCATAACAAGATAAAAGAACATAGAGAATTTATTTTGAAAAAAATAATGAATACTGTGAAAAGAGTACTCTTAGATAGAGGGTATCAAGGACGATAAACATTTACACTTTTTGTGATGCTATAGACAACCAGATTATTCATGACCATAATAGTGAAAAAAGGTTCAATATTTTTAGGATAGATGTCAAGTCAGTATTTCTGAATAGTGTTCTAGAAGAAGAAGTTTATATCGAGATTCTATATGTCTATATAATTCATGAATACAAGAATATATTTTTTACTGAATAATTCACTTTATGGGTTGAAGTAAGCACCAAGAGCATAGTATCAAGACTTGATCAGTTTTTGAATAAGCTTAGTTTTTAACATTGTTGGGTTGATTACAATCTATATGTAAATAATTATTGTAATAAAATTGAAACCATCATGGGATGGTGAGGTAAATGAAGTTAATTTCACAAAATAAAGGAAAATCATTGGTATTCTATTATACTTTACATCAAAAGACTTGATATTGTTTTTGTAACCTGACAAGTAGCACGACATCAAATGAATTTCATGTAAACCCAGTTTATTTTAGTGAAAATAATACTTTGGTACATCAAATTCATGCTAGATTTTAGATTTTTTAAAATGAAAAATCTTAGTAAGAGTTATTAGGCTATATAGATGTAGATTAGGATAGATCAAGAGATGATAGAAAATCAATGTCAGGTGGTGCATTCTATCTTAGTGATTTTTTTATTTATTAGCTAAGAATGAAATAATAATTCATTTCATTAATCATCATAAAATTTGAATATATTTATTCCACTCAAGAATCCACACTGTTAGTGTTTATTAAGTAATATCATAGTGATATGGTATTTGAAGTGAAGTCTCTGATCAGAATCCATTATGATAATTAAAGTGCTATAAATTTTTGAAAAAATCTAGTATATCATTCAAGGAAAAATCACAGTGAAACGAAATATCATTTTTCTATGAGAATGTGGAGTAAGGGATTGTGAAATTGGAGTATGTACCTACAGAAATACATTTTATAGAAATTATGATAAATTACTCACCCATAGAAGAATTTGAGCATCATTGACTAGCTCTTGGAGTTTAGTAAACTCCCTATACATCAAATATTATGGATGTGGAAGCCCCAATCTCCATGGTATAATGTGTTTTTCCTTGATATGTTGATATGTGTTATTTACCCTATTGTAGAACACCATGAAGTAACCATTAGGTTCATTAAAAAAGGGGAAAGAATTGTGGATATTAAAGGGGAGAATGTGTCTTAATCAATATAGGGGGATAATATGATAGGGGGAGAATTGAAGTAGTTGTATATTTAAATATAATGATACTAAAGGTGATAAATCAAATGTTATATATCACGATAGGTGAGGTTCATGATGAAACAAGATGAGTGGGTTTGGAATGAACTGATTCATTGATGTACTTTGCATGCTAATCTTATTTCTCATTTTGAGGAAGGATCATGTTCGATTATAGTGTGTGTTTAGTAAACCATTCATCATGATCAAAATCACAATATTATAATGTTTGGAATAATATAAAATAATATTTAATGTGGTATAAAAATGTGTAGATTTATCAATAACCCAAAAGGGGGGACTGTTATGTAAAAATACCTCATTATGGTGCTTTTGGGTTGGTCTTATTTTTTGACAGGGATTGTGGTTGTTGAAGAAGGTTGGTTGTCAAAAAAATCATGATGATTTAGAATGAATATATGAACTTGTGGAAAGTGAAAATGTCTGATCTGGGTGAAAGAGTGAATGTTAGATCTCATTCAAAGGACAAATGTTGAACCCGATCTCATGCAATGTGTAAATGACGGACTTGATCTCATGTCAATGTTGAACCTAATCTCATACAAAATAGGAATAATGAACCTAATATCATCCAAGAAAAAAAATATTTGATCTCACAAAGATCAGTAATTTCTGAAAATATCACACAATGGGATATCATACAACACTCATGATTGTGTTTGGATCTCATGAAGGGATCTCACACATGAATCATTTATATCTTTAGATCCTTTTCATGCATCTTGAGAAAAGGAAAAACATGACACTTTTAAAGCATGGATACAGAACATGGACTCACGAAAAGTGGGAATAAGAACTAGGGACTTGTTTAAGGGGTTCACTCTCAAATATAATGGAGTGCATGATTCTCATTGGGTAGAAGGTTTTCCACAAATTATGGGGTTAAGCTGGTGGATACTCACATATTAATACCCCCTAAACCATCATTAAAAATTGATGAAGTTGTGATTTAAATATTGATATGAATCATCATTTGGAATGAGTGTTGAAGAGAGATATCATGAACGGGTTTTGTGGAGAGGTCTAATGAGAGAGAATATGAAATTTATACCACATAAGTGTAGCTCATGATTTGAACCTGGTTTTATGAAAAATGAGAAAAAAACAAGTGAAAGATGACACGTAAAAGAGGACTCACTCTAGGATCTCACACAATGTTAGAAAGCTGTGGCACACCAATGACTCACGCAAAGAAGGAACACGATTTTACACTAGGAACTTATGATCAAAACAAAAGATGACTTGCAGAAGGGACTCGCACTCAGAGCGAAGGTGGACACATGGAAGGGACACGTTCTAGGGTCTCATGCTAGGGTCTCCCACTAGGGTTTTATTCCAGGGTCTTGAGTTCAGATCTCATGCAAGGGATTATGCACCATGGACTCACATAAAGTTATTAAAGTAGAATATTACACATGGAGATACAAACCTACATTTCCTTATGAGTAGATCAATTTTCATATCTGAATTCTCATGAGGAAGACATAGGATCTGTACCATTCAACAATACATCCAAAATGAGTTTATTCACTACTATATTCAATAAATTTAAAGGAATAATTGGAATAACTTGAAGATATTTCCAAAGTAGAGGTAATTGTTGTTTCTACATTAAAGATAATTATGTTCTAGTTGTTTTGGATAGTGTAAGTGTTTCATTTGGGTGGTTTTGAAGAAGTCAATGAGCAACCTATAAAGTACCTCAACAAAGCATCTACATATAGTTGAATATTAATTCATTAGTGATAATTAAGGGACCTATATTCCCATAAACTGTGAGTGGATCCTTTCTAGAGCAGTGTGAAAAGGTAGAAGAAGAAGGTGATCCATTCCATCATTTGTGATCTAGAGAAAGAGAGTTAAGGAGTGACCCTTGGGAAAGTAGTGAGATGACCCTAAACATTATAAAGGCAATGATCTTGGGAAGATAAGTATTGTATCCCAAACCATGTAATTTGGTAGTGTTACTTGATGGATTTGGTACATTGGCACATAATTTTTGTGTAATCATTAGACATAGCTCGGTGAGGGTGAACCAAGTAAAATTTTTGTTCCTCGTTCATGATTTCAATACAATTCATACATTGCTATGGGAAATAGAGAGAAGAATGTTTTGTTTAACAATGAAAAAACATTCAAAGGGGAATTTGTTTTTTTCTGTCATACCATAATTCACCCCCTCTCAAGGTATTTAACCTAGTTGGGAAACACAGAGTTCATATTGTTGACCAGGTGAATCATATCAGTAATGGAGTATTATATAAACTTAGCTGATTTACATTGATTTTTTCTAATGTGGGTAGGAGAAGAGGAAAATAAAGTGAATTGTTTTCTAGATAGACATAAATGTGAGATTAAGTCGTAGGATAATATATTTCAAGTGAATAAGTTTTTGTAGGTGTTGAATAAGGCTCTCATTTATGAGTATAACCTAAAGAAGGCTTCCAGTGGAGGGAAAGTGTTTTTTGATGGATAATCGGCTGGTATGTATTCCCAGGGTAGTAATAATTTTTATGAAAACCATAACATTAATAATGAAAAATAAAGGAGGGGGAAGTATTAATTTCTTAGAGTAGTAATCAAGTGAAGTATAATAAATATGGTAGTTTGGGTAACATTCTGAGCCAGTTTCCATGACCACTGGTGGAGAGCCAAGGTTCTGGAAGGATGAAAAACTTATAGTAGTAATATAGGAACCAACGACTGATGGGTAGTGATGGAGGAACTAAGGAAAACCAGAGTACTTTAAGGGGTTATTCTACCCCATACCAGTTAGGCATTTGGATCTCTACTCGTCATTCGAGTCTGGGTGGAAGATATGGTACTGTAGGGAAATAGAGACGGTATCAGTAGAGTGGTGTGGAATAAGGAACTAAGACATGAGAAGAAGGAAAAAGGGTTGTTTAGTTGAATGGAGTTAAAACAACACTTGTGAATATAAGGGCTAAGCTATCAATAGTCAAAGGAACTATTCTTTTAGCTTATATTCTTTTTAGTGCATTATTTGATATAGCATCATCACATTATTTAATATCTAAAAAAATTGTGAACGGTTTGAGTCTAATGAGGAAAATTGTGGGTGGGATTATAATGATCGACAAACCACTGGGTGTATGGTTAAATGAAATAAATCTTTTATAAGGTTTTTCCTTCATGGTTGGTGAGTATTATTTCATTTGAGTTCTATATTTACTCAAACTTTCAGGTTTTGAATAGATTTTGGGTATATAATTTCTAGTATCATACTAATCCCCAATCTATTATTACCAAAATAGAGTAACCATTATGTCTTCTAAGGGTTAAAATTATGTTCATCATGGAGAATTTGATATCCCAGAAGTTATCAAAGGGCCTATTTATCTACAATTAGGGGAGCTCACCACCTAGATTTCAAGAATTTTGTTGGATGATTGGGGTATGAAGCCAAGTGTCATTTCATCCATAGTGGACTTGTATTAGGGTTAATTTCCTAAGGAATTATCAGGGATTCCACCTAAGAGAGATTTTGAGTTTACAATTGAGATATTTCCAGGAGTTGATCCAGTTTCTATTCCACCTTATTGAATTTCACGAACACAAATTCAAGAGATTAATAGTCCGATAGAAGAATTGATGGACAAGTGAATTATCCATCCAAGTATGTCTCCTTAGGGTTCTATCAGTTTTTATCTAATATGGTTGACTACACATTGTGTTTGTGTATTGGTTATCGTATATTGAACCAAATGAAAGTTAAGAAAGGGTATCCAATTCTACGAATCAATGATCTCTTTGACCAGTTGAGGTGATCTTGTGTATAATCCAATATTTTCTGGAGTTTGGGGTATAGTCAGTTGATAGTCAGACTTTATGATGTACCACAATATTCTATAAAAAGTAGGTATCGCCAATATGAGTTCTTCGTGATGTCTTACGAGCTGACAAACACATTTTCTATGTTTCTGTCCTTGGTGAACCAAATCTTTCCCTTGTACCTGGATCATTTTTTGGTTTTAATTATGCATGGAATATTTTTTTCTCTAGGATAAATGATGACCATGATCAACATATTTACATCTTCTTGAGTACCCTGAGAGATAATCAGCTATAAAATAAGTTATCTAAGTTTCATTTCTGGATTGATATTAGATATTTCATGGGTCACATAATCTACATGGAAGGCGTGTAATTGGACCTATAGAAAGTTCAGGTAGTTGTCTCTTGGGAGGATCCCTAGAATGTTTTTTATTTTTAAATATTTTTGTGTTTAGGGGGATATTATTGGAGATTGTTCTAAGAATTATCTCTCTTGGTAGTGAATAATTTGGGAATGACCAAGAAGGTTTTCATGTTTGAATGTTCTGGAGCATGTAATAATTCATTACAAGAGTTAAATATGTATTTGACTAGTGCACCGATTTTGATCATAATCAAGTCAAGTGAGGTTTATAGATTGTTTTATGATGCATATGGGATTGGAATTGGGGTAGTGTTAATGTAGAGTGATGGAGATATGGTGTATAAATCACGAAAGTTAAGGCTAATTGAATGGAATTACCATATACATGATCTATAGTAGACAGTGGAAGTTTACTCCTTAATGTATTTGTGACATTACATGTTGGGAAGAAGTTTTATTATATATACCAACAAAATAAGCTTAAAGTACATCTTTTAACATAGATATTTGAATCTACAATAGTAGAGATTGGTTGAGTATATGAAACAAATTTATTTTGAGATATCTTATATTCTGGGGAATGGAAACTGTTTTTATGACTTTTTAAGCCAAAAAACACAGACTCAAGCTATCTAGGACTCTAACTCTAAGTGGAAGATGATGTAACTGTTTACTGATATGCATGTGGATGTTCAAGAGGTGTGTGTAAGGATTACCCTTTAATCCTTATTAGTTGAGTCGAAACATCTGAACACAATCAAGGAAAGGTAGTATGGAGACCTTGAATGTCTAATGTTGAGGGATAGTTTTGAAGGTGTGGAGCCACCTCATAATTAGACCATAAATGGGGATGAGATCATCTATGTGCGAAACCATGTTGTTTTGCCTACATGTATGGGGATGATTTTCATGCCTTAAATTGTTCATCGAATCCAGGGTTGACAAAAATGTACCATGACCCACTATGACAATATTGGTGGTCGGGCATGAAAAGGGAGGTTGTGTGTTTGGTGACATGATTTTACACATTGAAATAATCAAAGGTCGAGAATCAATGACCTGGTGGTATGTTGTAGGCATTCCCATTTATTTAATGTAAGTGGTACAATGTTACCATGGATTTTTTGGTGGGTCTTTTGAGGATCCCTAATAATAATGATACGATATTGGTGATTGTGGACCAGTTGACCAATGTATCCCATTTATTGAATATCATGGAAACTTTCAATGTTGATTAGTTGGGGGATAAGTATATATATATGATATTCCATTTTCATCGGGTGACAAAGTATATAGTTTTAGATCATAATTTTTTCTTTAATTCATGATTCTAATAAGGCTTACTGAAAGTGTTGGGTACTCAAGTGCTTCTGAGTATGAATTTTCACCCACATACGGATGGGAAATTAGAATGCACTATTCAGGTGCTAGAGGACATGAAATGAGAATGTGTCCTAGAATTTGGAGGATCATGGGAGAGAAAATTAGCATGAATTAGTTTTACCTATAATAGTAGTTACTCAGTTACTATTCAGATGGTTCCATATATGGCACTTTTTAGTAGGCCATACAAATCACCTCTGTGTTAGATGGAGGTAGGTGAGTCAGAGTTTTTAGGATCTAGTCTCACAGAGGAGATATCATAGTAGGATTAGTTGAATCATAAATATAAGTCTATATTTCATAATAGATAGAAGTCTTATGATAATCTACATCATTGAACTCTTAAGTTTATAATGTGTGATCATGTATTCCTTCAGGTTTTACTGAGATTGGATCACCATAGGTTTTAGAGGCAGGAGAATTTGGCACTCGGGTTTGTCAGACCGTTTGAGATTTTTGAAAGGTTCTAACTGGTGGAATATAGATTGGATCTTCAACATAGGTATAGTATTATATATAATGTTTTTCATATCTCACACCGTAAGTAGTATAACCCCAAACCTTATCAGGTGATCAATGTTGATGATATTGATCTTGAGGCTGATACGCCCTTTGGAGAAATAGTGAGGCCACACACCCTCAAACCAATCCTTCTTTAACAGAGGGGGTTTTCACAGTTGGAACATGTTTTTTTCAAACTATGTTCTCACCTAGGAATAACATTCACCCTATATAGTAGAACCACACTTTTAAGGTGCATGGTTTTTCAAACCATGTGGCCCACCCAAGAAACTTTTGGCATGATATTTCTAAACACATGAAAATTTAATTAAAAATTTCCAAATCCATAGATTATATCTCTAATCACCCCTATTCCACCTAACAAGATTTCCAAAACTTTAATATTCTTTAGATATATTTATAAGGTTAATCAAACTCTTTTATTGAGGAATCAATGATCTGGTGGAAGGATCAACCTATCTTCTGTTATGTGATCTATTATTTATTTAGGTTTATCTATCCCGATATTGTCTTTATCCACCCTTTGAGAGTAAGTAATTCCTACTTTATTTATGGTTTAGATATAGGATTTAATTTATCTTGTTTTTTGGATATTGATCCTAGGTTTTGATCCCAGATCTAATATTCTGTAGTGAATTCAACAGTTCTACATCAAATCTGAGGTATATGGTTTGATGAACATTCATAAATGATCCTAAGGTAAGTGGTATAATTTCTATTTTTCCATAGTATTGATTATGATCATGTTAATGTAATTATTCCATTGTGTTTCAATGTTCTTAAATTTTATTTAAATTTAAAAAGTGAATGAAATTCCATGAAAATATTTGACCCTTTGCATATCTCATTGGACTTGTTGGAGATTATTTGACTGGGCTTGATGAAAACCCATGGGGTGTTTTAATTTCCTTGAAATGATAAATATAGAATGAAAAATGGGAAATTTTGGGTTTATTAAATTGAACTAAATCCTTATTTCTTTTTTGATAATGGTATTTAAAGGGTTCATTTCCATAATCATAAAGGGTTAATCAGTTTGTATTAGTTTATGATGACTAGATTATTGGGGAATTGTTTATGATATCCCTTGTGATTAATGTAAAGAACCATGGTTTTGAATGATAAATTAAGTGATTCTATGTGATGCTAATGATTTATAAGAAGGTTAATGATGTTTAACCTTGATATATATATATATAATATGGGAATGATTGATTAATGAGTTATAGGTCTAGGACTGATGTAACAAATACCCATGGGGTGTTATCCTACTTCTATAGGACCCTGATGTATTCATGTGAATAATGAGTTTTGGGTGAGGGGATGACTCTCCATGAACCCATGAGATACTAGACTAATGCTCTAGACCCCCATGATATTGCGGATGGATTAATGTTCCAAGTTCCAGAGAAAATGGTAGTCGAACTGATTCTCTAGGGTACTAAATTGGATTGAAATTTAATAATGAAATCCCATAAAATGAGTAAAATGTAAAATCCATATGGTGTATGGTTTAGACCTCAGCACGGTCCGAAGTATGTATGATGTGGTTGACTAAAGAATAATATATGTGAAACCTTTTTATTTTTTCCATTTTCCTTTATTCTTTATACAAATTTATAAACTATTATAGACTAGATATTTATTTATAAACCACTGGTGGTGCCCTACTGATTATACTCACACCCTCCTTGGTCCATCAAATTAGTACCCAAATAGACTTCATGATTGTAGTACCTGATAAGGGTAAGAGCCATATGTTAGATGGATGAGTTGTGATTTAGGATGGAGCATGGATGAGGAAATCAAACATGATTTTGGGTCCCACATGGGAGTCTTCATTGTGTATTTTTTTCATTATAAAAATTAAACTTGTATGGCATGACATATTTATTGGTTGGGTGTATGGTCATTTTCCTTGTTTTTGATTTCATCATGTGTTGTTTGGATTATTATTGATTGTTATGATTTCCTGGATATATTTCAGATTGATTTAAATGATTTTACTAGATTTATAAAGAGGTTATAGTCTCCCCATGTTATATATTAGAACCTCACTACTATTCAGAAACCTCTAGTATACAGGGAAGAGCACCTTAGGTTATGTAGTGAACTTTTTCTGGGCACCGGTATGTGTCACCAAGGTAAGGGCGTCACAACTAAATAATAGAAAAATAGTATTATTAAATTAATAAATCATGAATAATTTGACAAGAATATAATAAATTAAAAATATTGAGTGGTATATCATTATATATCATCATTGGAGACTTAATCCTAAAAAACCCCTATAAATGAGGAGATAGTAACATAAAAACCTTACGACTTGGAAAATTTAAATCATAAGATCCATGAAAGGATAACAAGAAATGAAACGTTAAAATATCATGAGGATAATTAAATTAATTATATATCATGTAAAACAGTTTTTATAAACACCTCACAAAATTATATAGGTGCATAACATAACATATGTCTCAAAGAAGAAAAATTGAGATAGAAATCCCTTACCACATTGATAACATTGAAACCGTAAACCCTATGAAAGAGATATTCTAAAATGGATATGTTAATACCAATAATTTTTAAGAGAATAATCAAAAAATTAATCTATGGTAACTATATACACCACATAAAATAAACATGTGGTGGATATGGAATTTTCCTCACAAAATATAAAATTGTGATGAAAATCCCTTACCATAATTCTTAACTTCCTCCATTCAAATTAAATCCTCCGGTATAATAAATATAAGTTTATTATACATTTATTAATGAATTATATTTTTATATATCATACCATATATTTATTAATTATGACCTTTTATTAAAATTTTATTGATAATTCAATGTTAATGTTATGTTTTGGGTAATAATCGCTTTGTTTTTCATATATTTTTTAATTTATTATTTCATAGACCATATACTTTGATCATGGATTCATCATATCCATAATGTAACCCATTATATAAATATCATATATATTCAGTATATACATATTTATATTAATCCAAACAATTTAGTGATAGAAAATAAAATACACTGTTCATGGAGACTGTAGGTCGTATATACGCGTGAGCACTGTTTCCATTTTCTTGTCAGATTGAATGAAAGTAAAGTAAGAGATATATATTATCAATTAAGAATAATTTTTATGTCATATATATCAAATATATTCATTAAATATATCCTCAATACCTTTTATGTAAAGGATAAATGAATTACATCTCTTTATGAGGTGGCATTCCACCGCACAGAAGAGCGATGTTATCATATTCCCACAAAATAGAGAGTATGAAGGTATGCAAGATATGATAATTTAAAAATAATAATGAAATAATAAATATCATATAAATAAAATATTATCAATTAATCCATCATTATTTCCCTTTTTGAAAGGTGGTAATGGATAAATCAGTGAAATTTATTCGTGGGGCGGTAGTCCTCTGTACACACGAATGAAGATTTCATAACCCATTTGATGGAATTGAAGATTATTAAAGGTCAACAACTTAACATAAAGACACATTAGTATATTTAATATATATAGGTTTTTATATCATCATGGTATAATTATAATTTATGGTGGTTTATGATGAAATAAAATAAAAATGCTCGTTGATGAATGTTACATCTTCTTTGAGTATCCTCATTAATTTTTCACCAAATGATTTCTAAGGTTGGATTTATACCCAAAATAATGATTCTAAGATGATTACAGTGAGACTGGGAAGTGATTTGGGTAGTTATTGGCATACCCATTAGGGTGTGAAGGTGTAGAAAAGAGAGGAGAGGGGTGTAATTTTATAAGTGATGTGAGTGGAACACTAGTAATATTTTGAACATATTCGATCATACCCATGTTTTTATCCTGAAAAAAGCCACCAAAATGGTCCATTATGGAAAATATAAGATTTAATTACGACATATTACCATCCAATGGGTGTTTTAAATAATTTTAGATCATTTTTAACTCTTATCTTCGTTGTTTATCCCCTGATAAATCAAATTGTTTCCATAACCGTGGTAAATAATTGCTACTATTTCAACTATTCATTTTGGAAAAAAATTATGTTGAAATTATTAAAAATAAAAAATTATTATGATTACAAATAATAAATAAATTTTTTTGAATTAAATTCAAAAAATTGAAAAAGATTAATTTAAAATTAATTATAGAGACACGATGAGAAAGCATGTTTTTAAATAGAAAATGTTCAAAAGTTTACAATGTTTTTATAACTAAATTCAATATTTAAAATTATAAAATGAAATAAAATGTATTAATTGGTATAAAATTTAAATAAATATACTTCAAAACAAATTTAAAATATAATTTAACCTTCTAATTTATTTAAATGAAATTATAATTTTCAATTAAAATTTAGTAGTTTTCACTATTCATCAAAAAATGAAACTTTTTTGAAAAATCCAAAAACATCACCATCAGATAATTTTTATATGATTATTTCAAAAATAAATTTTATAATTTTAAATAGGTTTTATAAAACTGTCAAAAATTGTTTTAAAATAAGCGTGTCATAAAAATTCGACAAAACTACTTTTGAGAAAAATACTATTTTAATGGAAAATTACATTTATTCTTATGTCTTATCTAGAAAAATAAAAATATGAATTTTAAATATTTGATCAAATAAATAATATATAATTTTCTTTAATACCATTAACCATGAGTGGTTTGTTTATTTTTTGGATGTAGAACACCTTTTTTAAGAAAAAAATAGTTTATTTGAAAAATATTTCATTTATTTTCAAATATTTTTTATTTTCATTTATAATTAATTGGTCAGTAAAGAATTTATTATATATACATGTTTAAACCATATTTTAAAATTTTATTTAATCCAAATCATATCCCCCATTTTGATGTCTAGGTGATAACTATCATAGTAAATAATAATATTTTAATAATATGTCATGTTTTGTATAAAATAATGTCGGATATAACACAATGTAAACTTGGGGTTGTTTTCTACACAAGAAAAAGCAGCGATGCATGTAAAACAAGCTAAAATAATTTCTGAATATACATTAAAATCTAAAAATCATTAAATATTTTTGAGAAAAATATTTCAAAAAATATCAGGGTGTTACATTCTTCCCCCTTAAAATGAATTTTACCCCAGAAATTCATCACTTTTGTATAAAAAACTATGGATAATTATACCTCATTACATCTTAATATTCACACATAGATTACGAAAGTTTTTGGTTTCCCTAAAAAATGACCAAGTGAGTAGTCTTATTTCGTAGAACCTTGCCTATTTGATCCATAATCTCTACTAGTCATTCCTTCTAAGAAATATCATGCTACAACAACATAACATCTGAGTTCAGTACATGTGATGGGTCAGGTATGTGCTTACCTATGAGTGATACATGGAACACATCATGAACCTAAGATAGTTTTGGTGGAAATAAAAAACTAATGTCATGATATGATCAAGTATTTCAAATGGACTAATATACACAGGGATTAGTTTCACCTTATTTCATCTAAGGAAAAATTTATAAAAAGATATTGTCACAAATTTAAAATTATAGATCACATTTAATACTATCAGCATAACATTTCTATCAAATGTTTTATTGTCCTTACATGTTTAAAAATGTGTCTAACCTTCTATTCCATCTCATCATATTTCTCATGTTCCAATAGTTGTCTTTATATAACTTCATTCCATTACGTTGGAGTTATACACTTAAATCCATAAATGACTTTATAACGATAAATATGAATTCTCATTTGAAATATATTGTTGTAAAAAACTCATATTAAGGAAGCAATTTATCCCAATCACCATTCAAATCCATTGAAAAATATCTTAGTATACCCTCTAGGGTTTTAATTATTCTCTATAACAGACTATCTATCTGATCATTATATGGATTGTTGAAACTCGACTCTATATTGATAGCATGTTGAAGAATTTTTTATAACATTGACGTCAACTATAGATCCTGATAAAATATATTTTAATCTGGTATTACATGAAACCTTACCAAATTCTTAATATATATTGTGGGAGTAATATACGAAGAAAAATACTATATGACAGAAATAATGTGTGTTGACTTAATAAGGAAATCGACTGTAACCAATAACTATATAAACATAAAATATAATATAAACACTAATGGTTACCATTAACTTTAATCATATGTCCAAAAAGTGTAAATGAATTCATTCTCAAATAAATTTATCCCTATATACAAAACCAAAGGGTTTAATTTCGTTAAATTCCTCTAAAAATATCATTAAACTTGATAAAATAACATCAAATAAAACCTCAAAAGGTGTTTCAATGACTTTAAACTTATGATATACATTATACTCATAAATCCATTATGTTATCAATAACTCTTATTTTAATATTACAAGGAGACACATACAGTTTAAAATGTTGATTCACCATTTATTCCTTATATAATCTCTTATCTTATAAAAAACATTTTCATTATAAGATTGGGTTCATCCTTGTACTGATAGAATATCAAAATTTATTTCATTATTATAGAATCCTTTTAGAGGAAGATAATAACAAGAAATTTCACAATAATGTTTTCATATGGATTATTCATACAAAGTCAAACATGAAATTACCAACTAAGGAGGGGGGATAAATGTTTACTTAATTATCAGGATTTACATCATCCATTTTGATTTCATAATATTTCCCTTTGTCCTATTATTTCCATGGTTTATTGGCTCATCATACACATTATTCATTGGATTGGGGAATTAATTTACTTAATTACCATACTCCTAGTATTTGAAACACTAGAGTGTGGGTGATGAATTCTATAAATCTTTCCCCCTATTTACATCATTAACTAACTTCTTATAATAAATTTGGAAATAAATAGCCCAATTAAATTCCCTCCCACACTTTAAACATTTAATAATTCCATTAAGATAATTTCACCCATTTTTATTTCCACACATTTGGAATAAAAGAAATATCATCTTCTTGTCTCAATTTTTTATATTCTTTTTGATATCCATCTTTCTTTTCTTATCAAAACTATGAGATTGATGCATTCCTCCAACCTCCATTTCCACCTTGATAACACATTGATCAATATCATCATAGTTACTAAAGTTTATTATGGATAATGTTCACCATATACTATGTTTTTATCCATAAAAAATCAATTAACCTTACTTTTAGGTTGGAATACAATACCAATTTCCTACCTCACAAGTCCTGTAAACCTTTCCTTATATATACTAACAGATTCATCATCTTTTCAATTTAGCTCATGGAACTCATTCTCCATCTTCATAGGAAGAATTTGTAGAATGTACTTATTGAAAAATAAGTTATTGAACTCATCATAATCCATGGATTATATTTCATCATTTTTCATTAAAATCTTGATATGGGTTCACCATTGATCAACATCACCTTTCAAATAGTAGACAACCAAAATGACTTTCTCATGATCCAAACACTATGGGATAGAAAATATCTTTTGAATGGTGCTGATACATTACAGAGATATTAGTGGATTACAAAATACACTTAAAGGAGGTGGGTGTTTTCTCATGAAAGAATCGACTATATTTTTCCCCTACATTTCTTTTTTTGATGTCATGTATAATTCATATATTAGGAAAGTTGTGTGGGAATAAAAATAATATTTTTCAATCAATCTACCAAATATTTTGGTAGCTCATAAAGAGAATAATTTCATCATCCATCACACTATGCATTAAAATAGTTTCATCAGGTTCCACCCATTGACTATAACCAAAAGCATATTGTGAGAAACACTAATCGTAGTGGAAAACCACATAGTGTGAAAAATAAATTAGGAGGTCCAAATCAAGAAAACCGTCTTTTAAATATATGAAACCTTAGGTTTATCCTAGGTTATTCATAGTCGTATTTAATGTAAATACTTTATAAAGGTTTGTAAATATTTAATGAATCTCAAAACAATATCCCCCAGGGGTTTTAAATAATTTTTCTGCAAGGCTTGTTTTCATGCACTTGGTGGCGATCATGTAACATCTTGAGTATTTATGAATTAATTTTTCGGATAATATAAAATTTATTTATTTCTTGCATTATCTGATAAACCATGTTAATTTTTATTTAAATGAAACATTAATTTAATCATTCACAATACACAACAATTTGATTAGATTTTAGAACATGCAAGACTATATTTGGATTTTGATACACACAATTCATGGTTTCTTCAATAGCATGCATTACACTCAAGGCAGAGTTTTACCGAATTGTAATATAATATTTATATGATTATTAAAATATTATTACACTTATAACCTAGATGTTTGAATAGTGGGTATAAAAGATATTAAATAAATTATAAAATTATGTCGTATTCATGTTTAAAAAATGAATTCTTTGGTAACGAATTAATTAGAAATAAGAGTAAGAACTCTTTGAAAATAAGGAAATTCCGTTTCTAAAAAACTATTTTCTCTAGACAAACATGTTTTATGTAAATAAATTAAACAAATATATTTGTATGAAACATTTTAATGGAATTTATATATTACATTAAATATAAAATTTAAAATTCATCTTATTTATTTTCTAGACTAGATATAAGAATAAATTAAATTTTATTTATAAAAAGATTTATTTTTCTAAGAAGAAGTTTTATATAATTTTAATGGAAAAAATGTTTTAAAAATAATTTTTGACACATTTATAATTTCTATTTGACAAAATAAACTTATTATTAAAAATTTTTATATAAAAAATTACTTTGGGTAAAATATTTGAACTATTCTGAGTTGTTTCATTTTTGATATACAACAAAAAACATTTAATTTTAATTGAAAACTATATTTTCATCTAATTTATTTATATAGTTAAATTATAATATATATTATATTTAATGTATATATAGTGAAATTATACATCAATGAATCCTATTTTGGTCATTTTAATCAATTTCACACTGAAATTAGATATAAAAACACTTCAAACCTTTGAATTTTTTTACTTTAAAACATCGTTGTAACATCTCATCTATGAGATTAGTTTTAAATTAAATAATGTAACTTAAAAGAATATAATTTGTAAAAATATTATATATTTATAATCAGAATAATTTATAATTTTTATTATTTTCTAAATAGTTTTTGACAAAAAATCTTAGTGAAATCATTTAAAATTAATTATAATGATTAAGAGAAAATGAGTTAAATTAGTGGTTAAACATTAAATGTATGGTAAAAAATGACCTATAGACCTGTAGAAAATCCATTTTATTCCCAAATTACTCTCACTTACCCTATTTAATCAAATATTTACCATTATTGGAGCTACATTATATAAGGGATACCTCTCAATAGTATTTACCCAACTATACGAGGGCACTTACCCCCTCATTTATTAACACCTAGAAAACCATTTGTCTCATCCAAAACTATAAAAATAATATCATAATGTCCATAATATCATCATATAAGCCTAAAATTGGGCATAAATCTAACCAATTAATCCCTTTGGTGAAATCCAAAAGGATTTACCCAAAGAAGAGGTGATGTTCCTCAACAAGCACTTTTATTTTATTTCTTTCTCCACCCATAAAGTATAATTATATAAAGAATATATAATAACATAATTATTATAAATATATTATTTTTTAATGGTGTTACCTACACATTAATACCCTTTGAAAAAATGGGAATGCAATCATCTTTTATGTGCATGACTGAATACCACATTGCAAACTGGTTTCATTCATTTTTACATTGCCACCTCTCGTGGTTGGGAACAATGGGAAAACTATATTTATATGATATTAATGATATTTATAATGTATTTATTCTTATTTAATTATTGTATAACATGTACCTTCCTTGGTTACATTTTTTTTTGGAATATGATAACTTTATTTGTGGACGTGTGGACTACCACCTCCTCAAAGCGATGTGATTCATTCATGATTTATATGGAATTTATTAAGGATGAGTTTAATAAACATATGTGATATATAATAAATAATAATTCAACTAGAAAAATAATATATATATATATATATCATTTACTTTTCTTTCTTTAAAAATATGACAATAAAATGGAAACAATGTTCATGTATACGTACGACCTACAATCTCCATGATTAGTGTTTTTCATTTCATATTTCAATATTTAATAGATTATTATAAATACTTATATACTGATTCTATATGATATTAATATCATTTTTTACTTTCTTTAAATAATTAAATCATTTTCTAAGTAATAATATAAATAAAAACTATTCAAAACATATACAAAAAAATAAAGTGGTTATTATGTGAAACATAAATTTACCATGAAATTGTTAATAAAAGGGTAATATAATGTCAAAATAATATAATATATGGTATAAAATAAAATAATATGGTTTTATGGTAGATTTTTAATAAACATATATTTATTATACAGGATGTTTTAACGTGTGTGAAGAAATTCAAGACTTAAGGTAAAAACCTTTCTAGTCTCATTTTTATTTCTCTAAGTAGTATGCCTTATTAACAAATCATGTATTTTGTGTAGTGTGCATAATTCCCTATGACATGTAATAGCATGAGTTAAATTTATTTATTGATATTAAATGTTTCAATTTATTCAATTTTTTACATATCTCACAATACAAAAGTTACTCAAGTAGTAAGGGCTTTTTATCTCACTTTTTACATATAGTAGACACATGTCATATACATCACCTATTTATTTTATGTGGTGTATATAATGACCAAAAATGTATTTTAGAATTATTATATTTAATATTATTAGAATATTAATATACATTTTAGTATCTCTCTTTCATGGGGTTTACAGTTCAAATGCTACCAAATCGGTAAGGGAATTTTGTCTCAATTTAAATTTCCTGAAACACTTGTAATTTTATGCTCCTATACTATTTTAAAAATAGTATATAATATCACTTTTGGATGTTATATAAAAATTATACTTAGTTTCATGATATTTTAATCTTCACGAGAATTTTTTTTTCATGTGTATTATGATTCAATGTTACCAAAGTGGCAAGATTTTATTTCTATAATCTCATCATTTATCAAGATTGTTTATGATTATGCTTCCAGTTAGAAAATATTATGATCCATATCTCAATAATTCTCATGAATTTTATTATTCTCTTTTTATTCATGATAAATTCATGTAATGGTCCCATTTTCCCACTATTTTGAAGATAATATATTTAAGAATTTTTTTAAGAAAATATGACCTTATTTCTATCATTGGTCAAAAAACTATTTTCTTTTAAAAAAATGTCTCCTAAAAATGATTCAAATTTTTTAATGATATTTTAATATATATTTCTAGGAAAACTGATTTAATTTTTTTAATTTTTTAAAAAGTGTTTAATTTTTTTCAAAATATTCCTTTATAATTTTTCCAAGTTATTTTTAAAGAAAAGTATTTTGAAAATGTTTTATATATTAAAAAGTGATTTTGAATGAAAGGTTATTTTCATTAGGAAATTTTTCAAGTGATATTTAAAAATAATTCCATATATATGATAACATCCATTGATATATTTTATGATTTACCAGGGATATTATCCAAGGACACCATTCTTATTTCATTATTGAATGGTTTATATTTATCCTGACAATTTGTTTATGAACACATTTCTCTTATACTGGTTATACCATTATAATATGTTTATAAAACCAACTTTTTTTCATGGGTTATTTTATGATGATATTATTATGAAACCTATATCTTTTCCAGAGGTTATGATATGATTAAATTTTTATGATACCCATTTTATTTCATGGGTAATGATATGATGAATGTTTTATTATACTATAGTGCATGTATTTATGATTTTATCATGTGATATGTGGAACCAATATATCCCTCTAATGAATTGGATAATGATCAATTTTATATGATCTCAGAGGGTACATGGTTTTTAGCCCAATACCGAATAAAATCGGGTACATGGGTTTTATCCCAATTTTAAAAACAAGCGGGTACACAGGTTGTAACCCATGCCTGAAAAAAAGAGGATACACAGTTCGTAGACTAATCTTGAAAAAAAGGGTACATGGGTTGTATCCTAATACTAAAAACAAGAGGGTATATGTGGTTTATACCTTGAATAAAAATATTAGGGTACATGAGTTGTATCCCAATGCCAAAAACAAGAGGTAACACATGCTATTATCCCAATCCAAATGTAGGTACTTGGGGGATTTTCCGATGCTTAACATGTTACCAAGGTCTTGGTAGGTATCCTTGACATATGATTTTATATTCTTATGTTTATTCCACAATTCTATGTCATATTATTTTTCTATTCCATAAGGGATTATTCTCTTGATTCCCTTATTTATCGGGTCTTATGATCTTCCAATCATTATTTCATGACTCTTGTGTATGATATTTGATATGCAAGATATGATCATAAAATATTATTCTCATGTTATCATACCCTTATGTTCGTGTTATAATAACGTATATATTTTTTTATCCTTACTGAGCATCTAAGATCACCCTTTATTAAGTTTTCTTTCCTAAGGATATGAAATAAGGTTTTAAGTTGGATTACTAAAGGGGACGATAATTAAAGGGGATATTGAATATCTTTATCCAATTTAGAATATTTTATTCCATGTTTCCAAACACACTAATATATTATACTCTTTAGATATTTAATTTTTTAATGTTCTAAATATTAATAAAAAATGATGTTATATCTCTTTATTTTACGTCTCAGTTTTTATAATTAGTAACAAATGAAAGGTTTGTCCAACCTTTAGAAAGTAGGATAAAAACGTTTAGTGAGATCCCTAGGGATATTTCTATTGATATGTCAATGTATTTCTCTGAGGATAAGTCTAAGGATGGTTTAATGTTTAGGAAAATGTACAAGATTTTTTGTAAAGGATTTATAGAGCTGTTTACAAGAAATTAGAACAATATATAGATACTACAAGTGAATGTATTAGAGGAACATGGAGATGTTTTGATTGGGGAAAATATCGAAACAAAGCAAGTAAATATGAAGGAAAATGAATAAAGCTCAGTTAACATAATGGGAGGGGGTATTAGTCTCCCAATGTTATTATCAACAGTTGACTGTATTATGCTTGGAAAGTATGGACATTATGAAAATCAATGTATTTTTGAGAAATATCATGAATGAAATTAGAAAGGTTGCAAGAGTAATGGTTTGCTACCAATGATGAAGAAACCATGAAAAGTACATGAATGGTATGTGATGTTCTAATAGTATTTTTTATATGATTGATTAAATTGAGTTTTATGAGTATTAAGACATGATTCATATTTCCTATTCCATGAAATGGTTATTAAGGAATAATAGGACAATGAAATGTTAATTTTTTGATAAAGAAGTGGGATGAATGAAGTAATTATGTTCTGGAATAAAAATATTATGTTATAAAAATCATAAAATATATAATTATTTTAAGTATAGTATTTTTTTCGGTATTTATAAATATATTTGGAATGGTTTTGATGAAATATAAATGTGATTTAATGTAAAGGATATATTTTGATTAAGGGAAGGTAACACATAATCTGTTCTTGATGTAGAGAAAATATGTTTTCCATGTATAAAGAGGTGGTGGATTTTGATAATGTAAATTGGATAGTATTAATGACATCATAACAGATAAAGGATTTTTTGAAGAAGTGGTTTATTCTATCATGTATTGAAATTATGAAATTTATGGGTATAAGTAATATATAAAATGATCTTTTTTCTATGTAAGGAATAAATAATAATACATGTTTTCAATAAGGATTAATGGTAATTTAGTTTATTACCATGTTTGAAGAAAATACATTATGATGTTATTTGCTTGTTTGGTATGTGAAAACAAATAGATAATTTATTATATATTGGGGAACAATTTTAAGTTTATTTTGAAAAAATTAGTGACCTTATTTCTTAATGTTTTGTATTTTTAGCTTTCTAAAGGGTTACAAAGTTAACCATTTACAAAAAATTTTAATTTAAAAAAAGGAGGAGTTTCTAGAGATTTAAGGTATAATATCTCCATATGAAGATTTATGAATATTGGATGACGTGTTCAAACAATTTGGTTGTGATGTTAATTAAGGATAGATGTAATGGATTGTCATTCTACCTCACGATCAGTTAGTACTTTAGGAATAAAAAGTTTACCTCTATTTCCTAATATGATGAAGTGTAAATTGGTCAATACACAACCAAAGGGTGAGATTGTTCATATAAAATGGAATGAAATCAAGTAAGTATATATCCTAGTGAAAATTATTCAACTTTAGGAAAAATATCTTGAAATAAAATGTTGTCTTATCATCATCCTTTTTAATGTTATCAATGACCTCTTATGTCCTAATTGATTTATGTTTTATGGACACGAACCTTCTATGGATCACCGAATTTCTTATGATTAGTGATATTTATCAATCTCTATATTTATTTACGCTTTTCTTTTATGTGTATATTTTCACATACCATGTATTTTATCTTATGTGGAAACCTAGTTATGAGTTACCTTGGGTAACTATTATGTTTCCAAATTTATTTTTTAAAATAATTTTTAGAATTAATTTTTACAATGTTGGTTCTATGAAAAGAACCTTCAAATATTAAATATTTAACAACATAGATTCATTATCAGGGAGAGATTTATTTTAAGGATGGTAGAATGTAATACCTAGAGTTATTTAGGATTTATTTATTTTTTTGAATAAATTAAAATTCATTAAATGCTAACATTGCATGATACAACAAGTTATGATTTATTTATATGCCACCCCAAGTTAATATTCCACTAGATGAGAAACATAGGTTATCTTCTGGTGCATGCAACACTATATTTATCTTTTTTTACAAATAATTATTAGTTCCTTAGATATCTTTCCTTACATGCAAGACCAAGTTCAACCGAACTATAATATACTATTTATAATGTTCTTAAAACATTGTTATAGTTATCACATAACTATTGATATGGAGGAAATGAAAGGTATTAACAAAATAATGAAAATATTTTTTTAATGTTTATAAAATTAATTCTTTAGTAAAAAATTAATTAAAAATTAGAGTAATAATTATTTGAAAATAAAGAAATATATTTTTTGAAAAACTATTTTTTATGTAAAAACATGTTTTATCTCAATAAATCAAACAGACCAATTTTTATGAATGAATTTAATTGAATGTATATATTATTTTCAATAAACTATTTAGCATTTATCTTATTTATTTTTTATATAAAGGATAATAATAAATCTAGTTTTACAAATACAATGATGTATTTTTCTAAGCTGATATTTTACCGCCTTTTAATGGAATACTTTATTTAAACTAATTTTTGATACTTTTATAATTTATATTTCAATAAATAGACATCATTTTTTAAAAATTAATATCTAAATTAACTTTTTATAAATTTTTGGTACTATTATGAGAAGTTTTGTTTTTATAATGAATAGTAAAAACACTGAATTTTAATTGAAAGAAATTTTCATCAAATTTATTTAAATAGTTAAATAATATTTTAATTCTGTTTTTATGTAATTATTTTTAAATTATACATAAATAAATCCAAATTAGGTCATTTTAATCAATTTCACATAGAAAATGGATATAAAAACATTTCAATCTTTTTAACTTTTTTACATTAAATGCTCGTTGTTACATCCCATATGTGATATTAATTTTAAATTAAATTCAGCCACTTCTTTGATTAGAATTTGAAAAATTATATTAAATATTTTTAATCCGAGTAATTTATAATTTCTAATAAAGTTAATATATATTTTACCATAAATATTAGTGTAAAAAAATAAAATTACTTACAACGATTAAGAGAAAAACAATTTTACTTATTGGTTAAGCTTTAAATTTAAGGGGGAAATGTTCTAAAAAAAGTCCAAAAAACATTGAATGCCCATATTTATACCATTTAATATATTCTATGGAAAATAAACCATTATTTTGGGCACATGACATATGTGATACCTCTCAACATTGTTTACCCTGTTGTATTTACAAGAATGTCACTTCTCCTCCACTATAAAAGGGAACCCACCTCGCCCCACTTATTCAAACCTATCAATCCATTTAGATAATCAAAAATAAAAATAAAAATAAGCTCCAAAAATCCATAATATCAATATATAATATTCAAATTTGATATAAATATAACAAAGGAATCCCTTCGTTGAAAACCAGAAGAAGTTACCCGAAGAAGCGGTAATGTTCTTCAATAAGAACTTTTGTTTTATTTCTTTATACTCACATTAAAATATTATTAAATCATGATTATATAATAAAAAGGTATCCAAAATATAATTAAATTTTTTATTTTAAGGTAATTATCTATAAATCCACACAATTTCTTCAAATGGAATATGAAATCATCGTTGTTGTATACAACGGACTATCACCTCATGAACTGATGTTGTTCTTTCTTCCATTACCACCTCTTAAGGTTGGGAATAATGATGGAAATAATATTTTTATATGATATGTATGATATATTTATTCTTATTTAATTATTATATAATTAATAACTTCATGATTTCCTTTTTTTGGGAATTAGATAACTTCATTTTTTGGACGTGTGGACTACCGCCTCTTTAAAGTTATTTGATTCGTTCACACTTTACATAGAATGTATTAACGATGGGTTTAATAACAATATGTAATATATATTAAATAATAATACTAATGTTAATAATATATATATATATATCATTTAATATTACTTCTTTAAAACCCTGATAAGAAAATGGAAACAACGTTCAAGCGTACATACAACCTACATCCCCATGAACAGTGTATTTCATTACATATTTCTATAATATATGGATTGTTATAAATAATTATATAATAAATATATATGATATTTATAACAAGGTTAACATTATTTAAATATTTAAATAATTATCTATGTAAGAATATCTATAATAACAAGTCAAAACATATATGAAAAAGAAAGCGGTTATTACCTAAAACGTAACTTTAAAAAGATATTTTTAATAAAAGATAATATGGATTAATAATAAAATAATATATTTTATTATATATAATAATATGGATATATGTTATATGTATAATACACTTATATTTATTATACAGGAGGTTTGAACATATACGAAGAATGTCAAGACATAATGTATGGGGTTTTCTATTTTGACTTTTATTTCTGCAAGACTTATTCCATATTCTACACTCATTTCTTTTTTGTGGTGAGTATACTTCACTATGAAATGTTATATAACGAATTTAATTTATTTTTTTATATTACGGTTTCAATTGATTCTATTATTTCATATATCTCTTGATTTAAAAGTTACTCTTATGTAGTAAGGTATTTCCATCACAGTTTTTTACTTTTATACGGCACATGTCATATATACCACTTATTTATTATATGTGGTGTATATACATAACTTGAATTTATTTTATGATGATTATAATTAATTTTATTTTTATTTATGTATCAATTTATATATATTTATTTCATGGGGTTTACGGTTCAAAAGATACCAAATCGGTAAGGGAATTTTGTTTCGATTTTCCTTCTTTGAGAAACAAGTTATGTTATGCACGTATACACTTCTAAAGGGTGTATATAATTCCCCTTTGAAATGTTATATCATCAATATACTTATTTTTATTATATTTTAAGCATCATTTTATCTTATAATTTTATGAGGATTGTGATTCAGAGTTATAAAAGTGGTAAGAGTTTATTACTACAATCTCATCGTTTATTGGGATTGTTTATGATTTTGCTTCCATTGATGAAATATTATGAGTAATTTCTCATGAATTATCATTTATTATATTCATATATGATTATTTATGATAACATCATGTAATGGTACCATTTTTACACTCTTTGGTACATAATATTATTAATGATGTTTTTTTAATAAAATATGACCTTATTTCTCTCTTTGGTCGGAAATCTATTTTCTTTTAGAACCATGTTTTCTATAAATCGTTTCAAAAAAAATTTAAATGAAAATTTAAGATCCTTTTCTAGGAAAATTATATTTAAAAAATTTTAGGTTTAAAAAAAAATTTAAAATGGTTTTTAAGTCTTCTTTTATATGTTTTCAATGTTATTTTCAAAGAAAAATATTATGAAAAAGATTTTTGTTTTAAAAAGTGATTTTAAAAGAAAGTGATATTTTCCTTAGTAAATGTTCCAAGTGATCTTTAAAATTCATTATCCAACAAAGATGACATAATTTGATATATTTTATGATTTGCTTAAGGATATGATTCAAGGACACTGTTCTTTTTCTTTATTTGAATGGTTTATGTTTATTATGACAAGTCGTTTATAAACGCATTTTTCTTTTACATGTTATACAATGATAAAATGCTTATAAAAACCTCATATTTTCATTGGGTTTTTTATGATGAAACGATTAAGAAACCAATTAGATTTCCATAGGTTATGATATAATTAAATTTTTATGATATCCATTTCAAATAAAGGATTCTGACATGTTGAATATTTTATCATCTTCTGACAGAGGTATTTATGATTTTATTAAGCATCTATTGGGACCCATATCTCACTCCAATACATTGATTAATGACAAATGGTATATGAAATAATATGTTACATTGGTTATAACCGCATAATTAAAATAAGGGGCTACATAGGTTGTATCCTAATATAAAAAACATGACGGTGCTTGTGTTGTATCCCAATCCTAAAAACAAGATGGTACACAAGTTATACCCTAAGCACAAAAAATAGGGTACACGAGTTTTGAACAATCTTGAAAAAAACATGGGTACACATGCTTGCTAACAAGACTGAAAAATAATAGGTGACATGTACTGTCGTTGAACACAGTCAATGTTTAAAATTTATAATCCAACTAACTACTGTATATGTCGCAAGTAGGGTCGAACCTATAGGAAAGGAAATTTGAACCACTATTCTTATAAAAACCTTCTAAAACTCCACTGTTGTCTGTAGTGGAGTGGATATTCTACATTTTTTTACTTTTTATAAAGCAGTAGAGTGATAGAAAATTTCAAAACATTGTATCCTACTAAATTTAAGCTAGAAACTGTTGAAAACAAGAAGACATAGAGATACAACAAGCTGATAACTGAACAATCTATTAAAATTCTTGGGGAATAATCTCTATTCTACTTGTTATTAAAACAATCCAATTCACATAAAAGTTATTGCATAGTACCACCTTAAAAATAATGACTAACCTCCCTCTCCAAGAGATAATTCATTCAAGCCAATTAAATTTTGAGTTCGCCACTCCATAGTTAATCAACTGTGAACAATTAAAAAATTGACAACAGGATGAACTCACATTAAATCCTATAGTATTAAGAATTTATTAACTTTTAAAAGATGTTTTCACAATCAATATTGCCATCTAATTGTGAAATTTTTTAGTTAATCTTTGGTAGATCATTGTAATTGAATGAATTCAGTATCGATCTTGCTGATCAACACTGAATACATCTAAGGATGATGTGAAAAAGAACATTTAAAGGTAACTAGTTGAACTTCTATTTATCCTCAAAATAATGATTTAGCTAGAAAACATGTATACTAACATAACAGTAATTAAATACATGCTAAATAGAGTGTATGAATTCAAACACAAGGGAATTCAAACTCCCCAAAAGATACTCTCCTCTTATACTCCTCCAGGTCGAGGAAGTGGTACCAGAGTTTCCCTCTGTACTACATCCGTTCGGAACTGGATCATTCCTTGTGTGGAGTGAATCTATCTCTAATAGATGTTCGTCTAATGAATGTCACTCGCCCACCCCTACTGCTTGATCTATATAAGTAGCCATTGTCTTTTGTTGCTTTTCACCGAACATTTTCCACTGACTTCAAAAGATCATCGCAAATGCATCACACAACGTGTGTTTTTTTGCGACTAACACGTCACTCTTATTTTACCTTCATAAATAACTCCCGCTGAGTTTGTTGTATGCACCTAGACTAGTTTTTGACCTTTGTATGAACAAGCATAATAAAGATAAAAACAAAATAGTTATAAACATGAAGAATGCATAATTAATAATAAATATATTCATTAGTTGATTGAAGAATCTTAAAAAGAATTAAAATTTTTATAAATTAGAATTAAATTAATAAGTTATTTAATTAATGTTATAAATAAAATATTATTATTATTTAATTACATGATTTTGATTATAAACTTAACTACTATTATTTTATCATAAATGTTGGGTATTATATATTAATGTATCAATTAGCTATACAAATTATTTTAATAAATTTTATAGGTTGTTATTATTAATTTAATAATTTATTTTTTTTATTTCATACTTTAATGTTATTAATTAATTTAGTAATTGCTTAATTAAAATTTTTAATGTTAATTTCAGTAGGTAAATAAATTTATTTCAATTTTTATAATTATATTTATGTAAAAAAATTAATCTATGACTTTTAGTTTAATTATATTAGTTCTTATAAATTATGATTAGTTAATTTGTAGTTGATTTATTTTATTAACTTTTTAAATTAATAATTATTACTATTTAATATTTTAGTTTTATTAGTATTTTACAATAAATTTTTTTTTAAGTTTTATTTTTAGTTTATGTTATGTTGTTTTTTAATTCACTCCCTCCATCTTCTCCATGACACAATAATGGAGGTGTAGGGTAACTATTAGCTTAAATTAAGAAAATGTCATTGTTAGATGAATGGGTATCTGCGAGTCACTTTGGAAGATAAAAATCCAAGTCACCGTTGCAACAAAGGGTCATCATTTGGGATATAAATTAAGGTATTAGTACTTAAAATTCATCGATAGAACAAAATTAAATACTATCATTAATTTATAAGAAAAGGTCACTGATGGTAAAATAATAATGTCCATGATAATTAAAATAAAAAAAAGGCTACTGATAATCAAATAAAAGGTTATCGATAGGCTTAAATAAGCATTACCAATGCACTAAACATTAAGGTTACCAGTAGTCTTTAAGTGACAGATTGAAAATAAATAAAATGATTACCAGTGGAAATAGGTTACCAGTAGAATAAAAATAAAAGGATCATCCTATTGGTAAATTAAATAAAGAAGGTAACCAGGTGGCTGGGTTGCTGCGGGGTCACCGTTAGAGAAAAAAAAGGTCACTGTCAGAGAAAAACAAAAGCCCACTATTCGAGAAAAACAAAAGGTGACTATTAGAGAAAAAAGGTCAATGTTAGAGAAAAACTAAAGGTCACTGTAAGAGAAAAACAAAAGGTCACTGTTAGAGAAAAACAAAAGGTCACTATTAGAGCAAAAATTAAAAACTAACAACGACCTTCAAAAATTAAAAACACATAGATTAAATATAAAATTAAAACATAAGTAAAAAAATAAAATATTGAAAATAATGAATTAAAATAATGCTAAACACCATAAATTTAAAACTTGATTTTTATTAAACATTAAACTTTAAAATTATAAAAAAGAGTATTAATTGATAACACTTAAATTAATAACTATATGATTAATAAACTAAGATTATATAATACTTAAATTATAATTTCTATATAAATTAATTTTAGGGTAGTAGTGAGTAAAAATGAAGAGCAATAGTGACCCAATAGGTTTCTGATAGCTTTGGTCTACCTCACCGGTAGAAGAAAAACAGAATTTAATGAATGAATAATAAAACTGCATACATAAGATTAAAAATTTAATATTTTAAAACTCTTAATTAATTAATTAATTAACTAAATGAATACATAAAGTTAAAAGAAAACTATTTTATTTAATTTAAACTAAAAATTCTAAACATAATTATTTAACAGGAAGGTTATAAATATTATTTAATGAAGTTAATATATTTTAATTGATCTATATCAATGAATAAAATATTAAAATAAATTATAAATTAATTAATACAGAAATAAGGATATTAAACTACTTTTAATTATTAAAGTCAATTTATTAAAAGGTGAGAAGATTGGAATCTAACAAAAAAATTAACAAATAATCAAATTAAATAAAAAAGTAAGATTAAAATTATTAATTTAAAGACTAAAAATACACAATTAATTATAAAATTTTATTAATTAAAAAATTTAATTATATAAATACAAAAATAAAATTATTTAGTTCAAAGAACTTAAATAATTAATTAAATCATTAAAAATTATGTAAAAAGATGTGGCAATATAATGTAAAAATAGAGCCACATAAAATCACCCCACACTTAAGCATTGTTTGTCCTCAAACAATCTCATGTTTTTTTATCATTGAAAAAATAGGTGTTTATTATTTAGCATAGACTGTACCATGTCCAGCACTCAAAAAAAGAGGACAAAACAAAATAGCATGCTTTTAGAAAATGGATTTCTCATATGAATCTTGCCTAGAATAAATACTCAAAGGGTAATCTTGAATACTATGAATAATCAAGAAATGATGATGTCATGACTCAGAAGTGATAAAACATTTTGACTAATTTCAGTCCAAGAACAAGTTTTAATTTCAAGACTCACAATAGGTAAAATTTATGTGTAATTAAGAACTTCACTAGAGGATCTTTTTACCTTGACTCATCACCTCGGTTCCAAAATTTTTTTTTTGTGAATCACCTTAATAATATAGCCTAAATGACTGCCATATATACCATTTGACTCCTTATTCATCCGGTGTTCATTATTCCCTCACCTTAATGAACTTATTTTTGAACCTAGACACTTTATTTTAAATTTTCTCAAGACATGTATCATGTACTAAGAACTGTGAAATGCTCTTATTCAAAGTGTACAAAGGGATTATAGTAAACAGAAACACAACCAACATTTAGGGTCTCAGTGACTCACCATGGGATCCCAAATGCCCAAATCATTCCATTTTCAAAAGATTTATATAAAAAACATTTACATTGTATCATTAAGATGATTACTTTTATAAATAATTAAAATGTGTGTCCCCTAGGATAAAGATAAAAATTCCAGTTCCAAGGGACATGATAATAATTCTATTAAAAAATTACCCATATCACTCTCAAAAATAGTTCCTAAACTAGATTTTTATAAAAAAAACTAAGTAGGACCAATCAACAATCATCCGCCCACATTAATTTCAGATTTAGAGTAGTTATTAGCTACCAATAAATGCACTGTTCAAAGGAAAGACCAAATGTTGTACAATGTGCAACCTAAAATTGGGAAAGAATTTTGAAAAACAATTAACCAATTTTACCAAACTATTGATGTGAAATGGGAATTTATGGGCTTACATTAAAGCACAGTTTAGCACAGTCAAGAATTGACCCCCTCCCCCACACATAAAACCCAATTTTTCCCCCAAAGTTGACTTCCAAATATGGATAAGAACAATTATAAATTAAAGTTAAAAATAGATTTTCAATTTATCTAGTTAATGACATGAATAAAAGGTCTCAATGAAGTTAAAAAATATTGTTTTCCATAAAGAATAAATTATAAGAAGGTTCACAAGAAAGTACATGCATTATCATTTAAGTCTAATGACATAGATTTTCAATACAGCTCAAAAGTAAAATGTGATGTGTATGTGCACTATGAATAGGGTTGAAATCAAGTTTAGCAAAATTTATTCAGTTGGGTAATCAATATAGTAGAAAAAGTTCAAGTTAAAAAACCCCAACTCAAAGAAGAATAAAAATACCAACAACATGTACCCCCCAAAATTTATTTCAAACAGTGAAAGATTATTTCAATATTTATCAATGAATTCAAATTTAAGAAAGAGGCACATGAAGAATTTTTCAATTAAAATTAGTGACATGCAGTATAAGTTATTTAGTATTCAAGATATGCAACTGATTTTTGAAAGTTTTATATAGAATAAAAAATGAAATAGAAACTAATGAATAGAATACTTCCATGAATTGGTTTTTCATTAGTACTTAGCTAGGGAATTTCACTCCTGTAATGACACCACATCAACATCATTAAATCCAAAAATAGAACCAGGAGACAAAGAACAAGCAGTAACAGGAATTTCACAAAAAAACAGAGCACATAATCATAAAAATATTCAATATTAAAAATGAATCAATGTAAAGACAACAAGAACCATGGGATTCCTCCCATGTAGTGCTATGTTTTAATTTCTTTAGCTAGAAATTATTCAAGAACAGTTTTCAGGCATAGTGAATGCATCCAAGCACTTCAGCAGTCCCTAAAAATAATGTGTCAATCTCTGCCTATTAACTAACATGTGTTTTTTCTCTTCACCTATAATTTCTACAGCTCCATTATTCATCAATATCACTACAGTAAAAGGAATAGACCACATGGATTTCAAATTTCCAAGAAAAATTTTATGTCTAGAGTTAAAAAGTCTGCATGGAAAAACATTTTTAAACACATTGTACTCTTCTTGTTGTTCTCCAGTTTTAAAAATTAATTAACCCTTAGAAACATCAGTAACAACACCACCTGTAGCCAATAAGGGACTACCCAAGATGATGGGTACCTCTTGATCACACTCCATATCTAAAAATAAAAAATATGTAGGTATAAACTACTTTCCAACCCCAACTAGAAATTCATCTAGCCTACCCAAAGGATGAGTGAATGATCTATGAGCTAACATCAGTATGACTATGGTGGGTTGAAGGCCACCCAACCTCAACTGTTGAAACAATTATTATGGGAGAAAATTAATACTAGAACATAAATCACACAAACAGGGGAGGTGATCAGAATTTCTTAATGTGAAATTTATGAAAGAACTACCTGGGTCTTTCAGTTAAGGTGTGATTTTGTTTTGAAGAACAACACTACACTCTTTAGTGAGGCAGTGAGTAGGAAATTTTTACAGGGTTTTTTTATTAGAAACAATTTTTTAAGAGATTTCAAATATGATGGGATTTGAATTAAGGCTTGAAATAAATGAATGTTTACTTCAAACTTGTAATGAAGTCCAAGTAACTAAAGAAGTTCAGATCTAGTGTTACTTTGTTGTTTTAGATTCTCGGGGAAAAGGATGGGTGGGGAAATTTTTTTTTAATAGTGGATATATCTTTCACGTCTTCCTCAAACTTTTTTTCCCTTTATTCATTTGATTATTGAGGAACTTTCAGCTTGACCTTCAGATGAAAAATTCAATTTTTGATCATTTTCAAGACTTAATTGTGAATTTCCAGCATGTGTGAAAAGTAGATTTTTACTTCCAGATTGAAGCAGATTTTCATTTTGGGAATTTTCAGTGAGTTTTTCAGCAACAGTTTGGGTATTAAGACCACTTATAGTGAGAACGACCATGGAATTATATGTAGGGTTATGTTAAGTGGTATTAGGAAGTCTACCTTTTTCCCTTCACGAAAAATCCCTAGCATGTTGTCCAAGTTGTGTTTCTATGCTTTTCATTCTAACACTAGTTATCATTTTATCAGATTCATATTGATTTTGATGTTTGGACAGCTGAGTCATGCATCTTTACTCTTGATAGTTAATTTTATTCAATATTAGATCTAGTTTAGAAGAAATGTAACTATAATTGTTTCCTTGTACATTTGAAGACTCACCAATTTGTTGATTTTGAATGTTTGGGCTTGGTTGATTAGAGTAATTAGGGGTAGTGGATTATTTTATTAAGACTTTATCTTTCTTGGATAGATTGGGATAGTTTTTATATCCTTGTTTGTAATTTTTTGAAAATGGATCCTCTTTAGGCGGCATTCTAGGATTATAATTAAAAAATATTGAGTTCTCTTGTTGTTGGGATGGCATATCAAAGTTATGATAAAAATTTTCAGTATGCCCAAACATTCCACACTGGACACACTGTTCAATTAAATATTGGTTGGTATTTTGATAGCCAAGTTGGTTAATTGTTTTTTTTTTGAATTATGCTTCATAAAGGATTGAATTTGGTTGGTGATTTCAGCCATTTGAGCCTGAGTTTCATTTATTGAACCAGTTCTTGAATTAACATTTTATTGACTCTTTTATTACTTGAATTTTTATGTTGTCAATCCAGTGAAAGATTATTAAAAATATGTCAATATTATTCATCTATCTTATCATTGTAATTACCCATAGAAGCTTGGTCTACTAGATTCTATCCAGAGGAGGAAAAACCTTCATATAAAGTGTCCATGAGAAGGTGTGATGGGAGTTAATGATGAGGAAACTGCCTAAAAAGATCCCTAAATATATCCCAATCTTCATGAAAAGCTTCTCCATCCTCTTGATAAAAACCAGTTATCTTTGTTCTAACCTCAACTTTCATCCTTTGAGGATAAAATTTCATTATAAAATTGTTATACACTTGATCCCAGTTTTCGAAAATGTTCTCATCTAGACTCAGAAACCAATTCCTAGCATTCCATTTAAGGAAAAAGTGAAATAATCTCATTATAAGTTCAATATTTGTGATTTTAAGAAGAGTTAATAGTTGCTGAGTGTTGTATAAATATCTAATGAAGGCTAAAGAGTCCTCATTAGATAGTCCATTAAAAGCAGGCATCAACGAATTTTGTGATTGTTTTAGCTCATAATTTTCGGATCTATTACTAAGTCTAAAAGAAGATGGATTACTTGAAAATTGAGGAAGTTGAAACTCCCTCATAGTAAGCCTTTTAGTTTTTTCTTTGAGTTCGTGATGGTTTGGAAATTTATTATCAGGAACTATATTTTCTATGTTTCCATTTATGTTTTGTTTTTCTTTATTCTATGAGCAGTTAAATGTTTGTCTATTTCTAAGTTCAGTGGCTCTAATCTCTCACTAGGGTGTCTTGTACCCATTAAAATAGAAACAAATAGTACTCAATAGTAACAATTCAGAAAGAAGTGAAACAAATTTTTTTTTTTTACAATTTTCAAATTTTTCAATTTTTTGATGATTTTTCTATATGAGTTTTTTTAGTTTTGTTTTTAGAGTAATGGATCGTGCCTTCCCCAGAAACGGCACCAAAAACATGACTTGTACTATCATTAAAGTTGGTTATATTTTAAAATGTATAATCCTACTAACTACCGTATATGTGGCAAGCAGGGTTGAACCTACATGGAAGGCAATTCTAACCACTTTTCTTCTTAAAATCTTCTAAAACTCCACTGTTGTCTTTAGTGGAGTGTATATTCTACTTTTTTTACTTTTTCTAAATCATTAGAGTGACAAAATATTTCAAAATAGTGTATCCTACTAAATTTAATCTAGATATTTTTTAAAACAAGAAGAAATAGAGAGATAACACACTGATAAGAGAACAATATATTAAAATACGCGGGGAATAATCTTCATTATACTGGTTCTTAAAACATTTAAATTCACTTAAATGATGTTGCTAAGTACCACGTTTAAAATAATGACTCACCTCCCTCGCCAAGAGTTATGTCATGAAATCCAATCAAATTTATTGTTTTCCACTCCAAAGTTAATCAACTGTGAACAATTAAAAAAATGACAACAACATGAACCCACCGTAAATCATGTAGTCTTAAGAATTTATTAACTTTTGAAAGATGTTTTCACAATTAATCTCGCAAAATGATTGTGAAATTTTGAAATTACACTTTAGTGGAACAATTAAGTATAATGAATTCAGTATCGATCTCACCGATCAACACATGATACATCTAAAGATGAAGTTAAAAAAACATTTTAACGTAACTAGTGGAACTTCAATTTATCCCCAAACTAATGATTAAGCTATAAAAATGTATACTAACAGAATAGTAATCGAAGATATTCTAAATAGAGTGTAAGAATTATAACATAAGGGAATTCAAAATCCCCGAAAGATACTCTGCTCCTACGCTCCTCCATCTCCAGAAAGTGGTTCCATAGTGGCCCTCTAGACTACCTCCGTTCAGAACTGGAACCTTCCTTGTGTCGAGTAAATATCTCTCTAATCAATGTTCATCTAATGAATGTAATTCCCCCACCCCTGATGCTTGACCTGCTTAAGTAGCCACTATCTTCTTCTTCTTATCACCAAACCTTTTCCACCAACTTTAAAAGCTTTTCACAAATGCATCGTACAATATGTGTTTTTTTACAACTAACACATCACACTAGTTTTTCTTTCGTAACTAACTCCCCTTGAGTTAGTTGTATGCACCTGGACTTGTTTCTAGACCTTGGTATGCACATGCACAAGAAAGATAAAATAAAAATAGTTAAAAACACGAATAATTTTTATTTAAAAATAAATATAGTCATTCTCTGATTAAGGAGTCTTAAAAATAATTAAAATGTTTATAAATTAGAATTAAATTAATAAGTTATTTAATTAACATTATTAATAAAATATTATTATTATTGAATTAAATGATTTTGATTATAAATATAACTACTTTTATTTTATTATAAAAGTTGGGTATTGTATATTAATGTATCAATTAGTTAAACAAATTAGTTTAATAAATTTTATAGGTTGTTATTATTAATTTAACAATTTATTTGATTATTTATTACTTTAATGTTATTAATTAATTGATTAATTGATTAATTAAAATTATTAAAGTTAATTTCAGTTACTTAAATAAATTTATTTTAATTGTTATAATTATGTTTAAGTTAAAAAAATTAATCTATAACATGTTGTTTAATTATTTTATATCTTATAAATAATGATTAGTTAATTTGTAATTGATTTATTTTATTAACCTTTTAAATTAATAATTATTACAATTTAATATTTCATTTTTATTAATATTTTATTTTAAATTTTTATTAATGTTTTAGTTTTAGTTTATGTCTTGTTGTTTTTTTAATTCTCCCCCTCCCTCTTCTCCACGGCAGAACAGAGGAGGTGTTGGGTTCCTCTTAGCTTAAATTAAGAAAAGGTCATTGTTAGTTTAATGGGTAGCTATGGGTCACTATTGCAGATAAAACTCTAGGTCACTATTTCTATAAAGGGTCACCATTAGGGATATAAATTAAGGTTACTGGTGCATAAAATTCACCAATAGAACAAAATTAAATACTACCATTAATTTTAAAGAAAATGTCACTGATGATAAAATAAAAAGGTCGCTGATAATTAAAAAAACTAGCTACCAATAATCAAAAAAATTCTTACCGACAGGCATAAATAAGGGTCACCGGGGCACTAAACATTAAGGTTTCTGGTAGTCTTTAAGTGACCGATAAAAAATAAATAAAAGGGTTACTGTTGGAAATAGGTTACCGGTAGAATAAAAATAAAAGGATCACTATAGCAGTAAAAATAATAATGAAGGTAACTGGTGGGCTGGGTAGCTGCGGGGTCACTGTTAGAGAAAAATAAAAGGTCTCTTTTAGTTAAAAACAAAAGTTCACTGTTAGAGAAATAATTAATAACTAACAGAAACCTTCAAAAATTAAAAATTCATAAATTAAACATAAAATTAAAACATAAGTAAACTAAATAAAATATTGAAATTAATTAATTAAAAGAATGCTAAAAACCATAAATATAAAACATGATATTTAATAAACATTAAATGTTAAAATTATAAAAAAGTGTATTAATTGATAAATCTTAAATTAAGAAATAGATTATTAATAAACTAAGATGATATAAGACTTTAATTAGAATTTCTATATAAATTAATTATAGGGTAGCTGTGAGTAAAAATGAAGAGCATCGGTGACCCAATAGGTTACCAATAGCTCTTGTCTACCTCACTAGTAGACTAAAATAAAAATTAATGAATGAATAATAAAACTTCATATATAAGATTGAAAATGTAATGTTTTAAAACTCTTAATTAATTAATTAAATAACTAAATGAATACTTATATTTAAAAGTGAACTATTTTATTTAATTTGAACTAAAAATTCTAAAATTTATTATTTATTAGGAAGGTTATAAATATTATTTAATAAAGTTAATATATTTTAATTAATCTATATCGAAGAATAAAATATTAAAATAATTTCTAAATTAATTAATGTACAAATAATGATATTAAATGACTTTTAATTATTAATGTAAAATTATTAAAAGGTGATCAGATTGAAAATAAACAAAACTAATTAACAATTAATCTAATTAAATAAAAAAGTAAGCTTAAATTTTTTAATTTGATGACTAAAAATACCTAATAAATTATAAAAATTGATTAATTAATAAATTTAATTATATAAATACAAAAATAAAATTATTTAGTATAAATCACTTAAATAATTAATTAAATAATTAAAATTTATGTAAAAAGGTGTGGAAAAACCATGTAAAAATAGATCAACATCAATAGGGTATGTGGTATATAGCCCAATCTTGAAAACAAGATGGTACACGAGCTATTAGACCAATCTTGATGCTGGTATATGAGTGATTTGCCTATGCCTAACATGTTATGAAGGACTTTGTAGGTAGCCTTGACATAATATTTTATAATCTTATGTTTATGCCACAATTCCACAACATACTATTATGATATTCTCTAATGTATTGTGCACCTTTTCCCCTTATTATTAATGTATTACGATCTGCCAATATTTATACCATGACTCTTGTGTGTGATATTTGATATGCATGGTTTTATAATAAAATGTTATGACCATATTTACTTACCCTAATTTTCATGTTATACTTATATATATATCTTTTTCCCTTACTAGGAATCAAAGATCACCCTTTCTTATGTTTCCTTTCCCCAGGTTATGAAGAATGTTTTTAAATAGGATTACTAAACGGGAAGAACTGTATAGGATATGTTGAAGATATTTCACCATGAGAGAATATTTTTTTCCATGATTCCAAAGACACTAAACTGTTACAGTCCTTGGGAACATACTTTTGTAATATTATGAATATTAATCCAAAATTATGTAATATCCATGTATGTAAAGAATGATTAGATATATAGTTATCACAAATCAATGCACCCTTTTTAGAGTTATTATCCCAAGGTAACTTTGTGCCAAATCCACACCCACTTGTAGTATCTTGACATGGATATAATTATTTTGAAACCCATCACTATATACTTCACCAATATTCTAGGAAAATTTCCTATGCATTTACTCTTTATTATAATCGTCCTTAAATAAAATCGTAGACATATCCTTATAATTATCCCTATGGATATCACTAATGTTTTCACATCATAATTTTCAAAGGTTAAATAAACCTTTCCTCTAATACCAACTATAGTGACCCAGAATTGTCATACATAGATATTACATTTTTTAGATGAATATTAAATATATTTTATAAACACATCGCTGGGGACCATAATTTTTTAGTGCCTTTGTAAAAATGGAAAACAAAATTTTTAATTCATGGTAGATATTCAATTTCACCAACAAATATATCCCCATTTAGTAATCTTCATAATCATATCATACTTAAAGCCTTTATTCATAACCTAAGGAAAGGAAACTTAAGAAAGGGTGAGCTCAGATTCTTAAGAAGGGTAAACATGTGGGACACATAATAACAAGATAATAATGTCTTGAGAACATGAGAAAATCATTTAGAAACCATGCCTTGCATAAAAAATATCATAAGCTTGAATACTATCAGAATGATTAGTATTTCATAAGACATAAATCATAAGGAAATAAATGAACTTTTTTTATGAGATCAAAACATTTTTATAAGACATGGAATTTATGTAATGCACTTATGTATGGAATATTATTTTCATATTATCCATGTATCACTTCCAAGTCCTCCATAGTGAAATGATTTCACTCCCAAAAACCATTATAGTAGTCAAGGTTCACTCTCAAGACCATCATAGCGGAAAAATCCTCTTACTGAACCATGTTTAAATCCCATTACATTTCTATGTTTCTCAGGAGATATAAATCTTTACTTATTGAATTGGACAAAGATACTAATCCCACAGGTCTCGTAATGAAAACCAAATTTATATATTCCACAAGATCATAAAACATTAATAATATCATAACACATGAAATGAAATGTGTTTTTCATAAACATTTCATCAGATCATAACCTTTGGAAATGATCTAGGTTTTATAATCATTTTATCATTTCATCATAGCATAACTCATGAAAATAATCAGGTTTCATTAGAATTTTATCATGGTATAACATGTGGAAGAGAAATAGGTTTCATAAAAAACATGAAAAAATCAACATAATCCATTCAAATAAAAAATAAGAATTTCATTCTTGGATCATATCCCCAGTAAGGCATAGGTAACATCAAAAGATTTTATCTTAGATAGAAAATGATTTTGTTCTTTTAAACCATGTCTTGTGGAAAATATCTTTTGAACTTGAGAAAACACTATTTAAAACATAAATAATTTCTAAAATATTTTTCTATGAAAATATCCTTAAAAAATTATAAATTATTATTTTAAAATCATTGAAAACATTTAATGGAGAAAATATTCTTTCTTCTTTGAAAACCACTTTTTAAAACTCTCAAAATTTTCAAAAACCTTTTAATTTGGAAATAATTTATTTAGAGTCTATAAATTTACCAAATATACAAGAATTTATGTAACAACCCAGATTTCATAGTAAGTTATTTTCTTTAATGTAATTCAATAGCCTGTGCTACATGCAACATCGAGTTTGAGCGCAACATGACATACCAAACTAGCCGGTTAAAAGAAGTTATGAATAGTATTAACTAAATTTTGAATTTTATATACTCTATATAATATTAGAATCCATATTATGTGTTTCTTAGACATAATATAAGAACAAATTCATTTTTTAAGATAAAAGAAGTATTTTTCAAAAAAAAATTCACTTTTATCACTTTTTAATAGAAACCCATTTTTTAAAACCAATATTTGACACTTTTATATATTCAATTTAATGAAATTATATTTTTCTTTAGAATTAGGGCATAAAAATTTATTTTTCATAAAGTTTTGGTACTTTTCTAATAAATTTTATATTTTGATGAATACTGAAAAATACTAAATTTTAATTGAAAACAAATTTTTTAATTGAAATAATTTATAGTGTTAAATTATGTATTTGAATGGTTTGGAAGTATAATTAGATTATAATTTTATCATTTAATACAATGTAGGTGATTATAAGTAATTTCACATTTAAATTTGACATAAAAACATGTCAATCTTTTGATAGTTTTTTTAAAAACCCGTTTTTCAGTTTTGACAACAGAAATTAAATTAAAATTAATTAATGAAACTTCTATGTTTTGAATTTGGTAAAATATAATTCGTTTTTTAATTTGGAATATCAAAATTAGATTTGGGTAAATTTTTGGTATTTTTCTAAAAACAATCAATTTTAGATGAATAGTGGAAAACAATAAGTTATCATTCAAAACTGACTTTTTATTTAAATTATTATTTATTTTATTTAAATTTATTTTAAGTAAAAATAGATTTATAATACCTATATAAGTGCAATTTAATTCATTGGTGTCATTTTATAATAAAATTAGATCTATAAAATTTTATTGAACTTTTTACTGTCTTTTACCCACTTCTTTGGAGCATTTAGAAATTTACATAAAACATAATTTTACCGCTTCTATTAGTTTAATTTCAAAATTCCAAGAAACAAATTTGATATCAATATGTAAAATGTGGTTCAATAAGATGAAAATATTTTTTGGTGAATAGTAACATTTTACTTTTATTTACCACGATTAAAAGTAAAAAGGGTAATTAATGGTAAAAATGATATTATTATTACCCTAACAAATTTCCTAATTCTATTGGATATATATATTTAGACAAATAAAATAGTAATAATATATGATCCTTTAGGTCAACTTGTATTATATTAGGACATTTATTATTATTTTATTTAAAGAAGAGTTAAAAGAGTTAAAATAAAAGTTTAATAACTAAAACATTTTTAATATAGGGTTATACATAAGATAAATTCGACTATAAATATTCATTAGAAATGTGAAAATATTTCTTACATGATGGTATTTTATTTATATATTTTAGACATTATATAATTTTATTTATTTATGAAACAATGATGATGGAGTAAATACCTAATTAATGAAATATTAGACTAATTGATATTATAAATATCCAAATAAATTAAATTTTAGACTTTTTATGAATTACAATAATTTTATAGGTTACTATGACATGTTTGGGTGGGTTATATGAATTTATTTCGATGTAATAATGCTGTTATGAATTCCTAAAAAACAAAATACCAAATAGTGTCAAAATTGACATAAAATAGTTTTTAAAACAAATATTATATTATTAATTTATATTCTATTCATAAATATATAAGGTTCGTCCAAATGAATTTAATAATATTTTATATGTCACTAATAAACCACTTGATGTTATCTTGGATGTTTATAGTAAGTTTATGAACCATATAATATAAAAATACAAAGAGACATGGTAAATGTCACAAAATTTAACTAAGAGTTAAATCTAAAAGATAAAGTTAATATAGTAACTCAAACCTGTCTAAAACATATTAGTTGAGTGGTTTTAGACCCATAACCACCTTAGACTTTAAATAATTCATTTTTGAGACATTATAAACCAAATAAAATTTATTATAAAATAATATTTCTAGCTTTTCCTAAGGTTCCCCACACCCCTCTTATAAAAGGGCACTTCCCCTTCTGTCTAATTCACTACTTCAAATCCATTTTTCTCATCCAACCCCTTCTAAACTACCCTCTAAACTATCATACCTTCATTATAGTGGCCTTCCTTTAGTCATAATGATAACTTAAGAATCCCTTTTTATCAAATCAAAAGGAAGAACCCGAAGAAGAGGTAAATATTTCATCGCCTCTTTCAGGTTTTGTTCTACTTCCACTTCCACTTTCTTTGTTGTTTCCCTTATAAAAAAATCCAATATTTTCTATATAATATGATGTTATTATAAATATGGTACAACCATATTCATTATTCTACCCATCCTTTGAATGACATGTTACCATAAGTGCATACGTACAACTTACCGTCTCCACGTCATGGTGTAATTGTTATCCAATACATTATTATTTTTATGGAAATAATAATGAAGTATAATTGATTTAAATAATAAATATAACAAGATAATTATTCTGTATATATGATATACCATCCAATTATATATCATTTTAATATCAAAAGAATAATACTGTCGCTCGTGCATACGTACGGATTACCGTCTCCGTGACCACGATGAGATTCATTCCCCACCGTATCCATTCAGGAATAATTTTCATTAGATTATTAAAAATAATATTTAAAGACATAATATAATTCTTATTATGAATAAGATACATCCTATCCATAAAAACATTACTTATGTAAAAAATCATATAAAGGAATACGAATCAGTTAACACCTGAAACAACGATAAGACTAAAACATTATTAACAAAGAAATATTGAAAGATCATATATGATATCTTATTAATGTTCATGATTACTGTATAATTTAATAACAATTATTTCACCATTATACACAAGGTTAACCTACCCTCGACCAAGGAAAAGCACAGGGGATGGGGTTTCTTATCTCACTTTTAATTCTGTGAGATTTCCATTGTTCGCCACTTCTTTATTTGATGTGGTGTACTGTGTACTTCCATTTGATATATATTATCATGATTATCTTTATATTCATGGTATTATGTGATCCATTTGGTGGTTATTAACATTTTCTTATATGACTCGATTGATTACAATGAAATAAGGGTTTTTCATCTCACTTTTTATTCCTGTAAGATTCGTGCTATATTGGCCACTATTTCCTTTTGTGTGGCGTTTGTACTGTCCATGATTGTATTCTTAGTGTAATATAATTAAATTTATGAGTATTTACATCTTAATTGTATGATCCTTATTTCATGGGTTGTATGTTTCATATGTTACCAAATCAGTAAGGGAATTTCAAATTTCAATTTCCACTCAGTGGGCTTTACGCATACTTCAATGATTATTTTACTCCACGATTATGTGTGGAATCACTATTTATTATTTATGTAGTAATTTTCACTCCCCTTTTTATGGATATAATTTTGATACACATAATCACACCATTGATAATTTCTCATGTCATTTATATAAACATGATCTTAACTCAAGTTCCATTCATTGAGTTAAACATCCAAGTCATTGGTGTTGTTTTTGAAAGAATATGTGTGAATGTCCTCTGATTGATTTACAATGAATATCTAATTATACTGAGTGTATTTATATTTTTTACACATAATTTTATCATTGATTTATCCTTTACCTAAGGATACTTTCTTTATAAGGGATTTCATCTCAATATATATTCCTTTGAGAATTCTTTGTTGTTATGCACCAATTCACGTTTATATGGTGTATATACTATCATTTGACATAATATATAATGAATTACTTTATTCTAATGGTATTATAATGTTTTTATTACCTCAATTTTCTTTATTCAAGCATCCCTCATTTGGATAGTAACTCTAACTAAAATAACATTTTAAATTTTTTAAAAATTTATTCTTCTAAATCTTTCTCATTAATGTCAATGTTTTTAAAATGGTTATAAGGTTTTATTTATATATACATTAATGTTTTAAAATTAAATTTCCTTTTAAAATTTTCAAAGTTGTGTGGGAATCTTTGATTCAAAAATCTATTTTCAAATGGATTCTTGAAAAATAGTGTGACTTCTAAATGTTTTCAAGAAAAGGGGGGATATTTCTCTCAAATAGTTTTGATGATTATTTTCATCTATGTCAACATCTCTCATTATTATCGATTGAGGTTAATCTGTTACAATACAATCTTTCATATTGTAATGAAGGATTTATGTTATACTGTGTTTGTGCTATTTTTATACCATTCATGATTTGTGGATAAAGTATCGACATTTCGTATGCTAGTTTTAATACGAATTTTTATGTTAGGTTTCAAACTTTTCATATGGGGAATGTATTGGACTTAGTAAGTGATGGGTGTAGCCCTCTATAGTTCCTCAATGCATTGGTAGGTCTCTTGAGAGAAAATAGTGTCTTGGCACAAGGCCTTGAAAAAATCTTATTTGTAGTCTAGGCACAAGGCCTTGACTATGTGGTTATGAAAGTCTGGCATTATGCATTCCATCACTATGAAAGTGGCTATTGATATATCATGTAATTATTCGACTATTAGAATATCTATGTAAATAAGTAAATGGAATTATTTGATTTTATCTTTTCCATATTATTCTGAAGATCAAGTTTGAAAGGCTTTTATTTTAGTCATATATATTGCCTTAAATGTTTATGCTTATTTATGAAAGTTCACACTATATTATTATCTTACTGAGAATATGAGCTTACCTTTTTCTATGTTTTATTTTTCCTAGGATACGAAGAAGTATATTATGACTGACCTGTAGGGATAGTCTATGGGATCATAGTGTTTTCTTTAGAAATAATGTTGTTGTATTTTTTCATTTTATGATGTAATGTAAACCAAATGAATGTATCTAGTACTTCCAAGGCCACTAAACTAATTGGTATTTCAAGACGTAATCATTTGTGATGATGACAATGATACATAACAATTCACCAACTCTGGGCTTTAGGGGTCGGGGCGTTACAGTTGGTATCAGAGGAAGTTTAGTATAAATATTGGGAACAAGATTTAGATAAACTCTGATTAGAGCACATATCCCTAAGATAGACTTTGAGGATTAGTATAGAAGAACTTCCTAGAGTTTTGGTGTTGTAGAGATTTTGTGAGTTTTCCTAGAAATAAATCCATGTCTGCATACGAGCATGTAGAGGTGGCACTAGCACAGATGTACCTTGGGGTAAAACCTGAAAACACCGCTATGAGCTAGACTCTAAGGGGAACTGGTGTACAACAACGAGCCTTGCTTCACTCTTGGTGACGACACTATTGAGGGATATTCTTAGGATAATTCAAATTTTCTTTACAAAACAATTTGTAGGATTTTAATATAATATGAGAATAAATATCCATCATTAATGCTAAGTCATTTTAGATTGAAAATAAGGTGTTATGATATTCTATAGATGATTTTATGGATCACACTATGCTTTATTGTGTTAGTCAATGGATGGATTCCAAATAAAGTCATAGTAACATTGAACATGATGTACAAAGTGGGAACGAAAAAGGAAATGAGAAATGGAATGGAATGTTGATAGGTGTAAAGAATATCGTGTTCATGCCGAATCAGTTTTCAAAAAATATGATCAAAAACATATATAGTGAAAAACTATCGGACTCAACAAAGAAGATAAAGATGATGAATGATAAGAGATCCAACAGTGGAGACCATGTAGAAAAGAAAGCCCAATTTCCATCATGTATAAAATGTGTAAGGAGACACCTAGGGTAGTGTCTCAATGGAACAATGAAATGCTTTATGTGGGGGAAATAAGGACAAAATGTAAATAACTGACGTGGAAAAATGAAGATTAATATGGAAGAAAACAAAAATGATCCCAAGAATCCATTTATAGCCATTTTCTGTAAATGTAGGGGACCTGGGCATTACCTGAGTGAATGACCTGTTCTATAAGATAACCCCTTGGTCAAGGAAGAACCTGTGTGGAAATAAATGGATTATGAAATGTTTAAATGTATTACTGCTCCTTGTTGATGGGATTACTTTGGAAGTCTTTTCTCTTATGTTTAACCCTATATTTTGTTATGTGAAAATGATATTTTAGGAAGAATTTTGTTTTCTATTGTTGATATAGTTATAAATAACCATTTAGTTTTATATGATCATTGAATTTAAGGCAATTACATGTCATTAAATTTTTGGATTAAAATGCAATGTATGAGATAACATTTGTGGTGAAATTATGTTATAGTTATTTTGAAAAATTTATCTCATTTTTGGAATGTTATAAAATATAGTTTTTGAAAGATAACAATGCGTAGACCTTGTGACAACCCGTCACATCAGACAAAGTTGCAGGAATCGAACCCATAACCATAGTACGATTAGGATTTATCATCTACCACTGGACTACGTGAAGTCCCTGGTTAGTGTGACTAATTATTTTTAGTTAAATAATTTTATTGGTCAATAATAGGTTTATTTGGGATCTTTTGTCTTATCAAACGGATATCCTTAGTATAGTTAAATGATTTGGGGATTAAGTGATAAATGTTACTTTGGAAGATGTTCACTGTGTTGGGAATACTATATGCCAATGGAAAATAGAATACTATGGGATTTAATTTGAGGATTAATGGTGGATTTTTATCTATGTTTTTATTGTGGATTTATAGTGATTTGGGTTATATTTGGAAATTATTAACCTATCATAGAGAATATGTGATTAGGTTAATTACTTTTAAGTATGTGACTTTAAGAGTAGTCAATGTTATTTAGAAATACAATTTATCATGGAATACTGCGTAATCAAATTCTTCTATGTTTTGGGTTTCAATATTACTTTGGATTATATTGACAGATTTTAAGGACAATTTTTTATTGAATAGTATTTGTTAAACTTTGGGTATTGTTGGTTTAATTTTAGAAATTAAGATAAGTATTTTTTTTTCTATATAGGATTATCCTTTCTAAGGATCATCTGATCTTGTACTAACCATTTTCGTTTTGGTTAATCTCTAAATACAAGATAAATATATATAGTTTATCCTTTGTGGATTACGTGACTCTCTAGAAGTTTATTCTAGCGCTTCAGGTGTGACCAAGTCATCATGAATACTCATCGTTTAAAAAAAAGATGATTTAGTGGAAGAAATTTATTAAAGTATGAAACACTACTTAAAAAGTAAGTATATCTTTCTATGTTCTTAGTCAATCTCATAAATAAATTCCTCAACATTATGAAAAGGAACATAAAACAAAAAATATTATAGGTTTACTTTTTCTACTAGGATACTAATGAACGTTAATATCATCACAAGTTTGTGTTTTTCTTTTTGTTAACTTTATCTTAATCATGTTTTCTATCACTCTCCACCAGAACATGACATTTATTTTATCTTCTATATCCTTGTTTTCCTACATGGAATCCTTGTGGGGGTTATCTTGTGTGACCTTTGTACTTCTATTTATTTCATTTAAAGATATTGTTTTATTGACTCTTTTTATGATGTGGGACTTTCAATGAAGTTCCCAAGCCCAAATTTAAAATTACGAGGACACAATTTCCAAAATGTGGGAAGAATGTAACACCTCAAGACTTCATATTATGTTATTTTCTTTAATGTAATTCAATAACTTGCACTGCACACAACATTGAGTTCGAGCGCACCACGACTTACCAAACTAGCGGTTAAAAAGAAGTTATGAATAGTATGAACTGAATTTTGAATTTTATATACTACATATAATTTTAGAATCCATATTATGTTTTTCTTAGGCATAATATGAGAACAAATTCATTTTTTAGATAAATGAAGTATTTTTCAAAAAAATTGCAATTTTACAACATTTTAATGGAAAACCCTTTTTAAAATCAATATTTGACACTTTTATATATTCAATTTAATGAAATTAAATTCTTCTTTATAGTCGGGAAATAAAAATTTATTTTGGATAAATTTTTGGTACTTTTCTAATAACTTTTATATTTTGATGAATACTGAAAAATAATAAATTTTAATTGAAAACAACATTTTTAATCAAAATAATTTATAGTGTTAAATTATGTATTTGAATGTTTTGGAAGTATAATTAGATTATATTTTTATAATTTAATACAATTTATGTGATTATAAGTAATTTCACATTTAAATTTGACATAATCACATGTCAATCTTTTGATACTTTTTACTTTTTAAAAACCCGCTTTTTGGTTTTGACAACGGGATTTAATTTTAAATTAATTAATTCAACTTATATTATTTGAATTTGGAAAAATATAATTCATTTTTTAATTCAGAATATCAAAATTATCTTAGGTTTAATTTTTGTAAATTTTCTGAAAACATTCAATTTTTGATGAATAGTTAGAAACACTGTGTATAGATCCAAACCGACATCTTATTTAAATAATTATTTTTTTATTTAAATTTAATTTAAGTCAAAATAGATTTATAATACCTATATTAGTTCAATGTAATTCAATGGTGTCATTTTAAAATAAAATTAAATGTATGAAATTTTGTTGAACTTTTTACCGTCTTTTACCCACCTCTTAGGAGCATTTGCAAATTTACATAAAAACATAATTTTACAGCTTTTGTGAGTTGAATTTCATAAATCCAAGAGAGAAAGTTGATATCAGTAAATAAAATGTGGTTCAATAAGATGAAAATAATTTTTGGTGAATAATAACATTTTACTTTTATTTACCACGGATAAAACTAAATAGGGTAATTAAGGGTAAAAATGAAATTATTATTACCCTAAAACATTACCTAATTCTATTGGATATATGTAATTAGACCAAAAAAGACTTTAGGAATATAATATGATCCTTTAGGTCAACTTGGATTAGATTAAAAAATTTATTATTATTTTATTTAAAGAAGAGTTAAAAGAGTTAAAATCAATGTTTAATAACTAAAACATTTTTAATACAAGGTTATAAATAAGATAAATTTAACTATAAATATTCATTATAAAGATAAAAATATTTCCTACATAATGGTATTTTATTTATATTTTTTAGACATTAATTAATTTTATTTATTTATGACACAATGATGATGCAGTAATTACCTAATTAATAAAATATTAAACTAATTGATATTATAAATATCCAAATAAATTTAATTTGAAACTTTTTATTAATTAAACTAATTTTATATGTTAATATGACATGTTAGGGTTGGTAGAAGAATTGTTTTGGAAGTAATAATGCTATTAGGGATTTAGAAAAAACAAAATACAAAATAGTGTCAAAATTGACTTAGAGTTTTTAAAATAAATATTATATTATCAATTGATATTATATTCCTAAAAATATAACGTTCCGACAAAGGTCTTAAATAATGTTATGTATGTAATTAATTAACCACGTGAGGTTCCCTTGGATGTTTATAGTATGTTTATTAACCATATAATATAAAAATACAAAGAGACATGGTAAATGTCAAACAATTTAACTAAGAGTTAAATCTAAAAAATAAAGTTAATATTGTCACTAAAACCTGTCCAAAATCTATTTGTTTAGTGGTTTTATACCCATACACACATTATCCTTTAAATAATTAATTTTGGAGCCATTAGAATCCGAAAATGATTTTATTATAAAATAATATTTCTAGATTTTCCTCAGGTGCCTCTCACCCCTCTTATAAAAGGGCACTTTACCTTCACACTAATTCACACCATCAAAGCCTTTTGGCTTCGCCAAACCCTACCCAAATACCCTCTAAATTGTCTTAACTTCATCCTAGATTCTTCCCATTAGTCAGAAATCCCATCTATGAATTCCTTTTGATCAAATCAAAATGAAGAACCCGAAGAAGAGGTAAATATTTCATCAGCTCTTTCATATTCCTTTCTTCTTCCACTTCCTCTTTCTTTGTTTTTTCCATTATAAAATAATAAATATTGTTTATTCTATAAAATTTTATGTTATTATAAATATGGTACAACCATATTCATTATTCTATCCATATTTTGAATGACCTGTCACCATATGTGCATACATATGACTTACAGTCTCCACGTCGTGGTGTAATTATTATTCAATACGTTATTATTTTGATGGGTATAATAATGATCTATAATTGATGTAAATAATAAATATCACATGATAATGATTCTATATATATGATATAACATCCAATTATATGTTATTTTAATACCAAAATAATGATATTATCACTCATGCGTACGTACGGATTACCATCTCCCCGAACGTGATGAGATTCATTCCCCATCGTATCCATTCAAGAATAATATACATTAGATGACTAAAAATAATATTTAAAAATTAATATAATTCTGAATATTAATAATATACATCCTATCAACAACAAACATTACTTATATAACAATTCATATAATGGAAAACAAATCAGTTAACACCAGAAACGACAATAATACTAAATAATTATTAACAAAGAAATATTAAAAGATCATATATGATATCATATTAATTTTTATGATTCTTGTATAATTTAATAACAATTATTTCACCATTATATTCGAGGTTAAACTACCCTCGACCAAGGAAATTCACAAGGTAATGGGTTTCTTATGTCACTTTTAATTCTTTGAGATTTCCATTATTCGCCACTTATTTATTGGATGTGGTGTATTATGTACTACCATTTGATATAAATTATCATGAATATATTTATATTAATAGTATTATGTGATAAATTTGTTGGTTATTAACATTTTTTCATACGACTCGATTGATTACAATGATGTAAGGGTTTTTCATCTCACTTTTTATTCCCGTGAGATTCATGCTATATTGTCCATTATTTCCTTTTTTCAGGCGTATGTTCTGTCCATGATTGTATTATTGGTGTAATATAATATAATTTATGAGTATTTACATCTTCATTTTATGATCCTTCTTTCATGGGTTGTATGTTTCATAAGTTACTAAATCGGTAATGGAATTTCAAATTTCAATTTCCACATAGTGGGCTTTATGCATACTTCATTGATTATTTTACTCCATGATTATGTGTGGAATCACCATTTATTATTTATGTAGTTACACTCCCCTTTGTGTGGTTATAATTTTTATACACATAATCACACAAGTGATAATTTATCATGTCATTTATATAAACTTGATCTTAACTCAATTTCCATTCATTGAGATTGACATCCAAGTCATTGGTGTTGTTCTTACAAGAATATCTGTGAATGTCCTCTGATTGATTTAAAATGAATATCTAATCATATTGATTTTATTTATATTTTTCACACATAATTTTGTCATAGATTTATCCTTTACATAAGGATATTGTCTTTATAAGGGATTTCATCTCAATTTATATTCCTTTAAGACTTTTTTGTTGTTATGCACCGATTCACTTTTATATGGTTCATATACTATTTTTTGACATAGTATATAAGAAAATAATGTATTATCATGGTATTATAATGTTTTTATTACCTCAATTATTTTAATTCAAGCGTCTCTCATTTGGATTGTACCTCTAACTAAAATACCATTTTAAATATTCTAAAATTTTATTCTTCTAAATCTTTCTCATTAATGTCAATCTTTTAAAAATGGTTTTAAGGTTTTATTTATATAGAGATTAATTTTGTAAAATTAAAATTACTTTTAATAGTTTCTAAGTGGTATGGGACACTTTAATTCAAAAATATATTTTTGAACACCTTCTTGAAAAATAGTGTGACTTTTAATTGTTTTCCAAAAAAAGGGGGATATATCTCTCAAATAGTGTTGATGATTATTTTAATCAATGTAAATATAATTCATTAATATCAATTGAGGTTATTCTGTTACAATATAATCTTCCATATTTTATTTAATGAGTAATGTTTGACTGTGGTTGTGCTATTTTTATACCATTCATGGTTTGTGGATAAAGTATTGACATTTCGTATGCTAGTTTTAATACGAATGTTTATGTTATGTTTCAAACTATTCATATGTGGAATGCATTGGACTTAGTAAGTGATGGGTGGAGCCCACTATAGCTCATCGATGCATCGGTTGGTCTAATGAGAGAAACTAGTGCCTTGGAAAAAGGCCTTGACAAAATCTTATTTGTAGTCTTGGAACAAGGCCTTGAATATGTGGTTTTGAAAGTCTGGCATTATGCATTCCATCATTATTAAATTGGATATTGATATTTCATGTGATTATTCAACTAGTATAATATCCATGTGAATAGGTAAATAGAATTATTTGATTTTATCTTTTCCATATTATGCTGAAGTTGATGTTTAAAAGTATTTGGTTTTAGTATTATACATTGCCTTAAATGTTTATGAATATTTATGAAAGTTTCCGCTATATTGTTATCATTACTGACCATCTGAGATCACCCCTTTCTATGTTTTATTTTTCCAAGGATGCGAAGAAGTATATTATGACTATCCTACAGGGATAGTCTATGGGATCTCAGTGTTGTCTATGGAAATAATGTTGATGTAGTTTTCCATTTTATGATGTAATGTAAACCTTATGACTGTATCTAGTACTTCCAAGGCTACTAAACTAATCGGCCTTTTGAGACATGATCTTTTGTGATCATGCCAATTATTTGTAATAATGCACCAAATCTAGGCTTCTGGGGTCGGGGAGTTACAATTTATTTCATTTAAATAAGTTTGAAAACATTTATAGGAATATTTAAATCATTTAGTGGTCACGATAGTGTTAAATAATATTATTTTCATGTATGTGAAAACAATTTTTTTTTCATATTTTCAGAAATATCCAAATGGGTATTGTTTAGAAAATAACATGAATATTTCATTAAAACAATTGTGTAAAAAATAAAGCATGGGTAAAAATTTATTTAATAAATAATTTTTAGGGTAATAAAACATTTTTTGAAACATTTTTAGAAAACTTGTTTTTTTTAAGAACACAGATTTCCGATTGAAATGAAAAATAACGATGAACTTTTTAAAAAACATTTCTTCAATTATTTTAATAAACAAAGATTATAAAAATGATAATATAATTTTAATATAACATGAATTAATATATTATATGAAAATTCATTAGAATTATTTAGATTTTGATGATGATGTTTCAATATTTAATACTTAATCATAAAAACCCAATAAATGATGAGATTGTAACATATAACCCTTACCCTTTTGGTAATATTGAATAATAATCCAAATGAAAGGATAAAATAAAATGAAATATTAAAATATCATGAGAATAAATAAATTAATTATATTACATTCAAAGATAATGTATACAAAATCAATAAAATAATATATGTTCGTAACATAACATTTGTCATAATGAAGGAAAATTGAGACAAAAATCTCGTAGCGCATTGATAACATTGAATACATAAACCCCATGAAATATAGAGACTTGAATGGATATGGAAATACTAATAATTTTCAGGATAAATTTCACAAAATAAATTCATGGGTAGTATATAGACCACATAATAATACATTTGGTGGATATGGAATTTGTCTAAAAGAAATTAAAAAGGGACCCAAAATCTATTACCTTAATGGTTGACTTCCTTCGGTCATGTTAAAAAATACAATATAATAAATATAAGTTTATTATAAAAAAATTATAGAACAATATTAATATATATCATAAAATATATTATTTTCTTATGACATTTTATTACCTGTTTATATGCCATTCCATGTTCATGTAATGTTTTGGGTAATAACAACTTTGTTTTTCCTATATGTTTCAACTTTTTATTTCTTGGTAGTCTTAAATTAATCATGGATTAAAATAAAAAAGAATTTAAACCATGAAATAAATCTCATATATATTAATTATATATATATATATATATTTATAGTAATCTATAAAATTTAGTAATATAAAATAAATTACACTCTTCACGGAGACGGTAGACCATATGTATGCTTGAACGATGTTTTAATTTTCTTATAGGATTTAAATAAATAAAAGTGATATATATTACCATTAAAATATATTCTTTATGTAATATATATCACATATGTTTATTAAACCCATCCTTAACACTTCCATGTAAAGCGTTAATGAATCATATTGCTATGTGAGGTAGAAGTCCACCGTACACACATGGGACACTATCATATTACCAAAGATGGAGATTATGAAGTTATGAATGATATAATAGTTAAATAATCATAATAAAATAATATATTTCATATATATCATATATAACTAGTAAATATATAATTTGTTTTATCCTTGATAGGTGGTAAGGGAGAAATGTATGACATTGGTTCGTGAGACGGTAGTTCGTCGTACACACAAACAACTATTTCATAATCAATTTGATGGAAGTGTAGGTGGATTTAGGTCATGAAATTAACATATAAAAGTATTAGTATATTAAATATAATTATTTTATTATATCATCATTTTATAATAATAATTTAAGGATTTTTAGGAGTAAATAAAACAAAAACACTCATTGATGAACGTTACCATGTCTTCAGGTATCCTTCTTAGATCTGCACCAAAGGCCTTCCTAGGATGGATTAATGTCCAAAATAAGACTTCCATGATTTGAGTAGGTAATTTGGGAAGTGATTTTATTATGTATTTTCCTAACAAATGGGGTTTTATGGTGTGATGAAGAAAGGAGAGAGGGTGGCCTTTTATAAGTGAAGTGGCTGTAACACTTATAATATTTTGAAAAGATTTTATCATAACCAGGTTTTAATCATTACATAAGCCTAAAAAATGGTCCATTTTAGAACCTATAAGATTTATGGTCGAAATATCTCTAGAAAAATTATGTTGTACAAGTTGGTAGTCCATTTTTAACCCTTATCATCTTAGTTTAACTCGTCGATAGATCAGTCTTTACCTTAACCCCGATAAATATTTTTTAGTTTTTTCACTATTAATTTCATTAAAATATTATGTTGACTTAATTATAAATTATATATTATTAGGTTTTTAAATATGTAATCCATTTTAAAAAATTGATTTCATATAAGGAGAAAAAATTAATTTAAAATTAATCTAATAGACATGACGATAAAGAGAGTTTTTTAAGAGAAAATGATCAAAAGTTCACAAAGCTTCTCTATATAAATTAAATATGAAAATTATTTAAATAACCTAAATTGGATTAATTAATATAAAATTGAACTAATTTTACATTAAAACAAATTTAAAATATAATTTAACTCTTTAATTTATTTAAAATAAATGGAAGTTTTCAATTAAGATTAAGTGTTTCTCACTATTCATAAAAAAATAAATATTTTTATAAAAATATACAAAATTAACCCTAAGATAATTTTGATATTCTAATTTAAGAAGTAAGTTATAAATGTTAAATTAAATTTTTTAAAATTTCCAAAAAATAGTTTTAAAATAAGTGCATTATAAAGAGGTGACATAACCGTGTTTTTAGAAAAATATTGTTTTACGTGTAAAGTTGGATTTATTCTTATTTATTTTCAAAAAATAAATATGATTAATTTTAAATAGTTTATATAATATATACTATGTAAATTTAATTAATATAATTCACTAATGTTTTTTTATTATATTAAGGTAGAACAAACCTTTTTCATAAAAAATAGTTTTCTAAGAAAAATATTTCCTTTATTTTTAAATTGTTTTTATATTCATTTCTAAATAATTGGTCCCCAATGAATTAATTATATATAAATGTTAAAAAAATATTTTACTAATTTATTGATTCATTTTCATACATTCCATTCCAATGGCTAGGTAGTAACTATTATAGTAAATGATAATATTTTAGTAATATATCATGTTTTCTATTGACTCAGTGTCGTTTGTTACAAAAACTAAACTCAGAATTGTGTGTAATACAAGAAAAACATAGTGTTTTGTGTAGTTAAATATAAAATTATTTTTCAGTGTAATTTAAAACATGGAAGAATTAAATATAATTGAAAAAAAATTCACAAAATCTCGTGGTGTTACAAAACATTATATGTAATCTACACAAATTCGGAAGAAAAGACAAGTAGAAAATCATCATTATGATCTAGAGTTCGATGTTGAATATAAACAGTTCTTTCATATATCTCCATGTAATAAATTCATGTGTATTGGTAATAATTGAAATCTTCTTCCATGATACATCGACCTATTTTTGATTCTGGATCGCATCGGAGTTGTGATATATCGATTAACACTCCCAGTGAATCTGTATCGAGTGCACCATGTATTCCAAATATCCCTCTTGAGGAAGTAAATACCATTCCTATCATAATTATTTAATCTAGAGGTGGTACAATTGGAGATAAATCTTTTATAAAACGAGTTGATGGTAAATATCTTAGAACATAGAGACATAGTTCTATGCAACAAGACAAATCAGTAGGTCAAAGTACTATGAGGAACCATAAGTATAATGACGAGAAATGGGAACCAGAAGAAGTGTTGAAATAGAAGTACCCTCATCTTTTTTAGTGTATAAAATGAAATCATATTGGTGAAATTTTTTAAGGGTTATAGAATGTAACAAATTTTTTTTTAATAGAATCTCTCTTTAAGATAAATAAATGCATTATTAAGTAATGAAGTTATAGAAAACACATACACTAGATTGGTTATTTTGAACCATTATGAGTTATATCTTATTATATTTAGAATATATTTAAGAATCATAAATATTGATAATATAGTAATTGTATAGTTTTCATTATGACTAGTATTCAATAAGGGTGATGATACATCCAATAAACCTAGATGAAAGAAGTAATGGCCTCAACCAGTAGGATCATTCCCTGTGATTCCCATTTATCTAAGAGTACAATAGATATGGAATCATTGGTAATTTTCCTTGACCAATCCCAAAATTATATTCAATAACTAAAGCGTGAGGAAAATCATCATGGGAGAATTTCAGGATTATCAAGATCAGATACGAAACCATGTTCGACGAGCCACCCTAACAAAGTGTCATAACCGAACACCTTACCCTTAGCGAATACACTGGTGTAATAAGGGGTTTTGTATACAAACCCTAAGTGTATAATTTTTTTACTTTTTATTTTTAATAAAATAATAATTATATTTTTCTCTTTTTATTGTTGCATAATAAGTTATTAAATAATGACTCTGATAAAAATTAGATTTCTATATGATGAAACACAAATTATATTTTTTGGAAAAAATATAGTTTCAATAAATACAATCTTTTTTTTTTCTGAATTAAATAATTTTTTCAATGAATTTTATTTTTATAAAACATTATTAATAAATAATATTTATTTAAATATAAAATATAATATAATTTTATGAATCCAAATATAATTTTTACAAATGTCGCAAAAATGTTTTCATCGTAAAAATATTCATTTTTAATAATAGGGATTGCGATTTAATAGTTTAAATTCAAAATTTAAGAATTATATAAAATAAATAAATAATATTTTTCAAATCATAATGAAAGAATTATTCAATGGTTAAATTTTCATTATGTTTTGATAGAGTTAGAGTATTTGGTAAAAATATAATACATAATAAATATACAATATGTATTATGACTTCATAAAAGCCCAAAATTGATGTAATGAATACTATAAAGAGTATCCATGACCAAAATAATGTTTCCCATTTAATATAATATGTTTTTATGTTATTTTAGTTTTTTTTATAAACCCTTCATGAATACATTGAAATCTGTATTAGTTTTATGGAAATAAAATTAATTCTGTAAGAACATGACTCACATCCACATCCCTAAGGGTAATATTTCGATGATTTCATTTATTAACCTAATAAAATATTCATAAACACTCATATTTGATATAAACCATATTTTTTTAGTGTTTTTGGTGATGATTATTTTATCACATTGATTCCTAAACATAAATTTAGAGATTAATAAAGAATTCCCCACTCTTTGTTTATAAAACTCCATCCAAGATCCAATTAGTCATCACTAAAAACCCTTGATGAATAAATTTACTACATATTTCCATCTATAAATAACTCCCATTTTTTCCCCAGGTGATTAATAAGTTCCTCCCAAGCTTTTAGAAGCACCCTCTCAAGGTACGAGATCCTCTCCTTCTCCACTTTATCCAAGAACCCTCTTTATATTATTACTTTTTATTAACAATTTCTTAGGTTGGGGAATGTTTTCTAACATACCATTTACTACCATTATTATTTGCAATTGATTATAGACCCATTTCATTATCATTAAACCCTTCCATGAATGATTATGTAATCCCGTAATGCTGTGGAAATTATCCTAGAGTTTTTCCATGCCAAACATTTGTATAGTGAATACCCATCACTATTTAAACTGAATGAAATTCAACTAGATGTTTCTATCCAAAATTTATTTGGGAAAACATGTATTCATCTCAAAATCCTTAATCATTGTGTTAAAGGGATTTATTTTTTTATTTTGTATAATCAATATAGAACAAAAATGTATATTCATGATATGAATGTGATGGGTGGATGAAAAATTATATATACATCCATTGCATTGGGTAATTTTTTTTATATTATGAGATTACACGTATATTGAAAGGGAGGTTATATTAATAACAGTATATGATTATGTATTTTTAGTTATCTTTGACCTGATGTCATGATTTATGTTGTTGTCAAATTCATATATTTCCTTGAAGTTGTCATCGTGTATCATGATCTGATGATATTTTTTATGATTCTAACCCCTTTTATGTCAACTTTATATACACATTTACTAACATGTGTTTCTTTCATAATTTTTTATATCATTGTTCCCTTTCTAGGCCTTACAACTCACCTGTTCTAATGTATGTCCCTGGGTTATGACATACAGTTTTAGAAGGGCGGTGGAATTTTAAAATCATGTTGAGGAGTTTTCGGTAATGTTACTGTATCCATATTTCATGTCATTATGTTATGTAAAAAATTACCCAAACACACTTGGTCTCTTGATCTACTGGGATTTTTTTATGTGTACCTTTACATAAAAATCATGAACTAAGGTATATAAAAGATATAAGTTTTCATATGAATTGATTCAAAGAAATATTATCATTGATATAACCAAAATAAAGAGGGGTCATGAAGGATTATTGATCTCTATTATTGAGATTGTTCTTGAAGAGGGTCACTCTAGGAGTTTAGAGGATTTTCCAAAGTCATTGTGTACAACAAAAATAAAATTACTTACCTTATGGATAAACAACAATATAATTTGGATTAAATCATTTTAGGGTATGGAAATAATAACTGCACAAGGATCCTTTTTATTTTTTTTAATCCCAAAGGAAACCCATGTCTATAATGATAATAATAATATTTATTGACATGTAAAAACTAGTGAATTAACAAAATATTATTTTCTGAATAATTTTGTTAAAATTTATTTAGATAATTTTAATATATTTAATTTCTTCGTAGATCTTTAAACACAGTCCTCCATTCCTATAAAAAATTTATCAGGCCATGAATAAAGATTATATATTTAATAAATAAATATCACTACATTATTCTACAATAAATAATTTAATAAAAATTATATTACTAAATAGAAAATAACTATTTATTAACTATTATGATCATAAAAATTTTCTTGAATAATTAGTCACTAAATATATACAATCAAGAAAACATAAATAATTATTAAACCAATTATGGGAATAATATTATTTAATGTGGTAAATAAAAAATAATATTTAATATTTAATTGGAGTTCTAGATACACTTAGTGTGTGACCTTCTAGGCCTCTATCTCAGTGGTATTAGGTGGACCTGCTAAAAGTCTGAGGTTAGCATCTAACAAAACAGTAAGTAATTCATAGAGAAAGAAGATAATGCTTTATTGACACACAACCTCAAATTTATGATTAATACATAAGATATTGTCTATTATCTCAATATCTCTAATCAAGTAGGTTTCATGATATTTTTTTCAACCTATGTGAATGAGGTCACTTTCATAGAATTTCATGAAACGATATTACCCACAAAATACTATAGACATATATTTATTCAATGTGTTTCATTCCTTTAAATGGTCCTGATATATCAAATTCCATTAAAAATATAAGGTAAAATCCTTTATCTCATTAGTCATTAATGAAATATGACTCATGATACACCCAATGTAACCGACTTTTCCATGACTTATGTCGGCACATTTTTCTTCAGTACATAAAATATCCCAACTAATAATACCCATTAATAATAATATTAAATTCTAAGTTTGAATTCACAAATTTTTAGATATGAGCACCCAATGACACATATAAATGTGGATTTCTTCATGGCATGTCATGTTCTTATAATCTACTACACTAGAAATTACCAAGGGTGTATACCTTGAAAAGGTTCATCAAAGTCCTATGAGTCTCCACCGTTGGCAGCCTATATAGTTTTTTTATCATCAAATGAAATCATCAAATATACAAAATATATTTAGGAATACTTTTATGGCACTTCATGGCTCTCATCATAGCGGGGATCTAGTACAACATTTCATTGTGTAAGTTACTCTTATGAAATTATCACATACATTGTCACATTGAAGAAACATATTGGTGTGAGAAGAATAATATTAATATTGAAAAACTAAATTTTGGTCATCATAATGTTTATAGAAGTTTTTTCTTGGGAACTAGCTTCCTTAAACTCCCACTTAAACTAGATCCAGCTGCCAAGAACCTTTAGTCCACTTGATCTCACATGATAATCATACTTATTATGAGATAAGAATTTATTCAAGGGATCATCCACATTTTAGGAAAAACATCTTCCAAGAGGAATTTTTTAATATGTTTATGTACCAGCTATTTTTTATCTTTAGCATCAAATTTAATTAATTCAATATTTCACACACTATTCCTACTAAGGATGTTCTCCCTCTCAATAAATTCAAGTTGTCTTGTGACATTGAATTTCTTGTCTGAGTGGTTATATAGATAATAGCCCTTGGTTTCATTGTGATATCATATAAATATACACAACATGAATTATGGTTCTATTTTGATTCTAAACTATTCCTTAAGAAATTCCACACATTTCCATGCACCTATATGTTTGAAACCAACTTTTCCACTGTATAATGGGAATGTAATTCCATTTGAATATTTTATTGTTAGTTGATTTAGTGTGTATGTTGTAGTTTATAATTCATTTCCCCCAAAAAATAATTAATTATCTTCATGATTCATCATCAACCTTACCATATCTTTTATTGTATGGTTCCTCATCTTAGTAAAATAATTCTACTATAGTGTATAATTTTGAGTGAGTTGTGATAGAATCCCAAACACTTGTAAAAAGATAACAAACTGTTTGTTCAGTTATTCAAAACCTTGATTAGATCAAATAATAATTATGTTCTTACAATCTTGGTTATCTACCTCATTATAAAACCTTTTAATTTCCCAATGGTCTCAGACTTATAACTCATTAAGTGTATATAGTCATATCTACTCTAGGCATCAAAAAATGTTATGAAGTAAGAATATTCGATTATATATTATTATATAAAAAGGTCCAAAAAATCAGTATTTACCAATAATAGATTCTCTATAACCTATTAACCAAATCCACTTAATGGTAGTTTAGTCACTATTACATGAAAACAACAATGACATCATACAGTAGGTATTTTATCAAAAGAGTGTAAATAACCATCTTGATATAGATTTGTATAATTCTTTCTGTTTATATAAACAATATGGAGATGCCATAGTAATGTGTCATATAATTCATGTAAACATTATTCTTTATCTATTTTCAATACTCTATTTTCATAATTTAATACATCAATACTATTATTTAGTAGTTCCATACAATTATAAATATTTTCTTTGTAAAAGAGGAATTAATATTTTCAAATTTTGAAAATAAAGAAATCCATGTTAAGGAAATAAAATTGTAATATTTTCTTTGTACCAATTTTCATAAAATAATAGTCCTTTAAACAAATAATTCCAATTAAAATGGGAAGGTTTTAGTCTCTTATATCCAATGCAGTGAGTCGGTCTATATTATCTCCTTAATGATCCAGCACTACTAGAGAAATAGTATGAAATATAATTAGATCCTAAATTTGGATACAAATATTAGAACCAAAATCTATATTTAATATCCAATGTGTATATATATAAATATTATTTTTTATGATGAACACAAATTTAAATTCACCTTGTTTTTGGTGAAGTTCTTCTTCTAGTGGCCCAGTTTACCACATGCAAAAAATTCTTCATCTTTTTTCATTTGTCTATATTTGGATTTTTACTTTCTGTCAAGGTTAGTTCTTGAGATTTTTATAAGTAACATCATTATTGGTCTACTTTTCCTTTTTCTTCCTTTTCTTGTTCACCATATGGACTATGGGTTTTTCTTTCCTCATATCCTTATCAAAATATAGAATGAGATTAATAATCTATGATATAGTATTCTCATGATTACTCATATTATAATTCACAATGAAACTAATTGATTTAGGGAGTGGGGAAAGGATGTTATCTACACACATATCATCGGGTAATTTAATGCTCATGATGTATAACTTCTCTATGTGGTCAATCCTCATGACTCCATGAGGCCCAATAGGAACTATATCTATAGTAATTCATGTGAACAGTGCATTGGAGATCTCATGTCTCTCTTGTCCCAACTTATGATGATATACATTATGAAGGTGATACATGTGCATCCATTGAAGCTCATTTTACATGTATTATAACCTAAAACATTAGACATTTCTAGCATCATAAAAATTTTCCTCATAGAGAGATATTTATTTCTCACTATACTCTTGGACAAGTGCTTTAGAAAAGGGTCATCCATGACATATAATTTCCATTTATATAGTAGAATAGTTCACAACAACCTTTTAATTTCTTTGAAATTACTTCCAGTTATAAAGTTATCCTTCTCAAGTTTGGATCACAGGGATATATATTTTTTAAAAGGTTAGGGACGAAGCCACAATTTATTTTTTAAAGCAAATACCCCTTTAGACTAGGTAAAGGTAGACCCATTACATAGCCCGAAGGCCCAAGGCCAAGTGGCCAGAATCAAAGGCCTGAAAGCCCATTTTTTTCCCAAAGGACCCCTCGGTGAATAGTATTGCTATAGTACCGTGCTGCTACAGTGCTTCGTACAGTCCAGCCACCACTACAAAACCTCCTACAGTCCCTCCGCCACAGGGATATGATTGATTTCTTCTGTAATGTTTCTTCTAAAATTATGAAGATAATAATTTTAGCACTTTACCTAATTTATAAAATTAGATAGCAAATATTACATTTATTAACCTCCCACTATTTTATCAAAACCCAATATCCCTCACCATTGGCATGAAATTATCATGTTATTTGAAATTTCTAGTGGCAAAGACCCATATCCCCTTATAATAACCCTTACCTTATCCTCAAAAGTTATTTGAGAGGTTTTAGGTATGAATATTTTTTTAAATGGATTATCTCATAGTTCCATGATATATTAAGTGGACTCTATAATCCTAAAATTATCTATATGGATTTCCTCAACCCTTTCATCTCATTTATGAAAAGTTATTATTTATTATTCACACCTTGATTTGAACTATGTTATGTCGACTTACACAAGTTATAATTTCCCAAAAAATGAAAGCACCCTGAATTTGGTCACTCAAGAACTTTAGATAATTGTTTTATTTTAAATTAAGTATTGGATGGTTATAATGACATAATATATTTAATTGATGGATTTGTATATTTATGTGTAAATTAACCATTCTGTATTTAATACATTATTATTAATATTAATTGGTCTTACTTAAGTGATAAACTATGTCTTAGATTAATTTTACACATAAACTAATTTTATTTTAGTTTTATCTTTCATGCTTGTTAGTTAATTAATTAATGTGATTAAGATGAAACATCAATACTGAAATTAACCATGAAACATGACAGAAATAAAATAATAAGTGTGGTGTGATCTTGAGATTTTCCTAATGGTTAGTTAATCTTGTGAATGATTCACTACTACTCAACTAAGGGGAAAAACATTGATCCATGACTTGTTTCATGTAGAAAGTTTCTACATTTCCTCCCATCTATCACTCATATTAGTATATCCATAGATCCAAACATGAATAACCTCCACTCACCTGGGAGCTCTATCCATTACATAAGATTTTACTCACCCAAAGGTGAGTGGAACCATAGGATTGGTTTAGTGGTTTTATATAAAATTAACACATGGTCTTGCAATCCGTTACATGAGTAGAGGAGAGATAGTGTGAAAGACGTCAATTTTATTTTATATGTAAGTTCAAATGAAAAAAATTTCATATAAAGGTCTGATGTATGATCTTGATCTTCAATATACATGAAATGAATTATGAATTTAATAAAATATCATTTATACCCAATTTTTCCTATTTAAAACAAATAATGATCTAATTAATTAATTACCTCCTTTAATTTATCATAATTCTCATCCAAACTTTATTAAGATTCCCATCCATTGTCACGACCCGTCCTTGGGGCCTGTGTCGTGACTACCCCAAGCCCGCCTTCCATAGGTCAGGGGCTGGCGACAAGCACCAAAGGCATAAATCCTGATAACTGGGAAGGCATTGCCTTTATAAAACATAAACACATCCAACCAGAGTACAAGAGGAAGTAATACACTAAGTAAAAAATAAAGGGCTGAAAGGTAAATGGTCCAGAATACAAACCGAACTGAAAAGTATAGATACAATTGAACGAAAGTACAACCGAAAAGACAAACAACTGGAAGATAGAAGCAGCTCATGGGTCGTCCACCTCAGATCCTACCTGAAGGGTAGGTACAAATAACCTCCTCAATGCTCTCTCCTGCTAAACTCCTCCGAATACCGTCTCATCATTAAGTCCACCTCTGGGTACTGACTCGTCATGAGGTCCACCTCCGGGTACCGTCCAGTCCTCATACACTCGGTCTTTGTCAATGATGTCTGCCGTCTACATCCAACACAATGAGGTGCGGGCATAGCCCGTATAGGGGTGAGTATAATGATACTCAGTAGGGACCCTTAGACCCTCAAGGTCGCACTAAATCCAACAAGAATAACCACAAAGAAAAGATACAAACACGAAGTATCAACCAACTCTACATAGGTATATGACCATGCATATACCTAAGTCATCAATTACAGTTCGGCTCCAAATCACGAGCCCAAGTACAACCCAGTCCACACAGGAAAGGACAACCTAGACCACAAAAGAATTCACAACCTAGTCCACACAGGAAATCAAAAATCATTCCACACAAGAAAGCAGAACCCAGACCACACAGAAAATCAAAACCCTATCCACACAGGAAATCACAACCCAGTCCACACAGGAATGCACAACCCAGACCACACAGGAATTCACAACCCAGTCCACACAAGAATTCACAACCCAGTACACATAGGAAAGAACAACCCAGACCACATAGGAAATCACAACCCAGTCCACACAAGAAATCAAAACCCATTCTACACAGGAAATCACATTGATGATAATGATAGGAAAGTCTGGACTCATCTCACACAGGGATACTTCTCGCGAAGAGTGTTGGAGATAATTAAATGTAGCCTTTGAATCATCTCCTCTGCTTAACCCACGTAGTATCCAAGTAAAGAAGTCGACACTATCGAACCCACATAAGATCCAAGTATAATAACCATCGTTGCCGAATCCACGTAGGATCCAAGTACAATCATCATCACTGTCGAACCCACGGAGGATCCAAGTACAGTCATCCTCGCTGCCGAACCTATGTAGGATCCAAGTACAGTAACCATCGCTGCCGAACCCACGTAGGATCCAAGTACATTAATAATCGCACCAAAACCAAGGATGATCCAAGTACAGTCATCCTTGCTCCCGAACCCATGTAGGATCCAAGTACAGTCGTCATCGTTGTCGCATTCGCAACCAACTTTAGGGTTCCCGCACATATCATGATCGATTCCGGAAGGGTCCACTCAACGATCCAAGAGGTTTGATACATAAACTACCACAAAGACCATATTTGATGTATCCCAAAGTTCTGTCTTGTGAATTGGAACTCAACGTGACAGACAATGCATCTATCGGACGCCTAGTCTGTGAGTTATTAGCCTTTTAGTCCTGGGGGCCTGGTTGGTTTCGTGTATGAACCAACCCGACCATATCTCAACTGTTCCCCCAAACACTCATGTGGTATACTCAAAGGAACATTTTCTTAATGTTATTACCAATTCCACTGACAGTTTGTCAAACAGACGTCCGGTCTGAGAGTTATTAGCTTTTCCGTTCACGGGGCCTGGTTGGATTTCGGGTACAATCCAACCCGGCCATAATTCAACTGCATCCAAACCTCAGGGGAATTATTCCAAAAGAACTGTCTCACCCAGAGGAATCCAACAATGTTGATGGCTCATCAATCAAACGTCTGAATCTCAAGTTATAAGTGTTTCTACTCCAAGGGCCCGATTGATTTTGGGTTCGAACCAACCCGGTTATACCCAAAATTCGTAGAAACCTTGAGTGTAATATACCAAAACAACTGTCTCGATCCAATGAATCCCACGCAACTAACGGTGCATTGATCGGAGGTCCGTAACTCATGATATGTCCGTTTAACCGAAAACTATATGAAAATAGGGGGTATGAGCTCTGTCCGACCTGGCCCAGTACCCACTGGGTCACTCGAATCAGGTCGACCCGAACCGAGTCTGGGTATGGCCTGGTTGGTCGTGGCCAGGCCCGGCGCTGGCGGCCCGGACCGGTGCTGGCTGCCAAGCCCAGCGCTTGCGGTCCCGCCCGGCCCGCGCTGTATGGCCCGCGTGGCCCACGCGGCCCACATGGCTTGCCGACTAGGCGGAGTGGCAGCGCCTAGTGGGGCCCGCCCTAGTAGCAGTTTGGGGGGTGTTATAGCCCTTGGTTTCTACAAACAACCAGCCTTTATGGCCAGCCCGTTGGGTGACAGCGGGACCCCCCTTGGGTCCCGTCTCTTGATGGCGCCGGCGGCCGGCACTTCTGGCCACCCTTCCTTATCCACAGTGGCCCTAGGCCGTGTCTTTCTTCCACCAGCATGGCGCGACAGCGTCACACCCCACTCAGGCCATGACCCCTGTAGATCTGGCGCGGCGCGACGACGTCGCGCCCCTCCATCGCTGTCCGGTTCTACTCCAAGCGGCGCAACAGTGATGCGCCATTGCGGCGACCCGGCGACCATGCGCTGAAGACCCGCTTGTGGTCCGCCAGAAGTCGGTCGGTTCTTCGTAGTCCGCCTCCATCATCCACAAAGAACAAACAAAAGGGGAAGGGTTAGACCATTTTCGTGCAGTCTGAGCCCTACCACGTTATGATGGTATCAAGCAGCCAAAATAAACTCAAGAATTGGAGAACCATGAAGAACGGTATTAAAACCCAAACATAACAACCCCTACCTCGATTATGATGTTTTTTGACGATGTCGCAGAAAGAGAATGCAGTTGACGTCGATCATTACATCTGCCTCACACTTCATATCCGAGCTTGAGCGTCAGGAATTCATCGGAATCCGTCCTCTGTTGAAGGATTGATCTTCGTCGAGAGAGAACGTTCTTCGTCGAAAAAGGGAACCTCTCTTACTAACTCTTCATGGATTTCCCCAGCACAAGGTTTTCCAACCAAATTTAAAATAATGATTTTCCTTATTTTAATAATGTTTCCAAACATTTCAAAATCAAATCACCTAATTAATTAATTGAAGATGACTCCATTTTTTAATTATAGTGTTGGCACAATTAACGGAGAGGGGAAAGTGAAGAGATTTCATAAATAAGGGGGGTTGAAGAATTAAAAAAAAGAGTTTAAAATAATGAAGGGGGGTTTAGAGAGTTGAGGGGGAGGTGACGAGTTAAAGTCTCTTGTGGGCCCCACCACACTAAACCCTCCCATGGGATGTTAGGTGGGTCTGGGCCCCCACCTCTAACTCCACATTTGTAGGTTAATAACCACCTTCAACAATAAAATTTGTACACAACACATTTTATTTATTTTATTCTAAATCCCAATTATTAAACCTCAACCCGCTGAAAATGAAACTACGAAAAAAGGTCCCCCCAAGTAATTACTGGCACTGCGAGTTCATCGGTGCCCTTAGATTTCAGTTCCGAGCATCGGTTAAAATGATAGAAAAACCCGCTCATTCGTTCACTAAACGTACCTGAGCTAAACATCGGAAATTGATTCTGGGCCCACCGGGGCTCGGAATTATGTGCCGTCAGAAATTGTGGACTCGTAAAATTCCAAAGAAATTATGAAAAAATAATCCCTTGAAATTTTATGGTCTTTACATTACTCCCATCTCAAGTCTTTATGTCCCCGTAAAGCTAAACACAAACTAGGGAAACTAAAAAAGTTACCGAGCACACATCTGAGCCTCACGATCCCATGTGCTCTTCTGGAGGTTCCTGTGCTGCCAACGAAAGTGAAACATAGGAATCGAACGTCCCTGTAGAACCCACTACTGTCGATCCTCAACCTCTATTAGAACCCTGGGAAAGTCGCCCCGTCATCGATGTCCAGCTCTCTGTGGTCGATGATGATGAATAGGTCATGAACACATCTCCTCAGGTGAGATACGTCGATTCCATCATGCACCCGGTGCATCTGATGTGGAAAGGATAGGCGGTAAGCCACTTTTCCTACTCTGTTGGGGAGCTGGAAGGGTCTGTTGAACCTCATAGATTACTTTCCGACTCGGCCACATATCTGTAGACCTCGTCGAGGTGGGACCCGTATGAAAATGTGGTCGCCATCCTCAAACTCCAGTGGTCTCCATCTCCTATCAACATAGGATTTATGCCTGCTCTGCGTAGTCTTCATCTTCTCCTAGATGATCTGCACCTTTTTGGGGAGCCTCAAAATGGGCACATTAGTCAATCTTTGCCTCACCTCTTGAGAAGCTATGCTGGCATATTCCTTACCACATGAAGGGTTATCCTCTACATTGTCAATGCTAAAAGCGGTGCAACATCTCTGAAGAAGTCTGGCTAAAATATAAGTCTGGACGAATCATGAGTGATCGACTGCACCCACTTATGCATGTTTCTATCCTATGCTTTCTGGGGTTCCTTCTCACTGACCAAGGAAAACCCATTCCAACATTGCAGGTAAACCACAACCATTTTTTCTAATACAGTCAATCTGTGTATGAACTGTTGTATCCCATTCATTACCAAAACTAACGTCGTAAGGCCTCGATGCTCTCACCAAGTGGTTCCAACCAAAACTCTCTCCTCAAGGGTCAGATCACACTTTCGGTGTAAGCGTTATTATCGAGTCTCTTCCTAATGGTATCTCCAGACGTGATGGTCATGTCAACAACATTACTAGAAACTCTAGGTCTGGGACAAGATTCGTGGAAGGAAGGGATGATACGTATCCATGTCTATTGTTGTGGAAGCTAGTAGTAGCCACAGACCGTACTTCGAATCATTCCTAGATCCCTTAGGTCACACTCCTTGACTGCATGAAGCTACTGTCTTCCCCTGCCCTCCTGCTCCCTGAGCCTGCCGGGGACTACAAAGGCGGGTGGTTGTAACATGTCGAAATGTACACCACCTCATGCTACTCTCCTAGCTCGGCTTCCACGTCTGCTGCTCTGCAAATTTATCTGTCCTTAACACTTATTCATCTTGAAACATTTTACATGCCCATGTCTCTGAGACTGGCGCCAGTTTCCTTTTTCTTACAGCTTAAATTCACTAGCTGTATTCGTTCATCCAAAGAACATTCACCCACAAAGGTTCTCTCTAGCACACCAACATATGTAGGAATGCGTAGAGGGAAAAGTGATGGATTAGATGTCTTTAAACACACCTTTCATGGATGTACAATCCCTAAAGCACTGATCGTATCATAGTAATCAAGTACCAAAAATGATCGGTACTCCTCAATGACTACTCAGCTACCGACATGTCTTCCCACTGAAGCTGTATAAGCTCTAGAAAACTCCCAGCCACCTCCTCAAGCCAGTCCTCAGCCGCCTGTGAGTCATCCTCTCCTTGGAACCGGAGGGATATCTGATACTGAAACACGAGTAATACACTAATCCTACATGTGTCATCTATAGGTACCACTGGTTGAAACTGCTGACCAACATGTAGTGATATAGCTGGCACACTACCCGAAGGTACTATCTCAGGAATCAGTCCACATACCAAAGGCTCATAACTATGCGGACCAACCTCATTGTCACTCATTGGGAAACACTAGTATCTAAGATCAACATCTTCTCTAATAGTTTCTAAACTAGGTGTAGAACTCTAACAATTCCCTCTAGCCAGTCCACTGCTACCTGGGACTCTGTCTCGCCTCGTAACCTCGGAGGCCTCTACTGCTGGAACACATGCAACGTGATCTGCCTGCGTGCACTGTCCATTAGTATAGCTGGTGGCATATACTTCTCAACCAGTGGTGCTGCTGCTGGTACACCACCAGAAGGTGCCATCATAGCAAGAGGGCCCTACACCGGAGCCTTGTCGCTCGGTGGTTCTTCATCGTGTACTCTCTCGGGAACCCTAGCTAGATGTATTCATAGCGGCATCCTGATAATGAATAGGTGCACCATGTTCAAATAGTATACCTGTTGAGCCGAAACAACATAATAACAAATAAAACTTTTGAAACACACACGCAATCAGTGTTTTCATGCACTGAGTCGGAAAATCAGACGTCAGGGTCCTAGTGTATGGATACGTCGGCCGCCCGCAGCAACACTGGACTCCCTGAACTGAAAACCACACTTTGTACTCTTAATACTATTGCTTCACAGAAAGAAAATATCAGATTCTTAAGTTCTGCGGTAGAACCGACTCCTCTGATACCAATTTGTCACGACCCGTCCTCAGGGCTCCTGCCGTGACTACCCCAAGTCCGCCTTTTATAGGCCAGGGGATGGCGACTAGCACCAAAGGCGTAAATCCCGATAACTGTGAATGAAATGACTTTATAAAATATAAACACATCCAACCAGAGAAAAAGCGGAAGTAATACACTATGTACCAAAGAATGTTCTGAAAGGTAAATGGGACAGAACACAAACCCAACTGAAAAGTACAGCTAGAACCGAACGAAAGTACAACAGAAAAGACAAACAGCTGGAAGATAGAAGCAGCTCCTGGGTCGTCCGCCTCGAATCCTACCTGAAGGGTCGGTAAAGATAACCTCCTCAACGCTCTCTCCCATTAACCTCCTCCGAGTACCATCTCATCGTGAAGTCCACCTCCGGGTACTGACTCGTCGTGAGGTCCACCTCCAGGTACCGTCCAGTCCTCATACACTCTGTCTCTATCAGCGCTGTCTGTCGTCTGCATCCAACACAATGAGGTGCGGGCATAGCCTGTGCAAGGGTGAGTATAACGATACTCTGTAGGGACCCTGAGACACTCAAGGTCTCACTAAATACAATAAGAATAACCACAAATAAAAGATACAAACACGAAGTATCAACCAACTGTACTTAGGTAAATGCCCATACATATACCTAACTCATCAATTCATGTTGGGCTCCAACTCATGAGCCCATGTACAACCCATTCCACACAAGAAATCACAACCCATACCACACAGGAGTTCACAACCCATTCCACACATGAAATCACAACCCAGTCCACACAGGAAATCACAACCCAGACCACACAGGAAATCACAACCCTGTCCACACAAGAAATCACAACCCAGTCCACACAGGAAAGCACAACCCAGACCACACAGGAATTCACAACTCAGTCCACACAGGAAATCACCACCCAGTCCACACAAGAATGTACAACCCAGACCACACAAGAAATCACAACCCATTCCACATAAGAAATCACAACCCAGTCCACATAGGAAATCACATCGATAATAATGATTGGAAAGTTTGGACTCAACTCACACAGGTATACTTCTCACAAAGAGGGGTGGAGAAGATTAGATATAGTCTATGAATCATCTAATCTTCGGAACCCACGTAGGATCCAAGTACAGAAGTCGTCACTGCCGAACCCATGTAGGATCCAAGTATAGTAACCATCGCTGCCAAACCCACATAAGATCCAAGTACATTCGTCATCACTGCCGAACCCACAGAGGATCCAAGTACAGACTTCCTCGATGCCGAACCCACGTAGGATCCAAGTAAAGTAACCATCGCAACCGAACCCACGTAGGATCCAAGTACAGTCATCATCACTTCCGAACCCACGGAGGATCCATGTACCGTCGTCCTCGCTGCCGAACCCACATAGGATCATAGTACAGTCGTCATCGTCGTCGCAGTTGCAGCCTGCTCTAGGGTTCCCGCACACAGCACACTCGATTCCAGGAGGGTCCTCTCCAAGAGCCAAGAGGGTCGATACATCAACTGTCACAAAGTCCAAAGTTAATGTATCCCTAAGTTCCTTCTAATCAATAGGAAATCAACGCGACAGACGACGCGTCTATTGGGTGCCCGGTCTGTGAGTTATTAGCCTTTTAGTCCCGGGGGCCCGGTTGGTTTCGTGTACGAACCCACCTGAACTTATCTGAACTGTTCCCCAAACTCTCATGTGTTAAACTCAAAGGAATTGTTTCTCAACGTGATTACCAACTCCACTGACGGTTCGTCAAACAGATGTCCAGTTTGAGAGTTACTAGCTTTTCCGTTCACGGGGCCCGGTTGGATTTCGGGTACAATCCATCCTTGCCATAATCCAACTGCGTCCAAACCTCAGGTGAAGTATTCCAAAAGAACCGTCTCACCATGAGGAATCCATGAAATTTAATGACTTTTCAATCAGACATTCAGAGCTCAAGTTATAAGTGTTTCCGCTCCGAAGGCCCAGTTGGTTCAGGTTTCGAACCAACCCGGCTATACCCAAAATTCACAGAAACCTTGAGTTTAATATACCAAAAATACCGTATCGATCCAAAAATTCTATACAACAAACAGTGCGTTGATTGGAGGTCTGTAACTCATGATATATCCATTTAACCGAAAACAGTCTGAAAATAGGGGGTTTGGGCCCGGTCCGACCCAGCCCAATACCCCATGGGTCGGCCTGAATCGGGTCGACACGACCCGGGTCTGGGTCCAGCCCGGATGGGCGCGGCCCGGCCCGGATGGTGTGGCCTGGCACGGTGGTGGCGGCCCGGCCCGGTGCTGGAGGCCTGCCCGGCGCTGGTGGCCCGACCAACCGCTGCCGGCCCGACCCGGCGCTGGCGGCCTGACCCGGCCTACGCGGTCCAGCCCACGTGGTCCATGCAGACCACGTGGATGGACGAACAGGCGGGGTGGCAGCGCCCAGTGGGGCTCATCCTAGCCGCGGTTTGGGGTGGTGATACAACCCCCGGTTTCTACGAACAGTCGGCCATTATGGTCAGTCCCTTGGATGACTGCGGGACCCCCCTTGGGTCCCGCCTCTTGATGGCACCGACGGCCGGCACTGCCGACCGCCCTTCTTTATCCACCGCGGCCCACTCCGGCCGCTGCCGCTGTAGCTCTGGCATGGCGCGAACGGCGTTGCGCCCCTTCACCGCGGTCCGAATCTACTCTGCATGGCACGATAGTGCCGCACCATTGTGGCCACCCAGTGACCATGCGCTTACAACCCACTTGTGGTCGGCCCGACGTTGGCCGGTTCACCGCATTCTGCCTCCATCGTCCACAAAGAACAAACAAAAGGGGATGGTTCAGACCGTGTTCGTGCGGTCCGAGCCCTTCCTCATCATGATGGTATCAAGCGGCCAAAAGAAAATCAAGAATTGGAGAACCATGAAGAACAATATTAAAACCCAAATATAACAACCCCCACCTCGATTATGATGTTTGTTGACGACGTCGTGGAAAGAGGAGGAAGTTGACGTCAATCATTGCGTCCGCCTCGCACTTCATATCTGAGCCTGAGTGTCATGAATTCTTCGGAATCCAACCACTGTTGAAGGATTGATCTTTGTCGAGAGAGAACATTCTTTGTCGAAAGATAGAACCTCTCTTACTAACTCTTCAAGGATTTCCCCAGCACAAGGTTTTCCAACCAAAATTAAAATAAGGTTTTTCCTTATTTTAATAAATTTTCCAAATATTTCAAAATCAAATCGCCTCATTAATTAATTGAAGATGACTCTATTTATTAATTGGAGTGTTGGAATAATTAATGGAGAGGGGAAAGTGAAGAGATTTCATAAATAAGGGGGGTTGATGAATTACTCAAAGGAGTTTACAATAATGAAGGGGGGTTTATGGAGTTGAGGGGGAGGTGAGGAGTTAGGGTCTCGTGTGGGACCCACCACACTAAACCCTCCCATGGGAGGTTAGGTGGGTGTGGTCCCCCACCTTTAACTCCCCATTTCTAGGTTAATAACCACCTTCCAAAATAAAATTTGTACACAACAAATTTTATTTATTTTATTCTAAATCCCAAATATTAAACCTCAACCCGCTCAAAACACAACAACGAAAAGGGTCCCCCTACGTAATTACTGGCACTGCGAGTTCATTGGTGCCCTCAGATTTCAATTCCATGAACCGGATCAAAAGATTGAAAATCCCGCTCGTTCGTTCACTGAATGTACCGGAGCTAAACTTCAGAAATTGATTCCAGGCCCACTGGGCCTTGGAATCAAGTGCTGTCAGAAACTGCAGACTCTTAAAATTCCAAAAAAATTAAGAAAAAAAAATTTTCTTGAAATTTTCAGGTCTTTACATTACTCCAACCTCATGTCTTTACGTCCCTATAAAGATAAAACACAATCTAGGGAAACTAAAGGAGGTACTGAGCACACATCTGAGCCTCACACTTCCATGGTCTCTTCTGGATGTTTTCGTACTACCAACGAAAGCAAAAAAGAGGAATCGACCATCCCTGTAAGACCCGATCCTATCGATCCTCAACCTCTACTGGAACCCTGATAAAGTTGACCCATCATCAATGTCCAGCTCTCCATGGTCGATGATGACAGATAGGATGTGCACACATCTCTTCTACTGCGATACGTGGATGTCGTTGTAAACCCAGTGCATTTGAGGTGGAAAGGATAGGCAGTAAGCTAGCTTGCCTACTCTGCTGGGGTCCTAGAAAGGTCACGTTGAACCTCTGAGATTACTTGTCGCCTCAGCCAAATATTTGTAGACCTCATCGAGGTGAGAACCTTAAGAAAACGTGGTCTCCATCCTCAAACTCCAGTGGCCTCCATCTCCTATCAACATAGAATTTCTGCCTGCTCTGCGCAGTCTTCATCTGCTCCTGGATGATCTGCACCTTCTCTGGGAGCCTCCAAATGGAGGCACTAGTCAATCTTTGCCTCAGCTTATGAGAAGCTCTAATGGCATATACCTGACCACATTAAGGTTTTCCCCTACATTTTCAATGCTAAATGTGGTTCAACAACTCTGAAGAAGTCTGGCTAAAGTCTATGTTTGGATGACTCATGAGTGATCGACTGCACCCACTTATGCATGTTTCTATCCTATGCTTCCCGGGGTTCATTTTCACTGTCCAAGGAAAACCCATCCCAACATTGTAGTAACCCACAACCATTTTTCCTAATACAGTCAATATGTGTATGAACTATAGTTGCCCAGTCCATACCAAAACTAACGTCGTAAGGCCTCGACGTTGTCACCAAGTGGTTCCAACCGAAACTCTCGTCTCAAGGGTCAGATCACACCATCACCGTAACCGTGATTATCAAGTCTCCTCCCAAAGGTATCTCTAGACGTGAGGGTCAAGTCAACAGCTTAACCAGAAACTCTAGGTCTGGGACAAGATTCGAGGAAGGAAGGGATGATTCGTATCCATGTCTATTGTTATGGAAGCAAGTAGTAGCCACATACCGTACTTCAAATCATTCCTAGAGCCCTTGGGGTACATTCTTTGACCGCATGTAGCTATTGTCTTCCCCTGCCCTCCTACTCCCTGAGCCTGGTGGGGACTACAAAGGCGGGTGGTTGTAACATGTCGAAATGTACACCACCTCATGCTGCTCTCCTAGCTCTGCTTCCACGTCTTGTGCTCTGCAAATTCATCTGTCCTTAACTCTTCTTCTTCTTGAAACATTATACATGCCCTAGTCTCTGAGACTGGTTCCTGTTTTCTTTTTCATACAACTTAAATTCACTATATGTATCCGTTCATCCTAAGAACATTCAACCAAAAAGGTTCTCTCTAGCACCCTAACATAAGTAGGAATGCATAGAGGGAAAAGTTCTCGCTCGGATGTCCTTAAACACACCTTGCTCGGAAGTCCGAGCCCTGAATCACTGATCTTATTGTAGTCATTAAGTACCAAAAATGATCGGTATGCCTCGATGACTACTCAACTACCGACATGTCGTCCTGCTGAAGCAGTATAAGCTCTAGAAAACTCTCAGCCACCTCCTCAAGACAGTACTTAGCTTCCTTTGAGTCGGGATCTCCTCGATACCTAAGGGATATCAGATGCTGAAACACATGTAAGGCACTAGGCCTACATGTGTCATCTACTGGTACCATAGGTTGAAACTGCTGAACAACATGTAGTGATATAGCTGGCACACTACCTGAAGGTACTATCTTAGGCATCGGTCCACCTACTGAAGGCTCATCACTATGCGGACCAACCTCATGGTCACTCATTGGGAAACACTAGTAGCTAAGATCACCCTCTTCTCTACTAAGTCTAAACTAGGTGTAGAAATCTAGCAATAGCCTCTAGCCAGTCCACTGCTGCCTGGGAATTTGTCTCGCCTCGTAACCTTGGAGGCCTCTACTGCTGGAACTCATGAAACACGCTCTGCCAGCGTGCACTATCCATTAGTACATTTAGTGGTATCTACTTCCAACTGGTGGTGGTGTTGTTGGTGCACCACTCGAAGGTACCAACATAGCAAGACGGCCCTACATTGGAGACTCGTCGCTCGGTGGGTCATCATCGTGTACTCTCTCGGGAACCCTAGCTAGATGTATTCATAGTGGCTTCCTGATAAGGAACAGGTGTGCCACGGTCAAACAGTATTCCTAGTGATCTGACACAACGTAATCACAAATAAAACTTTTGAAACACACACATAATCAGTGTTTTCGTGCATTGAGTTGGAAATCAGAGGTCCAGGTCCTGGTGTATGGATACGTCGGCCGCCCGCACAAACACTGGACTCCCTGAATAGAAAACCAAACTTAGTACCCTTAACACTATTGCTTCATAGAAATAAAATATCATAGTCCTAAGTTCTGCGGTAAAACTGACTCCTCTGATACCAATTTTTCACGACCCATCCTCGGGGCCCGTGTCGTGACTACCCCAAGCCTGCCTTCCAAAGGCCAGCAGCTGGCGACTAGCACCAAAGGAGTAAATCTAGATAACTAGGAAGTAATTTCCTTTATAAAACATAAACACATCCAACCAGAGTATAAGAGGATGTAATACAATAAGTACAAAAGAAAGTACTAAAAGTTAAATGTCCCAGAATACAAACCCAACTGAAAAGTATAGATACAACTGAACAAACGTACAATAGAAAATACAAACAACTGGAATATAGAAGAAGCTCCTAGTTTTTCCACCTCAGATCCTACCTGAAGGGTAGGTACAGATAACCTCCTCAACGCTCTCTCCCGCTCACCTCCTCCGAGTACCGTCTCGTCGTGAAGTCCACCTTTGGGCACTGACTCGTCATGAGCTCCACCTCTGAGTACCGTCCAGTCCTCGTACACTCGGTCTCTGTTAGCGATGTCTGTTGTCTGCATCCAACACAATGAGGTGCAGGCACATCCCATGCAGGGGTGAGTATAACGATACTCATAAGGGACCCCAAGACCCTCAAGGTCTCACTAAATACAACAAGAATAACCACAATGAAAAGATACAAACATGAAGTATCAACCAACTCCACTTAGGTATATGCCCATACATATACCTAAGTCATCAATTCCAGTTTGGCTCCAAATATTGAGCCCATGTACAACCGAGTCCACACTGGAAAGCACAACCCAGACCACAAGGGAGTTCACAACCCAGTCCACACAAGAAATAACAACCCAGTTAACACAGGAAAGCACAACCCAGACCACACAAGAAATCACAACCCAGTCCCCACAGGAAATGACTGCCCAGTCCACACAAGAAAGCACAACACAGACCACACAGTAATTCACAACCCAGTACACATAGGAAATCACAACCCAGTCCACACAGGAAAGCACAAACCAGACCATACAAGAAATCACAACCCAGTCCACTTAAGAAATCACAACCTAGTCCACACAGGAAATCACATCAATGATAATGATCGGAAATTCACTACCCGACTCACACAGGTTTACTTCTCATGAAGAGGGGTTGAGATGATTAGATGTAGTCTCTGAATCATCTCATCCACCGAAACCATGTATGATCCAAGTACAGAAGTCGTCGTTGTCAAACCCACGTAGGATCCCAGTACAGTAACCATCGCTGTTGAACCCACGTAGGATCCAAGTACAGTCGTCATCACTGCCGAACCCATGGAGGATCCAAGTACAGTCTTCCTCGCTACCGAACCCACGTATGATCCAAGTATAGTAACCATCGCTGCCGAACCCACGTAGGATCCAAGTACAGTCATCATCACTGCCGAACCCATGGCGGATCCCATTACCGTCGTCCTCACTGCCGAACCCACGTAGGATCATAGTACATACGTCATCATCCTCACAGTCACAGCCAGATCTAGGGTTCCCGCACACAACATCCTCGATTCTGGGAGGGTCTGCTCAACGAGCCAAGAGGGTTGATATATCAACTATCACAAAGTCCAGATTTGATGTATCCCAAAGTTCCATCTCGTTAATAGGAACTCAACGGGACAGACGGTGCGTCTATCAGACGTCCGGTCTGTGAGTTATTGGCCTTTTATTCCCGGGGCATGGTTGTTTTCGTGTATGAACCATCCTGACCATATCTGAACTGTTCCCTAAACTCTCATGTGGAATACTCAAAGGGACTGTTTCTCAACATTATTACCAATGATACTGATAGTTCGTCAAACAGATGTCTGGTCTGAGAGTTATTAGCTTTTCCGTTCACAGGGCGCGGTTGGATTTCAGGTACAATCCAACCCGGCCAAAATCCAACTACGTCCAAACCTCAGGTGAAGTATACCAAAAGAACCGTCTCACTAAGAGGAATCCAAAAATGTCTATGGCTCGTCAATCGGACGTCCGGAGCGCATGTTATAAGCTTTTCCTCTCCAAGGGCCCGGTTGGTTTTGGGTTCGAACCAACCCGGCCATACCCAAACTTCACAGAAATCTTGAGTGAAATATACCGAAATTACCGTCTCGATCCAAAGAATCATACGCAACTGACGGTGTGTTGATCGGAGCTCCGTAACTCATGATATGTCTATTTAACTGAAAAAGGGCCGAAAATAGGATGTCTGGGCCCGGTCCGACCCGGCCCAATACCCCCTGGGTCGGCCCAAACCGGGGAGACCCGACCCGAGTTTGGTTCCCGCACGGTTCGGCGCGGCCCGACTCTGCTAGCGCGTGCCGGCCCGGCACTAGTGGCCTGGCCTGGCGCTGGCGGGCCGGCCTGGCCGGTGCGGTCCGGCCTGCATGGCCCATGTGGCATGCATGGCTGGATGACCAGGCGTGGTGGTGACCCCTAGTGGGGCCCGCCCTAGCCGCGGTTTTGGGGGGTTTTACACCCCCGGTTTCTACGTATAGTCGTCCTCTATGACCGGCCCCTTGGATGACCGCAGGACCCCCTCCGCCACGGTCTGACTCTACTCCACGCGGCACGACAGTGCCGTGCCATTGCGGCGACCTGACGACCATGCGCTAACGACCCGATTGTGGTCGGCCCGACGTCGTCCGGTTCTCGGCAGTCTGCCTCCATCATCCACAAAGAACATACAAAAGGGGAAGGGTCAGACCGTGTTCGTGCGGTCCGAGACCTTCCTCATCATGATGGTATCAAGCGGCCAAAAGAAACTCAAGAATTTGAGAACCATGAAGAACAGTATTAAAACCCGAACATTACAACCCTTGCCTTGATAATGACGTTTTATGACGACATCTTGGAAATATGATGAAGTTGTCGTCGATCATTGCATCAGACTCACACTTCATATCCGAGTTTGTGCGTCAGGAATTCATTGGTATCTGACCTCCATTGAAGGATTGATCTTCATTGAGAGAGAACGTTCTTCATCGAAAGAAGGAACCTCTTCTACTAAATCTTCAAGGTTTTCCCCAGCACAAGGGTTACCAACCAAAATAAAAATAAGGATTTTCCTTATTTTAATAAATTTTCCAAACATTTCAAAATCAAATCACCTCATTAATTAATTGAAGATGAATCCATTTATTAGTTAGAGTGTTGGCATAATTAACGGATAGGGGAAAGTGAAGATATTTCATAAATAATGGGGGTTGAAGAATTAAACAATGGATTTTACAATAATGAAGGGGGTTTAGGGAGTTGAGGGGGAGGTGAGGAGTTAGGGGCTCGAGTGGGCCCCACCACACTAAACCCTCCCATGGGAGGTTAGGTGGGTGTGATCCCCCACCTCTAATTCCCCATTTTAGGTTAATAACCACCTTCCACAATAAAATTTGTACACAAAAAAATTTATTTATTTTATTCTAAATCCCAAATATTAAACCTCAACCCGCTCAAAAATCAACTACGAAAAAGTTCCCCCTAAAAAATTACTGGCACTACGAGTTCATCAGTGCCCTCAGATTTCAATTCTGAGCATCAGTTAAAATGATAGAAAAACTCGCTCGTTCGTTCACTGAATATACCCGAGCTAAACTTCGGAAATTTATTCCGGGCCCACCGGGCCTCGGAATCAGGTGCCGTCAGAAACTGCAGACTCATAAACATCCAAAACAAATTAAGAAAAAAATTTCCTTTTAAATATTCAAGTTTTACATCCATCATTGTTTTAAATAAGTTAAATAATTAATTTAAAATTAACTAAGTACAAAACATGTGCCTTTGAGGAAACATGAAGAGTACTAATTTGAAAAACCCAATGTTTATGAAATTTGTATAAAATTTACCCATGCTGAATGTATCATATATTTATGACCATATGATTTTATGGAGTAAACTGTCAAATAAAAAACACAAATATAGATGTTATTTATGAAGCATATCATGTCTTGATGTATTGGAGTTGGGTCCCTAGAACCAATTACTTTTTACTTTATATTAAATGTACATTCTACGAATTGAATCTTAATTTAATTACCTTATCACATATTGATTATTCTTATATAGATCATTAATGTGATAATTCTCTAGAGTATCTATCACATAGAAAAGTTCATAGAAGTTCCCCACTATGTTGAGAACCTTGAAATCCCATTACAATATTATTAAACCCTGTTATATGGTTAGATAACATTCTTTGATGGGGAACATAGTATTCTGATTGTTAGGTGAGAGTAACCTTATTAAGGTAAGAATTTTAAAGACCCGTAAAATTCAAGGGAAATTTTTTCATAATTTGTTTGGGATTTTACAAAAACTCTCTTTCTGACGGCACTTGATTCCAAGGCCCGGTGTGCCCAGAATTTTTATCCGAAGATTGGCTCGGGTATGTTCAGTGAACGAACGAGCGGGTTTTCCTAACTTTTGAACCGGTGCTCGGAATCAAATTTCGAGGGCACCGATGAATTCGCATTGCCAGTAATTTCTTAGGAACACCTTTTCCGGAGTTCTGTTTTCACGGGAGGAGTTGTTAAAAATTGTGGAAGGTAAAATAAAATTGAGCTTTAATTTTATTTTATTTTCACAAGTGGTTATCCGTTATGTGGAAGTTGGGAAACTATCCTAGAAAGGTTATGAGGGTCGTGGGCCCACACGAACCACACCCCTTCATATTCCCTAACTCCTTCAACTCACCATTTTATTAGATAACTTATGTTTATTAAATGTTTGAGTTTAATTTGAATGTTTGAAATTAAAATTCTTAAGACTTGAGTAATAAAATAAGACTAGAAACATATTTTATTATTGTTGGGTTTTGTTGTGATGAGACTTGGGAGAAAAAGAGAAGACTTGAGGTTCATCGTTCTTTGTCGAATAAACGCGAAGAACGCACCGCCGCCGACAAAGAACGCTGACCTCCGACGGTGAGGGACGCCTTCCCCGGAGATCAACAAACTCCAACGACCCTCTCCTTCCGAGACGCCTTCTTCCGCGACGTGCAATTCCGCGACGAACCTCTATTCAACCTGCGCTTGAGGTAGGGGAATTTATTATTGTTGATATTCGTGATTTTCTTCCGTTGACGTTACTCGTTCAATTGCACCGCTTGCTATCGATTAACTGGAGGGAGTCGGACCGCACAAACACGGCCGACCATCCTCCCTTATTTTTTGTGTTGTTACGGTTCGAAGGAAAGTGACGCGGTGTCGTCACACCGCGCGGGAACGTGCGGCAAGGATGCATGGAACCATCGCGCCACACAATTGAAATCGAACCAAGCCGCGGCGCTGTCGCGCCGCGCCGGAGAACCTCAAAGACACCGCGGTTGGAGAGGGGCCACGGCGGAGGGGCGCGGCGCCGTCGCGCCGTGCCAGACGGATCAAGGCCGTGGCAGAGCAGGGACCGGCGGCCGGTTCCGAGCCGCCGGCGTCGGAGCAGGGGGACCAGCCCATGCCTGTCCCGTGGTGGAAGCAGCCGGCCGACCAGAGCGGGATGGATGGACAGAGGAAGAGCTGGGGGTTACGACCCCCGACTGGCCGGACAAGAGCACCCCCCCCCCCACATGGGGGCTGTAGTTACGAAACAGGGGGGTAGCCCCCCACCCCCCCATCCGCTCGTCCAAAATGGCCGAGCCACCTGGCTAGTGCCAGCGCGCCGGGCCGGGACGCTCCCTAGCGAGCCGGACCCGGACCTGGGTCGGGTCGACCCGGTTCGGGCCGACCCAGGGGGTCTCGGGCCGGGTTGGTCCGGGCCCGAAACCCCCACTTCCGTACCTCTTTCGATCTTTTTCCCATAACATGGGCTACAAATCTCCGATCAACGCACCGTCTACGGAGATGTGATCCTTGGATCGAGATGGTCATTTCTCTATATTACGATCAAGGTTTTTGAGTACATTGGGTTCAACCAGGTTGGTTCGAGCACGAAACCAACTGGGCCCTCGGAGCAGAAACACTTATAACTTGAGCTCTGAACACCCGATTGACGTGCCGTCAACTTTGATGGATTCCTCTAAGTGAGAAGAACCTTTTTTCTTACTCTGCTCGAGGTTTGGACGTAGTTGGAGTACAGTCAGGTTGTTTTTGACTTAAAAACCAACCAGGACCCTAGGACGAAAAAGCCAATAACTCTCAGACCGAGTGTCTGATTGACGCGCCGTCTGTGACATTGAGTTCCTGTTGACGATACAAAACATTTGGATACATCAACTTCAGACTATGTGTCAGTTGATGTATCAGCCCCTCGGCTCGTGGAGCTGACCCTCTCGAATGAGCTCGCTGTGTGCGGTAACCCTAGAGCTGGCTTCGACTGCGACGACGATGACGACTGCACAGAAATCCTTCGTGGATTCGATGACGACGACTACATCACTCAGCGATCCTACGTGGATCAGTGCTACCAATCTTGTGTGGGTCAGATCCTGTGTGGGTCAGCGCTTAGCGGTCCTGTGTGGGCCAGCGCCTACAGATCCTGTGTGGGTCCGATCCGGTGTGGGTCATTGCAGGGGTTAGTTACCTATCGATCCTGTGTGGCTCATTACGGGGGTTAGTTACCTATTGATCCTTTTTGAGTCATTACGGGGGTTAGTACCTATAGATCCTGTGTGGGTCCGATGGATTAGATGAATCAGTGGCTACATATGATATCCTGTGTGGATTACATTATGCATTCCTATGATGACTGGGTTGTGATTTACTATGTGGATTGGGTTGGGATTCCCTGTGTGGACTCGGTTGTACTTGGGCTCAGATGTTGGAGTTGAACTGGAATTGATTACTTAGGTATATGTATGGGCATATACCTAAGCAGTGTCAGATGTTACTTCGTGATTGTATATTTCCTTTGTGAATCATCCTTTATGGATTTTGGGAGACCTTATGGGGTCTCGGGGTCACTACTGAGTAGCTTATACTCACCCCTGCATGGGTTACACCCGCACTACGTTGTGTTGGTTGCAGACAACGGACAACGCTGATCGTGGATGAGGCACGAGGAGCTAGTCAGTACCTGGAGGTGGACCACTGGGCGGGGCGTACTTGGAGCAGATGGCTGGACTCGAGGAGCTGAGTAGGCTATCTGTACCCACCCTTCAGGTGGGACTTCCAGTGGATGGCTCAACGTAGTGGCTTACTTTTTAGTTGTTGTACTCCCTTTTTCAGTTGTACTTTACTTCTAGTTTGGGTTTGTATACTGGCCCACTTACTTTTCTACACTTACTATTGTACCCAGTTATTTCTAAGTGTTTACTTATGCTTGCTTACTCTGAGTGTTTGTTTCCTTTAAAAAGGCAATGCTTTCCCTTTTATCGGGAATTATACCTTGGTGCTAGTCGCCAGCCCCTGGCCTATGGAAGGCGGGCTTGGGGTAGTCACGACACGGGCCCTGAGGACGATTCATGACAAATTGGTATCAGAGGAGTTCGATTCTACCATAGAACTCAGGACTCTGATCTTTTTCTATGTGAAGAAATAGTGTTAAGAGAATTGAGTGTGGTTATCAGTCCAGTGAGTCCAGTGTTGATGCGGAGGACGACGTATCCGTACACCAGGACCCTGACTCATGATTTCCGACTCAATGAACGAAAACATTGATTTCATGTGTGTTTCAAGTTTTCTTAGTGATTACTTTGTGTCAGATCACCAAGTATACTTTATTAACCGTGGCACAACTGTTTCTTTTCAGTATGGCCCCACGACGACATCAATCTAGGCTTCTGAGCATTGTACGTGACGACAACCCACCGAGCGATGATGCCTCTGTAGAGGGCCCTTTGATAGCAGAGGCACCGGCCGTACCTCTACAAGCCGAGCCAACGATGCAACCAACCACAGCCGCTGACGGTGCACATCTCCTTAGTGCACTGCACGAGTTTTAGCGTCAGAGACCACCCAGGTTCCATGGGGAGACGGACCCACAGGCAGCCGAGGATTGACTGGAGGCAGTTGTACGAGTTTTCCATTTGGTGGGGACACCAACAGACCTCATGGTGATCCTTGCAGCAAGTCCCCTACACACGGCAGCAAGAAGATGGTGGAGGTTGATGCTCTAGGTGCACGACGAGGCATCTCTCCTCTGGATGGACTCTGAGAGCCTCTTCCACTCGGAGTTCGTCCCATCCACCCTCCGTGCAGTGCGCATCCAGGAGCTTCTAAAATTGCGGTAGGGCAACTTGACGGTCGCCCAGTACTCGGCGGGATTTACTGATATCTCATGTTATTCGAAATCCATGGCACGTGACCCATTCTTCTGGGACCAGACCTTTGATCATGGATTGAGGCATGAGATCAGGGCATCGCTGATCTCCCTCAACATTCCAACGTAGGCAAGGGTACTGGAGCGAGCCCTTCTGATCGGGAGCTTCCTTGCTGAGACTACATCAGTAGTGAGACCTACCGTAGGGTGGCAGGTAGCAGAGTCTTCTGCAGCAGGAGGTCGACAGATGACTCATGGGTCAAGTCTGACCAGAACATCAGGAAGATGACCTCAGGATATTGGCTCGGAGGTGTGGGGCACACGCAGCAGAACCAGTCTTACGAGTGGAAGACAGTGTTATGCATGCGGTGGGTAGGGCCATTGTTCTCGTAACTGCCCGACCCGCCATGCAGAGGGGCATCAAACAGTTGAGGAACCACCCAGGCAGAGGCAGAGGTTTGACCGTGGCGGTCCTCAGGGAGCAAGCGGACGAGGTCGAGGTGCTGGTCGAGTGGTAGGTGGTGGATGACGTTTTGAGGTTCTACCACCACCTCCACCTGGAGGTCCACCCCGACCACAGGGGAGAGCACAACATCAAGAAACTGAAGCATACGATCATGGAGCTCTGGAAGCGGGTGGACTTGTATGGGACTAGCTCCAGGCATGGAGGTCTTTTCCCATAATGCCTCTAGCTTCGTTGTTTGTATTACATTGTATCCTTGTACTTGAGTTGAAGTAATAAAAGACACTTGCAATGGAGACGTTTTCTTTCTTGTCTTTTGTATGTTAATACTAAGAGGTACCAGTTAAAAAATGTTGACTTGAACCTCACTTACGAGATTTTTACTGGAAGAGACCTAGTGACCACACACTGATACCGACAGTGTGACTCAAACCTTGGAGGCGAGAATAACAGTTGGATCTCTTGGTAGCTGTGTCGAGGCCTTACGACGTCATCCATGGAATGAATTAACTGATCATGACAGGATTGACTGTATTAGGCAAGGACCGTGGTTCATTCAGGGGATGAGACCATATTTATCTTTTCAGCAAAAGAGAAATCTATGCAGCTTTACATAACGTTAAGGAAGGCGGGGAAACCCTTCGAGTGGTCAGATAGATGTCATCAGAGTTTCCAGGAGCTGAGACAGAGATTAACCAGCATACCCTTTTTTGAGGCTACCAGAGGAGGGAGTAGGTTATGTAGTTTACTACGATGCATCAGAGACCAGACTCAGATGTTTCCTGATGTAGGAGCGGGCCTTGATCACCTATGAATCACGTCAGTTGAGGCAGCATGAGCAGAACTACGCTACCCATGACCTAGATTTATCAGCAGTGGTCTTCGCTTTGAAGATGTGGCGACACAATCTGATGGGCGAGCGCTTTAAAGTCTATTCTGACCATCATAGTCTCAGGTACATCTTCTCGCAGAAGGACCTGAACCTAAGATAGCGGCTATGGCTCAAGTTCCTCTAGGACTATGACTTTGAGATAGTATACACTTTTGGAAAGGGGAACGTAGTAGCCGATTCACTCAGCAGAAGGACGGCCATTCAACTACTTGGGGAGGCAACAAAGCAGCTAGCCACTTTTCCGATATCCTTCGTGGATAGCAATGGATCATCCTTTCTTTAGTCACTCACAGTCACTCCAGCACTACTACACTGGGTAAGAGAGGCACAGTGTGGGGATGCTGACTGTGAGACACGGTGTGCACAGGTATCCTCAGGACAGGCACCTGATGGTTTCTCATTAGGAGGAGGGCATGCCATCCTTTTTAAAGGACGTACCTTGGTACCAGTTTCTTTACGGGAGGAGGTGTTGAGTGAGTTCCACACTTCCCCTCTAGCGGTGCATCCAGGAGTAGAGAAGATGTACCCGGACCTCAGAAGATAGCACTGGTGGCTGGGTATGAAGAAGGCTGTAGCAGAGTTCATTTCACGATGCCTCACCTGCCAGCAGGTGAAGGCGGAGCACCAGGTACCAGCAGGTCTGGTACAACCCTTGGAGGTCCCAGAGTGGAAGTGGGATGGGATATCTATGGACATAGTGACTGGACTTCCACGCTCTTCCAGAGGACACGACTCTATATGGGTGATTGTCGACCGGATCACCAAGTCGGAACACTTCTTACCCATCTGATAGCAGGGCTCAGTGGAGAGCTTGGGATGCCTCTACGTTCAGGAGATTGTACGGATACATGGTGTGCCATTGTCCATCGTCTCCAATCGAGATGCATGCTTTACTTCTAGGCTTTGGAAGGGGTTGCAGGAGGAATTCGGGACGTAGCTACGTCTGACAACCGCCTTTCACCCTTAGATGGATGGTCAGATGAAGAGGACCATTTAGACTCTTGAGGACGTGCTCTGTGCATGTGTCCTCGACTTTGGTAGCAGCTGGGAGGACCACCTACCCTTGGTGGAGTTCGCGTACAACAACATCTACCACTCCACCATCGGGATGGCACCATACGAGGCATTGTATGGCTGACCTTGAAGATCTCCTCTATGCTGGACAAACCCTATGGAGTCAGCACATGTGGGACCGGAGATGGTCCAGGCCATGACAGAGAAGGTCCGGGTTATCCAGAAGTGGATGAAGACAGCTCAGAGCCGGCAGCAGTTTTATGCTGACAGGAGGCTGAGGCCACTGGAGTTCGAGGATGGCGACCATGTCTTCTTACGGGTCTCACCTCGATGTGGATTACGGAGATTTAGCTGTGGCAGCAAGTTGTATCCACGCTTCATCGGACCATTCCAGGTCCTCAACAGGATTGACGAGGTGGCTTATCGCTTGGCTCTACCACCTCAGTTGCACCGGGTGCACGACGCCTTCCACGTATCCCAGTTGAGGAGATATGTGCACGACCTGACGCATATCATTGACCATTGAGAGCTAGACATTGATGATGGGGAGACTTTTGTGGAGGTCCCAGTGGAAATCGAGGATCGACAGGAGCGGGTCCTACGTGGACGATTGATTCATCTAGTGAAAATCAGATGGCAGCACTGGAACCACCAGGAGAGCACTTGGGAGAGGGAGGCTCAGATGCGTGCACAGTACCCACTTTTGTTCCCCTAGTTTATGATGTATCTTTATGGGGACATAAAGCCATGAGGTGGGATTAATGTAAAGACCCGTAAAATTCAATGGATATTTTTTCTTAATTTTCTTTAGGATTTTACAAGAATGCGGTTTCTGACGAAACTTGATTCTGAGGCCCGGTGTGCCCCAAATTTTTATCAGAATATTAGCTAGGGTATGTTCAGTGAACGAACAATTTGGTTCTCATAACTTTTGAACCGGTGATCGGAATCGAATTCTGAGGGAACCGATGAATTCGCAGCGCCGGTAATTTCTTTGGAACACCTTTTCCGGAGTTGCGTTTTCACGGGAGGAGTTGTTGAAAATTGTGGAAAGTAAAATAATATTGAGCTTCAATTTTATTTTATTTTCACAAGTGGTTATCCATTATGTGGAAGTTGGGAAACTATCCTAGATAGGTTATGAGGGTGGTGGGGCCCACACGAACCCCACCCCTTCATATTCCCTAACTCCTTCCACTCACCATTTAATTTGATAACTTATGTTAATTAAATGTGTGAATTTAATTTGAATGTTTGAAATTCAAATTCTTAAGACTTGAGTAATAAAATAAGACTAGAAACTTATTTTATTATTGTTGGGTTTTGTTGTGTTGAGACATGGGAGAAAAAAGAGAAGTCTTGAGTTTCTTTGTTCTTTGTCGAAGAATGCGAAGAACGCACCGCCGCCGACGAAGAACGCCGACCTCTGAAGGTGGACGACGATGAGAGACGCCTTCCTCGGGGATCAACAAACGCCAATGACCCTCTCCTTTCGCGACGCCATCTTCCGCGACGTGCAATTCCGTGACAAACCTCCGTTCAAACTGCACTCGAGGTAGGGGATTTTATTGTTGTTGATATTCGTGATTTTCTTCCGTTGAGGTTACTCGTTCAATTGGACAGCTTGCTATCGATGAATGGGAGGGGACCGGACCGCACAAACATGGCCGACCCTCCTCCCTTATTTTTTGTGTTGTTACGGTTTGAAGGAAAGTGACGGGGTGCAGTCGCACAGTGTGGGAACGTGCGACAAGGATGTGCGGTGTCGTCACGCCGCACAATTGAAATCGAACCAAGCCAGGGCACCATCGCGCCGCGCCAGAGAACCTCGAAGACACCACGGTAGGAGCGGGGTCGTGGCAGAGGGGCACAGCGGAGGGGCGCGACGGAGGGATCAAGGTCGCGGCTTAGGCCGCGGAAGAGCAGGGACCAGTGGCTGGTTCCGGGCCGCTGGCGTCGGAGCAGAGGGACCAGCCCATACCGGTCCCGTGGTGGAAACAGCCGGCCGGCTGGAGCAGGCCGACTGGACAGAGGAAGATCCGGGGTTTATGACCCCCGACTGGCTAGAAAAGAGCCCCCCCCCCCCCACATGGGGGCTGCAGTTACGAAACATGGGGGCAGCACCCCCCCCCCCCATCCGCTCTACCGAAACGGCCAAGCCACCTGGCTAGTGCCAGCTCACCGGGCCGGGCCACACCCAAGTTGGCTGGACCCAGACTTGGGTCGGGTCGACCCGGTTCGGGCCGACCCAAGGGGTCTCGGGCCGGGTCGGTCCGGGCCCGAAACCCCCACTTCTGGACGTCTTTCTGTCTTTTTCCCATAACTTGGGCTACGGACTTCCGATCGACACACCGTCTACTACGATGTGATCCTTGGATCAAGATAGTCATTTCAATATATTACGCTTAAGGTTTTGGAGTAATTTAGGTTCGTCCGGGTTGGTTCGAGCACTAAACCAACCGGGCCCTCGGAGCGGAAACACTTATAACTTGAACTCCGAACGTCCGATTGACGTGCCGTCGACTTTGATAGATTACGCTAAGTGAGATGGACCTTTTGGCTTACTTCGCTCGAGGTTTGGACATAGTTGGAGTACAGTCAGGTTGGTGTTAATTTAAAAACCAACCGGCCCCTAGGACAAAAAAGCCAATAACTCTCAGACCGAGCATCTGATTGACGCGCCATCTGTGACGTTGAGTTCCTGTTGACGATACGGATCTTTTGGATACATCAACTCCAGAAAATATGTCAGTTGATGTATCATCCCCTCAGCTCATGGAGAGGACCCTCCAGATTGAGCTTGCTGTGTGCGGGATCCCTAGAGCTGGCTGCGACTGCGACGACGATGACGACTGTACAGAAATCCTCCGTGGATTCGACGAAGATGACTACAACACTCAGCGATCCTACGTGGATCAGTGCTACCGATCCTTTGTGGGTTAGATCCTGTTTGGGTCAGTGCTCAGCGGTCCTATGTGGGCCAGCACCTATAGATCCTATGTGGGTCCGATCCTGTGTGGGTCATTGCGGGGGTTAGTTATCTATCCATCCATTATGGGTCATTGTGTGGTTTACTACCTATCGATCCTATGTGGGTCCGACGGCTTAGATAAATCAGTGGCTACATCTGATCATCCCTATCGTCTTACGAAGAAGTATACCTATTTGAGATGAATCTTGATTTTCAATCCTTATCTTAGATATGTTTGACTTGATATCATGTGTGGATTATGTTATGCTTTCCTTTGTGGATTGGGTTATGATTTCCTGTGTGGATTGGGTTGTGATTTCCTGTGTGGACTGGGTTGTACTTGGGCTCAGATGTTGGAGCTAAACTGGAATTGATGACTTAGGTATATGTATGGGCATATACCTAAGCAGTGTCCGATGTTACTTCGTGATTGTATCTTTCCTTTGTGGATTATCCTTTGTGTATTCTGGGAGACCTTCGAGGGTCTCGGGGTCCCTACTGAGTAGCTTATACTCACCCCTACACTGGATACGCCTGCACTATGTTGTGTTGGTTGCAGACGACGGACAACGCTGATCGTGGTTGAGGCACGAGGAGTAGGTCGGTACCCGGAGGTGGACCACTTGACCGGGAATACTCGGAGCGGACAGCTGGACCTGAGGAGCTGAGGAGGCTATCTATACCCACCCTTTAGGTGGGACTTCCATTGGACGGATCGACGCAACAACTTTACTTTTCAGTTTCTGTACTCCCTTTTTCAGTTGTACTTTACTTCCAGTTTGGGTTTGTATACTGGCCCACTTACTTTTTCTCACTTACTATTGTACCCAGTTATTTCTTAGTGTTTACTTCTGCTTGCTTTCTTTGAGTGTTTTTTTACTTTACAAAGGCAATGCCTTCCCTTTTATCGGGAATTACGCCTTGGTGTTAGTCGCCAGACCGTGGCCTGTGGAAGGCGGGCTTGGGGTAGTCACGACACGGGCCCCGAGGACAGGTCATGACAAGAATTCTTATCATTAAATTACAAATTGGTAATCTCTATGACATGATATTATGATAATTGATCCACCAATATGAATTATGTATTTTTATTTGTCATCATATAATCCTATATGTGTGTGTGTCTAATGGTCCTTAGAACTTAAGATTATTATTAATGCATGTCATGACTCATGACCTTAGATTTAAGGACAAACAATGTGATGCTATATGTTATTAGGAAGTAGGTTATGTTGGGTGCATCACAAATTACATATTATTAATGAATAATTTGACTAATTATTTATTCCTTCCATATTTATGGAAGATGATGTCACAACCCTTTGATTAAAATATGACAACCATATTTAATTCCATGTCCATTGTTTAAAAATATTTTTATTTCATATATTCAATGAAAGACATATCAATCATATTGGTTGATGTCAAGAGTTTGAAACATGTTTGATGAGATATTGTTAGAAAGAGATTATATTACATAGTGAGAACTTATATGTGGTTATTGATTTTTTTTATAACTTCTTTATCATGGGTTCGTTGGCCCATTGCTATATAGTAATCCTGGGCATTAGGCAAGCCCATCTAATGGTAATGAGAAATAATCCTATAGGGTCACACACTAAGTGTTTCCATTTATCCAAATTAAATTTCACTGGAATTTTATTATTGGAATAAATTTTATTCTCATAACCGATGAATGATTTTTGTTCAGTATTTATTGATCACAAATAGTAAATAAATATTTATTCAGAAAGTAATTTTTTTATTATGATAATATATAATATTTATTTGTTTCTTTCTATTCACAATGGATAAATAATTATTTTTTAATTGATAAGTAATTTATTTAATTGTATGAATAGTTAATAAATATTTATTAGCAAGATAGTGAATATAAAATTTATGTTATTTACTGATTTTTTAATAATTTCTTATACATCAGACTATAAATAAAATAATTACTTTATTTATGAATAAATATTTAATTAAATATTTATTTGGGTATTACTAGAACGTTGAGGTGGATGAGTGATCCAAGAATTTTCTTGGTGATAAATCTTGATTCTCTAATAGGTAAAATAATATTTATCCTTGCCCCATATTGAACACGCCCGAAAAATAATAATACTTTTATTATACATAGAATGGGGTCAAATGTTGTTTATTATATTATTTAGGTTCCATTATAAAATAAAATAATATATTAACCCTAGCCATATCTCTATAAATAGACAATTATCTCTATTGTTTAGAGGTTGATCCAGATTGAACAATATTTAGAATCATTGTGCATAATGAAATATAAAGGTCCCTCTCAAGAAAAAAGTGTAATCTAGATATTACCCTTCCTCATCCATCTTCTCAAGAACATGTTTTAAAGGATGCTACTTTAATCTTGAATAATTTTTTTTGGTGATTAATATGTACACAACAAGATGATTGACTTGTTGTGCAACAACCTGACAATACATCAATGTTGTTCCAAGATCAAAGGAGCACATAGGGATCATCCATAGATGGATTCTATACATCTAATATTATAATCACAATGATGATAGAATGAAAAGGGTTTTGGGAAAACAATTACTTTATCAGAGAATGCTCTCAACAGTGAGGTATTATTATTTTCAATCTATTTATTTAAATTTTAAATTTTTCATAATAATATCTCATGGTTTTGACATATTTCACTATCAATATTCTTTATAAAAATTTATTGGTAATAGAATTCTTGTCTTATAAAATATGAAAATGATCCATAAAATTTAATTTTTTTATTCAAGATCAACCTCAATGAGAACTTACATTACACCCAGAACCATCAAGATATATCAGAGGGGTCATGGTCAAATTTATAATTCTTTATTTTAATTTTTATCATTTTACTCTTAAAAGTATAAATTAATTTTATGTTTAAATTTATTTTTAATCCACCATCAAAATAAATACTTCTGATTCTTTATCCCTTACTCATTTTTACAATATCAGTTAATCATTAATGAAGATCACATCTGAAGAAACCATCTATATGTGCCAAGAATACTGTGTTGGATCATAAGAGTTTATGGTAGCTTCAAGAGGGTGTGGGGAGGGGGGGGGAGGGGGGGGGGAAATTTTAATTTAAAAAATTAAAATAAAAAAACACAATAACTCTTAAAGTAAAAATATAGAACTTAGGTATCATCCAATTATCAGAGATTTATAATTAGAATCCAAAACTATGAGATTATATCACATTTATTTCATCGGTATCACATTCATTCTGATAAAATAGTGTTTTTAGAATGATAAATATTATGATTAACTTTATAATACATGAAAAGTGGAAATATTGACTTGTAACAATAAGAAAAATAGAAAGCTTATAATAGTAATAATGACTTACAATCTGAATAAAAAATTTAACCCTATAACTATAAGAGTTATAGTGGCCAGCAACCCTGACTAAAAGTTTCCACAATTTTATACCTATTATAAGGTATTTCTATTCATACCAAGAAATACCTCAATATGAATATAAGTGTGGCTCTATCTTCATATCCCCCAAAACACTCGATAAAAATACTAGGATCTATTTTCATATCCCCAGAAGACCTCGATCAGTATGATGGCCATATACATAATACAAAAGAAAATTTTTTCTAAAGGAATTACAACCCTAAAAATTATTCCACATAAAATACACTCTCTTATGTAATAAAATTACTATGAATGAGATGTTCACACAGAAAATTATTTACATGACTTGAGTTATGAAATAGATCATCTCCTAACTCTTTAATTGACCATCTATTTATAGAAAATAACCTAATTTTTATATTTCATAGTCAGTTACAACAGCCTCATACATATTGAACTTAAACATTCATAGTGATCTAGAATAACTGAATACACAAAAACAAAATAGGCATTTAACAGTACTAAAAATATCCATTATTAGTGTTAGAGAATCATTGACTACTAGAGTGATATTAAAAGCATACATCTTTTATCTACACTAAAAATGAACCAATAAAGGGGTTCTTTATCAACACTTTTAAAATAAAAGATAAACGTAACCTATATTAGTGCTTAAATATTTGTGAATAATGAAACCATTTATCCGCACTTAATAAATAACTAATAAAGGGGAATGTTGTAGTGTGTTATAACAACACCCTACAAAACTAGTACAGTGTACTGTAACAATACGCCGAACCACTAAAAAATCACAAAAATTAAAAAAATAACCCATTTATAAATAATTTAAATGAAAAAAATATATAACACAATCACAAGAAAAAAACTATATTATAGACACTTCAAACATTGATTTAGAAAATTACATAAGTTAAAATTATTATATACATTAAAAAACATGAGTGTTCCTTTATCTTTTGATCCTAACCCCTTATCAAATAAAAAAATCACCTATATAAGAAAAAATTATAAAATTAGTAATAATATAGTGAAATAAGTTAATAGAATGTGTTAATTTTATACTAAACTTTGAGTCATACAAGGAACACTATATATCAGACAAAGTTGTAGTTAATTATTTCATGTCACACCATTTCTTGTTCATCTTCATGAATTATCTATGTGAAAATTACCTAAATAATTATAAGATAAAAATGATAAAGAAATTTTTTATATAATAGTAGATAGAATGATAAGAAAACAATCTTGGATTATTTTCTTGGTTTTGGAAATTTGAATCGTATTTTAATCTTATATAGAACATATATATGGAAATGGGTTACTTGAGTCATATCGGTCACATCGTGCATCAGATGGAGGTGTAGATGATTTATACATGTCTCAAATGAATTATGGAACAATATCCTAAATTATCAAAACAATCCAAATGTGTTTTTTCAATTTTGAGTATGCCGCTTGTCTTTTCTACTGAAATGTCATTTTTAACTAGAAACATGCACTTTGAATCATACCAGTAACATCATGGGTCGGTTTAATGTGATAATGATTCCTACAAGTCAAATATTTTTTATGAATCATTTTAAAAAACAATAATGACAGTCTGAATGTGTTTGATATGTTTTTAGTGAGTGAAAATTTATGAACTAAAATGTAGTTGTTAAATTGATAAAAGACACATTGAGTCAAACTGGGAACATCGTGTATCTGATTGAGATTGTGCTAATTCCTACACCTAAAAAATTAATTTTGGATTGTTTTCATAAATTATCAAAACACTATGAATTTTTTTTCTTAGTTTTGAGTAGATTACTTTTTCTTTTTAGTAAAAATGATGTCAATTTTAAATAAAAACACACACATTGAAACATATCGGTCTCATCAGGCATCAGATTGAGGTGCATATGATTAATAAATGTCTCAAATGACTTATATATTGTTTTATTAATGTATCAAAACAACTTGAACGCATTTAATCATTTTTTAGTATGTAACTTGTGTTGTTTTTTTACTAAAATGTCATTTTAAACTGGAAATGTGCACTTTGACACATACTGGTCACATCGTGTATCAGTTTGATGTAATACTGATTCTTACACATAAAAAATGACTTATGAATCTATGAAATACATTATTAAGAAAATATGAGCGTGTTTTCTTGGTTTTCAGTGAGTTCCACTTTTTGATCTAAATTATCGATCTTAAACTGATAACGGACACATTGAGTCATTCAGGGCACATCATGTATCAGATTGAGGAATGGATGATTTATAAATGTCACAAAAGACTTATGGATGATTTCCCTAAAGTATAAAAAATAAGAATTTATTTTCTTAGTTTTTTGTAGGTCAGTTGTAATTTTTGAAAAAATTGATGTCAATTTTAAATAAAAAGATTCATAAGCACTTATATTGGTCATAATGTGTGGAATATTGAGTTGCATCAGATTCTTACATGTCCCAAAGGAAATATGGATTTCTTTCATAATTTATTAAAACAATCAGAATAGGTTTATTTGGTCATTAGTATTTCAATTATCCTTTTTAATAAAATCAATGTCAATTATAAATAAAAAGAATGACTTGGAGTCATACTGGTCACACCATATGTCAGATTGAGGTGAAAACTATTACTACATGTCCCAAGTGAATTATTTATAATTTTATTAAGTTATAAAAATAGTATTAATGCATTAGATTGGTTTTGATTACATCACATTCTTTTTTACAAAAACGTCATTTTAAACTGGAAACACACAAATTGACATATACAGATCACATAATGTATCAGTTTAATCTGATACCAATTCCTATAGATAAAAAATTAATTATGAATCAATTTCATAAATTATCAATAAAATGAAATCATTTTTTCTTGGTTTTTAGTGGGTGAAACATTTTGAACTAAAATGACGATTTTAAACTGACAACAAACACATTTAGTAATAATGGGAAAATCATGTATCAAATTGGGGTGAATATAATTTCTACATGTAAAATACTACATATGGAACATTTTCCTAAAGTATTAAAACAATCAGAATGAATTTTCTCAGTTTTGAGTAGGTCAGTTTTTATTTTCACTAAAATTGATTTTAATTTTAATTAATAAGATGCAGTTTTAGTCATATCAGCCACACTATGAATCATATTGATGTGTTTATGATTCCTACACATCCAAAATTAATTAGAGATAATTTTTATAAATTATAAGAAAATCAGAATATTTTCTCATGGTTTTGAGTTTTTCATTTATTTAATCATAGTAAAAGTAATGTATATTTTAAATAAAAGGAAGAACTTGGAGTCATGTTGGTCACACTGTGCATTAGATTGAGGTGCGGTTGATTCCTACAAATCCTAAATTATATGAGGATTGTTTTCCTACTATATAAAAAGAATCTGAATTCATTTTATTAGATTTGAGTACATCACTTAACTTTTTAACTAATTTTACATTTTAAACTAGAAACAAACACTTTTAATCATATCCGTCACTTCATGTGTCGGTTTTATAGGATATTAAATCCTATATACTAAACATACTTTATTAATTGATTTCCAAAATTATCAAGAAAATCTAAGTGTGTTTTCTCAGTTTTCAATTAGTTACACTTTTTGAACATAAATGTCAATGTTAAACTGATAATGGGAACTTTGAGTCATACAGAGCACATAATATATCAGATTGAAGTAAAGTAGATTAATACATATAGAAAATTATTTATTGATCATTGTCATAAATATTCAACATAATCAGATCATTGTTTCTCAATTTTGAGTGTGTTAGTTTCCATTTTTACTAAATTTAATATCAATTTTAAATAAAAATAACTTAAAGTCATACTAGTATCACCCTATATCATAATAAGGTGGGGATAATTACTAAAAATTCCTACGTTTAAAAAAATCAAACCTTTCAATGTTACCATGATTTCCATTTCTTTTTTTTCTAACTTCAAACACTAAATATTGACTTGATGTTCTTAGATGAAAAACCTTTTTTGTTGTTGAAATCCAAAAGAGAAGTGGAAGATCATGTGCCCTCTAATCTTATTAATTTCAATATTGATAAAGGTTGTTTTGATAACAACATAAACCTAATATTTAGTGTCGGAAATTTGATAAGAATGGATATGGAAGTCAAAATCATTCCAATATTAGCTAAAAGAAAGATTTCATCTCTATTGTCGGTTGTGGTAGGTAGTTCAAAGAAAAATATGAATTCCCAAAATATATGTTTAAAAAACTAAATATTTATTAGATAAAATGATAAGTATATTAACTTATAAATAAGTGTTAAAATTAGGAATAAATTAATTAAATTAATAGGATGTCACCTTTTCATGATGGTTGTTTTCATGGTTGACACATCTCATTGTTCTCATTATCTAATTTGTAGGCACGAAGTACAATCTCTCATAATCATGAGCAGCCTCGAACAAACCAGCAGAACTCAAACAAAAGAATCCACCTATATAAGGAAAATATTATTATATGACTAGTACTAAAAATAAATAAATTAAACATGAATATGAAACAATAATTTATTTATATAGATAATTATTTTATTTTGAAAACATCAAGATTACCACTATGATTGAGTATTGGGGGGAACTTGAAGGAATTTGATAAATTCCAACACTGTAGGGGTGAAAATGTTTTTTGGAGAGAAATTATGTGGAATTTTTGGTGCAGAATGTCTTGAATGATGGATATACAACCCCAAATCGAACAAAATAATCCACCTATATAAGAAAAAATTCAAACGTGAGTAATATTAAAAATAAATAACTTAAACATAAATATGAAACATCACATTAATTATATGGACACCAATTTTACTCTAAAAATAATAATTTTACCTCGGTGATTGAGATATGGAGGGAAATTTAAGGAATTAGATGAATTCCAATACTACAGGGTTGAAATTGTTTCAAGGGAGAATATTTCTAGGGAATTTTTGATATAGAAATGCATGAATAATGCATAGAAATATTCTAAATTAATGAAATCTAAAACAAATAATGAAAATTTAATCAACATTTCATTATATAATTATTCTTTAAAATCGGGATAGTATATCATAACATTACCTTAAAATCTTCCTAAAGGGGTTCCTTCATTATAGTTTGTTCTTCTTAGGGATGGTAACATCCTCATGTGTAGAATAAATTTTCTCCATGAGTATTCAAATAGTTAATTTAGATTATGTTAATGTATTAATGGACACATAATTTTATGAGAAAAACATATTGTATTAAAAAACACTTTTACCTTCTCATTGAACTCGCTTAATTTTTTTAAATGTTTTAGGGATTTGATACCACTATTAAGAATCCAAATCCCCTCTTCGTGGTAACCTCTTATGTATAAGATATTCCCTATATGTGGACCAACGTAAATTGATTGTGATCTCCTGATGAATGCTTCAACCTATAAACTGTTGATTATGTGTATTCGATACACATCCTCATCATCTAATCTCCTAAACATTTGTCATTGCATTTTGTTGTTTGAAACATATCCTATATCTCTTATGAACATGCCCATTTGTTGCATTAAATACTATAAGAAGTAGTCAAGCATGGGATAATTATTGATTAGAGTTATACAAGAAATATAAAAGTGATGGGGGATGAGTCTCAAGAAAACAAAATGCAATAAAAATTGTTCAAGAGAAGAACCTAATATTGACGAAAATTGTATGGCATTGTGTTCTTTAAAAGGGGAAATGGCTCTTATTTTTAAGAATCGAACCATTGGAACTGGTTATTAACTCATGACATATTGAAGGTGAGATTTGGGGGGCATAAGAATTCTTGAATGTGATTGAAGGGGTTTAACCAGGGTCATGTTATGATAATATTTTATTATTTTTATAAACATACATATCAATTTTATTATATATATAATATTTATTGATGTATTTTCACTATTCACCATAGTAACTAATTTTCAACCCAAAAATAATATTTATATTCTTAAATTGAATTTCCTTCCAAATAATTAATTCATTTTATTACATTATAAATCTAAGTATTTGGGATTTATGTTTTAAATAAAAATAAATAATATATAAGATAAATAATTGTTTTAGAAAAAAATAATTTATTTGTCAATGGGTGATATTTATTTCTTTATATGTGTTAAATATATTATTTATAATAAATTAATCACCTATACATAAGGACTATATTTCAATTAAGAAAATTTTAATGCACCCACTGACTATATGAATACCCAATGACTATATATATATATATATATATATCAAACAAACATATAATGACCAATTTACCCTTTTATATTCCTATATATTTTATTAAAAAATTCTCTCAAAATTATTCATCCCATATCTTTATTTCTTCTATAAAATACCTATCATATTTCTAACATGTTTCATTATTTATATTGTTATAATTAATGATATCATTTTAATGGGAACCCATTAAAAGGAATACTGAAATGATAAATCTTTTTTATAATATTTTATTTTTTCCCATTTTTAGTTTTAATAATCACGTTCTTTTAATTTTTCTTATAATTTATTTTTATAATAAATTTTCTTTCATTTTATTTTGAAAAAATCTACTGTAATAAAATAAAACATTGTTTTTTAGATATGTATTTTTCATGAAACAACTTATTTAATTATTCCACAAATTAGATATATAAAAGGAAATTTTAAACTAAAATATGGGATTCTACATTCTCTATCTCCTGAAAAATCTTTACACTTAAAATTATTTTACTCAAATGAAAACATATGATGATAATTTATTGTGTTACATATCCTTGTTCCCATGTCACTTCCTCATGCTTATTCTTTTCGAACACAACTTTGAAAATTTCCATAGTCGCGTTTCATCATAATTTATCTCAAAGATGCATTATCTTTACTGATTATTCCCCAGAAGAGAGATCATGCCCAATTTTTAAAAACAACATATTCATACATAAATTTGGATGATTAATTTTAACCATTGAATGAAATCTATTGAAATATATTTTACTAATATATTTTACTAATATATTTATATAATATGATTGTGTAATATATATTTATTTAATATATATAGTTTTATTTTAATTTGTTTAATACACATCATTATTTGTTTAATACGTATATTTATTTTATATATTTTTGTAATATTATATATATTAATGTGTGTATAATATATATATTTGTGTAAAATATTTTTATGATATATAAATATTTAGTATTTTGTATATATTTTTTATATATAAATATATAACAATTTATTTTTAATGTATTTATATAAATTTGTTTAATATATTTGTATAATATATATTTTTATAATATAATTGTATAATATATTTATATAGTATATTTACATAATATATTGTTAGAATATTTTTTATAGTATATTTGTATAATATATATTTTATAGTATATATTTGTATAATATATATTTGAAGCACGACCCAAATCATACATCATCTAGCAAACCAAAAAAAATTGTGTTTATCCATAAACTTGGTATGTGTTTAACTCTTTTTAATTTCAAGTAATATTCCTACAAAATATCATCTTTAATAATGCCTTTTCGCATATTTTGAGGATCTCTAACATCGACTGAATAGACATTGTTTAAAAAATGATGTACATAATCATTTATCCATCCCTTCTTAGTTACAGAGTGGAATGAAGTACAATAATTAATGATCAATGATTTTAATAGAATATTTAGACTCAACAATAAATAGTTACTTTATTCAGTGGAGTTGGGGTGCGTGGGTTGCATAGAATCGATAAGAGGTGATGGTGGGGGAGTACAAGGAACAATAACCCTATATCCTTTTAACCAAACATCCACATTAAAAAAATTGACCAAATGGATATCATAATAGTAAATTAAGAATGAAGATAGGAAAACACCAATAGATCTTGGGAAATAATCAATCAACGAATGAGGAAGATGATGAGAATATTAGATACCATGGATTGAAGCCTCGAATCATCCATAAGAAAGTAGAGACATTGAAAACCTGAAAACGTTTGAGACATAGATTCATTCGAACCATGAATTGTTTGAGTCTTGGATTTCGGCTTCGAAATTGTTCAATCTATGGATTTGATCCTTGGATTTGATCCTTGATTTGATCTTTGATTCACCGGGGAGGAGCATGATAGAGGGTAAATTCCCTGGAAAGCATCGGTGTCATGACATGTTCGCAACTAGTTCAGGTTATTTAAATAAATCATGACACTTTTATCAGTGCTTTCAAAAAAGCACAAATAAAGAAACCACTTATGAGTGCTAAATTAATTAGCGCTAATAAAAGACATCTTTATCAACCCTTTTTTTAGAGCAGATAAAGGATTTATAATTATAATTATAAATAATTTTTTTTTGTAAAAATATGTATATAATTAAATATATATATATATATATTAAACATATTCTTTATTTAAATATTTTTATTATATTTTTATAATTCTTTATTTTTAATTATATAAATACGTTAAAAAAATAATATTTATATCATTATATAAATTTATAAAATTAAAGATATATATATATATATAATGAATATATAAATATATTAATGTATTTATTATTTAAATAAATTTATAATTATTTAAAAATATATAATTATTTATTTATAATTATAAATATAAAAATGTATAAAAATAATATATATCTTTATTTATAAATATTTTTTAAAAATATTTTTTTAACATTATTAATGAATATTTAATCTTAAGTGCATGAATATTGAAAGTGAGTGAAATTTAATTATAAAAAATGAGTACACATATCAATAATGAAAAAAGGATAAGTTTTATTAATTAAATATAAATTCTAAAAATATTTATATATATTGAAATATAGATGAATTAATGTTGAAAATATTAAAACATAGTAAATAAATAATATAAAATAAATAGTAGAAATCCATTAAATTCCTGAGAAAATATTTGTTTGTGTGCATGAATTATATATAAAAATGAATTAATTATATATATTATGTACTTGGAGGTATAATTACATTAAACACACACACACACACACAACACAGAGGCCAGAAAGGAAGGCTATAGTCCCCCCTAGGAGATAACCCACCCATAAGCCTTATTTTTTCAATACATGGCCCGAAGACCTAGTGGGCATGAAACCCATTACATGGACCAAATGACCATGAACTAGACCAATGGAAAAATGCAGCATCATGTCTTCTTCCTGCGTGCACCACCGTCTACTTGCGTCATGCCTAAATCATGTCTAGGTCACCGCCTACATACATCATGCCTGCGTTACCGCCTGCCAGTAGAAAGTTTCCCCCACTTGGGTTTGAACTCGGGTCTGATATAGGATTTTAGGGAGCCTTTACCACTTAGGATGTCCCAAAATTCAATAATATTAATTAATTATGTATATGTAAAATCAATACAATAGACGTTATATCTATGTAAAATTGAAAAATAAAAAGACATTCAATTGTGTTTATTACCCGATGAAATTAGTCAGTATTTTTAATTCAAAATAATTTTTAATTATAAACAATTATTCAATAAATATATAATCACTATTTAATGTAAATAATAATAAAAATTGATTATATAAATCATATTTATATACATTCATATATATATATATATATTTAATATATACTATTTAATATGATTATCAATAATTATTTAATTAATAATATTCTTAATATTTTTCTCAATTTACATATTTTAAATTTTTATTTGTTTGATTTTCATTTTACTTATATCTATATATTAATAGATACTACTTATTATTATTTATAATTTTTATATATTATACTCAATTTATTCATTTTTATCAATAATTATTAAATTAATAAAAAATTTCATATTTTTTTAATAAACTCTTTTTTATAATATTTATATAATTATTTTATTTTATTTGGTCCTTCATTAGCACTAAAAAAGTGATGATAAATGATAAATTCATGGGTGATAAAAATAATGTGCTGACAATTAGTAGCCTTTATGAGTGCAATAAACAAAGCATTGATAAGGGGCTGTATTTTTCAGTGCTAAAAAAAGCTCTGGTAAAATGTGCCTTTTATTAGAACTAAAAAAGCGTTGATAAAAGGAATAATTTATTAAAACATTTTTTAGTATTAAAAAGGGGTCCTTTATAAGCACTTTTTTCTAGAACTGATAAAGGCCAACACTGTTAAAGGCCATTTTTCTAGTAGTCATGTTTGATGTAATTTGTTCAGCACTACTACAATGTAAATTTGTATTCCACTCGATAGAAACAAATATATATGCTCTAATTAGAAACTATAGATAGTATGATGGACCTTGTTTTTTATATTCATTTTAATGAACTAAATGAGGTTCAGTCTGATTTATTAGTACCAAGGTCAGTCTGATAGTCATGACTTTTTCAGTCTGATAGAGAAGACATATGTCTAACAACTGTTTAAAAAAAGGTCATTCTGATAGATCTGACATACCATTGGTCTGATTTATATGATCTAATAATGAATATTTTATATTCATAATACATTAGAAACATTTCTATATATATTATAAAGTAATTTTTTCTATAAAAAATACTAAAATATATTGAATATAAAAATTTTGTAATCAATTTATTAAGAATGTGTTTTTGATTTACAAAACTAAAGTAATGGAAAAGTAAGAAGTAATATTTATGACTCAATAATCTCCCATTTTTGTAAATCATAAATCACCAAAATTAAAATGAAGAAAAAATTGAAACACTTATAACCCATTTTCTTTTAAGATCTTTGATGATATACTTCATAACTCCCCTTGAGTTTATAACTCCTTTGTAATAAATTGGAAATTATTAAAATAGATTCTACCCTTATGTTCATATCTTCACCTTAAAAATATCTCTAAAAACATCATCAAAAAATTATCCCCTTACACATATCCCTTTGTATATTTCACCCCATTTATAAAATAATTCCCTTTATAAATTTCTCAAAACATTCTACACCTATGTAATTTTCAAAAAGGAATGGAAAAAGTATATAACCAGAAATATTAGTAAGAGATAAAATATGAAACAATTCTTATGTAGAATAACAAATCATCTAAGAAAGAAATTAAGGAACAAAAATTCATTGGTAATTGGAAAACATTCAAACACAATATATTTGGATGAAAATTAATTAACATTCAACAACTATTAAATGTTTATCAAATATAACTCAAGTGTTCAAAATAAAAAGTTTAGTCTTTATTAATTAAATTATTTACAAATTATTTCATATTCTTGAAATATTGAAAATATTTCTGAGCCTCTCCCACTGGTGATTGAAGCATTAAAACCTAGTCTTCTTTTACCTTTTGCTTTAAAAATTCATATTTAAGTCTCTAAACTTCCTCATAAATATTTTTATTCTATTCCATTAAAAGAATAAGCTCATATTCACACATACCGATTCTGGTGTTGTCCAAATCATGGTATTAAATTTTTTCTTTTAACATATATGCCTTTTCATTACAATCATCAGTTTTTTTCTACGAACTCTCTCATAAACTTCACTAGATCTGATACATCGGTTGATAACATTTCAAAAGAATATACCATTTCCATATATATTTTATTTACATCAATGATATAATCTTCATGATATATGATATCACTATCAACATCATTCAACGATTTAACCATCTAATTTTAGAAACTCCTTTGAGTCATGGATTTTTCTTGGAATGTTTTCAACACTTCCTCAATAAGAAAAACCAATTAAATGAAAACTTTCAGATATTTATATTCCTCAATAAGAAAAATATGAATGATTTTATAGCTCAACTCAAAATTAGGAAAAAAATGGAATGATTTCACTTAATATTCTCAATGATTAGAAGATATAGTGAAAACCATTTTGAGAAATAGTTTTTTTGAGTCAAATGATCCTGAATAATCTTTTGGAGGATTATATCTGGAGCATTCAATATCAAGTTTTTTATCCTTCTCAAATTTTTATTTTGATTTATTAGAAACATTCTTATGTTTTGAAACATCTTTTATATCCACATTCTTATTAGATTCAAAATTTTTATAACTTTTCTATGAAATTTTTGGAAAACAAAAAACATATGTACATACTCTTTGAGAATAATCCCATTAATATAAAGAAACTAATAAATAAGATTTAGATATGAATACCCACTTTATATTGATCATTACAATATTTTTTTAATGTATTAAAATCTATCAGGACTGAGGGATTTTGTGAAAATATCGGTAAGTTTTTCTTACATTCTAATAAATTTTAAAATTATATCTCGTTTTTGTGTCTAATCCTGAAGGAATTATTGTCTTATGTCTATGTGGTTAGAACATGAGTTATATGTTTAGATTTTTCTTAAGTAAATTGAAATTTTGTTGTAAAAAATTATTTTATTTTTAGTAAAACTCATGCCATTTTCATTAAATGTGTGTTTCATCCATAACACATGAGAAAAACCTATTCTTGTTTCCATATATTTATATTCAGCAGTAGAAATTTCTATTCAGTGTTGTTTCTTACATGACCAAGAAACTAACGAGTCTGCTAAGACATGACATGTTTTGGGTATACTTTTTCTATCCATTCTATATCCACCAATTTTATCATATGAAAAACTTTTTAGTTAAAAATAATTTCTAGAAAAATAGAGAAGCCAAAAATGAATTGTTCCTATAAGATAATGAAAAAATATTTTTATAACATTAACATGGGATTTTTTTGGATTGGATTGTTATCTAGAATATAAAAATACTGAAAACAATAAATTTGGATGACTATCTGTTAAGTATAGTAAGCTTTCAATCGTACCTCTAAAAGTTTTATGATCAAGTATTTTCATATCCTCATCAAGTGCTACTGTATTGGAGGTACCATTGGGAGTACTAAAATATTTATTGTTATCATACCCAAATTTATTAGGAAAATATTTTATATACTTATGTTGACATATAAACGTTCCTTCTAGTTTTTATGAAATTTTAAAACTAATGAAGTATGTAAACTCACCCATCATAATCATTTAAAAAATAGATTTCACAAGACGTGAAAATGTATCTATTAAAGTATTTTGAGTTGAAAAAAAATATAATGTCATTAAAATACATTTGAAAAATCATAATATTTTTCATACCTTATTTTATAAAAATAGTTGTATCTACAACTGACTTAACAAAACTTTTTGTAAAAAAAATCCAATTAACCTATCATATAAATCTCTATGAGATTTTTTGAGTACATAAAGTGACTTGGTAAGTTTATAAACATGTTATGGAAGCTTTTTATTTTCAAAAACAAGCAAGTTGTTTTAAAAAATATTCCTCTTGAACATATCCATTAAGGAATGCACACTTCACATCCATTTGAAATAATTTTAAATTTAATAACGCTGTATAAGATATAATTATTTGAATAACATCAATTCTAGATTTGAGAGCATTTTTTTCTTGACAGTTTGTTCCTTAAATATTATTATAACCCTTAGTAACATGTCAAGATTTATTTCTAACTATTATTCCATTTTTATAAAAAAAAATTTGGAAAAGAAGATTTACTACAATTATAAATTTATTTTTAATATGTTCAACTAAAATCTAGACATGATTCTATTCAAACGTATTGTGATCATCTTTTATTGATTTTATCAAATCTTTATCACCTAAAGCCTCACCAAGATTCGTTGGTTTTAATTGAGATAATAAATAAAATGTTCAATTTTATTTCTCAAGAAACCTCTTGTCCAATATGGTAGATCTATATCTAAAATGAAATAATCAGTAGTATAATTCTTAAGAAACAACTGGTTTCTTAGATTTTCAAAAGTCTTTTCTTTAAATATAGTTTGAAAAGATTATTGATAAATAACATCAGAGACATATTCTTGAGTTATTTCTTAATGAGAAGAAATTTATACTATAGTTTGAAAATATATTTTAGAAATAACATCCATAGATATAAATAGGGGTTATTTGAAAATAAAGGGATCAGGTTCATCCAACACAACATGTATAGTTTCTTCAATAGTAATTTTTTATTTATTAAAAACTATATAATCCATTCTAGTTGTGTAATAACCTATAAAATTTAATTGATAATATTTTAGTGAAAATTTATATATGTGAATAATTTGATTCCATATAATTTGTAATAAAAAAATTAGTTTTCTTACTGTCCACATCTCATAAAAAGATTTAATAAAAAAGTTCTAATTAAAAGTCAATTAATAGTAAAACTGGCAGTATTAACTGCTTCATCACAAAAATGTTTAGAAATTTAGTATTCACTATGTATGGTTATAGTAACCATCGAAAGAACTATATTTATTATATTAAATACAACATATTTTTGTAGTGTTATAGGCGTTGAAAATTTATGTTCAATACCGTTCATAATACAAAAACATTCAAATCCAGAATTGACAAATTCTTTACCATGATAACTTTGATGAGTAATCAATGATAAGGTTTTCTCATTTTTAACTTTGTCTATAAATTTTCTAAAACAACTAAAGGATTTATTTATTCTTGTTAAAAAATAGACTCATTTATATCTAGTGTAATCATCAAATAAAACATATAATTTTTTTTCCACCAATACTTCAAGTTTGTGTAAGACCAAATAATTCTATATTAGATAACTATAAAGAATCGTAAGTTGATACTTCACTAAATGATTGAAAATTTAAAATTTTTTATTATCATAATGACAAGAATCACAAACTTTAGATGTATCAAACCTATGTTTTGGTAGATCCATTAAAATTTATTTCTTAATAAACTTAGCTAACATTCTAATGTTACTATATCCCAACGTTCTATGCCATAACCATGACTGATCTTCCATTGCACTTAGACATGGTATACCTTGACTCTTAAAATCTTATATGTTTAAAGTCAATAAATTCCCATACTGATTGGAAGAAAGAATAAACTCATATGTTCAACTATGTATAACAAATTTTTCATTCTTGAAGTTCACAAGATAACCCTGATTACATAATTGAATTTTATTGATACAACTGGGTTAATATCTTAAAACAAATAAAATATATGAAATAAGAGAATTTCTAAAAAATTATAATATTATATATTCTGATATTCTCTTCTTGAGCATTATTTTTGAAAGTTTTTTTATACCTATCATATTTAAAATATTAATAATGAAATATTTTTTTCTATTCATATGTCTATAGAAACCACTATCCATGTACCAAATATTCTTGTTGCTGGTACATTATAAATTTTCCAAAAAATAACAAAATTAGTTTTTCGGAACCCAAAGCTTATTGTGTTCGACATTATTAGAATTTGTTTCAGGAAACCACATTTTTACAATGTTATTTTTTTTGTGAAAATGTAATTTCTTTAGAAAAATATTATTTATGAAATCCTAGAAACTAAATTCAACTTATAAACATTTAATTTTACAATTTCAATAACTTTCACACTTCGTAAAAAATGGAGAACATTTAGGAACCAAATATTTATTACTGAGAATAATTTTTTGGTTTGTAAAACAGATTCCGGTATTATCACTCTATGGTCTACATTTCTTATACATTTTATCAATGTTTTCCTTACTAGTGGTAAACGTAGAAAAAAGTTTATTTAATCTTTAAATATCAGAAATTAGTTTTATAACTATGTTTTTATCCTCTTGAGTAATAGTATTATAATTTAGTATGATGAAATCGATTAGTAAATTTTTTTCATAGAAATAACTTTATCAAGATATTCATTAAGATTCTTTATTTCAAAATTAGTTTTATCAAGATATTTATAAAGATAAGATATTTCTGTAGTTAAAATAGTAATTCTTGAATTTTCCTTTTCATATTTTTCTTGGATATTATCATGTTTTTTAAAAACATTACAATGTCCATTATATATATTTTTTGAAAACATAGATACCTCTTCTTGAATAGGTAGAGTGTTATCCTCATTAGTTGATGAATATTCGTTATCATATGATGTAGAAGTTTTCTCATAGGGAAGTTTGAATTTAATGATGTATTTGTAAGGCATTCATTAGTTTGTATGTTTTCCCTGAAACAATTGTTCCCCATTGGGATTTCAGTTAAAAATATAATATTCGTCTATTGGGAAATATTTTTGTTAGAAGAAATTTTTGAAGAACTATCTCCACCAATGGAACTCCAAGTGTTATAATCTTTAAAAATTATATTATTCATAGACTAATAATACTTATTTTTCATTTCTATGTAAATTTCTCTCTTTCCTTTCTATTCTTTTCAGATTAGTAAAATCTAATCTGTTGTGTCATTTTTTACTACATTAATAATAAGTAACCTTATTAGTGTATTTATTATCATTTTATCTTAATGATTCTTTTTTGATCTATATTGAAAATATTTCTCACTTAAGATTTTCCTCATCCTTATAGAAATATTTTCAAAATAGTTTTTGAAGGTTATGATGAACTAGAATCTAATTAAACAATCACTTTAAATTTATTTTTTAGGCTCCAACTTTTTATAAGATGACTATTATTTTTTATGAATTGTATAAGTAGTCGAAAAAGATACACCATGATTTTTATTTTTCCCGTTTTCAACATCTATATTAAATATCCCTTTATATTTCCCATATGAACCACTAATATCATTTAATATAATATTAGTAATATTTATTGTATTATCCAAAGAATTTCTTTTCGATTATAATTAATTTGGAATGATCTATATTATATTTTCAACCAAAATTCCATCAACAAGTAATTATTCTCTAGGAGAATGAAAACTATTGACAATAGCCATGAATATTTTATGTATTTAAACTACTAATTCTCCAATTAGGAAGTCAAAATATTGAAAATATTGTCTCATCATTGATCTCTTGGTTTAGAAAATTTAAAAGTTTAAAAGTGTGATTTCTAGTCTTTTCCAAATCCTATTATTAGCTTCAAAAGAAGAAATTTAACTGTATGTATTCTTTATAATTGAACATAAGATTATTCCATGCTGTGTAATTTTACAGATATTATTTTTTATCTTAGTGAGGGAAAGTAGTAAATTCCTTCTTAGGTATCTTCTAATCACCAATAATCATTAAAAAGTTATCAACTATAGTATTGATAACAAAATTTCTCATCCAATATCTCTAGTACTCATAATCATTACCATAAAAGATTGGTGGTTGAATGGGATTGATATTTTCAAGCCTTCCAACATTTAAGCCTGCCATCATACAAATAATAGAAACTCTTTTTCTATAAATATATGTTATTTTAAAGAATGTTTATAAATAATTAGTTTATATAAAAACATAAAAAACATTCAATTGATAGAATAAGTAAAAACATATAAAGTATAAGCAGTAGAACCTTCTCTAATACCAATTATTAGATTGTAAGAGTTTATGATGGCTACAAGGGGGTAGGGAGAATTATATTTTTATAAAATTAAACCAAAAATTACTTATTAAATTAAAAAGATCAGAATTATGTATCATCTAGTTATCAGAGTGTTAGAATAACTAATAATTGTCCGATTGAATCAGAGTATTTTTATCTGTATCAATTTTAGTCCAATAAAATAGCTTGTTTAGAAATATAAGTATTAATACTAACCATTTAATACTTTAATAGTTGAAATATTTATTTATAACAGTAATAGAAAAATCATATAATAGTAATAATTTCATTTAAGCATAATAAAATAATTTACTCTTTAACATTAAGAGTTTAGGTATTAAATAACCATGACTAAAAGTATCTAAAGTTTTGTACCTATTGTAAGGACTATCATTCCTTACAGGGAAAGACCACAATATGAATATTTGTGTGGATTTATATGTTTATCCCTATAATCCCTTGATATGATGATCAGAATATATATTCCTATCCACAGAATCTCTTAATCTAATGGATTAAATTCACAATATTCTTATCCCTAGAAGCCATCGATCAGTACCATTACCAGATGTAGAATAAAATATAATTGTTTTTAAAGTAATTACAACATTGAAAGGAATTCATTATAACTTAAAATATCTAAATAATTACAAAGAATAGGAACAATATGTTTCCATTAAAAAATATTTAGATTTATTGAGTTTCAAAAAGTATCAGCTCCCAACTCATTAAATGAGTAGCGATTTTCAGTCGATCTCCCAATGTTCATATTTCAATGTTATTTGAAATGGTCACGGATAGATTTCTATTGAAAGCTGACAATGATCTAAAATAAATAAATGTCAGAAGTATTTTTATTTAAAACTATTACAGTGCTAATTTGTATTCTGTTCGATAGAAAAAATCTATATACTTGAATTATAAACATTGGATAGTACAATGGACTTACTCGTTTATTGTCAATATGATTAAATGAATAATGTTTAGTACGATGTATAAGTTCCCAGGTCAGTATGATGGTCATGAAATTTATCAGCCCAATAGACACGACATAATTCTAACCAATGGTAAAAAAGGTTTATTTTGATGGATCAGATGCCCCTTCAGTATGATGGATCATATTGAATAATGAAACTTTATATTTATAATACATTAGAAACATTTCTATGTACGGTATAATTTAATTTATTTTTGAAAAACATACTAAAACAATTTAGGTTTAAAAAGTATGTAAACATATTTTTAATAATGTGATTTTTATTTCCAAAAATAAAATAATGGAAGAGTAACAAGTAAGATTTCTAACTCAATATTCTGGATGGATAATACAACTCTACATGACATATACTTATTTGTTACACATTTTGTATATTTTTTTATTAAATAAGGATGCCCACATGGATTTCGGGTAGTCATATAATTAAAAACTCTATGATAAATGAATGCACCACATGTTGAAAACATATAGTGTCACATGAATTTTCCCGAGTACACGCTATGTAGATTGACTACACATCCTATAGTCCACATGTTTTAAATTTGGAAAAAATATTTTTAGACCACATCATTTAATTAATACACCGTGTGTATTTAATACACTATTCACATAAAATAGAAGTTGTGTAACTTGAATTAAACTCAACGTATTCTTAATACATGTCATTTAATTCATAAATGTTGTGTGAAATACACACCCAGTACCTATGAATGTACTGATATCCGGTGAAGATAAGTACACGTCATGTGGTTGGCATATGCACACAGTGTACTTTTCCTATTTATAATGAAATATTAAATAAAAAAAATTCTCCATTACACCTCATCGGCTTGAGTTCCATGGTCATCAAGATGAAAGTACACACTAGTTTTTAGGTTTTATATTATATTACATTCATAATTAATTTTTCACAATATTCAAAACATTGAATCATGTGTTGTTATTGTATACTAAAGACTAAATGAATTAAACTATACATGATACATAATTAACTTGTGTTATGTGTTTAATTAAATTGGTAGTAAACACTATGATATTATGACACATTCCATGAATGAAACATTTCTTATTAGTTCATTTTTTACAATTAAAACCACATTGAGTAGTTTGGACTAGTAATCATTGAGTTTCTTCCAGATATAATGTTGTGTACTATTTTATTGATTTTTAAATAAAGTCAATATATTTTATATTTAAAAGAACACAGGATGATAAATTCATGAATAAAATAAGTTAAAATTAATTAATTTATTAATTATACATATAATAGTATTAATTAAAACATGTTTTATCTTATCAAATAATTAATTTAAATGAATGATAGCTAGTTATTTTAAATGAATTATTATTTCATGTGTATGCCCAATCATTATCAGGACTGGACCTATGTATGTGTTTTTATTATTTAATTTAATTTAATTATATAGGTTTAATTAAATATTATTTAATTAAATATAATGGCCTATGAGTCACCTATCCCTATTTAAATATATATGACATGCATGTCCACATTTTTTTAGGTAATTCCCCTTAAACATTTATTTGGTTCCCCTCATCTATATAGGAATTATAAGACATATGTAAAAAAAACAGTTTTTGGAGTTTTATGGATTTAGATAATGATGGATAGGAGGTAATGAAAATTGTAGATAGAACTATGAAAAACCCAACATGAGAGATTCATTGGTGGTCAAGTGGTATGCCACAATTTATTTCAAGACTATCATAAGAATTTTATCTCTAGGTTCATTGGTTGATTTATTTCTCACTTAATAAATCGACAATTAGATAAATCTCATGATCATCTCATTTATTTATTTATTTTATACCTGTCTTATTCATGAATTATTTTATTGATGCAGGACCACAATCACTTAAATAAATGTACAAATATAGAAATGTGGAATATAAATAAATGGGGTTTTAATTATTTTTTTATCATAACATGTTTAATCATTAATTAAAATTCAATTTAAATTCACAATACATTCTATGGATAAAAAAAATATGAATAATAAAAAAACCATCATCTTGATATTAAATGATACTAATACTTACTTTTCTTAATTAAGAATGAAACCATATAAATAAGTTCTTAAAATACCCTCATTGGGATAATCAATTTTATTATAGAGTTATTATGAATTTTTTAGGACGACTTAACAAATTTATATCCATAAAAGATTCCCACCCTAAACATGATGTAACATAGAGACATGTGTTGAGGAAATATAGGAAAGGGTTTCTTGGTGGGGGAGTTCACTCAATGTATCAAGGAACTATAAGCCCATATTTAGAAAAATACATGACAACCAAAAAACCTTTGAGTAATTGACTTATCCTGGTCTTGAGTTATAATAATAGACATATGGAACCATTCTACTAGAATTAATGTGAAACTAGACAATTTGAGTCTAATGGTGAATGATATTGGGACATAATAAAATAATGTGGAACTTAATAAAATTAAAAATATTATTTTTCACATTATTTTTAATTAATTAATGTATTATCCATCTATTTTATTTATTGTAGTGGAATAATGGGAAGTGAAACCATGAAATAAATGTGACCATTTATTAACCATGGGTATGTCCTTACAATTTTTTGCATAATATTCTGTATTCATTTATTAAATGAAACATTATAAGAAAATTAGTATTATGTATTGGAACCCCCTATAACTATTCTTCCACCCCAATAGGTTAGAAAAGGTAAAAAAGGATACCTAGAAGAGATATGTAGAGGTTTCTTCCTTTGTTTTTTGTATTGTATGATCAATTATTTCTGAATATTTTATGATATAAAAAAGGACATGGATTTTTAAACCATAATATATTATATTTTACTTCTTGATAAAGGTGAGGAATGTATTGAAAAAAAATATTGTCAATGATTTATAATAGTGTAAACTAGAAGAAGGGGATATAACTACTAATCATGGTTTCAAAACTCTTAGGTATATTTATTAGTTTGCAGAATTAGGATTCCACTTGGATAAAAATTATCCCTTAATCTTATTTTATTATCCTTACTACCAAAGATATTTTTATTCATTTATTCTCAGATGAAAAAAAAGGATAAGTCACTTAAGAATCTATTGGCCATACTTTATAAAGTGGAAAAATATTGGTTGAAAAAATTTCCCCCACCTTTATGGTGAAAATTCAAAAATACAAGGCTAAATATCACATGGAAATTATAAATCCAAATATCCTTTATAGTATACCTCGAAGATAATAAAATTCATAGAAAGAAGAATGAATATGGAGTAATTCTCTTCTATTTTGAAAAGAATGGACACTGAAAAAAAATTTCATTGAATTGAAGAATGAAATAGTTGAATCCACTTTTGGTATATCCATCATGTTTATATTAACCTCTTTCATATGAAAATACAATATGATTACAACATACATGTACTTAAATACAATAAACAATATATAATAGATATTTTATGGAGTTAACTCTAAATGAGCTTTAAAAGGGGGATTTCTATGTCTCCATGTGAAGATCACTACTTATGATTGAAAAAATTGATTTATTCAAAGTTTATATAAGTGTTACCAAAACATTTATATCAATGTATATCTAGAAAAAATGAGAAATTATTTAATATTTTTAACAAATGATGTTATGGTACTTCAATACTAAAATAAATGATCAATAACTCCAGAATCACATATATCCGTTGCAAGGACTATTGTATATAAAACATAAGACTTTTACCCGATTTTGGAAAGATAATTATTTTTCAAATAAAACTGAAAGTAGTTGAATTATTTACACCCATAATGTGTTTTAGTATCAATTGAGCTAAGATACTAGGTAAAAAACCAAACTAATTATGATTTTTTTGTAAATAATCCACTGAATTAAAGGAATTACACAAAAGATTTTAGAGTTAGTTCAACCCGTCCACATGAATATTATAAATCTAAAGGTAGATTTATATACTTCATGATATTCCGTTATGATTGTTTTAAAATTATTATTGATCTAAATGAGTTAACATGGAATATATTGACGAATATTTGAGCTAGTTTTTTGGTGAACATCGTATCCAAGTTATAATTGAACATACATGTGGATTAAAGGTATTCAAAAAATCAAATATCCATATTTACATCAATAACATGATTGTAGAAAAAAGAAGATCAATGATGAGTCTTATATATATTGACGATCTTACATGATTTTCTTCAAGACTTGTTTTGAAAATGGAAGTGAAACAACTGAACTTATGTCAACCATATTAACTAATGGATATCATATTAACTATGATATGATAAGAATATATTTGAAAACAACCACAACTGATTTTTGAAAACAATTTGTTATAAGATATATTTAGATACAAAAAAAATCAAACACTAAGGTGCATATGAGTTAGTGATCCTATAACCACTAAAGATATTAAGATTATTTCAACACCAACTATATTTCAAAAAAATAATACTGTCTATTAATGGATAATTGGAGAAGGATTAACTTTTATGGGTTAAGGATCTTGATGCACATGGGTTGGTATAAGAATTATGGACTCTACTAAGCATAGTGGGGGGGAGTATTTATAGAGACACATTCTATGCATAATTCCATAACCAAAGAGGGGGTTTATGTTCACTATGGTGGGTGATACATATATTATTATTATAGAATAAATATTACAAAAAATTATAATTAAATAGAAACATGATAAGGTCGAAAAGTATGTATAAATTTTGGTAATAAAAACTATGTATCAAGATTAATGTACAACATATCTTGAATGTTTCAAATACATGATACTGTTAGTGGGTATTCAAGAAAAAATGTAAACGTATGGTGCAAGGTGGTTCAAATAACATATGATTTAGTATTTAGAGGCTTCATCTATGAAAAACCGTATAATCCAATCATTATGACTAAAATCCTTATAAATACTACATGTCAAATAAAACTTATATGATCATAATATTGGGATATTGGTATTCAAGGAAACCTCATTTCGATGATTCTATATAGAAGATGTATATATAATGAAAACAGAAGGAGGCCCTATTTTATATGTTTAAAATGTGTAACTACAAATATTTGGTGACATAAATAAATTCTAATAATATATAAAATTTATAAATATTTATTTAAGAATAAATATTTCGAGAGTGAATATAGAATATTCATTTGTAAATTAATAAGTGACATGTTTCCCTACCTATTTTGTTTGAGTACTATATGTTATCAAGATAAATGTGTTGATAACATATGTAAAAAAATGTTGTGTTTTACCAATTTTTAATAATAAGGAATGATATCTCTCTATGTATGAATTAAATTAGAAACTATATAACTAGGAATATGATATAAAAAATAGATCGATGGATTTTGTAAATCTAGTCATAGTATATATATTAATGTATTGAGGAGTACAAGTTGAAACAATTCAATACCAAACTATTATTGTCATATAATCCATCCAGTAGACCATTCATGGTCATAAGAATAGATTATTAATATTAAAATAATTTCACAAGACTAAGTGTTAGGAATTTATATCATATTACATGATATATACTAACATTTGATATTACTGATTCATAATAGGTTAATATCAATAATATCTAACCTAACTACATCAAATTTATTTTAGAACTATATGAAAATATATAGAAAATTAAAAATAGATGATTTAATTGTTTCATAAGAAGTGAGAATATTGGTGATCAAGGTAATTGAAAACATGTATTGACTTATTTCAATTTGATATAGTATCAGAAATAATGATATGGTAATATACAATATAAACTAATTTCATCCATATAACGACCCATACTTTACATACATTGTTAATACGTCAAAATTGTAGTACACTTATTACAACATATAACAAAACCATGAAAGGACCGTATAGGTATAGTGTCTTTAGAAACTGGGAAACACAAACAACTTCTTTATAAATCATCTACACAATCTCCTTTTTATTTTATCATATCTAGAGTCCCTTTTGGAATATCTTACTTAATACCCTTCTTCTTAACCTGGGGAAAAGAAAACATACAAAAGGGTGAGCTCAAATGATCAGTAAGGGTAAACAAAAGAAATATCAATCACATCATATTCATAATAACATAACATTTGTGAAATATTAACCTGAAAAAGAGATCATAATTTCATAACATGGGATAAATAATAGTAGTGAAATATAATCCCAATAATCATAACTTAAAACATGAAACTTTTTGGCATAGACACATAATTAGAGATAATCATTTATTAGTATTCAAGACTCATTGCCAAGACTATCCTAACGGACGAAGTCCATTTCTGAACCAAGTTCACTTCTCGTTTTAGTCCTGTATCACTGAACCAGATTAACTTTCCATTACAGCCATGTCTATCTCATGATATATAAATATTTACCCAATGCATTGGAGGGAGATATAGGTCCCACCCATCTCATAATGATACCATTCTTATGTGTGCCACAAGATCATAAATCTTACATCATAGCATAACCCATGTCATAAAAATGGGAATCTTAAACATCATGCCATCATAACATAATACATATAAGATAAAAGGACATCATAAACATAATTCCATCATAACATAATCAAATCAATGTAAAAATTGGGATATAAATATAACCCTATATTATCTTATATGGAAAATAATTTTGACAAAACGCTTGAACTCCATTCTTGAGGAAAATATCATTTCTACTTCAAAAACATTTTTTCCTTTCATAAAATTTCATATAATTTTAAACTAATAGAAGTTGATTAAAAATAAACTTGGAAACTTGTAATGGAAGCTTCATTGAAATAATGTTCTAAAAGTCCATTCAGGCCATATAAGTTAAAAAAAACATTCTTACCGTACTTTGGCCCGAAAAGTCAAAATGTGCCTCGTACTAAAAACGAAAAAAGATTCCTTTCATATATTTTACTAAATACACACCAATGGGTAAAATTGTATTTAAATAATTTTATTTGTATGGAAATAATATTACATATTGAAGAAACATGGATTTGGATGATAAATATGCCCCAGTAAATTCTGATGTATAAACAATCTCAGATAAAAATGAGATTTTGAGATTTTCCCTTACCTTAGATCCAATTTGCTTCGTACATGTCCAAACCTCCTGTATAATTATTTAAATAATGTCATTGACATATTCCAGAATCATAATCATTGTTATGATATCATATATGGTCATATTTGTAGCTTCTTATTAGTAATATTTCATTGCTACTTGTTATTCGGGTGTTTATTGCTTTTTGTTTTTATGCATGATTTGTCGAATAAATTCTTATTATTATTTTTAGGCTATATATACCTCATTTAAATAATGTTATTAGTGTAATATATATCATATTTATTCATTAATTTCATTTATTTAATCATTATTCATTGAATATCATGTACAACGAGTCGCATCACATCGTGGAGATGGTAGGCCGTACGTACGCACGAGCGATGATATCATTCCCATGATCGTATAATTTTATTGAAGTGTATGTATAATATTTCATAATAAATATCACTTTACAATAATCATATACAGTTATTCTTTACACCATTATACCCATCCAAGTAAGGTGTTGGTGGAAAAATGATTACACCACGACATGGAGACAGTATTCCGTACGTACGACCGCACGGTGATTTCTTTTTCTGTAGGATGGATAAAAGGTGAAATAGGGTTGTTTAATATTTATTATAACATGTAGGTATATGATTGATAATAATGTTATTACTTAATAATGAAACAACTAAAGAAGAATAAGTAGAAGAAGAATAAATAAAGTTGAAATAATCGGTAATGGACATTACCACTTCTTTGAAGCGCCTCTTCTTAACCTCCTCCTAGGGCACTAAATATGGTCTTTAAATAAGACCAGGAACTCTAAGATGTTTCTAGGGAATTTTAGAAGGGAAATGGTAAGGGTTTGGCTGATCTTGAAGGCTCAAAGTGGTGTGAGGAGGAGAGCGAGGAGGTTCCCTTTTATAAGGGAGGAGAGGGGCACCTTAGAAAAACTTAAAATATTATTTTATTATAAAGTCATATTTGGTTTTTAATACCTCCAAATTGATTTATTTCTATGATAAGGTAGTTATGGGTCTAAATCCTCTCAACCAATAGTTTTAGATAACTTTAGGTTACTATTTTAACCTTATCACTTAGATTTGACTCTAAGTTAAATAATTTAACTTTTACCGTGTGTTCTGTTTTCTTACACTATATGGTTAATAAACTTACTATAAAAATATAAAAGAACCCCAATTTGTTAATTATTAATATATATATAACCTTATATAATTAATTTGGATGATCCTTATATTTTTAGGAATAAAATTCCAATTAATAATATAATATTTGTTTTAAAAACTATTTTATGTCACTTTTTGACACTATTTGGTATTTTATTTTTTTGAAAACCATAACAACATGATTAGTTCGAAAAATATTAATTAAATCAATAATAACATGTCATATTAATCTATAAAATTAGTTTAATTCATAAAAAGTCTCAAATTACATTTGTTTGGGTATTTATAATATCAATTATGTTAATATTTCATTAATAAGGCAATTACTACATCATCATTGTGTCATAAATAAATTAACTTATTTAATGTCTAAAAATTATAAATAAAATACCATTATGTAGGAAATCATTTTATATTTTTAATTAATATTTATAGTCGAAATTATCTTATGTATAACCCTATATTAAAAATGTTTTATTTATTAAACTTTGATTTTAACATTTTTAACTCTTCTTTAAATAAAATAATAATAAATGTCCTAATCTAATCCAAGTGGACCTAAATGGTCATATTTTATTCCTAAGGATTTTTTTTCGAATTAAACTTATACAATAGAATTAGTACATGTGTTAGGGTAATAATAATACCATTTTTACCCTTAATTACAGTATTTACTTTTAACCGTGGTAAATAAAAGTCAGAAGTTACTATTCAAAAAATATTATTTTTTTCTTATTGAACCACATTTTACTCCTTGATATTAATCGTGTCTCTCAGATTTTCAAAATTCCACTCATAGAAGCGGTAAAATTATGTTTTATGTAAATTTTCAAACTCTCCTAGGAGGTCGGTAAAAGACGGTGACAAGTTCAATAAAAATTTTATATATATAAAATTATTATAAAATGACTCCAATGAATTACTTTGAAATTATATAGGTATTATGTATAAATTTTTACCTAAAATAAATTTAAATAAAATAAATAATTATTCAAATAAAAAGTCGGTTTTTAAATAGTAACCAGTGTTTTCACTATTCATCAAAAACTGAATGTTTTCAGAAAAATACCAAAAATTCACCTTAAGATAATTTTGATATTCCGAATCCAAAAATGAATTCCATTTTGAAAGAAAAAATTTATATAATTTCAAAATGTTTGTTTTACTATTCATAATGGCTAGTTTTAATAATATTTTAATAGGATATCGTTGGTTACTGGAACTCGGTATTGCATACAACGCAAGCTATCGAGGAAGGTCGTGATTGCGTGTAAAGCAGTCCAAGCTAGTGTTGTGTGTAGTGAAAGATTCCTTTGATCATTTATATAACATAAAAACAAAATATTTCTCCTAAAAATCTCGGGTGTTACATTCTACCCCCCTTAAAATGAATTTCACACTCGAAATTTATCACTTTGTAACAAACAGATGAGGATACCTCTCCCTCATCATATCCTCAAGCTACCATGTAGCTTCTTCTAATTGGTGGTCCCTCCCTAAAAATATCACCCACCGAGTGGTCTTGTTCCGTAGGAATTTTTCTCTACGATCCAGAATCTCTATTAGCTGTTGTTCATAAGAAAGATCTTTCTCCAACGGTACAACTTCTGAGCTGAGTACATGTAAAGTATTGGGTATGCACTTTCTCAGGAGAGATACATGGAACACATCATGAACATGAGAGAGATTTGGTGGAATCTCCAATTGGTAAGCAACCTTCCCAACATGATCCAGTATTTCGAAAGGACTGATATACCTAGGGCTCAACTTTCCCTTCTTTCCAAATCTCATTACTCTCTTCCAAGGAGATATTTGTAATAACCCATTATCACCCACATCAAACTCTAGGTCTTTTTTTTCGATTATCGGCATAACATTTTTGTCGACTCTGAACTGCTCTTATGTGTTGTTGAATATATCAGACCTTTTCTTCCATCTCATCAACAAGATCCGGTCTTAATAACTCTCTTTCCCCAACTACATCCTAGCAAGTTGGAGTTCGGAATTTCTTTCCATTGAGAGCTTCATAATGATCCATCTGAATATTGGAGTGAAAGATATTATTATAAGAAAATTCCACAAAAGGTAGGTGTTGATCCCAACCTCCTTTGAAATCCATAGAGAAAGATCTCAACATATCTTCTAGAGTTTTAATTGTCCTCTCAGACTGACCATCTGTCTGAGGATGATAAGAAGTGCTGAAACTCAACTCTGTATCCACAGTATATTGAAGACTTCGCCAAAACATTGAGGTAAACCTCGGATCCTAATCAGATATAATGGAAAGTGGTACTCCATGTAATCTTACCACTCCCTTTACATATATCCTGGATAGTTGATCGAGAGAGAAATATTCTCTAATAGCAATGAAGTGTGCTGACTTCATAAGACGATCAACAATTACCCAGATAGCATTATTTCCTTTGGATGTTCTAGGAATTCTGGTGACAAAGTCCATATGGATGTTTTCCCATTTCCATTTGGGTTTGGGTAATGGTTGTAACATCCCCTTAGACTTCTGTCTCTCAGCTTTAACATGCTGACAAACCAAGCATCGAGAGACATATTCAGCAACATATCTTTTCATGCCATCCCATCAGAAGTACTCTTTCAGGTCCCTATACGTCTTCGTGCTTCCAGGATGAATAGAGAATGAAGAACTATGAGCCTCATCCAGAAGCTCCTTTTTTAATTTGGGGATGGGAGGAACACAAACTCGATTCCTGAACCTTATTATCCCATCACAATTATGGTTGAATTCAGGAAAATTTCTCACCTTCTTTTATAACAGTACATCTTCTTTCTGTGCCTCTTTAATCTTCGCATGAATAGATGGTTGAACATTCATTTTAGAAAGATATGATTTTCCACCTTTCATTATAATTCTAAGATCAATCCTTTGTAATTCCATAAATATTGGATCTTTTGTGATCCTAATCATGGATATGCTACCATGGTCTTGTCGACTTAATGCATCTGCCACCTTGTTTTCTTTCCCAGGGTGGTAATGAATTGAGAAGTCGTAATCCTTAATCAGCTCCAACCATCCTATTTGGTGCATATTCATCTCCTTTTGTGTGAAAATATACTTTAAACATTTATGATCAATATAAATATCACACCTTTCCCCATAAAGATAATGCCTCTAAATATTTAATTCAAATATTACCACAGCTAACTCCAAATCATGAGCTGGGTAATTTGTTTCGTGAATTTTCAACTTTCGTGAGGCATAAGCTATCACCATATCATTTTGCATGAGAACACACCACAATCCCTTCTTGGATGCATCAATGTAAATCACAAACCTTTCTCCACTACAAGGCAGTGTGAGAACCGGTGCACTGGATAACCTTCTTTTTAACGCCTTGAAATTATCTTCACACTCCTCTATCCAAATGAACTTAACTACTTTTCGAGTCAAACTGATGAGTGGATTAGATAAACATGAAAAATCTTTCACAAAACGTCGATAATATCCAGCCAAACCAAGAAAACATTAGATCTCAGTTACTGTTGTTGGTCTCGACCATCTTTCGATAACCTCTGTTTTTGCTGGATCCACAGATATCCCCTCTTTTCAGATTATGTGACCCAAAAATGAAACTTTTTGATGCCAAAATTCACACTTGGTAAATTTGGCATAAAGCTTCTCCTTCCTGAGGGACTTTAATACAATTCTCAAGTGATCTTCATGTTCTTCCTTGATCTTTGAATAGACATAAATATAGTCTATAAAGACTACCACAAACTGATCAAGATAGTCTCTAAAGACTCTATTCATCAGATCCATGAAGATAGCATGGGAATTAGTAAGACCAAATGGAATCACTATAAATTCATAGTGTCCATACCTTGCACAGAAATCCGTCTTCGGTATATCCTCCCTTTTGACCCTTAATTGATGATACCCTGAATGAAGATCAATCTTGGAAAATTATTGAGCTCCACGTAGTTGGTCAAATAAGTCATCAATGCATGGGAGAGGATATTTTTTCTTGATAGTGATCTTTTTGATTTCTCGATAATCAATTCAGAGTCTCATTGATCCATCTTTATTCTTAACAAACAGAACAGGTGCTTTCCAAGGTGATTCACTAGGGCTTATGAATCCCTTATCAAGATTCTCTTGGAGTTGCTTCTTCAATTCCTGTAACTCAATTCGGGCTATTCTATAAGGTGTCTTTGAAATAGGTAAATCACCCGGTACAAGTTATATTGAAAACTCAACTTCACGATTTGGTGGAACACTAGGAAATTCCTCCAGAAATACATCATAAAACTCCATTACAATGGGAATATTCTTAATTGTGAGTTTCTCTCCAACAATTTGAGATAAATAACCTTCATTTAGTGGAATCAAGACACATATGATCGAAGAAATTTCCACAGGAAGGATATGTTCATCCTTGCATCGATAGACAATCATAAATTGATCTCGAATATGAAATGTGACTTCCCTTCTTTGGAAATTGATATATTCTCCATATAAATAAATCCAATACATGCCAAGAATAACAACAAATTCCACTATAGTAAGGATCACAAGATTTGAAGGAAGCACTTTCCCACAAACTTCAATCGGAGAAGAATTGTAAACTCTTGATGAGACTGTTGTTCCATTAGGGGTTATCATAGCTAACTCAACATCTAATTGTTGAGGTAATATGGAAATACACTTAGAAAATTATTTAGAAATAAAAGAGTGGGTGGATCTAGAATCAAATAAAACATTTTCTACTTTAGAGTGGATGGTAAGTGTACCTTTCACCACTTCGTTATCGTACACCACATCGCTGATAGAAATTGCATGTGACTTTACTTTGTCTTTATCCTTAAGGGTTTGTTGAAGTCGATCATCATCAACAACACTTGTATTAGGGAATTGATTAGCATAATTCCCCATTTCCTTGCACTTGTAACATTTATGTGTAGGAGGTGCACTCTATGTAGCCTTTTCATTGTTCACATCACTAGACATCTTCTTCCCATCATTGTGGCATTCAAATGCCTGATGACCTTCTTTTCCATATTTGAAACATTTAATTTTCCTTTTAAGAAAACTCCCTCTATGTTTCATTCCACACTTTGAGCATAAGGGAAAACTCGTCTTCTTTTCAGTGTGGTCTTTATATTTTCCTTTGAATTCCAATCTCCATCTCAACCTTGAGAGCACATTGAACGATTTCCTCGTAGCTATTGAAGTCTCTTATGGCTAACGCCCTTCGGAGACTTGGTTTTAAGCCACTAAAGAATTGATCAATCTTACTCTCATGTTGGATACTAATCCCAGAAGCATACATTGAAAGTCTTGTAAAATTTGCTTCGTAGGTAACAATAGATTCATCATCCTTTTTTCATCAGTTCAAGAAACTCCTTATCCATCTTTGTTAGAAGAATACGAGGGAAGTACTTATTGAAAAATTAGTTCTTGAACTCGTCCCATTAGATATACTCAATTTCATTTCTTGGACTCATATTCTTGATAAGATTCCAGCACTGATCAACTTCACCTTCCAAACGATATACTGCTAATATGACTTTATCATGTTCAGAACATTGAAGAACTGCGAATATATTTTCATTAGTACTGATCCATTGTTCAGCAACTAATGGATCAGTAGACCCACTGAATGAGGTTGGACGCTGCCTCATGAAGGATTCAACAAAATTTCTCTCCTTCCATTGATCATTTGGAAGTCCTTCATGAGTCATATCTTGAGAAAGTTGTGTGAGCATGGCTACAAGATTTTTCATTCCAGCTCCCATAACGTTTGGTTTCTCAGGGGACAATCATTGCATTGCCCATCACATTCCGCATTAACATGGTTCATTAGGGTTACCAAAATTGACTAAAACCAAGAATAATAGTATGAGAAACACTAATTATAATAGGAAAACCACATACACTTAAGGTCTTATCATAGGTTATTCATGGCCATTTCAAAAACACTAATATTTTGTCCTATTCTTAGACATATCCTTAGAGTTCTTACTAAGGCTTTCACATCATAGTTTCCAAAGGTTGACTATACCCTCCCTCTAATACCAACTATAAAGAACCGTACTTTACATACATTGTTAATAATTCAAAATTGAAGTACACTTATAACTACATATAACAAAACCATGAAAGGACCATATAGTTATAGTGTCTTTAGAAATAGGTAAACATAAACAAATGATTCATAAATCATCGACACTATCTCCCTTTTATTTTATCATATCTAGAGTCCCTTTTGGCATATATTACTTAATACCCTTCATTCTGACCTGGGGAAAAGAAAACATACAAAAGGGTGAGCTCAAATGCTTAGTAAGGGTAAACAAAAGAAATATCAATAACATCATATTCATAATAACATAACATTTTGGAAATCATAACCTACAAAAGAGATCATAATTTCATAACATGGGATAAATCATAGCAGTGAAATGTAATCCCAATAATCATAACATAAAACATGAAACTTTGTCGTATACACACATAGTCAAATAGAATCATTTCATAGTAGTCATGACTCATTGCCAAGACTATCCTAGGGGACAAAGTCTATTTCTGAACAGAGTTTACTCCTCGTATTAGTCCTATATCACTGAACCGGATTAACCTGTCATTCCAGCCATGTATATCTCATGAGATATAAATCTTTACCCAATGAATTGGAGTGAGATATAGGTCCCACACATCTCATAATGATACCATTCTTTTGTGTTCCACAAGATCATAAATCATACATCATAGTGTAACCCATGTAATAAAAATGGTATTTTTAAACATCATTCCATCATAAAATAATCCATATAAGATAAAAGGACATCATAAAAATAATTCCATCATAAAATAATCAAATTAATGTAAAAATAGGGATCAAAACAGAACCCTATATTATCTTATATGGAAAATAATTTTGATAAAACACTTGAACTCCATTCTTGAGGAAAATATCCTTTCTACTTCAAAAAAAAATTTCCTTCTTAAAATATCATATAAATTTAAACTAAAAGAAGTTGATTAAAAATAAACATGAAAACTTGTAAAGTATGCTTCATGAAATAATTTCCTAAAATTCCATTCAGATTGTATAAGTTAAAAAAACATTCTTCTCGTACTTTGGCCAGAAAAGTAAAAAAGTACCTTGTACTAAAAATGACAAAAGATTCCTTTCATATTTTTTACTAAAAACTCACCAATGGTTCAAATTGGATTTAAAAAATTGTATTTTTATGGAAATAATATTACATAATGAAGAAACATGGATGTGGATGATAAATATTCCCCAGTAAATTCGGAAGTATAATCAATCTCAGATAAAAATGAGATTGTGAGATTTTCCCTTACCTTAGTTCTGATTTGCTTCGTACATGTCCGAACATCCTTTATAATGATTTAAAGAATGTAATTTACTTATTCCAAAATCATACTAATTTTTTAGATATCATATATGATCATATTATTAGCTTCTTATTATTAATATTTAATTGTTACTTGTTATTCGGGTGTTTATTACTTTTTGTTCTTATGCGTGTTTTGTCGAATAAATTCTTATTATTATTTTTAGCTTATAGATACAATTATTCAATAATGTAATTAGTGTAATATATATCATATTTATTAATTAAATCCATTTATATAATATTTATTCAATTAAGATCATGTAGAATGAGTCGTATCACTTCGTGGAGAGAGTAGGTCGTACGTACGCACGAGCGATGATATCGTTCCCATGATCGTGTAATTGTATGTAAGTGTATGTATAATATTTCAAAATCAATATAACATTATAGTAATAATATATAGTTATTATTTACACTGTTATACCCATCCATCTAAGGTGGTGGTGGAAAATAGATTACACCACAGCGGGGAGACGGTATTCCGTACGTACGCACGCGCGGTGATTTCATTTTTTGTAGGATGGATACAAGGTAAAATAGGGTTGTTTAATATTTATAATAACATATCTGTATATTATTGATACTGATGTTATTACTTCATAGTGAAACAACTAAATGATAACAAGTAGAAGAAGAAATATAGTGGAAAGAATCGTTAACAGACATTACCTCTTCTTTGAAGCGCCTCTTCTTAACCTCCTATTAGGGCTCTAAAGATGGTCTTTGAAGAATACCAGGACCTCTATGATGTTTCTACGGAAGTTGATAAGGGAAATGGGTAGGTTTTGGCCGATCTTGAAGGCTCAAAGTGGTGTGAGGAGGAGAGGGGGTGGTGCCCTTTTATAAGGGAGGAGAGGGGCACCTTAGAAAAAACTTAAAATATTATTTTATTATAAATTCATATTCAGTTTTTAATGGATAAAAATTAATTTATTTAGAAGATAAGGTGGGGATGGGTCTAAATAATATCAAAAAATATATTTCATATAAGTTTACGTTACTATTTTACCCTTATCGTTTAGATTTAACCCTAAGTTAAAATAATTTAACTTTTACAGTGTCTTCTTGTTTTCTTACACTATATGATTAATAAACATACTATAACAATCCAAACAAACCCCAAGTTGTTCATTATTAAAATATATATCCTTATATAAGTCATTTTTCCGAAACATAGATTTTTAGGAATAAAATTGCAACTAATAATATAATATTTGTTTTAAAAACAATTTTATGTCACTTTTTGACACTATTTGGTATTTGATTTTTGTGAAAATCCTAAAAGCATGATTAGTTCGAAAAAGGTTTATTAAATTAATAAAAACATGTCATATTAACCTATAAAATTATTTTAATTCATAAAAAGTCTCAAATTACATTTATTTTGGTATTTATAATATCAATTATGTTAATATTTCATTAATAAGATCATTACTGCATCATCATTTTGTCATAAATAAATTAAATTATTTAATGTCTAAAAATTATAAATAAAATATCATTATGTATTAAATATTTTTATCATTCTAATGTATACTTATATTTGAAATTATCTTATGTATAACCCTATATTAGAAATGTTTTATTTATTAAACATTGATTTTATCATTTTTAACTCTTCTTTAAATAAAATAATAATAAATGTCCTAATCTAATCCATGTGGACCTAAATGGTCATATTTTATTCCTAAGGTTGTTTTTGGTCGAATTAAACTTATCCAATAGAATTATGACATTTTTTAGGGTAATAATAATACCATTTTTACCCTTAATTACCCTATTTACTTTTAACCGTGGTAAATAAATGTAAAAAGATACTATTCACCAATAATTATTTTTGTCTTATTGAACCAAATTTTACTCCTTGATATTAACCATGTCTCTTGTATTTTCTAAATTCCACTCATAGAAGTGGTAAAATTATGTTTTATGTAAATTTTCAAACTCTCCTAGGAGGTGGGTAAAACACGGTGAAAAATTCAATAAAATTTTTATATATCTAAAATTATTATAAAAGGACTGCGATGAATTAATTTTGACATATATAGTTATTATGTATAAATTTTTTACCTAAACTAAATTTAAATAAAATAAATAATTATTTAAATAAAATGTCAGGTTTTAAATAGTATCCCATTGTTTTCACTATTCATCAAAAATTGAAAGTTTTCAGAAAAATACCAAAAATTAACCCTAGGATAATTTTGATATTCTGAATATAAAAATGAATTCCATTTTGAAAGATAAAATTTATAAAATTTCAAAAAGTGGGTATTACTATTCATAAAGGCTAGTTTTAATAATATTTTAATAGCATATCGTTGTTTAGTGAAACTCGGTATTGCGTACAACGCAAGCTATCGAGGAAGGTTGCGATTGCGTGTAAATAAAGCCAAGCTAGTGTTGTGTGTAGTCAGAGATTCCTTTGATGATTTATATAACATAAAAACAAAATATTTCTCATAAAAATCTCGGGTGTTACAATCTAGTGGTCTCCATATAAATATTATTCATGTTTTTATGTCTTCTAATGCATCTTTTGAAGTAGTTTTTCAATATTATGTTTCTATTTAGGGTTATACTAAAAGAAAAAGTTTTATCATTATTATGATAAGATTTGACCTATGGACTTAACTACGTTTTTATGATTAAGACATGGGAATAAGAGGTGGATATTCGGTTATAACATGACCTGATACATTTTATTAATTTAATAAAGTTATAGTACGAATAATCACCACATAGACATTTGGATTTACAAAACCTTGTTATGGAAACATTGTAAGACCAACAGTTATAACCATACTGAGTTAAATCTTGTTTAATAAGTTTGAACTAAAAAATCATTGGTAGTAGGATCTAGTGCAATTTGGATTCTATTGGAGTAGGTTCCCTTAAACCAACCAATTTTTACATTAGATTATATGTATATTTAAATACATCAATATTAATTTAAATACATTATCAATCTTTTATTATTCTACTATATAACATTAATTTGATTATGTCCTAGATCATTTTTTTCTTTGAAAATGTCATTGTAGCTCCCTAATATGATGAGAACCTAGAAATATTATGATTATATACATAAACATAGTTCTATGGTAAGAAAAAATTATATGATGGGAAACATAGTATGGTTATTTTCTGATGGGAGTACTCATATGTAAATGAGTCTTCTTCTCATAATAATTTCACTTCATAATCTCCAATACAAGAGATTATGAGAACATATCTTCTTGTAGGAATTATGCATGTTTATGTGTCATTATATATTCCTATCTGTGACTATGTGTAGAATTGTTTATACACTAAGATAATTATTAAGGAATTTCATGAATCATGGACATGGATTTAGAAACTGAAATCGTGATTCCATATATTCATGGTTTTTATGGTACCTTGGGTGTGTCACAAATGAAATATTATTAATGAATAATTTGAGGAAATATTTGTCCCTTCCATAATTATGAATGTTGATATCTTGCCCATTTAATTGAAAGAGAACTATCTCATTAAATTCTATATACACAGTCTAATGATAATTTTAGTTCATATTTTCAAATAATGATGTAACATGTATATGGGTTTATGAAATGAGTATGAAACTTTCTTGAAGAGATGTTGTGGGAAAGGGATTATATTACACAGTGAAAGATCATATGTGGTTCTCAATATTGTGACATTAACTTGTTTCTCTTGGGTTTAGTGACACATTTCTAGACAATATTCTTGGACATTAAGTTTGACGTCCTGCACTTGGGTTCCACATAGAGGTTCCCAAATCCCAGTTGGTGACATGGCCTCAAGTACAACTCTCTAAATGTCAGAGGTTTCTGACTAGCAGCGAGGGCCTAATGTGTGTATGTAGGGAGACTATTTTCTCATTACCATCGTGTGGAACAATTGATAAATTTAATAACAGGTAAATAATGGAAGCATTATGATAAAAAATTGGAACATAAAAAATTTAATGAAATAATAAAAAACAGAACAACTGATATCCATATAAAAATAATGGTGATACATTTCATATCTCTATAAAATAGGAAAACATGGATACAAGGAAATATACAATACATGCTATACAAAATTTTCAAAAGAAACCAAAAACATTCACAACATCTCAATCCATGGACCAATAATATTCTACCAAGATCCATCCTAAAGAAAGAAATCATATCAGGATTCCAAAGTTGGATGCTTACACTTGTCCACACCTGCATACATTTAATCTGTTCGAGTACCAATGATTCCTAGATTGAGCGGGATATAAATCATAGTAGGAAACTACCAATAGTTTCTATAACATTCATTCTGTGTATTATAAATTGAAACAATGTGTTGGCATGAATATATAAAAGTAAATTAGTATTGTAACATAAATACCCATGTACTTTCATCATCCTCAGCTAGTATCTGAACACCTAACCACTTAATTTATTCATTATGTTCTAGTGTATATAAGTTGGCCACGTGTGGAATAACCATAACTAACATCCTAACACAATATTAATTATAATAATTGGGGGTCCAAGATATAACAAGGCATCATATAATGATGATAATAATGAAAGGTATCTAAGGTAATATCCAAGGGATCCTTGAGCTTAGGGGTCAATCCAACATTTGTTATAAACTAAATCCTGATTAAAGTGATAAGAGTGTAATCAATGGGGAGTCTCCCAAGGCATTCCACAATAATATTTCTAGTTGAGTCCAAGGAAATTATCCTAGGTAAAATGGGATAATCAATGACTAGGTCCAAGGGTGTATCCAAGGCACCACATGGCCATATACATCATGCTGGATCCAGGGAGTGTATCCATGGTATTCTATAATAATAATGGACGGATCCAAAAGTGTCATACTAGGAATCCAAAAGTAGATAAAAACTTCGATCCAAGGTGGGTCTCACCCATGTAAACTAAAATCATTGAATCAGAATGGAATCCACAAGTGATCAAGGAAGTCACTCATGAATCCAATGGTAGAATGAGTCTGACCACTCTTATAATACTGTTAAGGACTGTATTAAATAGGAACATTATTCTTAATTAATTAATTAATTAAGTCCATGAAATATTCCTATCCTTTAGTGAGTCATATGGTCTATTATGTTGCCATTCATTAGTGTGACATAGTTGAGAGGTCAATGAAACTATTTATTAATTAATATGAGTCATATTCAATTCATTAAGGCTACTCCAGTGCCTTTTATAAGCACGGTAGGGTGTACTAGTGACATGAAACCCTGTTATTTTATTTCATTTAATTTGGTAAAGTTATATATATGATATACATTCCAATTACATTTAATATTGATTTATCAAGTTTAACCACCAATCTTAGGAGTTCAAATGATAATCATACATGTTCCACATTTAAAGATTCTTTGATTTAATTTAACACTTACCTTTATCACAGTCTAGTCATGTAACACCTGAACGATGGTGCAGATATAATTAACAAGCTACTAAAAGCATAATGTTTTAAAACACCCTAATTGGGTTGGTCGGTGTTGAGGACATAACCTCCAGTTATATATAACAATGTTAACAAGGATCATAGAACATGGTTCTAACGACTGTGAACAGGGCTCATGAATTCAAGGGGTTATGCCCAATGGTATTAGAACTTGGACAACAATGAAAGTTTTTAGAATGAAGTAACTTGAAGTATAAGTTATATACCACTTACCACATACTAGTATGACTCTCCTCATCCGTTATCAGCCTCTAGTTTGGACTGGAGTAGAATTGATATTAATAATAGAAAAATTCCCTAAAAATAAGCCATATGGCCCGATATATAAACAATTTCGTTAACAGAATGAATAAAGTGGAATTGATGAAAATGAATCAGGATCTTACTAGAGTGGAACCAATAGGACAAATAGTTCTGGAATTAGGAATCGAATCAAGATGTTATGTAAAATCCTAAATTTAGGAGGAGGAGAGCCCAAAAAAATTGAAGAGCCCCCAAGAACATTAAAAATAGAGAAAACAAGGAGGTGGGTTGATTTGATAGGGGTTTAAGGTAATTTTAGTAATTTCACATAAAATTAGGGGTTTCAATGTTTGGATACATGGTTGGCCAAACTGTTCACCAATCGTGCTCTATATAATTTGCTAAAGGGGCAGCTATATTGTTAGACAACATAGTTTATGAAACTGTTCTCTAACTATGAGAAACACATATGCTAAAAAGTGTCTAGTTTTTCAATGGGTGTATGGCCCCTGAAACAAGGTTTGGGAAAATTGTGTGACCTGCTTCACCCCACTATCCAGCCCCAGACATTTAGGAGAGATTGTGTGGGTTGGATCACATTGATTCTACTAATCGTGTGGCCCCATGTTATTCTCCACTGGATAGGATTTTGAGCTCCAAAAAATCCCCAAAAAACCTTGAAACAATTCAATCCTCAAAGGGAATCAATATTAGGTCCAAAATAAATAACTAGTCCAAAATTAAAAGTATTCATACCAAAGATAAAAAATGATTGTTATAGTCTTCCCCCCAAAAGGAACTCATCCCCGAGTTCACCTTCCATAGGTAATGAAATACTACCTAAGATAAAATGTGTCCATTGGTCACATACATCGACCTTATGCTCCTTAATATTATCCTATATACCATTTTTTCACCACAAAACCCATACTAAAGGGACATAATATTCTTATAGATCCTTCATTATCTATTTAGTGATTCTATATAGGACACTTCTCAAAATTAGCATCGACATCTAACTCAAAATCCTCAGGATAAAAAATATCAAGTGGGTCGACAAGATACTATTGAAGCTACAAAGTGTGGAAGATGTCATGCATGGCACAATATCTCTAATGTAATTGAAATTAACATGCTACTGGAAAAACTCTCTCCAAGATCTCAAACGACCCTATATAACAAGATGAAAAATTCCCTTACCTCTGTATCTTTCTATGTATAGGCATGAGAGATACATGTAGGATATAACGATCCCTGGCCTCAAACTCTAGAGGTCATCAATGAAGATCAACATAATATTTATATCTAGAATCTGTAAGATAAATATTATTCTTGATTATATAAATCTACTATGAAGTCTCCTACGCAAGATGAGGACCTAGTAGTGATGCTTCCCCTGCCTCTAACCAGCATAGGGGTGAACGACATGCCCTACCATATAATAACTCCAAATTATCCATCTGAATCATTACCTAAAAGCTATTATTATAGGAAAATAAGATAAGAGGTATAATCTTATCCCAATACCCACTAGAATCTAAGACGGATGCTCAGACCATGTCCTCTAAATCATGTATCATCCATTATGACTAGCCATCGGTTTGGGGGTGAAAATATGTGATCAAAAGAACCTTTGTACCCATAGATTCAATAAAAACTTCCATAACTATGATTTGAAACAAGAATCCATATCTAAGACAATAGTATAATTTACCATGTGTAGTTGTATGATACGACAGGCATACAGTTTTCCTAGCTCATCAACTAAGAATGTTTCTTGGATAGGATGGAAGTGGGATATTTTCTTCATATTTTAAAGATAACCCATAATGCATCGCTACCTCAAAAAGACCATGTTAAGAAAAAGAAAACTTATATGGAAACATCTTCCTATTTCCAATCTAGGACTATAAGTGGTTGTAACAACCTTACAGGTCACCGGAGCTCTACATTCACCTATCGACAGGTAGAATTTCATGTGATAAAACCTACTATATAATGTTATATCCTAGTCCACAAATACTAGCATCACACATCTTAAAACATATTTTAGATTCATGGAAGAACATATAGCTGAGAAGCGTGGGAATCTCACATCTACTCCACTGTCATATCTATAGGAACCTAGACGTTTCCATGAATATGTAGAACATCGTCATTATCAACAGTCCAATCTGGAGGTGGGTCAACATTTAAAATACTCTAATAGAGAACTAAGCCATTAAGATCTGAACATTTCCTACTCTAAATATTATCAAGTAGGGAAGATGTAACAATCAAGGATGATAGAAAATATTACTCATTTATATCATGAAACCATAGAAGAATATCATAAAAGAGGCCATCCAGTTCCATTCATCACTGGATTCCTATATGGAATATGCATGATTTTTCTATCTCAGTGCATCAGCTACTACATTTCCCTTTCCATCCATATACGCAAACTCAAAATCTAATGAATGGTGATATTTTACCCATATTCTCTATTATAAATTCAAGTCATATTGTGAAAAGATATATTTGAGGCTCTTGTGGTCTGTATACACCACCATGAACTCACCCAATAGATATTTTCTCTAGAAATTTATGTCATGGGAAAGTAGTTCTAGCTTGAGGTCGTGCATCAAGTATTTTCTCTTAAAATTCCTCAACTACTGAGATCTATACACAACGAATCTATCCTCCAGTATCATCACTACTCCTAGGCCAATTCCTAATGCATCACAGAACATTTTATAACCACTTCTAGGCTCTAGTAGAATCAAAATAACTATTGAGACAAGGCTCCCTTTCATCTACTGAAAGGATTTATTGAACTCATATGACCATGAGATCTTAACATAATTCCTTGTAATACCCATAAGTGTTCAATAATGGTGTGAGATGTACTATATAAAATTCTTGTAATATCCACCCTTCCCTATGAAATTTTTTATATCAAACACATTCTTGGGAATCTCTTATGATTTCACAACACTCACCTTCTATGTGTAAATAGATATTATTGATTATTAGATAAAATGACTCAAGAAGTGAACTTTGTTGATCCATAAGTAGATATTATTAGGCATGGCATAAAGTTTATTCTCTCTTAGTGTAATAATAATGATCTCAATATGCTTTTCATGGTCGATAAATGTGTGAGAATACACCAAGATGTTGTCTAAAAAGTCAACTACAAGAGAATCCAGATAGGGGTGGAACACCCTATTTATCAAATCCATGAAATGGGAGGTGTATTTTTAAGACCAAATTACACAAAAAGACACTCATGAATTCCATACCTTCTATAAATAGTTGTATGACCAATGTATGATGTCCTAAATCTCACCTGATGATAGATCAATATCTGGACAATCTTTGAGACTCCTAGATGTTGTTCAAAGAGATCATCTATTCAAAGAAGTGGATACAAGTTGTAGACCATAATATGGTTCAGTTGTCTATAATACATGTATAAAAAGGGGTACCAACTACCTTCTTGGTGAAATGTATGCGTGAACCCAAAGAGGATGTCATAGGTTATATAAAACATTTTTCCTCTAGATCCTCTAACTACTGATTGAGATCCTGGAGATTTGTTGGTTCCATAGTGTATGGAGGAATGGAAATTGGAGTTGCTTATGGATAAATCTCAATCGTATACTCTACCTCTATATTGGGAGTAAATCTATAAAAATAATCTGAAAAAGCATACCTGAAATGAACAACAATCAAATTGAAATATTCTAGGTATATTCCGTGCTCCTCCATGGAGAGACTAACAAATTGGGGTGTTATACTACCTATCCCATGATGCTCTAGAACAATTCTATGAGCTTGTAAATCCCACTAACCCTTGGGTAGATAAATGCTTCCCTCTTGTGATATAAACAATGAAATATGTTGATAGTAGTCTACAATGGTGTGATATAAAACAACCTAATCCATATTGGGAATATAATCAAATCCTATCTTCCCATGAACAAATAGGTCCCACGAGAAAGGAAAAATGCCTACCTCAAGGGGAAAGTCCTTAAATTGGCATATTCCCCCTAATCATTTTCCCAATAGTGTATCGAGTGTCATTAAACCACAATAATAATTTATTACCATCCCAAGGCTTCCCATGATAGGTAAAGATATTAAGGAGTGTAAAACACTTATATCAAACAGAGAAGATACTATAGATGAGGATACTACAATAGTACATTGTAGTATTGATGTCTGTGTACTCTAATCCTTAAACATTAGATATAAAGCATGAAACTTACATGATCCATGAACCTGCGATAAAACTGGACTACCCCGATCATGAAAACTATAATAGCACTGTTGATAATCTGAAATCTAGATATTGTGTCCACAAACTCCCCCTTTTCCTATACCACTCGTGCTACTCTAAATTCCTACATAAAATGGTGTAAAATAACATTCCTATAAAGGTGGAGCTTATATAGATTCTCTTTTACTATAAGATGATAGAAATTTCTGACCTAATCTCCAAAGGTCCCCCATATTACTGCAATCCCAACACCCCATAGGGTTTCTATAACATTGAGGCTTCAGTTGTCCCTATTGTCCGCACTTATGGAACACCGCAGAGCTACTAGTATAGGTACTCTGGATTCCACTACCCTGATTAAAATCATCAAGGGATTGTTTCCTACTACCAGAATAACAACTAGATTTACTTGGAATTGATCCCCTATTCCCAGTACTATCCCTTTCCCTCTAGTTACATTCTATGATAAGAGGATAATTTAGTATTTCATAAAAGATAGGTTGGAAAAATACATTCACTAGAGTAATGATGGAATACTGAAACCCATCCTCAAAGCATCTATCACAAAAAATATCATCAATGGATAGAAGTGGTGAAAATAACCATAACTTTGTAAAATATGTTGAATAATCCATTACTGACACATCACATTACTCTAGATTCAGGAGCTCTCTGGATTGATTAGCTCTCAGCATTAGAGAAAATAATTGATTGTAAAAACAATATGAAAATAAACACATACAGTACCTTGATGGAGACTATCCTTTTTCATTATAACCCACCATTAAGTTTCCATATCACATATTATATATCTATCAAGTTTGAACATCCACCCTGGAGTTGTCTCCAGATGATCAAAGATATATAAGGTGGCCTCTACTCCAGACTCAATATCTTATATACTTTCATCCCCTGAGAAAGTAGGAGGTTAATAATAATAGAACTCATGTGTTAGATAAACCATCATAAGAACATGTTGTGGAGAAACTTCAGTGGACTAAATTAAATGTTTGAAACTATCAGGAAGTTGAGCATCAGTTCCCAGATCAAGTATAACTAGAGGTTTCTCAAGTGGAACTCATGGTAGAATGATTGGTGGCTCAGGTCCCACCATGTCTAGATCCTGGTTGTCACCACCCTCCTGGTGCATTACATGAGGATTTCGTGGTGGCATTAGTCTTAAAATTATAGGCACACACCTCAGAAAAAGATTAAAGTAGATAGATATCAATAAATGAATCTTTATGAAATGAAATTGATCACTACCTATGGTATACATGTAAGATCCCAAGTAAATAAAGAATATGAAATTCTCATATTAATCAATATTTGTGAATAAAATGTTAACATTACTTTAAAGGGAATTCTATGTTCGATGGAGTACCCAATACGTAACAACGAGTTTCTTTGAAACCTTACGTTTCACACTAATAATATAATATTATTATTTTAAATGGTAGATAACATCTAGTCGTTGGAATAGCGGGAATGAAGAGAACTAACTAAAATATGATTACATATTTTTGTTAAATATTTTAATATTTATCCAATAACTTTTAGAGGATTAAAATCCAAATGAATCCAATTTTAAGAATAAATACTCTCATATTTTTTATAAGATTGTTTTACCGCCTTTTGATGGCGAACCTTTTTTAAATCTATGTTTTGAAATTTTTATAAGCTCTATTTTTAAAAATAAACTTATTTTTTAGAATTGGTAAATTGAAATTTTACTTTGGATAAATTTTTGGTATATTTATGACAATGTTCATTTTTTAATGAATAGTGAAAATACAGCATTTTACTTCAAAACTGCTTTTTCATCCAATTCAATTATATGGTTAGATTATATCATTAATTGTTTAAAAGATTATTTAGAATATATATTTACAATTTAATCCAATTTAGGTAATTATAATTAATTTAATTTTGAAAATGGACATAAATAAGTGTCAATCTTTTGATTGATATTGTTTCTTAAAAACAACCTATTTGTTTTGACAGCGAGAATTAACTATATAATTTATTAATAAAACATATATGTTTTGAATTTGGTAAAATTTACATCATTGTTGAAATTGGAATATCAAATTTATATTAGGGAAAAGTTTTGGTATTTTTCTAATAATGTTCATTTTTTAACGAATAGTGAAAAATACATCATTTTAATTCAAAACTGCCTTTCATTCAATTTATTTATATAGTAATATTGTAATTTTAATTGGTTTTAAGGTGTGATTTAATTATGTTTTTATCATTTAATATAAGTTTGGTCATTTTATGTAATTTCACTATAAAATTGGATGTAAAAACAAATCAATCTTTTTATAGATTTTACTTCTTAAAAACACGCCATTGGTTTTGACAATAGGAATTATTTTTAAATTAATTACTGCAATATCTATTTTTGGAATTTGGTAGAATGGATTCTATATTTTAAATAAGAAGGTCCCAAATATTTGAATAAGACTCTTTTGTTTTTAGACATTATGAATAGTAACGACGGTAATTATCTTTAATTATCGTGATTAATTAGTAATCGTGTAGTTAAGGGTAATAAAATAATATCATAATAAAATAAAATGACCCGAAAATGTGTCCTAATGCTATTTTTTGTGACATGTCTGACCATGGGATGCCCTGTGCCAACTTAGGGACTCCATTGAATCACTTTAGTGAGATAGTGACTTTTTATTATATTATTTTTTTAAGGAAAGAAAATATAACAAAGGTTTGTATATCCTAAGTAATTTTTTATAATTTCGTTTATATAAATGATCAATTTGACTATAAATAGTCATTATAAAGAAAAAAATATTTCCTAGATAATGGTAATTTTTTATAATTTTTAGACATTAAATAAATAAATTTATTTATCACACCGTGATGATGTAATGATTACCTCATTAATGAACGATTTAAATAAAATGAAAAGATAAGGTAAAATATAAGACTTAAACTTGTCCAAAACCTATTTTATGGGTGTATTTATAAAATTTATCACCTTATCATTGAAATATATAATTGTGGGACCTTTAAAATATGAAAATAATTTTATAATAATGTTACATTTCAGGACATTCCAAGAGTGGCCATCCTCCCTCTTATAAAAGGCCCCCACATATACCCCCTTACCCACAATTCTCAAGCCCTTGGATCATCCAAACTCTGATAATATTGTCTCTCCACATCCCTATCCTACTGCAAGAATCAACACTTTGGGCAGAATTCTTTCCCAGGAAGCCTTTGGGCTCAAATCAAAAAGAGTTACCCGATTTAAAGGCAATGTATTCTCTTATGTTCTTTTGTATTATTGGTCTTCTCCATCCCCTTAAACTCTTTTTATTAATTTAATTTGTAACAAAACTATTATATTCAATATAATATGATGTTTTTATGAGAATTATTCTAGCTACACTTACACTCACCTTTTTCTAATGGGTGATGAACAAACTATTTCTGTGGACGGTGAACGACTGCCTCCCGAAACGATCATTGTTAAATTATCTCCTACCACCTCTCATGGTGGCCATTATGTTGTCACTGAATTTTATATATGATATAAATGGTTTTTATTATTTCTATATTTTTTCATATTTTAAATTTAAAACAGACCTTTATGCTTGGCATGTTGTGTAAATGTGATAATTTCATATGAGGAAGTGTGGACTACTGCCCCCTTAAGTGATGTGACCCGTTAATGCAAAACATGGATTGTATAAAGAATGAAATTAATGAACTTATATGACCTATATAGAATATATATTATACTGTCATTAAAATATATATATATATATCATTTATTTTTAATTCCATTAATATGACAAAAAAATGAAAGTAGAGTTCATGCGTACGTACAGCCTACTGGCTCCATGAATGGTGCATTTCATTTCTTTTTATCTCAAAATGTTATTGAATAGTATAAAATGAATATTTACTGGATATATATGATATTTAAATCATTTATACTATTATGGAGATGATTTACTTATAACTACATGGACAATTCTTTTCAAACAAGTTCATTTTTGACTTATGTACCAAACATCGACAAAAACATCTGATATGAACTCACATAATTAACTAATTATTATAACATTATAATATGTGATAAGAATTGAATAATAAACATTAAATGAGTTCCTTAAGAAACTACAAATTTAAAAAAGTTTATTATCCAGGAATATAAAGAAACGAACAAGACAAGCCGGACTTGAGGTAAGGGATCCGACCTCTCTCTTTCTTTTCAATTACTCTCTTTTATGTCATTTCTTTTTTGCTCCATGTTATTATGTTTGAGTATATTATTTTATATTCACCATAATGTAATTTTTATTTTCATATGATGAGAGACCACCTCTTACTCTCATCAATTCATTTTAATAATTTTTAAGTGGCACCGTTAGGCTGACGATTTTTCGTAAGGGATTTCTTATCTCACTTTTAATTCCACAAGATTTCATTTGGTAGCCACTTATTTATGGAATTTGGTGTATTGTGTACTGAAAATAGATATATATTATCATGATTCTATTTATATTAATGTTTTTATGAAAATAAGTAGGTGGTTATTATCTTTTGGTCATACGACTTGATTGATTACAATGAGGTAAGGGGGTTTTATATCACTTCTTACTCCCGTGAGGTTCATTCTACATTTGCCATTATTTACTATTGTGTGGTGTATTTACTACCCATTATTCTACTATTTGTGTAATATACTCTATTTTATAGTTATTTACATCTTCATTGTATGACCCTTCTTTCATGGGGTGTACGTTTCAATAGTTACCCAAATCGGTAAGGGAACCTTCCACCCCGTCTTTTTAAAAGAATTCTTTTTGTTGGGTCTTTTAATTTATATCTTATTATGTTTGGATATGTTCTTATATATACTTATTGCTGTAAATTTTATGTAAAAGTGATGAGATACCAGTTTTATCTCTCATTAACTCATTTTGTGAATTTTAAAGTGACGTCGTTAGGCTGTCGAATTTCTATAAGGGAACTTCTTAACCCATTTTCAATTCTTTGGGTTAAACCAGTATGTACTGATTATGTCGTACTATGAATATGTGTGGATTAACTCTGATTGTTTTACACTTAATATCCTCTTATATTGGTTGTATTTATATTTTTCACACATAATTATGTAATTGAATTATCCTTAATCTAAGGATACCTACTTTGTAAGCGACTTCGTCTCAATCTCATTTCATTGAGGCATATTTTGTTTTATATACAACTTTATTTTATACGGTGTATAAAACCCATTTACTTTTAATTTTATTCCAAAGGAATATTTTTATACGAAGTGATTTACAAAACGACGAAATGATTGTTTTGTCTTATGTATGCGGTGACAACGACTTCTCCGTCGCCATGAACATTATTTGAGTTTCAACTTCCTCTACAAGCCATAAAGTTGATAAATGAAAAATAAATACCATTTTTTAATTTTATTTTATTTTTCTATTTAAAATGGTTTTGATAATGTTTTGATTATATCAATGTGTTGTATTGATACCTTGTGATTGAAATGTGGGAATGTTATGTTTCATTTATGCATGTTTTATGTGATACGAACATGTTATGGTTCTTGGGAATTTTTTATGAAGATAGGTGGTTCCGTGATAAAATAAGGGAGGGTGATCCCGTGATAGCTCTCTAATGAATTGGGTAACGCGAAGGAGTTAAACGCTATTCTTTCTTCGAATATATTTATGGAATATACTGTGATGGGTATTCCAAACGTAACCATATGGGTTACTCCCTCCATAAGAATGTTATGCATGCCTAATGTTACCTTTATATCTTATGATTTCTATGAGTTATACATAAATATTATGATCTCAGAAGGTATGTTATGATTGATAGTTATGGTTTCATTGATTTTTATTTATTGGAAGGTTAATGTTTCCTTTCGTTATGTTATAACCCTTACTAAGAATTTTATGCTCATCAAAAGTTTTTGAAATGTTTTTCACAGGTTATAAGGAAGGTTAAGACAAAGGATGTATTGAAGAAAATTTATATCAAGAAAAGAACTATTGTTTTATTTAAGTATTTTTTTATTGTTTTGAAAAATCGGTTATAGAAGTAGTGTCTACATTGTAATCCTTTGAGATGTAATAGTTATGTCCTAATTCTATAAAACACTAAACCTGAAAAGATCCTCAATGTGAATTATTCATTTAATTCAAGATTACGTAATGTTTTAAGGTCGGGTACTTGTAGTTGGTATCAAAGTTCGGTTTAGATAACTTTAGAGGGTAGAGTATTCTTTAGGAATAAGTGATATTACAATAATGGTTAGGATTTCAGAAAAAGTCATAGTTTTAGATAATGTGAATGAGTTTAAGATAACATGAATAATTATATCTTAGTTTTTACCCTCTTCATAAGATATTATATGATTATTCTAATGACATACTCACATTAACATTTTTGGTTTTAGTAAATGGATTGATCTAGCAGGAACCAAAGAAACAGTGGATGTGAAGAAAACTATGGCAATTTTCTGAAGGAACAACTGAATGATAAGGGAGCTGCAATGGGAACTCTTGTGGTTATTATTAACCAGATATCAAGGAGTCACGATTAACCACATGAAACTTGGTGAGTTCTCTAATGATTCATGCTTGATAGAACCAACTCGACGTGGAAGCTCAGGTAATAATTATAAAGGTAACCATTATGGTTTATATGATCCTTACTTTTGAGGTAACTATGGGTTACTATATATTATGATGGAAAATGAAAGGCATGAGATAAACATGAGGTTAAATTATTTTATAGTTATTTTTGAATATTTTATCTCTTTTTTTGGGGATGTTTTAAGAATTATATAGTTTTGGACAAAGGAAAACACACATACTATGTGACAACCCGTCACATCAGAAGAAGCTGTGAGAATCGAACCCACAACCAAAGTGCGACTGGTATTTATCGCCTACCATTGGACAACGTGAAGTCCCTGGTTAGTACAAATAATTATTTTTAGTTATATTATCTTAAGAATCGTTAATAAGTTGATTTTAAGTTATCTATGGAAATTATTAAATTATCATTGAGGACACATGATTAGGTTAATTTCTTTTCAGTATGAGACTTTAAGTGTAACTGATGTTATTTGGAGATAAATGTTAAGATTTACCTTAAAAGACTATGTGATTAAATCCTTTAGATATTTGGGTTTCAATATTAGTTTGGATTACTTTTGAATAATTTTATGGACAATTGTTTATTGAGTGGTATTTATTGAACTTTGGATAATGTTTTTACAAATTTTGGAGATTAAGAGTTCTATTTCTTTATCCTTTTTGGGTATTATCTGATCTCGTACTAGAAATTTTGGTTTTGGTATTGGTCTAAAGACATGGGAAATATATAGTTCACTTTTTTGGATTATGTGATTCTATAGAAGTTTATTATAGCACTCTTAATGTGAACAAGTCATCCTAAATACTTTTCTTTTGGATAAAATAAGAGTTTGTGTAAGAAATCTATTAAGAAATGAAAGTCTACAAGATAAGTAAGTATATTTACTTATAATTTAGTTAAGCTCATAAATAAATTCCTCAATGAAATGTAACTAAAAACAAAAATGTTTTCTGTTAACTTTTCCTACTGGGGAATCAAATACCATTTAACCCATCATAGGTTTGTGTTTTTATGGTGGTTAACATTCTCCTAAACATGTTTTATATCACTCTCTTTCAGAACTGTATGGTTTGTTTTCTCCTACATATACATGTTTTCATGGAATACTAGTATTTGTTGTCTCAGGTGACCATTTTACTTTTCTTTATTTCTTTTAAAGTGATAGTTTAATTTACCCCTTTTCAAATGTGTGGCTTTCAATGAAGTATTCGAGCACAATTTTAAAATTGCGAGGACGCTATTCCCAAAAGGGGGGAAGGATGTAACATCCTAGGTAAATAAAGAATATAACATTCTCATATTTATCAATATTTTTGAAAAAAAATGTTAATATTACTATAAAGGAATGCTATGTTCGATGGCATACCCAATACACAACAACGAGTTTCTTTGAAACCATACGTTGCACACTAATAATATAATAATATTATTTTAAATGGCAGATAACGTCTAGCCGTTGGAATAGCGGGAATGAAAAGAACAAACTAAAATACGATTACATATGTTTGTTAAATATTTTTACATTTATCCAATAAATTTTAGAGGCTTAAAATGCCAATGAATCCAATTTTAAGAATAAATAATCTAATATTTTTTAAAAGATTGTTTTACCGCCTTTTGATGGCGGACCTTTTTTCCAATATAACTTTTGACAAATTTATATGCTCTATTTGTCAAAATAAACTTATTATTTAGAATTGGGACATTTAAATATACTGTGGATAAATTTTTGGTATTTTAATGACAATGTTCATTTTTTAATGAATAGTGAAAAATACTGCATTTTACTTCAAAACTGCTTGTTCATCTAATTTCATTATTTTGATAGATTATATTTTTAAATGTTTTAAAAGTTTAATAAGAATATAATTTTACCATTTAATCCAATGGTTGTCATTATAATTAATTTCACTTTGAAAATGGACATAAACAAGTGTCAATCTTTTGATAGATATTGTTTCTTAAAAACACGCTATTTGTTTTGACAACGGAAATTAACTATATAATTTGTTAATAAAACTTCTATGTTTATAAGTTGGTATAATGGACATTATTTTTGAATTTGTAATATCAAATTTATCTTAGGTCTATTTTTTTGTATTTTTCTGATAATGTTCATTTTTTAATGAATAGTGAAAAATACAGCATTTTAATTCAAAACTGCTTTTTCATCCAATTTATTTATAAAGTTATATTATCATTTTAATTGGTTTTAAGGTGTAATTTAATTATGTTTTTATTATTTAATACAATTTTGGTCATTTTATGTAAATTCATTTTTATATTAGATGTAAAAACAAATCAATCTTGTGATAGGTTTTAATTCATAAAAACTCGTCTTTGGTTTTGACAATGGGAATTATTTTTAAATTAATTAATGAAATTTCTGTGTTTGGAATTTGGTATAATGGATTAAATATTTGGAATCTGAAGGTCCAAATTACGTAAATAATACTTTTTTGTTTTTGGACAATATTAATAGTAACGACGGTAATTATCTTTAATTATCGTGATTAATTAGTAATCAGGTAGTTAAGTGTAATAAATTAATATCATAATAATATAAAATTACCCCAAAATATTTCCTAATGCTATTTTTTGTGTCATGTCCAACCATGTTATGCCTTGTGACAACTTATGGAACCCATGGAATCACTTTAGTGTGATAGTGACTTTTTATCATATTATTTTTTTAAAGAAAAGAAATATAACAAGGGTTTGTATATCCTAAGTAAAACAATTTTAATTTCGTTTACATAAACTATATATTGAAATATAAATAGTCATTGGAAAGAAAAATATATTTCCTACATGATGGTAATTGTTTTTCAATTTTTAGTCAATAAATAAATAAATTTATTTATGACACCGTGATGATGCATTGATTACCTAATTAATGAATGATTTAAATAAAATTAAAAGATAAGGTAACATATAAGACTTAAACTTTTCAAAAACATATTGGATGTGTGTATTTCGACCCTTATCACCTTATCTTCGAAATATATAATTGTGGGACCTTTAAAATCTGAAAATCATTTTATAATAAAGTAACATTTCATGACTTTCCAAGAGTGCCCCTCCCCCCTCTTATAAAAGGACCCCACCTCTACCCCCTTACCGACACATATCAAGCCCTTGGCTCATCAAAAATATACTCATATTGTCTATACACATCCTTTATTACTCCTAGAAGCCTCACTTTGGGCATAATTCTTTCCAAGGAAGCCTTTGGGCTCAAATCAAAAAGCGTTACCCGATTTAAAGGGAATGTCTTCTCTTATGTTCTTTTGTTTTATTTTGCATCTCCAACCCCTTAAACTCTTTTTATTCCTTTCATTTGTAACAAAAACAGTATCTTCGATATACTAAGATCATTTAATGAGAATTATTAGAGCTACACTTACACACAACTCCATCTAATGGGTGAAGAACATACTGATTCTGTTGACAGCGAACTACTACCTCACGAAACGGTGATTGTTCAATTATATCCTACCACCTATCATGGTGGCCATTATGATGTAATTGTATTTTATATATGATATATATGGAATTTATGTTTTCTATATGTTTATGTATTTTATATTTAAAACATACCTATATACTTTTCATGTTGTGCAAATGCGATAATTTTAATATGGGGAAGTGTGGACCACCACCCCCTCAAGTGATGTGACTCGTTCAATCAATATATGGAAGGTATAAAGAATCAAATTAATGAACTTATGTGACCTATATAGAATGTATATTTTACTGGAATTATAATATATGTATCTATCATTTATTTTTAATTCCATTAATATGACAAAGAAATTAAAGTAGCGTTCATGCATACGTATGACCTATCATCTCCATGAATGGTGCATTTCATTTATTTTTATCTTCAAATATTATGGAATAGTATAAAATGAATATGTAATGGATATATATTATATTTAAATCATTAATAATATTCTTTAGATGATGTACTTATAACTACATGGACAACTCTTATCAAACAAGTTCATTTTTGAATCATATACCAAACATCGAAAAAAACATCGGATATGAAATCTCATAATTAAATAATTATTATAACATTATAATATGTGATATGAATTTAATAATAAAATTTAAAGGAGTTCATTAAGAAATTATAAATTGGAAAACGTTTATTATTCAGTAATATAAAGAAACGAACAAGACATGTCGAACTTGAGGTAAGGGATCTGACATCTCACTTTCTTTTCAAGTACTCTCTTTTATGTCATTTATTTTATGCTCCATGTTACTATGTTGGAGGATATTATTCTATATTAACCATAATTTAATTTGTATTTTCATATGATGAAAGACCCCCTCTTACTCTCATCAATTCATTTTACGAATTTTTAAGTGGCACCGCTAGGCTGCCGAATTTTCGTAAGGGATTTCTTATCTCACTTTTAATTCCGTGAGATTTCCAATGGTCACAAATTATTTATAGAATGTGGTTTATTTTTTACATCCAATTGATATATATTATCATAATTATATTTATATTCATGTTTTTCGTGAAATTCATTTGGTTGTTATTATCTTTTGGTCAAACGACTCAATTGATTACAATGAGATAAGGGGTTTTTGTCTCACGTTTTATTCCTATGAGATTCATGCAACATTTGCCACTATTTCCTTTTGTGTAGTGTATGTACTTCTCATTATTCTACTATTTCTTTAATATATTCTCATTTATGGGTATTTACATATTCATTGTATGACCCTTCTTTTATGGGGTGTACGTTTCAAAAGTTACCCAAATAGGTAAGGGAATCTTTCCACCACCTTTTTGTAAAAGAATTATTTTTGTTAGGTGTTTTAATTTACATCTTCTTATGTTGGGATATGGTATTATATATCCTTATTGCTGTAAATGTTATGTTCAAGTGATGAGATACCCTTTTATATCTCAACAACTCATTTTCTGAATTTTAAAGTAACGTTGTTATGTTGTTGAATTTCTGTAAGGGAACTTCTTAACCCAATTTCAATTCTTTGGGTTAAACCACTATTTCTTGATTATGTCATACTATGAATATGTGTGGATGACCTATGATTGTTTTAAACATAATATCCTCTTATATTGGGTGTATTTATATTTTCCACACATAATTATTTAATTGAATTAATCTTAATCTAAGGTTATCGACTTTTTAAGGGAATTCATCTCAATCTCCTTTCATTGAGGCATATTTTGTTTTATACCCAACTTTCTTTTATACAGTGTATAAACCCCTTTACTTTTACTTTTATTAAAAAGGAATATTTTTATATGAATCATTTTATTAAATGAAAAAATAAATGTTTTGTCTTACGTATGCGGTGAGAAGGACTTCTCCACTACCATGACCATTATTTGAGTTTCAGCTTCTTCTACAAACCATAACATTTTTAAATGAAAAATAAATACATTGTTTTACTTTTCGTTTATTTTGGTATTGAAAAAGGGTTTGATAATGTTTTGATCATATCAATGTGTTGTATTGATACCTTGTGATTGAAAAGTGGAAATGTTATGTTTTTTATGCATGTTTAATGTGATACGATCATGTTTTTGTTCTTGGGAATTTTTTATGAGGACGGGTGGTTTCATGATAAACTAAGGAAAGGTGAGCCCGTGATAGCTCCCCAATGAATTGGGTAACGCAAAGTAGTTAAAATCTATGGTTTCTCCGAAGAGATTTAGGGAATATACTGTGATGGCTATTCCAAACGTAACCATAAGGGTTAATCCCTATGTAAGAATGTTATAAATGCCTCAAGTTACCTTTATGTATTATGATTTCTCTGAGTTATACATAAATTTTATGATTACAGAAGGTATGTTATTATTAAAATTTATGGTTTTATTGATTTGTATTTATTGGCGGGTTAATGTTTCCTTTCATTATGTTATAAACCATACTTAGATTTTTATGCTTATCCCAAGTTTGTGAAATTTTCTTTACAGTTTATAAGGAATAATAAGAGAAAGGAATTAGTCAAGAATATTTATATCTAGAAAATAAATCTTTTTTTATTTATGGGTTTTTTTATTATTTTGAAAAATCGGTTATAGTAGTAGTGTCTACTTTGTAATAATTTGAGATGTAATAGTTATGCCTTAATTCTCTAAAAATCTAAACCTGAAAAGATCCTCAATGTGATTTATTCATTTAATTCAAGATTAAGTAATGTTTTAAGGCTGATTCCTTATAATACTACCACAACTACATGCTTAAAAGTACAGGTTTTGGTAAGTGTTCTTGTTTAAATATAGGGTTTCTACTATGTGAAAGGAGAATAGTACTTTGCCTCTTCATTTACTAAAAAACACTTCATTTTATTAGTCTCATTTCACTTTTATAGTTTCCATTTACATATTACATATATCTAGGTTTATTTAAAATGGATCACCATTCCCCGTGAATTAGGTACCATACACCTTATCACTAAAATTGAAACCCATTTAATGTCACTTCAACCCAATTTATAATCAGTGAGAATTTCAAATGTTATGTAAAACTTATTTACTTAGTAAAATACCCATTCCAAACCATGGGGGACCATTAATCTCATGAATTAAAAATAAAAATAAACCAATCATATCCAAAAATAATCATAGTTATAAAATAACTACCATACCATCATAAAAAATTACAAGAAAACATGAAATGAAAGCAATGAAAGGAACCTATATTGCATGGAAATATGAATGGAATGTGAATTATAGCTTCATATGATGATGCATGCAATAATGATACTTGACCTCATATCATCAGGCCAAGGATGAAATGAAAACATCAGTCTAAATAATAAAAAAACCATCAAATAACATGTGTGTCACCTAGCGGTGAAAGGATATCAACTATAATAGGAAAAATAAGATCGACAATTTCTTTTTAGGAAACTCATAATTTACACCAAAAATGGGTTAGCTATGCCCGGTCATGACTTATAACCATGTTCCAAAGCATTCATGATCTTTAGTCTATTATCTCAAAACAGTAAATAAAGAATAGAATATTTCATACCATAGTGTAACTTTCCAGACCTAGTTTCAACTAAGATTTTCCTTTATACATTTTGACCCCATGGCGTCAAGTGCAGAAACCTGGATGCCAGAGGCTACCGATTAACAACGAGGACCTAGGGTGTGTCTGTGGGTAGACTATTAACTCATTACCAAAGTGTAGAACATTAGATAAATATGTTAATAGGTAAATAACAGATGCATTATGACGAACACATATTACAATAGAAGTAGTTATGAATAATAACAAATTTAACAATTGATAGTCATATAAAAAAGATGATTATACATTTCATGCCTCTATAAAACTATAAATCATGGATTAAAGGGGGATTGAAAAATATGCGATAAAAAAGTACAAAAAGAAACCACAAAAAATCCCAACATCATGAGCCTTATCCTAGTCATCTAAAACCAAGCTCCATCTTAATGAAAGAAACTAATATTAGGTTTTTGAAGTAGGATTTTTCCCCTTATCAACACCTACATACATACAATATTCCATGATACCAATGGTTCTGGTATAGGGTGTGAGATAAAACTCAATAGGCCACCACTAATGGTGTCTATAACATATAGTCCATGTGATATAAACTAAAACAGTGTTCCAACATTCATATATATAAGTAAACCAGTACATTAAGATAAATACCTAGTTACCTACTTTAGCCTCAGTTGGGGTCTGAAAATATAACCATTCCATTTATTATTATTATTTCCCATTTATACAGTTAGGTAACACAATTTATAACCATCATTAACATCCTTAAATGATAATAATAATAATAATTGAGTATCTAAGATATAATAAAGAAACCTACAATGAGGATAATATAAAATTGTATATAAGGTAATAGCAATAGAAAACTTGACCTTAGGGGTCATGAAAACTCATGTAATAAACTTCATACTTGTTAAAGGGGTTAGAATGTAATCCATGGTACATCACTCAAGTCATTCCACAATATTAATTATAACCATGTCAAAGGAAATCATCCATGGTAAAATGGGACAAGCAATGACTAAGCCTAGGGGTGTATCCAAGGTGCCTCATGTCCATAGAGGTCGTTATAAATCCTTGGAGTGTATCCAAGTAATCTAATAATAATAATCGAGGGATCTAACAATGTCATACCGATCATCCACAAGTATACAAAGGCTAGGTTCCAAGGGGGATCTCACCCTTGGAAATCGACATTCGTGAATCAGAATGACATCCACGAGTGCTCAAGGAATTCCCTCAGTAATAAAAGTTAGGATTGAGTATGTCCACTCCTATAATAATTTCATGGTATGTATAAAATAGGCACCTTATAGTTGATTCATTACATCATTAAGTCCTTGTAATAGTCATGTCATTTAGTGATTTCTATGGTTCGATCTATTTCATTTCATTAGTGTGATAAGGCTGAAAGGGAAATAAAACCATTTATTAATTCGTATAAGTAATATTAAACTTCTTAGGTTCACTCGACCACCTTCTATAATCATGGAAACATGCTCTATAGACCTTCATCCTAGTTCTTTAATTTCATTTAATTAGTCCAAGTTGTATGTATAATATACTTTAAAATTCCATTTATGATTGATTTATCATGTTAAATAACTTACCTTAGGAGGTAAATTGATAATCATACACGTGATACATTTATCAATTCATTGATTTAATTTAACAATTAACTTTTTCAAGGGAAAGTCAAAGCACACCCAAATGGTTGTGCTGATAGGCTTATTATGATATTATAATCTTAATTGTGGAAGAAACATACTTAGGGTGGTCTATGTTGAGGAAATAACCTCCAATAGTAGAGAAAATATATATCAAGGGTCTTATAACAATGTTATAACAAATAATAGTAAGTCATATAAATTAAATGGACCATGCATGATGAAATCGATGCACACACAACAACAAAAAATTATAAAATGACAAAACATCAGGGACAAGTTATAAACCACCTATGACATGATTGTACAACTCTCCTCGCCCAATATAAACCTATAGGATGGAATATATTGGAAGAGATCTGAAGAAAAAATCAAAGCCTAAAAATATGGTATTTTATCCTACATCCAAACATCATTATTGATAAAAATAAGATTATAGAAAGGATAAAAAGAAATCAATATCTTATGGGTGAAAGTCCAATGAGAAAAATAGTTCTTGAATTGGGTGTTGGATCAAGAAGTTATATCGAATTCTAAATTTAGGTATAGGGGAGTTCAAAAGAACGAAAAAACCTACTTCAATATGGATGAATAGAGAAAATAAGGATGGGGTTGATTTAATATGTTTTAAGGTAATTTTAGTAATTTCACCCAAAAACCGGGGTTTCATAATTTGACCGCACATTGGGAAGAACTATATGCCAACCATGCTCCATATGGTATGTTAAGGAGTTACCCACATGGTTAGTCCACACATTTATATAAACTGTGTAACAACTGTGCAAAACACCTCTTCTAATAAGTCGTTATTTTTTGCATAGGAATGCGTGTACCGACCCAATATTTTATCAATGAAAATATTTCTTGATATAATTAAATGTATTATTATGTAAAATGGTTATATAACATATGAAATTCCTTGGTTTTTTGTTTTTTGATTTCAAAATACCATTAAAAATTGTTATCATTTCTAATATAGCTGTTGAACAGTGCTCACATGATTAGCATAAATATAGGGCTTTAACAAATCCAATTTCCTTAGCAATATTAAGCGATGGGCTCATCAGGTAGACATTCCACATTAAAATTCCAGTTGTTATAGCTTATAAATGAGGTTTCATCATTGGATTTCTCTCTTGACCAAGCCCAAGCTGAGATTCAACATGTTAAGCTCGAACGGAACTGGCTACAGGAGAAGTGTATGCTGATAGAGGTTATCACTCAGGCGATGTTATCCGAGCCACCCTAAGAGTCTGTCACCATCGCACACCTTACCCTTATGTCATATGTGGGTGTTAAAAGGGGTTATGTAACAAGATCCTAGCACTTTGATTATGTGTATTATTTTTATATATAATAAATAATATACATTCATTTTATTATTGTTACATTGTAAATGGTTTTTAATGAACAAAAAGTGTTTTTAGTTAATATTCAATTAAGAAATATATTTTGATGAATTAAAGAATTTTTGAATTAAATAATATTTTAATAAAATATTATTAATAAATAACTTTTTATGACATAAAATCATTGTATAATTTTTTGGAATACAGTTGTAATTGTTATTAATGTTTGAAAGGCGTTTTTGTCAAAATCCAGGAATTTTTTATAAATGTCAGTTTTTATTTTAAAAGACAAAATTAACATATTTATAAAATTATTTCGATAAAATAATATTATTTTTGGAATCAAGATGCCGAATTTATCCATTAGTTAATTTTTCGTAATTTTTTGAGAGAGTCAAATTTTTTAGGTAAAAATTAAATACCATTTAAATATATAATGTGTTTTATGACATCATAATGACCCAATAACAATTTTACAAAATAAAATAAATGGTAAAATCGTCCAATATATGTTTTACCATTAAAATAAAGTGACTTTTGGTTTGTTTTATTTATTTTAAAAAGCATTAGTGGACACTCCACGATTTAAAAAACAATTTAACCTTTTAAAATGTTATCCTTGAGAGTGTGACTCACCTCAAATAAGCAAGCATAATATTTCAATAATTTCGGACATTGGACTTATTAAATATGTTTTTCACTCTACTTAGGAAATAAACATTGGCAAAAACAATGGGTTGGTTTGAGGTTTTTATTAGATTAATGTGTGGTGTCCAAAACCTAAATAATAAATAATTCCCTCTCCTTCTCTATATAATCCCACCCAAGCTCCCACTAATTCTTCACTATAAGCCTTTACTTCTCGACCATTCTCTTCCCTCATCTCTCTAGAATCCTCCCTAGGAAACCCATGCTCCCAAGAAGCCTCTCTAAGGCCCCTCCCAAGACTTTGGTTTCACACTTCCAATTAAAGGAATTCTCCCTTTCTCATTATTGTCTAAATTTATTTATATTTTTTACCCTTTTTTTCAATTAAAAACTATGGGGTATGATTTAAAACCTCACACATACTTCCCTAATTATTTTGGAATGATTATAGACCTCTTTATCTCTCATTAATGCCTCACATGTACACCCGTTACTATACTGAAATTCCATAAGGGATTTCTCTCTTCTCATTTACATTCAAGAAATTATTTTTTATTATGAATCTAAATTAAATTGCATATGTTAGGAAATTTTTCTATATGAACCCTTACTATACATTTAATGTAAATTTTATTAGACCCCCCTTTATCTCTCATCTACCATTTTTATGGATTCTTATGTCACACCATTATGCTGCTGAAATTGCACCACGATTTTCCAAGAAAAAATAATTGAATGGTGAATACCATACCCATTTATCTATCAATGGTATTCACTTTTATGAACATTTAATTATTTATAATAAAGTTTCATGTATTAATTCTACAGTATTTTATCATTTAATAAATGATGATGTTTAATGAATCTAAGTTGTATGATCCATGTGGCACACTTATTCATGAAATGAAATGATTAAGAAGGGTTCACCCTGATAGCACCCCAATGGATTGAGTAAGGACTACTATCATGACAAGTCAAGTGTAATGAGGGTTTAATCATGTTTATTCATGTGTAACGAGGTCTTAATAACGATTTATGTGCAATGAGCCTTGGATCATGCTAATATCAAGTTAAATGTTGATGATACATTTCCATTTTATGATAGTTATGAAATATCTAACCTTTATGTTCATGTTTCTCTTATGATCCATTGATATGCCTATTGCATATCATGTATTGTATTCATCATGTTATGACTTTATTATTCCCTTACTGGTATTTATATCTCACTTTTTTCTTTTTCTTTTCCATAGGTTATCTAATGCAATGCTATGTACGAGGGAATGTAGTGGTCATGTAAAGGAAGTTTTCAATATTGATGTTGTGTTTTATGTATTAAGTTGTTTTGTAATTTTCTTAGTCCCCAAATACATTATACCTACCGATATTATATGTTGTATCAAGTGAAGGTTTTAATTTAATAATTCATGTTTTAGTGTGTAATAAAGTGAAGGGTTGTTAAAGATGGTGTCAGAGGATAGGTTTATTTATTTTTGGGATTAGGATTAAAAAAACATAGTGAAATCCTTAGGGATAAGACCAGGAAAATAAAAACATCCCTAAATTTTTGTGAGTATTTAGTAATTGGGTTTTCACGAAAATAAATCCCATTCTAGATATGAGCAGGTAGAGGCGGCTCGAGCACAAATGTATCCTAGGGGTAAAACGTGTAAAACTGATTTGAGCTAGAATCGAATGGAAATTGGTGAACTAAAATAAGAATTTATGCACTCTTGGTTACATCACTTTTATGGGATATTCATTGGTAAATTCATAATCTTATTATCAACCATTATTAAGGGAATTCAATAAAATTTCCCCATAAGAATATATGTTGGGAAAGTGATAATGGATAACATAGATTGAAGACTATAAATTCATAATTAGTGGAAATAAAAGTAATTTATAAGTCATATATTTTGTCTTTGGATTACCCCTTATGTGTTACCCCTAAATTTTCTTTTATTCCATCCAATGGGTGGTAATAGGAGGACTCAGTATAACAACCGATGAAAAGATCAATGTGATGACTGTTCTAATGAGATACCCAATATTATGGGTGTCGGAATAAATAAATTCGTCATGATAGTCTCCCAGTTAACTAATGTTTTGGATAGAATCATGTTTGAAGAGGAACATACAACTCCCCCTAAGAAAGAAAAAGTTGTAATCGAGAGCTTCATGGGACAAAGGCCTCCTACTTTTAATGGATCATATGATCCCTCAATTGTCAAACACTTGATCAAATCTATTGAAAAGATATTCACCATCCTTCAGTGTTCTGATAAAGAGAAGGTTCTTATGGCCGCTTACTGTATGGAGGGTGAATATGCTCAATGGTGGAAATTGATAAAAAATACGAATCCTGAGGAAGATATTGAGGTCTAGGAATTGAAGGATTTCCCGAAAATGTTTTTTAATAAATATTTTCCACGCACCCTCTGATTTAAGATGGAAATAGACTTTACTCCCTCATGAAAAAAGATGACAAATCCATCGGAGCATATGAGGGAATCATTACAAGGCATTCACAATACATTTATGTCTTTGTTTTTAACCCCGAATGCAAGGTTGACACTTCTTTGGTGGGATACCTAGCCTACAAAAAGCCCTAGCGATCCATGACTTCGATAGCTACGGGGAAATTTTCTGATTTTCCCGTAAAGTCAAAATGTAGACCAACAAATCATTTGGGTATCATAGGGATAAGAAGTGAAATGTGGACTTCAATTATGGTGGTCCAATCGATAAATCCAATGGTGATAAAAAAATCCATCACCCCACATTCCAAAGGTCCAGAAAGAAGCACCCTAGAATTTTTTTGAATGGGATGAGGACATGATTTAGGTATGTAAGATAAGGAAACCTAGAAATTAACCGTCAGAAAAACCCCTACGATTGCAACATAGGAGGTGAATGCACTGTTCAACCCTCAACACATTGTTCATTTCTTCAACTACAAAGAACTAGGGCACATTGCATACCAGTTCCCCAATCCAAGGGTTTTTTGAGGCAACCAACAACCTCCAAAGAAGCAAGGGTGATAATTTTCCATCACTACCACCAAAGTGAACCCTGAAAAAGAGGTGGTGCTAGGTATGCTCGTTATTCATTAAAAAATAGAGAATATAATACTTGATTCTGGTTCAATGCATTATTTTATATCCCTATTGTTTACTAGAACAATCCCAACACCACCACAAATCATGGAAGTAAATATATAGGTGAGAACATAAAATGGGGAAATCGTTAGAACCCATGAATATAACTCCTCCCTTTTCACAATTTGTGGATTTATCTTCCCAAAAAAACTCATCATACACCCTCTAGTGAAATTTGATGTAATTATTGTAATGGATTGTATTTATATATATATATCCAACATAAATTTTTGTGAGAGGGAACTCACTCTCTATATGGAGAATCAACCCCCAATTCTATACAAGTTCAAGGGGGAGGATGAATATTCTTTAACACCACCATATCAAGAGTGGATACTAATTCCCTATGATCATGCTTATCTAGCTCAGATTATTGATTCCCTGGAAGAAACCATCCTTGAAGACATTCCTATTGTGAATGAATTCACTGAAGTGTTTCCTAAGGAATTTTATGGTCTTCCTCTAAGAAGAGATATTGAGTTATCAATTGATTTTATACCTGGGGAGTTTCCAATATCCATGACTCCATATAAAATGGCTATAGTGGAGATTGATGAGCTGAAGAAATAACTATAGGAGAATATAGTTAAAGGGTTTATTTTCCCAGGTGCTTCACCATGGGGCACACCAGTCCTCTTTCCAAGAAGAAGGATGGGTCAACGAACCTTTGTATTGATTATCATGAGATTAAAAAAAATAATTATAAAGAACCAGTATCATATGCCCTGAATTGATGACGTGTTCGATCTCTTATGTGGATAACAATACTTCTCCAAGGTGGATTTGCGATTGAGATATTACCATGTAAGGGTGAAGAAGGAGGATTGTAGAGACCCAAAGATTGACGCACATGGACATTACATTACTTTTGCGGAATACTTAGTACATAACAAAAATACACACATAAGGATTATAATAGTTTAGTGTCTTTGGAAACTCGGAATATAATCTTCTAATCGTGGTGAAAGATCCTCAACTTCTGCCACAAAGATCTTCCTTTTTTTTAACCTAAAACCTTTCTTTATATCCTGGGAAAAGAAAATCTAAAAGGGTGAGCTCAAATGCTCAGTAAGGGTAAACAAAATAAATATCAATAAAATCATTTTCATAAGAACATAACATTTTGGAAATCGTAACCTGCAAAAGAGAGCATAATTTCATAGCATGTGATAAATCATAGTAGTGAAATGAAATCCCAATAATCATAACTTAAAACATGAAACTTTGTGGCATACACACATAATCATAGAGAATCATTTCTTATTAGTCAAGACTCATTTCCAAGACTATCTTAGTGGACAAAGTCCATTTCTGAACCGAGTCACCCTCGTTTCAGTCCTGTTTCACTGAACCGGTATAACTTGCCATTCCATCCATGTCTATCTCATGAGATATAAAATCATTACCCAATGCATTGGAGGGAGATATAGGTCTCATCCATCTCATAATGAAACCATTCTTATGTGTGCCACAAAAATCATAAATCATACATCATTGCATAACCCATGTAATAAAAACGGAATTCTTAAACATCGTGACATCATAAAACAATTCATATAAGATAAAAGATTTCATAAAAAAAATATTTCCATCAATACATAATCAAATCCATGTAATAATAGGGATAGAAACAGAACCCTTTATTATCTTAGTTGGAAAATAATTTTGATAAAACACTTGAACTCCATTCTTGAGGAAAATATCCTTTCTACTTCAAAAATACTTTTCCTTTCTTAACATGTCATACCGTTTTAAACTAAAAGAAGTTGATTATAAATAAACTTGAAAACTTGTAAAGGAAGATTCTTGGAAATAATGTTTTAAAAATCCATGCATGTCTTATAAGTTAAAAAAACATTCTTCTCGTACTTTTGTCGGAAAAGTCAAAAAGTACCTCATATGAAAAATGACAAAATATTCCTTTCATATCTTTTACCAAAAACAAATTGAAGGGTAAAATAGGATTTAAAAAATTTTAGGTGGATGTAAATAATATTACATATTGAGAAAACATGGATGTGGATGATAAAATACACCCCAATAAATACCAAAGTATAAACAATCTTGGATAAAAATGAGATTGTAATATTTCCCTTACCTTAGGTCTGATTTTCTTCGTAAGTGTCCAAAACTCCTGTATAATGATTTAAATAATGTTATTGACTTATTCCAGATTCATATTAATTGTTATGATATCATATATGGTTCACTTATGACTTTATATTACCCGTTCTTTTGTAAATTCCATGTTAAAGAGCGTTTTGAGTAAAATTGTTTCATTTGTCGTCCGGGTTTTGACTTGTAATTATTCATATGATTACTTAGATCATGATTAATTAATTACAGTATATAAAACATGGTTTATATATAATATATATTCAGAATTTAAATATATATAATTAATCAGTAAATGGAATGAAATACACCGTTCATGGAGACGGTAGGCCGTACGTATGCATGAACGTTGTTTTCGTTTCCTTATTGAGTTGAATGGAATTAAGTAGATGACATACATATATATACACATAAATTCAGTATCATTATTATTTCATATATTTCATGATTACTTATTATATATACTTTATAATAATTCATTAATGGTTAAAGTGGAGAATGAATCTCATCACGTCTTGGAAACGGTAGTCCGTACGTACGCACGAGTGATGATATCGTTCTCATGATCGTGGGACTGTATTGGAGTGTATGTATACTATTTAAGAATCAATATCATTTTAAAATAATCATATATAGTTATTACTAACACCATTATACCCATCCAAGTAAGGTGGTGGTGGAAAATAGATTTCACCACGGCGTGGACACAGTATTCCGTACGTACGCACGCGCGGTGATTTCGTTTTCCATAGGATGGATATATGCTAAAATAGGGTTGCTTAATACTTATAATAACATATCAGTATATGAGTGATACTTATGTTACTACTTCATAATGAAACAAACTAAGAAGAAGAAGTGGAAGAAGAAATAAAGTTGAAAGAATCGGTAACGGACATTAACTCTTCTTTGAAGCGCCTCTTTGAGATCTCATTTTAGGGCATTAAAATTGGTCTTTGAGGAAGACCAGAACCTCTAGGATGTTTATAGAGAATTGGAGAGGAGAAATTGGCAGGGTTTGGCCGAGCATGAAGGCTCAAAGTGGTGTGAGGAAGAGGGGGATGAGGTGCCCTTTTATAAGGGTGGAGAGGGGCACCTTTGGAATAACTAAAACTATTATTTTATTATAAAGTCAAATTCGGTTTTAAATAGCTCCAAATTGATTTATTTCTAAGTTAAGGTGTGGATGGGTCGGAATCCTCTAATCCAAAAGAATTTAGACAAGTTTAGGTTCCTATTTTAACCTTATCATTTATATTTAACTTTAAGTTAGAGAATTTTACTTTTACCGTGTCTTTTTGTGTTCTAACACTATAAGGTTAATAAACATACTATAAGAAGCCAAATGAACCCCAAGTTGTTTATTATTAATATATATAACATTATCTATGCTATTTGTTCGATCCTTAGATTTTTAGGAATAACATAACAGTTAATAATATAATATTTGTTTTAAAAACTATTTTTTGTCAATTTTGATACTATTTAGTAATTGATTTTTGTGAAAATCATAACAGAATGATTAGTTAGAAAAACGTTAATTAAATCAATACTAACATGTCATATTAACCTAGAAAATTAGTGTAATTCATAAAAAGTTTCAAATTACATTTATTTGGGTATTTATAACATCAATTATGTCAATATTTCATTAATAAGATAATTATTGCATCATCGTTGTGTCATAAATAAATTAAATTATTTAATGTCTAAAAATTATAAATAAAATACTATTATGTAGGAAATCGCATTAGATTTATAATGAATATTTATAGTCGAATTTATCTTATGTATAACCATATATTAAAAATGATTTACTTATTAAACTTTTGTTTTAACTATTATAACCCTTCTTTAAATAAATTAATAATAAATGTCTTAATCTAATCCAAGTGGGCCTAAATGATCATATTTTATTCCTAAGGTTTTTTTTGGTCGAATTAAATTTATCCAATAGAAATAGGACATGTGTTAGGGTAATAATAATAACATGTTTACCCTTAATTACCATATTTATTTTTAACCGTGGTAAAAAAAAGTAAAAAGTTACTATTCACCAAAAATTATTTTCATCACATTGAACCACATTTTACTTACTAACATCAACCGTGTCTCTCGGATTTTTGAAATTCCACTCACAGAAGCGGTAAAATTAATTTTTATGGAAAATTCATTTTTTTAACTACCACTTAGTGGTTTCACTATTCATCAAAAAATGAAAGTTTCCAGACAAATAACAAAAATTAGGCATAAGATATATTTGATATTATGAACTCAAAAATTATGTATATTTTACCAAATTAAAAACATATTAGTTGCATTAATTAATTTAAAAATTAATTCCCGTCGTCAAAACAAATAGCGTGATTTTAAGAGATAATAACAATCAAAAGATTGACACTTGTTTATGTCTGGTTTAAATGTAGAATTATATCCAATGACCAACATTGTATTAAATTGTGAAACTATATTATAAATATACTTTAAAACCACTCCAATTAATAATTTATCACTATTAATTATTTCTATTAAAAAAGTTCTTTTTAATTAAAATTTAGTAATTTTCACTATTCATATGAATATGAAATTTATCCAAAAAGTACCAAAGTTTCACCCTAAGCTAATTTCGATATTCCGAATCCAAAAATGAAGTCGATTTTGAAAAATAAAATTTACAAAATTTCCAAAAGTGGTTATTACTATTCATAACGGCTAGTTTTAATAATATTTTAATAGCATATCGTTGTTTAGTGAAACTCGGTATTGCGTACTACACACGCTATCAAGGAAGGTCGTGATTGCGTGTAATGAAAGGCAAGTCAAGGATGCATGTTGTGAAAGCTCATTTTGGTGTAGAGTACAACACAAGCATTAATGATAAGAATATTTTTCATAAAATCTCAGGGTGTTACATTCTACCCCCCTTAAAATGAATTTCGCCCTCGAAATTCGTCGGGGTTATAAATGGTTTACTATTTGAATGTTTCTTTAATAGAAACCCACATCATAAAAAGGAATACCAAAACCAATCCTTAAAAACAAATGTATGAAACGTAAAGGTTACCCAAATAAACTAATCACCGGGTTTCCACATAGGTGAAAATATGGATATGGAAGAGAAATCTAACGATCATGTTCTGATGGAGAGTGGTAGAGAACATGGCTATGGAAAAGCCAACAATAACAATGCCATAAATTTGTGATGATCTAAGGTACCATCTGATTCATCAGATATAAGAGCACTAGGACAACATTTTTGGTTTTCAAGATCATTTCCCTAAAGTTGATGAAATTGGAGTTAGAAGAAATACTTTTGTGATTTTGGTATAGTATCACCGTTTGTCGTTCTATGGAAAATTTACACTTTATCGCTTAAAGAAATGAAGTTGAATTTTTCATTCGTGATGTGTTAGCAGATCATGTGATAGAATGATGGGTCATTCCATCTGTCTCAAACAAAATGTTAGCAAAGTTAACAAAAAATACATAAGTGCATATATAGTGAGATTAATCATATATGGTTCTTAAAATGAACTTATACTTCATATATCATACCGCTTAATAAAATAAAACTAGTTTCTACTAACTAGGGACTTCCTGTATGCCATTGGTAGGCGATAAAGGCCAGTCGCACTTCGGTTGTGGGTTCGATTCCTACGACCTTATACGACGCGATGGGCTATCGCCCGTCCTGCATGTTGTCCTTTTTCTAAAACTATATTACTATAACATCCCATCAATAATATCGAAAAAAACTTCTATCCTTAAACAATACTAACTTATGTCCAACATAATCCATTCCAATCTGTAGGATTATCCATAATACTGCAGTCTATTCTCATAATATAGTGAAAACGATTACCAGAGATTTAATACCATCGTTGATCCACATATATCGTAAGATATGTCTTGATGGTCACATTCCAAACATTAAAAGGCCTTAATCATGTATTCTCTTGAATACCCATTGAACCTTAGTGAAAACATGAATTTAGTAAAAAGTTAACACTTTACACATACTAAAATCCTCAAAATTATATATACTCAAACCATGATATCACTTAGTCCTTATATCAATCATGAGCTCATGAATATTATCAAAAATATTATATTCTCTTTATCCCTTCATTATGTGCATATCATCTGCATTCCAAAAATATTTCAATCACTTTTCATGGTTACCGATGCCATAAAATAATTGAAAACCACAATAGACCAAAAAAAAAATATTCCAATATTCCACGATACTATATACAACATTATTTTGGAATCCCATTACATAAACACTTAATCATTCCACCACATCGTTGTCATATTCATCATCGCTAATGGTGATCTCATGTGACTTCCCTTTTTCCTTTGCCTTAAGTGGTTGCCCATATCGATCATCACTAACCCTGGGATTAGGGCATTTATTATCATAATGCCCCATTTCCTTGCACTTGAAGCATTGAAGTGTAGTAGGTTAATTATCTGTATCCCTTCCTTTTTTTGCATCATTAGACATCTTCTTCCCATCATTGTGGCATTCAAATGCCCGATGAACTTCCTTTCCACATTTGAAACATTTACTTGCCCATTTAAGACAATCTCCACCATGCTTCTTTCCACACTTTGAGCATAAGGAAATATTCATCTTCTTTTCCCCATTATTCTGAGATTTCTCCTTGAACTCCATCTTTCGTTTCTTGTCAAAACTATGAGATGGATAAGTAACACCAACTTCCATTTCTACCTTGATAGCACAACACACAATTTCTTCATAGCTACTGAAGTCTCTTATAGCTAATTCCCTTCGAAGATTTGGTTTTAAGCCACTGAAGAATCGATCAACTTTACTTTCAGGTTGGATGATAAATTCAGATGCATACCTTGCAAGCCTTGTAAAATTCGCTTTGTATATACCAACAGATTCATCATCCTTTTGCTTTAGTTCAAGAAACTCCATATCCATCTTTGTTCGAAGAATACGAGGGAAGTACTTATTGAAAAATAAGTTCTTGAACTCATCCCATTCCATGGACTCAATTTCATCTCTTTGACTCGTATTCTTGATAATATTCCACCATTGATCAACTTCACCTTCCAAACGATATACTGATAAGATGACTTTATCATGATCCGAACATTGAAGAACTGAAAATATCTTTTCATTGGTACTAATCCATTGTTCAACAACAAGTGGATCAGAAGACCCACTAAAAGAAGGTGGATGTTGCCTCATGAAGGACTCAATAGAATGTTGTTCCCTTTTGTGCTCATTTTGAAGTCCAGAATGATTCATAGCTTGTGTAAGTATAGCAATAAGATTTTGCACTCCATCTCCCATAAAATTTGTTTGTTCAGGAGGACAATCATTGCATTGTCAATTTCATTGATCAACACGGTTCCTTCAGGTTCCAGCCATCGTCTAAAACCCAAAAAGAATAGTGTGAGAGGAAAAAATCATAATAAAGGGGGAGTAACTTCAATATCTTACATCTTTGGATTAATATAATATCTTTACCATAGTTCTAGGACTATATCCTATACGTATATTTATCCTTAGTGACATCCCTAGACATACCTTAGAAATATTTCTAGGGATCTCACTAACATTTTTGCATCCTAGTTTCCAAAGGTTGACTAAACTTTTCCTCTGATACCAACTGTAGGGACCCGAAGCATGACGTACATGGACATTACATTACTTTTGCAGAATACTTAGTACATAACAGAAACACACATACAAGGATTGTAATAGTTTAGTGTCTTTGGAAACACGGAATATAATCTTCTAATCGTGGTGAAATATCTTCAACATCTCCCATAAAGATCTTCCTTTTTTTACCTAAAACCTTTCTTTATATCCTGGGGAAATGAAAACATAAAAGGCTGAGCTCAAATGCTCAGTAAGGGTAAAAAATAAAGTAATATCAATCATATCATTTTCATAAGAACATAACATTTTAGAAATCGTAACCTGTAATAGAGAGCATAATTTCATAACACGGGATAAATCATAGTAGTGAAATGAAATCCCAATAATCATAACATAAAACACGAAACTTGGTGTCATACCCACATAATCATAGAGAATCATTTCTTGTTATTCAAGACTCATTTCCAAGACTATCTTAGTGGAAAATGTCCATTTCTGAACCGAGTCACCCTCGTTTTAGTCCTGTTTCACTGAACCGGTATAACCTACCATTCTAGCCATGTCTATCTCATGAGATATAAAATCATTACTCAATACATTGGAGGAAGATATAGGTCCCACCCATCTCATAATGAAACCATTATTATGTGTGCCACAAAAATCATAAATCATACATGATTTCATAACCCATGTAATAAAAACAGGATTCTTAAACATCGTGACATCACAAAAAAGTTCATATAAGATAAAAGAATTCATAAAAAAAATATTTCCATCAAAACATAATCAAATCAATGTAATAATAGGGATAGAAACATAACCCTTTATTATCTTAGATGGAAAATAATTTTGATAAAACACTTGAACTCCATTCTTGAGGAATATATCCTTTCTACTTCAAAAATACTTTTCCTTTCTTAACATGTCATACCGTTTTAAACTAAAAGAAGTTGATTAAAAATAAACATGAAAAAATTTAAAGTAATATTCTTGGAAATAATGTTTTAAAAATCCATTCATGCCGTATAATTAAAAAAACATTCTTCTCGTACTTTTGTCGGAAAAGTCAAAAAGTACCTCGTATGAAAAGTGACAAAAGATTCCTTTCATATATTTTACCAAAAACTCACTGAAGGGTAAAATTGGATTTAAAAAATTGTAGGTGGATGGAAATAATATTACTTATTGAGGAAACATGGATGTGGATGATAAAATACACCCCAGTAAATACCAAAGTATAAACAATCTCGGATAAAAATGAGATTGTGATATTTCCCTTACCTTAGGTCCGATTTGCTTCCTAAGTGTCCAAACCTCCTGTATAATGATTTAAATAATGTTATTGACGTATTCCAGAAACATATTAACTATTATGATATCATATATGATTCACTTATGACTTTATATTACTCGTTCTTTTGTAAATTCCATGGTAAAGAGCGTTTTGGGTAAAATTATTTTATTTGTCGTCCGTGTTTTGACTTGTAATTATTCATATGATTACTTAGATCATTATTACATAATTCCAGTATATAAAACATTGGTTATATATAATATATATTCAGAATATACATATATATAATAAATCAGTAAATGGATAGAAATACACCGTTCATGGAGACGGTAGGCCGTACGTACGCATGAACGCTGTTTTCGTTTCCTTATTGAGTTGAATGGAATTAAGTAAATGACATACATATATATACACATAAATCCAATATCATTATTATGTCATATATTTCATGATTACTTATTATATATACTTTATAATCATTCATGAATGGTTAAAGTGGAGAATGAATCTCATCACGTCGTGGCGACGGTAGTCCGTACGTACGCACGAGCGATGATATCATTCTCATGATCATGGGACTATATTGGAGTATATGTATACTATTTCAGAATCAATATCACTTTAAATTAATCATATATAGTTATTATTTACACCATTATACCCATCCATTTAAGGTGGTGGTGGAAAATAGATTTCACCACGGCGTGGAGACGGTATTCCGTACGTACGCACGTGCGTTGATTTCATTTTCTATAGGATGGATTGATGGTGAAATAGGGTTGTTTAATACTTATAATAACATATCAGTATATTAGTGATACTGATGTTACTACTTCATAATGAAACAACCTAAGAAGAAGAAGTGTAAGAAGAAATTAAGTTGAAAGAATCAGTAACGGACATTACCTCTTCTTTGAAACGCCTCTTTGAGATCTCCTTTTAGGGCATTAAAATTAGTCTTTGAGGAAGACCCGAACCTCTAGGATGTTGCTAGGGAAGTGGATAGGAGAAATTGGTAGGGGTTGGCCGAGCTTGAAGGCTCAAAGTGGTGTGAGGAAGAGGGGGATGAGGTGCCATTTTATAAGGGAGGAGAGGGGCACCTTTGGAATAACTAAAACTATTATTTTATTATAAGGTCAAATTCAGTTTTAAATAGCTCCAAATTGATTTATTTCAAAGATAAGGTGGGTATGGGTCGAAATAATCTAATACAATATAATTTAGACAAGTTTAAGTTCCTATTTTAACCTTATCATTTATATTTGAATTTAAGTTAGATAATTTTACTTTTACCGTGTGTTTTTGTGTTATTACACTATAAGGCTAATAAACATACTATAAGAAGCCACACAAACCCAAAGTTGTTTATTATTAATATATATAACCTTATCTAAGTCATGTTTCCGAACCTTTGATTTTTAGGAATAAAATAACAATTAATAATATAATATTTGTTTTAAAAACTATTTTATGTCAATTTTGACACTATTTAGTAATTGATTTTTGTGAAACTCATAACAGAATTATTAGTTCTAATAAAGTTAATTAAATCAATACTAATATATCATATTAACCAATAAAATTATAGGAATTCATAAAAAGTTTCAAATTACATTTATTTGGGTATTTATAACATCAATTATGTCAATATTTCATTAATAAGATAATTACTGCATCATCGTTGTGTCATAAATAAATTAAATTATTTAATGTCTAAAAATTACAAATAAATTACTATTATGTAGGAAATCACGTTATATTTCTAATGAATATTTATAGCCGAATTTATCTTATGTATAACACTATATTAAAAATTATTTACTTATTAAACCTTTATTTTAACTATTTTAACCCGTCTTTAAATAAATTAATAATAAATGTCCTAATCTATTCCAAGTGGGCCTAAATGGTCATATTTTATTCCTAAGGTTGTTTTTGGTCGAATTACACTTATCCAATAGAATTTGGACATGTGTTAGGGTAATAATAATATTATTTTTACCCTTAATTACCCTATTAACTTTTAACCGTGGTAAAAAAAGTAAAAAGTTACTATTCACCAAAAGTTATTTTCATCTCATTGAACCATATTTTACTTACTAACATCAATCGTGTCTCTCAGATTTTTGGAATTCCACTCATAGTAGCGGTATAATTATGTTTTATGAAAAATTCATTTTTTTAACTACCACTTAGTGGTTTCACTATTTATCAAAAAATGAAAGTTTCCATAAAAATACCAAAAATTAGGCCTAATATATATTTGATATTATGAACTCAAAAATGATGTATATTTTACCAAATTCAAAACATATTAGTTTCATTAATTAATTTAAAAATTAATTTCCGTCGTCAAAACAAATAGCGTGTTTTTAAGAGATAATAATCATCAAAAGATTGACACTTGTTTATGTCTGGTTTAAATGTATAATTACATCCAATGACCAACATTTTATTAAATTGTAAAAATATATTATAAATATACTTTAAAACCACTAAAATTAATAATTTATCACTATTAATTATTTCTATTAAAAAATTTCTTTTTAATTAAAATTTAGTAATTTTCACTATTCATCATAATATGAAAGTTATCCGAAAAGTACAAAAGATTTACCCTAAGCTAATTTCGATATTCCGAATCCAAAATGAAGTCCATTTTGAAAAATAAAATTTAAAAAATTTCAAAAAGTGGTTATTACTATTCATAATGTCTAGTTTTAATAATATTTTAATAGCATATCGTTGTTTAGTGAAACTCGGTATTGCGTACTACACACGCTATAGAGGAAGGTTGCGATTGCGTGTAATGCAAGGCAAGTCAAGGATGAATGTTGTGAAAGCTCCTTTTGGTGTAGCGTACAACACAAGACATTAATGAAAAGAATATTTTTCATAAAATCTCAGGGTGTTACAAGGATATTCCCAAGAATGCTTTTCATACAAGATACAAGCACTATGAATTCATGGTAATTCGTTTTGGACTCATTAATTCTCAATAAATCTTTATAGACTTGATGAATAGAGTATTTATAAATTACCTTGAAATATTTTTGGTAGCCTTTATAGACAATATTATAATTTAATTGAATACCATGGAGTATCATGAGGAGAATCAAAGTGTTGTAGTAGAGACCTTACGAAAGGAGAAGCTCTATGAAAAGTACAACATGTGTGAGTTCTTTATGAAGAAGGTCTCATTCTTGGGTCATATCATTAGAAGCAATGTGATATTTTTGGATCCCTCTATGATAGCTACAACTAAGGGATGGTTGATGCCAACAAAGGTAATAGATATTCGTAGCTTCCTGGGGTTAGATGGATATTATCGCCGATTTGTGAGAAATTTCTAATGATTGTAAAACACTCTTACCAAGATAACTCGGAAGGGTGTCAAGTTTTCTTGTAGTGATAAATTCAAAAAAAGATTCATGGAGTTGAAAAAAAGGTTTATCCCTGTGCCCTTGCTCACGCTACAGACAAGTGTAGAACATTTTGTGGTATTTAATTATTCTTTGAAGAAGGTAATGTGTTTTGTGTTGATGAAATATTAAAAAGTCAATTCCTATGATTCAAAGAAATTGAAATATCATGAGAAAAACTATCCAAAACATTATTTATAGTTGGTTACAGTAATATTTTCTTTTAATATTTTGCGACATTACCTCTTTGGAGAGAAGTGTGAAATATTCATGGATCACAAAATCCTCAAGTATATATTCAAATAGAAAGAGTTGAATATAAGCCCACTAATATGGATAGATTTGATAAAATACTATGACTGATCGACCCATTAACACCCTGGGAAAGACAGAAAGGGAGAAAATTAATTATGTAAAAAAGTCCCAACTATTTTATCATTGATGATAATCTAAAAGGATCCAATCTTCTAAGATTTGATGAAGATGTACATGGGAATCATAAATAATGGAATATCATCAATCCTTTCACAACTGATTTCTCAACCATCCCTTCTGGAAAGGTTAAAGGATTCTCAAAAGGATGACATAAAGATTCAGAAGAAAGTGCAAACTATCAGAAAAGGGAAATCTTCATTGATCACTGTTAATGAAGAAAGAATTGTGAGATTTGGGACAAGACTATGTGTTATATCAAGTACGGAGATAAAGAAAGAACTTTTGGATGATTCACATATTTCAAATTTCTCCACTCACCTAGGAAACACAAAGGTGTATCGAGATATATGAGATAATATTTGGTTGGATAACATGAAGAAGGAGATCTTTGAGTATACATCAAAGTGCCTGGTATGTCATCAAGTGAAGTCTGAGAGGCAGAAGTCTAAGGGGATGATGCAAAAATTACACATACCAGAATGGAAATGAGAGAACATCACCATGGACTTCGTCACTGCACTTCTAGATAAATCCAAAAGAAACAATTATTTCTAGGTTGTTTTGGATCATCTAACAATGTATGGACACTTCATTGCAATTCAAGAGGATTTATCTTTAGATCAAACGGCAAGGATATATATTAGATATGTGGTAAGGCTTCATGGAGTACCACTATCTATTATAAACGATCGAGATCCAAGATTCACCTCTAGGTTTTGGAAGATTCATCAACATGCTCTGGATACTCATCTGAAATTTAGTATGTCTTTTCATCCCCAAACTGATGGCTAATATGATCGGACTATCCAAACAATTTAGGACATGTTTAGAGAATTATCAATGGACTTAAAAATTGTATGGGATCAACAAATTCCTCTATTTGAGTTCTCTCACAAGAACAGTGTCCACTTAAGAATCCAAATGGCTCCTTATAAAGACCTATATAGGAAGCGGTGCAGAACATTGACATTTTGGGTTGAATTTTGGGAGAGAAAACTCATAGGTGTAGAAATGGTCAAAGAAATGTTGGAAAATGTTAAGACCATCCAGCAGCACATTAAAACTACTCACAATCGACAAAAGATCTATTCGGATAATTGTACAAGAGATCTAAATTTTGATGTCGGAGACATGGTATTCCTCTGCATTTCACAATGGAAAATAGTTATGAGATTTGGGAAGAAGGGGAACCTTATTCCAAGGTACATCATCCCTTTTGAGATCCGTGAACATATTGGAGTAGTGGTCTATCAACTATCACACCCATAGAACCTATCTCATATACATGATATATTTCATGTATCACTCTTGAGGACGTACATACCAGACCCATCGCATGTACTTAATCCAGAGGTGTTACCATTACAGAATGACCTCTCTTATGATGATAAGAAGGTGAAGAGATTTTATCGTAGGGAAAAAGTTCAACGAAATATGAAAATTCCCCTCATCAAGGCGTTGTAGTAAAAATGAATCTTTGAAGATGCAATGTGGGAAATGGAGGAAGTGATGGGTGGAGTTACCCACATTTCTTTTAGTGTAGGAAAAGGAAATTTCTGGGGAAACATTTCAAAAGGGGGAAAATTGTAACAACCCAATCTTTTATCAATGAAAATTCTTCTTGATATAATTAAATGTCTTATTATGAAAAATGGTTATATAACATATTCACTTCCTTGGTTTTTTTATTTCAGAATACATTTAAAAACTGTGACCTTTTCTAATATAGCCATTTAATATTGATCACGTGATTAATATAAATACATGGCTTTAACCAATCCAATTTACTCAGATAAATGATGCGATGGACTAATCCAGTCGAATTTCCCCGTATGAAGCCAATTTGATGGAGCTCAGAAAGGATGTAGGGTCATTGGGATTTTCTCTTGACCAAGAACAAGCTAAGATTTAAAATTTTAAGCTCGAACAGAACCTCCTATGGGATAAGTGGAATTTAATAGAGATTACCACCCCAAGAGTATGTCCCTAGTACATACCTTACTGATAGGTCATATGCGGGTATTATAAGGGGTTATGTAACAAGACCCTAGCACTATTATTATGTTAATTATTTTTGAATATAATAAATAATATACATTCATTGTATTATTATTACATTGTAAATACTTTTTAAAGAACAAATAATATTTTTAGTTAATATTCAATTAAGAAATCAATTTTGATGAAATAATGGATTTTTTAATTAAATAATATTTTATTAAAATATTATTAATAAATTAATTTTTTTATTTAAATGTTCATATAATTTTTAGGAATACAGTTTTAATTTTTATTAGGGTTTCAAAGCCATTTTTGTCAAAACACGTAATTTTTTTATAAATATCGGTTTTTATTTAAAAAGTAAAAATTCACATATTTATAAAATTATTTAGATAAAAGGAATATTATTTTTCTAATAAAGATATCAAAATTATCCAATGGTGAATTTTTCATAATTTTCTGAGACCGTCGAATGTTTTATGTCAATATTCGACACCGTTTAAATATATAATGTATTTTATTACATCATAATGATCTTGTAGTGATGTAATAAAATCCTATAAGTTATATTTTAGTCCAATATATGTTTTAAAATTAAAATAATGTTATTTTAGGTTTTATTGATTTATTTTACAAAGCTTTAGTGGGCCCTCTGAGTCTTATAAAACCTTTAAACATTTTAAAATGTTTTCCTTGAATGTGTGACTCACCTCTACATAAGAAAGCCTAATATTTTAAGAATTTAGGAAATTGGCCTTATAAACTAATATTTTATACTCCCCTTTAGAAAACAACATGGAAATAAACCATAGGTTAGTTTGTGGTTTTGATTTTTTTAATGTGTGGTGTCCAAAACCTAAATAATAAATAATTTTCTCTCCTTTTGTATATAAACCCACCCAAGCTCCCACTTCCACTTCACTAAAAGTCATTGGATATTAACCACACTCTAGCCTCCACTATCTATAATCCTCATGAGTTTCCCCAATCTCTCAATAATTCTCTCTGAAGCCCCTCCCAATCTTTTATGATCACACATCCAAGTATATAATTTCTTCCTTTCTCATTTTGTCCAAACTTCATTATATTGTAATAACCTTTTGTTTTAAATTTCAAATATTGGGGTATGATTTAAAACCTCCCATATAATTCCCTAATTATGTTTGAATTATGGTATACCTCTTTCTATCTCCTTAATTCCTCCATCGTACACCTGTTACGATGCTAAAATTCCGTAACAGATTTATTTTTCTTCATTTACATTCAAGAAATTATTTTTTATTATGAATATAAATTACATTACATATATTGGGGAATTTATCTATATGAACCCCTTGATATCCATTAAATTTTAATATTATGAGACACTCCTTTACCTCTAATCAACTATTTTTATTAATTCTTTTGTCACGCCGTTATGCTGCCGAAATTTCCCCACAATTTTCCAAAACAATGTCACTGTATAGGGAATACCATGCCCATTTATCAATCAAGGGTATTCACCTTTATGCACATTTAATTATAGATCATAAGGTTTCATTTATGAAATCTAAATTCTTTTATCATAGAATAAATTACGATGTTTAATGAATCCATGTTGTATGGTCCATGTGGCACACTTATGCATGAAATGAAATGATTAAGAAGGGTGCACACTGATAGTGCTCCAATGCATTGGGTATAGATTAGTATAATGAGTTATCAAGTTCAATGAGGGTTTAATCATGCTAATTCAAGTGAAATTATGGTTTACTCATGATTTCTGTGTAATAAGCCTTGTATAATGCTAATATCATGTTAAATATTGATGTCACATTTCTATGTTATGATAATCATGCTATGTCATGAATTTATGTTCAATTTTCTCTTATGCTCCATTGATATGACTATTTACTTATATTTATTGAAATATTCATGTAATTCCTTATTTACTCCCTTATTGGGCATTATAGCTCTCCCTTTTTTTATGAATTTCCTCTGGTCATCCCATGCAATTCTATGTACGAGAAAATGTTGTGGTCATGTAATGGATGTTTTCAATAAATATGTTATGTTTTATGTTATAAGTTATTTTGTAATGTTCCTAATCCCCAAAACACTAGACCTATTGATCTTAAATGTTGTATCAAGTGAAGGATTTTAAGTAATAAATTATCTTTAAGTGTGTAATAAAGGGCAGGGTTGTCCTAATGTGGCCCCTCGAGCATTGTTAGGGAAAACTGTGAACCCTTCGTCACCCCACTGTCCATCCCCACACTATTAGGAGAGACTATGCATGATGGGTCTTGTGGTTTCTAATAACCATGAAAGCCAATGATTTTTTCCACCGTCGGGGGTTCTGAGCTACGAATAGGCTATAAACACCCTCTAAAACCTTTCTAACCTCAAAGGGCATCCATATTAGTTAAAAAAATAAAGAAATTTACCATATTTAAAAGGATCCATACATGTGATAAATATCAGTGTATTACATTAGGAAAGCCCGCCTACGGCCAACAACAAAGAAGACGGGTGGGTCACACACTAAGGGTTTGCATCGATCTCAATTAAATTATATTTGAATTTAATTATTGGGATAAATATAATTCTTATGATAGAGGAAATTGTTTTTTCAGGATTTTTTAATTGAAAATATAAAATAAATATTTATTCCTATGGTAATTTTTTAATTATTTGAATATAAAATATTTATTTATTTCTTGTTATTATAAAGGTACTAAATAATTATTTATTCATTAATAATTAATTTATCTAATTACGTGAATATTTATTAAATATTCATTTGTTACACTTTGAATAAAATATTTTTTTAATTTATGAATAAATATTTAATAAAATATGTATTCACGTATTTGATAAATTTTGAGGAGGATGATTGGATTAAGATTGTGTCTCGTGATAAATATTGATTTTCAAGCCGATAAATTAATATTTTTCATTACTCAAATTTTCACACACCCTAAAAATATTATTATTATTATTATATGGAATGTGGTTTGATGAGGTTTAATATTTTATTTGAGGGTTCTTGTGATATAAATTAATATTATATACCCAATAATATTTCTACAAATATATAATTATGTATAATTTGTAGAAGAAAAATGAGATTTATCGTTATTAAGAATTGTTGAGTGGAACAAAATCTAGAAATCTCTCTCCAGAATCTATAATTATATAGAAATTATCATTCCTCCTCAATCATACTAAGAATTTGTTTTTAGGGATTACTATTCAATATTGAAGGAATATTCATTGTGATCAATACAAACACCACAGGATAATTGATCTATTACACTAGCACCTGAGAATCCACCGATGTTGTTTAGAGATTAAAGGATCATGTGTGGATCACTCATAGAGCTATTCTATACTTTGATCCTAAAAATGAAATGGTGTTTAGATAAAAAAGAATTTTAGATGATCAAAACCTTCATCAAAGAAAGATCAAACGATAGAGGTATTCATTCTTCTGATATATATTAATTATAAATGTAACGTGAAAACATATCCTCTCAGTTATGGCATATCTCATTTTTGATGTTCTATTAAAAACATTAATTGGTCATAACATTCATGTATTTTACAATATGAAAGTGAAATATCAAATAAGAAACTTTTTGTGTTGGGATTGACCTCGATAATTACTTATGTAACTCCTAGAACCATCATAATGTGCACAGAAAAATCATTTTATTACTACTTATATAAAAAATATAGTTCAAAATATTACATATAAATTAATTATATATTTAATATATAAATATATATAACCCATCACATGGCATTTACAAGTCAAATAAATAATACATTGAACAGATGTTGATAAGTTTTAATAAGTATAAAAAACAATTACAAATTCAATGTAATTAAGTAATATGTGGGTCGTGTACTTTCCAATAACATGCCATACATAGTTTAGCAATTTATATCCATGGAACATGCTTAGAGATTGGATATGTAACCCTGCCATAGATATGCACATATTACAGAACGTGTTCATGGGTTAAAAATCATTAAGTCTCAGTGTTACATGCTTAAAAGGAACACATGTTGACTAATAAACACACGACTCATTTCTGAATAATGGACTACATGTCGTGTAAGAATGTTACCCACCATGTAATATGGATAACCTTTCACCATGTTGGGCCGATCAATATACTCATTGTATTAATTACACACCACATGCGACAAATTCATGATGCTCTAGGATTCATCCTAGTGCATTATACATGGGTACACTATGTGTACCTATAGTCTACAAACTATGAATTCATGTGTTTTCTAACAAGAATCCTTGGCCCCTTTGGACGATTTATTCAAAGATTCTTTATTTATAATTATTCAATTATATATTATATATTTAATAATGAAGAGTAAGAATATGAGATATCACAATCTTGATTCAAAGAATAATTATACTTAAATTGGAAACTATCAATTAATATGAAAATCAATAAAAAGTATTTAAATAATTATAAATTATTATAAAACCTATCTCTAATACAACTTATAGGTTTTAGGTTAAATGGAAGAGAAAATTGGGGATTCCCAACTCAGTTTATATTGTAATTAATGATTAATTATACATGTACATGATGGATAACATCGTGAACAATGGAATTTAATCAAAGATTAATTGTCATTAGAAAATTTGAACCAAATAAAGGATCAACACATAATGATTTATAATTAATTTAAGTTATTCATGAATTAACTTTCAATGCATTATTTCTTCATTGATGAATCTAATAACATCTCTACATTTTAACATCATTTTCTCCCTAAATCCAATTGTATATTCCCTTATGCGGCGATCCACACATGCAATATAAACCTCTGATTGACATTGTAGGGATATCCGAGTTAGGGTTTAAAATATCATAATCCTTACTCCATTCATCTATGATCATCATGATAATTGATTTGAAGAAGGACTCTCCTTAATCTATCGAAAATTGAGAGGATTTATAGAGGAGGATCACACTATGTTCATAAGAGATATCTTGGAGAGGATCACTCTAGGAATCAAGAGGATTCTCTAGATTCATTGTTCTTAACCAAAACAAATAGCTATCCTTTGATTTGGAAATAATATAATTGTGTTTAAATAGTAATAGAGTTAGAAAATAGTAATAGTACATGCACCCATGTTATTTTCGTAATCCCAAAATAAATCCATGTATGTATTAATAATAATAATATTTCATAACATGGGTAAAACAAGAGAATTAAATAAATATTATTTCTTGAATAAACTGTTTAAAATCTATTCAAATGATATTTAATATATATTATTTCTCACCAAAACATTAAACTCAATCAGTAAATAATCCACATTATTTATAAGACCTCTAATAATGATTATTATTTTAATAAATAAATATCATTTTATTATTCCCCAATAAATAAATCCTTAAATATTATATTCAAAAAAATTATTTATTAATTATTCTACTCACAAATATTATATAAAATAAATAATTTCTAAATATATGAGAATAATAAAACATGAGAAATTATTGATCTATTTATGATAATTTATTTATTTAAATTATTAAATAATAAATATTATTTAATATTTAACTGAGGTTCTTGGTACACCTGGTGTGGAACCTCTAGTCATCTCTTCTAGTGGCATTTAGTTGGTCCTCCCAAAGTCCAAATTTATCATGTAATAACATGACAAGAAAAAAATAGAGAAATAAATTAATGTCTCAATGAAATAAAACCTCATAAGGATTCTTAATGTGTAATATAATACATTTATCATAATATATATAATCAAGTAGGTTGCATGTTGGTGTCATCAACCCATGTGCTCAATTCTATTTCTTTGACTTCTTTTGAAATGAATTTTTGAACGGAAGAAAATAGCCACTGATTTATTTAGACTATTTCATTCCCATAAAAGGTCCTGAGATATCAGTTTTTGTAGAAAAATAAAAGAGAAAAATATTTTCTAGCATTATTAGTTAATGTAATATATTTCACGATGCACCCAATATATATTACTTTACCATAAAAATATATCATCAAAATTTTCATTAATACATAAAAATATGATACTAATTATATTTATTATTAATAATATTAATGTCTAAGTATCAATACACTCATCTATAGATAGAAACATTAACAACACATATAAATGTGGATTTAATACAGGTAGGTTTTGTTCTTATAATCTCCTATATTAGAAATTATAAGGGGTATACAACATGAGAAAGTGTCTCAAATTCCTATTAGTATCCATCCACGATATCCCATATCATTTTTTGTCCCATAGCATTATATCATCCGACTATAGAATATATATTTAATAATACGATCATGGAATTCATGGGTTCTCATTATAGCAGGGAACTCCTATGACCTTTTAGTGTGTCAATTACTCTTAATACATTTTCACATACTTTGTCATGTATAAGAACAATCATGATGTGATAATAAGTTTATTAATATTCAAAAAAATAAATAATGTTAATCATAAATTATATAGAATTTTTTATATGGAACCAACTAGAATATCGTTAATATTAAAATATATCTAAAAAATATATATTTCAATTAAATAATTAAAAAATTTCAAAAATAAATAATATAATGAATTTTACAATTAAAATAAACAATATATAACATACGTTTTAACATTTTTTCTGACTAAAATAACAAATATTAGTCAATATGGTCTTATCATTTCAGAAAAAGATAAACATAAATCTTTCATTGTCAACTAATATAGATACCTCTTCAATGAAGACATCATCATGAATGCCATGGAGCTAGAGGATGTCAGTACCAATGAAGTTTACATGAAAGATAGTGAAATGTTGACCGTTATCCCCAATGATGATGAAATTAGAGTGTAATGTTTTCCATTAATCCTAATAGCAGTCCAAGCCCTAGTGGATTTAAAAAAAAATTAGGATTTTTTGGATATTGTGCATGTCGATGTTGGAAGAGTAGTGAATGGATTTTAGGGGGTAATCTCTCGATTGGTTTAAATTTAATATTCCCTATTCTAATTTGTAAATAGAATAATTTCTATGAAACATCCATATTTAAAACTATTGTTATATAAAATTATATGTACAAAATCATTAACAAACTGATAAATCTTATACTCACTCAATTTATTTATAGAATTGTGTTTAAAAAATTGGTTTTCATTCATGGGAGGAGAGATCAAGATTTTCTCATAAATACCCATTAATGTGTTATCATACTTAATAAACCTATTAGGTAGGGAATATTTCCTTAGATATTGACATTGTGGAAGCCTTTGATACTCTTTACGATGATTTTTCTTGTTAAGTCTTGTCTAATTTTGGATTCAATGATAATTTCATTCCAATAATCGGATATTTCTATAATTCTTTTAGAATTTGAATCTAGAAGTATTCCTCTCCTTATATAGGGGAGTTATACATGGTGAACCTCTGACATATCTTGTTTTTTGTATTACTATGGAGTATATTAGATGAAAAATCTTGAATAGAGGTAAGGAAGGGATTATTTAGCCTATTCATGCTACAAGGAGATTATCTGTTCCTACTCATTTGATATATTCTGGCGTTATTATCCTATTTTGACAAAGTGTAAATAAAAATATTTTAAAAAATAATAATACTTATGATATTTAGAAAAATATCTTAGTTCAAAAAATTAACTATGATATGTCATATATTTTTTTTGGAAATGGTTTTTCATTATTAAAATTAACAAGGGTATAAATATAATTGGAATTAAAGATGACTTTGTTTCTTTTAGTTATCTTTGTGTCTCCATGTTTTGGGGTAAACCTATGGATAATTATTTCTATGACATTGTTCCATGTGTAGACCAATATATCTCATCCTGGAATGAAAAAGACCCTACCCATGTCTTGTAATGTTTGTTTAGTTAAATCTATGATTTTCTAAAAATGTGTCTTTTCCTTTATGATCTATAAGTCGAATCTATATTTCATTAAAAATTAAATAGTGTTATGAGAAATATTTTTGGATTAGTGGGATTTTATCAATTCGAAAATTTCCTCTTTCTACAAAACCGTTGAGGAGAATTTGTTAATATTTTGATTCTTATTTCCCTTGGAGATTGGTTTAGGATATTGGTATTTATATCTTATTTCTAAAGATTACTATGGGTAACTCCTATTATGTTCTCCCATATATATGGATTATCCTTATATATTTTTTTAATTATATTTTGATATACTCCAGGTGGTTGTTTTCTAAAGAATAATCATTGACTTTATAGAAGTCAAACTATTTAAATAATACTCTTTTGGATTTGATGCGTGAGGAATCTGAAATATTATACCATGATTTCCCTATTAAAGATAAACTAGAATCCAAAGTTGATTTCCATTATCCCTTATTAATAAAGGTCATCAATGAGTATCTTTTTATGTCTAAAAAGTACATCATAGTCTAGGATCCAATCATAAATGGTATTCATAATTTAAATTCCTACTATTTTTTCACGAATGAGAGTCATATTAAAAATAAAAAAAATTAATAGTTTCATAATAAATGGGCTCCCCCACATTTGTTTTCAATTTTTGGAATATTTTAAATGGGATGAACTATATGGGGAAGTCTTGTTATAGTGATAGTTTCTGATTCTCTTAACAATAAATAGTGAAATCATAATTTGGATAAACATAAAGGAAAGGATATTAATTGTCACACCTTGGTTTTTTGCCCTTATTTTAATTCATATTATCTTCTTGCTCTCAGTTTTCCTCTTGAGCTTCAGGTGTTTCAGAATTAAATTTTGAGTTTTTGGATTTTTTATTTATTTGAACATTTTAGGTTTACTATTAAGGTGTAACCGTGCATCTTCTTAAGAATGATCTCTTTTTTAGTTAATTTTATGCATGATTTGAGTGTCATGGGTTTTGCATGTTTTGGTCCAAATCATGATGCTAATAGGATAAATCCTGTTGGTATTTGGGTAGTTTGGTTGAGGGTGCATAACCCAAGCATAGATAGCCCAACTATTCAGAATGAGTGTGTGTGGTTTCGAAATTTTAGTAAAACTATGTAAAGTGGTTGGTGTATAGTTTCCCAAATTGTGCGGCCCAACCAGGCGGTTTCCTTGTGTGTCTATTAATGGGTTCATTGTTTGTGGAACTGTGTGTCCTAACCATGTACATTGCCCAGGTGCCTTAAAAATATGAATTGACCTTTCTACACTCTTCAATTTTTAACACAAAATCACCTTATTCCTCCCTCATTCAGTTTATATGATTCTATTAGGATCATACCATATTCATCACCCCTCTCACCTCCATACATGGTGATTATAAGGCTATTTCATCAAATCTTGGGGGTGAATATTCAAGATAATCTTCTCATCTATTTCCTATCTCCCTTTTTCTTCCATTTTTGTTATGGTTCCTCTTCTCCCATGGTCTTTTGGATCTAGGTTTCTTGTTTATTTGGTTTTAAATTGGGGTTTTTGTGTTTTAATGATTCTTTGTGGATTTTATTTCATCTTTGGAACTTTTTTGGTGTTGATTCGGTTTGGCGTTGTTGAAGCACTTGAAATTTGAGGATGGATACCTATGCATTTGAACTTTAAATTTAAGAATATATTTATTTCTTTCTTTTCTCACCAATTTTGGATGATAATTAGTGATGTATGATTTATATAATAATTTTTTAGGTGAAATGAAGTACTTTTCACTTGGATTTAATTGTTTTAAAATGGTTATATTTTGGTTTTCACATCATGTGTGTGATAAAATGCCTGTTTAATTTTTTTGCATGATTCATGGTTTCTAAAGTGTGGATTGCGATTTATAAACATGTTTTTGATTTAATATTGTGGTTCTGTTTTCTTAAATAAATTTTATAAAATGTTTTAGACTTACAAATGGAATGTTTGTTCCCTTTTGAAAAGTTGGGTTTGCTTCTATTGAAAAGTGTTGTGTGTTTGGTTCATTGAGAAATGGTTTGATATGAGAAGGATATGCAAGGTTTTTTGGAACTTGTGTGAAATTGGTTATCCTGAAAACTCTCCTGGCATAGTACCATTTTCATGGTTATTTTGAATGTGATGTGAGGTCCTCGGTGTTTGACACCTTCACCATCTATCAGTTGAAAGGTAAGATATTGTTCATTGTGATGATTTGTGGTGATGATTGTGTGTGATGCTTGTGTGGGTGATATATGTATATTTGGTTTATTGATTGTTTGGTTATGATTGGATCATCCCAATTAGTCTTAAAATTGGAACCCGTCATAGCTAGTGGATTTTTAGTGAACAAATGATGCAGTATCAAAGGATTAAGCTTTCGCTAGTGGACCTTTTTATGGACCTTGTTCTTCTTCGAGATTTTTCCACTCAGTTATCCTAGTTACGGTAAGAAATGAATTGATTTTATTGGGTGAGGTATGTCCACTGTATGAGTTATATGTATTGTATGTTTCAGATTATACACTGATCTCCTAGTATCTCCGTTAATCTTCAACACTTAATTTTTAGTAGATTATTGAGATTCATTTTTGGTTGGTTACTCAAGCTTGATACATTTCATTTACCTTGGCTGATTATTTCTTATGCCTCCTTGTATGGTTTATCTCTCTTCTAAAGGAGATAAAATGCTTTTCAAATGTTTATGGAAACATTTTTCAGAATTATTTGAAACTTCATCCCCCTTTTAAATAATTATATTATTCCTTCTTCTATATCCCTCTTTCATGAAAATGTTAAAGCTTAATTCATGGAATAGGAATCTTGTTTTAAATGAAAAGGAAAAATGGACCATGTTTTATTTTAAATTTAAAATGTGTAAAAGACTATGTTTTATATATTTTATTTCATATATGAAATTTATGTTTATTTTATTTAAAGGAAATGAATTGGGAATAAATTGTTTGAGCATGCCTAATGTGTTTTAATACTCATGCCAATTTTTCTTCTTGTTTTTAGATTATGGTGTAGGTTCTAGCTTGGATTTAATCACCCTATGTGATGTTGGGTATTTGGATAGAAGAGTGAACCCTGAGGTCACATGGAGGCTGAGTGGATTCTAGGTTCAGTTTGGGCCTTCATGTTCCTCATTCTTTATTTTCAGTCTATGTATAAATTATGTTCAGTTGTATTTTTTGTTGTTGCAGGTTTCTATATTTATTTATACTATTTAAATTTATTTATTTATAGGGGAAATTATCCCCTTTTGTTTTTATTGATTCTCTTGTCACTTTTTCTTGCTTGAGATGATCAATAATGCCTCTTGGTATTTTCCACATAACAACTCAGGTGACCCGTTTAGGGTTGACCAAGGTTTGTTCCTGAAGAAATGGTATTGGAGAAGGTAATTTAGGCGACCTTGATTTTAGAGTGACATTTTTTGTTTTTGATTAAAAGGTAGATATAGTGGGACTGTCAGATCTTGGGGTTTAGGTAAGAGTGAGTGTTCAACCAATGCTATTTTGTGTCTAACATTTGGTTACCATGGGAAGTTGGGATTTGTTTGGTTTTTTTGTTCTTCTGGGTTGTTAGGTGTTTGGGAAAATGAAACTAGTGTTGTGAAAGTGGTCTTAGTGATATTTTAGGGCCTATAAACTCATTTGGATCCATGGAAATGGTATTAAATGATTATCTATGATTGTGGCATTATTTTCATATGGCCGCCAAGCATATGTTCAAGTCACCCATCTATACTAGTTTTCCCTGGAGAGTTGTTTTGGGTCCTTCTTGAATCAAAAATTGTCTTCAAAAACCTTATTTTAAAATTAGAAAGAATGTATTTCATGTTTTAATGGTTTGGTTTAGGATGACGGAAAATGGATTTTCAATTTTTTAAAAGAAATATCGAGAAAACGGGTATTTGATAAGATATTTTTTTGGAAAAAAGCAGGGATTGGTTTATCGAAATTGTATTTATATACAAAACATGGGGTTTATAAATTTTTTTTATTTTGGAAATAGAAATGTCTCTTTAAATGGAATGGTTTTGGTAATTTTTATTTAAAATTTTGGAATGTTATGTGAAATTTGGAATGGAGAGCAGATTGAGAATTTGAAATCTAGGTTGAATGTTTTATTTCGAAATTGGATATGCCTTGTTTTGATCTTTGGTATTATTTTCATCACTCATAGGCATGGATGTGTGAGGAAGTGAATGATTAATGGAATGGATGGATGAGTGCCAAGATTGACATAAGGATGTATGTATGTGAGGCTACATGGAAGACCATTGGTGAAGATGGAACTTTTCATGTTTTTTCATAATTATTTTAGAGTAAATATTATTTTTTTTTATAACCAGTGGTTCTGCGTCATATTTTATTATGATTGGAAAAAAATTATTCAGTTGTTCTAATTTTATAAATCTCTATGTTGAGTTGGGTTTTTTTTAGTTCTTTTCTTTCTTATTTCTTGGGGTACACCCACCCCCACCAAATACTCAATGGATATTAGAGGTGCAGCTATGGATGGTTTAACAAGGGATGATCTTAAATTTGATCAAACAAAATAATTTCTTATTGTGTTTCAAAATCTAAACCACCCTCTCTTTTATGGTCATGATGATCATTTATAAGGGGAAGAGTGGATGAAGAAAATCAAAAGGATCATCATTATCCTTAAGATTCCATAGTTTCTAAAGGCTATGTTTTCTACCTTTATGCTTGAAGTTTTGAGTTAGAAGTAGCAGAAGTTGGTCATTATGGACAGGCCTTGAAAAAGGCTCTACGGGTAATTATTTAAGGTTTCATTAATATAGAAGTTTTTCTTTGAGGGTGTGAATGAGACGTTGAAAATTAAGATTCTCTACCATCAGTAATGTGATGGATCAATGTTGATGTTTGTTCATCATTTGATGGATATAGTTTCTTATCTTTCTATGTGGGATGAGGAATATTATCTTAAGGCTTGAAATTTTGAGATTGGGCTTCATAGAGATCTGCAGTTGAAGGTTCCAGATTCTGGTGTAACATCCTTTTCCGGCATAGCAAGGAAAATGACATAGGTCAATGATTTGTTAGTTGTATTTATTAAAGTATCAAACCTTACTCCAATCTCTATAAGTGGTAAACAGAATTCAAGTAAGGATTTGGTAACTTTTCCAGATGTTAGTCATCTGGGTCATGGAATTAAGATTCCTTGAGACCATTTATTGGCTACTTATTGGAATAGGACCCCAATGTGTCATTAGTGCAGAAAACCTCATCACCAGAATCAATTTTTCCATATTCTCTAATGTCCTATCATACATTTGGATTCCTAGTTCACTTTCAATGGGTTTTCAAGGGTGTTTCCAGGAAGTGACACGGAACCGTGTCCACCCCTTTAGAATACACCCAAGCCTATTTGCAGAAGTGATGTTCTGGTCTGGGCCGAGTTTGAGTTTATTTTGTTGTAAGTGTTTTTACCACATTTTTATGGTTGTATTGAACCTTTTTGAGATCCTTTTTTATGGAAGTATATATTTAGAAAATTAGGATATTTTTTTGGTTGGAGTTGTTTTCTATTTTGTGCCTTATTCTAACAATATACCTTTTTGGGTGCAAGAATTTGGGGTTTGTGTGTGTGTCCCTTGAATTAATGTTGGATGAAAGTGCTTGTTAGAGTGAAGTGAGTATTGTGGTGTGTTTTTTTCATTTGTTTCTTTCTGTGGTTTCTGTGTAGTCATTCTGGTTTAAAGTAATAGTGTTTGGAAGGTGATGTTGGTTGGGAATATGGTTGGAATTTTAAAATGCTAGAGAGTCCATTCATTCCTCCCATGTTAGCAATCCATTTTATACCCTAGTGTTGGTGGGGAAATAGGTGGTTTCTCTTGGAATTATCCTATTATTAGTTATTTCAATTTGGGGTTATATTGGGATTTGGATTTTCCCCAACGGTTCTATTTTTGGAAAGGTTGTTGATGCTATAGTTTGGGTTTTTGTTCATTTCTCGAGAGGTGGATTTGGTTTGTTGGTTTGTTTCAGGTAGAAGTGTGTGTCTTCATCTTGGTGGTGGTCATAGTGCATCTGGTTTGAGGAATCAAAATGTGACTATCTGTAATCCTTTTCTTTTAATTCTTCAACTAGAGATGTTGTTTCCTTCTGGGGGAAAAATTGACGGTGAGGGGAATTGTCACACTATTTTTTGTTCTCTTCTTTTATTTTGTCTTATATTTTTTCCCTAGTTTCACTATTTATATTTGGTTATTTCAAAAATTAAATTTTGAGTTTCTAGATTTTTTCTTTCATTGAATGGTTTAAGGGAATGTTTAAGTGGTAACTCTGCCACCTCTTAAGGATGAGCTCATTTTCATTTCATTTAGAACATGCATGGTTTTGGTTGCATGGGTTGATAATAGTTTGGTCCAAACCGTGTGTATCATAGGAGAAATATTGAGGTCCTTTGAGTGTCATTGGTAGACGAAGAACGACCTAGGAATGATTATCCAAAACGTGAGGAAAATATTCACATGGTTTTGTAATTTTAGCAGAATCATGGTGCACGGTTGGAATATGTTTTCCCTAACCATGAGACCAAACTGTGTGGGTTCCCAATGTGTCCAGTATGGGGTACATGGTTGGAACACACTTTGGAAAACCATGATGCCTAACCATGCATGGTGCCCAGATGGATTCAAAATATGGATGGACCTTTCTACCATCATTTGGTTTTAACCACACATCACCATATTCCTCCCCCATTCAGTTCATATAACACTAGGAGGATACTCCCCTCTTCCTCTTACCTCATACCTCATTCCATGATGATTCTAAGATGATTTCTTTTTTGTTTTGGGGGAGATACTTCATGGTATTCTTTTCATTTCTTCCCCTCTAACTTGTTCTTCCATTTTCATTGTGGTTTCTTTTCTCCATCGGTCTTGTGATTATAGGTTTCATGATTAATTGTTCTTAAATTGCTTGTTTTGTGTTGTTAAATTTCTTTGTGGGTTTTTCGAGCTTCTTCAGAACTTTTTGTTGTTGATTCGGGTTGTTTTTTTAAGAACATGCGGTTTAAGGTAGGATCCCTTTTCATTGGGCCTTTAAATTTTATAATACTATTATTTATTTATTTTAAAACGTTCCTTTGATGATAATTAGTGATGTATAAGATTTTTATTTATTGTTTGATGTTAAATTATGATCTTTAAACTTGCCTTTAAATGTTTTGAAATGGTTGTACTGTGTTTTTTTACAACAAGTTCTTAATGAAATTCAAATTTTGATTTTTCTTATGATTCATTTTTTTAAAAGTGTGTATTTGGATTTGTAAAAGTTTTTTGGATTTAAAATTCTGGTTTGGGATGCTTAAATAAATTTTATAAATGGTTGTGGACTTGAAAATTGCACATTTATGCCCTTTTAAAAGGGTGGATTTGGTTCTTTTTGAAAGTGGTATGTGTTTGGTTTGTTGAGAAATGGATGGACATGAGAAGGTTATATAAGGAAAATTTGTAAGTTGTTTGAATGAGGTTCTCTTGAAAACTCTCCTTGGATAATCATCTTTATTTAGTTATATTTAATCGGATTAGAGATCCTTTGTGTTAAACTCCTTTATAATCTATCAGTTCAAAGTAAAGAGATTATTCCATGGGGTGATTCAGGGTGATGCTTATGTGTGATGTTTGTGTGGGTGAAATATGTATATATGGTTGATTAATTATTTGGTTATGATTGGATCACCCCAAATTTATTCTTCACATAGGAACATGGAATAACTATGAGATTTTCAATTAACAGTTGCCGTACTAGCTTAAGATTTTCCAATGGACAATAGACCTTAGTGCGGAACATACTCTATGTTGGGATTGTTCCCCTAAGTAGGATAGATAGGGTAATAACCGAGTATATGAGATAATTGATGACATCCAGTAAGAAATTCCTATGGGATATGTCGGATGTATAATTTTTTCTAGATTAACCACTATGTTCCTAGGTTCTCCAACATTTTTTGGACTTAGATGTCTTCAGAATGTGATTGAGATGCATTGTTTGTAGGTTACTCATTCTTACTACTTTCTATTTCCATTGAGTGGCCATTGATTCTACCTCCTTGTATGGTGTATCACTTTTCTTAAGGTGATAAAATGGTTTTCAAATGTTTATGGAAATGTTTTGAGAATGATTTAAAAATTAATTCCCATTTTTAAATAAATACATCATTCTTTATTATATGTACCCCATTATTTAAAATATTAAATATTCGTACTTTGAAAAAATAACTAGTTTTAAATGAAATTTGAGAAAAGATGATGTTTTGTTTTTATGGGAAAAAGTGTAAAAACCTTTGTTGTATATATTGTATTTCAAACCATTAATTGATATTTCTTTCATTTAAAGGAAATGAATTGGGAATAGATTGTTTGGGAACACCTAATGAGTTTTAATACTAATTCATATATTTTATTCTTGTTTTTATCTTCAAGTGAATGTTATATCTTGGATTAAATAATTGTTGGAGTTTTTGGGTTTTGAGATCAGAGAGTGACCCTCAGGGTCACATGGAGGCTCAGTTGTTGTCAGATTTATTTAGGGCCATAATTTTCGGTTTGTTGTATTTTCAGTATGTGTATAGATGTTGTTCAGTTATATTACTAATTTTATCAGGATTCTCGATTTATTTTCTTCATTTTAGATTATTTATTTCTCATAAAAATCATTCCATTTGGTTGTCTTTGATGCCCATGGATCTTATCCCCAGCCCGGGTGGATCAGAAATGCCTCTCGGGCCTTAAGTCTAACCGACTCGGTTGAGTGTTTTGGGGTCGACCTAGGTTGGTTTGTTACATTACCCTCACAATTTCCATTTCAAACATCCTAGTTACCATGAGAGGGCTCAATTACCTTCAAAAGGGAAATTCGAATTAATCGGGGCATGATGTATCAATACTTCAAAGATTGGATTTCCTGGGAAATTATTTAAATTATAAAGGTTTTATTTTTCTTTCATGGAATCCTCCCCTGGTGGATTGTTAATGATGTATTCAAATGGGGCAATGAAACTAAATCTCATACCGACTAGATGAGGAGGGGTCTTTTGGGACTAAACTGAAACTCTGGTGAAGTGAATTTAGGTAGGTTTTGAGAGTGTTTGAACTCAGGTACCTTTTTTATGTTGTTTTTATTTTTCCCCCTTAGAGTTTCATGCTCTAAAAGAAAAATTATATTTTATAAATTAATAACACATATATTCTATGTTTTTTTAATAATCAAAATAGTAATTGTGGTCATGTTTTTTTTAATAATTATGTTTTTGTTAGTATATAAATAAATAAAAGTATCAAATGAAACTATAATGATATTTTAAATAGATTATAAAGCCATTATTTGGGAATAATGATTAGAAACTTAAATTCTAATAAAAAGATATTGGGTAAGAATATATGAATTTATTAATAAATTTTATGATTTTTTATTAGTAATTATATCTAATTAATAAAATCAACAAGTTTTTTTTATTTCTAGAATAACTATTTTAAAAAATTACGCTTTGGGAGAATCCCACTTGAAAATAAATTCATCGTAAATGAATTGATCAAATTCAAAAGAAAATGAAATAATTACATAGACATACAAATTTTATAAATCAGAAAATAAAGTAAGATAAAAATATTAGTAATAAATTTAAATAATTTTTCATTGTAAAAATTTAAAATAATATTTTTCTAATATTGTACTTAAATCATAAGCTATAGATAATTCAATTTTAATGTTTTAAATTTACCAGCAATTAGAAGTAGAAAATGAAAAATAATAAATGTTTCTCTATTAAAAATAGAACAGTATAATATAAAAACATTAAATATTAAGAATAAATTGTCATTGAACAAGTCACTATGTCAAATAGACCACTTTGCAGAGGTTTTTATTTTATATAATTTTGCTTTAAAATGCTTCTAAATCGTTCCATAACATTTTTAAAAACCGTCACGTAATGCTCGGTTATGAAACATTGCATGATGATTTTTAGAACCATTGGATATAATTTCATGGTAGTTTTCTAGCTGTGGTTTAAACTTCTGTTATTCAAATATCGATGGGTTTATAAAATTTTAGTTTTTATTTTACACAATTTATTAATTTATTTATTATTCATTAATTATACTAGACACGCATATGTTATACATGTTATGTAAAAATTCATCTGGATCATTCTACAAAAAACATTACCACTCTAGTATGTTCTTCATATGGGGAGTGAGAAGAATTTGATACACATTCATATATAAAAATATACATATACATAAATAATAATATTAAATTATAATAATAATATTAAATGATAATTTATGAAAAAATAATATAAAATAAATAAATACAAAAGGGTAATTAAAAATTAATAAATAAAAAAACAAATGATTAAGAAATAATAAATAATAAGTGATTAGTTTTTGGTGATTAATAAAAATAAATAAAATGATAATTAAGTAATATTAAATAATTATTGATAATTAGTAACTATTAATAATTAATAAATATTAATTATTAACTATAAAATAAATACTAGATAAATAAATGAATAAATGATAAATAATAAATAAATAATCATAAAACGACAAGTAAAAAAAGAATAAATAAAAAATAAAAATGAAGAAATAATAAATATATTAAAAATTAATAATAATTAAGTATTAACTAAATAATATATAATACATGAATAGTAAAATAATAATAAAAAGAGTAAATGTAAAATGAATTATAAATTGATATATAATAAATAATCAAAAAATAATAAAATAACAAATAAATAAATAAATAAATAATTATTATTAAATAATTAATGAATAACAAATAATAAATAAATAAATAATAATAATATATAATACAATAATAAAAATTTAATAAATAGTAATAAAATAATAATTAATAATAAATTTATAATTTAAAATAAATTAATAATAGAAAATAAATAATATGTAATTAATATTAAATAAATATTAAAGAAATAAATATTACTTTAATAATAAAATAATAATTATTTAATAATAAATAATACATCGATATATAAAAATTATGATATAAATATGTAATAAACTAATAATAAATAATTAATAAACAAGCCATAAGTAGATAATAAGTAAATAAATAAATATTAAATAATAGTAAATAAAAAAATGTCTTCAATAATTCATAAATTGATCAAAAATAAAAATAAAAAATAAAATAAAATATAAAAAATAAATAACAAATAAATAACAAATAAATAAATAATGAAAAATAAATAATACATTAATAATAAAATAATAATAATTAATACATTTAATAATTATTAAAAAAGTTATAAATAAATAATAAATAAATAATAAATATATAGGTAAATAACAAATAATTAATATATAATATATAAGTCACAAATAAATAACAAATAAATAATAGTTTATTAATTGGTTAATAATTACTAAATTGTTAATAAATAGTAGTTAAATAATTTCCTAATAATTAATAAATTATAAATAAATATTAAATAATAATTACATAAATAATAAATAATTAAATAATACATAAATTTTAAAATAATAATAAATAATAAATTAAAAATAAATATTTTGTAATAATATATATAAATATGAAATATATAAATTTTAATTTAATGATATTTTAATAATAATTTAGTAATAAATAATAAATAATAATTAATAATTAATAATTAATAATTATAATATAATATTGTCATATCACATTTCATAATACAAGATTTGACTGGTTGTGAAGCTAAAACATGCACTTAGGTCATAAGTTATAGTCATTTGATTGAAAAGTTTGATTTTGAACTTATCATAGAATTTATTTATGTTTCAAATAATTATTAACCAATAATTATAAATAATTAGTAATTATCACATAATAATAAGTCACATTTTTATATAATAAATAATAAATTATTAATAATAATAAATAATTATTTTTAATAAAGATAATAATTAAATATGAAATATTTTATAATTTTTTTTATTAACATAGCTTCAGTTTTTAGGAAAATTCTGCTAATTTGTGGTGACTTTTGAAAACCACCGCTTAAAAAATTTAAAAATAAAAAAAATTTAATTATCAGTATGTTTTCAAAAACTAGAGTTTAAAAATTCAAAATAAAAAACATTGTTTCCATCGATTTTTTAAAAACCACCTCTAAATTTCATTTTCTCAAAGTATTTAGTGGTGGTTTTGAGAACCCCATCTATAGCAAACTATATATTATATTGTGTGTTCGATAAAAAAGTAAAAAAATGAAAATAAATAGACAAATAATATTAAATTCAAAAGGGTCGATTGTGAGGTGGCATGCCAACCCACACCACCAAAATTTATTTTTAAAAAGTAATGTGCAACATACAAGGGAATGAAAGACTCGAAAAAGAATGAAATTCCCACAACAACAAAAATGATAGATCAATTCCTACTGCTCCCTAAAGAACCCAAATTCGTGGAATGTCGACCTCTATCCTTTTGATATCAGCCTCTCCGCCATGATGTGGTCCATTGAGGCAAAACAAGCTCATCATCTGATATTGAGTTACAGGAGTCCACTAGAATGATGAATATATTGTATTTCCAAGAAAGAACTCAAAAATCCATCCCCTGATTAGATTGGAAAGCATCATCAATATATTTCAAAAATAGTTTCTAGACTATGGGGCAGTCCATGAAGAAAAAAAATATGGTTCCGTTTGGATGAAAGTAACTTCTAACTACCAATCAAAACATTCTATCATTTCTTTCATAAGGCCCTAGGGGGACATTTCACCCTCATAGTACTCATATTGTGTTTTGAAAATATTTTCCTTTGAGGATTCACATAATATGGACAAGGCATTTCAAAAAGTGACATAAGTGGTTTTCATAATTTTGGGAAATTAAGATTGATAAAACTATTCCACATTTTATATTACCTCAGAACTCATCTGTCTATTTCTCCTTTCTAAAGGGCTAACTTAGACTTCTGGGTGTCTACCTCTCATGCACTATATAGAAGTCCTACTTGTACCATCCTATTAATCAATGATTGATGGTTTACCTTCTTCATCCTGGGGCTCAATTTCATGACCTCTATCATTATTTGAGACATCCTTCCTGGAGAAGGACCCATTAAAATCAGCAGCCTGTAATGAGTGTAATGTTAATAACCCACATGAAAAACCTCTTTGGCAATATCATGAACATAAAGACTATGTCTAGAAACCTCTTTACCTTCCAAGATGACACTAGTTTAAAGAGCACCCACTACTTCCTCAGGACCTGATTTTCCACCCTTTCCCACTCCCTTTTCGGCTGGTAAACTCTCTGTAGTAGGTGTAAAGACATTCAAACTAGACATAATTTTTTAGACTGATTACATACCCTTGAAGTGACATAAATAACTAGATCAATTAATAATAACGTGTAATCACTATCCACCTCTAGGTTAGTCTAATTTCCTCCACATTGCATTGATATTGGGTGGATAATCCAAAATAGGAGAGTATGTCCTCCCTATAGTGATTCTAGAATTATGACTCACCAAGGAAGAGGATGGAGAGCCTTTGTACACCTTCTATCCATTCTGAGGTCTAACATGAAATGACTTTTTTCCATTATTGTTACCATAATTCATGAAATAATCACCAATATCATCAACAAAGGCCATCCCCACCTCCACATCAGATGATACATCCAAAAAATGATAATAAAAATTACATAATACCATTAAAATGAATTTTTGATCATAAAAAGTTTAAAAGTAAGAACATGTGTTATTTTATCATAATATTAATAAATTTGTTACACATACAACAAAAATTATATTTTAATAAAAACAAAAATATAAAACAAATAGATAGGAAAAAATATGTTATTTCAATAGGTTTATTGGAAAAATCTATCAAAAATACATAAAAATATTTTGTTATTAAGAATTCAAAAACACATTTAGTAGGCCATGTTTTATCCATAAAAAATAAAGAGATTTTAAATCCAATAAAGAATTATAAAATTATGTTTTAAAACCTAAATATAAATTAATAAATTAAAAACATTCGATCTGTCATATTTTTTTGTTAGAGTGAGTATCTCAAGAAGGGGGTAAATTGAGTACCTAATAAAATTTTATCAAAAATTGATTATTTTTGAAATCCCCCAACTATTTCAAAACTATCAAGTTTATCAAAATAAGTATTATGATATAGATCTAAATATTGTTAAATATTTATCTAATGATTGATTAGGTCTCGGATGAATAATATATAATATTATTGGATCCTTTGAATTTTGTTTACATGATCAAAATACTATAGGATCAAAATTAATGTAAATTGTTAATGTATATATTTTGTTTACATTTAAAACAATTTTCAGTTTTAAAGAGAAAATAAACTAAAACAAAATTAAAGAAAAAAATGGTAAGTTTGAATACAATAGGTTCAGAATTAAGTTGAGACTTAGCTCAATCCACTTGGTGATCACCCGCCACCAGGAAATTTACAAAATAAACAAGATTATCCAAAACATGGATTGAATTTGAAAATTGTTTTCAACTATCCATGCCACACACGACCTCTATAATAGAAATTTATTGGATTAAAAATCACCTGCCCACAAAAAGAATTCTACCACTAATATATGTGGGAGAAACAAATGTGAAAAGGGTTTTAGAATATATCAAGTATCTTAAATTTTAGCACAAGTGATGGTTTTCATGTGATACAATAGAGTATGCACACACACTGCTCAGAATGTAATAAATACAAACTGAATAGAGCAATATAAAAGTTTAGAGTTTTGAAATTCTTGGTCTGATGCTATGATACTTGTGAATCATGATTTTATTCTATAGTAAATATTGTGTTGGATTCTATTGAAAAATATAAGGTAAATAGAGTGTTAGAGAATTTTGTTCTTTGAATTATGGAAGGAACAAGATGTAATGGTGTAGTTTAGCTTCCTAATCGAATGTTTACAATAAGTGAGATCTTAGTGTTCTCAATTAGGTTCAGATCTATGTATTTTCAAATATCTCTAGATTTAAATTTTTAATGGATCCACTTCATCAAATATTCCTTCTCTTTTATCTATTTCAATATACTTTCATGAGAGAGTGTGTTGCACCTTTATTAGCAAAAACAAAGAGAATATACAGATCATCATATTCCTCATTCTACATGTTATGAAACTCTCTTCAATGGGTTATGTCTATTATTTAATATAAACCCATTAAAATTGTAAATGTAATTAACTTCAATAAATATAGTCATTATAAAAATTAAATTACAAAGGATAAATCACTCGTAGTGTCTTATAATAGAAGTTACTCATGGTTTGACGTTATCTTGTTCTATTGGTATGAAATTGGACGTGTCTTAAAATTATATTTATTTAAACTACAATGGAGGTCTCTTAATAATTAGTATTTTTTCTGGAGGTATCACATGGTGATGCCTCATATGGTGGTGTCTCATACATAGCCAAATTTTTGTTTTGGTGGTATGATATCCTGACATTGTTTCATCATTTATCAATTTTTCAGATCAATTGTACAACATTCTGGTGGTGTGATATCCTGATGCTATCTTTACTTAGAAATATTATTATGCTGGCAGTGATTCATTGAAAATGGGGTCTGGAGTTTGTTGTGCCAACCTTAATAATGTCCCGTACTTAGATAATTTTGTCACCTGGCTCAGAATATAGATTTTTTAGAGAGAAACATTAAATTTATTAGTAACATATGAATCATGAATTTTTTATCATTGAAACTAAGAGGTAAAGGCTCTTTCTTGGAATACAAAAGACCCAGGATAAAATCCGGGCAGGGGTGAATTTTAGGGGCACTGTAGCAGTACTTTAGCAGGTCATTGTAACAGCGACAGAACTGTAGCAGCGGCAACACTGTAGTGGCGGAGGGACTGTAGAAGGTACTGTAGCGGCAGATGTACCGTAGAAGGTACTTTAGCAGCATAGGTATTGTTAATGTATTGCTCACTGAGGGGTCCTTTGGGCCAAAAAATGGGCTTTAAAGCCCTGTATTCAGGCCACATGGCCTTGGGACTTCGGGATATGTAATGGGTCTCCCTCTACCCAGTCTATAGAGGTCTTTTCATTAAATAATATATTGAGGCTTCAGCCACAACCTTTAAAAAAAGGTAAACAATATTCCCCCTTTTTATGATCACAAATCATCGTATCAAAATTGTTACAAAAGTATAAACATGATATTCAAGGTAGTATAAATTAGAAAATTGTATTCCCATCAAGTGTAGATGGTATCAAAGTATAATAAGTTAAGTGTAAGTATCAAAAGTAAGTATCATGCATTTAAATATGAAGAAACATATAATATCAAAGATAATATAGAAACAATACTATAATAAACAAAAAATTCCATAAGGTTTTCCAATATTCCATAATATTCTACCCCTTTAGGGATTTTCAAAAGGGTAAAGAAAAGTATAATAAAAACAAGGATACAAAAATCAATAAGAGGCATTCAAAATTATTACAAAGAATTTGTTACATCCCAAGTCCCATTAAAAAAAATTGTTTAAGAAAACAAAAAAAAGGTTTAAGAGTATTCCTAGGGGTCCATTGTTTATTTGACTTTGGACTTGGATTTATCTTTCTCCTTATATGAGGAATCCTGATCAATAAAAGGTAGAATAAAAAAACACTAAATGAGAGTGAATTTACAAAATGAGGATCATCTTCCACATTAAAAACTAGACAGATTTGTGTCAAATATTTTGTAGGAGTTATTGGAAAATGCTAAAAACTATCAAAAAAGGTAATAAAGGGTCTCGATCAAGTCATTGTCTAAGAGATCGATGAGCCATAATAGGAATAACTTTTTGGGAAATCACTGCTTGGCCATGAACATAAAGAAATGACTCCATGAGATATATAAAATACATTATAATTTGAACCCCCTTTCTATTTCACTATATAAATTAGCATTCCCTTCCATAAAATGGTTTAACACTAGGGTCATCTACTTGATAGATCACACTTTTTCTTTGAAATCCTTAGTCATAGGAGGCATACTCAAATTTTTAGACATGAATCGAAAATTGGAATCTGATGCATTCTTTCTATAAATTTGAGAGATATATAATTTTATGGACTTGGTTATAATTTCATATCCAATATTTATATGATCGGAATAATTTATAATTAATTTAATAACATGATCATATTTATACTAAATTTTGTTCAAGGCCTCTTGGGGTTGATCAGTGACACATCTAGAAGCACTGGATGAAGTGTGTCTCAGCTCATCTCTAACAACTATCCTTAACTGATCAACAACATTCACTAGAGGAGGAGGAGTATAAGAAACAGAAGTATTTAAGGATGTATCATCAAAACATTTAAATCTTCCATTCATGAAGGGTTTAAAATAAGATCTCATTTCTTCAATCAAGACTTGAGGGAGTCTAGTTAACCACTTATCAGATTATTCCCAATATCTATCTCATAAATGTGATGCATCATATTTGGTTGGTAATTTCGATTGAACAACTCAAATATGTTTCTTTCACCCTTCTTATATATGGAATTGTCATGAGAAAGACAATTTTTTAACTTCAAAGAATAATTATAAATCAAAATTTTACCAAAATAATGCAAATTATATTTAGTGACTACATCAACTAGAACATAATCATGTACTGAAGAATATTTAGGTTTTGGAGTTATAAATAAATTGATATTTTTATATATTATATAAAAATATATTGGATCTATGAAGGATCCCTTAGGATATCATTAAAATAAAACCTAATGTTTATCATGGTTTGCTGGATTCCTACTAAATTTACCACATTCATCAATCATGGGATCAACCCATCTCCCAGAAACATTAACAGCTACTAGGAAAGAGGTTAGAGGGAACAAAACAACAGATATAGAAAAAAATTCTCAAAATATCTAAGAACATATGAAATATTCCATGATATAAATTGTAAAATGGATATAGGGATATATTTTAACTTTTTAGTATTCAAGCTCTGTGCAACTTCATTTATAGACTCAGCTTCTAACTGTTTACCAACATTAGGTGAATCTAGATTATGCATAGCCATTTTTTATACAACATCAGTGGATTAAGATTCAATATTCTCATCCATATGAGGATTTCGAACATTTAAATAAAGTAACTATTTAACCACAAAATCGTCCTCAATAAGACTTCTTTTTCACTTGTTCATCTACATGTTGTTCTATAATAGAAATAAATTTCATTTTCCTAGCCATAGAATAATTAGATACTGCTTGACTAGTAAAAAAATAACTGGAATCAACTTCATCAACATTTGGAGCTTCATGAAGTATTTCAACATATGAGGATTTCTCCCCCAAAAAGTGCATCTTGAAGCTCTAGAGGCATTTACGATTCCTTTCTTTTGATTTAACCAGTAGCACTATTTTGGTTAGAGACTTCATCATCACCATATTGAATGTCATTATCATCTTGTTATTCTTTTTCATCCTTCTCATTATCATCATCATAAGTTTTAAGGGATTTGGGAATTTTATATTACTTCTCTCCATAGACCTCAGTCTCTTCCTCACCAATTTTCATTAGATTTTCTATTTTTAGAATCCTCTTAGGTGGGCTAGGAGCTCAAAAAAGAATGTGAGAATATGTGATATACAAATTAAGTAAACTTCCAACATCAACAGATGGTTACATTACCTCTTCTTCAATAAAAACTTCTTCTCTATCATTAGAGTATTCAACAAATTCATTAGGCTCTAAGCCTGGATCAACATCATCCATTGGTCTATTTGGATGATCAACTAGATTATATATAACTTATAAATTCTCATAATGACCATCCCACTATCTTGTCTAAGGGGTAAATCTAATTTTCAACCTTTAAAAATAAGCAATTTCATGACAGAAACCACCATAGTCTATACTAGACTCATCATCCTCAACAACTAGGACATTGGCCTTCAACATGGAATAAATCATCCTCAAGTAGATCATATAGTTAGTTATTGAGGATTTCGTGGTCATACCACATGTATTCACCATGATATATCTACATATATTGATCTTGTGACCTTATATCGTTAGAGAAATAATATATATATCTTAGTACATTAGTGTTGAAAAATCACCCTTTCTTGTCCATAGTATGTGCTGCACAAACCTAAAAAACCTTTATTCTCCATATAGATTAGAGGAAACAGTCCTTATTTTTATTCCATCTCATGTCAACATAGCTAGAGTATACTCAAATATAAATAAGTCTTTGAATTCTATAATTCTACATTGGTAGTCATCATATATACTATCATGAGGTACATCTAAACAATTAGACCATCTCCTTGAATGAAAACCAAAAAATGTCATTTCATATGACATCTAATCTAATCAAAACTAACTTTATTAAATAGAAAATCAACTTGATGATTAAAGTCACAAACCAAATTAATGTAGAAAGGGATTTTTTTGAATAACATTACACTAACCATCCTTAATTTTGAATCACTTGGAGTACTATAGACTTAATGGACAAAATCCACTTTGATTAAACATTATTTTCTGGTACAACTACTATGTTTGAAAGCTCATGGTTTATTGGAGCTACTATATTAGTTATACTTGGTAACAGCTTCTACTTCTTAGAATATATATACATAGAAGGTGAATACATGGAAGGAAGCTTCATTATTGGCATTCAAATTGGTTAAAAAATGTCATTCAGGGGTAGGGGAAGATTTGGAATGTGAGAGATGAAAGGGTTACACTAGGAACAAGGGAGATATGAGTGTATCATATATCATTCAATGTATGATGGGAATAAATATTATGAAATTTTAATATCATTTGGGAAATTTGGTATTGTAAAATAGAGTTAATACTCAAAATCAAAATTTAAATATGAGGAAAAACATTTATTGGGTTTACAAGAAATAACAGAAACAAAGAGAAATAAGCAGGCAATTCTATGTATTGGGAAATTGAAAAATGTAAAAATGAATTAAATGAAATAATGTTTCAATCCAATGTTATGACATTCCAATGACATGAAAAAACAATGGAATTAGAATAAAATGGCATGAACATACAACTACTAGAAAACCCAACATCAAGACAAGCCATTGACATGAGAAGTGAACAATATGATAAGACAAAAAAAATTCATCACAGTTGTATGTAAACCACAATATTATGTCACAATGGTATGCAAAGGAAATGAAAATTATCCTAAACTTATCATTCCTAACTCATATTTGATAAAATTTATTCTCTGAAAATTCTAAGGCTTAGTAAATATACAAGTTTACTAGTGTACTGTGCTAATTAATTCATGAGTGATATCACATTTTTGAAAATGATCGCTCAACAAGTGATGTATTATATCAATTTTCATTGTCCTAGATTGTGAAACATGACTCTTATAAATGTTAATAGCATTTATTTTTTTCATAGTTTATGTGGACATGTCAGAATTGATATCCAAGTCTACTCAAGTGTGTTTTATCCACAAATTTTATGCACAACTACAGCCTGCAACTATGTAATAAACTTCATGAGTAGACAATATAACAAAAATGTTCTTTTTACTGGACCTTGAAACTTGTGACTTTCTTAAAAAGTGAAATTTTCTAGAGGTTCTTTTTCAATCTAACTTGCATCTACAAAAATATCTATCAAAATAACTTACAAAAACAATTTCTTTTTCTCTTAGGTAAAACAATCATAAATTTGTAGTATAATTGAGGTATTTTAAAATTATTTTAATAGAAACTAGGTGTGTGTATTTTTGATTATATTGAAAATGAGAAAACATGTACACACTAAACATAATACCTGGTCGGTTAGAAGTTAAGTAGAGCATAATTCCAATCATACTTATATAACTGGTTTGATCAACTAGTTTCCCAGCTTCATTAAAATCCAATTTATAGGTGGTAATCTTAGGAGTATCACTAATCTTAGTGTTTACATGTTTTAATGTTTTATAATATATTTTATGTATTTACATTACTTTAAAAAAAACTCCTTCATTGTTTCAAAAAATCTGAAATATAAGAATGAATTTGAGTTCACCCATTAAGCTCATTTAAAAATCATTTTTAAATTTTTTAAAAATTGGTACATAATTGTTTTTTGAAGATATATAAATAATATCATCAATATATATTTGTACTATAAATAAATCTTTTTAAATTTGTTGTATGAAAAGGGTAGGGTTCTGTATTCCTTTTGAAAAAAACTTTGAAATCATAAAATTGTTGAGTCTGTCTTAAAAATCTCTAGGATATTGTTTTAGACTATATAAAACTTTAATTAATTTAAAAACATGATTTGGAAAATGATGATTTAAAAAACAAGGGGGTTTTCTACAAAAACATGATCTATAAACCATTTAAGAATGCACCCTTGACATCCATTTGATAAATCATGAAATAATGATGTGTTGTATAGAAAAGAATTGTTTTTCTGGATTTTGGTCAAGATATAGGTTAAAAGTTTTCCTCATAGTCAATCCCTTATTCTTGATTATAACCTTGTGTAATAAGTAATGGTTTATTTTTTCCTATAGTGCCTAACTCATCAACTTTATTCATAAAGTCCTCTTTATTTCCAATAGTCAAGGTATCATTGGTCTATCTAGATGTTCCAACACTTAATTTATCTCAAAATGAATTTATTATAATTGAATTTATATTACCTAGAATTCATTATTAATAGCTTCATTAGTGTTCTTAGGTTCAAATTGAGGAAATAAAGTTTTATGTTCAACCTTATTTCTAACAGATATTAAGTATGATTTCTTCTATTTAGATCACCTAAAATAGCATCCAAATGATGTTACATAATGGCTCTAACATCTCTAGAGAAAGAGGGACTGGTCACTTATAGATTTTTAGGTTTGGGTTCTGGATTTTATGATAATTATTTAGAACTGGATGATTTTTTTTCTTGTTTTAAAGTAGTGTCTAATGGTTTTAAATTTATGTCCAAATAAGATAAATCATCATCCTGATTTAGTATAGATGTCTTAGGATCATGTATATCTATTTCATCAAATTTGAAATGGACCGATTCTTCCACAGTCTTGTTATCCTAATTGAGAAATATATATGCTTAAATAGAGATTGAATAACTAAGGAAAATTCATTCATCAATTTTGGAGGAAAATGTGTCCAAATAATCCTTAGCATTAAGAATAAATACTTTATATCATAACACTTTAAAGTAATTAACCTTATTTTTCATATTATTCCACAACTCATAATGGGTCTTCTTAAGGATATGTCTAATTAAAACTCCATGAATGATGTATCAATATTGATTGAAATCTTACTCCCAAAAAAAGATAGGTAGGTCATACTCATTTAACATGGTATGGTTTATCACTTTTGAGGTTATATTTCATTTTTGAACAACTCCATTCTGTTGAAGTTTCCTATGAGTATAGAAGTTATTAGTGTAGCTATTTTGTGAGAAAAGTGATTGAATATATTGATTTTCATACTCAGTTCCATGATAACTCCTGAAGAATTTAATTCTAAGACCCCTAGAATTTTATAAAAACTTAACAAACTTGGTAAAGTAATATAAGGATTCAGTTTGGTGGGTTATAAGTTATACCCAAGTGTTCCTGGAGAAATAATCTATAATAAAATAAACATAGTTCTTCCCATTGAGATATGAAACTATAGAAGGTATAATAAAATATATGTGAACTAATTCAATAGGTTGAGAAGTTGACAAGAATTTCTTTAATTAAAATAAAACCTTGTGTTGTTTTTCTTTTTGATAGGGGTTACTTACTTTATCAGTTGGGAACTTGATGTTAGGTATATCTCCAACTAACCCATTCATAGTTAGCTTCCTAATGAGTGAATTTTTCAATGGCCCAATCTCTTATGAAAAATACATGATTCATTATGAAATTAACTGAAGAATTATACATTTTTAGAAATCAAAAATTTAAATCTATAACATAAAAAATTTCATTTTTCAAAGATATAAAAATTAAAGACTTTTTTGAATTAAAAACATTCCAAGCATCAATATTAAATTTAACATGAAAAATACAATCAAAATACTGTGAAATAATACACATATTATACTTTAAACTATCAATATATAAGACATTAGAAATTAATACTGAATTTTTGTTACCAATCTAGCCTCGACTGATGATTTTTTCTTTTGCATTGTTACATTTCCCCTATCAACCATTATGAGGATCTTATACAATGAAGAATATCCCATCATATGTATTATACAAACACTATCCATGTATCATATAAGTTTATTGGAGGTCTTCATGAATTTTTCTTACAAAATAAGTTTTCAACAAGAAATGATTTTAGTGCCCAAATCTGTTAGGGTCTAGAAATAGCAGTTATCAAGGATTTCGGAACACAGATTTTTCTAATGGGTTTACTATAAATATATTGAAAACATTTAGAAATAAAAACATTGTTAGGTTCTTTTGAAAAATTATTGGCAGAAGAACTTTTAGGTCTGGATGTAGAAATAAAAGTTCTCTTAGATGTTCTTCTCTGTCCAGGATCATACCCTATTTGAGTAACATATTTGGGTGTATCTTGTTTTTCCAAAATGTTTGTAAGTGTCCCTCTATAATTTATAAATTTTTCAATATCATTTTTCAAATTCTCATTTGAGGATTTATGTTTAGTGTTTTCTTTGAGAAGTTTATTATTTTTATCTTTATTGATGGTCATTTAATATTTTAAATTTACAGTTAAAGAATTATTCTTTTTGAGACTTTTATACTTATCCTTTAATTCATTAAAGGTATTCTCTAATATATTGAAATATTAAAATAATTATTCATTTGACATATTATTATTATCCTGTTGATTATTGTTAGTGTTATCGAAATCATGGACATGAAAAATACTAGAAACAATAGGTAAAGTAGGCACCTCACTGATTTTTTTAAAAACAAAATTTTTTATGTATGTATAATCTTCAAGTGAAGAATTCAAATCAATTGATCAATCTTCAGAACCACTCTATGTTACCTTAATATCCTTTCTGTATGTTCTTATATTTTCTACATATTTATTTTTGAACAAAAAAATTAGAAAGTCATATTTTATGCGACCTTTCCACTAACATTCACATCAGACAACATCATTCGGATCATAATCATTCATTCATTATTTATTCAAATTTCCTCTTTTGTCTTACATTATTTTATAATTTTATTTTCTAAATAACATCTTCTTCCAATATAAATTCTGAAATCATCTGTCTAGATGATAAATACCCACATCACTATCAAGAGGTGATTCACTATTACATGAATTGGTAGCTTATACTTTCTCATTTTCTTTATTATTTTTGTTGTAGAGATGTATTAGTATCAAAAGCTTCTGAATTTATTTTTGGCTCATCGTCTTTTTTAAAATTTAACTTTATTTTCTCTTCATACATCATAATTTGTCCCATAAAATCTTTCATAAGAATTTTAATTATATTATATTATTCTTTAATTGATATTGATGTGCCTCTCCATATTTTTGGTTGGCATCACATCAATCTCATAATTTCATCATTGTTAGATATTAGTTTTCTAAGAAATATCATTGTGTTGAAAATATCATTAAACCTTAGATACATGTCAGAAATGGTCTCATCAGGCTTCATTTTAAATTTTTATAATATATTAGTATAAGTATTGAGCCTTATATATTTAACATTTGAATTTCCCAGATGGGAAACATACATAGTGACCCAAATTAAAAAAGTAGTTTTATAAGAATATATCACGTTAAATTACTCATATCAGAAAGAACTATAAATGGAATTTATTTATTTACAATTTTTATTTTAAGATATTTTTTTCATTATCCCAATTACTTTTAGAATTACCAGGTATAACATATTCATCTGCTATAATTGACCAAATATCAATTACATTCCTAGTATATTAATTTTTTATTTAATATTCTATTGAGCACAATTTGTACTATTAATTAGAGGGGGTCTGTTGGTAGAATAACCTTCTTAATGATTCTCCAATTTAATTAACTAAATTTAAAAATGAATAATATTTTAGATCTTTCACGTACAACAAAAATCATAATTAAAATGACTTTAAAAACAATAATACCAAAGAAATAAATTATTTGATACCAAATGTTGGTCGGAGTGAGTATCTCAAGAGGGGGGGGGGATTGAGTTCCCAATAATTTTTTTGTCTAAAGTGGATTATTTTAACATCTCTAAACCATTTAAAAATACCATAGTTTATCAAAATAAGTAGTATAATATATATGTTATTATATATAAATATTTATCTAAATATTGATTAAGTCTCTACTAAATAATATAAAATATTATTTGATACTTTTAAATAAGTTTACTTGAGAAAAATAATCTATGAAAACAATTTAGTTAAACTATAAAAATGTGTATTTTTTTATAGTTAAAATAATTTTATGTTTAAAGTGGAAATAACGCTCAAAATATTAAATCACACAGAAAAAGTTTGACTACAATAGGATCAGTCTCAATTAAAGACTTATTCATCTTTACTTGGTGATCACCCACAAATAAGAAATTTATAAAAAAACAAACTGATTTATTGCCTAAAATCGCGTTTTACAATAGTTTGAAACTATCCAGGTCGCAGATCACCTCTTACATAGTTATTCGTTGGTGTAAAAATGTTCAAGCCAACCAAGTAAGTCTACCAATCTTATCAATGGGAGAAAAAGTGTTATTTTTCTGAGAAGATAGCAAGTATCTTCCATTTTAGCACAATAGAAAATTTGCATGTGATAAAATAGGGTATGCGCATACACTGCTCTAAATGTAATAAATAAAAATAGAAGAGACCAATATAATTGTGTAGTATTCAGAAATGCTCGGTCTGATACAACATATCCCGTGACTCTTCATTTTATTCTGCAGTGAATCTTCATTCGAGTTCTCTTGAAAAAATTCTGGAAAATAGAGTGTCATAGACTCTTATTATTTAACTAAAGGAAGCCACTGGATATCATGGTGTAGTTTGACTTCCGTATTGAATGTTTGTTGGAAGTAAGTAATTATTGTTTTTAAATACATTTCAGCTCTATATTTTCAGATATTTCAAGCTTTCATCATGTTATTGGTCAACTTTATCCACTATTTCATCTATTTTATCATTTTCTATATATTTACACGAGGGAGGGTGTTGTACCTTTATTAGTATCAATAAGAAGAATATCTGGATCATATGATTCCTTGCACAATATGTTATGACAATGATCACTATTGACCATTTAAGATACAATCATGAATATGGTAAATGAAATTAACTACAATAAATATATCCATTAGAATAATGTAATTCAAAAAGATAACTTGAGAATATAGTGGAGGTTTCTTATAATAGCGGTGTCTCAAGGTTTGACGGTGTCTTATTCTGGTAGTATGATATTGACTATGTGTTTGACATAACCAAATCTTCACTACACTGGAAGTGTCTCAACTAGTGGTGTCTGCTCTAGTGGTTTGACACTGGCGTTACCTCATCTAGTGGTATCTCATACTTAGGAAAATTTGAATTCTGGCAGCATGACATCCTAATGGTGTCTCATACATTGTAAATTTTTTAGATCAGCGGTATGACATTATGGCGGTGTGATATCCTGATTGTATCTTATACATAGTAATATTTTTATGCTGGAAGCGTGTCATGGACAATGGTTTCTCGAGTTGGCAGTGCCAATCTCAAAAGTGTCTCGTACTAGGAAACGTTTTCCACCTGGATCAGAATATTTATTACTTACATATAAACATGAAACTTATTAATAACATCAGAATCATGAGTGTGTGACCAATAAATCTGTGAGGTCAAAAAATTTAATAAGATAAAAAAAATTAAATGGAAAATAAAATAAATTTTTTTTAGTCCACTATAATAATATAAATAGTCTTGAAAACTCATTTGATTAAAAAAAAACAGAAAATAATAACTGAATATGAATTTAATTATTAGAGGATAAATAAAGAGTGATGGTGGATGAAAATTAATATATATATATAATACACAGCTCTGGTAAGGAAGAAATCAAAAACATCTATATACTAAAACATAAATTTTATTATAATATGTAAAAAACTACAAATAAGAAAAAGAAAAAGATAAAAAAATATATTTTTTCAAATTATGCTTTATAAATATGATAATTATAAAAATCATGTTTTTTATAAAATAAATTAACCAAAATGTGTCATATATCATATCTTATGACATTAAATATAAATAAGTGATTAAAAATATAATTAAAAATGATTAAACATATGTAATATAGTAAAAATAAAATAAAATAAGAATAAATTGTATATGTAGATAAATGAAATTTTATTTCTTACTATAAGAAGATGCTACATGATTTATAAACTATTTATACCACATAATCTTATCTAAATTAGTGTATTTCCTACCCATCCAACATACCATTTTCATGCTTGCAACATCCACTATAGTCATCCCCACACTAGTTGCGCCTCAATTTCTTGTTCACCCACAGCTGGCCAGCTTTAGCCACCCTCTCCAACGCTGTCTATATCTTCTTTATCCCACCATAAATGACCATCCCACCACATGAATCATTGGTTATGAGAACATATCGGATTCCATGGAGAACCATTCCATTTTCTATACACCTAAAAACTCATGCACCTGCACAAGACATAATACTATAGTAAACCCGACCTAGAATCGTGTGTGTCCTTCACCCATGATCTACCCAATATCTATGTCTGGCGCCCTCTATATCCACCATATGCAACTCATCCATCAATGTTTTACTCCACCTTTTACATTATAATTTTTTTTAATTTCAATGAGGGTGGTGGAGATGGAGGGGGGGGGGGGTGTCATCAGTGTGTTTCTAATGAGAGGTGTGGAAGAAAAGAGAAAAAACCCCGCTAGATTTTTTCACAGTACGAGTGAATCTCAAATGGCGGTTGCTAAAACCTCATTTAGAGAAAATTTTATTATGGTCACTATTTCTCTTCCACTCCTGTAGATGAAAATGTTCTTATTTCTCGTATAAATTTCATTAATCCCAAACCTTCCAACCATAATGTAATATCCTTTCAAGGGTTTCATCATAAAAACATTCAGTGATTGAAGGAACAATCTATCTAAATTATATATACACCATTTCATGCTAAAAAAGATATATTATTTGGTTTTCACAATAACATATTCCACTAAATCCAAGGATCACACAATTGGGACTCCCCTTCAACGAGATACATAAAATACAATCATCTTCATCAAAGTTTATCTTATCACAAGGACACAACACTTAATCACTATTATCATGAATTATTTTGATACAAAACATCACCATGGATCCACATGATTCCATCAAGGAACCATTATTATTTTCAGATATGTTTTGGGATATTCCATACACATTAAGCATGGCTATAACATGGCTCTAATAACACTCTCACGATCAATTTGTCCCAATATAGACCTTCAATGAGCAATAAATGAGCCCTAATGGGGTTCCATGATTAGTCGAGTAAACCATAAAAGATAATATGTTACAACTACTATTTCCCAATGAAAATAATTTAGGACTAGGTTTTCACCCAAAATGGGGAATATCATGGGGATATTATATGAACGTGTTTAGTAGTATAGAATAAAACCATGTGGATACAACATGTAGAATCCATCGAGGAGTGGAAGAGTGTAATTCCATGAGATTTTAGGACATTTAAATTCATAAAATCTTAAATGTCTTATGTCACATGAAACACCTGACTAAAACAATATAGGAAATATTTAAATTACATAAGTAATATAATCATCAATAGATAAATTGATAACAAAATATTAAAACAATTACATATTTTTGTTTTTCTTTCATTTTATATAACCATTTAGAAAAGAATGTATTGTATTTTACATTAAAAAAATAAATTGAGCATTGTTAAAAAAATATTTTTAATAAATAATTTTTATATTTACAAACTAATATATTAACATTCAGTTATTTAGAAAATTTATATGAAACAATATTAGAAACAATTGATTGTTAAAAAATCCATTTTTATTAATGAAAATAGTTTTTCACAATGTATTCTTTTAAAAGATAAATTTGTAAATTTTTTAATTTTAATTTGAAAAAATTAAATACATTTTTTGATTAAATGTTTCTTTATTATCTTATGATATAATTTTCATATTTTTCTAAAATAGTTCCTTTATAGGTGAAAAATGAAAAATATCAATTTTGCTAATACCATCTCTTTTATGATCTCATTACAACTAAAGAACAACTTAAATGAATTTATAACATTTTTTATATAAAATATAAATAATATAAATAATTTAAAAATTATTGGTAGAATTTATAAAATTTATGTTTGTCATTTTGGATACTTAAGTAATATTTTACTGTAAAAACTATGGTTATTAAATAATATTAAACTTAATTTTTCATCACATCTAGAAATTAAATCTAAAAACATGGATTTAATATTTTTTATCCATATTTTTATGTTCGCTAATAATTCTAATATGAATTTTTGGGATACAAGTATGATTTAAAACATTAATGTTAATGACCATGATAAGGGAGAAAGTACTACTTTCAATGAATGGTTTCATTAATATTGTCTAATTATTATCAAATAAATTAAATTGATCTATTATATATAATTAATTTTATATGATTCTTATATTTAAATAAAAATATATTATCCTTTATTAATTGTAAATAAATATCATATAATATTAAGAATACTAAATGGTGTAAAATGTGTCTTTTCCATAAATTATATTTTCTGTATATTAACTGATTTAATTTAAAAGTTAATTTTCACTTATTTAGAAATTGAATTAGAATATATGTATGCTAAATTTTGGTTTATAATATCAATATTTTATTAAAGTATTACCTTATATTTTAAATAAATTATAAACTACCATGGTAAAAAAAGATATCAAGGTTAAATCAAAAATGGTAAAATATTAAAATCAAGAGGTACAAAGATTGAAACTTGTTTAATAGATGTGGGAAGATGACTGGTGTAGGATTTATCTACCTTATCTAACCCCAAACTCCATTATTTCACAATTTTGACTCATTGTACCTTGAATAGTACAATGATATCTTTGAAAAATAATGAGAGATCATAAAAGTGTGTTTTTATTCACTTATAATACGGGTTCACTTTATACCCTCTCAATGCTACAAATTTCATTAAAAACATTAATTAAATATATAAGGCCCCAGCCTTAAACATTACTTATTATTGAATTAAATGAATAATTCACATTGAAGATCTATTCAGGTTTAGAGTTTTAGAGAATTAGAACATAACTATTACACCTCAAAAGATTACAAAGTAGAAACTTCTACTAAGTTTCCATTAATAAAAAAACTCTTAAAAGAAACATGTCTAGTTCCTTGTTTTAGATATAATGTCTTTCCTTGATCCCATCCTGAACCATATTCATCTTTACGTCCTCTGTAAAACATTTGAAAAATCCTAGGATGAGTATAAAAATCTTAGTAAGGGATATAAAAATATGGAAAGGAAACATGAGTAAATGTATACATAAGAATCAATGAAATCATACTTTACTCATAAAACAAAGAAATTTAACATACCTCATCAAATCATGAATAAAACATAGAAATCATTAGACATAAAGGTAACTTGAGGCATTCATAACATTCTTACGTAGGGAGTAACTCTCTTAGTTACGTTTGAAATACCCATCACAGTATATTCCCTAAATCTCTTCGGAGAAACCTCAATGTTTAACCCCTTCGCGTTACACAATGCATTGGAGAGCTATAACGGGCTCACCCACCCTTAGTTTATCCCGGAACCACCCTTCTTCATAATAATGCCCAGGAACCATAACATAATCGTATCACATAAAACATGCCTAAAGGAAACATAACATTTCCACTTTTCAATCACAAGATATCAATACAACACATTAATATAAAAACATTATGAAAACCATTTTCAATACCAAAATAAACACAAAGAAAAAAATGGTATTTTTTTCATTTAAAAAATGGTATGGCTCGTAGGGGAAGCCGAAACTCAAATAATGGTCACGACGGCGGAGAAGTCGTTGTCGCCGCATACATATGACAAAAACATTCCATTTTGTCGTTTAATAAAACTCTTTGTATAGAAAATATTCGTTTCGGATAAACATAAAAGTCAAAGGGGTTTATACACCGTATAAAATAAGGTTGTGTATAAACCAAAATATTCCTCAATAAAAGGAGATTGAGATGAAGTCCCATACAAAGACGGTATCCTTGGATTAAGGATGAATCAATTACATAATTATGCATGACAAATGAATACACCAAATATAAGTGGATATTAAGTGTAAAACAATCAGAGGTTATTCACAAATATTCATAGAACGATATATTCAAGGAGTACACTTTTACCGCAAAGAATCAAAATTCGGTTAAGAAGTTCCTTTGCAAAAATTCGACAGCCTAATGACGTTACTTCAAAATTAAGAAAATGAGTCGATGAGTGATAAAAAGGTTTTCTCATCACTTGGAAATAAAATTTACATCAATAAGGATATAAAAGAACATATCCCAACATAATAGTATGTGAATTAAAAGTCATAACAAAAGAAGTCTTTTAAAAAGAGGAGGGTGAATGGTTCTCTTACCAACTTGGGTAACTTTCGAAACGTACACCCCAGTGAAGATGGGTCATACAAGGAATATTTAAATACCCATAAATGAAATTATATTACACAAATAGTATAATAATGGTTAGTACATACACCACTCAAAGGAACTGTTGGAAAATGTAGCATAAATCTCACGGGAATAAATGTGAGATGAAAAATCCCTTATGAATATTCCGCATCCTAACGACGCAACTTAAAACCTCCAAAAATGGATTGATGAGGTCAAATAGGGTCTTCCATCATATTAAAATAAAATTTACAGCACGATTAATATAAAATAACATCCCACAACATAACAAAAATGAGCTTAAAAGAAGTGACATAAAGGAGAGTACTTAAAAAGAAAGAGGGAGGTTGGATCTCTTACGAAAATTCGGCAACCTAACGACGCCACTCAAAACTTCCAAAATGGATTGATGAGAGAAAATAGGGTCCCTCATAATATGAACATAAAAAGTACACTATGATTAATATAAAATAACATCCCAATCATAAGAAATATGAGCTTAAAGGAATGAAATAAAAGAGTGTACTTTAAAAGAAAGAGAGGAGTAGGATCCCTTATGAAAAATCGGAAGCCTAACAGTGCCACTTAAAAATTCTAAAAAAATTAATTGATGATAGTAAGAGGGGGTATCTAATCATTTGAAAATACAAATTACAGTATGGTTAATATAAAATAACATAATTTAAAATAAAAACATGGAGCATAAGTGAAATGACATAAAAGAGGATACTTGAAAAGAAAGAGAGAGGTCAGATCCCTTACCTCCTGTCCGACATGACTCAATCGTTCATTAATCTCCTGAATAATAAAATTTGGTTAATTTATAATTTATTAAGGACCTCCTTTAAATATTATTATTCAGTTCATATCACATATTATAATGTTATAATAATTGGTAAATAAATTGAGTTTATATCAGACGTTTTTGTCGATGTTCGGTACATGAGTAAAAATTGGACTTGTTGGAAAAGGATTTTCCATGTAGTTATAGGTACTTCATATCCAGAATAGTATTGATGTTTTAAATATCATATATATCCAGTATATATTCATTTTATACTATTCCATAGCATTAGGAGATAAAAAATTAAAAGCACCGTTCATGGAGACCGTAGGCCGTACGTACACATGAACACTACTTTCATTTTTTTTCATATTAATGGAATTAAAACAAAATGATAGATATATATATTATAATTCCAGAATGATATCCAAAATATAGATGTAATATGTTAAATATATATCCGTTATATATATGTACTTATAATAGTACATAACATTTGGAGATAAGAAATGAAATGTATCGTTTCTGGAGACGGTAAGCCGTACGTACGCATGAACGCTACTTTCATTTCTTTTTTTATTAAATGGAATGAAATAATAATTATATAAAGTTATATTATAATTCCAGTAGGATATAATATGTAATACCATTAAATCCATCGTTTATACGTCCCACATATGGCATTAATGAATCAAATCATTTTGAGGGGGCGGTAGTCCGCACTTCCTAAAATGAAGATATCGTGTTTACCCATAATGGAAACCATAAAGATATGCCATAAATGAAAAATACAGAAGTTTAAGGAAAACAAAAACATATTATATATCATATATAAATATAGTGACATCTTAATGGCTACCTTTGAATATGTTAAAAGAATATTGAACAATCATAATTTCGTGAGGCAGTAATTCGCCATCCACAGAAACAGTATGTTCTTTAACCATTAGACGGAGGCGTGTGAAAGTTTACCTCGCATAATTATTATAAATACATCCTAGTATATCTAATATACTGGTGTTTTTACAAAAAAAATTAATAAAAACAGTTTAGGGGTATGGAGAAGGAAAATAAAACAAAAGAACACAAGGGAAGACATTACCTTTAAATCAGGTAACTCTCTTTGATTTGAGCTCAATGGCTTCCTTGGAAAGTATTATGCCCAAAGTGAGGCTTCAATGATGGAGAGAGGGATGTGGAGATAAAAAATGGGAAGGGTTTGTCTGAGCCAAAGGCTTGAGAGGTGTGGGTAAGGTGGTAGAGGTGGGGGCCTTTTATAAGAGGAGAGGAGGGGCACTCTTGAAAAGTTATAAAAGGTTACTTTATTATAAAATGCTTTTCGGATTTTAAAGGTCCCAAAATTATAGATTTCTAGGATAAGGTGATAATATTTCTAAATCCACCCATAAAATATGTTTTTGACCGGTGCAGGTCTTAGAGTTTACATTATCTTTTCATTTTATTTAAATCATTAAATAATGAGGTAATCGCTGCATCATCCTGGTGTTATAAATAAATTAATTTATTCAATTTCCAAAAATTATAAAACAAATATCATGATGTAGGAAATATTTTTAGATTTATAATGAATATTTATAGTCAAAAATATGACTTGTATAACCCCATTTAAAAATAGTTTTAGTAAAACAACTCATGTTTGTGACATTTTAATTTTAACATTAAATAAAAAGGTATTAATGTCATTTTCCTACCAAAGTGGCTCCATGGGGTCCCCAAGATGACCAATGGATTGTCTTGGTTGGACATGACTCATCCAATAAGGGTAGTACATGTGTCATGATCATTTAATATTATTATTAAAATAATATTTTTAACTTAATCTACACAAATTACCTCTAATCGCGATTAAAACATAAAAGTTACTATTCACCAAAAAATTATTTTTGTCATATCGAACCACATATTACATCTTAATGACAACCATGTATGTCATATTTTTGAAATTCATATCACAGATGTGGTAAAGTTTCATTTAAATGAAAAATCAGTTTTTAAACCACCACTTAGTGGTTTCACTATTCACCAAAAATTTAAGTTATTTAGAAAAATACCAAAAATTCACCCTAAGCTATATTTGATATTATGAATTCAAAAATGATGTCTATTTTACAAAATTCAAAACATAAAATTTGCATTAATTAATTTAATAACTAATTCCCGCTGTCAATACAAATAGCGTGTTTTTAAGAAACAATATCTATTAAAAGATTGACACTAGTTTAAGTCCAATTTTAAAGTGAAATTAATTCCAAAGACCACTATTGGATTAAATGGTAAAACTATATTCTAATTTCACCTTAAAAACAATTCAAAAGATAATCTAATCATATAAATAAATTAGATAAAAAAGATATTTTGAATTAAAATACAACATTTTTCACTATTCATTAAAAAAATGAACTTTATCAGAAAAATACAATAAAAATTTACACAAGGCAAATTTTGATGTCCCGATTCTAAAGAATAATTTTATTTTGTCAAATATAACAAATAAAATTGTCAAAAAGTGGATTTAAAAGAGGTTCTCCATCAAAAGGTGGTTAATCGACCTTTTAAAGAATATTAGAATGTTTACACTTAAAATTGGATTCATTCGCATTTTTTAATCCTCTAACATTTATTGTTAAAAGTAAAAATATTTGACAAACATATATAATCATTTTGTAGTCAGTTCTGTTCATTCCCACCATTATAATGGCTAGGCGTTAACTACCATTTAAAATAAAATTATTTTATTATTAGAGTGCAACATAAGATTCCCACGAAACTCATTGTTTCATATTGGATACGCCATCGAACATAGATTCCCCTTTAAAGTAATATTAATATTTTATTCACAAATATGGATAAATGTGAAAATTTCATATTCTTAATTTACCTGGGGTGTTACATCCTTCCCCCCTTTTGGGAATTGCGTCCTCGCAATTTTAAAATTGGGCTTGGAAACTTCATTGAAAATGCCACATCGGAACAAGAGTCAGTAAAACAATCACTTTAAAATAAAGAAAGAGAAGTACAAAGGTCACCCGAGTTTACCCATACTAGGATTCCATGTAGGAAAACATGGATATATAGGAAAAAACAAAGGGTTATGTTTTGAGGGAGAGTGACAGTAAACATGTCTAGGAGAAAGTTAACCATAAGAAAATCAAAAACATGTGATGGGTTAAACGGTATTCGATTCCCCAGTAAGAAAAGTTAATAGACAACATTTTTGTTTTAAGTTACTCTTCATTGAGGAATTTATTTTTGATCTTAACTAAATCATAATGAAACATACATACTTGTCACGTTGAATTTTAACTTCTAATAGATTCCTTAATCAAACTCATATTTTCTTCAAAAGATGAGTATTTAGGAAGACTTGTTTCCATTAAGAGTACTATAATCAACTTATTGAGAATCACCTAATCGAAAAAAGAGAACTATATGTTTCACATGTCTTTAGACAAAAACCAAAACAAAAATTGTTAGTATGAGATTAGATAATCCACAAAAGTATAATCCTTTATAAAAAGAAAATCTATTCTTAATCTCCAAAATTTGTCCAACCAAACCCAAAGTTCAACGAAGACCATTTGATAAATATTTTGTCCATAAAATTCTTCAATGTAAACCAAACTAAGATTGAAACCCAAATATTTTAAGGATTTAATCACATAGTCTTCCAAGATAAACCTTAACATTTGTCTCCAAATAACATCAGTTACTCTTAAAGTCTCATATTGAAAAGTAATTAACCAAATCACATATCCTCCATGATAGGTTAACCATTTCCATAGATATCCCAAAATAAACTTACTCTTGATTCCTAAAATCATCTAACTGAAAATAATTAGTCAAACTAACCAGGGACTTCACGTAGTCCATTGGTAAGTGATAAATACCAGTTGCACTTTGGTTTTGGGTTTGATTCCCGCAACTTTGTCCGACGCGACGGGTTGTCACACGGTCTATGTGTTTTGATTTTTATAAAACTCGAAAAATAACCCTAACATGTTTTAACCTCAATTTTATCTCAAGTCCTTCATATTCCATCATAACATATAGTAACCCATAATTACTTCAAAAGTAAGGATCATATAAACCCTAATGGTTACCTTTATATTTATTACCTGGACTTCCACATCGATTGGTCATCTCGTACATGATGAATTACAGAACTTACAAAGGTTCAAGTGGTTGATCATGACTCCTTGATTATTGGTTTAGAACAACCATGAGTTTCCTTATTGAATCCCCAATTTCATCCGGTCTCTTAAGTAGAGAAACACCACAGTTTCCTTCAAACCCATTGTCACATTGACCCCTACTAGATCCATCCATTTACTAGAACCAGAAATGTTAGTGTGAGTATATTGAAAAATTATCATGTACTAATAAGGAAGATAAACACTAAGATATACTTACTCATTCACTTTATCTAAAAACTATGACTCTTTCCGAAATCCTAACCATTATGGTAATGTCACATATGCTTAGAGAATACCCTAACCTCTAAATTTATCTAAACATACCTTTGATACCAACTATAAGCCCCCAGCCTTAAACATTACTTATTATTGAATTAAATGAATAATTCACAATGAGTATCTTTTCAGGTTTAGAGTTTTAGAGAAATACGGCATAACTATTACATCTCAAAAGATTAAAAATTAGACACTTCTACTAAGTTTCCATTAATAAAAAGCTCTTAAAAGAAACATGTCTAGTTCCTTGTTTTAGATATAATGTCTTTCCATGATCCCATCCTTGACCCTATTCATCTTTAAGTCCTGTGTAAAACATTTCAAAAAACTTGGGATAAGCATAAAAAGCTCAGTAAGGGATATAAAAATATGGAAAGGAACCATGAGTACATGTATACATAAGAATCAATGAAATCATACTTTACTCATAAAATAAAGAAATTTAGCATACCTCATCAAATCATGAATAAAAAATAGAAATCATAAGACATAAAGGTAACTTGAGGCATTCATAACATTCTTACGTAGGGAGTAACACTCTTGGTTACATTTGGAATACACATCACATATATTCCCTAAATCTCTATAGAGAAACCTCAACGTTTAACCCCTTCACATTACCCAATGCATTGGAGAGCTATAACGGGCCCACCCGCCCTTAGTTTATCCCGTAACTACCCATATTCATAATAATTCCCAAGAACCATAACATAATCGTATCACATAAAACATGCCTAAAGGAAACATAACATTTCCACTTTTCAATCACAAGATATCAATACAACACATTGATATAAAAACATTATGAAAACCATTTTCAATACCAAAATAAAAGAAAATTAAAACATGGTTTTTTTCATTTTAAAAAAGGTATGGCTTGTAGAGGAAGCCGAAACTCAAATAATGGTCACGGTGGTAGAGAAGTTGTTGTCACCGCATACGTATGACAAATAAATTCCCTTTTGTCGTTTAATAAAATGCTTTGTATAAAAAATACTCCTTTCAGATAAACGTAGAAGTCAAAGGGGTTTATACACCGTATAAAAGAAGGATGTGTATAAAACAAAATATTCCTCAATGAAAGGATATTGAGACGATGTCCCATACAAAGACGATATCCCTGGATTAAGGATGAATCAATTACATAATTATGTGTGACAAACATATACACCAAATATAAGTGGATATTAAGGGTAAAACAGTCAGTGGATATTCACACATATTCATAGAACGACATATTCAAGGATTACAACTTTATCCCAAAGAATAAAAATTGGGTTAAGAAGTTCCCTTGAAAAAATTCGACAGCCTAACGGCGTCACTTCAAAATTCAGAAAATGAGTTGATGAGAGATAAAAAGGGTATCTCATCACTTGGACATAAAATTTACATCAATAAGGATATATAATAACATATCCCAACATAATAGTATGTGAATTAAAAGACATAACAAAATAAGTCTTTTAAAAAGAGGAGGGTGAAAGGTTCCCTTACCAACTTGGGTAACTATCGAAACGTACACCCCATTGAAGAAGGGTCGTACGATGAATATGTAAATAACCATAAATTAAATTATATTACACAAAGAGTATAATAATGGGAATTACATACACCACTCAAAGGAACTGGTAGAAAATGTTGCATAAATCTCATGGGAATAAAAGTGGGATGAAAATCCCATACGAAAACTCTCCAGCCTAACATCGCCACTTAAAACATCCAAAAATGGATTGATGAGATAAAATGGGTCTCTCATCATATTAAAATAAAATTTACAGCAAGAGGAATATAAAATAACATCCCCCAACATAACAAAGAGGAGCTTAAAATAAGTGACATATAGAAGAGTACATAAAAAAGAAAGAGGTAGGTTGGATCTCTTACGAAAATTCGGCAGCCTAACGGCGCCACTCAAAACTTCCAAAATGGATTGATGAGAGAAAATAGGGTCTCTCATCATATGAACATAAAAGGTACAGTAAGATTAATATAAAATAACATCCCAATAATAAGAACGATGAGCTTAAAAGGAATGAAATAAAAGAGTGAACTTAAAAAGAAAGAGAGGAGTAGGATCCCTTACGAAAATTCGGCAGCCTAACGACACCACTTAAAAATAATAAAAAAATGATTTGATGATAGTAATAGGGGGAATCTCATAATTTGAAAATACAAATTACAGTATGGTTAATATAAAATAACATTCTTTAACATAAAAACTTGGAGCATAAATGAAATGACATAAAAGAGGGTACTTGATAAGAAAGAGAGATGTCGGATCCCTTACCTGGTGTCCGACATGACTCGATCATTCATTAATCTCCTGAATAATAAAATTTGGTAAATTTATAATTTATTAAGGACCTCCTTTAAATATTATTATTCATTTCATATCACATATTATAATGTTATAATAATTGGTTAATAAAGTGAGTTCATATCAGACGTTTTTGTCGATGTTTGGTACATGAGTAAAAATTGAACTTGTTGGAAAAGAATTTTCCATGTAGTTATAAGTACATAATATCCAGAATAGTATTGATGTTTTAAATATCATATATATCCAGTATATATTCATTTTATACTATTCCATAGCATTAGGAGATAAAAAATTAAAAGCACCGTTCATGGAGATGGCAGGTCGTACGTACGCATGAACGCTACTTTAATTTTTTGTCATATTAATCGAATTAAAAAAAAGAGAGATATATATATTATTATTCCAGAATTATATCCAAAATATAGATGTAATATGTTACATATATATCCGTTATATATATGTACTTATAACAGTACATAACATTTGGAGATAAGAAATGAAATGTACCGTTCATGGAGATGGTAAGCCGTACGTACGTATGAACGCTACTTTCATTTTTTTATTCAATGGAATGAAATAATAATGATATAGAGTTATATTATAATTCCAGTAGGATATCATATGTAATACCATTAATTCCATCCTTTATACATCCCACATATGGCATTAACGAATCAAATCATTTTGAGGGGGCGGTAGTCCGCACATCCTAAAATGAAGATACCACATTTATCCATAATGGAAATCATAAAGGTATGACATAAATGAAAAATACTGAAGCTTAAGGAAAACATAAAATATTATATATCATATATAAATATATTGAAATCTTAATTTTCACCTTTTAAGGTGTTAAAAGAATATTGAACAATCATCATTTTGTGAGGCAGTAATTCACCATCCACAGAAACAATATGTTCTTTAACAATTAGACGGAGGTGTGTGAAAGTGTAGCTAGAATCCTTTTTATAAAAGAATCATGTTATATTTAAGATACTGGTGTTGTTACAAAAAAAAGTAATAAAAATAGTTTATGTGTTTGGAGAAGAAAAATAAAACAAAAGAACACAAGCGAAGACATTACCTTTAAATTGGGTAACTCTCTTTGATTTGAGCTCAAAGGCTTCCTTGGAAGGAATTATGCCCAAAGTGAGGCTTCAATGATGAAGAGAGGGATTTGGAGAGACAAAATGGGCAGGGTTTGGCCAAGCCAAAGGCTTGAGAGGTGTGGGTAAGGTGGTAGAGGTGGGGTCCTTTTATAAGAGGAGAGGAGGTGCACTCTTGGAAAGTTATAAAAGGTTACTTTATTATAAAATGCTTTTCGGATTTTAAAGGTACCAAAATTATAAATTTCGAGGATAAGGTGATAAGAGTTCTAAATCCACCCATGCAATAGGTTTTTTTACATGTGTAGGTCTTATATTTTACATTATATTTTCATTTTATTTAAATCATTAAATAATGAGGTAATCGCTGTATCAAAATGGTGTCATAAATAAATTAATTTATTTAATGTCTAAAATTTATAAAAAAAGATCATGATGTAGTAAATATTTTTAGATTTCTAATTAATATTTATAGTAAAAAATATGACTTGTATAACCCCATTTAAATTTTTTTTAGTAAAATAACTCATGATTGTGACATTTTAATTTTAACTTTAAATAAAAAGGTATTAATGTCATTTTCCTACCATAGTGGCTCTATGGGGTCCCCAAGTTGACCCATGGATTTTCTTGGTCGTCCATGACTCATAAAATAAGAGTAGGACATGTGTCATGGTCATTTCATATTATTAAAACATTATTTTTACCTTAAACTACAGTAATTACCTCTAATCGCGATTAAAACATAAAATTTACTATTCACCAAAAAATTATTTTAATCCTATTGAACCAAATTTTACATCCTAATGACATCTATGTATGTCAGATTTTTGAAATTCAAATCACAGAAGTGGTAAAGGTTCATTTAAATGAAAAAATCCGTTTTTAAACCACCACTTAGTGGTTTCACTATTCATCAAAAATTTAAGTTTTTCAGAAAAATACCAAAAATTCATCCTAATCTATATTTTTTTTTCCGAATAAAAAAATGATATCTATTTTACAAAATTAAAAGCATAAAAGTTGCATTAATTAATTTAATAATTAATTCCCGTTGTCAAAACAAATAGCGTGTTTTTAAGAAACAATATCTATTAAAAGATTGACACTAGTTTAAGTCCAATTTCAAAGTGAAATTAATTCCAATGACCAATATTGGATTAAATGGTAAAAATATATTCTAATTTTACATTAAAAACAATTCAAAAGATAATCTAGTCATATATATAAATTAGATAAAAAAGGTGTTTTGAATTAGAATACAACATTTTTCACTATTCATTAAAAAAATGATCTTTATCGGAAATATACAAAAAATTTGCACAATGTAAATTTTGATGTCCCAATTCTAAAGAAAAATTTTATTTTGTCAAATATAACACATAAAATTGTCAAAAAGTGGATTTAAAAGATGTTCTCCATCAAAAGGCGGTTAATAGACCTTTTAAAGAAAATTATAATGTTTACGCTTAAACTTGGATTCATTCGCATATTTTAATCCTCTAAAATTTATTATAAAAAGTAAAAATATTTGACAAACATATATAATCATTTTGTAGTTAGTTCTGTTCATTCCCACCATTACAATGGCTAGGCGTTAACTACAATTTAAAATAATATTATTTTATTATTTGAGTGCAACGTAAGATTCCCAAGAAACTCGTTTTTGCGTATTGGGTATGCCATTGAGCATATCGTTCCCTTTAAAGTAATATTAATATTTTATTCAAAAATATGGATAAATGTGAAAATGTCATATTCTTTATTTACCTGTGGTGTTAGAGAATACCTACTCAATTCTCCTACACTATAAGTCCCTTCCGTTTCTTATATCCCATGATCACAACATTTTATCGTAGATCCTTCAATTATAAGGAGTTCATCAACTGGATGTTCATGGTCTCAATGTATGTTTTACATACCCATTACCTTTTCCATATTCATATTTTTCAAAAAAATATCTAATGATATTAATATAATAAAATAAATACTTTTAATATGATGATGTATTATTATATTATTTTAAAACCCCTTATTTATTTCTTTACATCAACAATGAAAAGAAAAAAACACCAATTGTTTGTTTGTGTGGACTACCGCCTCTATGAAGAACCATGCTTTCTTTTACCTCACCACATAACATTGATATATTTAATATTTTATTTTAGGTAAACAATTTATGTTTATAAAATGATAAATATTATATAAAGATAAAATTGGGCATTATATCAGACATGTTATTAATAGAATGTTATATTTTACGTAACCAAAAAAATGAACATATCAGGGTACCCTTCCTAATTTGAGATCATTTTATAAAAAAAAGTATAATTATATAAATTTTATACAAATAGAATGATAATGTATATACAACCATAAAATTTTAGATATTATGAATTTATTATAAAACACCTTTTACCATGATCAACATACCAAAAGAGTTTCATAGAAATTGATCGAACAACCTAAAACAACCAATATCTAATAAATAAATAGAATATGAAAATAAATGGTCCATAGTAAATGAAATATAGATAAATAAGGTTACAAGGAATGTATATAATAATTTTAATTTTATTATTCAAGAAGTTAGGTATATGTGAAGAGTTAATCATGACAATGTATGTGTTTGTTACTTGAAATTCATTTCATTGAGATCTGTTTGTATTATGCACCTAATTTTGTTTATATGGTCTATATGATGCCTATTTTGATAAACTACCCTATGAAATACCATTAATAAATGTTCAATTTATGAATCCCAGTTATTCAAGGTGGTTTGATTTAAATGTTACATAATCTATTATAGTTCTCTCATCTCAAATTATTTCTCATTGTGTCATAAATTCTCTACCTGATTATTATTTTCAATGATACTTTCATCTTTCCAATTATTTTTCTCTATGGTATTTTTAATTTTGTTTGTAAAAGTTATATATTTTTACCAATATCATCTTTCATAGTGTTATAACTTCTCAAATCAAAGTTTGATGTTGGAAAGAATAACTCCCACTCTTTCAAATAGAACTTTTCCTCAATGTCGATATTTTACTGCCATCTATAGTTATACTCCCTTTTTGGGAACTCTAATATGTATTATTTAATATAATCCACACAATAATCTTTACTTATTTGCAGAAGGAAAATCTAATACTCTTTTTCTGATGTGGTTTTTCAGCAATGGTATTTCATAATATTTTAAAAGTTTTTCCATCCTTTCATAATCAAAAATTTTATCCTCAAGACCTAATTTACCTAAAATAACCATTATAGAATTTTAGGACTCTGTTATTGAGGATTATTATAAATTATAATTATTTTAAAACTTTTCAAGTCACCTTTAAAAAAATATCTTCATAAATCGACCCATAACTTATTATTTTATCATAATGTTAAAAATATTTTTCTGAAAATATTTTTATAGTTTCATTTTACCCTTTATCTCTAAAATATTAAATTACTTGGAAATTTACTTTCAAGAATTATGATCCATATTCCCATATACTATTTTAGGGGACAAAACTTGTTTCAATACAATATTTCCTCTTCCTTTGAAAGTGACGTAATGTTTATGATTTTTTTTACCAATGTCTTTCCACATGGGAAACTTTATATTTCCTTAAATTAATTTAAGGTTTTTCACCGTGATGTCATACATTGATTTATTGGGGGAATATATTGACTTATCTATGTGACCAATATATATATAGAGTATGTACCATATTTTATATAATATTGATTGAAGTTCATTTACCAAGAAAGTTACTAAATATCTATGGATACCAATTTAATTTTCAAAAATATAACATGTTACAATTATTATTGTAATTATAAATGTAGTCCTTACGTGATTCAATTTGAAAATTATATAAAACCCATTTTATTTCCATGGGATCATTATGATGAATGGTTCATTTATTATAAAAACATATTTATGGATGATAATGGTTGGTGTCTTATATCTATTTCCAATGAATTAGATTAAGTTGATATCCCAAGATATAGTTAGGAATGGACATAATGGTCTTATTCACATAGGCACATACATAATGAGTTTTCTTAGATTTTCAGCGGTGGAAATAATTAATTAATTCACATAGCCATATGCATAATAATTATTCTCATATGTTTTTCCTATGCTATTATTGTTTCATTTTTTTAGAAGCTCCTAATGATATAGTTCTATGTTATTTTATACTTTTATGATTATTTTTATACCTATGTTACTGTATTAAGGATTATGATTATTGGAATATGTTTTCACACTCTTTTGAATCATGTATTATTTTATTCAAAATTTTAATACATGGATCGTGAATTTTGATCTATAAATTTTTAGGAATGATATTAATATAAAATTTGATTATAACCATTTTCCTATCTTATCCTAACTTATGATCATCATCAATTATCACTTACATTTACCCTTTCCAAGCATCTGATCTCTCCCATTTCATATTTAATAAATGTAATAATTATTATTTTTATGGGTGATTATTTTTTTGATGATTTTATACAAAATTTTGAAGACATTTTAGGGATAAATCAATTGCTTATATAGTGGAAAAACATTTTTCAATTAAAAAACATGGGGTTTGTTAGTTTATATTTTTTCCCAAATCTCTAAAACTCTATACATAACTTATAATAGGATGTTATTGTAATGAAATATTTTCATTACATAATTTATGTAGAAAATCATGTCTATAGGGAAGTCATCATTGGTATCATAGTGGAGTTTAGATAAACTTGGATGATAATATATTAGTTAAGGATATGTTAATGGTTGATAGGTTATATATGATAATAACTTAAAATGTATAGATAAACCTTTAGGTATTGTGAAAAGGAATGGGGAATTTATAAGGTTTATGTTTATGTGCAGGATTAAAACCTAAAGTTTTGGTAAAGTTGATATTGTGTGGTTATCCTAGAAATTACATCCCTATATGGATATTGGAATGTGTACATATATGTGGAACAAATACACTATGGGAAAATTCCCTTGAAAAAGTATGGTTGATTATTAACATAATATTCATTTTTTTGTATGATTAGTAGTCCAAATATTTCATACCAATATAGTTACTCCCATGGGATACGATTTGGATAATTCACATTCTCTTTACGAAACATTATGAAGGATTTAGAAATATTATAGTTAGAAAACATAATAGGGAATGAGTATGGATAACATATATTAAAACATAGAGATACATGAGTTACGGTATATATTAATTGATATGTGTTTTATGTATAATGGGTAATTTAATCTTTGAGAACATAAAATTCAATGATTTTTTGGTAAATAATATTGTAAGAAAGATCATGATTATTTAGTGAAATTTTATTTTTGGATTTGGATAAAATGTATAAGATAACATATCGAAAATAAAAATAGATTTAACTGAAAGTATCAAAGGGTGAAATGAATGTTTCATTAAAGAATAATACATAGTATTTTGTTTTCATATTTATATGGTCATTTAATTTAATTGTATTGGTAACCATTTTTTGTTTTTTTCATTGAAATAGGATAAAAAATGAAACATAGAAAGGTATGCATCATGAAACCACTATTTCATATAAAAAAATAACACATCATAGGTAAATTGTGATATACCATACATGTTATATTTGTAGTAATAATATTTTAATAATTGTAAATGTATTACATTCCTTAATTTCCATACTATCCCAACAATATTTCAAAAATAAACAAAAGATATATTTTATTCAATTAAACACTGAAATGGTACATTTCAACAAGGCCAAAAGAACCTTACTAACCTCTGATACCTACTATGAGACCGATCAAGATTACTGGGACACCCTCAAACACAAGAAACATGCTTAGAAAATAATGTAATCCCTTTAGATCTGTCACAATGAAGAATAATATGGAAAGAACAACGACCACTGTACTGAGCATTAAGGGTATGATAAGCACCATCTTCACCAATTTGTTTGGTGTTTGGAACTGTAACACCCCGACCCCAGTTAACCAGAGTCAATACAGTATTTTAATTCATTGGCTTTGTTACAAGGAATCACATTCTGAAGGACTGATATATTTATTTATCATGGAAGTAAGATAAATACATGAGTTTAACAATACAACTTGAAAAGCAATACAACACTAATTTATTCCATTAAAAACATCTAAGACTCTTAGATATTTCAACAAGTCACTCATAACTAACTTATTTATATCTTGGTAAAATGAAACATAAGAAAGGGGTGAGCTCAAATACTCAGTTATAGTAATAAATATATCGGAAGATAACATAAACATTCTTCATGGTGAATAATTGAATACACATGTCTTTATAAATAATAAACATGAATAATTTATGGCCGGAATTTGAGCTGAGTAAATAATTCCATAATAAAACATAATCATGAGTATTCTACTAATCTAATAACCACAATAACCATAAATATTAGTTTCATAATGAGGGAATGTATAAACCCAGACATTCTAAAACAGTTTTTCAAGGCCTCAACCAAGACGTCTAAAAATGATTACGGCCTCGGCAAAAACCATATATCAAATTAAGAAATTCCTTAGCTAATACCACGTCTAATTGTCTCATGAGACATACTGATGCACCGAGGAGCTATAGTGGGCTCCGACCGTCACTTACTAATCCAATACATTCCTCTTATGAAAAGGTTGAATCAGAACATAAACATTCGTATTAAAACTAGCATACGATATGTCAATACATTAACTATAAACCATGAATCATATAAAAATAACCCATCCATATTAAAGTATATCACAAAACCTTCAATACAATATGAGAGATTTGTATCATAATATATCAACCTTTATCAAGAATAATATCTCATAAAGGATGTTGATATAGTTGAAAATGATCAGTAAAAATCTTTCAGAGAAATATCCATTTTTCCTGAAATCATTTAAAAGTCACATAATTTATAAAGGAAGTAATTTAAAAGATAGTTTTTAATCAAAGTGTCCCATACCACTTTGAAACTTATGAATGGAATTAAAATTTTAAAACATTCATGTTTATATAAATAAATCCTTAAAACCATTTTAAAAATATGGACATTAATGAGAATGGTTTAGAAGAATAAATATTTAAAACATTTAAATTGATGTTTTAGTAAATAAGTACCTTAAAAATAATCCCTCTTAAAACTCTTTTATGATACATGGACATGGATAATAAATATTTCCCAGTAGATACTTATGTAAAAACAACCTCGGATAATAAAGAGATTGTTAAATTAACTGTTACCTTGAACTTTAATTTGGTCGAGGGAACGTTTAACCTCTTCTATAATGACCATAGTATGTTGTTAAATTATACTAGAAACAGAACCATATTCATATTTATAATGTCATACATGCTTCATTTTTGACTTTATACTACCAATTTATTAATGACTTCCATGTTAAATTAACATTTCGGGTAATAATCGCTTTATTTATTGTACGTTATTTGACTTGTTATTCTTGATCATATCATTTAGATCATGATTTACATACATCCAGAATATAAAACATAATTTATATATCATATATATTTAGAATTTACATATGTATAATAGATTGATATATGAAATGTAAAACACCATATATGGAGACGGTAATCCGTACGTACGCATAAACATTATTTCCGTTTTCATATCGTATTGAATGGAAGTATGTGAATAAGATATATTTAAGTACATAAATAAATAAATGAATATATATATATATATATATTAATTAGAATTATTATTTCATATATTACATTCTTATTAATAATATATATTTTTATAATCATCGTTGAATGGATAATGAGAAAATGAATCTCATTGTGTTGTGGAGATGGTATTCTGTACGTACGCACGAGCAACAATGTCATTACATTGATGGTGAAATCATATATAATTGGATGGTATATCATTTATACAGAATAATTAACATGTTATATTTATTATTTACATCAGTTTTACTCATTATTATACCAATCCAAATAATCAAGGGTTTTAATAACAAACAACACCACAATGTGGAGACGGTAATCCGTACGTACGCACGTATGGTGACTTTGTCATTTATAGGCTGTATAGAACAACGAATATGTTAGTACCATATTTAAAATAACAGAGAAATATATAGGTTTTAATGGAGTTATTATTTTTTTATGGAAACAACAAAGAAAGAGGAAGTGTAAAAATGAAAAGTATTTGAAAGCGGGTGGTGAAATTATTACCTCTTCTTCGGGTGTTTCCTTTTGAGCTGATAAAAATGGATCATTAGGTTGGATTTATGATAAACATAAGGATTCTAGATTTATGTTATGGATGTTTGGAGGATATTTGGGCTGGTTTTGGCCAATCAAAATGGATTTGGAGGTGTGATTTTGAGAGAAGGGGAAGTACCCTTTTATTAGAGAGGTGAGGGTCACTTTAGGAAAAGCTTGAAATATTATTTTATAATAAAATCATTTTCGGTTTATAATGGCTAAAAAATGATTTAATTATTGGATTAGGTGAGTATGGTTCTAAAACCACTCATCCAATAGGTTTTAAAAAGGTTTAGGTCACCATATTAACCATATCCTTTAGATATAACCCTTAGTTAAATAGTTTATCTTTTTCCTTACCTTATGGTATTTATACACTATAAGGTTAATAAGATTACTATAAACATTAAAAAGAACTTCAAGTGGTTCATTAATGAAATATATAATATTATATAAGCCCTTTTTCTGAACCTTATATTTTTAGGAATAGTATATAATTTAATAATATAATATTTGTTTTTAAAAACTCGTTTACATCCATTTTGACACTATTTAGTATTTGGTTTCTGTGAAAGTCATCACAACTTGATTACTTCAAAAAAGATAAATTTAATCAATACTAACATGTCATATTCACCTATAAAATTAGTGTATGTCATAAAAACATTGAAATTATACTTTTTTTAATATTTATAATACAATTTATTTGATTCTTTCATTTATAAAGTAATTACTGCATTATCATTGTGTCATAAATAAATTTAATTATTTAATGTCTAAAAATTATAAATAAAATTAAATTTTTTCAGAAATCATTTTATATTTATAATTAGTATTTATAGTTTAATGTATAACTTATATAACACCGCGTAAAAATTGTTTTACTAAAAGATATATGTTTATGTTAATTTTGTATGTACTTTAAATTAATTAATATAAATTGTCATTATCACTCTCATGTGGCTCCAAGTGGTCCAATAATTGACCAAATGATTTCCATGGTCATACATGTGTCAACCAATAATAATAGGACACTTGTTATGTTAATTTAATTTTATTATAATAATATTTGTTTACCCTTATTTACCAGATTTACCCTTTAACCATGGTAAATAAAATATTTACTTCAGTAAATATTCCTATTTTATAAAAATAGAATATTCCTATTTACACAATTTGGACCTCCTGATTCCAAATATGGAATCCATTTTTCCAAAATTAAAAAACACATAAGTGGCAGAATTTTTTTTAAATTAATTCTCGTTGTCAAAACAAAAAAGTGTGTTTTTAAAAAATAAAAACAATCAAAAGATTAACACTTGTTTATGTCTAGTTTAAATGTAAAATTATGTCCAATGACCTAAATTATATTAAATTATAAAAAAATAATATAATTATACTTTTAAACCACTCAAATTTATAATTGACCACTATAAATTATTTTGATTAAAAAAGATGTTTTTAATTAAAATTTAGTATTTTTCATTATTCATAAAAATATGAAAGTTATCAGAAAAACACCAACTTTTTATCCAAAATAAATTTATATGTCCCTATTCTAAATAAGTAGTTTATTTTGTCAAATTTAATATAAAAAAAGTGTCAAATATTGTATATAAAAATGGTTTTCCATTAAAAGGCTGTAAAATTGCATTTTTTAAAAATACATCTTTTTATTGAAAAATTTAATTTTTTTTATATTATGTCTAAAAAATCATAATTTGGATGATAAAATTATATGGATTATATAAGATTCAAAATTCGGTAAATAATATTCATAACTTCTTTTTTAACATCTAGTTTTGTAAGCAGTGATGCGCTCGAACTCGGTGTTACGTGTAATGCATGTTATTAAATTTCTTTAAAGAGATAATGTACTATAAAATCGTGGGGTGTTACATTGTACTATACTTAAATAAATTGCGCCCACTCAATTTGAAATTTGTTCTTCGAATATACAATTTTAAAAATAGAAAAATACATTTTTGGAAAACCCAAATCGGAAATTGGGTTAATAAAATTTAGTCTTAATAAGAGGGAAAGGGAAATGAAAAAGTCACCACCAAATTATGATCCACTTTAAAAGAACATTGGTTGAAATTATGGACACATAATTTGAGGAAAAAAATAAATATTTATAGGGAGTTATTTAGGTCATCAATCACAGACAAGTGTAAAATTGAGGGCCTTAATGCCACCAATCTATGATGATTTAAAATATCATCAGTTCAAAAAAACATATTGTATTAGGATACACATTTTTGGATTTAAGATCTCTTCCCTAAAGGTTAAGAATTAATTTATTCATATAATAATAGGATATTTATATATATATATATATATATACTTGACGAGTATATTTTCATCTTTCAACTAATTTCTACCACAAACTCATCTTTCACTCCAAAAGATGATAGAATTAAAAAATATTATATTTTTCCTAATAGTATAGGGTTCAAAAAAGAAATTTATAATTTATCTATCAAACCATTTTAAAAAAACATCCTCTTATAAACCAGGTCATTACATAGGCTAATGGTAGGTGATGCACCCCTGTCGCCCTTCAGTTCCGGGTTCAAGTATCGCGACCATGCCGGACACGATGGGTTGTCACCTGACCTCCGAGTTGTACATTTATTAATAAAAATAATAATCTTAAGATGCTTTTTAACCATAAAAAATAGTATCTATTATATAAATCAATCCATTTTAACCTTTAGACTAATCTGAAATACTTATGTCCAAACACACAGTCCAAAATTAATAAGGAAGGTCACATAACATACATGTGAATACCTTCATTGTGTATTATCATAAAACCTGTTGACAAAATTAATTACCATAAAACCATATTTGAAAAGGTTTTTTACTTCCTTTTTTCATATAAAATACTTGATATACTCCTTTTATCGAAAAATGTTGTAAACTCCAACAATAATGGAATAAATAATGTATTAATTAATTTCAAAGTAGTCAAGAATATCGAATATCCAAATCAATCATTTCTTTTTCCAAAATCAATACCTCAGTATAATAACCATATTAAGGATTATCTTTCCTTCAAACATGTATTTTCCAAAAAATTTAACTTATTATTGAGTCACATTTCTTAGAACCATATAATCTCTAATCCTAAATGAAACTGTACTACAGTACAATCCTTATATACACTATAATTCTTATTACATGTATATCATTAATAAGATACTCAAATGACACAATACATTAAGAACAACATAAGTAATCTAATCATTCCTCTTTATCTTCAGTAGTATCATAACTTCATTATTATCCAATAGCAGCATTTGTGGTATACTCTGATGATTTGAACATTGATTCGCGTGGTGTTACAAGTCCTTGCATATGAAGCATTGTACCTTTACAAGTTTTTCTTACCCTTACAATCACGTACTTGGTATACTTTTTTACACACTTATAACGAACTCTCATTCCCTTGAAGCATTTACCAAGGTAAATTTTTCTACAATTATCGCATATGGGAAAATTGTTATTTCCCTTATTCCCTTTATCCATCTTTCTCTCTACTATCCTTTTATTCTCTGTATTCCCTTCAAACCCATATTAATTAGATAATTATTTCCTTATCTTACTAAAAAATGATATTATTTCTTCATATGATGATAATATATGGGTGACTATTTCCTTCATAAATGTTGGATTAATTCCATGAAAGACAAGATCTTTCTTAATCTTTGGATCATGAGTATTGTTAGAGTTCTCATTCTATCCACTAGGCACCATTTCTAAGCAATGGGATGCACCAGGTTAGTTTATGAATCACAATTCATAATTCCAAACGGGTAAAATACCTAACATAATTTGAAAAAACTATGCATATAACTTTTAATAATAAAATATTTTTTTGAGGAAGTATTTACTAATAAATCCTTCATAATGGCTTGTAAATAAAATGTGATTTATACTAAACATATCCCCTGAGAGTGTCGTAAGCAAGAGTGCAGCAAGGCCCATTGTCGTGTACCAGGATATCCTGGTTCAAGAACAGATCTCTTTGTCAGTGTTTTCACTCCGAGGTACATTTGTGCCAGAGTCGCCTCTACCTGCTCATATCCAGACAGTGATGTATTGCTAGGAAAATTAAAAAAATATCTTCATTACCAAAATTATAGGATGTTCTTCTATACTAATCACTAAATTCTATCTTAGGGTAATGTGCTCTAATTATAGTTTATCTAAATCTAGTTTCAAATTTTTGTAATAAACATTCTCTGATACAAACTATAACACCCCGACCCCAGTTACCCAGAGTCGGTTCATTATTTTAATACATTGGAATGATTACCAGGAATCATGTCCCGAAGGACCAATCTGTTTGGTATTCTTGGAAACAAGATACATACATGTTTTCAACATTACAACTTGAAAAGAAATACAACACTAATTTATCCCATTAAAAACATCCAAACCTCCTAAATATACATGCAAGTCACTCATAACTAACTTATTCATATCCTGGGAAAATGAAACATAAGAAATGGGTGAGCTAAAATTATCAGTAAGTGTAAGAGATATAGAGAAATATAACATAAACAATAGTTACAATGAATAATTGAAAACACATGCCTTTACAGATAATAAACATGAATACTTTATGGAAGGAATATGAGCTAAGTAAATAATTCCATAATAAAACATAATCATGGGTATTCTACTAATAGTATAACCACATGAACTATTAATATTATTTTCATAATGAGTGAATTTATAATGCTGGACATTATGAAACAATTTTTCATGGCCTCATCCAAGACGTCTAAAAATTATTTTGGCCTCTGCCAAAACCATATATCAAATTGGGAAAGGCCTCATCCAATTCCACATCTAATTGTCTCATGAGACCAACTGATGCACTGAGGAGCTATAGAGGGATCCACCCATCACTTACTAAGTCCAACACATTCCTCATATGAAAAGGTTGAAAATTAACATAAACATTCGTATTAAAACTTGCATACAGAATGTCCATACATTAACCCTAAACCATGAATGGTATAAAAATAACACATCCACAGATCAATATTTCACAAAACCATCAATACTATATGGAATATTTGTATCATAATAAATCATCCTCGATCAAGAATAATATCCTGTAAAGGATGTTGTCATAGATGAAAATCATTAGTAAAAATCATTGAGAGAAATATCCATTTTTCATGAAATTATTTAAAAGTCACATAATTTATAAAGGAAGACATTTAAAAGATAGTTTTGAGTCAATGTGTCCCATTCCACATTGAAACTTTTGAAAATAATTAACATTTTAAAATATTCATGTCCAAATAAATAAATCCTTAAATCCATTTTCAAAACATGAACATTAATGAGAAAGGTTTAGAATAATAAATTTTTAAAACATTTAAAATGATGTTATATTAACAGAGTCCCTTAAAAATAATCCATTTTAAAAATATATTATGAAACATGGAAATTGATAATAAATATGTCCCAATAGATACTTACGTAAAAACAACCTCGAATAATAAAGAGATTGTGAAATTAACCCTTACCTTGTAGTTTCCTTTGGTCAAGGGTACGTTTAACCTCTTGTATAATGACCATAGTATGTTATTAAATTATAACAGAACCATATTCATATTTATTATATCATAAATTATTCATTTATGACTTTATAATACACATTTAACAATGATTTCCATTTTAAATTAACATTTCAGGTAATAGTTTCATTCCTTATCGAACGTGTTTTAACTGGTTACTCATGATCATATCATTTAGATCATTATTTAAATACATCTAAAATATCACAAATTATTTATATATCATATATATTTAGAATATAAATTTGTATAATAGATAGATATATGAAATGAAAAACACCGTTTATGGAGACGGTAATCCATACATATGCATAAACGCTGAATCTATTTTCAAATCGTATTGAATGGAAGTTAGTGAATAATATATATGTAAGTAAATAAATAAATACATATATATATACTAATTATAATTATTAATACATATATTACATAATTATTAATAATATATATTTTTATAATCATCGTCAAATGGAGAATGTGGAAATGAATATTATCGTGTCGTGGAGACGGTAATCCGTGCACACGCATGAGAGACAATATCATTATATTGATGTCGAAATTGTATGTAATTGGATGTTATATCATATATAGAGAATAATTAACATGTTATATTTATTATTTATGCCAGTTATACTCATTATTATACCCATCCAAATAATTAAGTGTTTGAATAACAAACTTCACCACGACGTGGAGACGGTGAGCCGTATGTGTGCACGTATGGTTACTTTGTCATTTATAGGATGGATAGAAAAATGAATATGGTTGTACCATATTTATAATAACATCATAGTATTTAGTAGGTACTGGAGTTATTATTTTGTTATGGAAACAACAAATAAATAAGAAGTGGAAGAAGAATAGAACACGAAAGAGGGTGGAGAAATTATTACCTCTTCTTCAGGTGTTTTCTTTTGAGTTTATCAAAAGGGCTCCTTAGGTGGGCATTTTGATCAAAGTAAGGAATCTAGTTCGATGTGAGGGAAGTTTTGAGGATATTTGTGCAAGGGTTGCCTGAGCCATATGGCATTGGAGGTGTGATTTTGAGAGAAGATAAAGTACCCTTTTATTAGAGAGGTGAGGGACACTTTTTGAAAATCATGAAATATTATTTTATAATAAAATAATTTTCTATTTATACTGGATCCAAAATGATTTAGTTCTTGGATAAGGTGGGGATGGGTCTAAAACCACTAAATCAATAGGTTTTATACTGGTTTAGGTCACCATATTAACCTTATCTTTTAGATTTAACATTTATTTAAATAGTTTAACGTTTACTATGTTTTCTTGTATTCTGACACTATATGGTTAATAAACATAAAATAAACATTAAAGAGAACCTCAAGTGGTTCATTAATGACATATATAATATTATTTAAGCTCTTTGACCGAACATTATATTTTTATGAATATTATATAATTTAATAATATAAATTTTTTTTTAAAAATTCATTTATGTCAATTTTGAAACTATTTAGTTTTTTTGGTTTTCTGGGAAAGTCATCACAACTTGATTAATTAGAAAAAAATTCATTGAATAAATAATATAATGTCTTATTCACCTATAAAATTCATGCATGTCCTAAAAATGTTCAAGTTATATTTATTTTAATATTTTCAACACCATTTATTTGATTCTTTCATTAATAAGGTAATAACTTCACCATCATTGTGTCATAAATAAATATAATTATTTAATCTCTAAAAATTATAAATAAAAAACAATTATGTAGGAAATAATTTTATCTTTCTAATTAAAATTTATAGTTAAAAATATAACATATATAACATCTTGTAAAAATTATTTACTAAAATATATATGTTTATGTCATTTTTGCCATTACTTTAAATTAATTAATATAAAGTTTCATTCTCACTCTCAAGTGACTCCATGTTGTCCCAAAATTGACCCAAGTATGACCATGGTTGGAAAGGTATAAACCAATTGGAATATGACAAATGTTAAGGTAATTTAATAATATAATAATAATATTTTATTACCCTTATTTACCATATTTACCCTCTAACCATGGTTAATAAAACTTTTATAGAAGTAAATATTCCTAATGTCTAAAAATAAAAGTTTTATATTAAAAGGACTTGGAACTTATGATTCCAAATATTGAATCCATTTTTCTGAATTCAAAACACAGGTGTGGTAGAAATTAATTTAAAAATAATTCCCGTTGTTAAAATAGAAACCACGTTTTTAAGAAATTATAACTATCAAATGATTAACACTTGTTTATGTCCAGTTTAATTGTGAAATTACATTCAATGACCTGAATTAGATTACATGATAAAATTTAATCTAATTATACTTTAAAGCCACTCAAATGTGTAATTTAACACTATAAATTATTTTGATTAAAAATTTTTTTATTTAATTAAACTTTATTATTTTTCACTATTCATCAAAATATGAAAGTTATCAGAAAAACTACAAATTTTTATCCAAACTAAATTTTTATGTCTGTATTCTAAAGATGAAGTTTATTTTGTCAAATTGAATATAAAAAAAGTTTAAAAAATTTCATTTGGAAAGAGGTTTCTATTAAAAGGCGGTAAAATTTCATTTTTTGAAAAATAATTTTTTCTAAAAAATTGAATTTGTTTTTATATTATGTCTAAAAAACATAATATTGTTGTTAAAATTATATGGATTATATAAAATGAAAATTTTCATTAATATTATTCATAAACACTTTTTGAACAACTAGTTTGGGAAGTCATGGAGTGCTCGAACTTGATGTTGCGTATGACACAAGTTATTGAATTTCTTTGGAGTGATAACGTACTATGAAATCTTAGGGTGTTATAGGAATAACCTAAACATGTATTTATAAGAGTATTTTTAACTGTTGTAAATTCATATGACCATTATTTTTATATCTGTTTGAGTATATAGGTGACCATTGGTGTTTTACCGGTCATAATGTTTTGTAACCATTAGGTATGTTATGCTTTTTGATTATTTTAAGCATACATAATATGAAATTACTACAAGTATACTTAATATATAATACACCTTAAATATTTTAAGAACTTAAGATTTTTAATTATTTGAAAATAATATTTTAGTTATATGTTTTCAAGAAAATGTAATGTTTTGAAAGAATATCTCTCTATGAATAATTATCTACCCTCTTGATAAATTGAGAGGTAAACAATTATTTTATGGAGAAATATATATGTATCATATGATTTATAATATTTTAAATTTATAACATATGTTAATTACTAACATGGGTTTAAATAATGTTATACTTTATTATAAACCGTTATAACCATGATGAATATCATAAAATGAATAAAATAAATAAAGTTGTATAAATCTTAAAAAAAATTAAATAATGTTTTTTAAAAATAATAGGGATAAAAGGTTATGTTCATAGTAGTGACATAGTATATTATTTGAAATATAATTTTTTCAAGTTGAAATCATGTTTTAATAAAAACATTGAAATGGTTTTTAATGAAAATACTTATTTCTTTTTTTCACTTCTTTTGATTATTGATAAAAACTATGTGCAACCCTCGAAGTCCATCCCATAATCCAGCTAAGGGAGTAATCTCGCACCATCTCCCTAAGGAGTGGGCGACCAAGCCTGAGCCTATAACAATGCTTCTTTTTTATTACACACTTAAACCATATTTATTACATAAAATCTTCACTTTATACAACAAAGATGATTGATAGGTCTAGTGTATTTTGGTATTAAGATCATTTCATAACAACTTAAAACATGAAATACATCATATTTATTGAAAAATTCATTTACATGACCACTAAATTCCCTCGTATTTAGCATTACATGGGATTACCTGAGGACATGCATAAGAAAAGGATGAGCTATGAAGCCCGGTAAAGGATTAATCATGGAAAAACATGAGGAATACAATAAATGTTAGAAAACATGCATATCAATTGATCACAAGATAAGAATAAAAATATAATCATGATAATTAATAATAATCATAACATGGGAATGTGGAAACAACACTTCACATGGAATTAGCATGAGCCAAGGCTCATTACACATTGATCATGAGTAAACCCTCATTGCACATGCTGCATGAGTAAAACCTCCTTGAACTTGAATTATCATGAGTAAACCCCCATTGCACATGACGTATCATGATACTATACTTTACCCAATTCATTGGATCACTATTAGGACACACCCTTCTTAAACATTAAATTTCATGCATAATTGTGCCACATGGATCATAAAACATTGAATCATTCAACATAGTCATTTTTTTCAAGATATAAAAATTTTGAAATAAATACATAAAACTCTTTAAAAAATAAGTAAATTTGGATAAAGGTGAATACCATTGATAGAGAAATGGGCATGGTGTTCACTACACAATGACTTTGGCTTGGAAAAGCGCAGTGCAATTTATGCAGCATAACGACATGACATAAGAACTCATAAAAATGGTTAATGAGGGAGAAAGGGGTGTCTCATCATATTTACACGACATGGAAAGTAAAGGGGTCATATAGATAAAGTTCCCAACAAATTTAATGGAATTTATATTCATGATACAAAATAATTTATTGAATGTAAATGAGGAGGGAGAAATTCCTTTCGAAATTTCGGCATAGTAACATGTGTAATGGGAGACATTTAATGAGAGATAAATGGTTCTCTCACCATTAAAACATAAAGAGGGAAGTATGGGGGATGTGAGAAACTATACCCCAACATTTATAAATTAAATTAAAAGGGAATACAAATTTAATTATATTGAACAAAAAAAGTGAAATGAAGAAAAACCCTTGCTTGGATGTGTGCTTACAAAGGCTCGAGAGAGGCTTGAGAGAGGCATCTTGAGAGCTTGGACCACCTTGGGAGGATTCTAGAGAGAGGAGGGAAGAGGATGGACGAACTCCAAAGGATTTGAGTGAGGAGGAAGTGGGAGCTTGGGTGGGTTTATATAGGAAAGGTGAAGGAATTATTTATTATTTAGGTTTGGGACACCTCACATTTAACTATTCCAAACCACAAGCCAACCCATGGTTTCTGCCCATGGGTTTTGGAAAAGGGAAGTGGAAAACAATATTTTATAATTATAATGTCCTAAATTCTTAAAATAATGTGGTTGGTTATATGGAGGGGATTCACACTCCCAAGGAAAAAACATTATGTATCGGGTCATTATGATGTCATAAAAAACAATATATATTTAAATGGTATTTAATTTTTACCCAAAACATTAACTATCTCAAAAATTTATGAAAAATTCACCATTGGATAATTTTGATGTATTGAGTCCAGAAATAATATTAATTTTATCTAAATAATTTTCTAAATATGTTAATTTTCACTTTTAAAATAAAAACCGATATTTATCAAAAATTCATGAATTTTGTCAAAAAACATGCTTTCAAACCATTATAGAAATTACAATTGCATTCATAAAATTATACGATAATTTATATTTCATAAAAATTAATTTAATAATAATATTTTATTAAAATATTATTTAATTAAAAAATCCATTAATTCATCAAAATATATTTCTTAGTTGAACATTAACTAAAAATACTATTTTTTCTTTAAAAACTATATTCAAGGTAACAATAATAATATGAAAGTATATTCATTATTATATAGAAAAATAATTTACATAACCATAGATCAAAGGTATTTTTACATAACCCCTTATAACACCTACAAAAGACTGAAGAGTAAGGTGTGTGATGGTGACATACTCGTAGGGTGGCTCCGATAACATTACTTGAGTGGTAATCTCAATCAACTTTCACTTCTCTCATAGGCGGTCCTACTCGAGATTAATATATTCAAGCTCGGCATGGGATTGGTCCAGAACGAAGCCCAAATATGAAACCTCATTTCTGAGTTATGATAAATGGGCTTCGTATGGGGCACGTATACTGGATGAGGCCATCACATCCTTTGTCTGAGTAAATTGGATTTGTTAAAACTCTATATTTATACTAATCATGTGATCATTGTTCAAGGACTATATTAGAAACAATCACAATTCGTAACATAAAACCAAATAAGTTGACATTTTATATAAACATTTTACATAAAGATACATTTAATTAGATCAAGACGGATTTCTATTAATTAAAGTTTGTGTCATTACAATCCTCCCCCCTTAAGAAATTTCTCCTTCGAAATTTATTTTTCCCACACTAAAACAGATGTGAGTAAATCTACTTCATTATTTCCTCAGATTCCCATGCCGCTTCATCAAACATGTGGTTTCTCCACATCACCTTGATGAGGGGAATTTTCTTATTTCGTAGAACATTTTCTCTACGATCTAAGATCTTCACCGGTTCCTCCTCATAAGAAAGATCATGCTCTAACTATACCTCCTATGAAGAGAGTACATGTGAAGTGTCTAATATGTAGTTCCTTAAGAGGGATACATGAATGACATCATGTACATTGGCCATGGTAGGTGGATGTGCTTGTTGATAGGCCATAGCCCCGACACGATCAAGAATCTGAAAGGGTCTGATGTACCTTGTACTTAACTTCCCTTTATTTCCATACCTCATGACCTTCTTCCATGGAGATATGCTTAGAAATACCATGTCTCCAACTTTAAACTCAAGGTCTCATCGATGGTTATTTGAATAACTCTTCTATCTACTCTAGGATGCCCTGATATGCTTCTGAATGGTTTTCACCTTATCCACCATTTCATCAACCATTTCTGGTCCAAGCAGCTTACGCTCACAAACCTCATCCTAACACTCCAGTATTCTACACCTTTTCCAGTAATGGGATTCATATGGTTCCATTTGGATTCTCGGGTGGAAACTATTATTATAAGAGAACTCAACAAGAGGATGATGTTGATCCCATCCACCTTTAATGTCCATTGAGAACTCTCTCAACATGTCCTCAAGTGTTTGGATAGTCCACTCAGACTGGACATTAGTTTGATGATGATAGGCCGTATAAATGTTCAGTTTAGTATTCAGAGCATGTTGAAGACACTTCCAAAACCTAGAGGTGAATCTTGTATCTCGATTTGACACAATAGAGGGTGTTAATCCCTGAAGCCTTACCCCTTCCCTGATATATATTTATGCCAGTTGATCCAATGAGAAATCCTCCGAAATAGAAATGAAGTGTGCATCCTTTGTAAGGCGATCCACAACAAACCAGATTGCGTTGTTTACTTTGGATGTATTTAGAAGTCCGGTGGAAAAGTCTATGGTGATGTTCTCTCCATTACTTTCTGGTATGGGAAATGGTTACAACATCCCCGTAGACTTCTACTTCTCTGCCTTCACCTACTGAAACACTAGGCACTTTGAGGTATATTCTGCGATCTCCTTCTTCATATTATCCCACCAATAATTCCCTTGGAGATCTCGATACATCATTGGGGTTCAAGGGTGAATAGATAAATTTGAACAGTGTGCATCATCCAAAAGTTCCATCTTCATCTCTGGACTTGATCGAACACATAGCCTTTTCCCAAATCTCACAATTCCTTCTTCATTAACATTAAAATCTAAGGATTTACCTTTTCTGATAAGTTCCACATTTTCTTGAATTCCCACATCATCCTTTTGGGAATCCTTTAACCTTTCCAAAAGTGATGGTTGAGAAATAATTTGTGAAAGGATTGATGATGTTCCCTTCTTTATGACTCCCATGTCCATCTTTATCAAATCTAAGAAGATTGGATTCTTTTCAATTTTCATCAATGATAGAATCAATGGGCCCTTTCTACTTAGGGCATCTGCCACCTTGTTCGCTTTCCCAGGGTGGTAATGGATTGAGAAATCATTGTATTTGATCAGCTCTAACCATTTTATTTGGTGCATGTTCAACTCATTCTGTGTGAATATATACCTAAGGCTTGTTTGGTCCATATATTTTTCACACTTCTCCCAAAGAGATAATGCCGCCAAATTTTCAAAGAGAAGATCACTACAGCCAAATCGATGTCATGTGTTGGATAGTTCTGTTCATGAACATTTAATTTCCTTGAAGCCTAGGAAATGAAATTATCATTTTGAATCAACACACATCCCATGACCTTCTTCAAGGCATCACTGAATACCAAAAAAATTTCACCACTTGTGGGTAAAGTGATCATGATTGTAGTGATAAGCCTCATTTCCAACTTCTTGAAGCTTTATTCACATTAACCACTCCAAGAAAACTTTACACCCTTCTGAGTTAGCTTGTAAAGAGGGTTGGACAATCATTGGAAATTTCTTAGAAATCTTCGATAATATCCATCTAACCAAAAGAATCTACGGATATTCGTTTCTGATGTCAGGCTCCTTCATCCCTCAATTACATCTGTTTTAGAGGGATCCATAAATATCCCATTGTTTGTGATGATATATCCCATGAATGATACCTATTTCAACCAGAACTCACACTTGCTATACTTTTCATAGAGCTTCTCCTTCAGCATGGTCTCTAGTACAGTTCTTTGATGATCCTGATGATCCTCCTTGGTTTTTGAGTTTATCGGAATATCATCTACAAATACTACCAAAAATTTTTTGAGGTAATATTTGAAGACTATATTCACCATGTCCATGAAGATTGATGAAGTATTAGTGAGTTCGAAAGGAATTACTATGAATTCATAGTGCTCGTATATTGTACAAAAAGTAGTCTTGGGGATATCTTCCTTCTTCACCCTTACTTGATAATATCCCAACCAAAAATTCACATTGGAGAAGTATTGTCCTCCACGCAGCTGATCAAACAACTCATCAATTTGTGGGAGAGGATACTTGTTCTTTATCATGATTTTTTTGATCTCATGATAATCGATGCAAAGGCGCATTGACCCATCCTTCTTCTGGACGAAGAGGACTAGTGCACTCCATGGTGAAGCACTTGGGCGTATAAACACTTTATCCATATTCTCTTGAAGTTGTTTCTTTATCTCCTTAAGCTCCAAAACATCCATTCTATATAGAGTATTGGATATAGGCAATTCCCCATGTATAAGATCAATTGATAATTCAACATCTCTTCGTGGAGGAAGACCAGAAAATTCCTCGAGAAACAGTTCAACAAATTACATCACAATATTTTAGTCCTCTAGGATGGTTTCCTCCTTAAACTCAGTAATCTGAGACAGATACACATGCTCATATGACAGTAATTTCGATGCTTGAGATGATAGAGTTATATAAGATTCATCTTCCTCCTTACAATTGTAATGAATCAGGGGTCGATTCTCCACATAGAGAGTGATTTCCCTATCACGACATTTTATGTTGGCTATATATAAGGAAACCCAATTCTTTCCAAGAATTGCATCAAATTCCACCAGAGGGAGTATGATGAGGTTCACCGAGAAGTAAAATCCATATTTTATGATAAGGTAAGAGTTATATTCATGGGATGCAATGATTTCACCATTTTCCGTACTGACCAACATATGCACATTCATGATTTGTGGTAGTGTTGTGATTGATATACTAAACATTTGAGACATAAAAGAATGCATAGAACATGAATCAAAATGTATGTTCAATATTATATAATGAATAACTAGCATACATGTTACCACTTCGTTTTCAGGGTTCACTTCGGTAGTAGTGATGGAAAAAGCTCACCCTTGCTGCCTTGGAGGTTGTTGGTTGCCCCCGAAAACCCTTGGATTAGGGCATTGATTTGCAAGATGTCCTGGTTCTTTGCAGTTTTAGCAATGAACCATAGGTTGAAGTTCGAACATAGCATTCCTCTATCATGTCGCAGCCATAGGTATTTCTTGCAGATAGTTAGTAGCCAGGTTCCGTTCTCTTCCACACCTAAATCATTTTCTTGTACCCTTCATGCAATTTCCAGGGTGCTTCTTTTCTCACCTTTGGTAAGTGGGGTGCTGGATATTCTTATCACCGTTGGATTTATCCATCGAACTGCCAGCATTGAAGACCACCATAATATTATTATCCCCTTGATACCCCTAAGATTTTCTGATCACCATTTTGACTTTGAGGGCACATCAGACAATTTCATCATAGTCGTCAAAGTCACGGATCGCCAGGGCATTTCATAGAATAGGTTTCATCCCACCAAAGAAGTGGTTAACCTTGCATTCAGGGATAACGACAAAGCCGAAAACATATCATGCATGCCTTGTGATGTTTTCATCATACGCTCCAATAGATTCGTCGTCTTTTTGCTTGTTGTAAAGGAAGTCTTTTTCCATATTAAGCTGGAGGGTGCGCAAAAAATATTTATCAAAAAACATCTTCCAAAAATCCTTCCATTGCAACGCGTCGATATCCTCCTCAGGATTTTTATTTTTGATCAATGTCCACCATTGATTAGCTTCACCCACCATATGATAAGTAGCCTAGAGAAACTTCTCTTGTTTAGAACATTTAAGGATGGACATGATCTTTTCAATTGAGTTGATCCATTGTTTAGTGATTGAGGGATAAGATGATCCATTAATGGTAGGAGGCCTTTGTCTCATGAAGCTCTTGAAAGTGACTTTTTATTTCTTGGGGAGGGGGGGGGTTGAATGTTCTTCTTGACCCATGTTTCTATTCAAATATTTATTTAGCTGAGAGAGAATCATGAAAAACGTTGTGATTCCCTCTCACATTGGATTGGGCATCTCATTAGTAAAAGCATCACATTGATCTCTACATCAGTTGTCAGCCCGAGCCCTCATATTACCGACCATTGGCTAGAATAAATTGAAATTAAGGCATAACACATAAAGGAGAATACAAAGAATAAACTGATGACTTATAAATGACTCTTATTTCTTTATCACATGAAAATATTGGCTTCAGTCTATGTTATCCTTGATCAACTTTCTAACATATATTCGTAGGTAATTTTTTTATCCCATAATAATGGATTATAATACGCTTATGAATTTACCAAAGCATATCCCCTAGGAGTGTCGTAACGAAGAGTGCATCAAGGCCAATTGTCATGCACCAGTACCCATTTGAGTCTATCTCAAATCGGTGTTTCTAGGTTTTACCCCGAGGATACATCTTCCCCAGAGTCACCTTTACCTACTCATATCCAAATATGGATGTATTTGATTGATAAACCACTTACTCAATACACACAAAAATTTAGGGATGTTTTTATTATATTTAGTATTATCTCTAAGGCTTTACAAGGGTTTTCTAATCCTAATCCCAAAAAATAACTAAACCTATCCTCTGATGCCAACTATAACAACCCTGCTTTTTATTACAAACTTAAACATGATTTTTTACATAAAATCTTCAGATGATACAACATTGAAGATATAGAGGTATAGTGTATTTGGGGCTTAGGGTCATTACATGACAAATTAAAACATGAAAAACAATATCTTTATATAAAACATCCTTTACATGACCACTAAATTCCATCATACTTATCATTTCATGGGATAACCCGAGGACATTTATAAAAAACGGTGAGCTACAAAGCCCAGTAAGGGATTAATCATGGAATAAGATGAGGAATATAATAAATTTTAGAAAATAGGCATATCAATAGATCACAAGATAAGCATAATTATAAAGTCATGATAATGCATGATAATAATAACATGGGAATGTGGCAATAACACTTAACATGGAATTAGCATGAGCCAAGGCTCATTGAACATGGAGCATGAGTAAAACCTCATTTCACATGAAGAATGAGTAAACACTCATTTCACTTGAATTAAAATGAGTAAACACCCATTTCACATGACGTATCATGATACTATACCCAATTCATTGGAGCGCTATAAGGGCACACCCTTCTTAAACATTTCATTTCATGCATAAATATGCCACATGGATCATATAACATTGAATCATTCATCAAAGTAATTTTTCCATGATAAATGAATGTGTAATATATACATGAAAATATTTAAACTATAATTAAATGTCCATAAAGGTAAATACCCTTGATAGTGAAATGGGCATGGTATTCACTACACAATGACTTTTCCATGGAAAAGCGTGGTGCAATTTCAACATCATAAAGAAAAGACATAAGAACTCATAAAAATGGTTGATGGGGGAGAAAGGGGCGCCTCATTATATTTACATGACATGGATATTAATGGGGTCATATAGATACATTTCCTAAAAAAATTAAAGGAATTAAGATTCATGATACAAAATAATTGCTTGAATGTATATGAGGAGAGTGAAATTCTATTCAGAATTTCTTCACAGTAACGGGTGTACATGTGAGACATTTATTGAGAGAGAAAGGGGTCTCCCATAATTAAAACATAAAGTGGGAATTATGGTGAAGGTGAGAAACCATAATTAAACATTTATAATTTAAATTAAAAGGGAATAAAAATTTAATGAATATTGTACAAAAATGAGAGAGGAAGAAAAACTCTTTCTTGGTAGTTTGCTTCCATAGGCTTGAGAGTGGCTTCTTGGGAGCTTGGGTAACCTTGGGGGGATTCTAAATAGAGGAGGGCATAGGTTGGACTAACACAAAAGGCATTGAGAAAAGAGGAAGTGGGATCTTGGGTGAGTTTATATAGGAAAGGTGAGAGAAATCTTTATTTTTTAGGTTTGGGGCATCTCACATTAAACTAATTCTAACCACAAACCAGCCCATGGTTTTACACATGGTTTTTGGAAAAGGTAAGTAGAAAAAAATATTTTATATGGACAGAGTCTGAAATTTTTCAAATAATGTGGTGGCATATGTGGAGGTGAGTCACACTCCTAAGGAAAACAATTTAAAAAGAAAAAATGTTTAATAAGTCTTGAATGGTCCACTAATGCTTTGTAAAATAAATCAAACAAACCCAAAATCACATTATTTTAATGGTAAAACATATATTTTCTGAAGAATAAATTTTATTGTTTTTCATTACATCACTATTTTGTCATTATGATGGCATAAAACACATTATATATTTAAATGGTATTTAATCTTCACAAAAAAATGTGACTGTCTCAGAAAATTATGAAAAATTTACCATTGGATAATATGGATGTCCTGATTTCAGAAATAATATTCATTTTAACTATATAATTTTTCAAATATATTAACTTTCACGTTTAAAATAAAAAATGATATTTACAAAAAAAATCATGGGTTTTGAAAAAAATGGATTTCAAACCTTAATAAAAATTACAATTGCATTTATAAAATTATACGATCATTAATATTTAATAATAATAATAACATTTTATTAAAATATTTCATTAATTCAAAATTCCATTAATTTATCAAAATATATTACTTAGTTGAACAGTAACTAAAAATACTATTTGTGCATTAAAACTATTTACAAGGTAGAAATAATAAAATGAAAGTATATTCATTATTATATACAAAAATAAAGTACATAACCATAGTGGTAAGGTCTTGTTTCATAACTCCTAATAACACTTTCATAAGACTTAAGAGTAAGGTGTGTGATGGTGACAGACTCTTTGGGTGGCTCAGATAACATTGCTGGGGTGGTAATCTCTATCAACATACAATAATCTCATAGGCAGTCCCACTCATGCCTAACATATTCTAGCTCGGCTAGGGATTGGTCAAGAGCAAAGCCCAAATACACAACCTCCTTTTCGATCTCTGACAAATGTCCTTCATATGGGGATGCACTATTGGATGAGGCCATCACTTCCTTTGTCTGAGTAAATTAGATTTGTTAAAACCCTATATTTATACAAATCATGTGATCACTATTCAATAACCATATTAGAAATGGTCACTATTCTTAATATAAAACCAAATAATTTGACATTTTATATAAATATTTTACATAAAGTGACATTTAATTAGATCAAGAGGGATTTACATTAATGAAATTTTGGGTCGTTACAGAGCCCCTCAGCTAGCTCAGGTCAGCCAAAAGGGAGAACACAAATAAAGGTTCATGAGATAACCAAGCGCATGATCATGAGTGTCAGACTAGAGTATTCCACTGTGCAGGGTGGCACGGTTTCAGGGGTGGGTGCAGAAGAATGCTCGTAGAGAACCGGTATGTGGAGGTACTGGGGAGGGGGATAGGAAATTCGATGAGAAGGCTGGGAGGAGTAGGCTTATAAATCTAGATGAGAAATCATTTTGTTTAGATGTAAAATGGTATTTTTAAAGTGGGCTCAAATCTCAAAGGTCTGATGTCCCCACATGAGATCTCGACTGTTCGATCCAATATCGGGTTTGAACTCCTCCACTACGGTATTAATGTTGCATTTCATTGGACCGTCCGATCACTTACACGGATAATCTTAGCCCTTCATCTGTATTTAAATACCACGTCTCTCCATAAACATCTGATCAAACTAGAGTTATAATCTCAACTATAGATCCCCTTTTATTACCGTGGAAGTAACCACCGCCGTCCGATCATTTATCGGTCGATCTAGATTGTTTGATCTTTTCCACATCCCCTTCCTCGCATATTCTTATTCCTACAGCTTCTGAACCCGTATGAATAACTTTCTCCTATATTATTTTTTCTTCTTCAACCCATTAAGCTCTTTATATCTTACCATGGTGTCTCCCTTCACATTTTCCACAGACCCGACACACTCAGTTTATTTTAAACCGAATCCCTTTGGACCCCATGTAAGTTTTCCAAGTTTTATATATATATATATATATATAATTATACATTATCGACGATCGATCTACTTTCTCTTGATTAGAGTATTTTTTTCTTCGGCATAAGCCTCCTCTATAGTCCTCTTTTATCATTACATGTATAATCCGAGGGTATATAAAAACACAGTAACAGAGTTTATTACACACTAAATTTTTACCCTAAAAACATGTGGGTTATCTCTTCTCAAGAACCTCTCCAAATTCTTCTTAGCCATGCCTCCTCCTTGAATACAATAAGGGTTTAATATACCTTGTCTTCTTTGTGAAAAATCTATATAGACACGTTGTATATATGGTTATATATACATATAGTCATAGAGTTTATATAAGTCCCATATCGTACGGTTTTTCTTAAGTCTTCTAACTATTGTTTATCATTTCTTAAGTCATGTTTTTTAAAAACTTATGATAATTGTGTGTGTTATTTTTCAGTATCAGTTTTTTTTATAAAACCCTTATATACCTTTTTTGTATATATGATTATATGTTCATATAAATGTTCATTATGAAACAAATAAGTTTTGTTTAGGTGTTTTTGAAATGGTGAATGTATAATTTTTTTATATACATGTAAATCATGTAAGTATCCTTTCTTATTGTTTTTAAGTGGATTATTCAAATATATATATATGGTTATATGTATATACTTATAATTTTTTAGCATAACCCGAAATAAGTTTTCATAAAACATATTTTTTGTGATTAAATTACGTTTTTTGGGATGTAAAATATTTATAATTAATTATTAAACCTTTTATTGGTTCTGATATTTCAATGAATACACTTTGTTTTTATATGGTTTTATATAATTTCTTTAAACCCACATGTATGTGTATGAGAACCACAGTCAAACAAATGCATGCATAACTCTTTTTTATAAGGAAGGAATAGTATTTTGATTATGCAATAATATATATTCATGCTTAAAAACATGTAGAGAAATATGTTTAATTATATTATTATTCATAAATGCTTCACACAAAAAATTATTTTTCATCTAACCTATCATACATAAATTCACAAAGAACCCACCACTCTAAATATGTTTAGTTTTGTTTTGTTTGGAATTCCCATTTATCAACATATGATTTAAATATAAATGAAAACTATATTATATTCCAATTTATTCATTTTGGAAATATAAAATGTTTATTTTCATGAAATAAGGATTTTGAAATTAAAGGGTTATCATTTTATGTGAAAAATAATGAATAATCATTTGTCTTATGTGCATTAGTTGTCATCACATATGCTATAGTATGTATGCCTATCCACACATGTCACTGATTAATTTTTTATAAATATAAAATTGTTAGTATTGACAATTAATGCATGATTCACTTTATATATGTAATTTATAAAGAATAAAATTTAACTATTATGAAAATTTTTGGTTTATAAAATAAATTATTCAAAGTGGTTTGGGACACTATGAATAATATGAAATGGGAAATTAAATATTCAAAGTGGTATGGGACACATTGAATATATGAGATAAGACATTAAATATTCAATGTGGTATGAGACACTTTAATGATATGAACTTATTAGACATATGAGGATTGTATTGGACATATTAAATAATGGGGTTGGGACTAGTTAATGAAAGCCCCAAGATGAATTTTTAGATCTCATGAGACAATTTAGGTCATGGAATGAGGCCTTGACATAGTTTGGGATTATTCATTCCCTCACTATTTTTTAGTATATGACCAACAAAGTGATTATTAGACTAGTATAATACACTTTGTTAAGAGCCTAACTTATCAGTATCAAAACAAGAAAATTCACATGTAATAATGTATATTCAACACTTATTTTCTAAAATATAAAATAAATTCTACTATTTTAGCTTCTATTTTAGGATTTTCAAATTTTAAGAAAGGAATTAATGTTATCATTTTATTCGTAACTCTGATCAAGTATTACCTATGTCTATATTAAATACCTGCACCTATAAATGTCACACATAATATAGTTTAATTTAACTATCGATTTATATGCCGCACAACATACAATTTGTATAAATATCTTGATGATTGAAATGTGTTACATTCGTAGTCCGTTTAATTCTCCCTAAAATGATTACTGGTAACCATGAAAAGATGTTAAAGTTGAGAATCATTTATTGAGGTTTTATTCTAATTATGAATTTTTTTTATTATTTTAAAAGGAAAGTTTTTATGAGTTTTTACTTGAAATATTATATTTATTTTAAAACCCCCTTACTAGGCATTGTTGTGCTCACCTTGAGTTTTCAATTTATTGTTATAGTTTTACTAGGTTTGAGTTACACTATGGGGTGGCTGTTGTGTAAGACTTTTCTGTTCAGTATTAAAGTATTATAATAATTGTATGTGGCTTTCCAGAACCCAAACCACAAATATCCTCTGTATGTAACATGATGTGTAATTCTCTAACATTTCATTTATTTATAAAAATTTACACACAATGTTTATTAACGCACTCACTCCAAGGTTTCTGGGGTCGGGAAGTGACAGTTGGTATTAGAGGATGGTTAGACAACCCAAGAAAATCATATCAATAGTAAATATTTAATTCTATATTACTTAGTAGTATTCTTCTTAAAAGTATCAGATGGCAGAAAAATCAAGTCTGTTTTATCTTATAATCAAAATAATAGAGACTATAGTTTTGAAGTCCTGTTTAGAGGGATTTGAGTCATTTAAAAACCTTATTCTATAATGTAAACATCTCTACTATGTATCATAATCTCCTTATGTTGTTTAACTCCACCAAGGATCGGGCTTTGACTATTTCCTTACAGTTCATGTTGAACTTCCATTATATGAACATAAAGAAGTGTAATTTGAGGGTCTGTTTAAATTATTCACCCCAGCTAAGAATTTTCAATCCCCCAAGGACTTTTATAAGGCTTCACAAAAGGGTGACCTCTGAGTAGCGTATCTTTGTCAAATGGTGACCTACGATATTTCTGGTCAAGTTATGTTTTTCAAAATAATTGTGGATGAATCTTTCTGTTTGTTTTATAGACATCAATTTTATTCCAATTTCATTGAGATTCATACACATCATGCTTTTATATCATCAACATTTAGATGTCCATTTGCAGTTGATCCATGTTTCTCATGCTGTAACTAGACCAAGAGACTGAAGAGTTTGGAACTGTTTTAAGGATCTATTTAACTGGGAATTGGGGAAATCACAAACATCGGTGGTATCTATGAAGGGACATCACGGTGGATTTCATAAAGTTTGTGTATGTGAGTTTGTGAGGGAACAAATGAATATGTAACACCCTGAGTTTCATGAACATTGTCTTAAATTCATAATGATATTTTTTGTTTTGGTATTTTAATATGTATTTGAAAGATAAAGTCTCTATTTTAGTATGGTTATTATTTATTAAAAAAATTTCCTAAAATTTTCAGATGGAATACGAGAGGTCACTAACCAACCTTTTGTCTTAACCAACAGAGATACTAGATGTTATAATGATATATTCATGTTCTTAATCATACTTCCATTTCACAAACCTTTGTTTATCTTGCAATCGCCTCTATCAAGAGTCCCTTAGATCAAATGTCCACCAGAACTATCAAGTGTACAATTCTGTTTATTCCCATATGGAAACTTCACAAGTTGAAGAATATAGGCATAGAGGCAATTATCGTGAATTTATCTCCCTCTGTTTCACTCTCTCGTAAAATTTCCTAGCCATGGGGAACTTTCGAGATGCTTCATGGATGGGTGATCTTCGAGGACCTTATCTATTCCAGGTCATTCATTTCAGAATGTATGGGAGGCTCTATGGAATTATAAGTCTCATGCATGTAATTTTTTTAGCTCTATAAGGATCATGTTCAAGTAAAAATCACTAAGCTCCATACCCCCCATGCCTCTCTCTCTAAAATAGAGTGCTTCACACATAGGTTTAAACCTAATTTCTCAAGGTGTATCTAGGATAGAGAGATTGATGATCTAGGAACCATAATGGGAATCCACAAGAAAAAATTAGTGGATTATCCATAGTGGTGGACCTTGTAAAGGTATTAAACTAAACTTTTTGTTAATCAATGTTTTGTTAATCAATAATAAATAAGACATATCTTTTAGTGGAGTTGATGTTAATGTTGGAAGTTGGTGTTGTAAATAATAAGAACTTGAAAGAATTGCGAGTATGCAATTATTTGAATGGGGGATAATGTGATATCTTGAACATATTTTATGTGTATTAATAATATTTTAATAATATTAATTTTTTTACTTTTCTTAATTTCCATTCTATCCAAAAATTGCCTAAAAAATAAACAGAAGACATATTTTATTCAATTAAACACGAAAACATTATATTTCAATAATTCTAAAAGAACCTTACAAACCTAGGACACCTACTAGGAGACCAATCAGTATTACCTAGAGACCCCCAAACACCACTAACATGCCAATAAAATAATAGAAGTCATTCGGATCTGTCACGGTAAAGAATAATATGGAAGGAATAATAACCATTGTAATGATAATTAAGGGTATGATGAGCACCATCTTCAACAAGTTTTTTTTGAGTTTGGAATACACTAAACATGTATTTATAAGGGTCTTATTAACCATTGAAAATACATGTGATTGTTATTTTTATTTCCATTAGAGTGTGTAGGTGACCGTTGGTGTTTTAACGGTCATAAGGTTTCGTAACTGTTGGGTATGTTATGTATCTTGTTTATTTTATGCATAATTAATATGAAATTATAATAAATATACTAAATATTTTAGCTATCATACTTATTTTATGAACATAAGAGTTTTAAATATTTGAAAATAATTTATTAGTTATATGTTTTCAAGAAAATTTAATGTTTTGAAAGAATATTTCTCCATGAATAATTATCCTGCCTCTTGATAAAATGAGAGGTAAACAAATATTTTATGAAGAAATAAATATATATCACATGATTTATAATATTATAATGTTTAACTTATTTTAAATACTAAAATAGTATTAAATAAGGGTATAATTTATTATAAAAGACTATAAACATGATGAATATATTGAAATGAATAAAATAAATGAAGTTGTATTAAAGCTTAAAATAAATTTGAAATCATGTTTTGAAACACCAATAATGATAAAGGGTTATTTTTTTTGTAATGGTGTAATATAGTCTATGAAATATGTTGTGTTAAAGTTGAAATCATGTTTTATTAAAATCATTGTTATAGTATTTAATGAAAATAAAATTTTCTTTTAACTTATTTTGAAGATTGATAAAAAATTATGTGCAACCCTTAAAGGCCAGCCCATAAGCCAGCCAAGGGAGGAAGCTCACACTGTCTCCCTAAAGAGTGGGTGGATGGACCTGAGCCCCTCAACTAGCTCGGGCTTTCCATAAGGGAGAACAAACCCAAATGTTTGTGAGAGGCCAGAGAAGTGGATCGAGAGTGTTAGACCAACGTGCGCTGACGTGCGGGGTGGCACGACTATAGGGGTGGGTATAGAAGTGTTCCTGTAGAGATCCAGAATGGGGTAGTACTAGAGAGGGGGATAGGGAATTCTAAGAGATTCCTGGGAGAACTAGGATTATAAAGTTGGCCAAGAAAGCATTCCATTTGAATGTGGGACATGTTTTTTAAAGAGGGATCTAATCTCAATTGTCAGATCTCGTTGTGCGAGATCTGGACCAGCCGATCCAATATTCCCTTAGAACTCCTCCACCGCTATATTTACACTACTTTTCTTTGGACCATACAATCACAGATGTGGTTAATCTCATCCCTTTATCCATTTTTGAATCTCGTATCATTGCACAACCAATCAATCAAACTAGAATTATAATCCCAACCATCCATCTCCTTTTACAACTGAGGAAGCAACCACCATCATTCGATCAAGTATCGGTCGATCCGGAGTATCTGGTTCTTTCCACAACCTAATCTTCACGTCTTCTTCTTCCTTCTGCTTCATGCCACACCAGTCCACATCACTTTCTCACCCTTTATTTTTTATTCTTTAACCAGTGACACTCCTTCTCTCAATCCATGACGTCTCCCTTCTCATTTCCACACATTCGACACCCTCAGTTGATTTTAAACTGAACCCCTTTGGACCCCATGAATGTTTTACATGTTATATATATGAATATATATAAAATTATACATTATCAACGATCGATCTACTTTCACTTGAATAGAGTATTTTTTTCTTCTACATAAGTCTCATCTCGGGTCTTGGTTTATAATTAGATGTTTAATCTGAGGGGAATATAAAAATATACATACACAATTTAGTATAATCTCTCTTTTCACCCTTAAATCTAGCGGGTTCTCTATTCTCAAGAACCACTCTACACTATTCTAAGACCTATCTCCTCTTTGAATACAACAAGGGTTTACTATACCTTTTCTTCTATTTTAAAAACTTATATACACACTTTGTATATACGGTTGTATATATATTTTCATACAACTTATATAATTCCCTTACCAAACCATTTTTCTTATGTATTCTATGTGTTGTTTATCATTACTTCAATCAAGTTTTTTTTTAAAACGCATGACAATTGTATGTGTTATTTTTCTGTTTTGGTTTTTTAAATAAAACCTGTATATACACTTTTTGTATATACTATTATATGTACATATAAATGTTCATTATGTAACAAACCAGTTTTTTATGTGTTTTTCAAATGGTGAAAGTATACTTTTTTTATATACATGTAAATCATATATGTATCCTTTCTTGTTGTGTTTATGTAAGTTATAAAAATATATATATACGGTTATATGTATATAAGTATAACATTTTTTCATGACCAGAAATATGTTTTCATAAAACCGATTTTTGGTGATTAAATTAAGTTTTTGAGATGTACTACATTTATAAGGATTTGTTAAACACTGTTTAGGTTATGAAAATCCCATGAATACACTTTGTGTTTACATGGTTTTATAATTTTTTTAAACCCATATGTATATGTATCAGAATCCCAATCACAAAAATTCATGCATTCTTATTTTTTAGAAGTATGGAATAGTTTTTGATTATGCATGAATACATTTTCATTCTTAAACACATGTAGTAAAATATGTTTAATTTTATTATCATCCATGAATGCTTCACACGAAACAATTGTTTTCCATATAAAATATTTCACTTCAATTCACAAAGAACCTGCCACTCTAAATGTGTTCAGTTTAGTTTTTTTGGTATGAACATTTATCAGCGTATGATTTAAATATAAATGATAGCTATGTTAAATTCAAAATTTTGAATTTTAGAATATAAAATATTTATTTACATGAAATAAGGATTTTAAAATATAAGGGTTATGATTTTATGTGACAAAACATGAATAATAATTTGTCTTATATGCATTAGATATCATCAAATGTGATTTATTATGTCTACTTATCCACACATGTCATTGACTAATTTGTTATAACCATATAGTTTTTAGTGTTAAAAATTAGTTCATGATTCATTTTATATATTTAATTTCTAAAGAATGAAATTTTACTATTGTGATCATTTTTTCATTATTAGAAAAATTATTCATAGTGGTATGGGACACTTTGAATAATATGAAAAGAGAAATTAAATATTCAATGTGTTATGTGACACCTTGAATATATGAGATAAGAAATTAAAAAATAAAAGTGGTATGAGACACTTTAAATTTAAGACCTTACTAGACATTTGAGGAATCTACTAAACTTAGTAAATTACGGGTTGGGGACTGGTTAATGAAATCCCTACAATTCATCAGTAGTTATAATGAGACAATTTAGGTCATGGCACAAGGCCTTGACATAATATGGCATTATATATTCCCTCATTATGTATATGTATAAGGCCAACCTAGTTATTATTCGACTAGTAGAATATACTTGGTTAAGATCCTAAATTATGAGTATTATACGAAGTAAATTCACATGGACTAATGTTTATTCAACACTAATTTTCTAAACATTAATATAAAATCTAGTAGTTTATCTGAAATTTTTTTATTTTTAATTAGTGATGAAAGTAATTAATGTTATCAACTTATGCGCAACTCTGATCAAGTGTTACTTTTATGTATATAATCTATACCTACACCTTTTCATGTCACACTTATTATAGTTTAATTTAACTCTTGATTTATATGTTGCACACCATTCAATTTTTATCAATATGTATAATATTGAAATGTTTTACAATCGTAATCCTGTTAATTGTCCCTAAATTGTTTACTGGTAACCTTGAAAAGCTACTAACATTGAGAAGTATGTATTGTAGTTTTCTTATATAATATTTTTCATGATTATTTTAAAAAGAGATGTTTTTAAAGGGTTTTAATTGAAATATTATACTTATTTTAAAACACCATAACTGAGCATTTTTGTGCCCACCCTATATTTTCATTTTTTATAGGTTTTTTATGTTTGAGTAAAACTATGTGGTGGTGGATTTTTTGAGTTTTTTCTGTTCATTATTTAAGGATTATAATAACTGTATCTAGTTTTACAGAACCTAAACCACAAAGATACTCTTTATGGAATTTGATGTGTAATTATTCATTATTTCATTTATATATAATGAAATTTATACACCATGTTTATTAACGCAAAGGCTCCAGGGATTCTGGGGTCTGGGAGTGACAAAAATAGTTAAAAATGTAATCATACTCTTATTATAATGGAAAATGTGAGTTTACTGGCCATAACAATTGTAGTAGATTTTATAACATAACGGAAAATAAATCCTGATATTGTTTACTATTTTCCTTAGTGATAATATTTATCAACGATATTTTGGGATATTATAAAATTCATGATGATTATATGAAACATATAAGGATTTTTCTTTAAATATTTTTATTTCTAGGTTGCGAAACATATATTAAATGGTGTAAATTATGATAAAAGTAATTTTATGTAATGGTTATATTTTTGGAGTTAACTATTGGGGAAAACCTGATTGAGTAAAGGACAACTATTATCACTACAAAAATATAGGATATTAACAGCATTTTGCTTTATTAGCACTAGATAAAAGCACTAATAAATACACCATTTATTAGTACGTCAAAAACTGTTGAATAATTCCCCCTTTATCAGCACTAAAAAATCACTAATAAACAGATTTTTTATTAGTGTTGAAATAGAACTAATATTGGGTCCCTTTATTAGCACTAATAAAAAAGAATTGATAAAGGGCGGCCCTTTACCAGTGATAGAAAAATAACTGATAAATGTGGTCCCTTTATCAACACTAGTAAAAAGTTGCTGATAGAGACCACCCATTTTACAATGATATCAAAAAAATGGATAATATTGGGGGGGGGTTATCAATGCTAGTAAAAAATCACACATAAAGGAGGGTCATTGTCAGTGATTTTTTACTAGCTCTGATAAAGGGAAAATTTCATAAAAAAATTATAAATAATAGAAATAATATAATAACATAAAAATAAATTTATATTGATATATTTATACATATATAATATTTCATTAAATATGATTTATACATGGATAAATTTGCATTTACACATAATATATAAAATATTTGGGAAAAAATAGATTATAAAATAATTAAAAAAATAACATTAATTATTAATTTTCTAATTATTATTTTTAATAGTAATTTAATAAGAATTTGAAGATAGAAAAAAATCAATAAATCAATAAATGCTCTAAAATAATTTGAAAACATTACTCAATATTCAAAAAGACTTATATTTTAATCCATGGATCTTTTGAGATCTACCACATATCAAATAAAATATTACAATGATCTCTATGAACTTGTGACCAGGGGCATTTGGGATACATTTTTTGTGGAAAAAATATCCAAAATCCCAGAAAAACTGAATTTTTAGAAGGGGTGTCCTAATTTTTTAACATTTGATGGATTTTAAGCCTTTTTAAGGGGGTATTATTATCTTTCATTGTTAGAGATAAAAAAATTTCCAAATTATTACCTTCATATTGATATTATGGTTTTAATGTTTAGTTTTTTTTCACATTTTCTTGTTATTTGTAATCAAATATAAAGAAATATAGACATAATTTTTATATATTAAATCATCAAAATTTTATTTTATGAATATGTAAAAATACATATATATAATATATATTTCTAAAAAAACTTAATTTAAAATAAAAATAATATCAATTTTATTTAAAATTAAAATATATACATATATATACATATACGATTAATGTATATATTATTTGCGTGTGCATTTTTATATATAGATATATATTTATCTATATATTCTAATATATGTATATAAATATTAATATATAATATATGTAAACAACTATAATATGTAAGATTATATTGATATATGCACATGTTTTTATAAATACGTATGTATGTATGTATGTAAGTATGTATATAAACACACACATACACATACAAATACGCACACAAAAATCATTTTTTATATATGTATTTAAATAAATAAATAAAAATATATTTATAAATAAATATATACAAAATATAGTAAATATGGTAAACAATTTAACAAAATATTAATAAATATATATATATATATGTATTAAAATAAAGAACAAAAAAATATAGTGTTGCGAAAAAGGCTTGGGCAAATGACTGGGAGATCTCTAGTTTGAAACATGATAGAGGTAGGGGTAGAAAAAAGGCTGGAATCATGTAAAGTGTGGATAAGGGAAAGTTCCAGACTGAGTGGGTACAATCAATAATAAATTGGGGGGGGGGGCAGTTATGATAACACGTGGGGCGGGAAGAGGTTCTAATTAAAAAATTTATTCCCCTTTAACAGTGTTAAAAATCACTGAAAAAGGTGGCCTTAAAAAACATTGATAATTGCCCCCATTATCACCATTTTTTTAGCGCAATTAAAAGTGGTCTTTATCACCTATTTTGACAAGAACTTTAAAATCCAACTATAAAATATCGCTTAAATTATGTGGTCTTCGATAATGCAGATAAATCCCTTTCACTAGAACTTTTAAAATCTCAATTTGTAGTAGTGTAGGTTTAATATATTGTTGATTATAAGGTAATAAATTATTTATAGAGTTTTAGAAAAGTGATTTATAAAATATTGACTACCTAATAATTGATTAATGATTTAATGAAAATTTTATCCATAATATTTTTAGTGAATTTTATCTCATTTTTGGGATAATGATATATATTGACTTGTTTGTGACTTTAATAAATATTTAATAATACAATTTAAGGTTAAATATAGAGTTAGTAATACAAATAATATATAATATCATTATGCTTTAATGTATTAGAGATTCAAAATTATTTTTGAATGGGATTTTATGAAGAAAATATGATTAGGGTATATACAAACAAGGGTATATGATTTTATAAATAATTAACGTTGCTTGAGGAATGATAAGTAACTTAATATAGTGAAATATAGTAATGTAGATGTCATATTAGAAGTTTTATTTCTAATAATTAATATATTAAGAATACCCTCACTTAATTTAATTAGTGAGTAATAATTAAAAATGTAGGGGAGAATTTATTTAGGGGTAGAATGGAATGAACTGAGATTTTAAACCCTTTAAATTATTACAATCTTCTACAGCTTCTTTCATATGCAACACAAAGAAAATAGGAAAACTAACCAAAAAACAATTGTGACATATTAAAATTACATTATTATGTAACCATTAATAGATGAAATGATAATAATAAAAAAATTACATATTATTATTTTTCTCACCTTTAAAAAACCAATTAGAAAAGAAGATATTGTATTAGAAATTAATTTTTTTTATTGATCGTAGCTAAAATTTTATTATAATATCCAATATTCATATTTAATTATCTATTATTTCAACAGTCAATCATTATAACATTTATATGAATTAATATTAAAATAACATGATGATTAAAAGGACTTTTTTTAACAAAATCTGTTTTTCTTTATATAATCACTTATAAGATAAATTTATAAATTTTAGAATATAAATTTTAAAAAATTAACTTCTTTTTTTGATAAATTTTGTCAATATTTTCAGAGAATGTATTTTTTATATCATTCTAAAATAATCATTTTTTGGTGAAAAGTGAAAAAATATGGAATATTCTAATATTGTATCCTTTGTGATATTATCATAATATAATAATAAAATAAAAATTTTGAAACCATATATATATATATATAAATATAGTACATATATCATTTATAAATAGAACATTTAATTTATGAAACATAGGATTGACTTTTTTGAAACATTAGTAAAATTTTAATCTAAAAATGTCATTATTCATCAATATTGAAATTTAGTTTCCATCCCTTAAAAACTAAAATTAAAAAAAATGGATTTTATTTTTTTAGATCAAAATTTTATTGTTATGTAATAATAATAATATAATTTTGAAGAAAAAAATTATTATTAATATGATTAATGTTAATGACCATTATAATGTTGTCTGTGTTATTTTTAATGAATTTGATTATTAATATTGAGTAATTTTTTCTAATAAATTAAATTGATCATTTTTATATAATTAATTTAATATAATGTTTATACACACACATGTATATATAGGGAACATAAATTTAGGTTTATAAAATCAAAATATTGTAAAAATTTCAACCTTATACTTTTAATAAAATATAAAATAATAGGGTCAAAACTAGTTACCATGGAAACAAAACTTTTAAAACGTAAACATCTAGTGGTAAAAAGATTTAATCATGTTTAAAACATGTTTTAACATGGGTGGTGGAGGATTTATCAAACAGATCTCACCTCATACTTCAATAAATTATTTTTTTGAATCATTTTCCCTTGAATAGTGTAATGATATCATTGAAAATTTTCGAGTGTTCACAAAAGTGCATATTTCTTCACTTATAAAAGGGGATCAAATCCACCCTATCAATTCTCAACTTTCAATTAAATATTTCCTTGAAAAGAATAAAAATTCACTCCCCTATAATTCCCTTGAATTTATTAAATCATCTATTTACTACAATATACCCTAAGTCCATCAATTCTATATAGTTAATCAAGAGGAAGTTCAAGGTCTCAATATAATTATTACTTACTCAGCTTTTTATTCTTAATAGTTATCTTCCAATCCAATAATAACCACAACAATATAATGACACTTTTATCTTTATAATTCCTAATTTCTATCATGTTAAGGGAAAAAAATTTATTTATTCCTTTCCATCTATTAATAAAACAAATGAATGTTGATCGTGTGTACCTCCGGACTACCGCCTCCAAGAAGTGATGTTATTCTTTTCCAGCACCACCTAACATGGATGCATTGAAAAATATATTTAAGGTAACAATATTATCATTATGAAAATGTTAATATTATATAATTATAATAGTCAACATTATATAAGTGATACTAATAAGAAACAACAATAGTGAACTTTACCACCTAAAATGAACATATGAGAGTATCTTCCCTAATCTGATCCTTTTTTATACAGAACTAAATTAATATATAAATTTTAGGCTAAAATAATTACAAATACAGAAACCCCTACAATTATGTATAATATGTACTTATTTTAAAAATCATTTAATCATGAAAAAGAAACCAAATAACTTTTGTAAAACTTAACCGAATCACCACAAATAACTAACATATGAAACAAATATTTAATAAATAAATATAATATGACAATAAATGGTATTTATTATATTTAATATAGATGAATAATGTTTCTAGGAAGGTATATAGTACACTTAAATTGATTATTCAAGATGTTGGGTACATACACATGGTGAATTAGGACCAAGGAAAGGATTATTTATCTAAAATTAATTTATTTGAGACACGTTTATACTACGAACCTTGTTTATATGTAGTATATACTCCCTACTTGATTAATTAAACTATAAAATTCATTTCATTAATGTTATTAGAAGTTCAATTTCAAATTTTCTCCCATTCAATGGGTTTTTATACAAATGTTACTCATTCTGTAATAGTTTTATCGACTAAAATTCATTCACCCTGAGTCATAAATTCTCTACTGGACTATAATATTTTATTCCAACATTTCTACTTATGATTAATTTTAAATATGGTATTTTCTCTTATTATCTAATTAATATAGTTCTTTTCATTGATACCATATTATATGATGAATACCAAATAATGTTTTTTGACATTGGAATAAATAAATATCATTCTTTAAAACAAATAATTTTTTAAATGACCGTATTTCACTTCCCTAAAAACTTATCTTATCTTTTTGGGAACTCTAATATATACTATTTTGGATAATCCTCATAATTATATATGAATATTTTGAAAAGAAAAATCTTATAACTTTTTATGATTTGGATGTTCAAAAAAGGTATTTAAAAATATTTAAAATGGGTTTCCATCTATTCAAAATAAAATTTTTCATCTTACCCACCAAATTTCCGTGAAATAAAATTTATTATTCTTTTATTATAATGATAAAATAATTTTATCTAAATAATTTTATGGTTTATTTTTCATCATTATCTCAAAAATATTTACTTCTTTAGAAATTTCTTTTCAATAATTACCCTCAAAATTATCTTATACTATTTTGGGGGACTAAACACATGAATGTACATTAAAAAATCTCTTCCCTAATGATTAAATGTTTATTATTTTTATTGCAATGGATTTCCTATGTGAACACTATATATTTTATTCCTTTGATTGAAGTGTGTTCACCTAGATTTAATATAATGATTAATTGGTGGAATTATTGACTTAACTATATCCCTTTATTAATACAGTGTAAACACCATATTCTCTACTATCTTTGTTGAAGGGTTTTTAACCATAATTTTTTTGATATCGGGGAATCTAATCCAACAAACTTCCCTTTGTATGGAAACATCATCAGAGATTCCATTGTCTAATATAACAATTAGATTCTCCTCATATATGAATACCATTAGATGAACTCCACCAAAATCACTAAAGTGAAACATTATTTTTGAGAGAGAGTGGTTAGAATACCCCCTTGACTTGAACTTCATGAATTGTTCATACTAAGTTCACCAACCACCATACTTATTCAACATAAGAAACTATGTTATGGTCCTCCTATTATAAACTTTCGGTAAAAAAATCCAAACAAACAAACAAGACCCTGACAAGGAAAAAAACTGGTATCCCATATCATGGAGGCCCACCTCTGTGATGGTCAATCCTTATTAGCCCCAATCATTTCATCATTCTCAAATTACAAAGGTATGTCAATTACCTTCAAATAAAGGGCCATTACCTCCTATAGATTCTATACTCCAATCCAAATTTTACTGGATTCTATCCATTGATTCAAGCCATGGTTGATCACAAGTAGCTTCAATTATCGATTCTGGTTACTACCAAGGAAAAATGCACATAAACCTATTATTTATACTATGTCTTAAACCAAAATTTCCTTTCATGAGTTTGTGAAGAATGATTATTGGTTTTACCCTTAGTAATTTCTCATCACAGTGACATATGTATAACTCTTAAACAACCTATGGAACATCATTTGGATACCAGAAACAAATCCATCCTTTAGCCTAACTGTATTCTTTTGGATCAAGACCACTACCTTTGAACTCATACCGAAGCTACCCCTTCTAATTACTCTCACTCCACTATTCTTATTCTGATATTATGAAATTTACAAACTAAATCCCATCATAATTTCAATTTATGGTCATCCTTATAGTCTAGACACAAGTTTCATTTCATTATTACTGAAGTGAACTCCTTGCAGTAAATATAGGAATAGTTTAGTTTCACTGCAACTCTCACCAAAAATCAATCCATGAGACTTTATCTGATGGAATTTTTTTTGGAATCTATTGATTGGACCTTATCCTTTCAGATATTTCCTGAAATATTTTTCCAGTGAAGGATATGTTTTTGACCTCATCTTGGACATAGTGCTAGTGAAATATCTCTATCTAGGCCCAAAATTGTATCTTATGGAAATTCAAATCTAAAAGTTTCTAACACATTACCCAAAAAAAATTCCTAACATTAAAACCCAAATATCTCCCACTTTTGAATTTTTTTCCCCATGTTTATACCAACAATCTACCACTTGAATATAATTCTAAAATCACAAAAAGTACCACTTTCTGATTTTCCATTCACCTTTCATTCCATTTCATGGTCTGTAGAGTTCTCTGTCCCATGAAACTTTAAATTGTTAATTCATTCCCTGAAGAAATGTTTCCTCAGTCCTTCCAGAACTATGATATGTTGTTTCACTAGAATCATGATACTCATGTGAATGCCTCTTAGATGATCCTATAAAGAAAACATGAATCAATTTTTCATACATCCCAACATTGTTCAATACCAATCAACAAAACTACAACATGTACTATGTCCATGGCCTTATTCAATCAAATTATTCTACGCTTGAAAACTCTATATCCATGTTCATACAAAATCAAAGAACTCATTTAGTACAACGGATTTCAACAACATCATCAGACTCAATCCATTTTGAATTTATATATTCATAAAGATCTGATGTTCTCAACATGAGAAAATCCCACTAAAAACTTCCATCAAGTGAATCCAAGGATTTCATAGACCTTATCTATGACTTCTCTATTCTAGTTTCACCTCTTTAAGTGTCTATCTTATAGGATAAATCTATCTATTTTATCTAATTACCCTCTAAAAAATCCATTCTAGAAAGCATGGAAACAATGCAAAGAAATGTTTCAAAGTCTTGAGGTTTTTATTTTTCAGCTTCAATATAAAACAAATTGATTCTAATTAATTTTTATATGATAGAAAAAACAATGAAATTTTTTAAATTTCATGCACTTAATATTCTCTTCTTATAAACCAATATCCAGTCCACCTACATCATGGTTCTTCTGAAAAAATATAATTTTAAGTATAATGTATTTTTATGAGAGAGACCATTAGAACTTTGAAATATATCTATGACCATTGATTATTTCATTCTGTTACAAGTATTTCTAGGATAAATTTTCATGACATAGAGTTATTATCCTCTTTTCTCCCTCACTTCATTATACTCATGAAAATCATTTCTCAAATTCTGCTTTTTAGTCATCTGATCTCTACCATGAAAAAACTCTTTCTGGTCATCACTATACAAAGAGAGAATCCTATCTTGACAATTCTATAACAATGAATTCCCTTAATCGTGTATACCATGATCTACCACATTCCTCCCATTGCATTTGATCATTATTCAAATAAATATATAACCACTCCATTCCTCCATATAATAATTGTTCATATGGAACCATCATATCAATTTGATTCTCTGGGATAAGCCACCTACTCCCCCTCAACATAAATTGATCAATTATCCCCACGGTAACTTTTCTTGACTACTACTAGGCTAGAAAACACTTTGGTAACACCTGAATCGTCCAAATTAGCTAAAATTTACTGTAAAATACGATGCAATTCTTCTAGATAGTTGAACATATTTTCCTAATCCATAAATACAAATATTTTGAATAGAAAACCAAAAAACCTTATAAAATTTATATCATAACCAATAGTTTTTTTTCTAATTGATTCTCTATACAAAAGAACTAATAAACAATCCTAGTGTAGAATCATCATCATTCTTCCAATTCAACATCCTCAACCATTGGAACATAAACATAGTTCCCCTCTAATGAAATTCACTTAATCAAATAATATAAATTCTAATGAAACTAGATGAATGTAAGGGATCTTAATTAATTATTCTATAATCTCCAATAATATCCTCATGCTCCAAATGTCTCAATGATGAATAGAAAACACTGCATAAATCTTATGACTAATAATAATTTTGAATTCAAAGAAGCCCAATAGTATCACCTTTATCTTATAAGTTTAAATATTATGGAAAATCAATAAAAAAATTTAACAAATAAACCCAATAGTCTCTCATCTAAGATCAAACAACCACCTCAACAAAAAAATTCCATGGTTTTAATCCAATCAAGAGTACATTCTATCACCTAGTAAGCTCATCCAGTATCAAAAATTCTTATAAGCGACATCCTTCAAGGAAATTGAAATGATAATCTTAAAAAACTCAACGATACATGAAAAGTTTCATGATAATACCCTTTGACACTACTTTCCCATTATCAGACGGCATAACTAGAACCTCACTTTGATGTCATTCATTAAGAATCTGATCATCTAGACCACCGTACATACATTTATCTAAAAACATCATTGTATATTACTCTGTTACCTATAACTATCAGATGAAACTACTCCATGAATACCACCAGATAAAATCCACTAGAAGATTCAATGTGAAACATTATTCAAGAGAACTTGTGATTATATGATACCCCTTGACTTTAGGTTTAGGAACTGGTTAAAACAATCACCCAAACATCATACCAAGTAGAAAAAAGAAACCATTCTCTAGTACTCTTATGACTCCCTTTTGCAGAACCAAAATAAGAAACAAAAAAATAATGAAACATGAAAGGAGAAATCCTAGGTATCCCCTTTCAAGGATGGACAACTCTACCGTAGTCATTCCTTATCAACACCAGTTAGTCCATTTTTCTCCCAATATATAGTTGGTCCAATGAACATCATATAAAGGTAATCATATAGTAATCTAGTTAGAAATTTCATCCAAAATTCATGAGTATCCATACAATTATGGAAGACATGGTCAATCACCAGTAGCTTTGACCACCTCAAATAATAACTGTCACTAGATGGTGCATATCACACAATGATTCACATTAAGACTTTAACCAACCTATAGAATATAACTATACATAACTACACATGTGGCCTCTGTAATTCCACTATGACTTGACTGTAAAATATTAGCTCATCAAAAAGTTTACCCTTTAGATTTCCCATACATCACTATAACCATTCCACTAGTCTAACATTCTATTATTTTTGTATATTTATATTCTCAATAAAGGCAAATTATATTAGTCCTGACATACTGTTTCTTCCGATAATCCTACCAAAGTGTTCTCCTTATAGTGAATAGAGGAACTGTTTACCTACACTACAACACTCCAAAAACACCATCTAATGGGGTTTTACATTCAACATCATCCATAAATCTCATTAATGTGAATTATATTTTATCTATCTCATATTATACATGGATATTGATAAAGATCTTCAAAAAGATAATAAATTGTTTATTCAAAGCATTGGACTTTAGAATGTTTCCAACACCTTACAAGGAATTAATTTCAAAAAAAAACCCAAAAATTATACTTAATATATTTGAATACCAAATTAATATGTAGAGGTATATAATTTTATGATTATTGATAAAATTATGTATGTTTTCTTTATATAATTCCATTTAAAATAGATATAAAACATTTTTTTCTCCAGGGGTTCATTATGATGAATGGTTTAATTATTATGACATTCATATTTATGGATTATAATGGGTAAATTCCAATATCACCGTCTAATTCATTGGTTTATATTGATATATCATGCTAAATTCAAGATTTCATAGAATATATTTATTCACATAGGCCTAGGAGAATTGTGTTTTCTTAGATCTTTATGTCACGACCCCCTCCCCACAAAGTGTACCCCTCCTGGGCCGGCAATGTGAGAAGGGAGATAATGACCCCCGAGTCCCGCCTCCAGTAGGCCCCGGGTTGGTGACTAGCACCGAGGGTATAATACACACACAAATGGGAGGCATTACCCTCTAAGAGAACACATGCGGAAGAGAGAGATAGAATAAACACCAATCAACTCCAACATTGAACTGAGATATAAAAGGAAACCAAGTACATATATGAAATGTCATGAAAAAGTGCTACAACTGAAAGGGGAAACTAAAAGTACCCAAAAGAAAGTAAAACGACAGTGACCACAAGCCCGAACAGCTCCTGCAACCACAAGCTAATAGTGACCAGCCTGATCTCCAACTTGCTTTAAGTAACCTGTAAAACATTTTATATATACATAGGGTGAGTATAACAGTATACTCAGTAGGATCCTCCCCAAAGCCTCTCGTGCAAAAGTAAAGAGAGCATGCTAAATCACAGTGAACCACAAGTGAAACTAACTCGTTACCTAAACAGGTATACTAAGTTCCCAACCTCACCATAGATACTCTCACCAATTAACGCATACAAGAATATAGCATGTAGTAAATAATATCAAGTGTACCCTGCTACTACTTCCCAACTAGTTCGCCGCTTTTCCCCAATGACATACGTCCTGTGAATCTCTCTCCAAGGCTTGCCCGCAGACACCTGGGCTAAGCTCCACAATCTGCACCTCGTGCACCACATAGGCTTGCCTGCAGACACCTGGGCGAAGCACCACACCGTCCTCACAACCAATAATAACTAGGTAGTTTCCGAGAGCCACCACATCCCGTATAACGTGTATCATACATCGGGTATAATACCTCAAGACATTACAGCCCATACTCTGAGTAAGGATCCTCAAGCCATTATAGACTATACACGTTACACCTATAGTAGTCCATAGGATACTATATCCAGAATATATGTGTGTGAAATAACCACAAGCCATTACAGCCCTCTACACACATATATGGGTAAAACTAACCACTGTGCCTACCAGCACAAATATCTACCAAGAGAAGAGAGCGGGGCCAAAGGGGGTAGTCAGCCATTCAACCTCCCATCAGAATGTTGGGGAAAAAACCCCCCAAGGGCTCATAATCCCTGGGGTGTCAGTTGCCCTTACTGACAGGGTGGAGTAGCGTATAGAAACACAAAAAGTACAGAATATATATAACTCACAACCACACTATGGACATTACCTAGTCATAGGCACAACTGCAGCTAACGTCTCTCAGACTCCAGGTTGCTACTTCTAAGACTAGGTATCCTATAAGAACACAACCATTTGAAGAGCTTTATTAGATTACTCCATTCTCATTTTACCAGTTCCACTGTACGTTAATTAATTCGTTAAACATTAATTACCCATGAAAAATTTTCCAAATTAAACTAAATTGGCATCACATTCAAAAACTGCTCCTTTTTAGGATTCCAATCACTATTAAATTCCAGTTTCTCCATCCCCGTGGATTATCACCATATAAACAATCTTTCATTATGGAATTACTTTCCCATATTCCCAGGAATTCTAGAAAATCATCCTATGCTACTAAACACAAAGGGGCTCAACACGGCGAGTAGATATACTACCCGTCGAGTCTTTTCTGCCTATAGGAAGAGCATAGACCCATCCTACATCGAGAGGCTAAACACAGAAAGCACGTGGCATACCCCACGTGTCTTCGCCACCTTCGGAAAGAGGGTAAGCAAGACCAGCTGCCTTGAGCAGTGGGGAAAAGTAAAGCAGATAAACAACCAAACCAAACCACCAACATCAAACCATCACATTCATCTCATACCATCATCCTTGGTGTCCTCCCCGACACCCACATGCATAAACCGATGCATCTCGTCACACTAGGCGTCATCCGCTGCCACATCCACAAGTCCCCATGCCTCCACATATCACAACAGCCATCCAGGCTCACATCAAATCACCAGCAGTAGGAAATCAAAGATCACAAAATGGCCTCTCGGCCCATTATCATGGCATTCAGCCTTCATACAAAATGAGCACTCAGAGCTCCAAACCACAAGGCATTCAGCCTTACAAGAAAGCAGGTAACTCAGAACCCTTTTAAAATTATCGAACTAATAGTTATTTAATCCATCTTGAATTAACAGATTCATTAACATGCCTCTTTATCTTTATCCAATTATTTAACAAATAATTCCGGCTTTACGTTCTTTATCAATTTCCATCATGAACGAGAAACTAATTAATGAAAATAATAGATATCACTCTATCTAGGAAAACATGAGGCAAACCGTTATCACGGTACAAAGCAACAATCATGCGATCAACCAATTATTTTAATCCTGTTCAAGTATTTAATTAGGTCAATTACATTGTGATCAAAAGGACTAAATGATGATAATTCTACGATTGCACATACACAATTAGAGAATCCATGAATCCGCTACCTCGAAGAGTTATTGACGTCCTTTATCCACACAACGGGCCACAATCCTTCTCCCGCGACAACTGCATCCACCCGAGGATGCCACGGTAAGACCCAACCAACCAAAACCCATTAAAACCATGGAGATTACATGCTAATATGGAAGGGAGAACAAGAGAAGGTGATCCCCGAAGGAACGATGATAAAACATACCTTATATGGAATAATGATCGACACAGCTTGGTTGCATCAAACAGAGCGGAACTGATCCGAGTAACATTTGATTTTGAAACTCCTTCGGGAATGATTGCAAGGTTCTAACGTCTCATAGATGAGAACCAAGAGGAAGAAAAACGAAGAATGATATCTCTTTCCTTTTTGAATATTTAACAAGGCGACGGTTTAAGATCCGGTTTATTCTCCATAAAAAAACGGATCGCACTAACCCACGCGGTTTGACTAAGTAAAAAAATCCCGGCCTGAGGAATAATTAATATAGAATTTATGGCCTTTGAATCGGTCTTAAAGTCCTTAAAATAAGGTTTTAAAAGTATTTTACATCAAAGAAAACGTCAAATTTGCGAAGCTGGAAACACTGTTTACATACTCAAAAAATTTGGCAAAGTATGGAATCGGTAGCTCATATGAAGTCTGGAAACACTGTTCATTCGTGAAATTTGGCAAAGTATGGAATCGGTAGCTCTTAGGAGTATGGAAACACTGTTCGTAGAACTAAAAAAACTGGCAAAGGAAAGAAAAGCTCACCGATAGAACCTTACCGATAGAAACACAAGTCTATTGCTAGATCCTCACTGATAGAAACACAAGTATACCGATAGATCCTCGCCGATAGAACTATTCAAGTCTACCGATTCTATTCACCTACCGATACTGTTCATAAAACTGGAAACACTATTCCCAGAACTAGAAATTTGGTAGTGTTAGCCGAGTGACCGGTAGACTACGACCACCAGTAGGCCGAGCTACCAGTAGGCAGTAGCTACCGGTAGACCGAGCTACCGGTAGGCATCAGCTACCGGTCGACCGAGCTACCGGTAGGCAGCAGCTATCGGTAGATCGAGCTACTGGTAGGCAGCAGCTACTGGTAGACCGAGCTACCGGTAGGCAGTAGCTACTGGTAGACCGAGCTACCGGTAGGTAGTGGCTGGGGGATAAGTCATCTTGACCTCCCGGAACACCTCCAACACCACATTTTCACAAATTAGTGGACCATAGAGGTCAGGGCCATTACATTAGATACCTCTCAAAACATTCTCATCCTCGAGAATAAAAAAACCCAACTCAGAAGAAAAGAGGGGTCCGAACAACCACTCCATAAGATATCTCTCAGGGGAAAACCAACATGATTTGTTTGAAAGCTGGAACAAAACTATGACATCCGAGAATATGGAAACAAACAATCCATAACCAAACAATTCAATCATAACATCACACAAAAGGTACATAAATAAAACATGAAAGGTCTAACCATAAATGAAACATCATTACATGAAAAGAGTTAAACATTAAACAACTATGGGTACTGAGCACGTATCTGTGACTCACGCTCCCAGGTACTCTCCTCCATGCCACCATGTCGCCACAAGACACTAACTAAATGAATAGAACTCCCACGCAACACCTTCTCCTTGCGGTCTTGGATCTCCACAGGTCGCTCCTCGAAGGTTGCATCATCATCAATATTGATCTCTCCACAATCGATAACATGAGATTCATCATGAAGATAACGACGGAGCTGTGATACATGGAAAACATCATGTATCCGACTCATCTAAGGTGGGAGTGCTACTCGATATGCCACAGCTCCAACATGAGCCAACACCTCGAAAGGCCCAACAAACCGGGGAGAAAGCTTACTTCCACGACCAAACCATCGCTGCCCACGGCGGGGAGTCACCTTCAGAAACACATGATCCCCAACATTAAACCCTAAGGGTCTCCTTCTTTGATCAGCATACGATTTCTGACGATCTTGCGCTGTCTTCGTCCTCTCACGAATCACCTGAATCATCTCTGTTGTATTCTGCACCAGTTCCGGTCCGAGAACCGCTGAATCTCCGACCCCAGTCCAGCACAACGGAGAACGGCATGGCCGGCCATACAAGGCTTCAAACGGCACCATACCGATGGTAGAGTGGAAACTATTGTTGTAAGCGAACTCTACCAAGGGTAAGTGGTTCGTCCATGAACCTCCAAAATCAAGAACACAAGAGCGCAACATGTCTTCAAGAGTCTGGATGCTTCGCTCTGTCTGACCATAAATTTGAGGATGAAAAGCAGTGCTAAGGCACAGTTGAGAGCCAAAGGCATGCTGGAGACCTCTCCACACCCTGGAGGTAAAACGAGGATCTTGATCAGAAATGATCGTCTTAGGTACTCCATGGAGTCTCACCACCTCCTCTAGATACTGCCTCGACAAAACTTCCATTGATCTCGACTCCTTGATCGCTATGAAGTGGGATGATTTTGTTAAACGATCCACTACCACCCATATAGCATCATGTCCTCCCGGAGCTCGAGGTAAACCTGTAACAAAGTCCATTGAGATGTCCTCCCACTTCCACTGAGGAATCTCTAAGTGCTAGAGAAGACCACCAAGAACACGGTGTTCGGCCTTCACCTTCTGGCAGACTAAACATCGAGAAACACATTCTGCAACTGTACGCTTCAGCCCAGGCCACCAAAACTGACTCTTAAGGATCGGTACATCTTTTCCACACCAGGATGTACCGCCAAGGGTGAACTATGGAACTCTCGGAGAACCGTCTCGTGCATCGCCAAGGGAACAAAAAGCTTGCCATGATACAACACTCGGTGTTGTTCATCCTCTGACCAACCATCAAGGGCCTCACCACATACAACTCTGTCTCTCCAAACATCCACCTCTAGGTCACCCAACTAGGACTCTTCCACCTTTTGCATCAGGGATGACTGCACCGTCATCTGGAAAAGACAACCTCTACCCCCAACTTCTCCCATATCAAGATGCAAAGCTGATAGCTCTTCCATCACTCTCCAAGAATCACCAGATTCACGCACAACATCATTACGTATCTTTCGGCTTAGTGCGTCAGCTACAACATTCCCTTTTCCAGGTGTATACGATATTTCAAAGTCGTATTCCGGCAAGATCTCCATCCACCAACGCTGCCTCAAGTTCAAGTCACGTTGGGAGAAAACATACCTCAAACTCTTATGATTGGTGAAAACCACAAAGTGCTCACCAATGAGGTAATGTCTCCACAACTTTAGAGAAAACACCACGACTGCTAACTCAAGATCATGGGTGGCATAGTTGCATTCATGGGGACGCAACTACCAAGACCCATAAGAAACAACTGACCTCTACTACATGAGAACACAGCCTAGCCCCAGATGTGAAGCATCACAGAAAACATCAAAATGGACTCCCTCCGCTGGAAGACAATGGACTGGAGCACTTACCAACTTCTCCTTTAGATACTCGAAAGTTGTCTGACACTGATCAATCCATATGAACGCTTGATCCTTCCTGGTCAAAGCTGTCAGAGGAGTCGCAACTTAAGAGAAATTAGCTACAAACCTCCTATAATAGCCTGCGAGACCAAGGAAACTTCGCACCTCGGACACGGTCTTGGGGGCTGGCCAAGACACCACTACTTCTATCTTCGAAGTATCCACAGATACTCCCTGTTGGGACACAACATGTCCCAAGAAACGAACTTCTCGAGCACAGAACTCACACTTGGACAACTTCCCAAACAACTGATGTTGGTGAAGAACTCCCAAAACGGCTCGTAGATGCTATGCATGCTCCTCTTCAGATGTGGAGTACACAAGGATGTCGTCGGTGAAAACCACAACAAAATTTTCCAAGAATTCACGGAACACAGAATTCATCAACCCCATGAAAACAGCTGGAGCTTTCGTCACGCCGAATGGAATTACAACAAACTCATAATGCCCATGATGACAGCGGAAAGTAGTCTTTGGGATATCCTCATCCTTTACACGCATCTGATGATATCCTGACCGCAAGTCTATCTTTGGGAGCCAACATACACCCTTCAGTTGATCGAATAGGTCATCAATCCGCGGGTGATGATAGTGGTTCTTTATTGTCACTTTGTTTATCCAACGATAATCGATGCATAACCGCAAACTTACATCAGCCTTTTTCACAAACAAAACTGGTGCACCCCACGGTGACACACTTGGCCAAACAAAACCACACTACAACAGACCGTCGAGCTGAATACGTAGCTCTCGTAACTCAGAAGGGGTCATCCTTTACGGAGACATAGAGATAGGAGACGCTCCTGGCTATAGCTCGATCCCAAACTCGATCTATCGTCGAGGGGGTAAGGATACAACCTCTTCTGGAAAGATGTCAGGGTACTCCTCTACGACCCTAGGAAATGCCAATTGTTTAACCTCTGAAGAACTCAGCGTCATCCCAGCCATCATGGATGATAAGGATGGAACTCGTCTATGACTCATCCGAGGATCTCTCTCACCAACAAACACCACTTTCTCTCCATCTTCATCAAAAAAAACGACCTTCTTCCTGTAGCAATCCACAACAGCCTTCAACGAATACATCCAATCCATGCCAAGTATGACATAATATGGTTGTATTCGCAAACATAGGAAATCTCCCCAAGAGCGGTGTTGCCCCAACACTAGCTCACAGTCTCTACAAACTTCAAACAAGTTAGCTCGACCTCCAACTGGCATAGTCAACGCTAAGGGCACTGGAAGCCTCTCTACCTCAAGTCCCAAAGCATAGAAAAGGATAGGTTATATGAAGGAGTGTGTTGCTCCTGAATCAAATAAGGTATAAAACAAGGTAGAAAACATGCAAAGGGTACCTCGAACAACATCTGGTTCGCCTGGGGCTAGCAACGCTAGAGCATGGAGCTGACCACGACCTCCTCCATGGCCCCTCTGACCCTGACGAAGACCACCACCATGGCCGCGCTCTACTCTCTGAGGACGGGGAGCGTCATGGGGATGTCCTCTGCCTGCTCCATCTACCCTCTGGTGATCTAAAACAGGTGCAACCTGCTGCTGCTGCCTCGGCTGGAACTGCCTCAACGGAGGAACCTGGAGCGGAGCTCTCGGTGCACGATGATTGCTCTAAAAATTCGGGCACTCCCGCTGCTAATGACCACGACCACCACAAGAAAAACAAGCGCCTGATCCCTTGGCATAGGTCTGAGAGTTTCTGCCTCCGGAGAAACGAGATGGGAAGGGCTGGGACCTACCCCCAGATGAACGAAAGCTCTTCTGTCCTGAAAACCGGGAACCCCAGACCACAACTCTGCTTCGTGAGGAATCATGAAGATTCCCCTCTCGTGACGATCCGGTCCTGGCCAAAGTCCTCTCAACAACCTCTGCCCTCGCCAGCACCTCAAGATATGTTTTCAGCATAAATGGGGTGACCTGGCACTGGATCTCTAGACGCAAAGCCTCCTCGAAATGCCTCACCCTGGCCTCATCATCTGGTAACAGGTCTGAAGCATATCGTAGAAGGTTCCTGAAACAGATTCCAAACTCTCGAACACTGGTGCTCCCCTATCGAAGGGTGAGAAGCTCCTGGCGACTGGACACCTTCGCAGTTGACGAAAGAAACTCGACTCTAAACCTGTCTCGAAACTCCTCCCATGTGATTGCTGACTCCTCACGATCACCGAGGAACAAGAACCACCACTGCCTCACTGCTCCACGCAGCATCGTCACAACCAAGGACACCCAGTGTTCCTTCCGAGCACGAATCGAACTAAAGCCTATCTCGATCTCCTCCAACCAGTCTTCTGTGACTGCATCTGAAACGGATCCCTCGTACTTCTGTAGACTCTGGCGCTGAAACTCTCAGAGTTTCTTCCTCCAAGTGTCATCGTCGTCAACCTCTACTCGGCGGCGATCTGCTGGAACAGCCTGATGGGCATCTTTTGCGCAAACCTGACGAGGACATCGACCTGGAGCCATACCTGCAAAATAACAACTGTTAGAGCTCCTAAGCCTAGAATATGGAAGACTCAGCATTAATTAATTAGTTGTTTTGTTTTATTAATTTTAGGTTACCTATCCCAAGTTCTACCCATTCAAACACAAGTGCAGAGAATAATGATGCATGATCCTTTCCTAGGTCTCTACCCTGCAACCGGTATCACTTTGTTTAGTATCCAACGTAAACATAAAGGTCCATGCAACAGATCATAGGGGGACCTAAACGCCTATGTCTCTTCCAGTCTCCAATGATGACCCCACTTTCTAAACATGAATGACACCGTTTCCCTACCATCCCATGCATCCTCACCTATGCGTAACTCCAAACTCCATCTTATCCCTCAACCAGACCTCTGATACCACTCTGTCACGACCCCCTCCCCACAAAGTGTACCCCTCCTGGGCCGGCAATGTGAGAAGGGAGATAATGACCCCCAAGTCCTGCATCCAGCAGGCCCCGGGTTGGCGACTAGCACCGAGGGTATAATACACACACAAATGGGAGGCATTACCCTCTAAGAGAACTCATGCGGAAGAGAGAGATAGAATAAACTCCAATCAACTCCAACTTTGAACTGAGATATAAAAGGAAACCAAGTACATATATGAAATGTCATGCAAAAGTTCTAAAACTGAAAGGGGAAACTAAAAGTACCCAAAAGAAAGTAAAACGACAGCGACCACAAGCCCGAACAGCTCCTGCAACCACAAGCTAATAGTGACCGGCCTAATCTCCAACCTGCTCCATGTAACCTGTAAAACAGTTTATATATACATAGGGTGAGTATAACAGTATACTCAGTAGGATCCTCCCCAAAGCCTCTCGTGCAAAAGTAAAGAGATCATGCTAAAGCACAGTGAACCACAAGTTAAACTAACTCGTTACCTAAACAGGTATACTAAGTTCCCAACCTCACCATGGCTACTCTCACCATGTAACGCATACAAGAATATAGCATATAGTAAAGAATATCAAGGGTACCCCGCTACTACTTCCCCACTGGTTTGCCACTTTTCCCCAACGACATACGTCCTGTGCATCTCTCTCCAAGGCTTGCCCGCAGACACCTGGGCTAAGCTCCACAATCTGCACCTCGTGCACCACATAGGCTTTCCCGCAGACACCTGGGCGAAGCACCACACCGTCCTCACAACCAATAGTAACTAGGTAGTTTCCGAGAGCCACCACAGCCCGGATAATGTGTATCATACATCGGGTATAATACCTCAAGCCATTACAGCCCATACTCTGAGTAAGTATCCTCAAGCCATTATAGCCTATACAAGTTACACCTATAGTGGTCCATAGGATACTATATCCAGAATATATGTGTGTGAAATAACCACAAGCCATTACATCCCTCTACACACATATATGGTTAAAACTAACCACTGTGCCTACCAGCACAAAGATCTACCAAGAGAAGAGAGCGGGACCAAAGGGGGTAGTCAGCCATTCAACCTCCCATCAGAATGTTGGGGAAAACACCCCCCAGGGCTCAGAATTCCCGGGGTGTCAGTTGCCCTTACCGATAGTGTGGAGTAGTGTATAGAAACACAAAAAGTACAGAATATATATAAATCACAACCACACTATGGGCATTACCTAGTCATAGGCACAACTGCAGCTAACGTCTCTCAGACTCCAGGCTTCTACTTCTAAGACTAGGAATCCTATAAACACACAACCATTTGAAGAGCTTTATTAGATTACTCCATTCTCATTTTACCAGTTCCACTATACGTTAATTAATTATTTAAACATTAATTAACCATTAACAATTTACGAAATTAAACTAAATTGGCATCACATTCAAAAACTGCTCCTTTTTAGGATTCACATCACTATTAAATTCCAGTTTCTCCATCCCCGTGGATTATCACCATATAAACAAACTTTCATTATGGAATTACATTCTCATATTCCCAGGAATTCTAGAAAAGCATCCTATGCTACTAAACACAATGGGGCTCAACACGGCGAGTAGATATACTACCCGTCGAGTCTTTGACTCCTATAGCAAGAGCATAGACCCATCCTCCATCGAGAGGCTAAACACGGAAAGAAAGTGGCATACCCCGCGTGTCTTCGCCTCCTTCGGAAAGAGGGTAAGCAAGACCAGCTGCCTTGAGCAGTGGGGAAAAGTAAAGCAGATAAACAACCAAACCAAACCACCAACATCAAACCATCACATTCATCTCATACCATCATCCTTGGTGTCCTCCCCGACACCCACATGCGTAAACCGATGCATCTCGTCACACTAGGCGTCATCCGCTGCCACATCCACAAGTCCCCATGCCTCCACATATCACAACATCCATCCAGGATCACATCAAATCACCAGTAGCAGGAAATCAAAGATCAAAAAATGGGCTCTCGGCCCTTTATCATGGCATTCAGCCTTCATACAAAATGAGCACTCAGAGCTCCAAACCATAAGGCATTCACCCTTACAAGAAAGCGGGTAACTCAGAACCCTTTTGAAATTATCGAACTAATAGTTATTTAATCCATCTTGAATTAACAGATTCATTAACATGCCTCTTTATCTTTAGCCAATTATTTAACCAATAATTCCGGCTTTACGTTCTTTATCAATTTCCATCATGAACGAGAAACTAATTAAAGAAAATCATAGATATCACTCTATCTAGGAAAACATGAGGCAAACCGTTATCATGGTACAAAACAACAATCATGCGATCAACCAATTCTTTTAATCCGGTTCAAGTATTTAATTTGGTCAATTACATTGTGATCAAAAGGACTAAATCATGATAATTCTACGATTGCACATACACAATTAGAGAAGCCATGAATCCCCTACCTCGAAGAGTTCTTGACGTCCTTTATCCACACAACGGGCCACAATCCTTCTCTCACGACAACTGCATCCACCCGAGGATGCCACGGTAAGTCCCAACCAACCAAAACTCATTAAAACCATGGAGATTACATGCTAATATGGAAGGGAGAACAAGAGAAGGTGATCCTCGAAGGAACGATGATAAAACATACCTTATATGGAAGAATGATCGATACAGCTTGGTTGCACCAAACAGAGCGGAACTGATCCGAGTAACGTTTGATTGTGAAACTACTTCGGGAATGATTGAAAGGTTCTAACGTCTCATAGATGAGAACAAGGAGGAAGAACAACGAAGAATGATATCTCGTTCCTTTTTGAATATTTAACGAGGCGACGGTTTAAGATCCGGTTTATTCTCCATAAAAAAAACGGATCACACTAATCCACACGGTTTGACCATGTAAAAACATCCCAGCCTTAAGAATAATTAATGTAGAATTTATGGCCTTTGAATCGGTCTTAAATTCCTTAAAATAAGGTTTTAAAAGTATTTTACATCAAAGAAAACGTCAAATTTGCGAAGCTGGAAACACGGTTCACATACTCAAAAATTTTGGAAAAGTATGGAATCAGTAGCTCTTATGAAGTCTGGAAACACTGTTCATTCGTGAAATATGGAAAAGTATGGAATCGGTAGCTCTTAGGAGTCTGGAAACACTGTTCACAGAACTGAAAAAACTGGAAAAGGAAAGAAAAGCTCACCGATAGAACCTTACCGATAGAAACACAAGTCAACTGATAGATCCTCACTGATAGAAACACAAGTCTACCGATAAATCCTCACCGATAGAACTATTCAAGTCTACCGATACTATTCACCTATCGATACTGTTCATAAAACTGGAAACACTGTTCCCAGAACTAGAAATTTGGTAGTGTTAGCCGAGATACCAGTAGACTACGACCACCAGTAGGCCGAGCTACCAGTAGGCAGCAGCTACCGGTAGACCGAGCTACCGGTAGGAAGCAGCTACCTGTAGACCGAGCTACCGGTAGGCAGCAGCTACCGGTAGACCCAACTACCGGTAGGCAGCAGCTACAGGTAGACCGAGCTACCGGTAGGCAGCAGCTACCGGTAGGCAGCGGGTGGGGGATAAGTCACCTTGACTTCCTGGAACACCTCCAACACCACATTTTCACAATGTAGTGGACCATAGAGGTCCAGGCCATTACACTTTAGGTGTGTACATAATGATTTTTTTCACATAAGTGTGGGAATAATGATTTTTATTTCATTTCTTTCTAATGATATGAATATTCCATATTTCTAAAAAGTTATTTGTGCTATATTTCCTTGTTATTATATACATTTGTACTTATTCTTATACTTATGTTACTCTCCAATGGCTTATGATTGTTAGAATATGTCTTCACACACTTTGGATTCATGTATTATATTTTGAAAATATTTTTTCTTGAATCATATATTTTCATTTATTCTTTGTTGTGTACGAAATTATTATTTACTTTTATTATTCCATTTTTCTCATATAATTAACACATATGATCATTGATGATTATCGTTAATGTTTACCCATATTGAGATTATAATGTCAGCCCTTTCATATGTTTCCATTTCCATATGTTATGAAGAAAAGTAATATTTACAATTTTTCTTGAATATTAGCTTGTATAGAAAATATTTTGAAGATATTGAAGATATTATAGAGATTAATCATTTTCTTATATAGTGAATTTTTTTGTTAATTAAAAAGAAATGTGTTTTGTTAGTAAATTTATTTTCTTAATTATCTAAAACTCTATACCTAAAAGACAATGGGAATGTATTCAAATGTAACAATTTTATTATGTCATGAAATTAGATGGTCAAATACATAGAGATTTGATAGTTGGTATCATAGTTTAGATTATATAAATTTAGAAGTTAAACTGTTATTGGAGGAAAATATAAGTGGATATAAGATAAGGTTGATCAAAATTCAAAATTTATAGATGTTAAATTAGGTTCGTTGATGTAATATTGAATATTTTAGTGATTAGGATAAGGGAAATTTAGTGAACACCTCCGGGTTATGTTTATGGGGTAATTATATATATTGGATAGCATCATAAAGTTTTGGTAAGTTGAATATTTTTTTCTCCTATAAATTACATCCATGTCAAGATGCTATATAGTGGATATGGATGTTTTATAAATTCACCTAGGGATTATAACCCAAAAAAACATTGGTTGAGTATCAATTAAATCTTCACTCTAGTTCATGATTAGAGTGTCTAAGGCTGTAATCCTGATGAGTAACTCATGAAGAATATTATTTGGTTAATTGAAATTTTATTTATTAATCATTATGAAGTATTTGATAATATTTTGGATAGAAAAAATAATATGAATTGAGTATGTATAACATATATTAAAATAGAGAGATTCACATGTTATTATTCATATTAATTAACAAGTTATTTTATAGATAAAGGACTAGTAAAACTTTGAGAACCTAGAATTAAATTTTTATTTAGTTTAGATTATTATATGAAAGTTCATGATAGCTTTCTGGAATTTAATTTTTGGGATTAGGATAATATATAAAAGGAAACCTAACATTAAACAACATATATTGAAAAAAAAATTGTTAATTTAGGAAATAATGTTTTAATTATAGATGTTATATAAGTATTCGGTTTTTATATTTATATAACAATTTACACTGATTTTCTGGATAACCATTTTTTGTTTCTGTGTTTTTTTGAAAGAGGATCATAGAAATGAAGTTGTGAAAGGTATGTATCTAGAACAAAATATGTATTATAACAATTAAAGGATTATTGTTCAATTCTTGATAATTTTAGTTTGTGCATATTCTGATAGATAATATCATTTTTCCAGTCCTACCTATATTAGAATGGTTTATATCTTAATAGAATATAAATTTTGAATGTATTAGTTATTTTCATTAGCAAGTGTTATATATTGACGATTTCTTGGATATTCATGAATTTATGGTGATAATGTGGAAGATCCAAGGATTCTTATTCAGTAATTTTGATTTAATGATTTATAAACATGTATTAAATGGTATCTATAACCATATGAAACTATTTTAAGACAAGGTTATATTTTTTATGATAACTATTTTAGAACATGTTATTGTGCTATGGAAAACACTTATGTTTAATATATTATTTAAGCTAATAAAGTATAACATCCCCAAAATCGTACACCCAGATCTGGTTCTAAAATATAATATTTACATTTATAGATTTGATACAGATAATATTAAACCAATTTTAACCATTTAGAATATACAACATCATACTAAATTATTAAATCACATTCACTCTTAATGGTCTTTTGGGTTTATATTTTTAGAGAATTTGGGAAACCTAATTTATAAAATCTTTGATATATAAAAATATGGTTCATAAAAAACTACATCACATCTAACCAAATTATTTTCATCTAATATCCTTCTTAGGTGGAAAATACTTGAATTTTTTCACAAATTAGTGAAAAGGAAATATACGACGGGTGATCTCAAATGATCAATATGTGTAAACATAATCATTATTAATTACCTTTCATCAATGAGAATAAGTTAAGAATAACCATATGATTACATAATCAATGTGTGTTCTCATAATATAAGGGAATTCATACCCCTAAAAACAAGGATCATAAATCTTTAAATACGACATAAATATTTAACACCGGACAAGAGTCATGTAATTCAAAAATCATGATACATATAAAAATAATCCTTGAATAAAGGATCCAATAGAAATTGATGTAATAATTAATAAATTTTCTTTGTTTCATGGAACAAAATTTTCATATCACAATTAAAATCACTCTTACAAATGTAATAACCTAAATCATAAATTATAATTTATCACTTGGGGGAAAGCTATACCCGGTTTACTCTATATCCTTATCCAATGCATGGATATCTATATCAGTATCCACTATAATCAAGAGATATATTAGGATATCTTATTATATTAAACAATGTATATGAACTATATAATAATCATAACACAATAATGAAAACATTTTTTAACATAATAATGACTATTTTTGTTTCATCACATCATTTAACTATTGAAACAAATGGGTTCCATTAAAATCTCTTTCAAAAAATAATAATCCATATAAATAAAGAATAATAATGGTATAATTACGACATATACCCATTCTAGAGTAAGTAACACAAATTAATTGTTTCATTAATTAATATAAATTTTAAAAAATCATTAAGAACATTTTTGGAGAAAATAGCCTTTCTAATTTCAAAATCACTTTTAAAAGTTAAAAATTCACATAAATATAATGAAAGTATTTGTCTTCTAAAAGAACAATTGAAACATATAAAGAATTCTAAAAATTAAATAACAATCCTGATGGTAGTAAATCTATTTATGAATTAAAATTTATAAATAGATATTCTTTTCAAAATTTTGAAAAGAGATACAAAAGTGGGCCAAGAAAAAACCACTAAGAAATTTCTATTTAAAAAATTTTAATATAAGATAAAATATAATTTAAAATTTCATTAGGAAATTATTTAGGTTTAAAAAATAACACTCTTAATTTTTTTTTAGAAAAAATGGATATGAGGGGGAAATTTTCCAGGTCTAAAAGATGCTACATGATCATTATTACATAAAGATAACATTATTGATGTTTATTAAATCAACTACTGAGGAAATGGAAATTAAACATTTGAAATAAAATTATAACTAGAGGAAAAGAGAATATATGTGGTTATATAAAATATTATCAAATGATTTTCCCTAAAGGATAATTTAACATAAACTACATCAAAAATAAAAGAGATTGTAACATAAATTCAATACCACTTTGGTAACATTCAAATCTAATGTTGTTGAAATAAATAGTATTTCATGGAACTATAGATACCATTAAATCGATGATTTAATATGTCAAAATTAACTCATGGGTAGGTAATTATAGCATTCAATGAAATCCTGGTGCATGACATGAAACACGTATCAAGAGAATTGGATTGAGACGAACAAAAACCCTAAAAGATCATAGTTGTTGCAGGGATAAGTAATCCATGAAGTGATTATGTGTACATATGTAAATATCCAAAAAAACAAGTATAAATACAACATATATTAATTTATAGATCAATTAACGCATAATCATTTGTAAACAAAGTCAATAAATATGTTTTATAACTCAATGAAACAAAATTTAGTTAAGAAGCCTCTAATCACTTGGTAAATTTCAAGTCAAATAACATTGAATGAATTAATTGGAATTTTATCATTAAATACAACGAAATATTCAGGAATATTGTTATAAAATTAAATAGGGGTAGTATATAAAAAATAAAAAATAAATTAGGATCATTATATTAAAACATGCCTTAATGAACATGAAATTGAGACAAAATCCCTTAATACATTGTAACGTTCAAATCAAATCCCATTGGATGAAATAATTTGAATTGTAACTTAGACTACATTGAATTATAAAGGATTCATGGAATTCCATGTAAAAGGGGTAATATATACACTATATTAATGAAATTAGGTGCATAATATTAAAATATTCCTAAATGAAGGGAAATTGAGAGAAAATACCTTACCTAAAAACATAGAGTTCTTCCAAAATAGTTCCCTTCTTTAAAGAGACAATCCTATGAAAAAATCGACATTCTCACTATATTTATCTTGATTATTCTTACTAAAATCCCAAATACTTATGATATGAATAAATCTAAGGATGATACCATAACAACACTATGCTATATCATAACCTACTTCAATAGGGTGGTGCTCATAATAAAGGGAAATTGAAAGAGATGTCGATTTAATTATATATACCTTACAATAATCCAATAATAATATATAGATTCTATTGTTATCAAAAATTTCGTGTTACAGAAATCTGAACCTTGAAAAACATATTTATTTGATTGAAAATACTTAAATTACTGACACATAAAACTCCCATGAATGAGATAATATTTTACCCTTCTGATCATATTATTTCCCCATAAAATATTCAATAAACTCCTAACAAGGATCTTTTATGATATTTGAGTTATTTATTACTTATAGAATAATTGGAAAATATCACCATTTCATGAAGGGAGATAAGGTTTTCTAAATACCTATGTTCATATTTTTTCATGCTTCAATAATCATGATCTTATTTTTCAACAAAAAACATTATGTAAGATGATATTATAAAAAATTATATATAAATAAATATATATATTATTTAATATTATCTGAAACAATCTCACTATTTGGGATGCTAATTATGGCTTCTTTAGTACCTTAGTATTTTATTTTACATCATATTATGATTTCATGGATTCATAATATATATATATATATTATCATCTATTATCAAAATGTTCCATGTGAGGAAGAAAATGATGATGCAAAATGTTGAAATATGAGAGTGTTTAGTAACTTTTTTTGGGATTTTATATTAAATTTACATATGTTTTCAAACTCACTAAAAGGCCATTAAATAACTTTTATTTTTTTCCATAATACCTTTACAAAAATGAAAAATTCACCCTTATATAAATTTGGAGACACCGAATGATACCTTTCTGAACACAAATCTGATTATCTTTTACCGTTATATATGACCTTTATATAGCCTTAAAACCATAGTTTTACCAATACAAGAAATGTGTAAAAAGGAAACTACCGTTAATTAGGTAATTATTATCACCATTACATTAGTATTGATTTGATTACCTACCATTATGAGAATCAAAATCTAAGCATATACTACCCTTATATATCATTCAATACATATACCTTACCCTTAAATAGCAATATTGTGACCTTTATTTTATCATAGTGTTGAGCACATACCCTTATGGAACATTAATAAATGTAGCCCTAAACTTACATGACCATCATTTGAACATAATACGACTATCAACCTACCCTTACATGAGTATAATCTAATCATTACTTATCCCCTACCCATTACATTACCCTTACCTGAGTACATATCCTACTATTATGAAGAAATCATTTTTATGTAGAATACTATTTTTACTATTAAATTTTATAATTCTATAGTTATTATTCAACTAAAAAATATAGGTCAATTTGAGGCTTACCCTAAAATTTATTAAAGAAAAGAAAAAAGAAATTCAAACATGATAATTATATTTATAAATATTTTAGTAGGTTACTCATCTCACACCCACATCCACCAAAGATACAAAATAATCAAGAATTCTAAAAGACCAAATGATGATCATCTCCACAATTTCATTCTTTGATAAGTTGTCCACTACTTGATTAGCATCCCTATATATATGTGAGACAAAAAAAATGATGTTCTCAACATGATTGATACACTCAGTCCACTTTGTTAGGAGTCACCAAGGAACATTCTCATTTCCCTTTTTCAAGGATTTGACAAAAGGCTCAGAATAGAATTCAATCATTATAGATCTCCTGTTATGATGGATAACATTATTTATGGTATAAATAATTGCCTATAACTTGGTATAATATGAAATAAAAATCCCAATATAATTATGGAAACATATTTGAACCAAGCATGATGGGTGTGGAAAATACATCAACTTCTAGAGGGTTCAAGAATTCCAGAATCCGCAACATCAGTGTTAATTTTTTTCTATGGGATAATTGGGTGTATCAATCAAACATATTTTGAAACGAGAGGCTTCTTATGCCTCCCTTTAACACCCAATAGTCATAAACTATTACGGTCATCCATACAATTGTGTATAGATCCTATCAGAATAGATGATAAAAGATGTACTTCCCTATGCAAGGAATAAAATCCCTCATGATAAAAGTTTCTTTATTGTAAAAAATATTTATATTTCTTGTTTTACATATAAGTAAAACTAATAAAGACACTACTGTTAATAGCGGGATGTGAATCTAGGCACTTTAGTCACCCTCGTTGATTCATGTCATGAAGTCCTCAATCTATACACTAAAGTAGATGTTAATTTAAAATATAATACCAACATTCTGCCATTTTTTATGTAAAATAAACAACCCAGGAAAAGAAGATGCACAGTTTCCTCATCCCTAAGGAAAATATAGAAAGCCAAAGTAAGAGGATGTCCGACCTTATTTAGTTGATCATGAATGGGAAACCTATTTATCTATATCCTCTAATGGATAATAAATATTCAGGGTTGACTAAAAGGCACATTAAAAATCATTAACCATGACTGTCTCATATTTAAGAACACAACTCCAACGGCCCGAATGCCTTTATTTGTTATTGATTTTTGATAATCCACCTTTCAAGGGGTGAGGGGGAAAACATAAAAGGCTCATAGACATAAGTATTACATGGACCGTAGGCCTTAGAGAAATTTATTTCCCTTAGGCTTCAAACATTACATAAAACCAAGACTAACTACTTGGAAATACTCCTCCCTATAATCTTCATCATGAAATCATCTCTCCACATTCTCATGGCTGTTTAGCTAGGCCTTCCTAGGCATGCACCGACTTATCCTAATGGTGGGTTCCATACCCTCTAATTCTTACAATCTATTTATCTTCTGATATGGTGAAATCTCTTTACTCATCCTCCTTCTGGAGCTTATTCATTATAGGTTGTCTGGTTTTCATATTCACTGGAGGTGGCCGGAAGGCCTTGAGGTGGCCCGAAGGCCTTACTGACCCAAAGGCATGGGTGGCCTGAAAGCCTTAAAGGACTCGGGGACCATATCTGTGGCCTAAAGGCCTAAATTGGGGAATATTCCTAGCTTCCACAATTCCAAACAGTACCTTCTACAGTACTTCTTTAATACCCCTAGAAATTATGCCTCCACCTGGATTTTATCTTGGGTCACCTAGATGCACTTAAAGAGTCCTCACCAACCAAGATGAGGCTCATGTTATATTTAAGAACATAACTTTCATCCTTTAGTACTGTTGGGAAAATAATTTTCTATTTCTTTTTTACTAACATATATGAGTATCCATATCAATAAAAGAATGGATTTAAATTTCAAGATCTATTAAGGAGGGGACTAGGTCATCACTGATGTTGATTTTTTCCAGTAACTCAGTAATTATCTTATGAATTATTCCCGATGGAACATTCACAATGTCATAAAGTAGTCATTCCAAGCATGGTTTATACCAGAAGTTAAGGAAGTAATTAAGTATGACCATCCATTTAAAAATTTTTCATGATTTCATTGAAGGAATTATTTATTCAATACCATACATATGATTAAAGATAATCTATATTACCATTAATAAACCACCTTTTGAACCGTCAAATTAACAATTCTGTTAGGACGAAGCTGAAGGAAGAGATGGTTTGCATGGATTTTCTTTTGTTGATCTTGAGGAAGTTTTCATAAAGGAAAGAAACCTTGAATTTCTAAAAATGCAGAGTTTGGAAATTGGGAATTTCCAAACAGGGAAATTTCAAATTCTTGAAAGCTAGCTGATAGGAGATGTGAAGGCATTAATTGTGATGATGATTTGCTGTTTTGTATCTCTAATTCATGAGTATATGCAAGTACTAATGATGTAAGCAAATGTTGGGTGGTGAAGTCATACTGAGATCTGGAGGAGTCATTATAAGAATTTAAAATCTCCGGTATTGATGATTGAAGAAGTCGCACCGAGAACCAGAACATCGTACCGAGAACTGGTGAAGTCGTATTGAGAACCAATTGTCGTTCTGAGAATCCGGAAGAGTCGTTCCGAGAACCTGATGCTCATAGAGAGATGTTCGTAGTCGACTTCCGGAATCAGAAGTTTGTAGCGGCAACTTCATATTCTACTTGCTGAGTCAGAAGTTCGAAGTGAAGAAGTTTGGAGTCGACTACCTGAACCTAAAGTTCAAAGCCAGAAGTGAGAAGTCATGCTGAGAGATGGTGAAGTCATAACCAGAAGACGTACCGAGATCCAGAGGGGTTATACTGAGAATTCAAAATCTTCGGTATCGATGAACAAAGAGGAGACTCACCGAGAATTGAAATGGTGTCATGCCGAAGAAGTGATGAAGAGTCATTCCGAGAGTTGAAGTGATACTAAATATTAAAGAAGAGTGGATCTGAGAAAGTGATGCTGAGAATCAGGAAGGGTGGATCTGAGAATATGATGCCGAGACGAAAGATGAAAGGATCCTAGAATGTGATGCCAAGAAGCTAGAATGTCGGATCCGGAATAGGCCAAAGTTCTAAATCAAGAGAAGTGGAGGAAGATTCGAGAAGATTCTAGAAGTGTTGAAAAAGAATTAATTACTCCGAGATTTTAGGTTAAATTATGATTTTGGTGAATTTAAGTGAGAGGGAAAATATTTTCGTTTCCCACCTAAGTACAATTTGGAGCACCTATAAAAGGAGATCATAGTACTAAGTAAAATGATTCATGATGTTGTAATGAGAGAATCTCTGATAATCTCGAGAGAGAAGGAAGTGTGTGGCCGACTGAGTTTTCATTGCAGTTTCAATTGAAACGAGAATTTGATACTGGTTGACACCGTATTGAGTTTCTCGGATTAAAGAAAACATAGATTGAAGAATTGGAGTGAAACTAAAGAATTCAGAGTGAAGATTCGGAGTGGACATTCGGAGGGGAAATTCAGAGTATAAATTCGGAGTGAAAATTTAGAGTGAAGAATTCAGAGTGGAGATTCAGAATGGGGAATTAGTACTAGCTGTCACCAAATTGAGTTTCTCAAACTTAGGAAGATTCGGAATGAAGATTCAGAGTGAAGAAGAAAATTCAGAGTGAAGCATTCGGAGTGAAGAATTCGGAGTGGAGATTCGGAATGGGGAATCAGTACTAGCTGTCACTATATTGGGTTTCTCAGATTAAGGAAGATTCAGATTGAAGAATCTTATTGGGAAAATTCAGAGTGGATATTAGGAATGGTAAGTTTGGACTGTAATTGATCTATCTATAGTCCAAGGAGTCCTTGACTTTCCTCTGGGTAAGGAAGTGAATATTTGTGCTGAACTTTCTTACACTTGTGTATTTGAAAGGAAGTGCAGGTAACATAAGTTGTTACAAGAAAAGAGACATTTCACTATTGTGATAGTGGATTGTATGGTGCTGGATTATTTCCAACCATACCAAGGACATAACTATTCTTATTGTATAGTGAACCTTGTAAATTGTTGTGTTCCTTTGGATGTGTTCTTGTTTGTTTTCTCAGCAGGGAATTATATCTTTAACATGAGACAAAGGATGTTCTCAATATTAGGGGAACATAAAAAGAAAAAGGGGTACCACTTATTCACCCCCCTCTTAGTGGTTCATTACTCCTACTGGGTCCTTATAAGTGGTATCAGAGGGAGGTTACCTCTGTTTTCCTTGCTGATGGAGAATATGAATTGTGTGATTAGTAAAGGCATTCTGGTATTTGATGGGAGGAACTATCACATCTTTAAGGATATAATGCTACCGTATCTCATATCTATTAGTTATGAAGTTCTTGAAACTGCAACAGTTGGGTTTCCCCCCATTGAAGAAAATGTTACAGTCACACCTGTTGACAAGAAGTTTCTTGAGAATGATGGAAGAGCCAAGAATGCCATATTGTCTTCACGTTCTGAAATTGAATTCTTGAGAGTAAAAGGAGTGTCCAAAACCAAAGGTATATGGTACAAACTGAAAAACATATATGAAGGCAATACAAAAGTCAAGAAGTAAAAACGTTAAATCTGGAGATTGAAGTATGAAGACTTAAAAATGGGAGAGCATTAATCTGTTTGGGATTTCTTCACCAAGGTAAATTATAATTTTAGTACAATCAGATGTCTTGGTGAAGAGTTGACAGATCCTACTGTGGTGGAAAAGATTTTTAGGATTCTTCTTGATAAATTCGATGCGAAGGTAAGAAAAAGACTCAGAGACACTATCTGTTGATTATTTTCATAGTACACTCATTACTTACGAGATTAGAAGGAAAAAGGCTATGAAGACCAAGACAAATGTTGATAGATAATTATCATTCAAAGCCACAAAATAAGTAAAAGTCTAAGAAGATCTTGATTGAAGAATATGTTGGTGACTCTGACTCTGAAAGCGAGGTATGTAAAAATCTTAATGATATTTTATCCTTGTTTTCAAAAAATGTTATAATGGGAACAGGTAAATACAAGGGAAAACTTCCCTTTAAGTGTTTTGAATCTGGATGCATTGGCCAATTTTCGGATAACTTTCCTCGAAGGGAGAATGAATAAGACCATGATTAAGAAGAAAGAAAGCCAAGAAAGATATGGAAGAAGAAGTGTGTTAAAGGAATGTCTGGGAAAGACAAGAAGTTCTTCAAATACAAGAGAAAAAGTATTATATATATATATATGAAGAAGATGACTAAAGTGATGCTGAATCCGAAAAATCAGTTGAGCATGGTGTTGAAAATACTTTCATTACAACAGTGAATAATGAATATTTCAGAAGAAACAGCTCAGAAGAAGAAGAAACTCAGCTTGATATGCATCTGAAAGAAGAATTGAAGGAATGTTTAAGAAAGATCATATGGATGGAGAAACTTAACAAAAAATTGGAAGATGAATGTTCCTCAACATGCAATCAAGCTAATGTTAAAGAAGAACTTGACAAATAAGTTAAAAATTTGATGAAGTCTCTTGAAGATGAGAAAAACCAAAATGAGCACATGATAGTTAAGATGAAAGCAAAATAGGAAGAAATAGAGATAATTAAAAATAAGCTCTCAGAAGTTGAGTTAAGAAACATATATTTTAAAAACACAACTACTTTTGTAGGTGAATTCTCCCAATAGGAAAATCCAGAGAAAATTCAACAGAAGAATAAAGCGGTTGCTGTGAAGAAGAAAGATGAGAAAGCTATTTATGTGGCCAAGACTATTGTTGTTGGGAACTCTGATGTTTCCAGGAAACCTAAGTCTAACACTGGTTAAAAACATGAAAAAACAAAATTCCAGTAGATCAATATTTATATCAAAAGAATGGTTGGAGGGGATGAAGAACGAGAAATAAAGAAGTATCAGAACAAAAGCATTAGAAGAAGGTACTCCTTTTATGGGTAATATTGGTATTGTTGTGGATTCGGGCATATGGAGACTCTATGTTGGTTCAATCAACATTATTACCACCACCCCACAAGTTATAGAAGGTAGAGATTGAGGGGGAGTCAATCTCCTCAAAGGAAGAATAATGAAAATGTTTTCATGAAGAAAGATGAGAAGAATGAAGTTAAGACAGAAAATAGGTTCCAACATCTGGAGACTATTTTCGAAAAGTGTGAACAACCTGGACATCTTGCAAAAGGATTCCTTGTGCTATTACCAGTTCAACAAAATGTTCTTAATTCTCAGAAGATGAAGGAGAAGAAAGAAGTGAAATAAGAAAATGATCTTATTATTGAAACTGCTCTAAACTTTTCAAAGGAAGATTGACCTTGGATACATGATAGTGGGTGTCCTTCACATATGATAGGAGACTTTAATTTTCTAAATAATTTTAAAATTTTTAAATAAGGCACTGTGACATTTGGCAATGATGAATCTTTAAAAATCAAAGGTGTTGGATCAGCCATCATTGGGAAGGAAAAATTGAAGTCCAAGAAAACACTATATGTTGATGGGCTGAAGCACAAATTGCTGAGTGTATCACAATTGTGTGATGTTGGTAACAAAGTTATCTTCACGAAATATGGATATGTTGTGAAAAGTGAAGAAGATGGGTAAATTTTTACAAGAGGACAACGAACTAAAGGAAATTTGTTTTAGGTTGGAAATTCACAAAACTCTTGTTACATGAGCTTTGTGGAATAAAATCAGTTATGGCACAGAAGACATGGAAAAATGTGTCAGAGAAATATGAACAAGTTATATAAAATGGACAGTGTTCAAGATATTCCTGATCTTCCAAGAATAAGAGAATGGTGTGGTATTACCTATTAGAAAGGAAAGATTACAAGTGTTGTGCATAAGAAGGTTGAAATTTGATCAAAACAACCCCTTGAGCTAATACATTCTGATATATGTGGTCAGATGAGAAAACAATCAACAAATTGATACAAGTTCTTCATCACCTTAATTGATGATTTTACTCACATTACATGTGTTATGTTTATGAAGAACAAGTCATAAGCCCTAAAAATGTTTAATATCTTCAGAAGGAAAGCTGAGAAAGAATGTGAGTACTCTATAACGAAATTGATAACATATAATAGTGGTGAGTATAGAAGTGATGAATTTAAAGACTGTCTTGATAAGCATGGGATTTAGCATGAATACAGTGCTCCATATACACCTCAACAAAATGGGGTTACTGAAAGAAATAACATAAGCTTAGTGGAAATGGGAAGAACCATGTTACATGAACATGTCCTTACTCATTACTTTTGGAGGAAAGCTATAAGTACAGCTGTTTATATTCAAAATTGATGTTTCTACAGGCCCAAATCAAACAAGACTCCATATGAACTTTTCTATGACATTACTCCAAGTATGAAGCATGCTAAAGTTTTTGGGAGACCATGCATCTTAAATAAGAAAGGTGGAAGTAGTGTAAAATTCGAGTAGAAAGGAGAGGATGGAATTTTTCTTGGTTATGCTCTAGAAGGAAGAGGTTATAGTTGCTTTAATAAAGAAATAGGAAGAATGGTGGATTTAGTTGATGTAAAAGTCATAGAAAATCCAGGGAAAGATAAGCATGTCCAGATAGACAAGCAAGATGAAGTTAACGATTCTAATAAGGATGCAATGATTTGTAATCCTAATCAAGATGAAGAATCAGATTCAGCCATATGACGTGATGAGGAAGGCACACGAAAAACTTATCCAAGGTTGATAAAATAAGTGAAAGATCAGAAAATAATTGGTGATCAACATCACAGAGTTCAAACAAGAAATTCCATATCACATACTTCCTTGTATTCTAAAGTGGAACCAAATGATGGTAAAGAAGCCTTTGAGCATTAGGAATGGTTTTAATCCATGAATGAGTAGTTGGATCAGATTGAAAAAAACGATACATGAGAACTCGTATCCAAGCCTTAAAATAATAACATTATTGGAACAAAGTGGGTCTTCTGGAACAAGCTAAATGAATAAGGTGGAGTTATCATAAATAAAGAAAGATTGGTTTGCAATGGCTACTCTCAGATTGAAGAAATTGAATTTGAAGAAACTTTTTCTCTGATGGCCATATTAGAAACTGTAACACCCCAAGATTTTATGAAAAATATTCTTTTAATTTCATTTATGTCTTGTGTTGTAATCTACAACAAGATTACCTTGCGCTATACGTAACACCGTATGAGCTTGCAGTATACACAACACTATTCTTGGATCATGTTACACACAATTTTGATAGTAGTTATTCTGCAAAACATTGAGTATATATATATATATTCAATGTATAAATGAAATATGGTTGGATTCTGTTATATGAAACAATAGAGGAGTCTTGCACAACACGCAACACTGACTTGGCTTGCATTATATGCAATCACGACCTTCCTCGATAGCGTGTGTTGTACGCAATAACAGGTTTCACTAAACAACGATATATTGTTATAATATTATTATGGACTAGCCGTTATGAATATTATTAACTACATTTTGAATTCTATAACATTATTATTCATCTGACACATTTTCTAGAATATGGTATGAGAACAAAATAAATTTTTCATGTAAAATATGTATTTTTCAAAAAATGTAGTTTTGCCGCCTTTTGATGGCACACCCACTTAAAATCTTGTTTTTGACATGTATATAAGTTCAATTTGACAAAATAAAATTCTTCTTTGGAATCAGGATATAAAAATATACTTTGGATAAATTTTTCATATTATTCTGATAACTTTCATATTTTAATGAATAGTAAAATCACGCTATATTTTAATTAAAAACAACTTTTTTTCATTGTAATAATTTATATGGTTAGATTATCTTTTTAATTGGTTTTAAAGTGTAATTAGAATATATTATTACCATTTAATCCAATTTTGGTCTGGAATTAATTTCACTTCGAAATTGGATATAAACAAGTATCAATCTTTTGATAGTTATTGTTTTTTAAAAACACGCTATTTGTTCTGATACTAGGAATTAATTTTAAAATTAATTAATTCAACTTATATGTTTTCAATTCGGAAAAATTTTCATCAATTTTGAATTCGGAATATCAAATAATTCTTAGGCTTAATTTTTGGTATTTTTTTGAAAAACTTCAATTTTCGAAAAATAGTGAAACCACTTAGTGGTAGATAAAAAAACTGACTTTTTCATTTAAATGAAATTCTACCACTTCTGTGAATTGAATTTCAAAAACATGAGAAACACAGTTAATATCAAGGACTAAAATTTGGTTCAATGGGATAAAAATATTTTTTGGTGAATAATAACTTTTTAGTTTTTTTACCACGGTTAAAAGTAAAAAGGGTAATTAACGGTAACAATGATATTATTATTACCCTAACAAATGTCCTAATTCTATTGGATAAGTGTAATCTGACCAAAAACAACCTTAGGAATAAAATATGACCATTTAGGCCCACATGAATTAGATTAGGACATTTATTATTAATTTATTTAAAGAAGGGTTAAAATAGTTAAAATTAATGTTTAATAACTAAATCATTTTTAATATAGGGTTATAAATAAGACTATAAATATTCATTAGAAAGATAAAAATATTTCCTACCTAATGGTATTTTATTTATAATTTCTTGACATTAAATAATTTATGTTATTTATGACACAATGGTGATGCAGTAATTACCTAAATAATGAAATATTAAAATAATTGATATTATAAATTTCCAAATAAATGTAATTTTTGACTTTTGATACGTTCCACTAATTTTCTAGGTTAATATGACATGTTATTATTGGTTTAAGTAACTGTTTTTGAACTAATCATGCTGTTATGATAATTTCAAAAAAATCATGTACCAAATAGTGTCAAAATTGACATAGAATAGTTTTTAAAACAAATATTATATTATTAATTGTTATTTTATTCCTAAAAATATAAGGATTGGCCAAATGACTTATATAAGGATATATATATTAATAATGAACTACTTGGGGTTAGTTTTTCTTGTTATAGTAAGTTTATTAATCTTATACTGTAATAAAACAAGAAGACATGGTAATTGTAAAATTATTTAACTTAAAGTTAAATCTAAATGATAAGGTTAAAATAGATACCTAAACATGTATAAATTCTATTTCATGAGAGGATTTCGACCCATCCCCACCATAGCTTCAAAATAAATCAATTTGGAGCTATTAAAAACTGAATATGACTTTATAGTAATATAATATTTTTAGTTATTACAAAGGTGCCCCTCTCCTCCCTTATAAAAGGGCACCTCCTCCCTCTCTTCCTCACACCCCTTTGAGCTTCAAGCTCAGCCAAACCCTGAAAAATTATCTTCTCCACTTCCCTAAAAACATCCTATAGGTCCTGGTCTTCTTCAAATACCAATTTTAGGGCCCTAAGAAGAGGTCTCAAATAGGTGCTTCAAAGAAGAGGTAATGTCCGTTACCGAATCTTTAAACTATATTTTTTCTTCCACTTCTTCTTCATTAGTTGTTTCATTATGAAGTAACAACATCAGTATAACTCATATAATGATATGTTATTATAATTTTGAAACAACCCTATTTCACCATCTATCCATCCTACGGAAAACGAAATCAATGCGCGTGCGTACATATGGAATACCGTCTCCACGCCGTGGTGTAATCTATTTTCCACCACCACCTTACATGGATTGGTATAATGGTGTAAAGAATAACTACATATGATTATTGAAATTTTATATTGATTCTGAAATAGTACACATACACTTCAATACAATTCCACGATCATGGGAATGATATCATCGCTCGTGCGTACGTATGGACTACCGTCTCCACGACGCGATGAGATTTATTCTCCATATTAACCATTCATGAATGATTATAAAGTATATATAATAATTAATCATGAAATATATGACATAATAATGATACTGGATTTATTTATATATATATGTATGTCATATACTTAATTCCATTCAATTCAATAAGGAAACGAAAATAGCGTTCATGCGTACGTACGGCCTACCGTCTCCAGGAACGGTGTATTTCTTTCCATTTATTGATATATCATATATATATATGTATATTATGTATATATATTACAAATAAATCATTTCATAAATTATGGAATTATGTAAATCAGGATATAAGTAATAATATTGATAACAACAAGTCGAAACACGTACAATAAATGAAATGATTTTACCTAAAATTCTTCTTTTACATCGAATTTACAATAAAACAGGTAATATAAAGTCATAAGAGAACTATATATGATATCATAATAATAAATATGATTATTTAATAAGTCAATGAAATTATTTAAATCATTATACAGGAGGTTCGGATACGTACAAAGCATATCAGTCCTAAGGTAAGGGATAATTTTGAAAATCTCATTTTTATCCGAGATTGCTTATTCATAAGTATTTACTGGGGTTATTGCTATTAATCATGTCCATGTTTTATAAAAGTGTATTCATGTATGTTTAAAGTCCTTTTTACCCATTTTGACTTTTACCCCATGTTATGGAAGGAATGTTTCTTTTATTTACCCTACAAGGTACTTTTTGACTTTTCCGACAAAAGTACAAGAAGAATGTTTTTTTAACATATACGGCATGAAAGGATATTTACGGTTTTATAAAGCCTTATTTTCATGAAGCTTCCTCCAAAAGATTTCATGATTATTTTCATGAAAATCCTTTTATTTTAAAATTTCATGGCATTTTGTGAAAAGAAAATGATTATGAATAAGAAAGGATATTTTCTTCAAGAATTTATTTCAAGTGTTTTACCAAAACCATTTTCGATCTAAGATGACATTATTTAATATGTTTATGTTTCATGTATAATGTCTCTATGATTTACATGGTTTCACTATTCTAATTATGAAATGATATCAAAATTTTTTGAATGGATTACATTATGATGGAATGATGTTTGTGAAACCCATTTTATTCTTGGGTTTTGATGAATGATTTATGTTTATACTGTGGCACATGAAAGAATGATTTAAATATGAGATGGGTGGGACCTATATCTCCCTCGAATTCATTGGGTAATGATTTATATCTCATGATATAGTCTTGGCTAGAACGGTAAGTTAATCCGGTTCACTGTTACAGGAGTGAAACGAGGAGCGAACTCGATTCAGAAAGGGACTTTGTCCACTAAGATGGTCTTGGTAGCAATGCCTTGGGTACTATGGAAATCATAACATGTGCTGAATGGTTTCCACAATTACATGTTTTATTTCCATTATATTTTATCATGGTGGATTTTCCATTATGATATATTCCCTACGTACATCCACTATTTATGTCTTTGCTCAATATTTTGATGTTTAATTTTCATGTCAAAGTATTTTCTTTCAAATGTTTATGGATTGTTTTATGTTCTCTATGTTTTCCCTTACTAAGCATTTGAGCTCACCCCTTTTATGTTTTCTTTTCCCCAGGATATAAAGAATGGTTTTAGGTAAGAAAAAAAGGGGAAGATCTTTATGGGAGATGTTGAGGATCTTTCACCATGATTAGAAGATTATATTCCGAGTTTTCAAAGACACTATACTATTACGGTCCTTGTGTGTCTATTTTTTGTTATGTTCTAAGTATTCCGCAAAAGTAATGTAGGGTCCATTTACTTCAAGCATCGGGTTTCTACAGTTGGTATTAGAGGAAAGGATTATTCATCCTTTGGAAACTAGGATGCAATAACTTTAGTGAGATCCCTTGAGATATTTATAAGGTATTTCTAGGGATGTCTCTAAGGCTAAGTATAAGTATAGGTTATAGTCCAAGAATTATGGTAACGATATTATAATTAATCCTAAGATGTTATATGTCGAAGGTACTCCCCCTTGATTATGTTATTTTCCTTGTATGAATTTTACCTCTCACAGAATTCTTTTTGTGTTTTAGTCAATGGAGGGAACAATAAGGAATTCGGTTAACATTGAATCCAATGGACAAATTGGTGACTATGAGCAACAAAATTGAGTAATTCCTAGAGAGAAAGATATTGTGATTATGCCGAATTAGTCATCGCGATATATGATTAACAAGGTGATATTTAGTGGTATGCCTAAATTCATCAAATAAGAGGAAGATATACTTTCATGCATGTTCGCATATTGAGGAGCATAAAGAAAGAAAGATTGAGATTTCTAAAGAAGGGAAGAAGAACCTTGAGGAATACCTCAAATGCAGGGACATATTTTATCTGTGTGGAGAAAAGGGTCATAGAGTGACAGACTGTTATGGAGTTCAATGTCTTATTTGTGGAGAACGTGGGCATTACCCAACTCAATGACCTGACCTAAAAAGTTACTTCTAAATCAAGGAGGGACTTATTCCAGGACAATCATTGAAGAGGATGGATTGATGTGTTTATGTATTGGTATTCAAGAATAATGTTGTTGAGGTAATTTTATGATGTATTAAAATATTTTTGTATTAGTCTATTGTTGTTTTCAATAATTTTATGGTACCGGTAACCATGAAAAGTGATTCAAATATTTTGGAAATCAGATGATATGCACATAATGAAGGGATAAGGAGAAAATGAAAATTTTCATAGTATTCATGAGCTCATGACTGATATAAGGACTAAGTGATATTATGGTTTGAGTATATAGAATTTTAGGGATTTTGGTATGTGGAAAGAGTTAACTTTTGACAGCATTCATGTTTTCTCTAAGATTTAATGGGTATTCAATTTTCAAGAGAATACATGATTAAGGTATTCACATGATTGGAATGTGACCGACAAGATATATGGGGGATACATGATGGTATTAACATGCTTGGTTGATGAAATTTCAAGTAATAGTGTTCTTTATACTATGAGCTTGAACTGAAGTATTTTAGATAAGCCAAAAGATTGGAATGGATTATGTTGGACATAAGTTAGTATTGTTTAATGATAGAACTTTTTTCGATATTATTGATGGAATGTTATAGTAATGTAGTTTTAGAAAAAGGAAAACCTGCAGGATGGGCGACAACCCATCACGTCGGACAAGGTTGTGAGAATCGAACCCACAACTGAAGTGCGACAGGCCTTTATCGCCTACCACTGGCCTACAGGATGTCCCTGTTTAGTAGAAACTAGTTTTATTATAGTAAGAAATATGATATATGAAGTATAAGTCAATTTTAGGATCCATATATGATTAATCTCACTATAGATGGACTTATGTATTTTTTATAACTTTTCTAACATTTTGTTTGAGACAGATGGAATGACCCATAATTATTTCACATGATCTACTAACACTTCACGAATGACAAATTCAACTTCATTTCTTTAAGATATTAAGTGGAAATTTTCCAAAGAATGACCAACAGTGAGACTGTACGAAAATCACGAAAGTATTTCTTCTAATTCCAATTTCATCAACTTTAGGTTAATGATCTTGAAAACCAAAAATGTTGTCCTAGTTCCCTTATATCCAATTAATTATATGGTGCCTTAGATCATCACAAATCTATGGCTTTGTGATTGATGGCTTTTTCATAGCCATGTTCTCTACAAATCTACATCAGAACATGATGGTTAGATTTTTCATCCATATCCATATTTTCACCTATGTTCTCATATATGGAAACCCAGTGATGAGTTACTTTGGGTAATCATTACATTTTATACTTAATTTTTTTTAAATTAAGTTTTAGTATTTCTTTTGACGATGTGGGTGTCTATAAATAGTAGACGATTTATAACCCCGACGAATTTCGAGGGCAAAATTAATTTTAAGGGGGGTAGAATGTAACACCCCGAGATTTTATGAAAAATATTCTTTTAATTTCATTTATATTTTGTGTTTTAAGCTACAAAAATATTACCTTGCACTATACGTAACACCGTATGAGCTTGCAGTATACACAACACTATTCTTGGATCATGTTACACACAATTTTGATAGTAGTTATTCTATGAAACATTGAGTGTGTGTATATATATATATATTAAATGTATAAATAAAATATGGTTGGATTCTATTTATGAAACAACGGAGGAGTCTTGCAAAACACGCAACCCTGACTTGGCTTGCCTTACACGCAATCACAACCTTCCTCGATAATGTGTGTTGTACGCAATACCAGGTTTCACTAAACAATAATATATTGTTATTATATTATTATAGACTAGCTTCTATGAATATTATTAACTACATTTTTAAATTTATAACATTATTATTCATCTTAAACATTTTCTAGAATTTTGTATGAGAACAAAATAATTTTTTCATGTAAAATATGTATTTTTCAAAAAAAATGTAGTTTTGCCACCTTTTGATGGAACACCCACTTTAAATCATCTTTCTGACATGTATATAAGTTCAATTTGACAAAATAAAATTCTTCTTTGAAATTAAGATATATAAAAATTTAATTTGGATAAAATTTTCATATTATTCTGATAACCTTCATATTTTAATGAATAGTAAAAACATGCTATATTTTAATTAAAAACAACTTTTTTCATTGCAATAATTTATATGGTTAGATTATCTTTTTAATTGGTTTTAAAGTGTAATTAGAATATATTTTTTCCATTTAATCCAATGTTGGTCATTGGAATTAATTTCACTTTGAAATTGGATATAAACAAGGATCAATCTTTTGATAGTTATTGTTTCTTAAAAACATGCTATTTGTTTTGATAACGGGAATTAATTTTAAAATTAATAAATGCCACTTCTATGTTTTGAATTTGGAAAAATAGAAATCTATTTTGAATTCGGAATATCAAATAATTCTTAGGCTGAAGTTTTTGTATATTTCTGAAAAACTTCAATTTTCGATGAATAGTGAAACCACTTAGTGGTAGATAAAAAAACTGACTTTTTCATTTAAATGAAATTTTACCACATCTATGAATTGAATTTCGAAAATACGAGAGACACGGTTAATATCAAGGACTAAAATTTGGTTCAATGATATGAAAATATTTTTTGGTGAATAGTAACCTTTTTATTTTTTTACCACAGTTAAAAGTAAATAGGGTAATTACGGGTAAATATGATATTATTATTACCCTAACACATGTCCTAATTCTATTGTATATGTGTAATTCGATCAAAAACAACCTTAGGAATAAAATATGACCATTTAGGACCACGCAGATTAGATTAGGAAATTTATTATTTATTTATTTAAAGAAGGGTTAAAATAGTTAAAATCCAAGTTTAATAACTAAATCATTTTTAATATAGGGTTATAAATAAGACTATACATTTTCATTAGAAATATAAAAAGATTTCATACCTAATGGTAGTTTATTTATAATTTTTAGACATTATGTAATTTATATTATTTATGACACAATGGTGATGCAGTAATTACATAAATAATGAAATATTAAAATAATTGATATTATAAATAGCCAAATAAATGTAATTTGTGACTTTTTATGAATTCAACGAATTTTCTAGGTTAATATGACTTGTTATTATTGATATAAGTAACTTTTTTAGAACTAATCATTCTGTTATGATTTTCACAAAAATCAAGTACCAAATAGTGTCAAAATTGACATAAAAGAGTTTTTTCAAAAAATAATATATTATTAAATGTTATGTTTTTCCTAAAAATATAAGGATCATCAAAATGACTTAGATAATGATATATATACTAATAATTAACCACTTGGGGTTCGTTTGTCTTGTTATAGTAAGTTTATAAACCTTATAGTGTAAGAAAACAAGAAGACACGGTAAAAGTAAAATTATTTAGCTTAAAGTTAAATATAAATGATAAGGTTAAAATAGAAACATAAACTTTTCTAAATTCTATTGGATGAGATTATTTCGAACCATACCCACCTTAGCTTCAAAATAAATCAATTTGAAGCTATTAAAAACCGAATATGACTTTATAATAAGATAATATTTTTAGTTATTCCAAAGGTGCGCCACTCCTCCCTTATAAAAGGGAACCTCCTCCCTCTCTTCCTCACACCACTTTGAGCCTTCATTCTCGGCCTACCCCTGACAAAGTATCTTCTACACTTCCCTAGAAACATCCTAGAGGTCCTGGTATTCTTAAAAGACCAATTTTAGTGCCCTAAGAGGAGGTATCAAAGAGGCGCTTCAAAGAAGAGATAATGTCCGTTACCGATTCTTTCAACTTTATTTATTATTCCACTTCTTTTTCTTTAGTTGTTTCATTATGAAGTAATAACATCAGTATCACTCATATACATACATGTTATTATAATTTTGAAACAACCCTATTTCACCATCTATCCGTCCTACGGAAAACGAAATCACCGTGCGTGCATACGTAGAGAATACCATCTCCACGCCGTGGTGTAATCTATTTTCCACCACCACCTTACTTGGATGGGTATAATTGTGAAAAAAATAACTAAATATGATTATTGTAAATTGATATTGATTCTAAAATAGTATACATACAATTCAATACAATTCCATGATCATGGGCATGATATCATTGTATGGACTACCGTCTCCACGACGCGATGAGATTCATTCTCCATGTTAACAATTAATTAATGATTATAAAGTATATATAATAAGTAATCATGAAATATATGACATAATTATGATACTAGATTTATGTATATATATATGAATGTAATCTACTTAATTCCATTCAATTCAAAAAGGAAACGAAAACATCGTTCATGCGTACGTACGACCTACCGTCTACATGAACGATGTATTTCATTACATGTATAGATCTATCATATATATATGTATATGATGAATATATATTTCATATAAATCATTTCTTACATTCTGGAATTATGTAAATCAGGATATAAGTAATAATACTGAGAAAAACATGTCGAAACACGTACGATAAATGAAACGATTTTACCCAAAACACTACTTTTACATCGAATTTACAAAAGAACGGGTAATATAAAGTCATAAGTTAACTATATATGATATCATAACAATAAATATGATTCTTTAATAAGTCAATGACATTATTTAAATCATTATACAGGAGGTCCGGATACGTACAAAGCATATCAGACATAAGGTAAGGGATACTTTTGCAAATCTCATTTTTATCTGAGATTGGTTATTCATAAGTATTTACTGGGGTTATTGCTATTATCTATTTCCATGATTTATAAAAGTGTATTAATGTATTTTTAATTTCCTTTTTACCCATTTTTAGTTTTACCCCGTGGTATGGAAGGAATCTTTCTTTTATTTACCCTACAAGGTACTTTTTGACTTTTCCGACAAACGTACGAGAAGAATATTTTTTAACATATATGGAATGAAAGGATTTTTACGGTTTTATATAGAATTATTTTCATGAAGCTTCCCCAAAAAATTTCTGATTATTTTAAAAAAAATACATTTCTTTTAATATTTCATGGCATTTTGTAAAAAGAAAATGATTTTGAATAAGAAAGGATATTTTACTCAAGAATTTATTTCAAGTGTTTTTATCAAAACCATTTTCCATATAAGATGACATTATTTAATATGTGTATGTTTCATGTATAATGTCTCTATGATTTACATGGTTTAAATTTTCTAATGATGAAATGATATCCAATTTGTTTGTATGGATTACGTTATGATGGAATGATGTTTATGAAACACATTTTATTCTTGGGTTATGATGAATGATTTATGTTAATATTGTGGCACACGAAAGAATGATTTCAATATGAGATGGGTGGGACCTATATCTCCCTCAAATTCATTGGTTAAAGATTTATATCTCATGAGATAGACATGGATGGAATGGTATGTTAATCCGGTTCAGTGTTACAGGACTGAAATGAGGAGTGAACTCGGTTCAGAAAGGGACTTTGTCCACTAAGATGGTCATGGCAGCAATGCCTTGGCTACTATGGAAATCATAACATGTTATGAATGGTTGCAACAATTACATGTTTTATTTTTATTATATTTTATCATGGTTGATGTTCAATTATGATATATTCCCTACGTACTTCCACGATTTATGTCATTTCTCATGATTTTGATGTTTAAATTTCATGTTCATGTTTTTTCTTTCAAATGTTTATGGATTGTTTTATGTTCTCTATGTTTTCCCTTACTGAGAATTTGAGCTCAGCCCTTTTATGTTTTCTTTTCACTAGGATATAAAGAAAGGTTTTAGGTAAGAAAAAAAGGGGAAGATATTTATGGGAGATGTTGAAGATCATTCACCATGATTAGAAGATTATATTACGAGTTTCCAAGGACACTAAACTATTACAGTTCTTCTGTGTCTATTTTTTTCTTATGTAATATGTATTGCGCAAAAGTAATGTAATGTCCATGTACGTAAATAATCGGGTTTCTACAGAAACTATTCGAATCATTCTGTCTATTTTTGCATAATGAGGATACAAAATCTTTCAAATGGATGTTAAATCCACATTTCTTAATGGTGATCTAAAAGAAGAAGTTTATATTAAGCAACCATGTGGCTTTGTTGTTGGGAAGAATGAAATTTATGTGTGAAGGTTGAAGAAATATTTGTATGGGCTAATGAATGCTGCAAAAGCATGGTACTCCAAACTAGATACTTGCTTAGAAGAGATGAACTTCAAGAAAGGAAGAGTTTATAGAAATCTGTATATCAAGGAAAGCCAACATCTTTCTCTCATTGTGATTGTCTATCTTGACGAAATTATTTTTTCTAGAAATGATGAAAGAAGATGTGAAAGGTTTGCTAAAGAAATTAATAATGTATTTGAGATATCCATGTTGGGTGAAATGAGATACTTTCCTGGGTTACAAATTTTGCAACAAAAAGAATTCATTTTTCTCTCCCAATAAAAGTATGCTAAAGAAGTTCTTAAGATGTTTGGGGTGGAAAACTCAAAACCAGTATCAAGTCCTATCTCAGTGGGAACGAATCTAAGAAAAGGTGATGAAGGAAAAGATGTTGATCATAAAGAATATCAAAAACTGATTAGAAGATTATTATACTTGACTACATCAAGACCAGATATTGTTTTTGTTGTTACCTTATGTGCAAGATTCTAGAGTTCTCATAAAGAATCACATCTTGTTGCTGGAAAAATAATTCTAAGATACATAAAAGGAACAATAGAATTCGTAATCAAGTATAGTGGTTCAAATAACATTGATCTGTTTGGCTATTCAGATGCAGATTGGGCAGGAAATGTTGATGATAGAAAATCCACATCTGGTGGAGTGTTCGTTATAGGAAAAAGTTGTGTTGGATGGAACTCTAAGAATCAGATTTTTATGACACTCAGTACATCTAAAGCTGAATATGTTGCTGCAACTGTGGCTGCTACTCAACTTATCTGGATGAAAACACAGTTGGACGATTTGTCAGTTCAAGTGAAGTTGCCCTTGCTCTTGGGGTGTGATAATCAACGAACAATTCATCTTACCAAAAATCCAGTCCAACATTCTCGATCGAATCATATTGACATCAAATATCATTTCATCAAAGAGAATGTGTAAAATAATGATCTAAAATGTGAATATGTTTCATCTTCTGAACAAGTTGCTGATATTTTCACGAAACCCTTGCTGAAAAAATCATTCTCAAGATTGAGGTTGAAAATGGGTGTCCAACTTCTTTCTCTTCAAGGCTAAGTTATGTTGCTACGTCCCCTCTCTATTCTTACCTTTGGATTGTTTTGTCAAGTGGGATAAGTTTTTTGTATCATAAATCTATTGATTAAAGAGAGATTTGTGGGTAAGCTGTGAACTCAGCATTGCTTGTGTATGTGAACTATTCTAACTGTTTATTAGAGTGGTTGTAGGAAAGAACCTGAAGTTGTTTACACAATATATGAAGATGAAGATATATGAAGCTGAAGATGTATGGAGTTGAAGAGGTCATTTTCACTACCTATTGACAACATGGTTTTTCTGTCAATGATTCTTGTTTCCTACAATGAGTTAGCTCACATTGGCTTAGAATTATTGATAAGTAATCCATTTCATAGGGTTAAAAAGTTTGGTGATTTAGGAAAACTTGGATGGCAACAAAATCCAAAGGGGGAGATTGTTAGGACCAAGCTGAATGAAGATATGGTTTGCATGGATTTTCATTTGTTCATCATGAGGAAGTTTTCATAAAGGAAATACACCTTGAATTTCTAAAAATGCGGAGTCTGGAAATTGAGATGTTTGGAACCGGGAAATTGAAAATTATCGAAAGCTGGATGATATGAGATGTGAAGGCATTAATTTGGACGATGATTTTCTATTTTGTAACTATAATTTGTGAGTATATGAAATTACTCATGATGCAAGCAAATGTTGGGTGGTGAATTCATACAGAGATCTGGAGGAGTCATTCTGAGAATTCAAAATCTATGGTATCGATGATTGAAGAAGTCGCACAGGGAACTAGAACATCATACTGAGAACTAGAGAAGTCGTATCGAGAAACAAGATCTGTTTCAAGAATCTGGAAGAGCTGTTATGAGAACTTGAAGTTCATAAGAAGAATTTCAGAGTTGACTTCCTGAGTCAGAAGTTCATAGTGGCAAGTTCGGAGTTGACTTGATGAGTTAGAAGTTCGGAGTGAAGAAGTTAGTAATCGACTTCTAGAACCAGAAGTTCATAGCCAGATGTGTGGAGTCATGTTGAGAGTTGGTGAAGTCGTAACCAGAAGTCGTACCCAGATCCAGAGGGGTCATACCGAGAATTAAAAATTTTCAGTATCGATGAACAAAGAGGAGACTCACCGAGAATTGAAATGGTGTCATGTTGAAGAAGGGATAAAGAGTCTTTACCGGAGTTGAAGTGATACTAAAGACTCATAAAGAGTAGATCTGAGAAAGTGATGTCGAGAATTAGGAATAGGGGATCCGAGAATATGATCCCGATAAGACAGATGAAAGGATCCAAGAATATGATGCCGAGAAGCCAGAAGGTCAGATCCGAAAAAGGGAAAAGTTCTAAATCAAGAGAAGTAAAGGAAGATTCGAGAAGAATCTATAAGTGTTGAAAATGTCTTAATTACTCTGAGATTTCAATAGAAATTAAGATTTCAGTGAATTTAAGTGAGTGGTAAAATATTTTGGTTTCCCGCCTAAGCACATTTTGGAGAACCTATAAAAGGAGATTAAAGTACTAAGTAAAATGATTGATGATGTTGTAGTGAGAGAAGCTCTGATAATCTACAGAGATAAAGAAGTGTGTGGCCCACTGAGTTTTCATTGCAGTTTCAATTGAAATGAGAATTTGATATTGGTTGACACCATATTGAGTTTCTGGGATTAAAGAAAACTCATATTGAAGAATCGGAGTGAACGTGATGAATTCGGAGTGGAGATTCGGAGTGGAAATTCATATTGGAAATTCGGATTGAAAATTTGGAGTGAAGAATTTGGAGTGGAGATTCAGAATGGGGAATCAGTAATAGCTGTCACCGTATTGAGTTTCTCATACTTAGGAAGACTCGTATTGAAAAATAAGAGTGAAGAAGAAAATTCGGAGTGAAGCATTCAGAGTGAAGAATTAGGAGTGGAGATTCGGAATGGGGAATCAGTACTAGCTGTCACCATATTGAGTTTCTCAGACTGAGGAAGATTCAGATTGAAGAATCAGATTGTGAAAATTCAGAGTGGAGATTCGGAATGGGAAGTTCAGACTGTAATTGATCTATCTCAAGTCCAAGGAGTCCTTTCCTTTCTTCTGGGTAAGGAAGTAATGATAGGTGCTGAACTTGCTTACACTTGTGTTTTTGAAAGGAAGTGCATGTAACATAAGTTTTTACAAGAAAAGTGACATTGCCCTATTGTGCTTAGAGGGTGCACAACCACGGGAGTGATTGTATCACAGTGCTTCACGAGTGTAAGGGTATATCCTACTCGTTGTAATCCAAGGATTGTTTTCTTAGTGGATTGTATGGTGCTAAATTTTTACAACCATACCAAGGAGGTAGCTATTCATATTGAATAGTGAACCTTGTAAATTGTTGTGTTCCTTTGGATGTGTGCTTGTTTTTTTTCCCAGCAGGGAATTATATCATTAACATGAGACCAATTTTGTTCTCAATATTAAGGGAACATAAAAAGAAAAAGTGGTACCACTGATTCACCCCCCTCTCAGTGGTTCATTACTCCAACTAGGTCCTTATAAATTCAAAAGAGGATTCAATAAATGTCAAGAGGTTCTATATAAATTTAATAAGAAGACCAACATTGGATATCCTAAGATCTTGTGTTCCATGTCCTCCCATCTAAATAGGTTTTATGAATTCATTCAAAGAAGAAATGATGAGATTCCTTACATGAATTGATCCATTCCAAATAATTTTTGCAATAATTGAGTGAAGTACCTCGATGAGACTTTTAGGGAACTTATAAAGAGATGAGGAATATACTAATTTTTTAAATGATAATTTTATTGACAAAGAAAACTCTTACAGCCTGTGAAATTTTATTTCTTTTCCATATATCCAAATAGTTGATATTATTTTAACACATTCCTTCATGGTAATTCCTTCTCAAATTTTCCCTAAACATGGGGACCCTAAATTAGTAGGAAGGAAGAGTTCCCCTTTTCACTCCAAGATGTTTGTATATTTTCCTTACTAATAGTTATTTACGCACAAAATATAATTAAATACTTTATCCAACTGATATATTTACCATCCACATCATCATAATGTGAAAATGTTCCTTTATAATAGATTTTTGTTTCTTTAAGTCTTGTCCATGAAGAAGGATTTCATCAACACAAAGTAAATTTGATGGAGTAAAAAGGTCTCTTTAAGTATATAATTTCAAGTACAAAAAAATATATAAATGATCTTTGATATATTGAAAAATATAAGCTATAATTATAGAAAATAGAATCTTTGAGGTAGGGTATCTCTACCTTACAACCCTTGTACATTGAAAAAATCCTTAAAGATGCATTAATATGGATGAATAACATTACAGAACCAAGGATGCAGATATTTTATTTTATGAATTCTCATAAAAAACCATATCTATTGAGAACATTGAAAATAAATCTCTATTTCAGGTTGTGAAATTTCTTTTAGATATCAATTATTAAGTAAAATATCCCTTACTTTAATATTATATTCATAATATTCATGGTTTCTAAGGTAGTAAATAATTAGTTCTATATGTTTCATAATGGGAAAACTCCTAACTAGTTTGGGTTTAGATTGTATTTGATCATATTACACATATTCTTTATAATGGTCTTGCTGATAATTTTGAGAATTGGGTTTCTAATAGACACCAGCGTGAAATAATTAAAGTCAATTGCATTTTCCTTCTTTGGAAAAAAATCAAATAAGTTTGAATTTATTCCATATGGTTTCAAATAATGAGAGAATAAATTCTTTATTTCATTAGTTATTTTATCCTTTAGAATGTCCCAGTGGACCATAAACCATTTTTTAGTAAACCCATCTGATCCAGCTACACATTCCATGTTGAGAGAGAAGATGGATAACTTCACTTCACATTTATGAGGGTCCACAATAAGAACATGAGTTTTAGGATCTTAAATTCAAAGATGAATGGTATCAATCATTTTATGTATGCAGTCCAATCCATATTCAGAGTATATCTATTTGAAATATTCTACCACTATATTGTAAATGACATCATCCTAGGTGAGAAGATATCCATTTATGATAATGGAATTGTAAATTTCCTTTATCCTCTTTTCCAAATAAAAAATTTAATAACTATTCAGTTCCTTTCTCTATTATTAGACCAATTATCATTCATATTACAACAATATATCCATTTATTAATGGTAATGAGGCCATATAATAGAGTAAAAGATTTTAGTTCCCCTCAAGAAGGATAATTTTGATGTTACTTTCTTAATTGGATGGCTACATGTTTCCTTTTAATATCCCTAATTTTATTTTAAATATTGAAGAAATAAGTTTTGAACCACTACATTATTAATTATTTATTGTGTTTGAGTTTTTTAGCATGAATCTAAATTGAGATACCCAAGGTATTTATCCCCAAGGTCGCAAGAATAATCTTCCTACATCCAACAATAACAGGACAACCACTATTAAATTTAAATGAAGGGGATAGACGTGTAGTTTGATTGAATATTTAAAAAATGATAGGGTTGTGGTCTGAGTGATTATTGGGAAGTGTATAAATTAAAAAACAAATGACAGAACTAGTTTCATCAATCTAGAAAAAATTATATATCAATATTTTTTTCTTGTTTCCCATTTAAGGTATACCATGTTCATGTTAACTCAGCTCCAATAATTGGAACCTTAGGGATATTGCATTGATAAATGAAATTAGTGAATTCTATTTAATAAATTCTATTAAATTTGAGACTATTAATTTCATATGTCTTCAACTAAGAGTTGAAATCCCCTAGAACAATCCATTTATTACTCATCTGTTATTCATTTCATCATGATCATCAATTAATCTGTTCTCTTAATATACAATGTATAAGTATATACATAATGAATAGACAAAGAAGATCATTGAATGTTAAATGAAACACAAACAAACTGAGGCTTCCTATTTCATGAAATATTGTGAATGATTTCATGTTTTAAAACTCAATGTTGATCCCTGTTAATTTCATAAATATTTTGGGTGATAAAGCTATACCAAATCAACTCCCATTTTAAAGCCTTCCAATTATAAAAGATCCTTTTAGGCTTAGAAATTCCAAGGGGAAAAGGTTTGTTAGAAATTGATTAATATCTAAGGGATTTGGCCATTAAGATATTTCAAAAATCTTGACAGTTCATATAGTGGATCTTCATTATTTAAGTGGTCTACCCCTTATCAAGGGTCCCTTTTTAATATCCACATTAACATGGTCTAATTTATTTGTTTCGTTATCATATTTCTTCTACCCTTATTGAGTCATTACCCCTTTTCCTTATGCAATATTTTCAACTACCGTAGTTATAAGGTAGTTAGTGGATTGATGATCCCCATTACTTCCATCATTTAAATTAACCTCTACCTTTTAAAGGGGTTGTGAATGCTCAAACACATCAGATCATAGAACTCCACTCAAGGTAGAGAATTTTTTTCTGTACAACATAAGTTCAGGTGGTTTATCTAATTGATTATTCAGTCTAGAAGCCATCGATAGGGGAAACTGTGAGAAGGAACACACTATGTTAGTGTAATCAGAATATTTTGAGTGGTGAAGATCACTTTTTCTGTTTGAAATATGAAAATCCATGGATGGGTTTTATTGGATGACTTATTGGGATCTAGTATTGATATAGGATTCTTACTTGATTGATTATAGTAAAAATGTTTAGCAAAATGTTCTTGTGGATTCTGTATGTCCTTTATAATGGGTTCATTATAAATTAGAGTTTCTTTTCCAGAAGGATAGGGATTTTTAATTTCAATTAGTTCCTTATTCAGGTTAGAGACATCATCACTATCAAGTGTAGACAACATATTTAGAGGAAAATCCTTAACATAAAAACCATATTTGGGAATTCCAACATTCATGAAAAGATCTAGCAATCCTTATCCCCCATTGTGTATCATTCCCTCATTAGGGGGACTAAGGCTGGCATGTCTTAGTGAATGAGAAGATATAATTTCATCATTCCCCTTCATCCTTTTACAGTTTCTCATCGTTCCCCTTCATTTTGAAATATTTACATCCCTTATTCATGTTTCATTCCTTAGTTATATGGATAAAAAAATGTAGTTAAAATAAAATTTAAGATTTCGTTCCTAATGGATTTCATGTTTGATGTTTTCATCCCTTGTGGTCAGAATTACATCTCTAACCAGGGTGCTAGGCATGTCAAATTCCACCAAAATTGTTGCATAATGCACAAATGTAGTGTTATCCATCATTTTTCTCATCCTTATAGGATTAACAACAAAGGAACCAATACACAAATAAACCATGGATTCCTATAATTCTAGTTTATCATAAATATGAGAATACATACCCTTGTATAGGGATTCCTTACATTCTCAGGCTAAATATTCCTATCCTATTATTGAATTAGTTAAAATCTATGATTTACATAAACTAAACCCATGATCCATGCTATTATAATTTAATCATCATAAGGGAATAATTTATGATAGTATCCTCACCCCATGGATATCAAACTCTCATCCTAAAAGCCCCATATTTCATCAATCATATTGGTGAGGGCATTAAGCTTCAAATGATTCTCTCCGTTTAGAGATGTGATATGCGTGATGATAGAGTAACTGAAAAGGTTCACTCGCTCCTCAACCACATATTGGTTAGATGAAATTTAGTTGATTCTTACCTTTTTTATGATTCTTTTTGGAGGAGGGAGATCCAATTTTTTGAATAATAAGCTTGATGCCATCTTAATGACTTCAAAACATTATTTTTTAACATTCTTCTTACTGTGGGGTCCTTATGACATATTTATCACTGAAAATTAGAAAATATACTAGTGAAGAACATATTCATGTTAATAGTTCTCTGTCAATGATCTGTTTAAAATTACATCATGACTGGATTTCTCAACCTCACCCTGATTTTTATGTTTAGGGGTTTCCCCACTCACTGCCCTATCCTTTTCCACCATCCCCATTATAAATATTATTATAAAACAAATATAATCATTAATTTATTAATATATTCCACCTATCAATTAATTTATATTTTATTATATTCATTTCATTAAAATAATTTCTTTAGAAATATAAAATTTATATCTATCAACAATTCTAAGACACCACATAGTTTTGATTATAATTTTACACACATATGTTATAAAAATATTTTTTAGAAAATTATAAATTTCATAATGAGTTTATGTGCAATAAAATTCTATATAAATGTTATTTATTAAATAATAACTACATATTCAGTAGTATTATAATTAAAAACATAAGGTTTTTCATTATACACAAAAGAATAATTTTCGCACCTAAATCAATGTAATTTTTCGTGATTACAAATAAATTTGATATGAAATTCAATTTTATTAAGAATAAATTATAATTTATGAAATAACAGCAATATAGATTATTTTTTTCTTTATAAATAATTATATATAACTAGAATAATTATTCATAAACATAAAAATATTGAGTGTATAGCTAAGAATATATTCATCAAGTTGAATATAAATATATTTTAGTCTGTTTTAATGATATAAATACTCTTTAATTATAACATTTAATTTAATTAAAAAATATATTAAAATTTTAGGATGTTATGTTCTACAATTTAATAAATTATATCCCTAAAATTTGAACATGATATTAGTATTCTGGGATTTTTAATATCAAAATACCATTGCAGAAAATTCGCATCGCAAAAAGGGTTAATAAACATCCTCTTGAAAAGGGGAAGAGATTTATAAAGTTCATCTAGAATAACACATAAGTAGGATTCCAAATATTATAAAATTAGTGGGATGTGAAAATATAGAAATAGAGGAAAAATTATTTTCTAAATAAAGAAGGAGAGTGGTAGAGATCATAGATCACAAGAAAACGAAAGACCATGAGATTTTTAATGACCAAAAAACATTAAAATAATGAGGTGTGAAAAAGGCAAACATTTAATTAGAAATTAATGTAATAGGATAAAATTTTACTTCAAGATCATTTTCCAAGATTTGAGGAATCACTTTAACATATATACTCAGAACATTAAGAAATATACTTAAATAATAAGAAGAATTTGAATATATAATAAATTTCTACCATAATATGATATGTTTCTCTAAATAACTGGTATTAAAGTTAAATATTTCATACCTGAAGAACTAAAATAAATTTCTAATTGATCATATAATCCAAAAACCATAATAATATATTCCCCTTGTCTGTTGATATTATCCATAACAGAAAGTTTTAGCATAAGTTAAGATAATATCTACAATATATAAAACTTTTTATGGATAAATATTTCAATTAACTCCCAAATTTCTATTATAAAATAAATTGTTTAACGTGGATTATTTAAAAAATAAATAACTATACATCCCTATAAAAATTTATAACCTAAAAATTTATAATTTTTTATCCTAAAAGGTGATATTTTACCTTACAGCTTACACCCCCAAAAAATTAATAGAATTCTACAAAAATTAATACATTAAATAAAAGAAGAAGAAACACCTATAGGATGCTTATATATTAACTCAATAAAACATATCCCCAAAATATCATTAATCACATAAAAATACAATCACAAAAAACATCAAATGTGGTTTCTATGCCGTGAACATATTATCATACATAAACATAAAACCCCTGGTGGTATCCATAACTCTTAATTTAACCTCACAGAGAACCATCATAATATCCATTTTATCTTAACCTTTCATTGAATACCAACCACAAAAACCCTAAACATGCACTCCTACATTCGATGCTAAAACAAAATCTTTACATTTAGAGATTTCATACTAATAAAAATGACATAATTTTAACCCTTCATAACATATATCATCAAAATATGTTATATTATAACTTATATAATGATGGACCTATTATGTTTAGAGTTTCAGATAATTATAAAATACTATTACATATAAAATTGGATAAATAAATTACTAGTTTATAACAATATACATAATATCCAAATGAGTTCTTCAAATATAGAAATATTTTTGGGCACAACGTACTTAAAAATTTTATTCAAAACCTAGGGAATTGGAAACATAAGAGTCGTTAGATTAAATGACTAGTAATGGTAAAAATAATAATTAAAAATTTAATGTCCTTGGTGAGTATAAAATGAGAATAATGGTAATATAAAATAATAAAAGTGCATGATCATAACATAATATAATTTATACCCATTAAATCATGAATCATAAATCCTAAAACAAGGTATAATGTTTTAATATAAGACAAGAGACATATAATTCAACAACCATGAGACTTGTGAAAATAATTATTGAATAAAGGATACATTATAACATGATAAAATCATATAGAAATTGACATAGTATATTAGAAAATCATTTTTATATCACTATTATAACCACTCTTATATATTTAATAACCTACCCAATAAATTCCAATAATCTATTAAGATATACATATAACCGATTAAATATATCACTTAACCTAATTAATTGGGTAGCTATATCATGACCTCCCATTTGTATGATCTATATTAGGATCACCCATCATCATAGATAATTTCCAAGAACTATTACATAGCCATAACACATGAAATAATTCATTTTTCAACATAAAAATAACTATTGTTCTTTCATAGATTAGTTATCCCATAGAAATTAAATAGGTTTTGTGAAAATTTATTTGATGTGATAATAATCAATCTAGAGAAATACTTTGAATGGTATCATTATAATATATCACTAGTGGTGAATAAGTTACAAAAACGGTTTTTTGTTCATGATGAATAGAAATACAATAAAAATACAAATAAGAAAATTATTAAGGAAATTCCCTTCCAAATTTTTGAAATAACTGTTAGAAACTAAAAATTCCCCAAATAGTTGGAAAATACATTCCTTTTAAAATAATATTGGGAACATATAAAGTAATATTTATAAAAAATAATGGTCATAATGGTGGAAAAATCCATTAATGACGTAAATTAAAAAAACACTCTTTTCAATATTTTTTAATTAGAGTCAACATCGAACTTTGCAATAAATGTTAACAAATTCCCTTTTCATTTTTTTAAAAAGGTGAAATGTCATGTAAAATATAGTAAATTATTTATGTTTCAAAAATAACAATCTTGTAAACTTTTTACAAAACAAGGATATGATAGAGAAAGATTACCAATATAAAATAAGATACATGATCAACAAATATTACAAAAAAAATAATATTGTTATTTCTTTAATAAGGGAGTAAATGGAAGATATACATATAAACCACATTATTAACCATATAATAAGATAAGTGATGTCGTTCATGAAAATAATAGTATACGACTTCCACTAAGGAATCATTGAAGACAAAAAAATCAAGGAAAAAATAGATTATAACCTAAATTACTCACTAATATGGTAACTTTATAATAAAAATTTATTAAAAGAAAGAGTATTATATAAATATATTAATATAATTAATTAAATTTAGAAATTTGTAAAAATTAATTCATTTAGTAGTAATTACACCATTAAGGATATCTAGTGCATGACATGATACATGTCTCAAGAAAATGAGAATGACATAAACAAAACCCTTCCAAAGATATTAAAATTTGAAGAGATAATTAATCTATGTAGTGATTACGTATATATATATAAATCCATATAATAAAATATAAATAATACATAATTTTTTATAACTCAATGAAAGGAAATATAGTTATGAAACCACATATAACATGGTAAATACCAATTCAAATACAATTTAATGAATTAATATGAATTATAACATAAAATACCATGATGTATTAACGATTCAATATATCAAATTTAAATGGGGCACTTTATAAACCTATTTAAAAGAAATTATGTGAATAATGTTAAAAAATTCGAAAATGAAAGGAAATTGAGATGAAATCCCTAACCACTTTATAAATTTCATGTCATATACCCTTGGATGAAATAAATATAATTCTACCTTAAAATTAGATTATTTATGAAGGATTTATGATAAAACATATAGAAAAGATAGTATATACACCATATAAAATGAATTAGGTGCATAAAAGTTGCCTCAATGAAGGGAAATTTAGAGAAATTCCTTACATGAAAACCCAAAATTTTTCCTATAGAGTTACCTTTTCACATGATAGAATCCTATTATCATAATATTCCTTAATATAACTACATTTATTCTATTTATTTTTTTAAAAATCATTACTTTGGAAGAAATTAGTAAATCTAATGAAGAGGACATAAAAACACTATGATAAATTGTGACCTACTAAAACTAGGTGGTGATCCTTCTTTATAAAACATTTTTGTGAGTTAAATATTATAATATATACCTTAAAAAAATCCTATAATAAAATATGTATTCTATAGACATCTAAAATTTCATATCTCGCTAATCTGCACCATGAAAATCTTATCTGCAAGTTGCTAAATACTTAAATTTTTTACACATAAATCTAAAATGATTTAGAAAATATACTACCTTAAATATATTATTATATTTCAATAAAATATCCCATAAACTCTAAACATGGAGCTTTCGTGGTGGCCAAGTTCTTACTTTCTTATAGATAAAGCTAAAAACTATTACCAGGTCATCCAAAAAGATACTATTTTATAAATGTTAATATTCATATTCTTATCACATTTCATTAATATTGATCATCATTGTCAATAAAAAATGGTATGTAAATTGAAATTATAATTGAATAATATATATATATATTTCAATGATATCTTAAGTAATCTCAGCATAAGGACCATAATGATTCCTTATTTTATAACATAGTATTATATTTTACATCATCTAATGATTTTATTGATGTATAATATATATATATATATACATATGTATATATGAATAGAATTTTATTATCTATAGTTTTCACATGAAGATGAAAATGATGATGTAACATGTTTAAATATAGGATCATGCACTTACCTTTTCATGGATTTATGATTTCATTTACATAGGTTTTTAAACTGACCAGATGAACCTTACAAAACATTATATTTCACTCTACTACATTTACGCAAATTCAAAAATAAAACTTATTCAAAATGAGAGATGTTGAATGACCCATACAGAAATTAAATGTCCATTATCTTCTACCCTTAAATATGACAATGTCATAGCCTTTAAACCCAAATGTCACCCTCACACGAGATGTGTAGTCAAGATACTACCTTTAAAAAAGTAATTAATATTAAAATTACTTGAGCACTTATATGAATACCTACCCTTACAAAAATCTAAATAAGGGTAATCAATACCCTTATGTAGTATTAAAAATTTCTACATTACCCTTAAAATAAGGATATTGTGACCATTTCATAAGCACAAATTTGAGGACATACCGATACAAAACCTTCAAAATTGATGTTCTACACTTATGTGACCACTATATAACCTTTACCTTAGTATCAACCTATTCTTATGTGTGTATAATATGGGGATTAAATATCCCCAAACTATTACCTCACACTTATAAGAGTACACATAAAACCCTCATATAGTATACATTATTATAAAGAATTAGATTTTAAATATTGATTTTTTTTAATTCTATAATTATAATTCCAATATTCGTAGAATCCATTGATTTTTTAATGTATTGAATCATTAATTTAATTTATCTTTTATTAAATCAATTTCAATAAAATACTTTCATTACCAAGATAAAATTTATATAAATAAAAAATTCTAGGGAAACACTTAATTTTTATCATAAAATTACCCACATAAGATATAAATATTTTTTTGGTTAAATTTAAATTTTAAAACGTCATTATGTTTCAATAAAATTATATGTAAGTCATATTTAATAAATAATAATAATATATTCGAATGTAGTAGTATTAAAAATATATGTGTTTTCATTTCAATAAATAATATAAATTTCTCACCAAAATAGTATTACTTTAATGTGATTAATAATCACTTGTAATAAAAATTCACTTTTAATAAGAATGAGTTATAATTTATCCAATAATATCAATAGGAATTATTATTTACCATTATAAAAAATGATATATATTTAACATAAATAATCATATATTTTAAAATACTTAGTGGATATCTAAAAATGGTGTTATCTAGTTCTCTTAAAATATATATCTCTTAATGGTTTAATTTGTTAGATATTTTAATGCTTTTGGGAAAGGTATATTATGGAGAATATATTATTTTGGTATAAATATAATTGGGTATATGACTATATGAATGATAACTATAGTTTGAGGATGGAAAAGTGACTTGATATAACCTAAGAGATTAAGTTAGATGTCATATTTGATTTTTATATCATAGATATTGAATATGTTAGGAATACTCTCACCCACTTTCATTAGTGAGTAACAATTAAAATTGGGAGGATATGATTTATTTAAGGGGGTAGAATGTAATAACCGTGTATTTTGGAACCTTTAAAGTAATAATATATTCTATATATTGTGTCTCATGGATCACCAATATAATTCCTTTAAAGTAATAATATATTCTATATATTGTGTCTCATGGATCACCAATATAATGAAATAGTCGAATAAAAAAACTGAAACATAATGAAATCAGATGAAGAAAATAATCATTAGTATTTAGAAAGATAATAATAATATAAAATAAATACATTTTATTATTTTTCTTACCTTTCAAAGAACACTTTATAAAATAATGTATTATATTTTACCTTATTAAATTAAATGAATAAAAATTAAAAATTATTTATAATATTTAATATTTAGATTCATAAAATAATATTTTATCATTCAGTTAATTAGAAAATTTACATGAAATAATTTTAAAAGCACTTGATTTATAAAATGTTATTTTTTCTTACTAAAATATGTTTCTTTATATATTAATTAAAAATATAAATTTATAAATTTAAAACTTTTATTTTGAAAAAATTATCCTCATATTTTTATTAAACATGTCAATATTATTTTAGAGTTATATTTATATTTTTTCTAAAATAATTTTTTTCTAGTTGAATTGGGAAAAAATAATGATTTTGATAATACTATCTCAATTATGATATTATCATAATAAAATTACATCTTTAAAGTTCTTGAAGAATATTTTTCTATAAAAATAATAATAATTAAATCAATTTAGAAAACAATTTTGAATTTATATAACCCATTTTTAATGTTTATTGAAAAATAAGTATTATATTAATCTAAAAACTATTTTAATTAAATAACTTTAAAAACTAGTTTTCATCACTTGTAGAAATTAAATACAAAATAATGGATTTAATATTTAAGATAAACAAATTAATAGTATACAATAAGGCCAAAATCATTTTATTCATAACATTATGATTATTTAGATTAATGTTAATGACCCTGGCAATGGTGAAAGAATTATTGTTAATGAATTGTTTAATTAATGTTGTGTAATTTTTTAATAAATTAAATTTATCAAATTTTTATAATGAAAATTATATAATAAGTTAACATATAAATGAAAAGATATTATCACACATTTAATTTGTAATCAATTTCATATAAGGTTATGAATACTTAATGGTCAAAACAACTGTTTTCCACAAAAGAGGTTATATATATATATAATTATTTAATTTTTGTAATATAATTTATAAATTAAATTTTCTATCTTTGTCCAAAATATACGTTTACATCATTATTTTATTTAAAATGGTTACCTGACATTTTTAATAAAAAATAAACCACTAGGGTAAAAACTAGTCACTAAAGTAAAAACCAAAATTGAAAAAAAATGTAAAAATTAAATGGTAAAAAGTTAAAAACATATTTAAAATATGTGTCAATATGGGATTCAGAGGATATATCAAAAATATATCACCCCAAAATCCATTATTTCAAACTTTTTATTGTCATTTATGCTTGTATAGTGTAATGATATCCCTGAAAAAAATGGGTGTTCACAAAAGTTCCCTTTTCATCACTTATTAAAGGGGATTAGTTACACCATCTCAATGCCCTAATTTACATTCAACATTTCATTAAAATAAACACAATTTTTCTATCCTATAACTAATTTTCATGCCCTAAATCCTCTATTCACTACAATTTAACATTATACTATTAATTCTAAATAGTTCATCAAGAGGATGTTCAAGGTCATTAGTTAAATATTATTTACTCTTTACCTTTTCCCTCATAATATTTAGCTTAAAAAACAATCCTAACCATAATAATATAATGAAATAAAAACCATTAGTTTAGTGATGTTTTATTGGATTAATTTAACAACGTTTTTTTATTTCAGTCTATCTAATAAAAAAAAACAAAAGAATATCAATCGTACATATGTGTGGACTACCACCTCCAAAAGTGGTGTGTTTTGTTTTCCATCACCACATAACATGGATGTATTTAAAAATAATTATTCTAGAAAAATAAAATTTACTAACCAATTAATATTATTATGAATATAATTTTGGAAATTCAATAATTGATAAAAATAATTAATGGTCATAGTGAACTAAAGGACCTAAACAGAATACATCAGAGTAACTCTCCTAATTTGAGTTCATTTTATAAAAACAAATATAAAATTATAAATAATATTATAATATAATTATTAATTACATTAAACCTTATAATTATAAATATTATGATGTACATCACCTTTAACCATGGTCAGCATACCAGAAGAGTTACATAGAAATTTACTGAACAACCTCAAATAACCAATATAACAAACTATATAATAATTTAATAGAATATAAATGTAAATGGTATTTATTAAAGGAAATATGGATTAATAATGGTTATATCAAGATATATAATCAATATTATTTAATTAATCAAGATGCTAGGTGTTTGAGTAGGGAAAATCAGGACAATAGTAATGGTTTTTTTCTCAAAATCCATTCTTTACAATAAATTTGGCTTATAAAGATAATTTTATTTATATGGTGTATATGATATCTAGTTGATTCATTACACCATTAAATACACTTCATTGAAGAAATTATAAGTTTAATTTAAATCTCTATTTCATTCAATGTGCTTAGATTTAAATGTTAATAGAGCTATAATATTTTTCTCAACTCACATTTCTTCTCATTGAGTCACAATTTATATACTTGATTCTGATCCTATATAACCCCTTTTCCATAAAATTAAATTTAACTATTTAATTATATCTTGGTATCAATGGATGATAATTTTTATAAAAATATCATCTTCTTTCATGAAATACCTTCTCAAATAAAAATTCTACATGTGGAAGAATAACTCACATTCTTCCAAGGGATATTTTCCACCATATCTCTATATTACATATCACCAAAGATCTCCAATATTTTTGGAAGAGGAAATATGGATTATTTTGTATCGTCCATATAATTATATCTACCTATTTTTAATAGAAAATAAAATAATGTTTTTATGATGAGTGTTATCAATAAAGAAATTTCAGGTTATTTAAAAGTTTTTTCAATCTGTTGAAAATAAAATGTTTCATCTGAAACAGAAAATTTCATTAAAATAATCGTAATTTCATTTCATGACTCCATTATTCGAAATTGTTATAAAACTTAATTATTTCTAAAATATTTTAAATCACCTGTTAAAATAATAACATTTTGAATGTGATTCATAACATAGTTTATGATATTGTTAAACTTTTTCTAAATTTTTTGTGGTTTCATTATCTTTTTGTCTAAAAAATATTTATTTCCTTTGAATTTTACTAAATATAATTAGCCTCTAAATTCTCTTATAAAATTTTGGGGGACTAAACTTATGGAACCCCATTACATCCATTTTCTTCCTTGGTCAATAATTTTTTTGTATTTTTCTTCCAATTTATTTCCTCTATTAATAATATATATTTCGACACATTGATTAAAGGGTGTTCACCTATATTCCATACATCGATTGATTGAAGAAATTATTACCCTAACAAAATAACCCTTATCTATATTGTGAAAATAAAATATTCTATATTATCTTGATTGAAGGGTATTTAACTATAAAGTTACTAAATATATTTCCATACATATATAATTTCCTTGGGTTTGTCATGTTATAATTATTAATTGAATTATGTATATATTCCATATATGATACATTTTGAAAAGGATATGAAACCCATTTTTTTTCAAGGGTTCTTTATAATGAATGATAGATTTCTTATGTCACACATATGTAAGGATGAAAAATAGTGGGGACAAATTATACCCTCAAATTAATTATTTTAAGTTGAAATATCCTGATATGGTTAGGTGTAGACATAATGCGTTTCTTCCCATAGGCGTGGGAAAAATGAGTTTTATCACATTTTCAGGCATGGAAATAATGAGTATGTTCACTTAAGCATGATCATAATGAGTTTTTTCACATGGTTTTAAATTCTATTATTCTTACAAATTTCTAAGAATTTATTTATGATACATTTCCATGATATTCTAAACCTATATGCGTGTTATTATGCATATGATAATCTATCATGGATTATGATTATTGGCATATGTTATCACACTATTGTGGTTAATTTAATATATTATTCCATGATTTATTCATTGAATTTTGAATTTTGATATGTGGTTTATTGGATATGATGTTATTATGTACTTTGATTATATCTATTTACTCATTTTATAATCAATTATGATAATTTTAAATTATATCTTATGTTTAACCTTGCTGGGAATCTGATCTCATCCCATTATTATCTTTCAATTTCCATAGTTTCTGATGAAAATTAATATATATGTTGTGTCTCGAAGATTATATTTTAAGGGAAAATTATTAGAGATGTTTATAACTTGTTATAGACTTTTTTTAAGTGGTTAAGGGTCAATCCCCCTTTATTAAACATAAAAATAAGTCCTCTTTTTAATACTAGGAATATAGGGAAACCATTACAATTATAAGAATGTAACCTTAAATGAACATGACCCAAAAGGTTCACATAGTCCCGAAAGCCTGACGTAAAATTGAAATCAAACTAAGAACATGAAAAAGACTAATCACCCCATCACCATACAATAAAAGAGTGAACCTTGTCGATGATGATACATCTCCGTACCAATATGTTTTACTATTCAAGACTAGAACATAATGTTATCGAATAAATCCCAGCTATATTGAGATATAGAGGAGATTCAGATAAATGGTTCCGGCACACCATTATCCCTTTTGAGCTTCCCACACAAAAAATCATGGGAGAAACTAAATGGAATGTCAACATGATTCAACAAAAGACAATAACGAAAAAACAGTTCAAAATTTGATAGAAAGGTTCCCATAAATCCATAAGAAATGATTCCACATGGCCAAATTATGGGTTTCATCACATTCATCCCTCTTTCATGGCTTCCCCCCATACGACACTAGTAAAATATTGCACTGCCTTTAAAATGAAATTAAGAAAAGAATAGTTCTCCAAAAATTAATCTTATCCCTAGTAAAAAAATAACTATATAATAGTTCATAAAAATATAACACAAAAAAACTAAAAATAGATTCAGATCCTGAAACCACTCAATCATATCTTTGGCATCATATCAAAACACTAAAATATTCTATCCTAGAAACCGAAAATGACTAAAGGAAATAATTTTTTTGTCCTAAATCAATCTTCCACTCGATCCTCACCATCATTCATCAATCTCTCAACAACAAGCCACAATAATTATCCATCCATTAGTAGAACCAACTGGCATGAAACCACCAAACAAAATCAATCGGAGTATGCCAATCCCCATTATAACAACCCTATTTTTATTACCTTAATACACAATTTACTTACATAAAATTGAACTTAATATAATCCTAAATATTGATAACTATTGTTTCATTAGGAATTATGTACATTTCATTATAAATTTATTCATGAAAAAAACAACATCTTTATTGAAAACTTCTTTATCTTGCTTGATGTTAAAACTACCTAGGATATCCTGGGGAAAATAAATAAGAAAGTGGTGAGATATAAATCCCTGTAAGTGAGTAAAAATGGAATAATATTATGATAATAATATATTTTAGGAAAGTTATAACAATGTGTAATAATGTTACATTAATCATAAATCATGAATATAGAATGATACTCTTAATATGGAAACCTAGAAACAACGTAAAACACTACATCATAAGTCAAGAATAAAATGCCAATAAATCATAGTAGAAACATTCCAACGAAGGAATCAAGTAAACCCCAATCACAACATGACATACCATGATAATAAACATAACCCAATTCAATGGAGCTAAATATAATTTTGGGTGCACCTATCTCATTCATTTCATTCTCATGCTTAAGTGTTGTACATAGATAATAAAACATGGATTCATTCATCTTTATAATATCTTCAAAAATTAATTATTGTGGAATAAACACATGTATGTCCTCAAGGAAAAGTAATATGTACATAAAATTGAAAAACCATATTAGGTAATGGTTATGATATTCACTACATGATTGTTTTGGAATGGAAATTCACGGTGCAATTTTGGCAGCCTAACGACGTGATATAATAGTTCATAGAAACAATTGATGAGAGTGAAAGGGGTATATCATCATATATAAATTAAATTTAAAGTAAAATTTTCATATAAATACATGTCCAAAATTTTGGAATTTGGAAAAAAAAGGCATCACATAAAAAAACATGAAGAAAGAGTAATAATGGAATAACTCTTACGAAACTTTCGACATGAAATAGGTGTACATGAGATGAATTAATGAGAGATAAAGTTGTATCACATCATTCAAAAATAATATGGGAGTATGGGGGAGGTTTGAAAATATATACCATCCTTTTTGGTTGAAAATAGAAGGTTGTAACAATATAAGAAATCTTGGATAAAAAGAAGAAAGGATGGAACCCATACTTGAGTGTGTGACTTCAAAATATTGAAGAGGGGATTATTGAGAGATTCAGGTTCCTTGGGAGGATTCTATAGTTTGAGTAAATATTAAGGATTTCCTAAAATTATTTTTAGTGAAGGGAAGTGAGATATTGGGTGGTTTTATATTGGAAATAATAGGGAAATTCATTAATATTTCACAAACATAGGTTTTGGAATCTATATAATTAAATATTCAAAACAACAAACCATTCCATGGGTTTTTCCAAAAAGGCAATGTTTTCATTATTTATTAGGAAAATGGTGGGATATGTTAAAATATTATTTTTTCTTTTGTGGAGGTGAGTCACATTATTAATGAAATGAATTTAAATCCTAAAATATATTATAAATTTTGTTGGATACATAGGGGAATTATATAAATAATAAAATTATCTTATAATAACATAATTTTAAATGGAAAACTTAAATTTGACTGATAATACCCATTATAATATTTATTAAATCATTTTTGTGTTACTATGGTGTCATAAAACATACCTTTCATTTATACAGTATTTAACTTTTAGATGAAAATTCACATATCTCAAAAAATAATAAAAATTTACCATTGGATAATTTTGATGATCTGATTCCAAAAATAATATTCATTTATCTAAATTTATTTCTAAATATGTTTATATTAAATTTTTACATAATATTGTACATTTATTGTAAAATAATTGGTTTTTGAAAATAAAAATTATTTGAACCCTTATAAAAAGTAAATATCAAATCATTAAAATTAGACAACCACTTATAATTAATTATAATTAATAAATAATATTATTTTATTAAAATAATATTTATTTCAAAAATCCATAAATTCATTAAAATAAACCCCTTAATTTAATTTTAATATTAATTTAAAATACAATTTCTCATTAATGGGATCAATATCAAAATCGTTTAAAAGAAACAATTAAAATTAAAATATATAAATTAGTGTATAATATAATGATTCAAATTATTAAGGTCCTGATACATATACCTTATTACACCAGATTAAGCATTATGAGTAAAGTGTACAACAATGTGATTATCATGGGGCTATTCAGCGAACATGGTTTGGGATGTGATCTTGATGAGCTTGACCTTCTCTCAGAAAGGTTTTACTCATGCTTAAGTCAATGGATCTCATCTTGGGCTAGGTCGAGGGAAATTTTATAGGCACTATCTCCATCATAATATCTAATAAATGGATTTCATAGGGCATGATCCTACTTGTAGAGGTTATCACTTCCTTTTTCTACGTCAATTGGATTTGCTAAAGCCCTATATTTATACTAATCATTTGATCACTGTTCAATGGATATATTAACAATTGAAAGAATTATTAAGGATATTTTGAATCCGAAAACATAAAATCAAGTATGTTCATGTGCTTTATACAAAAATTTTACAAAATAAGACATTTGTTTAAATCAAAATGGAAATTTTACTTATAATAGTTCAGGTTGTTAAAATCTTCCCCCTTAAAAAATTATTCCTTGAAGTTTTCATTAAAATAAATGTTGGTAACTCTGTTTCATAACCAATTCCGGATCCCACAATTCTTTTTCAGAATTGTGGTTTCTCTAAAACTCTTGGACTAGGGGCACTGTCTTATTCCATAGAACTTTATCTCTATAATATAAGATCTTCGCTGGTTTCTCAACATGAGGGAGGTCATTCTACAATGGTACCACCTCTGTATGTAGTTCTTGTGGATGGTCAGATATGTAATTTCTCAATAGGGAGACATGGAATACATAATGTACTTAAGATATTTTATATGGGAGTTCTATTTGGTAGGCCACTGCTCCGATGAAAACAAGGATCTCAAATGGGCCAATGTATAAGGCCCCAGCCTTAAACCTTACTTAATCTTGAGTTATTACAATATTACACATTGAGGATCTTTTCAGGTTTAGAGTTTTAGAGAATTAGATCATGAAACTTTCATTACATTCCACATTTAAACAAAGTGGTTACATAAAAGACAATATTCATTCTTTCCCATCAATGGAAACATATTTAAAATAAAACATGGATTCTTTCTTGACACTTCCTTGACACTATCATCATATCATGTACCCTTCCCTTGACCTGTGAAAATCATTTCAAAAATAAACTTGGGATGAGCATAAAAAGCTCAGTAAGGGATATAAAAATATGGAAAGGAAACATGGGTACATATATACCTAAGGATGAGATCATACTTTACCCATAAAACATAGGCACTTTAACATAACTCATAAAATCATGAACAAATCATAGAAATCATAAGACATAAAGGTAACTTGAGGCATTCATAACATTATTACGTAGGGAGTAACCCTCTTGGTTACATTTGGAATACCCATCACAGTATATTCCCTAAATCTCTTCGGAGAAACCTTAACGTTTCACTCCTTTGCGTTGCCCAATGCATATGAGAGCTATATCAGGCTCACCCGCCCTTAGTTTATCACGGAACCACTCGTTTTAATAACAATGCCCAAGAACCATAACATAAATGTATCACATAAAACATTCATAAATGAAACATAACATTTCCACATTTCAATCACAATATAACATTTTAGTATATTGAAATAATTAATCCATTTAGAAAGAAACCATTTCCAAAACCATTTAAAACATTTAATAAAGAGATTTTTGAATCAAAGTGTCGCATACCACCTTGAAGATTAAAATTTTAAACCATTAATATCCATATAAATAAATCCTTAAAACCATTTTGAAAACATGGATATTAATAAGAACAAATAATTAAAACATTTAAAACGATATTTTGGTTAAAGGGGTTTTACCAAAATTAGAGACACTTGAATACAATAATTGAGGAATAACATTTATTAAGAACTTTATAATATCATGAGAATAAATGGATTCATGATATAATACTCCAAAGGACATTATATACACCATATAAGAGTGAATTGGTGCATAACAACAATGAACCCTCAATAGAAATGTCAAAGGTGATGAAATCCCTTATAAAGAAGGTATCCTTAAATTAAGGACAAATCAATCTCAAAAATATGTGTGACAAATATAAATACACCCAATATAAGTGGATATTATGTGTAAAACAATAAAAGGTCATTCACACAAATTCAATGGATGACATATTCAATGACTACATGTTGAACCCAAAGAAATCGATATTGGGTTAAAAAGTTCCCTTGACAGCCTAATGGCATCACATCAAAATGAGTTGATGAGAGATAAAAAGTGTATCTAATCACTTGGACATAAAATTTACATCAATAAGGATATATGATAACATATCCCAACATAACAATATGTAAATTAAAAGACCCAACAAAAGAAGTCTTTTAAAAAAGGAGGAGGGTGAAAGGTTCCCTTACCGACTTGGGTATCATTCAAAACATACACCCCATGAAAGAAGGACAATAGATAATTGATGTAAATACGCATAAACGAAGGTATATTACACAAAGAGTAGAATAATGGGCAGTACATACACCACTCAATGTAATTTGTGGCAAATGTAGGATAAATCTCACGAGAATAAAAGTGAGATGAAAAATCCCTTACGAAAACTCGGCAGCATAACAGAGCCACATAAAACATCCGAATATGGATTGATGAGATCAAATAGGGTATCTCATCACATTAAAATAAAATTTACAGCAAGAGGAATATAAAATAACATCCCCAAACATTACAATGAGGAGCTTAAAAAAAGTGACATAAAGGAGAGTACTTAAAAAGAAAGAGAGAGGTTAGATCTCTTACGAAAGTTCGGCAGCCTAACGACGCCACTCGAAACTTCCAAAATGGATTGATGAGAGAGAATAGGGTCTCTCATCACATGAACATAAAAATTACAGTAAGTGTAATATAAAAGATCATCCCAATAACAAGAAAGATGAGCTTTAAAAGGAATGACATAAAAGTGTGTACTTAAAAAGAAAGAGAGGAGTAGGATCCCTTACCTCGGGTCCGACTTGACTCGATCATTCTTTAATCTCCTGAATAATAATCTTGAGGTAATTTATACTTGATTAAGAACCTTTTTAAAGCTTATTATTCATTTTATATCACTTATTTCCATGTTATAAACATTATGTAATCATTTAAGTTAATAATGTTTGTTTTGTCGATATTTGGTTCTTAAGTCGAAAGTGGACTTCTTACAATTACATGTTGTTCATGTGGTCAAAGGTTCTTTATATCCAGAATTACATTCCTGATTTGTATATCCTATATATCATATATATCCAGCATATACATGTATTTATAATATTACATAATCATTTAGAGGTAAGAAATGAAATGCACCATTCATGGAGACGGTAAGCCGTTCGTACGCATGAACGCTACCTTCATTTCTTTGTCATATTAATGGAATTAAAACTAAATGAGAGGTATGTATATTTTAATTACAGAATTATATTAATCATTTAGATGTATCATTCATCATATATATCAATTATATACATGTACTTATAATAGTACATTACATTTGGGGATAAGAAATGAAATGCACCGTTCATGGAGACGGTAAGTCGTACGTACGCATGAACGCTACTTTCATTTCTATCTCATAATTTAATGGAAAGAAATAATAATGATATAGAGGTATATAATAATTCCAGTATAAAATAATATATAATAACATTAAATCCCTCCTTTATACATCCCACGTATGGCATAAAAGAATCACATCACTTTGAGGGGGCGGTAGTCCGAACTTCCTAAAATGAAGATATCGCTTATACCCATAATGGAAACAATAATGGTATTCCATAAATGAAAAATACAGAAGAATAAGTAAAAAAATAAACATATTATATATCATATATAAAAATAGTGACATCATAATGGCCACCTTGAAGGTGTTAAATAAGTATTGAACAATAATCGTTTCGGGAGGCAGAATTTTGCCATCCACGGAAACCGTATGTTCTTTAACCATTTGATGTAGTTGTGTGAGAGTGTAGCTCGAATAAATATTATAACAATGTCCTAGTATATTTAAGATACTAGTGTTGTTACAAAAGAAGTAAATAAAAAGAGTTTAGGGGGTTGGAGAAGAAAAATAAAACAAATAAACATGAGAGAATGAATTACCTTTAAAAGTGTAACTCTTTTGATTTGAGCCTAAAGGCTTCCTTTGAAAGGCTTCTGCCCAAAGGTAATCCTCTAGGATGAGTAGAGGGATGTGGAGAGAGTAAATGGGCAGGGGTTGGCCGAGCCAAAGGCTTGAGGAGTGTGTGAAATGAGGTAGAGGTGGGGGCCTTTTATAAGAGGAGAGGAGGGGCACTTTTGGAAAATAAGAAATATTACTTTATTTGAAAATGTGTTTCGGTTTTAAAAGAACCCAAATTGATATAATTCGTGGATAAGGTGATAATGGTTCGAAATCCACCCATACAATATGTTTTGGAAATGTGTAGTTCATAGATTTTACATTATCTTTCCATTTTATTTAAATCATCAAATAATGATGTCATCACTGCATCATTATTATGTCATAAATAATTTACTTTATTTAATGTATAAAAATTATAAAAAACATACTATGATGTAGGAATGCTTTTGAAATTTCCAATGACTATTTATAATAAAAATCTGATCTTTATAACCCCATGTAAAAATTGTTTTTGTAAAATAACTCAAGTTTGTGTCATTTTTACTTTAACATTAAATAAAAAGATATTTATGTCATTTCCCAACCAAAGTGGATCCATGGGGTCCCCAAGTTGACCCATGGCTTGTCTTGGTCGGCCATGACACAACCAATGAGGGTAGGACATGTTTCAAGTTCATTTAATATTATTAAAACATTATTTTTATCTTAAACTACACTAATTACCACTAACCGCGATTAAAAACTTAATAAGTTACTATTCACCAAAAAATTATTTTTATCCCATTGAACCACATTTTACTTCTTAATAACAACCATGTATGTCGCATTTTTGAAATTCAAAACACAATGATGGCAAAATTTCATTTAAACGGAAAAATCAGTTTTTATAAGTACCACTTAGTGGTTTCACTATTCATCAAAAATTGAAGTTTTTCAGAAAAATCCCAAAAATTCACACTAAGCTATATTTGATATTCCGAATTAAAAAATGAAGTCCATTTTACAAAATTCACAACATATAAGTTGCATTAATTAAATTAATAATTAATTCCCACTGTCAGAGCAAATAGCGTGTTTTTATGAAACAATTAGTATCCAAAGATTGACACTAGATTAAGTCTGATTTCAAAGTGAAATTAATTCCAACGACCACTATTGGATTTAATGGTAAAAAGATTTTCTAATTTCACTTTAAAACCAATTCAAAATATAATCTAATCATATAAATAAATTATATTAAAAAGAGGTTTTGAATTAAAATACAACATTTTAAACTATTCATTAAAAAAATGAACTTTATCAGATAGACACCAAAAATTTACACAAAGTAAATTTTGATGTCCCAATTTCTAGGAAGAGTTTTATTTAGTCCAAAAGTATGTATAATAGTGAACAAAACTATATTTAATGACAGTTCTCCATCAAAAGGCGAGAAATGATCCTTTAGTGAAAATCAGGACATATACGCCTAAAATTTAATTCTTTCCACATTTTAAGGCTTTGTCTTTTATTGGATAAACATATATAATCATATTTTAGTTATTTCCATCCATTACCGAAAACACAACGACTACATGTTAACTACCATTTAATATAATATTATTTTATTATTAGAGTGCAACGTAAGATTCCCAAGAAACTCGTTGTTGCGTGTTGGGTACGCCATCGAGTATAGCATCACCATTAAAGTCATATAAATATTTTATCCACAAATATGGATAAATATGAAAATGTCATATTCTTTATTTACCTGGGGTGTTACATCCTTCCCCCCTTTTGGGAATTGCATCCTCGCAATTTTTAAAACTGAGCTTGGAAACATCCTTGAAAGTCCCACATCGGAACAAGAGTCAGTAAAACAATCACTTTAAAATAAAGAAAGATAAGCACAAAGGTCACCCGAGTTAACCCATACTAGGATTCCATGTAGAAAAACATGGACATGGTGGAGAAAGCATAGGTTCATGTTCTGATGGAGAGTGATAGAAAACATGTTTATGAGAAAGTTAACAATAAGCAAATCACAAACTTGTGATGGGTTAAACGGTGTTGGGTTCCCCAGTAGGAAAAGTTAATAGACAACATTTTTGTTTTAAGTTACTTTTTATTGAGGAATTTATTCATAAGGAAGCATAATCACTTATCATGTTGACTTTCAACTTTTACTATATTCTTTAATCGAACTCATATTTTTTCCAAAAGACGAGTAATTAGGGAGACTTGTTCGCATTAAGAATACTATAATCAACTTCTAGAGAATTACCTAATCCACAAAAGAGAACTATATACATCCAATGTATTTAGGGTTTAACCAAAACCAAAACCAAAAAGGTTAGTACAAGGTTAGATAATCCAGAAAAGGATAACCCATTAAAAAGAAAATCCATGCTTAATCTCCAAAATTTGTCCAACAAAACCCAAAGTTCAACGAGGACCATCTGATAAAGAATTTGTCCATAAAATTATTCAAATTAAACCAATATAATATTGAAACCCAAATATTTGAAGGATTTAGTCACATATTCTTCCAAGTTAAATCGTAACATTTATCTCCAAACAACATCAGTTGCTCTTAAAGTCTCGTATTGAAAAGTAATTAACCTAATCACATATCCTCCATGATAGGTTAATCATTTTCCTAAATAACCCAAAATCAACTTACTCTTAATTAATAAAATCTTATAACTATAAAGAATCAGTCAAACTAACCAGGGACATCACGTAGTCCAGTGGTAGGCGATAAATACCAGACGCACTTTGGTTGTGGGTTCGATTCCTGCGGGTTTGTCCGACGCGACATGTTGTCACACGGTCTGCGTGTTGTCCTTTTTCCAAAACTATATAATTCTTAAAACATTCCCCAAAAGGAGATAAAATCTTCAAGAATAATCATAACATATTTTAACCACAAGTTTATCTCATTCCTTTCATTTTCCATCATATCATAGAGTAACCCATAATTACCTAAAAAGTAAGGATCATATAAACCCTAATGGTTACCTTTTTTATTATTACCTGAACTTCCACATTGATTGGTCATCTCGTACATGATGTGTTATAGAACATACCAAGTTTCAAGTGGTTGATCATGACTCCTTGATATTTGTTTTAGAACAACCACGAGTTTCCTCATTGAGTACACCATTTCATCGAGTCTCTTAATCCGAGAACCACCACAGTTTCCTTCAAACCAATTGTCACTTTGGTTCCTGCGAGATCCAGCCATTCACTAAATACAGAAATGTCGGTGTGAGTATATCAACAAAACCATCATGTGCTAATGAGGACGGTAAACACTAAGATATACTTACTCATTCACATTATCTAAAACTAGGACTCTTTCTGAAATCCTAACCATTATGGTAATGTCACTTATGCTTAAAGAATACCCTAACCTCTAAAGTTATCTAAACCGAACATTGATACCAACTATAAGGCCCCAGCCTTAAACCTTACTTAATCTTGAGTTATTACAAGATTACACATTGAGGATCTTTTCAGGTTTAGAGTTTTAGAGAATTAGATCATGAAACTTGCATTACATTCCACATTTAAACAAAGTGGTTACATAAAAGACAATATTCATTCTTTACCATCAATGGAAACATATTTAAAATAAAACATGGATTCTTTCTTGACACTTCCATGACACTATAATCATATCATGTACCCTTCCCTTGACCTGTGAAAATCATTTCAAAAAAAACATGGGATGAGCATAAAAAGCTCAGTAAGGGATATAAAAATATGGAAAGGAAACATGGGTACATATATACATAAGGATGAGATCATACTTTACCCATAAAACATAGTCACTTTAACATACCTCATAAAATCATGAACAAATCATAGAAATCATAAGACATAAAGGTAACTTGAGGATTCATAACATTCTTACATAGGGAGTAACCCTCTTGGTTATGTTTGGAAGACACATCACAGTATATTCCCTAAATCGCTTCGGAGAAACCTTAACGTTTCACTCCTTCGTGATACCCAATGCATTGGAGAGCTATATCGGGCTCACCCGCCCTTAGTTTATCACGGAACCACCCGTTTTCATAACAATTCCCAAGAACCATAACATAAATGTATCACATAAAACATTCATAAAGGAAAAATAACATTTCCACATTTCAATCACAATATAACATTTTAGTATATTGAAATAATGAATCCATTCAGAAAGAAACCATTTCCAAAACCATTTAAAACATTTAATAAAGAGATTTTTGAATCAAAGTGTCCCATACCACCTTGAAGATTAAAATTTTAAACCATTAATATCCATATAAATAAATCCTTAAAACCATTTTGAAAACATGGATATTAATAAGAAGAAATAATTAAAACATTTAAAACGATATTTTGGTTAAAGGAGTTTTACCAAAATTAGAGACACTTGAATACAATAATTGAGGAATAAAATTTACTTAGAACATTATAATATCATGAGAATAAATGGATTCATGATATAATACTCCAAAGGATAGTATATACACCATATAAGAGTGAATTGGTGCATAACAACAATGAACCCTCAATAGAAATGTCTAATGTGATGAAATCCCTTATAAAGAAGGTATCCTTAAATTAAGGACAAATCAATCTCAAAAATATGTGTGACAAATATAAATACACCCAATATAAGTGGATATTTAGTGTAAAACAATAAAAGGTCATTCACACATATTCAATGGATGACATATTCAATGACTACATGTTGAACCCAAAGAAATCGAAATTGGGTTAAAAAGTTCCCTTGACAGCCTAACGACATCACATCAAAATGATTTGATGAGAGATAAAAAGTGTATCTCATCACTTGGAGATAAAATTTACATCAATAAGGATATATGAGAACATATCCCAACATAACAATATGTAAATTAAAATACCCAACGAAATAAGTCTTTTAAAAAAGGAGGAGGGTGAAAGGTTCCCTTACCGACTTGAGTATCTTTCAAAACATACACCCCATGAAAGAAGGACAATAGACCATTGATGTAAATATGCATAAACTAAGTTATATTACACAAATAGTAGAATACTGGGAAGTACACACACCACTCAATGGAATTTGTGGCAAATGTAGCATAAATCTCACGGGAATAAAATTGAGTTGAAAAATCCCTTACGAAAACTGGGCAGCCTAACGGCGCCACATAAAACTTCTGAATATGGATTGATGAGATCAAATAGGGTATCTCATCACATTAAAATAAAATTTAAATTAAGAGGAATATAAAATAACATCCCCCAACATTACAAAGAGGAGATTAAAAGAAGTGACATAAAGGAGAGTACTTAAAAAGAAAGAGAGAGGTTAGATCTCTTACGAAAGTTCGGCACCCTAACAGCGCCACTCAAAACTTCCAAAATGGATTGATGAGAGAGAATAGGGTCTCTCATCACATGAACATAAAAATTACAGTAAGTGTAATATAAAAGATCATCCCAATAACAAGAAATATGAGCTTTAAAAGGAATTACATAAAAGTGTGTACTTAAAAAGAATGAGAGGAGTAGGATCCCTTACCTCGGGTCCGACTTGACTCGATCGTTCTTTAATCTCCTGAATAATAAACTTGAGTTAATTTATACTTGATTAAGAACCTTTTTCAAGATTATTATTCCTTTTATATCACTTAATTCCATGTTATAAACATTATGTAATCATTTAAGATAATAATGTTTGTTTTGTTGATATTTGGTTCTTAAGTCGAAAGTGGACTTCTTACAATTACATGTTGTTCGTGTGGTCAAAGGTTCTTTATATCCAGAATGACATTCCTGATTTGGATATCATATATATCATATATATCCAGCATATACATGTATTTATAATATTACATAATCATTTAGAGGTAATAAATGAAATGCACCGTTCATGGAGACGGTAAGCCATTCGTACGCATGAACGCTACTTTCATTTCTTTTTTATATTAATGGAATTAAAACTAAATGAGAGGTATGTATATTTTAATTACAGAATTATATTAATCATTTAGATGTATCATTTATCATATATATCCATTATATACATGTACTTATAATAGTACATTACATTTGGGGATAAGAAATGAAATGCACCGTTCATGGAGACGGTAAGTCGTACGTACGCATGAACGCTACTTTCATTTCTATCTCATACTTTAATGGAAAGAAATAATAATGATATAGAGGTATATAATAATTACAGTATAAAATCATATATAATAACATTAAATCCCTCCTTTATACGTCCCACGTATGGCATTAACGAATCACATCACTTTGAGGGGGCGGTAGTCCGCACTTCCTAAAATGAAGATATCGCTTATACCCATAATGGAAACAATAATGGTATGCCATAAATGAAAAATATAGAAGAATAAGTAAAACAAAAACATATTATATATAATATATAAAAATAGTGACATCATAATGGCCACCTTTGAATGTGTTAAATGAGTATTGAACAATCATCGTTTCGGGAGGCAGAATTTCGCCATCCACGAAAACCGTATGTTCTTTAACAATTTGATGTAGTTGTGTGACTGTGTAGCTCGAATAAATCTTATAAAAACATCCTTTTATATTGAATATACTGGTTTGTTACAAAATAAGTAAATAAAAAAAGTTTAGGGGGTTGGAGAAGCAGAATAAAACAAATAAACATGAGAGAATGAATTACCTTTAAAAGTGTAACTCCTTTTGATTTGATCCTAAAGGCTTCCTTTGAAAAGATTCTGCCCAAAGGGAATCCTCTAGGATGAGTAGAGGGATGTGGAGAGAGTAAATGGGAAGGGGTTGGCCGAGCCAAAAGCTTGAGGAGTGTGTGAAATGAGGTAGAGGTGGGGGCCTTTTATAAGAGGAGAGGAGGGACACTTTTGGAAAGTAAGAAATATTACTTTATTTGAAACCGTGTTTCGGTTTCAAAAGGTCCCAAATTGATTTAATTCGTGTATAAGGTGATAAGGGTTTGAAAACCACCCATCCAATAAGTTTTTTACATGTGTAGTTAACAGATTTTACATTATCTTTCCATTTTATTTAAATCGTCAAATAATGATGTCATCGCTACATCATTATTATATCATAAATAATTTAATTTATTTAATGTCTAAAAATTATAAAAAAATACTATGATGTAGGAAATATTTTTTTATTTCCAATGACTATTTATAATAAAAAATCTGATCTTTATGACCCCATGTAAAAATTGTTTTCGTAAAATAACTCAAGTTTGTGTCATTTTTACTTTAACATTAAATAAAAAGTTATTTATGTCATTTCCCAACCAAAGTGGATCCATGGGGTCTCCACGTTGACCCATGGCTTGTCTTGGTTGGACATGAGACAACCAATGAGGGTAGGACATGTGTCATGTTCATTTCATATTATTAAAACATTATTTTTACCTTAAACTACACTAATTACCACTAACCGCGATTAAAAACTGAATAAGTTACTATTCACAAAAAAAATTATTTTTATCCCATTGAACCACATTTTACTTCTTAATAACAACCATGTATGCCGGATTTTTTAAATTCAAAACACAATGATGGAAAATTTTCATTTAAACGGAAAAATCAGTTTTTAAAAGTACCACTTAGTGGTTTCACTATTCATCAAAAATTGAAGTTTTTCCGAAAAAACACAAAAATTCACCCTAAGCTATATTTGATATTCCGAATTCAAAAATGAAGTCCATTTTACAAAATTCACAACATATAAGTTGAATTAATTAAATTAATAATTAATTCCCGCTGTCAGAGGAAATAGTGTGTTTTATTAAACAATAAGTATCAAAAGATTGACACTGCTTTAAGTCTGATTTCAATGTGAAATTAATTCCAACAACCACTATTGTATTTAATGGTAAAAATATTTTCTAATTTCACTTTAAAAACGATTCAAAATATAATCTGATCATATATATAAATTAGATTAAAAGAGGTTTTGAATTAAAATACAACATTTTACACTATTCATTAAAAAAATGAACTTTATCGGAAAGATACCAAAAATTTACACAATGTAAATTTTGATGTCCCAATTCTTAAGAAGAGTTTTATTTGGTCCAAAAGGATGTATAATAGTGAACAAAACTATATTTAATGACATTTCTCCATCAAAAGGTGATAAATGAACCTTTAGTGAAAACTAGGACATATACGCCTAAAATTGAGTTCTTTCCGTATTTTAAGCCTTTGCTTTTATTGGATAAACATATATAATCATATATTAGTTATTTCCATCCGTTCCCGCCAACACAATGGCTACATGTTAACTACCATTTAAAATAATATTATTTTATTATTAGAGTGCAACGTAAGATTTCCAAGAAACTCGTTGTTGCGTGTTGGGTACGCCATCGAGCATAGCGTCCCCTTTAAAGTCATATCAATATTTTATTCACAAATATGGATAAATATGAAAATGTCATATTCTTTATTTACCTGGGGTGTTACACAATGTATCTTAGACTAAGATTTACCTTCTTCCCAAATATGATCACATTCTCCTATAGAGATATGTGTAAGAATACCATGTCTCCAACATCAAACACTATATCTCATTGATAATTGTAAGTAAATATATTTTTTCGACACTGAGAAGCCTTGATGTGCAACTGAATGATCTTAAAAATCTTCACCATTTCATCAACCATTTCAGAAACAAGTAGTTTTTGTTCCCCAAATTCATCCCAGCATGCATGTGTTATGAAACTCTTCCCAAAAAGGGCTTCATAGGAAGGCATTTGGAAGCATGAGTGGAAACTATTTTTGTAAGAGAAATCCACAAAAGGAATATGTTGATCCCAACAACCTTTTATGTATATTGAGAACTCTCTCAATGTTTCCTCAAGTGTCTGGATAGTCCAATTTGATTGTCCATCTGTTTGTGGGTGATATGCCATGATGAAGTTTAAATCAGTATTTAGAGAATTTTGGGGACTCTTCAAGAACACATAGGTGATTCTTGGATCTCGATTAGATATAATCAATTGTGGTAAACCATGAAACCTCACAACTTATATCATATATATTCATGAAATTTGATCCAATGAGAAATCCTCTCAAATCGCAATGAAGTGTGCAATATTTTAAAGATGATCCACCATAACCCAAATTTATTTGTTTCCTCTAGATATATTTGGAATCCAGGTGAAAAATTCCATGGTGATGTTTTTTAATTTTAATATTGGTATGGGTAATGATTTTATCATCCCCTTATATTTGTTCTTTTCCACCTTCACTTTTTGACATACAAGATATTGGAATTTATATTTTGAGATATCTTTATTTATATTGTCCAAAATATAGTGTTCTAAGAGATCTCAAAACATTTTTGTGCTTATAGGATGGATTAAGAAGGATGATCTGTGTGCATCATCAAACAACTCCTTCTTTTACTCGGGATTTGATGGTACACATAGATTTGACCCAAAAAATACAACACCTTCTTTATTAAAATTGAAATCCAAGGAATTCAGTTTCTTAATATTTTCACCTTTCATCTAAATTAAAAAATCATATCTTTTAAAATAATTCAACATATCTAGAATATATGGTTGAGAAATCATTTGTGAAAGGATTGGTGATGTTCCTTCTTTTATGATTCCCACGTCCAACCTCTTTATGTCAATGAAAATTGGATCTTTCTAAATTCTCATCAATGAAAGAGATGATGGATCCTTTCCACATAGAGCATCCTACACTTTATTCAATTTTCCTAGATAAAAGTGAATTAAGTATTCTGAGTCATTGATCATCTCTAACCATCTTTAATTAGTGCATATTTAAATCTATTTGTGGGAATACATACTTGAGGCTTTTTCCATCAGTATATATATCATAATTCTCCCCAATGAGTTAATGGTACAAAAAATTATCGAAGAGAAGATAACTAAAACCAACTCCAAATAATGTTTTATATAGTCCATCTAATGAAACATAAACATCCTTGAAGCATAGGAAATGAATTTGTTTTTTTTCACCAACACACAACCTATTCCCTTTCTTCGAAGCATCAATGAATACCCCAAAAAATATCCAATTATGTGTAGTGTGAGCACTAGCACAATGATAAACCACCTTTTTGACTCCATTCACCAATATTCATCTTCATTATTATATGTAAACATGACTCAATTTCGAGTTAGCTTGGTTAGAGGGTTTGACAATCTCGAGATATTTCTCACAAATTAACGATAATACCCTACTAATCCAAAGAAGCTATGGATATATTTCACTGATGTTGGCCTCAGATATCCTTTAGTTCCCTTAGTATTTGAAGGGTATATAGATATCCAATAGATTTTTTTTATTAAAGGTTGAGGTCGAAGCCTCATTTATTATTAAATAAAAGAAAATACCTCTTTAACTTTGTAGTGGGAGACCCAATACATAGCCGAAAGGCCCAGTGGGAATTTATCCCATTACATGGCCCGTAGGCCCATTATTTTGGCCCAAAGCCCATTCTATGAATAATACTGCTATAGTACCCATGATGCTACATTACTGCACATTACCTGCCGGTGCTAGAGTCCTCTGCTGCTGCTACAGTGCCCTACTGCCTCTATAATACCCACTGTTGCTATAGTGTCGCTGCCACTATAGAATGCTACAATACTACTATAGTACCTCTGCCCAATGGGTTTAAAACCCCCATTTTTCATGTATAATTAAGGGGTGTTTACCACTAAGACAAACCCCAACTACCAGATATCCAATAGCTTGTAAAGATATTCCCCATGGAAGAGACTTCTTTTAACCATAACTCACATTTATTGTACTTGGCATAAATACATTACTTTCGAAAGGTCTAGGAAATATTACTCAAATGCTCTTCATTCACCTTTTTTACTTTTGTATTTTTTTATAGAATAATCCATAAATGCTACCATATATTTTTTGAGGTAATCCATATAGACTCTATTAATAAATTCCATGAATATTTGTAGAGCACTATTGACTCCCAAAGTCATTACTACGAATATATAGTGCCCGCACCTTATAGAAAACGTAGTCTTGGGATATCCTCTTTCTTTAACCTAACATGGTAATATCAAGAGTTAAGATACATTTAGAAGAGTATTGTACTCCACATAGCTGATTGAACAATTAATAAATCTTTGGTAGAGGATACTTGTTTTTTATTGTGATATTATTGAGCTCAATATAATCAATAAAAAGGTGCATTGACCCATCCTTCTTCTTAACAAAGAGGACTAGTGTACCCCCAGGTGAAGCACTTGGGCATACGAAACCTTTATCTAGATTCTCCTATAGTTGTTTCTTCATCTCCAAATGTTCAAAAACATCCACTAAATATGGAGTAATGGATAACGGTAATGCCCCATGCATGAGTTCTATTGAAAATTTGACCTCTCATCTATGAGAAAGGCAATCAAATTTCATGGGAAACACATAAATGTATTCCATCACAATGGGAATGTAGTAAAGGATGATTCCTTGATTAGAATAAATAATTTGGGCTAGATACAATTTCTCATAGGGAAATAATATCCATACTTGAGATGATGGTTCCAAATTAGATTCATCTATCTCCTCGCATTTTTATAGAATCAGTCGACGATTCACAATACAAAGAGCGATTTACTTCTCAAGGTAATTTATTTTGGATCTTCATAGGGAAAGATAATACATGCTTATAATTGCATGAAATTATACCAAAGGAAATATGATAAGGATTTATGGGATGTTCATCCCATAAATTATGACAGGGGATGAGTTATATACTTGATATGCAATAATTTCTCCATTTTTCACCTTTAACTCCACTTAAAATCATTGCGATGGTGATGAAATAGATCTACTAGACATTCATGATATAAAGGAATACGTAGAAAAATAATGGAAAAGTACATTCCCTATTATTTAATGAATAACTAGTGTACCTATCACCACTTTGTGTTGGGATTCACTTTGATAGTTGTGATGGTGAAAGATCTCCCTTTCTGCATTGGAGGTTGCTGGTTTCTCCAAAAACCATCGCCTAGTGCATTGGTTTTATAAATACCCTAGTTCCATGTAGTTTTAGCAATGATGAATGTGTTGTAGGTATATCATAGAATTTATTTCCTCCATCATAGTAGTGGTTTTTTTCATACTGGAAATTGCATGCTATGTTCTCTTCCTTGCCGAACCTAAAGCATTCCCTCGTCACCTTCAAGCATTTTCCATGGTTCTTATTTCCTCAACATTGGCATGTGATGTGTTGAAATTTCATAGAACCTTTATATCTCTCTATTAGACCACAAAAACATGAACCCACGTTCTTATTCTTATCCCCATGATACCCATGATATTTTCTGATCTCTATTTCAACTTTGAGAGAATATTGGTCTATTTTCCCATAGCTATTGAAGTCATAAATCACCAAGGATTTCCATTGGATGGGTTTTAGACCACCAAAGAATAAATCAACCTTGCATTCGGGGGTAATGAGAAATCCAAAGTCATATCAGGAAACCCTTTTGATGTTTTCTTCATATGATACGATGGATTCATCATCTTTTTTCATGAGGTGACGGAAACACCTTTCCATCATAAGTCATAGGGTGAGAGGAAAATATTTATTGATTATTTTTTTCTAGAAATCCTCCCATCCCATCACCTTGAACTCTTACACTAGCTTTATATTTTTTATCAATTTACACCATTGATCTGCTTCACCTTCTATACGATAAGCAGATATAAGAACCTTCCATTGTTTGGATCATTAAAGGATGGAGAATACCTTCTCGATGGATTTGATCCATTGTTCAGCGATTGAGGGTTCAGATGATCCATTGAAAGTAAGAGGCATTTTTCTCATAAAGCTATATATTGTGACTCGTTCTTTCTTAGGGGGTGGGGGTGGATGTTCCTCTTGATGCAGGTTATAATTAAAAAGTTGAGTTAAATGAGAGAGTATCATGATAAAGATTTTGATTTTCTCTCCCATCAGATTTGGAATCTCATACGTAAGTCATTACACTGATATTTTCATAAGTTATTTTCCCGATGCCTCTTATTAATGGCCATTAGCTATAATAGAATGAAAATTAGGGGTAAGTATTTAATTCTAATAAACACATAAAGGTGAATCCAATTACATTAAAGGGTTAAATTATAAATTATATTTATTTACATAACTTATGAATTTCTAGGAATCAATCTATGTTATCCATGATCTATTTTATAACGTATATACTTATAAGATTTTTTAATCCATTTAAAATGTTTGTAATAAGATTATGAATTTCCCAAATCATATCCCCTTGGAGTGTCAAATCAATAGCACATAAAGGTCTGTTTTTATGCACTATCACCTGTTCGAATCTAGATCAAAGTGGTGTTTTCAGGTTTCTACCATAGATACATCTGTTCCAGAGCCTCATCCACTTTTTTATATTTAGAAAAGGATATGTTTTCTCAATAATCCAATTTCTCTATACTCACCAAAATTTATTTATGTTTTTCTTATACTTAGTCTTATCCCTAAGGTCATCACCAGTGTTTTCTAATCCTAATCCCAAATAACCTAAATTTACTTATGATACCAACGATAACAAAATGTTTTTTATTATATTCATACATGATTTAATCACATAACTTTATACATAATATATCCCAAAAGATAAAAAAGTATAGTTTTTTTTGGGAATTAGGCACATTACATTAAAACATTAAACATAAAAACAACATCTTTATTGAGATATTCTTTAACATGCTCGAGATTAAAACTGCATGGGATTTCCTAAGGAAAATACATAAGAATGGGGTGAGATATAAACACCAATAAGGGGTAACAACAAATAATACAAAGATAATAATACATGTTAGTAAAGGAATATCAATTAAGCATAAATAAATATGAATCATAAAGCATGACATAGTAAGATACCCATAACATGGAAATGTGGCAACAACTTAAAACACTACATTATAAGTCAACGCTAAACTGCCAGGACATCATAGCAGAAAAAGTCCCATAAAAGATTCATGTAGAACCCTATCCAAAACAAAATTATTGTGATACTAAAGAATATCCAATTCATTATAGTTATATATTAATTCAGGTGCTCTGGTCTCATTCATTTCATTCTCATGCTTTAGTGTCCCACATAGATCATAAAACATGGATTCATTCATTATCATAATTTCTTCCATGTTCATAGAATTTGTAATAAATACAAGTAATTACTCAATAAAAAGGAATATTTTCATAAAAGTGAACACCCATGATATTTAATTTGTACGGTATTCAGTAGAAAATTGTTTGGAATGGAAATTCACGGTGTAATTTCGACAGCCTAACAACATGACATAAAAATTTATAGAATCAGTTTGATTAGAGAGAAAACAGAATCTCATCATATTTAAATTAATTTTATAGTAATATGGGAAAATAAATACATATATCACCATAATTAATTTCAAAATATATGTTAAATAATAATAAAGTAACCTGGAGAAAGAGGAAAATGGAATAACTTTTATGAAATTTTAATTATAGAAATGGGTGTACATGGGAGCGATTAATGAGATATAAAGGGGTATATAACCATTAAAAAATAATTATGGAAGTATGGGATAGGTGATAAAACATAACCCATCATTTTAAATTAAAAATAAAATGGTGTAATAATATAAGGAAACATGGATAAAGAGGATAAAAGAAGGAAACCTTACTTAAGTGTGTAACTTCAAAAGCATGAAGATCAGATTCTTGAGAGCATAGGGAATATTTGGAGAACAATATAGAGGTGAGTATAGAGTAAGGACATGATCCAAGTATTTTTAGTAAATATAAGTGAGTGATTATTTGGGTTTCTATAGGAAATGATAGAGGAATTCTTTAATATTCCACACACATAGGTTTTGGAATTTATATAATTAAATATTCAATACCAAAAATCTTATCATGGGGGTTTCTAATGGTTTTTTCCATATAAGAAATTTTTACATTATTTTATTAGGGAAAGGAAAAATGATCTTAAAATATTATCCTTTCTTATATATAGGTTAGTCACATTAATAAAGAAATGGATTTAAAATCATAAATTATATTATACATTTTGGAGGATTTATAAGGGAATTATAAAAATAATAAAATTATCTTCAAATAAAATTATATGAATGGGAAAAATATATTAGGCCATTAATACCGATTATAGTATTTATTACGTTAATTTTTGGTCAATATGATTAAATAATTCACAAATTATATTTATACAATATTTTTTGTAGTTGAAAATTAGTATGTCTTTGAAAAATATGAAAAATACACCATTTTATAATTTCTAAATTATGATTCAAAAAATAATATTCATTTTATCCAAATACTTTTATAAATATTTCAATTTTCCTTTTTTATATAAGTTTCGACATTTATTGTCATATGTTGGGTTTTTTACAATAACAGTTTTTGAACTCTTATAAAAAAACATTTCCATTCATAAATATTAAATTAAAATTTATAATTAATAATAATAAAAAAATTTATTTTCTTAAAATAATAGTTGTTTAAAAAATTAATTAATTCCACAAAATAAACCCTTTAATTAAATTCTAATATTATCGAAAAATTCAATTTCTATTAAATTGAATCAAATCCAAAATCATTAAAAAGAATAAATTAAAATGAAAATATATACATTATTATATAATATACATATTCAAATTATTAATGTCTTAATAAACATCCCTTTATTACACCAGTTTATGCCATAGGATAAAGGTGTGTTATAGTGATATTATCATGGGGCCGTTCAATGAACATTGTTCGAGTCGTGTTATCAATGAGCTATAACTTCTCTCATAAATGGTTTCTCTCTTGATTAGGTTACTGGATCTCATTATGGTCTTGATAATGGGAAAATTACAGCTCTATGTCCCTTATAAGCTTTGATAAATTGATTTTGTAGGGCATGATTCTACTTATTTAGGTTATAACTTCCTTCTTCTGAGTCAATTGGATTTACTAAAGACCTATATTTATAATAATAATGTGATAACTAAACAAATTCTATATTAACAACTTTCAATATTCTTAATAGTCTATTAAATTAAAAATCATAAAACAACATAATTTCATTTGTTTTATATAACCATTTAAAAAAAATTAGACATTTAATTAAATCATAAAAGAAATCTCACTTATAACTGTTCGGGTTGTTACACCCCTCCTAATTGTCAAACCTCTCAACCCAAGAATATCACAGGTAGATGATATATGATGATCAGAAACCCAATGAACACTAAAATACAACCAATTTATAGATCCACAGACAATAGTATATATAAATATCTATAATGGGGGATTCAAGATCGGAACTAGGTCTAGGGAAGCTGGTGGCTAGGGAGGATGTACAACAAGGGACAAACTTGGTAGCACAATCGATCAATAAAATTTATAAGAGGAACAATAAAGTATTCAGAGAAGAATAAGAGAAATGGATAATTATTGATCCATTAAAAAATAGGATAATAAATCCACCAATAATCCTCCACTGATGGGGCCATTTGGAGGTGGTGGAACTACAAAAGGAATGAAGGAACCATAGGTGATGATGTCGCCATTACTAGAGGGTGTGGAGGCATCATCCTTGAACTTTTTATAGACTGAATTACTATACTGTATATCATAATAACTTCTATTGGTTGAAAAATACATAGGTTTTGTTAGTTATTGTTTTGTGAAAATTCGCTAAGGCTTTATTCCAAAATTATAATTGGAATGTATTGTATTTCTATATTTTCTTTAGGTCGTGTAATTATATGGTCACATCTATAGGATTCTATAAGAATCTTAGGATTTAAAAATAATAATTATTAAACAATAAGAAAGACTCTTTTTTATGCGTTTATAATTACACTGGGTGGTTCCCTGTTTTTGTGGTCTTGTGAATTTATTATAGATAGGATTTCATATTTTTTAATTTTTTATTCTCTTCAATAATTATCCATATGTTTCCTATTATTAATTTTTTTCTATAACTTCTTAATTATTTTAATCTATTGTTAGATTGTGTTTTCATGTCCATTATGTGAAAGTGTTCTTATTATTTCTTAATGTTTACTTTATTTCATACTTTTCTCTTCTCAGGTCATGTTCTAAAACCTCTTCAATGGATAGTTAAAGAGAATTTATAGGCAGAGGGAGAATGTTGAAATTTTGGGGTTAATATTGTAGTTAATTTTTATTTTATATATTATATTCATATTCTATATTTTCTATTTATGATTAGATAAGTGTGGTTTAATCCCATAACTCTCCACTAGCCTAATAATTATTCTTCAGCCCCATATTTCAATTCCATTCATTTTTAATTTATCTTGATATTGTTATTTATTAATAGAGAGTATTTTAATTTTTTTGAGTGATTAAGGACTATAAAATGAACATATTATATGATACCAATTCATGTTCATTTCTATTTATGTGAATATCTTAAAAAAATTTATAGGATGAAGTAGTTTAGGATATTGGAGACACTTCTCACTCAATTAGATTATCTTGATAGTGAATCATCATAAATTATAAGATATATAATAAAACATTGTTTTGAAAAACTTTTTGAGTTTTGATTGGTTCTTATTGAACTACATCTAACATCTTCACTCATTAATTCATATTATATGGGTTTTATTTTTATTCTCTTACACCATCATCAGAAAATAAAGTAATTTTCTTTAGAAATTGTTCAAAACACAAATAATGTAAATATTTTAATAATAAAACAATATAATAAAAGGAGGAGTATTTGAAGAATGATACACAAAATACTAATTATGATAGTTATCTCTAAGGTTAGCCATTATGATACTATTCCATTTTATATAATTATAAATAATATTGTCTTCCATTTAATATGGTCATTATGCATCATATTTTTTCACTATTTCTAGGATGGAATCCGTTAGTTAATAGTATTAAATTATCCATTAAATTAATTGTATTTTTTTATTTTACATAATTATTATTTCTAGTGATGTATTTTCTATATTCTTTGTATTATACTCTAGTAAGATACTCACAAGTGAAATAAATTATTGATAAAATTAAATATTTTAAATAATGGAAGAAGATAAAATAAGAAAATGTAATAAAAAATATGAAATTGAATTTGTTAATAAAAAAAGCTATAAATTTTAACAAGATGTTGTTATGCATGATGAGGGTAAAATAAAGAAGGAATCACATTAACTACATTAAAAATAAGCTGATTTTGAATATGAGATTGTGTTTAACACATTAAAAATATCAAAGGAAGTGTTCATAGAATATTATATTTTATGGGGTGACTACTTACCTATGGAATCAATGTTTCTCCAAGGACTTATATATATACAGATTAACTAAAAAAAGAAATTAAACTGTGAGTTTATTTATTTTGGACCTTTTATTATTATAATTCTATCATGAATAAAAAAATCCATTCATACTTTAAAAGAATATATGAACCAAATGTAGTATATGACCCCATAGATTTTGGAGGTTAGAATTTAACTCATGGGGGACAATTTAGGATCCTAATTATTCTTAAATAAACTATTGAGTAATAATTTGAAGAATAAGTCTGTGCTGTTACATAAACCAATAGAGAGAACCCATTTTTTCTCTCGAGCACTCATATTCATATTTTTTAAAAATATTTATATGTTTATGATATTGTATTACTTCTAGGGTTCTCTACTCAAAGTGTCTACTTGTAAACAATAAGAGAAGTTAATTGTTATGTTTTAGAAAACATAATCCCAATCCACCATTAGATAAGGGATAAAATCTAGTATTGTTTGGATATAGAAAATATAAATATAACTCAACATAGGGGTTGAAACAATAATATTTCCCTTCCTCTTTATGATATTATTGAAATAATCTTTTAGATAAATAATTTTCACATTGTACTGTTTCATTATAGGTTATATAGAAAATAATTAAATGAGCTTAAATAATTATGCTTCATCTAGTTGTGTGTTTACTTCCATATTGTATTTAATATCCTATTAAATAATAATTTGAGCTTAATTAGAGGTTATTAAGATATAATTATGGGTATAAATCATCTTTTTGGTTATTTTTCATAACCTATATTATCTTATCTCGTCCTATATTCTATATAAAACCAGAATTTTGGTGACAAATGCCAACTCTTGTTTGCCACCTCTATGACTGAGCCCCAAAAAATTCAATATGGAAGACTCAAGAATGATAGAATAACCCTATGGTGTTTAATTCCAAGTCATGGATTTCACCATGCATCCCTATCTTGTGTATGCATGACCCTTTTCGAAAGGAAAAATATATTCCAAACTACTCATTCCATGAATTATCTATTCATTAAATTTTCAAAAGATATCCATTAAAATGAATTGGATATATCCATGGGTTATTAAATGATTAGAAAAAAGATACTTTAAGATAACCACTTGGAAAAAATCCCTCCTACCAGCCATACATGTGGAATCTATCAAAGATGTTAAAATGAAATCAATCTTTTCTTCCCATGACTATTTAAGGACACAAAATACACCTAGTTGGGGGTTCGACTATAAGGACCTATCCTTAAGTATTACATAATCTTGAGTTAATCAATAATTTAATATTATTTTACATTGGATTTCTTTTCAGGTTTAGTGTTTCAGAGAATTAGTCCATAGAAATTACATAAAAACTCAAATTTACAAAAAGATGATACAACTAAAACTGTATCCATTTCAACCACAATGTAAAAAATTTTAAAGTTAAAAATGATTTCATTTACTTATAAAATTATATTTTACTTCTTATTATCTCTTACCCATACTTATACCCTATAGAAAATAATTAAAAAACTAGGGATGAACATAAAAACCTTAGAAAGGAATATAGAATAAGGAATAAAACTATCAGTCCCGAAATATTTTAAACCCATGAAAACATTTTCACCAAATCACACTTTTCACCAATAAAACATATTTTGTTAACATAACTCAATATATAATAAGATTTATCTTATACTAAAGGAAATAATAATTCATAAAGGTAACATATGTAATTTATAACATACGTACATTGTAGCATTCACAACGACATAGGGAGTAACATTCGTGTATACTTTTGGAATACACATCACAGTATATTCCCTAAATCTATTAGGAGAAACCATAACATTTACCTCTGTCTCATTACCCAATACATTGGAGAGATATATTGGGCCCACCTATCCTTAGATTATCTAATTACCACCCACATACACACATAATTCCCATGAACCATAACTTGAGCATAAAAAAAGCATAAATGAAAAAAAAAATCCCACATTGAAATCACATTTCATTTTTCAAGACGAACACTTATAAATGAAAACACATTATTTTAAAATTAGATGGTAAACATGTAAAGTAAAAATCAAAACATAATTGTGATATAAAATTGAGAAATTCCATTCATGATATATATGTAAAATAAAACATTCTAATTTGTTGAATTAATTAACCCAATTGTAAAATCATTTAAAACATTTAAAAAGATGAATTTTGAGTACAAGTTTCCCATAAAATAGTGAAAATTTTAATGTAAATAAAATTTTAAATCATTAATATCTATATAAATAAATACTAAAAACCATTTTGAAAACATGTATATTAATGAGAATGATTTAGATGAAAAAGTATTTAAATATTTTTAAAATGATGTTTTAGATAAAGAGTCCCATAACACTTGATAACCACTTGAATAAAAATCATAACATAATAAAATAATAAAATATTTAATATCATGAAAATTTATAAAAAAAATGATATAAAATGTCAAAAGGGTTGTATATACAGCTTATATGATAATAAAGGTTCACAAAATCATTATATGCCTAAATGAAAGGACATTGAGACGTAGTCCATTATGATGATTGTATCATTAGATTAAAGAGTAATCAATGACATAATTATACATAAAAAACATAAATACACCCAATATAATTGGATATTCACTATAAACAAATCACATGTCATTAACACATATTCTATGAAAAACAAAGCCAATGACATGGATATTTAACTCAATGAATGGATATTGAGTTAACATTTCCATTATGAAGATAATTTTGTTAATAAAATAAATTGATTTTGTGTATTCACAATAAATACACATAAATAAATAATAAATGAAATATACAATATAAATTATTATTTCTCACATAATCATAGCACGACATAATAAAGAAAAAAAGATTAACCCAATAAATGGAAATTGGGTTAATAAGTTCCCTATCCTTGAGTCTCACTCATCATGTAAAACAGTTTTGTTCATAAATAATAAAATTATGATCATTTATAATTTCATGAGAACCTTTTCAAGTTTATTATTTATTTTATATTACTTAATACCAAGTTGTAAAAATTACATAACCATTTAAGTTCCTATCAGACATTTTTTCGATATTACGTACTTGAGACAAAAATGAACTTTTTTAAGTAAATTGTCCATGTGGTTAAAATTTAATTATCTATAGAATGGTTTTCATGATATAAATATCATATATATAAATTATTTTTTTATTTATAATTATCCATAATATTGGGATATAATAAATGAAATGCACCGTTAATTGAGACAGTAGGTCGTACGTATGCATGAACGCTACGTTCATTTAGTTTTTATATTAGAATAATAATAACTAAATAATATAAATATATATTAAAACATAAATATTATTTTAATGTCATTTATGTCAAATATATTTAATAAAACAATCCTTTATACATTCCATGTATATCGGGAACACGTCATATCACTGTTACGGTGTGGTAGTCCACACTTATTCAAATTAAATTATCATATTTTCATAAAATGGCAAACATATAGGTATGTTCAACATAAAAACTAAAGAAGAATATAGTCAATATAAATATAATATATATCATATATAAATATAGTGTGTATCATAATGGACATCAAGAGAGGTGGTAGGGAAAAATTGAATCATCATCATTTCGTGAGGCATCAGTTCGTCGTACACAGAAATAATACATTTGTTACCTATTAAATTGAGGTGTGTGTATTGGTTAAAAATGCATCCTAAAAAAATAATAGTATATTTTGGTTACCTTTTTTGTAATGTAATCATAAAATAAGAATATTATAAATAGTTGAGAATGTAAATTAAACTAAAAAGCATGGGAGAATGTGTTACATCTAAATCAAGTAAATTCATTTGGTTTATATGAAAATGCATACTTGGGAGGATCTCTCCCTAAAAATGGATTCTAGGATGAGTCGTGGGATTATATGTATATTTAAGGGTATATATTGGCTGAATTAAAAGGATTTATAATTATGATTAATAGAGAGGAATGTGCGCCTTTTTATAGAAGTGGGGAGGGGCACCGTCGGAATTATAGAAATTATTAAAATAATAAAAAATAAATTTCAATTAAAAATGGTTCAAAAATACATTATTTAGAAGTTTATATAATTATAGTTCTCAATAATCACATAAAATAATTTTTAGACATGTATTTATTTTATTGTATACCTTATCTTTTGAATTTACCCATAATTATTGTCATTTAATTTTTATCAAGGTAATAAAATTTTTATTATTAAGAGGATATTAATTTCACTTATATGGTGTAAATTTATCATAATTGGAAACTTAATTAAAATTTAGACCTTAAAAAGATAATTTTTAATTTTTAATTTTTTTTATTATTTTCATAGAATTTTTTAATATAATCGTTTTATAAAACATCAATAGTTTCAATTATTAAACTATTTATTTCATTGAATTTATATAAAATCCAAAATCATATATAACTTCAAACCAAATGATTTAAAAGTCTTATAAAATTCCATACTCACATATAAATATAATGTATGACATAAACTATTTCATTTAATATTTATTTTACTATTTATAATATCATTTATTTGATATTTCTCAAAACAAAATAATTAATATATTACTAGTGTGTCAATATTTATAGTAATTATTTAATATATAAAAACTATAAATAAATTCACATCATGTAGATAATTTCATTATATTTTTGGATACTATTTATTTTCAAATTTTCTTCTATGTTTTCACAACATAAAAATTATGATACTTATAAGAGATTAGAGAGTTACATGTTGTTAGTTTCTTTAGTTTTTATAATAATTACATACATTTTGTTGTTAAAAGATCATTAAATGAATTAATTTATACCCTAAGGTGATATTTTTATACTTTATTTCATTGAATAATATTTTTTAGGTGTTTGGGTAAGCTTTTTATCTTTATTATATTATTTTTTACCCTAATTTACCAGATTTTCCTTTAACTCTGGTAAATAAAAATTACAATAATTACTATTCATAATATTAAAAAATTTAAAAGTGGCCTATTAACAAATATTGGACCCACTGATTCCATATATGGAATCCATTTTTAAAAATTCAAAACACAGAAGTTTCATTAATTAAACTAAAATAAATTTCCATTGTCAAAGTGAGAAAACATGTTTTAATAAAGTAAACACCATCAAAAGATTGATGTACATTTATATGTAATTTCAATTTGAAATTACTTCCAATGAATAAGTTTTTTACTAAATTATAAAATAATAGTTTAATAATAATTTAAAACTAATTAAAAAGATAACCATTCTATATAAATAAATTAGATGATTTTTTTTTCAAATTAAAATGTAGTATTTTTCATTATTCATTAAAAATGAATATTACCATTAAAATACCAAAAAATCATCCAAATTTAATAATAACTAGTACCCGCCTGTGCATTTTCACGGTGATAAAACAAAATTCTTAGTTCATGCATTCTCGTGACGATATGGTTCACTGCTTTTATAGAGGCAATAAAATATTTTGGAAAAATAAAAGAAACTGGGAAAGTTGTTAACTATACAATGGCTAGTAATTAGTAACCTAAATTAAGTGGAAATAATTCTTTGAAAGGAACAACAGTTTCATAAAAAATGTGAATAATACATGTTAAGAATATCTACATAATCTATTAACAGTATAGACTATAGAGGAAAGTAAAATTAAGAAACAATGTTGAAAATAACTGAATAATGCTTGATTATCAATTACCATGCAATTACATCATTATTTTGGTTTCATAAATCAGAAAACCCAGTTGCTGGTGGGTTATAACCAATGCATAATAGAAGCACCATCCCAACGCAATATGAAATAAAGTTTCAGTACAATATTGATATGAAAAGATAAGTTGTTGTCACTACCACTCCTGGTTTTCCATCCTTCTTTAAACTTGTGCCAGAGCTCCTGCCAAATTGTAGTCCCATGGTGTTGTGTCTTGGAGCACCTTGACCCAAGTGGGGAGCTAAAATTTCCAACAATGAAATTAACAGTAAAACACAATCAGTTGGTTCGGGTACCTGTATGTCGGCCGAAGTGTTGCAGAGGCCCGGGAGCTAGAGGGCGAGTGTGTGGTTGAAGGGGAAGGTGGCAGCCATGGTGTTGTTGAGGAGGATGTAGAGGTAGGCTAGCTGCTGGTTTGAGAGCTAAAAGTTAGCATACCCAACAAATGTAACATGAATAAATATTTATCATCATATTTCTTCTTTGTCATTACCACGAATGGATTGTGCCCCTTGACTGTGGGTTGTATACAGCTGTTCCCGCTGATGAACCAATCATAAGTCGCACCAACCTGCTGTAGAAATTGTTAATTTCCTTCCATTGTTATTACCAATCAGAACATTCACTGAGTTGAAGTCTAACCGATTAATATAAAAAACAAAAATACAATTTAATAATGAAAAACAATCAATACAAAAAACAAATCAGATCAATTTCACTACATAAAAATGTAACATATCACAGTAGAGACACAATAAAAATAATTTAGAGATTTATATCAATTTTTAAATATATAAACAAATTATTTTTTATCTAATTACAAAAAAACACAGCCATGAAATTAAAAAATTGAAGAAAAAAATGGAAAACATATTCTTGTGATATCAAATAATGAACAACATAACTTGATTCTATACAGAGAAAAAAATCATGCATGTACAAAAATGTACAATGTTTTAACAAACTTGCATCCAAAATTAGGAATGAAAACATACTTTGAATGGAAGACATGCAATTCTGGTGAGCAGAAGATATGATTGAATCAATTTTACCTGGAATACTATGAATTTGTTGCATACTCACCCAAAAACATCATCATAATTGGAGTACATGGCTTCATTAATTATCATGTTGCAAACAGGATGGTCCAGATCAAGCATAACTATAGGATTATTGTGCTTGAGAATGTCCTTTTCTTTTCCAAGTTTAAGGGGGGCATTTGAAGTGTAGACCCAGTTATTTTTCTACTAATTTCAGAGACCATTGACATGATAATGCACTTCAATGTTCCTAAGGAAAAACCCACATTATGTAAGTAGATATTATATTTCATATTGAACATGAAGGATTTATACTGATGGAAATCAAGTGCTTCATAAGAGAGTTGCAACTTCAAGAAGGGGTACTGCAATGTTTTCTTAATCTTAGGAGGGATCATATGTGTATGATTAAAGTAACAACAAAAATATAAAATAAGTTTACCTGAACGATAAATTTATTTCATGTGAGGTGCTTGGATGTTTATGCATTCACTTCAGGTTGACAATCAAAACTGGTAGTGGTTTTTCTGACTGTATCCTCAAGCAGTTGAAAATGAAAACTTCATGTTCACTTCAGACTGCATATTGGTTGTGCCAGCAAGAACTTGGTGGAGTTCTTATCAATTTAGATAAGGGGAAATACAAGAGCTGCATGAATTATAATAATTAGCAGAGGATCTGGCCACTAAAAATTTAATTCAAATTAAAATACTATTTTAGTATTTGAAAACAGCTTACTATAAGAGTTCCAAGATAGAATATAATCATAAAAAATATCTATATTAGATGAAATATGGAGGACTAATTCAGACATGATTCAATGAAATTTACTAATAACATCAACATTGTTCTAATCTATGTTCGATTTCACAAGGTAGGTCACAAACTTGAACCTTTGTTAGACAAGAAAAATTGAACAGGGTAATATCAAGAACCTATGGTGAAGAAAAATTCAATTTGATATGCTTACCTGGGGAACCTTTAGGTTAGTATTTATTTATTGAATATAATAAATACTTACATGATTTATAACGATAGATAGAGGTTCTAGCCATAAAAAATTTAAATCAAATTAAAATAGCATTTTATAATCTGAAAACTGATTAGTGTATCAGATACTATATTCGATAGAAGCATAAAAAATCCATATATGAGATGAAATATGGAGGCTGACATCATACATGATTCAATGACATCATACATGATTCAATGACATCATCTTCTAATATTAAGATTGAAAACAACATGAAATAATATTAATGGTAAATAAGGCCTCCAAGTCCAAACAAAGGAAGGAAGTATTTGATGTTATTTGGGAAATAAATAATAGTCACATAAATTTGTATACATAGTCAATGTAGTAATATAACAGTTTAGTAAATACAAAAAACCTGTATGTTCAGTTGTTTGAAGTTGTAGTGACTTATCTACATCATTCAACTTCACATTATGTGTTATTGTTGTATTTTTTTTGTAATACAAAATAAAAAGTAAAACAGTTCAATGTTGAAAATATAATGTCCACGTTAATTGACCTATGAAGTTGGATGGAGGATCTATGTCCAAGTTTCTTGTAGGAGTAGTTTACGTCAAGGTATGTTCCATTGAATGTTGTTCCTCGGGCGGTTGGGTAGAAACTGCATGCTTATTACTCCCTCATTAAAATAACATCATAGTTAACAATGTTGTTAAATATAATAAAGTGTATATATATAAATAGATATATAGAAGAGAAACATGATATGATTGCTAGAGTGTATAACATACCTTGGATGTTTATGAATTCACTTCAGGTTGAGAATCAATTCAGGAGTGGTTTTCCTGACTGTATCCTCGAGCAGATGAAAATGAAAACGTCATGTTCACTTCAGACTGCATATTGGTCGTGCCAGTATGAACTTGGTGGAGTTCATATCAATTTAGATAAGCGGGACAACAAGAGATTCATGAATTATAATAATAAGTAGATGATCTGGCCACTAAAAATTTAATTCAAATTAAAATACTATTTTAGTATTTTCAAACAGCTTACTTTAAGAGTTTCAAGATAGAATAGAATCATAGAGAATATCTATATTAGATGAAATCTTCTCCCACCCAATCCCGGCAGCTCCCCCTCCCACCTCAGCCTCCCCCCTGCCCAGCCCCTTCCCCCACCAGTCCCCCCTACCCAGCCCCTTCCCCCACCAGTCCCCCCCTGCCCAACCGCTTCCCCCAGTCGCCCCCTCCACCCTGCCCTCATCCTCCCATCTCCTCCCCTCCCCTCGAACCTACCCATTCCCTCCCCCCTGCCCTCATCCTCCCCGCCCCTCCCCTCCAAACTGCCCAGCCCCCTCCCCTCTGCCCTCATCCTCCCCTCCCCTCCCCTCCCATCCCCTCCCCCTACCCAACATCTTCCCCCAACAGCCCCCTCCCCCCTGCCCTCACCCTCCCCTCCCCTCCCCTCCCTCCCCTCCCCCATACAGTATATGTCTTATATAGAAACAGTGAAAAATGAAATAGAAAAAACATCTGTTAACTGGAAAAATTGTACAGTTCAGACTGATATATAAAGCTTCATCCATCTTGCATGAAGCCTTCTGTAAGTGTGCATTGATGCTGAAATGGGAAACCACTTTTGGATGAAGGTTGAAAATAATTATATGTATTTGTTTAATATAGATGATAAAAAAGAAACTGTAAAAAAGTTACACTGTATCGCCTATAAAAATCAGAAAGGATCCATGTGTGTGTTATATTTGTTATAACTGGTTATCTGTAATGTATAATACCATTAGAGGTAAAATTTGATATAAATATGCATGATGTAATTTGAAAATTACAAGTTCAATGGTTTTTTTGATACCTTGAAAATTGGCCACATAATGTCAGTCAATTTTCAGGCTTGTTGATGTCGCATCATGTCGAGACATTGTAACTCTTCGTTGGACTGCATCATGAGCATCAAAATCATCAACATATTTTTGTACATAAATAAATGACTTCAATAAAAAAATTGCCATAAATTTTGAAGAATGTAATAATTGGAATAGAATTAATGATGTTTAAGTAATTTCAGTGGAGAATAACAAATTGCACTGTGTTTTAGTGATATTGTAAATGGAACCGGAAAAAATCATTATTGTTTACTCCAATGATGTAATGAGAATAAGACAATGAAAGAAGAAAACATATACCTGAGTATATGATATAATTGTATTTGTTGTACCAAATCCACTTCCATTGTTGCAGCTAACTCCTTAACATCCTGCACTGTGAAAATAACAGAATCAATGATGTTTTAACCTTACCTTGCTATTGTAACAATTAATTGTAATCACTATTTTCATTCTTTTATTTTTTGTTTTCCTTCACATGGGATTGTAGTTCATTAGAATGGAATGTTTTTTCTTAAAACTCTCGTGACATTGTAACAATCATTGACGTTTCAAGGATAAAATAAATTGGTTATCTGTATTGAAAATAAAGCATATGCATAATAGAACTGTTTGAATGTCTTTTTGCTGGACTCATGAATTGTGATCCAGTGATTAACCTAGACCTGATAAATACAGATTATGATGCATTATAAATAATAATTTTTGGTGATGTTCATTTTCCAAAAGGCGATGTGGCCTAAAATAATGCCTCTTGTCAAAGACCACCTTGCATCTCGGCTTCTTTTACTATCCTTTCCTGCCCAATGCCATTATAGGCAGCTCACACACATGGAAAATCTAAAACTTGAACCTAAAGGAAAAAAATGAAGTAAAGTAGACAACCAATAAAAATGATACTACTACATAAAAAAATTCAATTATCAGAATTTGAAGAGGTACATTTAAAAAAAACAGACCCAATATTATCCAGATATTTACCTTCTTGGATGCAAGAACATATGACCCTTTTTGAGATCTCATAGGAATGAATCCTCAAGGATCATTCTAAATCATCACCTTTGGATGCACCAGAAGTCACATGACATGAAATATAAACAGGAGGGCATGAAATTCCCATCAACATATCCTCACCCCGGGCATTCATGGGATGTAGAACACCCCATGAATAGATGTCATCCTCAAGCTCCACCCTGAATTTCGTTCCATCAGTGTGGGGATCATAGAATCCAACCATTGAATTTCTCATCATGGTGTGACATATTCCATCTATAATAAGATTTTTCCACACTATTCTAATCATGGAGAACTACTGAAATCAGTAAGATACACGAAATCATTTAGTACATTAATATTTTGTATATGTATCTATTCATATAAACCTACAATGGTGACCATAATCAATATGGAAAATGTTTTTCATAAACAATATGGAAATAGTTATGCATAAGAAATCATTAAAACACTATGTATGAGAAATTGGGAAATAGTTGTATAAGAAATCTTGAGAACAGATAGTTTGGAAGATTGGTAACAGAAAATTAATGTGTTTATAGATATTGAATTATACCTAAAAATACGTTGGAGTTATTCATAAATGGAAAGGACCATTCTTCATTAGAAATGATACAATTATTGGCGATAGTTCCTTGAGAAGCTAATGCATCTGCAATGAAGATGCCCTCCCTGAAGGTCTGTTTGAATAGGACATCATGAATGATCAATATTCTGCACCTTGTAACAGTATAAGTTTCCCACCAAGGATTATTTTTATATATCATGTTCAAAACTCACCAGTTGGACCAAATCTAATTCCACTTCAGCAATAACAATTTTGTGCTGCCTTTATATCATCAATCCCAGCAGAAGAGACCTATCATTTTCTTCAGGAGAAGACCCATCACCAAAGATGCATTGAACTCCATCATAACCAAATGGTGGATTTCCCTCAACAGTTTTCCACCATGGATCTGCACAGCCAAGCAACAACAGTCCTTTTTTTTACTTCAACACTGAAATGGGCGCATTCCATCTAAGAAAAATCCCCAGTTTGACATACCTGACCTACCTCCTAATGAATGATCTTTGCAGCAACATTTATATGGCCACCACCAGTTCTCCCCCTGCCACAAGAAACACATGTATAATTTCCATTATAGTAAATATTTAAGCATCTGATTGATAAATAATGGAACAATATCAGGAGTGCAGAATAAAAAGTAGCATGTTCATCCCTAGATCTATGGTCCACAACATCCACTACTTGAATGAGAGTACATGCAGTGCAAAAAAATAATGACAACTCACATTTAATACTTGTAAAATAAACTATTAATTGAAAAAAAGTCCCAATTCTTGAAAATATACCCTTGATTTAGTCTTTCATGATGGTGTATTCTCCTAAATCAAGTGACAGTCACCCTTCAAATAGGAATTTAAAAAACAGCAATGAAAACAAATTAAATAGTGAACAAGTATGTTTCCCATTAGTTTCCATCATCACATTTGAGTCTATTTTTATGTTCTCCAGTTTACATTTCCCTTCATTCAGGTGTGTAATTCAATAGAATGTATCGGTGTAGCCTTGTTGTGTAGAAAAATGTGGACAGTCTCAAAGTTCATCCTCATTATCAAAATCATGTGACAGAATTTTCTACATAGGAATTTTTGTTAGATGATTTGCTGATTGAATCTATAGAAAATCAAAGTAGTGAAACACATATCAGTGATTTAACAATTAACTATAATTTCATAGTAAATAGGTCAATATTGGAAGGAAAATGATTTTAAAAAAAATTAAAAAAGTATAATATAAATTAGTTTATAGGAAATTTTATTGTAATAATGGAAATAATTAAGAACATAGTAAAGATGAGTTATATACCCCAGTTGAATACATGATCGATGTTGACATATGAAATATTGTGCCAATATTTAATACCCCAGGAGAAGAACTAACACTCTGATGGACCTATCATGAAATGTTAAAAAGAATTTCAGTAATGTGATATGAATTTTTTAAAGAAAGAAATTGAAAAAATTGAATGATATGATACCTGGATATAATCAACGCCACTACTTACTCTTGAACACCCACTGGTTTGATCTTCCTATATAGTAATGAATAGAAATGTACAGTTTTGTGATTGTTTGGTTTCAATGAAAATCAGTAATAAACCGAACATAAAATTACCACATTTCATATCTCAAAAATGATTAATGAAAATAACCAGTATATTTAGAAATTTACAAAGATAAACAATTTCATTAAAATGATTAAAATCTGGAAAAATTGGGCTTACCAAACATGTACAAAAAGTTCGCTAAGCCTTTATATAATGACCACCATTCAAATCTAAAAATGATTAAAAATGACCAAGATATATAGAAATTTTCTAAGATGAGGAATTTTATTGATATGATTAAAAATTGGGAAAACTGGGATTGCCAAACAAGTTCAGCAAGTTCAATTTAATCCTGTATAAGATTACAAGCTTTCAAATCACAAAAATATTTAATGAAAATAACCAGCATAATTTGAAAGTTACAAAGGTAAGAAACTTAATGAAAATTACTAAAAAATATAAAATTGGGCTTACAAAACATGTTCTGTGAGATTAATTGAAGCCAAAATAAAATGAAATAAAACATAAGGAAATGCGAGCATGAAATTTTGAAAATAAAAAAGGCAATCATGCCTGCTGAAAAATTATATTAGATAATAAAAATTTATGAATAGGAAAAAACAACCAAAAAAAACCCATACCTTCTCAAATAAGTCATATTCAAGTACTGTCTTGTCAAACTGAAGAAGCACATGACTATAGCTGAATCATTATATCCATGAGTTCTAAACAATATAAAATTGTTCAGTCCTTATCCATAATTCAAATCCATATAAAGAATGAGTTGGTAAAAAAACACCAGGATCAAACCTCCATGATCCATAAGTGATGTGTATCTTTTGTTTGTCCTCCTCCTTACACGTAAATAGAAGACATTCATTCCATAAACCCATGCACATTCATCAGGAAATATGTTATTTTCTATGTGAGGATGAGAATAGTAGTTAGTAAATTATAAGCAGTAAATAAAACTAACATTAAAGTCACTTAAATTAGCATCAAACATTTAAAAACCACAACCTCAAATAAAACTCATAACAATGAAAGAGAGAAATGTGTAGGTGACACTTCAAAACAGATAAAAATGATGACACCCACCGAACCAACAGAATAATGGTATTGTTTTCTAGTATAAGAAAGTTGCAAAACATCATTCAAAATTGCTAAAAAATAAACAGTTTCAATATATTTGAGGATCATTTAAGAAATTAACAATTCTGAATAATGCACAATTGACAATGGTGTTTGATAATGAAATCAGAATCAAATAAATGACTGATAATTACAAATATGTAAAAATGCATATGAAAATAAATAACCTTCATGTGGTGGTACATTTCACCAATCTTCATCGCATTCCTATTTAATGCATCTACCATAGATTTACCTATTGCTTATGCGAACCCAACTCCTGAAATAAAAAAGAATCCACACATCAGAAGTTGAACAAAGAAAACATGTAGCAAAATAGTGGGAAAATTATTGGTAATCAAACACATTTATAATTCTTCTTTATGTATTCACATGTACTGTGAAGACAGATAAGAAAGATATACCAACTCCCAGTTTCCATGTAAGGCCAATATTAACATCCATACACCTCATCTTGAACTATAGGAGAAAATAGTACATCATTACAGTAGCAATCCATAACATATAGATTTATATAATAAAAAACAACACAAACATTAAATTAATTCGGAGATGGGAGCTGAGACAAGGAATGGAGCTAACCAGATGGGAGTAATTCGGGAACCCTAGGTTCACAGGAATGAAAATCGAGGGAGTTTACCAGTCGATTGTAGAAGAATCTCGTGATATAAGGAAGGATTGAAACCGCAAGGTAGATGCGGTCGTTGGATTGTAGGAGTAGAAGCTGGATTGGGATGGATAACCATAGCGGGAACCGTAGGGATATGGAGAGGATAGGGGTAGCGTGAGAGGATGCGGGAGGAATAAGCTGGATGCGAGGTACCCTAATGTCGAAGATGGGTTGCAGTGATGCATCGCTCGGAGCACGCGGAGGCGGAGCAGAAAGAGGTGGAGCAAAAAGAAGCGGATCACGCAGAAGTGGATGAGACAAAGGACGTGGAGCTGGAGCAGGCAGAGACGGAGCACGCCAGTGCGGAGGACGCGGAGGCAGAGCAAGCGGAGGTGAAGCACGCGGTGGAGGAGCAGTCGGCCGGAGTCGAGATTCTGGAAAATGAGGGATCGCAGCGTCGTGGAGTTTCGCGGAAACCTAGCGGACCCGAGCAAAATCCTGACGGTGTGGGGGTATTTTTGGGAATGGTAGTGTGGTTTTGGTGACGTGGCTGCTTGTGGAAGTGACAAGTTAGGCTGGATGAACCCAGCTTTAGTATATATAGTGGATGGCCCGTTTTTTAATTATATGTTTATATTTTAATGAAAACTTATAAAAGTGTAAAAAACTAGATTTAAAATGGGGTTTCCCTCAAAAGGCTGCAAAACTGAATTATTTAAAAAACACTCATTTTATCCATAAAATTGAATTTTTTATTATACCTTGTATATAAAACATATAAGATGAATTTTAAACATTAAATTTAATATATAAAATATATATTCCCCTAATAAAATTTATAAAGTATGATTTATTATTTTATAAACTCACTTATTTGCATTTAAATAGTTATCAAAATAACTTTTCATTTTAATTAAAAAGGGATTTAATTCCAGTTATGTGTAATTGTTCAAAAAAGAATAAATTAAATACATCTGTAAAAAATAATTTAATAAATGAATTCATATTTTTCATTAATTCCATTTTAATAGCTAGCTTATAATGTAACATAATAATGATTATGTTCGATGTGGCGTATTATGTATGTTATCGAACATATTGTCTCTATTTAAAGAAAACCTGAGATGTCACATTCTCCCCCCCATTTTTGAAATTTCATCCTCGCAATTTGAATATGGGTTTGGTAACTAATTTATAAATCTTCAAAATACCTTTATTTAATTACAACATCAGAAAAAGGTTTAAAAAACCACTTTAAAATAAATAAATTGAAGTTTAAAGGTCACCTGAGATAACACATATTAAGATTCCACGTAGGAAAACATGGATATGGAAGAAAATATAAGCATATTTTTTATGGAGAGTGATAAAAAAACATGTGCTGTAAAAAGATAGTAATTCGAAAACCAAAATCTTCTGATAGGTTAAATGGTATTTGATATCCCGGTTGGAAAATTAAAGAGAATCATTTTTGTTTAAAGATCCCTTTCATAATGTGGAAGAATTTATTTACAACCTTTACAAAGAACACTATGAAATATACTTAATTGTCTTGTAGAGTTCCATCCATTAATAAATTTCTACCATAAACTCATCTTTTCTCCAAATGATGAGTATTCAAGATAACTTGGTCACACTTAAAGCACTAGAATCAACTTCTAGAGAATCAATTAATCTAAAAAATATAACTATATATTCATCATATATTAAAATATTTACCAAAACCAAAATGGTTAGGATAAAATCAGATAATTCCACTAAAATAACAAACTATTTTATGAATAAAAACTAATTGTAATTTCTAATATTCAACAGTAATATCCAAAGTTCAAAAAATTACATTTGAAAAATAACATCATGTAAATTCCTCATATAATCCAAACAGAGATCGAAACCCAAAATTGTGAAGGATATGATCACATTTTATTCTAGGATAATTTTTAACAATTATCTTTAAATAACATCAAACAATATTAATGTATTATAAGAAAAATAAAATTGTTAATCATATTTTCTCATAGATAGGAAAATCACTTCCATAAATAACCATAATCACGATAAGTCCAAAATAAAAACATAGATTCTTCAAAAATATAGTTAAACCACTACTCCTCATATAAAATCCCATAGAATTATTTTTTCCTCGGGTATATATAATTCCTAAAGTAGTGAACGGCTTCCAAAATAACCCTTAATCCTAAAATCATTTTCCAATTTAATGTTTATCTATTTGATAAAATATATGCCTCTCAAAAAAAATTATTCTTATTTCATAAACTTGTTTAACTAAAAAGATAATTTCATAATAATTAAGGGCTTCACATAAGCTAGTGGTAGGCGATGCACCCTTATCACCCTTCGGTTGTGGGTTCGATCCCATGGTCTTGTCCGATGCAATGGGTTGTTACCCTTCCTGCGGGTTTTCTTTTTTTAAAAACTATATCATTCTTTTAAAAAATTCCCAAAGTGAGATAAAATCCGGAAAATTATCATAACATGTTTCCACTTCATAGGTTATTCTATACCTTAAAATTTTCATCCCCAAAAGTACTAACCCATAACAACCTCAAAAATAAATGTCTCAAAAAATACAACTAATTACCAAGAAAATTCATAACATAAGCCACAAAAGAGATTTATAATATATTTATCTTATAAAAATCTGAAAAATATAAACTCATATGATATCCCTATCACTGAAGAAGACATCTTAATCTATCATTTTGTCTAAACCATCCTCTAATACTACCTATAAGGCCCCACCAATAAAAATTACATAATCATTAGTTATGTCAATAATTTTACTTTATTTTACATTAATGATCCTTTAAGGATTAGAGTTTAATAGAATTGGACATAACTGTTACATAAAAACTAAAATTTATACAATGTCAATAAAACTAAAACAATATCCATTTCATCCACAATATTAATTTTTTTATAGATAAATATGATTTCTTTTATTGTTAAAATTATTCTTGAATTATTCTTTTCTCTTACCCATCCTTATACCCTATGGAAAACATTTCAAAAATGATGGATCAGAATAAAAAGCTTCGTAAGGAATATAAAATAAGGAATAAAACTGTTAGTGAATGAATTTTTTAACATATGAAAACATATTGATTAAATCATACCGTTCGCCAATAAAACATAAAGTATTTAGCATAACATAAGATATCATAAGATTCAATATGACTCAAAGAAATCATAAATCATAAAGATAACATATGAAATATATATAATAGGTACATTTTATCATTCACAACTATATAGGGAGTGACACTCATGACTATGTTTGGAATACACATCATAGTATATTCCCTAAATCTCTTCGGAGAAACTTGAATGTTTACCTCTATCTAATTTCCTAATTCATTGGATAGATATCATCAGCACATGCCCGATCATTTTATCATGGAACAACACATATACATAAACAATTTCTAATAACCATAACATAATCATAACATATAAAACAAGCACAATGGAAAAATTACATTTTCAATTTGAATTCAAATTTCATCTTTACAAGCCACACACTCATAAATGAAAAAATATTATTTTAAAATAAAATGGGAAAATTGTACAGTAAATATCAATATATAATTGTGACATTAAATTGTGAAATTCCATACATGTCATATATGTTAAATAAGACATTCCAGGTTACTGAAATAATCAATCAAATTTTAAAACATATTTATACCATTTAGGAAGATAAATTTTGAATCAAAGTGCCCCATACCACATTGAAAATTTTAAATTAATTAAATGTTTTAGAAATTAAATTCCATATAATTAAATCCTTAAAACCATTGGGAAAACATGGGCATTTATTATAAATATTTCGAAGAATAAATCATTCAACAATTAAAACGATGTTTTAGTTAAAGAGTCACGTAATAGTTGAATAAAATTAATTAATGAATAAAATAAAAAATGATAAATATCATGAGAATATTTAAATTCATGGTATTAAATTTCAAAAGGGTTGTAAATATACCTTATTGGATATTAAAGGTGCACAATATCCTGATATGCATTAATGATAGGACATTAAGATGCAGTCCCTTAAAAATATCATATCTTTTAATTAAGGATAAATCCATAAAATAATTATGTGCGAAAAATATAAATAAACCCAATATAAGTAGATATTAAATTTAAAACAATAATATGTCATTCACATATATTCTTGAAAAAAACAAATAATATGGATATTGAACTCAATGAATAGATATTGAGGTAAAATTTCCCAAACAAAGATCATTTTGTTAATAAAATAGATTTAGTACGTTCATTAACTATAAATACACAAAAATATATTATAAATACAAGATAATATATCACAATTTATTTCTCACATAATAATAGTATGACATAATCATGAAGTAAAAGATTAACCCAATTAATAGAAATTGGGTTTAGATGTTCTCTTACCATGAGTCTGACTCATCTTGTACAATCATTATGTTCCCGAATAATAAAATTAGTTTAATTTATAATTTCTTTAGAACCTTTTCAAAATTTATTATTTATTTTATATCACTTATTACCATGTTATAAAAATTACATAGCTATTTATGTTCATATCGGAGGTTTTGTCGATATGTGGTACGTGAGCCAAAAATGAACTTGTTTTGATATAAATTTTCATGTTGTTAAATGTAAAAAATCTAAATAATATTATTAATGATTTAAATATCATATATATCTAGTATATATGTATTTATAAGAATCCATAATATTTGGATATAAGAAATGAAATGCATCGTTCATGGAGACGGTATGTCGTACGTATGCATGAACACAACTTTCATTTCATTGACATATTAGAAGAATATTAATTAAATTATATAAATGTATATTAAAATAATAGTATTATATTAATTTCATATATGTCTCATAGTTATAAAAAACCATATTTTATATGTAAAATGTATATCGGGAACAAGTCATATTGCTTTAAGGGGGCGGTAGTCAACACTTCCTCAAATTAAATTATCATATTTACAAAAAATGGAATGCATAAAGGTATATTATAAATACAAATTATATATGAATATAGAAAATATAAATATAATATATATCATATATAAATATAGATCCATAATAATGGCCATCATAAGAGGTAGTAGGGGAAAAGTGAACAATCATCGTTTCATGAGGCAGTAGTTCGTCGTACACAGTAACAATATGTCCGTTACCCATTAAATGAAGATGTGTATAAGCATAGGTTAAAAATGTATCATAAAAAAATCAATGTATATTATCATATATTGGTATTGTTATATAATCATACTATAAGAAGAGTATAAAGAATGGATAAAGGAAATGAATCTTAAAGGCATGAGAGAAGGTGTTACCTCTTAATTGGGTAACTTCTTTTGGTTTATACCAAAATGCATCATTGTGAGACTTTCTTCACTAAAAAAGGATTCTACGATTATTTTATGGATTATATGAAGAGTTTTTTCAAGATATTGGCTTAACCAAAAGGCTCTAGAAGTGTGAGTAGTAGAGATAAATGTGTTCCTTTTTATAGGAGAGGGGAGGGGCACCGTTGGAATTATTAAATTTTTTAAATTAATATAAATTCAATTTTGATTCCAAATGGTCCAAATATCATTTATATGGAATATTATTTGAGTTTAGTTATAAATAATCTCATAAAAAAGTTTTTATACTTCTATTTAATTTATATTTAACCTTATCATTTCAGTTTACCCTTAATTACTCTCTTTTAATTTTAATCGAGGTAAAAACATTTTAATAATTATGAGGATATTACTTTCACTTATATGGGTTAAATTTCCAATAATATGAAAATTAATTTACATATATACCTTTAAATATCTAATTTTTAATTTTAAAAGATTTTACAATATTTTAAAATAATTAAATAAAATATAATTTTTAAAATATCAATAGTTTCTAATATTACAATATTTATTTTATTGAATTTAAATAAAATCCCAAAGAGGTATAAATTCTTACCAAATAATTCAATAGTCTTATAACATGTCATATTCACTTATTAAAATCGTGTATTACATAAATTATTTCATATAATATTTAGTTTACTATTTATAATATCATTTACTTGATATTTCTATTTATAAAATAATATCATATCACTATTTTGTCAATATTTATGGTAATAAATTAATATGTAAAAATTGTAAATAAATTCAAATGAAGTATATAATTTCATTATATTTTGGGAGACTATTTATGTTTCTGGTTACATCATGTTTATCAAGACATTAAAATTATTATACTCATAATAGAGAAGTGAGTGACATGTTGTCACGTTGTTTTGTTTTAATAACCATTACATCACTTTTAAGAAACAAAGTCCAATAATTGAATTAATTCTTCCCCCTTGGGTGATATTAGTAGAGTTTCATTCATACAATTTAATTTTTTATGTGTTAGGGTAATCTTATTGTCTTTATCATATTTTTTTACCCTTATTTACCCATTTTACCTTTAAGTGTGAGAAATAAAAATTATAATATTTATTATTAATAATATCATAAAATTATCCTATTAAGATAATTTGGATCCGTGCATTTCATATATTTAATCCATTTTTCAAAATTCAAAAAACATAAGTATCAGTAATTAATTTAAAATTAATTCCCATTGTCAAAGCGAGAAAACATGTTTTTTAAACTAAAAACCATGAAAATATTGATGTGTGTTTATATATACTTTCAACATGAAATTAATTCCAATGAAGAAATTTGGACTAAATTATAAAGACATAATATAATTATACTTCGAAACCAATTAATAGATAATTTTTATCTATAAATAATTCAGATGAAAAATAGTTTTAAATTAAAATGTAGTATTTTTTACTATTCCTTAAAAAATGAAAATCATCATAAAAATACCAAAAAATTAAGAAAATTAAAATTTTATGTCCCTATTATAAATAAGAAGATTATATTTTCCAAAAATAACTTATACAATTGTAAAAAACTCGATTCCAAATGGTTTCTCTATTAAAAAGTGGCAAAACAACATTTTTAGAAAAAACGTTCATTTTATCTTTAAAATTGAATTTTTTATTATATCATGACTATATTACATATAAGATGAATTTTAAACACTAAATTGTAAATATAAAATATATATTTCATTAATAAAATCCATAAATAGTGATTTTATTATATTATAAACTCACTTATTTACCTTTAAATTGTTTTCTTTGAAAAACAATTTTCTTTTAATTGAAAAAGGTTTTATTTCCATGTATAAATAATTGTTCACAAAATAATAAATTAAATACACTTATAAATAATAAATTCATAAATCAATTATCATTGTTCATTACTACGATTTTAAATGATTGGTTATAAGGTAACATAACATTGATTAATTTTGATGTGGCTTACTATGTATGAAATTAGACATATTGTCTCCTTTAAAAAACCACGAGATGTTAAATCGATATTCTCTCATTGTGGTTCCCTAGTTTTTTGAGCAGACAATGAATTTGTGGAATGTTTTTTCTTTTATTTATTTCTTTTATAATACTTAATACTATATTTTTACTCCCTTTTCTCCCCTCACGTATTCATTTTTTTAATGTTCTATTAATGTATGGGTGTTCAATTTTTTAATGAATTATTTTTCATTATTTATATTTTATTTATTTATTTTTTATTTTATTTTGGTGTAAAACAAATCCACCAATGGAGAGTTAATGTAACACTCAGATATTTTAATAATCATTTCTGTAATTTTTTTCTTTTTTTTATATATTTCGATAAACACAATCCCGAGTATAAATGAACTATAATATAGTATATCATTATACCCTAACAATTAAATTGTTGCGTATGAATACTAACAGATAAATTAGGACATATTTATGTATAAAATAAATTTATCGATTATTAATTTATTATAAGAAAATAACTATCAATATAAATTAATATGTTGATATTTAAGAAAATTATATTTATTCACACAACATGTATTTATCATAATTAATTAAATTAATAACTATTGATAAATTAATGTAGTTAAATTTATATATTATATATTCAATAAAATTGTTAACATTAATCTAATGTTTTTTTGGCCTCAGATATGAATAAATCTAGTATTATGTTTAAAATGTATCATTTTTTAAAAGAGCTTGTTGTTTTTTTATGCCCTTATGGTAAACATAATTGATTATAATTATATTTATTCAATTTGATAAAATTGATTCCTTATTTTTATTCATTAAGTATAATTTTTAAATAACTCTCTTTTATTTTAAGGCATTATTAATAGAAACTATCTTAAAAGTTATCGTCAAGGTAAATCATAAATCGTGTTAACGTAGGTTAAAACATAGTGTTAAGACCACTGTTTTTCATATTAATTCGTATTAGATTTTATTAATTCAACCCCAATCACATTGAGAATAAAAATATTTTTTTAATGAAAACTTCTACATGAAAAAGAACTATATATTATTTAATGAAAAAATAAAAAATCACTCTCTTACTTTTAAATATCTCTTATGTTTTCACATAGGGACCAAAGAAAGTGGTGACTGAATCTTTTTATTTTTATTTTGAGAATAACTAAATTATTTTCATGATGGTAATTTATTTCTAATTTTTAGAAACTATACAATTACCATACATTTTTATGCAACCCTGACACAATATTTATTCAATTACATGAAAAAAAATATATGATATTAAATTTTTTAAAAGAAATACATTATTGGAAAGTTATTCTCACCAATTAATTTTATATATAAATATAATATATTAAAGTTATTTTAATGGTTTATATTCCGACTAAAAATTTAAATTTTAATATTTTGAGTTAAATTAAAGGTATAGTTTCCAAAATTTAAATAATGATATTTTTAGAAAATAATATTATATCACACTGTTTAAAAATTATTAAAATATAAAAGAAGTTAAAGGGCGTTAATATAAGTTTTAATATGTAATCTATATTCCCATTATTTCCCAATTTTAACCATATAAGAAATATTATAACCTCTTAAGAGTGAAAAAGATGTTACCATGGCTAGGGTAATAGAAAGATAACAAAGATACTGAACCAAAATATAAGCTTTAAAATACCACTTATACCTATATAATGTTTAATGGTTGATGATATTTCAACCATATAATTCATTTTATTTGAATAAACGTCTATTAGGAAGTATTTTATTTTTGAGAATGACTGATTTTTATTTTAATATTTTAGGTAATTCCAAGTGTGTTCTTTACCATTTTTCTAAAGAAACATACCTTCCTTCACATTATTACACCACTTTTGAGAAAACTAGATTAGCTAAGACATAACTATTTCTTTTATCAAAGTAATTATTCGTTGATTTGAGTTATTTATGTAACACCCTAATATTTTATGAAATATTGTTTTCACATTACTTTAATTTTGTAGATAGATATAGTTACAACCAACACCCAGTTTTAACAAACTATAACAGATTTTAAATTTTATTATTTAAACCCAACCATTACAACATAGACATTAAATTATAGGGTATTAATAGGAGTTAAAAAATTATTTAAAAATATTTTGGTTACACATGAATAAAATAAATTAATTTTTATTAATTGATTAGAAATAAAAAAAATTGAATGTTAAGGAAATGTATTTTAGAAAAAAACTGTTTTTATGTGAACAAAGTTTTTTTTCACATATTTAACTATTTTTTAACTATTAGTGAATGATTTTAATTAAATTTATATTTTATACATTTAAATAAATTATATATAATTGATCTAATATTTTTTCTAATCCGGTGATAAGAATAAATCTGGCATTATGTTTTAAGAATGAATTCGTTCATAAAGTGGTTTCGTCAGGTTTTGCGCACTTATTTTAAAAATGTATACTTATTAAATTTTATAAAATTAATTTCAAAAACATTGATACATAATGAAACATTTTCTTTGGGAAACTGATTTGTCATCGTGTCTGAGCATTAAATTTTAAATTATTTCATGAAAATTATGTGAATTGAATTTGGTAAAATTTAGTTTATATTTTGAAGAAATGTAGTTAATATTTTTTCATAATTACAACTTATATATTTATTATAATGATGAGTGAAAATATATAAAATTAATTAATGCACTTAAGGTTAAATCGTTTTATCGGGGGGTTAATCCATAAGTTAATGGTATGTTTTTAGTAAAGGTTTTAGAAATACTATTGGAAATTCATATTTAAACAATATATTGTCGTAAATTCTAATATAAGGGCATATGTAAGCATTTTGTAGGGGAATGAATTTATCATTTTGGATTATTTTTGGAAAATTTTAAGTAGTTTCCTAGTGTGTTCCTTGCCCCTCTTATAAAAGGACGTATCCTCTACTCGCATCTTCAAACAACAACATATTTCTAGTTCTAAAAATAAAATAAAAATAAATTATTTAATTACATCCACATTTACTAGAGGATATATTTTTATTATTAACCCCTCAAAATAAGTCTTTTAGAGAGAACCTACGGAGGTTTCATGAAGAATATGTATGGTTCTTAACCGTGCATATTTATTTTATTTCATCTTAAAACTCCAAAAAATATTATTAATCTGTTATGATATAATACCATCAGTATATCACATATATTGAGATTTTATTTTGTTAAAATATCAACCAATATACTTTCCTATTTCTATGTAATGGGAAATGAAACCTTCAATTCTGTTTATAACAGACTACAGTCTTGAGAACTAATGTACTTAGTTTTCCATCATCGCCTCCCATGGGTGGATATAATGATTGATTTTAAGTATTTATATATATATATACAAATATATATAATATAAATGTAATAATTATACTAATGGATTTATAATATCACATAATCATAATTATTGTCCAATCCATTGGAAAATGATAACATCGTTCGTGCGTACGTGTGAACTACCGCCTCCACAAAGTGATGTAATACATTTTCCATTTTATTTTAAAATGGATGGTCATGGGGGTATATTTAAATAATATATATTATATCTATTTTATATAATTTTCTCTGTAAAGATGAATTAATAATTATCTTTCTTTAATTCTATCCATATTGAAAATAGAATCAATGCTCATGCGTATATAGTGCCTACCATCCTCTTGAACGGTGTAATTAAATTTCATTACCTAAATTTAATGGATTACAATAAATAAATTTTTAATTAATATATATTATATTTATATAATTGGTAAAATTATATAGATAATGAAACCATGTTCAACATAAATGGAACAAAAATACAAAAAAACATACATAAAAGGATGTTATTTCCCAGAATGTGATTTTAATAATGAATAATTAATAAAAATGTAATATAAAATTCATAATTAATAAATATATTGTATTATATATATGTATATGGTATTGAAATATATGTACAATAAACATATATTTATTATATTGTAGGTTCAAAAATGTACGAGGAAAGTCGAGACTTGATGTAATGTATTTTTAGTCTCTGATATTTTTGGGATACATATTATATATTATCCACTCGCTTCTATTTTGGGGTCTATATAATACCCCTATAAATTTTATATCATGAGTCTCAATTTATCCATGATATTTAATGATTAGTTTTATTTAATTATTTAATGGTTCTTATGATTCATATGTTTCCAATGGGGTAAGGGATTTTTTACCTCACTTTTATTTATGTGAGATACATGCCATTTTTACAAAATTATTCATTTATGTGTTCTATATTATACCCATGAAAGTATTTTTAATTCATCTTATAAAATTTTTTATCAATTAATTTTCCATTTAAAGTTATTTCAGTCATGGTTATTACAATTCAAATGTTACTAAAGTGGTATGTGTTTTATCTTAGAATCTCATTGCGTATTTGGATTGTTTATGATTATGATTATTATGATAAAATCCTATGATATATCTCTGAATAAACTCATGAATTTTCTAATCATAATCTCACTTCATTAAAATAGAATTTTTCATTAAATTTTTCTTTCTTTATGTGTTAAACAGTCCAAAATATTGTTTCTAATGAAAAATGACGTTATTTGCCTCTTTGGTCGCAAATTACATTTTATTCCATGTCCATGTTTTCAAAAAAGTTTTTAAATAAGGTTTTTAAAACTCTCTAATTATTTTTTAATGTCATTTTTAACCATTTTTTAGCATTTTAAAAAATTATTTTAAATTATTCTTCTAATAATTTTACAAATTATATACTTTTGGGTTTTACCAAAAATGTGAAAGGAATATTTCAGTTAACACATACATCATGAATAGTATTTTACTCTCTCATAACCACTCAATGGTTTAAATAAATCAGTAAATGTTTCCACGGTTATTTTCAAATAAAACAGTTTTATTAATTTTTTAGATATTTTGAGCTTTGAAATAAGTGATTTTAAAATGGAAAGTATATATTTCCCAAGAAGAGTTCTAAAAAATATTTCGAATTCATTTTCCATATAAGATGAAAAAAATTATGATGTTAGATAATATTTAATGGTTATATAAGCCAATGATACCATCCTTATTCATTCACTGGATGCTTTATGATTATGATTACTAGGTGTTTGTGGAACACATTTATTTTCCATGGGATATGTTTATAAAACTTATTTATTTTCCAAAGGTTATGATATAATGAAATTATAAATTTTTTTGAAACCCCTTTCTTTATATGGGTTATGATATAATTAAATTCTTATAAAACCCATTTAACATTTAGAAGTTATGATACATGGAATGTATTTTGATCTCAATGTACACAAATGTTTAGATTATGTGATGGGTGAGACTTATATCTCTCTCTAATGAATTGAGTAAATATGGATAACTCATGAGTTAATTATGTTGTGTGTAGACCAAATTTTATGTTCACAATGTTATATGTGGACTTTGTTTCATGTCCATATGGTAATGGGGGACCTAGTTTCATGTCGTTATGGTAATATATATACATGTTGTATGGTCTATAAGTATTTGTGTGGACCTAGTTTCATGCCTATAAGGTTATATATGGACATGGTTTCATGACCATAAGGCTCCGAGGGTGTTTGATTTTATGTCCATAAATTTAATATGAGGTCCTGATTTCAGGTTCTTAACATACTGAGTGAATGTGTACAAATTTATACATTTTCATGTTGTCATAATCCTATGTTAATTCAATTAATCCATGTCTTATGAAAATATTATACTCTCATGGTTTATGTACATTGATTTATTTATGATTCATGTCTTATAATGATCCATGATTTATTCTATGACTCATGTTTATGATCTTTAATGTAATTAGTTTTAAATTCGGTATGTTATATTCACGATCTTATACCCTTATTCATATATTATTCTAGAATATGATCATTGATTGATATCTCCCGTTTTTACCCTAACTGAACATCTGAGCTCATGCTTTCTTATGCTTCCATTCCCAAGACTGTGAATAGGGGTAATAAATAGAGTATTTATATGAGGAGTACTAAATGGGTAGATCTTTCTGAGAATCTTGGAAGATATTTCATTAAATAATAGTATTTTGTATCTCATTTCCAAAAACGTTAAGCCTATATGTTCTTCATGTTTGTATTTGGGAAATATATTGAATATTCAACTTAAAAGCTGTAATATATAAGTATGAAAAATCATGGATCCTTCCAACTGGTATGAGAGAAGGGTATATTCAACATTTGGTTCTTAGGGTTAGAAACAATTAGTGAGAAATCCATGGATAAGTCAAAGTATTGGAAAATGACTTGTACTTTTGGTGAATGATAAAGAGAGTTTTTCCATGAAATTGCATCCTTGATTTGATAATACAAGTGGATATTGATTTGGCTTATCTGAAACATGGTGTAGTAACTCTAAAAAGGTTACATTAGTATTTGACTCAATCCCTATCTTGTTCCCAATAATGGGCCTTGTTCCAACCTGGTTTGACACTCCAAAGGGATATGCTTTTTAAATTAACAAAATATTTATAAACCATCATGATCAGTATTGAATAATGATCATAATAAAATAGGTTAAGCATATGGTGTTAGAGATTGAAAAGAATGTGTCTGGATTTAGACATCAGGTAAATAATATTTCATGATTATGTGGTTCCCTAATATAACTATTATTGCTCACACTATTTTTTTTTGTTTTTTTCAATGGATAAAATCCAAAGGAATCATGTTAACAGAAAATGTAATGGTCATTGAAAGGAAATCATCTTGTAAAACCATATAGACTAAAAGATTTGATGCATTATTTTGTAAATATGCTCAATAAAATCTCTCATGTTATAACTGTTAACATCCATAAAGTTGAATATATGAATTTACAAAGTAATGAAAAAAATGAAATTTAAACTACTAGAAAAATGGATTTTAGCGACTGCAAAATGTTATCACTAAAGGCCCATATCAGCCGCCTATCATCTGCCAAATGGCAGACAGTTTAGGGTCATCACTATTTCCTATAGCATCTACCATTTGGGGGATGCTGTAGAGGTAATCAAGAGGACCTATAAAGAACTCCAAATGATATTTTCCAGAGACCATTCTATGTTGGGCTATAATGACCACTTATTGGCGGCCGCTATATGTTATGTCGCGATCACTTATAGAGACCTCAAAATAGTGGTCAATATATCCAACCAAGAAACACCTATAATGACCACAAAATGGTGGCTACTATAGGTTTTTTTAATTTCACAACTACATTATAAAACCCACTATATTTGAAAAATAAAAAAAAAGATCTCTTCATCACCTCATCTTCCATGCTAAAAATCCATCATCAAATAATATTTCATGACCAAACATAATAAAAAAATATATAAGAAAAAAAATATAGACTAATAATTCAAATGTAATTAAATATTTCAATTAATGTATAGTATAATATATATATGTTCTTTTATAATGAAAAATACCAATAATTTTAAAATAAATTAAAATATTAATAATTGGTTATTCTATTGTTTTGAGAAAAACGACACATACAATTTACGTGTCATACGCTCTCACATGTAACCAAAAAAATAATTCAGTTTTCCTAGGATTTCATGTCATTCCATGATCATGTACTATATATCTGACTACTAAATTCATGGTTTAGTGTTTTATGACACTAATAGTATGTTTTCAGTCATCTCGATCAAATGACAAAACCGATGGATGTACGGTCTTCTCTGAAATTTCACAATTTAATCCATTGGTGTTATCATCTGATTTCAGGAAATTCTAAGGTCATTCAACTGGTTTTGACTGTCAAACTCACCTTTTTGAAGAGCATAAAATATTTTAAAACCATAAATAACATTATAGAGTTCCCAATAGTTTCCTGATTTATGTAACGTCTACACATACATGTCACAAATAACAATAATACAGTTTCCTTTGATTCTATGTCATTATATGGTCTTTTTATGTTAATATAACCATTATATACCCATTTTGTGTTCTATAAAATTAAAAGTTCATTTTCTATCACCGTGGATAAATGGAACCTATGATTGATGTACCCTCAACTCGACCATTTCACAGTTGACTTTGCCATTGTTTTCATCTAATTTCATGGCATTAAAAGTTAATTTAGATTATTTTTACCACCTGATGAACCTTTTTAAATGGAATTAAATTTTTAAAAACCACACATTCAGTCATATCGAGAACACCAAACATTTTATTGATGTTTTGATTCATTGTACACATCACGAATAATAATAATTTGGTGTTCCCGTGATTTCATTTTATACTAATGTCGTTTTTTATTGATCGTAGAATTAGACATACATTTGTTTTAATGAAAGTAAAAGTTAGATTTTAATCATCATGGTTAAACGACACATATGACTACTGTACTACCTATTCAATAATTTTAAAATTCTATTAATAGTTTTCGTTATCATATTTTACAAAATTCTGTGTTTGTTAAGCAGGTTTTGATCACTCGATGAACCTATCAAAAGGTCCTCAAATCTTTATAAACCAAAAATTCAATAATTAAATATAAATCGCACATCTGATTGATGTTATGTCTCTTCGTACACATCATGAATAATAATATGATTTTTTCCCTATGATTTAAAGTCATTATGATGTCGTTTTATATGGATATAACATTTAGATATTCATTTTTATGTTTTAGGACACTAAATGTGTGTTTTCCATCAGTGCGGTCAAAAGACACTCCATAATTGACATATATTCTACTTGACCATCTCAAAATTAACTCAACGTATTTTTTTAGATTGATTTAATAGAATTATTAGGTCATTCAGATGGTTTTTACCACCCACCTTTTTAAAGGGGATAAAATCCTTAAAACCTAGATATTCCGTCATATTGTGCACACCAGACATCTGTTTGAAATGTCATTTTCTCTTACACATCAAAAATAATAATTAGATGGGTTTCCTATGATTTCATGACATTATAAGGTTTTTTTCTATGGATCTGATTATTAAATTCCTATTTTGGTGCTTTATGACACTAAATGTGCGTTTTCCATCATAGGAACAAATGAAACCCCTGATTGATGTAATATCTGTTCAACCATTTCAAAATTAACTATATGGTTGTTATAATATGATTTCATGTCATTATAAATTTATTCGACTAATTTTGAACACCCGAAACACCTTTTAAAAGGCCATCAAATATTAAAAACCACACATTTAGTTGTACCATGAACACCGCTCATCCGATTGATGTGATTTCCCCTTCCAATCATCAATAATAATAATAATATGATTTTCCTATAATTTTTAGTCATTCCAATTTCGTTTTCTTAGGAAAGGACTGTTAAATGTATGTTGTGGTGTTTTATGCCACTAAACATGTGTTTTCCATCATCGCAGTCAAACAAGAACTCATATTGATGTACCATATGCTCGACCATTTCAAAATTCAGGCCACTGATGTTTTCATCTGATTTCCTGGCATTCTGAGTTTGTTTTCTATTTTTAACCACCTGGAACACCTTTTTAAATTGTGTCAAATCATTGATGACGAAATATTAGATCGTACCATGCACACCACACAACCAATTGATGTTACATCTACTCTCTTAACCTATGAATAATAATAAGATGATTTTACTCAAATTTCATGCCATTCTAAGGTTGTTTTCTGGGGATATATCTGTTAAATTCCCATTTTTTGGTGTTTTATGACATTAAACATTCATTTTCTATCATCACAGAAAAAACATTTGATTCACATACCATCTACTCAAACACTTAAAAATTCACTCTTCCATTGTTTTATTTTAATTTAATTACAATCTATATTTTGATGGTTTTGACCACCCAACATAATTTTTTAAAGGGCATAAAATCATTAAAAACCAAATATTCAGTCATAGCACACTCACCACACGTTCGATTGACATTCTATCTACTCCCACACATCATGAATAATAATAAGATAGTTTCCCCATAATTTCAAGTCATTATGATATCATTTTCAATAGACGTGACTATAAAAACATGTTTTGTTGTTTTATGATAATAAATTTTCTATTGCTATCATCGCGGTCAAACAAAAAATCTGATTGATGTACCGTATACTAGACCATTTAAAAATTCACTCAATGGTAGTTTTCCGATGATTTCACCTCATTCTGAGGTTTTTTTCTTGGTTTTTACAACCTTCACACATTTTTAATGGATATCAAATCTTTAAAAAACACATATTCAGTCCTACCACACAAAACACATGTCTGACTAGCATTCAGTATACTCACACACCTTATGAAAAATAATAACATGGGTTTCCAATGATTTGAAGTCATTCGGATGCAATTTTCTATTAATTTGACCATTAAACAAATGTTTTATTATTTCATAATGCTAAACAGGAATTTTTTTCCATCGCGGTTAAACGAAACCTTTGATTGACTTAATGTATGCTTGAACACTTCACAATTCACTTAGTTGTTGTCATCATCTAATTTCATGGAAATCTGAGTTCATTCAGCTTGTTTTTTTCACCCGACGGATCTTTTTAAAGTGCGCCAAATCATTAAAAACCACATATTCTGTCATAACACACACACCACATGTCTGATTGATGCATCATCTACTCGAAAAAATGTAAAATATTAATAAGAGTGTTTTCATGGGATTTCAAGTAATCTTGATGTTGTTTTCTATGGATCTAACTGCTAAATACATGTTTTGGTGTTTTATCACACTAAACACATGTTTTCTGTCAGCGTGACCAAAAAACACCTCGGACTGACGTACTATCTACTTGACCATTTCAAAATTCTCTTATTAATTGTTTTCATATGATTTAATGGAAATGTCACGAACCGCCTTCGCCAAGAAGTGATAATGGACAACAGATTTCCATACCAAACCTTGTTTTAGTTGATGAAGAGATAATGACCCATGAGACCAGCCATCAATAGGTCCCGGAGTGGCGACTAACACCAAGGATATAAAATCACACACAAGATGTAAGGATTTACCCTTTTTCATTATTAGGATCGGGAGATAAGATAGTGAATCCCAACAACACCAAAAATGTAGGTAATCGTAAATCCAAAGAAAACCATACCCATATTCATGTTACAAAATTAAATTCCACAAAGTACAAGGAGACTAAAAAGGTAAAATAACAAAGAAAAGAAAAATAACAACTGCAACTGTCCCTACATCCGAGCTAGTACGACCCTGTATGAACTCTGAAGTCCTCCTGGAAACCTGAAAGAAGTTATATATACATAGGGTGAGCATACAAGTATACTCAGTAGGGAAAAACAAAGACTCTCGTGCACATGTGGGGATGCATTCTAATGCCCTGTGAGAAAAGAGATAACCAAAGCACCTAGTAAGGAAAACTATCCACCCAAGCAACACTAAGGCACACTCCCCAAAAAACGCAAGTCATGTAATGTATAGTAATAACACATCAATGTTTAGGTACCCCGAGCCACCTTCCCACTGGTTATATAAGACATCCTATGCATCGAACAAATACAACCATTCTCACCATAATCCCACTACCACACCCCACCCGCACAAACTTGGGCCACAACCACACATCCCACCCGCAAACACCTAGGCCACAAAAAAACCATCCCTCCCACAAAAACATGGGCCACAATCACCATACGTAACCACACCCACACACACCTAGGCTAGAACAACTATTGCCATGCCCTAAGAGACATGGGCCTCATCCCAATGATTCTTGGGAAACAACCAGCCCGCACACAACTGGGCTAACAACCACAACTACCCTGCCCAAAGAATCATGGGCTATAATAGACCTCAGGACGTCACAACCTACCTGTAGAGTCTTGGGATATTCAAGAAAGGGAGAAGAAAAGTACCTAATAACCAGGCACTCATAAGAGTGATGGGAAAAACACCATCCCCCATGGAATGGGGGTGTTCAGAACTAAGTTCTCAACTTGGGTGGGGTGAGAATAAGAAACATAAGAACTGAATTTATATGTATAGGTAACAGGCACTTATCCCCACCTAGGGTCTCTAAAGGAAACCTAAGCACAAACACCCTTATTACTATTCATTAATAAATGAAAGGCACGACACTCACGACCAAGTCACAACTCATTCCCAAAACCAATTCCATATTTAATCAATTATTGTTTTCATGTTCATGTGATCCAATTTATGTGAATTCTACACGATAGGGAAACTAACATACATAACCAAAATCCATAGAAAGAGAAACACCCAAAAAAAATTTAAGCATTCACACCTGGTTCTCTTGTAAAGTCACAACAACAAAGGGATCAGTGATATCCCTCAAAGTATTGGAACCAAACCAAGCATCGAGATATATCCCCTCACAGCATCATGTTCACAACCAAAAACCATGACACAGTAGAGGATCCCAACCTAACCCATGTCACCCCATAAGCATCAAGAAGAATGGATATTCAGTCCACCAAGACAGAACAAGGAAATTCCAAGTCTCAAGTACATCATTCACAATGTTTTCCTCTTTCTTTTTGGTTAACTGGGGTGATCACACAAGGATTTTTGTTCACTGGAAATTCATTTAATCAGTCTAGTTTATGTATTTAACCAAATTACCATGTTGGAACCATTCAATTACCATAGAAGACAAGGGTTCATTAGTGAATAAGGAAATTCAACCAACGACCATGATTTTCAGTGAGCATAACCCATATAGTTCACAACATATAGAAATTATAAAAGAGTACATCAGAATTGTCAAACGCATCATATCATTCTTTAACAGTCTGTTTATTATCTTTGTTAAGGTTTGGTTTAATCCATTCCAACAAAAACTGTAGCATACCCACCACACATGTTACACAGTAAAGAGAGATGAAGTAAAAACCTACTTGGTTGATCAAGGATCGATGTTCTTCTCCACTCGCCGAGAACTGGGGATATGCAACTTGTAGGGGAGGAATGTTCGGGACTGTAAGGATGAGTAGAAAACTCTAACATAGACACACAACAATCCTCGAGAAGGACAAAATCCAAGCACACGAGGTAGAAGAAAGAAATACATCCCAAAAGGGGAAGGAAGAAACTCTAGTGTGATATTAAGACGAGATTCTATAGTTACGGGATAAGGAATTTTTAACTTATTTAAAGTCGGATCATGGTTTCCTTTGCCGTTGGGAGGTTACACATGATGGGATTAATTCTTATTTAATTATTCCCATCGGGGAGGTGGCATAACGTTTGTGCATTACACTGTTTCTTTTAAATGGAGGAAAAACGTACAAGGGGGCGGAACTGGAAGGTATGGGGAAGGGCATGACACTGAGGAAAACCCACATGTTTTGTTAAGTTTAGGGTTTCCCAAATCTTAATGGATTTTAGATATTATTTATGGTATTTAAATGAATTTGAGTGGGGTATTAAATAATCTCTATGTTAAAAGATATGTTGCGGGAGTGGAAAAAGTCGAAAGTTGAAAAAAGAATGAAAACCCTCGGTGAGGACACGGTGCCACCGTCACAACGTCACCCTCATGGTGCAACCGTCACAGGTTCACCCTCACAGTGCCACCCTCATGGTTCCATCGTCACGGTGCTACCATGACCGGTGTGCAGCCATCACGGTGCCACCGTAACTGGTGCCCCCGTGACTAGTGCCACCATTTCGGTGGAGCTGTGTTTTGTCAAAGTAATGGACTAGGTGGGTCCAAGCCATTACATCAGATACCTCTCAAACTATTCTCTCCCTCGAGATTCAAAACGAAACCGGAAGAAAAGTGGGGTTTCGAAAAACCACCTCAAACGATACCTCTTAGGAGTGGACCTCATGGAAATCTAGGAATAACTTTATCTTAAGTAACTAGGAAACATTCGAGGGTCAAACTATCTAGTCATATGGGTTGGAGAGTTTCTTCCTCCATGTCAAGATACTATACACTTTGGGTGGCACTGACTTTCCCGCAAGGGTTTAATCGCATCCACCTTAATGCATCTTGATTAGGGATCAGGTCCTCCAATCCCCATAGTCAGGACTCCTCACACACGTCCATAGAATAAGGAAAACCGCACGTTCCATATTTAACAAGGTAAAGCGTTCCATCACAACAAGTACTGACAAAACAGAACAAAACTCAAAAAAAACTCCGGGTACTGGGCACGCATCTGCGTCTCCCGTTCCCAGGTACTTTCCTTGAACCCTCCATGCCTCCAAAACACACGAACCAAAGGAATGGTATGTCCATGGAGCACCTTCTCCTCACTATCCTTGATCCTCACTGGTCCATTTACAAAAGTCATGTCGTCTTTGATATCCAGCTTTTCCCAGTCAAGGACGTGTCAGACGTCATGTATTCCTAGTAGAGGTGGTGGTAGCGCTAGCTGATAAGCCACTTATCTGACCCACCACAACACTTCGAAGGGTCCAATGAACCTTGGAGAATGATTATTCCCCCAACCGACCTCCTTTGTCCACACCGAGGGGAGACCATCAAGAATGCATGGTCCCCGACCTCAAACTCCTAGGGTCTTTTCCTATTATCGGCATATGACTTCTACCGATCCTGAGCTGCCTTCATCCTCTCCCGTATAAGCTGAACCATCTCTGTCATGCTCTGCACCACTTCCGGGCCAAGAGCACTTGTTTCCCCAACCTCAGTCCAACACAAGGCTGAGAAACATGTCCTTCCATAAAAGGCTTCGAACGGACTCATTCTAATGGTAGACTGATAGCTATTATTGTAGGAAAAATCCACCAGAGGAAAGTGTCGCTACCACGATCCCCCAAAATCCAGAATACATGCTTGTAGCATATCCTCCAATGTCTGAATGGTGCACTCTATCTATCCACTTGTGTGGGGATGGAAAGCAGTGCTAAGATGTAGCTGGGTGCCAAATTAATGCTTCAATCCCTTCCAGAGTCATGAGATAAACCGTGCATCCCTATCCAAGACTATGGACCTCAGAACTCCATGCAATTACACCACCTAATTCACGTACCTCCGTGCTAAGGCATCCACGACACCCGACTCCTTGACTGCCCAAAAGTGAGCCAATTTCATCAACTGGTCCACCACTACCGAGATAGCTTCACAACCTCCTTGAACCATGGGTAGACCTATGATGAAATCCATCAAGATTTCATCCCACTTCCACTTGGGGACATCTAAAGGATGTAACATACCGCCTGGAACACGATGTTCAGCCATCACCTGCTAACACACAAGGCACCTAGCCACAAACACTACCACCACACGCTTTACCCCGAGCCACCAAAACTGACTCCTCAGACCCTGGTACATCTTGGAAACTCCCAGGTGCACTGCTAGGGGTGAGTTTTGGAACTCACCAAGAACCCTCTCGCGCATCGCCTCTGGAACAATCAACTTCCCTCAGAAAAGCTTCTGATTCTGACCATCGTCCATCCACCCTTCCAGAGCATCTCCTTGGTTAACACCGATCATGCATCATTTCACTCTCTATGTCTCTCCACTAAGACTCCTCCAACATTCGATGTAGAGAATACTCCACTGTCATCTGATACAGGAAACCTCTACCACTATCCATCCTCGCATCCAGGTACAGGGCAGCTGACTCTTCCATCGTCTTCCAAGTATCTGCCGACTCTCGAAACGTGTCCTTCTACCACTTCCAACTCAAGGCATAGCCCACCACATTCCCTTTTCATAAGGTTGAAGAAATGTCGAAGTCTTAGTCCTGAAGGAACTCCATCAACCTTCGCTACTGTACGTTCAGGTCCAGCTGGGAGAAGACATACTTCATGCTTTTTTGATCCGTGAAGACCACGAAGCGATCCCCAATGAGGTAATGCTGCCACAGCTTTAGTGCGAAAAAGACTACCACAAGATCCAGATCATGGGTGGCTTAATTTCGCTCATGGGGGCGTAACTGTCTGGACCTATAATAGATTACCCCATTTTGTTGCATCAGCACACACCCAAGGCCTTGTACTGAAGCATCACAGAACACCTCATACACCGCCCCTTCTTCTCAAAATATCAGCACTGGGGAACTTACAAACTTCTCCTTCAGATAGCTGAAGGCTGCTTCAAACTGCCCATTCCACACTAAAGCCTAGTCCTTCTTGGTAAAATCTGTCAAAGTTACCGCAACTTGGGAGAAGTTGGAACAATCCTCTGATAGTATCCTGCAAGTCCAAGGAAACTAAAAACTTATTCAACATTCATGGGTGCCTCCCATGAAACAACTACATCGACCTTTGATGGGTCCACCACTATTCCTTTCTCAGACACCACGTGCCCAAGGAAGTGCACTTCTCGCGTTCCGAACCAATAATTGGACAACTTCCCATAGATTTGGTGCTTGCGAAGGACCAATAAAACTGTTCTTAGGTTCTCAACGTGATCCAACTCTGATATTGAGTAGATCAGGATGTCATTAATAAACACGACTACGAATTGATCCAGGTATTTCTGGAAGACGGAGTTCATGTGACCCATGAACACAGCTGGAGAGTTCGTAACACCGAACATCATGACCACAAACTCAAAGTGCCCATATCTGCACCTGGAGGAAGCATTTGAGATGTCTCCCTCCTTCACCCACAACTGGTGGTATCCCGACTTCAGGTCAATCTTGGAGAACCACCCTGCCTCTTTTAACTGGTCTAAAAGGTCGTCTATCCTCGGGAGAGGGTAATGGTTCTTAACCGTTACCTGATTCAGTATCTGGTAGTCTATGTATAACCTGGTACAACCATCTGCCTTCTTTTCAAATAAGACTGGATCACCCCATGGTGACGCACTTGTTCGAACAAAACCATTCTTCATCAGATCATCAATCTGAATCCACAACTCACGTAACTCAGATGGTGCCATCCGGTAGGGATCCATTGAAATTTGATGGGCACCAGGTTGCAAGTCTATCCCAAACTCAACATCAGGTCGAGGGGGTAGAGTTTCCACCTCCTCAGGGAAGACCTCTATAAACTCCCTGGAGATCCCTGGGACTTCCACCATTTCTCCATCCACCAACTCCACTGATAGTTCAGCTAACAAGGAAAGGAGGGGCTCCTCTCGCCTACTGCTTTTCTGGAAACCTCGCTCGCCGATGAAAGTTACATGTTGGCCGCACAAATCTGAAAACAAGACCCTTAGTTTAAAGTAGTCCATGACGGAACATACAGATAACAACTAGTCAATGCCTATGATGGAATCATATAGATGTATCAACAATAGTAGAAGATCTCTGATAGACTGATGTGGCCGTATCATCAGTCCACAACCTCGACAAACATAAATAAAGTCATTCTGACCTCCGACTGGTGATCTCAGCACCAGGTGCACTGTAAGTCTCTCAGCATCTAAACACAGCGCACGGGCCAGAATGGGTGCAACAAAGAAGTGTGAATCTCCTGTATCGAACAAGGCACAAGAAAGAGTACTAAACAAGCTGATCATACCTTGAATGACTTCCAGCCCTACTGGAACTACTGCCTCTATGGCGTGAAACTATCCAAGACCAGATCCCCTTCATCTCAGGTGTCGACCGCCTCCCCAACCATGCCCTGGTCGAGGTCCCTACGGGGAACCCATGGGTCGGCCTTCTCCCACAACGTCTGATCTTGAATGGGTAGGAGCTTGCTTCCCCTAATGCTGCGGCTTAAAGTTCCTTGATGGAAACTAATGCTAGTGAGGTGGGCATTGAACCTTCCCACCCCTACTGTACTGCACGCTGTCCGAGCACTGATTCTGAAGGTTCCCATGGCTTCCATTGACAAAGCATATTTGTCTTGGGCCAAAAAAGAATGGGCGAGGGTTGGGAGATCAGAATAGGAACTGCTGAGGCCTGCTTCCTGTCGGTCGAACCCTAGAGGGTCCTAATGCTGGAGGCCTACTTCTGAAGGACTTCCCCTTTGACGATCCAAACTAGATTCCCTCTCATGATACACCTCCGTGTGTGTGCATCCTTTACACCACTTCAGCCTTCTTCTGGACCTCCATGTACGTTGTTAGGGTGAAGGGAGTAATAGTATACTAGAGAGAAGGTCGAACTGCCTCTTCTAAACATCTCGCCCAAGACTCCTCATCTGGAAAGAGGTTGGGAGAAAAGCGAAGGAGATCCTTGAAGTTGATCCCCAACTCCCTCACTGAAATACCCCCTGCTGGAGGGAGAGTAGTTACTGCCTCTTCTCAGCCTTCATCGTGGAAGAGAGGAATTCCGCCCGGAACTCCTTCTCGATGTTAGCCCACATATCTTCATCCTCCCTCTTCTCCCCAAGAAAGAAGTCCACCATTGAGGTGTTTCTCCATGCATCTGGATTGCGTCCAGAGGAACCCAGTACTACGTCAGAGCATAGATAAAGCTAAAAGCTATCACCAGCTCCTCTACCCAGCTCTCTGTCTCCATGTCTGAGATGTTACCCTCGTACATTATGAGGGTCTACCGCTGAAAGGAACGAAGCATCCTCTTCCAGTAATCGTCCTCCTCATCTCAGTCAGCCCTCTGCTCATCATCCAAGTTAACCTCCTGGGCCTCGATCGCTCTCACTAGTCATGGTCTTCTCCCAGGTTCCATAGATGAAAAGTAAACAAGGAATGCCTAAGGATTAGTAGTATAGAATATTGTTCTTAAATTTTCTTAGACATATTATTCATTTTAAATCCTCAATTACCCATGAAACACAATAACAAAATTCAATATGATGCATGTACCATCCCTAGGGTCTCTAACCTACAATTAGTGTTGCCTTACTTGGTCGTTCGGTAGGCCCAGAGTCCTTGAATCGGATCACGGGGGCCCTAAAATCCCATGTCCTAGCCAGTCTTCCCTGGACTATTTCACGCACCAAGATCACCTAACACTGTTTTCCTACCATCCCATGCAATCCTCACTATGCTTAAGTTCAAAATCCATCATATCTCTCAACCTCCCTCTGATTTCATTCTATCACGACCCGCCATCACCAAGATGAAATAAGGGACAACAGATTTCCATACCCTTCCTTCTTCAAGTTGAAGGAGAGATAATGACCCCAAAGACCCACCTTCAATAGGTCCTGGAGTGGTGACTAGCACCAAGGGTATAGAATCACACCCAAAATTGAAGCCATTACCCTTTTTCTTTATTAGGATAAGGAGATAAGTTATTAAATCCCAACAACACCAAAATTGGAGGTAAACGTAAAGCCAATGAATACTATACCCATATGCATGTTACAAAAGTAAATTCTAAAAAGTAAAAGGAGACTACAAAGTTAAAGTAACAAAGAAAAGAAAAATAGCAACTACAAATTTCCCAACATCCGAGCTAGTATGACCCTGCACGATCCTTGAAGTCCTCCTGGAATCCTGAAAGCAGTTTTATATACGTAGGGTGAGAATACAAGTATACTGAGTTGGGAAAACCAAATAATCTCATGCACAAGTGGGGAGGTATTCTAATTCCCTGTGAGAAAAGAGATAACCAAAGAACCTAGCAAGTAAAACTATGCACCCAAACCTCACCAAGGCACAGTCCTCAAATAACGCAAGTCAAGTAATTTATAGTAATAACACATCGATGTTCGGGTACCCCACGCCAATTTCCCATTGGTTATTGAAGACATCATACACATTGAACTAATCCTGCCATTCTCACCGTAGTCCCACTACCACACCCCACCCGCACACACTTGGGCCACAACCACACATCCCACCTATAAACACCTGGGCCACAATCACTATCCTGCCCGCAAACACATGGGCCACAATCACCATACATAATCGCACCCACAAACACCTGGGCTAGAACAACTACTGCCAAGCCCGAAGACACCTGGGCATCATCCCAAAGATTCTGGGGAAAAAACCTGCCCGCACACACCTGGCCCAACCACCAAAAGTACCCTACCCAAAGAATCTTGGGCTATAATGGACCTCAGGCTGTCACAGCCTGACTAAAGAGTCTTGGGATATTCGGCAAAGGGAGCAGAAAAGGAGCTAATAACCAGCCACTCATAGAAGTGTTGGGAAAAACACCCTCCCCCATGGAATGGGTGTGTTTGGCACTAAGTGCTCAACTTGGGAGGGGTGTGAATAAAAAACATAAGAACAACTATTATTTGTATAGGTAATAGGCACTCATCTCCAACTAGGGTCTGCAAAGATAACCTAATCACAAACACCCTTGTTACTATTCATTAATAAAATAATGTAACGACACTCACGGCCAAGTCACAACACATTCCCAAAACCAATTCCCCAATTAAAACATTCTTGTTTTCATGTTCATGTGATCCCATATAGCTAAATTCTACACTACTGGGAAACTAACAGGAATAACAACAAACCATAGAAAGAGAAACACCCAAAAAACAATTTAAGCATTCACATCCGGTTCTCTTGTAATGGCCCAACAACAAAGGGATCAGTAAGATCCCAAGTACTAAGACCAGACCAAGCTTTTAGATATAGTCCCACACAGATTTAGATTCACAACCAACAACCGTGCCACAACATAGGATTCCATCCTCCCCCACGTCACCCGATAAACATCGAGCAGATGAACAGATATGCCACCAAGAAAGAATTAGAAAATTACCAAACTCAAGTACATTATTCCCTAAGTTTTCCTCTTTCTGTTTGGTTAACCAGGGTGATCACATAAGGATTTCTGTGCACTAAACATTCATTTAATCGGACGATTTTATGTATTTATCGAAATTCCCATGTTGGAGACATTCAATTACCATGGAAGACAAGGGTTCATTAGTGCTCAAGGAAAGACCACCAACGTCCATGATTATCAGTGAGAATAGACCATACAGTTCACAACAAATAGAAATTATAAAAAGAGTACAACAGAATTGTAAAACACACCCCATAATTCTTTAAAAGTCTGTTTATTATCTTTGTTAAGGTTTGGTTTCATCCATTCCCACAGGAACAGTAGCGTACCCACCCCACATGTTACACAGTAAAGAGATATGAAGGAAAACCCTACATTGTTAATCAAGGATCAATGTTCTTCTCCACGTGCTAAGAACCTGGGATGCACAACTTGCAGGGGAGGAATGTAGGGGACTCCAAGGATGAGCAAAAAAATTCCAGCACATGTTCCCCACATGGCTCAGGAAGGGGGGACTCCAAGCACACCAGAGAGAAGAAAGAAATCCCGCCAAGAAGGGGAAGGAAGAAACTCTAGCGTGATATAAAAATGAGATTATATTGTTACGGTATAAGGAATTTTGAACTGCGTTAATGTCGGATCGTAGTTTCCTTTGTAGTTGGGAGGTTACACACGATGAGATTATGTATTATTTAACTATTCCTATCTGGGTGGTGGCATAATGGCAGTGCATTAAACCTTTCCTTTTAAATGGAGGAAAAACACGCAACGGGGTCGGAACTGGATGGTACGGGGAAGGGTGTGACACCGAGGAAAAACTACATGTTTTGGTAAGTTAAGGGATGCCTAACTCTTGGGGGATTTTAGATATTATTTATGTTCGTTAAATGGCTTTGAAAGGGGAATTAAATAATCTTTATGTTAAAAGATATGTTGCGGGAGTGGAAAAATGTCAATAGTTGGAAAAATAATGAAGACCCACGATGTTGACATAGTGCCACCGTCACAATACCACCCTCACGAGGCCATTGTCACGACTTCACCCTCACGGTGCCACCGTCATGGCGTCACCCTCATGGTGCCACCGTGACCAGTGTGTTACTTTCATGGTGCCACCGTAACCGGTGCCCCCATGACCAGTGCCACCATTTCGGTGGAGACATGTTTTGGAAATGTAATGGACAGGGTGGGTCCGGGACATTATATGAAATCTGAGTTTTTTTGGATGGTTTTGACCACCCAGTGAACCTCTTTAAAGATCCCAAATCATTAAAAACCACATATTTAGTCGTATCCTTAACACTACATGTCTGATGGATATGTCTTCTACTAAAACATGTTTAGAATAATAATAAGATGGGTTTCATGTGATTTCAAGTCATTCCAATGTTATTTTATATGAATCTAAACATTAAATGTTTCTTTTCATGTTTTATGATATTAACTGTGTGTTTTTAATTATCGTGACCAAACGACACCTCCGATTGATGAACCTTCTACTAGACTATTTCATAATTCAATCTATTGTTGTTTTAATCAAATTTCATAGAATTCTAAGTTAATTTGTCTAGTTTTTACCCCCTGATGAACCTTTTTAAAGGGCCTCAAGTATTTAGAAACTAGATATAAAGTTGTAAACATGAATTTTCCATCATTATGGTCAAACAAACCCACTAATTGATGTACTGTTTACTTGATAATTCACAATTCACATCATTGTTGTTATCATATGATTTCATGGAAATCTGAGTTCATTTGGCTGATTTTGACCACCATACACACCTTTTTGAAGGACATCAAATAGTTAAAAACTCCATATTTAGTCATACCATGCACACCACATGACCGATTGACATGTCATATACTTTCACTTGTCACAAATAATAATAAGATGGATGTTTTTTTATTTTAGATAATTTTGATATCTTTTTCTATATATCTGACTATTAAACACACGTTTTGATATTTTATGGCACTAAACATGCGTTTTCTATAATCGTGTAAAAATGACACATCTGATTGATACAATATCTTCTTAAACATTTCACACCACTCTTTATAGATGTATGGGTCTGATTTCAGGACATTCCATGTTCATTTGGATAGTTTTGACCACCTACTGCACCTTTTTAAAGGGTGTCATATCTTTAGAAACGACATATTATGTCGTACCGTGCACACCCCATGTCCGTTAGATGTGTGCTATATGAACACACCTAAAAAATAATAATAAGAAATTTTTTGATATGATTCTAAGTAATTTTGATGTTGTTTTCTATGCATATGAAAATTAAACGTATGTTTTTGTGTTTTATGACACTAAAAATGCATTTTCTTTCATCATTGTCTAACAATACCTCTGATTGACATTCCACGTGCTCGACTATTCCACAATTCACTATGACATTTTTTGTCTTATTTCATGGAATTATAATGTCATTCACATGGATTACACCTTGGACACACATTTTTAAAGGGCATCAAACATTAAAAATGGTATATTTTGTTGTTCCAGGAAAACCACATGTTCTATTGATTCATCATCTACTAGTACACTAAACAAAAATAAGAAGATGATTGTATTGTTATATCAAGTTTTTTCTAGGTTGTTTTCTATATATCAGACTATTAAACGCCCAATTTTGGTGTTTTATGACACTAAATGTTCATTTTCTATCACCCCGGACAAACGACACCTTAGATTGATGTACCGTATGCTCGACCATTTCAAAATTAACTCTATGGTTTCTGCCATCTTAATCCACTATATTCAAAGGTCATTTAGTTTTTTTACCCTCACATTTTTTTAAAGGGAGTGAAACAATTACGAACCATGTATTCAGACGATCCTAGAAAATCACAAAAATGATAGGAGTGTATTCACCTCGTATACGTCACAAATAATAATAAGATGATTTTACTATTATTTAAATTCATCCCAAGGCATTTTCCAATGGATTTTCTCTTTAATCACACATTTTTATGTTTTATAACATTAAAACAGCGTTCTCAGTCATCTCTCCAAAATTATTGCTCAGATTTATGTTCCACATCTTCAACCATTTCTCAATTCACTCTAGGGTTTTTATGGTCTAATTTCCAAATTATCACCATTAACATCTCTACTTGATCTTTAAAATCATATATCAATGGAGGCATTCAAATAATAATGAATAGGGATCTAAAAATTGTAATAGAAACTTGGACCATACCTTGTGAGTCCCTGAAGATTTCACCATATCCTAACATCCCGAAATTTCTTTTAGCTACACCACCATTATTCATACTAATTAGTTTTTTATATGATCCTTCAAAACCATTAATATGGATCCATTGTAGTTGTTAAAATTATACAAAAAATTAAAATTAGTTAACACCAAATGATCATGAATGGTATTCCATGAGTATGGATTCTAAATATCATAAACATCATTAGAAGAAAAAAAATATATGAGAAATAACGGGTTATAGAGAAAATAAGAGTAGTGTCATAGTTGTAGGAATTATGGATCTGCCAAACTAGATACATGATAATGGATATATCATAAATAAAGATATTTGTACAATATGTTATAAGTTTTACATGCACAAAACTCATAATCGTGTTCGCAATTGATGTAATATAAATCATGGGGATTTCAAAAAATATCGTAAGGCTATATATGAGTCCATATAAAATGGGTATTGAAAGAATCCATGATCAACATATTATTTGTTATGTTATCACAGAAAACACATAGGTTCAATGGAGATCCATTTTTTTTAAAACAGATCCATATATATTTTTATATAAGAGTTTCCATAAAATAATTTAATTTGAAGGAGGTTACCAACACTTGAAGAATTAATTAATATAACCCAAGTATTATCCATAACTTATATATACATGTTCACAATAATTTTTACATGTTAGAATACAATAAAATTCCAACTACCATTCAAGAATGTATGAGGGAATACTTGTATAATTATTATTGGTATTTCAAATATTAGTGGATAGATTAGTGAGTGAATTATATAGCTCGTTAAAAAGTAATATATCATAATTAGTAATTCTAACCACTTTATGCAACCATTGAGAAAGAGGAGCACTAGTCCAATTGTCTGACCAAATTATGAGATCAAAAATAGGAGAATCAAACCACATAGAAATACACATAATATAGGAGAAATAATTCCTTTTTTGTAGACTAAATGGAGTCTTTAAGAAAATTATAGTGTCACATATTCATTTTCATGAGAAATAACCATTCCAAAATGAATTGGATTCAGACATACAACTAATAGGTCAGAACCAAGAGAGATAAGTGATGAAATTGAATACTGTTGTGCTTGCTACATTATCCAGAAAGCATCCCACACAATATTTGAAACTCCTTATATCAGCCATAATTAACAAACATGAATATAAATATACATCTTCTATATAAATTTATCACAAATTTGACATGGTAGGTACCTGGGGAATCCAAAAAAGTGAAGTAGGCATATATGAGATCTTCAAATACAGTCACAAAATCTAAGGGATTCTGAGAAATTTTTTGAGAAGTATATTATAAAATTTATTATAGCATTGATAATTATATGGTGTCTATGTAGATAAAGAAACCATCCTCAAATTGATATCAAAAGTGACACAATTTAGAAAACATTCAGTGAAACACATGCCAAATATTATAGCACAATAGTCAAAACCAATTAGAACATGAGAAAAGTTGAGTAGTTGTTCCGGATTTAGCTCCCTTAATCCAGCATTGAGTGAGATAGTGTCACAAAATAATCATACTTATTTGTAATCAGCTCACTATTAACTGAGTTCCCATTCTCAGATAACATAATAGAACTGAAAATCTACTTTATATACAAACAAGGATTCATGAAAAGTGATAAATAATCTAAACCACAATTAATCCAAGTTTAAAAAATAGTTATTAAATTAGCAATGAAATAGTCATCAAATAAACATGTATCTCATAAGTAAGAGTACATTTAAGGAAAGAAACCATAAAATTCAATCTATATGACGGTATATTAGGAACCCAAGATAAAGCCAAATTTTCTATAGCTTTATCACAACATGTAGTTCACTCCAACAAGCATCCTTCTACCAATGAAACTAAACAAACAATGCCTTTAATTATTTTCTAGAAGGAGGGTTTTTTAAATAGTAAAGTGAATACTGCACATTAGAAAGATAATTTATGATGCATATACTCATAATAATCAGAATACATAACAAAAATTACAAACATAATGCATATTTCATATTACATACAGAATTTACATCACATATATTCATATTTTATATCATTAAAAACTTCATATTGGATATAGGTATACAAGATTTTATAAAATAATGTATATTACATGTATTTATATTTAATATTAATTTAGAATTAAAATTTCATATTGAATTTATTCATATATCATATATTTATATCGAATATTAATAGAGTATTCATATTGCATATTAATAACAGAATGAATATTTTATATTAATGACACAACGAATATTACTAGTGTTAATGAATTAATAGGTAGAGTTATAGTTATATTACACCTTATATAAGAACCTAGAAATTAATATAGAATTTTTTTTATTACTATCATATGTGAAGTTACCTAAAACAAAAATGAATTTAAAAAACCAAGACATGGTTGAAGAATATAACAAGAAAAGAATGTACCATTATATTGACTAGATGATGAGAAATATTTTTTATATTAAATAATATAATGAATATATTTTAAGTCATAAGATAGAATGCAACAATATCGAAAAAATTCAATGAATTAAAGGGTGAACACAACTTTTATGAGTAAAAAAAGAAGGGAATTTCAACATGTACCTCAACAGATTAGACATGTTAAAAATATAGGATTGAAAACGTCCTTTTTAATGAAATAATAAATTCATTAAAAATAATAGAATTTAAAAATGTAAACAAAATGTACCTATAATATGTAAACAACATTTCAAGGTTTAATACATTATCATATGCGTAACCTGGAATGGTATAAAAATTAGAGATAATGAAATTTATATCCATACCAATATCAAAAAAAGAATTCAAAACAAAATATTGTTCTAGTTTAACTGATAAAAAATAAAACATTAAAAACAATATAATATTAGGAAAACCCAACATTCTAAATGAAAAAATGAAGATATACTAATTTACCCATAGAACCATTAAAAATAACATACCAGTCATAAAATAAGATCAATTATTTTCTTAATAATAATCTAAAAATATTAAAACAAAGTTAAAAAAATAATTAAGGAATTCATTTTAAATGTTTTAACAACTAATGAGTTCACTGTAACTATAATGACTTTGCAAGCATGCCAGAAGAGTCACCATGAGAGTGATAAAATGAATAATTACTAGGTATCATGTTCTAGATCAAATCACTTGAGTGGATACATAAAATAATGATGTAATTTTTTTTAAAATAAAAATAACCATCAATAAATATAATTTCATTTGAATTATACACCATCCCCATGAAACAGAATTTTTGAATGCTAATATGATTCATGCCAATGTGTTTTTCAAAGAATTATGGATCCAAGAAAACTAGATCATATGGGGAAAACATGTTTGAATTTAATCCCCCAATCATAAAATAATTAATTACTAAACTGGAAAATGTTTTCAAAATGACCTGGAGGGGCCATGGGTACAGTTGGTGATAGAATTGGGGGTCCACAACGGGGTATCTATAGGGTAGGATGCCTTGAAACCTAGGCTCAACAATAGGAGATTGATAGGGGTGGGAGGGCTCGATGGTGGATCTTAACATGTTCGGGAGGGTTCGAAGGGGATTGAAAGGGGTGGGAGGGATCGACGGAGGTGGGAGAGCTCGACGATAGGGAACGATAGGGAATAAAGGGTTTGATGGGGGATGGAAATAAGATGTAAGAAATGGGGAGCATGTTCGGGGGAGTGGGGTCGCGGGGTCGGGGTCTCTAGGTTGTGGCGGCCAGACGGAGGATAGAGGATGGGGGAGTGGGGTCATGTGTAACACCCCAAGCTTCCACAGTACGCTTCTCTTTGAATAATCTTGTACCATGTGTTGTACGCAACTTCGAGTTATAACACACACCACAACCAATAAAACTAGCCGTTATGAATAGAAATACCCAATTTTTAAATTTTAAAAATTTTATCTTTCAAAATGGACTTTATTTTTGGATTCAGAATATCAAAATTAGCTTAGGGTGAATTTTTGGTATTTTTCTGAAAACATTCAATTTTTGATGAGTAGTAAAAAAACACTGAGTTATAGATTAAAACTGAATTTTTATTTAAATAATTATTTATTTTATTTAAATTTAATTAAGGTCAAAATAGATACATAATACCTATATAAGTTCAATGTAATTCATTAGAGTTTTTAGAATAATTTAAATATATAAAAATATTATGGAACTTTTCACAGTCTTTTACCCACCTCCTAGTAGAATTTGGCAATTCACATAAAACATAATTTTACCACTTCTGTGAGTGGAATTTAGAAAATATAAGAGACACTACTAATATTAAGGAGTAAAATGAGGTTCAATAGGATAAAAATAATTTTTTGTTGAATAGTAACTTTTTACTTTTATTTACCACGGTTAAAAATAAATAGTGCAATTAAGGATAAAATGATATTAATATTACTCTTACACATGTACTAATTCTATTGTAAATGTGTATCTCGACCAAAAACAAACTTAGGATTAAAATATTATCATTTAGGTCCACTTGGATTAGATTATGACATTTATTATTATTTAATTCAAAGAAGTGTTAAAAGAGTTAAAATCAAAGTTTAATTACTGAAACATTTTTCATATAGGGTTATACATAAGATAAATTCGATTATAAATATTAATTAAAATTATAAAAATATTTCCTATATAATGGTATTTTATTTATTATTTTTATACATTAAATAATTTAATTAATTTATCACACAATGGTGATGCAGTAATTACCTAATTAATGAAATATTAAAATAATTGATATTATAAATATCAAAATAAATGTAATTTGAGACTTTTTATGAATTCCACTAATACTATTGGTTAATATGACATATTAGGACTAATTATATAAAATAGTTTCGATGTAATAATGCTTTTACGAAATTATCAAAAACAAAATACCCAATAGTGTCAAAATTGACATAAAAGAGTTTTAAAAAAATATATTATATTATTAATTTATATTCTATTCCTAAAAATATAATGTTAGTCCAAGAGACTTAAATAATGATATTTGTATCCTTAATGGACCACTTGGGATCTGTTGGAAGTTTATAGTAAGTTTATTGACTATATAATATAAAAATACAAAGAGACATGGTAAGTGTCAAACTAATTAACTAAGAGTTAAAACTAAATGATAAGGTCAATAAAGTGACCCAAACCTATCTAAATCCTATTTGTTGAGTGGTTTTAGAACTATCCTCACCTTAAACTTTAAATAATCAACTTTGGATCCATTATAAAATGAATATTAATTTAATGATAAAATGATATTTCTAGCTTTTCTGATGGTGCCCCTCACCCCTCTTATAAAAGGGCACTCCCCATTCGTTCAATTTCACACCTTCAAAGCCTTTGGGCTCGGCCAAAATCTGCCCAAATAACCTCTAAAATATACTCCCATCATCCTATAGGACTTACTTTAGTCAGAAAGCCAACCTAAGGATCCCTTTTGATCAAATCAAAAGGAAGAACCCGAAGAAGAGATAATGTTTTCACCAGCCTCTTTCAAGTTCCTTTCTTCTTCAACTTCTTCTTTATTTTTTATTTCCATTCTAAAATAATAACTCCAGTATATTATACATAATTTTATGTTTTTATAAATATGTTACAACCATATTTAGTATTCTTTCCATCCTTTGAATGACATGTCACTACACGTGCGTACGTACGGCTTGTCGTCTCCACGTCGTGGTGTAATTGTTATTCAATATATTATTATTTGGATGGGTATAATAATGATGTGTAATTCATGTAAATAATAAACATAACATGATAATGATTCTTTATATATTATATACCATCCAATTATATGTTATTTTAATATGAAAAGAATTATATTGGTGCTCATTCGTACGTACGGACTACCGTCTCCACGAATGCGATGAGATTCATTCCCCATCATATCCATTCAAGTATAATTATCATATGATGATTAAAAATAATGTTTAGGGACTTGATATAATTCTGGATATGAATAATATACAATCAATCCATAACAAACATGTCTTATGTAACAAATCACATAAAACAAAACAAGTAAGTTAACACCCGAAACGATGATAATACTAAGATATTATTAACAAAACAATGTTAAAAGATAATATATGATATCATATTAATATATATGATTCTTGTATAATTAAATAAAAATTATTTCACCATTATACAAGAGTTTAACCTAACCTCAACCAAGGAAAAGTACAAGTTAAGGGTTCATTTCACAATCTCTTCATTATCGGAGGTTGTTTATACGTAATTATCTACTGTAACCTCCTTATCATCCACATAAATGTTTCTTAAAAACGTATTTAAAATCATTATTAATATTTTAAATACTATGGGATAAATTCATTTATACCCTTGTTGACATTTTATAAGAAGTTTATAAAGGAATCGTTCTGTCATTTTCCAAGCAAGGACCTTTTTAACCTTTTTGACAGAATTATGGTAAGAATGTCTTTTTAACTTATACGGCGGGTGAAGATATTTTACACCATTATAAAACAATCAAATATTCCCATACAAGCTTATAAGAAAATTTTCAATGTAACCGTTTTATTTTGTAATTATGTGACATTTAAATGATTCCAAAAGATGATAATTCTCTCATATAGTATTGATTTCATCTATGTCAACATCCTTTGATGGATTTTAAGCTTATTTGATGTTGATTTATTGGGATACAAAAATTCTATATTGTATTTAAGGTTTTGTTATATGTTTGACTATGGATGTGTTATTTTTATACTATTCATGGTTTATGGAGAAAGTGTTGACATTTCTTATGCTAGTTTTAATATGAATATTTATGTTATGTTCAATCTTGTTCATATGAGGAGTGCATTAGAGTTAATAAGTGACAGGAGGAGCCCGCTATAGATCCTCGATGCATCGGTAGGTCTCATGAGACAAACTTGTGTCTTGGCACAAGGCCTTGACAAAATATTATTTGTAGTATTGGCACGAGGCCTCAACTATGTGGTTATGATAGTCTGAAATTATGCATTCCATCATTATGAAAGTGGTTATTGATATTGCATGTGATTATTTGACTAGTATAATATCCATGTGAATAAGTAAATGACATTATTTCATTTTAGCTTTTCCATATTATGCTGGAGTTCATGTTTAAAAGGCTTTTGTTTTAGTTATACATTGAATTAAATGTTTATTCTTATTTATGAAAGTTTCCGCTATACTGTTATCCTTACAGAGCATTTGAACTCACCCCATTCAATGTTTTATTTTTCCCAGGATGTGAAGAAGTAATTTATGAATGACCTGCAGGGATAGTATGAGGGGATATGAAGACAAGATGTTGTTTTAGTTTTCAATTTATGATGTAATGTAAACTTTAAGAATGTATATAGTTATTCCAAGGCTACTAAACTAATTGGTCTTTCGAGATTTGATCATTTGTGGTCATGAAAATGTTATGTAATAATGCATCGACTCTGGGTAACTGGGGTCGGGGCGTTATAGTTGGTATCATAGGAAGTTTAGTACAAACCTTGGAATCTAGATTTAGATAAACTCTGATTATAGCACATAGCCCTAAGATAGACATTGAGGATTAGTATAGAATAACTTCATATAATTTTGGTATTGTAGTGATTTTGTGAGTTTTCTGAGCAATACATCCTTGTATGGATTCAAGCAGGTAGTGGAGGCTCTAGCACAGATGTAACTAGGGGTAAAACCTGAAAACACCACTTTGAGCTAGACTCGAACGAGAATTGGTGCATGACAATGGGCCTTGCTGCACTCTTGGTTACGACACTCCTGGGGGATATGCTTAGGATAATTATTATTTTCATCACAAACCATTATGAAGGGTTTATGATTATATAATTACTCAAAGAAAACATGTTTATGATTATGGATTATATCCATAAAGAGTTCAATTTATGTTAAGTGTTTTACATGTATAGAATTATGTATTTTGATTCATAAACTGATCTAGTTTATGCCATTGTTTAGAAATGGAACCTTGTGGAAGAAATGGAAACCGTATAAATGCACGAACTCCATGTAGGTATTGACCTCCTGCTCAAGATAATTATAGTGGAGCTGGTGATGCAACTGGTGCTGATCAGCTAATCACCATACTTGGACAAATCACTCAGGTTATGAATAAAAACCTTACCCGTATAGAGCACCATGATCCGTAGTGTGGAGGATCATTGTTAGATCGCTTCATGAAAATATAATCACCAACATTCAATGGGAGTACAAATCCCTTAGTATCTGAGCAATGGATAAATTACCTAGATAAAATATTTCAGGCTTTGTGGAGTAGTGAAAGGGAAAAAGTTATCATGGCAGTTTACCACCTCACTGGAGATACTGGTCAATGGTGTTCCTTGATTCAGAACAAAAAGGATGATGAACAAGTATCAAATATGGAATGGAGGGAGTTCAAAGAGCTTTTAATAGAAAAATACTTTCCTTGTGACCATCGAGTAGAAATGGAAAAGGAAATTTCTGAGTCTGAGACAAAAGGAGGATGAGAATGTCACAATGTTTGAGGGTAACATTACAAGGTTAGCAAGGACTGCTAGAGATTATATATGTTACCCAAATAGTAAGATTGATTGTTTCTTTTATGGGTTAAAACCATTTCTTATTTGAGTATTAGTGTCAAAATCCTTCTCATCGTACAATGCTATTGTCTCATGTGCTATCAAGGCAGAAAAATAATTCTCTAAGTCTTTTGACCATAAAGCAAAGAAAGAGAAAAAGAGATCTGCTAATCACTCTGCAAATTGAAATAAGGGGAAGAAGGGAAAAGTTGAATATCCATCCTATAGTAAATGTGGCAAGAATCACCCCGGTACTTTATTGAAAGGAATTTTAGTCTGTTACAAGTGTGGTGAAAAAGGCCACCAAGATCATGATTGCAAGGGGAGGAAGGAAGCTATTGATGTCCAATGCTACAACTGTAGGGAGATGAGACATTAGGATAATGAATGTTCTAATAGTTAGGGTAACTTAACTCAGACTAGGCCATAGGATCAATGACAAGCTTATGCTATCACTACTCCTGAGGTAGAAGCTCTGAAAGACATGGTGGCAGGTAATTTAATGGTTTCCTCAAGTTTGGAAAATGCATTATTTGATTCTGGATCATCACATTGTTTCATATCTTCCCAGTTTTCTAAGAAAATTAGATATTTCCAATTTGATTTAATAAGGGATTTGTAAGTTAATACCCCTAAGGGATGTATCATTGCAACAATGTTTTGTGAACCAGTCCCCATTAGAGCACATAAATGTTCTATATCCTCTGATCTCATCGTCATACCTATGATTGAATTTGATATAATCCCTAGTATGAATTGGCTTTCAGACTATGATGAAAAAAATTTATTGTAAGAAGAAAGAGGTTACTATTTTTGATGATGATGATATGGAACACCTTATCTTTAGAGTGGAATCATCGCCACCTAATTCTGACATTGATCCACCCCCAGTAGCTCAACTAAATTCAATTATTGGGGAGGAAGAGAATTAAATGACTATGGGTGAGGAAAGGAATGTTCAAATATAGGATGTACATATTGTGAACGAATATGTATATGTTTTTCCGGATGATTTACCTGGACATCCTCCAGAATGAGAAGCTGAGTTTTCCATTGATTTAGTTCCTGGATCAAGGCCTCTATCGAAGACCCCTTATAGAATGGCCACTGTGGAATTAGTTGAACTAATGAAACAACTAGAGGAATTTAGTAATAAGGGATTTTTCACCATAGTGTTTCTCCATGGGGACCCCTATTATTTTTGTTAAAAATAATGATGGATCTATGAGGTTATGTATCGACTACAGGGAGATCAATGCTATAATAATAAATAACAAGTATCCCTTACCTCGCATTGATGATTTATTTGACCAACTTCATGGAGCTCAATACTTTTCAAATATTGAACTTCGATCAGGATACCATCAGTTGTGTGTGAGGAACGAAGACATTCTGAAGGCATAATTTCGAACCAGGTATGGGCTTTACGAGTTTATAGTAATTTTTTTGGGTCATTATAATGTCATAATTCACACTGTATATTTAAATTGTATTTAATTTTTAACAGAAAATATGAATATCATTGAAAATTATAAAAACTTCACCATATGATAATTTTGAAATTAGGATTCCAAAAATAAAATTAATTTTAAAATTAATATTCTAAATAGATGAATTTTAGAATTTTAAATAAAATCGACATTTATTGAGAGATGATGGGATTTTTTGACCGAAACAATTTTTTTGAACCCTTAGAATTTTTTTTGACTTCATCAAAATTGTATAGTCATTTATATAATGTTATTTAATAATAATATTTTATTACTATTTTCAAAAATATGTTAATTGATAAACTCCTTAGTAGAATTTTAATATTATCTAAAAATATAATTTGTGTTTTATTGTATCGAAATAAAAAATCATTTATAAAGTATCAATAATAAAATGAAAATATATCCATTATTATACACAATATGCATATTAATATTATTAGGTCTTTGATACATATCCATTTAATACACCAAAAAACTCCCAAAGGGTAAGGTGCTCGATGGTGAGACTTTCATTGGGTGGTTCAACATAAATGGATTGGGATGTGATCATGATGAGCTTGAACTTATTTTATAAATGGGTTTAATCATTAAGTTGATCGATATCAGCTTTGATTGATCATGGGGAAATCCCATATATGTTATCTCCCAAAAATGATATGATAAATAGAATTCATAGTGTATGATCCTATTGGTTGAGGTCATCACTTCCTTTTTAATTTTCTTTTGAATTTTTTAAAACCCTACATTTATACTAATCATATGATCACTATTAAACAACTATATTATCAACAGTAATAATACTTAAGGATCTTTTAATTATTAATGGATGTAAAAAAACAAAATAAGTTCATGTGTTTTCTATGTCCATAATATATAATAATCCATTTAATTAAATTTCATGCATAATTTTATTAATAAAAGTTTGGGTTGTTATAATATTCCCCCTTCAAAAATTTCACCATTGAAATTATCATTTACCACACTAAAATAGAAGAGGATAATTATGTTTCATAATTTCCCCCAGTTCCCACGTTGCTTTTTTAAACTATTGGTTACTCCATAGAACTTTGACCACATGTATTGCCTTATTCCATATAACATTGTCTCTAAGATCTAAGATCTTCACCCATTTCTCCTCATAAGAAAGGTCATTATCCAAGAGTACCACATCTAGATTTAGTACACATGAGTTATCCAATATGTATTTCCTGAATATGGATACCTAAAATACATCATGTACATGAGATAGGTTATGTGGGAGTGCTAGTAATTATTCTACCTATAACGTATAGGCCAGTCATACCCTCAAACTAGTAGATGGACCAGTCACCACATGTCCTCAAGCGCATCACCATGAATGCCCAAGGCTGCCGACTAGTAGCGAGGGCCTATGGATAGTTAGTGGGGAGACTATATTGTCATATTCAGAGTTCATAGTGGAAATAGACAATAAAATCATACAACTACATAAGTGGATATAAAACAATATTCAACTGATTAAAGAATGTGGTCAACAGCAATTTATACAATGCAGGCATGTCATGGTGATACATATTTGGAAGCAGTAATCAAAACAACATGATTAATATATCAATACAAAAGACGTGGAAAAGAATCAAAGCCCTAGGGGTGTTCCTTATGGGAATCCCGATATCATACTCAGTCCTTTTCTGCTAACTATAAAGTGCATGTAAACATCATAAAGTGGGATCCAAGGTCCTGCAAATAAGTAGAGTCTACTAAGGTACCAAAATGCTATGGAAACCTGAGTAGGGTGTGAGATATAAATATTAGTAGGCTAATACCACTGGTGTCTATCTCAATATTGGAAATTTAATATAATCAAATAGTGTGCATGTATATTGAAATAATAACATAATTTAGTAAATAAAATACATCCCTTCCATGTTCCAAATGGAAACCTGACAGAGATTCCAGATTCGACCCATAGCCATAAGTAAGAGACTGGACAAGAAATGTAAATAAATAATTTAAAAATAAAAACATTAACACATTATTTAATATTATTTTTGTAACTGCATAAATCTCCTGGTCTCCCCTGACACCCATATTTCGACACTTGTCTCAATCATGGTAGAGTCTGAACCATTTTTCATATTCAATTCACAAAACATTACATCTCACCTGCTTTCATTTACCATTTAATTAAATTCATGTACAACCAATGGGATCCACTATCCAATGATAGTTAATAAGTGGAGAACATGATGTCTAGAACCCTCGTGAGGGTTTGGAGTATTAGTCCTTGTCTAAAAACCCATTGGTATTTGGAGCATCAATCCATACTTTATAAAAAATATCTGTATGCATGCTGGGTATTGAACACCATATCTAACACCACGTGAGTATTTATAGCATCATTACCTATCTCACATCTCATTTATCAATCATACCTATATGTATAATAGGGGTATATATGTTCATGTCTATCACCCCAAGATCCAAATCCTTTAATTAATTCATAAAATAATTAATAGAGTCTGTTAATTAATTTAATAACTACTTAAGAATATCAGATTCATTATTAACTCGAAAATTAGTTAAATATATCGATTCCGTTCATTTACTCGACAATTAAATATCCATAACTATAATATTAATTAATTAAATCATTAATTCATCTCACAAATTTCTCTAGATAATTTAATAATTAACTAATCCAAAATTAACCCTCTAGAAATAAAATAATTAATTTTACAGTTAATTATCACACAAGAACCTTCTCAAAATAAAAACATTTATTCAGAAAATAATTATCACAAAGAAACCATCCTAATATCACCTAATTAATTCTCAAATTAATTATCTCTAAAGAAACTATTTCAATATCACATAATGAATTCACAAAATAATTATCACATAGAAGTCATTTCAATATAACATAATTAATTTTTAAATTATTTATCTCAACTTATCCCAAATTAATATCCCATAATAATCCCTTCTGATTAATTATCTATATTCTACTCTCAAAACAAATTATTATTTCAAAATTAATTATCTACACTTAACCAGGTTAATATATCATAATTAATCACTCGATTAATTATAATTTCAAATATCACAACTTAAAAAAATTAATTACTCAAAATTAATCCCCCTGATTGATTATCATTTAAAATCACATAATTAATTCATAATTAATTATTTCAACTTAACCAAATTAACATTTCAAAATTTATTCATTTATTAATGATCATCTCAAATAAAATAATTAATTCTTAATTGATTACCTCAACTTAACTGAATTAATTACTCACAATTAATCTCCCGATTAATTATAATTTCAATGAAAATAATTAATTCATAATTAATTATTTAAACTTAAAAAGATTAATATGTCATAATTAATTACAAAATTTATTATTATCTCGAAGCACATAATTAATTAATAATTAATCATCTCCGGTTAACAAAATTAATTACTCATAATTAATCCATCGATTAATTATCATCTCAATAACATAATTAATTCATAATTATTTATCTCAACTTAACAAAATTAATTACTCATAATTAATCTCACGATTAATTATCATTTCAAAGAACATAATTTATTCATTATTAATTATTTCAACTTAACCAAATTAATATATATCAATTAATTCTTCAATTATTTATCCTCTCAAAGCACATAATTAACTCACAGTTAATTATTTCATCTTAAAAAATTAATTACTCATAATTAATCCCTCGATTAATTATCATCTCCAAAAACATAATTAATCCATAATTAATTATCTCAACTTAACCAAATTAATTACGTATACTTAACCACCCGATTAATTATAAATTTCACAACCTCAATGAATAAAACTAATTCATAAATAATCTTCTCATTTCCCAAATAAATAGTTTAGTCCCATTTTTTAGTAAAATTTATCATAGTTAATAAATCAACAAAATTCATCTTATTAAATAGGAAATGTTTAGAACCCAACTCAACAAATTTGGCCAAGACAAATATTCTTAACTCAATATGCAACCCCCTCATGCATACACACTTCCACATTAATAAACATGCATACTTAGAATTGATCAAAACACCTAAAACCAACAACTGACACTCACAATTTGTGTGGTGGTGACCAGTGCACAACAAAATAATAAACCACAACACTATTACACCATAAAAACCTAATTCAAGGGGTGACAACCCATTTAACAGGTATATAGCCTTACCCAAAAATGTCAAAAATTAACTAAATAAAGCTGAATCACTTCATCTTCAGCAGTAGTCATCAAAATACTTACCAATGGGTCCTGAGACATCTTCTCCACTTCCCAATGTTGAAAGAAAAGTAGAAAATAAAATAATCCTAGACCTCATGATTTTACCCTAACTGATACAGGGTGATGGAGGGCAAAAATAGCTAATGGGACGAACTAAACGCATGGAGAAGGACATACCTCATTGATACGGACAACATTCTTGAAGGAACCAGGTGTGTGAAGAGGAGCTGGGGGAGGGGTGGTGGTGTACCTCACAATGGGAGAGCTAACGGGAGGGGGTTTCACCTCACGTGTTGTACACCTCACCCTCTTTCATTTATCCCTCAAATAACCACAAATTAAAAAAAAGGATTAATATAATAATAATAATAATAATATTAATAATCCATATTATATTATTATTATTTTTAATTAATTTACACACCTCTTAGGAAAACCCTAAACTCCCCATTTAACACAAAAATTAGTAAAATTTAATTAAAACCGAATTTAATTAAATATATTTTCCAAATCATTATTATTTTATTAAATTATCTCAAAATAATTTAATTAAAAAAACCCGACACATCAATAATCATCATTTAATAAAAATCATTCCAACTAAATTTAGTTAAATAAATTCCCCAATTCACGTTGTTTAATTTAATTATCTAAACAAAATTTAATTAAATTAAAAACTCAATGTTATAAAAATTATTGAATTAAATTCTCTCAACCATAGTTTAATTAAAAAATAATTCCCATTTCTAAATAACTAATTAAATTCATCTAGAACTTGAATTTAATTATGTAAAACTTCCATTTATCATTAAATAATTTAATTCATATTTAACTTGAATTTAATTAAATGAAACCCTTACTCATCATTTACATATCTACTAAATTTTACCATTTAATATAACCCTTCTTTGATAAACCACAAATACTCATTTATAATTCATGTAATTAAATTCTTCTCATATTAATTTAATTAAATAATTATTCCAGCTCATCATCATTAATAAAAATAATAATTATTTTAATCTAAATATAATTAAATTACTTCTCCATATCAACATCATTTAATTAAATTATTTCAACTTTAATTCTATTAAATTAAACCCCCCCAACATATCGTATAATTAAATTCCTTTTAACCATGAATTTAATTAAATTAAATTAACCCGAAACTGAAAACTGGGTAAGCTGCATGGTTGAACTCGCATGGTCTGAATGACCATGTGCATACCAACCTTCTGCTACCAGATACCTAGAGTATCCTACATGGATGACCCATATAGTTTGACTGACCATGGATATCCCAAGTGAAAACATGTGTCATTCTTTTTTAAAACTGAGTTTCCAGGTCTGGTGCTCCTGAAACATATCAAGAAACTCGTGGAACTCCTAGATCATTTACTCATGCCTGATATCAACAATTAGCAAACCCAACTCGTGAAACATCATCCCGAAGCATGGTTTAAAAATAGATCTGATCATTAAATGAAAAAGATCAAAAAATCATATTTTAACATGGTTTAAAAACATAGGACTTTACAATCTACCCACCATAACAACTTCTCATCCCCGAGCAGCCATCGAGAGCTACTACAACAATGAAAAACTTAGCATGGTCCTGAAATCTCTTTTTAATGATCATGTTGTGTTCCAAAATTCCCAAACAACCTTTAACAATTTTAGAAACCCAATCCATGAATATTTCCTTGAAATAAATTGCCATCCCATGACAACCATACTTGTCATTAAACCGGCGACGTGCCTTTAAAACGATTTCAACACCATCTACACGTAAGAGAAAGTCCTTAATCGACTGTGGGTGACCTCTACAAGTCAATCCACCACAAGGCTAAAATAAAAATATTGTTCCCCATCATGAATAATGGCATAACCCAAAGAACCACATATCCTGTATACAATCCAGATAACAACCATTAATCAAGCCCAATGACTTGAAATTTTAGAACGACGTAAGACTGATGCTATATCAGTGCTTCCGAGACGAGGTCAATATAGCTGACATAATCATATCAATCGATGGAGAACACTAAGTTTAAAATAAAGTCACCAAGAATGTGAAGCAAACTATCACAAGTTAAATCTTTATGAAAATCGTAGCTTCACCTGTCGAAGCATCATCAACAAAAACCGTTACCTGTTTCACCCAAGGTATTCATGTTCATTCAATGCATACCACTAAAACTCATCCAAAAACAAACAGAGTTTCAACAAATTGGTTCACACCAGAAAATTTATCAGGTCGTGCTGCCAAGAAATCAATAATATTTTTTCAAGAACCGATGTGACACTACCCACCTTAGGAGTTTCCATATCCTGGAATGAAAAGACTAGCTGCACCCAAGTGCGCTATTTTAGAAACACCTTGAACACACATGCAAAATTACATGAACCAGGATCACCACATAAACATATCACATGAAAGCCAAATTTTAAATTGAATTGTGTGCAAAAAGACCTCAGTCCCAAAAATTCATCCCAAGCAGTGGGATGATCTTACCATAATGCCCCAGTCTCTCTATTCTAGTGTTTGTCTGATAACATCTTTAATAGGTGGCCATGTCCAAGGCTTGTCTGACCTGAAGATCCAAGAATCCTTAAATAATTATTTTCTAACTAAGGGTTAAGATACAATGACCAACCCTCAAAACAAGGTTGTCATTCATTAAAACCCAAGGTCTTACTAGGGACAATGACACATAAATTGTACAAATATCAAACAAATCACAACAGAATCAAAGAAAAGGACTCCTTTAAACATTTTACATCCATTTCCATCTCATATTAAATAGGAAATTTAGCATCTAAATTCCTTTTTAACATAGAGGTGACCTTAGAGGGTCCCATTTCTTCTAATCCAGGTTCTTCAAAAAAAAACCAATTACTATTTCTTCAATCAAAAGAAAACATTTTTATATTTATAACAATTTATAGACACACTATGGTTATACTAGGACCAAACACGTGAGTGGTCATATAACAATCAATAATGCACTCATACACCTTATCAATACCATTTTTCTCCCATTAATCAAAATCAATGTTCATTTATAATTTTAACTTTCAAATCCCTTTCTTAACCATTCAAAACACATGTTACCCTTTTTCTTGTTATAAGTTTCCCAAACACCTTACAACTCAAACTGGTTCCCATCGTAAACACAACCAATCGATTTTAATCAATGTATCCATTTACATTTCAAAACATTTATAGTTTGTTATCACATGTAGTAACATTGAATTATGGTATGACACAAAAGTATTTCATAAGAGAAATGCATGTTAATCACAGAGACATAATTTTATATAAACAATCAAGCATATTAAATGAATCACTAAAACATGTGATTTATAGAGTCATGATAAAGTAGATCAAAACATGTAATTAAAACCAAGGAACACCACCAAAATTAGTAGGCATCCTACTAATGCAACTACATGGAATATCATATGTGTTTTATGTGAATATCTAAGTGTCGAAGTTGATGCATGTAATGAAAATTATTTTCTATATCATTCCCTGGAAAATTTGCAAAATTTTCAAAATCAAGAAGTAGTGAAATGTAATACAGTCACCCAAAGTGATATCATATCAACTGTAAGAGAAAATAGTATCAACATCAATTCCCGACCCTGGATACATGGTCTTTTTTTATACTTGGGTGGATCAGTCCTAGTCATGACTGTTAAGAAAGTTCCTACACTTTCCTAGTCTCTTGTCTACTATCAAAAAAAGAAAGAAAAAGGGAAAAAGAAAGAAAATTAGAGCACTCTGATACCACTTTATAACATCTAGGACAAACCTACCCTTGAAGAGGTAGCCGAACCGGTCGCCACGAGACCCCAAGCACCTCTCCCCATATGCCCGAGGCTGCAGAATAACAACGAGGGTATACAGATACTGAGTGGGTGGACTATACCCTCATATTCAGAGTGAAAAACAGAAATATATAACAAACTCATTCAACAAAAAAGTAGATATAAAGAAGTAGTCAAGTAAATAAAGAAATTGGACAACACCAGTTAATAAAATTTATACTTGTCATGGTGATACATATTTAAAAGCAGTAAATAGAACAACATGTTTTACATCTCAGAGTGGAAAAAAGGAAAAGATATAATTCCCCTAGAGAGATCTCCACAAGAATCCCCAGCCGCTGCTCTATATTTTTTCCTAACATCCAAGTACCATCAATAAATAAATAAATATCCAAGGTCCTTCAAACAAGTAGACTCTACTCAGGTACCCCAATGCAGTGGCAACCCTCATAGGGTGTGAGATATAAATATCAGTAGTCTGAGACCACATGTGTCTATTTGAATCGAGGAGATTCAGTATAATCAAACAATGCACATGTATAATGAAGTAATGACAAAATTGAATAAATAAACTACCACCCATCCAGGTTCTTAATGGACACCTGATGGAGATACCTGATTTAGCTCATAACTAAAAATATGAGTCTGAAAAAGAACTATATATATAATTCATAAATAAAGTGTTTGACACATTATTTAATATTCTTTATATAACTGCATAAATCCTTGAATTCCCATGGACAATAATATCACAACACCTATCGTAGGCTTGAGAGAGTCTGAACCATTTTTTATATCCAATTCACAAAACATTATATCACATTAGATTTCTTTATCCATTTAATTCAAATAATGTACGAACAATTGGAACTATAGTCCAATATCAATTAATGGGTGTAGAATATCATTTCTAGTACCCTTATGTGTATTTGGAGCATCAATCCTTATCTCACAACCCATGGGTATTGGGAGCATCATTCCCTATCCCATAAAAGAATATTTGCATTCAAGTTGGGTATAAAATGCCATGTTTAGCACACCATGATTATTTAGAGAATCAATACTTGTCTCACAACCCATTTATCAATCAAACATATATATTTATAATGCATGTAGAAAGTCACATATAGCACCTCCAAGATCCCATTGACTAATTAATTCACAAATTAAATAATCTGGTCCATTATTTATTTAAATAACTAATAAACAACATCACATTCACTACTCACTCAATAATTTGTTAAACACATCAATTTCATTCATTAACTCCATGGTTAACTATTCTTAATTATTACATTAATTAATTCAACCATTTATTAATGTCATTAATTTCCTTAGTTAGTTTAGCAATTGAAAAATTAATAGGTAACCCTTTCAAAATAATATAATTAATTATAAAATTAATTATCACATGAGAACTATCTCAAAATTCAATAATTAATTCACAAAATAATTATCTCAATGAAACCATACTAATATCACATAATTAATTCACAAATTAATTAACTTTAATGAAACCATTTCAAAATCACATTATTAATTCAAAAATTCATTATATAGAGGTATCTATTTCTATATAACAGAGTTAATTAGAAATTTATTTATCTCAACTTAGCCGAAATCAATATCACATAATTAACCCATACTAATTATATATATTATAAACTCAAAACACATAATTAATTCACAATTAATTATTTAAATTTAACTAGTTTAATATCTCTGAATTAATCCTTAGATTAATTATCATTTCTTAGAACACAACTTAACCAAATTAATAACTCATAATTAATCCCCCAATTAATTATCATTTAAAAGAATATAATTAATTCATAATTAATTATTTCAACTTAACAAAATTAATATCTCAGAATTAATTCCTTGATTAATTATCATCTCAAAGCACCTAATCAATTCTTAATTAATTACCTCAACTTAACCAAATTAATTACTCCTAATTAATAACCCAATTAATTAACATTTCAAAGAATATAAATAATCAGAAATAATTATTTAAAATTAAGAAAATTAATATATCATAATTAATTTCTTAATTAATTATCATCTAAATGAAAATAAGTAATTCATAATTAATTATCTCAACTTAACAAAATTAATTACTCTTAAATAATCCCTCGATTAATTTTCATCTCAATGTACATAATTAATTATCAATTAATTATCTCAACTTAAAGAAATTAATTACTCATAATTAATCCCTTGAATTATGGTATGACACAAAAGTATGTTATAAGATAAATTCATGTTAATTACAGAGACATAATTTTATATAAACAATCAATCATATTAAATCAATCACTAAAACATTTGATCTATAGAGTCATGATAATGTAGATCAAAACATATAATTAAAACCAAGGAACACCACCAAAATTAGTAGGCATCCCACTAATGCAAGTACATGGAATATCATATGTGTGTAATGTTAATATCTAAGTTTCGAAGTTGATGCATGTAATGAAAATTATTTTCTATATCATTCCATGGAAAATTTGAAAAATTTTCAAAATCAAGAAGTACTGAAATGTAATACAGTCACCCAAAGTGATATCATATCAATTGTAAGAGCAAATAGTATCAACATCAATTCCGGACCCTGGATACTTGGTCATTTTTTATACTTGGGAGGATCAGTCCTAGTCATGACTATTAAGAAAGTGCCGACACTGTCCTAGTCTCTTGTCTACTATCAAAAAATAGAAAGAAAAAGGAAAAAAGAAAGACAATCAGAGCACTTTGATACCACTTTATAACATCTAGTCTAAACCTACCCTTGAAGAGGTAGCCGAACTGGTCACCACATGACCCCAAGCGCCTCTCCACATATGTCCGAGGCTGCAGACTAACAAAGTGGGTATACGGATATTGAGTGGGTGGACTATACCCTCGTATTTATAGTGAACAACAGAAATATATAATAAACTCATTCAAAAAAAGAAGTAGATATAAAGTAGTAGTCAAGTAAATAATGAAAGTGGACAACACCAGTTAATAAAATTTATACCTGTCATGGTGATACATATTTAAAAGCAGTAAATAGAACAACATGTTTTATATCTCAGAGTAGAAAAAAGGAAAAGACATAATGCCCCTAGAGAGATCTCCACAAGAATCCCCACCCGCTGCTCTATTTTTTTCTCCTAACTCCCAAGTACCAGCAAAAAAAATATCTGAGGTCCTTCAAACAAGTAGAGTCTACTCTGGTACCCCAATTCAGTGGTGACCCTTATAAGGTGTGAGATATTAATATCAGTAGTCCGAGACCACATGTGTCTATTTGAATTGAGGAGATTCAATATAATCAACCAATGCACAAGTATAATGAAGTAATGAAAAAATTGAATAAATAAACATCCACCAATCTAGGTTCTTAATGGACACCTGATGGAGATACCTGATTCGGCTCATAACTAAAAATAAGAGTCTGAACAAGAACTATATATATAATTCTTAAATAATGTGTTTGAAACACTTTTTGATGTTCTTTATATAACTGCATAAATCCTTGAATTCCCTTGGACAACAGTATCACAACACCTATCTCAGGCTTGAGAGAGTCTGAACCATTTTTCACATCCAATTCACAAAACATTATATCACATTAGATTTCTTTATCCATTTAATTCAATTAATGTACAAACAATTGGAAATATAGTTCAATATCAATTAATGGGTGTAGAATATCATTTATAGTACCCTTATGTGTATTTGGAGCATCAATCCATATCTCACAACCCATGTGTATTAGGAGCACCATTCCCTAACCCATAAAAGAATATTTGCATTCAAGTTGGGTATAAATTGCCATGTTTAGGACACCTTGAGTATTTTGAGAATCAATACTTGTCTCACAACCCATTTATCAATCAAACATATATATTTATAATGCATGTAGAAAGTCACCCATAGCACCTCCAAGATCCCATCGACTAATAAATTCATAAATTAATTAATTAGGTCCGTTATTTATTCAAATAACTAATAAACAACATCACATTCACTACTCACTCAATAATTTGTTAAACACATCAATTTCATTCATTTACTACATGGTTAGATATTCTTAATTATAACATTAATTAATTCAACCATTAATTAATGTCATTAATTCCCTTAGTTAGTTTAGCAATTGAAAAATTAATAGGAAACCCTTTAAAAATAATATAATTAATTCTAAAATTAATTATCACATGAGAACTTTCTCAAAATTCAATAATTAATTCACAAAATAATTATCTGAATGAAACCATACTAATATCTCATAATTAATTCACAAATTAATTATCTTTAATGAATCCATTTCAAAATCAAATTATTAATTCAAAAAATCATTATATCAAGGTATCTATTTCTATATAACAGAGTTAATTAGAAATTTATTTATCTCAACATAGCCCAAATCAATATCACATAATTATCCCAGACTAATTATATATATTATAAACTCAAAACACATAATTAATTCACAATTATTTATTTAAATTTAACTAGTTTAATATCTCTTAATTAATCCTTTGATTAATTATCATTTCATAGAACACAACATAACCAAATTAATAACTCATAATTAATCCCCCAATTAATTATCATTTAAAAGAATATAATTAATTAATAATTAATTTTTTCAACTTAACAAAATTAATATCTCAGAATTAATTCCTTGATTAATTATCATCTCAAAGCACATAATGAATTCATAATTAATTACCTCAACTTAACCAAATTAATTACTCCTAATTAATAACCCAATTAATTATCATTTCAAAGAATATAAATAATCAGAAATAATTATTTCAAATTAAGAAAATTAATATATCATAATTAATTTCTCAATTAATTATCATCTCAATGAAAATAAGTAATTCATAATTAATTATTTCAACTTAACAAAATTAATTACTCTTAATTAATCCCTCGATTAATTTTCATCTCAATGTACATAATTAATTAATAATTAATTATCACAACTTAAATAAATTAATTACTCATAATTAATCCCTTGATTATTTATCATTTCAAATCACATAATTAATTCATAATTAATTATTTCAATTTAACCAAAATAATATATCATAATTAATTCCTTGATTAATTATCATATCAAAGAACATAATTAAGACATACTTAATTATCTCCACATAACCAGATTAATTACTCATAATTAACCCCTCCATTACTATCTTCTCAAAGAACATAAATTATTCATAATTAATTATCTCAACTTAACCAAATTAATTACTCATAATCAATCACTCAATTAATTATGTATTTCACAACCATAAAGAATAAAATTAATTAATAATTGATCATCTCATTTACCTAATAAACAATTTATTCCATCATTTCAGTCAATATTATCAAAACAAATAAATCAATAAAATTGAATTTTATTAATTGGTCAACGTTTAGAACCATATCTCAATAAATTTTCCAATCCCAACCTTCCTAACTCAAACTGTGACCTGCTCAGATATAAAAACATCCAAATTAATTTGTACGCATACATGGAAATGATCATAACACCTAAGAACCATAACTGACACTCACAATTAGCACAGTGGTGACAAAATCACACCGAAACAATCAACCACAACCCAATTACACCATAAGCACCTAATTCAAGGGGTGAGAAACCATTTATCAGGTATATAGCTCAACCTGAATATGATAGCAGTTAACCAACTCTCACCAAATCACTCCACCTTCAGTAACGGTCATTGGAATATGGAAAAACAGGTCCCTAGACATCATATGCACCACCTAAAGTTGAAAGAAAAGAAGAAGCCTAATTAGTCCCGATACTTATGGTTTCATCATAACCAAGATCAAGTGATGGAGAGATGAAAAAGCCAACACGGAGAACAAAATGAAAGGAGAAGGACATAACGGTCCATGATAGACAACATTCATGAATGAACCATAAGGACTAGGGCATACAAAGAGAAGCTGGGGGAGGGGTGGTAGTGCACCACACCATGGGAGAGCTGAGGGGAGGGGGTCACACATCACCTACTATGCACCTCACCATCTTTCTTTTATTCCTCAAATAACCCCAAATAAAAAAGGATTAATATAATAATAAAAATAAAAAATAATGACCATTATATTTTTATTATTATCAATTAATTTACACACCTCTTATACTAACCCAAAACCCCCATTTAAGACATCATTTAATTAAATTAATTTCCAGAAAAAATTAATTAAATAATATTTTAACTCATTATTATTTAAATAAACTCTCTTAAACTAATTTAATTAATAAAACATTAACACCTCATTAATCATCATTTAATTAAAATTATTCCAGCTAAATTTAATTAAATAATTACACCAATTAATGTTATTAAATTAAAATCTATGAAAACAATTTAATTAAATTAAAAAAATATAACTCATCATCATTATTTAATTAAATTTTCTCAACCTCCGTTTGAATTAATAATAACCTCCTTTACATAATGAAAAATTAAATTCTTCTAAACCTTGAATTAATTTAAATAAAAATTATATTTCAAATTAATTAATAAATTCCTCTTTACATTTAATTTAATTAAATGAAACACCTAACTCATCAATTACACATCATTTTAATTTTACCATTGAATATTACCCTTCTTTTATACACACAAAATAATCATTTACAAGTCATTTAATTAAATTCCTTTCATCTCAATTTAATCATATAAAGACTGTATATCATCATCGGTTAAAATAAATTTACTTATTTTCTTATCAATTTAATTAAATAACTTCTCCATATTTATGTCATTTAATTAAATTATCTCAACATTAATTTAATTAAATGAAACCCACAAGAGGTAATTTAATTTAATTCCATTAAATAATTAATTTAATTAAATTAAATTAACTCAAAACTCAAACTCAGTAAGCTGGATGGTTTAACTCACACTGTCTGATAGACCATCCGCAAACCATGCACCTGCTACAAGATACCTAGAGTATGATTCATGGATGAACCACATGATTTGACTAACCATACAGAGGCCATGCAAATGCCTCTACAGTACCTTTTTAAAACTGAGTTTCCAGCTCCGGTGCTCTAGAAGCCCATTAAGCCACCCCGGAAACTCCTAGAGACATTACTCAAGCCCGATATCAACACTTAAAATGAAACGAACTCCTAAAACCTCACCCTGAAGCATGTTTTTAAAACTGAACGAATCATTAAATGAAAATTTCAACAAAAATAATATTTTAACTTGGTTAAAATAAATTACACCACCACTAAAACGCGATCAATGATCTCAATGGGAATGATTTATCTTAAACTAAGATTTCCCTCCATTATAAATCTAATTACTTTATTCCATAGATATTTTATAAGGAATTCCAGGTTTTAATCTTCAAAATATAGGACTCGTAGATGAATGTCTATATATCTCTTCTATCAGCTATGATCATCCTTGATGTGCTACTGAATTATCTTTACCTTTCCCACAATTTTCTCAACCATTTTTTGACCTAGTAGATTGTGTTCCCCAACTTTAACCCAACATGTAGGTGTTATGAACCTCATCCATTAAATGGATTCATTGGGAGTCATTTGAATGCTTGAGTGGGAAATCATATTTTATAAGAACTATACCGGTGTAATATGTTGATCCCATCCTCCTTTGAATCAATTGATCATGCTCTCAATATATCCTCAAGTGCCTGGATAGTCTTCTCAAATTGGCCATTAGTTTGAGGCTGAAAAGCTATACTGAAGTGAAACACAATATATAGTGGGTCTTGGAGACTCTTCCAAAACATGGAGGTAGATCACAGGTCTTGATGAGATTTAATCGATATGTTTGTTTCATAATGATTCACCACCTCTATAATTTATATCATTGCAAGTTGATTGAGTGATAAGTATAATAAAATTGGATGAGGTGATAAGTATTTATAACATGGTCCAAAAAAACACATATAGAATTATTTCCTCTTGATTTATTTGAAAGATAGTTGATGAAATCCACAGTTATGTTTTCCCATTTCCATGTAGGTATGGGTAGTGGTTTCATCCTCCCATTGTATTTTTACATATAATCCTTAATTTATGATACACAAGACATAATGATGTATATTCTATGATCTTATTCTACTTAATTCCCCAAAAATAGTTCTCTTAGAGATTTTGATATATCTTAGTGCTTCCAAGATGGATTTAGAAGATTGAGTTATGTCAATATTACAAAAAATCCTTCTTTAGCTTATGATTTTATTATTCACAGAGTTTGGACCAAAATATTACAAATTTTTCGTTTTTAACATTGAACTCCTAGTATTTACATTATCTTATATCTTCTATTTTTTTGGGAATTCCCACATCATGTATTTCAATACCCTTTAGAATATACAGAAGGGATTGTTGAATAATAATTTGTTAAAGGATTTGTTATTTTTATTCCTTTAGGATTCACATGTCCATCCTTTTCATGCTTAATAATATCATATCATTCCCAATTTTCATCAATGATAAAATCGTGGGATCCTTTCTACATATAGAAACTGAAACATTAATCTATTTTATAGGATGGTAGTGGATTGAGGAGTTATAGTCTTTGATCATATCTAACCATATTCATTGGTTCATATTTATCTTTTTTTAATATATATATTTCTTTCTTGTATATTGTATATATTTCACAGATCTCCCCAAAAAGGTAATGCCACCATATTTTCAATGCGAGTATCACTACATCCAATTATAGATCATTCCTAGGGCTGTTATTCTCATGAAAATCCTATTTATGTAATGCACTATATATAACTTTGTGTTTTTAATTCACATGCATCCTAATCCCTTATTTTAAGCATAAATGGATACCAAAAAAGATCTCCACTCATGGGTAGTGTGAGCACCAATATAGTGATAAGAAAATTTTTGAACTCTTTTAAGATCTATTCATTTTCATCATTTCAAAAAACCTTTACTCCCATTAAAATTAGATTGGTTAGAGGGTTTTAGAATTTTGATAAATTTATCACAAAATGATGATAATACCTTGCAATCCAAAGGAAACTATAGATTTAAACAATATATGTTTTCCTTGTCCATACATGAATTTCTTCTACCATTTAAGGGTACACATAAATCTCATTGATTTTATATAATATTCACCATGAATGAAACTCACTTTAACCCAAAATAAATTTTTTTGTACTTTTAATAATGATTCTCCTTTCATATGGTCTTTATCATAGTGCTCAGATCCTCCAAATACTCATCCTTGATTTTGGATTATATTATTATATCATATATAAATACTACCAAACATTTATTGAGGTAATCCCTAAAGACTATATGAATCTAGTATATCTAAATTTTTGGAGCATTAGTGAGACCGAGTGGAATTACTATGAACTCAAAGAGCTCATACCTTGTTTGGAAATCTGTCTTGTGGATATCCTCCATCTTCACCTATACTTGATAATATCTTGACCACAAATCCACCATGTAGAATTATTTTTCTCCTCAGAACCGATCGAACAAGTCATCAATCTATGGTACGAGATACTTGTTCTTCATCATGATCTTGTCAAGTTTATGATAATCAATGAAAAGGAACATTGAACCATCTTTATTTTTGATGAAGAGGATTGGTGCATGCCAAGGTGAAGCACTTGGTCATATGAACCCTTTATATAGATTCTACTATACTTGTTTCTTTAGATCTTCAAGTTACATTACGATCTTCCTATATAGAGTATTGGATAATAGAATCACCCTATGTATAATATCGATCAAAACTCAACCTCGTGTCTTGGAGGAAGACCAACAAATTCTTCCAAAAACACTTCAGTATATTCCCTCACAAGGTTCATGTATTCAAGGAGTATCCTTTCCTTGGACTCAATAATTTGAGCTAGATATTCTTTCCCATAGAGAAATAACATACATGTATGAGATTTTGGTGCTAAAGAAGATTCATTCCCCTATTTACAACAGTATAAAATTAGGGGATGATGTTGGAAAAAAAGAGTGATTTCCTTCTCATGTAAATTTATGTTTTCTCTATATAGGGAATGCCAATACATACAGATAATTGCATCAAATACCACCAAAGGGAGTATTATAAGGTTCAATGAGAAGTTATAATCATAAAATTTGAAAGACGAGGAGTTATATAATTGGGATAAAATAATCTTCCCATTTTATATTTTCACCAACAACTCTACATCCATCAAATATGGTGGTGTTTCAATAGTTATACCAAAATTGCATGACATGAAGGAATGTGTAGTACCAGAATACAAAATTATGTTCACTATTATTGAATGAATAATTAGCGTATCTATCAAAAACTCATTGTTAGGATCCACCTTAGTGGTTGTGATGGAAAAATTTATCACTTTATACCTTATAGGTTTTTGGTTGTTTCCAAAAATCAATAGTTTTGTGTATTAATCTGAAAAGTTCCATGGCTACTTGCAATTAAAAAAGTGAACAATTGACGAAGGGTCGACTAGATAATTCCTTTACTCCATATCATTAGTGGTATTATATTTTCTGAAATCTATAGCTTGGTTTCTCCCTTCCCAAACCTAATAAATTTCCTTATCCCCATTCAGAAATTTTTGGGGTGCTTCTTTCCACACTTTATCTATGTAGTGTGTTGAAATTTATTAGCACTGTTAGATTTTTCCATCAGAATTCAAGAATGAAACTATACATTTTACTTATTATACCCATGATACCCTTGAAATTATATAATCTCCATTCCAAATTTTAGGGAACAATAGATAATTTTTTCATAGCTATCAATGTGTCGAATTTTTGGGGATTTTTGTAGACTAGGATTTAGCAATCCAATACTGCGGTAAAATTTTCATTCTAGGTTAATGAAAAATAGAGAGGCACATTGTTCAATTATTATTTAGTCTTCCTCATATTCGCTGATAGATTCATCATATTTTTTCTTGAGGGAAAGTAAATACCATTCCTTTTTATGTCATAGAGTGCACGCAAAAATATTTTTCATAAAACAGTTTATAGATTTACTTCCACCTTATCAATTCGATATATTCCTCAAGATTAATATTATTGATTAATATACACTAATAATTAGCTTAAAAATCTATATATTAAATATCTAGTATAACATTCTCTTTCTCAGAACATTGAAGGTCGGAGAAGATATTCTCAATCGATTTGGTTCATTATTCTGTGATTAAGGGATCAAAAGATTCAATAAAATTCATAGGCATTTTCAAATAATGATCTCAATTACAACATGTTATTTCTTATTGGTATTTTGGAGCTCCTATTGATCTAGGTTTTTATTTAGAAGCTGAGTTATCTAAGATACTATCATCGTATAGTTCCCTATTCTATCTCCCATCGGGTTGGGCATCTCATTTTGGCAGTCATCACATTTCCCGTCACAATGGTTGTTTACCCGATTTCACATATATTAGGACATTGGCTAGAACAAAGAAAAATTATTAATTAGTATTTTTAATTTATTAAAAACATAAATAGTAATACAATTACATTAAATAGATAACATATAAATGAAATTTATTTCATAACTTATGAATATCTATGATTCAAACTATGTTATCCAGGAACCATTTTCTAATATACACTTTTATGGGATTTGTGTTTGTTCCTTTAATAATGGTTACTAGAGATATTGTGAATTTACTAAAATATATCCCTTAGGAGTGTCAAACCATGTGAGGATTAAGGTCCATTTTCATGCACTCGTTTCCAGTAATGTCTCGTTCAATGCAGTGTTTTTGGGTTTTTCCCTTTTGTACATCTATGCGAAATCCACATCCACATTTAGTATCCAGACATGGAATTAATTTGTTTGAAACCACATACTATATACATTAAAAAAATTATTAATGTCTTCTTATGTTTAGTATTATCCATAAGGATTTTTTTATATTTTTTAAATCACAATCCCAAAAATAATTAACCTTTCATTTGGTACCAACTATTACAACCGTGTTCTTAATTATAGATTAATTCATGTTTTTTTACATAAGATTACTCATAATAAAACTTGGAATATCTAAAAGTCTATTTTTTGGGGAATTAGGTTTTTATCATAAAAAATTGGACATGGGATATAATAATTTTTTGAAAACATCATTAACATGTTTCTAAAATTACATATATTTTAAAACATTATGGGATAACCAGGGGACTTACATAAGAAATAGGTTATCTATAAATCCCAAAAATAGAATAAAAATGGAATGTCATAACAAAAATAATACATTTTGTACAATGGGTATATCAAAGAGGTATAAAAGGGGTGATAATGTTAAATATGAACGATGAGTCATGATATAAGATGATAACATAAAGGAAACATGGGAAATGTTGCAACAAATCAAAACAGTTCATAAAAAAATAGGTCAAGGATAAATTCTAAAAAATTATGATAAAACAATTACCATGAGGGATTATGATCACTCCCTAATCCCTTGCATTATGTCTCGTGAGACTAAAATATTACCCAATGAATTGGAGTTCTATATAATTCTCGGTGCACCTGTCACTTTTATTTCATTATAATTTTTAATTTTTCCACATAGATCATAATACCTGGAATAATTTATAATCAAATTTTATTAAAAAAGGAAATTTTAATAGATTCATTGGATTCCCCAATCAAATATGTAAAATTGATTGAAGTTGAATACCCTTGATATGAAATGGGTATGAGTATTCACTATATTGTTTTTGGGTTGGAAAATTATGGTGAATTGTAAGAAACATAATGGGGGTCTATGAATGTTCATTGGATTGATTGATGAGAGTTAAATAGGTCTCTATTATTTAATAAATAAAATTGATATTAATAGGGATATGTAAGAACATATCCCAACAATTGGAAATGAAGATAAATGATATCAGATAAAGAAGATACTAAATAAATGGGAGAAGAATAATATCCCTTAACTTGAGAGTTTGATTAAAAATGATTGGGATGAGCTTATTTCTAGTTTGAGGGCACCTTGGTAGGACTCTAGAGAGGTAAGGGAATAGTAAGGATTTTCTCCAAGGATTTTTAGTGTACAGAAATGATATCTTGGGTGGGATGATATTGGAAAAGAGAGGGAAATTTTTTATTATTTCTCAATCATAGGTTTTAGACTCTATAATAAAAAACCAAAAGAAAAAATCTTCCCATTCTGTTACATTGGTTTCTACTAAATATGGGTATTTTAAATTATTTTATAATGATATGGTCTGAAATTATTAAAATAATACCCATGTTGATGTGGAAGCGAGTCACGTCCTTAATGAAATGATTTTAAAAACAAAAAATATATTATAGGTTTTGGAGGATTTATAAATGCATTAAAAAATTAATTAAATAATATAAAATCACATTAATTTAATCGTAAAAACTAAATTTGGTCATGTTTATCCTTTATTGTTTTTATTAGATCATTTTTTGGTCATTATGATGAATAATACACACAATATATTTATATTGTTTTTAATTTTTAGTTTAAAATTTTTTTGTCTCTGAAAATTGTGAAAAATAACTATATTATAATTTCAATGTGATGATTCCAAAAATTGTATTCATTTTATCAAAAATAATTTTGTAAATATATGAATTTTCAAATTTATAATAAAATATTCATTTATTTTGAATTTTTTTGTTTTTTATCTATAACAGGTTTTTTAACCAATATAAAAAATATTTTTGAATTTTTAAAAATTATATGATCTTTTATATAGAGATTATTTAATATTAATATTTTATTATTTATATCAATGATACATTAATTGATAAATTCCTTAATTGAATTGGAATGTTTCTAAAAAATACAATTTCTATTGTTGTATCAAAATGTAAAATCTGTTATAAAGTAATTTTAATCAAATAAAAATATATCAATTATTCTATAAAATATAAATATTAATATTATTAGTGTCATGAAAATATCCCATTAATACAACAGAAAATTCCCTTAGGGAAAGGTGCATGATGGTGATACTTTAAAGGGGTGTTTCACTGTACATGGTTTGAGCTGTGATCTCAATGAACTTGAAATTCCCCATAAACAATTTCACTTATACTTTAGTTGCTGGATATCATCTAGGGATTGGTCAATATAAAATACCATAGATTTTGTCTCTCTCATAATATTTGATAAATGGGCTTTATAGGTTACAATTCTACTAGCTGAGGCCATCACTTTCGTGGCCTGTGTTAATTGGATTTGTTAAAACCCTATATTTGTACTAATCATATGATAACTATTAAATTATAATATTATAAGTGGTAATGATACATAATGGTATTTTTAATTTGATATGATATAATAAAACTAAATAATTTCATCTATTTTCTACATCCATAATATATAACAATGTATTTAATTTACTTTTTTGTGGAATATTATTTATAAAATTTTTGGGTCGTTACACTCTCTATGTTATTGATGAAACAATAAAAGAATATTTAATCAATAATACACTAGAATAATAAGGCTATATTTCTTACTTTTAAGTCATGTTTAAAACCCTATTATTTATGAAATTCACCATTATTGGTAGTTTTTAATATTAATGTGTGGGGTGAAATCAACTCTTTGTTTTCTTAACCAACATGCTTGTATCTTTTCATATCTATCTACTATAGTTTGGTATATAAGGACATAACACAACGGATTCATGAGACCTCAATAGAAAATTCCCATGTAATCCATAAGGTAAGGACCGAGGGTGTTGTACGAACCCAGAAGAGGCATATTAAAATATATGTATTTCATCAATCATTCAGGTTTCATGCATGAAAACCATATGATAAAGGTAATGTATTGTCTAAACTACTCATTAAACATGTCATTAATCCATGAAAAACAAAAAGGATAGTTCTAATATGGGATAATTATTATCCATGGGTGTCTCCAATCCTAGAGAGATGATTCTAGAAGAAAACGACATTGGAACTATCCCTCTATTATTCCATACTTGTAAAATGAATTGAATAAGGGAGGAAAATATCATTATTTTATACCGATGATTATTTAAATATAATAAAGCGTACTAGTTTGGGGTTCAACATTTAATTATGGCTTTCTCCTAGTTCCATGATTTGATGATGCAGAATTATCTAGGTTTTTTTCTTTTTTTATTTTCTTTTATTATTCTTAATTGAGTTTACATTATATCTTCTCTACCATCACTTATTAAATTTGTTAATATTTTATTAGTGTTTGATGCATATTCATTGTTGTATATGGTTTCTTATTTCTGTTTAATGTATTATTTATTTATTCCCTTTTTCCTCTAATTTTTCGAACTTGGACGTCCTCTAATAGAGGGATAAACCATATTTTGAGGATGGGATTTTACGTCTGAATTTTGGTTTTATGTTTGAAATACCTTTTCATTATTTATATTTCATAGTAATTTATATTTTTTTCATTTTAGTTATATATTTTTAGAGACATCCCATGTATCTCCCCTAACCAACTTCTATTTGTTTCATAATAATCATTCACTATCATTTATTTACTGTTTATCTCAATAAGCAGAATTTACATTGAGACGGGTTGTGTAATATCATATAGACATTAAGGAGTATAAAATACATAGACAAGAAGAGACAAATATGGGATTAAAAATATTCTAGTAATGGGTTGGAATAATTATAACTGATAAAGTTGGTTCGTTTATTTAAGACACCACTCACTCAATCAAAGTATCTTTTTAGTGAATCAATCATAATTATAAGAACTATTTTAAACCATTTTTTCACTTAATATCATTTAGTCTTAATGTTGTAAAACTAATATTAATTAAATCACTTAATTTCTAATTTCCTATTAATTTATTTCCCATTACATATTCTTACTTTAATCCTAATCAAAATTTTTTTTCCCTTTATTTAAAAATATTTCAAAACATAAAAAATTATCATTTTAAAAATTAAAAAATATAAACAAATTAAAATAAGAATATTAATGACACAAAAAATAATCATTGAGAGAATTATACTTGAGGTATGATATTATGTTACCACCTATGTGTTATAAAAATATGATTTACATTGATAGACTTTTGACAGGTTCAGTATCATACACTTTGGCACTATTGTCTGGGGGAGTGTGTTTTGCTCACAATACTCACATTTTCATTTCTTTTACTTTCTTACTTTTTTTTGAAATTAACGAATTTTAGTGTTTTTTCATTGAATTTTTAATTTTAGTGTTTTATAACATCATTGATATTTTTTTGGATCTTAGTCATTTTTAGACTATCGTGTTAGTTATGTAAGTTTTCTGGAATTTGAAATCTATAAATAATATGGATTTTAAGGTTTATTAAAATCCTTAATTTTCCTTCCTCATTTAATTAATTTTGGGTTAATTGAGAAATGCATGTATAGAAAATGTTGTCCAATTATAAACATTCCAAACCCTATAGATTTTTAAATCTTTTTAATATATTCATATATTTCTATACTTATTTTGAGTTTGAGACATAATTTATATTCAATAACTCTTTTTCTGAAATGTTAAAAATGTTGATAGTTTATGAGTATTTTAAATGGTAAAGGTAATTTTTGAAATTCAATGTACCCATTTGATACACTTGTTGAGTATACCTTTTATTTTATTTTCCTTTTAATGATCATTAAAGACCATGGATTACTTTATTAGAAATTAATTATAATATTAATTCCTTCCTACTGAGATCTTGATTTTTTAATCCATGATTTAAATTTTAAGGAAAGTGTAGGGAGGTTATTACTATAAATAATTTTTGAAGTAATATTATGTTTTATATAATTTAAAGGTGGTTTTCCCATTTATAAAAGTAAAAATAAGCCACCATATTCCAAGAATAAATTTCATCCACCATGAACTCTAGTAACCTAATATTAAAAATTATGAAAATAGTGGTGAGGATGAACTTTTCACAATAATAATTCAAATGAATCAATAACCTAAACATAAAAGATAGGTAATTAGTTTTTATTCATTTATTATATTCAATTATCATCCCATTGTTATAAAAATGAAAAAAATGACCAAATGAATATAATAAGAGGATAAATAAATCATTATGATTATTGTTGACATATGACATACATTGAAAGTGGATAGATGAATTTTTTTTGTGGTGCATTTGATGGAGGAATAGAAGGAGTAAATTTCATATTATATTTAATTTTTAATTTATATTTAAGAGATGAAACTCATATTTATATCACTTGTTTTTAAACATCAAGTCCCTAACCTTAATCCTCGGCTACATCAATGAAAAGTCCAATATTACTTATGACCAATTTTTTTGAGTGGTGGAAGAGTCACGTGGTAAGCATATATAAATTCTTCATGATCTTATGATTGGATAAATTTTAAAATATATATTTTTTCTATTGAGATATATATTTCCTAATAATAAAGGTATAAATATGTATGGATGGATGAATTGTCTTGAATGTAATTTTATGAGCTTAATGTAATGTAAATTAAATTACATAAGGATGAATGATGATAATAAGATGAGATAAGAGAGTTTATTTCCACTTTTGATTCAATTATTTTGATAATGACACAAGGGTAGTTTTAACCTAAGTGAAAAAAGTATGTGTTGGGAAATGATGGGATCAGCATTTTTTTTGAAATTATTTTATGTATTTAATTAATAATTACACCAAACTATTATTATTTAATTGAGAATTTACCACATTTTTAAATACATGAATAAAATCTAATTTCATTTTTTGAAGGGTTGAAATTGAACTTTTAATTAGTTTAATTTTTCTAAGATTATACTATGAATAAATCATACCATGATCATTTTTTTGTATTTTAATAGATTGAAGACTCTTACAAGAAATTAATGGTATTTTTATTTAAATATTTATGTATGTTTGTGTGTGAATATATTAATTTCTCTCTATGTGTGTTCCTTAATGTAGGAATACTTTGGGTTATGCTAAACATAAAGTGGGGGTGAATAAGTGTTGTGGTATTTTTATTCAATTTATATTTTTATTTAGTTTTTACCTTTGCATGATTTTGTGTATGGACCCATGTCTCTCACCATACCTCTATCCAATCAACATATCCAATTTAATACACAAAAAGGTGGATAAATGATTTATAATGTTCAATTAGAAGGATGATAAAGATAATTCATGGTACGATGTGTAAAAAACCATGATAATATGACCCACGAGTATCAACCTATATGCTATAATGGGTGGGGAGTGTTATAAAATCATGTTATATGTCATAAGAAAATGTATAGTGCTTCCCATTTGGTATTTAAACATCCATCTGAAAGATTAAAAAAATTTCTCTAGTAAAAATATGGGATTATATCACCAATTCAAAACAATATTAAGTTGTGTATAATCAACCCTGAACTTATTATTCTTTTCATACTAACATAGCATCATGAAATTAACACGTTTTCTTATTATTCTTTTATTTTTTATATTTAGAAATGCATACACATCCTCCTTTTTCTTCATCTACTTAATAATACCTAAATGAAACGATATTCCTTCTTCTCCACTTGCACAAATATATAAATATTCATCTTTTATAACTAGATTACATATAAATCTTTTTATTATTTATTATTCATAGTTTTATACTTTATTCAGCGTAATTTATCTGGACCCGATCTCATCCTTCGTTTATCTTTTATTGAAATAACTTCTTCAAGGAATTAGTATTTTCTTATATTATATCTTATTTGACAGTGAAATGTTTTTCTATTTGATTCACCATTGGATCTATCTCTATATTTTCCATAATAGGTTCATAAATTTTCAGATATTTATATATTGATACTATAATGTCTACTTTTCCCTATTTTTATTGGTCCTACTTTCTATATCTATTGTACTATATGAAAACTGAAAATTGAATTCACAAGATTATTTCAATTTAAAATTCTCAAATTATTATAATTTTAATTTTAATTTATCCCTTTTAACATTCTTTAAGACTCAACAAGTGTCTTTCCCAAAATATCCATGTTACCTTCTTCATAAAAGGAAATCCATCTATGCATGAAAATTTTCATATGGAAATTTAATTCATTGATCCAAACTTCACAAAAATACTATCACATGTCATATTAGTATTAAATATTTAGAATGAATATTAAAAAACTACTAGATCCAATGTTTTATGATAAATTAATTTTGATAAATAGTATATCGTTGTAATATTAATGTTTACTCAAAAAAATTAATCTTTATTTTCTAATAAAATCAATTTTAGGAAATTTTTATGATGACCATATGACTTCATTTCTATACTACTATCATAAGACATTGTCCGAAAGTATGACAAGAAATAATAAAAAAAATTCATGCTTTTCATTTATGATATCTTCTATTCTTTCTTAATCACTTAAGTAATTGAATTATCCATTCTTGATCTATCATACCTTTTACTCTTCAAAAAATATTTCAGATTATTGAGATCTATGAACTACAGGTAACTATAATTTCACATTCCTTTAACTCTATATATATTTTATGTAGTTCTGATGTGAAATCTATGAAATTCCAACATGTACCCTTCCAAATATCATATTCCATTCATTCATGATCTTCATATAACAATATTTTCCACAATATTTTTGATTTTTGATACTTATTCAGATATTTTTATTTCATTAATGAGATTTAATATTTCATATTGATTAACTGTAACAATTGATCTCATATAAGAAAATTTTATCACAATCTCATTAATGGTGGATCTTTTCCACCATTAAAGGGTGTGGAGAGACATAGTGAGCATAGATAAACCTAGTTGCAAAAGGAATATGATTTAAATATTGTTGTATCACCCATATATCACACAACACATAAATGATAAATAATGTATCTATTTTTTGAGTCCTATATATATTTGTCAACGAGGATTTAACTTTATTATAAACATTTGTGCTCATTTAACCTTACAACCAAATCCTTTTCGTTCATCCAACCGAGAGAGTTTTTCCTGCCACTCCACATGGTGGTTCTAACTTTCACATGGTGCCAACCCACATTGTGTGCACTCTCTATAGTCCAATATAATCCCACACATTTCATCCTATATGGAATTTATTTAATCTCAGTAATATATTGGTGATGGCATGTCTTCTTGGGTAGTGATAGACTAAGAGATGTAACATTTTTTGTTGAAGACTTTTCCAAAATTCATACAACTCCTAAAATATGACTTTTACATTGGTTTAAATCCATTTTAAAATTATTACTCCTTAGGGAATAATACAAAGAAATTTACTGTTTTATGAATATATATTATTATATTACAATCCAAAATCACATGACTAGACTCCAGAATTCCAAAATTATCTTTGTTTTTAATGAACCCAACATCATCCAACAATTTAAACACAAAAACTTCCATTCATCAAGGTCATGAAAATATGTGTGTAACAATTCTTAATATTTAAAATTCACTTAAAAATATCTTTTACACCAAATATATTCTCTAAAACTAGAAAGTATGGTTCTTGATTTTAAATATAATAAATAATAAGAAATTCCTTAGACAAACATCCACTATGTGTCTTCAATATTTATACACCTAATACAAAGTAGCACCTATCATAGGATCTATATTATCATCTCAACATTAATGGTGGAAATATCATTATTCTTAGTCGTTCATCATCCCAACATATATGAATTATTCAACATACATCCAATAAATCATTTTCAAAATATTGATTTCAAACTCACTGATACTCTATATTAATTTAAATTCGTTGATAAAAATAAAATAGAAAACAATTAGGCTCAACGAACCCCACCTTTGTATTTTATGACAATACACACAAAATTGAAAAGATAATACATGTCAACATTCTAAATTTCATTGTTTTTATCTTCCCGGCTTTCTCCACCTTTCTCATTAACCATTCAATTATTCTTATCTCTCCCCTTATTGATAATAAGGGCAATTTTTTGAGATAGGATGATATCAATTAAATATTATGAAATGTTATATAAGTTATTTCACTCTATGAATACATGATTAATGATCGATTTAGAAAAAATAGGGTTTTATTTTGACATAACATATATCCATTATAAAAATAATATGAAAAAATCTAAAATGAGATACTCATTACATTTACAAAGATTTTTAAAATGATTTTTGGGTTGAGACAACTGATTGATATAAATTCTTATACTTAAAACCATGAATTATTTCACCCTAAATGTAATGAACTCACATAAACACATAGTTCAAAAAATTAAATTGAAAATGATAGGATTTAAACATAAAAAATATACCTGAGTTATCAGTATATTTTCATTTTTAATAATATTGGAATTTAAATTTTAAATCCAAGCATAAGATATTTTGAAATCATGGCTTTTAAATGTCACTTTTTTTGGAACCATATTTAAAATAGATTTGTATGAATTTATTCTTCTTGTAAATTAACAAAATATTCTACACTAGTCTCCCCCTCGAGATTACTACCCTCTTCTTATTATTAAGGATGATCACAATTTTCAAGAGTACTAAAATTTATATCAATGTTAAGATTACTATCTTCATACCATTGTTTATATTTGAAATATTTCTCAACTTCATCAAGGATGATTGAACAAACATATGTCCATTAGAATACAAATTGACAGATATTTCCAAATGTTGTATTATTTATTCTTTTTTATATATTTTATATCTTATATATCTTAAATAGTTATTACCCCAAGATCCAGTTTCAAATTTAATTATATCCATATTAGAAATAAAAATACATCCTAAAATGTATGGAAAAATGTAGAACTATTATTCATTAATGTCAACAATTGGGTTGTAAATTTTTTCTAAACTAGAATGAGCCTTTATATCTATCCTTTAAAACCCTCTTCAAGAATGAAAAATTGATTTTCAAATCTATCTTTACTTTTTTCAACACAAAATAATTTAGTTACATAATTTCTTTATGTTTAAAATTTCTATTTTCATAAGAAATTAGGGAACATGAATCACCTAATATTTTATTCAAGGTATTTAGTAATTATTAATATATTGGAAACATGGTTAACCAACCATTAAATGTATATCTATCCAAATTTCACCTTTCACACACCACATCTAAAATTTTTTGGTTATCATTTTTTTGAAACCACTCATGATATTTAGCTTCTTCTTGTGGAAAATTTCCATTATTTTTATAACTAGAAAATAATTATGCTTATTTAAGGTCCCTTTATTGATATAAATTAGCTGTCCAAATATCCACATACTATTTAGTGAAATAGGGATCCTTTTTAAAATTTCTACATGGATTATTGGAAATTACATTCATGAAATTATCCTTTTTTTCATTATTTGACTGATCATTCATTTCAATTTAGCTTGATTTCTTTTATATATACACACATGATATTTTTGCTTGAATCCATGTCATGACCCCATTTTCCTAGAAGTAGTACTTAAATTTTGGTGCATATATCCTATTTAAATTATTAGGTATATTACCAAAATATTCCCAAAAAACATTATCTGAAAACTTCTTTGGAATATTGATTTTTTATCTTTCTTTCATTTTTTCTCAAGAATATCTCAACTCATATCATTAACTTTAGTGAAATTTATATTTAATTTGTTTTAAACACATTCCCAGTTTAATGTGGAGAAAATTCATCACTCCTGTAACAATATTGATTTCATTTTCCACACTGTTCTTTTAGAATATTATATCTATTATATTTAGATAAATTTTTTCTTGATTTTTGTATTTTTATAACAATCCATTCCTTTTATACCTATTACTACCTGATTTTAGACATTATAATCCCCTAAAAACCCAAATACCACGAGCCCTATTTAAATTTAAATAAAAGGTTCAAAACAATTAAATAACTAAAACAAAACATCTTTATGTTATTCTTCTTAATGAGCTCCTAAATCCGTTTGAGTTCCAAAAACTACATAGGGTAGCCAATGGAATATATAAGAGAAATGAGTGAACATTAAATCCCAATGAGGTAATACATCTGATAATTAGGGGAAACATGTGATTCAAATGGTATAATATGATATCATAAAATAGTAAGCTCATAAAGAATCAATTGAGAGAATAACCTAAATAAAATTGTATCATAAGATTAGGGAAATAAAAGGATAGTGACAATAACATATAACATGACATACAAATATGTTAAGGCTGACCACCAAGATAACATCAAATGGCTTAAAAAGTCCCATCATGGATTAGGTTTACACCCTAATCCCATACATACCATGTAATGAGACAAAAATACTACTCACTGAATTGGAATTTTATTTTATCACACCCATCATAACATGTTAATTGTTCTGTGATCAACAAATTAGAATCAATCATAAGGAATAAACATAATAATTATCTGTGGAAAGAAATGGTTTTCATAATCTTTCCTCATATCATAATCAAATGTTATTTCATAATGTTTCAAAAGAGGTGATGGAATTAAATATTTTTTACATTTATATCTTAATATATAAGAATATTTATTAAAATATGGTGTTTAATTGGAATGGATATTAGGAGAAAGTGTATGTAATTTGGTATATAAATGAATGTTTAAAAAGGTGTTTGAAGGAAACAATTAATGATTTTTTGGGACATAATAAACATGGAATTTTATTTGAAAAATAGTTGTAATGAAAAATGGTAATAAATAAAATATATCATTATTAAGGAAATAATGAATTAGAATAACTAATTCAAATGATTATTAAAAATTATTGAGGGATATACAATTCCTCTAAATCGTATTTTATTTTATAATGGTTTGCATAAATAAACTTAAGGTATCAATTATTGTATCTTAGGAAGGGACAAAAATCTAGGTAAATATGTAATAGAAATATATACTTAAATTATAATCATTCCATAACAATAATTATAGAGAGATAAATTTAACTAGAGAGTGAAAATTCATAACCCAAATGAAATGGGTGGTTCATAGAGACCCCTTTTATTGTGTGCTATAATCATTCCCCTCTTGAACCTAATATCATGAATAAGAAAATGAAATTAATTAATTAATTAATTAAGTAAACTTTAAATATATATTTCATTTATTAAAATTTTATTATATTCATTTATAACCTTTTGAAATAGATATAATGTATAATTTCTCTTTTCTGAGGGCATTCATTTCATGGTTTCATGGTCCAATAACTTTTGTATAATTATGGATGTTCTGGTAAATTTGGAATAAAACTCCATAAGTGAAATTAAATGATATTCATGTAATTATTTATATATTATTGATCTTAAATATATTTATGTGTTTTGATATAGGAATGATTCACTTAGTAAAACCGTCAACGTTTTGCATTTAGTTCATTTATGTGGCCTTACCAAACATCGTGAATTAGTTTCCTTTTAATTAGTATTATCCATATATATTCATTACAGAAAATGAAATATGTTATAATGTACTTATTATATTATTATTTGATGATAATAATATTTTTATGACCAGCCTTGGAAGTGGTAATGGAAAACAAAAACTCATCGTCCAAAAAGGTAGTGTACTAACATAATGTAGAAAATGGTTTTTTTAGAATAAGAGTATAAAATGAGATGTGGGATAGTTGATATTACAATATCACTATAAAATTACACTCTATATATAATATCAATGTTATTATTAAATTTTGGATAATGGATTTTATGATAAGTTAGAATAAAAAAGGATTTTAAAGAGACATTTCGAGAATATTACCACCTGAATGTCATATCATTGAAATACTTCTTACAGAATATTTGTTCTTGTGGTAAGATCGGTAGTACTGAAACATGAGGGGGGTGATTGGGAATATAATTTTTTTTAGAAATTTGGCTAGATAAGAGTCTTGGGATTTTTGAGGAGAAGGGGTTATTATGTGTGGAATTTATAAAGGGGGTGGAGGGTTGTTCTTGAATATTATATGCATTAGCCTCTTATTTTGGATCACGAAAACAAATTGGGTTTATTATTTTTAATATATACAATAAATTATACATGTTATTTAAAAATAATGTTTTCTTACATCATCTAATCAAATCATGTACCTTGCTTATTATGTTAAATACAATATTCTGTTGTATTTCACTATTCACAAAACAAAATTCACCTATTTTCTAATTATAAAAAAATTTTCCCTAAGTAGTTTTCAACTAAAATATTCTAAAAATAAAAACTATTTTCTGAAAATAATTTCCCATGTTTTATATTTTTAAATTTTAAATAAAATCCTCATTTATTTAAAAATCATCAATTTTACTATTTTTGATCAATTTTTAAACCCATTGAAAAATGACCTAAGGTATCAAAAAATAATATTTCCATTATAATAAAATATAATACTACTTTATAAACTCATTTTAAGGAAATAAAATTTTATTTAAATAATTTATGTATTACAAAAATTGAAATAAAACATATATATCTTACAAAAATATGAATACTTATTTTATCATTTTTAAAACAGTTCATTACATTTATCATGACATAAATATGAAATATTTTTAATTTTATATGTTTACTAAATATTATTTTATACATACTTATTTAAAAATATTATTCTAAAAAATATATTACTATTCATAATGGTGAGATTAATATTCCAAGAGTCTGATTACTATTCCTACACTCAGATTTGTGACGGTCATATGGGTTCCCCTCTTCCAATTAATACCTCATATTAATTTAATTATTCACAAAATTTTATTTTCAACAATGCTTAAAAATATTTTCATTTTCAAGATGAATATTAAATTACTAATATTTTTTTATCATTTCTGTAGTTTGGTTAGTGAGTGCAGTTTTTCTAGTGGATCGATAGGATCCCAATATTTATATTTTAGTTATCTTAATTTCTATGTTTCCCCATTTAAATATTATCAATTATTATAGCTATTATTATATTATAAATTTAATGTTGATATTAATATTTTAAATTTTTTTGTATGATCATGTGGTGCATGTTCTTTATGCTACATTTTTAAATAGGACTAAATTTTAAAAAGGAAAATTCCATTAATAAAATTATGGGCTGTTACTTTCTTCCCCCTTAATAATATTCACCATTGAAATTAAATTTTTCATAGTAAAATGAAATCAAGTGACGATACTTCTACTTCATGGTTTTATATGGTTCTTATTTATCCTCTTCATACTTTTGGTTTCACCATCGTACTTTAACTGGGTGAGTTGTCTTATTGTTTAGATATTTCTCTCTATGGTACAAGATCTGTAGTAACTACTAATCATAAGAGAGATCATGTTAGATTTTTACTACCTATGAATTTAGTACATTTCAGGGATCTATTATGTACATTCTGAAGAGGTATATATGGAATATGTTGTGTACATGAGATAAGGTTGGTGGGAGTGCTTGTCGAAAAGTCAAAAATCCAATGTGACCATTAATCTCAAAGGGGCCAATATAATTTTGGATTTTCATACCCTTATTGAAAACTTAAAGACTATATTAAGTGGATATATTCATGTGAATACTTTATATCCAACCTCAAACCCTAGTTCTTGTCGATGATTGTTGGCATATCTCTTCTGTCGACTCGGAGTAGCCTTGATGCCCAACTCAATTATCTTGAACTTCTTACAAATTCCTCTTCCATTTCATCTCCCAATAACTTTTTTCATTAAATTGATCTTATAAGGAAGGTTTTAATTAAATATTACCATAAAGGAATTTATAAGGATCCATTTTGATGTTTGTGTAAAAACTAATATTATACGAGAACTCAAATAGTGGAAGATGTTGATAATATCTTCTATTGATGTCTATTGAGAATGATATCAACATATATTAAAATTTATAGATATTAAACATAGATTAGAAATCATTTTTCATGTGATAAGATAAAATGATGTTCAATTCAGTGTTTAGAGAATGTTGTATACTTTTCTTGCACATAGACGAAAATACTGTAAATAAGTCTGATACAATCAATAGTGGTGTATAATGTAGCTTCACCACTTATTTGATGTATATCTCTATCACCTTGATACTTTAACATATTTTTATTTTATAATAAATTTAATTATCTTGATATATTTCAAGAATATTCAACATAGAGTTAGTTTGTAATGTGTGCAACACTAGATTTAATCAAAAAACTATTTAGTCATCTTTTGAAATGATAAATAAAATATAACACTATTAGAGAATTTATCTAGGAAAAATAAATATTATATATTCTATAAAATATTTTTATATTCATTCATTATATTTTATAGGTATAATATAATAATAAACAAAATTTTACACTTAAAAACCTATATTTTTATAAAAGTAGTTTTACTATCATTTAATGGAGAACTTACATTAAATAAAAATACTGGAAATTTTATAAATTTTATATTTCAAAATAAAATTATTTTTCTAAATATAAATTCTAAAATTATCTTAAGATTTTTATTTGAAATTTTTTTGTGAAGCTTCTTTTTTTGATGAATCGTAAAACAATACCAAATCTTGATTGAAAATTGGCACTTTGTCTTATATATCTATAAAGATAAACTATATTTTAATTTTTTAAAGGTAAAATTATATCATAAATAAATCCATTAATCCAATTTTTTTCATTTTAATGTACTTTACATTTAAATTGAATATATGAAAATAGCCAACTTTTGAACATTTTTACATTAAAAACCCACTTTTTCATCTCATTTTCATTATTAAATTTAAACTAATTTCTTACACTAATGTGATTGAAATTATAAAAAATGGATTTTAATATTTTGATTTAGAAAAAATTATTATGTATAATTAGTTCATCTTATTTTTTGACGAAAAATTGTTAGTGAATGTAATTAATATTAATTACAACGATTAAGATTAAAATTACCCGAAAAGGTGATAAATCTAAAAAACAAGTTCCAAAATGACGTAGAAACATGTACAAAATCCATTGGGTGCCTATATTTATACCCTAATCTTTATTGGATTTTATTGGGAATTTATTAGAGCCACATGAATTGGGAAAAATGTTGGTGCAATTTCCTTTTCAATAATTTATAAGAATGCCCATCCTCTTCCACTATAAAAAGGAAATCCCTCCTCTAAATTATTCCCACCTCCAAGATATTTATATTGACCTAAATATTCCCAAAATAATATATCAATATTCCTCCAATCACACTACATGCCTCAATTTGGGTATAAATTGAACCAAGAATCCATTTGGTGAAAACTAAAAGGAGTTAATTGAAGAAGAGGTAACTTTCATCAACATGCATTTTTTTATTTTCTTCCTTCTCTACTCCCTTTATTCCCCTTTACATCATTATTTTCTAATGATATAATTATATTTAATATAACTACATGTTTTTATGTTATGGTTTCTGTCTAAACCTACACACACGTCCATCAAATGGGTAACAAACATATTGTCTGTGTGTACAACGAACTACCTCCTTGAAAAATGATGTCATTAGTTTTTTCCTTTACCACCACACATTGTTGGGAATTGTGAAAGATACCCTATTTTTTATGGTATATTTGATAACTAGGTTTAATTAATACCTTTTTAATATTTATATAACTCATACTTTAATGATTTTCATTTTGTGGGAATATGATAAATTCGTTTGTGGAAGTGTGGACTACCACCTCCTCAATGCGATGTGATTCATTCAATTTATACAAAGAATTTATTAAATACGGTATTAATAATAATATGTGACATATATGGAACAAATATTATTGTGTAATTATAATATTATTATATATATATATATATCATTTAATTTTCATTATTCTAAATATAACAAATAAATGAAATTTGCATTCATGTGTATGCACAACCAATTGTCTCCATGAATGGTGTATTTCATTTCCTATATATAAACATTATGAATTAATTTTAATATAGATAAACTACATATATATAATATTAAAATCATGGTTTACAATATGGAGATGATTATGTCATGATCTACGTAATAGGAACAAGTAATAGCATGTCAAAACCTAATTGAAGAACAAGGAAATTAACACCCAAATTATAGAAAATAATGAATTATTACAAACAAATGAGTAATAAGATTTAATAAGAAGACCAAATATAATATAATAAAAATTTATATGGATCTTTACCAATTTATTAATATACATAAAAAATTATATAGGAGGTTAAATGATTGTATGATAAAAGGAATCACTGCGTTAGGGATTTTCATCTCACCATTCACTTCTATGAGATAAATGTCATATTCAACACTTACTAATTTTGTTTGGTGTATATACTTCCCATTTTGATATATTATATCATTAATACTTTTATCTTCTTGTTTTGTAATTTTTATACTTTGAATTATCTAATCCAAAGGGTTTTGACTTGAAAATGACCAAGTGCTAAAAGTTATCATTATAATCTCTCTTTCATTTATGATTATTATATTTATCATATAATAATGAATTTTTATGGTTATTTTACATTTTAGATAAATTTTTAGACGTCCATACTTTTTATGGGTAAAATTATTTCCCAAACTGTATACTATTTTTTATATAAGGTATATACTAGAAAATTATTTTATTAACATGGAAAATATTGATAAATCTGATTCTTTTCTTAAATTTGGATAATTTATAAGGGACAATATTCATGAATTAAATATATCATTTGATATATGAGGAATTATTTGGATAGCTGAAACACAATATGGGTTAGTTATAGATCTCCCCTTGATGCATTAGTTGACTCATGAGTTGAATAAGTTGGGAAAATTAGATGGTTTTATACCCAATATGTTAAAGCCTCGTGTGAATGTTGTTGACGACAAAGATTCCATGAAACTAGGAGAAATGGTGTCCAATAAATAAAAATTTCCCTAATTTAGATTCATGTTTTATTAATCCATGATATTTTTTCATTTAAATTATCTATAAATGTACTTTATTCTCAATTTATTGAACAAATGACAAGTGTTTCAGTTACTTACATTCCCATATTGATTATTCCTTATCTAGTTTGTTTAAATGGAATGTGTGTTCATTTATTTACCTTTACATAATGTTTATTCTTACTGATTTATGATTACCTCTATTTTACATACCCATATTGATCATTTTGGATCACCCTATGTTTTTTCCTTTCCCTAGGATATGATGATTAATTCTTTGAGTGAGTTTCATTGATTTCCTTTACAAATATTTTTTATGTATCATGTTTTAATTTTAAATTTCCAAATTCAATATGGGTATCAGTGTGTCATCTGGTTTTCCAAAACATCTAAACTGATCGGTCCTTTAGGATTTAATTCATTATAATCATTCCAATGTATTAAATTAAGGAACTGACAAAAGTATTATAAAATCAGGGCATTAAAATTGGTATCAAGGGATTTTTAGTATGAAACATGGGAACTAGGTTTAGAACACAGAGATTAGGGATCATAACCATTATATATAATTTTATGATATGTATAAAAGAACATCCTAGAATTTTGGTGAGGTAGAGATTACACGGGTCTTCCTAGAAATATGTCCCTATCTAGATACTACAAGTGGATGTGGTTCTGGCACAAATATACCTAGGGGTAATAACTCCAAAAACGCATGTTGGGCCTGAATCGTGCATAATCATGTACACAACATTGGGCATTACTACAGACCTATTTTCACAATTTTAGAAGATATGTTTAGGATAAATATATCTTTATTATAAACCGTTATGTAAAATTTAAATTTAATTATGTCACCTAATAAACCATGGTTTAGGATTCTAATATTTACTATGAATAAATTTATATTATGTTCTATACCATATTTATAATTATACATTATAATTTTATGTGAAAATCTAGTTTATTCCATTTTTTTGAAATAGTGCTTGGACAGATGAATAATATCAATACTCATGGAAAATGAAGATATTTCAATGTTGAGGAATCCAATATAACTGTTATTAGAATAGATAAAATTATAGCAATATTTGTGAGACTTAATCAAGTTATAAGAAATAAAGTTTCTCGAATGGAGAAACCTATTCGACAAAGAGAATATCCTATATTGGATTGGTTTATGTGATATAATCCACCATCATTTTGTGGGACTACCAATCCAATTGTAGTACATAAATTGATGTAGTCTCTATAGAGAATTTTTACATCCTTGGTATGTATTGAAATGGAATAGGTTACACTTATGCTTCTTTTCACAAATGTGATGCAATTCAATGGTGGTCCTTGATCTAGAATAATAGGGAAGGAGAAGAAATGAAACTCATTGAATATATAACTTTTATGGAGACATTCACTGATAAATACATCCATAGTGATAAAAAAATTGAGGTGAAGACAATTTTCCTTAGCTTAAAGTAAAAGGAATAAGGGAGTGTTTTAGATTATGATTCTACTATTACAAGGTTATCTATATATGCTATTGATTTTTTTGTTTAGAGTAGAGCACTCAATAGGGGGTTAATTGAGTATCTGTTAAAAAAATTCTATTTATAATTTATTCTTAAAAAGGTTCCCCAATAAATTTAAATACATCCCAGTCAATCAAGGTTATATGGTTATGAAGGATTGGATTTTTAAATAACATCTTAGAAGAGTTATTAATACACAGTAATCTTAATAATAGTTTTTAACATTACTATTGAAGCTATTTTAATAAGACAAAACAATTATAACTTCTTGACAAGATTATATTTCAAAGTTAATTTAGTGATTTCTGAGTTAAACTGTAAAGCAGTGAACACTAAAATAAACAAAAATGTATATATAAAAGGAGTGGTTTAGTCTCAAGCTGAGTCCAAATCCACTCGACATAGTGATCACCTTCCACATATAAGTTTATATAAATAGACATGATCCACTCCCTGGATCGGTGTTCAAAATAGTACTCACGACTTTCTAGGTCTCGCGGCCTCCTCCAAAGTTCATCAGGGTATGAACTAAAAAGTCACCTAGGGACCTCTTCCAGACTTTTCCATGGGAATACACAAGTGAAAAAAGATGTAAGAGAAAGTATATCTTATATCCTCTTGTTTTATGCAAGAGACAGTTCATGTTGAATACAAACACACACACTTCTCAAAAGATAAAATTAATACACAACATATACAAGATGATGAGATAAGGTTAGAAGTTCTCTGAGTGTTAGTCAACTAACCTCTTGACTTCATGGATGTCACTAAAGATGAAATTGAATCCTCTAGTAGAAAACAATGTATAGTATATTAGATAGATATGGCACATGTTCTTCATGGAGTTGATAGTGTGGAAATATTGTTGACTCTGGGATTAGAGTATGGTTCATGTGTTCTTTAGTAGTGGGGGGTTGGAGGAAATCTCATTATCATGAAAACACTTGTTTTTCTGTTACACTATTGTCTCCATAGTCACCAAGATCATGAAACTTTTCTTCTGGCCACGTTGTTCTTTTTTATTATTGGAATGCATGTGTTAGAGTGGACATGATGCATGTATTCTGCACCTCGTACCTCATATTCTCACGTGAATTGTCTATATAGAAACATAAATTATGTCAGTCCATTTAAAAGAATCAAATATGACCATTAGAAATTAAATTGAAAAAAGAAAAAATAGATTAACAAATGGTGTCACATTCTATCTGAAAGATGGTGTCTTCATGAAATGGTGTATACATGAAATGGTGTTGTAAAAAATGTATTCATGGAATGGTGTCTGGTTGTTCATAGTGTATGGATGGTGGCCATGTCTGGATGGTCATAGTGTCTGGATTGTGATAGTGTTTGGATGGTCATGGTGTCTGGATGGTCACAGTAGCTGGATGGTCACGGTGTCTGGATGTTCACGTTGTCTTGATGGTCATGGTGTCTGGATGGTCACACTGTCTGGATTTTCATGGTGTCTGGATGGTCATAGTGTCTGGATGGTCATGGTGTCTGGATGGTCACAGTTTCTGGATGGTGGCAGTTTCTGGATGGTCACGATGTCTGGATATTCACTATTCCAGGATGGTCATGTTGTCTGGATGCTCATAGTTTCAGGATTATTTGACAGAAAAAAAAATTGGGGGCAGACTCATGGTTTCTAAGACATAGCCAAATCTCTGTACACAAACTTAAACTGTGATATTTATAGAAGTAATTAATCTTAATCCTTCATAAGAAAACATTATTATAATCCAAATAGTTTACAATAATAATATAAGGAATAAAAAACCTAATCATCTGTACAAATGATTTGAGATAGATTAAATAGGATCAACAAGATTTACATAATGTATATGATTTGTGACTATTAAAACATGGTTATCACATGAGGAGTCCAACAATCTCCCCCATTTTTTGATCACAAATCATGTGAGTGTATGATTTATTCATAGGTAAAGTGTCTCTTTTTTAATGTGCATTTATTATATATAGATAATGTGCATTTAGGACATATAGAATACATATTTCTCCCCCTTTTTGATTATCAAAAAGAGAAAATAAGATGTAGAAAATAAATTTGAACAATTCATTAGATAGATAAAAGGTGTCATTACAAATACTAAGGAGAAAGAATACATTAAAAACACCGTAAAAAGATACTAATAAGTGTTCTTCACCACTGGCTTGTCTTCTCTTTTCCCTTGGAAGTAGCATCAGAATAGAAAGCCATAAGAGTAGAGGTAGAAGTGGAGGAAGTGAGTGAACCAGTGGAAAGAGATGGTAAAGGGAGTCCTAAAAAACAGAAGGGGAAAGGTTGGTTTAGTAGATGTCTGAGGAAAATATTGATCAAGGATAATAGGCCTGATCTGACTCAGAGCCTGGGAGACAGACATAGATGTGGATGCTAGGGAAGATGATTAGAAGGTAGGATAACCAGATCTCAAGGGTGCAGCTATAGGAGTGACAATGGTAGTACTCTGAATATGAAGATAATGCCACAAAAGTTTGATGAAGTCAGTAATGATATCAACACCATACTACATAGCTTTCTCAATGTCATCCTTTTTTTCCCTAAACTTATCCATCAAAGGAGTAAACTCGTTGAGCTTTTGGACATGAGTTTTGAATGCTTGAGTTATAGAAGGGATCTTCAGAATCTCCACAAGGTACATGAAGAGGTTTGTCATGCCATTTTTAGAGAAGAACCGATTGAAGTTGAAGTCCAAATTCTTAACAATTTCTTGTTGAGAATCATTGGAAATTTTTGAATGGATTCTCACCAAATAAATAACTATGTCAATGTTCTTGATGAGCTCAAATAGATATTCTTTATCGAAGACATTAATCACAGCTTGAAGTTCTTTTTTGAAAACTCTCTTGAGTAGATAACTATCTAATGAAGGTTGAGATGATTGTACAAAATTACAAGAAGAAATGACAGCCGTGGTAAGGGATTTAGGTTGATTTAGAACATTATGAAGACAACCCTTATACTCATTAGTTAACATGTTAAGACCAATATCAAGCTCACACATCTCTTATACTATCTTCTTATTTCTTTCAGAAAATTGTCTGCTGAAGAGGTCTAGTGAGTTTGAATCAGTGAGGTTGCTTCTTGTGGTGTTTGACTAATAGAACCCTAAACAGGATGAGAAACATGTTATGGTTTTGATTTCATCAGTCTCTACTTATCTTCAACCATACCTTTGAGAGTTTTTACTTCATCACTGAGTAGTTTATTCTCAACTATGAATTCATGAATCACATAAAGCATCTTGGGACGAATCTTCAATATGACTTTTACAAAAACAGGGTAGTATCTCTTTCACTTATATTGGTTACAGTAACATGTTAATCATTCAAGATATTTTTAACTCCAGCTAATATGGTAGCTCCAAAATCTTTCAGATCATCCTTGTTCACCACATTTGAAGAGTCTTGTGATGGTATCAAATTAGAAGTTGAGATAGGCTCATGTTCCTTTGAAGAGATAGCTTTAGGTGCAGATGCTACCTTAAAATGAAACATAATAGACATATTAATTCCATTAACCGAGACTTCTTGGGAATCATTCACATCAAAATAATTGGGGATTTTATACCATTTATACAGTAAGCTTGGATCAATCAAATTAGGGGTTTCAATAGATTCCATATTGGGAGGGTGCTCTCCCTCAACAGGTGCATCTTTCAAAGAACTGAGAAAATTAGATCCTTGATTTATTTCCAAGATTTCATCACAAATTTCCTCAGCCATTTCCTTTCTAGAGAACTAAAATTCTAGTTCAATTCCCTCTTCAGCAGAAGCAATAACTTCTGGAACAACGTTTTCCTCTGGGTGTTCCTCAAGGGAATCTTCTTCCAAAACATGACACTCTTTTAAAACACACTTTCCACTTACCATAACTACATATTATTCTATTTATATATGTTTTTCTTCCAAATCAACAACTTTTTCCGGAATATACACTTCCATTTAATATAATAATTGAGGAGAAGATTCATTATCATCCTTAACCAGAACAGTTTCTCTCAAAGGTACAAAAACCACTTCTTCATCTTCCACATTAAAATATTCTACATATTCATATGTCTCCACACCAGGATCAGAAATATAATCAGTTCATGAAGGTTGTTACACCATATTAAACATTTCATAAACTCTATTATTTTCCTCCACCCATGATTTCCTCCATAGATTCCAATTAATTTTCATTCTCATTACTGTAACTTTTTAAAGGCAGAGTTCATAATCCTTTATGACATCTTCATTAATCCATCCATTCCCTTTTCGTAAATCATAGATGAGATTATCCTTGAATAAAATAGTGAGGTTGAATTGGAGGTTGTTTTGATCACCTCACACATATTGTGCATAATATACATTAAAAGTTTGATCTTTTGCCCATTTTTCATGAGATGTATCAAAAATATATCCTGATACTTGAGTATATCAAAATAATCTTTTATGGGGCTAATAAAATTCTAAACAAACATAAATAAGAGCCATGATTCACCATCAAGCTTGGCAGGTGTGGATCTTTACTTAGTTTTATTAGCTATTAAACTTTTCAAAGTTTCTTCAAAAACAATGTACTCACTTGGAGGGGTATGACCTCTCTAGTAGTCCTCCAAAATTACCTCATGAGGTATCCTAAGTCATGCAGACCATAACATGGAAGAAAAGGTACAAATATGGCCATTGATCCAACTTCAACCAACAAACCCATCATCTGAATCAAAATAAAATTGAACATACTGGTAAAACTGAGCAATTAGTGTCAGATAAATAGTCTCATCTTTATTTGTAAACCAATCAAGCCAACCTATATCTATAAGAACTTTCAACACCAATTACTTACTTGGTAAAAGCCACTTAGGTCATATCTCCTTTTTAAGCACCACAAATATGTTCACTAGGTTCGGATTTAGAGGGCCTTGAGGTGAAAACATTGACATGAGTTTTTAACTTCTTTGAACTGTGCATATCAGGAGTTGATGAAGATGGGTGTTTCATCATAGGAATTAACAAAAGGCTCGATATTAAGAAGTATTGAAAGAGGGGTTACTATTTGAGAGAACAAATCTTGAGTGAAGGATGAGTGAAATTTCATTTATTTTTTCATTTATGGATATCAATCATCGCGGGGTAAAAGGCACAAAAAAGTAAAAAGAATAAAACAAGGAATTACCATGATATTAGAATAATGTATGAATAAAACAATAATGAATCTTTACGGTGAGACTGTAATATATTTTTATAGTGAGATCATAATCAATACATAACGATGAGATCTTAAAATGTCTTTACAGTGATACTTTAAAAGTATGATTTCTAAATTGTGTGAACGTATTGTTTGAGATAGTAAGTGCTATACATGAATCCATGAAATAGTAACTGTGAGACCATAAACATGAAAAAGTAACTCATAAGACATAAAAATTATAGAACTGTTGGAGTTAAACAGTAATCTTAAGACAATGACTTGTGAAACCGTAAACTGTGAAACAATATACTTACTACTTAAGATTTATTATTTCTAAATCATGTATGATGTAATCTATTGTTTTATAATTTAATGGTTTGGTGAATATATCAGCAAGATAATATTTAGTTCCAATTAATTCCAAAGTGATATCACCTTTTTGATAATGATCACTGAAAAAGTGATTTCATACATCAATATGTTTTTTCCTAGAGTGAGAAATATGAGTTTTTGAGATGTTAATAGTATTTGTATTGTCACAGTTTATTGGTACATGCCTGAATTTATATCCATGATCTATTAATGTGTGTTTCATCTACAACATTTTTTCACAACAATTGCCAGTAGCGATGTATTGAGCTTCGATAGTAGATCATGCAACATAGTTTTTCTTCATAATACACCATGATACATGTGACCTCCTTAAAAAATGACATGTTTCAGAGGTAATTTTTCTATTTAACATACAACCAATGAATTCAACATCAGAATAACTCAATAACTCAAATGACTATCCTCTATGATAAAATAGTCCTAGATTGGGTGTAAGCTTGAGGTATTTTAAAATTCACTTATCAACATTTAAATGATATTACTTTGTATTTTATTGAAAATGATCACACATACACACACTAAAATTAATGTATGGCTGGATAACAGTCAAGTAGAGTAAAATTCCAATCATTACTTTGTAAGTGGTTTGATGAATAAATTTTCCATCTTCATCAAGATCTAACATACAAGTAGTACTCATTGAATTTTAACTACATTTAGTGCTGTATACTCTAAAATTTTTTAGAATATCTCTAGTTCATTTACATTGATTTATAATAATACCATCATTATATTGAAATATTTGGAATCCAATAAAGAATTTGATTTCACCCATTAAACTCATTTCATATTCATTTTTCACCATTTTAGAAAATTCAAAAAATAAAGAATTTTTTGATGGTCCAAAGATAATGTCATCTACATAGATTTGAACTACTAAAAAATCATTGGATTTTTTTTAAAAGGTTATGATCATCTATTCCTTTTGTAAAAACATTAGAAATAATAAAATCACTTAATCTGTCATACCAAGATCTTGGAGCTTGTTTTAAATCATATAACGTTTTTGATAATTAAAAAATATGGTTTTGAGAATTGATGTTTTTAATACAAGGGTGTTTCTCAGCAAAGACTTCTTGAGCTATATACCAATTTAGAAATACACTTTTGACATCCATTTGATATAGTTGGAAATTCAGATGCGCAACAAAAGCAAGAAAAATTCTGGTGGCTTTATGTCAAGCTACTAGTGCAAGGGTATCTTCATAGTCAATTCCTTCTTCTTGACTATAGACTTGTGAAACCAATCTAGAATTTTTATAACTATATTGACAGAATCATCTACCTTATTTATAAACACCCATTTAGTGCCTATGGTGAATGTGTCTTTGGGTATATTTTCTAGTTTCAAAACATTATTCCTTTCAAACTTATTAATTTCGTAGTGAATAGCCATCAACCAAAATTCATCATTGATATCATCATCAATGTTTTTAGGTTCAAGTTATGACAAGAAGACTTGATCTTCAAACTGATTTCTAATAGACGTTATAGTTTAAGTTCTGTTGTCTAAGTCTCCTACAACATCCAGAGGATGGTTCTTAAGAGTTCTAACAACTCAAGAAAAAGAAGGACATCTGATTTCAGGTTCTTCAATAGGATCTTGTTCATTATGACTAGAATCTAAAGAATATACAGAACTGGAAGTTTTCACAAATTCCTTTATAGGAATATTATGTGATTTTTAATTAATGTCCAGATTTGATAAATCATACGCTAGGTTTTCTAGAGTGGTATTAGGCTAATCTGGATCTCTTTCATCAAATTTGACTTGGGCAGATTCCCCCACACATATATTTCTTTTATTAAAAACTCTATAGGCTTTATAGAAATTTAATATCCTAAAAATATTCCTTCATCACTAATGGATGCAAATTTTTCAATATTTTCCTTAGTATTAAGGATATATAAATTTGAACCAAATACTTTGAAATAGATAACATTGGGTTTTCTATTTTTTGACAACTCATATGGAGTTCTTTTAAGGATAGGTCTAACTGACAGTCTATTGATAATATAACATGATGTATTTATAGATTCAGCCCAAAAGTAAATAGGTATGTCATATTCACTAAGCATGGTTCTAGAAATCGCTTGCACGATTCTATTTTTTCTTTCTACAACTTCATTCTTTTGAGTTGTTATAGGGGAATAGAAATTATGGATATAGCCATTTTTTGAGTAAAAAGATATAAACTCTAATTTTCAAACTCACATCCATGATCACTTCATAATGATTTAATTCTATGTCCACTAATATTTTCTGCAGTTTTTTCATATTTGGTAAAATGAGAGCATACTTCACTTTTGAGAGCCAAAAAGAATGTCCACATATATCTAGAAAAGTCATCTACAATAATATAAGAATAGTTCATCCCATTTAAAAAAGAGACTCTAGATAGTCCAGGAAAATCCATGGGAACCAATTTTAGAGGTTGAGAAGATGACACTTCTTTCATTGGTTTGAAGAAAATTTTGTGTTGCTTTCCTTTTTGACAAGGATTACACACTTTATCTTTTGGATACTCAAATTTGGGTAGGTTTTGGACTATTATTTTTTTAGTTAAAATTATAAGGGATTGACTGTTTTAGTGTCTTAGTATCTTATACCAATGCCCATAAACACACTTAAACATGGAGCATTTCTAGAAGCTAAAGAAAGTATGTTAATAGAATTTACATTTTCATTTCTTAATGCAGAATAATCTAATTCATTTTTCAAATTAAAAAAATTGAAAGATTTATTTTCAAATTTGAAATGAAATCCATCAACACATAATTATGAGATAATAAAAATATTATATATCAATCCATCAACAAAATGTACTTTGGAAATCAAAAATGAGTTAGAGTTACCGATTTGGAAAAGCCTAATAATTTTTCCTTTGGAATTGTCATCGAAGGTGACATGTCATTCATTCATTTTGATTATGTTCTTCTAGCATGAATAATATACTTTCAGGTGTCTTGAAAACCCACTGTCCAAGTACCATATACTTTTACAAGATCTGTTTGAGCAACATACAAACAAAATAGTCAAATAAAAACAGATTTTGGTACCCATACTTGTTTGGGTCCAGTATTGTTACTGACTAGTGCCTTAGAAGCCCATATATACATTATAGGTTTCTTATAGGAATTATGTAATGTATTTTAAAAATAAACTGTATTTGGTCTAGAAAATCTTGAAATAGTAGAGATTGTGACGTAACTTGAACTTGCTGAATTTTTTCCAGAACTAGGAGTAATGTTGTATGTCATAGATTTAGAAATAATATTAGTTCTTCCAACATTTATTTTAAGAGTTTGATAGCCAATGCCATTAGTATATTTAGGATCAATATATTTACCTAGAATTTTTACCAAGGTATCATTACCATTAGTAATCCTTTCAAGATCCTTTTTCAATACCTGATTATATAGTTTCCATTCATTTTTCACTTTGAGAAATGGATCATTTTTCTCTCTTTCTACAGCGAGATCAGTTTTAACAGTTGAGTTGAGAGCATGTTATTTCATTAAAGAGTTGTATTTATCTTTTAGTTCATTGCATGTATCATTAAGAATATTACAAAACTCAATCATTTCGGCATTATTCATATTTTTTGAGTCACTATCATCTTCAAAAAAATTGTAATTATATACATAATATTCTAGTGTTACCTCGGAAGAGTTTTTCCTGAAACACATATTGTATTTTTTTCTCCTGTTTATCATGTGTATATTTCGAGTCACCTTAACTGTCCATAGGAGTACTCCATGTTGCTTTTATTGCCTTTTAATACTTTATATATTTGTCTTCAAATCACTTTTCATACTTTAGCATGGGATAGTCAGCCTTGATATGTCCTTTTCATTTACATTCATAGTAGAAAATCTCATCACACTTGACACTTCTTTTTCATTATTTCTCCCAACATCCTTTTTTATCATATCATCCATTGAAGTTAGGCTTTTGGAATAACTTAGTCTTCTTTTAAAATCTCATAAACCTTCTAGATAGTTGGGCCATCTCCTCATCACTCTTAGGTGATGATTTTTCGCAGTTGGAACATTCTACAGAAACTTCCACTTTCCCTTTTTCTCTATGTTTAGAGGTGTTGGTATTGAAAGAAACTAATTATCTTTTGGGTTCATCTTCCTCTTCCTTGTTGACTTTCATCTCGTCTTCATACATCATTAGTTTTCCAATTAGTTATTTTACATGTATCTTGCTTGTGTCACATGACTCTCTAATTAAGATAGAAATTCCTCTCCATATTCCTGGTAGACATTTCAGAATCCTTAGGATTTGTTCTTTGGTAGCGACTTCTCTTCTAAGAGAAATCATTGTGTTGAAAATTTCATAGAACCTGAGATACATGTCAGAAATTGGCTAATCAGGTTTCATTTTAATGTTATCCAATTTAAAAGTATAATTATTATGTCTCATTTCTTTCACACTAGAAGTTCCTTCTTGTGAAACAAACAACGTATCTGAAATTTCATTGCTAGTTTTACAGGCATAGATTCTATTAAACTCATTTTCTCTTAAAGAGAAGTATAAGGAATTCATGTCTTTGCAATTTTTATTGTATCCAGTTTTGGTAGGTTCATCCCAAGTGATTCTATCAGTAGCAGGCATCTTATATTAATCAATAATTGAAGACCATATTTCAAATATCATACTTTGTAAATGAGTTTTCCTTTTAATTTTCCATTGATCATAATTGGTTCCATTAAATAATGGTGGTCTATTTTTGACAACACCTTGTAATTCATTTTCTATAATAAATACTTTAATAGAGTGAAAATTATAGAATTAACAGAAATTTACAAATCTATAAAGTACATCTACAATCACAGTTGAATTGGGTAAAAAATAGAGTCTTAATAAAAATACTTTGATACTAAATGTTGGTTGGAGTAGAGTACTCATGTGGGGGGTTAATTGATTATCTATTAAAAAAATTCTGTTTATAAAATATTCTTAAAAAGGGTCCCTAATAAATTTATATAAACTCCCAATCAATGAAGGTTGTACGGTTATTAACGTTTGACTGTTTAAATAACTTATTAAAAGATTGATTAATTTTTAGTAATATTAATATTAGTTATTAACATTAAATTTGAAGATATTCTAACAATAAAAAACAATTATAACTTCATTATAATTTTAACTATCAATGTAAATTTAGTGATTTTTGATTTTAATAGTAAAACAGTGAACAATAAAATAAAAAACATAGCAGATATAAAAAAGTGGTTCAGTCTAAAGACAAGACATAATCTACTCCTCTTGGTTATGACTTTCCACAATGTACTTTATATAAATAAAATTGATCCACATCCTGAATCGGGGTTAACAAAAGTACACATGACTGTCTAGGTCTCGCGACCACTTCTATATTTCTTCATGGGTATGAACTAACAAGTCACATAGCAACCTCTTCTACACTTATCTGTGAGAATATACAGGTGTAAAAAGATTTATAAGAAATGATATATTGTATCCTTCAGTTTATTGTAGGATAGAGTGTGTGTTGAATATAGACAAAAACACTTCTAGAAAGATAAAATTAATACACAATAGAGCAGAAATGATGATATATGGTTAGATGTTCTCTGAGTGTTAGTCTATGCCACACTAGACTTATAGGATGAGACAGATGTAGAAATTGAGTCCTATTGTAGAAATCAGAGTATCGTTTGTCAGCTAGATCTGGCTCGGGTTCTTCGTGGATTTTATAGTTTCGAAATGTTCTTGACTCTAGGATTTGAGTATGTTTCATGTCTTCTCAAGCATTATCGGGTTTCATGAAATCTCATTATTTCACAAAAACATGTTTTAAGGTTACATTGTTGTCGCTACATTCACTATGAGCACAAAACTATTCTCTTGGCCATGTTTTTCTTTTTCATTCATGGAATGACAGTTTTGGAGCTGACAGGTTGCATGTATTATACACATCATACCTCATATTGTCTGGGGACATGTCTACAAAGAAACAATAATTTTGTTAGTTTATTTGAAAGACTAAAATATGACCATTAGTAATTAGATTGAAAAATGAAAAAACATATTAAGAAACAGTGTCAAAGTCTTTCTGAAAACAACATCTTCAAGAAATGATGTCTCCTTGAAACGATGTTGTTAATGGTGTCTTCCTGAAATTGTTTTTGGATGTTCACAATGTATGGATGGTCACAGTGTCTGGATGATCATTATGTGGATGGTCATTGTGTCTAGATTGTCATAGTTTATGGATGTTCATGGTGTCTATATTTTCATGGTGTCTGGATGGTAATAGTGCCTGGATGGTCACAATGTCTGGATGGTTAGGGTGTCTGGATGGTCACTGTGTCTGGATGGTCACGGTTTCTAGATGGTCATGGTGTCTGAATGGTCAAAGTGTCTGGATGGTCATGGTGTTTGGATCCTTTGCCATAAAAACACAATCTATGGCAGAATCACAGTTTCTGAGACTTATCCAAATATATGTACACAGACATAAACAGTGATATTCATAGAAGGAATTTAAAAAAATTATTCATAAGAGATCATTATTTTAAACAAAATAGTTTACGATAATTATATAATTCAAAAAGATACTAATTATCTTTACACATGTTTTGAGATAGATTATATAGTATTAACATGCTTTACAGAATGTATATGATTTGTGATTATTAAAACATGATTAACACATGAGGAGTCCAAAAGATTCTATATGCGACATGGAGTGAATGATTAATATGTTTTTTTGAAGGTATTAATAATAGTATATAAAGGGAACTAGTCGCCCAAATTTTTTCATCATATGTAGAAATTGTTTCATATTCCATCAAAATAGAGAAGGAATTCTCAAGACCCTACATATTTTAAGGAAACCAAGACAATAAGAGGCCATCTGAGTACCATGAAAAAGGGATTGAATCAATGAAGAAGAATAAGAACTTTGAGAAACTTTAATCTTATGAAAACTACAGAAGGAGTTACCTTGGGAAATTATTGATGGGCGTGAGAGTTTTTTATAAGTGTGGATAAAGGGGTCACCATGCAAAATAACTTTAGGTGAAGAAGGAAAAAACAACTATTTAGTGTTAAAACTATGAAAATATGAGGAACTACGTAATCAAATTACCCAATCATCAATAGAATCTACTAAAAAAGAGGCCAAAGAGAGATGGACAAGATTATGTGATCACAATAGTAGAGGTAAAAGTAAACAATGACATGGAAGAAGGTTTATTAATCCTGTCATTAAATTTATCCAACTAATTATTTGATTCTCAATCATTTCACTCTTTTATATCTACGAATTTTCCAGGAAAATTAGAATCTTCTCATTTGATGAAATAAGGGAGTTGTCAGTAAAAAAATTTAATGGAAGTATCATTGCAATAATGATGTGTCAGAAAGTCCCCATTATGACACATCAATGTGATTTATCTACTGAACTTATTATCATACCTATGGTTGACCTTGATATAATCCTCAATAAGGAATGAGTCTCAAAATATGATGCCAAACTTTATTGTAAGAGGAAGGAAATTACAATTTGTGAGAAAGTTGTATAATTCCTTATCTTTAGAGGATAAGCTTCCTAACTATATTCTTTTCTAGATCCACCCGCAGTAGTACCAATGAATGAAATTATTTGGGAAGAGGGGAAATAAATCTAGTGATGAAGAAGGTAATAATTAAATTTAGGAGGTACCTATTGTGTAGAAATACATTGATTTATTTCCAAAGGAATAATCTACACATCCCTTAGACAATGAAGTTGAATTTTCTATTGATTTAATCCCCGATTAAAGGACAATATCAAAGAATACCTATGTAATGACCAATGTATAATTATTGTAATTGAAGAAATAACTAGATTATTTGAGTAATAAGGATTTCATTAACCCTAGTGTTTCACCATAGTGAGCCCATTTTTTCATTGTTGAGAATAATGATGGATCTATGAGGTTGTGTATTGATTATAGGAAAATCAATGTTTTTTAAATAAATAACAATTACTATTTACCGTACATTGATGACTATTTTAATCAACTTCATGGAGAACAATGTTTTTTAAAGGTTCATCTTTATTCTGGGTATCACCAATTGCTAGTAAATAAGGAAGACATTTTGAAGACTACTTTTCAGATGAGGAATAAACATTATGAGTTTATTGCAATTCCATTTTTATTGACTAAGAAACCCTCTATTTTTATGTACATAATGAACAAAATATATAAGGAATATATTGATGATTTTTTTGTATTCATTGATGGTGTTATGGTTTATTCTTCCATCTATGAGGACCATGAGAATCACTTGTAGATCATTCTTGAGACTCTTATAAGGGAAGAGTTATATTGAAAATTTAGTATGTGTGATTTCTGGATTCTAGATGTTCCTTTCCATTGCCATATTGTCTCTAATGATATAATATTAGTTGATACTACAATTTCAATGAAATGTGGAGAATTTCCTATAAAAAACAAAATTGATGTACATAGTTTCATTGGTTTGGAAGGTTACTATTGGTAATTCATTCAGAATTTTCCCAAATTAGATAACCCATTAACCCAGATTAAATTTAATGGGGTTATGTTTTTTTGTACCATGGAATGTGAATAATGATTTGATGAACTAAAAAGAAGTTTAGTTAATGATCTGATTTTGACTATACTATCTAGATGTGATGGGTTTTCCATAAATAGTGAAGCATCGATGAAGGGAATTTATTTTGTCCTAATGAAAAATGATAAATTTATTGAATATGCATCACGGAAAATGTGGAATCACGAAACGAACTATCAAACCCATGATCATTGAATTTATCTAGGCATGATCCAAGTATCACTTAGAGTGGGAGGGGATTAATCAATGATATCGTTTTTTTATTTTTCTTTGGAAATGAATCAAACATAAACTCCTATTAAATATTTCTTTCCATACTAACCACAATTCAACCACAAAAAATATGAACACAAGAATTTACATGGTTGACTACTCAAAAAGAGCAGCTACGTCCTTGGTATGGTTTCGAAACAATCCAAATCCATACAATCCTCTTGAAAACAATCATTTGATGTGGAATACAAGGGGTAGGTTTTTCCATTAGACTCGTGTAGCACTATGAAATTAATCCAATAGCGTGTGTGCTTATTCTAGAAAAAAATGATGAAAATCAATATTTTTGTGCTTCTTGGTTAGCTTTCAGAATGTTTTTAATTCAAAAAAATTATTCACATTCCTAACCAAAATCTGTAAGGAACTTCCTTGAGTCCTTTGCGAAGTATATTGTTTCCATTCCAAACAATATGTATCTTCCGTAAACTGAGTTGCACTGCATAGCACATGTTCTTATCGAACCACCTATTCATCCTTGAATTGGCTCTTCTTAGTGTACAGATAATGCACCACATACCACCTCCACTAACTATCTCTACATACCACATCCACATCCCGCTTCTACATCCAATATATTCATTCCTCTTCCGCATCCAACTTCTGCATCCCACCTCCACATATGACTTTCGTGTACAAATTGTTCATACCGCTTCCACATACAGCTTCTACATCCCGCTTATATGTACTACATCTGTGTACTGCCTCTGTTTATATGGAATTACTTATTTTGTGGACTTCGTCTTCATATTTAGAAAACTATTTCTTCTTCCATAGATAAATTATTCGTTTGCGGAATCTCCCCTCTGTGAACTAAATCCCTTCATGTAATTCTCCCTCATGAACTCTTCTAGATATAGCCAAATTCTTCCTCAGAGTGAATATGTAATCTTATGAAAATCACTCTCCTTTAATAATGGGATTATAATTCTTTATATAGGAAAAATTATCCGAAAATATAGGTAATCGAATTTATCAACTTTTTCATTGATGTACAACCTGCACCACATACCGTGCACGTCCCATGAACTAGTTTCCCTATATAGTGCATTTAATGCTTTCCTTCCATCGCGATGAATAAAATCTCTGCCTCTTGTGAACGACTCCCTTCACCGTGAACTGTCGTTATCCCATAAACTAAAAACATTCTATGAATCATGATCCACATTCAAACCATTTCCCCTACATGATCTGGATACCTTCTATGCATTCCGTGAACTATCCTTCATAGACCATGTACAACACTCCACATACCCCTTTGCAAAACTCTTCATTTTCCAAAATAACAAGATCTTGATTTTGAGGCCAAAAAATTTGGCAAACCCTGAGAAACAATGGCACCTTAAGATCTAATTCTGATATATCATCCATTTTTATCACTATCATATAACTTATTCAAACAAATATATGATTTCATCAAAAACCATATATTTTCATGATATATAGTCTTTGATCAAATATCTTTAGTAGTGTCATATTTTCTGAAGAAATTATTGAAACATTCCCCACTTAGATTAACATCATTCTTTCCAAACAATCCTGAATATTATTGGAATTACCTTTACTCCCCATTTCCTTCATAAGGATTTCATGAAATGTTCTCCAGAAAACATCGGATATTTGTGAAATACAAATCTGCAAATAAAACTAATATTTTCCAAGTATTTTTTTAAAGTGAATTGATTTTTTTTTAACGAAAAAAGACAACAATATTAAAAAGAATACTATTTTTACCTCCATGTTCATCCCACTTGGTCCCATAAATTATGAGTTAGTGGCTATAATATTCACTATGAAAATATGGAAACATTATCTCTATTGTGAAATATGTGAGACATACATGGTTCATAAGATCCTGAAATACATTTTCCCATAGAAAGATCTCAACATGAGACAATATATATGGCTTGATCCACTCAAGGATTATTATTTCTCAATACACTACCACATATAAAAAGAGAATAAGGTATTAGATTCCATGAGTAGGAAGGATCATAGAGTTCCAACCAGAATTTTTATTGAGAAGGATCCTATATTCATTGATCCAGTAAAAATGGATATGGAAATTTCTAAGGATGCGTAGTCGTCAATCATTTTCCTAATGATTGTAAAACCATCCTTATTAGTGAAGTGAAATAATAAACAATGTGAATGATGAAAAATTATAATACATTGTTCGTGAAGAGGGTGTTATAAAATTTGAAGAAATACTTTTTGTTACATCAATAAGTGAGATAAAAGGTTAATTGTTCGATGATTCCCATAGATCCAATTTCTCTATACATTATAGCAGCACAAATATGTATAGGGACACCGTGAAACATTTTGTACGGGATAAAATGATGTGGTATATTACTAAATTTGTGTTGATATGTTTAGTTTTTCAAAAATATAATGGTGGGAGGAAGTATCCAAAAGGAGTCCTAAAACCTCATCCAGTTCATGTGTAAAATAGGATGAAATTACTATGGATATTTTCATAGGGCTACCAAAGACTCCTAGAAATAACGATGCAATATGTGTTCTCATTGATTAACTAATTAGATATGAACATTTCCTTGCTATAAGATAATATCTGTCTCTTGATAATATTATTAATCTCTATATTAATGTGGTTTTAAGACTTCCCAATGCACCTATATCAATTGTTTCTAATCGAGACCCCCACTTTATATAAAAATTTTGGAAATTTCTCCAAAAGGATCTTCAAACTATGATTAATTTGAGAACTTCCTATAATCGTCAAAAAAATAGATAGTTTGAATGAACAATTCAAACAATAGAAGATATGTTATGTTCATTCTCAGGTGACGTTCAAGGTATTTGGGGTCAATACATTACTTTGGTAGTGTTTTCTTATAATTATAGTAACCATTAAGGTATTAAAATGGTTCCATATGAAGAATTATATAGAAAGAGTTATTGTACTCCAACATGTTGTAATGGAGTTTTTGAACGGAAATGCATAGCCCTAGAACATGTTTATGAGACAACAACAAAGGTGAAGGATATTCAGGATCTTATTAAAGCATCTCAATGTAGACAAAAGTGTTATGCTAATAATTAGAGGAAATATTAAGATTTCTAAGTGGTAGATCATGTTTTCTTAAAAGTATCTCCCTGGAAGGGTTTCATAAGGTTCAATAAGAAAGGGAAATTGCATTCCATGTACGTGGGACCCTTTGAAATTCTTGAAAGATTTTAAGTTCTTTCAAATCATTTGGAAATGAAGCCAAGCCTAAAAATGGTACACATTATGTACCATATATAAATATTATACAAAATTACATGACAAACCCAACCCATGTGCTAATATTTGATGATATATATTTGGATCCTGACATTTAAAAATTTGAAGAACCCATCCATATTATTGATACTATAGAAAAATTAATCAGGAATAGGATTACTCATCTGGTAAATGTAATTTGGATAAATCAAAAAATGGAAGAGAAAAATGGGAAGAAGATGATTCTATGAAATAGAAATACCCATATATTTTTATAAGGGAATACCCCTATTATTTGTAGGATTAATGTTTTATAGGATTGAATAATGTATCACCCTATGACTTTAACATATTTTTCTTTTTATAACACCTTGATATTTTATAGAGATAACATTGTATTCGATAGTGTGTATGACATGCAACACCAAGTGCGTAAGGGAATATAATATTTTGATTATTTTTAATATATTAACTATTTAAAATAGATTTCAAATATTTCAATGAATGATATATTGCTATCCAATCCTTTTAAATGTATCATTACATGATTTTAGACATAATTAACTATCAAATTACAAGCTATGGATCACTAGTTAATTGTAAGATTTGGTACATAAAACTAAAAATATGGGACTAAAAAAATTTCTTTTTTTATCAGCCATTATGAGCTTATAGGTTCCTATGAGTCTTTACATATATATATAGGATAACCAAGGGATAACCTGAACAAAGGGATGACATAAAAATCTCAGTAAGGTAATAAACATAATAATAAGGCATAGGACACGGTTTAGAAGGAAAAACATAATCATATAAAAAGGCACAGAACATGATTAAATAAAAGGAATAGTATCTTTGATTATATATTCCTAGATTCATAGTAATGTGTAAGAAAAATAAAACATGAATCTAGCATGAGTCAAGGATTATTTTACATAGAGTATAATGAGTCATGGCTAACCACCAAGACCATATTACATGGAGAAAGAGTCAATGATAACCCCCAAGATTGTGGTATATAATGTATCATGAGGATAAAAATTACCCAATGCAATTGAACAATATCTAAGAACACCCATTATAACATGTTCATGAATATGTTTTCCACAGTAAAAATCATACATAAGGAATCCAATGTAAAACTAAGAGTGACACATGGAAATAATTGGGTATCATAATCACATCGAAAAATTAAGAAATTGGCATATCATAAATGTGTTTGTGAAATAAAGGAATTAAATTATACATGGACATTCATAATGAATAGTTGTCATGAACCAAACATCATCGACATAAAAACCGGAATCAAATCCATCCCATGATAAGGTCCGAATGACATTGCCTATCCCCATGGGTAGGCTCAAGTGCAGGAGTGTCATTTATTTTGGTTTTAAAATGATTTATTTGAGTATCGATACATAAATTATCAGAACCTAAATCGATAAACCAAGTCAAAAAATTCATTACAAACAAGACTTAAAAAAATATAGAACTAAATACATGGGTTCAAACATATTACCAAAGGTCCAAGGAACATAAAATTATCATTCAAATATCCTTAAAGACACCACATTGAATGGGGTTGTCACCCAAATTCCTTCTCCACAACGCCGCACCATTGAAAGGAATAAACAACCCAAACTGATATCACCCAAGACCATGACTTTACCTATATCAAATATGAACAAGTCTACTTACACCCAAGGGGTGTATATAGGGTGTGAGTGTAATCCGAATAAGATACCACTAATATATTCTATATAGTAATCAATACAATATAAAATTCATGCCAGTTTTGATAAGAAGATTGTCGTGGAAGTAATTACTAAAAAAGAAACTTTTAAATGTAAAAAATTTTATAAGGGAATTTTCCATGAGTGCAAACATTTCAAAAAAAACATGTAATATACTGTATTATCCAGCCGAAACAACCATATTATAAAGGTAAATACAAAATATTCAATGAACACTTATCTCGGGAACACCCCTAGGAACTACTTAGTCTCTGGCCACATGTACCTCGTACCTCGGTGTAAAGTAACCATAACAAAATCCATTCTCATGCACAAGACAATAGTAGAGAACATACTAATAAATTAGTGGTCCCCAATCATCATCAATATAGTTTTTTAGTTTTGTCAATATCCACTTATCTTAATGAAACAGGGATACAACTGCTCCGGATCACTAGTGTACTAGTACATATCCACCCTCCTAGATACCTGGGCTTCCCCCATTGCGATCAAACCATAATCACAGGATACCAAAATCCATTAACAGATAAATACATCCTTTCTGGTCATAATAAACTGAAATTAGTAGCTACACATGATTTTCACCACTTACACTACTCAATAAAACCTATAGAATTTCAATAAAAAAAACTTCACAAAATTTAAATATGCCTTTCATACAAAATACATTAAAACCCCACTTTGAAAACCATGTGCACACCCATATTTACAAAAATATCATTTTCAGAAACCAAAATATTTATAAAAACCCATTGCATGAGTTATAAAACAACCCCAATTGGGATAACACAAAATAGATAACATTTAATTTAATAAAAATTTTGTACCTAAAAATCATTTTCATAACAAAAATAAAAAAAATAGATTTTATAGAATTTATAATGAAGGAGAAGTGTTCTAAAATGATAAATTAAGAATAGATAACTAATTTAGAATTGATTACCCATGTAATCACCTACCACAAGTGTCGAAAACCTCGAATCTTTGTGCGGATATTCAACTGTACCACCACCACACCACAAGGGTCATAGATTAAGCCTAAAACCAAATTAATAGACCATGAAATCCATGATAAAATCCTAGGTTCAAAATCCTACATGCTGAGCATAAGAAACATCATTAATAAGGGGATAAACCCCAAGAAAAAGGAAGGAACAAAGGAATAAAGTCACTTACTTGGGCATGATTGAAGATTCTCCACCAAATACCCCCTTAAAAATAGAGATACAAAGAGGGTTTGAGGTTCTTGGGAGGCTTCCATGGCTTCTAGGTTCGAATGGGATAAGAAAGGGGGAGTTATATAAACAACAGGATCCAAATAATGAAATTTAACAACATTTTTAATGATTTTAACAAGGATACACAATTTTCTTCAAAGTTTTAGAAAACTATGTGCCGAAGCCGTGCACCCCCTTTTATCAATTCAAAATTTTTCTAAACTTATTCAAATTCAAGGGGGATAGGGGAAACATAGGGGGAATATTAGGAAAACAATATTAGGGAATAAATTAACTTAAATGAATAAAATTATTGTGACAATAATAGGCATAGATCATGATTAGTAATGTCAAACTAAATTGATACCATGTAAAAATAATATTTAAGAAACTATAGAATTAACATATTTTAGTGCAGTTTAAGGGAAATATTAAAGAGAATTTAAATAAGAAAAGGGAATAATTTGTTATAAAAAACTATAAGTGAATTAAAAATGAGTTCCTAATAGAACTACTGATTTTAGAATAATAATGGTGTCTTAAAATAGATTAAAAAGTTCACTTTAAATTGAGTAAGAATCAGGGATGTTCCCATAAACCGGGCTTTCGTATGAGGAAAAATCATGTAGGGAATCATTTAAAAACACGTATATCCATGAAAAAGTAGAATGAATGGATATTGATACCTGAGTTATGAACATATACACATAAATTATAATATTTACATAAAAATAAATGATATTTTTATTTGGGTATAGTGAAAAAAATAACCTGAAGGAATAATGGGGATTCCTGTAAAATCATTTACCTTGAGTCTGAAGGTGTTATCCACCTGATCTTAATGCCTTGGTTAATAAAATTATATTCATTATTTAGTAGTTCTAGAACACTTTATACCTGTATTAAGTTTTTATCACTTTTTGATGGTTATTTATGGACATTTTTATGTGTTAAGAGGTTCAATTTCATAATTTAGGGGCGTTGGGATCCTTGGTTTTCAGGATCTGTGTACTTATATACATGTACAGAAGTTCATAGAAAGTGGATTAATTATCCAAAGTTTAACTTATATGTTACTAATGATCATGAAATAGTTAAATTGGTATTATATATCTATTATTTATGTAATTAAGATGAATAATTAGATAAATTTTCAATAACAATCATTCTGGTCTATTTTAGAGGTTTTTTATCCCAATGAACTAGTTTATTTATAAGTTAATATCATTTGTAAAAATTGATATATAACATTAAATATGATATAATATATATATTATAATCTCATCCAACGATAAAAATGGTTTTATGACCAGTGTTGATGATGAAACTGAATGATGAAAGCCCATCGTCCATGAAGGATGTAAATCGGCACATGACTGCCCGTATTTTCATTCTTAATGTAAAAGAGAGAGGAAAAGAGATTTGATAAATAATTATTAAATAAACATGATAAAATTATATTATATATAAGACACAATAGTTTTCCTTCTATTTTCTATGACGAGAGGTGAGGAGATAAGATGAAAATAAAGGAACTTCAAAAGAAATAAAAATAAATGGAAGAGGGTTTTACCTCTTGATTTTTTCTTCTTGAGAACCTCCTAATGGGATTGGTTTTTTCCTTTTTTAAGAAAAAAATATTCTAGACTAGGGTAAGGTGATTGGGAGGATATTTAAGTATAAATTGGAAAATGATTAAGTCTTGAGAGGTGGTAGGAGAAGAAGCGTTGATGGGTGGTATTTATAGTGGAGGAGAGGGGTGTTTTCCCATTATTTAAATCATTTGTTTATTATTTTGATCAGGAAATGAACTAGTTTTTTTCTTGAGAATAAATAAGGTAATTAGATCATGCGATTTTGAACCAATTTTTATTACATCTTCCCTAACTCAATTAATAGTGTATCTAACTTATAATGTATATATATCATAAATTATTGTATTTTACAATTCACATAAAATTCAATTATTTTTCGAAAATCACAAAAATTCTCCCAAATAATGTTCAACATGTATAATTCAAAAATTGAACACAATTTTATGAAAAAAATTTTATAAATAAGAGATATATTATTTTTAATTAAAACCATCAATTACTTGGAAAATACAAATTTTTAAATTAAAACTACAATTGTAACACTTTAAAAAAATAATTAAGGTCTCATAAAATTATCTCATAATCACAAGGCATGAAAATATTAATATATGATTAATATTTTATGAAAATAAATTTTATTTTAAATTATTAACTTAGTCATAAATTTTTAATTAAATATTTACGACTAACAAATATACCAACACTTAATTAATAATTTGAAAATATTTATTTACTTATTATATAATATAATTATATCATATTCTCACTTATAATATGGATATATTTTATCTATACTTTAATTACTGATATTTCAATTCAATTGGATGATTTTCTATTCATAAGGGTTAGAAAACGGTTCCAAAGAAGAAGTTACTATTACATATATATAAGTTCCTTAACTTCTAAAAGGATTCTTATTTCATTAATTCATCATTTATAATGATTTTTTCTGTTTTATATATGTGCTTATACATTATGAAATAATTATACTAAGGGAATTTCTATAGATTAATCATTGGGTCATTACAATATTCACCCCTTATGAAAATTATCCCTCAAAATTTCATTTTACATTCAAAGTTGAAAACAAGTGCGGGTACTACTCTTACATTGATTTATCTGGTTCCCATGTTTCTTATTCATACATAAGGTTCAACCAATGTACATTGACTAGGTGAGTAGACATGTTTCATAGAACTTTATCTCTATGACCCAAGCTATTCCTTGGATTTTCCATACAAGAATGACCATTCTCCAACTGTACCACCTATAATGTTAGTACATGTGATGGATCCTGTACGTACTTCCTCAAAAGGGATATGTGGAATATATATTGTAATTGAGACATGGTTGGTGGAATTTATAGTTGATAGGCCTGCACTCCAACAAAACCAAGGATCTCAAAGGGACTGATGTACGTAGGTCTTAGCTTCTCTTTCTTCCCAAATCTCATGATCCACTTCCATGTATTTATGAGGAGAAATACCATATCTCCAAACACACTCTTTAGGTCCCCTAGATGATTGTATGCATAAATAATTTGTCAAATTTAGGATACCTTGATATGTTGCTAAATTATTTTCACCATCCCTACTATTTCTTCTACCATTTCAAATCAAAGAAGCTTACATTAATTGACTGCAAAATAGCATGCCAATGTTCTCCACCTTTTTCTGCAAAGGGATTTATATAGAGCCTTTTATATGACCTAGTGGAAACTATTTATTTAGGAGTACTCAACTAGAGGAAGATGATTGTACCATATTTATTTGAAGTAAATAAGACACACAATCAACAGGTCTTATAGTTTCTAAATATTTTTCTATGATTGTTAATTAATTTTCAGATGATAGGCCGTACTGATGTTCAACTCAGTTCTTAGAGTATGTTAGAGACTTCTCCAGAACATAGAGGTAAATCCCAGATCTCAGTTGGAAATAATCGATAGTGGTACTACATAAAACCTTTCCACTTATTTGATTTATATCTGTGCAAGTTGATTTAGTGATAATTCCACTTCAATTAATATAATGTTAGATATCTTTGAAAGAAGATCCTTAATAACCCATATAGAATTGTTTCTTCTACGTGTCTTTGGATGTTCGGTGACAAAGTCCATGGTGATGTTTTCCTATTTCCACGTTGGCATGGTTAATGGTTTCATCATCCCTTTAAGACTTTTTCTATTCAGCCTTCACTCACTAACATACAAGGAACTTTGATTTATATTCAGTGATTTCCTTTTTAATATTATCCCACAAAAAGATCTCCCCGATATCTTGATATATCTCTGTGCTCCCTGGTTGAATAAAGAAAGTTGAGATATGTGTTTCATTCATAAGATCATTTTAATCTCTAGATCTGATGGTACACATAATTGTGATCCAAATATCATGACTCCTTCTTCATACACATGTACCTATGAGGATTTCCAATTTTTTATTTCTTCTACCCTTTTATTAATTTCCACATCAATTATTTGAGAATACTTTTTTTTCTCTAAGAGGGATGGCTGGGAAATTATTTGAGAAATGATTGATGATGTTCCCCCCTTAAGGATTACCGTGTCTATTTTTTGTAATTCTAATAATATTGGATCATTCTCAATTCTCATAATTGATTAATATGTAAGATATTTTCTACTTAGAGCATACACCGCCTTGTTTTACTTACAAATATGGTAGTGTATTGAGTAGGTGTAATCCTTGATAAGGTCTAACCATCTTAACTAGTGCATATTAAGCTCCTTCTATTTGAATATATTTTTGACTCTTTTGATCAGTATATATATTAGAATTCTCCCCATAGAGATAATACTGACATATTTTCTACATGAAGATCACAACTAACCACTCCAGATCATGCATGGGATAATTTTCATCAATAATATCAACTTCCTTGAGGCTTAGGCTATCACATTATCATTTTTCATCATTACATAGACTATTATTTTCTCTAAAGTAATTCTTTACACCACAAACTGTTCTACAATTTTCCGGAGAGTGAGTACTGGGGTAGTGAGAATATGCCTTTTGAGCTCCTTAATGATTTACTCACATACTTTAGGGAAGAAGAAAATCACTCCCTTCCATTTCAGCTTGGTTATTGGGTTTGAAAACTGTGAGATGTTCTTAAAAATCACCGGTAATACTCGGATAGACCGAGAAAGATGAAGATATCCATTAATTATGTTGTCTTGGGAAATTCTTAATTTACATTTTCATGGAAGGTTCCATAGAAATTCCATTACTGGTAATAACATGCCCCATTAATAATATATCCTCCGTCTAGAAATCATATTAACTGTACTTTGCATAATGTCTATCCCTTCTCAATTCCTTTAACATTTTATTCAAATGCTCCTAATGATTATCCTTTATCATAGATTATATTAGAATATTACCGATAAAGACTAACTAATTTTTTTAGTTGATCTATAAATATTATATTCATTAAATCCATTAATATTTATAGATAATTAGTTACTCTGAAGGATGTCACTATGAATTCATAGTGTCTATACCCCGTTTGAAAGGATTCCTTGGGAATATCTTCCTTCCTCACCTTTAATAAGTGATATCCCAACCAAAGGTCCTCATTAGGGAAATAATAGGCCCAATATATCTGATCAAAGAAGTCATCTATCTATGCTAGGGGAGACTTTTCCTTTATCTAGATTTTATTGAGCTCATGATAATCGATGCATAGGGGAATTGATACATCCTTCTTCATGATGAAGGGGACTGACACACCCCATAATAAAGCACTCGGGTGTATAAAACCATTTCCAAATTCTTCTGTAACTACATATTAAGTTCTTCTAACTCAATGATGGCCATTATATGATGCGTCTCTGATATAGGTAGAGATCTAGTAATAGGCTCAATTGAAAACTCATTCTCTTGGTTCGGGGAAGTGTATCCAATTCTTTAGGGAATGCATTAATGTAATACCTCACTATGAGAATGTATTCGAGCATGATCATATATTTTCTATCAATCATTTTATATGGATATGATTTCTCATAAGGTAGTAATATCCTAACTTGAGACAATGACTCTAAAGGAGATTCATCATCCTCCTTATAATTTTATATAATCGGAGGATGTTTCTTGATGTACATAGTGATATCCCTTTCCAGATCGTTGATGTTTTTTTTTGAATAAATATAGCTGATCCATTCCCAATATAGCATCGATCACCACCAAAGGAAGTATGATAATATTTTCATGGAGGTTCAGTCCAAAAACAATTACTGTGGTGGAATTATATACTTTGGATGCAATAACTACCCAATTTTATGTTCTCAAAGATAATTCAACCATCATATTTTGATTTGATGTTTGAATATTTCTACTAAACTTTAACAATATGAAGGAATCCATAGAACCAGAATCAAATAGTATGATCACTATTCTTGAATGATTAACTATAATAGTTGTCACCAAATCTTTGTCTGGATCAACATCAGCAGTGGTGATATCATAAGCCCTTCCTTGTTTCCTTAGAGTTTATTGTTGATAGCATCTGAATAACCTAGGCTTATGGAATTGGATTAAAAATGATCATGTTCATAGTAGTAGAAACACTGCACTATAAGTTGTGTATTGATCTAAACCATCCATTATTCTTCCACATAAGTGTAATTCCTCATATCCCTTTGGTCGTTATTATCCAAATTCCCCATTATTCCACATTTGAATCATTTACTAGTTCCCTTTAGGCAGTTCCCAGGATGCTTATTCCCACAATTTTTACATGTGGGAAATTCGGTCTTCCTTCTGACATGAGACTTATTTAAATATCCACCCATATTATAATCATTTATTTCTTTTTTTCAATGGTATTATGTGACCATTGAGAGTCTCAGATATCTATTTCAACCTTGAGGGCGCAATAGAATATATAATCATAACTACCAAAGTCCTGGATCGCCAATTCATTTCATAGACTCAACTTTAATCCTTTAAATAAGAGATCCACATTTTTTGGAGTTCATGAAAATTTCTGAGGCATTTTCTATTAGTCTTATAATGTTTTATTCATATGCTTGATAAACTCATCTTCCTTCTACATAAGTCTAAGAAACTCTCTTTCCAATTTGATATGGAGGGTTTAGGGAAAATATTAATTAAAAAATATATTCTTGAATTCCTTCCAATGTACTAAATCAATTTCCTCCTTGGACTTTGTATTTGTTATCAACATACACCACTTATCATATTCCCCATCAAAATAATTGACCAATGGAATATCATTCTCTTTTTATGAGAACTGAATGAATGAAAATATCTATTCAATAGAGTTAATACACTGTTCTTAGAGGAGGGGAATTAATGATCCACTAAACATGGGAGGCCATTGATGCATAAAGGGTTCGATAGCAACTTTCTCTCTCTTACGAAAAGGAGGGTGTTCCACATGATTCAAGTTATTATTCATAATTTTATCCTGTTGAGAATGTACAATCAAGAACATTTGAGAACGAATTTCCATCATATTTGGCATATCATTAAGGAAATCATAAAATTTTCTATCACATTAATTTTAGGCATTTGTTCTTTTTTTCCACTCCATTAACTAAGAAGAAAAAAGTGTAATTAGGGGGACTTGGATACCTATCATCCTAAAAGGAATCATTTAACATAAAGGGATATATAAAATTTTAATGGAAAAGTATATCATAACTTGTGAATCTATAGACTTCAATTTAGGTTATCCATGATCTGTTTTCTAAAATATTTTCTTTGATCCATTAATAGTGGTATGTATTGAGCTTCTAATTTTACCAATGAATATCCATCATGAGTGTCAAATCAGGTGTGTAGTATGGTCTATTGTCACGTACCTGGATACCCTGAGTCAGTCCCGGAACAACTTTTCAGAGTAGTTACACCTAGGTACATCAAATCTAGAACCACATGTACTTCTAGTGTCTATATAGAGATGTATTTTCTTTATAAACCACTTACTATATACTAACCAAAATTTGAGGATGTTATCTCATACTTATTATTATCGATAGGGTTCGTAATGATGTTCTATATTAATAGTATCAAGAAATAAATAATCTTTTCCTCTGATGCGAACTCTAGAATCCCAAGACTTATAGACATATCATTAGATGATTTTAAATATAATTGACTATCAAATTACAAGCCAAGGATTGTAAATTCCAGTGTCTTAGAATACTGGGTACATAAAACTGAAAACATGGGACAAAAAAAATTTCTTTATTTATCATCCATTATGAGGTCACAATATATTTTTAGCCCTTACATCGATATATGATAACATAGGTATAACATGAAAAATTGATGTTCTAAAAATCATGTTAGGGGAATAAACATAAGAATAATGCTTAACACAAGGATTAAAAGGTATAATTAATTGATATAATAATAAATGGAACAAGATTAAATAGAAGGAATAATAACACGGTATAATATTATAATGGATTCATCATAATTTGGAAGAAACATAAAACATGACTAAAGTGTGGGGTAATGATCATTGTACATAGAGGAGCACGAGTCAAGGGTAACCACCAAGACCGTTTGACATTGATCATGAGTCAAGACAAACTACCAAGATTTTTGAAAGTAAAGTCTCATGAGAATAAACATTACCCAATGCATTGGAGTGATTTTGGGGCACAACAAGCATAAAAATATCAAGAATTTGTGTTCCACATGAAGAACCATACATAATGAGTAAAATGTTACGATAAGGGTTACCCATGGATTGGGTATCATAATCATGTCAAAATTATAATAAATGTGATTATCATCAAATTTTACATCAAATAAAGGAATTAAATTAGTCATTGAAATTCATAATGTATAATAGTCATATATCTTGATTAGTTATGTCAATATAAAGTTACAACATGTAAGAATACTATTTGAAAAACATTAGAATGAAAAACATTTAGTGCGGTTTAAAGAAAATATTAAATAGAATTTAAAGTAAAATATGGAATAATATTTATATAAAACCATTAGTGAACAAAGAACATTTTTATTATAAAATAGGTGATTTTAGAAAAATAATGGTGTCTTAAAATAGGTTATAGAGTGAACATAAAAGTTGGTAATAATTTGGGAATATCCCTTAAATTAGGCCTTCTTAATAAGAAAATCGTGTACGGAACCTTTTTGAAACATATATATCCCCAAAAAAGAAGGGTGAATAGACCTAGATACATGAGTATGGAACATATAAGTAAAATTTATAAAATTTATATAAAAATAAAAGAGAATTTGATTTGGGTGAAAAGAGAAAAATAATAACCTAAAGGAATAATGGAGGTTCTGGTAAAATTATTTACCTTGTGTTTGAAAGAATTCATCAACTGGTCTCAATGTAATGGATAAAAAAATTATGAGAATGAGATCATGTAAAGAACACCTTCAGACTAAAGGTAAGGTAATCTACCAGAACCTCCATTATTTCTTTGCGTGAATGACCCCATTTACTCTCCCGCTTCTATAAACCAGACCATCTTCCTCCCTTCTCCTAGATTTAGGTTTTCCCTAAAGTCCCTAATATGTTCAAAGGATTCCCAAAACTATTGATCTCTTCCCCAAAGTTCAAGACCACATATTGATTTATTGAATTTTTTATGATATCTTTGTTCAAGCACTGAGGTCCTTCAGTGGACACTTTCAACCTTCATATTAGTGGATCCTGGGGTTTACAAGAATATGATATGGTGGGACTTCTCGATTCCAATCCCATATTTGTTAGATTTGAATATGAGGAAGACATGATTCTCACCTAGTCTGGTGCTCCCCACCTCTGCAACAATTTGATATTATTCCTCTTCTAGTTGTCTTATTACTTCCATTGAAAAATGATTCACCAACTAGGGATATTAGGGTAATATTTTCAGAATTACCTCTTCTATTTCAAAATATTACGATCCTTTGAATGTTATAAAATCACTTGGGTCACTATCTCTGATATGCCAACATTTATTGAGAAACACATCACCAAATTTTCCACAAATATATTCCAGAGATGATGTTTCAAAGGTGGTTACTGAGTATATCTGGGTAACCATTGGAGATGAGTTTCATTACAAATAATCTGCTCTATTTGAATCATGGATTGGTTTCTATTCTTCTTTCAATAAAATATGTCATTTATTGGAAGTGTGTAGGATTAGTTTTACAACTTTATATCATATATAGGAGATGTGTTTTGGGAGTATTGATGAAGGAATTGAAATACATGAGGTCAAGGAGATAGTTTGGAATACCTACTCTTTATACACAATACTGATCCTAAAAAATCATGTGGTCTTATTAAGGATTACTCCACTCAGAATCAGGTGGCATATCTTGACCAAAAATACTTAGATATCAATGAAAATTCGAACCTCAACATGGAGGGGGTGGGTGAACCAGGATCTATATAGGTTCTTCTAGCTTTAGAAGTTCATGTTTATAGGAATACCCTTGGAGAAAACATTCTCAATTGAACCATTAAGCTGATGGTAGTGTCTCTGGATCCATGATTCAAGGACATATTCGTAAGGTTGTATCATGATTTGGGGACTTAGAAGATGACAATTCCAGTCTCACATGTTCCTTCCTCATTGATGGATCCCTCCTTTTCTTATTTAGTGATGTCAAATGAGCTGGTTAATGGTCAGGTGGATAAGTAGGTGGCTTCTTCTAATAATGAAACTATTCAATCTGAAGTATGAGTGGTTACATATAATTTTAAATCCCTTGATCTGAATGTGATACTATCTATAGGTTAAGGAGTGAATATATAATGTGAATAATCAGATTCAGTTATGTCCCAAAACTGTTTCTCTACATTGGATCGAGTTGGAAAGTAGAATGTGTATCATGAAGTATGGAAAACAATTATCTCATAATGGAAAAGAAAATATGGCTGAACTCGATCTCTAGAATCAAGTGATAGTGAGGTTGATTCTCAATTAATAAAGGATCATGAGAAATCTCATGGTCACAATTTGGTTGGATTTGGATCAATAAAGGGGAGTCAAGGAAAAACTCTCTTTGGTGATTCCATGATCCAAAAGGGGTGGAAATGGAAATACCTTGAAAGGAATACTCGAATACCCCAAAAATAATCATAACCAAATATTATTCCACGATAATGAGTAACGAGATTGAATCTAAATCTTAGGAAAAAAGATGAGTGTCGAAACTCAAAATGAAAAGAAAAAGGTTGATCACATTGCTTCTAATGAACCAGAGAAACATCTTAAGCTTATTCATCACTTAAACAATGAAATGTAGGTTGATACCATGGAGATCAAGGCCTCCAAGATGGAGAAGGAGAAATTCATAGAAGGGAAATTCGTCTTAATTATAATAAAGTTTAAATGGTTTGGATAAACAAATATGATTGGATCTTAATTCACTATATATATGAATGGATGATCAATACGGAGAAGTACATTCATTCATTGGACAAGATCATCACACATTTTTAGGATCTTATCAGGGATTCTCCAGATTTCTATGTTTTTGATCTTCAATGGGGCTTATATCGGGTAAGTAATTCGACCAATTTTATCCTCATTTTCAATGACTATGTGGCATTCTTTTATGGTTAACTACTTTTATCCTGAACATGTTGGGTTTCCCATTTATGCTTCTTTATGGTATAAATTCTATTAGGGGTTACACTATTCCCTTAAACGTGTTTTTAGAAAATTGAAAATATTGATTGGGTGGATAATAAAACTAGATTCATTAATTAATATGTACATATAATTTTATAAATGGATTTGATTTAGTATAATACTATTAAGTTCATTTATGTCATTTTTATGGGTTAAGAGTTTCAATTTCATTGTTTTGAAGCATTGTATTCCTTGGTTTTGAGGATTGGTTTACGTCTATACATGTATGAATGGTTATATAAAGTTTGTTAATTATCCATAATTGAACATATATGTGATTAATGATAATCTATATGTTAAATTGGTCTTATAAATCATTTATTTATGGAATGGGTATGAATTATTAAATGAATAGTTAATGATAGTCGTATGGGATTATTTTGAAGATTTTCGATCACAACGAACTCATTTTGTTTTATAAATTAATATAATGATTAACAAATAATTCCTGAACATTAAATAATATATAAAACATTTATTATAATATATTTAAGCCATGAAAATGGTTTTGTGGCCAGCATTGAAGATGGAATTTAAATATAAATGAATATCATCCAAAAATGTGGTAAATTGGACACTCATTGTTGATGTTTTCGTTCTTAACGTAAAAGATAGTGGATAAGAGAATTGATGAATAATTTTTCATAAACATGATAAAATTCCAATATATTTAATATAATGGATTTTTTATTCTATTTTGATGAGGGTAGTTGAAGATAGAAAAATAAAATAAAGGAACTTGAAAAGAAATTAAAAGAAAAGGAAGATGGTATTTAACTTATAATATTTTTATAACACAAATTAAAATATTTTAATATTCTTAAAAATTCATGTATTTAAGAAAAATCCCAAAAATCCACCCTCACCATTTTTTTGACATGTACAATTCAAAAGACGAGCTCCATTTTATGGGAATAACTATCTTAATATGGAAAAAATAATATTAAATTATAATTATAATTATCTTAGAAAATAGTTTTTTTTAATTAAAACTGATTTTATAAAACTTTGAAACATAATTAAGGACTAATAAAAATTATATCATAATTATAAGGCATAAAAATATGAATTTATGATTAAATTTTTTAAAAATAAATTTTCTTTTAGATTATTAATTTAGTTATACAACTGTAATTAAATATCTGTGACTTACAAAAAAATACCATCATTTAATTAATAAATTTTATAATACTAATTTACTTATACTATGATATATTTATATCATATTTTCACATATATGATGGAAATTTTTTGTACGTTCATTTCTGAGGTTATTATTCAATTGTCCGGTTTAATATTCATAAGTTCCACATTACTGTTCCGAAGTTCAAGATACTATTTAATCCATATAGGTTCCATAACTTCTAAAAATGATTATTATTTCATTAATTCATCATTTATAAAGCTTGTATTGTGTTCTCAATGTGTTTATACCATATTAAATAATTATAATAATGGAATTTATATAGATAAAACTTTGAGTTTTTACATGAAATAGTGAGTTAGCTTGCATTACACACAAGTGCGATCTTTTTCGATAGCTTACGATACACCCAAGCCCGAGTTTAACCAAATAATAATATATTATTAAAAATTATTATTTAATATAATAAGATATAAACTATACAATATAATTTTTATTAAATAACTTATTAAAACATTATTATTATATAGATTTAAAATGAATTCATTTTTTACCTATTAATGAGAACAAAAATAATAACCAATTGGATAGAAAAAGAAATATTATTTTTTATGCTTCCAAAGTAGTTTTATTTTAATAAAAATAATTAATTATAATTATAGAATGATTTAAATGAAAAAAATATATTATATATATTCAATAAAATATTTTTTATATTCATCTGTTAGATTTGGAATGCATAAAATAACAAAAAATTCTATTTTACACATAAAACTCTATATCTTTATAAAGAAAATGTAATACCTTTTAATAGAGAACCCATTTTAAATATTAATTTTCAAAAAATAATTTAATTATTGTGTTAGAATAAACTGTATATTTTATATATAATGATAAAAATAATGTTAAGGTGAATTTTTTATATTTTTTAGAAACATATCATTTTAAGGTATAATTAAATATAATGAATTATATTTCAAAAAAGCTTTTCATCTAAGTTATTTATATGGGTAAATTATAATTTAAATTGAATTTAAAACTTAAATAGATCATATTTGTATCCATTTAAAAAATTTATTTGATTGGAATCAATTTCACTTTGAAATTGACTATAAAAACATAGTAAATATTTAGTTGTTTTTACTTTAAAGACCCACATTGTCGTCCAACATGATGGATTAAATTCAAATCAATTTATGACAATTATATGATTAAAATTAGGGGAAAAGATTCCATATTTATAATTAGAAAAATTTATATTATCTAACAATACCAACTTTATTTTTGACTAACAAGATTAATGAAATCGATTACAATTATATACAATGATTAAGGTAAAATTAAGCTTAATAAGGGAATAAACCTTAACCATAGGGACCCAAATGACCTATAAAATTTTCTAAAAACTATCCAATATCCTTATTTATACCCTATTCTACATTTTACAGAATTGGTTACATTATGGGATCTACATTCAACTTGAAAACCATGTATAGAAATCTTTTTTCAAAATATTACAAGAGTGCCACTCCTCCACTATAAAAGGCCACCACATCTCCCCATTCCTCACACCTATGAAACCACTTAGGTTCGAACAAATTCTACACAAATTTCTCCCCAAAATCTGACCCTATATCCTTGAAGCATCTCTTTTATATGTAAGCCTTCCAAAAAATCCATTTGGAATAAACCAAAAGGAGTTTCCATATTTTTAAGGTAACACCTTCCGATGATATCTTTTCATTCATTTACTTTTTCACTGCATAATATTTTATTATTCCAGGGTCATATAATAAAAAAATCTCTTAAATAAACTTTTACGTTGTTTTATTTATTTTCCAAGAAATAATAACACTCACTTTTATATAATGATTAACAAAAATATTCTTTCTAGGTAGGGTGAAATATCGTCTCATGAAATGATGATTGTTCATTTTTCATTTAGTCACTTTCATATTTGACCATTATGAATGAAAATATATTAATATTTGTTATAAATAATATTTATTATGTTTTTAAAATTTTTTAATAAATTTTATAACACTTAAATTAAAAAAAATCATTTTTGTGTGAACAATATAACATCATTTTGGAAAGTATGAACTACCACCCCCTCAAACCGATATGATTCAATCACACTAAATATGGGACATATAATGGATAATATTAATAAAAATATATGAAATATATTACATAGATATGTTACTTTAATTTGAATATGTATGTATATAAATATCATTTTTTTTCATTCTTCAAAAATATGACTACAAACTGAAGGTAGCATTCATGCCTACGTACGAACTAGAGTCTACATTAACAATTTATTAAATTTCTTATCAAGAAACATTATAGATTATTATAGATACTTATATAATGGATATATATAATTCTAACATCATGGTTAATTTTTTGGATATTTTTAAACCATGTTTTATTTAATAATAACAACAATTAAAAAGGTAAAACATACTCGACAAAGAAGGAGACTACCTCCTGAAATTGTTAAAATAATGAATGGTTATTAAAAAAAAGGTACTAAGATATTATAAAAGGATAATATATGATATCATAAATATAAATATGTTTTTATTATATGTTAGTAAAATTTTTAAATCCCTTATAAAAGAGGTTAAATGGAGCTTACCTGAAAGGAAACACACGGTAAGAGATTATCATCTCAATTTTTACATCCATGTGCTAAATGTCATGTCACCACATACAAATTTTTTGTGGTGTATCTACTGAACCTTTTCATATATTATACCATTTATAATTTTTTTCTTTATAGTATTACAACTTTTCAATTAATATTATTACTTCAAGTGGTTTATGATTTGATATTCTTCAAAGTGGTATGTGACACTTTATATTGTCTAAATATCATTTTCCTTAACAAAAACATTAATGATATTTCAATGGAATTTCCATTCGAGAAAATTATATGACCATTTTTCAACAAAAAAATTAATTTTATCTCTTATGGTTATTCATGAACATTGTTTAGTATTAGTACCATTCTTCTACTCTTTGGTATATAAAATATTTTAGAGAATTGTTTTTTTAAAACATTACCTTATTTATCTCTTTAGTTGGAGAACCTATTTCTCTTAAAAAACAATTTTTTCCTAAAAAAAGTCAAAAAATATTGTAAAATTATATGGTAGTGATATTTTTACCATTTTTTTTTCTTTTACCAATGTTTTCAAAGGAATCTTATTTTCACATTCCCAATAAGGAATTTTGGGAACCTTTTTACCGTTTAAAAAATATGTTCTTTTACCTTGTACAATATTCATGTATTTATTCATAATTATTTCATTGAATATCCATTTTAATGTCTTAAATGTTACATTTTAATGAAACTTTTTACAAAAATTATTTTCAAAGAAGAGGGGTTTCAAAAGGTTTTACAAAACAAAAGGATATTTTCCTTCAGAATGTTTATAAATGAAATTTTTATCATATTTCTATTAATTTTCATTGAAGCCCTTTATTTTTACACCACATGTGATTTTCTGTATTGATTCTATCCTTATAATTCATCTAGATAGTTTATTATTGGTTGGGAGAAGGATAATATTCACATTAATTTCCATGAATCATTTTTATTCAACTTGAAATATCCATTCTCCAATGATCATTGAACATTAAATTCCCCATAATTATGCATTTCATTTATCATGGATATTACTATTTCATAAAAAAAATCCATTTCGAATACAGTGTCTTTTTTGAATTTTATTTGTTTATTAGGGGAAATATTTATAATTATTTATTATTTAATTAATATAGGTATTTGACAGGGAATATTATTTATTTTTATTATTCTATATGAGTAATGAATTGGACTGGTAATGATGGGTGGAGATCATACTTTATATAGATCCCTCATGTATTGATTGGTTATCATGAGAATAATAAGTTGCACAAATTGATTGGGTTTATTCCCATAATTTAAACTTCATTGTGAAAGGTCTTGACAGTATGGGTTTTAATGTTCCATAGATTTAGTGTCTATTAAGAAAGAAGTGCCCTCATTTAGTTTCAATTATTATTCATCCATGATATTTTTCATTGAAATATATATGAATACATTTAATTTTCACATCATTGATTAAATGGAATGTGTTTCTCTTTCTTATCATAAAATATTCATTTTTTCCATTTATAGATAAATAAATGGAAAGTGTTTTCATTTACCTTACCTTAATTTTTTTTAATTTTCATTAAAACATATTGATTATTTTGGAATGTGTGTTATGTAATTTTCCTTTCCATGTTAATTTATTCATATTTATGTTTTATTTCTTCTTTTATACTTTACACATACTAAGTATTCGATCTCACCATTACTATGTTTCTTTCCCTAGGAATTTGATAAGAAAACTATGAAAGATATGTATGTATTTACTGGAAGGATTAGTGTTATACTCAAATTTATTTATTTATAAAAAAAGTAAAGAAATTATTTTGTAATTTGTGTAGTCGTTTTTAATATAATACTTATTTATGTATTTTGTTTACCAAGATTACTAAACAGATTGGTAGTTCTTTGCTTGATTACTTATAATTATTCCAATGAAATTAGTAGTAGACACTACATTTCAGATATCCAGGGTCATTCCAATACAATTATATAATAAATTTAATTTTTTTGATAGATTTTTAATCACACAACACTAAGTTAGTATTCAATGTACACACCACCCGCTTAAAGAAAACACGATTTAGTCACATTTTAAACAATTAATTATATTATAATATAAATAGAGAATTTATATATTAATTTTTTATTTTATATGTCAAATAATTTATTTAAATTCATTCAATATATTTTAAAGGCATAATATAAGAAAAAATCTAATTTTACACAATAAAACCTATATTTTTATAAAAGTAGTTTTACCGCCTTTTAATGGAGAATATATTTTTAAAATATATTTTTGACATTTTATAAACATTATATGTAAAAATAAACCTAATTTTTGAATTAGGAGTTCTATAATTATATTAGATTGAATTTTCGGTATTTTTTTGATGTTTAATTTTTATGATGAATAGTAAAAAATACTGAATTAAAATTAAAATATTCTTCTTTATATAATTTATTTACAAGGATAAACTATAATTTAAATTTTCATTCATGTAAAATTATTAAAATAATATATATAGTAATCTAATTTTTATCATTTTAATCAAATTCATTTTGAAATTGAATATAACATCATAGGAAACTTTTGAGCACTTTTACTTTGAAACCCCGTTTTTTCATCCATTCGGTAGGATTAAATTTAAATTAATTTCTCTCACTTATGTGATTATAGTTTTTAGAAATATATTCCATAATTATATTAATCATAATTTATATTTTAAAATATGTTCAACTTAGTTTTTGATCAAAAATAATAGTGAAAGTAATTAAAATTAATTACAACGATTTAGAGAAAAATTATATTCGGAAGGAACTAAACCTTAAACTTAAGGGCCAAAATAACCTAAAAACATATGAAAAATAAATTATATTTTCATATATATACCCTATAATCACTTATATAATTTTTTACCTTTATTGGAGCTATATATTATGGTAAATATTTGGGTGGATATCCCATTTAAAAAATTTATAAGAATGCCACTCCTCCTTCACTATAAAAAGCCACTGACCCTTACTATTTATTCAAACCTATCAAGACCTTTGTATGATCCAAATTCTTCCCAAATAATTTCCCAAAATATATCCACTCACCCTATATGCCTAAAATTGTGATTAAATCCAAACAAGAATCCATTTGGTGAAAACTATATGAAGTTTCCTTAAGAAGAGTTAACTTTCATCCACATGCATTTTTTTACTTTAATTCCTGATACATGCCATTAATTTCACTTTTTATTATGTTTATAATGTTTAAAAATCATATTAAATATATTATAGGTTTTATGTTAATTTTTCTACCTATATCTCCACACACTTCCATCAAATGTGTAATGAACTTATCATATTTGTGTATGGTGAACTACTGGTGCGCGAAATGATGTGGTTCATTTTTCCATCAATGCCCCTCATGGTTGTAAATTATGATATAAAACTATTTATATATGACATATTTGATATTTATTTTGATTTAACACTTCATAAATTTTTATATAAGACATACCATAATTCTTTCCATTTTATGAGAATATGATAACTTCATTTTTGGATGTGTGGACTGCATCCTTCTCAAAGCGATGAGATTTATTCACGATATACATATAATGACATAAGGATGGTCTTAATAAAAATATGTGACACGTATTAAATAAATATAATACTATAATTATAATATAAAAACATATATATATATATATATATAATTTATTTTTCATTCTTCTAAATACAACAAAGAAATGAAAGCAGTGTTCTTGTGATCATACAACCTACCATCTCCATGAACAGTTCATTTAATTTTCTATCTCAAAAACATTTGGATTAATAAAAATACATATATAATGAATATATATATTCATTAAATAATGATTTACATTCATAAGGTGATTATATCAGGATCTAATTAATAGTAACAACAATTAAAATGTCAAAACATACTCGAGAAACTAGGCTATTAACACCCAAAATAGTGAAAATAAGAACAATTTCTAACAAAAGGGTTATAAGATATAATTAGAAGATAATATATGATATAATTAATATTAATATGGTTAAGGAATTATTTATTAACATTCTCAACACCATTATACAGTAGGTTAAAAGACAATCACACAAAAGGATATGCAAGTTAAGGGATTTTCATCTCACTATTTACACTTCTAAGATAAATGTCATATTCACCACTTAATTATTTTATGTGGTGTATCCAATACCAATTTAAATGTATTATATAAATAATCCTTTTCTATTTATGGTATTTAATTTCTTTCACTTTGAATTATCTCATCCAATGGGTATTGACATGAAAATTTACATGTGGTAGCAATTATCTTTGCAATCCCACATTATTTTATGATTGTTAACTTTATCTTGAAACAATAATTTCCTTATATAAATTTCTTATTATAGATAAATTTTTAGATATCAATACACTTATTTTAATGGTATAACTTTTGAAGAAACTGTATACCAGTTTTATATAAGGTGTATACAAGGGAGTTATTTGATAACTGGGGAAATATTGACAATACACATCATTTACTCAAGGAAGATATTTGATAAGGAAAATTTTACATGAATTAATTTTATCAATAAATATATGAGGAATTATTTTGATAGCTATGAAATGTGTGGGTCCCATTTATAGATATCCTCTCAATGCATCGGTAGTCTCGTGAGTTGATTTTGTTGGTGAAATTATATGGATTTCTACCTGATATGCTAAACTATCTTGTGAAAGGTATTGATGGTAAAAGTTACATATATCTAGGAAACATAGAGTCCATTAATTAATAATTTACATCATTTAGATTCAGTTTTTATTTATCCATGGGATTTTTTATTTGACATTATCTATGTATGTAGTTCATTATCATTTTTTTAATTAAAAGGAATGTATTTTTGTTATTTACATTTACATATTGATTACGCATTACCCAGTTTGTTTAACTGGAATGTGTGTTCAATTATTTTACATTACGTATTGTTTATTATTGTTTATTCATGATTACTTATGTTTTAGTTAACCTTACTGAGCATTTCATCTCACTGTTATTTTTATTCTATTCCATGGGATATAAAGATGAATCTGTGGAATGAGTTTGAAGGATTCAGTTTACCTATATTTGTAATGTATCATGTTTTATTTTTTATTTAAAAATATAATATGTTTATAATATATGTAATAAGGTTTTAGAAAATTTATAACCTAATTGGTCCTTCAGAATTTGATTCTATGAAATCATGAAAATCTAATATATTATGGCACTGACTCTAGTCTTCTAGGGTTGGGGCATTAGAATATCCTTCCAAGTTGATCAATTGAAAAGTAATATATAATTTTAATTAAATGATTTTTCTTTATAAGATGATTCACCTAATCCCATATAACATTATTTCTACTTGATTTCTTCATAATACCAGTGAAAAATTCCATTGTGATGTTTTCACATTTCAATGTAGGTAAGGGTAATCATTTCATCATACCTTTGGACTTTTCCCTTGCAACCATCACCTCATGAAATACCAAGAATTTTGTTGTATATTATCTGATCTCATTCTCTATGTTTTCCCAAAAAAATCTTTTGGATATCCAAATACATTTTCATGGTCCTAGGTGGATGGATAAGATCTATCTATTTCATGATTCGATAGATCGTTATTTTTCTCAGAATTTTATAATACCAATTTTCATTACCCAAATATCATTACTATTTATTTTTTAATTTTAATCATTTAGGATTTAAATTTCCTAATATATTCCACTTTTTTCTATATTTTCTTACCATATCTTTGATAATCTGTTGTCTTATATAGAAGGGTTGGTTGAAAAATTAATTGAGAAATGAATAATGATGTTCATTACATTATGATCCTCTAAACAACTTATTATTGTTTACGAATATTGGTTATTTATAAATTCTTATCATTGATAAGGTTTACAAATCATTTCAATATAATGAATATTCCACTTTATTTTTTTCTGGGATGGTAGTGGATCGAGTAGGCATAGATCTTGATCTTCTATGAACATCTTTGATGTATATTATCAAGCCATTATTTCTTAATATATACTCAAGGCTATTATTATCAATATAAATTTAAAAATTCTTCCAATAGATATAATTCCTTGATATATTCAATGGGAATATTTCCTTAACAAACTCAAGATCATGCGTTCTGTAGTTCTTCCCTTGAAATTAAATTTTTTTGAGGTGTAGGTAATCACTTTAACAATCTACATTAGAATATTTCCAAATACATTATTTGAAGCATCACAATATACCATGAAAATTTCCCCCATGAGGGTCTCATGAGATATGGTATATTGATAATCCTATTTTTCAATTCCTAAAAGATCTCTTCCTATTCACCAATCTATAGAATATTTACACTTTTTTGAGTTATCTTTTTTATCTTGTTTGATAAAAATGAAAGGTTTTTTAAGATCATTAGTAATACCCAAATAGTCCATGAAAAGTATGGATCTTCCTTATTGAAGATTGTGTGGTCCACTATTAAATCACATTTACCTTAGAAGGGTCCTCATATATCTCTTTTTTATCGAAAAAATTCTCCGATAATGAATATATTCATTATGTTCACAACAATTTCTAGAGAATTGGTGAGTCTAAGAGATATAATTACAAAATCATAATGTCCATAGCTTATTCAAAAGGAATTCTTGGTAATAACTTCTTTTTTAACATTTAATTGGTTATATCCATACCTAAGGCCAACCTTAAAGAAATAATAGGCCCCACATAGTTGATTGAACATGTCATCTATCTATGGTAGGGGATATTTTTTAAAAATAATAATTTTCTTGAGTTCATGATAATCAATAAAGACGCTCATTTATCAATACTTATTCTTTATAAATATTATTGGTTCATCCCTTGTAATATCTTGAGAATATAAAATGACATTATATTCAATAGTGTATTCAAGACAGAACCACAAACATAAATGAAACATGATATATTAATATCTAAATGTTATTGTGATAACCATGGTGTTACAATGGCAGGTATGAATTGGATTAACCAAGGGTACCTTTGAATAAAAACTTATTGATTAATTCTTAGCAAATAATCAATCAATTTTTAGTAATATCATTTAATGATTCTAAAATAATTTTCCTCTAGAACAAATTTTTTCTTATTTCTGTCAGTTAAAATTATAATTAATTTCTAACAATTTGTTAAATTTTATTTCATAAAAACAAAATCATTTTTATAAATAGTGTATCAAAATTATCTTAGGGTCAAATATTTTGTTTTTTCTAAAAAATAATGATTTTCAGTGAATAGTGTATAATAGAATTATTTATAAAAATATCATTTAGTTTCATTAAAAAGTCACTTTATGATTTTAATTTGATATCATAGTAACATTAGACTTATTTAATTATATAAAATATAATTAATTACAATTTATTCATCATTAAACCTGAATTTTTATAAGTTCATCTTTAGGCTCAAAAATACATTTTTCTAATAACATTTCATTATTTTGTTTTTCATTTTTTTCTTAAATTAATTCCACCCACTATGGAAAATTGAATCATGAAAAAATTATTTCATATTTGAAATTATGAGGTTAAAAATTGGTAAATAATTTTTTTTGTTAATATTAATAGAATCTCTAGTAAAATGTTTTCACCTCGGTATGGATAAATCAAGTAATTATGGTATACAACAATATAAAAAGGTCTCAAAATATACTCAAAACACTTCTATATATCATATAATGAGAATATTTCATCTAAAATCTTCCAAATTAAAAATGGTGAAATTTATTACCACATTCTTTTGATTATAATATTATATTATTTTTATTTATATACAAAGTAAATAAAGTCACTTTGTTTTTTTATTATTTGTAATATTTTGTGATAGGTATTATAAAACATATATTCAGTTATAAATGGTTATTTTAAATATAAGTAATCTTTATTATAATTTTTTTAAATATTCAGTGGTGAAAAAATTTATTTAAGTGATAACGTAATGCTGACTTGGTGCTTGTGCAAGTAGTAAAAAAAATAGTGAATGATTTAAATAAATCTAAAGGTATTTTTTGCGTAAGTTATAGTGTTTCATGAAATATATATATAAATAAAAAATATTACAGATGTTTTAAATTTTTATATTATAATTACATCGATATCATTTTGTTTTAAAATTCAAATTAAATGAATAATCCAAAAATTGACATTAATTAGAATTTATAATAAACAATATTTAATTAAATGATATAATATTCATAAAAATAATATATTCAGCCAATTTATAAGGATATTGTGTGAAATATCAATCATGGTCCATTTATGGCATACATTTCCTTACATTTTTTACTTTCTTGGCTTACTTATTATAAAATGCATTGATTTCATGAAAATTTTCAAAAGAGTTGGTGGGGGTTACAGAAAAGAGTTAAGGGTTTTAAAATTTACCAAAAATCATTAAATTTTTATTTCATGAGATTATTTAGACTCATAATACTTATACCAAAAAAATAAATCATTTTGGAACCTTTTTCAAAGAAAATTATATAATATTAATTTAATACATTAGGATGTTCCTAGAAAGACCCACCCTCACATATAAAAGAGGAAAAGTGTTTTTATTTTATGAAAAAAATTGAATCTTATAATGGAATAAAAAATAAAATAATTACATTAGTAAATAAAATAAATTTTCCAACAAAGTGTTATAGTTCTTAACTAAATGTTTTAGTTTTATTTATTCCTATAAAACCATCAAATATTATTAAAACTTGATAAAATAATAACATTAGTAAATTATATATATTAATATTTTATTAAATTAATGTTATAACCTATATCCATCTCTAATTCCATCAAATTGGAAACAAAATAATCAATCATTCGTATGGAGGACTACTGCCTCACGAGTCGATATAATTCATTTTCTATCACCAGCCCTAAAAATGGTTGTGATGATTTATTTAATATATATATATATATTATATTCATGATTCATTTATACTTCTATAAAGGTAATATATTTTATAGTTTATTTATTTTACATTTGATAAAAATGATAACGTCGTACATGAGTATAGGTGGACTATCACCTCCATTAGTTGATGTGATTGGTATTTTTTCACTACATCACATAGATGGTATATATAATTTTATTTATCAAAATAATACTATATTTATGATAGAATAATTAGTATTTAACGATAAGTAATAATTTCCTACTTTGAATCATGATTGGTGACATATGGAAACATTACACATGCGTACATACGACCTACCATCTCAATGATTGTGACATAGTTCATTTCTCATTACCATATTTCCTGGTTGATTTAAAATTATATTTTTTGTATAATAATTATAATAATTATATATTATTCATTTTTAAATGATTTAATAATTATCTCATAAACCAAAGTCTACCTACAAAATTTATTTTGTAAATATGAACAAAATATCATCAAAACATCCAATGTAAACATAATTCACAAAGTAATCGTGGATAACATAAAATAAAAAGAATAATTAAACTATAAAAGGTTGATAAGAAAGTAAATAATTAACATATTTTAATTATTTATAATGATAATGAAGGTACAAGAATATATGGATATGAAGTAAGGGATGATTTTACATAAAACCTTTTATTAAATTATTTAAAGATTTAATTTCCAAATACATTTATTTAATGTGTATATTGTTAAAATTCATTATTGGGTGTATTTATATGGAAATAAATGAAATAAAAATTAAATTTTATTTCTTTTTTTAATTTATTAATTTTTTCATCAAAATTAATCCTTTTAAATATTATATACGGAAATGTTTTACAAAAAGTGAAAATTATTATTCTGTTTTAAATTTAATGATGTCAATTTATTTCTCCAAAACTAAAACTATTATTTTAAATTTTATTCCATTATAAGATTCCAATTTTTTCATAAAATAAAAACATTTGTCCTCTTTGATATTGGCTTTTAGTCTTGAAAATGGGGATTTAAATTGAAAGACTATTTCAATATCTAAATGAGTTTTTATATGTTTTTAAAAGTGTTTTTGAAGGTTTTGTAATGAAAATTTTTAAGCATAAAATGATTTATTCCTAATATTGTATTAGATAAATATAGATGATGAATATGTGAGCCTAATATATATTATAAGATAGGTAGATACTAATACATATTATATGAATTGGTGGGATTGATATATCACTCAAATTTATTGGGTAATGTTTCTTATCCTCATAGGCAAGGTGAGAATTAAATAAGATGGTTTAAACTATATATTTAACTAGTGTGTCGTTATTTTTAACATAATTTTAACATTGTTTAGGAAAATAATTCCCTATTTTCATAAAAGGTACTATATGATCTTACATTGTTTCTAACAATTATTCTTTGTAATAAAAAACATTTGTTCCATGTGGAAGTGTTTTCTTTTATGCGGATATGATTTATTTTATACAATCAAAACATAACATATCAATGGTATGTATTTTATGGGTTTTGACATTTTTCATTAGACTAATGGATTTGAAAATTTTATATCCTATACTATGATTTATATATTTTATCCCATTTTCATGTTATTTTTCTTAGGGTTTAAATATTTGTAGAAAAGTTAATAATGTTATAGTTCTAAAATTGGATGTATCCTCAAAAAATTAATGTATGTATATATATGGAACATAATTTCTGGAGAAAATGGATACTATATAAAACTATTTACATTGAATTATTTTTCCTAATTCTCTAAAATTCTTATACTAAAATGTCATTGGATATGTAATTGATCTAATATTAAATTTTGATTTTATATGTTTGGGATTGATAAAATATGATCATGTTTAATTATATTGAATCTTGAAATGTAAATATGGTGTGTTTGACATCAGATCCTAGAGTTCCAATATGGGGTTATTATAGTTGTAATTGAAGGTCTAGAAATTTTTTGAGATTATGATGTTTTTATGTGATATTATATTAATAGTTATGAATGAAATTATGGGTTTATAAAATAATAGTACCAGACACCCATTTTTAGGTTATATGTGAAGGTATTTTAAGTTGATTACTAATATTTAGTGAGACATTTGTTTCTATTTTGTGATATGTTACCAATAATTTCAACATGTGAAAAACATATTTTAGGAATAACGACTTTATATTTTATAGCAATAAGTCTAATAGTATTGAAAACATTTAGAGATTATATGATCCATGATATTGAGGTAATAATGAGTAATTTCAATTTGGGGATATGAGTTGTATCTTATATATAATCCTGGGATTGAAAATTTATTTGGTTGTTAAGTGATTAATGAAATCCTGGAAGTAGTAATCATTTTTAGGAAATTTATATGAATGTGTAAAATGGAAATATTTTTGGATAAGATGAAATTTTATTTGAATAATATAGGGTAAATTATCTTTTTAAAGAATATATAATTTCAATAAGAATTTATGTTGGTTTGGGTTATTTAAAGAAATAATTATCATATCATTGAGATTTTATTATTGAGGCATAATGTTTTTTGGTATGATAATTTAAGAGTGAATGATGTTATTTGGAGGTAAATGTTAAATGTATCTTAGAAAAATATGTGATAAATTATTTACAATCATTAGATTTTAATCTTAGTCAAAAATATTTTGATCAATTTTAAGGATAGTTTTTTTTTGATTAATATAGTTTGAACATTGAGTATTACAATTAAATTTTGGATATTAATGTATTAATTTTTCATGGGAAGGTTTATTCATTTTGGGCATTATCATACCATGTTCTAACCAATTTTTCATTTCATAATGTCTAAATATAAAATTAATATATTGTTATATTTTTATGGATTGTGTTATCAATTGGAAGTTGAGTTCAGTGTATCAAGAATGAGAAATTGCGTTTTAATAGTCATCCTTTTATGAAAAATATGTGAATGTGTTGGAAATTGACTAAAGGATGAAATTATACCCATAATGTATATTTATATTCCTGGTCTACATGTTAAAGTAATTACCCCACTCTAGAAAAGTATCTTCAAACAAATTTTTTTTCTATTACCTTCTTTTGGGATGAATCAGTTTTATTTTTAAAAAATCATTGACTTATGAGTATGTGGTAATTGACATTCTCATGATTTTTTACATTCTAATGGTCAATTTTTTTTCTAACACTCCCCAACATTATTTGGATATAATTGTTTCCTACATGTACTTATATTTACTTCTGCAAAATGTTCTCTTGTTGGGAAACATAATATATGTTATTCAATATGACCTTCATATTTACTTTATCCTCTTTTCAAAATGAAGTTTTATTAACCATTTCTATGATGTGGGATTTAAGCAAATATATATTCAAATATCAAACCCTTAATTAATTATATGAAGTAAAAATTGAATTTATTCAATTTATTAACTGTAGTATAATTTGATATCCCGAGAGTTTAATATAACACTATGTTCTATAACATATAAAACCCACAACCCAAATATAAAATGAAACAATATATATTAATATTGAAATGTTATATTTATAAAATAGCAAATAAATTGGAGGGTATGTATATTATTTACTGTATTTGGATATATATTTATAAATATAAGTATCTTAATCAACAAAAAAATTATTGATAAATACATAGTTAATAAGAACTCGATTTTTAGTAAATTCATTTTATGCTTAAAAAATTCATTTTCATCCATATTGTTTTTTTCATTTTTGTGATTGAATGTTATAATAATTGTTTGGAAAATTTAGTGATTTTATTTTATTAAAACGATGTAGTTATTTAAATAAACATATCATAATTATCATAGGGTGAAATTTAGTTTTTTTTACGAAAAAATTGATTTCTCATTGAATAGAGAAAAAATATGGATTTTTCTAAGTTTTATTTATTATAATTAAAAATTCCCTTTATGAATTTAGTTTGTTCTAAAAATAACTGAAATCTTATTTAAGTAGATATTGTGTGATTAATTTCATTTGAAACAAAATTATACATTATCTTTTAATAATTTCATTTCTACACAGAAATTCATTTTTCTAAAAACCATTTTTCATTGAATTTTTATTTTATAACATAATTTATTTCTCACAAATATATAAATTGAATATAAAAAAATTTATTCCATATTTTTAATAACGAGGTCCAATTTTATTAAATTGTTTACTTTTTTTCTTTGGTCATAATTTATAGTATATGTGAAAAATAATTTCTCCCACAGTAAGGGTAAATCAAGTAATTAAGATTAAATGTAATATAATAAGGTCTCAAAATCAACCCAAAACATTAATAAAATTACTATTATCATTATATTTCATTTAAAATAATCCTTACTCAAAAATAGGGAAATTATTTTTCTAATTACTTTTTATTAGAGTATTTATTTTATTTCAATGATTATATAATTACCTTAAATCCTTACACAATGTCAACTTAGTGATCTCACAAGGAGTATAAAATTCATGTAAAGGATTTTAAAAAATATAAAGGTAACTTTTTCGGTAATTTTTAGTGAAAATTTAGTTTTATAGATAAATATATCATTTTTTTAAGTTTCTATTAATCATTATTTTATTTCATGTTGTTTCTATAGTCACATAAAATGAATAATCTCAAAAATGACATTATTGATATTTGGTAATAAATAAATTTTAATTAAATGATATAATATCAATAAAAATATTATATTATGAAAATAAAATTATATATAGATTAAAATATCATACACGTTTCATTTATGATCTAATTTTTATTTTTTAGGTTACTCTCTTATTTCGTTTAGTATAAAAACAACCATATTGTATTACTTTTCAAATGAGTTTATGTGGGGTTAAAACAAAGAGATAAGTGGGGAAAATATCTTAAATTTATGATAATATTATTGGAGGTTATTTATTTGAATAAGAGTCATTATATTTTATAATTTTATCAATTTTGATCTATTTTACCAAGATATTAATTTATATTAAATTAATACTTTACGAAATTCCACGGATTCCCTAACAAATGACTTATAAAACAATACCTACTCTAATATCAACCTCACAACATTTAGGCACTTTAGATCATCCAATACATGCTTAAATCCTCTCTTAAAATTCCTCCCAATGTAATAAAAGTATTATTTTGGGCATATTGCCAACCTTATAGGGATTAACATGAAAAAGAAAGGAGATCATATGAATCAAAGATATAGTTTTTAACAGTATGTTTTAGTTTTATTTATTATTATACCACCTTTAAATCTTACTCATACATGATAAAATAATAACATTATTTTATTAAATATAGTGATAAGTTATTATGTTAATGAGATAACCTATAACTATCTCGTCTTCTGTCAGTTGGGAAACACACTGATGTAAATAATTTTCTATCACTGCCTCCTATAGTTGGTTATAATGATAATTTAATGTATATATATATATATATATTTTATAATCATTAAAATAGTAATAACAATATAAGGATAATATATCATCTTCTCTCCTAAATTCCCATCTATGGAAAAAAATGATAAATTCATTATTGCGTACATGTCGACAACCATATCCTGAAGTGATGTGATTCATTTTTATTAACAGCTTAATGTGGGTGATATATATAAGTTATTTTAAACAGTTAACATGATTTTTCAGATATAATAATATTTATATAAATATAAAATAATAATTACCTTATTTCCATTATGATCAATGAAATATGGAAACGTCACTCATTCCTACCTATAAAATACTATCTCTATGATTTTAGAAAAGTTAATTCTTCATAGTTATATTTCATGAGCGATTTTAAAATTATAAATAATCAATATAAATTATAATTATATCATGATTATTATTTTTGAACTTATTGAATAATGTCATTATTGATCATAGTCGACCTATCAGATTATTCTTTTGATGATTGAGCCTAATTTCATCAAAACGTATGATGTAAACATAATTTGTTACGTAATATAATAATTCCCCATGATGGAGGCTATGATAGAAGGGGGTATGATGTTTTGGTCAGTGGTCGTAGGTTCGAGTCCCTGGGCTAGTTTTATTCCTTGCATGTGTTTTACATTAAAAATAAATTAAATTTAAATAAATTTTAAAAATTAAAATTTTATTATGAAATAAAATAATTTACATAATTTTATTAATCATTACGATAAGGAAGGTACGTGATGAGTTAGGCTCAATCTATAAGATACATTATGCAATTTGTTTTTGTATTTTTAATGACTTATATTCCAAATCTCTTTATTTTACATCCATATTCTTAACAAAATTTTCATTGAAGTAACTATATAGACATAGAATAAATATAATTGTAATTTTATGCCTCTTTTTAATTTCATACAAATGTTTTTGAAAAGAAATATTTACTTATTTTATATTGAATGATTATAAAAAAGGAAAATGGAATGTTCAATTGTATATTATATGACTTCATATGATTTTCCAACCACCAAAACATTTATTTTATGATTTTTTTTAAATTATAATATTCAAAATTTTCTTCAAATAAAAAAACTTCTTCACATTGTTCTTGGAATTTTAGTATTGATAAATTTTTTTAAATGGAAAGGGTATTTCAATATCCCCAAATTTTTTTATAAGGATTTAGAAGTGTTTTCTAGGGATTTTTGATGAATATGTTAAATCAAAAAAGATTTTATTCATGATATGGTACATGAGAAATATAGATGATGAATAGGTGATCCTGATATTTCTTGTTTAAATGGGTGATCTTGATACAACTTATATGAACAGGTGGGTATGATATAGCTCTCCCATTAATTAAGTAATGTTCATTTCATTCAAAGGAAAGAATTAAGGAGTTAACCTGAACATTTCTTCTTATGAATTTAATTGAGATCTATTAATTTTTATCATGATTTTAACAAGAGTTATTAATATAATTATCTAAGTTCCCTAAAAGGGTCTATATTTCAAGTCTATGGTTTTTTGATGGTTTTATTTAAAATGAAAAAATTTTTATTACATGTGTTTCTAATTTTTTTATGTGGAAATGATTAATTTTAATTAATAAATATATAACATAGAAAAGGTAAACATTTTATGGGTTTTCATGTTTTTCACTAGACTGACTGATTTCATACTTTTATATCCCTTACTGATTTTTTATATTTATCATCCCATTTTTTCAATTTATTTTACACTATTCTTTATGATGATTATAAAATTTCATAATTTCGGAGTTCTAGATATAGAAGTTACCATGAATAAAGTAAGAATATCTTTATAAAGAACTTATTTTGTGGGAAAATTTGATACTATGTGGAGGTGTTCATGTTGAAGGGGTTTTTACTAATTCATTAAAACCGAAAAAATAAAAGGTCCATGGTATAAGGCCCCAGCCTTAAACCTTACTTAATCTTGAGTTATTACAAGATTACACATTGAGGATCTTTTCAGGTTTAGAGTTTTAGAGAATTAGATCATAAAACTTGCATTACATTCCACATTTAAACAAAGTGGTTACATAAAAGATAGTATTCATTTTTCCCGTCAACATAAAGATATTTAAAATAAAACATGGATTCTTTCTTGACACTTCCTTGACAATATCATCATATCATGTACCCTTCCCTTGACCTGTGAAAAACATTTCAAAAACCTGGGATGGGCATAAAAAGCACAGTAAGGGATATAAAAATATGGAAAGGAAACATGAGTACATGTATACACAAGAATCAATGAAATCATACTCTACTCATAAAACATAAGAACTTTAACATACCACATAAAATCATGAATAAATCATAGAAATCATAAGACATAAATGTAACTTGAGGCATTCATAACATTCTTACGTAGGGAGTAACCCTCTTCGTTACATTTGGAATACCCATCACAGTATATTCCCTAAATCACTTCGGAGAAACCTTAACTTTTAACTCTTTCACGTTACCCAATGTATTGGAGATCTATATAAGGATCACCCGCCCTTTTTTTTATCATGGAACCACCCGTCTTCTTAATAATTCCCAAGAACCATAACATAATCGTATCACATAAAACATGCATAAAGGAAACATAACATTTCCACTTTTCAATCACAAGATATCAATACAACATATTGATATAAAAATAGTATGAAAACAATTTTCAATACCAAAATAAAAAAAAGTAAAACATGGTATTTATTATTCATTTAAAAAAAGGTATGGCTTGTAGAGTAAGCCGAAACTCAAATAATGGTCATGGCGGTGGAGAAGTCATTGTCGCCGCATACGTACGACAAAAACATTCTCTTTTGTCATTTAGTAAAACGCTTTGTATAAAAATATTCCTTTTGTATAAATGTAAAAATAAAAGGGGTTTATACACTGTATAAAAGAAGGTTGTGTATAAAACAAAAACATGCCTCAATGAAAGGAGATTGAGACGAAGTCCCATACCTTGGGTCCGACTTCACTCGATCGTTCTTTAATGTCCTGAATAATAAACATGAGTTAATTTCTACCTGCTTATGAACCTTTTTCAAGATCATTATTCCGTTTATATCACTTATTACCATGTCATCAACACTATGTAATTATTTAAGTTAATAACAGTCATTTTAACGATCATTGGTACTTGAGTAAAAAATATGCTCTTTATAATTACAAGTTGTTATTGTATCCATTATATCCCGAGTTATACTCATGATTTATATATCATATATATCATATATATCCAGTATATACATGCATTTATAATATTACATAATCATTTAGAGGTATGAAATAAAATTTACCGTTCATGGAGACGGTAAGCCATACGTACGCATGAACGCTACTTCCATTTACATTTCATATTTAATGGAATTAGAACATAATGATACATAATAGTATTATATTTCCAGTATTGTATCATATATAATATCATTCAATCTATCCTTTATACATACCACATATGGTATTAACAAATCAAATAACTTTGAGGGGGCGTTAGTCCACACTTCCTAAAATGAAGATATCGCGTTTACCCATAATGGAAACAATAAAGGTATTCCATAAATGAAAAATAAAGAAGCTTAAGTAAAACATAAACATATTATATATCATATATAAATATATTTACATCTTCATGGCCACCATTGAAGGTGTTATATGAGTGTTGAACAATCATTGTTTTGTGAGGCAGAAATTCGCCATCCACAGAAACAGTATGTTCTTTAACCATTAGATGTAGGTGTGTGTATGTGTAGTTTGAAAAATTATTTTAAAAAAATCCTATTATATGGAAGATACTTTTGTTTTTACAAAATAAATGAATAAAAAGTGTTTAGGGGGTTGGAGAAGAAAAATAAAACATAAGAACACAAGAGAAGACACTACCTTTAAATCGGGTAACTCTTTTTGATTTGAACTCAGAGGCATCCTTGGGAAGACTTCTACCCAAAGTGAGACTTCAAGGAGTAAGAGAGGGATGTGGAGAGACAAAATGGACAGGGGTTGGGCGAGCCAAATTCTTGAGATGTGTGGGTAAGGTGGTAGATGTGGGGGCCTTTTATAAGAGAAGAGAAGGGGCACTCTTGGAAAGTTATAAATGGTTACTTTATTATAAAATGATTTTTGGATTTAAAAGGTCCCAAAATTATAAATTTCTAGGATAAGGTGATAAGAGATTGAAATCCACCCATCCAATTTGTTTTTTACATGTTTAGGTCTTATAGTTTACATTATCTTTTCATTTTTTAAATCGCTAAATAATGAGGCAATCGATGCATCCTCATGGTGTCAAAAATAATTTACTTTATTTAGAGTCTAAAAATTATAAAAAAAATATCATGATGTAGGAAATATTTTTATATTTATAATGAATATTTATAGTCAAAAATATTACTTGTATAACCCCATTTAAATTTTTTTGTAAAACAACTCTTTTTTATGACATTTTTATTTTAACTTTAAATAAAAAGGTATTAATGTCATTTTCATAACAAAGTGGCTCCATGGGGTCCCCAAGATGACCCATGTATTTTCATGGTCGGCCATGACACATCCAATAAGGGAAGGACATGTGTCTAGGTCATTTAATAATATTAAAACATTATTTTTACCTTAAACTACACTAATTACCTCTAATCGCAACTAAAAACATAAAAGTTACTATTCACCAAAAAATTATTTTAATCTCATTGAACCACATTTTTCTTCTTAATGACAACAATATATGATGGATTTTTGAAATTCAAAACACAGATGTGGTAAAATTTCATTTAAACGGAAAATCTGTTTTTATAAGTACCACTTTGTGGTTTCACTATTCATCAAAAATTGATGTTTTTCAGAAAAATTCCAAAAATTCACCCTAAGCTATATTTGATATTTCAAATTAAAAAATGATGTCTATTTTAAAAAATTCAAAACATATAAGTTACATTAATTAATTTAATAATTAATTCCCATTGTCAGAGCAAATATCGTGTTTTTATAAAACAATACGTATCAAAAGATTGACAATAGTTTAAGTCCAATTTTGAAGTGAAATAAATTCTAACAACCACTATTGGATTAAATGGTAAAAATATATTCTAATTTCACTTTAATAACAATTCAAAATATAATCTTATCATATAAATAAATTAGATTAAAAAGCGGTTTTGAATTAAAATACAACATTTTTCACTATTCATTAAAAAATAAGAACTTTATCGGAAAAATACCAAAATTTCCCACAGAGTAAATTTTGATGTCCCTATTCTGAAGAAGAGTTTTATTTGGTCCAATAGAATGTATGATAGTGACCAAAACTATATTTAATGATGGTTATACATTAAAAGGTGATAAGTGGACCTTTAGTGAAAATTAGAGTATATATGCCTAAAATTGAATTCTTTTCTTATTTTAAGCCTTTATCCTTTATTGGATAAATGTAAAAATAGTTAACAAACATATATAGTCATATTTTATTTATTTCTATTCATTACCACCAATACAACAGCTACGTGTTAACTATCATTTAAAATAATATCATTTTATTACTATTGTGCAATGTAAGATTTCAAAGAAACTCTTTGTTGCGTATCGGGTACGCTATCGAACATAACAACCCATTTAAAGTAAAATTAATATTTAATTCATAAATACTAAAATGAAAATGCTTTATTCTTTATTTACCTGGGATTTTACACATGGGATTGTATGTGGTATAATATGTTAGTTTTATGTTGTATGTTTTTTATGGATAAAATCAGATCAAATTTATCATTATCAAAGATAAAAATGTAACTATTATTTTTTCAGAATTTGATCTGAGAGTGTGTGGTCATGGATATTATGCCCCACAAAAAATAACTCTATAATATAAATTTTTCCCCATATTCTGTTATTAATACTTCTTCAGTTCTTCTAAATCAATGGTTTCCATTATATATATAGTCTTGGATATGGTTAGATATCATGTTTTTTGTTTACATTCTATCTCTACCTATTTATCAAGAGAAAGACAAAACTATTCTTTAACAAATACATCAATATAAACATCCTAAATAGGTATGTATTCTTTCATCATTATCTCTATTGAATAAATAATTTGGCATAGTTATTCTTTCACATAAGACAATAATATCCAAGCCTAAGAAGAAGATTCTAAACAAGATTCATCATAATCCTTACAATTGTATCGAATCGTAGGATTACTCAGGATGTGAAGAGTGATCACCCACTCCAAATAATTGATGTTAAATTTATATAGGTATAGAAAATATATTTCCAATATAGAAACTATCTATACTAAATCATGTAAGATGATATTTTCTAGAAGATTCATCCCACAAACATTGATCATGATGTTGTTATATACTTGAGATATAATAATTTCCCAATTATAAATTCTCATAAATAACCAAACCACCATGTTTTGATGTGGTTTTTTAGTATTTATAATAAACATACATGATATAAAATAATGTTTAAAATTAAAATCAATTTTTTTTTCACTATTCATAAATGAAAAACTATCATATATGTCACCGTGTCATTTTTCAGGATCCACCTCAGTAGTAGTGGTTGTATATTCCCTTTCATTCACTTTAGACCCTGGATTTTAATATCATTGATTGTATCTAACAACCCTGGTCTTAGGGAATTAGTTTTCATAATGACTTTTTTCCTTTTAATTGAAACACTTTTCCATAAGTGATGTGTTTATTTGAAACATATTTTCTTCCACCACATTAGTGTTTTTCCACATCTATCTTTGTTATCAATTATCATTATTCCCCTATTCTCCATATTTAGATAATCTATCAGTTCCCTTGAGATAGTTTATAGTTTAATTATTCACAATATTTTTAAATGTGGGATGTTTGGTTTTATTTTCCCCATGAGATTCATCCATTTATCCACACTATGAAAAATCCATTTAATAATTTTTATCTCTAAGATAGAGAGACTACTAAGAGACATAAATATACAAATAAAAATTAAGGCCTCAAAAATAAATCTATCTGTACCCTCAAATGTCCTTAATTACTAAATATTTTCATATACATGTATTTAACACAATAAATAAATGTTCCAAATTTCATTTAGCATTGATAACAAAGTTTAACGCATACCCTGCATACCTAGTGAAGTTTTCATTATATACCCCAATAGACTCATCTTATTTTTAGTTATGTAAAATGAAACATATCTCCTTTTTATTATGGAGAGTTTTGGAAAAATATTTTTTTTGAAATTTTTTCTTCAATACTTCCCATTCATAGGAATTAGTTTTTTATTTGGATACAATGTTCCTTATTAGTGTCCTCCACCAATTGTCTTCTCCTTCATTATGATAGACAATCAATATAAGTTTCTTTTTATATGAGAATTTTAGGATACATAACAAATTGTAAATGGAGTTAATCTATTCTTGCCTGATTAAGAGATCATAATACTCACTAATGTTAGTAGGCATTTAAAGAATCAAGAACTTGATCATAATATTCACTGTCATAGGAGAAGGAGTTAACTCGACCTTATTGAAGTTATTATTTCTAGAATGATTCATATGAGCCAGTACTACCTTGAAATAATCAAATCACACTCATATATGTTTAAGAATATCATTAGTTAAATCACAATTTTTCCTACCACCTTGGTTGTTGGAACTGTTCCTCCTATTATATTTCCTTAACAATAATATTAAAGGCCGAGAATACTCAAAATAAAATTTCTGTAAAAAGGGAAAATATGAAAAAAGAAAAAATAAATTATATAAATAAAAAGTATATCCTAGATTATTAGTCTCTAGGTTTTAATATAGTTTATCAATAGTAATATTTCTTATTAGTATTTTAATGTAACAATCTATTCATGTCATTTATAATGGTTCATTAAGAGTGTGTGATTTTACCAATTCATATACACTAGTAGTGTCAAACTAGGTGTGCACCAAGTCCTCCAGACCATGCACTAGGAGAAGATCAATTTAATACCGAATTCTTTTTTCAAGGTTATTACCCATATTAATAACTATTCCAAATGAACATCCATTTTTATTATCCAAAATGAGTCTAATTGATTGAAAACCACACGCTATATACATCACTATAATTTCTGGTTATTTTTTGATACATAGACATATCCCTAAGGTTATCAATAAATTACTCATTTAATGATCCAAAAACCTATCTAGACCATACTATGATACCAACTATATCAATTAAATTCAGTACACATATAATAACATGATTTTAAACATAAAAATACCATAAACACAACACAATGATCGTAATGAATAATTTATTTTGAAGAATAGGTTCATAATACATCAAATAGAAACTAAAACACAACATCACTATTTTATTAAAATTAGTGAGCCACCAAATATTTTTTTCACCGAAAACATTATTGGATAACTTAGGGAATACATATAGGAAATGGGAAAACTATAAATCCTGGTATGTAATTAAACATGATAATAATGTATAACATTTTTTGTCAAATCGTACAACATGATATCAACAACGATAAAGATCATGAGTAATAAAATTAGAGAATAAAATAAAGAACATTTTATCATAAGATCATGGTCACATATAGAAGTGGCTACAACACATAACTTGACATATGCATAAGTCATGTCATATCTCAAAGGAAAAATAAGATGGTAGACAGAGTCCTATCATAGTTTTCGATTAATTTCTAATCCCATATATACCATCATATGAGGAAGAAAAGTACTCAATGAATTGGAGTGATATTGGGTGTACTAATCATAACATTTACATTTTTATGTATTCTTCAAAAGGAAATAAATCATAAGGCATCAAATGAAAATTACTCATGCAATGAAATGGGGTGCGTAATGTTTCATTACATCACAATCAACCAATATTTCATATATATTCCAAAGAGAAGATGAAATTAAATATTTTGGAAATTAATATAATGGTAAATAATATTATATTGAAAAATATTTTGTTCATTTTTATGGAAATTCATGAAAAAGGGTTGATAATTATGAATAGAAATGAACTTTAAAAATAGTGTTATAAGTTCTGGTTAAGGAAGTTTGGAGATGGGATAAACATGAGAATTATATTTGAAAACCATAGGTAAAAAATAATTTTTATAAAAAAAATATTTTATTATTTCATGAAATCATTATTGGGAATAAATATTTTTAATGAGTGTCACATAAAATGATGTATGTATAGAAAGATTCCCCTTTATTAGGTATGATTTTAAAGAAATATTTTGAGAAAGGAACATAATTCATGTCTACCTAATCAAAGGTAGGATGAATAATATTGTTCTATTTTTAAGAGACATATATACAAAAATTATAATAATTATATAATAGAAAATTGATAGATAAATTGAGTTAGAGAGATAAAATTTATCATCCAAACAAAAGGTGTGGTTTATGGATATACCATACATTTTGTTTTAGAATCATTTTATACATTCACTTAATGTCATAAATAATCAAATACAATTAATTATTTAAATAATTAATAAAATTTTACTAATATATTTATTTATTATTAAATTATTATGATCATTTATAACCATTTCAGTGATATAAAATGTTTAATTTCTCTTTCTTAAGGGTGTTCATTTCGGGGTCCCCTGGTCGGGTCAGTTGGGTATAATTATGGAAGATCTTGTAAAATGGAAATACTACTCCATAATTGAAATGAAATGGAAACAATTTCCTTATATGAATTTTAATGGTTCCAAATATCATTTTTGGATTTTAAAGATAGATGATTCACATCGTAAAATCGATAACCTTATTTAGTTAGTTAATTTAGGTGGTTTTACCAGACATTAAGAACTAGTTTACTAAAATTTAAAATTATGTATATATATATTCATTATAGAACCTTATATAAGTTATAAGATACATATTTTATTTTTATTATTCAATAATAATATTTTTATAAAATCTTTGAAATTGGAAATGGGAAATGAAAACTCATTATTCAGAGAGGCAGTGAATCGACATAACATGGAAAATAGATTGCTTGTAGGATAATAGTTGAATAGAGGAATATGGATAGTAGATATTCCATTATACATATTAAATTATAGTATATATATTATATTAAAGATATTAATCCATGTTAGATGAGTCATTTGAGGGAAAGGTAGAAAAAAATAATTTAAAAGATGTAGTTTGAGAATATTACCTATCGAGTGTTTTCTACGTGAAAAAAACATTGAGGAATATGTAATTGATATTTTGGAGAGTCTAGTGGAATTAATATGTGAGATATGTTATTTTGAAATAATTTTTAATGCTACATGTCATATAAGGTGTGAGGAGAAGGGTTTGTGAGGGGTGGTATTTATAAGGGGACGACACACATATGTTTGTGAGTATAATATTCATTATTGTATTATTTTCTCTCAATAATAGTATTTATTATTATGAAAATATAAATTATGTTTTGAATTTGAGATATAAATAATTGGTTCTTACATTATACATGAGTCATATATTCATGTATATAGATCATAATGTTAAATATCCTATATTTTTGTATTTAATATTTCACAAAAAATTCAACAATTTTAGAAAAATACATAAAATTCACCCTAACCATTTCTAGATTTATGTATTTTAAGAAATAAAAACCAATTAATGAGAATAATTTCTTAGTATATGTTAATTTATATTTTTAAATAAAATCTTCATTTTTTATAAAATCACTAGTTATATTATGACTATCAATTATCTGACCCTTTCAAAAATAACATAATGTCTCATAAAATTATATTATTATTATAAAAAAATATAATATTAATTTATTTACCCATTTTATGAAAATAAAATTACTTTGAATTTATTATATTTATTATAAAGATGAAAATAAATTATATATGTTTTATCCAAATATGAACTATTATTTTATCATTTTTAAAACATTTACCTACTTTTTTCATGATTAAGAATGCCATATTTTAATTTTATAGGATTAATAAATATTATTTTACAATTAAATATATTTGGGTACTATTCTAAATGTCATGTTACTATTTGTAAGTGTTGGATTATGATTCTAATGTCAAATTACTATTCCAACAGTCAGATTTTTAAAGGCCATATAAGTTCCCAATTTCATATTAATACCTCACATTTCATTTATTATTTATTATATTTTAATTTCTCTCAAGATTAAATAAATTTTCAATTTAATGATTACTATTTTATTACATATATTTTTAATAATTTCTACAGTTTTTTTCGCGAGTGCAGTTATTCTTGTGGATTGAGAATATCCAAATTTTCATATTTTAGATATCTGGTTTTCTATTTTCTATCCCATTATAATATTTGAAATTATTATGGCCATATTTAATCCCAAATGTAATATTAAAATTAATATAACAAAATATTTTTTGTCTCAGCCTCGGGCTCATGTCATATATTCTACATTACTAAATTTTTATTGATTATAAGATGGGAAATTCCATTGATGGAATTTTTGAGTGTTACATTTATATTTAATTTTTCATCCTCATTATTTGTAAAATCCTGATCAGATACTCTATGATTTATTATTTGTGATAAAATATAATAAAATGTGACAATTCCTATAAAAAAAATATATCTAACAAACCCTTTTTTACTTTTTTTGTACTATAAGTTGTTTAAAATTTCAAGAATTGAAGGAATGTTGTTCTTTTAGAATTTTCCTTAAATAATTTTGATTTTTGGAGAATATTTCCTTCTATATTTACTTACATATACAAAAAATATGGTAGTATGTTTGTCATCATCTTTATTCATCGATTTTTGTTCAAGTTATTTTTTTTTTGAAATTTTCACTGTTAGAGAAAAATGATTTAGAATAATCATTATATTTTGATATGGAAAATTCATGTCCCATTAATATTTTTCGATTTTGATTACTGAATGATCCAAATTAATTTATTCCATTGAATTTATATCTTTAATAATAACAATTATCCTAGAAAAAATGTACAAAAATTATATTTCCCTTTCAGTTATGAAGACACAATGTGTGTCCTTTAAAGGTTATCCAATCTGATCGCTAATTCAGAGTACCTTAAATTGAGTATTTTCTTCTAATCTTCAAAAAATATAAATGCTTCTTATCACTAATGTATAATTTTATAAAAATTTCTTTCTGAATCATATGATTCTATTTCATTATATAGAAAATGTCGTTTATCATTCCAAATTTATCCTCCAATCAGATAATTATCATAACAATTCAAGATAATTATTTTTTCACCACTACATATTTCATCCCATAAAGTCTCTTAATAGATTCATCCTTAGTATTTAAAAAAATAAATAATTTACGACCTTCGATAGCATTTCTCAAGGGTATATATTTTTTTACACTCTAGGCATTACATTGTTATGTAATATCAAGACTCATCATTACATGTTATTCCAAATATTTTTACCTCTTCTTATATTCTTCATTAAAGAAGGTTATTTACTATTAATATATTATTAAATTTCTACAAAAAACAAGTGAAAATATATTTTGGATAATTATGTGGAATTTACATTAAAGAAGAGATTAACTCATCTTTAGAAACATAAAATATGTTATTTTCCCACTTATTGTTATATTTTCTATATAATATTTTCGATAATAAATACCCATTAATTCATTAACATATTGAATATGGTTTGAACCTCATAAAGTAAAAAATATTATAATTCACTTTGACATTTGATATAGCTACCATATCCTATTCTATGCTTCATTTGTCTTCATTAAAATTAAGGCATGGAAAAATTCACTGTTATTTATCATTGAATATTTGTGATACAATATTATTTAATTTCATCTATTTATTTTTTGTATTCTTTAGATTATTGGTACATATTGAATTTTGACCAGTAATTGAAAATTATTGTTGATGTTTACAAGTCTTTTTACATATTGGAAGAGATATTCATCCATTTGGGCCTTTGGGCCCCCGATTTAGGCATACAGGTGAACATTGGCCTTCAAGCCATAAATGTACGTGATAATTCAAGCATAATGGATAATAAATCATTCATGTGTGGTGTAAGTGGAGATATCATTCCATCCAATGGTGGCCCTATAGTCCATATAATGGTATTCATTCCTAATGGGTCTTCGAGTAAAAATTTATCCTTGTAATAAAGTGTTTGGTTAGGTGGGTTATCCCTTGGGGGGGTATATAAAAAAACATTCCAGCATGTGTGTGTGCGGTGGGCATATATTTTATTATAATTCTAACAAAAAAACCTAATATAATAATATTAGTTCATCCGAATTCACCTATGTAAAAAATTTGGATAGTAAAATTAAATATTTCACCTCTAAAAAGTAAAATAATAAACCTCAGTGTAATCCAAAAAAATAAAGAAAACATAATACACTAGTATAAACCTATGAACTATAATGAGTTGGGGGTATCCAAAACTCATGTTATATGACTTTATATAGTGTATAGTAAATCCCATGATTAAAAAATTTAATATCATCTAGAAATCATGTGACACTTAATTGATTAACACAACTGCTATTTACCAAGTCAATCATATTTTTCATAATGGGGTTTCGTATTTATTATAAACCCCTCAATCTTTTAGTCTTCTGGACAAATCACATAGGGAATTCTGACCTGGTAGTTCTATCTCTCCGCCCTCTACCGTACTTATAACCTTCACTCAGTGATGATCTACACTAGTTGTGATCTATTTAGGTTAGCATTAACTCACAATGTCCTTCATTCATGGTGTCTACACTACATAACCTTTATACTTGACCATATATATTCAATGGTCTGGATAGTTGGGAAGTTTTGGCTTTAGGTATGGAAAATTTCTTATTAATTACATTCCCAACATTCATGCAGTGGATTATATTGAATCCTACATAGATTAAATGCCTTTTTCATAATTATCACCACATGATCACTCATTTGTAGATCATTAGTGATTGAGAAGTCTAATCAATTTCTGTTAGCAACCTATAATCCAAAATCACATGAATAAACTCCAAATTTTCCAAATTATCTTTCTTTTTAATCTAATAAAATTATAAAACAATTTCAATATTAAAAAATCTTATTATTAAATCTTGAAAATACAATTATGTAACTCTTATTATCCATTAATTTTACAATACAAATATTTTTTCCATAAATATATTCTCTAAAAAAATGGAGCGGTAAACCCTATAATCCTACATCGAAAATACCATCATTTGAATCATATTAATATCGTTGGTGGATTTACATAGAAGGTGGTGATTCATTAATGACACATGCCTAGTAATGTAGGCAGGATAATACATGGAATAAAGCTGCACAGAGCCTTTGGTCTATGTTCATGGTCCACTTTGCCTTGGAACTACAGGTTATATAATGAGTCTCCATATACTATGATATAAATAGGTATTTATTTTAATAATTATAAGAGGCTTCTACCCCAAATTTTAAAACCTATTAGAAATGATAATAAATTCTTCAAACAAAAATTCCAATATCAATATTTAATATTTATCCACATTAAATAAAGTGAAACCTTTCATGGGAACACCAGTCGTTTATCAACGTTCATTGTGGAACACCAATGATTCTAAGCCATTCATTTTCACAATATACTTGGATTATTAATTTTACTTCCAATAATATATTTTTTAATTTATTGATATCCAAATCATTGATATTACAAGATCATTAACATTCACTGGAAAAAAATACAACCCATAGAATGTGGGGAAATTTTTTTAAAAAAATTTACATTGTCACAATTAATCAACCTGAGAGTATGTATAATACATTGAAATATGATTCATGTCGGACCAAGGACAACCCCAAAAAATAAAACTGGAGTGGGTCTGGGGTTATTGGTCATTTACGATGATATAAAATGAAATTTCTATAACTAAATAAATTGTAATAGCCATCACCGTAATGAATGAACATTATCTACATGTCCACACATAGTCGCCTCATTATTACCATCTTCTTAACCACTGAACACATTTTTTCTTCAATGAAATACACATTATACAATCATTATCTTTAGATCAATGAACCGTGAGGCATCTAAATAACTCCATGAAAATCCATTTGACTCCTATAAACTTTCCCTCCCATATAAAACACAATTCCATAGTAAATAAGAGTCTGTGTCACATGTATCCTTTACTCACTAATGTCTCCACCTTCACACCCGCAACATCCCATCATAATTTTCTAATTCTCATCCAATGATAATAATGTTTTTCTCTTCATTAGGACTTTGTGTATGGTAGTATTGACTAGACAGGGTGAATAATACTTTTAAATTTTTTCCCTATAATATGATTATCAGAGTGATAAAACCGTGTTAAATTTATAGTGAAATGAAATAAATAACACTTGATGTTTTTATTTTAGTTCAGATCATAAAGATCATAATATAGACATCAATATCATATACTCGGTGAGGAGAACATTATTTACTAGTTCCTTATATTTGATATGGAGTAATAACCCAATTATAGACATATGTACCTTTTTCCCAGATATTAGTATAACCCATGACATTTGAAGGAGTCACAACATAACTTCCTTTAATATATTTGAAATTACTATAAAATCTTTTTAGATGGGATTAATAACCAAATATGGTATCTTTTGGATGGGAAAAGAATTAAAAAATAGTATAATTACAAATAGATGGGATATGAAATAAATGGATGAAATTCAAAAACAATTTATAATCATCAGAAGAGAAGATGATGTGGAAATTTGATAAAGCTCATGTTTATTGATAACATATATTTTGGATGATGAAAATGATTAAATCCATTATGATCACATTAATAGAACAATAGTCATAGTATGGATATAGTACTGTTCAATTCTTGTATAAAGGTTTTAATTTGCAATCCAATGTAATTTTGTCAGTTTTTATCATTAATCGAAAATAAATAATATTAATAAAGATTATTCTATCATAGTTTATTAATTCTATTTTCCAATGGCTAATCATTCCATTAACTCCAAATATAATGGAGTGTCTTATCAGCTAATCACATAAAGACACATTAGAAAATCAATAAACAAGTAAATTATATCTATTACCTTGATTTTAATTAACATGCTTATAATTATAGATTATATTCTATTCTATTATTCCAAGTAATAATATAATAAATCATACAACAAGATATATGGATCAAAAAAAATATAATATTTATGAAAAATTGAAAATAAAAAAGAAAAATTGTAGTTCATTAATGTATATAAAACTCATAATAATAGAGTGTCGTAATGAAAGGAAATAAATATTTTTATATGTTCAAAAAATATTTAAAATAACATATAATTATATTATAATAAAATATATTCAATATGAAAGTAATTAAAAATATTTTGTTAAAATTTTGTAAAGAAAATAAAATTAAATAATTTTTTTTGAAATAATCATTTTTTAACTATCAAGAGCTAAAATATAACTACTGGTTGATTCTATCGCAAGATGTAATTGAAGAGAACGATATAAATACTAATGATTTTTTTTTTACTATTATCTATCATTCTATATGATTTACCATTCAGAGATCTAGCATTCAGTGATATACAATTCGGTGATCTACCATTCAATGTTCTACCATTCTATGATCTACCATTCGGTATGATATATCATTCTGTAATCTACTTTCCAATGATCTACCATTTTTTATGATTAACTATTCAATGATCTAACATTCAATTCATGGATAACACAAATATCATTATGGTCAATGATACCATCATAAGTAAGGATCGTATTACTACTATTGAATTCTGATACAAACTTGAGGAATAATATACTTTTGGGAAGATGATCTACCATTCAAAGAATAAAATATATACTACTATCATCTAGTCTGACTTACCATTGCATCAAACTATAGTCGGAAATTCCCTTCTATGAAGGTATAAAACTCCATCTTCCATTACTAAAAGGGAGCGGTCTATCACTTATTCTACCATAGTGGAATGTCGAAAAGTTGACCATTGATTTATGATGGCAAAACATCCATTAAAGGATATACAACTAAATTTAGTGAATAATGATTCCATAGAAGCATGACTAACCATTTAATGTTAGATTCACTATTTACTTTGGATAATAAATAATCAGTTTTATATATTCATCTTAAAAATTTTGAAAACAACCGTGGAAAATGGATCATTGAACAACCTTCTGTATCTCGGTCTGAATTCAACTGAGATATTAAAGTTTGATGAAATCACATATATGCATTCAAAATTTCATGAAGGAATTCATAAATTCATCTGACAGTAAATCGATAAAATAACTCATATAGAAATATCATCTTCGATCAAATGAAGATTGACAAAATTCCAGTTGGTTGGAACACTTTAGGGCATCTGGTGAAAGAACATGGGGAGCTTGTTTAAAACTTGTGATACATGGGAGGTTGGATGGATGGGAGTGGTTCGATTGAGTGACATGTGAAATATCCATCTTTTTAATGAAGGATTTACAGTGTAGCGATTTCTCATACCACATCTCTTCAATGCATAAAAAACCATCTAGTATAAAATTCAATCTAAGACACAACTGCTTGAGCTAGTTATGAGGGAAAAATACCCATTATACTACTTTGCGGACATAGCCACACAAACAGTTACCTTATCATGTTATCCCATCATCCCTCCTCTAGGAATGCTATGTGTCCACTATACTTGGGCTTATACACAACCACACAAAAAAACATTCTTCCAGTAAAGCTATCCTAAGATGAATCCTTTGGGCGTGATTGATCTACTACTCCCATGGTGCCTTGGTTATTCTTGGCTAGGTTGGGCTGGTAAGATAAGCTATGTTTTTGTTCAAAAATCCAATTTAAACAAATGTTATAAAAAATCAAGAACCCTTTTTATTCCTCAATACTAGAATTTATAATTATTTATGTTAAATAAAAAATTAAATAAAAAATATTACAATTTATAAAAATATTAAAACAAATAAACTCTCATAGTAAATATCTCCCACTTTCTAAAATTGAAAAAACAATATATATATTTAATTTTATTAAAATCCCAAAATATTCTCTCTAGTTTTCTCCTAAAATTTCTCCCCCTTTTTAAAATTTATCAATAAGATGAATGAAATATAAACAACATAAAGACAATATGTATATTAAAAATATTAAATAGGGGATAAAACCGCCAGAATTAATGAAATTTTTATGATTTGAGATTTAATATAAATAAAATATATATTAACATGATTTCAGAAATTAAATCTCTAGCAATTAAATCTCAAATTTTAATTTTTAAAACCTCAAATAATCTAGATATTTAGTAAAAAATTATGCTAGTTGGGTCTCTATTGGAATGTATTCCCAAACAATATCAATTTAATTAATATGATCTCTAAAAATTGAAATCTAAAATCAATGAAGTTAGTCCTAGAATTATATAAGGGGTTTGTAGATATAGAAATTAGATTACATGTTTTCATATGACATAAGAATTTTATCTATATAAACATTAAAATCACATATAGTTTGTTTTTTCTAGTTTCTATGAGAATATATATTAGTATTAGAAATGTACTCATCCTCAGATATAGATTTTGAAACTAACAATTTCTTTTTATAAATCCAATATATTAATCATTTTCCTTGTAAGATACATATACCAGATATGTTCTTCCTATCATGTATCCAACCTTCAATGTTATAATCAGAGATAGTGAACAGATTAAAATATTTTAGATTGGAGTAAAATAAACTAGTTTTTTTGTTCTTTTATTATATCATATTACACATTTAACATCATTTAAAACACTCCCTTATATGTTATTAAGATATCTAGCACACATAAAAACAAAAAATTTAATTTCATTCTTATATGTTGTTAAATATAGTAGAAATCATATTATTCCTATATAAAATTTATCACTTAAAAAATTTATATATTCTTCCACATCTAGTTTAGAATTAATGCTCATTTGGTTTCTCATTATTTTACAAGAATAAAATAATTCATTTTAATGTAATTCTATTGTAAATTTTCTTTGATTTAAAAAAATTATATATTTTTTTCTAATATTTAATGAGTATGGGAAGATTATAATTCCTACAGTAGGATCATGTAAAATTTATTTTTAATTAATTTTTAAAATTCCTCACTCTATATATCATTGTTATACAATAATATAATTTCATCAATATATTTTTACAATTAAAATTTTAGTAAAAACATTATATATAAATAGGGTAAGATCAACCTTCCCATTATTAAATTCATTTTATAGTAAAAATACTATTATTCTATCACAACATGCCCTTGGATCATTCTTTAGACAACATAATAATTCAGAAAATTAAAAAACATGATACTAAAATTAATCATTTTCAAAACTAGGTGGGTGATTATCATATAATTCTTCGGAAATTATATATTTTAAAAAGTCTCACTTTAGAACCATTTGACATAGTTTAAAATTTTGAAAATATAAAAAATAAATTAAAATATGAATAACTTCTAATCTAGAAACATTTACAAATGTGTCATAAAATTATATTCTTTCTTCTTGTAAATAATCATAAGAAATTAATCTACCCTCAATTCTCACTATAATACTAGAATCATTCATTTTATTTCAAAACACCATTTTTTTCCAACACATAGTTTTATATTTGGTAACATTAAAAAATTATATAATTTATTACTTTTATATTGTTATGTTCAACATTCATGGAATTTAAACTATTTGAATCTTTCAATGATTCCTTAAAATCATCAAGAACAAAATCATTAAAAAATGAAGAATAAGTGGAAAAATTACAAACAGATTTTCTGGTTCTTAATACAAGTTCAACACTTCCAATAACATTTATATTGAGTCATATCTATGAGTATTAAAATTTATCATATCTTATTTTTATTAGATATACTCCCTAAAAAGTGATATATTATCATTATAATTTTTATCTACATCAAGATTTATTTTTCTAGAATCTTCAATAGAATTTATAATCCATTTTCATTATTTTTAATGAATTTCCCATTCATAAATATAACGTTCCACAATTTACCTATTGATATTGAATAAAAATTGAAGAATAGTTATAATATAGTAAAACAAAAATAATTCCAAGACTTTATAGGTATAGAGTCTCTAGAAAATGGGAAACATAAGCAATTGGTTCATAAAACATCCACATTATCTGCCGCTTATTTCTTCATAAATAGAATACTTTTCGAAATATCTTATTTAATACCATAATTCATGAAATGGGAAAAAATAATCTGAAATGGAGTTCTAAAGTTGTCATTATGGTTAATCAAGGAAAATATCAATCATATCATAATCATAAGAACATAACATTTGAAAATAGTATCATGCATATAAAAGATCATAATATTATGTCATGGGATATATCATAAAAGTGAAATGTAATCAAAATATTCATAAAATAAGACATGAAACATTGTTTCATACACCCATAATAATATAAAATCATTTCAGAAGAGTCAATGATCATTTCCGAGACTGTCATACCGAACAAAGTCCATTACTGAACTAAGTTAAGTCCTCATTCCATCCTGGTTTTACAGGAGCAGATTTACCTTCAATTATAGTCATGTTAATATCATGAGATATAAATATTTACACAATAAATTTGAGGGATATATATTTACCACCCATATCATAAAGATACCATTATTACATGTGCTAAAAAAATCCTTTATCATAGCATAACCTATGAAATAAAATGTGTTTCTTAAACATCATTCCATCAAAAACCTTGTAAATAGATTTCATCAAAATAATTACATCATAAAAGCAATCAAACAATAGTAATAATAGAGATATAAACATAACCCAATTCCATCATATATGGAAAATAAATCTGATAACACACTTGGACTTAATTGTTGAGGAAAATATCTATTCTTTTTAAAAAATGTTTTCCTTTATTAAAATGCCATTAAATTTTAAAGAAAAACAATTTAGTTAAAAATAATCTTGAAATATTATAGAAGAATTATTATCTAAATAAAGGATCATGAAACCGTAAAAATCCATTCATGCTGTATATGCGAAAATAACATTCTCCTCATACTTTTTCTAAAAAATTCAAAAAGTACTTCGAATCAAATAACAACAAAAGATTACTTTCATACCATTTAATAAAAAATCACCAAAAGGTAAAATTAATTATTTTTTTTAATATAATATAAATTATATTACATAATTAGTAAACATGGAGGAGGATGATAAATATACCCCAGTAAATACTTATGTATAAACAATCTTAGATAAAAATTTGATTGTAAAATTATCCCTTCCCTTAGGTCCGATATCATTAATATGTATCCAAAAATCCTGTATAATGATTTGAATAATGTTATTAACTAAATAAAATATCCTAATATTGTTTATGATATGATATATTATTATGTTATCATTTTTTTGTTAGTAACATTTCACTGTCACCCATGATTCAGATTTTGACTTCATTATGTTCATATGCAATATTTTTCAGATAATTTAATGTTTCACTGATTAGATTATAGTAAAATAAATTACATAATGATACTAGTATAATAAATATCATATTTATTAATTCAATTAATTTATATAATCAATGTTTAATTAAGATCATGTAAAATAAAACGCATCACATTGTGGAGATAGTAGGTCGTACATACGCACGGACGATGATATCATTCTCAAAATTATTGATTTGTATTGAAGTGGATAGTGCATGACAGTTTTAAATTATTATAATTTTATAATAATAATATATGATTTTTCCCATGATTATACCCATCCATGTAATGTGGTGGGGAAAAACATATTACACCTAGGTGTGGAGACGGCAAAACATACGTACACACGCATGGTGATTTCATTTTTTCTAGGATAGATAGAATTTGAAATATGGTTGTTCAATATTTAAAATAACATATTATTATATGATTGATACTGAAGTTATTAATTTATAATGAAACAACTATTTAATGGTACATAGAAGGAGAAATATGTTTGAAGGGATAACTAGTTGAGATTACCACTTCCTTAATGTGATTCCTCTAAATCTCTTCTTATAGCACTATAGTTCGTATTTGAAGATTCCCAAAACCACTAGAATGAAAATATGGAAGTTAATAAGGAAAAAATTCATGGGATGGCTGATCTTGAAGGCTCTAAATGAAATTTATAGGTGAGGGAGGAGGTTCCCTTATATAATAGAGGTGAGGGGGATTTCTGCAAATATCAAAAATAATAATTTATAATAAAATAAATCCAAAGATAAAAAACCTTAAAAATATCCCAAATTAAAATATGGGATGAGTTAAGGTTGTAATATAATCAAAAAATAATTTTTTTACAAGGTATTTAGTCAATATAAACCATAACTTTTTAATTGACACTTAGTTATTCTATTTAATTTTAATTGTGGTAATAAAATTCTAAATATTTAATTGTAAAAAATATTTACTTATATGGTTTTAATTGAACATAAATGGAAAGTTAATGATAGTTTATATCTTATAATTATCTATTTTATGTTTTTAAATACTTTTATTATATTTATATAATTTAATAAAATGTTATTCTAATAAAATATCAATAGTTTCAACTTTGACACAATTCATTTAATTGAAATTAAAAAATCCACACTGAATAAAAATTTGAATGATAATATTAAATAAAATCCTAAAATGTCTTACTATCCTCGAAATATTTTTTGAAACATTAATTAGTTCATATGATATTTATTTTAATATTTTTGATACCATTTATTTGTTATTTCTATGAATAAAATTCTTTTTACATCACTATTGTGTCATCATTAACGTAATTATTCAATCAATAAATTTTTTTATTAATTTCATATGATGTAGTTAATTTATTTATCTCTCCAAATTCTACCTATAGTGGATATTATATCCTAGTTATTCATATATTAAAATTAATATACTTAAATAAATGATATTGTGACATTTTTTCACCTTCAAATGTTTTTATTAAATTCATGTTATATTCATTGGAAACTGGCCATAATGTGATTCTATTTAGAAACATAGATGATAATGGTACTATTTAGTCATACAATAAGATTTTCACAGGTTTTAAGGTAATTTTATAATATTAATTTTACCATTAGTTACTAGATTTTCCATTAACAATGGTAAAAAAATAATTACCAAACACCCTATTAAAAATTCCCCAAAATAAAAGTTGACTATTATCATAATCTGGACCAACTGATTCTGGATATTTAGTATATTTTTAAAAATTAAAAACACAGAAGTTGTTGTAATGCTTTTAAAATCAGTCTCTTTGTCAGAGTAAAATAACATGTTTTTTAAAAGTTAAAACATTGATAAAGATTAAAATGTTTTTAGATATTAATTCAATGTAATGTTATTGATAATTACATAAATTATATTTAATGATAAAAATATATTTTATTTATACTTTAAAACTATTCAATATTATAATTTAACCATATAAATTATCTTGATGAAAAATTTTATCTTCACTTAAAGTTATTTTGTTTTTACTATTCATCAAAACATGAATGTTATCGTAAAATATCATAAATTCAACCAAAGTAAAATTTTATATCCAACTTTTAAATACCATGTTTATTTTGTCAAATTAATATTATTAATGTGTAAAAATATTAATTTAAAAGGGGTTCTCCAATCAACGACTTAAGATTACCGTTCTTTTAAAAAAGATGGTTTTTATACAACAAATAGAGTTTATTCACACCTTTTGATTAAAATATTCATTGGATGAATACAAAAATATCTTATTAATTATATAAAATTTATATCTCATAAATTTAATTACCTATATTAATTCACACAAAAATTAATATATCTAAATTATATTTTTCATAAATAATTGATAGCCAAAGAATTCACAATACATATTTATAAGTTAGTTATAATTATTCTTGCTAACCTCAAAGCTAGGATATAATAATAATTTTATACTAATTGTATGTCATGGTTCATTTAAAATCATGATTGCGTGCAACAAAAGCTACCAAATAATAAAAATTATTTATATAAAAATTTTCATAAAAAAATCTATGTGTTATATTCTACAACCCTTATTCTGAATTTCGACCTCGAAATTAATTATAAAAAAAATTGGGGATACCTCCCCATCATCATATCTTAATTTTCTCATGCAACTACTTCAAATTTGTGGTTCGTCCATAAAAATTTAACTAAGAGAGTGGTCTTGTTTTGTATAACTTTTTTTATACTATCTGAAATCTATATCAGTTGTCTTCATAAGAAAGATCCTACTCTAGAAATCTTATTAACAAATCTCAGATAATAACCTTCCAAAAAAATGAAACTAATTACCTCATTTATGTTCATTGGTATAGGCTAGTATCTTCATACCTTCATCTTCATATGATTAACAATGATTCCATCCTCAATGATAATATGGACAAGAAAAGAAACTTATTAAATCCATAAATCATAGTTAATAAATTTTCAATACAAATATTTCTTTCTAAGAGTATCAATAATGATCTGCAAGTGATTCTCATCATCTTTATTTCTTTTATAATACAAAAAAAGATAATCAATGAATAAAAAAATTGGCAAGATATTCCATGAATATTATATTCATTATATTTATAAAATTAGAGGGTGAATTAGTCAATAAAAATGGAATTAATGAAAACACATATTTTCCACACCTTAGTCCAAAATAATTCTTCTAAATTTCATCCGTAATTACTTGGAATTGATGATACATAGAATAAAGTTCAATTTTTTACAAATAATGTGGTTCAAGAAGTTGATTGAATAAGTCATTAATACAAGGAATAAAATAATTGTTTCATTTTAATAGACTTTATTTTACTATAATCAATGAAAAATAGCATGTATCCATCTTTTTTTTACAAATTGAACAAGGGATCTCCATGGTAAAATACTAGGATGAATAATTCTATTATCACTTGACTCTTCTAGTTTTACCTTAAACCCCACTATTACCAAAATAACCCTTATATAAGGAGTCTTGGATATTGTTCCTTCATCAGAGATTTAATTAATGAAAAACTCAAATTCATTCTCCAGGGGATGTCTATGCCATTTCTCTAAAAATATATCAATGAATTCTTATGTAATATATACATCCTCATTTTGATTATTACCTTCTACATCCAATGATTTTTTTTCTATTCTTCCCCCAGAATCCCTTTTAATATATCTACTAGTGGTGGATCTAGATTGTAAAGACCCAGAATTTCCATGTAATTTTTTTTAAATGAATGGTAATTTTATGAGAATGCGAAAATTAACGGTGCATGATTCTGAGGCCCGGAGTGCCCAGAATGAATTTCTAAACTTTTTTTCGGGTACATTCAATAAATATGAGATTGGGTTTTTCAATCATTTGAACTGGTGCTCGGAATTGAAACCTGAGGGCACTATTGAACTCACAGTGCTGATATTTTCTTATGAATAATTTGACCTCGATGTTAGTTGGTCAAGGGTGGAAGATAATTTTTGATTTTTTCATGGAAAAAATAAAATAAAATAAACACACATTTTTATTTTATATTGTTGTAACCACACTACATGAGGATGTTGATAAGTGGGGACCACCATACCTGAACCTCCCATGAGAGATTATGGTGGTGGGGTCCACCCGAGGACTAAACCTCTTCATCTCTCTCATTAATGTAGAGGATCCTCTTGATCTTCCTCCACATTAATTGTTCCAACCCTCCTTAATGAATTGTGCCAACCCTTAGTATCCTCTGATTTTAATTTTATGCCAAGGAAACCCATATATTGTTTCCAATTAATTAATCTAACTTTGATTGCCAATAAATTAAATAGATAAACATATTTTATATGTTCGGCTATTCATTTGTTTGAAAAGTATTTGAAAAGGAGGATTTGAAGAACTTTGAAGAAATCTCTCGAACGAAGAATGCTCCGCCAAATAGAACAGCGACCTCCTTCGACCTTCTTCCTCGTAACTTCTTATGACGTGGGACGTCTTCATCTACGGTGAATCGACGACCGTACTACCTTCTTGTTCCAACGTCATAAAGTGAATTAGGTAGAGGGTTTATTTGCATTATAATACATTTCCCATATTCTAACCATGGTTTATTTTGCGATTTAGGAATGAAACGTTACTGGAATTTGTAACTTGACGTTATTCATTGTTCATGAGCCATTTGCTACCACTCTAACGCGAACGGTACGGGCCAAACCAACATGGTCAACCCTTATACAAATCTTATGGTGTTTTTCACAAAGGTGGAGGATGGCGACCAACCACAGAGGGGCATGAGAAAAGCGGCCGACACCACCACCGGGTGCAACGAAGGAGACGGCGCAATGGCAGTGGTGCCCCCCCCCCCCCCCCCCCCCCCCGCCGTGACCTCCACGTCGACCGCGGCCACCACTGTCATCTGCGTCTCTACACCACCCCGCAACTGAGGCGTTTCCCTGTGGCCAAACCACTGCCCTGCGGACGAACCTTCTGCACATGGCCGGACAACCTCCCATCAGCTGGACCGATGCCCCTCGCACGACCGGACCGCCGCCCCACGACCGATCCAACTTCCCACAGCTTGACTGCCACACCACGCCCGGTCAGCCTGCCCGCAGTCGAATCGTCGCTCGATGGCCATTCCGCCAACCCACAGCCAGATCCTCGACCCGCGGCGGGTCCATCCCACTCACAGCTGATCCGCGCCTACGCCGCCGTCCACGGCTCTACACCGCCTCGCAGCCAAGGCGCTACCCTTTGGCCGGACGGATGCCCTGTGGTCGGACCGCCTTCTCACATCCAGAAAGCTGCCCCGCGGCTCGACTGCCACTAATCGCACGACCGGACCACCGCCCCATGGCTGATCCGCCTTCCCGCAGCCCGACCACCGTACCGTGGCCAGTTGTGTAACACCCCAGGTAAATAAAGAATATGACATTTTAACATTTATCCATATTTGTGAATAAAATAATAATATTAATTCAAATAGAATGCTATTCTCGATGTCTTACCCAATACGCAACAACGAGTTCTTTTTAAATATTACGTTGCACTCTAATAATAAAATAATTTTATTTTAAATGGTAGTTAACAACTAGCCGTTGTTATGACGGGAATGAACAGAACTAGATACAAAATTATTATATATGTTTTTCAAATATTTTTACTTTTTACAATAAATGATAGAGGATTGAAAATGAGAATGAATCCAACTTTAAGCGTAAACATTCTAATATTCTTTAAAAGGTCGATTAACCGCCTTCTGATGGCGAACGTCTTTTATATCCACTTTTTGACAATTTTATGTGCTATATTTGACAAAAAAAATTCTTCTTTAGAGTATGGACATCAAAATTTACTTTGTGTAAATTCTTGGTATTTTTCTGATAAAGTTCATTTTTAAATGAATAGTGAAAAATGATATATTTTAATTCAAAACCTCTTTTTAATCTAAATTATTTATATGATTATATTATCTTTTGAATTGGTTTTAAAGTGAAATTAGAATATATTTTTATCATTTAATCCAATAGTGTTAATTGGAATTAATTTTACTTTCAAATTGTACTTAAACTAGTTTCAATCTTTTAATAGATATTGTTTCTTAAAAACACACTATTTGTTTTGAGCGCGGGAATGAATTATTAAATTATTTAATTCAACTTATATGTTTTTAATTTTATAAAATATAAATCATTTTTGAATTTGGAATATCAAATATATCTTAGGGTGAATTTTTGGTATTTTTCTGAAAAACATCAATTTTTGATGAATAGTGAAACCACTAAGTGGTAGTTTAAAATCTGATTTTTCGTTTAAATGAAACTTTACCACTTATGTGATTTGAATTTCAAAAATCTGAAATACATGGTTTTCATTAGGATGTAAAATTTGGTTCAATGGTATTAAAATATTTTTTTGGTGAATAGTAACTTTTAACTTTTAATCGCGATTAGAGGTAATTAGTGTAATTTAAGGTAAAAATAAAGTTTTAATAATTTGAAATGACCTTGACACATGTCCTACCATTATTGGATGATTCATGGCCGACCAATACAATCCATGGGTCAACTTGGGGACCCCATGTAGCCACTTTGGTAGGAAAATGACATTAATACCTTTTTAATTAAAGTTAAAATTAAAATGTCACAAACATGTGTTATTTTACTAAAACAAATTTTACATAGGGTTATAAAAGTAATATATTTGAATAAAAATATTCATTATAAATCTAAAAATATTTCATACATCATGATATTTGTATTCTAATTTTTAGTCACTAAATAAATTAAATTATTTATGACACCATGATGATGTAGCGAATACCTCATTATCTAATGATTTAAATAAAATGAAATGATAATGTAAAATATAAGACCTAAACTTGTAAAAAACCTATTGGATGTGTGGATTTCGAGCTATTAGCACCTTATCCTCGAAATATAAAATTTTGGGACCTCAGAAATCCGAAAATAATTTTATAATAATGTTACTTTTCAAGAGTTTCCAAGAGTGCCCCTCCTCTCCTCTTATAAAAGGCCCCCACCTCTACCACCTTACCCACACCTCTCAAGCCTTTGGCTCAGCCAACCCCCTGAGCGTTTTGTCTCTACACATCCCTATATTATGCATAGAAGCCTCACTTTGGGCAGAAGTCTTTCCAAGGAAGCCTTTGAGATCAAATAAAAAAGAGTTACCCGATTTAAAGGTAAAGTCTTCCCTAGTGTTTTTTGTTTAATTTTGACTCTCCAACCCGCTAAACTCTTTTTATTTATTTCTTTTGTAACAACACCAGTATATTAGATATACTAGGATGTTTTTATGAGGTTGATTCTAGATAAAATAACACACACCTCCATTAAGTGGTTAAATAACATACTGTTTCCGTGGATGGCGAATTACTGCCTCATGAAACGATGATCGTTCTATCTTCTCATACCACCTCTCATGGTGGCCATTACGATGGCACTATATTTATTTATGATATATATTATATTTATTTCCTCTATATTCTTCTGCATTTTATAATTAATACATACCTTTATTCTTTTCATGTTGTGCAAATGCAATAATTTCATTTGAGGAAGTGTGGACTACCGCCCCCTCAAGTGATGTGACTCGTTCATGTAATACATGGAATGTATAAATAATGAAATTGTTGAACTTATGTGATATGTATAAAATATATATTATAATTTAATCATAATATATATATATATATCTCATCTAGTTTTAATTCCATTAATGTGCCAAAGAAATGAAAGTAGCGTTCATGCGTACGTACGGCTTACCGTTTCCATGAACGGTACATTTCATTTCTTATCTACAAATGGTATGTACTATTATAAGTACATATATATAATAGATATATATATCATATATTACATCTAAATGATGGATATAATTCTGGAATTATAATATATATATCTCTCATTTAGTTTTAATTCCATTAATATGAAAAAAATGAAAGTAGCGTTCATGCGTACGTAAGGCCTACTGTCTCCATGAACGGTGCTTTTCATTTTTTATCTCCAAATGTTATGGAATAGTATAAAATGAATATTTACTAGATATATATGATATCTTAATCATTAATACTATTCTGGAAATGATTTACTACATTGAAAATCATTTTCAAACATGTTCATTTTTGACTCATGTACCAAACATCGACAAAAACGTCTGATATGAACTAACATTATTAAAAAATTATTATAACATTATAATATGTGATATGAACAGAATAATAATCTTTAAAGTAGTTCCTTGAGAAATTATAAATTTACCACAGTTTATTATTCAGGAATATAAAGAAATGAACAAGGCAAGTCAGACTTGAGGTAAGAGATCCTACCCCTCTCTTTCTTTTTAAGTACACTCTTTTATGTCATTCCTTTTAAGCTCAACTTTCTTATGATTGGGATGTTATTTTATATTACTCTTAGTGTAATTTTTATGTTCATATAATGAGAGACCCTATTTTCTCTCATCAATCCATTTTGGATGTTTTGAGTGGCACTGTTAGGCTGCCGAATTTTCGTAAGATATCCAACCTCTCTCTTTCTTTTTACGTACTTACTTTATGTCACTTATTTTAAGCTCCTAATGGTTATGTTGGGGGATGTTATTTTATATTACACTTTCTTTAAATTTTATTTTAATATGATTAGAGACCCTATTTTATCTCATCAATGCATTTTTGAATGATTTGAGTGGCGTCGTTAGGCTGCCGAATTTTCATAAGAGATCCAACCTCTCTCTTTCTTTTTAAGTACTCTCCTTTATGTCAATTCTTTTAATCTCCTCATGGTTATGTTGGGGGATGTGATTTTATATTACTCTTGGTATAAATTGTATTTTAATATGACGAGAGACCCTATTTGATCTCATAAATCCATTTTTAGAAGTTTTATGTTGCGCCGTTAGGCTGCCGAGTTTTCATAAGTGATTTTTCATCTCACTTTTATTCCCGTGAGATTTATGCTACATTTTCCACAATTTCCATTGAGTGGTGTATGTACTGCCCATTATTATACTCTTTTTGTAATATAATTAAATTTATGTGTATTTACATATTCATTTTATGACCCTTATTCAATGGGGTTTACGTTTTGAATGTTACCCAAGTCGGTAAGGGAACCTTTCACCCTCCTCTTCTTTAAAAAGACTTATTTTGTTATGTCTATTAAATTACATATTATGATGTTGGGATATGTTCTTATATATCATTATTGCTTTAAATTTAATGTACATGTGATGAGATACCCTTTTCCTCTCTCATCAATTCATTTTCTGAATTTTAAAGTGACGTCATTAGGCTATCGGATTTCCATAAGGGATCTTCTAAACCCACTTTCAATTCTTTGGGTTAAACCTCTGCTACTTGATTTTATTATACAAATATTATGTGTGGTATCTCTATGTTGTAATTTCCATAAACCTTTGTGTGGATATACGATTTATATACATAATCATCTCATTGATAAATTTTTACATCATTTAGACGAACTTGTATGGGAAATCATAACTCAAACTCATTTCATTGAGGTAAATATCTATTTCATTGGTTTTGTTTTCAAATATTATGTGTGAATGACCTCTGATTGTTTTACACTTAATATCCACTTATATTTTGTGTATTAATATTTGTCACACATAATCTTGTAATTGATTTATCCTTAATCTTTGGATACCAACTTTGTAAGGGACTTCATCTCAGTCTCCTTTAATTGAGGAGTGTTTTTTTTATACACAACATTATATTATATGGTGTATAAACCCGTTTGACATCTACTTTTATTTCAAAGGAATATTTTATATATGATGTTTTTTACTAAACCACAAAAATTATGTTTCTTTTTAACGTACGCGGTGACAATGACCTTTCCGCCGCCGCGAGTATTATTTGATCTTTGGCTTCCTCAATAAGTCATTATATTTTTAGAAGTAAATAAATACCATATACTCTTTTTTGGTATTGAAAATTGTTTTGATAATGAATTTGTTATATCAATATATTTATGTGATATATTGTGCTTGAAATGTGGAAATTTTTTCTTTCCTTTATATTTGTTTTATGTCTTATGATTTTATAATGGTACATAGACATTTAATGGGTGGTTATGTGATAAATCATATGACCGGTGGTGCCGTGAATACCAGGACAGGTGGTTACGTTATAACCTCCAATGCATTGGGCACAGAATTTTGCTGTATGGCTATTCCATTAAGTGATATCTGTGGAAGTCGACCATATGGTTATTCCATTTAAGTATGTTTATGTCCCAAGTTACCTTTATATGTTATGTATATGGGTTTTATGGTAATATTTTGGTTTCAAAAGGGTAAGTAATGATCTTTTATTCATTGAATAGTTTATAATACTTTATAAAGGTCAAAAGTATTACTTTGATAAAGAATTCATGGTTTACTTGTTGTTTTGAAAAAAAACTAACAGTTTTCCTTCTTTGTGTATCCCTTACTGAGCTTTTTATTCTCATCCCATGTTTTGTATCTTGAAATGTTTTTCAAACGACAAAAAGTTGAATAGGGTCAAGGATGGGATCAAGGAACTGTCAGGCTGTCTAAAACATGAAACTAGACATGTTTCTTTTTAAGAGTTTTTATTTTATGGAAACGTTGTAGAAGTGTCTACTTTGTAATCATTTGAGATGTAATAGTTATGTCCTAATTCTCTAATACTCTAATCTTGAAAAGATCCTCAATGTGAATTATTCATTTAATTCAATATTAAGTATGGTTTAAGGCCGATTCCTTATAGTTGGTATCAGAGGTCATCATAGATAACTTTAGAGGTTAGGGTATTCTCTAACCATAAGTGAAATTACCATAATGGCTAGGATTTCAGAAAGAGTCAAAGTTTTTAGATAAAGTGAATGAGTAAGTATATCTTAGTGTTTATCTTCCTCATTAGTACATGATAATTTTGTTGATATACCGACACTGACATTTCTATTTTTAGTAAATGGATGGATCTAGAAGGTACCAAAGTGACAATGGGTTTGAAGGGAACTGTGGTGGTTCTCTGATTAAGATATTGGATGAAATGGGGGATTCAATGAGAAAACTCATGGTTGTTCTAAACCAACTATAAAGAATTCATGATCAACCACTTGAACCTTCGTAAGTTCTGTAATGAATCATATACGAGATTTCCAATCGATGTGGAAGTTCAGGTAATAATTATAAAGGTAACCCTTAGGGTTTATATTATCCTTACTTTTGAGGTAATTATGGGTTACTATATGTTATGATGGAAAATGAAATGCATGAGATAAACTTGAGGTTAAAATATGTTATGATTATTTTTGAAGATTTTATCTCATTTTGGGGAATGTTTTAAGAATTATATAGTTTTGGATGAAGGACAACACGCAGACCGTGTGACAACCCGTCGCGTCGGACAATGCTGCGGGAATCAAACCCACAACCAAAGGGCGACTGGTATTTATCACCTACCACTGGACTATGTGAAGTCCATGGTTAGTATGACTTATACTTTTTAGTTAGATGATTTTATGAATTAAGAGTAAGTTGATTTTGGGTTATCTATGGAAATTGTTAACCTATCATGAAGGATATGTGATTAGGTTTATTACTTTTCAATATGAGACTTTAAGAGCAACTGATGTAATTTGGAGATAAGTGTTAATTTGTACATTGGAATACTATGTGATTAAATCCTTCAAATATTTGGGATTCAATCTTATTTTGGTTTACTTTGAAGAATTTTATGGAAAAATTGATTATCGAATGGTCTTTGTTGAACTTTGGGTTTTGTTGGAAAAAATTTGGAAATTAATAATAGATTTTCTTTTTATAAAGGGTTATCCATTTCTGGATTATCTGATCATGTTCTAACAATTTTGGTTTTAGTAAGGGTCTAAATACATGGGAAATTTATAGTTATCTTTTGTGGATTATGTGATTCTCTAGAAGTTGATTATAGTACTCTTAATGTGAAAAAGTCTTCCTAAATACTCATATTTTGGGGAAAGTATAAGTTTGTGTAAGAAATATAGTAAAAGAAGAAAGTCAACATGATAAGTAAGTATGTTTCCTTAAGATCAAAAATAAATTCCTCAATGAAAATTAACTTAAAGCAAAAATGTTTTCTATTAACTTTTCTTACTAAGGAATCGAATACCGTTTAACCCACCACAAGTTTGTGATTTTCTTGTGGTTAACTTTCTCCTAAACATGTTTTCTATCACTCTCCCTCAGAACATGACCCTTTTCTTTTTCTTCCATATCCATGTATTCCTACATGGAATCCTAGTATGGGTTATCTCGGGTGACCTTTGTACTTCTCTTTCTTTATTTTAAAGTGATAGTTTCACTGACTCTTGTTCGGATGTGGGATTTTCAATGAAGTTTCGAAGCCCAATTTTAAAATTACGAGCACGCAATTCCAAAAAGGGGTGAAGGATGTAACATATTAGGTAAATAAAGAATATGACATTTTCACATTTATCCATTTTTGTGAATAAAATATTAATATTAATATAAAGGGAACTCTATGCTCGATAGCTTACCCAATACGCAACAATGAGTTCCTTTGAAATCTTACGTTGCACTGTAATAATAAAATAATATTATTTTAAATAGTAGTTCACACGTAGCCGTTGTAATGACGGGAATGAACAAAACTAGATAAAAAATAATTATATATGTTTGTAAAATATTTTTACTCTTTACAATAATTTTTAGAGGATTAAAAATGCGAATGAATCCAACTTTAAGCGTAAACAATATAATATTCTTTAAACGGTCGATTAATCGCCTTTTGTTGGAGAACCTCTTTTAAATCGACTTTTTGAAAATTTTATGTGTTATATTTGAAAAAATAAAATTCTTCTTTAGAATCTAGACATCAAAATTTACTTTTTTTAAATTTTGGGTATTCTTCCGATAAAGTTCACTTTTTTAATGAATAGTGAAAAATGTTATATTTTAATTCAATCCCACTTTTCAATTTAATTTATTTATATGATTATATTATCTTTTGAATTGGTTTTAAAGTGAAATTAGAATATATTTTTACCATTTAATCCAATAGTGGTCATTGGAAGTAATTTTACTTTGAAATTGGACTTAAACTAGTGTCAATCTTTTAATGGATATTGTTTCTTAAAAACACGATATTTGCTTTGGAAGTGGAAATGAATTATTAAATTAATTAATGAAACTTATTTTTTTTGAATTTTGTCAAATAGTTATCATTTTTGAATTTGGAATATCAAATATATCTTAGGGTGAATTTTTGGTATTTTTCTGAAAAACATCAATTTTTGATGAATAGTGAAACCACTAAATGGTAGTTTAAAAACTGATTTTTTGTTTAAATGAAACATTCCCACTTCTGTGATTTGAATTTCAAAAATCTGACATACATGGTTTTAATTAGGATGTAAAATGTGGTTCAATGGGAAGAAAATAATTATTTGGTGAATAGTAACTATTAAGTTTTAATCACGATTAGAGGTAATTAGTGTAATTTAAGGAAAAAATAATGTTTTAATAATATGAAATTACCTTGACACATGTAATAACGTTATTGGATGAGTCATGTCCGACCAAGACAATCCATTGGTCAACTTGGGGACCCCATGGAGCCACTTTGGTAGGAAAATGACATTAATACCTTTTTGTTTAGAGTTAAAATTAAAATGTCACAAACATGTGTTGTTTTACTAAAACAATTTTTAGATGGTGTTATTCAAGTCATATTTTTGACTATAAATATTCATTAGAAATCTAAAAATATTTCATACATCATGATATTTTTTTTAAATTTTTAGACACTAAATAAATTAAATTATTTATGACACTATGATGATGCAGCGATTACCCCATTATTTAATAATTTAAATAAAATGAAAAAATAATATAAAATATAAGACCTAAACTTGTCAGAAACCAATAGGATGTGTTTATTTAGAACCATTATCACCTTATAATAGAAATATATAATTTTGTGACCTTTAAAATCCCAAAAGAATTTTATAATAATGTTACTTTTCAAGACTTTCAAAGAGTGCCCCTCCTCTCCTCTTATAAAAGGCCCCCACCTCTACCACTTTACCCACACCTCTCAAGCCTTTGGCTCAGCCAAAGACTGACCATTTTCTCTCTCCACATCCCTATATTACTCCTATAAGCCTCACGTTTGGCAGATGTCTTTCCAAGGAAGCCTTTGATCTCAAATCAAAAAGAGTTACCCGATTTAAAGATAATGTCTTCCCTAGTGTTCTTTTGTTTTATTTTGATTCTCCAACCCGCTAAAATCATTTTATTTATTTATTTTGTAACTACATCAGTATCTTCCATATACTAGGATGTTTTTATGAGGCGTATTTGAGCTACACTAACACACACCTCCGTCTAATGGTTAAAGAACATATTGTTTCCGTGGATGGCGAATTACTGCCTCACGAAACGATGCTTATTCTATCTTCTCATACCACCTCTCATTGCGGCCATTATGATGGCACTATATTTATTTATGATATATATTATATTTATTTTCTCTATATTATTCTGTATTTTATAATTAATAAATACCTTTATTCTTTTCATGTTGTGAAAATGCGCTAATTTCATTTGAGTAAAGTGTGGACTATCGCCCCCTCAAGTGATGTGACCCGTTCAAGAAGTACATGGAATGTATAAAGAATGAAATTGATGAACTTATGTGATATATATAAAATATATATTATAATGGAATTATAATATATATATATCTCTCTCATATTGTTTTAATTCAATTAATTTTCCAAAACAATGAATGTAGTGTTCATGCGTACGTACGACTTACCGTCTCCATGAACGGTACATTTCATTTCTTATCTCCAAATGTTATGTACTATTATATGTACATATATATAATGGATATATTTTTAATATATTACATATAAATGGTGGATATAATTCTGTAATTATAATATATATTTCTCTCATTTAGTTGTAATTCCATTAATATGACAAAAAAATGAAAGTAGCGTTCATGCGTACGTACAACCTACCATCTCCATGAACGGTGCTTTTCATTTTTTATCTCCAAATGTTATGGAATATTATAAAATGACTGTTTACTAGATATATATGATATTTTAATCATTAATACTATTCTGGAAATGATTTACTACATGGGAAATCATTTTCAAACAAGTTCATTTTTGACTCATGTACCAAACATCGACAAAAACGTCGGATATGAACTAACATTATTAAAAAATTATTATAACATTATAATATGTAATATGAACTGAATAATAATATTTAATGGAGGTCATTACGTAATTATAAATTGACCAATTTTTATTATTCAGGAATATAATGAAACGAACAAGGCAAGTCAGACTTGAGGTAAGGGATCCTACCCCTCTCCTTCTTTTTAGGTAGACACTTTTATGTATTTCATCTTAAGATCATTTTTCTTATGATTAGGATGTTATTTTATATTAATCATACTGTAATTTTTATGTTCATATGATGAGAGACCATATTTTCTATCATCAATCCTTTTTGTATGTTTTGGGTGGCGCTGTTAGGCTTCCGAATTTTCTTAAGAGATCCAACCTCTCTCTTTCTTTATAAGTACACTCCTTTACGTCACTTCTTTTAAGATCATATTGGTTATGTTGGGGGATGTTATTTTATATTACTATTTCTTTACATTTTATTTTAATATTATTATAGACCCTATTTTATCTCATCAATCCATTTTTGGAAGTTTTTAGTGGCACCGTTAGGCTGCCGAATTTTCGTAAGAGATCTAACTTCTCTCTTTCTTTTTATGTACTCTCCTTTGTGTCACATATTTTACACTCCTATTGGTTATGTTGGGGGATGTTATTTTATATTACTCTTGCTGCACATTTTATTTTAATATGATGAGAGACCCTATTTTATCTCATCAATCCATTTGGAAGTTTTAAGTGGTGCCATTAGGCTGCCGAGTTTTCGTAAGGGATTTTTCATCTCACTTTTATTCCCGTGAGATTTATGCTACAATTTCCCCCATTTCCTTTTAGTGGTATATGTACTACTCAATATTATACTCTTTGTGTAATATTATTTCATTTATGGGTATTTACATATTCATTGTATGACCCTTATTCAATGGGGTGTACGTTTCTAAAGTTACCCAAGTCGGTAAGGGAACCTTTCACCCTCCTCTTCTTTAAAAAGACTTCTTTTGTTATGTCGTTTAAATTACATATTATTATGTTGGGATATGTTCTTATATATCCTTATTGCTGTATATTTAATGTACAAGTGATGAGATACCCTTTTTCTCTCTCATCAACTCATTTTCTGAATTTTAAATTGACGTTGTTAGGAAATCAGATTTACGTAAGGGATCTTCATAACCCACTTTCAATTCTTTGGGTTAAACCTCTGCTTCGTGATTTTATTATGCCAAGATTATGTGTGGAATATCTATTTTGTAATTTCCACAAACCGTTGTGTGGATATACAATTTATACACATAATCATCTCATTGATAAATTCTTACTTCATTTAGACGAACTTGTATGGGAAATCATAACTCAATCACATTTGATTGAGTTAAATATCTATGTCAATGGTTTTGTTTTTTCACGATTATGTGTGAATGAACTCTGATTGTTTTACACTTAATATCCACTTATATTTGGTGTATTCGTATTTTTCACACATAATCATTTAATTGATTTATCCTTAATCTAAGGATACTGACTTTGTAAGGGACTTCATCTCAATCTCCTTTCATTGAGACATGTTTTGTTTTATACACAAATTTCTTTTATAAAGTGTATAAAACCCTTTGAATTCTAATTTTATTCTAAAGGAATCTATTCTATATGAAGGGTTTTACTAAACCACAAAAAGTATGTTTCTTTTTAACGTACGTGGTGATAATGACCTTTCCGCCGCTGCGAGTATTATTTGATCTTTAGCTTCTTCAACAAGCTGTTATATTTTTAAAAGTAAATAAATACCATATACTCTTTTTTGGTACTGAAAATGGTTTTGATAATGTATTTTTTATTTCAATATATTGAAGTGATATATTGTGCTTGAAATGTGGAAATGTTTTCTTTCCTTTATATTTGTTTTATGTCTTATGATTTTATAACGGTACATGGAAATTTGATGGGTGGTTATGTTATAAACCATATGATGGGTGGTTCTGTGAATACGAGGATGGGTGGATACATTATAACCTCCAATGCATTGGGAATGGAAGTTAGCCGTATAGCTATTCCATTAAGTGACATGTGTGGAAGTCGACCGTATGGTTATTCCATTTAAGTGTTTTTATGTCACAAGTTACCTTTATATGTTATGTATATGGGTTTTATGGTAACTTTTTGGTTAAAAAAGGGTATGTAATGATCTTTTTTTCATTGAAGAGTTTATACTACTTCATAAAGGTGAAAAGTATTACTTTTATAAAGAATTCATGGTTTACTTGTTGTTTTGAAAAAAACTAACAATTTTCCTTCTTTGTGTATCCCTTACTAAGATTTTTATGCTCATCCAAAGTTTTTTTCATGAAATGTTTTTCACAAGACATAAAGTTGAATAGGGTCAAGGATGTGATCAAGGAAATGTCAGGCTGTCTAAAACATGGAACTAGACATGTTTCTTTTTCAGAGTTTTTATTTTATTGAAACATAGTAGAAGTGTCTACTTTGAAATATTTTGAAATGTAATATTTATGTCCCAATTCTCAAAACTATAAACTTGAAAAGATCCTCAATGTGAATTATTAATTTAATTCAATATAAAGAATGGTTTAAGGCTGGGTCCTTATAGGTTGGCCAGCTTGCAGCCGAACCGCCTCCCCGTGGTCGGTCGGCCGACCCGAAGCTGGATCGCCAACCCGCGGAGGGTCTTCCACCCTCACGGACAATCCACGCCTTAATAGCTGGTCTATTCCCTAGTGGTCGGTCCGAGACCCTGAGGCTGGTCCATGCCCCTGCATCCTTTCGACCCCTCGCGAACGGTCTGCGCCCTCGTGTTACCCACGGCTGGTCCGCTCCCTCACGGTACCCGCAGTCGGTCCGCGAACTCATGGTACCCATGTCCGGTCCGCGCCCAAGTGGTACTCCTCAGCCTAGACACCCTGGGCCGAGCTGAGCCGAGCCACCCCGGTCCGATTCGAGATGCCTCGTGCCCTCGCGGTTCCCCTCGGACCAGCAGCCCACACAGCACTCTCCGAGGGCCCTCGCGGCCTGTCAGGCAGGACCCAGCAGGCCAGGCCGAATCTAACAGGCCGGGCCACACTATGGGCCTGGCAAGACCCAACGGGTTGGATAGGATCGACCCGAACCGGTTCGGTCTTGGTCAGGTCCGACCGGGTCAATCCGACCGGTTCGGACCAGACCCGGGCCCACAATGACCCTTTTACATTCTTTTGGTCATAACATTGGCACAAGACGTCCTTTTGATGAACCTTCATCAGCATTTGGAACCTTGGAGTGAGTGTCTCACTTTGAGTGATACCCCCACTGAGTTTTGGATTAATATGGGGTATGGTTAGGTTCGATCGAGCACAAATCCAATCGTCCCCCCGGGACAAAAAGGATAATAACTCGCAAACTGAACTTTCGATTGACATGTCATTTGTTACGTTGAGAAACCTATGACGTGGAAGACCTTTTAGATACATATTCTTGGTACTTCGTGGCAGTTGGTGTACCAGTAGCTTGTGGATCGGATCCTCTTGGAGACGAATGAGCATAGTGTGGAAACCCAGTGGCTGGCTGAGACTTGACGACTGATAACCGTTTGGACTCAGAGTGAGTCGACTTTCCCAGTATGGAGAACCTTGGTGACTTAGTAGAACCATAGTAGGGAGCATCTTGGTGACGCGGCAGACCCATGGTGCTCGACAGGAGGAGTACCTCAGCAGGCCATGAGGTGGAACACCTATGTGTTACATGACATACCCACCCTAGGGAGCACCTTTGTATGATGAGGAAGACCCACGATACTCGACGGGAAGAGTACCTCAGTAGTCCATGGTTAGTGGGAAGCACCTCTGTTTGATGTCCCATGCCCACTGTACTCGATAGAGGAGGAGTTTTCCAGCAACCAAGGTGTTTGATGTAGTGACTGGGAATGTTACTTAACACTACCCCTAGAATAAATCCTGGCATGAGCTGAGTCAGAACCTTTATTTTTTCCTCATGATTGAGATAGATTATTTGATAACTTAGTTTTATGTATGGAAATATTCTTATGTAGGGTTATCTGTTGATTACATTCTTTGTGTTTTATCCTTGGGGGATTTTTTGAGACCTTGAGGGTCTCAAGGACCCAATTGAGTATCGTTATACTCAACCCTGCATGGGATATGCCCACACCTTGTTGTGTTGAATGCAGATGATGGAAATTGTTGAATGAGGCTGAGAGTACCAGGACTACACAATACCCGGAGGTGGATCTTTTTGCATGTTAGTACGTAGAGGAGACTGGTGGATGTGGAGTCCTTAGTAGGCGATCTGTACCTACCATTCTGGTAGGATCCTCATAGGATGATCCATTAGCTGTCTTATATTTTTCTTTAGTTGTATTGTATCATAGTTGTACTAGTACTTTCCAATTCGGCTTGTATTCTGGACACTTTTTCTTACTGAACTCACTGTATTTATAGTTCAGTTTACTTGTGTTCTTATCTTGTTGTGTGCTTCATTACATGTTCTGGAAGGTTATACAGGAAACGCCTTCCCAGTTTTACGGAATATGCCTTTGGTGCTTGTCTCCAACCCCTAGCCAATGGTAGGCTATCCTGGGGTAGTCACGACACAGGCCCCAAGGGACGGGTCCTGACAAATGGGTATCAGAGGAGTCAGTTCTACCGCAAAACATAGGACTCTGATCTTTATTTTCGATGGAAATAGTGTTAAGTGTAGTGAGTGTGGATATTAGTTAAGGGAATCCAGTGTTGGTGCGATGACCGATGTATCCATACACCAGGACCATGACTTCTAATTTCCGACTCAGTGCATGAAAACACTGATTGTCTGGATGTTTTTATGTTTTCTTTGTGATATTTTGAGTCAGCTCACTAGGGATAACCTTTTAAACATGGCTCATCTATTACATTTTAAGATGCCTACACGAAGACATCTTTCTATAGTTCTGAGAGTTGTGCGCACTGATAGCCCACCGAGCGACGAGGCCTCGGTGCAAGTCCCTTTTCCAGTGGAGGCACCAGTGGAGGCACCAGTGGTACAATTACCCATTGGGCCATCGATTCCACCAGCTTCAGCAGTAGATGGTGCTGGATGATTGATCATGTTTCACGAGTTCCAACACTAGAGGCCACCTAGGATTAGGGGAGAGATGGACCCACAAGTGGATGAGGATTTAATGGAGGCTATGGTGAGTATTTCTCGATTGGTAGGGACACCAACTGATCTCATGGTGATCCTTGTCACTAGCCTTCTACAGGCAGCTGCAAGAAAATGGTGGAGCTTAATGCTCCAGGTTCACGATGAGATGACACTTCTCTGGGTAGACTTCGAGAGCATGTTTTGGGCAGAGTTAGTCTCAGAGACTCATATCATAGTGCACATTCATGAGCTACTTCATATGTAGTAGGGAAACCTGATTTTGGCTCAGTACTCAGCAAGGTTCACGGACCACTAATATTATTCCACTAATATGTTGTGGGACCCTTTGTTCAGGGCCTGAACCATTGATCCGGGGATCAGGCGGGAGATTAGGGCTTCTGTGATCTCATTAAGAAACCTGACACAGGTGGGGCTGTTAGATAGAACCCTCTTCGTAGAGAGTTTCCTTGCCTAGCAGTCACCAGAAGGGAGACCCACTACCAGTCATCACGTAGAGGAGTACTCTACAGCTAGCATCATACAGACATCACAGGGGTCCAAGAGGACCAAACCTACTAGTGGATGACCGGATGACATAGGATCGGTTGTGAGGGGAACATGATTCAAAGACAGTAATGCCAGGAGCGGGCAGTGTTATACATGTGACAGGAAGGGTCACATGGCTCGTGACTGTCTAACCTGTCATATGGATGATCATCAGATGGTCGAAGAACTGCCTAGGGAGAGACAGAGGTCTACTCGAGGAGGTTCGTAGGGAGAAGGAGGATGTGGAAGAGGAGATGTTCATGTATCTAGGGGTGGGAGATGATTCAAGATATTACCACCACCACCACTAGGAGGTCCACCCCGACCACAGGGAGCAGGTGGACATGGGAGAGCTTACCTCAAGGAAGCTGAGGCATAAGATCATGGTTCTATAGAGATGATACGAGGTACAATATGTGTCTAATCTACCATAGCTATAGTACTTATGGACATAGGTGCCCGTCATTATTTTATTACCACATCCCTCTTTCGGATCTCGGAGAATCTGACGGAGTCCTTGCACCGATCCTTACGGCTAGAGAATTCTACGGGAGTGGATTTGTAGATTATGCACTGATTCCAGAAGTAAGATCTTACTCTATAGGGGGGTATCTTCAGCTGTGATCTCTTTTTAGTGGTCTCGAGGCCTTACGACGTCATCTTGTGTTTGGGATGGTTATCTATAGTCCATGCTCAGATAGACTGTATTAGTCAAAAAGTTTGGTGTGTCTGCAAGGATGGTACTAGGTTTACCTTCACTGGCGAGAAGGGAGCCTTTGCAGCATAGGATGGACTTGCCCGGAGGAGGGTGCAACCAATCAATCATTAGTTGTCTAGCCTTACCCTCAGAGTTGTTGATGTAAAGAGTCCTAATTATCCTATATTGGTGGACCAGTATGAAGATATTTTCTCTGATGATGTTCTGGGTATACCTCCTTGCAGAGACGTGGACTTTTACATTGACTTGTACCCCGGGACAACACCAATATCTACACCAGCATATCAGATGGCTCCCACGGAGCTTCATGAGCTATGTGTACAACTAGAGGACTTGCAGTGGAAGGTATTTATCTAAAATAGTATTTCTCCATGGGAAACCCTGAATTTGTTTTCCAAGAAGGTGGATGGGAGCTTGAGACCTTGTGTCGACTATCGGTGCCTAAACTAAGTGACTGTGAAGAACAAGTACCCACTACCGAGGATTACTGAAATCTTTGATCAGTTGAAGGGAGCACAGTGGTTGTCGAAGATAGACCCCAGATCAGGCTATCACCACCTCTGTGTTAAGATGAGGATGTGCAGAAGATGACTTTCAAATGTCGGTAAGACCACTATGAGTTCTTGGTTATGCCATTCAGCATAACCAATGCTCAAGCAGTGTTCATGGGACTCATGAACATAATATTTTAGCTATACCATGATCTCTTTTTAGTAGTCTTCATCGATGACATTCTGATCTACTCGACTACTAAGGAGGAGCACGCCTATCACTTGCGGGTAGTACTGGACACACTCTGAGAGCACCAGCTTTATAGTAAGCTCTCGAAGTGCCAATTTTGGATCCGGGAGGTTTACTTTATAGGACATGTCATATCCGAGCAAAGAGTGGTAGTGGATCCTACTTAGATTGAGGATGTACTAGCTTGGGAGCCACCCAAGAGTGTGACAGAGGTATGGAGTTTCTTGGGTTCAGCTGTATATTACCAGAGGTTTGTGCCAGACTTCTCCAGAGTTGCAGCACCACTATCAGCCAGGATGAAGAAGGGGAAAACCTTTGTTTGGTCAGAGAAATGCCAGTGCAGTTTTCAAGAGCTGAAGCAAAGGCTGACTAGTGAACCCATGTTGAGGCTACCAGAGGAGGGATTTGGGTACCTAGTTTACTATGACGCATCAGGAACCGAAAATGGATGTGTTCTGATGCTGGAGAGAGCAGTGATCACATATGGATCTTGACTGATGAGACAACAAGAGCAGAACTACGCTACTCATGACTTGGAGTTAGAAGCAGTGGTCTTCACCTTGAATATTTGGCGACACTATCTGAAGGGTGAGAATTTTATTATATACTCTTATCACAAGAGTCTCAGGTATATCTTCTTGCAGAGGGATCTGAAATTGAGACAAAGACGTAGGCTTGAGTTCCTCTAGGACTATGACTTCAAGATAGTCTATACTCTAGGGAAGGGGAACATTGTATCAGATTCGCTCAGCAGGAGGACCGGTATACAGCTTCTAGCCGCTGCGATGGAGCAGTTGGCCTCTTTGCAGATAATCTTTGTGGATAAAGATCGAACAGATTTCCTTCAGTCTCTTACAGTAAGTTCCCCACTTCTTCAGCGAGTCAAGGCGGCGCAGCATGGGGACACTGACTGCGAGACACGATGTGCTCAGATATCCACAAAAGAGGCGCCTGATGGATTTTCAAAAGGTGGGGAGAATGTCATTCTCTTTATTGGACGTACCATGGTACCCATGTCACTTCATGGGGATGTGTTCTGGGAGTTCCATATATTCTCTCTAGCGGTACATCCAAGAGTGGAGAATATGTACCAGGATCCTCGATGACAACACTGGTGGCTGGGAATGAATCAATTAGTTGCAGAGTTTGTTTCTCGGGGCCTCACTTATCAGCATGTGATGGCGGAGTATCAGTTACAAGGTGTCCTGGTTCAGCCTTTAGAAGTCTCAGAGTGGAATTTGGATGGAATATTCATGGAATTCGTGATAGGACTTCCATGTACATCTAGGGGACATGACTCTATTTTGATGATCGTCAATCGACTCACCATGTCGGCCCACTTCCTAACGATCATAGGGAAGGGTTCAATAGATAGATTGAGACGCCTCTATGTGAAGAAGAATATGAATCTACATGGAGTACCCTCGATGATTATCTCCGATCATAATGCATGATTCACATCTCGGCTATAGAAGGGGTTACATGAGGATTTCGGGAGGCATCTTTGTTTTAGCACCACCTCCCATAGTCAGACAAATGGCTAGAATGAGTGGACCATTCAGACCCTCGAGGACATGATGCAAGCTTGTTTCCTCTACTTTGGTCATAGATGGGAGGATCACTTGCCTTTGGTGGATTTTTCATACAATAATAGCAATCACTACACCATTGGGATGTCACCATTCAAGGAATTGTACGGGAAACCATGCATATCACCATAGTTCTAGACTGACCCTGGAGGAATTAGCACAAGTGGGACAAGAGATGGTACGTGCTGCCACATTGAAGGTGAAGGTCATCCTGGAGTGGATGAGGACTGCAAAGACCAGGAATAATTTGTATTCCAATAGGATAAAAGACCTCTGGAGTTCGAGGATGGTGACCACTACTTTCTACGGGCCTCTCCTCGATGAGGTTTGTTGAGATTTGGCTAAGGCGGTGAGTTATATCTGAGATTTATCACACCTTTTCAGGTTCTCAGCAGAGTTGACGAGGTGGCATACTGCTTAGCTCTTCCACCTCAGATGCACCGGGTGCATGATGTCTTCCACTTATCCCAGCTATGAAGATACGTGCATGATCCTTCTCACTTCATCGACCATGGAGATATAGACGTCGAATATGGGGCGACTTTTACAGAGGTTCTAGTAGAGATCAAGGATCGATAAGAGCGGGTCCTTCGTGGATGGTCTATACCTCTATTTCGCCTTCACTAGCTGCACAAGAACCTCTAAGAGAGCACATAGGAGCGGGAGGGTCAGATGCATGGTTAGTACCCCCACTTGTTTACCTAGTTTGGGTTGTGTCTTACAAGGACGTAAATCCCTCAGGTGGGGAGAATGTAAAGACTCGGAATTTCCATGTAAATTTTTTAGATAAATGGGAACTTTACGAGTCTGGAAAAATTGACGGTGCTTGATTCTGAGGCCGAGATATTCAAGAAAGAATTTCTGAACTTTTTTTCGTGTACATTCAGTAAATGTGTGAGCAGGTTTTTGTAACTTTTAAACCAGTTATCAAAATGAAAATTTGAGGGCACCGTTGATCTTGCAACACCTGTATTCATTTAAGAAGACTTTCACCTCAATGGCAGTTGGTCGATGGTGAAACATAATATTTGGGTTTTTCTAGGAAATAATAAAATAAAATAAACATACATTTTTGTTTTATTTTGTTGTAACCACCCTCCATGTGGAAGTTGAGAAGTGGGGACCACTTTACCTTAACCTAACATGAGAGGTTATAGTGGTGGGGGACACCTGAGTTCTAAACCTCTTCAACTCCCTCATTAATGTGGGGGATCCTCTGGAGCTTTCTCTACATTAATTGTGCAAAGCCTCCTTAATTAATTGTGCCAACCCTTGATATCCTCCAATTTGAAAGTTATACCAACACAACACATTTATTGATTCTAATTAATTAAGAAAACTTTGATTTACAACAAATTAAATAGGTAAATATATTTTATTTGGTTGGATATTCATTTTTTGGAAAAGTATTGGAAAAGGAGGATTGGGAGAACATGGGAGAATGCTCTCCAACGAAGAACCCTCCACCAACGAAGAACTCCAACCTCCTTCGACCTTCTTCCCCATGACTTCATCCGACGTCAGACGACTTTATCTATGGCGAATCAACGATTGTAATACATTATTTTGCAAACATTATCAAGTGAATGAGGTAGGGGGTTTATTTGTGTGATAATACTTTTCCCATATTCTTACCTTGATTTCTTTTGTGGTTTTGAAACGAACATTGCGGGGAAGTTATAACTTGACGTTATTCTTTCTTGATGAACCATATGCTACCACCCTAACACGGAGGGTATGGGACAAACCAACATTTTCAACCCATCCACAAATCATGTGGTGTTCTTCGTGAAGGTGGAGGACAGAGGCCAACCATGAAAGGGCACGAGAATAGCGGTCGGCCCCACCGCCGGCTGCGATGAAGGCGACGATGCAACGACGCTGACCAGCGACCACCACCGCTGACCCACAGCCTTAGGGTAGACCGCATCCATCATCACCGTCCACGGCTCCGCACCACCCTGCGGTAGAGGCACCACCTCGTGGCCGGACCACCATCCCGCAGCTGGACAACCAACCTATGGCCGGACCGCCACCCAGCAGCCGGGCAACCACCCCTCGTGTGGCCGGACTACCATGCCATGGCCAGTCCGCCTTCCTGCGTTCAGACCGCCGCCCCACGACTGATCATCCATCCAGCAGCTAGTCTACCATCCCACGGCTGGACTGCAGCCCCACGGCCAGTCCGCCGACCCACGGTCGGACCGCCTACCCACGGTCGGACCGCCGACCCGTTTCTAGTGCTCCACCCACACAACCTGTCCGGGTCTCCACGGCTGATATGCACCCTCATGGCCGGTCTATGCCCTCGCGGTACCCACAACCGGTTCACACCCTCATGGTACACCATGTCCGAGACAACCCAGGTCGAGCCGAGCCGCCCCATGCCCTAGCGGTACCCCTCGGTCGAGCCACCCTCATAGAACTCTCTACGGGCCCACGTGGCCTGCTGGGCTGGACCCAGTGGGTCTGGCCAAGCCTCACGGGCTGGGCCACAATACGGGTCGGGTCAGTCCGACCGGTTCGGACCAGATTTGGGCCCACTACGACCCATTTACATTCTTTTGTCCATAACTTTGGCACCATATGTCTGTTTGACAAACTGTTAGTAGCGTTGGGAACCTTGGAGTGAGCCGGTTCATTAGAGTGATACCCCACTGCATTTTAGAATGATAAAGGGTACGGTTAGTTTGGATTGAGGATGAATTCAACCGAGCCACCAGGACAAAAAGGCGATTAACTCATAGACAGGGCGTCTAATTGACACACCATCTGTTATGTTGAGACCCCTATGATGTCGTGGACCTTTGAGATACATATTCATGGGGAATCATTGAAGTTGGAGTATCGACCATTAGATTTTGGAGTAGATCCTCCCTAAGACGAGTGAGCATAGTGTGGGAATCTATGGCTAGTTGAGACATGACGACTGCTGACCGTTTCGACTTGATGTGACTCGACTGGCCCAGTGGGGAGCACCTTGGTGACGCAGCAGACCCACGGTGGGGAGCGCCTTGGTGATGCGGCAGACCCACAGTACTCCACTGGAGGAGCACCTCATCAGGCCTTGAGGGGGAGTGCCTCTGTGTGATGAGGCATACCCATAGTGGAGAGCGCCTCTATATGACGTGGTAGACCCACGGTACTCGATAGGAGTAGTACCTAAAATTTCTAAGGTTAGTGGGAATCGCCTCTATGTGATGTGGTAGTCCCACTATATTGGATAAAGGAGGAGTTCTCCAGCAGCCGAGGTGTTCAACATTGTGACTGGAAATGTTACTTAACACTACCCCTAGAATAAATCCTGGTGTGAGATGAGTCAGAACCTCGGTTTTTTCATCATTATTGAGATGTATTACTTGATAACTTAGGTATATGTATGGTCATATACCTATGTAGGGTTATCTGTTGATTTCATACATTGGGGTTTATCCTTAGTCGAATTTGTGAGGCCTTGAGTGTCACGGGGTCCCTACTGTGTATTGTTATACTCAACCCTACACGGGCTATGCCCCCACATTTTTGTGTTGGATACAGATGATAGACAACGCTGACTAAGGCTGAGAGTAACAGGACCGGACGATACTTGGAGGTGGACCATTTGGCCCATTGGCACACAGAGGAGACAGGTGGATGTGGAGTGCTAAAGAGGCAATCTGTACCAACCCTTCAAGTAGGAACCTCAAAGGATGATCCAATAGTTGTATTTTCCTTTTCTTCTATTATATTTTATCATAGTTGCACTTGTACATTCTAGTTGGACTTGCCTTCTGGACCCTTTTTCTTACTACACTCACTCTGTTTACAGTTCAGTTTACTTGTGTTCCTATTATCTTGTGTTCTTGGTTACGTGTACTTCCAAGTTATAAAGTCAATGCCTTCCCAGTTTTATGGAATACACCATTGGTGCTATTTTCCTGCACCTAACCTATGGAAGGTGGGCTTGGGGTTGTCACGAAACAGGCCCCCGGGGACAGGACGTGACCATGATATTAATTAGATTATGAAGTCTCTTCTCTAAATAATAAGAATTATATATCTTCTTATAAAATCATAATTTACATCTTCTTGAATTAAATTTTTTCATCATATTTATAATTCATTCCATATTATGGATTATATAAAAGTCAACTATAGGAATGATTTTTTGGTCAGCAAAAAAAATATATTTCATGTTTCATAATTGGAACTTCAAGATACATATTAATTATAGTGAGACATCCCCTAGGAGTTTTAACTCGCAACTCCATTACTAAATTAAAAAAGGAAAATTTATAATTTCCTAAGATACTATGTAGATATATAAGAGTTCAAGGATACAAAAATCAAAAAATTAATTATCTAAATTTCAATATAGGATTAATTTATGTTACAAAACATCTTTTAGTGATTACACCTCATCTATTGTGATCTCATAAAATTATCCCTCTCCACTTGGCCTCCTTTTTATGGATTCCCTTGATGCTTGGAATATTTTTTCCATTGTTCCCCATATCCCTACATTTGGTACATTGAATTTTACATTTTTTATTCTTTAGATAACATTATTATTCCTTGTGAACCTTATCTCCACACTTATAACATACACATACACCCTTCAAGAATTTCCCAGGGTGATTCCTTCCATAGTTTTCACAATTTGGAAATCATAGCATTCCCTTATTTTTCGATGCAATCCCATTTTGATGGTGTTTAGATGACCTTTTCCTCAAATTACTTTCCTTAAATATGTAATATCTAGGGAATTACTTCTCTATTTTAATGGAACATAATCCTATTTTATCTAATGAATTTTTTTGAGAAGTGATTACTGTATAGAGACTTACGTTAATCCCTTCAAAGAAATGATTAATCTTTCTCTTTGTGTCGTGTATATAATCCATTGAATACCTAGATAACGTGGTAAATTTATATTCATAATCTTCAACACCATATTCTTAATGTTTATTTAATATATAGAGATTTACCAACTTTTTAGTTTTTTTCTCATGAAGGAATTATTTATAAAAAGGTATCTAAATATTCCTTACATTCCATGAGTTCTATTTCCTCTTCCTCACTTGTATAATTAATTAATGAAAAACATTGATCAATAACTTCATTGATAAAATACACTACATGTGTGACATTTTCCATTTCACTAAATCCCAACACTATAAATTTCTTCTTCATATATGTAATCAATTCTTTGGATACCACGTGATTATTAGTCCCACCAAATTATGTTGGAATCTCCTGCATAAAGTGATCAATCATAATATAACCTATCTTTTGAATAATTTAATCTATCCATGCCAGATTATTTTTCATAACATATTATGATTCCTTAATATAGCCACAATTTTATCCATGCTAATACCATATGTATTGACATACTCATTAGGTTAATCACTAGATTGTCCATGTGTATTTATACTCTTCTTCATCTGAGTCAAAATTTATAAATAATGGAATATAAAGAATTATCTTATAAATTTTTTAATATTAAATTATAATATATAATTCTAAATGTGATGTAACAATTAGCATAAATTAATATTTATTCATTAATAATCTCATAATTATAAACTTGTTTTCTTTGGGAACATTTTTATTTTCAAATCTTTTATAATATTTTGTAATGAAAATATGAATTAACTTAAGAATATACACCAGGAGTGTCAAAATTAGTGAATACTAAGTACCATTGTTATGTAGTAGATGAACATCAAGTCTAGACTAATGTTACCTTTTTGTATTTATTTCTTATAGTTAACTCTGATCCATAACCCCATCCACTTGTAGTATCCCCACATGGATGTATTTTTAGGAAAAACCGCATATTATATTCCTTAGAGAAAAATTAGGTTGTTATTATATTTATATACTAAAATTATATTATAGGTTTGTGATCCATAATCTTTTTTCCCTCAATCTAGTTCCCAATGTATGGACTAAACATCTTTTGATATCAAAAGTAAATCCCTGACTCTAGCAACCTAGAGATAATGTCTATTTTATTATATTTTCATAGATACAATTGGTTGAATCTTAAAGGGCCAACCAGTTTAGAGGTTTTGGAGAATCATATATATGGTATACCTATTTTACATTGGTAATATAAAATAAACAATAACTAAAATTAATAAACTATATCCATCAAAAGTCATTTAAATATCTCTTCCATATATAATCGGTAAGGGAAAAAAATAAGAGTGAGAAAAAATGCTCAGTAAGGGTTAAGTACATCAGATACTATCAAGATTCAAAAATGAATAATTACTATATAAGGGTAAATAACATAACACAAATGACATTTAAAAAATAATATTTCATGATAATATAATGCATAATAAATATATAAAGGTAAATAACTAAAAACACATTGAATATAACAAATAAACTAAGAATGAAATTCATCAGGAGGTAATATCATAACAAAAAATCATGTATATTAAAAATAAATTATTTTTCAGTGAAGAAAATTATAAACTACTGGGATTTCTATATCAGGAACATGAAAACCTTTATCAAAAGAATATACCCTCATGGTAATTTAAAACTACTGGGTAAAATTTGATTTGATTTGGACTACTGATTTGTATCATGTGACGTGTCAATGCATTAAGGGGGTAACTATAACCAGGATGTACCCATGTATCTATGTAAAAATTATTCCATATATATCAAATAATCTATTTATTTATTGAATAATGTTCATTATTAGCTGACATCTATATTGAGTAAAGGATACATATTTATCAGTATTACCAATAATAATCAAATAACATTAAAACAAGAAAACACATGTAAAAATGGTAAATGGTTAAAAGGACGAATTGGAAGTGGCTGGACCATCCCAAAGAGTGGTGGAGGTGGGTCTTAGTAGAGAGACTCCTCCACACTATCTGTTGCAGCTGGATGTGTGCATATTACTTGCTACCAGTGCGGAATGTGGGGTCACATAATAAATTCTTGTCTATTCCCCTGAAGAAGTGAAATATCTATCGATGTGTTGTTCATCTAAAATATTAATTTCAGTCTATATGTAGGCCTCATTATTGTTAGGGTTTGTCATCTCCAAAGGAATCTACGGTGCAGTTAGAAGTTACAATGACTTCAGGGCCCTAGACACAAGCCTCAGGAGTAAATCATTTTAGAGAAATTCATGTCTTTATAATTCCTATTTTTTTTGTTCCATAAGTCAAACCCTATAAATCTTATAAGGGAAGCATTTTCAGTTTCCATCCATTTTTTCCTAAATAAATCTTATGCTATTACCCCTCATTAATTATATCATTCATGGCCTAAAAACATTTTATTATTTTTTTATTATAACCTTTCAATATATAATATGATATAATACATTATTTTTTGGCTATCTACCTAACAAACTATTTGATGAAGACCTTTAAACTCATTGTATAACCCATTTCATTCTCATAGGTTTATTCAATGTTTATCCCTCATGCATATTTTCTATATTTTACACATATTAATGATGTTTTATAATGTGATGGGTAGTCCAATAAATATATATTTCCTATTGTTATTTTTTAATACATCCATATCATAAGATATTATATATGACACACATGTAGTGAACCTACAAAATTTGGATATATTATCTTTATCAGTAATCCTTGATATTGGACATGTTATATGTTTGATCCAAATTATTATGAATCTCATGATTATCTTTATCATTTAGAAAATGTTATCTTTTTTCATGTTTCTTTTTTATTTTTATTATCCTTCAATTTATTGATTACATGTTATGATTATTGACTCGCTTGGTATATCACCCCATGTTTATTTTTTTTACACACTTACTAGGCTTTATTGATCACCCATTTCAATATATGTCCCCGTGATAAACCATGTAGTGATATAAAAATTTTAATCTCTAATATAAAGATATAAATATTAAAATAAATCATAATTATTTTATTTTAATGGTGATGTATTATGTTCGTAATCTTGAAATAAGTTTAGACCCTTGAATATTTCAAGGATTTTTATTAATATTTATATTATGGGAGATGTAATATTATTTTATAAAAGGGGAAAGTAAATAAAAATATATTTATAACATGGGTTTCTAGTTTTAGGTATTAGTATAGAGAACCATATATTAAATAAACCCTAAATTACATAAAAAATAATAAGTTAGGTTTTACAAGTGATTTATGAGTAATCATTTCTAATCACTTATTTTTTATCTTAAATTATTATTAATTAAAGTGTTTTCATTCCTAAAATTATTATTTATTTGTAAATTTATATAAATACGAGGAATCGTGTTAACAACCAATGTGATCAGAAATGTTATGATTTTCGAAATGAGATGCCAAATATAATTGGAGATGTAATAAAAAATTTATAGAGGTTTTACCAAATTTACATAGGTAAAAAAAATAAATTAAACCATTTTAAACATAAAAATATACCATGTAAGGAGCAAATTATAGTTTTTTCTTTTCTATGGTAATGACCAGAAACTTTGGGGAATATTTTGATCTCTTAATCTTGTATAAATAGATCAAAACTATTTAGAATATATTTTTTTATACATAAATTCTCTGAGTAAGTGAATTTAATATTGTCCATTTTTAACTTATAGGGATAAATTGATATTTAGTGGAAGTTGATCAATATTACTATTCCTAAACAAGTTATTAGCACAATATAATGAGTTGAAATGAAGAAAATATTTTTTTATAAATATATTTCCTTAGCCATATATATTAAAATTCATAGATAATTTATTAGAGTTAAGAAAAGGGAATATAGTAAACTGTTTCATTCTGGAAAATATTCATGAGTATTTCAGGGTATGTCTATGTCTTTATAACTGAACTAGAAAGTTATTTTGAACACTTATTTATTTACCTAAAACCATGAATTATAAAAGAACTATAATTTCATGAATTTTATGGCCATAGTGATATTCTATAATATTACCTTAATGTGGAGATAGAGATCAGTAAATTTGTTTGGTCTAATAGGACTTGAGATAAAAAGAGATGGATGAATTTTAAGACTCAGGAATTATTGGATAAATGTCATCGAAGGAATTTAATTCAATTACTCATATTTCAAAATTTTAGGAAGAAGAACCCTATAAACCACCTCAAAGGAATAATGAAATTCATCAGGTATAGAAAATTGTGTCATATGACTAATTAATTTTTGAAGTATATAAAGAGTATAAAAAATAAAATATTTGATAATATGGGTTCACTAAATCCTTCATACATGGTCTATTGATTAAGTTTAAAGGAACATGGATTCTATACAAGTCACTGCACTATTCTATGGTTTATTTAGGAAAACTAATGAATACATCCTTTAATGAAAATATTATAAGGAAGAACGTTTTTTGACTAATACTGTAGTGGATCGCAAAATAAAATTTCTGAAAAGTATATTTGTTATTTTTTCATAAATAAGCTATATCAAATTCTATATTAGTTCTACACATTCAATAATATCACTAATGTTCTCTAAAATTTTTATTACATAGCCTAAAGACATGGACATAATGATGGAAGTGAGATCAAAATGTTTTACGATAATTTTATATCATGCATATAAATCATCCCCAATAAATATTTTTGTGGAAAATATTCTGGTGAATATAGTTATGCTTCCCCTAGTTAAATTTGATGTCATAATAGGAATGAATTTGTCTTACTTATATATATATATCTAATATGAAATACTGAAAGAAGGAAATGAATTCATTTTTCCTAAAGCTTCCTCAAATAGTCTACAAGATATTGTAGAATAATTAAATTCCATTTGAAACATCTTCTAATTTATAGATGTCTTTGGAATATTAGGAATCATATATAGATTAAATTATTATTATATAATAAATTATTATCCTTGAAGACAATACCACTATAAGGGAATATGATAATGAATTCCATTAATAGTCCCTTGTTCTTACTTATTATAGAGTGGTTTATCTCTCTATATAACTTATTCCTAGATCTCTCTACATATAAAATAATCCCTATAAAATTTCCCATTGAATTGGAATAGCCAAAGAAAAGACTCCATGAAATATAAGACAAGGGTTTTATAAATCGTAATTATTAATCATGTTGTTTTATATAAATATTTACTAAGAAAAAGGTGTTGTAAATGCACTAATGTTACATTTATCATAGCTTAGGATACCCCTTTATTAATATGAATTGATATGTATGAGATTGATATCATGGGTTATGATAGGTTCATATAACAATGGGAATCTAAATTTCATGATTAGAATATATAATAGCACATGATAGGATGACGATATGGGGGTGAGTGTATATTCAATACTATGTATTCCTGATCAATTTAATTGTGAATATGAATCAATGATATTGATACATTAATGATTATATATTCATGAAATTAATCATTTATGTTTTAAATTATTACATGTACAAAATAGGTTGTGTGTTATAATTATGAAAGACAAATTCCATGAGATTTTAATTGATGCTATTAATATCTTCATTTAATATAGAGTTCCTATTAAAGGGGTAGTATTCCCCCAATTTTGTGAAATATGATACATGTAAGCTAAATCCAAATCTCTCTTTAATTCCTTATTCTTTATTCGTCATCATCGAGGAAGGTTCCAATACTCTTTTGAAGAATGAGAGACCTGTCATTATGAATGAGGATCCAAGGATGGTGTAATCACCTGTGAGGTATGAGTATTTTGGCTGTTTATATGGTTATTCCTATCAAGAATACATCATTGAAATGTAAATGATCGAGGCTACTGGTTATTGGTCTTCTTGTGCTATGTAATTTTTAAATGTTGATTCAGTTGTCAGATCAAACATATTATGGGTTTACATCAGCAACCAATTTAATTAAATGAACACCCAAATCCGATAAAAAGTGTGAAATCCTTGATCATCAAGGTATCAGAAATGTTTTTCATACTGTCTTTGAAATGCAAATCATGGTGTAAGGTGTTTGTGGCCATGTTGTAAAATACAATATGAAGGAGGGATTATGTTTTTATTTTTTATAATATAAAAATTCCATATATCATAAGGTTTGATATAAAAGAAACCAATGTATTTTTACAAAACTATTATTTAATATATCAAATAACATACCATATGATTGAATTATTCAAAAAAAACAAAGTGTAATGTCATGTGGAATATATAATATATTTTCCCAAAAATTGATGGGACCCTTATGATATCAATTATTATAAAATTGTGTATGCATCATAAACTATGAATGATAATCCCATTATCAATCAAAAAATGTGATGTAAATTTAAAATGTTACAAATTTAATATTATTTTTAGTTTCTTAGTGTTCTTAATTTTTTTTATAAATAATATTTTTTAGACATTCTAAAATGTTTTTTTCATCATATAATAAATATTTATAGTTCCTTTATTGTTTCTCATCTTTATAAAATAAATTAATTTTTTATTTAATCATTTGAATATTCATGTGTTTGCATTGTTTAAGAAATATAGATATTTTTTATATTTTATTTTAAGAGATAAATTTATTCTGATTTAATTTTATATACATGAATTAAATTCTAGTTATGGAATAATAATATTTATTCTTCATCTAATTTGGCCTTGGTTCTTAATTTAATTTATTAAATTGAATTTATAAATTGAAAATATTATATACATATTATATTTTTATAATATAATTAGTTGATTTCTAACTTTTGTAAAGTATCCCTAGGTAGAGGGACATTGGTTCAGACTTCTCACTAGCTTGGGGTCTTATGAATTGTTCTATAAAGGTGGGGGTTGTCTATTTATGGCTTGATCCTCACTCTAATATAGATTTTCAATAATATAAAATTCTATATATTTATATGAAGATTTTATATACTTTATGTTTGAGACTCATTTAGAAAATTTTAAATATATTTTTCTTCTCTATTATATTTATAATAAGAAATTATGGATTATGTAAATAGTTAAAAATTAATAGTGTAAAAATATTAATTGGGTGGATGTATAGGGATTTAAAAATCCAAGTAAACCAATTCATGGATACATAAATGGATAAAACATGAGATAATGAAAATTACATGTGAAATGATAGGTTTAAATAAAATATTTATGTGATTTATTTTAAATATTTTAGACGTTAAAGAAACCAAACAAATACCTGGTATGTGATTCATTTAAAAGTGGAACCTTTCAAGACCTCAATCATTTAATACAGATGACCATAAAATTATTTATGTGAGTGTGAATATTTTTTCATGTGTTGATCAAATCTACTAGCCAGAGAAGAAATGAATGGTATATTTTTCTTGGGTTCTAATAAAGAGCTAATTTTTTTATTAGATGATAAGTAGATCAAATTATGGTTTTTTATGATGGGTTTATGAACTAATTTCTTTTACTATAAGATGTTCAACTGAATATATAGTAATGGTCCTTGCAGTTGTATAAAAATGGATTCATATCCATTCATTGTTCACTAGCTACATTGGTATGGTTTGAATTTTAATAGAAGAATAGTGGTAACTATGTTTCAATGGGGATTCTTTTCTGAAAATTTGATGGTGGAGCAGCTAGATAACTAAATATCTCCTATAATAAGTATGTTTCATTAACAGTACATGAGTGATTATGTGATTAGAAATTACTTGTAATTATTTATTTATGTATTTTCTATTGAAAAAGTGAGATTAATTCTTATATCATTTTATTTTAATGTAAAATATGAACAATGATTTTCTTATGGATATATGAATCATTATGTAATCTAAATAAAACCAATAATATATTTTAAATAATTTATTTATTGAATTTTTTTTAATCATTGTATTTTTTTTATTTTGACTGAGGAAATTTTGGTGAAGTGACTTGGGTGTGTTGAATTACTATATTCCAATACACCAATAATGCAATATCATTCTAGAGGAGATGTGTCTGTTGCAAGTATCATCTATTGAGATATTATCCAAGTATTAAATGTTATGCGATTACCAAAAAATTGTATCATAGCTTGTTATTATTAACTTACACATCAACAAACCTGAAGAAGCATTAGGTAAAGATAGATATATTAATTTGATTTTATTTTCTTTTTCAAGGGGAGTTTACTATAAGAATAAAGTATGCCATTGAATGATGGTAAGGTCCAAATAAAGAAGTTTTAAACAAAAAAATAAAATTTTAGTGAATAATTATAGAGGACTATCTCATTCAACAAGGTAATAGGTTTCATTGATGAGAGTCAATCTAGAGAAGATGAATTAAGTGGAATGGGAATTTTTGGACATAGAAGAACTTCGGTTTGGGAGGATTTCATTGGAACAAAATGTGGCCTCTATCATCTGGGATGTAAATATCATGGTAGAGTTGATTAATACATTGGAAAATAGTTATAAAAGATAATGATACATAACAATTCATTCATATTGTAGTGATTTTTCATCACGAATCCATTAGAAGGTAAACCTATAGAAACTCAGATAAATGATTTCAACATTATCCTAGGGTATCTTGATTTAGTGACTGTGAATTTCATGGATGATGGTTGGGTGCGTCTATTATTTTCTTCACTATTAGGGATGTGGGATTTGATGGTAAAATTCTTCAGAAATTCATATAGAAAAAATTGAATTTGTGTATTACGATGGGAATACCATTATCCTGAATGAAAAAATAATTTGGAGGGAGAAAAAAATCACATCTATAATTTCTATCAATGATAATTGAAGAATTAATTCACCCTAGTGGGGATGTTTGAAGAAAAAATCTAAATATAGGTCTCAAGAGATAAGTTGTGGAAAATTGGATGTCACAAGTCCAATATGTTGTAAATTTTGGGAAAAAACGACACGTTATGTTGAATTTTAGATATCACAATAATATTTTAGGAAGTTAATATTTTTAAAGGGTGAATTTCATGAGTATATCTGAGGTAGTCAATAATGTGTTTCCCAGTGTCAATATTTTGATGGAGACTTGGGTGATTTAATTAGCAATGTAATTTCACTTAATTTCATTGAAATGATGGATAATAAATAACTTGTCTTTGAAATTTTTCAAAGTGCATTCAAAGGAAGATGAAGATCTAGAATTTATTGGGTTAAGGGATTTCAACATCTGTATGATGAATAATAACATATTTTAATTGAATGAATTCATACACATCCTCATGATATTGGAGAAAAAAATTTATTTAGGTCATCTATAAATGGTAGGTTATGGAATTAGATTCACCAATGTAGTTTGGAAGTTGAATTCAGTATCTATGGTGGCAGAATGAGGAGTAATTAATGAGGCACTATATCTAACCAAAATATTAGATGCAACAAAAATTATCAGAAAAAAATATCAGGAAGTCTATAGTTTTGGCATTGTCATCCCGGATATCATCGTGAGATTTATATGAACGTTCTAATGGAAAAAGTAATGTTTAAGCTCAATCACCTAGAATTTATTGTTTTTTATTTGTTAGAAAACATGAGTTTTTCTAAATATGAATGAATTGAGTCTAAGATCATTAATTTATAACTGGTACACTTAGAAATTTTTGGTGCTTCTCCAATCAAATATCTTAGTGGTTAAATTTACATTAGTAAATTCATTAATAATGTAAAAAAGGAATGTTGGGGGTTACTCTCTGAAGATTATGTATAATTTATTTGTATCATTCATTTAATTGGAGTCTATGGAGGATAGATACATTAGTTTGAAGATAACATTACAAATGATTGATCATGTGGTGAGTCAAATAGGAAAAACTTCGAGAAATTTTATTAAAATAAGGCAATCGTTCTTGAAATATCTAGACCCATAACATCATAATATAATACTTTTATATATAAAATTAAATATATGTTTATATAGATGTAATGAAACATAATGGTACACTAAATAATGGATAAGGAAATTTGGGATGAATCATTGAACATGGTAGCATAACTTATTAACTATATTTCTTTAACAACATAGGGACATGAAGTACTAGAAAAAATATAATCAAGAAAACAACTTTTATTTAGCCACATAAATTTTTTTAGGAGTATCTCATATATCCATATTGATTCTAGTTAATGAGATACACTCAATACAATTCACAATAAATGTTTCTTTTTGGATATAGGTATGATTATTTTGGAGTCTGGATATAAAATAATGAAAAAATGAACCTCATTAGGATATGAGATATTATTTTCAATGAAATGGTCCTATGGAGTGATTAAAACATGGTAAAATTATAGGTTGACAATAAGGACAGAAATAACCGATTCAATGTTAATTAATATAGATATACTATAAGGTAAATATTTATAATACATATAAATGCCAACATAGGTAGTCCATATGAAATTCTAGTGGAATATGTGGTAGAATTATATAGGACTACTAAGGGATGTGGTGATTCTATAGAAGTTGTTGCAATTGAACATAGTTCCCCTAATGTGAGATCACAAAAAAATGATGTTCCAAAAATATCTAAGCCATAACTTGTGAAGAGAACTACCTAAGTTTGGATAATTGTTCATCAATTTTGAGTTGATATAAACATATTACATATAAAAATATGGTAGAAACAAAACTCCTATAACATCCATCTACTATCAATATATTTGTAAATTTGGGGTCATCGTTTAAATAAGAAAAATGATTAGTTGAACATCAAAAAATCAAGGATTCTTCCTATGTTACCACATGGGGAAAAAGAACATGAGAATTAGTGGGGTTTACATTTGGTAGAATAGACCACTGAAAAGGAGTGGTATATTTCATGACATGTGATAGAGAGATTTAAACAGAACGATTATGTTTATTTCACTGATAATTTCTCACTAGTAGTAAAAAATGATACCATACAAAAAGATTTAAGTATGTTTGTTATTGGAAAGTTTCAATTAGGTAATATTACTAGAAATAGAACAATTATTCATTTAGACTTCATTAAAGAGAATTACATGAAGTAACTTTCATGATTTCTAGATTAAAATAATCATAAATTATTATTAAAGTTGAAAAGAAGCCTCTACTTCCTAATGCAGATTAGAAGGTAGTGGAATAAATTTTTCTATGCATTCATGGATGAATAAATCTTAACTAGATGAAATTTAAATCATTGTTTCTACCAAAAGGAATGTATGATTGAAGTTTCATCATAATTATTCTATATGTAAATTCCATTTTTTGTACCAGTCTCGGAAATAAAATGATTTGTAATATGATGTGTGATTTTTTCTGGAATATTTGAGTTGAAATATAATTAACATACCATTGAAATATTTGGAATTATTATTGTAGAGAATGGGAAGCCTATATTTTAGTTCTATATCAAATGGAACTTATCTAGATGATCACTCATAGGTTTAGAGATTCTATATGTATAGTTGTATTAACTCCATTAGTTGAACACTTCACATTTTCAAAGTAGAATTTCAAAATAAATGTTGATGAAGTTGTTTGGTACATGGAGAATGTTTCATTTTAATTATTGGTAGATAGAATTATTTACACCATTATGTGTAGTCGATCAAACATTTCATTTTAGTGGGATTTGTAATCTGTTTCCTAACAAGTCTTGGAAGGGAACACTATGAGGCTATGAATTGGATCTCCTTGTACATTGTTGGATCAGAAGAAATCATATTGATTATTGGTATAGAAGTTTGATTGCACAATTTCATTGAATCATAAGAGCACCACATTTTTTTACCTATAAAGGAATGAAAATAAGCTGGATGTCCTTGATGTAATTTGTGGTTAGTTTTCTATAATGAATGTGAGGTTGTGGCCACAATTAATGTGAGGAATTGGTATGGTTGATGTCCTATTTGAAATATCATCGAATTATTCAAGTGGGCGGTGTTTTATTCTATGATAATAAATTTTTCGATCCATTTATCATGGAATCTATTATTTCCCTCATGGATGAAACATATTTACCTAAAATACTATTTCAAATAGAAAATGCTGGATGATAAATAATTGGAGTAAACTAAATAGATAGAAAGAATAATCTAGTGGGATTGTTCACCAATGTTCAATTATAAGGTAGTATGGGGAATCAATATTCCTTAGTGGGACATGGGAAAATATATGGAAATAGATGGAACTGATTTCTATTATTGTAGAAATGGAAAAGTGTAATGTTCTAAATTGATGGAGTGTTTTCAAGAGTCCCATAAAGTAGTCTTCAAGTGGAATATTGTTTGGAGTGTGATGCATGTTTCATGTGTAGATAAAATCTTCTAGAAGGAGAGGAAATTTTTAATAGAGTGGACTTGGGTTTCAGCCAATGGAAGCATAATCTCCAGTGGATTGAATGGTGATTGAATTATGTCTTTATCCAATGTGAATGTACACTTATTTGTTTGAACAGATTTTTTTTCATTAAATTTAAAGGGTTTTTTCCCATGATATATAATATTCTGGGTAAAAAATAATTTCTCACTATCTATAATGATATCATGATTATTTTACTAATAGATATTTAGAGATTTTATATTATTACATGATTTTAAGAATAATTATTAATCAAAAAGAAACCAAGGATCGTACGGTTGAGTTTCTTTTGAATATTAGTTTCATATAATTAAAAACATAAAAAATCTTTATAAATCTTCCATAATGATCTTTTACCATTCTTTGAGCTCCTATATCTATATAGGATAACCAGTGGAATATTTTGAAAAAATGGATGAGTTAAAAAGTCTTGTAATGAAATAGAAATAGGAATAAATCATAACACACGTGCTGGAAGGAATGACTTGATTACATAAAAGTCTATGAACATGAATAATCATATTTAGGTATATAACATATAACATGGAAGAATATGATTATTGAACTATATGAATGTGGCATAAACATATAACATTACACAAACTTGAGTCAAGGGTGACTGATAAGACTATATAATATGGTGGACAATTTCCTATAATGGATTTGTATTATACCCTAATCTGATACATGCTATCTCGTGAGACTAAAAATCATCCAATTAATTGGATTTACCAGAATAATTAATTGTAAGGAATAAACATAAGGGTTTCCCATAGAAATAGATGGGTTATTAATCATGTCATAAGTCATAGAAAAAGGGTGTATCAAAATGATATCCATTAAAGAAGGTATTAAATAATTTATAAAAAATAATGAACTAAAAATAAAAATATATCATTGAAAAATGATGTAAAACTGATTCGAATACCTGAAAAATAGTGTTTAGGAAGCATTGTAAATGAGCCACTCTAGTGTCGTCTAAGGGAAAATATTAAAGAGAAAATAAAGAGGAAAAAAGAATAATTATCTGTATAAAACCAAAACTGAACTAAGATAGTTTTAATGATAAAATTAGTGATTTTTTAAAATGTAACTTTTTATTAAATTATTTTATGGAGTGTACATATAAATGGGTATGAAATAGGGATGTTATCATTAATTTGGCTTTCCTATCTGGAGGAACTTAGAAGTGAACCTTTTAAAACAATTTTTTCCCAATCAATGAAGGATGAGTTGATCTGGGTAAATAATTTAGGAAGATATAAATATAATTTATAATTAAAAAATGTAAAATTATGAAATAAATTGGTGTAAATAAATAGATATTATAACCCAAAGTTATTTTGGAGCTTTATAGGGATCCTATACCTTATCTCTCTAAGTTTTGTGCACATTCACTTAATATATTGGGTAATCTAATTAAATCCATTAATTAATTAATTTTGAACCTTTTAAAGACATATATTATTTATAATAAATATATTAAGATTATTTATGGCAAATTTCGTGAGTTATAATGTTTAGTTTTGTTGTTCTAGAAGCGTTTATTTCATGGTTTCATGGCTTGTTTGCTTGTCTATAATTAAAAAAAATTAAATTGTAATAATTCACTAAAACTGGATTATTATGGAAGTAAGGAACATAATTAGGTATAAATTTTTATCTATATCATTATTTTCTATGACACGAGGATGATTCATTTGATAAAATGTTAATAATACACGTTTTTTTATTTTTTAGCGGGTTTTCGATTATCAAAACTTAGCTTTGTTTTCATATTTAATATCATATATATATATATATATTATTTATATAACATGAAATAATTTAGATTTTCCAGTTTTTTAAACTTTATTATGGTTTTATGACAAGCAATTGAGGCGGTAAAAGAAAACAAGAAATCATTATCCACAAGGTGGTGGATCAACAAATAATATATGATGTTTTAATTATTTAGATACAATTACAATATAAGAGTAATTATGATGATTTTTCAATTATAATTATAAAATTCCTGTAATGTTATAATATTGGAGTTATTATTTCACTTTGGATAGGGTATGTGTGTGGAATATAAGAAAATTAATGAAATTAAAAGATAAAGAAGGGTCATGTTACCTCATTAATATCGACTTCTTGATAACCACTTTAAGGAATTTGGGAACGATCCTTTCTTAGGACCAAAAACTCCTAAACTTGTGGAATAGGTTTGAGAAGGTAATTTGGTAGATTTTATATATGAAACAATTATTAGAAGGTCAGTGGGTAATGATTGGTGGGGGTGGTTATTTATAAGGGGAGGAGAGGGGTCTTTTGATTACTATATTCATTCATTTACTATTTTGGCTCGTAACTATGAATATTGATTACTATTGTGAATAATTTCAGCGACTAGAGATAGTGATAACAAAAAAATGGGTTCTTACATGATCCATATATCATCCATAAAACAAAAATTATTGTATTTGTTAAATACAATAAATTATCGTATTTAACTATTCACAATAATTAAACCATTTTAGATAAATAAAAAAAGTAAACCATACCTATTTCTCAATGTGTTGATTTTAAAATGGAGTCCATTTTATAAAATAATTTTATAAATATGATAATTTTCTTTTTTATATAATTTTATCAGTTACTAAAAAATACCAATTTTAATATTATAACTGATTTTATGATAAATTGATAAATTAATTAAGGTCAGATAATGTTATCATTTAATTATAATAAAAATTAATATTAACTTATTAATCTATTTTATGAAAATATTATTCCTTTTATATTAGTTTATTAATTATAATTTTGTAAATAAATATTTCAGTTTCACACAAATACTAGCACAAAATTTAACATTTTTAAAACATTTGTTTAATTATTACATGATATAATTATATAATATTTTCATTTATAATATACCGATTTTTTATTTGTTCTTTCACAGGTGAGGTTACTATACTATTCATAAGGTTTTTATTACTATTCCAATAGTCATGTTACTATTACAACTATATTGTTTTCTTAATTTCTATAAATACCTCTTATTTTATTATTCCATTATGAGAATAAATTATTTATTATTTGATGTATGAGATTTATAATATATGAATTATCTTTAATAAGAGAAATTATTTTTATAAAATTCTTGATGTTTACAAGATTGGTAATCACTATGGTTTAATGGTGGATCATCCCAGAATATTGGATACTGTTGGAACCAGGTGACTGGATGGAGAATACTATAAGAGGGACCGCCAATACACATGTAATGATACAAATGAATAATTACTTATAATTACTAATCTAATTTTTTTATTCAAATGTGATTGAAATTTTTGTATCATTCTATTTTAATAGAAAAATATAGCAGTGTGTCTCCCATGGATGATGACCTTACTTTCCAAACCACATACAAATCATGTTTTCATATATTTATCATTGTTTGAAAAAATATATTCAAGTCATGAGTTTATCTTGAGCATGCATAATGTCAAATTATTGTGATGAGTAGTGTGCATTGACATCTTTTCATCTATTACACTATTTATGATGGTGTCCTTTTTGAGGTTATATGTCTACAACATGAATCCTATGATGAGTTATCATCTGTGTATTGAATGAAATTGGATTCTAAATAGTTAGGTTATTGTAAATTATCTTCTTTTATGAAGGAAAGTAATGAGGTGACCCCAATGATTATGTTTTTTATTAATTGAATTTTATTTAGGATATGATTACCTGGAAAACCACTACTATTAGTATACTATAGGTGTAGAGTAATATTGATCCATATGATGGAGTCGGGTAAATTTTTATCTGCTTGAATATCCAAGAATGATATATGATATGAATAATAAATGTTTTCATCCTGATATAGTCATTAATTATGTACAAGATAAAACAATTTTAAATAATTTTCAAATATGGATCGTGGATTATGAAATGTATATAATGTGTCACTTCATAATTTTCAGTTTGTTGAATTTCATTTTTAAGTTCTTAATGGAATGATATAATGCATTATTATCATCCATAGATGTTCCATTATTGTAGATTTAGTCATGCATCATGTATATCATCTTGAGATATCTTATCCGTATAAAATATAAATTTATTCCTTATCTAAATCTAAGGTTTACAAGTGTTCATAAAGATAATCATTCTGAGAATCTAAATTTTACTATTTTAGAAATCAATTTATCTAACTCCAATTCATGGTTGTTATATATTGGGTGTGGATCATATTTTTCTGATAAACACAGACTCAATGATTGGAGGAAATTGAAAAAGGATAAAGTATATCTAAAAATTTGAAATGGGGAAATATTTCGTGCATCATAGGTCATCACTTATGATCTACGTTTAAAATATTTATTAATACAGGAATTTGCGAATTATTATTATGTACCAACTATAAAAAATTTATTTATGTTTCTTGTTTGAACAAATTATTTTCAATCATTATTATGAAACATAGTTTATATATATATAAATGAAATGTTTTATGGTATCAGGATTATAGTAAACATTTTATAAATTTTGGATTTGGAAAATCTTGTATATAAAATTCATAATGATATGGTCAAGATTGATTATAATCCCACATAAAATTGGAATTGTAACCTTGGTAATATTATATAGAAACATATCAAAATAATCCATAAAATTAATTTTTTGTAATCATTTTATTATGAATCATTTGAAAATTGAAAAAAAAAATTATTAGTAAAAATAACCAAAGAACATTTTAGTGGAAAACATGGAAGGTTTAGTGGACTATTGGAAATGATATCATGACTCTATGCTCTGTAAATATGTGGCTGGAAAAAAAATTCTCAATGAAAGAAATGGGTGAAGAAGCATATATATTTGGTATGAATGTGTAAATATATTGATTTATGTGGAAACATAGGCTGATTCAGTACACACACATTAATAAATTCTTTAATCAGATTAGTATGTAGAACTCCAAAACCACATCTTTACCAGTTTAAGATGGCATGAATCATAAAAATATTAAATATATTTATAAATAGTTTTGAATTATAAATATAATTCCATAAGAATCCCATATATCATCCATCATATATTTCATCTTGCGTACTCATCCCGATGTTTATTTTTATTTTAGAAAAACATGTAGATTCCAATACAATTCTAGTGAGTGTCATTGGATAGTTTTTAATAATTTCATTTACTAAAGGAGAAATAAGGACACGTTATTAGTATTTTTAGGAGAATATTATCCTTATTTAAGGGTAACACTAATTCTAGTTTGAAATATCACAAAAATGACCTAAGATCAAAATCTGTTTTTTTGTCTTTCTTAAATAGTGGATCATCTAGGTGAATGACTTCAAAAAAATCCAAAAGATTTGAATGTCATAAACACAGAATTAGATTTTTATTTTTAAACTAAAATTTATGTATTATAAAGTAAATTTCAAGAAATTTACCAAATAATCCTTATATTATTAATGTGATGAGAAAAAATTTTAAAATATTAAGTGATATTGGATAAAATATGGTGGTTTATGATTTGAATACAATAATTTGAAAAATGTTATTAATATTAAAGTTTTTGGGTTCAGAATTAATGAACAATCTGGTTATGTTTCTCTTGATTCATAACCATAATTACTCCTAAAATATGTGGGATGTATAATTGATTCATTGATTAATGACAATTTTAACCCATATAAATACATGAATTTATAAGAGGATAACTCATAGGAATCAATTTAAACCATGTTGTAGTTTACCAAAAACTATCTAGAATCGATTGATTTTAGTGAAATATCCTTATATGAGTTAATCAAGGAAGCACATAGGGAAATCAATGTGTTATTAGGTCTATGTCTAAAAAATTTCACATCTTAAATAGACACTCTCATGAGAGTATGATTTTGTATTTAGTCAAATTAAGAAACCCATAAGAAAAGTCGTAAGAAATTATGGTTTGGAAAGAAACTAACCAACTTATATCATCATAGAATTCGGTTTATGAATTATACGAATAGTATTTTTGTAATTTGTATTTATATGTGAGAATTACAACATTTGAGAAATTTTTTTAAAAAAGAAAAAAGTTAAGAATAATAAAATAGAAACCTAGAACATATATAAACACCCAAAAAATTATAAATACGGAGCTCATGATTCCATCAATATACACTTACATGATTGAACGTAGTGAGGGACTATAAATAGAAGTTATAAGGGTGAATAACCCTAACAAAAAAATTCATCAAGGGATTGGTGGCCTATTCAATTTGATATGAATATGCTCATACATTTTTTGAGTGTTTCTAATATCATGAATGGATATAGAGTCACATCTTTATGATTAAGAGATGTGGAAGCTGTTTCCTCTAATTAAATCCTTATAATTTAAATGAATTCCTCCAAAGTGTATGAATATGAGAAGTTATTAAACTTGGGAGTTTTTTAAAATAATACTAGATTACTTTCCCACAAAAAATCTAGTCAATTAGTAATGTGTAAGAAATGATAATTCTAGGTTGATAAAGTAAAACAATCTACACATGATAGGATATTATATTCCCTTTAATTTAATGAAAAAATTCTACATCATTAATGACTAAATATTTCTACTATATTATATAAATATATATTTCTTTGAGATAGATTTTAGTTCAAACTAGAATCATTCCATTTTGAATCATGTATACAGAGTTAGGACCCATTTAAAAAATGATGCTCAATTCATTTAGTTTGATGATTTCTTAATTTAAATACATTAATTAGACACCATATGGTATGATTCTTCAATTCATTCTGTTTAATTAAATGAATACTAATAATATTAGAACCCTAAATATAAGTATTTTTTCATTTTAGAATACTCTAGGGAATTATATTCTAAGAATACTGAATTTATTTTTTCTATTATACTATAATAAAAATTTAATTTTATATTTTTTAATTTATTTTCATGTAATTAATGTAAAGTGTAACTTTAATGAAAAATTATTAATTTATGTGATAGTAGAACTAATAAAAATGTAAAACCATTGTGAATGGATGAAAATATTAGACAATTCACTCTAGAATCATACCCCCAAACCTATGTATTTTTAATCCTTAGAATGAAGTCATCAATCTAAATTGGAATCTACACCTCAATCAAAATTGAGAATATTTCCAATATTTTTTAAAAATTATATCGTTTGTGTACTATTTTTAAAGTCATATTTTATTTCAATATTATTCTCTAATATAAAAATTTATTAAACTTTATTCATTTATATATGCGACATGTTGCTACCGACCTCATAAAGAAATTTTAATCACTCATCCCTTAATAATAAATTTTATAAAAAATTATATTCAGATAAAAAACTCAAAATTAATATAAAATAATTGGTTATATCATAATAATACACTAAATATATAATTAATATTGTTTTAATCATGAGGATTTTTATGGAATTCCACTGTGGCTTACGGTTAGAGGGTTTGATGTGAAATACATAATATTTAAAACATAAAGTTTTTTTCTTAGAATAGAACACATGATTAATAATTCCATAATAATTATTATTCCTTGAAAAAAGTACACAAATATAAATCTCCATCCCAATTTTCATTATCCAAGGACAACGATAATATTCATATCAAATACATAATAATAAATGATTTCTCCTCTTATGTTTTTGAAATTTTATTATAAATTTTATCCTTTAATATTTTTTATTGATAGTGGGATAATATATTAATAGAAAATGAAACATTTCATTTCATTTTTATTAATTTCATCTGACATAAAAATACGAGAAATGATGAATTTAATTCCATTCCCCATTTTATTTTCAAAATTTCACTTCATTTTCATGTATAGTAAATAAAATTAAGATGATATATAAATAACGTGTGGACCTTCCTTTAAATGTTAACAAACCCAAAAATTCCCATACAATATAGATAATCCCAAAAATAATACATAAATTCTGTAGATTCCTCCATAGTCACAATGAACTATGATTATGAAATGTACACAAGATTGAATTAATATAGGAAAAATATAATTGTTTTGTAGCTAACCTATATGGGATTTCATAGTTACTTGTAGATTAATTAGAGATATTATAAATGTGGGTTTCTAATGTTGTTAAAAATGGGATTCATATAAATGAAACAACTTAATCTCATTTTTGAATTCTATTATTATCAGTATTTTTAGTAAAGAATAAAAAAATCTAGATAATGAATAGAATTTGAGTTCACACATGAAGGGAGGGTACTATAAAGAGTATTAAAAAATTATTTTAGATCACTACTCATGTTGGTGAAAATTTACATTGGTTAGTGGTAATTAGGAATGGGTTTCAAAATTTCATTAAAATCACAATAATGTTTCCAAAATACATATTCCAGAAGAAAATTCAACATACACATTCATTTGAAATATTTTTTTCTAAAACATTGGAATTTATGTCATAATTTACTCATATATATATAATGATTTTGGATAACATATTTAAGATCAAATTTAATGTAGATCCATAAAACCAATATAATGAAATAAAAGGTAGAAACAAAAAAAAATAATTTTTTGAAAACTCGATTCCTAACTACATGATGTCTACCTACACTATGAATAAGAATTAAATTATCATAAATGTTAAAATAATATATAAGGAATGTAATTTGAGAGTTTTAAATGGAAAAAAACTGGATATTCATCATCTTTAATTAGATGGTGGGTGGTGCTTAATTTTAAGAAAACCAAATCATAATTTTCATCATACTATGGATTGTAGTAACCTCAAGGATTACAGAGAATACTTTATTTCATAATTATCTAATATGAACCATTTTGAGAATAATTATTTTAACATTAAAATAGGAGTGGATTAATTAATATTTTATCGCCTGCCATGAGATATGGATTCTCTTTCTCATCATGTGATTGAATATCTTGAATAAAAATAAAACATCAAATCAAAAAATCCAAGGAATTTTTTCATATAATATATTATTTAATGATACAACATGAATGAAAATTCCTAATCCCTATTTAATAATTACTCCAAATAAAAATTTGATTGAAAATTATGTCTTGATATTGTTGGGGAACATGGACAGTACTTATCGGGTCTAAGAGTTCCTCAAATGATAAAGGGGTTTTGGAAATTGATACATAAAAATTACATTATGAAAAATATTTTAATAAAACATTTATTTTTATGTGTGTTTGGGAGCTTAGATTAACTCTTCCTCATGGTTAATCAATTATTGGTCATAAAATTATGGTTCTCCCAACACTATTTATTACTCTAAATATATTTATTTTATAACATTATATGACTATTTCGTCATTTCATTCTGATATTCTATTTCTTCATAAAATTAGAGATTATTGGATTTAATTTGATCAACCACATCCTAAATTTAAATATTTGAATAATCCATGTCATTCATAGTGAATTCCATGGATATAGAGGCAAAATTTGATTTCATTCTAAAAAATAAAATTTGTTTTTTATTTTTATACTATAATTTCAAAATTACAATGATATTCCAAGATCATTTCACAATGAAGCCTTAAATCCTGAAATGGAAAAGAATGAAATATCAAAAATAATAAATGATAATATAAAAAAGGGGAGGGTTTTGATTCGAATAAAATAATTAAAACCATGATATTAAAATAAATGATTCTACGTAGAGAGATTGTGACTAACCTATGTAAGTGTTCCTTGATTTTAAACCATCAATTATCTTAATTTATATTGATATATTGTAGGTTCTTTATCTTATAACACATTTATCTCAAAATGATATGAATATTTATAATATGATACTTCCTTGGATTTAATTAATAACATGATGTAATTAACATAGAACTTTTAGGAATTGATTTATTTGAGTCCAACATCATTATCTAAATTCATTAATGAGAAAAATAGTGAAATCAATGTGTTTTGAAGTTTTTTAATAAAGAATATTATATCATACTAAACATACAATATCATGAGTGAAATCCTATGTATTTAATGGGGTGATGCATCCCATATGATAAATCATATAAATGAAATGTGAGGGGAGAAAATAAACTAGCTCATTTTAACACACAATCCAATTTATATATGAAAGAATGAGTATTATTATTCTTATGATTCGAATGTCAGTACAACAAAATTGAAAATAGAAATGGAAATAATAAAAATCCTATAACAAAATCCTAAAACTTTTATAATCATGCAAAAAGTAAAACTAAAGAGTCTGAGGTTATATCAAAAGATACCCCCTATAATTATCTAAAAGAGGGTTTAAAAGTATAAGGTGAGGATGAATAATAAAATAGAAAAATAATACATTAAGGGATCATCAATATATTTCCTTGGATATTCTCAGAATTCTTATTTATAGTTTGAATGTCTGTAATTCCTTAGATGGATTTGGAGTTTCCAATTTATATTCATAGGTATGTATGTATTTTCATCAAATTACACATTTATATTTTGATTTCATTTTCACCCACCTAGATGACCTAATATTAAAATTTATTTAATTAGGAAGTTATACAACGAAATATTTAATACTATAAAAAATATTCAATCCATTGGACATATTTTTATAATTTTATTCCTAAATTACAAAGGTCAATATTTCTATACATGATTGAATGTTGAATATAATCCAATTTTTTTATGCTAACTGACAACCTCATTCAGCAAAACATTTATTTTATATTATATAAATATCTATTTCATCAGTTCAAATTTAATTTCAAATGTAGTCATACATTTCATGATTCATGTAGTATGAGATATTATCCATTTTCCCATGGAAGATAGATTTTATCCACCTAAATATTTTCTAATTTTAAAAATTCATTTGTCCTCAATATGGAATGATTTATCACTTGTCTTAGTTGAATAACATGAATACTAATTATATTTTAAATATTAATTTAATTATTTTTAATTTTTTTATCAGTATACGTAATGTTATGAAAAAAATACAAAACTTATTTATTTTTATAGAGATACAAAAATAATTAATTTTCCACTTTTATTTTGTATTTTCAAATAATTGTTTCAATGATTGAATTTATTGAAAAATTATTACATTATGGGATACATGACCCAAGAAAGAAAGAAAAATGCATGTTTAAGGTTGAAAATACTTGAAATTCCCCAATGTGATTACCGCTATAAAAGATACTCAAATAGAGCCATTGTACATCACTATATCAAATACAATGATGGATGTCATTTTGGTGAAAAATTGAATTTCTTAACATTGGGAGGTTCTAAGAATATGAGGAGTAATAAAGGCTTACTATGAAAAAAATAGAGCATCTTTACAATCAATGGAATCTCAATCTCACTGAGAGACCACAAACATCCTTTAAAAATACCTTCTTATATGATAAATAAACAAGAGGTGAAATATTAGGATATGTAGGGTGGATTTAAAGGAAAACAATAGAGAATTATTTGAAGAATCCATTATCTAAATAAAACCAAGAGGGGCATGTTGAATCTTTTGGTATATGATATATGAGAGATTTAATTTAATTTTTATATAATGTACCATGATTTTCTAATAATGTAAATTTTATTTTATCATTAATTCATTTGTGTTATGACATATTATACCTAAATAATGGGATGATAACATCCCTTAAAATTATAACTTTGAGATATACAAAATTTATCATTGTTATGAAGTACTAATGGTTATGGTGTTATGTTAATATTATCATGAGTAGTGAAATAATGAGATAATAAGTGAATATATATAATTTAAACTGACCTACCAATGTATATCTCAACGAATGTCATGCTATTCTCGATATACATTATGGTGTATAATTATTTTGAGTCCTTTTTTACTTGTGGTCAGACATATATCTATAATGAGAACCTTTATACTTTAATACCATACTGACACATGGCCTGAGGCATAGCTAATTGAGGGATATTTGGGTCTATTTTTGATCACGTTATCATTTGGATGTCAACCAAGAAGATATTTTTTCACTCATATGACGAGAAAAGGAATATAAATATTGATTGAATTAGGTTGTATAAATCAATGGAAATCCACAGTTGATAGACATGTGATGTGATCAACATCTTCGATAAGAGAAATATGATGTAATCATATGCTAAATTAATAAAATTTGATGTATTCATCATCTTTTTTTAGTATTTTTCAATGAATCAAAAATGTGTGACACAGACTATTCAAAATTTACATGTTCAATTTTTAATGGTGGCTCGATATCATTGAAAATTTTTAGATTGATGTATATATGTTGGATAAAATATATCTTATGATAGACATGTTCATATGGAGATCTGATTATGTTTTATAGAGATCACTATTGACTTATTTATAGCTTGAGTGGCGTGAATTATTTTCTTTATTTTTCATTTTCTTAAATCTATAAAATTTGGATTTTCTGTTTTTTTTTAATTCTAAAAGGACCATATGGTCACATAGTTATTCCATTAGAAAATGATTATATTTTATTAAATTTTTTCTCAAATTAATGAAATAAGATAAAATTTATCAAAAATAGTTTGGATGGATTAACATAGAGTTATATTTAATTACATAATATCCTTATAACACTTTAGTGAACATTAGAGATTAGAAAATGAAGTAAAATAAATAATATCCAAGAATAAAATATTCTTTGAGTCATAAGATGATATATACATGAAATTCATATATCAGGTTATGATAGGATTATATCATAAAGGGAATTGATATGCCACTATTATCTTATAGTGTTACGTAAGATAAGTTTGTGGTATGGGATAGAAGTTCATATTCACTAACATGCCCTAATGATTGGTTTATATATAGATATGAATCAATTATATTGATACATTAATGTCTATACCTGCATCATATTAGTAATTTTTGTGTTCAAAAATTACATATCTCCACTTGTTTTTGTGTTATAGTATTTCATAATAGTTTTCATGAGATGGAATCCAATACTATGACTCTATTAATTTAATGAAGAAATTATATTAAAGGGATACTATTACCTTATTTATGTTTATTGTTAATCTTATAAGATAAATATGAATATCTATTATATTACATATTATCTATTCATCTTCATCAATAGAGGTGATAGGAAACCTTTTAAGAATGGGGGTCCACTAATAATAAATGAGGGCAATAGGAATATTTAATCCTCAAAGATGAAATATTATTTTGGTTTTTTCTTAGGGGGTCCATATTGAAAATAATATATTAAAGAATAAAATATAGAGTCTACTACATTTTAGATGGGCTTCTTTTACGATTTTCTATTTTCATGTTGATTTAATTTTAGATAGATGATACATATTATAGGTTTTCTTATACTTCTTCGTTTTTTAGATGAATATCCAAATCAAATCAAAATGATTGGTCAATGAATCTCTACAATGATTATAGTATGATGAACAATATTAATATAAATTAAAAGTATCATCTTTTATAAATTGATGAATTTTCTGATCAACTATATGGTATCAATACTTTTGTATGATGAATCATTGATCATGATATAATTAATCGATCATAAAAAATATTCCCATGATGTATTACATATATGATATAGACATAATGGGTTTATTGTGATTCAGTTTAGACTTACTAATGATCCTTCAATTTTCATGGACTTGATGAATATAATATATAAATATTTACCATATATGTTTTTGGTGATATTTATAGAAAATACTCTCATTTTTTCTGAAAGAAATGATTAGTATGAATAAAACAAGTGAATTATGTTTAATACTTTTAAAAAGGAAAATTTTAATTAAATTTATAGTAAATCCTAATTCCAAATGGAAAATTTCACATTATTTTGGATTTTTACAATATGGGATACGATATATTTGGATCTTTCAAAGGCTAAGGTGTTTGATGAATGTCCAAAACCAAAAACAATGATAGATATCCATCGTTTAGTTTGATTATATAGGACTTACCAATGATTTTTTAAATATTTATCATGCCTGTCAAAAAAATTTAACATTTGATATTAAAATGAGAAACATTTTTCTTTGTAGAATAATGTGAATAGTTATTCAAGGATTTTATTAAGAGGCTAGTCACAACACATGTAGACAAAGAACTTCAAGTGTTGATAGGTTTTTATATTTAGTGATTATTAAGAAATGTATTGGGATGTTTATTTATGAAAAATTATAAATTTATATCCATTTACAATATAAAATTAATATTACATGAGAAAAATTACGTGAATCATGATTTTGATTTTGCAGCGGTAATACTTTCCTTGATGAATTGGAAGATCTATCTCCACAGATTTTTTTGGGATATATAAATATCATTAAATTAAAAAAATATTTATTATCATGTAATTATATTAATACGATTCTTCGAATATGGTTAGATATGGTCAATTTGTATTACTAATCAATCCATTACTATACTAGAAAGTAAATTAATGTGTTATGGGATCTAATCCAAAATGATCCATCAACCTTATCCATAAAGAGGATCGAAAGGGATCCAATATTCGTAGCCATGTAAGGGATGAACATGATAATCATAAAGGATGGTACAAGGACATAAATTTATCAAATAATTTCAAAACTGTATTTCTTAGACACAATCAAGGATATGTAAAATAATGTTGAAGTGATACAAAAGATATTTGAATTCACAAGGAAGTGGAAAATATCATAATTAAACATTTGTAAATATAGAAATGTATTATTTGGGGAATGATTTTGGGTATTATATAATGCTAATATAAATAATGTGTTATTATATGATACTATTAGTTTAACATTCATTACCCACCCTATAAGAAAAAAAATTTATAGAGCTACTAGAGAGAACTCATGGTGGGATAATTTGAATAATGTTTTGATAGAATAGAAATCCATATGATTGTAATGAAAAAACGTTCAGGTATAATGGTACAATTTGATTGGGTGATCTTGAAAAGACCATTAATAATATTGAAATAGGGGAATGTCACCATATAATTTGTCGTGGGTATTTTAAATTAATCACAAAAATATAATATATATGGGGTTTCTGGATCATCTAATAAATACTACCATTTTCATCACCACTTATGAAAACATCTCATTTGATCCAACTTTCATGATACATATGAGATAAGAGGCTTCATTTTCTTTAAAATTACAATTTATTGTCTATAATTTAGATTTTAGGATTACCTTTATGTTTCAAAGTATCCTTTAAAAATAGTTAAACATATTGTTTAACATCAATATAACCTATCATATAATGAAATATGTTCAATCAAAAACAAAAATTAAAAATTAGGAGTAGATTCTTAGAGATTATACTATAAACATTAAGGGAGTTTGGGATCAACAAATTCCCCTATTTGATTTCATATACACTAATATCTTCCACTTGGTCTTTAGATGGATCCATATGAGGCCCTATTTGAGATAAAATACAGAACACTAAAATATTTTGATGAATTTTTTGAAAGAAATATATTGTCCCCTGAACTGGTTAATGATTTGTTATATAAGGTAAAAATCATTCAACAAAACATTAGAGTATGAAAAAATCAACAATAGATCTCTATTGATAGTATTTGGTGGGACCTAGAGATTGAGGTTGTGGAAAAATTATTTATTTAAATATCTACATGGATTATAGTTATATTGTTTTGGAAGGAAAATAAATAATTCAAAGGTACACAAGCCCAATTTAGATTCTTAATCATATTACATTTAGGGCCTATCAGCTTCCATATCCATCAAACCGGTATTATGTTCATAATGTGTTACCTATATCTCTCTTGATGATGTACATAATGAATTATTCACATATACTAAATATATAGGTTGTATAATTTGACCATGATCTATCTTAGGAGGAGTATCCAGTAGAAATCTTGGATAATGGAGATAAAGTGAAATGAATCAATGGCACTCATCTTATGAAAATAATATTATGAAATAATACGTATGAGATGGAGACATGGAAACCCAAGTATGTAATGAAATAAAAATAACCTTATCTAATTTCAACATATGGATTGAGTAGAAATTTTGAGAATGAAATTTTAGAATGGAGGGGGGGGAGAATGTTTTTACACAAAATTACTTGATATGGAAATTGTTACTCTCTAAAATATTTGGGTGCCAAAATATGTAGTAAAAATCATACGTTGTTCAAAATAAAATAAAGAATAATTTAATTTCATCATTATGATACATTATATATAAATTATGAATATAGTCCCTAAAATTAAAAATATTAAAATGATAAAATAAACCCATGTAAATAATAAAATAAGAACTTTAAATTCTAGGGAAACAGTAATTCCCTATATTATCACAGATGTGAGCAATACTATAAATAAAAAAACAAACTATTAGAAATAATATCAGAATATTTTAAATTAATTGTAAATGTCTTTGATTCAATGAAAAAAATAAGATTTATTTATAGGGAGTATAATAATTATATAGTCATTGGGATTATTATCTGTTTATTGCAACTACAATAGACCATTGAAATGGTTACATGTTTAATTAATGTCGTAAAATGCATAGAAATTAATATTTTCAAGGTTTACTATAAATGAATATAAATACTATAACCCTATATTTTTTTTAAATCCTATAACATAATGTAAAATTATATATTAACTTTAATAATTTATATGTTAAATTATTTAGTAAAATATCAACATTCCTAAAAAAATTAATCCTTATAGTCACTGAATTGTTAATATTTTTTCTTAAAATATATATTCTTAAAAAATAATAAATCATATAAGAGTTAATATTTAATAACATGATCGATCGTATAAAAAGATATAATATTTATTTCAAATCAAAATTTTCCTTGTATTATTTAATTTTATTTAAATATTCAACTTCAAATGTTTAAAATTCTATTTCCAAAAAATGGAATTCATTTTTAGAATCATCAAATCAATCATATATTAAGGAATGTTTTAGTATTTCTCTAAAAATGTTGGTTTTTTGTGAATTGTAAAAAGTAAATTTTTTTATGAATAACATGTGAATTATGACATCATTATGATGTAAATATGAATCTTAATTTAATAAAACAAAATGAATGAATAAAAATTATTTTAAATAGTAAAAAATAAATTTAAAAATAATAAATTTATTTTTGAAATATATAAATCAATCATCAATAACTGATGTATTTTTTATTCTATTATTTTCTTATTAATTACCATTGATAAAATATTTAAAATATTAATTTGAAATATTTTTAAGTTTTAATGTCATAAAAAAATTATTTATGTAATTACAAACTACTAAATTTCTTCAGAATCAATATTTTTTATAGTGTCTTGACTAAATAATACAATAATGAATACATTATTGTAAAATAACCCCTCTTAATTGACTATATAACACCCCTTATCCACCACTTTACCCTCACTTCAAAAACTCATAATTTCTATACAAATAATTTATAATAAATATCTTAAATGTTTCATTTTCCCTTGATAAGAGTAGAAGTCCATTCTCGGAATAGTTTCAACCCAATCTAAATGAAGGGACTCAAGGTTTGAGGTAAGGGTTTCATAACCAATGTTTTCAATTTAAATATCCTCTTAAATAATATATAATATAAGTATTAAATACAAAGTTATATTAAAATGGAACCATTAATTAAACATTATGTTTTCATTAACCACTAATATTTAGTAGTATAACACTTTTTTAAAATTCTCATAAAAAAACATTGTTTTTTGAGTATTAGATTTATCTTACCATGGTGAATGATGAAATTTTATTTTTCTATTATTATTTTAATGGATTTTCAAAAAACAAATTATCTCATTACTGAATATAATATTATAATAAAATGAAATAACGTTTATGGTATTTGATTATTTAAATTACATTGTAATATTTACTTTAAATGTAAACCAAAATAGTCATTTTTTTCCATAAAAACAGCTTTAACGAGGAATATTCATAGATTTTGTAATTATCTATTGAAATATTGAAATTCATCCTATTTATATATAATGGTATTAAATATATACCTTGAAAAATCGATAGATTATATTACCACTATATGGTGTATTTTGACTATTTCCTCTATATATATGTAGTTTTAGAATGATGAACCAAACAGGACTGAAACAATCTATATGATTAATATTTATTTAATAACATAATAAAATAATATATGAGATGGATTATAAGGGCTGAAATATATATATATAAGGTTCTAAAACAGGTAATTAAAAAATTATAGTGGACAATTTATGGTTTTAGAGGAGATTCAAAGAAAATTAGGACTCGAGGTAATGTTTTTTTCTTTCTCAATGTTGTTTGTGATGATATATTATCCATTACCCTCTATATACCACAACAACTCTTCTACCTTTCTAATACGATTAATTTATTTCTTCTGTGATTCCTATTTCTTGTTTTTATAGGGATATTAATTTTATTAGGCATCCCTATTTATTATTTTTCTATGTCAAAACCTATGATGCTAATAAGGGAAGATTTTATAGTTTTTTCCATTTCAAAAATTAATCTTATGTAATTTACACATATAAATTCCTTAATTAATAACCTAAATCCTTTTTATTGGTTTATTATGAACATTGGGTGTTTATATTATATATTTAATTATTATTTTTATATACATGAATTAAATTATTTTAATACTTTTATCCCCGTTATGTAACTTATTCCTTAACCATTAAATTAGTTTATTTTTATAATTTATGAATATTTTATATATTACACACAGTTCAATCCAAGGTGGGAAGTGATACATACGGACAATCGATATGTCTCTAAGAAAGATGGTAAGTCCTTGGGATATCAAGATTCTTGAAATCTTCGCGGAAGAAACTTGTCCTTCGCCGAAGTCCTTTCGGGTTCTACAAATCGGGTAAAGCAGGTGTCGTCTAAACCCTCAAATATCCTCAGATTAGAAAATGGTGGTTTCTCGGTGGTGGTAGACCCGGATGCTTTGCAACAATGGTTAGATCTATGAAAATTTTCTTTACTCGGTCATTTGATTTATTCAAAAGGAGACAAACCTTGGTCTCATGCTGAGCTTAAGAGCAGAATTTCACACTGTTAGGGATTAAGGGATTAGAGATTAATCTCAATCGGTAAGGGTTATTTTCACATTATTCTCAATTCATCTGAATCTTTTAATTTTGCCTGGAATCTGGATAATTTGCAACTTAAGCCTGATATTTTAAGACTATCTGATTGGGATGTTAATTTAAATCCTTTTACTTTTAAACAATCAAATGCACAAATCTGGGTGAGACTGCATGGTTAGAATTGGGTATATTGGCATACGAGAATTCATAATGACATTGCATCATGTGTAGGCACCCTAATTAGGTTGGAACAACGTACACTATATGGTGGAATTGGATTCATTACAATAATTCTTGTTGACATAAATCTGGAAGTTAAAAGACCTAGTAGCATTCTTTTTAATGTTAATGGCTTCAAAACTGATATCAGATTGGAATATGAAAACGTTCCCTATTTTTGAGATGTATGCGAAATTGTAGGGCACACGGTCTCTAATTGTAGGATGATCTAGAGGTATCCTTGTACTACAGTCAAAACCTCGGATTGGACTGAGGTTAATAGGATCAAAAAGAACAAGTCAGTCTTTGTAGAGAAAAAAGGGATTCTAAAAAACCCACTGGTCCCTCATGTTCAAAACCTACCTATTACAAATACTTCCAATGTTTCTGTTGCAAATCAATCTGTTTCTTCCTCTTCACACAAGGTCTCTTGGTCTAACATGGCTGAGGAGGAAGAGAAGAATTTATAATGGGTCTGTGAGGACGATATAGAACTTTTTACTGAACTGTTCAATGAGGTTCATAAACTTGTTTCGGCCTCACATAAGGAAGAGGAGGAGAATCAAATATTTCTAGACTATTATAAAGACATTTTTGATCTTGTGGTGTCCTTACAGAATAGTAAGGAGACTGGAAACCTTAACTCTGGTAAGCAGGATTGCATTGCTGATCCAGATTTTGTTCTTAGTGCGTTAGGAGACACTCAATTTAATCCTGATGCTTGCATACCTAAGTCAGACATGAAAATCGTGTCTCCCATGGTATGCAATGCTTTGGATCTTTTTACAGTTCCTACTTTAGCTAATAAACTTTTGGAAACTGATTCATGTTTAGAGGCACACTCTTCTGATCAGCATGTTGCTGTTTAGTCATGCTTAGATCCTTATTTTTATACTTTGATTCCTTCTAATACAATGTATTTAAAAGTTACTTCAAGTCAATTATTACAAGAATCTGTTATCTCCTTATCTACTTCGGGAAATGAAAAAGATTTTGTAACTAATTTGACTTTTGCTTGTAGTCAAAGTGGTCAGAATAGAAGTTTTAATGACAGAATATCCCCTGAATATCAAGAGAAAGATAATCTCAAGGATTCAAATATTGATGATTTTCTTCAAGGTGTTAAAGGTTCAAAAATTCCCAAAAAGGAAGTAGGAAGACCGTCTAAGACAATCAAAATCAAAGAGAATGTCCCAAACAAAGAGGGCTACAAACCTGGAATTATGTTTAAATGAAGATCTTGTATCGTAAGTGTCTGGGATTAGCCAATTCAAACACTATGAGATCCCTTCAATCCTTTTTTATACATCACATACCTCTTATTATTAGGATTTCTGAACCCAGGAGGATTTTCTCCCCAAACATTGCTAGTCTAAACTCTCTTGGTTTTTACTTAGTAGACTATAATATTTTTTTCTCTAAAGTCAAAAGTCTCTGGTTCATGGATCACACATATTTGTCTGACATGTCTTGAATTGATAATGGTGGACAACATGTGACCTATTCCTTCAAAGTCTCTGGTCTTCAGCACTATTTCTCTTTTGTTTATTCCAATACTATTTATCAGGATCGTAAGAGACTATGGATGGATATTGGTGTACTTTATTATATCATTTCTGATCCTTGGATTATTCGTGGGGACTTTAATTAAATCATTCATCGGGATGAAAAGCTGGGTGCTGTGTTTAATGCCATCTCCTCTAGGGATTTTAAGAATTGCATAGATTCAAATGATCTGCATGAAATTAATTTGGTTGGGGATAAATTCACCTGGTATAGGAGTTTTTTAAATAGAGTTGTTGCTAGCAGAATTGACAGAGCATTTATTAATGAAGCTTCCCTTGATTACTGTGGATCCATATCCTGTATAAATCTTCTTAAGATTAATTTTGATCATCATCCAATACATGTTAATCTATGTGGCAAGGAATATAGACCTCATTTGCCCTTCAGATTCAATAAATCCTGGGTTAATCATCCTGACTGTGCTTCTATAGTTAAAAACACCTGGAATTATATCAGCTCAAGTCATAATTTGTTTGTTTTCATTGAAAAATTAAAAGTCCTTAAAAGATATCTTAGAACATGGATCAAAGAGAAATTTATCCTTATTGATTAGGATATCTCATCTCTTGAAGATTCTCTTCGGTATTTGTAAGTTCAGGATACTTTGAATAACTTTCCTAATGGGCTCCAGGAGGATTCTGAGATTGTTTCAATGATTAATAACCTCTTGAATAAGAAAGATGCTCTGCAAAGGGGCATTTTTAAGTCTAAATGGTTAAAGGATGGTGACAGGAACACAAAATTATTCAATTCCCTACAACAAATCTGGAAGATTTATAAACCTCTATCGATGATCAAGAATGGCGACCAAGTTATTGACAATGATAGGGATCTCTCATAACATGTTATTTATTATTTCAAAGATCTCTTTAATGGCCCTACTTCAACGAATGATCCGGTGGAGGATATTATCCCCAAATTGGTCACTTATCAAGATAATTCTAATTTCACTTCTATGCCTTTGAGCATTGAATTAAAAGAGGTTGTTTTTAGTCTCAAACCTGAAAGCTTCCTAGGTCCAGATGGTTTTAGTAACTTCTTTTTCCAAATATACTGGGACATCATTCAATATGATGTCTGTAAGCTTGTAATTCATTTCTTCAAAGGTGGGGACCTCCCTTATGGAATAAATGCTCAGTTCCTTGCTCTTATCCCAAAAACGGATAATGCTAATGAAATGGATTTGTTCAGACCTGTGGCTTTAGTCAACACTATTTTTAAAATCATCTGTAAAATCCTTTCCACTGGACTCACAACAATTTGTAGTAGGATTGTTTCCCATAATCAATTTGGCTTTATCAAGGTAAGATCTATTCAAGATTGTCGCATTACTACCTTAGAATGTGTTAATTTTCTAAAGAAACCTACACGAGGTGGTAATATTGCTCTCAAGCTTGATGTCAGAAAGGCCTTTGATATTATGAATTGGGGTTTTATTTGCAAAGTTCTACTTAGGTTTGGGTTTAATGAAGTTTTCATTTCTTGGATCAAGACCATATTTTTCTCTGCTCAGATTTCAATTCTTATTAATGGATCCCCTCGTGGTTTCCTTGATTGCTCTATAGGGGTTGGACAAGGTGATCCCCTTTCTGCAATTATTTTCTCGATAGCAGAAGATTATTTGAGTAGACTACTTTCTATCATGGATGGGAATCGGAAGATGAATTCTATTAATGTTGGCAGAGGTATCATTGCTCCCACTCACCTTTTATATGCAGATGATATCATCATATTCACTTTGGGTGATAAGAGAAATATAAAAAATATCAAAAGAGCTCTTTTACACTATGCTTCTGTCTCTGGTCAAGATATCAGCTGGGAGAAATCTTCTGTTTACATTGGTAAGAACATAAGTGAGCAATGGAAAAATTTTATTGTCAATGAGCTTACTGTTAAGGAAGGATCTCTTCCCTTCAATTATCTTGGCGTTCCCTTGTTTTTGGGAAAGCTGAAAACTTGTTATTTCACAATGATTGTTAGTAATATTAGAATGAGTCTCTCTACCTGGAAAGGAAAGTCCCTCTCCATGACTAGCAGGGTTTGTTTAGTGAAATATGTCATTAATTCTATGATGGTATAATCTTTTATGGTCTACAAATGGCCTATTTTGCTTATAAAAAGTGTCAATACCTCCCTTAGGAACTTTATTTGGAGTGGCAGTATCTTCAAAAAAAATTTGGTCATGGTTCCTTGGTCAGAGTGCTGCAAGCCATATGATGTTGGGGGTTTAGGTATAAAGAATCTGGTGCTCTTTAATGATTCATTGCAGGCTTCATTCCTATGGAGGCTTTTTAACAACAGTTCTGAGAGTTTACACTTTCTTCGGGGAAATAATTTAACAGGCTAATGATGGGGTCTTTTAATCATATAGATTCTTTTTTCTGGCCTTCTTTCAAATACATATTTTCCTCAATTTATTCTAATTCTAGATGGTTAGTCTCAAAGGACTCATCTCTTAATTTCTGGAATGGCAATGGAATGATGATCCCCTTATAGAGTTGGTGATGGATGATACGAACATTGATCTAGATATTACCATCAAGGACCAACTTCATGACTTGGATGGACTTCCAATACACATTATAAACATTTTAAACAATTATTTTTTCTTAAACAAGAAGGATTTTTGGGCTTGGGAGCCTGCGGCTAATGGAATTGTCACTCCAAAGGCTTTTTATGAGTTCTCCTTGAACCTCAAATTTGACAATAAATGGATGAGGAACTTGCATAAAAATATTATTAGACCATCTCGCTCCAATTTGGTTCGTGAATTTCACAATTCAAGATTCCAACTGATTATTATCTTCAACATTGTGGTATATATTTATGTTCTTCTTGTGTTTTATGTCACCAACACAGAGAGGATACTGATCATTTATTCCTCTGTTGTGCAACTGCGGCATCAATATGGAAGGCTTTAGCGGATATCTTTGAGATTTATCATCCTAGGATGTCCTCTATTGTGTAATTTATTTAAAGATGGAACTATCTTGGTCATTCCTCACAACTGCTGGATTTATTTCAAGTTGCTGCTTCTGAATTGTTGCATTTTTTCTGGTTCTCTAGGAATCATATTCTACATGAGAATAAATCTTTCTTGGTAACCTTTTCTCTCTCACGCGTACTTGCTGAGATACATGTGAATAGCCTGCCTAAGAAGCATTATTGTTCTAATTCCATTTATTATTTCACTATTCTTAACCGAACTGGTATCAATGGAAATTTTAAACATCCAGTTGGCACTTTTGATGTTCTATGGAAACAACCTTATGTGGGTTGGTTGAATGTTAATTCGGATGGTGCTTCGAAAGGGAATCCTGGTCTTTCTGGATACGGTGTCATGTTAAGAGATCATAAGGGAATGGTGGTGGGTTTCTTTCATGGTTCTTGTGGTATTGATTCTTCAATTGAAGCTGAGATTATGGGAATCATCATTATAGTGGAGCAGGCCAAAAAATATGGCTGGAATAATATCTGGATAGAGAGTGATTTGACTAGGATTGTCTCTTCTATTAGGGATGGTTCATGTCACCTTTCCTGGAAGATTCAAAATTGATGGATTAATTGTTTAGATTCCCTTTTCATTATGAATCATATTATTACTCATTTATATAAGGAAGATAATTATGTTGCAGATGTATTGGCTAACAAAGGAGCTGAAGGTGATGTCTTCATTTGTTATGACAAACTTCCTGATGTTTTTTCACCCCTCTTGAAAATGGATTTGAACAGATCTCCTATCTTTTGGATCATTTCTTGAATTGGTGCTTTTCTAAATGCGGTGTAGCAGCATTCTCAAGCTATGCACATTACGGTTTGGTCTTAAGCTTGAGTTCCTTAATACTGAATATCAGACTGGGGATTTATATTCTTTTAGACCTGATAATTGATCCTTCATTATTTGTCCAGTGATGTCCTGTTATCTATATTTTTATTCTACCTTCATTCTAAATCATTTGTATCTTTATCTGGTTTTCATTTGAGGACCGTGGTGAGTCATGCATGGATGGTTAGACCCTAATGAGCTTACCCTCAGGAGAAGAAAAGGTGCTGCTTGATGGTTCAGTTTTGAGGATACTGTTTCAGAATTAAAGGAGTCGTCCAGACTGTTTCTGGCGCTGGAGATGGATGAATAGTTCAACACAAGAGAAGAAAAGATATCATTTTTAACTCCATACCTGATTGAAAAGGAGAACTACACACGAGGCTTCCAGCCGGACAACAATGCCTGGACTCAGGCGGGAATCCCTCAATCAGAATGCGGCGCTTGAATGGGTTAAGGACCCTGGTTCTGGTTATCTGTATTTTTTGTGGTTCTTTGTTGTTCCTCTTCTGTTTTTTTCATTTAATATAGGGGCCTTTGTGCCTCAATCCTTTTAAAAAATATATTACACACATATGAATTATATATTATGATGTGATGGGTGGGGAAACAAATATTCATAACCACTGAATAAATTTGGAAATTCCTTTATTGAATGAGATATTATATATGATTGATGAGATGTGAGCCTAACACATTATGTTATATTCTATTGGAAGAGATCCATGACTTGTAAAATGGTTTATATTTTGGATAAATTCTTATTATTCTGATGACTTTCATTATTTTTAGGAATCATGTCCCCTATTTCATATTTCTTTTTGATGGTTTTAATCCATTATTTTGTTGATTTTGTCTTTTGATTATTAACTATCTTATAATCCGACCTTATGTTTATCATTTATTACAAAAGTTTTGGGTTTTATCGATCACCAATTCTTTTAAATATGTACCAATGATCCCATATGGTGTGATATAAATATTTCTAGTTCTTTGATAGTGATAAATTGATGAAAATAATGATTTTGTAATTAATTAAAAAAATTGATATATTATCTTACTAATTTCACAATGACACATGACCATTGGATTTACAGGAGCATTTGATGGTTATTTTTATTAAAAATTTTGTAATATTATTTTAATTGATATGTGGGTTACTATAAAACACACTTTTGAATCCTTTTTTTAAATATCAACCCACAAACACTAATCCTTAACACAACCCATGCCAATTTTTATTGATAATTTCCTTCATCGTTGAGTGGAGATGTTGTCATGTTATAAGTTTATGGAAAGTGATCATGATCTAATTAGTAGAAAAAATTGTAAAATACTATTTCTTGATAGTGATAGATACATTCCATGGCAATGTAGGTGAAAAGACCAAATGGATTAATAGAGAAACTATTTTATTTTTTTTCAATGTAGTTTAGTGAAATAATGTTAATGTTTATATTATTTGGTGATATATTAAAAATCCACCATCTAAAAAATATGGAGAGGCTTACCATAAATTTATGGTTAAATAATATGGGAGTTTCCCTCTTATACTACCAGGTTGGATATATTCTATGTATCAACTACATACCTAGATGATTGTTGAGTTGTTTCCTAATTATTCAAGAAAATTGATGAAGCATGAAGGATGTAAAATCTAGGACATGTTTATTAAACATGAGTAAAGTAAGGTATTCTACTACTAGAAAATATTATTGATGTTAGTTATTAAATATAACATGAAGAGAAATTATTAATGAAGAGAAATTATTAATAAAGAGAAATTATTAATGAAGAGAATATAGGATAGAAAATGTTACACCCTCAGATAAAAAAAACTAAATGCATGAAATTTTTTTAAGTATATACTTATAATAAGCCTTTAAATATAATCTTGTAACTTCAATGTTTTGAATTTTGAAAAAACAGTCTTCTAAAATTGTGTTAATTAAGTTATTAGGAGTCTAACAAAACCAATTGTTTTGGTGAAAAGATACATACCCTTATTAATAGAAATATGACCCTAGTGAGTAGTAAATTATATATTTTTTATTTTCTTAAAGATTTATGTTAATGAAATATTGTTTAATTTTTCAATGTGATATGAAAGTAGTTACGGAATTCAACTTGATACTTTCTGAATAAAGTGTGATTTTATTTAAAAATTAAATTAAAAATATTTAGAAAACTATTTTAAAAAAATAGTGTTTATTTTTGAATTCCACCACCCAAAAAATGGTTAGGGTGATTTATTTGGGCTTTTTCTGAAATTGATGAATTTTCGATGAATAGTGAAATACGGTAAAATTATAAATCTTCAAATTATCAGTAAAATGAACTATTTAAAAGATTATAAGTGATATAAGGACACTTAGATCTAACTCACATTCCATTATTACAATTTGTGGTCACATGAATTAAGAATATTCATTATCATGAGAAAACATTTTATACAAATGAAAAAAATAATGTAAAATACCTTCTCTCCTCCACTATAAATACTACCCTCATTACCGTCATCCTCCCACACATCTCAAGACATGATCCTTAAATATGTTATTCCCAATACCATTCCCAAGAAACTTCCCCATTACCAAGAGATTCAGGTATGAACAAAAGGTCAAAATCCAATTCCTAAAGAAGTATCTCAAGGAGAAGATATCAAGAGGTAAACATCTTCTTTAGTTTTCATTCATTTCATTCTTTTTATTTTATTTTCATTTAGATTATGTTGGGATATGTCATTCAATATCCCCTTTAATTACCATATTATTTAATAATGATGAATGCTATTTTTCTCTCATTGAATTTTTTTATGAAATATTAAGAAACAACATTATGCTGCCAAATATTTGTAAGGGATTTCTCAAATTTTCTTTTATTTTGAGATTCCCTTATTTAATTTTTATTTCCTCACCACCCCTTATAAAAGAGGCATGAATGATCCATTATCTTACATATTTTTTATTTCATCATGATTATGGAATACTCACCATTACATTCTTCTCTCCTCCCACTTATTCATGAAATTAAAACATCATATGTGATGTGTCGATTTACTGACATCGTGGATGATGCGATTTCAATTTCATTTACTAATTTATATTTGAGACATGAAACTATTTTTATGGTTTAACCAGATTATAATTTATGTATTATAACTTATATAAGGTTTTGAAATAACATGTCATAAATTAATAATACCAAAGGAGTTCATTACGATATAAGAGTCCCCAAAATTACCTAAACAAATATCAATAATGTTTTAACATATGAATCATACTTATTTCAGAATTAAAAATGTAAAATTGTATAATTTATGGTTCTTGAAATATTTAAATACTATTCCAATCCAATTTTTGAGTTTTACTTTTAATCTATAAGAATATCCATCATGAACCTATCATGGAAACAATGTAAAGAACACACCCAATACAATGTAAATAACTAAATATTACTAATAAATGTGTCTAATGATGTAGTAAAATGATCATATAAGGTGTTATATACATGAATGTGTTTCAATAAGTTTTTAATAACACCTTTTTAACCATTATAATGGACGTTTAAACACTTTTTAATTAAGAAGAACCCAAGGTAAGGGAATTCATAACCCAAATTCCATTATTTGGGTTAACCTTCTTCTTTCATCAGTATGTTGTATGAAGATTATTGGTGTGATTATTTTTGTCTATATTATGTTTCACTATGTATATTTACATTGTATACAAATATCCATGGCATTCTATTAATTCTCACTCCAATTATATTTTGAGGTACTTTCTTTTTAATATCCTTTTAAAACACACTTTAATAAATTTTAAAAGGATTGTTTTTTATGTATATAGTATGAGTGGTTTCTTTGGATTTTCAAGATACTTTATTACCATGATATGTTTCCTTGGAAATTATTTATGTTGGTTTGATCCCATTATAGATCAATATATTTTGGTATTATACCATTATATATCGTGATTTAAAGGGTGAGTCCCATTATTGCTCTCCAATGCATTGGGTACTCTAGAGATAGAATTTAAAAAAAGGTTACTCCATGTATAAGGTCAAATGAAATAGTTATATGGTAAATATATCCAAAGGAAAAAACATTATTTTTCTATGCATATGTGTTTTTACCATTATAGGTTTTATTGGTTATTATGTTATCACTTGACCAACACATTCTTTCCTTATATACATTATTGGGTTTTATAATCATCCCAAGTTATTAAAAAAAATTCACTATATATAAGGATGGGTAATAGAAAGAAGGGAGTTGTGATATTTGATATGGAGTGTTGGTAAGGAAATCTTGGATTAAGTTATAATGTTTTATATTTTGGAAAAAATGGATTCTGTTTTAGTAGTACCCTCTTGTATGAATATTGTATGTCATGTATGTAAGATATCCTAATTCATTAAAAATCTAAACCCTAAAATATCCTAAATGTGTAATAATTTATGGTCTTGTGTAAAATTCATGATTAATTAACGTTTTAAGTCCAGGTCCTTAAAAAAATTTATAATCCATTGAATGTTAATTATTTATAATGAATGTAATAATAAGTGAATAAATACTCCCAGATAATGATAAAATGATTTTTTGTTTTGATATATTAATAATGAGGCCGAGATGTGGAGCTCCTAGAGGATAATGGATTCTCTCATTGCTTTTGGATGGTGCTATGTTGGTACCATTGGGTGGGAGGCCTCGTTCGAGGGATCGATGTGTTGACACCCATCATCTGCCATGCATCATCTTGTAATGGAAGGATGTATTCTCGTCTTAGACTTTGCTCAGTGGGGTTCATTCATTACTTATGTTGAATTATGTTGACACTATGGATATTCTTATCATGCTTTATTGGGTGGGAGGCTAGAAAGAGATAAAGGTGTGCTGGCACCTTTCATCCGGCTGTCCACAACATTTTCATGTTGTCCAGAGAGCTGCTCTGACTGGTTGTATCACCAGCATGGTGAAGATTCATGACAGAGGGGGTGACACATTTTTTTGAATGATATCATTGGTGCATTTTCTCGTGAAGGTGGCGATGATATTTTCCTGTACCTGCTTGGTTGTTTCCAATTTTGGGCTTGTAGGGTCGTTTTGTCTTGTGAATTTTGGCCTTTTACATTATTTTAATTAGTTCCCCTTTCCCTTTATTAAGAGGTCTTTTTCTCAATTCAAGGGGCTTAACCCCATATTTTTTTCAATAATGAGGCCAAGAAGCTATAAATAAATAGTAAAAGATATGTTTATATACATCAAGAATAAATTGGAGTTCATTTTATGTAAATTAGAGTTATTATAATAATTACCATATTTATTCAATGTGATTTGATTTTTTTATTGAATTTTATGTTTCATTGATGATATTGAATAATGTTAAGAGAATATTTAGAGTGGTTATGGATATTATAGATTTCTGTCTACCAATTTGAAACTTATAATGCCTCCTAATGCACATTGTATGGATCATGCATAGATGTCATTCTGAAAATTTGGAAAAGGAATGACATCATAAGGATCAAATCATACATTGAAAGCATCATTCACTGAGTTCATAAATATTATGTCTGACTTCTTAATTATTATTTCCTTTTACTTATGTATAATTTTTTATTTGTAATTATTATTTTCAAATTGATAGGGATGATTATTTCGATTTAAATGTTAGAATCAAACTTTATAAGTATTATAAATATAATTTTTATTCAAGAAAAATCTAGAGATTGTGATCATCATATCATAATGAACAAGATCAATCAATTAAAAAAAGATAATGAGAAAGACATAATAATGACCTGGCCTTAAACATTACATAATATTTAATTATGTCAATAATTCACATTGAGGATGTTTTTTGGTTTAGAGTTTTAGAGAATTGGTCCATTGCTATTTCATAAATACTTGAATATTAAATGTAGACACTACTAATTAGTATCCATTTTTGAAAAAAAAACTCTTAAAAAGAAACATGTCTAGTTCCGTGTTTTACACATCAGGACTTTTCCATGATCGTATTCTTAGCCCTATTCATCTTTAAGTCCTATGAAAATCATTTCAAAAAATTGGGATGAGCATAGAAACCCAGTAAGGGTTATAAAATAAGGAAGGAAAACATTATCCCATCAATAAATAAAAATAAATGAAACCATACTTTTCAATCACAACATACATTATGAAATCATAAGATTTATAAATAACACATAGAAATCACAAATCATAAAGTTAAGTTATGGAATTCATAACATACTTACATTGTAGTAATCACAACTACATAGGGAGTCAATTTTGGAATACCCATCACTGTATATACCTAAATCTTTTAGGAGAAACATAAACTTTTACCTCTGTCATATAACCCAATGCATTGGAGAGCTATCTCGATCTCACCCACCAGTTATTTATCACAAAACCACTCATATATGTAAAAAATTCTCAATAATCATAACAAATTTATAACACATAAATCAAGACTAAAGGGAAGATAATATTTCCAAATTTCAATCAAAATATATTAATTCAAGATATAGACATAATCAATGCTTTATCAAACCATTTTAAAAACCATTTAAAACATTTAAAAAAAGATATTTTGGAATCAAAGTGTTCCACACCACTTTAAAACTATTAAATAAATTATCATTTGAAAACATTAATGTTCATATTAATAAATCCTTAATTTTTTTTAAAAAATATGGACATTAATGATAAATATTTATAAGAATAAATTATTAAAACATTTAATATGATATTTTAGATAAAGAGTTTTTAGAAAAAAGAGAGAGTCTTGAATATAATAATTGAGGAATAATATTCAATCATAAATTAATAATATCATGAGAAAAGAGGTTCATGATGTAATATGTCAAAAGGTAGTATATACACCATATAAGAGTGAAGTAGTGCATAGCGACAATGAAGTCTCAATAGAATGTAAATGGAGACGAAATCCCTTATAAAAACCTATATCCTTAGATTAATGATAAATCAATTACATAATAATGTATGAAAAATATAAATACACTCAATATTTTCACATTTTTAGTGTAAATCAATCATAATAAATTTACACAATGTCATGACCCGTCCCCCGGGGCTTGTGTCGTAACTACCCCAAGCCCGCCTTACATAGACCAGGGGCTGACGACTAGTACCAAAGGCATATATCCCTAAACTGGGAAGGCACTACCTTTATAACTATAAATAAACACATTAGAGTACACTACTGGATGTAAAACACTAATTAATAACTGTAAACAAAAAGTGTGCTGGAAAGCAAAAGGGGCCAAAAATACAAGCCCAACTATAATGTACAAGTACAACTGAAAAAGGGACAAACAACTGAGAGGTAAAGAGTAGCTCTGGGATCGTCCTCTGAGGTTACTATGGGAAGGTTAGGTACAGATCGCCACCTCAGCAGTCCACATCCGTCAGACTCCTCTGTGTACCTACTAATCATAAGGTCCACCTCTAAGTATCGTCCTGTCTTGGTGCTCTCGGCCTCCGTCAGCACTGTCCGTCGTCTTCATCCAACACAATGAGGTGCGGGCATAGCCTGTGTAGGGGTGAGTATAATGATACTCATTAGGGACCACGAGACACTCAAGGTCTCACAAAATCCAACAAGGATAAATTTCCATGTATGAAATCAACAGATAACCATTACTTTGGTATATTCCCGTAAATATACCTAATGTATCTACTAACCCATGTCAATCATGAGGAAAAAACAAAAGTCAAAGACTCATCTAAAACTAGGATTCTTATTATCGAAACCATGACTGGTGTTGTACTCCTCCACTATCAAGTACAGTGGGCCTACCACATCACACATAGGTGTGTCCCACTATCCTTGGACTACTGAGGCACTCATACTGCTGGTTGTTGTGGGTCTACAGCATCACCCAAAGGCGCTCCCCACCGTGGGTCTTCCACGTCACACAAAGGTGCTCCCACTAATAGCCTATAGAGATACTCCTCCTATCACATACTGTGGGTCTTTCATGCTCACACAGAGGCGGTCCTCCACGATGGTTCTGTCGTGTCACACTGAGGCTCTCCCCAATGGGCTAGTCGAGTCACTCCGAGTTGAATCGGTCAAGTAGTCATCAGGTCTCATCTAACTACTAGGCGTCCATTCTCTTTTTGATTGTCTCCATAAGGATCTGCTCCATGACCTACTGGTCGATACTCTAAGTTTAAATAATTCTCACGTAGAAGTATCCCAAAGGACCGCCACGTCATAGTGGTCTCAACGAAACATACTGCGCATCAATCAGACACCCGGTCTGTGAGTTATTAGCCTTTTAGTCCTAGGGGCCCAGTTGGATTCGTGTACGAAACAATCTGATTGTATCTCAACTATACCCCGAACTCTAGTAGGGTATAATCTAATGGACTCTCTCTAATCGGGATTACCAGAGCCACTTACAGCTCGTCAAATGGACATCCGGTGCCACAGATATGGCCAAAGTAAGCAAAGGGGTTGGTAGTTAGCCCGGGTTCGGTCCGACCCGGTCAGACCGACTCGGCCCAACCCCGTCTCGGCCGACCAGTATGGGTCAACATGGATAGACCCGATGGTTCTGAACCAGCCCATTGGGTGGGTCAGTCCACTAAGTTAGGCCAGGTCTACTGGGCCCAGCGTAACGGAAAATGAGGCCGGTTCTACCCGGATGCTGCCACACAGGCGGCTCGGCCCAAAGGCTGGGGCTGGTTCTGCTAGCGCCGCATGGGGTTCATCTCGAGAGTTGGGCGGCCGGAAGGCCAGAGGTTGTACTAAGAGCAGGCCGCGGGTGCGACGGGCAGGCCGCGGTGGCGCGCGGGCTGCACGCGGGGGTACCGGGCATGGCGAGGGGGCGTCGGGCAGGCCGCCGGCAGGGGTGGGTAGGCCACGGGGGTGCACGGGCAGTGCGCTAGGGCACTGTGCAGGGCACCGGGCAGGGCGCTTGCAGAGCCGAGCAGCGCGTGGGGAGCTCGGGCAGGTAGGGCGTGGCGCGGCGGTGCCCGGGTAGGCCGTGGGGCAGGCCGGAGAGCACAGGCAGGCCGGCTTGGGGAGCGATGGCGTGTGGGCAGGCCATGGGGTAGGCCGGAGGGCGCAAGGAAACACATGGGTAAGCTGCGGTTCACGCGGCGGGGTACGGTGGTGTCAGCCAGATGTATAGGTGTGTCGTGGGGGCGGTGTGATTCAAAGAGGCCCCGGGTAGCGTTTCCTTCATTGTTGCCGCCTTGGTTGTCGTCACCTCATCGCCATGCCGAAGAATTACAACGAATGAACGACGGAGGGAGTCAAGACATTTTAGTTTTTCCTGCACCCTCAGCGTATAGAGATGATATCATTTGGCCCATCAAAATGAAGCTCAACAATTAATTACAACACTTGTATCAATTTTTCATTCGATGATGAGAGGAATAAAAGGGAAGCATCAACATGCAATAACCCCCTACCTTATTATTTTTCATTCGTCATTCATTGATGTTTGAAGTCGTGGGAAGAAGATAAAACAATTATTGGTTCATCGCGTTCACCATGCTCTCTGAATCCTGAGTTGAGTCGGCCACAAAAGGCATTCCACATCGGTAGGATTCAAGTAATGAAGTTGAAGAAGAAATCTGGCGTTCTTCGCATTCTTCATTGGGAGGAGCGTTCTTCGTTGGGAGCACTTTTCTCCCACGCTCCTCTCAATTCAACCAAAAGAGAAATGCCAATGAAATAATATTAGATTAGTTGTCTAATATTACGTTGGCACACCAATTCAAAAATGATAATTAAAAACCCGGCTCCAGCAAATTTAATGCACGAGTGTTGTCTCATTAATTTGGAGGATTCGAAGAGTCTTTCCTAAATAAAACACATCTGTTGCCGCAATTCATTGTGTAGGGAGGTCAAGAGGCTCTCCCTCATTAATGAGGGATAGTGGGGAGGTATCATCCTCCACAATCAATAGGGGTTGGGTGGTCCCCACCCATATTATTAATCGGGAGTTTATGTGGCTCGGGTGTCCCCACATCAATTATCCTCTAATGGGAGGTTATGCTCAGGTGGGCCCCACCACCATAACCTCTCATGGGAGGTGAGGGTGTGGAAGACCAAATCCCAAGGATATATTTTAACCAAAACACTGAACACATGGACGTTTAAAATTAAAAAAAAGTTTTGTACTTTATTTTATAAGTATTTTTTATAAAAATATAAAACCTAACATTTATTCCCAATCGTCTTCTGTTGAGGTGAAAGTCTTCTTAAGTGAATACAAGAGCTTTGAGTTCAACAGTTCCCTCAGATTTCAATTCTGAGCACTGACTCAAATGTTTTAGTAACCCGATCGTACGTTTATTGAATGTACCTGAACCTAACACCAGAAATTGATTCCTGGCACACCGGGCCTTAGAATCAAGCGCCATAAATTTTCGCAGAATTGTAAAATTCATATGTATTTATTAAAAAACATTCTCATCGAATTTTCAAGTCTTTAGATTCTCCTCACCTCAGGGTTTTACATCCCTCCAAGCTACAACTCACACTAGGGGAAAAAATGGGGATACTGAGCACAAATCTGATCCTCCTTCTCCCATGTGCTCTCCTGGAGGTTCTCGTGCTGGCAATGAATGCGCACCAGAGGTATCGACCATCCACATAGTACCCAATCTTTTCAATCCTCAATCTCCACTAGAACCTCCGTGAATGTTTCCCCATGATCGATGTCCATCTCCCCATGTTCGATGATGTGAGAAGAGTCATGCACGTATCTCCTTAGCTGAGATACGTGGATGACGTCATGCACCTTGTCCAACTAAGGTGGAAGAGATAGGTGGTTAGCCACCTTTCCTACTCTGCTAAGGATGTGTAAAGGTATGATTAACATCGAAGATAACTTGCCCCCGCGGCCAAATCTCCATAGACCTCATCGAGGTGAGACCCGTAGGAAGACGTCGTCTCCATCCTCGAACTTTAGAGGTCTCCGTCGCTTGTTAGAATATGACTTCTATCTACTCTGTGCAATCTTCATCCATTCCTGGATGATCTGCACCTTCTCCGTGGTAGCCCATACAATCTCTAGTTCCACTAGTGCGGACTCCCCAGGGTCTATTTAGTATAGGGGTGATCTGCAAGGTCGCTCGTACAATGCCTCGAACGGTGCCATCCCTATGGTGGAGTGATAGCTATTTTTGTAGGAAATCTCCACCAATAGTAATTGATCCTCCCAACCACAACCGATGTTGAGGAAGCATCCATGTCGCATGTCCTCGAGGGACTGAATTGTCCTCTTAGTCTGAACATCTGTCTGAGGATGGAAGGTAATGCTCAGACATAGCTGCGTCCTGAAAGCCTCCTACAACCCCTTCCATAGCCGAGAAGTAAACATTACGTCATAGTCAGAGACTATAGATATAGCTACTCCAGGAAAACACACAATCTTCTTTACATAGAGGCATCCCAAGATCTCTACCGAGCCCTGCTCTCTCATCAATATGAAGTGGGCCGACTTGGTTAGTCGGTCGACGATCACCTAAATCGAATTGTGACACCTGGATGTATGTGGAAGACCCATCATGAAGTCCATGGATATCCCATTTCACTTCCACTCTAGGACCTCTAAGGGATAAACCAAGCCTGCTGGTACTTGGTGCTCGGCCTTCAATTGCTGACAAGTGAGGCATCATAAGACAAACTCAGCTACTGCATTTTCATAACTGGATACCAATGCTGTCGTCGGAGGTCCTGATACATCTTTGCCACACCTGGATGTACCGCTAGAGGAGATGTGTGGAACTCCCTAAACACATCCACTTGTAGTGCTACTGGTACCATAGTACGTCATCTAAATATGATGGAATTCTCCCAACCTTCATAAAATGCATCAGGTGGCTGCCCTGTAGATATATGAGCACGTCGCATCTCACAGTCAATGTCCCCATGCTATGCCTCCCTGAATCACTGAAGAAGTGGAGAAGTGACTGTAAGAGACTGAAGGAAAGCTACCCCATCTCCGTCCACATAATAAATCTTTAACGTAGCTAGCTTCTCTGTATCCTCTCCTAGCAGTTGTATACCAGATCTCTTACTGAGATCATCTTCTATATTGGTCCCATTCATAGTAGTATAGACTATCTCGAAGTTATAGTGTTGGAGGAAATTGATCCATCACCATTTTCTTAGGTTCATGTCCTTCTGAGAGAAGATATACATGAGACTCTTGTGATCAAAGTACATGGTAAAAAATTATACAATCAGATAGTGTCGCCACATATTGAAGGCGAATACCACTGCTGTTAACTCCAGATCATGGGTAGAATAGTTCTACTCATGCTACCTCAACTGCCGAGAACCATATATGATCACTGCTCTCTCCTACATTGGGTCACACCCAAGTCTGTTCCATAAAATGTCACAGTAGACTACGTACCCTATGCCTTCCTCTAGAAGTCTCAAGATTGGGGCACTAGTCAGCCTCTGCCTCAGCTCCTGAAAGCTATACTGGAATCTTTCCAACCTCACAGATGGTTTACCCTTCTTTCTGAAGTCTAGAAGTGGTGCTACAACTCTGGAGAAGTTTGGAAGGATCCTCCGATAGTAACCAGCAAAACCCATGAATCTCCACAACTCTGTCACGCTCCTTAGTGGCTCTCAAGCAAGTACCACTTCAATCTTCACTGGATCCACTGCAACTCTAGCCTCCGAGATGATGTGTCCCAAGAAGTGAACCTCTCAAATCCATAACTAGAACTATGATAGATTACCGTAAAGCTGGTGCTCTTGGAGTGGGTCCAGTACTACCTGCAAATAGTAGGCATGCTCCTCCTCAGTAGTTGAGTAGATCAAAATGTCGTTAATGAAGACTACGACAAAGCGATTGAGGTATGGATGGAATATACTATTCATTATACTCATGAACACTTCTGGATCATTGGATACACCAAAGGGCATAACCAAGAACTCATAGTGGCCATAACGACACTTGAAGTCCATCTTCTGCACATCCTTATCTCGAACTCTTAGTTGGTGATTACCTAATCTGGGGTCTATCTTCGAGTACCAAAGAGCTCCCTTTAGATGATCAAAGAGGTCATCAATCCTCGGGTGTAGGTACTTGTTCTTCACATTCACCTGGTTCAACAAACGGTAGTTGACACATATCCTCAAGCTCCCATCTCCCTTTTTGGTGAATAGAATCGGGGCTGCCCAGGGAGAAACACTAGGCCAGATGAATACCTTTCCCTGCAAGTCCTCTAGATGTCCCCATAGCTCATGAAGCTCTGAGGTAGCCATTTGATACACTGGAGTATATATCGGTGTTGTCCCGGGGTACAAGTCAATGTAAAAATCCACCATTCGTTGTGGAGGTAGTCTAGGAACATCATCATAGAAAATATAGGCATACTAGTCCACCACTACAGGATAAGTCAGACTCTTCACATCTACTGCTCTGAGGGTAAGACAAGACAACTGGTGAGTGATTGGATATAACCTCCTCCGAGTAAGTCTATCTTGTGCTTCAAAGGTTCCCTTCTTTCCTTTGAAGGTAATCCTAGTCCCATTGGTGCGGACACACCACACTTTTCGCCTAATACAGTCAATCTGAGCTTGTACTGTAGAAAACTGGTCCATTCCCAAGATGAAGTCGTAATGACTCGAGACTACTACTAGGAGATCCCACCTGAAGATATCGTCTCCTAGAGTAAGCTCACATTGTCGGCACCAGTGTGTAATCGTTGAGTCTACTCCCATATGAGTCTCTAGATATAAGGATCGAGCCAACGGCTCCGTCATAATCTCTGACATCTGAATTAGGGCAGTGGAAATGAAAGAGTGACGGGCAACTATGTCTATAAGAATTGTAGCTAAGATTATTTAGACATAGATCATACCTCAAATAATCTCCATAGAACCATGGTCATATGCTTCAGCTGCCTGAATCCATGCTCCCCTGTCCACATTCTCCCTACGGTCTGGGTGGACCTTCAGGTGGTGGTTGAAGTAGCACCTCGTAACATTATCCACTTCCAGCTACTTAACCAGCTCCTCTACCATGATTACCTGATCCCTTCGGACCACCTAGATCAAATCTATGCCTCTTCCTGGGAGTTCCCTCAACTGTCTGTTGATAATTAGAGCAGCAGGTTGGACAGTCTTGGGCCATGTGACCTGGCCTGCCACATGAGAAACACTGCCTGCTACCTGCCTGTGTGTCTCTACTTTGTGTGCCCCGCACAACCGATCCTGAGTCATTCGGTCGAAATCCTGTAGGTCTAGTCCTCATGGACCTCTACGACCTCTACTTACTTCCAGCTGTAGAATACTCCACTGCATGTCAGCTAGTGGTGGGTCTCGCTACTGGTGACTGCTCAACAAGAAATATCTCTACTAGGAGGGATATCGCTTACACCACCGCCTGAGTCAGGATGCTAAGTGAGATCACCTAAGCTCTAACCTCCCTCATAATTCCCTACTCAAAGGTTAGATCCCTAAATAATGGGTCTTTTACCATATCAGTGGAGTAGCGCAAGAAGTCGGTGAACCTCACTGTGTACTGCGCCACCGACATGCTACCCTATCGTAGATGCAGTAGTACTTGTATCCGCACCGCTCGAAGGGTGGCTAGGAAAAACTCTGCCTAGAATAGTCTCTCAAGGTTTTACAAAAGAAGTGTTGCCTTGTGATGAACCTAGAGCATCAGGCTCCACAATTTGCCTGCTGCTGCCCGTAGAAGGCTGACAACAAGGATCACCATGAAGTCTGATGGAGTCCCTACTATCCTGAAGACTCACCATAGCCTCCAACCAATCCTCAGCTGCCTATGGGGCTGTCTCTCCCTTGAACCTGGGTGGCCTTTTGCACTGCAACTCGTACAACACACTCAAGCATCTTGCACTCTATACTGCCGGGGCTAGTGGTATCAGTGTCCCAATAGGGAGTCGTACCACTGGTTCCCCCGCTGGTGCCTCAACTGGAAGAGGGCCTTCCACTGAGGCCTCGTCGCTTGGTGGGATGTCAGTATGTATGAATCTCAGGGATCTAAATGGTCATCTGCAGGGATGAATCTTGAAAGAAACAGATGCAACAAGGTCAAAAGACTATACCTACTGAGTTGACCTGGTTTAGAATACATAAATATAAACTTTTGAAAACACACACACAATTATTGTTTTCGTGCACTGAGTCGGAAATAAGAAGTCAGGGTCCTTGTTTATGGATACGTCGGTCACCAACACCAACACTAGACTCCCTAAACTAAAAAACACACTTAGTAACCTTAACATTATTACATCAAAGAAAATAAATATCACAGTCTTAAGTTATGCGGTAGAACCAAATCCTATGATACCAATTTGTCACGACCCGTCACCCCAGGCTCGTGTCCTAACTACCCCAAGACCTCCTTCCATAGGGAAGGGGCTGGCTATTTGAACCAAAGGCGTATATCCCTAAACTAGGAAGGCATTACCTTTATAATTGTAAACAAACACATCATATTACACACTTGGAAGTAAAACACTAAGTAAAAACTGTATAGAAAAAGTGTGATGGAAAGTAAAAGGGGCCGGAAATACAAGCCCAACTGTAAAGTATAAGTACAACTGAAATTGGAAAAACATTCGAAAGGTAAAGAGCAGCTCCTGGGTCGTCATCCGGGGTTCCTACCTGATAGGTAGGTACAGATGGCCACCTCAGTACTCCACGTCCATCAGACTCATCTATGTACCGACTCGTCTTAAGTTCCACCTCCAGGTACCATCCATTATTGGTGCTCTGAGCCTCCGTTAGCGCTATCTGTCATATTTATCCAACACAATAAGGTGCGGGCATAGCTCATTCAGGAGTGAGTATAACTATACTTAGTAGGAACCCCGAGACCCTCAAGGTCTCACAAAATCCAAAAAGGATAAATCACAAAGTATGAAATCAATAGATAACCATTAATTAGGTATATTCCCATACATATATCTATGTTATCAGGTAACCCATCTCAATCATGAGAAAAACACTAAAGTCAAAGGATCATCTCAAACTAGGATTTTTATTATCGAAACCATGGCTGGTGGCGTAATCCTCTTCTATAAAGTACAGTGGGCCTGTCGTGTCACACAGAGGCACTTCCAACTATCCTTGGACTGTTGAGGCACTCCTCCTGTTGAGTGTCATGGGTTTGTTGCATTACACAGAGGCGCTCCCCACTGTGGGTCTTCTACATCACACAGAGTTGATCCCCCTTATAGCCTACAGAGGCACTCCTCCTATCGAGTAGAATGGGTTAGCTGTGATCACATTGAGGTGATCCTCCACCATGGGTGTGTAGGGTCACACAGAGCTGCTCCCCACTAGTCTATTCGAGTCACCCCAAGTTGAATCAGTCAAGCATTTATCAGGTCTCTATAAGCTACAATGTCTATGTACTCTATCTGCTCGTCACCGAAAGGATCCACTCTATGAGCTACTGTTCGATACTCCATCTGTCATGAATTCTCACATAGAAGTATCTCAATGAACCACCATGTCATAGGGGTCTCAAAGAAAAATATATCGCGTCAATCGGACGTCCGGTTTATGAGTTATTAGCCTTTCATCCCTGGGGCCCGGTTGGATTTGTGTTTGAACCCACCTGACCATATCTCAACTATACCCCAAACTCCATTGGGGTATACTCAAAGGGACTATCTCTCATTGGTATTACCAATACCGTCGATGGCTCTTCAAATAGAAATCTGATTCCATAGATATGGCCAATGTAAGGAAAGGGGTCGGAAGTGGGCCATGGTCCGGTCCGACCCGGTCGGAACAACTAGGCCCAACCCAGTATGGGCTAACCCGGTCTGGGTCAACCTGGAAAGACCTGATGGGTCTGACCTAGCCCATTGGGTGGGTCATCCCACTAGGATAGGCCTGGTCCACTGGGCCCAGCATAGGGGACTACAAGGTAGCATCGGCCCGGAAGCCGCCATGCAGGCGGCTTGGCCTGAAGGCTGGGGACGGTTCAGCCAGTGCCGCGAGGGGCACAGATTGGGATGTCTGTGGCCAGAAGGCCAGTGGCTGGCCCCACGGGGCACGGGCAGGCCGGCTAGACACCAGGTAGGGCATAGGGGCGCTGACCAGGTCGCCGGTAGGGCTGGGAAGTTTGCAGAGGCATGCAAGGGCACCTGGAAGGGCACAGGAGCATCGGCAAGGCCGCCGGCAGGGCGGGGCAGGCTGCATGGGTGCATGGGCAGTGCGAGGGGCATGCGAGTGGGCTAATGGGGGGAACGACGGTACGTGGGCAGGCAACGCGGAGTGCGGCCAGGCGGCGCGGGGTGCGGTGGCACGCGGGCAGGCCGTGGGGCAGGCCAGAGCGCACGGGACATCACGCGGGTAAGCCGATGTCCATGTGGCGGGGCACAATACTGCTCAGTAGGAAGTATAGGTGCACCACGGGGGCGATGCGATTTCTGGAGGCCGCAGGTAACACAGTCTTTGTCATTTCCTCATTCGTTGTCATCGCCTCATCGCCATGCCGAAGAATAATTTCAAAAGAACGATGGAGGGAGTCAGGACATGTTAGTTTGTCCCGCACCCTCCTTGTTTATAGATGATATCATTTGGATGATCAGAATGAAGCTAAAAAATTAATTACAACACTTGTATCGAAATTTCATTTGATGATGAGAGGAAGAAAAGGGAAGCATCAACCTGGAATAACCCCCTACCTTATTATTTTCCGTTCGTCGCTCATTTTCTTTTGATGTCGCGGGAAGAATACAAAGCAATTCATCATTCATGGTGTTCACCACACTCTCTGAATCCTGAGTTGAGTCTGTCATGGAAGGTTCTCCATGTTGGTAGGATTTGAGGAAATAATTATAAGAAGAAATCTGATGTTCTTCACGTTCTTAGTTGGGAAGAGGGTTCTTCATTGGGAGCACTTTTCTTCCAATCTCCTATAAATTCCACCAAAAAAAATTCCAATGAATTAATATTAGATTATTCATCTAATATTACATTGGCACACCAATTCAAAAAGGAGAAATAAAAACCCGGCTCCACCAAATTAAATGCACGAGTGATGTCTCATTAATTTGGAGGATTCCATGAGGATCTCCTTAATAAAACACATGTGTTGGTGCAATTAATTCCCCAGAGAGGTCAAGAGGCTCTACCTCATTAATGAGGGAGAGTGGGGAGGTATCATCCTCCACCAACAATAGAGGTCGGGTGGTCCCCACCCCTATCATTAATAGAGAGGTTATGCGGCTCGGGTCGTCCCCACCTAAATTATTCTCCGATTGGAGGTTATGCTAGGGTGGGTCCCACCACCATAACTTATCATGGGAGTTTAGGGTGTGGTGGTCCCACCACCAACTCCCAATTTGGAGGTTTTGACCAACACACTCAACACATGACAGCTTAAAAATAAAATAAAGTGTTGTACTTTATTTTATTATTATTTTTATAAAAAGCCAAAAACTAACTTTTATTCCTGATCATCTGCTGTCGAGGATAAAGTCTTCATATGTGAATACTGGGGCTTCATGTTCAATGGTGCCCTCAGATTTTAGTTCCAAGCATTGACTCAATAGTATTAAAACCCTCCCTCCTAAGATTACTGAACATGCACGAACAAAACTTTAGAAATTGATTCTGGGCACACCGGGCCTCAGAATCAAGTAGTGTAACTTTTGACAAACTCATAAAAATCCCACGTATTTAAAAAAATCCTCTTAATTTATGGGTGCTTAAAAACACGTTCATTTTAAAATAAAACCAATGACTTGGATGTTTAACTCAATGAATGGGAATTGAGATAAAATTACTCATATCAAGTTCATATCAATGACTTGAGAATTTATCAATGGAGTTATTAAGTGTATCAAAAGTATATCCACACATAGTGAAGTTGAATTTACAACATAAATAAATAAATAGTGATTCCCCACAATATCATATCATGACATAATTATGAATTAGAAGATTAACCCAAGGAATAGAAATTGGGTTTAAAGGTTCCCTTAATGATTTGGTAACTTATGAAACATATAACCCATGAAAGAAGGATCATAATATAAAGATGTAAATAGCCATAAATTAAATTTTATTACACAATTAATACAATCATGGGATGTACATACACCACACAAAACAAAATAGTGGCAAATATAATGTGAATCTCATGGGAATAAAAAGTGAGATGAAAATCCCTTACCACGTTTTAATCAATTGAGTTGTATGACAAAAAATTAATAACCACCAAATGATTCACATAATATAATGAATATAAGGAGAATAATGATAATATATATCAAATGTAAGTATAAAATTCACCACATGCAATAAATCTGTGGTGAACAATGGAAATCACATGGAATTAAAAGTGAGATAAAAAACCCCCTTACCTCGTGTCTGACTTGACTCGTTTGTTCCTTGTTCTTACTGAATAATAAAATTATGTTAATTAATACATTATTAAGAACCTTTTTTAGTTTATTGTTCCATTTATATCACTTATTACCTAGCTATAACAATTATTTAATTATTTGAGTTCATATTGGACATTTTGTCGATGTTTAGAAATTAGTCAAAAATGAACTTTTTATATTTACAAGTTGATCTTATGGTAAAAAGGTCTTTATATCTAAAATGATATTCATGATTTAGATATCATATATTTCATATATATATACAGTATATTTTTTTTAGTTATAATATTAAATAAAATTTGGAGATAAGAAATGAAATGCACCATTCATGGAGATGGTAAGCAGTACCTACGCATGAACGCAACATTAATTTCTATTTAATATTTAATGGAATGAAAAAATAATGATAAATAGGTATATTATAAATCTAGTATAATATAATATGATATATATGTTACATAATATCATTAAATATATCCTTTTTATGTTCCATGTATGTCATGAACGAATCATATCACCTTGATGGGGCGGTGGTCTGCATTTCCTCAAATGAATTTATCATTTTTACACATATTGGAAAGCATAAAGGTATGTTTGTAAAATAAAATATCAAATATAAGAGAGAAAAATAAAAATAATATATATCATATATAAATATAGTGCCATCATAATGGCCACCATAAGAGGCATTAGGAGATAATTGTCAATCATCGTTTCGTGAGGCGTTAGTTGGACATCCTCAGAAACAGTATGTTATTAACCCAATAGATGGAGGTGTGTGTAAGGGTAGTTATAATAAATTTCATAAAAAAAATCCTATTATACTTATGTTACTGGTTTTGTTATAAAATAAATGAATAAAAAGAGTTTAGGGGGTTGTAGAAGTAAAATAAAACAAAAGAACTTAAAAGAAGACGTTACCTTTAAATTCAGTAACTCCCATTGGTTTGAACAAAAAGGGTTTTTTGAAGTGCCTTCTGCTTAAGGTATGGATTCTAGGTGGTTGAGAGGTATGTGGGGATATTATGAAGGAATATTTTGGAAGAGAAATGGGGCCTCAGAGGTGTAAGGGATGGGTTAGAAGTGGTTTTCTTTTTTAAGGGGGAGGAGGGGCTCTTTAGGAAAGTTTGGAACAATTATTTTATTATAAACACATATTTGGTTTCAAAAGGTCCAAAAATCATAAACGATGAACATAAAATGACTCATATTTTAAATAAAACCATCCAATAATAATTAGACAGGTTTTAGATATTGTTTTAGTATTTATAATCTAAATTATTTAAATCATTCAATAATGAGATAAACACTACATCATTATTATGTCATAAATAATATTATTTATTTGATGTCTAAAATTTATAAAAAAACTACCATGATGTATTAAATCATATTATATTTCAAATGAATATATATAGTAAAAGAGATAACAAATATAAATTCATGTAAAAATTTATTTACAAAATGATATTTGTTTATGTCATTTTTGTCTTTAATTTAAATTAATTAATATAAAGTGTCATTATCACTCTTAAGTGGCACTATGGGGTCCCAAATTCTACAAAAAGATTCCCATGGTTGGAAATGTATTATCCAATAGGATTATCACACTTTTTAAGGTAATTTTATATTATTTTAACAATATTTGATAACCCTTTTTTCCATATTTACCCTTTAACCACGGTAAATCAAAAATATATGGAAGTAAATATTCATAATGTCTAAAAATTAAAGTAACCTATTTAAATAATTTTGACCTAATTATTCCAAATATGGAATAAATTTTTTTAAATTAAAACACAGAAGTGGCAGAAATTAATTTAAAAATAATTCTTACTGTCAAAACAGAAATTGTTCTTTTAAGAAATATTATCTATCAAAAGATTGACACTTCTTTATGTCCAATTTCAATATGAAATTACTTAAAATGACCAAAATTGGATTAAGTGGTAAAAATAAATTCTAATTAAACTTTAAACCCAATTAATAATATAATCTATCCATATAAATAAATTAGATTAAATAGCAGTTCTGAATTAAAAACAATATTTTTCATTATTAATTAAAAAAGAAACTTTATCAAAAAAATACCAAAATTTACCCAAAGTAAATTTTGATGTCGATATTCGGAAGAAGAATCTTATTTTTTCAAATATAAAATATATAAGCGACCAAAAATAAATTTAATTTGGGTTCTCCATTAAAAGACGGTAAATCGACCTTTTAAGGAATATTACAGTATTTGTGCTTAAAATTGTATTCATTCAAATTTTATGCCTCAATATTTTATTGGCTAAATGTGAAAACATTTAACAAACATGTATAATTATATTTTAGTTTGTTCTATTCACTCTTACTAATAAAAAGTTAGGTGGTAACTACCATTTAAAATTATAATAATATATTATTTTCTAGTATGACTCAACATTGTGTCCATCATAAGACTTTGGAGAAACCCATTGTTACATGTCAAGTACACCCTAGAATATAACATCACCATTAAAATTAATACTTAATTAAAAAATACTAATAAATATAAAAATTTCAAATTCTTTATTTTCCTGGGATGTTACATCCTTCCCCCCTTTTGGAAATTGTGTCCTCACAATTTTAAAATTGGGCTTAGAAACCTCATTGAAAGTCGCACATTTGAAAAATAGTAAATAAAACTATCACATTAAAAGAAATAAAGATATTTACAAAGGTCACCTATAATTTCCCATACTAGGATTTAATGAAAACATGGATATGGAAGAGAACCTAAGTATCATGTTCTGATGCCGAGTGATATAAAACATGATTAGCATAATGTCAACAACAAGAAAACCACAAGTTTGTGATGGGTTAAATGGTCATTAGTTTCCTAGTAGGAAAAGTAAAATGACACTGTTTTTTTAAGTTTATTTTCAAAATGATGGGGATTTTATTTATGAGTCTCACTAAGAATATAAGGACACATATTTACTTGTCATGTAGACTTTCATCCTTCACTAAATTTCTACCACAAACTCTTCTTTTCTCAAACTATGAGTATTCAAGTTGACTTGGATACATCGAATCCGCTAAAATTAACATCTAGAGAATACCATGAATTAAAAAATATGAAACATATATTTCCCTATCACTATAAATTAACCAAAACCAAAATTGGTTAGTATGAGTTCAGATAATCCCTAAAAGGATAATCCTTTATAAAAATAAATAGTACTCTTAATCTCCAAATTCCAACCAAATGTACCGAAAGATCATGATAACCATTCAATATACAATTTTCCTTAAATTTATGCAAAAAATAATCAAAACATATATTGAAACCCACAACTCATAAGGATTTAACTCACATAGTCTTCCAAATTAAATCTTAATATTTATCTCCAAAAACATATACTACTCCTAATGTCTCATATGAATGTATAATTAAAATAATCGCATATTCACTATGATAGGTTAATCATTTCCATAGATAAACCAAAAAAACATATTATTTATTTGTAAAATCATCAAAAAAATAATTAGTCATACTAACTTGGGACTTCACATTGTCTAGTGGTAGGCGATAAATCCCAATCACACATTGGTTGTGGGTTCGATTCCTGCAGCTTTGTCCGGTGTGATGGGTTGTCATGCGGTCTATGTGTTATACTTTTTCAAAAACTATGTTATTATATAACATTCCAAAAAAAGATATAAATTCATCAAAAATAACACTTACATATTTTAACCATAATGGTTTTCTAATAACTTCTATTTTTCATCCCAAAATGTGTTAACCTGTAATTTCCTCAAATTCAATGATCATATAAACCCAAATGGTTCTTTATAACCATATCCACAAAAGATAAGATAATTATTCCTTGAATAATATTTTCATATATCAAACATCATGTTTACGCATACTATAAAAAGTCTTCTAAAGTAATCACATCCTCAAAAGAGCCTTAATACCTTTAAGAATTTCATCAACTTAAAATATACCATAACTCTTGAACCCCGTATATGTGGAGTTTTTACTCATAAAACGTTATTCATGATCCATTAACCATTATTTACCAACATATTCTAAAATACTACATTTATACATACAAAATCATGATTCATATCCTTAGATTCAATAATATCAAAACATATGTTAAGAAATAGTTCATACCTTTAATTGATCATTTACAGTTTCTTCATCCCCAATCGGAAAGGAATTAGGTATTGGTAAAAATATATCTGTACGATCCTGGTGATCACATTCCTGAAAATTATTCCTAGGATATCTATTTTTATAATTACCATGCACAGCATATTTAAAGCATTCAATTGATCCCTCATAATGAACTTTTTTCCCTTTACTCGAGTCAACTAGATTCTTACTTTTTTTCCATGGTAGGTTCTTACTTTATGAGTATCACTTCAACATCTATAGCTTTTTCCCATTCCTTTGAAACATTTTCCTATGTGTTTCCTTCCACATCCTTGACACTTATGTTATTAAATATACTTACCTTAATTAGTTTTACATGAATTGTCATGGGGATTTGTTTCTCCCTTATATGATGCCTTATAAAAATAAATAGCTTCATGTGGTCAATCATGACTCCTAATAGTTAGTTGACAATAACCACAAGAGTTCTCATTGCAAATCCCACTTCATTCAGTTGGTCATTCAGATAAATTTCAATGTTTTCTTTAAATCGACTATTACTTCAGTGCCTTCTAGATCTATCCATTTACTAAAATGAAATATGAATGTGTGAGTATATTAGTAAAATCATCATATAATATCTTATGAGGATGGGAAATACTATGATATAAGTATTCATGTTATCTTAAAAACATTCAATTTATCTAAAACAAAATTGACTCTTTCTAAAATCCTAACCATTATGGTAATGTCACTTATGCTTAAATAAATCCATAAAATCTAATGTTATCTAAACCAACCTTTGATACAACAATAAGAACCCGACCATAAACATTATATTATCTTTAATTGTGTCAATAATTCACATTGAGGATCTTTTTAGTTTTATAGTTTTAGCGTGTTCCCAATAACTATTACATAATAAATTTAATATTACATGTTGACACTACTACTCAGTTGGGATGGCTCCACACTCCCCCGACCCTATCCTCTCCTGCTCTCTCTCGCTCTCATCTCTTTCTCTGTTCTAGGTTTTCTGGTTGAAACCTTCACCACTCCTGGGTTCATTTCATATTCTTTGGCTCTCTCTAACCCTTAAATTCTTCTCCTAGGGTTCATCCATCTATTTTCCTTCACGGATGTTCTGCTTCCATCTTCCGTCCCTCGCTTCGGCTTCGGTGAAGGCGGTTCAGTTTTACCCTAGGGCACCACTACCATGCTCTGACCTGGCGTTCCATTGCTCTTCTCCAGGTCGGATCTAGAGCGATCGAATCACATAGGTTTTAGGCTTCAGGTTCAGCGGCTATGGGTCTGATCAGTGACTTCCCCGTTTCCCCATCATTTATTTGGGTTTGTCTCAGTTTGGGCTTCATCCCAAGGTTCTTTTGGGTTCTTCCCCATTTTCCTCTTGCTCGTGTTCCCTCTGGGTTTCATCCCCTATTTTTATGCTTTTTCACTGTGCTGATTCGAAACCCCGGGAATTAAAATCCCAGCCCTAGCCTCAATGTCCTTCTGCTTCTCTCCGAATCGGAGTTATGTGGTGGTCCCTCAGAGGCTTTGGGAGGTGGGATTCGACTTCCGAATGTGCTCCTCATGCACTCTGTTTTAATTTTCAATGCTGGTTTGTTTTTCCTCCAGCTTTTGTGGTTGATTTGCTCAAGGATTTCTCGATGAAGTTTGGGTGGTGATGATAGTGGCGGTGTTGGCTGTATCTGGGATGATTGTTTATGGTTTTTGTGTTTTTCATTGTTTTTGGTTTCTGTGATGGATGGTCGACGATGGTAAGGTGATGATGTTTTCATGGTTGGTGATGGATCTCGATGAAGTCGATGTCGTTGATGTTTATGTTTACATTCTCTGGTGGTGTACTGCGATGATGATGGTACTGAAGAGGGCAGTTGATAGCGATGTGACCGGTATTTTAGTTCGATGTCTCCTTGTGATGGTTGATTTTTTTGGATTGTGGTGGGTTTCTTCGTGTCTAGAGGTGGATTATGGCGGTTTTTAGAACTATTGTTTTTTATTTGAAATGTGAATGTTTGAAATTTTAGGTTGAATGGGTCATGTACTGGTTTTTCTGGTTGTGAGTATGTTGGAATAGCAGGCACATTTCTATGGTTCCCACTTACCCAAAAAGTGGCTATTTGAAAATTAAAAAAATTGTTTTGGTGGACACTAGGACTCAGTATCCATTTTTCATAAAATAAAAACTTTTTAAAAGAAACATATCATGTTCCATGTTTTAGACAACATGACTTTTCCTCGATCCCTTCCTTGACCCTATTTATCTTTAAGTCCTGTATAAATAATTTCAAAATCATGGGATGAGAATAAAATGCTCAGTAAGGGTTATACAATAATGATGGAAAACATTATCCCATCAATAAATACAAATCAGTGAAACAATACTTTTCAAACATAACATACCGTATTAAATCATAATATTTATGAATAACACAAAAAATCATAAATAATAAAAGTAACTTATTTGGTTCATAACATACATATATTGTATATATCATAGCTACAACAATAGTCACATTTGGAATACCCATCACAGTATATTCCCTAAATATTTTAGGAGTAACATTAATGTTTACCTCTATCACGTTACCCAATGCATTGGAGAGCTATCTTGGGCTCACCCACCCAAGGATTATCATGGAACCACCCATATACATAAACAAGTACCAATAATCCTAACATATTCATAACACATAAATCCATAATAAAGGAAACATAATATTTCCAAATTGAAATCAAACATATCATTTCAAGATATTGACACAATCAATTCTTTATCAAACCATTTTTAAAACCATTTAAAACATTTAAAAAATAATATTTTTTAATCAATGTGTCCAATACCATATTGAAACATTTAAATAAATTATCATTTAAAAATATTAATGTCCATATAAATAAATCTTTAAAACCATTTTTAAAAAATGGACATTAATGATAAATATTTAAAATAATAAATATTTAAAACATTTAAAATCATATTTTAGTTAAAGAGTTTATAATAAAATGGGAGACTCTTGAATAAAACTAATTGAGTAATAAAATTGCATCAAAACATTATAATATAATGAGAATAAAGAGGATGATGAAGTAATATGTAAAAGAGAAGTATATACACTATATAAGAGTGAATTGGTTCATAACGATGATGAAGTTTCAATGGAATGTAAATTTAGAACAAATCCCCTATAAAAACAGTATCCTTAGATTAAGGATAAATAAATTTCATAATAATGTGAGACAAATATAAATAGAATCTTATTAATTGTATATTTCATGTAAATAAATCATAGGAAACTCACACATGTTCTTTTTATGAAAAAACCAATGACTTGGATGTTTAACTCAATGAATGGAAATTGAGTTAAAATTACTCTTATCAAGTTCGTATCGATGACTTGAGAATTTATCAAGGCAGTTATTATGTGTATCAAAAGTATATCAACAAAAAGGGTATTGGAAATTACAAAATAAATAAATAAATAGTTATTCCAAACATAACCACAAGATGAAATTATTAAGAATTATAATATTAACCCAAGAAATGGAAATTGGGTTAAAATATTCCCTTACTGATTTGGTAACTTATGAAACATACAACCTATGAAATAAGGATAATAAAATGATGAATTAAATACAAATAAATTGAGGTACATTACATAATTAATACAACCTGGGCAGTATATACACCACACAAAAGGAAATAGTTTCAAATATAGCATGAATCTCATGGGAATAAAATTTGCGATGAAAATCGATTAACACAATGTAATCAATCATTTAGTATGAACAAAAGATAAAAACCACCAAATGATTGAAATAATAACATGAATAAAAAGATAATAACGATAATATATATCAAATTTAAGTACACAATACACCACATGCAGTAAATTAATGATAAACAATGGAAATCTAAAAGAATTAAAAGTGAGATATGAAACCCCCTTACCTCGTGTCTAACTTGACTCATTTCTTCCTTGTTATTAATAAATAATATTCACATGTTAATTTCTACTTTATTAAGAAACTTTTTAATGTTTATTATTCTTTTTGTATCTCTTATTACCTTTTTATAACAATTAGTTAATTATTTGAGTTCATATAGGACATTTTGTCGATGTTTGAAACTTGAGTCAAAAATGAACTTGTTATAATTACATGTTGATCATGTGGTCAGAATTTCATTATCTCTGAAATTATATACATGATTTAGATATAATTTATATCATATATATAAAGTATGTTTATTTATATTTATTTATTTATAATATTACATAACATTTGGAGAGAAGAAATAAAATGCACCGTTCATTGAGACGGTAACCCGTACGTAAGCATGAAAGCTACTTTAATTTCTATTTCATATTTAATGGAATGAAAAATTAATGATACAATGGTATATTATAATTAAAATTTAATATAATAGGATATATATGTTTCATAATTTCATTAATGCAACACTTTATATGTTCCATGTATGTCATGAATGAATCATATCACCTTGAGGGGGCGATAGTCCGCACTTCCTCAAATTAAATTATTGTGTTTGCACATATTAAAAATCCTAAAGGTGTGTATGTAAAATAAAAAATCACATAAAAATAGAGAAATCATAAACATAATATATATTATATATAAATAATGTTCCGTCATAATGGCCACTATAAGAGGCGGTAGGAGATAATTGATCAATCATCGTTTCGTGAGGCATTAGTTTTATATCCACAGAAATAGTATGTTCATTTGCCATTACATAGAGGTGTGTGTATGTTTATTTATAATAAATACCATAAAAACAACCAATTATATTGGTGATACTAGTGTTGTTATAAAATAAAGTAATAAAAAGTGTTTATTATGTTGGAGAAGTAAAATAAAACAAATGAACTTAAGAGATGACGTTACCTTTAAATCAGATATCTCTCTTTGGTTTGAACAAAAAGAGATTCTTGAAGTGCCTTCTTCTTATGGTAAGGATTCTAGGAAAGGATAAGGATGTGGGGAGCTTATTTAGTCAGAGTTTGTACGATTCAAGGGGCTTGAAAGGTGTAATTAATGGGTTAGAAGTGGTTTCATTCTATAAGGAGTTCGAGGAGATCTTTAGGTATGATTGAATCAATTATTTTATTATAAATTTATCTTTGGTTTTAAAAGGACCAAAAATCATTAATGTATAATATAAGATAAATAATTTTCTAAATAAAATCATCCAATAATAATGATACAAGATTTAGATATTATGTTAGTGTTTATAATTTTATTTATTTAAATCATTCATTAATGAGGTAAACACTCTATCATTATAGTGTCATAATTAATATTATTTATTTGATGTATAATAATTATAAAAATATTCCATGATGTAGAAAATAATTATAGATTTCAAATGAATATTTATAGTTGAGGATATAACTTATATAACTCCATGTAAAAATTTATTTACTAAATGATATTTGTCTATGTCATTTTTTCATTATTTTAAATTAATTAATATAAAGTGACATTATCATACTTAAGTGGCTCCATGGGGTCCCAAAATCGACCCAAATATGCCCACGGTCGGAAATGTAATAAAAAATAGGATTAGGACACTTGTTTGGGTAATTTTATATTATTAAACTAACATATTTTTACACTTATTTACCAGATTTCTCTTTAACCATGGTAAATAAAATATTTACAGAAGTAAATATTCATAATGTCTAAAAATAAAAGTTACCTATTTATAGAATTTTGACCTCCTAATTCCAAATATAGAATCCATTTATAAATTTCAAAACACATAATTGGCATAAATTATTTTAAACTTTATTCATGTTTTTAAAACAGAAAACGTGTTTTTTAAAAATAATAACTATCAAAAGATTGACACATGTTTATATCCAATGCCAAATTGAAAATACTTCCAATTACCAAAATTGGATAAATCGGTAAACATATGTTCTAATTAAACATTAATGCTGATTAAAAATATAATCTATCCAAATATATAAATTATATTAAAATGAAATTTTGAATTAAAATATAGTATTTTTCACAATTCCTTAAAAAATGAACATTATCAAAAAAAATACCAAAACATTACCCAATGTAAATTTTGATGTCCTGATTCTAATGATGAATTTTATTTTGTCAAATATAGCTTATAAAAGTGACCAAAACTAAATTTAATGAGGTTTGACCATTAAAATATGATAAATAGTCCTTTTAATGAGTATTAGAGTTTTTGTGCTTAAAATTGGATTCATTCACATTTTAAGACTATAACTTTTCTTGTATAAATGAAAAAACATTTAAAAAACATTTATAATCATATTGTGGTTAGTTCTATTTAGTCTATCTAATAAAACGTCTAGGCGTTAACATGCATTTTAAATAATTATATATTATTATTTTCTAGTATGACACAACATTATGTGCAACATAAGACTTTGGAGAAACCCATTATTGCATGTCAAGTACACCCCTGAATATGACACCTCTTTTAGATTGAATATTTAATTCAAAAATATTTATAAATATGAAAATTTCATATTCTTTATTTTCCTGGGATGTTACAGACATAAATAATATATGTATTTGTGACAATTATATCATCAACACAATGGAAAGAGACATGATTCAATAGTATTATAACTATATGATTTTCATAATGTTATAGGGAATGATTTATTTTTCGTGTTCAGGTAATTATTTTGAGAAGCAGTTCATCAATCCTAGTAGATGATTTTAAGGGGATACTTATTTAGAAAGGATAAAATGGGATAAAAATGAAAAAGGGGACTCTTTGAATAACACTGAATACAAGAAATGACGAGAAAAATAAAAATTCATAGATCATAGGAGAACACCCATAATGTTCACATGAAGTAAAATTGAGGAAATGAGATATAGAATCACAATATGAGGTCAATAGAATATATATATATCTATATGATATATAGAAAATATATTATGTTATTCTAGAAAATAATTACTAAGAAAACGGTGAGAGAACAATGACCTCTATGAGATTAAAATTGTGAGAAATTCATAGAGATTTGTATAAGAATATTCTTTTGGATATCATTGATGAATAAGAAGCTGAGATGATTTTACTAATTATATATTTTTGTTAAAATAAAATGAAAACTAAAATAAAGACTTGAGATACTCTATACTGTAGAATTAAATAAGAATGAGTCATTGAGGAAGGCATAATTTATGATATTCTACTTATTAAAAATTGAATATTGAGATCATTAATGGCTTAGTTGATAAAATCCAGTGATCTGATCCTATGAAAAATTAGTGAACATGGGTATTTTTAAGGATCAAGATGTATAATTCTATTTTTGAAGATCTATAGGAAGTCAAACACTATGTTAAGGAATAATATTTAATTGGTAAATGCAATGATATCCTAGATATTTTAAAAAAAATTATTCATTAGTGATTGATAATGATATTGTCACAAGTATTATATTGTTTTATGAGTGTGAGATTCACTATGGTGGTTGATATCACTCCCATGGTAATTTCATGTGATTATAATGTAAAATATATTACTCCAGGTGAATAAATTATCTTTACAAAGAGGATACTTTCCAAGATAGGAGGAAAACTTTTAAAAACACAATATGCTACTCTTTACATTCATTTATGGGTTTTTATGTGGTTGATGTGGTTTAGGGAATACAAAATAGATCCATTATTATTATAAATTAATATATATGCCAAAATATGAAATGGGGTAAAATATAATAAGTTCAATTGGAAGACATTCAATATATGTTTACATTGATTAACCCATATCCCACCCCTCTCTGCATTTATACCAATTCCAAGGAAAATTAAACTTATATCAGTCCACATGTTTCCCACTAGTTGGATCTATAATTTCTTTCCCATGTAATTTTATCTAATCTATTTGAATTTCATATTTGAATATTTTTGTAACAATGTGTGATTTTATAATATATAATTATATTTAAATAAATTTTGTGTCATTGATATATCCCTTTAAATGGATAACAAAACTAAAATGAATTGTGATATATTAATGAGATTTCATTTTTTATATGCCCATTAAAACATATCCAATGAATTATTGGGTTGAAATATTAGTAACTACATTTGGATATATATATATATAAAAATTAGAAGAACAATATCAAGTAGTGTGAGACTTTATTATGAAGATCATTTTACTAACACTGAATAGTGGAAGCATTACTTGGATTTCCCCAAATGATGACCAATATGTGCTTCAATATGTACAAATTTAGTGAAATCATCATCAATAAAATTTCAATCATATAGGAATCACAATGAGAAACATGAGATCTAAATCACCACCCATGATGGCCACCATTTCTTATCATACCTCTATCTATTTTTCATAGTGGTTGAAATAGTTTGTAAGTAATAGTTTCTATATTATAAATATGTCATTATTAATTAATATCTATTCAAATTTTTTAAATTTTCTTTAAAATATAATTTTAAAAATAGATAAAAATATTTTATTTAATCAAATGATATTGTCAAATATAATCAAATACTAAATCAATTTTAAAAATTAGGCATAAAATAATTTGTTATTTAAAATTCATATCTTTCAATGAATTTTATTTTTATATATAGTGTATATTTTTATCTAAATAAACTATTTGGTCACATTTAAATAGTGAATTAAATGATTTTTTATTTTATATATATATATATATATATATATATATATATATATATACATTAACACTCTAATTATTCTTAATATAAAGGAATATGAATAAATTTTATTTAGGTTTAAAAATATATTATTCAAAACAAATACCCAATTTGTGTTATGATATTAAAATTTATTTTTATCACTTTTGGAAATAGAATCATTTAAAATTAATTTATAATTTTAAATCATTATTTAAAAATAAGGTAATAAGGTTAGATTCCATTTTTTTATAAAAATAAGTTACCTGGGTAAAAATTAATCATTGAAGAAAATGTGCAAAAGAGGTAAAAATGTGAAATCCCAAGGTAGTGTAAAATTAAATAAAATTTATTCTCTTAATTTATGTATGAGAAATTTCTGGATCTTATCCTATGATTTCATATCAAATTATCAATTTATTAAATAAATTTCTCAATTATTACATCTCTTTTTATTTTAGTAATAAAATATTTGTTATAATTCCACCCCTCAAACAAGGAATATAAACTCATCAATAATAAATCCTTCTTTATAGACTAAAATTTTAATGTACTATTCCCAAAACTCATTACCACACCTTATAGGTTATCTTCTCACAAAAATATCAATCTACGACAGATAAATGAGTAATCTAAAGAAATAAGACTAAGGGAAATGTAATTGTTTTAACTGAGTAATTTCAATTATAATTCATCTTCCATGTATTCCAATTATATTATAGAGATCCTGATATAATAATATTTTTATAATCAGTACAATTAAAATTTATTATTTTTATGTAATAACCATTATCTTCCTTTCTCCCATCAATTACAAAATTCAAAAAAAATATGATTTGGTTAGCTGACCACCTCCACGATCGATGTAATAAAATTTTCATTATTACTTTACATTTATTTTATTAAATATTAATTTAATGGGAAATATGATACTTATTAAATGATTTATATTATATAGATTTAAAATATTCACTCTATTAATAATATTAAAAATAAAAGCTCATTTTAAATGTAACTGCAAAAAATGATTAACATATCAATGAATTTTTGATGGAATTAATCAAAAAACCCCAAGTTGGAGATATGAGAAAAAAAATATAATAGATGGATGAAACATAATAATTAATGAAACATTAAAAAGAAATATAGAAGAATATGTTTTAAATAATTTATTAAATGAATTTAATTATTTATTCCATAGGTTATACACATGCACTGAGTGAGTCAATTATTGTGGAAATGGTTTCTCATCTTAAATTTTCTGTTTTGTGACATATTTCATATTGTGAATGTATTTTATATTATATGATGTATATTTTACATATAGTAGATTTTATGTCATGATTAAATATTTATTAACTAAATTTAATGTTCTGTTTTACATTATCTATTTCTAGAGGTTTGGAATTAAATTTTGTAAAATACATAAGGGTTTTGTCAACACAATTTCAATTTCATTCGGTCATCAACATTCATTGTTGGTTATATTCTTATAAGGTTATTTTATTTTCCCATATTTTCATTATATATGGTATTTTATCTTTTTATCATATAAAAGTATATATTTAAATCTGATTAGTCATATTTTTGGAATTTCGATGGCAATAAAAATATGATGTTATTAAGAATAATATTTATCCTTTGTAATGAATTATTCTCTACCCTATCAGTGTTTTTTATAGATATAATTTATTATTTTCAAAATTATTAAATCAAATATTTATTATTTTCTATATTCAATATATTTATTTTTATATATTTTTAAAAATACTAATCACTTTCCTCAATATGGGATTTTTATTAAATCCTTCGAAATCTAAAAGTCATATCTTACCATACTAGATTATTTTCTTCTTCCAATACAAATTTAATTGCAAAAAATTATTTTATTTTAAATGTTACTTTAATAATAATTCTCACAAAGTTAATTTTATAATTAATTTCATTCACTTCCATTTTGATGAATTTTGAAAGAGGCAGATGATTTAAACCATTATGGAAATGATAGAAATGATTTATAAAAACTCTTATTTCATGAATTCAATTACATTTTCCTAGATATCATTATATTTTATATATATTTGTGATAAATTTCCATTATCATTATCTAAATGATTTTATCATAAATCTTAAATAATAAATTTTTGTGGACAACTGATCTAGTCTTATTTAATGTTAATCAATATCATTTGAAATTGATTTTATACCCATTTACACACAATGATTTTGTCATGATATGATGAATTGTTGATTTTATATTGAACATGTATTTATTGTATATTATTATGTGGTAGGTCATCCTATATATCCTTATAATGTAACTTTTGTTTACATTTTATATATCATGAGATAATGATGTTTGCAAAAAATTAGTTCTAGAACTTTATGAATGGATTTATTGTTATGTCCACACCATGAGGCATGGACATTACAGTTATGTTTATATTCTTATGTGAAGACCTGTTTATTTTTATAAATTATAAAAAAAAATTATGATTTCATATGATTATATTGATGCCACATTTTCTATGAAACATTTCTTTGTTTTGAAAAATTATAATTTTATGTTTAAATGGTTTAAGAGTATATTCACATGATTCAAATCCCATGGTATATATTTTATGCTTATAATATAGTCCATTCCTGATTCGATGATATAATTAAATGGTCAATGTTTCTCTTTTATTAATTATGACCATCCATTATGATCCCATAGTCCATTTAATCATTTTCTCACATTCACACATTCGATCTAACCCTTTTGACTTTATAATATGCTTTCCCTTGTTGAGTGTTTGATATCACTCATTATGTTGTTTCCAATTCCAAAATAAATTAAATGTAGGTATATATGTTGAATTATTCTTTATATAGAGATTCTTCTGGGATATATTGAATCAATATTTTTAATAATATGTATATATTGAAAATCTCAAAAGATAATAAACATCTTGGGTTCTGGGATTGTGAGATTATTTTGATATATATTGATTAAATTATGAAAATGATGAAATACTATATGTGTGATTATCTTTGGACATATCAATTGGTATCTCAGAAGGGTTCAATTATTTTTTGTGGTTATCTTATGAATATTTTTTGTATTAATCATAAAAACCTATGTTAAACCAAAAGTGATGTTGGATGAACCTAAAATTAAAATTTGATAAATTATGTTTTCATAATTTAGTATGTCTATAGATTGATTTTTATTTTCTTAAATGTTCTTAATATGATTATTATTTCTCAATACTCTTGCCACCCATTTTTCTTTTAGTAATATAATTAAGATAGAATCATGAAATTAGGTTGGGGACATGTAAACTCAATATTGAAATCATTTTATTTAAACTTATTTCTATGAATTTACTTATAACACAAATAATTTATTATAAGTGATAAAATTCATTAAAATACAAGAATGAAAATAAATAATTAACAATATAATATAGAGGTTGGTCATCGAACCTATAATCACATTAACCAATATTGTAGAAGTTATATTCATATACTATGATATACTAAATAATTAATTGGGATATTTATTAATGAAAAATGGATGATTAATTTTTTATTCACTATGTTAATTAATGACCCATGAGAAAATTTACATGACTTATAATCTGAATCTCGCAGTAGTTATCTTTTCATTGAAGATTTTGTGACAGTACTTATATGGTAATTTTTTTAATATATATATTGATTACAAGAGCATAAATTATATATTCACATATAATGAGTTCAATATTATGTATTTTTGATGCTTATAGTTTATCAAAGAATAAAATTACTCAATAAATTACCATATCATCATGTGAAAAAAGGTGTTAAACTCTCCTTGAAGAATTGATCATTAATTCCAATCCCTGATGAGGATTAAAAGGGACTTAATATTTATGTATATTTATAGGATGTATTTATTAATCATAAATGAAATTATTAATTCGTAACATTCCATAATTATTGCTCAATAATTAATCTATATAATGATAAAGGAGGCCTATAATGATTATATTGAGAGAGAAAAATTAAGGTTGACATTATTTAATAGTTGAAATTTTAAAATTGTGAGAGTTATATGATTATGTAATTGAATATGTTTCCCTTGAAAATAATAATTTATGAGCCATTAGATTATACACAAACATAATTCTCCTTTATTAATCTAGGAATATAAAAGATGTATCAAGATTTAAAAAATCATTTCTTGGGGGAAAACATAAAGAGGTAGAACATAGAGTATGTATCTGAATGCTTTATATGTTAGCATGTTAAGTGAATATTTTATAATTTTATGGGGATAATGTAATATTTTACCATAATGGTATGGAAATGGAAAAAATTCACCATGGAATTTTTCACTAGTATTCCTAATACATCAAATGGAAATATTTCAACTTGGTTAGTGTATGATAAAATTATAAAGTCGGTGTAAGCCTTTTTTATCTGAAAAGATTTCTCACTCGATTTTATTTCCATGTTATATATAAAATAAGTGATAAGGTTTCAAAAACTACATCTCTCAATTGTTTTTTATCAATATTTGACCATCATGTAAAAAATATAGATGACACTTTGATAAGAATTTGATACATATGTATGCTTTATCATGACTAATCACCCTCAAATTAATGATCAATTTGAAAAAAAACATTCATATTTTAGAAGATATTATATGATCATGGTTGATTGATTTAAAAGGATGTGGGTAAAAACATATTCGTCTGGTTGAGTTCACATATAATAAAAATTAAAACACCAACATTCAAATTGTTTTATATGAGGGTCTATATAGGAAAAGATGTATTAATATGAAATTTTTGGAGAATTTTTGAATAATAAATTTTGGACATAATCATTTCTGGGAAATGAATGATAATTTTTATACCCTTTAGTGACATATAATAGCTACAAAATGTCAACTAAAACATATGAAGATAATAATAAATGAAAGATGGAGGTTCAAGTGGGTGATAAAGTGTTTCGTCGTATATCTCTTTGTAATATGGTTATATGGTTTGGTTATAAGGTAAATGTGATCCTTATATACACCATTCCCTTCAAGATTATTGATCTTTAAGGACTCTATCTTATCACAAAAAACATTCACCAAACCACTCTTAAGAAAATTATGTGTTCTTAATATCTCTTTTGATGAAATATATACTAGATCTATTACATGTACATAATTTATAAGTAGTGAAATTCGAACAACATTTCTCTTTTGAGGATAAACTAGTAAAGATCTTAGATTGAAGAGATATAGTACTATGAAATAATATCACCCAGATGGATAGTGATCTATATTGAAATTTCAATTTTGATGAAGTAATGTGGGAGCCAAACAATGAAATGAGACAAAATAACCCTCACTATTTTTTATCTAGGTAATAAAATTTTTATGGATATATTCTATTCATGGGGTTTAGAATATAATAACAAGAAATTATAGTATATATATATATATATATATATCTTTGAATAAATTTTGTAAAAATTATATCCTGTTTCACATTGAAAACAAAACTAGAATAAAGAATAACATATTAATGAGATTAAATTATTTAATATTACTGTTATAACATAGTTGTTGAATTAGTGGTTATAAATTGAATTAAACAAATTTTTAAATCTATATTGATAAGAGAATAAATGTCTTTAACTAGTGTGTATATTCATTATGAGGATCATTTTGTAAACATATATGTAAAGTATCATCCTTATAATATGACCTAGAGTATGCTAAAACTGATATTCAACAAATATTTCTTGATAAAGCTAATCTATTAGAGATGTTTATGATTATGGAAATTACTATGAGATCCATGCTTCCTAAATAACTACTCGTGATGGCCCCCACTTCTTATCTTACCCCTAGATCTTATATATTGTTATTTTTGGATTTTGAAGAAATACGTTATGATGATATAAACATGTAATTATGAATATAATATTTGTTCTATTTATTATCATTTCTGAAAAAAGTATTTTTATATTATATATAAAGGTTTTATTTAATAAAAATATTTTTATTAATGACTATGATATAAGGAATCATTTTTAAACATTAGTAAAATAATCATTTAAAGATAGATCTGTATCATTGAGTGATATTTTCATTCACTGCAAGGTGATCTCATTAAGTTACCTCAACTAGGGTTCCTCCAATAATAATTGATATCAGCGATGTTGTATCATCCTTTATATTTTTTCCTTGGGATACTCAATTTGGTGTTGGTTTTCTTTTGGTGTGTGACTTTTTTTCATAGGGATTCCCTAACCTTCAATTTTTTCTCAATCCCTTGTGTTTCTTGATTCCCCTTCTTCCTAATTCAGTATGTGAGTATGGAACTATGAATTATTTGAATAAATCATTACTTTCCAATTCTAGATCCAATAGAAATAACCAAGTGGCTTTCTATATTCTTGTTCTCTACATGCAATATTTTTTTCTCTCCCACTCAGTCTAGTGTATTGGGCCTTCCATAAAAAATTCAAACTATCCATGCCCTCAGGCAGGATCTAAGATGGGGGTATGGGGTTGATGTTGTCGTCATCGGTGCTGCTATGTTTGGGGGGTGAAGGAAATGCTAACATGAGTGCTGCTGAGACTAATGGTATGGTCTTACATGGGATTGTGGCTGCAGGGGAAAGGTAGAAGGAGATAGCGGCCCATCTTGAGGTCGGCTTAAAAGTGGGTGGTCTTGTTGAGGGGGATGGTACTGTGGATGGACAGTGGAAATGGTGCAACATGGCTGGTGTGTCTAAAGTGGAGCATGGGTCTTTTTTAGAGGAAAGTAGGTTTTCTACTGTAGTGAGGAATAGTGGACATGCTGGTGAGAATGGTGATGTGTTGGTTACTGTCTCCACAGGAAATCGGTTGCAAGGGCTATAGCATAAGGGAGTGATAGACAATTTGCAAGTTGGGTCCCAGGAAGGGGTTGCAGTGGGTGAAGAAATTGGAAATGGGATGTCTGCGAGTCAGGAGATAGTGGAATAACCGAATTGTCTTCTTATGATTGATGTGAATTTCCTGGTAAAACAAAATCGGATTGTGCAGTATCAAGAGATGCAGGTCCATGGAAAGTGGGGGAACGTTTCTGATAGTGAGAAATAAAACAGGGGTGTTATGGCCAAGCCATCTTTTAGTGACATTTTCCAAGGAGGTAGGAAGATGTTTTCTGATAAATAGAAGGATATGACTGTTTCCCCACACCGAAGATCAAGGACGGATTACTCCTATCATCTCAAGCCAATGACCACTAGATCTAAAGGTATGTCAAGTAATAAGGAATTCCTTTCATTAGAGCGGTTTAACCTTCAAAGGAAGTATTCCAAATTATTAAAGCAGTATGAATGTTCAGAATGGGAGATGATGACTATGGATGAAGCTTTTTATCATGGTGATGTTGATGGATATGATTTTGGGGGTATGTAGTTATTTTTTTTGGTCTTTGCAACTTGTTTTATGAAATATTATTTTATTAATAAATGGTCAGAGGTGTTCCCTATGGAAGCTTTCTAGTTATAGTATAGTGAGTAACCAAATTTTTTTGTGTTTATTTGGGGGGGGGGGGGGTTGGTGAATATTATTTCATACTGGTATAGTCCAATTGGTTGTGAGTGTTCTTGAATTATTATTATTTTTGTTATATTTATTTATTAGTGTTACACCGTTATGAATCTATCTAAACAATTAATGTGTTTATAATGGTTTGATATAGAGGCTTGTTGTGCTTAATGTTGAAGATGATGATGTTGGTTAGAAATGTTATAATGAGATATTATTTGTTATTTACAACATTTTTTTAACTTTATAGCATTTTATATTTAGTGATATTTATCATTTATGGAATTTAAGGACCATGATGAGGTAGTATTATTTCATTGTTCTCTAATTGACTAGTTTTGATGTCTATAAAGTATTTAAAATCTTTGGATTGATGATGATTTTTTGTAATGCATTTTCTGAGTTTTCAAATCTGGTGGTGATTGAGTTGAATATGATAGAAGGGGTCGTTTTTTAATGATGATGGTAGGAGACATATATTTAGATGATGTTTATTGTTTGAGGAATAGGGTCTACTTAGGATCTATGTTCCCAGATGTTCTAGATGTTGAGATTTTTTGAATATTGAATTCTATATCCTATTGAATTTTGAATTAATCGTGGTCTTTATTCCATGAATTTTTTTATTTTTTTTATCATTCCATCATAATGTGGCTATACAAAAAAATATAAATAGGTTTCAATTTTTAGAAATATCATTTGATATTTAAATGTATATTTTATAATGAATTGTTTCTTTTTTATTTTATATATTTTTATAAAAAATCATTAAAAATTGTCACATTTAAATAATAAATTTAATTAAATTTGAGGATAATATATGTAAACAAACTAATTAAAAATCATCTAATTATTTTTTTAACATGATATAGTTTAAGAATACATTCACTAAATACTTAAAAAATATAGTTTTCAAAAAAATCAATACTATACATTATTATATTGATTTTAATTTTTTCACCTTAAAAAATTTAATCATATAAAATGGATTTCTTATTTAGAATATGAATTTCGAAATGAAATTATATGGTCAATTTTATTTTAGGGAATAAAAATATGTCACCAAGGTAAAAATTACTAACCACTGTAAAGGTTAAAATATGGAAATTATACTAAATCAAAATTTAAATTCTCAAAATATCTCACCTCATATATAAATGGGTGAATTAGGGATTTACTATAATTAATCTATCGTTATCTCTATTTTTATTGATTTTGGATCTACTTTCCTCAATTGTGATATCTCTTTTTATATTGAAAAATTTTATATTTTTAAATATTCATTCCATCATAACTATAAAAGGATACCTTCTCAATTTTTTTAATGACCCCCAAATCCTCTCATTTTGACCGATTCTAACACCCCATGATTATAAAAATAAATTTATTCTAGATATCTTATAAGAAACATAATACCTAGCATAATTGAACCACGAAATAATATTGTTTTAAAAATGGGAATCAAAACAAATCCAATAAATTGGTGTATATGAACATGAATAAATAAATTAAGAAATTTATAATTAATATAATTTTATAAATATTAATTTAATATCATACTTTTTCAATTGAAAACATTAACAATTTTAATGCAATGAATAATTTTTCCGAATAAACAATATTTTTGGGTCAAAATTGTTTTATCGTAGTAAAGTAAAATAATTGATTTTGGTTAATGATTTTAGTGAAAAGTATATATTTAATATTTAATCAATTTTTTTATCATTTATTATAATTTTTTTTATATTCTTTAGATTTGAATAAATTGAATTTTCTAATTAGAACTAGTAATTTCCTAAAATGGGATTTTATCAAGTTTACAGTCTTATTAATGTGTTTTTTAATTTAAAAAATTTATGTTAAAATAAAATTAAATCATTTTAAAAAAACTAACTTAGAGTGAAAATTAGTGGTTTTTCAGAAAATATTTCCTTTTCAATGAATTGTCAAAAATACTGATTTTTATAAAATCATCAATTTTTTCTATAATTTATGTTAATTAAAATTCCTATTGTACATTGAATTTTATTTAAATTAACATAATTATTATTTATTTATATGTAATCTAATTTTTAACATTTTAATGAAATTTATATTTAATTTTAGTAAAATTTTATTTTAGGGCTTAAAATGAATTTTTCTACTAACATTTTGAAAATGAATAATGATTCTCGATTTCAATTAATTAAATAACAACTAATGAAGAATGGAATAAATTAAATTTTTAGATTATATATCTATCAATATTAATTTTTGTTTATATAATAATTATTTATACTTACAATGTAAATAGAAAATTATTTTGTACTTGAAAAATATGTTTCTTAGAAAATCTATTTTTCTTCGCATTTGTAGAATTAATTTTAAATTAAACTACTCAACATATGTAAATTTAAATTATAAAAATTTATTAAATATTTGAAATCAATAAAATTTATATTATATAATATGTTCAACATATTTTTTTCTCATAAATAATAGTGAAAATATTGAATATCTTTTATGGGGGTTATGGTAAAAATAGGTTTACATGGCGTTAAAAAAAGAAAAAGGGTTTATATGAAAAAAAAATTGTTCAAAATATATTTTACAGAATCATTTAGATCATATAAAAAACAATTATTGATAATAGTCCATATTTTATCCTTTTTTCATATGAAAACCATGGTTACACTTTTTTCATTACAAAAATTCCAAGTGTGTCCTCTCCCAAACCTATAGAAACCCACCTGCTCTCCTATCCTCTTCAATGATTCAAATATATTTTACTCAGAAAACACCTACCCAAATACCTTATTGAATTCCATCCCCATGAAATAAATCCCCTATTTTAATAAGATATTCATCATACGAAGACTTTTGGTGCTGATGAGAGGAGGTTATCTTAAGAAGATGTATCATGCTTAATTGGTCATTTTTATTTTATTTTTTCATCCACCTAATTTAAATAACAATTAGTTATAATTATAAAACAATCGATTATATCTCATATACTGATATATGATTATGTAAATAAAATAACCAAAATCTATCTCCACTCTCATCAAATGGGAAACGAAACCATCATTCATGTGTACGACTGACGAGCACATCACAAACCGATGTGATTATTTTTTTTATCGTTGCCTATCATAGATATTTACAATTATGGGTTTAATATATATATATATATATAATTAAACATATATAATTATTTATCACATATTACTTCTTAATTTCTATTCTGTGGGATATGTGATAATGTTTCTTATGTATACAGAGTACTAACTTGTCATGAAGCGATGTGATTTTTTTAAAAAAATATTTTAATGGTATGAAATAATGACATAGTTAATAAATATTTGTTATATATATTGAATAATTATTATATATCTGAAATAATTCTCATTGTTAAATGAAAATATATCTTTTTTTTTCTTACACAAAAAAATGATAATGACCTTCATGCATACGTGTGTACTACTGTCTCCAGAAATCGATGTGATTATTTTTTTACCACCAATTCAAATAAATGATATATACAATTGTATTTATAAAATAATATTTTATTTTTGCTATTATGATCATTCTAGAATAAATAAATATTTCATTTATTCTTTCCATAATGATTATTTAAAAATAGAAATTTCACTGAAGCATATGTACGACCTACCATTATCATTATTGTAAAATTATTCATTTTTTATAACTATCATTAACGATTGGTTTTAAAAGTATTGTTTTTTAGAAATGGTAATTTTTTAATGATTATTATTCTCTAAATATTTGAATAAGGACTACTTTGACCATAGTCATCCCACCGAATCCATTTGGGACATATAATATGAATATTTCCATAACATCCAATGTAAACATAATTGATTACGTACATATAAAAAACAAGATAATAAATGATAAAATTACCAAAAAACATGAAGAATAGTCTAAGAAAATTAGGAAATTATCATAAGTTCGTTATTTAGGATGATAAATAATATTCTTGACTATTTGGACAAAAGGTAAGAGACTCTTTGATTAGAAAAACCTCATTTTTTATAAATTTTACATATTTATTTAAAAAACTATTTTCTTACATGTCAATATTCTAAATATTATTTTATTGATGTTTTCATATGGTCAGAACTAGATCCTATTGGATATTTTATACCTATTTTTATTTTTATTCAATGGTTTTCAAAAAGGATTCTTTTTTGTGGAATTATTGACTTTCATTTAAAATGAAAAATTAATGTTATATTTTAACATATATCGAAACAATTAATTTTCCCGTCACCATAACCATTATTAAATGTTAGTATTCCTTGATAATATTCTATTTATTCTTAGAAATAAATATCATCCTTTATTTTTATGTGTATTTTGGTAATAAATATGGGGTCTAAAAATTGAAATGGAATTTCAATATCCCATATGTTTTTACACATTCGTTTAAACGTATTTTTCAAGGGTATTACTATGAAAAAGTGATTGAATAAAGTTTATTATTCATGATATGTTACATGATAATTTCATATGAGAAATGTCTGAGCCCAATAAAGAATGTAAAAATATTTGAGCCACATTATATCTCATAAAAAACAGGTGATCCCAACAGAGAAAATATGAAGGATGATGTAAGGTTATTGGAAGTATGATGCATGGTTATTCCAATTTTAGGGGTTTTGATTTTTTTTATAAATATGATGATCTTATTTTCCAAAAAAGGTTTTTATTTTTTTGATATGGGTTTTAAACAAAATATTTTAGAAAGAAGTGTGTGTTTGTTATTGTAAAAATATTTTATTTTACATGCTGAAATAATATTTAAATTAAATGTAAAAATAACATTTTTTCATGTTTTCACTGTATTAATATATTTCTTATTTTATATGTTTCTTAATGTGTTTTTTGGGATCATGCCATGATATTAAATTATAACAACTTAATAATTTTAGTGTGTATTTTAATTTCAAATATATAAGATAATTTTTTTATACACTGAATAGAATAGAGTACAAATTATTTAATATAATATACAAAATCATAGTGTAAAACTTAATTAAAAGTGATTTCAACTAATTATGATCAATAAACATTAGTGACAAAAGTGTACAGTCTTTTATGACCATTAAAAAATAAAAAATATATTTATAATGTTCTCGATCTACCATAAGTAAGAATCTTAAAAGGATAATGAGAGTGAGAATACATTGTAATGCGATGATAAGAACCATCTTTGGGAGCATCAATAACCCGATTGACAAAGGACTATCTTGAGCTGGCCTCCACAATTTCATTCTTAGAGAGATATTCACTAACTAGATTGACTTCAATGTATATATGTGTAATGTATATTAAGAGATGATCCTCACACCGAAGGTAGTGGATCTAGAATGAAAAAATTCACCATGTAACATTCATAGAATAAGATTTAACGATTTCCACAACCAAAATGGAATAATATTTCATCCATGTATACTTCCAACCATGATGGAAAGCATACCTAACCCCCTTGATCATTACCCATAGAAAAGATTGAATTATACACCTATACCCAATGAAATGATAAAACATCCCTTAAAAAGTGCCCCATGAGTGTGAATGAAACCCTCGCAACCTGAGGTCCCCGGTGAACCTAAATCCACCCCATCAAAAATAGCATTCATCCATCAGGGGATCATATGGATCCATCTTATAGAAATGGTCACTAATTGTTTCTTGACCCTACTAGTAACACAAAAAGATCTAAGAGTAACCACGTCATAAGAGTCATTTTTCGTTTAACTAGTTGATTTTTGGAAGCAACAATTATTTCTTTATGTATCACAAAAATTATAGCATATATAGAGGTAACATGATTTTTAAAAGAAAACCCATTCCTTGACTTCCACATATATAAAATGACAGCAGCAACTGTAGTGATCAAGAAGTTCCTATTGTTTTGCTTATGAGAAATATTCTCCTTGATATTTTGATGATCATCATGTTTAGATTCGGATTTTATATCATCCCAAGAGGCATCCTCATGAATCTGATTGATATCTCAATAGTGTGCTAGATGATTTTTAGCATCATTGATATAAAGATCACTTTTGGAGATGGATTTTTTTCTCCATTATCTTAGACTTGATTCATTATCTTTTAGTTTAATGGAATTAATTTTTAAGGTTATTCCATAAGATTCCATTTTCCAAGCATTCATTAAAACATAATTTCCACCATGAACAAAAAACCATGCATTGTGGAACATGAAATGTAGTGGGGTTGACCTTTATTTATTGATTCAGATGTCAATCAATAGAGGCTTATTATCAGATTGTATCTTAGGTAGAGTGTGACTAAAAATATCAATAGTATAATTTTTTTTATCTACATGTAATAAAATATCTTATTTTCCATGTGGCCTCCCATTAAGAGTTTATCTACTACATGCATAATGAGATCCAACAATAGGAACATTAAACCAGCCAAATATATCAATGAAAGATGAAAATTCATAACCAAATAGCCTACTAAAATTATATTTATTCATTTATACATGTCTTAACACAGTATTGAAATCTCCCTAGGTGACCCATATTTGACACATATTCTCAGGGATGCATTTTAGGAACATCCATAGGTTTCTTATTGATGAAGAAAGATTATAAGCATAGACAAAAGAAAACAAAATATTAGTACCATTTAAGTATTTCTTAATAAATTTGAATTTAATACAATCATTCAAGTTTGTATATAAAATGGTAAATATTATCATTTTATGTTTTTTTATGTTCAAATGAATTTTTAGGGATATCATTTTATGAATGATTTATTCATTAATATAAGTGAATACCATTCATGATCGTAGTTATAGACATAAACTATGGATATTCTTAAAAAATTTATGAACGTATGTATAAGAATATATATATACAAATTCATTTCCATTTTTTTATAAGTTGAAAACATCAATGAAAAATAAAAAATATGAAATATTTAAATATTTTATAAAATTTCGGCCCTCGGAATCTTTAAATGTGATAGAGATTTGGGAAGTTAACCAAACCCTATATGAAAGGTATACCCTCGATATCCTTCAATGTTATATGTGTCCACATGATTTCATTTTCAATGATTGCATATTACTTTCTGAAAAATGTTTTCATTATTATATTAATAAAAATATATATAATTATTTTAAAAATGTGTTATATTTTTGAAATTAAAAATATTTTCCAAATCATTTTTCTTTTAATTGTTTTTTTAATTTAAATTTTATATTATATTTTGACACCATATATTTTATAAAAAAAGTATATATTATATCTAATGATTTTATATAAATGAATTATATTTTCAAAATCAATTTAAAAAAATATATATATATATATATATATTGTAAAGGATTTTAATAGTATTTTATTAAGCTATATATTAAAAACAATGTTCTATATTTTATTATATAAAATGTTTTTTATATAAATTAAAAGTGTATTAAAATAATGTTTCCAAAGAAGTATGTTTTTTCATCGGTTTTTGGGATGTTTTTTTTGAAAACCCAAAAAATTATATGTTTAAAAATTAATTTTCAAATATGTATATTTGATATAAAAGGAAATATATTTTCCAAATAGTTTTCAAATTGTATTTACAAAAGGTTTTTAATTGGTTTTTAAAACCCCTTACTGGGATAATTGTTTCCCATGCTTCATTTTAATTTTTTTTCACAATCTCAATAGATGTTCCAAAGGAGTTCTTATTTCCTAAAAAGTTATAATGATAAAAGTGGGGATAGATCGTTATTAATTAATTTTTAGAAATATGAAATTTTTTAATATTATTTTACTTTCCACTGAAACCAAAAATGGAAAATATTCATGTTTATTGTATAGGAATGTAAATTTTTTAGTTTTTTTTATAAAAACAAATATACAGTATTTTTGTGCTAGATATGAAGGCACGGATTTCAGGTCACTACACTTGATATATAATGTTTGGTTTAGACAAATTTGGAGATTATAGTTCTTTACGTAAAACTGTATTTACTTTCTAAAGTATTTTACTTTTAAAAAATAAATTACTCCTTCATTATTTCCTGTTAAAGATAAACATCATAAATGGAAGGAGAATGATCCAAAACATATATTCTCCCTATTCTTGAGGATATATTTTCAAGAATAATCCTGAAGTCATGCTCAAATTTCATTGAATCTTTTACCAACATCCAATTCCGCTATGAAATCTCTATGAGGAATATAATAGCTATAACACACACCATTTATTTTGAGGGTCATGGTTTGTATATGAACAAATCCTGTATTCTCTTATTTTATATAATACTTGCTGTGGAAAACATTATTAGGGTATTTTTTATTTTTCACCTTATCAAAGGCATACTAATCAACCATTCATTTTTATGGATCTTTAGAAGATGGTGACCTCTGTGCATCTTATAGGTGTCATCAATTAAAATTTTATGTCATTTGAAGTATCAAATATAATATTCAATCCTATGAGGTAAAATCAATGAGATTGTTTTTTTAAAACATATTCAAATGGATAGTTAGAAATTATTTAATAATAATAACACATTTTTAAACAATTATCACTTTCTCAATCAAGTTGATCCAAATTACACATATTTTATTTAGATAATATAAATCTTGTATTTTGAAAAGGGATTGAGGTTCCATTTCTATTTCTAGTCCCTTTCTATTTATGGAATATTTCTGAATTAATGACCTATTTAATGGTTTTACTTATATTTTGGGAATTTTATAAAATAATTTTATTTGTTTTGTTATATTAATAAAGTAATATGTTATTGAAATATAACCTCTATGTTAAATCATGGGAATCAAGACATAGGCTGTAGAAGATTTGAAAGGGCATAATTCTATTTATGGGTTATAGAATGCCACACTTCGGTATTTTTACAATGCAATTGACATTTAAATAAATAAGAAAAGTAATGATAACTCTTACAATAATAGAGTAAAACATATAAAAAAAATTCGGATATGAGAACACATTATTAAAAATTATTACAACTAAATACGGTAAAATTAAACTAGAACAAGACATCGATAATAAAATAGGGCATTCTTTAATGAAAATCAAAAAAAATTACATCAATATTCATATGGAATTTCCATAAGTAATAATTCACAAAATTGAATGAGTGTGAGAAAAAATTTTAATTGAAGGGTAAGAACCATAATTATGAGTGAGATATTTCCAGTCACATAGAGATCAATTTGTTAAAAATTTCTTCTATTTAGGAAAATTATTGAAAACAGATATTGTCATTGGAAAAAATATTTTGAGAATTATTTTTAATGAAATGATATTATATGTTTTTATTCAGTTGACAATGAAAATACCAATTATATAAATAATGAAAAACGTATAATATTTTTGATAATTTTATGATTTATTTCTAAATTTAAGATAGTGATTATAAAGACTTTAAAGGATAATTTTAATTTTTGAGCAAAAAACTTATTACACAAAATAATGTTAATGGAGTTGAAATGTGATAAATTTAGATTTAATGGTTACAAATAAAATAAGTAAAATGATAATAAATCTAAAATTATAACATATAGTTAAAAATTAATTTACAAAAACATATAGAAAAGATTATAGATGGGAAAAAGAGTTCTTACCAAATGGTTTATATTTTATAAATTTTTGAGAAGAATAGTATTCAAAGACTATAGGACAACCAAGGGACCCCGCAACAAACATGTGGGAACTGGTTGGGTCATCCACATATTGAGGTCGACCATAGCTTTCTCATGGTAAAAAATGCATGGTCGGTCGAATCAGAAGGATGTTGTGGAAGGGATTGTACTGATACCTTGCAGTGTCATATATAGGCCCGTGAACATGCATGGGTATTGGTGGGTTGTGGACCATATGTGTGTGTGTGTGTATTCAATAGTGTACATTATTAATAACATCAGATGATCAAAATTCATTGTTTAACATATATATGAACCCTAAACCCCTCCATGTTTTGATGTGGGATGAATACATAAGTTATTATTCACACATTTTCAAAAACATCATTTAGATCATCTCTATTCAATCGAAATGTTCATATCTATAAAATTTATTTAAAAAATTCTCCATAGAAAACCACCAAAAATTCATCCTTCCTTTGTATGCTAGACCGAGGTGGAAATTTCTATCCTCGCTGTCTCCTCCATCCCCTTCCTCTATATGGAATCAACAATGTGACTGACCTACACAAATTACCCTACTACCATAGTCAATAATTTTATGGTGGAAATCCCACACCCCCAATATATCTTCATAGTTTCCCAGCCTACATAAAACCTCAAATCAAAAGTGGTGAAACATTCATCACAATGAATCATGAAAATCCTAGAAAAACAAATAAAAGCATATGTAGAAACCTTTATCAAATTTAAAATGAGGTACTATTATTTCCAAGAAATACACCAATTTGAACCCCTATTTCATTAGGATATTTCAACATGAAGCACTATTTTAAACACCTCAGTTGAGAATCACAATATATGTGTATACTATTATCCTTTCAATGGGTTTCCCAACAAAGAAAAATTATCTTATCCTACAGGATCAAGCCCCACTTGTTTTGTTATAATAAACACACACTATATATATATAGTTACGGAGGGACCTCCCCAAAAATTAAAATACCCTTACCATGCTCTCTTCCACCATTTCCCACTCATTAAACATGTTTTGAACAATCAAGTTGACATAAAAAACGGTTAAATATTAGATATTCCAATTAATTTTAGGCCCTATATTTATTTTAAAAATTATAACATTATGTATTTTATTTTTAAAATTCTTTTATAGGAGTAGTTTTTTTTCTAAAACACTATTTTCATGGAGCCACTCATGTCATTGAAAAATCCTTTTTATGTAAAGGGATATATAATATTTTCAAAACAATAGGTTATTTCATTTTTTAAAGTTTCTAATAATGTAATGATGTTGTATTATTTTATACCAAAAATAAAATATTATTTTCTAAAATCCCACTTCTGTAAGGGTATTTTTTATTTTTAAGAACCATTATATTTATATAAGAGTTAATATATTTTAAATAACTACAAACCATGTTTTATTTCATTTAATTTTTTTAATAAGTGTAAATTTATTTATTTATATTGATATTCTATTAAAAACCAATTACTGTATAATTATAAATTATGTGTATCATAATTTTGGTTCAAAATTATATGTAAAGGGAATAATTTTTTCTAAAAAGTGATAGTGATTTTCTTAGTTGGGTTTCTATAATATTTTATTTAAGGAATAATAATGAAAATTACTTTTGTTTTATTTGAATGATTTATGTATTTTCATTTTATTATTTTAGTGAAATGATATTTTCAAACAATTACTATTCAAATTATATATGTCCTTCGGATTGTAAATGTTTTTTAATTATTAATGGCTGAATTGAAAATGATAAATTTTATCATTTTATATTTAATTCATGTATAAATGGATTAAAAAGTTATATTTTAATTCAATATCAGTTCATTAAAACATTTCGATATCAGTCATGATCATATTTATGGATATACAGTAAATATTGTGTTGAAAATTCCATGAATTTATATACAAATATATATATATATATATATATCCATATTTGAATAGTTTAAAAGTCATGTGAACAATAAAAAGAATAAAAAGAACTATATGTTTTATAAATTTTGTGCACTTGGACTTTGAAAACATCATTGGGATCTTGGGAGTAAACCCAAACCTCCAAGATGGGTAGTCTCTCAATATAATTCACTGTTCCATGTGGATGAAAGGTTTAGTTTTTAGATCATACATAATATATTCTAGAAAACTCCCCAGTGATTTTATTAAGAAAAGGTTTTCTAAGTATTTATAATTGTTATGGTATTTTGAAAATAATAAATGTTTTCAAAATTATAATTATTTTCAATATATTTTTGAAAATTATTTTTTATGTTATATTTTGAAACACGATATGTTATAAAAAATTATTTTTTTATAAAATAATTTTATATAAAAGAAAACGTTTTCAAAATACTGTTTTCAAAATAATATGTATTTTTAATTAATTTGGAATAATATATTCCTACTGTATATTTTTAAAATGTTGTTGAATGTTTTTTATATCAAATGTATTGATATTGTTTTTGAATACTCTTTTCTATATATTTTGAGAACCCTATATATTACATTTTGAAACGATTTTTGTAAAATGTTTCAATTTGATATAGAAGGAAAAAAAATTTAATGTGTTTTCAAATAGTGTTTACAAAAGGGCTTTTAATGGTTTTTAAAACCCCTTACTAGGAAATTTTATTTTCACCATATTTTAAATTTTTTTGATATAATCATCATAAATTGCAAGGGAGTTATTCTATGGTAAGAAGCTGGCATGATGGATGTCAAAATAGTTGTTTAATAATTATTTTTTTAAATTATGATAAGTTGTAATAGTTTTTACTTTTCCCTATAAATCCTAAACCCGAATATATCCTTGTGTTTTATAAAGAATTATATATTTTTAGTTACTTTTATAAATAATTATACAGTATTTTTGTACTTTATCTTGAAATGAGAGAATCACGTCACTAACAAAATAGTTTTAATAGGGTTTTAATATGTTTAAGGTAATTTTATAATATATTGTTAAAATTCATATAGATGTTTCATGAAAATAAATCATGTATTTATAGAAGAGTTTTATTTTGGAAAAAATGGATACTAACTCGATGTGTCCAAATATTATATATATGGGTCTGTTATGTTAGAGTTACCACATAACTCTTTAAAAATATAAACAAAATGATCATTGGGAATATAAGAAATTTAAATCTCATTTAAAGTCAACAGAATATACAATTTGTAAGGTTGGTTCCTTACACTGATATCAAATTTTTTTTCACCAACCCCATTTACCATTTCCCTAATGTTTTCTTATTTATAAAAGCCTAATCACAGAATACATAAGGAGTAATTTAAATGATGATATCAAATTAAGAGTTAATTACTTTAATCAAGACCTTTCATGTCACATTCCACTTCCACCACATGAAAATATTTTAATCTCAACAAAATATAATGAAATTAGTATCATTAGTAAAATGAAATCTTTGTATTTTTATAGAATAATCATTATATAGCTTCCTTTTGTCCTTTTGATAATTAAAATGTCACCAGTGATATGGTTTGGTAGATTGCCTCCCTAAAAGACATAATTATTTTTTCATTTATACATTTTATCGGTCGTTCATAAAAAGTATTTTAGTAATAAATATGACAATTATGAAATTATTAATTTTTTGTAATGATAAAATTGGAATTCTATTAAAAATAAAAAAATTAATGTTCATTGGAAATTATCCAACATGAAGTGAGTATATCACGACACTTTTATTAATTTGAATATAACTTTTTTAATATAATGAACAATATAAGTTTCATAATAAAATGGTAAATAATATATATATACTTATAATTATAAATATGATGAAACTATTTTATAATTCCTTTGACCATAGTCAATAATCCAATGTATTTTTGGAGGAATTGAACAAATAACCCCAACAATACGAGTATAGAAAAACCAATATATAATTGTATGAAATATTATAACAAATAGATCATAAGGAATGAAATATTTTTAAAACAATTTCTAAAACAATTTTTTATTAAACCTAGTTTTTTGTTCAAGTTTTTAGTTTCACACAACAAATGATTCAAGACTTGAGGTATGGGTTTCTCATCTTAAATTTATATCTTTGAGACATGATTTATATTATAAAACAAGATTTTTTTATATGGTGTATATATTACATATTTTAAATAAAATATCTTGATTTAATATTTATTCATGGAATTTAATGTTCCATTATAATTTTAATCTTTCAAATAGTTTTGATGCAAATTATATAATATATTTAAGGGGGTTTTCAACCCAATTTATTTTTTATTAGGTTATACAATTTCTACCATGAAAAATCTCTTATTTGGTTCTTTTTTCCAACTATTTTATATTATTTATATAATTATATCTTTATCTCTAGGTAAATTTTATGTAATCCCCAACCCTAGTTACCCAAAATCTGTGCATTATTACGTAACATTGGCATGATACAAAGAATATGTCATGAAAGACTGATCTTTTTAGTAGCGTTGGAAGTACTATATACATACATAAGTTTTACATTACATCGTCAAATATATAAAAAAGACTTTGTACCCTTTGAACAATCTTACATACCTTACCTATTCCTACACATTAACCATAATATACTTCTTTTCATCCTAGGAAAAATACAAAATATGAAAGGGGTGAGCATAGATGCTCAATAAGGATAACAATATAGAGGAATCTGTCATAAATAAGAATAAACATTTAAGGAAATGTATAAGACCTTAACAAAATCCTTTTAATCTTAAACTTCATCATAATATGGAAATGATAGATCAAATAATTCTATTTACTTATTCACATGAATATTATACTCGTCAAATAATCACATGTAATATCAATTTGCTATTCCATAATGATGGAATGCGTAATGTCAGATATCATAACCACATAGTCATGACCTCATGGCAAGACTACAAATAATATTTTTTCAATGCCTTGTGCCAAGACACTAGCTTGCCTCATGAGACCTACCGATGCATCAAGGATCTATAACGGGCACCACCCGTCACTTAATAAGTCCAATACATTCCTCATATGAATGGGTACGACATAATATAATCATTCGTATTAAAAATTGCATACAAAATTACAATATTTTAACCACAAACCATGAATGACATAAAAATAGAACATACACAGTCAAACATAACCCATTCAATAAAATATGGATGATTAAATTGTGATAAAAAAACCTTAATCATGAAATAATTCACTGAAGTATATTTACATAAATTAATATAGTCATTAAAACTATTTGAGAGAAATATCCCCTTTTTCTTGAGAACATTTAAATGTCACACTATTTATCAACAAAGTCATCTAATGTAGATTTTAGAATCAATGTGTCCCATACCTATTTGAATATTTTAAAAATAATTTTCATTTAAACACATTTATTTCCATGTAAAGAAATACTGAAAACAATTTTTAAAACATGGAAATTAATGAGAAATATTTTGAAGAATAAATATTTAAAACATTTTAAAAAATATTTTTATTAAAGAGTTCCTAAACAAATAAGAGACACTTGAATAGAGGTAATTGTGGAATAACATTAATAATAAAATTATAATATCATGAGAATAAAGGTATTAAATATATTATTTGTCAATGGATAGTATATACACCATATAAAATGAATTTGTGCATAACAACAAAGAGGTCTCAAAGGAATGTAACTTGAGATGAAATACCTTATAAAGGTTGTATCCTTAGATTAAGGATGAATAAATGATACAATTTTCCGTGAAAAATAGAAATACTCTAAATATAATTGGATAATCATTATAAATCAGTTAGATTACATTCAAACACATTCTTGTAAAAACAAAACCAATGGCTTGGATGTTTAACTCGGTGAATGAAAATTGAGTTAAGATTACCCTTAAAAAGTTAACATAAACAGATTGTGAATTTATCAATTGGGTGATTATTTGTATGAAATTTATATCTACATTAAGGGGAGTGGAAATTATAACATATATAATAAATAGTGTTTCCATACATAATCTTGGAGTAAAATAATCAATGATGTATGTGTAAATCCCGATGAGTGGAAATTTAAATTTGAAATTCCCTTACCGATTTAGTAATGTACGAAACATACACCCCATATAAATAATTATCATACAATGAATATGTAAATACCCATAAATTAATTTTTATTACTAAAGGAATAAAATCATGAGCAGTACATACACCACACAAAAAGAAATAGTGGAAGTATAACACAAATCTCACGGGAATAAGAAGTGAGATGAAAACATCTTACCATGTACTTTTCCTTGGTTGAGGGTAAATTATCTCATGTATAATAGTTCAATCATTGTTATTAAATTATAAAATCATCATATACATAAATATGATATAATATATGATCTTTTAATATTGTTTTTTAAATAAAATTTTAGTAGTATCATAGTTTTGGATGTTAACTGATTCGTTTTCCTTTAAATGATTGGTTACCTATGCCATGTTTGTTATGAATATGATGTATTTGATTCATATAAAGAATGATATTATGTTCTTAAAAATTATGTTTAATCATAAAATGAATATTATTCTTGAATTATTATGATGGGGAATGAATCTAATAGCATTTGTGGAGATGGTAATCTGTATGTACGCACGAGTGACTATATCATTCTTTTGATGGTGAAATTGTATTTAATTGGACGGTATATCATATATATAGAATCATTAACATGTTTTTTAGGACCAATATGGGCCTATATTCCATGAGGGCGGGGGGTGAATCAGGGTATGGATATTTTTTTCATGAAATTCTTCCTGCCCCACTGCATCTTGACCTCTTTATTACAATGGTCACTTTGTTTGCAGTTGTGTGTTTATTATGACAACTTATTTTTCTTCTTTATCTGATGATAATGCTTTAAATGAAATGCAGGGAAGTAAGCAGAAATACAAAGAGATTTTGACTTGGTTCACCCTCACCGGGCTACATCCAAGGACCATACAACGATGATGTGTCGTTGTACCAAATTCAATAAAGCGCACTGCTGTTTACAAGGTTCGGGATAGATCAATTCTATGCCCAGGATCAATGCCTTTACAAGGTTTATAGTCAGCTGACTACTTTCCCAATGGTCCATCCATGTTTCTCTCTCTCTAGATCACTGCCGGTGGAGAGGATCACCTTCTTCTTCTTCCTTTTCTCACAGCTCTGGAAAGGATCCACTCATAGTTTATAGACTAGTAGGTCACTTGATTATCACTAATTAATACATCCTATATTGTATGTGGATGGTCTGTTGATGTCCAACATTCACCCATAGATTAATTTCACTTTACACCAAAAGTATAGGGAAATCTTCCAGCTTCCACGTAGCCCAAAATCACTTCCATGAAAAAAAATTACATGGCGCATTTCTCTAAGATGGCACACAAGTCTTGGCATGCAAGTCCAAACTGGCGCGCAAGTCCACCTCAACCACTTGTGCGACTCAATCTTCTACTACTGAAGACATGCATGACACACAACCTTTTACACACAATCCAATTTTGGCATCCAACTAAAAACTTTCGCACTTCTTCAAAATCTAGCACGCATGTGTCACCAAACCACTTGCGCGACACCTTCTTCTTCAACTCAGAACCTGTGTGACTCACTTTCTTTCTCGCCAAAACCACCTTATGCGCAAAACTATCACCTGGCATGCAACTTATACTTACGCGACCACGCACCACTTGCGCGACCACCACACCTGTGAAATTGGAGCTCTGATTTTTCTAAGTGTTGAACTCTACACTGAATAAGTAGGGGTCGACCTGTATTTATAAGCATTTAAATACCCTGCGCGATGGCGCTCAAGTCTCCCCTTGGCGCGTATGTTTCATCAGACGCGTCTCCTGCCGCGCAAATCACTTGTGCGAAGAACTCTAAAACTTGTGTGGCCCTTATCCATTTTCCATATTTTGATGCTGTGATCTTCAAAAACATATGGCGTGCAATTTTCCTCTCCTTCAAGTACACGGTTCTCATGTCCGTTTTCCAGAAACAACTTTTCTTAATTTTTCGATTTTCATGCCCAAAAATTTGGCAAACACTAAAAAATGGTGCCACCTTGTATCTGCTCTTTTTGTACTGCCTCCAGATCATCCATTCCTTGATCAACGTTCCGGCATAATACATGGATCGTTATCCATATCCCTTGAACACGAAATTCCACCATAAAATCCCCTTTGTCAAAAAATTTGTATGTCATGGTTTTTTTTGTCATCAATCTCAACACAGATGTCCACTTTGTCAACAAACACAATCACCTCAAAAATGATTCAATCATTCCTTGAGGTTTTTTTCCCAACAATGTTATATATATTATTTAAATCAGTTATACTCATTATTATACCCATCCAAATAATGATATTTTTGAATAACAAACTACACCATGACGTGGAGACGGTAAGCCGTATGTACTCACCTTTGGTGACATTGTCATTTATAGGATGTGTAGAATAACGAATATCATTGTACCATATTTAAAATAACATCACACTATGTAGGAGGTACTAGAGTTATTATATTTTTATGGAAACAACAATGAAAGAGGAATTGGGAGAAGAAAAGTACTTGAAAGAGGGTTGTGAAATTATTAGATCTTCTTTGGGTGTTTCCTTTTGAGTTGATAAAAGAGGATCCTTATGTTGGATTTCTGATCAAATCAAGGATCCTAGGATGATATGAGGGATGTTGGTAGGATATTTGGATAGGGTTTGGCCAAGCCAAATAGATTTGGAGGTGTGAAATTAAGTGAAGGGGAAGTACCCTTTTATTAGAGTGGTGGGGTCACTTTAAGAAAAGATTGACATATTATTTTATAATATAATCATTTCGGTTTATAATGGATCCAAAATGATTTATTTCGAGGACAATGTGGGTATGGTTTGAAAACCTATCAGCCAATATGTTTTTGAAAGGGTTAGGTCATCATATAATCTTTATCATTTAGATTTAACTCAAAGTTAAATAGTTTTACATTTACCATGTCTATTGGTATTTTAATATTATATGGTCAATAAACATACTATAAACTACCCAACGAACCCCAAGTGGTTCATTATTACAATATATGACCTTATCTATGTCAATTGGCTGAACCGTATATTTTGAATAATATTATATCAATTAATAATAGTGTATTTGTTTTAAAAACACAATTATGTCAATTTTGACACTTTTTAGTATTTGATTTTTTTGAAAGCCATAAGAACTTTATCACTTAGAATAAAATTTATTTGATCAATCCTAACATGTAATATTAACAATAAAAGTTAGTTGACTGCATCCATAATCTTAAAATACATTTTTCTAGATATTTATAATATAAATTATTCTAATCATTCGTTAATAAGGTAATTACTCAATCATCATTATGTCATAAATAAATTTAATTTTTAATGTCTAAAAATTATAAATAATATACCATTATGTAGTAAATAATTCTACATTTCTATTGAAAATTTATAGTCAAATTTTTCTTTTGTATAGACCTATATTAAAAATGGTTTAGTTATTAAATATTGAATTTAACACTTTTAACTCTTCATTAAATTTAATAATAATAAATGTCTTAATCTAATCCAAGTGGACCAAAAGGATCATATTTTATTCCTAAGGTTTTATTTGGTCGAATAACACTTATCAAATTGAATTAGGACATGTTTTAGGGTAATTATAATATCATTTTTACCTTTAATTACTTAATTCACTTTTAACCGTGGTAAATAAAATTCAAAAGTTACTATTCACCAAAAATTATTTTCATCTTATTGAACCGCATTTTACTTACTGATTCCAATCGATTCTCTCCCATTTTTTAAATTCAGCTCACAGAAGAGATAAAATTATGTTTTATGCAAACTTACAAATGTTCCTAGAAGGTGGGTAAAAGGTGGTAAAAATTTCAATAAACTTTAATACGCATAATTTTATTATAAAAATGACTCAATTGAATTATATTGAACTAATATATGTATTATGTATCTAAATTGACATAAATAAATAAAATAATTAATTATTTAAATAAAATTTTGGTTTTTGAACAATAACGCAGTGTTTTTCAATATTCATCAAAAATTGATTGTTTTCAGAAAAATATCAAAAATTCACCCTAAGCCAATTTTGATATTTTAAATTCAAAAATGAATTGTATTATAAAAAATTCAAAACATATAAGTTTCATTAATTAATATCAAATTAATTCCCTTTGTCAAAACCAAATGGATGATTTTTAAGAAGTAAAAACTATGAAAATAATAACATGTGTATATGTCAAATTTTATGGTGAAATTCTTTATAATAACATACATTGTATTAAATGATATAAATATAATCTGATAATACTTCCAAACTATTAAAATTCAAAAATTGACATAATAAATTAATTCGATTAAAAATGTTGTTTTCAATCAAAATTTAGTATTTTTTACTATTTATCAAAATATGAATGTTATCAGAAAAGTAATGAAAATTTATCCAAAATAAATATTTATGTCTCAATTTGAAAGAATATTTTAATTTCATTAAATATAATATATTAAAGTGTCAAATATTGGTTTTAAAAAAGGGGTTTTAATTAAAAGATGGTAAAATGGTATTTTTTTTGGAAAATACATCTTTTATCAGAAAAAATGTTTTTTTCTTATATTATGTCTAAGAAATACATAATAATAATTCTAAAATTATATGGAGTATATATAATTCAAAATTCAGTTAATACTATTCATAAGTTCTTTTTGAACGACTAGTTTGGTAAGTCGTGGTGTCCTCGAACTCGGTGTTGCGTGTAGCGCAAGATATTGAATTAATTTAATGAATATAACTTACTTTGAAATCTTGAGGTGTTACATTTTATCTTTACATAAAAACGTATTCTGTAAGGACCCGTAAAATTCAAGGGAAATTTTTTCTTAATTTTCTTTAGAATTTTACAAGAGTGCGGTTTCTGACAGCACCTGATTCCGAGGTCCGGTGTGCCCAGAATCATTTTTCGAAGTTTGGCTCAGGTACATTCAGTGAACGAACGAGCGGAAATTTCTAACTTTTGAACCAGTGCCCAGAATCGAATTATGAGGGCACCGATGAACTTGCAGGGCCGATATTCTCTTAAGAAGACCTTTTTCGAGGTTGCGTTTTATGCGGGATTAAAGTTAGTTTTGGGGGAAATTAAAAGAAGTTAAATAAATTCTAGAACACAATTTATTTTTTTAACTTTGTTGGTTATTTCCTCCCAAAGGGAGTTAGATGTGGGACCCACATCCACATAACCTCACTTGAGAGGATTAAGTGTGGTGGGGCCCACACAATCCCTAACTCTTCAACTTCCCTTAAACTCCCCAATAACTCTATTCTAATTAATTTTGACAACTTGTGTTATTAATTAAGATGAGTTACTTAATTTAAAACTTTTGAAATTCAAAGTGGATTGGATGTGTAAATAAAATAAGGCTTAGACTTATTTTATTTTGGTTAGTATCTTTTGCCACCTTGAGAGGATTGGGAATCTTTCTTCATCTTCTTCAACCTTGACGAAGAATGCGAAGAACACTTAGGCTCTGACGAAGAACGTCGTCACCATAAGAAGAGAAAGACGTGTCGTCTCTTATTTTCTTCGCAGCCGGTGTGTTTCCGAAGATTGATGATGCCTCTTCTTTCGATCTTATTCCCGTGTCAAAAAAAGGAGACGCCGCTTCCTCCTCGGGCTTTCTCCGTCAGATTACGAAGCTACTCCATCGACGTTACCTCTTCGGACGCACCTCGACGTCAAAGGAATCGATTTACGATTCTCGCGACGCCCGACCTCCACGACGCTTGTGTTCCGTGTCTTGTTGGTGTGCTCCGCTCTTGAAACCATGGTAGGGGATTATTTGTTAATCTTTTAAATTATTTCCGTTCTTATTTTTGGCATGTCGAACATCGTGGTTAATCGACTAAATGTTATCGTTTAACGAGAGGGGGCTGGACCGCACAAACATGGCCTAACCCCCTCCTATGTTCATGTTTGTTTCCTTGCGAATAGAACGGGATGGCGTGGTGCTGTCTTACCATGCGGGTATCGCACGACAAGTATTGCGCAGCGCCGTCACACCGTGCCATGGAAAGAATTTCAAGAACGCCACGTTGTCGCGCCGCGTTGAAGGAAATTGAAGGCGCCGCGGCCGGAGCGGGGCCGCGACAGAGGGGCGCGGTGCCGTCACACCGCGCCGGAAGAAAAGGGCCACGACCGGTTCCGGGCTGCGGCGGAGCTTGGTTACCGGCGGCCAGCCGGGCCGCCGGTGTCGGAGCCGGAAAGGGACCGGCCACTGCCGGTACCGTTGAGGAGGAGCCGGCCGACCAGTTCAGGGCGGCCGGAAATGGGGAAGGACGGGGGAATTAAATTCACCTGGCCAGTTGAACGGCCCCCCATTATTGAGGGGGGCCGCGGTTACAAAGGGGGGGCAAGTGCCCCCCGTTTTTTTCAATCAGCTCGGCCGAAGGCCGAGCTGGCACCGCGCGCAGCGCGCTGCGCTGAGCCGGAACGGCGCCTGGCCGGTCGGCCAGGGCAGGCCGAGCCCAGCCGGGCCGGGCCGTTCAGGGCCGGGCCGCCCCTGTCCGGTGCGGGTCGACCCGGTTCGGACCAGCTGGGGGGGGTCTCGGGCCGGGTCGGCCCGGGCCCGAAACCCCCGATACCGAACTGTTTGGGTTCAAATGCCCATAACTCGGGCTACGGACCTCCAAACGACACGCCGTCAGCGGCGATGCGATCCTTGGATCGAGACAGTCGTTTTTGTATATCGCACTCAAGGTTTGAGAATATTTTGTGTTCATCCGGGTTGGTTCGTACACGAAACCAACCAGGCCCTCGGAGCGGAAACACTCATATCTTGAGCTACAGACGTCCGATTGACGTGCCGTCATCTTTGTTGAGTTCCTCATAGTGAGACGAATCTTATGGAATACTCCGCCCGAGGTTTGGATGCAGGTGGAGTACGGTCGGGTTGGTTTTTCCTTAAAAACCAACCGGGCCCCTGGAACGAAAAAGCCAATAACTCTCAGACCGGGCGTCCGATTGATGTGTCGTCTGTTGCGTTGAGTTTTTGTTGACGATACGGAACTTTTGGATACATCAACTCTATACTATGTGACAGCTGATCTATCAGCCTCTCGGCTCGTGGAGCGGACCCTCCCGAACGAGCTTGCTGTGTGCGGAAACCCTAGAGCTGGCTGCGACTGCTACTGTGACTGCAACGACGACTATGCAGAGATCCTCAGTGGATTCGACGACGACGACTACAGCACTCAGCGATCCTATGTGGATCAGTGCTACCGATCTTGTGTGGGTCCGATCCTGTGTGGGTCAGTGCTCAGCGGTCCTGTGTGAACCAGCGCCTACAGATCCTGTGTGGGTCCGATCCTCTGTGGGTCTTGCGGGGGTTAGTACCTATCGATCCTTTGTGGGTTCGACGACTTAGATGGATCAGTAATCATCTTTATCGTCTTTCGAAGAAGTATACATGTGTGAGATGAATCCTGTTTTCTTTCCCGTGTGGATTGTGTTGTACTATCCTGTGTGGATTACGTTTTGATTTCCTGTGTGGAATACGTATACTTTCTTGTGTGGACTGAGTTGTACTTGGGCTCGGAGGTTGGAGCGTATTGAAAAGATGACTTAGGTATATGTATGGGCATATACCTAAGCAGTATCGGTTGTTACTTCGTGTTTGTATCTTTCCTTTTTGGTTTATCCTTTGTGGATTTTGGGAGGCCTTCGGGGGTCTCGGGGTCCCTACTGAGTAGCTTATACTCACCCCAGCACGGGCTATGCCCACACTACGTTGTGTTGGTTGCAGACGACGGACAACATTGATCGTGGTTGAGGCTTGCAGAGCAGGACGGTACCTGGAGGTGGACCACTGGGCGGGACGTGCTCGGAGCGGACAGCAAGACCCGAGGAGCAGTGGAGCTATCTGTACCCACCCTTCAGGTGGGATTTCTAGTGGACAGCTCGGTGTAGCGGCTTTTACTTTACAGTTTCTGTTTTCCCTTTCGTGTTTTACTTTACTTTCAATTTGGGTTTGTATACTGGCCCATTTACTTTTCCTCACTTTCAGTTGTACTCTGTTTTTTACTTTGTGTTTACTTTTCTGCTTGCTTACTCTGTGGTGCTTGTTTACTTACAAAGGCAAAGACTTCCCTTTTTACTAGGATTTACGCCTTGGTGCTAGTCTCCAGCCCCTGGCCTATGGAAGGCGGGATTGGGGTAGTCACGGCACGGGCCCCGAGGGCGGGTCGTGACATATTCATTAAGGACTTTTACACTTTTAAAAAATATGATTATGTTAAGAATATTTATCATCCTTTATAATGGATGCTTTCCTACAAGTCCATATTTTATTAATGAAAAAACATGTGATTTAATTATTATGAATTAATAATTTGTATTATATTATTTTTTATTTTATTTATCTTAATAATTATAAAAAGATATAATTTTACTTTCACTTTCTTCAATGTGGGTTTCTTTTTAATACTACTTAAAAGGTGAAAAGGTATTTATTTTCACTCTCGTTTATTTTTACCTTCCACACCATATTTATTTACATAAACATGTTTTATAATAAAATGTACTTTACTGAGTGTTACATTAATTTTCTATTTTATAAATTACACATTTTATTTTCATGAGAATAAATTTTGAGAGAGACTCATAACTTTTACATTTATAACAATAATGAAAATCATTTCCAAAAACTATTTTTCATGAATGTGCTTCCATTTTACTCTATAAAAATGAAATTTATATCACATATGAATAAATCTCCATGAGAATTGTATACATTATTTTAATCATTTATTGAGATTTTATATTTGTAATTAACTGATTTACTATTGGTGTCATATTAAGTGATACCATTTAAAAATGATATCAAACTCATTTTATTTCCATGGGTAATTCATTTTATAATTAATGATTGATTTCATATACGAAACAAATATATGGTTCATAATTATGTGATTATGGTTCTTATATATCCCTCTCATTCATTAGAAAAAGTTTTATGTCTCATTTTATAATGATTTTATATATGGGATCATATATTTTTCACAACATTATGTATTGTAATTTTTGATATGTTCATAATGTGATGAATAAACATTATTGTTTTGTTAAAAACCCTATGAGTGTGAATTTTTGTGGTTATACTTGTCTAAAATGTTATAATTTCGTATTCATATACTAGTGCTATATTTTATATGAAACATTTTTTTATCATGTCATTTTACATTGTTAAATTTATAGGGATAATGATTATTTTCAAATGTCAAAAAAACATGGAATATGTTTCATGATTCCAAGATAGTCCATTCATGATCTTGTGATATTAATATTTAATTTATGATGTTTTAATATTTCCTATTATTATATATTATGATTCTGTGGTCCTTTTAAATAGATATTTCTCCCATGTTCATGATTTTGATCTATGCTATTTTCTTGTTTATAATTATTAACTTACTGAATATTTGAGCTTACTCAATCATTTTTCATTCAAATTCAATATAAATATCATAGATTAATATGTTATTAAGGAATTTATATATATATATATTTATTTTTTAGGGATATTTTTATTCAATAATGTATAGTAAGATTAATATGTAGCTAATCTTCGAAGACAATAAACCATTGGGATTTGGGATTCACATATGATTTATGATTTATGATGCATAAAATATGAAAATAATTTAAAATATAATCATGTTAATCAAGTGATGTCCACTATTTTAGGATTTTACATAGATGAAAAATTTATTTTGTTTAGTTTTTTAGATACAAATATATGGGTTTTGGCTAGCAATTTTTCAAAAAAAATAAAAGGAGGGAAGAAAGGTAAATATGAATTAAAAAGAGATGGAATAAACATAACTATATAATGGTAATAAACGTGACAACTATTTTAAAAAATATTTTGAAAATCAATCCTTTAATGAGTCATGTTATTTTTTGATTAAGATTGATATATAAAATCTAATGAACACCTATTTTATGTTGTTAGTTATTGTCTAATGAAATTAACTAATGAAATTGTGACATATATAGTTGTGTTTACCATGTATCAATATAATGAAAAATCATAGTTGATTTATTATTCTAATGATATGAAAAAAGAAACTGAAGAAAAGTTTAAAAAATGTAACTCCCTCATCATGGAATTTAAATCCAAGGATAAATACTTACAAATATGTACGAAACAATTATTTACTAGTTGAAGATATATTATAAAAAGGTAATAGTGAGAATGTAAAATTCATCTAATTTTTATTAAGAGAAGATAAATTATTTATAATAATATCGTTAATCTACTCTTGGTGTTAATGATGTCAAGTTGGAGGATAACCTATAAGAATCAAGGTCCTTGATGATTCCCTATAAGTAAGTAAAAAACTATAGAAGGATAAAATTCAAAATCTAAAAAATTAACAGAAATATTAGCTGAGATATGTTAATGATGATAGTAAAAATCAAAACATGAGGTGTCTACAACATGAAGTGAAATTTAAAATTCTAGAAGAGGATAAACATGAAACATCCCTAGGTAAAGATGAAAAAAGTAAATGATTTTGTACTTGTTTATAAAATTAATATTACATCAAATTTGGCTTATAAATATGGAAATAAAATCAGGTTTTTATCTTATGATACATCTACCACAAGATCATGGAGAAGTTAACCCATTCTTTTGATAAATATGCATGTATTAATATTTTTTGATGGATAATAAAGTATACAAATTTGAAATGTAGGAAAATATGGGTATGAAAAAAGCTAGAAAACCCAAAAAAAATAAATGGTGGGTTATGTCAAGATCATGATGATCATCTCCACAAAGAATACTCAAAATAATTGGTTTTATACAAAAAATATCAAGCTATAAAAGTTTTATATCCTATTGTTGATGATGAAAGAATAATATTCATTGCAAACTATTGGAAATTTTGGAGATTTGGGAATGATTCCATTGAGTGTTGGAATAATATGTCAACTTATTGAAAAGATAGAACACTGATATTTAGGATAAGTATAGATGATGATAAAATAAAACATCCTAGATTGAAAGTAACAATAAAGAATATAAGAGACCCATTTATCAAGAACAGATTTGAATACCTTAAAAAATTATATGAGTATAAAAAACAGGTATTTGTAGGGAATAAGAGTGCTAGTATATACCAACCATTCCCAATGTATTTACTAATATAATGATAATTTAATAGCCTAAAATGAAGAAAGTGAGTAAAGTAAAAAAAATATTCATTGATGAGTAATCAAAATAAGAAAGCTACGAAAACTACTCTCAATATGTCAATCACGAAAAAAAAAATTGTATGTCAAACCAAATTAGTGATGCTTCTATTTTGGTAGAAAATTTAACACCATGGATTAATAAAAACCAGACTTGGATATCATTGTTTTAATAATCCCGATAGAATAAATATGAAAAGAATCAATATGGTAACGAGATAATCGGATTGGTTTAGTGAAAGACATCAAAATGAAGAACATGAACTGGTTCTAATGAAGGTATACATAAAGGATGTTGAAAATATATGTAAATGGTTAATAAATATATGCATATAGTTCATAAGTGCTTGAGATGGATCTTAAAAGAATATAAAATGATAAAAAAACAAATAGAAAGAACCAGTAACTCCATATAACAAGACTGATTCTACTAAGAGGTAGTTTTCACACAATAAGAAGGCTAAGAACATTCCTACAGAATTTATAACATTATTTACAGGAATTTTGGAGTTAGATTGGAAGTTGGAGGAAGCTAAAAATTATGAATGTGTATTGATAGATGAAGTGAAGAATCTAATTCCACCTTGGAAGAATTTCAAAAAAAAAAAGAAATAATCCCATTATTAGCAAAGATGAAATTTTATTAAAATAAGATTAAATATACCATGAAGATATATTATAATTTATAGTTTTAAAGAGTATAATCGCTATTTTCTCATAAAGGATGTGATATAGAATAAATTTGTACCCATTCTCAGTTATTAATAGTACATTTTATCTGGAATTAAAATTTTGGTTTCTATGTAGAGAAATAATGTGATATTTTGAGGTCTATGAAGTAAAATATATTAATCCATTATAGATTAATTTATTTATTTTCTTATTAAAACATATCATTTTAGACATTTCAATTAGTATTAGGCTTTTAATGGTTTCATTAATTCATCGAGATTGGTTTAAAGAAAAAAATACAAGATAGCTTTTATTAAAGTGAATACCTCGCGGCGGAGCATTAAAAGAATATATGTTTCTATAGTTTATCTATTATTTATAATTATTGAATAATATAAAGACTTTAAAAAAATTAAATATTTATTGTGGATGATCACATTCCCATGTATGATTTTTTTATGTTAACAAATGGTTACTAACTGGGAGTGATTGTTAAACTGAAAACGGGGTATAAGTATAATTTTCACTTGAAATTTATTTCTATGTTTCCTTAATTTGAATATATGATCATAAAATTTCTTGAAGATAATTTTGTGTAGATCCTATTAAGTGATGTCGATGTTAGTATAACAAAGAGTAATGTAATGGGATTTATTTTTCTTCTAGATTTATAACTATAATTTTTTATACTAAGAATACATCACATAGACATAGATTTTATTAATAGATGAAACATTTATATTAAAATTGTGATCCCACAATTCTTTAATTGGAAATTTATACATTCTCTCATTAAGGGGGATAAAAAAAGAGGATAATAAACTGGGAGAATATTGTTTTTTTAATCATGAAAATTGAAATGTGGAGTACTCTTTTCAAATGCATGAATACGTTTGTATTTATTTTTAATAAGGGTTGAAGTAATTATCCTTTAATAATAATGATATTTAATTTATAATCTATATGGATAAGTATTTAATGAATTTGTTCTTGGAAACAAATCCAAATATGGACATTTAATAACCCAAATCGATTAATGGATAAAATATTGTATCTATTTTAAATATATTTAATTTAAATAATTTCTATGTATTCTTGATAGGGTTGTAGATGTTGGATACACACACTAAATAATATAAATATGATTCCTAAGCATTGACTAATAAAGAAGATTGAATATAATATCTTGGATTTCATGGTTGTATAGATTCTAGGTATAAACAAAATACATCTAATGATTTTTTATATAGTGTCTAAATATTCATGAATTTTTCTAAAGGATGATTGATGTATTGTGTCACGACCCGACCCTACCCGGGCTCGAGCCGCAACTACCCCAAGCCCGCCTCCATAGGCCAGGGGCTGGGGACCAGCACCGAAGGCACATTAACTCAGGGAGGCCTTTGCCTAAGTACCTGCACACACACACGCAACACACTCAATGAAAAAGTGCAGAGTAAAAAGAAAATCAAAGGGAAACTGATACAAATAACCATAAGTGTGCATCGACCTCTAAACAGTACAAAGTAAAGGCTGAAAAGAAAAGCAGAAAATCACAAGCCCAATCAGAAAAGTGCCACAACCCGGCAACAGGTAAACAAAAGAAAACAGCTGTTAGGGTCCCCCACCAAGAACTCGACTCCGACCACCGCACACGGTCCAAGATCCAAATCTCTTAAGCTCCTCTGATGTCACGACCAACATATCCATCGTCTGCAACGGCACACCAAGTGCGGGCAATGCCCAAGCAGGGGTGAGTATAAAAATACTTAGTAGGATACCCCGAAGGCTTGAGGGAGAAACAAAGGAGGTACCAAATGGTGAGAAGTAGAGCGAACATGGAAAAGTAAAGGAGTAAAACCGAAAGTGTAGTAATGAGTACAATAGAGAGTCCAACTCAACCCAACAAGAAAAAGATGGTAGACTCGTCCAGACACATGGAGCTGGAAATGGTGAGAAGATGAAATTGTCATCGAGTCTTCGCTACCTATAGCAGGAGAGTATACTCGTACAACCACGAGAAGCTAGACACGAAAAGAACGTCAAATACCTCATGCGTCTTCACCTCACCTGGAAGGAGAGTAACCAAACCCAAGAAGTGGGTACCAGAACAAGGTATATACATATTCATATGCTCACTAAGAAGCCCGAACAAGGCCGTACGGGGACCTACATCCTGTAGATCAGCCCAAGAAAGTGAGTCACCAACAGTCCCAGAAGAAAACACCATTGATTCCCAGCATCCCGCACATCTGCCCCGAACCGCATGTCAAGGGGCTCAAATCACCGCACCTTGACCCTATCCTATATGGGCGGCAATGACTCACCCGCACGGTTTTAGGTCGCGTCGCATGGACACGTATCAGTGGGGAAAGTTCCCCTCGCACTTGAGTGTTCTGGTGGAACGTCAAACCACACCATGTCACTGTCCCGCAGTCGATAGGTCTTCTCAAAGACAAGGTTGTTCAATCACAGACCCGTATAACCAAGGGTCCCGCTCCGATAATCCCGGAGGAAAGCCTCAAAGTAGACTAGTAGAAATGACTGAGTCTGGAATGTCAACAGGTGTCCCACTACCCAGCCCTTCTGGATGGTAATTCATGACAAGATATCGGGTGACCCACTACCCAGCCCTGCAGGAGGGTAAACCTTAATACATCATTAGGCGACCCACTAATAGCCCCGCTAGAGGGTAGAGCTTAATACATCATCAGGCGACCCACTGCCCAGCCCCGCTGGAGGGTAGACCTCAATACATCATCAGGCGACCCACTCCCCAGCCCCGCTGGAGGGTAGACCAGGAATAAGCTGACAGGCGACCCACTGCCCAGCCTTGTTGGAGGGTAGACCTCGAACTAGACGACTGGCGACCCACTGCCCAGCCCTGCTAGAGGGTAGACCCTGAGAGGTCTTCGGGTGACCCACTGACCAGTCTTTGCTGGAGGGTCGACCCTAAGAGTGTCGGGTGACCAAATATCCAGTCTTTGCTATAGGGTAGATCCTAAGAGTGTTGGGTGACCCACTGCCCAGTCTATGCTGGAGGGTAAACCCTAGAAGTCAGTGAGCAACCCACTTCCCAGCCCTGCAGGAGAGTAAACCTGGAACTTTTTTGGCTATCCCTACTATATGGTACAACACTATCCAACCGAGCATTGAGTCAGTACCGCGCAACCACTCAACTCAATAAAAAATCACCCAATAGTGGTTCAGTTCCTGCTCCATCACTGGGTGTCACTAGCCCCGCTACCGGCCGATCCATCGAGAGAAAAACCAATGGGAGACCACTCAACCCTACTGGTCCTCAAACGAGCACATAGCCACTGGAAAATTACACCCTTCTGGTCAAACAAATGAGCACAGAGGGACCATCTACATCTCGAGAGGTCAAAGTACGCAAGGCAGAACACGGTACGCATGTGGAGCCGACACGATGTGTGGCCCCATATGAACCCCAACCAAGAGAACAAATGTTCTTAGGTACAATCATCCCCAACGTGTACCTCCAAGCATTCTGGTATACTCCCAGAGTATACCACATCTCCCGCCCTAAGGCTATCGTGCACACGGCACCCCAACGTTAACTCGAAGGGCGTAAATTCAACATCGCCAACTTGCCACCTCATCAGCCTAGGCACGACCAACCACATCTCATTAAGAATTTACTCCACTCCCACGTGAGTTCATACTCTCATGCACTAAGGGTTCTTTGCAAGCATCACAGAAAGAACCACCATCGATCCAACTTCCTTATTTCCACATTTAATGATACCATGAAAGAGACTCCGCACAACCAAACAGATCATACCGTTGTAATCCTCACAGAAAAACATGTGAGATAGGCTACATACTCTCCCGAAACAGTCAACTGATGAAAAAGGTACTATTCACCATAGCCAGGTCAGGTGGGACCCACACCACATCCCTGAAAAAGGACGGGCGAACCGCGCCATCGCAATGATCTTGAAAAAACACGTCAAAAGAACAACTCACCTGAGTGGAACGATTATCCAGAGGAAAAGATATATTCTGGCTTACCGTGCACGAGCGGTGCTACGTGGGAACTGCATCCTGGTCCAGATACACAACTAAAGGATTGCACCATTGCGATCCTCACAATAAAGTACACAAGATGGACTATTCACTTGTCCAAAACGGCCGCCCAGTGATAGAGATGAAAAATCATCGTCAACGGCCAAACGACCCTCGTGGGTCCTGAACCACCATGACGAATTAGAGCGGGAAGATTTCACCATTGCAATTCCCTCAGAAAAACACCAAAAAACGACTGCTCGCACGCTCTGAACAGACATCCAATGAAAAAGTCGTGAAATGCTGCACGCAGATCGAAAGACGGGCTATGGGGACCACGCCTCAACTCTGTCTTCATTGCCCGAAACATCCCTGGAAAGCTTCTCCCGGGTTCCAGGGCCCCAACGCCACAGACGGCGCTCAAAACGGACATCGGACGCGTCTGTGCCATCCAAAACAAGATTCCTCATAAAAATGTCAATTCACATAAAGACGCATCACTCCTCTGAGGACCCTCGTTTTGGGAATTCAAAATTCCCAAAACCATATCATAAACATCGTCTCGGCGCCAGGAAGACACTACCATAGATGGTATTCAAAACGGACACCCATAATGTAAATTACGGGCGTCTGAAGTCGAGGGGGGAAACGTCCCTTAGGATGGACCGGCCTGGACTGGCCGGTCCACCCAGCATGGGCCAGCCCGCGGCATGGCCTTGTGGGCTGGCAATGGTCTCACGGTCCACGTGGAGACCGACCACGAGGGCCGGTCACAGTTGCCGTGAGAAGACCCGCCTTCGGCGGGTCTTGTCTCCCCCGCGGGTTCGCGAGCCACGACCCCGGCGCTGCCTCCCCCGTGCCATTGCGTCCGACCTCGGCCTGAGGAAGACCCGCCTGAGGAGCCGGCAACCGCCATGACATGCACATAAAGCCACCCGCGCACCGCCGCCTTCGGATCTCGCCGGACCGCCAGAAAACCTCCAGAACTCCCAAAATTCCTATAAACTCCGCCGGACCATTATGGCCTCCTCATAACTCGGATTTCAATTCTAAAAGATGAAATGGAAAGAATGAATTTTATACTACACTTACATGGGATTTGTTCAAATATTTAACAATAAATCAATGAATAAAATTGAATTCAAATGGAGGTTAAAAAATGAATACGCAAACCAAAACCTCTTACCTCTTGGGCATTGCCCGGAGCTTCACGGAGGATCTGACGTCGTGTCGTCGCCTTGCAGGCACTTCTTCACAGATGTGAAGGAGGAGAGGAGGATCTTGAGGGGATACCTTGAGGGTTCTTCTACCAGGGTAGAACAAGGTAGGGGAGAGGAGAAGGAGGGTTAAAATAAAAAAAGAATTTTAATTAATTAAACCCATAATTTTCCATGCATATGAAACCTTTGACGAGGTCAAAATTAAACCTCGCATAGGGTAAAAACAACCTCTCGATCAAAAAAGTGGTCTCAGAATTTGATTCTGAGCTTCCTTTTTAATGTTATAAAGATGAACGCCCAAAGCCACCAAATTACGAAAACGCCCATGGGGGCATTTCTCACAGATGGGCCACGCCCACAAAACATAAACCCCTCCTAGAGTAAAAGACACGTTCTGAACTCAATGGTGGCCTTAGTGTTCCAATCCGAGCCACTGTTTAAGAGATACATGAGTTTAACCATTAAATGAATAAATAAATAAATAAATTTATCCGTTTAACGTTCTGAAAGAAATCGATGGGTCCAAATATCTCATGTGGATATGTTTTATGTCGTTCCTAGGGTAAACAACCCATCCCGGACCCATCCGTACACTCAGATCTCTTATCTGAAGCACTGTTTAGGTGTTATCCCATTTATTTGGCATTCTTATGGTGAACACAGTGAAAATTTAATTCCAGCCACTTCGGGGCTCGGAATCGCACGCCGTCTGAGGGCACTACTCTGGAATAATATCAAGAATATTCCAAAGTGTTTCGCAGCAAAAACTGGGTTCTTACATAATTCCCTCCATCAATCTCTTCATCCCCAAAAATCAAAACCTGGGAAGAACCCAAGGTACTAAGCGCACACCTGTCTCTCCTGTACCTAGAAGAACTATTGCACAGTCCCGCATCACCGGATACAGTCCAAAATATTTTATCTGTTCACATGAGGTCAGCCCTTTCCAATGACATGCATAGGAGCAAGCACACATCTCCTCAGGTAATCCACACAGGATACGTCATGCACCCACACCCGGCCTTTGGGTAAGGTCAAATCGGTAGGTAACCTCGCCATCCATTTTCACTTTCTCAAATGGTCCGATGGACCTCGGGGGTAGCTTAACTCCCAGACCAAACCCCCACATTGCACGCTGCAACTGGAATCACGATCCGCAGCTGGAATATGGCCCGGTGATTTCCTCCTTCAGAATATCCATATGGTGAAACACCCAAGGATACCTAGTCATGCATGATTTTACCGTCGATGTCTCACAACCCAGACTCTCTTAAACCCTCAAAAAGTGGAGGAGTCGACACCATAGTCTAGAGAAAAAGATAACACGAGTTTTTTCATACCAACAAAGGGTTACACCAACGCCCCGCACCACCCTGGTAACACCTCAAGCAAGGAGCAGGGAGGAAAGCATACCACGCACAGAGCCTAACAATTATACTGCAAGAAGTAGAAGAGACGCAAGGGGTACCTCTCATCATCCCATTCTCTACAAGATCATAAACATCCAAGGTTCGCGGCTGTCTGTGGTCCCATCTGTCAGCTCCCAGAGCCTGACATGGACCACCTGATGGTGATGGGAAGACCTCATAACCTCATCCCCCACCTGCAGCTCCTCCCGCTCCTCTTCTAGAACCACCTTTTTGGGCACTACTCCGATCACGGCACTGCCTTTGCCATGGTGGTGTGCCTGCTGCCTGCCTGAAGCTCTCAGAAACTCGGGTCGGGAAGTCTCGTACCAGGTGATCTCGCCCGTCACAAGCATAACATCGATGCTCTCTGGTCTGCCCTATTGCCCTCTGGTGCCACTATGGTGCACGACCACGGCCTGAGATCCACTCACGGAAGGGGATCCTCAGCTGAGGGCCTGTACCTTTTCTCCACAATGGTATACGACCAAGTCTCCGAAACCGGCAGTGGGAAGGCCACCTGACTTGAGGTTCTGTCATCCTGCGCCTCCTAGCTACGACAGATGTCTTGGCTTCAACATGCCCACTGCCACTACCAACCGCAAGACATGACAGGAAGCACTCTGTCACCAATTCCTGCTCTAGCACCTCGGCATAAGTGTAAATGCCCAAGGGTACTATGACAGCACGGATCTCTCTACAAAGACCCTGCTCAAACATCTGTGCTCGGAAGTCATCATCATGGACCAAGTCTTTGTAAAAGCGTTCACGGTCTGCGAAACTAGCCCCGTACTCGACCACCATCATCCCTCTGTGCTAAAACTGCAGGAGCTCCTGAATCTGATCGGAGTGTAAGCAGGAGGGGAAAAACTCCTCACAAAACAACAACTGAAAGTCTCCCCTTGAAAGAAATGACTCATTAAAAAACCGAGTCACCAGACTCCACCAATGCCAAGCTGATCCACAATAAAGGTTGGCTTCCCAAGCCACTCTCTTATCTTCCGGCGTCTTCACAAGCCTGAAAAGGCGAACCACTATCTCAAAACAAACCTATGTTGCCTGGGGGTCTGGCTCACCACTAAACTACAGTGGTCTTTGCTATAGGAACTCACGAAGCGCGCTCAACCTGTGCTCAAGATCAGCCTACTCCTCAACAGGTGGGGGTACTACTACCAACCCACTCGGAGAAAAGGGGCTCTCATGATGGGTCCTAGACTGTGGCATCATAGCTCACAGTGTCGTCATCACGCACCAAAGCTGGTATCATGGCTGGCTATCTTCGCGGAGACAACCTGAATATTATCAAGGAGTGCCATGATCCGATGAGCATATATGTATATACCAATAACAATGACAGGGAGCTGACTCAAGAAGGACAATCAAAGACTCAATCCTATGTGATTCACAAACCAATTTTCCCAGCAACAAGTGCCTCAGCATGCCAAGTCGACAAGTGGGTTATCAGGGTCCTGGTGAATGGAGACATTGGCCACCGCACCATCACTGGACTCCCTAGCTTGAGAGCCGCTCCTGAGACACATTAACACCGTTTCCCTAAATCCCAAACAATTCCTTTTATTTTTGGGATGTCCGAACAGTGTCCCAAGGAACAAACCACCTATGATACCACTTTTTCACGACCTGAACCTACCGAGGCTCGAGACACAACTACCCCTAGCCCGCCTCCATAGGCCAAGGATAGGCGACCAGCGCTGAAGGCACAATAAATCGGGGAGGCCTTTGCCTAAGTACCTTTACACACACACACACACACAGCACACTCAATCCAAAAGTGCAAAGTAAAAAAGAAAAGTAAAGGGAAACTGCGATAAATAACCACAAGAGTTCCTCGACCTCTAAAATGTAAAAAGTAAAGGCTGAAAAGAAAATCTGAAAAACACACACCCAATCATAAAGTTCCACATCCTGGAAAAAGGGAAAAAAAGAAAATAGCTAGTAGGGTCCCCCACCAAGAACCTAACTCCGACCACCGAACGTTGTCTAAGCTCCCAAGCTCCTAAGCTCCTCTGACGTCACGACCAACCTGTCTGTTGTCTGCAAGGGCACACCAAGTGTGGGAAAAGCCCAAGAATGGGTGAGTATAAAAATACTTAGTAGGATACCCCAATGTTTCGAGGGAGCAACAAAGGAGGTACCAAAGGGTGAGCAGTAGGGAGAACAAGGAAAAATAAAGGAGTACAACAGAAAGTGCAGTAATTAGTACAGTAGAGAGTCCAGCTCAACCCAATAATAGAAAGGAGGTAGACTCGTCTAGAAACAAGGAGCTGGAAACGATGAAAAGATGAACTTCTCGTCGAGTCTTCACTATCTATAGTAGGATAGTAGACTCCTACAACCACGAGAATCTTGACACGGAAAGCACGTGGCATACCCCACACGTCTTCGCCTCACTTGGAATGAGAGTAACCAAACCCAATAATTGGTTACTAGATCATGGAATATACATATTCATATGCTCACTACGAAGCCCAGACAAGGTCTTAAGGGGATCTCCATCCCGTAGCTCAGCCCAAGAAAGTGAGTCACCAACAGTCCGAGAAGAAAACACCATCAATGCCTAGCATCCCGCACGTCTATCCCGAACCGCAAGTCAAGGTGCTCAAATCACCGCACCGTGCCATTATACACTTTGGGTGGAACTAACACGCCTGTACGATTTTAGGTCGTGTCGCAAGGATGTGTCTCGGTGGGGAAAGTGCCCCTTGCACTAGAGAGTTCTGGGGGAATATCAAACCACACAATGTCACTGCCCAATATTCGAGAGGTCTCCTCAAAGACAAGGTCTTTCCATCACTGACCCGTACAACCAAGGGTTCCGCTCCGGTAATCCTGGAGGAATTCCTCAGACTAGCCTAGTATAAATGACTGAGTCTAGAATGTCAATGGGTATCCCACTTCCCAACCCTACTGGAGGGTGATTCATAACCAGATATCGGGTGACCCACTACCCAGCCCTACTAGAGGGTAAACCCTAATACATCATCAGGCGACCCACTGCTCAGCCCCGCTGGAGTGTAGACCGTAATACATCATCAGGCGACCCAATACCCGACCCCACTAGTGGGTAGACCTTAATACATCATCAGGCGACCCACTACCCAGCCCCGCTAGAGGGTAGACCTAGAATAAGTCTACAGGTGACCCACTGACCAGCCTTACTAGAGGGTATACCCGGAACTAGATGACGGGCAACCCACTTCCCTGCCCTGCTGGAGGGTAGACCATGAGAGGTCGTCAGGTGACCCAATTCCCAGTCTCTACTGGATGGTAGTCCCTAAGAGTGTCGGGTGACCCACTGCATAGTCTCTGCTGGAGGGTAGACCCTAAGAGTGTCGGGTGACCCACTGCCCAGTCTCTACTGGAGGGTAAACCCTAGAAGTCAGTGAGAAACACACTGCCCAGTCCTGTTGGAAGGTAAACCCAGAACTGTTCTGGCCATCCATATTGGATGGTACACCACTGGCCAACCGAGAACTGAGTGGGTACCGCGCAACCAATCAACTCCAGAACAACTCACCCAAAAGAGGTTCACGGCCTGCTCCATCACTGGGTGTCACTAGCCCCTCTACTGGCCGGTCCATCGAGAGAGAAACCAGGGAGAGACCACTCAACCCTATAGGTCCAAAAACGAGTGCAGAGCTAGGGGAAAACTCCACCCTGCTGTTCCAAGAAACGAGCACAGAGGGACCCTCTACTTCATGAGAGGTCAAAGTACGCAAGGCAGAACACGTCACGCACGTGGGGCCCACATGACGTGTTGCCCGATCTCAACCCCAACCAAGCTCACAAACATTCTCAGGAACAAACATCCCCAACATGTACCTCCAAGAATTCTCGTATACTCCCAGAGTATACCACGTCTCCATCCCTAAGGCTATCGTGCACACGGAACCCCAACTTCAACGCAAAGGGCGTAAACACAACTTCGCCAACTTGCCACCTCATAGGCCCAGAAATAGCCAACCACATCTCATTAAGGATTTACTCCACTCCCACAGGAGTGCACGCGATCACTCTCCAAGGGTTCTTTGCAAGCATCGCGGAAAGAACCACCATCGGGACACCTTCCATATTTCATCATTTAATAAAACCTCGAAAGAGACTCTGCAGAACCAAACGGATCATACCGTTGTAATCCTTGCGGAAAAACATGCGAGATAGGCTACTTACTATCCCAAAATGGTCAACCGGTGAAAAAGGTACTATTCATCATAGCCAGGTCGGGTGGGACCCACACCACATCCCCGAAAAAGGTCAGGCGAACTGTGCCATCGCAATGCTCTCGAAAAAAGACGTCAAAAGCACTACTCACCTGAGTGGAATGATTATCCAGAGGAAAAGATACATTCAGGCTTACTGCGCACTAGAGGTGCTACGTGGGACCTACGTCCATTTCCCGAAACACAACTAACGGATCGCATCGTTGCAATCATCTCGAAAACGTACACAAGATGGAATATTCACTTGTCCAAAACTGTCACCCGGTGATAGAGATGGAAAATCACCATCAACACCCAAATGGCCCTCATGGGGCCCACACCACCATGCCAAATTAGAGTGGGAAGATTGCACCATTGCAATGCCCTCAGTAAAACACCCAAAAACGACTGCTCGCACCCCCCGAACGGACGTTCGATGAAAAAGTCGTGAAATGCTGCATGCAGCTCGAAAGATAGGCCGTGGGACCAATGACTCAACTCCGGCTTCAATGCCCAAAACCACCCTGGAATGCTTCGCCCCAGTGCTTGGGTCCCAACTCCACTGACGGCGCTCAAAACGGATGTCGGACGCGTCCGTGCCGTACAGAAAACGATTCCTCGGAAAAACGTCAATTCACATAAAGACGCATTGCGCCTCCGAGGCCCCTCATTTCATGAATAAAAAATTCCCAAAACCATCTCAAAAACCTAGTCTCGGTTCCAGGAAGACACTGCCATAGACGGAATGCAAAATGGACACCCGTAATGAAAATTACGGGTGTCCGAAGTCGAGGGGGGCAACGTCCCTTAGGTTTGACCGGCCTGGACCGGCCGGTCCGCCCGCCCTGGGTCGGCCCATGCTGGCCGGCCCGGATAGCAGTGCTGACCCGCGTCTTGGCGTTGCGGGCCGGCCGTGGAATCATGGTTCACATGCAGACCGGCCACGAGGGCTGGTCGTGGCTGCCGCGTGAAGACCCGCCTTCGGCGGGTCTTGTCTCCCCCGCTGGGTTGTGCACTCCAACACCGACGCTACCTCCCCTGTGCCGTTGCGCATGGCCTCCGCATGAGAAGCGCCTTCCTGAGGAGCTTCCAACTACTGCGACACCCACCTGAAGCCGCCCGTGCGCCGCACACACTCCTGAAGCCGCCCGTGCGTCGCCGCCTTCGGATCTCGCCGGACCGCCGGAAAACCCCCAGAACTCCCGAAATTCCCATAAACTTCACCGGATCGCTACGGCATCCTCGTAACTCGGATTTCAATTCTGGAAGATGAAATGGAAAGAAAAAATTGAATACTACACGTCCATTGGGATGTTTCTGAGATTTAACAAAAAATAGATGGATAAAATTGAATTCAAAGGGAGGTTCAGAAATGAAAATGTAAACCAAAACCGCCTACCTATTGGGCGTTTCTCGGCGCTTCACAGAGGATCTACCGCCACTCCGTCGCCTTGCCGGAGCCTCCTCTCCGGAGTGGAGGTGGAGAATAAGAGCTTGTGGGGCTGCCTTAAGGGTTCTTCCTCTAGGGTAGAACAAGGGAGGGGAGAGGAGAAGGAGAGTTAAAATAAAAAAATGAATTTTAATTAATTAAACCCATAATTATCCTAGCATCCAAAACCTTTGGAGAAGTCAAAATTAAACCTCCCCTATGGTAAAAACCACCTACTAAGCACAATGGTGGTCTCAGAATTTGATTCTGAGCTTCCATTTTAATGTTATAATGCTGAAAGCCCAAAGCCGCCAAATTATGAAAACGCCCCTAGGGCCATTTTTTCCCAAACGGGCCGCGCCCGCAAAACATACACCCCTCCTAGGGTAAATGAAACGTTCTGAACTCAACGGTGCCCTTAGTTTTCCAATACAAGCTACCGTTTAATAGATAATAGAGTATAACCATTAAACGAATTAATTAATTAATTAATTTATACACTTAACATTCCGAAAGCGAGCGAGGGGTCCAAATATCCTGCGCCAACACGTTTTATGTCGTTCTGAGAGTAAACAACCCAATCTGGACCCATCTGTACCCTTGGATCTTTGATCTGAAGAACGGTTTAGGATTTATCCCATTTATTTGGCGTTCTCAGTGTGAGTGCACTAAAAATTTAATTCCAGCCACTCTGGGGCTCGGAATCACACGCCGTCTGAGGGCGCTACTCTAGAATAACATCATGAATATTCCAAAGTGTTTCTCAGAAAAAAATTGGTTCTTAAATATTGTCTATAACTTTATTATGAAGTATAATTGATTATGGTTATGCTACATATAAATGAGTTTATTGAAGATGAATATTGGAAATAAATTGAGGGGATGCGATTAATGAATAAAACACTATCACGAGAAATATTGAATCTAATCAAGGATAATTATACAAGATGTTTATAGTAATTAGTGAAAAGTATCACTGGTTTGATGTTCATAAGAATATATGTTTGTAACTGTAACTAATGAGTGGGAGAAGCCATATTAGTATACCCAAAGATGAGTTTTTATTATTTTAGAGGACTTTGGAGTTGGGTTTTAGTGATTTTGTATTATTATGATAATTATTAAATTAAATTAAATTTAGTTGAGTTGATTTAGAGTATTTTATAGTGCCTTGATGATATTTACAATTTTTAAAATAATATTTGAAGTTGTATTGGATGTTATAGATCTTTTTAAAAAAATTGGTCAAGTATGCAGCCTCATTCTCACTTTATATAGAATTTCCAGAGCATCTGGTATATAAAATAAAAAAATTAATAACTTCAAAAGGCTCATGTGAGATTTATTATTGGAAATTTCTTGAGTATAAAATGATATCGTATGACTTTTAAAGGATTAATTCCTATTTCTCAAGGATGAGTCTGTTGTTATTATGGATAATTATTTAATTCATTAGTATTACTTCTGTGATCATAAGAATCATCCCTAACATTTGAAAGACCAATAAATAACATTGTAAGTATTATTTATACTTTCATAATGAATATTTACTTGTCCTTAAGACTTCATATATATAGGACTACAATTTGTAACGATCATTTATCCTTAAAAATTAATGTTGTTAAAACATAGGAAAATGAATAGACTCTATTTTATGATCATAAAGATGGATTGTATACTTCAAAAGAATCAGTTTGAGGGAAAAAATTATGAAATTTGATAATGGATTAAATATTGAAAATATTATATAATAAATATTATGAGGAATAAAAATAAATAACATGTTTTTAAGAAGTATATTTTAATGTTAAAATATCATGTTTCTTGTTTAATCTATGATTCATGCCTTTATTTATTTAAGATTAACTAATAGAATAATTATGAGACTACTCATAAATTATTATAGAATTTAACAATATGTAAATTTTAATGTCAATATTTTGGATCAAAGATAACTAAATTCATTGATCATTAATATTCATATGTTGGAAATGAATATAAGTTGATTAAAAATAAAAACAATTAATTCCAAAAAATTTAGATATTTTGATTTTAATAACATGGTGATAATGATCACACAATGACAATAAGATGATGAGGAAGAATAATAGAAAATATAATTCTGTGAAATGATATTGTCACAACAAAAAGGAACGATTTACACTAAAATCATATTATATCATTATGATTTTAATAGAGATATGGACACTAGTTTATTTGAATATTTTTTGTAATTATTTTGAGATGAATTTTCTTGATTATGCAAGATAAATTAAATTGGTATAATTATTTGGAAGGGATAGAAAAAGAAGTAAATGATAACTTAATAATGTTGAAAAACAACTAGAGATTTGTGGTTACGAGAAGAAATAATATTCAAAGACCATGAGAGCACACCCACATGGTTTGGTTGAACTAAAATGCATGAAATGAGTTGGAGAACTAGAATACTATATTAAAGGATTTTTTTAATATATAATATGTATAAAATATATTTTTTGAATAAATAATATAAAAAACTATAAGATAATATGTAAAGAGAGAGTAGAGATACCTATGAGAATAAAAATGAGAATGTTAAATACAAATTCATAGTGGAAGAAACCTATAGGTATTAATGAAGAAAGAGAATCCTACATGAATCTATCGATTATGTCTAGTTTGTTTAAGAAGAAGGAAATAAAGAGGAAGACCAAGCATATTTTTTAATATTGATGTCAAAAATTATGATATGTTAAGGAAGTCTATATGATGTTCTATTAATTACCCACCAATAGTAAGTTTCCTTGAAGAGTGATTAAAGAAAATACAATGATTTAATTTTATTAAAAATCCTCAAACATTGGTTTTTGTAAATAATATGGTTCATGATGATATTCTTAAAGATATATATGAAATTAAAGAAACAATTGAAGATGAATATCTCATTAGTTGAAGCAATGAATTCTAAGAGCTTAAATAAAATCATGTTCATTAGTGTTAGAGAATGATATGGTAACTAGAATCAAGATGTGTTAAATCTAGTGAAAATATATATATGTATGGAAGCGTAGTTGTATTTGTTTTGTTAAGTGATGGAGGATTCTTTTGAGATAACACATATTATAACCACTTATATTTATAGTAGAAAATATGTAACACGATCAAAACAAATATTTGGTTTCCCATGATTGGGTCAAACATTACAAAATAATTTTGATTTACTCTTCAATTTATTTATTGATTTACATTTGGGTTATGTTCTCTGGGTAGTCATAATCAGATATATTAATAACCATATAGAAAATATTAATTAAAATACCCAAGGGGGTAAAATAGAATAAGATATATTAAAACATGGTAAAAATAAGTGTACATTGACCCTTATACATATATTTGCAGACATTCTGAGGGAACTTCAGTGGGAGTACAAGTGTATGGATGAATCAATGTGTAAGAACCTATGCAATATAGAAACATGAAAAATACACATTTTAAATTATTTGTATTTTGATTCATTTCAAAGAATCAAATCAAATATACATATATTCATATAATTCAATGGATTGTATAAAAGTTTATTTAAGATAGAAGACCAAAACATTAAGGAAACAATAAGGAGTTCCCTTTTAATTCATCAACACTAATACAAACTTAATTTCATTGGAATTTCAATGATTGATTCCACTAGAAAATGAATCCTATAGATTATCCACATGTGGACCATATCTACTAGATCAACCTTTTTTTATTCAAGGGTTCTATAATGGGAAATCAATTTTATTTATTATTTCAATTTATTAATATGAAGAACACAGACTCAATATAAGGAAGTGGGATCATTATATCATTTTACTTCTCTCAGTCTCTGTCTATAGATCCTTAGAGAAAGGATAAGTTTTTAGAAATTCTCTCTAAATTATTGTAGCTGGAAGAATCCATTATTAATGAATGTAAAACTCCCTTATATATTTAGGTTACAGTTTCCATAATTTCCCACTAGTCATGAGAAATTTATGTCCTTCATTTTATAATCCTTTTCACCATTTTGAATTATTTAACCATTTTATAAACATCATGCATATTTTATCACTCACTTGTAACATTGTGTCCAATAATGTAACAAAAAATGAACCAATTACTCTTATTGATCCTTTCAAAATTATTTAACAAGCCTTGATCACATAACATTCATTAAAAAAAATTATTTTTTATCATACTCTATTTTATAATATAATTACCTGCGAATACCATGATAAATGCATTCAATTATTATTATTATTTAAAAATAAAGTAAGTAAATTATTTTAATTGTTATTGATCATTCTCATAAAATCACCGGCAACAACATGTGTGGCCCACTTCATCCTAAACTCATATTTATCTCAATAACTGGAACTTTTGGATACACTTTGTGTGTGACCCTATATTCCATTATCTTGAATGTAGTGACTAATACACAGAATCCAAGAGTAGTATCTATCACCACATCATGGACCCAAAGGAGAGAAGGATAATTCATATCTATGATAACCTTCAATGAACTTGATTTGTGTAATTTAATATCTTTGTCACAAAATATCAGAAAAATGGATGAGAACATTGTGTCATTATACTTCCTCATTTTATTTTATCAAGTAATTATTTGATGGAATTAATTTCATAGACCATATCCATAGATTTATTAAAGGTGCATCCATCCCAGTCAAATTATCATTAGATATATCCATTACAGAAGTGATAAATCATACCTTGAACATTCCATAAATACCATACCACCAATGAAACACCCGACAAATGATACCTAAATGAAACAAAAATATCATGATATTTATCATACATATAATTAATTGATGAAATGGTTCCTGTTGACAATGATCTCAATATGGATGAATAATAAAAATGCTCAAAAATATGAAAAAACCCTAGACCACTAAAAAATGTGGTGTTTCTATTGGTGGGTCATTCCACAAGATATCATATACTTGAGATCACCAATCAAAAAAATTATGATAAAAATTATTACATCTTATAACGCCCCCAATCATGATTGTTTAAAATCATCACTATCTAATTAGTGGCATGTAAGTAGACAATAAGACATATGTTAAATAGAATTATAATTTTATCCTATGGTTCCCACTATAGCTTATAATTTATATAAAACATTTTTTTATAAAATGTAATCCAAGGATATTACCAAGAAAAAATTTATAAAAAATAATTATCACTATTATGGTAAGATAATATCCTACATAACTCTCTTTATATATTATTTTGAAATTAAAAGCACAACCCATGTTGGGTCGAGTGAACCCACTTTCACAATAATACAAATTACACTAGATACAAATTGTTAACAATATACCTATTATCTCTCACATGATAAGATCATACAGATGTTATGATTTATAATTTCATTGAATTTCCATGTTTTCCTACATCGATACTCTACTATTTGTGACTTAACCACCATGAATAAAACTCCTTAGGATATGATATTCCTGAATATATATCATTTACAACTATTATAACCCTGAAATATGGGATAGTTCCATTTTCATAAGATTATCATATTTTATATCATGATAATAATTTATATTCTATATATAATTCCAAGAACCATAAAAAATAATTTCATATTTTATACTACTTATTAAGCTACATTAGAAATTACAATATGATCGGTTTTTATAAATATAGATACCATTTTATCGATGAGCTTCTCCCACTGATTTATTTATCCACAATATTATATATGATACTAAAGATTCATTTGAAGAATTGTTTATAACTAGTGACTATTTCTTTCTAGATTCAAGGTATATATCCCTTGTATATTCACGAGTACTATTGGATGGATCTGATTACTTCCCAAAAAGTTATCATGGATCTATCAGATGTTTCTTATAGTAATGATTTTATTGTAAATATAAAAACAATTACATATCATAGAATATGTGATATATCCATTTCATAAGAATGTGTAGTTTTACTCAGCATTATAATATCATCCTATAACAAATATTATTTCTTATAGAGATTTATGCCATGTGACATTGAAAATAATTCTCTCTTGAATTTTTCAAATATTTATATTTTAATTAGCTGTCAATATATGTACATGGAATTGATTTAAGAAACCCATAAATATTCCTTATATATCCTATTACCCAGAACATTGGTTTATATTTTATGTACATATTTTGAGAGTTTCTTTCAATGTTGTCTCCACCAACTGTAAGACTAATAATGAATTTCCATATATTTTATATGGAAATATATTTTACATCCACTAACCTCTTATGGATACATGTAAATATTAGATTCAAAATAAATATTCTTTAATCACGAAGCTTAAATTAACCCAAAATTATATATTTGTAACCTGGACCCTCTATTGGATTTTTTTGGCATCACTGCCCTATTTTAGTTATATTTTATAGAAACTTACAATGAAAAGAGGTATCGATGTCCAATTTCTAATATAATGATCATATTATTTTTCTATTATAAGAATAACTATAAAGTATTTATGCATTTAAACATAATATAGCCCATTAATACATATTTTAACCATTCATATATAGTTTCTATTGAATACCCACAAATTAATTTTCATCAATTGGGGAAACAACCAAAATACCAACTTGGTTTTGGTATGTGGAATATATTTTACTGAATTCATATTCATTTATAATATTATATTATATCTACACAATAAACAATTTTAAAAAAATATTCACAATTCTTATTGAATGACATATCAAATTGATTCGTTGATTGTAAAACCATATCTATTTTTTTAACTTCCATATGTAGTATGTGTCTCTGGAATATCCTCCTTCCGCGAACTCTTATAGAATAAATCCCTATAAAAAATATTTATGATTATTGATCCTTGAATTTATCCAATCCTATCTATAAACAACTATATCAAATATATATGTGTACCCTTCTTGTATTAATATATTTTTCCTCTTCACTATAATTTTTATAACAAAGGGATTTATGTAATACACATAAAGACTTTTAGGATAATTAATTGAGATTCACATTGTGTTTTTTCTTGATGAATATTTTATTATTGACATAAACCTATGAAAATACAATCATCTAAAAATATGTTTTTTGAAATAATGGATTTCATAAAATAAATTATATGATATCCATTTGTAATGTAGTTCGAACCCCGTAATGGGTTAACACCACTTTTCATGAATCATAACTCAAAAAAATAATGGAATCATTTTCATGACTTATATGTACAATTTATGATACTAATTTAATATATATCATGGACATGATGTACATAAGGAAATTTGAGTTCAATAATAAATTCACTTTATCTTATCATGATCGATGAATACATAGTTAAGATATTTTTTTGGCCTTCAATCGCCAAGGAACTCATTTCTTCTTATGATGCATGTTGGTAACATATATTTTTATTCCATTAATATATAGAAGAAATCTATTGAAGAACATGAATTTACCTGTATCATCTATATTAAATAGTCCAAACATATATTTTTGAACATTATCCTGATACATTGTTTCTTTATCAACATTATCACTTTTGTGTCCTCGTCATTTGTACTATCAAGAAATTATATCTAATATTTAAGAGTTTTATCTCATAATGTTTCTATACATCCTTCTTGGTAATGTCATGAAATATTCATTTTTTTATTGGGACAAGAATTAACTTTCCATAGTCAAGTATGAGTGATATTTTTTGTATAGAAAATTTATTTTCTATGATAAAAGTATTTATAAGTTAATAATTGAGTATTTTCCGAAACAAAAACATTTATTAAAAAATTAAATAACCTACTATCAGGAACCTTCCCCCCGTGGTTCATGTCAGGACTCCCCCAACCCTACCTCATATAGGATAGTGGTTGGAGACTAATGTTGAAGGTATCATCCTATACATGGGTGGTATTTTCCTGACTAGTTGTACATAATCACACACATCCACATCCCATGAAAACTAGAAAAGAGAACATGCATGTTACTAAAAAACCAATAAGTGTAAAAATGCAATTAATATTTAATGTTACAGAATACAAACCCAAACAAATACCATTGTAACAATAGTATGTATCAAAACAATGGCATTAAATCAACTGAAAACCCCACCTAATGCGTAAGTATAGAGAAGCCGCTGGAAGTCGTAGAATCACACCATGTCTGCCTGATCTCACTGGGAAACTCGTGGTCCTAGGATACCAAATCCTCTGTCAGGTTGTCGGGCATCTTCACTAGAGAAGAAATGTGTAGGAAAATCCTGAGCAAGGGTGAGTAATAAAATAATCAATAGGGACCCCAACCACAAGGAAATACCAAAAAGAAATATACAAATGAAACCACGAAGCATGATCATGATACAAGACACCTAACATAGGTATAATCTAAAATACAAAAATCAAGGCTATCCTTTGTAACATTAAACACCTTTTACTATTGAGGTTCTCATCCTAGATTAGTACCGTGGGTCTTTTGGGTCACACATAGTAACTTTTAGCTGATCCACATAGTGTCGCTAGAAGCTGATCCAAAAAATGGTAGCTAGGAGTAGACCCATAGAGGGTCGCTAGGAGATGATCCATATAGGGTATCTAAGAGCGGATTCACATAGGGACCCTAGGAGCTGATCTAAATAGGGTCTTTAGGATCTAATCCACAATAGGACTCTAGGATCAGATGCACACATGGTTTCCATTCTTTGGGTTTCATCCAGTCGCATGATTCCCCTACGAAGCGCACATGATTCCAGGAGAATCTAATCCAAAATCCAATAATCATTTTTCAAATTAATTTATTGTTTAATTAGAGAAATTTAAAATAATATCTTCATTGTGAGGGTCCCAATGCCACAAACGACTCATTAATCGGACACCTAGTTAGAAAGATATGACCGATTTTTTGAAGAGGGACGTTGGGTCTGGGTCCGTTCGTATGTGGTCGGACCAACCCAAAGAGACCTTTCCAGGGGTCCACCAACCCATGAAATGTGTGACCCAAACCATGTGTGGCCTAGCCCAACCCATTGGCTACAGGCCTGTTGGGTAGTGGGACCTGTCCACTGGGGAAGCCTGCACCATACCCGACTCGTGAAGGGTGGGCCAGCTCCTTCCTGTACAGGATGAGTCCTGAAGTCGCCTCTGCACTCCTACCCCTAGTTGTCTATGGGGCCACCTCCTCCTCTAAGGTGCATTAACCGTAGCCTTTTCACATGTGATGAGGCATGATGTCACATCCGCGGTTCCTTCGATGCAGCTAGGGGGCTCCATCCGCCAGCCACCAAGCTATGGCTACTTCCACCAGTGCTGGTTCATCGGCGTGTTCTTCCGTAGACTTTTGAGTCTACTCCGATGGTCTATTATTCATAAATTTTGTGCTTATGGCCTCCATGGAGTACCATAATACTTGATACAGCCATAAAACTTCTTCTCCATCATGTTAGAGTTTTGGCCATGAAGAACGCACAAGTCGAAGGGGATCGGGCCTTTTTTGTGTCGTCTCATGCCTTCAAAAATAGTGTTTTAAGCATATGGAGCTTTGGGATTACAATTATATCAGATAATAACCAATCCTATTGCAAACCACAAGAAAAAAAGGCTCCCACAAAAACACATGATTTGTGCATCAACATGTTCATTTGTTGACCCGTGTTAATTTTATAGAATAATGGATAGGGAAATGTCAAGCACATTGCAAACCCCTACTTGAGTAACCAATTCAGTGGAGATGATCCATTTGAAGGGGGTAAGAAGAACGTGTCTGCATATCGTCACTCCACAATCCATTTTTTGACAGTCATTGGTGTCTGTCATCATCACCCACTAGAGTATCAGAGAAAAACGAAGATTGTTCCAACAATTTTACGTATCTTACTCGACCATTAATGGATGAAACATGAAACATCGTTTCAGATTTTGATAGTTATGAAGATGATGCACTATTTAATTTATGAAAAAATGTTTTTGGATTGATTCTGTTTAATATTTTTTGTTACAACAGTTTGAAAATTATAAAATATAAAATAAAACAAGTTTATTTTATTTTTTTATCTTGTCATTAAAAATTCAAAAAAATTACTTTTTCCATTGAACCGCACTATTCAAGGTCATGTTCATTCAAGGATAATCTCATAGATCTAATTTACATAGTGCCCATAGATTTGTGATCTGGGAAATGTTTTAAATGATTGAAAACCCCACTCGCTTGTTTATTTAAATAAAATAACAAAATTCAAAACTCTATTTCGGGATCACCAAGCCTCAAAATCTGGTGTCGTTGGAGCATTCGATCTCAAAATAATTCCATATAATTTTAAAATGAAAATTACATGGGATTTTTGGGACATTACATTCTCTTCGACGTTAGTATTTTAAAATAAAAATTATATGGGATTTTTGGGACATTGCATTCTCTTCGACTTTGGTATTTACACTCCCGAAATCCAAAATAATGACTAAACAAACAAATGGGGATACAGAGCACAAATATGAGCCATATTATACCATTTTCTCTCCTGGAAAATCACATGATACCACCAAAAACACACCATATGATTTACCATCAACAAAGTACCCACTCTTATCGGTCCCCTATCTCTACTGGGAACTCTAAAAATGTCACCCTGTCATCAATGTCCAGCTCTCCACAGTCGATGATGTGCGACAGACCATGGATGCACCTGCCCAGCTGTGACACATTGAATATATTGTGCACCTAATGTATCTGTGGGGGGAGGTTTAGGTGGTTCGCCACCTAGACAACTCTTCTAATAATATAGAATGATTTGATGAACCTCAGAGATGACTTGTCATCCTGACCAAATCTCAAAAATCCACATCGAGGTGAGACCCGAAAGAACACATGGAATCCCTTCTAGAACACCAAGTTTCCGCGTCTCCTGTCTGCGTACAATTTCATCCTACTATGTGGAGTTATCATCCAATCATGTATGATCTTCATCTACATAGTGGTAGCCCGTACCAAATGTGGACCCTTGAATGTTGACTCCCCTGGGTCTGTCCAGTATAGATGTGATCTTCAGGGCCGCACGTAAAAATGCCTCAAATGGTTCCCTATTAATGGTGGAGTGGTAGTGTTTTGTATAAAAACCCCACTATAGGCAGTTGATCCTCCCAATAGTGACCATAATAAAGGGAACATGCCCAAAACATGTCCTCTATGGTCTGTATGGTCCACTCCATCTTACCATCATTCTGTGGGTGAAAGGTTGTGATCATGTGGAGCTGAGTCCTGATAGTCATTTATAATACCTTCCACAGTTGCGATGTGAAGTGATCATCATATATTAAGATGATTGTCTAAGGAAACCCATCGATAAAAACACAATCCTGGATGTAGAGTAAGCCCAAGAACTCTATTGGTCCCTATTCCTAGATGGGTAAGAAGTGATCCAACTTGGTGAGTCAGTCAACGATCACCCATATAGAATCATGGCCCTAGTTTGTTCATGGTAATCCCATCACGAAGTCGACTGAGATACCATCCCACTTCCACTTTGGTACCACAAGTGGTTGTTCCAAGACTATAGAAACATGATTCTCACCCTTCACTTACGAACAAGTGAGGAATCATGAAATGAACTCAACCACCACATTCTTCATCTCTGGCCATGAGTGTAAACATCAGATATCCTAGTACATCTTCTCTACTCCATGATGTACCTCCAAGTGAGAGGTGTGTTACTCCCTCAAAATATCCAATCACAATGCCACATGTACTACAGTGTGTCCTATAAGAACGATTATGTGCTCCCCACCTATCATAAATCCATCAGGAGCTTATCCTAAGGATAACTGATCACGTCATTGGTCACATTCAACATCCAAACTTTGTGGCTACCTAACTCACTATAAGAGTGGGGGAGTAACATTCATTGTCTAAAGGTAATAAGTTATATCATCATCCTTAAAGGATATCTACATCGTGACTAGAAGATCTTTCACTTCACTTAGCTTCCATAAACTGGACCTCCTACTGAGCGCATCTTCCAACACATTCCCCTTACAAGGATTATATACTCTCTCAATGTCGTAGTCCTGTAGGAACTCTAGCCATTTCCATTGTCTTAATTTCAGTTCTTTCTGGGAGAAGATACACATGAGACTCTTATAGTCGTAGTAGGTTGTAAACCGCTCACCCATCATGTAGTGATGCCACATCTTCATTGAAAAGGACACTATTGCTAACTCTAAGTCTTGGGTCGCATAATTCTGCTCATGATTCCATAACATCCGTAAACCATAGGCGATCACTACTCACTCTTGAATCAGGAAGAAACCCAGTTCCGTCACTGAGGGTTCTCAGAAAACTACATACCCAATTCCCACCTATTTTAGTCTCAAGATGGGTCACTGGTAAGTCTATGCCTCATCTTCTAGAATCTCTGATGGAACTTCTCCTTCAACAAGAAGGGTTTTCCCTTTAATGTCAAAGCCGATAAGGGTCCTGATACTCAAGAAATGTAGGGCACGAACCTCCGGTAGTATCCAACCAACCCCAACAAACTCCGCACCTCAGTCACGCTCTTGGGTGGATCCAAAGAAAACACTACCTCTATCATGATCAGATCCACTGAAACTCTTGCAAATAATATGACCTGTCCAAGAATTTGGACCTCATAAATCAAGAACTTGCACTTTGAGAGGTTCCCAAAGATATAGTGCTCTCGAAGTGTATATATGTATATTCACAGGTGTGTAGCATTCATGTCCTCAAACTCCAAGTACACCAAGATGTCATAAATGAATACCACTATGAAAAGATATTGGTAAAGTTAGAAGATCATTTTCGTGAGTCCCATGAACAATGATAGTGCATTGGTCATGCTAAAGGGAATCACCAAGAACTCGCAGTGGCCATACAATAATCTAAAAGATTTTATTAGTACATCCTCATCACATACCCAATGATGGTGATATCCTTACATGAGGTCTATCTTCAAGAACCACCTAACCCCCTTCAGCTGGTCAAAGAGGCCATCAATTCTCAGCAGGGGATATTTGTTCTTCCTATTCACATGGTTCAGCAGTTGGATATCAATACATCACCTCATGATCTTGTCTTCCTTCATTGAAATCAACACTATGGCTGCACATGGTGAAACAATGGGCCTCATGAACCCATTCTCCTGAAAGTCCTCTAGTTGTACCCTCATCAATGGATATCAATGTCGTACTCATGTACATGTCAGTAATGAAGTCTACATCGATGAGAGGAGGTAGTTCCAACAAATCCTTATGAAATAAATCCCCATACTCGTCCACCACTACAAGACAGCTTGGACTCTTCTCATCAACTACACCAAAGTTGAGTCTAGCCAACTGGTTAGGGATCAACATAACCCTTCTCTAGAAAAGTATATCTTATGCTACAAGAGATCCCTTCTCACTGATGAAATAAAACTTGGTCCCATCCTTACGGACACACCACACTCTATTCCTAAGAAATTCAATTTGAGCATGAACTATCAAAAAAAATTATGTTACAAAGATGACATCATAATGCCTCGACACCACTGCTAGGAGATCCCTGCTGAAGATCTCCCATCCAAGAGTAAGCTTACACTACCTACACGAGTGTGTAATCACTGAATCCTCTCTTGTAAGAGTATTTAACCTTAATGATCGAGCCAACCACTACACCAGAATCTCTGATCCTTTAAAGACATCTGTGGAAAGGAATGAGTTACTAATTATTTTGTCTATAAGAAATAAAACTAAGGTGGAGAAGTCATAGATCATAACAATAATCATATCTAGTGGTCCGGGAAAATAGGACACCACTGTGTGAATTTGTTCTCTCCCCCGACCACCTACTCCGTAAGGCTATGGTGGACCACTTGGGGGTGTTGTGGTAGTACCTCTAACCGTCTCCCACCACCTGCTTCCCAGCCAGATCCTTTGCTATATCCTCTGCCCTTCAGATCACCTTGCTTGAACATCTTCTGCTGACTTGGTGGAACTTTTATTTCTTGCTGATCATCTGTGCCGCATGTGAGGATGTCATGTACCTTGTGTCCCTTAATGCCACATGAGTTTCATTCTCCCCTCCTCTACTGACCACTGCCAACTTGGTGGACGCACACCACTAATCTCGTGTCCTGGGGTCACCCTCCGGATAGTCTGGCCTTCTTTGGCCTATGCATCATCTGTGAGTTATCTACCATGGACGACTCAGCCATCTGTCACCCTGTGGTCACTCCCACCATCTGTGCCTTTTCATTGAGGAATCTCTCTACCATTAGAGCTCTCTCTGAAACTCCAACCATAGTGTGGATGCTGAGGGAAATCACCTATGCCCTGATCTCCATTCAAAGTCCTCGCTCAATGGTATGGGCTCTGAAGAAAGGGTCCCATACAATATATATATAGTAGAGGGAGAGGTCTATAAACATTGTAATGTACTCGTCCCCGGATATGATGGCCTACTGTAGAAGAAGCCGCTCCTATTTGTGCACCGAGAGCAAGGTCATGGGGAAGAAACCCTCCCAGAAAAGCATCATGAAGTCATCCTAGGACAGGGTCACCTCATCCTGTGTTTGTACCTTCAAAATCCACCATATCATTGCCGGGACCTAAATATTGATCACAGAAAATATTTCCATCTGGTCATGGGGTATCCTCACAAAGTGGAATACCCACGTCATCATCTTCAGATTGTCTTTAGTTGCTGAGGTTCTGTCTCTACCATAAATCTGGGATGTATCTTTCTCTAGAACTCATGTAAGGTGATGAGAATGTGTGAGTCCCCTACAAATAATATTGGTATTAAATACTGATCAAAGGGTGGTGGTAACACTAGAACACCACCTAGAGGTTTCATCTGTTACACTAGTCCCTGAACCGACACCTCATCGCTAGATGTTCTATCCTCATGGTTGCAAATCATTATCCTATACGGCTGTCTGTGTGCATTCATATTGAAACATATCAAGATGTACCATAGTCAATAGATTCTATCTGTTGAGCTAACTATAGTTCAAAAAGAACATTATGAAACACTAAATTCCTATATGATTCATGCAACTAGAGATTTAATATATAGAGAAGAAAAGTAGAATTCAAGGTATTGGTGTATGGATACGTCAACCGCCGCACCACAAAGGACTCCTGGAATCTGAAAGTCACTCTCAAAACATTTTGTATTTTCACAAAAAAAAACTATATAATAGACCCATGGTCATTGAGGAAGATACAACCACCTCTGATATGACTTTGTCCTGACCCGTATCATGGTTCCCGTCTCATTACTCCCCCTATCCACCCCCCCGAAGTCCATGGGTTAGAGACTAGCACTGAAGGTGTCAACCTACAATTGGAGGAATTTTCCGTAGTACCTATACCCACGCACACACAACCACGTTACAAGAAAACTAGAAAAGATTACTTGCAAGCTACTAAAAAACAACTGAGGGTAATAGTACAATTAAACGTAAATGTTCTAGAATACAAATTCAAAAAAATACCATAGCAACAAGTGTTTGTATGAGACTGATGGAATGTAATCAACTAAAAACCCCTCCCGATGGGTAATTATAGAGTAGATGCAGAAATTTATAGAAGCATGCCGTACCTGCTAAGCTTACTAGGAACCACCTGGTTCTAGTCCACGAAGTCCTTCGTCAAGTAGTCAGTCATATACACCAGACACAACACAATCGTGAAGATCTTGTGTAGTTGTGTGTAACAAAATACTCAGTAGAAAACCTGACCACATGGAAAGAACACACAGAAATACACAATGAAAACCATGAACCATGATAAAGTAATAAGACAACTCATAGTGGTATAACCTAATGCATGTAAAGAAAGACTATCTACCGTAACACTAAACACCTTGTACTATTGAGGTACTCATCCCATATGAGTACAATGGGTCTACTGGGTCACATAGAGCCACTTTTAGCTAATCCACATAGAATCTCTAGGAGAAGACCTATATAGGTGTTCTAGGATCTGATCCACATAGGGGCGCTAGGTGCTGAAACACATAGGGTCTCTAGGAGCTGATCCACATATAGTCTATATGAGCTGATCTACACAGGGTCGCTAGGATATAATCCACACTGGTTGGATATGAGCTGATCCAGAAACAGTCACTAGTCTTTCAGTCTTTACAAACCCTAGGATTCTCTCATGAAGCACACATGATTTCAAGATAATATACTCATTAATAAAATCTTCATATTTCATATTCCATGAAAATTTACTTTGATATTTCCAAAGGAACCACCTCATCGAAAGGGTTCCAACGCCACCATCCTTTGACATTGGCCTTGCCGCATGTGACGCAGAACTGTGCCTCTCAAGAAGTCAGGTGGCCATGTCCACCCACCTCCAGCTACTAGCATAGAGGCCAAAATCTCCTATCATACCTCCACAACCCGAGCCGACCATGACTTTCTTTCCAAGGTGATGTCGTGGCACTCCACCACGCACCCACTGCTCTCGCCTCGGCCCCCCGCTAGTGCACCGACGGGTTCCTATGTAGACCATCAGGTCTTCTTCGGTGGTCTACTCTTCACATCGTCTACGCCTGCAGCGACTATGGGGTTCCTCCTTCCCTGTTACAACCTTGAATCCGCTTATCTATCAACTTGACGGTTCATCCATAAAGAATGCACAACGCAGAGGGGATCGACCCTTGTTCGTGTCGGCATGCGCTCTCCGTATTAGAGTTTTAAAAATGGGGTGGTTTAGTATTGAAATTATATCATATAATAATAAATCCTTGCGAAAACCCCGAGAAAACCCCCCTCTCCCTTTGCAAGAACACATGATCCATGAATCAACATGTTTGTTGGTTGATCCGCATTTATTGTTTTAGAAAGATGAATGGGGAAAACTAAATCACAAAGGAACCCGCTACCCGAGTAACTCTTTAATTGGCTATGATCCTTTTGAAATACATAATAAAAATGCTTCCACCATTCATCACTCCAAAATCCATTTTTGGCGGTCCTTGGCGTTCATCATCGTCACCCACCAGAGCTTCAGAGAAAAACCAGTATTTGGCCAACAATCCTACATTTTTTTCTCCAAAATTAAATGATGGAATGTGAATCAATGTTTCATTTATGTTTTTTTACAAAGTCATTATATTATTTCATTTATGAAAAAACTTTTTTATTTTCATTCAATTATATGTCATTTCGCTGAAATAGTTCGAAAATTCAGAGAAAAATAAAGAATGATTATTTAATTTTTCTTACTTTCTCTTTAGAATTTATGAAAAAAAAACATTTTCCCTCGACCCGCACCGTTCGAGGTTCGGTACATTATATGTGAATCTCATACATCATAGACCAATAGTTCCCTTATATTTTTTTATCTAAGCACTAGTTTAAAAGTTAGTTAAACCTACTCGCATGTTTATATAAATGAACTAAGAATGTTCAAAATTCTATTCTGGGCTCACTGGGCCACGAAATCAAGATTCTTAAGAGTGTTTGGTGTCAATATAATATCATACAACAACAAAAAACAATACATATAATTTTAGGTACATTACAGATACTTGTTATCCAATGGGAATATGAGATAAATGTTTTGGTAATACTCAATACTAAATATCTATCCACGTGGAATCAATCATCTTGGGAAAAAGGAAAATGTGTTATTCTCAATATTGACATTGGAATCTCCCTTTTTTTAAATATCTATTCATAGAAGTTATTATAATGTTATTAGACTTACATAGTTGATAAATTTTGATATAAATATATAATTCATATATTTTTTCGTATACCCAAGAAGAAAAGTAAAAATATTACTGAAAATAATTTATAAATTTTAATTAGAGATTTGTATTTTATCATTCTTTAATTAAATAAATGTTCTCTTCAAGTGAAATTTCATTCCAAATATGAATAAAATAACCACTCTTTTCATTATTTAACTCCTTATCTTTTATTTGACCTATGTAATTTCTGAAGTATCCTTTAGTTGTATAAAATACATTTCCATTTTCACCACAAATTTATTCTTTTTTACTATAATAAATATTGATTTCGACATTTTTTAAGTTTTTATCATCTTTAAGAATGTATCCCAAAATATATTAAATCTTAATCTCTTTTTTTTCATTTTATATTCCAAAACAAATATTTGAGTAACTATGTGATAAGGATGGATGAATGGGTTGTATTGATAGATTTTAATTTATATTTAAATTTACATGTGATTAGTATATTAATGAATACCTTCATTTCATACATCAATTTCCACTATAAAAATTCATTTTCATGAGAAAATAAGGAATCATCATTCATTAACAAATTTTTATTTCTCAACTCACTGGAAATTTATGATAGAATTATGATTTAACATCAAATTTCCATCCACATGTCTCCAATTAACATTTTTTTCACACTAATTTTCTTGTTTATGTGGCTCAACAAGTTGTGGAAACTTTATCACACATAAATTACGTTCACATCTTAGTACTATAAGCATAAAACATTTTTATCAAATGAAATTTTTGTGGGTTAATAGTTGTTATTTATCTGATATTTATCACATTTTTTTGTGTGGAATTACATTCCATTTTATATAAAAAAAACAATAGTACAGTCGTAATTCTTTCTGCACTGCTAATTTTTTGAAATTATTGATTTATTTATCATAATTTTCACCCAATATGATATCAAATCCTATTATCCCTCGACAATTATATTTTGAATACTTAGTACCTTGAGTGTTGTAGTGTCGAGGATCCTTAAAATGTCATATTATAATCAATAATATGGCTAATCCTCTACTCAGAGAGTTTCAATATGAGATTTTGGCTATCTGACCACATTTACTCATTGATACATAATCTATTGATTGGATTTCAGTCTCTTAAAAAGTGTAAATGTGATCTATCCAATGATTTCACTCTAATGTTGTAATAATATAATTATTGATATATCTTAATTTACCAAATTTAGCTTATTCACTCCAACATATTCATGTGAACTTCCTAGTGGTAAGAGGAATCATCAAATAAGGTTGATGAGAACCTCAAATGCGTGGCTTATTCAAATTTCCATGATAGAAGTAATTAATGAAAAAATAATTTATTTTATGTTCTTATTATTTTCACATTATGTTTATCAAATATATGATTCAATTTATCATAATTTTTACAATGTGGTCACACTAAAAATATTAAAAATGAATAAATAAAAATCACTCACCGTTCATGATTATTTAATTTAAATTTATAGGATTTATAATTATACAATGTGATATCAAATAATCCAACAAATCCTAAATAATTAACCATGAATAATAAAATAAATAAAAATTGACATGATCATGAGATTGTTCTCCTGGTTGATCCATCAATAATATGATGGATCAATTAATTTCCCATGGGGACACTTTTTGGAATGAACTGGATCAAGTTATAGTGCCATAAAATCTCTTATTTTTAACTTGTTTATTATAGAAACTATTTACTATGACCAAATTACTATAAACTAATATTTTTATAACATTTACTCACTCACAGGTGAGGGGGTGCTCAGGAAATGAGAATACATTTTTTATCAATGAAAATGTGGACATGTAGATCCATGTACACTATATTATATAGGGAAAATATGAAAATCCTAGAAAAATATATTTAGTAATTCACTATTATAAAATAATTCCGTTATTATAATTAAAATCAAATAAAAAACTGAAACAAACATGAACCATTTGATCTCATCCCTTAATCATCCAAAATAGAATTATATTGCATAAAAAAAACCACATCACGATTAATTCAACTATAAGGTGTATGTTACTAATTAAAACAAATAAAACTATTTTTTATTCACTAAATACAAGTTGCATGGTCCAAAATTTAATATTTAGCAGAATGAAAAAATAAATTGAAAATGTAAATGATACATTATTTTTTGGTCAATAATGATATTATCTACTCATTTTTGGCATGTCGTATCATGATTATTTCAAGTCAGTCATCTTTTAGATCATCCAAACATGAAATATAGAAACAGGATCTATGTTCCATGACTATTAGGTGCTGACATGGATAATAAAATTTCTTTATGATGTCTCTTTTATCACATGATGAATACGATCTCGATGTGAGAAAGTGATGTCGGTCTGGCATTATTATTATCTCAGTCTCTCTCTCTCTAGAACATGATAGTGGTAAAGAGGGGAGAAATATTCTCTCAAAATTTGTAAAAATGATGGAATAAACTACTCATGAGTATAGTTTTTTATATGATTATGTTTTACTTTCCAAAACTCGGCTCTGGTCCCTGGAAACATGCATCCATAATTTTTGACAGTTCTGCTCACTTATGACATGACTACATTTTTCATAAAAATAAATAAAAAATTCACACTTATAACACTTAAAAATGTCATGTGATAAAATAATAATAATTAATTACATTTTTTCCTCCATAAAATATTAAATGAACCTTGAATACATAATTTTCATTAAAAAAATAAAATTTTATTATTTTTATTTATATAATTTAATAACTTGTATATACCTAGAAAAATGAATTTAATTATTATTATTCTAAACACAAATAATATAATTCAATTTTTTTACATTCAATCTTTCAAACATGGATGGTTCAACTACCTCCACAAATGGGTCACACTTATTAGTAAAATATTATTAATCTAAATAAGTGTAACTTCGGGATATATTTTTGGTGTGACCATCGAAGCCCTTATTTTAATAGATGTGAGTAATACTCACAGACCAAGAAAGGAATATATAAAAAATAAGGGGCCATATTGATACAAGGATAAGTGATAGCCTTAAAAACTACAGTGAAAATGATCAATATAATATAATCTCTTTGTCTTCTTTATTTCATAAATATATATTTACACTTTGTGTCATCATTCTTACTTGATTTATTATTTCAGGACACTAATGGATATACTTACATTATTCTATTATAGACATGGAATTAGTAAATACACTACCATTCTAGATAACTAGGCCCAAGATATCACTACTACAAAACATGCATTTAACAGTGCTGGTATTTATCAGCATGAGTAAAAAAGCGTTGTTAAATGACATCTTTATTATGGATAATGAATGTGATGGTTAGTTTAACACTTTATCAATGATATACTGTTAGTGAAAATAAATAAATCCTTTATCATAATTTTTTTGGAGATAATAAAGGACCAAATAATGAAAATGAAATAATTAAATAAATAATAAATAAAAAATATGTTTATTAAAAAAATGTTATATATTTTATTAATTATAAAAATATTGAAAAAAATTAATAAGTTGATTATACTATATATAAATTAAAAATCCTAATAAATAGTGTTTAGTAAATATATTTATATATATATATAATACTAATTAAACAAATAATCATTAAATATAATACATTGAGAAAAATATTAATCATTTTATTAATTATATAATTATTGATAATGTTAATTAATAGTATATATCAAATATATAGATATATATTAATTTATATAAATATTATTTACAAATATTAAAAAAATATTTATTTACTTTATAATAAATAGTCATATATTTAGTGAATAATTGGTTATAATATTAATTAATATGAATTAAAAATGCTTACTAAATGCATAGAGTAATGGACATATAATTGAATGCCTTTTGATTTTTAAATATAACATAGATCAAATGTGTCCTATATTTATTTCAAATATTGGTAATTAATGCATTTTTATATACAATTAAAACAAACAAATCAAATCCATTTTCCAATATTGTTAAAGACTACTTATTTTTAATTTATTCAAATTTACACATTTTAAACATGCATACACTAAAAATTAGATATTTATTAATAATGATAGAAATGTATTTGTAAAATGTATTTAAAATAAGTATTTTTTATAAATGTAGATTTACTATATTTATAAAATTAATTATTTATAATTATTAATTAATAATTATATATATTTAAATAATTATTAAAGGTTTAATAAATTCACTAAAATAACTATATATATTATATATATATATATAATTATATAAAAATATATATTTTTATTATATATATATACTTATATAAATATATATAATGATATAAATATTAATTTCTAAAAATATTTATGTAATTAAAAATAAATAAATATATATTTAAATAATTTTAAAATTATAATCAATATATTCAAATAAGGAATATATTTTCTATATATATATTTATTATGTATATATATATTTACCAATTTTTAATTTATAAATATAATTATCAATAACTTATCAGTGCTTATTAAATATGTGGTGATAAAATGAATCTTTATTAGCACTTTTTTAGTACCGATAATGATGGGGATTTATCAACACAAAAAAACACTGATAAAATACATATTTATCAAATCTAAAACTTTACTCTAGATAAATACATACCTTTATTGTCACTAAAAGATGGATGATAAATATTTTTTTTCAGTGTGTATTAGTTAAGTGCACAAAAAAGGTCTCTTTTTCAGTTATTTTTTAAAATCCCCAATAAATGTGTCCCGATCTATTTAAAAAAACCTAACTAGTTTCAAATCCATCACAATATTAGAATCATTCCATTGATACCACCCATTATCGATGGTCCACATTAGTGAATTGAATCTTGAATGTCATAAACCCGCTTGACTGCCTCCACTTTCCCAATCATCGTCCAACATTTGGTGGTCTCTTATAGTTACGGTTTTTAAATAAAACCTCAAGATCTCAATTTGAGGGTCTCAAATTTTTTTCAAACTAGTGATTTAGGCATGTGTTTTCCTATGTACATTTAATTTTTCTATCTTTATTGTTCATTTAATTTTTCATTACTTCTTCAATGATGTCATCTGTTATTTGTGGTCCACTTGACGTATACAGTTTTTCTTTTAGATTTTGAATTGGAAACTTTGTTTATGATCAAGTTTTTTCTTGAATACCTACTTGTATATCCTCTATTGGTCTTTTTAATTTGTTGTATTGAATAAAAGTTTTTCATTGTCTACATATGTACATCATCTTTCTCTACAATCTTCATTTTTCAGTGTTTAAAAATCATACAGAATAACCTCTGCTCCTAAGATAATCCAATTAAATAAATATTTATTCCACTCTATAAAAAGTGGAGGTTTTTTATTTTAAAAGCATAAAAAATGAGAAATATGATTTAGAAAACCAAATCATAGTCTGGTGATGGTACTAAGCAGCGATAAAAGTTAATTTTATACAATTCATGTAATGGAATTTATTTATTTAAATTCTGTTATAATGTTATCATGCATGGGTTTTTCATTAAAAAATTATTTTTGAAGAATTTTTTTGTATTATATTATGAGAAATTTTACTAAGGGTGATACCATATTTATTTATTTTTGATTTCTCTCTATTTTTTAAATTAGCATGGGGTTATATTTGTTTAAATATGTTGTGATACTGTTCTGTATGTTTTAAATATATTTTCATCAATTTATGTTTATTTTATAAATATAAATATATATGTATTTAAATAAATATTTTTATATCTATTTATAGGATTTTTGAAAATGTATATTGTATGGGTGATTTTATAAATATTTATTCCAAAATTATGTTTCTTGATTTCCAAATTAAGAATGGATTATATTTGTTTTCATTAAAATCTAAGTATAAATATGAATTCGTTTTTCAATAATGTGTATTATAAATTCCATTATATATATATATATGTTTAAAGTTTAATGGGATATATCTTTCAGGGATTGGTGTGTTTATCTCCCTTGTTTGTGATATATCATGTTGATTTTTATTTCTTTTTTACATCAACTTCTTTATGGACCTCCCTAGAATATCAATAATGTGTCAATGTGGATTTGGTAGCCTCCCTGGAATCCTTCACATGGGTATATCTAATTGTATTACCTCCCTATAATCCTTGGTATTGGTAGTTGTGGAGATATTACATCCCAATGGACTTTAGATGTTTTTTAATATTTATTATACTATTAATTTTAAATTTAATTATTCTTGAAGATTTAAATCACATTTTCCAAAACAATAGAATGGAATTTATCAAACTCTATATAAAAATGTTATTTTGAGGTATTCATTATTTTAGGTCCACATATATTGGTTCCCCCACTAGAAACCTTTTATTATTATCCATGTATATGAAATAAATCATTTTTATTAACATTTTTTATAAATATATTTTTATATCGTCAATTTGATTGAATAATAGTTTATTATTCATTGTTATCATATTTGGGTTTCTTATTGCTCTTTAATTTACTATATTATATTTTCATTTGTTTAGGGTATTTATTAAATTATATATTTCTGTCAAATAGTTGTAATTATTGAAATGTTTTTCTAGAGACTCATCCCCCATCTCTTTTGTAGACAACTGTCATCCTCATTAAGTTCATATTCTAAACAATCATTATCAAAAAAAATTCATGAAACACATAACCCATATATTTTATGTTTTTTTGTATTACTTTTAGCATTATTCATCTCATGGATGACTACTTATTAAATAATTTTAAGAATCATTGTTTCATGTCCACTAGAGATGAAGGATATTTCCAACAACAATATGAAATTTTAAATGTCTGATTGATGAGTTGATGATGATAAGTTGTCTATAACATTAACATTTGAATGAATTCATAGGATAACACATGTCACAGTGGAGTAATTATTTTCATAAATTCAATTACCCATATTCTTCAATATAATTAAATTATTTGATATAATAAAATTATGATATTCTCATATTTGAATTTTCTATAACTTTCACCTTTTATAATGAATATCTTATGTGAATTTGATTATTTATTATAAGAAATTAATATTTTATGAATCCTATAAGATGTATAGGAATCATAAATGGATGTACACTAATCATTTGAAGAAATATTATGAAGATGGATTTTTAGAGTGCATTATATCTGAACGAGAAAATTCATACGACCCTTCTCCAATCCTTTGTCCGTTTTTACATTGTTTTTATTCAAAAAAAAATAGTCCAAATGTTTAGGAAGAAAATTTTAGTGGAAAAAAATAGATTAGATATTTAAATGTTGGACTAAACATTGGGAAAAAATGAATGTGGACATGTATTGAGATGATACTGTGGTTTATAAAACAATTGATATAAATACTAGTGTAAATGATAATGGATATCAGATGGAAGAAATTGAAATGGAAATTGAAGATGATCTTCATGATTTTGAAAAGTTGTTTGAGGATTTAAATAGTTGTTCTAAGAACCCATTTTATATTTGATGTATGAAATACACTATAATGTCTGCCATATTGATGTTATATAATTTGAAAGCTTGTAGTAGATAGAGGGACACCGACATTATGAACTACTTGGGCTCCTTAATGACATTATAACAGAATAAAATTAACTATCATGTCAAACATATGACACTATAAAATGTTATGTTCAATGGGAATGATATATAAAAAATAAATTCATTTCCCAATGATTGTATATTGTTTCACAAGGACAATTAGTCACTCATAAAATTACCTCAATGTGGCGTAGATTGATAAAAGAAAATGAATAATGTTCATCAAAATCAGCAAGGTACATTCTTAAAATTCCTTAAAATAGAAGACAATGTTGATTTCATAAAAACCTGAGTCATCTAACATTGAATTCAAATACAAGAATTAAAAATGGGAAATTACATAATCCATCAGATTATCCTTAGTGGGAGAGACTTTATTACGTGTATCATAGAATTGGAAATGAGTAGAGAAGAATTATGTTTTATTATCTATAGATGGAATAAATCATTTTTTGTTTATAGAGTAGTAATCACAATAGATGGCCCTTCATGTTGGTAAATTATAACTTTATGCCATATTTATGCCTGAATAGATAATACAGTATGTTTTCTCTACTTATATTTGGATCAAAGAAACCCGATAATGATATTGATTTATATTTGGTTATATTGATTAAATATCTAAAATTGATGTGGGATACAAGTGTTACGATGTATGATGCTCATATAAGTGAAGAATTCACATTGAGGTCCATATTGTATGGAATGATAATTGAAATATACTCTTATGGAAATTTATCAGTCTATAAAATAAAAATAATGCTGGGATGTCCCATTTTTGAAAAACTCAAATACTCAGTTCGGTTGAAAATTTCCTCAATGATTGAGTTTTTATTACATCATAAATTTTACCTTCATAAGATAAATAACAACCCCAGACGACATCATTTGATGTGAATATCAAAAAAGGTTCAACATTTTCTCCAGTAATGGGCGTTCAAATATAAAATATATTAATCGATATTGACACTAATTTTGTTAAACAATTTTTGAAATACCTTACAAAATCAGGTTGAAAGAAGAGATAAATTATCAATGAATTATCATAATGGAATTGTTTTTATGTCATATATTTTCATGATTCCATGCATATAGAAAAAAATTATTTGATAGTGTTATAGGAATGTTTATAAATGTTTCTGCAAGAATGAAAGATGGTGTCAAGGATAGGCCAAACATGATTGAAATTAGGAAAAGAGAATAGTTGGACTGTAATAGCGGCGACATTTTAGCGGCGGAGGGACTATAGCATGAACTGCAGTGGTAGCTGTACTATATCAGGTACTGTAGAAGTGCAGGTACTGTAAAAGTAATGTTCACCAAGGGGGTCATTTGGGCCATTTAATGGGATTTTAAGCCTTGTATTTAGACCACTTAGCCTTGGGCCTTCAGGCTATGCAATGGGGCTCCCTCTACCCAGTCTAAATATGTCTTCGATCTAAATAATAAATTTAGGCTTTATCCCCAACCATTAAAAAAGGGACTAAAATCATGACTATCATGATTTGATGAAATATTTAATTCATGTTTCTTCCTATTTTATTATGCCTAGAAATGTACAACATAAATTAACAAGACTCTTCTTCAATTTCAAAACCGTATGTAGTAATTTTATAGACCCGAAAAACTTTCCCATCATCTATAAGGATGATGCAGTCATATTATGTGAATTGGAGATGTGTTTTCCACCATCATTAATTGAAATATTGGTCCAACGGATGGTTCAAATGGATAGAGAGGTTTACCTATCTGGTAATTTCTATTACATATGGATGTTCCCCATTTAACTGTTTGTGATGATTTAAAAAGGGTGTGTCAATAATAGAACTCATCTAGAATCTTGTATTTATAAATGATAAATTGTTGAAGAATATATTTAATTTTTACCAATTACCTATCAGATGTTGAAAATATCTTTCACCCAATTTCTTTTTACAGTGAATGCCTTATTGGAGAAGATATTTCTAGAAGACATGTTGTTACAATTACCTTAAAAAATCAGAGAAATAACACAATTATATTTTATATACTATTGATGATTTTCACCCATACATTGAATTCCAAAAATAAATTATAAGAGATTTGAATCCAAGGTATGAAGGATGGATATCAAATACTCATAATCAATACTATATAGGATGGTTCAGAGATGAAATTTATTGGGAGTTATCTGAAAATTTGAATTCAATTACCGACTGTCTTTAATGGATGTCCATGAGACCAAATGAAAATGTTATATCTTACAATGGTTTTGTAATCAATAGATATAAAATCTACAAAAAATAACGTGATGAATACAGTATAATGAAAAATAGTGGTGTGACGCTTTGGGTTTATGTGATTTATATATTTGGTTCCATTGATAAAAATGAAATTTATGCAAATATGTCATAATTTTAAATCAAAAAATAAATATATGAGATGTATTATACAACATTTAAAGTTATGATTTATCATTGAAAATGGGTTGACAATATCAATGCAGTGAAATTTGATAAAATGGGCTTCGTGAAGATGAATTATAGGGTGGAAGGGGAAAAAGATGATATGTTTATAATGGAACCACATTGAGTACAAGTATTTTATGTATCTGATCCTTCAAACAAGAATTGCTTCATTGTCTTGATGGAATCTAAAACAAATATTGGGATAGATGAAAATTCAATCGAGGATGACCCTTTCATTAGGAGATCACAATCACTTCACGTTGTCCCCAACATAAAAAATATCTTGTATGTTAGAGGGGACCCTAAAGAGTGGTCTTGGATTTTCTATAGATGAACCAAATCCCTAAAACATTTTAAAATATGGAGTTCAATGAGAAGTTAAAAGTGTTTTTTAATATAATATGTTATTCTTCATAATATTATATGTTCACTACTATACTATCATAATCTAAAATTAATGTTTTTCTACCGATATAGACAATGTATTCTGCATAGGTTGATGTTACCAATCCCTTGAAAAATAAAATATAATGAAGGTAACCCATTGTAAATATATAAACAAAATGTTATGATAAACTTTTTATATTTTTTTTTAAAAAATTAACTTATGAAATATTGATTTAATTTTCATAGTGTTTTATAGTGTTCAATTATTTAAGATGATTTTGATCAATATTTCATTCCTTTGAAGGAAGATAAATACTACTGTCTCTACTTAATCACTTGGGTAATCTTATTATTTTCATAGTAAATTAAATTTCCATATAATTAAATTAATGTTTCATATTTTCTATCATGTTATTTCTTTTTAGTGTTACTCATAAAATACTTGTTTTCTAACATAGGGTGATTATTTTTTTCATGTTTCGGTGTTGTATCCATTATTCATGCCTTCGTGTACGAAAACCTCGCCATAATTTTTATCCCTCAAAAACTACTCACCGACGCAGTGTTTCATTTATCACATTCCTTAAATTTCCCTCCCATGACTTCATAGTAATAGAAACGACGTTGCCTCTACTCAATCACAAAGGAAATCTTGATGTTTCTATAGTAAAATATTTGTCTATAGAATTAATGTATTGTTTCATATTTATGTTTTATTTATTTATTTTTAGTAATAATCACCTAATAATTTTTTCTTATATTGGTTGACTATTTTGTTTGATTTGGGGTGGTCTATCCATTTATCATGCCTTTTTGCAAGAAAAATTCTACTGACTTCTTCTCCCTCAAATAGCATTCACACATCTAGTGTTGGAATATAGCACCTTCCTTCAAGTACCCTCCACCGCTCTCTCACATAGGTAATATTAATTTTACATAGTAAAATAATTGTACATAGAATTAATGTATTATTTCATATTTATGTTTATTTTATTTATTATTATTATTAATCATATAATAATTGTTTTCTTATACAGGTGGAATATGTTTTCTAGGTAAGGTGGTTTTTTCTAAGCTAATCATGGACTGTTTATAATTTATTAAAGAAAGCCAATGGATATCATGGTAACAATGATATTTAGGATATTTTTGAGACTTTTGGATGTGTATAAATCAGAAACACCTAAATCTAACACACATTTTGACATGTATGACTCTATGTACATATTTCTAATTAAAATGGACATTAATTTTGGTAATATAAATAAATTACATACTCAGAAGTGATAAAACTTATTCACATTGTTTTGATACTTGATGAAAACATTCTATAAGTAATTTATGACATGCAGGAATCAACCATGACTCAATACGATAGATTTCTGGAATAATATGAATCAATATGTCTATTATCAGTTTAAAATCATCATTTGACATGAAATAGTGTCACTTAATGAAAAATAAGAAAACACACTCATATTTTCATGATAATTTAGGCAATTGATTCATAAATCCATTATGATGTGTAGAAATCAATATCATGTAAAAATAATACACGATTTGATCCATATGATTTAAAGTTCATGTTTCATGTTTAAAATGATATTTTAGAAAAAAAGTAAAAGTGACATACTGAAAAATGAGAAAACACATTCAAATTATTTTGATTCCATAGGAAGACAGTCCATATGTTATTTAGAGAATGTAATAATCATATTCACCTCAATCATATGCACTATATGTCCACTATGAGTCTAAGTGAGTCTTTATTTAAAATTGACATTAATTTTAATAATAAGTAAAATTGTCCTACTAAAAACCAAACAATTAGTTTCATATTATTTTGATAATTTAGAAAAATGATCCATATTTAATTTGAGATGTGTATGAATCAGCCACACCTCAATCTAACACGTGGTTTGCCGAGTATGACTCAACATGCATCTTTTTATTTAAAATGACATCAATTTTAGTAAAAAGGACAATTCACCTAGTCAAAACTGAGAAAATGAATTCATATTTTTTACATAATTTAGAAAAATAATCCATAAGTTATTTTCTATATGTGAGAATCATCAACACCTCAATCTGATACAAAAAGTGTCCTGTATGACTCAATGTGTCCATTATTACTTTAAAATCTACATTTTAGTATAATGAGTGTCACTTAATAAAAAATGAGCAAACACACTCGTATTTTCATGATAATTTATGAAAATGATTCATAATTCATATTTTATGTGTATAAATCAGTCGCACATCAAACTGATACATTATGTGATTAATATGAGTCAATGTTCATGTTTCAAATTTAAAATGAAATTTTTGTAAAAAAGATAAGGGACATAATCAATGGTGATAAAAAACATTCATATTGTTTTGATACTTTAGTAAAACAACCCATATATCATTTTAGACGTATATGAATAATCCACACCTCAATACGACATATGGTGTGAAAGGTATGACACCGAGTGTATCTTTTTTACTTAAAATTGTGATCTATTTTAGTAAAATGGACAACTAACCAACTCAAAACTGATAAAACGCGTTAATATTGTTTTGATACATTACAATAATTAACTATAAGTCATTTTTGACATGTAGGGAACAGTCACACATCAATATGATACATTATGTTCCCTGTATGACTCGATGCCTTTGTTGTAAGTTTAAAATCAACATTTTAGGTAAAAACATTTCAGCCCATGAAAAATGATCAAACATGATTCAATTTTCATGATAATTTAATAAACCAATTAAAAATTATTTTTTAATGATTAATAATTTGTCTAACATTAAACCAATATATGATTTGATCAGAATGAGACAATGTGCATGATTCCAGTTTAAAATGGAATTTCAGTAAAATACACAACTAAAATACTCAAAACTGATCAAATGAATTAGTATTTATTTGATACTTTTTAAAAATTATCCAAAAGCCATTTGAGACATATATGAATCATCCACACCTAAATATAACCCTCGGTATATCCATTATGTCTCCATGTTCATGTTTTTTCTAAAAACTTATCCGTCAATTTTATTAAAATGGATAACAGACTTGCTCTAAACTGACCAAACACATTTGGATTGATATAATACATTATGAAAATTATCCATAACTTCTTTTTTTTGTATTAATCAACTAAAACTAAATATGATACATGATGTTCCTGGTATGACACACAATGTACTTTATTAATTTAAAATTTATATTTTATAGAAAAAATTCTCCCTCAATGAAAAAAAATCAAATGCGTTTGATTTTTCGTAATATTTCAGGAAACAAATTCATAATTCATTTTTTCTTAATGGAATAAGTTTCACAAAAATCTGATTCAAGATGTGATCCAATGAATAAAAAGTGAGTGCTTACAATTGAAAATGTAAATTTAGTAAACAAGGAATCTGATGTACTCAAAATTGAGACAATGCATGCATATTGTTTTGATTTTCAAGGACAATAATCCAAAAGACTTTTGAGAAGTATTTGAATCAGATGCACCTCAATATGATGCAAGGTGTGATTTGTATGACTCCAAGGGAATATTTTTATTTAAAATTGACATCAATTTAAGTAAAATTAGCACTTTATATTATATTATAACTTTATATTATTAATAACATAATAATTATTTTCTTATACATTTTAATTATTTTTGTTGAGTAAGGGTGGTTTGTTCTACAATTTCACGAGTCGAGGTTAGGATTAAAAGGTAAAGGATCATTGATATTTTTGAATATATGTAATAATTTGTGTTTATGTAATTGCATACTACAATGTTTGAAATGTCTACAATATAGTGTTTATTTCTTGTTTCTATGTTTTAAATTTCATTTAATTTAAATTTTGTGTTGTGACTTTTTTTTGTTGATATCTAGTGTGTTTCTGGGGTTGTGGTGTGCTATTGTAGCACATTATGTAGGTGATGTAGTGTGTAGTTGCAGCACACTACAGTATAACCCTTTATCGGTGCTTTTAATATTGGTGATAAAGGTACACTTTATCAGCCCTTTTATAAGCACTGATAAATGATCTGGGCATTTATTCTCTCGTAGGTAGTCAGTGAATTTATAGCACTGATAAAAGCCATTTATAGCACTTTTAAAGGCATATTTTGTAGCATTGTATATCATCCTTTAATGAATTTAAAAATACTATCATGATCATTCCATCAATGGAATACCACAACTGACACACCCAATTCTAGCTCCCTCACCATAATATAAATATCATGGTTTTCATCATTCAGTAATGTATGAAATACAATTGTATACAATAATAATGGTCCCATGTCATGTGACCAATACACATGCTCATAAATAAAAATAACCAATAACACCTGAAACATGTGGTGTTCCTATTGGAGGGTTTATCCCCGTATTCCCTTTTACCCGAGATCACTAAGTGAGAACACAGTTAGAAGAAGTCTCAATGCATAGGAGCCCCCATCACTTGATATTTAGAGATCAAATGTGTCTTGTCCGTATGATTTATCTAGATTATAGGAACTATGTATATGCTTATAATCATATTTTATCAAGGATCTCATTATAATTGATAACTTCAATAAAATGTTTTTATGTCATGTAATCTTGGGAATTTCCATGTAAATATTTTATAAAGATTAATTTTCACTATTATTATAAAATAAAATCATGCATAACTCCTTGTATACATGATATGAAAATTTAAAAGTACTACTTAATTTGGGTCTAGAGAACCCTCTTTCACGAAATAATATAAATGAATGAAATTTTATGTCTATAAGGAAAAGGTAATTTGATATATAATTTAAGAAAAAATATAACTGGATGAAATAAAGGAGTTCATTTCAACTTTTTATTCCATTATTTTAGGACTTACATATGTGAAATTTTTTGATGGAGTGTAAAATGTATATGTGTTAGAGTAATAACATATGAATTTTTAACAATTATTACATGAATTTAATTTATAATTCCTTAATAAATTACTATTTAATTTAGAAGTAAACACGTATATTTTATTTTTGAAAAAAAAAATAAATTAAAATGAAAATTTTCTTGAAAATGTGTTTTAAATTTCTTTAATTATGCTGAGATAATATTATGAAGAAAGGACTACATTGATTTTTTGTTGTTTATTAATTTGTCAGAATTTATATCGAATAAAAAGAAATATGTATTGGTATATATTTTTATTATTGAAAAAAATACTTTAGTAGAAAAGTATTGACTCCTTATAGAGATGAAAATTACATATCACGTAAGTAAATAGTAAGACAACACCTATATACATAATCATTTCCCACCCGATATCTATTGTAGGATGATAACAAAAATAGGCAGAAACCACCATACCTATGTCATTTTCTCAAAGTTAGTGTAGTAAACAAGTCAAAAACATGTCATTTAAATCCTTATACATCTATAACAACCATCCCAACACTAGACATGCCACATTCACAATTTATCCCAAGGATCCCTCACTTCTGAAATCATCATCATTTTATATTGTAGGACCTAAGGACACCACGAGGGGGGGGGACTAGGGTGAAAACTTTTTCTTCTAAAATTATAATTCTTGTTCCCACATTGGTAGAAAGTTGTTAAAAAAATATGATGGATATTAATAACAATAAAACAATCACATGCACAATGACACACAACACTTTTACATGTTTCCCCACTAATGGATACGTCCATGGAGGATACACCGAATGTGTATCAGTCATATTAATTGCCACTAATCTTTAGTAGTTTTCGATTATAAGGCTCAGTGAAATTAAAATTGTTCTAGGCTCATTACCTTTACAATAGTTTTGGGATAACTCACTACTTCCCACAGAACACTTCCATTGACTCCCCTAGCTCACTGTATTTTCAAAATTCGTACTCAGTTTATCGACATGAATGTCTTTTCAATAGATTCAAATTAAAATATTTGTATCCATTTAGCATGAAAAAGTTATTTGATCAACGACCTATATAGATACACACTAAAATCCCTATCCACTTAAACCTGATATTCAATACTATCATTTTATAACCCCATCAAAATTCTCAACCCTTTACAAAGTACAACCATTCATCGGAACACACCTTCAAAGAGAACAATACTTCATAGAGCTCACTGCGTGGTAGTGCTCACTACTTCATAAAGATCACAACTTTTCAGAGTTCACTAATTCACAGAACTCACTACATTGAAAATATCAATGCTTCACAGAGCTCAACCCTTTGCAGGGCACAGGTCTTCATAGTGAAAACACCTTCACAAATCTCAACTTCCTTTGAGGAGCCCATTATCACCACGAAGCTCACTGCCTTTGCAGAACACTGTATATAAATAACCTCAATTAGCCAATTTGGAACATCCCTTCTTTTTGAAACACTCAATACATAGAATCATTGACTTCATTCAAGACCAATGTATTTTTTTCACAAACCTCATGATCTCTTTGAAAAAATGCTTCACATAGAACCCCTTTCATTGTAAAATTAGTGTGATTGTGTACTTCCTATCATATGTTCAGGAGGATTAGATAGGGGTGGCCGCATATATGTTGTTGCGGTCTAATGTGGTGCTCCGCATCCTCGAGTATGATTTCTAGATCAGTAAAAAAACTTCAAGAATCATATCCCATTACAAAGCTCAACTGAAAATTCCCATTCATAATGATTGTCATAACTATAGTGATTTCTATCAAGTCTTATTGTGCCTCCCCAATGCACCACTCACAAATCCATACATCAAACCATTACACTACCACAATTCAAATGTTATCATTATCAAAATTTTACAGCGTCTCAAATAGAAAATCACCCCTTCTTTGAAATCCTCAACCAATTAATTGAGAAATCCCAGTCTTTTCCAAATTTATGAATTGTTGATTCAAGAAGAATACCTTTCAAAAATCTCAAAGCTGTAATTATCTTAATCCAAGAGTACAACTTCACTATATTAATGTCTTAAAGAAATAAACTTCATTAAGACCATATTAATGAAACTCATTCCTTTTACAAATTTTCACGTGGTATTCAAAAAACCACTATTATCAGTGCTATCGATTCTCTAAATTTTGGAACCCCAAAAATTTGGCAACACTAGAAAATGACATCACCTTTAATACTACTTACGGGTTGAACTTTATGAACCCTTACCTAGAAATCTCCATGATCATCCATGATAGAATTGATAATAGACTCCAAACATAATCCCTTTTCTGCAATGACTAGCCATGCTGATCCATAGTAATATCCTTCTATAAAGAACTCCTACCATGATATATACCCTTTGATAGATCAACATCAGCATCGTCAGATTTTCCAATAAGACGTGAATATTCTTGGAAACAACTTATAAACTACTTTCCATAATAATACTTTCATTATAAGTTCTCCAAACATCTTATGATATTTGTTAAATACAATTCAACAATGTATTGTCTGGTTTAGGACATTCTCATAATCCCAATGATATCTTCAATTATTCATATTCACATAATCCCGGATGAAATAATGTATATCTCCTCAAGTAATCTTCTGAATGAATATCGTTACATAGAAAAGTACATCATGACCTCTTTTTTGGATTATTAATTCCAAAGAACAATAATATTCTCTCCATATCAAAAAGTGGATGATTCTTCAAACACATTCAATGTTGTAGACAAGGTGTCACAATTGACACACATTCTTTAAACTAAATACCAGGTCACAAATCATTTGACATCACATGGTTTTGAGTTGATTAATCATGAAATCCAATTCTATGATTCTATGACTATTCTACAATAGTCATCTCTTCAACCAACCACCATAAACATTGGATCTTTTTCTTCATATGTTGGTCAACATTGATAACATTTGACAACCTTTGCAACAAATAAAACTCATACAAAAAGGTTATCCCAACATATATACCATATTCTCACATAAAATGATTATCCAAATACCTTTATTTTCTACATTTAGTAGTTACATGCTTCCATGAACCTCTATGAAAACCCATTTTCCACATGAAAACTATTTTACATGAATAAACCATTGATCCACAATGAACTAGATCAAGCATCGTGCATCTCCATTGACCATCATCTTCCCCACTTCAATGATCATTTCATTCCATATCATATATTTTAAACTCAACATGTGATGTAGAGTCCAACCTATTTCATGTAACCTACATGCCTAAGCCTCATAAAACCATATAGCGAAGGATCACATGTGATTTATGAGACATCAGAAGGATCATTAAAGGCATCATATCCTATCACTCAGTCATATTATGTGAAATCATGAACCTATTGAAAAGTTAATTTATAGTCCAAAATACTAAGTTGGACCCAAGTTTAATCCTTATAAGTCCTTGGCCTTGGGAAACCAACAAAAATTTATGAAAATATATAATATTTACTATAGATATATTGTATGTTCATGGAAAGGGTAAACATTGCTTCTCTGAGTATTTTGTAATAATGTTCCCAAGGATTTCATTGGTGAGATATACTATTTACAAACATCCTTCATCCATGAAAAAAATAGTGGATAGTCATTAGAGGGGTTAGAGAATTTCATGCATTTATTTGTATCCCAAGAAAACGAGTCTAAAAGAAAATCACATGGTATTCATCACTTTTTCAAACCATAAACATGGAATATATAGAAAGAATGAGTAGGACCTCATTACATTATTCCAATTATTATTTAATGTGAAAAAACTATCATAAACAGGGATTCAACATTCTCTTGGGGGTTGTAACCTTAATATGTGAGAAGATGATGAAGTAATATCTATGTTTTTTATTTTCAACACTATGATAAATTTCATCACAATATTACAGATTAATCGATATATTTAATGTAAATGATGAAATTATTATAAATTTGTTTAAGATATTTTAAATTTTATTTTATCATAGGTGTAACTGTTATTGAGACAACCCTTTTCTGATTTGGTTTTCTATGCCTCATTACTTATTATTTCATTATACTCTCTATAAATAAAGTTTTAATTTTATTTTTATTTTTGAACCATAAAAAAATACTAATTTATAATGCCTCATATGATTCCTGAAACTTACTCCCCTATTATATCTAAGGTACCACCTTGAATACACAATCTATTTCTATTTAATGGAAATCATCTTTTTTGAAAATGATTACTTTAAATGGGAGACCATGGTTATTGAGATTTTTATGATCAGATGAGATATATTAGAGGGAAAGGGACACCGATGAGGGGTTCTAGGTAATCTATAAGATAGGGGAAGAAGATCTTCCCCACAGTTCAACATGTATCTTATATTATAGATTATTGTATCCTGAACATTTTTTCTTATCATTTACAGAGATAAAAGAGAGATTACATGTGTTGTTTCTTTCTACACCATGGGGGAGAAACAATAAACATTAATATAATCAATTTCCCCATGGATGAAAAAGATCCATCATTATGCTATGGTGTTTCGATGTTTTATCATCTGAAGGAATTTTTTAAGGATGTTTTGTTCGGTGAACCATGGTTGGAGGAACCAAGACATCAATTTATTTTTGTAATGAAATTATTCATGGTGAGGATATATCTGATGGATTTGAAAAAATAGTATTCTTAGAATCATTAGAATGGTTGATCTCAACTACATGAAGTTGATCCTCAAGTAAGGGGGTCCCATGATGGTTTATATTATTGTGTTCATTTTATTACTTGTATATACTATATAGTTATTCCACACGTTTTTATCATTTTATCATCATACAATCATTTATTTTTTTTATAGTTTACTCATATGATAATTTTCCCCTATATATATATAGGATATTTGTACAATGTATGCCAATCCTTGATTATTTTACTACATTCCATTTATCTTTTCTCCAACCTGGTATATCTGTGTAAATTTCAATGCTTCTTGAATTAATTTAATTCTACTATAAATTTATTTTTTTAATAGAAGTTTATTTATTTTGAGTTTTTTGTTTATTCTTGGTACTTTTTTGTTCATGTTTCGTCACTACATGATACTAAGTCAATTAAAGATTGTTTGTTTGATTTGTTATGTTCGAGAACCATATTAATGAGTTATTGTATGTAAATTATTTAATCTAAAATTTAATTTTATCATTTTTTATCTATGATTTGATGAATATTAATTTAATAATTACCAATACTAGTTTTTATAATTTCTTTAGGTTACAAACTGATCTAATTACACCTTACACGTGTCATTATTGATAGTTTTTATATCATATTATTGTTATATTAGATATTTAATTGTATTTATTGGAATAGAACTTCTATTTGATGAATATATTTATTATGAAATAAGAATATTTAACATCATGTTAGGATTTATTTTTTGTGTTTTTCACTAAAGCTATGCACATGGGATCCTAGTTATTGAATGTAGACTAATACATCATAACATCCATCAATAATTGGTATCATAGTGAAATTGGGCATAATTTTGTGTTTTAAAATATTCAAATTATATTTATTCATTTGAAAAAATTATTTGGTCCATGTATTTTATGTTTCATCTTTTTTTGATAAATTCAATTCAGGTAGGTCATACTCTCACTAAATGAAAATTTTCATCTGTAATAATTTTTTTGTATTCTGATTGCTCTATAACCAGGTTTCTTGCCTATATGAGCACAATATAGATCTCTTAGTTAGTGAATAATTGTTTTTTCTCAATTTTTGGGGTAGGAAGTGGTGATATTTAGGTTCACCAAGGCGACTGTGTCTTTGTTTGCTGTGATATTTGGTTATAAGGTCCTTTAATTTTATTGGTCTCCCTTGTTCTACTTATTTTCCTTGGGAGGTATTTGGTATTTAATTTTTTAAATTTTGTCTCTATTTTTTTTCCTAGTTTGAGATATATATTTATGTGTTAAATTTTTTTGAGTATTTATTGAATCTGAGAATTGATTGGAGTAGAAATGTAATATGAATACGACATGTTATGATTGAAATTAGTGTGTTTTATTTGAGGAATTTTCTAGTTATATCGTGTGGTACCATGATGTCATTAGAAATCCATAGTAGTATTTTGTTCTCCATTGAAAGTGGTTGGATTCTATTGGATAAATATGTTTTTCATAGGTTTAGTGATTTTTCATTTAAACCTTGGGGAACCATGTTGTTTGAAGTGGTTCTCAATTGATGAGGAACTTCTATTTTCATATTTTAGGTAGTGTGATCTCCTTTGTTGGACATTCTGAAACCCCTATTATATTAGTTTGGTCATTGGTTTATTGGGGTTTAGGAGGAGCCTTTTTTTTTCATTTTTATAAAATCTTTGTTGAAAGAATTAAATTTTTTTAAATTATAGAAAATTTTTAATTATCTATAATCGTTTTAAATACATTAAGACAATTTTTCCGTTTATTGAATGATACAACAGTTTCTGATGCCTGTGTGGATGAACTTCTGAGGTGGTTTCAAAATCCTCAATATAATTCCATTAGAGGAAAAATCGTGTGTTTTTAATCATGATTTTTAGAATAATTTTGAATCTGATTATATTTTTTATATATTTATAAATTCATTAATATGGGCAGCTTGTATCATGTTTATGTATGTTAGGTGGACAGCTTACACTCGTACCCTATTAAAAATAATTTATTTACGATGAGATTATAAAATTAATGGTTATGGGTGGTGTTGAATCATTGTAATATTGAATTAAATGAATAATTCAAATTGAGTATATTTTCAGGTTTAGAGTTTTAGAGAATTAGGACATAACTATTACATCTCAAAATATTACAAAGTAGACACTTCTACCCAGTTTCCATTTTTTCAAAAAAATAATAACTCTTGAAAAAAAGGGTCATGTCTAGTTCCATGTTTTTGACAACATGCCTTTTCCATGATCATATCCATGACCATATTCATATTTATGTCCTGTGAAAAACATTTCAAAACATGGTATGAGCATAAAAATATCAGTAAGGGTTATAAAAAAAGAATGAAAACATTAGTTCTAAATTACATAAATAACATAGTCTCTTTGACATACCTTATGAAATCATAAGGTTTTTGATTAACACATTGAAAACATAAATCATAAAGGTATCTTGTGGCATAAATGTCATACTTACATTGTAGCTATCACAGGTATGTAGGGAGTTACATTTGAAATAACCATCGTGGTATATTCCCTAAATCTCTTTGGATAACCATTCACATTTACCTCTATCATGTTACCCAATGCATTGGAGAGCTATCTCGGGCTCACCCTCCCTAGGTTTATCATGGAACCACCTGTATGCATAAACAATGCGCAAGAACCATAACATATTCATAACACATAAAACAAAAATAAATGAAATATAACATTTCAAAATTTTAATGACAATATATAATTTAAATATATTGACATAAAAAACCATTATCAAAACCATTTTCAATACCAAAATACGTAAAAAGAGTATATGGTATTTATTTTCCTTTTAACAACATTCTAGCTTGTTAAGGAAGACAAAGATCAAATAATACTCGCGATGGTGGAAAAGGTCGTTGTCACCACTTACGTTAAAAAAAATTCATTTTTTTGTTTAGTAAATCGCCACATAGGAAAATATTCCCTTTTAATGAAATTAAAAGTCAAAGGTATTTATACAACATTTTTGAGAATACAACAATATATGCCTCAATGAAAGGATATTGAGATGAAGTCCCTTACCTCGTGTCCGACATGACTCGATTGTTGTTTAATCTCCTGAATAACAAACTAATGTTAATTTATACTTTCTTAAGGAACTTTTTAAAGTTTATTATTCCTTTCATATCACTTATTACCATGTTATAAAAAATATATAATCATTTATGTTATTAATAGTTGTTTCATCGATATTTGGTACTTGATTAAAAATGAACACATTATAATAACAAGTTGTCCATGTGGTCAAATATACATTATCTTAAAAATGATATTAATGATATAGATATCATATATATCATATATATCCAGTATATACATGTATTTATATTAGTACATAACATTTTGAGGTAAAAAAATTAAATGCACCGTTCATGGAGATGGCAAGTCGTACGTAAGTATGAACGCTACGTTCATTTCCATTTTTTATTTTGATGGAATTAAAACATAGAGATTCATATGTATATTATAATTACAGTATAATATCTTAAATAACATCATTAACACCATCCTTTATTCATCCCACATAAGGCAGTAACGAGTCATATCCCTTTGAGGGAGCTGTAGTCCGCACTTCCTAAAATGAAATTATCGCGTTTACCCATTTTTTAAACCATAATGATATTCTATAAAGAAAAAATACAGAAGAATAAAGAAAACATAAACATAATATATATCATATATAAATACAGTTCCATCATAATGGACACCATGAGAGGTGGTAGTAGATAATTGAGTAATCATCATTTCGTGAGGCATTAGTTTTCCATCAGCATAAAAATTATGTTATTTACAGATTAGATAGAGGTGTCTGTATGTTTAGTTAAAATCATTCTCATAAAAACATCATAGTACATTGAGGATACTGTTGGTGTTTTTAAATAAAGGAATAACAAGATTTTATGGGGTTGGAGAATTGAAATAAAATAAAAGAACTTAAGAGAAGACGTTACCTATTAATCGGGTAACTCCATTTTGATTGAACCGAAAGGGTTTCTTGAAGTGCTTTCTGCCTATGGAAAGTCTTCTATGTTGAATAGAGAAATCTTGTGAGATTATTGGAGAAGTGTTTTCACAAGGCAAATGCTTGAGAAGTGTGATCAATGGGTTATAAGTGAGTGATTTTTAAGGGTGATGAGGGGCTCTTTAGGAATGATTGAATCAATTATTTTTTTATAACATCTTCTTCAGTTTCAAAAGGTCAAATATTCGTTAATATCATAATTAAGATGACTCATCGTCAAAATAAAATAATCCAATAATAATTGGTCAGGTTTTGGTTATTGTTTTAATATTTATAATATTATTTATTTAAATTATTTATTAATGAGTTAAGTATTTCATCATTATTATGTCATAAATAATTTAATTTTTTGAAGTCAAAAATTTATAGAAAAATAACATGATTTAGGAAATTTTTTTAGATTTATAATGAATATTTATATTTTAAATGATAACTTATATAACCCCATGTAAAAAGTTATTTACTAAATGATATTTTCTTTTGTCATTTTTATCTTTACATTAAATTAATTAATATAAAATGTCATTATTACTCCCATGTTTCTCCATGGGGTCCCAAATCCGACCCAATGATTCCCATGGTCGGATATGTATCATCCAATAGTATTAGGATACATGTTAGTGTAATTTAATATTATTTGAATATTATATTTTACCCTTATATACTATATTTAACTTCTAATCATGGTAAATAAAATATTTACTGCCGTAAATATTTAAAATGTCTAAAAATGAAATTTAACTATTTACAAAATTTGTTCCTACTGATTCCCAATATGTAATAAAATTTTCTAAATTTAAAACACGTAATTGGTATAACTTAATTAAATATTTATTTCCGCAGTCAAAACAAAAATTGTGTTTTTATGAAATAATAACTATCAAAAGATTAACACTTGTTTATGTCCAATTTCAAAGTGAAATTAATTACAATGTCCAAAATTCAATAAAATAGTAAAATTGTAGTCTAATTACACTTTAGAACCAATTATAAAGATAATATAACCATATAAATAAATTATATTAAGAAGAACTTTTGAATTAAAATACATTTTTTTGCACAATTCATTAAAAAATGAACTTTATCCAAAAAATACCCAAAACATTCCCAATGTAAATTTTGATGTCCCTAATATAATGAAGAATTTTATTTTTTCAAATATAACAAATAAAAATGTCCAAAATTATATTTAATGATGGTTCTCCATCAAAATGCGGTAAATCGACCTTTTAAAGAATGTTAGAGTATTTATGCTTAGATTTATTCACATTTTAAGCCACTAAATTTTATTAGATAAATGTAAAAACAATTTACAAACATGAATAATCATATTTTAGTTAGTTATAATCATTCCATCCGATAAAATGGCTAGGCGTTAACTTCCAATTAAAATAAAAATACTATTTTATCAGTGTGCAACGTAAGATTTCAAAGAAACCCTCTATTTTGTATTTGGTATGCTATCAAGCATAGCATCCCCTTTAATGTAAAATTAATATTTGATTGAAAAATATTAATAATAATTCAAATGTATTATTCTTTATTTACTTGGGATGTTACACCAGGAGTGACATGTCTCTACATATTAATCGTGAACCCGACCACTTTACGTGGTCCTTCTAACAAAAAATCCACCATGGGGGATAAAGGATGTGAATGAAGGTTAGAATCACCCCTCCTATATCTAAGAAAATTAAAACTATTTATTTCCTCTTTGGAAAATTCTCAACTAAGATATGTGAGATGGAATGGAATAAAATTTCACTCATAAAAAATCCTCCATAGAGCTTGAATTAGAAAGGCTTCCTTAGGGATTTTAGGAAGATATTGGAGAGTGGTTTCATTCATAGGTGGAATTTATATTTACTAAAATTAAACCTAATATTTTTAGATATAAATTCTACCTTGAAGTCCTAAATGTGATATAGACTAACATTTATGTTAAAATTTCTTCCAAACTATAGTTAGAAATTAAAAAATATCATGGATATATAGATTCAATTTGAAAGACATGTCTTTCTAATCAATATAAAATGATTATGAAACTATGTAGAGATCTATAATTTAGATATGTTTTCGAAATCTAGAGAAAATTTTTTGTTTCCCTAAGAACGCGTTCCTTATAGTGAAATTAGAAAAAATGATTTTTGGTTGTAATTTTTTATGAGGGAAAGTTTTTCATATGTGGCCCCAATATCTCATTTTGGTCTTCTCTATTCTAAAAAAGGGTTTGGTCCTATTGGTTATATACTTTACATGTTAAAAAAAAATATTGAAAAATAAATTGATATTAAAAAATATAGAAAAAATAAAATTTTACATGACACAAACATTGTTATTTAAAAACATTACATTTACAACATAAAACATTTAGTAGCCTATTTATTTTTAAGTACTATATTATTAATAAAATTATTATGAAGTATTATGAATTATTTTATTTTAGTTGAAGTTATTAATTACATTTTCAGTAAATATTAATTATATTATCAACCATTTTCAATAATTAAATTAACAAATATGAATACTAATATAAATGATAGTAATTAGTCTGATATTAATATTTTTAAACATAAATCTTAATTAAAATAAAATTGTTGAAAATGTAATTATTAAAAAATTATTTTAACACTTTATTAAAAATATAATTATATTTTCAAATATATTTATAAATTAATATTTATAATAATATATATATATAAATATATTTATAACAATATAATTATTCAAATATATTTACAAACAAATTCACCAAATATTTTTTTAATTATATATAAAAATTTATTTTTATTTATATAATTATTAATATATATATATAATTGAAAATATGTATTCACAAATATAATTATAAATATAAATTTATAAAAATAAAACTATTTTAATACTTAAAAATATAAATATATTGTATATTTATATGAAAAATATAAATATATTTATATAATTATAAATATATTTAATGAATGGTAAATATGTAATTATAAGTAAATATTTTTAAATATTATAATAAATAAATATATATATATAATTTTATTTATTTATATATTTATGTATATTAATATAATAATAAATATTTCAAATATATTTATTATATACATATTTATTTATTTATTTATTAAAATAAATTTATAATATTCTAAATATATTGAAATAATTTTAAATAAATAATTATAAATTTAATTATAAATATAAAATTTTATAAATATATCGATAAATATATATTACAAATTATGTTTTGGGTTTCAACAGGGTTCTGGTTTGAATAATGTTACCCAAACCCACCTTGATTAAAAATCAGATAATTATTTTAAATAATATATATATATATATTTAATAAAAATATATAATAATAGAAATATATAATTATAATTATATAAACATATATATAGTTTAATAAATTGTATATAAAAATTATAATTGAAAATGTAAATATATATATTATTCTTAAATAAGAGAATGAGGTGAGTGAAAGATGAATTTAAGCTCACCCTTTTTCTAGAAAAGGCCACATCATTTTGAAATTTCCCCTCCCATTTCACAAATTAAACAAACTTTAGTCCCATTTAATTAAAAAAAGTCCGAAAAAAAATATTTTTTCTAGGATGTTGTTCTATGTAAGTAGGTTTTTTCATTTGGGTGGGGATTGTGGCCATGTTTGTTAGTTGGTCCTGGGATAGTTTTAATGGTCATACTATTCTTATATTTTTTGGTTTATATTTTTTTGATTATGGACTAAAAATTATGTTCTTGGATTAGTTAATTAATATTATGATTATATTTATTTGACATAATGATTTGTTGAGTCATCGTAAAATTTGGGTTAAGGTGAACCTCTATTGGTTTATTGCAGGCCTTATGGTGCTATGTTTGTGATTTTTTTGGGTACTATTAATCTTCATTGCATGACATAATAAATTAAATGTATTTATTCCATATAATGAAATAGTTAAGTATGGATAAAGTAGGTGACATATTTTTGGTTAATTTTTATTTTTCATTTCATTGCTTTTTTTATTTTTTATTTTTTATTGTGTTTTTTTGTGTGAATATCGTTATTTTTTTATAATGTTTTTAAATAATAGTGTTCTTAATTGAGAATCAAAAAATAATTAAAGACACTAATTATTTTGAGGGGAATCTTATAATTTGAAAATTCAAAGGCTAAATGATTATAATAAATTTTCCATTCTAATTATTTCAATTTGAAAAAAATATTTTTTGATAAATTATTAAAATCTCTCCCGATGAAGGACTATTCAATGTATATTTTCTTGTATTAATAAATATTATAATATTTTTATCATTTTTATGAATGTAACTTGATTTCTTCAAATAATATTGAGTCATGTGTTATCTTCTATACCTTATTGTGAGGATATTTCATAACATTAAGAGGATGACAAATTATGTCAATATTATTTAGGTAGTGGTGATTTTAATCCCTTTTAACACATATAGGAACATTTATATTATATATTTCTTCAATCCTTGAAAAATAATGAATAATAATGTTTTTTAAGATACAATAAATACAATTTATCCTTATGTATCTCTATATTAAGTATTGTTTATGATTATTTTTGAGATTACGTTTTGGGAAATGGGCATTTTGGGTAACATGATTATATTATTATATATACATACATCCAGTGAACATAATTCAATTCATGATACCGTATATCCTATGTTTAAAATAAATAAATTATATCAAGAAAAAAAAATTTGAAGAAAAATAATAATTAGTGAAATGAAATGATGTGTCAATCATTTATAAATGATTGATTTGTACATCATTATAGGTAAATTGGATATAAATTTTTATGGGTGATAAATTTATAAGTGAAGTTAATTATGGAACAATTGTCTTGACTTCATCGATAATCATGAAATTTAACGTAATAATTATTTATTTCATATAATTTTTTATTCTATTAATATAGTTACCCGTGATTTTTAAACCCTATATCAACTCATACTATATCCTTGTGATTTATATTCAATTTTTATATGTGATTACAGGTTCTATATCCATTTAAGGACTATTGTAACAATATATTTAATTTCAAACCAACTATATATAATGATACATTTACTCTTGAATGACAATTGAAAATTTTTAAGTATTAAGGATATGAGAAATTAATTTATATATATTAAAATTTAATTGGGGTTTTGGATGGGTTAAAAAATTATGAAATATTTTCACATAGTTGAGGATTTATAATTTTTCGATTTAACTAATTCAAGAGATTTTCAATCATGACTATGTTATTTTTTTTTCTTCAGGGTTTTTTATTTTTATAATCATTTAATCTCAGGATAAAAAATGAAATGTATGATGAGTTTTTAAAACATGATTTTATAATTAATGAATTGATATTTTATGATAAAATTTCTCTATGTATAATTAAAATGGAACAATTAATTAAAACATTAGAATAGGAACTTGTATATGAAAATACCATGTATGTTTTAGTTATAATATTTTAAATATCACATGCCATTTTTTATATAATTTAATTAGAGAATATTATAATTATAATTTTTATGTATTTATAAAAATAAATGGATAAAAATTTAATTTCAAAATGTTATGTTATATTATTTAATTTGGAAAAGAGAATGGGATATAATTCCACAGATGGACAGGAAACCCCATATCTAATACTATCAAACAATTATTTTAATTACCAATTCGGCCATTTATTTATTTAGATCACTTTGTAACTTTTATTAGATAAATAGAAACAAAATATTCATTTTAAAATAACGGTTAATTAATTCACATGTGATTTGGGTCAAAAAATTTAAGGATGGAGGAGTAAAATATCTATCTGAATTTTTATTACTACCCTTGTAACTAAATCAAACCCTATCCCCCTAAAAATCTATAAATTTATATTTATATCATTTAGTGGGGTTTTACCAAATATAAGGATATTAAGTGTAGATAAAAAATAAGCCTCTTTTAACTTATCCATCTATTGTAAGAAGGAAAAAACTATCTATAATAATTCCCACCATTCTAGTTTATTCATTTTTTATGAATTAGTTTAATTATAGATAATATAATAAATATCATATATTTCTTATTTATAATACCTGTGATTAATGTTTTCCTTTTACTTATGTTATGTCATTTCATTTCTATCTCATTTATATTGGGTTTCAAATGATCCTTATGTGACATGTGATGTCAGTTAAGTGAGAGTTGTTTTAAACAAATATTATTGTCAAACCCAAGAAGATTAATATAAATTAATATGGTTCATATTAACTCCTTATATAATGTAAAAATTTATAATTTTTAGGGTTAAATAAATTATAAAGAATCAGGGTCAATGTTAAAAATTAATCGTGGATATATCGTTATTTTATTTGATACTAATTTAGATGGATTTTTTATAAAATTTTAGTTGATTTAATATTAAATGTGACTTATTAATAGGTTATAAATTTATTCCATTATCACTATTTCCATAAAACATTCATCCCAACGACTTTTCCACAAAATCCATGAAGTGATCTTTACTTAGAAAACACAATTTGCAGTATTAAAAAAATATACCCCATTCCTATAGGAGAAGAAAATGGTATCTTAATTTGCATCATGACTACTCATAGACCATAGGATAGAGATTAATAAATAATTATTTCATATGTGATGATGTTACGGTTAAAACCTCTTCCATATATTATGCCATGGATTTCACATATTACTAATAAAATGGGTATCGATTTTATAAAACCCAATTTTGATGGTCTTATAGGAAACCTTTTTCATCATAAAACACTATCCATCAAGAGATCTGAATTTCTTGGGTCATAATTCTTTTATATGTATTCAATTTGACTTCTTGTGCAACCAAAGTAGACTTATAAATAAATATAATTGACTGCTTGATGCTGAAAATTTCTCAAAAAAAGAAATACAATATTGCACGCAGGGTCACATTCTTATGTATTGTCTGCTCAGATTTCATTCACCCAAATCCATTTCCCATGATCACACATCCAGGTACAATGTTCTTATGTACCACACAATCTGGTATGTGTGGTGAGGTTCACCTGAACATTTTCTCATACTTCGGTTTTTATTCACATGTTTAGTGCATCTATGTCTGTGTTCCTAGCACTACGCACTGAGGATCCCATGGGTCTATAAATAGACCTCATCACCTCCAATTTTTTAAAACTATATGGTTAAAGAAATGGAAAATTTAATAATGATCTCCCTTCACCTGAATTATTCTAGATCCCCCTCATAAGGGAGGAATATATCCTAGAAATTATAGGGATGATATACTAGGGTGATCCTTCACCTTAATCATCCTTATAGGGACCCCTATTAAAGAAACCCTTCACATAATCCCTGAAATATGGTGAACCTTAACCTATATACCATAAACACAGAATTACTCAAGGTCTCCAATGCTCTACTTGTGTTAAGAATCACCAATCCTTTTTTCTAGGTCCTCCAACTTGGTAGAATATGTTTTCCAATCCCCCAATTAATGTAGGCACCATTTTTCCAGCTATAAACCTAGTGAAACCCTTCTCCCAATGCTCAACACCTTTGAAGAACTTTTCTTAGCTCTATATAATTATGTGAACTCACTCTCCTATGTATGACACAAGGGTTCCTCTACTATGGAAAATTAATTCATCCTCATACCACACAAGTACATCCCTACTCAGATAAACATTTTATATAAGTCTTACACATACCCCTACAACTAGGTAAAAAATATTCACCAAGGTCACAATCCTATGTTCCCCTACTGCGGTGATCCAATTATCCAAAGTCATACACCTCAGGAACCCATAATAGGGAAATCTCAATAACTCAGATCCTTAACATTTATTCCTTATGGAAGGAAACATATTATCATAGGTATCACACCTTGTCCACCTCCTATGGTGATCCCATTCACCTGAATCAAATATATGTCCTCCTATGCATCATGGATGTAGAATCCTCCCCTAAGTGTCACATAATGATGACCTAAGATAGTGGACACAACACATCAAGTGTGCCTCCCAAATTCTAGAGGCTTCTGGCTAGAAGCAAGGGTCTATAGTGTTTCTATGGGGAGAATCTTCCCAAATATATTATTGTAATTCACTGACCCTAGTTTCCCAGTGTTGGTGAATTATTTTATTATATAGGCATGATCACAAGAAAATAAAATCCCAGTGTACCCATCATTTTTGTAGCCCTAGAAATTCTAGATACAAAAATATGTTTTACGTTACATCATTAAAAGAAAAAAACATATAATCCCATTTGAAAACCATAATACCTTTTATTCTATCCCTACAGGCCAATAATAATATACGTATTCACATCTTGGGGAAAATAGAATCAAAATAAATAGGTGAGATCATATGAACTATAAGGATAAACAACAGATCAGAATCTATCATAAAGAATAAAAAACATTTATGGAATGGTATAAAACTGAAAGACAATCCTCTTAAACATTAACATTCACAAAACATGGAATGGAGAAATCAAATAATTACATTTATGCATTCACATGGATATTCTACTAGACTAATAATCACATGAAATATTAATAACTAATCTCATATAAGGAAATTCATAATGATGGTCGTCATAACCATATTTCAAGGCCTCTTGCGAATACCATTACTATACCATCAAAGCCTTATGCCAAGATACCAGTTTGTCTCATGAGACCTACCAATGCATCAAGGGGAAATTACGGGCCCCACCAATCACTTACTAATTCCAAAGTGTTCCTCATATCAAAAGGGTGAAACATAACAAAAACATTTATAAAAATATAGCATATGAATTTTTAATACTTTAATGAAAAAACATGAATGGAATAAAATTAATATATCGATAGTAAAACATATCATAAAATCATCAATACAACACAAAATATTATATAATAATAAATAAACCTCAATTAACCATAAAATCCATCAAATTAAGTTGACATAGATGAAAATAGTCTAATAAAATCTTTAGAACTCTTTGATAGAATTATCTCGTTTTACCGTGAAATTAATTTAAAATCATCACAATTACAAAAAAAACATTCCTTTTGAAAATGAACATGTAATATTCTAAGGTAATATTAAATATTTTTTAGTGTCATAACATAATAAAATAAAGAATTGTGCGATATAATTTTAAAAAACATTCGTTCCTTAATTTTTCAAGAAGGTCATAATGTACCTCATTTGGAAAATGGAAAAATTATTCCTTTCAATTTTTTTATTAAAAAAATCTAAACATGGATAAAAAATAATTTAAACAATTTTATATAGTATTTTGAAATACATTTGTATGAATCATGGATATGGATGATAAGGATGTCAAGTAAGTACTTACGTATAAACAAACTGAAATAAAAATGAAATTGTGAATAATTTACCCTTACCTTGTACATTCCATTAGTCGATAGTGATTATACATCCTATATAATTGTTATATCATGTTAAAAAATTATAACATGACCATGTATATATTTAATATATCTAATATGACCATGCTTCATGGTTTTGTTAATAATATTTCAGTACTAACATTGTTTCGGGTGTTAACTGCTTTGTTTCCCCTTCATATTTTGTTGGGTAAGTCATGTTTATTATAAATAGGATATATTTTCGACATATCCATAATTATATTAAGTTCCAAATTATTATACTTATTCATCGTATAAATTTCATAATCATTGTTGAATATTCAACATGGAGAATGAATCTCACCATGTTGAGGAGATGGTAGGAAGTAAGTACACATGGGCAACGATATCATTCATTTTATGGCCAAATGGTACGAAATTGTACAATATATAAATTATAAATAAAATTTATCTTGTTATATTAATTTTTTAAATCCATTATACACATCATCATACTAATCCTAATAAATTATTTCTAATTAATAAATTACACTATTGCATGGAGACGATAAGCTGTATGTACGCACACATGGTGATATTGTTATTCGTTGGATGGATAAAAAGAGGTAAATGGTCTTCCCATAACTCTAATTAAATCTAAAAAATATATAATATTCTGGATTTATTACTTAAATACGGATTGAACATATAAATAGTCAGTATAAGAAGAAAATAACCATTAAATATGTGATAAAGCCGTTAAATCATTTTCAGGTATCTCAATTTTATTTTCACTAATGAACTCCATAGGTTAGATTTATATCCAAAGGGTGGCCTCTAAGATAAAGTAAGGGAATTTGGTAGTATAATTCGTCATGTTTTGGATGAGAAAAAGGAATTTTGAGATGTCAATTAAAGTGAATGAGATGTTCCCTTTTATAAGAGAGGAGAGACACTTTAGGAAAGTATCAAAATATTAAATTAATATAAATTAATTTTCAATTCTAAATTGCCCAAAATCAATTATTTTGAATATAAGATGATTTTGGGTCAAATATGAATCATCAAATTAAAATCAAACATGGTATGTATATATTGTTTAATCCTTATCGTATTGGTTTAACCCTTATTTTACCCTTTTTAATCTTACTATGATATCTTGGTATTTAAAATTTTTGTTTTAATGTAATTACCATAACATGTAAAATGAAAAAAAAACAGTTGAAATTTATGAAACATTATGACTTATCAAAAACTATGTGGTTGGATAATATATTTTTAGGATGTTAATAAAATTTAATAAAATATTTTATATTATATGTTATAAATTAAGTCAATGATGACACTATTATATGTGAATTTTTTAGAAATTCATAAAAACACAATTCTTCAAAAAAATATATACTAACTCAATCCTAACATGTCATATGAATCTAGAAATATTTTTTATGAAATAAAATATATTAATCAATATTTATTTTAACATTTATAATACCATTTATATGTTTCTTTCAGTAATAAATCTATTATTTTATCATCATTGTGTCATAAATAAATTTAATTATTTAATTCCTAAAAAATATAGACAAATAACCATGATATAGGTAATATTTTTATATTTCAAAGTATAATTTATAGTCTAAGTTACCCCTTATATAACCCCATATTAAAAATTATTTAGAATGAAGATACATGTTTATAACATATTTTTCTTTACATTATCTTAATGGTGATAAGTTTCATAGTCACTCCCAAATGGATTAAAAAGGAAACATTTGCATCCCATGGGTTTTCTTGGTCTCCCATAACTCATAAAATATGTTTAAGACTAGTTATATGGTAGTTTCTTATTAGTATAATATTATTTTTACCCTTTTTATGTCATTTACACTTTAACCATCGTAAATAAAAATAATTACTAAAGTTACTATTAATAATTTCCAAAAATTAAAGGGGCATATTTAAATAATTTGGACCTTATGATTTTAAATATGGAATCCATTTTTTCAAATTAGAAACATATATTTTTTAGTAATAAATTTTAAAATTATTCCCTTTTACAAAATGAAAAAACAGGGGTTTTAAAAGTAAAAAACATCAAAAGATTGACGTGTGTTTATATCCAAATTTAATGTGAAAATAAATAAAACGACCTGAATTACATTGAATGACAAAAAATAAAGAATTATACTTTTATAATAATAATAATATAATAATAATAATATAAATAATATATATGAGAAGGCAGTTTTGAATTAAAACTAATTATTCATCACTATTCATTAAAATGTCAAACATTTGGAAAAATTACCAAATTATTCCAAAATGAATTTTTATATAATACATATAAAGAGAATTTTTATTAAATAAAATTAAATATATAAAATTTTAAAATATTTAATTTCAATTGGGTGAACCATTAAAAGGCAGGAAAACTATATTTTATTAAAAATACAACATTTATCCAAATAAAAAATTAATTATTTCCATTATCATGTCTAGAAATTACATAAGATTAATGTTAATATTATATGAAATCTAAAAATTCAAAAAATGAGTTACAATATGCATAACGGAAAATTTAATTGCTAGGCTATATTATAATAATATTTTATTAACATATTGTGGTTTCTTAAAATGGGGCCTTGCTTGTAACACATGGAAACTCATTATAGTCTATAGCTTAAAATAAACGTAATGTTGCATAAAAATGAAGCAAGAAACAAAATTAAATTTATTTATAAATATTATAATCCTTTGGGCTATTTCATTTTTCCCTCCATCAAAAACTTTTATCCTCACAATTTATACTCGGGTTGGAAAACAAGGGGTTTGACATTTCAAAATATCATTATTTAAATCTCACATCGGAAAATGGATTAGAAAGACCTCCATTTAAAAATATATAAATTGAATAAAGAAGGACATCATAGAAAACACATAGAATTTTTTCATTTAATAAATCATAGACAAAATTTAAAAATCTATCCATTATGTTTTTTGGATAGTGATAGAGGGCATGATGCAAAAAAAGATAACAACCACAATGCAAGTGGTCGTTGATGAACTAAGGGACCATTTGACTCCTCCAAAAAGAATGTACTATTAATTTTTTTTGTTTCATGATATTTTACCAAGAATTTAATAATTCATTTACTTTATAGATTATTAAAACAATAAAAATATACACACTTACTTAATAAGATTAGTTCTCTCCTTTAATCATTTTCTACCAAAAATTCACCATTCTATCTAAAAGATAAAAAAATTTGATTTATCTTAATATTATAGGGATCCAAAATTTTTATTATAGTTAATTTATCATATTGTTTAAATAAAATAATTCTATTTTATACTAACCATGAAATCACATAGTCTAGTGGTAGGTGATTCAACCTTTTCACCCTTATTTTGCATGTTCAAGACTCACAACCTTACTAGATGCGATATGTTATTTCCTGACCTGTGGGATGTCCTTTTTTCAAAACTATATTATTATAAAATTAAAAAAATAACCTTTTATGTTCAAAATTATGGAAACATGATATCCTCAATAAATAATATCTAATTTTAAACTTCCACTATTCCAAACTTAAGACCATTATAAAATACTTCTATCCAAATTAACAGTCTAAAAATGTATCTAAATTTTCAAAATCATACGTAACATGAGGTTCAACAAATAATGTAATGTAACTAGTATTGAAAATTTCAATTTTAACCTCCATAAACATTGTGAAATAATTCATTATTCCAAATAATTGATGAATATATACTGTAATACAATCCTTATATATCAACTTATTCATTTAACCAGAATATAATAACATAATTCTTGGAAAAAAACATTAATTATTCCACTTTGACCATAGTAATAGTATAACCTTAACCTTTATCTATTTTATTCTTTTGAAATATATTTCATTGAAATTTTGGAAAATTATTTCCATAATATATCATCTCTTTACAATTACAGCATTTCAAAATTAAAACCTCTTTCTTCCCCTTAAAATCACGATCCTAGTGACCATACTCTTCACACTTGTAAAAAACTATCATTCCTTTCATAAAAGTACCAAGCTGTTTCCCCCAATATTATCACACATTTTAAAATACTTTTCCCCTTTTTTCACTTTATCCATATATTACTCCAATTTTCTCTTTTTCTCTTGATCTTATTTAAAGTTATAAGACTCAGATAATTCCTCTTCCATCTTGATAACACAAGGGACTATATCTACATACAATGAGAATGATTGTCATTCCAATGCCTGTTAGCGTAATGGTTTTAATCGATCATAGAATCAATCAATCTTAAATTTTTGGTTACGTATGTAGTCAACAACATTCCTTACTAACCTTGTCAAGTAAGCCTTATAATTTGGAACATTCCCATCCTCCTTTGGCCTCAGACACATAAATTTCCATTCCATATCTACTCATTGTTAATGAGGAAAGTATTTCTATTGGAAACATTATTAATATTACCTCCATTACACATTTGATATTTCTTATTCCTGCTATGAATTTTAAATTAATGACCAGCATTGATCCACATATCCTGATAGATGATAAATTCCATGACAACTTTCTCGCATTCATTACATCCTAATACAACTAAGAAACTTATCTATTATTCATCAACAAATGTATTTTTTCCCATTGAATGTTGGAGGTTTTTGTTTCATGGATATATCTGACATTGATCCTATGTTTTTTTGGATCAGGGTGATCTATATGGGTAAGGATATTCTTCATAACCTGAGTCAGCTATACCAGTATGGTTTTAAGCTATTTAGCACAAGTTCTATCACCAGCTCCACTATCATTATCTTTCATAGGTGGGAAATCCATATATGGATTACATGCATCGATATTTTTTATATTTCTTCTAATATGTGCCATTTTTAAAAAATGAAATGTTGTAGATCAGGTTATGAATCATAATGCGTAATTTCCAAATAGTAAAATATTTAAAATAAATTGATAAATTAATGTACATATAATCCATAATAAAAAAATAGTTTATTTGGGGACATATTTATTCACAAATAATTCATAATAGTTTTTAAAGAAAATATAAATTATCCAAATATAATAACCCAGGAGTGTCAAACCGTGTGCGTACTAAGGCATGTTTTCGTGTACCAGATTACCCCAAGTCATGATCAGAAAACCATATTAGAGTTATCAGCCCTAGGTACATTTGTTCCAGAACCATGTCCACATTTAGTATCTAGACATGGATTCATTTACTATGAATACTCAAATTATCTATACACTACACAAATATTAGGATGTTTCTATATACATATTCTTGAAGTCTGTCATACGGTAATATTCTATAACCAATGTTTATCTAATTATAGTTTCCATGGTTTGTACTAAACATCCACTCATTCCAACTTTAACGCCAAGAAAGAAGTTTCCCATTTTAGGTACATTGTTTTATTACATTGACATGATCACATGAAAATCAAACCCCAAAGGACTGATCGGTTTAATAGACACGGAAACACTAGATACAGACATCAGTTTTACATTACATATTAAAATGAAAAACAACATATTATCCCCTTTGAAAATATCATCTCCCTTAAATTATCCATTCAATTAAATCATTATATACATCTTCACATCCTATGAAAAAATGAAAAAAAAACAAAGGGTTGAGCTCAACTGGTTAGTAAGGATAAACAATATAGCGTAATCTAACATTAATAAGAATTATATTTTAAGGTAATGTATAAAACGGATACCCAAGAATTTTAAAAATATTATTCAACATAATATGGAATTAATAAATCATATAATACCTTTTATTATAGCACATGCATATTCTACATGACAAATAATCACATTAAATATCAATAACAAATATCAAAATTAGAAAATTCATAATGTCAGATATTATAATTATACCATCATGGGCTTGTACAAATAACATTACCATACCATCAAGGACTTCTATCCAAGCATTATTTTATATCATGAGACCTACTGATGCATCGAATAGATATATTGAACACCTCCCATCACATACAATGTAGAATTCATTCCTCATATGAAAAAGATGAAACATAACACAAACACTCATATTAAAACTAACATATTAAATGTTAATAATTTAACTATAAACCATGAATGGTATAACAATAGAACATCCATAGTCAAACATATCATAATAACATCAATAAAATATTTAATTTTTAATTATAATATATAAACTTCATGTAACCATAAAATCGGACAACGTATGTTGACAAAGATGAAAATGATCTAATTAAACGGTTAAAACTCGTTGATGGAAATATCCATTTTTTTACTTTGTAACTCTTTTAAAAGACACACTATTATAGAAAAACATTCCTTTTGAGAATAACCATTTAATATTGTCAAGGAATATTAAAAATATCCTGGTTTCATAACATCGTAATATAGCATCGTGCCTCATTTAAGTTAAAAAACTCTTTCTTTAATTTGTCGAAAAGGTTATAAATTACCTCATTTGGAAATAGATAGAAATATTCCTTTCAAATTTTTTTATTAATAGTAAAACATGGGTGAAAAAGACTTAAAAAATTGTTGATAAAATTTTGAAATACAATTTTAAGCAACATAGATATAGATGATAAGGATGTCCTAGTATATACTTACATATAAACAACCTCGAATAAAAACGAGATTGTATAATTAACACTTATCTTGTAGTTTAATTTAGTAGATAGTGCATAAAACTCAGGTATAATGATTAAATCCTATTATTAAATTATAATGGGGCTATATTCATATTTATGATATCTTATGACCCTGTTTTATCATTTTTTAATACTATTTCAGTATTATAATTGTTTCGGGTGTTAACTGCTTCGTTTCACCCTTTTTATTTTGTCATGTATGTTATGTTTTTTATGAATAAGATGTATTTTATTCATATAACTAATGATATTAAGTTCATATTTATTATTTTTACACATTATAGAAATTTTATAATAATTATATAATGATTAACATGCAGAATGAATTTCAACGCATCATGGACACAGAAGGTCATACATGCGCACAAGCAACGATATCATTCTCTTGATGGTTAAATGGTATGTAATTGAATAGTATATTAATTATAGAAAATAATTATAATGTTATAGTCTTTATTTATGTCCATTATACTCATCATTATTCACATACTGATAAATTATTGTTCAATGGAAAAATACACCATGATGTGTATACGGTAAGCCGTGCGTATGCACGCACGGTGATATTGTAATTTTTATGATAGATATAAGGATACATAACGTTTTTCCAAAGTTATAGTAACATATAAATATTTATAAGATACTCTATTTAATAATTTAGTATATAAACAACTTAGAAAAAGGATTTAGAAGAAGAAAATAACTTTGAAAGAGGTGATAAATTAATTACCTCTTTTTTAGGTATCTTCTATTGATTTGCCCAGAAGGACCCCATGGGTTGGATTATATATCAATTTTTGGAGTATATAATGAATTTAGGGATGTTGGGTGACTAATTGGGAATGTTTTCGACAATACAAAGGGTTTTGGAGGAGATAATTAATGATAATGATTTTTTCTCTTTTATAACAGAGGTGAGGTGCACATTAGGAAACTCTCGAAATATTAAAGTAATATAAATTAATTCTAGGCTCAAAATGGTCCAAAAATAAATTATATTTTTTATAATATGATTTTGGGTACAATAACCTTCATCCTATTAAAATTATATATGTTCTTAATATATTTGTAATCCTTATCTGTTTGGTTTAACTTTTATTTTACAGTTTTTTATCATACCATGATATCTTGTTAATTATATTTTTTTGTTAGTTGAATTACATAACATGTAAAAATACCAAAAAAAACTATCATTTATGAAATATTTGGATGTATAATAACCATTTTAAGTATCTAATATTTTAATTAATTTTATAACATTTAATAAACTATATTATATTTTTACTTATTAATTATGTCAATTTTGAAACTATTTATACTTATCTTTTTTAAACATTACAAACAACTTGAAACCTTTTAAAAATATATAATAAAAAATAATATCAATTCATAATCATCCAAATACTTCATGAATGGAATAAAATATTTCAAAAAATATTTATTTTAACAATTATAATATCATTAATTTGATTCTTTCATTAACAAATCTATTATTTCATCATCATTGTGTCATAAATAAATTAGATTATTTAATTATTAAATATTATAAATAAATAAATGAAATGTAGTTCATATTTTTATCATTATAATTAATATTTACCCTCAAATATACCACATATATAATTCCATATAAAAATTTTTTAAGTGAAAAGATACATATTTATAAAATATTTTCCTTTATTTTAATTTAAAAGTCAAAAGTTTCATAATAACACCCATGTTGCTTCAAAAGGACAACATTTCCACCCAATGGTTTTATTGGTTTCCCATAAATCATACAACATGATTAAGAAAAGTGTTATGGTAGTTTTATATTATTATAATATTATTTTTACCCTTCTTTACATGATTTTCCCATTATGCGTGGTAAACATATTTAATAATGTTACTATTCATAAGGTCCAAAAATTAAAATTGACCTATTATCATAATTTATACATTATTATTAAAAATAAGGAATCCATTATTCCATATTCCAATCAAAAAAGTGGAAATAATTAATTAACAATTTACTCCCATTGACAAAATGAGGAAACATGTTTTTTAAAAGTAAAAATAATCAAAAGATTAACATTTTTTATATCTAATTTTAATGTGAAAATAATTTCAATGAACAAAATTTTATTAAATTATAAAAACACAATCTTATTATACATTTAAATAAATTAAAATGATAATATAATAATATAAATAATTTAGATGAAAAAGTCGTTTTGAATTAAAATGCAATATTTTTTACAATTATATAAAATATGAATCATTTTAGGAAATTAACAAATATTTTTCCAAAATAAATATTTATGTGTTTATTATTAATAGGAAGTTTAGTTTTTCATATTTAACACATAAAAGTGTAAAATATTGAATTTTAATTGGTTTCACCATCAAAAGGTGGAAAACAGCATTTTCTGAAAAATACTAGTGTTATGAAAAAAGATTAATTTGTTATGATATCATGTAAAGAAATTAAATAATAAGGAGTTTTCCATGAATATTATAATGGTACATTAATTATGAAATATTAGTTTGGAAAATTAGAAAATCTATTTTATTAATTATGGAATATGTTGTGATGTTTTGGGTACAAATTTGTATAATTAAAATGAGGTTTACATTTTCATAAAGTTGATTTTTTGGTGAAGTATTTATGTAATAAAACAAATTTTCATAAATTTTATTTTTTAAATTTTATTTATATTATTTTTAGAATAATTAATTTTTTGAAAAAAATATTTGGAGAATAATAAATATGAACAACTAATAAATCATTCCAGAAAAATATGTCACCCACTTTTTTTACTAAAAATTTCCCCTGAATATATTTAAATTTTAGTATTTTTAGGAACTTTTATTTAAATAAATAGATGAGTCTAATTTAATAATATCTTGGTGTGTGAGTTTGATGTTTTTATGTATCAAATTCAAATGTTTTTTATTATAAAATGATTAAAAATATGTTTAATTGTTGGTGATAGTGTTATTGATGATAAAATAACAAAAATAAAAATAAATAAATAAATAATAATAATAATAATGTTATTATAATCATTATTATTATAAAATTATGTATAAGGAAGGGAAACCCACCACCATTTGTATCATTGGTCATGAGTAAGGGAGAGTGGAAACCATATTATAACCCCATATGTTATTCCAATTTATTTTACTAATACACTATTTAATATTCAATCGATAACCATTAATGTGAATGATATGTTTCCAGTGACACTATTCATACATATAATTTTAACCTTCTTCAACTTCATCAAGAAAATTAATTTTCTAAATTTATAAATTTTAATGATATATATATATTTAGGACTTCTTTGTCGTTAGATGTTAAGTTTTATTTAATCAATAAAATAGGATTGATGGAGAAATTTTTTGAGGTATGTGGTCTATATCTCTTTTTCTATTTTTTAAATGGTTTGTTTTTATAATTGGAGAGTATCAGAATCCTTTTTTTTATAAAATAGACGTCATAAATTGTATTTGTAAAATTCTTAAGTATCATTAGTAATTTTCTTATTAAACATGGATTGATTTCATACAAAGTGTTATATGTATAGAGATTTATACTAATAACATGTTTAACTATATGGTTAAATATTATTTCAGAATGAATTATAAAAACCATTGGGGAATTATAATAATTATATGTCACGTTATTTTAATTATGATTTATCACATATGGGTTAGAGGAATTTGTCTTATTTACATTTTTTTAATATTTCCCACAGACATGAAAGATAATCTGTCAGAATTTGTTATATTATTTAAAGATTATGAAGGTCATATTTAATATTATTTAAATTTCATATCTTTTTAATTTTTTTTATTTTGGGAAATTTGTTTAGGGTTGATGTTATTAAAACATATTAAATTAATATAATTGTGAATATGTTAAGTAACCCTAAAAAAACACTCAAATGTTAGAATCTTATAATAGATTTTATGTTGACATAATAATTTATAGGGTGTTATGAATAATATCGGTGGGCTTTGGATGTCCTAAATGGTAACATTTCTACTAACTAATTTTAGCTAAAGGTAATTCAAGAGGGATTATTGATATTTATTATTTTAATAGTCGTGTTTTATAATGAGAATCTACAAGTAGTTAATACAAACATATAGAAAGATAAAAATTCAATTAATATATTAGTAAGTGTATACAATCACATAGATAGGGGTAAATCACTATGTACCCATTTTTAGTAATTTATTTTAAAATTTAATTATCTAAAACTCTGAATTTTTTTGGATTAACGGATCCTCAATTTGTCAATAAACATATTCACACCACATGAAATATAGAAAGTAAATATAGAATAAGAGATGATATTTTTATAATATTTCCCCTAATTTTGGTAGAAAATACATTCTATGTTTTTGTTGAGTTCGACATACATTTGTATCACTAATATCATAAAGTGAATACACATGGGTAAGGTATCATCATTAACCCATGTGGATAATTCCTGAATGTATTTCTATCTCCTAATGTGTTCTTTATAATGAGTCCTTCCATATTAAAATAGTTATCCAGATGTAATAATATTAATGAAAAAAATATTACTATAAGATTTAACTACTTCTAAATAATTGATCTTATTCCTCAAATTAATGTATTCAACAACTAGTTGATATCCAACAATTGTAGAATGCATGTCTTCCTTTTTCTCTCATCATCAAATTGATCAATGTGTCTATATTATATAATAAATCATTATAATATTACTATTTATTAAAAGTATTAAAATGATTATTGAATTTTCCCATGGAAATCATATAATCATTATATAATGGTAAAATTAGAAATTTATTTTATACTAAACTACAATAGTTACCATGGTGTACCATTACAATAACAAGGGGTCGATCCTATAAAGAGTGTGGAATGCAGTGATGAAAAATCACAATCAAAAGTTAGGTCATCACAATTTCAAATGATTTTATTATATTTAACTAATTAAATTATAGAAAATAAATTATTTAAATACAGACAGAAAAATAAAAAGATAGAGATACCAGATTTCGTGGGTGATTTATCTAAAAGGAAACCGTAAGTACACTTGAAAAATAGTAATACTCATTGGTTGTGCAATCAATCAATATTAACTAAAGAATAAATCTTCAATCCCTATAAATCTAAAATATATTTCTAACTCATCATGGTAATATGAATTAAAATATAATGATTCCTTTGGACCGAATTGCAATAGTTGTAGAGTAATCCAATTCATGTGGTCGTAAATTAACTAGCATTATGGTGTTGGGTATCATCTGCTACCGAAAAAACATGGTACAAGATTTAATAATATACATGACTAATATGAATCAAAATACAATACCAATTAATTAAAATCATTAGAGAATAGAAGACGTAAAAAATTATACACACCCAGTTTAATCAATTTGACTACCCCTATGGGTTTAGAAAATTATCATTGGGTTATCTATAATGAAAAATAACTCAAAACCATATTGGGGAGGATAGATAATATATAATGAGGATAATTGAATGGAATTAACTATAAATATTTCATTTCATACATTAAAATATATCCAGAAATGATGAAATTAAAATCCTATATAAGAAAAACATTTGGTCAGAACACTTGTGGCAGCCTCTCAGTGGTCGAACCCCTACTTCTTGAATCAACCACTTATCTCTTACCAAAAACCCTTATTTATCAACTTCAATGTCATATAAGGGTTTATTTTTTCCAAATATCATGTTTACTAGATATTTCTATTTCATATTGTTGATCACATCAAATAGATAATTCAAAGCATGAATCTGGGCTAGTTGGTATATTTCATGACATGTAATATATTCACACAATAAAAATCACATGAATCAATTTTTACTAATTTAAATACTCTATTTGGTGCCCTTATTTCACTACTTTCACACATTACATGGGGTTTAAATAATAAATTAGCGTGACATGTATTTCTAGTGGTAAAAGACCCATTTTATCATGTTTCTTCATTTTTGTGACTTTAGAACATCCCATGGACATCATACACTGTGAAAAGTGTTATTCCTATTTAATAAATGATCTGTTTGACTCATTTCCAATCACGCGTTCATCTTTATTTTTAATTTCACACTATGACAGTTTCCATTATATATATTTTAATTCTGGTCCTACCATAAGTATACCTAGAACAATGAAATCATTCATGAATATCATATTCAATCAATCTTTATTAAACTAAATATAATATAAAAACATTTAAATATTTTTATATGTAATATAGTTATAAAATACCCTAACACAATGATTTCTCAAAAGGTGAAGATTACAGATCAAGGGGGCCTTCCTGTGGGAATGGAACTCACACCCATGGTAGATCTGGGGATGATTGTGGGGTAATAGATCAAATATGGTTGAGATTCATCCTAATCCCATTGGGAATTATTTTATTGTACATATATCAGTGCATCAAAATCAAATAACATTGACTATTGCGGTGTCCATTAAAGCATCTTTCCAGAAGAATAATTTTTTTGATGTTGTTTGATATGTGATGTGCTAGTAATTATATTACATTGGAAATCCATACCACAAAAGAGTCATTAAAAAGGATCATATTTTCCACATACCAACTACTCAGGAGGTTGTGGAGGAGAGGAATAATTAATGAAAAAAACCATCATCGCACACGTCTTGACATTTAAGGGAGAGAAGATGTAGAGATTCAATTGTCAATAGGATTTCTATGAAATGGGTATTCGACTACTGGTCTATGAATTCCCTGGGAAGGGGTTATTTGAACATTTACTTCTTCTATGATGAAAATAATCAGCATGCATGGAGATTTATTTCCTTTCCCTTGAGACCTATAATTATATAAATTCTGGAATGGGACCAGTAATTCCACCACTTCAATTATTGAAATATGTGTACATAGTAATATATTGGAAACTAAAAGGTCAATTTGTTGTATTGGAATCCCTAAATCCTATCTTATATTTCCTTTTTATTAGGAAATATTATCAGAGTTGATAGGCAAAACTAACAATCCATGATTTTGTCACATTATTGAGAATTAGTTGATGTTTATATAAATGTCACTCTGGTTGATGATGTGGTCCTCACCTCATGGGATGATAACATAAAAATGGGGTATTTTATTAATGAAATCAATTTTTTGGTGATTTAAATTCATTTAGTAATCTTTCATCTAAATAAAATAAGAAAAAATATTGTATAATTCTCAATTATAGGGGGAATGATGATGCCTCTCGTAGATGGGTCATTGGTAAGGAGAATGGGGAGGCACAAACCTCTTTCAACCAAAATATATATACATTAATTGTATTTATGTTTAAGGGAATTCAATATAACAAGGTGTCCGTGATTTCCTCATAGATTCTATATGGTGTTAGAAGTAATGAAAACCCACATTTTTAGGAGAATCTTGGTCTATAGAATTATTTAGCTTCTCTTATTGGGATGACTGAACTGGAAGAGGTTACAAAATATATTTATTTAATTATTCCATCCCCTATTATTATTTTTGACATGAATGAGGTTTTATTTATGGATTATTTTTTTCAAACCATAACTTTGAGGGTCTAAAAGGTTTTATGTGATTGTAGGGAGGAATTCTCTCTTGAGAATCATTTATATTTCATTAACCATTAATATCTTTCTAATGTGAATGCACATACACCTCCGGAGACTATTTTCATACATGAAAAAAACATCCATCAATATCCGGTAAAATTTTGAAGGATTTTAGGATAATGGTGTCACCAAATCCAGGAAAGATGGTGAAAAAAGGGAACAATTATCTCACATATGGGAATATTTCATCAGATCATGTGGATCTCCCTCCCTTTACTCAGGATTATGGAGTATAGATGGATCATATTATACAACATATGGGTGTATATTTTTCTATTCTTATCGCTACTCATGGAATGGAATGATATTAGGTGGTCTTAGATTGTAATTACAGTTATAAGAGTGTTTCTCATGATAGAGGTCATAAGGATGGCCATGTTGATATAAATATGGGGCATTATTAGAATGTTTCACCCGTCTTTATGGCTCATATATATAGATTTGTAAGCTCAAATGAGGAGGGTTCTTCCTCTTCTAAAATGGAAAATTACATTATCCAAGAATCCTAGGAATATGAACAGGAAGTTATTAAAGTGAATCCCCTAACTACAGATACTTCTTAGTTTGAGGATCGGGCCCAATAGAAAGATATGGATGTTCCTTACTCAGATGTTACCTTTATCAAATCTACCAGGAGGAAGATAAGTAAGGAAACATATGTGAGAATTGATAATTTCAACAATAAATACACTCCACATAATGGTAGATTGTGGGATGATAATAATTATGTTATTTCAACTACTGATGACTCCTCTGATCACTCTGAGATAAATGTTGATTGACTGGACACTAAGAATGAAATTAAAAAATTCATAGGAAATGAAAATAATAGAAAATTATACTTAACCCATATGTAAGGTCCTCAAACAAGTAGTAAAACATATCTTATTAAATGAATGTCCTCTACAAGAACTATCAAGGGCTTCAGAACTCCCCAACGTAATGGGCCCGAGAGATTTCATTGAGACCAATAAACCTATAATGATTGATCTTGTTGTTAGAAAAATGATTTTTGATAAATAGAATAAAATAATTTGGGCTCCCTATATAATTAATTTATCTCAAAAATACTCAATGAATTTGAGGTTGAAAATATAAATGTTTTAAATAACAGTAGTATCTACCTAAATTTGTTTACAAAGAATCAAAACATTTCATGATTGATATTGTAATTCATGGAACTATTATTTAAAAATCCATTGTTTATGATTCCAAATCTGATCTGTAATGAAGAGAATTTTGGAGAGATTTAAAAGTGACATCTGAGAAGATTACCCACAGTTGGGTGATTTTAACACTATTTTATGTCCTCATGAAAAATGGGGGAACACTTTAACAGCTTGGATGCCTTTGAATTGTCTCTATTTATTGATGAATGTAATATATATTAATTTTCCATTAAGGGATGATATTTCATATGGATAAGGAATACTATCATTGGAAGTAATTGATCAAAATTGTAGAGATTCCTTGTCGTGGTTGATGAATAAAATGATGCAGTTAATATCTCTGAGCTCATTCTGCCCAAACATTACTATGATTATAACCTTATTTTAGTGGATATTTTCAATTGAAAATAAAGATCAACTCAATTTAAATTTTTGATTAATAATTAATGGCTTGTTGTCCCAACATAAAATAGTTTTTCAAAATTTCTTGGATGATTTGTCCTTCAGGAATTCCACTCATAATTTTATCTACAATACATAATAATATGAATGGAATCATGAGGGAATTTACTAAGAAAAAGAGGAGGATTATAAACACATACTTGCTGATAATATTACACCCACTATTGAAACTAATCAGAATAGGATGTTAATTGAAGCTATTTAGAATATGTAAATTAAGTATACCCTCTTTGACGTGAATGTTAATATCATGTAATGACTCGATGATTTTACCAACAAATTCATTATGTTCAATTGGGACATTGAGGATCATGATTCAACCATTTCTACGAGAAAATTATTTAATCAGGTATCCATTACCTACGGTGTCAATTCTATCATTATTTATATGAATCCAAAAGATAATGCATTAGATTTTAGGAAATTATGTTAGTTACCATTGGAAAAATAATTTCAATCTTTATCAGGAATATCATTACCGCAAATTTTAAAATTATTGCAAATGGTTTAATAACATGAAATGAATTTATGTTTTTCCTTGATGGAGAATTCTAAATTTACTCTTCACTACCATTGAATATGTTATTATTGTAAAGAAAGGTAAAATATGGGGGGTTTTCCCTAAAACATCACATCTCTAAGGCCTTTGACACAATAAGGTAGAGCTTCATTTTTAAAATTCATTGATAGATATGTTTTACTGAAACATCCATCAATTTGGTCAACGTCATTCAAAAATATTTTACACACTCTATTCTCATTAATAGATATCTTAGAAGAATCTTTAGAGATCTATAATATCTATGAAATGGGATACTAAATATGAAATTCACATTGAAATGGATGTGGATTATTTAAGATTTTCAGTTAATGATCTTGTGCATGCTTGTTTATATTGTTAAATCAAGGCTGGAAGGGATATTTTTACAACTTCACACCCCCTTTATTCTAATGATATTTTTATATTTAGATAATTTGAAAAGATCATTATTTTTTATATTAAAATGTTTTTATATTATTATGTTTATATTTCTAGAAAATTGATATGTTTGAATATGTCCTTTGTGGTGTTTATGAATAGATTACTTGTCTCTACATAGAACACAGTTGATAGATTATATTGAGTGCATAAGGGTCTCTTCCTTTCAATTATATTGGGGTGAATATTTTTTGGGGTAATGTTAAATTGTTATACCTTGAAAATATATACTCAAGTATTTTTTCCCACATGGAAACATAGAAAGGGAAAACCATGTCTCATTTGCAGAAAATGTGTTTTTAGAATTTAGTGATTACTTTCATGTTTGTTTATTCATTCTCTATTTATAGAAGACCTATAACTCTGGTTAAATTAAATCAGGATTTGATTAGAAATTTTACTGGGATTGGATCCATTCTTAAAATTAATATCATCACTATAGAGGGGAAGTTATATGTTAATACCATTAATATGGTAGGAATGGTAATTGAAGACCCAAGAAGCATTAATAGAGTATATCATTGTAAATTCACCTAGATTATGTTAACCTATAGTGATAGTTCCTTAGAATTCTTCAAAAACAAATTATCATACAAATTGAATAATTCAAACTCAATGTATATACTTTAATTTATTTTTCCATTCATCTTACATTCATATAATGATATTATTATTTTATTTACGATAATGATTTCAAAAAAGTCCAATATCAACTTATGAAATACTCTATTATTGGATAGGGAATTCAGTGATGACATGTATGTGCCTCTCTCCATTAAAAAAATTTTAGTTGTTGAAAATCGTTGTAATGTGGATTTGAAGGGGGTTTTCACTCCCTAAATTACACTTAATATCCAGTGGTACTATGAAATGGAAATAGATACACTGATATGGACTCCTAAATCATCTTGAAGGTTCACATCATGCGAGTATTATAGGTTTTTCTATAATGTAAGTATCATTATTCATAAATGGATCATTCACTGAATCTAAATTACATATTATGATTAATGCTATCAGGTATGCCATCCAATATGACTGGAGACAACTTTGGGTGAAATATGACTCAAGTTATGTGATGCATTATTTGAAGGATCGGCCACGTGATGTTCCATAGAGAATACTACTTTCGTGGATTCAATGTCTTAAATATTATGAGCATCTTCAATTGTATGTCACTCATACTTACAAGGAGGCCAACCAAGTTCTTAATGATTTATCCAAAATAGTAATTTTGGAGCCCATCTCAACATCATCTTTTTTTATTCATAATTTCTTTTCACATATTAAACAGTTTTATGTGTATGGTGATAAGCATTCTCACATTTTTAAAACCACCTTTGAATAAAAAATTTATAAATTATAATATATTTTTCAGGAATGGTCTTTTATGACTCGAAGACCTTTTTGATCAAATAACCCACACTCAAATCTATTCTCCTCCTTGAGAAAAATCTCAACATCAAAACTCAAATGTTCCTTACATCAATAAGGTAATGTTGAAATTATTATGCTCATAAAAATAAGTTATAACTTAATATTATAAAGTAAAAAATATATAATAAGGAATTAGAAAGTCATGAATCATTTATTATTTCTAATTAATGAAATTATGCTCTTTTCAATAACCTATTTCAATATTTCATCAACTACCATTCCATTTATGATTTATCCCACCATGAATTTTCTCAATTATTACTCATGGTAATACTTCAACGGAGTCATTCTAATACCTCAGGTACGTGATCCTAACCATATTCTAGCATTTATTATACATTATCCACCCCTTAATGACATATATCACTATTAATCAAGAGGTACTTTCAATTATGATCAAAATTTTCTAATATCGAGGGATGGTGGGTGTAAATGTTAAAATTAATTAAAGGCACATTGATGAATATTAACTAACATGTTTAATAAATGATATCAAAAAATCAATGAAATGATCCTCAGAAAAAAAAAATCCATATCACACACCCCTAAATGAAAAGGCTCACAAATGATGTAATCATAATGAAAAATGACCATATCTTGTTCTTTTTTCATCTTTTTCGCTCTTTTTTTCAAACTTTTCACCCAACATAAGTGTAATATCGTCCACTAAACCACATATTATTTTTAATTAATTAGTTTATAAGTTATGTTTTTTTACCTAACCAAGAAACAACCCAATTTGTTTTTTTTAAAATGCAAGATTATAATGAACCTCACATCCCTAAACTAACCACATATGATAAAAACCATTTTTTTCGTGATAAATTTTCTTGATTCTACCAAGTAAAACCCTTTATAATTTTTTAAAAAAATATAAAAAAATAATAAAAGATAGTAAAATTAAATATGATCCATCCACAAATATCTTATAGAATCACTATGTAGTATCTTATCAATATACCACATCCTAGATCCCCTATGAACAACCCCTCCCCCACACTCATTAAATAGAATATAATTCAAAATACATAGAGTATGGTATGATATGAAAATAATGTTTTATAATATTTAACAATTTTAATTGAATCATACATGGTTTCAAAAGGATAAGAAGGATATATGTATAGGTTGTTCTCAGGATAAAAGGGGTCAATAAAAAAATTCCTTATTCATTTCAAAAGTTAAACATTTAGTTATAGATTCAAAAATATATCTATTCTTGTTCTAGAATATTGGCATTCCCTATGTATCACTATGAAAATATTATATTAAAATAAGAAATATTTATTCCAAAGCCTCTCAGGAATGGGAAAAGAATATAATTCATTGAGATCATGGAATAAACATGAAAAACTATTTTACTCAATGAAAATGTCTTGGAATTTAGTTCAGGAAAATAAATAATATCCACAATCATATTCAAGAAATTAAAATTGGAAGTAATAAATTCACTCGTAAAATATTCATTTTTATCTTTAATATTTATGGTAAATATCATTAAAAGTTTCCATCATATCCAAATATATATCCTAAGTGATAATGTTTCAGATATTATTATATTCAAGAAAAGTTTTTTAAGCTTTTACCAAAAAATCTAATTCATTAATTGCATGAAACTATTAAATTAATTTATTTCTCTATTATTTGATTTTAAAAATCATTGGGCAATAAAAACTAAGGGTGTAAAAATATAAGCAAGGAAAATAGTACACCCTTCCATTAAAACATTTGAATTAGTTTCTCAATTTATGTGGTACCCAAGTTAGTAATGTAAATTAAAATCTCTATAAGTGATTTTTTCATGTATAAAATAGTTCATTTTCATCATGCATCTTTTGTACTATGGGCCTAAAAAATAAATTCAAATATTGAATGTACATTCCCTTTTAAAATTTAATGTATTTGTCTAAAACAAATAAACATTTTGACCACAAAGATAGTTATTAAAATAAAAAATTAATATAAATCTGATTCCTTGCAATAAATTTTTATATATGTATTTTTTCCTAGTATCAATTCTTTTTATGGTTGTTTAGATATACCTTTATCCATGATAGCTATTTGGAACATGATATAGAGGTAATTTTCTTGGATTTTCTGATATCTAATTTCATTTTAAATCTAGGGTAGTTTGATTCATCTTTCATTGGTCCTTCATGATAGGTACTTGTAGTGGGATGTAATTTGAGGTTAAATTCAATTAAAATACAAGGATATAAAAATTAAACTAGATTTTGTATTTCACATTCTCAATAAAAACTATTCTTTATTTTCCCTAGTCTGAGATATTGGAATGACTTCTTGAATTAGATCACATGTGTTATCTTATTATTCTTGAAATTGAAGGAGGGAATCCAATTATTATATGGTCTATATTATTCTTGTGAGATCAATGTATACCTAATCAATATCTTTTTCCTTTACTCACTATTCTTCCTTATAATCTATAGCTTGCACTGCTTCAACTTTATCATCATATTTCTGTCTAAATTTCCAATTAAAATTTCTGATCATATATATTTTATATTATTCTCAATGTCACAAATAGTCTTATATTTTTTCATTTGGTATTTTTGTATTCATATATGGGATGCCTTAGTTTTTACATTTTAATCATAATCCATAGTTTCAACATTATAACAGATCTCCAAAAATTACCATAATTATTTAATGATATATCATCCTCCCTTTTCTTGTTTATTTCTTCATTGGATTGATGGTTCTTGACCTACTCTTCCTTATATTTATATTCAAACCATTTAACCCCTACATTATAAATAATTGATATATTATTCATAAGGGAATTTAAATGTGATATAACTTGAGAAATATGCATAGTACATTATCCTTGTTATATAAGTTGATCCTCATGATCATAAATATACTTATCCAGCACTTGAATATAATGTATGAGAAATACAGTTAGTATATATTTTTTTGTTCTTGTAATCCCCAGATCATTCATGGTAGTTTTAAAAAAAATTGTCTCCTCTACAGTGTTGATAGAAGGTGTTGTTATATTTTTTATGTTTGGATTCATCATATTGAAGAGAATTTGAATCATCCAAACTTGTATATTAGTGCATCCATATATCCATCTGAATTCAATGTCTCCCATGTGGTTGGATACACATAGAATGCATTGTACTATAGTGGTGGGTAATAATATTGGTTCATTTGAAAACTCGTCTAGAACTCCCCTAGAAGCTACTTCAACCAAAATATTATAAAAAATTAAATACAATACAAATTCACAAACTAAAATATGTAAATATTTATGGGAATAAAAATGTATTTGTCTTTAGAAATTGGTCACAAGTCGACACCTACGATTTTATACACCCTGTAAACATATAATAAATTTGATGCCCCAAAAGGATTCTATTAAATCCTCCCAGTTTGATCAAATTAGAAATTTATATTTTCTTAAACTACACTAGCTACAAAGGCATATCACAACAACTATGTGGGGTTGATCCCATAGAAAACACGGAACTTATAAATGGAATCTATCAATCAAAGGTGTGGTTATCCCAATTTAATGTTATTTTATTTAGCTTAACTATTTAAATGAAACAAAATAAATAAATGACTTAAAGCCAGAAAAAGTATAAGAGAGGGAAACCAGTTTCCATGGGTTGTTTTCTAAAAAGAAATCTTGAATGCACTCAGAAAAAAATAATACTCATCAGTTTTGAAATTATTTAATTCTATTGATAGAGGAAATGGTAAATCCCTATCAATCTAACCGATATTTATAATTTTAAATCATTAAATGAATTAAAATACTATGATTAATTAGGATTTGATTAAAAATTATAAGTATAATATAATTCCATGGTCATGAATTATTTACCTTTATCATTTTGGGTTTCGTATATTAGCAAACACACTTGGCCCATGATTTAATAAAAAAAATTGAATGATATGAATCACAAGTCAATAAAAAATTAATAAAAGAATATCACATGGGAATAAGGAAATAAAAGAATTATTATGCATCATTTTTATCTGATTTTACTTCCACGTTATGGGTTTATCCCATTAACATGAAGTGATCACCAAGGACAAGCAAATCCAAAACCAAAGCGGAGATAATATACAACTGAAAATAGAGTGAATAAAATAGAATTAAATATAAATCATCCAATGTTTATATAAAAGTATAAACCACAAATTATAGATAAAAACCTATATATGATGAAATCCAGGTTGAAACCCTAGCAGAAGTCTTCAGGTGGTCAAATATATACACCATGAATCAATCCACAATATCTAATTAAAACCCTATATTTGTAAGACTTAATTTCATCTAAGTGTTTTATAAGGTCATAACATATGTTAACTATATATTTTTGGGTCAAATGACTAACACCCGTTTAATTGATACATCAAATTGTGAATCTAGGCCAGTTAGGCATATTTTATTGCATGTAATATATTAATGTTGTAAAAATCAGGGTTAACGATATTTTCATCATTTCAAATTAATACATTGTAATTCCCTCAGAACGTGTAATATTTACATGTTCTATAAACAATAAACTTTGTAAAATGTGTATTTCCAGTCAATGAATCCCCATTTCATCATGTTTCCTCAGCTTATCACATCTGAAACATCCCACAGTTATCATACATCATAGAATGTCTTTATTTGTGTAAAACTTTATCTGTTTGACTCTTTAATATTATAGATTCCTCTTTAGTTTTTGATATCATTATGTGAAGGACTCCTTTATATTATTACAAATGTTGGTCATGTCCTAAGAATATATAAATCAACGAAATTATGTGTGAAGATGATGATAAAATGATCAAAATTCACCTAAAATTAATATAAAAACACTGTAATATATAGATTAAAAACAAATAAATAAATCAACCCCATTATCTAGATGACTTAACATGTATGAAGAATAAAATAAGTCAAATATCTTCTGTCTCCCAACTTATTTATGTTTATCTTTTTTCTTACAGTTTTTTCTTCCTCATATTTCTTTCTAAAAATTCACGACTTTTCCTTTTAGTATCTATCTCACCTCTCTTATATAATCACTGAATTTTATAATACAAAGAATATTCAGCATTTTTAGTATAATAATGAATATTTTCCAATAATATCATGTTCTCCTTATTCCTTTTCTAAACACATCTTAATCAAAATTTAGTTGTTTCTATATTTTGAATATCGAAATAACATGTTATTTGGTCACATGGGCATCCTAATTAAAACTAGTTAAATAATACTCAAGAAAAATTCACTAATAATTATTATTTATTTATGTGATCATCTATAATGAGTTACAATTAGTTGAATTTGAAACTCAAAAATTATCATTCCAAATCCTCACAATTTCTTCATTTATTTATCCATAAGAGAATCCTTTTAATCTTTATTTAAAAATATAAAAAAATCTATACAGTTTTTTCATTTCTTCTTGAAAACATGGTGTAAATCCTTAGTGTGTGAATCTTTTTCTCACAATAGAAGATAATATTCACTTTTATGTTTGTTTTTATTGGGCATCGTATAAATGTTCTATTTTTGTTAAATTCATTCCATTTTACCATTCATGTGTTTAACCATTATCTAATGGAATACCAATATAGAAAAACACCATCCTATAATTCATACATCTCCTGGAATTGTGGAAAAAAATCCAAGGAATGACATGGATAATTCTTGAAACTCAATCATCAATTATACCATAACTTTTTAATGAAATAAATTCATTGTACATGGTCAAATATTCATAATCATTTATATCACCATGAATTTTAATTATTATGAAAATAATATTTTCTATAAATTGGAAAAACATTTAGTATCAACTGATTTAATTTACAAATATTTCTATGGTAAATATTTATTTTGATGTTGTCAATATTATTCTTTTAATTTTTATCAAAATATCCTACAAACTTATACAAATCATATCATTAAAAACTAAAAAACCTTAAATGATATTTTTTTGAATTTTATTACATTGGTAACACCTTCCAAACCATCAACATGTTTAATTTAATTCTCCAAGGATATATGTTAATCCGATATAGTATTGGATCAGTTTGACCTATCCATCTAAATATTCAACTTAATCTTCCATATCGTGGAATTAATCAGTTATATAAGCAGGTTAATCTAATGTAGCCTATGAATAATTTTTTCTATTGATATGTACTAGTCATGAACCGAACACACTGGACCCCTCCTATGTTGGTTGGAAAAATAAATGTGGCCCCAAAATCCTACATTCAATAGGTTACTCTCTATATATTTTCACCAAGATTATAAAATGTTCATATATATGAGACAGTAGCCTAAATATTTCCTTGAAATAAAAATAACACACTAATAAACTATATAATAAAAATTTATCTTCCCAATGTTTATACTGTAATATAGAAAATTGATTTTCAATTATGAAAGGAAGCATAAAAATAATAAATAAGTTAGCGGAGGATGGATGTGATTTAGTCCAAGGTAATCTCTTTAAATGATGTTATTATTTACTATAGGTAAGAAACCCATGATAGAATAGATAATAAACATTTCCATTTTCACTCCCTTGGAAGGGATAATGTCAACCTTGTTAGTTCCCATACACTAGGTGTGAGAAATTATTTCATCATTATGAAGAATGTTTATGTTATCTGTGATGGTATATAAGGGTGATCATACAATTATACTCAGTAGGATCATCCCGTAAAATATGTTATAAATTTTGATAAAGCATGCTAAAATATTAGTGAATAAGTAGGAAAATCGCATCATTACCTTAATTAGTATAACAATATTCACATACTCACCAAGGATAACACACCAAATATTGATTATATGTATGTAATATTGTTTATGAAATGATATATTAAATAAAGGCACCACTTTAAATTTTTGAATAAACCATTCTCCCTGAACCTCAATATCACATGTTTTAGCGTTCGTATCCCATCCATAAACTATAACAACAATTTTTTTAAGAACATCATAGTAACATCCACAAATCAAAACCACATCACCATCACAACCAATAATATGATATTAAAACTAAGAACTATTGTAGCTCATGTAATTTCACACTACACTATTAACCATTACTACATTTGAATAAATAAACTTATAATAACTCTATTGTATTATTGCCGAGATACATTTATACACTATAAATTATGGTAAAACATGTGTATACATGTATGCCTTATCTAGTATGAGTACACACCGTATAATAATATTACAACATATGAATGACATTCACACAAACCATACAATTTCTAGAAGAGATAACATAGATGGGGTGTAGTCCATGATATGTATTTAGGAAAATATAGATATTTGAAAACCATATAAAACCAAATTCAAATTATAGATGATTTCCATGATATATAACATTATATTGGATCCTGAGAAATAAGAAATAAAAATTAATATTAAAAAAACATAATATTTCTAAATGATACTTTTGAATCTAATACTCAAACTATAAAAATGAATTACATGATAACCTAGATTCTAACATTAACTACTATTAAGATAATACACTGATAAAAAGAAAACACAATCATGATTCAATACTATTAGATGTCATTTATTATTAATAATATACCAAATGTCTGATAATATCTCATCGTCAATTCTAGATGAATATCCCAGTAGAGCAACTAAAGAAACATATATTTTATTCAATATTTTATCCATTATTTATGATAAATCATACTCATTGTATATTTAATATTTACATTTTTTCCTGAATCATTTATTAGGTCATCATGAAATGACCACAACACATCTACAGTAATTACTTTTCAATTTTACCATTACATACCTTTGGGGCCCTGAGACACAAATACTCCCACTAGAAAGAGGATAATACTATAATGAATTAAGAAATTAGTAATAAAATAATAAGGTAAACACAAATAATTAATGATCTAAGATCAATTAAAACATAATAATATCTTCCTCAACACCCTTATATATTATCAAATCTAACCCACCATCTACTGCCTTAGCAACTGCCACCATATTATCAACGATATCCTAACATTTCCCATATAGTCTAAGAATTATAGTTTTCAAATAAAAATCAAAACACGGTAACTAATATAATAAATATTTTTTAAAGAAATTATAAATAAATTAATAAAACACATTAATATAATGGAGGAAATTTCATGAAAATAAAAAAATTAAACAAGAAAGGATTGAGCATGAGCATTCACTAATAATAATCCCAAAAAACATTGCATTTTCATAACATAATAATTAATTTAATCTATTATGAGAGGGTTTCAAAGAACAAATACACCTAATATTACATAAATTAATAACATTAATAAAAAAACATATAATTAATTAAATTATCTATCATATTAATAAATTATAATTAAGAATGATAACTTCGATGAATTCCCAATTTGATATCCTCCTTGTCCTATCATTATTTTTTTGTTTAATAACTGTTTAAAATTAAAAATATTAAAAATATGATCTAAAAATAATTGAAATAAGCTATTATATGATAAAAAAATTCATAATCCAACAAAATGAATAAATGTATAACCAAATGTGATTTTATACCACTATACCATTAAATTAATTATTTTTATCTTCTTTTGGTCAGTATCAAATACATAAACATCAAAAACTAAACAATCGAAATCCCAACTTTTAAAAAAATATATAAAATAAAGTATATATATAAAATCTCTTACCTCAATATGAGGCTTTGACGATTGATGAAGAAAATTGGGTGGAGGATGATGAATAATAATAAAAATATAAATAAAAATACCATAATATCAAATGATGTTATCCTTTATAAAAAATATAATAATATTAAATGATGAGTCGAAAATAATCATGAGAATTTAATTTTTATTGCTCGGTAAGAGGAAAAAAGTGAATAATAAGGGTATAAGAAGTGGGAAAGAGATATATTTCTTCAAAGGATGTTATTTCATAAAGAAAGATACTATATATATATATATCACATGGGTAAATGATCATCCAATATGATCCCAAAACTATATAGGGTTCAAGATAATAAAGGTAAAATATAATTAAATTGATAGACACTATGAATTTATAGATGAATATTGAAACCAATGTTTCATAATGTGATAAGGATTCTTCATGCCCCAAAACGTTCAGATCTAATGATCATGGCACAATATCCACATGTGGATCCCCATATTACATATCGTAATTGAACATTACTTTATTAATACATGGAATAACATGAAATGGACATCGGTGTCATTCCACAGGGATAAAACCCCCAAAAAACAGCACAATTACTAGTATTATTCCTCATCCAGATCAGCCCCAAACTAATATCAAATGTATGTAGTTTTTCCCTAAAGATGGAACCCAAAGGACCCTAACACCATGGATTCATAAAAAAAGTTTCTATATTTTGGTAATTATTTATCCTTGTGTGAGATTATATGAGATATCGCATTATATTAAACCAAAATCTGTTAGAAATTCATGTAATAGAGAGTTTTCCCTTGATAAAATGTATCAAATTTAACATTAACTATGAGGAAATTATAACAGATTAACCCACAAAAAAAATAAATATATATGAATGGACCAAGAGCTCCAGAAATCCTTAACGTTACCATAATAAACATCATAATGTTTCCAATAAAGTTTCAATAAATAAAGAAACTTCACACAATAATTACTTGAACCCCATTGTTCTAGACAAACCTGAAATTACAATCCATTGTTTATAGAGTGTTGTGTTAGGAAAACAATTTCAAACTCCTTTATAACACTCATAAATACAATAATTCAGAAAATTAATCCCTCAAAACCCAAGAAAAAAAATTTAATGGTTTATAAAAAATTATATTTTATATTAGATACCCCTTAAACTATTCTCATCCCCAACAGTTAAAACAAGACAAAGAAAGAAAAATAAGTAGTTACAAAAGAATCACCCCTATTGATACTTATCAAAAAGAGATATCCCAATAATAAAATAATGTCTATAACATAATAAGGGAAAGGTATAATATCACATGAAATAATTCATATCACATAAAATAAATCAATGAAATTTATATCATCTCAACTAAATAAATCATTAAAAAACTAGAGAAATTAAATGTGAATTTGCAACCCATGTTCCCAAGTACACTCTTCTAAGACATTTTTAAAATAAAAGAAACATCTTTTAATTTGTATTTTTACCCTTATAAATATTATTTGGTTTGCTTTATTAAGCACTATGATTTTTTACATGCCTTAATTATACATACATTCACCATATATTTTATCCTGTATTAGATTTTCTGGACTTTTTTTATTAACGGAACATGAGTATTTATGGGTATCTTTAAAAAAACATTCATCATCATAATTACTAATCTCATTAAATGATATATTGATATATATTATATAATCTCCAAACTTTTAGATATAATAATAAATGTTTTAAAACATCAATATCTAATAATTAAAACTCAATTATTGTAAGTCCTAGTTTCTTTGGAAGAGTAATTACATAAAACATCGATAGAAATAAAAACATAGAATCAATATTTTCTTATTCTCTTAAGTGATATACTAAATCCATTTGAGACCGCATAACAAAATTTGGTAACTTAGGTAAATATATAAAATATAGGGTAGGGATAAAAAACATATTAATGTAATAAACTTGATTAGGAAGCAAAACATGCGGGTGAAAAGTATAACATTATGTAAACCAAGATAAGAATTAGTTTTTATCACATAGAATAATAAAATTAATAAAATTGTATAACAATAGAATGAAAACATATTAAATTTGGAAACACCATTTAAAATAACATAAAATTGGGTAATGACTATATACTTAGAAAATATCACATAGAATATAGTGTCATAATGGAGTTGGTTTACTCTCTAATCTCAAATGTGATGTCCCATGAGACTAAAGATTTACCTAATGAATTAGATCACTATGTTGGTGCAACCATCATAAAATTTAATTTTTTATGTGTAACCCATAATGGAAATAAATCATAAGGTAGAAATATTAGAATTATCCACGGAAATAAAGTGGGTAACATAATCTTTTCTCATATGATAATAAATGTAAATTTCATAATGAATAAATATGAGATATGGACTTATGGAATTAATTACCCCATAAATATAAGGGATAATGAGGTAAGAATATATTTTAGAAACATATATACATAAATTAGATAAAATACATAGCATAAAAGGTTGTCAACAAAAATAAAAATATCTTCAAAGGTATAAATTGAATATTTTCTAAGTATTATTAACTTTTCACCTGAAACAACTTCATAAAAATCTAAAAATTTCATAAGTATTATAGAAATAATATTACATAATAAAAGACATGTAATCTTATAATTTAATCTTCCAATAGTTTAGTTTTTATGAGGGATTTTTATTTTTTACATGTTTTATTAGTTAACAAACATTGCATTCGCACTGTTGTAAAAAAGTTAAAAAGACCCTCATCAAAAAATGACAAGAATATTACATTAAACCTATTTTGTAAAAATTTAAACATGGGAAAAAATATATAAAATAAATTTTTATTAGAATATTATAAATAACTTCAAGAATCCTTTTCGAAAACATAGATATGAGTGAAATAGTATTTTCGACTAAAGGGTGAAATAATGTCATAATTTCATTAAAAATATCTCTCAAAAATTATAAGTACAAATGAGGGGAAATATTTACTATTACATGAAAATTTAATGAATAATAATAGAATTATAAAATTAATGTTTTTAATAAAAAATGGTAGAATTATTTCCTACATTGAAAATTCAAGTATAAATAATCTCGATTAAAATGATATTGAAATAGAAATTCTTACCAGTTGGTTATCTTTTGAATCATAAATAACATGAATTAAGTAAATGAATTATAAATTAAAATATCATGAGGTATTAATTATTCATGGTATAATATTTAATGTTTTATTATTTACAACATTAAATGAAATTATGTGAATAAAAGAACATGGGTCTCAAAGAAAGATGTTTTGTGATGAAACCCTTACCTTGAGGGAAAACATTGCATTGTATCCCATTTATCTCTAGTAAAAAAATATCAATTATTTTTTATTAAGAAAATATTATATGATTCATCCATTATACATAAAACATTTACTAAAATAGTTTTATTGAATTATTTAATTTCCAAATTAGTTATGTCCACATCGTGTGTTTTGAAGGATCTTAGTTCGTAATATCAAAATGGATTTATTACATTAGATGAAGAGAAAGTGGCTATTATTCTACAATCTCCAGAATAATTACTATGAAATATTTATCATTATTATTCTAAAATTATAATTTTAAAAATAAATATGTATTATGGATATGGAAAATTAACTGATTTACAATCATTTAGATGGTAGGTCAGACAAACGCATGTGTAACATATCCATTTTTCAACGGCCATGAGGGAATACAGTTAAATGTTTTATAAAATTATATAACTCTCATAATATCAAAAATATCTTATTATTTCTTTATATAATCATACATATACCATCCATGTGATGAATTTATTAAAAAACAATCACAACGCTTCACAAGGCGGTAGTCTTCAATACACATGCATGGCATTGCCTTTTTTTCATGGATGATAAGATAAGAAAGTGTATGATATATTAATTATACAGAATGACTAATATTTCATGAATATCATATTGAAAAACTTAATCCATCGTCTTGAATTGATTTGAGGGGTGATTATAGAAATTTAGTTACATCATTTCACGAGGAAATATTCCACTATACACATAAACGATTGGTTCATTAAAAATTTGATGGAAGTTTAGATAGATTATGTTATTTAATTAAAATAATAAAACATTATTATATGTTATAAAATTATATTATTATATCATTATGATTTATAATTATATTATTATTTTTTAAGATGTATAAAATCAAAGTTGCACGGTTAAGAACAATACTTCTTCATCGGACCACCTCTTTATTATTATATCTAAATCCACACAAGCAATGATTTATCATAAAACCAAGGAATATGTGAAATTGGGTGTGTGGAGGGAAATTAAAGATGGAATTTCGGTAGGTCATGGGTAAACCACTTAGAGTTATAAATGTAAGGAGGATAGGAGAGGTGTTTTACTTTTATAAGTGGGGGATATGATCCACATGAAATTTTTGAAAATAAGTCATTGCATACACATTTTACTCATGATTCAAGGATAAAAAGGATAATTTTATTAAATTTATGATATAATGGTGAAATAAAGGCAATAAATAGGATATAGAAAATTTTATTTATTATTTTAACTCTTATATTCTCAGTTTAACCCCCAAGTAAACATTTTTTAGCATTAGCTGCAGTAATTAATTATTATTATTTTTACTATTCATTATGATAAAAAATTACATTGATTTTATTATATAATATTAATTAGGATGATTCAAAATATAGAATAAAATATTTCAAATTCAATTCACTGATTTGGAAAAATATATTTTGAAATTAAACATGAAAAGGTGACAAAAAAATATTTTGTAAAGTAAAATATGTTATAAGTATTAAGAGTTGTCATATCAAAATTAAATATAATATTTATTTAATTTTGATAAATTTTATTTACATTAAAATGTATAAAATAAATATAAATTTAAAAAATTATAATACAAAATAGAATATGTAAATTATTTTAAAAATTGATTTTTCAATAAAAACATGTATTTTTAATATTCATTAAGAAGTTTAAAATTATAGAAAAATGGTAAAAATTTATCCCAAAAAAATTTGGAAATTATTATCCCAAAAATTAACAACTTTTTTCATAAATTTTCTAAAATTATTTAATTTTATTTTATTTCGTTCACAAAATGACTTAAAATAATTTTATGAGAAAAAAGTATTTTCAAGATCTATAATTAATTAACAATATATTTTCATTATCCCCCATTGTTAGGTTGAAAAATGTGTTTATTTATACTCTTATCTCCAATATTAATTCATATTTTATAACATTCAGGTTTAAATAATTATATTTTCTAGTTTATTGCGATTTGTATAAACCTAGTGTTGTGTGTTGTATAAACTATTGAACATAGTGTTCTATTAAAATCTCAGGGTGTTATATATATCAGGCTTAAAATCTATTATTAGTGGATAATTTCATTCCCACATTATATATATATATGTATACTTTATAGGATCTCTATTGACTTTAAGTATACTCCCCCTTAATACAAACCATATTTGTCTACTAATAATTTACATTTTATTCCAATAATTAATATCCTAGTGAAAAAAAAGGTTTCAATACAAATAATATCCAATAAAACATGATTATTGTTCTTTTGAACTCATGATGTCTAGAGTTTTTTATTTTATGTTTAAAAACATAAATACTGTCCAAATATTTTTTGGAACAAAAATTCATGGTCATTCTCTCATCATCTCATGATTTAGTGTTGGGTTCCTCACAATTTTTAATACACATATATGTTAGTAATATTATCTGTAAACTAGAAATTTTAGAGAAATAAAATTAGTGAAATTATTATATAAAATAAAAAGGGTTTCCTTTTTTATTACATCTTATAGTAAATATATACCAAAATATTTTCATGCATTTTTTCATTATATTTATTCCTTTTAAAAACAAGAATTTTATTAGAAACATCCATTATCCCACATATTTTACTAGTAATTCATGAAGATTAATCTTGTACCACTTCCAATGTTCTCATATTTACCTCCATCTCAAGACACATAATGTAGAATACAATTTTCCCATCCAAAACTGAACAAGTTTCTTCTTCACATTTACTCTTCATATTATTAATTTGGTCTTCTGAAATCCTGCTCATTCATTGTAAGTAATTTTTGAGATCCCATTAAATTATATATTTAACTTCTAATTTAGAAATAATTATACCCACAGTAGTTCTAGGAATTTATTCCAATAATGGGAACTTCTCCACAATAATTTTTCTTGTTTATGATTTTTTAGCACTTTTTCTAATTCTTCTTCATATAGAGAGATAATTTTATATAACCATAATATTTATTCCTTATTATTAATATATTTGATTTCAGTGTTTTAGTTTTTTCAACATTATATATAATTCATTCTTAAAAACATATCACCACCTCTAGGCATGTTTTCGCTTCCTGTATATCCTTGATAAAATAAAATATAAATCATACATCTTCAAATGAAGAATTTTTCAAATAAACCATAATTTATGAGTAAAAGAAAAAAAATTGATTCAATAAGAACCCACTCTTCAAATATTTTAGAAGATTATTCTATAGGATAATTATAAATAGATAAGACCAAAATATTTAAAAATTTACTACAGTAAACTAGTAATTAATACAATTTCACATTCTCATATGAGAAACCTTACTCATACTCTTAACTTCATTTTTCTTCCTTTTCCTTAGATTAGTCATAAAAAAATTTCCATATTGTACTTTATAGGGAAAATAATTTTTATTATCCATCTAATGAATCTCACAAGATTATTTAATACATTATCTTCACAATTGATAGATAATAAAACTATGAAAGTAAACATATTAAATCAGAGGTGGAATCTTGTGATCATACACCACATAAATAACCAATTAAGATCATATCACATTAAGTATGAGTTGAATAAATATAATCCATCTTTTTAACCAAATTTTTTTAATATAATTATTTAAAACTCAAAATCTTTTAGTATATATTAATCATGTATGAATCAACCAAAAAAACATATAATACACAAGAGTGAAGGTAAATATGGGACAACACATGATATTTTTTAATGTTAATCCCTAAAGTGGGTGAATACATCCTTCTTCTTTTCGGTTGATTCTATGAAAAAAGAGATTTACTATTTTCATATTATTATAACACATAGGGAGGTAACATCATTAACACATAAGGATGACTCTCTAAATCCATAGTATCTCCTGGAGTTTTCATTATATTGACTCCCACAAGTTTACAATGGTTTTCCAACATCACTCATGACAAAAAAACTATTTTTACTCTACGAATTTACTATATCAAAATAATGAATCGTATTCCTCAAACTAATATATGTGATAGTCATTTTATGTTTAATACTAGAAACATTAAATACAGTCTCATTCTATCATATTCAAAAAGAAAAATGTGTCTATTGAATATAGGCACACATTTAATTCTTTCACTTTAGAATTAATCCATTAGATAATCATAACCAGGATATTATTACCTACATATAGATAATTAATATTAAAATTATGTGATCATTATTCTACTATATTATTTATTCCAATTTTGTCATTTTTCGTATATGATAAGAATGTATCCTTTTTGTATCTCATCATCCTATTTTTTATTCTATATTTTCCTGAGTACGTTGAATATTCCGGATTATATGAATCAACTTCAATCTAAAAAAATTATCACTTCTTCTCTTTCTTCCATTTTCAATCCCATATTATTCGAATGATAATTGTTTTTTCATATTTTGAATATAGAAATCCCAAAGAATTTTTCATTGTGATATTCTTCATTAAAACAAGTTAAATAATATTTCAGATAATTCCATCATTAACTATTAATTATTTCTTTAATAATAAATAATGAGTTTCAAATATTTATATTTTAAATACTTAAATTATCACACCAAAATCCCTAAATTTTCATTCTGTAATTATTTTTAATAGACATATGTTTTTATTTTAAAACCATAATATCCATTCTATTTTTACACATATTTATGAACACATGAAGAAAACCCATGTGTACTGAATAATTATATCAATAAATAAGTTACTATTAAAATTTTTACTGGTTTTCTAAGGGTTTGACATGAATGTTCTATTATGATGAAATTAATTCCATCTTCACATCCTAATGTTTCACTATCTTCTCACAATATTCTATTGAAGTGTTAAATTATTATTAAATTTTCATATCACAATAAATTAAAACATGATAACTCTATAAGAGGAATGAGTAACTCAAAAAACTCAATATTCAATTCAACATCATATTTCTCATGGAACCACATCATTCATCATTATACAATCATTTCCATATATCTCATTGTGGAATATAATTAATTAGAATGATAATAATTATTTGATCTTAAATATTAGCTTCAACATCCAGATTTTTTTCTCATATTATTTCATTATTAATTATCTATTTTATTTCTATAAAATTAAGCATTTAAATTAGACTGAAATTATCATAAAAAATCATTCAAATTAGCTAAAAATTAATCATAAAAACTATGTGGGATATTTGTTTCCACTTATATTTCATTTTATAAATAAAACTTAAATATATGTAGGTTTAAAATATTATTATTTAATTACGAGTGAATCAATTGTAAATCCATGTAAATATAAAAAAGACATTATAATATTCTACTTAATCTATAGTAGCCTAGAATTAATCATCTATATAAACATATTAATCGGATATAGCATTGAAAAAAATAAAATTTTCTATATGTACATCCTTATTTATTCTGTTATATACTCCGAATGACCCGAGTTAATCCTTATATGTCCCTTATTAATAATACATATCCATCAAAAACTACTAGATAATTATAATGTATCTTTAACTTAATCTTCCATAGCTCAATAAAAAACCTTTATCTATATATAGTGTAAAGTTAAAATATTGTATCCAGCTATTTTACCAACAATTATAACACATCTCATATTTAATCATTTATTCCCATTGAAAAAAGTGACCCTTATAAAATTCCATTTTTTCTCATATCAATCAGGAATAAATGAAATGTTAATATTACATATAGATTACATTACTAAATTCTTCAAAATATGCTACTATAAAATCTTAGTAATTCATTTCCATCATTTTCAACATAACTCCATTCAATCTCAACCACCTCAAGTCAACTTAGAACACTTTATAAATCCTACATAACATATATATCCTTTAAAAAACATTTATTTTTAATTCCTAAATAATTTTTGAATATATATATTATCTTATTGAGTAATTATTTTGATTTTATATTCCTTAATAATAACACATTATTTTCTATTCATAATACCATCAATATTAATTCCCAATTGATTATAAAAAATCTAAACAATTTTTTTTCTCCAACTCAATTACTTTAACAACATCCATGTGTTTTATAATATATAAAATAGTGTTAATTCTTGTTAATAAAATTATAGTTTCTCAAACCAACTTATCATCTTTCCCTCAAACTCATTAGTATCCCATATTAATCTTTTTTATTCACTAAGATAATTTTATTCATAATTAATCATCACTACATAAAATATTTACTTTAATTATTGAAATTTTTCATCCATTCATCATAATCGATTATCCACTTCAATAATAAAATTATTTTACCAATCCACTGTCATTATATAAAAAAATAATTTTACAAGCACAAATATTATTCATATTTTATTTATGTGAAAAGAAATGAAGGGGAATTGACCATTTTTCATTATATTGAATATATATTTTAGTAAATTCTATTTTACTTGAGTATTGGGTGGGATTAATCTTGATATTATTTAGAAGTCCAAATTTGCATGGTGGTGTACTCATTTTCACTTATGGACCATGACCCGCAATGGATTTTCATATTTTATCCCTTAAAAACCCACACATGGATGGATTTTGAAATAGAAATTTCATATTAACAATGGTCAAAATGTATTTTTTACTTCACCCCATAAATTTAAATTGATATAATTAAGGACATTTTGTTTTTTTATTTATCATAGGAGGGTCATTCTCAATTATTTATGTTCATATGTCTTCAAAAATCCAATACATTAGTTGATAATGATATTTGAAAGATCTTATTTGGTTTTAGAATATGACTTATCATACAAATTTTATTATAATGGATTTATTTGTAGACTTAAATTAGATTCTTTTTTATATATAATTTGTAATATTAAATTTATAAATTTCATCTATTATAGACATTAAGAGTGAGTTAAATCATATTTATAATTAATGGAAGGTTATTGAGGCCTTTTAGAGATATCATGTTGTGTATGTTTCTCAATCCTTGAAATTAAATTTTATCACACATGTATCTTTTATTATTTAATTTCTTTTTTGTTGATGGGCATTTTGAATTTTATTTTTTTAATATTGGATGATTGTTCCCCTAGAGTTTTGGGATAATTATGAGATATTTCTATCCTTAGAGTTATGGAAAATCAGTTATGTAATCTTATTATATTTCATTCCCAATAAACTTTGGTTTATGAATACATGCAATTATTGATTTATTTTATTTTAATGTTATGGATATCTATCTTTTTTATTGATTATATAAATTAACATGATTTTTTTTATTCATTTAGAGTTTCCTATTTTTATGAACTATTTTTTTTATTGTATAAGAGTGGTATATATTTATCATATATATTTTTCTAGTTTAATTTTTCTTAATTAATGATATGGATTTTCAATGGGGAATTATTCTCCATCAGTATTTATTCATCCTTAAATAATAGTTGGCATCCTCAATTATTCTAAAGAACACATCAGATTTTTGAGGTGGTTTTATTTTAAATCTAGGTATTCTAGGTTGTGTGATAAAATATTTAATTCCATTAATGTATGTTGTTCAATTATTATTATAAAATTGGATTAATGGTCTCTTGATAGGGTTTAAACACTGGAGAAGAATGGGAAACCCTTGAAGAATGCTGGGGGAAATCAATGATGATATTGAATTACCAGTACCTTGTGGTAGAAACTTATGGGTTGAATTTGTTTAAAGAGTATAATAAAATTTTTATGCTTAATATTTTAATACAAAAAATTAGTTCCTCCACAAATGAGATGTTTTGTATTCTTCATAATCCTTATAAAAATATTTTCTTGTTATAATAAAATATAATTTTTTATTTATTTTCCTTTCATAAATTCATTCTAGAACAACACTATCCGTCATGATTTTAGGGTTTGTGCATGACTATATATTTAGTTCAAGAAATAAATTTATAGGCCATAATTGAATTTAATAAATTAATAATAGAAATGTTCTCAAACCCAAAAAAATAGGTTACATATTTAGACAATAAACAAGTTCTACCAATTTGATAAATAAATAGTTATTATAAAAATTACTTTACTTGAAATATATTATTTTCATATGTTATTTTCCAAAATATCCGGGAATAAAATATTATATAAAATATAATATATGTTTATGGAAAAATAGAAATTTTTTATTTTAGGAATATAAGTTTTTATAAAAAATCATTGATGTTTTTTGGGAAAATTTTATAATTTAATATGAATTTTATAAGATTAATAAGGTATTAATTATTTATTAAAATTAATATTTTATTTAATTTAATGGTTTAATTATTTAAATTTAGTAAATATTGCTAGTTTTAAATGAAATTGAATTTTTTAAATGAATTATAGATTATTTTAATGATATATGTGACTTAAATAAGAGTTATCAATTTTTATGAGTAATAATATAATGTTTTCATGGTTTTATAGATTAAATAATAATGAATTCAATATAATAGTTGATTCAAAAAATAAATATATTTTTATGGTCTTGTTGTTAATGGAAGATGTGTGGTAGCAATGAATAAAGGATGATGAAAATTATTACATCACATAATCAATCGCATCTATTTCTTAGGGATCACAATTATGAAATTTATATGATATTATATATTAGTTATAAAAAAATTGTATCATTACCATGACAGTTGAGTAAAATTTATGACAATTGATATTCGAGTATTGTCACAAAACATGGGTTAGTAAATTATTATTTACCTAAGAATGTGGTATAGTTTACACCTATGGTCAATCTCTCAATCAGGATACTCATACACACTATTTCAATATTTTCAATTTAATATTTACCTAAAATATATTACAATGGGAGACGTTATAATATTTATATAATATATATATATTCAAGTATGATGTGATACATAAAGAATGAATTTTTTTAACTAAAATATAGTTGCTCTCATTATCTCATGGTGACTCAAAATTTGTTCTTTAAAAATATATTTTATCAATATTTTATCCACTATTAAGATCAAGTAAATCACTCAACTCCCTGATTCTTTAATTTTCATTACCCCACTCTAACAGACCACATTAAAGGTAATCTCCCTCTCATCATCACTACAATGTTACACTAATTTTCTAGATTTGAAATTATGATGTTGAAGGAGAGTAATAATGATGAATGAGAAGTGGAAAATAATAGTAGAGAAATATGGGTAGGATTTTGACTGAAATGTGTCTCAATACTATTGAAATTATTTTAGTGGAACAATAAATACATATATATTTGTATTAAGACATAGAATCCCTACTCCCCTCCTCAAACAATAACTATTGTAAGTTATCCATTTTCATGGAGATGATAAAGAGCAGTGTGGGGGATATACAAAAGAGAAAATAAATAAAGTAGAAGAGAAAAATAAAATTAGTATATATTTAAGATGTGTGACGAAAAATTTAATATAAAATATCCTCCTTTTACACTTGAAAATTATCTCAATCTTTTACTAGAGAAGGTGGTACATTTTTATAATAATGAAATGATGAAAAGTTTATTTCCAATTGTATCCATTTAAACATGATTAATGGTTAACCCATTTAACATTCAAATATCAAAACACCACCTCCTTCAATATTCATCCACTTTTTCATTTGTGTTCACCAAAATAATTCAACAATATTGGCCAAATATAGAATGATTTAGGACTGATTCATTGTATAGGAGTGTTTTTGGACTGGTAGAAAATTTTAATTCCCTTTCACTAGTTTCCCATGTATTCAAGGCCATCAACACTGAGGAATCTCCTGAGGTCGTAGTTATGAATTTGTTTTCCATATATCTTCTCTCTCTCTCTCTCTCTTATTATACAATTTTATCTCATTTAGACATACATTTATGATATATGTTCACATTATTCAATTGATAAAAAATGGTGTACATTTCTCAAGTGTTTCCTTTCCATGAAATTTGACCAATTTTTGACACAAACCAGATTTATATTCAATTAACTGATATTTATGAAATTGATTCCTCAATCATCGTTCCAATTTTATGGACTTTATATTAAAGAATACAAATATTATGACCAAAAAATCATGTTCGTGTCTATTCGATTTAATTTTAATGATAATTGAATTGATATCTAATTCATTCCCATCAACGAAGGGATCCAACTCTCATTATCAAAATGAAAAATTTATATAAATATTGTAGAAAATGTGTTCAAAATTTAATTTTTTTATTTTTCATAAAAATTAAGTTATGATAAATATCCCTAAAGTGAACATTAATGTTAAAAAAATAGTTTTCACTGAATTCTAATATTTATGATCAAATTATAAATTTTTTTTATGATTCCAAATAAACCTCATTTTTATGAAATTATATCAATTACTAGAAATATATTTTGAAAAAAACCTGATTTATTAACTCCCCATAAAGTCCCCTTTGGGTGAAATTTTCTCAATATTGATGGATAGTATAGCTAGCAGAAGATGTAACTAATTATGAATGGAGAATTATTTTGAAAATATCATCAATTTATTATGATGATAGTTGAATTTGTATTAATATTGAAAACATGTTCAAACGGTTTTTATATGTTACGAATTTTTTATAGACTATAAAGTTAAGATATGTTGATGTTAATCAAGGAAATGAATAAATATATGTTTAATGGATAAATGTGTGATTAATGAAGTGATTAAGAAGAATTAAAAGGTTTTAAAATTAATATATGTAGTTTGGAATGATGAGGAGTTGAGTATTTAACTTGGATCATAAGAAAAGTTTTAGACACTATTTTTTATAGTTTACTGAAAAAATCACTAACAACACAATCTAAATCCACTCCTTAGGTTGGTAGGGTGACCTATATTTATCCTGCATAGAGGAAGGGGTGTGAGAGTGGGATTCATATTTCCCTCTAAGAACATATATGTGATAGCACACATATTGATGGGTAGGTGGGTATGCAGAGGGAGGTGTGGAATTTGGAAGCCCGTGTGTGTAGGATTGTATAGTTGGGTGATGACGAAAATGATATATTGAGATGTTTGTGGAATAAAATCTATTATAAAGGATTTTTAGGATGGATAGAATACTAATTATTGATAATATTTGAGAATTACTATTTATATACCTTAAAAAGTTATGAAAATAAGAATTTCCATCTGATCTGTTATGTCTGCATCCTTCTATTAAGACCCTCAATGGGGTCTTCATCATAAACACCAATGGGTATTCTATATGAGATGTAGTATGTCACTACATCTCCAATGGATCACACTGATATATGTTGAACACTAATGTAACACATGAAGTAATTGACGATTGTCATCACTTTATCACATGATGAAGAACATTGAAAGTAAAATCTAGCCTTATAATGCCTTCATCACATGATCACTAAGGGTTTGATCCATCTTGTACTAGGAATTTTTAGGTAGTTCACTCATGTGGTGGTGTAATTCAGTGATATGAACAAATTTCTATGATTTTTTATGAATCCAAAAATAAATGTGATAATAATTGATTATGATATTCTAGATGCATGAACGATGGAATAATTTGGTGTGTAGTTTTTATGAAAAGTGTATAATTCTTGTGCATTTTCATTTAAAAAAACTAAAATAAGATTATTTAAAAATTCTATGCATTTTATGACACATTGATGATGATTTTAAATGTGAGTTGAATATACATTTCACACGTAGTGTTCATTGATGTTTTAGACTGATCCAAGAAATATATGAAAAGATAGTCCTATCCATTTTTTCAGTGTCTCAATAGTAGCTCAGATAATTTAAAAACCATTTAATATTATGTGAGGCCACAACATTATTGTCATATGAATGAATTTTCTTCATATTGTTTCACTATCTAAACTGTTCAAATATTGGTGATCAGAAATATTTGATCATGGCCAAAAAGCTACAAATATACATCGAGAGTACATTAACAAGAATAATATAACAAGATCATGTAAGATTTTAATTGTCCATTGGTATTTTCATATTATATAACATTATTTAAATAAAAATTCTGTAGCTGGGTGGTTTAACCCATAGATAGAAGATTGGGATTGGAAAATTCTAACAAATAAATATATAAGAAGTTATAGTTGTGGGGTCCAACCATATCTTGATGTTTCAATGGATCCATAGGATATAAGTAGCATTTATAGGAGAGTATAACTGGTTATTTAAACAATCACCTTCTATTTTAGGGGACATTCCTTATTAGGGGTTTAAAACAACATGATACTGATTAAACTTTTTTACCAGACCTTGTAAATCCATATGTTTTTTTATTTCATTGTAAATATTTATTAAATATTTAGGATTACAATTAAACTTAAGGGGTCAATAATATAATAATACATTTTAGTTTAATTAAGAGGGTACAATTTTTAAAAATCATGTACCACTAATTTAATCCCCTCTCTTTGAAAACTAAACAATCATTGGGGCCTTCAATGTGTATAAGAGGAAGGCCCCCTATGAATATAAAAAACAATTTTAATAAATAGAAAATAATTATGAAGTGAATGGATGAGTAATACTTATTTTTTATGTCATGAACTACAATATCCGGAGAAATAGTATTTATCCATTCCTTCGATCTCATATCATAGAAGTGACAAATATAGAAATATTGGGATTTCCACCTATTATTGAGGATGTTATAATGAATCATTATGAAAAAAATATGATGAAAATGATCAAAATAAAATCTTTATAGATTTATGTTATAAGTTACAGACTAACATGATGGGTCTCCAAATGGATAATGAGATCTAGGAAAAATTATTATGTAGTTATGAAAGAAATCATAATGTCCAAGAATATATATTTAAAATATGGTGAATCATATTTTGGGATATAATTATTTATGATTATGAAACTGTTGGTGACAAAATTATAATATTAAATGACATTGTGAACAATATCAATTGTTTTGATGAGAATCTATATGATAATACATTTTTGAAGATGCAAATGATAAATTCTACAAATATATTTGATCCAATGGTTTCATCTCTAGAAGACCAATAAGATCTTTTATTGGATGAAATTCATAATATTCTAATGTAATATGAAATTATAAAATTACTGAAATTCAAGATGAATGTAATATATTACATGGAATTTGATTCCATAATAAGTGCTAAATATTCAGTAAAAAAAACTAAAATCAAGTGATTATAATGATGAAAAACGAAACAGTAATTCAAGAAAATTATGTCCTTGTTTATAGGAATTTTCAATATGTGACGATATAAATGAAATAAAAAAAGAACCAAAATACATGAATTTTCATAAAAATTATCATTATCTAGAAAATTTCTATAAAATGATGATGAAATTGAATCTGATGAAGAGGGTAAAAATTCAATGAAAAATATGTGAAAGTAGAATAAGAAGATGTCTAATTACAATAATTGAAATATTATGATCCCTTAAATGGATGATTTTTCATCATTATGTTGTAAGTAATAATATGAGAGTCATTATAAGAATCATTTGAGTTTTATGGTAAAAAATATTACAAAGACTCTATTGATAATGATGATTGTGATGAGTTAAAATAAATAAAAATTACTTGAAAAGAAAACTGAGAAAATACACATTTAAATAATATAAAACATAATAATGAAATGAAAATGATAATGAATGATATTTACAATACCACCATTGAGAATAATTAAAATCTCAAGAATTATGATATATATCTTAACGAAATAATATAAAATATGATAATGATAATGAGTTCAAAATATTTTGGAAAACTATTGAATAAAACCTGGTTCTAAGAGAACTGATTGATAACAAAGAATCATTCCCTATTTATGAAAATAATCCAAAGAGGTTGATGATAATTTAATTTTTTAAAATGTTAAATAATCATAGTGGAAATCATACTTATAAAGAAGGATAATTTGCTAAAACAAAAAATATGTATCTCTCATCTCAATTTGTGTTGATGAAGATTAAATAAAACTTCTCAAAATATATTAATCTAAAGGAGGTGTCATATAATGCTACTAGAAACAAGGGTCCAATGAAAAGTTTGATTCTATACCATATAGTGCAGGCATAAGAGACAAGATTAAATATGAATAGACTAATATGGGAAACAAGAAAACATATTCCACCAAAGAAGTGATTAATAATAAAGACAAAACTATTCCTCCTAAGAAGAAACACCCATATTCCATAAAACTAAAACAAAAATAATCTCTATAGTATAACTAATATCTGTATAGAAGATCAAGGATTAGAGAATACTACTAGTGTTGTGAAATGTTTTGTCAGAAAACAAATCCATGTAGTTCTACGATGTCACAAAATTAAATATTCCTAAATCATTGGTAAACAAGTCTAATTCAATGATATTATATTATTATTATTATATGCGTGTTATCCATATATCATTTAAACTCTCCAACGAAAACAAATATCAATACTTAAATGATGATAGTGGAGGATATGGTCAACAAGGTAACAGATTTGTGAAAAATGATGATATCATATCAAGTGAAATTCCTCGCAATGTAGATGATAGGAGAAATAAAATAGAAAATAAATTTATAGTGAGCAGTGATATATTTGATAATCTCAAAAAATAAAAATATATTAGAACCTTTCTGGGGAAAAAGAAAATCAAGCATTCACAGTTGGAGAAGTTAAATATCATTAGAATTGTTTTAAAAATGATAACATGAATATTCCGAAGTGTGGAAGGTGTAAATAAACTATGAATGATAAAAAACCATGTCTAAAATAGTACCATACCATGATACGAAGATGTAATCATTCAAATTTGTGAGGTTTAACTCCTCCAAATGTTTTTTCAAAAGTAATAATGAAAAAAAAATGTTGAGAGGAAACTCTTAGTATAAGTGTTATTTCATAGGAATAGAAAGGTCCCTCCTTATTACAATATAAAAATGATTTTATATTAACATGAATGGAATTGAAGGGTATTATTTCATATTTTTATAGAGATAATAGATTAATTTAAGCTTTTAAATATTATTTTTTTAATTTGGAAATCACTCTAAAATTCATTATCTGAATATTTAAAAAAATGGTCATCAAAAGAGAGTGAATATTCATCTAATAGGGGTGTTATATGTTTTTATAATATAAATTTTTATAGTGTTTATTTAGATGATTTTAGGAAATATCCTTAAAATAGTTATTAGATATACCATAAAAAGATGTTTTTGGAATGAGTTTGAGAATGAAATCACATTGAAAAATTTGGAATGCCTTGGTTCTTAGGTGAAATCGCTTTTATTTTCTACACTAGGTTATCCCCCATATACGTAGAATTTATTAACTATAATCTCATTACATTTATTTTATTTCCATTCTATTCATTGAAAGGAAACTAAATTGAAGGAAAATAGAGTTGAATTGAGAACACCTAAATACACCTTTGTTGTAATTGTGGGTAATTGTGAGAAAGAAAAGTAGATAAATTGACATATAATTATTGAAAACCAATACAACGGTGGGTACTGAAGTTCCATTTAAGTTAATTATATTTTTCTAAATACAGTTAAATGTAATAGATGTAAAAATATATTAGTATTCTATGAGGTAATTAATTTTATTTAGTGGATTATTATTAAATATTTCCAATATATCATGATGTTTGTTGAAATGATCTTAATTAATAAGACACACAATAGAGGTGTTTTTAGAAAGAACTTTTTTTTGTACAGATTATGAAATTAATATATTTTTATGATGAATAAAATCCATAAAAAATAACCTTTTACATTAATACTTGGGTTGAAGCTTGTGGATAAAATGAATAATTAAGATTTCATGAAACATTGAATTGTAGTTTGAAATGTCTAGGATTTTATTTTTCATTTTCATGCATATCATAATTTTATTGACTTTATGAATAGTTTTTATTAAAAAATAATGTAACCACACTGTCTTGAGATACTTCATAAGTGCACAGATCAACCTAATGCCAGATATATGGTGAATGGGGTGTGAGGATCGGATGCATTGGCCTAGTTGGGAAACTCAAATGTGAGATTTCTCATACTAATGGGAAGTTGGAACTATATGGAGAGGTGCAACTTGTGGAAGACCAAATGCGTGCGATTTTATATCTGGGAGTTGACCGCGGTGTGGGATCAATAAGATATAATCACAAAATTTATTATAAATTATTACAAGGAAGGATAGACTACTGATGTGGGATGGGATATTTGTAATACTAATCATATTTCATAAAATGTTATGCAAGAAATAATTGTTATCATACTAGTTGTATCAACATCGTTCAATTAGTCTAATCTATTTCATCATCATACATGGATACCCATGTGATTTCTACATTCTTCGAAGTATGTCACCACCCCTCCAATAGATTAAACAATATGAATATGAATATTGATCCAACACATGAATCCATGCCAACAATTATCATTTTATTTTGTGAAGAAGAAGATACATCAGAATATCCCACCTTATAAATTCATGATCACATGATCAATGTGATTCTAATCCAATGATAGAGGGAGAATTGAGATAATGTTCACTTACAGTGGTGTAAGAAAGTGAAATATATATCTGTCTATGAATTCTAGAGCATTAAGTTAGGGGAGTTTTATATAAAACCCCCAACACTTTTGAGTTTAAGTTTGCGGTTATTGATATTTTGATAGAGAGATATCAATTGGAGAAACAGATATCTTGTGTGATTTTCTTGCATAAATGAGAAGGCTACCCTTATAATATATTCATGGGATGACGATGTCATCGACATTAGACACCTGAAGGATGAAGAGGAGGTTCACATGAACGAATCACATCAATTTCTTATCAAATGATCATATAAAAATAAATAATGAAAATGAAGATATATTCGGTTATATGAGATTCATGAGAATCATGAATGATGTGTTATCCATTCATGAATAATATTCCAATGCATTTGTTTGGGAGTTTATTTTGTTATCTATGGTTTCATAATAAATAATATCATCGCACACTATACTCATGCAAAGAAAGAAAAAAAAATGTGATATAATATACACATGCAAGGCTACATGAATTCTTGAAGGGGAAATAGTGTTCTCTTATGAAGGATCGTGTGGTAGTCTTGTGAATTGTAAATATTTCCAAAAAATATAATGATTAATATTCAATATGACCATGATTTTTTTTACAAATTATTATATATTGAGAATGTACTTGTGATATGATTTGAATTTATAGTGTGTGATGATGTTTAGGATTGAGAAGGAAATTATTTCATAAAATATTCTTAACTGATTTATCAGTATATCAAGATCAGTTAATATCATTTTAATTTTTGTGAATAATAAGTGACCTCTAGAATTCATCAATAGAAGGAATAATATCTATATAATTGTTCCACTATGGTGACTTGTCATACATAAGTGACCTAAAATATTTGAGTAAGACCAGAAAGATGAAAATGTAATTGAAGTGTACAAAATAAAGTGTTATCTAATACACTATTGGGGGAGGAACATCATCAATTGTTCTTTTAATAGTGGATCTCACCATCTGAAGTAGAAGGATAAAACTAAGGTGTCTAGCTAGTTGTTGGATTATTATGATTGGGTGTCCTGTCCAATCTATGGTTGAGAATCTATAGTTGGGAGTTTAATACTTTTTTGATGGTATATGGGAGCTAGGGGTATAAATAGATTCTAAATGGGGGTTATAATGAGATAATATTTTAATAACCTTAGGTTTTATTGGATTATTCATATTAATAGGTCCGCGTAACATAATTATGAGTTAGAATTGGTCTCAAACCATGAAAATACCTATGTGTTGTGATATCTTTATTATTGATTATATCAAGGTTTTTATGAGAATTCAAAATGTGGGATTGATAATTTAATAAGTCATTTATGTTTAATCAAAAATAAGTACTTTAAAAAATATTTTACAATATATTCAAACCCTATATTTGGATCCTAACCGACCTAGGGGTACTTCACCAAACACTAATAATTTTTAAATCCATGGAATTTTTTTTTTCAAATATCCATATCAAATCCACATAAATAAATCAATAATAAGATAATTTTCAAAATAGTTTTCCAAATATTATTTTTGAGGTCTCATATAAAAAACTATTTTATTTTCTTCTCTCACATTTAAAAATTTTCAACATCAATAATCATTTCATAACCCAATCATAGACTGCCTCATTTTGGAATTCATGTCAATATTCAATCAAGATAAATTTAATATAGAGTTATGTTTATACCTGTAAAATGATTTTATCACCATATTGATTTGAAAAATCACATCTATTGACAATATGAGACATAAATATACTGTCATGGCTATTATATTGATATAGGATTGTTGGTAAAGTCTTATAAATTTCAAAGTCTTGATTGAGGATGTAAATATATGTAATTGTTTCATGAATAATCAATTTAAAACATAGTGAATATTCCGTACTCAATTCTATATTACAAGATATTACACCACACACTAATTTTAGTGGCATGGTAAATGAGTAAGTTAAATAATGAAATTATTTTTATCATTTAAATTATTATCTTTTTCACTTTTTATTGAATTTTATTTTATTTTAATTAATTTTAGATGATGGTTATGATGATAATAAAAATATAAATAATTAATTACATTCATTCCATTTATTTTTATGAGGAAAATGATTTATAAAATTATGTATAATAAATAATGCAGTCATATCTATTTTTTCTCTCACTATTTTTAAGAGAAAAAGGATGGTATAAATGAATTAAAATTAATAATAACTCAATATCATACTTGATTGAATAAATACACCTAGAAAACCAAAAAAATGAGTTGAATCTCCATGTGCGCAGTCAAAATTCCCTTCCCCCACACTCAATCATCAAATATATATAAATGATATAGTAATATTGTAGATAGGCCTGGAAAATGAAGCTTGTAATGCGGCATAATCCTAATAAGAAATTCATGTATTCTAATTGATTATAAGTGTTAATATAAGGGTATCACATAAGTTAGAATGTTTCTATCTAAAAAATTCCTCAATCATATAATTTTTTAGGAAATACAAATTTGTGAAACAGAATAATCAAATGTTATAGTTCATAGAAAAAATCTATGTTTTTCTTAAAAAAGTGTTTTTATTTGGAAGAATCTATCAAAGGAGTTAAAGAATACATCACCATACATGAAAAATAATTTTAGATAGTGTTTCATGGGATTGGATTTCAAAAATTAGGGAAACTTATAAAAAATATGACAATAAAATTTTTGGTAAAATTTCCCACAACAACAATCATATATAATCCATTTGTTCAAATATTAAGACAACGTCTCGAAATCAATTAGAGAGTGAAATTCTATAATGAATAATCATTTAAGCACAAAATTCTTAAAAATATGAAAAAAATTAAAATTTATAAAAAATTAAAATTTTGTTGACACTCCACATAAACATAAATTTTACTACCCTATATTTGATCTCTATAAACTAAATACATATGATCACAAATACTAAAGAGAATGATAAAAATACATGAGTGTAATTTCAATTGGTAGTCATGATTTAAGATATTATTTGTTGCTAGATTAGAAGTATAAATAAATAATGAAACATAACAGATGAACATTATTGAATTTAAATAAAAATAATGACATGAATGGAATAATGAAGAGGACATAAATCGGTTTGATCGCCCAATAGTGTACTGATTTTTTGTTTCCTCCAGTTGGTAGTTTCAGATATCACTAAAAAATTAAGTTGGATGTGGGTTATTTAATTTGTACCAGCATATCCTATTACATACAATGTAATTTACATCATTATTGTTTTATATGAACCAAAAATAATGTACTTCATGTACATCTTATACCGAACCAACCCCAGAAGCCCAGATTCAGTTCCATCTACCATTAAATTTGTATAAGATATATGGAAATCATGATCTAAATTACTAAATAGTCTAGTAGACCTGATAAACTTGATATATAAAAGATTCATGTATTATAATTTAATACAAATATAAAAATATAAATTTTTAAGGAAAATCTTATTCAATATAGCATTTCTCTATATATGAGTCACTAAAAACATCATCGAATACTAGGGAAAGGAAACACAAAAAGATGGGATTCAATTTTCTTTAGTGTTTCAACATAGTGGAGAAACTACTGAGTAAATGGGATAAATTAATATTGAATGTGAAATAACTAAAAACATATTCCATATAATCAATAAACATATAATTAAATACATCCAAATTATTTTTCACTGTAAAAATTTCAAGGAATGTAATAATAACTGATGTATAGGCAATGATTAATTATTGGACATAAGGTTTCTCAATAATACAGTACCTTCACTAAAAATATATATCATAAATATAGCTTAATCATACTATGTAAAAACTGATTTGATTTGGGAAACTCATCATCTATTGTTGAGATATATCTTCTAGAAAATTTAAAACACACTTGTTACAAATGGATATGAATTTTTTAACTAATATCATCTAATGAGATAACTGATACATCAAGTGAATCACTTTAAATATTTCCTAACACATGTAATACCATTTAAAATAATTTCTTTTATATATAATAATGACTTTAACTCATAAAAATGTGCCTTATCTAATATTTTTATTGAGTATAGGCTACACAAATATCATTATTTCCCCAGTTAATCAAATAAAATTCAAATTAACCATGATACGTAAAAATGCTATATTATTCAGAAATATTATAATATACATCACAAAATAATTTGAATATTTAAGATAAATTAAATCTATAATGAAAAATGATTAAAATAAAGTGTTTTTTATTAAATAGTTAAAATTAACAAAAGAAAATGATATTACATATTCAATTTTATCACTTATTAATTGTATAGTCAAAATAAACTTGTACTAAATAATTTAAATTAGAACATAAAATAACATAATGTATGAATTAATCATAATAACTACTGTCTATGGGTCCACATATACACAATGAAATGGTGAATTGGTCTATTACAATAATTAAAACTCAGTGAACTATATATTGAAATTAAATCTCTTACATTATGCTTTGTATTTATCTAACAATATTTAACCTCATCTTCTTCCAGTATCCTCCTTCAGTTTCTAATAAGGCCTTAAAAGGTTGTATTTTTTTCAAAAATAATTCCTCTAGGAGGTGTGGAATGAATTTTTTTGGTGATATGGGAATCCCAAGGTCGATCCAAATGGCTTGAGACATGTGAACAAGTGGAGGGAGTGAGTGCCTTTATATAGTTGAGTTGGAGTTTCATTCTTATAAATACCCAAAATTATTCATTATTGGGAGGTCTCCCTTACCACATATTCCTAAAAAATAGAAAAAATGGGGATTTTATGGGTTGTATTGTTGTGAAAACCCCCCATCACAAAAAAGAACATATTTTTATCATTTTATTCCTTAACATATATGTTTCCCTACATTCACATTTTTTGTTTTTTGTTAAGGTAGATAATTTTCTAAGAAAGGTAATTTATAAATTATGGATATATTAATGTGATAATAATTATAAAATTTATACAAAGTAATTCTAAATATTATATCTAATTTATAAAATAAAAAAACCATATATGTTGAAAATTAATTTTAAAAAAGTGCAAGTAACTGATAAATACCCTACTTTAACCATAACTATGATACTGATGTTTTTACTATTTGGGGTTTAATGGGTTCGTTATAAATGTTAAATTGGTATATGAGTGGAAAATATTTGAAATTATTATCATATACAAATCAGTTTGAATAATATAGTATTTTTATGAATTTAAAATAATTTAATAAAATATCATTTTTTATAAAATAAAATTAATACCAAGTTTGACATTATTTATTAAATTTATATTTAAATATATTGAGACATTGATGTAATCATAATATGTTATGTTAAAACCTATATATGATGATATTTTAATCTAAAAAATAATTTAAGACATTAATCCGTTCAAATCACCACACATTTAATATTTTTAGAATCATTTTTTGTTAACCATTAATTAAATAATTATTATATCGGTGCTTTATAAGAATATTAATTGACGAATTCATCACTGTAAATTAAAGACAAATTATTATCATAAAAACCTCATTTACCATTCAACATAATATTTATAACTGAACAAATGTAGGTTTTTACCTATCCAAAAGCAATATAAATATTAAAGGCAATAAAGGTCATTTTTAGTATTTTTACTTACATAATTATTATATAGGCCAATTTTAAAGAATGGTATCCCTTGAAGCCATAAATATATACTAATGTTGTAAAGTTCAATCTTTATCCATAAAATGGGTGTTGTACAAGTTGGTAGGTCATTTTACATATTATATTCTATGATAAATCACTAAGTAAACTCATTTTCCCCTTAATCTCTATAATTAATTATAATTTTTTTCTCTAATAATTTTTTTCCAAAATTATATTGACCTATTTAGATATTTTAAATTATTTTTTATTCCAAAATAAGGACCCCATTTTTAAAATTTTAATTCAAAAAAAGTGGTGGAATGTAATTTAAAATTAATCTTCCATATGTTATAAGAAAGTATAGTTTTAAAGTTGAAATATTCTATTGTTTTCTATGTTCTTATATATATGTTAGAAAAAAAATTATCAAAATTGTATAAATTGAATTAATATATTTATAGTTTAATTTTTTTCACTTTAAAATAAATTGAAAATATAATTTTCAATATAATATATATGAATGAAAATTTTGTTTTGAATTAAAATTCAGTATTTTTCACAAATTAGATAAGAATAAAGAACCTTATAAGAAATACCAAAAAATCACTCTAAGTTTATTTTGAAATTATTATTTCTAAAATTAAGGTTTTTTTCAAATTAAATTAATAAAAGTTTCAAATTTTAATTTTAAAATATGCGCTCCATTAAAGGGAAACAAAACTCACTTAATAAAAATACAACTTTTTATGAGTCAATTTGGATTTGTTCTTATATTATGCCTATCAAACATTTTGGATCAATGTAAAAATACGTTATTGAATATATAATATATATATATTCATTTATATCATTTAATAATAATTATTAATTTAATTTTATTGGTAAAAATTCCATCTGATAATAAAAATAGTTTTAAAAAAAAATGTTATATTCAATTAGTTTTTATATAAATTTAAATTGATATTTATATAATGAGTTCAAAAATATTTTTTAATAATTTATTTCATTCTATTAAATACTATAAATTTAATAACTAGGATTAATTAGGATTTTAAATCATAATAATAATAGTATTTTATTAAACTTGGATCTTCTTGTAACATATGTTATCGACAAAGGTAGTTGTTCCATGTAATATAAGCTAACAAAATGTTGCATAGATTTCAAAATATATAATCGGCTGAATTTAAATAAAATACTAAATATATTTTAATATATCACGATACTATATTCCCTTCAATTCTTATTTTTCTATGTCATGCACAATATCAAATATGACATTTATATTTAAAATTCTAGGGTGTTACATCTCCCAACCTTAAATAAATTTATTCCTCGCAATTCATATGTGATTGTGGTAATCAGTATCTTGAAATATGGAAATACCACTACTGTAAACCCATAGTGAAAATTAGTTAATAAAATATCCAGATAATAAGAGATAAAATGAAGTATAAAATTCATCTAGAATAATCATATATCTTAGTTTCTAAATATGAAAACATTGGTGGGAAATGAAAACAAGGACATAAAAGATATAACTAACACTCGAATAATAAACAAGATAAATAGGGAACAACTTCAAGAGAATGTTAATGAACCCAAATCCCTAAACTAGAGTTTTGAAAAAGGTAATTGATATCATAAAAATGATGATAATAGGATAAAAGTTTTGTTTCAAGACCCTTTTTGAATAGTTGATTATTTTTTTCACTCTATACTAATATAATTAAATATAATTACTTGATACATTTCTATTTAATAAATATAATATAACCCTTTCGTTGTTCTTTGAACTATTTATAATTCATCTCATTGCATAGGTTTCCTCAAATCTTAAAGTAATACATTAATATGAAAAAATGATTATAAAGGTCAAAATGAATTGTATCATAAATGGTTAACTTTAATGCTCATCCGAAATAGGTACAAAAAAATTTATATGTATTGTTAATAAGTAAAAATTATATTCCCTAGACAAAAATAAAGTGACTCTTAATCATCATGTACCAAACATGTGAATAATATTATCATGTATTCTCTTAAAACATGGAAATATAAATAATTACCATTAAATATTATTGACAACACACATTCATCCTTATTCCATATGTAAATAATATTTTATTGTATTTATAAATTAAAAAAATATTGTAGAGTCCATCACTGATAACATAAATAGTTTTCATATAAATCATTTATCAGTTCAATAGTAGTCAATAATTTATAATTTACATTATACATATCAATCATCCCTTTTCCAAACATCATTATATCAATATTTAGAACAAATTAATGTTTATATTTCCCTCAATAATATGTTTTACAAAAAGGTCAAACTGTCCCTATATCATTTTTATTATTTATAGATTGTTTTTAACCCACTATTTCAAATTCTTAATGAAACATTACATAGTGAAATACATATATATTTCATAATTCATATAAGAAATTCATCATTAAAAAATGACAGAAGGAAATTCCTTATTGAATTGAAACACAAGAACATTAATCATTCATATTCTTCTTTGTTAATAGAATAATCATTATTATGATCCATTAGCTTACTTTGAGGGGTTTTACTTTGAAACAGAGGGAATTTATATGTGTATTTTCCCATATCATTATAGATAAATAATAATGCATTAAATTTTTTTTGATTGTTTTTCCATAAACAACATGGTGACCTTTTTTACACACTTAAAAAAAATCATTTTCCCCTTAATCATATAACAAGGTGTTTCCTTCCATAATAATCATATGTGGGAAAATGATTCTTTATCTTCTTCCCTTTATCTAAATTTTTTTATGTTATTCTCTTCTCATCATGATTCCCTCTGAATCCATAATACACGGATAATACATTCTCTATTTTTTAGAACATGATTTTTGTCCTCATATGATGAGATAGAGTGGGAAACTAATTTCTTCTAAATAATTGGATTAATTATATCTTTGAAATGATTATGTGCAACGATTTGGTTCACATTCCCTCTAATAGGAACCATTTCTAAATGATGAGATATACAATATATGATTATATCATTATGAAACATAATTTATAATACAAAATCTAGTAAAATACGTAACATAAATTGCAAAATTTTTTACCGCTAATATCGTAAACTTAAACATGGTTTCTTTGGTATGTTCTTCTATAATTATGCCTAAACTGTTTCACCATTTTATGTTACCTAATATATGATTTCCTAAATTTAGTTCTCTATATTCCAACTAAACGTTCTCTAATAACAACTATATAGACCCAATCCCAAATGTTCGGAGGTGATACCTGCTACTATTACATTGACATAAGATAGAAGGAAATTTTGACTCAAAGGAATGAATAAAATATTCAGCTTGGTAAACTAGATATATTAATGAGTATTTTGTTACAATTGCATACCAAAATTAGAACATAATTTTTTTCTAGAATAATTTTAATCTATATATTATATTTTGATATATCAATCATAATAATCTTTGTCGAATCATGGGGAAAGTAAAAAAAATAAGGGTGACCACAAATGCTAAGTAAGGGTTTTTTACAGTGGAATAAATAATGAATTAATTCTCATAATTAATAAAAAAATGTAAATAACTGAAAAATCCATTCAATCAATAAACTAATATTGAAATTCATCAATATATTTTTTCACTGTAAAAATATCAAGGAAAATAATAATTATTGAGATGCAGGAAATACTTAATTATTGGATGTTATGCTTCCTAGGCACATGATTTAATTACTATTATGATCTACCCTCTTTATAGATTAAATTTTAATGGGTTTAAACCAATTATATTTTTCCAAATCTACCTCTTTTATCAATATCTATCCTCCAGACAGTTCAAAACATATTTTTTATCACCAAATAGGGTTTTTCTAGCTCTTTTCATCCAAATAGACTACAGAAGAATTAAGGGGATTAATTTATATATTCCCTATCCCATGTTATACCAGTTAAAATCATTATCCATATATTGAATAACAAAATAACATAGAAACAATGTTCCTTAACAAATATATTTATTATTTAAAGGATACGGATTTATCAATATTTCACTACTAAATCATTTAGCATTCAAAGCATACACCTTATATAAAAATGTTGTACATTTTCGTAAAATAATCATATCCATCAAAACATAATTTGTATATTTAAGATTAATTTAATTTCGAGTGAAATATAATTGTAGAAATCTTATTGTTTTAATATAATGTTAAAATTATAAAATACTGTGATAATTCACAATAACATTTTCCACTTTATAATTTTCATGTCAAATGACCTTTGATGAAATATTTCAAATTAAAATATAAAATAACATTAAGTATAAATTAATCACGATAATACATGTTAATGGTTACTTATATTAACCTTTTAAAATTTAATTGGCACATAAAAATAATTATGTATCAATGAAAAGTAAATTGATAAGAAATCCCTCACCTTAACCTTCTTTTTGGTTTAATCCTCTTTAACCTCTACTTCTCATATTATCCACCTTCTATATAAAAAAAGGTATTACAATGTTTCTTTTGATCCTCATATAATGCTTAAAAGATGATATGATGGAATTTTGCATGTGATATTGGTAGATCTTGGTTTATACAAATGGCTTTAGAAGTGTGAAGAAGTGAGGGGAGTGAGTTTCTTTTTTATAATTAATGAGATATGGAATTCTTGTAAACACAATACAATATTCTCTATTGGGAGTTATCCCTTGTGTCATGAGCCTAAAAAATCAAATGCTATTGTATTTTTGGGTAATTATCGTTGAGAAAACCCACCACACAAAAATAAACACATTTTTACATTTTGCCTCAATTTCTATGGTTCCCAACTTTTAGTATTTTCTTTTTTATTTATGTAACTAATATCCTAACCTCGGAAATTTATCCATTAAGAATAAGACAATGATATAATTATATGATATTATAAATCAAATAATTATGAATATGAAAAATAGTTGGTAAATTGAAAATATCAATCGTGTTAGGAATTAATTTTTACAAAAGTGTAATTGACGCGCAAAAATACTACTTTAAACCTATCTGTGCAAAAAAATTTATTCTATTTGGTATCTAATATTTTCATTATAAAGGGTAAATTGGTACATTAAAGAAAAATATTTGATGTAAAATAAAATTTACAAATCAATTTTTAGAAGAGATAATTGCTTCAAATGTTAAATCATTTAATAAAAATATAATTTATTATAAAATAATAATAATGTCAATTTTGACATTATTTATTTAATTTTAATTTAAAAATATCAAGAAAATGATTTAATTTGAATATATTAATTTCAAACCTGTGTAACATGATATATTAATTAAAAAAATTAATGCAATACAATAAGACATTAAATTAACTTCACTTTAATATTTTTGGTATAATGTGTTATATTTAATTATTAACTGAGTAATTATTGTGTTCTCATTTCTTAATAATTTTAAGTAAATAATAAATCTATAAAATTAAATATAAATTATTATGATCACATAAATTCATTTATCCTTCAATATAATATGTATAACTGAACCTGTGTAGTTTTTTCCCTATCCAAATGTTTAATAAATATTAATGGAAAGAAAAGTTATTTTTTTATTTTTCCCTACATAACTAATAATATAGGTCACATTCAAAGAATATCATGATAGTAACTCACAAAAAATTATAATAAGATTCTAAGGGTCAATATGGGTCCATCTAATGGGTTTTGGATTTGTTTTGAGATATTTTATACCTTATATTCTATGTTTAACCACTATGTAAACTCTTAGCCAATTTAATAAATTTTAGCATTGTTAACCAAAAAATTTCGTAACAAATTAGTTATAACTAACTAGGTATTATAAATTATTGTTATTCTAAATATTTACTCCATTTTCAAAGATATATTTCATGAATGTGGACAATTTTAATTTAAAATTAATCTTATAGACGTGGAAAGAAAGTGAATTTTTAATGTGAAAATGTTTAAATTTTTGATACATTTTTGTATCTAAATTCCATATAAAAATTATTAAAATGAACTAAATTGGATTAATAGGAGAATAATTGAACTATATTTACTTTAAAACAAATTCAAAATATAATTTAACATTATGGTTTATTTAAATGAAACATATGTTTTCAATTGAAATTTATTATTTTAAACTATCCATCCGAAAATGAAACTTCACAAAAAAAATGAAAAACAATCACTCTGATATAATTTTTAAATTACTCTTTAAATAATTATCTTTATTTTGTCAATTTTTTTTAAAATTTTCAAAATTCAGTTTTAAAATATGTTCTCCATTAAAAGTTAGCCAAATTAGTTTATAAAAATACATATTTTTTATGTATAAAATTGGATTTATTATTATATAATACTTAAAAATATATTTGATGAATTTTACGAAATATTATTGAATATAATATATATATATAATTTAATTAATATTATTCAATAATATTAATTAATTTAATTTGTTATGATAAATTGCCTTTGGGCATAAGATTTGTTTTATAAAAATATTTACTCTACATTAAATTTGTTTTTATATTCATTTATAATTGAATAGTAACTAATGAGTTTCAAAATATATTTTAATATGATATTTAATAATATTCATAGAATCCAATTTACTAGATTGGTGATAATTCTGATTTTAAATAATAATATTAATATTATTTGGTAAAACATGGTCTTATGTGTAACATAAGCTATCGATTAAGGTCATTATTCTGTGGAACACAAGCAGACATAGTGTTTCATACATTTCAAGCTATATCATATATTTCATTTATATAATATAATAAATATATTGTAATGACTTGGGATTCTATATTCCATTCTATTCTTATATTCGAATTTCATACATGCTACAGAATAAGAAATTAATATTTTATAATTTCAGGGGGTTACACATCCCTTTTAAAATATAGTATAATATAAATGATAATGGTATTAAAAATAATGGGAAATCATATTTCACTTATACCACATATTATTTATAATCCTTAACATTAATGTAATGATCTATTCTTATTCTATAAAAATCCCAATAATGGATTTGTCAAATAAAATTTTATAATTAAAATAACTAAAACAATTATAAAAAAATTAATTAGTATAAAAATACTCTCCTTCATGTAAGTATACATGAAACTCTTTTTATTCCACAATATACATTAGAAAATTAGTTTAAACCCTTAAATAATTATTTTAATCATTATAAAAATATAGCAAAAGAAAAAATTCTGAATCTATGAAAAAATATTAACATGGAGAATTTTCCTTGATAGTAATGTAAATTACAAAGCAATAGAATTCAGGGAAATGTACACTCGCTTCAAAAAATAAACTACACATGTTGGTTTGGCTTTAAATTCCACCAATATGAATTTTTAACTACCTAGGAGAAAAGGATTATTCTGTTGGTTTTCTACCTCCATTAAAATAACTTCAAAATTAGGAGGTATGAGATATTTTATTCCTTATCCACCTATTGATGAAATGCTAGAATGTGTTAAAAGAATTTTTTATGCTCCATAGATAAGGCATATAAAATTCATTTTATGAGATAATCATTGAGATACCCAATATGGTCTTTAAATACCTCCATGATACAAGTATATTTGAAAAATTCTCTTACCAATTTCTCTATAAATTAAAATATTTCACTCCCAAAAAGTAGAGGGTTCATTATCAATGAATTTCATTTTTTAAATTTATAAATTTATGCTCTTTTCCCTTTATTGGGGAAAATATTTTTTGAATGTTATGTGCCTCCCTAAAAATAATTCCAAATTAAGACATGTGAATTTTTATTGATCTCTGGTTAATAAATTCATATTTATTTAAGTATATAGTATATTGTAAAACTATAGAAAATCTCTTGTGGAGGCCACTGATAAAACTATTGCTCTATTATTAATATAATATTACATTAAAATATACTATAAGGGGTAGGGTGTTATAAAATATAGATTATATATTTTTGCTTAAAGCATGAAAAAAATAAAACTTTGTACAAAGAAAATCATTCATCTTACGAGTTCATGGTGTTACTATCATTTATCATTAAAAATTTCAATAATAAATATATTATCTAGTATTAATATCAACACTATTAGTAAAAATTTAAGAAACCCAATCATAAAATACGTCAATATTTACCTAAAGGTCTGGGGTCCGATCACCTAGCCTAGTAAAAATATAATATAAAAAAAATAAGGATATACAAGAATTACAAAGGTTTATTACAATGTCGGGTGTGTAGGGTACCACACATGTCTACATCCACCATGGGAATACAAATTTTGGGGGTTCTAGATGAAAACATCATACCTATATCCAAGACCACCTTCTTCGATAAGGCATCCACTACTTGATTTGATTCTCAATAAAAAGGTGAGATAACAAAATTGAGGTTATCTATATTACTAAGATAGTTAATCCAATATGGAAGTTTGTTCCTGAGCACATTCCTTGTTCTTGATTGTATAATTTTAATAGTAACTTTAGAATAAGATTAAATCCATAATTAGTTCCACATATACGGAATAGAATACCTTACTATGTGCATAATATCCTATAAATTTTCTTCATAGGCCACTCCAATTCGAGTTTAATGATAGAATCATATCTTAAAAATGTTGCGCCATGTTTGGAAAACACCACCACAACCCGAGGGTACTAAAATTATAGAGGTTGCACCATTAATGCTAGACTTGATAAATAAAATATTAGCTGGGATACATCTTATAAATATATGCACTTTTTGTTTTATCAGCCTGCCTATAGCACCCACCCGCCTAAGGGTGTCATGCTCATCAAAGCATTTTAAAATTCTTCCAGTTTTTTGAACCAAGGGAGCATACCGCTCCCTATGAATCTCCACCTTTCTAACAAAAAGGGATTATTCTTTATCATCAAATGTTCTTGTATTCCTTATAATCTAGACTTATGAAAACATTTTTTTAGCGGCTGCAAGATGCTATTTCTAAATTTGGTTACTTCGACTTACATTGGTGACAAGATCCAAGAACTCATGCACATGCATTTGACTGATAAAATTCATTCCAAAAAATATCCAACAAATTCCCATGGATGATGAACATAACTACAAGTATTCTAAATAATATTGGAATCTTCCTCAGCCTTGAGACTTTGGAGATAGGCTGACATCATATGTTGTCCAATCTTCAAAATTTGGTCATTAGTAGGGAGCATATGTTTCCATATCCTACAAAGTAGAAGATATTAGTAAGGTTGTATAAATCGTTCCCTAAATTTCATAATCCATAATAGGCGCCTTTTAATTCTAGACAATGAGTTTTATAGTAATCATTGGTGTTGAAGTGACCTAACCTATTTTTTCTGCATATAAGGGTATCATAGTTCATAAAGAAGTAATTATAAATGTCCAACTAAACCTAAGTAGGTATAATGTGACTATTCTTTTGGTAATGTGGGATAAAATCATCAATTTTCATGTTCATAAGAACATGAGGTATGACTACAAGGTTCTCCAGCAGGATATGAAGCCAATTGTTGGTCTCACCATTGAGAGTAGAATTCCTACTCTCCAACCATAAAATTTCCTATGTTATAGTTGTAAAGGATTGGTTTGGAGCTGGATACGTAGAATATGTGAGATAAATTTTATATATGTTCAATAATTCCCCTTTGAATCTTCCGGATAGAAAATCATAGGGTTTTTCATTAGTAAGAAGACACCATGTAAATTTCCCAATGAGTCCACCATTGAATAATATATGATGTTTATCCTAGAAAATAAAATTCAAATGGGATTAATTAATTCCTTCCATGAATTTTTTATCAAGATCCAGACCAAATGATGTTCCTAATATTACCTTGAATTTTTTTAATCAGACATCTTGGCCATATGTAGAGGGAAAAAGAGTAAACAAGTTTGGAAAATATCATCGAGTTAACAAGGAATACCAATCCAGTTAGGGACATTTATTTCCATTTCCATCTCACCATTTGGTTAATAATTCTATTAAATATTCCTTAAAGATTTTTTCTACACACTTTACCCAAAAATAGAGCAATTATAGGATAATAAAACCGAAGAGATCCTCTCGAGATACCATGATAGATGGTTATCCTATTTTGTTTGATAACAAAACTCCCACTACAAAAGACAATAATATATTTTACACATATTATTTCTTGGCCCGCAATCTCTTAAAAAAAATCAGAGATATCTTTGATGGAGACGATAGTCTTCTTTGTAGCTTTCCAAAGAAATACAATGTCATCAGCATAAAGACGACGTGTGGGAGAAAATTTATAAATGATTTTCTCAATTTGTTTACTTAGACCAACTTGACTGAGTCCATTTATAAATCTGTAAATATAATTTTCACAAATGGAAAACATGATCCTAGAGAGTGGGTCACCTTTCCACACACCCCTCGAACAAGAAAAATTTTTATGGGAATGTTGTTAATGAGAATAGACAACTTCTACCAAGGAAAGGATGGTTCTGATGGTCTTCCTATAATCAACAGTGGAACCCGACCTCCTAAGAACATCAGTGAGTAATCTCCATTTTATCTTGTCAAATGTGTTAGAGACATCAATTTTGAGAACAAAATCACCATCCATCATTTTATTAATCTAATAATATTAATACTTTCTGTGGCTGTGATGAGACAATTATGAATGTTACAACTCGCGACAAAACCAAACTAACTTATAGAAATGGTAATCTTCAGGATCATCCCTACTCTATTCATTATTATTTTCCTGCAGAGCATGGTAATTGTGTTCCCAGCATCAATGGGCATGAAATCCATAGTATCATGTGCATTTTCTTTATTAGGGGGCATGGTAATAAATCTTGTGTTAACCCTATAAGGCATCAAGCAGTGACTGAAGAATTCTTTGATTAAAGATATAATTTCCTATAGCCAAATGTCCTAATAAAATATAAAAAACATGTTAATAAACCAAACAAGGTCATGTTCACTCTCTTTGTTAAGAGAGAATAGGGTTTATTTGATTTCCTTCTTGGAGGGAGACATGATAAGGGAACCATTTTGATTATCATATATGCATGGAGCCATATTATAAACCATTTTATGTGTTCCATACTACCCATTATTAGATAATATATCCTTGAAGTTTTCCACAATAGCTTGAGAGATCTAATATTCAGAACTATGAAGGTATCCATTAATACTAATTTCCTTAAGACTAGCCTTTACTCAATTCTCCTTGTGAAATCTGTGAAATAACATAATGATCATATAACAATCCATTAACCATTTCATATTTAGATGATTTTCTCCAGCCTTTCCATAATTATTATAAGGTCATCAATTGTATTATGGGCTTGAATTTCATCACTAGATGGTGAGTTATGATGTTGGTTTCTGACTTGACAGTTGGTAAGATCATCTTCAGGACTCTTTACCTCCATATTATGTTTGGGGAAAGATTAATTACTCAATTGTTTGAGTAAATTTTAGTATGATTTAATTTTGAATCCAAAATATAAAAGGGGCTACCAATGGTCTGAATTATATATGATTCAATCAAAATTTCTCTACATCTCGAAGAAACAAGTTGTCAGTTATTAAATCTAAAAGGGATAGGAGTTGACCTTACCAAACATGTAGAAACATCTATAAGGATAGGATTATGATTTGAATGATGATTTGGGGGGGGGGGGGGGTAAACCATAGACACCATGATCAACACATATATCATCTATTTTAATAAAAAATCTAATCATGTTTTCTTTCATGTTTTTCATTCAGTTTATAACGACTCAATGTGAAGTCAACTCCTGCAATAAGAATCTCCACAAGATTGTACAGATCAATAAAACAAGAGAATTTCATGGAAGATATTCTATTGAAGAGAATTTGAGTTTTCTCTTTCAGATTATTAATAGTATTAATGTCTCCAAGGATTGTCCATTTGAGATCCATACATACATGATTACCAACAAGATCCTCCCAAATCCCTCTTCACATGATATATGAAGTGAAAGAATACACAAATGAGATAAATAAATCAGTACATATAATATTACATGATACTAATATACTCTGAGGCTTACTAATGAATTAATTGATGTGAATAAATGAATGAGAGAAAACCAAAAGAGGATCCATGTTGGAGGTATGCAGATTCTTTGAGATAAACTGTTATCCAAGAGAGTCCCATGTGAAATTTTTCCAATTCTCAAAAAGGAGCTTTGGTTCTACAATGCCAATAATAAAGGGTTTATATGTGAAAATAAATTGTCTATGGGATATGGACGTTTGGTAATTACCAATCCCTTGATATTTCCAATAAATAATCCTAACTATTTTACTGATTTTTCCCTTTTCTAGGGGACTCCATGCTATTTCATTGCATTTGGGATTTTTTCTTTTTACATTTTCTCTTATTCTTCCCTACCTTAGCAGTGCTGTTTGTTGGTGTCCTATTTATATCTACCACTTATAGAACTCCCTCACTGTTTAGAGATATCCTAGAATTACAAATATTAGTTTCCTCTTCTTTATTTGACCAAAAACAACATTTTACAGGGTAAACATGTTCACAAGATTCACAATTTCAATATATTTCATTGTGTATATTATCCTACTACATGTTTTTGAGGAAGTTACCTTAGATAATTACAATTCTAATTATCTATATTATTTTATTTAACCATAGTTATAATTTCAATACATTTTGATTCAAGTTCACATCATGTTGTTAGGCCACATCCTTTGTTAGGGTCACCTATGGAGTCACACATTCCCCAACATTCTATACAGCCTGCCCAGAGTGTATTTTCGGCATCCTAGGACTATAAAGATCACTTTTAATACATCAATCATACAGATTCATTTCCTATGGAGATGCACTAGTCCCACTATGATGGATGTGGGGAATCCCAAAGGTATTGAGATTCTAAGTTGTCACCGATGTAGAGATAACCCATGAAACAATGATTAAGGTCCTTTCACCTGGATAATGCAATTTCACAATGATAGTTTTCTCATTTTATTAAACATTATAAGGGAGATGTTCATCGTGAGTATGTACAGTAGTATCCTAACCCACTACTGACATAATTCAAACCCTGTATACGTATTCTATAAAATTATAAAAACATTCATCGATTTTCTATAACATAACCCATGTTAAAGAAATGGGTTTCATAGATATTTCATTTATAAATTATTGTAATATATTTATAGAAAAAAACATGATAATATTATTATATAATTTATCTTTTGAATCATAATAAATATCAATGTCTCTTAATATAGATGAAAAATACCTTAAAAGATTATTTTAACATTTCATTTCGAATTGATGAAAATATCCACTTCCATTGGTATCTCTAAAATTAAAAATTTCAAGAATATTAAGAAAAATATTTCTTTTAAAAATTACCATATAAAAAGGTATATTAATCATCATATTAAATAATAGTAATGATATAATAAATATGCCTTCATTTGGTAAATGTTAAAAAGATACTCCTTTAACATTTTTTGTCAAAATTCAAAAATTAACTTGTTCGTAAAAATACAAAAATATTACTTTTAAAAAATAGAAAATAAAGTGAAATATAATTTAATATAAATTTAAAAATAATTTTTAATAGAGAAAAACATTCTTGAAATCATTTCAAAAATCATGTACATGGAAGAAAAAATCCATCTATCTATAAAGAAATAATGTCAACATTCTAAAAAAACACATTGTCATATTTTTTATATATCAAACATATGAGAATGAATATAATGAATGGATAAACTATAAATACCAAAATTATAATAAAATATACTATATATAAATTACAAGTCTCATATAATTTTCTCCAATAGAAATTTAACAAATAAAATATAAAAAAATGAGATCGTATCAGAAATCCCTTACCGCAATTATCATCTTGTTTCTAATGCGTTCAAAAATCTTGTATAATAAATATAGATTTATTATAAATAAATACAGTTAAAATATTCATATATAAATATATATTAAAATATATCACTCCCTTATATTTTTTAATTACCATTTTTGTTAACAATTCTTCATCGAAATCATTATTTAGGAGAAAACAAGTCTGTTTTCCATGCATGTTCAGGTTCGATGGTTATGGTTCTACCCCCTTGGTTGTGATATTATCATCTCAATAATATAAATCATTTCCTAAAAATCATATTTATTATATTTATCAAATTATATAACCATTCAGAAAAGTGTCGGTGAAAAATGAATTACATCACTTCACGTAGACTGTTGTTTGTACGTACACAAAAATGATGATTCCATTTTTTGATGAATGAAAAAAAGAAAGTTATAAAATAATTTATAATTTAAGATTTATTATTATTACATAAATATAATATATCTCATTGAATATATATTTATTACCATTCATATTAAATGTAAATGAAAATTAAATCACATCACTTCGTGGATGTGGTAGTCCACACATATACACAAGAGACATTCTCATAATACAACAAATCTGATTTTAAAAAGGTAGATAATATATTATGTAAAAAGAATAATAATTATGTTATAAAAATAATATATATCTATTAAATATGTTTATATGAACATCCAAGATGTATGTTGATGAAAAATAAAATATATCGCTTTATGGAGACAATATTATTTACATACCCATGAGCGATGTTTTCAGTTTACATTATGTAAAAAGAAGATAGAAAATGTTTAAACCATTACGATAAAAAAATTTAATTATAGTAAATATAATTATTTAATCCTCATAATATTGTTTTTGTATATTTATATGTGTTATAAGAAGGATGAAATTTAATAAGTTATCAAAAATAAAATATATCTCTTCACTGATAAACCCCATTTGAATAAATTCTTAAGGACCATTAGGTTGGTATTTAAAGAAGATAAAAAAATATAAGAAATTTATAAGTAAATTTAAAATATATTTTGGTAGTATTGTTTCTAGATATATGTCTCATATGGCATGGGTAATAAAGGATAGGGGGTTACCTATTAAAATTGATGGGAGTTTCACACTTATAAATATTAAGAATTATAATATATAATAAAGACATTAGAATGGGAAACTGGCTTGATGGTGACTGAATTTTGAATATGGTATGTGATAGGTTCCAAATACAATCAACCAATATAATTTCGAAAAGTTTTTTTCTTTATTCTAACATTAATCACTTTAGTTTAACCAATCATTAATCTTTTTAACCTTTACTATTGAATTATTACTATAGTCACTATTCATAATGAACAAAAATGAAAGTTGAGACATTAAAAACAATATAAATTATGATTAGAAATATGGATATAATTTTATCATATTCAATTTCAATAATTATTAGAAATTAGTTTTAATATAAGTGCACAAAACACGATGAGATTGTTTTTAAATAAATGTAATTTTTTAGAATAAAACTGAGTTTAATATTATTCCTTATCTAGTAAAAACAAATAAATTTATTTAAATTTTTTATTTAATATATAATCTATAAATATAATTTAATTTATCTACAAATAGTAATAAATTTAATATATTATGATAAAAACATATTGTACATATTAAAATAGATTTCCTAAAACTGTCTATTTTTTACTTTCAAATGATTTGATCAACATTTATAAAAAATGTATAATAAGTATATAAATAATTATTGATTTATTTAAAGAATTTTTTATTAAATTATTTTAAAATAATTTTCTTTATTTATCCATATATATTTTTATATGAAAAATACATAATATTTTGAAATATCCAATTCTTCTAAAAATCTGTCATTATCATTAAATGATTTTACTAAAATTGACTGATTATTTCACTGTAATAAATTAATACATTTACATTAAGTGAACCCATTATTCTTACGTTTCATAATATGGTTAACACTATTGATAACCACTAATCAAACAGATAGGTTATAAAAGTCGTAATATACCACGATTTGTTAAATTTATGTGTTGTGTACTTTATAGTTAATTAAAAAATGAATTTATTTATTAAATCTATATTAAAAACTATTTGTGTGTTACATTCTACCCCATAAAATAATTTTTCCTTGTTATTTTTTTAAACCAATATAAAAATAGGATACCTTTTCTTCATCACATCCTTAGATTCCAACATAGATTCTTATAATTAATGGTTTCACCAAATCAATTTGACCAACTATGTGGCCTTGTGTCACAACACATTCATTATATAATCTAAAATCTCCATTGGATGGTACAAATAAGACTTATCATGATCTAGAGGTATACCCTATTAGTTCAACATGTGTTAATGATTTGGTATGTTCTTCAAAATTGATACATAGAATACCTCATAAATATTGAATAGATTTAGTGTAAGAGACATAAGATAAGTAAAAATTAAAATAAAATCAATAATTTCAATGGGGGTGATATATATATGGATGAATGTTGCCTTCTATAAAAATCTCATAAACATATTCCAATGATATATTTTTAGGAATACCATGTATAATGACCCATTCTTTACATACATTGTTAATACATCAAAATTGAAGCATACCTATTACAACATATAACAAAACCACGAAAGGACCATATAGGTATAATGTCTTTAGAAACTGGGAAACATAAACAACTGGTTCATAAAGCGTCTACACTATCTCCCATTTATTTCATCATATCTATAGTCCTTTTTGGCATATCTTACTTAATAACCTTTTTCCTGACCTGGGGAAAGAAAACATAAAAGGGTGAGCTCAAATGCTCGGTAAGGGTAAACAAAAGAAATATCAATCACATCATATACATAAGCACATAACTTTTGGAAATCTTAACGCGCAAAAGAGATCATAATTTCATAACATGGGATAAATCATGGTAGTGAAATGTAATCACAATAATCATAACATAAAACATGAAACTTTGAGGAATACACACATAATCATAGAGAATCATTTCTTGTTAGTCAAGACTCATTGCCAAGACTATCTTAGTTGACAAAGTCCCTTTCTGAACCGTGTCACCCTCGTTTCAGTCCTGTTTCACTGAACCTGTATAACCTACCGTTCCAGCCATTCTATCTCATGAGATATAAAATCTTTACCCAATGCATTGGAGGGAGATATAGGTCCCACCCATCTCATAATGAAACCATTCTTATGTGTGCCACAAAAATCATACATCATACATCATTGCATAACCCATGTAATAAAAAAATGGGAATGTTAAACATCGTGACATCATAAAACAATTCAAAAATGAATTCATAAAATATTTCCATCACAACATAATCAAATCCATGTAATAATAGGGATAGAAATAGAACCCTTTATTATCTTAGATGGAAAATAATTTTGATAAAACACATGAACTCCATTCTTGAGGAAAATATCATTTCTACTTCAAAAACATTTTTCCTTTCTTATTATGTCCTACAACTTTAAACTAAAAGAAGTTGATTAAAAATAAAATTGAAAACTTGTAAGGAATCTTCTTGGAAATAATGTTTTAAAAATACATTCACGCCGTATAAGTTAAAAAACATTCTTCTCAGACTTTTGTCAGAAAAGTCAAAAAAGTACCTCGTACGAAAAACGAAAAAAGATTCCTTTCATATCTTTTACTAAAAACACACTGAAGGGTAAAATTGGATTTAAACCATTGTAGGTGGATGTAAATAATATGTCATATCGAGGAAACATGAATGTGGATGATAAAATGCACCCTAGTAAATACCAATGTATAAACAATCTCGGATAAAAATGAGATTGTGATATTTCCCTTACCTTAGGTCCGATTTACTTTGTGCATGTTCGAAGCTCCTATATAATGGTTTAAATAATGTTATTGACTTATTCCAGAATCATACATATTGATATGATATCATATATGTTCATATTCTTATCTTCTTATTAGTAATATTTCATTGTTACATGTTACTCGGGTCTTTATTGCCTTTTGTTCTTATGCATGTTTTGCCGAATAAATTCTTATTCTTCTTTTAATGTTATAGATACCTTATATCCAGAATGGTATTAGTGTAACATATATCATATTTATTCATTAAATTCATTTATATAATTACTATGTATTTATGATCATGTAGAACGAGTCGCATCACATCGTGGAGACGGTATTCCGTTACGTACGCACGAGCAATGATATTGTTCCCATGATCGTGAAATTGTTTTTAAGTGTATTTATACTATTTCAGTATCAATATCAATTTATAATAATCATATATAGTTACTCATTACACCATTATACCCATCCTTGTACGGTGATGGTGGAAAATAGATTACACCACGGCGTGGAGACGGTATTCCGTATGTACGCACGCGCGGTGATTTCATTTTTCCGTAGGATGGATAGAAGATGAATTAGGGTTGTTTCATATTTATAATAACATATCAGTATGTAATTAATACTGATGTTATTACTTTGTCATGAAACAACTAAAGAAGAAGAAGTTGAAGAAGAAAAAATTGAAAAGATCGGTAATGGATATTAACTCTTCTTTGAAACGCCTCTTTGAATCCTCCACTTAGGGAACTAAGATTGGTCTTTGAAGAAGACCAGGACCTCTAGAATTATTCTAGGGAAGTGGAGAAGGGATTTTGTCAGGGGTTGTCCAAGCTTCAGTGCTCAAATTGGTGTGAGGAGGAGGGGGATGAGGTGCCCTTTTATAAGGGAGGAGAGAGGCACCGTAGGAATATCTCAAAATATTATTTTATATTAAAGTCAAAATCGGTTTATAATGGTTCCAAAGAGTCTTATTTCGGAGCTAAAGTGGGGATGGGTCGAAATCTTATCAACCAATAGGAGTTAGACAAGTTTATGTTATTATTTAAACCTTATCAATTAGATTTAACTCTAAGTTAAATAATTTATCTTCTACCGTGTCTTTTTGTTTTCTTACACTATATGGTTAATACACTTACTATAACATGCCAAACGAACCCCAAGTTGTTTATTATTAATATATATATCCTTATCTATGTCATTTGGCTGAACCTTTGATTTTTAGGAATAAAATAACAATTAATAATATAATATTTGATTTAAAAACTATTTTGTGTCAATTTTGACACTATTTGATATATGATTTTTGTGAAAGTCATAATAGAATTATATGTTCGAAACAAGTTGATTAAATCAACACTAATATATCATAGTAACCTATAAAATTATTGAAATTCATAAAAAGTCTCAAATTACATTTATTTGGGCATTTATAACATCAATTATGTTAACATTTCTTTAAAAGGGTAATTACTACATCATCGTTGTATCATAAATAAATTAATTAATTTAAAGTCTAAGAATTATAAATAAAATATCATTATGTAGGAAATATCTTTAGCTTTCTAATGAATATTTATAATCGAATTTATCTTATGTATAACCCCATATTAAAAATGTTTTAGTTCTTTAACTATTTTAACTATTCATTAAATAAAATAATATTAAATGTCAAAATCTAATCCAAGTGGACCTAAATGGTCATATTATATTCATAAGGTTGTTTTTGGTCGTATTACACTTATCCAATAGAATTAGGACATGTGATAGGGTAATAGTAATATCATATTTACCCTTAGTTACCCTATTTACTATTAACCGCGGTAAAAAAAGTAAAAAGTTACTATTCACCAAAAAATTATTTTTATCTCATTGAACCACATTTTAGTCCTTGATATTGACCGTGTCTCTCGGATTTTCGAAATTCCACTCACAGAAGCGGTAAAATTAAGTTTTATGAAAAATTCTGTTTTTTAACTACAACTTAGTGGATTCACTATTCATCAAAAATTGAAAGTTTTCAGAAAAATACCAAAATTTCACCCTAAGATAATTTCGATATTCCGAATCCAAAAATGAAGTCCATTTTGAAAAAAAAAATTATAAAATTTCAAAAAGTGGATATTACTATTCATAATGGATAGTTTTAATAATATTTTAATATCATATCGTTGTTTAGTGAAACTCGGTATTGCGTACGACGCACAATATCGAGGAAGGTCGCGATTTTGTGTAAAGCAAGCCAAGAAAGTGTTGTGTAGAAAAAGATTCCTTTGATGATTTGTATAACATAAAAGTATCGGGTGTTACATTCTTCCCCCCTTAAAATGAATTTCGCCCTCGAAATTTGTCACTTTGTAACAAACAGATGAGGATACCTCTCCCTCATCATATCCTCATGTTCCCATGTAGCTTCATCTAATTGGTGGTTCCTCCATAAAACTTTCACCAAGCGAGTGGTCTTGATTCTTAAGACTTTTTCGCTACGATCCAGAATCTCTATCGGTTGTTCTTCTTAAGAAAGATCTTGCTCCAGCGGTACAACTTCTAAGCTGAGTACATGTGAAGGATCAGGTATGTACTTTCTCAGGAGAGATACATGGAACACATCGTGAACTTGAGAGAGATTCGGTGGAAGCTCCAATCGGTAAGCTACCTTCCCTACATGATCCAGTATTTCGAAAGGACCGATATATCTAGGGCTCAACTTCCCCTTCTTTCCAAATCTCATGACTCTCTTCCTGGGAGATATCCGTAAGAACACTTTATCACCCACTTCAAACTCTAGGTCTTTTCTTCAGCTGTCGGCATAACTTTTTTGTCGACTCTGAGATAATGTTATGTGTCGTTGAATAGATCTGACCTTTTCTGCCATTTCATCAATGAGATCAGGTCCTAATAGCTTTCTTTCCCCAACTTCATCCCTGCAAGTTGGAGTCCTGCATTTCTTTCCATAGAGAGCTTCATAAGGAGCCATCTGAATACTGGAGTGAAAGCTATTATTATAAGAAAAGTCCACCAAAGGTAGGTGTTGATCCCAATCTCCTTTTAAATCCATAGAGCAAGCTCTCAACATATCTTCTAGGGTTTGAATTGTTCTTTCAGACTGAATGTCTGTCTGAGGATGATAAGCAGTGCTGAAACTCAACTCTGTATCCAGAGTATGCTGAAGACTTCACCAGAACTTCGAGGTAAATCTCGGATCCCGATCAGATATAATAGAAAGTGGTACTCCATGCAATCTTACCACTTCCTTTACATATATCCTGGCAAGCTGATCCAGAGAGAAATCCTCTCTAATAGCAATGAAGTGTGCAGACATTGTAAGTCGATCAACTATGACCCAGATAACATTATTGCCTTTGGATGTTTTAGGAAGTCCTGTGACAATGTCCATAGTAATGTTGTCCCATTTCCATTTAGGTATGGGTAATGGTTGTAACATCCCCTTAGACTTCTATCTCTCAGCTTTAACTTGCTGACAAACCAAGCATCGAGAGACATATTCAGCAACATCTCTTTTCATGCCATCCCACCAGAAGTACTCTTTCAGGTCCCGATACATCTTCGTGCTTCCAGGATGAATAGAGAATGAAGAACTATGAGCCTCATCCAGCAACTCCTTCTTTAATTCGGGGATGGGAGGAACATAAACCCGATTACTGAACTTTATTATCCCATCACAATCAAGGTTTAACTCAGGAACATTTCTCACCTTATTTTGTAACTCGACATCTTCTTTCTGTGCCTCTTTAATCTTCACATGTGTAGATGGTTGAACATTCATTTGAGAAAGATAATATTTTTCCCCTTCCATTATAATTCCAAGATCCATCCTTTGTAAATCTATAAATATTGTATCTTTTGTGATCCTCATCATGGATAAACTAGCATGGTCTTGACGACTTAATGCATCTGCCACCTTGTTTTCTTTCCCAGGGTGGTAATGGATTGAGCAGTCGTAATCCTTAATCAGCTCCAACCATCTTCTTTGACGCATATTCAGCTCCTTTTGTGTGAAAATATACTTTAAAATTTGATGATCAGTATAAATATCACACCTTTCACCATAAAGGTAATGCCTCCAAATCTTTAATGCAAAGATTACCGCAGCTAACTCCAAATCATGTGTTGGGTAATTTTGCTAATGGATTTTCAACTGTCGTGAGGCATAACCTATCACTATATCATTTTTCATAAGAACACACCCAAATCCCTTCTTGGATGCATCACTATAGATCACAAACCTTTATCCAATACAAGGCAGTGTGAGCACAGGTGCACTGGATAAACTTCTTTTCAACTCCTTGAAATTCTCTTCACATTCTTCCGTCCAGACAAACTTAACTCCTTTCCGAGTCAACTTGGTGAGCGGATTAGATAATCATGAAAAATCTTTCACAAAACGTCGATAATATCAAGCCAAACCAAGAAAACTTCGGATCTCAGTTACTGTTGTTGGTCTACACCATCTTTCGATAACCTCTATTTTTTCTGGATCCACAGATATCCCTTCTTTTGAGATTATGTGACCCAAAAATGAAACTTTTTGAAGCCAAAATTCACACTTGGTAAATTTGGCATAAAGCTTTTCCTATCTCCAGGTCTTCAATACAATTCTCAAGTGATCTTCATGTTCTTCCTTTCTCTTTGAATAGACAAGAATATTGTCTATAAAGACTACCACAAATTGATCAAGATAGTCTCTAAAGACTCTATTCATCAGATCCATGAAGATAGCAGGGGCATTAGTAAGACCAAATGGCATCACTATAAATTCATAGTGTCCATACCTTGTACGGAAAGCAGTCTTTGGTATATCCTCCCTTTCGACCCTTAATTGACGATACCCTGAACGAAGATCAATCTTGGAAAAGTATTGAGCTCCGCGTAGTTATTCAAATAGGTCATCAATGTGCAGGAGAGGATATTTGTTCTCGAAAGTGATCTTGTTAAGTTCTCGATAATCAATGCAGAGTCTCATTGATCCATCTTTATTCTTTACAAATAGAACAGGTGCTCCCCAAGGTGACACACTAGGGCGTATGAATCCATTATCAAGATTCTCTTGGAGTCTCTTCATCAATTCCTGCAACTGAATTGGGGCCATTCTATAAGGTGTCTTTGAAAAAGGCAAAGCACCCGGTACGAGTTCTATTGAAAACTCAACTTCACGATTTGGTGGAAGACCCGGTAATTCCTCCGGAAAGACATCATCAAACTCCCGTATGATGGGAATATTCTTAATCTTGAGTTTCTCACCAACCATTTGAGATAAATAACCTTCATTTAGTGGAATCAATACCCATAAAATGGAATAAATTTCCACTGGAAGGTTATGTTCATCCTTGCATTGATAGATGATCATAGATTGATCTGGAATATGAAATGTTACTTCCCTTATTGGGAAATTGATATGAGCTCTATATAAAGAAAGCCAATCCATGCCAAGAATCACATCAAATTCCACTATAGGAAGGATCACAAGATTTTCAGGATGCACTTTCCCACAAACTTCGATCGGAGAAGAATTATAAACTTTTGATGCGACTGTTGTTCCATTAGGTGTTGTCACAGCTAACTCAACATCTAATTGTTGAGGTAATATGGTGATACCCTTAGAAAATTCTTCAGAAATAAAAGAGTGGGTGGATCCAGAATCAAATAAAACATTTTCTAATTTAGAGTGGATGGTAAGTGTACCTTTCACCACATCGTCATCGTACCCCACATCACTGATAGAAATTGCATGTGACTTTCCTTTTTCTTTAGCCTTAAGAGTTTTTTGACGTCGACCATCATCATCAACCCTTGGATTAGGGAATTTATTGGAATAATGCCCCATCTCCTTGCACTTGAAAAATTGAAGTGTAGTAGGTTCATTCTGTGTATCCCTTCCTTTGTTTGCATCATTAGACATCTTCTTCCCATCATCGCGGAATTCAAATGCCCGATGACCTTCCTTTCCACATTTGAAACATTTACTTGTCCCTTTAAGACAACTCCCTCTATGTTTCTTTCCACACTTTGAGCATAATGTAAAGATCATCTTCTTTTCAGTGTGCTCTTTAGATTTTCCTTTGAATTCCATTTTCCTCTTCTTATCAAACCCATATGACTGATGGGTTACTCCAATCTCCATCTCGACTTTGAGAGCACATCGAACGATTTCCTCGTAGCTATTGAAGTCCCTTATGGCTAACGCCCTTCGAAGACTTGGTTTTAAGCCACTAAAGAATCGATCGATTTTACTCTCGGGTTGGATAATAATACCAGAAGCGTACCTTGCAAGTCTTGTAAAATTTTCTTCATAGGTACCAACAGATTCATCATCCTTTTGCTTTAGTTCAAGAATCTCTTTATCCATCTTTGTTCGGAGAATATGAGGGAATTACTTATTGAAATATATGTTCTTGAACTCGTCCCATTCCATTGAATCAATTTCATCCCTTTGCCTCATATTCTTAATAAGATTCCACCATTGATCAGCATCTCCTTCTAAATGATACACTGCTAGGATGACTTTATCATGTTCAGAACATTGAAGAACTAAAAATATCTTTTCAGTAGTACTAATCCATTGTTTAGCAACTAATGGATCAGTAGACCTGCTGAAAGAAGGTGGACGCTGCCTCATGAAGGATTCAACAGAATGTTGCTCCTTCCTTTGCTCGTTTGGAAGTCCTGCATGATTCATAGCTTGAGAAAGTTGTGTGGGCATGGCTAGAAGATTTTTCATTCCAGCTCCCATAACGTTTGGTTGCTCAGGGGGCAATCATTTCATTGCCCGTCGCATTCCGCATTAACACGGTTCCTTCGGGTTCCAGCCATTGACTAAAACCAAGAAGAATAGTGTGAGAAACACTAATTATAATAGGAAAACCACATAATCAAGAATAAAATTTCACACTTAAGGTCTTATCATAGGTTATTCATGGCCATTTCTAAAACAATAAGATTGTGTTCTATACTTAGACTTATCCTTAGGGTTCTTACTAGGGCTTTCACATCCTAGTTTCCAAAGGTTGACTATACCTTTCCTCTGATACCAACTATAACGACCCATACTTTACATACATTGTTAATACTTCAAAATTGAAGCATACTTATTACAACATATAACAAAACCACGAAAGGATCGTATAGGTATAGTGTCTTTAGAAACTGTGAAACATAAACAACTGGTTCATAAAGCGTCTACATTGTCTCCCATTTATTTCATCATATCTATAGTCCCTTTTGGTATATCTTACTTAATATCCTTCTTCCTGACCTGGGGAAAGAAAACATAAATGGGTGAGCTCAAATGCTCGGTAAGGGTAAACAAAAGAAATATCAATCACATCATATACATAAGCACATAACTTTTGGAAATCTTAACCTGCAAAAGAGATCATAATTTCATAACATGGGATAAATCATGGCAGTGAAATGTAATCACAATAATCATAACTTAAAACATGAAACTTTGTGGCATACACACATAATCATAGAGAATCATTTCTTATTAGTAAAGACTCATTTCCAAGATTATCTTAGTGGACAAAGTCCCTTTCTGAACCAAGTCACCCTCGTTTCAGTCCTATTTCACTGAACCGGTATAACCTACCATTCCAGCCATGTCTATCTCATGAGATATAAAATCTTTACCCAATGCATTGTAGGGAGATATAGGTCCCACCGATCTCATAATTAAACCATTCTTATGTGCTCCACAAAAATCATAAATCATACATCATTGCATAACCCATGTAATAAAAAATGGGAATCTTAAACATCGCGACATCATAAAACAATTCATAAAAGAATTCATAAAATGTTTCCATCACAACATAATAAAATCCATGTAATAATAGGGATAGAAATATAACCCTTTATTATCTGAGATGGAAAATAATTTTTATAAAACACTAGAACTACATTCTTGTGGAAAATATCCGTTCTACTTCAAAAACATTTTTCCTTTCTTAACATGTCATACAACTTTAAACTAAAAGAAGTTGATTAAAAATAAACATGAAAACTTGTAAAGGAACCTTCTTGGAAATAATGTTTTAAAAATACATTCATTCCGTATAAGTTAAAAAAACATTCTTCTCGTACTTTTGTCGAAAAAGTCAAAAAAGTACCTCGTACGAAAAACGAGAAAAGATTCCGTTCATATCTTTTACTAAAAACACACCGAAGGGTAAAATTGGATTTAAACTATTTTAGGTGGATGTAAATAATATTTCATATCGAGAAAACATAAATGTGGATGATAAAATGCACCCCAGTAAATGCCAATGTATAAACAATCTCCGATAAAAATGATATTGTGATATTTCCCTTACCTTAGGTCCGATTTGCTTTGTGCATGTTCGAAGCTCCTGTATAATGGTTTAAATAATGTTATTGACTTATTCCAGAATCATACATATTGATATGATATCATATATGGTCATATTCTTAGCTTCTTATTAGTAATATTTCATTGTTACTTGTTACTCGGGTCTTTATTGCCTTTTGTTCTTATGCGTGTTTTGCCGAATAAATTCTTATTCTTCTTTTAAGGTTATAGATACCCTATATCCATAATGGTATTAGTGTAACATATATCATATTTATTCATTCAATTCATTTATATAATTACTATGTAATGATGATCATGTAGAACGAGTCGCATCACATCGTGGAGACGGTATTCCGTACGTACGCACGAGCGATGATATTGTTCCCATGATCGTGGAATTGTTTTTAAGTGTATTTATACTATTTCAGTATCAATATCACATTATAATAATGATATATAGTTACTAATTACACCAGTATACCCATCCTTGTAAGGTGATGGTGGAAAATAGATTACACCACGGCGTGGAGACGGTATTCCGTACGTACGCACGCGCGGTGATTTCATTATTCCGTAGGATGGATAGAAGATGAATTAGGGTTGTTTCATATTTATAATAACATATCAGTATGTAATTAATAATGATGTTATTACTTTATCATGAAACAACTAATGAAGAAGAAGTTGAAGAAGAACGAAATTGAAAAGATCGGTAATGGATATTACCTCTTCTTTGAAACGCCTCTTTGAATCCTCCACTTAGGGAACTAAGATTGGTATTTGAAGAAGACCAGGACCTCTAGGATTATTCTAGGAAAGTGGAGAATAGGTTTTTTCAGGGGTTTTCCGAGCATGAGTGCTCAAATTGGTGTGAGGAGGAGGGGGAGGTGGTGCCCTTTTATAAGGGAGGAGAGGGGCACCTTAGGAATATCTCAAAATATTATTTTATATTAAAGTCAAAATCGGTTTATAATGGTTCCAAAGGGTCTTATATCGGTGCTAAAGTGGGGATGGGTCGCAATCCTATCAACCAATATTATTTAGACAAGTTTAGGTTATTATTTTAACCATATCAATTAGATTTAACTCTAAGTTAAATAATTTAACTTTTACCGTGTCTTTTTGTTTTCTTACACTATATGGTTAATACACTTACTATAACATGCCAAACGAACCCCAAGTTGTTTATTAATAATATATATATCCTTATCTAAGTCATTTTGCCGAACCTTAGATTTTTAGGAATAAAATAACAATTAATAATATAATATTTGATTTAAAAACTATTTTGGGTCAATTTTGACACTATTTGATATATGATTTTTGTGAAAGTCATAATTGAATTATATGTTCGATCCAAGTTGATTAAATCAACACTAATATATCATATTAACCTAGAAAATTAGTGTCATTCATAAAAAGTCTCAAATTACATTTATTTGGGCATTTATAACATCAATTATGTTAACATTTCCTTAAAAGGGTAATTATTGCATCATCGTTGTGTCATAAATAAATTAATTTATTTAAAGTCTAAAAATTATAAATAAAATATCATTATGTAGGAAATATTTTTAGCTTTCTAATGAATATTTATAATCGAATTTATCTTATGTATAACCCCATGTTAAAAATATTTTAGTTATTTAACTATTTTAACTATTCATTAAATAAAATAATATTAAATATCTGTCGGGTTTTCGAAATTCCACTCACAGAATCGGTAAAATTATGTTTTATGAAAAATTCAGTTTTTTAACTACCACTTAGTGGTTTCACTATTCATCAAAAATTGAAAGTTTTCAGAAAAATACCAAAATTTCACCCTAGGCTAATTTCGATATTCCGAATCCAAAAATGAAGTCCATTTTGAAAAATAAAATTTATAAAATTTTAAAAAGGGTTTATTACTATTCATAACGGCTATTTTTAATAATATTTTAATAGCATATCATTGCTTAGTGAAACTCGGTATTGCGTACGATGCAGGCTATCGAGGAAGGTCGCGATTTCGTGTAAAGCAAGCCAAGCAAGTGTTATGTAGAAAAAGATTCCTTTGATGATTTATATAACATAAAAGTCTCGGGTGTTACACCATGTCACCAACATCGATATCTAAATCTTATCAGTGATAGTTTATATAAATATTATATCGACACTAAGTTATCCTAATGTGAATTTGAATAGATATAGCATAAGATTACAGTTCCATAACATGGTAAGGTCTAAATAGTTTTGTTTCTCCAACTCCGTCCCATAAAATTTTATTTATGTACTTCTTACTATAGTGTTCGTCAAAATGATCCATCTGAATTCTTATATAAAAGTTATCATTGTATAAATCATAGTATATACCTTTGAAATCCATAGATCATTATCACAATATATCATTGAGGTTTTGAATGATAATTTTTGAATATACATTAATTTTAGGAACAAATGTTGTGGTAAATCTCCACTTTGTATTCAAAGAAAAGTGAAGTATTCTCCAAAACATTTAGTTAAATCTCATATCCCTATCAGATATAATTAATTTAATAAGTAGAAAAAAAAACTTACCATTTTTTAATATATATCATATCAAGATAATAAAGGGAGAAATATTTTATTACTATTGTTAAATATGCTGATTTCATAACATGATAAACAATATCCCAAATAGCATTATGGACATTAGATGTTTTGGGGGTGTATGATGATGAAATACATGGTGTTATTTTTCAATTTATTTTCTAATATTTGTAATAGTGATAAAATCCCCTTAGAATTATGTCTTTCATCCTTAACTTTCTGAAATACTATCCATAAGTACATGTACTCCCAAATAACCCTTTTTATATTCTCTGAGGATAAATACACTTTCAAATACATATAAATCATCATAATTCCCTGAAGAATAAAGAGTGATGAACTAATAACTTCACCCAATAGATCCATTAAATTTTGTACAATAGGGTCACACACATTTTTTAATAACCTTATCAATAATTCAAAATCATGGTTTGATATTAGAAAATTTATAAAAAAAATTACAACATTAATTATTCTTTTTCTACTCTTTAATATTGTCATCAAATGATGATTAAAAAAACATTTCTATAATATATAATCTATCCCCCTCATTCATGATACCGTGGTATACCCTTTGAAAATCCATAAATAGTTGATATTTTATTATCCTCATCATAGAAAACATAGCATGATCCTTTTGACTCAATGCATCGTCCACCTTGTTCACTCCCACAGGGTGGTCGTGTATTGAGTTGTCATAATCCTCAATCAACTCAAAAAAGTCTCTTTTGGTGCATATTCACATATTTCTATGTGAATATATATTTAATTACTATGTAATAATTATATATTTCACATCAGTGACCATAAAGATAATGACTCTATATTTTCTGTGCTAAATTTATCATTACTAACTTCAAATCAAGATTTATGTAAAAGTTCACTTGAATTTTAAATTGGTTTAAGAAATAAGATATCACCATATAATTATTCCTGAGGATGAACACAAAAACCTTATTAGGTGCATGAATATATATCTATAACCATTATATGTTGTAAGGTTGAAGCATCCCCAAGCTAGTGGCCACTATATACGGTTCCCTGATCTCGGTCCCCAGATGACCTCATGCACACCTTCTCATACAACAAAGGCTAACGAATTAAATTTAGGATATAATGTGTGAGGTCGGGATAATATAAACTCTTGATAATAGTTATAAAAATATATAATAATAATAGATAAATGCAATAATAGGACTGAAAAAAATGCTTTACCAACATTTCCCAAAAACTGGGTAAAAACCCACAACCAAATAGTAAATATATTTTGACGTGTCCTGCATAGGAAATTGTAAGGAAACCCCAAAATGAGGAAAAAATGAAGAACCCCCAAATTTTATCATGACACCTTATTTGGATCCCTCATCCACACACATACCATTCCCAAATCAACCATATAGAATAAGGCTTTGTCCCTTGTCTTGATTTGTAAGTATGAAGTCTTCTAGGGTTCCCATTGGACGTCTGAGCAGGGTATGTAAAAAACTCACTATGCGACCACCAACGGTTTTCAAAAAATATTCAGTCTAAATAGTTATTTTATTCAATTAATAAATGGATAAAAAATAAACAATAGGTAACTCGAGTTCCATTAGTTAACAATGTTCACTTAAACTACATTCACAATTTATTCTATGTGTTAGGCATTTTAATCAATTTCACTTGATTATATTCTAGAAAAATAAATAATTCATTATTGTTAGAATAAATTTACCTACACCACAATGTAATTACAATAAAAAATCACATAATAACCCTTACCTTGGAGCTTCATTCCACATAGTCTCCTCACATGTTACAATTTGGGGAATAAATCCCCATTCTCACTCCCTTACACATGCATTAAAGGGGGTGGGGTTTTGATCCAAAATGTAACCCAACCCATGGGAATGAATCATCAATTCAAAAAACTGACACATTAATCCAGTCCTTGTGCTAAATATTTTTTATACCTTTACCACATATACAGATTCGAAAATCATAATCCATGAACACACATAAAATTAAAAATTCATCCTTCAATAAACACATAAATAATCTCCATGCCTTAACCCATGAAAATAATTACCATTTATAAATCAGGAATCATTAATAAATTAAAATTAAATCAAATTCCTTATTAGGACTTGTTATCAATTAAACACAATTACATCAATTTCATTTCATAATTCATATTAATAATGAAATACAAATCTCAAATATTCCCTTCAATAAACTCGTTTTATGATTATTAAAATAATTGTCATTGGTTTTAACTCATACTCTTCAAATAGAAATTCACTTAGACGAACCCATGTTCACATATAAGGAGCAGCCCATTGGTGGCCTCGTTCCCAGTCTATTCATCCTCAATGCATCCAATGGGGATCAAAAGGGGTTAAATTCATTATTTAACCAACCAATTTATCATCTCTCTCATTGGGCGTCAAAATCACAACAATGAGTAACTTATTTCAGAAAAACATACACATAAAGCAAATTAAATACTATGTGAAATAAATTTTAGACTACCTAACTCAATTCGGAAGATAAATAATAGCTTATCCTTAGCCATTGATTTGGGTTCAAACACCCTTTGATGCTGCAACATAAGATCTGTAAAAAAAATATGGTTTTATGGATTTAGAAAAATAATAATGTATACAAAATCATTAATCCAACAAATCAAAGGAGTATAATTGTTCGAATCCCCTATAGCTTTGATTCATCACCCAAAAGTGCTCTAAATGGATTAGAAATGAAGGACATCGATCATTGTGAAATATATAGTGATTAGGCCATCACTCTTTCTACTAGGGGAGAAATGTGGAATAAAATCTTATAAGTGTTCATATATCACAAGGGTGGAAAATTTCTTATTTACCCCAAATTAAAGAGGCCAAGGGTATGGCCACACGATTGGTCAAACCATGTTCCAACCATTCACTATCCTCTATCCAACTGGGGGTCAGGTCAAACGGCTTCCAAGGGTGCCTACACTATTTTTCAAATCATTTAGTGACCATATGATATGACCTTATCCAAACCATCATTCATTGGCCTCACCCATTGCCTAATTTCATAAACCACACACACCTCTTCCATGAAAGCATAGTTTGGATGCATGGTTACTGCTAACTATGAAACAACCATCAAACATGCACTGGATAATCACTTTATCCCCTATTTCATGTCATAAACACCTGATACAACCTTGACACTCATCATACACTCAAAAACCATTCCTTTAACTGTATAAAATATTCTTTAAAAACTCATAACAGAACACACCTTAAAGGATGCATGAGATCTTACGACCTCCCCATCCTATAACATATTATCCTCAGGATGCACTCCTAAGCATCATTGAGATTAAAATGTAAATAGTATCGTCCACTAGGCCAAAATATCCATATACCCCTCCCACGTTTCTTGATGAACATTACCAAACATACATATCACTCAATGAAATTTTATGGTCTTTCCACACAACAATTTCTCAATTTGATCCAAAATATGAACCAAATTCTTCTCTAAGGATATATCAGCCTCAAGATCAACATCTTCAACATCAATCACATGAGAAGGGTCTGAGTGATACTTCCAAAGATGTGACACATGAAAAACATCATGATTTAATCTATACTTTCTTTGGATATCCAAACGGTATGCCACTACTATAATACTCTGTCAATATCAAATCTCACCACATACCTGAGTGTAGAAATTACCCTATTTTTGAGTTTGATGGTGATTCAACCTTGGAGACTCTGAAAGAAACACACAATAAACAACCATATAATCAAGGGGTGATGATTTCGATAAACATAAAATTTCTTCCTACACTGAGAAGTATCCATATGTTTCAGAATCAATTAAACATATTATGATGTCCCCTTCTTACGAATTAGTCCTTAAAACTCTGATTCCATGACCTCTATCCAATATAATTATGATCTAAATGACCTTAGGAGGAGTGACACATATTGTTCCATTTGAATCATATTGTAATAAATATTGTTATATGTGAACTCAATAATAACAAAGTTATTTTTCCATGATCCACCAATATCTATGACATATTCAAGCAACATTCCCTCTTACACCTGAATAGTGTGGTCCGATTTCCCATATGTATGCACATATAACGACGTATTAAAAAACATATGGGTACCAAGAGAGTTTTTTAACCCATAACATAATAATTAAGCTAATCATTGATCTTGATCCTAATGAATTCATTTCCATGAAAATTGGTCGATAGCTCTAGGCGACCACCTCACAACTCCTAGGGTTTTTTATCATTAGGTAGATTCTCAGTTTGGAATGTGATAAATCTGTTCTATCATAGCGTCTTCTGATCCTAAATGGGAAAGATTGTTAGAAGTTAATGATTTCAAAGTGTAGATGATGGAGACTATCCGGTTGAACGACATAGAAGAATTTTTTCATGGAAGGGCTCAAAGATTCAGATCATTTAAAATCTACCACTATGACACCATCACTATGCAAGAAACATGATGTTGTATGATGTGATATTGAGGCTGATCCTGATGTGCTTCCAAAGCGTATGCAGATGTTCCAGTACTCAATTATGGGCTGTATTTTAAATTTTAGAGCTGATAAATCCTGGAATACTGTTGATATAAAGAATAAGATTGTTCTCGTCTGGGGTTTTTCAAATTGGAAACTTCTTCCAATCGGAAAGGGTTATTTTCATATGCTATTAAATTCCTAGGATGAGCATGATCAGGGTTGGAAATTATGAAACATTCATCTCAAACCTGGTTTCCATAGAATCTTTTAATGGAATTATTCATTTAATTCACATAACTTTAGAAACAATATGGTATAAATCTGGGTTAGGTTACATGGACTTAGTTGAATTTTTTAGCATCCCAATATCCTGAATGTTTAAATTTCATGCATAGGTACTCATATAAAAATGGACCAATGAACATTAAATGATGAAATTGGTTTTTATGATATAGTTATGGTAGAGGTGTACCTTGAATCGAATCTTCCAGAGGTAATTTGCTTCAATGATAATGACAACAAAATAGTTGTCTGGATTGAATTCGAACGTAGGACACCTTTCTACGACCTCTATATAATTATAGGTCATTCATTGATGAATTGTAGAGTCATGAAAATAAATGTCTCCCAACTAAAAAATGATGTATGGACTAAAGATTATAGGGTTAATAAGGAAAAAAGTACTACCTCTGAAAATCCAAAAACCTTTAATAAAAATTCTGAAATTTGGGTGAAGAAGGAAACTCTTTCGGGTGAGAGTTCAGGTGAAAATTGGGTGAAGATTGTGGATGAGGAAGGGGAAGCCTCCCTAGATCTAAGCATTCAAGAGGATATTGAAAAGCTAGTGTTGGATGCATGTGATTAGCCCCAACCTACCACTGTTTTTTATGGCTCATGTATTCAGCCTACAAAATCTGGAATTATTGCAGACCCAATGGAACCATATAGTGGGAGTGGTGGAGAAGAGCTTGCCACTATGACTTTGGTTCACAATTCTGAGATTTGAAAACACTCTGAGATACCTACAAATATGACTCCAAATGTGCTTCCGTCACCTGTTGTCACTATCTTGGTGCTTTCAGAGGATCATGTAGGTATGTCTCCACAAATAAATAAAAAAATTTCTATTAAGACCACAATATCTCAGAGTATGTTTCCTTCCCTAGTGGAATTCACGAGCACTCATGTTGCAATAACATTAATCAATTCAAGAGGTGGCCCTTGTGACACCCCATTGAATTCTAATTCATCTGAAACAAATGTGATCACTCCTAATAATGTTGCTACTAATAAGTCTATTGTTACTCCTTTGAGTAAACAGGTAATGAATCCATGTCCAATATCTTCTCAAAATGTCAGAAGATCAATGAAGAATAAGCGCTTGGGTGGTGCTAAAAAAATGCAGCTTCCATCCCCCAAAATATGTTTTAAATGAATATTTTATATTGGAATTTCCAAGGTATTGCAAACCCTGACACTTTTAATAATCTTAAAAGAATTATTCTAACTCATAAACCTACAATTTTTGCTATTTTTGAACCTAAGATCATATTTTATAAGAAAATTATGAATCTTTGTTCCTATGGTTATATCTTTTTAGATTCTTGAAAAGATGGTCTATCAGTTGAATCTCTTTGTATTTTTTACCATGCTTCATTGAAGAATATTACTGCCTTTAAAATCTATGAACAAATGATTTTGTGTGATTTTTTCGATGATGGCATGCACATTATCTATTCCTTGATTTATACCAAAAATAGATATCAAGATCGAAGGTCTCTCTGGCATGATTTTTATTCTTTATCAAATAACAGTAACGAACCTTGGTTCGTAATAGATGACATTAATGGGATTCATACCTCCAGCGAAAACATTGGACAATAAAACTCATCCATATCCACAAGATAATTTAGAGGAACTATTGAAGATTGTAATCTTACTGAAACCAATCTCACTGGATTTATGTTCACATGTTATAGAAGACACTACAATAGGTTAGTTTATATAAAACTAGATAGGGCCTTCACGAACATCCCCTATATTTATAAATGGGACAACATATCAACTATTACCTTACATAAGAATAACCAGGATCATAATCCCATTCTTTTCAATCTTATCACAAAAAGTTCTAAGACAACTCTTCCTTTCACATTTAATAATGCTTGGTCTGTAGAACCTGAATGTAACAACATCATTAAATTTTTTTGAAAGCAAGAGGCCTCCCAATGATTCTTTTTCTTGTACCTCTAAATTAAAACACCTTAAGTTGTGTCATAATGTATAGTGTAGTTCCAAATCCAATAAAATTGACATAGACATCTCTTATTTATAACCGAAGCTTATGAAAATTAAAAAATTCAATAGTTCCTCTGACTTTTCTTTATATTCTCAACATGAAATCTATATCTATATAGAACTGAAAACACTTTTGGTCCACACAGACAACATGCATAAGAAAATATTCAAAACTAATTGGCTTGTAGATGGGGATAGAAATAATATGTTCTAAAACTATCTACAAAGAATTATAAATGTTTGTAGACCTCTGGCTTTTCTAAGAGACAAAGAAGCCCTCATCAGCACTAAGGACACAATTTATAATCATGTTTTCTCTTATTTTTATAATATCTTCAATAGACCAGATGTTAACAAGGACATACTTCTTGATGTTATTTCGTCTATGTTGAATGAAGAGGAAAAATTTTATCTTGTAAGAATCCCTTTGGGTCATGAGATCAGAGACATTGTTTTTAGCCTTATTCTTGATAGGGACCTAGGTCCTAACAGTTTTAATAGAGGATTATTTCAACAATACTAGGAAGATATTCAATTCGATGTTTTAAAACATGTAAAATATTTTTTTCCATTGGTGTTCTCCCTCATGGGCTAAATGACCAATTTTATACCATAATTCCTAAAGTGTAAAATTCCTTGATATACATCTATTTCATCATATTACTCTCATTAACACCCTTTAAAAAATATTCTGAATCATCTTTCTAATATACTTACTCATATCTCTAATATAATTTTTTATTGGAATCAATATTGATGTATCAAGGGTTGTTCAATAAAATATTGAATCTTCTGTGCAACCGAATGCACTAATATCATAAAAAAAACAACTAGAGGAGGTTCTATTTCCATTAAACATGATATTAGGAATTCCTTTGATACCATTGACTGGAGAATCATTTTCAATGTTCTCAATAGATTCTGTTTCAATTACACTTTTATTAGTATAGTAACTTCTTTATTCAAATCAGCCTCCATGTTCATTCTTGACAATGGTTCACCTAGTAACTATTTCAATTACACCAATGGTGTAAGACAATGTGATCCCCTTTTGGCCATTCAATTTGTTATATAGAAAATTACTTAAGTATATTACTCACATGCCTAGTTTAGCAAGGGAAAGATTAAACCTATTCAAGCCTCTATAATCTTAAATGTTCCCATGTATCATTTTTATGCTAATGATATAATATTTTAATTACAATGTGATAAAAGGAATATCTAAAATCATAAAAATTCCATGTACCATTACGAATAAATCTTTGGTCAAACAATAACCTAGAACAAATAATTTTTTTTCTCTGGGAAAAATTTCTTTTCTAACAAAAAAGTTACAATCATCAACAATTTGGGAATCACGTAAGGTTCCTTCGGTTTCAAATATCTTTGTGTTCCCATAATTAGTGGGAGACGTAAATCTAGTCACTTTTCCAACATTGTCGATCAAATCGTCACTCAGCTTTCATCTTGGATGGGTAAATCCCTCTCTATGGCTAGTAAGATTTGTCTTGTGAAATCTACAATTTTCTCAAAAATGTTCTACTCACTGATGATTTAAAAATCGAATTCAGGTATTCTTATGAAGATAAATTTCTACATAAAAAATATTGTCTCGACCGGTAGTATTCTGGAAAGATAGCTTGTGACCATTCTGTGGGATACTTTTTTTGAACCTTTAGACAAAGGAGGTCTTGGCATAAAAAATCACGAACTCCTCAATGATTCTTGTCATGCACGGCTCACCTAGAGGTTACATCACAATAACTCTGATTCCATTACTTTTTCCAAAAATATATTCCTTTCTAAAAATAAGAATGCTAATTTGAATCACATCACTTCTTCCATGTAGTCATCCGTTAAACAATATTATACAAACATCATGAAAAATTATATAAGGATGGTTAGTAAGAACTACAACATAAATTTTTGGCTTGATAATTAGACTAGTGTGCCTTCAATAATTATGTTGCCTTCAAATTCCATTCCAGTTAAAAAAAACTCACCATAAGGGATGTACTCCACTCTCATAACATCAACCGTTCAGATAACAAATATCCTATCATTGAAAATTACCCATACTATAACTCTGATTATTTCCATATTTGAGAGGTTCCTCATAATGGTGTTCTTGATTCCAATAATTTTTACAGTTAAAATTTCATAAATACTGATTCATTGTTTTTGTGGTTATTTTTTTTAGAAAACCATGGATTAAATCCTAATTTCCCATTCTTGTTTGGTGTATTACGCGTAAAAGAGTACCCACTTAAGTTTATCTTCAATCTCTTGGGATTTTTTTTTATTTATGTTCCACATGTGCAAAAAATCATAGAGAATATGCCAACCATCAATTCTTTGTCATGTTCTACTGCTTCTTCTCTTTGGAATTATATTTTTGATATTTTTAATTGTATTTGTTTACGTTATCGTTCAATCAGCTCACAAATGAAGCATTTTGTATAGTATGATTCATCTTAAAAAATAAATAATATTTTCTTGAGGGTCGTTGCTGAGATTCTCCATTTGATCTGGTATGATAGAAATAATATTATTCATAATAATGGTGCCTCTGGAAGTAGAAATTATGGGTGTGATCTATGCGGCTGATTATTCCAAAAAAAAAGGTGTGGAACAATATTTGGACTGAATGTGATTAAACCGCTATATTTTAGCCTATTTGGAATGAAGTGGTACATATTTTCTATACTCTCACAACCCTTTGGATGAATTTTAATGCTTCGCTTATGGATCTGAATTATATTGAAACTCATGCTTTTTGTGAAACAAACATGGCTGCAGACAGTCTTGCTAACAAGGGAGTGAATCTGGCCATAACATGGAAGGACTACATACCTGGTGATTTGCTTCCTCTTTATGATAAAAATAGTAATGAGATTCCATCTTTCCGACTCATGTAACCATTTCTTTTCTTTATTCAATAAAATTTTCCATGGTACAAAAAATTGATCTTGATTCGAATTTATAGTTCTTAAAACACATTAAAACAATATTATCTCCCAAAAAATAACTCTCCCATCTGGTCAACATGAAGGCCTCTCGAATCAGTAATAAATTTCCCACATTAGTCAAATGATCCACAACTACCGAGATCATATAATGTTTTCGAGGAAGCCTCAAAAGACCCATAAAAAATCAGTCGTTAAGTCAAACCATTTCCATTCAAAAATTGGTAAAGGTTATAACAGACCACTCAGTCATTGATGCTCAGCCTTCACTTTTTGATAAACAAAGCACCACATCTCGAAACCTATAACCTCTCTCTTAATTGCTTGCCACTATTACTATCTATTATGATCATGATACATTTTGGATAAACTTGGATGTATTGCCCAATTATAAGCATGGATCTCATGTAGCAAGTCTTCCACATACAAGTTTTCAAGGAAACAGGTCCACAAACGTAAAGGATCTCATTGTCATAGAAAATTTAACCGGAACGTGACTCCTTACATTTTAGACATTCCCTTATGGAACAACAACTAGGATCATCATACTGAATCACATTGACATGCATCAGAAGGGTGTAATGCTCAATCTTCTGTGAGAGGCTCATCTTCCCATGTTCATCCTGAACAGTTATGGGTGTCTCAGTAAAAAACACTGTTATCCTCCTCTCAGAACGGTATTCCTAAACTACCAGGTTCTGATTCTTCTAATAAGTGATTCTACAAAATTTTCCTTCTTTCTTGGAGTGTATAACAGCTTAAAATCAAAGGACTCTATATCCTCAACCCATTTATGTAACCAAATACTCAAATCACAGTGGGTGAAAATGTAATTAATGGTTTTATGATCAATATACATGGTAAACCTATCTCCCCAAATTCAATGTCACCATAAACATTGAGTCATTAACTATTATGGGAAATTCAAGATCGTTCATGGGGTAATTTTATTCCTGAGGCATCAATTGTCGTGACCCATATGCCATAACCCAATCAACGTGTATCAACACTACTCCAAGACCAACACCGGATGAATCAAAAAATAAGTGATACTCTGTACTTGGTTTGAGTAGGATCATAATCAATTTAGTTGATAACCACTTAATTAACTTTTGGCATACACCTTCACATGCCCCAGACCATTCAAACTGGATTACCTTATTGGACATGACTAAAATTGTTTTCTCAATATGTAAAAAGTCATTAATGCACTTTTGATAAAATCCTACCCAAAAAACATTGGACATTAAAAACATTCATCGAATACTACCAAGATAAAAATATTTCACATTCTCAGGTTCTAGAGACACACCTTCTATAGAGATTTTTTTACCCATGAATTTTACCTTTTCAATACACTAATGACACTTGGGTAGCCTTGAATATAGCCTATTCTTTATTAAAGTATTCAGTACGATGTCGTGATATTTGGATGGATCGTTATGAGTTATAGAAAACACCATGATTTCATCCAAAAATACAACTACAATATGATCTAGGTATGGGTGGAATATTTGGTTCATCTAGTCCATATACATTTCTAAAATCTTAGTTATCCTGAATTACATCATGGAAATCTCATTAATCCAATACCTTCATCTAAAATAAATCCACAATATATTAAAATGTCTCAGCCTTAGCTGATGGTGCCTGAATCTCCCACCAATCTTGTTAAACATGGAATCACCCTTCTAATGGTCAAAAAGATCATCAAATAATGGAAGGGGTATCAATTATTAATTTTATTTCGATTAAACCTTTGTTAATAAACATAAACTTTTAAAATCCCACCAAACTTCTTGGAAAATAAAACCAGTTATCCCTATGTTAATGTACTTGGGAGAATAATACCATTATTATCTAGCTTCTCCAATCGAGTTGTAGTTTCATGAAGTTTTGTTGCTTCCATTCAATATGGAAGAATAAAAACTTGTTCTTATTCCTATAATAATCCTATCATGGAATCAACATCCCTCATAGATGGTTTCCATGATATTTCAATAGATAAAAAATCATGAAACTGATCCACAAACATATGAATGAAAAGATATTTTACTCCCCAATAATTAAGCATAATAAAAACCACTTGGTTTGTGAGTTCACCTAACAATTGATATATTGGACCTACATGGCTTTCTTAGATATCCCATTCCCCATGGTGAACATAAGTACTCCTCTCTGGGGATTAAAAATTTACCCTTATATTGTAATAGTCAATATGTCTCTAGAATCGAAATGGAAAATCGATACCTAATAACATATAAAAACATTTCATTCCATGCAAAAAAAACCCACAAAAACTTTTACCCACCCACCTCACGGGAACACTCCCTACATTGCAAGATATTTTATAATTATACCATTAATAATTTATCAATAGAAATAAACCCACACATATTCTCAAATAATAGGACCAAAACACTCACAAAACAAGAATATATAAATGAACCTGAGGAACTGGTACCAACAAATTCACTAGAAAGCATGGAAGCTACAAGAATATAACCTAAACAGTTCATTACTACCCATAAACTAAGGAAACCTATGTAACCTCTATACATTCAACATTATTCCTCTTTCTCTTCACAGACCTAGTAGTTTGGGGAACTAATCTCACACGTGTCCTCATTTACCACACTGATAGAAAAATGACTGGTCACCACCATGAGAGGTTGGTCCACTTCTTTGACTAACATATACATGACTATCGTTGTGAATAAATTCAAGATGATGCTTCCTATCATTGGATTACACCCTACTAGATCATCCATCTTGAACCACATGTCCTCCACCAGAATCCTACTTTAATTTACTATCTAAAATAAGTGTCTAATTACCCACCTCAATAAACCTGTTTAAATGAAATATGTTCACCTACGAATTGATCTCATGTCTATACCCATCCTAGAAATGTATTGTTGTAGCTACCTTATCCCCTACCAAAATTAGAACAAAGTTTTTCATGATAGTGACATGACCATTATAATCTGGCACTAACATAGTCCCCTAGGTCAACCTCATAAACTTCGCAGCCTTCTCCTATATCAATGTCTCCATAGGGAAATGTTCTGAAAACATTTCATGGAATTCTTACCACATCATTAAATTCTCTTACTAAGGTCTGGAAAAAAATATCCTTGTATTACTTTTCAGGTTCCCACAAAAATATAAGCTTCCAACTTGAACCTCTTCTCAATAGGATTCTCTAAGTGACCCAAAATCATTTGGATAGACTTTATCTATAAATTTTCTAACATGGGTCTACTCTATCCATAAAACATTAGAGGGTGCTACAACTGAAACACTTTGGTCAGATCAAACATAATTTTTATTAACCTCCCTATGAATTATTTTATAGTTTACATAATATGAAAGAAGTTATCATGAAACTACTTCTCCCCTCAGTTACCCTGGACCAACGAGGTTTCTTTCTCCACTACTAGTGGAGAGTTCTTGGTGATATACTCATGTCTCCCAACTGACACATGTTTTCATGGTTTCATATCACAATAATTCCAAATTGATATCTCATAAAACATAACATAAACCATCCATTATTTTCACAAAAAAGGATCTCTACCTTCCATAAACTACTAATTTTGTATACACTATCCCAATAGACATATTTTCATCTCTATTACATCACTCAACCATCCCTACCATGGGTGATGGTTAACATGGGGTAAACCAACACACACAACAAAAATTGATTTCATTTAATACCCTTTTTACCCATTTTCAGTTTTAGAATGAAAATTAGTCTATTTTAGGAACCTTTATATCTTTTAAAAATATTATAACTTAAATTTAAACCTTTAAAACATTTCATTAGGCACAATTATTTGAAATGTTTTTCACTATCCTTCCTTTTACCAATTTTAATCATATTTATTAGAAACAAGTTCATTAAATTTTCAATGAAAATGAAATGAATTATATTATTCATGTCCAAAATGTCTTACCCAAGCGTGCTTACCATGATTCAAGCCACCTATATCCCTACAAGCGTAACGTGATGCGGGAATATACATTCATAAACCATTAAATCCATGATTAAAATATCATAAAAATAGTTTTATTTTACTATATTTAAATCACCCAATTACGAAATATCATTCAACTATAACAACACACATCCACAACAGTAATCCCACCATAGGAAATGGGTGTTCCCGCATACATGGGTTTGCTACTCTCACGAACGAGCTCATTTCCAGGGCCTAAAACATCCTAATATCCATTCTACCATACCCAAATAGTAATATAACAAAAAAATAAGACACTACTGATACCACATTATAACATACTTGTCCTTGTATCTAAAATATATCGTTCCCCAAGTCGGGCAGACACATGACCTCTGGCATGCCTCCCCATACACCAGAGGCTGCCAAGTCTCAGTGGCGGTCTAATATGTTATGTCAAATGATTAGACTCTATTTATCATAGTAATAAACAATTGAAAATATTAATAAATAAAAAAATACTATAAATAGTGAACATCAATTACTAACATTTCCTAAAATATGGGAACAATCCCAAAACAAAATTCTATATATGTTATAACATGTCCCGCAATTACAAGTGTAAAAAAACCCCAAAAAAATGAAAAGATGAATAATCCCAAAAATAGGTCTTCAATCTTTGTCTAGATACCTCATCAATGGAAATCCCATAGCCAAATCATCTATCTGGTAAACTGAATTTTCCATTCTCATGGCTTAAAATCATGAAATCTCCTTGGGTGAACAATGGTGGCCCAAGACGGGTGTGAGTAAAACATATTAGGACACAAAAAATTGTGTCTACAAAATACCAAGTCTAAAAAGATAATTAATGACTGGGATAAATGGATAAAAAACAAGTGATACCCAGGGAAACATTAGTTAACAATGTTCAATCAATCCATTTTCATTGATTCATCCATTGTTTATGAATTTTCATAAATTTCCATTCAGTCTATGAAAGGAAGATAAAACATGAATGTGGATTAAAGTCAAGTTACCTACTCTAATGAGGAATTACATTACAAAATCATATTATAATTTTTACCATAGAGCCTCATTCATGTTAGTCACATTATATGAAACCATTAGGGTAGTAGATCCTTGGTCCGACTCTCTAACACATTCATTGAGGGGTTAGGGTTTTGAAACTCATTCTTACACAACATCTGTGTGTATATCCTCAAGTAAAATACCCCACACATACCAACTCTCTTTGTGGACATGTTTATTTAAACATTTAACTAAAATATTAATTAAAAATTCATATTTATTGAACAAGAAAACCATTTAAAATTTATTGTTCAATCAACACATAAATTATCTTTATGACTTAACCCATTAACACCTTTAACATTTAAAAATCACGAAACATTAACATTTTAACATTAAAACAAACACCGTCATATTCCATGTTATCAATTAAATACAATTAAATAACTTTCATTTCAAAATTCATGTTAATAATGAAATAAAAATCTAATATATTTCCTTCCAAAAACTAATGTTAATATAGCAAACATAACAATCGTTAGTTTTCTCTTTTATACCCTTCAAATTAACATTGATTTACCTGAAAGGTTTTTCATGAATACCGAAAACACTATGGCTGGTCTATTTTCAAGTCTAGTCATCCTCAAGGCATTCTATAGGGAACATGAGGGGTTCAATAATTTATTTAAACAAATAATTTTTTATCCCTCCCTATAGGAATCAAAATCACTACAAGAAGGAACCAATATAAAAACCATATACACATCAAACAATGTCATGATTATGTTATATTACTTGTACACCACCTATCTCATTCCTGAAGATGAGAGATCTTTTATCCTTAGCCTTTTATTCTGGTTTGAACATCATTCGTAGCCCCAACCACTAGTCTTTTAGAAAAGTAGTGTTTTAGGTCTTTATAAGATTATGAATGGATACACAAACCCAAATATAAAAAAGATAAGGAATTGGAGAGTGATACCCACTCAGAGATTCTATCCACATCCAGTGGTCCTCCAAACGGATTGGAAACATGTAATTTTTATCCTTGTCATATCTTGGTAGATATGGTTCTTCACGTATGCTACTGGTGGAGAAATAACGGATAATACTAGGAAACGTTTTCTATATCCGGATAGATAAAATGGCCAATTTTTTCCAAAATAATGAGTTGTGGGGTTTTGTCACACTATTGGGAAAATTTTACACCAACCGTGAACCACCCTCTTTCCAGGAGAGGGATCAGTCACACAGGTTTTTGGGTAGCCTATAGGATTTGACCAACTAAATAGTGACCATGTAGGATGGCTCTGTCAAAAACCACATGAATTTCCCTCCCAGATTTTATGATTTATTTTATCACTTATCCTCCTCTAGGATAGTATGGTTAGGTCACATTGTTACTACTAACCATGTTCCAACCATGCAATATGAACTATATGGAAAATATCTCCACTAATTCGTGTCTGAAACTCCTAAGACACATATTGCACCTGAAAAATAATCCTTTGACTGAAAAATGTGACTTTAACTAGAACATAATCAATAATGTACCTCAAATGACGGTCGAGATCTAACAAAGGTATCATGAGAACAGATACATTGAACAACCTCCTCTTCAGTACCTTAAAATTTTCCTCACATTAATCTATCTAAAGAAACATAGCCCCCTAATTTTTAATCTTTTATATTGAATTTTACATCCATGAAAAATATCTCATAATGAATTATTTATATACATTCAAAATTAAACAATTAAATATATAAAAAACCATGGTTATTATAGGCCATTTTTCAATAACATCAATCTTTAAAGGATCGATATGTATTCACATACATGAGATTATATGACCCAATAATGAAATATTATGTAGCCATAATTCACACATACTAAATTAGAATAAAATTTATTCTTCTTAAACTATTTCAGTACATTCATTAAATTTTCTCCATTCTCACCATTAATCTTGGAATATATTATAATATTAGCTATAAAGACTATTCAAAAATAATTTATTTAATATCAAAAAATTATATTCATTAAATCCATAAAGATAATAGGGGTAATGGTAAGTCGAAATAGAATCACAATAAATTAAAAATGATCATAAATCACATGAAAGGTTATCTTTAATACATCATGTTTCTTATTCCTAAATTGATGATATTTAGAAGGAAGGAAAATATTTATTAGCATTGAATTTGTTACATTCAATTAAACAAGTCATAAATACAGTGTAGAGGATACTTTTTCTTGATTGTGATCTTTTTAAGTTCCCTATAATCAATAAAAAAATAAATTAACCAATCATTATTCTTAATAAAAAAATATGTTCACCCTATAGATTTTCACTTGCTCATATTAATACCTTATCAATATTCTTGTAGATATTCTTCTTTAATTCCAAAAACTCAATAGGGTATAGATTATCTGGATTCCTTGATATAGTAGTAGAAAATGGAATGAGTTCTATTAAAAACCAAAATGCATGATTTTCGGGAATTCCTGTTAATTATTCAATAAATACATCATCATATTATTGGAAAATATGTATATTTTCAATGTTTTTCTTCTCCATAACTATTTTATAGAAATATCCTTCATGAATAGGTAGTAAGACCAATAAAATGGAGGTGGTTTCAGTTAGATGTTCATATTCTTCCTCACACTAAACAATGATAATTGATTTATTTGTAATATAAAATTTAACACTCCTTCCAAGGGAAAATGTATGATTTCATTATAATGAACGTTAATAAATGCTCAAAATCACAAAAAAATAACACTGATGGAAGAATAATAAGTTATTCAATAGACAAATTCATAAAAATTTCAACATGACAGCTTTAACTCTATATTTGAGGATAAGTGTGTCTTAACCATCATGATTCACTTCAACAATCAAAAAACCCTTTATTACTCTAAGAGTCTAACATTGTATTATAGAATTGAAATGGATAATTCCCATGTTCCCCACAATTAAGACATTTAATTATTAGTGACGCCTTAGGATGGAAATTATTTCCCTCCATGAAACTCCTCATTTTTTTCATATTTAATAAGTTGATTTATGACCCTATTTTCAACAAATAAAACATCATTCCATTCATTTGAGACATACCCTAGTCTTCTTATTTAAACATTATTGACCTGTAGGAAGAATAATATTCTTCTATCAATAGTCTATATCACATAATAATTTATAAAATTACATTTTTATCTTATTTGGTGTATTCAGAAACTCACCTATGTTGATTTTGTTAATTATATTTTTTTATAGCTAATTATTCATAATCAAAAGGTTTTAAATTCTATATACCATTTAATTTGGTTTTGTATGAGGGAATTTCATTTCATAGTACATAACATTATTTTTTCTCATGGTTCGTCATAGTTGAATCCACTAACTAAAAACCAAATGATTTATGTTTATATAAAACGACATTAATCAAAGTAAATATACATTAAATTATGAAAATAAATATTATTATATACTATATTTTAACACCTTATTTCAGACTATGACAATTTAGGTTCATCCTATAACAAATTTGGTTCACCATATATTTTATTAGTTTCTATGCTAATATAAAAAAAGTCATTGTCATGTATTAACTGAGTCAACCTAAGAATATCATACCTAAACATTACATAATTTAAGATGAATATTCAATACATATCTAAATTATACACACCCACAAACCATAATGTTTTAGTGTATTGGATACTAGATATATAATCAACATATTTATTAATATTATTCAATATATCATTTACATTTTCTACATATTTTCACCATTAAATAAAAATCATACATAGAACCATACATCAAAATATAGGGATGTGAAATATAATAATGGGTGATCTCTTATGCTATGTAAGAGTAAATAAGAGATATATCAATCATAACTAATCAGAAGATGATTATATGGATTTTTTAACAAAATAATGTTAATATTATAAATTTAAAATATTCAAACACATAAGATATTGGATAATAAATTCCAAAATCATTACTTCTCAAGAAGTAATATTAAAAAGTGTGAAAAAAAAACAATCGTTAGAAGTTATAACATATACTTGTGGCATTATTAGCATGGGAAATTCCAATATTTTGATCATATCAAATTGAAATCTTGAACATGAATAATATTGTGAGTAAATATAGTTGTAATCATACTAAAGGATCAAAATGCTAATATTGTTATTTGAAATAATATCTACATGTATCATCATCATCACATGATATATTTATATCACATTATTGAATTAATTGGAGCTATTTAACCAACCTTTTATGCAACGAGATGCTAAAAATATTCATCAATTCATTATATAATAACCCATATAAGGGAAATGGTTTTCATAAAAATTTCATCATCACATAATCATAAGCCACCTAGACAATGTACATTGATGGTATCATTAGATGATATCCTCAATGAGGAAATTTAAACATTGAAGAATTCTAACATAGATGAAAAATACCTTTAAAATGTAACTTAAACATTTATTTGAAGATATGAGAAAATTTACTTTTATTTGGTAAAATCTAAATAAAAAAATCAATAATATTGAGAATTGTAATATCATTTAAAATAACCCTGGAATCGTTGAAATGGAGAGGTTGGGGCTAAGAGAATTTGAGGGGTTAATAAGAAGATAGTTGATAATAATGAGAGTTTATATATTTATTCTATTTTTTTAGAACTATAAAATACTTATAATTATTGTTGAGTTTTTCTTAATGTCTAAAACATGTGTTTCATGTTTGGAGAATCATGTTTTTAATTATATACTGTTTCATCATGGATTATTCCATATAATGATTCAGAATATAATATTATCAAATAAAGAACAATGATTCCAACCTAACATAGGATAGAATCGTGAGGGTAGGGGATAGTGTGTGGGACTAATTTATTTATTAATATTATTAAAATTTTATTATACAAATATGTTCAATACATAAATTTATGTGATTATTTTATCTTACTCAATTAAAAAAATATTGAATATTGAAAATTATCATGATTTAAATATGCTTAAAAAGTTATTAAATAACTTAAAATTTTATTATGTTTAAGCTATGATGTTCTGTGAAGTTACCCAATATGATGTTATAAAATAAAGATATGAATTTAAATTTTAAGTAAATGATTTAATGATTTTTCATGAACTAAATCATATCAATTCAATAGTAATACAATATTTTTCAAATACACTAGATGAACTTTCATATGTTCATTAGATATAAGGAGGATTTGTTGGGTATAAAGTCTATTAGATAAATTTTTACAAATATGTGTAGTGAAGAGGTCATAAAATTATATAACCAAATTATCCATATGATGTAATTGGAAATTTTTTTAGAATAATGTTCATCGAACAGTTGATGCCTAGTTAAGGCACCAGAAGAAATTTTGTGATGCATGTCTTTGGAGAAGAGAAGAATCTTATGAAAGATTTTAGATTTCATCCTATTAATATTTGACAGACTATCAGACATAGTTTCTCTAGATAGAATTGTTAATATAGTGTTATACTATATGGATGATTTTATGGTCTTAATAAAGTATTTATAAAGGTATTAATTTGACAATTTTGATATGGACATTCATTTTTTCAACAATAATTAGTGAAGTATTTTGATTCTCATTGATGTTTTATTATATTTTAATATGAATTTTATCTATAAGGTATATGTAAAATTAATAACATTTAGGAGGATTCAATGTGGTTAATCATTGAAAACATTGAGCGGGGTTCACAAAATATAAGCAGGAAAAATCCAATTGTAATTTTCAAAAGGCCACACATTCTCCTACAGTGTAGTTGGATGGAAGCCTATATAAAGTGGTGATAGTATTTTTAAAAGTAACATTATTTTATCTCATATTATATTCAACTTAAATGATGTGTTTTGGTGCATTTTTTTAAAAAAAATGAAACTTTTGGTTGAGAAATATATTCTATTTAGAATTTTATAATCATTTAGTATTGAATATACAGTGTGAATATAAGTGATTGGATGAACAAAAAGATGAGTTGATTTAGTGAATAGGGTTTCTGTACAAATCATTAGAAGTGGTAAAATTTATATTTTCTAATTATTTTATATTTTTTTGAATAGTGTGATGAGAGAAAAATGGAATGAGATTGATTATATTGGGATGAGTGAATTAGATAAAGATTTCATCATAAAAAAATTCTTAGAGATGTTTAATAAAATAATCACTCTCATTTCTATAAAATTATGTGATGTGGAAGATTAATTAATTTTGATATTAATAAGTGTGAAGATAGTTCATTTATCATAGTGAAAACGTAATAATGTATATCGATGGATATTCCTTCTATTATAAGAAAACATTGTTATGTCACATAATCTGTGAGAGGAGAACATAAAATTTAAGAGAAACTATTGTGTTAAGAAGGTTATGGACAATCATTTCATAATGTAACCAAAGAATTATTATTTTATAGAGTTTTTGGGTGTTTGATTTCTTTCAATCCATAACAATGACTATCTACTCTAATTTAGTAGTAAAACATATAAATTCCTATTTCCATATGGTTATGTTTTTTTTCTAATATGTTAATTTTATCATATTCAGATGTGAATGTTGTTTTATAAGAAGGAAAACATTAAAATAGAATATCAATGATTCACCCCTGTAAATCACAATGATCAAATAGATCTTGATTTTCATTTTTTATGTAGAGTTATATTTATGTGTTCCATTATAAACACATTTCATATGTTTTTAGAGATGGAATGTTTTCATAGATGTTCCAAACTCATTGAATAGTAAGGGTATTATTATCTTAGATAAAAATAATTATCATATATCTAATGATATAATGAAACCTTATCTTATATAAATTGTTTATAATGTTATATAACTAGTTTCAAATTGTTTCCCACCTCGTATTAATGGTGTTAACATAATATCTAATAATAATAATAATTTAGAGAAGGATGGGATTCCAAGAATTATATACTTTCAACTTTATCTATTTGAATGTGAATTTTTTAGGGTTAAATGTTTTCGAATGGAAAATGGAATCTAGGAAAAGCTGATGAACACTTATGAAGTAAAGAAGAATGTTATAAAATAATGTTATAGGTCAGAATATTGATGTTTCAAGATCTTATCCTATGTGAAATTAATTTTTTTACTGAACTCTTTACATGTTTTGATGAAATTATAATCACCATAATATGTTTCATTGAAAAGATAGAAGTTTCAGATATTTTTTAAAATATTTTATGAATTATTCTAGATAATGTTTATGAAATTGTATCATCATCGGAAGTCAGAGATCCTAAAACAAATTATATAAGTGATATGAGTATAATTTTCTTCATCTATGAAGTGAGAATAGAAAAGGATATTAATATCAAATAAGAAGTTTATATACAAATTTATTCAAATTATACTTTATGAATAAAATATAAGAAATTTATCAAGAAATATGCCAATGAATCAAACATTGAAGAAGAATTATGAAAACATTTGGACGAAGTTGTGTTTTTATTTCATAAAAGGAAAATAGATGTATAGGTACATATAGTTGAAAGGCACGGATAAAATGTTGTAGTAGTTGAGAAATTGAAAATTTCACAGTAAATATTCCATGGTGAAACAAAGATAATGAAATTGATGAAGGAGTTGAAAATTCATGAAGATCTCTAAATAATAAGTTGTAAAAATAAAAATACTATACAAATAGAAATATTAAGAAGTTCTATAAATATAAAAAGGGGATTTTTTTTATCAATATTACGATAAGGTTATAATAGTGATGTGGAAGCTAAAAACCCTAGTGTTGATGCTACTAAATAATTACATTTTCTAAAATTGAATGATAAAATATCACCATTAATAAAATAAATAACTATAGATTAGAGTAAAATAAGAATCAAATGGATTTTATTCTTAATAGGTAGTTGATAGTATGTACATAAAATATTTAAAACATGAAATAGAGAATATGAATTTGATTAAATAAGTTCTATAAATAGAAAAGAAGAATATTTCCCTGAAGAAAATTCAAATTTTCAAAAAGATATTATGATCTCAAAATTTAAATTGATGAATATTAAAACATTGAAATCAATATAGATAAATGGATAAATTTCTAAGATAATGAAATTGATCTTTCTCAAGAAAAACCTTTTGATGCTCAATGAGGAATAAAATTTTTCCAAAACATAGTTTAAATTTCTCTTGAGAGTTTTTATAAATATAATAATCGTAAGAACAAAAATCAACCTACTGGTTGAAAAAAAATTATTTATGATACACATAAGAAAATTTTAGTTAAAAAGACATCGTTTTTAGCCAAAAAATAGGAGTTTAAATTATTGTAATTTATATGGTTTCAATGTTTGAACCATATGTTCCTAATACTATAGATCTCTTTAAGGCTAAAAATAAATCTACGTAAAATAATTATATTTCAAGGGGCTAAAAAAATTTATCACACAAAAATGTGTTGATGTGGGTGGTAAGAAAAATAATGGAATAAAGATATGAAGTTTTAAACAACATATATGTTACAAAGTAAAATGTTTTTTATGGATATTAATTTCAATTTGGGTGTTTTGGGGAAAGGAAAATTCGTTTTGGTTTAATATTTAACACTATAATAAATCAAATAGTATCTATACGTAGAGTCTGATGGCGTGTAAACCCACTCAAATAAAAAAACTATGAATGTTAGTTTGATTATTTAAAATAGATTCCATCCTTTATAATTTTTTTAGGAAATATGTGAAAAAACTATATATCTTGAAAATTTATTTCTGATTCAGTTATAGGCATAATAATTTTTATATTAAAATTTCAAAAGCTTCTTAAGTTTGGATAAAATGTTTAAGAAACGACTTTACTTATTGAAACTAATATCAAGGTTACTATAGTAAAATAACCTTGGATATTGGATATTAGGTGTAATTCACATAATACTAGAAATGTTATTTTCGTGAATAATTTAAAATATTAAAAATAAGGGACAGATATATTTGGATATAATGGGTCCCTAAAAATAAATGGTTTTAGATCTTCTCCCATTGGAAAAAAATGTTAAATCCTAAAGAGCCTTACATTTTAGGGACTAAAGCACACCTTGTTATCTTTTTAACAATCCTTTATAAAGGAAATGAATTCTTTAGAAAATATGGATTTGTTTTCAAAACCATTGAACATAGGATTGTTGGTGCAAGAAGACAACAATCCAATAAATAATTGTTTGGAGTTAGTGATATTCATATTGAATTCTATATGTGCCTAATAGAAGAAAACAAACTATAACAAAAGAGGTTTCGGTATATGTGTCAGAGTATTATGAGAATGATGAAAAATATATATATTATTTGTGGTATTCTTAACATGGATATAAGAAGATTTTAGTGAAATTTAATAATCTATAAAGGGAATATTACAAATTCCATTCCTAAGAAATTTGAGATTCAATGAACTTGTCTCTTGGATCATATAAATTACAATATATATGGGAATATAAGAAAACAAATAGAAACCATCAATAAGTAATTAATTTACATTATTGATCATTTCACTTTTATTACATGTATTATGTTTTTATATCAAATGCTATTAGGTCTCAAAATTTTTATGTTTTTTAGGAGAAGTACTGAAAAAGAATATGGATATTCTGTAAATAATTTTTAAACATATAATGAAATCGAATAAAAAAATGGAATTTTAAAAATTATCTATAGAAACATAAAATCCTTCATGAATTCAATGCACCCTACCCACCAAAACACAATAGTGTAAAAAATAATAAATCATAGTTTGGTTGATTTATAATGAATTATATTTATTAAATATGATACTTATCGATTATTTTAGAGGAAATATATTAGAAAATTATTTCATATTCATAAATGATGTTTATATAGGTTATGTTTTGATATGACTCGTTATTAGATGTATTACAAATAAACCCTTCATTTTAAATACATAAATGTGTTTGGAATTACACACACTATTGAAGTCAAAGTTTATAATGTAGGGAAGTTTGATCAAAGGCATGATGGTTTAATATTTCTTGGATACCCTCGTAATAAATAATGATACGGTTGATATAATAATGATACATTAAATATTATTTAACTTTCATATGTGAATGTTATGGAACACTCTAATAGATTTTTTCACATGAATATATAGGTATAGAAGAATGTGAATATTAAATAGTAATTATTAAACCACATAAAAATGTTTCTGACATGGGTAAAAATGTATAAATTGAAAATTATGATTTTTTTATTATTTCATATCAATTGATGAATAAAAATAACTTTCATATCATACTAGGGTAATAAAAAAGGTGGAGGTAAAAAATAGAATTGTCGATCATGGGTAAAATGTTCAAAATATAAGATAATTTAGGTTAGTTTTTCATACATACTTATATTCATTGGTTGAGTAATGAGATATTGATTATGATTTGGAATTTCAACAGTATATTAATAAAATTAATTAATGTCTTGATTAGATTGTAAATAATAATAAATTTAAAATTATACCCAAAATATAAAATAAGAATTTTATTGAAATTAAATATCGTTTTCTAAATATTTTGAATGAAAATGGTGATGTGATATGAAATAAGGAATGATAGGTTTGTAATAGAAACTCAAATATTATAGGGAATTAATTTAATGAGAACATTTATCTAATATTAGGAATTGAAACTGTCAAAATAATTCTTCATATCAATTCACCATGAATATATAAGATGTTCCAGATGGAGTTCAAGTCATATTTTCATAGTAGATATCCCGATGAAGATGTATATATTTTAAAATTGTGTAAAATTATACTTTGTCAGATGAAATATATATGTGAATGTTAAACAAGGAATTTTATGTTCTAAGGGAACAAATTTGAGCTTGTTATTATAAGTTTTATGCCTTCTTAATGATGTTGAATTTCATGAAAGGAAGAGTTGACTGTAATCACTACATAAAACAAAACCCAGAGATTTCCACCATTCTGATTGATTATATTCGTGATATTATATTTTTAAATAATTTTGATGAATTTCTTGAAAATAGTTTTAAGAGGATGAAGATTTTATTTCAAATTTCCATTTTAGGATAAATTAAATAATTTAATGGCATATAAGTCTCTCAAAAATAATAAGAAAATTTTCCTATCTCAATAAATGTATGCTATGTAACCTCAATATTAGTTGTTAATAGATGATTCAAATCATGTTTCCATACCTATTTTATTATTAATAAAGATAGATGAATATTTTGAAGGAAAAGAGGTTGATCCTAAAGATTTTAAAATTTTGATTAGAAGGGTGTTATATCAAATGACCTCAAGGTCAGATATTCAGTGTGTTGTTATTCATTACTCTAGGTATCAAAGTGATCCAAATGAATATCATCTTATGGGTGGAAAAAATATTTCTTAGATATATCAAAGGAATACTTTATGTCATAATAAATTTTGATCGAATGTGAATTTTTACTCTCTTAGGTTATATAGATACCGATTTTGATTGTTTTGTTGATAAAATAGGATTAACATCTACTAGAGTTTTCTTCATAGAAAAATGACGTGTGTGTATTCATCCAAAGAATAAAAATATTGTAACTATCACACTGTAGTTGATGATTATGTAACATACACGCAAGATGCAACCTCATTAATGGGAATGTTGACATTTCTTTAATATGTTTTGGTTGATGTTATGTTTCCCCTTCTCTTGGGTTATTGTAATTAGAGTGATGTAATTTTAAAAAACGTGGTATTTATAAAATAATACATTTTCGTATCTATTAATAATTTTTAATTTAATATTATTTTTATTTTAAAGTGGACACTTTGTACGATAGCGTACTGAAATTCAACACCGGGTTTCTAAGAAATCTTACTTTGCACACAACATAGAGTTATACCAGAAAATAATACAATAATATTATTATTGTTTACAATGATAGTTAACATCTAGCCATTCTAGTGGAGATAATGAAAAGAACTTAAAAAAATATGATTAAACATATTTTTTGAATGTTTTTACACATATCCAATGAATTTTAGATGCTTGAAATGTGAATTAATCCTATTTTAATCATAAAATTATCAAATATTTTTAAAATGTCATTTTACCTCCATTTAATTGGGAACCATTTTTAAATAATGTTTTGTCACATTTATATGTTATATATGACGAAATAATAATATTATATAGAAGCGGTACATCAAAATTTACATTGGATGATTTTTTGGTAATTTTCAAATAAATTTCATTTTTTTGAATAGTGAAAAAATACAGCATTTTATGTCAAAACTGCATTTTCATCTAATTTATTTAAATAGATAGATTATATTTTCATTATTGGTTTAAAATTTTAATGGTATTATATTTTTATCATTTAATCCAATTATGGTCATTTAATGTAATTTAATATTTAAATTGGACACAAATACATGTTAATATTTTGATAGTTTGTACTTCTTAAAAAACCAACTTTATAGTTTTGACAATGGAAATTAATTTTAAATTAATTTTAGACAATTATGTTTTTTTAATTATTAAAGTTTCATTCTATATTTGGAATGATAAGGAAGAAATTCTGTAAATATTTACTTTTTATTTTTTGACATTATGAATTGTTACTTTAGAAATTATTTTTATTTACAATGGTTAAATGATCAATCAGGTAAATAGGGGTAAAATAATAATATTATAATAATTTAAAACTACCCTAAAATGTTTCCTAATACTGTTTGATGAGTTATTTATGACCGTGAGGATTATTGGGTCGATTGTAGGACCCCATAGAGCCACATGGGTGTGAAAATGATATTTTATAATATTTAATTTAATGTAAAGTGAAATATATCTTAAACACATATATTTTAATAAAACAATTTTATGGTGGGGTTATATAACAAATATATGGGATGTTAAATAGTAATTAGAAATATAAAAATATTTCATATATCTTAAAATTTGATTTTTAAATTTTAGGCATTTTATAAATCAATTTATTAATTACACAATGATGATGTAATGATTAACATATTAATGAAAGATTAAAATATATGATTTTATAAATATTAAAAAATATTTAATTTAAAAAATTTGATTTCATCCCAAACATATATATATTAAATAAACATGTTTGGGATGAATTAATTCCTTTGTATATAAGTAATCAAGTTGTTATGAATTTTTTAAAAATTAAGGTATGAATAGTTTGACAATTGACATAATTCATAACATCAAATATGAAATTGTTTATTAAATTATTTAAAATCCCAAAAAATATAAGATTCAGCCAAAAGGAAATTATATGTCAAAATATGTCCTAAATTTATCTTTTTTGGGACCTTTGTCATGTTATGATGAGTAAATTAACCAATAAAGTTTATATAATAAAATATCATAGTAAGATTAAAAAGGGTCAAATAGGGGTTAAACCCATAAGATAACGATAAAAAAATATAAGAAACAAGTATAATTTTTTTTGATTAATGTTATTAGAAAAATAATTATATAATATTATAATTATGTGAATTTTTTACAATTTGTAATCGAAAACGAATTTATAATAAATTAATATTTTAAGACTTTTCAAATGTAACCCTCCTCCCACTTATAGAAGGCCACCACCTATACCCACATTATCAAACAATTCAACCCCTATGTATCATCCAAATTCACCTCAAATAATCTACCAAAATCCTTATCTTCTTTATAGAATCCTTAAATTGGGCAGAAGAAAATTAAGAAATCATTTTTGGCTCAAATCAAAAGAAGTTACCCGATTTAGAGGTAATGTCTTCTCTAAAGTTCCTTTCCTTTATTTTTCTTTTTTCACTCCATATGATATTATTATTATATTATTAAATAAAAACAGCAATATCATCAATATTATATTTTTCTTTTATGAGGATAATTCAAACTACACTTACACACACCTCCATATAATGGTTATGAACATACTATTTCTTTACACGGTCAATTATTGCCTTAGGAAATAATGATTGTTCAATTTTTCCCTTCCACATATCATGGTGGCCATTATGATGGAACTATATTTATATTTTATATTTTATATATTTATTTAGTCTCTATGTTTCTGTAAATGTTTTTATAATATACCTTTAGGTTTTCCATAAAGTTTAAATATGATAATTTCATTTGAGTAAGTGCAGAGTACCACCCACTCAATGTCATATGACTCATTTATTCCATACATGGAAAATATAAATAATGGAATTAATGAAAATATGTTACATATAGAACATATATATTATAATATAATTATAATATACCATTGTATCATTTAGTATTCATTCAATTAATATGGAAATAAAATGTGACTAGAGATTATGCGTGCGTACGACCTACCATCTCCATGAATGGTGCATTTAATTTCATATATCATAATATTTTAGATATTATAAATATACTTGTACTAGATATATATGATATTTAAAAATATAATAACATTCTGGAGATTATGGACTTTAAAAACATGGAAAATTTACATCGAACCATGTGCCTTTTCGATTCATGTACAGAATATCGACAAAAAAACTGATATGAAAATAAATATTTATTTAATATTTATAATGTTGTAATAAGTTAAATTAAAAGAATAATAAACATGAAAAATTTTCTAAATAAAGTATAAATTAACCATTGTTAATTATTCAGGAACATAACAAGTGTACATGACGAGTCTGACTCAAGGTAAGGGAAATCTTAACTCAATTTCTATTCATTGAGTTAAATATCCATGCCAATTGTTTTTTTCAATAATATTTTTGAATGAAATCATATTTTTTTAGAAAAAATTACCAAACATATTGGGTGTATTTATTTTTTTCAAACATAATTATTTCATTGATTCATCTTTAATCTAAGAATATGGTCTTTGTAAGGGATTTTGTCTCAATTTATATTCTATTGAGACTTATTTGTTATTATGACAAAATTCACTTATATATGTTGTATATAGTACCCTTTTGACATATTAAAAAATTAATCTCCTTATTTTCATGATATAATTTTTTTTAATTTTATTATTTACTTATTTTTTTCAAGTATTTTCTCAATATGTAAGGGACTCTTTAACTCAGACAATGTTTTAAATGTTTTCAACATTTATTCTTAAAAATCAATCTCATAAATGTCCATGTTTTCAAAATATTATTATGTATTTATTTATAGATACCTTAATATTTTAAATTGTTAATTCTTATAATTGTTTCAAAGTGGTATTGGACACTTTGATTAAAAAATATCTTGAATAAATTTTATAAATGGGTTTGGAAATTGATTGAATATTTCAATATCATGAATTGATTTCTTGTTATTGATTTTTGAAATATCGATAATTTAAATATATTATTTGTTATGATTATGGAATTTTTATTGGACATTTTATGGGTGGTTACGTGATTAAACAAATATGGGTGGTTCCGTGACAAACTCAGGGTGGGTAAGCCTATGATTACTCTCCAATGCATTGGGTAACCTGATAGAGGTAAATGTTATGGTTTATCCTAAGATATTTAGAGAATATATTGTGATGGGTATTAAAAATTTAACCATGAAGGTTACTCCCTATGTGGTAGTGAAAGAAACAATGTATGAATGTTAAGGACGCCACAAGGCACTATTCTATGTTTTATGTTGCATTCTATGGGCTTTGTGGTAATCTATTGGATACAATAGCGTAACAAATTAGCTTATATTTAGTGAAATAATTTTTCTACTTATTAAAGGTGTAAATTATTACATTATGATAATGTTTTCATGGTATACATGTTTCTGCAAGACTAAAAACATTCATTCATTGTGTATCCCTTACTAAGCTATTTTATGCTCATCCAATGTTTTGAAATGTTTTTCACAGGACCTAAAGAATAATATATTGATGGATGGGATCAAGGAAATGATATGATGTTAAAACAAGATAATATACCGTGTTTCTTCTTAAGGATTTTTTATTTTATGAAAAAAGGGATAGTTATTAGAAGTGTCTACCTGTAATATTTATGGAGATATGTATGAGTTATGGCCTAATTCTCTAAAACTCTAAACCTGAAAAGATCACTGAAGTGAATTATAAGCCAAATTAATGACTTATATCAGGATTATGAATTGATGAATATTACTATGTCCTTATAGTGGTATCCAAGGAAAGCACTGTAAAACATTAGGGATTATGAGATTTGGATAACCATATGGTAAGTTTCTATGTATATTCAATCAGTTAATTTCATGGTTTATAAGTTTTTTAGATCATGGAATGTTGGTTACAAAAGGAAGGAGGATGTCAAACAATATTATTATCTCTTCCTGATTACATTCTTGTAATAATTTTTAAAAATTTATGTTTGGATGATATTGAAACATTTTTATCATACGACTCACTTGTAAGCAGTTGTTTAAGATATAAAACACCTCCACTCTACCTCGATAACATTATAAATATTGGGTTGTAATTAATAAAATTATATTTTCTAAAATTTATCATATGATCAATAAAGGTAAATATTATCATGGAATTTTCAAATATTTTACCTTATCACATGATATTGAATCATATAATGATTTTCAAAAAGGTTCTGAAGAAGGAGACCCTAGCACAACCTATTAAAATTTTTTAAATGTAGTTTTTCCGAATATAAATTAGATATTGTAAAAGGACCATTTATTTAAATTTTCAACTCAAATATGGTCCGACTATTTTTTAAAAACCATGTTTTATCAGGTCTTTTAGAATTATATGGAATTCATGAATATTTTCCAAAAATATTTTTCTATGAACACTTATATAATCCATTTTGTAAAAGGTTTATTTGGATAAAGGAAGAAAATGATTTTAAAGGATCTATAAATAATTTTGGCAATGCATAGACCATATATCAATGTGAACAAGATAAAGATGAAACTATGTGGGCCCCATGATTAAGGTACGATGTTCATTCATTGGGAATAGTTTAATTTTATGGAGGTGAAACAAAAAAATGTCAACATATACAACTCTTCTGGAATTGTAATTTTTCTTTTTTATGTCTTGGGATGAAAATGAGAAATGTAAGACAACCATTGAGGATAAAAAAATTTAAGGTTATTTTTTAGTTTTATAAAAGGGAAAACCTAAAATATGGGTGACAACCTGTCGCATCCAGAATGGTGGCAGGAATCAATGTATGACTTATTATTTTTAGTTAAATGATTTTATGGATCAAGAATAGTTTGATTTTTTGGAACATATATTTTATAAAATGGATATCTATAGTACAGAAAAGTGATTTGTTTATTAAGTGATAAAATGTTATTTGGGAAGACTTTTTCTATTTGGGGAACAATATATTTCTATGTAAAATAGAATAATATGGGATTTTATTTGAGTAATGGTTGAAAATTATTTTAGAATAATATATAATTTTATTTTGGACATATAGATATTTGGGTTATTTATGGAAATAATTAAACTATATTGGAGTATATGTGATTAGGATAATTACATTTTAGTATGAGACTTTAAGAGTAGTCGATGTTATTTGGATATAATTTTTAAATTTTATCATGGAAGACTATATGATACAATCCTTTTAATTTTTGGCTTTCAATATTAGTTTGGATTATTATTTTTGAAGAATTATTTGGGAAATTTTTTATTAAATGGTATTTTATGAAATTTGGTTTTTATTTTTTGAATATTTATGATTAAGTATAATATTTATTTTTATTAATATTATTCTTTTTGGGGTATTATCTAATATTTTAGTAACTTTTTAGGTTTTGGATTAATTTATAAAGGCATGGGAAATATATAGTTAATATTTTGTTGATTATGTGATTTTCCAGAAGTTGATTCTAGAATTCCATATGTGACCATGTCATCGAGAATACTCATCATCTGGGAAAAGATGAGTATGTAGTAAATATTTATTAAAGGATGAAACTATACTTCACAAGTATGTATGTTTCCTTATTTTCATAGTCACGCTCAAAAATAAAATTTCTAAAATTTATGAAATAGACTTTCAAATAAAAATAAAATTGTTGTGTTTTAATACAATAAAATCAAAGACTATTTAATCCAACATATTTTTATGGTTTTCTGGCTGATAACTTTCCCTGAATGATACTTTCTGTCACTCTCCATCAAAACAATATGGTTTGGTTCTCTTCTATATTAATGTTATCCAACATTTAATCCTAGTATGTGTAATATTGGGTGAAATTTGTACTTCTATTTAATTATTTTAAAGTGATTGTTTCATAGAACCTTTTTATGGTGTGGGATTTTATTTAAAGATTTTGTGCATAATTTTAAAATTGCAGGGATACAATTTCCAAGAGGGGGGGGGATGACGTAATGACCCTGTTATTTATAGAATAATACTTTTTCATATCTATTATTAATATTTTTGAATTTAATATTAATTTTAGTTTAAAGGGGACAATATTTACGATAGCATATCTGACCAGAAACAATGGATTTCTCCGAAATCTTACAATGCAAAAAACATAGAGTTATACTGAAAATTAATATATTAGTATTATTATAAATTTAAATGTTTGTTAATTGCTAGAATTATTATTTTTGTGAATGAAAAGAACTAACAAAAATAAAATTACACCTTTTTTTAATGTTTTTACGTTTATCTAATAAATTTTTCTTGCTTAAAATTAGTTCGAATCAAATTTTAAGCACAAAATACTCAAATATTTTTAAAAGGTTGTTTTACATATTTTTTATGGTAAACCCTTTATAAATATATTTTTTCACTTTTATAAGTTCTATTAGAAAAAATAATCTTCTTTTATAAAATTTTAACATAAAATAGTTATTTGGGATAAATTTTTGGTGATTTTCTAATAAAGGTCATTTTTTATGAATAGTTGAAAATACTGTATTTTAAGTCAAAAATGCTTTTTCATCTAATTTATTTATATAGTTAGATAATTTTTTTATTGATTTTAATGTATAGTTATATTTTTTTATCATCTAATACAATTATGGTAATTCTATGTAATTTCATATTAAAAGTGGACATAAACACATATTAATATTTTGATAGTTTTTTACTTCTTAAAACCTCATTTTCTGGTTCTGACAATGGGAATTAATTTTAAAATAATTTTTATTATTTTTATGCTTTGAATTTGGAAAAAAAGATTCAATATTTGTAATCATATGTTCCAAATTGTGTAAATATGCACATTTTATTTTTTGACATCATAAATATTAACTTCAGAAATTATTTTTATTTACCATGATTAAAGGGTAAATTGGGTAAATAAGGGTATGAAATAATTTTATAATAGTATATTACTACCTTAACAAATTTTTTAATCCTATTGGATGAGTTATGTCTGACAATGATCATGCTTGGGTCAATTTTAGGACCCCATTGAGCCACATGGGTGTGAAAATGAGATTTTATAATATTTAATTTAATGTAAAGAGAAATATAACATAAAACATTATCCTTTAGTAAAATAATTTTATCGTGGGGTTAAATAACTGATATATTTTTCTAAAAATATTATTAGATAAGTAAAAAAATTTCATACAACATGGTGTTTTATTTATAGATTTTTGACATTATATAAATAAATTTATTAATAACACAATGATGATTCAATGATTACCTTATTAATGAATAATTAAAATAAATGATATTGTAAATACTAAAATTAATATAATTTGAATGTTTATATAGCATAATTAAATTATTGATTAAATTTACATGTTTGGGATGAGTTAATTCCTTTATTTATAAGCATTCATGTTGTTTCTAATTTTTTAAAAAGACAAGTATGAATAGGGTCGAAATTGAAAAATTCCTAACTTAAAATATAAAATAGTTTCTTAAATATTATAAAATTTATAAAAACTAAATATTGGTCAAAATGTTTATAATATGTCAAAATATGTCATTAATGGAACTTTTTTGGGTCTTTTGATATGTTATGGTAGTTAAATTAACCCAAAAAGTGTAAAGAATAAAATATCACAGTCTGATTAAGAATGGTAAAATAGGGGTTAAACAAAAAATATAAGAATAAAAAAAATGAAAACAAATCTAAAAATTATTTAAATATTGTTATTAGAAATATAGTCATATTATCATTGAATTAAATTAGTTTTGGACCATTTGTAATCAAAATTTTATTTATAATAAAATAATATTTCAAGACATTCCTAAAGTACCCCTCCCCCTCTTATAAAAGGCCACCACCTCTACCCACATACTCACACCACTCAATCAATATGGATCCTCCAAATTATTCTAAAATAATCTCTGAAATTATCTAATTTCCTCTCATAAGCCTTAACATTTTAAGAAGGCAATTAATGGAATCCTTTTGGCACAAATCAAAAGAAGGTACCCAATTTAGAGGTAATGTATTCTTTAAAGTTTATTTCCATTATTTTTCATCATCACTACATATTAAATACATATTATATAGTTACATAAAAACAATAGTATAATCAATATACTACTATATTTTTATAATAAATATTTTTTCTACACTTACACACACCATCATCTAATAGCTACGAACATGCTGTTTCACTGTTTGACGAACAACTTCCTCACGAAACGAAGATTGCTTAATTTTATCCTGCCACATATCAAGGTGTACATTATGATGGAACAATATTTATATATTCTATTTATTATATTTATTTTTTCTTCATTCTTATATAATTTTTATTTAAAATATCTCTTATGGTTTTCTATAATATGTTAATACGATAATTTCATTTGAGGAAGGGCAGACTACCGCCCCCTCAAAGAGATAAAACTCATTCATTCCATACATGGAACCTATAAATGATAGACTTAATGAACATATTAAACATATATAACATATATAATATATTTTAATTATATTATATATGTTTATTGTTTGGCTTTCATTCCATTAATATGAAAAAGAAATGAGAGTAGCGCTAATGCATACATACGACCTACCATCTTAATGAACAGTGCATTACATTTATCATCTTAAATTATTATGGATATTATAAATACATATATACTAGATATATATGATATTTAAATCATTAATAATATTCTGCATATGATTCACTTTTACCACATAGACAATTTACATCAAAACAAGTTTGTTTTTTCCTCATGTAACGAATATTGATAAAACAACTGATATAATCATAAATAATTTTTTAATTTTTATAATGTGGTAATAAGTGATATAAAAGTAAAATAAAATTGAGAATCTTTATCAAGAATTTTTAAACTAACCTTTGTTTATTATTTAATAACATAACGATTGTACATGATGAGTCGGACTCAAGGTAAGGGAAATCATTACGCAATTTCCATTCATTAAGTTACATATCCATGTCAATGGATTTGTTTTTCGAAGAATATATGTGAATTATACCTTATATTTTTGCAATAAATATACACTTATATTGAGTGTATTTGTATTTTTCAATCATAATTATGTCATTGGTTTATCCTTAATCTAAGGATACAATCTTTGAAATGGATTTCGTCTCAATTTACATTCCATTGAGACTTATTTTTGTGTGCCGAAATTCACTTTTATATGGTGTATATAGTGCCCTTTGACATATTAAATCATGAATATCTTTATTCTCATGATATTATATGTTTTTTTAATATTATTCTTTAATTATTTTTATTCAAGTATTTTCTCAATTGGTTAGGGACTCTTTAACTAAAACTTGATTTTAAATGTTTTAATGATTTATTCTCCTAAATATTTCTATTTTATTTCCATGTATTCAAAATTTATCTTAGGGTCTATTTATATGGGAATTAATTTTATAAAATTATATTTTCTTTAAAAGTATCTAGGTGATATGGGAAACTTTTATTTAAAAATCTATTTATTAAATTTTTTAAATGGGTTTAGAAATGGATTAAATATTTCAATATCTTGAATTAATTTCTTATGATTGATGAGTGAAATGTTAATAATTTCAAGAATTTATTTGGTATGATTATGTAATGGTACATTAACATGTGATAGGTGGTAATGTGACAATTCCATGATAATCCTAGGGTAGGTGAGCCTGTGATATCTCCCCGTTTCATTGGGTAATGTGACCGAGGTAAAAGTTAAGGTTTATCGTATGAGATTTAGGGAATATACAGTAATGGGTATTCAAAACATAACAATGAAAGTTACTCCCTATGTCGATGTGAGATCTACAATATAAGTATGTTATGGATTCCACAAGTTACCTTTATATGTTATATGTTGCTTTCAATGGGGTTTATGGTAATATTTTGTTTACAAAAAGGTTATTAAATTTGCTCATATTCAGTGAAGTGTTTTTTCTACATCTTCAAGGTGAAAAGTATTAGTTTATGATAATGTTTTCAAGGTTTACATGATTTTTTAAGGCCTATAGTTTTCATTCTTTTTGTATCCCTTACTGATCATTTTATGCTAATCCCATGTTTTGGAAGGTTTTTAATTGGAAATAATTAATAATTTAGTCTATGATGTGATCAATGAAATGTTATGATGTTAAAACATGAAAAGATACCATGATTCATTTTAATGAGTTTTTCTTTTATGAAAAAAGGGATAGTGAGTAGAAGACTCTACCTAAAATATTTAGGTTCCTATGATTGATTTATGTCATAATTATCTAAAAACAAAACTTGAAATGACCCTCTATGTGAATTAAAGTAAAATTAATGAACTGTCTCAAGATTATGTAATGTTTAAGGCTGGGGCATTATAGAAAATCTCACTAAGAATATAATGTGACATTCACATTCTAATAACATTGAAATTAAATATTGATATTTCAATGATCATTTCATAATAAATGAAATATATATGGGGTATGTTCATATAATATATAATGTTGTTGAAATCATTAATAAACCATTACTAAAGAAAAAATATCATATGTTTTGGTTTATAATGGGTTTACAACCTTAATATCTTATAGGATATGATTTTTGTTCTTTATCCCTTATCTCATATTTTATTTTGATAATGCTTTCAAAGGGGGATAAAATATGTAACATAAATCTATCCATTGGTATGTGTTATACATTTTCAGGGAGAGCATGTATTTTGGATTATTTTTTAGAAGGGGTAAGCTATTATATTATCATGTGGGAACTATTTTAATAGTTTGATGGTGTGGATTAAGAAACATGTCCTTCAGGTACATTTTTATTTCATCATGTGTTAACTATTTTAAATGTTTATTGAAGTGGATGCAATAATTATTATTTTTTATGGAAGAAGTTTTATTTTTTTAAGAACGGTTTCTCAAAAAACTATCTTTTGGAAAATATGTTATTATTGGTTGATGATTCTTTTTTCCTACACCAATTTCGCAGATATAGGTTTATAATTTTTTAAAATATGATTCATTGATTAATGTAAAGTATTTCAAGGATTTCTATCCCTTGGTTTTAAATAATATCCAAATTTTGAGATTGATGAGACCAATAGGTTTTTGGGGTTCTAAGAAGAATTTGGATGACAAGAATTAGGGTTTTATTTTATATTGAATTTTCTTGCTAAACCAAAATCACTTATGATGATTAGTGAGATAATCTCAATTACATAAACATGTTATTAATGTTTCAATAATCGTGATTCATTTCTAAAGAATGAAATTTATATAAATTCTTCTCCATAAATATGTTTTTAGGAAGAATGATACAGATTTGGATTGTAAAACCTATCCAGAAATAGCCTAATACATTTAGGATAGAAAATGAGTGAGTTACTTATGGTTTATCTAACTATTCCCACAATTTCAATCAAACATATATATTTGATAGTAAAATTCAAGAAATTATTTTCTATCCATAATGTATCCGTCATCATGATTACTTAAAATTATCATGATCCAAATTGAGTAAAAAGGGTGATATTTCATTATAATTATAAGAGGTTTGTGCTATAAATTTTCTATGATGGTCACTGATAAAATGTTAACAAAAAAAGGTGTAGTGATGAAATGTTCAAGACATGAAATAATGTTGTTACATGAAATAAATTTTATCAATTCAATAATCTAGAAATGGTTATGATTCCACCAAAAAATAGTTTAAATAATTATTGGATATTATAATGATTTAATTTGTACAAATTCTATCTGAATAATGATTATAATGATGTCACTAAATATATTATTAATTATCAGACATAAGTCTCTCTATGAAGTGATTGAATATATTTCTTAATTATGTTCAATCAATCGATGTTGTAGGAGCGATGAAAACATTTACAAAACATATAAAATCAATGTAATTTTATTGTGGTTATGTGGGAGAGATTATAGGATAACCCAGGGGTCCTAATATTTATATTAAATTTTTTGGTTGATTACAAACAAATCATCAGGTATTCTTGGTAGCATTTCACAGTTAGTAGAAACCATGCATCCAAAATGTGCACCCTTAATTATATTTTGGAATGTGTTAATGGTTTAGAAGGACAGTTAAACTATGTTTCCACCAACTATGGAAATACCTTTTCCAAAGTTGCATGTTTTAAGGGAGAGGATGCATGATTTGGAAAACTAGTGTTCTCCACTCTAGATTAATATGGTGTATAGTTTGAAGAGACAAATGACATAGTATCCCCTAACCATGTGTTGACCATGCAGAGTCCCCAAAGAATCCAAAATATCTCAAAAAAACCAAAATCTCTTTAAGACAATTTATAACCAAAATGTGATGAAATAAATGGTTTATAAATACCTAAGATATAGTAACATTTTATTATAACAACACCACCTAATAAAACATGTTTCCCCTTAAGTCTTGATAAGAAGACTCTATGACAACGAGATAGGGCCTTTTCTCTCTCATCCATGCCTTAAACTCCCAAGTCTCATTCGAACATGAACACAACTATCGTAGCACAAAAAAAATATGTTATATAATTCCCATGAATAAACATTATCTAAAAAAATTAAATCATGACTAAATTCTTATTCATTGATGAATAAGGTTCAAAATCAACGTCTTCCCAACTTAATACATGAGAATGTTCAGAATGGTACTTCTTGAGGTGTGATAGAAGAAACCTATTTTATATCGACATTAACTATAGTGGAAAGGAATAATGGTAACACACATTTCCAAACCTTTAAAAAATCTCCAAAGGACCCCATAATATTTGCATAATATTTACCAACATTCCAAGATATTGGTTACTCAACTGAAATGAAACTCTTATCAAAATCCTAGTTATAAATTGAATGATCCAAAGGACTATGTCAACCATCACTATGGGATCTGTACATGCTCTACATCATCAGCATCCTCAGGCTAATATCATGATTCATTGATGTAATTTATTTAAAAAAATGAGGCCCAACCATGGAATGTTTACCAATATCAGAACCAAAAAATAGAGATGTATAAATGTGTCCATACAATGCCTCAAACTGTTTAGTCATGATGGGAGACTAGATGTTATGGTAATAGGAAAACTCAAACACTTAATAAATGGATATCCTAAGATCCAAAAAAATAAATAATCCAATAATGTATCATACCCTCAAGGATTTATATCACTTATATTTCTAAACATCCATATATGGATGATACACCTTGCTCAATCTTACATGGGATCCTTTTTCCTCCTATATTCCACCCAAAAAACAAGATGTATAATGACGATCCTTGATAGAAACCATTAAATATGTAACTGTTTGAAATCTAAAAATCCCTTTCATAAAGATAATTCATAAATAATTAACATCTAATTTCCCTATAATGGGGATAAATTGATTTTATTTGCTTATCTAATCAATAAAGAACCTTATATCATTCCTCCCTTGAGTGGTACGTGACAACCCAACCATGAAATATAAATAAATATTGTCCCATTTAAAAGTTGTAATAGGAAAGTGTGAAAGAAAACCTGAAGGTTTATAATGCTCGAACTCTACCCAAAAATTGGTATAACTATAATACGATAATTCAATGACATTATGCCTCAATAATTATCACCATTGCCCTCATTGTATATCATATAACATATTCATGGTACCAGGGTGCACCACCCAATTAAAATTATGGAAATCACCCATCACAGATTTTCTCACTAGATAAGTTATAATGTACATCTTCTTTAAACATAATATTACCAATGGGGAGAATGACCACTAAAAAGTTTTCTCCCCACTATAATGATAGACTCTGACTGCTCAAATTTCATCATCAAGTATTTGTTCCTGAATGATCATCTTCAGAAGAGAGGATTCCCCCTATATGATTTTCAAAAAAATCTCAATAACATCCTTATAGAATTCCAAATTCATAAGACCAATGAGAACCCTAATATTCCACTTTTATCATCATTCATTCATTGAATGAGTTAGATGTTTTTTTCTCAATGATACATCAATTATATTCCTCTATCATGGGGTATATAAAATTTCAACAAAAATATTGTGTGTATACAACATAATGCCTTTGTTAGAGGTGAAAATATTTTTGAGAGATAATAATACTCAAGAATTGTTTTTATAATAAACGATAAATATATCTATAATACCAAAATAGTACAACTTTTAAGAGAATGAATCAAAATAGAATGCTCAACATCATGGGTCAGATAGTTATTCCCATGTAAACTAAGCTATCTGGTACTATAAACAATCAAATATTCATAATTCATGAAAACACATCCCTAACCTAAACCTAATGTATCATAAAAGAGAACATAGCTTTTCCCATCCTTTAGAAGAGTGAAAATAAAAATATGAGTCATATTATACTTCAAATCAACAAAATAACTATGAAATTTTGACTCCCATAGGAACTTCACACCATTCTGAGTGGGAATGGTCCTTACACAACCTATTGTCAAGAAATATCTAAAAAACATATAGTAATATCCCTCCAAGAAGAAGAATATCAGAATATAAAATTCATTACATCATTGAATATCGGTCATAATATCCTTAACCTTATCAGATTTGAATAAATTTCTATGTACTGATATCAAGTTTCCAATAAATTTCACTTCATCAGTCTAAAAATTTCATTTGAAAACATATCATAAATTAGATGATATATCACGATTTGTAGAACTTATCTCAAATGATTCATATATTTTTATTTCATATTATATAAATGAAAAACTTCTTCAACATAAACCACCGAAACATGTTGATATACACATAGAATATTTTCTGATCCCCACTATAAAAATATATGTGTAATGGATATATCGAAAGGGATTGCAATATATTCATAATGGACATACCTACTTTTAAATGTTGCCTTTGGGATGTCATATTCATTGATTCTCAACTAGTGATAATGAGATCAAAGATAAGTCAACTATAACCACATCTACCATTTCAACTGATCAATCAAATAATCTATACATGTAAATAGATACATGTTTGTTGCCATAACGTGATTGAATTTTTGGTAATCAACATAGAATCAAAGACTCATTTTGAAATTATTTTTTAAAATAATAGCTTCCACTCAAGGTGAGACAATTAGGAATATAAATCCTCTTTCCAGCACTTCATAATACATATATTGTTTTCATTTTTAAATTAGAGAGTTTGTTGCATTATGATGAAATAAACACAATCTGAGTACCAGTTATCAAATTAATTGAAAACATCACCTCCCATTATAATGGAAATCTAGAAAAATTGGCAAAAAATATAAAATCAAACTAGATGAAAACTAAAGGAAGGAAACCAATCATAGATTCTGATTCCTTGAAAATAACACAGATATCACACTTCCCAACTCTAGAGAAGATGGTTTCAGTATACGTTACATATGGTCCCATTATCCCTAAATAAGTGGAACACCCAATCATGCATTTTGAAGGAGACCCGCTAATGATAAAACTCAATATGTTCCTTATAAAAGATAATCCCATCCATCCAATAAAGTAAATGAAGATACATCATGTTTAGAATAGAAAAATCGAGGAGAGAACAATATTTGATAGATAGAATATATAATAAGGACATCAGAGACCATGTTCTCTCTTTATTATGAAGGGCATAGTAATGTCCAACCCATAAGACATTTCCTGAATAAAATTTTGTAAAAAAAAATTCAATATGAGTTGATATGAATGCATGAGATGTTATAGTATCAAATAAAATTATCACTAAAGATGATTTCATAGAGATGGTACCATTCATTATCAATGTTTCCACTTAAGATTCTTCTACTGACTCTTTCATAGTGTGAAGAAATTTTGTTCTAGAAGTATGATGTTGTATGTTTTAATTATTGAATCCCCTTATGGAAACATAATAAATTTAGGTTCTAATGAGACAATTATGTTGTAAGGAGAATAAAATAAGTGATTGAACATCTACTAGTGTCCTGAATTACCACAAGATCTATAGATATTTTGTGCCACATTATATATTCTTTTCAAGTTCCCAACTGTGACACGTTTTAATCAAGTCAACATGACCCTTTTAGACATAGAATGAGGTTTTCATGAAGTCTAAAATCGAAAGCTTCCATATGACTCATCGCTATTTCATTTTCCATATTTAGAGTAATCAATGGAAAAAAAATTAGATAAGTAGTACTCCCACTTACATTGACTTACCATACAAGTCAAGCTCAAACTCCAATGATCTATATAGCATGTCAGTATAAGAAGTGATATTCATTATGAAAACCTGATATTATATATCAAGTCCAAGTCCTATAAAATTATTTTTCCCTTTGTGTTTTTTCCACTACCATAGGAAAAAGTAGAACTATTTCAGAAAATTTGTTCCTAAATTGAGTCATGGTTTTGAATCCCAGTTGAAGGAAATGAATCTCTATAGATTTCATCATGACCAATTATTCTATATATAACTATATTTTTAAATTAGTTTTGAAGTATTTACACTCCATTCCCCCATGCTTATTCATTATAACTATTAAACACCACTATCTAATGGAAGTCACTTTAATATTAAAGGTAACCCACTTCAGATTTAATGTTTCTTGCACATCCACTAACCTAAAACCTTCCAAAAAAATTTCAAAAAATCATCAGCCACATGAGGGTAATTTGAGCCTTATAATTCCGGTGGTTTCAATTTAAGAAACTCTTGATCATGTTGCATTGCATCATTCCATCAATGTTCCACTATGAGAACCTGGATATTAATAGGTTTAACCAACCGCCCATATCGTTGATAGAAAACACTGCAATCTTAAAAAAAATCAACCGAATGATTCCCTTTATTTGTTTTATCAACATCTTCCTCCCATGTCATATTCAAAAATCTTATATTACACATGATAATACAAAAATATAAATATCAATATATAATCATTAACAAGAACAGTTAGAAAAAAAGATACAGGAATGTAAATTCCATCAGATAGTATTCAATCATTTAGGGCTTCAAAATACCCATATAAAATATAGGGAAAAGACTGGAATTAGTGTAATTTATTCCTCAATGATGCCTCTCATAAAAAACCATGGTGACTAAAGTCCTTCTATGATGAGATATGGACAAGTACTCGCTCAAAACTAACCACAAATTCTCTACAATCATACATCCTATCTACCTTGAAAAACCTCACTGTATACTAAAATCAAGGATAGATTCTTAACCACCTCAAATTCATATTTTTCACAAACCAACATAAATAATTTGGTGTAGTCATACATGGGCCAATTTTGACCTATCTTGAAGGGTTTTCCAACACCCCAAGGGTTAGTGACTTTCACATGGAATCATATCAACATTAAATAAAATGGTTTTTTTCAACATGTACACTAATAAATGGAATATAAATAAGTAAATAGATGACATTACAAACACTCCTCAATGAGAAAACAATATATATATATATATCCCAAGGTAATTATAATCATAAGAAAAAAACATCTATAAAGTCGAAGCCTCAGATAAGTAATGTAACAAGTCCATCACATCCCCACCAGACCCCACCATCACTATATTTCGAATTAATCTAGCACACTCACCACCTAAAAGTAGTGCATTACATTTTCCATGACCGAGGATAAAAAAATATGCAAACAACATAAAGTAAATTAAGTGTGTGAGATAAAGATACTCTTTATGTCTCACCATGTGTTCCATAATCAATTTCAAAACATTTAAACAATTATATATATATATATATATATATTAATAAATAATGAATGGAATGTAATTTAAGTGATTTAATCCCAATAATTATTTCAAATCAATAGATTGAAGATATATCAAAAAATTAAAAAATGATTTTTTTAATAAAAAAATTATATAAAACCTCCGACATGAATAAAAAATTTCATTAAACAATGAAATGAATTATCAAGTAAAACAAAAGAAATCAACATGGTGACATTTAATGAGTTATGTAAGTTATATAATATCAGATACATACAATGTTCAATCATAAATAATAGCTCAATTATGTTTTCACACACCCCTAAGGCTCATGCTATAATGACTAATTAATCAATATCACATCATGGGAAAACAAGACAAATAATGTTTATTTTGGGTTTTTATCACCAATTCATTGTTAGGATTCAAATACTTTGCATTATTGTCCTAATAAACTACTAACTACTCTGAATCGTGTGTGGTTAAATCAATCAATCAACTAATTAACCATGGGAAAATCAATAAATTCAATTTAATTAATCAAATGTAGTTCAAATATCCATTTTTAGGTTTTAACATGGAATTTAAATTTCAAAAAAAATCATAGTTCTTCATTAATTTCACACCTTTCATGTCCTATTTAATTTTATAAAATTTTTCAGAAGAATAAACATCAAATCATTTATCATTTCCATCCATTATTTTTCTCAAAATCTACCTAATAATTTCTATGTCATTGAGATTGGGTGGTTTTCTAAGTTACTATTACCTTTTTATTTCAATTATAAAATCCAATCAAATCATGGTTTTAAAAAAGCAATTGAAAACGTTTCTAAATTAATTAAATCAATTTAGTGTTTCCATTTAAGGAAAATAATTATATAATAACCTACATTTAAGCACACAATAAATCGAATATACATGTGAAACAAGAAATGACAATGATGAATGAAGGTGAAAAATATCATAGAAAAATTCATAGCATCAAGGTCCACAAAAAAGATACAATCAATAAATAATAGGGATTCAACTATCTCAAAAGGGAGATAAATAATAGGGAAAGATAACCCATATCAAGAGAGAAACCATATACCGAAGAGGGATCAAGGTCTTCTACCGACAATTTGATTGACAAGAGAATGGGTTGGAGGAGCGATGAAAAACTATAAGAAGCCTCCAAAAGATAAGGAATGTGATCAGGGTAATGTGGGGTTATTAAAGGTTAATCTTGTTGTCTCGTGATTTAATATTAAATTTTAGATAGATTAAAAATTTTCTTTGCAATGTTTCCTAGTTCATCTACATTATTATTAGTAACTATTTACCCTTACCAGGCATCAGGAAAGGGTGTATGGTTTGTCTATATAGTTAAAATAACTATGTACCAACCATGAAAATATATATATCCAAGAGTTAATGGTTTTATATGTGATTCTTCATAGTTGGAAAAAATTGTACAACTCCCTCCGAAGCACTAATATAGTGTGCATTGTTTTTGGGCCAAACCACATAGTTTTACCTAAATGTGCACTAACCATTTATAGTCCCCAAAAAATAGACAACATATCAAATGTAACAAAAAACTTCTCATAATTAGTTATAACAAATAATTTATGAAAATTTAGTTTTATAAACAAATATAGAATATAGTAGTATAGTAAAACATATATTTGTAGATTAACTCCCAACATCAGTTTTCTTACTCGAACAAATCAAAGATAAATTCATAAAAACATTAGAAATATCATTTTCTAGAAATTTATTTAATTAATCATTAGTACATTACATTAATTTCCATTATTTCCATCTAAATCATAAAAAATATATACAAGTTTTTTCCTTTCCTTAAATATTAAATTTCCAAAAATAGCTTCTTCACATTGTCAATATTGATTTCCCACATAGATATAAAGCTCCAATACATGAATGGATCTCTAGAATCATAAATAGTATAAAACATAATATATATATCAATATACATCTCAACAGGTTCCTTAATATTATCCTTTATATGAAATACATCATTCATCATGGGACTCAAGAATCTCTGCTTCCCTTTATCCCTCTCTTTTAATTGGAGTCATTATATATTGACATTACACATATTGAAAAAAATACAACCCTATTCTTTATAATAGATTATGTTCTTAAATATCCCTATTTTTATTTATTTTGAATAAACTTTTAAATATTCTTATCATCCTATAGTTAATAAGAATAGATTCTCCCATATTGATAATAAAAATATTCAAGAGTAAGGGATAGTCAACCTCATCTTCATTCTTCAATCATGAATATAATTTCTTGTTCTCACCTTTATTTTCATTTAATTGATTGTAAAATCTAATACACTTGAGGGAAATGTGGAATAACATTTCATAAGAAAATCATAGATTAATTAATCAACACTAAGCCTATATGATAATTTATTTATTTAGAAAAAATAGATATTAATATTGAGATTAAAGTTAGCTATCAATAATTAATCATGTAATGACAACTCATATGTATTATTTCAGGTGTTGTTCAAAATAATATCAATAAAATATTATGCTCTACTCAATTAATATATTACAAACATTAAAACATATATATGTTTCTCCTCATTTAATTCAATTTCCACCTTAAATTAATAAATTATTGTCTCCCCCTTAATAACAAATTTCAATATCATCAAATAAGTATATGAGAATATGATCAACACACCTATTAATAAAATCATTAATCAAGATTTAATTATGTTCTAGAATCATTTAGTTTCCTTACTAAACATCAAAAATAATAAAATTTAGTTTCTCAAATCCCTCTTCTCTTATGTAAAATGTCAAACACTTTCTAGAATTTTATATTTTCATGAGATTTTTATATTTATAATTATTTCAAACTCTCATACTATATACTAAATCTTGATATTTATACACTTTCATTATATAGAGTAATTATCCCAAATCACAATAACCTATTCTGATATATTTTAGTAGTAGATCCAAACATTTCTTATTTCAGAATGAAATATTTCTATCTAATATCCAAAAATTTCCTTATTGATAATCTCCCTTAATATTTAATTACAAGAAAATATTTTTGTTATCATCTAATATGTTGTAATTTTAAAATTGAAACTACTAAATGAATCCCATGAAGCCCTTTTCATTTAACAATACTGGTTGTATAAAATTTTAATTTCCCCTTATTTAATCCCATAAATTCAGTAACTGTTATTTTTTTTGACTGATGAAAATAAACACCAAATATGTTTGAATGTTGAGGTTTATTATTTTCTTCCTAGCTGGATATACAAGGTTGTGAGTTATTTATAAACCCATTAACTCTATTCAAATTACCTCTAACTTTTTAAAAACTCTTAATTATAACTTGTCCTTTATTTTTATAATCATATCATTCCTTGTGAATTATTTTATTATTTATTTATTTAAGTTTCTTCTAATAAAGAATTTAACTCTTCAAAACATTATTCATGAAAATTTTCTCCCTTATGTTTTAATTTTATTCTTTTCTTATTCTAAATGTTTTGAAACAAGTAGTTATACATTCTTTAAGAACACAGTCAACATTATCATATCATGGTAGTAATGTTGTGAATTTCATCGAGTGTGTATATAATATTTTCTTCTACCAAATATATTCTCAATAAAATTTATGTCATCTCCTTTTACTTGCATCCCAGTAATTTTATCTTCCTCTTATTTCATTCAATCCACCAAACCCATCTTTATCATTTCAATATTATATAGATTTTATTTATTTTTTGAGATCAATTTATTCATAATAAATAATGATGGATTTCAAAATACTATACATTTTGTATAATATCCTTCAAAATTACGAGTCTTGTTTTTTGGTGTACCATCTTTCACAATATCCATGTAGCTTTTGTTTTGTTCAACTTTAAAATTTTACTCACACCCAATGAAAAACATTCCAACTCTCTACCTTATATTTCTCAAATTTTGTTCCCATATTATTTGAAAATTATATGAAAAATACATGGTAGAATTTAAATAGAACTCATATTCTTAATGAAATACTTTATTAAAACTGCTTTAACGGTTCTCAATATTTTCAAATTTGTTATACGTGAGCATATATACCTTCTTCTTTGAATATTTCTTGAACTCAAAATTATTTTTTAAAACTCTAAATTTATTCTGCTTAATATAGTCCATCATTTATTTTCAATAATTTAAATTTTATATCAATATTCAATGGCCTTGTTTCTAATTTTTTAATAGCACTAAAAATATTAAAAAAATATATGATTTTGTTTATTTCTAAAACAATTTATTCATAAAGGAAAACTTCATATTTTTACTTAAATACATTCTCATCTTGAAATCTAATAATGTTAAGAAAAATATTGGTCTTACATACATCCACTATTGATGATGTGGTGGGTTTAGTATAATATATTCCAATGATATAAATACAAAATTTAATTTGCATCATTTACTTCCCATACAATAATTACTTTTACCCAAAATTTTATGATGTGAGGAATAGATATTTTTATGTTCATATAGTTGATTTATCCAAAAAAATATTTCCATCCATTATTACCCTAGAATTATTATTATTAAATTTAAATTTTTTAAAAAAAATCCACGGAATCATATATTCATTCCACTTATTTGAAAGACTTATCTTATGTTACATAGAAATTTAACATTTTTACATGTTTATCAATACATATTAAACTGAGGGTATATTTATTAACTTCAATTAAACTAATAATTTATTTCCAGTAATTATTTAACTTCTTGAAGTTGTTTTTTTCAAATTAATAATTTATTATAGAATTTGCTGAATATATTTTATCCCTTTTTTCTTTGATATACAATTGATAATATTTAACGTATTTGAATTTATCTAATGCCTAAAAAATTTCTATGAAACTTATATTAATATCAATTTTCTCACCAATATATTTAATAAATAATTCGTTATCTAGGGAGAAATTTTATTTATATTAAAATAACTTGTATTCATTGGATTCAAGAATTTTGATAAGTGTGCATTAATTTTTTAACATTCCAACGACAGATCTTTCCATATCAACTGCTTCCATATTTATATCAACCTTTTCTTCATGTATTCCCTAGATAAATGCATGTGCATATTGTATACCTTCAAGAAAGAAATTTTTCTAAATAAACCATATCATCATTGTAGAAAACATTAATTGATCAAATTTCTACTTACTCTTCAAAGAATAAATATCAATATTTATGATTATAAGTTTCATCAAATATTATATAAATATTATATCTTTTACTACGATGAACTAGTATTGTATCTTCTTTATGTAAATTCAAATGAGTTATCTTCCTTAACTCATTAGTTTATATATTCTTCATTTTATTTAAATCTCAATAAAAATTATTACATATTAATAGTGAAAACATCCATATCATTTAAATAAATATTAAAACTATATTTTTCAAATATTCACTTGAAATATAATAGAAAATATAAAATGGAAAAAATATATCTAGTAAATAGTGAATCCAGGCCCCAGTAATATATGAAGTTCTTATTAATCTAGTGCAGTAAAACTGAGAGGATGTTGAATTAGTGAGAGCTATGATTTACTGAATTATTTTCCAAATGAAATTATTTTTACCTATGCACCTATTATTATGAATGTGTAACATATAAATTAGCTGACACATTGTCACCACATGAAAGATAGAATGTAAATAGGTAAAATAAAATGACACTTTAATAACATTTTTTCATAATGTACCTGATAACAACATTATTTTGATTTGAATTAGAACATGAAATATATTTTATCATATTTAAATAAAACTAATAACCATGGGTTGGAATATATCACCCCTAACTCAAAAAAAACACCAAGGGGGAAAGTATCATTCTCAACACTTGGGAATGAATCATCCATGTCACAAAGTAGATATGGTATTATTATTAACTCCAAAAACTATTTCCCACCATTTGGTTATCTACCAATTTGTTCTTTATACTAAAATTCATCCTTGTGATAATATGCCTTATTCAACTCATTTGAATATGATCTTCTTCTATTCTTCCAGATTTCAATGCATTGATAGAAAAATAATCTTCCAAAATAATAGGTATTGGATTGATAGTGAATGAAAAACATTAATTTTATGAACATTTTATTTGTTCTCTGAATATTTAATATAATCAATTAAAGAATAATAAAGTATTTAAAATTTTTCTTTGTCATTAATATTATAAATATTTGGAATATGTATATTTCGTTCGATTTAACTGAACATATAAAAAATATCATTGCCACAAATCACTTGGATTCTGAATTATCTCTACTTATGATTTCACTAATATACAGAACATATAATTAAGTTATCCAACTTCTTCTTCGACTCAGTGGGTCCTCTAAAACATGAATTTAGAACTCACATATTCATTTAATTTGGTTTAACTCCTTTGACATGCATATTAGGATCCCTTATTTGACTCAATTATTTTCTATAATATTATATTTAGATTTTATATATCCACATAGTCTCTTATAACCATCATTATAACCATAAAAATGATCAATGATCATTTTATACATATATTAGAGTGTTTAACCTCTTTCAGAACACAATAATATAGGATCTATGAATTCCTCACTTCGAAATTCATGATTTCTCAATTATTAGACTTTATTTATTAATTATTCAAACTAATCACTTGACCAATTCATCTTACCTTTAAAATATTTTTCAGTAAACTTCATCACTTCATAAAATTTCTTCTTCAATCATGGATTATGACTCATGAAACATTCATCATGAATAATTTCACATCATTACCACATTTATTTCATGAACTCAATAATTCATAATTTTGAAAATTTAGTAGTTACCTAATGGAAACACTAGGTTACTATAAGAAACCCTACATATATTATAAATTAATTTAAATTATCTTAGGATATACTATAGTAATTATTCCATATATTTAATGCATAATCTAGAATCTTTCTAGCAAAATATCATTTTTATTTCGCAAAACACATAATTAAAGCTTATCATCTTCTAAAAATCTAATTTTCTTCATTTTTAGTAATTTTTAACCTCCCCTAACATATTTCCAAATATTCCACTTCTGAAAATCTTTATATTTCATTTAAAAACATCTATATTTTATAATATTTTATTGTTAAAAATGATCGAGGAATAACTGAAGATTAATCTCATATGATAGTAATGTTACTATTATATATATTTGAATATTTAAAAGTTATTCTGACACAATAATCTATCATTTGTGTTTCACCATCAATAAAAACATACTTCTCACAATTTGCCCTTTTGGAGTCTTTTTAATCATTTATTCCATTAAATTATTTATCATGCTTCTTTTTCAACTTATAAAACATCCATCTAGAGAATAATGCTTCAAGATAATCCTCAACATCCATTTATTTTTTCCTTAATAATTTCTTATTGAATCGATTTTCCTCATTCCATAATCCTCTTTAAGCCTTATAAATTTTATTTATACATGATATTTATTTAAATATTTCTTAAATGGAAATAATATAATATTACTTAAAAAATTAAGAAATTGGTTAGTCCTATATGAGTCCTCATAATTCTATATCTATGTTTTTTATTTTCATCAATTGGTTATGAAAATTAACATTCATAATAGTATATCTCATGAACATTATTGTAAAAAAATCTATTCATTTATGAATAATATAAAACTAAATATGTCTTCCTAGAAATTCATCTTCATAGTACTTCAACTTTCTTATACAACACAGCCAATAACAGTGTCACACATTCTAAAAAATTATAATCACCTATGGATATCTATTTAAATAACTATTACTTAGATATCTTTACTATTTTAATAAATAATCCTCAATAATAAATATTTATTTTGGATACATATTTTAATTCCCATGAATTTTCATCTTCAATGTATCCTCCAATAGAATAACATAATTATGTAGTTTCCAAAATCATTTTTACATTATGAAAATTTCATTAATGTCATGCAAGTTTATTTCAACTCATAATATCAATTTACATTATTTAAAATAGAAATTAATAATTATATTAAACATCAAGAATATCATGTTGCAGATAGTCCATTCATCAATCATCTAAAATTTTAATTGATTCATAATAGGTATTCTTCAATAATAGTCAAATATAAATAATATTCTTCTTCTACATACATATCAAGTTTATAGGTAGTAATTTTTTTACATTTTCCATTTACATTACCTATATAAAAATAGATAACCAATTCATGAATATATCCCTAGGAACATACATGATGGATGAAAACATAGTAACTCTATGCTATATTCAAAACTAGTTCTCAATGGGTTCTTTAATATACCCATTTCCATGAAATACATTATCATTTATGAGACTCTTTATTCTCTTTAGCCATTATTATATCTCCTTCAACTAAACACATTATATACTGTATTTAATCAGATACAAAAAATACAACACAATTCATAAAAACACATTGGGGTTTTCAATTTTTTTATTAGATAATGGATTCACTAATAGTAAATATTTTTTGAAATCACATTCCAATTAAATGTTTGGTGACATTTATATAATTATCACCTAGGAAAATTTCATTAAAATGTTTGATTTTAAATTTTAATGAATAATATTTCATGGAGAACCGAATTATATATTTACTTGTATTAGATATTATAACCAATAATAATTTTAAAATTAATAATCCCATTACTAGGATGGGTCGGTAAAATGATGAATCTTAATTTTTTAATCATCCTTGAAGTGGTTATATGGTTCAAAATTAATCAATTAGTTGTGGTAGAAAAAAGATAAATAATGGTAAAATCATCATAGGTACCCTAAAAATATTACTTAATTGGGTAAAGGATTCCTAATTTATAAATATTACTCGTTAATATCAATTTCCACAATATATTATGTTAACTACTTGTCTAAATATTCTTTATAATTTCAGTATAAAATGTACTTTATTAATCAATGTAGTATTTGTCCATAAATTATCATGGTTAAATTTTTTATAGAATGTATTATGATTGGAAATACACTAATTTTTTTTTCTGATTGATATTATATCTTAGTGTAAAATTGATTCACTATTAAAACTCTTAATGATCATAATGATAGTAAACTATTGGTCTAATATTGATGACTATCACAACATAGTTGGGGATCAAATAATGGCTCATAATTGTAGGAAATATTATGTAAGAAAAGTTTCATGGGAAAAATGACTTCTTGATTTCTAGAAAATACATTTAATGATTAAATATGTCAATTCTCAATATTTTATTTATTAGATTAATTTTTCATACATTATATGAAATTAACTATCATTATAAGAATCACATGGAATTTACTCCCAATCATGGAATTGTAAAAATTTAGCTTCACACAAATTATATGACCCAAATCTACTTTTCCAAAAGACCTCATGAGCACTCACTAATCTTTATGGCTGATTAAAGAAGATTATGATTTCAAATATCATCATTGAGGAGAGATTTTATATTAATATCATACACCAATAATCAAAAGATAACACAATAAATATATTAGTAATATAAAATATATTAAATAACACTACTATAATTTTAGGATATAGCTGCAGACCTATAGATATGGTTTTATAGGCCCGTGGCTATAGCTTTTTTATTGCAACTATTTCATTACTTTTCTATGGCTGAAGATTCTTGATTTTTTTTTCTGTTTCAATACCCTTCGGGTTCCTCCTTCTCACAGTGGTGCCCTCCTCCCCCGATCTGTGACCCTCTCACTAGGGATCCCTCCTCCCCTAATCCTTGACCCTCTCACTGTGGGACCCTCCTCCCCTGTTACCTCTCCCACCACGACACACTCATCCCCGATGACAACTCTAACCACGTTTCACTCCTCCCCGGCGAACTCTCTCACTGTGCTACCCTCCTCCCCGATGACCTCTCTCAACCTCGAACTCATCCAATGCGGCTACTCCATTGATGCTACTCTAAGAAAGACACCCACCTACTCCTATATCATGCCCCGGACATGGCTACCGCACCTCCAGGGGATCATCCTCCTCATCATCCCATAGAAGGTATTTAGGGTTTTAACCCCAGAATCTTTGCTCATGTGTGTTTTGTTGAAACAATTACTTCTTATTTTTCACTGTGGAGTCTCATATATCATTTGAATCATTATTTTAATCAATACATCAAACACTTACTCTACATTTTACAAAGATAAATATTCTTCTAGAAATTCTCATCACTAAAGTACAGTGTCAAATTCCTGCCTATTTTGCAACCACAATTCTCTACTCGGTTTCCACAATGGAATGACTATCTTCTTCTTATTCCCATTTCACTATATTCTATTTTGTTCCATACTTTAATTTGGGCTTTCTTTGACTTCAAATCCTCTATTGTTAGATATTTCTATTATATCATTGTGAATCATCGAACATACCTCATGATTTTTTAATTTTAATTTGTGGAATAATCATCCTAAGATTTATTCATATTATTGGATGGCTCATATTCTTCATCGAATGACACAAAAATAACGTTTAGTGACATATATATAGTACATTCCTAAGGATTTATATGAATCATACACACATGTGTACATTATATGATCCTTTTTCCATGCCACAAGGATCTCTTTGAGTACCTTGCTTCTAGGCCTCATTATAGAATTGACTATGGTGTGGTGGATTCATCCCATTTTCCACATGTAGTGTATCATCACACCATAATAATCACTAAGGAATGGTCATCATTATCTCACTAGTTTGTATACACACAAATATTATTCTCTATATTTTTTCATTTGGATATCATATTCTATTAATAAATCCTACAAATCAATCCTTTTCAATACATTAAAATACTCACATAAAAAATACATTCCATAATCACATTTCAAAATAACCATAGTCTTATATAGATAATTACTAGACTATTTCAGAGTGGTATCAATTTAGGTAGTGCCAACTTCTTCATATACTTGAGGATAAAGATGATAAAGCTGACGACATCTCAATTAAAAATTCCACTCATGTACATGTTTTAATAGGTTGATCAGTACCACACTATGGTTGTGCCTTATAAAAAATGTCACACTATTAACTACTCGACAAATTCCAATATGGCTCGGTACTCTATAACATACCTCCATGTCAGCCCACACATGTGAATGATATGTACCCCTCACCCACCTACACCATGATACCTACACTTACCTGTAGAGGCTCTTTACATATTCACATATTCTAGTCTTATCTAGAATCCGTCCTTTTAGTTTATTTTTTCCCTCATTGATTCCACATTAATCGATTCAGGTGATGGCATAAAGACCTATACAATTTTTTAACACGGGAATTTCCATTTTCCAAATAGTATAATGAGTAATATAGCACTGAGATGAACATTAATAAACACTTTATATTGAACTCTCTCAACATATTTTCAGAATATTTTTATATAATCTACTCTACATATTATTATTATTAAAAAAAGGATTGATAAAACGATCATTCACTTCAAACAACATTTCTATTAGTGAATAGATCTATAGAACTCTAATGGTAAAACATTCTTTACACATTTCTGAGAAACTTCCAAACAATAGATTTCTATGAATTATTCAGTATAAAGGATTTTGAAGCAACTCCACCTCAAGGGATAATCTCTCCATTCACATTATCATGATATATATTTTCTCAAGATGAAATTTAGAATTCCATTTGATTAATCATTGAAACATGGTTACATTTTTAGTTCAGGAATTATTATTGTAGCTTAATTTTATTTATTTATTCTTTTTTTGAAAACGAGAATCACCTTTAATTCCCTACATAGTTAGCACAATAATAAAACTAAAATTTTAAAGGAATATGCTGGAACCTATTTCAAATCCTTAGAGTGAGAAAAAAAAGATAATAACTTCATCTCAACCATGAAACAATTTATTTTAATTCTTTATTTTTTTATATATTCTACACACTGGCTCTTCTATATTTCATAAAATTCTTGGGTAGAATGAACTCTCTTAAAATTTATTTTGTATGGGATATTATTTTTAACATGTTTCATCAAATCACATACATCACATACTTCATTCTTCGTTGTTCTCAACATTAAATCTTGGGTGGGTGAAATTTTCAAGAAACACATTGTGTTTTAAATATCCTGCATGAACCTCCCACAAAATATTTCATGAGTTATAGGATTGTTTACTTCTTATAATACATCACAAGGGTTGTATTTTCCGTCTTCATATGGAATAGAATATTTTAATTTTTAACTATCTTTATCATTTTCATCCTTTATTTATTCCATTTCCAAATCATATAGTAATATAACTAAATAATAAATGGGTATATTGATAGATTCTTTGGAATATTCAATAGATTATTGAAAATTATTTTTTTCACGTCAGTTTCAATAAATGTAAGACTTATCTTGAACATCTTGGTGATGCATTAATTTTTTTGTTTTCTTCCATTTCTTTTTCAAGGATTGACTCGAAATTAAATATTTATTTTTTGATCTTTTATCATTATTTTATATTGATATATAAATAAAAAAACATGAATCACACATGTGTCCACTACCATTACACATAAAATAGATATCTTCAAATTTTTAAAACATATTTATAGTATATAGGCTATTCCCTATCACCATTATTTATTTCCTTATCTTAGGCTTACTCCTACTCATTGAAAGATTTATCTCAGTTTAATCAGAAGATATATTATGCCAAAAATGTATTGTATTATGCCAAAACCAATTATACTCCCACTAATGACGTTCAAAACATTTTTTCCTATTATTACCTCCACACTGTTGATATTTTTATGATTTTAAAGTACACCGACTTGGAAAATTATTTTCAACTATTTAGGTTGTCTATAAGGAAAATTAATTCATACACATACTTTTAGAAACCTATGATAATGTGGTTGATTTATCTTAATTACTCTTTATCCAATTTTGTATAATTTTTATGATTATTCATACATTATATAAAAAAGTGATTTTTTTAGTAATTAAATTTTCAAATATGGTTAGTAATTTTATTTTTATAGATGATCAATATTGATCATTAGATGATCTCAGGATGTTTTTGGAACCTATTGTAAACCATTTTTTCAAATAATCTCCCTATGAAAAATATGTGGAAAAGAAATTCTTCCAATGTGAAATAATGTACAATGTTGAGTTACATATAGTTTTTTATGTTAAATTCATGCTATAAGAAGGTCATATTGAATATTTTTCTCTCGACATCAATTTTTTTTATCTTTCCTCCAGGGGGATTCTTTTGTTTATCTACTTCATCACCTTGAATTTTTTTTCTTTTCCTAAATAAGATGGTCAAATTATTTAATCATATTTTCTTTGACCTCATGAACATTATTTATGACAAAAACTACTTCTATATATGTTTTGATTCATACTTACATCATCTTTAAGGATTTTTCATTCTCTTGTATTTTTTTCAGTCAATCCATCTCAAATGTGGAGTACTTTCCTTAATGTTTAAAACTCAATTTTATGTAATCTATTTGATTAGTAATATTTAAAAATTCAATATAATTTTTTTCTAAAGACTTCACCTTAATTTATAAATCCTTTTCAAGACAATTGTCTTATTCATAAATATTATTAAGAGAATAAATATAAAAGTAATGGTATATTAGGGAAATCATTGTTAGATTTACTCAATGTAAAAACATGTATCAGAATATTATTTATAAAATCGATATTTGAAAATATTTTGCTCGCAACTTGTTATTGATTCATCAGAAGAACTATCATGATATGAATTTAAAATTACGACATCTTCAAGGAACAAAACTAATTCACTAGATGTATAAGTTTTATCCCTCTTATTACTATTCTAATTCTCATCCAATTCATTAATATTATTGATTTTTAGGTATCATCATGATATTAGAGTTATGAAATTGGATTTTCTTCCTTTACCCCAAATAGGTAAATAACCTTTATCATCATCTTCTTCTTATTACTTTTTTTTATTTTATCATGATCATTCTAAAACCTTATCTACTTCCTTGGTTGTTCCTTCTTTCTTCTCAACTTGAATCATAGAACATACCTCATGATTTTGGAATTTGAATGTCCAACATAAAAATCATCATATTTATTCATATAAATGGATGACTCATATGCTCCATCCAAATAATCTAATGTTATATTCAAGGACACATATATAGTACTAGGCTAATAACTCAAATTAAACCACATATGTAAAAATTTTATTTTATCATGGAATAAGGTTCTATGTGAGTATCATAATTCAGGGGTGGGGGTAGTGTGCAAGGGGTAGGAAGGGGGGAAGTTGGTGTGGGGGAAGATGAGGTGGGGGATGTTGGGGTGTAGTTGGGGGTTCAGGGTGAGTGGGGGCAGTGGGGATGTAAGTGGGGATTGGGCCGGTGGGTGCATTTGGGGGTGGTGGAGTGGGGGAGCAGGTGTGGGGGTAGTAGGTGTGTCAGTTGGGGGGGTGCAGGTGAGAGTGGGTGGGGGTAGTGGGGGTGATGGTTTGGGGCAGTGTGGATTTAAATGAGATGGTTTGAAGGGTGGGGGATGTGGGAGTGTATTTGGGGGGGGGGTCGGGGGTTAAGGGTGACTGTGGGGGGGGGGGGGCTATAGTCATGGTTTCACAACCACTATAAACACGAGAAATATGCAGTTATTTTAATACTTTTTTGTAGTTAACAATCATGTGATCACAATATTATTTCATTTATCAATAAACATGATTCTATATTTTTGATTATCCATTCCATGACAAAGTCTATTAAACGGTATCATCGGATTTGTTTTCTAAATTTATATTTATTTTTTAAAAGTAATATCCATAAGGCCAGAGTTCGAAATTTTTCATTACATGTAATAAAAAATTGTTAATTATCATCACATTCTCAAGGAGTGTGGTCTTACTGGTAGAGATGGTCAACTTTCATCTTGTGTCATGTTTTATAATTATAGTGATTATGTAAGTGAACCTATCAAATTTTATATTTATGTTTAAGAATATTTATGGGCTTTAAAGATTAATATAGTTCATGGGAGGGGGTGTCTGGGGGGACTACCCCGGTGGGGGCTGTCCAGGGGGCAATATGGGGGGGACTTTCTAGGGGGGTCTAGGTGGGGGTTGTATGTGGGGGAATCCGAGGAGGGGGGGGGGGGCATTCCAAGATGGGGGGGGATTTCCATGAGTGTGTAGGGTTTTCCACATTAATGGAATTTTTATGGTATGCACTTCATTGAAATCATGACTGAAGTATAACCTATGAAATGGTTTCAATATGTTTATCATTTATCAATGACACTGTTATATTCTCACACAGTCCCTCATTTTCAGCCTTATGATTCTTAAACTGTTAATTCTGTAAATATTTCCTTCAAATATCAAGAGAGATTGAAATGGTGATTTCTGCTACCATTTAAAATAAATCATGCATGATAAATATTCAAAATGTAAAAAAAATGTACTTGAGACATTATTTACTGATAAAATTGAATGAGTTGTCCCTTGGTTGTATTATTTTATGTTTATCTCTCATTCCACTCATGTGTTCGCATGAAATTTTGATGGAATCAACAAGATATCGTTTTCCTGATGTATAATCTTACTAATGATGCTGGATTTTGATATTGTTATCATTATCACCTATTTTATTATTGTCTTTATCACTAATCATGTTCCTACCACTTCAATTTTTAGGTTCAATTAATGATGATTCATCCCATCACTTGCATTTTTTTGAAGTCTCCCAGGACCTGTTCTCGTGTGTTGTGGAAACAAGAGTCAAAGGAAACTCACCACATATGCATAAGTAAGCATATATATAACAAGTTCTTCTATTATATATATATCCACCCTTGTAAGCATGATAAAATATAATGTTCTAGGTGTGTTTATGTATATATATATTGAAAATGCATACATGTGTGGTGATAATGGGATTATATATGTGTGCATATATTTAATGACCCTCTTGTGTGTGTTCAAGGCCATGCTGACATGTACATAGGGTTTAGGGCATATTTATGTATATGTAAAGGTATATATTCATGGGGGAAGGATAAAGTTTCTTATTGTTGTCGTTGATAAATGTTTCAAGCATGATGTGTGGCTTTGCTCCATTGAGGTGGGGTCTCTCTCCTAGCCTCATTAATTCAACAATGTTTTAAATTACATTTATTTTCCTTCTTAATAATTATTGTTTATATTATATATAAATTCTTGAATAAGTGTTAGTGAAGATAGTTGTTTCATTTGATACACAAGTCATGGTTTGGCAATAAAACCCCTCCAACAGATATGTTTTGTCTATGAAAACTCACAGTGGTAAAACTTTCATGACATTGTTGTATTGATATTTTCCTTATAATTGATGTTATTATTAGTCATAAAGCACACATTTTACTTCACCCTCTTGATATCCTTGTAGGTGTTTGCAAGGGCGTTTTCCAGGGGGAGCAAGAGAGGTGTTTAGGAGGGGGTGCTAGGGGGATTGGGTGTTCTTGGGGTGTTCAAGGGGACTGTCCATGGGGTACAAGGTAACATAATAAATTGAATGAGTTAAATAGAATTGGACATGGTTTACATGGCACATAATAGGCAATGCCTCTTGTAGTGAATTATGTTTTAGTTATTCCTCTTTTCTAATGTCTAATTGGATGGCTGGCACTAGATATCAACCCAGGTTAAATACAATTGTGCTAGACACTTTGGAAAGTCTTCCACCATATTGGATTCATGAATAGGTATGAAGTTAGATGACATACAGATCCAATCCATAATCCCCTACAAGGAATAATATTTTCAAACCTTTATTTGTAAACCTATGAAACAATTTATAGTTATTTTCTTCAATTTCCACATAGATATAAGTCAGGTTTTCAACATATATGGGGTGTTCAAGGGGGTTGTCTTGGGGGTGCAAGGGGGGTGTTCGGGGGGGGGGGGGGGGTTATGTGTGTGGGGGGGGTCTATGTATGGGGATGGGATACTGTTGGGGTAGGGTAGGGTGTGCATGGGGCAGTATAGGGGGTGCAAGGGGGTGTTCAAGGGGGTGAATGGGTGGATTTTCGGGGGGTACTGTTAGGGGTGGATTGGGGTGCAGGGGGAGCTGCCTCAGGGAAGGGGGATTCCAGGTTGGAGGGGTTTCCAGGAGGGGGGGTTAAGGGCTTTGCGATGGGGGGGGTACTGCAGTAGTGGGGTGTAAGGGGGATATCCAAGGGTGAAAGGGGTGTTCATGGGTGTCCATGGGGGATTTCCAGTGGTGGGTTACTATAGCAGGTTGCACAGTGGATGTTCAAGGGGTGAAAGTGGGCTATCCAGGTGGGGTGCAAGGGGGTGCGTCCAGGAGGGGGTTTAAGAGGCATGGGTGTAGAGGGGGTGCAAGGTGGGAGTTCAAGGGGTTGTCTAGGGTGTAAAAGGGGTTCCCATGAATGGGAGAGGGTATCGAGGATGGGGCAAGGCTATCCAGGTGGGAGGGGGTGTCTAGGAGGGGGGGAGGGGCATGGGTTTGTAGGGGCTACAAGGGTGTGTTTAAGGGGATGTAAGGGGGTTGCTAGGGGTTCAAGGTGGAGTCTTGAAGGGGGGGTCAAGGGGGAATGGGTGTGCAGGGGGTGTTCAGGGGGGTTTTCCAGGGGGTTCTAAGGGGGTGTCCAGAAGGGGGGGGGCTATTCAGGGGGGTTTTCTGTGAGGGTGTTTCCATGATGGAGGTATGTCCATGTGGTGGGGGTGGGGGGCTGTCCATGAGGGAGTGGGGGTTTCTATGTGGGAGGGAGTATCCAAGTTGGGGTGGGGTTCGAGGGTTTTTCAGGGGCTTTATAGGGGGTGGGCTACTGTAGGGGTGGGGTGAAAGGGGGCTGTCCAAGAGTGGGATACTGTAGCAGTGGTGCAAGGGGGTGTTGTAGGGGGTGCAATGGGGTTTTCCATGGGGGTTACGCTACTACAGGGTGTGTTCTAGGGCTTCAAGGGGGGACAAGGGGGTTATCCAGAGGGTACAACTGGGGTGTCAAGGAGGGGGTGAAAGAGGGAATGGGTGTGTTGGGAGTGTCCAAGAGGGGGGTCAATGTCTTGGGCGTGCAGGGGGTGTTCAAGGAGGTGAAAGGGGGTTGTCCAAGGGGTGAAATTGGGGCTATCCATGGGGGGAAAGAGGGTGTAGGGGGTGTTCAAGGTGGTTGTCTAGGGGTGAAAGGGGGTTCTACAGGGGGGGTACAACGCGGTACAAGGGGGATGTCAATGGGGGCATGGGGGTGCATGGGGCTATCCTGGGGTCGTGTTGGGAAGGGGTGGTCAGAAGGGGGGGGCTGGGTGGTGTTTTTTATGAAATTGGAAGTCTTATATCCAAGGTTTTAACCCATGGATATAGGCCAATTTCTACTATTTTAAACTGTGGTGAAATCTATATATCAACAGTTTTGAATTATGGTAATAGGCCCTATGTGTCTTAATGTTTTGTGATGGTTTCAAACCATGGATATATGTCGTTAGCCATGGATTCAAATTGTGCAATTGAAGCTACTCTATATCCATTCCAATACAATCCACAGTCCATTGAACTGATGCGATAAACCTATAACAACAATTTTTGGGCTTATAATAATGGTTTGAAACTGTGGATATAGACTAAATTTCTAGTACTGTAATCATTGAATTTTTTTGGAAATAAATTTAAAATATAATTGAAATATGCCTAAAATTATACAACTATGTTATGTTGAGTAATATATTTCAAACATCATATGTTATAAATATCACCCAATGGGTTGATCATATACAAATATCAATCTTGAATGAAATAAATATTTGGATTATTTTTCCATCCATGAATCTCATACAATATCATCTACCATATTCATTGACCAGGGGAAACCATTCCATTCCTATTCCAAGAAACATGATATATAAAAATATATGAATAGTGTGTGACTGTGATGACTTAGTAAGATGATACCAATATGATTTTACCATATTTCACCATTTATTATTAATTAATCTATATGTTTATATATATTTAAATAAATGGAATATAATAAAATAACAAAAATGTAAATATTAAATAACACTTTATAGTTAACAAGTGCTTACCAGGACCCTATGATACTGAACTATACCTTCTTTGATTAGGGCCCACATGATCTGACAAATAATTAGTTACACTATGTTTCTTCGTCTAAAACATGTTATAATATATTCTATTTCCATTATTATTATTGTAATGGGTTGACCTAGGAAATTCCCTAACATAACATATTCATTCTCGTTTTGTGTCTCTATTACTGTCTCACAAAGTTGTACCATTAATAACACCACCAATTTCTTAAAATAATGTATCCAAATCAATGTCATTTAAGTATTTAATGATATTATATATGATATGATGGAGTATCCTATACAATGACCTAACATAATATATCTATATACATGTCATTTACATATCAAACCATCAAATAATTCTGACTCATACTGCCTTTATAATCATAGAGTAACGTAACATAATTATGGATCTGATTCACATCCAATATCAATTATGGGTTTGAAGTATCCTATAGTTATATCATGAAATCAAATATCTAATATGTTCCAATCAAGTATCATAACATCACATTTTCATCCCATCTTATATTTATCCTCGTCATAACATAACACAATTATACATTGAATTCCATTGTCATTCCATGTAATTGGAAAAACTAATACACTAAAATGTAATAAAATTGAAAATAAAAATAAATCAATAATATCAATCAACAATAATTAAAATTTCAAAATATTTAAATATGTATCCAAAATAGGAAAACAATCTACATGCCAATGTTCTCTATATTCTTATTAAACTAAGATAGACATGTATAGAATAACATGAAAATGGCAAAACAGTTTACTCTTAGAAAACTTATTTATTTCCACAAATATATAATTCAATGAGTTAATATATCAATGTCTTAATATTTACTCAATTTTTCAATATAAAACATCAATTCTAGTTACATAACATTATGAATGTAAATTCAAAATTTTTAAATTCTTATATATCATATTATGATGTTATTTTATAATAACACCATGTGGTCTCAATATGCGATTACATCGATAGAAAGAAAAAAATCACCCTTAGAAGAATTTACATCCATGTTTTAAAAGGAAAAGAGAAGTTATTCATCAGTTTATTAACGTTTTAGGATCCCATTTAGGTTCTTTGTGCCTTGTCCCAAACCCCAAATATATATATGTTTGTGTATTTTTGTGTGTGTCTGTGTAAATATAAACTGAGAAAGAAACTTTAGAGGATGTTAAAGGTCACATGCCTCCATATTAATCCAATTTTTATGAAAATCACAACCATAAGAATACAGATAAATATTTATAATTTATTAACATCCTGAATCAAAAAAATATGTATTTAGATTAAGCATAATGAAATAATAATGGTAAGAATATGTTGATTATATTATTAAATTAGACTCACCTCATGAAATTAAATATGTATAATAATTCAATGATCAACTATATGATAGACTAAATTGTGTCTAATGAATAAAAAATGGATACGAGAAAATAACAGAGGGACCATCCACAGATATTCCTCGAACGAAGAGGAATGTGGAGAAAATAATATTTATAAATATTCTAAATAAAATAACAAAAAGTTATTCAATTAGAAATTGGGATTATGGCCACCATTATAACCCTAGTACCCCAATATATGGTTTTAGTTGTCAACTAAATATCTGGTAAACTACCATTATAAATATGGTGGAGGTAGAATACCATGAAGTAGCGACCTCATTTGCAATCTGACTTATTAAAGATTCCACCATGTTTCTTGGGGGTTAATTCTCATAGACACTAACAACATACACTATACATGATTATTATTTTGTATTGTATTAATTAAAAAGTTTTCACATGAAGAAAAATATTTCTACATTTAAAATACTAATAAAATTTAAAAATATCCTCAAGACATGTGGTCATTACAAGCTTTATATAATTAAAATTATCATCACATGGATACCTCAATATGTATGCATATTAAATAAATATATACTCGATGATTTAATTATTACTTATCACCACAAGGTATCCTCTTAGTCCTGGATATCCTTCCCCAACACAAAAACCAGAGGAATAATATATATACTGAGTATCTTTTTATTATACTCCAAAATATGAACTATTTTCCCTATTAATTATTCATTCACCTCTAAATAAACTTCACCATACATAATAATGTGTTAAGGTTCCTACTCATACATACCATGATGATAGATATAAAATACATCATGAATCACATTGAATCATGGGGGTAGAAATAATTAGTAGGCTACATCCCTAGTTTACTCCCACATATTAAAGTGGACCATAATCATGTAATTATCTTTCCTAACATACTCAACTAGATATTTACCACATATAGAGACACTCATGGGAATATAAAATCCACCAAAAAAATCTAGTGTTCTATATCATTGGGTTAAGTTGTAACTAATTATTTAATAACAACCCATAAAAAATATATCATATACTATACAATGATTATCTTAAGGAAATATAATTCATCTTCTTACATCATATATATTCAGTATTTACATGGGTTTTCTTATACTTCCCTAAATTAAACCATTTTTATCGACGCCTAGTAATTATTATTATACAAAAAATACTCTAAGGATATATCTTATTCCATATCACTTCTAAAAACATGATTTCATTTAAATAATATATTTTATGGTATTTTGATAGTGATATTAGAATATATCTCAGTCTATAGGTGATACACAACACTCAAATTCACCTAAATACTCAGTGATCACTTCAATACCATCTATAGTAATAATGTAGATATTGTATCCAAATTAGATAAAATTATCATTATCACCACATGAAATCATAACATTTATTGTATATATACCTTCTTTAAGTTGTATGATAATTGATTCCTTTAAATTTTTAGAAAATGAGATACCTTACTGATATTATTAAAAATAATTCAGACTTTATCTTTGAACCTGAGTGTTCTGGGAGTTACATCAAAAAGTATAACATATCCTCATAATGTTTTCACATAATAATTAGAAGTCACTATAATATAATGTAATCATTTGGGTTCACTACCTTTATAAGTTGATATGTTAGGCATAAATAAACAAACAATGATATATCACTCTTAATTACTTTAAACCAAAATTATCAACAAATTCCATGTTATATCATGGATATAGGATAAACCCATTATGAATAATGATAATACCTCATAACCACCTCTTACAAATTTATCGGGACTAATACTCCTTTTTTTGTAAGTTGTAACTAACTAGAAAAGTGACTCTAACCCTTAAGTATGTACTAATCATAATAGAATCACGATATACCATTTGACACTACCCAGACTCCCCTATAATGGATATACTATTCATTGATTTTAAAACCACATGTCCTTCTACTTAGATATGTCTACATGAAAAATACTAGAACACATTTATGATATCACTATTCCTTTGTCCCCCCATTCAACTATGATTTATTTCTAATCACATTAGATTTTTCATTCAATGTACCAAGAGTGTTAATACATGAATGGTTTATTAATAAATTTACTAAACTGGTATCTAATGCATGATATTCATAAAATTTATTAAAAGATATACTATATGCTCTTGAGGTATGTAAAAACAAAAAATATCATTATAAATATGATTTGGTGACTACGGGTGCTTAATGGTATGTATTGGAGTAGAGTAGGCTAAAATCGAATAAAATATAATTAAAACTTATATGTATATTCAGGCATGAATTTAATAGGAACATAAAAATTTGATATAGATTAGTGCATATTTTTAGTGGATTAGTTCATCAACTAAACCATGTGTCTAACTAAGATTAAAAATATTATTTAAATTGAAATAATTATTATTAAGTGATAATAAATATTTTTTAATTATTTAATATATATTAATTCATATATATATTTATAGAAAACATAAAATATATGTTTTTTCATGAAATTGTATTCATTCAATTGAAATAATATTAATCTATATAAGAAAATTTATATTCATTACTAATAGTTTAACTTTAATATTTTGATATTAGACTACTTAGACTTATGTAATTTTTTCCCTACATATTTTAAAACAAATTAAAATAATGAATTTTTTTATTTATCTAAATTTCCCCACAAACATGGTCTTTACAACTATGAAAATGGAATCATGTTCAATTAATAACTCCACAAATAGAAAAATCTTGTGTCCAAACATAATACATGTAAGATTCGAGGTTTGTATGGGAGCTTGAAAGTTGAATAAATTTTGAATTTTCAATTGGTTGGTGGGTGGTTTTTAAACTAGGTTTCATAACAGGATTTCAATTGTTGGGCCCTTAAAAAGAAACAATTTGGGTTTGGAAGGATATTCTCATTGGGGTTAGGAGTTTTTAAGAGTATCCTGAGGGTCCAAGACTTGGAACTCGGGTTTTCAGAGAGGGAGACCAACATGCACATTTGTGATCATTATTAATGCTAACTATGAACCCCATCCAAGTGACCTAAAATGCATGGAATCCTTTTTTTATAAAAACTATGTTATAGTTCAAAGGGAACCATGATATTTTCTATAGATTTGTAGTGGTTCTAACATTATAAGTGAATGATTTATTAAACTATTCATGGTGTATAGCCTTATGAGGATGGAATCACATGATTGATGTAGTGTTGTTTCCAAAATTTGTCCCGTTAATGTACCCATTTATAAAAATTTAAATAACTAATTTTCCCTCTGGTCTAAAATACGATTAAACCCTATTTTCTCAACCATTTCAAATAGAACTTCCTTTCTGCCACCTCTTATACACCTTCCATTGATCCATGGTGGACCTCTACCATACATTTTCTAAATCAACTTTATCCCTTGGTTTTTGAAGGATTTAGGTGATTGTATTCCTCATATAGATTCATTAAATAGTTTCTCTTGACATTTGTTTCTCTCACACTATTTATTTGGGTTTTTCCACATTTTCATGGTGTAAGAATGGTTCTGAGATATTTTTTGTTTCTTTTTTATCTGAGGCATGATATTAGATATGTATCCTACTAATATGATAAGGTAGGTGGTACCCTTAATTTATCATATATTCGCACAATGCTTTTCATGTTTCTATTTTGCATTCATTCCTGTTTTCCCACACGTTGACCTAATTTAAATATATTTTTTAAAATAATTATTATCCTTAATTAAATTCGATAAAATATTCCAACTAATTTAAAACTATATTTATCATAGTGTCTTAAATTAGCATTTGAGATATTTATATAAATTGTCCTGGTTTTATTAAACTATGATTTTTTGTTAAACTATTTCAAAAAGGATGTTTTGGTTTTAATTGATGATTGTGAAATGAGATTTCATAATAATCAATTTTTTAAATGGAAGGGGGATTCAAAGGGAATGTATTGTCATGGATAGTGTAATTTATAATTATTATAAAATAGGAATAATTATATTTATGTTCTAATTATAGATGGTTTTTTATACTGATGGGTAAATAAATATTGGTTAGGTATTTTTGAATGGTATTTTGGAAATTGGATTTAAAAATCCTAAAATGAATTAGTTTCTTAAATTGGAATACAAGTTCATCTTAATGACTTGTTTTTTTATTTTTGAAATAGATTACCTTTTTTATGTACAATTGACTTAATAATGGTTATCTTTTTACAAATATATGGAAAAACAACCATAAGGGTTTATATGTGTTTTTTATATGTATAAAATCTATACTTGTGGTTATGTTTTTTAATGTAGAAAATTACAACAGGGGAGGTTATGTTATAAATGTAAATCAAAGAACACATAAAGGTTGTCTATAAAAAACTATTTAATTCTCCAATATGAGAGACCAGTGATACCTTTTCCGGACATAGACCTAATGAGAAAACACTTTGACTAGAGTACCTCTTGAAAACTTGAATACTCTATATGGACGAATGTGATGATTGGAATACTCTATAAGGAATAATGAGACAAATATAATAATTAATGGATAAGAATGTTATTACTAGAATAATATATAAATAAGACATTAATAACATAAAGAACCCCCTCATGAGTGGTACCTGGTAATAAGAATAATCCCTAGGTGATGGTCTGTGATAAATAAGGATAATCCTTATTTATGTTTGTGATATTATTATATATTTCACCATATAGTCGGTTCAAGAGTTTATGGTTTGAATGATTTGAATATATTCTCATTGATACCCTGGCACTAGAAATAATAGTTATGGTCGCTCATGTTCATGGACCTATAGATCTGCAATGGTACCATAGACGTCGAGTGTCCTTGAGAACTGAGTATTTAGATGATGTTTATTGTTTTTATGTTAAATGTTTTTAAAAATATCAAACTATTTACTTATACACATATGAATGCACATATTTATTATCATATTCGTAATTTTTGGGATATAATTGGTGATGGCCTTATAAGTTATCACACATTACTCAGGCAACCATGGGACTTTGGTTCATGATACATTATTATTTATTACAGGTTGAGGTCATATGGATGGGTCTAATGTTTTTTATTGGAAAATGTATTTTGATGTTGGATGATGTGATTGGGGACATCTCAGGACTAGTTTTGGATTGGTATATTTACATTCCTATCATAGGGTGGTGCAAATGAATTTTTTTTCTAGTATTGCATAGTGGATTACCATGGTAATCTCACCTGAATTGTTTCATAGTCAATCACACACTATTACAAATTAAAATTATATATTTTTTGATTTTTATTTAATGAAATATATTTAAAATGATGATTGATAATTAGAATTAAAAATTGATCCTTACATGTAGATGTTATGAAAATAGTAAATGTAGTTAAAGAATACGATAAATTCCCTCTAAAAAGAGTCTTCTTTAGAAATAAGTCATGGACTAGTTTTATATATATATAATTCACACACTCCATAGTATGTTTGTACACCACCATATACCCATTTTTTGAATATATAGTTTTCTCAATTACTTCCATGTTAACTTAATGCACCTCCTCAATCGGGGGAAAATAGTTTTATAATAAGAAGCTAAACCTTGAATGAAAACAACATATATTATAATCACTATAGATCATATTCAAATTAACCAAGATAAAATGTAATAAATTACTCTATCATAAGAACCATATTGACCCCTCAGTCCAATTACTCAGTATCAGGCATATTTAAGAGCATAGTGGATAATGAAAGAAATAGAGAGAATAAAATAATATTATTATAACAAGAATATGAGTTACATGAAAATTAAAGGAAACTATATATATTATAGAAAATAACATACTAGAATCTCCAACATGATTACTTAGTGAAGTGGTTGATCACCCTCATAGTTGCATAAAATCTATATTCATAGACCTAGGTAACTAATTTATTAAGCCAACTGAATATACAAAATCACTTCTTTAAATTCAGTGAAATTTCTTCTCTCCAATTCAGATGAATTTTACGATTTTAATTTCATTTGTATATCTTTGATTGAATTACTATAGAAGAGAGATAACAAGGATGTTCATATACCCTTATTTTGGTACATATATCGCTTAGGATATATCTACATTTAACTTTAATTATTCTATTTATATAAATTCCACAAGGATTATGACTCAGAACATTCCTTTGATTTCATTAGGATGCACGTACATGGAATGGTTTCCATGGATAAGATTGATTCATCAGTGTTTCAACCCTGTAATTACTCCATTACCCTATAAAATCATACTTATATTATAGGATGTTGAAATTTCCATTTAATTAAACTTATTATTCATGAATGTGTGAATACCATGATGAGCTTAATTTACAAAAAACAACCTTTTTTCCCTATCAACTCAAATCTTTGGGAAATTGGGTTTTATCCATGTACTCAATTTACCTTTCCCAAAGCACATAAATGACATGTGGATTTTAAATAATACCATAAATATTGGTGTCACATTATTCTTCTGAAATTGGGATTCATAGCCTCAACTCTTAATGAATTGATAATGCAGACTTCAGCTTCTTCTGGTGCTTCAATCGATGAAGGCATATTCCTAGTCATAGGATTGTTACTATGTGATGATAGAAGCATAGTGAAATAAGTGGTATCATGTTGATGTTATAGGAATTATACTATAAGTGATTGTTGATATAAACATCATATAGTGGTGGTGTGAAATTTTCGGAGTTTATGTATTGAAATGAGATGATAGTATCAGATGAATGATGTTGTAGCACACTGAATGTAGGACTCTATTGATAGTTTCTGGCAGTATGAGGCTAATTGAAGAAAGGATATGGCAGTAGAAAGACTCTATTAAAGTAGTTAAATGTTTTAACTTCTGGTATCATGTTATTTCTATGTAGGGTATTCTTCTTCCATCATTCAACTTCGGAGAGCGTATTTTCTGAGCTTCTATTAGCATTTATAGTGGTTCGGGGATTTATCACTGGCCATCGATGGTGGGATTGAGATCGATCTAGGGCTATAATTATAGAATTTGGTGACTCTATGGGTATTATAGTGCGTTTTAGGGGTGTGGAGGGGTGTATTTGATGTTATGGATATATATGAGCGGAGGTGTGCGATATCAATATGATATAGTGATGTTTCAGTAATTTTGAGAAATTCCCTCATAAAAAGGTGTCCCACATTAGAGATCTCTATATCCAAAATACTCACATATCATGTCCTATGTGCTTTTCTCATCTCAAATGACATTCTACATGAGATAGTATTGAAAATTCACTCACATAGCTCAAATCTCATGGGCCTATGCCGACACACATGGGCCCAACATGCCTCAGCCCGACCCATGCATGTGTTCTACGAGTATCTTGGTTATCTTGTTCACCAACCAACACAATATTCTTGTTGTTACCTGAACATTTATATGTATTAGGGGTTCCTACATGTGAATATATGATTCTATATACTACACAAAAATGAAAAAATAACAATTTTCTGAAATTTCATAAAAACAGTCATTGAATATCTTAAGTAAAGTAAACATCATAAATAATATTTTTATTTCCATTTTCCAAAATTCTTTTTAAACCATAAAATTATAAAATTTTATATAATCACTTAAATAATGGGTACGTTTTATTGAAATTATTTATTTAAAATTAAAATTTTAATGTACAAAATATGTAAATCAATTATACACATAGTTGAACTCTTATTTTACTCAAGAGTAACATCTCAATAAAAATTAAAGAGGTACACAATGCTAAAATATAATAAAATATTTATGTAATAAACTTAACTAATTATCAATAGAAAACAAAATTTTCAAGTCACAAAAAAAATACTAATAAAAATTAACAAATTTCAAATAATCTATGAAAATTATGCATTTTACATTCCCCCATTAGATACTAGATAATATTCTCCTTACATGAACATATCATAATTAATTATTATTACTAATAGTAATTCGTGACTTACCTCATAGTAAATATTCTTCTCTCATCACTCTTTATATATATTCATGTAGAATTATTTTCACTCTATAAGTAAATGATAATTTTACAAAGTCTTGAAAAGGACCTATAATCACCACCCCATAGAGAAAATAATCATTTGAAATCATGAGGACAATTCAATTATGGTTATAATTGACTATGAGGATTAAGGATGGTGATTATTGATTTTTTAAAACATTAAACCCCAATGAGAATTTTTACTCTAAATCATAATGTTTGATATTAAAATAAATGTGTAATGAAAATAATCCCTTCTAAAAATAATTACTGCCACTTCCCAAAACCAAAATCAGTGGTCATGAAATAATACAAGATTAATGAATGATGTGTACCCAATTGAAATATCCCTACCATTTTTCAATTTTTCAACTAATTTTATATTTTTTTCAATTTTGATTTTTATTCTACGAATTAATCTCATATCAAAAACCTAGGCCTTTGTTGATAGAAATTCATGTTCTGATAATGATTATTTTTATTCAACCAACTCACAACTCAATTATTTTTAAATTTTTTTTCTTTTTTGAAGAGGGTTAGAAATTGAATAAACTGATTGAATAATAGGAACTACTCCCAATACCTAAATGATGACCCCACACATTTTCCCTATAATATTGTTCATCCATTATACTATGACATACCTCACACCCACATCAAATTTAAAAAAATATTCAAATGTAAATATTGGGGTAGGAATAAATATAATTTCCCTATAATGCATCTCATTATTAACAAGGTCTTCCATGGATTCTATGAGAGGAAAAATGATTAACGTAATATGTGGTAACAATTATAAGGGTTTAATTAATAAAAATATCTTAATCATATAAAATGTGATTTAGTATAATCATAACTTTGAAAAGATATAATGAATGTTTATTAGGCGTCATGCACTATTATTTATCGAGAAATATTGGAAAGATAAAAATGAAAAAAATTAAGTCTATAAATACTCTCAATTATGAGAAATATTATCTAAAAAACTGATGAATAAAAATAAAAATAAAAAGAATCAACCAACATGTATGTTATAAATTAAAACCCTAAATAACGGCATGGAATTTCCATTTGGTAAAATTAATAGATTCCCTCAAATCAAGAATAATCATAATAAAATCCATTCCTTCACCTTAATCATTAAATAATCAATTTTACTAATTAAATATCATTACAATATATATCTAAAACATGAAATCAGGGGATTTTTATGGAAATCAACACTCTTGGGTAAACCAAGTAGTGATGAATGTTTATATTGGGGCTTTAAAATTCACTTTTAATTCTCATTAATAATTTTTTTAACATATAGGGAGTGAAATGCAAGATATTTTAAAATTTAATTCCCTTTGATATTATTACCAATTCACCTACCTTATTCCCAGCCATACGGTTGTGTTTTTCATGTTTCCTCATCGTCATGGACCTATAATAGAAATTTTCCCATTTAACTCTAAGGACGACTGAATTAAAGTACAATAAGTTAGAGTGGAATTAGGTTGCATACTAATATATTACAAAAACTAATTCATAATAATTAAATTTAAATATAATTTCTTTTAAATACATGAAAATAAAAGATGTAAAATTATGGGTTTGATCCAAAAAATGGGCCCTTGGTTATTGCTACCTCCAGAAATATAGTACCAGTTATTATCCAAAATTTGATGATGGGTGGAGTATATTATATTTTTAATAGAAATATTTATTCCCTATATTTTAAACTAATTATTCTTTGTTTTTATAGATATAATATTACACTTAATAAACCCCAATTGAAATAAGATAAAACATGTGTGGTGGGAAAAGATAAAATATATTTCATATATCATTTCAGATGATTCTTTCACAACATCTTCTTCATTTCCAATTATTTTATTGAGGTATGTGTCATCAATGGAATAATCAATGGGAATTTATAAATTTTATTTTATTAAACAAAAATATATCATATAGAACCATTTATAAAATAATCGTATTCACTATATGTACCATATGTCTCTATTTTATTTAGTATATCAACATGGATCATTATATGGACATCCTTTAATAATTGTTAAATATGTGTTGGGGGCTCTAGTTATTCCTCATCAAGTGAATCATTTTTAACATTATCATCCTCTAAGAAAAATAAGGGTTTCTTAGATTGGAAAATTCAAAAAATTAGAGGTGATACTCATTTGTATTTCAATAAAAATAGATGTGAATGTGGCCAAGAAAAAAATAACCCCCTGTGTTGGTTCCCCTTTAATTTATTCATTAGTGGAATAATCCTATTGGATTTGTTTCTAAGTCAATTGAGGTGGGTATTCAAGATCCTATATGTTATCCTAAAATTACACAACATTTGTGGTTTCTTCTTCTTCCAATGATGGATAATTATGGTGATAATTTTTTTCTTTAATAGTAGAGAGATCATGTTTCAAGTTTCCTTCAATAAATATATTCCATAATTCTCCCAAAATTTCTTACCTTATTTGAGTTTATCAATAGGCATGTGTTCTTTGGGAACATTTTCTATAAATGTATTGGGATGGTCTAATATCAACATTTTTAAAAACTTCTTCTCACACCACTTATGTTACTTATCATAAAATATGGGTACATAGATCCTTTGGACAACTTGTTTAGCTTCATGTTGAGGCTCCTCATCAAAAGGATCATCCTAATTAGCCTTAAATATTGATTAATAACATTTCACTTGATTAATCATGTCCATCAGTTCGTATAATGAGATACCTATATACAATCCATTTAATAAATAATTTTCTAGGTTAATGAGAACATCAATTTATTTTAGGATGGCATCCTCATCGTTATGAAAAAATTATTCGTGGACCTATGAGTAATATACCCATGTATAATGATAGTCTTTTGACTACATCATGGTAAAAAAATAGATATTTGTTTACAAAAAAATGAAATTATTTTGAAACTGTGAAAATATAAATCAAATGATCAATTTCTTGTCTCCCTAGAATTGGTTCTATGTTTATGACGTTCCTATAATAGGATGGTAAAAATATACTACATTTTCCATAGTTCCACCTTTTGGTTGACTGAATTCATATCAGTTGAGTTTATTTATAATCAATCAAATACTATTCCAAATTCCCTTGGTTTATATTTTTTTATGAGTGAAATGATAAAAGATAACTGATAATGTGAATGAAAAACTAATAATAACATGATAATGTAATGAAATATAGATTTAATTTAGTTAAAAATGAATTAAAATTCTCCCAAGAGAGTCTTCTAGTTAGAAGCTTCATTTCCTTGTCTTATACAAACTCAATTCGCACAGCCAATTTCATGCGTTTACACCTCCTTTTAATATAGTTGTTAATATAAAATGTACTTAATGACCACCGAAGTACACTATATGCCTACCTCTTGAATCGAGGGATACTATTTTTAAGAGAATACCCTAACCCTAGGATGAAAATAGTGAGGATTACACTCACCAAATATAATCCTCATATTAACATAATGAAAATATAACCACAACATCTAATTCAAACAACAACTCACTCCCATAGGATATTCTTATAATTTTTTACTCATTATCATTAATTCAAGATATCATGGTGTATAAATAGATATAAAGTGACATATATAGGGTGGAAAAACGTTTATTAGAACACGGATATGATTTACGTAAAAAAGAATGGTATCTAAATCTACACCATAAAATAACATAATATAAATCCCAACCATATTTCTTATTGATGTGTCTAACCCCCTCGTAGTTGTATAACCTCTTTTTTTATAGGCCCATTAAACTAAATGTATTATCAATTTGAATATCTAAAATATATTCATAGAATTAATGAAATAACATCTCATTGATTTTTATCAATGTATCTTTTCTTTATTCAACATATATACCTGCTTTTAAATAACTATTAAAGAGAGAGAGAACATAGATTTTGTTACCTACCCTTGTTTTCAAATAATATACTATGGATATATCTAGATTTAACATTCCATAATCCATATTTTTTAGATAAATTTTACATGGAATATAACCCAACACTTTCCATGAATTTAAATGGGATTTAATATTAGATTTTTAAAGAATAGAATTATTTCTTCCCCTTTAATCCACAACAAATATTTATTTAAAAAGGAATCCACTTTTCAGTATTGTTAATTTTCATTCATGAATTCAAACCATGGTTTCATCACTAGGGCGCATCTAACCTATTTTCCCTCCAATTTCAATTCATTTTTATTTTTTGTTGTCCCACATAAATATTTTTTCTTTCCCTCAGCACATCAATTCAACAAGTAATGGAAACATGAACATCAATTTTGGTCTCAAAATCTTCATCCATGATAGGTCATATGATCCTTTGAATATTTATCATTGAGAATAAAAAATCATGTCTCATGTGGTCCAAGAATTGATGTATGAATCTACACGATTAGAGGTGAATTATTCTGATCTAACAGAGGCATAGTCTAAGGTATCAGTATCATGTACTTGGAGGAGGAAATATAGAATAAGTGAGATGTGGTGGAGTAATCATCATGTGGAAACAAGTGAAATTTGATGGTGACATAGAATGATTTATAGGTTTTAGATGATAGTGGTGGTAGGATTCTAGTGGTAGGACTGCAATGATCGAATCTAATAGGAGGAGGATGGAAGAAGAAAGGTAGTGGTAGTATTATGTCTCAGTGGAAGAAGGTTGACCATAGAAACATCATTTTTAGGTATTTTCCATTTCTAGAGTTCTTCTTCCATCATTCGACATCACACAGGGTATCAACGAAGATTCCAGCCAAATCCACTATGGTTTAGGGCTTTCTCAATGTGTATCAATAGTGTTCTACAGCTTAGGAGATGACTATAATGGAAGTATCTGATATCTCATAGGGTGGTCTCAAGAGTTTTAGGGGAATGAGGTAGTGAAGTTATCACTGGGGATATGTTCTATCGAAGGTGTATGATATTGACATGGGACTATGCTATTTTACTAAGTTATCATAGTTCCAAAAAAAGATTCTTTCATTAGATATTAGAAAATCCAACTTGTTGATTATCTTGTTTTATGAACATAACCCAACTCATATCACATTCTATGGGGTTAGGGCCAGACATACATTCTCATAAATCACATCTCACATGCTTGTTCTATCACATATTGGACAACAGGCCTTGACCTAATCCATGAACATGCTCTATGGGCCTCTTGGTTCCCCTATGTGATGACCTGAACCTTATACATGATGTTACATGATCATATAATGTCTTATGGGGCTCCTCATATCAATAATTGATGCCACATTTTTTAAGAAAAATTAAAAAAACCAATGTCAAATTTCATAAAAAAGCATCTAATATATTTTGTTAAATAAACAATAGAATTCACATTTTTATTTATTTTTTAAAAAATTATGTTTTAATTACTAAAATTCCCAAAAATTATTAAATCAACAAAATAATTAGGTAAAATATTTTGAAATTCAATACATTAAAATAAAAAATATATGTATAAATTATGTTGATCATATATTATCCCACTTTTATTATTAATTCTTCTAGACTATTTATGTATAATCTTCCCATGAGGGATTTGGTATGTATGGTACATTCATTTAATATCCCATTTTATGTTTTTTTATTGAAACATTCCATATATGTTTTGATGCTTAAATTTTGAAGTCTTGATTCAGGTGCCACATTATTATACCACGAGCCGGTTGGCCAGATGACCTTGGATACACATACCCATACATAAAAGGATTGTGACAAGCAATGAGGGTATAATATATAAAATTTTATGACCATATATTCTTTATCAAAGTAGCATAATTGAGTAATTAAATTCAAAATAACCATATGATATAATCAATAACCAATACAGCCTAGTATCACATGATAAACCAAAACAAGAAATAATAACCCTAACCAAAGATGTATATATGTCAGTTCATATATGTGTCAAGTGTCAAATGAAGAAACCAATATAAATACACACTGACACTCCCAAGTTCATATGAAGACCATGTCTAGTTCCCTCATTAATTCTCAATCGCAACTCAACCATCTAACAGGGGTATTTTCCCGTATCGTGTTCTGTAAACATGAAGTCTATTTGGGCACTATTCAATAATACTAATTAGGATGTGAGTACAAATCAGTAGGCCACTACCCAGAATCTCTAAAATAATATCTTTCCAATAACAGTGTATGAAATTATAAAAATAATTAAGTTCATGGGTTAAATTAAACAGTTTACATATTAAATTATTTTTTATGTAACCACATAAATCATCAGGTCCACGATGACACTTGAACCATCAATACCTTCTACAGCCTATGCCATAATTTGAACCAAATCACAAAGTGAAATATAAATTGATTATAAAAATGGGCTTCCATTATCATCTTAATTCATGTTCATATCACAGCTTAATGGAACCATAGTCCAATGCCAACATTGTTGGCATAGAACTTCAGGGCTATCACCCTATAAACTTTTGAAGCATCAGTCTTTTTACCACACCTCATTATTTTCTCACATTGTATTTTCACACAACATTCCATGTCCCACACTCATAGTTATCACATATGAGTTTTAAAGCATCAGTATGTGCCACACAGACATAGTTATCACATATGTGATTTTCAATCATCAGTCCTTTTCCCATGCATGTTTATCAATCAATCACACATATATTACATATATCACATTCATCATGGATAATCATCATTAACCCCAATTAATTATACAAAACACAGTTCACCAATTCAATTTATCAGAAACAAAATAATGGGTTATCACATTAATCACATGGAATAATATAAATAATTCACCATTAACCGATTTATCAACATTTAAATCATATATTTCATTATCCCTTCAAGGTTATTCCAACCATAACATAAATACCATTATCAATCCATTTATATTAACATTAATGCTTCAATTTCATAATAAAAATAACCCCCTAATCTCATATTAAAAATTCAACCATTTCCAACTCCCCCATGTTAAACCCATTTCATTATCACTCGAAAATTCAATTTAATCAATTCAGTTTCAGATAAAATTATCCAATTGAAGAAATTTTAATTTCGTAGTCACAAAAACGTAATTAAATCAATATTATGGGAATTTACATTTAGACCACCAAACTCATGATCAGTGATGAGACATCACCCAACCACAACCATCCCTTGATGTAAAATGGTTAGAAAATGTAAGAAGAGATCTGGACCAAATCCTAGGATTATGATCAACCCCTAAATCCTTCCACTATTAAAAGGATCCACTACTTCATCATAGGAATGTGTAATGGATGGAAACAGAAGAAAAAATGTCTTATCATGTATTAAACACCAATCCATGAAAATAATACATAAATAAATCTCTTTGAACCCCATGAGAGTCTCTCTAGGGTCAAGTAGTGGAAGGATGCATGAAGGAATCAAAACAAAATGACCTGCATGATAACTATATAAAATATACTCACAAAATTTCATGGCATATAATTCATTTACATGTCATGTAATTATTTTTACAGGTTTACAATAAAAAACACATATTCTATAGTGATACTATTTTCAAACGATGTATACATGTCGTGCTACCCATTTATATAGTGTTTAAATGTCATCAAGATTATTTTTCATCATAATTTATATTGAAAGATTCTAACCACCTCCAAAACATTCAAAACATCTCAAAAAGGTTTACAAACCTATAATAAAAAATAAAACTGAAAAAAGTAATGTACCTATATTAAGAACGGGTTCTTATAATCTCCCCACCTTATAATATCTTTTCCTAATGCTTTAATCCCAAGAATCTATAATATAAGGATGTAAAAAATATCAGGCCCCAAACCCACAGATCTGATTCTCTCTCCCAAGTTTCCACCATAACATATCTATGATATAAAATAATGGAACTATCTTTATATTCTTCCCCAACAACATTTTCTCACTAAGATCCATAACATTTATTATATTCTCTTCAAAGCACACATCAATATCATTATCTACATAATCAACATCAATATCATGAGAAAGGACATTGTGATACCTCCAAAGTTGTGACACATAAATGACATCATGTATTGCACTATTGCTCAATGGAAGAGACAATTAGTACACCACCTTCTTGATTTGTTTCACTAAATCAAAAGGTCCAACAATAATGGGTACCTAATTTACCTCCCCCTATATCCTATGATGACCTAATATAGGATACAATAGTAGAAAAAGAAGAGAACCCACTCTAAAATCAAGGGACCTTCAAATTTTATATGTATATGCATTCCTGATAATCTGATCAGTATCATTAAATTTTGAAATCCACTAAACCTACTCATATTTTCCCTACATGAGACTCGGTTCTAACATCTCTTTCTCCCCTTCCTCCATCTAGTGTGGAGGTAATCTGCATTGCTAACTAGAAACTACGTCATATCATTCCATCTGAAAAGTTCCTGAAAAATATTCTTAAAGGGGAACTCAACGAGTGATAAGTGATTATCCTATGATCCACAAATGTCTAGAACACATGATCATAATATATATTTCAAAATATATATAATACATTCTTCTTTATAATCTTTTTATAGGTTTAAATCCATACTCATTAATATCAGTGTTCCCTGTGATTTCTGTAAGCCCTTCTAGAAGTATAAATGAAACATGAGTCACTATCTGAAACTATAATCCACAAAACCCAATACAGATTGACTATCAATCTAATGTATGATTCCCACAACTGATCTACTGAAGAATTATCCCTAATAGGTAAGAAATGTGCATCTTTCATCAATAAATCCACAATCATGCAAATCATGTCATTCTTCTAAGGTTTCCTTGGGTGACCCAACACAAATTCCATGTAAAAATCATCCCACATCAACTCAAGAGTAGGAAATGTCTTTTGTAGACATTTAGGTCATCGATGCATTGACTCCACTTGATGAAAAGGGTATCATCATGGAAAAAACCCTAGAATCTTCTTTTTCATACCCATCAACAATTACTATATACTTAGGTCACATAAGCTTTTTGTTAAACCAAATGCACCACCCACATTGCAGCATGAAACTCATGAATCATATCGTCATGCATCTATGTTCTCACAACTATATATTACAAGATGTACATGAACTCATCCTCATATATAGTCTAATATAAATTTGACTACCCACCTTATAGGATTTACCTCAAGGAAAAACACTCCATATCTTCAAATTTTCACTACCCAATCCTTCTTAAAAGTATGGACTCTACAGATACTGATATCAGGGACATATTCTCTTTGACGTCCCAAACCATGATATGTATCGCAGTCCTCAATTTCATCATATAACACATCAAACTAGAATATTGAACATAATAAGTCTATCATTTCTTTCTCAAATCATTCGCAACACTTTTTCCATTGTCAGATGTATATGCTAGATGAAAATCAAATGAATGCATATACTCAACCAATCTATGATGCACATAGATTAAAATAAAATTTTGAAAATATATACTTTAATATCTTTTGATTAGTATACACAATAAATGATTCTCCTAAAAGATAATTCTACCAACAGATCAGGGGATAACAAATGAAGATATCTCAATTTTCGATGTATGGTATCTCCATTCATATGGCCTTGACAGATATAAATAGTAAACCAAAAATAAATTCCCCTATATAAAAACAACACGAATTTTGAACCTATATATTTCATAAAAAACATTATACTCCTTCCATTTCATAGTTAGGATCAACATCAGTTCAGTTTTCATCCACTTCTTCTACTACAGAAAAAGCAATATCACATGCTCTTGACCATTCAAAATATATCCCCATCCTAGTCAATTTTGAAAGTGGTACATACAATGAGGAAATTTTTTAGATGAATATATGATAATATCCTACTAATCCTAGAAATATATGGGTATTGAAAACATTCATCGGATGCTCCTGATAAATAATTTCATAAACCTTTTTTTCGTCAATAGAAGCACTTTCCTATGAGATGATGTGACCTAAGAAGTGTGCCATGTTGATCAACAATTGACACTTAGATAGCTTAGAATATATTCTATGATCTCTCGGTGTATATTGAATGATGTCATGTAGACGGAAATGGTCATCATGAGTCCGATAATACCCCAAATATTCATAAAAAAGGTGATAACTTATCCAGGTATGTGTGGAATATTTGGTTCATCAAGGCTATAGACACTAATAATGTTTTCGTCAACATAAAAAAAATCATGATGAACTAATAAAGGCCATACCTTATTTTAAACATAGTCTTTGGTCTATAAAAATGTCAAACTCTAAACTTATGATACCTTGATTCCAAGAAAATATCAGAGAAGACATAAATACTTCTCATATTGTCAAAGAGTTCATCAATATATGAATGAGAAAATTGGTTATTTACTATCATCTCGTTCAACTTCCAGTAGTCAATACATTATCTCAAAATCCCAACAACCTTCATAGAAAAAAACTAGAGAACCCCAAGGTGACATACTTGGATGGATAAATCAATCATCCATCAACTCTTTTAGCTGATTATTGCTCTCATGAAGCTTCATTGGTTCCATTCTATATGGTGGAAAGCCGCTAACACGATCTAAATAGTAAATTCCAAATGCATCTCAAGTAGAATACTAAAGTGTTTTTTCAAAAACATGTCCTGAAATTGGTCCAGTAAAAGTGGGAATACATCATACATCACACCTCCATCATCTAAAAAAATGCTAGTCACCTGGGTAGTGATATCCCCCAGTTTCTAATGAACTTTCCCTATATGCACTCCCTAGATATTCCACTCTCCCCAATGAACATAATTTTCACATTCAATACATGTAATGGCCACTCTCCTATGGTAACAAATTATGTGGGATCAGTATGCTACCAACCATCCTATACTAAAATAAAAAGGAAAATCCTGATATTTCAATGATGTAAAGATCCAAAAATAAAATGATACTCCCCAATCATGAAAGAAGACACCTTATTCAAAAACATGGATCTTAGATGTAATCCCAATGTTGTATTGATTGTTAAAACCCCACTCAAAACTCCACTATCACACTAAAAATATTCAAATTTTGGGAAAATATTAATGAATTACAGTCTTATATATCAAATAGGTCACTATAAATTGTAGACTCTACAATAATAGTACCTTTAACCATTGAAGGTCTATCTTCACTATCTACATCTGCAGGTTGAACTGTATGGAACTTTTGTGCCCCTCTTCCATGTACTACGGTTAGAGTACCCTAAACTACAGCACTTTGCTGATATGAGACCTCATTCCCAGATGTACCTTATCTACCACCTTGACCACCATGACTAGTATAACTCTAAATTCTTGATTAGTATCGGGTAGAATCCCCCCCCCCCTCTAGCACTCTGATTCTACCTAGCTCCTCCATCACCACCCATCAATCACGGGTTCCTACCGAACCATTATAGATGTCCCGTACTTATTCATACATGGAACTCTATCGGTTTTCCGGGGAACTATCTATGTATGTGACCTGGACTACCACATAGGTGGGACAGAACTGGAGTAATATCCCGAGTAACGGATCCTTCCCCCAAGACAGTACACTTTTCACTAATCTTGTAAACATTTTTCTAAAGACACCTCATCGTCTTAGAAGATGTAACTCTTGGTCATCCAATTGAAAATGACTTCCCTCTACGGGAAGCCTGCATTAGGCTCCCCTCATATATGAGAGCCTAATTTTCAATATCAAATTTAATCCCATTATGAATAATCCTCGCTAGAGTGTCCTCATCCACTACAAATACTGGGATAAAGAGTTATACATCTGTAAAATAACCTGTATATTCCATCACAGACATACTCACTCGGTTCAACCTCATGAACTCTACTACATTCTACTCCCATAGTGTATTAGGGTAAAATAGAACAAATAACATCTCCAGAATTTCCTTCCACTCCATATTCTCCAACATCCTATATATAGTCTAGGTGTTACACCAATGCTTCACATAACCATGTAACATATAAGATACCCACATGACTCTATTCTTAGTAAAAATATCAAATTGGTCAAGGATAATCTGGATAGACACAATCTAGACCTCAGTTACCACAGGTTCACCCTCTTTAGTGGAAGTATTAGGGTTATACAACAAGAACTCCCATGGGAGGTTTGAAATACTCTTAAAAACCCACCCATAAACCCATTTCATAAAATAAATAAAGGGAAAAACTTATAATTAAAATTCTATCTTGATCCTTTATCAAGAGGTATCAGAGACTATGGTTCTTCTTCTAGATGCACACATCTAGCCAATTTATCAATTCTTCCTCTCAAAACACTTAGTTTTAGAGGTATATCTCTATAATAACAAACACATATCTCAAGAAACATAAAACATAAATTTCATATTTCCATAAGAGGGATTCACAATAATCAATAAAAACTCATTCCCCCAAAACCCCATCACAGGGTCAAAATTGAGGCACTATCACAACCATCAACCATCACAGAGATGGTTCATGGATAACATAGGATAATGTTTTTCATATTTTAATGCTTCTCAATATACACCAATTAAAACATTTCAATTTACCACACATAGTATGATTACCAATTTTCATCTTTATATTACACACCACATTCATTTAAATCGCACAAATTAAGATAATCATTTTATTTTATTAACATTCCAAAAGAATGATTTCCTTTTTGGGTCTAAAATAATGCATGTCCTAATAAATCATAAGTTCCAAGCCTGATTCATGTATACATAACTCTCGTACCATACCAGTTCATGAATCAAAACTCATAAATATAATAAAATAATAACATCACACAACATGTTCATCCCTTGAGGTGAAATAACATTAAACTATAAAAAAAATATCAATAATATAAATTAAACCATGGGTATTTTATTTTTAGACCTACAAATGGGTTAACTACTCTTGGGGATTTGTTCATGAATAGGGCTCGACTCATTATAATCTCATTTCCACCTTTTCCAAAATATTAATACAAAAAAATATAAAATAAAACCATGTTTGATACCACTTTATGGTGTCCTATCCTTGGTGCCACATGCCAATTACACAAGTACGTTAGCCACATGACCTCACACATTCCTCCACATATGTCATAGTTTACCAAAAATAAACAAGGTTATAATATATAACATGGGAATAAAGTATCCTATTAATCATAAAATAACAACAATGGAAATAAATACAAAAACACCAAATGTTAAAATAAATAACAAATGTAGACCCATATCACCTGATAAAACAAAACGTGAAATGATAATCTAAACTAAATAAGTAAATATATAATTCCATATATCTGTCAAGTGACAAATGAAAAACTAAAGTTAAGAAACCCTAACAATCCAAAGGGGGTCCTGAAACCATGTATGGTTCCCCCATCTATGCTCCATCCCAACTCAACCATCTATAATAGATATTTTCCCTTATACTATCATAAACACATGAATTCTATTCAAGTGTCTATAATGTATCCTGAGTAGGGTGTAAATACAACTAATTAGGCCAGTATTAATGATATCTAAAAAATATCCAATCAATAATAGTGTATAGAAGTATATAATGAACAATAGAAAACAAAATTTTCAATTTAAAAATAAAATACTGATACAAATTAAAAAATTTCAAATAATATATGAAAATTATGCATTTTACTTTCCCCCATTAGAAACTAGATAATATTCTCCTTACATGCACATATCGCAATTAATTATTATTATTAATAGAAATTTTTGACTTACCTCACAGTAAATTTTCTTCTCTCATCACTCTTTATATATTTCTATGTAGAATTATTTTCACTCTATATATAAATGATAATTTTACAAAGTCTTTAAAAGGACCTATAATCTCCACCACTAGAGACAAAAATAATTTGAAATCATTAGGACAATTAAATTATGGTTATAATAACTCTTTACTTGATACACATATGAATGCACATATTTATTATCATATTGGTAATTTTTGGGACATAATTGGTGATGTCCATATAAGTTATCACACATTACTCAGACAACCATGGGACTTGGGTTCATGATACACTGTTATTTATTATAGGTTGAGGTCATATGGATGGGTCTAATGTTTTTTATTGGAAAATGTATTTTGATGTTGGATGATGTGATTGGGGACATCTCAGGACCAGTTTTGGATTGGTATATTTACATTCCTATTATAGGGTGGTGCAAAAGAATTTTTTTTCAAGTGTTGCATAGTGGATTACCATGGTCATCTCACCTGAATTGTTTCGTAGTCAATCACACACTATTCCAAATTAACATTATATATATTTTTATTTTTATTTAATGAAATATATGAAAAATGATGATTGAGAATTAGAAATAAAAAATTGTTCCTTACATGTAGATGTTATGAAAATAGTAAATGTAGTTAATGAAGAAGATAAATTCCCTCCCAAAAGAGTCTTCTTAAGAAAACAGTGATGGACTAGTTATATATATATATAATTCACACACTCCATAATATGTTTTTACTCCCCCTTATACCCATTTTTGGAATATATATTGTTCTCAATTACTTCCAAGTGAACTTAATGCACCTCCTCAATCGGGGTAGAATGGTTTTAGAATAAGAAGCAAAACCTTAAATGAAATCAACATATATTATAGATCATACTCAAATTAACCAGGAGAAAATTTAATCACTTACTCTATCATAAGAACCATATTGATACCTCAGTCCAGTTACTCAGTATAAGGCAAATTAAAGATCATAGTGGATAATGAGAGAAAGAGAGAGAATAAAATAACATTATTATAACAAGAATATGTGTTACATGAAAATTAATGGAAACAATATATAATGTAGAAAATAACATACTAGAATCCCCAACATGATTACTTAGTGAAGTGGTTGATCAACCTTATAGTATCATAGAATATATATTTATAGGCCTAGGAAACTAATGTACTAAGCCAATTGAATCTCCAAAATCACTTCTTCTAATTGAGTGAAATTTATTCTCTCCAATTTAGATGAATTTTATGAATTTAATTTCATGTGTATATCTTCGTTTGAATTACTATCAAAGAGAGAAAACAAGGATGTTGATATACCCTTATTTTAGTACATATATAGCTTAGGATATATCTACATTTGACTTTTATCATTCTATTTATATAAATTCCACAAGGATTATGACTCAGTACTTTCTGTTGATTTCGTTGGGATGCACACACATGGAATGGTTTCCATAGACAAGATTGAATCATCAGCGTTTCAACCCTGTAATTACTCTATTACCCTATAAAATCATACTAATATTATAGGATGAGGAAATTTCAATTTAATTCATCTTTTTATTCATGAATGTTTGAAGACCATGATGAGATTAATTTACCGAAAACAACCTGTTTTCCCTATCAACTCAAATCTTCAGTTAATTGGGTTTTATCCATTTACTCATTATCCATTTCCCAAAGCACATAAATGACTTGTGGATTTTAAATAATACCATAAATATTAGTGTCACATTATTCTTCCCAAATAGTGATTCATATCCTCAACTCTTAATGAATTGATAATGGAGACTTCAGCTTTTTCTAGTCCTTCAATCGTTGAAAGCATATTCATGGTCAGAGGAATAGAACTATGTGCTGATATAAGCATAGTGAAATAATTGGTATCATGTTGATGTTATAGGAATTATACTATAAGTGATTGATGATATAAGAATCATGTAGTGGTGGTATGAAATTTTTGGTGTTTATGTATTGGAATGAGCTGATAGTATCCGATTAAAGATGTTGTAGCACACTGAATGTAGGACTCTAACGATAGTGTCTGGCGGTATGAGGCTATTTGTAGAAAGGACATGGTAGTATAAAGACTCTATTAAACTATGTAAATGTTTTATCTTCTGGTATCATGATATTTCTCTGTAGGGTATTCTTCTTCCATCATTCGACTTCAAAGAGTGTATTGTTTGAGCTTCTATTAGCATTTATAGTGGTTCAGGGCTTTATCACTGGCCATCGATGGTGGGATTGAGATCGATCTAGGGCTATAATTTTAGAATTTGGTGACTATATGGGTATTATAGTGCGTTTTAGGGGTGTGGAGAAGTGTATTTGATGTTATGGATATATATGAGCAGAGGTGTCTGATATCAATCTGATATAGTGATGTTTCAGTAATTTTGAGAAATTCCCCATAAAAAGGTGTCCCACATTAGAGATCTCAGAATCCAAATACTCACATATCATGTTATATTTTCTTTACTCATCTGAAATGACATTCTACATGGGATAGTATTGAAAATTCACTCACATAGCTCAAATCGCATGGGCCTATGCCGACACACATGGCCCCAACAGGCCTCGGCGTGACCCATGCATGTGCTCTGCGAGTATCTTGGTTATCTTGTGCACGAACCAACACAATATTCTTGGTGTTACCTGAACATTTCTTTGTCTTAGGGGTTCCTAATTGTATACATCTGATTCTACATATTGCACAAAAATGAAAAAATAATAATTTTGTGAAATTTCATAAAAACGGACATTGAATATCTTAAGTAAAATAAATATCAAAAATAATATTTTTATTTCCATTTTCCAAAATTGTTTTTAAACAATATAATTATAAAAAATGATATAATAACTTAAATAATGGGTATGTTTTATTGAAATTATTTATTTTAAATTAAAATTTTAATGCAAAAAATATGTAAATCAGTTATACACATAGTTAAACTCTTATTTTCCTTAAGGATTACATCTCAATAAAAATTAAGGAGGTACACAATTCTTAAATATAATAAAATTTTAAGTAATAAAAATAACTAATTATCAATAGAAATAAAAAATTTCAATTTACAAATAAAATTATAATAAAAATTAACAAATTTCAAATAATCTATGAAAATTATGCATTTTAAATTCCCCCATTAGAAACTAGATAGTACTCTCCTTACATGAACATATCATAATTAATTATTATTATTAATAGAAGTTTGTGACTTAACTCACAGTAAATTTTCTTCTCTCATCGCTCTTTATATATATTCAAGTAGAATTATTTTGACTCTATAAGTAAATGGTAATTTTACAATGTCTTGAAAAGGACCTATAATCTCCACCCCATAGAGACAAAAATCATTTGAAATAACGAGGAAAATTCAATTATGGTTATAATGACTATAAGGATTAAGGATGGGGAGTATTGATTTTATAAAACATTAAACCCCAATGAGAATTTTAACTATAAATCATAAAGTTTGATATTAAAATAAATGTGTAATGAAAATAATCCCTTCTCTAAATAATTACAGCCACTTCCCAAAGCCAAAATCAGTGGTCATGAAATAATACAAGCTTAATGAATGATGTATACCCACCAGAAATATCCCTACCATTTTTAAATTTTTTCAACTAATTTTATATATTTTTTTCAATTTTGATTTTTATTCTAAGAATTAATCTCATATCCACAACCTAGCCTTTTTTAATAGAAATACATGTTCTGATAATTATTTTTTTTTATTCAACAAACTCACAACTCAATCCTTTTTAATTTTGTTTTTCTTTTTTGAAGAGGGTTAGAAATTGAATAAACTGATTGAATAATAGGAATTACTCCCAATACCAAAATGATGACCCCACTCATTTTCCCTATATTGTAGTTCATCCCTTATATTATGACATACCTCAACCCCACATCAAATTTCAAATAATATTTGAATGTAAATAGTAGAGTAGGAATAGATATAATTTCCCTATAATGAATCTAATTATTAACATGGTCATCCATGGATTCTATGAGAGGAAAAAGGATTAACTTAATATGTGGTATCAATGATAAGGGTTTAATCAATAAACATTTCATAGTCATATTAAATTTGATTTAGTATAATCATAACTTTGACAAAATATAATGAATATTTATTAGGATTCATGCCCTATTATTTCTCAAGAAATATTGGAAAGGTAAAAATGGAAAAAATTAAGTCAATAAATACTCTCAATAATGAGAAATATTTTTTTAAAAACTGATGAATAAAAATAAAAAAAAATAAATAAACATGTATATCAAAAATTAAAAGACCGAATAATGGAATGGAATTTTCATTGGGAAAAATTAATAGATTCCCTCAAATCAGGAATATTCATAATAAAATTCATTCCTTCACCCTAATCATTAAATACACAATTTTACTAATTAAAAATCAATACAATATATATCTAAAACATGAAATTAGGGGATTTCTATTAAAATCAACTCTCTTGTATAAACCAAGTAGTGATAAATGTTTTTATGGGGGCTTTAAAATTCACTTTTACTTCCCAATACTGATATTTTAACATATAGGGATTGAAATTCAAAATATTATAAAATTTAATTCCTTTTGAAATTAATATCAAGTCACCCACCTTATTCCTAGACTAACTATTGTGTTTTTCATGTTTCATCATCTTCATGGACCTATAGAAGAAATTTTCTCATTTAACTCTAAGGACGACTCCATTAAAGTACAATAAGTTAGAGGTGAATTAGGTTTCATACTAATATATTACATAAACTAATTCATAATAATTAAATTTAAATATAATTTCTTTTAAATAAAATAAAATAAAAGATGTACAACTATGGGTTTGATCCAAAAATGGGCCCTTGGTTATTGCAACCTCCAGAAATATAGTACCAGCTATGATCCAAAATTTTCTTATGGGTAGAGTATATTTGATTTTTGACAAAAATATTTATTCCTCATATTTTAAACTCACTGTTCTTTATTTTTATGGATATAATAGCACACTTAATAAACCCCAATTGAAATAAGATAAAACATATGTGGTGGGGAAATATAAAATATAGCTCATATATCATTTCGGTTGATTCTTTCACAACATCATCTTCATTGTCTATTATTTTATTGAGGTATGTATTATCAATGGAATAATCAATGGGAATTGATGAATTTTATTTTATTAAGTAAAATTATATCATATAGAACCATTTATAAAATAATCTTATTCACTATATGTACCATATGTCTCTATTTTATTTAGTATATCAACATGGATCATTATATGGACATCTTATAATAATTATTAAATATGTGTTGGGGGATCTAGTTATTCATTATCAGGTGAATCATTTTTAACATTATCATTCTCCAAGAAAAATAAATGTTTCTTAGATTAGAAATTTCAAAAAATGAGAGGTGATACTTGTAACACCCGAGACTTTTATGTTATATAAATCATCAAAGGAATCCTTTTCTACACAACACTTGCTTGGCTTTCTTTACACGAAATCGTGACCTTCCTCGATAGCTTGTGTCGTACGCAATACCGAGTTTCACTAAACAACGATATGCTATTAAAATATTATTAAAACTAGCCATTATGAATAGTAATAACCACTTTTTGAAATTTTATAAATTTTAGTTTTCCAAATGGACTTCATTTTTGGATTTGGAATATCGAAATTAGCCTAGGGTGAAATTTTTTTATTTTTCTGAAAACTTTCAATTTTTGATGAATAGTGAAACCACTATGTGGTAGGTTAAAAACTGAATTTTGCATAAAACTTAATTTTACCGCTTCTGTGAAAAGAATTTCTAAAATCCCACAGACATGGTTTATATTAGTAAGTAAAATGTTGTTCAATGAGATATAAATAATTTTTTGGTGAATAGTAACTTTTTACTTTTTTTACCGCGGTTAATAGTAAATAGGGTAACTAAGGTTAAATATGATATTAATATTACACTAACACATGTCCTAATTATATTTGGTAAGTTTAATTCGACCAAAAACAACTTTATGAATATAATATGACCATTTAGGTCCACCTGGATTAGATTATGACATTTAATATTATTTTATTTAATGAATAGTTAAAATAGTTAAAATCAATGTTTAATAACTAAAACAAATTTAATATGGGGTTATACATAAGATAATTTCAATTATAAATATTCATTAGAAAGCTAAAATTATTTCCTAAATAATGATATTTTATTTATAATTTTTAGACTTTAAATAAATTAATTTATTTTATGACATAACGATGATTCAGTAATTATCCTTTTAAGGAAATGTTAACATAATTGATGTTATAAATGCCCAAATAAATGTAATTTGAGACTTTTTATGAATTACACTAAATTTATAGGTAATTATGATATATTATTGTTGATTTAATCAACTTGGTTAGAACATATAATTCTATTATGACTTTCACAAAAATCATATATCAAATAGTGTCAAATTTGACACAAAATAGTTTTTAAATCAAATATTATATTATTAATTGTTATTTTATTCCTAAAAATCTAAGGTTCGGCAAAATGACTTAGATAAGGATATATATATTAATAATAAACAACTTGGGGTTCGTTTGGCTTGTTATAGTAAGTGTATTAACCAAATAGTGTAATAAAACAAAAAAAACACGGTAAAAGTTAAATTATTTAACTTAGAGTTAAATCTAATTGATAAGGTTAAAATAATAACCTAAACTTGTCTAAATCCTATTTGTTGATATTATTTCGACCCATCCCCACTTTAGCTCCGATATAAGACCCTTTGGAACCATTATAAACCAATTTTCACTTTAATATAAAATAATATTTTGAGGTATTCCTAAGGTGCCCCTCTCCTCCCTTATAAAAGGGCACCTCCTCCCCCTCCTCCTCACAGCAATTTGAGCACTCAAGCTCGGCCAACCCCTGCCAAAATCCCTTCTCCACTTCCCTAGAATAATCCTAGAGGTCCTGGTATTATTCAAAGACCAATCTTAGTTCCCTAAGTGGAGGATTCAAAGAGGCGTTTCAAAGAAGAGGTAATATCCATTACCGATCTTTTCAATTTAATTCTTCTTCAACTTCTTCTTATTTAGTTGTTTCAGGATAAATTAATAACCTCAGTATTACTTAAATACTGATATGTTATTATAAATATGAAACAACCCTAATTCATCTTCTATACATCCTATGGAAAAATGAAATCACCGCGCGTGCGTACGTACAGAATATCGTCTCCACGCTGTGGTGTAATCTATTTTCCACCATCACCTTACAAGGATGGGTATAATGGTGTAATGAGTAACTATATATGATTATTATAAAGTGATATTGTCACTGAAATAGTATAAATACACTTAAAAACAATTCCACGATCATGGGAACAATATCATTGCTCGTGCGTACGTACAGAATACCGTCTCCACGATGTGATGCGACTCGTTCTACATGATCATAATTACATAGTAATTATATAAATTAATTGAATGAATAAATATGATATATGTTACACTAATACCATTCTGGATATAAGTTATCTATAACCTTAAAAGAATAATAAAAATTTATTTGGCAAAACACGAATAAGAACAAAAGGCAATAAAGACCCGAGTAATAAGTAACAATGAAATATCACTAATAAGAAGCTAAGAATATGACCATATATGATATCATATCAATATGTATGATTCTGGAATAAGTCAATATAATTATATAAACTATTATACAGGAGCATCGAACACACACAAAGCAAATCGGACCTAAGTTAAGGGAAAATCTCGCAATCTCAATTTTTATCTGAGATTGTTTATACTTCATAATTTACTAGGGAATATTTATTATCCACATCCATGTATCCTCAATATGTAATATTTATATCCTTATAAAGTATTTTATATCCAATTTTACCCTTCGATGAGTTTTTAGTAATGAATATGAAATGAATCTTTGTCATTTTTCGTACGAGGTACTTTTTTGGCTTTTCCGACAAAAGTACGAGAAGAAGGTTTTTTTTAACATATACAGCATGAATGGATTTTTAAAACATTATTTCCATTAAGCTTCCTTTACAAGTTTTAGATTTTATTTTTAATCAGCTTCTTTTAGTTTAATGTTGTATGACATGTTACTAAAGGAAAAATGTTTTTGAAGTAGAAAGGATATTTTCCTCAAGAATGGAGTTCAAGTGTTTTATCAAAATTATTTTCCATATAAGATAATAAAGGTTATATTTATATCCTTATTATTACATGGATTTGATTATGTTGTGATGGAAATATTTTTATGAATTACTTTATGAATTGTTTTATGATGTCACGATGTTTAAGATTCCCATTTTTTATTACATGGGTTATGTAATGATGTATGATTTATGATTTTGTGGAACACATAAGAATGGTATCATTATGAGATGTGTGGGACCTATATCTCCCTCCAATGCATTGGGTAAAGATTTTATATCTCATGATATAGACATGGCTGGAACGGTAGGTTATACCGGTTCAGTGAAACAGGACTGAAACAAGGGTGACTCAGTTCAGAAAGGGACTTTGTCCACTAAGATAGTCTTGGCAATGATTCTTGACTAACAAGAAATTATTCTCTATGATTATGTGTGTATGCCACAATGTTTCATGTTTTATGTTATAATTGTTGTGATTACATTTCACTGCCATGATTTATCCCATGTTATGAAATTATGATCTCTTTTGCAGGTTAAGATTTCCAAAAGTTATGTGCTTATGTATAAGATGTGATTGATATTTCTTTTGTTTACCCTTACTGAGAATTTGAGCTCACCCTTTTGTATGTTTTCTTTCCCCAGGTCAGGAAGAAGGATATTAAGTAAGATATGCCAAAAGGGACTATAGATATGTTGAAATAAATGGGAGACAGTATAGACGCTTTATGAACCAGTTGTTTATGTTTCCCAGTTTCTAAAGACACTATACCTATACGGTCCTTTCGTTGTTTTGTTATATGTTGTAATATGTATGCTTCAATTTTGAAGTATTTACAATGTATGTAATGTATGGGTCATTATAGTTGGTATCAGAGGAAAGGTATAGTCAACCTTTGGAAACTAGGATGTGAAAGCCTTAGTAAGAACCCTAAGGATATGTCTAAGCATAGAACACAATATTAGTGTTTTAGAAATGACCATGAATAACCTAGGATAAGACCTTAAGTGTGAAATTTTATTCTTGATTATGTGGTTTTCCTATTATAATTAGTGTTGCTCACACTATTCTTCTTTGTTTTAGTCAATGGCTGGAACCCGAAGGAACCGTGTTAATGCGGAATGCGACGGGCAATGCAATGATTGTCCCCCTAAGAAACCAAACATTATGGGAGCTGGAATGAAAAATCTTGTAGCCATGCTCACACAACTTTCTCAAGGTATGAATCATGCAGGACTTCCAAACGAGCAAAGGAAGAAGCAACATTCTGTTGAATCCTTCATGAGGCAGCATCCACCTTCTTTCAGCAGGTCTACTGATCCATTAGTTACTGAACAATGGATTAGTACAACTGAAAATATATTTTCAGTTCTTCAATGTTATGAACATGATAAAGTCATCCTAGGAGTGTATCGTTTAGAAGGAGATGCTGATCAATGGAGGAATCTTATTAAGAATTTGAGGCAAAGGGATGAAATTGAGTCCATGGAATGAGACGAGTTCAAGAACTTATATTTCAATAAGTACATCCCTCGTATTCTCCGAACAAAGATGGATAAAGAGTTTCTTGAACTAAAGCAAAAGGGTGATGAATCTGTTGGTACCTATGAAGAAAATTTTACAAGACTTGCAAGGTACGCTTCTGGTATTATTATCCAACCTGAGAGTAAGATCGATCGATTCTTTAGTGGCTTAAAACCAAGTCTTCGAAAGGCGTTAGCCACAAGGGACTTCAATAGCTATGAGGAAATCGTTCGATGTGCTCTCAATGTCGAGATGGAGATTGGAGTAACCCATCAGTCATATGGGTTTGATAAGAAGAGGAAAATGGAATTCGATGGAAAATCTAAAGAGCACACTGAAAAGAAGATGAGATTTCCCTTATGCTCAAAGTGTGGAAACAAACATGGAGGGAGTTGTCTTAAAGGGACAAGTAAATGTTTCAAATGTGGAAAGGAAGGTCATCGGGCATTTGAATGCCACGATGATGGGAAGAAGATGTGTAATGATGCAAAAAAAGTAAGGGATACACAGGATAAACCTACTACACTTCAATGTTTCAAGTGCAAGGAGATGGGGCATTATGCCAATAAATGCCTTAATCCAAGGGTTGATGATGATGGTCGACATCAACAAACTCTCAAGGCTAAAGACAAAGGAAAGTCACATGAAATTTCTATCAGTGATGTGGAGTACGATAACGATGTGGTGAAAGGTACACTTACCATCCACTCTAAAGTAGAAAATGTTTTATTTGATTCTGGATCCACCCACTCTTTTATTTTTGAAGAATTTTCTAAGGGTATCACCGTATTACCTCAACAATTAGATGTTGAGTTAGCTGTGACAACACCTAATGGCATAACGGTCGCATCAAAAGTTTATAATTCTTCTCCGATCGAAGTTTGGGGGAAAGTGCTTCCTGCAAATCTTGTGATCCTTCCTATAGTGGAATTTGATGTGATTCTTGGAATGGATTGGAATTCTTTATATGGAGCTCATATCAATTGACAAAGTAGGTAAGTCACATTTCATATTCCAGATCAATTTATGATCATCTATCAATGCAAGGATGAACATAACCTTCCAGTGGATATTTCTTCCATTTTATGGGTATTGATTCAACTAAATGAAGGTTATTTATCTCAAATGGTTGGTGACAAACTCACGATTAAGAATATGCCCATCGTACGGGAGTTTGATGATGTCTTTCCGGAGGAATTAACAGGACTTCCACCAAATCGTGAAGTTGAGTTCTCAATAGAACTCGTACCGGGTGCTTTGCCTATTTCAAAGACACCTTATAGAATGGCCCCAATTGAGTAGCAGGAATTGAAGAAGCAACTCCAAGAGAATCTTGATAAGGGATTTATACGCCCTACTGCGTCACCTTGGGGAGAACCTATTCTATTTGTTAAGAAGAAAGATGGATCAATGAGGCTCTGCATTGATTATCGAGAACTTAACAAGATCACTATCAAGAAAAAATATCCTCTCCCGCGCATTGATGACCTATTTGACCAACTACGCGGAGCTCAATACTTTTCCAAGATTGATCTCCATTCAGGGTATCATCAATTAAGGGTCAAAAGGGAGGATATACCAAAGACGGATTTATGTACAAGGTATGGACACTATGAATTTATAGTGATGCCATTTGGTCTTACTAATGCCCCTGCTATCTTCATGGATCTGATGAATAGAGTCTTTAGAGACTATCTTGATCAATTTGTGGTAGTCTTTATAAATGATATTCTTGTCTATTCAAAGAGCAAGGAAGAACATGAAGATCACTTGGGAATTATATTGATGACCCTGAGAAAGGAAAAGATTTATGCAAAATTTACCAAGTGTGAATTTTGGCTTCAAAAACATGCATTTTTGAGTCACATAATCTCAAAAGAGGGGATATCTGTGGATCCAGCAAAAACAGAGGTCATCGAAAGATGGTCGAGACCAACAACAGTAACTGAGATCAGAAGTTTTCTTGGTTTGGCTGGATATTATCGACGTTTTGTGAAAGATTTTTCACGATTATCTAATCCACTCACCAAGTTGACTCGGAAAGGAGTTATGTTTGTCTGGACGGAAGAATGTGAAGAGAATTTCAAGGAGTTGAAAAGACGGTTATCCAGTGCACCTATGCTCACACTGCCTTGTAGTGGAGAATGGTTTGTGATCCATAGTGATGCATCCAAGAAGGGATTAGGGTGTTTTCTTATGCAAAATGATATGGTGATAGCTTATGCCTCACGACAGTTGAAAATCCATCAGCAAAATTACCCAACACATGATTTGGAGTTAGCTGCGGTAATCTTTTCATTAAAGATTTGGAGGCATTACCTTTATGGTGAAAGGTGTGATATTTATACTGATCGTAAAAGTTTAAAGTATATTTTCACACAAAAGGTTCTGAATATGCGTCAAAGAAGATGGTTGGAGCTGATTAAGGATTACGACTGCTCAATCCATTACCACCCTAGGAAAGCAAACAACGTGGCAGATGCATTAAGTCGACAAGACCATGCTAGTTTATCCATGATGAGGATCACAAAAGATCCAATATTTATGGATTTACAAAGGATGGATCTTGGAATTATAATGGAAGGGGAAAAATATTATCTTTCTCAAATGAATGTTCAACCATCTATACATGTGAAGATTAAAGAGGCACAGAAAGAAGATGCCGAGTTACAAAAGAAGGTGAGAAATGTTCCTGAGTTCAACCTTCATTGTGATGGGATAATAAAGTTCAGGAATCAGGTTTGTGTTCCTCCCATCCTCGAATTAAATAAGGAGCTGCTGGATGAGGCTCATAGTTCTTCATTCTCTATTCATCCTGGAAGCACGAAGATGTATAGGGACCTGAAAGAGTACTTCTGGTGGGATGGCATGAAAAGAGATGTTGCTGAATATGTCTCTCGATTCTTGGTTTGTCAACAAGTTAAAGCTGAGAGATAGAAGTCTAAGGGGATGTTACAACCATTACCCATACCTGAATGGAAATGGGAAAACATTACTATGGACTTTGTCACAGGACTTCCTAAAACATCCAAAGGCAATAATGCTATCTGGGTCATAGTTGATCATCTTACAAAGTCTGCACACTTCATTGCTATTATAGAGGATTTCTCTCTGGATCAGCTTGCCAGGATATATGTAAAAAAAGTGGTAATATTGCATGGAGTAACACTTTCTATTATATCTGATCGGGATCTGAGATTTACCTCGAAGTTCTGGCGAAGTCTTCAGCATACTCTGGATACAGAGTTGAGTTTCATCACTGCTTATCATCCTCAGACAGATGGTCAGTCTAAGAGAACAATTCAAACCCTAGAAGATATGTTGAGAGCTTGCTCTATGGATTTCAAAGGAGGTTGGGATCAACACCTACCTTTGGTGGAATTTTCTTATAATAATAGATTTCACTCTAGTATTCAGATGGCTCCTTATGAAGCTCTCTATGGAAAGAAATGTAGGACTCCAACTTGTTGGGATGAAGTTGGGGAAAGAAAGCTATTAGGACCCGATCTCATTGATGAAATGGCAGAAAAGGTCAGATCTATTCAACAACACATAAGAGCAGCTCAGAGTCGATAGAAATGTTATGCCGATAGCCGATGAAAAGACCTACAGTTTGAAGTGGGTGATAAAGTGTTCTTACGGATATCTCCCTGGAAGAGAGTCATGAGATTTGGAAAGAAGGGGAAGTTGAGCCCTAGATATATCGGTCCTTTCGAAATACTGGATCGTGTAGGGAAGGTAGCTTACTGATTGGTGCTTCCACCGAATCTCTCTCAAGTTCAGGATGTGTTCCATGTATCTCTCCTGAGAAAGTACATACCTGATCCTTCACATGTACTCATCTCAGAAGTTGTACCGCTGGAGAAAGATCTTTCTTATAAAGAACGACCGATAGAGATTCTGGATTGTAGCGAAAAAGTATTACGAAACAAGACCACTCGCTTGGTGAAAGATTTATGGAGGAACCACCAATTAGAAGAAGCTACATTGGAACTTGAGTATATGATGAGGGAGAGGTATCCTCATCTGTTTGTTACAAAGTAACGAATTTCGAGGGCGAAATTCATTTTAAGGGGGTTAGAATGTAACACCCGAGACTTTTATGTTATATAAATCATCAAAGGAATCTTTTTCTACACAACACTTGCTTGGCATGCTTTACACGAAATCACGGCCTTCCTCGACAGCTTGCATCATACGCAATACCGAGTTTCACTAAACAATGATATGCTATTAAAATATTTTTAAAACTAGCTGTTATGAATAGTAATAAGCACTTTTTGAAATTTTATAAATATTATTTTTCAAAATGGACTTCATTTTTGGATTCGGAATATCGAAATTAGCCTAGGGTGAAATTTTGGTATTTTTATGAAAACTTTCAATTTTTGATGAATAGTGAAACCACTATGTGGTAGGTTAAAAACTGAAGTTTGCATAAAACTTAATTTTACCACTTCTGTGAATGGAATTTCGAAAATCCGACAGACACGGTTGATATCTGTATGTATAATGTGGTTCAATGAGATAAAAATAATTTTTTGGTGAATAGTAACTTTTTACTTTTTTTACCACGGTTAATAGTAAATAGGGTAACTAAGGGTAAATATGATATTACTATTACCCAAACACATGTCCTAATACTATTGGATAAGTGTAATTCGACCAAAAACAACCTTATGAATATAATATGATCATGTAGGTCCACTTGGATTAGATTATGACATTTGATATTATTTTATTTAATGAATAGTTAAAATAGTTAAAATCAAAGTTTAATAACTAAAACATTTTTAATATGGGGTTATACAAAAGATAAATTAGATAATAAATTTTCATTAGAAAGATAAAAATATTTCCTAGATAATGATATTTTATTTATAATTTTTAGACTTTAAATAAATTAATTTATTTATGACACAGCGATGATGCAGTAATTACCCTTTTAAGGAAATGTTAACATAATTGATGTTATAAATGCCCAAATAAATGTAATTTGAGACTTTTTATGAATTACACTAATTATCTAGGTTACTATGATATATTAGTGTTGATTTAATCAACTTGGTTCGAACATATAATTCTATTATTACTTTCACAAAAATCATATATCAAATAGTGTCAAAACTGACACAAAATAGTTTTTAAATCAAATATTATATTATTAATTGTTATTTTATTCCTAAAAATCTAAGGTTCGGCCTAATGACTTAGATAAAGATATATATATTAATAATAAACAACTTTAGGATCTTTTGGCATGTTATAGTAAGTTTATTAACCATATAGTGTAAGAACACAAAAAGACACGGTAAAAGTTAAATTATTTAACTTAGAGTTAAATCTAATTGATAAGGTTAAAATAATAACCTAAACATGTCTAAATCATATTGGTTGATATGCTGTCGACCCATCCCCACTTTATCTCCTAAATAAGACCCTTTGGAACCATTATAAACCGATTTTGACTTTAATATAAAATAATATTTTGAGATATTCCTAAGGTGCCCCTCTTCTCCCTTATAAAAGGGCACCTCCTCCCCCTCCTCCTCACACCAATTTGAGCACTCAAGCTCGGCCAAACCCTGCCAAAATCCCTTCTCCACTTCCCTATAATAGTCCTAGTGGTCCTGGTCTTCTTCAAAGACCAATCTTATTTCCCTAAGTGGAGGATTCAAAGAGGCATTTCAAAGAAGAGGTAATATCCAATACCGATATTTTCAATTTCTTTCTTCTTCGACTTCTTCTTATTTAGTTGTTTCATGATAAAATAATAACATCAGTATTACTTACATACTGATATGTTATTATAAATATGAAACAACCCCAATTCATCTTCTATACATCCTACGGAAACATGAAATCACCGTGCGTGCGTACGTACGGAATACTGTCTCCACGCCGTGGTGTAATCTATTTTCCACCATCACCTTACAAGGATGGGTGTAATGGTGTAATGAGTAACTATATATGATTATAATAAAGTTATATTGACACTGAAATAGTATAAATACACTTAAAAACAATTCCACGATAATGGGAACAATATCATCGCTCGTGCGTACGTATGGAATACCGTCTCCACGACGTGATGCGACTCATTCTACATGACCATCATTACATAGTAATTATATAAATTAATTGAATGAATAAATATGATATATGTTACACTAATACCATTCTTGATATAAGGTATCTATAACCATAAATGAAGAATAAGAATTTATTCGGCAAAACACGCATAAGAACAAAAGGCAATAAAGACCCGAGTAACAAGTAACAATGAAATATCACTAATAAGAAGCTAAGAATATGACCATATATGATATCATATCAATATGTATGATTCTGTAATAAGTCATTATCATTATTTAAACCATTATACAGGAGCTTCGAACATGCACAAAGAAAATCGGACCTAAGGTAAGGGAAAATCTCGCAATCTCATTTTTTATCTGAGATTGTTTATGCTTCATAATTTACTGGGGAATATTTATCATCCACATCCATGTTTCCTCAATATGTAATATTTATATCCTTATACAGTAGTTTATATCCAATTTTACCCTTCGATGAGTTTTTAGTAAAGAATATGAAAGGAATCTTTGTCGTTTTTCGTACGAGGTACTTTTTTTGACTTTTCTAACAAAAGTACGAGAAGAATGTTTTTTTTAACTTATACAGCATGAATGGATTTTTAAAACATTATTTCCAAGAATCTTCCTTTACAAGTTTTCAAGTTTATTTGTAATCAACTTCTTTTAGTTTAATGTTGTATGACATGTTAAATAAGGAAAAATGTTTTTGAAGTAGAAAGGATATTTTCCTCAAGAATGGAGTTCAAGTGTTTTATCAAAATTATTTTCCATATATGATAATAAAGGGTTATATTTCTATCCCTATTATTACATGGATTTGATTATGTTGTGATGGAAATATTTTTATGAATTCCTCTATGAATTGTTTTATGATTTCACGATGTTTAAGATTCCCATTTTTTATTACATGGGTTATGTAATGATGTATGATTTATGATTTTGTGGCACACATAATAATGGTAACATTATGAGATGGGTGGGACCTATATCTCCCTCCAATTAATTGGGTAATGATTTTATATCTCATGAGATAGACATGGCTGGAACGGTAGGTTATACCGGTTCAGTGAAACAGGACTGAAACGAGGGTGACTCGGTTCAGAAAGGGACTTTGTCCACTAAGATAGTCTTGTAAATGAGTCTTGACTAACAAGAAATGATTCTCTATGATTATGTGTGTATGCCACAAAGTTTCATGTTTTAAGTTATGATTAATGTGATTACATTTCACTGCCATGATTTATCCCATGTTATGAAATTATGATCTCTTTTGCAGGTTAAGATTTCCAAAAGATATGTGCTTATGTATATGATGTGATTGATATTTCTTTTGTTTACCCTTACTGAGCATTTGAGATCACCCTTTTATATTTTTTCTTTCCCCTGGTCTGGAAGAAGGTTATTAAGTAAGATATGCCAAAAGGGACTATAGATATGATGAAATAAATGGGAGACAGTGTAGACGCTTTATGAACCATTTGTTTATGTTTCCCTGTTTCTAAAGACATTATACCTATACGGTCCTTTTGTGGTTTTGTTATATGTTGTAATATGTATGCTTCAATTTTGAAGTATTAACAATGTATGTAAAGTATGGGTCGTTATAGTTGGTATCAGAGGAAAGGTATAGTCAACCTTTGGAAACTAGGATGTAAAAGCCTTAGTAAGAACCCTAAGGATAAGTCTAAGCATAGAACACAATCTTACTGTTTTAGAAATGGCCATGAATATCCTAGGATAAGACCTTAAGTGTGAAATTTTATTCTTGATTATGTGGTTTTCCTATTATAATTAGTGTTGCTCACACTATTCGTCTTGGTTTTAGTCAATGGCAGGAACCTGAAAGAACCGTGTTAATGCGGAATGCGACGGGCAATGCAATGATTGTCCCCCTGAGCAACCAAACGTTATGGGAGATGGAATGAAAAATCTTTTAGCCATGATCACACAACTTTCTCAAGCTATGAATCATGCAGGACTTCCAAACGAGCAAAGGAAGGAGCAACATTCTGTTGAATCCTTCATGAGGCAGTGTCCACCTTCTTTCAGCGGGTCTACTGATCCATTAGTTGCTGGACAATGGATTAGTACTACTGAAAAGATATTTTCAGTTCTTCAATGTTTTGAACATGATAAAGTCATCCTTGCAGTGTATCGTTTAGAAGGAGATGCTGATCAATGGTGGAATCTTATTAAGAATACGAGGAAAAGGGATGAAATTGAGTCCATGGAATGGGACGAGTTCAAGAAATTATTTTTCAATAAGTACTTCCCTCGTATTATCCGAACAAAGATGTAGAACGAGTTTCTTGAACTAAAGAAAAAGGATGATGAATCTGTTGGTACCTATGAAGAAAATTTTACAAGAATTGCAAGGTACGCTTCTGGTATTATTATCCAACCTGAGAGTAAGATTGATCGATTCTTTAGTGGCTTAAAACCAAGTCTTCAAAGGGCGTTAGCCATAAGGGACTTCAATAGCTACGAGGAAATCATTCGATGTGCTCTCAAAGTCGAGATGGAGATTGGAGTAACCCATTAGTCATATGGGTTTGATATGAAGAGGAAAATGGAATTCAATGGAAAATTTAAAGAGCACACTAAAAAGAAGATGAGCTTTCCCTTATGCTCAAAGTGTGGAAAGAAACATGGAGGGAGTTTTCTTAAATAGACAAGTAAATGTTTCAAATGTTGAAAGGAAGGTCATCGGGCATTTGAATGCCGCGATGATGGGAAGAAGATGTCTAATGATGCAAAAAAAGGAAGGGATACACAGAATGAACCTACTACACTTAAATGTTTCAAGTGCACAGAGATGGGGCATTATGCCAATAAATTCACTAATCCAAGGGTTGATGATGATGGTTGACGTCAACAAACTCTCAAGGATAAAGACAAAGGAAATTCACATGCAATTTCTATCAGCGATGTGGAGTACGATAACGATGTGGTGAAAGGTACACTTACCATCCACTCTAAAGTAGCGAATGTTTTATTTGATTCTGGATCCACCCAATCTATTATTTCTGAAGAATTTTCTAAGGGTATCACCGTATTACCTCAACAATTAGATGTTGAGTTAGCTGTGAAAACACCTAATGGCACAACAGTCGCATCAAAAGTTTATAATTTTTCTCCGATCGAAGTTTGTGGGAAAGTGCTTCCTGAAAATCTTGTGATCCTTCTTGTAGTGGAATTTTATGTGATTCTTGGCATGGATTGGCTTTCTTTATATGGAGCTCATATCAATTGCCAAAGAAGGGAAGTCACATTTCATATTCCAGATCAATTTATGATCATCTATCAATGCAAGGATGAACATAACCTTCCAGTGGAAATTTCTTCCATTTTATGGGTATTGATTCCACTAAATGAAGGTTATTTATCTCAAATGGTTGGTGAGAAACTCATGATTAAGAATATTCCCATCGTACGGGAGTTTGATGATGTCTTTCCGGAGGAATTACCGGGACTTCCACCAAATCGTGAAGTTGAGTTCTCAATAGAACTCGTACCGGGTGCTTTGCCTATTGCAAAGACACCTTATAGAATGGCCCCAATTGAGTTGTAGGAATTGAAGAAGCAACTCCAAGAGAATCTTGATAAGGGATTCATATGCCCTAGTGTGTCACCTTGGGGAGCACCAGTTCTATTTGTTAAGAAGAAAGATGGATCAATGAGACTCTGCATTGATTATCGAGAAATTAACAAGATCACTATCAATAACAAATATCCTCTCCCACGCATTGATGACCTATTTGACCAACTACACAGAGATCAATACTTTTCCAAGATTGATCTTCGTTCAGGGTATGATCAATTAAGGGTCAACAGGGAGGATATACCAAAGATGACTTTCTGTACAAGGTATGGACACTATGAATTTATAGTGATGCCATTTGGTCTTACTAATGCCCCTGCTATCTTCATGGATCTGATGAATAGAGTCTTTAGAGACTATCTTGATCAATTTGTGGTAGTCTTTATAGACGATATTCTTGTCTATTCAAAGATAAAGGAAGAACATGATGATCACTTGAAAATTATATTGAAGACCCTGATAAAGGAAAAAGATTTATGCCAAATTTACCAAGTGTGAATTTTGGCTTCAAAAAGTAGCATTTTTGGGTCACATAATCTCAAAATAGGGGATATCTGTGGATCCAGCAAAAACAGAGGTTATCGAAAGATGGTCGAGACCAACAAAAGTAACTGAGATCCGAAGTTTTCTTGGTTTGGCTGGATATTATCGATGTTTTGTGAAAGATTTTTCACGATTATCTAATCCACTCACCAAGTTGACTCGGAAAGGAGTTAAGTTTGTCTGGACGGAAGAATGTGAAGATAATTTCAAGGAGTTGAAAAGACGGTTATCCAGTGCACCTGTGCTCACACTGCCTTGTAGTGGAGAATGTTTTGTGATCCATAGTGATGCATCCAAGAAGAGATTAGGGTGTGTTCTTATGCAAAATGATATGGTGATAGCTTATGCCTCACGAAAGTTGAAAATCCATGATCAAAATTACCCAACACATGATTTGGAGTTAGCTGCGGTAATCTTTGCATTAAAGATTTGGAGGCATTACCTTTATGGTGAAAGGTGTGATATTTATACTGATCATAAAAGTTTAATGTATATTTTCACACAAAAGGAGCTGAATATGCGTCAAAGAAGATGGTTGGAGCTGATTAAGGATTACGACTGCTCAATCCATTACCACCTTGGGAAAGCAAACAAGGTGGCAGATGCGTTAAGTCAACAAGACCATGCTATTTTATCCATGATGAGGATCACAAAAGATCCAATATTTATGGATTTAGAAAGGATGGATCTTGGAATTATAATGGAAGGGGAAAAATCTTATCTTTCTCAAATGAAAGTTCAACCATCTGTACATGTGAAGATTAAAGAGGCACAGAAAGAAGATGTCAAGTTACAAAAGAAGGTGAGAAATGTTCTTGAGTTCAACCTTGATTGTGATGGGATAATAAAGTTCAGAAATCGGGTTTGTGTTCCTCCCATCCTAGAATTAAAGTAGGAGATTCTGGATGAGGCTCATAGTTCTTCATTCTCTACTCATCCTGGAATCACGAAGATGTATAGGGAACTGAAAGAGTACTTCTGGTGGGATGGCATGAAAAGAGATGTTGCTGAATATGTCTCTCGATGCTTGGTTTGTCAACAAGTTAATGCTGAGAGACAGAAGTCTAAGGGGATGTTACAACCATTACCCATACCTGAATGGAAATGGGAAAACATTACTATGGACTTTGTCACAGGACTTCCTAAAACATCCAAAGGCAATAATGCTATCTGGGTCATAGTTGATCGTCATACAAAGTCTGCACACTTCATTGCTATTAGAGAGGATTTATCTCTGGATCAGCTTGCCAAGATATATTTATAGGAAGTGGTAAGATTGCATGGAGTACCACTTTCTATTATATCTGATCGGGATCCGAGATTTACCTCGAAGTTCTGTTGAAGTCTTAAGCATACTCTGGATACAGAGTTGAGTTTCAATACTGCTTATCATCCTCAGACAGACGGTCAGTCTGGGAGAACTATTCAAACCCTAGAAGATATGTTGAGAGCTTGCTCTATGGATTTCAAAGTAGGTTGGGATCAAAACCTACATTTGGTGGAATTTTCATATAATAATAGCTTTCACTCCAGTATTCAGATGGCTCCTTATTAAGCTCTCTATGGAAAGAAATGCAGGACTCCAACTTGCTGTGATAAAGTTGGGGAAAGAAAGCTATTAGGACCTGATCTCATTGATGAAATGGCAGAAAAGGTCAGATCTATTCAAAAACACATAAGAGAAGCTCAGAGTCGACAGAAAAGTTATGCCGACAGCCGAACAAAAGACTTAGAGTTTGAAGTTGGCGATAAAGTGTTCTTACGGATATCTCCCTGGAAGAGAGTCATGAGATTTGGAAAGAAGGGGAAGTTGAGCCCTAGATATATCGGTCCTTTCAAAATACTGGATCGTGTAGGGAAGGTAGCTTACCGATTGGCGCTTCCACCGAATCTCTCTCAAGTTCACGATGTGTTCCATGTATCTCTCCTGAGAAAGTACATACCTGATCCTTCACAAGTACTCAGCTCAGAAGTTGTACCACTGGAGCAAGATCTTTCGTATAAAGAACGGCCGATAGAGATTCTAGATCGTAGCGAAAAAGTTTTACGAAACAAGACCACTCGCTTGGTGAAAGTTTTATGGAGGAACCACCAATTAGAAGAAGCTACATGGGAACTTGAGGATGTGATGAGGGAGAGGTATCCTCATCTGTTTGTTACAAAGTGACGAATTTCGAGGGAGAAATTCATTTTAAGGGGGGTAGAATGTAACACCCGAGACTTTTATGTTATATAAATCATCAAAGGAATATTTTTATACACAACACTTGCTTGGCTTGCATTACACGAAATCGTGACCTTCCTCGACAGCTTGCGTCGTACGCAATACAGAGTTTCACTAAACAACGATATGCTATTAAAATATTATTAAAACTAGCTGTTATGAATAGTAATAACCACTTTTTGAAATTTTATAAATTTTATTTTTCAAACTGGAATTCATTTTTGGATTCGGAATATCAAAATTAGCCTAGGGTGAAATTTTGGTATTTTTCTGAAAACTTTCAATTTTTGATGAATAGTGAAACCACTATGTGGTAGGTTAAAAATTGAATTTTGCATAAAACTTAATTTTACCGCTTCTGTGAATGGAATTTTTAAAATCCGATAGACACGGTTGATTTCAGTAAGTAAAATGTGGTTCAATGAGATAAAAATAATTTTTTGGTGAATAGTAACTTTTTACTTTTTTTACCGCGGTTAATAGTAAATAGGGTAACTAAGGGTAAATATGATATTACTATTACCCTAACACATGTCCTAATTCTATTGGATAAGTGTAATTCGAACAAAAACAACCTTATGAATATAATATGACCATTTAGGTCCACTTGGATTAGATTATGACATTTAATATTATTTTATTTAATGAATAGTTAAAATAGTTAAAATCAATGTTTAATAACTAAAACATTTTTAATATGGGGTTATACATAAGATAAATTCGATTATACATATTCATTAGAAATATAAAAATATTTCCAACATAATGATATTTTATTTATAATTTTTAGACTTTAAATAAATTAATTTATTTATGACATAACGATGATGCAGTAATTACCCTTTTAAGGAAATGTTAACATAATTGATGTAATAAATGCCCAAATAAATGTAATTTGAGACTTTTTATGAATTCCAATAATTTTCTAGGTTACTATGATATATTAGTGTTGATTTAATCAACTTGGTTAGAACATATATTTCTATTATGACTTTCACAAAAATCATATATCAAATAGTGTCAAAATTGACACAAAATAGTTTTTAAATCAAATATTATATTATAAATTGTTATTTTATTCCTAAAAATCTATGGTTCTGCTCAATGACTTATATAAAGATATATATATTAATAATAAACAACTTGGGGTTCGTTTGGCTTGTTATAGTAAGTGTATTAACCATATAGTGTAAGAAAACAAAAAGACACGGTAAAAGTTAAATTATTTAACTAAGAGTTAAATCTAATTGATAAGGTTAAAATAATAACCTAAACTTGTCTAAATCCTATTGGTTGATAGGATTTCTACCCATCCCCACTTTATCTCCTAAGTAGGACCCTTTGGAACCATTATACACCGATTTTGACTTTAATATAAAATAATATTTTGAGATATTCCTAAGGTGCCCCTCTCCTCCCTTATAAAAGGGAACCTCCTCCCCCTCCTCCTCACACCAATTTGAGCACTCAAGCTCGGCCAACCCCTGCCAAAATCCCTTCTCCACTTCCCTAGAATAATCCTAGAGGTCCTGGTCTTCTTAAAAGGCCAATATTAGTTACCTAAGTGGAGGATTCAAAGAGGCGTTTCAAAGAAGAGGTAATATCCATTACCGATCTTTTCAATTTCTTTCTTCTTCAACTTCTTCTTATTTAGTTGTTTCATGATAAATTAATAACATCAGTATTACTTACATACTGATATGTTATTATAAATATGAAACAACCCTAATTCATCTTATATCCATCCTACGGAAAAATGTAATCACTGCGCGTGCGTATGTACGGAATACCATCTCCACGCCGTGGTGTAATCTATTTTCCACCATCACCTTACAAGGATAGGTATAATGGTGTAATGAGTAACTATATATGATTATTATAAAGTGATATTGACACTGAAATAGTATAAATACACTTAAAAACAATTCCACGATCATGGGAACAATTTCATCGCTCGTGCGTACGTACGGAATACCGTCTCCACGATGTGATGTGACTCGTTCTACATGATCATCATTACATAGTAATTATGTAAATGAATTGAATGAATAAATATGATATATGTTACACTAATAAAATTCTGGATATGAGGTATCTATAACCTTAAAATAAGAATAAGAATTTATTCGGCAAAACACGCATAAGAACAAAAGGCAATAAAGACCCGAGTTACAAGTAACAATGAAATATCACTAATAAAAAGCTAAGAATATGACCATATATGATATCATATCAATATGTATGATTTTGTAATAAGTCAATACCATTATTTAAACCATTATATAGGAGCTTTGAACACGCACAAAGCAAATCGGACATAAGGTAAGGGAAAATCTCGCAATCTCAATTTTTATCTGAGATTGTTTATACTTCATAATATACTGGGGAATATTTATCATCCACATCCATGTTTCCTCAATATGTAATATTTATATCCTCCTACAGTAGTTTATAAAAAATTTTACCCTTCGATGAGTTTTTAGTAAGGAATATGAAAGGAATCTTTGTCGTTTTTCGTACGAGGTACTTTTTTTGACTTTTCCGACAAAAGTACGAGAAGAATGTTTTTTTTAACTTATACGGAATGAATGGATTTTTAAAACATTATTTCCAAGAAGCTTCCTTTACAAGTTTTCAAGTTTATTTTTAATCAACTTATTTTAGTTTAATGTTGTATGACATGTTAAGAAAGGGAAAATGTTTTTGAAGTAGAAAGGATATTTTCCTCAAGAATGGAGTTCAAGTGTCTTATCAAAATTATTTTCCATCTAAGATAATAAAGGGCTCTATTTCTATCCCTATTATTACATGGATTTGATTATGTTGTGATGGAAATATTTTTAGGAATTCCTTTATGAATTGTTTTATGATGTCACGATGTTTAAGATTCCCATTTTTTATTACATGGGTTATGTAATGATGTATGATTTATGATTTTGTGGCACACATAAGAATGGTATCATTATGAGATGGGTGGGACCTATATCTCACTCCAATGCATTGGGTAAAGATTTTATATCTCATGAGATAGACATGTCTAGAATGGTAGGTTATATCGGTTCAATGAAACAGGACTGAAACGAGGGTGACTCGGTTCAGAAAGGGACGTTGTCAACTAAGATAGTCTTGGAAATGAGTCTTGACTAACAAGAAATGATTCTCTATGATTATGTGTGTATGCCACAAAGTTTCATGTTTTATGTTATGATTATTGTGATTACATTTCACTTCCATGATTTATCCCATGTTATGAAAATATGATCTCTTTTGCAGGTTAATATTTCCAAAAGTTATGTGCTTATGTATATGATGTGATTGATATTTCTTTTGTTTACCCTTACTGATAATTTGAGCTCACCCTTTTGTATGTTTTCTTTCCCCAGGTCAGGAAGAAGGTTATTAAGTAAGATGTGCCAAAAGGGACTATAGATATGATAAAATAAATTGGAGACAATGTAGACGCTTTATGAACCAGTTGTTTATGTTTCCCAGTTTCTAAAGACACTATACCTATACGGTCCTTTCGTGGTTTTGTTATATGTTGTAATAAGTATGCTTCAATTTTGAAGTATTAACAATGTATGTAAAGTATGGGTCATTATAATAAAAATCTGTATTTTAATAAAAATAGATGTGAATTTGCCCAAGAAAAAAATAACCCCCTGTGTTGGTTCCCCTTTAATTTATTCTTTAGTGGAATGAGCCTCTTAGATTTTTTTTCTAAGTTGATTGATGTGGGTAGTCAAGATCATATATGTTCTCTTAAAATTACACAACATTGGTGGTTTCTTCTTTTTCTAATGATATATAATTATGGTGATAATTGTTATTCTTTAATAATAGAGAGTTCATGTTTCAAGTTTCCTTCAATAAATAGATTCTATAATTCTCCCAAAATTTGTTTATCTTATTTTAGTTTATCAATATGAATGTGTTCTTTGGGAACCTTTTCTTGAAATGTATTGGGATGGTCTAATATAATCATTTTTAAAAACTTCTTCTCACACATCTTATGTTACTTATCATAAAATATGGGTACATAGATCCTTTGGACCACTTGTTTAGCTTGATGTTGAGGCTCCTCATCAAAATGATCATCCTAATTAGCCTTAAATATTGTTTAATAACATTTCACTTGATTAATCATGTCCATCAGTTCTTATAATGAGATACCTGTATCCAATCCATTTAATAAATAATTTTCTAGGTTAACGAAAACATCAATTATTTGTAGGAGGGCATCCTCATCGTTATGAAAAAATTATTCGTGCACCTATGAGTAATCTACCCATGTATAATGATAGTCATTTGACTACATCATGGTAAAAATTAAGATATCTTTTTTACAAAAAAATTAAATTATTTAGAAAATGTGAAAATATAAATCAAATGATCAATTTCATGGAACCCAAGAATTGGTTCTATGTTTATGACATGTCTATCATAGGATGGTAAAAAGATACTTCATTTTCCATAGTCCTACACTATGGTTAACTTAATTCCTATAAGTTGAGTTTATTTATAATCAATCAAATACTATTCCAAATTCACTTGGTTTTTTTATTTGTTTTTTTTGTTTTATTGGTGAAATTATAAAATATAACTGATAATGTCAATAAAAAACTAAGACTAACATGATAATGTAATGAAAAATAGAATTAATTTAGTCAAAGATGATTGAAAATTTTCCCAAGAGAGTCTTCTAGTAAAAACCTTCATTTCCTTGTCTTATACATACTCAATTCACACACCCAATTTCATGTGTTTACATCTCCTTTTAATATAGTTGTGAATATACAATGTACTTAATGAACACTAAAGTACACTATATACCTACCTCTTGAATCAAGGGATACTGTTTTTAGGAGAATAACCTAACCCTATGATGAGAATAGTGAGGATTCCACTCACCAAATATAATCCTCATATTAACCTATTGAAAATATAACCACAACATTTAATTTAAACACCAGCTCAATCCCATAGGATATTCTTATAATTAGTTAACCATTATCATTAATACAAGATATCATTTTGTAGAAATAGATATAGAGTGATAGATATAGGGTGGAGAAACATTTATTAAAACATGTATATGATTTACGTAAAAATTAATGGTATCTAAATCTACACCGTAAAATAACATAATATAAATCCCAACAATATTTCTCATTGAAGTGTCGAATCCCCCTCATAGTAGTATAACTTTTATTTTTATAGGCACATTAAACTAAATTTCTTATCTTTTTGAATCTGTAAAATATATTCATAGAATTAATGAAATAACATCTCATTTATTATTCTCAATGTTTCTTTTATTTATTTAACATATATACCTACTTTTAAATTACTATTAAAGAGAAAGAACATAGATTTTTTACCTACCATTGTTTTCAGATAATCACTTATGGATATATCTAGATTTAACATTCCATAATCATTATTTTTTAGATAAATTTTACATGGAATATAACACAACACCTTCCATGAAATTAAATGGGATTTAATATTATATTTTTAAAAAATAGAATTTCTGCTTCCCCTAAAAACCTCAAAAACAATCTATTTAATAAGGAATACCGTTTTCATTATTGTTAATTTTCATGCATGAATTCTAACCATGGTTACATCACTAGGGCGCATCTAACCTATTTTCCCTCCCATTTCAATTCATTTTTCTTTCGTGTTGTCCCACATATTAATTTTATCTTTCCCTCAGCACATCAATTCAACAAGTAATGGAGACATGAACAACAATTTTGGTCTCAAAATCTTCTTCCAAGATAGGTCATATTATCGTTTGAATATTTAGCATTGAGAATATAAAATCAACTCTCATGTGGTCCTTGAATCGATGTATGAATCTACATGATTAGAGGTGAATTATTTTGATTTAACAGAGGCATCGTCTGAGGTATCAGTATCATGTACTAGGAGGAGGAAATATAGAATAAGTGAGATTTGGTGGAGTAATCACCATGTGGAAACAAGAAATATTTGACTGTGACATGGAATGATTTATAGGTATCAGATGATAGTGATGGTAGGATACTAGTGGTATGACTCCAATGATCGAATCTAATAGGAGGATGATGGAAGAATCAAGGTAGTGGTAGCAGTATGGTTAAGTGGAAGAAGTTTGACCATATAAACTTCATTTGTAGGTATTTTCCATTTATCGGGTTCTTCTTCCATCATTCGACATCATAGAGGGTACCACCCAAGATTCCAGCTGAATCCACTATGGTTTAGGGCTTGCTCAATGTGTTTCAATAGTGTGCTACAGCTTAGGAAATGACTATAATGGAAGTATTTGATATCTCCTAGGGTGGTCTCAGGAGTTCAACGAGAATAAGGTAGTGAAGTTATCATTGGGAATATGTCCTATCGAAGGTGTATGATATTGACCTGGGACTATGCTATTTTACTAAGTTATGGTAGTTCCAAAAAATTAGTCTTTCATTAGATATTAAAAAATCCAACTAGTTTATTATCTTGTTTTATGAACATTACCTAGCTCATATCACATTCTATGGGGTTAGGGCCAGACATACATTCTCATAAATCACATCTCACATGCTTATTCCAACACGTATGGGACACCATGCCTTGACCCAATCCATGAACATGTTCTATGGGCCTCTTGGTTACCCTATGTGATGACTTGAACCTTATACATGATGGTACTTGATCATATAAAGGCCTACGGGGATCCTCATTGTTCATATTTGAGGCCACATTTTTTAAGAAAAATTAAAAAACCATATGTCAAATTTCATAAAAATGCTTCGAATATATTTTGTTAAATAAACATTAGAATTCACATTTTATATTTAATTTTTAAAAAATTGTTTTTTAATCACTAAAATTTCCAAAAAGTTATTAAATCAACAAAATAATTAGGTAAAATATATTGAAATTCAAAACATTAAAATAAAAATTATATGTATAAATTATGTAGATCATATATTATCCCACTTTTATTTTTATTTCTGCTAGATAGTTTATGTATAATCGTCCCATGAGGGATTTGGTATGGATGGAACATTCTTTTTAATATCCCATTTTATGTTTTTTTTATTGAAACATTCCATATATGTTTTGATGCTTAAATTTGGATGTCTTGATTCAGGTGCCACATTTTACTACACCGAGCCGGTTGGCCTGACGTCCTTGGATGCGCCTCCCCATACATAAGAGGCTTGCGATGAGCAATGAGTGTATAATATATAACATTATATGACCATATATTCTTTATCAAAGAAGCATAATTGAGGAAATAAATTCAAAATAACCATATGATATAATCAATAACCAATACAGACTAGTATCACATGATAAACCAAAACAAGATATAATAACCCTAACTAAAGTTGTATATATGTCAGTTCATATATGTGTCAAGTGTCAAATGAAGAAACCAATATAAATACACACTGACACCCCCAAGTTTGTATGAACACCATGTCTAGTTCTCTAATTAATTCTCAATCCCTACTCAACCATCTAATAGGGGTATTTTCCCTTATAATGTTCTATAAACATGAAGTCTATTTGGGTAATATTCAATAATACTAATTAGGATGTCAGTACAAATAATTAGTCCACTACCCATAATCTCTAAAATAATATATTTTCAAAAAAAGTGTATGAATTTATAAAAAAATTAAGTTCATGGGTTAAATAATATAGTTTACATATTAAATTATTCTTTATGTAACCACATAAATCAGCAGGTCCACGATGACAGTTGAACCATCAATACCTTCTACAGCCTATGCCAAAATTTTAACCAAATCACATAGTGAAATCTAAATTTATTATAAAAATGGGCTTCCATTATCAATTTAATTCATCTTCATATCACAGCTTAATGGAACCATAGTCCAATGCCAACATTGTGGGCATAGAACTTTAGGTTTATCACCCTATAACTTTTGAAGAATCATCCTCTTTCCCACACCTCATTATTTTCTCACATTTGATTTTGATGCAACATTCCATGTCCCACACTCATAGTTATCACATATGAGTTTTAAAGCATTAGTCTGTTCCCCAAAGACATAGTTATCATGTATGCAATTTTCAATCATTAGTACATTTCCCATACATGTTTATCAATCAATCACACATATATGACACATATCACATTCATCATGTATAATCATCATTAACCCTAATCAATTATTCAAAACACAGTTCACCAATTCAATTTATCAGAAACAAAATAATGGTTTATCGTATTAATCACATGGAATAATATAAATAATTCACCATTAAACAATTTATCAGCATTCAAATCATATATTTCATTAACCCTTCAAGGTTATTCAAACCATAACATAAATACAATTATCAATACATTTATATTCACATTAATCCTTCAATTTCATAATATCAATAACCCCGTAATCTCATATTCAAAATTCAACCATTTAGAGCTCCCCCATGTTAAACCCATTTCATTATCACTTGAAAATTCAATTTCATCAATTCAGTTTCAGATAAAATTACCCAATTATAGAAATTTTAATTTCATAGCCACAAACACGTAATTAAATCAATATTATGGGAATTTACATTTAGACCACAAAACTCATGATCGGTGATGAGACACCACCCAACCACAACCATATCATGATGTAAAATGGTTAGAAAAATGTAAGAAGAGATCTGGACCAAATCCTAGGATTATGATCAACCCCTAAATCATTTAACTGTTAAAAGGATCCACTACTTCATCATAGGAATGAGGAATGGAAGGAAACAGAAGAAAAAATGTGTTATCAGGTATTAAACACCAATCCATGACAATAATACATAAAAAAATCTCTCTGAACCCCGTGAGAGTCTCCCTAGGTTCATGTAGTGGAAGGATGCATGAATGAATCAAAACAAAATGACCTACATGATAACTATATAAAATATTCTCCGGGAATTTCATGTCATGTAATTCATTTACATGTCATGTAATTATTTTTAGTGGTTTACACAAAAAACACATATTGTAGAGTGATACTATTTTCAATCGATGTATATATGTCATGCTACCCATTTACATAGTGTTTAAATGTCATCCAGATTAATTTTCATCATAATTTATACTGAAATATACTAACCACCTCCAAATCATTCAAAACATCTAAAAAAGGTCTCCAAACTTATAATAAAAAATAAAACTAAAAAATGTAATGTACCTATATCAAGAACGGGTTCTTATAATCTCCCCACCTTATTATAGCTTGTCCTCGAGCATTAATCCCAAGAATCTATAATATTATGATGTAAAAATGACCAGGCCACAAACCCACATATCTGATTCTCTGTACCATGTTTCCTCCATAACATATCAATGCTATATAATAATGAAACTATTAGTATAGTCTTCCCCAACAACACTTTCTCACTGAGATCCATATCATGTATTTGATTCTCTTAATAGCACACATCAATCCCCTTATCTACATAATAAACATCGATAACATGAGAACAGTCATGGTGATACCTCCAAAGTTGTGTCACATAAATGACATAGTGTATTGCACTATAGCTCAATAGAGGAGTCAATCAGTACAACACCTTCCTGATTTGTTTCACTACATCAAAAGGTCCAGCAATCCTGGGTACCTAATTTCCCTCCCCCAATATCCTATGATGACCTACTATAGGATACACCTGTAGAAAAAGAAGGGAACCCACTCTAAAATCAAGGGACCATCAAATTTTATATGTATATGCATTCCTGATACTCTGATCTATATCATTACATTAAGAAATCCACTAAACCAACTCATATTTTTCCTACACGAGACTCGGTTCCAACATCTCATTCTCCCCATCCACCATCTAGTGTGGAGGTGATCTGCATGGCCAACTAGAAACTACGTCATATCATTCCATTTGAATAGTTCCTGACAAATATTCTTAAAGGGGAACTTAATGAGTGATAACTGCTTATCCTATGATCCACCAATGTCTAGAACACATGATCATAAAATATATTCCAAAAAATATATAATAAATTCTTATTTATAATCTTTTTATTGGTGGAAATCCATACTCATTAATATTAGTGTTCTCTATGATTTCTATAAGCCCTTCTAGAAGTATAAATGAAACATGAGTCACTATCTGAAACTATAATCCACAAAACCCCATACAGATTGACTATCATTCTAATGTATGAGTCCCACAACTGATCTACTGAAAAAGCCTCCCTAATAGGTAAGAAATGTGCTGCTTTCATCAATCAATCCCCAATCACTCAAATAATGTCATTCATCTAAGGTTTACTTGGCTGACAAAACACAAATTCCATGGAAACGTCATCCCACATCCACTCAATAATGGGAAATGTCTTTTGTAGAAATTTAGCTCTTCGATGCTTAGACTTCACTTGATGAAAAGGGTATCAACATGGATCAAACCGTATAATCTTCTTTTTCATACCCGTCAACCATTACTGTATACTTAAGTCACATAAACTTTTGGTAAAACCGAATGTACCACCCATGTTACGGCATGAAACTCATGAATCATATCCTCATGCATCTATGTTCTCACAGCTATATATACCAAGATGTAGATGTTCTCATCCTCATATATAGTCAAATATAATGTTGACTACGCACCATAAAGAATTTACCTCAAGGAAAAAAACTCCATATCATTAAATTTTCTCTACCTGGTCCTTTTTAAATGTGTGGACTCCACTGATACTAATATCAGGTATATATTTCCTTTGATGTCCCAAACCATGATATGTATCACATTCATAAATTTCATCATCTAACACATCAAACTATAATCTTGAACATAATATGTCTAATATTTCTTGCTCAAATCATTCACAACACTTTTTCCTTTGTCAGGTGTATATGCTAGATAAAAATCAAATGACTGTATATACTCAACCCATCTATGATGCACATAGATTCAATCAAAATTGTGAAAATATATACTTTAATATCATATGATTAGTGTACACAATAAATGTTTCACCCAAAAGATAATGCTACCAACACTTTAGGAGATAAACAAGTGAAGATATATCAACGTTCGATGTATGGTATTTCCATTCATGTGGCCTTGACAACTATGAATAGTACACAAAAATAAATTCCCCGATATAAAAACAAAACATGTTCTGAACCTATATATTTCATTAAAAACACTATACTTCTTCCATTTCTTAGTTAGGATCTACATCGGTTCAGTTTTTAACCGCTTCTTCTACTATAGAAAAAGCAATATCACATGCTCTCGACCGTTCAAAATATATCCCCATCCTAGTCAATTTTGAAAGAGGTACATACAATGAGGAAATTTTTTAGACTAATATATGATAATATACTACTAATCCTAGAAATATATGGGTATCAAAAACATTATTTAGATGCTCCTGAGAAATAATTGCATATACCTTATTTGCGTCAACAGAAGCACCTTCCTATGAGATGATGTGACCCAAGAAGTGTGCCATGTTGATCAATAATTGACACTTAGATATCTTAGAATATAGTATATGATCTCTCAGTGTACATTGAATGATGTCATGTAGATGGAAATAATCATCATGAGTCTGGTAATACAAAAAATATTCCTAAAAAAGCCGATAACTTATCTAGGTATGGGTGGAATATTTGGTTCATCAAGGCCATAAACACTAATGGTTCTTTTGTCAACCTAAAAAAATCATGATGAACTAATAAAGGCCATACCTTATTTTATACTCTGTCTTTGGTCTATAAAAATGTCAATCTCTCAACTTATGATACCTCGATTCCATGATAATATCAGAGAAGACATAAATATTTCTCATCTTGTCAAATAGCTCATCAATAAATGAAATAGAATATTGGTTGTTTATTATCATCTCTTTCAACTTCCAGTAGTCAATACATAATCACAAAATCCCACCAACCTTCTTAGTAAAAAACTAGAGAATCCCAAAGTGACATACTTGGATGGATAAATCCATTATCCTTCAACTCTTCCGTCTAATTCTTTCTCTCTTGAAGCTCCATTGGTTCCATTATATAGGGTGGAAAGCCCCTAACATGATCAAAATAGTAAATTCCAAATCCCTCTCAGGTAGAATACTAGAGTGTTTTTTCAAAAATATGTCCTGAAATTGGTCCACTACAAGTGGGAATACGCCATACTTTACACCTCCATCATCTAACAAAATGCTAGTAACCTGGGTTGTGATATCCCCCAGTTTCTAATGAACTAGCCCTGTATGCACTCCCTAGATATTCCACTCTCCCCGATGAACATAATTTTCATATTCAAGAGATGTAATGGCCACTCTCCTATGGTAACAAATTATGTTGGATCAGTATGCTACCAACCATCCTATACCAAAAGAAAAAGGAAAATCATGATATATCAATGATGTAAAGATCCAAAAGCAAAGGATACTACCCAATCTCGAGAGAAGACCCCTTATTCAAAAACATGGATCTAAGATGTAATCCCAAAGTTGTATTGATTTTTCAAACCCCACATAAAACTCCACTGTCACACTCAAACTATTCACATTTTGTGAAAATATATATGATTTACAGTCTCATATATCAAATAAGTCACAAGAAATTGTAGACGCTGCAATAATAGTACCTCTAACCATTGATGGTCTATCTTCACTATCTACATGTGCATGCTGAACTATATGGAAATGATGTTCCCCTCTTCCCTATACTATGGATATAGTACCCTAAACTACAGCACTTTTCTGATATGGGAACTCATTCCTAGAAGTACCATATCTACCAACTTTACCACCATGACTAGTTTAACTCTAAATTCCATATTAGTATCGGGTAGAATCCCCCCCCCCACTAGCACTCTGGTTCAACCTAGCTCCTCCATCACCACCCATCTATCATGGGTTCCTACAGAACCATTATAGATGTCCCATCTTTATTCATACGTGGAACTCTATCAGTTGTTAGGGGAAGTGTCTATGTATGTGACCTGGACTACCACATAGGTGGGACAGAACAAGATTAATATCCCGAGTAACTGATCCTTCCCCCAAGAGAGTACACTTGTAACTGATCTTGTAAACATTTTTCTGAAGACACCTCCTAGTCTTAAAATATGTACCTCTTGGTCATCCAATAGAAAATGACTTCCCTCTACAGGAAGCCTACATTAGGCTCCCCTCAGATATGAGAGCCTAATTTTCAATATAACATTTAATAACATTGTGAATACTCCTCTCTAGAGTGTCCTCATCCACTACCAATGCTGGGATAAAGAGTTATACATCTGTAAAACATACTACATATTCAATCACCGACATACTCACATGGTTCAACCTCATGAACTCTGCTACATTCTCCTCCCAGAGTGTATTAGGGTAAAATAGATCAAATAACATCTCCATAATTTCATTCCACTCCATATTCTCTAAATTCCTATATATAGTCTAGGTGTTACACCGATACTTCATTTAACCGTGTAACATATTAGATACCCACTTGACATTATTCTCTATAACGGTATCAAATTGGTGAAGGATGATCTAGATAGACACAATCTAGACCTTAGTTACCTCAGGTCCACCCTCTTTAGTGGATGTTTTAGGGTTATACAACCAGAACTCCCATTGTAGGTTTGAGATACTCTTAAAACCCCACCCACAAACCCATTTCATAAAATAAATAAAGAGAAAAGACATATAATTAAAATTCTATCTTGATCCTTTATCTAGAAGTATCAGAGACTATGGTTCCTCTTCTAGATGCACACGTCTAGCCAATTCCACAATTCATCCTCACAAAATTCGTCATTGTGGAGGTATATCTCTACAATAACAAACACAAATCTCAAGAAACATAAAACATATGTTTCATCTTTCCATAAGAGGGATTCACAATAATCAATAAAAACACATTCCCCCAAAACCCCATCACACTGTCAAAATTGAGGCACTATCTCAACCCTCAACCGTCCCATAGATGGGTCATGGATAACATAGGATAATGTTTATAATATTTTAAAGTTTCTCATTATACACCATTTCAACCATTTCAATTTACCACACATAGTATCATTCACAATTTTCATCTTTATATTACACACCAAATTCATTTAAATCTCACAAATTAAGATAATCATTTTCATTTAATAACATTCCAAAAGAATGATTTTCTTTGTGAGTCTAAAATGATGCATCTCCTAATAAATCATAAGAACCAAGAATGATTTATGTATACATAAATCTCGTATCATACCAGGTCATGAATCAAAACTCATAAATATAATAAAATAATTACATCACACAACAAGTTCATCCCTTGAGGTGAAATAACATTCAACTATAAAAACAAATATCAATAACATAAATTAAACCATGGATATTTTACTTTTATCGCTACAAATGGGTTAACTACTCTTGTGGATGAGTTCTTGAATAGGGATCAAAACATCATAATCTCATGTCCACCTTTTCCAAAATAGTAATACAGAAGAAGATAAAATAAAACCACGTTTGATACCACTTTATGGTGTCATATCCTGGGTTCCACATGCCAATTCCACAAGTAGTTTAGCCACATGATCTCACACATGCCTCTGTATATATCATAGGTTACCAAAAAGAAACAAGGTTTTCATATATAACATGGGAATAAAATATTCTATTTATCAAAAAATAACAACAATAGATATAAATAAAAAAACACCAAATGTTATAATAAATAACCAATGAAGACCAATATCACCTAATAAAACAAAACATGAAATGATATTCTAAACTAAATAAGTAAATATACAATTCCATATATCTTTAAAGTTTTAAATGAAAAACTAAAGTAAAGAAACACTAAAAATCCCAAAGGGGTCCTGAAACCATGTCTTATTCCCCCATCTATGCTCCATCCCAACTCAACCATCTATAATAGATATTTTTCCCCTATACTATCCTAAACACATGAATTCTATTCAAGTGTCTATCATGTATCCTGTGTAGGGTGTGAATACACCTAATTAGGCTAGTACTAAGGATATCTAAAAAAATACCCAATCAATAATATTGTATGAAATTATATAATGAACAACAGAAAACAAAATTTTCAATTTACAAATAAAATAATAATACAAATTAACATATTTCAAATAATATATGAAATGTATGCATTTTACATTCCCCCATTAGAAACTAGATAATATTCTCCTTATATGTACATATCGTAATTAATTATTATTATTAATAGAAATTTGTGACTTACCTCACCGTAAATTTTCTTCTCTCATCACACTTTATATATATTCAAGTAGAATTATTTTCACTCTATAAGTAAATGATAATTTTAAAAAGTCTTGAATGGGACCTATATTCTCCACCCCATAGGGAAAAAAATCATTTGAAATCATGAGGACAATTCAATTATGGTTATAATTATTATGAGGATTAAGGATGGTTAGTATTGATTTTTTAAAACATTAAACCCTAATGAGAAGTTTAACTCTAAATCATAAAGTATGATATTAAAATAAATGTCTAATGAAAATAATCCCTTCTCAAAATAATTACTGCCACTTCCCAAAACCAAAATCAGTCGTCATAAAACAATACAAGCATAATGAATGATGTATACCCACTTGAAATATCCCTACCATTTTTCAATTTTTTCAACTAATTATATATTTTTTTCCAATTTTGATTTTTATTCTAAGAATTAATCTCATATCCACAACCTATCACTTTTTGATAGAAATCCATGTTCTGATAATGGTAATTTTTTACTCAACCAACTCACAACTCAGTCCTTTTTAATTTTGTTTTTCTTTTTTGAAGAGGGTTAGAAATTGAATAAACCGATTTAATAATATGAACTACTCCCAATACCTAAATGATGACCCCACACATTTTCCCTATAATTTAGTTCATCCCTTATACTATGACATAGCTCACCCCCACATCAAATTTAAAATAATATTCAAATGTAAATAGTGGGGTAGGAATAGATATAATTTCCCTATAATGCATTTCATTATTAACATGGTAATCTATGGATTATATGAGAGGAAAAAGGACTAACATAATATGTGGTATCAATGATAAGGGTTTAATCAATAAACATATCTTAATCATATAAAATGTCATTTAGTATAATCATAACTTTGATAAGATATAATGAATGTTTATTAGGCATCATGACCTATTATTTCTAAATAAATATTAGAAAGATAAAAATGAAAATAATTAAGTCTATAAATACTCTAAATAATGTGAAATATTATCTAAAAAACTGATGAATAAAAATAAAAAAAATAATCAATAAACATGTATATCAAAAATTAAAAGCCTGAATAATGGCATGGTATTTTCATTTAGAAAAATTAATAGATTCCCTCAAATTAAGAATAATCATAATAAAATTCATTCCTTCACCTTAATCATTAAATAAAAAAATTTACTAATTAAATATTATTACAATATATATCTAACATATTATATCAGTGGATTTTTACGAAAAGCAACTCTCTTGGATAAACCAAGTAGTGATGAATGTTTATGTGGGGGCTTTAAAATTTACTTTTAATTCCCAATAATGATGTTTTTAACACATTGGTAGTGAAATAAAAAAATTTTAAAATTTAATTACCTTTGAAATTAATCTCAAGTCACCTACCTTATTCCCAGCCTTACTATTTTGTTTTTCATGTTTCATCATCAACATGGACATATAAAAGAAATTTTCTCATTTAACTCTAAAAAGATTTCATTAAAATACAATAAGTTAGAGGGGAATTAGGTTTCATAATAATATATTACAAAAACTAATTCATAATAATTAAATTTAAATATAATTTATTTTAAATACATGAAACTAAAATATGTAAAATTATGGGTTTGATCCAAAAAATGGGCCCTTGGTTATTTCTACCTTCAGATATGTAGTACAATCTATTATCCAAAATTTTATTATGAGTGGAGTATATTTGATTTTAAACACAAATATTTATTCCTTATATTTTAAACTCATTGTTCTTTGTTATTATGGATATAATAGCACACTTAATAAACACCAATTGAAATAAGATAAAACATATATGGTGGGGAATGATAAAATATAATTCATATATCATTTCAGTTGATTCATTCACAACATCTTCTTCATTGTATATTATTTTATTGAGGTATATGTTATCAATGGAATAATCAATGGTAATTTCTGAATTTTATTTTATTAAACAAAATTATATCATATATAACCATTTATAAAATAATCCTATTCACTATATGTACCATATGTCTCTATTTTATTTAGTATATCAACTTGGATTATTATATGGACATCCTATAATAAATGTTAAATATGTGTTTGGGGCTTTAGTTATTCCTCATCCAGTGAATCATTTTTAACATTATCATCCTCCAAGAAAAATAAGGGTTTTCTAGATTGGAAAATTCAAAAATGAGAGGTGATACTCATCTGTATTTCAATAAAATAAATGTGAATGTGTCCAAGAAAAAAATTACCCCTTGTGTTGTTTCCCCTTTAATTTATTCTTTAGTGGAACGACCCTCTTGGATTTTTTCCTACTTTGATTGAGGGGGGTATTCAAGATCCTATATGTTCTCTTAAAATTACAAAACCTCGATGGTTTCTTCTTCTTCCAATGAGAGAGAATTATAGTGATGATAATTATTCTTTAATAATAGAGAGGTCATGTTTCAAGTTTCCTTCAATAAATATATTCCATAATTCTCGTAGAATTGTTTTATCTTCTTTGAGTTTATCAATATGCATGTTTTCTTTGAGAACCTTTTCTAGAAATGTATTGGGATGGTCTAATATCAACATTTTTAAAAACTACTTCTCACACTTCTTAAGTTATTTATCATAAAAATTGGGTTCCTAGATCCTTTGTACCACTTGTTTAGCTTCATGTTGAGGGTCATCATCAAAAGGATCATCCTCATTAGCCTTATTATTGTTTAATAACACTTCACTTGATTATTCCTGTCCATCAGTTCTTATAATGTGATACCTACAACCAATCCATTTAATAAATAATTTTCTAGGTTAACGGGAACATCAATTTATTGTAGGAGGGAATCCTAATCCTTATGAAAAAATTATTCGTGAACATATGAGTAATCTACCCATGTATAATGATCGTCATTTGACTATATCATGGTAAAAAAATAGATTTTTTTTTACAAAAAAATGAAATTATTTAGAAACTGTGAAAATACAAATAAAATGATCAATTTCTTGTCTCCCCAGAATTGGTTCTATGTTTATGACATGCCTGTTATAGGATGGTAAAAATATAATACATTTTCCATAGTTCCATACTATGGTTGACTGAATTCATATCAGTTGAGTTTATTTATAATCAATCAAATAATATTCAAAATTCACTTGATTGTTTTTATTTTATGAGTGAAATGGTGAAAGGTAAATGATAATGTGAATGAAAAACTAAGACTAACAGGATAATGCAATGAAAAATTGAATTAATTTAGTTAAAGATGAATGAAAATTCTCCCAAGAGAGTTATCTAGTAAGAACCTTCATTTCCCTGTCTTATACATACTCAATTCACACACCCAAGTTCATGTGTTTACACCTCCTTTTAATATAGTTTTGAATATAAAATATACTTAATGATCACTAATGTACACTGTATACATACCTCTTGAATCGAGGGATAGTGTTTTTAATAGAATAACCTTACCCTAGGATGAGAATAGTGAAGATTACACTCACCAAATATAATCCTCATATTTACCTATTGAAAATATAACCACAACATCTAATTCAAACACTAGCTCACTCCCATAGGATATTCCTATAATTAGTTACTCATTATCATTAATACAAGAAATCATGGTATGGAAATAGATATATAGTGATAGATATATGGTGGAAAATCATTTATTAGAACATGGATATGATTTACGTAAAAATGAATGGTATCTAAATCTACACCATAAAATAAGATAATAAAAATCCCAACCATATTTCTCATTGAAGTGGGTAATCCCCCTCGTAGTAGTATAAACTCTATTTTTATAGTCCCATTAAACTAAATTTCTTATCTCTTTTAATCTCTAACATATATTCATAGAATTAATGAAATAAAATCTCATTGATTTTTCTCAATGTTTCTTTTATTTATTCAACAAATAGACCTTCTATTAAATTACTATTAAAGGGAGGGAACATAGATTTTTTTAACTACTCTTATTTTCAAATAATCAAATATGGATATATCTAGATTTAACGTTCCATAATACTTATTTTTTATATAAATTTTACATGGAATATAACACAACACTTTCCATGAATTTAAATGGGATTTAATATTAGATTTTTAAAGAATATAATTATTCCTCCCCTATAAACCTCAACAACAATTTCTTTAATAAGGAATCCCCTTTTCATTATTGTTAATTTTAATGCATGAATTCTAACCATGGTTATATCACTAGGGCGCATCTAACCTATTTTTCCTCCCATTTCAATTCATTTTTCATTTCGGTTGTCCCACATATTCATTTTTTATTTCTATCAGCACATCAATTCAACATGTAATGGAAACATGAACATCAATTTTGGTCTCAAAAGCTTTTCCCAAGATAGGTCATATTATAATTTGAATATTTTTCATTGAGAATAAAAAATCAAGTCTCATGTGGTCCTAGAATTGATGTATAAATCTACACGATTAGAGGTGAATTATTCTGATCTAACAGAGGCATAGTCAGAGGTATCAGTATCATGTACTGGGAGGATGTAATATAGAATAAGTGAGATGTGGTGGAGTAATCATCATGCGGAAAAAAGATATATTTGATGGTAACATAGAATTATTTATAGGTATCAGATGATAGTGGTGGTAGGATGCTAGTGGTAGGACTCCAATGATCGAGTCTAATAGGAGGAGGATGGAAGAAGAAAGGTAGTGGTAGTAGTATGGCTCAGTGGAAGAAGGTTGACCATAGAAACTTCATTTTTAGCAATTTTCCATTTATCGGGTTCTTTTTCCATCGTTCGATATCATAGAGGGTATCACCCAAGATTCCAGCCGAATCCACTATGGTTTAGGGCTTGCTCAATGTGTATCAATAGTGTGCTATAGCTTAGGAAATGACTATAATAGATGTATCTGATATCTCCTAGGGTGCTCTCGGGAGTTTGATGGGAATAATGTAGTGAATTTATCATTGGGGATATGTCTTATCGAATGTGTATTGTATTGACCTGGGACCCTGCTGTTTTACTAAGTTATTATAGTTCCAAAAAAGAGTCTTTCATCAGATATTTCAAAATCCAACTAGTTTATTATCTTGTTTTATGAACTTAACCCAGCTCATATCACATGTTGTGGGGTTAGGGCCAGACATACATTCTCATAAATCACATCTCACAGGCTTGTTCCAACACGTCTGGGACAACATGCCTTGACCCAATCCATGAACATGCTCTATGGGCGTCTTGGTTCCCCTATGTGTTGACCTGAACATTATACATGATGGTACTTGATCATATAAAGTCCTATGGGGATCCTCATTGTCCATATTTGATGCCACATTTTTTAAGAAAAATATAAAAACCCTATGTCAAATTTCATAAAAAAGCCATCGAATATATTTTGTTAAATAAACATTAGAATTCACATTTTTATTTACTTTTTCAAAAATTGTTTTTTAATCACTAAAATTCCCAAAAATTATTAAATCAACAAATAATTAGGTAAAATATATTGAAATTCAATACATTAAAATAAAAATAATATGTATAAATTATGTAGATAATCTATTATCCCACTTTTATTTTTATTTCTTATAGACTATTTGTGTACAATTTTCCCATGAGGGATTTGGTATGTATAGTACATTATTTTAATATCCCATTTTAAGTTTGGTTTTTTTATTGAAACATTCCATATATGTTTTTATGCTTAAATTTTAATGTCTTGATTCAGGTGCCACATTCTAGTACCCCGAGTCAGATGGCTATATGACCTTGGAAGTGCCTCCCCATACATAAGAGGCTTCCGATGAGCAATGAGGGTATAATATATAAAATTGTATGACCATACATTCTTTATAAAAGAATCATAATTGAGGAAATAAATTCAAAATAACCATATTATATAATCAATAACCAATACAGACTAGTATCACATGATAAACCAAAACAAGAAATAATAACCCTAACTAAAGTTGTATATATGTCAGTTCATATATATGTCAAGTGTCAAATGAATAAACCAATATAAATATACACTAAAACTCCGATGTTTGTATGAACACCATGTCTAGTTCCCTCATTAATTCTGAATCCCTACTCAACCATCTAACAGGGGTATTTTCCCTTATCGTGTTATGTATACATGAAGTCTATTTGGGTACTATTCAATAATACTAATTAGTATGTGAGTACAATCAGTAGGCCACTACCCATAATCTCTAAAATAATATCTTTCCAATAACACTGTATGAATTTATAAAAATAATTAAGTTCATGGGTTAAATTAAACAGTTTACATATTAAATTATTCTTTATGTAACCACATAAATCATCCGATGTACGATGACACTTGAACCATCAATACCTTCTACAGCCTATGCTAGAATTTGAACCAAATCACATAGTGAAATCTAAATTGATTTTAACAATGGTCTTCCATTATCAATTTATTTCATGTTCATATCACATCTTAATGGAACCATAGTCCAACGCCAACATTGTGGGAATAGAAATTCAGGTCTAGCACCCTATAAACTTTGGAAGCATCAGTCCCTTTCCCACACCTCATTATTTTCTCACATTGGATTTTGATGCAACATTCCATGTCCCACACTCAGAGTTATCATATATGAGTTTTAAATCATTAGTAAGTGCCCCAATGATATAGTTATCATGTATTTTATTTTCAATCATCAGTCCTTTTCCCATACATGTTTATCAATCAATCACACATATATTACACATATCACATTCATCATGGATAATCATCATTAACCCCAATCAATTATTCAAAAAACAATTCATCAATTCAATTTATCAGAAACAAAATAATGGTTTATCACATTAATCACATGTAATAATATAAATAATTCACCATTAAACCATTTATCAACATTTAAATCATATATTTGATTAACCCTTCAAGGTTATTCCAACCATAACCTAAATACCATTATCAATCCATTTATATTCACATTAATCCTTCAATTTCATAATAACAATAACCACCTAATTTCATATTCAAAATTCAACCATTTCCAACTCCCCCATGTTAAACCCATTTCATTATCACTTGAAAATTCAATTTCATCAATTCAGTTTCAGATACAACTACCCAATTAGAGAAATTTTAATTTCACAGTCATAAACACATAATAAAATCAATATTATGGGAATTGACTTTTAGACCACCAAACACATGATCGGTGATAAGAAATCACCCAACCACAACCATCTCTTGATGTAAAATTGTTATAAAAATGGAAGAAGAGATCTAGACCGAATACTAGGATTATGATCAACCCCTAAATCCTTCAACTATTAAAAGGATCCACTACTTCATCATAGGAATGGGGAATGGAAGGAAACAGATGAAAAAATGTCTTATCAGGTATTACACACTAATCCATGAAGATAATACATAAATAAATATCTCTGAACCCTGTGAGAGTCTCCCTAGGGTCATGTACTGGAAGGATGCATGAAGGAATAAAAAAAATGACCTGCATGATAAGTATATAAAATATTCTCATAAAATTTCATGTCATGTAATTCATTTACATGTCATGTAATTATTTTTAGAGGGTTACACTAAAAAACACATATTCTAGAGTGATACTACTTTCAATCGATGTATACATTTTGTGATACCCATTTACATAGTGTTTAAATGTCATCCAGCTTATTTTTCATCATAATTTATACTGAAAGATTCTAACCACCTCCAAATCATTCAAAACATCTAAAAAAGGTTTCTAATCCTATAATAAAAAATAAAACAGAAAAAAGTAATGTACCTATATCAAGAACGGGTTCTTATAATATCCCCACCCTATAATAGCCTGTCCTTGAGCTTTACTCCCATGAATCTATAATATTATGATGTAAAAAAATATCATTCCACAAGCCCCCATATCTGATTGTCTCTCCCAAGTTTCCTGCATGACAAATCTATAATATAAAATAATGGAACTATCAGTATAGTCTACCCCAACAACACTTTCTCACTGAGATCCATAACATGTAGTAGATTCTCTTCAAAGCACACATCAATCTCATTATCTATATAATCAAAATCAATAACATGATAATGGTCATGGTGATACCTCCAAAGTTGTGACACTTAAAAGACATCATGTATTAAACTATAGCTCAATGGAAGAGACAATCAGTACACCACCTTCCTGATTTGTGTCACTACATCAAAAGGTCCAGAAATCCTGGGCACCTAATATCCCCCCCCCTATATCCTATGATGACCTAATATAGGATTAACCATAGAAAAATAAGATATCCCACTCTATAATCAATGGAATATCAAATTTTATATGTAGATGCATTCCTGATACTATGATTTGTATCATTACATTTCAAAATCCACTAAACCAACTCAGATTTTTCCTACATGAGACTTGGTCCCAACATCTCTTTCTCCCCTTCCTCCATACAGTGTGGATGTAATATGCATGGAAAACTAGAAACAACGTCATATTGTTCCATCTGAATAGTTTTTACAAATATTCTTAAAGGGGAACTCAACAAGTGATAAGTGCTTATCCTATGATCCACCAATTTCTAGAACACATGATCATAAAAAATATTCCAAAATATATATAATACTTTTATATTTATAATCATTTTATAGGTAGAAATCTATACTCATTAATATCAGTGTTCCCTGTGATTTTTGTAAGCCCTTCTAGAAGTAAAAATGAAACATGAGTCACTATCTGAAACAATAATCTGCAAAACCCCCTACAGATTGAAAATCATTCTAATGTATGAGTCCCCCAACTGATCTACTGAAAAAGTCTCCCTAATAGGTTATAAATGTGCTGCTTTCATCAATATATCCACAATCATGCAAATAATTTCATTCTTCTATGGTTTCCTTGGGTGACCCAACACAAATTCCATGGAAATATCTTCCCACATCTACTCAAGAATGGGAAATGTCTTTTGTAGACATTTAGGTCTTTGATTCTTAGACCCCACTTGATGAAAAGAGTATCATCATGGAACAAAACCTACAATCATCTTTTTCATACCCTTCAAACATTACTATATACTTAGGTCACATAAATATTTGGTAAAACTGAATGCACCACCCACGTTGCGGCATGAAACACATGAATCATATCCTCATGCATCTATGTTCTCACAACTATATATACCAAGATGTTGATTATATCATCCTCATATATAGTCTAATATAAAGTTTACTACCCACCATATTGGATTTACCTCAAGGAAAAACACTCGATATCTTTAAATTTTATCTACCTGGTCCTTCTTAAAAGTGTGGACATCGCTGATACTGATATCAGGGACATATTCTATTTGACATCTCAAACCCTTATATGTATCTCAGTCCTCAATTTCATCATCTAACACATCGAGCTAGAATCTTGAACATAATATGTCAATGATTTCTTGCTCAAATCATTCACAACACTTTTTCCTTTTTCAGGTGTATATTCTAGATGAAAATCAAATGACTGCATATACTCAATCCATCTATGATGCACATAGTTTCAAATAAAATTGTAAAAATATATACTTTAATCTCTTATGATAAGTATAAAAAATAAATGTTTCTCCCAAAAGATAATGCTACCAACAGTTCTGGGGATAAACAAATAAAGATATCTGAACGTTCGATGTATGGTTTTTCCATTCATGTTTCCTTGAAAACTATGAATAGTACACCAAAAATAAATTCCCCTATATAAAAACAACACTAATTCTGAACCTATATATTTCAAAATAACATTATACTCCTTCCATTTATTAGTAAGAATCAACATCGGTTCAGTTTTCAACAGCTTCTTCTCCAATAGAAAAATCAATATCACATGCTCTCAACCGTTAAAACAATATCCCCATCCTGGTCAATTTTGAAAGTGGTACATACAATGGGGAAATTTTTTAGATGAATATATGATAATAACCTACTAATCCTAAAAATATATGGGTATCGAAAACATTCTTGAGATGCTCTTGAGAAATAATTTCATATACCTTCTTTGTGTCAACAGAAGCACCTTCCTATGAGATGATGTGACCCAAGAAGTGTGCCAGGTTGATCAATAATTGACACTTATATAGCTTATAATATTGTCTATGATCTCTCGGTGTACATTGAATGATGTCATGTAGATGGAAATGATCATCATGAGTCCGGTAATACACCAAATATTCCTAAAAAAGCCGATAACTTATCCAGGTATGGGTGGAATATTTGGTTCATCATGGTCATAAACACTAATTGTGCTTTCATCAACCTCAAAAAATCATGATGAACTAATAAATGCCATACTTTATTTCAAACATAGTTGTTGGTCTATAAAAAGGTCAAACACTCAACTTATGATACCTCAATTCCAAGAAAATATCAGAGAAGACATAAAGACTTCTCATCTTGTCAAAGATCTCATCAATATATGAAAGAGAATATTGGTTATTTATTATAATCTCGTTCATCATCCAATAGAAAATACATAATAACAAAATCCCACCAACCTTCTTAGTAAAAAACTAGAGAACCCCTCGGTGACATACTTGGATGGATAAATCCATTATCCCGCAACTCTTCCGGCTGATTCTTTCTCTCTTAAAGCTCCATTGGTTCCATTATATAGGGTGGAAAGCAGCTAACATGATATAAATAGTAAATTCCAAATCCCTCACATGTAGAATACTAGAGTGTTTTTTCAAAAACATGTCCTGAAATTGGTTCACTACAATTTGGAATACATCATAATCCCACACCTCCATCATCTAACAAAATTCTAGTAACCTTCATTGGGATATCCCCCAGTTTCTAATGATCTATTCCTGTATGCACTCCCTAGATATTCCACTCTCCCCGATAAACATAATTTTCACATTCAAGAGATGTAATGTCCACTCTCCTATGGTAACAAATTATTTGCGATCAGTATGCTACCAATCGTCCTATACTAAATGAAATAGGAAAATCCTGATATATAAATGATGTAAATATCCAAATGAAAATGATACTCTTAAATCTCAAGAGAAGACCCCTTATTCAAAAACATGGATCTTGGATGTAATACAATAGTTGTATTGATTGTTAAAACCCCACTTAAAACTCCACTGTCACACTCAAACTATTCATATTTTGTGAAAATATAAATGAATTCCAGTATCATATATCAAATAAGTCACTAGAAATTGTAGACACTACAATAATAGTACCTTTAACCATTGATGGTCTATCTTCACTATATACATGTGCAGGATGAACTGTATGGAACTGCTATTCCCCTCTTCCCTATACTATGGTTAGAGTACCCACAACTACAGCACTTTTCAGATATGGGAACTCATTGCCAGAAGTACCTTATCTACCACCTTGACTACCATGACTAGTATAACTCTAAATTCCTGATTAGTATCGGGTAGAATCACCCCCCCCCCCCCCTCTAGCACTCTGATTCTACCTAGCTCTTCCATAACCACCCATATGTCATGGATTCCTACAGAACCATTATAGATGTCCCGTCCTTATTCATACATGGAACTCTATCGGTTGTCAGGGGAACTATCTATGTATGTGACCTGGACTACCACATAGGTGTGAGAGAACTGGATTTATATCCCGAGTAACTGATCCTTGCCCCAAGATAGTACACTTTTCACTGATCTTGTAAACATTTTTCTAAAGAAACCTCATAGTCTTGGAAGATTTTCCTCTTGTTCATCCAATATAAAACAACTTCCCTCTACGGGAAGCCTGTATTAGGATCCCCTTAGATATGACAGCATAATTTTTAATATCACATTTAATCCCATTATGAATACTCCTCGCTAGAGGGTCCTCATCCACTACAAATGCCAGGATGAAGAGTTATACATCTGTAAAACATCCTTCATAGTCCATTATGGACAGACTCACTCATTTCAAGCTCATTAACTCAGCTACATTCTCCAACTGGAGTGTATTAGGGTAAAAAAGATCAAACAAAATCTCCAGAATTTCCTTCCACTCCATATTCTCTAACTTCATATATATAGTCTAGGTGTTACACCGATGCTTCACTTGACAATGTTACATATAATATACCCACCTGACTATTCTCAGTAATAGTATCAAATTGGTCAAGGATAATCTAGATAGACACAATCTAGACCTCAGTTACCTCAGGTCCACTCTCATTAGTGGAATTCTTAGGGTTATACAATAAGAACTCCCATGGGAGGTTTTAAATACTCTTAAAAACCCACCCACAATCCCATTTCATAAAATAAATAAAGAGAAAAAACGTATAATTAAAATTCTATCTTGATCCTTTATCTAGAAGTATCATAGACTTTGGTTCCTCTTCGGGATGCACACATCTAGCCAATTCCTCAATTATTCCTCTCAAAATTAGTCGTTGTGGAGTTATATCTCTAAAAAAACAAACACAAATCTCAAGAAACATAAAACATAAATTTCACATTTCCATAAGAGGGATTCACAATAATCAATAAAAACTCATTCCCCCAAAACCCCATCACACGGTCAAAATTGAGGCACTATCACAACCCTCAACCATCCCATAGATGGGTCATGGATAACATAGGATAAAGTTTTTCATATTTTAACATTTCTCACTATACACCAATTCAACCATTTCAATTTACCACACATAGTATCATTCCCAATTTTCATATTTATATTACACACCACATTCATTTAAATCGGAAAAATTAAGATAATCATTTTCATTTAATAACATTCTAAAAGAATTATTTTCTTTATGAGTATAAAATGATGCATGTCCTAAAAAATCATAAGTTCCAATCATGATTCATGTATACATAACTCTCACACCATACCAGGTCTTGAATCAAAACACATAAATATAATAAAATAATAACATCACACAACAAGTTCATCCCTTGAGGTGAAATAACATTCAACTATAAAAAATATCAATAATATCAATTAAACCATGGGTATTTTACTTTTAGCCCTACAAATGGGTTAACTACTCTTGTGGATGAGTTCTTTAATAGGGCTGGACTCATCATAATCTCATGTCCACCTTTTCCCAAATAGTAATACAAAAGAAGACAAAATAAACCCACGTTTGATACAACTTTATGGTGTCCTATCCAGGGTGCCACATGCCAATTCCAAAAGTAGGTTAGCCACATGACCTCACACATCCCTCCGTATATGTCATAGGTTACCAAAAAGAAACAAGGTTATAATATATAACATGGGAATACTAAATCCTTTTTATCAAAAAATAAAAATAATGGAAATAAATACAAAAACCCCAAATGTTATAACAAATAACCAATGTAGACCAATATCACCTTATAAAACAAAACAAGAAATGATAATCTAAACTAAATAAGTAAATATATAATTCCATATGTTTGTCAAGTGTCAAATGAATAAATAAAGTAATGAAACGCTAACAATCCCAAGGGGGTCCTGAAACCATGTTTGGTTACCCCATCTATGCTCCATCCAAACTCAACCATATATAATAGATATTTTTCCCTTATAATATCCTAAACACATGAATTCTATTCAAGTGTCTATCAGGTATCCCGAGTAGGGAGTGAATACAACTAATTATGCCAGTACTAATAATATCTAAAAAATAACCAATCAATAATAGTGTATGAAATTATATAATGAACAATATAAAACAAAATTTTCAATTTACAAATAAAATACTATTACAAATTAACAAATTTAAAATAATCTATGAAAATTAGGCATTTTACGTTCCCCCATTAGAAACTAGATAATATTATCCTTACATGCACATGTCGTAATTAATTATTATTATACATAAAAATTATTGACTTACCTCATAGTAAATTTTCTTCTCTAATCACTCTTTATATATATTCAAGTAGAATTATTTTCACTCTATAAGTAAATGATAATTTTATAATGTCTTGAAAAGGACCTATAATCTCCACCCCATAGAGACAAAAATAATTTGAAATCATGAGGACAATTCAATAATGTTTATAATGACTATGAGGATTAAGGATGGTGAGTATTGATTTTTTAAAACATTAAACCCCAATGAGAAGTTTAACTCTAAATCAAAAAGTATGATATTAAAATAAATGTGTAATAAAAATAATCCCTTCTCAAAATAATTACCGCCACTTCCCAAAAAAAAAATCAGTGGTGATGAAATAATACAAGATTAATGAATGATGTATACCAACTTGAAATTTCACTACCATTTTTCAATTTTTTTAACGATTTTTATATATTTTTTTCAATTTTTATTGTTATTCTAAGAATTAATCTAATATCCACCACATAGCTATTTTTGATAGAAATCCATGTTCTCATAATGATTATTTTTTATTGAACCAACCCACAACTCAATCCTTTTTAATTTTGTTTTTCTTTTTTGAAGAGGGTTAGAAATTAAATAAACTTATTAAATAATAGGAACTACTCCCAATACCTAAATTATAACACCACACATTCCCCTTTAATGTAGTGAATCCTTTATACTATTACATACCTCACCCCCACATCAAATTTAAAATAATATTCAAATGTAAATAGTGGGGTAGGAATAGATATAATTTTTCTATAATGCATCTCATTATTAACATGGTCATCCATGGATTCTATGAGAGGAAAAAGGATTAACGTAATATGTGGTATCAATTATTAGGGTTTAATCGATAAACATTTGCTAATCATATAAAACGTGATTTAGTATTATCATAACTTTGACAAGATATAATGAATCTTTATTATGCGTCATGCCCTATTATTAGTCATGAAATATTAAAAAGAAAAAAAATTAAAAAAAATTAAGTCTATAAATACTCTCAATAATGGGAAATATTATTTAAAAAATTGAGGAATAAAAAAATAATCAATCAACATGTGTATCAAAAATTAAAATCCTGAATAATGGCATGGAATTTTCATTTGAAAAAATTAATAGATTCCCTCAAATCAAGATTAATCATAATAAAACTCATTCCTTCACCTTAATCATTAAATTCTCAATTTTACTAATTAAATATCATTACAATATATATCTAAAACATAAAATCAGGAGATTTTTATGAAATTAGAATCTCTTGGATAAACCAAGTAGTGATGAGTGTTTATGTGGGGGCTTTAAAAATCACTTTTAATTCCCAATAATGATTTTTTAACATATAGGGAGTGAAATACCAAATATTATAAAATTTAATTCCCTTTGAAATTAATATCAAGTCACATACGTTATTCCCAGCCTTACTATTGTGTTTTTCATGGTTCATCATCCTGATGGACCTATAAATGAAATTTTTTCACTTAACTCTAATGAAGATTCCATTGCAGTATAATAAGTTAGAGGGGAATTAGGTTGCATACTAATATATTACAAAAACTAACTCATAATAATTAAATTTAAATGTAATTTATTTTAAATAGATTAAAATAAAACATGTGAAATTATGGGTTTGATCCAAAAAATGGGCCCTTGGTAATTGCTACCTTCACAAATGTAGTACCAGCTATTATCCAAAATTTTATGATTGGTGGATTATATTTGATTTTTAACACAAATATTTATTCGTTATATTTTAAACTCAATTTTCTTTGTTGTTATGGAAATAATAGCACACTTAATAAACCCCAATTGAAATAAGATAAAACATGTGTGGTGGGGAAAGATAAAATATAATTCATATATCATTTAGTTTGATTCTTTCAAAAAATCTTCTTTATTGTATATTATTTTATTAAGGTATGTGTTATCAATAGAATAATCAATGGGAATTTTTGAATTTTATTTTATTAAAAAAATTATATCATATAGAACTATTTATAAAATAATCATATTCACTATATGTACCATATGTCTCTATTTTATTTATTATATCAACTTGGATCATTATATGGACATACTATAATAACTGTTAAATATGTGTTGGGGGCTCTAGTTATTCCTCATCAGGTGAATCATTTTTATCATTATAATCCTCTAAGAAAAATAAGGGTTTCTTAGATTGTAAAATTCAAAAAATGAGAGGTGATACTCATCTGTATTTCAATAAAAATAGATGTTAATGTGTCGAAGAAAAAAATAACCCCCCTGTTTTGGTTCCACTTTAATTTATTCTTTAGTGCAATGAGCCTCTTAGATTTTTTTTATAAGTCGATTGAGGTGGATAGCCATGATCCTATATGTTCTCTTAAAATTACACAACATTTGTGGTTTCTTCTTCTTCTAATGGTAGAGAATTATGGTGATAATTTTTATTCTTTAACAATAGAGAGTTCATGTTTCAAGTTTCCTTCAATAATTATATTCCATAATTCTCCCAAAATTTGTTTATCTTATTTGAGTTTATCAATTTTCATGTGTTCTTCAGGAACCTTTTCTAGAAATGTATTGGGATAGTCTAATATCAACATTTCTAAAAACTTATTCCCACACTTCTTAAGTTATTTATCATAAAAAATGGGCACATAGATCCTTTGGACCACTTTTTTAGCTTCATGTTGAGGCTCCTCGTCAAAAGTATCATCCTAATTAGCCTTAATTATTGTTTAATATCATTTCACTTGATTAATCATGTCCAACGGTTCTTATAATGAGATACCTATAACTAATCTATTTAGTAAATAATTTTCTAGGTTAACGAGAACATCAATTTATTATAGGAGGGCATCCTCATCCTTATGAAAAAATTATTCGTGTACCTATGAGTAATCTTCCCATGTATAATGATAGTCATTTGACTACATCAAGGTAAAAATATTGATATTTTTTAAAAAAAATGAAATTATTTAGAAACTGTGAAAATATAAAACAAATGATCAATATCATGCCTCCCCAAAATTGGTTTTATGTTTATGACATGCCTATCATAGGATGGTAAAAAGATACTACATTTTCCATAGTTCCCCACTATGTTTGAATGAATTCATATCAGTTGATTTTATTTGTAATCAATGAAATACTATTCCAAATTCACTTGGTTTATTTTTTGTTTTTTATTTTATGAGTGAAATGATAAAATATAAATGATAATGTGAATGAAAAACTAAGACTAACATGATAATGTAATGAAAAATAGAATTAATTTAGTTAAAGATAAATGAAAATTCTCCCAAGAGAGTCTTCTTGTAAGAACCCTAATTTCCTTGTCATAATTCACACACCCAATTTCATGTGTTTACACCTCCTTTTAATATAGTTGTGAATAAACAGTGTACTTAATGATCACCAAAGTACACAATATACATACCTCTTGAATCGAGGGATACTGGTTTTAGGAGAATTACCTAATCCTGGGATGAGAATTGTGATGATTACACTCACCAAATATAATCCTCATATTAACCTAATGAAAATATAACCACAATATCTAATTCAAACACCAGCTCACCCCCATGGGATATTCTTATAATTAGTTACTCATTATCATTAATACAAGATATCATGGTGTAGAAATAGATATAGAGTGATAGATATAGGGTGGAAAAACATTTATTAGAACATGGATATGATTTACATAAAAATGGATGGTATCTAAATATACACCATAAAATAACATAAAATAAATCCCAACCATATTTCTCATAGATTTTTTCACATTCCCTTGTTTTCAGATAATCAACTATGAATATATCTAGATTTAACATTCCATAATACTTTTTTTAGATAAATTTTACATGGAATATAATACAACACTTTCCATGAATTTAAATGGGATTTAATATTAGATTTTTAAAGACTATAATTCGTCATTCCCCTATAAAATTCAAAAACAGTTTCTTTAATAAGGAATCCCATTTTCATTATTGTTAATTTTCATGCATGAATTCTAACCATGGTTATATCAATAGGGCACATCTAACCTATTTTCCCTACCATTTCAATTCATTTTTCTTTTGTGTTGACCCACATATTAATTTTTTCATTCCCTCAGCACATCAATTCAACAATTAATGGAAACATGAACATCAATTTTGGACACAAAATCTTCTTCCAAGATAGGTCATATTATCCTTTGAATATTTAGCATTGAGAATAAAAAATCAAGTCTCATGTGGTCCTAGAATCGATGAATGAATCAACATAATTAGAGGTGAATTATTCTAATCTAACAGAGGCATATTCTGAGGTATCATTATTATGAACTGTGAGGAGGAAATATAGAATATGTGAGATGTGGTGGAGTAATCAGCATGCAGAAACAAGAAATATTTGATGGTGACATATAATGATTTATAGGTATCAGATGATAGTGGTGGTAGGGTGCTAGTGGTAGGACTCCAATGATCGAATCTAATAGGAGGAGGATGGAAGAAGAACGGTAGTGGTAGTAGTATGGATCAGTGGAAGAATGTTGACCATAGAAACTTCATTTGTTGGCATTTTCCATTTATCAGGTTCTTCTTCCATTGTTCGACATCACAAAGGGTATCATCCAAGATTCCAGCCGAATCCACTATGGTTTAGTGCTTGTTCAATGTGTATCAATAGTGTTCTACAGCTTAGGAAATGACTATAATGGAAGTATCTGATATCTCCTAGGGTGGCATCAGGAGTTCGAGGGGAATAAGGTAGTGATGTTACCATTGCGTATATGTCTTATCAAAGGTGTGTGATATTGAACAGAAACTATTCTATTTTACTAAGTTATCATAGTTCCAAAAAAAGAGTCTTTCATTAGATATTGGAAAATCTAACTAGTTTATTATCTTGTTTTATGAACTTAACCCTGCTCATATCACATACTATGTCATTAGGGCTAGAAATTTATTCTCATAAATCACATCTCACAGGCTTGTTCCAACACGTATGGGACAACAAGCCTTGACCCAATCCATGAACATGCTCTATGGGCCTCTTGGTTCCCCTATGTGTTGTCCTAAACCTTATACATGATGGTACTTGATCATATAATGGCCTATGGGGCTCCTCATTGTCCATATTTGATGCCACATTTTTTTATGAAAAATTAATAAACCCTATGTCAAATTTCATAAAAAAGTATTGAATATATTTTGTTAATTAAAAATTAGAATTCACATTTTTATTTAATTTTTCAAAAATTGTTTTTTAATCACTAAAATTCCCAAAAATTATTAAATCAACAAAATAATTCGGTAAAATATATTGAAATTCTATATATGAAAATAAAAATTATATGTATAAATTATGTAGATCATCTATTATCCCACTTTTATTTATATTTCTTCTAGACGATTTATGTATAATCTTCCCCTGAGTGATTTGGTATGAATGGTACATTCTTTTAATATCCCATTTTATGTTTGGTTTTTTTATTGAGACATTCCATATATGTTTTGATGGTTATATTTTGATGTCTTGATTCAGGTGCCATATTCTAGTACCCCGAGCCGGTTGGCCAGATGACCTTGGATGCACCTCCCCATACATAAGAGGATTGTGACGAGCAAAGAGGGTATAATATATAACATTGTATGGCCATATATTCTTTATCAAAGAAGCATAATTGAGGAAATAAATTCAAAATAACCATATGACATAATCAATAACCAATACAGACTAGTATCACATGATAAACCAAAACAAGAAATAATAACCCTAACTAAATTTGTATATATGTCAGTTCATATATGTTTCAAGTGTCAAATGAAGAAACCAATATAAATACACACTAACACTCCCAATTTCGTATGAACACCATGTCTAGTTCCCTCATTAATTCTCAATCCCTACTCAACCATCTAACATGGGTATTTTCCCTTATTGTGTTCTGTAAACATGAACTATATTTGGGTACTATTTAATAATACTAATTAGGATGCGAGTACAAATCAATAGGCCACTACCCATAACCTCTAAAATAATATATTTCCAATAACAGTGTATGAATTTATAAAAATAATTAAATTCATGGGTTAAATTAAACAGTTTACATATTAAATTATTCTTTATGAAACCACATAAATCATTAGGTCCACGATGGCACATGAACCATCAATACCTTCTACAGCCTATGCCAGAATTTGAACCAAATCACATAGTGAAATCTAAATTTATTATAATAATGGGCTTCCATTATCAATTTAATTCATGTTCATATCACAACTTAATGGAACCATAGTCCAACGCCAATATTGTGGGCATAGAACTTCAAGTCTAGCACCCTATAAACTTTTTAATCATCAGTCCCTTTCCCACACCTCATTATTTTCTCACATTGGATTTTGATGCAACATTCCATGTCCCACACTCATAGTTATCACATATGAGTTTTAAAGCATTACTATGTTCCACATAGACATAGTTATCACGTATGCGATTTTCATTCATCAGTCCTTTTCCCATACATGATTATCAATCAATCACACAAATATTACACATATCACATTCATCATGGATAATCATCATTAACCCCAATCAATTATTCAAAACATAGTTCACCAATTCAATTTATTAGAAACAAAATAATTGTTTATCACATTAATCAAACAGAGTAATATAAATAATTCACCATTAAACCATATATCAACATTTAAATTATACATTTCATTAGCCCTTCAAGGTTATTCCAACCATAACATAAATAACATTATCAATCCATTTATATTCACATGAATCCTTAAATTTCATAATAATAATAACCCCCTAATCTCATATTCAAAATTCAACCATTTCTAACTCCCCCATGTTAAACCCATTTCACCATCACTTGAAAATTCAATTTCATCAATTCAGTTTCAGATACAATTACCCAATTAGATAATTTTTAATTTTATAGTCACAAACATGTAATTAAATCAATATTATGGTAATTGACATTTAGATCACCAAACTCATGATCGGTGATGAGACATCACCAAACCACAGCCATCTCTTGATGTAAAATGGTTAGAAAAATGGAAGAAGAGATCTGGTCCAAAACCTAGGATTATGATCAACCCCTAAATCCTTCAACTATTAAAAGGATACACTACTTCATAATAGGAATGAGGAATGGAAGGAAACAGAATAAAAAATGTCTTATTAGGTATTAAACACCAATCCATGACAATAATAAATAAATAAATCTCTCTAAAGCCCTTGAGAGTCTCCCTAGGGTCAAGTAGTGGAAGGATGCATGAAGGAATAAAAACAAAATGACCTGCATGATAACTATATAAAATATTCTTAGGGAATTTCATGGTATGTAATTCATTTACATGTCATGTAATTATTTTTATAGGTTGACACTAAAAAACACATATTCTAGAGTGATACTATTTTCAACCAATGTATACATGTCGTGCTACCCATTTACATAGTTTTTAAATGTCATCCGGATTTTTTTTCATCATAATTTATAATGAAAGATTTTAACCACCTCCAAATCATTCAAAACATCTAAAAAATGTTTCAAAACCTATATTAATGAATAAAACTGAAAAAATTAATATACCTATATGAAAAACATTTTCTTATAATCTCCCCACCTTTTAATAGCTTATCCTCGAGTTTACTCCCATGAATCTATAATATTATGATGTAAAAAAGATTAGGCCACAAACCCACATATCTGATTCTCTCTCCCCAGTTTCCTCCATAACATCTATATGATATAAAATAATGAAACTATTAGTAAAATCTTCCCCAACAACACTTTCTCACTAAGATCCATAACATGTATTAGATTCTCTTTAAAGCACACATCAATCTCATTATTTATATAATCAACATAAATAACATGAGAAATTTCATGGTGAAACCTCCAAAGTTATGACACATAAAAGACATCATGTATTGCACTATAGCTCAATAGAAGAGATAATCAGTACCCCACCTTCCTGATTTGTTTCACTACATCAAAAGGTCCAGCAATCCTGGGTACCTAATTTCCCTCCCGCTATATCCTATGATGACCTAATATAGGATACACTAGTAGAAAAAAGAAGATAACCCACTCTAAAATCAAGGGACCATCAAATTTTATATGTATATTCATTCCTAATACTATGATCTGTATCATTACATTTCAAAATCTACTATACCTACTCAGATATTTCCTACACAAAACTCAGTCCCAACATATCTTTCTCCACATCCTCCATCTAGTGTGGAGGTAATCTACATGGCTAACTAGATACTACTTCATATTGTTCCATCTGAATAGTTCCGAAAATATTCTTAAAGGGGAACTCAACGAGTGATAAGTGCTTATACTATGATCCACCAATGTCTAGAAAACATAATCATAAAATATATTCCAAAATATATATAATACATTCTTATTTATAATATTTTTATAGCTGGAAATACATACACATTAATATGAGTGTTCCCGATTATTTTTGTAAGCCCTTCTAGAAGTATAAATGAAACATGAGTCGCTATCTAAAACAATAATCCACAAAACCCCATACAGATTGACTATCATTCTAATGTATGAGTCCCCCGACTGATCTACTGAAAAATTATCCCTAATAGGTAATAAATGTGCTGCTTTCATCAATCAATCTATAATCATGCAAATAATTTCATTCTTCTGAGGAGTCCTTGGGTGACCCAGCACAAATTCCCTTGAAACATAATCCCACATCCACTCAAGAATGGGAAATGTCTTTTTTAGACATTTAGGTCTTCAATGCTTAGACTCCACTTGATGAAAAGGGAATCATCATGGAACAAACCCTACAATATTCTTTTTCATACCCGTCAACCATTACTATATACTTAGGGCATATAAACATTTGGTAAAACCGAATACACCTCCCACGTTGCGGCATGAAACTCATGAATCATATCCTAATGCATCTATGTTCTCACAACTATATATACCAAGATTTAGATGATATCATCCTCTTATATAGTCTAATATAAAGTTGACTACCCACCTTAGAGGATTTACCTTAAGGAAAAACACTCCATATATTCAAATTTTCTCTACCTGGTCCTTCTTAAAAGTGTGGACTCCACTAATACTGATATCAGGGACATATTCTCTTTGAAATCCCAAACCATGATATGTATCGCAGTCTTCAATTTCATCATCTAACACATCGAACTAAAATCTTGAACATAATATGTCTAAGATTTCTTGCTAAAATCATTCACAACACTTTTTCCTTTGTCAGGTGTATATGCTAGATGAAAATAAATGACTGCATATAATCAACCCATCTATGATGCACATAGATTCAAATAAAAGTTTGAAAATATATACTTTAATATCTTATGATTAGTATACACAATAAATTTTTCACCCAAAAGATAATGCTACCAACACTTCAGGGGATAAACAAATGAAGATATCTCAATGTTCGATGTATGGTATTTCCATTCATGTGGCCTTGACAGCTATGAATAGAACACCAAAATTAAATTCCCCTATATAAAAACAACACGAACTACGAACCTATATATTTCATAAAAAACATTATACTCATTCCATTTCTTAGTTAGGATCAACATCGGTTCAGTATTCATCTGCTTATTCTACTATAGAAAAAGCAATATCAAATGCTCTCGACTGTTCAAAATATATCCCCATCCTGGTCAATTTTGAAAGAGGTAAATACAATGGGGAAAATTTTTAGAATAATATATGATAATATCCAACTAATCCTAGAAATATATGGGCATTGAAAACATTCTTGAGATGCTTCTGAGAAATAATTGCATATACCTTCTTTGCATCAACAGAATCACCTTCCTATGAGATGATGTGACCCAAGAAGTGTGTCATGTTGATCAATAATTGACACTTAGATTGCTTAGAATATAGTCTATGATCTCTTGGTGTACAATGAATGATGTCATGTAGATGGAAATGATCATCATGAGTCTGTTAATACAACAAACATTCCTAAAAAGCCAATAACTTATCCAGGTAGGGGTGGAATATTTGGTTCATCAAGGCCATAAACACTAATGGTGCTTTCGTCAACATAGAAAAATCATAATGAACTAATAAATTCCATACATTATTTTAAACACAGTCTTTGGTCTATAAAAATGTCAAAATCTCAACTTATGATACCTCGATTCCAAGAAAATATCAGAGAAGACATAAAGACTTATCATCTTGTAAAAGAGATCATCAATATACGAAAGAGAATATTGGTTATTTAATATCATCTCATTCAACTTCTAGTAGTCAATACATAATCAAAAAATCCGACCAACCTTCTTAGTTAAAAACTAGAGAACCCCAAGGTGAAATACTTGGATGGATAAATCCACAATACATCAACTCTTCTGGCTGATTATTTCTCTCCTAAAGCTCTATTAGTTCCATTCTATAGGGTTGAAATCCGCAAACATGATCTAAATAGTAAATTAAAAATCCCTCTTAGGTAGAATACAAGAGTGTTTTTTCAAAAACATCTCCTGAAATTGGTCCAATACAAGTGGGAATGAATTATGATTCACACCTCCATCATCTAAAAAAATGATAGTAACCTGGGTGGTGATATCCCGTAGATTCTAATGAACTGGCCATGTATGCACTCCCTAGATATTCCACTCTCCCTGATGAACATAATTTTCACATTCAAGAGATGTAATGCCAACACTCCTATGGTAACAAATTATGTGGGATCAATATGCTACAAACCATCCGATACTAATAGAAAATAGATAATCCCGATATATCTATTATGAAATGATCCAAAATAAAATGATACTCCCCAATCTCGAGAGAAAACCCCTTATTCAAAAACATGGATCTTATATGTAATCCCAAAGTTGTATTGATTGTTAAAACCCCACTTAAAACTCCACTGTCACACTCAAACTATTCACATTTTGTGAAAATATAAATGAATTACAGTCTCATATATCAAATAAGTCACTAAAAATTTTAGACGCTACAATAATAGTACCTCTAACCATTGATGGTCTATATTCACTATCTACATGTGCTGGCTGAACTGTATGGAACTGTTGTGGCCCTCTTCCCTATACTATGGTTAGAGTACCCTAAACTAAAACACTTTGCTGATAGGGGAACTCATTCCCAGAAGTACCTTATCTACCTCCTTGACCACAATGACTAGTATAACTCTAAATTCTCGATTAGTATCGGGTAGAATCACCCCCCCCCCCTCTAGCACTCTGATTCAACATATCTCCTCCATCGCCACCCTTCTATCATGGGTTCCTACAGAACCACTATATGTGTCCCGTCCTTATTCATACATGACACTCTATCAGTTGTCAGGGGAACTATCAATGTATGTGACCTGGACTACCACATAGGTGGGACAGAACTGGAGTAATTTCCCGAGTAACCGATCCTTCCCCCAAGAAAGTACACTTTTCACTGATCTTGTAAACATTTTTCTAGAGACACCTCATAGTTTAGACGATGTACCTCTTGGTCATCCAATAGAAAACGAATTCCCTCTACAGGAAACCTGCATTAGGCTGCCCTCAGATATGAGATCCCAATTTTCATTATCACATTTAAACCCATTATGAATACTCCTCGCTAGAGTTTCCTTATCCACTACCAATGTTGGTATAAAGCGTTACACATCTGTAAAACATCATCCATAGTCCATCACGTACATACTCACTCATTTCAACCTCATGAACTCTGCTACATTCTCCTACCAGAGTGTATTAGTGTAAAATATATCGAATAACATATCCATAATTTCCTTCCACTCCATATTCTCCAACATTCTATATATATTCTAGGTGTTACACCAATGATTCAGTTGACCATGTAACATATAAGATACCCACTTGACTCAATTCATAGTAAAAGTATCAAATTGGTCAAGGATAATCTGGATTGACACAATCTAGACCTCAGTTACTTTAGGTCCACCCTCTTTAGTGTAAATCATAGAGTTACACAACAAGAACTCCCATGGGAGTTTTGAAATACTCTTAAAAACCCTCCCACAAACCCATTTCATAAAATACATAAGGATAAAAAACATATAATTAAAATTATATTTTGATTCTTTATCTAGAATTATTAGAGACTATGGTCCTCTTTTAGATGCACACATCTAGCCAATTCCTCAATTCTTCCTCACAAAATTCATCGTTGTGGAGGTATATCTCTACAATAACAAACACAAATCTCATGAAACATAAAACATAAATGTCACATTTCCATTATATGGGTTCACAATAATCAATAAAAACTCATTCCCCCAAAACCCCATCACACGGTCAAAATTGAGGAACTATCACAACCCTCAACCATCCCATAGATGGGTCATGGATAACATAGGATAATGTTTTTCATATTTTTATGTTTTTCTCTATACACAAATTCAACCATTTCAATTTACCATAAATAGTATCATTCCCAATTTTCATCTTTATATTACACACCACATTCATTTAAATCGCAAAAATTAAGATAATCATTTTCATTTAATAACATTCCAAAAGAATGATTTTCTTTGTGAGTATAAAATGATGCATGTCCTAATAAATCAGAAGTTCCAATAATGATTCATGTACACATAACTCTTGTACCATACCAGGTCATGAATCAAAACTCATAAATATAATTAAATAATAACATCACACAACAAGTTCATCCCTTGTGGTGAAATAACATTCAACTATAAAAACAAATATCAATTAAATCAATTAAACCATGGGTATTTTACTTTTATCCCTACAAATGGGTTAACTACTCTGGTGGATGAGTTCTTGAATAGGGCTCGACTCATCGTAATCACATGTCCACCTTTTCCCAAATTTTAATACAAAAGTAGATAAAATAAAACCATGTTTGATACCACATTATGGTGTCCTATCCTGGGTGCCACATGCCAATTCTGCAAGTATGATTGCCACATGACCACACACATGCCTCCGCATATTTCATAGGTTACCAAAAAAACAAGGTCATAATATATAAAATGGGAATACTATATCATATTTATCAAAAAATAACAACAATGGAAATAAATACAAAAACCCCAAATGTTATAATAAATAGCCAATGTAGACCAATATCACCTAATAAAACAAAACATGAAATGATAATCTAAACTAAATAAGTAAATATATAATTACATATATCTGTCTGGTTTCAAATGAAAAACAAAAGTAAAGAAACACTAACAATCCCAAGGGGGTCCCGAAACCATGTCTCGTTCCCCCATCTATGCTCCTTCCCAACTCAACCATCTATAACAGATATTTTTCTCTTATACTATCCTAACCACATGAATTCTATTCAACTGTCAATCAGGTACCCCATGTAGGGTGTGGATATAACTAATTAGGCCAGTACTAATGATATCTAAAAAAATACCCAATCAATAATAGTGTATAAAATTATATAATATACAATGTACATGTGATAAAGTAGAAAAATTGTATATTTAATTATTATTTGTTTAACCACATAAATCATTAGGTTCATGATTAGACAAGAACCATAAATACATTCTTCAGTCCATGGTGGAGTCAGAATAATATCACATAGGGAAATCACAATTCATTATAGCAATGGGCATAAATTATCCATTTAATTAAAGTTTATATCATGGATACATGGAACCTATAGTCTAATTCCATAATTTTAGGCATAGAACGTCATGTCTATCTCCATGTGGCATTTGGAATCATCATCCCATGTCCCGCACTCTTTGTTGTCTCATTAGGTAATTTGAAGCATCAGTCCATCTACACATTAATAGTTATCACATGTGGGATTTTAAATAATCATTTCTTGTCCGGTACACATTTATCAATCAATCACACATATTTTACACATATAACATTCATCACACTTAATTATTATTAACCCCCTTATAAATTATTTACAACATGGTGCACCAATTCAATTTATTAAAACAAAAAAATTTAATTACTTTAATCACATGTAATAATATGAATATTTTACTATTAACACATTAATCAACATTTAAATCATAAAAGCTATTAACCCATAAATGTTAATCCAACAATCCCTTAATTCCAATTATCATTAAATTTATATTATCATTAATAATTCTATTTTATAATTCCAATAACCCACAAATTTCATAATCATAATTCAACCTTTTCCAATTTCCCCAAGATCAAACCATTTCTTTATCAGATTGAAATACAATTTAACAGATTCAATTTTATTTGTAATTTCCCAATAATGGCTATTGAAATTTTATAATTACATACATGAAATTAAATCCAGACTATATGAATTTAAATTTTAACCATGTACCTCAAGATCATTGATGAACACTCTCCCAACCTCAACCCTCACTTGATGTTAGATGGCCAAAATAAAAATGGCAGAATAGATCTGGATGAAAAACTATGATTATGATCAAACCCTAAAACCAACAACAGTCAAATGGTTCCACTACTTCATCAGAGGAACAAGGAATAGGAGGAAACCAAAAAAAGGCTGATCGTGTATTAAAAACAAATCCATGACAATTATAGATGAAAAAATCACCCCAAAACCACTAAGAGTCAACCTAGAATTTAGTGGAGGAAGGTTACACAAAGAAATCAATAAAAAAAGACCTTAATGACATTGTTAAACTTTATTATTTGTGAATTACATGGTCTGTAATTCATTTACACGTCCTGTAATTATTTTTTGGAGATCATACCAAAAATCATGTTTCCTTAGGTGATTTTATTTTCACTCGATATTTACATGTGGTGTAAACCATTTACCAAGCTTATTAATATAATGTAGAAAATTGTTTAGAACCTTTTCAACATAAAGACCTAAAACAGCTCCAAACCCATCGAATCCACTATAGACCTCTTCCATCCCTTTATGGAAAAAGGAACATAAAAAATAAACATACATGAAAAAAGTATAAGATATTATATATTGGGATGTGTATCTATTTAAATTTAATTCTATTGATATTATACTCTAATTAGAGAAAATAACCTATACATGGAAGCATCTCATCCCCTCACTACTGGTCCAAATCCTCTGAAATACGGGAATACTTGACTGAGGCATATAGAAACCAATAGTTTGTGAACTTCTTAGTGGATCTAGGTGGGAGGATGTAAAAAAGTTGTATGAGATTCCATTTTTCTTACTTTCATAATTTTTACATTTGGTACAGATGATATTAGGGTGTTTTTAGTGATGTTTAATGAGCACTTACCTAGGTGCCTCCAACTCAACATATGATGGAAAATATGATTTCTCTAGGGTGGTTATTATTGTTCATGCTTTTCAAATTTATATTTGATGGATTTTACACCTCAAGTTGAATAGTTTGATGTAATGATTCTATTTGATAGGATTTCTATCTCTTGGAAAGGTATTTTAAGAGAGGGTATTTGTGTACATGCATTATGCTATGGAAGTTGGGATGGTATGTCATCTGTATGTTTACTATGATTAATAATTTCATATGATTTACATATTCTCTTCCATTATTTATTATTAATGGATTCTGTTTGATTTTAATTTAAAACATTATATGGTATTATATAATTGAGAGGTTTCTGAATTTATAGTTCCCACAACTATTAATATGGTATACACATAAGATTATTATCTCATTATAGTTGATCAACTCCTCATGTTACATATGGTTAATAGGTTGGTATAAATAGAATATAAAGTGGCGATTATGGTTAATTATAGTTTCTATATGACACTTATAAATTGTTTTCCTCTATTACTTTTGAATGGAATTATATTTATCCAAACCATAGAATGTGATGTTTAAAATTTTTTAATAATTAAAAAAATGATGGTCGATGAAATTTGTTTAAAATTTAGAACCTATGTTTCAAAAAAGTTAAGGGTTTAAAATAAAATGAGAAGTAATTATAACATTAAGGATCATTAAAATTTGATTTACTTGTTATTATGACATGAACCAATGTAGGGGTGGTTAGGATAGAGATAGATATTAAGCTTTGACACCCATGGATATGGATGTCTGATACCATGATATGTTTGGATGTGTTGTATTATGGGTTGTATCCTATTTTACATTCAATTGAACAATGACCTTTAGGTGGTTACATGTTTCCTTGTATTGTGCTTTTTGAACCATGTGGGTTATGACCATGAATTTTTTAGACAGGTCAACCAGGTATATTGAATGTTTCTGAGGGTGAGGCATGATCTTATTATTTCACACCTAGAATCTAAGTAAAAAATTTGATTTCATGTTTTTTTAAATTCATATTGTTTCCTCAGATCTATTTTCTAATAGAAACACCCTTGTTTTTTGTGGTTTGTTTTTCAGTCATGATTCAAATGGTATGATCATTCCGATGCTGGGATCTTTTAATCCAGTATTTTCATGATGTGAGAATTGGTGTTGACCATGGAGATGGTTATAAGGTAGAGAGATCATGGCATAAACTTCTAATCTTTTAAAGATATATGTGATAATGGGTGATCATGTGGTTATACATTAATCATGTGATATTTAATGATAGTTGGATGTAAATAGTGAGTATTACTTGGATCCGGTGAGGTTGATGGACCATAAGGAATGGATAGATACTTAAGAGGGTGATTAATTTTTGTTTCACTAATAGAAAACTCATAAAATCTTGAGTTAGGTTTGATAAGGGGCCAAAAGAGAACATAAAACCTGGGGTTTCTGGGTAATCATATAATATGGAATATTCTAAATATTCATAATGTAATTGGGGTTCTTTTATTTGATGGATCAAGGGAAAAAACCTATTACTTTTCATTGATATTGGGTGATATGTTCAAGCAATTCATAGTGCCCATCATTGATTTGGGGTTGGTAAAATGAGCCATTTATATTTCATAGGTAATTATTCAAGTCTCTTTGGGTCTCAAGAAATGTTATGGTGATTGTAACATTCTATTCATTAACTAACGATTCCTTGGCCGACTGTCAAGGGGATATTTATAATCCAGGATAATGAGACCCTCCTGTAGAGAGTTCCTTATGGGTTTATGATACACTTGTGGTATGATAATGTTGAGACCATTAAGGTTTTAAGATGTTCTTATGGTGGGGTGTCACATTTTGAATGATAGAATTGAAAAATAAAAAACACTCAGGTTTGGCCCAGGAGAAGTTTTCATATATCAATAAATGCATCAATCCTGTATCAAAATGTGAGGCATGATTTTAATCGACATAGAAAATAAAATGTATTCTCATGGAGTGGTGTAAGTTAAGTACTATAGTAGGGAGTGAAATATTGGTTTTCAAAAATAATTTATGTTTTTACAGAAAAGAAGTCTGAATAATTCATGGGGTCCATTCTCATAAAATTTGAACATGTATTCTTTAATGATTAATTTTGTAACTCAGGTGAGAGGGAGATTGACATGTCTTACCTTTGTTTCTCTATAATAATGGAGTATGGTTAACATATGTTTATATTTGATTTTGATTAGAAAAAAAAATGGCACTGTTATGGTCAAGAGTGAAGTATCACTCATAGATATATGAACCTTATGAAGGAAGGCTTGTGAGAATATGTAGATGTTCATGGGGAATTCATGGTGGCATCACGATTGTTATGAGGATCATATGTTATGTGTACTATGATTCCTATTGGAATTTCTAAATGAGAGTTATGTGATGAATCTGATGAGTATGTTCACATGGTCATAAAATTACTTTGAGTGTTAAGGAATAATGACATTGGTAGTTGGTAGAATATCAATAGGGGTAATCAAGAGTAATTGATTACTCTAGTCAAAATGAGGTTTGAATTTTTTTCTTGTGGTTTTCTAGTTCTAGTGTCATAGAATCTACACAATGAAAATAATTAAAAATTGGCTGTGATGTTTTAATAAAAATTTATGTTGGTGGAGGTTCCAATGTGTCAGAATTGGTGCTTGTAATAAAAATCATATGGCAGGGACAAATATGTGTTTCATGTGAGTCTGGTCAATTAAACCATTAGTGGCTTGGGATGGATGGGACCAGGTAAGTTCCATATTGTATATTTGGGTTTATAAATGGGCATCGTATCATGTTTTTTTGGTATGAGAATTTTGATTATGTGGTTGTACCATGAACATAGTTCATGAATTAGGGATTGAATAGGGTTTTCATCATTGAATGGGTGACTAATATATGATTAGAGATGTGGTTTAATGACCATAATGTATTATCAGGGATGATAAAAACTATGGTGTAGGGGCTATAAGATCCTGATTCTGTATTGGTTCTTGAGAGTCAAAGAATGATTGAATTTTCAATTGGTTGGTGGATCTATTTTAAAACTGTTTTTTGGAATGATATTTTTATGGTTATAACCCATTAAAGAAACATATTTGGGTATAAATAAAGATACATATGTTTTTAGGAGTTCTTGTATGTGTCCTAGGGTTTTGAGGACTAGAGTTGAGGGTTTTTGGAGGGGAAAACTAGGGAGCATAAATAATGAAAACCATGTATACAAACCATGTGTATAGAAATTCATAGGCACACAATTTGTATAAATTCAATGGAAGGTTCAAGAAAACCATGATAGTGCCTATCGAGATATAGAGGATCTATAATAGTTTGAGCATGGTTTGTTAAACCATGCTCCAAAACTATATGTGATAGCTATAATTAGGGAAAGAGAATTGTATGGCTGACACACAGTCTGGCTAACTATGTGGCCAAATAATTCACTGATTTAAAAAAGGTAAAGGACTATTTTTTCCTGTAATATTAAAAGGGATTAACCCCTATTTTATCCACCATTTCACCCAGTAACTCCCATGTTCCTCCTCTTATCTATGTATCCTCCCTTAAAAGGTGGATCATCACTATTCATGGTCTGATTTGATTTCTTCCTATGGTGTTGGGAGGATCTATGTGAGTTCATCCCACCTCTATCTTTCTTTCATGGTTTCTCTTATAATAAATTTATCTTCCTTTATTCGTATTCATTATAAACCATTTTTAGGTTTTTTATATTTCTTTATATCCATTATTTATGATCGAATCAACGGTTTATATCAGATGAGAATAATCTTAAAATGAGAAGATAGGTGTCCCCTTTAATTTGTCAAAAAATTTCTCAATATTTTTAAATTGTTTGAGTTATGATGTCATTATGGATTTACTACTCATTGACCTAATTTAAATGACATGTTTTTATGTTACCATATTAATTTATTGACAGTCCCATGAATTTACCTAATCTATATTTTTTTATCTAAGTGTAGGGACTCAATATTGAGGCTTACCATAGAAACTTGCATAGTGTTATTAAACAGTTTATTGTGGATAAACAGTTTCAAACAAGAAATTACTATCTTAATAAATGATTGAAAAACAATATTTTAGAGTCATCAATATTCTAAATTTAATATTTATTCAATGGGAGCATCTTGGCATGATTTATAGTGTAATAAATTTCAAAAACAATGAGAACTAGAATGGTTATAGTATAATTGGAAATGGGTTTTGAAATTTTTTGGGAAATGGAAATTTGGTTTCCATTTCAAACTGGTATTTTGGAAATTGGATTTGAATTTCCTAAATTAAATTTTTATTTCAAATTGAAATATGGTTTGGATTTAATGATATATTGTTTGTATTTTGGAACTGCCTTACCTTTTATTATTTTGGAAGACACCCATAGGTGTGTTTATGTTTTCACAAGTTATTTAAAAAGCTCAGAAGGGTGAAGATTTATTTTTGATATGGAAAATTACCACATGGGTTCTTATGTAAATTATGATGGAAAATTCCCATTGGGGTGGTCATTATATAAATTGTAAAAAATGACCATAGTGGTTTTATAAGACAATTAATGAACAATTCAATATTCAAGGTTGGTGGTTTATTTTTTAAAGTGAACCAAGTAAAAAATTACATAGAAAATACAATAATCTCATGTTTAAAATAATACATTTCACAATAGTTTCATAAACCAAGGACCAAAAGGTTTAGTTTTATAGAAATTAACATCATTAACATCTTATTTTACTACACTTGGGAATATTTCTCAACAATCATACTCCTATTGACCCTTTTATAGATATCTCACATTCTATAATAATCTTCATAATATTTGTGTCTATTTATTTTTTTGGTTGTATTTTTTTAATAGATGGTAACAGATGACACATAGTTGAATTTGAGAAAATTGAAAGATAAAGATCCTCAAACTCACCATCGTAATCAAGAAATTAGACTCACTATATTTATAAAATTTATCATATTAAGATGATGTTTCCTAGAAGAAATATTTCATCCAATATAATCCATCGAAATGATTCATTCAATACAATCCCTTATATTGGGTTTTCTAGTATACGTTGTTGGGAATCATAGTGATTTGGGAAGGAAAGTGATAATTGTAACCTCCCAAGTAAACAAAGAATATAAAATTTTCATATTTATTAATATTTGTGAACTAAATATACATTTTACTTTAAAGGGAATGTTATGTTTTATGGCATACTCGATACGCAAGAACAGGTTTCATGAAAATCTTATGTTGCACACAATGTTTGTTCATTCTGAAAAATAATAATATAATATTATTTTAAACTGTAGTTAACGTCATTCTGTTTTATCGGTGTTAATGAATAAAACTAACTAAAATATGATTATACACTCTTTTAAATGTTTTTAAATTTATCCAATAATAGTTAGAGGCTTAAAATGTGAATGAGTCTAATTTAAAGCATACATACTCTAATATTCATTAAAAGGATGATTTACCGCCTTTTGATTGCAAACACTTTTTAAATATAGTTTTTCTAACTTTTATATGTTCTATTTTAAAAAATAAAACTCTTCTTAAGAATTGGGACAAAAAATTTACTATGGGTGAATTTTTGGTATTTTTCTTATAAAATTCATTTTTTACGAATAGTGAAAAAACTGTATTTTGATTCAAAACTGGCATTTAATCTAATTCATTTATATAGTTAGATTATATTTTTAGTTTTTTTTAATGTTTAATTATATTTTTTTTTTAAAGTTATTCCAAATTTGGTCACTGGACGTAATTCCACATAGCAATTGGATATAAACAAGTGTCAATCATTGGGTAGTTATTGTTTTTTAAAAACACGCTTTTTGTTTGGACAATGAGAATTAATTTTAAATTAATTTATTCCACTTATGTGTTTTGAATTTGGAAAAATGGATTCCATATTTGAAATCATGATATATAAATTGTGTAAATAGGAAACTTTTATTTTTAGATATTATGAATATTTACTTCAATAAATATTTTATTTACCATGGTTAAAGGGTAAATCGGGTAAACAAAGGTAAATAAATAATATTATAATAATATTAAATTACCATAAAATGTGTCTTAATCCTATTGGTAGATACATTTCCGAACATGGACATCCTTGGGTCCATTTTGGTACCCCATGGATCCACTTAAGAGTGATAATGAAACAACATATTAATTTATTCAAAGTAAAGACAAAAATGACATAAACATATATCTTTTAGTAAATCAATTTTTACATGGGGTTATATAAGTTATCTCTTCGACTATAAATATTCATTGAAAAGATAAAAATGTTTTCTACAACATGATATTTGTTTATAATTTTTATATATCAAATAAATAAAATTATTTATGGAACAATACTATTGTAGTATTTACCTCATTAATGAATGATTTAAATAAATAAGATTATAATTATTAAAATAATATTTAAACTTGTCCAATTCTTATTGTATGATTGTATTTCGAACATGAGTCATCTTATAATATACTTTTATTCATTTTGGACCATTAAAAACATACAATTATTATATAATAAAAAAATATTTTCAAACTTTCCTAATGAGCCTATCATCCCTCTTATAAAAAGACCTCATCTCTGACCCATTACTCACATCTCTCAAGCACCTTGGTTCATCCAAAATCTACCCATATAATCTCCCAATATACCTATAATTCTCCTAGAAGCCTTAAATTATGCATAAGTCACATCATGTAATCCTTTTGGTTCAAACCAAAGAGTGATACCTGTTTTAAAGGAAATGTCGTCTCTTAAGTTCATTTCATTTATTTTACTTTTCCAACCCACTAAAATATTTTTCATTAATTTATTTTATAAAAACATCAGTATCATAGATATACTAGGTATTTTTTATGGGAAATATTCTAACTACAGTTACACACACCTCTATCTAATGGGTAAAGAACATATTGTTTCTGGGTATGGCGAACTACATCCTCATGAAAAAATGAACGTTCAATCTTCTCCTACCACCTCTTATGGTGGCCATTAAGATTTCAGTGTATTTATATGTGATATATATTATATTTATATTGAATCTATACTTCTATATTTTTCATTTATATCATACCTTTATATATTCCATACTGGATAAATATGATAATTTAATTTGAGGAAGTGCAGACTACCACCCCCTCAAGGTGATATGACTCGTTCATGGAATACGTGGAACATAAAAAGGAATGAGTTACTGAAATTATATATGATATTATACTGGAATTGTTATATACCTATTTATCATTATTTTTTTATTCCATTAATTATGAAATTGAAATGAAAGTAGAATTCATGCGTGTGTAAGGCTTACCGTCTCCATATATGGTGCATTTCATTTATCATCTCCAAATATTATGTACTTTTATAAAAACATACATATATATATATACTTATACTAGATATATATGATATATATGATATCTAAATCATGAATATCATTCTATGGATAATGATCTTTTGACCACGTGATAACTTATAAATATAACAAGTTCATTTTTGACTCAGTATAAATTAACTTTTGTTTTTTATTCATGAAGAACAAAGAACAAATGAGTCAAGTCTGACCCGATGTAAGGGGTTTCTTATCTCATTTTTAATTCTATGATATTTCCATTATTCACCAGTTATTTATTGCATGTGGTGTATTTTTTACTGAGATTCGATATATATTATCATGATTGTATTTATATTTAGTGTATTTTGTGTTTCACTTGGTGGTTATTATCTTTTGGTCATATGACTCGATTGATTAGAATGTGGTAAGGGGTTTTCATCTCACTTTTTATTCCCATGAGATTCAGGCTATGTTTTCCAGTATTTCATTTTGCGTGGTGTATATACGACCCATGATTGTATTATGTGTATGATATGATTTAATTTATGGGTATTTACATCTTCAATGTATGATCCTTCTTTAATTGGGTGTATGTTTCGTAAGATACCAAATCGGTAATGAAATTTCAAATTTCAATTTCCACTCATTAGGTTTTACACAAACTTCAATGATTATTTTACTCCATGATTAGGTGTTAAAACACTATTAATTTACTTATGTATTAATTTCCACTCCCCTTTTTGTGGATATACTTTTGATACACACAATCACTCTATTGATAAATTCTCAAGTCATCGATATGAACTAGATAAGAGCAACTTTAACACAATTTCCATTCATTGAGTTAAACATCCAAGTCATTGGTGGTATTTTTACAAAAATATGGGTGAATGTTCACTTATTGATTTACAATGAATATCCAATCATATTGAGTGTATTTATATTTTCCACACATTATAATATAATTTTTTATCCTTAATCTAAGGATAATGTTTTTATAAAGGATTTTTTCTCAATTTACAATCCATTGAGTCTTCATTGTTGTTATGCAAAAATTCACTCTTATATGGTGTATAAACTATCCATTGGCATATTATATCATGAATCCATTTATTCTCATGATATTATAAAGTTGTGATAAAATGTTAATCTTTTATTATTTTTATTCAAGCATCCCTCATTTTTTAAAAAACTCTTTAAATAAAATATCATTTTAAATTTTTTAAAGATTTTTTATTATAACTATTTCTTATTAATTTACATGTTATCAAAATGGTTTTTATGATTTATTTGTATGGGAATTAATGTGTTCAAATTAGAATTCATTTAAATGTTTTAATGTGGTATGATACACAAGGATTCAAAATTCACATTATTAAATGTTTTAAATGGTTTTGAAAATGGTTTGATAAAGCATTGATTCTTTTAATATCTTGAAATGATATATTGTGATTGCAATGTTGAAATGTAATTTTTTATGATTGTTTTATGTGTCGTTAATATGTTTTGGTTATTGGGCATTGTTTACATATACGGTTGGTTTTGTGATAAACCTAGGGTGTGTGAGCCCAAGATTTCTCTCCAATGCATTGGGTAAAGTGATAGTGGTAAATGATAATGTTCTTCATAAGAGATTTACAGAATATATTGTGATGGGTATTCCAACAAAACTCCCTATATATCTGTGATAGCTACAATTAAATTGTGATATGGATTCCACAATATACCTTTATGATTTATAATTTTTATGTGATATTCCTAAATCTTATAATTTCATGAGGTAAGTTATTATTAAAAAGTATGGTTTCATTCATTTGTATTTATTTATGGGTTAATGTTTACATTCCTTATTTTATATCCCTTAGTAATATTTTAATATTAACCCCAATTTTTCAAATGTTTTTCATAGGACTTAAAGATTAGTACGGTCATGTACGGGATCATGGAAAAGTCATTTTGTCTAAAACATGGTACTGGACATGTTTTTTTAGAGTTTTTTATCTCATGAAAAAATGGATTATGAGTAGAAGTGTCTAAATTGTAATTTATGAAATGTAATGTAATAGATATTTCCTAATTGTCTAATTGAATAGATCCTCAATGTGAATTCTTGACATAACTCAAGATTATGTAATGTTTATGGTTGGGTTCGTATAGTTGGTATTCGATGTTTGTTTAGATAACAGTATAGGTTAGGGTATTATTTATGAATAAGTGACATAACCATAATGGTTAGAATATTAGAATGACTCATAGATATTTTAGATTAGTTGAATGAGTTTAAAATATCATGATTAATTATATCTTAGTATTTACCCTCCTTGTAAGATATTATATATTTATTTTACTGATATACTCACATTGAACTTTATGGTTTTAGTAAATGGATGGATCTAGCAGGATCTAAAGTAATTGTGGATGTAAAGAAAAATATAATGGTTTTCTGAATGATCAATGGAATGAAATGGGATCTGCAATGAGAAATCTTGTGGTCATTATCAACCAACTATCTGTAGTTATGATTGAACACCTAAATCTTGGTGAATTTTACAAGTCATTGTAAATGAAAGAAACAAATCCCTATATAAGTTTACACTACTGAAAAAACAACCTATAGCCATGGTTCAACACCATGGGTATAGCCCCCAAAATCGTGGGAATAGGAAATACCCATGGTTTTGGGAACCATTGGCTGGAGCAATGTCGATATAGGTCCCCAAGCTTTTCACATGGTTTTCCCAAACCATTGATATAGGTGTTTTTACACCTGGTCAATGAAACATACCCAATTTCTATGGTGTCAAATGCTTTTACCCACAGTTTCAAAACTGTGGATATTGATCCTAAAATAATGCAGTTGGCGGGTTTTGATCCCGCAACCTCTTCGCTGCAAATACCGTGTATAACCACTACACTAACATCAAATATTTGTATATAAATTAATATTTAGTTAAATATAGTTATATAAACCATCAGTATAGAGGGAAGAACCATGGGTATATGACTCCCGCTAAAAAGAATTCCTTCCCACATAAAAAAAAATTTCCCACACACAGACGGGAAACCTATACCCACGGTTTTTCATAACTGTGGGTCTATATATTTTAGACCTGATCTATACCCACAGTTTTGGGGAAAACAATTGGGATAGGTACCCCTATACCCACGGTTTTCCAAAACCATGGGTATATGTGACTTTTTAGGACCTATGCCCGCTGTTTTGGAAAACCATAGGGATAGACCCCCCTATACCCATGGTTTTGGAAAACTGTGTGTATAGGTCTTGAAAATTTATATAATCCCATTGTTTTTAAAATCCGTATGTATAGGTGTACCTATCCCTAAGGTATTGGGGAAAACAGTGGGGATAGCTCCATTTTCCAATAGTGTCAGGTAATAATTATAATGGTAAGTATATTAAAAATTGTTGTGTGAAGGATGAGGAAATAAAAATTTAGGAAAATGCTTCAAATGGATATGAATATGCTATAGATTTGGTAATTAATGTCATAAGGAAATGAACCTGCCCTGGAAAAGGAATTGATCAGTTGACTGTAGGAAAGGGATATAATTTCATTCTGAAGGATTAATTTAATGTTTTAAATGAGGTGCTCATGGTTATTATACAAATATATGTCCTACAATGTAGATTCAGGAATCGGATCAGCATGATCATAAAAATATATGTTTACCAATTCCTAATGCCATTCCAATGGAAGACGAGGAAACTGACAATGAATAATAAAAAGTATGAATTATTTCTTAGAATATGTTTGACATTATTGAATATTATGAAATAATTAATGATTTTGTTTTTTGGAATGATGTATTATAATATATGTTGGAAAAGAATGGATAATGTATCACAAAGAATATTAAATGAGTAAAATGTCTAAATATGAGGGATTAAATAGTTATGGTACACTTTAGGATAATGATATATATAAAATAATTAAGGCTCTTTTCATGGTGGGATTATAGTAGAAGACTTTTCAAAATATGTTTATCCTTGAAGTTTGATATACAATTTTTTTTCAAGGAATAATTATCTTTTCTTTTGTGGATTAATTGTTGAAATATTATTTTGGAAGAATCTATGTTTTAATTGTTATTTGGGTTAATTAGGTAAATTCTTAACCAATCATAATGAATATTTCATTAGGTTAATTACACTTTAGTATGAGATTTTAATAGTAGTTGATGTTTTTGGAGATAAATATTAATATTTACTGTGGAAGTCTATGTCATTAAATTCTTCTTAGTTTTGGGTTTCAATATTAGTATTTATTATATTGAATAATTTTAAGGACAATTTTATATTGAATTTTATTTCTTGAACATGGGGTTATTTTTTAGGAATTTTGGGGATTAAGAGTATTATTTCTTTTTATAAATGATTATCCTTTTATGAATTATCTGATATTGTACTAACCAATTTTTTTTTTGGTTGATGTGAAATGATAGGGTAGATATATAGTTCATATTATGTAGATTATGGGATACAAAAGAAGTTGATTCTAGCAGTTCAGGTTTGACCAAGTCATGTTGAAAACCTACAATTTTTAGAAAACATGTGTTTTTGGTAGAATTTTATTAAAGGATGAAACTCTACATAAAAAGGCTGTATATTTCCTTACAATCGTAAACTCTATGAAAATTATCTTGATGAAAAAATGTTATAATCTCTCTTTTATCATTAGACTTTTACCCAACAACAAATTTATGGTATTGTGGTGGTTAACTTTTCGTGATCAAGTTCTCCAACACTCTCTAATAATCTATGAGAGTTTGTTTCTATTCCATATCCATGTTTTCATGGAATCCTAGTATCATTTTTCTTGGGGGACATTTTTCCTAATCTTATTTTATTTTAAATTGTTATTTTTATTGGCTCTTTTTCCGATTTGGGACATTTAATGATGTTTCCAATCCCAATTTTAAAATTGCAAGGACGCAATTCCCAAAAGCAGGGAAGGATATAACATCCCAAATAAATAAATAATATAACATTTTAATATTTATTTATATTTATTAATTAAATATTAATTTATCTTTAAAGGTGATGCAATGTTCAATGGTGTACCAGATACGCACCAACAGGTTTCTTTGAAATAATATGTTGCACAAAATGTTGGGTCACACTAAAAAATAATAATAAAATATAATTTGAAATTTTAGTTAACTCCTAGCCATTGTATTAGAAGGCATGAATATAAATAACTATAATATGAATAAACATGTTTTCTAAATGTTTTTATATTTATCCAATAATTGTTAGAGGCTTAAAATGTTAATAAATTTTATATTAATCATAAATACTCTATTATTCATTAAAATGAATATTTACTACCATTTGATGGAGAAACCTTTTGAAATCTATTTTGGTAACTTTTATGAGTACTATTTTAAAAAATAAAATTCTTCTTTAGAATCGGGACATCAAAATTTACATTGGGTAAATTTTTGGTATTTTTCTGATAAAATACATTTTTTATGAATAGTGAAAAAACTATATTTTAATTCAAAATTTACTTTTAATCTAATTTATTTATACGGTTAGATTAACTTATTATTTTGTTATAAAGTGTAATTAGATTATTTTTTTATCATTAAATCCAGTTTTGGTAATTGAATGTAGTTTCACCATGAAATTGTACATAAACAATTGTCAATCTTTTGAATGTTATTCTTTCTTAAAAACACACTTTTTGTTTTGACACGAGAATTAATTTTAAATTAATTTATCTCACTTATGGTTTATGAATGTAGAAATATTTATTTATTATTTTAATTATATAGGTCCAAAATTTGTAAACAGGTAAATTTTATTTTTATACGTTATGAATATTTACTTGAGTAAATATTTTATTTTCCATGGATAAATGATAAATCTGGTAAATAAGGGAAAAATATAATATTATAATAATATTAAATTACCATAACATTTTTCTGAATCCTGTTGGTTGATAAATTTCTGATCATGGTCATCCTTGGGTCGATTTCGGGACCCCATAGAGCCACTTAAAAGTGATACTGTCACTTCATATTAATTTATTTAATGTAATGACTAAAATGGCATAAACATATATCTTATAGTAAATAAAGTTATACATGGGGTTATATAAGTTATCTATTCAAATATAAATATTAATTGGAAATATAAAATATTTCCTACATCATTATATTTTTTTATAATTTTTAGACATCTAATATATAAAATTCATTATGACATAATAATGATGCAGTATTAACCTCATTAATGAATAATTTAAATAAATAATATTATTAGGATTAAATTAATTTCAAAAACCTATCCAATTATTATTGGATGATTTTATTTAGAATATTACTCATCTTATATTCTTTTTTACTGTGTTATGGACCTTAAGAAACATAAAATCATTATATAATAAAATAATATTTTCAATCTTCTCTAAAGAGCCCTTCCCACCGCTTATAAAATGACATCACCTCTAACCCATTACTAACACTTCTCAAGCCCCTTTTCTCATACAAACTCTACCTCCTTAAGCTCCATACATCCCAATATAACTCCTAGAATCATTACCATATGCAGAAGGAACTTAAAGTAAACATTTTGGTTCAAACCAAAGAGAGATACCCGATTTAAAGGCAGCGTCTTCTCTTAAGTTATTTTCTTTTATTTTACTTATCAAACACCATAAACTATTTTAATTCCTATATTTAATAACAAAATAGTTATCCTAAATTTACTAGGTTGTTTTTATGAGATGTATTCGAACTACACTTACACAAACCTCCATATAAAAGGTAAAGAACATTCTGTTTCTGTGGACAACGAACTACTGCCACGCGGAACGATGATTGTTCAATCTTATCCAACCTCCTATTATGGTTTCCTTTAATATGGAACTATTTATAAATTTGATATATATTATATTTATATTTTATCTATAATTCTATATTTTTCATTTATATCATACCCATATGGTGTCTATAATGGGTAAATACGATAATTTCATTTGAGGAAGTGTGGACTATTGCCCCCTCAAAGTGATATGACTCGTTCATGCCATACATGGAAAATATAAAGGACGGAGTTACTGAAATTATATATGATATTATACTAGAATTATAATATACCTATTTATCATTAATTTTTCATTCCATTAAATATGAAATAGAGATGAAAGTAGCGTTCATGCATACGTACGGTTTACCGTCTCCATGAACGGTGCATTTCATTTCTTATCTCTGAATATTATGCAATTTTATAAATATATATATATATATATATAGGATATATATTTTCTCTATGATATCTAAATCATGAATATAATTATGGGGATAATGAACATCTGACGACATGGACAACATGTAAATATAAAATGTTCATTTTTGAATCAAGTACCAAATATCGACAAAACAACCATTAATAACATAAATGAATGCACAATATTTATAACATGATAATAAGTGATATAAAAGGTATAATAAAACAGAAAAATATTCTTAAGAAATAAAAAATTAACTTATGTTTATTATTCAGTATGAATAAGGAACTAATGAGTCATGTCAGACATGAGGTAAGTTGTTTCGTATCTCATTTTTTATTAAGTGATATTTCCATTATTCGCCACTTATTTTTTTCACTTGGTGATTTATTTAATTAAATTTGATATATATTTTTATAATTGTAATTATATTCAAGGTTTCTTTTGATTTATTTGGTGGTTATTAACTATTGGTCATACTACTTGATTGATTACAACGTGGTAAGGGGTTTTCTTCTCACTTTTTATTCCCATGATATTCATGATATGATTTCCAATGTTTCTTTTTGTGTGGTCTATGTACTACACCTGATTTTATATTTCGTAACATATAATTTAATTTATAGGTATTTACCTCTTCGTTGTATGATCATTCTTATATGGGTTATATGTTTCGTAAATTACGAAATCATTAAGGGAATTTCTGATTTCAATTTCCACTCATTGGGTTTTACGTAAACTTCAATGATTATTTTACTCCAAGATTAACTATGAAATCAATATTTATTTACTTATGTAGAAATTTCTACTCCCCTTTGTGCCGATATACTTATGATACACATAATCACTCAATTCATAAATTCTCATGTCATCATTATGAACTAGATAAGAGAAATCTTAACTCAATTTCCATTCATTGGGTTAAACATCCAAGTCATTGGTGTTGGTTTTATGAAAATATGTGTTAATGTTTTATAATTGATTAACACTAAATATCAAATCATATTGAGTGTATTTATATTTTTCACACATTATTATGTAATTTATAAATTGTTTATCTAAGAATAATGTTTTTATCATTGATTTCGTCTCAATTTACATTCCATTGAGAATTCATTATTGTTATGCACAAATTCTCTATTATATGGTGTATATAATATCCTTTGGAATATTATATCCTGAATCCCTTTATTCTCATGATATTATAAAGTTGTGATTAATTTTAATTCATATATTATTTGTATTCAAGCGTCTCTCATTTTGTTATAAATTCTTTAACTAAAATAACATTTTAAATGTTTTAAAGATTTATTCTTCTAAATATTTCTCATTAATTTACATGTTTTAAAAATGGTTTTTATGATTTATTTATATGTAAATTATTGTTAACAAATAATAATTCATTTAAAATTTTCAAATTTCTATGGGATAGATTGATTCAAAAATCTCTTTATTAAATGTTTTAATTGGTTTTGAAAATTGTTTGAAAAATAATTGATTATGTCAATATTGTGAAATGATATATTGTGATTGTAATGTGGAAATGTTATCTTTCCTTTCTGATTTTTTTAGGTGTTATTAATATGTTATGGTTATTGGGCTTTTTTTATGCATACGTGTGGTTTCGTGATAAACCTAGGGCAGGTGAGCCAGAGATAGATCTCCAAAGCATTGGGTAACGTGACATAGGTAAACATTATTTTTTATACTATGTGATTTATGAAATATGTTGTGATGGGTATTACAATGTAAATCCCTATGTAGCTGTGATATCAACAATGTATATATGATACAAATACCACTAGTTACCTTTATGATTTATGATTTCTTTGTGTTATTAATAAATCTTACGATTTCATGTGGTATGTTATGATTGAAAATTATGGATTCATTGATTTGTATTTATTGATGGGTTAATGTTTCTGTTCTTTATTTTATAAAACTTACTGAGATTTTTAAACTCACCCAATTCATTGAAATTTTTTTACCAAGACTTAAAGTTGAATATGGTCAATGATGAGATCAAGGGAATGTAATGTTGTCTAAAACATGGAACTAGACTTGTTTTTTAGAGTTTTATATGTTATGAAAAAAATGGATACTGAGTAGAAGTGTCTAATTTGTAATTTTTGAAATGTAATGTACTAGATAGGGATTAACTCTCTAAAAATACAAACCATAAAATATCCTCAATGTGAATTCATTATTTAACACAAGATTATGTAATGTTTAAGGTCAGGTCCTTATATTCATCATAATGAAAATTGGTATCAGAGTTTAAAATTCCACAAAACATAAGATTAATATTTTATGATTTATATTTCAAGAATATCATAATTTTTCTAAAAACATGTTGTTCTAGATTTTTGGAGAAAAGGGAAAGGTCCTTCTAATCAGATTTAGATTAATCATATTTCGAAAAACTGTATGCAGGTGGTTGGAAGGAATGATGTTGTTGATTTAATAAGAAGTAGTAGTACATCCCATTATAAGTAAGATGCTTCTAAAACTGATATTCAATGTATTCAAATTAATTAAGGATTTCATGGTTACCAGCTAACATTTGTAGAAATGGGTGTTAGTGAAGTAAAATATTTTCTTTCTAATTTCATTGGTGTGAGATATTAAAGTTACGATGTTCTTGAACACTGGGAAGGTTTTCTTGATCGTGGTGAGAGAATTTAAATGTGCTAGTTTTCATTTAGACCAAAGACAAATGATTTCAGGGAAATAATCTAATGAGTATAATAATCAGAAAAGATAATTAAGTTCATTTGTATTGTAATTATACAAGAATAGAAGTTGATGATGTTGAAGTTGCTACAACCTGTCCATCAAACTCAGTGTTCAATTAGTAATTGGAGTTAATCTAAAATATACTCATCATTACATTTGTTTGGAATCATTATGACATCTGAGGCATATTAATAAGAAATATTTGTTGAAGTATAAATGTTTTTATGAATAATTATCATGGTAGTTGATGGGGAAATTTAGTAAGAAATGTTTAATTATTGATTAATGTGACAAATAATTTTTTGAATATCTATAAAAAGTTGATATATAGAAATTAAGAATAAACAATAATATTGTTTACATATTTTTGAAAGTTTTCACATTGGGGGATAGGAATATTTTAGAAAGTTATGATGAATATGTTTGTTTTTATTAAATGATATAAATCAATATATTGAAGAATCTATTTTCATAATCTTAATGAGGAAATAAGTATGGGAAGTTTAGTTTTTCAATTGGTCCAGCCCAATATTATGATATTTCGTCAGTTATTATCTGTTTTGAAGTGGGTTAGAAAAATTAAAGTGAAAAAATTCACTCATTGTAACAAATAAATTGAATTGGGGAATTAGAATCATAATACAGATTCAGACTAATGTTTTTCAAGAAAGTATAAATATAAGATGAATTAATAGAGAGATCCAAAATTTAATGTAAAATGAAGGTTCTAAACAATAGAATGAATGATCTAATATTTTAGAAATATTAAAGAATCAAGATGTTTGGTAAAGTTGGAAAACCTAATTAGAACCCCGCTAAAACCATATTTTATTTTACATATAAAATGACTGTTGAGTTCTAATATAAAATAAAATTTTAATTATTTTTAAGTGCTCGAGCTCTTGAAATTTAAAATATGTGTTGAGTACCAAAATAGACATTGTATATTAGGTTGAATATAAGGGATATCACCATAAATTCTTTCAATATAATCATCTGAAAAAGATCCATAAGTAAAAGTTCTATTATATTAAGCTCATTATTGTGATTCAATCAGACTAACATCAATCGGACCATGGTTCATTGGACTGAGATTCATTATACACATGAATTCTAAGCTACTAACTGTGTTTCTACTCAGATGATGAAAGAAGAGAAGAAAGAAACATTTAATGGAATGACCATCAGACTAGATTGACCATCGAGCTAGACTGGGACGATCATACTGACTCTTGCTGATGAATATTTCTTGGCCATGGTTTTTGAATAATTTTTAATACCAACAAGTTCCTTTGTAAATTGTTGAATTTCATGAAATGTTTAGGCATTTAATGATTTATTTGGATTTCATGTGGAAAAAGTGAAGACATTATGAAGTGGATCATAAAAGAAGATGAAATTTAATATTGTAACTGTTGATACATACTAGTTGGTAAAAAATTTTTTCTTCGGAATGTGGATACTGAAAATGACAGTTGGGAGTATAATGAACTGTATCAAAAATTTTGCTACTAGGTTTATAGAATTATTCATTTCTTGTTGTGTTGTATTCTGAAAATATGTTAGTTAAAGAATCAATGTTTTTTACTACTATCCAACATGGAATGGAGTTGGTCTTGGTAAGTAATCCTGTAAAAAATTATGCATGGCATTATCATTATATTTTTTTGTATATGAAGAGTGAGTTTGTTTATTATATTTTACTATATCTTAACTCTAACAAGATTTGGAGTTTGAGAAAAAAATTCATTAATACATAATACATTTTTTCGTATAAAAATAAAAAGGAACCACTAATTCCCCCCCCCCCTCCATCAGTAGCCTTTATCCTATTTGGGAATAATAATTGGTTTTAGAGAGTAGGTTACTTCTAAAAGATTAATCTCTGGTAAGAGATAATTTGAATTCCATCAACTATACGTGGATTCCATATTTCAATGGAAATTTCTATGATATCTGAAAATAAAGAATATATCCTTATCATAGATATATTGGGTATGATGATTTGAATTATTCTATAAAAGGAATTAATATTAGTATTTATAATGGTCTAATTACTACTACAGATATGACAAATCTTCAGAATAGTTGATTTTCTAAAAATTATTTACTCTCATCACTAACTAAAAGTGATTTTTAGACGAATGGTAGTCACCACTCCCAAAATGTATCTGAGATATTTTGAAAAACATTTATAAAGGAAATAAAGAGGTGAAGAATGATATGTTGCCACTATGGAGGCTAATGTGTGAAAATATAAAAATGTATGACTATATATGTGTTAGTGACTTCTTTACAAGGGTAAATTATATTTTAATCACCATATGATATCCTATTGATAAGTTAGAAGACTCAACCATTGTCAAAACAATCTTGAGAATTATTCTTGATAGGTTTGATGACAATGTTTAAAATTTGGAAGACAGATATCCAAAAACTATATCAATGGATGATCTTCACCTTACTCTTCTTATTTATGAAATGAGAAGAGATAAGGGTATGAAACATATAGAAAAAGTTTATCAAGAAATTTATTTCCAATAACTATTAAAATGTAAAATAGAAAAATAATTTTAATACTAATCAAGCGATTTAGAATGAGATGAGGAAGATGAATATTTCAATAAAATTGTTTCCCTTCATTAAAATAAATAAAATTAGGGGTAGTGGATAGGTAAAACTCGCAAATGTTGTAATTATTAATAGAAATGATTGTTTTCATAAAATTGTACATTCAACAAAACTAGAGAGAATATGTATAGAGAAGATACTAGGTAACATTGAAGAAAAAGTGGGTGAATGATAATGAGAATTTTTATTTTTGAAAAAAAGATGAAATTTTATCTAATAAGAAGAAAGAAAGATGATTACTCATCTAGTGACGAACATGATCATCAACTCAAATTTATTCGTCATGTTATAAATAGAAGTGATTCATCATGAAGTGATGTTTACAATGATTAGATGACATAAATGGAGTGGATTCTCAAAATGAATTTAGGGAATGCACGTGGAAAAAATACCCAACTCAAGATAGAAAGAAGGATATTACATATTGATGTTAAAAAAAATAACATTGGAGTCTAGTGGTCTTGAAAGAAAACATTTTTTTAAGAAACGATAGTTAATAATGAAAATATGAAAAAGATACAATCTACAAAAATTAAATAATGTAAATAGAACAAGTTTAAGATAGTTGAATTTGAAAAAAATAGATGTTCTCAAATGAATGTTGGCTGAGAAATAAGAAACTTTTTTAGAATCATTATCAATGTTTCTTAAATCATAAAGTTGGATATGAAATATGAGATAAAACTCACCAATTAATTTTATGTAAAAGGTGAAACTTATAAAGAAGGTGAATATAATGTTTTATAAAAGTAGGTTTTTGAACAAACAAATTTCACCACGAAAGTTTGGATTTTTTCAAAAAAGTGTCAACCTGAGAAAATTGGTCGATAATTCATAATGGAAAAACAAAAACAATGTTCTGATTAGTTTTACTATCAATCCCAAAAATCAATATTCATAGGTCACTATTGGTGTTATAGAATTTTTTGAAATAGAGCTTATTTATGATCGGATAACATGTCTCTACCTAGAAATAGGTATGAATCAAATGGATACGTTGATGAGAAAATAAGATTAAAAGTTTATAATATTTTTGTGGAACCCAAAATGTAATCCCAAAAGATGAAGAATGTTATAAATTTCATGAATGTGGAGAAAAGTAAACATACTAAGTCCAAAAAGAACATGTTCTTACTTATTGGAACATAATAAATTGACATGGATAAAAAATTAGAAGAATGAAAAATATCAGCTAAAGAAATGGAAAAGAATAAGATTTTTAATTATGTGAGAGATGTTGATAAGAATATTCCAACATATTTTGGTTAGAAATTTCAGAAAAGATGCAAGAGATGTGAAAATGAAGTGTTAGTTCCTAAAACATATTTCAATATCATTCTATAATAATAAGAAAGAATGAAATATTTTTTATAAAATAATTGTGACAAAAATGTTTCCAAATATGGAAAGAAGTTGAACTCCTTATGAGGACAATATACATATGAAAAGAAACATGTTAAAAAATCTGTGAAGGGTGATTTGAAAAAAGAAAATTTATAAAATGAAACACCCAAGAAGATGAACAGAAATAAAAGAGTGATATAAGACTACCAATATAAATGTTACATCATATGAACTTTAAATGTTAATCTTTATTTTGAAAATAAAAGTATTTATACTATCTTTTAAGGAATTGATAGAGTTGAAGAATGAAATTTAATGATATTGAGTCTCATAAAATTCATGAAAAAGAATGAAATAAGGTTATTAAATATTTATTTTTAGAAGTTGTGTATATTCACAAAAACATTCATATATGTTGTTATGATGGTTTTGTGTTACTTTTAGAAATCCTTTTATGATTTCCCATTAAAGGAGATTGTTGAAAGAAACATGGAAATCGTATTATATCAATGTTCTTCAATATAAAACATTGAAAACCATGATTATCCACTCTTGATTTAAACATTATATTCACTCACATAGGCTTATAATTGATTATTGTATGTCTCTTTTTAAAGAAACTCATGTGATGATTATGATCTACAAATAAAGAGTTTCAAGGTTTTCATATGAAAATTTTAAACCCTTTGAAATAAAAATATTTCTTAATAAGAGGTAAACATATAATGATGGAACCTTTTAATTTTATTTACAATAATGGGGAAGGATATAAAAATGGGGGAGAGAAAATAAATAGGGAGAGAAATAACATAATAAAGTAAAAATACATGGTAACATTATACAATAAGTGAATTGTTTTGAAATGTTTGAAGGGAGTGTTAAATATGGTGGGTTTTTTATAAAAAATACAAAGTGGATTATGTTAGTTTATAATTAATTTGTGGTTGTATTTGTTGACAATATATTTCAATATATAATACATGTATGAAGTTGAGAAATGGTAAAGATATTGATCATCAGACTCGCCATTGTAATGAGGAAATTAGACTCAAAATTCTTAGAATAAACAATCATATGGAGAAGATGTTTCCGGGAAGAAATGGATCATCAAAGTCAATCCATTGGAATTAGTCATAAATATTTTCATCATATTTGGATTTCTATTAGAAGTATATATAAGTATTAGTGATTTTGAATTCATGTGTTGATTATATTAAAAAGGTTTATCAGAGTCTGCATTCCACAAAAATCTGATAATCATATTCTGATATTAATTTCACAAATATCATAATTTTCTTGTTAAATGTGGTTAAACCTTTGTGGAAGAATGGTAAATGATGCTACTAATTAGATTCGGGACAATCATATTATTGCCAATCATATTCCGGTGGTCATAACAAATTATATTTCTAAAAGAATAAGAAGTTACAGTATATTCCATTATAAGTTAGATGATGTTAAAACAAATATTCTACATTTTCAAATTCATGAAGGATGTCATTGTTACTAGATGAATATTTTGTGAGAATGATATCTGTGAAGTCAAATCATTCTGGTCATAGATCATTGGATTGAAATCATTATATTTGGATTTTTCAAAGGATAATAAGGTTTTCTTGATCATGATGAGAGAAACCAAAGGTGTTTTTTTAGTGAGACCAAAATTTGAAATATTTATATCATTAAAGTAAGAATATAATGAGAGTCGTAATAATAAATTAGAAGGATGTTCATTGGTCACTGAATAAAAATATAAATACATTTGTTGATGTCGATGCTGTTGGAGCTGGTTTATCCGATAATGTGTGTCACCGATAATCAGAGATACTCTGAAACTGATTAGTCAATACATTTTTTTTGGTATCCTTATGATATTGGAGGAAGATAGATATGAACCTTTTGTTGAAGAAAAATGTTTTCATTAAGAATTTTCTAGGTAGATGTTGGGATAGTTGAATAGTAAAAGATTTTTTATTGAGCTAAGTGATAAATAATGTTTTGAATACCTATAAAAAGTGTTTCAAGAGAAATTAACAATAAATTTGAAACTTATTTTGAAATATTTTATGTTTTTTCAAAAGGAGATTTGAATCTTGAATTATTTAATGAATAATATCATTGTTTTTATCAGTTGATATACAAACATAATGAAGAATATACTATCTTCATTATATTGTAGAAATTTGAATGGGAAGATTATTTTTTTAATATTTGTATAACAACATTATGAGATTTCTTCAGATTTTTTTGAACCCGGGTCATCAAAATCATAGAGAAAAAATTTACTCATCATAATGATGACATAATATTTGGTAAATGGAGTTTAGAATCAGAATCAGACTGATTTTTTAGGATTTTTGGAGCATTGAAGAAGTCAAAGATATATCAAAAAATGAATCAAAATTAAAGGTGTTGAACATGTCCAAGAAATATTCAATATTTAAGGAATGTTGAAGATTTGGGAAATTTGGTAATGTGGGAAAAAAATTAGAACCTCACCACAATCACTTTTGAGGCCCCCAAAAAGGGAGAGATGGGTTCATTTTTAAAATAAGCTTTTATTTTTTTTCCAAGTGCTCGATCATCGGATATTGTGGAACATGTTTTGAGTACCCAAACATACTCTGTGTTTCAGGTTGAAGCTGAGGAAGATCACTAGACTAATGTTCAATATGGTCATCTAAGAAAGATCCATCTCAAAATGTTCCATACAAACAAGTCCATTAAAAAGAGACCATCAGATAAACATTAATCAGAGGAAGTTTCATTGGACCATATTCCATAGGGCATATGAATTGTGAGGTACCTATTTAGGTTCAACTCAGTTTATTAAAGAAGGGATAAAGTATATTAATATCAGACTAACCATTGAACTAGATTGACCATCAGAATAGACTTACAAGATCAGAATAACTTTTGAAGAGGATGATTTTTTGATAAAGGTTCTAGAAGATGCGTCAATACAAATAATTTTCATTGTAGATTTTTTATTTTCTCGATAATTGTATGAAGGTAAATTATGATTCAAAAAACGTTTGGATAATGTGATGAATTTACAAATTGGATCAGAAAATAAGATGAAATTGAGGATTGTAATTGTGGATACCAACTATTTTTTGAAAAAGAATTCCGTGGGAAAGCATATACTAAAAAGTATAGTTGGGGGGTATAAAAAACTATTGTATAAAAGTTTCTATTTGGTTTGTATAATTATTCACTAATTTTTTTTTAAAAAATGGTTGTGAAATAATCTATTTTGGTGGGACTACCCGACCTGGAAATGAGTAGGTATTTGGACCCAAACTTGTAAATATCATTTTCTACAATCCCATTATATTTTTTGAATATGAATGTTTAGGTTTTTAGTTATATTTGAGTTAAGATTAACTATAACAAGTTTTTGGAGTTAAGAATAGTTTTCTTATGGTGATATAAAAATTATTATTAAGAATAGAAAAATGACCCACTAATTCACCCCTAGTGGTCTTAATATAGTTTGGGAACAATATATAACATGATTATTATAAATATAAGAAAGGGGTGAGCTCTGATTCTTAATAAGGGTAGAGCATAAACATGAAGGAAAACATGAGGAGGACATAAATATCATAATAAAATATCAAATAACATTGATGATAATCATAAAATATTTTTGACAAATAAAATACTTAAAAATTGTCATTGATTAATCATAAAGCATATAAAATATCTCATAACACATCTAAATGGTCATACGACATATATTCATTACACTAATGTTAATAATATTGTAAAAACAATACATAATCATGAAAACATGGAATTTCACTGATATAAAATTCATCGTAAAATTTTTATTATTACTTGAAGAAAAATTTGGAAGTCTTTAAAAAAATTATAAAAAATTTTTAAATGAGGAGCAATACAAATGATAGGAAAACATTTTTGTGAAAACCCATTATTCCCACTCATATGTGAACAAACTCAGTATGTACATTCCTTAAAATGTGACCAAACCCATCCCACCCAATCCTCTAAGAACCAACCCATTATGTCTATGTCTTATTATTACATAATATATAAACATAAACTAATTAATTGGATGGTTTTATTGGACACCACTACTCTACATCCATATAAGTGTGTAATTATTATAATAAATCATCATAATAACTTAACAAACTATGGAAAAATGAATGGATTTCTTAATCATATCACATAACATGAACATAATAATTAACAAGAGAAAAAAATATCATTTTAAAAAAGTATTAATAAAATAATATCCTAATTAGTTTGTTTAGAACATCAGTTTGTGAGAGAAACATTTTAAAGAAACATTGAAGTGAAAATAAATAAGCATTCACAAAACACATTTATTTTTTTAAAATCCATAGTGTATATTATATTTAAATTTTTTTGAGGAGTTGAATAGAATAATGTTTTAAAATATTATTTAAAATAGATTAATATTGTAGATCCTTGACAAGACATAAGTTTTTATAAAGGATAATTAAAAATAAATTTGAAAAATTTTACGTTTGGTATTGATATATATTTTTTTTAAAAGGTGTTGTCAAAATAAATTGAATAATTTGAAAGGAAAATAAATATTTAGTAATTAAAATAATGAAAACTTATTTGATGAAAATGTGGAGTAGATGATGAAACCTTTTATTTTGAAGGGATATAAAACCATTTTAATATTATCAATTAGACATCTAAAAAACCCACATAATTAAAAAGTAATATGAAATATTTATAATATTATGAAATAAGGGGAATAAATGGATAATTAGTGAAAAAAATGAGTTTCCACTTTGGAAAGGAGAACTTTTGTTGGAAGTAAAAATATGGACAAAGAAGAAAGATTTATTAATGGTAATGGGAATAATTTTTAACAATAAATGCATTTTAACAAAATATTAAAATCATCAAGGAAGAAGAAATTGGTTTCAAAAATGACTTATAGAGAAACTATTGTGTAATAAATCCCAAAATCATCATAATTTAGAATATATATCTATAAAATTTCAAAGAAAAATTTGAGTTTTTATAACTCAAGAATGGTAATTGAGTCATGAAAAAACCTTGTATATATTTATTAATATTCAAATGAAATAAAATTGGAATATTCAAAATCATATTTTTCAATAAATACTATGTATAAAATCATGGATCATTAAAAAAATACCGTCGGGTAGTATATAAACCCTATAAATGATAAATTTTCACCAAAATTTAGAATATACTCCTGTGAAGAAAATTTTATTTGAGAACCATTACAACAATTGTATCTTTTCAATCAAAATACCAAGAGACTATTAACATGGAATAAATTATTCTACATCATGAAATATTATGATATATTGACACAAAAGTAAAATGGGGTAGTGTTTCCCCCATCTAAAATGAATCATGGTGTATAACATAAAAATCTCTCAAGCCATTCAAATTTTTGATAAAGAATCACATAACTTGTTTCCCAGCTTATCTGAATGTTCTCTAACCTCATATTATAAAAATATAAATATCGTAATATAGTATTTAAAAAATATATTCATATGTAATTATATATGTTATAATTAATTTTAATTTGTATATATTTGTATATTTGATTGTTTTTCATGTTTTCCTTCATCAATTGTTTATCTTTTTCTGCATTTGTAGTAGTTTTGTAGGATTTGTTTTTTTTATTTTTCCAATTTTAATCATTAAAATTTCATTAATTTTACTATAATTTATGGATTAATTTGATTTATGGATTTTAAATTTCCTTACATGAGTACTTTAGTCTTTGTCCTAAAAGATGACATTGACAAAAAAACATTTCTCGATGATTGTCAACATATGAAGGGTGTTTTATTAACTAATATATAAAATACTATGTTATTGTTTCTATAAAAAGGAAAACATAATTATTTGAATTTTTATATCACATTATATAGGTAATTAAGTTTTCATAATAAACCAATAAATAAATTCGAATAATTTTTTATATTCTTGGTTAAACTGATCCAAGAGTGAACACAATTTAAATTGATTGGTGAGTATAGTTAAGGAGGTATTTGTCTTGAAATATTATCATTATAACAGAATAATAATTCTAATATTTATAATTACTATTAAGAATTTATTTTATATTTTTTGAAAAAATAATAAAAAACTAGAAAAAAAAATCTTTTCAAAGAGGCGATAGTCAACACAATGTATTGTTAGTGTTATTGTTACTCAACAAATGTATTGGTCAAGGTTTATTAAACATTTTAATTTAAGATAAATAAATAGATTTTATAATTAATATTTAATTATCAATACCAAAATTAATACCATCCATAAGGGTTGGTATGGAAAAATCGAAAGTGTCACTTTGTGGAATCTGTAATCCGCACACATATAAACTAAACATTTATTGATTTTCATAGTAGATGGAAAAAATAATAATTAATGGTTATATCATAATTATAATAATAATTCAACACACTATTTATTTTTTATTTTTTTATTATACTATGGTTATGATTGGTTTATAATGGAATGAATAAGAAATAAACATTAAAAAAGATGTGATACCTACGTTCTGACCTTCAACTACCTCTTGATGAAGGCATTATATTTGAAGGAAATTGGATAGTTTGTGATGAATATGGAAATAATGGAATAAAATGGGCTTTAGTTTATATATATTTTGGTTTTTTTATTTTACATTTCAAAATAAGAGTGTATTATTGAAAGATAGAAAGTGATCCTACGTTATTAACTGAGGAAGAGGGACTTTTCCATAGAAAAGATTGAAATGTATATTGTAAGGATGTTAATGCCAGAAATTTAGGTGACTCCTGTGAAAAAAGTTTTTTAATAAATTTATTTAATATTTTAACATCCAATAAAATGTATTTATAAGGTCAAAAGTTAATCTTTATTTAGGAAAACTTAAGCCACATTATAGTAGTCACTTAAATAACTATTACTCCCAATTAAACATTAACCAGATCCATTATTTTATTTATACCAATATATTTATACCCTTATCAAAAAAATTCACCTCCATTAATTACAAGTTGGGATATATTAAATTTAACTAATTTCAAAATATTACAATAATATATTTTAAATTGAAATAGTCAATGTGTAGAAAAAATATTAGGAAAAAGACATTTTGACCATTGTGGATTCCTAATAAAATTTTGTATTGATTACCAATAGAATTATGATAATATAAATTTATGTATTTATAAAAAATAACATAACAATTATTTATATTATTTAAATTTATTTGATTTTATATAAATTCATAAATATTAATAAAACAATAATTACTTAAAAAATTGTTTCTCCATTATCTTGGTAATTATCATTAATATTAATAATCTAAAATTTATACCCACAAATAAAATTGGTAATCCTAAATAATTTGATATTTATTATCTAAAATATAAGAACTGTTTAAAAAATATATTTTTATGTTTGGTAAAATTAACCGAAATGTTAATGCTTGTAACACATATAACCTCATTTTTTTAGAAAGATTTTATTTTAAAAAGATTATTTGATTAGGATAGGATTATCAATTACATTTATTTTTAGGAATTTTATAACATTAATATCATTAGAAAAATTATTTAAAGGTAAAATAAATAGAATACATCACTTAATTAGGTTTCAATTAATTAATACAAATATCGAAAATATAGTTTTCATTAAAATGCTACAATAATTTTAAAAAATATTAAGAATTGGTTTCTAAGTTATTAATTTCATTTTATAATGATATATAATACATTATATTATAATGTTTTATAGGAAAAATATCTCAAAACATTAAATGTATTCATATAATTAAATAATTTAATAAATGTGATGAAATTAAAAAAAATCATTTTTAAATATTTACAAAAAAATTGATTATTTTATAAAAATATCATAATACATCCTAAGATATTTTGTTTTTAGGAATGATAAATTTAGAATAGTGTTACAAAATTTATGTTTTAATGTTTTTAAACATATATTTTTAGAAGAGGATATATAATATAAACAAAAAAAGATTGTTGGAAATAACCTTTTTCAATATTAACTCAAACTAATTATTTAGCTTCTAGTTGTAATAAATACTGAACATTTTCTATTTTAGACTATATTATAAAATTATTAATAATTCCTTCTTAATATTTTATAATTATTTCTATATTTGGTGTAGAATATGAAATGAGTTATATAATAAAGTATTTATTTTAAATGATCCAATATAATGGGTCATTACATTCTACACTTGATAAATAAATTACGTCATCATAATATGATTACCATTTTCTTGAAGGAATATATGGAGGTGGTGTTAGTATTTAAATTTCTCTAGATATTTTATCTAATGAGATAGGAATATTAATATTTTACTGAATACTAAAAAACATAATTTCCCTTACAATTTCATTGAAATATTTCTCACAGAACTGTATTATGGACCATGTGAAGGAATCATATTTCTTATTAGATAACTCATAGTTGGCCTAATACTAGTACATGGTCATATTTAATATATAATGGATTTTACCCTTTTATATAAATTAATGTGAAGTAAAAATGATTATATACATTCTATTTATAAATTTTAATCAATCTTTATACAGAATATATAATGATTTATGATTTTTTTTCAATAATCATAATATTCATAACACTTAATTTTTTCCTTAAAATATACATAACTAAGGGAGGTGAATTGATGTTCATAGAAAAAATTCTAGACATAATAGGTTTGATAAAACCAAAGTACATACACTAAATCATAGTGGAGGGTTTGTGAAATCTAATAACCATTACCCTCTTCGATGATAGTAATTACATTGTATATTCTGTTCTCCCTAGGTCTAGTGGTTCCCCAGGTTGAGTTCAATATTATATGATAATATTATCAAAACTCTTAAATTTCCCTGGATATGTTTAGGCTTTATGACCTTCTTTACCACAGGTAAGTCATCTTTCAGTCCCATTAAGGAAATATTCTACGTGCATCTTTCAAAACATTTGACATATAAGAAACTAATCATTTTTCGCATCATCATAATCTTCATGCAATCTTTCATGATAATCCATTTTCTTTTCATTGGTACAATCATGATTTCATATATGGTTACATTTTTAATCAAGTTTAATGATAGTTTGTTTGGAATAATCCTTAATTTTTTGTTCTATATAGAATTAAAATGGGTTTATTATTGAGATAATCATCTTATTGTCCTCTACACCCATGCTTAGCTCGTTTCCTTATGGTTCCATACATAACTAAAACCTTAAAGTGTTTACATTTTTGAAAAAATAACAATACGAGGAAATCACCTAAATCAAAAAATAAATCTAACCATAAAATTATTGTTCTTTTACATTATAACATTGGAATGTAGTTCCTTTATTTTGACCTATATCAATCTTAGTTTGACCTTGGTTACATCATGTGGGTTATTCTTACATTTATAAATTGGATCACTAAAAATAACTAGTAATTCAATCCCATATAGATGTATGTAATGAGAATCCTATAAAAAAATCATATCCACTAAGATATTCAAATTAAGTGAGTAGTTTTAGGCCCACTCTAATTCATTACATTAACTTTGAAGTAAATTTTCAACCAATATTTTCATAGTGATTAGCTGTAGGTTCATATGTCATATATATATATACACTTATTGTATATAGATAGATATGTATTTATATGAAAAAACCATATACTCATGAGTTTACCAAAATTTTTGCATATGATCTTATACATAGAATCAACCCTAAGGTTTTCAATTACATTATATAACCCTAACAGAAACATTAACTAAACTAATATAAAATAACTAAAATAATCTCAAAAATAAAAAACCCTCACATAAATCCAATTGAATGAATACTTTCTAAACATGACTTAAATAAATTAAAAAAATTATTTTTTAAATAATACATCTAACATTTGTCACAAAAACTAATGAATTATAGGTTTGTTGTCTTATAAATTAATTACATTACCATATTGTTTCACAATACTTTTGAACATTTCTCCATAATAATTCTCTTATAGTATTTTTTTAAGATATCTAACATGATAAAATAATATTCACAACTAGGGGGTTGGAAACATAATAAGGGGTTGTTCTTAAACACTCAATAATTGTAATGAAAAACACAACATGAAAAAAAACGTGAGGAAGACATTAATAGCATAATTAAAAATAAAATTAATTATATGATAACCAAAAAACGTGTTATAAAAAAATAATATGATAAATATATCATTAATTACGAATAAATTATTTGTAATAGATCAAAACACTTATCTATAGTCACATAACTTGATAGTATGAGATAAAAGTGATCAAAAATTTATATATAATACATAATCATCAAAACCTGTAAATTCATATAAGTTAAATAGATATTTAAAATTTGGAATAATTTTTTGAACAACTTGGAAGTGTGATACAACTTGATAAATAAAAATAAAATGTTTCATAACATAATCAATGGAGAACATGTGTGAGAAAACACATTATGACCACACATATGTGAAGAAACTCCATATGACTATGCATGAAAATGTGAGCAAACACAGAATGAAAATTTAAGTATAAAAAAACACATTATGTCAACATTTTACTATCTGAGGGGATTTTAACATAAACTGATGCATAGTAGGGTGATATAGGACCTCACCCCACATCATCAATACATATGTTTTCCACTTAAATTTAATCACCATCTTAACCTAAATAACATATGTAAATAAAGAATGGTTTTTTAAAACGTATCACATAATATGAAAATAAAAAATTATAAAATATCAAAATATCATTTCCCAAAAGTATTCATAACATAATAAAAAATAGAGTATGTTAAATAATCACTATAAGGGAGATTAACCTTTGAAGAAAATTAAAGTGGAAATAAAAAAGTTTTCAGAAAACATTTTTAATAATTTTTAAAAAATAAATACGAAGTGTAAAAAAAATTAAAAAAATATTATTGGGCAGGGAAATATAATTGTTTTTAAAAACCATATCATAATGCGATCTAAATAAAAAAATACTTGAAAATATAAAAACATTTCAAAAAGGGGAAGTTAAAATATGCTCAAATTTGTTAATTTTGAAAAAGGAATTAACTTTTCAATAAGAATTTGTGGAAATAGTTTGAAATATTTTTATTGAATAATAATATATAAAAATGGTAACATAAGAATGATATAAATATTATCAAAATAAAATGTGTAGTGGATGATAAAAAAATCAGTTTTTAAAGGATATAAAACCTTTTGAACATTCTGAAATAACAATTCAGAAAACCCAAATTAATAAAATGTATAAAGAAAATTTTTTATTTAAACTAAAATTAGATGAATAAAAAATCCACAGTTAATAATGATTTTTTAGTTTCCAATAGCAAAAGGTTTTCATTGGGGGGAAGTAAAAATTTAATCTTTGAAGAAATATCCTTTTAAATTAACGAGAATTATTTATAAAAAAATACATTTCCTTAAGACATTAAAATCCTCAAAGTTGAATATTTTGGTTTGAAAATTAATTCCCTCATAAATAAGTTTTATTAAATCCTAAAATATTCACTGGTTATAATATACATGTCATGAAATATAGTACGTAATTATGAGTGATTATGGCCCAAGGAAGAGAATTGAGTTATGAAAAATCCCTTACAACTTTAGTAAATTTTGAATAAAATGACATCGTAATTTTAAAATCATATTCTAATATATATATATATATACCATTTTATAAATAAATAATATTTTAAAAATACACTCATGGGAAGTATATACACCCTATAAATAATAAATTGGTTTAAAACTGTAATAAATGTGATAAAACAATATTTTATTGAATATTTTTTTGATAATAAATGATATAATTTCCTCACATTGTGTTAAATATGTTTAATTAGATGGTATTTGGGATTAGATCATTCATATGAAAATTTGATGAAAATTACAGTTTTACCCTTATAAAATCACTGTAGTATTTCAATCATAAATATTTTTATGATAATTATTTGAACTTAATATTTTTTACCTATGTTACTTAATTCATGGGATACAACGTTTAATCAAGACACGAGATAAAAAGAATGCATTTGGATGGAGTAATTGGGCCATAATGTCAAAGGTGGGCTGGACACGTTAGAATGGAGAAGCTTCCGTATTTTGGCCATACCTTCTTCATATGGGCTTGTACTGAGCCCAAATCTTTATAAAAGATAGAGGACCCATAGAGTCATATATTATCCTTCTCGAAGGCCAGCCAAGTCAAGCATTTGTGTGGTCAAATGGGTGTTCAAATATAGAATAAAATATTTGGTTGAGATTCCCCATTCACACTTGAAACCACATTGAACCTAGCCTCCCCACCAGTCTATAAATTGTTTTTTTTTTTCTCATTTGGTGGGGTTGGGACATGAATTAGGTGATTTGAGGAAGAAGAGAATTTGTTTCACCCAAATTCTCCAACCGTTGTAAGAGGGGTATCTCTTGAAGCAAGGATCCCCTCATCGAAGCCTCCTTCTCTTCTTCCTTTTGTAATGATTTCATTTGTATAATAAACTTCTTTGATCTTCTTTTATTCCTCATATTTTCTTCAGTTTTATTTAGATTTATTCTTCTATAAATCTTCCTAATTGGGTTGGAATTCTTCAGTAGAATCATTATTGGGTTTTACCCATTATAAACCTTTGCACATGCAAAACGCTTCTACGATGATTACGCCACCCATGGAAGAGTAGTCTTTTAGTATTCGATCTATCTTCTAACCTCTTCATTTAAATATTTTGAATAATTGAGATACTGTAATTCACTTAATATTATCCCTGAATTTTGTTATTAAATTGTAATAAAGTAAGCAATAAATTGAACAATTAACATAAAAATACCCGAGGTCGGGATTTTTTTTAAATTGTGAGAGCGCGATCTTAATCGGTAATACAGGACCATACATGATAAATTTGTAGAGTTGAAATATAATCCCTAAACAAAATTCATCCACATTTACATAATGTATATGTGACTTAATTTACCACTGACCATAATCTATCCTTATAACATCAATCAAAGTAGGGTGTTGCGATTACATGTTCCAAAGAAAACCTAGGGTTTAATTAAATTCATCTTTGTGATAAGGTTAATTCTCGTAGGGTTTGGGGGTTAACAAGTTAAGGGGTCATAATTAAGTGGATGTTAATTTAAATGATAATGATAAATAATTTATAGAATAGGTAGAGGTAGATTTATTACATGTTTTATAATATTTTCAATAAAAACATCTATTTGTTGTGTCTTTTTAATCAAACATCATTTTAAAACTAAAAACCAAAAAATGCAATCTTCTTCCAGCAAAATTCTTCTAGATTTATAAATAATAAACAATCCCCATCCATTTATGTAGTGTTTAAATTTTATTCCATTTTATTTTTATAATACCTCTGAAAATTTGTTCTAATTCACTTCCTCCTTTGAGAGACGACCTTTATCAGCCACTCTGCTACACCTAAGTACCCCAAAATCACACTAATTATTTGAGGGAACCCATGACAGCGTACTTTCAAATTGACACTGTTTCCGGGGAGGCAAGTAATTATTTCAACCGATTATAGGTATTCATTTTATTTTACATTTTATTCCCTTCTTCTCTTCTTTCTTCCTTCTTTACCCAATTAGATTTTTTTTCTTTCTTATTTTATTTTCTTCTACTTCTTTTTGGACCATCAACTCAAACTTATAATTTTTATTTTAATGTGGTCCACTTTCCTTATTTTCAACTTTCATTGATTTATGACATGAACTACTCCCAAATATCTCTTAGATCTTCACCCTGAGATTGAACGTAGCCTTTGGGCTCGAATCAGACATTCTCAGTCTACGGGAAGTTTCAACATTCAACCAGTTGGAGAATTAATCCAATATCAGAACATTGAAATTGGTTGAAATTCAAATTCAACCATTAAACAAGAACCAATGGCTTAAAATAATGTAAATGAACTTAATATAAGCATTCGAGAAATGTCTTCACCTGATATTAACTATCAACCAAATTTTATTGCATACCCAAATCTTGAATAAGAATTTAAACTAAAATCTGGGTCAATTCACTTACTTCCAAAGTTTCATGGCCTCTCTGGTGAGGATCCCAATAAAAATTTGAAAGAATTTAATGTTTTTTCTCAACCATGAAACCAAGAAATTTATGTTAAGACCAAATCAAATTAAGAGCATTCCCATTCTCACTTGATGGATCTTGGAAAGATTGGATGTATTATTTATAACCTGAAGATGCAACTTGTTGGAATGATTTTAAATGCCTTTTCCTGTAGAGATTTTTCCATCATCAAGGACCACAACCATTTGTAAAGAGATATCTAGGATGAAGCATGCACAAAGAGAGTCAATGTATGAGTACTGGGAGAGGTTCAAGAAGTTGTTTGAAAGCTACCCACATCACCAAATTAGTGAGAAACTACTCATCCAGTACTTCTATGAATGATTCACACCTATTGAGAGAAGTATGGTGGATGTTGCGGCAGGAGGGGCATTGGTGGACAAGACACTAGTAGCAGCACGTGTATTGATTGACAAGATGGCCCATAAATCCCAACAATTTGGCGATAGAGGTACACCACATGTCATGGGAGTACATCAGGTAAGTCCTTCTTCTCTGGAAAGTCATTTTATTGATACAAAGTTGGAATAATTGACCACTATGGTGAGGTAGATTGATTTTGCTGAAAAGAAATCACAACCCCCTCCTTCAAAGCCTTGTGGTATTTTCACTGAGACAAGCCACCCAACTGATTATTGCCCACAACTCCAAGAAACAAGAGATTGTATAGTAGTGTTCCCTGGGAGACCATATCAACTGCAACAAAAACAACCATATCCCCCAAATAAGTTTGATCCAACATACAACCAAGGGTGGAAGGATCAATCAGATATGAGGTATGGATCTGGGCAACAACAAAGGCCCCCTTTTCAACCAAACTTCCAGCAGCCTCTACCTTACCAGCAGGGTTTCCAACAACCCCAAAAGAAATTTGAATCTCATGCATCAACAAGTCAAAAACAAGGGAATCACCCACACAAGGTAGACTCTAACACTGAGGATCATTTGAATCAAATTGTTCTTAATCAGCAGAATGAGATGAAGAGTCGAGGTTCATAGGTGAGGCAATTGAAGACTCAAATGATCCATATTTCCACCACCCTCCATGAACTTGTGAGTAAGAATTCTGGAAATCTACCTTCCCAACCCACTCCAAATACAAAGGGGAATGTCAGTGCCATCACATTGAGAAGTGGGAAGAAAATGAATGATACATCTATACCTACCATTCCACCGGGATTCACCTCAACTCTAGAGAAGCCGCATTCCATACAAACTGATGAGTAATCCAATGAGAAAGATAAAGGTAATAAAACGATGGATGATGTTCTTCTTAAACCCCTTCCTTTTCCAAACAGGGTTTTTTAAAGCAAAAATATGGATGAAGAAGCAATGGAAAAGGTGATTTTGGACACATTCAAGCATGTGGAGATCTACATTCCTCTACTTGAAGCCATTAAACAAATCCCAAGGTATGCCAAATTCTTAAAAGAACATTGCACCAATCGAAGAGGGCTCAAAGGAAATTAGAGGATCAACCTTGGAAATAATGTATCCGAACTCATTACACCAACTATAGCAATGCCAAAAAAGTGAAAGGATCCCAGGACATTCACCATTCCATGTACCATAGGGGAGTTTCACTTCTCTGATGCTCTTTTTGATTTTGGAGCATCAATAAATGTGATGCCTCATTATGTATTCTCTTCATTACAGGTTGGTGAGTTGAAGCCGACGAGAGTAGTGGTGCAGTTGGCGAATAGAGCTATGACATATCTAGCGGGAGTTCTTGAGGATGTACTTGTCTGGGTAAGAGACATGATCTTTCCAGTGGATTTCTACATGCTTAACATGGAGGATGATTCGGTAAGTTCTCATTCCCCCATTATTTTAGGTAGGCCCTTCTTCAAAACTTCAAAAAAAACTATCATAAATGTCAATGAGGGTACACATTCCATTGAATTTGGGGATGAAGTTGTGAAATTTAATGTTATGGATTCCATGATGTACCCCTCCGAGGATCATTCTACATTTGTTATCTCCAATTTTTATCCACTAAGTAAAAACACCATGGAATTGGATTGTCCTATGCTTAGGGATATTATGAGTATTGGCTCTAGTTTGATGTTTACGAGTACTTTGACACCTGTTTCTAAGGAACAAGACTCTCTATGATTTGATTTTGAAATGGAATCATATTATGATTTTGATCATGTGAACTCTAATTATGACATGGTTGTTGAGTATGTTGCTAGATTTGATGCTTTATTCTCGGATTGTGATGATTTATATTCTGATACTAATGCTCTTTGTGCACATATTTCAGTTCCTTCTATGTCTCCATCCATACACCACCCCCTACATTGGAACTCAAGCCATTGCCACCAAATCTCAAATACTCATACTTGTTAAGTGGTGAAAATTTACCTGTTATCATTGCTACCAATATCCCTTTTGAACATGAAGAAAAACTTTTGAATATTTTGAGGGAGAACATCAGGGCTATCAGGTGGACAATGGATGAAATATCAGGTATTATCCCCTCCATTTTCATGCATAGGATTCTTTTGGAGGACGGGGCTAAACTGGTGAGGCAACCACAAAGGAGACTCAATACAACCCTTCTAGAGGTTGTTAAAAAAGAGGTTGAAAAATTGCTCGAGGCAGGTATAATCCAATGAGGGTACAAAACAGTTGGCATGTCTGTATTGATTATAGGAAACTAAATCATTCTACTCGAAAAGAGAATTTCCCACTTCCATTAATTGACCAGATGCATGAGAGACTTGCAGGTAGGACACATTATTTCTTCTTGGATGGTTTCTCTGGTTATTTTTAGGTTCCTATTGCTCTGAAAGACTAGGAGAAGACGACACTCACCTACCCATTTGGTACCATTGCTTACCGAAGGATGCCATTTGGACTTTGCAATTCCCCAGGTACCTTCCAGATATGCATGGTGAGTATTTTCTCAGATTCCATTGAGACCTGCATGGAGGTATTTATGGATGATTTTACAGTTTATGTATCCTCATTTGATGAATGTCTCTCTAGTTTGGGTGATGTGTTGCATTGTTGTATTGAGAAGAATCTGGTCTTAAATTTTGAAAAATGTCATTTCATGGTCAAAAATGGAATTGTCTTAGGTCATATAGTCTCACAACAGGGAATTGAAGTTGATAAATCTATGGTAGGAATTATTTCATCCATGCCATATCCTACATGTGTGTGTGATGTTCAATCCTTCCTTGGACATGCTAGATTTTATTGACGCTTCATCAGAGATTTTAGTATGATCTCTCTACCCTTATATCGATTTCTTCAAAAAGGTATTGACTTAAATTTTGATGATTCATGCAGGGTATCATTTGATGAGCTAAAGAAGTGTCTGACCACTCCACCGATCATACATCCCCCACATTGGGACCATCCATTTGTGCTTATGTGTGATGCGTCCAACTTCGCGGTTAGAGTTGTCTTATCTCAGAGGACAGAGGGATGTTCACATGTGATTTCTTATACATCCATGACGTTGGATTCTACCTAATAAAACTACACCACAACAGAAAAGGAGTTTCTTGCTATTATATTTACTTAAGATAAATTTCATTCATATTTATTGGGATATAAAGTAATTGTTTTTTTTGACCATGCAACTTTGAGGTACCTCCTAAAGAAGCCAGATGCAAAGCCACGACTTATACTTTGGATTCTCCTACGTTAAGAGTTGGACATCAAGATAATGGAAAAGAAGGGGTCAGTGAATTTGGTGGCAGACTACATGAGTAGGATTACTCAAACACCAGAGGGTGAAACCTTGGACCAGGTACCATTGTAGGACACTTTCCTCGATGAACATCTCTATACCATCTCAGGTATGCATCCTTAGTATTCTGATTTAGTTAATTACATTGTTTCTTATGAAATCCATGAAAATTTGAAGAAGCATGAAATCTATAAATTAAAAAGCGAGTCTAGGTTTTATGTGTTAGATGATCCTTACCTCTGGCGCATGTGTAGTGACCAAGTCATTAAGAGGTGTGTTCCCGATCATGAGTTTGAGTCTATTTTGCATTTCTGTCATACACTTGCTTGTGGTAGACACTTTGGACCCCAACGTACTGCTATAAAAGTTTTAGACTCTGGAATATATTGGCCTAGCTTATTCCATGATGCCCATGTGTTTTGTAAGTCATGCTCTCATTGCCAACACACTGGGAACATTTCTAGGAGACACGAGATGCCCCAACAACCCATACTATTCTGTGAGATTTTTGATGAATGGGGCATCAATTTTATGGGTCCTTTTCTTAGTTCATTTGGTTTTTTGTAAATTTTGGTTGCAGTTGATTATTTGAGTAAAAGGGTGGAGGCTAAGGCCACCAGAACTGATGATTCTCATGTTGTTGTGGACTTTGTCGAAGTGAATTTTTTTCAGGTTTTGAGTACTGATGGCCATCATCAGTGAACAAGGGACACACTTCTTCAACTGGAATTTTTCTTCCCTCCTTCAAAAGTATGGGGTGACACACAAAACATCAACACTATAAAACCCCAAAAAAATGTCCAGGCTGAGGTTTCAAATCATGAGTTGAAAAAAATCAGGGAGAAAACTGTGCATCCAAATAGGAACGATTAGAGAAAGCTCTTGGATGATGCATTGTGGGCTTATAGAACAGTATACAAGACCCCCATTGGTATGTCCCCATTTCAGATTATTTTTGGGAAATCATGTCATCTCACAGTGGAAGTCAAGCATCAGGCATATTGGGCTATAAAGAAATGCATCCTGGATTTGGACCAAGCTAGAATTCAAAAGATGTTTCAAATTCAAGAGATTGAGGAGATTCGACTGTCATCATATGAGAACTCAAGGATCTACAAGGAACAATAAAAATCAACTCATGATAGAATGATCCAACAAAAGGAGTTTCATGTTGGGGAGAAAGTCCTTCTCTACAGTTCATGACTGAAGGTGATGCCTGGTAAGATGTGTTCCAGATGGTTATGTCCTTATGTTGTGACTAATTGTTTTCCTTATGGGGTAGTCGATATCACACAAGAACACATTGGAAGGAGATTTACAGTCAATGGGAAACTTTTCAAGAGATACATTGAGGGACTTCCTACTAATGCTGTGGATTTTATCACACTGCATGACACCATCATCACTTGAGCACATCAGGCTGTTCCTAATCCTTTAACTTTTTAATTCTTTGTCCAATTTATAAATTCTTCATTTCATGTGAATATATCTTCTCATGGGTTCACTTTGAGGACAATGCAATATTTTATGTGTGGGGGAGGGAACCTTTTAGTTTAGTAATTTCAATTGTTTTCTTGATTAAAAAAACAAACAAAAAAATAGTGTGTCCTTCAAATTTTGTGTTTTTGAAATTTTTTAGTCGAAATGATTATCATTAAATTTTTTAAATGAATTTCATTGAGTGAAACAATTTAACCCATGAAACGGAGCTTAAATGAATACTAAAGATGACTTTGTTTCAAGTTCAAATATTTATTAATTTCATGAAAAGTACATTGAATTTTGAATCCCATGCCACATATCACTGTCTTTATATTTGAAACCACATTCATGTGAGGCCTCTAAACCATTATTTTCATATTCTTTACATTCACCTCAGTTCTTGAGAGAAACAAACCATGATTTATTTAACCAAAATTTGATTTATTTCTATCAAAACTTGAGGGTTTGATGTACTTATGTTTAAATGATTGAGGCATTTGTTTTGTATTAAAGCCCCTAATTCAAATAATCCTATTTTACAATGGCCGACCTTGAACATTTAATCCTTGTAGCCCTTAGAATACATACACATCCTGTTAGTTTAGCCACATTACAAGCAAATTTTCCCTATCCAACGAACTCTTGAAGTGAAATTGCATAATCTAATTGAAATTAAATGTGGGGGAAGCTATATTGTGTTGTGCTACAGCATTCTATGATACTTTGGGTGTAAAATGAAATTCTGAAGAGATGTGTTTGCTTTTGAAGAAAATAATTTTATTGAACGTTGTGCCTTTTCTAGAGATTTCATGACAAGTGAAGCTGTGCCATTTCTAGAGCTTCTAATTGAGGTAGAACGTTGTGCCTATCTTTATCTTTCAAGAAAATCATGTTTGAGAAGATTGACTTTTTTATGCTAAAATGATGAATGGTGTAAAATCTCCATGACTTTTCATGATGATGGCGCTGAATTGATACTATGGGTATTGAGGAGAAGACCATATTTAAGTGAAAAATATATTAATGCAATTTTTCTTCCAAAAGAGTCAAGTCCTCCTCATTCAGCCTTAGTGTTTTTCACATGTTAATCCTACCAACCGAAAGCCACAGAACAACCCTAAAAAGTCCTCATGATAAACATATGTCCCTGACTCACATCGAGTGGTGATGTAGGAATTTATCAAGCTGATGGTGACCCTTGTATGAGAAAGACATTGCAAAAAAAAATTGATATTTGAGTGATGAGAGAAAATTCAAGCGAGGTAAGTGTTTTGTGCATGAGTGGATAAATGAAGTGGATATATATTGAATGATATAAATGTAGAACTTGAAATAAGGTTTTTTATGAGGCATGATATCTTTTTATTCTTATTGTGAAATTGATTGATCTCAAGGATATGTGTTTTAAAATTGGTTTTGATTTGATATTGATGTTTACTTGATATGAGGTTTTTCTCAGGAGTGCAAAAGGGTAAGTGTGGGGGAGTTGATAAAACATTATTTTATTGAATATTTTATTGATAATAAATGATATAATTTACTCATATTATGTTAAATATGTTTAATTAGAAATTATTTGGGATTATATCATTCATTTGAATATTTGATGAAAATTACAGTTTTACCCTTTTAAAATAATTTTAGTATTTCAATCATAAATATTTTTATTTGAATTACATGAACATAATATTTTGAAAATATGTTACTTACATCATGGGATACAACTTTTATTTAGGAAACTTGATAAAAAAGAATTCATTTGGATAGAGTAATTGGGCCATAAAGTCAAAGGTGGGCTGGACATGTCAGAATGGAGAAGCTTTTTTATTTTAGCCATAAATCCTTCATCTGGGCTTGGATTGAGCCCAAATATTTATAGACGATACAGGACCCATATCATCATATATGATCCTTTTGGAAGGCTATCCAATTTACTCGTTTCGTGGTCAAATGGGTGGTGCAAGTTGGCATAAAATATTTGGCCGAGATTCCCCAGTAACACTTGAAACCACTTTGACACTAGCCTCCCCACTACTCTATAAATTGGTGTTATTCTCATTTGGTGGGGTTGGGAAGTGCATTAAGAGATTGGAGGCAGAGGAGAATTTGTTTCATCCAAATTCACCAACCATTGAAAGAGGGGTATCTCTTGAATCAAGGATCCCCTCATCGAAGCCTCCTTCTATTCTTTATTTTTTAATGTTTTCATTTGTGTAATAAACTTCTTTGATTTTCTTTTATTCCTCATATTTTCTTCTTTTTTGTTTAAATTTCTTCTTCTCTTAATCTTCGTAATTGTGTTGAAATTCTTGAGTAGAATCGTTATTGGGTTATACCCATTATAAACCATTGCAAATACAAAACGCTTCTACAATGATTACGAAACCCAAGGAAGAGTAGACTTTTAGTAATCGAACTATCTTATACCCTCTTCATTTAATTCTTTTGAATCATTGAGATACTATAATTCACTTAATATTATCCATGAATTTTGTTTTTAAATTTTAATAAACTATGAAAGAAATTGAACAATTTACAAAAAATACGCGAGGTCGTAATTTTGTGTAAATTGTGAGAGCGCGATCTTAATCGGTAATACAAGACCATACGAGATAAATTTGTAGAGTTCAAATGTGATCCCTAAAAAAATTCATACTCATTTCTAGAATGGATATGTGCCTTAATTTACCACTGTCCACAAGCTATACTTAGAACATCAATCAATGTAGGTTGCTGCGATTACATGTTCCGAAGATAACCTAGGGATTCATTAACTTCATCTTTGTGGTAAGGTTAATACTCGTAGGGTTTGGGGGTTAAAAAGTTAAGGGGTCATAATTAATTGGATGTTAATTTAAATGATAATGATAAATAATTTATTCGAGAGGTATAGTTAGATCGATTATGTCTTTTAAAATATTTTCTAAAAAAATCTTTTTGTTGTGTCTTTTTAATCAAACTTCATTTAAAAAAATCAAAAAAAATGCAATCTTCTTCCAGAAAAATTCTTCTAGATTTATAAACAATAAAAAAACCCCATCCTTTTAAGTAGTGTTTCAATTTTATTCTCTTTTATTTTTAGAATACCTCTGAAAATTTGTTCTAATTCACTTCCTCCTTAGAGAGACGACATTGGTCAGCCACTCTGTTTCACCTATGTACCCCAATATCACACTAATCATTTAAGGGTGCCCACGACAACGCACTTTAAAAATTTATCAATAAAGTTATATTGAGATGAAAACCATTAAATCCTATGTATATTTTTAAACAAAACCCAGAGAGAGTATGAATATGGAAGAAGACAATATAATTCAAGAAATATGATGATATCCTACAAAAAAAATTATTTCGTATTTTCACATCAGAAAATGAAAAATGGTGTTTAACATAATCATGCCTCAAGGGATTCAAACATGAGACAAATAAAGCCTTACCATCATTCCAAATTTAGTGGAATGCACTCAAAAAACCTATAAAATGATGAAAAATTATCTAATATACTATTTAAAAACCATATACCAACCTACCTATATTTATAATTTTCAATTATTATCAATATCAATAAGTATATTAGTTACTTTTTTTCTTATTTTTCCATATCATATTTTTACAGTTTTGATGATTTATAGTAGTTTCGTAGGATCTGTGTTACTGTTCATTTATGTTCTAATATAATCATTAAAATTTTATTAATATTTCTATAATATATGAATTATAAGGATTTATTATGTTTCAATATCATTTCATGCTTAATTTACTCTTTTTCCTAAAAGATAAAATCGAAAACGAACATTTTTCAGTGATTTTCAACCTGGAATGGGATGTTTTTAAAATAATTAGTTAAAATTGTTTTACCAATTATAAAACCAAGAGAAAATAAATATTTACATATTTATATATTTATATATTATTATATTAATTAAAAATTCATAATAAACAATTACATAATTTCATTTCATTATTCATGAAGGTTTTCACATTAACCCAAACATTGACATGCTTTAACATGATTAGCAAGTATGGTAAAAACCTGTTAATTTGGATATTATGTAATTAAAACATAATTACAATGACTCTATTTTTATTTTTAATATTATTATTTAATTTTTTTAACATGTTGGGATAAATGATTAAAAATAAAAAGAAAAATGAAAAAAAAATCATTATGGAGGTGATAGTCCGCACATTGAATGATTAGCATACATGTTACACAATAAATGAGAGGAGTGAATGTGGATATAAAATTATAAAATTATAATCATTAATAACATAAATAGGTAATAATTATTCATAAATTCCATTATTAAGACCTTCTGTGAGGGGTGGTGCCTTTAAATGGAAACTGTCACTTTGTGTAGACGGTAATATGTGGACACACACTAATAATGGTTCTTGTTTTTTATAGTAAATGTAATTTAATAAATAATGGTTCTTCCATTATTATATGAACAAATCAAAAAAATATTAATAGTTATTTTGTTACTAAATTTATAGTTGTTTTATAAATGAAATAATAAGATAGAAATGTTATGTAATATTTGATATCTACATTGAGACATTAAGCATCTTCTTGAATAAGCCCTTATATTTGAGGGACTTAAGTAATTTATAGTGACCAAGGTCATTAGTCCAAGTAAAGGAATAAAAGGATAGTATATTTAGGAATTTTTTCAATTAATGTTCTAAATAATTTTGGATTATTGTAAGGGTAGAAGTGGTCCCCATTTTATAAGTTAGCAATATTGGGATTTATATAGAAAAAATGTAAATAAGGGGTCTAAAGGGAAATGTATGAAATTTTGGTGAGTTTGGGGATGGAATGTTTGTAAAAAAATAGAGGAAAAACACTACAACAACAAAATATTTCTGAATGTCATAAGGATAATGTTAATTTCATATAATTCAATCCACCATAGATTTGTCTTTTAAACTCTTATTACTCTTAATTAAATATTCATCTAGTTAGTTATTTTATTCATTAAATTACAATTATAACATTATTACAAAATTTTAAAATTATTAATTTTAATTCTCAATAAATTCAATCTATTTAAATATCTAAATATTAAAATTTTTTCTTTTAAATTAAACCAAATACTTGGTAAAAATTTGTTTTACAAGAAAATGAAAATCTTACCCTAATGGATTCTTATGGTTATTTAGTATTAATTACCATTTTAATGGTGTTAATATATTAATAATTGTTTTTATAAATATAATTTTATTCCTTACATTAATTGTTTAATTTTAATTTCTTTGTTATTAATTTTTAGATATTAAAAAAATATTTTTAAAATAATTATTTCTCCATTATTGTGGTAATTATTATTAATCCTAACAATAAATATTTTTTAACAAACTAATGAAATTAGTAATACCAAATAATATGATAATTATTATCTAAAATATATGAATCAATTTATAAAATAAACTTCTTACGTGTATAGATGTTATTATTAATGTCAACACATAAAATGTGTAAAAAAAATTTTTTTAGGGGAATATTATTTAAAAAAAATTATTTAATAGACAGAATTTTTAATATAATTTATTCAAATTAATTTAAAATAATTATTCTCAATAAAAAATATTTATTTAAAAATAAAATAAATAAAAAACATCATTTTATCTTGTTATAATTAATTTATCAATGTAGTCGAGAACAACTTTCATTGAAACACTATATAAATTTTAAAAAATTTGATATTAGGTTTATAAATTCCACACTGTATTTTTAGTGATTTATGATAATTTATAATTTATAATATTTTAGGAAAAAGGTGTGAACAACATTAGATGTATTTATATAATAATGTAATTTCATAAAATTGGTGATATTAATAAAATTTGTATTTTCACTATTCATTTAAAAATTGATTATTTTAGAAAAATATAAAAATAATTAACCAGAAAAATTATTTTTTAAGGAACTCAAATACTAATTTTACATTACCAAAATTTAAATTATAAAATTTATATGCACATATTTTTGAAATAAAATATATTATATAAATAAAATTTCTTTTCTTAAAAATAACATTTTTCAATAATAACTAATATTTATTATTTATCTTCTAAAAGAATATAACAAATAATGGCTTTCCATTTTAGTTTTTATCATTTCATTATTACTAATTTCGTTTTTATATATTTGGTTTTTTTATGTTGGTTGTTGTGTGTCACTAGAGTAATAGAACATAATAAATTTTGTAAGTGAACCAAATGCTCTGGACATTATATCTAGCCCCATTTAATAAATATCATCTAGACAGTTTGATTACCATTTACTTGAAGGAATTGATACAGGTGGAAAATGTATTTAAATTCCTCAAGATATTTTATCTAATGAGTTAATATCCCCAATATCATATACTATATTAGAAAAAAATTATTTTCGATTAAAATTTTAAGGGAATATATCTCATAAATAATTATTAATGCTTGAGTAAAGGATTTGGTCAACTTATTATATAACTGATTGTAGTATTTCACTAATTGATGGCCACCGTTAAAAAATAATGTGTTTCCCCATATTCTATTAATTAATATTTAGTCATAAATAAGATAAAAATACTATTTTGAAAATTGGATCAATTTTTTTAAGGTGTGGATAGGGGAATCTAAACAAAGTTTATTTATAAAGTCATAATATTCATAACAAATATTTTTTCCAATAAAATAAATATCATATAGGTTGTTTACCTTAAGTACATAGAATATATTCTAGATTCAATATGGTTCAAAGAGTTAGAATACATCCCTTAATTTTGGGTCAAGGTTAAGTGGTACCAAATTACTTCTATCCTCTTCATGGATAGTCGATTCATGGGTTCCCCCACCCCCTATTCTAGGATAATGATTTTATTTATTCCTAAAATCCTAATAAATGTTTATATTTGGTCAGTAAATTGGATAATTTTGTATTTCATCCCACAAATATAATTGATTTCTCACTAATTATATATGATGATTTCTATATTATTTTCTCAAGTTAATTGATCTCATAATTTTCCCACAACAATTTGATGCTCAATAACTTCCTTTTCGTCTATCAAATCATCTTATATTCCACTTGAGGAAATTCCATTGATTCCACTTTCCAAATTTTTTTTATTTATTAAATTCAAAAAAAATCATTAATCATCTTCATCACTAGATCTTTTATGAGATTCCATATTTCTCTTGTTTAGTTTAATCAATATTTCATGTGTAGTTATATTGTTAATCATATTTTTTGATATTTGGTTTGGAATTATATCAAAATTTTCTATTCTATCACCCATTGAAATTTATTTATTTTTTAGGTAATCATCTCATCATTCTTCATAGCCTTGGTTAACTCGGTTCCCTTTCATTCAATCCATCACAAAATCCCCAAAGGGTATAAATGGGTTTTATAACATTATCAATATGGGAGAATAAGTATAATCATAAAATTAATTTGAAAATAAAAATTATTTCTCCTTTATATTCTCACATTGGCCTATATTTTCTTTAGTTTAACCTATATCAATAATAGTTTGACATTGGTTTTTATTATGTTGGGTTATCTTTTGATTCTCAACTGAATCAAAAACATAATCTAGGAAATAAATCTTCATTGTTTTTCATAATGACCAGATGATCAACTAAACAATATATTCTAAGATTTCCAAACTAGGTGTGCAGTCTTAGGCCTACTCATTGTGCTTTAGGGTGATGATCACGTCATTTCCCAGCCAACACTTTTTTTGGGTGATTACACATAGGTTAATCTATACCACAACCTCGTCCAATTTTTGTATCCATGTATGGATTTATTTCTAGTAAAACCCATCTACTCGTGAATTTTTTAAAATTTTATCATAGAATATACTATATAGAATCATCACAAGGGTTTGTAATATTGTTATCTAACACTAACACAACTTTTTTAAAATTATCACTAATAAACTAAACTAATGTCAAAATAATGAAAACCTAAATTGATACCAAAAGAATTTACCAATGCTAAAAATGACTTTAATATTAAAATAATTTAATTATTGAAATATTCCATCTCACAATAATCACAAAAAACAATGGAATTAAAGGATTAGTGTCTTCTAAATTTCTTACATAACCATTTATTTTAAAATACTATAAAAAATATATCAATAATCTTACCACTATAGAAAATTTTATATATCTTTCAGATGTTATATTTATATTCATAAAGATGGTATTCTAAAAATTAAAAAGGGGAGAGCTCAAATTCTTGGTATGTTTAAAGAATTACATAACATGATGGATTACGTGAAAAAGATATATACATCACAATAAAAGATCGAAGAATATATATGATTATCATGAAACATGTTAGAGTAACAGAAGATCATAATAATAATATTTTGTAATCATATATAATATGACCCTAGAAAAACACAAATCTATTTTCGAAAAATAATTAATCAAGTCATAAATGTGTGGAATACTTGAAAAATACAATATAATTGAGAACGCAAAGAATATTATTGAAATAAAATGTACTCTTTTTTTTCAAAACTTTTAGAACAAATTTTTAGTGTGAAGTGATTAGTAAATATCATGAAAATTTTACAGAACCATAACATAGGAAAACATGTATGTTAAAAAACATTATTCTCATGCCTAATTGAATAAACTAATTCTTTCCATGATTGAAAATTTTAGAAAACACATCATAAACATTCCTATATAAACAAACTCATTATTACACACTGGACACTCATATGAGATATAAATGTAAAACAATAAATTTTTGTGTGATATATAACCACACCTATCATCATCCATACTTATTTGTTCCACATAAAATCAATCATCATCAAAATAAAAATAACCCCGAGAAAGATAATGTCTTTTATGAACATATCACATAATATAAACATAATAATTAATTAGATATAAAAATATCATTTCTTTATGGGGTTGAAAATATAATAAAATAAGTAATATTTCAAAAACATCACTTTATTAGAGATTAAATTTTAATGTAAAAATTAATGTTAAAAGATAAATGTTTTCAAAAAACTTTATATATTTATTTATAAAATATGAAGTGTAAGTTAGGTTGAAAAAATATTCCTAAGAAATGAATGAAAATAATATTATATTGATTTAAAAAAATATCCCTGAATTTATACATGTTTTAAAAAAGTATAAGTAAAAATAATTTTAATACACTCACTCTTAAGAGAGTTCTAGTTCTTTTAAAATCGGAATGTTAAAATGCATTGAAAACTTTTACTTGAAAAAATAATATTTAATAATAGAAACATGAAAAATACACAAAATTTATCAAAAGGGATTTTGGATGGGATTTTTAATGGTAAATTACGTTTTTCAAGTATGTTCTAATATTTTTTAGTTCAATTTTTCATTAATTGGGTTATTTCAGCCTTGAATAGGGATTATACATATAATGGCGAAGTAATGGATTTTTTGGAATTTTCCACCTGAACATACACTTTCTACCACTTGATGGAAAGATACAAGATGTTTAATTCCATTACATGATTTGTATCGGTTGATGGAATGATCCTCTGAGTTGAATACATGACGTTAGAATGTTAAACACCATGTCCGGGTAACATGTCGTGTAATAGGATGATTATGTTTTTTATTTGAGGAAATAGGTTTTTGGAGTAACAAAAAATGAATGAATTTCATTAAATTTAAAGTTAGTAAATGTTATGTAATTTTCCAATTTAAAATTTTAGGGTTTCTTAGGGGTTCTGAGACATCAGTCACTTTTTGCAGCCTTCTTCTTTCGGTTAAGGCTCTTACCTTAGGCGTTTTGGGGTGGATTCCTTCCATTAGGACCAATCTGTTCAACAACTAATCACTATTTTGATTGGGTTTATCTTTTTAGGGTAATTTTTTGTCTTTTTTCCTTTTTTTGGTTGTAGCTATATTTTATGTGCGGTTTTTTTATTGTGTTGGGTTTCCTGTCAATCCTTTTCAGTATCTTATCAGGCCTTGTCTTCTAGAGGTAAATCATGTGTTTTCCAACCCCATTTTCCAAAGGTGGTTATATTTTCTATATAATTGTGGTATTTGTATATATTCATAGTTAAAATTTCATGAATTTATTATATTTATTATTAATTACATCAGATTTGGAATGAAATTTCATGTGTTGAACATGAAAAGGTAATAAGTTTGTGTTTCTAAAATAGGTTTCCCTCAAAAAAAATTTGACTAAATTTTCAATATAAAATGGATTTTTAAACCCAAAATTTGATTGGATTGTATTTTAAATTGTGTTATAATAATGTGAGAATGCTTTTAAAAAAACCGACAATCATTTCATAGTGGGAAACTTAGTTACATTGAGAAATAAGCACGGGTAACCTAAGTGTGTGTGACACAACTAATTGGTGACCTCTTGTATATTTATGGTATTTAGAAGGAGTATATGTTATTTATATCCAATCATATACCTTTTTAGGAACATGGGTGTCATGTATGTATTTTACCATAAGCTATATTCTAACTAGAAAGTGTATTATTATTTTTGGTTAATTATTTCATGATAAATTATTTTAGGAATATTTGACAATAGGTATATTTATATTTGATATCTTTAACTATTTTGTTTCAAGATTTGTAAAAATGAAATGAAATTTTTCAAAACCCATGGATAGTTTGAAAAAATTTATCATTTTTTCTATATTTATAAAAACATTGATTTAAATCTTAAATATGTGAATTATTGTTATTATAACTAGAACATATATATGTTTGTAATCCTACTGGGATATCTTAATCATTCCCTTCATATAAAATTGGGTAAATTTAGACCTTGTTTTCTAGGATATTGGAAAATGGATTAGAATTTTGTAGCATTATCACTTCTCTTTACATTATTGTTTCAATTTGTGATAATTTGGAGGTGATAGTTTGACAGGTGGATACTAGTAATCCTAGATTTTTCATATGTTCTAGTTTATCCAATTATAATCAGTGGTATATATCTTTATTTCATCTTTCCACTCTGGCTCCATTTCATTTTATCCTTATATATGATACTTTATTTTTTATATTTGCTTTATCTCATCCTGTAATGGGTTTCTAGGGTGACTATTCTGGTTGGCATGGGATGTTCTGCTATAATTTGGTATCTGAGGAGTTACTCCACCTGAAGTGTGAAAGAAATGCCTATGTTGGTTCTACGAATTGGATATACTAGAGTAGGACCTTATGAATTTAGAGGGTAGTTGTTGAAAATTGTCTTGTCTTTATCACTCCCAAGATGGAATCCAAGTTTCAATGGGTGGTTGGAAAATCATTACTAAGTCCAAGATAAAGTATTTAGTATGAAATAAATAAATTTCAACAATTTTTTTAAATTAACCTATCTATAATGTTAGGGCCTTGGTGTATGTATGGTCTATGAATAAACTATGTTGTGAGTATATTTATACGGACATGTTCCTTTCTAATTAATTTTCCATTTTTTGTAAAATTCTAAACATATATAATTCTTATTATCTAAAATAATTTTTTTTGGATTATTGTTCTTTGTTCCATTGTTTTTGAGTTTCTCATGACCGATTAGATATCTTCATGTGTTTATATTAAAATTCCTCATAGGATAGATCATTCAAACAGAAGAGGGGAGTACATGGGGAATGTTTTATAGACATATACTTTAGAGGACCCTACTTTGATAGAAGTAATGATCCATAACATTCAGACTCTAGGGTCAGCCAATATAGTGAACCTAAGGTGAGTAGTGGATCATTGATCATTATTTACTAATATGAATCCACATATCATCCATTCAAGAAATTGTTCACATGATTCATAGGATTGTATTGAAACAATTAATAGGATATTCAAATTATGGAAGAATCATAAATATTTTTTGGTGGGTATTTCCATGTATATGCTTGAGGTATCGGGAAGGAGAACGTGGGACTCTTTTTTGAAAGCTAATTTTAATGAAGGTATTACCCATGTTTTTTTAAATAAAATATATAATCAACATTTTTATTCAGATAATTTATTTGCAGAGAATACATTGGAGTTGTTTTCCATGTTGGAAGTGGAGTGTACTATTCTGGACTACTCTATCTACATTGTTGAGTAGCTGCATCTGGCACCAGGTCATGTCACCAATTATTACCTAAAGTGTTAACGGTTTTATATGGGGAATAGGATGGATATTCATTCAATTATTTTTCTTTTTTCCCTTCTAAACTTTGTTGATGTAGTAGATAAAATTGGGTTGGATGAGTAAGGCATTGTTGGAAGGAAAAGTTATGTTGGAACTTCCATAGGAGCAGTGGTTGGACAGGTAGTTTATTCTTTTCAGAAAAGGAAGTAGAAGAGTGGTTAATTATATACTGGACTAGTTTCAGGGGTATTTTTCCGAGAATAAATGAGTTATTTGCTGCTATTGTGGGAGGGATGTTCATAACAGGAATTATTGTATAAAGGATCCTAAGACTTATCATATTTTATGGAAATATGGAAATCTAGAAAATCCATGTGATATGATGTGTCAAGGTGGTAAGATAGGATCCACTTTCACTAAGGGGTATTTGGTTCAGTTTGATGCCTCATAGGGTGGTGGGATGCATTTTCATGGAAAAGGTGATTCCCATGTGGATATTGTTGGATGGATTTCAGTGGCATATTGTGTTCTAGAGGAATTTGAAATGAGTATAGCTTCTATTAGAGGTACGATGTTTATTTCTTCTTTAAGGGTGATTTATTTATTTGATACAAGTTCTACTCAATATTTCATATCCTTACAGTTGATTGAAATGTTTTGTTTTAGTTCAGATATTATGAAATTCTTGATGGATATTTCCACACTTTTGATAAGGAGGCCAAATTAAGGTTTCAAGTGTCTCTCCTATCAAGTGGTTATATGAGACTTTAATTTTTGTTGGGACTTCATAGAACATGATAATGAAAACATTAACATTATTATTCACATAGATAAGATGATAGTCATGAATGCCCATGTAGAATGTTATCGTTAGTAGGTATAGTTCTTATCTACCAATGGGGTCACTCAGGTTTTCAAGGGTGAGTGGGAATGCATATCTAAAAGGGAAGGTCATGATGTTCATTATGCAGGTATAATATCATGGTAGTTATCAAAATGATTCATGATGTAGTTGACCTATACATGGAGGGATAGTTGTTTCTTGTTGTTTGTGCATACCCTAAGAACTTTACAAATGATTTTTTTTACCTCCATAGATAGAGGATGTGAATATTATTAAACTCTTCTAGGTGATGGATCCCATTTGTATTCCATCATATCGAATGGAACCTACCATGTTGGTGGAACATAAGGTCCGACATGTGGACCATGAGGTGAAATGGATTGTTCTATCTATAATAATGCCATGCAATTTTCTTGTGCTATTTTCTAATAAGGAAAACAAGAGTAATTGATTTTGTATTGAATATTGAAAGATCAATCAGGTGATTGTTAAAAACAAGTATCAATTACCTAGAATTGAGGAAATCTTTGATCATATTAAAGGGGGTCTTTAGTTTTATTAGATTAACCTGTAGTTGGGGTACCACTAGTTGAGAGACCTAGAAAAGGACATACCCAAGACAACATTTCAAAATCGAAATAAGAATTTTCATTTTTTGTTTATTCAATTAAATCTCACTAACATTCATACAATATTTATGGATTTTATTAACCAAATATTTCCTTTTTTCTTAGTATCTATTATGGTTGTGTTCATAAATGATATAATGGTGTAATCCACATTTTAGGAGGAGCACAAACACTATTTGGATATTATTCTTAGAACCATGGAGAAACATCATCTCTATAGGAATATTATAAAGTTTAATTTTTCTGTATAAGAGGTAATGTTTCTTGGTAACATGATATCTAAGAGGGTATTCTTAGTAGATCCTATAAAAATTCTTTTAACTATGTCTTGGGAACATCCTAGAAAAATGTTTGAGATCTGAACATTCTTGGGGTTTGTAGGTTATTATAGACGACTTGTTCATGTATTACCTAATCTCACATCTTTAATGAATGACATAACCTATAGGGTGTAAATATTGAATGGAATGAAAATTTTAATAGATATTTTTAGGATCTTATTATTATGTTGACTTCAACCCAAGTTTTGATTCTTCTAGAAAAAAGGTCATAATAATGATGTTTTCTATGATTATTTTAGTACATGTATGAGTTGTTTCTTTATGTAGGGTAAACATGTCATGTCTAATGGATCTCTCCAGTTATAGCCTCATGAGAAAAACTACCCTAACCATAATCATGTGTGGGAATATATTATAAATTCACTCAAAGCCTTGTGTCACTATCTCTTTAGAGAAAGGATGATAATATACACTGATAAAAAATTCATAGAGTATACTTTTACTCATATGGATCTGATCTTATGTTAGTGATGTGGGGTTGGGTATATTCATAACTATTATTTTGATACCATATATAACCCTATAAAAGGAAATGTTTTAGCTGATGTGTTTAGAATAATATTACCATCAAAAGTACTGAATGAATCTTTTGATAAGGGGTCCCTTATGAGTTATTTTCAAAGATGATCTTGGGAGTGAAGAATGGTGGTGGACTGGTTTTCATAGATATAAAAAAGTTGAATCATATTTGGATTACTGAGTTTGAGTTGTGATGAAGACAGACACCAAGATCTGTCTCTTTGGAGAAGTCCATAATTATTGGCTGACCTCATCAGAGTTTTCTCAGTCTCCTAGTGGACCCTAGTGTTTTCATAATAGGTTGTTGTTCCATTTTATTTGAGACATGAGTGAATATATAGTTAGAACCAATCATGGTTCTCTATGTACCTTAGGGATGAAAAAATGTACCATGATTTGAGACAATGGTATTAGTGGCCATGGATTAGGAAGCTAGTTGTGAGTTTGGGAACACGATATCTCACTTATCAAATAGTTAACATGGAATAATAGAGACCGTATGGTTTTTTATAGCCTTTACCCATTAAAGTATGTAAGTTGGATGATATTTACAAGGATTTTATCATTTTATACCATGTATTACTACTGATTAGAATAGGATTTTTGTGAATATTGAAAGACACACCAAATCAATGTATATCATACTAATAAAGTAAATGACAAAAGTGGAACATCGTTGGGTCTTGTATGTTTGATAGATGATGATACTTAATAGGTTTCCCTTAGTGGTTTTCATGGAATGGGAATCAAGGTTTACATACCTATTATGAAACTGGTTTGAAGGAGCTATAGGGTTTCCAATTAAAATTGATCATTGATTTGATCCAAACATGTGTGGATAAATAGAGAGGGTTGTCGAGTTTATTGAGGATAAACTCTGAGCTTCTCTTATTTATATTTCTAGATTATGGGATAATAATTTTTTTAACAAACCCATATTTTGAAAATAAATTTAATATTTAATGCATGAATCACTGATTCTTCATAGAAACCCACTTTTTCTGAACCTAGCTAGGAAAAATTATTTTTCCACCTCTATTATTGGAATTTCAAAAAACCGGCATACACAGTTGCATTTAATAAGATATTTAGAGTCTGACAGGATAAACATAATTTTTGATTAATTTTTACGTACCCTTATTAATATTAATGTTAATATTCAAAATTGTAAGGAATATTAAATTGGCCAAAAAATATAGAATCTTTTCCCCTGAATTTATAAATAACATTTGGACATATTATAATTGAAAAAAAGATCATAGTATAAGTATTGGTATTTTTGTATTTTGTAAATATTTTAATTATAATTTTATTATTATTTTAATAATTTTAAATAAATATGAATTGTCATTAAATTTAATTATATATTGTTACATGGTTTTCTTATTGTTATAAGATTATTTTATGGGACCTTGATTGGTTTATCAATGTGTTTTAAAAAGATTTATAGTTTTAAAGTTATTTTTTGGAATAAATTATTATTTTATTTAAAATATAAATTAAAAAATTATAGAATTATTTTCAAAAAATGGAATTCATTTTTTAATTCTACATGTCAAAAAATTTTAGGGGTTAATTTTCGAGGTTTTTCTAAAATTCATGAATTTTTCCTAAACAGTAAAAATACTGTTTTGAATTTTCAGTATGTTTAATGACATCATAATGATGTAATATTTTATATAAAATCCTGGTGTAATTTTAGAAATTAAAACATTATATGTGGTATACCGTATGCATTATACCATGGCAATATACCATAGGAAATCTCATGGTTTTTCAAAAACAACTAATGAGGTGTTACTGGAAATTAATATAAAACATCCATCTTATTTACTATAAATACCAACTCATTCTTTCATTTTAATTCATTAAAAACTGATCATCCTAGAATATCTGGAAGTTTTAACTCCCTATGAGTCATCCCAATGTTTACTCAATCCAACAAGGTCCCAACCATCTGGTTTTAGGAGTTACTATACAAGGTAAGGGAATCCACCTCCCTTATATTTTTTAAGAACTCTTGTTATGTTATTCTCTTTTAATTTCATTTAGATTGTTTTGGGATATGTCATTAAAAATACTCAATACTATCCTTATTATTTAGGATTTATAAAATACCCCTTTTATGTAACCAAAATATTTATTATATTTTTATGTGATGTCGTTAGGCTACCGAATTTTTTGAAGGATTTCTCAACAATTCTTCTATTTTGATTTCATTTATTTTTTTCATTCATAACCTCCATTCATTAAAATGTTATGATAACTCTATTAGAATATATGTACTATAATTTTGTTGTGATAATTTAATATTTCATCATCAATTCTCCTTTATCATTTATTTATAATAAAAATAAAAACACCATCTCAGATGTGTTAATTTTAATATTCAAGGATGATGGGTTTTAAAAATATATTATCATCAGAAATAATGGTCATGAAACCATTTTTATTATTTAAATACACTGTAATATATTTATATTATAACATATGTAAGGATTTGGATTATTTTTTTATATTTTATATTAATTTATAAATCAAAATGAGTTTCTTGTGATCAAAAACCATCAATTAACCCAATCAATTATCATTACAGTTTTATATAATGATTCATCATCACTCCCCATAACAAAATAAATTTTATAACTTTTAAATCTTATGGATGTTCACTAATAACATATAACATGAATTCTGAAAAAAAAACTTAATTCTACATTTTTATCCGTAGGTGAATATAAGTTATCCAATCATGGAATCTAAGGAAAACAGTGCTCTCAAACAATGAAATTAAATCGTTTAACCCATAAAAACATGAATAATACTAATAATGTTCTACCAAATAAATTATATTTTTTGTAGGTTATAGATTCATTAATTTATGAACTTAAAATTTATTATTCATGTCATTAAGATCATGTTGGGAACACCTTCATACTTAAGGTAATGGTTTTCCACCGAAACCTCCATTTTCATTCGGGTTACTTTTATTATCTACATGGATCAATTAAATTTTTATTCATTCATATGTAATCATATTAATATTTATGTGAATCTTCTATATTTTTGTTCCAACCATAATCCTACCTTCATTTTAGGAGATTTATATTCATCATGTAATACAATCATGATTCAAGGCATTATCTAAAACTCTTACCAATTTTCAAGGGTTCTCTATAATATGTTTTTAGAAAAAATTATCTTTATAAAATCTCTCATTTTATTATAAAAATATTGTCTTAATTAACTTATTGTTTTAGACAGATACATTTCCAAAAGAATTCTACTTTTCAATGTAAAAGAGAATTTATCTAGAGAATTGGTCAATGATTTTATAAGAGTATCTTCTTCTGTTTCAACAATCTTGTTGATTCTTATGTGTTTTTTGAATTATTATTTTATGATATAATCTAGAATATTTAATTGAAATGTTTATTATTTTTTTGACTATGAATGAGATATCATAAAACCATTCACCAATTTACACTGAATGGTTTTTTTTATACTTAATGTTCAGGGAAAGTTATTTACATTTCATATGATAGTTTCAAAATGAATGTATATTTTGTTTGTGTTTATCCTAATTCATATTATTAATTCATTGGTCTTATTATGTGATGGGTGAGGACCAATATATTCCCCCAATTCATCAATAGGTCTCATGAGACAAATAGATATGTACATGGATAAGGCCATGACCTTTTTTAGATATGGTTTTGGATGAGGCCTTAATCATTTTTTTATGTCTTGGAAGAGGCCTTCACAGTATGTTTCAGAATGTCCAGCATATATAATTCCCTCATTATGAAGCTAGTAGTTATAAATTAATGTGGTTATTAAAATATAATAATTACCACAATTATGTTTTATTATGGAAGTATTTACTCATCTCATTTTTCATCAATAATTTGTTCATGTTTATTATTTGTAGAGGAATGTGTTTTCAATTATTCACTATGAATAATGTTTATGATTATGATATCTTCTACTGTATTTATTGTCCTTACTAAGAATCTGAGATCACCCCATCTTATGTGTCATTTTTCAAAGGACATGATGTGGTATTTTATGATCGAATTATATGGATAATCTTAGAGTGATGGATGTCCCCAATTGAACATATCTGTTGTTTTCATTTCAAGTACTAATGATTGAACTTATGTATGTATATGGATTTCAAAATCTAATAAAATATATTTTCCTTTATGATATAAATTTCTTATAGTAATTCCAATTTAATATAATAAGGAACCAACTTCAGGAAAATGGTGTTGGGTATTTAGAGTTGGTATCAGCAAAAGTTTAGTAGAATACGTGAAACTATATTTAGAAATCATAGATTTGGGAACAAAAAAATTAGATAGACTTTGAGGATAAAACATATTATAAAATACTATAATTTTTTGTAAGGAATATATTATGTGGAACCTTCTAAAAAATTAATCTTTTTCAAGATACTAAAAGTGGTCTTGGTTCTAGTACAAATGTACCTAGAAGAAACAACTCTGATAAAGACTTTCAGGATTGATGTATGGTATCTTGGTATACAACAATGGGCCTTGATCTGCACTAGGTTAGACACTCCCAGGGGATATTCTTAGGATAATTAAAATTTTATTTATAAGGAATAATGATAGTTTTAAATATAATTTTCCTTCAAAGAAACCATGTTTATGATTATGAGATTAAATGTGTATAAAATTTATATTTGTGAAAAGTATTTTTCTATGTTGAGATTATATATTATGATTAATTACATAATCTAGTGTATGCCTTTATTTATAAATGGGTCATAGTGTAAGTAATTTGAACTACATGAATACACATATCCCATATAGGGATTTCCCTCCTATGAAAGATAATGAAGTTGGATCTAGAACTGCAATAGGGGATGAGCTGCATATAACTATAATGGGATCGTTAACCTGTGTTATAAAAAATAACCATACCAGTATGAAGCATCCAGATCCAAAATCAGGAGGATCTATGTGATACTGCATTATGTGACAACAACCTCCATCATTAAATGTGACTACAAACCCATTTTTTCTAAGAAGTGGATAAGTTTCCTATAGAAGATATTTCTTGATTTAAGATATAATGAAATAGACAAGGTCGTCATGGTAGATTATCATCTATCGTGAGATTTGGATTATTGGTGGTCATTGATACCAAATAAAATGGATGAGAAAAAAATAAAAGAGTTAGAATGTATGGATTTTAAGGAAATTTTCCTAGAAAAATACTTCCATCATGAAAAGCGAGCATATATGGAGAAGAAGTATATATATCAGAATAAAAAAAAGAGGATGAGAATTTTGAAAAGTGTGAAGATAACTTTACAAGCTTAGCAAGGAAATTCGCAAAATACATATGATATACAAGGAGCGAGATTGGTTTATATTATTATGGTTTAAAACCATTCCTCTGAAGGGCACTAGTATCCCAAAATTTCTCATCATATAATGATATAGTCTAATGTTCTATCAAGGAAGAAACTAATTTTCTACGCCTTATGAATTTAATGGAAAGAAAATGATGAATAGGGCTAATTAAAACATTGGAAAAGGAAATAATGAAATAGGGAATAAGAGAAGATTTGACATTCTACCCTATGATAATTGTGAAAGGAAACACCATGGATACAGCTTAAAAAGAAAATGGGGTGTGATACAAGTGTGGAAATAAAGTCTATATTGATGGTAATTGTATGTAAAAGAAATAATCTAGTAATTTTCAAAGCTATAATTTTAGGGAAATGGGGAATTATGAAAATGATTGTCCAAAACATCAAGGAAACATGCCTAAAAAATTACAAGGGAGTAGGTAAAAGCCTATGTGGTCACAAGAGCTGATATTGATATTCCTAATGATGTGGTGGATGGTACATTAATCATTTCCTCAAACTTAGCCAATGCTTTATTTGATACTGGATCATCACATTCTTTCATATCTTCCATGTTTTCCAATAAAATTAGATACCTTCAATATGATTTAACAAGGTAGTTTTCAGTACAAACTTCTAAGGGAAGTATGATTGAAAAATATTTGTGTTTGGAATTCCCTATAATTTAATATATATATATATATATGTGTGTGTGTGTGTGTGTGCTTTATCAACTGATTTTATTATCATATCCATGATTTAATTTTGTATAATCCTCTATATGGATTGGATTCCGAACCATGATGTATAAATTTATTTCAAGAATAAGGAGGATACAATTTTTGAGGATAATGTGGAATCTCTTATCATTAGAGTAGAGACTTACCCATATAATTCCCATCTAGATCCACACCTAGTATCTCTTCTGATCTCAATTATTGGGGATGAAGGGAATACAATAACTGTGGTTGGGGAAATTAATGTTCAAATAGAAGATGTCTTTATTGTGCAAGAATATTTGGACTTGATTCCAAAGAATTTACCTAGACATCGTCCAGAGTGGGAAATTTAGTTTTCTCTTGACATAATTCATAATTCAAGTCCCATATCAATGACACCTTATTGAATAGACACTTTGAAATTTTTGGAACTGAAGTAACAACTATATAAATTTAGTGATAATGGATTTATTCAACCTTGTGATTCTCAATGGGTATCACTTGTTCTTTTCATTTAGAATAATGATGTATGTATGAGTTTGTGTATTGAAAACATGGATATAAATGCTTTAATAATAAAGAACAATTATCCCCTACATTTCATCGATGATTTATTTGATCAGCATCATTTAGCCCAATAATTTTCAATGATTAATCTTTAATCTAGATATCATTAGTTGTGTAGGATGATGGAATATATTTCAATGATAGCCATTTGAACAAGGTATGAGAATTACGAGTTTATAGTAATGCCTTTTGGACTGACTAATTCACCCTCTGTTTTTATGTATCTAATGAGTAGAGTTTTCTAGGAATATCATAATGACTATATGGTGGTATTTATTGATGAAATCATGGATTATTATAAAAGCTACGAAGATCATGAAAATCACTTCCACGGTATTCTAAAGAATCTTAGATGAAATGAAGTATATGGGATGTTTAACACGGTTGAATTTTTGTTTAAATAAGTTTCCATTCCTGGAAACATTTTCTCTATAGATTGAATATCTATTGATCCTGCAAATAAAATGTCTATGCAAGAATGGATTTATCCAACAAAAATAATTGAGATATGTCGTTATATAGGATTAGTAGGTTATTATTTTCATTTAATTCAGAACTTCACCCATTTATCCAACCCAATGACCATGTTTATGAGTAAAAGGGATAAGTTCATGTGGAAAATTATTTTGGGGGAATGTGTTGAGGAATTGAATAGGAGATTAGTTAATTCTATAATACTAAATCTACCATCAGGGAATGTTGGGTTTTTGATATGTAGTGATGAATCAATTAAATAAATTCGTTGTGTCCTTATGAAAAATTATAGAGTTATTTTCTATGCATCTAGGCAGTTAAAAATTTCTCAACAAAACTATCATACTCATGATCTTGAGTTGGCTACTGTTATCTTCACATTAAAAATATGGAGACACTATCTAAATGGTAAAATATATGAGATATGTACAGATTACAAGTGTATGAAGTTTATCTTCTCATAGAGAGAACTCAATATTAAAAAAAATTATGGATTGAACTACTCATATATTATGATTGTTCTATACAGTACCACCCAAGAAAAGAAAATAAGGTAGCTGATGCATTTAGAAGGAATGTTCATGGAGTTCTGAACAAAATGAGGATTGATAAAGATCCTTTTTACATGCATCTTGTGATGATGGACAAGATAATTAACAAAGAAGTTGAAACATCACTACTTATTGAAATTGTTTCCAAAAAATATTGTTTGGAATGAATTAAAGCTTTAAATTCTAATGATTAGAATCATTAAAAGAAAATTAATGTTGTGAAAGATGGTAGGTTTGATTATTTCATGCATAAAGATGGAATTATGAAATTTGGGAAGAGGATTTGTGTTCCAGTTATACCCAAGCTAAAAAGGGAGTTACCAGATTTCTCATAGTTTTATTTTCTCTATACATCTTGGTTGCAATAAGATATAAAGGGATTTGAATGGACATTTCTGGTGGGACAACATGAAGTGGGAAATTATGGATTTGGTGTCATGATTCATAGTCTTTCAACAAGTTAAAGCTGAATGACAACATCCAAGAGGAGTCATTAAACCTCTACCTATTCTTACATAGAAATGGGATGACATAACCAGGGATTGTTTTCACTGGATCACCTAAAAATCCACAAAATAATGATGAAATATGTGCAACCGTTGATAAAATTACAAAATATTCACATTTCTTCCATATGAGAGAGAATTTTCTACTGGAGTACCTATAAAGACTATATATCAACGAAGTTGTGAGACTTCATGGAGCCCTTTTCATGATATTTTTATCATGATCCAAGATTTAAATTAAAAAAATGGAAAAGTCTTCAAAAAAAATTTGGATACTAAGCTTCTATTTAGTTCTTCAAACCACCCAAAAACTAATGGGAAATTAGAAAGGATGATCCAAACCATAGAGGACATTTTGAGATTATGTTCTCTTAACATCAAAGATATGTTGGATCAATATTTTTACTGCAGTTTACCTACCATAATAGTTTCCATTAAAGTAAATAAATTTCACCATATGAAGCTTTGTATGGAAAGAGATTTCGTGCACCAACATGTTGGGATGAAGTTGGTGAAAGGACACAAGTGGGTCTAGATATTGAGGAGGAAACAACAGTGAAGGTAAAGACTATTCAAGGCCAAATCAAAAGTTCTATATGTAGAAACAAACTGTGATGATAATCAAAGGATGGATGTAGAATTAAAATTGGGAGATCTTGTTTCTAATAAATTTTCTCTCTAGATGGGTGTTATAAGGTTTTGGAACAAATAGAAACTACGAACTAGGTACGTAGGCTATTTTTAAATTCTAGAGAGAATTGGAGCTGTTTCATATCATTTTGCAATGCAAACTATCTTGTCTTATGTACACAATGTTTTCAATGTCTAGTTTCAAGGAATGCACATTCCAAACCAAATGAAATTCCTCACTTCTAAAGTTCTATAATTGGAAGCTAACCTATCTTACCGTGAAGGGCCTATTTGAATTCTGGAAAATAAAGAACAAGTGTTGAAGAATCGGATAACTTGGTCGGTATAGATACTTTGGAAAAATCTTAAAATTGAAGAGGTGACATAGGAACCTAAGGAGTTTATGATGAAGTAATACCCAACTCTTTTGTGAGGTAAAAGTCTGGTAAATTCAAGGATATAATTTTTTATGGAGGGGATAATGTAACACCCCAATATTTTTCAAATAAATTTGAAATTTATGCATGAAAAGACATTGTCTTTACAAAACACCACTTTATAATAACCTATCCAAAAAACATAATTTTTCAACCTCTATGATTTGAATTTTCAAAAACTGATATTCACGGTTATTTTGAGTAAGATATTTACAGTCTGATAAGGAAAATATAATTTTTGATGAATAGTAACATACCCTTATGAATAGTAATGTTAATCATATGGATAGTAATGAATGTTAAATTGGAAAAAAAACATCACTCATGAATATATAAATACAATTTATTCATCTAATAAGTACAGAAATGATCATAGTATATGTATTGGTATTTTTTATGTCATAAATATTTTAATTACATTTTTATTATTAATTTAATTATTTAATGTGGAAATTTATTTGCAGAAAATGAAATAATATATTGTTACTTTATTGTATTATGGTTATAAGATAATTTTATTAGAGCATGATTGATCTCTCATTGTGTTATAGAAGGAATCTTTATTTTGAAGTTGTTTGTGGGAATAAATTATAATTTTATATGAAAATTAAATTAAAAATATATAGAAAAGTCATTTCAAAAAATTTATTTCATTTTTTGATTTATACATATCTAAATATGGCTGGGGTGACTTTTTGGGATTTTTTTAAAAAACTTGATTTTTGTGAATAGTTAAAATACAATTTTGAGTTTTCAGTATATTTAATGAAATCCTAGTGATGTAATAATTAATATAAACTTCTGGTCTAATCGGGTAAATTAAAATATGATATTAGGTGTCCCAACTGGCTAATACCATTGGAAAATACCATGGTAAATCCCACGGTGTTGCAAAAATCCCTTATGAGGTGTCCTTTGAAATTACTAAAAAATACCTCTCATTTGCTATAAATTGCCACCAATTTTGTCATTTTATTTCATTAAAAACTCACCATACTCAAATATGCAATTTTTACCTCCCTTGGAGTCCCCCCAAGGTGTCCTCATGTCCCCAAGGTTCAAGCCATCATGTTTTAGGAGTTACATTACATGGTAATGAAATCTACCACCCTTCTCTTTTTAAGTACACTTTTTATGTTATTCTCTTTTAATTTATTTTGTATTATGTTGGGATATTCCATTTAATATCCCCCTTACATTCCATAATAAGTAATAATGATAAGTTTCCCCTTTTATCTCACCAAAATATTTTATGAATTTTTATGCGACGTTGTTAGGCTACCGAAATTTCATATTGGATTTCTCAATATTTCTTTTATTTTGAGTTCTTTTCTTTTTGTTTCTTTTCCTTGCTCACCTATTCTCATAAAAATGTTATGATAACTCTAATACCTTACTCATACTAATTTTTTTTTTAAAATATAATAATTCCTCATCATCTCTCCTTTCCGATTTATTTATACTAAAAATGAAAACATCACCTGATATGTGTTAATTTATCACATCAAGAATGAGGGTTTTAAATTTCTATTACCATATTCAATTCGTGTCATGAAACTATTCCGATGGTTGAAGTAGAATATAATATATTTATTATATCTTATTTATGGTTTTTGAATCTTTTTGTACATGTGATATTAATTTAAAATTCAAAATGAGTTTGTTGTGATCAAAAACCACCAATTCAACCAAACAATTATCATTAATGTTTTATCTAATGATTCATCTTCACTTCCAATAAGAGAAATAATTTTATAACTATTTAGTCATCATGATGTTCACTAATAAAATATAACTTCAATTATGGACAACTATTCTCATTCTACATGTTTATTTGTAGATGAATATAAGTAATTGAATCATGAATACCAAGGAAGAAAACGCTCTCGAACAATGATATTCAATATATTAAAACATAAAAAGTCCTTGAAAGAATGTAATAAGTTTATACCAAATCAATTAAATTCATACAATGTGGTGGAATTATTATTTTATTAAACTATCTTTGATTATTTAGGTCATTAATATTAAGTAAGGAACACCATTGGACTTAAGGTAATGGTTCTTCACCCAAACCCCCATTTTCATTTGGGTTAATTTTATTATTTACTTACCTCAATTAAATACTTATTCATTCATATGTGATCCTAATAATTTATTGTTATAATGTTCTATATATTTGTTCCAACTAGAATCCTACATTCATTTATGGGGATTTGTATTCTTCTCGTAATACAAGCCCGATTCAAGGAAACATCTCAACGTCCTACCTATTTTCAAGGGTGCGCTATATTTAGTTTTTAAAAACCATTATCTTTTTTAAATTTATAATTTTATTATGAAAATAATATCATACTTCACTTCTTGTTTTGTGCAATGAATTTTCTAAAATAACTCTTCTTTTCAAAATAAAATAGTACTTATCTAAAGAAATACTCCAGGATTTTATAATGGAATCTTCTTCTATTTCGACATTCTTGTTTATTCTTAGGTCTTTTTGGGATTGATATTTTATATTATCATGAACCATAAATATTATAATGTTTTATGTTAATATTGACTAGGGATATTATATTTTAAAACCATTCAACAATTTACTACGAATGTTTAGTGTTCAAACATAATGTGTGGAGAAAGTTATTTACATTTCATATGTTACATTCAACATGAATGTATATGTTTAATATGTTTATCCCTATTCATTTGAGGAATGAATTGGAATTATCATTTGAGGGGTGGGGACCTATATATCCCCTTTATGAATCAGTAGGTATCATGAGACAAATAGACATGGAATTGGCCGACCCCTTACACTTTTTTAGATATGGTTTTTGCTGACGCCTTAATCATTTTAAGATTTCTTAGCAGAGTCCTTGATGATATAATTTTGAATGTCCAGAATATACATTTCCCTAAAAAAGATACTAGTAACTGAATGTTCACTTGGTTATTCAACTAGTATAATACCCATGATTATGTTTTATTATGTCATTATTTACTCATCTCATATTCCTTCCATATTGTGTTCAAGTTTATTATGTGTAGAGGTAGGTGTTTCTAATTATTCACCATGCCTACTATTTATGTTTATGATATATTCCTCTATGTTAAGTACACTTAATGATCCTATTAGATCAACCCTTCTTATGATTAATTTTTCCAAGACATGAAGAGGTATATTATGATTGAATAGATGGGATAATCTTATATTGGTGGATGTTTGTAATGGATTTTTTTTGTGGTTTTTCATTTCAAGATGTAATGATTGAACTTATGTGTGAATATGGATTTCCAAATATACAAAAATATTAACTCCTTTATGATACAGATGTCTTATAATCTTTCCAATATAATTTAATAACGCACCTACCATGGGAAACAGGGTTCATGTCTTTAAAATTTTACATTGGTTTAGTTTTCCTATAATAATATTTTTCAGTATTTAATCAGGATGGTTCACTTTGTGTATTTGTATGGGAGGCCATGTCGATCTCCCTTGTGTTGGGCAGAGTTGGAAGAGAGGACCTTGGTTAGCCTGAGTTTTATATTGGAGATGACAGAGATTGTGCAGTTGATCTAGAGGCATTTGATCCTGGCATAGTGTCATTAAAATATTATTCATACTATCATCATCAGTAGCTAGAGTTTGAGGTTTGTGATTAATTATTTCTCATATTTTCCCCTCTCTTAGGAAATCATTGGTTTGATATGTAGGGTAAGTTGGAACCGAGTTTTTTAGTCCACATTGTGATCCCTTAGTGACTTTGGAGGGTGGAATAACAGTTTGTTTTACCATCTTCCATGAAAAATATACATGACATGTTTCATGATTCATCTAGGAGGTGCATACCATATCATTCCAATGTGATTATATGGGAGGAAATTGATCTTGAAACTGATATAACCTTTTTTGAGAAGTGAGTTTAAATTAGGGTAAGCCAAGATAAGGTAATGAATAGTAAAATGATCCCCTTGGATTGGGAACCGTAGAAGTATGAATTGGATTAACATGAGACATGGGAGAGAGAGTTATTAATGAGGTAGTAGTGGCCTTCTCTTTTTTGGATCGTGGATCTTGAGCACATTTCGGGGATCTAAATATTTTAGGGTGTGGAGATTTTAATATTAGGTTACATTAATGTTAGGTATGTTCCAATATTCTCTTTTGGTTTCTGTTTTCATAGGGTGATATTTTTATACCTTGAATTGGGAAGATTCCTATAATAGTGAAGTCAGGGATTTGTTGGAAATTTTATAGTGAACATACAGTTTATTCTTCTTAATCTGTAGTTACATGAAATGTAATGAGATTACATAATGTGTATTGGATTTCAAATAGATTCCATGAGTTTAATACAATTCATGATTATGCTTCATGTATTTGAAGGTTTACACATAATGTAATGAGTAAAATCATGTTTTAATCTAAGGTCATCCATTTTTTTGTTACATAAAATGAATGTGTTTCATAAAATGTAAAGGTATTACACACCATGTGATTCCACAAGCTACATATTTTAGAACAGTGAATGGATTTTGAGTCTTTATTCCTTTTTTTCAACCTCCTCATTTTGGTCATAGCTCCTACCCTATGTGTTTTGAAGTATATTACTTCTATTCGGACAGATTTTTTCAGTGATTGGTTACTATTAGGGGTTTTTACCCTTCCCCAGGTACGAGTTTGTCTTTATTCCTCATTGGTTTTGGTTAAAGTCATATTGTTTCCGTGGTTTTATAATCATATTTTGTTTCTTATCATTCCCTTTTAGTCCATTGTCTTTCCTTGTATTTTGGAAGAAAATATTAAGGATTAAATCCCCTATTTTCAAAGAGGTTAGCTTGTATATGTTCTCATGGTTGGGGGATATATTAAGTTGTTTTAATTTCTTCAATTTCTTATAGTTCATAATGATTCCATGAGATTTAAAATGGAATTGAAAAGGTAATTGGTTAATGTTTTTAGAAATGATTTTTTTTCTTTTAAAACTAAATATCCCTGATTTGAAATGTAAAGTGAATTTTCAAACTCTATAGGAGAATAACATGGAATTGAAAAGGTTTTATAAAAAATTGAGAATGTTTTATAAAATAGAAATTGAAAAAATTGCAATGAGGTAACCTTGGGTGCATCGAGAAAGAGACATGGGTATCTTTAGTGTGTGTGACACCTCTAAGCGGTAAAATATTGTATGTCAATAGTCTATGGTATGAATTAATGTTAGTTGGATCCAACCTTATATGTTTTCAGGCTCACGAGTTTTTAGTAAGTATTGTTTCATAGGTTAGAGCCTGACAGGAAGGTGCATTATAGTTTAATGTTTCTTTTTACAAGATAGTTTATTTCCTACATGTCGGCTCACATGTATATTGAAATTTGGTATATTTTTATATTTTTTTTGATGATTTGAAAATCATGACATGACATTTTTTTAAAACACTATAATTATTTGAAAAGGTATTTCAAATTATTTTATTAATAAAAATACTAATAATATGTTTCATTTTAAAGATTTATCGTGTCCATTCTTGTTATTAGAACTTATATAGATCTCATGGTGTTATCCTACTGAGATTTTTTTCTCACAGCCTACTTCTATTAATGGGTTTATGTAGACCTTTATTTCAATGTATAGGTAATGGGAAGATAATTATATTGCGTGAAGGCTTACCTTCATATTTCTATTTTAGTTTGGAAGGGTTTTGAGGTGATGGTTGGTCAAATAGGGACTAAATTGTCCACATTTGTCAAACGTTATTGTATTTCCTTTTTGGATCAATTGTATCTCTCTTTATATCAAAATTATAAATTTGGTTTCAGGTATTTATATCCTTCTACATGATACTTGATTTGTTATCTTTTTTTAGGCCATATCATAATTTCATAGCTTAGGTGATTGGTCTAATTGATTGTAGTTGGTCTGTTACAGGATGATTAAAACTGTATTATTAAGGTATAAAAACATTTTAATCATTTTGAAATAACATTGTAAACAAACAAACATCACTAAAAAGAATTTAGAAAATATTACTTTAAAATTAAATAAGGGTAATAAAAGTTCAATATATGATATTTTTTTCTTCTAAATAAGGCGGAAAGTATTGGGAAGTAATAATAATAAAATAGATGAAATATCTATTAAAATTAATTGGAATTATTATGAAATAAATTTATTTTTAATTAATTATTAAAATCATTGAGGTAGAAGACTACGGTGTGAAAATCTATTTTCTAAAAAATAAGGTGAAACAAATCCAAAATTCCCCAAAAATTGGAACAGAATAATCATGGAGTACTCTATACAAGGATGATTTATTACGAACCATGGAAGAGAATTGAGCAACATAAAGCCCCTTATGACATTATTAATTTTTAAATCAAATGTCATTGGAATCTGAAAAGTCATTATTTATATAAATATCATTTTTTAAATCATGTATTTTTTTTGAAAATAAACTATTTTTTAGTATATACACTATATAAATAATAAATATGTGGAAAACACTAAAACATGTCTCAATGAAGAGAAGTAGAGATGAAAAACCTCACTACATTTGTATCATCTAAATCAAAAACCTCAAGAGAGTCTAACCACGAAATAAATAATTGTAAATCCTGAAATATAATGAGGTAACCATACCAAATTGAAATTTGGTAGTATTGATTCCATAAAAAATGAAACATGATGTATAATATAAACATGTCTCAAGGGATTCAAATTTAAGACAAACCATTACCTTATTTCCTTGGTTAGTTTAATTCACTCAAAAATACATTAAAAACATAGATAAAATAATATATTATATTTTCAATATATTCATAATAAAAAAAAAATAATTTTCTTTTATAATCATTATCTATATGTATATTAGTTAGTCTTCCCTACTTTCTCGCATATGGTATTTACAGTTTTGACTGTTTGAAGTAGTTTAAAATGAGTTGTGTTAACGAATAATATTCATGAAAAGTTAATAATTAATATTTAATTAATTTTGATTTAATGTAAGAATTATAGTGATTTATTAATTTTATATTTTCTTACATGTGTACTTTAGACATTATCCATGAATATGAAGAAAAAAATGGACATTTTTTTGATGACTTCCAACCTATGATGTGTGTTTTATTAATAAAGGTGTCAAATATTATAGTATAATTTTGTGAACCAAAAAAAATGATTTCAATATTTCTATCATGATAAATGATTATTTAAATTTTTATAATCCTATTTGACATAATATAATAGACTTGTTTGTATAGGTGGTCAAACCGACCCAACCTTGAACAAGCTTTAAGTAGATTAATGATTATTGTTAAGGAGGTATTTATTTTGTCAAAATTTCATTATTACAGAAATAGTGTGATATTTGTTATATTCTTTTATGATTTTGATCTGTATTTTAATATTTTTGTGATACATATTTATGAACAGCAATAATAATGAAAAAATATTTATCTATAGATGTGGTAGTCTTCTCAATCCATGATTAGTGATTTTTTATTCAATGAATGAGAGGGTAGACTGTGGATAATAAGTGGTCATTTATGTTTTGTAAATTACTATTATTAATAATATTTATTTACTAATCCCATCATAATAAAAATCAATTAGGGGTGGTGATGAAAAACTAAATGTGCCATTTCTTGGTGGTGGTAGTCTATAAACATTAACAAACAATTATTCCCATTTTTCATATTATATGAAAGTGAATAAATATTAGTTGTAACATTTTTATAATACCATATAAACAAATAAATTGATGCTAATTTTATTATTATACAATGTTTATGGTTTTCTTATAATGTAAATATTAAGAAATAAATTTTATGAAATATGTGATACCTATGTTGAGACCTTGAACTTCACATTGAGACCGCTATGGATTTTTTAGAAATAGGATAATTATTATCAATAAGAAGAATTGGGGTTTGTAAATGAATTCTAGGAGGGTATATTTGAAAATGTTTTCAAGGAAATTATGAAATTTTAGTCTATTATTGAATGGATGGAAGTGATACACCCATTATAAGGGATGAATAAGTACATTTATATGGAAATGAATGGTAATTAAGGGGTGAGAATGTAATGGATTGAATGTTAGGTGAGATTTTTGAAGGGAGGTTGGTAATCTGGGTAGTTTAAACATTAAAAAATTGAAATAAAATTTTAAAAGGTCTAAATTCCATGATAATATAGAAATATTTGAGCAACATTAGATCATTTATTTAACCCCTTATTACTCTTAATTAAATATTAATCATGTCAATTATTTTTACTGAAACTATAAGTAAATCATTATTAAATAAAATAACATAATGATTTTTAATTTTGGATCAATTTAACCTATTTTAATTTATAAATATTTGAAAATTAACTTTTAAATTGTCATAGATAATGGGTATAAATACTCTATTAGTAGTAAAATTACATTTTAACAATTATTGATTTCAAATATTTTTTTTATTATTGATTACCAAATACATGGTATTAATGTATTTGTCTACATTTTTTACGTATTATTATATTAATTACTTATATTTTTTCAATAGAATTTATTCGATACAAATTCATTGATATTGATAAAACAATAATATTACAATAATTGTTTCATTATTATCGTGTTAATTAACATCTATCCTAACAGTCTACATTTTTTACCCCAAAATGAAATTGGTCATATAAAATAAATTTAATATTATTATATAAAATATAATAACCATTTGAATAAATTAATTGATTATGTATATGTAAATTAATCTAAATATTAGTGCATGTATTGTGCAATAACCCGTTTTTTAGGAATAATTCATTCTTAAGAAAAACAATTTATGATTGGAAAAGAGTTATGAATTTCATTAATTCCAATGAATTTAAAATAATTAATATCATTGAAGAAATATTTATTTAATATTTAAATAATTCAATAGATTCCTTTTATTATTTAACTATTAATTAAACAAAGGTGTTAAAAAAATATCCATTAAAAAGAAAAATAAATTTTCAAAATGTTGAAAATTAGTTTATAAATTCAATAAAAAATTTCAAAATAATTTATTATAATTTAAAATATATAATTTTATAGGAAATTATTTAAAAAATAATTCAATTTACACATATAATAAAATTATTTCATAATATTTACATCATTAATAAAATCATTTTTTCACTATTTAGGTGAAATTAGATTATTTTTAGAAAAAATAAAAATGTAATCCAAAGAAAATAATTAGAGAGAAGTTAAAAAATGAATATTAATTTAAGAAAATTAAATTATAAATTTTTTGAATATATCTTTTTAAATGAAAATATATAATATAATGAACAAAAATTATTAGAATTAACCTTTTCAATATTAACACTTATTATTTATTTTCCATCTAAAGGTAATAACTATTAATGAATTACAATTATATATTAAATTATAGATTTATTAATAATTTTTTATTAATATTTTGTTGTGTATTTATGTTGGTTGTAGAGTGTGAAATGATTTTTATAATATAGAATATATTTTAATGGATACAAAATCTGAGGTCACTACATTCTTGGCTTATGGCCCTAATGAGAAACCACCAAATTTTTGGTGGTCAATGATAATTTAAATACTCCATAAAAATGAATGTGATGACTCTAAGGCTCTATAAAGAGTAATTGGATAATTGGAATACTCTATAAAGAGGATTGAGAAAAATATGAAAACACTCATAGGTGTGGTTGTGAAAAATAGAATATTCCATTTGTGAAGGATTGCAATACCTATGAATAACCCATGTTGAAGCTTCTGATAACATTATAGAACACATCCTATATGTGGTTTCAAATTTTATATTTGGATGGATTTTGTGATATTATCAAAGACACCATGACACTAGTCAAAATATGTATGATCAATCATGGTCATGGTCAAAAGGATATAAAATTGTATTGTTAACCTCGTGTGTAATCAAGTACCGAGGGCTTGGGGGTTTTTAATTTTTTTTATATTGAAAAAAGTATTGAACAATTAAATAATTTCTTATTTCATTTTTGTATGCACCTAATTATTATTAGACTGGTTATTTTTTATGTCATTGGTGGATTTATAATGAATTATACTCACACCTTGTTCAGGAATACATTTCACTAGAGTATTTTATAGAACACCATTGTTTGTTGTAGGGATAGGTTACAATGTAGGGCCCAATGATTATTTCTTTTACTATCTAGGTTTTTGTAGGATAATGTGACCAGACATAACTCTGTACCATCTTGGAGATGATCTATTAGAATAGTTTTATTTTTAGTTTTCTAAAATGTTTGTGTATAATCTACCAATGTGGGATCAAGTATGAATGGTACAAAAATTTCCTAGTGTATGTGTTATTTGTTATATTTATCAGAACATTCCATATTTGTTTTTTACTGTTATATGGATATATATATCTTTAAATTTATGTCCATTGTTATTATACTCTGATAAGTGGGCATAGTATCCCTATGTTACCCTCTCATTCCATCTCTATTAGTCAGAATCTACTGGCTTATTCGGAGGCATGCCTGAGGTGTAAAGTGACCGCTGGTCCGACCACATCCCAATTGATCAAGGTGATGTTAAAATACCAATAGACCAAAGATATTTTATTATTTATTTCCCCTAATTAAAATCATGATATAGAAAACCAGAAACCATAACCTAATCCTCCTATATATATGTTCATCAAAATCACACTCCAACATGTAAAAAATATATAAATTTCCACATAAATATATTCAAAAATTGTAGAATAAAAATTATTTTAAGACTTCTCTTTTTCCCCTATAATGATTCCTATTTTCATTGATCTGACAAAAATTTCACCCCTCTTAGTAAGAAATTCAATTATGGTGTAATATAGGAAGATCATCAAAACAAAATATTCAAATAACACATAACCTAAAATCATTAATTTTTAAAAATAAAAGTGACACTATAATATCCTGGAAAAGATTTGATACACTAATAGTATTCCCAAAAACATTTATTTGTGTATATTTTATCCCTTATATGATCATATGTATTATGATATATCATTAAAAAAACCCCCCAAAATGAATCTAGATAATTCTGGAACATCAAAATAATTTGTTTTATAAACACTATTAGAGAATTCATCATCCCCAAAGAAATGACAAAAAACTTATATAAACAAAATAATATCTATAAAACTATCTTTAAAATATCCTCTTCTCACACCTTTAGTTTAGAATATCCAATAATTGACCAATCATAGAAAATAACCAAGGAAACCATATAAAATCCAAACATTATTGAACCTTGAAATTGGATACATGTTTATAATAATAACATGATTTAACATTTAGTAGTCCATATACTACCTTAATCTCCCATTAGACTTAACTGGGAATGTTATTAGACAACCCTAATTAGAGATATTCTACATGATGAATCCATTAAATTAAAATTCCTCACGTTGGATCTTTATTTGCCTAAGATATATGATATCCTTACTATATGGTTTTATAGATATTTTATGGACACTTAGGATCAAATCAACAGTGAACTATAATTCGCATTCTAGAGTTAATCCAATGAAATTCTTATTAAATAAATATATGAAATAATTGAAAATTGGAAGGAAAATAGTCTCTTTTGTACCCTCAACTAATCCCAGAATGACATTAAATATCTATGATGTTATATACCTTATGTATATATATAGATCATTCTAAAATATTTATAAACCATACTTTCTAATAAATATAACAGTTAATTTTTTTTAAATATATATATATGAAACATATTTTAATTTGTGTATACCCTGAAATGATTCAATCAATCCATTACATTGATACTATATATAAACCTAAAAACATATTATTAAAATATTTTAATACAAATTCTCTATAATAATGTATAATAGGTATCAAATAGTCTATTGTATTTTTTAAATTATATATAAAATGAAAAAATTATAAAATAATACAATATAATCAATTATTTCAATATTTTTAATACACTCTGCACCCGCATCATGCTACTATCACTATTTTGAATTCCTTTTGGACATATATATGTATAGGTGAGCTAAATCCCATTAATGTGATAATTAAAATTCATCAGGTGAATAGTGAAATAAAACAAGAATTATAGATCATGACATTAAAAATTAACAAAAGATGATCGTAATTAATTACAATGAATAATAAAATAGTAGTAATATTATCATAGTAATAAATATTTATTTATGATACTTATAAAGAGAATGTAGAACAAATATGATTAAATGAAATGAAACAGTTTGGATTGGAATTATTAACATCTACTACAAGAAAAATCATTTTGATTGTGATCTCAGGATTAATAGAAGTATTTTAGTTGTAAAAGGTACAGATGGGTAAATTTCATATCAATGTATACCTTTGAATGTTTTTTAATAATAAATTTAGGAACTAAAATATTATTTTTATAATTTTTATAAATTCTACCCGGTGTAAAAATCCACAATATGGTTCAAAAAAATACACTATGGTAAGTTTAGGTAATGGTTGGATTGTCCCTGATATTAAATAATGAGGGAGGAAAATATTTATTATGATTATATCAAACATTATGTGTGTATTACACCATAGTTTTTATGTATTCTGACTAACATATATAAATAACATCATAGTTGGTTGAAAATGTATTATTAGTGTTTAATTTGATTTATATTATGAGAAGTGTTACAATATATAAATAATGAGTTGTTTTTTGAGGAATTGTAAATTGAAATAAAGTTTTATTAATTAATCGTTAATTTTATTTTGATAAATATGAATGAAAATATAATTTGGATTTAGATTTTGATTGATAACAAAACATGCTGAAATTTTAGATCAACCATTTATTAAAAGAGATTATGGTGTAATATAATCTCTGATGCTTTGTTTCTCAAGAAAATGGATTATTTTTTAAATTACTTGAAACTAATTATTTTTCCTCATGAATATTTTTTATTACCTAATGGTAGACCAGACAATGGCTTATAGAATATTTTATGAGATTCATTGGTTCCTTTGGTGGATTCAGTTATTAGTGAGACTGAATAACATATATCATCAATAAGTGAGGCCTAGTGATCAATAATTTTTAATGTAGGATGACACTCATTATTCTTTATTTATTATGATATTTCATGAATGTATGGATAAATAATGTGATTCCAATCATGGATAGGAAATTATAGATTCATATAGTACTATTATTGGATGATTGTTGCAAGGATGGAACTTCAATGAGGTAAAGGATAAAATCCCTAATTTTTTATATTTATTATGTATATTTGTATATTTTAAATTATTAACATGTGCCTAATCCTTCTTGGTGAAGACTATTTATGTTCATCCAAGAGGCCCGAGATTATATCCTGCTAGAGGCATTTTTCTGCATACTTTACCACCATTACAGTAACTATTGTAGTTGATCCTGTAGAAGGTATTGTTTAGTACTATAGAATCTGGAACCACCCAGTATTTTAGACCTTCGAGTCACTGGTTTTTTCTTCAGTTCCTTCAAGTACTTTGGCCCACCCAAGGACTTCGGTCTACTACGAATTTTGGGCAACCTTTAGGACATCAGATCACCTTATGTCCTTCAGAAAACTTCTTGGACATTGGGCTACACGAATTGAAGATGTACCAAACACACATACAAGGAAAAATTCCCTAAATAATGATTCATAGTTAAAAAAATTCACTAGAGCAGAGATAATAGGACTCAGAAGAATAAGTGGGTATAGATTCACCATTGGTACCGGGCCAATGCATCTCATCACATGACTACTAACTGACAAGTCATGAAAAGGTGGAGTGTTGATCATGAGGCAGATGTTCGAGAGTTGATGTTTCAAGTAGTCAATATATGGGATGAATTTTTTTAAGACCTACAGGTCATGTAATGTCTCAAAGCCTATATTCCATTTACATATTCCCATTCAAATCATAAAAGGGGTATTATCATAAATGAATAAAAAAATGAAGGCCTTAGGTTAATTCAAGTAGGTATATTTAGATTTATATTATGATAGCTAAAAATTATGAACCATATTATCTAATGGTATGTTACATTAATTTAGGGGGTACATTTTGATGTCACAATTTAATCGATATGGAATTATTAACGAATTATGAAATGTGGTAATTATGGTTTTTATACTGAAGAAACTATCATATATTAATTAAGTAATTATATAAGAGGTAGGGGTGATTATGAGATAAATTTACAATAATTGACTATATGTGTGATAATGTAAGAGGGGATTCATTGTAAAAAATATTTTCTAGTGTTGTTAACTATTTTGAACCTTACTAGTTATCATAATATTACATGATATTAAGGTAAGTTATATGTTTTTTTTGTTACAAGGTAGTGTATTATATGATTGTGTGATTGGTTTCATTTTGAATGATTGTGCAATGATTCATAGAAAAAAGTGGATATCACATTAACACACATATTTTATAAGCATAATATTAATTTATTTTATTAACTTTTTCAATGGTTTTCACTCATATTTCATATATATTTTAATTTTTATTCAAAAAAACTAGATAATCAAAAATTAAATTGATATTCATTTAAATGGTGGTTTTTGATAACTTATCTCATTAATAATTTTCTTATAAAACATTCAATGTTATTATAAAACTGTTTTTGAATCATTACATTTCATTTTAAATGTATTTTAGGTGAAAATAGGTAATGACACAAGCTACCCCTCAAACAGGACACCTTGACACATATCTAGCCCACAAGGTTGGTGGATAGCTATGTCAGCATCGGGAGGCCCTGCTCAAGTAGGCATGGAGTTTTCCACATAGAGGGTTTGGCATAGGAAACATGTGGCATGTAGTGGGGAGAGCCTGCGGGTGCATAGCATGACCAATGCCCATGTGAGTGTTGTACGTGGTGTTCAATCCCACACAGTGATTGGAGGAGGATCTTGTTGGGTCACAATAGTCTATATTAGTAGTGGGGTGCCTCTAAACACTCTCTGAATTCACACCCCTGATGGTACCACAATTAATATTATTAAGTGGATGACATCGGACTGCAACTCCGATGTGGGATAAAAGTGATCAGGGTATTGTTAATTTTTATTTAAAATGTATCATCCCTCCCTATTTTTATGCTCCCATACTCATATTCAAACCAGTTCTTCGATACCGCCACTCAAAAAAACCACTTGATTCTACTTCTACCACAAGTTGTCATTGAAAAACATAATTACGGATGGATAAAGAGTTCAGTCCTGAGCTCAAACTTCACTATTGAAAACCAAATCCTCCATGAACAGAATTTAGACCCTAGAAAGACCTTGGATACACCCATTTAAAAGGAATATGATGACATGCATTCCAACGAGAGCCCCTTTGTCCCTATGAAGGCCATTGGAATTGATGTAGAGTTCCTTCACCTTTATCTCCAACTATCGATCCCTAGTGAATTCATGCAACAGTTATGTGTTCTTATTCATTACATGGATGTGTTTAGGAGGACATTATGATTCTCAATCTCCATGGGTGATATTTTTAACACCTGATATATAATGGTGTTTCCTTTTGAGATACGACTATATCAAATCACAATGGTTTATATTTTTTTTTATGATTTTAAAAATCCCAATGAGTCGGATGGATGTGATTGAAGAGAAAGGATAAGGTGGTGCATGATTCATTTATAAAAAGAGGCATACCTACTTTATTTTATAGTATGTCTTGGAGGAGATAATCACATATAAAGGAAGAGGACATGTACTATAAATAATACTCTTCCAAAGAGGATAACTACATATAGATGAAGAAGAGAAGACTGTTGCTCTCAAATTCTCACATCCACTCTTTATTTAATAGTCTTCCTATTAATATTTCCTTAATTTAAAATTCTATGATTCTAAATCCAATGGTGGGTTATAATTTTTATATTGTTGTGTGAGGGAGAGGTGACCGAAAAACATTATGACACTTTAGTGTTTTTATGGTATTTTTTAATATATATATATATATATATATATATTTTGAATAATATTCCAATTTATTTATTTTAGGAATTAAGTTGAATATAATGATGTCTTATTTCAATTATGATATTATAAATTTCCTTGATTAATAATTTTATTCTCCTTCTAATTGGGTTTGGATTCACTTATTGGTTTATCTTAAATAATTTTTATAAGCATGTAGTGATTAGTAACATGTGATGAAGAATATGTGGACTAATTATAATATTTGGGAATTTTGATACGAGATCGGGTATAGAATAAATAATTCAAGGAAGATACATTATTACATTTACAATATGCATGGAAAATAACACAATTAATGAAATTATTTAAAATTATTCTCATTCATATCAATATTAATCAAGGCTGAAAATGGAGAATGATTTTTAATTCATTAATTCGATCAATTAATAAAAAAAATAAACTCATTTTTAAAATGAAAATTATAGAATTAAAAAAAGGGAGGAAAAACCTTAACCCCACCACAATTCAATCTTTTTAATTTATAAATCCATGTTTCTTCCCTTTCTTTTCATTGATATTCTTGTCATTTTATTTAATTTCTCATTTTTGGAAACAATATTTAATTACTACTCTCTAGGAATGACATAGGTAACTTTTAAAATTACACCCCTATGGGATATTAGATTTTTTTCCACACCCCATGAAATGTGTTTTTCAAAATTGTTGTTTCCTCTAGGGAGAAAGTGTTAATATAACACTAAAAATTTGAAACACTAGGACCTGAAATGTAAAGACCTGGAAATTTCAAGGAATTTTTTTCTTAATTTATTTGGAATTTTACGAGACCATGGCTTCTGACAGAACCTGATTCCGAGGACCTGTGTGCTTGGAATCATTTTCGGAATTTTAACTCGGGTACATTCATTGAACGAACGAGCGGGTTTTTCTAACTTTTAAACTGGTGCTCAAAATTGAAATCTGAGGGCACCGATGAAACCTCATTGCCGATAATTTCGTAGGAGCACCTTTTTCGAAGGTGCGTTTTCTCGAGAGGATTTGTTAAAAATATGGTTTTAGTGAGGAATAAAATAAAATTATATTGCAATTTTATTTCTTTTCCTCTAAGTAGTTATATCCTAAGTAAGGGAGTTAGGGGGTGGGACCAACTTGATGTTAACTAACCTTGGAAGGATTAAGGTGGGGTGGGGGCCACATGAGCCCAAAGCCTCACATTCCTAACTCCTCAAACCCCCCCCCCCCCACAAAATTTGTGTAACTCATGAACTCCTCCTTTAATGTTGTGACTTTTCGTCTCCTCTCATTTAATCAAGCCAACACATTAATTCAATTAATGGATTTGAGTTTTTATATTTTGAACTCATGACATGGCTTAATAATATAAGTGGAGATTATTTTATTTTTGGGGTTAGCGGGTTGTGTTAAGGATTGGAGAAGAAATCCCTAGTTTGGTGGAACTTCATCTCCTTCATTGAAGAATGATACGTCTCCGAAGAAGGACATAAACTTGGCGGTCCTGGAATTCTCCATCCACTTCCTCTTCCGCGATAAGGAAGGAGACGCCAACCGTGGAGACTGACGCCAACAAAAATGTTCTTCTTCTTCTTCTGATGTCGATGGAATCGATACCTTTCTTCCACGACACCCGACTACCATGACGTTCGAATTCTTCTACTCGACGACGTGCGACATCAATTTTGAGGTAGGGGTGTTCGTATTTAGTGTTTATGTGAATTAAACCCTCGTGCATGGGTATTTAATTGCAGGGTGTTTGTATAATTTATTTTGAATAAATTATACCGTCTTCAATGATTAAAAACATGTGATTAAATGTTTTACATTTGATAACACCTAACTCGGAGGGCGCAGGCCGAACAAACACGGCCCGAAAACCCTCTGCAGTTTGTTTATTGATTTGTGGATCGATGGCGACAAAGAAACAGGACCTCAAAGTCAATTTGAAGCCTCCGCTGTTTGTTTATTGATATCCGTATCGACAGAAACAAAGAAACGAGACTGCAAAGTCAATTTGAAGCCTCCGCAGTGAAGTTTGGGTCCCAGGAGGACCGCTGGCAAAGGCGGCGAGAAAAACAGACCATCGGAGCTTGTCCGTTGGTCCGTGGAAAGCGGCAGCGGAGCGCCACACCGGCATGGCAGCACTGGTAGTGGCGGCGCGCCGCCGGAACAAAGCCCCCGCGGCTGATCCGCGGTGGTGCACTAAACTGGAATGGCCACACCGTTCTGGAAGTAGAGGGGGGCGCTGCTTAATTGCCGCACCAGCGGGCCGCCCCGGGCCGGACCGGCTGCACCGGGCCAAATAGGCCTTGCTGGGCCAGGCCCCCCGCACTGGCTGGGCTTGGCCGCACCGGTTGGGCAGGGTCGCGCCCACCGGGCCATGCCGCGCCCTAATGGTCCGGACCTGGACCCGGTTTGGGCCGACCCAGGGGGTCTCAGGCCGGGTCGGTCCAGGCCCCAAACCCCCTAAAACCGGACAGGTTCGTTCTTTTGCCCATATCTTGGGTTAAGAACCTTCTATCGACGCACCGTCAGTTGAGATGCGATTATTGGATCGAGACGGTAGTTTCGGTATATTACACTCAATGTTTCGGATAACTTTGGGTATGGCCGGGTCGGTTCGAACATGAAACCAACCGGGCCCTCGGAGCGGAAACGCTTATAACATGAGCTCCGGATGTCCGATTGACATGACGTCAACTTTGTTGGATTACTTATAGTGAGATGGTCCTTTTGGATTACTCCTCTCGAGGATTGGATGTAGTTGGAGTGCGGTCGGGTTGGTTTTGACTTAAAAACCAACCAGGCCCTTGGACGAAAAAGCCAATAACTCTCAGACTGGGTGTCCGATTGACGTACCGTCTATCACGTTAAGTTCCTTTTGTTGAGACGGAACTTTGGGATAAATCAACTCTGGACTACATGTTAGTTGATGTATCAACCCCCTTTGGATCGTGGAGCGGACCCTCCCAGAAACGAGCATGTTGTGTGCGGGAACCCTAGAGTTGGCTGCGACTGCGACGACGATGATGACTGAACTGAAATCCTCTGTGGGTTCGGCAGTGACGACGACTACACTAAAATACTCCATGGGTTCGGCAATGATGAAGATTGTACCGAAATCCTCCATGGATTCGGCAGCGATGAAGATTTCACTGAAATCCTCTGTCGGTTCCGTAGCGATGAAGACTGCACCGAAATCCTCCCTGGGTTCGGCAGTGATGAAGACCGTACTGAAATCCTCCGTGGGTTCGATGGTGAAGAATATTTCACTGAAATCCTTCGTGGGTTCGGCAGCGATGAAGACCGTACTGAAATTCTCAGTGGGTTCGACGATGATGAAAACTGTGCTGAAATCCTTCGTGGGTTCGCTAGTGATGAAGACTGTACTAAAATACTCGGTGGGTTCGATGGTGATGACTACTGTTCCTGTATCCTATGTGGTTCTGGTAGTGTTTGACTCTGTTCTTGCTATCCTACGTGGGTCTGGCAGAGTAGCTGGTCTGTATCCTATATGGGTCTGACAGCTTAGCTGGTTTAGTATCCTATGTGGGTCCAAGCTTAGATGAATTAGTGGCTACATCTGATCATCTATATCACCTTATGAAGAAGTATACCTGTGTGATATGAGTCTTGAATTTCAATCATTATCTTTGATATGATTGACTTTCTTTCATATGTGGATTGGGTTGTGCTTTCCTATGTGGATAGGATTGTGCTTTCCTATGTGGATTGGGTTGTTCTTTCCTATGTGGATTTTGTTGTGCTTTCCTATGTGGATTGGGTTGTGCTTTCCTGTATGGATTGGGTTGTGATATCCTATGTGGACGTGATCGAACATGGGCTCGGATAATGGAGCCTAACGGGAATTGATGACTTAGGTATATGTATGGGCATATACCTATGTAGTGTTGGATGTTACTTCGTGATTGTATCTTTCCTTGTGAAATATCCTTTTCGAATTCTGGGAGACCTTCTGGGGTCTCGGGGTCCCTACTGAGTATCGTATACTCACCCATGCATGGGTTTCGCCAGCACTTCATTTTGTTGGTTGGAGATGACGGAAATCACTGATTGTGGTTGAGGCTTTTAGAGATGGAAGGTACTCGGAGGTGGATCTCACGAAGTGTCGATACCCGGAGGTGGATCTCACGACGAGTCCGTACCCGGAGGAGACGGACTGATGTGGAGTGCTGAGGTGGACATCTGTACCTACCCTTCAGGTAGGAACCCGGAAGATTATCCAGGAGCTCCTTGCCCCTTTCAGCTATTCTCCTTGAGTTTTAATTTACTTTCAGTTGTAGATGTACCTTTCTTTTGGGATTGTATTTCTAGCCCCTTGTACTTTCAACACGTTTGTTTTACTGCTTTACTTAGTGGTTACTTCCGCTTGTACTCTGTTGTGTTTTTCACATTTATAAATGCAATGCCTTCCCTTACTCTTGGGATTTACACCTTTGGTGCTAGTCGCCAGCCCCTGGCCTATGGAAGGCGGGCTTGGGGTAGTCACGGCACGGGCCCCGAGGTTGGGTCCTGACAAATTGGTATCAAAGGAGTTATGTTCTACTGCAGAACTCGGGACTCTGATCTTTATTTTATGTGAATTAATAATTTTAAGGGTATTGAGTGTGGATATCAGTCCAGGGAGTCCATTGTTGTTGCTATGGCTGACGTATCCATACACCAGGACCCTAACTTCTAATTTCTGACTCAGTGCAAAAAAACATTGATTGCAAGTGTGTTTCAAAAGTTTTCTTTGTGATTACTTTGTGTTAGCTCACCAGGTATAAATCGTTGACCGTGGCGCACCTGTCTCTTTTCATGATGGCCCCATGACTACAGACCTCTAGTGTTCTGAGTGTTGTACAGGATGACCGCCCACCGAGAGATGAGGTTCCGGTGCGGGGCCCTCTTACTATGTTGAAACCTTCGGGTGGTGTGCTAGCAGCAGCACCACCCATTGGGTAGCATACGTCTCTGAGATTTTGAGGCGAGATAGTCCCCAGGAAGCAGTGTACTAGAGGGAGGCGATTGCTAGAGCTCTACGACTAGTTTAGACACTATTAGAGTGGATAGTGGACTTAACTACTAGTGATTTCCAGTGAGTGACCATGAGATTGGTCTGTTTAGTGAAGAGGCTTAGGTATGTATACCGATGCCTGAGATAGTAACTTCAGGTAGTATGTCAGCTACATCACTACTTGTTGGTCAGAAGACACTACCAGTGGTACCGGTAGAGGGACCCTATAGTCTTAGTGCATTAAATGTTTCAGCACCAGATATCCCTCAAGTTCTGAGGCAAACCTGACTCACAGGCGGTTGAGGACTGGCTTGAGGAGGTGGCTGAGAGTTTCCTAGATCTTATACATCATCGGCAGGACGATGTATCGGTAGCTGAGAATTCATTGGAGCATACCAAACCATACATGGTACTTGATGACTACGATGCGATCGGTGCATCAGGGCTCAGACTTCTGAGTGAGGTGTGACTAAAGGACATCTGAGCCAGCACTTATTTCTCTATTCATCCCTACTTATACTAGGATGCTAGAGAGAACCTTTGTGGTTGATAATTGTTTTGCTGTATGGATGCTGTCAGTGAAGGTTAGTAGTGGGAAAGTGGGAAATTGGCACCAGTCTCGGAGACATGACAGTGTAAAATGTTTCAAGTAGAGGAAGTAAAAAAGGACAGATGAATCTACAAGGCAGCAGACGTGGAAGTAGAGTTTGGAGAGCAGCATGGGATGGTGACCATTTTGACATGTTGCACCCACCCGCCTTTGTAATCCCCGCTAGGCTCAGGGAGCTTAAGGGTAGGGGAAAGAGTAACAACATGTGGTCAAGGAGTGCAATAATTGAAATAGATCTAGTGAAATAATTGGGAAATATCTATTTCAATTGCTGTAAAGGAAAATAGAATCAAACATATTTCATGATATTTATAGTTCAATAACTTTTAGAAGAAGGATATTGTGACTTGGTTCTATAACCAGATAGTGAAGAGGATCGACTATAGGGTTTCTAACTAGTTTATAAGAAATATAGTATATTACTGGTGCAGTGTTTAACCAACTAGGGAAGGAGAGTTTTTTAGGGTGTCTAATTGGGATCAACTTGAGGAATGAATGTTGGGGCATATAGATAATTGATTCCTTATTCATTGTAATCACCTTCATATTTACTAGAGAATCCACATTGGATGAAATAAATATCATTTATATGAGTATGTATTTGTACAAAACCTTATAAATATTGTGTTTTGTGCTATCATTGGTTATTTTTTCATATGCGGTGAGATTGTGAGATATCGCTGAGTGGATCTAGAACCTTAATAATTTCAAGAGGTTGAATTCTAATGAAAATTAAATTGTAAAAGTATACTATTGATTCACCCCACTATAAGTAGTAAATCCATCTTGGGGATCGACAGTTGGAATTAGAGTTAGTCCTCTATAGAGATACAAAACGTTTTCCTTGATTTTTTTAAAAATCCATTATGAAGTGAATATTTGAGGAAGTGTTTGAGTTACCTCATATAGAGAAAATAAAGTCAATCCTGAGGGTAAAAATCAAATAATTATTCCAAAACATAAATGAACTAAATGATAATAGTAGTATGTAATTTAATTAAGGATCTATCAATTAATATAGAAATACCACTAATAAATGTTAATCGGAGTGGTACATGTAGTAATTATAATTTCGATTATGATTCTTTTGATAAAAAAATTTCAGGATATGTCGATAGTGAATCACTTGTTGATATTCATTTTAAATTCTAATAACATTATAAGGATGTCCCTAAATAAGTGTTCAATTTTATTTTTGATACTATCATGGGAATCCTTTTTGACAAACCATAGCTAGAATCCGAAGTTGAATAATTTGAGGTTGTAATAAGAAAGATATTTAGAAACTTCATCAGTCATATAGACCTATTAAAAAATAGTAATAATATATTTTGTATAATAAATAGTAATTTAAAATGTATCACTATAAGATTATAGTTTTAGATATTTTATTTATATAGTAAATTAATGCAATTGAAAAATTTCACAAAGTTTCTTTGGATGTCAAGAATACTTGATTCGATATCAAATTCAATAAAATCAAGAATATTTTCTAATTTTTGTAGAAAATGTTGCATTTCATTTAGTTGGTAAAGAGAAGATGACAAATTACTATGATGATAATGTGTAATATTTTTAGGATCATACAAATTCAATCAATAGTATATATGTTGAATTTAAAATTATATTGGATAACTTTGAAATGATTTATTTCAAGATGTTATAATCAAATATATATGTATCTACTACTGCACAGTTATCATTGATGAAATACAATGTTAAATAATCATTATCATATGGGAATAAAATAATTACATTATCTACTGGTCATTTTAAATAAGAATTAAAGAAAGTGGTACCATACATATTTTAATGTAATAAGTTTTTTAATCTATTTCGTTAAAAAGTGCAGGTTTGAATAAAAACTATAAAAAATATGGGTGAGGAGAAATAGAGAAGATTCTAACACAATTTAAATGGTGTAGATATGAAAATGTGTATGTTCTAGTTCCCCTTGAAAATCCCAACAGTTGGAGAGAAATCCGAAAAACATTGTTTTTAAAATTCTAGACAACATATAGAAAAAAAGAAGGTCAATGTTTGTGGGTCAATGTTGGTGTTAAATAAAATTCAGTAATTATGCAGTGGATATTTGGAACAATAAAATAAATTTTAAGTCACAAATAAAACCTATATCAAGGGGAATAAATTGAAAGAATAATATTCAACAACATTAACAACTAATAAAAATTTTTTAGGTTCAAAGATATTGTAACATCATGGTTATCTCTGTGATGTTTTCAATAATAGTGGTCACAAAATTTATAAATTTAAAAATCAATAAATATCAATAATTCTTGGGAAGAATAGGTCAAATGAGAACGAATAAACAACATTGGTAGAAACCTAAAAAATACTAAAAATCAAACCACTCCAATGAAGTTCCAGGAGAAGTAATTCTTGGACATAAAGCCTAATAAACATCAGAAAAAAATAAATTCCATGAAGATAAATATGAGTTCTAAATAAATGAAAAAATATATTAATAAAGGCACTCATATTAATCCATGTGAAAAATCTAAATAATCTATTAAAATCCCAAAATACTTTCTAATTATTTTTCTAGTTGATTCGGAGAAAGCCAAAAAGGTAAAGGAAGCATAAGTAAAAGATCATTCTTAAGGTAAAATGAAGATTCCATGTGAAGAAGGTGAATTTCATTAGAGGTTTTAAATAAAGGAAAACTCATTTATGGAAATTATTCAATAAGATAGATGTAATAATGGTTGAAATTTTTTAGTGGGGTTATTAACGACACTTCTAGCATTTGAAGATGTCTTGAAGATAATGAATCATTCATAAAAAGATGCATATGACCTGCTTGATATAGAAATAAGAACCATATCACACAATGAAACTATATGTGTGATCATATACATGTTATGAAAGGATAAATCATATTTGAGAACTATATTTAGAATCATTAAGGCTGGAGAAATTAGAGCAACTTGGTTGCGAAAACTATCTCAATAATGTTGTTCATATATTGGAAGAAGTAAGTATGCTTTATTCCCTTATATTTTTGTGATTGTATTTGTGTTTACAATGTATGGAATAATGGTGTATCAAGGTCTTAGGTATTGAAACTATAGTTAATGAGTGTGTTCATATTTTGTATATCAAGTAGATATATAAGTTGTCAAAATGGGACAACGAGACAGATAATTATATTTTCTTGTTTTCTTAAATAAGAATATCTTTAAATATATTCTTATAAAGAATCACCATCATGGTGTTATTGGTTATTTTTACCCTTTAGGGAAATCAATATTTGAAAAGTAAGGTTTAAAAAACATTATAATATTAATTTTTAATTTTTTAGACAAACTGGTAAAACTAATGTTTGAGGAATTTCAATCATTCAAAAACGTCTATTATAAATAATTTGATAATTATTATCAAGGTAGAGTTAATATTTTTACTTTGTAGAGGGAGATATATCTATTTCACTGGAACTTTTTGATGTGTTTTTTGATTTTTGTGCAAGATCTAGAATTTAATAGATAAATCATATTCTTCCAAATCCCAGAAATAAAAATTGGTAATATATGGGAATTATTTCACCTATATGGTATTTTTATGGATTTTATAGTGATCCTTGGTTATAATCTCTTGTTTTCTACATCGAGTTATCAAATTTAGCCTTATAGTTGACTAACTAAAGGCTCTTTGCTAAGATAACCATGTGATATCATCCATCTCTTAAAAGTTATCTTAGAATATTCCTCTAAGGGACATAACGTGTTTTTTAGAAGAAATATTTGATAATAATACCCCACTTAACCATTAAATTTATATTTAATAAGGGTGAGAAATATGTGATATGAATTTTCATGTATTGTGTTTTATGTATTTCTTTTACATCCTTGGGTACCCTCTCTTGTTTTCTACATCAGGATACCACATGTAGCATTATACTTGATTAACTAAAGGCTCTATGCTAAGATAATCATGTGATATCATTCATCTCTTAAAATTTATCATGGAATATTCATATAAGGGAGAAAAAAAAATTACAAGAAATTTTTGATAATAAGACCAAACTTAACCATTACATTTATTATCAATAATGGGGATAAAAATAGTCACTTTATAATGTGAAGATGTGTTGAATAATATAAAAATTGGGAGATTGAGGAGAACAAGTTTATTATTGATGAATGAATGTTTTATTTTTTGAAAATATATCATAATATAAATAAATGTTGAAGACTTAATTGAATATCTACTATGGATTATTTAATATGTCCAGGGAATTGTGATGGAAGAAGTGGAAATGTATAGAGAATTAATATAGATCCAACTAATGGAATTTAATGTAATTCTTGGACAATTTTCCTTGGTTAAATATGGATAATTATACTTTTAAAATGTGATGTTTTTTTATGGTCTTAGTTTTTAAAGTCATGTTCTATGTTCTAAGAACATAGCTTCAACATGATAATACCATGAAAATATTTAATTTCATCATTAAGAGAAGTATAGAGTATGTGGATTTTGAATTTGGAATATTATCTAAGGAAGGTATGGGATTAAATTTCAATAATATAATATCATAATAATTATTTTCATGGATGTATTACTTAAATGAATGTCCAGACCTAATAGAATCCAATGCCTGCTCAGCCTTTGAAATATGTGGGACCTAGAGGTAATCTACAATGGAGGGAATTATCTCGATGCATCATGAAGGTGGAAAAAACTATATTGGCCCATATATATGACCCCATATAAGGGTCTTGGATATGCTAGCATGAATGTTAAAAGATCCCATAGAGTTCACACCCACATGTGCATAGAGTTTGGGTATTAGACCATAGACGAAAACCCTAGTGGTGTGGGTAGTGTATTTGGGTACCATCCCTAGACCTGACTTAAAGGTGAAGTGGTAAGAGTTTGAGTGATAAACCATAGTGATGACATAAGAATCAATCAATATGGGAAAACTCTATGTAGATACAATCCACCAATTCATTATAAACATCGAAATATAACCATTTTTCCAATCTGATGAACATTTAAAATTTAACCATATAATAAATTCAAGTGATCTTTCTCTTCCTCTTATGTACGATCCCTTCACGATAGAGGGTTTTTAGAATAAGAAAAATGAATAGTAGATAAACTTCATGCGATATCATCCAAGGCTCATATGATGTTTTGAAATTTTTCAATGTATGTTTTTCCATAATGTATGAAAATTATTTGTCAAGGGAGTTTGTGGTGATATTTCTATGTGGATGAGGAGTGGTTTATGAGGTGGATTTTGTAGACTATTTTACTTTTTTTGTTCGAGATTGCATGATATGAAAATCCTCATTAAAAATAGTATATGGATATATGTACCTCGTGGATTATGATAGATCATGGAGTCTGCTATGCAGTTGAGTGCTATATTGAAAATATTTATTTTTGGAATCCACATAACACATTCAATTCAATGTGGGAAAATAAAATGATTTTGTGGTGACTGTTTGTGGTGAGTGTTTGTGGTAATGAAATAAACAACAAATAATATGAAATTTTATGAGGTGAATATACATTATGAGACATGGTGCGAGGATAATGTTCTTGAAGATCTATGTGGACATGATGTATTTTATGATCTTGTCATTTGTAGAAAACATTGATGTGTAAAATAGTTAAAAATGTTTTATGGGATGATTGTGTGTCGAACTTCTTGTTAACTAATTCTTTTTTTCCTATAAAAATATGTTCAACACTCATGTAAAATATCTTCAAGAATTTTAGATAATTCTGTCATTATGAGAAAAAAAATTTAAATTTCTCCAATTGAGTTATGCACAACACATTGTGATTTTAGGAATGAATGAAATTTCATAATGATAAATTATATACAAATTTATTTTTCGATAAAATATTTTTCTAATTACACTTTTTATATATTCATACATATATTTCTTCATACATAAAAGGACCAACTTAATTTTTGAAGCATCATTAGGTGAAGTTTCAAAAAAGTGGTCCAATAGTACGCAACAAATTACATATGAAGTGATATAATCATTTGATGTGTACATGATCAATTTAGCATACTTTTTGTGTTTTACATAGGGGATAAATAAAAAAATTGCATATATTTTTTTAAAAATTCCATTAAATACTCAATATTTCATTAATTATTTGAGTAGAGATTCAGAAGAAGTATTATTCTGATATTTAAAACTTTAGCCTCATATAAACTAATATTTAATAAATTTTTTATATCACTTGAACACTCTATTTTAGGTTGGTAATTCATCAAAATAAAGAAGAATAAATTCTTGAGTAAAAATATGAGGAAGATATGATCATTCACTAAATATAAAATGTTGAAGAGACTGAAGCTATAATATACATATAGGAGAAGAAAATTAGGTCTGAGCATTCCATAATATGAGAAGAACTAGATCAAAAATGATCTGGTGTGAAAAAGATTCCAAACTAATAGGATTTCGTCAATAAAATGTTGATCATATCAAACTTTTACACAAGTAGAATATATCTAGTACACTCATACCGGAAAATAAATATCAATTTTTGTAGAAGAAACTAGAAGAAAACAATGACCTTACAATTTTTTGTATCACCAACAATGAGAAGATTGTGCTTGTGACTGGGGTGTCTAACAAGTTGCTGAAGAGGCATGAGACTATGGTGTCTAAAAATTCTAGAATAATGAGAACATAATACAGTTATGGTGTCTAATCAAAAAAGGAATAAGATTTGTTTATTGGGGTGTAGAACTGAGATTGCCTAGAGAATCGACTAATGGGGTGTATAACTATTTGTTTCGTTATTCATTGAAATCACATTCCAATTTAGTGTGTAATCCATATTAGAGGTAATAACATACACATAAAGTATTATGTATTTGTCCCAATCCTTGTAAAAACCATTTTTTATTCTCATTGATTTTTTTAAAAATGAAGTTACATTTTAAAATATCAATGAGTAGATCAAGAACATAAATAAGTTTGAGAAGATGAATTCAAAAGAAAAAGAAATCGTAAAATGAAACAAGTGATTCACCCACTCTTAGAGGTCAATCTATTATGGGGAATAATTGAAGAAACCCAAGATAAAAATATATAAATAATCCATTAATACAATGGTTAAATTAATATATCGCACACATTTTCACTAAAACCAAGGAAAAAAACGTTTAGTGTCTTGGATAGTAGAAATATAAAATTACTAAATTTACAAGATCAAAAAATTTATCTATAAAATTAATCCCCTCTTACATATTCTATGTGACATAATAATCTTCAAATACCAGGGAATGGAATATCATAACAAGGAGTGACCATAAATTCTCAATAAGGCACAACACATCAATGGTTATAATGGTTTGTTATAAAAAACGTGGGATTGAATGATTCTAGAAATATATATGACTTAAAATAAAATAAGTCCACAATTTTTTACAATAATCATAAAATATTTACATATCAACTCAAATAAAAAAACTTTTTTCCATGACATGATAAACTAAACATGAAGTATATAACATGATCCATGGAATGTCGAAAATAAAGTGTCGCAATAATATACATAGGATTTTTTTATCATATTGAACATGGCTTCCATCCAACATATTCATGAATAAAATTATGAGTAGTGGTAAACACCATCACACTAAACCTTTTTCAACATAGAAAATAACTATCCTATTAATGCATAAAATTGTGAGAAGATCCAAATGTCATTGTACTAACCCTTTTTGAACCTAGATACTCATTAATATGTTCATATAACATTTACATATCTTGATATATAATCCTTTACCGAATGAATCTGTGGTATATATTTTTTCCACCATTATCATAATTTATACATTTTTGTCCTATTTAAAAAAAACATTAATCACATTATAAGATAACCCATAGAATGAAAATATGTTTATGACCTCATCAAATGGTATATTAAAAAATAGAATCAAAATAAAAATCAAATGATACAAAAACATTTTCAACCAGATGAAATGAATTATAAGAAAACAAATAATTTTAATCACTTAACACAACTCCATTATAGGGAAATATTATATATATCAATAATTAATTGGATATATAACTTTAAAAAGAAGTAATTCCTTAAAACCCATAAAATTATTTTTTTTAAAAAGTGTAAAATACACTGAAAAGTATTATTCATAAATTTTTAAATATAATTTTTATGAATTATTTCTGTTAATTAATAATATTAAAGGAATGATTTTCTTTATTAAGAAATTGTGGTTTGTAAGACAAATCAAAAGGGATTCAAAATTATATCCGTTTATGTCAAAATTATATATTCTTTTGTCAAAAAACACAACATAAAAAGTGTTTATAAAACATAATTTTAAGAATTGGTAATGTAAAATATAACTGTCCAAAGAGATAAAATATTATATATTTTTAAATAATATGGAAGAAATTTTTGAAAAGAAAAAATATTGAAATTGAAAAGAATGGTTCATTATAAAATTAGAGAATTATTTTGTGCAATCTCACACTTTATAAATGAAATCCTCATGAAATAATACATTTATTTAAAAAATATTTACCAATAATATGAATGGTTTTTAGAACATAATACCATCATAGGGATGATAATATCCAACTTTTAAGGAGTATTTTAAATAAAAATGAGTATAACTCAATAAAAGATAATTGAGTTATAAAAATTGTTATGACTTTCATAATGTTTGAATTAAATGTCATTTCAACAAGGAAAATCACATTGATCATTATATATAATGAAATAAATAATATATTATGCCAAAATTAATTCATGGGAAATATATAGTTATGGAACATAAAAATATTTAGTTTTATAAACACTATTAGAGAATTAATCAACCAAAAAGAAATCACAAATGACATATATACACCAAATAATCTCATTAAAACTATCTTTAAAACATCATCATCTCAAACCTTGAGTATAGGATATCCAATCATTGACAAATCATAGAGAATCACCAATGACACCTTATAAAATAAAATCATCATTGAACATAAAAATTGGATACATGTTTATAATAATAACATGATTTAACATTTAGTAGTCCATATACTACCTTAATCTCCCATTAGACTTAATTGAGAATAATATTAGACTACCCCAATTAGAGATATTCCACATGATTAATCCATTCTGTTACAAGTCCTCAAGTTGGATCTTAATTTCCCTAATATATATTGTATCCTTACTATATGGTTTTATAGATATTTTGTGGACACATATGATCAAATCAATAGTGAACTATAATTCTCATTCTGGAGTTAATCCAACGAAGTCCTTATTAAATAAATATATGAACTTATTGAAAATTGGATGGAAAATAGTCTCCTTTGTACCATCAGTGTGACAACTGGGCCCTGGTGATACCACAGACACCCCGCCTTAACATGGTCGTCGTGTCCTGGCCCACCATATACCACCAGTTGCCCCGCAGACACGTGGGGCCCACCCTAGGGTCCACCCACATGCCTGAACGGGTCATCTGACTAATGATACTCCCCACAGACCAACACATGTCCTTTCCAGTGTGCTTTGTACTCACTCACACCCATCCTTGGAAACTTCCCAAAAGGTCACCCATCCTGATCACTACTCCAAGACATGTACGCTTAACTGTGGAGTTTTAATCAGGTAGGCTCCCGAAAAAGAAGATGCACCTTGTTGACATGAGTCATATCATTTAGTCATTTAACCCTTTATCATTTGGGATGTTACAATCACCACCCCTTAGAGCACAAAGCCCTCGTTGTGGGCCCTACATCTCAACCCAGGCAGTGCATCGCACTTAAGGCTGCGTTCCTCCTCTGATACCAAACGTGACAACTGGGCCCTCGTGATACCACAGACACCCCGCCTTAACATGGTCGTCGTGTCCTGGCCCACCATGTACCACCAGTTGCCCCGCAGACATGTGGGGCCCACCCTAGGGTCCACCCACATGCTTGAATGGGTCATCTGACTAATGATAGTTTCCACAGGCCAACAGATGTCCTTTCTAGTGTGCTTTGTCCTCACTCACATCAATCCTGGGAAACTTCCAGAAGGTCACACATCCTGATCACTACTCCAAGTCAAGCACGCTTAACTGTGGAGTTCGAATCAGGTAGTCTCCCTAAAAGGAAGGTGCACCATATTGACATGAGTCATATCATTTAGTCATTTAACCCTTTATCATTTGGGATGTTACAATCAGCTAATCCCAAAATGATATTACATATCTATTATGTGATATACATTATCTATATATCAGTCTCATTATAGAATATGTATAAACTATATATTATAATAAATATAATAGTTAATTTTTTAAAATATATATACATAAAACATATTTTAATTTTTGTATACCCTGAAATGATTCAATAAATCCATTACATTGATACTATATATAAACCTAAAAAAATTTATTATAATATTTTCATTAATATTGTCTATAATATAGTAAAATAGGTATCTAATGGTTTCTTGTATTTTTTAAATTATATATACATTACAAAATTTCTATAATAATACTATATAATCAATTATTTCAGTATTTTTAATACACTCTACACCCACATCATGCTACTATCACTATTTTGGATACCTTATAGACATATATATGTATAGGTGAGATAAATCCAATTAATGTGATAATAAAATTTCATCATGTGAATAGTGAAATAAAATAGGATTTATAGATCATGACTTGAAAAAGTAACAAAAGAGGGTTGTAATTAATTACAAGTAATAATAAAATAGTATAAATATTATCATAGTAATAAATATTTATTTATGATATTTATTAACAGGATGTAGAACAAATATGAAGAAATGAAATGAAACAATTTCGATTAAAATTATTAACATCTACTATAAGAAAAATCATTTTGATGATGATCTATGCTTTAAAAGTAGTATTTTAGTTGTAAAAGGTATAGATGTATAAATTTTATATCTATATATACATTTGAATTATTTTTAATAGTAATTGTAGAAAGTGAAATACGATTCTAAAAATTGTTATAAATTCAACCTTGTGTAAAAAACCACAATATGGTTCAGAAAATTACACTATGATAAGTTTAGTTAATGGTTGGATTGTTCATGATATTAAAGAACGAGGGAGGAAAATATTTATTATTATTATATCAAACATTATGTATGTATTACACAATGAGTTTTTTTTATTGTGGCCAACACATATATATAACATCATACTTGGTTGAAAATGTATTTTTAGTGTTTAATATGGTTTAAATTATTATAAGTGTTACATAATATTTATAATGAATAGTTTTTTGAGGAATTATAAATTGAAATAAAGTCTTATTCATTAATCCAAAATTTGATTTTGATAAAAATGAATTTAAATATAATTTTGATTTTGATTTTGATTTATAATAAAATATGCTGAAATTTTAGATCAACCATTTATTAAAATAGATTCTGGTGTAATATAGTGAGTGATGCTTTGTTTCTCAAGAAAATGGATTATTTTTTTAATTAATTGAAACTTTTTATTATGCTCATGAATCTTTTTTATTACCTAATGGTGGACCATAAAATGGATTATAGAATATTTTATGAGATCCATTACTTCCTTTGGTGGATTAAGTTATTAGTGAGATTAAATAACATATATCATCAGTAAGTGAGGCCTAGTGATCAATATTTTTTAATGGAGGACGACACTCATTATTCTCTATTTCTTATGATATTTTTTGATTGTATGGATAAATAATGTGATTCCAATCATGGATAAGAAATTATAGAGTCATATTGTTCTATTATTGGATAATTATTGTGAAGATTGAGCTTTAATGAGGTAAAGGATAAAATCCATAAATTTTTATATTTATTATGTGTATTTGAATATTTTAAATTATGAACATTAGACATATTATTGTTGGTGATGACTCTTTAAGTTCATCTAAGTGGCCCGAGATCAGATCCTGCTAGAGGAATTTTTCTGTATATCGTAGCAACATTGTAGTATCTATTATAGTTGATCCTGTAGAAGGTATTTATTAGTACTATAGTAGCCAAAACTACTCATCATTTTAGACATTCGAGTCACCGGTTTTGTCCATAGTTCCTTCAAGTACTTTGGCCCACACATGGACTTTGGGCTAGTAAGGCTTTTGGGCCACCTCTAGGACTTCAGATCACTTTATGTCCTTCAGAACACCTCATAGACTTCGTGCCACATGAATTGATGATGTACCAAACAGACATACATGGAAAAAGGCCCTAGATGAGGATTTAATGTTCACACATTCACCAGAGCAGATATAATAGGACTCATAAGAATATGTGGGTATGGATTCGCCATCAGTAACAGGAAAATGCATCTAAGAACATGACTACTAACCAACAAGTCATACAAAGGTGGAGTGTTGATCATGAAGCAGATGCTCGAGAGTTGCTATTTCAAGTAGTCAATATATGGGATGAATTTTTTAAGACCTTCGATTCATGTAATGTATCAAAGCATATGTTTCATTTACATGTTTCCATTCAAACCATAAAAGGGGGATTAGGAAAAATGAATAAAAAAAGAAGGCCATAGGTTAATTTAAGCAGGTATATTTCGATTTATGTTTTGATGGGAAAAAATTATAAGCCACTTGATCTAATGGAATGATACATAAATTTAGGGGGTACATTTTGATATCATAATTTATTAGATATGGAATGGTGAACCAATTATGAAATATGGTAATTATTGTATTTGTAGTGCAGAAACTGTAATAGATTAATTATGTAATTGTAGAAGAGGTACGAGTGATTATAAGAAAAATTGAGATAAATTGACTATATGTGTGATAATTTAAGAGGTGATTCAATGTAAAAAATATTTTCTATTGTTTTTAACTATTTTGAACCCTAAGAGTTATCATAATATTACAAGGAATTAGGGTATGTTCAATGATTGTGTTGTTACAAGGTATTTTTTTATATGATTTTGTGATTGGTTTTATTGTGACTTATTGTGAAATGTTTCATAGAAAACATTTGATATCAAATTGACACACTTATTTTACAAGCATAATATTAATTTATTTTATTAATGGGTTTGAATGGTTTTCACTCATTTTTCTTATATATTTTATGTTTTATTCAAAATAACTGGACAATCAAAAAATAAATTCATATTCATTTAAATGGTGGTTTTTTATAACTTATCTCATTAATAATTATTTTAAAAAACTTTTAATGTTATTAAAAAGGTGTTTTTGAATCATTAGTTTTCATTTTAAAAGTTTTTTAGGTGAAAATAGGAAAAGACACAAGCTACAGCTCAAACAGGACAACTGGACACATATATAGACCAAAATGTGGGAGGAAAGATATGTTAGTATTGGGAGGCCCTTCTCCAGTAGTCATGGTGTCAACCACATAGGGGATTAGGCCACTGAATCATGTGTCCCGTAGTGGCGAGAGGCTGCGGGTGTATAGATTTTCTAATACCCATGTGAGTGTTGGTGTGTCATGTTCAATCCCACACAATGATTGGAGGAGGATCTTGTAGGGTCATGATATTCCACATTATTAGTGGGGTACCTCTATCCCCTCTCTGACTTCACTCCCCCAGTGGTACCACAATTAATAATATTAAGTGGATGGCATCAGACTGCAACTTCGATGTGTGATAAAAGTGATCAGGGTATTGTTAATTTTTATTTAAAAAGTATCATCCCTCTCAATTTTCATGCTCACTAGCTCATATTCAAACCAGTTTTTTGATACTGCCACTCAGAACAACCACTTGATTCCACTTCTACCCCATCTTATCATTGAAAAAACACATTACCGATGAATAGGGATCTCGGTCCTGAGCTCAACCACCATTATTTAAACTCGAATCCTACATGAGCAAAATTTAGACCCTAGAAAGACCTTAGAATCACCCATTTATAAAGATTATGATGACATGAAAGCCAACGAGATCCCCTCCATCCCTACGAAGGCTAGTGGAGTTGATGTAGAGTTCCTTCACCATTATCTCCAACTATCGATCATTAGTGAATTCATGTGATAGTTATGTGTTTCTATTCATTCCATGGATGTTTTTAAGAGAACAGGATAATTCTCAATGTCCATGGGAGATGTTTTTATCACCTAAATTATAATGGTGTTTCCTTTTGAGATACAACAATATCAAATCATAATGGTTTATATCTATTTTATTACTTTAAAAATACCAATGAGTCGGATGGAGGTTCTTAAAGAGGAAGGACAAGGTGGTGATTGATTCATTTATAAATAGAGGTATACCTACATTATTTGGTAGTATCTCATAGAGGAGATAATCACATGCTAAAATATGAGGACAACCATTATAAAAAATACTCGTCCAAAGAGGAGAACCACATATATATGAAGAAGAGAAGACTGTTGCACTTAAATTCTCACTTCCACTCCTTTATTTATTCTTCTTCCTTTTATTCATTCCACTCCTTCAAATTCTATGATTCTGACTTAAATAGAGGGGTATAATTTTTATATGGTTGGGTGAGGGTGAGGTGACCCAAAAACTTGATGACACATCAGTGTTTTTATGGGCTTTTTTGATATATTTTATTTTTTTCAATAATATTCCAATTTATTTAATTTAGAAAATAAGTTTAATGTGATGGTGTTTTAATTCAATTATGATATTTTAAATTTCCTTGATTAATAATTTTATTCTATTTCTAATTGGGTTTAGATTCACTTATTGGTTTATCTTAAATAAAGTGGATAAGAAATTAGTTATTAGTAAACATGTGAGGAAGAAGATGCGGACTAATTAGAATATTTGGGAATTTTGATACCAGCTGGGGTATAGACTAAATAATTCAAGGATGATACATTGTTACATTTACATGATGTAAGGAAAATAAGAAAAACAACTAAATTATTCAAAATTATTCTCATTCATATCAATACTAATCGAGGGTGAAAATGGAGAATTATTTTTAAATCATTAATTTGATCAATTAATAAAAAAAATACACTTATTTTAAAGATGAAAATTATAGCATTATAAAAAAGGAGGAAAAACATAAACCCCACCACTTTTAGTATTTTTAATTTATAAATCCATGTTTCTTCACTTTCTATTCATTGATATTCTTCTCATTTAATTTAATTTTTCATTTCTCAAAACTATATTTAAATACTAATTTCTATAAATTATAGAGGTAACTTTTAAAAGTACACCTCTAGGGGAAATTTGATTTTTTTCCACACCCCACGATATATGTTTTTCAAAAATGTTGTTTCCTCTAGGGAGTAAGTGTTAATATAACATGAAAAATTGGCAACACTGGGACCTGAAATGATAAAACTATTTGATTTTAAACCCCATATAAAGAGAATTTTTTTAACTAGGCATAGAAATCGTAATCATGAATTTTTCTTTGGAGAAATCAATTTAGAGGACATGTTTGAAAGTTTAATTGTTCAATTTGTGCCACAAAACATGGATATTAATCAATAAAAAACCTTAATTTACCTTTATTACCCTCAATTTTCCAACAAAAAAACATAATATAATCATTGTGATAAATGATTTTGAATGTTATTTCTATGTGATTTTTATACTACCTATATTTCAAAGCCATACAGGTAGAGATCTTTCCGAGGAAATTTATGAATTCGACTTCATATACAAATATATTAAGCCAATAAGAGTATCTTATTACCAATTCATATAGATGTCCTTATACATTTCACATGGTAGAGCATAAAAATGTTGTTTTAAATAATAAAAATGGGAGAGATTAGTTGTAGTTAAGATCTAAAAGGATTCATTTTATAGAGATTCATCCACAAAACTAGAATCACATTAATAAAAAAGAATAATTACATCATATTATAATCAACTAGAGAGAAACTCTATGAGTACTGGGAATGTTTCAAGGTACACTACTCCATCTTTTCAGTACATTAAATATAGGAGAATCAATTACTTGTGATCATTTTCCAAGGACTTCAAGACAATGATCTCAATATGTTTGATGCATCATATAGAGGCACCAAAATTGATAAGCCCATAGTATATGCTTCTGGTATAATTTGAAAAACATTATATGAACTCAGAAAAATTGAGTACTAGAGGTGTAGGAAAAATAGGTGTTCATGAGGTATAATATTTTGATTTTTCACCTCTTGTTATAACCAAAATTTATGAGCTAACCAGTTTAATAAGAAAATTTGTTTTAAATCAAATAAGATAAAAATCATCCCGGCCACTGGTATGTGATTTTTTTCATCGATCAATCATAAAACTGATCAATGAGTTGAGGAATAGGGTATAGAGTGGTGTGTAGCTACATTTCAACCAAGTAAATTTCAACAAAATAGATGAGGGAGAGAAGGTAAATCCTAATAAGGATTTGGAGGTATTTAGAATGAGGACTTGCCCCATTTTTCAATCAACCACATTTCTAGTTGTAGTATTAGAACCATCCCAAATTATGAAAATCCTATAATCCACAATATCTATGAAAATATCTCAGACCACAAACTTTTCAATAGAATTCATACGAAAAACCCCCATGGTGTTCTTAGAAGAACCAATAAAGAGTAGAGTTGGTAGAGCTAATGGATAAGGAAAATAAGCTAACAGAACAAGAAAATACTACTTTGGATGTTTTGACCAAGAATACAGAAAATCCACTAACCCATATAGTTCTGAATCCCAATTATAATGTTAGTGATATTACAAAACAGATCATGAAATTTATTTTTCCACCTAAAATATGTATGTATGATGATTACAATAGAGAAAATAAAGCTAAACATATACATCCAAAAATAGTGGACCTGAATAATTAATAAACAAAGAAAATGTTCAATAAATAGAGGCCAAAAAGAAATTTATTGAGGAAAAAAGGGAAAGGAGACATCAAGGAACCATTTCCTTCTGTGTTAATTCAATTGTCAAATATTTAAGAATAGATAATTAAAATATATATATATAGTATTCTTGAAAATATGAAATCGACATTATACTACTATAGCTAATTTATAAAACCCTATAATATGTAAATTTTCTTAAATAAATACACACAAAGGTAAATAGGCTTGACAGGGATGAAATTATTATCCTTGGGAGGAAGTTAGTATATGTGATCACACCACCAATTTCCAAAAAAATATCATGATCTAAGTACATTTTCTTTTCCCTGAACTATTGGTTCTTTGAAATTTTATGATGTTTTCTATCTTTATGACTCTTAATTTCATGTCTAACTCTACATTTTTATATTTCAAAATAATTGAAATGTATCCCAGAATAGTGGATTCCAAACTAGAAAACTAATCTACTATTTTCGTAGATAATGTTTTGGAGGATGTTCTCGTTGGATTTTAAAGAATTAATTTTCTAGTATCTTTGTTTGTCCCCACTATGGAGGACAATAAAGAACTATGTAATTCACCTCTTATCATAGGAATATCATCCCTAAAGGTGTCCAATAAGATCATTAATATGCATTTAGAAACCCTTACCATTGATATGGGAGATAGAGAGGTATACTTCAATGTTCTTGACACCATGATGGACCCTCAAAACAATCATTGACTCTTTTAAATTTTCCATGAAGAATGTATTGTCCCATTTAATATTTAGTTATTCATCAATAATTATTAACCTTATGAGATCATCATTCCATTGAACACACCAAAAAATAAGAGATTTCTCAAAATTATAGGTATTCTTATTTTAAATTCTAGAAAAAATAACCACAAAATCAAAGGATAATTTACTAGAAGAAACTGATACAATACCCATTATTAAGGGGATTCATGAATATGAACATATTCATTTGTATTCAATCTCATATATAGGGAAACTACCAAATCATGAGTTATAACCACATCCCAGTGAGTTAAAATATGCCAACCTCATGGAAGTATAGAAATTACTAGTGATAAATTCCAATAATGTATTTGAGATACAAAAAAATATGGCTGACCTTATAAAAAGAAATAATTGAGCATCATTATTGAGTTTAGGAGATATACTCTAAATCAAACAAAATCTTACAATGTTTTACTCTCAATATTGAGGAAAAAGAAGTAGCTAAAAATAATGTTGCAGATCACCTCAGTAGGCTACCCAACAATCCTGAAACAGAAATTTCAGAACGAATCCCACTCAATTATCAGATGACATTACAGAAACATTACATCATAGAATGTTAAGTACCATGGTATGTAAACATAAATTTTTTTTCCATATCTTAGGTACCTTATCACTATATCTCTCATCAAAATCATAAACAGAAATATGAATTATGATTATTTATATGGGAAGAGCAATTTATCTGGCAACATTTCAATAGGAAAATTGTGAGAATATGCATGCTGTAAAATGATAGATTCTATTTGTTTATTTTTTCATACACATTCATATGTAGGCCACTTTAGACCTCAACGAAAAGTTATAAATGTTTTAGAATATGAAACTTTCTATTCAAACTTTTCTAAATATTCTCCTGAGTATTGTGAAAAATGTGAAAAGATTCAATTTTATGGAACTATTTCAAGAGAAAAGAGATTCCCCAAAACCTTATATTGTTTTATGAAATCATTGAGGTATTGTGAATTGATTTAATGGGAAACTTTCCCATGTATTTTGGGAAATATTATATTTTAATTTCTATTTATTATTTCTATAAATGAGTGAAATCTAATGCCACCAATACTGATGATTCCAATTTTGTATATAATACATTCAAGTCCAACAAATTTTTTATTTTGAGAATGATAAGATCCACCATCAGCAACCAAGAGACCGATTATTTTATATAATAATGGATTCTATGATTAAAATTTATTGGTTGTGCTATATGAATATAGACATTAAAAACCTCAAAAAAATCTGTGTAATAGTTTCAGACAAAGAGATTAATGATATTTTCGAGAAAATAGTCAAACCAAATAAAACAGTTTCCATCTAAAGGCTTGAGGACACCCTATGGGAATACTAGAAATCTTACAATACAACTATAGGTCTGATCCCCAACCAGCTAATATATGGGAAAAATTTTCATCTATCAGTGGAGTTAGAACATCAAGCATATTAGTATATAAAAAATGGGAATTTCGATTTAGAAAGTAATATAAAAGAGAAAAAAATAATCTATAGGATCTAAAATTAATGAGAAGAGTTTATTTGGAAAATTGAAGAATTTAAAATTAAATAACCTGTGTATAACCTGAAAAAATGATTTGACCAAAGACCATTCAACTTGGATACTAAGACCATCTCTATAATTGCAGACATAAGATAGTGATTGGTATGATTGGTTCTATGTGGGAATGAAATTTTATTGTTAGTAATTTCTATCCTTTTGGTTTCATTGGGATGAATAAATAATATGAAAAAACACCTTCATTATAAATGGGTAAATGCTAAGAAATTTCGATTGGATTCAACGTAAAGAACCAGTGTAAGAGCTCAAACCTCTCCAACCAATCTGGTAATTTCATCCCATGAGATTCGGATGATCCAATTTTGTTAACCTAATGTGCTTTTTGAGGTAACCCATGTTTACCTATTTTCATAGGATTTAGGAATTACTTACCACTCACTTCACCAATTTGAGATTTAGTGCAATGGTTCTTACACTAGTGTGAGATGCACTGATTTTACAGGACTATCAAGGGAGGATGTCAAAAGGATTCCCCAAAATAATAAATAATGAGGAAAAAAGTATTCTCATTGGTAGGTTGTTTACTTTTACGTTTATCTTTTAATATCTATATATTTTTCTAATATTACTAATTTATGATTTAAAATTATAAATTACATTACAATAATTATGATTTATGCTTTACATAGATAATACATGATACATTAGTATTTTGAGAAATCCTACGATTCCTTGGTTTATATTTCAATTTTAATTTGAATTAATGAGTAAAATTTAAAAAAAATTGAAAAATTTGTTGCATAGAGATTGAAATGATGACTGTTTATTTGAGGTAATTGATTGATTCATGTAAATGAATTTTCCCCAACTTTGTTTAACACATTGATTTTTTTTTTAATTTTTATCAATTGGGTTTTTATTATTTTTCATGTAATGTGTGATTTTAAAATATTTTATACCATTTCTAAGAGGATTTCCAGACAATGTGTATCCCATTTATTCCTGAACATATTTCTTGAGGTACATAGGGACATACCACTTATTTGAACATGTATTTGAATATTCCAATGTTATTACTATACTCAAAACTATTTTAAAATGATTGTGGAATTTTTGTTGAGTAGTCTATATCCTTGAGACCACCATTACATCTAACCTTTTTTTTTCATAGATAGCATGAATTACCTTATTAGGGATCATCTATTTTTGAATCCATTTTTATCCATTTTATCAACCTCTTAGTATTTTCAAGATATTTTAAAGATAAAGTGTGCGGTTGTGGGAAGCCATGTTAAAAGAGATACAATGTATTGTAATGAAAACGTGGGGGTGTGTAATTATTAGTATTGATACAGGTTTTTGATTAATACATTATGATTCATTGTTTTATATTCTTAAAAAATGAATATAGGAATCTGTACTGACTTAGAAGAATCCAAAATCACCATTACTAGAACAATTATTTTTATCCTATGGGGTTAGGTGGGGGTTTGATATTCATTTTAAGAAAAACATTAGGAAATATAACAATATAAATAAAATACATTGAATAAATTATAAAAGGAGATAAAATACAATTTTGATAAATTAATTCATTATTCTTATATTGATCATGTGATTACTTTTAGATTGTGACGTGGTATTTAATATTTTTAACAAAATAAAATCATTAATATTTTACATTTTATATCATTATTAATACTATAGATATTAACCTCCTCCTTTATACTTAAATTTTAAACATTAATTAATACCAACCATAATCCTGAGTGTCATTTGATCTATTACTACATGTCATTGGGATTTCATGAGCCTTTTATCTTTACAATGTTTAGAATGTTTTTCCTTTAAAATCATGTGGATAAAGAGATTGTTCTCATGATATAAGAATACATCTGCTTCAATATTATTATGATTGATGATGGTAACATTAAAGATAGGTTTATAGTGATTTGGAATGATTAATAATAATTTATTCAGGATCATGAATGAATGAAAGGGTATGTCAAATCATATTACAAAAGGGATAAAGTAAAGTACATGAATTGGTTATTTCATTTAATATTTTAAAATTGAATAGATATTTTTTATGGAATTTGATATTTTCTGTTTCCATTTATTGTAATTATATTTTTTACTTAGAAATTTTAATAATGAAAAAATTAGTTTCCTTATGTATAATATTTTTTGATTTAATACTTGATGAAAATCATAGATTAGGTCTACATTTATTTGACCAACAAATTTTTTATGAATAATTTAATGTTTTTTTTATTTTTTCAGTGGTTTTCACTCATTTTCCCAATATATTACAATGTTTATTCAAATTAATTTGATTTTGAAATATTTAATCGAAATGAATTTAAATGGTGGTTTTCAATGGCTTATCTCATTAAAACATTTTTTCTAAATTATTGAATGTCATTCTATAGGTATTTATGGAACATTACGTATCATTTTAATTTTATTTTTTGTAAAAATAAGGCCAAAATCAAGATATCCTTCAAAAAGTTCATTCAACCACATACCTAGCACACATGATAGGCTGGTCCACCATGAAATCTCAAGTAGGTCCTTCTCCTACTGGTAGGGAGGAGGCCTTATTGTGGATTACGACCATGCAGCATGTGCCATGGGGTGGAATGATCATAGAAGTATATAGACATGAAAAGGCCTATGTGAGATCTAGTGTGTGGTGGACAGGACCGCACGATGGTGGGATTAGGGTCTCATCAGTATGGGGTAGTCCATTGTGGTGGTGGGGTCTTCTGTCCCCCATCTGATTTCACTGCACTAACGATGTCATGATTTAAATTATTAAGTGGATGTAATAAATTAGAAATCTAAATTCGGATAACCTAGAAAAGGATACTATTATTTTTTATTCAAATGACATCATCCCACCTAATTTTCACATGCCCCACATCATATTCAAATATATCACTGAACACCACTACTCGACGTCACTGAAACCACCTTCTATCATAAGAAAACACCATTTATGGTGCTTATAGTGCTCGATCCCAACATCTAACTTCACTAACATAGCTATGATCTACCATTAATGGACAATAGACCTTAGAAAAATCGTGGATACTCCCATATCAAAGGAATACAATGCCATACATGCCAACAAGATCCCCTCTGGACATAATTAAGGCCAGAGGTATTGATAGGGATTTTGTTTATCATTGTTTCCAACATCCAATCCCCAATGCACGTATATGACACCACCATACAGCCATTTCATCCATATAATATAGTTTATTCGATGATTAAGATCCCCAAACAATCCGGATATTTTTTTGAACACCTGACATAATCAGGTGTTTCCTTTTGTGATATTATTGTCCAGGGTGTCGGGGATTGATTCCATTTGTTTATGATTTTAAAATGATTTATGAATCATACTAATGATCATAATGAGGGTCATGAGGATTTAATAAATTATTATATAAATATTAGAATACACCTTTGAATTTGTTTCTCATCATGGAGGATAAAATCACATGCTAATAGAGGAGGAAACTCCCTGGGAGAAATACTCGGTAAAAAGGACAAACATGTACAGAAGAAGAATAGAAAACTTATGCACTCCTATTCTATCTTTCACTATTCTATTTAATATTCTTCTTCTTATTCCTTCATCTCCTTAAACATAAATGACCCCCTTCAATAAAGGGGTAATTTTTCTTATATATGGGTGAGGGAGTGGTCGCCCAAAAACATTTTGATGCTTGATTCTTATTCTTAATGAATTTTTTGAACTTATTTTATTTTTTGAATTAGATTAAAATTTATTAATGTTAGAAATTATGCTGAATATGATTGTGTTTTAACTTAATTAAAATATTATTAATTATTTTTATTAATAATTTTATTCTACCTTTACTTGGTTTTGAATTACACCAATTAATTGATCTAAAATCAAGTGGAGAATTTTTTAGTGATTATTAAACTTATGAGGATAAATCATTATATTAATCTAATTTTTTTGGAAATTTCACTACAAAATTTGTTGTTTAATAAATAATTCAAGGAAGAAACATTGTGACTTTCACACAATAGAAGGAGAATAACCCATATAATGACATTTTCTAAAATTATTCTAATCATCATAAATCTTAACAATGTGTAAAAAATGAAGAACTATTTTTGATCCATACATTTAATTAAAAAATTAATAAAATATTCTCATTTTAAAAAGGTAATTTTATCATTGAAAGAAGGTAATCCTAAAACTAAACCTCAACCCAAACACTTTTTTTTAATTTTAATTTCTAAATTCATGCTTCTTCTTTTTATAGTCATTGAAATTATGATTGTTTTATTTATGTTTTTATTTGTGACAACTAGATTTAAACACTACTATTTAAGAATGTAATAGGTTACTACTAATACTACATGCTAGGGATAAATTAAATATGTTTTTACACACCCCAAAATAGGTCTGTGTCACTGATAGAGGTTGGGATGAGTAAGTAGAGGTTATGTCAGTTATTATGATTGTTGGATCATGGATGTGTTATTCTATAGATTTAAGTTATGTGTTTTTTATTATACTATTCTTATATTCCTATTTATTTTTAGAGTGATGGTTTAATATTGTGAAATTTTTCTAACATTTCATTAAATTTTATGATGTGGTTATTAGGGCTGTGGTATTTCATTACATTGTTGTTGATTTGGAGGAGTGATTTAAAATTCCCACTATTTATATAGTAATTTCTGTTATTGTTATATTGATATTTTTTTATTAATGTATTTTTTTTAGGAAAATATTATTTTTGAATCTTATAGTAAGGATTATTAGAGGTGTGGTTAAATTTTGGTAAATATTATTCTGTTGGTTTTTTTTAATAGTTCTAGTGGTGAAGATGAGGTGGTGGATGACATAAGATTAAGGTTTATATTTTTTCATAAATTAAAAATTATTACACTTAATGAATCAATATTTATATTATTTATTCATTAAGGGATTTAAATTCCCATCAAATTTCTATAATAGAAGTTAAATGAGTAACCTATAATGTAAAATTAAAAATTGACCCAATTATTTTTTATTTATCAATATTTATAGGATTATATTTAGGGTGGTATGGGTTGATGATTTCATGATGTGATATTTTTGGGAATTTGAGGATTTATGAATTGAAGTATTATTTAAAAAAATTATTCTAGAATGAGTTGGTTACCCAACTCATTATCCTAATCTTTATTTAATGAAAAGGTAGAAACAATGTGATGGAAAAGATGAAATATATTTTCACCAGCTGGAAATATAGTGATTACAAAATGAGATATTGAAAAAAAAGAATCATCGAGTTCATTATCCAACGTAGTGATAGCACAGAGGCATCTAATTAGGATCCCATCTTATGCCTCTCTTTAATTTGTTGTTTTTTTCAATATCTCTCTACACCATCTCCATGGGAAAACAATCGCTTTTTTTAATTCATGGCCTAAATCTCCGAAGAGGATCTTACTCTCCATAAAAATTAAACTAAGAGGCTTCCCTATTTTCGAAACATATATAACATGAATCTTCTTTTGCTGAAATCTATTTAATTGGGCTTCCAATTCAAACGGATTATCATCTCTTCAGAAACATCATAATCAATAACTAAAAGTATAGAACAGGGGGCCTAAAACCATGATCTCCATCCATTCTTTTCTCTAAATAATCATGAATAACTCCATACACCATAAACCATGCAGAAAGACTTATAATCTAGGAAACTCTTGAAAATTAAAAATATCAATAAAAATAAAAAACAACCCCAGATAATTAGAAAGAAACAAATTGATCAGGAAAATATATTTTTTTATCGACATAATAGTGAAGACATCAAAAAATTTCAACTTTCATCTTCATTCCCAACAAATCGAATCCAAAAATAAATCATTGTGTCCCATCATAAAATCATCTTTAATACATCCATAGTTATTATTCTGAAACAAGCTATTAAAATGGAAGCATTAGGTAATAAATTTTGGGATTCCATTCAAAATTTGTTACAGTTTTAGAGAGTATATTTTCGATGATGTGAAAATATTGATGAAAAGTAATATCACCATTTTAAAATATTTTAAAAACAAAACAGAAAATTTATTCAATGAAAGGATAAATATCTTCATTAGGACCCTCATTAAAAACTGTAACATGATTTATAAGCTTATGAATCTCCCCCAAATTATATTCTTCATATATTGGTGCTTTTTACATGGAAATTTAATTTCTATGAGGGATTTGATTACCATCGACATGTAATCTAGATGATCTGGTAAGAATTGTTCATACTTACAAGTAATAATCCTTATACATCCATGTTTTCATATGATGAGGGGTAATATACCCATTTGAATCTGCCACCACGTTCTTCCCTTTTATAGTACATGAATGGAAATAATCTCCTTCATCTTGTTGTTCACTATCATGTACATCATTAAATTATTTATAAGAATCATTGGGATCATCTTGATCCATCTACAATGTGTGGTAAACAACACTAGGGGAGCTCAAATCACATTGGAAAACATCAACAGTTCCCAAGTATACATTATGCCTCGGAGGCCAAGAAAAACCATCATCATTGTCAATGATCTGATTCAAGTCATCAACAATGCTTCAATGAAATTTTTTGTCTATCCTCTTATATACTACGTACATTCATAAGGGCAATAAGGGGATATCAATTTCCCTAACTCAATAAATTTATATATCCTGAAGTATGTATAAGTGTAAATTTTATTAAGGTATATTGTAACATATTTTCATAAATAATAAATTATTAGACAAGAAATTAAATGAAATATTTTCCAAATTGTGAAATATAATTTGATAATATAAACAACATTTTTAGACTCACTATATAAATATTATATTAGGATTATTTTTTTATTTATCATAAAAGTTGAATTTTAGGTGAATAGTAAAAAATATAGTTTTTTCATATACAATAAGTTTTTTTACGTTATTAGGATGTAAAAATAGTTTTTTAATTTAATTTTTTTTAACAACTTAAGAATTATTTAATGGGTAAAATAATTTATTCACAAATAATAAACATTATTTACAAACCTATAAATCACTTCACAATGCATAAATTATATTTTAGTCTTAAAAACAAATATTTATTATTTATGTTGAAAAAATATTTCATAGTTTTGGTTATATTTTGGGATTGTTTCAATGTCTTAAAAATTTATATTTTTAGTGAAAAATTATCAATATCCATAAAAATCAATAATATTATTATTCTAAAAGAAATAAATAAATTATTTCATATTTTATTCAATAATACCTCTTAAATTTTTCAAAAAAAATACCACATACACTTATTTCTACTTCTTTCAAAAATATATTTCATTTCAATATATCTACCGAAATATGTGATTAATTAATATTACCCATGTCCAGGAGTCCAATGTCTAATGAAAGGGTTTCTTCTAAAGAATTAAGGCTCACAATAATGGAGGAATCTCAAAAAGAATTTTAAGGGTTTCCAGACCCATGTTTTCCATTTACATTATCCACTTACTACTTTTATAAGATAGGTTACCTGTAAATGAATAGTAAAATAGTTGAACCATTGTAATATGATGTATTTATGAAAATAAAATATCATTTAGTTTATATCATGAAGGTCTCTAGGTATATTTATTAGTCTTTTATGATTGGGTGATGTCGATGAGTTTTCAGAAGCACCTCATGATATTGAATGAAAAAGGGTAGGTATGAGATGATCGCAATTGGGACATAGACAATATAGAATTTTTTTTGACCTAAGAGTAGGATTAATACTAAAAATATTATAATATCCTATGTTTTTGGGGTTAGATTATTTTCACATTAGAGGCATGATTTGACATGTTTCTTGGGGATATTCATTAAAGAGTGTGGGTGTATTATTTTTTAGTTTTTATTTGAAAGATAATCATGTATAAATTTAAGTCTCATATAAGATGACCAGAGATACAATGCAATGCATAAATTTTGATAGATAGTCAAAAAAACCACCTTCGTGTCATGGATGTATGTAATTTTATACAATATAACATGACCTGTGAAGATTTCAGGGTAATATAACAATATTAGTGGGCATTGCCTTTTGGATTTCTAGAAATATTCCATCGGGAGTCTAGAAATGATAATTTTATAAACCTTGAGAGGATCATATTAGGAAAAAAGGTCCTTTCAAATGTGATTACTAGGTACTGACATGGCAACAGGTATTCTACCATAATACTTGTGTTACACCTATGAAACATGAAGAGTGATTTGAAAAGTCACCATAGGAGTACTTGATCAAACTAGGAATATAATTCATATTATTAAAATGAATAAATCATGTGAGAAATTTCATGGAGGGAAGAAACATCAGTGAATTATCATTTTATTTGGGGTGTAAGTTAACCTAAGTGAGGTTTTAGAGATTCCAAACTAGAGTAGATGAATAGTGAATCATGAGAAGATAGATAAGTGTTTCAGATAAAATTTTTTGGTCTAGGACATATGTATTGATCGGTAATGTCATTTTATAAAGGATGGAAGATATGTATCCACATAGATAAGATCTATCCAATTTCTAAAATTTATATTTTAAAGCTCCCCATGATATGGTGATTCCAAATTAAAAAATAAATACTCTGTTTCACTTATAGTGTGAGTGGATAATTGTGAAAAAAAATTATTTAGGTAACCATTTATTTCATGGAGATATCCTATTTGGGTTTGTAAAAGATTTTAGGAAAAGAAAAAGTGTGAACATTAGATCTATATTTAGTATATAAATGAGTTTGAGAAAGTAAATATTGATTAACTTATTGAAACATTCCATTATTTTTTATAATCAAGGGTTTGCGGATATATCCCTACTATTTTTATTATTATTATTGATAATAAAATGGAAATATGGGTTTTGGGAATATAAATGTTATACATCAGGGAACTAATTAATTTATTATAAGTGCTGTTGAACTTTGTATTCATATATATTCTTTGTGTGTTTTTTCTCACTCTTTATCTAATCATTTAATGATCATCATATAGATAGTTTAATCCTTAATTAGGATAGTAAATTATGTTAAGAGTTTCTGTTTTTAAAAATCACTTATTCAACCACCCCCAGTAGAATTCAACTCTCAATAAAGCTAGAGAGAACAAGTTCATGCTTGATGAATGAATTATATATTTATTTTTTATACCATAAATCCAATACATGTGGAATAATTATATGAGGAGGTAATGATTATTCTTTAACATTCCTGGATAATTATTATGGATGAATTTGTGATGCATGGGGACTTTTTATGGATCCATCTAATAGAATCAGATGTCACAGGTCGACAATTATCTTTCATAACACATAGAAAATTACCCATGGTAAAAGTGAATATTTTTTTTACTCATCTTAATTGTGAATATTTTTTTCTAATATATTTTCAAATTTCTGAAAAAAATTTAATGCTATATGTTTTCTAATTTTATTGATTATAATAACAGTATAAGATGAGTATTTTCGATTAGAATATTATGTATGGAAGGCATTGGAATTACATTTCAATAATAGATATGTTTCTAAGTATTTATTGATGGTCATATATAAAATATCATACCACCCTCTATGAAAAACAATTCTAGATCAACCCTAGCCACATGTGGGACCCAGAGATCAACCACGGCTACAAGAACAATCCTGAGATAGCTAGAAGGTAAAATATGCCATCTATAGTACCAAAGAACTACCCCAATATAAGGAGCTTTGATATGTCAGTGGGACCATGAGTAGGGACTAAAGATAATGTCCCCATAGGCATGTCGATTTTGGTATAGTGGTCCACAATAAAAAATCCTAGGTAGTGTGGGTATTAAATTTCGGTGCCGACCTCAGTGTTGGAACGAAGGTGCATACCACAACGATGAAATATTATTATTTTTTGGGGGTAAAAGAAATGTGGGTGTTATTCACTTGTCTATTAAAAAATCATAAATATCACCAGCCACCAAATCTAATCAAATGCTTGATTTAGAAACTTTTGATCAATGTAGTAAATCTTCTTCTTTTCCTCCCATAAGATCCCTTAAATAGTGAGGCCTTTTTTATCATGTAAAGTATAAACTAAATACCTTTATATAGGATAATCTGAGGATATTATAATGAACTTTAAAATGGTTATTAAGGTTTTCCACAATGAAAAAATATATTTATGAAGGGATTTTGTGACAACCCTGCTTTTTATTACAACTTAAAAATGATTTATTACATAAAAAATCACTTGATAAAACAAAAAAGATCAAGAGGATTAGTGTCTTTGGGAATTAGGATCATTACATAAAAACATAAATCATGAAATACAACATATTTATTGAAAACTTACTTTTTCATGACCACTACATTCCTTCATACATAGCATTGCATGGGATAACCTGAGGACATGCATAAGAAAAGGGTGAGCTATAAAGACCAGTAAGGGAGAACACATGGAATAACATGAGGAGTACAATACATGTTAGAAAATAGGCATAATAAATAGAGCATAAAAGAAACATGATCATAATGGCATGATAAAGCATGATAATCATAACATGGAGATGTGGCAACAACACTTATCATGGAATTAGCCTGAGCCAAGGCTCATTGCACATGGAGCATGAGTAAACCCTCATTGCACATGAAGCAAGAGTAAAACCTCATTGCACTTGAATTAGCATGAGTCAACACTCATTTCACATGACGTATCGTGATACTATACTTTACCCAATGCATTTGAGCGCTATAAGGGAACACTCTTCTTAAACATTTCATTTGATGCATAAGTGTGCCACATGGATCATAAAACAAGGATTCATAAAACATAATAATATATTCCATGATAAAGTAATGTGGAATTAATACATGAAACATTACAATTAATAAGTAAATGTGCATAAAGGTGAATACCCTTGATGGAGAAATGGGCATGGTATTCACTACAGAATGACATTGGCTTAGAAAATCGGTGCGATTTCGGCAGCGTATCAGCATGACATAAGAATTCATAAAAATGTTTGATGAGAGATAAAGGGGTTCCTCATCAAATTTATATGTAATGGAAAGTATGTAGTTCATATAGATACATGTCCCAACAATTGTAATGGCATTTAGATTCAAGATTCAAAAGTATAGCTTGAATGTAAAAGAGGAGAGATAAGTTCCTTTCGGAATTTTGGCATAGTAATGGGTGTACATGGGAGGCATTTAATGAGTGAGAAAGGGTCTCACATCATTCAACCATAAATAGGGAAGTATGAGGGAGGTGAAAAACCATACCCCAACATTTATAATTGAAATTAAAATGGAAAAACAACTTAATGAAAATTGGACAAAAATGAGAAAGGAAGAAAAAAACCCTTACGTGGAAGTGTGCTTCCAATGGCTAGAGAGAAGCTTGTGAGAGGATTCTTGGGAGCTCTGGGCACCTTGGGAGGATTCTAGAGAGAGTAGGGAAGAGGTTTGTTGAAATCCAAGTTATTTTAGTGAGGAGGAAGTGGGAGCTTGGGTGGTTTTATATAGGAAAGGTGAGGGAAATCATCATTATTTAGGTTTGGGTCCCCTTACAATAAATTAATCCAAACCACAAACCATCCCATGGTTTTTTACCATGGTTTTTGAAAAAGGGACGAGGAAAACAATATTTTTTAAGGCCAAAGTCCAAACTTCTTAAAATATTAGGGTTTATTATGTGGAGGTGAGTCACACTCCCATGGAAATTAATTTAAAAGGCAAGGTGTTGAATAAGTCTTGAGGGGACCATTAATGCTTTGAAAAGTAAGCAAAACAAACCCAGAATCACATTATTTTAATGGTAAAATATATATTGGCCGAACATAGATATTATAGTATTTTATTACATCACTATTGGGTCATTATGATGTCATAAAACACATTATATATTTAAACGATATTTAATTTTTACCCAAAAATTTGACTGTCTCAGAAAATTATGAAAAATTCACCATTGGATAATTTCGACATCCTGATTCCAAAAATAATATTTATTTTATCTAAATAATTTTTTAAATATGTTAATTTTCACTTTTAAAATAAAAACATACATTTATCGAAAATTCACAGGTTTGGACAGGAATGACTTTCAAACCTTAATAAAAATTATAATTGCATTCATAAAATTATAAGATCATTTATATTTAATAAAAATTAATTTAATAATAATAATAATATTTTATTAAAATACTATTTAATTCAAAAATCCCTTAATTTAATAAAATAGAATTCTTAGATAAATAATAACAAAAAGCACTATTTGTACTTTAAAAACTATTTATAATGTATCAAAAATGACTAGAAATTATATACATTATTATATACAAAAAAATAATGTACATGTACATAGTACTACTTATTTGTTACATAACCCCTTAAAATAGCTGCATAAGACCTATGGGTAAGGTGTGCGATGGTGATAGACTCTTGGGGTGGCTCGAATAGCATCGCTCGAGTGGTAATTTCAATGAACTTCCACTTTTCCCATAGATGATCATGTTTGAGCTTGACAAGATGAAGCTCAGTTTGGGCTTGCTCAAGGATGAAGCCCAAAGACGCCACCTCTTTTCCGAGCTCTGACAAATGGGATTGGTACAGAGAAATTCTACTAGACGAGGTCATAACTTCTTTTGTCTATGTAAAATTGGATGTGTTAAAGCCCTATATTTATACTAATCATGTGATCACTGTTCAACGACTATATTAATAACAGTCAAAATTATTAACATAAAACCAATGAAGTTGACATTTTATATAAACATAAAGAGACATTTAATTAGATCAAGAGGGATTTCCATTAATTAAACTTTGGGTTGTTACAATATTTCCCCCTTAAGAAATTTCACCCTTGAAATTTTACTTTTCCCACACTAAAACAAATGTGGGTAACTCAGCTTCCTCATATCCTCCGATTCCCAAGTCGTTTCTTCAAACTTTTGGTTTCTCCACAACACCTTGATGAGGGGCATTTTATTATTTTGTAGAACTTTTTCTCTACGATCTAAGATCTTCACTGGTTTCTCCTCATAAGAAAGATCATCTTCCAATTGTACCACCTCAGAAGAGAGTACATGTGAAGGGTCTGGTATGTACTTCTTTAAGAGGGATACATGAAAGACATCATGTAATTTGGCCATAGTAGGTGGAAGTTCTAGTTTATAGGCCACAACCCCAACATGATCAAGAACCTCGAAGGGGCCGATGTACCTTGGACTTAACTTCCCTTTATTTCCAAACCTCATGACCTTTTTCCATGGAGCTATGCGTAGAAACACCATGTATCAAACTTTAAATTCAAGGTCTTGTCGAATATTATATGCATAACACTTCTGTCGACTCTGGGCTGCATTGATATGCTGCTGAATAGTTTTCACCTTCTCCACCATTTCTTCGACCATTTCTGGTCCAATCACCTTATGTTCACCTACCTCATCCCAACATGCCAGTGTTCTTCACCTTTTCCCATATAGGGCTTCATATGGTGCCATTTGGATTATCGAGGGGAAACTGTTATTATAAGAGAACCCAACCAGAGGAAGATGTTGATCCAATCCTCATTTAATGTCCATTGGGCACGCTCTCAACATATCCTCAAGTGTTTCGATAGTCCGCTCAGATTGGCCATCAGTTTGAGGATGATAGGTTGTACTGAAGTTCAGTTCAGTATTCAGAGCATGTTAAAGACTCTTCCAAAACATAGAGGTGAATCTTGGATCTTGGTCAGACACAATAGATAGTGGTACTCCATGTAACCTTACCACTTCCCTGATATATATCCGCGCCAGTTGATCCAATGAAAAATCTTCCCAAATAGCACTGAAGTGTGCAGTCTTTGTAAGACGATCCACAAAATCCCAGATTGCATTGTTTCCTTTGGATGTCCTCGGAAGTCCGGTGACAAAGTCCATGGTGATGTTCCCCCATTTCCATTCTTGTATGGGAAATGGTTTCATAATCCTCTTAGACTTCTGCCTCTCTGCCTTCACATGCTGGCACACCAGGCACTTTGATGTATATTTGGCGATCTCCTTCTTCATATTATCCCACCAATAGTTTTCTCAGATATCTCGATACATCTTTGTGCTCCCTGGGTGAATAGATATATTTGAACTATGTGAATCAACCAAAAGTTCATTCTTCAGCTCTTGACTAGATGGAACACATAGTTTTTTCCCAAACCGCACAATTCCTTCTTCATTGACATTAAACTCTGAGTATTTCCCTTTTTTGATAGCTTCCTCCTTTTACTGAATTCCTACATCATCCTTTTGTGCATCCTTTACCCTTTCTAAAAGAGATAATTGAGAAATCATTTGTGAAAGGATTGGTGATGGTCCCTTCTTTATGATTCCCATGTCCATCTTCATCAAGTCTTAGAAGAATGGATCCTTCTCAATTCTCATCATTGATAGAATTGGTGGGTCCTTTCTACTTAGGGCATCTTCCACCTTGTTCGATTTCCCAGGGTGGTAATGTATTGAAAAGTCATAATCCTTGATGAGCTCTATCCATCTTCTCTGGCTCATATTAAGCTCATTCTGTGTGAATATATATTTAAGACTCCTGTGGTCAGTATATATCTCACATTTCTCTCCGTAGAGATAATGCCGCCAGATTTTCAAGGCAAAGATCACAACTGCCAACTCCAGATCATGCATTGGATAGTTTCTCTCAGGTATTTTAAACTTCCTTGAGGCATAGGATATCACTTTATCATTCTACATCAGCACACATCCTAATCCCTTCTTCGAAGCATCACTGAATACCACAAAAAGCTCCCCACTTGTGGGTAAAGTGAGCACGGGTGCAGTGATAAGCTTCCTTTTAAACTCCTTGAAGCTTTCTTCACATTCATCACTCCAAGAAAACTTTACTCCCTTTCGAGTTATCTTGGTAAGTGGGTTGTACAATCGTGAGAAATTCCTCACAAATCATCGATAATATCCAGGTAACCCGATGAAGCTACAGATATCCATTACCAATGTTGGCCTCGACCATCCCTCAATTTCATCTGTTTTAGATGGATCCACAGATATCCCATTGCTTGGGATGATATGTCCCAGGAATGAGACTTCCTTCAACCAGAACTCACACTTGTTGTACTTTTCATAGACCTTCTCCTTGCACAAAGTCTCCAGTACAGTTCTTAAATTCTCCTCATGATCCTCCTGGGTTTTGGGGTATATTATAATATAATCTATAAAGACTACTAAAATTTGTCTAGGTAATCTCTAAAGACAATATTCATTAAGTCCAAGAATATTGGTGTAGCATTGGTGAGTCCTAAATGCATTACTATGAATTCATAGAGCCCGTATCTTGTACGAAAAGCAGTCTTGGGGACATCTTCCTTCTTCACCCTTACTTGATAATATCCCGACCGCATGTCCACCTTGGAGTAGTATTTTTTTCCACACAGCTGATCAAACAAGTCATCAATTTTTGGGAGAGGATACTTTTTCTTTATCATGAATTTTTTAAGTTCACGATAATCGATGCAAAGCCGCATTGACCCATCCTTCTTCTTGACGAAGAGGACTGGTGCACCCCATGGTGAAGCACTTGGGCGTATAAACCCTTTATCCAGATTCTCCTGTAGTTGATTCCTCAGATCTTCAAGCTCAACAATAGACATTCTATATGGGGTCTTGGATATTGGTAGCACCCTAGGTATAAGTTCAATTGAGAACTCAACATCTCTTCTAGGAGGAAGACCAGGCAGTTCCTCGGGAAACACTTCTGCGAATTCCCTCACAATAGGAATTTCTTCAAGGATGGTTTCTTCGTTGGACTAAATCATCTGGGCCAGATACGCATTCTCATAGGGCAGTAATATCCATGGTTGAGATTATGGATCAAAAGGATAGTCATCTTCTTCCTGACACTGGTAAATAATTGGGGGTCGATTCTCCATATGGAGTGTGATTCCCCTCTCCCGACAATTTATATTGGCTCTATATAAGAAAAGCCAATTCATGCCAAGAATTGCATCAAATTCTACTAGATGGAGTATGACGAGGATCATTGAGAAATTCAATTCACAGATTATAACAGGGGAGGACTTATATTCATGGGATGCAATGATTGCCCCATTTGTCGTACTCACCGACATCTTTACTTCGATGATTTGTGGTGGTGCTGGGATTGTTCTACTAAACTTTCAAGATATAATTGAATACGTAGAACATGAATCAAAAAGTACGTTCACTATTCTTGAATGAATAACTAGTGTACCTTTCACCACTTCGTTGTCGGGGTTTACTTCGGAAGAAGTTATGGCAAGATATCTTCCTTACTTTCTTGGTGGTTGTTGGTTGCCTCCGATAACCCTTGGATTAGGACACTGATTTGAAAAATGACCCGGCTCTTTTCATTTGCAGCATTGAACAATGAGTTGAGGTTCGAACGGAGTGTTCCTATCCTCTGTCGCAACCGTGGGTCTTTCTTGCCGACAGTTAATAGCTAGGTTCCCTTCTCTTCCACACCTGAATCATTTTCTCATCCCCTTAAGGCAATTTCCAGGGTGTTTCTTTCCACACTTTTTGAAAGTGGGGTACTGGATCGTCTTAGCACCATTGGATTTATCCATCGGACCACCAGCATTGAAGTCCACCTTATTCTTCTTGTCCCCATGATACCCCTATGATTCCCCAATCTTCATTTCGACCCTAAGGGAACATCGGACAATTTCCTTATAGCTGTCGAATTCACGGATCGCTAATGGCTTCCGTAAGCTAGGCTTCAGCCCACTAAATAAGCGGTCAACGTTGCTTTTGGGGGTAACGACAAAGCCGGAAGCGTATCATTCAAGCCTTGTGAAGTTTTCCTCGTACGCTCCAACAGATTCTTCATATTTTCGGTTGAGGAAAAGGAAGACCCTTTCCATATTAAGCCGGAGGGTGCGTGGAAAATATTTATCGAAAAACATCTTCCGGAAATCCTTCCATTCCAACACCTCAATCTCCTCATCAGGCTTCGTATTTTTGATCAACGTCCACCATTTATCAGCTTCACCCTAAATATGATAGGCAGCTAGGAGAACCTTCTCTTGTTGAGAACATTGAAGGATGGAGAAGATCTTTTCAATGGAGTGGATCCATTATTCAGTGAATGTGGGATCAGATGACCCACTAAATGTAAGAGGACTTTGTCTCATGAAGCTCTTGATAGCGACTTGTTCTTTCTTAGGGGGTTTGAATGTTCCTCTTGACCCATGTTACTATTCAAACATGAGTTATCTGAGATAGAAGCGTGAGAAAGTTCACGATTACCTCTCCCATTGGATTTGGCATCTCATTAGTATAGTCATCACACTGATCTTCACAACTGTTGTTAGCCCGAGTCCTCCTATTACCGGCCTTTGGCTGGAATAAAAGGAATGTTAGGGGTAACACATAAAGGGTAATCCAAATAAAAAGTTGATGACTCATAAATAAACTTTTATTTCCTTAACTCATGAGTCTATAGGCTTCAATCTAGGCTTTTCATGATATACTTTCTAATATATATTCATAGGGGAATTTTTCCCTTAATAAGGGTTCATACTATGATTGTGAATTTATCAAAACATATCCCCAGGGAGTGTCGTAACCAAGAGTTCAGCAAGTCCCATTTTCGTGCACCAATTCCTGTTCGAGTCTAGCTCAAAGTGGTGTTTTCAGGTTTTACCCCTAGGATACATCTGTGCCAGTGCCGCCTCTACCTGATTGTATCCAAACAGGGATGTATTTTTTTGATAAACCACTTACTTAGTATTTACCAAAACATATGGATGTTTTTATTATACTTGGTCTTGTATCTAGGGCTTTGCTATGGTTTCCTAATCCCAAAAATAACTAAACCTATCCCTTGATACCAACTATGACAACCCTGCTTTCTATTACAACTTAAACATGATTTATTACAAAAAACATCACTTGATACAACAAAGAAGATCGAGAGGTATAGTGTATTTGGGGTTTAGGATCATTACATAAAAAATTAAAACATTAAATACAACATCTTTATTGAAAACATCTTTTTTCATGACCACTATATTCCTTCGTACTTAGCATTACATGGGATAACCTGAGAACATGCATAAGACAAGGGTGAGCTATAAAGCCCAGTAAGGGAGTACACATGGAATAACATGAGGAGTACAATAAATGTTATACAATAAGCATAATAAAAAGATCATAAAAGAAACATGAAAATAAATTCATGATAAATCATGATAATCATAACATGGAGATGTGGCAATAACACTTATCATGGAATTAGCCTGAGCCAAGGCTCATTGCACATGGAGCATGAGTAAACCCTCATTGCACTCGAAGCACGATCAAACCCTCATTTCACTTGAATTAGAATGAGTCAACACTAATTGAACATGACATATCATGATACTATAATTTACCCAATGCATTGGAGTTCTATAAGGGTGCACCCTTCTTAAACATTTCATTTCATGCATAAGTGTGCCCCATAGATCATAAAACATGGAATCATAAAACATAATCATAAATTCCACGATAAAGGAATGTGGAATTCATACATGGAACATTACAATAAATAAGTAAATTTGCATAAAGGTGAATACCCTTGATGGAGAAATGGGCATGGTATTCACTACACAATGACATTGGCTTAGAAAATCGGTGCGATTTCGGCAGCGTAACGGCGTGACATAAGAATTCATAAAAATGGTTGATGATAGAGAAAGGGGTTCCTCATCATATTTACATGTAATGGAAAGTAAGGAGGTCATATAGATACATGTCCCAACAATTTTAATGGAATTTAGATTCAAGATACAAAAGTATAGCTTGAATGTCAAAGATGAGAGAGAAGTTCCTTTCGGAATTTTGGCATAGTAACGGGTGTACGTGGGAGGAATCTAATGAGAGAGACAGGGACTCACATCATTAAAACATAAATAGGGTAGTATGAGGGAGGTTAGAAACCATACCCCAACATTTATAATTGAAATTAAAAGGGAAAAACAACTTAAAGAAAATTGGACAAAAATGAGAAAGGATGAAAAACAGACTTACTTGGAAGTGTGCTTCCAAAGGCCAGAGAGAGGCTTGTGAGAGGCTTATTGGGATCTTGGGGCACCTTGGGAGGATTCTAGAGGGATTAGGGAAGAGGTTGGATGAACTCCAAGGGATTTTAGTGAGTAGGAAGTGGGAGCATGGGTGGGTTTATATAGGAAGGCGTTGAATAAGTCTTGAGGGGTCCATTAATGCTTTGAAAATTAAGTCAAAGAAACCTAAAATCACATTATTTTAATGGTAAAACATATATTGGCCTAACATAAAGATTATAGTATTTTATTACATCACTATTTGGTCATTATGATGTCATAATACACATTATATATTTAAATAGTATTTACTTTTTACCAAAAAATTTGATTGTCTCAGAAAATTATGAAAAATTTACCGTTTGATAATTTTGACGTCCTGATTCCAAAAATAACATTTTTTATATCTAAATAATTTTCTAATTATGTTATGTTTCACTTTTAAAATAAAAAACGACATTTATCGAAAATTCACAGGTTTGAAAGAAATGGCTTTCAAGCCTTAATAAAAATTATAATTGCATTCATAAAATTATAAGATCATTTATATTTAATAAAAAATAATTTCATAATAATAATAATATTTTATTAACATTTTATTTGATTCAAATATCTCGTAATTTAATAAAGTAAAAATATTAGTTAAATAATAACAAAAAACACTATTTGTACTTTAAAAACTATTTACAATGTATCAGGAATGACTAGAAATTATATTCATTATTATATACAAAAAAATAATGTACATGAACATTGTACTGCATATTTGTTACATAACCCCTTAAAATAGATGCATAAGACCTAAGGGTAAGGTGCGCAATTGTGACAGACTCTTGGGGTGGCTCGGATAGCATCGCTCGAGTGGTAACTTCAATCAAATTCCACTTTTCCCCTAAACGGTCATGTTAGAGCTTGACAAGATGAAGCTCAGCTTGGGCTTGGTCAAGGGCAAAGCCCAAAGACACTACCTCTTTTCCGAGCTCCGACAAATGGGCTTCGTACAAAGCAATTCTACTGGACGAGGCCATTACATATTTTGTCTAAGTAAAATTGGACGTATTAAAGCCCTATATTTATACTAATCACGTGATCACTATTCAAGGGCTATATTAGAAACAGTCAAAATTCTTAACATAAAACCAATGAATTTTACATTTTATATAAACATAAAGAGACATTTAATTAGATCAAGAGGGATTTCCATTAATGAAACTTTGGGTCGTTACAGAGTTTGTAGTTATATTTCAATGTAGATGTACACTGATTTGTGAGTAGGAGTTTTTATACTATTTTTTAGTTTTTAATAGAGATTCAATAATATTGAAATCCACATTGGAAAAAAATATGTAATGAATGGTGCTTCAAGGATGATTATATCTCATGGAGTATTCCCTTTGGTTGAGTGCTATGCAGATGATATTTGTTTTGTGAAACTGAATAGCACAATAAATTCTATATAAGAAAACAAAATGATTGGCAATGAGTGTTTGTGCTTAGTTATTGTGATGAAGAAAATAATAATCAAAGAATATAAAATGCTTTATTGTGAAGATTCTTGGAAGTAAAAGGTATGAATAAACTATTCTTTAAATTTATATTTGAACATGAATTATGCAATGAACTTTTCGTTTGTAGAGGGATGTGATGTATTAAATGGTTAAAAATATTTTTTTGGGAGATTTTGTGTTAAACTACCATTTAACTACTTCTTTGTTTCCTATAAATACATTTTTATCACTCACCTACGATATTTTTAAAAAACTTTTATATGTATTTCATTTTGCTAAAAATATTTTGTGTTTCTCTAGTTTAGTTTACAAAAGAACATTGTTCTTTTAGAAATGTAGGAAATTTTGTAAAGATAAATTTCATGCTAATTGATTTCTACATTAAATGGTATGATAATTTTACTATGTTTTAATCGAATAAATATATTATTGTATACTAATTAGGAACTAAATTTTTGTTTTAAGCATCAATATGAATGTTATTAAATAAGTGGTCCAATAGTTCTCAATTAATTAGATCTAAAGTGATATTATCATTGGATGTGTACATGATCAATTTAGAAAATATTTGGATGTTTAAATAGTAGATATGAAAATAAATTCCAGGTGAAATTATTGATATGTCGATGAAATACTCCAGATTTCATGATTTATTTTCTTTTATATTCATAATATGAATTATTATGACATTTTCATGAATAATCTTGCATAAAATAATAATAGAGAAATTGTCTGTATTACTAAGAAACTTTAATTGGGGACTATAATTAAACTAGTGAAGAAATAATACTTGCTCGATTAATAATATAAAGAATGTATGATCATTAAACATAGAGAATATGTTAAAGAAACTATAAAGAGAATATATGTGTAGGAGAAGACAATTAATCCTAAGCATTCATTAATGTGTTAAGAACAGGATCATAACAGTTTTTGCCTGAACAACATTCAATACCAACATGGTTACATCATGAATAAATTAATGATATTTATTTTTTAAAAATTTGAAACAGATCCAGTGCATTAATTGGGAATTATCTATTTCAATTGTTGTAAAGGAAAGTAGAATCAAATATATATCATGATATTTATGGATCAATAAAATTGAGAAGAAGGATATTGTGACTTGGTATTGTAACCAGTAACTGAATAGGATCGACTATAGGGTTTCTGACTAGTCTATAAGAAATATAAGAGAAGACTTTTGCAGTGTTTAACTAACCATGGAAGGAAATTTTTTTAGGGTGTTTAATTGGGATCAACATGAAGAATGAATACTGGGGAATATAGATAATTGATTCCTTATTCATTGTAATCACCTTCATATTTACTAGAGAATCCACATTTTATGAAATAAATAACATGGAGATGAGTATGTATTTGTACCAAACCTTGTAAATATTGTGGGTTGTGCTATCATTGGTTTCTTTTTTCAAATGAGGTGAGATTGTGAGAGATCATTGAGTGGATCTAGATCCTTAATAATTTCAAGAGTTTGAGTTCTAATGAAAATTAAATTGTAAAAGTATACAATTTATTCACCCCCTATAAGTAGTTAATCTATCCTGGGGAATGAAAATTGGTTATAGAGTAAGTCCCATATAGAGAGAAAAAATGTTTCCTTGATTTTTTGAAAAATCCATTATGAAGTGAATATTTGAGGAATTTTTTGAGTTACCTCATATAGAGAAATAGAAGTCAATCCTTAGGGTAAAAATCAAAGAATTATTCCAAAACATAAAACACCTAAATGATAATAGAGGTTTGTTATTTAATTAAGGATCTATCAAATAATATAGAAATACCACTAATAAATGTTAATCGGAGTGGTAAATGTAGTAATAATAATTTTGATAATGATTATTTTGATAAACCATGTTCATGATATGTGGATAGTGAATCACTTGTTGATATTCATTTTGAATTAAAATTACATTAGAAGGATGTCCATAAATAAGTGTTACATTTTCTTTTTCGTACTATCATGGGAATCCTTTTTGACAAACCATAGCTAGAATCAGAAGTTGAATAATTTGATTTTGTAATAAGTAAGATATTTAGAAAGCTTATCAGTCATATAGACCTTGTTCAAGAATAGTAATAATATATTTTGTATAAAAAATAATAATTTAAAATGGATCACTATAATATTATAGTTTTAGTGATTTTATTTATATAATACTTTAATTAAGTTGACAAATTTCACAAAGATTCTTTGGATGTCAAGAAAACTCAATTCGATATCAAATATAAGAAAATCAATAATATTTACAAAGTGTTGTAGAAAACGTTTCATTTCATGTATTTGGTAAAGAGAAGATGCGGAATAACTATGATGAAAAAGTGAATTTTTTTATGATCATATGAATTCCCTCAATAGTAGATATCTTGAATTGAAAATTATATAGGATAATTTTGATATGATTTATTTCAAGATGTTATAATAAAATATATATGCATATACTACCACATATTTATCATTGAAAGAATCTAATGTTAAATAATATTGATCATATGGGAATAAATTCATTACATTATCTACTGGTCATTTTAAAGAAGAAGTAAATAAAGAGGTACCATTTATATTTTAATGTAATAATTTTTTTAATCTATTTTTTTAAAAAGTGCAGGGTTGAATAAGAACTATAAAAAAATATGGGTGAGGAGAAATAGAGAAGATCCTAACACCATGTAAATGGTGTATATATGAATATGTGTATGTTCTGGTTCCCCATGGGAATCCAAACAGCTGGCGAGAAATCCCAAAAAAATTGTTCTGAAAATTCTGGAAAACATATAGAAAAAAAGGAAGATCAATGTCTGGGGGTCTATGTTGGTGTAAAAAAAATTTGGTCATTATGTAGTGGATATTTGAAAAAATGAATTAAATTTTAAATCACTAATTAAACCTATATCAAGGGGAATAAATTCAGAGAATAATATTCAACAACATTAGCGGCAAATAAAATGTCTTTAGGTTCAAAGATATTGTAACTTCTTGGTTTTTTTATGATGTTTTAAATAAAATTTTCCACAAAAGTGATACATTTAAAACTCAATATGTATCAAAAAAATTTGGGAAGAATAGACAAAATTAGAACAAAGATACAACCTTGAGTAGAAACCTAAAAAATACTACAAATCAGATCACTCCAATGAAGTTCCAGGAGATGTAATTCTTGGACATAAAACATAATAAGGATCAGAAAAAAATAAATTCCATGAAGATAAATATGAGCTCTAAATCATAGAAAAAATATATTAATAAAAGAATTCATATTAATCCATGTGAAAACTCTAAACAATCTATTAACATCCCAATATACTTTCTTATTATTTTTCTAGTTGATTTGGAGAAAGCCAAAGAGTAAAAGGAAGCATAAGAAAAAGATCATGCAAAAGGTAGAATGAAGATTCCATTTGAAGAAGGTGAATTTCATGAGAGGTTGTAAATAAACAAAAACTCATATATGGAAATTATTCAGTGAGATAGATTTTATAATGCTTGAAATTTTTTAGTGGGATTATTAACCACACTTATAGAATTTGAAGATGTCTTGAAGATAATGAATCATTCATAAAAAGATGCATATGACATGATGAATATAGAAATAAGAACCATCTCACTCAATGATATTATATGTGTGATAATATCCATGTTAGGAAAGGATAAATCATATTTGAAAACTATTTGTGGAAGCATGAAGGTTGGAAAAAGTAGAGCAACTTGGTTGAGAAAACCATCTCAACAATTCTGTTCACATCGAGGAACAAGTTAGTACAAATTATTCCCTTATATTTTTGTTATTTTATTTGTGTTTACAATGTATGTAATGAAGGTGTATCATGGTCTTAGGTATTGAACTAATAGTTAATGGGTGTGTTCATATTCTGTCTATCAAGTAGATATGGATGTTTTCAAAATGGGACAAAGAGAAAAATAATTCCATTTTCGTGTATTCTTCAATAGGTATATCTTGAGATATATTCTTATAAATAATCAACATCATGGTGTTAATGGTTATTATTTCCCATGTGGGGGATCTATGTTAAAAATAAAGGTTTATAAAACATTATAATATGAATTTTTAATTGTTTGGACAAACTGGTAAAACTAATTTTTTAGGAATTTCAATCACTCACAAACTTCAATTATAAATAATTTGATAATTATTATCAATGGGGAGTTTCTTTTTTACTTATTAAGGGGATATATATCTATTTAACTTGAACTATTTGATTTATTTGTTGATGTGTGTGCAAGATAAAGTATTTAATAGATAAATTATATTATTCCAAACACCAAAAATAATAATTGAAAAAATATGGGTATGATTACACACGTATGGTATTTTACGGATTTCTTAGTGATCCTTGGTTATACTATCTTTTTTTCTACATCGGGTTATCACATTTAGCATTATAGTTAATTAACTAAAGGCTCTCTACTAAGATACCCAAGTGATATCATCCATCTCTTAAAAGTTATCTTGGAATATTCATATAAGGGAGATAACATGTTTTTTAGAATAAATATTTGATAATAAGACCCCACCTAACAGTTACATTTATATTCAATAAGGGTGAGAAATTTGTGATAATAATATTCATGTATGGTGTTTTATGGATTTCTCTTACATCCTTGGGTATACTCTCTTGTTTTCTACATCAGGATACCACATGTAGCATTATAGTTGATTAACTAAACGCTCTCTGCTAAGATAATCATGTGATATCATTCATATCTTAAAATTTATTATGGAATATTCATATAAGAGAGAAAAAAATTAGAATAAATTTGTGATAAGAATACCACACTTAACTATTACATTTATTTTCAACAATGGGGATAAAAATAGTCACTTTATAAAGTGAAGAGGTATTAAAAAATATAAAATTGGGTGATTGAGGAGAAAAAGTTCACGATTTATGAATGAATATTGTCTTTTTTTCAATATATCATAATAACAATATATGTTTAAGACTTAATTTAAGATATACTATGGATTATTTAAGATGTCTTGGGAATTGTTATGGAAGAAGTGAAAATGTTGGAAGAATTGTTATAGATCCAACTAATGGAATTGAATGTAATGCTTGGAAAATTTTCCTTGGTTAATCGTGGATAATTATACTTGGTAAATGTGATGTTTTTTATGGTCTTAGTTTTCAGAGTCATGTTCTATGTTCTATGAACATAGCATCAACAAGATAAATACAATGAAAATATTTAATTTCATCATCATAAGTGTTGTAGAATATATGGAGTTTGGATTTGGAATATTTTCTAAGGAAGGTATGGGATTAAATTTCAATAATAAGATATTTTTCAAATTATTTAAATGGATTTATTACCTAAATGATTAAGACAAACCTAATAGAATCCAATGTTAGCTCTGCACTTTGAATATGTGGGACCTAGAGGTAATCCACAACAGAGGGAACTATCTCGATGCAGCTTGAAGGTGGAAATGGTACTATATAGGCCTATAGATGTGACCCCATATAATGGTATTGGATATTCTAGCATTCATGTTCCAAGGGACCATAGAGTTCACACCCACTTGTTCTTAGAGTTTGGCTATTAGACCATAGGTCCAAACTCTAGTGGAGTGGGTAGTGTATTTGGGTACCATCCCTAGAGCTGACTTGAACGTGAAGTGGTAAGAGTTTGAGTAATAAACCATAGTGATGACATAAGCAGCAATCAATGTGGGAAAATGAAATTCGGATACTATCCACCCATTCATTATAAATATAGAAATATAACCATTTTTTCAATCTGATGATAATTTAAAATTTAACCGTCTAATCAATTCAAGTGATCTCTCTCTTCCTCCTATGTACGAGCCCTTCATGATAGAGGGTTTGTATAATAAAAAAAATGAATATTATATGATGTTCATGCTAGATCATCCAAGGCTCTTCTGATGTATTGAAAACTCTCGATGTATGTTTTTCCATAATGTATGAAAATTATTTTTCAAGGGAGTTTGTGGTGATATTTCTATGTGGATTAAGAGTGGTTTTTGAGGTGGATTTTGTAGACTATTTTACTTTTCATGCTAGAGATTCCATGATATGAATATTTCCTTTAAAAATAGTATACAGATACCTATACCTCATGGATGATGATAACTCATGGAGTCTGCTATGCGGTTTAGTGCTATATGGAAAATATTTATATTTAGAAGCCACATAACACATTAAATTCAATGTGGTAAAATAAAATGATTTTGTGGTGACTATTTATGGTGTGTGTTTGTGGTGATGAGATAAACCACATATAATATGAAATTTTTTGAGGTCAATAGGCATTATGAGACATGGTGTGAGGATAAAATTCTTGAAAATCTATGTGGACACGATTAATTTCATGAACTTGTCATTTGTAGAAAACATTGATATGTTAAATAGTTAAACATGTTTTACGGGATGATTGTGTGTCAAACCGCTTGTTAACAAATTCTTTGTTTCCTATAAAAACATGTTCAACACTTATGTAAAATATCTTCAGGAATTTTAGTAAATTCTATCATTATGAGAAAAATATTTTAAATTTCTCCAATAGAGTTAAGCCCAACACATTTTGATTTCAGAAAAGTAGGAAATTCCATAAAGATAAATTATATACTAATTGATTTTTAGATAAATTATGTTTCTAATTACCCTTTTCTATATTTTCATATAGATATTTATTCATACATAAAAATATCCAACATAATTTTTGAAGCATCATTAGGTGAAGTTTCAAAAAAGTGGTCCAATAGTACGCAACAATTTATATATGAAGGAATATAATCATTGGATGTGTACATGTTAAATTTATCATAGTGTTTGAATTTTACATAGCGGAGAAATTGAAAAAATCGCATATAATTTTTTTTACAATTCCATTAAATACTCAATATTTCATTAAGTTTTTGAGTATAGATTCAGAAGAAGGATTATTCTGATATTCAAATCTTTATCCTTTTATAAACTAATATTTAATAAATTGTGTATATCACTTGAACACTCTAATTAAAGTTTATAATTCATCAAAATAAAAATGAATACATTCCTGAGTAAAAACCTGAGGAAGATATGCTCATTTACTAAATTCAAAAAGTTGAAGAGACTGAAGCTGTAATATACATACAAGAGAATAAAATCAGGTCTGAGAATTCTATAATATGTGAAGAACCAGATAAAAAAATATCTGGTGTGAAAAAAGTTTCAAAACCAATAGGATTACATCAAGAATATGTTGATGATATCAATGTTTTACACAAGTAAAATATATCTATTACACTCATACATGAAAATCAATATCAATTTTTCTAGAATAAACTAGAATAAAATAATGACCTTATTATTTTTTGTATCACCAACAATGAGAAGATTGAGCTTGTGACTGGGGTGTCTAACAAGTCGCTGAAGAGGCCCGAGACTAGGGTGTCTAAAAATTCTTGAATAATGAGAAAATAATTAGGTTAGGGTGTCTAATTAAAAAAGGAATAATATTTGTTTACTGGGTTGTAGAACTGAGATCCCATGGAGAATCGTCTACTAGGGTGTATAAGTAGTTATTTCATTATTCATTGAAATCACATTCCAATTTAGGGTAAAATCCATTTTATAGGTAATAACTAACATGTAAGGGAGTATGTATTTGTCCCAATCCATGTAAAAACTATTTTTTGTTTTAATTTATTTTTTTTAAATGAATTTACATTTTAAGATTTCAATTAGTAGATCATGAACATAAATATGTTTGATAAGATGAATTCAAAAGAAAAAGAAATTGTAAAAAGAAACAACTGATTCAGCCACTCTTAGAGGTCAATCCAGTATTGGGAATAATTTAATAATCCCAAGATAAAAATATATAAATAATATATTTATACAATATTTATATTAATATAGCACACACTTTTTCACTATTCCCATGGAATAAAAGGATTAGTGTGTTGGAGAGTAGAAATATAAAATTACTTATTTTACAGTCTGTAAAAATTTATCTATACTATAAATCCCCTTATAAATATTCTATGTGACATAATAATCTTAAAATCCTGGCGAATGGAATATCATAATAAGGAGTGACCATAAATTCTCAATAAAGGATAACACATCAATGGTTATAATGGTTTGTTATGAAAATGTGGGATTGAATGATTCTGAAAAAATATATGATCTAAAATAACATAAGTCCACAATTTTTTACAATAATCATAAAATATTGATATATCATCTAAAATGAAAAATCATTTTTCCATGTCATGATAAATTAAACATTAAACATATAACATGATCCATGGAATGTCGAAAATAAAGAGTCACAAAAATATACATAGGATATCTTATCATATTGAACATGGATTCCTTCCAACCTATTCATGCAAAAAATTGGGAGTAGTGGTAAACTCCATCACACCAAACCTTTTTAAATATAGAAAATAACTATAATGTTCATGAATAAAATTGTGAGAATATCCGAATGTCATTGTGCTAACCCTTTTTGAACCTAGATACTCATTAAGATGTTCATATAACTTTTCAATATCATGATATATAATCCTTTTACCAATGAATCAGTGGTATATATATTTTCCACCCTTATCATAATTTATACATTTTTATTCCATTTAAAAAAACATTAATCACATTATAAGCTAACACATAGAATGTAAAATGGGTTTCATGACCTCATCAAATTGTATCTAAAAAATAGAATCCAAATTAAAATCAAATGATAGAAAAACATTTTCAACTAGATGAAATGAATTGTATGAAAAAATATAATTATAATAACATAACACAAATCCATTATAGGTAAATATTTTATATATCAAGAAGAAATTGGAATTATAACACTTAAAAGAAGTATTTCTTTAAAACCCATAAAATTATTTGTAAAAAAAGTTTAATATACATTAAAAAATATTAGTAACAAATTTTGAAAGGAAATATTTATGAATTATTTGTGTTAATTAATAATATTCAAGGAATTATTTGCTTTCTTAATAAAATGTGGTTTACAAGGCAAGTTAAAAGGGATTCAAAATTATATCCTTTTATTTCAAAATTATATATACTTTTTTCAGAAACCACAACATAAAAAGTTTTTATAAAACATAATTTTATGAATTGGTAATGTAAAATATGAAGTTCCAAAGAGGTAAAATATTATATATTTCCAAATAATAAGGAAAAAATTTGTGAAAAGAAAAAATATTGAAATGGAAAATATTGGTTCATTATAAAATAAGTGAATTATTTTGTACAATCTCACACTTTATAAATAAAATCATCGTGAAATAATACATTTATTTAAAAAATAATTACCAATAATATGAAGAGTTTCTATAACATACTACTATCATAGGGATGAAAATAACCTACATTTAATGTGTATTTTAAATAAAACTGAGTATAACTCAATAGAAGATAATTGATATATAAAAACTATTTTGACTTTCATAATGTTTGAATCATATGTCATTATAATATAGAAAATCACATAGATAATTATATATAATGAATTAAATAATATATTATGCCAAAATTATTTCATGGGAAATATATACATCATATATATAAGTAATTGGTACGTAGCATTAATGCATGTTTGAGTGAAGATAATTTAGGATGAAAAAAACATACATTTAGTTTTCCGTAATTTGATATTTCTATAATTTACTATATAAAACAATGTCTATATTAGTCTTATTGTTTATTAACATTTCCATATCATTGAACCTTTATGAACATAATTAATTGAGATACCCTTTAATGGTATTAGAGTTGATTATTCACAATGAGAAGACTGAAAATCAAGAATCTATTTTGCTAGCATGATGGTTAAACGAAATGTATTAAGAAATTGATTTAAAGGGTGCTAAAGGTATTACCTCATTAATCTGAAATAATATGTATATTATATAAATGATTATTTTCTTGTTTAAGCATAATCACATGGAAATAAAAATAATTATAACAAATTTAGTGCTTGAATTGATAGGATGATGTAGAGAATCAATACGTGATTTTTGCAGCATAACTAGCATACCAAACATTTGAATATAAATGGTTTAATGACAGTAATGTGTATTATACCATACATAGAGAATAATTTAGATATCAAATGTTTTATTATAAATATATTAAGGTATAAAAAATTTAACCTCATTTTCTTATCATATAAGAAGTACATGAATCAAAAAATGGGGAAGAGAACTCGTACCTTGCTAACTAGATTCTTAAATATTTAGAGAATTATTCAAATCCATGGGAACTATTTGATAGGTATTTATATTTTTATATAAAAATTTATTAGTGATAAATGAATTTTGTGTGGTGCATTTTTATAAAGGGGGGCTGAAACCATTTTATAGGTGAAAAGGAAGGGCTATTTCATAGAAAACTTGAGTTAGGTAAGGGGTAAGAATGAAATCACAAAGTGTGTTAGGTGAGTTTGGTGGGTTAGGATAATTTTGTGGAGAAATTGTAGGTGATAAATGATCATATTAATTTAATAAATAAAATGGTTTTCTAAAATATTTATGTGATCATTTAGTTATAAAATATTTGAGATACATTACTTACACATTTTACCCTTATTAATCTTGATTAAATAATAATAATATGAATTATTTCATCACTAACAACAAAATATTCCCTTATTACAAAATTTAAATATTATGAATCCATATTTAGACTAAATTTAACATAATTAAAATTTTAAATATGGGAATATTATTTGTTAATTTAAAATATATCATGTGTTAAAAAACTGATTTTTTAAAATAAAGATCATTTTATTCATTATGTTTCACTAATTTTATTTAACATTGATAGCCGATTATATGATTTTTAATGAAATTCTATATATATTTTAAAATTATATAAAATTATTATTTTAAAATATATTCATTTAATTTAATAAATAAATACAAATATTTAGAAAATTATTTTTCAATGAATATTAACCGTTTTACAAGACTAACTTATATTTACCCAAGGTAACTTAATCATTCTGCCTAAAATTTAACTATTCATTATCATATAATTTGTGGTTAATTATTCTAAATCTAATTTTACATTTTATCTGATTCAATTTCTAAAAGTGTTAACAATTATATTTAATATAATAAATATATAATATATTAAAACTATTTTGGAGAAAAATATTACATGATTTCTAAGATACCAATCCTTGGTTTCTAGACTATAATAAATATGTAATAACGAATAATTTAAATAAATAGATACATCTTTTATAATTAAATGGTTTTCAAACAAAAATTACCATACCAATAATTGGTTAAATAACTCATATTATTAAAAATTGTATATTAAACTATTCACCTAAAAAACATATCTATTTGAAAAAAATATAAAAATATAAAATTATGATTATATAATATTAGTAAATAAATAAATGGTATTAAAATTATCAAAATAAATTTCTCAAATTTTAAAATTCAATATTTAAATAAAAACATAAAATATACAAGAAAACATATCATTTTAGAAAATAGATTTTAAAATTTTAACATTTTTTATTATTTTTTCCTATATATTATTAATTTATTTTTTTTTTAATAAATTATTCATATTTTAAATATATTTTATTATTATTTTATAATAATTTACTTACCCACTTTAAATAAAAAAACTCTTTTATGAATATTCATTTTTACATATAAAATTATTTCCATAGTTTTTTGGATATACTAATAGAATTTAATTATGTTTTTAAAGTAGTATTTAATTTAATTATACCCATGTTTCAAAAAAAATTTACTCTAATTAATAATTAAAAATTCAATTTTTATGTTTTTATGGTCACATTTAATATTTTTATTTTACCTAAATATATCATTTTTTTATTTTTTGGTTTTTTGGGGGGAGATATCAAAAAAAGTATTTATTTTAGGATAATATATAGTGAAATTTCAATTCATTACATTTTCCAATATGAAAAAAATTTCTTCCTCGCAATTTTATTTATCGAATAGCAATGAGAATAGATAAGGGGATATAAATTATAGGTATGACATGGGATATAATTTATATATATATATCTGTGTGTGTGTGTGTGTGTGTGTATGTATATCAATCATAGAAACATGGGAAATATATTTATTTCCTTAGAGTAGTCTTATCTCTAATATAGAGTTTTAATTTAACCATTTGGGCTAAGATACTACCATTGTTTGGAATCACAACTAACATTATATAATTTTTATCTTGAGGGTTTTTATTATCATCCATTAGTTGCTAAAATATCATCTCTTAATAAGAAATATGTTTCCCTTACTCTAAAAATTTTTCATCTAAGTGGAGGGAATGAATCCATCACTAAAATCATTTAAATTTATCTAGTTGACGAATAATAAGATTTCCATAAGAAACATTCTAATAATCATAATCATTAAATGAAATTGTTATACCATCTGAATATTTCATTGACAATGAAATCAATAAGGTGGTTATTTAATGATGTTATAAAACTTCATAGATATACACGTATTACTATAATCAAATTACAACAAAAAATAAAAAACTATGAATTAGAGGTTAAACGTTTCCTAAATAGATTGATTCACATCAGTATTAGTTCTTTAATATGTATTACATTTTCCTCTTGGTTTTGAAGATTGGTGATGCTCATCATCAAGGTTTTCCCTTGGATTATGGAATAGACATGGACAATTACCATGATTCCCACACATAAAACATCGAATTATTAATAGTACCTTAGGATAAAATATATTTATTTTAATCATGTTAACTAAACTATTAGTTTTCCATTGGTAGATTATTAATTTTGGACCCACACTTCCATATGTAAACAAAATTACAATCCCGTTGAGGTAATTCCCTTGGTGCTTCTTCCTGCATTTTTGATATGTTGAGAATTGGGAATTTTTTATCTATCATCTCTGTTACATCATCTTACATGAGAATCCATATTTATCTTATTTTTTAATTTTTTTTACAATAACCATGATCAAATTATTAATAATTGTATAAGATTTCTATTTTGGAATAATCACATGGTTTCTCTTGACAATCTACATTTCAATGGGTTTTTCATTAATGTGATATCAAAATAATCCTTCAAACCCATTCTTCCTTATAGTTCTATCCATTAATAAAACCAAAATGGTTGACATGAGTAACAAAACATTAACCAAACATGCTAATTATCATAATTAAAAAATAATTTTACCCTTAAACTGACTTGTTTTTTATATTATCATGATGGCCTATAGTTACATTATTTCATCCAATATTAATCTTTGTTTAACATAAGTTACTTTATGTTGGATTATATTATAATTCAAAACCTAATCTATCAATGTAACCTGTAAATCATCCCTTCATAGTTTTATTTTAAGGGAATGTGATCCACCAAAGCATATCCCCCAAGAGTGTCTCACCACATGTGCAGTGTTAGGCCCACTCATCGGGCATTATGATGATGATCGAGTAAATTATAATCCCTAACTTTATGGGTAATTAAAAAAAGGTTTTTCTATTCTATAGAGTCTTCCACATTCGAGTATCTATGCAAGGATGTATTTTTAATGAAATACACTTACTAAAAAATGTACCATTATTTCATCATAACATCATATACTTAAAATCAACTTTAGGGATTTTAATAAGGTTATCTTTCTCTAATTCCAATGGTGACTAAAATAATATCCAAAAATAACTAAACCAAACTCTGATACAAACTATAAAGACCCAAGATAAACATACATAACAAATATATTGATAAAAATATTGACAAAATTCAAGGACCGAAATGTTTATTGTCTTCAAAATTGAAAAAAATATTATTATTTTAAATGATATCAAACATTTTCAATAAACTAAATCCCCTATTAGACATTACATGAGGAATAATCATATTAAAATATAATGTAATAAAAAAACATGAGAATGGGGGAGATCAAATGCTCAGTAAAGGATATGAAGTCAAACTCTAAAATTGTTAGATCATAAACATGTTGGAAATCAAGAATGAGGAAATGTATCTGATTTAAAATAACATTAATAAATAAGTGTTTTCCACAATCCTGAAATGAGTATGTATCATATAAAATGATAACACATTATTCTATAGGATACATATATAAAACATGAGTTATATAACATGATCCATGAAATATTGGAAAGAAAGTGGTAGAATCCCACATATAGTATTTATTATGTTTGCGAACCAAACTAAATATCAACCCATTCACATGTAAAATTGTGAGTAAATTTATGTTCTATCTCAGTGACCCATATTGAGCCTATATAATCACCAACCTCATCACAAAAAAAATTGTGATTAGAGATAAACTCCATGATAGTCACCCCTTGTGAACATAGATACTCAATTACATATTCACGTAACATTTTTATATCATGAGATATGAGTAATTTTCAAATGAATATTAGGGATATATAAGTATCACCCCACTCAAAATCCATAAATTTTTATTATATGTTAAATATGACCAACACATAATACAATAAACCATAGAAAGAAAAATTGGTTTTATGACATTCTCCAATGGATCTCATAAAATAACATCAAAAGAAATATAAGATTTTATAAAAACCTGTTTTCCCAAATAAAACAAATTATAATACAAATTAGATCATAAATCATGATATAGTACTTCATTGAAGGTAAATACATTATATTCTATGATAATGTTTAATCAAAACTTTTAATAAAATAATTTCTTTAAAACCTTGACAATTGGTTATAAAATAGTGTTTAAATAAATTCACAACAATATATTCTATAAAGATTCAAAAATATTTTTAAATACTTTTTTTCTTAAATAAATATTATTACATGAATAATTTTCCATTATAAAAAAAATTTATAAGAAAACAATATAATATTTAATATTAAAATCATTTTATATCAAAAAAAACATAGTTTAACAAAACCCACACCACTTTAATAGTTCATAAAACATAATTTTAAAATTTGGTAATGATAAATATGATGGTAAAAAGAGATATATTATAATAAATTTCCAAAAATTAAAGATTAAATTTTGTGCAAAGATAAAATATGGACATGGAAAAGAAATTCTTATTACAGAATATGAAAATAATTCTTTTAAATCACACAATTTATAAATGATGTAATTTTGGAAGTAAACATGGATAAAAAAATTAAATCTCCATAAAATGAGAATTTTTTTACATAACATCATAATAGGTATTATTATAACCAAATTTTAATGATAATTTTGAATAAATAGGAATATAACTCAATGAAAGGGAGTTGAGTTATCAAAACGATTACAACTTTAGTAATACTTGAATCAAAAGTAATTATAAGCTAAAAAATAATATTGATTTATAAATACCATTCATTAAGTAAAGTATTATAAAAAAATACATTACATGATATTATATACACCGTTTAGAAAATAAATAATTTCATAATATTAAGACATGCCTCAATGAAGAGAAATCTACATGAAAAAACCACACCATTAGTTTCAGTTGAATCGCCCTTTCTCTAACCTCATATATAAAAAACATAACTTTCTTATTCTCATATTTAAGTTAATTTTTCACATAAAAAAACAATATAAACATAATTTATTTCGATACTATTTAATGATATTAGAGTTCGATATTTAAAACATAAAGACAAAAAATAAATTAATGATTCTAGAAACATGAGTGTTATATAAAAGGGACCATGAAATGGGTTTAATGAGTGATAAAGATATTATCTAATAACTATGATACAATTTTTATAGTAAAATAATGATTTTGAACATGTGTATTGATAATCACATGGAATCCTAAAGTATTATATCAATGGAAGTGCCTGAGTTAAAATGAGGGAGAGTAAAAATGAGTGATTTTGGTAGCATAACAACAGGACAAAATGTTTTTAAAGAATGATTTTTAATGATATTAAAGGGTATTACCTCATTAAAATAGAATAATTTTAATATTAAATTGTTAATTATGACCATATGAAAGAATAATTAATTGAATCTAAAAGGTCTCATCAAAAAATAATCGCTTGAATCAAAGACTAGGAGGAGAAGAAGAAATTTTAACTTACAAATTAGATTCTTAAAGATTGGTATGAATCAATAGAACTGTAAAAAAATAATTTTGATCAATTTATAGATTGATAGGTAAGGTAAATTCATCATAAATTCCTTTTTATATATATTTTTATGAGTTAAACAGTGGGAGGGAGCTCTATTTATAAGTGAAAAAGATTTGATTTTATAGAAAACTAAAATTAGGGAGAGGGTACAAATTAAATCACATGGGTATTTGGAGATTCTTGTGATTTACAATAATTTGGTGTATAAATGATAGGATACACTTTTTTGAATGACTATAGTACCTGGAAAGTCATATAGAATGTGTAAGTAACCTTTTAATTATAAAAAATTAGAGATACATTATTTATATATGTTTACCCTCAATAAACATGATTAAAAATTATTCATAGCAATTATTTGGTCACTATAATTATAATATGAACATAATTAAAAAATTTATATATTATTAATATAAATTTTTACTAAATTTATCATAAATAAATATCTAAATAGGATAAAATTTCCTTTTAAAATAAAATGTAAAATATGTTGAAAAACTATTTTGGGTGAAAAAGTTGTTTTATTCATTAATTATTCATTATATTATTTAACATTGATTTAAATTTATATATTTTTTGTTTAATATATATATACATATACATTATATTTTAGTGTTAATTTAAAATAGATCCATTAATTAGTAATAAATTAACAATATTTAGGAAATTATTATCCCTGAAAACAATGAGTTAAAAATAGATGATCTGTAAATACTGATTATAAATTTGGAATACATTTTTATTTAATTTTTTGCTGTATTAAATATAAATTTTAATATAATAATTGTATCATTTATTAAAACATTTTTTTGGAAAAACATATTTCCTAATTTTTAAAAACAATTCATAGGATTTTAAGTTATAAAAAATATTTAAAAATTTTAAATTTAAATAATTAAATGTTTTTTTAATTAAATTGGTTTCATAAATTTTTTTGTCATACTAATGATTGCATAAAAGCCATCATATTAGTGAAAATGTTACATTGCATTATTCCCCTAAAAAATGTTCATTAAAAAATCAAAAATATATTAAAATATTATATTATTTTTGATAATAAAACAAATTTTGTGCATATTTGGAAATTAAATTTATAAACATTTAAAATTCAACATAAAAATAATTACCCATAAAATAGTGGAAAATTGTCCATATTGAAAAATATAATTTAAAAATTGTAACTATTTTTTATTCACTTTTCCTATCAATTACTATTTAATTTATTGGTAATATATTGTTCATATCATAAATATATTTTATTATTATTATTAAGTCATAATATTCTTATATTCTTGAAATAAAATACCAGTTTGAAAAAAATATGATTTTAATCATGAAATTATTTTCTTATGGGTTTTAACTATACTAATTGAATTTAATTAGTATTAAAAGTAGTATTTATTGTTATTATACACATATTCCATATTTTGGATACTCTTATTTTTACTTTATAATTTAATTTCTAGGTTTTGATGATTACATTTTTTTATTACATATGATATATTTCGATTTTGGTTTTGGTTTGGTGTTGTGTGAAGAGTAAGATATCAAACAATGTATTTAATTATGTAAAATATAAATTAAAATATCATATCATTACACTCACCTAGGTCTTTTACTTGTTATTTTAATAGTATATATCTCTATCATTTTGGTATCTTAGAAAGTTATTATAGTGGTTTTTCTTATAATAGGACCAGGAACATTCTATTAGACCTGAGTTTCTTTCTCACCACTTATATCATTTAGGCAATGAGATCTATGGGGAAATTTTAAAATATGTTTGATAAGGGATTTACTATGTTTAATTCAAATTTATTCCATAAGTGGATATATTTTATGATTCTTTATCTACTGTTAGATGGAATCTATTTTCATGACATCACTAAGAACGGTTTAACTCATACCCGTGTTGGGAAAAGCTATAATCTACTTTATAAGAAGAATATTTAAGCCAATGGATGAGTGTGTAATATATTACTCTCATCCCTCTTCGAGAATATGTTTACATGAGTTATTAGTAAAATAGATAATGAAAAAATGAATAAACTCTATGATATGTATGTGGGGGAAGCTAATGTATACATTGTTATAATTATATCGGGATGAATTCAGAGATACCCAAATGGGAAAAGATGAAATAGTGGATGAATTCTCATTATAGGTGAACTAAATGTTATACATGATAAAAATACAAATAATATATATTGATCATTATACCATGGGGAATAAGATAATAAAATCCATCTTAGACAAATCTGACATGAATATTTATACCGTAGAGAATCAACAGTAAAATTATTAAACAATTGATATCATACAAAATATCCTGATATCTTATGAAATGATAAGAGGGAAATCTTTAATGATAGAAGAAAAATTATATATCTATATAACATTTAAAGTATCAAAATTATTTAAATGTATTGAGATGTATAAATATAATGGGTAGGAATCCAATGTAATAGATAATGTTATTGGTTTCAAAAATCTTATATAATTATTCTATAAAGGAAGAAAACTGTATAACATAAATATAGGGGTAAGAATATATTTATTGGATTACATTATTGAATGATTGGACAATTTCTAGTAAACTTTATTAAAAAAATAAGATGATAATAATGATTCCAGTCCTAAATGTCCATCAAGAAGAATTAAGGTGGATAGTGGTAAAATTTAGAGAAATTTCATCAAACTAATAATAAATGAAAAAATCCAAATAAAGAGGGAATTCTTCTTAAAATTTGTGGACACCTCTACTGATGAACAAACTGAAAGATATAAAGGGGACTCAAAGGATGTTGGAATAATAGATTTCATGGGAGAATTAAACTATCTCAACAATTCTTTGTGTGAAGAAAAGGAATTGTGTAGTTAAGAGGAAGAAAGTAGTGATGAAGAATCACCAAAATTGATTCAATTAAGGATAAATATCTTGGTTTACCTAATGAAATTAGAAATATTGATAAGGAAAAGAAATTTTTGATGTCTATGAATGATTCATTTAGGAAATATCTTGATGGGTGAAAAAAAGACATTATTGATATGAAAGTGGAATTCACATAAAGGATGGGAGATATAACTATAATTCTTGATTCCAGTGATAAGATACGTGAAATTACCAAAAAATATTATTTTGGAGAATGAGGATATAAAAACACTTGAGGTAGATTCAGTTAGTAATTAAAATTATTTTAGGATCACTCAAAATGTGTTTTAAATTAATTTTAATAAAATTGGTGAATTCTCCATATTAAAGGATATTTTTTCTAATGCTAATAAGAAACACAATGAATATCCTTTGGTACTATGAAGTATTTGTTTTGAAAAAAAATTTTAATTCAGATTGTTGTAGTAGATATAAATCAATGAATAAATTTGTTTCACCACCTATTTTTCTAAAATTGAATGTCTCTGAAATTAATCATGTTTCTAACAATTATGAAATCAATGTGGTGGGGGATAATAAAAAAATTAACTTTAGATTATGGTTATAATCATAGTGAAGTAAAAAAACCATAAAAAAGGATGTCTAAAAGAATGTATTGGATATTTCATTGGATAGAAAATTTTTAATATATTGTTTTCAAAAAATCTATTCCCTTAGAATATTTTCCATTGATGGAAAATTTGGTAACATACCAAACCAGATTAACCTAAATCGTTACTAAATAGGACCAATACATACCATATTCATGCCTCCCCATATTCCAGAAGTTTTCAACTAGTGGAATGGATCTCTGTATATCATAGGGAGAATATACACTATCATATAAAGGAAACCAAATATAACATTAAAAGAAATATCAATAAATTTTCATCACCACAAAATAATATCAGATGTATAGTCATCACAAATATATTTTAGTAAATATTATATTTCTACCCCCATGAAATAACCATATTTTTTATTATACATTTCATTATTGTTATACATGATATAATAGAATATCTCACTTACATATAATATAAAACTGATCCAAAAAGGTTAATAAGTGTAAGGAGATACCTATATAAGTTTATCTTGAGTCTAGGTATCATCCCAAATCAAAATTTGACATGATATCCCAACTCATCTATCCCAAAATGTATGGTCCTTTTCCTTACTTGGGTCCTGAAACATTAAATATTCCCTAGTATAAGGGTACATAAGAATGGTATGATTATGAAATAATGTTGATCACAAGAGAAGTGATGGGAGATGTGGAGACCTTGGGGTGATTTTTGAGACCAAAGTATACATTTCAGAGATACACTACTAAAGAATATTCCCCAAGTCTCTTATTATTATTTTCTACTGAAGGAAATTTTAAAAAGATATGGATTATATATGTTTAATGGGATATTTTTTTTTTCAATACATAAATCATAAGCAAACTCACATAAAAGAAATTTTATTATCTGATTTGAATATTTTTGAAGAGTTTAAATGATTTTATAATTTATTTGGATCATTAAAAAATATTTAGAAGTTTTTTTTGTGACTAAATAGGTTTAAGTCTGAAATACGGATAAATATAGATTCATACATATGATTTTAATAAGATATATTATGAGAAAAATAGAAAATATATTTTATGAATAATATATTTCAACAACTGTAATATTTATTTTCTATATGGGATATTATGAATTAGAAAAGGAACAAGTTATCCATATATATGTAGGATGATTAAAAGGAGAACATAATATATTACACAGAGTTTATAATGTTAAATTAAATATATTTGGATAATATGAATGATACTTTCATAATACGTATTATGTTTTTCTACCTCCAAACTAGAAAATTTGAAAATGGAAATCTTTCATGAATATATAATATCCTTTTTTGAAGGTTTTATACTTGAATTCAGTTAAGTAAAAAATCATATCTAGTATGTGATTTGTTTTTAGGTGTTCAAAAATCATACATATGAATATATATTTTTTCATTGAAGCTTAGATTTGGTAAATTTAGTGAATTTTTAATATATTTTATTGTGAATACATATGATGTTTGAGAATCTGTATGTTATGTTTTGATAGGTATGATATTGAAGCACCATATGTAGGATGCTTTTGATGATCAATGTAGTTATGCAGTAAAGAGGAAAATATTTTGTTACACATAAGATGTCCATTTTGATACGTTGTAAGATTTTATTTATGTATATGATACATAATATAGGATAATAAAAAGTTTTTTTATATTTGTAAACATGGATAAAATTATAAAAAAAATAATTTTGATGTAAAATAAATAGGATATTTGTGAAAATTTGGAAAAATAGATTCTATATGATGAAAAGAGTTGATGATACAAACTATTGGAGAAACATACCCCACACTATGAATAATTTCATTGCATCATGAAGGATGTTATAAGTTAGGATAACTATTTACCCATGTTTTAAATCTTTTTTTCATCACCAGTTATTCATGTATACACAAATATAGATCCAATTACTGTGTCAGAGGAATAATAAAGTGTTTGGAGATGAAGAAGTTGATATTAGTTGATGTTAGTTATTTTTTAATATTTTCTTTTAATTTTTATTTCTTTATAAATTAAAATAAATTTTACATGATAAATAATTTTCCATGTACTATGAAAATATTATGGATAATAATATGTGAAAAAATTAAACACATTGACTTCAGAAAAGTGTTATAAAGGAATTAGAATAAGAGGATACTTTATGATGTGTAATTATAATTATAAGAAGAGGAATATACAAAAAAGTGATAACACAATTTTAGTTTGATCTAGTTAAAGACTATCATGTTAATGAAAACCCATTTTTATATAAATATATCTTAGGAGGATAACTTTACACATTTGGGATAATTATGTGTATCATGATTTCATGGATAAATCATAGTCTCTTGTAATCCACATGATGAAACTAGTGTTCTATATTCTATCATATGATTATAGACCATTCCAAGGATTAAACTTCTTGTTTTGAGACATTAAACATATAAAATATATTGTCCATGATTTTATTGTTTGTTATTATGATTTTGAAAGTAATCTAAATTAACACTTAAACTAGGAGAAAAAGATTTTTCTATAAGAAAGATAAAAATTATGTGAAATTCCTTGATCACCCCTAGTAATTTCTGATTTAACTTTAGGTTCCTTTTCATGTTGTATAAAATTTTGGATCTCTTTATTTTGATTCTCATTTTTTAGAAAAAATATTTCTCTTTTATTTAATATTTTTTCATTGAATTTATTTTATAAATATAGAAAACGGAAATTCATTATATATTATGTGGATTCATACATTTGATTAAAAAAATTACTATATATGGAAAGATTCACTACTATAATTTGAGGTCATTTCCAAGCCTCTTAATTAATATTTTACTACAACTATTCGTATAGAGTAATTTCGAGCATCAATACAAATGGTTTATAAAAAACTGTTGCTATTCTGAATCTTATAATAATTGTTTTCTAAAACCACTAGTATAGGGTGTCGTAATATGTTCCATGGCCTACCCTCCACCCCTACCCACCTCGGATCCATAATACCCCAACCATGGGTGGTGGCCATCCCTATATTCATCCCCAAATATCTTGCCTCATTCAATTATTGTTTTTATTATGTTCTTATTCAACATAAAATTTTTGAGTTCTAAATCCATAATATATTCTTCTGACAGTCATTTTCATTTTTATCTACATATCTTTTCACCACAGTGCTCTTTATTACACAATAATTCAAGATTTATTACATAATAGTTCGCATAATAAAACCTTTATGATTGGTAAGTATAGTTTCTTTGGGAATTTGGTATATAGAGTGACATATTAAACATTGTATACAACAACATTGTTAAAAAAATCCTTAATATGCTTCTAAAATTCAATAGATTTTTAATGTTTTGGGGTTAACCTGGGGACATATATGAGAAAGGGTTGATCTATAAAGCCTAGTAATGGAATAGACATGGAATAATGTGATGAATGTAATACATGTTATATAATAGGAATATCATTTGAGTATAAAAGGAGTGATAATTATAAACATGAATAATGATTCATGATATAGCATGATAACATAATGACGGCATGAGAAATGTGTAAGGACCTTAAAACATTGCATCATAAACATAGGTAATGGAAATATTCTATGAAATAATGATTGAAAAACTATTTTTATGGATTAGGTGCACTTACTAATCCCTTTAATGAATCCCCATCAGAATAAAACAATACCCAATGCATTGTTGGACTACATAATTCAAGGATCTCCTATCACTTTCATTTATTTCTCATGGTAATGTTCTTCACATAGATCACAAAAAATGGATTCATTTATCATTATAATTTAATCTATGAGTAGGGGTTTTGGAATAAATACATGTATCCACCCAATAAATGAATTATTAGTTCATTAATTTGAACTTCCTTGATAAGAAATGGGTGGGTTTTTTAACAACACAATTGTTTTCCATCAAAAATCACAGTGAAAGTTTGACAACATAACAGGTTTCATTTAAATTTTCGTAGAAGGGATTATTCTTATTGAAATGGGTATCTCAAAATTTAAAAATAAAATGAATTGTAAGGGGGTATGGAAGAACATATCCCATCATTAGGAGTTTTATAAAAAATATATAAGAAAGTGAAGAAAGTTGAATAAACATGAGAAGGAGATGTTCCCTTAACATGAGAGTGTTATTCAAAAAAATTTGGAGGAGATTATTGAGAGATTCAGGGCATCATAGGAGGACTATAGAGAGGGGAGGAAACAGTAAGTATTTTCTATATGTATTTTTATTGGAGATAAATGGTATATTATGTGGTTTTATATAGGGAAAGAGAGGGGATTTCTTTATTATTTCTTAAATTTACATTTTGGACTATATATAATAAAATAACCAAAATCGTATGCCTCTACATTGTTTTTGGACAAGGATTCATCTAAAGTGTTGTGAATTATGAAATTTATATGTATAACTTTATAACATATTAAAATATTACACTTGGTGATTTGGATGTGATTTATACTCATAAAGAAATGATTTTAAAACATAAAAATTTATTATATGTATTGGTGGAATAATAAAGGCTTTAAAAATTAATCAAAAAAACCAAATATTAAATTATTTAAAAGTGAAAACATTTATTTGGTCATGGATACCATTTATAGTACTTATTACATCATTTTTTGGTCATAATGATGTTATAAAACACGTCATATTTCTATACCCTATTTAATTTTTTCCCAAAAATTTGACTATATCTGATAAATATGAGAAATTAACCATTGTATAATTTTTATCTTCTGATTCAAAAAATAATATTCATTTTATCAAAACATTTTCCTAAATATATGTATTTTCACTTTACAAATATAATCTATATTTATTGATGAAAGAAACGTTTTCTGACAATTCCAATTTTTGAACCCTTACAATAATTACATTTGAATTCATAAAAATTATATAGTCATTTATTATTCATAAAAATTATTTAATAACTAAATTTTATGAAGATTAAAAAATATTTCCTTAATAAATTAATTAATCAAAATAAATATCTTTATTGAAATTTATTTTTAATTAAAAGGTATAAATTATATATTATAAAAATAAAATAAATCATTTATAAAGTAACAATAATAAAATAAAAATTATATTCAGAATTATATATAATATACATATTCATCTTGTGAGGGTATTAATAAATATCCCTTTAACACACCATAAAACACCATAAGATTATGGTGCACGACGGTGACACATTCATGGGGTGGTTCCGTGTACATGGTTTTTGATGTGATATCTATGAGGTTGAACTTCTCCCATAAATAGTTTATATTATATTATACTAAAGTAGTTGGATATTAGATTTTTCTTGGACAATAAGAAGTCCTACTCGTAGTATCGACCATGGAAGCTCTTATAAATGTGATTCATAGGGTACAATCTAACAGGTTTATGCCTTCACATCCTTTGTATGTTTCCATTGGATTTGTTAAAAAATAATATTTATACTAATCATAAATTTATAGTTAAATTACTATATTGTCCTTGTTAATGATGAATAAAGGTATTTTGAATATTATAGGATGTAATAAAATCAAATAAGTGTATGTTTTTTATATATTAATAATATATAATAAGATATTTATTAAATCAAAAGGGGAATTAAATGTCTGAATGTTCGTGTCATTACAATATTCACCCCTTTAGAAATTTTTCCCTCAAAATTTCCCTTTATCATACTAATATAGATGAGGGTAATTCTATTTCATCACTTTCATTGTTTCCCGTGTTTCTTCTTCAGACTTTTGGTTTCTTCACAACACTTTGACCAACATTATTATCTTATTTTGTAGAACATTATCTCTCTGATCGAATATTTTCACTAGATTATTCTAATATGAGTTATCATTATAAAATGGTACAACATATGGATTTATTAAACGTGATGGGTATGGTATGTTCTTCTTCAAGAGGGATACATGGAATACACCATGTATTTAAGATAATTTAGTATTGGGTTCTAGTCAATAAGCCACCGCTCCAATTCAATTGTGGATCACAAAGGGACTGATGTATCTTGGATGTATATTTACTTTCATCCAAAAAAAATGAATTTCATCCTTGGAGATAGGTGAATTAAAACCATATCTCCAACAAAAAACTCATGGTCTCATCAATAATTTTCAGCATAGCTCTTATGTAGACTATAATAACGCTTTACATTCTGCTGAATGGTCTTCTCATTTTCCAATATTTCCTTAACCATTTTATGACCTAGTAGATTATTTTCCCCAAAATCATCACAACGTAAAGATGTTATATATATTCCCAAAAATAGCTTTATAGGGAACCATTTTTATGCTTGACTGGAAACTATTAGTATATGATAACTTGACCAGAGCGAGATTTTTATACCATCCTTAGTTGAGGTCATTTCAGTATGCTCTCATGAATTACTCATGTTTCTAGATAGTCTACTCATATTATCCATCATTTCAAGGGAGATAAGTCATGATAAAGAAAAACATAGTATTTATAACATGTTACATTTAAATAATGTCGAATAATTTTCCAAAACATCAATATAAATCATGGGTCACGATCAGATTATGTAACATCCCAGGTAAATAAAGAACATGAATTTTTTCATATTTATTAATATTTTTGAATTAAATATTAATTCTACATTAAGTAGGATACTATGTTAGATGGCGTACCTGATACACAATAATGGGATTCTTTGAAATCTTACGTTGCATACAACTAATATAATATTATTATTTTAAATGGTAGTTAACGCCTAGCTGTTGTATTGGAAAGAATGAATTAAACTAACTAAAATATAATTAAACGTGATTTTATAATATTTTAACATTTATCTAATAAAAGTTAGTGGCTCAAAATATGTAATAAATTTGATTTTAAGCATAAATACTCTAATATTGACTAACAGGTCGATTAACTGCCTTTTAATGGAGAACCCTCTTTAAATCTAGTTTTGTCACTTTTATATCATCTATTTGAAAAAATAAAATTGATTTTTACAATTAGGACACAAAAATTTTCATTGAATGAAATTTTGGTATTTCTCTAATAAAGTTCATTCTTTAATGAATAGTGAAAAATATCGTATTTTAATTCAAAAGTGCCTATTAATATAATGCATTTATATTGTTATATTATCGTTTTAATTGGTTATAAAGTGTAATTATAATATATTTTTACCATTTAATATAATTTTGGTCATTGTATGTAATTTCATGTTTAAATTGGACATAAACAAGTGTCAATCTTTTGATAGTTATTATTTCTTAAAAACATGCTATTTGTTTTAACAACGGGAATTAATTTTAAATTATGTTCTGCCACTAATGTGTCTTGAATTTGAAAAAATTGATTACATATTTGGAATCAGTAGGTCCAAATTGTGTAAATATGTAGCTTTTATTTTTATAAATTATGAATATTTACTTCTGTAAGTATTTTTTTTACCATGATTAAAAGGTAAAAATAATAAATAAGGATAAAATATAATATTATAATATTAGTAAATTACCCTAACATGTGTCATAATATTATTTTCGAATACATATCCGACCTTGGTCATCCATGGGTCGAATTTGGGACCCCATTGAGCCACATGGGAGTAATAATGACATTTTATATTAATTAATTTATAGTTACGACAAAAATGACATAAACAAATATCTTTTAGTAAATAAATTTTTACATAAGGTTATATAAGTTATCATTTCTAATATAAATATTACATGGAAAGATAAAAGTATTTCCTACATCATGGTTTTTTTATTTATAATTTTTTGACATCGAATAAATTAAATTATTTATGACAAAATAATGATGTAATATTTACTTCATTAATAAATGATTTAAATAAATAAGATTATAAATAATAAAACAATATCCAAATCCTATAAAATTATTATTGGATTATTTTATTTCAATAAAGAGTCATCTTAAAATTGATATTAACTAATATTTTACCTTTTGAAACTGAAGATGAGATTATAATAAAATAAATGTTTCAAATATTCCTAAAGATCCTTTCATCTCCCTTAAAAAAAGCCCTCACTTCTAACCTATTTCTCAAACTTCTCAAGCATTTGGATCGTGAAACCTCTGCTCCAATAAGCTCCCAAGATACCTCTTTTTATCCTAGAAGCATTAAAGTATGCATAAAACTCATCAAGAAAACATTTTGCTTCAATCCAAAGGGAGTCACCCGATTTAAAGGTAATGTCTTCTCTTAAGTTCTTTTGTTTTATTTTACTTCTAAAACACCATAAACTATTTTTATTCCTTTATTTTATAACAAAACCAGTTTTTTAAATATACTATGATGTTGTTATGGGAATTATTCTAACTACACTTACACACACCTCCATCAAATGGGTTAAGAACATATTGTTTCTGTGTATGGAAAACTAACACCTCACGAAGAAATCATTGTTCAATTATCTCCTACCGCCTCTAATGGTGGCCATTATGATGAAACTATATTTATATACAATAAATATTATGTTTTTTTATTTTATATGATCCTGTAATTTTTATTTAAATACATACCTTTATTCCTTCCAATATGATAAACAGGATAATTTTATTTGAGGAAGTGTGGACTACCGCCCCCTCAAGGTGATATGATTCGTTCTTGACATACATGGAACGTATAAATACGAAGCTAATGAAATTATGTAACATATATATATCATATGATATTATACTATAATTATAATATACCTATTCATCAGTAAGTTTTCATTCCATTAAATATTAAATAGAAATGAAAGTAGCATTCATTCGTACGTACGACTTACCGTCTCCATGAATGGTGCATTTCATTTATTTTCTCCAAATGTTATGTAATATTATAAATATATATATATATAATGGATATATATAATATATATGACATATAAATAATTAATTTCATTTTGGAGATAATGGATTTTTGACCACGTGGAAAAATTGTAATTATAACAAGTTCATTTTTAACTCAAATTCCGAACATCGACAAAATGTCTGATATGAAATGAAATAATTAACTAACTGTAATTTCAATGTTATAAGTGATATAAATGTAATAATAAAATTTTAAAAGGATATCAATCGTGTATAAAATAAATTATGTTTATAATTCAGGAAGAACAAGGAACATACGAGTCAAGTTGGACACCAGGTAAGGAGATTTCTTATCTCGCTTTTAATTCCTTGAGATTTGCATTGTTCACCACTTATTTATTGCATGTTCTGTATTGTGTACAGACATTTGATACATATTATCATGATTTGATTTATATTCATGTTATTTTGTTATTAATTTGGTGGTTACTAACTTTTCTAATATGACTCGATTGATTACAACTTGGAAAAGATTTTTTATTTCACTTTTTACTCCCGTGATATTCATGCTATATTAGACACTATTTCCTTTTTTGTGGTGGATGTACTGCCCATTATTGTATTATTTGTGTAATATTATTTAATTTATGGGTATTTAAATATTAATTTTGTGATATTTATTTCATGGGGTGTATGTTTCGTAGGTTACCAAATCGGTAAGGGGACCTTTCACCCTCCTCTTTTTAAAAGACTTCTTTTTGTTATGTCTTTTAATATACATCTTATTATAGTGGAATATGTTCTTATATATCCTTATTGATGTAAATTTTATGTCCAAGTAATGATATATCCTTCTCTCTATCATTAAATTATTTTCTGAATTTTAATGTGACGTTGTAAGGCTGTCGATTTTCTATAAGAAAACTTCTTAACCCAATTTCAATTTACGGGTTAAACATATACTTCTTCATTATGTCATGATATTAATATGTGTGAATAACCTCTAATTTTTTTAGACTTAATATCCACTTATATTGGGTTTATTTATATTTTTCACACATAATTATGTAATTGGATTATTCTTAATATAAAGATACCATCTTTATAAGAGATTCCGTCTCAATTTACATTTCCATTGAGACATCATTGTTGACATGAACAAATTCACTCTTATATGGTATATATATTTTCCTTTGGAATATTATGTAATGAATAACTCTATTATCATGATATTATTATGTTCTGATAAAATTTTATTCCTCAATTATTTGTATTCCAGGGTCTCCCATTTTGTTAAAAACTCTTTAACTAAAATATCATTTTAAATTTTTTAAAGGTTTATTCTTCTAAATCATTCACATTAATTTAAATGTTTTAAAAATGGTTTTAAGGATTTATTCAAATGGAAATGAATGTTTTGAAATTTAAATTTATTTCAAAGGCTTCAATGTGGTATGAGCCACTTTGATTCAAAAATATCTTTATTTAATATTTTAAATAGTTTTGATAATGGTTTGACAAAAATTTTATTTTGTCAATATTTTTAAATGATATATTGGGATTTTAATGTAGAAATGTTATCTTTCCATTATGTTTGTTTTATGGGTTATGAATATTTTATGGCTATTGGGAATTGTTTACGTATATGGGTGGTTCCGTGATAATCCTAGGGAGGGTGATCCCAAGATAGATCTCCAATGCATTGGGTAATGTGACGGAGGTAAACATTAATGTTTCTCATATGAGAATTATGGAATATACTGTGACAGGTATTCCAAATGTGAATCCCTCTATAGTTGTGATTGCTACAATGTAAGTATGTTATTAATGTCTTAAGTTACCTTTATGATTTATCAATTCTATGTGTTGTTCATAAATCTTATGATTTCATGAGGTGTGTCATGATTGAAAAGTATGGTTTTATTGTTTTTTATTTATTAATGGGATAATGTATTCCCTCCGTATTTTATATCCCTTACTGTGCTTTTTATTCTCATTCCATGTTTTTTAAATGTTTTCCACAGTACATAAATATGAATAAGGGTCAAGTATGGGATCGGGGAAAATTCATGATGTCTAAAACATGGAATAAGACATGACTCTTTATTTGAAGAGTTTTTATTTATTGAAAAAAATGGATATAGAGTATAATTTTCTACATGTAATATTTACGTTGTTATGTAAATGTTATGACCGAATTCTCTAAAACTCTTAACCTAAAAATATCCTCAATGTGATTTATTCATTTAATTCAATATTATGTAATGATAATGGCATGGTCCTTATAGTTGGAATCAAAGGTCATTTTTGACAACATTAGGGATTAAGAGTTTTCGTTAAACTCATGGTTAGTCCCTATGTCTATTATTTCAGTTAATTCATTTTTTATAACTATATGAAGATCAAGGAAAGTATGTTACAAATGGACAGAAGAATATCTCAAAATACATTCCTATCTATTCCTGATTACTTGCTTGAAATAATAATTGCAAAGTCATGTTAGGATGATTGTGAAAATTTTTCTAACATACAACTCACATGAAAGAAATTTTTTGAGATATCAAACACCTCCACTATACCCTGATATCATCGTGGATCATGGGTTGTATTTAATCAAATCTTATTTTCACAATATTATCATATTTTTAAGACAGGTAAATATTTTCAATGAATTTTCAAATATTTTACCTTATCAAAAAATTTTGAAGCATATTTTGATTTTGAAAAAGGCGTTGAAGAAGGAGACCATTACGTAACCTATTTATATTTGCTTTTACAATGTAGTGTCTTAGTAAATACCTATTGTATTTTAAAAGGACCATTAATTGAATGTTTCAACTCAAATTTGATCCTATTGTTTTATAGAAACCATGTTTTATCAAATGTTTTGAAATTATATGTCATATATGATTATTTTCCAAAAACTATTTTTCTATGAATGCCTATACGACCCATGTTGTACAAGGTGTATTTGGAAGAAGGAATAAAATGATTTTGAAGGATCTCTAAATAATGTTTACGATGCATGGACCTTCTACCTACGTCAACAAGATAATGATGAGACCTAGTGGACACCATGATCAAGGTATGATGTTCTTTATTCAAGGGACCATTCCATTTTATCATATGGTGGTTAAATTAAAAAGAATAACAATATATATAAGACATATAGAATTAAGATGTCTAGATCATAATGATTTGGGATAAAAATGAGAGGTATAAGAAAACCCATTGAGGTTAAAACATGTTAGGGTTATTTTTTAGTTTTATAAAAATGAAAAACCATAGGATGGGTGACACCCGTCACATCCAAAAAGCCCCCAGGAATCAAGCACACAACCGAAGGGTGAAAAGGGCGCATTGATTACCACTGGCCTATGTGAAGTCCCTGGTTAGTATGACTTATTATTTTAAGTTAAATAAATTTATGGATCATGAATAAGTTTATTTTTGGAAGTTATGATTTATCAAATGGATATCCTTAGTATATGAAAATTATTTGATGATTAAGTGATAAATGTTTTTTTGGAAGATGTTCTCTCTTTTGGGGAACAATTTATACCTATGGAAAATGGAATACTACGAGATTAAAATTGTGGAGTAATGGTTGAAATATTATTTTTGGAAGAATTTATGTTTTATTTTGGAAATGTGGATATTTGGATTATTTATGGAAATGAATAACCTGTCATAAATAATATGTGATTTGGTTAATTACACTTCATTATGAGACATTAAGAGTATTTGATGTTATTTGAAGATAAATGTTAAGATTTTATGTGGAAGATTATGGGATTAAATCCTTATATGTTTTGGGTTTCAATTTTAGTTTGGATTATTTTGAATAATTTTATGGACAATTATGTATTGAATGGTCTTTCTTGATCTTTTGGTACTTTTTGTTGAATTTTAGAGATTAAGAGTATTATTTTTTATAAAGGATTATACTTTAGTGGATTATATGATATCTTACTAACCATTTTGGTTTTAGATGATTTCTAGAGACAATGGAAATATATATTTCTTCTTTTATGGATTATGTGATTCTCTAGAATATGATTCTTGTGCTTTTGGTGTGACCAAGTCTTTTTGAATGCTCATTTTTTGGAGAAAAGATATGCTTTTTGTATAAACTTATTAAAGTATGAAACTCTAATTGAAGGTAAGTATATTTCATTACGTTTATATTCTATGTAGTAAATGAATTCCTCAAAATTATGAAAAGGAATGTAAAACAAAATTTTTGTTGGTTTATGTTTCCAACTGGGAAATCAAAGACCGTTTAACACATCATAAGTTTTATATTTTTTGGTGGTAAACATTATCCTAATCTTGTTCTCTATAAATCTTCATCAGAACATGACCGTTTGTTACCTCTTCCATATCCATGTTTTCCTAAATGGAATCCGAGTATGGGTTATCTCGGGTGACCTTATTACATATATTTCATTCTTTTCAAGTGATAGTTTTATTGACTATTTTTATGATGTGGGATTTTCAATGTTGTTTTCGAGCCCAATTTCAAAATTGTTAGGACGCAATTCCCAAAAGGGGGGAAGGATGTAACATCCCAGGTAAATAAAGAACCTGAAAATTTTTCACATCTATTAATATTTTTGAATTAAATATTAATTATACTTTATAGGGGACGCTATGTTCGACGGTGTACTTGATACACAGCAATGGATTTCTTTGAAATCTAATGTTGCAAACTAACAATATAATATTATTATTTTAAATGGTAGTTAATTCCTAGATGTTATATTGGAGACAATTAATAAGACTAACTATAATATTATTATACATGTTTGATGAATATTTAAACATTTATCCAATAAAATTTAGAGTCTTAAAGTAAGTAAAGAATTCGATTTTAAGCCTAAATACTCTAATATTCACTAAAAGGTCGATTTACTTCCATTTAATGGAGAGCCCTCTTTAAATATAGTTTTAGTCATTTTTATATGTTCTATGTGAAAAAATAAAATGCTTTTTTAGAATCGGGACACCAAAATTTATTTTTGATGAAATTTTGGTATTTTTCTAATAATGTTACTCTTTTTAATGAGTAGTGAAAAATACTGTATTTTAATTCAAAAGTGCATATTATTCTATTTTATTTATATGGTTATATTATCTTTTTAATTAATTTTTAATTTTAATTAGAATATATTTTTACCATTGAATCTAATTTTGGCCATTGGATGTAATTTCATTTTGAAATTGGACATAAACAACTATCAATATTTTGTTAGTTATTATTTCTTAAAAACACACTATTTGTTTTAACAACAGGAATTAAATTTAAATTAATTTTTGGCACTTCTGTGTTTTGAATTTGGAAAAATGGATTATATATTTGGAATCATTAGGTCCAAGTTGTGTAAATAGGTAAATTTTATTTTTAAAAATTTAAAATATTTACTTCAGTAAATATTTTATTTACCATGATTATAAGGTACAAATAATAAATAAGGGTAAAATATAATATTATAATAATATTAAATTAGGCTAACATGTATCCTAATCCAATTTGATGATATATATCCGACCATGGGAATCCTTGCGTCGAATTGGGGACCCCATGGAGCCACATGGGAGTAATAATGACAATTTATATTAATTAATATAAAGTAATGGAAAAATGACACAAACAAATATCTTTTAATAAATAAATTTTTAAATATGGTTATATAATTTAACATTTTGACTATAAATATTCTTTGAAAATATAAGAATATTTCATACTTTATGGTTATTTTTTTCTAATTTTTGGACATCAAATAAATTAAATTATTTTTTAAACAATAATGATGAAATATTTACCTTATTAATAAATGGTTTAAATAAATAAGATTATAAATATTATAACAATATCCCAAACCAATCCAATTATTATTGTATTATTTTATTTCAACCATGATTCGTCTTAAATTTTATATTAATTAATATTTGAACTTTTTAAACTGAAGATGAGGTTATAATAAAATAATTGTTTCAAACATTCTTAAAGAGACCATCCACTCCCTTATAAAAAGTCCTCACTTATAACCCATTTCTAACACTTCTCAATACATTGGATCATGAAAAATCTACTCCAAAAATCTCCCAGTATTCCTCTCTTCATTCCTATAATCCTTAACGTAGGCCGAAAACACATCAATAAACCCTTTTGGTTCAAACCAAAGGAAGTTACCTGATTAAAATGTAATGTCTTCTCTTAAGTTCTTTTGTTTTATTTTACTTCTCCAACCCCCCAAAATATTTTTTATTCCATTATTTAATAACAAAACCAGTATCTTCAATATACTAGGATGTTTTTATGAGATGTATAAACACATCCAACTAATGGGAGAAAAACATACAGTTTCTGTGGATGGAAAACTAACACCTCACGAAGCGATGATTCTTCAATTATCTCCTACCGCCTCTCATGGTGGCCATTATGATGATACTGTATTTATATATGATATATATTATGTTCGTTTTTTCAATATCCCTCATTAATTTTTATTTACAATCATACCATTATTCTTTCCAATATGTGTAAACACAATAATTTCATTTGAGAAAGTGTCGACTACCACCCCCTCAAGGTGATATGATTCGTTCTTGACATACATGGAACGTATAAAGATGGAGTTAATTAAATTATGTAACATATATATCATATGATATTATATTGTAATTATAATATACCAATGCATAATTAAGTTTTCATTCCATTAAATATTAAATAGAAATGGCAGTAGCGTTCTTTCGTATGTACGACTTACCCTCTCCATGAATGGTGCATTTCATTTCTTATCTCTAAATTATATGTACTTTTATATATATATATATATATATACTGGATATATATTATATATATGATATGTAAATCATTAATATCATTCTGAACGTAATGGAGTTTTGAACACATGGACAAATTGTAATTATAACATATTTATTTTTAACTCAAATTCCGAACATCGACAAAATGTCTGATACAACCTCAAATAATTACCTAACTTTTATTGCAAGGTAATAAGAGATATAAAAGTAATAATAAACATTATAAATGTTATGAATCAATTATAAATTAACTTATTTTTATTATTCAGGATGAACTAGGAACATACGAGTCATGTTGGACATGAGGTAAGGAGATTTCTTATCTAACTTTTATTTCCGTGAGATTTCCATTGTTCACCACTTATTTATTGATTGTGGTGTATTGTGTACTGCCATTTGATATAAATTATCATTATAATATTTATATTCACGGTATTTTGTGATTCATTTGGTGTTAATTAACTTTTCTCATATGACTCGATTGATTACGACGTGGTAAGGGTTTTTAATCTCACTTTTTACTCCCATGAAATTCATTCTATATTGGCCACTATTTCCTTTTGTGTGGTGAATTTACTACCCATGATTTTATTCTTTTTGTAATTTAATTTAATTTATGGGAATTTACATATTTATTGTGTGATATTTCTTTCAATGGGTGTATGTTTTGTATGTTTCCAAATCGGTAAGGGGACCTTTCACGCTCCTCTTATTTAAAGACTTCATTTTGTTATATCTTTTAATTTATATCTTATTAGGTTGGGATATGTTCTTATATAACCTTATTGATATAAATTTTATCTCCATGTAATTATATATCATTTTCTCTCTCATCAGATTATTTTCTGAATTGTAATGTGACAGTGTTAGGCTGTTGAATTTCTGTAAGAAAACTTCATAATCCAATTTAAATTTTTTGGTTAAACATCTACTTCTTGATTATGTTGTGCTATTAATATGTGTGAATAACCTATTATTGTTTTAAACTTAATATCCACTTATATTGGGTGTATTTATATTTTTACCACATAAATATGTAATTTATTTATCCTTAATTTAAGGATACAATCTTTATAAATGATTTTGTTTCAATATACATTTCCATTGAGACATTATTGTTGATATGTACCAATTAATTCTTGTATGGGGTATATATTGTCCTTTGGAATATTATATCATGAATAACTTTATTCTCATCATATTATTAATTTCTTATTAAATGTTATTACTCAATTATTGTTATTCTAAGGTCTCTCGTTTTGTTAAAAACCCTTTTAACTAAAATAACGTTTTAAATGTTATAAAAGTTTATTATTATAAATCTGTCACATTAATATATATGTTTTAAAAATGGTTTCAATGATTTATTCATATGGACATGAATTTTTTGAAATTGAAATTTCTTTCAAAAGCTTCAAAGTGGTATGGGACACTTTATTAAAAAATCAATTTATATAATATTTTAAATAGTTTTGAGAATGGTTTGATATAAGATTTTATTTTTTCAATATTTTGAAATGATATATTGTTATTGAAATGTGGAAATTTTATCTTTCCATTATGTTTGTTTTATAGATTATGATTATGTTGTGGATATTGTGCATTTTTTATGTATATGGGTGATTCTCGGATAAATCATGGGTGGGTGAGCTCGAGATATCTCTCCAATGCATTGGGTAATGTGACAGAGGTAAACGTTAATGTTTCTTATAATAGATTTAGGTAATATAATATGATGGGTATTCTAAATGTGACTCCCTATATAGTTGGAATAGATACAATTTAAGTATGTTATTTATTCCATAAGTTACCTTTATGATTTATTATTTATATGTGTTGTTCATAAATATTATGATTTCATGAAGTGTGTTATGATTGAAAAGTATGGTTTCATTGTTTTGTATTTATTGATGGGATAATGTATTAATTCCTTATTTTATATCCCTTACTGAGCTTTTTATGTTCATCCCATTTTTTGAAATGTTTTCCATAAGACTTAAAGATGAATAAGGTTCAAGTTTGTGATCAAGTAAAAGTCATGTTGTCAAAATCATAGAACTAGACATGACTCTTTTTTTCAAGAGTTATTATTTTATGAAAAAAATTGGATACTGTTTAGAATTGTCTACATGTAATATTCATGATGTTATTTTAATGTTATGACCTAATTCTCTAAAAATTTAAACCTGAAAAGATCCTCAATATGAATTATTCATTTAATTCATGATTTTGTAATTTTTATGGTCAGGTCCTTATAGATTGAATCAATTGTGGTGTTCCATGAAGCCTCACCACTTCTCTAATGTGAATCCTTGTATATAGATCATGTGAGAAGTCCTCCCTATTTTCAACGAAATGTGTAGTCATTATGAGAATATCAAACACATCCCATATATAATTATTTCCACTTAATGTATTTTGAAGACCAATAGAAACTCCATAGTTATTTTTATACCATTTTATATAGGTATGGTTTATGGTTGCATCATTACCATAGATTTTTTCCTTTCCTCATTAACATTCTGATGCACAATATATCTTGACTTAAATTCTGTGGACTTCTTCATTATATTTTCCCACTAATAGTGCTCTTGGAGATCTTGATACATCGTTATGATTCCATGAAGGATATATAAGGTCGAGCTGTGTGAATCATCTAATAACTTGAAATTTATGAACCAAATATAACAACTCTATATTTATTAACATTAAACTCCAAGGATTTATTTTTTTATTATTGCTTCTAATTTTTTCTAAATTCCAGCATTATATCTTTGATCATCCTTTATCATTCCCAATAGGTATGGTAGAACAATAATTTGTGAAACGTATCATGATGTTCCTTACTTTTTTATTCCCATTTAAATCATTTTAAACTCAAAGAATATCAAATCCTTCTCAATTATCATCAATGATAAATTTTAGGATTATTTCTTCATAGATAATCTTCAACTTTTTTCGAATTCCCTAGATGGTAATGGATTTAGTATTTGTAGTCATTGATTAGATATAACTATCTTTGCATGCTTATATTAATCTATTTGGTGGGAATATATAGTTGAGGTTCTTTTGATTTTTATATATCTCACAATTTTCCGAAAAAAGATAATGTTGCCCGATTTTCCACATGAAGATCACTATAGCCAACTCTATATCATGTTCTGTGTTGTTCTGTTCATGAACATTCAATTTTATTAAATTGTAGGCTATAAATTTCTCATTTGGTATTTACATGAAACAAAATCCCTTCCTCAATGTATATTTGAATACCACCAAAACTTCTCCACTCATGGGTAGTATTACCACAGCTATAATGATAATCCTCTTCTTCAACTCCATGATGGTATATTTTCATTAAAAATTCCTAAAAAACATAACTCCCATTTCAGCTATCATGGTTATTTGGTTGGAAAATAATGAAAATTTTCTCCCAAATCTAAAAATAATACGCAGGTTACCCAAGGAAACTACATATTTCTATTAAATGTGTTGGCCTATACCATCCTTAAATTTCTTCTATCATTAAATAATCCACATATATCCCATTTCTTGTGATAATATTCCTTAAGAATGAGGAATCCTTCTAAAAAACATGTATTAGATTTTTTTTACTAAATATTCTCCTTTTGTAAGGTCTTTAGTTTAGTAATAAAATGATCCTTATGCTCCAATTTTTTTTATAGAAATCATTTATTAAGTCTACTATACATTTTTAAAGGTAATATATAAAGACTCTATTCATCATTTACATGAGGATTTTAGGATAATTAGTTAGTTTTAATGGAATTGCTATGAACTCATAGTTCCTATACCTTATACAGCAATAAATCTTGGGGATATCCCACTTCTTCACCCTTACTTGGTAATACTGTGACTAAAGATCCACCTTTGAGAAGTATTGATCTCTGTGCAATGGATTTAACGTCATCAATCCATGGAAGAGGATAATTGTTCATTATTGGTCTTGTTAATCTCACAATAATCGATGGAAATGTTCGTTGAACCATCCTAATTCATGAAAAATAGGATTAGTTCACCCAAAGCTGAAGTCCTTGGCCATCTAAACCCTATATCTAGGTTCTCTGGTAGTTTCTTACTTTTTTTCACAAGTTCCACGACCACTATTATATATGATTTTTGAAAAATTAAAATTCTTAAGTATAAGATCTATTGAGAATTAAACTTCTTAGCTAGTAGGAAGACCATACAATTAATTGGAAAACAAATCAGTATATTCCCTCACAATGGGCATGTCTTCAAATATGGTCCTTTCATTAGATATAATCATTTTCGATAGAATTTTTTTCTTATAAAGAAATAATTTACATGCTTAATATTTTGATGCTAAAGAAGATACATCCATCTCCCTACATTTTTATAGAATCATTTGAGGGGTTTTAATATGTATTATGATTTCATTTTCATAGTAATTTTTGTCGGATCTATATATTGAAATCCAATCCAATCCCATAATCACATCAAATTCCCCCAATGGAAGTTTTAAAATGTTTTCAAGAAAATTAAACACAAAAAGTTTTATAAGGGAGTGGTTAAATACTTGGTATGAAATAATTTTCCCATTTTCCATTATCACTAGAAACCCTACATATATGATTTGTGGTGGTGATTGAATAGTTCTAATTTACAATATTGATGTCAAGGAATATGAAAAATAGGAATCAAAATATAATTTCTCTATTCATGAATAAATATCTAGTTTACCTTCAACTACTTTATTTTCTAGATCCATCTCATCAATTCTGATATAAAATATCTCCCTTCATACCTTGGAGGTTGTTGGTTGTCTCTAAAAACCCTTATATTTGTGAATTGGTTTAAAAAAGATCATGGTTTTTTGAAGTTGAAACAATGAATAGTGTGATGAGGGTTTACTAGATAATTTAGTTCCAACATTTCATTAATGGGATTCGCCTATTTTAAATATCTATCTATATGCACTTCCTTCCCACACCTAAATCAATTCCTCACCCCCTTAGGTAATTAACATTGATATTCTTTCGCACTATTGACATGTGGGATGTTGAAATTTCATTAAAATGATATATTTCTCCATCATACATCTCTAATTAAAATAAATTTTTTTTATTATCCCCATGATACCCTTGAGGTTCTTTGATCTCCATTTCTACTTTCAGGATAATTCAGAAAATTTCATCAAAGTTGTCAAAGTCTAATATCACCATAGATTTTTGAATACTATATTTTAGCCCACCAATGAAGTAGTGAACCTTGAATGAAGTGGTAACGATAAATTTGGAGGTGTATCGTTAATGCCTTTTGATTTTCTCCCATGATTAATTATAAATTCATCACCGTTTTTTCTTTAGGTTAAGTAAATACCTTTCAATTTTATGGTAGAGTGTGTGAGAAAAAATATTTATCAAAAAAAAATTAACTATAATTATTCCACCATATCACTTTGTTATCATCATAAGGATTTGTATTCTTGATAAAAGTAAACCAATGATCATCTTCTACTTCCATACAATAAATAGTTAGTATAAACTTATGTTTCTAGAAGTATTAATGTATTTAGAAGATATTTTCAATAGAGTTAATCCATTATTCATCGATTAATGGATCAAATGATCCATTCATTGTTAGAGAACATTTTCACATAAAGGTATCAATTATAGCTTGTTCATTATTAGAGGGGTTTTATACATCCTATTTAATGAGGTTTTTATTAAAGACTGGTGTCATCTGAGAAATTATTATAAAAAAGGTCACAATTCATGCTCCCATCGCATTGGGCATCCCGTTGGGGCTATCCGAACATTTCCATTCTCATTGCTTATTTACTTGATTCCTCCTATTTATATAAATTATCCAAAATAAAGGAAAGAATTAGGAATTATTATTTTTAAACTATTAAACATATAAATGGTAATCAAATTAAATTAAAGGTATTATATATAATTTGAATTTATTTCCTAATGTATGAATTTATAGGAATCAATCTATTTTATCAATGATCTATTTCTTAACATTAACACTTATAGGAATTTTTTGTTCCTTTATTAAGGTCCATAATTAGCTTGTCAATTTACCAAGTAATATCCCAAGGGAGTTTCATACTATGAGTGTAGTGACGCTTGAGGTCATGTACCAGTTCCAAATTGAGTTTATCTCAATATGTTGTTTTTGGGTTATACCGATATCTATATCTGTAATAGAGAAACAACCACTTGTAATATCTATATAAGGTTGTATTTTCATGATAACCCACTTAATATATATTTTAAAAAAAATTAGTGATGGTTTCATTTAATTATTTTTATCCCTAGTTAATTTTAAAGAGTTTTCTAATACTAATCCCAAAAATACCTAAACTTTTCTTTTCGTAAAAACTATAACAACCCTTCTCTTTATAAAAAATAAATTCATGTTTTATTACGTAATATTTCACATTATATAACCCAAAAGTTCAATAATTATTGTTTATTTTATAACTAAGTATATATAATAATGACTTGAACATTGGATAAAATGACATGATTTTAAGCATCTTTAAAATAATTCGAAAATTCTAATGATTTTAAAATAGCATGAGATAACCTTGGGACATATATAAGAAATGGGTGAACTATAAACCACAATAAGGGAATAAACATAGAATACTATGATAAAATTAATATATTTTAGACAATAAGAATATAAATGTGTCATAAAATGTTTTATAATCATAAACATGGTGAATGAGGCATGATACAACATGATAACATAATGTCTACATGGGAAATGTGGCAACAACATAAAACATTGCATTATAAACAAAAGTCAAGAAACATTTTCAAGACATCGTGATGAAAATATTACCATGGTGGATTAGTTTTACTCTCTAAAAAAATTAATGACATCTCATGAGAATAAAACATTTAACAATTCATTGGAGTGCTATATAATTTTAGTCACACCTATCACTTTCATTTTATTTTCATGCTAAAGTGTTCCACATAGATAAAAAAACATGGAATCATTTATCATCACATTTTTTCCCAAAAATAATTAGTGTTGAATAAATATATGTAATTTAAAAATCAATGATGTATAGTTTCATGATGTTGAAAACACATGATATGATCTGGCTATGGGTATTCACTTCCAAATTGTTTATCATGAAAAATTGAGTTGAAATTTTAGTAGCATAACAGGTGTGTATAAATAATCGTGTAAGGGATTAATGAGAGTGAAAGGGGTATATAATCATTTAAAAATAAAATTGTTATTAATTTTTATATGGAAGAAAACATCCCATCATTATTGTTTGGAGATTAATGAAAAATTATAATGAAGAAACGTGAATAAATATGAGAAAGAGAGGATCTCTTACCTTGATAGTGAGATTCCAAATAATTGGGAGGAGCTTCATGAGTTATTAGGGGAAGCATAAGATGACTAAAGAGAGGGGATGTCAGAGTATTTAAATTCTTTAGTTATTTTTAGTGAATATAAATCAGCTCTTGCATTGGATTATATAAGAAAATATAGGTGAGTTCTTCATTATTTCTTAAACATAGGATTTGGAATCTATATAATAAAATTAACAAAACTAGAAAACTTCCATTTATTTTTTCCTATGGTTTATTCCAAGTGAGAGTATATTTTATGATTTTATAATCATATAAAAATAACTTATTAAAATATTATCACTTGTGATTTCAAGGCGAGTCATACACTTAAGTAAGTGATTTAAAAAAAATAAAATATGTTATATGTTATTGTGGATTCATAATGGATTTACAAAATTAATCAAATAAACATAATATTAAATTAAACTAAAGTTGAAATATATATTGTTTTGTGTATAACCTTTATTTTATTTATTACATAATATTTGGGGAATCATGATGTCATAATACACGTTGTATATTTATACCATATTTAATTTATACGCAAAAATTGATTGTCTTAGAAAAATAAGAAAAATTCACTTTTGGACAATTTCTATGATTTGATTACAAAAATGAATATGAATTTCATCAAAATAAAATTTTTAATTTATGAATTTTAACTTTTAAAATCGAATCTATATTTATTGAAATGTGATGGGGTTTTTATAATATTTTTTTTCAAACCTTATAAAAATGACATTTGACTTCACAAAAATTATATGACAATTTATATGTAAAAAAATTAAATTAATAATAAAATTTTATTAAAAAAATTCCTTTAAATAATACAGTAATTCATAAAAATAAAATTATTAATTGATATTCAATATTAATTGAAAATACAATTTCTGTTTTGTTGTATAAAAGTAAAAAATAATTTATAAATTAACAAAAATAAAATGAATGTAAATTCATTATTCCATAAAATATAAATATTCATATTATTATGGTTTTCATATATATTCCATTATAATACCAACAAAATCCTAAGAGTAAGGTGTGTGATGATGAGACTTTCATGGGGTATTTCGGCGTACATGGTTTCTCTTGTGATCTCAATGAGATGGAAATTATCCTGTAAACTACTTCACTCTTGGTTATGTTTTTTGATATCGGCTTAGGGTGGTCAGGTAAAAATTCTAGTGATGATATCTCCCTTTTAATCTCCACTATGTGGGCTTCAAATTGTACTATCCTACTAGTTGAGTATATCACTTCCTTTGTATATTTCAATTCGGTTTGTTGAAACCCTATATTAGTAATAATCATTAGATCACTATTAAATGACTATATTATCAATGGTATTGATGATTGATGGTCTTTTAAATCTGTTAGAATATAACAAAATCTCATATGTTCAAGTTTCTTCTTTATGCATAATATATAATAAATAATTAAATTATATCACAAAGGGGAATTTCATTTATAAATTTCAGAGTGATAACATATGAAAACCAAACCAACATCTTGTTAGGTCATAATTTGTCAGGATTATTTGAACCGATGTTCAATTAAAATTATTTTTTATAGTGTTTCATAAAAATTTTATTGTTATCAGTATATATATTTTGAAAATTTAGTTATTCACTACTTTTTCATAAATCCAATAGAAAGATAGTTTTTGTTTAATATATATTAACTGAATAAGTAATTATTTATGGTAGTAATTTTTTTAATTTTTTTATATATTAGGGGGCAATGGAATTATTCATTAATTTGTTTATTTTAAAATTTTAATAATCAGAGGTTTTTCATAAATAATTTAAATATAATAGTATGGGGTAGTTTTATTCTATTTTATTTATTAAAATTATTCATATAATTAATATTATGTGTCAATTCTCTCATATAACACATCTTATTCATTATTTACCAACTAGTATGGTTTAACTAATTTCATATTTAAATTTTTATTTGGATTACCTTATTAGAAATTATTATCATGTATGTGAAACTAAATTATATATTTCTTCATTTAAGAATTATTCCATGATAAAAATATATATATTAACAAAAAGTGTTTTGATATTGGATGATACATTGATTTTATTCTTGATTAAATTTTTTCCAAGGTAAATACATGTGTATTTAATTTGATTTTATTCATATTCTAAATATATAATTTTCTAAAAATATAAATTTTCATAAAGACATATGTATTTAATTGGATTTGATAATAGTTTTTTCACATCCCATATCTTAAAAAAAATTAGTTCAATACTTGTATGGATTAATTATAGAATATGTCTTTTCACTTATTCATCAATTGGGTATATAGTAATTTAATTTAATGGATTTCATATTAAAATTATTTGAAATGAATTTTGAAATTATTTTCAACAATGTTTTTATTAATATAATATTTTTTTAATAATAAAATTTATTGAATATTAATGTATCCTGATGAATATATTCTAACTGAGGTTCAAATGAACTTTTATTTTTCTATATTTTAAATTTAGAAATGATTTAGATGGATTTCATATACATTTTACATGTTACAATTATTTTCGAAAACCCAAGTCATGTCAATAAAATGTTAGCTACTATATAACAAATTTTTGATTACAATAAAACTATTATTTTGGTATCACAATGAATATATGATAGAGTTTTATTTTACAAATCAACTAAATGAATGACGTTGTTTGGAGAATTATATATTCGATCTGTTCCTAGTTGGGAATCATAATAATAAATGAAGTATTCCAACGAATGAATATAATTATATCAATATACCTCAATAAAATACAATTAATGATGATATTGAGAGTGTGAAAAAATTAATAAATGATGAAAATACTCATGTATAATTGGAATATACTAAAATGAAAAAATTGTAATTTTTAAGGTTTCTATATCCTAGATAACGCATGTATTGATTTTATAATAACACCATTGATTACATTATTACCATTTTAATTAGATTATTTTTTCTTAATGCAGATATTCACTAAAATAATCTTATATCATGGAAATAAATTACTAATCTTGGATTTATTACTAATAAAATTCATACTTTTCTAAAGTAATACAACTTATTCTGGGAAGAAACAACATACATAAATTACTATAAGTAATTTTTCATCTCTATGTAAGATAAATGAAGATGGAACACCATCTTGGGTTGTATTGAAAGTCATGTGGAACATTCCATTGATTCAATGGCTTTAAAATATTATCACGTATGTTGAAATATTAAGAAAAATGTAATTTCATGATTCTGATAGAATCAAATATAATTTTGAATTGTATTATCCTATAAATTTAATAAAAGGGTGTAGATTTTATTCATTAAATCCTTATTTTTTAGTTGTTGTGTGTAATGTTAGTTTGGGTATTCTATTTCATTTTTTATCCATTTGGTTAGATTCTTGCTTCTCATAGCATGGGGATATTTTTTATTCACATTTATAATATTTTCCTATGGGTTTGTATGAAAAATTCATTCACATTATTTGTTATACTAATATATAGACCTTATGATCCTCGAAATGATATATATTATACTTGAAATATTTAATTTATGAGTTGAAGGAACTTTGAGATGTGGGTGTATACACATTCAATGCTTATTTGAATAATATATTTCATATTTGTGATGGGATTCTATGGAATGTAAATGATTTCCCTAATTATAAAATAATTTCTATTTGGATAATGAATATAAAAATATCATTTCCTATTTGAATATAGAATAAATGATAAAGAATACTTAAATATCATCATAATTACAATTTTATAGGGGCATTGTATATACATTCCTATGGATCATCCATACTTGAAGAATTGTATGAGAATTGATAATATTGTTGGGACCAAAAAAACCTCAATATATGTTTGGAATAGATATTTTTAATGAATTGAAATATTTTAATTTCTTCTATAGGTTTTATTCAGATGAAATATTAAAAGATTAATAAGGCTGTCACTAAATCCACTTACAATTGAAAAATAAAAATTATTTTTTTGACTTGGAAAATTGGTCAACTAATTTGTTACATCATTGTTGGGATTCAATGTACATTGTGAAAAAAATGGTAAATGCTTATTAAAAATATTTTAAATAAAAATGGGATGACCAAATATTACTTATGAACTCAGTGTGACTTGTTGGATTATGTTATTTAACTACAACTTCATCCTTGTGTATTAGTAAAAATAAATGGAAACATACCTATGTGTCTTTTGTGATGATAACTTTAAAGACAAATCAATTTCTAGAAGTATTGGAGAATATCATCGTTATTAAATATTATTCAGGAAATATGTCGAAACGATTTAATATAATTTATATGAAACTAAAATCCCTAAAAATTATTGATTATCACTCCAATTGTCAGGAATTGATTCCAATATAAATATAAAATTTAATCTCTAATAATGTAAGGGTGATTATGATTTGATTTTTCTATTTTTGTATTGACCTTTGTGAAAAAATGTTATCAAGTCATTCTTATAAAATTGTAGGAATATGAACCATTAAATTTTTATGAGTTGGAGAAAAAATTTAATCTTCCATTTTCACTTGTATGTTATATCAAACAGTCCACCATCCAACTAAAACACTTATTTAGGGACTCGTTTCTTTTCTATGCTTGTATCATAATAAACTAAATACTTGTACATCAAGTCTTATATTCAAAACAAGAATTACCCTGATGTTTATATTGTGATAGGTTTTCTATCTCAAGAATGTATGTATTTGTTTTCATTGTATTTGTCTGATGTGAGTAGAAGATGTAATTGGACAAAGAGAAATAAAGATAATAAATATATAAAAAATAATACCTATTTTTTATCTCTTTTTAAAATATAAGGAATTATTTGATCGTATTCATTGGAAACATTGTGCCTTGATGGGTAGGATATTTCATATGATACAGTCTTGTTGAAATGAGGTTTGTTTGATGACTATATCAATAATGTAAATTTTATATGTTTATGTTATTTTACAATACATAATTTCAAATATACATTAATATTTTTTTCATCATTTTATGTTGGGAACATAATGAAATTATAAGTATAATTTATGTTTGTTTTCCTTTGGGATGGAGAGAGACTTTTTATAGAAATGAGTTTCATTTTATGTTGAAATCAAGGAATTCCCATAACATCAATAAATTTAATAAATATATATATTATTTTAATTTAATTATTCATACATATTTGAATTATTAACTTTACCTATTGAATCCATCTATCATGAATTAAGAGTGTTTTCTATTGGTCCCATTTCATTGGTTGATGAATAAAAATCTTGAATAATATATGGTTAGAAATATTTTACTACTGATTGAGTGGTGAACTTGAGAATCAAACATGATAACTTCATTTTGACTATAATAATGGGCATTTAATCCCATGCATTCGATATTATTCCATGATATAAAAATGTTTCCTATTATAGATATATGAAGAAAACACTGTTATGGTATTACTACTCTCTTGGTCGAGTCACTGTGTTGAAATGAAAATGGTTCGATTCAATGATATGGCATGGTGAATTTATATTTTAATTAGGATTTGGAATTATTATCATGAATTTCATCCCATGTACTGGTGATCCATATCATTTTAATCAATGAAAAAACATATTTTTTAATTTAATGATCATTTAAGACCGAATTATGGTGTCATTATTGAATTAATCTTAGATATTAATTTTGATGATAGTTTGGATTAAATTAAACCCATTTATTCCCCCAATTGTGTTTACAACAAATATTATATTTGATTAATCAAATTTTCAAATTTTCAGAATTGATGTTCTACCATTAATCGGGGTGATTAATATATAGATGAAACTATATATGTTAATAGTTTATTAATTTTATCATAACATTGGTTTCTTAGGTTGGTACTATAGTAATATCATTAAATAAGGTATAGTTTACAATGGTATATTTTTTTACTTTAATATTTTAATTTCATTTAAATATATTTAATTCAATTCATACAATCGAGTTTTATACGGTTTTTAAATACATGTATAACATGGTTTGAAAATAATTCTACTAAAACATCTTATTAATTAAACATTTTAAAAAAAATATAATATATCCAGTTTATAACAAATTTAGAAAAGGTTTCAATGAGGTTATTAAATAACATAAATTCGGTGTATAAAATATGATTTTATAGTATTTTTTCTTTCTAGATTGAAGTCTAATTTGAATGAATAATAATTAAAAAAAATTAATCCTTTCATATTTAGATTATTAAATATAATTATTAAATTTAAAGGAAGAGACTCTTTGGTAATGATCGACGACTACACGACCCTGGGAGACCTCCTCTCCTTCCCTTAGTGATTACAATAATTGTAATATTTTTCTTATGAATTAAATATAATGTAATTATCTTTTTTTAAATTTATATTACGTACATTCATATAAGCAAGAATTCACATCTACTCAGCCAACTAGTAAGAGTCAGTAGTATGGCCAATTAAGTGTGGGTAATACCATGGATACATGGAGCACCCATCGTGCATGTTCACACTAATACCCACTAATAAATATCCATATACTATACTCTATCCTCCTCCACTTTATCCTTTTGGGATGTTCAAAAATATTCTATTAGTGTTCCACTGAGCAACCATCATATATATTCACAATCAGACCCACTGAAAAATATCCCATCTACTACACGGTGTCCCCCTTAACATGATCTTTTAGGGAAATTACCACTTATTTTTCCATAATCATTGTATTTAGGATATAATTTTCATATATCATTTCCATATCTCAAGATGTATCATCAAACGTTCTATCCTTATCCATCCTTGACTACAATTCCTCAATTTTTAACTCTTATGCATCAATAGTCTGATTATTTCACCTAATAAACATCTCCCCTATCACATGTATATGACCTAAATAATTAATTGGAATAGACACATCCTTCATAGGATACTGATCCAAAACATCCTACAAATCCATCACAGTCTAACGATCCTACTGGATGAGTTTTATGATTGTAATTGTGTCAATTTATATCACTTCAATTATTTTCATTCTTTATTGATAAATTAATTATATTTTTTATTTTATCATGTTCATTAGGATACTTGATTAGGTGACATGGTATCACATCTATGTGTAAATCCTTTAACTCTTAAACAAAAATCATGATATATTATAATTAATATAAACAGATGATATGTAAAAGTCATCAAAATTGCTGAAGATTCATCTAGATATTATTCATTTGTAGTGATATCATTCTACTTCAACCAGTCTCACCAAGAAATATATATACTAAAATAAAGTAGAATGCATGTGGTGGGATATGGGTAAGAAAAATAGACAAGTTAAAACATATATTATTGTTTTATTTATTTTAATTAACATATTTTTTATAATATCAATTTAAATTTCCCGATGGTCAAGATTTCAATGTGACATGGTTTGTTTAAACTTTGGGAAATGTGGAGATCATATAAAATTGAGTATTATTTTGGATGGAAGTGTAGAGTTGACACATAGACGTAGGTTTTATCAATATTCAATGACTATCTAAGTAAAAAATACAATGAAATTGTCATTTATTTGAATAGTATTGAGTTTAAATTATTTTTTGATTTTAATGGTTTATATTTAAAATTTCATTCTTATAAATTGTATGGAATTATTTATAGGATTCATTAGATGGAAATAAAATTAACAAGGATGTTGTAATGTGATTTCAAACTTTGGGGCTCTCTACAATACAGGATCGTGAGAGGCACCGGGTAATTATTATAACCAATTCAATTTTACTATGAACTAAACGAACTGAATGAAACAAAATATTTATCTAAATGAACTAAATATAAGTTACTCAATGTAGATGGAATACAATAAAAAAATTCATAACCAACTAAACCATCATGTTATTAAGAGAATAATACCCACTAAAAGCAAATATAATCAATCCTAATCATCCCAAATAATCCTTATATAATAAAAACTGAACAAATACTCCCTAATGAAAACCCAACCTAAAATGAGTTGGACCAAACCAAACCAAATAGACCAAAACAATATTTAACTGAACTAAATATACATTAATCAATTAAAAAATAATAAAACAAATCCAGTGATAAAAAGCTACATGGTCATTTTCCTAATATAAGCATAACAACATAAAATGAATTTAAATATTTGACATGACACAAAATTACATTATTCCAAAACAATATGATAAAAACTATCCAACCAAAAATAGAAACAACCTAACTGAAACTATAATTATGTTAATTTAGAGATAGTTATATAATGTAAACTTTGTATATTAAAAATAAAAAAAAATTGAAAATTAGTTTAATTGAATCATCGTGAATTAAAAGAAAGGTAAATGACCCAAATCATACCAATATGAGGGAATGAAAATCACATTAAAAAGATCTAAACAATACCAAAAAAGATGAATATTGATTCAAAATAATTGTATTTAAACATAAGGAAACTATATAAAATAAAATCAATAAGGATAGTATAAAATTTAATTGATTAAAGTAAAATTTCATTGAATTTAATTTAATAGAATTTAAATAACACATGAAAAATCAAATTATAGAAAACAAAATCATAATGAAATTATTTTAGATGAAATAAATAACCATAATTGACTTATATTAAACCAAAAAATTTATATATGGACCATACATAATTCATATAGATATAAAATTATGAAATCATCCTTAAAACATTTCTTGAAATTGAACTAATTCAAACCAAGTCAAATTAATTAAAAATAAATTAAAATTATTGAAACTAAATATATATTAAATCTAACATTACTCAACTAAAATGTAAGAAAACTAATCTTAATGTACCAAGACAAATGTAATAAATTTTTATTGAAATTTAATTACTTTTTTATCAGTCCAATTTTTGTTAGAATGAGTTAGTATTTTTATAAATTTTAAATTATTAAATAATTTAGTCTTATTGTAATTAATTTTCTTTATAATAAGAAACCACAAGAATCATTTTCCATGTTCGTTGAGTAAAATTATTTTACTCGATTGTGAGGAAATAATACGAAAGTGTTGTAAATGATCATACACAATAAAATATTATAGATTTTTTTTTATTTTTATATAAAATTTTTATGTATAACTCATAATTAAATATCATATCTATTCTTAACAGTGTTCCCTAGGGGTCCATGATGAGAACAAAGATGAAAAATTAGGTTCAAATGATCATTTGATATAGGTATTAGATGAGGAGATCCTAGGGGGATTCTAATGATATAACTACAAGTGGATCATCCCCACATGTTATTAGATCTCATCAAATATTTCTAAATGATCCAATAACACCATAATGAATAAATCTCATGTAGAAGTTTCTGAGAAAAGAAATTATTATAAAAGAGCATGAAATAGATAAAATTGTCACTCAGTAGTTATTGAGAGCTATGATAAATTTACATCCATCACGTCCACCATATTTTAATATGGGTCTTTATTCATATATGTTAATAACATAGTCTTTTTATGATACACCAATTGATGTAAATGATATTCCTAGTAGTGGTTGAAGTGATGACCCTCTTGGAGATGATGATGATGCTAAAATATTTAATTTTGGTGAGGATGTTCATGATGTGGGTGATGATTATGATGGAAGTGGTGGTGATGGGGGATATATTTTTCCCCTCATTTTTTAATTGGTAGTAAAGTGAAATTTTTTTGATTGTTTTAAGGAATAAAATAGATCGAATGTATGGATTTTATATGTATGTTATACTATATTAAATAGTATGAAAACTATTAATATAGTAATAAATTTGTTAAATGATAAATATATAATATATGTACTGCATAAAATGATTACTTTGGTTGGTATTTTATTTTTAGGTGGTTATATTTATTATGTAGAGCTTGAAGATGGTTCTGTGGTGCTGGATGGGGATAGAAACCTATACAAATGGTTTACCTAAACCTTTGTTATTCTAATTTACCAATTTTTTAGTGTAAACCATTGGTACTCAAAAAGTTTTTTTGTATATATTATGTTATTCAATGAAAACTAATGGTCTAGCCCTATAATGACATATCAACACCACACAGTTCATAGAACCATTTTTATAGGGTATACCAATGGTTCTGTAGACTATACCGACAGTTTTAGGTGGTGAATTGATGCTGAATTATATTTTATCAATTATTTTGGAAGTTATAGAGGATATAAAACATGGATTATTTACTCTCACAAATTTTTCTTCCATGATATCAAAAATTATAATCAATTTTGATAATGATGATCACAATCAAAATTCCATTCTATTATATCTTTTGAAAATATGTTTTTGAAGTTTAAATAGATTAAAATAGTAAAGTGAATTTTCGATAAGTTTTAAAATATTAATGAAGGTAATGTAATGGTTAAGGAAACTAAACTATATTTTTGATGGTTGATTTATAAAAGCTTAAAAATGATAAATTATGAAACATTGGATTAATTATTCATTTAAATAAAATTTTTAGCACATATAGTGGGTTTTATTTAAAATTTCAAGTATAAAATTATTATCATGAACATAATAAAAATTATACCAAACATATTTTATGTTTCAGTTTCTTACCTTGAGGACCATGATCAGTGTACAATTAATTTTTATGACTGATAAATCCATCTAATAGTGTATGAAATGTGGAAGTGAGATGTCTTCAAAAATATTAATTAGGGAAAAAATAAAATTTCATTTCAAAACTATTGATATGAGATATTTAAGAAACAATTTCATCAAGATGAATTTGGATGTTCATATTCAAAATATGAAGAAGAAAAAAAAGATTGAGAAAAAAACTAAAGGCATTTATAGAATCGTAAGAAGGAAAAAATGAATGTTTAAGGGGAATCCTTCAATTTATTGTTTCAAGTGTGGATTCATTGGGAAATTCATAGAAATATTTCCAATTTTGGAAGAATAATTATTCATGGATGTCAGATATAATAATCTGAATCGATCCTTAAAAAAGAAACAAAATCTAACAAATCAAAGTTCTCATCGTAGATAAAATATAATAACTTATCTAAATTTAAAAATATATAATTATTTTTTAAGTTGGAGGATGATTACAATAGTTAATATGATAAGTGTTATGAAACAACCAATATTAACCTACCATTTCAACCAATACAGGATTCCACAAGGATTCAAGTACATTCCCTTATATAAAGGGCTTGTGACAAGCATCTAGGTGTCAACCACCATAACCATGGTAATGATTTCACCATAAAAACACAATATAAAATGTGTCATCTATAATAGGATATAAATAAATGACAATAATAAATTAGATAATATAATGTTAAATAACCATCATACATAAAAACAAATGCCAAAAGGCTCTTCCCTAAAACAAAATTAGTCCCATAATATAAAAAAGTATCCATCTTACCATCTGTGACTACAATCCCAATCCAAAATTAAGTAACACAAACCAATGAATGTCCAAATCATACATAAAATCCTTCAATTTATTTGTATCTTATAAAACAAAGTCTACATACATCCAATTACTTATGCATGGTGTGTGGAAAATACCTCTTAGGATACTACTATTAATCTATACATGTTTTCACCATTAAATTGTAAGTTATATAATTAAAAAAACATATTACATAAATCATTTCATTTGAAATATATAATAGAAAACATCATTTAGTTACGTTTAATTCATGTAGTATTGAAATAAAATAGGAACCTTAAAAAATTAATGATGCATAAATAAAGGTAAATAATCAAACCAACCATGGAAACTTATAAAATAAAGACATGGTCATAAAATTATGGAAAATCACCATCATTGATAAAACTAAGAACAAGATGAAAACCCCCAAAATGGGATCATCCATATGGGAATATGAATATATGAAACAGTAGTTACACTATCAACCATGATTTTAATTTTAATGATACCGAGTCCTACCACGGTCTATTAGAATCACAACCATAACCCTTAGTAGTACCAAAGTCTTTAATTTTTACATATTTTCATAACCCAACACACCCAATGTTATTAATGTGCTTTGTTTTATAAACTCATTCATTTATACCATGATAAAAAAATTATAAAAAAATACACATGAAATGAGTGACCATACCCATGTTTCACAAAAAATATTAAAGTTAAAACCATATTTTAGGATATTTTCCAGACAGATGAAGTTGAAAAAAACTATTTTTAAAGAAAAAATTCATTTAACCAATTCTTTAAGCTAATAAAAATGAATTTCACCAATATATAATTCATAGATATCCAAGAACACATGTTCATAAATGAAACTATATTAAAACATAAGAAGAATATAAAATTCCATGATAAATAACCATTTTATGAAGACATATATCTCTCTAATAATGGAAACCAAGTTACCATCAAAAATTGTGGAAGGAAATGAAGAGACTAAGTCATATAATTTCTAGATCAATAAGAAACATAGTAACTTATCTACACAAAACCGTATATATTTCCTTAATACCACATTAGGGTTAATATTAAGAAAATGTATGAGAGATAGAGAGTAGATCTAGAGAAAAGACGAGGAGTCATGTGGAGATCAACACATACCTTGAAGTGATCCACCCAAATCGAATGTCAGTCACTAAAAACAATGTTGGAACCTCATAAAGTATAAATGAATGGGTGGGTGGAGAGACTGATAGATTTGGCTGATATTTTTGTTTAAAATTTATAAGGATATCAAGGTAATTTTCTAATATTATGAGTCCCTCACATGTTACATGGTTAAACAAACCATGTTCTAATTGTGTTGTAGATACTGCCACATAAAAATTGAATTTCACAATTACATGTGAGTAAAAAAATGTTTAGAATCCAATTAGAAATACCTGAAATATTTTCTTGACCCAAAATCAACATTATACATGGTTTTTCTATGAATCTTAAATGGCTCAAAAAAATCGTTTTAAAACAAAAAAAGAGGTAGTACAGTAATATCACATGGTTTCCATATAGTTACTACAAATATTATATATAAACTATTTATCCCCAAAGTCCAAAATTTAGACTCATTACTCCTATAATACTTTAAAACCACAAGAGAAAAAAACTACCCTTAAAATAAAACGTACTTTTGAAAAAAATGGCATCACAATTCTCCCCACCATTCCACATTATGTCCCCAAAAAGTTCTCTATATCATTTACTCAAAACTAGATAAGGCCAATAATACATCATCAATACTTCACAATCCCATGTCTTGTGTGTATCAAATATATACATCCATAGTATATAGAACATGGGAATCATTTTACCAAGATGTACCTTATTTATATTATATTTAATATGAAATTATTAATCAACCCCTAATGTGTGTGGATAAAAATCCACATCCTCCCATTATAAAACATGATAAGGATTCAGTTGATATTTTATTAGTTAGGAATCATTAAACATATCATAAATAATCATCATGAGGGATGGTATGTACAATCGACATTGCACATTTATAATATCATTTATTATCTTTAAAGGTAAAATAAACCTTAGTAAAATCTTACTCTATCATCCCAAATAATGATTTCCGAAATAAAGGATAACTTTATGAAAAAATTTATCACCAACCTGAAAACCCAATGGGAAATGATGATGGTCTATATAGGATTTATGGTGAATATGAGTTGTAATTAATTTCCTTCATATCTGTTGTACCATATTCATCTCTTTGAAAAGACTCAGTACAGCCAAATACTAGTCTTCCAACACCTCAAACATAAAGTATCTCTATAAGGATTCCCATAACAACATTAAAAAGAAACATTTTAATCAAGTTAATAAAAATAGTTTTTGAATATATCATCCACGGATAAATAATTTTAAAAAGAACCACTAAATTCAAGCATGAACACCTAATGTATGTCCGTATCAAATTTAATGGATCGCTCAATTATTCAATTCATCTAAGGGTGATACAACGTGTTAAACTTCAATTGGGTACATATATCCTCTTGAAAAAATTTAAAAACTAAGATGTAATTCATGGACCTATATCCAAAACTATAGTTGATGGAACACCAAGGAGCTTTATAAACTCTCAGACACATGGTTTCCTGATATCTACTACCTTCATCATCTCCTTAATATGGATGATATAAGCTTATTTCATGAGATGATCGATTATCAACCAAATCACATTATTATCACTAGCATAATGTGTTAAATTATTAATTAATTGAATGTATATCTTATCCCAGTTCCATATCATATTTGGTAAAGTATGAAATAAAATGGTTGGTATTTTGTGCTTTTCCTTAATCTTCTTCATGGTAAGACATTATAATATGAAGTCTAAAACCGACCACCACATCCTTGAACACCAATACCACTATCTCAAATCCTGATACGTCTTGGTTTCCTTTTGTTTTTGTATTGTATAATGGGATTGATTCCCACCATCCATCAATTTATACCATAGAGTTTTCTGAATGATCCATCTACCTCAAAAACACAAGACACCATTAGAAGACTAGAATAGTCACATGAAGTGTCCCCACCATAAATGATTTCACTAAAACACTAACCATCATTGTGTTATACTTGTACTAGTAAAATATATTCATCAAATTAATATTCATATAAAACAAAAGAAAATAATAGCCACCCAACAACTACTTTCACACCCATGAACATGTCAAAGAATAGAATCATCAAAGGCTTCTCTTCTACCAATTTATTTAAGGATATAGTTGGTAACATCCTACTCAAGGCATCAACAACCAAACCCCCTTTTTCATATGTATATGTAATATCAAAATCATATGTCTTAATATTCTCAACCATGTGTACCTTTTTTGGATTTAGAAGTATTTATGTAAAAATTTATTACATGCTATTATAACATGAATATATAGTATGTCGTGGACCAAATAGATATTGTTGAAAAATATTAAGAGTATTCAACACCAAAAGAAATTATATATCACAATTATGATAATTAACTCATGGTTTATTAGTTTATGGGAGACATATCGCATCATCTATTTCCCCTCTATCAGAACACAACATAATATTGTGCCTGATGCATTATAGAAAATATCATAACCAACCCAATTCAAGAAGAGTCAAATCGATTGACTATATCAATCGTAATATTAGTTCCTCAATGGTATTTGTAATTTCATATTCTAATTGAACTTAATACCCATATGGGTTAACTCAATAATAATATATTTAATCTTGTAGATTTTTAAAAAAAAAACCTACCATAATTAGCCACTCCTTTGAATATTTGAATCCCAGACACATTCATGGGATTCTCTGAAGAAATCACCACATAATTTATCTCAGGAATGACTAAAATGAATCTATCAAGTATGATATAGGGAAAAAATTCTTATTACATCAAGAACTTAGATTTAGAAAACATGCCATGTTTATGATGTTATTTTAGAGTTTTGAGAATTAGGTCCAGTTGATATATGTGTTCTTCCTCTAACCTGGAATACATCATAATATCATCCAAGAATATAATCATGAAATATTCTATTAAATGATTAAACATTTTATTCGTCAATTCAATACATATCAGTAAATAATTGGTAGAAAAAATGGAAAGAGTAAATAATTATAATGTTCCTACCTAATCCTGAATATTTTCTTTCAAACATCCTCTTCTTAGACTCTTAACTGATGGTACCCTAATCAGAAATCAATAAAATAAAATCTTTTGGATTCACTGCGTGAATCAAATAGGTCATAAATTCATAGAAAAGGATACTTCTTCTTTATAGTCACCTGATTATGCTTTCAATAATCAATATATAAATGGAGGTTTTATTTCATCCTCTTGGTGAAGTGAACCAAAAATCCTAAAGTGAGATGCTCAGATGAACAAATTTTTTTTCTTCTAGATCAGCAATCTATATTTAATGTTCAATAAACCTAGTAGGATCCATGAGATAATGTGGTATGGTTATGGGAATCATCCCTAGAAGCAGGTTAATTTAAATCCTAACCACTCTTGAAGGTGGAAACATAAACAATTTTCATGAAGGATATCAATGTACATACTCGCAATGACTATAAATAGATCTCATAAACTATAGTCAATAGTGTCTTGAAAAATCTATAAAAATTGGAAAAAGGTCATTCAATCCTTTGGAAAAACATTCCTTGTTCTCCTAGATCTATGATCCATCTAACACTAAAAGATATTCATAACCTTATTAGTAAATAGAAACTAAATTGGTAGATGATAATAATAAATATGGGACATATAACTGGCCATAAAATATTATACAATTGTGTGGTCTAATATATGATGATAATGAAATACGAAATAACATACGACCTATTGGTCGTTGAGGACCATAGAAGAAATTATTCATTGCCTAAATAATGATTATCATGGGATATTGTGGAAGAGTGTACCATGTGGTATAATAATATAGCTTAAAAATGTAGAGGGAATGAGCAAGATGGTAGTGCTAATTCATCCCTTTTTTTGTCGTTGATCCATCCAATCATTACATCCTATCAATAACACTCCCAACGGATCATAGTAAATAATGAAATCCTTTTACGGCATCCCAACTAGGCAGGCTCACCAAAATTTTTCCAAGGTTTCCCTTCTCCCTTGATCTCCTTCATAGAATCCATATTGCATCCCAATTTTACCACAATTAGATTGGACGAGGGTAAAAAGGATATGTACAATCTCATCAATATATGATCTGACTAGGGAACATGTGTCTTCACTACCTCCAGTTATGGTTTCTTCACGTCTAAGTTCTTCCATATGATTACAATGCCTCAAGAGTAGTGGAAAAATTGGAACATCATTGTATGATTTAAGAAAGTTCCAATGAAGTTTAGTTATCTCACATGGAGGATAATGAATCAAGAAGTACACATGGATGGTAATGTTAAAATGATGGGTGTAATCCATTTATCCAGATTCCACAACTAAATATCACATTGTGAGGAGGATTCTAATCACATTTTCATTAAGTGTGAAAGGGCCCATGCTGTATGGATGATCTTAGGGTACTTCACTTCCCTATCCACTCCAGAAACACATTATGCTTCTTTTCAGAAAAAATGGTTTTATGGGTTAAACAACTATGGACTAGAAATAATAGAAATAGCTATGATTTTAAATGTGTGATGTTGGTGCATTTTCCTAGCCATGAATAAAGCCAAATATGAGGAAGGCTCCTTCATCTGAATGATCTATCGTCACCAGGACTTGATCCCTTATCATCGACACCTTCAGGGGACACAGTAATTGGTATGAGGCTCCCTCTTTGAGATCCATTCTGACAAACAAATCCTAGGTAAATACTTCTCATACCGGGCTACAGTGTCACTAGGTGCATTGGATTACAACATCCTATGGTGTCATGATGATCATTAATACACCATGCAGCACAGGAATCATGAGATGGGGATGGGTGGTTTGTAAATTCTGGGTATAGTCCTCCTGGTCTATACGGCCTTCTATGGGAAGGGAAATTCCATCCAGGTGGAAGCCAAATCATTGTTCACATGGTTGAGCCTTTGTGGATATAAAATCACTATTTTGTATGGGGATTAAACTGACTCCATAATCATTCATGATTCCATGAATGGAAAATTTTGGGCCCCCTAGTGGATTTCCTGTATTATCAAGAAATGAACATCCATCCTTAGTACCAGTATCTAGTTAACCCATACGTGGCATGAAGGCAATCCTATGGGGGATCACCTATAATCCTTGGTAGTGGTGGAACTAGGCCCCATCCCTTAATTCTTCCCCAGTTTCAGGCTCTTCTCTCCAAAGGGCATAAATCTTATGATAGGTGATAAAAATGGGCTTCATTACTTTAGACCACCCTAATCTATTGAGTGGTTTTTTCTTATTCCCTTTTCTTTTTTGTTATAATTCTTGTACTTTAAATATATTGTAATGATGATGATGATGATATAGTCTTCCACACTGGTAGAAAACCACCTACTATTGTCCAAAAGAATACCTTATAAATAGTCCCAATGAAAACTAATCACACTTAATGAACTTCCTTTTTAGGAAAGATGAAACAATTTGTTTATCTCCTATAGTAGTATCTATACTATGATTTGTCTTCCAAAATAACTCTAACTTATCCATATTCTCTTTATCAACATCCATGGAATAGGTCGGCAGACATATGAGAATAAGAATCCATAAATATTATACTTATGAAACAACTATAACTATATATATTTAAGGTATTAATTAGTGATAAAGCATGGCTATATATGAACTAACATGGTGAAACAAATATCATACTCAATCACTAAATTTTCCCTTTAATCCAAGGTTAAAAACACCGAAACCTTTTTTATATGCAATATCTCACGATAAAATAACTTCTTTAAGGACTTATTTAATGTTTTCTAAGTGAGTTCCTCATGTAACATAGATTAAAAATGGAATGAAACAACTTACATCTAATCCCTTCAATAATATAGGTGGTGAATCCAAACATAGAATCCTCATGGGCCTTCCAAAAGTGAGAAATACTTTATATTCTCTCAGTCCGTTCCTTTTGATATTGGGTTTCTTTTTCACCATTTATGAATGGTGGATTTTTTTAGTAAACTTCCATACATGACCCACTTTCTATCAAAAAATTTAACCACACGCTTGACTCAATGACAGAATAATCTATATTACCATTTCTACTAACGAATGGTCAACCTAAAGGCTTCATATGGGACATTCCTCATATGACATTCTCACTAATTCAAGTAGATCTTTCAAAGAGGCATTATCTATTAAAAAATTGATAATGCCTGATTATATTAGTAATACATATAATCATTAAAATAAAATCATTATGAATCCATATGAAAGATCTTAAATAAAATGTATTTTAGACAATAATAGAAACTAGAAGAGAAACATGACATGGTTCATCTAGATAAATCCAAAATCATGATTAGAATCTTATTTAAATATCCATAACAACCCATGGTGACATGAGGTTAGATACTAAAGTGAGTTCTCTGTGAAACCTTCCATAATTACCACCCATGCCCCAATGGTATAAAATCCTCTCTAGAAACCACCAATGAAACACTTGTTTTGTATTATACCATTTTTTAATGAGACCTCCTAGGTAAACCTGACAGATCACTCATATTAGACCACCATAATTTCCAATAAACATTATTAATCCCCATGATTTGGCAACTAGAACATGGGTATCAACACATATAACTTTTGGAATAATTTCACGTTAAAATGATACAAAATGTGTCTCATGTATAACATCGAAATATATAAATGACTAGATTAAATTATGGAATATATCAGTTCATAATAATGAGACATAACAAATGAAACCATAAAAAAATACCCAAAACAACTCAAGTCCAAGGCCACAACCAAGTTGTTATGTGATCATCTATTAACCCATCCCGAACCACCATAGAGATACACAAATGAATATAAGCCATAATTATACATATAACACTTCTATTTACTAGTGTCTCATAAAAGAAATTGTTTATATGCCTAATTATAGATACAATGTGTTTGTAAAATCCACTATCGGAATGGTCCATTAATCAATACAATGTTTATCATCATGGAACTATAAGTTATTACATTAAATTAAAATAGAATTTATAAATCATTTGATTTGAATGAAATTCACATAAAAAACATCATTTATGTTCATTTATGAAATTTTATATAAAAATAAACCCAGAATATGGAAAAACAAATAATGACAGATAAGTAGCGTAAAATGATCAATCTATCCAGGGAAACATATAAAATAAATATGTGAGAATAAAATCATTGAACATCCCTATAAAGGATAATGAAAATAATAATTCATGATGAAAAAAATGGGATCTTGACTATAGTAATACATAACTAAAACATGCAGGGAGCACTAAGTAATAATGATGTGAATCATAATAATACTGAGTGCTGCTAATATCTACATGTATCAAAACCATAACCCTTATTGGTTATAAACCCACTATGTATTCATATATCTATAAAAAAATTCACACAAGTTTCCCAGTATGCTACATTTTATCAAAAATAAATAAATAAATTTAACCATGTTCACAGTTGTATAATACATTAATAAAAAATCTTTATACTAGTCTGGTCGATGAAAAAACATTTTATAGCCAAAACAATCTTTGATCCATTTCATCAAACACAAAAATTTCCTATTACAATTTTTAAAAAGAAAACACCATGAAACCCATTTTATAAACCATTAATAATGAATGTATACAAAATATCATGCATTGATATCAAATCACTAATTTTCATAGACCAAAAAAGGAAAATATAAAAAATATATATGTTATTTCAGGGTAAAGAACCATTGTATAATGACACACACCATTCCAACAGATGAAACATTATTTCTTAAAAAAATTCGTAATTTCAGTGATCAAGCCCATAAAAGCCTAGATCCTTAAGAAAAAACATCAATTCCTAAAGCAACACCATTGATACTGTTGTTACTCCATATTATAGGTCCAATAAAAATATGGGAAGAGATATCATGAGAATAATTAAGGAAATTTGGAAGAATTGAGAGGAGATCTGAACATACTATGAAGGGATCCACCTAAATCAGTAGAGAATCTACAAGAGTATTAGTAGAGAACCTCATATAGCATCATGTAATAACTAGTTTAAGATCATAAGATAATAGGGTAATATTTTAATTAAAATTACCAAGGATATTAGGGTCTCATTGCAATATTAAGAACATAATAAGGGTTTCATGTTAAGGGTGTAAAGTTAGACAAACCATGTAGTAATCATGCATTAGCCACTCCCCCTTGAAAAAGGAAGCTAAATGTTACCTAGGAATAGCTACATGGTTAAACCAACTATGTGAATTCAATAGAATAAGCCCCAAACCCAAAACTAATATTACTTATGGTTTTATCAAGAATATAACATCGTTAAACAACTCATGCTCAAACTATGAAAACAAAAATTGAGTTAATAGATCCATATCACACAATTACTGCACTGTTACTACTAATCGTCTGTCGAGTGTCCTCCAAGCATGTACCTCCAAGAACTACAAAATATAGATCCCTAAATCCAGAAAATCTATTAAATACAAAATAATGACAAACGGATTTCAAAATGATACATACATGTGACCCACAAGGCATTAATATGATAATTTTGAGACTTCTCATGATATTGAAAAGATCATCTTATTTCTAAAGAGAGTGAGGAAGAATTTATGAGTGTCAAAAGTAATTATGTTTTGATTGTGGAAGAAACAAAAATGGATTATATGTAAAATAAATAAATAAATGAGAGTGTTATAAAATCTAAATGTTCTAAAATATGATCAGATGATTTAATAAATAAAATCAATTTCAATGAAAAAAGAATTTATTTATACTCAATAAAAATTAAATTTTCGAAAAGATATAGATATTTAGAAAAAATATCCCGAAGATAAGAAATAATTAAAGGATGAAATGTAATAGTGATTTTGTATGAATGAAATGATGAATGGGTCTGTTCAACATAATTTCTTAAATGTTAAAATGTATTTGAACATGTGAAAATCCAATTTTTAGAATTATATTCAAGAAGTTATTTAAATATCAAAGTAGGTGTTTATGAAAGGAGTTAATTATTATTAAAAAAATAGACTCAACGTTTCCAAAAAATATTACACATACAATATGAAAATGATATTGTAAATGTTGGAGTAATATTTGAGTTAAATATAAAGGTAATAAAGACCATGTATATGGAAACATAAATTGATTCTAAAAAAATTGGAAATTATTGGAACACGTTCTTAAATGAAATGTATCTTACACCTATTCATTCAAAAAATATATATAATAGTATATGAATTATGGTTTTGTTGGGTGTGTATATTAATTTTGGTTCATAAAAAGTGGTATAATTTATTACCAAAATATATAATAAGATCATCTATCAATATCGGGATAGAAAGCTATTTATAGAGGGAAGTATGCAATTTAAGGAATATTCTACTACTATATAGGCATTTGGAAATGTAAAAATAATATTTTTTGTACCAATAATCCTTTTATCCTAATGTTTTGGGAGATAATTTTTTAGGGGGATTTAATAAACAAAAATAATTAAAAGTTAAAATCATCCCGGAAAATAGAGATTAAATGTTCAGAATAAATTTCAACCAATGAAAGTATTATTTTTTGATGATGTGTCCAGATGGGTATATTTTATGAAAATAGTATCCCATCCTACCAACCCAATTGAGTATGAAATAAAAAACACAAAATTTTCCTAAGAAGAAGGATGGTATTAATGATTATAGCGTTGTTATTGAAATTGTACTTAATGATTATGAAATGGAATATTTATGGATTTTGGATAGTGGGTGTAATTTGAAATCAATAGTATATTTAAATAAATTAATATTTTTATTGATTTTAAAGTATGTATCTCAAACATTTATAAATTCTATTGCACTAAAAATCAATGGAGTTTGTTCAATGGTTATTTGAACAGATAACTTGAATTCTAAAAAAAATTGTGTATTGGTTAAAACACAAATTGTTAAGTTTATCCTATCTATGTTATAAAGGTACTGATGTTTTCTTACAAAAGTATGGATTCTTGGTAAAGATTTTAAAGGATGTAATTGTATTTATGAGGGGGAAATGAAAAAGGGGAATTGTTTCTTATGGGAGTAATGATGAATGATTATGCTAATTGGTCTCAGAAAAAGAATATAATTTGTGTAATTAAAGTATTGGTTTTCATGGCTAAAAAATGTGATAAATATCACCCAAGGGGATAATTTTTTGAGGCTCTAATGATGAGAGATACTGAAACTAGATGTTACATACCTATCAAAAGTGGTTGATTGCTAATTCTCTACACAAGCTGGTGGAGATTCAAACATCTCAGCTATATGATCTATTCCATATATATATATTTGGGAACATGATTAAGAAATATAAAAGAAAATACAAATAATTTATTAAATTTATTGAAACATTTACTCATATCACTCTTATTATTTTTATGGTGCATAAATTATAGGCTCTAAAAAGGTTCCTTAGTTTTTGAATATTCTCCATATAGGATTATGGTTTATACTTGAAAAAGACCTGAATAAACAATAGTTTATAATTTACTAAAAGAGTATTTATATGATATTATTATATGAATGTTATTCTTCATGAATTCATATCCTCATACAGAGTCCAAATGTTTTTGTTAAATTGTAGAATATACGTTTAGTGGAGATGGATCTAACAATGTTGATCGAGTATGCTACTTCTCAGCATTCTTTGAGATGATAAATTTTATATAGGTTCACATTATAAAATTTTATAAGGAAACAAATTCATTTATTTCACTATAAAATATGTAATATAATAATTCCAGATTTTTAAAATATTTTATGGTGTTTTTTAATTATTATGTAATCAAAGTGAAATGATAAAATAATGATAATATTATGAAAAAAGGGAGATGATGGAATCATAATTATTTGTTATCTGAATGGAAGAAGATACAATTTTTAAATCAATTATACATGGAATATTTTTCATATTACTGATTTAATGTTATTGGAACACTCAAAGAATCATGTTTCACATCATGGAGTAAGTTCTTGAAATGATTTTCATGAAGTGGTTTTTGTCATGAAGAAGGATTATGCTTTTGTAAATAATAAGATTTAAGATGAAGTGTTGAATGAAAATTATTATAGATTCATTTAACATGATGAATAGAAACAAAATTAATATCATATATGGTTGAAAATGGATCTTAGTTCAAAAATAACATTAGAGAATAAGGGTAACTGGTTTACAATAGAATAACATTGTGGAAAACCACACATACCTCACAATTTTTTTTCAGGTTTAATTAAGAGATGTTAATTGGGAATAATAGAATCATGTGAGCATTAATGAAAATAATGAATACTTATATTAGTTAGATAAGAGTTAGATTTTTTTTTAATTTGTACCTTATCCTCAATTAAGAATGTTATTTGAATAAATTTGGTGTTTCAAAAAAATCAAAATAAAATGTGGGAAGTTGTCAGAGACAATGAAATACTTATGTGAAAATGGCACTCAAAAGATGTGGAATTTATTTTTATAAGACTTTGACATATGTTCCTACACTATAGATGTAACAACCAAGTTATTTAAAGAATAATAATTTTTTATTTCTATTAATAATTATGAATAAGAAATTAATTTTATGTTAAAGGGGATGATTTTTCCATTAGCATACTCAACACGTAACAATAGGTTTCTTTGAAATCTTACATTGATCATAAAATTGAGTTATTCCAAAAACAATGAACTGAATAATATTATTATTTTAAATAGTAGTTATTGCATAATTATTGTATTGGAAATAATGAACAAAACAAATATAATATGATTACACCTAATTATTAAATGATTTTACCTTTATCAAATAAATTTTACAGGCTTAAAATAAGAATGAATATGACTTTAAACATGAAAAAAATTAATATTCTTTAAAATTTTGATTTACCGCCACTTGATAGAGAACCCTATTTAAATATTACCGTTATCACTTTTATATGCTCTAATTGAAAAAATAAAATTCTTCTTTTTAAGACGGGAATCAAAATTTACATCTGGAAAATTTTAGGTATTTTTATGATAAAGTTCATTTTTTAAAATGAATTGTGATAAATACTACATTTTAATTCAAAAATTCCTTTTATTGAGATTTATTTATATAGTTATATTTTAATTTTAATTGGTTTTAAAGTATAAATGGATTATATTTTTATCATTTAATGCAATTATTTCATTTGAAGAAATTTCACTATGAAGTTGGACATAAACGCTTGACAAACTTTTGGTAGTTTTTACTTCTTAAAAACACATATTTTGGTTTTAACAACGAGAATTAATTTTAAATTAATTTCTGAAACTTATGTGGTTTTACTTTCGAATAATGGATTCCTTATTTGGAATCAGGAGGTCCAAACAGTGTAAATGGGTATCTTTTTTTTTGACATTATGAATAGTAACTTTAGTAAATATTTTATTTGTCATGGTTAATGGGTAAATCTTGTAAATAAGGGTAAAAATTAGTATTATAATAACATTAAATTACCCTAATAAATTTTCAAACCCAATTGGATGATATATTTCCGACCATGGGAATCCATGGTTCATTTTTATTACCCCATGGAGCCACTTATGTGTGTAAATAACAATTAATTACTTTTAATTTCAAGTTAAGGAAAATGTAACATAAACATATATCTTTTAGTAAAATAATTTTAATTTGGGGATATATAAGTGAACCATTAGACTATAAATATTCATTATAAATATAAAACTATTTCCTATATTATGGTATTTTATTTATAATTTTTAGACATCAAATAAATAAATTTATTTATGACACAATGACAATGTTGTGTTTACCTTTTTAATTAATGTTTTAAATACATGAGATTATAAAAAATAAAATAAATTTATTATGAAACTCTTAATTCCATAAATGTATTTTATAGATAATTATGACATGTTATAATTAAATTAATGGAAGCTTTTAGAAAGAATAAAGATGTTTTTGATTTTTGTAAATGTCATTATATGAACAGTTTATAAATTGACATAAATGAGTTGTTAAAACAAATATTATTTTATTAAATGATATAATAATCTTAAAAATATAATATTCTGAAAAAATAATTTGATAATTTTTATAATTTAATCAATTTAACACTTTTGGTTCTATTGTAATTTTATGGTATCTATATTAATCATATATTATGAATATACAAGAATACATGATAAGAGTAAAATTAGTTAACTAAGGTTTAAAGCTAAATGATATGGTTAAATATGAAACTAGAACATGTCTAAAACATATTGGTAGATTGAATTTTGAAAAATATTCATATTATATTATAATTTAATGAGGTATAGAACATTTGAAACCAAAAAACGTTTTATAATAAAATAATACATTTAAACTTTCCTAAAGAGCCCCTGCTTCCCCTCATAAAAGGCCATCACCTCTAACCCTTGCTCGCACCTCTCAAGCCCATTGGATCATCCAGACTTGGATAAATTAAGCTCCCAAAATCCATATATTCCTCATAAAAATTTTTAACTAGGAATAATGAAATTAAATAATTCCTTTTATCTTAAATCAGAAAGAGTTACCCAATTTGAGGTAATGTCTTCTATGAAGCTTCTTCCATTTATTTTCGTTATCCAACAACCTAAATCATCTTTATTCCATTATTTTATAAAAAAACCTGGATCATAAATATACTAGGTTGTTTTTATGATATGTATTATATCTAAACTCACACACACCTCCATCTAATATATTTATAAAATACTATTTCTGTGGATGGAGAACAACTGCCTAACAAAACGACGATTATTCAATTATCTCCTACCACCTCTCATGGTGGCCCTTAAGATGGAAGTAAAATTATATATGGTATATATGATGTTTATTTTATCTCTAATATTCTTTAATTATAATTAATATCATACCTTTATGCTTTTAATCTTTTATAAATATGATAATTTCATTTGAGGAAGTGCGGATTTCCACCCCCTCAACGTGATATGACTCGTTCATCCTATACATGGAATGTATAAAGTATAGAATTAATGAAAATATTTAAACCAAGATATTATAATTTATTTATAATATACCTATGTATTGTTAATTTTTCATTCCATTAAATATGAAAAAATATGAAAGTATTGTTCATGTGTACGCACAACTTACCCTCTCTATGAACTGTGCATTTCCTTCCATATATACAAATGTTATGGACTATTATAAATAAAGATATACTAGATATAAATAAATATTTACTAGATATATATTATATTTAAATTTGGAATAAAATTCGGGAGATAATGGACTTTTGACCACATGGAAAATATGTAATTATAACAAGTTCTTTTTTGACTCAAGAACTGAACATTGACAAAACAACCGATATGAAATTGAATAATTATATGATTATTATAAAAAGGTAATAAGTGATATAAAAAGAATAATATAGTTGAAAAATTGTCTTAATAAGTATAAATTAACTTATGTTTATTATTGAGTAAGAACACGGACCATATGTGACAAGTCAGACTCAAGGTAAGGGAACCTTTCACCCTCCTCTTTTAGTCAAAGACTTATTCTTTGTTATGACTTTTAATTTCCATTTTATTATGTTGGGTTATGTTCTTATATATCCTTGTTGAGGTAAAAAAAATTCCATGTGATGTGAGGCACTTTTCTCTACTATCAACTCATTTTATGAATTTTAATTTGATGATGTTAGGCTGCTGAATTTTAGTAAGGGACTATGTCTCAATATCTTTTCATTGAAGTATATCACGATATTGTTCATTTTTATTATCCTATAACGTGTATATAATACCCTTTGACATATTATATCACTAATATCCTTATTCTAAACATATTAAATGAGTATGTTTAATGTTTTTATTTATTTATTTTTAATTCCTCATGTGTTACAAGGCTAATTAACTAAGACATCATTTAGAATGTTTTCTAAAATATTTCTAATTACTTTACATGTTTTCAAAATTTATTTAAGTATTTATTTATATGGACATTAATGTTTTGGAAATTTAATTCCTTTAAAATTTTCAATGTGTTATGGGACAGTTTGACCCGAAAATACCTTATTAAATGTTTTAAATGGTTTTGGAAATGGATTGGATATGTCAATATCATAAAAATTTTTATTGTGATTAGAATGTGGAAATTTTATATTTAATTTATTCTTATTTTTTTATGATAATTTTATGGTTCTTGGGAATTTTTTACGTATATGGGGGGTTCCTTGATAAACCTAGTGTGTGTGATCATGAGAAAACTCTCCAATGCATTGGGTAACATGACATAAGTAAAAGTTAATGTTTCACCTAAGAGATTTAGGGAATATACAGTGGTGGGTATTCTATATGTATCTCCCTATGTAGCTGTGAAATCTAAAATGTATGTTTTTTATGTATTCCACATGTTACCTTTATGATTTATCATTTCTAAGTGTATTCAGAAATATTATGTTTTAATGAGTTATGTTAGAGAGCTATGCTTTATGATTGAAAAGTATGATTTCTTGATTTATATGTATTGATGGACTAATGTCTTCTTCGAATATTTTATATCCATTACTTATCTTTTTATTATCACCCTATGTTTTTGAGATGTTTTTCACAAGGAATATTGAAGGGTAAGAGAAAGAAATTATTCAAGAACATTTCTATCAAGAAAAGAACTCTTGTTTTATTTAAAGAGTTTTATTATTCTGAAAAAATTGGATAGAGTAGAAGTGTATACTTAGTAATACATGATATTTAATGTAATAGATATGGATTATTTATCTAAAACTCTAATCCTAAAAATATCAATAATTTTAATTCATAAATTAACTCAAGATTATGTAACGATTAAGGCTGCATACTTATTAGTGACCATTAGTATATTTATTTCTTTTATATCATAAAGGATATACATGATTTTCTAAATTTATTTTTTATCTCTCTTCCACAATATATAAAGATAATTGGAAGTATATCTTGTGATAACTAGTTATTTAATTCTTATAAAAGATAAAATATTATGTTATTTTTTTAAATAAGGATCTATATGGGTTAAACTAGCCCCTAATATCATGGTATTCCAACATTAATACACGTTTAAAGCAATCAAATGTAATTAAAGAGAGAGTGGATAGAAATATATATTTTATAGATGAAAATAAGGCATCACTAATTTTTATAGTTTATATAGAAGATGGAATGTTTTCTAGAAATAGATAATAATATTGTGAACATTTTTATTTAAAATAATGATGTTATTTGATGTTTAAATTCCAATATAAATTATCAATTTTTTTGGTTTACAAATTTCTAAAAAAATATTATCTTAAATTTCTTTCTTAGGAAAATTATTCTTTGTACCATTTAATGAATATTCATATATAGGTTTAAAAACCTATTTATTAACCTATCTAAATTTTTAAGAAATTAAATATGTATGAGAAATGGATGTATGTGCACTAAAATGAATTTGGGAAGCTTATAATAAGTTTACTTTATTTTTCTAAATTCAAGGACAGGTATTGTATATGTTGTTACACTATGTTCTAGGTATCACCGTACACTAAAGTAGTTTTACTTTACTTCTAAAAATATTATTAAAAGATATATAAAAGGCACAACAAACTATGGATTTAAATATTACATAGTGGAAATATTATTCTGTTTAGCTATAAAGATGCTTATTGGTCTGTAAATATTGAAGAAAAAGGTTCTATATCAGGTGAAGTTTTCATTTTGGTTTAATAGTGAGTATACTGGCATTAAAAGAATAAAATTTCTATTATAGTGAGTAATTTTGAATCAGAATATGTAGATGAAATTTTACATATAACATAATTTACTTGGATGATTACTATATTAGAATATCTCAAAGTGGATTTAATGTTTCTGCTGCACTCCATCTATTCTAATCAATACAGTGACTATTAATCCATAAAAATTTTTGGTATTCACCGTCAATGTAGAATGATATCAATTATCAGTTCATCAAATAGATTTTTCAGGAAATTGTTTTGTAGTTGCAATTTTTTCAAAGAATGTATAAAATAATTATTTTTTCACTAAACTGTATCCAAAAGATGCATTTCAAATATTGAGGTTGCTAATTTTAGTTTTACCTCATTCCTTCCAAAGATAATGTATAGAAAATTTTTCTCCTCTCTCAAATGTTCTATACATTTTTTAAAATGGAGTGAATTACATCATTAATCTATTTACATTTATTCCTTTATATATTTACAAAAAAAATTACAAATTTTAAATTTTTTATATAATCCATTGATATGTATTTTACATTATTTGAGAGTGATATCTTACTTAAGGTAAAATTTTATTTATTAGAAGTTATTAAAAGGGTAATTATGATATGTTTCCGTGAGGCATGTGAGTTTTTTATATTATAAAAATTTATAATTGTTTTTATTGAGTATGTATAAAGTAATTATATATATATATATTCTAATTTTATATTAGTTAATTTGAATAAGTATTTATTATTATTTGATCTCAACTGTAATTAAGGTCTTCTAAAAGTTTATTTTTAAATTTGTATGAAGAGGATCATGTACTGTGAAGATGAAAATGTAAATCACTATTTATGGAAACATGATACAAAATGTCAAGGTTCTGGATTCCAAAAGAACTTTTTCCCTTTTAATCTTATACTTATTGAATAATTACTCTTTTAATATAATACTGAGTTTAAAAAGGACTTATATTCCTTGGATCTAAAAAATATATAATGGGAGAGATTTTTTAGCCCAAGAGAAGTTTTGGGAGATGTTGAGACCCTTGAAGAATATTGAGACCCATGTACAAGTTAATGAGATATGGTATTGAATTATTTTTTCCTTTTCCCTTATTGTTTGTTTACGTAAAAAGATTTAGAAACATTTTCGATTGAATATATTTTATTTATTATATTTTTTTCAATGCAAAAATAATATTAAAATTCCAATAAAATAATGTTTATTATGTGAGGTGAAGGTTTTTGAAGAGTTTAAAGGAGGTTTGACATGATTTTGATATATCTAAAGCTGTTTCGGAGGATTTTAGAGTTAAAAAAATTGAATTTTAAAATTTTTCTAAGTCTGAATGGAAATGTATAATTTTTCTATCATATTTTCATAATAATAGAAAATAAATTTGTGGATAATTTATTTTAGCATACATAAAATATTTTTTCATGGTATATTAGCATTTGGTAAATGAAAGATTATTCCCCATATATATAATAATATTGAATAAAATAGGTAATATTTTTTATGAGTTCATAATACTAAAATCTCATATAATGAATATGATATTTATGATGTTTTCAAAAAAAATGTTTTTACCACAAAACTATAAAATCATAAAATTGATGAATATTATATTAATAAATAGATATTTTTCTTAGTTAATAATACATATATTTTTCTAATAATGGAATCAAATTATGGTGCATATTATTTTTCTAGAAGTTCACAAAGATGATTTAAGATTATTTTTCTATGTTTAAACCCACGTTGGGGTATATGTAATTTTTTATAGTGAATATATATGACGTTTGAGCATGTGTAAGAATTTTTTTGATATAGAAGATGTTGAAGATTCGTATATAAGATTTTTTTAAAAAACATTGAAATTGTATGGTAATGTAAAAGTTCTTATGTAATATTTTACACTTTGAGATATTTTGACATTTCTAATTATAGGTAAAACAATAAACAAAATTATTATATGGGAAAATAAACCAGACTATGTTGAATTTTTTAATGCATTGTTAATATATCTCAATATATTTTCATTATGAAAGTGTATAGAGAAACATAGTCTTCTAAGTAAAGAATTATTTTCACATTGAAGGAAAAATATGTAAGTTATAATTTAGGATAACTATTTAACCATGATATGGTGCATATCATTGCATCATGAGTTATTCTTCTGTCCTCCCAGATATATAAAACATCTAGATCACATTTATAATAATAAATAAGTATGAAGAATAAAAAGAATAATAATTTTAGAGAAATTGAAGTTATCAATTTTATAGATTTGAACATTGAAATTTGAAAATGAATACAAAAAATCATTATTTATTGATTAATAATATTTAATGTGTTTTGAAAATTATATGGATAGTAGTATGAGATGAAAAATAAATATGCATAGATAATTAGTGACTATAAATTGAAGAGTAACAATAATAATAACAGTTTTTGTATGTTGTTGTAGTAGAAGAATAATAAGAAGAACAAGAAGAAACATGGTGATAACTTAATGCAAGACTTATCTGGTGGAAGATATTCCTATTCTTGAAAGACAATTTGGATATATTTTTACCTATGTGGGAGAAGATTTCATTGTTTTGAAACATATGTGTTTCTTGAGTTAATGGATAAACCTTACTCATTTTTAATCAACCTGATTAAACTACATGACCAAATAATCAAAGGTGAATCCATATTATGCTGAGGATTATCCATTACATTTTGAGAGTTGAACATGGTAAAATATGATATACATACTATTATTTTCAGTTGATGTGTGTATAATTTTTTTTAGATAATCACTTTAATATTACATAATGGTTATTTCTCTATGAAACATAAAAAAATCTATGTATAGATTCACCACCCCTATTAGTGATTTCCCACTGATCCTTGGGGTTTATTTCATTAAGTAGTTGACCTCCAATGTTTTTATTTTAATGTTTAACAAATATAGTCACATAATTAATATGAAATGAGAATAAAACAATAAATTAATTAATTAATAAGTGTTACACTGTGGAATTATCATTAGTTAAACCACATGTGACTATACATGTATCATCTATTATCAGAATGGGATGATATTTGAAGAGTATAAAAACACCTAAATGATTTACAATCTTTCAATACATATCTTATAATCCATGTGAGTGATTTATCACTATGAGGTAAAAATGAGCAAATGATTAATCCCTAATCCAAACTGAATTGGTGGATGAGGCATTTCTTATTGAATGAGGTATCATAACTCAATGTGGATTATATACCGTTGAAACTTGTCTCCGTATGGATTATTCACCCACAATACTTCCCACCCAAGTGGATGATGTACCCATGATATCACTCTCAAGGTGTATAATATACCACTACAATAAGTCTCTAACTAGTCGATGCACCACATAGATAGTACATCATGGAGTATGGTGTTACTCTAATATCTCTCTTGTGGTAGATTATAAAGAACCAACCATATACATTACATAATATAGCTATTCCCACTATATTTCACCTCCTACATTCCCAAATAACATTTTAGTATAGATAATTAGAATCTTAGTTCATAACTCAAACATATCAACCCCCACACATAAAAAGTGGGTACAATTAAAAGAGAACCCATTTATTCCAAACATAAATAAATAACATGATTTCATTGAAAAATATTCATAACATTTAACTTGACTTCCTTATTTATCTTACACATCCTTGTAACCTATGAAATGAATTTAAAAATAGGTGAGGAGTATAAAAATCATTGTATGGGATAAAAAAATAATTAAAGAAACCATTATCCCGTGAATACTTATAAATATATGAAATCATTTTCACAAAGACATATTTCTCACCAATACATACTTAATTAGTGAAACATGATATTTAAATATTACGTTAAATAACATATATAAAAAATAAAGGTATATTGGTGAATTACATACTTATATTGTTACCCTTGTAGTTACCTTATGATTTGTATCCCTCACATCTTCCTTACAACGTAACCCTCACAGAAATGTTTTTGTGTAACCATCGTTGCTACACATAGAGTAAAAATACAAGATACTTCCAACATACACGTACTCAATTCATTGGAGTGATATATAGGTCCTACCCATCATCATTAACAATGACCAAAAACCATAACATAATCATCAAACAGTAATACATGCATAAAAACATTAATTATGAATTTTTTAAAACTAGAAGTTGAAAAAAGGATTTTATAAGAGAAGTCCCATAAAAATAACATACAATTGATATGAGAATCAATAAAATTAAAGGAATATGTGTATATATTATAAATAAAACATTATAAAAACAAAATTCATTACACAAATAATCATTGTGACACAAAACTAATGAAGTATAAGGTTAACCCAGAGAATGGAAATAGGGATTAGAATTCCCTTACCTCATGTTCGTCTTAAATAAAATTTGTTTAAACCTACTGTATAATTGTTGAAATGGTTATATTAAATTTTTACATAAGAATAATAATATTTATAACACCTTATATGACCATTTTATAACATTATTCTACCCATTCATTAAAAATATTTTATTATTTCCATTGTTTCTATAATATTCTTTTCATGATTTCCATGGTCAGTTCGTAAAGGATTTTATTGTCTAGTGGAAGAAAAACTACAGAAGTGGAAAAAAGATGCTAATATATTTCTATAATGTTAAATGATTCAATAAATAATTTTTTTATATGATATGAGGATGACTGATTAGATAAATATTTACTGATATTAGTTTAGATCATTTTAGTAGTTCTTTGATAATCAAAAACTTGTTTCATCGTATACATTTAATAGTATGCCGATAATTTAATTAAAGAAAATAAGAGAGTTAATATCAAATAATTTAAAATCAGTTTCAATAAATAATATTGTTTTAGAACTAGGTTTTAAGGATGTAATGGAAATTGAATACATGTTGTCTATGATGGCAGTAAATTCACACATCACTGATGATGTTTTTATTTTTTTTAAAAGAATAAGGGGAGAGGAATAATGATAACAAATTTTTCAATAAACATGATAAAAATCCAAAATAAATATAATAATTTATAATTTATGACTCTTTTATAATTTTAGAAGAAAATACTATAAGAAAATAAAATATTTGAAAAGATAACAGAGGGAAATGAGTGAGTATTTTTACCTCTTGATATATTATCTATGAGATCCATCTTTAGGACTTTGGTGTTTGACTTTTGGTGAGACCATCAGTTCATGGATGTGAGGAAGATCATTGGGAAGAATATTGGTAAAAATTTAGTCATTTCTCAAAGATTTAGATGTGTGATAGGAAGAGGGGTGATGGTGGTATTTATAGTGAAAGATAGGAGTCATTTTCCATTATTTTAATCTTTAGTTTAATATTTTTTCTGTAGACTATGAATAGTCTTGATTAATGAGACCCTAAAGTGTAAAGTGATCATGTGTGTTCTAGCCAATGGTGCATACTGTTGGAGTTGGTGGCCTATAACAAACTACATTATATTTTATTCATTAATAAAAGCTTTATCACATCTTGATTGTTCTTCTGCGTGACAATGCATGTGATAATGTCCTAAGGATAGTTTTCACATTAAAGGGTCTTATAGGATCCCTTCTGTAATGAGAATCCAGAAGTGTCATAACACTATTCTTGAATATATGTTCTATGGCTGGATGTTGTTATTTGAGGGACACAAATAATACAGGCCATTAGAGGTGAGGACTCATAAAACATTGAGGCACCTTCTCATGGTTTGCGCCCTTGGTAATATTGAGTAGGATATTATGAGAACGAGACCCGACAGTAAGAAATAAACATTTCATAATGTCATTGGATGTTCCTATCTATGGAAGTTTTTATTTATCCTTAATCTTTATGATTATTATTAATGGGTATTAAAACTCACGCACTTAGATGTATTGACAAAAACTATGACAACACACTGTTCACAGCGAGGTAGGATATGTTGGGTGTGTCACAAGTAATACTGCATTAATAGATAATGCAAGGAAAGATTTTTCCCTTCTGTTCTATAACAGAATTATATATCTCTGTCCCTTATATGGAATTCATATAGCCTAAATCAATCCATGGCCATGTTATGGAATGGGCGAGTTCAATTCTGGGAAGTCAAAGAAAGAATAAGTGAGCACAAGGGGTTGATGGCACTAGAATGCAACCTGCTTGATTCGGGATATTGTGACAATGATATTATAATACATGGTAAGTGTTCGTATGAGGTGACACGTCATTGCGGCATTATCTTATTTCTCTATGGGTTCCTTGCTGTATTGCAATATGCTATCCTTGGACTTTAGGCAGGCTCTGCCTAATGCCGTTGACAAAAAGGCCTAGAGGTTCACACACTAAGTGTGTCCATGTATCTCAATTAAATATTAATTTAACAAGTTAAATAGATATTATTCCCGATTGTGGTTTAATAATTATTTAAGTATGCTCAATTGCATTTATTTCGACACTAGTTATTCGAGAGAATATACTATGGGCGAAATAATATATATTTATTAGCAATTAATGTAGTTACATTTATTTAAGAAATAAATAGCCATTACTCAATGACTAATAAATGTGGTGGATGAAATAAAGAAAAAGGAAAAAAAGATAAACGCCGTGTATTAATGATTACAATCCCTGTAGTTTTTCCTGTTGGGATTTTGAGGAAATAATATCGTTTAAATAAATTATATTTATTATAATCAGTGTTGGACATGTCAAGGAATTAATCATTTTATATAAGGGTTTTCAATAAGAGTTAATGAAATAAATAAAATACATAACACATTTATTTATTGTCATAATTTTATTTCTTCAAACCCGATTATAAATATCCTCATAGCCCCAACACTTTTCAAGAGAGAATCATTGGGCACAACAATTATGGAGAATTCTCTCAAGGCTGAATGAACTCCTTCCTCCAAGAACACTCTCACGACAGAGTGAGATCCTCCTCCATTAGATCAAGGTGATCTAAGGAGGACAACGCAAGAAAAGTATTCTCCATGCTAGCACCTGAAGATTCATTTGGAGACATCCAGAGATATTTGGTGCACGTGTGGATCACCACCAGAGGATTTCTACACTCAGCTTCTGCGACACAACGACAAATCACATCAGATCGTGACTGGAGACATCGATGAAAAAAGAATTCCATCAAGGTAATTCTTGTCAATTAATTAAATTAATTATAACCAACATATGATGATATTGTCTTTATGGTTCTGGGACACCCTCTTTCTTTTTTATGTTCTTCATTCTATTATGAAGATCATTCATTTTATTATCGTTTTGAATCTCAGATTGATCATTGTTAATGCTAAAATTAATTTTGGGAAAACCAACCAATGTGATTCCACTACGCCCTGAACCTTCAAGTGGTATCGTATAAGGTCATATCATTGATTATACTTATTTAGTTTTTCATTGGTGATTTACGCATTTAATTATTTTGTTGTTTCAATTCAAGTTAATCATTCTTTAAATCTAAATCTCGAGATCTGTTCCTCGTCTCCCATTTCTCATTCACCTTATGGAAACAAATTGTTTTTTTAACTGTGATTAAGAAAAAATAAAGGATCTCATCAGGAGGTGCTAAACATTCCTGGTCATACAACACAAGAATACACAGTGTTTATTCAGATGTACAGACCGTGTAGTCTATGTTCAATGCATCAGACTAGTCAACAAAATTAGGTTGTGTATTTGAGTATACCTAAATCATAATTGACATTGTGTATTGAATAGTAATATGTGGAACATAGTTTCCGGATTACACGCCGATTGGTCCACTGAACACGGTTTGTAGTCCCTATAGTTTAGGGTTAGACCATGTACCCCGTACATGGCTTGCTCGGCTAGAAACCGTCTTACCCGGATACTACACGGTACGTGTCCCATTGAACACGCGGTGTACTCAAAAAATTTCTGAATTACATCTACACGGCATGTCCCCGGGCGTGTACTTTGGATGGACTGTGATAAAAAGTACACGCCATGTAGTCATAACTACACACCGTGTACTCATCCAAATTACACAGATTTATTAAAATTGATTATTATTTTATACAAACCCTTGAGACATGTACCATAGTGCAGGCGTAAAGCTGAAGCACAACACATGATAGGTGTTTTATATGTGATTGATTAATTTAACATCTGCGTAATGAAGGATAATTCACCGTGTTGCTCCAAGGTACAAGTTACGTACAAAGATAATTTAAAATGAATTTATTTGTTTAAAATTATAATGGATGAGAATCTCAAGGAATTTCAAAAAAAGGGTTTGAGATAAAAGGATTGATTAGTTAAAGATAATTAATTAATTCGAGCGTGATTTATCATATGAAATAACAATTAAAGAATTGAATGCTAGTTTTATTTATGCGTATATATTGTTGCATGTATGGATTATCATGAGTTAGAACAAGACCTTTTTATGTGAATGGTTTCTTGTAATTAAATTTGTTGGCCTGCAAGCCTTCTCCTCATTAATATATAGGGAATGCACGCCCAAGGATTATTTTATGTGAAAATCCCTTTTACCCCTCACCAGCTTGTGAGATAAATGCATATTTAATGGATGGATATCCCAAGATAATGGTGGCGGACTGAGTTAGGATCCAAGGCGAAACCAATCCATGGAGATACAAAGGTGGAAAGCGGGAAAGCTGTAAACACGAACCTGAAAGGTTCGTGGTGTTTCTCCCCTAGTTCTTGGGTTTTTTTATCAACTGCTAGATAAAATAACCAAAAGAAAAAGCCCATGATCATACCATATATTTTAATTTTGTCATTTTCATGGTTTATTTATTTTGGGTGTGTTGTCATGATCACAAAATTAATGAATTAAATATGAATGTAATATGGAACTAAAATAAGACTGGCATATGCATAAATATTATATTTAACATGGTTAATCACTTAAGTATATCCCAATTAATATTAAAATCATGTAATAAAAGATCATAAATTGGCGATTTACATATAAGGATAAAATCCATCAAAGAAATATTAAGTCGGTATAGCCTTCCATAATCTTGGTTTGAATCGAACCATAGTTCAAATTTCTTGACCGACCCTGGTTGGGGTGCTTTCAATAATTGGGGGATTCTAATTCATGGTTCTTGGTTAACTTGACATAGTTCGCATAAAGGGTTAACTTCCACAACGGGAATGGGTGTGACTAAGAGGAAAAGGTTTATGAAATCCAAAATAAAAGGATTTCAGGATTGGGGAGTCCACTCAGTGGATTAAGGAGCTATGAGTTAATGCATTTTGAATTTGGAATTCCTACCTAAAACCCTTCAAGTTTCATGACCAACCCTAGTTGGGGTAATGTGAAGGGAAATATGGATCATTTCCATTAGAATATTCTTGAAATAGAATATTCAGAAGTTAAGTGTGAGGGATATTGGATTTCGATAAAATCATGGGAGACCGATAAGTATTAATTTGTTTATTTGTCTTGCATTTATAAAGTACTAAAAACTTTTCTCATCTTAATTTATAGAAACGAAAAGAAAAATGACTTCAAACATATCACTGTGAACCATACTCAATAAGGAAAACCTTCTCACCGACACCAATTTCAAAGAGTGTCAGAGGCATTTACATGTCATCCTTCGCCATGAACAGAAATTGTATGTGCTAGAAGTGCATGTTCGAGTTGCGCCTGGAAAAGATGCCAGTGATGAGAAAATATCTCTCTATGTGAAAAATTTGGATGATTCCATAGATTTCCAATGTTTCATGCTATCATAAATGTCTAATGATCTTATGAAGCAAGATGAAAACATGGATGTGTATAGCATGATGTCTCCCCTCAAGGATCTCTAGCAAGAGGATGTGTGACAAGAGAAATATGAGATCTACAATGCATTTTTTACAACTAATATTGGACAGTCTGCACCAGCTGGGCCTCATGTAGTCATGCTTATTGGCTACATCGAATGCCTGGAAAACTTTTGGGATTAAATTCTAAGATGAGTTGCATACAGATCGCATCCTATCATCACTGCCCTAGACCTTCTCAAGCTTTACTGTCAACTACAACATGAATAATAATGAGAAGAGTTTATCAGAACCACTGACCTTGATTCTCTAGGTAGATAAGGACCTGGGGTGTAAAGAACCCACAATATTTATGGTGAATATGAAAAGTAAGGAAAAGGAAAAGGTTCCAAATATATATAAATGGTCTGAAGCCCTTGAGTGTTGTCCTTCCAATAAGGGGAAGATCCAGAGGCAGGGCAAGGAACAACATGCATTATGTTTTCCATGTGGAAAGCAATGCCACTAGAAGAGGAACTACACCCAAAAATGTGGGGACGCTAAAGGTTCATCATTATCGAGTGTAATCTGTCCATTTCAACACATTGAGTATTAGATACAGCTTGTGGGGATCACATCTGTATTCAAATGTAGGTACCAAGTAGATTTAGAATGATCTCCAGAGGAGAAGTGGATCTTTGATCTACCAATGGCACAAGCCTAACTACGTTGGTTTTTAGCAATTACCACCTCTCATTGCCGACTGGGATTATTTTGGTTTACCTAACTGTTATTATGTGCCTAGTGTTACCAAGAAAATAATTTTTGTTTATTTTTTGGATATGGATGGATTTATTTTCATGTTTGGAAATAAGGGTTGCTTATTTTATTATAACAATGTATGTTATGGTATGGTGCATTTAAATAATGGTTTGTATGTATTTAATTAAAAAAACCAAGTGTTGGAAATCGATAACGAAACAAAATCACATGACCGATACATCACCAAGTTGTGGAATCATTGTATCGGTCATGTAAACGAGAAGCGCTTGACAAAACTCTTCCAAGATGGCTATTTATACTCAATTTATCTAAGACCACTTGATATATGTCACACTTGTTTACATGGTAAAATGACCATGCCGCCTTTCATAGGACATGGTGAAAGGTCCATAGAGCTTCTACGATTGGTGCACACGGATGTGTGTCAACCATTCCCTGTAGAATCTAGAGGTGGATATTCTTACATCATTACTTTTACTAATGATTTAAGTAGATATGGATATGTCTACTTAATGAGGTATAATTCAGTATCCTTAGAGAAATTTAAGGAATTCAAGAATCAAGTAGAGAATCATCTTGGTAAGAAGATAAAGAAACTCCGATCAAATTGTGGTGGAGAATATTTGAACCTAGAGTTCATCGATATTCTACGGGACTCTGAGATTCTACCTTAACTCGCTCCTCCTTATACACCACAGTGGAATGGTGTTCGTGAAATGTGGAACCGAACCTTCTTGGACATGGTGAGGTCTATGATGAGTCATGCAGATCTTTCATTGTCCTTTTGGGGATATGCATTACAAACTGCAACATACTCATTAAACCGAGTACCAACTAAGGAGGAAAATGGAATCCCTCCGAGTAATGCAATTGAAGGAAACCCATTTTGTCTCATAAATGTGTATGGGGATGTGAGGAATTTGATAAGGCCTTCATATGAAAAAAATCACCCCAGGCCATGAGGTGTATATTTATAGGATATCTCATGTAAATGAAAGGATATTACCTATACAACCCTCAAGACAAGAAAGTGAATGTCGCTAGACAAGTTGATTTTCTTGAAAGGGAGAACATCCTAAAAAAGGATCGTGGGACATAGATTGACTTTAATGAAGTTGATGATCAAGATACACAAGAGTTGGTAAAAGAAAAAGTTCCACAGGTCCCCATGGAAGAAGTTCCAAAAACACAAGTACTGTGTAGGATCTCAATAGATGTTAGGGAAACTAAGAGAATTGGTTTCCTAGTCCCCGAGGTTGGTGATTCATTATTTTTGGACAATGATGAACCTCTCTCCTACATGGAAGCAGTAGAAATCTCAGAAGCAGCAAGATGGCTAGAAGATATGAATTCTAAGATGGATTCCATGTATCAGTACCATGTCTGGGTTCTAGTCGATGAGACAGTTGATGTAAAGCCTGTTGGATGAAAATGGGTATTCAAGATAAAACTAGTCATGGAAGGTTATGTAAACACCTATAAAGCAAGGGTAGTGGCTAAAGGATTCAGACCGTTTCAAGGAATTGACTATAATGAAACCTTCTCTCCAGTTTCCATGTTTAAATCCATAAGAATAATACATTCCATATCAGCTTACCATGACTATGAACTTTGGAAAATGGATGTTAAAACAGAATTCCTTATTGGGAACCTTCCAGAACATGTCTATATAACAGAACCAGAAGGTTTTGTGACACCAGGAGAATCCAAACAGGTTTCCAAGTTGGAGAAACGCATTTATGGATTAAATAAGGAATCCATGTCATGGAACATTTGATATGATGAAGAAATAAAGGAATTTGGTTTCATTAAGAATGAATGTGATCCATGTGATTATAATCAGTTTAATGGGAATGTGATTGTTATCCTAGTAGTATATGTTGACGACATGTTTCTTATTGAAAACGATGTACCATTCATACCATCCATTAATAACTAATTGAAAAAGTGTCTCTCTAGGTAGGATTTGGGTGAACATGCTACATTCTAGGGATCAAGATCATTCATGATAGATCCATGAGGCTTCTATGACTAAGTCAGGGTACATACATTGACCAGATACTAAAGAGATTTAGTATGGAACAATCCAAGAGTGGATTGGTTCTAGTGTCCCATGGCATACATGTTTTTAAGAAAATGTGTCCACAGACACTATAAGAGAAAGATAGAATGAGTAATATCCCATATACATTGTCTATAGGATCCATCATGTATGTCATGTTATGTAATAGTCTTGATGTTTCCTACGCACTGAGCATGGTAGGCAGATATCAAGCAGATCCAGGAGAACAACATTGGACTGCTGTTTAGACTATCCTTAAGTATCTGAGAAGAACTAAGGATATGTTCTGGGTGTATGGAGGAGATGAAGATCTAGTCATCTGAGGGTTTGATGATGCTGGTTTTCAAACAGTTCAGAACAATCTGAAGTCGTAATCTAGATATGTTTTTAGTCTCAATGGAGGAGTTGTGAGCTAGAAGAGTTCAAATCATCCAATTTTCACTGATTCTACATTAGAGTCTAAATATATAGAAGCTTCAGATGCACCCAAGGACGCCGTCTATATTTGAAACATTGTCCTGAATCTTGATGTGGTGCTGAGGAGTAAAGATCCTATCACATTGTATTGTGATAATCCTACAGTGGTGGATCTTGCAAAAGAACCACGGTCACATCAACGAATAGAGAACATAGTCCAAAAGTACCACCTCTTGAGGGATTTCTATCAAAGGGGTGAAGTTACAATGAGAAGAGTGTCCACAGAAGAGAACGTGGTTGACCCCATTATTAAAGGCTTATCCTAGTAGAAGCATGAATATCATGTGAGAGCTAGCAGGTTAAATGTTGTTAGCATTTGGCTCTATTCCAAGTGGGAGTCTGTTGGAGTTGGTGTCCTAGGAAAAACTACTTTGTACTTTATTCATTAATAAAATCTTTATCACATCTTGATTTTTATTCTACGTGACAATCCATGTGATAATGTCCAAAGGATATTTGTTTCATTAAACGGTCAAAGCAGATACCTGGTATGATGAGAACCCGAAAGTGCCATAACATTATTATTGAATATATTTTCTATCGGCAAATGATGTTATTTGAGAGATACAAAAAATACAGGCCATTAGGGTCGAGGACTCATAAAACATTGAAGCACCTTCTCATGTTGTGCACCCTTGGTAATATCTAGGAGGATATTATAAGAACGAGACCCGCCAGTAGAAAATCAGCATTTCATAGTGTCATTGGATGTTCCTATCTATGGACGTTTGTATTAGTCCTTAAACTTAAAGATTATTATTAATGGGTATTATAACTCACTTACTTATAAGTATTGATGAAAAGTGTGACGAAACACTGTTCGTAGTGACGTAGGATACGTTGAGTGCGTCATGAGTAATACTGCATTAATAGATAATGCAAGAAAGTATTTTTCTCTTCTGTTCTATAATGGAAGTAGATATCTCAGGCCCATTGATGGAATTTATATAGACTAAATAACTACATGTACATGGTATGGAATGGGTGAGTTCAATTATAGGAAGTCAAAGAAACAATAATTGAGCACATGGGTTGATGGCACTAGTATGCAACCCACTTGATTTCAGATATCATGAAAAAGGGCTTATATTACACGGTAAGCATTTGTATGAGATGACATGTCATTGTAGCATTAACTTCTTTCTCTATGGGTGCCTTGGTATGTTAATAGATGTTATCCTTGAACATTAGGGAGGCTCCGCCTAAATCCACTGAGGAAGAGGCCTAGAGGGTGACACACTAAGTGTGTCCATGTATCTCAGTTAAAAATTAATTTAACAGGTTAAATAAATTTAATTCTAGACTGTGGTATAATAATTATTTAAGGATTCCCGATCGCATTTATTTCGACACTAGTTATTTGAGAGAATATATTGTGGTCAAAATAATATATATTTCTTAGCGAATAATGCAGTTACAATAATTTAAGAAATAAATATCCATTAATCAAGGTCTAATAAATGTGGTAGAGGAAATAATGAAAATTGAAAACAAGGTAAACACGCCATGTACATTGAATGTACACGGTGTGTAGTTTTCATGGAAAACATGTACATGCTGTTTATTAATGATTACATGTCGCATTGTTTTTCCAATTGGGATTTTGAGGAAATAATAATGTTTTATTAAATGATATTTGTTATAATCATAATGGGTGCATGTCAAGGAATTAATCATTCTACATGAGGGTTTTCAATAAGATTTAATGAAATAAATAAAATTCGTAAAGTGTTTATTTATTATCATAACTCTATAACCTCTAACCTGATTATAAATATCCTCAAAACCCCAACACCTTTCAAGAGAGAATCATTGTGCACAAAATTTTTGGAAAATTCACTCAATGATGAAAGAACTACATCCACCAAGAACACTCTCAAGACTGAGAGAGATCCTCCTCTATCGGATCCAGACGATCTAAGGCAGAGAACACAAGAAAAGGCTTCTCTATGCTAGCAACCAGATATTCCTTTCGCGATGTTTAGATATACGTGGTACATGTGTGGATCACCACTAGAGGAAGTCTACACTTGGCTTGTACGAAGCAATGATGAATCACATCACATCATGACCGGAGACATCAACAAATAATGAATTCCATCAAGGCAATTATTTTCAATTAATTAAATTAATTATAACCAACATATGATGATCCTAACTTTTTTGTTCCAGGACTCCATCTTTATTTTTTTCTTTCTTCATTCTATTCCAAATAACTGGAGTTTTATTATCGTGAGAGATCTCAGATTGATCGTTGTTAACGCCAAAATTAAAGTTGGGTACACCCACAAATGCGCTTCTACTGTGCCCAAAACCTATATATACATTATCCATGATACTAGGAATAGTTTATTTGAAATATAATGTATATATACGATAAAGTACTATATTTTACTATTCATCAAAAACTCAAAATTTTCAGAAAAATCCAAAAAAAATCACCCTACCCATTTTTTTGATGTGTAGAGTTAAAAATGAAATCCCTTTTTTCAAATAATTTTATAAATAAGATTAATTTTTTTTTTTATAAAAATTCATCATTTATTCGAAAAAATAACAATTTAAGAATACACCTCATTTTATATCACATTGAAAAATTAATCAAGGTATCATTATCTTCTAACCTTAAGATAATAAAATATTATTATTATTTAATATTCATAAGGGTCATATCACTTTTAATATTTCTATTCATAAAGTTATGTTACTATTCACCAAAAAATCATGTTAATTCTATCAGACTCTAAATAACTTACTGATCGTAACCGTATATGTATGGTTTTTGGAATTCAAATCATATGAGTCAAAAATTTATGTTTAACAACTAGTTTATAAATATATCCTTAAGAGAAAGTGTTTTTTTATAAAGTATAAATGTTTCATTCATTTTATTAAATTTATTTGGAAAACATTGTGGTGTTACATTCTCCCCACCATCTAGAAATTACATCCTCGCAATTTTACTTATTAAAAAAGTGAGGGTAACATTCTCTCATATAATTTTCACTTTCCCATGTTTCTTCTTCAACCATGTAATTTCTCCAAAAAAAATTTACCAGGTGGATTAAATTATTTTTTAATACCGGTTCTCTTTGATCAATAATCTGATATGTTTTTCATGATAAGAAATGGTCGCTTCCAATTAATCAACTTCTTGGCTCAACACATGATATGAATCTAGAACATACTTTCTCTACATCAAAAAATGAAAAACATTGTGTACATGGGATAAACTTGGATGAAAATCTACTTTTTAGGAATACATTCTGACATTCTCCAATATTTCATAAGGTCTAATGAACCATGGACTTATATTTCATTTGCATCCAAAATGCACAAAACATTTCCTTGGTGAGATTCTAAGAAAAACATGATCACCTACATCAAAGAAATGTCTTTCCTCCTATTATCTTCATAACTATATTGTCTAATCTAAGCTATCCTCATGGGTTTTTAGATCATATTCACTTTCTCTACCACTTTCTCTACTAAATCTTGTCTCGTCAACAACCTTTCTCCGACTTCATCCCAAAAAGATGGAGTTCAAAATTGCTTCCCATAAAATACCTCAAAAGGTACCATCTATATAATGTAATGAAAATGTTTATTATAAGAAAATTCAACTAATGAAATAAATTGATTCCAACATCCCTAGTAATCCATTGAACAAGCTCGAATAATATCCTCTAAAGTTTCAATTTTCTGTTTTGACTTCCCATCTGATTAAGGACGAAAAGTTGTACTAAAACTTAATTCCATTCCCAATAACATTTGAAGGCCTTTCCAAAAGTTAGAAGTGAACCCTCGATCATGTTCAAATGCAATGGAATTTGAAAATCTATGTAGCCTAAAAATATATTTATGGTACTATTGAGAAGGTTGATATAATGACATAATATCTCAAATAGATAGAAAATGAGAAGATTTATTCATTCGATCAATAATAACCTATATTGAATTATTACATAGAGATGTATTTGATATCCCCAAAATAATGTCCCGGGATAAATTTCCCCATTTCCACTCTGGCCCTAATTTTGTCTAAAGAATCACCTTCTATAAATTCCACTCTTATTAAACTTATTGACATTTCAATCATCTGACTGTGAAATCTGTAATATCTCTTTTCATTCTATCCCAACAATAATACTTCCTAAGGTCTATGTATATCTTTGTGCTTACATAATGAACTAAAAATAGAGAAATATGAGCTTCACACAACAATTATTTCCTTAGTTTTGAATCACAAGTAACACATAAACATTTCCCAAATCATAGATCATAATCTTTATCAATGTTAAATTTTGGAAAATACCCATTTTAACCAATTCTACCTTTTTCTGTAACTCCTTGTTTTCCTTCTACGCATTCTTAATTATATCTGACAAAGATGAATACAATATAATATGAAACAAAATAGAGGGAATTCCAAAACCAAAAACAACAAGCTATTATTTATTAAATCATTAATTAAAGGGCCGTGTTCTAGTCATAGCATAGTTAATGATGCATGATGTTTTTAGATCAAGGCATCCACAACTTTTTTTGATTTTATAGGATGCTAATTGATCAAGAAATAAAAATCTTTAATTAATTAAAACCATATTCTCCGAGTCATGTTTAATTCCATTTGAGTGAATATATATTTCATACTTTTGTGTTTGATATATATTTCAAATTTGGATTCGTATAAATTATGTCTCTAAATTTTTAATATGATAACCACAAATACTATTTCCAAATAATGTCTGTTATAATTTAACTCAGGAGGTTTTAGTTGGATTTAAGCATAATCAACTACCTAATCATTCATTATAAGAACACAACTAGGTCTCTTTAATGAAGCATCACTGTATGTGACAAACATTCCATTTCTAGAATGTAGGGTCAGAACTGGAGAATTCTCTAACCATCAATTCAATCTCAGAAAAAAATTTGTAAATTATTGTTTTCTAGGTGAATGTGACTCTTTTTTGAGTTAACATAGCAGGTGTACTAGAGAACCACAAAAAAAGTTTAACAATACTACGGTAATATCCTGCCAAACAATGAAAAATACGAATCTCAGTTATATTTGTGGGTCTTTTTCCTTCTTCAAAAACATTTTTTTAGCATATTGAACATTTATTCCATATTTTAAAGGAATGTGACCAAGGAATTTAATTTTTTGGAAACCAAAATTCACACTTACTAAATTTTTCTTATAGTTTATGTTCATTTATGGTTTGAAAAATGACCCTTATATTTTTTTATTCTCCTCTTTACTTCTAGAATATAGCCGAATATCAACAATAAAAAGAACTACAAACATATCCATGAACTCATGAAATATTCTATTCATATGATCCAAGAATAAAATATGAGCATTAGTTAGCATAAATGGGATAAAAAAAATTCACAATGACCATATCTAGTTCAAAAAAGCGGTTTTTGAAATGTCCTCCTCCCTCCCCATCTATTAATGGTACCCAGATCTCATGAAAATCTTGTAAAAATACTTATCTCCCTAGATCTGATCAAATAAGTCATATATGTGAGGAAAATGATACTTATTATTAATAGTAATTTTATTCCAAACAATATAACTAATGAAAAATATTATTGAACCAAATTACTTTTTAATGATCACAATAGGATCTCCCCATGGTGAAGTGCTAGGACGAGTGAAGCCTTTATCAAACTACTCCTGCAATTGATTTCTCTATTCAAGATGTTCTATTTGAGCCATTTGATAAGGTGTATTTGAAATGGGATTAGCATCAAGAACTAAGTTAATTGTGAATTAAACTTCTCGATCGATTATAACACCAGGTAACTCATTAGAAAAAAAATTCAAGGTATTGATTTACCACTAAAACATCATTAATCGAAACATTTCCCATATTTTAAACAATATCAGGTAGATAAAATTCATTTCCATATTTCAACACTTTCATAGATTACATATATGTTATTAATTTTATGGGTTAGTTATCCTATAAAAATATAAACTCTTTCTGAAAAATCACTTTTTTCTCTACATTCAATATTAGGATGATAAACAAAATGCAAATCAATACCCAGAATGACATCAAACACTACTAAGTGAAAAATAACAAGTCTTTCAGGTTATGAATTTTCCCACATAATAATAGGATGATTATTAAAATGCCTTTTTCTGCAACATTTCACCATGTTTTTTCAACAATAAGTTTTGGTCTCATTTTTTAAGGTGGTATTTCCAATTTACCAAAAACAATTTTAAATAAAAGAATGTATAGACCCTATAACAAACAAGACTTCAGAAAAATTTTAGTAATAAAAATTACATGATACCACTTAATTGGACATCCTAACATCTACTGGAATAGTTTCAAAGGATCTCACTACAACTTTCTACTTATATTTTTCCTACTGTCTATCACTCCTATCTTTCATTGGGCTAGCATATTCATAATGAACCTTCTCAGCACATTTGAAACACTTTACAATTTTATTAACAAAATTGATCTTAAGGTCTTCATTATTACAATATTGGGCCATATTTCCTAACATACCAAATAAAAAACACTTCCTCATTTTGGTGAGACATTCCCTTGTGTACTGTTTACCAAACTTTTCAAAAATAGGAAACCGGAATTTTATACCATCAGATTTTTTTGAATGATTCATACCCATCACTTTCCATCTGGACCACTTCTCATGTTTTTTGTAATTGTACAAGTGATAATAATTAAACTCCATTTCTACCCTCTTAGAACATCAGACACATTTATCATAACTTTTAAATTTTTAGAGACCAATTCCCTTCTGTATTATGGCTTCAATCCTGAGTAAAAGCAAAGGATTTTTCTGTCATGATATCGAATAAAACTGGGGGAGTACCTTACAAATTTGGTGATGTTTTCTTCATAGACGGCCCCTAAATAATCCTCATTTTTTCCTCAATTAACATAATTTCTTCTCCATACTATTTAGAACCACCTTAGGAATTTTTTTTGAAAAGGAAAAGACTTTTAAATTCACCCCACTCTAAGGATTCAATATCCTTTCTATCCCTAATATGCTTGACCATTAACCACCACGAATGTGCTTCACCTTCAAAACGATAAATTGAGAGACTAACCTTTTGATTATATGAACATCCCAAAACATCAAATAACTTTTCAAGGGTTTTAATATATCCTACAGCCCCTACAGGGTCAGAATATCCACTAAAATAAGGAGAGTGTTGCCTCATAAAATGTTCCATTATCAACTTGTTTCATTGTGTTTGGTCTTGTTGTTCTATTTCATGGATGCCACTTCTATTTATTTCTTCTATTAGGTGAGCCATTAATTTCATAAACTATATGGTTCCAACCCCCACTATTACTGTTTATGGATTCACAAAGATATCAGCATCTCATTTCCTTCCAACTTCAAATTCCGTATTTATTCTGTAGCAAAATATTCTAAACAGACATATCACAGATGAAAAAACATCATAATCTTTAAATTATATATCATTTAAACATAATCATACGGTAAAAATAATTTATGTTATTGTTTTAACGTCATACTAACTTCTAAACTTATCTAAATCATATTTGGATACCAAATTTGAGGACATGACCTTAAAAAGTGCATAATATAGCTATTTCAAATAGATTTTACCTCATTACATTCACAAATATATTTTTAGTTTATAGTTTTAGAATTTTAGGAAATAACTCATACATATCATCCCCTAAGAATAATAATTGCTTACCATTAAAACCAAATAAATTTCTTCTAAAACGTATTTTTTTAACACAAAACAACAACACCATGGTTTCTTTGAAAAATCATCATAACATTTAACATAACATCATTATTTCTCTTTCACATCCTTATAACCAATGAAAATAATTTAACAACATGGAATGATTATTAAAATCCCAATAATGGATATAAAAATACGGAAATAAACCATTACTCTTAGAATACTTATTAACATATGAAATCATATTCGCAAAGACATACTTCGGGCCCATATATACTTAATTTGTGAAAAATTTGATTTCCATAAAACATTAAAGAAAATATATAAAACCATATAGGTATCTTATGGAATTAATTATTTATATTGTAACCCTCATGGATACCATATGAATTGTAACCCTCATAGCTACCTTACAATGTGACCTTCACATATACCATATAGTGTGACCATCGCAGTTACATGTGGAGTATCCATACGACCGACCTCCAACATATATATACTAACTGAATTGGAGGGATATGAATATAAAAAATTTCATAGCAAATAATTTACAAAAACCATAACGTAATCATCAAATAATAATACTTTCATAAAAACATTCATTCTGAATTTAGTAAAACTAGAAGATTAAAAGAGAATTTTATAAGATAAGTCTCATAAATATATCATATAATTGATATGAGAAAAAAAATTAAGGGAATATGTGTATAAACATTAAATAAAACATAATATAAACATAATTAACTATACAAATAATCTTAGTGACACATAATTAATTAAGTACAAGGTTAACCCAAATAATGGAAATTTGTTTAAGAATTCCCTTACCTTGGGTTCATCATACTTAAAACATGTTAAACCTCATGTATAATGGTAAAAGTGGTGTTATTAATTTTTTATATAATCATAATCATGTTTATAATAGCTTATATGATCATTTTATAACATCATTATACCCATTTATTGATAATATTTTGTTATTTTCATTGTTTCAAGTATGCTCTTTACATGAATTCCATGGTCAGTTTGTAAAGGATTTTATTATCGAATGGAAGCGAAACTATAGATGTGGAAAATGGTTTTAATATGTTTCCATAATATTAAATTCTTCCATAAATAATTGTTTTATATTCTATGAGGATTAATCATTAAATAAATCATTTTTGATACTTGTTTAGATAATTATTGTGATTATTCAATAATAACGAAATTGTTTCATCATATACCATTAATATTATGCATAGAAGTTAATTCTAGAAGATATGAGATGTAATATCATAAATATATAAATTTATTTATAAAATAAAATGGTTTTAGATCAATATTTGAAGGATGTAAAGGTAATTTAAGAGGCATCGTCCATGATGTCGGTAAATCGACAAATCACAGAGGGTATTTTTACTTCTAGAATAATTGGAATGTGAGAGGAAGAATTATGATTAATTATTTCATAAATAATATATAAATACAGAATATATATAATAATGGATATTTAATTCCTATTGGATATGTGGATGTGAAGAGAATATAAGGAAAGAAAATAATTTTAATGAAAACAGAAGGAAATGAAATAGGATTTTTACCTATTCATCTATTCTCATTGTGATCCCTTTTAGGGCATTTGAATTTGACCTTTTGGTGAGGTAATTAGGTATGGGACGTTGAAAATATACATGGGAGGATATTTGTAAGAATTTATACAATTCTAAAAGCTTTAGATGTGTTAGAGGAAGAGTGGGTGAGAGTTGTATTTACAGTGGAGGAGAGGAGGGTTTTCCATTATTTTAATCCTTAGGAAAATATTTTTTCTCAAAAAATGAATATTTATTATTCATGTGACCATAATATTAAATATATCATGTGAATTCATACCAAGGGTACTTAAATCATCCATGATGTTAGTAATATTTTATTTTACATTTAATTTATATATACAGTAAATTATCATATTTTACTATTAATAAAAAATTACTAAATTTTAGAAAAATCCCAGATATTCCCCATTCCCATATTTTTATATGTACAGTACAAAACTGGACACCATTTTTTAATATAATTTTCTATATATGATTAATTTAATTTCTAAATAAAAGCATAATCTACTGGAAAAATAACAATTTTAAATTCCTAACTCATTTTATATCACCATGAAAAATTAATCAATATCTCATTATCTTATAACCTTAATACAATAATATAATAATATGATTTACTATTCATAAGGATTATATTATTATTCATATTAATATTCATAAGGGTATGATACTATTCCCCCAAAATTATGTTGGTTCAATCATACTCATAATAACTAACTTATCGCAGCCAAAGATGTCCATTTATCAGAATTCAAATCATATAATCATCCAAATTATGTCTAATGACTAGTTCATAACTGTCTCCTTAAAATAAAGTATTGTTTCAAATAGTCTTAATTATTCAGTCATATTATTAAATTAATTTATAAAACCTTGGGGTGTTACATAGATCATATATAAAACTGATACAATTCTCTATGTGAATGATTCGCTATCAATTTCTTTGACATTGATTTATATAATGAAACGTTTTCATTGAATTTCCTCCTATTGATGATCATAAGTATGAAAGTGTTAGAATTCACCATAAACTTACCATCTTGATGAACTAAAAAAATAATTTTTGAATTAAATTATTCAAACAAATCATATTAAATTTAATAATTAATTTCAAGAAGATATGATGTAAATAGGAATGAATGAGATCAATTTCAAGTCCATCATTCAATTTGATCCTGAGGGACTAAATTATCTAAATTTACATGATAATCTTGGGAACATTATATCTTGAATTATTAACATCTACTAGTATGAATATATACACATAAGATGGTATTTCTTGTTTCTCTTTTCAGGTTGTCTCTCGGTATAACACTTGGAGATATGATAGTATTTGAAAAGAATATTTTTCCTACTAAATTTTCTGTAGCTAACTAGACATAGTTGAAAATATGAAGAACTAAAAATAAATAAAATCATTCATATGCCTATTTTATTTTTATTTATCTTCATCGTTTACTCTCTATGTAGACATATTAAGAAGTGGTGATTCCAAATAATAAATCTTCTTCTATTGACATTGTACTATACTCAAGTTCATGTACCACTCATGGAATTTATGCCTGATCAGTTTATTATCATTATCCAATATTAATCATAGTTAAATAGAATTTTTTATGGTTTCCATTTGATCTAAAATATGTAAATTTATCATATTATTAAATTTTATTGATTACCAATAGAAACTATCATATTATTAATTTTAAATGAATCACATTATTTTATCAAATTCTATTTTCCCTCAACTACTAGATTCATAATAACTAGTATTTTTAGTTTTCTAGGGAAAAATATCCTTCAAAATCTCTACATATCCTATGAAATGTAATTTCCATAACTAAGAGAGTATAATGTATGATTTTGACTAGCCAACTACATTAAATCATGGATCCTTGATCTGTTGATTGGATTCTCATCTCTTAAAAAAATTACTTTTGATTGCTCAATGATTTTCCTCTAATGTTAAAACACGCTTTCCATGGAAACTAGTTTCCTACCAAATTTAGTAATGTCAACCCACCACCAACATAGTAACTCCTCGGTGGTATGAGGAACCCTCAACTGAGTCTGATGAGCACCTTAAATAATCATTTTTGTCTAAATTCATGTGATGAAAGTAGTTCAAGGACCTAATATTTTCTTGGATTGGTTTGTTAATTTTTCTTCAGGAATAAAACTCTTTTCTATTTAACATGTTTTTTCAAAGTTACCACACTCACAACATAATCATGAAATAAATATAAAACAGTCAATATAAATTTCCATTTTAACTATTCATTCATGTATATTATTATACTATGTGATCACGTGTAATAAATAAACATTCACAAAAATTTAACCTGGTATAATAAAAACATAAATAAATAATTATTTGATAATAATAAATTAACTATTGGTTAATCAATCATGTGAACAGTGGATTAAAAGAGATCCTAATGGAATTCCTCAAGTCAATACATGACTTGAATTGTATCCCCTGTAATTCCTATGCACATAAATTGTTTAGTTTACACTGACTCTCGATTCGAACCACATTGCCACAAACTACTTCAATCGTTAAAATGTATACAGACAAATAGCTGAGGGGAACATGGGGTGTGAAATAATATTTTATTACTTATATGCCAAATTGGAGGCCCAGATACAAATTGAACATGGAGGGAAAATAAGAAAATACTCATAAGAAAATAATAATTACTCTTTAAACACATAAATGAAATAATTAATTTAAGTAAAATATAAACAAAACATTCACAAGTCAACCACTACTCATGATATATATACTTGCAATTTTTTACCCTAATAATTTTTTCTAAATTAAATTGAAGGGTATTCATAATGCTTTAAATTGTATAAAATTAATATTAATTAATTATTGATACATCATGCAATACATGAAATATGTTTATTAAATTCATTAAAATTTAATTTAATTTCCTAAAAAAATTAATTTTTGGCTTCCATTTTAATCGAATTAAATTACTCAGATGTAAATTTAGGTCTTATGGTCCAGTTGAAGGGTCCACATGGTTACTTCAAAACTGACATGGTCCATCCCGAGAAGGGGTGAGGCTAGGAATCAAATTTGGGGTTCCATATATGTACATATAAACAATATATATTATATAAACTTAAATAATATAATATAATATAATATAATATAATATAATATAATATAATATAATATATATGATACATGTATATCTTGGCACCACCCAACCAAAGTGTTGTTGGAAAACATCGTCTTCCAATTTATTAGGAAGGAACAAGATTTTCTATACTCAATTAATGGGTGTGTACTTATACACATTTTATATTTATTAAATAAATTTATTTATTTTTTTGTCTCATTCAAAGATTAGAAATAATGAAAATGACATCCTCAACCATTATACATTCCCCAATAAGACCAGATCCCCCATATATGTGAGTATATATTATTTAAACTCAGACACGCACATCGATATATATATATATTAATATATATGAGGAAACAATCATCACAATTTACACCCAAAACCCATTGATATAGGATCGACCATATCTTATCCATACAAACTCAGTTCGATGGACCATCATTTGTGTTGGGACCTTATCCAAACACTCCAACCAAATAATATAAAATTTAGTCAAAGTTTTAATCTTTAAAACTAAAACAATCTTAACCTCCCTCTGATACCAATTATTGGAACCCAAAGAATATTGGAAGCATGAAAAGTAAAAAACTTTAAAAATTTTGTTTTGTATTCTTGTTAAAAAAGAATCCAAAAAACTCATTTCCCATATTTCACAAATGAATGCATGAAATTCAATTCATGATTGAATAAAAAAACAAAATAGTAAAGAATATGTTCTTTAATTCAAAACATCGAATTGATTTTCTCACATTCGGTCTGTCATGGCTCAAAAAAACATGATATAAATCCTATTGATAGTACACACATGTACCAAAGATCCTAGATAATTGATATATAATTTCTGGGTTATATCATAGGCAATTAAAGAGATTTAAATTTTCTATTTGATCATGTGAAAAATGAAAACTTTTTTAAGAATATTCGATTGATCCAGCCTTGTTATACACATAGTTTCTGACACTATAACTTAAGAGAGTGGAGACAAGGTCATCAAATTCATGAAAAAGTTGTAGTATTATATTCAAAAAGCTAAAATGATCTCTTATACCTAAGATAATCTTTCTAATATTTAACATTGCTCCCTATAAAGTAATAGAATTTATTTAATAACTATGTGTGCACGAATAACTTAATTAAACATTTCAAAAACGTCATGATCACTTTATAACATACATTTCACACTTCAAAATGTCACATGATAAAATAAAAACTATTTAATCCACATATAATCTCTCTAACTAATTAAATAAAACATTAATGTCATATATTAATTAAAGAAATTATATATTTTCATATTCAATTTTTTAATCAAACAAATTTTTAATACATTTATAATCAAATTAAATTATAATTATTTTAAAAATTAAAAATTTAATTGAGTAATTTACTTTTAATCACTCACACTCACATGTTCAGCACCCCATAAAAGTGGTTCCTACTTTATACTAATCTTATATTCATCTAAATAGGGGAAACTTCTGGATACACTTAGTGTGTGATCCTATAGGTCCTTATTTTTATATCTGAGAGTCGAATTCAAAGACCATTGGAAGTTTCATGCAGCCCATAATTTCCCATAATGAGATAAGGAATATCATATCCATGACTACCTCCTATAAACACTATTTATGTAATATAATATATTTCTATCGTGATATCTAATAAAGAAGGAAACACACTTTTTTCATCATCATTTTGATACATTATATATTCTATAAACTTATTAGATGTACTTACTATCTAATATTGTAGCCATGTATTAGAAAAATGTACTACCATCATGGTCATCCAGGGATAATGAGATATATCTTCATCAGATCATAAGTAAAATTTTTTATCATAATTATTTACCAATTCTATACCAACAATGATGCACCCAACAAAAGATTCCTCCCCGTGATGTCAATTTCATGGTTTTATTATTCAATCAAAGTACGTGATCAAATGATACAATTTTATAATGATCTCAAGTAAAGAGACTGATAAATATTTTTGTATATAAGAAAAAAAATAAAATTTGAAACATGTGTTGTTCTTATTTGTGGGTCATTCCTCATGATCTCACCTACAATAGATCATAGCTAAAACCTCCAAGAGAATAAGTCCTAATGATTTGGATCCCCCAACACCGGATTATCATACATAATCTATGTACCAAAGTATGATGTATCTAGAGTATAAGATTTATATTTAATATTACTATCATAGTATCTCCAGGATCTCATTATAGCTGCTAACTTATATATCATTTCGATATGACATGTAATGTATGCAAATTACCATTTAAATACTGGATGTAGATGAATCAAGAATATTATATTATTTATAAAATGTGTACATATCAAACTGAATACATGTAATTATAATCAAATTATATAAATGAGTTGAGTCTAGTGAACACACTCAAAATAATCAAGATGGAGTTACCCTTGGATTGACAGTGCACCATCACTAAACAAATGTTATCAAATATAGTGTATAGTGTTATCATATGGTATATTAACACACTATTGACATATGTTATTTGGGTTATTCATTTTTTGAACTAATTAAAATCATTATATCTTGTGTATGATTTATTTTCTATATTCATATTTATTTTGTGTGACCTATATGAGATAATTCGGAGATATTGATTGTGTTCCTACTAGTATAAGAGAATTATCCATACATTTAAGACGAATACTGAGAATGAAAAGAAAATTTCCGGTATACCCTGATTCCCTCCCCTTCCCAAGCTACAATATGTCAACCTGGTTGCAATACTCGGAACTGGTAACTAGCACTCTGTAAGAAAATCACATAATATGGGATGTATTATCCTATATACACCAATAAGTGACTCATATATCTAGTACATAAAATAAGAAATTACAACAGTACTATATATATAAATGAATTAATAATATACAATAAATTCATGAGATTTCAAATATAATCACAAATCCACCTACACAAAAACCAAAGGAATTGTAAATCTAATAGACACAAGGCTCTAAAAATATTTTCCTCGCTACTTGTACTATTGAACAAAACTTCATCCACAGTGATCACTGCCACTATAAAAAAGAACCATACTCCGATATATGTTTTTAAGATCCACCATACATCACCTCCGAACAAGAAATTCCATTATTATATCTAGTAATACCATCCCCAAGAATCGTGTCTTTTACATAGACATAACATGTGTGGGCACAATGCCAATGCACGGGTGAGTATAAACATACTCATTAGGACATCCAAAAACTAAAAAAATCAACAACAAATTAAACTTGAACTCTTACTAAATGAATGTGACTGAGAAGAGGATAAATAATTATTTAGATCTCCTCTACCATTAGAAATATCATGAATGAAATGATGTCCTAAACATATTAGTTGTAACTATTCAGGGTCACGTCTCACTAAGAACCCAGTATACTCACAGTATGAAAAATCCTATGAAATTTAATTTCAATACCACATCTATAAATCTTATATAATGTAAATCAAGTGGCGCATACGGATTCATAAGTCTCAAATCATCCAATGTTTCCATCCATTATTCTACTCAACAAAACAAATCTACATAAATAATCCCAATCATCAATGAAGTATATACATCAATCAAGGGATTATTTCACCTTACTATCCACAAATACAGTGTTGTTTATCTATAAACTAATATGGGATCCCACACCTTGACCAAGGATAGATTTTTATTAAGGTAATATTAACCCTGGCTATCATAACTACTAAGTCATGGAACTAAACACATGTATTAGTCAACATACAAGTCATGAACTATAATATACATGCAATATGGCACTGAAAGTGTTCTCAGTGTGTATTCCTAATACAATGGTCTCTATTATATCTAGGAACACAACATGTATATTGTGGAACATAGTTTTTGTTTCCCATGAGATAACTCGACATGTACCACTAGGCATCTAATTCATATAGTCCCAAAATATTCAATGTGCCTTGATAAACTCATTGTGGGTTGTACATGGATTATTTCATAACATATACAATTGAATGAGTCGTGTCTTGTAGGCCATACATGGCATGTGTTGAAACTAAACACATGTATCTAGGTATGTACTTGGTTACCCAAATAATTCTCACTACATGATGTGTGAGTCTATACAACACACTATTTATTATTTAAATTAAAAAAAACCATGTCACCAAATCAAAAGAGGTATATAGTGTGTTTTAATATAAATTCACTATATTTAGTCATGATCTTCACTAAAAACATTAGTTCCTTTTAAATTTTATTTTTTCACCACTTGAAATAATCCACATTCCAATTGTAACTAGTTTTCCCCATTATCCAAATCTCTATCATGCCACTTGAATTTCATAGACTTATTTTTTCATGACCTATAATATCTCTACAAACACCAAACACTTATCTCCACACATTCCCAATAACCAATGGTTGAATATCTATCCAGTTAGATGGTTGGAAGGAATCTTTAATCACATGTGAGTAGAGAATAATCATGAAATGGAGGTTTTCACAAATATCATCCACTCAAATATCAATAAATGATGTAAATAAAAAATAATGTAGGGTAATAAGAATATTAATATGGAAAAAATATTTAGAATTAATTTATGTCATCGTGATACATTTTCACAATATAAAGAATCTATATTTATAAGTAAAACATACATATGATTATTTTAATGATGAAAGGTTTTGGAAAAATATTTAATAATTAAAATAAAAGAAACAAACTATAATTTCATATCTAAATAAATTTATCAACCTGAATAATAAGGCATTATTCTTAAGAAACAAATACACACCTTAATCATGAATCATTTTCTCTTCATTCTATCATTGATTCCATAGTTCTATTCATCCTTATTAAGGAAAATGATCATAGATTTCATTTCAAATATAGTCCAATTTCAGAGATTTGATGTGGATTCCACCAAGATATTTTCAATCTACCCATTATATCTCTATATATATGGTTTATGTCATCGAAAATAGTGGAGTCCCCGATGGGAAATTATAAAAAAAATTATTGGAAAAAATAGGTCATCGAATATTTAATTAAATTATTTTAAATTAAATTAATTTATTTTACCACACACCCATGATGGGTAATCCCTTGGACCCTGGGTGTGAACCAAAATAAAACTTATATTCTTGTAAAGCCCCTATTCTAGACATAACCCTAACAACATTTTTTCCTATCTAATTATCTATTTGGAAGGAAATGAAAATAAGTTACTAAAACACGTACTAGACTAAAAATAATATATAATTTTCAATATATTTTAATCAAGCCTCTATGATTCTCATAACATTACAATGGATCCACTACCGATCTCAATAAATTATATTTGAAATACTTTCATGTTTTAGATCATGAAAATCTACATTTCTACATCCTCTCCAAATATTAACCTTTTTTCCCTTAAATGTAAACAAGTGGATATTCTCTATAAGTATCCTTATAAACAACATTGTGTGTAAAAAAACTCTCACTCACATTTCCATTACCATTGGAGGACCATGATAAAAAAATGGTACATAACTACCCAAGAAGGTATCGTCCTATTCAATCAAAAAATTTATTGAATCTATAACATCATGAAACATGACCTTTACAAAATAAAGAATCTCCTCTATGTGAGTCTTTTGAAGCATCACCACTTAAAATCTTTTCCCATCTTATGTTATCCTTACCACATGGAAAAATTGAACCCATGAACCGCAATCATCCATCTCAAAATGCATTTTTAGCATGGTTATCTCTAGAGAGGGTTATTCTCTCCACTCCTTATAATAGTGTTCTCGATAGTTGTAGTATGTACAAAAAGATTCCATTTACTACTCCATCGTGAAGTTATTTTCTAATATATAACACTAATAGAAAAAGGGTCAAAAGGAAATTCGTCATCTAGATCCATATTGGATTCTTTGTAACCTCCATGTAGCAATGAACTATTATAAAATTTTCTAGCCCATGGCATAGAGTCAAAATGGTCCTTCTTCATCACCCTCTTCAAAAAAATTATTCATTCGCATCTTGACCTCTAATATGATCATACTCACTTTTAAATATATTTCTGTGTATTTTCATCACTATTTGATGAAATATTTTAATCAAAAAAATCAATGATCATACCAACCACATCAAACTACTCAACACCATGACACTTCCCTTTGATTTTACCAAACCATCTCAATCTAAAAAGAATAGTCATTTCCATTCAGATGAATTTTCTCTATTATCTCATAACCCCATGATAACACCCTTCAAAACTAATTTGATTGAAACCAAAATACTCTTAAGAAAACATTATCATCCACCAAAAAGAATGATTTTTTATGTGATGGTAATGTTTATAAAGGATCCCTTTTACATAAATAACTAATTATATATAGCCTCTAGGTCATCCTTGGTTTGGATTTCAATCATTATATTTATCAAAAACACCATTCTATTTCCACCATCATACTAGTGGAGAAGATGACATGTTTTTAACCTTTATGGATAACCCTCAGGTATATCATTCATGAAATTTTAATCATTGGGGGACGTTAAACAGACTTCGCCACTACAGACCTCTCTAACACGGGGTAATAGTTTGTTCCACCTCTATTAATCAAAGATGTGAAATGCTTCTATCTATATATACAGAAAACCCTTTGTGAGGATAAAGCTAGTATTTATCCTCCATCATCCAAAAACAAAACCCTCTACTTAAAGTTTCATCCTTCATGTTGTAATTTTGAACTAAATTCTCATCAACTACCACATGATTAGCTTTACAAAGACCAAACCTAATCTATGAATCAATACCTCATAAAACAAAGTTTTCAATATAACTATTACTCTCAACTGTATGACTAGTGTAATTTATTGTATTTATAATAGGAATCTCCCTAAACTGGTACAAGTAATTATTTATCCCATTATCAAATTAGGGGTACTAGAAATACATCTCTATAATACAATATTTTGCATACATAGATCACTTATTAATGGAAAAATATGATTTTCCCTTAAAAAGAATTAATTAATTCTTCTAAACTCACGGTAAGTGAATTATCACCCATGAACATAGAATATAAATTTATGATAACCTCTTAATGTGTAGAGGGATAAAACATATTATGGTTGGAATCTGCATTCCACAATTGAGATGATCTTTCTCACAGATGGGTATGGACCTTACCTCACTTTATCAACTATATAACATGATGTACTACTCCAAATGGTAGCCAGTCCATATCATGATAGGTATCACAGATATAATCTATACCATGAAGAAATTTCATGAAGGATCCATTTATTTATAAATTATAAACATATATTTCCAAATGGGTTGAGTGAAAGAATGTTTTTATCATGGAAAACACCCTAGAAAAGAAGAGAATATCTAGGGTTTCTATTGGAATAATAATCTCCAAAGTATATTATGAAAAACTAATAACCTACGTTTGTTCCATCCAATAACAGAGTGCATAAATAGAGGACCAAATCGTACTCTAAATAACTTATATAGATTTTTGAACAAAGTCATCTCTGAACATGTGATCTAACATAAATAACTATTAAAACCCTATAAAAATAGGAACAAACCAATAGTGGTGATTGTGGGGGGGGGGGGGTCAATGCATCACCCATATCTGACTACTCTCACACCATTGACTCTAACACCAAATATATTATCAATAGGTATCTAGGCTAAGAATAACATGTCATATACAGTCAACACTTCCTCACATGTGGAATTCTATCAATGGAACCACTCTTTCCATCTTCAATCAAAATTAGAGCGTACTCTCAAAGATATAGTGCATCCTTAATTGAGAATAATCAACTGTTAATTTTGTCACATGTTTATTTAGAATAATTGGCAATTTATGAAATATCATCCACAAATCAATAACTCTTATTTTAGAGTCTCCAAAAAAACTATAGAGAAGGATAAAAATCCACCATGAAACATGTATATGGAACAACTCGCAAGGTATGTGAGCCTCTTAGTATAATCAAACACAATCATCCTTTCCTGTGGAGGGTCTATCATCCTAATATAATACTCCATCTGAAACCAAGTATAAAAACCTAAATATGGTATATAAATATCATCAAAAAGATTATTTAAGATAATGACTACTAATAGGACACTACTAAACATAGGGACCTCAATGTAAGAATCATCTTCTTGTTAGTAAGAGATTAAACCATATGAAAACACAATTCTCAGAGTCTGAGAAATCCTTTGTAGCTCAAGGATCAATCTATCCTTATAATACAATGAGTACTCTATCATTTAAACACAACAAGTATATCCAGTTTATGTATAGTCTCACTCAACATGGAAAGAACTTCTATATACTCTATAGGAAACTCTACACTAAACACCAATGGGATTGAAACTACATCAAATAAATTGACAGGTATTTCTCTTTTCCAAGTCTCTAAAAAATTTATCTACAGTCACTATCTAATAATGATTATCCCAACTACAAACATGGATTCATTAGTACCCTACCTCTACACAGAATATGGATATTAATTGGTAGAACCACACACTTGATTGATTTAACCCATATAATAGATCATATCGATATAATATAGAACATGATGGACATGAATAATCACAAATGACAACTATATGATGCATGTACTAACTTTATAACACCCGTTAATGATTTCATAGAGCTCCAGGTCGACTAACAGGTTATCAGAGTCTTGGATAATGGATATGTCAGTCATCGCACTTACATTGGTCTCCCAAGTTTGATAACCAAAAAAACCCTTAACATAGTTTCACTAAATTCACAAACCAATCATCACATGACTACTAAGTACAAACTTTATCCCTGGGAATCAACCACTTTGATACCACTCTGATATGACCCTTCCCACTAGGGCTGCACTTGGTCTAGATATAAGAAGAGTCTTTCACCTAAATAAAATCAATATTAGACAAAGTGATGGTGACTAGCACTAGGTAGGCATATAACAAGATAAAAGTTGTCTTACCCTATGTCAAACTATAATAAGGACATTTCTATAATGAATTTAATAAATAGTAACATAATAAGTAAATATATATACAATTTAACTATATATAACACATTAAAGAAAAATCAAATACCACAACATCACTATAAATAAAAGAAACCAAAGGAATTTCCCATTTTAAAATATAATGAATCTCAGAGAAACAACATAAGATATGTGCACACAAAGGTTGATCTCTAGATCTAACAGTCACTAACACTATCAAATTATATAATACAATGAATGAGTTCCAATAAATGTGTATTCTGTGAACAAGAAACACCGGACTCATGTCTATCATACCATCCTTAATCCCTACATCATCATCATAGATAAAACCTTTGTGGGAATAGTTCTTCTGCATGGGTGATTATAAACAAACTCAGATTCTACAAAAATATAATCAATATGAATGAAAAAATTCATCTCAACCCCCCATAATTGGAATGTAACTAAGAATAAGGCAATTAAATATCTAGCTGTGATCTACTTTTCTAAATCATAGGAATGTTATGAATTCTGAGTAATATCAGTATTAATCTATGAATATTTCATCTTAAAACTAAATAGGGATTCTGGTAAGAATAAAAATACTATAAATTTTGATGTTGATAGACTAGTTTTAAATCACATCTTGAAGGAAACTAAGGGGTTACTGAGGGGTCATGATTCATAATTAATATGATATGTTTATCTTTTCTTCCACACCACCCAAAAAATCTATTATGGGGAACCTTCTAATTGATGAATTTTTCACATTAATCAAGGCAGTATTGCACCTTACAATCCATCTATATTGTTCCATAATTCTAGAAACCTATATAGGAACCCATACATAGACCAAGGATAGATTTCATTTGATGGAGTACTAACCCTTACTATCATAACAATCTAGAAACGGAAAATCACATCCCTCAAAGAATCTGTAATAGTTAAATTTTTCCTAATCGAGTGGCCCGTGATATCTGAGGGAGAACCTAACACCATCAATAGAGGAGAATTCCCTGATTATGTGAGGGAGTACCAAACACAATCAGGTGTGTGGGGACCTGCACCACATCATAACTAAGGGAGTAGTTAGTCCATATTGATTTAAAGGACACAGACCTTGGGTATTTGTGGGATTGTGAATGCCAAAAAGTATATAGAGGAGTCTAACTCAATTTTTACACCACACCATGGGTGATTTAATATTGTGATCACTCTGATCGTCTCATAGAAACCCTGTTGACAGCCCTATGGAGTTAAGGAGAACAAACATATTGTATAACCTTATGACTTAACTTTGATGTTGAAGGGAAGTATATCATCATGTATTACTCGAAAAATGATCAATGTGAAAGATTCATGAACCTAAATATGAGTATTTTTCAAGGATATATAAAAATATACTATGACTGGAAAATTTCATGGGATGTATTATAGGGGTACATGAAATGTATCCCTCTTGGAGAAGCCTCACCATGTCTGACCATTCACACTACTTATACTGAATTACCTACAAAATGTTCACTACAATTTAAATGGTGTATAGGGGCTATGGTATAATTTATGGATATTCCTATTATAATGGACCCTATCTTTTTTGGGTACACAGTGTATTCAATGTGATGCATGGTGTGTGGTGTTAGTGAGAGAACTCAGTGTGTACCACCAAACATTTGATACTTGTAATATCTGACTACACAATGTACCTCAGTGTACACATGGTGTATGGTCTATAGATTCCACATTTTCATTCATATCTCATAAATTTATATCATGTAGTTATATACATTTCATTTACATAAACTACACACCTTCTGTGGTGATTATACTTAGTTGTTATACCTAATCTCACTACATGTAATGTAACTCTATACAACATTCTGTGTGAAAAAAAAAATAATCTTTTGAATTCTTGGTGACCTAGATAAGGTGATATATGGAATTTATTCCTCTCAACAACACATTGTACAGTAGTTTTAGTCACCTAAAACTCCAATTCCTTTAAAATTTCACACTTTTTCTTCCCAAAATCAACCCCATTTGAACAGTCTTGCCACACATCACTATCCAAGACTACAAAGGCATATTTCCCATCACTTGATCCATTATCATCTTTTTCCTATAAATATATGATTTTTTATAAATTAAATTACCTTTTTAATGAATAAAATACTTATCAATTAATATATTTATAGAAAACACATGAACTACATTGTCTATTTTGAACCGTTATAAGTTATATCCTATCAAATTTAAAATATTGTTATTAATCATAAATGTTGATAATATATCTATTTTCAATGATTTTTCACGTCTGATTGCATGACATTAACATGCATCCTATTTCCCCATATTCCTACCTTCCAAAAGGCAGTCAACCATCATCACTCTCATCTATGGTGTCTTCACATTGATCGAACCCAGATGATGGGATATTGGAACCTCATTCCATGGATTCCTCCTTAGAGATCTTTTCTTAGTCCATGACTCCTTCCTAGATTAATCCATGATTTAAAAATCATTATCGGTGCCATATACATTTTAAAACTTGTTAATTTTTTTTCTTCTATCTTGATAGGGAAGAAAAATTTGGTTAAGTCAGAAGTCACATTATGAATCTATTGATATATTTGGACATTGGGTATATTGGGAACCTGTACCTATTCCTCTTTTGAGGGAATAATGTAAGAGGAATATAAGGTGTGACACCCATGACATCCCATTTTGATCACAATATAATTTAAACAAGGGTTTTATGTCTTACTAGTCTTTTTATTCCTCTGACAGACCATTTTTATATCATGGGGTATGTATTCTAGGTTAGGTCACTTTTTCTATGTTCTGTGGAGACAGAACATAACCCAAGTAGAGATGGACTAGGACTTGAATTTAATTTCTCATGGAGACTGAATAGATGCTGTTTTAACATCTTAAAGGAATAGGGTGGTAGATCAAAAGTAACTCATAAGGATAATCAAAGAGGTTTTTCCCTATGAGGGAAAATGGAACACTGGTATTGTTGATTAGAATTCCCTCTTGGGGTGGATCTGGTAGGTGCATCCCATGTTTGAAATTTTTCACACCTTGAATTATTATTAGAACATCCTCTTGAGGTAAATCTAAGATGTGTGACCCTAAGAGGGAATATTTTACCTCTATTTCATAGATCATAACACCCTCTTAGGGTGGAACTCAGAGGTGAGTCCTTAGTATGGAATATGCTGCACTTGTGTTGTGGAACAAAAATCACTCTTTCCAAAGATCTGAGAGGAGTGACCCACATATGGAAGACGTATCACCTGGGTTTTTTTTTCAAAATACCTTTATGAGGTGAATCAAATAGGTGTTTTCCAAAGAGGAAATATTTCATTCCTTTAGGTTGATTTATCACAATATCCTATAGAGATAGATTTGAGAGGTGTGTCCCACGGAAGGAAGATGTCACACATAAATGTTGGTGGATCCAACCTCCCTCTGAAGGTAGTTCTAGGAGGTGGATCCCTAAATGTGAATATGTCACGCCTAGATATTAATGGATCTAAACATCCTCTTTTAGTGTATCTAGGAGGTGTGTCTATATAAGGGAATATCTCATTCCTGGTTGAACTATTTTCATGATTGAACCTCAGGTAGTCATCCGGCATACACAGTTTAATAAATATGGATCAAAACCCTCATAGTTATATGATACTACTTAAGGTCATATGATAGGACTTATCCATGCAGTTTAACATCATGTCGTAATGATGTTCATGTTATGGAAGGAGCATCAATGAGGGATGGTGTGCAGATAATATTTATAGTAATTCCAATTCAAGCTGATTTCTCATAGGGTAATCGTTTTAGGATTATGTATGGAAGTTACTTGGTGAATAATATCGCCCATAAACAGGAATGATATTTCATCCCATGTGATTCTTATACATGGAAACCAATAATTATATCACATGGTATGAGGTGTGGTGATCATATCATGTATGTCATACTTGGGGCATCCTATGTTTGTGTCCTCGGGTAAGACCATAGTTTTTTGTCATGTGCTGAGGAAATTATCATGTAGTTTAACAACATATGACAGGGAAATAAATCTAGATATTTTTACACCATGAATCTAGTATTTCAATGATGGGGTCACTCCCTAATGGGAACTTTTCCACGACAGGAGGAAGATCTATAGGGATCCCCTTCCAAGATTGGTGCTCAATTTCCCCTAATAATTCTACCACTAGGGCATATATAAAAATTTCCCATTCACCTCTGGACAGGACATGGTGTCATATCTTCCATGGAAGAGTGGAATTAATGATTCTCGATTTTAAGGTCCCTATGATTAGAATCAACATGCATTAGGGTTCTTATTTTTAGATGAAATGGGTAGGATTGGGGACCAGACCTCACTTGGAGTGAAGTGGACAGACATATGAATGGATGGAATTAGTCACATGGTGATTCAAGGTGTATCTAAACTGGTCCTAGATTTGTATGGGGGTTTATGCACTAAACCTTTGTGAAAGGGTTTCAATTGAAGGGAGGCACCATTTAGTGGCTCGATAGAGGTTCTTCAAAAATATTGGGGCCTCGTTAAGGGGTGTCTTGAGAAGCTCAGGGGATTCACCATGGTCGAGAGTTTTGTGAAAGAATATGATGGGAAAAACTGTGTGACCATGCCTTAGAGATACATCTTGGTTTCTGTGGGGTTAGATTCACGTTGATATATGCCTTGTAAAAACCCAAGTTCCTTTGAGGGAATTCATCTTCCATGATTTCCATGTGCCTTCATGAAAGGATTCTAAAAATTGGTTTGAGGATCTCAAGGAATAAATGTAGTATGTTTCATCATTCTTGGATACCTTGGGGGTTCCAATTTATCTTTCACTCATGGAAATCATATAGTATGTGAAATCGAAGCATTTATCATAAGTTTAAAGGCTGTGAGTCCTTTAAAAATTAGGATATAAGTGGGATATTTATAGGGTTATTTTTCATGATAATTTGAGAACATTTTGAATATTTATGTTATTTTCAACTGACAGGGCTCCATGACTTTTAATGACCCTACATGAAGGTTACTGTCAAACCTTTTTGCAGTCATGATGCACTCCACGACTCATGGAAAATGTTGTATGGAGGTTACTATTTTGACATCACGCATTCATGAAATATTTTCATGGCTCAACACCATTGTGATTGTTATCCATTCATGAATGTTGAGATCTTCACTAAATACCCTTAAATTTATTTTTGGGATGTTTTGGATCATATGTACTATGAACTAGAAATGACTTCCTTTAACTCTAGCATGAAATTCTTATTTCAATGTAAAATCCCCCCTCCTCCAAATTGGATATGATAGTAAAATGAGGGTATTTTATTAGTTAAAACTACTAGAAATAAGAATTTTGATTCATGAATATGAATCCCTTTCGTGGATCCCAGTAGTGAATCCTGGTCATAGGGCCTGGTCTTGAAGTCTGTTCGCAAAGCTTGGTTGCAAACACCTAGGTCATACACCTATAAATAGTGATGCGGGACCTTTGGGGGACCATGAGGCTTTTTTTAATAGAAAATTAAACACTTTCTATTCAAAAAAAGCACCATCTTCATGAGATATGTTTTATTCTGATCCTCATAAATTGCATAGATCATCATATCCATTATCCAAGACCTACGAATAGTTCTCCATGAATTATTTTTTTTAACCAAACCATCATAAAATTAAATCCATGAACCTTCCCTTTAAGAAATATCCTCTATCAGAAGATATTTGAGTAATAAACCTTGAAAAACATCCATGTTTTGATCGAAATGTCCACTACGGGTGCCAATTATGTAATAACTTGTTTGGATGAAATGGAATTGAATATAATGGTTAGGTAGAGATTTTGGAGTGCCTCAGACCAATATATGTTGATCGTTTTTTTGGCAGAGGCTCATTGAGAATACCCACAATGCATGAGGTGGCCTATTTATGTCTTTGAGCTTAGGGAATTTATATTCATCCCTGACGAAAGTAGATAAATTCACCCCTATAGGTTCAAGAGGTCACCTAGAATATACCAGTGAAATAAGTTTATAGGATTCCACATATGGAAGGATCATGCATCATCTCTCATGATGAAAACACTATAGATTCATGTCAACAACATCAATGGGGGTTGTTAAAAGAAGATAAATCTCCCATCCCGCAGCATGATGTGATTCTCAAGAAGGTTTTGTGGGATCTAGTCAAGGGATGGATGGAAAATTTGGATTTACGCTAGGGAGAAAACAACATAGAGAAATTGGTCTTTGTACTATTGGGAATTTTTCCCATGCTGTGAATTTGAGGTCAAGATTAAGCATGTAGGGATTTATTAGGTTTTATAGTCCTCACAATATTTCATCTACCTCCACGTAGATATCTCATCATTGTTTCTAGAAGGTGGTCACAAGGGACCAACACATTCCATCCGCATCAATGGAAGGTTGGAATCAGCTTATTGGATCCTCACCAGATCACTAGGACCGCAATTTAGGAGGAATTTATAAGGAATTTTTCCTCTCAAAAAATCTATGCGAGGATTTCGAGTAGCTACCACCCCTAGTGAAGATGATGCTAGATTTTGTAAAATGGACAGAGAAACACAATATGGGTATAAAAGATAAACCATTCGATAAGTAAATAGACTATTACATAAAAAAGCTAATGGAAAGGCCACCTAGAAGGCCATACACATTCCTGGGGAATTCCAGTGGGGCAAAGAGCTCTCCTACTAGAAAATTGTTGACATTATCTAGTGGAAGATGTTGGGAAACATGATAAATTCTGAGGCTACAATGGTTAAATTTATGGGATTTATTACTATGCTAACCTGTAGTTAGATGATCCCAGTGAAGGATGCACATATGGGGTAATTCGAAGAACCTCATTGTGGTGGTTATGCAAGAAACAAGGTAGTGCATCAAATTGGATGTCCATGTATTGGCGAAGCTATACATGGCTCTCCATTGCATCAGTTGAGGGAAGACTCCACTCTGTGTATACAGACCCATAAATTTCTTATAAATTGGGGATGTTTTACACATGAGGGGATATGAATACCCAAACCCAATATCCCCTCCAACTACTAACTTTTTTCCTACGATTCTAAACATCATCGGGAGACGAACACTCTAGCAAGGCACTATGGATAAGTTGGTGACAGCAAGCTTGGAGGATTTCTTCATGTATCACTCATTCCACCTCCCAACTTGGATGGTGAATTATTATGGTATGGGTATCATAAAATAGTGTTTATAACACATGGCCTTCAATGGTGGGGTACTAGTTGTGAGGGATTACTATGATCTAGTCTATGTGTTATACAACCTTCACCTATTTTCTAAGAAACTCCAATTGTTTTAGGGTTTGACTTAGAAGGTTTACAAAGATTCGAATCAAGATTTACAACCTTTTTTCCAAAGGAATATTATGACAGTGATGAAATTATGATATGGAATAGGGCAGTATGAAATGTTGCCACCTACTTCCACCTATGGTTAATCCTTGAATATGCTCTATGTTGGGAGAGCGCATAACCCAATGAGATGTTGTAGTACCAGATCACTTGGCCTGGTGAAGGAGAGGCCCCAAAAATGAGTTCCAGGGTGAGTTTTGGTTGGAGTGTGTCTTGGATGTAGTATTAGCCTGATGGGAAGAGAATATATTGTATATAAAATAGTCCCTATACCAGGAAAGCTAGGTTCTGCAAGGAGAGGTGTAGAATCAGGCAATGTGCTCTTGGAAAGTAGTCACTGGAGGAAAGATAAACTTATTGAGTGGTTCTGAGAGTATTTTTTCAAGTACTAGGGAATAGGATATGACTTATTTATATCCCTAGTGATGAAATAGTTTCAGATATTTGGGAGAGTTGGTAACACTTAAAACACATCAACACCCTCAATGTGATGTGGCGGTTTCTTAATAGAGAGGAATAAACCTTACTGGGATTGGTCATTCCATGACCATGTTCGACGTTACTTGGGATAAGACTGTTTAATACATCATAGAGTTGAAGAATATGGTTTACTATAGGGGTACATCCCATCCATTGACCACCTAGATGATGGAATTGTTGAGGATCACCTCCTCTTTGATTATCTCAGCACGCTAGATAGTTTCTCACACGCCTCTTTGGGGAGACTCATATGTGTCCTAGAGAAATGAATTATAATGGTAATATACTATGGTAGAGGGAATCTACTAATAAATTTAAATACATTGATCCCATGTTCTTTTGAAACCATTAATCCTCTAAGAGTGTTGTATAAGTCTTATTGTACATGTATAGGGAACAATGATCATAGAAATGAGGGATATTCACGATGAACCTTAGGTAGAGGGTGAGAGAGCCTAAACCCTTGAATGGATGAGTGTGGGGGACCTCCCTATTGTCACATCAATTAGTGTCCACTCAGACCTTCAAGGTTTTAGGCCCCCTCTATTTCAACCTGATCATTGTTTTGAACCTCCCTCTCACCTTTGGTCATCAAACCCTATTCAAGTACAAGATGACATGAACTACACTCTTAATGGTATGATGGCTTCCAAAGCACATGAGATTAAATTATTAACTATGTCTATGGAAGGACCCTCTTACAAAGGAGAGTACCATTATTAATCTCTTCCCAATGGCTCATATTAGACTCCTCAAAGAGATATGTGAGAAGCTATCATGTGGGCTGAGAGATCGGAATAGGAGTCTATCCCCAAGAACACCTTCACACGGTTGGTCAAATGATTGGACATACCCTAAGAGTAGACTAGATCCTAATACTCTATAATGTATTTAACATCCTCTTCATTAAGACTATTGATGATATCCCGGGAAGGACCTATCCCATTAAAGAGCATTCACTCTCTATTGAGATACCACCAAATCCCATGGAGGGTGTTGATGTGTCTGAAGACTTCCCCACTCTTCCAATATTATGGAACAACTTCATCACTATGTATTTCTGGATAACATTGTGGATTCCGTGAGCCTTCAAAAAACACTGTCGAAACCTCCTCAGAGGCTTCTCCATCCTCCTATAACTATATTCCATGAGAACATAGCCTAATTCTACTCCTCTCCCTATAACACTTATCTTTTTTAGGGTAGGGGTTTCTATCTCTGCAATATCTTCCCATCCCACTAGGGGATTCATCTTAAGGAATGGAGGTTTGTGTCAAATTTCAATACCCACACTCTGATGGCTGACTTTTCCAGCAGGGTTGGGATCTCTCTTCCATAAGCTATTCATTCTAGGGACCAATGGGGTGGAGTCCTGCAACCTTCATGAACTAAATAGGGACTTCCTTTTCAAGAGAGAATTTGTATAGTAATAGGAGTTATAAATTTCCTAAAAGAAGAATAGGGGTGATGGATACATAGATATGTAGGAAGATAGAGGGGAGAATACTTTCCAGGAAGTGATGGTGTAAGAGCATGTGGTTATGAACACTTATCAATAAGATATCATCAATCATCTAGAGGCATAGTTGGAGGAATCTGAGGATAAAGTGGTGGAGATAACATCACTGGTGGCTATTTTTTAGGCTAACCAGAACCATATATGGATCAAGACCTAAGAGTTCCATCTAAAAACAAATGAATAGGAATCTGACCTGGAGGAGTGGAAGCTGAATCTACAGTTTACTCATAAGAGGCTAGAAAATCATGAACACCTAATCACTCAAGAAGATATATAGGGGAATTTTGTGATGGGGAGGATTCATTGTGTGGATAAACCTATAGAACATGGGATGATTTTATTTAAAATTTTAGAATTATTAAAACTATTTTTGTTTCCTCATTTTATTTTCTCACTTCAAACATACTCATGATACAACCATCAACCAATCCTTAGTCTCACATGATCCTTCATAGTTTGAGAAATAATGTAAAAACATGTGGTCACTCATTTTCATGATAGTTTTATAGAATAATTGAGCACTCATGGTATACATTAATTTACGTACCACCAGAAGGGGTCAAGATAATAGGGGATGTGGATAGAGAATGGGGACCATTAAACAGCTTAATTTATTTCCCAATATGCACTATCACAAAAATACGGTACCTTCAGGGGTGTTTAATTCTACTCAAAATGGGGGAATGATGACTGTGAACAATGACCCTAACATCTAGAACATAATGGGGGTGGTGTGATGATGGAGGATAAATTCTAAACATGTTTGAAACAAAGAATATATTATTAGTTTTCCAAGTATGTTGATAGTCAAATTTAGGGTCAACCATTAACCATGTTCAAAACACAAAACCTGCCTCAAAATGTCATCCAAAGTCTTATGGGGTGTGTTCCTAGGGTGGTAGATGACCCAATGTGGCCAAGCACTATTTCTATAAGGGTGAATGTTTAAACATGGGGTAGGATGAGGGTTCAAGGGAAGGGACAAAAATTACATAGATATTAATTTATTTAATGTTGAAATAGATTTCAAAAAACTTTTGATTACTCCACCATGACTTTGATTAAATTGGGTAGGAATATCCGACTGAATGAAGGTTAAAATAATCTTCCATTGGGGGAATTATATTGGATGTGGAGTAGCAGTTGATGAATATGAATGATGCGATAAGTAACCCACATTAGAGAAAATAGATTCTTGAGAAAGGTATTCAGTTACTCCATAGTTTTTCACCATGTGATAAGGATGAGGGACACACAGTCAACATCGTATAGTAGGGACATTATACATGAAGTTTAACATCATACGGTGATGATGATGTATCAAATAGTTCAACGTCATGTGATTGGGATGTTGAACAAATGTGAATGGTACTTAGCATGCTGTATTGGCAGGGTGTAGGAAGGAATCATGGAAGGGGTAATCCCTAGAGAGTTTGATAAGGTAATTGAAGCATAAAATCCCATGCACCAAGAAAAATAATCTACGGAGAGTCCAAGATAGTTTATAAAAATGTTGGACTGAACCAAAAGGTTGCCTCATAGGGTATATGTGTATGATTAGGGAGTGGTATCCTGACTTGAATGAAGGGGCCTTATAGGACACATGGCACACATGAAATCCCAAATACGTTTTTCACACAATAATTTTAATGTCGTGATTCATGCACCATGACACATAGTTTAAGGTAGTAGATCTTGGGTGGTAATTAATTAGATTAAATTTATATATTTTGGACAACAGGAACCCAAATGTGTTTACAGTGGTACAAAGGAGTAGTATCCTTATGTTAATTTAGGGCCAAGGGAGGATTCATGACATGTGAAACATAAGGGGTGGGTTTAAAATATTTTAGTGTTACGAGGCAGGGAATATGATATCCTAGATTATGTTCATCGTGTTTAGACAAATAAAAACTTGTTTAATGTAATAATTATTGGACATGTGCTTCTAGTTTATGGTTGTATATCCTAGACCATAGGGTTGTGTTTCTCGAAAAAACATGCACGATATAAATGGAAGATAAGTTGATGTGAAAGGAGGGTCCTAGGAGGCCACTCGACGCTAAAAAACATTGAGAAAACTTTCACTGAGTTTAGTGTTTTTATTCTCCGACCATGTGGTTAGAATATCAAATAGACATGTGTAGTGTGGTGAAGCAAAAAACCTATTGTTAATTGAGGACCATGGAGGCCCATGACACACAACACATTCTTGAGGATGCTTTCACATTGTTTAGAGTCATGATTCTTAGACATGGGCTTCTATTTTATGGTTATAGAGCTCAAACCCATTTCGTAAACACCTAAAAAGGACATGTGTAGCTTTGAAGAGTGGAATCCCAGCATCAATAGAGGTCCAAGACGGGTACTTTGAGAAACACATCCTTGGGTAGAACCCACACATAGTTCAATTCCATGATTCATGGACTTGGAATGATAATTAATGTCATATAATTTGGACCTATAGTGGTTGCATTTATCAAACATACATGAGGAAAACACACTCCATATTCCTAATATCGTGTGATCCATGCATGATGTGAGAAACAAAGAGTTTTATGGATTTCATGTAGCTTGTAGGGTAGAACACGATAAGGTTCAGAAGTGGCCAATTAATCAAGAGAGGCAGTTTATGACTTCCAAGACCCAGATCATAAAAGGGGACTAACCGAAATATGTGGAATATCCTTTCAAATTTTTTGAAAAAAAAGATTCATACATTTTTTAGTTAGAAATGAGGAGAAACATTACAAGACCAATAGATGAATGAGTTCTAAATATAATATTCCCTATTTGTTTTCTATGTTCATTTGAGGAATGATATCAAGATTGTTGATGACCTTGTGTGGCATGTTACCATTCTATTATGGATCCTATTTATATTGGAAGGATGATGACTATCCATAAGAGATAAATTGCAAAGAACTAAGTTAGATATTATCAATTTCCCATGGGGACAATTTGGTTCCCTAAGAGATATTTTTTAATGTGATTGAACACACTAGAAAAATGTTCAGGTATGTAAAAATTGTGTCTCTCCCCAAGGGTAAAAGGAATCAAGGTTATTTAATGTAATGTATAGGCCAATGATATGATATTTAAAAATCACTACATATCCCATAATAATGGGAATCAAGCCACATGTATTTCTAAGATATAGTGTGGTAGGAGATCGACACTGTTAGGGTGACATCCTCTATAACAAAAAAAATAAACCCTATCACATTAAGAGGAATCCTGATTTCATAAAGGGTAAGTTGTGGTTCATATTTTACTTATCATTCAAGGAGCCCAGATTTCAAACAGGGTAAAATTGTTATTATAATCTCATAATTATCTCTTGAGGCATCCCAATTTTAGAATGGGTAATCCTACAATTTATCATCGTCCACTAAGGACATTATTATTTCCAGTTTAATTTCATATAACTCGGAATAGGGTTTTCACTAGTTTAATATCACAAAGCTCATACTGTAGGGATTTTTTCTAGTTTAAGGTCATGTATCATTGACTAGGGGTGCATGGGTGTCTAAAACATGTCCTGAGTTAAATGAATGAGTGAAAAACCACTGTGAACAGATGTCCAATGGAACCCTCAATCACACAATGCTCGACAATCCTTTCCCCAGTTTGACCACCTGATTCTTCGAAATAGGGTACCCTATAAAAAATCAATGAAAGGGGATAGGCCCAGGATAAAATATTTGGTTGACACTTCATACCCCATGAGGATAGGAATCCGACAATACGTAGTTCTGAAACACGACATAGTGGGAGGCTGATGCTAAAAGTCGGTACCCTATCGAATGGGGATAAGAAATTTTCTCATACTTATATATGAAGAATCAAAAATATATATTAATTAAGGTAACATTTTAACATCATGTGTTCTGTAAGATTCTATTTTTTCATTCCATGTTTGTATTATGGGGAATCATGATTTGATAAATGGTAAATAATCTCTCATTAAGAGGAATACTACATTTATACAAAGTAATATTAAAGTTTAATGTCATTCATTGAGGATATTGGAGGGTTTTTTACATTGAAATTCCAATTATTTTATTCCTCACATAAGACTATGAAGGCTTATTATCTAAATAATGGGTCAAGGTAAAAAAATGGGACTTGTACATAAAAATAAATCCCATGATTGTACCTTAAGGTGATAGAATCATAGGTAATAGTTGGTTTTGTGGTGATTTTATGGATGGGCACAGAGATGGAAAGGCTAGGTGTCACTATTTATCTCATGAGGAAGGGAATTAATCCATATGTAGTTATTGAACATGACATGAAGTAATATTCTTTATGAAACATCATGGATGAATAAACTATGTGAATGATGGGAGAACTTATATATAATAGGGTTATAGTGTTTTGAAAAAGTCTCCTAGTCTGAGGTCATAGAGCGTGGACCAATTGAAAACAAAATTATTGTCATAATACATGCACCATGGGGATAGTGTCTTTTAGGATTCTCATGTGATAAAAAAATTTAGAACCCCGTGTAAAGGGAGCTAGGTAGGGCCTACACTACATGAAGAAATCTTGAAGCCAACTAAACGTAGTTTAAGGTATTATGGTCTGGACCATGGGAAATTGTTTAAAGGCATGATGATTCCACTATAAGAAAAAATTTTAAGTCATTATATTGGACTCAGGAGACGTTTTTTGTGACATTTGTGTTGTATGAATGAGGTAGAATGTAACAACCCAAACATTTAGGAAATAAATTCAATTTTTTTATTTAATTAATTTTATTATGGTTATAGAAAACACATTATCATATTTTATTATATCCAATTGGATTTTAAATTTTTTCTAATTATCTTTACCACTAATAATATAGTAATTAAAAAGTGATCACATGACATGTATAAATATATGGTTTTAATGAATCCTTTTTGTAAATTCAAAGGGACTGATGGCCTTAACCAGTAGGATTGTTCCAAATGAAGTCCATTTTTTATAGATTCCAAGAGAGATCACATTTTTGAGATTTATCCATAATCAATACAAAGCTGATGTCCAAAAACATAAGCATGAGAGAAGCCATTTATAGGATAAATTCAAGCTCATCAAGATCACGACCCAACCCATGTTAACCGAAACCCCCCTAAAATCCCCCACCATCTTTCACCTTAAACTTAGGGCTTATGCTAGTGTAATAAAGGGATATGTATCAAGAAACTAAAAATAGGGATATATAAAATATTTTTATATAATAATTAATATATTTTGATCCTATTATTGTTACTTTTTAAATGATTTTTATAGAAAAAATAGTATTTTGGGTTAATATTAAAACTTAATTAAGAAATATATTTTGATGAATAAATGTATTTTTAAATTAAATAATTTTTTATTAAAATAATAATAAATTAAATTTATTATATATAAATTATCATATAATTTTTATGAAGTCAAATTTAATTTTTATTAGGTTTGAAAATCTATTATTGTCAGGAAAAACTGTCACTTTCAATAAATATCGATTTATATTTTAAAAGTGAAAATTAAAATATTTAAAAAATTATTTCGGAAATATTTATATTATTATTATAATTAGGATGTCACAAATATAAAAAGGTTAATTTTATATAATTTTCTAAGATAGTCTAATTTTTTCATACAAATTAAATAACGTATAAATATATTTTGTGTTTTTGACATCCTAATTTTAACATAATGATGTCATAAATACATTAAAAGTTATATTTAGAGAAATATATGTTTTATCTTTAAAATAATTTTATTTTAGTTTTTTATTTATTTATTTTATAAATCGATAGTGAATCCTCCATGTGTTATAATATAATTTAATATTTTAAAATCATTTCTTTGAAACTTTGACTCTCTTCCAAATAAGAATGGTAAATATTTTATAATATTTTTCCCTTAGAGTCATAAATTAATATTTACCACTCCCATTTTCTATAAAACATGGGAAAACCCATTTGATGGTTTGTGATTTTGAATTATTGTTATGTAGTTTCCAAAACAAAAATAATAAAGAAATCTCCCTCATTTCATATATAAACCCACCCAAGATCCCATTTCTCTTCACTAAAAGTCCTTGAAGATCGTCCAACCTTTTCCCAATACTCCCTAGAGTCCTAACAAGGTTCTCCTAGGCTTACATGAATCCTCTCCCATGAATTTGGAGTCACTCATCCATGTATGATATTTCTCTCCTCTCTTTTTAATTCAAGAACCTTCTTCGAGATTAGTTATTTTTGTTTCAATTGATTATATTTCTATTATTTTCTAATAATTTCATTACTATCCAATTGATGTCATTTTTATGAGGGGTAATTTATTATCCCTCATTTTGAACCTTACCTAATCTATTTCTATTCGAAAATTCCATAAGCGATTTCTCTCCCCTCATTTCCATCAAATAACTTTTATATTATGCTTCATAAATTCAATTTTCATATGTTGGGATAAAATGATCCATGATTACAGTACATTAAACTTGATTTATAAATTATTAGAACTTCCTTTCACTCTTATTAATCTTTATATGATTCTTTATGTACACCCGTTGTCAGGTTGAAATTTTGTAAGGGTTATTTTTCTTTCTCCTCATACTTCAACACAATTAATTATGTTATGCCTTCTATTTTAAATTAATTGTGTTGGGGAATGTCTTTAAAATTCACCCCTACTATCCATTTAATGTCTAAATGATAAGATTCCACTTTCTCTATCATAAACTTATTTTATTAATTCCAATATGATGTCATTATGCTGTTGAAATTGCACCATGGAATTCCTAGCCAAATCTTCTTGTAGTGAGTATTGTACCCCTTTCTCAATCAAGGGTATTCAGATTCATGAATATATAATTTTTCATTTGGGACTTTCATGTATTTATACCACATTATTAGATCATGGAATAAATTTAGATGTTGAATGGAACCATGTTATATATTCTATGTGGACACATAAACATGATAATGAAATGATAATGAAGGTTGCGCCCTAATAACACTCTAATGCCTTGGGTAATGTTTGGTATCATGATACTTCATGTTAAATGAGATTTTACTGATGATCCTTCATGTGAAATGAGCTCCAAAACGTGATCCTCTAGGTGTAATGATCCTTGACTGATGCTAATATCATGTTGTATGTTGTTCCCACATTTCCATGTTTTGATGGTCATGTTATATCGTTCCATTTTATTCATGTACATTTTCTTCTCCATTGATATTCTTATTTTCTAACATGTATTTTTTTACTCATTTAATTCCTTATTTATTCCCTTAATAGGCTTTAGATCTCAACCCCTTTATTATGTATTCTATCGGGTTATCCCATGCAGTGTTTAGTACGAAATAAGGTTTTTTCCAAGTCAAATAAGTTTTTAATAAAGATGTTATTGTATTTCATGTTTTAAGTTGTTATGTAATGTTAATAAACCCAAAAGTCACTAAAAAATCAATATTCTAAGTTGTATTAAGTGAAATTTTATGTAATAAATCATGTATAAATTTGAAATAAAGATTAAGGTTGTAATAGTTAGTATGAGGGGATAGGATAAATTATTTTTTGGTTTTGGATTAAAAAACCCTATTGAAAACCCTTAGGGATAATACTAAGTATAATAGAACATCCATAAATTTTGGTCAATATAGAGAACATATATTATCAATAAAATATGTCCATGTATATATACTAAAAGTGCATGTAGTTCTGGCATAGATGTACCTAGGACTAACTACTCTGACAAGGTGTTCTGATGATGACCTAGGGTAACCTCGTACATGAAAATGAGTCTTACATCACCCCTAGTTTGACATGCCCATGGGATATTCTTGGGTAAATTCATATTCTCATTCCAAACCATTACTAAAGAAAAAAATAATTCCAATAAGAATATATGTGAGGATGTTGATCATGGATAACATAGACTAATGCTTAGAGACATATAAGTTATGGAGATAAATGTACATTATAATTTATCTCATTAATATCATTGGATTCCCCTTTATATGTTTACATATCTATGATAACCATCACTAGTCTCCCTTTTATTATAGACAAAAGCGAGAAATAAGATGAACTGTGCTAATAACTGATGTGAAGGGTATTGTAAGGATTTCCCTAATAAGATACCCAACTAGATAGGAGTGGTAATCAATATCTTTGGCATGATACTCTCTTAGTTAACATATATTATTAAAATAAACCTAGAGTATAAGGATCACCCAACCCCTCCCCCCCCCACCCAAGAGAGAGACTCTTATAGTAGAGAGATTCATATAAAAAAGGACTCATGCTTTCATAAGATCATATGATCCCTTAATCACCAAGAAATGGACCGATTCCATTGAAAATAAATATTCTTTCATTAATTGTTCCGAACAAGAGAATGCTATTATGGATATTTATCATATATATGGTTAATCTCATTAGTAGTGGAAATTTATCAAGAATTTGAAGCCTAAAAAAGATATTGATGCAATAGAATGGAAGAAATTATGAAAAGAAAAATTGATAAATATTTTTTGTGTACCCTCCATCTTAAGATGTAATGTGATTCCCTTGTCATAATGAAAAAGGAATGTGCATATGTTGGGGGTGTTTGAGGAAAAATTCACAATACTTGCATGACATGACTCGGATTTTTTCGTTACACCCAAATGCAAGGTTGGATTCCTTTTGGTGGGAAAATGCCTAGACAATGAAAAGCCCGGGCAATCTGTGGTTTTGATAGCTGAGAGGAAATTTTCTGATGTTCCCTCAATGTTGATATTTATATTGGTGAATATTAGAGGTATCATGGGGATAGGAAGAGAAAAGTGGATATTAATTCTGGTGGTCTAATGGATAAATATGATGCAACTATGAAATTCAAGAATCCAACTTATCAATAGTACTGAAAGAAGCACCACTGAAATTTCATAAGGGGATCAAAAATATTATTTAGGTGCAAAAGAAAATGGAACATGGATAATAATTGATGATAGGAGAAAACTACCAATGTGAAAGTGGAAAGAAATTCTCCGGACAACCCTCAATGCATAGTTTTTAGATAAACTACAAATAACTAGGAATCTTTGTGAACTAGTTCCCTATGCCAATGATTTTTGGAGGCAACCAACAACCTCCAAGTGAGTAAGGGAGATCTTTTTTCATCACTACCACTGAAATGTATCTCAGTAATGAAGTGGTGATATGAATTCTAGTTATTCATTCAATAATAGAAAATGTACCTTTTTATTGAATATTGACCGATTATTTTATATTAAAAAAGTTTTGTAGAAAAATTAAAACCCCAAAAGAAATCAAAAAAGTTGAGATGTTGTTAAAAATGATAAATGGGGTTATTATTTCTTCCCATGTATATAAATCCTCCCCAATCACAATTTGTGGATTGAACATCTTGGTGAACCTTGTCATACATTACATGGTGTAATTTGATGCAATTATGTGCATGGATTGGAATTATCTATATATATCCAACATATGATCCCAAGAGATTGAAATAACTATTCTTATGTAAAATCGACCCTTGATACAATAAAAGTGCAAGGAGGTGGATGAATCTTCTTTAGAACCATCATCTCAATCATTGGTATTATTTCCCTTCGAGCAAGCGTATCTATCTAAAATGATTGATTCTATGGAACGAACCATCCAATATGACATGATTCTTGTGAGGTTATTAATTGATGAGTCTCCCAAGGAGTTTCCTAGTCTTCCTCAAAGAAGTTAGGTTGAATTTTTCATCTAACATATACTTGTGGAATTTTTAATATATAGAACTTCAGATAGAATGGTTGTTGTGGAACTTGAGGAACTGAAGAAACAACTCTGGGAGAATCTAGAAAAATGGTTTATATGCTCATGTGCTTCAATGTTGGTTGAATGATTCCTCTTCATCAATAAGAAGGATGTATCAATGTGAATTTTCATTAATTATCATGAGATGAACAAAATTATGATAAAGAAAAACTATCCTTTTCCATGAATTGATGACTTGTTTGATAAGTTGTGTGAAGAAAAATAATTCTCCTTCATAGATCTATGGTCGGGATATTACCAAGTAAGTGTGATGAAGGAGGATATCTCCAAGACTTATTTTTGTACAAGGTACGGGCATTATGATTTCTTAGCGATTCCATTTTGATAGAATAATTCCCCATGAATCTTCATGGATATTATGAATAGTGTCTTTAAAAATTACCTTGACAATTTTGTGGTACATTTATATACAACATTCTAATATAGTCCAAAACCAAGTAGTAGCATGAGTAGAATCTATTTACTGTGCTTAAGACCCTGTGGAAGGAGATGCTCTTTGAAAAGTATAGAAAGTGTGGGTTCTGTTTGAATGAAGTCTAATTCTTGGGGAACATAATCACAAGAAATAGGATATCTTTTGATCCTTCAAAGACAAAACCAATTGAGGGTTTTCCAATACCAACATCTATTATTGTTATCAATCGATTCCTTGGGGTAGCAGTATATTACCACTAATTAGTGGGAAATTTATCATGATTTTCAAATCCTTCTACCAAGATAACTCAGACTGTAGTCAAATGTATTTGGTATGAGGAATTTAATGAATGCTTCATGGAGTTGAAAAGGAGGAGTATCACTGACCATGTGCTCAAACTACCCACAAGTGGGGATATTTTCATGATATTCAGTGATTCATAAAATAAGGGATTTGGGTTGTGTGTTTATGAAAAATGAAAAATCCATTTTTTAAACATCAAGGAAGTTGAAATTTCATGAGTTAAACAATCCCATGAATGATCTGGAGTTAGAAGATGTGCTATTTTCATTAAAAATATGGTGGAATTATCACTTTGGAGAAAAGTGTGAAATATATACAAATTACAAAATACTCAAGTATATATTCACATAGAAAGAGCTAAATATGTTCCAATGAAGATAGTTAGATCCTATCATGGATTATGACTGCTCAATCCACTACTATCGTGGGAAAATGAACTGGGTTTTCGGTCACCGCGGTCACACAAAACCTCTGATTTATGTGTGGTCTACCCGATCATTTCACAATTAACTCACTGGTTGTTGTCATCTGGTTTCATGGCATTCTGAGGTTGTTCAGTGAGTTTGGATCACTCTACCCACCATTATAAAGTGAACCACAAACCGACAAAATACATATTTGGTCATACTATGCAAACCACATGTCTGATTGATGTTACGTCTCCCTGTAAATGTCACAATAAAATAACAAGAAGTTGACATGTGATTTAAAGTCATTCTGATGTCGTTCGGAATGCATTTGACCGTTAGATGCCTATTTTGGTCGCCTATGGCACCAGAACATCATTTTTGGTCACCACGGTCAAATGAAACTTCTTATTTATGTGTGTTCTACCCGACCATTTAGAAATTCACTCGCCGGTTGTTTTTGTCTGATTCCATGGCATTCCTAGGTCGTTCGGCCATTTTTGACCACCCCACCCACCTTTCTCAAGCACACCAAACTCTTAAAAAACACATATTCAGCCGTAATGCGTAAACCACACATAAGATTGACGTTTCATCTCTACATACACATCAAAAATAATAATTAGAATTTTTTCCTATGATTTCAAGTGATTCTGATCTCATTCATTATGCATTTGACCGTTAGACGCCTTTTTTGGTCGTTTACGGCACCAGAAGTGTGATTTCGGTCACTACAGTCACATGAAACCACTGATACAATAGTTTTCTACCAGACCATTTCACAATTCACTCGATGGTTGTTTTAGTCTGATTTAATGGAATTTCAAGGTCATTCAATCGGTTTTGACCACCCTGCTCACTTTTCTCAAGCGCTCCAAACTCTTAAAAAACACATATTCAGCCGTACCGCACAAACCACAAGTCTAATTGACATGTTGTTTCTACTTACATGTAACTCATAAATAATCAGAAGTTTTCCAGGGATTTAAAGTCATTACGATGTCTTTCATAATTCATTTTACCGTTAGACGCCTATTTTGGTCATTTGTGGCATGGGAACTACGTTTTTGGTCACTGCGGCCTCACGACAACTCCGATTGACGTGTGGTCTACTCGACCATTTCATAATTCACTCACTGTTTGTTTTTGTCTAATTTCATGGCATTTCGAGGTTGTTTATCTAGTTTTTACCACCCCACCCACCTTTCTCAAGCGTGCCAAACTCTTAAAAAACACATATTTGGACGTAACATGTAAAACACACGTCTGATTGACATTTCGTCTCTGTGTACACATCAAGAATAATATTTAGAATGTTATCATGATATTTAAATTCATTCCGATGTTGTTTGGTATGAATTTGATAGTTAGACACCTGTTTTGGTCATTTATAACACCAAAAGTGCATGTTTTGTCACCGCGATCACACGACACCTCCGATTCATTTTTCGTCTGCTTGACCATTTCAAAATTCACTTTTTGGTTGTTATCGTTTTATTTCATGGCATTCCGAGGTCATTTGGCCAATTTTTACCATCCCTCCCACCTTTCTCAAGCACTCTAAACTCTTAAAAAACACATATTCAGTTGTAACATGCAAATCGCATGTCCGATTGACATGTCGTCTCTGCTTACACATCACACAAAAATAATTAGAAGTTATCCTATGATTTCAAGTCATTTCGATGACTTTCAGAATGCATTTGTCTGTTAGATGCCTGTTTTGGTCGTTTAAGGCACCAGAATTGCATTTTCAGTCATCACGGTCACACAACACCTCCGATTGACGTGTGGTCTACCTGACCATTTCAAAATTCACTCACTTGTTGTTCTTGTCTGATTTTATGGCATTATGAGGTCCTTCAACATGTTTTTTCCATCCTGCCCACCATTCTCAAGCATGCCAAATTTTTAAGAACACATATTTGACTATAAATAGAAAATCGTACGTTTGATTGACGTTCTGTTTCCAAAAACACGTCAAGAATTATAATCAGACAGTTTTCCTATGATTTCAAGTCATTTTGATGTCATTCAGTATGTATTTGACCATTAGACGCCTATTTTAGTCATTTATGGCACCGAAATTGTGTTTTTAGGCACCGTGGACACATGAAACCTCTGATTCCCTTGTCGTATTCCTGACCATTTCACAATTAACTTTCCGGTTATTATCGTCTAATTTCATGGCATTCCGTGTTCACCGGGCCTGTTTTGACCACCCTGCCCACCATTCTTAAGTGCTCCAAACTCTTAAAAAACAGATATTCAGTCGTAACGCGTAAACTGCACTTCTTATTGACATGTTGTCTCTGCATACATGTCACACAAAAATAATTATAAGTTTTCCTGTGATTTCAATTCATTCCGTGGTCATTCGGAATTCATTTGATCGTTAGAGGCCTGTTTTGGTCGTTTATAGCACCGAAACTTCGTTTTCGGTCACCTTGGTCACATGACACCTCTGATTGATGTGTGGTCTGCCCAACCATTTTAAAATTCACTCACCAGTTGTTGGAGTCTAATTTCATGGCATTCTGAGGTTGTTTGGCTGGCTTTGACCACCCCACCCACCTTTCTCAGGCGCGCCAATTACATAAAAAACACAAATTCAGATTCAACGTGTAAAACGCACGTCCGATTGAAATTTCATTTCTTCTTACACATCATGAATAATAATTAGAATTTTTTCCTATGGTTTCAAGTCATTCTGATGTCGTTCGGTATGCATTTGATTGTTAGACGCCTGTTTTGGTCGTTTACGGCACCAGAAGTGTGTTTTCAGTCACCGCGGTTATAAGAATCCTCTAATTAACTTGTCATCTTCTCGACCATTTTAAAATTCACTCATGTATTGATGTACTCAGATTTTATGGAATTATGAGGTCGTTCAGCTGGTTTTGACCACCCCACCCACCTTTCCCAAGCATGCCACAAACAAAAAAACACATATTCAGTTGTACCACACAAACCGCATTTCCGATTGATGTTCCGTCTCCACGTACATGTCACACAAAAATAATTAGAAGTTGTTCTGTGATTTAAAGTCATTCCAATGTCGTTCGTAATGCATTTGATGGTAAGACACGTGTTTTGGTCGTTTATGGCACCAGAACTGAGTTTTCGGTCACATTGGTCACACGACACCTCTGATTGATGTGTGGTCTGGCCGACCAATTCACAATTCACCCACTGGTTGTTGTAGTATGATTTAATGGCATTCCAAGGTCGTTAGGCTAGTTTTGACAACCCCTCCCACCTTTCTCAAGAACACCAAACTCTTAAAAAACACATATTCTGCTGTAACGTTCAAACCACATGTCCGATTGACATGTTGTCTCTGTGTACACATCACATATAATAATTATAATTTTTTCCTGTGATTTCAAGTCATTTCGATGCTTTTCAGTATGCATTTGACCATTAGATGCCTATTTTGGTCATTTATGGCACCAGAAGTGCGTTTTCGGTCACTGTAATCACACGACTCCTACAATTCACATGTCATCAGCCATACCATTTCAAAATTCACTCGCCAGCTATTTTCATTTGATTTCATGGCATTCCAATGTTGTTCGGTCAGTTTTGACCACCCCACCCACCTTTCTCAAGCACACCACACACCCAACAACACATATTCGGTCATACTGCACACACTGCACATCCTATTGATGTTCTGTCTCCTCGTACACAGCATATAAAAATAATTACATGTTTTTCAGCAATTTCAAGTAATTCCAATGTCGTTTGGAATGTATTTGACCATTAGACGCCTGTTTTGGTCGTTTGTGGCACGGAACCGCGTTTTCAGTCACCGTTGTCCCACGACACCTATGATTGATGTGTGTTCTACCCAAACATTTCACAATTCACTAGTCGGTTGTTGTCATCTGATTTCATTTTATTCCGAGGTCGTTCGGCTAGTCTTGACCACCCTGCCCACCTTTCTCAAGCGCACCAAACTCTTAAAAAACACATTTTCAGTTGTAACGCGCAAACCGCATGTCTGATTGATGTGTCGTCTCTGCGTACACGTCAAAAATAATAATAATAATGTTTTCCTATGATTTCATGTCATTATTATGTCGTTCGGTTTTAATTTGACCGTTAGAAGCATGTTTTGGTCATTTATGGCACTATAAGTTCATTTTCGGTCACCGCGGTCACACGACACCTCCAATTCATTTTTCGTCTGCCCGAACATTTCAAAATTCACTAGACGGTTGATATAGTCTGATTTCATGGCATTCTGAAGTCATTCGGCCGGTTTTGACGACCCGTCCACCTTTCTCAAGTCCTCCAAACTCCTAAGAAACACATATTTGGATGTAAGGTGCAAACTACACGTCCGATTGATGTGTCGTCTCCGCGTACATTTCACACAAAAAATAGAAATTTTCCTATGATTTCAAGTCATTCTGATGTCTTTCAGAATGAATTTTACCATTAGATGCCTGTTTTGGTCGTTTTTTGCACCAGAACTGCGTTTTCGGTCACCACTGTCACACAACACCTCTGATTGATGTCTGGTCTACCCGACCATTTTACAATTCACTCGCTGTTTTTTCATATAATTTCATGGCATTACGAAGTTTTTTGTTTGGTTATGACCACCCCACCCAACTTCCTCAAGCACACCAATCTTTTAAAAAACAAATATTTAGTTGTAACTCGCAAACCGAACATTCGATTAATGTTCTGTCTCTGCGTACACGTCACGAATAATAATTAGAAAGTTGTCATGTGATTTCAAGTCATTCTGATGTCGTTCGGTATACATTTGACCATTGGATGCCTGTTTTGGTCATTTATGACACCGGAAGTGTGTTTCTGGTTACCACGGTTACACGACACCTCTGATTCACTTTTCATATTCCCAACCATTTTACAATTCACTCGTCAGTTATTTTCATCTGATTTCCTGGCATTCTGAGGACGTTCAGGAAGTTTTAACTACCCCGCCCACTTTTCTCAAGTGCTCCAAACACATAAAAACCACATATTTTGTCGTAACATGAAATCCAAAATTCCGATTTATGTGTCGTCTCTGTGTACATGTCACGTAAAAATAATTAGAAGTTTTCATGTGATTTCAAGTCAATCTGTTATCATTCGGAATGCATTTGATCGTTAGACACCTATTCTAGTCTTTTTTGGCACCAGAACTATGTTTTCGGTCACCGCGGTCACACGACACATCTGATTGATGTGTAGTCCACCCGACCATTTTAAAATTCACTCACTGGTTGTTTTTGAGTGATTTCATGGAATTATGAGGTTGTTTGGTCGGGTATGACAACCCCACCCACCTTTCTCAAGCGCGTTAAACACATAAAAAACACATATTCGGACGTAACGCGCAAACCACAAATCTGATTGACGTTGCTTCTCCTAGTACACATCGAGAATAATTATTAGAATTTTCCAGGGATTTCAAGCCATTCTGATGCCGTTTGATGTGCATTTGACTGTTAAATGCCTGTTTTGGTCGTTTATGGCACATGAAGTGCCTTTTCAGTCACCGTAATGACATGACACATCTGATTCACTTGTTTTCTGCCCAACCATTTCAAAATTCAGTCTCCGGTTGTTTTCATCTGATTTCATGGAATTCTAAGGTCGTTCGACTGGTTTTGACCACCCCTCACACCTTTCACAAGCACACAACACACCGAAAAAGCACATATTCGGTCGTACCGCGCAAACCGGACATCCGATTGACGTGTTGTATTGACGTACACGCCACGATAAAATAATTTGAAGTTTTACTATAATTTCATGTCATTCCTATGTTTTTCGGAATACATTTGACCATTAGACGCATGTTTTGGTCGTTTTGTGGCACCAGAACTGAGTTTTCGGTCACAGCGGTCACAAAACACCTCTGATTGATGTGTGGTCTGCCCGATCATTTCACAATTCTCCCACCGGTTGTTTTTTCTGATTTAATGGAATTTGGAGGTTGTTCATCCAGTTTTGACAACCCTGCCCACCTTTCTCAAGCCCGCCAAACTCTTAAAAAACCCATATTCTGCCGTAATGCACAAACCACACGTCCGATTGATGTTATATCTCCGAGTAAGCATCACGAATAATAATTAAAATTTTATCCCATGATTTCAAGTTATTAAAATGTCGTTCGGTATGCATTAGACTGTTAGACGCCTGTTTTGGTCATTTATGGAACTGGAAGTGATTTTTCGATCACCACGGTCACACGACACCTCTGATTTAGCTGTCGTCAGCCTGACAATTTTACAATTTCCTCCCCATTTGTTTTCGTCTGATTTAATGGCATTTCAATGTCGTTCGGCCAGTTTGGACCACACCACCAGTTTTCTCAAGCACACCACACACCTAAAAAACACATATTCGGTCATACCATGCAAATTGTACATCTTATTGATGTGTTGTCTCTATATACACATCCTGTAAAAATAATTAGATGTTTTCATGTGTTTTAAAGTCATTCTGATGTTGTTCGGAATGAATTTGACCTTAGATGCCTGTTTTGGTAGTTTATGGAAAGGAACTATGTTTTCGGTCACTATGGTTACACGACACCTTTGATTGACGTGTGGTCTACCCGGCCATTTCACAATTCACAATCCAGTTGTTCTCATCTGATTTCATTGAATTCTGAGGATGTTTAGCGGGTTTTGACCACCCCGCCCACCTTTCTCAAGCACACCAAACTCTTAAAAAACACATATTCGGCTGTAACGCCCCAACCACATGTCTGATTGATGTTTCATCTCTATGTACACATTACGAATAATAATTATAATGCTTTCCTATTGTTTCAAGTCATTCTGATATCATTTGTTATGCATTTGACAGTTAGACACCTGTTTTGGTCGTTTATGGCACCAGAAGTGAATTTTCAGTCACCGCGGTCACACAACACCTCCGATTCAATTTTTGTCTACCCGGCCATTTGTCAATTCAGTCTTCGGTTGTTGTCATCAGATTTCATGGAATTATAAGGTCATTCGTTCAGTTTTGAGCACACCACTCACTTTTTTCAAGCGCCACACACCGAAAAAAACATATCCAGCCATACCGCAGAAAGAACACGTCCGATTGAGATGTCGTCTCTTTGTACATGCCACACAAAAATAATAAAAAATTTCCTATGATTTAATGTTATTTCGATGTCGTTTGGAATTCATTTGGCCATTAGATGCCTGTTTTGGTCATTTATGGAACTAGAACTGCATTTTCGGTCATCATGGTCACACGACGCCTCTAATTGAGGTGTGGTCTACCTGAAAATTATCAATTTACTGCCATTTATTTTCATCTGATTTCGTGTCATTCCATGTTTGTTTGGCTAGTTTTGACCACCCCACCCACCTTTCGCAAGCACGTCAAACTATTAAAAAACACATATTCAGCCATAACACACAAACTGCACATCTGATTTATGTTTCATCTCCATGTACACATCACACATAAATAATTATAAATTTTCCTACGATTTCAAGTCATTTCGATGTTGTTCGTTATGCATTTGACTTTTAGATGCCTATTTTGGTCATTTATGGCACCAAAACAATGTTATTGGTCACCGCAGTCACACGAAACCTCTGATTCACTTATCGTCTGCCTGACCATTTCACAATTCACTCGCTGGTTGTTGTCATCTGAATTCATGGCATTTTTAGGTCTTTTGTCTAGTTTTGACCACCCCATGCACTTTTTTTAAGCGTGCCAAACCCCGAAACCACACATATTCGGTCGTACTGCGCAAACCGCACGTCAGATTGATGTGTTGTCACTATGTACACGTCACGAAATAATAATCAGAAGTTGTCTATTGATTTTTACTCATTCCGATGTTGTTCTGTTTTCAAATTACTGTTACATACCTGTTTTGGTCATTTATTGTACCAGAACTGTGTTTTCAGTCACCGCGGTCACACAATGTAAATTGGAAGATATAAACTTTCATTCCATGAACCGGATCGACCCAATCATAGATTAACAATACATGTTTTAATCCAAGACCATAAATAAACTCAATAATATCCCTCAGCAATCCATAATAATAACCCGCACCAACAAACGAACAACCAACACCACTATTTTGTGTGGCTCGATTCATGTCAACATCGCTAATATGAAATCATAATATGTTAGCAACCAAGGACTTATAGCAACAAGAAGTAATAAATGGGCCATCAACTAGTTGTTTGAGTTCTTTGCTCACAGAATGGCTACTTAAATCACATATCTTTCGAATCTAAAAATTTCACATAGTTCAATGGATAATGGATTGTGAAAATACAACTAATTGCCTTATAAAAATATTAAAGAAATTATTTATATGTATATGAGTCTTGAACCACACATGAAATGTGTTGAAATGCTATTTTTTGATTAGATAGTCAGTTGCATGGGGCCTTTCACATTTAAACTCAGCAATATGTGTCCTAAATCACAACACAATAAAAGGTAAGTAATAAAAAAATATAGAAATAGAGGACAAAAAAACTATGGAACTTACTGTATCAATGGAATAATTGATGGAGTGTCTAACAACATATATAGATGAACATGGACCCACTCATCGTTGTGTATATCAAATGTTATTTCTTCTCCAATTAGACCCTTGTCATTCTGGGATGTTTTATCTATCTTTGTTTCAACCTCATCAATATATGAAGTACATAAATTAGTACACTCAACTATTAAATATCCCTTGGAAATTGAAGCTTCTGGATGAGCTTTGTTGTGCACATACTGTTTCAATGTATTTAAGTGTTGCGCTATTGGATACATCCACCTGAATTGCATACGACAACTAGTAATGACTTCACCAGTTAAATGCACAATCAAGTAAACCAAGACATCAACAAAAAGACGGCGGGAATAGTTTCTCTAGGAGACATATTGCAAGTACAATCCTATCCTACTTCTTTTTCAAATCACTAATGTGGTGATTTCTTGAAGAGTGTTGTCTGAAAAAATTAGAAACTTCAATCAATGGATCAGTAACCCAGGTAGGTATGAAATCATGAATTGCTATAGGAATTAACTGTTGAAGAAGAATATGATTATCATGAATTTTAATCCACTGTAATTTCATTCTCTTCATATTGACATGCTTGAAATGTTAGATAAATAAGAATCCGGAATCTTAACGGTCTTCAAAATTGATAGAAATGTTTATTTCACTTTTTTACTCATTGTGTACTGTGCAGCAAGAATGTATGCCAGATTACCTTCACCCACTTGTAAATGTAAAGGTTTTCTCAATCCCATTTCTTGAAAATCACATCGAGAATTAGCACTAACCTTTGATTTCCCCTTGACGCCTAAAATGGTGAAAAATATATTATCACATACATTTTTTCAATGTGAATCACATCCAAATTATGTCATAAAATATTATATTTCAAATAAGGAAATTAAAAAAAACTATTTTCCATCCAAATATGACTGCACTGTCTATTTTTGGCAAGAATAGAAGGCAATGCAGGAGCTAATAAATCATGAAAACCATACATTGTACAGATGTTTTCTTGATCTAGTTGTGCACAAATTTGAACCCCAGACAGTATTTGTGGTGATGGGTCATACTCTCTATTCCCATCAAACAATATACAGTCTTTTCTAAACCTGTGCAGTGGAGGAAGAAATCATCTATGACCAAGATATGCCAAATTTCTACAGTTCTTAATTGATATAGATTTTTTACTCTTATTACAACAAGGGTAGGCGAACTATACTTTTGTACTAAAACCTGATAAGTTAGCATACACTAGGAAATCATTAATGTTCCATAACAAAGTGTCACAGAGTTTAATCATATCATTAGATGCTGAGTCAAAATTCATTAGACCATCGGCCCAAAATTCTTTCTTCTCATCAATAAATGGTTGCATATAAACATTGATTTTCTCGCCAGGTCATCTCGGTCCATCAATTAGACTCAATAGTAACAAAAACGGTTGTTTCATATATACCCATGGGGTAAGGTTGTATGGAACCAACACCACTGGCCACGTACTATGTGTTTCACCAACCATGGATCTAAATGGTTTAAAACCATCTTCTTCCATACACATTCGAAGATTACGATCATCCCAAGAATCGTTTTGCTGTCTTTGATCAAACTCTTTCTATACCATAGAATTTTTTAGGTGAATTAATTGATCAACCTTTTTGTTTCTCTCTGAATTTCAAGTCATCAATTTAGCAATTTTAGTTGACATGAAGAATCTCTTCAGTCTCTGTTTCAGTGGAAAATAACACATCTGCTTTCCAGAAACTTGTTTCCCGTGATTCAAAACTCTTCCAGGAAGAATCTAACTACCTTGGTTAATCTCATTGGCCTTCCAGGTGAATTTATAGAAAATAGTACAATTATGTAATTGCACATTATCTTCTCTAAAAAACATACAATTATTTCGTCACGCATCAATTTCATCATATTTAAAACTAGGATCATCGTTCAACTTGCGATCTTGATAGAATGACTCTGGAATATTCACTCCAGCAGGGAGTAACTTCCTCAAAAATACCAACAACATGTCGAATGAGTTTTCTAACCACTGGTTCAAGGCCTTTAGGTGTAACAATTCATTGATTAACAACAATTTACTTAATTAAATTCATCCATGATATAATTCAATATGTGTATCATCAAGAATATCAAAGAATTTCAATTCTTCTCTATCTACAGAAGAACGAGGATTACTTGATCCAATGTAGTATTTTACGAAATTAATATCTTCAGGTTGAAACTGATGCATCATATAATTGAGAATTATATTAATCTCATCAACTGTTCTCGAATAAATATCCATATGAATATTTTCTAATTGATGACATGAAACAAACTCTTCTTCATGACGTGTCCATGTCATTTAGTTTTTCCAAATCCCATTCAAAAACAGATGTTCTGTAACACTATCTCCTTTGAAGAGATATCTATTTTCACATTTTCCGCATGGACAACTAATCAAATCGCTTGGAAATCCATTGGAAAAATCCATAAATCGGTTAATCCCCTCATAATATTCAGCATAAAACATATCTTGCATATCAATCTATCTTTTATCTGTATCGTTATTTAATAGAAATCGAATAATTTAAATATCATATTTAAATTATAAAAAAAATCATATCATTAAAACTTAAAAGCCAATGAGTTCAATGCTATTTTTAAAGACAAGAAACCTATATTGCAGTTTCGGTAATGAATAAAAAAGTATTCCCTCTGGGAGGTCTCTTTGGGCAATACAATTTTTATAAATTACATGCATAATAGATTGAAGAAGACAAAAAATAACTTACCTACAGAGGACTCGAACGCAGGTAATGGTGTTTGACTCGATTGTGTATCCATGACTTTGCAATGTCTTGACAACATGGGTTTGATAGCCGGACTCAAAAGGGACCGAACTACTGGAAAAAGAACTAGAGTGGTTCAAAAATGAAATTAAATAAGTAAAAAATACACATTATAAAATAAAAAAATATTAATTATTTTTTGTGAAATATAGGTTATACCAAAAAACTGTTATATTGTAAAGAGGTTCTTTAAGGAACAAGAGAAGTGGACCAAATATTTTAACAATGAATGGATGTGATCAAAAAAGGATTAGATCAAAATGAAAAGGATTGGAATGTCTGTAAATATTGTTCTGATAGTAATTTATTATCTCATATTTTCAATTCATGTCAATATATTGATCATAAAATATCTTATCAGGTGAATTAAATATGAAATGAAAACAGTCCTAAAGTTAGAAAATGACATGATGAATGTGAAATATGATTACGGTTATGTTGTGAATTCATGTTTACAGCATTATGAAGCTTAGAGAAGCTATCATCCAAGACTAAGATGAATATGAAAGGATAGGACTTTTCCCAAGACTAAAATAGAAGACGATATACTATATGTATTTTGTGATGAATAAGACGGATTCGCTAAATTTTTATGAATAATGGAGATGATTTTACAATGATGCTCATTTTTTCATCAGGCTTAAACTTATTATGATATGAGCCTATTTGAGTGAGAATGAAGATGGTTTGAGGATCTCTTGGTGTGTAAAGATTCAATTGGATTCTATACAGGTATTAATGAGAAGTTTATAAGCTGAAGTGAGTTTCTCCATAATGCAACATGATTTTGTATGAAATCCATATAGCTAGGGAGATTGAAGTGCGGTTACTATGAGATTTTTTTGAGAAAGAAAAAGAGGTCAATCTTGTTGTAGATATGCCTGAATATATATTCATCCACAGATAGAGAGAGAGAGAAATAAGGAAGTATAATAAGATGAGGGTATTTTTGTAACACGTCTTTAAGATGATAATGGATGGTAGTTTAAAAATATAAATTAATATTTTGATTATCATTTGTGTAGCTGGTGCATGTGAATTTGGATTACAAGAAAACTCTTGTATATGTTCGGCTATAGAAATTTGAGAAGTCCCACATAAAAAATGAGCTACTGTACCAAAAATGAGATACTCTTGAGAAACAAAAATAAAGGGTAAGATGGTTGAAAAAAGTTGGGAGATTATTGAGGGTTGAAGTTCAGCCTGATGATCTTAGAATTCTTAAGGAGGAAGAAAAAGGAGTCACTTAATCCTTTAGTGAATAATAAGAAAAAGTTCTTACTAGAAAATCCTAGATAGATCAGTTGGATATAGAAGTTGAAAGGAGAGGAAGCAAGAGTTATCCATTATTCCAAAATGAAATTTAGTAATCTGAAGCACATTGAGTGATTCATCCAGGTAAACAGATTATGTAAAAGCATGTGAAGATGAGTTGTTAGCCTAAACAGAGTTTCATGCAGAATATCAGGAATACCTAAGGGAATTTCAAGATTGTATATTTAATTGAAGGAGATCATTCTATGGGTGTAGAGACATCCTAGAAGATCGTAAATATACTTTTAAGGAGTTGAATAACCAACATGCATATATATTATGTGATGTTATAGAACATGTACAACTCAGGGTATGCAAGGAGATCATAATGTTACTATGTGAATAAAATGAGAAGTTGTTAAAGAAGTCCAATGTGAAGCTGGAAGGCGAATTCATGTGAGAGCCAAGGGAAAAGTGGCTGGTGTGACTCTGTCGTATAGAATATCGGTGTGACTCTTATATAGTGATGGTGTTTTAAGAACCCTTCATTATATTTTGTGATTGATTATAATTGATAATCCTTGATTGTGGTGTATAATCAATCTAGCAAAAAACTATCTCTTAGTACAAAATATTTTAAATCTTTGAATTCATATGCCTTTATTTACTACATTATCAAGATGATAGCCACAAGATAGAGTGGATCGAGACTAAGAAATTCTAGTGGGTTGAATTAAAAAGGATTAATTTAGAAAATATTTTATTGATAACACAAAATAGGGTACAGAAATAGGAAAAGAGAAGGGAAAATGTGAATAAATACACAGATCAACCACTATTTAAATCTATTCAAGGTGTTCAGTTCTGATTATGTGATGTTATTATTCAAGATCCGTTTGATTATTCTAGTTTATGTTGTACAAAATGTAAGGAGTATGATGAGATTAGAGTGCTTAAAGAGAGTCTCATATCAAGAATTAAATATCTAGTTATATTGAATCTAAAATGGGTTTGTTGGCTATGAAAAAAAAATAGGATAAAAAAATAGGAAAAGAGAAGGGAAAATGTAAATAAATACAAGGATCAACAACTATTTAAATTTTTTCAAGGTGTTCAGTGCTTATTAGATGATGTTTTTGTTAAATATCCTTTTGATTATTCTCGTTTAAGTTGGGAAAAATGTAAGGAGTATGAAGATATTAGAGTGGTTGAATAATTATACTCTCATGTTGGAATGTATCTAAAGAAGGTTTTTGATAAGGTTTTTTCCTATATATTTAATTTTTTCAAGAACCCATTTGTAGTAAAATCACATCTAGAAGAAGTTGCAGATGAAATGGAAGAGGAATTGGTTGAAAAGGTATCTTTTAATAACTCCCTTACTAAGAATATGAAATCCAAGGAATAATTTTTCACAGTTTGGAAAGAAATATTTTCATTAATTGTTGAAGACTTGAAATTATTAGTTTATTAGAATTAAGTGTTCAAGAGTATTTTTGATGATGTATTCCATGAACTGAAAAAATTAAATATAGTCACGGTGAATGTCAATGATACACAACTAGATATAAAGGTAAAAATGGTGAAAGAGCTTATCCATTCACATTAATAGTTGATAAAGATGTTTAATGAGTAGAAATAGAATGAGAAAATATATTTGGAATAGCGGATGAAGTTAGTTGAGGTTAAAAAATATTCCCTCAACAAGAAATCCTTAAAGATTAGAGAAAAGTTGAGAAATCTTGAAGTAGCTCAACCTAAATCCTCCCTATATACTGGAAGAAGGATGGTTTCCATAAGTAATTTATATAATATTACAAGTTTTAATAAGTCTCAAATTGATGGTAATGAGACATTGAAAAGTGTTGGTAATGTATCCATCTCATGCACATAGAAAAAGATCACCCACAGTCCCAAAAGAGATGAATGCACTGAATCATATTTATCAACAAATTCTGGAAAAAAGTCAAATTCTATACATACATGGTTTAAGAAAATTTTTTATAATCCTACCACATCATCATGGGTAGATTTGATCATGAGTAGAAAGATTTGTTCCACTGTTGGATCCCAAAAGGTTGGCGATTCCATGTAAGTACAACATGTACACAAAATTGGACAGATTTCCGTCAAATAGATGAAAGGGAGGTGGGGAAAATGAAGAAATTAGGAATAATTTTATTTTTAAGAAGAATACATCACAAATGAGGAAAATTTATCCACAAGAAATAGATTTGAATACCTTGAAAATTTTTATGAGATGTGCAACATTGGTGGGGGTCTCTGGGGTCGTTGGGGTCTCCCGGGTCGCCAGGGACACAGGGGGCACAGTGCAGAGGCAAGGGTGGGATCACCGGGATCGCGAGGGTGACTCTGGGTCGTGGGGGCGCAACACGGAGGCAAGGATATCGGGGTATCTGGGGGTATCAGGGTTTCCAGAAGGATGAACAGGGAGGTCGGGGGGTTGGGGAGGGGATTAGGTCGTGGGGTCGGGGACGGTAAACGGTGGGGGGGGGGGGTCGTCGGGGTATCGGGGTCACCGAGAGGGTAAACATGGAGACATAACAGGGTTGAGGAGGGGATTAGGTCATGGGGATGTGGATGGTAAATGAGGGGGGAGGAAAAAATTTAGTTTTGGGGTGTAAAAATACAACGACCTTCATTTGGTGGTCGCTATTGATACCAAAAGCGACCGCCAAATGGCGGTCCCTATATTTACCCCAACTCGAAAGATAAAAATTATACTAGTGACGGTCGGTGGAGATATGTATTACCTCTTCTAGAACATCACTCAACATGACCAGACCAGATTCGACATGGCCCTAGATCTAATCTTTGAATTTGTATCATTCCTTAATGGTGCTTCTAAGGATCCTATAGTATGGGGGTAATGGGCTGGACAACTCATGAGTCTGGCCCATTGGGGCCTCTTGTACTCTTGAAACGTACAAATACCTTTTTCTAGGGAACATATATTGTATCTCGTAACTATGTGTCCCAAAAATAATAGGTTGGGTTACTTATATTTGAGAAATTCACTATGGGATCCTAGCATTGATAAAGGTATGATTTGACGTTTTCTCATCTAAGAGGTTATATGAGGTGAAGTAGTTCCTGATAGATATGTGTCACATGAAGTTTTTCTTTTTTAGGTATATAGTCATCATGGATCCTTTGGAAATTGATCCAATTTTTGTACCATAATGGAATCCTCTTCATATAATGTGGTGGAAATTTATACTTGTGCATGTCTTTTCACAGGAGTTGGAAGAGGAAATGGGTGTGACTGTTGTATAGTTTGATATAGGTATTCCTCCAAATGCTAAGATTTTTCAGAAAACACCTGGAATCCAACTGGTATGTTATGGGTTATGAGGGTAGGGACCAGATCACCCTTAAGATCTCCCATGGAAATTGTTATTAGTGGTTCCTAAGATAGTGGAATGTTTGGTGAATATGTGATGTCGTTTCACTAGGTGAAAAAGTATGCAACTCACTCATCATGCTATTTTTTTCACTAGAATAAGTCAAAAATACATACCTTCTATGTAGTAGAGATAAAATGGAAGAGTAACTATCTATGAAGTTCTTACCAAACAACAATAGACCATATGGATAGCTAGTTGTACCATATGAATTTAGGTCATTCCAATGTTTGAACAAAACACTGAATCTTGGAAACCTCCTTCTATTCTGGGTTTCCCAACCCACAAATTGAAATTAAGTGTAAAAAGTGGTGTTGAGGGTCTCTTATCTCATTTAATGGGGTGAAACTAGGATTTAAAAACACAAGGGTTCCCCTGATATTTTCCTCGCATTACTGGAACAAGTTTCTATCACGTAGGATCTTCATTGATTAGATTTCTTGGTCTCTGAGGTGAGTAGGGATAGAGGCTATCATGTAATCGTGGTGAGGATCTCTAGCCACAATTTCATTGATTGTCTCTTCAGGGAAGGGAGCAGTCTCATTAACTCAAATATCATCATTACCTAGGTTACGAGGAGCATAATTATACTTCTCTTGTAGGTTTGATAACTCATATCATGGTTTCTTTCCATATCCACTAGCTTCCAATCCTAACAGATTTTTAGGGCCACTAATATCTAGTGTAATGGCTTGGCCCTAGAGAACTGGGTGGCCTCATTGGGAAATATATAGGGTCCCATAATTGATTCCTATAATCCAGGCACTGCTCAGTAATGAGATCGACATTGATCTGTTTGTACGCTTCAACCTTATGGAGTAAGGTGTCCACCCTAGGTTCTGCCTCTTCATTTTTAGAACATCATATAGATTAGATGGATTGATATGTTTCTTTCCCTTGTAGAGATACCAATGAGGAGGGAACGTCTCATTATGGGAACTAAGGGACATCTCCTTCCTTTGCTAATGTGTGAGGATACCTTTCAGATGCTCTCCCCGATACTATGACACACCTTTATGTGGATCTTACCTACCATTAAATGTGTGAGTTCCCCTCTTCCATTTATCGTTAAACAGTTCATTGAAAACCATATTAACCATGGAGGTTTCGTGAGGAGAACTGTCATCATCGATAGACACATTGGATTGTCTAAAGATAGGGATTAAATGGAGATCAGGATAGTGTACACTACCTAATATCTGTACATGAAATGATTCTTCTTCCATGACCCAAAAGAGTATAGTGTGGATGTTAACAAATCAATAGTGAAGGTTCTAGTGGTAACCATATTACTCAAGGTTTTAATACACTGGTAGTGCTGCAATCTTAACCCCTTAGCATTGTTTTTCTATAACCTCGAGGTGCTCCGGGATTCCATAGTAGAACGACTGATGATTGTAAGGGTGGTGAAATTTCTACCAGATAATGTTCAAAAAACATAGTGCTTGTCCCATCATGACGGACTCATGGATGTCAAGTCCTGAAGCTGTAGGGAGCCAAAACACCACTGATAGCTAGTCTATAGCTAGAGCCTCCCCCATTCCCTCTGTCTTAGAGGAATTTTCATACTGTTGGTCGGCCCAAACCCCAATTGAAATAGGTTGAAATATGGGTTTTGTAATCTATGATGATGAATTCTTCTTCCACATTACCAAGAGATAATTCACTACATGATTCCAATTTAAACCAAATTCTGGGACGTCTATTGAGGGTAGTTCCAACCTCAACCTGACATCCCTATAGGATGGGTTGTTCACCACTACCTCATGTACATGGTAGACAATGCCCATGTATGACTTGGCAGAGTCGCTACCAACTGAATTCATTAACCTGGACCTAGAAATACAACAAATATCTTGTATGGAGGTGTAGATGAGGGAAACTACATTTGATTAATGTGGCTGCACATCGTGTCCTTGGTCATGAGATAAAACATCCTCCTATTACAACTACCCATAGAGGGATATGGGGATCCTATGGATATTTCCATCTAGGAATTTGAATCCCAATATATGGGATCCAACCTCATAATTTGAATGTTTTCATGGAGGCTCCAACATCGAGTTTTTGGTCCCCTCAAAATCTGAGAGATACATGAGGGAAATGAAAACATGGAGCTTCCTAGGGTTTCTCCTTTTATGGTTGGTGTTCTCCCCTCTAACCTGAGAAGGTTATTTAGGTTATGTAATATCTTCGTCATAGGTATGACCTCCATGATGGTTGTTCGTAATGTCAGGAGGTAATTTACTTTTTTAACTTGAGCATAGGGAGAAACTATAAGTGGATTGGTATTGACACTAGCAAGACCTACATGTTGAGAAGCATGATATTGGGGGGGACCTCTGGGATGACTGTTGATTAAGAAAGGAGGACCTGTTATTTAGTTTTCATAGTTATAGGATGTCTCATAATTAATGTTGTTGTTTACAATTATTGAGAGGTCCACCCATCCTACCTGTGATGTGTCTAGGTTATTCATCTGTTTTGGATAAAAAAAGATCCCTATTTTCTAACCTTAGGAATTTGGCGAGATGCACCAGTGATGGTATGGGCCCTAGGATCCATATAAGATTAATAATTTTGGTAATTACCATATTTTTTCCCATGATGTATGCTCTTGATGATCTAAAAGATGGATGGTAGGGTGGGGGTGGAGTCCACTTTCCGTTTGACCTATAAGACTAAACAGTGTTGGTGTTGATGAGTCCTGGTGGGAACCCACTTAGGAGACTCTTTGGAAATAGTTTTAGGTGGTGTTAATCAAACATCCCCTATCTCCTCTACATTTTTACTGTGATTCAGATCTCTATGGAGAGACTCCCAAAGTTTTCTTTGTTGTAATGGGGGTGGTTTCCCCCATACATATCCCTCATGGGTGGTGGTGTTGATAAAGTGTTGATGAATCTAGGTCCGAGCGAGAAATGTACCTAACGGGAAAGACATTCACATTCCAATACTATTGTATGAGGGTTTCAATCAACCTCAGATTGATGATTTAAATAGTTGAGACAAGGGGGTGGCACTGGGTAGCCAAATTCACGCTAGACGTCATAGTAGAGGCGTAGTTGTGTTGGACTGCCACATCAACCTTTCTGCTACCCCGGTGCTTGTGGGTGATTTTTTTCTAGTTTCCTATATCAGGAGTCATTTAAAGCATGTGAAATCATCCATCAGTACAAGTATAGGAAAATTTATTCCCTACTCCTTAATGTAGTCAAATATTTTGATGCATAGAAGGATCCATGCTAATGATATCACATACTGAGTATCCGAAAGCTAATTCCTCCAATATGTAATTCATAATAATGTTGGGAATACTATTATCATAGTGGGATATGGAACTAAATATCTAGATCTAGAGACATGAAAAACATTTGATGTCACAGATGATTCAATTCAAAATAGTTGAGGAGATTATTTTTACATCGGGTTATTTATTTTTATTTTGGACAATTTCGATAGGGATCCAGTGTGTCATACGTATGGCTTATATTGCCTCTCATTTCCACTTTCCAAAAGTGGGTGGATTTCTTCGCAATCATCGATGATTTCAACTCTTTGATCAAAATGGGATAATGGGATTCCAGTTCAACATTCCATATATTCCTCCTTTTATTGTTGTATATTTCGAGTCTCACTTATAGATTAAGAAATATTTATGGAACTTACTCCTAATTCCATCACTGTATGAGTATTAGTTAATTATGATACTTCTTTCTTAATAGGTTAGTGAAATTAGGTCAGGATATTAGTTTTGATGGGAATACTAGGACATTTCTTGACATTGGGAATACTTTTCACTTTATCATCATTCTCTTTTGGAGGTAATATCATATGAGGAATATTATGCATGAAAACCTAGTCACATTGTGTCAATCACAAGTTAACTGATTCTAGTGGAACAAGTATTTCATGTAATTTACCTCATCCATCACATTTTTATGGAGCGAGGTAGGTATTTTGTCTCAGGTCACAAGTTCTACATCCAATGGAGATAGATCAGAATGTCACATGAAGATTGATTAGGGCACAAGTTTAACATCTTATTGATATAGAAAGGGTACAGGTTTAATATATTACAGGGATAGGCTGTTAGATCAGAACTCCATATTGAGTTTGATCCTGGAGGTGTGTCCCTAGGAGGGATGATTTCACAAAAAAATTATGGATCATAATTACATATTGAGGTATATATTGGAGGTGCTTCCCGAGGAGGGAAGTTTCACACCTCGCTTGTGGATGAAAACAATCTCTTGGGGTGGATCCCGGAGGTGCATCTCTTGGAGGGAAGATGTCAAAAATAGGGTTTGGAATTAGCTAACCCTCTCGAGGTAGATCTAGGAGGTGTTTTCCTAGGGGGGAAGATATAACACCTGGGTTGTTGATTAGAATAACATCTTGAGGAAGATTGGGGAGGTGCATCCTTAGGAGGGAAGATGTCACACCTAGATGATGATGGATCATAACACCCTATTAAGGAATATTTGCGAGGTGAATCCCTAGGAGGAAATTTGTCCCAACTAAATATTGATGGATCATAACACAATCTAATGGATGATTTGGGAGGTGCATCCCAAATATGAAATATATCAAACTTACATGTCGATGGATCAAAATCCCCTCTTGAGGAAGATCTTTGATGTACATCTCTAGCAGGGAAGATGTCACTAATAGATATCGATGGATTATAAAAACACTTGAGTTGGATCTAGGAGGTGAATCCCTATGAGGGGATATGTCACACCAAGGTGTGCCATTGTCAGGATTTATCCTTAAAGAGGTGTTCTATGTACCCTATTTAAGAAATAGGGATCAAGATCCACATGGTTAAAAGTTTTAGTTTAAATTCAGGTGACAAGATCAACACATGTTGTTTAAAATCTTGTGGTAAGGATGACCCTGTCACAAAAGTCTAGTCTACAAGGGATGAGGTGGGGATTACATGTATATGTTTCCTAATGCATGAGTATTTCTCTTAGCTGAATGATATGGGGCTTATGTAAGGAAGCTTCCCAAGGAGAATGATTATTCCATGATTGGAAATAAATTTTTACCCATGTTTTTCATACACTGTGCATCCTATATTTATTGCATAGGGTAAGAGCTGTGGGTTTCAAATCATGTCAATCATACACATAGAATCGTGTGTTCATGTCATAGGGTTTGGCCATAGTTTAACATCCTGTGATGATTAATTTTTTTATGTAGATTGACATCACTCGATTAGGACATGAAGCTAGAAAATATTTTGTCATGCAGGTCAGATGTTGATGAGGGGGTCACTCACCGTGGTGGACCATGTAAAGGAGGGAGTAAAAACCAAAGGTAATCCCCACCAAGATAGGTGCACAGTTTCCCTCAATGATTATACCCCTATGGCTTATGTGACCACCACTCATGTGCCTCTGGGAGAGACATGGTGTTCGTATTTCCATGGATGATTGGATATCATGATTGCTGATGTTATGGACTCTATTCATAGAATCATCAAGCATTATGGTATGTATAATTAGATGAAATAGTTATTATGGGGTCCCAGACCATGCATGTAGTAAAGATAATGGACATAGGAATGGATGAAACTAGTCACACAGGGACTTGAGGGGAAGCTGAATCAATTTGGGATTATTATGGGGCCATAGGAACTCAAAATTCATAAAAGGTTTTCAACTAAATGGTGCCACTATGTAGTTTCCTAGGAGAGTTGATTCATTAATCTTGGGTCCTCACAAAGGGGTGTATCACAATATTCAGTGAGTTCATGGAGGTTAGGGGTTTCTCAAAGGACTAGGAATCATGAAACTGAGTGACTATATATTAGGGTGATGTCTTAGTTCCCATGGGGTTGTCTTTATGAAGGATAGATGCCTCGAAAATCCCCATGTTCTTCATTGAGTGTTATTATTCTATAAAGGGAAGGAGATGTCGAAAAAGGAATATTTCCTTTATGTGGGGGATCTATTTGACTCAATGTAGTTGGTTTTGTAAATATTGGATACCTTGGGGTGTCCATTTGGTCTTTCACTCAGGTAGATCAATAGATTCGCGAATTTGGAAAATTTATCAACAGTTGAAAGGTCACGCATTCTCTACCAAGTTGGACATAAGTTGGTATTTATAGGGTGCAGGATTCTCAAAGACTAGATCAATTTACAAATATTTCTAATCCTCATGAGTGATGGGGTTGTGTGAGTCCTAATGATGTTGTTTATTTGTTATTATTAACCCTCTGTGTGGATGCGAAGATATTTGAAGCTCGGGATTGAAGTTTCATGGAGGTTACCATCATGACTTCGTGAACTCAAAAAGGATCACCACATATCATCATCTTCATGAGATTCAAGAGTTTGGTACGGTGGTAAGATTTAAAAAATAGACCCTTAAATGGATTTTTGGGGCTGTTTTGGCTCGAATTTACCCCAGACCAATTGTTACTTCCTCCACCTCTCCTTTGAAATGTGTACATTGGAATCAAGAATAGCTGACATGATTATCATTGAGAAAACTTCAAATTAATTATTTATAAAATCATAAAAAAAATACTTAATACAGTGGTGGGAATATGATGAATCTATAGGGAAGTATTATGTAATGTGTGTGACAAAAACATAATCAAAACAATAAAATAAAATAAAATAGTTAAAGGGTGAGGTGCTTGTGATTTTGTGATGTGAATTGAAAATAGTAGAAATAGAATATAAAATGAGAAAGAGGAAATGAAATTGATGAATACAATAGACCAAAACAAGGTTCTCAGACTACATCCAATTCATTTAAATATATTCTATATTATACCAACGTTAGTTTCAATTATTTCATCAATAAAGTAAAAGGTAATGATCTACTAATCTCTCTCTTTTGTGTAAAATATAATTCATATATTTATCCACCAATATTATCTCTCTATCACAACTCATGAGTAATTTTTTATATTATAGAGATGGGAAAATATATTTTTTCTAATTTTTTCACTTCAATAATCATTCTTGATTTTATAAATTCACTAAAATCACCTCTCGATCATTTTATTATTGTAAAAATGAAATTCAAAATAAATTGGTTAAAAATAATTAAACATAAATAACATGAAATATTTATTTAACAAGAAAGAACATATTTAAAATTCTCAATTCATTGTAAATTGATTTCCCATGTTTTATTTATTTACTCATTTTTTGAACTAGAAAATCTATATTATTCAGTATATTATTAAGAAAAAACATGAATCTGATCGGATGAAAAAAAGGAAATATTATATTTCAAAGGGGCCTCTATCCTCTAGTTTCCTCATTTCTCGACACCCGAGCATGTTCTCTAACTCCGATTATGTTATACACCCTCTATTTTTTGTTCTCTCAATAAATTATTTTCTCCCTCCAAGCCCATTGTATCAACAATAATTTCATAATTTATTTTTTATTCTTCTGCAGTGCCTCCCTAACATTATACATAAAGTAAACTCAGTCATCACTTTTTCACAAACCATGTTTCACCCATGCCATTATTTTTTAACCTGAATTTTATTTTAACACTACCCATCTAACACCCTTTGTTGTCCCATAAGTTGTTTGATCTAAGGGAACATAGACACACTCCTAACATGATTCATTCTTCATTAATTCACTACCTCTTCACAAAACGTTACTTTTAGGTGGTCACATGATAATTTCAACTATAAGTGAAATGATTGATTAGAATCTTTATCACTACAATCATATTTCTTATCTCTATATTCAAGAAATTATTTCAATGAATTTTTTAGAAACACATTAGTTTCAACACAAAATGGTTGATTCTATTCGAGCATGAAAGGTCTTGAATAAATTTTTAGTATATTTTTTATGCATTAATGATGTCAAAATACTTATTTAAATGCATCATTCTTAGTTTTAAATAGTTTAATTAAAAATTTATTATTTAAACCTAGTATTTTATATTGATTTTAATGAGATTTCTTGGGATTCATCATAATAAATGTTAAGCTAGGAATTGGTGTTCACATGTTTAGTCGGCTTCAATACTCATTGAATCATTTCTATAACACCTTAATTTTTTAAAATAAGAAAATTATTTTTGATGGAGTAAAAGAATTGAAATAGAAATATTATAATAGATTGTAACACCCCAAAAATTTAAGATATTTTTCTTTATGAATAAATTTAATCTCTTTAATAGATTTTGGTACATGAAACCCAAATATTTGTATTCTTGATAGAGTACAATACAAGAAAAACTATGTTTAAACAAAATGTGGAATATTAAAAAAAATTATTATTTAATATAATTGTTATCCCATAGACATTATAATGAGGGGTCTGAATTATGATTTCCATATTATGAAAATTATGGTAATTTATTGATTAGAAACAATATAATAACCATTTAAATAGGAAAATAACTTTTTTCTAACAAAAAATTATTTTTCAGAAATATGGTTTAATCATCATTTGATAAAATTATTTAAAATTATATTTTACAAATTTTATGAAATTTATTTGAAAAAATTAAATTCATTTTTAAAATTTCAATAATGATATTATGTTAGGATGAATTTTTGTTATTTTATAAAATTTCTAATTTTTTTGATTAATATTATAAAAATCAAAACTTTAATTGAAAACATCCTTTTTTAAAAAAATTAATAAAATTAAATAAGATTTTCAATTAATTTGAATGTAAAATTAGATCCCAGTTATATTTATTAATCCAATTTATTTCATTTAAATCATTTTCAAATTGAATTTAATATAAAAACACAATAAATGTATGAACATTTTCTCATTAAAAACAGAATGTTTCATCACATCTAGGAGATTAATTTTAAATTAAATTATGCCGCATATATGAGTTAAATTTGAAAAACTATTTTTCATATTTGGCATCATAAAAATTTATAAAATCTAATAATGTCAACATATGTTTTTAACATAATGATTAGTCAAAACATTTAAAATTAAGTATTATTATTATTTTCAAAAGAGGGTTATTCACAATACATGCATCTGTATTAAATTACATTTACACGCACATAGTATTTTTATATAATTAATGGGATTTAATATTTAGAAAAATTAGATATAATTTTTCTAATAAATATTATTTTAATCATAGTATTAAAGGATAAATAACTTAGTTAAATAAAATGATACAAGTTATCGTAGTAAAAAATAAAAGGGTAAAATTGAGTATACACAAATAATAAGAAATAATAGGATAAAATATTTCTTATATTTTGTTAGGTATTCATCATCCACATAAACCTTAACCTACATTAATATTCAATTTTTTAGGCACATGATATAACAGTTACATCCCCATAGTGAATACTTTTTGGTATTTACAAGAATGTCACTTCTCTATTATAAAATGTCATTCACTCCCCTCACTTGTCTACACCTCTCAAGCCATTTGGATTGATCAAAAACAAAAAAAACACACATAAAAACTTCCATAACATCGTCTTATAAGAATTATTATTGGAGAAAAGGTAACCTAGTTAAGATATTGGTGCAAACCTAATGAGGACAGCTGAAGAAGAGGTAACATTCTTCAATGAGCATTTTTATTTTATTTCTCTCCCCACAACCTTAAATTATTATAAAACAATGTTTATATAATAATGATAGTATATTCCATTAAATGAGATTTTATTATTTTAATATCATAACGTAAATTATTTCATGCTTCTATAAATTGGATTATGAAATCAGCATTCATGTGTATGGATGAATACAACCTCATGAGTCTATGACATTCGCTTTCCATTACCACCAGTAATTATTGGGTACGATTATGGAAATAAATTTATTATATTATATTATAAAATTTTAATAATTCTAGAGTAATTATATCATATATATCCATTTTATATTCCATTCTATAATGGATACTATAACATATCTGGTGTTTATGGAAAACAACCACCTCACGAATCGATGTGATTCATTTTTAAAAAATGTGTAACGTGCATGATAATAATGATAAATATAATTAATATATGTGATATAAGTGTAATATTCATTATTTTAATAAAAAAATTCATTTTGTAAATATAATATATCATTCTTATTTCCTACCATTTCACTCACTAAGTAAGTGATAATGTCCTTCGTGTACATGTGGAATACCGCCTTCACGAACCCATGTGACTCTTTTTTCATCACCAAAATACATGGATGATAAATATAATTATACAATATGGTATATATTATATTAAAATTATTCTAAAAATATAATTTATTACATAACAATTTTCCATAATGATTATTGGAAAATGGAACGGTTTCCCATTCGTATGTAAGACAAACTGTCTCCATTATTGTAACATAGTTTACATTTCCTCAACATATTTCATAATCGATTTTAAAAATATCATTGATGTACAAATTTTATAATTATGTCATTATTATTATTTTGGATATGTTTAAATAATGACCAATTTATTCATAATTAGCCTACCATTGTAAATTTTGACACATAAGCCAAATAATGACAGAACATTTGAAATAAAAATAATTCATTAAGTAATTGTATAAAACATTGTAATAAGTGAAATAAAATTAATAATAAACATGAAAAAGATTCTCAAGAATGTAAATAATTTACATATGTTAATTATTCCATAATATAAGGACACTCGTGATGAATCAGACTCAGGGTAAGAGACTTCATCTCAATTTCCTTTTGTTGAAAAATATTTTGATGTTATGAACCTATATTCTTTTGAGAGGCGTGCTTAAATCCCCATTTAAATTATATGTGTCTAATTTATCTATTTTCATGATATTTAATTTTTTAATTTTATTACTTAATGGGTTTTCTGATTCATGAGTTTCCTAAGTGATAATGGACTTTTCTTATATAAAATTTATCTTCTAATATCTTCCTTCCAACTCTTTATCTTCCTTAACCATGTTTTTAAAAGGATTTTATATATGTTTTTATATGGAAAAAAATGTTTTATAAATAATATTTTGTTTATATTTTTACTTAATTTTAGATGTTTTTAAAAGTAATTTTTTATGTGTTACTTATATAATGTTTTGTAAAATGAAAAAAGGAATGTTATATTCTTAACTTACATCGTGCCAACAACTTTTCCACTGCTGTGGCCATTATTTCATTTTGGGATGCCTCATAAATATTTTATGCTTTCTTCAATGATAAAATGTACTTCTATTTTTTGGTTGTTTTGGTATTGAAGACAGTTTTTTAATGAAAAGGATATTTTGTTATTGGAAATGTATTTTTAAAATAGAAAGGTGTTTTTATCCAAAAGTATTTTTCATAAGCGTTTAAAAGAATTTTTCAATTGAATTTATAATTAATTTTTTTATTAATGATATAGAAATTAATAATTATATGAAACTGGTGAGCTTGATATAGATTATATGAAGGGATTATTCCCATTATAGTTTATAGGAGAGTTCTATAAAGCATATATGTAGGGTTGAACCCCATTAGAGATCATGAAAAATGGATGAGCCCGATGTAGATTATACAATGTATGTGCCCCATTATAGATCTCTAATGCATTGGTTACTGACTATATGTTATGTTATCCATAATTTTATTCTAATTAAAATTATTTTTAATGGGTTCTATGAATAAAAAACTCTAGGTTATGGAAAGGACTTTAAATGATTTCATTCAGAAAAACATGTGTATTTTTTATGTGAAAATATATTTCTCCATACACACATAGAACATTAAAGATAAATATTAATGTCAAGTGATTTTTATTATTTTTTAATAGACTATTTTTTTCTTTATTTTTATGGCCCTTACTGATATTTTTATTCTCATCCCACATTTTAAAAAAATCAAATGGTTTAAGGATGGGTAGGGGAAAGGAAATATTCAAGTTGAAAGTCATAGTGATTTTCCCTTAAAATAAATCATGCTTTATTTTAAAAGTTGTATATTATGGTTAAAATGGATACTAATTAGAAGTGAAAACTTTATATTTCAGGGTTTTATTATTTATTAGTTATTGTATAATTATATAAAACTATAACCTTTAGAATTCATCAAATATGAGAGAATAATTTTTTGGACATAAAATCCAGGATTATGTAATTATTTGGGTCGGGACATTATAGTTGGTATAATATGATAGTTTAGAAAACATTAGAAGTTATTATAGTTCTAATAACATGTCCGTGGAATATTTTACCTCATGGATAAGTTTAAATGATATATAATTGGAATATTATCATGTTTTCTTACATAAACTATATCTGTTCAGAATGTTTTTCTATAAAGGAAACCAGACCGATGTAGTAGGAATGAGGCTATAGGAAAATATCCTTCCAAATCAATATCCTAATATGGTTGGAATTTGAATAGAATAGTTCTTTTTAGTGAAAACATAGTTGACACAAGCTATTAATGGTGGTGGTATCCATGATAGAGAGGAACCCGATCTACTCAACCAGAACATGTTAATAGCCGATCATTTCACTAGGCCACATCTTCCATCATTCAGTATATCATATGACCCTATGGGATCTGAAATATTGATCAATTCCATAGAAAATATATTTGAATTCATGAGATTATTAGAATGTAAAAAATGTAACTCTTTACATTTATTGTTTTAAAGGGGAAGTTGATCAATGGTGGTATTTTGTTGTTAATATCAATAAGAAGAATTTTTTTGATTCTATTTAATGGAAAATATTTAATAATATTTCCCTCGATTAATATTTCTATTAGGTTTTTTGAATTATGATAGAGAACAAAATATTGGAATTCAGGAAAAAGGATAAAGATTCAGTGTCTCCATATGAAGAAAATTTAAAAGGTTGGTCAGGTATGTGTCATATTTTGATTAAGAAATTTATAGTAAAATTAATATATTATACTCATGATTAAAACTATGATTGATAATTTATTTTTACTAATGATAATTTAAAATATATGATAATGTCATAGATTGTGTTGATAATGTGGAGATAGTGTTTTTTACACTTATGTTCCACAAGATGAAATGGGTATGAAATGGTCAATGTGGAAGGAAATAGGGAAGAAACTGACTATGAATACATGAGGTAATCCCCCAAAAAGTTATAAGTGTGTTAAAATTTATTTTGGGAATATAGTATAGGATATGGGAAGTGTTACCCGTTTAGTATGTTTGGTCATATGGTTCGTGACTACAATGAAAACAGTCCTGGGGAATCTAAGAGTGAGCTGACAATGAATCAGTCAACAGTGAGATGTTTTAGCATTAATGAGTTGGGACATTATGATAATGTGTGTTCGATGTTTTTTAATTAGTGTGGACATCATCATGATTGAAATAAAATAGTTTTGGCAAGGTAATTTTCTACTTCTACAGATGATGTAAGTCCATCCGGTGTAGTGGTGATAGCTCCAGGGTGTTTGGTGTTTTTTGAAGGTTGATTCTTAGTTCAACTTCTTATCAACCCCTAGGTTTTATTTTTTATGTAGGAGTCTAATTTGGGATACATTCATTGAGTTTTTATAGATATATAAATCATATGATCCAGTGTAAAATAATTGAGGAATAAAGAATTTAAATTTTATAATCATAAGACTAAATGTATTGATGACCTTTGGGGTCAATATGATCATTATTTACATTTTCATAATTTTCTAATAATATTATTAGACTTTTTAAAAAAGGATTGTACTGAAAACCCTTGTAAAATGGTTATCAAATGATAAATTTAATTCCATGTATTTATATCTTTTTTTGGAATTTTAAATGAATTTCATTAACATAGATTCAACAAAGGACAAGACACATGTTGAGTAACAACATGTTGTATCCAGTAAGGCCATAGGGATTGAACCGAAGACCGAAGGATGATAAGGGTGTAGAAGCCACCAATATCCTACATGATGTTCAGGGAAGAATGAAATTTGTTTAGTTATAAATTTTTAAAAATAAATATTAATGATGATCTAGTGGTGTTAATTTTTAGGTTAGGAAATTAATTTATTATATTATATAACATGTACTAACCATATTAATTTTGATAAATGTTTGGAGATATATGAAAATACTTGTCATTATTTTATGGAACTGGAGATCAGTAAAATTTTAATTTTAGTACTTTGAGAATAAAAATTTTACTTTTTGATATTCATTTTTGAGGGTAAATGACGATTTGGAAATTTATTCAAAGCACAAGCAAAGGATGAAATTATGATTATGATATAAAAACATGTAAAGTAAGTAAATTTACGTAAATTCACAGGTAGTACTAGAAATCCTCAACATTTTGAAAATGTTCTTGAGACAAAAATGTTATCCTATGACATCAAAATTTGAGGAATTCTATGGTCTTTTATATCATCATAGATTTATGGTTTTGATTCCCTAAACATTCCAATGATCAGTAACATTATTGTGATTAATTACCTCAATACCACTTTTTAATTATTTATGGTTTTCTTTTATGTAAAAATATTTACGTCCCACCCATGCTATCCAATTTGGAAAACAACTTATTTTCTATTCCATATAAACTATATAATAAAATTTATCTCTTATTAAGAGGATGTTTTATCAACCATTTTTACAATGTTTTTTTTAACAGTGGTATTTCCAAATTTCAAACCATTTATTACAGAGATAAATTTCAAATTATAGGTACTCAATTTATTTAAGGGAGGAGGATGTAACAACCATATATTTTAAAAGAAGAAAATTAGGTTAGATAATATAAAAGACACAACAAAAACCGTAGTGGAGAATAAAACACCTCAATAAATTAATGTATATATTTTTATGAATTACTTTAATCTATTAAACGTATTTTAGTACACATAACCCTAATATTTATATTTTTGATAGCATACAAGGCATGCAAGGACAAGTTCAAACAAAATGTGAAGTATTGTTTAAATTTTATTACTAAATATAGTATTCATCGACTAGAATTTGGAATGTAATGTAAAAATTTATTAAATAAATTATTAAAATAATGTTTATCTATTGATTATAAATAAAATAATAATCATTTAAAAAAATAAATGTTTTCAGAAGAACATTATTTTTATAAAAGACTCTTTAATCATGCGTTACGAATATGATATAAAATAAAATTTTATCAATTTTTGAAGCTTTATTTAAAAAAATTCATTTTTTATGTTCCAATATTGAAATTATCTTTCAGTTAATGTTTTATGATTTTTCTAAAAAATGTCTTTTTTGATGAGTACTTGAAAATGTATAATTTTTATTTAAAACTACATTTTCATTTATAAAATTTATAATGTTAGATTATATTTTGAACCATATTAAAATTCAAATTTGTTAAATTTTATATCAATTAATAAATTTTATATAATTGTAATATTTTTTATATTTCATTTTGATATAAAAACATTTTAAAAATTTGAACGTTTTAAATTTAAAACCCTATTTCTCATCACATCCATGGGATTGATTTTAAATTAAGATATTTCATTCATGTGATATTAATTTTGAAAAAAAACAATTATATTTGGAATCAAAAAATTATATTATATTATAAGTTTAACTTACATTCTTGAAATAATGATTGAAAAAATTTAAAATTAATTATTGAGATTGTGGTTATAAATTGATTTTACACAACACATGTTTTTGTATTGACATTAATTTTACTATAACATTGGACTTTTAAATAATAAATTTTATTTTATATTTGGAATAACAAGGTATAAATGGTATAATAAATTTCATACAAATTGTATTCTTAATGTATAAATTACATTCGTAAATAAAAAGATACATCATTCCTTGGATAAAATTAAAAGGCTATGATTTATTAGACATAAACACTAAGAAATAACATGGTAATATTTTTTTAGATGTGTTTATGGACAATATAAACCCTACCCTTAATTATTATTCAATTATTAAGGCACATGAGGTAAGGGAGACCCCTCAATAGTGAATAATTTTGGATATTTACAAGTATGCTACTCCTCCTCCATTATAACAGGGAATTTAGTCCCCTCACTTACTTAATCATCTAAATCCATTTGGCTCAACCAAATCTTTCAAAAATCACTTCGCCACTTACCTCCACTCATCCTTTGTTTTCATAGAAAGCCTACTTAGGAATGATTTTTTTAATGAACCTGAATTATATAAATGGAAATTACCTTATTATAGTTATGTAATATAGTATAAATCACATTAAATAACCTAAATAACACAAAAAACATTATAAATTAATAAATAATAAAATAATATGTATTTCTAGAAGTTAAAGAAATGTTTACTGGTGGAATTATAAATTGTTCTTTGGAGAAGTAATGTGACCCTTATGAATGGTATATCAGTAATAGAATTGTAACCTCACCCCTAAAAGTATAAATAAAATTTAGGCATCCTAAATTGAATCTATGATATAATTATCCCATAGTATAGGTAAATAAATCTTTTAAAAATTATTAAATAAGTATTTGGTTTTTATATGTTATAAATATTTAATTACAATCTCATAATTAATATAATAATTTTAAAAAAATATTTTCAAAAAATGTATTCATAAATTAATATTTTATTATGTTATTATTTCAAGATAATTTTAGAAGCCCTTATTTATTTTTTCAAAGTGTTATAAAATCATTTATAATTTCAGCATCTGTATTTTTTTGACTAAATGATGATTTAAATTAAAAATTAAATTTATTTTATTCCAAAAATTATTTTCATAAAATGGATTTCTTCTTATAATTATAATCATAGATAAATATATTGTGTGAATTTTTCGGATTTTTCTAAAAAAATAGAATTTTTTGAGAAGTAAAACAAGATAATTTAAAATAAATGATAAATACTTGAATTGTTCTATCATTGTTGATATATATCAGAGTTAAGAACCATTTGATAAAAATAAAATAAACTTTTTACTACATTCATTCACAGTAAGCATCATTATTTATTATCTTGAGCCCAAATAATTATCTAATGATTAAAATAATGAGAAAACACCCCTCTTTTCCACTATAAATACCACTCCTCACTACCTCTTCTCCTCACACCATACAATGGCTGATACTTTTATACATTATATAAATTGCTATTTTAAATCCCCTAACACACATCTATTATTTTTTCTTCTCATAAAAATACAAAAACCTTTTAACTAAGGAGGCATTCAAGGTTAATAAATTTAAGTGGCAAATTCCTCTTTCCTATTATTTTAATTTATTTTCAAGTTCTTTTATTATTCACTATTAAACTCCCTTAATCCATATCATATGATAATTCACATACATTAAATATTCTATATTTATTATTGTTATAATGTAATAATATGTCATTAAACCCCTATCCTATCATTTTTATTATAAAAATGGCCACGTCGTTTGTGAGGTGTTAATTTATCACCTTCAAGGATGAAAAATTTTCATTTTCCATTAACACCTTGAACTCTGAACCTAAAACCAATATTATGGTTAAATAAATTGTAATATATTTATTATATCTTTTTTAATGTTTTGGAATTATTATATACACATGATGTAACATAATAAAACAAAACAAATTTTTTGTGAGCGAAAATTGTCCAAAATAATCCAGATGATTTTCAACAACATCTTGTCTAATGATTTATCCTCACCAAAAAATAACCAAATGAATTGTATTATATTTTAACCTTGTATATGATAAATTATAACTTATAACCTTTATTCTGTATTTCTATTTCTATTTTACATGAACTTTCATACTCTTATACAAGAAAACAGATCATGAAATCTAAAAAATGATCACCTATGAACTGTAAAATTGATCACTAGAACTCATAAAAAAGTCCATAAATGAACATAATAAAATCTAATTAATCCAATTACATGTAGAAAAATATCTATAGTTATTAATTAATGAATCTAATTTTATTATTCAGGATGTCAAGATCAAGTGCATATCTATTTAAGACATAAGGTAAGGGATTCTACACGAACCTTTATTTTTTACTTCGGGTAAGAAATTCTCCCTCATTAATATAATTTAATTGTCCTTTATTTTTATATACATCTTATAAATTCTATTTATATTTTCCAAAATCATGTTTCTTTATTATATCATCCCCCTTTTATGGGTTAATATGTGTTTTAGATAGTTTCCCTTTTTAATTATTCCGGATAAAGAAGCATGGTTCAAGGGAACATCCAGATTTTTTACCCACTTCTAAGTGTACACCATAACTTTTTTTAAACAATATTATTTTTATAAAATCACTTATTTTATAATGAAAAACTTTCTTAGTGAATTTCTGATTTTATGGTGACAAATATTCCTTTTCTACTTTAAATTCTTTTTAATATGTTTCCTAAACCGCACTAAAATAATTCATTTCTAATATCTGTTCAACATTTATATTACATGTTTCCACTTCAATTGGAAATAAATTATCACAATACATGGATATTTTCTCTTATAAAATTCCATGTATTTTTTTAATCCATTATTTCAGGGAAAAATCTATAATATGTTCATTATTATGCCTTTTGGCATGATTATGATGACTATTTCATTACAGGGGTAACCCATATTATTGATTATTCATGTGGAACACATATGCATAAACAAGTAATGATGGGTGAACCCAGATAGAAATCCAATGCATTGGGTTATTTTAATTCTCATGAGACTTCATTTTGGGATTGGGAGTGAACTTGATTCCTTTATGGGACTTTGTCTATAATGTTATATAGTCTTGGAATTTATCCTTGACACATGTTTATGTCATGTAATCTACTGATTCCACATTACTATGATTCCATGATTTTATGTTCCCTTGTTTTAAATGTTATTACTCCTTATTTTTATTTGTGTTTCATTTCTTTTATGCCATCATGTTATTCCTTTTAACCCATGAGCTATGTTTTATCCCAATATATACTATGTTAATGAGATTGTTAGATCATTCCTTTTTTCATGTATTCCATAGGTTATTATATTCAGTGTATGAGCTCAATTAGTGTCAAGATATCATTATTGAGATTAAATAAACAATGTTTTTATTTTAGGTTTCGTGGTGATTTATTTTTCACCTAATCTATCAAACACACTGAAATTTAGGATACATGGCTTGTAATTGTTGTTTAGTTTTTTAATAATATTTGAAAAGGTTGTGGTTTCTATAATTTGTATTAGACAATGGACTATTTATTTTTTGTTTTGGGACTAGAATACTCAAGATAAAGTCCTAGTGATATAACTAATTGTATGAAAACATCACCAAAAAATATTTTATTATAGAGTACGTTCTTTCTAAAGAAATTACATCCCTTCTTGGATAACACATGTGGATGTGGTTATAGCACAAATGTATCTATGAGTAACAACCGTGAAAATATGTTACGGGACTGACTCATGGTAACCTGGTACATGATAATGGACCTTAATATACCCTTGGTATATCACTCTCAAGTGATACACTTTGTTAAATTCATAAAATCATTATGAACCATTACTATGGGAATAAAACAATTCCCATAATAATATATGTTAGGAAATATATCATGGATAAACTATTTTGAAACCTATTTAATCCCATGTTAGGATATAATTTTTATTTACAAGTTTATCCTTCTATGTTCAATGTATCATTTTATATTCTTATTAGATAAGTAATCAAGATCTCTAATTGTACTTTATTTTTATTAGTTAATGGATCAAAATATAATAACTCATTCAAAAAATCAATGGGATAGGAAATGTTATGATTACCCTAATGATATTCCAAATATGATGGGAACAGTTGATCAAAATATAATGACAGTACATTCTCAGATGGATCATGTTATGAATAATAACGTGAATCAGTTGGAACACCCTTCTTCTCTATAGAAATCGAATGTTTTCATTTAATCCTTCATATAGAAAATGGATCCCATGTTTAGTGGATCTCTTGATCCCCTCACCAAATAACAATGTATTAACTCCATTGGGAAGAAATTCATTGTTTTCCAATTCTTGTATGAAGAGAAAGTTGTACTTTAAGTTTGTCGTTTTGATGAAAGAGCTGATCGGTTGTGGAGACTGATAAAAAAACAATATACTAAGTGGAATTTAATTCCATGTATTGGGATTAATTAAATAATATATTATTCAATAAATATTTTCCCCAAACCATCCATCTTAAAATGGAAATGGAGTACATCGGATATAAGAAATGGGAAAATGAGTTATGGTGTATAAATAAAACTTTACAAGGCTTGAAAGATACACCTAATAATTTTCCATGAACACTGAAAGCAAGGTTCATCGATTCTTCAGTGGATTAAAGATGAGTATATAAAAATATTTTCTAATTCCAGAATTTTATATCTATGGAGAAATTTTCAATTGTACCCTTTATGTTGAAATGGAGATTGGAGACTCTCAATGGTCTCATGGGGCTTGGGAAAAAAAGCAGAAAATTGAGTTTAATATGGGTGATAAATCCCATGATAGAAATAAAACCCTAAATCCCATATATCAAAAGTGTGGGATGAAGTATCCTATAATCTGCTTATTGGGAACCAATTGATGCTTAAAATGTATAAGATATTGGAATATGGCTAATAACTGCTGAATAGATATAAAGAATTTCATTAATGTGGAAGAATAAAGGATGGTTTAGATCAACACTCAGACTATAGTGTAGTAGTTCATCTATAAGGAACATGGTCATTTTGCAAACCATATCCCTAATCCAACTATTTTTTGTGGTAATCAATAACAACAATCTCTAAGTAATTATGTAGTGAATATGCTATCACTACTACTAAGGTGGAAACTGACAAAAATTTGGTAACAGGTATGTTGGCTATTCATTTAGGAATAAATAACATGCTATTTTATTTTAGTATTACTCATTCATTAATATCATGAATGTTTAGTAGAACTATTCAATCACTACATCAAAATATAGGGGATGAGTTTTCTCTGAGAACATTAAATGGGGAACTATTGCATCCAATGTATATAAATCCTCCATGTTTAATGTATGTAGACTGAACCTCCTATAAAATCTTATCATACTCTCTTTGGTAGAGTTTGATGTTATTTTTTCCATGGATTGGATATCTTTATATACAACAAACATCAAATCTCAGGAAAGGGAGATCACTCTTCACATCCCAAAGTATCCTCCAATTATGTATATGTGTAAGGAGGAGCAATAATATCCATTAGAATTATTGTTGTGTGTGTGGATAGTTTTGCCTTATTATCAAGCATATCTTGCTCAAATAATTTATCCCATGGAAATAATCATGCATGAAGACATGTACATCGTGAGGGATTACACTGATGTATTCCCTAAGGAATTGCATGTTCTTTCTTCGGACTGAGAGGTTTATTCCTCAATTGAAATTATTCTTGGATATCTACCTATATCAAATACACCTTATAAAATGGACATTGTTGAGCTGGAAGAACTGAAGAAATAGTTATAGGAGAATCTTAAAAAGGGTTTTATATGCATGTGTGCTTCACTATGGGGTTCACCAGTTCTCCCTATCAAGAAGAAGATGTGTCATTGCACCCATGAATTGATTATAAGGAGTTAAATAAAATCCTGATAACGAAAATGTATCCCCTTTCAGGAATAGATGACTTGTTCGATCTGCTACGTGGGACCAGTTATTTCTCTAAGGTGTCCCTTCGGTCGGGATATCCTCAATTAAAGGTGAGGAATGAAGATATTACCAAATATACCTTCAAACATGATATGGACACTATGAGTTCATAGTGATTCCTTTCAGACTCACTAATGCCCCAAAAGTTTTCATGGATTTAAGGAATAGTGTATTTAATGACTATAATTACAAATTTGTGGTAGTCTTTATCGATTTTATTCAGATATAGTCTAAGAGAAAGGAAGAACATAAATAGAATTTGAATACTATGATAAATAATTTACAAAAAGGATAAAATTAATGAAAAATATAGTTAATGTGAGTTTCTGAATACGGAAGTATCATTCTTAGGGAATGTTATCACCAGAAAAAGGGATATCCATGGGCCCTTCCAAGTCAACGGTGATCAAATAGTGGTCAAGGTCAACATTTTTAATAGAGATCCACATCTTCCTTTGTCTTTATGGGTATTATCAGTGATTTTTGAATAATATATCACAATCTCCAAGACCTTTAACCATGATCAATCAGAAAGGAGTGATGTTTTTCTAGACCAGTGAATGTGAAGATTTCTTAAATGTGTTGATAAATAATAAAATCACGGCACTGGTACTCACACATCAAAAACAAGGGGAATGTGATATGGTGAGTATAAAATATTTAAATAATGGTTTAGTTTGAGTACTAATGAAAAATTATAATGTTAAACCCTATTCCTCAAGGCAGATGAAATTTCATGAGAAAAATTATCCCAATCATGATATAGAGTTGGCAGTTGTGATCTTTGTAATGAAAATATAGTGACATTATCACTAATGGGAGTAGTGAGAGAGGTATACTAATAATAAGGGCCTAAAATATATATTCACATAGAAGGACCTTAATATGAGCTAGTTAATATTGTTAGATCAGTATTGTGACATATCAGTCCACTACCATCCTATTACAGAAAATAAGGTAGTAGAAGATATACATATAAAGGATCCTACATCGTTATGAATGATGATAATTGAGAAATATCCAATCTTCATAGATTTAAAATTGATGTAAATGGGAGTCATTAAAAAATCAACAACATCAATTCTTTTCCAAATTATTTCTCTACCATCCCTTATGGATAAAATAAATGATGCTCAGAGCAATGATGTGATAATTCAGAATAAGGTGGAAGCAATGAGAAAAGGAAAATCCTTAAGACATTAAAATGGATTAGGAAGGATTCATGATATTTGGGTAACGATTATGTGTAACATACGATACTAAGATACTTAATGAGCTACTAAATGAAACACATAGCTTAACCTTCTTTATTCACCTCGGTAGCACAAATATGTATCAAGATCTCGGATAAAAATATTGATGGAAAATATGATGAAAAAAATCATGCTGAATATACATCAAATTTCCTGGTATATTAGCAAGTGAAGGTTGAAAGAAAAAAATTTAATGGGATGATACAACAACCAACCATACCAATATAGATGTTGGAGAACAATACCATGTAATATCTCACAAGACCTCCCAAGACATCAAAAGGAAACAATGTTATATGGGTGGTTTTGTGTTGTCTTAAAACAACTGCTCACTTTATCACATTTTGAGTGGACATCTCACTCAATCAACTTTCATGAATATACATAAAATAAGTGGAAAGAATTAATGGAGTACCATTATTCATTGCATAAGTTCATGATCCTAGATTCAACTCCATGTTCTGGAAAATTATCTAACATGCTCTAAAAACATAGCTAAAATTTTGTACCTCATGTCATCCTCAAACTGAGGGCCAATCTGAGTTAACTATTCAGAAACTAGAAGAAATGTTCAGAGCATGTTTTATGGGTTTCAAAGAAGGATGGGACCATCATATACCTATAGTTTCATTCTCTTACAAAAACAATTGAAAGCAATCCAATGTTTAACTCAGATTCGCCAAACACTTTTGTACCCAACTCCCTGTCACATTGTGACATCAACCTGATGTTGAACATAGAAGAACAACATATCAACCTTGGAAAACAACCCACCAAGGTATGATATAGTGTAATAAAAACCAATATCAATTTAAATAGTTTGGAGACAATGAATAAACTCCATTTAAAGCATTCCGATTTCCAAATCATTCTATATAAAACAACCAACCATGGTATGCTACAGCAGAAGACAAACCAACAAAAAAGTAAACCACAGAATGACAACGAATAAACTATATGAAGACAATAATAATTCATGATCCAAAATATACATGCTCTGAAATCACCAAAATATCATGACATGGTGCAAAATAAGTGTGATACTTTACCTTTTCCCATGTCCCCAAAGGTTGAATCTGTAAAAGCACCAATGTGCCAAAGTAGGGGTGAGCATAAAACTCAGTAGGCTTTCCAAATGACTTCCCTACTCAAGCCACTATGATAGAATAGTTGTAACATTATATAAAACAGTTTATATAAAACAATTTACCTAAAAATTTTATAACCAGATATAAACATGTTCAAAAACAAATTATAACCAAGTGTAAACATAAGTAAATGAAAAAAAAATTCAGCAAGTTATTTTCAAAATAATTAATAATAAAGTCTTGTAAAAAAATTATTATTATTATTTTTGAATACCCATTCCATAGTTCAAAACACACCAACACATGAAAACTTCGTTTGACAGTTCCAAACTCATGAGGGATCTCCTGTCAAATCACTTTCTGTCCTACTAACACCCAACCCTATCCAGGGTCATATATCTTGTACCCCAATGGTACTCATACCTTATATTGGTATTTTTAAGGATGAAATCACCCAAAAACGATTTATTCCAAATAATTCCATTTCCAAAATAAACCACTTCAATGAAAGTGGATTTTTTTGAAAACCAAAGCACAAACAATTTCAAAAAAAAACTTTTTATTTCAATAAAACATGACATTTTATTGAAATAAACTAATCCAATTAATGTGACAAAATTCTAAAAAAATCCCAATTTAAAATCTCTACTTAAAAGGTAAAAAACAAGAGCACATTCCACATTAAACCAATTTTCTAGATTTCATTAATTCTTTCTCAGGAAGGTTTCCAACAAATGTTCAACAATCAAGACACAATAAATTCAGCAAAATACATACAATTGAAAGTATGCCAATTAGTTCTACTAAGAGGATTTGGGAGTGAAGCCTCCTACCTCAATGGTTTTGATGAAAAACAACAACAGCTGAAGAACGCACACAAGAAGTGTCCTCAGATCTCTCCTCCTATCAACAAAAAAATACAACAGTCAATTTATTTTTAAAGCACAAACCTATATCTACCGATAACAATCATAGATCCTAAAACTAAGAGTAGAGAAGAAGTAGATCTAAGATAAAACATACTCAATGAGATGTACCATAGTTGAAATTAAGATATAAATCTGATTAGATCTATATGGAAGAAGGGGTGCCTTTGAAAATCACCAAAGGAGAGTCTAGGGTAGAGATCCAAGATGTCTGGAAAGAATAAATCGAGTAGAACTTCCAAACATGTGATAATAAGCTAGGTGTGGTCCAGATCACGAATTGTACCACCTAGTCATTATGTTAAGTCCACACTAGAAAATTACACCAAAAAACTCATCTCCTCGGTTCAAAAAAATTCAATTTAGACACTAAACGACATGTACATTAGGTGCACGATGTGTACCAGCTCACGGCGTGACCCCCACTTCTCTACTTGAATCCTGCTCCGAGTACATGGTGTGTACTTCTGGTTTTTAGTGTGTAACTCTTCTATAGTCTACTGTAAGACCCAAAAAATCACATAAATGTATTTTTTAACTGAAAGGGGATTTAGAAAAGGTGGAAAACGTTTCTGATCAAGGTAAGAGGATGTCACGATCCTGAAACCAAGGGTAATACATTCTACCCACCATTGATATTTCCATCCTCAGAAATTAGAAAACCCTCACTTACATGAAAAGAGTTCCATCCATTTCTCATTCATTTCCTTATCTTGTTTCCATGTCTCTTCTAGAATATGACCATGTTTCCATAAAACCCACAGTAAACCGATTCTTTTCCAAAACAAGACTTTCTATTTCCTATCAAAAATCATCCCTATGTTTGTACCGATAAATCATCCATCTCTAGGTCAACGTGATCCCATTAGATCGCATGGTTAGTATCTTGAAGATTCTTTTTTTTAACTAGGATACATGTAACAAATTATGCCCCAAACTAAATGGTGGTGTTAATTACAACCAATATGAAACATCTCCGGATTATTTTAGTATCTCAAAAGAGCCTATATATCAAGGAGATAACATTACCTACTTTCCAAAATGACGATGTACAAGCGTTGGATATATCCAAAAAAACACATGATCACTTATTACAAAGAAAAATTCTCATCGATAATGTTCCGAAAAAGATATCGGATGACTCTCAGTATTCTTCAATATTTTTCTGATGAACGTGATCTTCATTGTTGTTTCATGGATAGGGCTCATCTTGACTAGTGTTGTCTCACCTATTTCAACACAATACAGTGGATAATGACAAAGATTCCCATGTGACACTTCAAATAGAGCCATATGTATCGAGGCCTGATAACTATTTTTATATGAGAACTCCACTAAGGGTAAGTGTTCTTCCCATGAGCCACCAAAATCCATTAAAAAGGAAACAACATGTATTCCAACATTTGATGATACCTACATAAAAATTTTGGAACTAAAACATTGAGAGCAAGAGGAAAAGGGACACATATTTCCATGGTAGAAGTGAAAATCAGAATCATATGGCTAGATTATTGAACTTTCCTCCACGACCCATGATAAATGAAGGTTGTTTTTAATTTGGTTCACAAAACCACATTAAATGACAGTATATGGAATATCCTATAACATTCTATAACATCAATAATATTGGTAATCATTAGTGTTAGTGTCGTAGTCCTCCATGGCCAGGTGCTCAAGACACTTCTCAGGTGTTGCAAGAATTGTATGCTTCAATAGGGCGAGTACAGCAGAATCAGTCTCTTTAAAGTAGTAGATCCAGCCATGGTGATTCTAGAAGTACCATGACTCTTCAACTAGGGAAGTCTCAGCATGGAAATAAGTAGAATAGGGTAGCGATTAAACTATTTTATGTAATTGAGTAGATGATTTTCGATGATCAGTTTGGACCATCTACAGTTATAGGTGCAATTATTTTTTATTCTACCCTTGTGCAAGTGATCTTCGATGCTACTTCATTGCATCCTTCCATTGATTCTCGCACTATTAATTTTCTATGTATAATTTTGGAAATGATGCCTTCTGTTTTAAAACATTAAACCCCCATTAGAGAAAGAGAATGTCAAGACTTTATGTGTAGAGCATATGCTATAACTGTTGCTGGAGCTGATCTAAAATGGGACTTCTTAGTGTTTATAAAAGATGTCTATGATGTAATACTGGGTAGGGAATAGTGAAAAACATTCAAGGATCACATTGACAGTTATAGTAGAATGGTTAATTTCTTAACTGAGGAAGGATGTGAGCATCTCTTCAAAGGAGATAGGGTTTTAAAGAAAGGTTCAATGATATTTTTGGGATCAACATAGGGAATGACCTCTTACCAGTTTTTGGCATTGACATTAGCATCCATGGAAGAGTTCAAGGTTGTCATTTTTCCTATAGTTGTGGATCAATTTCCAAATGTATTTCCTATGAAATTGTCAAGGTTACAACCAATAAGAGAAGTGGATTTTAGGGATGATATCCTTCTAGGAACCAGTCATAATTCCTTGCAGTCTTATAGGATGGCACCAACAGCGTTACGGGAATGGAAAGTGCGGTTGGAAGAGCTTGAAATTAGGTGTTTCATTCATCCAAGTACGACTTTGAGGGAAGTACCCATCTTTTTTGTGACGAAAGAAGATGGAACACTTTTTCTATGTTTTGATTATCATAAGCTTAACCAAAATATGATAAATAATAGATATCAACTTCCATGCCATGATGATCAGTTTGATCAATTAACGGGAGATAAATTGTTCTCTAAAATTGGCTAGCGATTAGGATATCAGGAATTTCATGTTCAGAAGGAAGATATTCCCAAGAATGATTTCAGAAGAAGATATGGCCAGTACAAATATGTATTCATGCCTTTTTATCTAATTAATACACCAATGACCTTCATGGATTTGATTAATCAGATATTTTAGCGATATCTGAATTCTTTTATTGTGGCTTTTTGGACCACATTTTTGTGTATTAAAAGACAATGGATGACTATGGGGAACACCTAGAAATAGTGTTACAAATTTTGCGGGATCACCGTCTTTAAGCCAAATTATCAGATTTTATTTTGTGGATATAAGAAGAATGTTTTTTGGCCATTTCATTTCCAAGAAAAGCATTTATGTTGATCCTAAAAAGATAGAAGTTGTTATCTTAGGGAAACCACAAAATAATATCTTCAAGATATTATGTTATATTGTTCATTCTAAAAACTGCAGACACTTTGTGAGTGATTTATTACACTTAGTGGAGTTATCATATAATAACAACTATAAGTCCACGATACATGTGGCTTTGTTTGATTCATTTTATTAGAATCCTATTCATTCTCTACTATGATTGGTAGAAATGGGTTAGACTTCACCAGTCTGGTGGAGCCTTTTCCAAGAAATAGAGGATAAGATCCAATTGATTAGAAAAAGAATGGAGATGCCTCAGAGTCGTCAAAAAGCTTATATATATCATCTTCGACAATCGTTTTCCATTTTAGTAAGTGATCATGTGTTCTTGTAGATGTCTCCAAGGCTTTGATATTGTCACTTTGGGAAGCAGGAAAAGTTATCTCTTCAATACATGGGCCCTTTGGAGATAGTAGAATTGGTTGGAGAGGTGACATTTTGGGTGGAATTTCTACCATGGTTCAGTTCGATGAATAATGTGTGTCATGTATCCCAGTTAGAAAAAGTATTAACCTGATCCTGAACATGTGATCATGTGGGATCACATTGACCTAGATTCGGATGCTTCAATAGTACATATCTGAGTGTGGATTGTTGATAGGAAAGATAATATCTTCCATGGAGAAAGCATCGGTCTAGTGTGGGTTTTATGAAAGCATGGTAATATTTTCGAAGTGACATTGGAATGCGAGAGGGAAATGAAAGAGAAATGGCCTAAAATCTTTCAAGGAAGTGAGGGTTTTCTACATTCTGAGATTGGAAAGATGAATGGTGGGTATAATTGTGTACCCCCTATTTCTAGTTTGTGACATCATGTTAAATTTTTCAGGTATGTTTTCCACCTTTTCAAAGTCCCTTTTAATTTAAAAATCCTTTTATGAGATTTATCTGGGCTTACTGCAGACTACAGAACTAGTACACACCATGTTTCGGAAGTATAGGTCGTGTACATGGAGTTAGATTCAAGTCGTGAACTGGGGGCCATGCCATGAGTTGGTACATGTTGTGTACCTGAGTTACATGTCATATGTTGTCTAAATAGCTTTATTTTACCCAAGGTGATGTTTTTTTAGGTGAACTTATCCACTGTGGCCTTCATGTCATGACCTGGGGGTATACGTCCGGAGTCGGCCCGCTCCCAGCTTAAAGTCACACATTTGGAAGTTCTCCTCGATCTATTATTTCCATAACTCTTACTTCTCGACCGTAGACTCTACCACGTCATTTTTTAGAGGCACCCATTCTTCCAATTTGATCTGATAAGCTTTGGATCTTCATTTCATCTATGGTACGTCTCTTTGAGTAAGTGTTCTCTTAGATCTACTTCTCCTCTCCTCTTGGTTCTATGATCTATGGAAGTTATGGGTATATCTAGGTTATTTTTTTGAAAAATAAGTTGAGATTTGGCTTTTTTGTTTATAGCATAAGGGGTCTAAGGACATTTCCTTGAAGAATCAAACCGGATTTTGGGATCATTCTTCAGCTGTAATAGTTTTTCGTCAAAACCGTCAAGGTAGGTGGATTCACTCTTGACTCCTCTTAGTATACATGATTGGAATGCTATAAATAGTGTTTATTGTGCTGAATTTATTGTATCTTTACTCTTGTACACTTTTTGGAATCCTTCTTGAGTGACGATTTGTGATATCTAGAAAATTAGGTTAATGGAGAAAGTTCTTTTGTTCATACCTTTTAAAAAGATATTATAAATTGGGATTCTTCTAAAATATTGGCACAAGAATTGGACTACATTTTTTCAATAAATGGGAATGTTTTATTGAAGTGAAATATTTCTTTGAAATTGGTTTTTCTTTGGTTTTCAATAAATGTTCTGTTTCATTGAAGTGGTTTGTTTTGGAAATGAAACTATTTGGAATACAAGGTGTTGGTGTGAGTTCATGATTAACAGGCCCTAAATAAGGGATGAGTACCATTGGGGTACAAGGTATGTGACCCCAGATCAAGGGCGAGTGTCATTGGGACACAAAGTGATTGGACAATAGACAACTCATGATTATGGAACTTTCGAAAGAAGAAAGAATGTTTGGGTTTGTTTTCAACTATGAAATGCGTATGTAATAATAATAATAATAATTTTTTAATAATCATTGATTAGATATTTTCTGGAAAAATAACTTTCAGAAAATTGGTTTCATTTACTTTTGTTTGAACTTGGATATAATTGGTTTTCAAACTTTTTTATATTTGGTTATAATATTTTTTTTGTAAAGAAATTATACAAGTTGTTTTATATAATGTGATAATCGTTTTATCCAAGTGGAATGAGTAAATAAGACATTGGGAAAACCTATTATGTTTTATACTCACCTCTACATTGGAACATTGGTACTTTTTTAGACACTAGCTTCTGGGACTTGGGAAAAGGAATGGTATCATGCATTTTTAGCACCATGTCATGATACTTTGTACTACTTGGTGATGTTGGAGCATGGAGCCTATGGAGCATGGAGTCCTATTGTCATCTTAGAGTTTATTAGTTGTATTTATGGTTTTTACATTGATGTTGGCTTGTCTTCCACTATAGAATACATTTTTTAGTTGTTTTAAAGATAATTATTTTAATTATCATAATTTATTTCATGCATCATATAGTGATTTGTTTGTTGATGTTTTCTAAGGTTTTTTGTTTTTATACTTTAAAGCGTAAATCATCCCCCACTTTCTTTAAAACCCTTCTAAATTTATTTCCAGTAATTGTGATCATGGGGACGTCGTATTCTTCTTAGTAGTGACTTATTATAACCTCAATAAAATGGGAATTAATGGTTCATTACACAATCCCACAACATGCCTTCCAACATTTGTATCATCCACTCAAACTGGTCGTCTTTCGGTGGATGATATGTCATTCTCATTGTCATGAGCAGCATATGTTGGTTTGGCTACCTTTATTGGGTAATGTAGTACCCCCATTTTCTTCTTTGTGACTTCATATTAACTTTATCGGGTATGTTTCCCTACTTTTCCATGTCCCCTTTTAGTTAAAATTCTTTTTTGTGATTTTTTTGGGCTTACAGCAGACTGCAGAACATGTAGACTTCGTGTACATAAATTGCAAGCCATGTACTTGGATCTAGATTCAAGTCATTAAGAGGGGGTCATTCCATGAGCTATTAAACGTCATGAACCTGATCTACATGTTTTTTAGTGTCTATATAGAATTTGTTTTGACCCGAGTGGATGAGGTTTTCGGAATATTATTCAGTGTGGCCTTCACGTCGTGGACATGGCGTACATGTCCTGAGCTGACCTATGCCTAGAATAAAGTCATGTGTTTGGCCATTCTTCTCATTCTATTATTTTCAGACCTCTTATCTCTCGACCCTAAACTCTCTCTATGTGATTTTTAGATGTACCCCTACTTTTGGATCGATCCGATCGACTTTGAATCTTCATTGCATCTATAGTACATCTCTTTAAGTAAATTTTCTCTTAGATATACTTCTTCTCTCCTCTTATTTATAATATCAATGTGTGTTATGAGTAGATCTAGGTTTTTTATGGAAAATATGTTGATATTTGTCTTTTTTGTTGATAGGGGAATAGATCTAAGGAAATTTCTTTGAATAATCAACCCATTTTTTGTGAGCATTCTTTACCTGCTGTTGTTTTTTTTTCAAAACCATTATGGTAGGTGGCTTCACTCTCAACTCCTCTTAGTAGAACTAATTTTAAAGAATTACATTTTATTTATGATGCTGAGTTCATTTTGAATTGACGGTTTAACAGTTTTTTGATGCCTTCTTAAGTGTTGATTTGTGAAATCTGTAAAATTAGATTAATGTGGAAAGGGATTTTGTTCTCACCTTAAAAATAATGATTTTAAATAGGTATTTTTATTGAATGTTGTCACATGAATTGGATTATATGATTTCAATAAAAGGGAATGTTTTATTGAAATGAAATTTTTATTTGAAATTGGTTGTGCTTTGGTTTAAAATAAATGTTCAGTTGTATTGAACTAGTTTATTTTGGAAATAGAAATATTTTGGCATAGATGGTGTTGGTGTGATTTCATGATTAACAAGCCCTGAATAAGGGATGAGTACCATTTTGGGTAAAAGTTACATGATCCTGGATTAGGGACGAGTGTCAGTAGGGTATAATGTGATTGTACAAGAGACCACTCATGAGTTTGGAACTATCAAATGAAGCATGAATGTGTGGGTTTGTTGTGAAATATTGAATGGATATGCAAAAATAACAATCAGGATTTTTTTATAATCCTTGCACAGTTATTTTATTGAAAATAACTTGCTGACAATTGGTTTCATTTAATTTTTTATACACATGGATGTAATTGGTTTTTGACATTGTTTATATTTTCTTTTAAACTGTTTTGGTAATTTTTTTTACATAAACAGTTTTTTATAATTTGTTAAAAAATTTATCCATATTTCATGAGTAGGGAAGTGATTGAGAAAACCTACTAAGTTTTAAACTCACCCCTACATTGGCACTTTGGTGCTTTCGCAGATTCTACCTTCTAGGAATTGGGAAAAGGAAAAGTAGCGCACATCTTTATCACCATGTTTCGATGCTTTGGACAACTTGGTGATGTTGGAGCTTGGAGGTTCTGAATCATGAGGTCTTGTTGTCTTTTGGGAGTTTATTCGTTGTCTTTTTATGGTTTACATTGATATTTGTTTGTCTACCACTATATCATACCATGGTTGTTTGTTTTCAAGAGAATGATTTGAAATGTACTAGTTTATTTCATGCAACATATAGTGAGCGGTTTGGGGATGTTTTTTGTCGGTTTTTTGTCATTAGAGATTAAAGGGTAAATTGTCCCCCACTTTATTTGAAACCTTTCAACATTTTTTTCCAGCATTTGGAATCTTTGGGAAGTCTCTTAATGCCTAGTAATGACTCATTCTACTCTCAATCCAATGGGAATTAGCAGGTCATTTCAAACATTATCTGCTTTTTCGGTCCTTGCCTAATAAGTAGTCTTCAATGTTCTTGGTCTTGGAGTTGTAATAATTCATTTCATATTCCTTAGGATGGTGAATTACAAAGGAGTATGATTTTAGGAACTTTAAATGTATAGTATAAATGGATGAAGCTAAATATTTTATGCTGAAATTCATGTTTTCAGGGAGTTTGGTAAAAAAGTGTTTGGAGACACTTCTATGATTTTGAAATCTTATTGTCATGGGCTTAAACAATGAGACGAGCAAGACATGAATTTTAGAGGAGTGAATTCACACTAAGAGTGAATACATCATTTTGGGTAATGATTCATTTTGTATGAAAGTTTTATATTTTTGAAAAAGTATGAAACTATTTTCAAATTAAAGGCTCTGAAAAAGAATGGTTAATATATTTTAAAAATCGTTTAATTTTCAAAAATCAAGTCAAATGTTTTCAAAAATGTTTGAACATAGTAAAAAGATGTTTTTGGAAAACAATTTTGTGATAGTTAATGTTATATTATTTGAAATTTTAATTCATCAGTTACTAGAGAGTGAGACTTACATAGTTTTTCTTTTTTTTTATAAGATGGAAACCGGTAGGCATCATAGGAACCAACCGGAGGAAGCTATGGAGAATGTGGTTTCCCTTGAGACATAGGTGAAACAAGAGCTGGTCCATAGCATCTTCTATAAATTTTAAGCTATGCACATTAGAAACTAGTAGGATGATCCAAGACATGTAGATCACTCTTCTAGTTCTTGAATTAGAATCCAACCATCATCATGGGTGATTCAGAACCTGAAAAGGGGGAGGTGTGGCTGAGAAAGATGAATCACATCTTCAAATTCATCATCAAACCAATAGAGATCAATGTCAATTTTTCCACCTACATGCTTGAGGATCTTTCACGTTAGTGGTGGGAACATGTACTGCATGCTAAAGAAGATAATTGTTGTACATGGGTGGGTTTTGGGGGATTGTTTAACAAACAATTCTATCCTCAAATGTTCAAAATTCATATGACTATATAATTCTTTAGGATGAATTAGGATAATCACTCTGCAATTGAATATGAGGCTAAATTCATGAATTTAGTGCACATTTCACTAAAATTTGCGGTAAGTACATCCTTGAAGGTAAGCATCTTGGAGTCGAGGCTAAGGCAGAAGAATCGATCGATGATTTCAGTTATTTGAATTACTCATTATATAGATATGGTGAATAGAGTGACTTTGTATGAATTTAATATATATGGATCTATGGGAGAAGGTATTATGATAACTACAAGAAATGGTGGGAACTCAATCACTAGGATAAATCAGAAAAAGGACTCCTATTTTCAAGGTGAAAATGGAAATCAGAATTAGACGGTTATATTAATGAACCTTTATCCAAACCCAAGTGCAATGCAGACTATTTTCAATGTGGTTTACTTGACTAAATAAAGAAAGAGTGAAAGAGACAACCGATATCATGCCATAAAATCATGAATATGGAGAAACATTAGTGATATTGTTGTAGTGATCCAAGGTCAGGTTCTTGAGACACTTCTTAGGCAGAGCAAGCATCACATGCTTTGATTGGGAGGGAAAAACAAAATCATTATCATCAACAAAGCAGAGCTTGCCATGGTGATTCTATAAATACAATGACTCCTCAACAAGAGCAATCTTAATAAGGAATCAAGGGGAGAAGTGTAGGGATAAAGAAATTTTATGGAGATGAGCATATGATTGTCGATGATACGGCTAGGCTCTCTATGGTGAGAGGTAAATTTCTTTTGAATTATACCCTTATGAAAGTTATATTCAATACTGGTGCATCACATTATTTCACTTATTATTGTGCTATTTATTTCATATGATCAAAGTTTTAAATGATACCTTCTTTTTAAAAACATCAAACTCCTCTATGGGAAAGAGAATGTGAAGCCTTTGTGTGTAGAGTATGTTCTATAACAGTTGATGGAGCTAACATGGAATGGGACTTCCCAGTCTTAGACATGGATGTCTATGATGTAATCTTGTGTATGGATTGGTTGACAATGTTCAAGGCTCAAATATACTATTATAGTGAAATGGTTAGTTAACTACAGAGGACAACATCGACAATCTCTTCAGAGGAGAGGGGGTTTTAATGAAAGCTGAAACAAGATTGTTGGTATAAATGGTGGGAACAATCTCTTACCAGTTGGTGGTGTTGAAATTGGAATCCCTATAATAGATTGACGATTTAATTTTTCTAGTATTTGTGGATTAATTTCTAGATGTATTTTATGATAAATTCTTAGGGTTACGAGCTATAAGGGAAGTGGAGTTTAAGATTGATTCACATCGAGGGACCGGACTTATTTCACTTTTGTCTTCTAGGATGAAACCAATAGATTTATGGGAATTGAATGTGCAGTTGGAGGAGCTAGAATGAAAGGATACATTAAAAAAATAATGTCTCTATGGGTAGCACCAGTCTTATTTTTTAAGAATTCATATGGAACTCTTCAGTTTTGTTTTGATTATCACAAGATTAACCAAGTTACGATAAAGAACATATATCCAGTTCCATGCATTGATGATCTATTCGATAAATTAAGAGGAGCTCAATGGTAATAAAAAATTGACTTGCAAACATGATATCACCAATTGGGTGTTTAGAAGAAATATATCCTAAAGAAAGATTTCAGAAAGAGATATGGCCATTATGAATATGTAGTCATGCCTTTCGGTCTAATGAATGCCCCAACAGTCTTCATGTCTTTGATGAATCATATATTTCAATGATATTTGAATTATATTTTCATGGGGTTTTTGGATGACCTATTGATGTATTCAAAGAAAAGGGCTCACCATTAGGAACACCTAGAAAAATTGTTACAAATTTTGTGAGATCACCCTTATATTCGAATTTATCAAAGTGTGATTTTAAGATAATGAAGTTTGTTTTCATGTCCATTTCATTTCTATGAAAGGTGTGTCGATTGATCTTGAAAATATAAATGATGTTATCTCATGGAAAACACGAAATATTGTCTTCAAGATACAGTGTTTTCTTGGTCTATCTAGCTACTACCGACATTGTGTGCATGATTTCTCATGACTATTATTGGCCAATAAAATCTCTAAAAAAGAAGAATGATCTGTTCTAATGGATAAAGGAATTCCATATGTCTTTCCAAGAACTAAAATTTCATCTTACATCGGCACCAATCCTGATTTTTCTAGAATCAAGCCACCAGTATGTGGTGTGTTGTGATGCTTTTTGGATCAGGTTTGGAATGTTTCTCATGATATCAGGCCTTGTCAAGGCTTATGGTTCAATGTAGTTGAGGGTGAATGAGAATAATAACCGCACACATGATTTGTAGTTATCTATAGTCATCCATACATTGAATACTTGGGGAAATTATCTCTTTGGTGAAAAAATTACTGTGTTTACAAATCATAAAAGGTTGAAACACATTTTCTCCTAGTGAGATTTGAATTTGAGGAATAGGTGTTGGACGAAGTATCTCCACATGTTTTTCATTGACTTGATGTATATGTAACGAAAATGGAACTTGATGGTAGATGCATTGAGAAGAAAGTCATATGATTAGTTAGAGAATAAATCTTTATATGAATTATAGTTGATGTCAGCCCTTGTCGGCATGCATGTGGAATAAGAAGACTGATGTGATTTTGTGTTTTTATTCTCAGCTGTCATTGATCCTGATTTGGTAAATATGGTCAAAGATGCACAAACATCTGATTTTTAATATCTCGTTATGAGTTAAAAACTAAATTATGGGGAGACCATTGAGGGTTGGAAACCTGATGGGGTTATGTTTTTTTAGATATCGGACGGTTGTACCTATGACATGTCAAGAACAACTCCTTCATTCTTACCACTATTCAAGATGGGATGTACATCTAGGTACACAAAAGATGTATAAGGAATTGATGGTGCAGTTTTGGTGGAGGATCATGAAAAGGTAGGTGGAAAAGTTCTTATCGTGGTGCTTAACATATCAGCATGTTAAATTTTAGCATTAGAGACCAGTTGGTATGTTGTAGTTTTTTCATATCCTAGTGTTGAAATTGGAGTACATATCAATGTATTTTTGTATAGGTCTCCCATGAATTTTTCGGAAGAATGATTCCCTTTGGGTGATAACGGATTGTCTTACCATGTCTTCTCATTTAATCCCTATTCATGAAACTCATACGATGGAGGATCATTAAAAAATTTATATCAATGAAGTTGTGAGGAGGTTTGGCATACCATATTCAATTGTGTTAGACCGATATGTATGGTTAACATCTCATTTTTGGAAATCATTAAAAAATCCCTTGGTGATCAGATGTCTATGAGCACAGAATATCATTCTCAGATAGAAGACAGTCTAAGAGGGTGATCCAAAAATTGGAAGACATGTTGTGGGGTTCTGTAATGGAATTTGGTGACTCATGGGAAGAGAAATTACCCTTAGTGGACTTCTCATATAAAAACAGCTATTAGTACTCGATACATATGGCTCTGTTTAAAGCATTGTATGGGAATCCTTGTCATTCAGCACTATGTTGGGTGGATACAGGTGAGACTTCACTAGTCGGGATTATCCTTGTAAAATAAACAATGGATAATATCTATTTGATCAGAAAAAGAATGGAGATGGCTCAGATTCATCATAAATATTTTGTGGATCATCGTCGATGACCATTTTCCTTTATAGTAAGTGATCATGTGTTCTGAAAGATATCTATAGGGATTTTATGGCGACATTTTGAGAAGTATGTAATGTTATATACCTTATACATATTCCCTTTAGAGATACAAGAATGGGTGGGAGAGGTGCATATCAGTCAGAATTACCACCAAAGGTAAGTTCGGTGCATAATGTGTTCCATGTATTCCAGTTAAAAAATTATCATCCTGATCCTTACTATGTGATTAGATTGGACCACGTTAACCTATATTCTGATGATTCATTTAAACATATCAGAGTGTGGATTATGGAGAGGAATGAGATTTAATTTCATGGAAAAGGAATCGGTCTAGTAGGGGTTTTTTAGAAGCAAGGTAAGATTTTGGAAGAGACATGGGAATGTTGGAAGGAAATGAAATAAAAAGTGCCAGAACACTTTCAAGGAAATGGGAGTTTTCAAAATTATTAGGATAGAAAGACCACTGGTGGGAATAAATTAGTACCCTCAGTTTCTGGTTTCTTACATCCCATTCCCTTGATTGGTGAAAAAGGATACAAAGATTAGCAAGAATCATAGAGGTCGAGACTACAATCCCAACCCACGCAAGCCGTGACTAGAATCCACACATCAGAAGATACCACTGATCACCATAAACCCCAAGAAGATGAATCCATAAATGATCACCTCTATTTACCATAATAACATTGCCTCCCAAATCAGAAACTTTCATCACTAGTATTAGAGAAACAAAGTACCCTAAATGAATTTGGCGCTATATTATGTTTTCAATTTTTAAATCCCATGTGAGGTTACCACATACCCAAAATTTCAATCTAAAAATATAAAAGAATGTATTTTTGGAGTTAAAAATTCATTAATGTTATTTTTCTGGGCTTATTGAAGACTAAAATATAGGTACATGTCATGTATCTGAAGTACATTCCATGTACATGGAGCGGTATTCAAGTTGTGAAGTGGGCGTAAGGATGGGAGATGGAAAACATCATTTACCTTTTTTATATGTCGTGTAGTTTCTATATAGCATTTTTTTAACCTGAGAAAATGATTTTTTCAGTGTACTAATCTAGCGTGGCCTTCACATCATGACCTGGCGGTACACATCTTATGTTAGCCTGTGCACATCATAAGGTCATGCGTTTGGATGTTCTGATTAGTCTAAACTTTCCAGACCTCTTGTATCTCATCCCTAGACTCTCCCTAGGTTTTTGTAGAGGCAAACCATCTTCTGAATCTTTCTGGTTATCTTCAGATCTTCATTGAATTTCTTGTATGTCTCTTTGAGTAAGTGTTCTCTTAGATATACTTCTCTTCTCCTATTGGTTCTATGATCTATGCCTGTTATGGGTAGATCTAGGTTATTCATTGCAAAATAAGTTGAGAGTTGTATTTTTTGTCGATAGGAGAAGATATATAAAGTCGTTCCTTTAAATAATAATCCCTATTTTTGTGAGCGTTTTTTAGTTGTTGTCATTTTTCATCAAAACCTTCAAGGTTGGTGCCTTCACTCTCGAATCCTCTTAGTAGGACTGATTTCCCTGCTTTTAATTGAATGTATTGTGATGAATTGATTGTGACATGATTATTGAACACATTTTGGAAACCTTCTTGAGTGACTATTTTTGAAATCAGGAAAATTGGTTAAATGTTGAAATTGTACTTTTAAAATAGATATTTTAAATGGGGATTTTTTTGGAATGTTGGAACATGAATTGGATTAGATGTTTTCAATGAAATATAATGTTTTATTGAAATGAAATTTTTCTTTGAAATTGGTTGTGCTTTGGTTTTCAATAAGTGTTGAGTTTTATTGATGTAGTTTATTTTGGAAATGGAAATATTTGGCATACATAGTGTTGGTGTGATTATATTCTTAATGGGCCCTGTATAAGGGATGAGTAACATTGGGGTACAGGGTACACGAACTTGGATTGGGGGAAGGGGGCAGTGGGACACGAAGTGATTTGAAAAGCGATCATTCAAGACTATAGAATTGTTGAATCAAGCATGCATGTGTGGGGGGTGATGTGAAATATGGAATGGTTATTCCAAAATAATAATAATAATTTGTCTATAAGACTTTATTAGTTATTTTCTAGAAAATAACTTGATGAAAATTGGATTCATTTAATTTTTTTAACAATTGGTTATTATAGGTTTTCAAACATTTTTATATTTGTTAATAAAATATTTTGGTAATTTATTTAAAATAAACTGTTTTATATAATGTGGTAATAGTTATATCCTGGTCATGTGAGTAGGGGATTTATTGGTAAAACCTACTAAATTTTATACTCACCCCTTATTTGTAACTTTGGTACTTTGGAAAATGCTACCTTCCATGAATTTGGAAAAGGTAAAGTATCACACTTATTTATCTCTATGTCGTTATACATTGGACTACTTAGTGATTTTAGAGCGTAGAGCTTGTGGAGCATGGATTCTTATTTTCATCTTGGTGTTTATTTTTTTTCATTCCAATGTTTACTGTGATGTTGGTTTTTCTTCCACTATATCATACCTTGGTTGGTGTTTTTTAAAGAAAATGATTTGAAATGTCTTAGTTTATTTCATGCATAATATAGTGAGCTGTTTGTGGATGATTGTTTGGGGTTTTTTCTTTAGATATTAATGTTTAAATCATCCCCCACTTTCTATAAAACCCTTCGATATTTATTTTCCTTCCATTGGAATCATGGGGGTTTCCTTTAAGGTCTAGAAATGACTTGTTGTACTGTCAATCCAATGGGAATTAGTGTCTCATTAAAAAATCAGACTCGAACATCCAGATGGATCTATATAAATCCCTTTATGGGAAAAGATGAAGAACACCAGTGTGTTGGGATGAATTTTTTGAATATAAGATGTTGGCACCATAATTGATCAATGAAATGGTGAAAAATGTGAAAACCATTTAGCACTACATCAAGGAATACCAAAGTCAACAAAATAGGTATGCATACAATCATCAACGGGACATTTAATTTAACAATGGAGACATTTTATTCCTCCACACATCTCTATGGAATAGGATCTGGAGATTTGGGAAGAAAGGAATGTTAAGTCCTAGTTACATTGGCCCATTCAAGATCCTTGATCATGTATAAGATAAGGAATAACAACTAACACTTCCACCTACCATGTCTCAAGTACACGATGTATTCCATTTATCCCACTTCAAGAAGTATATACCAGATCCTTCACATGTAATGAATTCATAGGTGGTACAAATAGAGAATAGTCTCTCTTATGAGGAGAAGATAGTGAAGATCATATACCATAGAAATAAATTTCTACTCAATAAGACCACTCACCAAGTCAAAGTGCTATGGAAGTACCATATGCATGAAGAGACAACATGGGAACCAAAGGAAGTGATGAAGGATATGTACCCTCTATTGTTTTCCCCATAGTTTGTAAAACTCAATTCTGAGGGATAAATTTTATATTGGGGAGATAATGTAATGAACATGAATTATATCAAAGTAAATTCCGTTTTTATATTTATTTCATATAGTAGAAATCATATAAAACTACATAAACAACATAAAAAAATTTATGAATAATCATTAAAATGAGAGGTATTTCTAGAAGTTATTGAATTTTTACTGATGGAATGGTAACATGACCTTTGGAATAGTAATGTGACCCTTTAGAATAGAAAACTAACAAATAGAATAGTATCATAACAAAAGAAAGTATAAATAAAATTTCTGAATCTTAAAAAATGAAACTATCATATAATTATATCCAAGTATACGAAAATAAATGTTTTATAATTTATTAACTAAATTCTGTTATTTTTAATAAGTCATAAATATATAATTATAATTTTATAATTAATATATGGATTTAAAAGAAAATTTATTTCCATTAAATTTATTAAAAATTTATTATTCTTTTCATATGAATTGAAGATAATTTTATGAGAAATTATTTAATTTTTCAAAGTTTTATAAAATTAGTTATAATTTTAGAATCTTTTTTTATATTAAACTATGATTTAAAATAAAAATTAAATTACTATTATATAGAATATAGTTTTCACAAAATGGAGATATGTTTTTAATTCTATTCATAAAAAAATTTAGGCTGAATTTTTGGTATTTTTTTAAAATACTTGAATTTTTATTGAATAGTAAATTACGATAAATTATGATAAATGCTAAATACATGAATTTTTCAGAAATTATTGATGTAACGCGATGGTAATAACTATTAGTTAGAAATAAAATTCCTTACATACTATATTTAGTCACAATAATCAATACTATTTCATTTCATGAGCTAAAATTATAATCTAATGATTAAAATAAAGTGAATACACCCCTCTCCTCAATAATAAATACCACCCTCACTACCTATTCTCCTAAAAAATTCCAAGATTTGATCCTTTTCCAATTTCTACCCAATATTCTTACCAATCCCTTTCCTAATATATAGGATCTCCTTTTCTCATTAAAAGACCAAAACCTTTTCCATAATGATGTTTTCAAGGAGGAGAAATTCAAGATGTAAATTCTACTTTCCTTTCCATTTAATTTATTTTCATGTTTGTTTCTTATAATCTCCTTAAATACCCTCATCCAAATTGTATTATGACTCCAATATGTCACATATATAGTATTTTCATTATTATAATCGATTAATCTATCATTAAACCTCTCTTCTCTCCCTTTTATTCTAAAAATGAAAACGTTATTCATGAGGTGTAAACTTATAGCCTTCAAGGGAGAAATGTTTCTATTTTCCTTTAGATACGTTAAAAATGGTCATAAAAATATTATTATGTTTATAAAAACTAAAATATATGTATTAAATCCTATTAAATGTTTTGGAATCATTATATACATATTATGTTAAATAAGAAAACAAAACAAGTTCGTTGTCAGTGAAAACAGCCCAAAATATTCTAAACTGTTTTCACTAACATATTATATAATGATTCATTCTCAAAAAAATAACTGAATTACTGATATGATAATTTAAAATTATGGATAATAAAAATAGATTATAAATTAAATTCAGTCTTTCTATTTCCATTTTACATGAACATTCATACTCTTATACAAGTAAACTGATCATGGAATCTAAGAAAATGAGAAATCTTGAAAGATGAAATTGAATACTCTAACTCATAAAAAAAACATAAAATGAAATTAATAAAATTATAATAAATTAATTAAATATATAAAAATTATGTTGAAATTATTAATTAATATACCAAATTTTATTATTTAGGATGTTAAGATCAAGTGTAGAACTATTTCAAACATAAGGTAAGGTATTCTACCAGAAACTCTATTTTTCTTTCGAGTTACTCTTTTCCCCTATTTTCAAAAATATAATTTTTATTTATTTTTATATAATTATTCTAAATTTAGTGTATATGTTCCAAAATCATGTATCTATATCATATCATTCCTCTTTTATGGGGTAATACATGCTTTAGATGGTTCTATTTTTTCAATTCTTCCCAATAAGCTAGCCTAATTCAAGGGAACTTTCTGATTTCTTATCTGCTTTTATGTAAACACCATAATCTGTTTTAAGCCATATTTGTTTATGTAAAATCAGTTATTTTATCATGAAAAACAATCATGGTTCATTTATGGTTTTATAAAAACCAATATGACTTTTTCAAATTAATTTTTTTTTAATATTTTCTTTAAACAACACTAAAATGTTTCATTTATAAAGTTTCTTAAACACTTATTTGACTTTTCCACTTTAATTGGTCAATAATTATAATGATTTAGGTCTATTTTCTCTTATGAGTGTCCATATATGTTTTTAATACATCCCTACATGGAAACATTTATGATATACTCATTTTTATAACATATAATATGATTATGATACCCATTTCGTTCCATGGGTTACCCTTATATTTGATTCATCATATGAAACATTTATGCATGAACATTTTATGATGGGTTCTCCCATTTAGTCCTCCAATTCATTGGTTAATTTTTAGTCTTGTGAGTCTTTATATTGTGAGAGGGTGGTAACCTCATTCGTTTATGTGACATTGTCCGCCATGTTATATAGTATTGGAAGTTTTACTTGGGTCATGTTTATTTTATGTTATATTTTGTTACCATATTCCTATGATTCCACAATTATATGCTTCCATGTTATACATTTTATTCTTCCTTATGTTTATTCATGTTCCACGCCTTTTATTCCATCTTATTATTCCTTCTTACACATGGTATATGTTTTGTTCATATGATTACTCCCTTACTAGTCACGTTATCTCATCCCTTTTATCATATATTCCCCAGGTTATCCTATGCAAATGTATGAGATTAATTAAAGATTAGAGCGCATTATAGAGATTATGTAAAATATGTTTATATTTTTTATTTCATGATTTTTAATTTTGTACCTAATCTTCCAAAGTTAGTATAATTTATGATCATTGGATTGTAAATTTTGGGTAATTATGTAATAATATGTGAAAAATTCTAGGTTCACTATAATTTTTGTGTAAACTAAAGGAGGATACCTGAAGATGAGGTAACGTTCATCAACAAGAGTTTTAAATTTTTTTCTTTCTCCACCTCCTTAAATTATTATTACCTCATTATTAAAAAATAAGCTTAGTATATTTCATATAATAAATTTTTATTGTATTAAATATATAACCTAAATCATTTTACTCCTCCATCAAATGGGTTACTGAATCATCATTCTTGTGTACGGTGGACTACCACTGCGTGAACTGATGTGGTTTGTTTTTCCATTACCACCTCACACAGTTGATTATGATGATGTATCAAATTTTAATATATGATATTTATACCATAATTATTCCTATGGTGTCATTATATAATATATTCCATTTTTATATTCCATTATTTAAGGGATGTGATTACGCTGCTTGTTTTTCCGGTGGACTACCGCATAGCAATGCGATGTAATTAATTTTTAACTAACACATCACATAGAATTTCAATGTGAAAATATAATTAATATATGATATATAAATTAAATAATAATTATATTCATAAGTAATAATCATTATTGAAATTTAATGTATCATTTTTCATTCTTACCATTTTACTCACTGAAGAAGTGATAACGTTATTCGTGTACATGTGGACTGTAGACTTCACGAAGAGATGTGGATCTCTTTTCATCCATGCACCAAATTGATGATAATTTTATGTATATAATATGATATAAATGATATTATTATAATTTTATAATAATGAAATATTATTTACCATGTTTACATAATGAACATTGGAAAATGGAATGTTACTAATGTGTACGTATGACAAACTGTCCCCGGGATTATAATGTAGTTAATTTTTTAGAACCATGTTTCATTATTGGTTTAAAAGGTATTATTGATGTATAAATATGATAATTATTTAATTATAATTATTCATTATATGTTTAAATAATGACCACATTGATCATAGTCAACGAATAAAAGTTGATATTTATACATAAGCTAAATATGGTAAAAAATATTGATGTGAACTTAATTGGTTAAATAAATGTATAAGAAATTATAATAAGTGAAATAAAAGTAATAATAAACATGAAAAATGTTATCAGGAATGTAAATAATTAAAATATGTTTAATATTCTAGATGATAATGACACACATGAAGAATCGGACTCAAGGTAAGGGACTTCGTCCCATTTTCTTTTCATTGACGAATATTTTGATGTCTTGAACAGATATTCTTTTATGAGGTGTATATACAAACCATTTTAAATTATATATCATTAATTTCCCTATTATCATGATAATTAACTTTTTTAAATGTTATTATTTATTGGGTTTAATGATTCAAGCATTTCCCCAGTGATAATGAATGTTTCTTTTGAATAATTAACTTTTAATGTTTTCCTTCCGCATAATTATCTTCATTATCCTTATATTTAAAATTATTTTATTAATGTTTTAATATGGACATAAAATATATATTAAATAATTTTTTTTCAATTTTTACTTTTTTACAAAAAAAATCAAATGGAATATTTTTATGTGTTTTGTATGGAAAATTTTGTAAAATGAAAAATGGAATGTTATATTATTAACATAGATGGAAATAATGAATTTTTCTCCATTGTGGATTTTCTTTTCTATTTTCCCTTTCAAGATTTTATGATTTTATTTAATGGAAATAATTGATTCTATTTTTTCATTTTATTTTAGTGAAAATTATTTTTCAAATAAAATGGTTTTTTGGTAATTGAAATGAGGTTTTAAATAAAAATGGAAATTTTATCTGAAATGTCTTTTCATATGGTTTTAAAAGAGTTTTTAAATGGGATTTATGATAAAAGTGGATTATTAATGAAATTTTAATTGAGAATTATATGAAATAGGTGAGCCTAATACAAGTTATACAAAGGATTGAGTGCTATTATTGGTTACATGTGAGCGTGATATTGCTTATATGGAGCGTTATTCCCCATTATAGACCAGGAAGAATGGGTGAGGCATATATAGCTTATACTAAGAGTGATCCCCATTATAACTCTCTAATTCATTGGGTAATGATTCTATTACATGTTGGAAATTTGGTTATAATAATTAAAATAGGACTAGAAGGGTTATATGAATATTATGGTCTAAGTTACCAACAACTGTTTTAATTGATTGTTGGGGATTTTAAAGGATTTATTTAAGAAAAAAATTTGTGGGTTTTTTATTATATATATAAAAAAATTACTTCTTATATGCATAAAAAATTGAATTTAAATTTAAAATTTAAATGTGTTTTTTTACTGGACTAATGGTTTTATTTATTTTTTATGTCCCTTTTTAAGATTTTTTCATCACATCACATTTGAAAATGTTTTTTATAAGGTTTCAAGATGGGTAAGGGAAATAAAAAAGTCAAGTTAGAAATTGGGGGGATTTTATATTAAAGTAAATAATGACTTATTTTTAATGTTTTATATTATGGGATAAATGGATACTAATATGAATTGTCCACCTTTTATTTCATGGTTTTTTTGTATGAGTTAATACATAATTCTATAAAACTCTAAAACTGAAAGGATCCTCAAGTTTAATATAATGAAATCTTAACATAATAATCAATATTATATAATATTTCATGCCATGAAATTATAATTTCAAAGAAAACATTGAGTTATTATTCCTCTTTCATTATAACTGCAATATTTTAGAGATAGAGGTCCCACCTTTTTCTTCAATGAGCACCTTCACATGAAAATAAACAATAAAATCACCCCATAAGTTGGAAAAATAATCATCAATGAGGAATTTGGGGGCCTAAAATTTGGTTTCATGGATGCTTCATCATCCTTGTTTTGAAAAAATGGTTGTTTTTTCATTATAATCTTATGGTACTGCTTCGATTAGTCAATGCAACTGGCTGGAATGTGGCATTGGGGGATCAATGGTTAGTGATTCTTCTCGCAGACAAGAACCTAGTGGGTGGGTTAAATAGATTTTGCTTAGATATTGATTTCTTTACCAGTACTGATCTATGAATTTCTCAGATCTATATGTTTTTGAGAAACGTCAACTCTAGTTTAGAATTCATCTTCTCCCTCATGATGGTGAGTTATTATTATTCCCCGATAGGCACACTCAGTTTCTTCATGTCTTGATGTTTCATTTTTAGGTTGATTCCTCATGTGATTTAACTAGAGCTTCAACCTCACCATTACAAGTGCGGTTGGTTATCCATATAATTCATATTCATAGACAAGGATGGATCTGAGTTCCTTACTCAGGTTATCATTCTTTTATTGTGGTAGCTTGGAGGCTTTAATGGTGATAATTATAGTAGGGTGATTTATCTTCTTACTTTAGTGTGTCATCTCTGGTTCACAGGTGGTCTCATTCGACAACCTCAATCATTCATGGTGAATCACTCTAAAGGAATCATATATTTGGAATCCCCTATCATAGATCCCCAATTCGGTCAGATCAAATTTTTTATGGAAGAAAAGTTCATTTCATGAATTCTACGAGATTCCTTCTAATGGTACATTATAGTTATGTTTTTGTGTTCATTCAATTTAAAGGAACGGTTGAAAAATGTTTACTCAAGTAAGAGTAGGTAAAATTTTGTGTTCGATCTTGGAATTTTTGAAATTTCAACACATATAGATCAATCGTGCATAAAAACACACATATTAAATATATAAATAAATTATTGAACATATAAAATTATAAAACTAAAAATATATTCAAAAACATAAATTAAGTAAAAATAAAATTAAATTTATACAAAAAAGTTAAAAAATTGAAATAAAATTGAATAAATAAACTCATGTTTCATTATATAATTAATTTATTAACTAATTAATAAATAAAAGAATAACAAAAGAACTAAAATGTGAGTTAATGTAATAAATGTTTTATTTACATAGGATGTGGAATTTAAAATTAAAATTAACAATTCCAAAAATAATGAAATACTAAAAATAAATGAAATATAAATAAAATTAAATGAAGTAATTAATTAAAAAACAATTTTAAATATTTAATAAATAAAAAATAAAATTAACAGAATAAATCAATTGATTCAACACACATAATACCAAAATTTAATAGATTTTTTTTTTAAAATTAATAAATCAAACCTCTAAATTATTAATAAATCAATAAAAAAATTATAAATATAATGATTAATTTGATTAATTTTATAATTTTTTTACAAAATTATTAACGGCACAATAATTAACTAAATTAACCCAAATTTGGACATAATACAAAATTATTAAACACCAAATTTAAAGGGAAAATTATATGTATTAATATCCACATAAAATTCACCCACACATAAGACGTTGGTTGTCATTGAGAATTCATTTTTTCCAATTTATCAGAAGAAAATAATTTCAAAATTTGAATGTTGAGATTCCATAACAGATCATTTTGAAAAATTATTATTTTCCATGGACTATTTCATAAAATAAATGTTATTTTAACTTCTAAAAACAATAGTTTTGATCAAAAATAGGTTTTGGTTTTACAAAAATGATTGAGATTGGAAATATTGAAATTTTTTAACAAATCATCACTTTTAATTTAACTAAGACTTCCAAACATCTCATTACCTTTAGGTGAACAGACACAAATAAATAGAATACATAATAAGTATACCCTTTATTTGTATTAGAAAGTTAAATAATTACACACAAGATAAATATATCATAAAATAGATTACTTTATATGAAAAAAAATGAATAAAAGAATTGAGTCTCAACCGAGAATTGGATTTTCATTACATAGATTAGGTAAAGGTATATCTCCAATTTTAAAATCTAGCTAAGAGATTCGAAACCAATAATTATTGTAAATACTACTCCAAAATTGTATCCAAATTAATTTCAAGAGATCAATAAATTGCTGAAATTGATTAATTCATTTAACCTTCCTTAAGAGGAATGATATATTTTAAAAATTATAAAAAAATTAATACCTTCAAAAAGAAATTTGGAAATTCAAGAACATAAAATAATAAAATATAAAATTTTTTAAAAAGTTTTTTAAATAAAAAATATTATAGATAAAATAAAACTCATCCCTAACACTTAAAAACAACTTTGTCCTTAAATTTTACTCTTACGCTGAAAGAAAACAATTTTGACTGTGTGTGACTCCCAAGGATTTTCAATTTGATAGTGAATCATTCATATTTAAGGGCCACAATTCAGCTCAATAATTATTTTTCCATGCAAAAAAATAATCACATCATACAGAAATGATACTTACTTGTATCTATTATAATATTAAACAAAGAAATAAAAAATATAAAAGTTTCATTCTATAATTGAGTTCAATAATAAATTTCAATGAAATGGTAAAAAATTCTTAGAATTGGATCAACATAACTTTAAGAGAGTTATTCTATGATTAACCGAGCTTTATGGAGATTTCAATAATTACGACATGATTAAAAAAATTGATTCTATTTACAATTCATAGTCACCCAAAAAATCATTAAATGGAAATCAATGGGGGGAATAAAATTAAGGAAATATAAAAAATTACTCCCCTCATTTATAGTCTATTTATATCACCCCAGGACCCACACTCTCAGGTCCTATGTTGAAATCTATAACTTTACATTTCCATATTTGATTCTGATTGTTGTGATCCAAAATATTTTATCTAAACCATAATACATAAAAATTGAAAACTTGGATAACATAAAACATCTAGGACATTTTGTGTTTAGTGTTTTTGATAATTAGGAAAACCTCTTACGAAAAGAAATCATATTGACTTGGACTCATTAATAACTTGTTCATAAAGTTGAACATTATCTCCTATTGTAAAATAATTTTACTATTTCACATTATGCCATGAATATAATCCTTCTCAAATCATTTATATAATTTTGTAGTTCAACCTCATTCTTTACTACATGGGGAAAAGGAAACATAAGAAGGGTTAGTCTAAATTATTTGAAAGGGTAAACATAAGCATTAAAATTTAATTTAATCAATGGGAATAATAGTGAATATGGGTATTATGAAATAATCCAAGTCAATGAGTGAATCAAAATGGATCTAATACCCATAAATAATTGGATCATAAAATATGAAAACAAGGAAAAGAGAAATGTCATCATAATCAATAATAATAATCCTTTTGATATGAATCTCATTCATTAAAAACATTGTAATACTATTGAAATCATAATGAAAACATTTAGTTTCTTGGAAAATTAAATTCACTTCACTCTTAGAATCAATCTTATAAATGGAATAACAATATAGTCATCATCCAAACCAAATTCATTGGTGGGATATCATGAACCCACCCATCATTGGTTTATCACATAACCTCCCGAAATTGGTTTATCATAAAACAAACAATTATTGGTTTATCATGGAAATTTCCATCAATATTTTACCATGGAACCACCCATAAAAATTTTCAAGTACCATTAAAAATTCATAACATATAAAATCATGCATTTCATCTTAAACATAGGGAAATAACCATTATCCCATTCATAACACAATTAATCCTTGGAAAGAAATGGGTTATATAAATGATCTCTTTGAAAAAATATTATAACTTGGAGAATAAATGAGTTTCATAACAATATCTTTGGAACATGGTTATCTCATTGAGAAGAAACAGCTTCAATAAAAATCACACTGAAACATAATTAACCTGTAGAAAAGAAATGGATTCCAAAAAAATAACTTTGAAACAAGTTAATCTCATGGATGTTAAATATTTTTCTTAACAATATATTTAAATAATTATTAACCCATTAAATAGAAATGGGTTCCATAACAATCTCTTTAGGACATGATAAATCCATATAAAAGAAACTAGTTTCATAATAGTCTCTTTGAAACATGATGAACCCATAGAAAAAAAATGTTTCCATAAAAATGTTAATAGTGAATAATATACCTATTTAGAGGAATTTATTTTCATAAAACTCTCTTTGAAACTTGATTAACCCATGATTAATAAATGGTTTCCATAACAATCTCTTTGAAACATGGTTATCCCATTGAATGAAACGGGTTCCATTACAAAATAATTTAAAAAATCTTAATTCATATTGAGATGTACGTAATATGATATTATTAAAAAATATTCCCACTGGGTAATAACTAACAACATGGTTTATTGATGTTGACGAATGGAAATTCCCTTCAAATTCTATTAAAAACATTATTATGGAAAATAATCTTTTAACATTCCAATGTGTCTCGTACCAATTTGAAACCTATAAATCTAAATCACCAAGAAGAAATGATGTTAAATGAAAATTTATAAATCAGTATAATATAGATATTCATGATATACCATGTTAAATTATTAGTATATACACCTCATAAAATAATATAGTTTTATAACACAACAAACAACTCAAAGAAGGAATGTTGTGACAAAATTCAATTTCTGGTTTGGTAACTTCGAAACCATAAACCCCATGAAATAGAGATCATAAAATGGATTTTTAGTCCCTATAAATTAGTTTTCATAATAATAAAATAAATTCATGGTAATTATATACACCACATAACAAAAATAATTGGAGGATATTGAATAAGTGTCACCAAAATAAAAGTGAAACTTGAAATCCCCTTACCTTAAGTATGATTCGTCATACATGTTCTTTATATTCCTGAATAAAAAATATATGTTAATTATTTACATGACTTATAAACCTTTACTTTTTTATTATTACTTTTATTTCATATATAACCAAGTTATATATAATTAATTAATCTTTTAAGATTAAGTCGGTTGTTTTGACCATATTTGGCTAATGTCTAAAAATAGACTTTTGGATGTTGACTAATGAAAATTTGGTCATTAATTAAACATATACAGAATAATTGTTATGAAATAATCATTATATGAATTCATGAATTATTATTTTAAAACAAATAATAGAAGATAGTTATGAAAAATGAAATAACATTACAATCAAGGAGACGGTAGGTCATACGTATGCATGAGTAACATTCCCATTTTTTCAATGATCATTATGGAAAGTAGGTAAGTAACATTTATCGTTAAACAATGGAAATTATATCATAAATAATACTTTAATAAATAATACAAACATGTTGGCAAGAAATAATTCAAGGTAACATTTCATTGTTTTTGTGTTGTTTCTGTTTGTTGACAACGAAGGATTCCAAGGTCATTTATGGAGTTTGAGATATATTGTTGATACGAATAAGTGAAAAATATTGAGGTCAAGGTAATGGATGATCTGTAGGTGGAAAAAATATTTCATATACAAGGTGGAATTTTTTTCCCGGTGTTTGACAAATTTTTGTGTCCCAAATCTATAGAATGGAGAATGTTTTTTTCGAAAAGGATGTTTTTCACAACAGTGAAGGATTCTTCTAAGGTTGTGCGCTAGTGAATAATCACGATCTATACATAAAAATATATAAATGAAAAAAATAAAGAAAAATATTTTTTTGTGATAGTCGGTTTGCGCACATCTGTTAATTAAAGATGAATTGAATGGCGTGGAAGAGTATTACATTCCCAATGTGACATCAAATATGTTTTTACCTAGTTGGGTGAAATATTAAACATGCAAAAGAAGATGCATGTGGATCTTGCATGTAGGGTCATCTAGGTCTATAAATATGCAGCTACCCCCATAATTCATTATCTCAACCCTTAGATAAATATAGTTATCTCAATCTTGTAAAAGTTGTGTTAAAAAAGAGTTTCATTTAAAGTGATTTTTGTATAAAATTATTTGCATATAAGATTAAGGTTTTCTCGAAAATCATAAAACATGAATGCAAGACACCCAAAAGTTGGGTGAAAGATTGTAGGTTCTTAGTAAAAATGTGGTAAAGGGATATTCATCAAGTCGATGAATGAGGAACTTAATGATTCACTAAATTAGGTGTCAAACATATTGATTCAATAAATAAAAAGTTGATATTCTGAAAAATCATTTAGCATACTTCAATTGAGAGATAGGTGAGCATTTATATTGTGATGGATTTTAAACTAGGAGGGATAGTGGGTCTGCTATGAACAATGTAAATAGTAGAGCACTTTTAGTGTATTTCATACATCATCACATTGTCTTTGTATGCACCTTGGACATAGCCTAGTGGAGGTGAACCGATTAATTTTTTTTATTTTGAATTCCTTATTTTTTGTTCATACAATTCTATGATAAAGAGAAAGAAGATCATTCTGTTTAACAACAAAATAAGATTTCAAGGGGCAGTCATCTTAATCTATTGTACCCTAATTCAACACCCTCCCCCACCACCAAGGTATTTAATCTATTTTGGATAAAAATACTTATATATATTATTCTTGTGAAGTAGTGGTGAGGAAATTAAAATCCCACCACTTTGAGGATTTAGTAGTGCACAAGTCCACAAATGATGTCATAACATTTTCTATGTGTCAAAAGGTAAAAAATAAAGTGATATATTATATTTCTAGAAATATAATTAAGTAATTAATTTCATATATATTTCATTTATATCACATATTTTTTTAAACCCATCCTTAATACATTATAACGACCCATACTTTACATACATTGTTTATACATCAAAATTGAAGCACACTTATTACAACATATGACAAAACCACAAAGGACCGTATAGGTATAGTGTCTTTAGAAACTGGGAAACATAAACAACTGGTTCATAAATCTTCTACAGTGTCTCCCATTTATTTCATCATATCTAGGGTCCCTTTTAGCATATTCTACTTAATATCCATCTTCCTGGCCTGGGGAAAAGAAAACATAAAAGGGTGAGCTCAAATGCTCAGCAAGGGCAAATAAAGGAAATAAAAATCATATCATATCTTTATGAAAATGAAAACCTGCAAAAGAGATCATAATATCTTAACATGTAATAAATCATAGAATTGAAAATGAGATCCCCATAATCATAACATAAAACTTGAAACTTTGTGGCATGCACACATAATCATGGAAAATCATTTCTTGTTAGTCATGACTCATTGCCAAGACTATCTTAGTGGGCAAAGTCCCTTTCTGAACCGAGTTCACTCCTCGTTTCAGTCCTGTATTATAACGACCCATACTTTACATACATTTTTAATACTTCAAAATTGAAGCACACTTATTACAACATATGACAAAACCACAAAGGACCGTATAGGTATAGTGTCTTTAGAAACTGGGAAACATAAACAACTGGTTCATAAATATTCTACAGTGTCTCCAATTTATTTCATCATATCTAGGGTCCCTTTTAGCATATTCTACTTAATATCCATCTTCCTGGCCTGGGGAAAAGAAAACATAAAAGGGTGAGCTCAAATGCTCAGCTAGGGAAAATAAAGGAAATAAAAATCATATCATATCTTTATGAAAATCAAAACCTGCAAAAGAGATAATAATATCTTAACATGGAATAAATCATAGAAGTGAAAATGAGATCCCCATAATCATAACATAAAACTTGAAACTTTGTGGCATGCACACATAATCATTGAAAATCATTTCTTGTTAGTCATGACTCATTGCCAAGACTATCTTAGTGGACAAAGTCCCTTTCTGAACCGAGTTCACTCCTCGTTTCAGTCCTGTATCACTGAACCGAAATAACCTTCCGTTCCAGCCATGTCTATCTCATGAGATATAAAATCTTTACCCAATGCATTGGAGGGAGATATAGGTCCCACCCATCTTATAATGAATCCTTTCTTATGTGTGCCACATAATCATAAATCATACATCATCGCATAACACATGTAACAAAAATGGGATTCTTGAAACATCATGACATCATAAAACAAACCATATAAGGTAAATGACATAATAAATATAATCCCTCACAACATAATCAAATCAATGTAATAATAGGGATAAAAACAGAACCCTATATTATCTTAGATGGAAAATAATTTTGATAAAACATTTGAACTCCATTCTTGAGGAAAATATCCTTTCTTCTTCAAAAAAACATTTTTCCTTTCATAACATGTCATACATCTTTAAAATAAAAGAAGTTGATTACAAATAAACTTGAAAACTTGTAAAGGAAGCATCTTGGAGTCAATGTTTTAAAAATCCATTCATGCCGTATAAGTTAAAAAAAACATTCTTCGTACTTTTGTCGGAAAAGTCAAAAAGTACCTCGTATGAAAAAACGACAAAAGATTCCTTTCATACATATTACTAAAAACTCACCGAAGGGTAAAAATGGATTTAAACAATTGTAGGTGGATGGAAATAATATTACATATTGATGAAACATGGATGTGGATGATAAAATACACCCCAGTAATTACCAAAGTAAAAACAATCTTGGATAAAAGTGAGATTGTGATATTTCCCTTACCTTAGGTCCGATTTGCTTTGTTCGTGTCCGAAGCTCCTGTATAATGGTTTAAATAATGTTATTGACTTATTCCATAATCATACATATTGATATGATATCATATATGGTCATATTATTAGCTTCTTGTTAGTAATATTTCATTGTTACTTGTTACTCGGGTCTTTATAACTTTTTGTTCTTATGCGTGTTTTGTCGAATAAATTCTTATTCTTATCTTTAGGTTATAGATAATTCATTTACAGAATGGTATTAGTGCAGTATATACCATATTCATTCATTCAATTCATTTCATTTATATAATCATTATGAAATGAATATCATGTAGAACGAGTCGCATCACATCGTGGAGACGGTATTCCGTACGTACGCACGAGTGATGATATCGTTCCTATGTTCGTGGAATTGTATTGGAGTATATATATATTATTTCAGTATCAATATTACTTTATAATAATCATAAATAGTTACTCATTACACCATTATACCCATCCTTGTAAAGTGATGGTGGAAAAATAGATTACACCACGGCGTGGAGACGGTATTCCGTACGTACGCACGCGCGGTGATTTCTTTTTCCGTAGGATGGATAGATTGTGAAATAGGGTTGTTTCATACTTATAATAAAATATCAGTATATTAGTAATACTGATGTTATTACTTCATAATGAAACAACCTAAAAAGAAGAAGTGGAAGAAGAAATAAAGATGAAAGAATTGGTAACGGTAATTACCTCTTCTTTGAAGCACCTCTTTGAGACCTCCTCTTAGGGCACTAAATTTTGTCTTTGAGGAAGACCAGAACCTCTAGGATGTTTCTAGGGAAGTGGAGAAGGGAAAATATCAGGGGTTGGCCGAGCTTGAGTGCTCAAATTGGTGTGAGGAGGAGGGGGAGGAGGTGCCCTTTTATAAGGGAGGAGAGGGGCACCTTAGGAATATCTCAAAATATTATTTTATATTAAAGTCAAAATCGGTTTATAATGGCTCCAAAGGGTCTTATTTCTACGATAAGGTGGGGATGGGCCTAAATCCTATCAACCAATAGGATTTAGACAAGTTTAAGGTATTATTTTAACCTTATCAATTAGATTTAACTCTAAGTTAAATAATTTAACTTTTACCATGTATTTTTGTTTTCTTTCACTATATGGTTAATAAACGTACTATAACATGGCAAAAGAACCCCAAATTGTTTATTATTAATATATATATCCTTATCTAAGTCATTTGGCCGAACCTTAGATTTTTAGGAATAAAATAACAATTAATAATATAATATTTGATTTAAAAACTATTTTGTGTCAATTTTGACACTATTTGATATATGATTTTTGTGAAAGTCATAACAGAATTATATGTTCGAACCAAGTTGATTAAATCAACATTAATATATCATAGTAACCTAGAAAATTAGTGGAATTCATAAAAAGTCTTAAATTACATTTATTTTGGTGTTTATATTATCAATTATGTCAATATTTCATTAATAAGATAATTACTGCATCATCTTTGTGTTATAAATAAATTACATTATTTGATGTCTAAAAATTACAAATAAAATACCATCATGTAGGAAATCTTTTTATCTTTCTAATGAATATTTACAATAGAATTTATCTTATGTATAACCCCATATTATAAATGATTTACTTATTAAACTTTGATTTTAACTATTTTAACCCTTCTTTAAATAAATTAATAATAAATGTCCTAATATAATCCAAGTGGGCCTAAATGGTAATATTTTATTCCTAAGTTTGTTTTTGGTCGAATTACACTTTTCCAATAGAATTAGGACATGTGTTAGGGTAATAGTAATATCATATTTACCCTTAGTTACCCTATTTACTATTAACCGCGGTAAAAAAGTAAAAAGTTACTATTCACCAAAAAATTATTTTTATCTCATTGAACCACATTTTACTTACTGATATCAACCGTGTATGCTGGATTTTTAGAAATTCCATTCACAGAAGTGGTAAAATTAAGTTTTATGCAAAATTCGGTTTTTAACCTACCACTTAGTGGTTTCACTATTCATCAAAAATTGAAAGTTTTCAGAAAAATACCAAAATTTCACCCTAGGCTAATTTCGATATTCTGAGTCCAAAAATGAAGTCCATTTTGAAAAATAAAATTTATAAAATTTCAAAAAGTGGTTATTACTATTCATAACGGCTAGTTTTAATAGCATATTGTTGTTTAGTGAAACTCGGTATTGCGTACGACGCAAGCTATCGAGGAAGGTCGCGATTGCGTGTAAAGCAAGCCAAGCAAGTGTTGTGTAGAAAAAGATCCCTTTGATGATTTATATAACATAAAAGTCTCGGGTGTTACATTCTACCCCCCTTAAAAAGAATTTCACCCTCGAAATTCGTCACTTTGTAACAAACAGATGAGGATACTTCTCCCTCATCATATCCTCAAGCTCCCATGTAGCTTCTTCAAGTTGGTGGTTCCTCCATAAAACTTTCACCAATCGAGTGGTCTTGTTTCGTAGGACTTTTTCACTAAGATCCAGAATCTCTATCGGCTGTTCTTCATAAGAAAGATCTTGCTCCAGCGGTACCACTTCTGAGCTGAGTACATGTGAAGGATCTGGTATGTACTTTCTCAGGAGAGATACGTGGAACACATCGTGAACTTGAGAGAGATTCGGTGTAAGCGTCAATCGGTAAGCTACCTTCCCAACATGATCCAGTATTTCAAAAGGACCGATATATCTAGGGCTCAACTTCCCCTTCTTTCCAAATCTCATAACCCTCTTCCAGGGAGATATTCGTAAGAACACTTTATCACCTACTTCAAACTCTAGGTCTTTTCTTCTGTTGTCGGCATAACTTTTCTGTCGACTCTGAGCTGCTCTTATGTGTTGTTGAATAGATCTGACCTTTTCTGCCATTTCATCAACGAGATCAGGTCCTAATAGCTTTCTTTCCCCAACTTCATCCCAGCAAGTTGGAGTCCTGCATTTCTTTCCATAGAGAGCTTCATAATGAGCCATCTGAATACTGGAGTGAAAGCTATTATTATAAGAAAATTCCACCAAAGGTAGGTGTTGATCCCAACCTCCTTTGAAATCCATAGAGCAAGCTCTCAACATATCTTCTAGGGTTTGAATTGTTCTCTCAGACTGACCGTCTGTCTGGGGATGATAAGCAGTGCTGAAACTCAACTCTGTATCCAGAGTATGCTGAAGACTTCGCCAGAACTTCGAGGTAAATCTCGGATCTCGATCAGATATAATAGAAAGTGGTACTCCATGCAATCTTACCACTTCCTTTACATATATCCTGGCAAGCTGATCTAGAGAGAAATCCTCTCTAATAGCAATGAAGTGTGCAGACTTTGTAAGACGATCAACTATGACCCAGATAGCATTATTGCCTTTGGATGTTTTAGGAAGTCCTGTGAAAAAGTCCATAGTGATGTTTTCCCATTTCCATTCGAATATGGGTAATGGTTGTAACATCCCCTTAGACTTCTGTCTCTCAGCTTTAACTTGTTGACAAACCAAGCATCGAGAGACATATTCAGCAACATCTCTTTTCATGCCATCCCACCAGAAGTACTCTTTCAGGTCCCTATACATCTTCGTGCTTCCAGGATGAATTGAGAATGAAGAACTATGAGCCTCATCCAGCAGCTCCTTCTTTAATTCGTGGATGGAAGGAACACAAACCCGATTCCTGAACTTTATTATCCCATCACAATCAAGGTTGAATTCTGGAACATTTCTTACCTTCTTTTGTAACTCAACATCTTCTTTCTGTGCCTCTTTAATCTTCACATGTATAGAGGGTTGAAAATTCATTTGAGAAAGATAAGATTTTTCCCCTTCCATTATAATTCCAAGATCCATCCTTTGTAAATCCATAAATATTGGATCCTTTGTGATCCTCATCATGGATAAACTAGCATGGTCTTGTCGACTTAATGCATCTGCCACCTTGTTTGCTTTCCCAGGGTGGTAATGGATTGAGCAGTCATAATCCTTAATCAGCTCCAACCATCTTCTTTGACGCATATTCAGCTCCTTTTGTGTGAAAATATACTTTAAAATTTTATGATCAGTATAAATATCACACCTTTCACCATAAAGGTAATGCCTCCAAATCTTTAATGCCAAGATTACCGCAGCCAACTCCAAATCATGTGTTGGGTAATTTTGCTCATGGATTTTCAACTGTCGTGAGGCATAAGCTATCACCATATCATTTTGCATAAGAACACACCCCAATCCCTTCTTGGATGCATCACTGTAGATCACAAACCTTTCTCCACTACAAGGCAGTGTGAGCACAGGTGCACTGGATAACCTTCTTTTCAACTCCTTGAAATTCTCTTCACATTCCTCTGTCCAGACAAACTTAACTCCCTTCCGAGTCAACTTGGTGATTGGATTAGATAATCGTGAAAAATCTTTTACAAAACGTCGATAATATCCAGCCAAACCAAGAAAACTTCGGATCTCAGTTACTGTTGTTGGTCTTGACCATCTTTTGATAACCTCTGTTTTTGCTGGATCCACAGATATCCCCTCTTTTGAGATTATATGACCCAAAAATGCAACTTTTTGAAGCCAAAATTCACACTTGGTAAATTTGGCATAAAGCTTCTCCTTTCTCAGGGTCTTCAATATAATTCTCAAGTGATCTTCATGCTCTTCCTTGCTCTTTGAATAGACAAGAATATCGTCTATAAAGACTACCACAAATTGATCAAGATAGTCTCTAAAGACTCTATTCATTAGATCCATGAAGATAGCAGGGGCATTAGTAAGACCAAATGGCATTACTATAAATTCATAGTGTCCATACCTTGTACGGAAAGTCGTCTTTGGTATATCCTCCCTTTTGACCCTTAATTGATGATATCCTGAACGAAGATCAATCTTGGAAAAGTATTGAGCTCCGCGTAGTTGGTCAAATAAGTCATCAATGCGTGGGAGAGGATATTTGTTCTTGATAGTGATCTTGTTAAGTTCTCGATAATCAATGCAAAGTCTCATTGATCCATCTTTCTTCTTAACAAATAGAACAGGTGCTCCCCAAGGTGACGCACTAGGGCGTATGAATCCCTTATCAAGATTCTCTTGGAGTTGCTTCTTCAATTCCTGCAACTCAATTGGGGCCATTCTATAAGGTGTCTTTGAAATAGGCAAAGCACCCGGTACGAGTTCTATTGAAAACTCAACTTCACGATTTGGTGGAAGACCCGGCAATTCCTCCGGAAAGACATCATCAAACTCCCGTACAATGGGAATATTCTTAATCGTGAGTTTCTCACCAACCATTTGAGATAAATAACCTTCATTTAGTGGAATCAATACCCATAAGATGGAAGAAATTTCCACTGGAAGGTTATGTTCATCCTTGCATTGATAGACGATCGTAGATTGATCTGGAATATGAAATGTGAATTCCCTTCTTTGGCAATCGATATGAGCTCCATGTAGAGAAAGCCAATCCATGCCAATAATCACATCAAATTCCACTAAAGGAAGGATCAAAAGATTTGCAGGAAGCACTTTCCCACAAACTTCGATCGGAGAAGAATTATAAACTTTTGATGCGATTGATGTGCCATTAGGTGTTGTCACAGCTAACTCAACATCTAATTGTTGAGGTAATACGGTTATACCCTTAGAAAAGTCTTCAGCAATAAAAGAGTGGGTGGATCCAGAATCAAATAAAACATTTGCTACTTTAGAGTGGATGGTAAGTGTACCTTTCACCAGATCGTTATCGTACTCAACATCGCTGATAGAAATTGCATGTGACATTCCTTTGTCTTTAGCCTTAAGAGTTTGTTGACGTCGACCATCATCATCAACCCTTGGATTTGGGCATTGATTGGCATAATGCCCCATCTCCTTGCACATGAAACATTGAAGTGTAGTAGGTTCATTCTGTGTATCCCATCCTTTGTTTGCGTCATTAGACATCTTCTTCCCATTATCACGGTATTCAAATGCCCGATGACCTTCCTTTCCACATTTAAAACATTTACTTGTCCCTTTAAGACAAATCCCTCCATGTTTATTTCCACACTTTGAGCATAAGGGAAAGTTCATCTTCTTTTCAGTGTGCTCTTTAGAGTTTCCTTTGAATTCCATCTTCCTCTTCTTATCAAACCCATGCGACTAATGGGTTACTCCAATCTCCATCTCGACTTTGAGAGCACATCGAACGATTTCCTCGTAGCTATTGAAGTCCCTTATGGCTAACGCCGTTCGAAGACTTGTTTTTAAGCCACTAAAGAATCAATCGATATTACTCTCAGGTTGGATAATAATACCAGAAGCGTACCTTGCAAGTCTTGTAAAATTTGCTTCATAGGTACCAACAGATTCATCATCCCTTTGCTTCAGTTCAAGAAACTCTTTCTCCATCTTTGTTCCGAGAATACGAGCGAAGTACTTATTGAAAAATAAGTTCTTGAACTCGTCCCATTCCATAGACTCAATTTCATCCCTTTTCCTCGTATTCTTAACAAGATTCCACCATTGATCAGCATCTCCTTCCAAACGATACACTGCTAGGATGACTTTATCATGTTCTGAACATTCAAGAACTGGAAATATCTTTTCAGTAGTACTAATCCATTATTCAGCAACTAATGGATCAGTAGACCCGCTGAAAGAAGGTGGACGCTGCCTCATGAAGGATTCAACAGAATGTTGCTCCCTCCTTTGCTCATTTGGAAATCCTGCATGATTCATAGCTTGAGAAAGTTGTGTGAGCATGGCTACAAGATTTTGCATTCCAGCTCCCATATCGTTTGGTTGCTCAGGGGGACAATCATTGCATTGCCCATCGCATTCCGCATTAACACGGTTCCTTCGGGTTCTAGCCATTGACTAAAACCAAGAAGAATAGTGTGAGCAACACTAATTATAATAGGAAACCACATAATTCAAGAATAAAATTTTCATGCTTAAGGTCTTATCCTAGGTTATTCATGGCCATTTCTAAGATTGTGTTCTATGGTTAGACTTATCCTTAGGGTTCTTACTAAGGCTTTCACATCCTAGTTTCCAAAGGTTGACTATAGCCTCCCCCTGATACCAACTATAATGACCCATACTTTACATACATTGTTAATACTTCAAAATTGAAGCACACTTATTACAACATATGACAAAACCACAAAGGACCGTATAGGTATAGTGTCTTTAGAAACTGGGAAACATAAACAACTGGTTCATAAATCTTCTACAGTGTCTCCCATTTATTTCATCATATCTAGGGTCCCTTTTAGCATATTCTACTTAATATCCATCTTCCTGGCCTGGGGAAAAGAAAACATAAAAGGGTGAGCTCAAATGCTCAGCAAGGGAAAATAAAGGAAATAAAAATCATATCATATCATTATGAAAATCAAAACCTGCAAAAGAGATCATAATATCTTAACATGGAATAAATCATAGAAGTGAAAATGAGATCCCCATAATCATAACATAAAACTTGAAACTTTGTGGCATGCACACATAATCATGGAAAATCATTTCTTGTTAGTCATGACTCATTTCCAAAACTATCTTAGTGGACAAAGTCCCTTTCTGAACCGAGTTCACTCCTCGTTTCAGTCCTGTATCACTGAACCAAAATAACCTTCCGTTCCAGCCATGTCTATCTCATGAGATATAAAATCTTTACCCAATGCATTGGAGGGAGATATAGGTCCCACCCATCTTATAATGAATCCTTTCTTATGTGTGCCACATAATCATAAATCATACATCATCTCATAACACATGTAACAAAAATGGGATTCTTGAAACATCATGACATCATAAAACAAACCATATAAGGTAAATGACTTAATAAAAATAATCCCTCACAACATAATCAAATCAATGTAATAATAGGGATAAAAACAGAACCCTATATTATCTTAGATGGAAAATAATTTTGATAAAACATTTGAACTCCATTCTTGAGGAAAATATCCTTTCTTCTTCAAAAAAACATTTTTCCTTTCATAAAATGTCATACATCTTTAAAATAAAAGAAGTTGATTACAAATAAACTTGAAAACTTGTAAAGTAAGCATCTTGGAAACAATGTTTTAAAAATCCATTCATGTCGTATAAGTTAAAAAAACATTCTTCGTACTTTTGTCGGAAAAGTCAAAAAGTACCTCGTACGAAAAAACGACAAAAGATTCCTTTCAAACATATTACTAAAAACTCACCGAAGGGTAAAAATGGATTTAAACAATTGTAGGTGGATGGAAATAATATTATATATTGATGAAACATGGATGTGGATGATAAAATACACCCCAGTAATTACCAAAGTAAAAACAATCTCGGATAAAAGTGAGATTGTGATATTTCCCTTACCTTAGGTCCGATTTGCTTTGTTCGTGTCCGAAGCTCCTGTATAATGGTTTAAATAATGTTATTGACTTATTCCATAATCATACATATTGATATGATATCATATATGGTCATATTATTAGCTTCTTGTTAGTAATATTTCATTGTTACTTGTTACTCGGGTCTTTATAACTTTTTGTTCTTATGCGTGTTTTGTCGAATAAATTCTTATTCATGTCTTTAGGTTATATATAATTCATTTACAGAATGGTATTAGTGCAGTATATACCATATTCATTCATTCAATTCATTTATATAATCATTATGAAATGAAGATCATGTAGAACGAGTCGCATCACATCGTGGAGACGGTATTCCGTACATACGCACGAGTGATGATATCGTTCCTATGTTCGTGGAATTGTATTGGAGTATATATATATTATTTCAGTATCAATATTACTTTATAATAATCATAAATAGTTACTCATTACACCATTATACCCATCCTTGTAAAGTGATGGTGGAAAAATAGATTACACCACGGCGTGGAGACGGTATTCCGTACGTACGCACGCGCGGTGATTTCTTTTTCCGTAGGATGGATAGATTGTGAAATAGGGTTGTTTCATACTTATAATAAAATATAAGTATATGAGTAATACTGATGTTATTACTTCATAATGAAACAACCTAAAAAGAAGAAGTGGAAGAAGAAATAAAGATGAAAGAATTGGTAACGGTAATTACCTCTTCTTTGAAGCGCCTCTTTGAGACCTCCTCTTAGGGCACTAAAATTGGTCTTTGAGGAAGACCAGAACCTCTAGGATGTTTCTAGGGAAGTGGAGAAGGGAAAATTTCAGGGGTTGGCCGAGCTTGAGTGCTCAAATTGGTGTGAGGAGGAGGGGGAGGAGGTGCCCTTTTATAAGGGAGGAGAGGGGCACCTTAGGAATATCTCAAAATATTATTTTATATTAAAGTCAAAATCGGTTTATAATGGCTCCAAAGGGTCTTATTTCGAAGATAAGGTGCGGATGGGCCGAAAGCCTATCAACCAATAGGATTTAGACAAGTTTAAGGTATTATTTTAACCTTATCAATTAGATTTAACTCTAAGTTAAATAATTTAACTTTTACCATGTCTTTTTTTTTTCTTTCACTATATGGTTAATAAACTTAGTATAACATGCCAAAAGAACCCCAAATTGTTTATTATTAATATATATATCCTTATCTAATTCATTTGGCCGAACCTTAGATTTTTAGGAATAAAATAACAATTAATAATATAATATTTTATTTAAAAACTATTTTGTGTCAATTTTGACACTATTTGATATATGATTTTTTTGAAAGTCATAACAGAATTATATGTTCGAAAAAAGTTGATTAAATCAACATTAATATATCATAGTAACCTATAAAATTAGTGTAATTCATAAAAAGGCTTAAATTACATTTATTTTGGTGTTTATATTATCAATTATGTCAATATTTCATTAATAAGATAATTACTGCATCATCTTTGTGTTATAAATAAATTAAATTATTTGATGTCTAAAAATTACAAATAAAATACCATCATGTAGGAAATATTTTTAGCTTTCTAATGAATATTTACAATAGAATTTATCTTATGTATAACCCCATATTATAAATGATTTACTTATTAAACTTTGATTTTAACTATTTTAACCCTTCTTTAAATAAATTAATAATAAATGTCCTAATCTAATCCAAGTGGGCCTAAATGGTAATATTTTATTCCTAAGTTTGTTTTTGGTCGAATTACACTTGTCCAATAGAATTAGTACATGTGTTAGGGTAATAGTAATATCATATTTACCCTTAGTTACCCTATTTACTATTAACCGCGGTAAAAAAGTAAAAAGTTACTATTCACCAAAAAATTATTTTTATCTCATTGAACAACATTTTACTTACTGATATCAACCGTGTCTGTCGGATTTTTCGAAGTTCCATACATAGAAGCGGTAAAATTAGGTTTTATGCAAAATTCGGTTTTTAACCTACCACTTAGTGGTTTCACTATTCATCAAAATTTGAAAGTTTTCAGAAAAATACCCAAATTTCACCCTAGGCTAATTTCGATATTCTGAGTCCAAAAATGAAGTCCATTTTGAAAAATAAAATTTATAAAATTTCAAAAAGTGGTTATTACTATTCATAGCGGCTAGTTTTAATAGCATATTGTTGTTTAGTGAAACTCGGTATTGCGTACGACGCAAGCTATCGAGGAAGGTCGCGATTGCGTGTAAAGCAAGCCAAGAAAGTGTTGTGTAGAAAAAGATCCCTTTGATGATATATATAACATAAAAGTCTCGGGTGTTACATGTATCACTGAACCGAAATAACCTTCCGTTCAAGCCATGTCTATCTCATGAGATATAAAATCTTTACCCAATGCATTGGAGAGAGATATAGGTCCCACCCATCTTATAATGAATCCTTTCTTATGTGTGCCACATAATCATAAATCATACATCATCGCATAACACATGTAACAAAAATGGGATTCTTGAAACATCATGACATCATAAAACAAACCATATAAGGTAAATGACTTAATAAAAATAATCCCTCACAACATAATCAAATCAATGTAATAATAGAGATAAAAACAGAACCCTATATTATCTTAGATGGAAAATAATTTTGATAAAACATTTGAACTCCATTCTTGAGGAAAATATCCTTTCTTCTTCAAAAAAACATTTTTCCTTTCATAACATGTCATACATCTTTAAAATAAAAGAAGTTGATTACAAATAAACTTGAAAACTTGTAAAGGAATCATCTTGGAAACAATGTTTTAAAAATCCATTCATGCCGTATAAGTTAAAAAAACTTTCTTCGTACTTTTGTCGGAAAAGTCAAAAAGTACCTCGTACGAAAAAACGACAAAAGATTCCTTTCATACATATTACTAAAAACTGACCGAAGGGTAAAAATGGATATAAACAATTGTAGGTGGATGGAAATAATATTACATATTGATGAAACATGGATGTGGATGATAAAATACACCCAAGTAATTACCAAAGTAAAAACAATCTCGGATAAAAGTGAGATTGTGATATTTCCCTTACCTTAGGTCCGATTTGCTTTGTTCGTGTCTGAAGCTCCTGTATAATGGTTTAAATAATGTTATTGACTTATTCCATAATCATACATATTGATATGATATCATATATGGTCATATTATTAGCTTCTTGTTAGTAATATTTCATTGTTACTTGTTACTCGGGTCTTTATAACTTTTTGTTCTTATGCGTGTTTTGTCGAATAAATTCTTAATCTTATCTTTAGGTTATAGATAATTCATTTACAGAATGGTATTAGTGCAGTATATACCATATTCATTCATTCAATTCATTTATATAATCATTATGAAATGAAGATCATGTAGAACGAGTCGCATCACATCGTGGAGACGGTATTCCGTACGTACGCACGAGTGATGATATCGTTCCTATGTTCGGGGAATTGTATTGGAGTATATATATATTATTTCAGTATCAATATTACTTTATAATAATCATAAATAGTTACTTATTACACCATTATACCCATCCTTGTAAAGTGATGGTGGAAAAATAGATTACACCACGGCGTGGAGACGGTATTCCGTACGTACGCACGCGCGGTGATTTCTTTTTCCGTAGGATGGATAGATTGTGAAATAGGGTTGTTTCATACTTATAATAAAATATAAGTATATGAGTAATACTGATGTTATTACTTCATAATGAAACAACCTAAAAAGAAGAAGTGGAAGAAGAAATAAAGATGAAAGAATTGGTAACGGTAATTACCTCTTCTTTGAAGCGCCTCTTTGAGACCTCCTCTTAGGGCACTAAAATTGGACTTTGAGGAAGACCAGAACCTCTAGGATGTTTCTAGGGAAGTGGATAAGGGAAAATTTCAGGGGTTGGCCGAGCTTTAGTTCTCAAATTGGTGTGAGGAGGAGGGGGAGGAGGTTCCCTTTTATAAGGGAGGAGAGGGGCACCTTAGGAATATCTCAAAATATTATTTTAAATTAAAGTCAAAATCGGTTTATAATGGCTCCAAAGGGTCTTATTTCGAAGATAAGGTGGGGATGGGCCGAAATACTATCAACCAATAGGATTTAGACAAGTTTAAGGTATTATTTTAACCTTATCAATTAGATTTAACTCTAAGTTAAATAATTTAACTTTTACCATGTCTTTTTGTTTTCTTTCACTATATGGTTAATAAACTTACTATAACATGCCAAAAGAACCCCAAATTGTTTATTATTAATATATATATCCTTATCTAAGTCATTTTGCCGAACCTTAGATTTTTAGGAATAAAATAACAATTAATAATATAATATTTGATTTAAAAACTATTTTGTGTCAATTTTGACATTATTTGATATATGATTTTTGTGAAAGTCATAACAGAATTATATGTTCGAACCAAGTTGATTAAATCAACATTAATATATCATAGTAACCTAGAAAATTAGTGGAATTCATAAAAAGTCTTAAATTACATTTATTTTTGTGTTTATATTATCAATTATGTCAATATTTCATTAATAAGATAATTACTGCATCATCTTTGTGTTATAAATAAATTAAATTATATGATGTCTAAAAATTACAAATAAAATACCATCATGTAGGAAATCTTTTTAGCTTTCTAATGAATATTTACAATAGAATTTATCTTATGTATAACCCCATATTATAAATGATTTACTTATTAAACTTTGATTTTAACTATTTTAACCCTTCTTTAAATAAATTAATAATAAATGTCCTAATCTAATCCAAGTGGGCCTAAATGGTAATATTTTATTCCTAAGTTTCTTTTTGGTCGAATTACACTTGTCCAATAGAATTAGGACATGTGTTAGGGTAATAGTAATATCATATTTACCCTTAGTTACCCTATTTACTATTAACCGCGGTAAAAAAGTAAAAAGTTACTATTCACCAAAAAATTATTTTTATCTCATTGAACCACATTTTACTTACTGATATCAACCGTGTCTGTCGTATTTTCGAAATTCCATTCACAGAAGTGGTAAAATTATGTTTTATGCAAAATTCGGTTTTTAACCTACCACTTAGTGGTTTCACTATTCATCAAAAATTGAAAGTTTTCAGAAAAATACCAAAATTTCACCCTAGGCTAATTTCGATATTCTGTGTCCAAAAATGAAGTCCATTTTGAAAAATAAAATTTATAAAATTTCAAAAAGTGGTTATTACTATTCATAACGGCTAGTTTTAATAGCATATTGTTGTTTAGTGAAACTCGGTATTGCGTACGATGCAAGCTATCGAGGAAGGTCGCGATTGCGTGTAAAGCAAGCCAAGAAAGTGTTGTGTAGAAAAAGATCCCTTTGATGATTTATATAACATAAAAGTCTCGGTTGTTACATTCTACCCCCCTTAAAAAGAATTTCGCCCTCGAAATTCGTCACTTTGTAACAAACAGATGAGGATACTTCTCCCTCATCATATCCTCAAGCTCCCATGTAGCTTCTTCAAGTTGGTGGTTTCTCCATAAAACTTTCACCAAGCGAGTGGTCTTGTTTCGTAGGACTTTTTCGCTATGATCCAGAATCTCTATCGGCCGTTCTTCATAAGAAAGATCTTGCTCCAGCGGTACAACTTCTGAGCTAAGTACATGTGAAGGATCAGGTATGTACTTTCTTAGGAGAGATACATGGAACACATCGTGAACTAGAGAGAGATTCGGTGGAAGCGCCAATCGGTAAGCTACCTTCCCAACACGATCCAGTATTTTGAAAGGACCGATATATCTAGGGCTCAACTTCCCCTTCTTTCCAAATCTCATAACCCTCTTCCAGGGAGATATTCGTAAGAACACTTTATCACCCACTTCAAACTCTAGGTCTTTTCTTCGGTTGTCGGCATAACTTTTCTGTCGACTCTGAGCTGCTCTTATGTGTTGTTGAAAAGATCTGACCTTTTCTGCCATTTCATCAACGAGATCAGGTCCTAATAGCTTTCTTTCCCCAACATCATCCCAGCAAGTTGGAGTCCTGCATTTCTTTCCATAGAGAGCTTCATAAGGAGCCATCTGAATACTGGAGTGAAAGATATTATTATAAGAAAATTATACCAAAGGTAGGTGTTGATCCCAACCTCCTTTGAAATCCATAGAGCAAGCTCTCAACATATCTTCTAGGGTTTGAATTGTTCTCTCAGACTGACCGTCTGTCTGGGGATGATAAGCAGTGCTGAAACTCAACTCTGTATCCAGAGTATGCTGAAGACTTCGCCAGAACTTCGAGGTAAATCTCGGATCTCGATCAGATATAATAGAAAGTGTTACTTCATGCAATCTTACCACTTCCTTTACATATATCCTGGCAAGCTGATCTAGAGAGAAATCCTCTCTAATAGCAATGAAGTGTGCAGACTTTGTAAGACGATCAACTATGACCCAGATAGCATTATTGCCTTTGGATGTTTTAGGAAGTCCTGTGACAAAGTCCATAGTGATGTTTTCCCATTTCCATTCGGGTATGGGTAATGGTTGTAACATCCCCTTAGACTTCTGTCTCTCAGCTTTAACTTGTTGACAAACCAAGCATCGAGAGACATATTCAACAACATCTCTTTTCATGCCATCCCACCAGAAGTACTCTTTCAGGTCCCTATACATCTTCGTGCTTCCAGGATGAATTGAGAATGAAGAACTATAAGCCTCATCCAGCAGCTCCTTCTTTAATTCGGGGATGGAAGGAACACAAACCCGATTCCTGAACTTTATTATCCCATCACAATCAAGGTTGAATTCAGGAACATTTCTTACCTTCTTTTGTAACTCGACATCTTATTTCTGTGCCTCTTTAATCTTCACATGTATAGAGGGTTGAACATTCATTTGAGAAAGATAAGATTTTTCCCCTTCCATTATAATTCCAAGATCCATCCTTTGTAAATCCATAAATATTGGATCCTTTGTGATCCTCATCATGGATAAACTAGCATGGTCTTGTTGACTTAATGCATCTGCCACCTTGTTTTCTTTCCCAGGGTGGTAATGGATTGAGCAGTCATAAATCCTTAATCAGCTCCAACCATCTTCTTTGACGAATATTCAGCTCCTTTTGTGTGAAAATATACTTTAAACTTTTATGATCAGTATAAATATCACACCTTTCACCATAAAGGTAATGCCTCCAAATCTTTAATGCAAAGATTACCGCAGCCAACTCCAAATCATGTGTTGGGTAATTTTGCTCATGGATTTTCAACTGTCGTGAGGCATAAGCTATCACCATATCATTTTGCATAAGAACACACCCCAATCCCTTCTTGGATGCATCACTGTAGATCACAAACCTTTCTCCACTACAAGGCAGTGTGAGCACAGGTGAACTGGATAACCTTCTTTTCAACTCCTTGAAATTCTCTTCACATTCCTCTGTCCAGACAAACTTAACTCCCTTCCGAGTCAACTTGGTGATTGGATTAGATAATCGTGAAAAATCTTTTACAAAACGTCGATAATATCCAGCCAAACCAAGAAAACTTCGGATCTCAGTTACTGTTGTTGGTCTTGACCATCTTTCGATAACCTCTGTTTTTGCTGGATCCACAGATATCCCCTCTTTTGAGATTATATGACCCAAAAATGCAACTTTTTGAAGCCAAAATTCACACTTGGTAAATTTGGCATAAAGCTTCTCCTTTCTCAGGGTCTTCAATATAATTCTCAAGTGATCTTCATGCTCTTCCTTTCTCTTTTAATAGACAAGAATATCGTCTATAAAGACTACCACAAATTGATCAAGATAGTCTCTAAAGACTCTATTCATTAGATCCATGAAGATAGCAGGGGCATTAGTAAGACCAAATGGCATTACTATAAATTCATAGTGTCCATACCTTGTACGGAAAGCCGTCTTTGGTATATCCTCCCTTTTGACCCATAATTGATGATACCCTGAACGAAGATCAATCTTGGAAAAGTATTGATCTCCGCGTAGTTGGTCAAATAAGTCATCAATGCGTGGGAGAGGATATTTGTTCTTGATAGTGATCTTGTTAAGTTCTCGATAATCAATGCAAAGTCTCATTGATCCATCTTTCTTCTTAACAAATAGAACAGGTGCTCCCCAAGGTGATGCACTAGGGCATATGAATCCCTTATCAAGATTCTCTTGGAGTTGCTTCTTCAATTCCTGCAACTCAATTGGGGCCATTCTATAAGGTGTCTTTGAAATAGGCAAAGCACCCGGTACGAGTTCTATTGAAAACTCAACTTCACGATTTGGTGGAAGACCCGGCAATTCCTCCAGAAAGACATCATCAAACTCCCGTACAATGGGCATCTTCTTAATCGTGAGTTTCTCACCAACCATTTGAGATAAATAACCTTCATTTAGTGGAATCAATACCCATAAGATGGAAGAAATTTCCACTGGAAGGTTATGTTCATCCTTGCATTGATAGACGATCGTAGATTGATCTGGAATATGAAATGTGAATTCCCTTCTTTGGAAATCGATATGAGCTCCATGTAGAGAAAGCCAATCCATGCCAAGAATCACATCAAATTCCACTAAAGGAAGGATCACAAGATTTGCAGGAAGCACTTTCCCACAAACTTCGATCGGAGAAGAATTATAAACTTTTGATGCGATTGATGTGCCATTAGGTGTTGTCACAGCTAACTCAACATCTAATTGTTGAGGTAATACGGTTATACCCTTAGAAAAGTCTTCAGCAATAAAAGAGTGGGTGGATCCAGAATCAAATAAAACATTTGCTACTTTAGAGTGGATGGTAAGTGTACCTTTCACCAGATCGTTATCGTACTCCACATCGCTGATAGAAATTGCATGTGACTTTCCTTTGTCTTTAGCCTTAAGAGTTTGTTTACGTCGACCATCATCATCAACCCTTGGATTTGGGCATTGATTGGCATAATGCCCCATCTCCTTGCACATGAAACATTGAAGTGTAGTAGGTTCATTCTGTGTATCCCTTCCTTTGTTTGCGTCATTAGACATCTTCTTCCCATTATCACGGTATTCAAATGCCCGATGACCTTCCTTTCCACATTTAAAACATTTACTTGTCCCTTTAAGACAACTCCCTCCATGTTTATTTCCACACTTTGAGCATAAGGGAAAGTTCATCTTCTTTTCAGTGTGCTCTTTAGAGTTTCCTTTGAATTCCATCTTCCTCTTCTTATCAAACCCATGCGACTAATGGGTTACTCCAATCTCCATCTCGACTTTGAGAGCACATCGAACGATTTCCTCGTAGCTATTGAAGTCCCTTATGGGTAACGCCCTTCGAAGACTTGGTTTTAAGCCACTAAAGAATCAATCGATCTTACTCTCAGGTTGGATAATAATACCAGAAGCGTACCTTGCAAGTCTTGTAAAATTTGCTTCATAGGTACCAACAGATTCATCATCCCTTTGCTTCAGTTCAAGAAACTCTTTCTCCATCTTTGTTCCGAGAATACGAGGGAAGTACTTATTGAAAAATAAGTTCTTGAACTCGTCCCATTCCATAGACTCAATTTCATCCCTTTGCCTCGTATTCTTAACAAGATTCCACCATTGATCAACATCTCCTTCCAAACGATACACTGCTAGGATGACTTTATCATGTTCAGAACATTGACGAACTGGAAATATCTTTTCAGTAGTACTAATCCATTGTTCAGCAACTAATGGATCAGTAGACCCGCTGAAAGAAGGTGGACGCTGCCTCATGAAGGATTCAACAGAATGTTGCTCCCTCCTTTGCTCATTTGGAAATCATGCATGATTCATAGCTTGAGAAAGTTGTGTGATCATGGCTACAAGATTTTCCATTCCAGCTCCCATATCGTTTGGTTGCTCAGGGGGACAATCATTGCATTGCCCATCGCATTCCGCATTAACACGGTTCCTTCGGGTTCCAGCCATTGACTAAAACCAAGAAGAATAGTGTGAGCAACACTAATTATAATAGGAAACCACATAATTCAAGAATAAAATTTTCATGCTTAAGGTCTTATCCTAGGTTATTCATGGCCATTTCTAAGATTGTGTTCTATGCTTAGACTTATCCTTAGGGTTCTTACTAAGGCTTTCACATCCTAGTTTCCAAAGGTTGACTATAACCTCCCTCTGATACCAACTATAACGACCCATACTTTACATACATTGTTAATACTTCAAAATTGAAGCACACTTATTACAACATATGACAAAACCACAAAGGACCGTATAGGTATAGTGTCTTTAGAAACTGGGAAACATAAACAACTGGTTCATAAATCTTCTACAGTGTCTCCCATTTATTTCATCATATCTAGGGTCCCTTTTAGCATATTCTACTTAATATCCATATTCCTGTCCTGGGGAAAAGAAAACATAAAAGGGTGAGCTCAAATGCTCAGCAAGGGTAAATAAAGGAAATAAAAATCATATCATATCTTTATGAAAATCAAAACCTGCAAAAGAGATCATAATATCTTAACATGGAATAAATCATAGAAGTGAAAATGAGATCCCCATAATCATAACATAAAACTTGAAACTTTGTGGCATGCACACATAATCATGGAAAATCATTTCTTGTTAGTCATGACTCATTGCCAAGACTATCTTAGTGGACAAAGTCCCTTTCTGAACCGAGTTCACTCCTCGTTTCAGTCCTGTATCACTGAACCGAAATAACCTTCCGTTCCAGCCATGTCTATCTCATGAGATATAAAATCTTTACCCAATGCATTGGAGGGAGATATAGGTCCCACCCATCTTATAATGAATCCTTTCTTATGTGTGCCACATAATCATAAATCATACATCATCGCATAACACATGTAACAAAAATGGGATTCTTGAAACATCATGACATCATAAAACAAACCATATAAGGTAAATGACTTAATAAAAATAATCCCTCACAACATAATCAAATCAATGTAATAATAGGGATAAAAACAGAACCCTATATTATCTTAGATGGAAAATAATTTTGATAAAACATTTGAACTCCATTCTTGAGGAAAATATCCTTTCTTCTTCAAAAAAACATTTTTCCTTTCATAACATGTCATACATCTTTACAATAGAAGAAGTTGATTACAAATAAACTTGAAAACTTGTAAAGGAAGCATCTTGGAAACAATGTTTTAAAAATCCATTCATTCCGTATTAGTTAAAAAAACATTCTTCGTACTTTTGTCGGAAAAGTCAAAAAGTACCTCGTACGAAAAAACGACAAAAGATTCCTTTCATACATATTACTAAAAACTCACCGAAGGGTAAAAATGGATTTAAACAATTGTAGGTGGATGGAAATAATATTATATATTGATGAAACATGGATGTGGATGATAAAATACACCCCAGTAATTACCAATGTAAAAACAATCTCGGATAAAAGTGAGATTGTGATATTTCCCTTACCTTAGGTCCGATTTGCTTTGTTCATGTCCGAAGCTCCTGTATAATGGTTTAAATAATGTTATTGACTTATTCCATAATCATACATATTGATATGATATCATATATGGTCATATTATTAGCTTCTTGTTAGTAATATTTCATTGTTACATGTTACTCGGGTCTTTATAACTTTTTGTTCTTATGCGTGTTTTGTCGAATAAATTCTTATTCTTATCTTTAGGTTATAGATAATTCATTTACAGAATGGTATTAGTGCAGTATATACCATATTCATTCATTCAATTCATTTATATAATCATTATGAAATGACGATCATGTAGAACGAGTCGCATCACATCGTGGAGACGGTATTCCGTACGTACGCACGAGTGATGATATCGTTCCTATGTTCGTGGAATTGTATTGGAGTATATATATATATTATTTCAGTATCAATATTACTTTATAATAATTATAAATAGTTACTCATTACACCATTATACCCATCCTTGTAAAGTGATGGTGGAAAAATAGATTACACCACGGCGTGGAGACGGTATTCCGTACGTACGCACGCGCGGTGATTTATTTTTCCGTAGGATGGATAGATTGTGAAATAGGGTTGTTTCATACTTATAATAAAATATCAGTATATGAGTAATACTTATGTTATTACTTCATAATGAAACAACCTAAAAAGAAGAAGTGGAAGAAGAAATAAAGATGAAAGAATTGGTAACGGTAATTACCTCTTCTTTGAAGCGCCTCTTTGAGACCTCCTCTTAGGGCACTAAAATTGGTCTTTGAGGATGACCAGAAACTCTAGGATGTTTCTAGGGAAGTGGAGAAGGGAAAATGTCAGGGGTTGGCCGAGCTTGAGTGCTCAAATTGGTGTGAGGAAGAGGGGGAGGAGGCGCCCTTTTATAAGGGAGGAGAGGGGCACCTTAGGAATATCTCAAAATATTATTTTAAATTAAAGTCAAAATCGGTTTATAATGGCTCCAAAGGGTCTTATTTCGAAGATAAGGTGGGTATGGGCCGAAATCCTATCAACCAATAGGATTTAGACAAGTTTATGGTATTATTTTAACCTTATCAATTAGATTTAACTCTAAGTTAAATAATTTAACTTTTACCATGTCTTTTTGTTTTCTTTCACTATATGGTTAATAAAATTACTATAACATGTCAAACGAACCCCAAATTGTTTATTATTAATATATATATCCTAATATAAGTCATTTGGCCGAACCTTAGATTTTTAGGAATAAAATAACAATTAATAATATAATATTTGATTTAAAAACTATTTTGTGTCAATTTTGACACTATTTGATATATGATTTTTGTGAAAGTCATAACAGAATTATATGTTCGAACCAAGTTGATTAAATCAACATTAATATATCATATTAACCTAGAAAATTAGTGGAATTCATAAAAAGTCTTAAATTACATTTATTTTTGTGTTTATATTATCAATTATGTCAATATTTCATTAATAAGATAATTACTGCATCATCTTTGTGTTATAAATAAATTAAATTATTTGATGTCTAAAAATTACAAATAAAATACCATCATGTAGGAAATCGTTTTAGCTTTCTAATTAATATTTACAATCGAATTTATCTTATGTATAACCCCATATTATAAATGATTTACTTATTAAACATTGATTTTAACTATTTTAACCCTTCTTTAAATAAATAAATAATAAATGTCCTAATCTAATCCAAGTGGGCCTAAATGGTAATATTTTATTCCTAAGTTTCTTTTTGGTCGAATTACACTTGTCCAATAGAATTAGGACATGTGTTAGGGTAATATTAATATCATATTTACCCTTAGTTACCCTATTTACTATTAACCGCGGTAAAAAAGTAAAAAGTTACTATTCACAAAAAAATTATTTTTATCTCATTGAACCACATTTTACTTACTGATATCAACCGTGTCTGTCGGATTTTCGAAATTCCATTCACAGAAGCGGTAAAATTAAGTTTTATGCAAAATTTGGTTTTTAACCTACCACTTAGTGGTTTCACTATTCATCAAAAATTGAAAGTTTTCAGAAAAATACCAAAATTTCACCCTAGGCTAATTTCGATATTCTGAGTCCAAAAATGAAGTCCATTTTGAAAAATAAAATTTATAAAATTTCAAAAAGTGGTTATTACTATTCATAACGGCTAGTTTTAATAGCATATTGTTGTTTAGTGAAACTCGGTATTGCGTACGACGCAAGCTATCGAGGAAGGTCGTGGTTGCGTGTAAAGCAAGCCAAGCAAGTGTTGTGTAGAAAAAGATCTCTTTGATGATTTATATAACATAAAAGTCTCGGGTGTTACATACATTCTATGTAAAATGTAAATGAATCACATCGCCTTGAGGAGGCGGTAGACCACACGTCCCAAAACGATGTTATCATATTCCCAAAAAATTAAAATGCATGATTGAAACTATTATATAATAATTTCATAAGCCTAAATACATTATAAATATCATATATATCATATAAAAACAATAAATACATCATTATTTCATATCATTAAATGTAATAATGGAAGAACGAATGACATCAGTTCGCGAGGCGGTAGTCCGCCATACACATGAATGATGATTGTGCTTCCCATTTGACTGAAGTGTGTTATGTTTTAGGAAATAAACATAACATAAAAAGACATCAATATATTGGAGAAAACTATATTTTTATATAATCATGATATAAAAAGAAATTAAGTTTTTTGGAAAGAAATAATATAAAAATTCTCGTTGATGAACGTTGCATATTCTTTGGGTAACTTCTTTTTGTTTTCACCAAAGTACATCATTGGATTGATTTCTTCCTAAAGTTTGGATTATAGTATGGGAGGATGGATTATTGAGGTTAAATTTTTTAGGGATTGAAATATAAAAAATACCTTAATGGTGTGAATAAGTGAGGGGGTGAGTTCCCTTCTTATAGTAGAGGATGAGTTGTATTCTTGAAAATACGAAAATGAAAACACTATTGGAAGGTATCCCTTACATAATCTACCTCCAATAATGAACAATTTTTGTTAGAAGAGGTGGTTCGGTAAAAATAAATCTATAAAATGGATTTTAGATATGTTTCATGGTCATTTGGCCCCTTAAGATGAACATTTAACCACGTAGAAATCTCAATTTTACCTTAATCAGTGTAAATACTATTCGCGACTGGGCTATGTCCCCGTCCCAAATAGTGTGTCGGCATGTCACTATTTTTATGGGATCCATCAAAAAAAACTTTTAAATGTCGATGGTAATTAACGCGATCAAAAGTATTTGCAACAAGTCTCGTAGCAAATACTACCGTCGCAAATTATCTATCCTATATATATCCTGCCTCATTTTTTTCATTGTCCCCTTCAATTTCTACTTCTCTCTCCCTCTAAACTCTAATTTTAGAGTTAAAATTTCTATGAGTTAATTTTTTTAAAAACATGTTTAGAAGCCATCTACACATATAAGAGATCACGTTTAAAGATATTTATGTTTTATTTAATTTAGTATTGACCTCATTTTTTATATTAATTTTATTTATTGTTAATTAGTAGTAATAAAATTTGATTTGGATTATTTTGTATTTAGTATTTATTTTTAATAATAAATTGAAATTATTAGTACTAATTATCAGTAATTAGTATTAATTAATAATTATAAATGATAATTAGAAATAAATATAAATAATTAGTTGTAATTAGTAATTAGTAGCTGCAATTTGCGGTAATTAATACTAATTAATTCTAATTAATAATAATTAGTGGAAATTAGTAATAATTAGCGGTAAATATTAATATTTAGGGAAAAATAGAAAAAATTAGTAAAAATAGTAATAAATCCATATAATTAGTAATAAATACTTTTAATTAGTCATAAATACATATAACTAGTAATAAATACTAATAATTAGTAATAAATACAAATAATTAGTAAAAAATACAAAGAATTACTAATAATTACTAATAAATAGTTATAATTAGTAATAATTAGTAATAAATTAATAATAAATAGTAATATTTAGTAATAATTAGTAGTAAATAGTAATAAATAATATTAAATAGTAATAAATATTAATAAGTAGTAATAATTAGTAATAAATAGTCCTAAATAGTCATAAATATTAATAGTTATTAATAAATACTAATAATTACTAATATTTTCTAATAATTAGTAATAAATATTAATAAATACTAATCATTAGTAATAATTAGTAATAAATACTACTAATTAGTAATAAATTATTAACAAATAGTAATAATTAGTAATAACTATTAACAATTAGTAAAAAAATAGTAATAAAGAGTAATAATAGCAATAAGTAGTAATAAATAGTAATAAATAGTAAAGAATAGTAAAAAATAGTGATAATTAGTTATAATTAGTAAAATTTGTAATAATTGGTAATAATTAGTAATAATTAGTAATAAAAAGTAATAAATACTAAAAATAGAAACAAATAGCAATATTTCGTGATAATTAGCAATAAATAGCAATAAATAGCAATAAATAGAAATAAATAGTAATAAATAACTGTTTTTAGCAATAATTAGCAATAATTATCAACAAAAAGTAATAAATTAAAATAAATAGTAAAATTAGGAATAAATAGTAATAATTATTAATAATTATTAATAAATAGTAATAATTAGTAATAATTAGTAAAAATTAGTAAAAATTAGTAATATTTTGTAATAATTAATACTAGTTTGTAATAATTTTTAATTATAGTCAATAATTAGTAATAATTAGTAATAAATACTAATAATTTGTATTAATTAGTAAAAAATACTAATAATTAGTTATAAAATAGAAATAAATTAGTAATAAATAGTAATAAATAGTAATAAACAGTAATAAATAATAAATAGTAATAAATAGTGTTAATTAGTAGTAATTAGTTATAATTAGTAATAAATAGCAATAAATATCAATAAATAGAAATAATTTAAAATAATTTGAAATAATTTGCATTAATTAGCAATAATTATCAATAAATAAAAATAAATAGAAATAAGTAGCAATAAATAGCAAGAATTAGAAATAATTATCAATGATTAGAAATAATTAGAAATAATTAGAAATAAATAGTAATAAATAGAAATAAATAGTAATAAATAGTAATAAATTGCAATAAATAGTATTAATCAGTAATAATTAGTAATAATTAGTAATAATTATTAATAATTAGAATTAATTAGTAATAATTTTTAATAATTATAATTAATTAGTAAAATTTAGTTATAATTAGTAATTACTAGAAAAAATTAGTATTAATTAGTAATAATTATGAATAATTATTAATAATTACCAATAATTAGAAATCATTTTGAAAAATTATATATAATAAGGAATAATTAGATATATTTAGGAATAATAAGGAATAATTAAGAATAATTAAGAATAATTGTAATAAATTATTTATAAATTGTAAGAAGTTAGCATAATTTTCAGTGTGTTGGTGGAACTCCTTTTTCTCGATAACTCTTTTCCTTTATACTCTCATCTACTTAAAACATTTTAAAAAATAGGCTTCTACGTATGCATATCCAATATCGTATGCACATGTTTTGATATTCATTCGTATGACCACATTCTTCATAATGTTTTCAGGCAGTGACAGTTGTAAGAAGATGATTCATCGATGACAAGGGGGCTCTTTTTTTCTACGGCTCATTTACTTGTATCTTTCTCACACTGAAATCCCAATAAAGTTCTACTCATAGGTACACTTATACATTATAATATGCACAAGAATAGATATGCAATCTTTTGAGAAAATTTCTCATTGTGATTCCTATGTGGGAAAGTTGCAAGTAAATGAGCCGTCACACAAAAGAGTAGCCTCCAATCAACTAGAAATTGTGTTTCCCATATTTAGTGGTATTTAGTAAGAAGTAGTTGTAATTATTTATCTTCTTATTTTTGGATTGTGTTTTTATTATACCAAATTAATCAAAAATAGTTATGATTTTATATTTTTTAGAAAAATATAGAACAATAAAGTCTACAATAATCATTATTAACTGATCACGTATGGAGAAATTTGCATAGACATCTAGACGGTTATAGTTTAAATAATGTATATATTGTGGGTTTTGAAGCTTTATTGTCTTTTATAGCATCAAAACCAGAATTTGTTTCATAAGGCACAATTAAGTATCCTTGTAAAAAATGTGCTCTGAGAACGTTTGATAACATTGAAAACATTGGGGGACAACTCTTGCATTTTAGTTGTTAAACATATTATGTTTTTTGGTATCAACACAGTGAAAATAGTTTCAGAGATGATTCTAATAATTTGATTATGGATCCATCATGATTTTAAAATTTTGTACTTGATGTTGCAGGTCCATTTGTTCAACAAAATGAAACTCAGAATGATATTGATTTAACTCTTGAGTTGGCACCATCATAATTTTATTAGTTTTTGAGGTCTACTGGGGATTCACTATATCCTAGTTGCAAGATAAGAAAATTAGAATAGGTTTCCAAATTTGTGTCTACTAAATTAGAAAATGGAATGTCAAAAAAATGTTTTGAGAAAATATTTTATTTGGATAAAACACCGTTACCAGAAGGAAATGTGTTGCCTAAAAATTACTATGAGTGAAATAGGCTTGTTTGTAGTTTGGGCCTTAGTTATCATAAGATTCATGCATGTGAAAATGATTGTATCTTATATTATAGGGAAAATGAGTTTTTGGATAGTTTTCCCACATGTGGAAAATTGAGGTATGAAGAAACTCAACTGGGGATGTCTGGATTGACTCCTGTAATAAAGTTGAGATATTTACCTCTTACACCCACATTCTAGCATTTAATTATGTCTCCAAAAACAACGATAATGATTTCAAGGAAAAAAACAAAGATTTCAACTGGTAAAATAATGAATCATCCATTTGATGGGGATTCATGGATACATTTAGACTGAGTACATCTATATTTTTCTTTAGATTCTCGGAATGTACGATTAGGTCATTCTACCAATGGTTTCTATTAATTTCATTCTTATGGTAGTCGGTATTCATGTTGGCCTGTCTTTATAACTCTGTTCCATTTACCTCCATGGATGTTGATAAAGGATCCCTATATCTTTTTGACCTTATTAATCTCAGGACATCTGAAAAAGAAGATTTATGTTCATTTGAAACCATTTGTCAATGAGTTAAATTCATTATGGACTAATGGTGTTAGTACATATGATGTTATTGTGAAAAAATATTTCATACTAAAAGATGCATTGATGTGTGAAATTAGTTACTTCCCAGCATGTGAAATGTTATTTGGATTGAGTACACGTGGTCCAAAATCATGTCTATACTATATTGAAGACAAAAATCATGTATTCTCGTCAATGGAAAAACCCCTTATATTTTGACTGTCATGAAATATTTCTTCCAACTGATCATCCCTTTCGGAGGAAAAAATATCATTTCGGAAAAGGAACATTTGAAAGGGATGGACCTATAAAAATATTATTAGGTACAGAGTTAAAATAAGTTTTATTTTCTTTACCTCCCTTCACATTTGGACCAACAATAAACCAATAGCAAATTCATGGATTTGGTAATGAACACAATTAGATAAAATAGAGAATTTTTTGGCATCTCTATATTGATCTAATTTGTTTGTCTGACACATGTTGGGTGTTATGCATATTGAGAAAAACTGTTTTGATAATTAATTTCATACAGTTTTGGATACACTAGGTAAGACCAAAGATAATGTAATGGCATGATTAGACCAGAACTTGAACTATTTGAAAATGTTATATCACTGAGGTAAATAAAGACCAAAGTATCTTATATACTATACAAAGAGAGTTGCTTATTAATTTGTTAGTGGATTATAGATTTGAGACTTCTAAATGGTTATTCTTCAAATTTGGAAAGATATGTTAAGATTAGTCATATTATAGGATTAAAAATTCATGATTGTCATGTTATAATAGAAATACTTATGCCGATTGGATTCATAGGTATGTTAAATTCTATGATCCGGGATTCGATAACAGACATATCATATTTTTATAAGTCATTTTTGTGGTGACAACAAAGTACTATGAACTAAGAAAACTAGATGAATTTGTTGTTGTAATTATATGTTAACTGGGAAAAATATTTTCGTAGAGTTTCTTTGACTCAATGAAACATTGGATATTACATTTTACACATGAAGAAAAATTTAGAGGTCTGGTAAAATTTTGATTGAAGTATCCATTCGATAGATGTATGTAGAAATTGAAGAAAAAACTATGTAACAAAGCATCAGATTAAGGTACAATTGCTAAAGCTTATTTGAAAGAGGAAATTTCTTTTTTCTACTCTCATTATTTTGAATATGAATATCCCTCAAAACAAAAACAATGTTATGGAATGAGGGGAATGTTGATGGTGAAGTAGACAATCAATTATCAGTTTTTAATCAGCCAGATCTTGGCTTTGGTGGATTTCGTGAACGATGACATCTAGATGATGAGTATCACAAATCTCATATAAATGTTCTGATCAACTATGAACAAATAACATAATTTGTATAATGACTACTTCTATCATATATTTTATAATTTATGTTTTAGTTAGTTATCTTATTTTATTTTTTGGTTATACAATAATCATATCATGAAATGGATTCCACAAATTACTACAGCTTCTCTTGAAAAATTCCAGAAAAAAAATTATCAATGGTTTCAAAAACTGGTAACATAAATTATTGATTTTTTAAATTATCAATTCAGTTAATTATTTATTATATTAAAAAAATTTACAAATTTTCAGATGTCTCAACATGCTGATAAATTTGATAAGAGACTTTGTATAATGAGTAACCCACAATCTAAAATGGAAAAATATTATAATGCATATGTGGTAAATGGTTTTAGATTTCATATACATGATTATTGGGAATCAAAAAAATATTGAAAAGTTGAGTTTTCTTGAGACACTCTCAACATAGAGAAACTGAAGGTGCTTTTTATGGCATGTTGGATGAAATTCTTGAACTATGTTATCATGGAAAAAATTACATAACAATGTATAAATGTCGGTGGTTGGATACTGAGATAGGTTAGCATGTTCATTTGAATCATGGAATCATGGATATTAATTATAAAAGTATTCTTGTAGTAAAAAAACAATTTTTACTGGCTCAGCAGGTGCATAAAATTTATTACGCAAAGTACTATACTACTTCAAGATACCATATTGATTGGTGGAGAAAAATAAAAATTAAATCTCAAGAAAAGAAGTTTACCCAAACAGAATGAGGTTCTGCTAAAGTGTATGGAATTGAAATTTTGTTAGAGACTACTCAAAATCGATCTTTTTCACAATGATACGTGAATATTGATGATAACACCCCAAAATTGACGGTTGATGGTGACAATGTTGTTGTTTATGTTACAAATGAATTTGAAATGGAATGATATGATGAAACTGAAACTCATATGGATATTGATAATGCCGAGGAGGAATATGAAGATATTGACATCATTATATATGAAGATGATGATGAAGTTGAACATTGACATAGTTAAATGATGGTTATGATCATAAAAAATATATTTCTATATATAATTGTGATTTTTAACTATATTTTAAGAAAAATAATTTTGTGTTTCATATGGAAGATGATCTATTTCATGAGTTTCATGAGGATCAGCTACCTTCGGATGAGGAGGATTTAGGATCAGCTGCCCGTAAACCTACTAACGGTTCAGGGGGTACATAGAGGGGCCACGGTCTTGTGTGACTGATGATTCCTAACCCTATCCTCAAGAGATTTCAACTTCTTGGATTCAATCCATGCACACAAAGGTATTTTAACCTGTGCATTTTAGCTAGTTTTCATTATTTTATTTATATACTAATTGTATGATTATTTGTTCTTTTTTCATAGTTTTTCACATATATCTACTAGAAAGGGGAACACTTTCTTGAAAATTATATTTCTCATCCATGGATCAAATGGGAATATACTCCTGTTGATTTGCAGCTTGCCATGTTCAATCATTGGCTGGTATATAAATAAATAATATTTATTTTTAAATTCATTTCATTAAAATCTTGATATTATAAATTATTTGTATGTTTTATGGTATTTGATTGATGATAGAATGCATGACGGTATCCACACGGAATGGGAGGTGTCTATGCATGATTGTTTCTATCAGTTTTTTTACAATTTCAGAAGAAGACCATGAAGAAAGAATGAGTGGTAGTATTTGATGTGTCGTGTAGAGCCAATCAACCAGAGTACATTTAATCTCATGTTTTGTAATGGATTATGTTCACAGTGGTTGGGTGATGGATTTCAGAGGAGATCTTTATTGGGCCGACAGAACTGAGGGAGGTAGGAGGCAACACATTAAGCTGATAGTTGTACATTATGTATTCATAGATAGAATATGATAAGTACATTTTTTTTAATATTTTATAAAACATTAAATATAAAACGTTTATTTTATATTCATATAAAATATCGCGCTGCCTAATATTACAGAGTGCAACATTTATCAGAGGATGTACAGTGATCCAGCCACTAGAGAGATTAGAGGTGATCACCAGCGTCGGATTGTGTTCAGTAATATTACTTTTCCTATTTGAAAATTAATTGTATATAATATTTTCTCTATTTAAATTTTAAGTTTGAACTGAAGGATTCATATGTGGTCACAAACCCTTAGACATAGGCTGACAATCAGTCCAAGATGGCTGATCAGACTAGTTCCCACCATTTTAATGAGGCGACATGGATGCAGGTGACCCAATATGGTTTTGAGAAGCACCGAGTAGTTGGTATCGGCTCTCATTTAACCCATGGGACTTATTATTGTATTGTAGTGATATCAGCATCCAACTCGAGAGGATCTCGTGGAGAGGCATCATCTTCTAGCTCATAGTATTAGGAGTAACTCGAAGCTCAGTGTGAGCTTATAGAGAGTTTGTGTAAGTACAAGGAAGAGATGTGCCATCAGCAGCATCAGTACTATGAGAAAGAGATGCATTTATGGAAGCAGCTGCATCATGAGAAGATGGATTACATGCGCCATTTGACTCATAGTTTGGGGATTACGTTTCCTCCACCATCTCTACCAGCTCCTCCACGTACTCTATAAGACTACCCCTAGTGATTTGTTTTAATGATAAAAACAATTGAATTCAATTTTTGTTGTAATATTAACTATATAGAGTTTCTGTCTTTTATATTGGTTTGAATATTGCATAATTTAATTTTTTTTTCATATTTTATTATCTTATTATTTATTATTAGTATTATATATTTTAATGTTTTTTTATTTTACTAATAATAATAATAATATTTTATCGTTTGTTTATATTTTTTGTGTATATTGAGAATTTTAATATTTTATAATTATTTTCTTATTTTAATAATATTAATATTATTTTTTCATAAATAATAATAATAATAATAACATTATTATATTATTAGTATTATTTTATTATTAGTATTATAATAATAAAATCTATATATTATTATATTAGTATTATTATTATCTATTATTATATTATTTCTATTAAGAGTATTGATATTTTTTTATTTTCTAATATTAATTTTTCATAATTTTATTGAATATATTTTTTTATTAAATATTTGTGATGGGCCTTTTTGCGATGGGACCCTATTGTAAATAGTTTATATATTTTTTAAGTAAATATTTGCAATCAGCATGTTCTAACAGTTTTCTATATAAATAATCTATATAAACGGAGAAATATTTCCGACGAGACGATTTCCGGTGGCAAAGAGTATTTTTTTCCAATGGAACATCGCAAAAAATACTATTTACGATGCCATTTTCTACAATGGTCTATTTTTGACGGAATTGCGTCACAAAATCTCATTTCTGATGGGATCCTGTCGCAAATACCTCAAATTCCATTTGTTCTTTAAGCAGTTATTTCTAGCATTTGGCATCTTGGGGAAGATTCTTAAGGCCTTGTAATGAATCATTGTACTATCAATCCAATGGGAATTATAGGGTCATTACAAACGGTAACAGCTTGTTCGGTCCTTGCATAATATGTTTTCCTCAATGTTATTGGACTTGGTGTTGTAATTATTTATTGTCTATTAATTTGATTGGAGACTTATAAAGGAGTAGGATTTTTAGAACTTGAAATGTATAGAATAAAAGGAAGTAGCTAAAACTTTAATGTTGAAATTCATGTTACCAGGGAGTTGGGTACAAAAGAGTTTGGAGACACTTCTAGGAATTTTAAATCTAATTGTCATGGCTTTAGCCAATGAGACAAGCATGACATTAATTGTAGATAAATGAATTCCCACTAGGAGAGAATACTTCATTTTAGGTAATGATTCATGTTGTGTAAAATTTTTTTATTTTTTAAAAAGTATGAATCTATTTTCAAATTAAAGGCTTTGAAAAAGAATGGTTGGTATATATTGAATATGGTTTAATTTTTAAAAAGAAAGTTGAATGTTTTAAAAAATGGTTGAACATGGTAAAAGGTTATTTTCGGAAAACAATGTTGTGATAGTTAATGTGATAGAATTTGAAATACTAAGCCACCAATTACTAGAGAGTGAGACCTACAGAGTTTTTATTTCGTTTAGAAAATGGAAACTGGTAGGCGTTGTAGGAACCAACTGGAGGAAGCTGTGGAGAATGTGCTTTTCCCTGAGACACAGGTGCACCAAGAGTTGGTCCAGAGAAACATCCATCCATTCCATGATATGGACACTGGGAACCGGTAGGATGATCTATGGCATGAATATCACTCTATCTATATCATGAAGCATAATCCACTAATCATCAGGGGTGATTCTGAACCTAAAAAGGGGGAGGTGTGGCTGAGCGGGATGAATCACATCTTCAAATTCATGGGCAAACCAACAGAGCTCAATGTCATGCTGGCTACATATATGCTCAAGGATCATTCATGTCAGTGGTGGGAACTGGTACTACATTCTAAAGAGGATCATGGTTGTACAGGGGAGGTTTTTAAGGGATTGTTTAATAAAAAATTCAATCCTTAAATGTACAAAATCTATAGGATGGAGGAATTATTTAGGATGAATCAAGATATTCACTCTGCCATGGAATATCTAGAGAAATTCATGGATTTAGTGCACTTTGCACCAGAAGTTGTTGTATGTTCCTCCTTGAAGGAACGCATCTTCGAATCGACGATAAGCATGGAGATTTGATCGATGATTCTAGTGATTTTTGGTACTGATTAGACAGGGATGGTGAAAAGAGGGATTGTATATTAATGTGATATCTTGGGATCTATGGGAGGATGTATGATGATACCTACAGGGAATGGTGGGATCTCAAACACTGGTAGAAAGCGGAAATGGGACACATATTTCCAATGAGAAAGTGGAAATCAGAATCATATGGTTGGATCAATGAACCATCCTCCACAAACCAAAAGAAAAAGTAGGCTATTTTCAATATGGTTCACTTGAAGACATAAAGAGATAGTGGATGACACAACCTAGAGTATTCCATAACATAAATAATATGTGGCAACTTCAGATCTATTTCATAGTGCTCTAAGGTCAGGTGCTCGAGACACTTCTCAAGCGTCGCAAGAATCACATGCTTTGATTGAGAGAGGACAACATTCATTGTCTCGTTAATAGAGTAGACCTCACCATGGTGATTCTAGAAATACAATGACTCCCCAATAAGGGAAATAACAACAATGCAATGGGTAGAATAGTGCAATGGTGAATCAATTTTATGGAGATGAGTAAAGGATTGTCGATGATCACGTTGGACCATTTATGGGGAGAGGTACAATTCTTTTGAATTCCACCCTTTTGAAATTTCTCTTCGGTACTGGTGTATCACATTCATAAATTTCTTATTGTGCTCTTGGTTTCTATTGTATAAAGTTGTAAATGATACCTTCTTTTTTAAAACATCAAACTCTTCTTGGGAAAAAATAATCTGAAGCCTTTATATGTAGAGCATGTTCTATAACAGTTCATGGAGATAACCAGAAATGGGACATCTCAGTCTCAGAAATTGATTTCAATTATGTAATCTTAGGTATGGATTTGTTGAAAACATTTAAGGCTCACATTGAATGTTATAGTAGAGTGATTAGTTTCAAAACTATGGATGGTGTTGAGCATCTCTTCAGAGGAGAGAGGGTTATAAAGAAAGGTTAAACGATCTTGTTGGCATCAACGGTGGGAATGATCTCTTACGAGTCGGTGTCAATGAATATGGAATCCCTAGAAGATATTTAGGATTTTATTTTTCTATAAGTTTTGGATCAATTTATAGATTTACATTCTGAGAACTTGTTAGGGTTTCCACTTATAATGGAAGTGGATCTTACGATTGATCTACTTCAAGAGACCAGTCTTAATTCATTTCTGTCTTATTGGATGTCACCAATAGAGTTAAGGGAATTGAATATGCAATTATAATATCCAAAAAGGAAGGGATTCATTCATCCATGTATTTCACTATGGGAAACACTGGTCTTGTTCATAAAGAAATAAGATTGAATTCTTCAATTTTGTGTTTATTATCACAAGCTTAACCCCGTTATGATAAAGAACATATATCCACTTCCACGCATTGATGATATGTTCCATCAATTAAGGGGAGATCAATGGTTCTCTAAAATTGACATGCAAACATGATATCACCAATTGTGAGTTTAGAAGAAAGATATCCGGAAGTTAAATTTCTGAAGAAGATATGGACACTACAAATAAGTATTCATGCCTTTTAGTCTCACAAATGCACCAACATTCTTCTGGGCTTCGATAAATTAGATATTTCGATGATATTTCGATTATTTTTTTGTGGTGTTTTTCGATGACCTATTGATATATTCAAATACAAGGGCTGACCCTTTAGAACACCTAAAAATATTGTTACAATTATTCTGAGATCACCCTTTGTATTCCAAATTATCAAAGATGGTTTTTTGGATACAGGAAATATATTTTCATGGCCATATTATTTCTAAAAAAGGTGTTTCTATTGATCCTTAAAAGATATAAACTGTTATCTCATGGAAACCACTGAATAATATCTTCAAGATAAAATGTTTTCATGGTCTAGCTAGATACTATCAGTGATTTTTGCATTATTTATCATGACTAGATTCACCAATGAAATCTCTAAAAAATAAGAATGGTCCATTCCAATGGATAGTGGATTGCTATATGTCTATCCAAGAACTAAAATTTCATCTTAAATCGGCACAGATATTGATTTTTCTAGAATCAGGACAGGGGTATGTGGTGTACTTTGATGCTTCAGTATCATGGTTGTAAAGTTTTCTCTTGCAAGCAGGCCATGTCATGGATTATGACTCAAGGTGGTTGAGGGTGATTGAAATTAATTACCCCACACATGATTTGGAAATAGATATAGTCATCTATGTTTTGAAAACATGAGGACATATTATCTTTGGTGAAAAATTCACTATGTTTATAGATTATAAAAGGTCGAAACTCATTTTCTCACTATGGGATTTGAATTTGAGGCAAAATAGATAGACATAGTATCCCCAGATATTTAACATTGACATGATGTATACACAAGTAAAAGAGAATTCTGTGGTGGATAGATTGATAAGAAATTCATATGCTCAGTTGGAGAAGGAATCTTTAGCTGAATGATAGTTGATGTCAGTCCTAGACAACATGCATGTGGAATGTGAAGAATTATGCAATGTTGTGGTTTTCTTTTTAGCTAGTCTTTATCCTAATTTGGAAAATATGGTTAAAGAGGCATAAAAATATGATGTATAATTTCTATTTATGAGTTAAAAACTAAATTTTGGGGAGAACATTGAGGGATAGAAATTTGGTGGGAGTTTATTTTTGTGTTTTAGAGATCAGATGGTTGTACCTATGACTTTTTAAGAAAAACATTTCCATGATTACCACTATTTGAGATGGGTTGTACATCTAGGTACCTTGAAAATGTATGAGGCATTGATGGTGTTGTTTTGGTGGACCAATATGAAAAGTTAGGTGGCTGAGTTCATCTTGCGGTGCTTAACTTATCAGCAGGTTAAAATAGAGCATTAGAGGCCAATGGGTATGTTGTAGTCTTTTCCTATCCTAGTGTGGAATTTAGAACAGATAGAAATGGATTCTGTTACAGATCTCCCAATAATGGTTTGGAAACATGATTCTCTATGGGTGATAGTGGATCAGGTTTCTAAGTCATCTAATTTCATCTTTATTTGTCAAACTTGTACGGTGGAGGATCTTTCCAAATTTATATCAAAAAAGTGGTTAGGAGGCATGGTGCACCAGTTTCAATTGTGTCAGATAGAGATCCAAGGTTCACATCTCGTTTTTTGGAGATCATTAAAAAAAGATGTTGGGACTCAGTTGACTATGATCACGAAATATCATCCTCGAGTAGATGGCCAGTCTGAGCAGGTGATGAAAATATTGGAAGACATGTTGTAGGATTATGTAATTGAATTTGGTGGCTCATGGGATGAGAACTTCCCCTAAGTGGAGTTATCATATATTAATAGCTATCAGTCCTAAATACATATGGATCTTTTTCAAGCGTTTTATGGGAATCCTTGTCGTTAACCACTGTGTTTGGTGAAAATATGTGAGACTTCACTACTCGGGATGAGACTTTTCCAATAAACAAAGGATAATATCTAGATTATCAGAAAAAAATGGAGATGGCTTAGAGTCTTCATAAATCTTATGTGGATCATCATCGACAACTATTTTCCTTTGCAGTAAGTGTTCATGTGTTCTTGATGATATCTTTAAGGCATGGAAATCAACATTTTGAGATACTGGTAATGTTATATCCTCAGTAAATATGCACTTTATAGATACTAGAATGAGTTGGAGAGGTGGAATATTGGTTGAAATTACCACCATAGTTCAGTTCAGTTCTTAATGTGTTCGATGTATCCCAGTTAAAAATGTATTAGCCTCATCCTTACCATGTGATTAGATTGGATAACATTGACATAAAGTCGGATGATTCATTGGTACATATCTCTGTGTGGATTGTTGATAAGAAATACAAAGTCTTTCATGGAAAAAAGAATAGGTCTACATTATGTTTTATGGTATCGAGGTCTAATTCAAGAAGAGACTTGGGAAGGTGAGAAGGAAATGAAAGAGAAAGGGCTAGAACACTTTCACGGTAGTGAGTGCTTTCAAAATTCTGAGGACATAAAGACTAATGGTGGAGTGAAATCAGAACCCTCCGTTTCTGGTTTTTGAAATCTTGATACCATGATTGGTATGTTTTAGACCTTACCTTTGTCTCCTTTCATTTAAAAACCCATTACTGTTATTTTTCTAGGCTTACTGTAGACTGCAGAATAGGTATACGCCACATATCTATAGAACACACTGTGTATGTGGAGATGTTTTCATTTCGTGAAGTGGGAGTAACATCGGGAGCTGGAAGACATCATATACCTTTGGAACATGTCTTTTAGTGTCTATATTTAATTTTTTGACCTGAGGTGATGGGATTTTGGGTGTACTTATCTATTGTGGACTTCACGTCATGATTAGGGGTAAACATCCTGAGCTAGCATGTTCCCAGCTTAAATTCACACATTTGGAAGTTTTGATTAGTATATCCTTTCCAAACCTCTTATCTCTTGACCCTAGACTCTCCCTAGTTTATTTTTATAGGCACCCCTTCTTCCAGATCGATCTAGTTCTCCTTGAATCTTTTTTGCATTTGTGGTATCTCTCTTTGAGTAAGTGTTCTCTTAAATCTACTCCACCTCACATATTGGTTCTAAGATCTAGGCTTGTTATGGGTATATTTAGGTATTTTTTTGAAAAATAATTAGAGAGATGGCTTTTTTGTTGATATGATATGATATATAAAGCCTTTTCTTTGAAGAATCATACTGGTTTTTGTAAACATTCTTCAGCTGTTTTCATTTTTATTTGAAACCTTCGATGTTGGTGGCATAACTCTAAAATCCTATTATTATAACTGATTGTAATGATTTCAATTGAATGTATTGTTATTAATTGATTGTGAATTTATTATCTAACAATTTTTGGAAACATTCCGGAGTGAAAATATGTGTAATCTAGAAAATTAGATAAATACAGAATGTGATTTAGTTCATATTTTTGAAATAGATATTTTAAATGGAGATTTTTTTTTGTAAAATTGGAACTTGAATTGGATTAGATTTTTTCAATTAAAGGTAATGTTTTATTGAAATGAAATGTTTTGTTGAAATTGGTTGTTCTTTGGTTTTAAATAAAAGTTGAGTTTTATTAAAGTAGTTTATTTTGGAAATAGAAATATTTGGAATACATGGTTTTGGTGTGAGTTCATTCTTAAAGGGATATGAATAAGGGATGAGTACCATTGGGGTACATTTTATGTGACCCATGATTGGGGGAAGAGTGTTAGTGGGACACAAAGTGATTGGACAAGAGACCGTTCATGACTATGGAACTGTCGAATGAAGCTTGCATGTGTGGGTGTGTTCTGAACTATATATTGGGTGTGTAAAAATAATAATATGGATTTTTTATAAGCCTTTATTAGTTATTTTTTGGAAAATAACTTTCTGAAAATTTGTTTCATTTATATTATTTAAAAGTCGGTTATAATTTTTTTTCGACTTTTTTATATTTATTTATAAACTCTTTTAGTAATTTTATTATATAAACTGTTTTATATAATGTTCTAACAGTTCTATCCTAGTGGCTTGAGTTTGTAAGTCATTGGGAAAACCTACTAAGTTATATACTCACCCCTTATTTGAAACTTTGGTGCTTTTGAAAATGCTACCTCATTGGACTTGTTAAATGGTAATGTATCACACTTCTTTAGCACCATTTTGTGAAAATTTTAACTACTTGGTGATGTTGGAGCAAGGAGCTTGTGGAGCATGGAGACTTGTTGTCATCATGGAGTTTATTTGTTTTCTTTCTAATGATTAATGTGATGTTGGTTTTTTATCCACTGTAGCATACCTAGGTTGGTTGTTTTAAAGAAAATAATTTGAAATGTCCAAGTTTATTACATGAATCATATAATATGTTATTTATGGATGTGTTGTCAGGTTGTTTTCTTTAGATATTAAATGGTAAATCATCCCCCACTTTCTTTAAAAACCTTTGGAATTTATTTACAACCTTTGGCATCTTGGTGATGTCCTTTAAGGCCTAGTAATGACTCGTTGTACCCTTAAGCCAATGTGAATTAGCTGGTCATTAAAAATCACCACTCGAGTATATAAATGGATCCATATGAAGACCTTTATTGGAAAAAATGAAGAACAACAATGATTTGGGATGAAGTTGGTGAACATAAGCTGCAAGAACCATAATTGGTCAATGAAATGGTGGAAAATGTGAAAACCATTTAACAGATCATTAAGTCATACCAAAGTGAAAAAATAGGTATGCATACAATCATTGATGGGACGTTGATTTTTAATATTGGATACATGTTATTCCTCCACATATCTATATTGAATAGTATCATGAGGATTGGGAAAAAAGGAAAGATAAGACCTAGGTACATTGGCCCCTTCAAGATCCTTGATCTTCTCTATGTTGTGGACTATCGACTAACACTTCCAGCTATTATGTCTCAAGTATACGATGTATTCCATTTATCCCACTTTAGGATGTTTGTACTAGATCCTTCACATGTACTGAATTCATAGTTGGTACAATTGGAGAATGATGTCTCTTGTGATGATCCAAGAGTGAAGATCATGTACCATAGAAATAAATTTATACGCAATAAGACCACTCACCTTGTCAAAGTGCTATGGGAGAATCATATGTTTAAAGAGGCAACATGGGAACCAGAGGAATTGTTGAAGGATAAGTACCCTCACCTGTTTTCCCCATATTATGTAAAACTCAATTTTGAGGGTGAAATTTCATTAGGGGGGAGAATTTAATGACCCTGAATTATATCAATGTAAATTCCCTCTTTATAATTATCTCATATAGTATAAATAATAGAAGGACAACACGTTTGGGATGGCGGGTCTAGGGGAGCTTCGTGCGATCATGGAGTCTAGGCGCGTCATGGATCTGATGTTTTTCCAAAGGATTCTTGGAAAGGGAAGGATGATGCCCAGTTTGACATTGCGGAGCACAAGGAGCTTTTCCATCTCTGTGATTTAGGTAAAGTTTTGGTGCGCACTGGTGGGATCCCCATAGAATGCATCGGACTGAAACGAAATTTTGTGAAGGTTGTGAAATAGGAAGCGAATACCTCTCTATACTTTTATATTCCCTCTCCGGTAAGGATCATAAGGAAGGGTAGGATCGGTCATGTATCTTCCAACCAGGATGCGATTGAGGAAAGAATTAATCTGTGAAAATTCTCCATTATTGTGAGAGTTTTGTCTCTGAAGGGTGAAAATTCATGGAGGTTTAATGAGTTTTTTGACAGAATAGCTATAGTATAGGGCTTTGGGGACTGGAGAATGGCTGCTATGGGAACAGGACACTTCCATATTTATTCCCCTCTGATGAGTTGAAAAGGCATGCTTGGAGCTTTGGTGTCATCAGACTAAAACCTGAAGTTATTAGGATACAGGAGTGGGATCAAAATTTTGATCCGCTAAATGAGAGGAACAGTCATCCGCAGATTTAGATCCGGATTTGCTGGATTAATTGGTTGTATTGGAATCCTAGAATTCTGTGGGAAATCAATTAATCCATTGGAAATCCCATTAGGATTGATAAACAAATGAACAATCCTAGGATTGGACATTATGCTCGTGTACTGGTGGAAGTCGACATGGCCAACACGTTAGTGGAAGAAGTTGTTCTCACCACAAAGGATGATAGTTTCAAACTGGAAATCCTCTATGAAAGGAAACCCAAGTTTTGTAAGGAGTGCAATGTCTTAGGTCATGTAGACCTTGAATGTAATAAATCCAAAGTTTTCAAGATTTTCAATATCAAAGGGCATGACAGCCAAGCATGCCGGAGGGCTAACACCAAAGGCAAGGGGAAAATAGAAAATAATGTGACTATTGGTGCTTCTTCTGGGGAGGACCCTCAGTCCATGGGTGCTAATGACCCATCTCTTGATGATGATAAATACCTTGAGCTGGAACGATATGCGGCTGCAATTGTTGGCATGGTTGAAATTGAGGAGGTTGCAAAGGATTTCAATGTTCCTCAAGTTGATACACCGCTGAAGTTGATGTATATGGATGCCTTTTTCTAGAGAGAGTGTGTAGAAACAGATACTAGTGGTGTCACTACTTCCTCTTTACTAGACACGACTGTGTAATCTAGTAATGAAAGTGCTGACCTGGTTATGTCTATAGATGTGCAATCTGGCCAGTGCAATGCTCACGATTCAGCTAAAGGCAGTTTAGGGGACCAACATGTTCAGCACTCCACTCAAGACTTACCCAAAATCCAGCACAACAACCGTATTCCGGGGGGAGATGGAGGAAGGGGTCTTTCTTGAACATGGCCCTGCTCACCTTATGAGTGTGACTATGTCTTATCAGACCACTACATCTTCTATATAGGAGTAGGGGCCCTACCTTTATGTTCCTATTCTGGTGGAGAAGCAGGTAACTAGAGACTCATAGTTTGGTGGCATGATTCAGGTCTCTTCAACTCCATAGAAGCAGGTTCTTGTCTCAGGTTTTATCTCAGGGGTACCCCCATCTGTGATGGTGGAGGAACAGGTGCCTAAAGACACCTAGACTGATGGCATGAAGCAGGTTATGGCTCAAAGACAAGATGGTCCTGCTGATGTGATGCAGCATGAGATTAATGGCCAATTCTAGTAGGTCCCTTCTGGGAAAACTGTCAGGAGGAGATCACGCCAGGGCTCTCCCATGAGCATTGATCAATCTCCTAATAAATTTCCTCCATTTAGAGGACGAATATGGTCTGATTGTACTAAAGACTATGAAATCATTGAGTATCCCTCTAAGGATGATAAATCAGGAAATGGGAAAGGAAAGGGAAAGAGTAAAAAAGGAAAAGTGGAACCAGTATAGAAAGAAGGGGCCTCAAACGAAGGGAAAGTCATCCATCAAATGAAGATCTTTTTTGGAACTATTACGGGCTTGGGAACTCTCCCATGATCAAGGCCCTGAGACATTTAATTATGACCAATAAACCTTTGATGATTTCAATAGCTGAACCCAAAATGAAGTTTGAAAACTGTAAATCCTTTAGATGGGACTCCCTTAGGTACTCTTTTGTTTCTCAAAACTCAAGTGATAGTGAGGTTGAGTCACTTTGTGTTCTTAAACACAATAGTATTTCCATTTAATTGATGACCAAGATTTACCAGGTTGTTTCTGTGGATATTTTATTTCAGGGAGCTATCATCCCTCTCTTGTTTGTTTATGCCTCAAACTTCTACAATAAAATAAGGGGTCTTTTGAAGGATATTGAGTCTATTTCTGATCGGTTGGCTAAGATATGAGTGGTCTTAGGTGACTTCAACACTATCCTCAGACCAGATTAATAGACTGGTTCTCACTTCAACAAATTGGCTGCAAATGATTTTTCAGTGTGTATTGACAAATGTAATCTTTCTGAAGTCCCAATTATTGGAGGAGAGCGCACATGGTGTAGGTACACATTGAATGGATGCCAAGAAAGTAAATTGGATAGGTTCTTTTTTCAGATCAATGACAGGAATGATGCTATCACCACTTCTGGTCTCACCTTACCCAAATGTCAAACTGATCATAATCTGATCCATGTGGATATTTTTCATGGTAGGACGTGATCATCTCCCCTACCTTTTAGGTTCCACAATGCATGGATTGTAGTTCCTAGATGCAGGGAGGTCATATTTAATGCTTGGGAGACTGAAGAAATTGGCAGCCCTCTTATAATAATGACCAGCAAGCTGAAAAACACCAAGAAAATGCTCAAAGATTGGAGCAAAGCATCTTTCTCCAACCTGGAGCATGAAATCCAGGCTGCTGAATAGCGGCTTCTTCTTTTCCAGAATACATGTCAAAATTTGTACATCCCCTCAAGGGATGAAATCTAGGCCCTTTCTCATCTTGATGATATTCTCCTACTGCAGGAACGCATTTTGATTAGCCAATACAATGTTAAATGGATGCATGAAGGAGATAGGAACTCAAGGTTATTTCACTACTTACATAGACAAAAGATGTCCAAGAGAGGGGTCTCTGCGATTGAAGTAAATGGGTCTCTTTCACTACTAAAAATACGGGCATTAACAGTGCTAAAAAGCATTGTAAAACAAAGCGCTGATAAATGGATACTTTATCAGCGCTAAAAAAGCACAAATAAAACAACCCTTTATCAGCGCTCCATTAGCGCTAATAAACATATCTTTTATCAACGCTTCTTTAGCGCTGATAAAGATGTAGTTTATCAGCGCTTTTTTAGCACTGATTTAAGCACAATTTATCAGCGCTAAAAGAGAAATGATAATTTCCCTCTCTGTTGCTCCGATAAATCTGCAGAAGCACACCCGAACACCTACAAAAAAAATCATCTCAATAATCCAATTAAAGAAAGTATACCGATACAAAATTAACTCATAAATACTAAGAAAATTAGACAATGTATACCCATACAACAATTATACCCATACACAATTAACACATAATTTATAAGTTAATCAAGTACTTAAAGAAATAAATTCAGAATTCAGGGGGTTTGGGGGCTATTCAAGGGTTTGGGGTGGCTGTCCAAGGGGGGGTAGGGGTTGTCCGGGGGGCTTTCAAGTTCAATCCTAAGTCCCCACATGGGTGTGATTTATCAATACATAAATCCTTGGACTTTTCATTATACACTATGCATCATGTTCTCAACCTAAAAGAAGTTATAAGGTTTGTACACACAATGAGGTGCCCATACATGGGGGGGTGGTGAATCTTATTAATAAACCCCTTAATATTAAACCTATAATAGGCTATTGTAAGTGCATGATCATGAAATATGCACAACCTAGTTGAGAAAGAACTGGAATAAAAATAATAAAGCAATCATCATTGATCCTCAAATCCATGACCATGATTAACCCCAAATTAATTTTCCAAGTGCTGAACTTTTACCAAGCATTTCACAAGGATCATGTCGACATTATAAAAATATAGTTTGAGCAAGTCCTACCCATTCTACATCAAGACACATTTATTCTCAGGTATTAAAGCTTTATCAACCATACCTAATTCTTCCAATGTTAGGGTTTCTCTGAGTACATCATAGGAACCACACAAAACATATAATATACCATAGTCTCCCCACTATATACATAATTATCATTGAATTCCAATATGTGAGTTTTATTTATACTCCATCATGGAAATCCACTTATGGGAGTTTTCTCATCTAGGGAATACCCTCAACAGTATCTCAGACCACCCATATGTGTTCTTCCAATTCCAAGGCATAAGACCTACAAGGATATCATCCCTATACTAAGGGAGTACCCTTATTTAGGAAATAATACTAAGAATCATATATTCTTTACCATATGGGAGTATTATCATCCAAATAATAATCCCTAGAAGCATATCAACCCTTTAATATGGGTGTATTCTCATTTGAGGCATAATCTATATAATCATCTCAGCCCTCCCCTATGGGATTATTTTCATTTAGTGATTATTACTGATAAGAATCTCATACCACTCCTATTATTGTATTCTCATTTGGGGAATAATACCTATATACATCTCATCCCTCCCCTATGAGAGTATTCTCATTTAAGGAATAAGACCCATAAGCATATCCACCCTCCCAAATGGGAGTATTTTCATCCAGATATAAGCCCATAAGTATCATAGACCCAAACACATTATCACCCTAGTATACCAGGCTAACCATGACTTGATATATATGAGGCCCCTGATAGATCACATGCCATGACCCCAATTTAAAATATCAATTCAATCTGAATGCGTTTGGTCGGATTTCCGTAGGTCAGTTATTGTTTTCAATTAAAATCTTGTCCATTTTAAACAACATAGTGACCCTTTGAGTGCTAGCGGCCACACCGTGACTCGGATTGAGGCGGGGTTTACTCGTACACATCACCAAGGACCCTTGGATCGTTCTTATAAAATATCAGTGCAATCTGAATGTGTTTGGTCAGATTTCCGTAGGTTAGTTGTTGTTTTCACTTAAAATCATGTCCATTTTAAACAAAATAGAGACCCTTTGAGTTCTAGCGGACACACCATGACTCAGATTGAGGCGTTTTTGACTCTTACACGTCACTAAGGACCCTTTTATTGTTCTTACAAAAGTTCAATGCAATCCAAATGCGTTTGGTCAGATTTCCGTAGGTCAGTTGTTGTTTTCAATGAAAATCATGTCCACTTTAAACAAGAGAGTCCCTTTGAGTGATAGCAAACACATCGTTCCTCTAATTGAGGCGGGGTTGACTCGTACATGTCTACAAGGACCCTTGGAACATTCTTATAAATGATAAATGAAATCCGAATGTGTTTGGTCGGATTTCCGTAGGTTAGTTTTTGTTTTCACTTAAAATCTTGTCCATATTAAACAAAATAGAGACCCTTTGAGTGATAGTGGTCACACCGTACCTCGGATTGAGGCAAGGTTGACTCTTACATGTCACCAAGGACCCTTGTATCGTTCTTATAAAAGATAAATTCAATCTGAATGCTTTTGGTAGGATTTTCGTAGGTCAGTTGTTGTTTTAAATTAAAATCGTGTCCATTTTAAACAAAATAGAGACCCTTTGAGTGCTAGCAGACACACCATCCTTCAGATTGAGGCGGTTTTGACTTATACATGTCACCAAGGACCCTTGTATCGTTCTTATAAATGATAAATGCAATACGAATGTGTTTGGTCTGATTTCCGTAGGTCCGTTGTTCTTTTCAATTAAAATCTTGTCCATTTTAAACAAAATAGATACCCTTTGAGTGATAGTGGCCACACCGTCCCTCGGATTGAGGCGTGGTTGACTCGTACATGTCACTAAGGACCCTTGGATAGTTCTTATAAAATATCAAGGCAATCTTAATGTGTTTGGTCAGATTTCTGTAGGTCAGTTGTTGTTTTCACTTAAAATCGTGTCCATTTTAAACAAAATAGAGACCCTTTGAGTGATAGTGGTCACACCGTCCCTCAGATTGAGGAGGGGCTGACTCTTACATGTCACCAAGGACCCTTGGATCATTATTATAAAAGATCAAGGCAATCCAAATGCTTTTGGTCAGATTTCCATAGGCCAGTTGTTGTTTTCACTTAAAATCTTGTCCATTTTAAACAAAATAGAGACCCTTTGAGTGATAGCGGCCACACCATCCCTCATATTGGGGACGAGTTGACTCTTAAACGTCACCAAGGACCCTTGTATCATTCTTATAAAATATCAATGCAATCTGAATGTGTTTGGTCGGATTTCCGTAGGTCAGTTGTTGTTTTAAATTAAAATCGTGTCCACTTTAAACAAGAGAGACCCTTTGAGTGCTAGAGGCCACACTATGCCTCAAATTGAAGCAGGGTTGACTCGAACATGTCACCAAGGACCCTTGGATCGTTATTATAAAATATCAAGGCAATCAGAATGTGTTTGGTCAGATTTCCGTAGGTCAGTTGTTGTTTTCACTTAAAATCGTGTCCATTTTAAACAAAATAGAGACCCTTTGAGTGATAGCATCCACATCATCCCTTGGATTGAGGCAGGGTTGACTCTTACACGTCACCAAGGACCCTTGGATCTTTCTTATAAAAGATAAATTCAATCCGAATGCGTTTGGTTGGATTTCCGTAGGTCATTTGTTGTTTTCAATTAAAATTGTGTCCACTTTAAACATGAGAGACCCTTTCAGTGCTAACGGCCACACCGTGCCTCGGATTGAGGCAGGGATGACTCATACACATCACCAAGGACCCTTGGATAATTCTTATAAATGATCAATGCTATCAGAATGCGTTTGGTTGGATTTTCGTAGGTCAATTGTTGTTTTCACTTAAAATCTTGTCCATTTTAATCAAAATAGAAACCCTTTCAGTGATAGCGGTCACACCGTGCCTCAGATTGAGGCGATTTTGACTCTTACTCATCACCAAGTACCCTTGGGTCATTCTTATAAATGATAAATTCAATCTGAATGCGTTTGGTTAGATTTATGTAGGTCAATTGTGGTTTTCAATTAAAATCATGTCTGTTTTAAACAAAATAGGCACCCTTTGAGTGCTAGCGGCCACACCGTCCCTCGGATTGAGGCAGGGATGACTCGTACATGTCACCAAGGACCCATGGATTGTTATTCTAAAAGATAAATGCAATCCAAATGTGTTTGGTCAGATTTACATAGGTCATTTGTTGTTTTCAATTAAAATATTGTCCATTTTAAACAAAATAGAGACCCTTTGAGTGATAGCGGCCACACTGTCCATCGGATTGAGGAAGGTATGACTCGTACACATCACCAAGGAGGCTTGGATCATTCTTATAGAAGATCAAGACAATCTGAATGTGTTTGGTCTGATTTCCGTAGGTCAGTTGTTGTTTTCACTTAAAATCGCGTCCATTTTAAACAAAATAGATGCCCTTTGAGTGATAGCGGCCACACCACCCCTTGGATTGGGGCCAGGTTGACTCTTACACGTCACCAAGGACCCTTGTATCGTTCTTATAAAATATCACTGCAATCCGATTTTGTTTGGTCGGATTTTCATAGATCAGTTGTTGTTTTCAATTAAAATCATGTCCACTTTAAACAAGAGAGACCCTTTGAGTGCAAGAGGCCACACCGTGCCTCAAATTGATGAGGGGTTGACTCGTACACATCACCAAGGATCATTGGATCATTCTTATAAAATATCAAGGCAATCATAATGTGTGTTGGTCGGATTTTCGTAGGTCAGTTTTTGTTTTCACTTAAAATCGTGTCCATTTTTAAAAAATAGAGACCCTTTGAGTGGTTCAGCATTCTTGCATGTTCCTGGTGCATATCATATGTTAAAATGGGAAAATGACTCATTGGAGAAAGGCTGTTTTCTTTAATAATAATTACAATTTTCCTACGAACATTTACATACAAAAATGTTTCATATTTTGATCCCCTTAACCCCTCTCAAAAATGACCACAAATTGTACATGTCCACAAGTCACATCTTCATTGTATTTGTGTACAATATTCCATCAGGTATGTGGCCCACTCATTTCTGAACATATCTATATCGTCATGTGAGTATGAGGATTTTCGGAAGTCAGAGTAGTACTCCAAAATAAAAAAATAAAGAATTATAAATAACTTAAACAAACTAGTAGTTGTTTTAAAAAATACTTCATTAGGGATGCTAGTTTGCTGATGAAAAATGATCTCTTTCATAAATTTACAAACATAATAACCACAATCATTATCATTTGTTTGTTTTGGACACTACAAAAAAATGGCCATTAGGATAATAAGTAACTTGTGTTGAGATGTGTTTGGATAGTGAAATTTTATTATATATACCCTGATATTTGTCCAGACGTAGTGCTTTATCACCTCCTTATGCTTCTCCCATGTACTCATTCCTTTTTTTAGATGATAATGATACACCACCCTATCATAACAGAATCCTCAATAAAGGATAATATAAATTATATTACTTGATGTTTAGACCTAAGAAGTAAGATGTAGTGTCTTACATATTCAAAAACTCCATCATTTGTGGTCGGTTTGATGGATATCCTTTCTTTGAATCTAGAAAATAAATCTTCAGAGTATCCAAGTTCACCGCAATTATCAACCAATGTTGCCTAAAAACAAGAAAAGGAACAAGTAATAAAAAAAGTGAAAATATAATTGATATGCTTTAATTGTTGAGTATTAGCCCTGCATGGTTGGTATTAGGAAAAGTCTGTCATCTGTAATCTTGATTTCAAATGCTTTCAGCAAGATATTCACTATTGCATCCCTTTTTGATGGCTCTATTTTTGTTAGGTGTGTTGATGTGATATGAGGACTAACCAGTCCAAATCTTGGCTCATGGGAAAATTCGTTCAATTGTTTTTCATAAATGCGTCTGTCAACAATATAAAATGAATTTAGTCATAATTTTCACATTAGATCAGCTTTTGGAAAATCGATTCATGGAAACATACCTCATATATACATTTACAACTGTGACTCCAAGCCAACCGTTTTTAAGGTTTTCATTTACATTTTCAACAACAACAAAATCATAACTTTCCTCTCCGTATATATTCTCTTTGAAAACCACTATATGATTATTACATTATTTTAGATTCGTATCCACATGAGTATTAAATGCTAGTAAATGTGTATAGAGAACATGTGGTGTTATTGTTCTTCTAGTAGCTCCTTGGGATCAGTTGGTCGATCCTTTAGATGGTTTTGAGCTGACGTTTGTCACCCCCTTCCCTTTCTCTGTCTATAACAACAATCATTGGTTCATACCATTTTTTCATTAATTGTTAAGGGTATATATTGAAAAGAAAAGGAAATAAATACCTCTTTGTCTGCGTGTACTCTTACAAGTTCTGACAGACAGGCAATGAATGTCCCAATAGGCTTTTCGACCGTATGAATATCATCCTCATCAAGTGGAATAGTTATCTCTTCCTTTGGCTCATGATCTATAGTAATCATCACTTTCAGATGATCTTTTGGAAGTGGGCTATTATGCAGTGTGGCATCTGGGATATTGAACATTGTAGCCCTTGCTACAATGTGATAGGTGGGTGTTGATAGATATAAATCAAAATCATTATCACCCTGTAGAAGATGAGTACAGAAAAATTATCAGTGTTTCACTGATTCATATTTCATGGGAACAATTATTAGAATATTGATTACCATGGCTAAGACAGTTCTTTGAGGCGAATGGCTCGCCTCAAATCTGGTGGGGGGTGGGATGGGAAGTTCATGTGGTGTTTGTTCTTGAGTTGTGTCTTCCCATTGCTTCCCAAACATAAATGTTGCGATCAACTCTCCCTGCCATTGCAATTTTTCTTCAATGGTTGCTATTTTTTCTCTCATTTGTTCCAATTTTTCATCTGTATCATCCATTTTTTTCTTCTTCTCAAAATATACTCGAGGTGTCACCCCAAACCCTGCACCTCTGACACGACCGTATTTTTCTGGCTGCTTCAAAGCCGTCGATAATAGGTTTGTATAAACTACATGAGTTGCTAATTCTTGTGACTATCAGATATAGGAAAATAATTAATTATTTTTATGTAATAGCAATTTTAAACAAAGTATTTTATCATCGTGTCATACTTACACATATTTCCAACACTTTTTGTGTGTTCTCATCTACTAAATTCACTTCTTTTTTCACACATTCCTCCTTCCATAGCACATGATGTGGGAAGGAAGTTCATTTGGTTTTAGACTCATCAATATACATATAAATATAGAAAAATAATTATGATGTTGTTTATTGGCACCTAATAATATTATTTTATATTTAAAATACGTACCATTTTCTTATCTAAAGAAGTGTACCCCATCCTTGCTTTACGATAAGGGTATGTTGGTTTTGAAGCATGTTCCTTATTTTTAGTACAGAGTTTCTGTCTCATAAATAAAATATTGACAATCAAAGTGATGAGTACAGGTATCCTCAAACGATGTATTATCACTCACAATGTACCTGAAACTTCTCATCCCCATGATGGACAATAAATGCATCCCATGCTTCTTGGGATATCAGGTGTGCGTAGACAATGGGTGGGTGCAGGTTTATTTTATCATTAGAATCATTGAGGTGAAATCTTGTTAAAATAGTGCTGAAACCTCGATGAATCATTTCTGTAATCATTAGTACATAATCCTTGTGTGAATCGTCTACTATAAATGTACTCTTCAAGTCATTGAGAAGAGTAATACATTGATTCATTATTTTATTTTCTAGTAAATTAAGGAAATATATTCATAATGTTACCGTAATATCTTTCCAGATCACAGCCTTCAGCGCGGACACAACATGGTTCTATGAATCTATGTCAATCGGCACGTGTTCCCGAGTGACAACTTCAATGTAGCTGCTAAACATTGCCTTGTTGAGATTCACATGTTGGCCTCGTGCATTCCATCCGACTTCAAATTTGATGCATTTTCTTTTCGCCTTAAGAATTTTGGAAAACGCCGTCAAACTACGACGCACGTATGATTTCTGTGACGCTGGTCCTTTATTATTTACCATTTCATCGATATCAACATCGTCTATATATTCATCTAGAATGGTATCCATGTCATGTGTTGATGGTTGTTGGACCTCAACACTAAGTGCAGTAGGAGCCGCAACAGGAGGAGCAGCAGGAGCCGCAGTAGGAGGAGCAGTAGGATCAACCAGAGCTGCAGCAGGAGCAACAGTAGTAGCAGCATGAGCTACAAGAGTAGCAGGAGCAGTAGCAGGAGCAACAGCAACAACAGAATGAGTTGAAGGAGTAGCAAAAGCAGCAGCAGCCACAGCAGCAGTTTCTTGAGAGACTTGTTCAGCCTCAAGGTTAGGAGCATCAGAATGTGCATAAGTCATTATCTGCAAAAGTGGATTAATAGTTAATTCAGATTACATAAATTCAGTAATGATAAGATAATGACATGATATTACAAGATCTATATTAAAAACAAAATATAACCTATTTACTGAACTATCTTTCTTTTTTTAAGGGTTGAAGGGATTTGATACCTCTATCAACTATCCAAATCCTTTCATTGTGGTCTCCTCTAACATACAAAACATCATCTGCATTGGTACCGCTCTGAAATGATTATGAAATACCACTAAAAGGATCATCCTCAACTGAATTTTCATCGGAACCTTCAGTATTTTTGGACGATAACAGAACAATTGACCACTTTCGGTTTACGGGATTTGGAAAATAAAAAACATGCACCGCTTGTGATGCCATTATAAACTGTTTGTCTTTGTACCCTTCTTTACTAAAATCAACTTTCACAGATCCCCATTCATCTATTTTAACACCACTATTGTTATCAATCCATTTTCATTGAATATTTTTAAATTGGAATGTCGTATAATCCAAGTCCCATATTAGATTGATAATGCCAAAGTATGACATATTTTCATAAATTGGATTTCTGTCCTTACTACGAGAAACATACATCACTTCAGCCACTAGTGTAACTCCACTATTTTGCATGGTACTATCTTTAACTTGTTCATCTGTATATAATGTATAACCATTAATTACATAACCACTGTAAGATAATACATACATATTTGGTCCAGCGGCTAGCCATCGAAGAAGTTCTGAAATTGAATTCGTATTTTCATCCAACTGCTTAAAAATATGGCCCTGAAACCATCCTATAAACTTGTGATTATGAGAATCTGATAACCATTTTTCATCCCTCGATGGATTCAACTGCCTAAGAATTTCTTTGTGAGTTTCAATATATGGAGCAACCTCCCAACTGTTATGCAAAACATAAAGATAATCCTACTCCCGATCTGTAATACTGATTTTCACAACTTATCTTCTATAAATTCCCTCACCCTCAATGCGTCCAGTGTGAAGAGATTTCGGGAGACTAATTCTTTCCACATCAGATAGTTATTGATTACAAAATTCAATAGATTCCTCAACAATATATCGCTCCACTATACAACCCTCTGACCGACTTTGATATTTGACATAAACTTTCAAAATCATCATATATCATTCAACAGGATACATCCATCTATAGTGCACATGACCACAAAGTCAAATCTCTCTCACCAAGTGAATCATCAAATGAACCATCATATCAAATAATTTTGGCCGGAAGAACATTTCTAATTCACATAATATGATGACAATTTCTTTTTCCATAACTGGAAATTTCCCCGAGTCTAAAACATTGCTACATATAGCTTTGAAAAAGAAACAAAGATTGGTTAACGTATAGCAAACATTATTGGGAAAAATGCAATGTTAAGATATAGGAATTATATCTTACATCAAAACATGGAAATCATGTGATTTCAAACCTTTTAACTTCAAATCATTCATTGACACAAAGTTCTTGAAATTTGATGAGTACCCCTCTGAAACCTTTAGATCACTGAAGAAGTTGCAAAACTGATATCACTCTGCCCTAGAAAGAGTATAAGCAGCTGGAGGAAGAAACATTCGATTTTCACCCTTCACGGGAGCCAACGCTTCTCATATTCCCATGTCAACCATGTACAACCTTGCCTTAATTCTATCTTTTGTTTTTCCAGGGGCATTTAGAATCGTTCTGATAACACTATCACATACATTTTTTCCACATGCATCACATCAATAAAATTTCTGACGTACAAACAATTCCAGTATGGTAATTAATAAAACTGATCCCTTTTTCCAACCGATTTTCGTAAGGTTTTCCAAGAATGGTTTACCAAAAATAGCGTTGAGATCTTTTACTTTCTCAAAGAGTTGATCACTTGTTAGTGGAGACGGTGATGCACATTTTTCTGAACTTCCCTTTAATGATGTCATCTAAGATCGGTACTTATGCTGACGAGGTAGAAATCTACGATGTCCTAGAAACAAAAATTTCGATGAATGTTTCAACCTAATTGATTCTGTATATTCTTCGCACATGGGACACCCTTGAGTTCCTTTAATGCTATAGCTTGACAAATTTATATAAGCAGGGAAATCATTTATTTTCCCATACAACATCGCTCTCAACGTGAAGTATTCACTTTTATAATCATCATAAAACATTACACATGAGTCCCACAATAACTTCAAATACTCGATCAAAGGATCCAGATAAACATCAATATCGTTACCTGGTTGTTTTGGTCTTGATATAAGCATAGATAACATAATGAATTTCTGCTTCGTGCATAACCAGGGTGGAAAGTAATAATTTACCAACATTACTGGCCATGTACTATGAGTGCCGGTTTGAAAACCAAAAGGATTCACTACAGCTGTAGATAACGCAAGATGAAGGTTTCTCAGCTCTTTTCCTAATTCAGGATACTCATGATCAATTTTATTCCATTGAGGAGATTCGGCCAGATGACGTAATAACCCATCTTTATTTCTTTTATCTGCATGCCACAACAACTGTCTTGTAGTTTCTTCACTTCCATATAGACGCCTAAACCTTGGAATGATTGAAATGTACCATACAACTTTCATCGGATTGGATTTAACATTATTGTATCGAGAAGCACCACACTTTGGAAATTCTGTAAGTGATTTGTCCTCTTTACGAAAAAACATACAGTCTTTCGTGTAGGCATGTATTCTTTCAGAAATCATTTCCATCGAGCATAGCATTCATTTAGCTTCTTATGTCCGGCATGGGAGCTCATTATCTTCCAGGAGCATGTCATTCAAGAGAGCAAGTAGTTCCGTAAAACTGACATCACTCCATTTGTTTCCTGCTTTCAATTTATACAACTTCAGTAGAGCTGACAATGTTGTATACTTAGTGCAAGAAACATACAATGGTGTCTTTGCATAACTCTTTAACTTCTCAAAAATTTTGGGCAATCATGGAGTTCATCTTGAATTGCCTTTTTCATTTCCTTAGTACGATATTCATCATCATTGATATCTGTAATAACATCCTTCATACGGTCTTCTTCATTATCCATATTTGTATTCATATCTGACGATCCATAAAATGATGTTTTATCCCAGCCAGTAGCTACATTAGTTTTTTCTCCATTTTTATTCCAACATTTATAACTCCGATCTATTCCGTGACATATCAAATGTTCTTCCAACTCCTCTGGAGTAATTAGTCTAGAATAACAACAACGTAACCACGGAAAAAGGATTTGAGGAGGATCCTTTGCATGATCCTTTGCAAACTTGATGAACTCTTTTACTCCGTTCTTGTACTCTATTGTTAAACGATTAACATCCATCCAATCTTTATTCATCTCCATCCTATTTGAATCTCAAATATTAGTATTTATGGTATAAGTACACAAAAAAAGAATTCCAAATACAGTAGAAGAGAAAGACTTCCTTATAAAAATGGCGATTAATAGAGCCTAAACATTAGTATTTATTCATCCTCATTAAATATAATTAATTTATATTCATTATAGTTTCCTCAAATCACCATAGACCAAACAAAAGAATAATCAAGAATGATACATCTACCACTCCTAGGTCTCTTCCATACATTCAATATCATCATGCCTAAATACTCACTGCTGGTGGAAGTGAAACCATTCCTGATGATCATGCCAAGAAGAAATAGAAACCAAAAGGGGGAGTGAATCAAAATACCCCAATCAAGATGAAAAAACATGGTATTTTGGAATAGGTTAGTGGCTTTCATGTTGGCTAGACACCTATCCAATAGACTCCATAAGCGGTGATGGCCCCTACAGTTGTTGCAATAGGTGAAACTGTCACATGAGAAGCTGAGATCAATGAGGCCCTTCCCAGCCATGAACTAAACAAACTTCATGATGGCCTTCCTCTATAATGGGTTACTACCTTTCCTTTCCCTTGGGTTGGAAATGTCATTAATGTCACCCCCAAAAAATAATGTATGGTGGTGGGGTTAGAAGGTATTTTGTTCAAAAGGACAATCAATCCCCCTCAATTTTTTAAAATACAAATACCATAAACCAATTAAAAACAATACATTTTAATTTATTTTGGGAATCATTCCCAAAAAATTCAATAAACAAATACATGCCAAACCATTTGGAATTTTATTTAAAGAATCAAATTATCTTTATTTTAAACCATGATTTTCATTTATAATATCAAACCACCAACGGTAGAAAGAAACCTAATTTATTTCAATGAAAAGGGTTAATTCACAACAAGATACCATCCATTCCATATATTATTTTCTTTAATAGGGTTATTTTGTGCTTCAAAATGATCAAAACATGTCTAACCAACTTCAAATGGATAAAATAGGAATTCATGAAAGACATGAATCCCAAAAAGGGGATATAGAATAGAAACACTCACTTGGAATCTGAATGAGTCGACTCAAATGAAGAACATCATTCATCTCCAACTACATCGATGCTTTCTCATATACAATGACTCCACTAGCTAGATAGTGGCCCTCACCAAGGACATCATACATCTCCAAATAAGGGACTACAACCACTAACCATAATGATCATCATAGGATGGAAATATACTAAGAACACATCCCTTCACCCAAATAATAGAATAAAACCACTAACCATGAGAAACCACTAAGAGCATAATTTGAAACCTAAGGAATAGTACACCCAAAACATACCAATGAATTCAAATTGAATAATTTTAAACCAAACCATTGAAATCCTCAAATGTTCCTAACATCAAACCCCATCGTATCTCCTAATAAAATTCTTTGATAACACTATTTCATGGCATATACCCATTTAGAACCCTCTATTGGTTAGTATATTATAGTGTAGTGACCCCCTAAAACCATCCTCCAACATGTCATGGGTCAGTGAATGCACCGAGGGTATTTATCACAACCATGTGAAGTGTACTTCTAATAATAAATAATTGATATAGTTTAACATCAAGTTGTATATATGATTTTTAGAATGATACCAAGTGAATGTAAGTATGGTAAATATGTGTGATAAGACATTTTTGGTCTAACAAAAAGGGGATATAGACTAATGAGTTTATTTTTGATTCACAAAAAATATGACTCTATGTAGTATAGTATTTTTTCAACTAGTAGGAGTATGGACCACATAGTGAATATGATCCTCTATGTGTGGGAATGTTTTCATTTAGAGTATAGCCTAATATGTATGGTTCCCATAGAATAAGGCCCATTTGAATAGGATATTTGGGCTCATGGGTAATTGTTTTATGCCTCTACTGGGGAAATCACTCAGGCTTGAATCTATTCCCTTGGGCTAGCCACAATCCTCATAACCTACCTTACCTATTTCCAAAGGTGGAAAGAGTCCACCTCCATGGTTGATAATATTGTCCCCTTGATTGGAATAGGAATATGGGATGTTAGATATTCCTTCTATAGTTTCATTCTTGGTGTATGATTCATATTCTGGGTCTCTGTTCCAGATATAAGACATGTTTCTGAATCTAGTTTTTCGTTCTACTCTCTAGTGGACACATGTTAATTACAATTATTATTCTAGTTATAGGGAATATAATTATAGTTGAATATAATAATGGTGATGAGTGTATTGATAAACTATAAAAATCATCTAAAATTGAGGTTATTAATTTTTCATTAGCTCATGACATGAGGTGTATTATCTATAATACATGAGTCATACCATGATTGATAATTGGTAACTTATTCTTACTGCATAAGGAATTGAAGTCGTATAACCTCTATAATCTTATGCTCATTACACAAGGTGGATCACATTTTTCGTGTGAGGAATCTACACCAATTTGGTTCATAAAATATATTCGTATCACATGAGGATTTCTATATTCATCAACTAATGAATCGTGTTATTATCACACCAGGTAAGAACATAAGATCATCTACTAAGGGATGTGTTTAGAGATCGTATACGCATCACATAGGGGTTTCTTTGGCACATCGCCTAAGGAATCTCATGCTCCTCGTGTGAGGTATAATCCTAGGATCCTTACCTAGGAGATGAATAAGAGATCTTATCATCATCACTTAGGGGATTCTTAGGAATATCCCCTAATGAATCTATTTATAATCTCATGAGGTATAATCAAGGGAACATTATTTGGGAGATAAAGAAGATCACATATTCCAATAACATAGGAACTTCATATTCTCATCACCCAAGGAAACCTAGGATTATCACCTAGAGTTAGATGTTTCCTGAATTAAGAGTGGTCATAGGTTTGTATCTCGGTAAAAGAACTCACATATTTGAATTTTAGAAGAGGGAACCACCCGATACACTAATCATGTAGGGGGTGAGCATAGTTTTATAGCCACCATTTCATTTTTATCCATGAAGTTATTCAATTCCCACCAAACCCTTTTCAATTTTATCATTAACAACTATATTCTTTGTCATTGGGAATCTAAAAGGAAAACCCATATCAAATAAAGATGTCATCTCCCATAATAACCCACTCATTACATCCTTTTAACAATGGAAAGGTTGATGCTTCCCCACTATAAGATTTACCACCTCAACCATCTCACATTTTCCCCCAATGGAATCTATCACAACCAAACTAACAAAAAATATCTCAAACAACCCCACCAAAAATCAATGATGATTTTCAATAATAAAAGTAAAGAAGCACCATGTTCTTGAGAAATATAATGAAAATTAGTAAACACATGTGAATCATCCCCTTTACATCATTTTCTATCATGTATGGTTGAATTTATTCAATCGGTCAATCCATAATACTCACCCATAGAATGAAAAACCATGTTAAAAAAATTATATAGAAATTGGAGAGGAGAAAAATATTGAAAAAATATTTGGAAAACATGTCTTAAAGGAGGTCCGGAAAACCGAATCTTGAAAGTGTTGCGGGCGGCGGAGGTCCGGAAAAATGAAGCTCTATGGTGGCGGAGGTCCGGCAACGAGAAGCGAGGGCAGCGGAGGTCCGAGAACGTGATATCAGCGGGTGGCAGAGGGGAGTCATAGGGTTCCATTACCGCGAGAGCTTTAGGTTGCGATAAAACGAGGGCACTGTGTGACCGACTTTATAAAAAATGCACTAAGGTTTTATCAGCGCTAAAAAGCACTAATAAAGACTGCCTTTATCAGCGATAACATTTTAGCACTGATAACGGTGTCCCTTATCAATGATTTTTTAGCACTGATAATAGTACCCTTTATCAGCGCTACAAAAGTGCTGATAAATCCTTACTGTATCAGTGCTAAAATTTTAGCGCTGATACAGGGTAACCTTTATCAGTGGTGTTTCTTAGCACTAATATAAGGGGGCACGTTCCTTTCCCATTTTTGTAGTAGTTTTTATACATTAGAGCAAGAAATTTCTAATTCTGTGGTGAAATACATTGAAGGGATATAGTCAGAGAAGGGATTTGATGGAACTTCTCTCTTGATGGACAATATTCACCAACAGTCTATACACTCTAGAACATGTTGCTTGTGGAAACCTGTTTCGGTGCGGATGTGCGTCGGGTTACGCTGTTCCGCCAGGACGCGTTCGCGCGTGCACCCGTCAACCCGAGGGGATGGGCGCGCGGCTTGTGGTCCCGCAGTCCCGCTTTCCAAGGGTGGGCGGCATCCGTCCCTTATTCAGGGGCGTCTGCTCCTTGATCGAAACCGGGATGATGGGATGTCGGCTTCTCCTTCCTTGGACGTCTCCTCGGAACTTGTCGCCTAATCCGGGTCTCCCTCATAGACTTAAGAATGTTCGTGAATCTCGTTCCCGGCGCCATATCTTCATGGACACCGGTTAATTACGCTGCTTCCGCCCGGACGTTCCAAGGAGTCTGGGCGGGGCAGCAACCTGCGGTGAGAAGGCCGGGTGGCTCTGGGTGTTGGGGGCGTGTTGTAACACTGCGGCTCTGCACGTCTGTCTTCCGTCCCTAATAGGGCTTCTCGAAGGCACGATGGCCTGAGGCATCCCGTACTAGGTGCGGGGAACTGTGTCACCTGAGGTTTTCCTCAGCTTCCCGTGTTTAACACGGGGTATGCCGCGAGTTTAACGTCCAGCGGGGACGGCATCGGACCGATCAACACGAAAAGTGGATCAGATGACAGAACCCCTTGCGGGGAACCTCCGACGCTGGGGCCAGCACATGGGCGGCTTCCCAAGTAACGTGGAGTGAAGTGAAGTGGCATGACCCCACCGGGATGTGGCGGCCCGGGTAAGGATCAGGGTGGATGATGGAGTAAAGAGCTTGGACCCCAGAGGGGCGTCCTACGTACCGCGCGTTAACACGGATCAAAGTCAACGTAGTTCGGGCATACAGTTTAACGTCATGCTGGACGTCGGCAAGCCGACTCACGAAGAGGTCGAGGCCGCCGGGCGGAGGATTGAACCGAACCACCTCGCACGGAGGGGGATGGAACGGCCGGGTGGATCACAGTTTCACGTCATGCTGGACGATAAAAGGGGAAATGGAAAAGGGGGGCTGTGGGGAGGCACCGTGGAGATACACACGGGCGGTCTCCCACAGGGGCGGATTCATAGGTGAATCAACGCAAGCGTGAACCCTGGAGGGGTCCACTGATGGACGAACCGACGTAAATACGACCGGGACGACCAGGTGGTGGGCTTGGACCTCAGGGAGGCTTCCTACGTACCCTGTATAGAAGACAGGGATCAAAGTCCACGTAGTTCAATCTGTCAGGACTTACGCACTTGGGGCAGCCCGGATACTGCAAAACTCAGTTGGAAGGGACTTGGACCGAAAGCAAAAGACACCTCGATCCCAGTCAGACCCTCTACTGGCTTCGGCAGTGGGGAGGTGCAATGGAGATACACATGTGCAGCCTCCCACGAGAAACTAGGGGTTTGTAATACCCTGCCCCCGTAGGGAAAAGCCACTCCCATTAAATCGTCCCAAAAGGGGGACAATCCCGACATCCCTGCAGAGACGAGCGGGTGGGGGCCACGTCCAAACCGGGGGAGACCCTGCGTGCGGAGCACGGGATCAGGTTGCGGACGGTTTAGCGTCTTGCCAGACGAAGTACAGTTTAACGTCATGTGTTGAGGACGAGGCACTTGGCAGTTTAACGTCTTGCAGCACGGACGATGGGGGCTAGGCAGTTTAACGTCGTGCAGCTTGGACGGGTGTGCAGTTTAACGTCATGCTGGGCATAGGTTGCCGGACGAAGCACTTGGCAGTTTAACGTCTTGCAGCGCGGACGATGTACAGTTTAACGTCGTGCAGGACGTATATGCAGTTTAACGTCATGCTGGACGAGTATGCAGTTTAACGTCATGCTGGACATAGGTGCGTGTCACTTCGCGCAAGCCTGGAGGGCCGCACGGGAAGACAACGCACGGTGCGGGCACCCGGGATGAGAATCATCGGGTGCCACACAGGCGGGTAACCTTAGGAGGTCAACGGGGACGACCCTGGCAGATTGCGCGCAAAAAGGAAGCTTTGCGCGCAATACTGCGGGCCGGCGCGCAATCGGGGCGGCTGGCGCGCAATTGGGCCAGCGCCTTGCGCGCGGATGCTTGAGATTGCTCACACCGGGCTTCGGATAGCGCGCGGGGGCAACGGCTCATTCTTTAACGAATGGCCACTTGAAAGAAGGGGGGGTGCGCGCAATCAGGCCGGATTGCGCGCACCCCGGGGGCAATTGCGCGCAAGCGGGTTCTTTTGCGCGCAAAGGCCTTAGGGTGAGTTTTTATTCAAATGAACGGAGCCAGCGGGGATTGCGCGCGAAGGCGGACCCCGAGGCTTTCTTGCGCGAAAGAAAGGAGGTTACCTGAAGTTCGTCATTGCGCGCGGAAGGGGTTGAATTGCGCGCACGGGAGACGTTTCGACTTCCAGCAACCTTTGAAACGTTGGGGGTCGCCTTGTATTTATAGGCAACCCCGGGCGCGGAATCCAGGATGCGAGCGCGAAATTCTTCTCGCGGGCGCGGAATCGGGCGCGGCGCGTAAGGGAGTCGCGCGGACCCGCGGGGCGCAGAATTGCGCGCCGAGCCGGCGCATTGCGCGCATCCCGGGGGTTTTCCGCGCGGGACATCACCTTTGCGCGTGGGCCTCTGAAATTCCGCGCACGGCCTCCGGGCCCTCCGAAACATCCTTCCGACTCCAAATATGACCTCGCTTTCCGCATCCGGAGCTTCGTTTGGGAGCAACGGACTTTTCCGGCGTCTACAAAAGCCCCCCCTCGGAATCTGATCGGCGAGAGGTCGCAACGATCGGGTTCCGAGGGAGACGCCGGAATGCCGAAGTCCTGGGCGGCGCGGGACTTAGGCGCGCAAAAAGGGGCACCGGTCGCGAAAGTCGCCGCTGCGGTCGCGCAAAGCGCTTTCCACGCAGCGCGGGCCCGGCCTCGCCTATAAATAGGGGCGCTGGGTCCCGCGTTCCGTACTCTGGCCTTCCGCGCGATAAGCTCCCAAGCTCTCGTGCGCGAAATTGCCTCTTCCGGTCGCGAAATTCGCCCGATCGGCGCGCAAAACCGTCCGGATTTCACCTGCTTTTGCGCGAAAACCCGGAACTTTGCCCGACAGTCTTCCCAATTGCGCGCCGTCCACTTGGATTGCGCGCCAACCTTCAAACTTTTCCACCAGCCTCGTCCGATCCCGCACTCTTCATCCCTTAACCCGCACGACTCCCGAAACTTCTGAGATGGCCGCGCACAGAGGAAATGAGGGGGATGCCGCCACTCGCAGAGCTGAGATGGCGACGAACGAGGAGGTTTACGGAGCCAAGGAGATTGTTTCCAACAATCAATCCTTGTTCGACTTACTAACGCCGGCCCAGAAGACATATCCACTGTCGGACAACCTGCCGCTCTGGAACTTCGGCATCCTCGATGAGGTTCCGGTGCCAGGGTTCGAGATTGATGCGCCGCGGACCTGGGTGACCCGGGAGGACGAGCTTCTCCGCTATAACATCACCAACAATGGGCATCCTGCCAGGGAGACCAGACACTTGGATGTCTATGTCCTGAACCCGAGGACGCGAACCATTGATGGGGGTGAGCCTACTGTGGAGAATTCTCCAGCCCTCTACTCGAGCACATACCGTCAGAGTGTCACTGACGACACCAAGGGCTGGCTGAAGGACTGGGACTTGCGATCCGGGGGCAACTTTACCAGTGAATGGGCCTGGGCGTTCTGGGTACGCCACACTTGCGATCACTTCGCAGAGGAGCTGCGGTACATCGGCCTGTTCGAGGCGGTGTGGACGTCGCAGTTCCACTTCTACCAGCAGTCTGAGCTCGGGCCGGAGCTGTTCACTCGCTGGTCCCCGGATACCAACACCTTCCATCTTCACCATGGGGAGGTCGGCGTCGGTCTCTGGGACATCCACTGCATCGGAGGTATCCCGCTGGAGGGCTACCAGTACGATGAGTTCCTGCCACCGAAGAACATCTGGGAGGACAGGTCACGGACTCCCATTCTGACCTGGCATCTTCTTGACCTGGCTACGCAGCGGCTCGGGATCCAAGACTTCCAGAAGGACATAGCCTACAAGGATTGGTTCGGCCAGTTCCTGGAGCATGACCCGGCGGTCAAGATGCCAGGCAGGGGGAAGCGGTGCCCGACCGCAGCTCAGAGGAGCCGGAACGGGTCGTACTGGCGGGTCCTGGAGATGGGCGATTACCGCTCATGGGGGTACCGCGTCATCGAGGCCCGGGACCCGAACGTCCGGTACGCGGCGTTCCTGGCCGCCTTTCTGAGCGGGTGGCTCCTGCCAGTGCGGGATGCGAGGATGGGCGTCCGTCCGGCGACGCTGGCGATGGCGGGCGCCATGGCTGCCAATAAGAGGTACAACCTCGGGGTCCCAGTACTGGCGAGGCTGTATGCCATTCTGGGACGCATCTCACGAGGGGGGTCGCCACGAAGGATCTGTGGGCCCTTTCAGTTCTTCCACGGCTGGGTGGCTGCTCACCTTGGTGGGTATACGTTCCCAAATGCCATCAGTCCTCCGGGCAACGGCCTGCGACCCTCCCTGCTGAACATTGCGGGGGTCGCTCCGATGACCCTCAGTGAGGAGGGCGTGAGGGTTCGGATTGGCAATCATGCCAATTTCAACTTCAGCCCGTTCCCCACTCCCGTCGGCCAGATGATCGACAACGGACAGGGCCCGCTGGAGCAGCATGAATACTTCCTGAACATGCGGGGCGGGGTGCTCGTGGCTCGGATCGACGGGAAGGTGATCTGCGAGCCTTACGTGCCGACCCGGTTCGCCAGGCAGTTCGGGTGCCTTCAGCGGATGCCGAAGAGGGTATTCACTGCTGTCCGGGAGGAGACGAACCCCGGCGTCCTTCGCCAGATGTGGCTGATGTTCGTCGCCTTCGGCTCTGGCGACGTCATCACCCTCCCTCCTACCGGAGTTAACGCAGGCTTGGCAACCGAGTACGCCGAACACTGGGCCATCGCGTACCCTGAGGGGCTCTTGCGGAAGCTAGTTCGGCGGCTCGAGGCTACCCGTGCGGAGACCGGGCGTCAAGGAAGGAGGCGAGGCGCCGCCACACGGGGGAGAACGGAGGCGCGCCAAGCAGCGGAGCCGGCGCGGGCAGGGACTTCGGCGGCGGGCGCATCGCAGGCTGCCGCCACGACCTCGGCGCCCAGAGAGGGGGCACATGCGGCGGTCGAGGAGCGGCCCGGGAAGCAGGTGAGACGTCTGCTCGAACCCTCCCACGATGCAGTCTTCCCGGCGCTGTGGTCGGCCTGGATGACCCTGCGGCAGTCACTGGGGACCGACGTCATCTGGCGAAAGATACTCAGAGAAGGAATCTATCTGCCAGAGGTCGGGCGCCTCCAGATCACCGACAGGGTGGACTTCAACCGGCAATATGCATATCTGACGGCCATGGACGAGTACGCGCGCCAACGTGGTCAGCGTGCGGAGCCATCCCTTCTGGTGAAGGTGATGCTCGGTCTCGAGCCCGCTCCGGAACAGATGCCGCCGGAAGAAGATGACAGTAACGACTCCGAGGAGGAGGAGGAGACGGGGGAGGATGAAGGCTCCGAGGGAAGGTCCCATCGGGGGAGCCCACGGGAGAGCGGCGAGGTGGCCGGCTCTGACAACGTTGATGTCACTGAGCTCCTCGAGGTCCGCTTCTATCCCTACTCAACTTGCTTCATCCATTCTCTTATGCAGCTTCTAACCCGTTTCTCCATCCTTCTCAGGAGCACACGGACGTCGGTCAGGCGTCCTCAACAGGAGTAGGAGAGGCGCCAGCAGGACAAGGCGGGGGCCAGGCACCCATTATCGAATTGACAAGCGCTAAGGGGTCCCCTGCTGCAACTGTTCCTGCGGCGACCGGGGTAGCGGAAGATGATGCTCCGAACTCCCGTAAGTCTCCCTACTTTACTGCTGGTGCTTGCCATTGACGATCCGTGACTAACCATGGCATGCCCTGCGCAGTGATCTCAACATCGGAGGCTCGTCGGGTTGCCGAACCCGGGCCATCTACGAGTGGACCAGTGGTGGACATGCCGCCTGCTCCGGAACAGGCTTCCCAAACCGAGCCGGCCCCACCAACTGCTGATCAAGGGGCTGCGGACGTCGGCGGTGCTGCCACCGGAGAGAGGCTGGGGGCTGACGAGGGTGTCAGCGCCGCTGGGGAGAGAGAAGAAGGTTGCCCGGATGTTGGGGAACCTTTCCCTCGTGAGGACCTCCCAGGGGCGGACCCTGCAGCAGACCTTCTGGCTGCCTTCCCTGCCTACCGGCCTGCCGACCCAGAGGAGATGGATGACTCGGACGCGGAGGCGGTCGAGGATAGCCGGGTAACGCGACGCAGGGGGTGGAAGTGCATCCAGCGCTTCCTCAAGCGAGACCCATCGGAATGGCTGGGGCGCATGGGATCACTTCAGACCTGGCTGCGCTTCCTGTGTGCCGGGGGAGCTGATGCTCAACGCCTCCATCTGACGGTCCGTGATTACATGGCCGAGAAGATGCGCGAGAGCCGCCGGCGTGCCGACGTCGCACAAAGTCGGGACATGTCGGAGAGCACGCAGGCGCTCATCGCGGCAGAGCAGGAAGTCCGGCGCCTCGAAGGGCAGGCGGCAGAGAAGGAGGCCTTCGTCGCAGCATGTACCGAGCTTGTGGAGCAACTATCGGCACAACTGATCGACGCTCAGGTACAGCTGACGGAGGCGGGCCAACAGATGGTCACACTCCAAGTCGAGCGGGAGCGTGCACAGGCCAGGATTGACGAACTGCGTGCTGCGACCGCCGACGAGGAGAGGGCACGCAGAGAACGAGAAGCAGCCCTGGAGGCCGCCGGCCAAAGGGTAGCGGCATTAGAAAGACTCATTCAGCACGCTAATCCCTAAGGGCTGTTTTTTGCCATTCCCAGAACATTTGCTTCCGCTACTTAATATTTGATCCACTTGTACGAATCGCCATATTTATCTGCGTCTTTTGGTTTAACATGCTCAACCACAAATTGTCTCGTGGGAGCGTTAACCAAGCATCAGGCATCCATAATTGGGCCTGGGTTTCTGGAGAAAAGAGGGAGGTCATTCCTGGGAAAGGAGACCTCAGACCTAACCAATGTATCGTCCCCCAACTTGTTCCAACACACGAGCGGGACAACGCTAGGGGCGTTGAGATTTTATCCGAACATAGGGAAATGAGAAAGGGTGAATCGCGTGTCCCGAATCCAGACATCCACAACGATCGGCTTTCCAGGAAATGCCCAAGACGGTAGGCGGACAGTGGATCGACCATAACAACTGCAATAGACGGACCGAAAAAGGCCATCATTCATATTGCAGGAGGCGGACCACATGTCATCATGAATACCGCTTTGGGGTTCCTTCAGACACAAGGGTGGAAAATCCAGATCAACAGGGCATGCGAAGCGTGGGGCGAAGTGACGATTTGTTCGGACAGAATCCAACGCTCTCAAAATTGCGCCACCGTGGGGGAAGCGTATTAGGCGGATGCACTAATCTGGCCGTGAGTCACCTCAATTCTCAGACAGCACCTCTCTGACGAGGAAACCGTCGCTTCCCATCCTTGCGATGGGGCATCCCGGGCTGAATCGGGGAGAATATCACAACTGCACCACTCTACCCGAAGTCAGGCCAGACGGCCGGCGACGAGGAGGGGCGGGACTTAACGATCCCTGAGGCTGGACCCGAGTCGAAATGCCCGGGCGTTCCTACGTACTCCATCAGGCTGGAGATCAAGCCACACGTAGTTCTGTGAGTGCAGTTTAACGTCATGCAGGACGTAGGACCCCATTTGGGGTAGATCTTAGTTTAGGGTCTTAGAGCTCGGACCATAAGGGCTGGATCTTAGTTTAAGGTCTTAGAGCTCGGACCATAAAGGTGGAGGATCTTAGTTTAAGGTCTTAGAGCTCGGACCATAAGGGCTAGAGGATCTTAGTTTAAGGTCTTAGAGCTCGGACCATAAGGGCTAGAGGATCTTAGTTTAAGGTCTTAGAGCTCGGACCATAAGGGCTAGATCTTAGTTTAAGGTCTTAGAGCTCGGACCAGAAGGGGAGATCTTAGTTTAAGGTCTTAGAGCTCGGACCATAAAGGGGGGATCTTAGTTTAAGGTCTTAGAGCTCGGACCATAAGGGGAGATCTTAGTTTAAGGTCTTAGAGCTCGGACCATAAAGGGGGGATCTTAGTTTAAGGTCTTAGAGCTCGGACCATAAAGGGGGGATCTTAGTTTAAGGTCTTAGAGCTCGGACCATAAGGGGAGATCTTAGTTTAAGGTCTTAGAGCTCGGACCAGAAGGGCTCAAAGCACGCCACATCGTGGTCATATCCCCTGGATATGCGAAGATGCACTGAGGGATAGTGTCAAGAGTGTCGAGGTTTCGCCTGGTCAGAATGGGAGGTGGAAAATGTGAATCATGCGGCCATTCACTCGAGGACCGGGAGCACCGGCGTGACGATATGAGAATACTGCCGACCGTGGCGGAAAAGCAGCATCAACATCGCACCAACCGTTGGTGGAATGAGGCAGCAAACGAGCATCGACCGCTCAATCGCAGGATTTATATCAATTTGCTGCCCGAGGCCATTGGGGGTACCGGCCCGAGTCGGTGGGAGAGCACTGAGGCATTGTGTCCGAACCGTTCACGGGGGCTCCACCCAGGGCGTAGACGATGGGTCCGAATGAAAGGGAGCACGAAGCCTGAAAAGTGGAGGAAACCTGACCAAGCGGATCCTGACCCTCCTGGCAATAAACCAGAGTACTCTTGACACCGGTGGACCACGGCAAGGGGTCGGGGAACACGCCTTGAGGGTGACCTGAAGGCGGCGGATTCCCCAGAGAAGAGGGAATCTCTAAGAGGTGGGGGGCTGGACCCGAAGTTTCAAACATCCGGGCGTTCCTACGTATCCCATAAGGATGGGAATCAAGCCGCACGTAGTTCTTGAAGCGCGGTGCAACACAATCGGGCACCAGCGCGGGGAAGAGTGCGGGTCTGACCCTCGCACACAAAAGGAGCGGCATTTGATATTTCTTGTTTGTCCTTAAAGATGAATGGTTTTTCTTTGTGCGGCGACATGCCCGTGATTGAGAAATCTCTGGCGTCGCCACAATAATCAAGCCATGGAAGGCATTGATGAATGGCGTGGTCATTAACCAGCGCCCAACATGAGTGTCCCCTGAGGAGGACATCACGATGCAGTGCCGTTTCTCGTCGGGCGGCCAAGACGATCACAGTTTACGGTCGTGTGGTAGGACCAGACAACACAGTTTAAGGTCGTGTGGTTCGGACCATGGAGGAATCCGCTTACCGCGGTACGGCGGACACGGCGGAGGTGGGAGCATACCCAGCCCTGCGGTCACGCACGATTCCAGGAGAAGAGTCTTGGGATGGGGGTCTGCGTATGTCCATCACCCGAGGGGCAGAGATGCTAGCCTCCAGATATACTGGGCCCAGAACGCAATTGTTCGGGCGACTCCCTCCTCCTTATGGGGACGAGGGTCCAGCTACGCATGGCCCTTAGGGAGGATATCTGCATATATCCTTGGTTCTCAGATCATGGGAGCCTCGAACGACATCATTACCCTGGTTGGTCTGCCTAACGTGTAGAGGCGTACCGGAGGTCGGTATGAAGAGAGTGTCAAGATCCCACTACAACGCACAAAGGCGGAGTGTGATGAGGACTGCGCAACCAATGTTCAGAGCCCGAGAGAGCTGACATGGCGATCAAGGACGTTGCTGACGCATTCGCAACACAACATCCGATCGCGTCAGCCTAAGACGGGGCAAGCAAACGAGCATCAACCGCTCAATCGCAGGATTCATATCGATTTGCGGCCCAAGACCCGCCGGTAAATCGACCCGGAGCGGTGGGAGAGCACTGAGGCATCGTACCCAAACCGCTAACGAGGATCCCTTTGAGTGAAGGCTCGAACAAGAGGAAGCGCGAGGCCTGACAAGCAACACAGGACTTGTCGGGATTGAATCTGACACTACGAGTCATAGACCGAAGCACCCCAAAACATGTTAACAGATCTCCGGAAAGGGTCGGAGGACTCACCCTGAGAGCAACCGAAGGGGGGCAGGTCCCCGTGATCAACCAAGAGACGGGGCTGGACCTGAGACACAAGCGTCCAGGCGGTCCTACGTATCCCATAAGGATGGGAATCAAGCCATACGTAGTTCTTGAAAGGCAGTTTAACGTCATGCAGGACGATGAGGAAAAAAGAAGGGGGGAGCAGAAGGCATCCCCAAACGTGGAGGGGGGCGTACAGCGTGACGAACAAACCGACGTGAATGAGGGCATAGCCCCGCACTCACACCATACGCCGCACACCCCGGGGCAACTGGGCCAAGGGCCCGAGATGGGATGGAAATTCCCGAAGGATGGGGCTGGGCCTGAAACACAAGCGTCCAGGCGGTCCTACGTATCCCATAAGGATGGGAATCAAGCCGCACGTAGTTCTGGAGAGGCAGTTTAACGTCATGCAGGACGAATGCTGAACAGTTTAACGTCTTGTAGCTCGGACGTAGTGCAGTTTAGCGTCATGCGGGACGAAGCACTTGGCAGTTTAACGTCTTGCAGCGCGGACGAATGCTAAACAGTTTAACGTCTTGTAGCCTGGACGAATGCAGTTTAACGTCGTGCAGGACGTGGTGACACTCAGGCAAAGTATTGCTTGAGGGACCTAGCGTTGGTGGGAGGAGTGACACGCTCACCATCCATAGTCGCTAGGGAGTACGCGCCATTGGGATAGACCTTGTGGACAACAAAAGGTCCCTCCCACTTGGGCTCCAACTTGGGCGGCTTCCTGCCGGGGATCATCGGTGCTCTTAGGGCTAGCACTAGATCACCCTGTAGGAAGGAGCGGAGGCGAACCTTCTTATTGAAAGCTCGAGCCATCCTGCTTTGATGCCTCTCCAAGTTGTGCAAAGCGCGAAGTCTATTCTCATCCAGTGCTTCCAACTCGACTAGACGGGCTTCAGCAACTCTGTCCGGCGCTTGCTGGTCGTAGACCGCAGTGCGCAAGGACGGTAACTGGATCTCGATGGGCAGGACGGCCTCAGCTCCATACACCAGGGAATAAGGGGTCATCTGGGTGGAATTGCGAGTCGTCGTCCGATAAGCCCAGAGGGCGTTGGGGAGCTTGTCCGGCCAACTCTTCTTGTTCTGACCAACCATCTTTTGCAGAATGTTAGAGAGGGTTTTGTTAAACGCCTCGATCTGTCCATTCGCCTGCGCATGATAGCGAGATGTATGGTTCGAGCGGATGTTATACTTGGCGTACAACTTCTTCAACTCGGCTGCTCGGAAATTGGTTCCGTTATCCGTGAGGATAGCGTGAGGCACTCCAAATCGATAGATGATGTTGGAGGTCACGAAGTCAGCGATCGAACAGGATTTGACCTCTCTGAGCGGAATCGCTTCTGCCCATTTGGAGAAGAAGTCCGTGGCGGTCAGAATGAACCGGCACTGGCGAGCTGTCGCCGGCGGGTAAGGTCCCACAACGTCCAGTCCCCAGACTGCAAAGGGCCAGGAATACCTTGTGGTATGGAGAGGCTCCGGCGGCCGATGCACAAAGTTCGCGTGAACCTGGCACGCATGGCACCTCCTGGCGTACTCGATGCAGTCATGGATCATAGAGGGCCAGAAGTATCCCAACCTCCGAATCTGGTGGGACAGCTTCGGCCCAGTTTGGTGGGCGCCGCATGAACCAGCATGAACCTCTTGCATGACTCGTGGGATCTCAACTCCCTGAAGGCAACGGAGGAGAACACCATCAAATCCGCGTTTGTAGAGGATCTGCTCCAGGCCGGGACTGCTCTGGAGGACGAACTGCGATGCGCGGCGTCGAACTCGCTCACGCTCGGCCCGATCTGACGGAAGAATGCCATGTTGGAGGTACTCAACCAAAGGCGTCCTCCAATCAGGGGCTGATCCGACTGCTATATCTGGGGTACTCGGGGCTCCGGGCATAGGGGCAACCGTGGTGAGATTACTTACCAACGGGCCGCGATCTTCTTCCGGGATAACGGGAGCGATGAGCCTGCGGCGCGTCACGCGGACGATCAGGTTGTCCTGTTCAGGTTCCGCAAGTGACGCAGCCAGGCTGGCCAAAGCATCTGCTCGACCGTTCTGCGACCGGGGAATATGGACAATTTCTGGCCGAGAAGGGAACCGGGCCATCAGAAGGAGGGTGCACTCCAACAATGGCACAAGTTCCGGCTTCCTGACAACATAGTCGCCATTGATCTGCTTAATGACCAGCTCGGAGTCCCCTTTCACACACAGATGGGGCACGTCGATCTCGAGAGCTAACTCGAGGCCGGTGATGAGGGCATGGTATTCCGCCTCATTGTTGGTACAGCCCTCTGACAACAGGAAAGAGTATGGCAGCACGGCTCGCTCCGGGGTAATGAAGACGATGCCCAAGCCCACTCTATTGAGCTTAGGATTATCGAGTCTTCTACCGGTGGGGCTCCGGGAGGCACCGTCAAAGTGCATCTGCCAGCATGGATCGGCTCGATCAACCGAGAGAATGGTCTCATCAGGAAAGCCTAGATCCAGCGGCTGATCCGCGGAGGTCGGGTGAGCGGCCAGAAAGTCTGCCAACGCTTGCCCTTTGATGGCCTTCTGAGACACATACCTGATGTCGAACTGCTGGAGAATCACAGCCCACCGCGCTAGACGGCCAGTCAACATAGGTCGGCTCAGGATATATTTCAACGGGTCTACCCGAGAAACCAACTGTACCTCATGGTGCTGCAAGTAGTGCCGTAATTTCTGTACGGCAAATACGAGCGCCAGGCAGCTCTTCTCGATGGGGGAATACCTAACCTCCGCATCGAGGAGCATGCGACTGAGGTAATAGAGGCTATTCTCTGTTCCCTCGTTGTTCTTCTGGGCGAGAAGGGCACCCAGGGACCGTTCCAGGGCGGTCACATAAAGGACCAGCGGCTTTCCGGATACGGGCGGCATCAGGACCGGAGGTTGAAGCAGGTACTGCTTGATTTCCTCGAAAGCGGTCTGACACTCTTTATCCCATACATAGGTGACACCCTTCTTCATAAGCCGAGAAAAGGGCTTACACTTGCCGGCCAGATTCGCGATGAATCGGCGTATATAGGCTAAGTGGCCTTGGAACCCTTGCAGTTCCCGGACGGTACCCGGGGGAGGCATCTGGCTAATCGCCCTGATTTTCTCTGGGTCGATCTCAATACCCCGGTATCTTACCACAAATCCAAGGAACTTTCCGGAGGTGACCCCAAAGGCACACTTCAACGGGTTCATCTTCAGGCAGCGAGACCGGAGGAAGCTGAACACTTTCTCAAGATCTTTGAGATGGTCCTGACGCTGGCGCGATTTGACAACCAAGTCGTCGACGTAGCATTCCACCAGTGTGCCGAGGATTGGCTTGAATATGCGGTGCAACACCCGTTGGTAGGTGGCACCTGCATTCTTCAGGCCGAAGGGCATGACCCGGTAGCAAAAGGTACCTTGGGGGGCCCTGAAGGCAGTGAACTCCTCATCCTCAGGGGCCATCCGAATTTGGTTGTATCCGGAGTATCCATCCATGAAGGAGAGGGCTTGGAACCCTGCCGTGGCATCAATCAACAGCTCTGTCACTGGAAGGGGAAAATCATCCTTCGGACAGTGGCAGTTGAGATCGCGGAAGTCGATGCAGACTCTAATCTGCCCGTTCTTCTTCCTGACCGGCACAATGTTGGCCAGCCATTTGGGGTACTGAACTTCCCTCACGAAGTTGGCTTTGATAAGCTTGTCAACTTCGGCCTCAACCATGGCACCATGGGATGGGTGCATTTTCCTGGGAGGCTGCTTGAACCCGCGATGGTTCGCCGGGAGACCTAGGCGGTGGACGGCTACCTGAGGATCTAGCCCCGGCATCTCGTCATAGCCCCAAGCGAACACATCACGGTGCTGCCTGAGAAAGTCCACGTACTGCTGCCGCTCCTCAGAGGGCATGGCGGCACTAACCAACGTGGGTCTTGGATCGGCCTCGGTTCCAAGGTTCACCTGTATTAACTCATCGACCGTGGCGGGGACTCCCTCCTCAAAGGCTGGGGGTGCGTCTTCCATACCCTCTCCACTCGGGGAGGGATCATCCACGGGAGAGACTGCGTTGGAAACTGCATTGGGGCTACCAGATCCTGCTGGGCCACTGGTGCTGGCGCGGGCGGTCGCGGCCGTCTCATCAGGAGACTCGCGGACCGTCAAGACCATGGCGACGTCCAACCGGTGAATCGGGAGGACGTAAGCGTCATCCAGACTTGCCCAGGGATCGCTTGCAACAGCGACAGGCTCAACCTCACCTGCCAGGATCTGCTTATCCTTGCTCTTGTAATAGTCCGCGTCCAGATAGCGGGCTTCACATGAGGCAAAAGGAGAGGCATCTCCTTGAAGCACGCCTACTCGACCATTAAGGGAGTATTTGAGGCATTGGTGGTATGACGAGGGAACCGCCGCATGAAGGTGAAGCCATGGCCTGCCCATCAATGCGTTATACGCAGTGTCCTGAGAGACTACCATGAATTCGGTGTTGGCAACCAAGTCACCGAACTGGGTCTTCAAACGTATCTTGCCGACCGGGGTTTGCTCGGTGCGGTCGTACCCCTGGATCCTGAGGTCGGAGGGAATCAAGTCATCCTCAGACAACCCCAATCTCCGGAGCGTCCGAGTTGGAATCAGATTAATCCCGGACCCCATGTCGACAAGACAACGCCGGACTTCAAGGCCATTGAACTGGCCAGTGACATACAGCGGACGGATGTGTCCCTGTATAGGAGGGTCCTCATCCTTACCAGAGAACGAGATAACTGCCTGACATTCGGCGTCCTCGATCGTTTCGGCGTGGAAGGCCTCTGCAGCCGCAACCTCTGTCTCGAACTGGAGGGGGCTCTTCAGGGCTTCAGCGAGTGCCTCGCGCATCCCAGATGACATGCGCAGAGCCTCAAGGATGGAGAGCCTTGCTGGGATGTTGGCCAAGTGCTTCAGGACATCATACTTTTTGGCCAAGCGCGAGCTCCTGGTTGCAGGAGATTGCTCTGCGGTTGGTGGCATGACGGGCCTTACCGGTTGGATCGGCGGCCGACTGGTACTTGGCGCATCTCGCTGTTCACTGGTCGCAGTCCGGGAAATGGTCACCGTACTGGAGTCAGGAGGCCGGGATGGACTTGTGGCAGGGCGGAGCTGGTCGCGACGCGGCTGAGGCGGTTCTGCCCGGTCCCATACCACAAACAGTGGCGGAGGCGAATCCGTCATCCCCGGATGGGGAGCCTGCGTACGTTGAGCTCGATCTTGAGCCTGCCACCTAGTCTCAGTGGCGTGCACGGCCTGGCCGGAGGTACCGACGGCTGTGCCCCGGCGACTCCTGCTGCTGCGGTTCTTCCGACGGTGGCGACGACCGGGGACGCTAGGGAGGTCCACCTGGTGTTCTTCAACGTCGGGAACCGAAAAGGGATTTACCAGCTCGACGGTGTTAACCGAAGCGTACCCACTACCATCATCGGACGAATCATCCATCACCGGGCGGATCCGAGGAGGGACCCCCATCTCCGGGGGCATGAAATCGCCGAGAGTACGGGATAGTGGCGGAACTGGCGGGGCGCGCTCTTCCTTCTTGCGCTGCCGCCGTTTGCTCCTCTTGGAGGAGGCAGACTGGGACGACGATGCCGAAGCAGCACCCGCAGGTTCTGGGGGCTCAGGCTGATTCAAGCGCGCACGGATGATTCCCTGGGCGCGAATGGTCGTCTTGCGGGCCATCCAGTTATTATACTTCTGGGACCCGCGGTCGGAGACCAGCTGCCATTCGTCCTCGTTGCCACTATCGTCATCTGATCCCACGAACACGCCCGCTACCTGTGCTGGAGCTGGGCCCAACCTGATTACATTGTTGTTAATCTGGTCTTGGAGCCAGTCCTTGAACACATAGCACCGCTGGATGGTGTGCCCCAGGGCCCGATGGTAGGGGCAGTAGCGGGGGTTATCCGTGAGATGTGCCTCCTCTGGCCTCCAGCACTCAGGCAATCGCACAATCCTCTGCTCCAGGGCGCTCCGGAAATAACCGGGGACCTGATCCTCATGGAATGAGTACGTCAGGTGTCGCGGGCCCCTGGGAGCGCGGTCTTGACGAGGGGCCGGAGGGGCCTGCCGAGGAGGTGGACCCTGATTATCTCGCCGGGGTTGCGGCGGTACATTACGCGGAGGGGCCGGCCGGTTCTGAGGCTGCCGTTGCTGGGCCGGGAACTGAGCCCGTGGAGGCGGATTCCTGTGAGGCGGTGGAGCTGGCCTCACCGGCAGCAGCTCCAACGGCCTGGGAGCCTCTATGTGGGCCACAGCAGCGGGCTCAGCCCTGCTGGCTCTCCTTGCATGAATCATAGGAGGCAGCGGGTGTGCCTGGCTGGCCTGTTGCAGGGCTTCCTCAAGACGTTGATCTTTGTCTGAGAAGTCCCTGAACCCTCCGGGGTAATTCTGAGTAATCAGGGAAGGGACCAGCTCGGTCTTGACGTTCCCGACGCACATTGTCAGCAACTGCTCCTGAGTCAATGGCATGTCAAGGGAATACGTGAGACCCTTCCATCGGGCGACGAAGTCCGCGACTCGCTCATCAGGCCTCTGCTTGCACTTGAAGAGGTCTGCGATACTCGTCTTCCGGGTCGTGGAACTGAACTGGTAGAGGAACTGTCTACGGAGGTCCTCCCAGCTGGTTACCGACCCGACGGGGAGCTGGCTGTACCAGACAAATGCTGGCCCTTCCAGTGTCTGGACAAAGCAGCGAAGCTTAGCGGCCTCTTGCTGCGCCGGAGTCCCCAACATAGGCCCGCACCTCGAGTTGAAATGGGCCAAATGTTGTGGCGGATCTCCGGTCCCGTTGAAGGGGGCGAAAGTGGGATTCCCGAATCCCGGAGGCGCCGGCATGTCATCCACCCATGCTGGGTATGGCTTGCCGTCCGGTGGGATCGCCACCTGCCGAGTCTCCAAGGCTTCCAAGCGGGCAATGAGTGCCGCCATCGGATCGTCCGGACATGGGTTCCAGTCCTGGAGAGGATCTCTAACCACGAGCGCATTGCATGGCCCTTCAATCGGGTCGTCGACCGGATCGTCGAACTCGGCAGCTCGTGGGATGGCTGGCGGAGCGGCCCTTGGGGCAGCGGGAGGAATCCGAGCGGGATCTCTCGGGTAGTCGCGTTGCTCGGGAGGGTGTGGCGAAACATACCGCGCCCTCTTGCCGTAGGCAATGGCCTCTCTCCTGTCGGCGAACACGGCGTAATCACGGTTGCCCGGGAGAGTCTCATCGAGGGGTGGTTGTTCCGGTCCCTGCTGCCCTGGCCTGGGATCACCGTAGTCAGGCCGCCGTTCTGCAGCGCGCTCGGCGAGGAGCTGGTCAACCAGCCTCTTCTGTTCGGCGAGCTGCTGACGTAGCGTAGCCTTCTCGGGATCCTCCTCTGCCTTCCGCATGGAGGCAGATGGGTCGGCGGGCCTTATAGCCTCACTGTGCTCTTTTCCTTTGCTGACGTTTCGGCTCAACGTCAGTGCTTCAGTGGGTGCGGGGAGCCCCAGGAGGTTCCTCTGATGACGAGTAACTCTCACTGATGGGTCTGACGACGGCTTGTCTTCGGGGGGGAAGCCCCCGTCGAGAAGTTCCAAGTCGTTCCCCTCTCCCGACAGGTCAGCCATATTGACTGTTCCTGTCCCTGGGGATATACCCTCAGGGCCACCCAACGAATCGGGCTGTCGGCGAATCACACTGAAGCGTAGGGCAGCGTACTGCCCCCATCCACGGATATACACGTGGGGAGTGGCTTCCTCGATAACTTTGCGGAGTACTTGAAAGCACTCAACGCATCGTTGTTGGAGGGCCTCGTGGTGCCCAAATGACCCGGGGTGCCGAACCGCGGGGAGCATGGCCAGGTCAATTTGACGGCACTGCTCACCAATATCCTCCAGGTGTAGTTGACTCCCGGGGTATGGCATTTGTAGGCAGTGAAGACGGGAGTGAGTCTCCCGGAGAGTTCGGCGGAAGCACTCGAACTCATCCGGGGTGAGCGATTCGGGTGCATCAAAGCCCGGTCCTGCGACTGGCCAAAACTTCTCAGGGAAGTGGCCCTCTGCAAGGACGGTCCAGAAGCTCCACGACTCAAACTCGGGACCCAGATCTCCTCGGTCCTCTTCCATGGCTGGGAACGGACAGGGAACTGGTAGTGGTGCCGAGGCGGGCCGTCGGGCCGACGGGCTGGCCGGCGGTGAATACGGCGAGCAGGCCGATTGGCCTCCATATCCCGGGCCTCCCCCTGAGGGTGGCGGTGCCCCAGCTACCACATCACGATAGGACGGGCCGGCGAGCGAACATCCTGCCGTAGCATCGGTGCTCGCCGAGGGCGCACCAGATCGTGGTTCGACCGTCGGTCCCCAGAAAAAGTCTCCGGCTTCTCTGATCGAGACGGAAGGCACTTCCGGAGGGGCCGGTACCAACCGCAAGTTTGATCCTTGGGGGTCTACCAGGCCCTCGTTACTCCGGATATACCTTCGGAGAGACGCGAGGATCACATCGATCTCGCTCTCGGGGAGCACGAGGCTGACGTGCCGCATTCCTACCCCTGCCCTTGACTGGCGGGATTGGGGAAGGGGCTCTGTCGCCGAATCGTACTCTGCCTCTGAGTCAGAGAAGCAAACCGGTCGGATCTCTGTCCGGAACTCCGCAACATTCTTCCCTCGGCGTCGACGCCTTGCCTTCCTGCCCCTGGGTGGTTCTTCGGGGCAGGGCTGATCTCTGTCCTGGCGTCCTCCGGCCGCACTGGTGCTGGGGCCGAGAGGACTGGGAACCAAGGTGCGAGGGGCACCGGGACAGATATCAAAGGGGACGCGGGGAGAGATGATCCTGGGCAGGACTCCGGGCCGGGATCGGGAGGTGGGATGACCCATGCCTCCTGGATCGGCCACACAGAGTAGATCCTGCCGGTGAATAGCGCTACCGCGAGGTGGTCCGCGGTGGCTACTGCCAGTGCCAGCAACCGGGAGAGTCAACCCAACCTGCCTTTGGGGCGGTCGGGGCCTCGATCCGGGTCGGGCATAGGAGTTCCCCCGCTCAGGATGCACAGAGGCCTGGCGACTGGAGCCAGCAGTGGCTTGGGCCAATGCGGCCGCTGTTGCTAGAGCCCCAAGGTGGGCATCCTCTTCCGCTCGTGCCCGACGTTGGCGTCGAGACAGACGAGCCGGGATGAGCGGCGCGGGCAGGTGGAGAGCCTGTTCCTCGACTTGAGGGGCCTGGCGGCGATGTCGCCGTGGCCTGGCGGGAGCCCTTATCGTGGATCCCTGGAGCGGACCTCGGATAGGGTGATCCTGGGCATCTTCCACTTCATCCGCATAGGGAAGGGAACTGTCAGAGCGCTCCGGGGATAAGCTCCCGAAGCGGTTGGACGTTGAGGTAGGCGGCGGTGCCTCCCTGCGCGGCCCTCGGGGGCGGCGGTGGTGGCGAGGCGCAGCCTCCTCAAGGTCTAGGCGAGCCATTTCCCTAGTGGGGATGACTCCCTCTTCCTCGTATCTCCGCACCAGGGTGTTGATCACCCTTCTCTGGATGACCTCCGAGGGGGAGAGAGGGCGTGGTCGTCCCGCAATTGCGGCTGCTGGGACGGCTGTGGAACGGGCGGGACCGCGCGGAGTAGCCGCGTCGGTGTTTCCCCTGTCCCTGCGCCAGTGGGCGGGTGGCGTTCGGGCACTAGATCGGGCGACCTGATTTCTGAAAGCAGGGAGAATGACCCATTAATACTGACAGGAAAAAGGAATCGACAACCAACCATTAGCGCCACGACGCCTTCCGTGGGGGGAACCCAGGCCCTCGACGTTGCGAGACGGAGTGCCCGATGTCCCTTCCCCAGCCCCTGGCGGGTAAGACTGAATGCTTGGCCGGGCAACACGCCGGTCTTCCAACACCTCTGAAAGCCATCGGTCTTCGTATCGAGGAGAAGAGATTCACGTCGGGTTCACCATTTTTCTGTTTCGGTGCGGATGTGCGTCGGGTTACGCTGTTCCGCCAGGACGCGTTCGCGCGTGCACCCGTCAACCCGAGGGGATGGGCGCGCGGCTTGTGGTCCCGCAGTCCCGCTTTCCAAGGGCGGGCGGCATCCGTCCCTTATTCAGGGGCGTCTGCTCCTTGATCGAAACCGGGATGATGGGATGTCGGCTTCTCCTTCCTTGGACGTCTCCTCGGAACTTGTCGCCTAATCCGGGTCTCCCTCATAGACTTAAGAATGTTCGTGAATCTCGTTCCCGGCGCCATATCTTCATGGACACCGGTTAATTACGCTGCTTCCGCCCGGACGTTCCAAGGAGTCTGGGCGGGGCAGCAACCTGCGGTGAGAAGGCCGGGTGGCTCTGGGTGCTGGGGGCGTGTTGTAACACTGCGGCTCTGCACGTCTGTCTTCCGTCCCTAATAGGGCTTCTCGAAGGCACGATGGCCTGAGGCATCCCGTACTAGGTGCGGGGAACTGTGTCACCTGAGGTTTTCCTCAGCTTCCCGTGTTTAACACGGGGTATGCCGCGAGTTTAACGTCCAGCGGGGACGGCATCGGACCGATCAACACGAAAAGTGGATCAGATGACAGAACCCCTTGCGGGGAACCTCCGACGCTGGGGCCAGCACATGGGCGGCTTCCCAAGTAACGTGGAGTGAAGTGAAGTGGCATGACACCACCGGGATGTGGCGGCCCGGGTAAGGATCAGGGTGGATGATGGAGTAAAGAGCTTGGACCCCAGAGGGGCTTCCTACGTACCGCGCGTTAACACGGATCAAAGTCAACGTAGTTCGGGCATACAGTTTAACGTCATGCTGGACGTCGGCAAGCCGACTCACGAAGAGGTCGAGGCCGCCGGGCGGAGGATTGAACCGAACCACCTCGCACGGAGGGGGATGGAACGGCCGGGTGGATCACAGTTTCACGTCATGCTGGACGATAAAAGGGGAAATGGAAAAGGGGGGCTGTGGGGAGGCACCGTGGAGATACACACGGGCGGTCTCCCACAGGGGCGGATTCATAGGTGAATCAACGCAAGCGTGAACCCTGGAGGGGTCCACTGATGGACGAACCGACGTAAATACGACCGGGACGACCAGGTGGTGGGCTTGGACCTCAGGGAGGCTTCCTACGTACCCTGTATAGAAGACAGGGATCAAAGTCCACGTAGTTCAATCTGTCAGGACTTACGCACTTGGGGCAGCCCGGATACTGCAAAACTCAGTTGGAAGGGACTTGGACCGAAAGCAAAAGACACCTCGATCCCAGTCAGACCCTCTACTGGCTTCGGCAGTGGGGAGGTGCAATGGAGATACACATGTGCAGCCTCCCACGAGAAACTAGGGGTTTGTAATACCCTGCCCCCGTAGGGAAAAGCCACTCCCATTAAATCGTCCCAAAAGGGGGACAATCCCGACATCCCTGCAGAGACGAGCGGGTGGGGGCCACGTCCAAACCGGGGGAGACCCTGCGTGCGGAGCACGGGATCAGGTTGCGGACGGTTTAGCGTCTTGCCAGACGAAGTACAGTTTAACGTCATGTGTTGAGGACGAGGCACTTGGCAGTTTAACGTCTTGCAGCACGGACGATGGGGGCTAGGCAGTTTAACGTCGTGCAGCTTGGACGGGTGTGCAGTTTAACGTCATGCTGGGCATAGGTTGCCGGACGAAGCACTTGGCAGTTTAACGTCTTGCAGCGCGGACGATGTACAGTTTAACGTCGTGCAGGACGTATATGCAGTTTAACGTCATGCTGGACGAGTATGCAGTTTAACGTCATGCTGGACATAGGTGCGTGTCACTTCGCGCAAGCCTGGAGGGCCGCACGGGAAGACAACGCACGGTGCGGGCACCCGGGATGAGAATCATCGGGTGCCACACAGGCGGGTAACCTTAGGAGGTCAACGGGGACGACCCTGGCAGATTGCGCGCAAAAAGGAAGCTTTGCGCGCAATACTGCGGGCCGGCGCGCAATCGGGGCGGCTGGCGCGCAATTGGGCCAGCGCCTTGCGCGCGGATGCTTGAGATTGCTCACACCGGGCTTCGGATAGCGCGCGGGGGCAACGGCTCATTCTTTAACGAATGGCCACTTGAAAGAAGGGGGGGTGCGCGCAATCAGGCCGGATTGCGCGCACCCCGGGGGCAATTGCGCGCAAGCGGGTTCTTTTGCGCGCAAAGGCCTTAGGGTGAGTTTTTATTCAAATGAACGGAGCCAGCGGGGATTGCGCGCGAAGGCGGACCCCGAGGCTTTCTTGCGCGAAAGAAAGGAGGTTACCTGAAGTTCGTCATTGCGCGCGGAAGGGGTTGAATTGCGCGCACGGGAGACGTTTCGACTTCCAGCAACCTTTGAAACGTTGGGGGTCGCCTTGTATTTATAGGCAACCCCGGGCGCGGAATCCAGGATGCGAGCGCGAAATTCTTCTCGCGGGCGCGGAATCGGGCGCGGCGCGTAAGGGAGTCGCGCGGACCCGCGGGGCGCAGAATTGCGCGCCGAGCCGGCGCATTGCGCGCATCCCGGGGGTTTTCCGCGCGGGACATCACCTTTGCGCGCGGGCCTCTGAAATTCCGCGCACGGCCTCCGGGCCCTCCGAAACATCCTTCCGACTCCAAATATGACCTCGCTTTCCGCATCCGGAGCTTCGTTTGGGAGCAACGGACTTTTCCGGCGTCTACAAAACCCCAACTGAGAGGGAAATCAAATATGATCTTTTCACGTTAAACATTGATAGTGTGGCTAGACCGGATGGGTTTACCAATAAATTATTCATGTTTTACTGGGATATTATGCGACATGATGTCATTAATGTTGTACGGGGGTTTTTCACCCATGCTTCCATGCCCTATGGTTCCCACGCTTGCTTCATTGATCTGCTTCCTAAGAATGAAAATGCCTTGGACATCAAAGAATTCAGGCCTATAGATATTGGAAACACCATCAACAAAGTTATCAACAAAATAATTTCATTAAGGCTTGGACACATTATTAGTACAAATATTACTTCCAATCAGTTCAGATGTGTCCCTGGAAGACATATTCATAATTGCCTTCTCACTGCCTCAGAATGTGTCAATGCCATGAGGAAAAGTATGAGGAATGGATGCTTTTCCCTCATGATGGACATTTATAAGGCCTTTGACACCTTGAAATGGAGATTTAATTTTGCGTTTCTCAAAAAACCGGGCTTTTCTTAATTCTTCATCAGACCTATCAAGACACTTCTCTATAATGTGAGACTTTCTATTATCATCAATGGATCACCCATGGGTTTTTTCCAATGCTTTTGGGGAGTCAGATAGGGGGACCCCTTATCTGGACTCCTCTTCGCTCTGGATGAAAATTATTTGAATGTTTTCTTGAATGATATGGTGCAGGTTGGCCTTTATAAGATCATAAGGGTTGGAAGGGATCTATTCACCCCCTCCCACCTCCTGTATGCTGATGATATTCTTCTTTTTGGATAGGCCAACAGAGGTACAATATGCTGAATTCAGAAAATATTTTCTCATTATGAGGATGTCTCTGGGCAGGTGGTAAGATGGAATAAATCATTTGTTGTATTTGGCAATGGAATGACTGTCTCCAAGAAGAACACAATTTCCAAGCATCTTGGAGTTAGGAGAAGTGCCCTTCATTTTATGTACCTTGGAGTACCGCTTTTTTGGGGAAGGGTGAAAAGATTCTATCTTGAATCCATCTACTCCAGAATTATTAATCAATTGTCTACCTAGAAAGGGAAATCAGTCTCTCAAGTAGGAAGAATTTTCCTTGTGAAATCTATTATCACTTCAATGTTGGTCTATGATTTCTCGGTTTATCGGTGGCCTCATTCCCTTATCAAGGATCATCAAAGTTTAATCAGGAACATCATATGGACCGGGTGCATACATGAGAAAAACACATCACTGTTTCCTGGAAAGATTGCATCAAATCCATTAAAATGGAGGGAATGGGTGTTAAGGACCTGAAAGGCTTCAAAGCTGCTCTTATAAGTAAATTCACTTGGAACTTGTTGAATTCTAATGATGATTCCCTGGATTTTCTTTCATAGAGATTCATATCAAAGATGCATAATGGGTACTCAGCCTATGTATCTTCCTCCATATATCCTTCCATTAAATAAGCTTATATTAGAATCATGTACTGCTCCTCCTAGTTGGTTTCCAATGAATCTAGCCTTATCTTCTGGACAATGAAGTGGCTGGATAGACCCATCATTCAATGGATGGGGATCCCTCCGCAGATGAAGGATATCTCAATTGCTGACATGCACCAAGACAGGGACCTTTGAAATTGTCTTCCAGATCATACTAGGATGGCTATGAAGCGTTATACCTTCATGGATGTTGACACATTGATATGGACACCCAGCACCTGTGGCAGGCTCACTTCAATGGAGTATTATAAACAATTATGTGGAAACAATGCGACTTCTCCATTGTGGTTGAAGAATTTAAAAAAAAATTCATTCTCCCTTAAAATTACATGATACTATGGTGGATTTGGAAAGGAAGGATACCTGTGCAACATCTTCTGTAGAAAACAAGAATGCACCTAGCCTCTTGCAGCTATTTGTGCACCCATGATAAAGAAACAATTCACAATCTTTTCTTTGCCTGCAATTTATCTTGCAGATTTTGTTAACATTTTCAAGAGTTCTTTGGGAAACCATTATCATTGAACAGTCTTAATGATTTCATGAACTCGGTCACTACATCTGGTTAAAGTGATCAGGTTTTTTCACTTTTTCTACCTGCTATTGCGGCATATTTTTCTCAGATTTGGAGGGCGTGAAATCAGGTCATTTTATAAAACTGTAGGCCTTTTTTGAAGGCTGGTCTAACTGTTGTTTACAAGGAAGTGCAAGATTCTTCCATGATACAAACAGGTACAATGAATAATAATATTTATGATCTCATATTGCTGAAAACTCTTGGGGTGTCCGGAAGGGTCAAAAACCCATTGATGTTGAAATCGATAGAATGGATTCCTACCATTTCATCATGGTGGAATGTGAATGTTGATGGTGCGGCATCTGGTATAACAAGACCTTCTGGGTGTGGTGGGGTGATCCATAATCATCAGGGCTTTGTTAAGGGCTGCTTCTATCATCATATTGGAATTGGTTCTACGCATGAAGTTGAATTATGGGCTATGATTTAAGTTTTCAACTATGTTGTCCGCCATGGTTGGAGGCACATATGGGTAGAGTCTGACTCAAGTACAGTGGTGCACATTCTTCGAGAAAGGTCCAGGGATGTTCCTTGGAGGATTCTCCCTTCATGGACTTCATTCCTGCGTCTCCTTGAGGGTCTTCAACTGGATTTCCGTAATGTTTATAGAGAACCAAACCAGGTTGTTGATGCTTTATCCAAGAGGGCGGTCATGGAGGTCTTCTCCCGATGGTCCTTTGTCATCACATAATTTTGCTCACATCTTATTGATTTGGACATGAATGGTATGCTCTATTCTCTCATTTGTAAACCCCCTTGTGCTACCACTTTTTTAGTTTTTTAATTTCTTTTGTAAGGGGAGGGCTTTTTCCAAATCCTAGACCTGATTTTATCATAAATAACAGAAAATTACATAATCAATATAAAAAACATTATTAATGAAGAATGAATAAAATAAGAGGTATTTCTATAAGTTAAGGAACTTTTATCAATGGAATTGTAACATGACATTTGGCATAGTAATTTGACCCTTTATAATAGTAAACTGACCAATAGAATAGTAACCTAACCCATGAAAGTATAAAAAAACAGGTATCCTATAAATTAACATACGATATAATTATATCATAGTGTATGTATATAAATGTTTTTAAAAATATTAACATAATGTGGGTATTTTTTATAAGTTATAAACATTTAATTAAAAATTTATAAATCATATAATGATTTAAAAGAAGTTTTATTTTCATAAAATTTATTCAAAATGTTTTATTTTTTCAAATGAATGCCAGATAATTTTATGAGATCTTATTTAATTTTTTAAAGTGTTATAAAATTAGTTATAATTTTAGAAATTATAATTTTATATTAAACTGTGATAGTAAATAAAAATCACATTTCTATTATATAGAAATTTTTTTCAAAAAATGGGGTTACCATTTTAATTCTATACATCAAGAAATTATTAGGGTGAATTTATGAGATTTTTCTAAAATACGTGATTTTTTAGTGAATAGTAAATTATGATAATTTACGATAAATGATAAATACATAAATATTTAGGTCATTTTTCATTTAAGGATAAGGTAAGAACTATTAGTTAGAATTCACATGCCCTAGTTACTATTTTTAGTCATAATAATCAACATTATTTCTATTCATGAGCTAAAATAATAATCTAATTATTAAAATAATGTGAAAACACCCCTCTCCACAACAATAAATACCACCCTCAGTACCTATTCTAGTAAAACATTCCAAGATTTGATCCTTTTCGGAATTCAACCCAGTACTCTTAGAAATCCCCTCCCCTACATCCAGGAACTCTTTTTCTCATCAAAAGACAAAAAAAATTCAATAAGGATATTTTCAAGGAGGAGAAACTCAAGAGCTAAATTCCTCTTTCATTCCCTTTTAATTTATTTTCATGTTCTTTTCGTATTCTCTCCTCCAATCCCTTCATAGAAAATGTATAATAACTCTAATATGTCACATATACAATATTTTCATTTTGATAGTGTAATAATCTATTATTAAACCACTCTTCTATCTATTTTATTCTAAAAATTAAAATGTTGTTCATTAGGTGTTAATTTATCTCCTTCAAGGAAAAAAAACTAATTTTCCAATAACTCCATTAATGATTGTAATAAAACAATTATTGTGATTAAAAAATATGACACTATATGTACTAAATCCTATTAAATGTTTTGGAATCATGATATACATATTATGTTATATAATAAAACCAAAAAAGTTCATTGTGAGTGAAAACCACCCAAAAAATTCTAAATTGTTTTCACTAACATCTTATCTAATGATTCGTCCTCACCCAAAATAACCAAATTACTAATATGATAATTTAAAATTATTTATGATAATAATAGATTATAAATTAAATTCTATCTTTCTATTTCCATTTTATTGGAACTTCCATACACTTATACAAGCGAACCGATCATGGAAACTAAGAAAATGAGCAATCTTGAATGATGAAATTGAATACTATAACTCATCAAAAGGACATAAATGATCTTAATAAAATTATAATAAATCAATTAAAAAATAAAATGTACTGAACGTATTAATTAATGAATCAAATTTCGTTATTCAGCGTGTTTAGATCTTGTGTAGAACAATTTCAAACAAAAGGTAATGGATTCTACTCTAACCTCTATTTTTCATCTGGGTTACTCTTTATCCCTATTTAACACAATATAATTCTTATTTATTTTTATATAATTCTTATAAATGCAGTTTATATGTTCCAAAATCATGTATCTATAAAATATTATCCCTATTTTGTGGGGTAATACATGCTTTATAAGGTTCCCTTTTTCAATTATTCCCAATAAGCAATCCCAATTCAAGGGAAAATCCCGATTTCTTATCTGCTTCCATGTAAACTCTATAATATATTTTAAAACAACAATATTTTTCTCAAATTAATTATTTTATCCTGAAAATAACTATTTGGTTCATTTCTGGTTTTATGTAAACCAATATGTCTTTTCCACTTTAAATTTTCATTAATATTTTCTTTAAACCACACTAAAATTTTTCAGTTCAAAAGTTTCTTAAACACTTTTTTCACTTTTTCAACTTCAATTATACATTAATTATCATGATTCAGTCCTATTTTCCCTTATAAGTTTCCATGTTTGTTTTGAATCCATCCCTTCATGGAAACATTTATGATATACTCATTTTGATACCTTATGGAATGATTATGATACCCATATCATTCCTTGGTTATCCTTTATAATTGATTCTTCATGTGGAACATGTATGCATGAACATGTTATCCTGGGTTCTTCTAGTTAGTGCTCCAATGCATTGGGAAATTTTTAGTCTCATGAGACTTTATGTTGTGAAAGGGAGGGAACCTCGTTCCTTTATGTGACTTTTTCCACCATGATATACTATCTTGGAAGTTGGACTTGACACATGTTTATGTAATTTTATATTTTTTATCACATTCCTATGACTCCATGATTATATGCTTCCATGTAATACATTATATTCTTCCTTATGTTTATTCATTTTCCATGCCTTTTATGCCATCATGTTATTCCTTCTAACCCATGTGATATGTTTTATTCATATGATTACTTCCTTACTAGGAACTTTATCTCAACCCTTTTATCATGTATTCCTCAGGTTATCATATGCAGATGTATGATATCAATGGAAGATTAGAGATCACTATGGAGATTAAGTAAAATATGTTTTTATTTTCTATTTCATGATGTTAATACATAATCATCCAAAGATGGTATAATTTATGATATTTGGATTGTAATTATTGGGTAATTACATAATAATATGTGAAAAGGTCTAGGGTCACTAAAATTCTGGTGTAAACCAAAGTAGGATACCTGAAGAAGAGTTAACATTATTCAACAAGAGTTTTTAATTTATTTCTTTCTCTAACTCCATAAATTATTCTTACACCATTATTATATAATAAAATGATATATTAAAATTAATAAAATTTTATGATATTAACTATATAACCTAAATCATTTTACTCTTCCCTTAAATGGGTCATTGAATCATCATTCGTGTGTATGGTGGACTACCGCCCCGCAAACCGATGTCATTTGTTTTTTAATTACCACCTCACATGATTGAGTGTGATGATGTTTCTAATGATTATATATTATATTTATAACACAATTTTATCCATGGTTTAATTATATAATATATACCATTTTTATATTCCATTCTATAAGTATATGATTACGCCGCTCGTTTTTCTGGTGGACTACCGCCTAACAAAGTGATATAATTCATTTTTCACTAACATGTTACATTGAAGCTAATATGGGTAAGTTATATTAATATATGTTGTATAAATTAAATAGTAATTATATTCATGAAATAATCATCATTATAGAAATATAATATATCATTTTTCATTCTTACCATTTTACTCACTGAAGAAGTGATAACATTGTTCTTGTACGTGTTGACTCCTGCCTTAACGAAGAGATGTCGATATATTTTCATTACTGTACCAAATTGATGATAATTATAAGTATATAATATTATATATATCAAATTATGATAATTTTTTAATGATAATATATTATTTACCATCTTTCCATAATGAACATTTTAAAATAGAACGTTACTCTTGCGTACGCACGACATATTGTCTTAGGGATTGTAATTTAGTTTATTTTTCATAACCATGTTTCATGATTGGTTTAAAATATATATTTGATATATAAATATGATAATAATTTCATTATAATTATTCTTTATATGTTTAAATAATTATCACTTTGACCATATTCAACCAACAAAAGTTGATATTTACACATAATCAAAAATATGGTCAAAACATTTTAGATGAACATAATTGATTAAATAATTGTATAAAATATTATAATAAGTGAGATAAAAGTAATAATAAACCTGAAAAATATTATCAGGAAATTAAATAATTAACATATGTTTATTATTCAGGATGATAATGACACACATGAAGAATCGGACTCAATGTAATGGACTCCATCCCAATTTCCTTTCATTGAGGCATATTTTGATGTCATGAGAAAATATTCTTTAATGAGGTGTATATACATGCCATTTGAAATTATATATCATTAATTTGCTTATAATCATGATTATTATTATTTTTATATATTATTATTTTTGGGGGTTAATGATTCAAGTGTTTCCCATGTGATGACGTACTTTTCTTTTAAAAAATTAACTTTTAATGTATTCCTTCTCACTATTTATCTTCATTATCCTTATATTTGTAATAATTTTATTAATTTTTTTATATGAACATAACATATAAATTAAATAAATTATGTTTCTATTTGTAATTTTTTATAGAAAACATTTGAATCGGATATTTTTATGTGTTTTTTTGGAACGTTTTGTATGATGATAAATGGATTGTTATATTATTAACATACACAGAAATAACAAAATTTTCACCATTCTGGATTTTTTTCTAGATTCCCTTTCAAGATTTAATTTTTTTTCTTCAATGGAAATAATTGATTATATTTTTGTGCATTAAATTTTATTGACAATGGTTTTTTAAATAAAATGTTTTTTTGGTATTTGAAATGGGGTTTTAAATGAAAATTTTATTTTTATCTGAAAGAGTTCTTCATATGGGTTTTAAAGAATTTTTCAAAGGGATTTATGATGAAATTATATTTTTCATGAAATTTTAATTGAGAATATTATGAAATAGGTAATCTTGATACAGGTTATACAAAAGATTCAGCATTATTATAGGTCGCATGTGTGCCCGATATAGCTTATATGAAGAGTTGAGACCCATTATAGCTCATAAAAAATGGGAAGGGAAGATATAGCTTACACTGGGATTGATCCCCATTATATCTCTCCAATGAATTGGGTAAATGTTATATTACATGTTTCTCATATGGTTATTCCAATTAAAATAGGTCTAAAAGGGTTATATGAATATGATTCTCTAAGTTACCACCAAATGTTTTAATTGATTGTTATAGATTTTAAATTCCTTCTTTTAGAAAAACATGTGTGTATTTTGTATTATATATAAAAAAATTACTTTGTACCTGAATAGAACAATGAATTTAAAGGTAAACGTTATATGAATTTTTTACTTAGACTAATGGTGTTATTTCTTTTTCATGTCCCTTATTAAGATTTTTTATCCCCCACCACATTTTAAAATTTTTTTCATATGTTTTTAGGATGGGTAAAGGATAGGAAGAGGTAAAGTTTAATGTTGTAGGGATTTTATAGTAAAATAAATAATGATTTATTTTTAATGTTTTATATTATGGGCTAAATAGATACTAATCTAAATTTTCCACCTTGTATTTCGTGGTTTTTTTGTATAAGTTATGGAATTATTTTATAAAACTGTAAACCTGAAAGGATCCTCAAGTTTAAGAGAATTAATTCTTGACATAAAACACAATATTATCAAATGTTTAATTCCAAGACCTTAAAAATTAAAATAAAATAGTGAGTAATTAATCATCCTTCATTATAAGTTCATCGTTTTGGAGATAGAGGTACCACATTTTTTATCATTGGGTAGATTCAGATGAAAATAAACAAAAAAAATGACCCACTCGGCTGGCCAAATAATCATCAATGATGAATTTGGGTGCCTAAAATGTGGGTTCCATGGATGACAAATTATCCTAATTTTGATATATAGGTGGGTTTTTCATTACAATCATACGGTGCTTGTAGAGACCTGAAGCTTGACGTACATGGACATTACAATACTTTTGTGGAATAAATAATACATGACAAAAACCAACACTAAATGACTATAAAAGTTTAGTGTCTTTGGAAACTCAGAACATAATAATCTAATCATGGTGAAAGATCTTCAACATCTCCCATAAATATCTTCCCCTTTTTTTCTTACCTAAAACCATTCTTTATATCCTAGGGAAAAGAAAACATATAAAGGGTGATCTAAAAGGCTCATTAAGGGTAATCATGGATAAAATAAAACAAACCATATACATTTGAACTTAAAAACATGAACATAATGTTTAAAAATAAAAACCTTGAGCAATGACATAAAACATGGAGATACGTAAGGCATATATCATAATGGGACATCAATCATGATAAAATAACATGGGAATAAAACTTGTAATTGTGGCAAAGAATAAAGCACATGATATGATTTCAATGGTAGCCAACACATTGCTGCCAAGACCATCTTAGTGGACAAAGTCCCTTACTAAACCGAGTTCACTCCTCGTTTTAGTCCTGTATCACTGAACAAGATTAACTTGTCGTTCCAGCCATGTATATATCATGAGATATAAATCTTTACCCAACTAATTTGAGGGAGATATTGGTCCCACCCATATCATAATGAAATCATTCTTACTTGTGCCACTAAATCATAAATCATAGATCATAGCATAACCCATGTAATAAATTGGGATTCTTAAACATCATGCCATCATAACATAATCCATAACAAACAAATGGATATAATTTCATCATAAAAAAAATCATACCTTGTAAATAATAGAGACATTATATTTGAAACATACACATATAAAATAATGTCATCTTAGATGGAAAATAGTTTTGATAAAGCACTTGAAATGAATTCTTGTGGAAAATATCCTTTTTCCGAAAAATATTTTTCTTTTCTGAAATTGTCATTAAATATTAAAAGAAAATTACTTTGTTGAAAATAATCATGAAATATTGTAGAGGAATCTTCATGAAAATAAGGCATTATGAAATCGTTAAAATCCGTTCATGCCATATAAGTTAAAAAAACATTCTCCTCATACTTTTTCCGAAAAAGTCAAAAAGTACCTTGTAGGGTAAACAAAAGAATGATTTCTTCCATACCATGGGGTAAAAGTCAAAATGGGAAAAAGGACTTTAAACATATATGAAAACACTTTTATAAATCATGGACATGTATGATAACAATAACCCTAGTAAATACGTACAAATAAGCAATCTCGGATAAAAATGAGATTTACAAAATTATCCCATACATTAGGTCTGATATGCTTCATACGTATCCAAACCTCCTGTATAATGATTTAAATAATGTCATTTACTTATTAAAGAATCATAATCATTGTTATGATATCATATATGGTTCACTTATGACTTTATATTACCCGTTCATTTGTCAATCCCATGTTAAGGCATCTTCTTGGGTAAAATTATTTCATTTGTCATACGTGTTTTGACTTGTAATTATTGATATGATTACTTAGATAATTATTACATAACTCCAGAATTTAAATCATGATTTTTATATATAATATATATTCAGAATATAAATATATATAATATATCTATAAATGGAACAAAATACACCGTTCATGGAGACGGTAGACCGTACATACGCATGAACGCTATTTTCATTTCCTTATTAAATTGAATGGATATGAATAATATATAAATAAATCCAGTATAATTATTATGTCATATATCTCACTATTATCCATTATATATACTTTTTAATAATTCTTGAATTTTTAACATGTAAAATGAATCTCATCGCGTCGTGGAGACGGTAATCCGTACGTACACACGAGCGATGATATCGTTCCCATATTTATTGAATGGAAATGGATTGGATGATATAATATCGTAGAATTAGTATGATTTTATAATAATTATATATTTTTATTTTTTACACCATTATACACATCCAAGTAAGGTGGTGGTGGAAAAACATATTAAACTACGACGTGGAGACGGTATTTTGTACGTACGCACGAGCGATGATTTCATTTTTCGTAGGATGGATAGAAGGTTAAATGGGGTTGTTTAATATTTATAATAACATATCAGTATATTTTTTATACTGAATTTATTACTTTATAATGAAACTACTAATGAAGAATAATCTTAAGAAGAAAGAAACTTGAAAGAATCAGTAGAAGGTATTACCTCTTTCTCGAAGTGCCTCCTTTGAACTTCCACTTAGGGCACTAGAGTTGGTCTTTTGAGAATACCAGTACCTCTATAAGGTTTATAGGGAAATGGGGAAGTGAAATGGACATAGTTTGGCCGAGATTAATGGCTCAAAAGGGGTGTGAATAGAAGAGGGAAGGGGTGCCCTTTTATAAGGGAGGAGAGGGGCACCTTAGGGAATCCTCAAAAATATTAGTTTAATATAAATTCAAACCCCACATAAAAACATCCAAAAATGACTCAATTCGAATATGAGATTATATGGGGTTGTAATCTCATCAACCAATCAAATTTAGACATGTTTTGATTTTATTTTAAACCATATCATTTTGATTTATCCATATTTAATCTATTTAATTTTATTTGGGGTAATAAAATTCTAAATTTTAAATGGTAACAAATAATCACTTATGTGTTGTGAAGTTTTCATAATTTTATACTTTATGACATTTTAGACCATATAAATTTAAATTTTTAAATATTTTTTTTATTTTTAAACAATTTAATAATATGTTATTTTTATAAAATAACAATAGTGTCAGTTTTGACACTATTCATTTATTTGAATTTAAATAAAATACACACAGATGATATATTCGAAATAAAATATTTAATAGGTTCCTAACATGTCATATTAATCTATAAAATTAGTATAGAACATTAAATAGTTCATATAATATTTATTTTACTATTTGTAAAACCATTTATTCGATATTTCTCTTAATAAAATAATTACAACAACATTTTTGTATAATTATTAAATATACTTATTTGTTGCATAAAAATTAAAACTAAAATACTCGGATGAAGATAAATCTTATAAATTTCATAAGAATACTTTTAGTCAGATTTTTCTTCTAAAACAACCAACTTTAAAAATGTTATATTTATTAAATTATGAAAGTGACAACTTTAACATCATTTAAATTAAAATAATATATGTGTCATAATCACTTTTATAAGACTCCAAACGGTCATATATTTGGTCATTTCATGCTTATGGTTTATATATAAACTACCAATAAGGTTTTTTCAGGTTGTTTGGCCTTTTAACATGTATTACTATTTCCATAAAAACAATATTATTGATTTTTTGACTAAATAAATAATTTCTACATCATTAATGTATAAGCTAATAAGGTAATTAAATAGCTAATAAAAATTATAAATAAAATAAAATGATAAAAAAATATTTAGCTTTCAAATGAGTATTTGTAACCGAATTTATATTCTATATAAACTTATATTAAAAATACATTAATTATTAAAGTATGAGTGAGACATATTTCACATTCCTAAAAATAAAATAAACTTAAGGTCTTAATCACATCCTAGTAGGTTCTAATGGATTCCATTTCAACCCAAATATAACTTAGGACGAATTATAATAATCCAATTGTATTAAGGCAAGTGTTAGGGTAATTTTATAATAATATATTTACCCTTAATTATCTGATTTACCTTTAACGATGGTATATAAAATTTATCATAGTTACTATTCATAATGCCCAAAAATAAAAAGTAGCCTATTAACATAATTTGGACCCACTGATTCAAAATATGGAATCCATTTTTCCATATACAATACACAGAAGTTTCAGAAATTAAATTAAAATTAATACCGTTGTCGAAAGAAAATGGGTTTTTGTTTAAAACATTGCAATAGATTGAATTGATTTAACCTATGAATTCAATGTAAAATCAATGATAATGACATACATTATATTAAATGGTAAAACTATATTCAATTTATACTTTAAAACCATTCAATGTTATAACTAATCCATATAAACTATTATGATGAAAAAAGTTGTTTTTAATTAAAATATAACATGTTTTTACTATTCATTAAAATACGAAAGTTATCAGAAAAATATCAAAAATTTAACCAAAGTAAATTTTTTTATCCTGATTCTATAGAATAAATTTATTTTGTCAAATTGAACTTATAAAAATGTCAAAAACTATATTTAAAGTGGGTTCTCTATCAAAAGGCGATAAAACTATATTTTATGAAAAATACTTATTTTACCTGAAACAATTATTTTGTTCTCATACCATGTTCTAAAAAAGTTTAAGATTAATAATAATGTTATAAAATTAAAAATGTACTTAATATTATTCATAACATCTAGTTCATAATATTATTATTACCATATATCGTTGTTTAGTGAAACCCGGTATTGCGTACAACACACGCTATGGAAGAAGGTTGTGATTGCGTGTAATGTAAGCCAAGTTAGGGTTGCATGTAGTGCAAGACTCCTTTGTTGTTTTTTATAACATAATCCAATAATATTTCATTTATACATTCAATATATATATATACATATATATATACAATCAATGTTGCGAACTTGAAATTGTGTGTAACACGATCAAAGAATAGTGTTGCGTATACTGCAATCTAAGACGGTGTTGCATATAGTACAAGCTAATTATGGTGTAGTGTACAACAGAAGATATGAAAGAAATTAAAAAGAATATATCTTATAAAATCTCGGGGTGTTACATTCTACCCCCCTTAAATTGAATTTTTCCCTCGAAATTCATCGGGGTTACAAATGGTTTTCTACTTGAAAGTTTCTTTCATAGAAACCCACATCATAAAAAGGAATACTAAAACATAATTATAAAATCTGAAGTATGAAACATAACAATTACACAAAGTAACTCATCAATGGGTTTCCACATAGGAGAACATTGGTGAAAATATGGATATGGATGAAAAGTCTAACCATCACGTACTGATAAAGAGTGGTAGAGGACATGGCTATGAAAAAGCCATCAATCACAAAGCCATAAATTTGTGCTGATCTAAGGTACCATCTGATTCATTAGGTATGAGGGCACTAGGACATCATTTTTTATTTTAAAGATCATTTCCCAAAAGTTGATGAATTAAAAGAAATACTTAGATGATTTTTGGTACAATTTCACTGTTGTTCGTTCCTTGAACAATTTCCACTTCATATCCTAAAGAAATGAAGTTGAATTTGTTATTCGTGAAGTGTGAGAAGATCATGCGATAGAATGATAGGTCATTCCACTTGTCTCAAAAAAAAGGTTAAAATAATTTATCAGATATACATATGTCCATCTATGGTGAGTTTAATCGTATATGATTCCCAAAATGAACTTAAACTTCATATATCATACTGCTTAATAAAATAAAACTAGTTTTCACTAACCAGAGACTTCCTGTAGGCCAGTTGTAGGTGATAAAGGCCTGTCACACTTCGGTTGTGGGTTAGATTCCTACAACCTTGTCCGATGTGATGGGTTGGTTCTCGTCATGCAGGTTGTCATTTTTCTAAAAATACATCTTCATAACATTCCATTAATAATATTGAAAAAAGTTCTAACCTTAAACAATACTACCTAACGTCCAACATAAACCATTCCAATCTTTAGGCTTATCCAAAATACTTCTGTCCAAGCTCATTGTATAAATAAAAAATTAATAGAAAGATTATCTACCATGGATGTGAATACAAGAATTTATCCAAAATATATAATAAGATATAACTTGTTGGTTACATTCCAAACAAATGAATACCTTAGTCATGGATTCTCTTGAAACATAAATTACCATATAATCTTAGTGAAAACATTAATTCTATCAAAAGGTAACTCTTTCCACATACCAAAATCCCAAAAATTCTATATACTCAAACCATGATATCACTTTTTCCTTATATCAGTCATGACCTCATGAATACTATGAAACATATTATTTTCTCTATATCTATTCATCATGCGCATATCTTATTCTTTCCAAAAACATCTTAATAACCTTTCATGGTTACCAGTACCATTCAACATATACTTTCAAATACTTTAGGAAAAAAATAGTGTAACAGTCCTTATATGTTTCTTTATTCCATAGTACAATTAAATTACATGTACAACATAACTCTTGATAAACATATAATCATTCCACTACCTTCATAAAACATTGACTGAGCTTCATCATTTTATTCCTCAACACTTCTTTCATCTCATATATCATTTATAGTTTCTTCATCCTCATAAACATAAATACTACCCATACAACCATGCTAATTCTCTTTATGATATTTTCCCTTTGGGCATTTATTTTCATAATGCTCGTACATTCCACATTTCAAGCATTTAACCATTGTTGATGTATTAGAAATACCATTATCCTTGTCTATTGTGTTAACTGATCCTTTTCCTTTGCAATTACTGGATTTGTGTCCTTCTTTTCCACAACCAAATTATCTTCCATTTCCTTTGAAACATTCTCCTTGATGCCTCTTCCCACATGAATTTCATGAGGGAGATTGAACTTTCTTTCCTCTATGATCATCATGAAACTCCACCTTCTTCTTATTAGTTGAGTCAGGAATCTTACCGAAGTTATGATTTTTGATCATATTATGATATTAATGATTAGGCATAATAACAATGTTTGGACATCCAAATCCCATTTCATTTGGTTTCTCATGAATAATATCATTCCATTGTCCATAATATTCTCCATTGACATGAATCCTCTTATTTCCTGCAATTTCCTAAAACCCAAAAAAAATAGAATGAGAAGAAAAACGTATACTAGAAAAAAAAAATCAAGGGGGAGTACTTTCAATCTCTAACATCTTAGGTTTAATTCTATGATTGTAACTGTAATTCTAGGACTATAACCTATACTTATACTTAACCTTAGGGACATCCCTAGACATACCTTAGAAATATCTCAAGGGATCTCACTAAAGTTTTCACATCCTAGTTTCCAAAGTTTAACTATACCTTTCCTCTGATACCAACTGTAAAGACCAGAATCATGAAGTACATGGACATTAAAATATTTTTTGCAGAATACTTAATACATGACAAAAACCAACACTAAAGGACCGTAATAGTTTAGTGTCTTTGGAAACTTGGAACATAATCTTCTAATCATAGTGAAAGATCTTCAGCATCTCCCATAAAGATCTTCCCCTTTTGTTTTTTTACCTAAAAACTCTCTTTATATCCTAGGAAAAAGAATACATATAAAGGGTGAGCTCAAATGCTCAGTAATGGTATGCATGGAGAAAATAAAACAAACCATATACATTTGAACATAAAAACATGAACATAATGTTTAAACCATAAAACCTTGAGCAATGACATAAAACATGGAACTATATAAGACATAGATCATAATGGGACATCAATCGTGATAAAATAGAATGGGAATAAAACAAGTAATTATGGTAAAGCATAAATCACATGATATGATTTCCATGGTAGCCGAGGCATTGCTTCCAAGACCATCTTAGTGGAAAAAGTCCCTTACTGAACCGAGTTCACTCCTCGTTCCAGTCCTGTATCACTAAACTGGATTAACATTCCGTTCCATCCATGTCTATCTCATGAGATATAAATCATTACCCAATGCATTGGAGGGAGATATAGGTCCCACCCATATCATAATGAAATCATTCTTACTTGTGCCACAAAATCATAAATCATACATCATAGCATAACCCATGTAATAAATTGGGATTCTGAAACACCATGCCATCATAACATAATCCATATAAAACAAATGGATATCATTTCATCATAAGAATAATCATACCATGTAAATAATAGAGACATTATACTTGAAAAATATTCATATGAAATAATGTCATCTTAGATGGAAAATAGTTTTGATAAAACAATTGAAATGAATTCTTGAGGAAAATATCCTTTCTTCCGCAAAATAATTTTCTTTTCTGAAATTTTCATAATATTTTAAAATAAAATTATTTTGTTGAAAATAATCCTGTAATCTGGTAGTGGAAGCTTCATGAAAATATGGCGTTATTATATCGTTAAAATCCGTTCATATCGTATAAGTTAAAAAAACATTCTCCTCATACTTTTGCTGGAAATGTCAAAAAGTACGTTATAAGGTAAACAAAAGAAAGATTCATTCCATACCATGGAGTAAAAGTCAAAATACGTAAAAAGAAATTTAATCATACATGAAAACACTTTTATAAAACATGGACATGGATGATAATAATAACTCCAGTAAATACTTACGAATAAGAAATCTCGGATAAAAATGAGATTCGCAAAATTATCCCTTACCTTAGGTTTGATATGCCTCATACGTATCCGAACCTCATGTATAATGATTTAAATAATTTCATTGACTTATTACAAAATCATATTCATTTTTATGATATAATATATGGTTCACTTATTACTTTATATTACCTGTTCATTTGGAAATCCCATGTTAATGCGTCTTTTTGGGTAAAATTATTTCATTTGTCGTAAGTGTTTTGACTTTTAATTATTCATATGATTACTTAGATCATGATTAATTACCTACATAATGTAAATCATGTTTTATATATATAATATATATTCATAATATAAATATTTATAATAGATCGATAAATGGAATGAAATACACTGTTCATGGAGACGGTAGACTGTATGTACGCATGCCCGCTATTTTCGTTTCCTTATAAAATTGAACGGATGTAAGTAAATAATATATACAAAAATCGAGTATCATTATTATGCCATATATCTCATTATTATCCATTATATATACTTTATAATCATTCCTGAATTGTTAACATGGAAAATGAATCTCATCGCGTCGTGGAGACGGTAATTCGTACGTACGCACGAGCGATGATATCGTTCCCATATTTATAGATTGGAAATGGAGTGGATGATATAATATCGTAGAATCAGTATGATGTTATAATAATCATATATAGTTATTCTTTACCCCATTATACACATCCAAGTAAGGTGGTGGTGGAAAAACATATTACACCACGGCGTGGAGACGGTATTCCGTACATACGCACACGCGTTGATTTCATTTTTTGTAGGATGGATAGAAGGTTAAATGGGGTTGTTTCATATTTATAATAATATATCAGTATATTAGTGATACTAATGTTATTACTTTATAATGACACAACTAATGAAGAAGAAGTTGAAGAAGAAAGAATCATGAATGAATCGGTAGAAGGTATTACCTCTTTCTCGTAGTGCCTCCTTTGAACTTCATCTTAGGGCACTAGAGTTGGTCTTTTGAGAATACCAGTACCTCTATAAGGTTTTCATAGAAATGGGGAATTGAAATGGTCAGAGTTTGTCCGAGCTTCATGGCTCAAAAAGGGTGTGAAGAGAAGAGGGAAGGGGTGCCCTTTTTATAAGGGATGAGAGTGGGACCATTGGAATCCTCAAAAATATTAGTTTAATATAAATTCAAACCCCACATAAAAACCTCCAAAAATGACTCAATTATAATACGAGATTATATAGGGTTTTAATCTCATAAACCAACCAAATTTATACATGTTTTGATTTTATTTTAAACCTTATCATTTTGATTTATCCTTATTTAATCTATTTAATTTTATTTGTGGTAATAAAATTCTAAATTTTAAATGGTTATAAATAATCACTTATGCGTTGTGAATTTTACAGAATTGGATATTTATGATATTTTAGACTATATAAATTTCAATTTTTAAATATGTTTGTGATTTTTGAACAATTTAATGATATGTTATTTTTATAAAATAACAATTGTGTCAATTTTGACACTTTTCAATTATTTGAATTTAAATAAAATCCACACAGAGGATATATTCAAACTAAAATATTTAATAGGTTCCTAACATGTGATATTCCTCTATATAATTTGTTTAGAACATTAAATAGTTCATATAATATATATTTTACTATTTGTAAAACCATTTATTTGATATTTCTCTTAGTAAAATAATTACTAAAACATTTTTGTATAATTATTAAATATACTTATTTGTTGCATAAAAATTAAAAATAAAATACTAGGAGAATATAAATGATACATATTTCATAATAATAATTTTAGTCGGATTTATATTCTAAAACACCCCACTTTTAAAATGTTATATTTATTAAATTATGAAGGTGGAAACTTTGACATCATTTAAAATAAAATAATATAAGTGTCATAATCACTTTTATAAGACTCCAAACAGTCATATATTCGGTCATTAGATGCTTATGGTGTATATATAAACTACCAATAAGTTTGGATCAGGTTTTTGGGCCTTTTAACACGTATTACTATTTCAATAAAAACAATATTATTGATTTTTCACTAAATAAATAATATCTGCACCATTAATATATAAGCAAATTAAGTAATTAAATAACTATGAAAAATTACAAATAAATTACCATGATAAAGAAAGAGATTTTAGTTTTCAAATGGGTATTTATAGAAGAATTTATATTCTGTATAACCTTATATTAAAAATACATTAATTATTAAAGTTTGAGTGAGACATATTTCACTTTCCTTTAAAAAAATAAACTAAAGGTCTTAATCACATCCTAGTGGGTTCTAATGGATATAATTTCGACCCAAATATAAATTAGGACGAAATATAATCATACATTTGTATTATGAAATGTTTTAGGGTAATTTAATAATATTATATTTACCCTTAATTATCTGATTTAACTTTAACGATGGTAAATAAAATTTACCATAGTTACTATTCATAATGCACAAAAATAAAAAGTATCCTATTAATATAATTTGGACCCACTGATTCAAAATATGGAATCCATTTTTCCAAATTCAATACATAGGATTTGCCTAAATTAAATTAAAATTAATCCCATTGTCGAAAGAAAACGGGTTTTTGTTTAAAACATTGCAAAAGATTGAATTGATTTAACTTACGAATTCAATGTAAAACCAATGCTAATGACATAAATTATATTAAATGGTAAAAATGTATTCATTTTATAATTTAAAACCATTCATGGTTATAATTTATCCATCTAAATTATTACGATGAAAAAAGTTGTTTTTAATTAAAATATAGCGTGTTTTTACTATTCAACAAAATATGAAAGTTATCAGAAAAATATCAAAAATTTATCCAAAGTAAATTTTTATATCCTGATTCCAAAGAATAATTTTATTTTTTCAAATTGAACTTATAAACATGTCAAAAACTATATTGAAAGTGGGTGCGCCATCAAAAGGCAGCAAAACTACATTTTATGAAAAATACTTATTTTACCTGAAACAATTATTTTGTTCTCATACCATGTTTCTAAAAATGATTAAGATTAATAATAATGTTATAAAATTCAAAAGGTGGTTAATACTATTCATAATAGCTAGTTCATAATAATATTATAACCATATATCGTTGTTTAGTGAAACCCAGTATTGCGTACAACACACGCTATCGAAGAAGGTCGTGATTGCCTATAATGTAAGCTAAGTCAGGGTTGTGTGTAGTGCAAGACTCCTTTGTTTTTTTTGTATAATATAATCCAATGAAATTTCATTTATACATTTAATATATTTATATATATATATACATATATATACACTCAATGTTACAAACATGAAATTGTGTGTAACACGATCCAAGAATAGTGTTGCTTATACTACAAGCTAAGACGGTGTTGCGTATAGTACAAGCTAATCCTGGTATAGTGTAAAACAGAAGATATGAACGAAATTAAAAGGAATATATCTTATAAAATATTAGGGTGTTACAGTGTTGCTTTGATTGGTTAATGCTAGTGGCTGGTTTGTGGAATTTGGGGTTTAGTGGTCAGTGCTCCTTCTCACAGATAAGAACCTAGTGAGTGGGTTGAATAGGTTTGTGTTAGATCTTGATTTATCTCACATTAATGATCTATCAATTTTCTCAGATCTACAGGTTTTTGAGAAACATTAACTCTAGTTTAAATACATCTTCTCCCTCATGATGGTGAGTTTTTATTATTCTCTGATAGGCACTCTTGGTTTCTTCATGTCTTCATGTTTCATATTTTGTTTGATTCCTCATGTGACTTAACTAGAGATTCAGCCTTAGAATTACAAGTGAGGTTGGTTATCCATATATTTCATATTCATAGACAATGTTTGATCTGAGTTCATTACTCAGGTTATCATCCTCTTATTGATTCGGCTTGGCGACTTCATTGGTGATTATTACAGTAGGGCTATTTATCTTCATCAGTTTAGTGTGTAAACTCTAGTTCACAGGTGGTATCATTCAACAACCTCAATCATGCTTGTTTAATCACCATAAAGGAGTCATATTTTTGGAATCACCATTCACAGAACCACAATTCGGACATAACAATTTTTTTACGGAAGACAAGTTACCTTCATGCGTTCTACAAGATTCCCTCTCACGGTCAACTCTAGTTAAATTTTTGATGTTGACTATTTTCAAGGAAAGTATGAAAAATGTTTACTCGGGCATGAGTATCTATAAATGTGTGTTCAATCCTAGATTTGTGAAATTTCAACACCTATAGATCAATCATGCATAAAAACACACAAATTAAATATATAAATAAATTATTGAACATTAAATATTAAAAAACTAAAATGATATTTGAAGAAATAAATTAAGTAATAAGTAATTTAAATTTAAATTAAAAAGTTAAAATAAAAAAAATTAAAATTGAATAAATAAATTCATGTTTCCTTATATAATTACTTGATTAATTAAATATGAATGATTAGATAACAAAATAACTAAATTATGAATTAATGCGGTCAATTTTTTAATTATTTAGGACATGTTATTAAATATTATATATACCAATTCCCAAATAATGAAACACTAAAAAAACTAAAATATAAAAATAATGTAAATGATGTATTTAATTAAAAATTTATTTTTAATATTTAATAAAAAATTAAATTAATAGAATAAATCAATTGATTCAATACAAATAAAACTAAAATTTAATATAAAAATATTTATTAAATAATGAACCCAAACCTCAACATTATTAATAAATCATTAATAAGTCATAAATTTAAATATAAATTTGATTAATTGAATAATTTTCATACAAAATTACTAACGATGCTATAATTAACTAATTTAAACCAAATTTTGACATAATGAAAAATGATTAAACTAAAAATTTAATGGAAAGAATATATTTATTAATGGATAAATAAAATTCACCCACACATAAGATGTAGGTTGTCATCAATCAATCATTTTTTTCAATTTTATTAGAAGAATATAATTTTCAAAAATTGAATGTTTAGATTCCACAAAGGATCGGTTTGAAAAAGTATTCTTATCATTGGACTCTTTCAATAACTAAAAGATATTTTATCTTCCAAAAACAATATATTTCATCGAACATAGGTTTTGGTTTAACAAAAATAATTGAGATAGGAAATTTTAAATTTTTTTTAACAAATTGTCTCTTTTAATTAAACTAAAACTTCCAAACATCTCTTTACTTTTAGATGAACAAACAAAAATAAATAAAAGACATAATAATTAGAAACTTTTTTTTTGGATGAGAAAGTAAAATAATTACAGAAAAGATAAATATATCATCAAATAACTTATATGATATCAGAAAGAATGAATAAAATAATTTACGCTCAACCAAGAATAATATTTTCATTTTATAGTTTAGGAAAATGCATGGAATAAAATTTTAATATCTAGTTAAAATATTCAAAACCAATAATGATTGTAAATACTACAACAAAATTTTTACCCAAAAAAATCAAGAGATCAATAAATTTATTAAATAGATTAAGTCCGTTGAAAAATAGAATCTTTTAACCTTTTAAAAGAGGTATGATAGATTTCAAACTCAAAAAAATATTAATCCACTGAAAATGATATTTGGAGCATCAAAAACATAAAATCATTAAAGAGAAATTATCAAGGGAATAAAATTATATAAATAAATAAAAATTACTACCCTCTTTTATAGAATATTTATAACATCCAAGGACCCGCACTCTTGGGTCCTATGTTGAAATATATAACATTACATTTCATACATTGATTCCTATTATTGGGATCCAATTATTTTATCTAAACCATAATACATAAGATATGAAAACTTGGATTTCATGAAACCTCAAGTTTATTTTAGGTTTAGTGTTTTCGATAACTAGGAAAAACACGTACAAAAACAAATCATATTGACTTGGTCTCATTAATAACTGTTTCATAAATATGAACATCAACTCCTATTATAAACTAATTCCATTATTTCTCATTAGGTCATGAATATCATCTTTCTGAAATTCTTTATAGTCATATATAGTTCCACCTTATTATGTACTACTTGGGGAAAAGGAAACATAAGAAGGGTTAGACCAAATTCCCAATAAGGGTAAACATAAGCAATAACAATTGAATTTAATCCATGAGAATAATATTAAATATGGGTAATATAACATAATCACTGTGAATGAGGGAATCAAAAAAGAACTCACACCCATCAATAACTGAATAATAAAATATGATAACATGGTAACAGAAACCATAATTGGAATCAATAATCATAATCCTTTTGATATGAATCTCAATCAATAGAAACATTATAAACCCTTATAAATAATAATTAAAACATGTAGTTACTTGGGACATTAAATTAACTTCACTCTTAAAATAAATCTTATAAATGGAATAACAATATGGCTGAATTCCATAACCAATGTATTGGTTGGATATCATGAACCCACCCATTATTTTTTTGTCACATAACCACCAGCCATTGGTGTATCATGAAGCCACCAATCATTGGTTTATAATGAAACCATCCATAAATGTTTTTTCATAGAACCTCAATCAAAATTTTAAAGTACCATTAGAAAATCATAACACATAAAATCATTCATTTCATCTTAAACACAAAGGAATAGCCATTATCCCATTCACAACTCAATTAATCCTTGGAAATAAATGGGTTCTATAAATAATATCATTAAATCATGATTATAACTTGGAATATAAATTTGGTTTATAACAATATATTTGGAACATGGTTATCTTTTTGAGAAGAAATAGGTTTCATAAAAATCTTATTTAAACATGATTAACCTGTGGAAAAGAAATGGCTTCCATAAAAATAACATTGAAACATGTTAATCTTGTGGATGATAAATGGGTTCTATAACAATATCATTGAACTATTATTAACCCTTGAAATATAAATGGGTTCCAAAACTATCTTTCTAGGATATAATAAAACCATATAAAATAAACTAGTTTCATAATAGTCTCTTTGAAACATGACTAACAGGTGGAAAGAAAACCAGTTCCATAAAAATCTTAATAGTATATAATATACCTATTTATTGGAAACTATTTTCATAAAAGTATAATTGAAACATAATTAACCCATGAATAATAAATTTTTTCTATAAAAATCACTTTGAAACATGTTTATCCCATGGAAAGAAACATGTTCCATAACAATCTCATTGAAAAAATAATAATTCATATTGATATGTACATAATATCATATTATTGAAAAATATTCCCATTGGGAAATAAGTAACAATAGGGTTTGTTGATGTTGGTGAATGGAAATTCCCTTAAAATTTCATTAAAAACATTCTTGGGGAAAATAATCTTTAAACATTCCAATGTGTCCCATACCACTTTGAAACATTTGAATCTTAATCACCATGAAGGAATAAAGATAAATAAAAATTTAAAAATCTAGATAATATATATATTCATTATATAACATGTGAAATGATCATTATATATGTAACACCCCACCCCTAACTCATTGTCTGGAGGAGGCGGTGAGGGTTACCTGGCCTTAAGAGACGTTCCAAAGGCACCAAAGGCTGGCAATAAATGTCAATGGCTTCGAGAGAAAAACAGGGAATGATTTTCTCTTAAGAAAAATCCAACCAAACCATCCACTAACAGCCACTATATGATGCATGCCAATAAAACATTCAAGCATGTATTCCCAAAATATTGCCAAGTTGTTCCAAAATACAACCAATAACCAATACAATCCAACATGATATTATAGGACAATGTGGACGACTAAACAAGATACCCAATGTAAACCAAGACACACTCTATGACTCAACCCCATGCTCTATCCTCTAAGAACCAACACATCTCCCTAGCATCACAATGAAGCACAGGTAATGAGATGACTTACCTTTACCCGTGTCTTAAAATAAGACATATGAAAAATCACCAAAGTGCCAAAGTAGGGGGTGAGTACTAATACTCAATAGGATCTTCCCAACTGACATACCTATACATGCCACTACAAAAAAACCATTAGCACATTTATTTAAACCATTTTATATAAAGGAAAACCACGCTACCAATTGTTTATAAGCCAAACATGCCATAATCCAAACATGACCCACAAGGAAGCCATATCAACCATGCCACGTAAGGAAGCCAATTCAACCTTGCCACAAGCAATTTTCCATTTTTATATTTCACTCACAAGCCCCATATACAAACATAACCAACAAAGCACACAACAAATCATGGTGTCACTACCCATCCAACCAATTTGTTTCAAATCCACTAAAGTGGTACTTCCCACCCATTTTCTACTAATAGTGGTCCATCCATCCACTATCCATTCCTTACCAATCAACTCAGGTATTACTTCCCACACACTTTCTATTGATGGTGGCCCTTCCGTCCACTATCCATTCATTACCAATCCACTTAAGTGGTACTTCCTGCCCAATTTCTATTGATGGTGGCCCTTCCATCCACTATCCATTCATTACCAATCCACTCAAGTGGTACTTCCCGCCCACTTGATATTGATGGTGTCCCTTCCATCCACTATCCATTCATTACCAATCCACTCAATTGTTACTTACCCCCCAATTGCTATTGATGGGGGCCATTCCATCCACTATTCATCCCCTTTTTATAGTGGCACTTCCTCATCCACTCCACACAACTAACACAAGCCATAACACTCAATCAACCAAAAATCACAAAGCACCAAGGATGCAACAATATGCAATGGCCCATTTCCAACACATGTTAATCCACTTCAATAAATCAGTCATTTATTGAAATCACTCATTTATCATTTTCCATGCCAAAATCCCAATTCAATAAAACTACCTCTTTATTGAAAACCATTTTCATAAACCATTTCCTTAACCCATGACATGAAAAAAACTATAAAATCTACATTTTAAAATTTAAAACAAGAAAATTCAACCGTAAGACCCCCTTTTCACAAAGAACCCCAAAACATGAACAAAGGTATTTATAACCAATTTCTCACATCAAAATCACAATTAATTTCAAGCCAAAAAAATTAATTGTAACCTAAACCACTATTTCTAACAATGTGGATTCGAGAGAGAAGCCACCAACTTTTAGGGTTCTGGAAAAATCGACCCACAAGCAACTTCACCCCAATCCGGGAAAACGCGTCATGAAAACTACTCTACATCTCCTTCCCTATCATCCACAATCCTTACAATCAACACCCAAGGAAACCCCAACAGTAGATCTACATGAAATGGATATAGATATAGAAAACCAAGGGAGATATGTAGATGGATATATAGAGGAAACCACAAAGAAACCAAGAAGAGAGACTTACATGAGAGAAACCACCATCAAAACAGCAAGAAAACCCTTTGAATCGCTTCCAAAACAAGTGGGAGAGCACCTTCAACCTCTAGGAACCCAAAATCCTGAGTGAGGTTCAAGTGGGAGAAAATTGGGAGTGAAATAGGTCAAGCCCGAAGGATCCTGAATTTATAAACCCTTCCTTTAAGTGGCCACACGGTTAGTCTAAACGGTTTGAAAAATCGTGCGTTAACCATGCGCATGCCACTGTATCGAGAGGAGGGGTCTTCATGGTTGCCTCACAAGGTTTGGCAAACCATGAGTAGGTCGTGCAAAGCCTACTGCCTCCCCCTACACAGTTTCTTGGATAACTCGCACGGTTTCCCCTAACCATGCTCAAATCGTGCTCCCTAATAAAAGCCTCCAAACTTATTCAAAACCATTCCAAACTATCCCAACCTCTTCCCAAATCATTCCATGCACTTTAAACACATAAAAAGGAATAAATAAAAGAAGAATACCTCAAAACACGGGGCTACATTCTCCCCATCATTGGACATTTCATCCTCAGAAAGTAGTGAACCCACCATATACCGAAAGAGCTCAGGACATTGTTCGACCATCTCTTTCTCCCACTCCCAAGTCTCCTCTTGTATCTGGCCATGATGCCACAAAACCTAAACCAGACCGATGCTTTTACCCTGAAATAATTTGTCTTTCCTATACTAAACTTGCACTGGAAGTGCACCAATGAAGCATCTGACTCTCGCTCAACATGATCCCATCGAATAACATGGCCTGGATCCAGTTGATACCTTTTCAAATGCGACATATGAAACACATTATGCACCACACTGAGCCAAGGTGGAAATTCCAAACGATTAACCACCTCACCAACCCACTCAAGAATCTCAAAAGGTCCAAAATACCTTGGAGATAACTTTCACTACTTTCTAAACCGATGATGTCCCAACCTATGATAGATCTTGAAGAAAACATGATCACTCGCCTTGAACGACAACAGTCGTCGAAGATTATTTGCATACGATTTCTAATAGCTCTGGGTCGTCTCCATTCTCTTCCTGATTAACTTGATCTTCTCCGTAGTCTCCTGGACAAGGCTCTATCCAACCATCAAGGACTCACCCATTTCCACCCATCATGGTGGAAAATGACACGACCGCCCATACATCGCTTCAAATGGATCCTTATGTATGGATGTCTAATAACTGTTATTGTACGAGAACTCAACCAATGGATAGTGATCCTCCCACGAGCCACAAAAATCCATGAAAGAAGCCCGCAACATATCCTACAATGTTTGTATCTTCCTTTTTGATTGTCCATCCATCTGAGGGTGATAAGCCATACTCTTGGTCAACTTTGTTACAATGGTTTTCTATAAGTATTTTTAGAAATGAGATGTAATCCTCGGATCTCTATCAGATACGATCAAAACTGGAACATCGTGCCTTTTTACCACCTCCCGGATACAGATTTTGGACAGACCCTCCACCGTATGAGATTCACGAATTGGAATGAAATGGTCTGACTTTGTTAGCCGATCCACTATCAGCGAAATGGAATTGTGCTTTCTAACCATTCTTGTGAGACCCTTGACAAAATCCACAACTATTTGCTCCCACTTCCAAACAGGGATTGGTAATTACTGCAACATTCTCGCTGGCCTCTGATTCTCTACCTTGACCTACTGAAAAGTAATGCATCTCGAAACAAACTCAGCCACTCTTCTTTTAATACCAAACCACTAGAACTACACTTTCAACGCTTTATACATTTTCTAAATTCCTGGATGAACATCCCACCTTGAATTATGATACTCTCTAAGAAGATCCTCCTGAAAAGAAATAGGTACCATCATCTAATTCCAAAAAAACAAAATTGAATCTCAATTCAGTTGCCAACCCTCAATAGTGTTCCCACCATTGAGTTTCGACCTCATGGTCACACAATCAGAATTAAATATATGTGCCTCTTTAACCAGGCCAACCATGTCAGGAATCAACAAAACCAGAAAGAAGACTTCTCTATCGCTCTGGTCCTCACATTCGAATCACATGTCAGCTATAACCGACATCAACTGCCACTGGTCCGATTCATGTTTCACCACATGAGCATATGATTTTATACTCAATGCATCCACCACCGAATTTCCCTTACCCGGTGTGTACATAAAATCAAAATAAATCATCTGTAGATATTTCATCCATCTCCTTTGCCTCATGTTCAAATCCCTTTGTTATAAAAAATGCTTCAAACTCTTATGATAAATATATACTATAAAGTTCTCACTAAATGGAAAATGATGCCACACTTTCAAAGCATGGACCACTACTGCCAATTCCAAATCATGAGTTGGGTAGTTATTCTCATCCACCCTCAATTTTCATGATCCATACGCAACCACATGATTCCCTTGCAAGAGAATGCACAACAACCCTAATCCCGATTCATCGCAATACACCACGTACCCTTTTCCTGGTTCTGGAAAAACCAAGATTGGTTCAAATGTAAGGCCCTTTAGCTCTTCAAAACACTGCTAACACTTTTCATTCCACACGAATGGAACATTCATTCTTGTCAAAGATGTCATTGGTGAAAGAAAACGTGAAAAATCACAATAAAAATGTTGATAATACCCAGCTAGACTGAGGAAACTCCATACCTCAAACACATTATTTGGCGGTTTCCATGAGATAACAACCTCTACCTTTTTAAGATCCACTGAAACAACCATTTTAGAGATCAAATGGACAAGAAAATGGGCTTCCTGTATCCCAAAGTCACACTTTGATAATTTAGAATACCACCAATGATCCATCAAGATCCCCAGCACTATCACCAAGTGTTGTTGATGTTCCACCCTTGTCTTCGAATACACCAGAATATCATCTACAAAAACCACCACAAATGAATCTAGATATCTATGAAATATACGATTCATCATTTCCATGAACACCAATGGCACATTCGTTAGACCATAGGGAATAACCACATATTCATAATGGACATATCTACTTCAGAAAGTTGTTTTAGGAATATCTTCCTTCCTCACCCACAATTGATGATATCCCGACCTCAGGTATATCTTGGAGAACCATTGGGATCCCCTCAACTGGTCAAAAAAATCATCAATTCGTGGAAGTGGATATCTGTTATTTATCATAACATGGTTAAGTCTATGATAATCAACACAGAGCTTCAATGTTCCATCCGCCTTTTTCACAAACAACACTAGCACTGCCCATAGAGACATGCTAGGCAAGATAAACACTTTGTTTTCTAACTCTTCCAATTGGACTTTCAATTCCTAAAATTCAGTAGGTGCTACTTGGTAAGACAGAAGTGAGATATGACTGGTCCCTCGAATGAGATCAATTGAAAACTATACTTCTCTTATGGGAGGTAACCCAGAGAATTTTTTGGGAAAAACATCCATGATCTGATCCACTATTGCTGGAAGAACACTCTGGTCAACCCCCTATACTGATTCCAATGACAACACCGCCAACTGATACGATAACATTCCTACTACTACTTCAAACAAACCCATTGCACCCTGTCTTTCATTCTTCTCCCCTCTAAAGAGATGTCTCACGCCATCCTCCATCCCAAAACTAACCATTCGTGCATAATAGTCAATGTTGACCGTAAGCATTATCAACCAATCCATTCCAAGGATTATATCGTACACATCCATCTCAAGCACTGAGAACTCCCACATCAACTCAACCTCATCTAGAAATACACAACATGATCTACAAAGGAAGTCTCGACACACTTTTTCACCTAAAGGAGTTCGAAGTTTGAGAACTGTAGGCATCATTTCTACCGTTAAACCCAATAAATCAACGATGTGAGAAGAAATAAAATAATGTGAAGCACCCATATCAAACAACATGTGCATAAACATGGAATTTAAAATCACCGGACCTCACACCATGGATGGTCTCAACTAATCATCCACCACAAACTGCTTAGCTCCAAACAACTATTTGCTTGCCATGACCTTCTCTTTATTTCCATGCTAAGGCATCGTGGTATTTCAAGAATCACCATGATTCACTTTACTCTTCTATCGAGGGGTATGATGTTTCCCCTATCCTATTGAGGCATAAGATCCCTGCGACCCATGAGGTGTGTCACAGACACCTAACCTTGGATCATTCTGACAATAACGCTATAGATTCCCCATCTTCTTGCAATTATGACATGGTCGAGGTTGTCCCATACAATCCCGCTTGATGTGGCTCATTGAACTACACTTAAAACATCCTGGTTTTCTCTAGGGTTTCGGAGGAAGATTTACCAATCCTACCATTGGATTATGTTCCATACTCCTGCACTATGAATAAGTGTCCCTCCTCCACTTGAACCCAGCGTTAGAGTTCCCAATATTCCCCATGGGTACCACCATGCTTCCTCCACCTGGATCTTGCAACATATCACTCTTGGCTACCGATGCTCGATTCACACTTCCCATAGCTTGGAATGCTTGCACTATGCTCTGGACTAACTGCTGGTTCATCTAGGGCTCAGGTGAAACCACGCTCTCATAGGCCACTTCTGATTGGTCTCTACGACGCCTACCTGGTGACATTTCTATAAACAAAAAACAAAAAACCATGAGTCTCACTTTTGTAGACATCAAGAATTCCCATTTCAAATTTCATTACACAACACTATCACAATGAGGATTTCCACATTTCCACATTTTCCATGTTCCACCATTTTTTAAAATCAAACCATTTTCAAAATACAAAATTTATTCACATTAAAATATTACACATTTGTAAAACCATTTCACATTTCAGACCATAAATCATTATGCCCAATGAAATATGCATCCTATAGGGAAGTCATTTCAACCAGAAATTCCATGCACATCTCATTTTATAAACCCACGATAATGATATTTCCAATGCCTATAAGTGTCTCCAAAAAACATATGTACCCAACTCTGTTGTAACTTGAAGTTCGACATAAATGGGTTAGCTATGTCCTTTAATGCTATACATTCCATATTCCGAAAATCCTACACCTTGCTACCATCCTGACTTAAGGAATAGGCCAAGAACGAATGTCAAAACCAAGACCAATGATCAACACCAAGGATCAAACAACTTCTCTCACTTTAAAGCTAAGGACCGAACAAACTGATACCACTTGTAACACCCCGCACCTACCTCATTGGATTAAGGATGCGGTGAGGGTTACCTGGCCTTAAGCGATGTTCCCAAGGCGCCAAAGGCTGGAAATAAAAGCCGAGGGCTTCAAGAAAAAATTAGAGAAAAAGTTTCACTTAAGAAAAACATAACCAAAACATCCCCTAATATCCAATATATGATGCATTCCAATAAAAAATTCAAGAATGTATTCCTAAAATACAACCATGTTGTTCCACAATACAGCCCACAATCAATACAATCCAAAAAGATATTAGAGTACTACGCAAAATACTAAACAAGAGACCCAAAGTAAACTAAGACACACTCCCCGACTCCACCCCAAGATCCATGCTCCAAGAACCACCACATCTCCCAAGAATAACCATGAACCACTAGTAATGAGATGCCTTACCATTACCTGTATCTTGGAATATGACATTTGCAAAAGCTCCAAAGTGCCAAAGTAGGGGGTGAGTACAAATACTTAGCAGGATTTCACCAACTGACTTCCCTACACACGCCACTAGGATAAAACCATTAGCATGTTTATATATAAAATGTTATATAAAGAATAACCAAGTTACCAATTTTTTATAAGTCAAACATTCCATAAGCCAAACATGCCCTACATCAAATTAAAATCAACCATGCCATATAACGAATCAAATTACACCATGTTATAATCTGTTTTCCATTTTCATATTTCACTCACAAGCCCCATCTACAAACATCACCAACAAAGCACACAACAAATCACTGTGGCACTTTCCGTCCAACCCATTCGTTTCCAATCCACTCAACTGGTACTTCACGCCCACATGATATTGATGGTGGCCCTTCTGTCCACTATCCATTCATTACCAATCCATTAAAGGTGTACTTCCCACCAACTTGCTATTGATGGTGGCACTTATATCCATTATCCAATCATTACCAATCCATTCAAGTGGTACTTCCCACCCACATGCTATTGATGGTGGTCCTTCCGCCCACTAGCCATTAATTACCAATCCACTCAAGTGGTACTTCCCGTCCACTTTCTGTTGATGGTGGACCTTCTATCCACTATCCATTCATTACCAATCCACTCAAGTGGTACTTCCCACCCACTTGCTATTGATGGTGGCCCTTCCGTCCACTATCCATCCCCTTTTTATAGTGGGACTTCCTTGTCCAGTACACACAACCAAAACAAGCCATAACACTCAATCCACTAATAAGAACAAAGCACCAAGGCCGCAGCAATATACAATTTCCCATTTCTAACACATGTTAATCCACCTCAATAAATCAATCATTTATTGAAATCACTCAATTATCATTTTCCATGCCAAAACCCCGATTCAATAAAACAACCTCATTATCTAAAACCATATTCATAAACAATTTCTTTAACCCATGACAAGAAACAAACATTAAAATCTATATTTTAATGTTTAACCACAAGAACATTCAACCGTAAGACCCCTTTTTCCCCAAAAATCACCGAAACATAACTAATGGGATTTCTAACCAATTTCGCACATCAAAATCACATTTAATTTCAATACAAACAAATTAATCATATAAAAAACCACTAGATCTAACCAAGAAAAGTGGAGAGAGAATCCACTTTCCATTAGGGTTCTAATTAAATCGACCAACAAGAAACTGCACCCCAATCCGGGAAAACTCTTCACAAAAACTGCTCTAGATCTCCATCCCTATCATCCACAAGCCATAAAATAAACACCCATGGAAAACCCAAACCTAGATCTACATGAAAAGGATGTAGATCTAGAAAACTGAGAGAGATAGTAGGATATTATGATCTATAGGAAACCACAAGGAAACCAAGATGAGAGACTTACTCAGGAGAAAGCTCTTTGAAAACACCAAGAAACCCCTTTGAATCACTTCCAAAACGAGAGGGAGAGCACATTCAACCTATGAGAACCCAAAATCCCAAGTGAATATTGAGTGGGAAAAAATTGGGGGTGAAATAGGTCAAACCCAAAGGAGCCCGATTTTAAAAACCCTTTATTTAAGTGGCTGCATGGTTTCTCTACACGGTATGAAAAACTGTGTGCTAACCGTGCACAGGCCACTGTCTTGAATGGATGGGTCCACATGGTTTCCTCACACAATTTTGAAAACCATACGTATACCGTACGAAGCCTACTACCTCCCCCTGCATGGTTTTTTAGAGAACCCACACGGTTTCCCCTAACCGTGCTCAAACCGCGATCCGTAAGAAAAGCCTCCAAACTTATTCAAAACCATTCCAAAATCTACTATCCTCTTCCCAACTCATTCCATGGACATTAAATGAAAAAAATAAATAAATAAAGGCTTCATACCTCAAACTAGGGGTGCTACAATATACACCTCATAAAATAATATAGTTGTATAACACAACAAACAACTCAAAGAAGGAAAATTGTGACAAAATTCTATTTCCGCTTTTGTAACTTCAAAAACATAAACCCCATGAAAGAGAGATCATAAAATGGATATTTAAATATCCATAAATTCAGTTTCATAATATAAAAATACATTCATGGTAATTATATAAACCACATAACAAAAATTAGTGAAGAATATTGAATAAGTGTTGGAAAAAAAAGTGAAACTAGAAATCCACTTACCTTTAGTCTGATTCGTCATACATGTTCTTTATATTCCAGAATAAAAAACTTATGTTAATTATTTATTGATTTATAGTATTTTCCTTCCCTATTATTAGTTTTATTTCACATATAACCATGTTATATATAATTACTTAATCAATTAAGATTAAGTTGGATGTTTTGACCATATTAATCTTATGTGTCAAAACTATCTTTTGTATATTAACTAATGAAAATGTGGTCATTATTTAAACACAATGTCACAAACCATCCCCCGGGGCCTTTGATGTGACTAACCCAAGCCCGCCTTCCATAGGAGAGGGGCTGGCGACTAGCACCGAAGGCGTAATTCCCTAAAACTGGGATGGCGTTGCCTTTATAACCTGTAAATGCACACAACAGAGCACATAGATGGATACAAAACACTAAGTAAACTGTATAAAAAAAGTGTGTTGAAAAGTAAAAGGGGCTAGAAATACAAGCCCATCTATAAAGTACAAGGAACTATAAGTAAAAGTACAACTTAAGAAAGGAAAAAACAGATAATGGGTCATCCTCCACGATTCCTACTTGAATGGTAGGTACAAATAGCCTCTTTTTCACTCTACATCTGTCTGTCTCCTTCGTGTACCGACTCTTCGTAAGGTCAACCTCCGAGTACCGTCCAATCCTAGTACTATCTGCCTCAGTCAGCGTTGTCTGTCATTTGCAACCAAAATAGAAAGGTGCGGGCATATCCCGTGCAGGGGTGTGTAAAACGATACTCAGTAGGGACCCCGAGACCCTCAAGGTCTCATAAAATCAATCAAGGATAAACCACAAAGTATGAAATCAACATTTAACCTCACTTAGGTATATGCCCATACATATACCTAAGTTATCAAGTGATCCTTATCAGTCATGAGGAAAAAACAAAAGTACAGACTCAGCTCAACCGGGATTTTATTCACATTATTAAAACCACAACTTCCAGGGAATTCCTTCTCTATCGAGTACAGTGGGCCTGACGCGACACCAAGAATGCTTACCACTATCCTTGGACTTTTTAGGTACTCCTCCTGTCCACTACCATGGGTATTCTACGTCACAGAGAGGTGATCCCCACCGCGAGTCTATCGCCACACCCAGGTGCTCCCCCTCGTAGCCTGCAGAGGTACTCCTCCAGTCGAGTACCATGGGTCTGCTGCATCACGAAGTGCTCTCCTCCACCGTGGGTCTTCAGCCACACCTAGGCTCTCATTACTGTGCTAATAGAGTCACTTCGTGACAAACGATCTGCAGTCATCAGGTCTCAGCCATTTACTAGGTCTATGCACTCTGCTCGCCTATCTCTAGAAGATCAGCTCCATGAGCTACTAGTCGATACACCAACTGTCACAAAGTCCCACGATGAAGTATCTCAATGTTATCCCATGTCATAAGGGTCTCAACACAATAGACGGTGCATCAATCAAACACCCGGTCTGTGAGTTATTAGCCTTTTAGTCCCGTGGGCCCGGTTGGATTCATGCACGATCCAACCTACTCATACCTCAAATATACCCCAAAATTCAGTGGGGTATTCTCAAGGGTTCTGACATGATCCAAGATTACTAGGTCCGCTGAAGTTTCGTCAAATGGACGCCTGGTGCCAATGAAATAGCCAAAGGAATGTAAAGGGTCGTAGTGGGCCTGGGTCCGGTCCGACCCAGATCTGGTTGACCCAGCCTGACCCAGTCTGGACCGACCCTCTTTGGGTTGACCTGGCCTGACCCATTGGGTCTAGCCCGACCAACTGGGTGGGCCAGCTCATTAGGTTCGGTCTAGCCCGTCGGGCCTAGCCTAGCAGGCCGCGAGGGCGCGAACCGGCCGTGAGGATGTAAACAGGCCGCGGGTCGGCGCGAGGGCGTGTCAGCCCGGTGGGCGTCTCGAGGGAGGCTTGGCCCGAAGGGTGCTGCGACGGGCCGGTTCTATCGGGGCGTCATGAGGGCGCGGGTTCGGCCGGGGGTTCGGGATGCCAGCAGGCTGGCGTGGCCGGGGTGACTCGGGAAGCCGATGGGTTGGGGCAGCATGGCCTGCGGCGTGGCGCGGCAAGGTATGGTTTGGCCGGGGAAGGTTCCGGGCTATCTGGCGGGCGTAGTCAGGGTAGCATGAGGCCTACATGGCCCATAGATGGTTCTGTCGGGAGGCCGGGATAGATGGCGCCGGTTCGGCTGGCGGACGGTGCGGACCTAGCAGCTCGGCCAGAAGGGTGGAGACCACGGGAGCGGTTCGACCGGGCGCCACGAGGGGGGTGGCTAGTTTGACCTCTAGCGGTGCGGAACTCCACAGGGGCGGTGCTAATCGCGGAGGCCGCGAGTGGCGCGGCTGTTTCCATCATCTCCATTTTCGCCTTCCTCCGTTTCAAATAACAACGAAAAAGAGAACGACAGAGGTGTTGGTCCATTTTGGTTTGGTCCCCACCCTCCGTGTTTAGGGTGATAGCATTTGGCTCATAAAAACAAAGCACAAAAACCCTCCCATAATGAATAATCCCAAAACCCAAAAAAGGTAAAACATATGCAGATCAACTACTTAGATGTTTGATCTGCGTTCTTTTTTTTAGAATGAAATAATCACGGGAATAAAAAAATAAATCACAAGAAATCCCCTACCTTGTTCATTGTTTGTTGACGGAGTCTTGGGGAAGAAGACAGAGTTGTCGTTATTCTTCACGTCCGCCACTCACCTCCAATCCCGAGCTCGTGCGTAATTTCGATGAAAATGATGATGAGGGAAGGTCGGTCATCGAAGACATCTCACATCGGTTGCCTTCGCAAGGTGCTTCCAAGGAAGAAGTCAAAGATTCTCCTCGCCGGCATTCTTCATGGAGGAAGCGTTCTTCATTGGAGAAGTTTTCTCCCTAGAGCTCCTCCTCTCCCCAATTCCACCAAAGTCAATTCGTAGCAAAAATAATAGATTGAAATATCTATTAAGTTGTTGGCATAATATTCAAAAAGGTTTATAAAAAATTAATTTATGTTTTGGATCAATTAATTAATGCATAGGATTTGCAACAATTAATAAGGTGTGTTGGCACAAATAAATGCAGAGGAGGCCAAAAGTCTCTCCCTCATTAATGGGGGGAGTTGAGAGTTTCGCTCAATTAAATGGGGGTTTAGTCCCAGGTGGTCCCCACCAGCATAACCTCTCATGGAAGGTTAGGTTCGGGTGGGACCCACCACCATAACCTCTCATGGGAGGTTATGATCGGGTGGTCCACACACTTCAACTCCCACATGGGTGGTTACAAAAAAAATTATGAGCTTATTTATTTTATTACTTCCATGTAAAACCCAAAAACTAACTTCCACCTTCGACCAACTATTGTCGAGGTGAAAGTCTTCTTAAGCGGATATAGGCACTATGAGTTCAACAGTGTCCTTATATTTGAATTCTGAGCACTGGTTCAAAATTTATATAACTCGCTCCTATGTTTACTGAACGTACCTGAAAAAACATCATAAATTGATTCCAGGGCTCGGAATCAAGCGCCATATTTTTGACGGACTCATAAAATTCCCATATATTAAAAAAATACATAGAAATTCTTGGTCATTACATTCTCCCCAACTAAGGATTTATGTCCCTGTAAGCCACAACTCAAACTAAGGGAATAAGTGTGGGTACTGAGCACGCATCTGAGCCTCTCGCTCCCATGTGCTCTCCTGGAGGTTCCCATGCTACCATTGAATATGCACCAGAGGTATCGACCGTCCACGAAGGACCTGCTCCTGTCGATCCTCAATATCTACTACAACCTCCTTAAAAGTTTCCACATCATCGACATCTAGCTCACCAGGGTTGATTATGTGGGAAGGATCATGCACGTATCTTCTCAGCTGGGATACATGGAAGACGTCGTGCACCCAGTGAAACCAAGGTGGACGAGCTAAGAGGTAATCCACCTCAACAAATATGCGGAGGACCTGAAATGGTCTGATTAATCTTAGAGATAACTTGTCACCTCATCCAAATCTCTATAGACCTCGTCGTGGTGAGACCAATAGAAGGACGTGGTCACCATCCTCAAACATCAGAGGTCTCCGTCTCCTGTCGGGATACGACATCTTCCATCTTTGTGCAGTCCTCATCCACTCCTCGATGATCTGCACCATCTTCGTGGTATCATGTACCATCCATGGTACCACGAGTGCTGACTCCCCTAGGTCAGTCCATCTGAAAGGTGATCTGCACGGTCGCTCGTACAACGCCTCAAAAGGTGTCATCCCAATGGTGTAATGATAGTTGTTGTTGTATTAAAACTCCACCAAAGGTAATTGATCCTCCCAAATATGATCGAAGTCGAGGACACAAGCATGCAGCTTGTCCTCGAGGGTCTAAATGGTTTTCTCAGTCTGACCATCCGTCTGAGGATGGATGGAAGTGCTCAAATGAAGCTGCATCCCAAATGCCTCCTGCAACACCTTCCATAGTCGGGAAGTAAAATGTGTGTCATGATCAGGGATAATTGTCGAAGTTAATCCATGTAGTTTCACAATCTCCTGCATATATAGGAGTCCCATGTTCTCTACTAAACCATACTCTCTGATCAGTAGGAAGTGGGCTGACTTGGTGAGTCAGTCGACGATCACCCAAATTGAGTCATGACCCTCGGATGTATGTGGAAGTCCTATCATGAGGTACATGGATATCTCATCCCACTTCCACTTTGTTACTTCTAAAGGCTAAACCAAGCCTGCTGGTACCTAGTGACCCGCCTTCATTTGCTGACAAGTGAGGCACTGAGAGACAAACTCTATAACTTCCTTCTTTATTCCTGGCCACCACTGCTATCGTCAGAGATCCTGGTACATATTTTCCACTCCTAGATGTACCGCTAGAGGGTATGTGTTGAACTCCCTCAACACATCCTCTTAATGTGACACGTGTACCATTGTATGTCCTTTGAAGAGGATGACATGCTCCCCACCTTTATAAAATCTATCTGGTGTCTGTAATGTAGAAATTTGATCACGTCGTGTCACGTCATCAGAATCCCCATGTTGTGCCTCCCTGACTCGCTGAAGAAGTGGGGGAGTGACTGTAAGAGACTAAATTAAGGTTGCTCCTCTCAATCCACAGAGTATATCTATAAATCAGCCAGCTTCTTCGTCGCCTCACCTAGAAGTTATATACTAAACCTCTTATTGAGTGCATCGGCAACATCCTTCCCCTTCCCAAGAGTATAGACAATCTCGAAGTCAAAGTCCTGGAGAAAATAAATACAAAGTCGTTGTCTCAGGTTCAGGTCCTTCTGAGAGAAGATATACCTGAGACTCCTGTGATCAGAGTACACGGTAAAATGCTTTCCCATCAGATAGTGTCGCCACATCTTCAATGAGGAGGTCACTACTTCTAACTCCAGGTCATGGGTAGCGTAGTTCTACTCAAGTTGTCTCATCTGTCGTGAACTATATGCGATCACTTCTCGCTCCAACATCAGGACACATCTGATCCCATACCCTGATGCGTCGCAGTAGACTACGTACCCTATGCCTTCCTCTGGAAGCCTCAAGAAGGGGGCAATAGTCAGCCTTTGTCTCAGCTCTTGAAAGCTCTGATAGCATCTCTCTGACCACGTAAAGGGTTTTCCCTTCTTTTTCAAGGCTGATAGTGGTGGTGAAACTCTAGAGAAGTCTTATACAATCTTCCAGTAATAACCATCCAAACCCTGGAAACACCGCACCTCCGTCACACTCCTAGGTGGCTCCCAAGAAAGTACCGCCTCCATATTCCCTGGATCCACTACAACTCCAGCCTCTGATATGACATGTCCCAGGAAGTGAACCTCTCGAATCCAGAACTAGAACTTAGAGAGATTACCAAAAAGATGGTTCTCATGAAGTGTGTCCAGTACAACCTGCAAATGATAGGCATGCACCTCCTCAGTAGTTGAGTAGATCATAATGTCGTCGATGAAGACTATGACAAAGCGATCGAGGTATGGCAGAAAGATCATGTTCATGAGTCCCATGAACACTGTTGGAGCATTGGTTATGCCGAATGTCATAACTAGGAACCCGTAGTGGTCGTACCATCATCTAAAGTATGTCTTCTGCACATCCTCATCTCGAACTCTAAGCTGGTGATAGCCTGATCTGAAGTCTATCTTTGAGAACCACATTGCTCCCTTCAACTGATCAAAGAGGTCGTCAATCCTCATGGAGTGGGTACTTATTCTTCACGGTCACCTGGTTCAGGTGACGATAGTCAACACAAATCCTCAATCTCCCATTCGCCTTCTTGGTGAATAGAATTTGAGCTGTCTAGGGGGAAACACTGGGCTATATGAATCCCTTCTCCTGCAAGTCCTCTAGCTATACTCGCAGCTCGCGAAGCTCTACGGGAGCCATCCGATATACTGGTGTAGATATCGGTGTCGTCCCGGGGTAATAGTCAATGTAAAATTCTACCTCTATGTGAGGGGGTAGACCTAGAACATCATCAGGGAAAACATCCATATACTGGTCCACCACTATAGAATAGCTCAAACTCTCCCATGTACACCTGCTTCTTGATGTCAGGGTGGACCTCTGGGTGGTGGTGGGGCTAACACCTCGAATCGTCGTCCACCGCCAGCTTCACAGACATCTCCTCTGCCACATCTAGCTACTCCCAATGGACCGCTGCGATCAAATATCTGTCTCTGCCTGGTCGGTCTTTCAGATGTCTTCTGATCATCCGAACGGAGGGTCTGATAGTCACGAGCCATGTGACGTTGTCCACCGCATGCATAACACTGCCCGCTCCAGGCATGTTTGTATTCGCTTCGGGTGCCTCGCACAACCGATCCTGAGTCATGTGGCCGTCCACCTGTAGGTCTGGTTATCTTGGACCTCTACGACATCTATCTGCTAGCAGCTGTATAAGAATTCGCTAAATGTCAACTAGTGGTGGATATCACTACTAGAGACTGCTCAGCAAGGAAACTCTCTATGAGGAGGGCTCTCTCTAACACCCCCGCATGCGTCGGGATGCTGAGTGAGATCACTGAAGCCCTGGTCTTCTACCTGATCCCCTGCTCAAAGGTAATGGCCCTAAATAATGGGTCCCACACCATATCCCTGGATTAGCGTGAGAGGTTTGTGAACCTTGCTGAGTACTGAGCTACAGTCATGATGCCCTGATGCAAATTAAGTATTTTCTGAATGCGCATTGTGCAGAGAGTTGTTGGGGCAAACTCTGCCCGAAATAGGCTCTTGAAGTCTTCAAGAGAAGCGTCATCTCGACATGAACCTAGAGCATCATGCTCCACCATCTTCCCACTGCTGCATGTATAAGGATGGCAGCAAGAATCACCATGAGGTATGCGGGTGTCCCTACCAGTCATAAACCACTCACCACAGCCTCCAGCCCATCCTCAGCCACCTGTGGGTCCGTATCTCCCCTTAACCTGGGTAGCCTCTTGAGCTAGAACTCATGCAATGCACTCAAGCGGTGTGCACTCTCTACTGTTGGGGATGGTGGCATCAGTGGCCCAACGGGTGGTGGTACCGCTTGTGCCTCCCTTGGTTCCTGTACTTAGAAAGGGACATGCACTAAGGCCTCGACTATTGGTGGGATATCAGTGCATACAACTCTTGGAACTCTAGTCAGCTGTCTGTGTGGAGGCATCCAGAAAGAAACAGATGCGACACAGTCAAAAGATTATACTCGGTGAGCTGACATGATTGAGCTGACTTAAAAGGAACTTTTGAAAACCCACGCACAATCAGTGTTTCTGTGCGCTGAGTCAGAAATCAGAAGTCAGGGTCCGGGTGTATGGATATTTCGGATGCTGCACCAACACAAGGCTCCCTAAACTGAAAACCACACTCACTAAACATAACACTATTGCTTCATAGAAAACAAAGATCAGAGTCCCAAGTTCTGCAGTATAACCTCCCTCTGATACCAATTTGTCACGACTCGTCCCCTGGGGACAGTTCTGTGACTACCCCAATCCCGCCTTCCATAGGCCAGGGGCTGGATACTAGCACCAAAGACGTAACTCCCTAAAACTGGGAAGTCATTGCCTTTATAACCTATAAATGCAAACAACAGATCACACAGCTGGATACAAAACACTAGGTAAACTGTATAAAAAAGAGTGTTGAAAACTAAAAGGGGCCGGAAATACAAGCTCAACTATAAAGTACACGGAACTGTAAGTACAAGTACAACTGAAGAAAGGAAAATAGCTACTGGGTCATCCTCTGGGATTCCTACCTGAAGGGTAGGTACAAATAGCCTCCTCATCACTCCAAGTCTGTAAGTCTCCTCCGTGTACCGACTCGTTGTATGATCCACCTCTGGGTACCATCCAGTCCTATTACTCTTAGCCTCAGTCAACACTGTCTGTCATTTTCAACCAACACAACAAGGTGTGGGCATATCCCGTGTAGGGGTGAGTATAACGATACTCAATAGGGACCCATAAACCTTCATGGTCTCCCAAAATCCAACAAGTATAAACAACAAAGCATGGAATCAATAGATAACCTTAATTAGTTATATTCTCATACATATACCTAAGTTATCAAGTGATCCATATCCATCATGAGGAAAACACAAAAGTACTGACTCTGCTCAACCTGAATTTTATTCACATTATCGAAACCACGGCTGCTGGATAACTCCTCCTCTTTCGAGTACAGTGGGCCTACCATGACACCAAGTGTGCTTCCCACTAACCTTGGACTTCTGAGGTACTCCTCCTATTGAGTACCGTGGGTCTGCTGCATCATACAGAGGTGCTCCGCACCGCGGTTCTGCCGCCACACCAAGGGGATCCCCCTTGTGGCCTGCTGATGTACTCCACTGGTCGAGTACCATGGGTCTGCCATGTCATGAAGTGCGCTCCTCCACTGTGGGTCTGCCTCCACACCCAAGTGCTCCCCACTAGGCTAATAGAGTCACTCCGAGTCAAATGGTTAACAGTTATCCGGTCTGAGCCAGCTACTAGGTCTCTGCACTCTGCTCGCTCGTCTCTAGAAGGATCCGCTTTACGAGCTAATGGTTGATACACCAACTGTCACAAAGTCCCAAAAAGAAGTATTTCAAAGCTTCGCCACGTCATAGGGGTCTCAACGCAACAGACGACACATCAATTAGATACCTGGTCTGTGAGTTATTAGCCTTTTAGTCCCGGGGGCTCTATTGGATTCGCGCACGATCCAACCTGACCGTATCTCAAATATACCCCAAACTCCTATGGGGTATTTTCAAAGGGACCTACATGCTCCAAGATTACTAGTTCCATTAACGGTTCCTCAAACGGACGTTCGGTGCCAATGATATGGCCAAAAGAAAGTAAAGGGTTGTAGTGGGACCAGGTCTGGTCCGACCCGGTCAGACCGACCAGGCGTGACCCGGTCTGGGCTGACCCGGCCTGAAACATTGGATCTGGCCCAACCCGTTGGGTGGGCTAGGCCATTAGGTTCGGCCCGGCCCGATGGGCCCCACCCAGAAGGCCGCGAGGGTACGGACTGGCCGCGACGCCACGGACCGGCTGCGGGTCGTCGCGAGGGGTGGCTCGACATGGAGGGTGTCGTGAGGGAGGCTTGACCCAGAGGGCACCACGAGGGTCCAGTTCGGTCGGGGCGCCGCGAGGGCACGGGTTCGGCTGATGGATCAGGGGGATGGTGGGTTGGCGCAGCCGAGGTGGCTTGGGAAGCCGGTGGGCTGGGGTGGCGCATCCGTGGTGCAGCGTGGTCGTGGTCGGTTTGGCGGGTGGCAGCGTGGGGCCGGCGGGCGGGCGTGGCTGGGGCGACTTAAGAGGTTGGCGTGGCCGGGAGCCGGTTCATCCATGAGGCCGGGATGCCCAAGGCCGCTTCGACAGACAGAAGGCGCAGCCCAAGGCGGCATGGCCCGGCTCGGGGTGGCCCGACTAGAAGGGAAGATACCTCAAGGGCGGTTTGGTTGGGGCGCCGTGAGGGGGCGCGGCCGGCGGCGGCACAGAAAGCCGTGGGGGGCGGTGCAGGTCATGGAGGTCGCAGGTGGCATGGATGTTTCCTTCGTCGCCTTCATCGCCGTTGTTGCCTTCCTCCATATCGAAGAACGCTGCAAAAGAGAACGACGGAGGGGTCGGGAAATGTTGGTTTGGTCCGCACCCTCTGCGTTTAGGGTGGTAGCATTTTTCTCACATGAACTAAGTACAACAATCCCTCTTGCAATGAATTATCCAAAAACCCAAAAAAGGGAAAACATATGCAGATCAACTAGTTGAATGTTTGAACTGCATTATTTGTTTTAGAAGAAAATAATCATGGGAATATAAAAATAAATCGCTAGAAATCCCATAACTTGTTCATTGTCTGTCTATGGAGTCGTGGGTAAGAAGATGGAGTTTTTGTCATTCGTCGCGTCCACCACACACCTCCAATCACTAGCTCGTGCGTCGGTTCATTGACAACGATGAGGAGGGATGGTCAATCATCGAAGACGTCCCACGTCAGTTTCCTCCACATGGTGCTTCTAAGGAAGAAGTTGAAGATGCTCCTCGCTGGTGTTCTTCATGGAGGAAGTGTTATTCATTGTTGAATTTTTCTCCCAAGAGCTCCTCCTCTCCCCAATTCCACCTAAGTGAATTCGTAGCCCAAATAATAGATTGAAATATCTATTAAGTTGTTGGCATAATATTAAAAACTTCTTAAAAATAAGTAATTTATTTTTTGGCTCAATTAATTAATGGGGTGGATTTGGCACAATTAATAAGGTGCATTGGCACAAATAAAGGTAGAGGAGGTCAAGAGGCTCTCCCTCATTAATGAGGGGAGTTGAGAGTTTCTCTTAATTAAATTGGGGTTTAGTCCCGGGTGGTCCCCACCCCCATAACCTCCTGTGGGAAGTGAGGTTCGGGTGGGGGCCACCACCATAACCTCTCATGGGAGGATAAAGTCGGGTGGTCCCCACACTTCAACTCCCACATGGGTGGTTACAACAAAATAAAATAAAATATGATCTTATTTTATATTATAAATTCTATGTAAAACCCAAAAACTAACTTCCACCCTTGACCAACTTCTGTCGAGGTGAAAGTATTCATAAGAAAATATCGGTGATGCTAGTTCAACGGTGTCCTCATATTTCAATTCCAAGAACCTCTTCAAAAGTTATAAAAATCTGCTCGTACATTTACTGAACGTACAAACTTCAGAAATTGATTCTAGGCACTCCAGGCCTCAGAATCAAGCGACGTCAATTTTCATGGACTCATTTAATTCCCATATATTAAAACAATTACATGTAAATTCTGGGCCTTTACACATATACATAATAATATTCATGAAATAATACATTTATGTATACATCAATTATTATTTTAAAACCAATAATTGAAGATAGTTAGAAAAATGAAATAACATTACAATCATAGAGATAGTAGGTCATACATATGCATGAGTAACATTCCCATTTTTTCAATGATCATTATGGAAAACGGTAAGTATAATTTATCTTTACAAAAGAGAAATGATATCATAAATAATATGTTAATTAATAATAAAATCATTTTGGCAAGAAATCTCTCAAGGTAACATTGCATTTTTTTATGTTTGTTTGTGTTTATTGACAAAGAAGGTTTACATGGTCATTTATGGAGATCTAGAGATATTGTTGATAGGATATGGTGAAAAAGATCGAGGACAAGGTAATGTATGACTGGGAGGTGGTTGAAATAGTTCTTATAAAAGGTGGCATCATTTCCATGTGTTTGAAAAAAAAAATCGGGTCCAAAATCTATAAAATGGATATAGGTTTTTTTAAAAGGATGGTGTGCACAACAGTGAAGGCTTCTTCAAATTTTCCACACTAGTGAATAATGATGATCTATACATCAAAATATATAAATGTAAAGAATCATGAAAAATTTCTTTAATAGTGTGAATAAGTAAGGGGGTGACTTCCCATATAATAGCAGAGGAGGAGTTGTATTCTTGAAAATACGAAAAGAAACACACTATTGGCATGCCTTTTGTACATAATGTTCCTCCAATAATGACAAATGTGCGATAAAAGTGGTGGTACAGTAAAAATAAATCCATAAAATGGGGTTTAGAAAAGTTTTTATGTCATTTTTCCCTTTAAGATGAATGTTTAACCACTAACTAAACTCAACTTTACCTTAATCAGCGTAATTAATTTTAATTTCTATCACTAATATATTTTTTCCAAAACTATGTTGAAATCAATAAAAATTATAATTTTTAATGATTCGAATTATGGGATACAATTTTACAAATTATAATCACAAAATTGTCATAAATTAATTAAAATTTAATCCCACCAACGGGATGAGGCAGGGGGTTTATAAAGGGAAAAGTCCAAAAGTATGAGATTTATTTGTCTAATTTCAATGTCAAATTGATTAAAATTATCTAAATATGTTGTAATTATTTAATATTAAAATAATTAAACTTTAAAAACAATTAAATATAAAATTTAAAAATATAAATAAATTTGATTAAATATCAGTTTCAATTAAAATTCAATATATGTCACTATTCATCCAAAATTGAAACTTATTAGAAAAATTCCAAAAAATAACCCTTGATATTATTATTTATAAAAGGTTTCTTATTATTTCAGATAAAAATTATAAAAGTTTCCAAAATTAATTTTAAAACAAGTTTTTCATTAAAAGGTAAGAAAACATCCTTTTAAAAAAATACAAATTTTTTCCATAATATTAGATTTATTCATATATTAAACCTATAAAACTTATTAGATAAATTTTCCAAAAATTAATTAAATATATACCATATAAATTTATTTATTATCTTTAAATGATAGTGATTAATTTTATTTATTAAAAAAATTCTATTCTTCTTAAAAATTGTTTTCATAAAAACATATCCATTATATTAATTTTTTTATTTTCATTTCCAATTAATTGTTCACAAAATAATTCCTTATATATACTTATGTAAACTATATTTTTATAATTGATTTAGTCATATTCATTCTTTCCATTTTAATTTCTAGGTGATAAATATCATGTTAAAATAATAATATTAACAGTATAGTGTTGTCTAATAAGACTCGGGCATCCGTGTAACACAAGTTATCAAAGAAACATAATGTTACATGTAATATAAGATAAACATGGTGTTTCTTATAATGAAATATAAATTTTGAATTGTTTGTAACAAAATCTATCAAATAATTTAAATTAATTTTAAATTATTTATTTCTTAAATTTTCAAGATTGTACATCCTTCCCCCCTTAATATGAATTCCACCCTCAAAATTCATCCTGGTTATAAATGGATTTATTGATTTCCATTATTGAAACCCACATCGTACAAATGAAATAAATAAAAAATTCTCTAAAAATGTACTGTGGGAGACATAAAGGTCACCTAAAGTTACACATAACTAGGATTCCACAGATGAGAGCATAGACGGAAAATTAAAAGATTGATTTAGAAGGAGAAACTAATTCCCATAGAATAATAGACAGCGATATGCTATTTTGTCAATAAGAATTCAATTAAAACAAAAAAATATGAATAGTTGTGGAAAAGGACATTGATATCATCAATAAATATGGTAATTTGATAAAATATTATTTTAATTTCTTTTTCCAATAGTTGAAGTATTTATTTCACAATTAAGAATGAAAACATAGATAAATATTCTTACATGACAAGTGAATTTCATATTTAAATAATTTCCATAAAATAATTATCTTTTTATCCAAATGAAGAGTATTCAAGATGAATTTTTATTTCTTGTACCAGTAAAATCAACTTTTAATGACAACATAACCGTAAAAGGGGTAGTCTAGGTATTCAACCTTTATTTAGATAATAACTAAAACCAAACTGGTCAGTATATGGGGAGACAATTAAAATAAAGAGTAAACCATCATATGATACCTTAATATTCAAAAGTAATTCTAAAATTTGAAGCTAAATTATTTAATAAGTAACAATCTTTAAAATTCTTAATCTATTTCATTATTAAGTTGAAAACCCAAAGAATAGAAGGATTTGATTATATAATCTTCCTTTATAAATAAATCATTATTCTTCAAATAAAATACAATATGTTTTCCAAATAAAAAAATATATACCGTTGAAAAATGCTACACTAACTAGGAAACCACATAGGCCAATGGTATGAATCAATCACTTATCATCATTCAGTCTTGGTTTCAAGCCCCACCAACTAGCTAGTTGTGATGTGTTGTCACCCTACATTTCGGTTGCCCAATTTTTCATTAATATTGAAAATTATTCCTCCCTAAAACCAATTAAAATTGATCTTATGAGTTACAAATACCTAAAAAAATTCCTCCTATAAAGTCATTAATAACCCTTGAATTTTTACTACTTAACGCCCTTAAATGAGGGGTTCAAGAATTTGAAATCATGATAGACCTATGATGGTATTCATTACTCTTCATATAACCTTTCATGATAAAATCCTATCATCCCATGTTATCTAAAAATACATTTGATACCAAGTACAATATCTCATGACCCACGCTCCCGTATGATGTTCTTAAATCCATAATATTATTTTTCCAGCTTTGATGCCAATAATTGTGAAAAAAATTCTTATAGAACATATAAAATCCAAATGAAAAATGGACTAGAAACACCCTTGAGGACCTTTTATTTTTATATTTTTATAGAAATATTACATAATAATACATAAATAAATCATATCAACATAGACTCGTAATCAATTGGTTCATAAAGTTGAATATCTTTTCTTATTATACCCAAATTTTTATAATTCATAATAGGTCATCAACATCATCCTAGTAAAATAATTTATAGAATAAAACTATTCAACCACATTATTTATAACCTTGGTAAGAGGAAACATAAGAAGGGTGAGATTAAATTCTTTGTAAGTGTAAATAAGAAGCATTAAAAATTTAATGTTATCAATGATTATAAGAGTGCATAAGGGAATGATGACATAATAAATATTCTTTAGATAATCACAAAGGAACTCATACTCATCAATAATTGGATCATAAAATATGCAAACATAGAAAAATAAATAGACATAATAATCAATAATAATAATCCATTTTATATCAATATCGGTCATTATAAATATTATAAAACCAAAAAAAGCATAAATAAAACATATATATACTTGGAAATTCATTTTCACTTCACTCTTATAATCATTTTTACAAATGGAATAACCATGAGATCAAATTACATGACCAATTCATTGAATGGATATAATAGACCCACCCATAATAGGTTTATCACATAACCAAATTTACGTGGTTTGTCATATAACCACCCATAATTGTATTATCATGGTAACAATTTTCATGGGTTTATCACATAATCACTCGCCAAATGACTATGTACCATTATGAAATCATAGCACATAAAACCATTCATTATATCATAAACTCATAGTAATAAAAATTATCAATTTCATAACTTGATTTACTCATAGAAAATATATGGGTTCTATAAAAATTTCTTTTAATAATTATTAACTAATGGGAAATAAATTATATTCATTACAATATTTTGGATATATATTTATCTTGTGGTGAAGGAATGAGTTTCATAACAATATTACTAGAATATGTTTAACCCATGGAAAAGAAATGGGTTTCATTATAATATTTTTGAAAAATGGTTATCTCAGGGAGATGAAATTGTTTCCATAACATTATCATTGAAATAAGATTAACCTATTGGAAATAAATTGGTTCCATAACGATCTATTTATGACATAACCAGCCCATGGAAAATAAATGGGTTTCATAACAAATATGTTGAAACATTTTTAACCTATATAAAATAAATATGTTTCATAACAATATATTTTGGAAAAAAATAAACATCTATAAAAAAATTGGTTTCATAAAAATCTCATTGAATTATGATTAAACCTTGAAAAAGAAACGGGATCCAAACAATCTCTTCAAAACTTGGTTATCCTATGGAAAGAAACATCTTCCATAATAATATCTTTGAAAAAATGTTAATCCATCCCAATAAATAATGGGAATGGTATTATTAAAAAATTATCCCACTGGGTAATATTTTAAAAAAAATGTTTTTTTGAAGTTGATAAATAGAAATTACCTTAAGAGTTCAATAAAAATATTCTTGAAGATAATAATTATTAATAATTCTAATGTGTCCTATAAAACATTGAAACAATTGAATCTTAAGCATCATGAAGTAATAACATTAAATTAATATTTGAATATCATTTGAATTAGGTGATTCATGATATGATATTTCTTTGGAGTAGTATATATAGGTTATAAAAGAAGATATGTGGATAACATAACAAATTTCTCAAAGAAGGATAATTTTAACAAAAGTCCATTATATCTTTGGTAACATTGAAAACAAAAACCCCATGAAATTGAGATCATAAGATATATATTAAAAACCATAAATTCATCTATATAATCATAAAATACATTCACTGACATTATATAAACCACAAAACAAAAATAACTAGTGAATATGGCATAAGTCTCGCAGAAATAAAAGTGAGATTATAAATCCCTTTACCATAAGTTTGATTCATCACACTTGTAATTTATACTCCATAATAATAAACTTATATTGATTATTTAATTTAATGTTTATATTTTAAAAGTTTATTATTAATTTTATTTCACTTATAACCATGTTTTCTTAATTAAATAATCAATTAAATTTAACTATAATGTTTTGACTATATTTGGATTATTTTTCAAAACTGAGTTTGGTAGGTCAACTTAGGTCAATGTGGTCATTATTTAAAAATCAACAGAATAATAATCATGAAATAATAATAATATATATACAAAAATTATTTATTTTAAAATAATCATGGAATATGGTTTTAAAAAACGAATCAATGTTACAATCATAGAGATGGTACGTCGTACGTATGCTAGAGTAATGCTCTCATTTTTCAATGATCATTATGTAATGATGGTAAGAAACATTTATATTTAAATAATGAATTTTATATCAAAAATACCATTTTATTTAATTATACATACTTATATATATCATTATTTTTATGTGGTGGTGAATGAAGGAGAATCACATTTTTTTAGGAGGTGGTGGTCCAATTGTCCACAAACGACGTTATCACTTTTTCCGTGTGTCAAAAGATAAGCACAAAAGTTATATTTTATATTTTTTGAAACATAATTGTGTAATTAAAATCATATATATTTCATTTATATCACATATTTTTATTAAAACCATCCTTAATACATTCTATGTAAAGCATGAACGAATCACATAGCTTTGAGAAGGTGGTAGTCCACACGCCCAAAAATGATGTTATCGTATTCCAAAAAAATGGAAAGCATAAAGATATTTGTTATAAAATAATTACATAATCGTACATACATTATAAATATCATATATATATTATATAAAATATAAATAAATATTTTTTGCAGTCCTTGAAAGGTTGTAATGAAAGAATGAATGACATCAGTTTGTGAGGCGGTAGTCTTCCATACCCATGAACGATAATTGTATATCCTATTTGATGGATGTTTGTGAAGTTATAGGTTGTAACCATAACATAATTATATAAAATTATATTTTAGATTATTCTTTAATTATTAAATCATGATATAAAAATAAATTAAGGTGTGTAGAAGAAAATAAAACAAAAGTGCATATTGAAGAAAATTGCCTCGTCTTTAGGTAACTAATTTTGTTTTGTATTAAATTACTTCCTTTGATTTCATTCATACCTAAGATGTTATTATATTATGAGAGGAAATATTTTTTAAATTTTATTTTTTTAGTGTTTGGATGAGAAAAAATATTTTATATTTATTAATAAGTGATGGGGCGAGTTCAATTTGTTTTAGTGGAGGAGGAGTCACATTATTGTAAATAAAAAATGTAAAGAATATTGGGAGGTATCCCTTGCATAATGTGCCTCAAATAATTGAAAATTTTGGATCAAATATAAAATATATCCTAAATATGGTTGGAAAATGGGTTTTGGACTAGTTTCTTTGACATTTTACACCTTGAGATGAATGTTTATCCACTAAGTAAAATCCTTTTTACCGTGATCACTGTTATTAATATTAATTTATCTCAATAATATTTTTGGTAAAAAAATTAGTTGAAATTACTAGAAATTATAAATTATATCTATTCCAAATATGGAATCAATTTTTGAAAATTCCAATCCAGAAAGTGGTAGAAATTAAATTAAAATTAATCCTACAGCTTGGATGAGAAAACATGTTATTAAAGTGAAAAGTTCAAACGTTTGAAATGTTTTAATATCAAATTTCAATGTGAAATTTATTCCAATAAAATATATTAGATTTTGTGATTTCTAATTGAACTAATTACACTTCCAAACCAATTAAAATTATAATTTTCCTATAAAAAATAGATGAAAATGTTTTTTAATAAAAATTCAGTATTTTTCAATATTCATCAAAATTACCAAAAATTCCCCCAAAGTAAATTTTGATATTACTCTCTAAAAACTATGGTTTTTTAGATAAAATTTATAAATGTTTTAAAATTTAGTTTTAAAAAAAAGTGTGTCATTAAAAGGCAAAATACCGCCTTTTAGAAAAATACATCTTTTATGATTAAATTTGGATTTATTCTTATCTTAATCCAATAAAACATATTTGATTAATTTCAAAACATTTGATTGAAAATATGATATAAAAATTTCATTAATTCCATTTACTAATAGTTGTTCTTTTAATTTACTCAGATAAAATTCCATTCTGGTCATATGAATAGTTTTTCATAAAAACAGACTCTTTATTTTCAATTGGTTTTTATTTTCATTTTTAATTAATTAGTCACCAAATAAATCATTTAAAAAAAATTTAAACATTCTTTTTCCATTATTTAGTTGATACAATTCATTCTTTAAATTCCAACATCTATTTCTTGTTAAAATAATAATATTATTAGAATATTATTTTATTGTAAAACTCTATATTATGTGTAACACAAGTTATTTAAGAAACTGAATTTTACATGCAACGAAAGATAAACCTTTTGTTTTGTATAATGCAATATAAACTCTGAATTTTGTTTAACAAAAGCAATCAAAGGATTTAATTTAATTTTAATGATGATATTTCATAAAATCTCAGGATGTTACAATTTTTATCCATTAAAACACAAAATTTGTAAATTCCCCCTATTGAATCAAAAAGAAAATACAATGGTTCAAAATTCTTAATCATAAAAATAACTAACAATAGATATTAAATTATTAAATCTCATAGTATAAATAACCAGAGATGAATGATGATGGATATATTTTTCAGTTTCCATATCTAGTTGTAAATCCTTTTAAATAACACACAACTAATGATCCTACAACAAGGCTTCTTTCTCCAAAAAAACGGAACAATCCAAAGAATGGAGAATCACATAGTTGGGAGATATATTTTTTCAAAACTGATAAAAAATATAAAAATAAATAAAAACCATGTGTTTCCTCCAATGAAATACTAGTTTTAGAGTCCCCATCCAGACTCAATCCTCTAAAATGGTTTATCCAAGTTCATTAAATGTCTATGAATTATTGATGGATTGAACTACCATGTTTTCTAATAAATAATCAAATAATTTTCAAAACATTCCCAGAATTCAATAACAATGTGGATTTATTGGATAATATCTAATAAAAGACAAAGAACTAGGTTGACTGTCTCTAATTTACATCTCAAACCATAATATTTATCTTTGAATATAGAGTACAAAAGCAGATAAAAATTATTCAATTGATTAAAAAATATATCTCATCCAATCCATACATATAGGTGGTTGAAAAAACTCAGAAATGGATGCATAGACAGCTACAACCTTCTCACTAATTCTAGAAAAAAAAATCCTAAGATAGTGTTTATATCTAACAATAAAGAATACTCCCACCTGAATGTTTCTAATTTTGAACAAATAATATGTATTTATGAGTATAAAGGAGAGTAAAATGAATTTAATTTCTCAAATAAATTATATATAATCATCTTGGATAGGTTCATTAATAGCAAGTGAGAAATTATCAAGGAATAAGTCTCACTCAAGTATATAAAAATCAACCTTTTCTTTGGACATAGACTTCAAATTTACCAAATTTATTATAATCAAAAACTCCAAAAATAATATATAATGAAAATATAGAGTCTTTCAAAAAAAATTAGTAAGAATTATTGGTGATTCTGAATCGAAATTGGGCTGTTGGAAAATAACCCCCACATCAAAAAATAACCATGTTTTTGGGATGTGATCATGATAGATACCTTCAATGGGATGGGAACACTAAATTTTAGTAACATCAAATGTCAAAAAAGAAAATATATACTAGAACTCATGTTTCCAACACTTATCATCAGGTGACGTAACCATAGAAACAAATTTTTATACCTATAGTGAAGGAAGGCGAACCTCTCTCCAAAACTAAGAATTAAACTTATCATTGAATTTGTCAATTAAGTCACAACTATCCTAAGGTTTCGATTTCTCAAATGCATGAAATTATTTTATATCATCCATTCATTTAAGGTTATGTTTCCTCTGTGAAACATCAATAATGTAACCTCTAGTAGATATGAATGGTCTTCCTAGTATGATTGAGATTTTTTAATCACGCTCTAATTGAAGGATAAAACAATATTTGTATAGATAAGATTGCATAAACTAAATAAACTGTCACCCACCCCTCAATTGAGGTCATTTGGTATCCTATATACTATTTTAAGGTAAACAAAAGTTGGTTTCAGGTACATTAGACCAAGATTTGTCAATAAGTATTAAGGAATAAGGTAGACACTAGAACCTCAGTCACATAGGATGTTTATTTCCCCACTATCTATAATTATAAATTTAATATCAAAACATCTAAGGACATTTAATTTTAGATTTAATTTATTCTTAAGAACAACACTATGTTTTTAAATAAGGTTTATTTTGTCCATGTCCTTCCAATATTTTTTTATTAGTTTAAAATATCTTAACAAATTTCAAATATTATTGGATTTTATCTATATATTCTATGAAGTGAATGTTTACTATATTAGATGTAAACATAGGAATGAATTTTAAATATTCACGTTTTTAAAACATTTTAACCCTTTAGGGAGAAGGGATATGAAGGGAATAGTAATTAAAAATTGGTTTATCATTATCCTCATCCAAAAATATCACATTTTTCTTTCCCTCTTTAACCAGTTACAACATTATCCTCCACTGTTATTTATCTTTTCTAGGTAATAATTCACTATTTTGTTTTTGTTAGACCTTACTGTCAAGATTTATATATTTATCATTTTCTAAATATTGAGTTTCAGACATTGTAAAATATTCAATCTAAAATTTGCTATGTATCTTCCTACAATCCATGTGAGTTTTGAGGCTTTACCTTATTTTAACAGCCATCACATTTTCCCTCAGGATTTTCTCAGTTGTGTTTGGAGAATTGCCATTTTATAATCCCCCTAGACCCCTAGAATTTTGTACCAATTGAACATAAAAACTATTTATTATATAATATTTTCAATCTAACTTAGAGTTCAACTTTATAAATATACTATCTAAATAATAATTAGAATTTGAGGGTACATAATTATTTTGAAATTTAATTCTCAGCTGATTTGATTTACCAAGGAAAATGACTACTAGTTTCGACACACCTTGTTCTCTCCATTGAAAATATAGGTGACTTTAATATCTTTTATTGTACTAATTATAAAATGGATCATTGTCCCCTTTGTTCCTAAATATATATTCTAAAAACTAGGTATTCTCTTAAAGCTATATAGGGAGATTAAAATTGGGTAAAAAACATTGATAATGACCAATAATCCCTAAATGATAACAATGTTTTGTAATTAATATATTATTTACTAATATATAGTGGGTACTTTTTTCTACCATATGAATAAGTCACTTATTAGTTAACATTTTTTGTTAATACTTGGCCAATTTATAAAAAAAATCTTGAGATCATTTCTAGTTAATGAAAAACAGTCTATACCACAATACTGGCCAAAAACTTTATGGTTATAATGATTAAGGTCATTGTAAAATGAGTCCATGAGAAAATGGGGAGATAATTTATGTTTCGGATATTTTCTAATATGAGATATAAACCTATATAGAGTATCAAAAAACAAATATCTCTCAACCTAGAAAAACCCTATGGTTCTATTCTGAACATGTATGGTAGTGTTGTTAGGATAGAATTTGGACATAAAATAATTGAAAAATTCATCATGGGTTTCAACGATTTCCTCATATAGGTTCTAAAACTATGAACTGACTCTCCCCTTAAAGTAAAAATGAAATAACCTAAACCTAATATCTACCTCATTCAACCATATATGTTTCAATTTTTGTATATAACTACAAAATTATCTATTAAAATCTAAATTGTCCTATCGGTAGGCCATTAAAGGTTGAATGCATAAAATTATTTTTTTCATTGTGTAGTTCCTTGAACTAGGAGAAATATTAATGCATGAAGGATTATATAAAACAAAAGGATGTTCAAACTCCAAAAAGTATAGGGATATCAAAGGTTGGATCAAAGGGTTGGGAAATGTTATACTTCTAATTTTCATTAAGATAACCAATTCAACCAACTCCACAGTTTTCTAGATTATACATTACTATTTTCATATGTTTTATTAAGTATATAATAGTGTTTATTGAATTAAAAAAATTAGTCTTTCTAGATATTTATTATTTTTCCTAGTGTGATTTCAATTCTAATGAATGTAATTTACCAAAACCAAAGAAAACATAATTTTTTTATAGTAATTTATCTATATTTTTCTATGTATTTTTAAAAAAATATTTGAATATTAACATTTTTTAAATTTTTAAATTTTCATTGGTCACACGTGGCTTCCCTATAAATATATATAGATATTAACATATTTATCATTGAGTTAATTTCACATTAATTATTTATAAAATCCTACTACGAATTCTGAATACATTTCTAAGAACATATAAAATCCATAGTGAAAGCATGAATATGTTTCATCACCAAAAAAGAGTTAAAACAACAAAATAAAAAAAAGGAAATGTCGAGGAGTATGTTATTTAGTGAACTAAGAAGAAAATTGTGGAAATGAAAGGTAAAAAACTGTAGGTAGGAAAGAAAATTATTATGTTAAGAGATAAAAAAGGGTTCTCAGAATTCTTTGAATTGGGTAAAAGATATTGTCTATTCTACTCAAGTTAATTAAAATTATTTTATCACTTGATGAAATGGTGATTATCCAATGATCTATCACTTTAGTTTATCAATTTTTTTAGATATTTATATAGTGATGTGATCTCTCAATCACAAATCTAGAATAAATTATGTTCTATTATAGATAAGATAATAATTACCTTTTATGAATTTTGGTATGTCAATAAATGTTAAATAGATTATAATTTCACTAATGTCACATATAGATCCATTGATTACTGTTAAAATGATGGTCATAATAAACTAGATAAACTCACTAAACATAAATTACACTGAATAGTTTTTTAACCAAAGAGAACATATTTAACATTCTGAATTTATTGCAATCTTATTTACCTTATTTATTTAGTTACTCATGTTTGGAACTATAAAAACAATAGTATTAAATAGATTTTTAATTTAAAAAAGAAATCATATAGAGAAGAATATGAAAAGAATATTTTCTATCGAAGAGGCCTCCCCCATCCAGATTCCTCTATCCTCATCTGCGAAGCGATTACTCTAGCTCAATTACTATTTTTCTCTCTTCTCTCTCTATTGTGTGTTCTCCTGATCAATTATTACATCCCACTAAGTCCCTGATCATTGTTGACATCTCAGAATTTATTTTTCATTCTTATGTGGGTCTCCACAATCATCTTGCACTGAATCAAATCTATCTTCACTAGTTCACCCTCAAAGAATCATTTTGGTATAATATTTTTTCCCTATATTTGACTTTAGAAGCACCCTTCTAAGAGTCTTGATAGACCCACATGTAGTCTAATTTAAATAAACCAAGATACACTTCAAACATGATTAATTCTTCAATAATTACCCACCAATACCAAGCAATGTGACTTTTAAGTAGTCACAGAGTACTTTCAACCGAAATTGAAATGATGGTTTAGACATAGTCTCACAAGAATCATTTTTTATCTATAAAGCATTGGAAAATTACATCAAGAACAACCACAGACACACATCATTATTGGCATAGAACATTACTTTTGGTACAAACGGTAGATTCTATTTCTGTTTAGAAGGGCCCAAAACATTTTCTAGCAGAGTTCATCATATTTAATGGCCCCAAAATCATTATTTCAATGTCTTAGTATTAGTTTTACATGATTAAATCCACAATTTATAATCAAAACTCAAACTAGGATTCAAATTTTAATGATATCACATGTGATTCATCTTCATGAATATCAAGTTATGTATTGAGGTTCATAGGTTCCATTGGTTTCAGCACTCATTTAATAATTTCAATGAATAGGTTGAGTTCATCATCCTCCTTCATAAAAACTAAATATTTGGGGAGATTGTGGTCCAACCTTTTTATTCATTGAGCACCAATACATTATAATAAGAAACACACTAATCCCCATAGTTAGTCAAATCATAATTCCTGGTAGAATTCATGTTCCAAAAATACTGCTTCCAAGGTGCTGTCATTCCTTATATAATGAAATAGTAGTGGTGGGTTCATTATAAATCATCTAGTTCTACTTAGATTAGTTGACACTGGTGGATATCTTGTGGGATAGGGTGTTCTGAGGTTGGCACTTCTTCTTGCAGACAAGAATGTAATGAGTGGGTTGAGAAGGGAGATGTCAAATATAGATTTCTCCCCTAATTATGAGCTTTGCATTGCTTCATATCTAAAGGTGACTATAAACCTTTTAATCTGGTTCGAACATCATCTTTCCCCATAAGATAATGATATCTTCTTCTTCCTCTATGAGCATGCCCAATTCTTCATGGATTGATGTTTTATCTTTATTTTGATTCATCGCATGAGATGGTTAGATCTTCAATAACACTATTCCAATCACATTTGGTTCTCTATAGAACATAGATTCAAAGGTAAGCTCTGGTATAGGTTCCTTACATCGGTTTTTGTCCTCCTAATCACATTCCTTGGTTAATTCAATAGTAGTTACTATGGATGGGTGATTCATCTTCATTGGCTTAGTGTGTTTACTATGGTTCCTAGGTGGATTTTTAAACCACCTCAATCATGCTCCAAGAATCACCATCAACAAATCACAATTCTAGATTCACCTTTCACATATTATTAATTTAGAGTGCTCTGTTTTTTTTAAGGAAGAGGAGTTCCCTTCATTCAGTTGATGTGATTTCCACTCATGGTTTGTTTTTGTTTATTTCGTGTGGTTGGTCATTTTTAAGGCATAGTCTATTTAATTTTACTCGTGCATTTCACTTCTATAACTGTGAAATCCATCAATGAAATTGTGATATTTCAACACATATAAATTGATTGTACATAAAAAACACAAATATTAAATTAATAAATAAATTGTTGATAATTTAAAATTATATAATTAAAATGATATTTGACAAAAAAAAATCAATAAAATAGTTAAATTTCAATAAATAATAGATAAAATTTAAAATTTAAAATAAATAAATAAACTCAAGTTACATTAATTAATTAATTAATTAAAAAAAGATAAATTAAAGAAAAAATTATTAAACTATGAATTAATGAAATTAGTTTTTATATTATTTAGGAAATGAGATTAAAAAGTAAATTAAACAATTCTTGAATAATTAAATATTAAAAAACTTCAAAAAAATTAAAATTACATCTCTTAATTAATTAACTAAAATATTATTATTATTTATGAAATCCAATTTTATATTAATTGAATACATCAATTAATTCAAAATAACTAAATTAAAATTTAATATAAAAACAATAATTTAATAATGAACTCAAACAATGACACTTCTATTAAATCAATCCTAAATCATAAATTTTAACAAAAACATGATTAATTTTAAATATTAATTACAAAATTAACCACAACATAATAATTAACCAACTTAAAGAAAATTTTAACATGAAGAACAATATTAAACAATAATAGTGATGTGAAAAAATATATGTATCGAAGGGCACAAAAATATTCATTGTAGATTTACAATTAAGATTAGTATATTAAGGGTTATTATAAATTCCAATTGAAACAATTGGAATAAGTGATGTCCTCAAATAATAGGATCATACCCTCAAAATCTCATTTATCAGGGATTTGGATGAAGATAGGATCATTGTGTTTTTTTGGGACAAATACCAAGATTATATTCAACAACTAAATCATGAGGTAAATCATTTATTTTATAATTTAAGGCCTATTTATATCATTACCTAAACCATGTTCACCAAAATAGCATAAGAAATTGTCACCATCACTCACCTTACCCAGATGGAATAAAATAGAGTAATTAAGGGCCATGTATATAGACCCAATTAGTAAAAATTTCTATGTTTTTATTTTTTTAAATAAAATTATGATAATATATATCCTTTAATATTAAATTATTATTATTAAAAAATATTTTTGATAACAATTATATTTTGATTCGATGAACCACAATTTTTATTTTTCGGAAATATATAGTTTTAATCAAGATGCTCTTTTCTTTAAATTAATGAATTTCAAATAAAATATTTTTAATAAATATTATTATGAAATAATATTTATTTAAATGTAAATGATAATATAATTTCATGAAGTCGAATATAATTTTTAATGGTAACAAAACTCTTATCTTTGAAAAAACCTGAATTTCTCAATAAATAGATACTTTTTATTTAAAATTGATAATTTCATATTTAAAATAAATTATAAAATAAATATAGTTTTTTGAAATTTTCATGTTGAATTTTTCCATTGGTGAATTATTTATAATTATTTGAAATTGTGAAATTTTTGGGTAGAAATTAAATACGGTATAAATATATTATATGTATTTTGACATCATAAAATCCAAAAAATTGAATTAATATATAATATAAATACTACCAATGGAGAAAATTATTTGTTCCTTTTAAATAATGTGATTTTAATTTATATTATTAATTTTATAAACAATTAACGGGCCCTATGTACAATATATTATATTTTAAGGTCGTAAAATAAATTCTTTGTAAACATAAATCATTTCCACATCACTAAGTGTATTATTTTAATTATTTATCTTCTTAGACTTATAAACTAATGAATACCAATCCACTTTGTCAGAAACCATGTGAAAAACCCATGATATGGTTTGTGGTTTGGATTAATTTATCATATAGGATCCAAAACCTATGTTTATAAAAAAATAATGAATTCTAATACATTTTTCTATAAAAACACAACCAAAATCCCAATAAACTTCACTAAAAATAATTTAACCATAATTTGAATCCTATCTTACCTCTCAATAGCCCTCCCAAGGTGTTTCAAATCTTTTAATATTCTCCTCTTAATATTTTTAAAGTTATATCTTAATATAAAAGATCATATCCTTATCCAATTTATTAAAGAAATTTATTTATATTATACCTTTTGATTTGTATTTTTTCAATATTGGTGTGTGTTCTTAAACATCCCTATTCTAATTCTTATGATTTACATGTAATTACAGACCCCTTTATTATTATTAATCCCTTCTATGAATCTTTATGTACCCTATTATACTACAATAATTAACCAATGATATTCCATGATGAACATTTTTATAGTGAATACCCATCCCCATTTCTAATCAGGGGTATTAACAAAGATTTAACAATCCTTTATATATTGGAGACATTTATTTACAGAATTCACACTACTAAATATTGGGATTAATAGTGATAAAAGACATCCTTATGATGTATGATCTTTTTGAAACACTTATGCATGTCCATGATATGAAAGGGATAGGTGGGAACATAATTATAAATACCTCCTATTCTTTCGAAAACGTAATTCTCTCATGAGATACCATGTATAGTTCATAAGAGGTTGTTCTAGTAACACTATGATATGATTTATTATCGATTATCCTTCATTTCTGTTTATCATTCCTTGTTTTATGTAGTGTCTACATCCCCATGTTGCATTTCTGTTATCATCTTATATCATGATTTGATGTTTGAGTTTGTGATTCTCACACGAATTATGTTACCTTGATTTTCCTATTAATCACATGTATTAATTTTAGAATATTATTCTTTGATTATTCCCTTAGTAGACATTATTTCTCACCTATATCTTTTGTACATCCCCAGTTTATCCATGTTGTTTTAAAAGATAAAGTAAATTTAGGGGAATTTTATGTGGATTTAGTTTATGTATTGTTATTTATATTTCATGTTGTTATTAGATTTACATAATTATAAAAATACCATAGGACTCACTATCTTTTGGGGTTTTACTAATCATATATTTATTTAATAAATCATGAAATAAAGTGTATTAAATAAATGGTATTTCATAGTTGGTATTAGTGGAATGTATAATTATTTTTGGGATTAGGATTAGAACCCCATATTCAAATAAATAGAGATAAGTATAAACATTGGAAAATATCCATAAATTTTTTTAAAATATAGAGTAATTTCTTTCTATGAAAGTACATAACATTTTGGATATTACAAGTGGATGTGGATCTAGCATAGTTTAATATAGGGGTAATAACACCAAAAAAGATGCATTGGGATTTCAATTGATCATCACCTGGTGTGTGATTTAAGGGCCTTTATAAATGTCTTCTTTGAAAAACCTTTAGGATATGATTTGGTAAATTCACAAGCTCTTTATGAACTATTATGGATTTATAAAAAATACCCATAATATTTTATATTATGATATATATCATGGGTAACTTATATTGAAACCTATAAATTTAAAGGTTATGTAATATATTACATTTATGAGTTATTCATTAAATGTTCATAGTTTCTCTTTTATGTTTTCTAAATTTTATATATTTTCAACCTGAATGTTCCATTTATTTTTAATCAATGTCTATAAATATGAAAAAAATGAATCAACAACAATTGTGAGGAGTGATTTGATGACTTCCCAAATGATATACCAAGATTTATTGGTGTAAAAAAGGTAATTTTTTATGATAAATTATTAATTAAGACTTGTTTTAAATTTAAACTTCAATCATGGGAAAACCTACATACCCTAATAAAGATCATGTTCCAATCGAGACATTAATGTGACAAATGCCACCAAATGTTAGAGGATCTTCCTATACCTTAATCATTGAAAAATATATTAAATACCTTGTGAATTTATTCTGTATAATTTAATGTACTAATAAATATAGGCTCATAATTGATGTTTATTTTATGGTAGTATATTTAGTCAATGGAAAAAACTGATAAACAATACAAAGAACAATGGGGAGATCAAAGCGATGGAGTGAGAATAATTCCATTAAATATTCTTCAATAAATAATTTCCTCACACTCTAAATATGGAAATATAGATTTATTTACTTATCGTCAAGAAAAATGATGAAAAATCCATCGGTTAAAATGAGGATAACTTCACTAATACTTTCATGATATGACTTTGGCTTTATCATCTCCCCTGAGAATAAATTTGACTTCTTCTTTGGTTGGTTAAAGATGAGTCTATAAAAGGATTTGGGGAATCGGGACTTTGAAATCAATTTGGAGAATCTATGATGTTCCCTCAAATATGAAATGGAGATTTGTAAATATCATCAGTATCATACATTAATATATAAGAATTGGATAATGGATTTTTTTTGTATGATGGAAAAAACTAATTGTAGAAATAAAGTCCGATGACTTACTTTTTAAAAGTGTGGGAAGAAGTATCCCATAAATTTTTTAAAGAGGGTAGGTAAATTATTTAGGTGTGGTAAATAAGGGAACCATGTTTTAGTTTTTTTTTTGAGTTAATCCCGCCAATGATTTGGTTTAAAGTGATGCTTATATCAACACTCTATCGTGAACAGACCTAGTGGGGCTCAAGCCACAACTACCCCAGGCCAGCCTCTGTAGCCTAGGGTTTAGAGAAATGTTCCAAAATATATATCTAATATGAGATTACTTTTCCAAATATACTATTATTCCCACACAAAACCATATCCATACATAAGTGAAAAATAATAACAATGAAAGATGAAACATCAAGGGAATAAACCATTCATGTAAAACCTTTTGGGAGTACATGTGTATGGAAGAGTTATCTCAAAATAAAAATGGTAAAAACACATTCCCAACTAGAATGATTTACCAACATGAAAAAACATTAAAAGTAAATTTAAATATATCCCAGCTCCGAATCTATAAACTTCGAGCACCATTTTTTGTAAAATGCACTAGTTAATCTCTATGATACTTAGAAAATTCCATCCTCAGTTTATTCCAAATACCTGTCCATCATATTCATCAGACATGAAACATGTGTGTAAATCCCATTCAAGGGGAGTATATACATACCTGTGGTATTCCATAAAGGATGGGGCAGTAAGGGACAAGATAGGAATAGAATGCTCAACCTATAAAAAGAGTGTAATAAAATACCACAACCTAGATATATATATATATATGTGTGTGTGTGTGTGTGTGTGCTCTAAAAAATATCCCCAAATGATAGAGAAAGGGGATCTCCATCTCACAACCTAGCCCAAAAAAAAGTCTTCCAATAGTTCTAGATGTCCAATATTGATTCCCAGTATCTCATGTGTCAGTAAAAAGTGAAATCCATGTCAAGCCACACCTCGTAATTATGTCTCACAGTCGAGGTATCATAATATCAAGGTAGAGGAACCATTACCTAGTATAATAGGTTGGATCATCTCAATATGAAGCTAGAGGACCTATGCCCTATCCCGGTAGGAGGGTGACAATCTAATGGTTGAGGACCCATGACCTGACTCTAGAAGTGGTTACCACTCAATAGTTAGATAGAGGACCCAAGGCCTATCCTAATAAGAGTGTTCAACTCTTATGGTTCAAGGCCCATTCATGAATCCATAGATGGTTCTACTCATGTGATAGATAGAGGACGCTTTCCTTGACTCATAATGATGGTTCCACTCTAATGGATGAGGACCCATGTCATGTCCTATAAGGAGGGTTTAACTCTGATTGTTGAGAACCCATTTCCTAACACTATTGGAGAGTGCCACTCTGATGGTCTATAGAGTATGTATGCCCTATCCCAACATGAGGGTTCCACTCTTGGTGTTGATGATCCATTTAATTTACCAGTAAGAGAGTTCCCCTATGATAATCGACATAGGATACATGACCTATTCCAGTAGTTTGGTTCCACTCTAGTAGTTGATAGAGCACCTATAACTTGTCCTTAAAGGATGGCTCCACTCTACTGTCTTTGATGAGCCTGCCTAATCATAGTCATCTTCAAGAATTACCTAAAGAATAATCACCCTCAAAACATATCACATCATATCTCAAAATCCACCAAGAAGAAAACTGTCATGTTATATGTGGACAAAATTAGGATAGTCTACTCATGAGGAAAAATATTAGTCTATACAATGATGATACAAGAGATAGAATTTTCCTCTAAATGGATGGTACATAGCCTGTAAAAAGGATTCACGTGGTGTGTGGTCCTTATCTGCTTCCAGGATGTGACTTCGCTAGTTCACAATTCACTACCCATATATACCTACATGGATTGTAAGGGGACTAAACATTAAGCTTCATCCAACTAGGTATAAACCAGTGCGCCTGGTTTTGTTTGTGTACCTTAGATGTGTCCATGTACCTTGGTCGTGTACTCTGATTGTGTACACTAGTCGTGTCTGTGTAAATTGAACATGTTCAAGGTCATTACCATATCTATGTAATCTCATGGTACTCACCAACTCTCTATTGATATATCACAGGTAATGTGGGAACCCCATCCAACATTTGATATTTAAGTCACTCAGAAACCCTATCAACCACAACTTGAGGACCACACACCGTGTGTTCTTCAAACTAAATGACATGTAGTTGGGTTTGTTTTTTCAAAATCCATATATTATCTTGTATTATAGATCTAGAACCTCTACTAGGAATATTTCCTTTTATTTTCCTAAAATCAAATGGGTATGTAATTATTAGTCGATTATTTTCTTACGATTGCTGGAAACCATAGTTCCATCTATCTATAGTGGTTCATCACAAACCTCATGTGCCTTCTGTCATTGTTGGTCAGTCCTGAATCCCACATCCATGGATATAATCACCCAAATACAAAAAAAAACTATCTATACACAAAAACATCAATCCATTTTGTACCCAATAATTTTACATATATTCTATGTTCGATCACTCTCGGCCCATCACAAAAATAGTTGAATTGTGACCCTGTGGTCCAACGATGATCACCATCAAGAATGATGGGGAAAAGCACATAAGAAAGGGTGAAAAAATTAATTTCCTATAATTATTTGGAATTAAACATGGGGATATCTAGGGTGATAAATAGACCAAAAAAATATATTTATCAATTAATATAAATAAATTCGATATGCGGGTGCATGCAAAGACTCATAATGAAATAAGGTCAAAGGAATAAAATTATAATGCCCAATAATTCAAAAATATGTGTGTAAAAACACATATGGAGATCCCTACATAAATTCATATTATTTTTTGATGAATAATTTGTTGTAAAACAAAGGAGAAAGATCAATTTTGTTTTTTTGTGTCTCGATACACCTTGATTAGGAGTCTCCTCATTATCTGATCTCGACTCTCCAACAACTGATAGTGGTGGAACCTCATCTCAACGATCCTAGGGTTATGTGACTAACCTTTTAGATATTCCATAACCTCACACATATATTGTTTTAAAGATTATTTCATCTAAATTAAACAATTAACTTAATCAATTAATTTAAGTTAAATGCTCCCACCAACGGTCGCTCAATCTGAACGTCCCACACCGAACAATATTTGGTTGCACCCTGGGTAAAACTCATGTTCTTGATTCAATAATTGTCTTAGATGTTTAATATAAGATTAATTTTATGATTTATAATATTATCTATAAAAAAATATGTGCACATAATATAATATATATTTAATATTTTTATAAAATTAATTCTTGGCACACCGGGCTTCAGAATTGTGCGTTGTCTCAGCTCTTGGTTCTATATGTATTACCTTATGTATTTTAAAGTCTTAAAAGGAAAAAATAGGGTCTCTACATTATTAAATCCATAAATATTTTCATCTATGAAAATAAGAAAAAATGAAAAAATGATGGGATACAGATCCCGCATCTGCATCTCCCGATCCTAGGAGGTCTCCTACTTAATCTTGTGCTACCACAACACACAAAACAAGGGGATGATCCAAAAATATAGGATATACCCATGATTATCCTCAATCACCAATGGGTGATCTAAAAAAGTGTCTCTATCCACAATTTCCATATCACCCTTATCAATAATGTTCATGGGATCATGTATCTATCTACTCAGTTATGACACATGGAAGACATCATGAACCTGCATCAACTATGGGGGTAGGGAAATGTTATAATCTACCTCACCAACCCTCTAAAATATCTTGAATGGCCTAATGAACCTTTGTATAAGATAACATAGTATATAAATCTCTACAATCCTCATACTATGGTGAATTTTAGGAAAATTTGGTCTCCTACTCAAACTCCATTGGCCTACCACCATGATCATTATAATATTTCAACCTACTATGTGTTGTCCTCATTAGCTCATAGATCACGTAAATATTCTCCATCATCACCTCCACTATATCTAGAATAAAAATAGATGCCTAACCAATACCATTCCATTATAAGGGTGAACAACAGGGTATCCCTTATAGGTCTTCAAAAGATTCCATGCTAATAGTAGAGTGGTAACTATTATTGTACACAAACTATGTGAAAGGAAAGTGACCCTCCTAGCTCTGTCCCAATTCTAACATGTGATCCAACAACATATCCTCTAGAACCTTGATAGTGCACTCATTCTTGCTATCTATATAATGGAGAAAGGTTGTAATCATCCTCATATGGTTCTTGATGCCACTTGTAGACCTCTTCAAAAACGCCATGTGAACCATACATCCTAGTCAGTGACAATAGTTGACGGAACCCCATAAAAGAGAATGATATCATGTATATACTACATCCTCAAACTCTCCACCAGACACCGCTCCAAAATTGTAATGAAGTGTTTTAATTCATAAGGTGGTCAACTATCACCCATATTTTATCATGGGATCTCCCTATCCATGGAATCCTTATCGTAAATAACACACATATATAGTCTCATTGATACTCTAAGATCTTAAGAGGCTGAAACAAACCTTCCAAAACCTGGTTCTCATCCACCACCTACTGGCAGGTTAGACCCTGAGAGACAAACTCCTCCATGATCCATATTATTCCATCCCACTAAAACATATTTTTAAGGCCTCTATACATCTTCCCCTCACAATGATATACACCCAAAGGATATGTGGGAAAATATATCAGCACGCCATCTTGCATCATGACTAAGGCCACTGTCTAACCCAGGAAAAACCATTCAGGACTCCCCCCACAAAACAAATCATCAAGTTAATTTCCTAAGGATATATGGTCTTGTAATACCTTATAATCAATGTATCCTAATTGGGAATCTATCACACACTGAATGAGAGGAGTATTCAAAACCATCAACTAAAGAAATTTTTCTCCCTCCTTAACTAGGGTCAGCTTCAATGATGAAAACTACTCAGATGCCACCTACACCAAATGGTTCTAAGAATTCCTACTAAGGGAAGCTTCCACTAGGTTTCCCTTCGCTAGAGTATAGACTATCTCAATGCCATAGTCTTGTTGGAATTCCAACTAATGCCTCTTTATCAAGTTTAACTCTCTCTATGTAAGGACATACATGAGACTCTAATGGTATATATAAATAACCAAGTTCTCTCCTAGAAGATAGTGCCTATAAATACGCATATAGAAGAATGCTACAACTAACTCTAGGTCATTAGTCATGTATTTCATATTAGGTCATCTTAACTACATCAACCCATATATGATTACTTCCTACCTCTGCATAAACATTCTGCTGATACCAACTCTTGAGGAATCACAATACACTTATACTCCATGACCTCCTCATGTAATCCCAAATTAGGATCACTCGTCATCCATAGCCTCAAATCCTCTATGTATCTATATAAATACATAGTGTAGATAAAAATATATCGTCTCTACATTAGGGTGATCAAAGGGGATGCAATCCTAGATAATTCTATCACAAACCTCCTATAGTACCATATAAAACCAAGAAAACTCTACACCTATAGCACACACTTATGTGGCTCCCATGAAATCACTACATACATATTTTTTGGGTCAACAATTAATCCTTTCTCAGATATTACATTACCTATAAACTGAACCTCATGGATCAAACACTACAACTTTGAGAGAGTACCATAAAGCTCATCCTTGCAAAGAAAATATATGACCATACTCAAGTTCTTTGAATGATCCTCATTTGACCTAGTGTATGTGAGTATTTCATTAATAAATACCACAAATAATTGTTAAAAGTATGGAAATATGATCTCATTCATAAATCCATAAATATAGTGGGGGTATTCATTACACTAAAATGAATCACCATAAACTCATAGTGTTTGTAGCGACACTAGAATTCCATCTATTAAATATCAGCCTCAGGAACTCTCAAATAGTGGCAGTTAGACCTAAGATCGAATAGCAAGAACAATCTATATCCTTAAAACTAATCAAAGAGTTCGTAAATCCTTATAAAGGGGTACTTGTTCTTTATCATGTCAGGGTGTAAGTGATGATAATCCACACAAATATACAATCTCCAATCCTCCTTTTTCATGAAAAACACTAGGGTTATCTAGGGGATACACTGGGTAGGAAAAAAACTTCCCTCGTAGGTCATCCAAATAAAACCACATCTCTTGGATCTTGTTAGGGTCTATATAATATGACGTAAAAGATATCAGAGTGTTCTTGCAGTGAAATTCGATGGAAACTCCGTATACTTCTTAGAGGAAGTCCCAGAATATCCTTACGTGATATTTTTATATAATCCTCCATGAATAAAGGAATCTATATGCCTAAAGATCCTTCTACACCTATAGATACACTAACCAACTGATGGATCATTTTTTACATCATCCTTCTTAAAAAATCCTCTTTCCAAACCATGAGATCTCTCCCACCCATGAAGGAGAATCTTGTCTCATCAATGTAAAGACATCTTAATCATCTGTGGTGATCGTAAATCTTGGCTCAGGCCAAAGAAAACCATTCCATATCTGGATGATTTCTTTAGGTCTCATTATAAATATCATAATATCTCATGAGAAACTCTCTCCATCAATAGAAAACCTTCACTACTTGTAAAAAAAAGAGATTGAATCTTTGGTATTTTTATGAACCTATAGAAAAAGAAATTTGGATAACTTATTAAATGGGATCTCTAGCTCTCACACGAAGTATAGAGTGAGAATGTAATAAATCACAACTATTTCTACTATTTGTGATGAAATATTAGGACAAACACATGTCCTAACACTAATCATATCATGTATATATGGGTTATATGCATCCATACCCTACAGCTTCCCATGACCCTGACTACTAAATCTATGAGATAGATGTTGGTGGCTTGGTGGTGGCAGTGTTAGGATCTCATAATGTATTCTACTACCCACATATTCTAAACATGGAGTTCTACTTACTCCTCTGCCAACTCTACCTCCCTAGGGGCCACCCTTCCCTCACTTGGGAAACCCATTATCATGACGCTTACTATACTGTGGTGGTACATCCACTATATTCCTTCCCTTCTCATCTTGTTTGGTTGGGAAATCAGGTTTCATGTGGCCCCAACTTTATCATTCATACCAACACTCATGTTTGGGATTCCCTAGTCCCTAGCATGGTCTGTGTGCCATATAATCATGTTCTCGATTCTAATTTTTGGATGATATCCAATGCTGAGATCCTTTAGATGTTTTCCTATTAGATATTGTAGATGAATCATCCCTATAACGATCACATACAGCTCCATCTACCTATCATTCCTCTAAATGTTATATGTATTTAATAAGATCCCTCTCCAACACTGACATATGTGGGAATATAAAGGCATACCACACTATCCCAGATGTCTCTAAGGAGACCCATCCCAAACATCCTACCTCAAATGTATCAATCCAGATTCATGTCGAGGTAGTATCGCTTAAGGTTAGTGAACTTCTCAATATACATAGAAATTTTCATCCCTCCCTCCTGTAACTCCAAAAGATCTTAAATCTAAACTGAGTCAAGGAATGAGTGGTATTAACACTCACAAAACATATGATCGAATTCATTTCATGATGATTTTGAATAATCTTGAAATTGTATAACTATACTCTACCTGCCCCAGCTTCTCTATGGAATTGTTTGGATCTAGTAAAACAACCTAATCAGTTGGTGTATATAAAATCTTGAAAATCATATCACTGAGTCATGAGAGTCCTCTACAACCTGGGGATCTAGATCAACAGAGAATCTTAGAAACATTTAGTGATTGGACTCGAGGAGTGTTCTAAGCTTGTGAACATCCTCAACCAACTCTTATAGTACTATCTACTACTCTACAAGTTTTGTTTCTTCTAAATATCCACATAGAGGAAGAATATCCCATGATGGTCCCTAAAATTTTCCCACATCACTCACCAAATCATCATCAAGATCTATAATTGGTTTCCTAGATGGATTTCATCATGGAGGAATCCTATAATTTTAATTATGGTGTACCAAGGTTAGATGAACATATATATATGGGGAGATGACTCAAGAAGGACAATAAAAGAGTCAATCCTATATGATGCATGTATCATTGATATCATTAACCAATGTATCGATATACCGAGTCAATATGTAGGTAGTCAGAGTCCTGGGGAATGGATACATTGACTACCACACTGACACTAGATTACCCAGCCTGAAAGATGCACTGAACACATTTTTACACTATTTCCCAAAATCCCAACCAATTCCCCAAAAGGGGAAAACACCAAACACCATCCCAAAGGAACTATCTTCCCTCACACCAATCTATCATGGTTCGACCCAGAAGGGCTCAAGTTGCAACTGTTGAGTCGATATGGTTTTCCTTATGACTTTTCCATTCCTTCTTGTTTTGAAAATCACAAACACCTTACCTTTAGGAAAATTGTTTTCTTAAGGAAAATTTCATTTATAAGGAAAATTGTTTTCTTAAGGAAAATTGCTTTTATAAGGAAAATTGTTTTCTAAAGGAAAATTTCTTTTATAAGGAAAATTGTTTTCTTAAGGAAAATTGCTTTTATAAGGAAAATCGCTTTTATAAGAAAAACTATCCTTATCGTATTTTCATCTAGATTTTTTCTTATGTATAATATTCGGATTCATTTCTATTTTCTCGGAACTGCTTGAAACTTTGATATGAAGTATTCTGTTTTAGGATCCGAATTCTAGACAATAACTGTAATAAAGGTTCACTCCGAAATCCAGAATGAGAACTGTGATAAAGTTTCATTCCGAATTCCGAATACAGTTTTACTCCAGATTAAGGATACGAATCTTTATGAAATTCGACAACAAATTATCATTATGAATTCTAATAAGGATTCCTCATTACAAATTCCAAGGAAGAAATCTCATTACGAATTCTGATGAAGAAATCTCATTCTGAATTCCCATTACGAATTCTGATGAAGAATTCTCATTACGAATTTTGATGACGAATTCTCATTACGAATCCTGATGATGAATTCTCATTACGAATTCTGATGACGAATTCTCATTCCGAATTCTCATTCCGAATTCATCTATTAAACAGAATCTGATCATCTTTGTTTTATACACTCTGAATTAATTCAGACTCCGAAAAATATTTTGGTTAGACTCCGAACTTTTATTCTGCTTACACTTCTATAATTTGTCTACTCTTTATTATTTTCATTACACTCCGAACCTTCACTCTGAAGCTTACATTCTGAACTTTTGAGTTAGATTTTAAAACGATGTCGTACATTCTGTTACACTTGTTTTGTTATAAAACGTTGTCATCTATTTTGTTATAAACTAGCCGTTCTCTAAGTGACACGTGTACAGGTCCCTCTGATCTTTAAAGAAAATATGACAGTTGGAGAAGGATCCAACCTTACCAATAAATAGGAGCTCATTTGAAAGAGCTCGATACTGATGACACTGATGACCGATGAACAACTTGTTTTTGTGCCTACATGTTGTTGAAGTGATTTCTAGAGAGAGAGAGGTTCTTATTAACTCTCAAAGCTTCGTCCTACTCCGAATGTTGGTGATTACATTCGAGGGCTTCCGGGGATAGGATGACAGAGGTGTCGACTACCTTAAAGTTCGAGGGCTTCCTTGCTGAGGAAGACAGAGGTTGCCAACTACCTTGAAGTTGAGGGCGTGCGGGGATAGCAAGATAGAGACTCCGATCTTCATATCGAGGGCTTACCCTGGTGTGGGTAAGACAGACTTTCTTGAAATTATAAATCAAGGGACCTTTATCCAAGGTTGTTGGATACCCTTCTCTTTGGGTTAAAAGACTTATATCTTGTTACTTATAGTTTAACTACTTGTTTAATTTCCGCTGCATTTTCTATTATAAGGAAAGTATAACTTTCTTATACTTCCTTATTTGTACTCTGTTTCATTTAGATTCTATACGCTTTAAGGTAGAATCTCATATTGTAATCTTTTGTTAAGTTTTAATTTCCGGAAGAATATTTCCGGAACCTTCTTTCAGAATCTCTTTTCATGTTTGCATTCTGTGTTAGAGGTTTTGTGAATTTGCTTAGTTTAACTTTGTTAAACTTAGCCCTTTCCTTTTCTTAAGGAAACTATAGTTATTCATAACTAACTTTAAAGGTTCCAAAGGAATTTTTAAAGTTTACAATTCACCCCCCTCTTGTAAATTGAGCATCTACATCACTATTTCGATCCTACAATTGTTATCAGAGTTTGGAAACCTCATACTCTATACCAATCCTACATTTGGTATCAGAGGAGGTCTCTGAAAAACTTATACTCACGAATAAGTTTTTCTTGCTCACTTTATCATTCCGAACTTTACCATTCTGAAAATTCTCAATCCGAACTTTGTGATTACAAACTTTTTCTACTAACAAGTTTGTGTATCGAAGGATTTTTCTAGTATTCCAGGAATTAATGTTGGATCAATTGATAATCTAAATCCTACAAGACCACCAATCTTTGATGGTAATGATTATGAATACTGGAGATATCGTATGAAGACTTTTGTTATCAATACTGGAGTGGAAAACTTTGTTATGCTTACTGGAGATTATAAAATTTATTGACAAGGAAGTTATAACTTTTACTAACCAGGAAAAGCAAGAATATCAACTCTATTATAAGGTACGCAATACCTTACATTGTTCAATGACAGGAAATATATATAGCCAAATTTCTTCTTGTGAAGCAGCTAATTGTATATGGAAGAAGTTAGAGGTTACACACTTTGGAACTTCTAAGGTGATTGAGACTAGAAGATATATGCTTAGAGCTGAATATCATGGCTTCAACATTCCTTATGGAGAACCTATCTGTAAAGTTCAAAAGAGATTTATAACTATAGTCAATAGCCTACAATCTATGGGAGAGAAAGGTCTAAATGATGAATCTCTTGTGGATAAGATAATTGATATTATGCCCAATGAGTGGGAGTCCAAGAGAACAGTTATAGATGAGAACAGGAAGGTTACTCAAATTACTCTTGATGAGCTATTTGGAACTCTTCTACAACATGAAACTAGAATGAAGAGAGATTCTAACAATATCAAGAAGAAGAAATAATATGGTACTGTTGCTTTTACTACAACTTCAAATTAGATGAAATCCAAGACTCCTTAGAGAGTAACTAGATCCAAGTCTAAGAAAGTTATTTTCCAATCCGAATCTAGTGAGAGTGAAGTCTCTGAAAATGAGTTAGCTAATCTTGCTCAAAGAATGAACAAGATAGCTGGACAGAGAAATTTTCAATCTAATTATAAGAAAAAGGAAAGGAAAGATAGAAAAGATGGAGAGGTTACTTGTTAGGAATTTAAGAGAGCTGGACATAATAGACAAGATTTCCCTATGCTCAAAAAGAAAGAAAGGAAAGAAAGGCATTCAGACAGGAACAGAAACAAGTATTATAAATCCAATGCTAAGAATGTTCTGAAAGGTAATGACACTTGGAGTGCCAGTGGTGGTGACTCTTCAGATGAATCTTCTGATTATGAATCTTCAGGACAGAAGAATCTTGGTCTTATAGCCAGATTACCTATTGATAATCATTGTTTTATGGCTAAGGTACGAAATGCGGAATCATTGACCAATGTTTCTTTAAATTCTAATGATATTAAGTATTATAACTCTTATAATGAATAATCTTCTTCTGATGAAGAAAATACTTTACCTACTTATGAATAAGTCTCTAGGTTTTCTGAAATTCTTGAGATTGAGAATTCCAAACTCAATAAGAAACTTGATAAGGAAAACTCTAGGAATTATATTCTTACGAAAGAGATATCAGATCTTTCTAAAGATCTTGATAGGAAAAATGCTGATTTTGAAAGTATTTCAAAAAATCTTGAGGAAGTAAGTTATGAGAAGAACAAACTTTCTAAAGAATTAGAAAAAGTAATTTCTAAGAAAAATGTTTTTGAGCCTAGCTCTAGTTCTAAAACTAATGATTTTGAGAATAAAAACTTGGTTTTAAAACTCAAGTCTGAAATTTTTTCCTTAAAGAAGTGTTTATCAAACATTACCCTTGGTAAGGAAAATTTTGATAAGATGTATTACCAAATACGACCTTCAAGAAATAAATTCGGATTTGGTTATACCCATGAAAAACCAATTTTTAGTAACAATTATTTTGTTCCGCAAAGTGCCCCATTTTTTACTAAATGTCAATGTGGTGGTCACTAGGTAAAGAGTTGTTTCTTAAAAAAAAACCCAATCTCTACGATTTCACAAAGCCTAGTTTTCTAAGAAGATGTGGGTACCTAAAATTTTATTATCTGGAAATCTCAGATCCAAACAAGTTTGGATTCCGAAAGTCTAATTTTCTTCTTGATTTCAGGAAAATAAAGAGAGTACCAGCAACAATACATGGTACATGGATAGTGGATGTTCCAGACACATGACTGGTAACAAAATATATTTTGAAAAGATTATCAAAACGAAAGGAGGAAAGGTAAATTTCGGAGATAATGCTAAGGGAGAGATTGTAGGTATTGGTAATATTGTTCTTCTTGGTAAAACCTTGATTTTAAATGTTCTTTTTGTTAAGGGTCTTAAGCACAACCTCATTAGCATAAGTCAGTTATGTGATGAAGGTCACCTTATGAATTTTAGGAATGATAAGTGTTTAGTTCACAATTCCAAGGAAGTATTTATTCTCTCAGCCAAGCGGCAAGAGAATTTTTAACACTCCTTTTCATAGGGGGAGTACATTTTCTTGATAGAATAGAAAAGTTTTTAAAAAATTTGTTTTCAAAATTTTCGGAACGAAGATTTCCGGAATGGAGATTTCCAGAACTACAATTTTTCCAGAATGGACATGTTCTTATAGAATACTTCTGGAACGGAAGTGTTCATATTGAAAATTTCAGAAGTATAAAATTTTGTAATGGTATTTTCATAACGGGATTTTCGTACCGAATCCTTCATATTTTTTTATGGAACTTTCGTACTAAGTTTTTTTTCCTTATTAAGTTTGTTTTTCATACTATGTTTGTCCTTATTATGTTTGTTTTTTGTACTATGTTTTTCATACTGAGTTTCTTTTTCATAATAATTTTTGTAAACTATTTCGTAGTAAAGTTTTTTTCCATAAAAATGTTACCAATTACGAATAATCCTCCTAAGCCAATCCGAAAGGTATGATTTCCTTACCCAAGTTTTCGTAGTCATATCTTACTTGCTCGCATTATCTTGTATTATGTTTTTGGATTATACTTTTATTAATTCTCTGTTTTAATAAAAAACCTCAAAAAGATCAGATTCATGTTTTCTAGAGAATTGGTTTTCAACCGTCAGATCTGATCTCAGCTTATCACAACCGTTCGATCAACCAAGGAAGCTGAACCGTTGTTTCAATGCCTATATAATGGGGACCCAAATACTCGTCCCACATCGGTTTTCAAGATCTCGCGTCCCGAAGCTCTGCCTCTGAGTTCTAAGGCTGTTCCAAACTTCAGTTTTCTCAGTTCCGAACTTCTCAGAGGTTTTCAAATCTAAATGTCTGTGGAAGTAGCTTCTCAAGATATGTCTTCATCTAAGCCGATCTCGAAGTGGTTAGTTTATATAGAGAGGCCGGTTCATCCGGATTTCTTCAACAAGTATGATTCTCTTATTTCTAAGAATATCAAGCTTAATGGTTGGGAAGATGTTGCGGTGTCAAAACCCAGGAACAAAGATGAAGTGTATTCAGACTTACTTGTTGAATTCTATGATACAATTTCTTTTCTTCAGGAAGATGGAAAGGGAAAATTGTCTTTTAAGTCTTTTGGGAAGACTTATAATCATTCATATGCCAAGGCAGCCAGCTTGGTATGGCTAAAGAATAAAGTTGAAGCTGAGTTTGTTTCTCATGTGTTGCCAGATTCTAATGGTAGCTTCGACAAGGAAAAAGCTTTAGAAACTCTCAGACTGACTGATGACAAGGCTCCGAAGATTTCTAGTTTATCTACAAATTTCTGGATTCTGGAGTTATGGGTACAAGGTCTTATCGTACCAAGGAAAGGTGACAAAGGCAGCTTAAAGAATAGTGAGATCTATATCCTAGATTTTTTGATAAATTTGAGGAAGTTTAACTTGATGAAACACATTCTTATCACTCTTGAGAATTTGAAGAAAGGAAACCTAAGAGATCAGACTATTATGTATCCAGCAATCCTCTCCATGTTGATAGTTCGGTGCCTTGAGTCTTTCAAGGAGGCTTGCAAATCTAAGGCAAGAGTTTGCAAGATTATGCTGGTGAGCAATGGTACTCTTAAGAGAATGGATGTAGCCTTTGACAAAGTGTCTGGACAGTTTATTGATCTACCTACTCATGGAGAAGCAGTTCTGAAAGTTGCTGATCTGGAATCCTCTAAGCCAGTAAGGAAGAGAAAGCTGAAAGAAGTGGAAGTAGAAGTAGAGAATCCCAAGTCTAAGGAAGTCCATTCCACACCTCCAAAACCAAAGAAGATGAAAGCCAATCCTGATGAAGTTGTTGCGAAGTGGAGAGTAGATAAAGAGAAAATGAAAGAAGGGGATCCGCAGTTCGGATTGGACCCTGCGGAGGCTAAGGCCTTGAAGGAGAGAACTGCTGATGAGATTGAAAAACAAGTAAAGGAAAAGAAGCTCAACAAGAAGATGTTTGAGGCTGAGGTAGCTCAGTCTTTGATGAAATTCAATGAGATGGTTTCAGCAACTATTCCTGTTCCGAGATCTTTCTCCTTAGAATCTCTTCCTGAGACTCTAGGAAGAAATTTTGTTGCTCTAGAAGAAGTTGTTGCTAAGACTGCTAAGGAAGTAGAGCAAGATGAGCAAGTGGAACAAGAAGAAGATTTTGCTGAAGGAAGTGGTGAAACCGGAGATTTGTTGAAACAAGTAGATGGTTACAAGGGAACACCTTCGGAACACTTATCACTCCGAAATTCAGAAGCTGAATCTTCGAAGCTGGTTACTCCAGCAATGGAAGAAGAGAAAGGAGAAGAAGAAGTTACTTATCATGGAGAAGAAGAAAAACTTTTACATGATGTTGCTCAGAAGTAAAACGTAGGGGTTCGTGTTCAGGAAGTTTCTATTGAGGAACATAATGTTATTCAAGTTTCTGATAGTGAGAAGAGAACTCCGGAATAGAGTTCAATTCCAGAAAAAGGCAAGGGAAAGCAAATTCTTGCTGATACTCCGAGCTCGGAAGGGAGGAAGAGGAAGGAAGTTGGTAGTTCTTTGAAGAGAAAGCTTGACCTTGTTGAAGAAGAAAATTCACCAAGAAAATCTTCGGATTCAGAGTCATCTTCAGTGGGGCATGACTTTGTTGTCCTGTCTTTAAAGAAGTTGGTGGGAACCATTCCGACCTTCTCAAGTATTGACTCAAGATGTAAAATACTCCAACATGATTTGAAGCAGAAAACATAATCCATGTCTATAGTTATGGACAAGTGCGTTGAGATTGAGGCTCAGTTCAAAACTTTTTTTGTTGGCTATGAAGCTCATAGAAAATATTGCAAGAAGATGAAAAACTGGTTGAAGAAGACTGTTGAAGAGATGAGGTTATTTGATGTGTTTTAAGAAAATGTTAAAGATGCCTTTGAGACTGAGGACAGGAAGATAAATGACCTGACTTCATCCTTTGAAGAGAAGCTGACAGATGAAAAGAACTTCCGGATTCAACAAGTCAGAGATCTGAATGGGAAGTTGAATTCTGTTTTTCAGAATTGGAAATTTGAAAGAGATCATGGGATTGAGTTTGAAGAGATGTTGAAGGCTCAGGAAGAGAAGATCAAAGCTCAGGAAGAAGAACTTCAAGCCCAGGAAGAAAGAATTAATGCTCAAAGTGCAAGAATAGTGGTCTTATAGAAGCAAGCTGAAGAAGATCATAATGACCTGAAGAAGATCAAGACTATCCTTAAGGGGCTCATGTCGAAGGAAAAAGATCTGAAATAACTAAATCCGATCTTTTTGTTGTAATTTTTTTTTGTTTCCGAGATTTCAAACTTAATGAAATTTGTGCTTGTCGTTCCTTTTGTTGTTGCTACTAATGTTTCAGGTACTTTGTTATTTTTTCCATTCCCTCAATTTCTTTTTGAAAATCACAAAGGGGGAGAAGGAAAAGATCCTTAAGAAAAAGAAGAACTCCAATGAGAGTTTATCTAAAGGGGAGAAGGAAAATATCCTTAAAGGAAAAAAGAACTCTAATAAGGGTCTATCAAAGGGGGAGTTTTTCATTAAATACGACTTTCTTTTTTGTAATGAAATGCCACTCCGTAAATCTAGAATATGATCCTTAGAGTTTCAAAGCCTAAGGGGGAGTTAGTCGTATTCATCAATTTCCTTAAAACCAAGGGAGATAAGCCTTAATGTTTTTCTTTCTTCTTAGAATTTCTTTTTCGTAAGGATGTTTGTGCTTTCCAAAAGGGGGGAGATTGTTGAGTCAATAAGGTTTTCCTTATGACTTTTCCATTCCTTCTTGTTTTGAAAATTACAAACACCTTACCTTTAAGAAAATTGTTTTCTTAAGGAAAATTGCTTTTATAAGGAAAATTTTTTTCTTAAGGAAAATTGCTTTTATAAGGAAAATCACTTTTATAAGAAAAACTATCCTTATCATATTTTCATCTAGATTTTTTCTTAAGTATAATATTCAGATTCATTTCTATTTTCTCGGAACTTCTTGAAACTTTGATATGAAGTATTCTGTTTTAGGATCCAAATTCTGGACAAGAAATGTAATAAAGGTTCACTCCGAAATCTAGAATGAGAACTGTGATAAAGTTTCATTCCAAATTCCGAATACATTTTTACTCCAGATTAAGGATACGAATCATTATGAAATTCGACACCAAATTCTCATTATGAATTCTGATAAGGAATTCTCATTAAGAATTCCAATGAATAATTATCATTACGAATTCTGATGAAGAAATCTCATTCCGAATTCCCATTACGAATTCTGATGAAGAATTCTCATTACGAATTCTGATGAAGAAATCTCATTACGTATCCTGATGATGAATTCTCATTACAAATTCTGATGACGAATTCTCATTCCAAATTCTTATTCTGAATTCATCTATTAAACAGAATCTGATCATCTTTGTTTTATAAACTCTGAATTAATTCAGACTCCGAAAAATATTTTGGTTAGACTCTGAACATTTATTCTTCTTACACTTCTATATTTTGTCTACTCTTTATTATTTTCATTACACTCCAAACCTTCACTCCGAAGCTTACATTCCGAACATTTGAGTTAGATTTCAAAATGATGTCGTACATTCTGTTACATTTGTTTTGTTATAAAATGATGTCGTCTATTTTGTTATAAACTAACTTTTATCTAAGTGACACGTGTACAGGTCCCTCCGATCATTAAGGAAAATATGACCGTTGGAGAAGGAGCCGACCTTACCTATAAATAGGAGCTCATTTGAAAGAGCTCGATACTGATGACACTGATGATAGATGAACAACTTGGTTTTGTGCATACATGCTGTTGAAGTGATTTCAAGAGAGATAGGCTCTTATTAACTCTCAAATATTCGTGCTACTCTGAATGTTGGTGATTAAATTTGAGGGCTTCCGGGGATAGGAAGACAGAGGTGTCGACTACCTTAAAGTTCGAGGGCTTCCTTGCTAAGGAAGATAGAGGTTTCCAACTACCTTGAAGTTGAGGGCTTGAGGGGATAGCAAGACAGAGACTCCGATCTTCGTATCGAGGGCTTACCCTGGTGTGGGTAAGACAGACTTGCATGAAAGTATAAATCAAGGGACCTTTATCCAAGGTTGTTGGATACCCTTCTCTTTGGGATAAAATACTTATATCTTGTTACTTGTAGTTTAACTACTTGTTTAATTTCCGCTGCATTTTGTATTATAAGGAAAGTATAACTTTCCTATACTTCTTTATTTGTACTCTGTTTCATTTAGATTCTATACGCTTTAAGGTGGAATCTTATATTGTAATCTTTTGTTAAGTTTCAATTTCTGGAACCATATTTCCGAAACCTTCTTTCAGAATCTCTATTCAAGTTTGCATTCGGTGTTAGAGGTGTTGTGAATTGGCATAGTTTAACTTTGTTAAACTTAGCCATTTCCTTTTCTTAAGGAATCTATAGTTATTCATAACTAACTTTAAAGGTTCCAAAGGAATTTTTAAAGTTTACAATTCACCCCCCTCTTGTAAATTGTGCATCTACATCACTATTTTGATCCTACAGCAACTATACGAATCCCACCACTATAGGCTAATGGATGGTAACAAGCACTGAAATTCATATCTAATATGGATGGACATTACTTAATGTACCTGTATTAAAACACAAAACCATCATCACAAAGATGTTTTGAGGATTAATAATTATATATGTAACATTTATAGAATAAAAAGTGCATGTAAAACCTCTATGTAGTACAAGAATATGAAAATGTAATAAAAAAATAAAATGGGGAAAAATACACACACAACAAGATTGATGTCCCAACCTAAAAGAACATTAAATTAAAATACTAACATATCCCAGCACTGAATCTCCATGTTCCAATCACCACACATGGTCAAATTCATTTGGATATCCCTATTCTCTTCTATAATGACCTCCGACTTGTCCGTATTATGTATAAGACACAACATGTGCTGGAAACTCCTATACAACGGTGAGTATATACATAAATAGTAGGATGAGCTGAAAGTAAATGGGGTACTGAAAAGATACATGATATGAATTGAAATATCAACCCATAGAAAGATATTAACAAAACACAACAACATGGATACCGATATATATATATATATATATATGATCAAAAAACTTATCCCAACATAGAGACAAAGGGGATATCTATCTCAAAAACTATCATAAGAAAAGGGTCTTAAATCAGTTCTATAGGGCGACCAATTATTCCCATCATCTTGCGCATCTATCCAAAGAAACATGCATGTTAATACACACCTTTCCACTGTGTTGCGCAGCCAAGGGGAAATAATCACTAGGTAGAGGACCCACACCCTGGTACAATAGGACAGTTCCACTGAATACATAGTTAGAGGACCCATGCCCTATCCTAGTAAGAATGTTCCACTATCATAGTTAAGTACCCATTCCATGACTCCATGTGAGGGTTCCACTCAATAGTAATATAGAGAAACCATGCCCTATCCTGGCAGGAGAGTGCAACTCTAATAGTTGAGGACATGTTCCCTTAATCTACAGGAGGGTTCCACTCAGTAGATAGATAGAGGAATCATGACCTATCTTTCCAGGACGGTTCCACTCTAATGGTTGAGGGCTCATACTCTATCCCATGTGGACTGTTCCACAATAATAGTTCATGGACCATGCCCTAAATCCATATAAGGTTTCCATGTGGATTGTCGATAGAGGACTCATGACTTTTCTCAGTAATAGGGTGCCATTCAAATGATTGAGGACCCATGACCTATACCAGTAGAAGGGTTCCACTATGATAGTCGATAGATGACTCATGGATTGTCCCTAAAAGAGGGTATAAATGTAATAGTTTTTAGAGGACCCATGACCAATCATGGTAAGAGGGTTCCACTATAATGTCTCTCATTATCCTACTTGATCACTTCAGTCACCTAACGTAACCTAATGAAACGTTTCACGATTAAAATCTATCATCAAATCTAAAATGATAAAATAAATTAAATAATAACCTTTAAGGTGGAAATACAATTAGGATAGGCCACTCACATGTAAAAATATGAACTCAATCAATAGAGATATGAGAGGAAGAAGTTTCTTAAACAAGAAGGGTGCATGACATGTAAGGGGGAAACACGGCTTGTGGTCCCACTCTGTTTTCATGTCCTTTCATCACCATTATATGGTTAAAATCCCATGTATCCCTACATGGCATGTAAGGGTCCAAAAAATCTTTTTTCATCCATATGGGGCCCTTCCCATGCTCCTGGTTTTGCATTTGTATCATGGTTTTTCTATGTACCTTGGTTGTGTACTGCGGTCATGTACAATGGTTGTGTCTGTGTACACAGACTTTGTTCCTAGTCATGCCTATGTCTATATACTCTTAGAGTACTTGTCATGTCTCCTTCATCAGGTTACATTGTGTTTGGGTACCCCACATAATGTGTGATATTTAAATTACCAGGAAATTCTACCAGTTGCATCCATGGGCATATACACCATTTTTTTTCTTAAAACTACATGTTTTGTAGTCAGGTTTTTGTAGAAATCCTAATATTCTCCGGTGTTCCAAATCTACCTACCCTACTGTAAAAATTACTTGTTCCTCAAAATAAATTAATAGGGGAATCCTTTTTTTATTTGTTACATCCCTTTGGGGGTTGGAACCTTGATTTCATAAATCCTCAGTGTTTCATCATATACATCACATGCCTCCTATCAATGTTGGTCGGTCATGAATCTCATATCCATGGTAATCATCACCCAAATCTCACAACAAATCCTAATTTTCAACAAATTAATAAATATATTTTCCACTCGTGAATCTTTCATGTATTAATGGGTATATTTGTGCATGGTTCCAACAAGAAATACTCGAATCACTACTCCATGTTCCAATGAAGAAGAATGAAAAGAATGGTGGGAAAATCATATAATCAAGGGTGAAACAATAATTTTTCAAGTATTATTTTCCAAAAAAATGAATTTGGGATAACTAGGGTTATAACCATGACACAAAAGTGATTAATCTAATAAAATAAATAAATATTATACATGGGTTCATGAAAAGACTCAAAATGAACAAATATTAATGGATATAAATTAATCATGATAAATCATTTAATCATAAAGGAAGAAATAAAATTATGAAAATACCTACCCCAAATTGGATTGTTTTCTGATAAATAATGCACTCTCTAGTGAATGATGAACATTTATGGTGTTCATTGTGTCTCGATTCACCTTGATATAGAGGTTATTCATCCTTTGATCCTAATTCACCAATTATAGAGAGTGACAGAGCCTCATCTCAATGATCCCATGGTTATGAAGCTAACCCTTGAGATCTTCCATAACAACATACTTCTAGATTTTTTTAATATTAGTATTTTTAAATTGAATAATTAAATTTAAATTCACTTACCAACGATCGATCCATTTTAACTTCTTGTGATGACCCATTTTAGTTCATGCTAATGGAAACTTTTTGTTTCATATTCAACTGTGGTATCATATTTTTTATTCAGTATTCTATTGAATATTTATCAAATTTTTCTTGAAAATTATTAATGCATAATATAAAATATATTTAATTTTTTTAATAAAATTAGTTCCTGAAACACTGAGCCTCAGAATCATGTCTTATCTCAGCACCTGGCTCAAAAAATATTAATTGATATATTTCAAAATATTACAAAAAAGGGTCTTTACATTCTCAGACTAGTTTCCAAAGATTATACTACAAATAAAAAGGATATTGTGTAAACTAATAGACTAATCCAAGGGTTTTCAATGAAAATGGACAATAATAACCTCTAAGGCCTTCGGAGAAAGGGATATATTATTCCATCAAAATGACACAGATAGATATTGATAATGATTGTGTGACATGTATTCAAGTTATCCATTAATGGATATAGAACAAAAAATTTTATTACTGTTATATTCTTATTTTTTATCAAATAAGCTTAGTATAATTATTCAACCACCACCAAAAAACATGGGAGTCAATATATCGTTGGAAATAGAAAATTGGGAATTTTTTGCATTGGAAGTATATAACTCTTCATTTTACCATATTTGTGTGATGATCCTCTTATATAAATTTATGATACTTCCTTTAGTGTAATTTTATATTTTTCTTGTTGTGGAATAACTTTACTTGTATAGAGAAAACGTACATTACTCATAGAACCAAATCACCCTATGTATCATAAATTGCTCTCTAATTCTACACATGTTCCAGGAGGAGGATGAACATCCCTTAGTATAATTATCTCAATAATGGATATTATTTCCATATGATAATGTGTATGAATATCATATAATTTATATTATGGTAAAGATAAACCTTGATTAAATACCCATTTTAATAGAATATACTGAGGTGTTTCTTGAAGAATTGTCTAGTCTTCCACTAAGATGTGAGGTTGATTTATGAATCACGATTATATGTAGATATTTTCAAATATCTAATAATATATGTATAATTATCATTATTTAACTTGAGTACCATAAGAGGAAACAATATGAGAGGTTAGATAGACAATTTATTTCCCCAAGTGATTTACCATGGGGTTCACTGGTCCTCTTTATCAAGAAAAGGTATGGGTCAATGTGCCTTGGCATTGATTATCGTGAGATCAAAATGATCATAATAAACAAAAAGTATCCTACACCATGGATTGATTAATTTTTTGATCAACTACATGTAATCCAGTAATTATCTAACGTGGATATTCTTTCATGATATTATTAAGTAAAGGTCTTGAACGAGGATGTCCCCAAGACTAAATTTCATACATGGTACGAGCACTATGAGTTTGTAGAAATTCCATTTGGACTCCATAATTCCCCATAAATATTCATGGACATGATGAATACATTCTTTATGGATTACCTAAACCAATTTATGGTATTTTTTATATATGACATTCATATCTAACCAAAAGTCAAAGAAGAGCATGAGGGGAATTTGAATTAGGTATTGATGAATTTGTGAAAAATTTGATTTTTGTAATGTATAATAAATGTGACTTTTTTGTAGAGAAAGTAACTATTCTACGGAATGTTATAAATTATTAAGGGCTATATATCGATCCATAAAAAAAGGTAAATAAATGTTGTCCCAAACCAAAAGTATTGATATAAATCAATAGTTTCCGTTGATCAGTAGGGTACTATCAATGATTTTTTAGAATCATATCATGGTTATCAATACCACTGACAAAGATAACTTAGAAGGAATTTATGTTTTTATTGAATGATGAATGGAAATATATTTTTGATGACATGAAGAATCTAGTAATCACTTCACATATTCTCACATTACCCGTAAATGGGGAAGGATTTTTAATCTACAATGATGTGTGTGTACACATAAAATATTAGAAACTAATATCCTATTCCTCAGACAAATTAATGAATCATGAGAACAACTACCAAACAGATAATTTATAATTGGATATAGTGGTCTTCACATTGAATATTTGGAAACATTATCTATACAGGGTGAAGTGTGACATATATACATATCAAAAAAGTCTCAAGTATATATTAAAAAAAGGAACTCAAGATTCCCTAATTGAGGTGGTTGGATCTAATAAACAATTATGATTATCCAATCCATTACCATCCTATAAAGATGAACAATGAGGTTGATGAACATAGAATAAATTATCCTACAAGAAAGTCAATGATGTGGATTGAAAGGGATCCCATTTTATAGGGCATTAAAAGGATGGAAATGGTAATAATAAAATTATCATCATCCTACCTTTATCAATAATTGATCAAACATATATTCTTAAGAAGATCATGGAGGCCCAAAAATATGATGAGGTGCTAAAGAAAAAAGGAAGTGATTATTATAAAGTTAAAATATGATAAAGATTTATTCATAAGGTTTGGAACCTAGATATGTGTTACTAAAAAATAGAACTGAAGAGGGAACTTATGGAAAATCCACATATATCATTCTTAACTATTCATCGAGGAAGAAATAAGATGTATAGAGTTATGAAGAAAAACATATTATGGGATAAAATAAATAGGGACATTGAATAATTGGTATCATGATGCTTGGTATTCCAATAATTCAAGTCTTATTGGTATAATTATAATGGTATGAAGAAACCATTTTCCAAACCAGTTTAGAAAAGGACTCCGCCTTACATATAATGGTATTATAACCATCTAGGTGGTAGTCAATCTCCTTAAAAAGAAATTTCATTTCATTACTATTAAGGAAAATATATCTCATGTACAACTCTCCAATATATATATAATAGAAGTGTAAAGATTTCAAGGAGTTCCACTCTTCATTTTAGCTGATTGAGATCAAAGGGTTACCTTCAGGTTCATGATGTTGGTTTAGAATAGTTGAAGTTGGGAGAAAGTTGGAGAGTGTAATCTAATTGCACCTGATATTTTCCAAGAGATGACGAAGAAGGTTCAAACAACATTCCATAATGTGAAATCCTCACATTGTCAACATAAACCCAATATAGAAAATATTTGATGATTCCTGGAGTTTGAGGTTAGAGTTAAGGTGTTCCTTAATATATCACCATGGAATGAATTCATAAGATTTTGTAATAGGGGAAATCTTATTCCAAGATACATTGGTTCCTTTGAGATATGTGATCACATTGGATTTGTGTACTATTGACTATAACTCCCACCAAACCTATCTTAATTACATGATGTATTCCATGTATCCCTATTGATAAACTACATTCCAAACCCCTCAGATGTAATGGATCCATAGGTGGTACCATTGTAGACTTACCTTTCATCTTAAGATAAGATGGTGAAGATAAAACATCATAGAGATAAATTTCTATGAAACAAGAAAACTCACCGGGTAAAAGTGTTGTGGAAGAAAAATAAGTTTTAAGAAGAAAATAGAGAACTAGAAGAGGTTTTTAAATATAAGTAGCCTCATATTTTTATTGTATGAAATTAAAATTTCAAGGGTTAAATTTTTAAAGGAGGGAAAAATGTAATAACCCAAACTATTATAAATAAAATTATATTTTTAATGGATTAATTATTGATCATGAATTATAGTTATAGAAAACACATTTAAAAATTTGGATATTTTGGATTGTAATATGTTATATCTTTTCTGACTTAAAAAATTGTTAACCATCATTACTATTGATAATATAGCCCTTATATAATAACAATTAATATTAGAATACTAATGGTTATGATAATGTCTAATTGTCATAGATAGAATAAGTGATGGCCTTAACCATTATAATCATACCCTATAAATCTCAATTATTAGAGAATTTAAGGGAGATGGAACCACTGATATTTTCCTATAAACAACCCAAATATGAGGCACAACAACTAAATAATGAGTGAAACATTTTATGATAAAATTTAATGCTTAATAAGATCATAGTCGAAGCCATTATCGCCAAACTACCCCCAAAAAGTTTCACCATCCCAAACCTTACCCTTCGAGAATACACTTGTCTAATAAGAAGTTATGTATCTAAGACCGAACAATATTAATTTTTATATTTCTAATTTTTTATGATTTGATGATTTAATTTATTTATTTATTATTATTTTGTAATAATTAAAAAAATTGATAAAAATAATATTTTAATATGATGAAACACAAATTATAATTATAGGAAATACATAGTTTCAATCAAGAAACTCTTTTGGATGAATTCAATAATTATTTTAAATAATTGCCTTTTAAAAATATTATTATTAAATAATATTTATTTAAATTTAAATGGTAATATAATTTTACGATTCGAAATGTAATTTTTAAAGATCAGAAACTGTTATCATCATAAAAACCCATATTTTTTAGTAATTGAAGTTTTTTTTAAAAGTGTACATTATTTTATTTAAAGAACTATGTTTATAAAATAAATATTATTTTTTAAAATAATACTATTAAAATTAGACAATGGTGAATATTTAATAATTTATTGAGACAACTGACTTTTTGGTTACAAAATAAATAATGTATAAATATTCAGTATGTATTATTATATCATAAAATCACAAAACATAAAAAAAGACTATAAAGAGAATTGATTACCCAAAATATGTTTAACCATTCAAATAACTTGTTATGGATGTTATTTAATTAATTATTTATACCCTTAATGAATCCCCAAAAATCTATATTAAATTTTATGGTTTTAAAACTGATTATTTTTAAACTTGGTTCACTTAAACATCTCCAATGGTGTTATTTTAAATAGATCAGTTCTTTTACTTATAAATTAATGAATCCCAATAAAATTTTGTAGAAACAAGGGTAAAAAAATTTCAGATGGTTTTTATTTTAGATTATTTTATCATATAGAGTCTGAAACCTATTTTTAGAAATTAACAATCAATCCCCTATATTTTTAAATAAAGTTCTACCCAAAATCCAATTTATATTCCCACAAAATAAAACAATCATGTTGGTAATATAGAATTTCCACTCTAGATCTCATAAAAGGAGTTCTTATGATCTTATGAATATTTCCAAATCTCTTATAAGTTCCCTCTAAAAGTATGTGATCCTTTCCATCACCTCTTTATTCATGAACCATATTTATATTATGCCTTTTTATTTCCATTTTTTCTTATTTGTGTATGTTGTTACACATCCATCATACTTTACTTATGACATCAAAGTGATGAGAGACCCTTTCACTCTCATTAAAACCTTATATTAATCTTTATATTCCCACATTTTTCTGCCAAAATTATCCTATGATTTTCCATGCCAATCATTTGTGTATTGAATACCCATCCACATTTCCACTCAACGGTATTAACATAGATGTACCTATCTATAATTTAATAGGTAGATAAATTTATTTAACCCAAACTCTTTAATCATGGTATTAAAATAGATTAAACACATCCTTATGTTATATGATCTATTTGGCACACATATGTATGTATATAATATGAATGTGATGGGTGGTCCCGGTATTATATTTCCCTCTAATTATTTGGGTTTTTTATCTCATTTGATACTATATATGGATGATGGGAGGTTTTCCTGGAAACACTGGGTTATGATTTCTTGGAGTTTTTCTTTGACTTCTGTTTATGATGTCATGATTTATGTTGTTGCCAGATTCTCATGTTTCCCTTAAGTTGTTATCTTATATCATTATTCAATGTTCAATTTCGTGATTATCACCCATATTATGTTACCATGATATACCTATTGACTCACTTGTACTAATTTTATAACATTATACTTTGATTATTCACTTATTATGATTTATATATCAACCATTTATTATATATGTTTCTCAGTTATCCTTTTCAATATTAAATGATCATGGGAATTTAATGGCATGTTAGGGAGTTTTAGAATATGTATTTGTATCTATGTTAATTTTTTTATGATATGTATCTAATTACCCATATACACTAGGACTCATGATCTCATAGGGTTCTACTAAGTGAATAATTATGTAATAAATCATGAAATAAATTGTATTAAAGATATAGGTTTCCATACCTATCACATGGAATCAGCTCATTCTATCATCCAAATCATCGTCACGACACCCCAATGTAACCACTATAATAATTTATGCCTTAAAAAATCTACCTCAATGGGATACTAACCTCTAGACCATATAGATCACCCATTGAAGAAATTCTAACCAATTAAAAGGCTAACTGTGATAATCATTTACAAGTAAAGGGAGAGGAATCAATAAATGGTGGTTAGGGAGATTACCATCCTCTCTAATATACATATGAAATATTTAAAAAAACTTTGTTGGAAAAAATAATATAAATAGGTAAAAAAATATTTTAATTTAATAAATACATCATTATGAGTCATCATAGTTACTAGATCTCAATTTTAAAAGGAATAATTCTGAAGAATGGTCGTAATGGTGTTGGATGCCTAAAAATATGTAATATTTAAAATAACAATAAGAACATAAAACAGGGTAATTTCTTGAATTTATAGAAATAAATAGTTATTCATTACTATGAATGATATAACTCGATAGTGAATCACCATCACTTAGATCCATAATTAGTGTTATTTTTTCATGTGTTATCAACGTGAAACATTATTTTTAGTGTCATCATTGATATATTCACATTCCTTCAATCTAGCATTAATTAAACTAATATATGGTCTCTCTCACCCTCTATAAGTGTATTTTTTTCCATTTATCATATTGGATAATCCAAGGTAGAAATTATTATATGTATTTTATAGGAGAAATTATGACACTAGATATAAAAATTAATTAATTAATATTATTAAATTTCACACCGATGACAAGAAATTTTGAGAACTTCGGTATGAACCAGAATAAAACCACGTATTCATTAAACCCTATAATTTTCATCAATTTTTATCAGTGTTTTTTACATTTTATATTTATTTGCAGCATATTGAAATTGTTCAATGACACGAAAATAAAAAAATAATATATTTATTTTTAATATATTATTATATAGTCTCTAAGATATGCGAAATTTCATGATGACTAACCGAACCATATAAAATAGTAATATTAAAAATATGTTATGTTAAAGGTTCAGATCACAAAAAATCTGGTTTCCTCATTGTCTTTATATATCTATTATATGGGAAAGATATATTCTAATAACTGGGGAAAAAATATCATTTGTGAGTATCATTAGTAGAAATTATCATAACCAAATTCACCCCAACCCCCTATTAGTGTATAAACCTATATTATGGAAAATAATATAATCCTATCCTCCTTAGTTTATCATAATTACAAATCTCATTGGTTGTTCTTTGTTTACTATTTTCATTTTCTTATCACCAAAAGAAGACTCACTTTATTTTCTCACATGTTTCATTATTATCATTTATTATCATTTTCTAAAAACGTATGTGGATAATACTTAATAAATATTTTCTAGAATTCATCATCAAATTGTCCAATGTTATTTCATTTTCCATATATATTTCCCAAGAATCCAAATTTGTTCATTATAGATAGATTTACCATCTTCTAGGAAACTTTCATCATTCTTGTATAATTAATCCTCCTTCTAAATTTTACTACCCATGATAAATTTCTTATTTATCTTAAAATGATTGATATATTACTCTAAAAATCAATGTAGTCATTTCGAAAACATTTATATCATCAATAATGACAACAAAAATGAAAAAAATTTATCTTCAAAAGAAATTTTTTTCTAATATTATTTTCATGTTGTCTATTTGATACGATGCCCTAATTTTATGAATGTTTTGAGTGAAAAGATAATTCTTGTTCCCACATAAAAGTTTGATTTGGTTGTGGGGTTATTACACTTTCTTTTCTACCCATATAAGGTTAAATTCTAAATTTCAAGTAATACTTTTTAGGAAAACAATATTATTACAAACATAGGTTTCTAGATTATTGATTAGATCTTTAATTAAGCTTATAGTGGATATATCTTCATATTATTTTAATCCATAATTTCAACTTGAATGTGTTTTTTTAAATATGTCCCTAATCAGAAAGATCCATTTCAACCCATTCTTTCTCAACTTTATGTGAAGATTTGTCTTAGGACACTTCTAGGATTCTTGAATTGACCTCCAACTCAAAAAATTCATATTTAAAGTGTTCTTATGATCTTAAAGAGATTTCAATATATCATTATTTTCTTTACTAAAATTATAATTTTTATCTTCATGAATATTACACTTTTTATTCATTGAATTATCAATATTCATGATCATTTTATTTTTGATAACTAATTATTCATTCCTGGCATATACAAAATATTTATTAGTTTCCCCTAGTTACAATATAATCTCTTAAAAGACATCAATACACCTAGTTTTTCTATAAAATTATTTTTAACTTATTCTTTAGCTAAAGATAATTTTCCTCTATAAAAATGTGTATTTTGATTCTACATCATCTACTTTGATTATATTACTTTATACTTTTATCTTCATAGCCAATGCATTTTAAAATGAATATATATTGATCTATAGATTTTTATTTATATTGATGATATCCTTGATGTACTCAAATAATAATGTGATAACTTGAAAAAATATCTTTTTAGAATAATCATTAATTTTAGAGTAGAAATCATTAGGTGACTCAAAAATCACATACTCATCACATTTAATCATAATGTTTGAAGAGAATAATTATAAACATATATTATAGATAAATTAACATTTTAAATTCCAAAAATTATTGGGGAATATTATAACTATTTTTTCTCTAAAATTATCTTGTTTAATTTCTTATCTTCACTATTCTTCATGTTCTTCAAGGCTTTGACATAAACCACCATGTTAACATTGATGGAGAATGATTCTAATTATCCAATCAAGTCATCTCAGAAACTTCTAAAAATATTAAATTCATGTATAGAAAATAAAAAAAATAGGTAAATAAAAAATAAATCTAATTACATATATAATATTAGTTATGAATCCACTTTATGTTCCTATTGATCATATGAAATCATGCTGAGGTGGGAGGGTTGAATCGGTGTGTCCAAGGTTTCTACCAAATTATTTATCACATTTTTTATTTGAACTTATTCTACTTTATGAATTAATTGGCCATTTATGAATTATTCCTCAAAAATACACTACATACAAGATAAAATTTAAATAGAGAACAAAACATGCTATTTTGACAAACTTCATCTCCGATGTTATTGACTACTTCCTTTCTATGATCAAATAGAGTCTGATACAAAGGTGCTTCACTAATATCATCAATTAAATACACATAGGGAGGGTATCGTCCATTTAATAACAAATTATTTTACTATTTTTTCCCTTTAAATACAATGTCTAATATCTTATATCAGACACAATACAAAATTAAAATGAACATCAATACATTTTATTATGTTTAAATATTATAATTCATGATAAAAATTAATAAATTACGATAATGGAATATAAATCATCATTAGGAAATTTAAATAAGGAATAAATACACAAGTAAATAAAAATACTATTAACAAAAAATATTTAACCTTGAGGTCTTACATGAATATCATCACCATAATCACTACTATAAAAAGATGGATAAAAATTAAAAAAAAAATATAAATTTTTGAGAGAGAAGAAGATGAATAGGATGAGTGGTTTTAGTAAATTTGTGGTTATTTATAAGAATATATATGGTTGTTTGGAATATAGGGCCATTAAAATTATATGGTTGTTGAACATATATATTCATTATAATTATAATATTTTTTGAAATGTATGTCCATTGGTCTTATTTGGACATTTGACTTATATAGATATTAATATTATCATTATGAATTTGAATAATTAAAGTGATAAATTATTAAAATTTGATGGTTAATTAATAGCTATTGTATTGGTGAGTATAAAAAGAAGTTACTAATTTATAAAATATTTATAGAAATGATAATAAATCGCATAAAGTAGTATAATTATTCTTTATGAGATTAATTTATAAGTGATTTTAAAAGAGGTATAATAACTAGTGTTTTACCAATACCAAGTCCCAAATGAATTTCAACAAGTAATGCTTAATAAAAAATGTCTGTGGGAGGATTTCATGATCGTAGAAATCACTACATGATCAATTCTAGATATATCACCTCCCATGACATCTATCATTTATTACATTTCCCTTAGGTCATATGCTAACATCTTATGGGATTTTTCAGTGGAATTTATGTTGATATAAACATGTAATTGTTAATAAATTATATTTATGTTTTTATTGTTTTTTTATTTCTATATATTAATAATTTTTCTGAATTATACTATTAAAAAAGAATCAATTAAATGGGTATTTTAATGTATTTAAAATATATAATATAAATTAATATTCATCCAGTAGTTATTACAAGGAAAGTAAAATGAATAAAATTATTTTTTCTTTAAAACCCATTTTAACATAAAAAACATTTCCCACCTTATGTGTTTTATATTATTATTTATTTTCATCACATTTATAAATTTAATATAATAAAATATATTTTATATTTTAAATAATAATTTTCAATATAAGTAGTATGTCTAATTCTATTTTTAGACACACAAATAAGTTTCTAAGGTAAAAGTTATATACCATCGTAAATGTAAAAGGGTTTTAAAAATAAATAAAATTTATATATTTTCAATGACAAATATAATTTAATTTCTATATATATATGTTAATAAAAATATCTACACTATTTCATTAAGTAATTTTTATGATATTGTATTAAAACCACTTGATATTTTAAAAATGATTTTTCCTACAAAAAAGTTATACTATATAATTTATTTTCTAATTCAAAAGTTAATTTTTATATATTTATAAGTTGAATTAGATAAAATTAAGTCCAAATATATAATCGTAATTTCATAATTTTTTAATATGGGTCATCATATATATTTTTTAAAAGTAATTACCAAGATATATATTTAAAAAAATTAACAAAGCTTAAAAAGTGGTAATCTATCATGGATTGAATTTCATTACATAAACATGAAACTTATGCATTATAGAATATCATTATTAAGTTTTTATGTCATAACCACATGTACAAAAAAACAATATTTACCTAAATAACTTAATTGTTATGTGATTTCATCTTTACCTCATACCTAGCATTAGTCACCAAGGAAATGTCACTAATTTTCACATATAAAAGGATGTCTCCTCCACCCACTCCAAACCACTGCACACCTTATAATTTCTATTTACCCCTACCAATACATACTAAAATATATCTATATTCAATGTTTAATTTCTCCTCACCACAAGAAGGTGTTTGAAGTCCTCCATTTTCAAGAGGCCCTCTAAGGGAAGAATCAGTCCCTCAAAGGGGGTATTATCCACCACCTAACATTTTCTTCTATATATGTTTCATCCGAAACTATTTATAAAAAATATTCAAATTAATAATACCTAAATAATATCATTATCAATTTTTGTAAATGATTTCCTAACAAATTTTTTACTTTAATTGTTATACTCACCAATTTATTATAGAATGTTCTTGTTTGGGTCTGTTTAATCACTTATCTGAACAAGACTATAAAGTTATATAATGGATGACTATGGAAACATAATTACTAGTGATATATGATATTAAATGTTTAGTCATGTTATGAGTATGGATATATAATGGTAACATACCAAAATTAATGATCTATATAATGTAACTCATTGTTATAACCAAATTATTCATAATAAGTTCATCATGAATTGAATTTTCACAAACTATACACATTTCATCCATTAAGTGAAAATGGAAATACATAAATAATTGAACATTAAATTCACTATATTGAATAATTTGGGAATGGTGGAATTAGTATCAATTTATGAGAACCAATATCATTTATACAATATATGTACAAAAAAATACTACCATTAGATTATAAAAATAAACTATAAATATCTAATACATGTATAGTAAATGTTTATAAGTGATGAGTATAAAGGGTAAAAACATGAATATGTTCTTAAAATTATTTACTAAGGTGGATATGTTTTTAATACAAAATTTTAGAGTATATCTGCAGGAAACTCATCCACTATCTGAATGTGCTTCACTCCTAAGGCAACTGGATAGAGCCCTATTTACATTGAAGCTTATAACTGCACATTAGAATTTGGACCTGAATACATCAAAAAATAATGATTCATTGAATTGCCCTAGTAGAATCTTTTCATATGACCTTGGTGTTCACAAGAACATTAATTTTTTAAAGTCTCATGAAATGATCTTCTAGTGTGCCCCACCTTATCACACTATTAGTCGATCAATGGTACACTGATATTTACTTCTGATGGAGGAGAAAAAACCTCATTCTGAGAAACACTTCAAAATATTCTCTAAATATGATGCCCCTTATTCTTCTTCCCATGTGAAAAATTGAAAATTTCACTAGGATGAAGAGAATATCCCAAAAATATAGTCTTTCTATGTATATATCTCTTACATAATAGCCATGTTAACCATATCAACATAGGCAAAAAACTATAAAATTTATACTTATGATCATATATTAGGATGCAATATTTTTAGGAATTTTTAATGATTTATCTGATCATTAATCTCTACCAATGGATTAAATAAACTTGTCAAAATGGTTTTTGGACATTTTCAACAAACACTATCCCTTTTGTATAGAGTTAAACTCCGTATAATTTTCCATTATTGAAGATTATGGGTAGAACTTCTAAACTTAGTGGGTATTGACGAATTTTCATGCCAATCCCACATGGTGATTCACCTGTACAAAAAATCCCCCAAAAGTATAATAAAAACCTAAAAATTAATCATTTTTCACTTCACCTTGATAGAAATATATGAATCTATGAAATAGAAGATCTAATAGATATTTTACATCCATTAATCCACCTCTTTAAGATCATTCATACTTTTAATGGATGGTAGATTCTCATGTAGAAATTCACATAATTGATCATTTTCTTCTCTAAGTCATGTCTATGCCTCAATAATTTGGTTTTGAACATGCGATGTATTCTATTCCATAGCTCTAACATCCCTCACGAATGCCTCTATAAAACTCATATCAAAATAAGGGTCCCTTGGAGGATAATTTCTCATTTAACACTCATAAGGACCCCTGGAAGAAATCTCTAAGGCATGATTCTACAAACCAAAGAAAGAATAAAATAAAAATATAACCAAATAGTCTAAGGTTAAACCAACAATAATACAAGAAGAAACTATATTTTTATTAAAACCCAACATATAAGTACACATCCTAATATCCCACGGTGACTTGAGGCTCTCTATTATAAGAGCTATCCAGAAATTCACCAAAACCTTCATCTCAAGTCCCAAAAATAATATATGATGTCCATAAACATCCCGAGACTAGGTATAACCATGATCTGATACAAAATATTCATGACCCAAATCAAGAAATCTATCTATCTTAGCTCCAAACCATACTAATGGAAGACATAAAGGATTTTCCTAACCCCCTTGAGAAATGATGGATTTTTATTCTTCCTTTACCACTTCTCACGGTGGGAATTATGTTGGACACGCTGTTTATAAGTTATATAGATGATATTTATATTTTATTGATACTTATTTAATTATTATATAATACATACCTTCATGCGTTCCATTTTTCGGGGAAACGATAACATTGTTTGTGGATGTACGGACAATCACCTCCTCAAAGTGATGTGATTCGTTCATGTTATACATGGATGTATGAGGGGATGGTTTTAAAAAAATAATGTGAAATATATGATATAAATATAATAATTTAATAATAATAAAACTATATATATATCATTTATTTTTAATTATTTTAAAATACAAAAATACATTGAAGTATCATTCATGCATACATATGGTATACCATCCCAATGAATGACCCATTTTATTTCTCATATCAAACTTTTATGGACTATTAAAAATACATATATAATGAACATATATGATATGTAAATTTCATTTTAAATTTTGTAGATGATGAAATGATGATCGAATTAATAGGAATAATTGGTATCCAGTTAAAATATACTCAACAAACTATGAAATTAAAAGTAGAAATAGTAAAAATAATGAAAGATTGTTAACAAATGGGTAACAAGATATTATAAGAAGTTAATATATAATATTCATAATTTGATTATATTTTTGGTATAAGTTAGTGACATGTTTAAAAACATTATAAAGTATTTTAATTGATGTTCACCTCAAATGAAATGAAGGGGAACATATTCATATCTCACTTTTCATTCCTTGAGGGATACACCATTCTCCTCATATACTTATTTTTTTGTGGTGTATCAACTACCTATTTTGATATAATATATCATGAATTATTTTTGGCTAATGGTATTTAATTTTTCATTTTATTTTATCTATTTCATGGGGATTATGATTCAAAAGTTACTAATAGTAATGGACTTCAACCTAATTTCCATTATTTGAGACATAATTTATTATTGTGTGTGTAATTTATTATATATTATGTACATAATGGAACTTTGACATGTAATATCGTTATTAGTTCATTCTTCTTGATATTTTCAATATCCATTTGAATTATTTCATCTAATGGGATTTGAGTTAAGTGTTACCCAGTGGAAAATAATTTCATAAATAAATTTCTTTTCCTTAGGTTATAGTACTTCCTTATTATCGTAAATATTCTAAGATAATATTTTTAATAACTTTTCACTATATATATTTTTATTTCCACTTTTTTTGTGAATTTAAATTTCAAACACATAATCTATTTGTTGGTTGATTCTCACATCAACGTTATGGTGTTTCTAAGGGTTTATATCACAATCTCATTTTGTTCAAGATTGTTTATACATGAATTCTCATCAGAAGAAACTATTGTTTCATCATTAAATAAATGCTTTCATTTTCATCTACTCCAGTTATTAATGACCATTATCAGGTAATAGTACTATTTTCCCACTCTTTGGTAGTTAAAAAGTTTTTGAAAACCTTTATAGAAAACATTTATTCATTTCCATATTTAGTCGGGGAAACTATTTTCTTCTAAAAATCCTATTTTTATAAAAAAATTAATTTTTCTAAACTATTCAAAACTAATTTATTAATGAAAATTTTACCCAGTTTTTATTTTACAAATTGTTTTCAAAGGAATTTTCTTGTCTATTTCCAAACAAGGAATTTTATTACCTTTTTCCCATGAAAATGGAATGTTTTTTACCATGTACAACATTTATTGATTTACCTACTATCCTTTAATTGAATATTACTTTGAAAATTTAAATGGTTACTTATTAAATAATTTTTTAAAAATTTTATTTTCAATGAAATGGTTTTTAAAAAAATCAAAATATAAGGATTTTTTCCTCAGGATTTTTTTAAAGTTCTTCATTTACTTTATAAATTATTGGAACAATTTATTTTTACTCCATATAGTATATTTTTTATTGATATCATCCTTATTATTCCAGTAGATTGGTTATGATAAATTTTTCCAAGGATACTATTGAAATTCACTTCTTTGATTCCTTTTTATTCCATATTTACATATTCAATTTCTATTGATCATTTGACATTGAATTTCCCCTAATTATCCATATAATTTATTATAGATATGTTTATTGCATTAACTGTATATAAATTTAACATATTGTACTTACTTTGACATGTTATATCATGAATCTTATTATTCTCATGATATTATATGTTTCATTTAATTCATTAGGAATTGTGATTAAAATTCATCAAGATGATATGGGACACTTTGGAATGTTTAAATATTATTTTTCTCAAGAATGTTTTAATGGTATTTAAATGGGATCTCCCCTCATCAACATCAATAACCCTTATTGTTATTTATCCTCCACTATAGAATGATTGAAAATTATATATTCATATTTTAATAAAAATATTTGATTAATAATATTATTTAAAAATTAAATCAATTACTCTATGTTAAGAATTATTTGAACATGAAGTGATAGGTGGGGTTCAAACATTATATTGCCCCTTGATTAATCAACATGTTCTCATGAGAAATATTAGTTTCACAAATTACACAGGTTCCTAGCTATATTTTTAAACTATCCTATGAATGTTCTTGAAGGTATAGGTATTCATGTGACTCATACATGAAGTCAATAAATTATACATTTCATTAATTTTGATTATTTATTATTTATCAATGAATTTTTTCATCGATATATGAATGGACTCATTTAATTCGTTGTTAATTGATTAAATTGAATATGTTTCTATTATTTTACATTCCTTATTTATTATAACTTATATAGTTATTTCAATGGCTTATGTATTTAGTTATTACCTTTCCATATTTTTTATCCATTTCATTTATTGATTACATGGAATTTGTGTTCAGATATTACCTTTTTATATTGAAAATTCTCATTCATTCATTATTGATTCCTTTATACATGACCCTTACTACCCATTTGAGCTCACTATTATTTTTTCCCTTACCTAAGAATCCGAGAAGTGTATTATGAAATATATGAAAAAATATCACAGATGGAATAAGGTTACCTTTGAATGAATAAAATAATTATATTTTAATTAGTCTATTTATTTGTAATACTATACTTGTGTATGTATCTGGATTACCAATACAACTAAAATATTCAATCCTTTAGGATTTTATTCCTTTTAATCATTCAAATATAATGGTAATATACAATGGTTATAGGATTACTAGGGTGAGGTCTCTATAGTTTCCATCAAAGGATGATTAGTAGCGACCTAGTGAACTTGATTCATGAAAACATAGACTATATAAAAAAACCCTAAGGTAGAATTTTAATATATGTATTGAAGAACATCATAGAATTTGGTAAGGTAAATATTATGTGGTTATTCCTCGAAATACATCATTTTCTTGATACTATAAGAGGATGTAGTTATATCATAGATGTACCTAGTGTTAAAAACTCTGACAAGGTGTGTCCTTCTTGACTTGAACGTAACCTAGTATAGGACAACAGGCCTTAAAACACACCTAGTTTGAAACTCTCATGAGATACACCTAAGATAATACACACATTCATTACAAAACATTATGATGGATTTGAATGGATAGTGATAATGGATGGCATAGGATAAACTGGGGACCAAGGAAGGACTAATGCAGAAATAAAATAGATTAAGTATTTATGTATTGAGGTTTTATTAGAAACATCATTTATACGGATATTTATTGATTAACATTATTTCAATTATGTCCATCCAATTTATTTTGGAATTATATTAATGTAGTTTTAGAAAAATAAAACCTATATTTCAGGTGACAACCCATAATGTCTAGAAAGGCTATAGGTCTTGAACTGAGGATTGAAGGGTGATAAGGGTTTAATTCCTACCACTAAACTACACAATGCTCTAATTAATATTACAGCATTTTTAGTTAAACAATTTTATGAATAAACATTAATGATGAACCTACAGTGATAATTTTTACATTTATCTATTAATATATTAATCATATTGGATTTGGAGAATAGTTATAGAAAAATGGAAAGGCTTTATCGGACTTACAATCCATTAAGAGTTTATTTTAGTTCTTTATGAATCAAAGTTAATTTTTGGGTTAATTAGAAATTGATCAAAGAAAAAACACATAGTGAAAATTATGTTTATAAAAATATGTTATGTAATTATATTTCCTTATATTTTTGGGAAATAAAAGAAATACTCAATATTAGGAAAATGATCAATAAAATTAATAATACCTTAATTTATATTGAACTGATTGTTTTATAAATCCTTAAATATTTATGAATTTGAGTCCCTCAACTTTACATTTATCATTCACATGTATTTTTGTTATTGAACCCAATCACTATCTATTATTATTTACACTTTTCCACAAAGCTTATATTTTCACTTTCCACTAATATTATCCTACATAGAAACCTAGTAATATTTTATTCTACGTGAACTTTATACTTATCATTATCTTATATTAAAGTGGAATTTTATTAAATATTCTAGAAATTTTGGATTCCAATAAAGAAAAATAAAAATTGTAACCCCTATATTTCTGAGATTGATTTTAAATTTTGTGGATGTAATTTATTTATTTATTGGAGAATGTAACACCCCGATATTCTAAAGTTAGAACACTATATTCAATAGCATGTATGAAATTCCACACCAAGAGAATAAGGGAATATAATATCCTAATAATTTACAATATATTTACTATTTAAAATAAATTAAATCTATGATATGTCTGTCAATTCATATGATACTGAGTTATCTTGCGTCACACGCAACAAATAGTTTCTTCATTAACTTACGTTACACACATGATTGAGTTTAACCAGGAAACAATATATCATTAAATTATTATTATTTAATATAATAATAAATAACCTTGACATTAAATAAGTGGTTTTTAATATGATTAAATAACTTATTAAAAAATATTTTATAGGTTACCAGTTAATTAGAAAAGAATATAAGAACCAATTGAATATAAAAGAAATGTTATTCTTCTAATAAAGGAGTTTTAACATGATAAATTAAATTAATTAACATTAGTGATTAAGATTAATGAAATATTTATATTATATATTCAATTTGATATTTTTCATATTCATCCTATAGTTTTTATAATCATAAGATAAGAATAAATCTAGTTTTATTCTTAAAATTTTAATTTTTCTAAAAATGCCAATTTTACCCCCTTTAACGGATAAACAATTATGAATCCAATTTTTGAAATTTTTCTAAATTATATATGTTTACATAAACTTATTTATTTTAAAATTTTAACATAAAATTAATGATAGGGTGATTTTTTGGTATTTTTCTTTGAGGATTCCTTTTTTGATGAATAGTGAAAATGATGAATTTTAATTCAAAACTGATTTTTCATCTAATTTTTTTATAAGGTTAAATAATTTTTTTTATTCATTATAAAGTTTAGTTAAATTAACCATACCCCCATTAATCCATGTAGGGTTACTAAAATCAATTTTTCATTTAATTGGATATAAACACCCAGAAAACTTTTCAGCATTTTACATTTAAACCCCTCGTTGTCATCTCGTCTACATGCTTAATTTTAAATTAATTTCTACCACCTATGTAATTTTAATTTGTAAGAATTTATTTTATATTTTTAATCAGAATAATTTCTAATTTCTAATAATTTAAATGTGGTTTTAAACCAAAAATATGAGTGAATGTAATTAAAATTTAATATAGTGATTAAGATGAAAAGTATCTTAACTAGGGAATAAACCATAAACTTAATAGACAAAATGACCTAGAAAATTATCACAAATATTATATATATATATATATATATATATATTTCTTCCATATGATCAATTGGATATAATTTATTTTATTATTGGAAACAATTTTAATAGAAAAAATGTGGGTGGAATTCCCTCTTTCACAAATTTAAAACAATGCCACTCTTCCCCTACATTAAAAAGGCACTCGCCCCTCCCAATTAGTCACACATTTCAAAAAAAAATATCACCTATAAAATACTCAAATAATCTCCAATTATCTTTACACTAAACCTATAATACGCACCTTGTTTATAGATCATTCCAAGTAATCCCTTTGGTGAAAACCAAAAGGAGTTACCTGAATAAGAGGTAACATCCTTCTACATGCTCTTCTATTTTTTTTTCATTCTCCACCCAATATAATATTCTTAAACATGCTTATATAATAGACTAATTTTCGTAAATATAATTATATTTTTTAATTCTAAGGGTTCGACTGACGCTTACACACAATTCCATCTAATGGGTTACAATCTTACCATTTATGTGTATGGAGAACTACCGCCTTATGAAATGATAATAGTTCATTATTCTTTTACTACCTATAATGGTGGGAATTATGATTGAAAAACTATTTATATATGATATATATATATATGTTATTTATAATTTATTTATACTTCTTTAATTCATATATATCACATACATTCATGTGTTCCGTTTTTTTGGGGATATGATAACATTGTTTGTGGACATGTGGACTACCGCCTCCTCAAAGTGATGTGATTAGTTCACACTATACATGGAATATATTTTGATATTTTTTTTATAAAATAATATCACATATACAATATAAATATGATAATGTATTATAATATATATATATCATTAAATTTTAATTTTTTTTAAAATATGTTAATGAAATGGAAGTAGTGTTCATGTGTAGGTATAGACTATTATCTCTAGGAATGGTTCATTTCATTTCCCAACACAAAATTTAATAGACTATTTAAAAAATAATAATATACTGAATATATATTATATTTACATAATGGTTTGAATTATTTATATTATTAATCCATGATATAATTAATAGGAACAACAAGTAACAAGTTAAAACATACCTGACAAACTAGGAAATTAATACCCCAAAGAGAGAATATAATGGATGATTGATAACAAACGAGTAATAAGATATTATAATAAGTTAATATATGGTATTATAAATTCATGTATGGTTATTTTATAAATTATTTACATGTTTAAAACCATTATAAATGAAGTTTATGAATGTGCTCCCAAAAGGAAATGCAAGGTAAGGGATTCTTGTCTCGGTTTTCAATTAGTGACGCATACACCATTTTCACCACTTATTTTTGTGTGGTGTATCTACTGACTATTTACATATATTATATCATGAATTATTTTATATTCATGTTATTTAAAGTTTCATTTTAATTCATCTATTTCATGGGGTAATAATTCAAAAGTTAGTTAGTGGTAATGGACTTCGTCAGAGTTTCCATTCCTTCATACATACTTAGTTATTGTGAAATTAATTTTGTTATATATGGTTTATATATTTCCATAATGTCATGTGATTTCATGATTCATTCATTATAAATGATATTTTGAGTTTCAATTTCAATTATTTATTCTAAGGGGATATGAATTAATAATTACCATGTGTAAAATAATTTCATTAACCAATTTCTTTCCTTGGGTTATACTACTTCATTGTTTTCATTAATATTATAAGATTATGTGAGTAATAACTTTTCATTTTATATCATTTTATTTCCCCTTTTTATGTGGATTTATATATAAAATAAATAATCTATTTATAGGGTGATTATCACATGAATATATTGGTATTTTTAATGGTTTATTTTACAATCTCATTTTGTTCAGGATTTTTTATACTTAAATGTACAAAATATTAAATTTTTAGATTAATGTGGATAGGTATCTCATGAACGAGATCATGAGAGGTGGTAGGGTTCTCCATGATTCACATGGTTTGGTGGTTTTGGAATTCAGTGTGTTTTATGGGCTTGGTTGTACTCTGGGTTCGGAGGCATGGGTGCTCCTTACTGACATCATGGTATGGAGGAGTTTTGGTTTTTAATTGTCCGAGGATGAGTTGGATTCCAATGTCCTAATGAAGATAATCAAAGGGATTTATGAGGCACTAGGGTACATGGTTTACGTAATCAGGAAGTGTTAATTAGTGGCAAACAATGGTCATATTGTTCATCACAATTTGAGGTAGGCCAACATTATTGAAAATGTGCTTGCCCATATTAGGACTATGGACAAGGAGATAACCATTTGTGAAATTTGGGGGTCACATACCTTGAAGTTCTAGTCTTTTATTCTTTGGGATTCCCTTGGGTTTCATCACATTCACCCCCATTGAGGGTTACTTGTATTTCAGGTGGTGTTATGCCACCATCTTTTACATAATAATAAAAAAGTATGATTGATGTTCAATAGACCCCTTAATTTTATTCTCCTCGGGTTATTTATAACCCTTATTGAGTAATAAAATCATTTTTTACTCTTTGGTACTTAAAAATGTTTTAGACTATTTTTTGGGAAAAAACATGAATTCATTTATCTCTTTATTCGGGGAGCCTATTTTCTTCTAAAAACCCCACTTTCTAAAAAGGTTTTAAAAAATACTTTTAACACGTCCAAAAATATTAATTAATGAAATTTTTATATCTTTTGGTGTTTTAAAAATATTTTAAAAAGAAATATTCTTGTTGATTTCAAAATAAGACATTTTTTAACCTTTTAACATAAAAAGGAATTTTCTTTTTTATGTTGAATAGAATGTATGAATATACCCACCATCATTTCGTCAAAGCATCCTTTAAAATTTTAAAATGTTAATTTTTAATGATTTTTTAAATTGATTTTCAGTGGAAATATTTTTCAAATGGGTTTTAAAAAAAAGGATATTTTCCTCAAGAATAAATGTTTTTATTTTATTTCATAAATGAAAAAGCCCTTTATTTTTACTTTACATGGGATATTTTTATTGATACTATTATTATTCTTCCTCTGGATGGTTTGTGATTCATTTGGAAAGGGATAGTATCAAAATTCACATCCATGGTTACTTTTTTAGTCCCCTTGGAAATATTCAATTTCTTATGATCATTTGACATTGAATATTCCCTAATTATCCATATAATTTATCATAGGTATGTTTATATCCTTAACCATAAATACTTTTTACTTACAGTGATTACTTTGACATGTTATATCATGAATCATTTTATTCTCATGATATTCTATGTTTCATTTAAGTCACGGTGAATTATAATTATAATGTTTCAAAGTGGTATACGAATCATTGGAAGTTTTATTGATTATTTTTCATCAATATTTTTTTAATGATCAGTAAATGGTATCTCCATTCATCAACATCAATAATTTTTATCGTTAGTTATCCTACACTGGGGAATTATTGATAAATATGTATGCTTATTTCAATACAAATATTTTATTTGGAATATTTTTTATTAATTAAATCTATTAATCAATAGAATGAATGATTTTCATAGGAAGGGTTGGGTGGACCCTAGAAATTATATAACCCCTTGATGCATTGATAGGTTCTAATGATAAAAATTTATTGTAAAAAAAAAATAGGTTTCTAACATTAGTTTTAAACCATATTGTGGAAGGTATTAATGGTATAGTATTTCATGTTCCTTGGAAAGGATGTCCAAAAATTAATCATTGCCTTTATTTTTATTTAGATATTATTTTTCCATGAGATTTTACCTTGGCATATCTATGGATTCATTTCATTCTCAGTTTATTGATTTAATTAGATGTATTTCAATTATTTTCCTTTTAAATTGACGATTCCTTATCTAGTTATTATAATGGACCATGTTTTCAGTTATTACCATTCCGTATTATTTATCCATTCTTTATATTTATTACATAGAATGTGTGTTTAGTTATTACCTTGCCACATTAACTATTATAATTGATTCATTATTGCTTCTGCTATACATGACCCTTACTGAGAATTTGATCTCATCCTTATTTTGTTTTCCTTCACCAAGAATCCAATAAGTGTACTAAGAATGATATAAAATATGTCATAAATGGAATAAAGTTATCCTCAAAAGAAAAAAATTAAGTTTTATTATTATGTTTATTTTTAATGCAAGAGTAATGTATATATCTAGTTTACCCAGACGACAAAAATATTTAGTCCTTCGAGATTTGATTATTTATAATAATTATAATGTAATGTTATTAAACACTAGATTCGGGCTTACTAGGATTGGGTCACTACACAATACCTTGGTGAACAACCTTGGTAATGTGGTATTACGAAACCTCAGTGATGAACTTTTGTGAGATGCTTAATAATATCTCTCATTTGTACTATATCCAAATTTCCATTTAATGATTCATGTATTTTTAAAAATGTTACGTATCATGTGCTTATTTTTTTCATATTCTTATTTTATGCCCCAAGTATAACCCTGATATGTTTTGATATCATTGTTTTTCCTTTATTGAGCATCTGAGCTCACCCATTTCTTAAGTTTCTATTTCCCCACATTAGAAGATAACTAATATTTATAATATGTCTCGAATAGTATCATGTGTATAGATTCTGTAGGAGATGTTTAAATATTTTTAAGGAATAAGAAGTTGCAAATATCACTACGATAAAATAACCCTTTAACAGGTCTAAAACTACCCATTATCAACTCTAGAAAAGTGATGATTACTGATGTGAGATTAAAATCCCATGGATTTTAACATTACATTGATGAGAAAATATAAAGGACACCATTTATTAACTATTCTATTTAGTGGAGAAAATTGGATCCTTTATCAGTTCTCTTACAAGCACTAATAAATGTTGTTCTTATAAGCACTTGTAAAAACACTGATAAAGGAGAACATTATTAGTTCCTTTATAAGAAATCAAAAGGATACCATTATCAGCACATATATTATCATTTAAAAGGGAATAATTTTCATTGCTATAAAAGTACACTGCAGCACTAGAAACAACACCAAAAAGTAGCACAATTAGGAAAAAACTATAATTATAAATGAATGAAAATTTATAAAAAAATAAAACAATAAAACATAATATTATATTAATTTCTAAAATTGATTTATAAAATTAAATGAGTACGTACAAATTTTCAAATAAATTGAAAAACATCAATGTTACTTTGTCTTTTTCCCCTGGCCCAAAATCTTGCTATTATTGAACAGACTACCCCTGCCATAGTAAAAGCACACACCTATATAAGAGAAAAAAATATTATGTTATTAATAACATAAAAAAATAAATTAAAAAGAAATTTTTAATTTTAAACATAACTTTGAGTCATAACCGGAACACTATGTATCATATTTAGTTGTGGTTGATTCATTCATGTCACGCTAGTTATTGTTTGTTTTCAAGTGTTATCTATGTGAAAATAACTATGTATAAGATAAAAATTATAAGTAAATTAATTAATTAATAGAAAATATAATGATGGCAATGTAATCCATTCTTGTTTGATCGGTTTTGGTGATGGGGTGGCCATTTTAAAATAAAATGACACATAAATATTAAAAACATGCACATGGAGTCATACTGGTCACGTTGTACATCTGATTGAGATGAGGACGATTTCTACACATCCTAAATGAATTATAGATCATTTTTATAATGTAACAATAAAATTCGAATTATTTTTCTTTGTTTTTAGTAAATCACTTTCCTTTTTTACTAAAATTCAATTTTAAATAAGAAACATACACTTTGAGTCTTATCAAAAACATCATGTTTCAGTTTGATGTGAAACTAATTCCAACACATAAAAAATGATTAATGAATATATTTCATAAATTATCAAGATAATCTGAGCATGTTTTATTATTTTTCAATGAGTGAGACATGTTGAACTAAAATGTAAATTTTAACCTGATAACGGACAGTTTGAGTCATATCGGGCACATCCTGTATCGATTGAGGTGCATTTGTTTCTTATACAACAAAAATAAATTATTGATCACTTTCCAAAGTATCAAAAAAATATGAATGTGTTTTCTCTAGTTTCAATAAGTTACTTATCTATTTTACTAAAATTAATTTGAATTTTAAATAAAGATCCACACTCTGAGTCATACTGGTTACAAAAATCATCATATTGAGGTGTGGTTAATCTGTAAATGTCTCAAAAGGATTGTGGATCGTTTTCATGATGTATCAAAATAATAAAAATTTGTTTTCTTGGTTTTGAGTACAGAACTTATGTTTTTCACTAAATTATCATTTTAAACTGGAAACATGAACTTGGAGTCATACATGTATCATTTTGTGTCAGTTTTATGTGAGAATAATTTCTATATGACACTAATGGATTAGGGATTGTTTTCTAAAATTATCAAGGTAATATGAGCGTGTTTTTTCTGTTTTCAGTTACTGACACTTTTTGAACTAAAATGTGAATTTTAAACTGATAACTGAAACATTGAGTCATGATAGGAAGATCATGTATCTAATTGAGGTGTGGATTATTATTATACATCAACAATAACTTAGGGGTAATTTTCATATAGTATAAAAACAATATGAATTTTTTTTCTCGATATTGAGTTTTTTAGTTATTTTTTTAAGAAAAATAATGTCAATTTTGAATAAAAAGACACTCTTGAAGACATACCAATCACAACATGCATCAGATTAAGGTTTAGAGTACTCTTACACATCCAAAATGACTTCTGAGTCATTTTCAAAGATTATCAATACAATCATAATTTTTTCTCAATTTTGATTTTGGCTCTTCTGTTTTATAAAAAAATGTCATTTTAAACATAAAATACATACATTGAGTCTTACGAGAAACATTGTGCATTGGCTTGACGTGAGAATAATTCAAACACATTAAATATTAATTACTAATCCTTTTCATAATTTATCATGAAAACCCAATCATGTTTGATTAGTTTTCAGTGAGTGAAACATTTTGAACTAACATCTCAATTTTAAACTGATAACGGACTATTTGAGTCATACTAGGGACATCATTTATAATATTGAGTTGTGGATAATTTATATACTTAATGAATGACTTATGAATCATTTTCAAAAATTATTAAAACAATAAAAATGTGTTTCTTGTTTTTGAGTCAATTAGTTGTCTTTTTTACAGAAAATAATGGCCTTTTTAAAAAAAAGCCACACTTTTTGTCATACCGGATACTCCATGTGTCAGGTTGAGGTGTGGAAGATTCCTATTCATTGAAAATGAATTATGGATAATTTTACTAATATATCAAAACAATATGAATGTGTTGCATTAGTTTTGAGTATGTTACTTGTCTATTTACTAAAATGTCATTTTAAACATGAAACACACACTTTGAGTCATACTGATCCCATAATGTGTTAGTTTGACATGAGAATAATTCCTAAAAATCAAAAATGACTTAGGAATAATTTTCCTAAATTATTAGGATAATCTATGCTCTTTTTTTATTTTCAGTGAGTGAATTTTTTTGAACAATAATTTCAATTTTAAACTGATAAGAGACACATTGAGTCCTACCAGAAACATTCTGCATCATATTATGGTGTGTTTGATTATTAAAAATCCAAAATTTATAATCAATATATTTTATAAAGTATCAAAACAATATGAATTCATTTTCTCAGTTTTGATTACATCACTTTTCTTTTTTATTAAAATTAATCTCTATTTTAAATAAAAATATGTACATAGTGTCATACCTGTCACACCATTGGTCGGATTGAGATTCAGATGATTTATAAATATACCAAATGACATATATATCATTTTATTAAAGTATAGAATCTATATGAATGTTTTTTCAAGGTTTTGAGTATGTCACATGGGTTTTTTTTCTAAAATATCATTTTAAACCCGAAACACACACATGGAGGCATAATGGCCACATAATGTGTCTATTTTATGTGAGACTAATTATTATATGAGATAAATTACTAATGAATTTTTCCCCTAAATTATCAGGACAGTCCGAGTGCATTTTATTGGTTTTATGTTAGTGACACCTTTTGAACTTAAACATCATTTTTAAACTAATAATGGACACTTTGATTCATATCAGGCACATCATGTAGCAGATGTTGGTGATGTTTATACATACACATTGAAAGTGACTTATGAATCATTTTCCGAAAGTATCAAAACAATCTGAAAGGGTTTTCTCTATTTTGACTACATCACTTGTCTTTTTTAGTGAAATTAATGTCAAATTTAAATAAAAATACACACTTGGAGTAATATCAGTCACAATGTGAATCATATTGAATTTTTTTTAATTCTTATATATCATAAATTAATTATAGATTATTTTACTAAATTGTCAAATCAATCCATCTATTTTATCTTTATTTTGATTGAATCACTTGAGTTTATTAATAAAATATTCTTCTAAAATTGAAACACACACTTTTAGTCTTACCTGTCACATCAATTATTGATTTGATGGGATACCAATTCCTACATGCCCCAACATAATTAGGGATAGTATTGTAAAAGTATCAAAAAAAACTGAGTGTGTTTTCCTGGTTTTGAGTTGGTATATATTTTTTTTACTAAAATTATTATCAATTTAAAATAAAAATACCCACTTTGAGTCATATCCATCACACCATGCGTCAGACTAAGGTGTAACTGATTATTACACAAAACAAATAGATTATTCATAATTATTTTTAAGTAAAATAAAATGAATTATAAATAATTTCCCTAAATTATTAATACAATATGAGTTTTTTTCTCCATTTTTAGTGAGTGAATTGTTTTTGACTATAATATCATTTTTAAACTGATAACAAACACTTTGATTCATACCGGTACTATTGGGCAATAGATTTAGGTGAGGATGATTCCTACACATCAAAAATGACTTATATAATTCGTTCTTATTGTACCGAAGTAATATAATTTTTTTCATTTTTGATCATGTTAGTTGTCTTTTCACAAAAAAACCAGTGTCAATTTTAAATGAAAAGACACAAAATTAGTCATACAAGCCACATCGTGAATCATATTTATATACAGAAGATTATTTAACCTCCCAAATAAATTATGAATAATTATCCAAAATTATTAAAGTAATATGAATTTATTTTCATGGTCTTGAGTACATCAGTTTTTTTTTAATAAATCATCATTTTAAACTAAATACACATACATTGCGTTATACTGGTCATATCTTATGTCATTTTATATGATAATGATTTCAACACATCAAAATTAATTGTGAATCATTTTCTTAAATTATCAAAACATTCATTGTGTTTTTTCTAGGTTTTTATGGAGTGATAATTTTTGAACTAAAATTATTGTATTAAACTCATAATGAAAACATTGATTCATACTAAGAACATCATGTATCATATTTATGTGTGACTCAATACTACAAATCAAAAATGTCTTTTGGATCATTTATATAATGTATCAACATAATATGAAAGAATTTTTTCAATGTTTATCATGACAGTTCTTTTTTCTACTATAATTAATGTCAACTATAAACAAAAATACACATATGAAGTCATACCAGTCATACCATGCATAGGATTGAGGTGCGGTCGATTAATACATATCCAAAATGACTTATGGATCATTTTTATATTATATCAAAATAATACAATTGATTTTTCTTGACTTTTAGTACATCAATTTTATTTTATAATAAAATTTATTTTAAACTAGAAACACATAATTTGATTTATACCATTCAAATTATGGGTCATTTTTATTTGACACTACTTTCTACATATAAAAAAATATTCTGTATTTTTTTAGTAAATTATCAAGAAAATATAAGTTTTTTTCTTAGTTTTTAGTATGTCACATTCATTTTTTACTAAAATTAATATCAAATTTAAATGAAAATACATATTTTTAGTCATTTTGGGTGAACTATGCATTAGATTGAGGTGTGTTTGATCCCTACACATCATAAATGACTAGGGGACTGTTTACCTAAAGTATCAAAAAATAATAATTTTTTTTCTCATTTTGGGGTATGTAATGAGTGTTTTAAACTAAAAAGTAAATTATAAACTGAAAACATATAGTCCAATAAATGTCAATCACATTGTGTGGTTGATTTATTATGTGATATTTTTTTCTTTCAAATATCGAAAAATATATAAATGAGAGAAAATTTTCCATTTTGATTGAAGAATAAACCTTACATTGCTCCCAAACACTTCACGTTTCTAGACAGATGATGTTTCCTCTTCCAGCAAAAAGGAAAATTATCCATTGTTTCTATCTAATTGCATTTTTTTGAAAAAATATGGCTTCACTGAAGATCTGTTAAAAACTAAGTAGGTATTAGATAAAAATTATATGTAAACAAACATGAAAATAGTATATAAATTGACAACAAAATCAATTAAATAAGTAGTTTGAATTCACCTTTTCATGATGGCTATATAAATTTTTTTCCCATTTACTTATTTTTAGTTTCTTAGATTCAACCTCTAATTATAGTATCTCATGACCATGATAATATTCAATAAAACCACCTAAACTATAATTAAAAAATCCACCTAAATTGGAAAACAATTATTATATTAGTAATTCTAAAAATAATTAAATTAAAAAAATATTTAACTAATATGTTACTTTTATGTACAATGGATTAAAATTTAAAACATTAATATGGGAATGCCTAGGAACAAGAAGTTTTATAAATATTTTGAAGAAACCAAGGAAGTTATATTTTAACTCACTAAATTTATTTGATATAATATAGATATAGGTAAATGTGGTTCAAATCATTAGGAATGTGTTTTCATAGTTGTTAGTATGTGATGAGTGTTTTAAAAAAAAAATTGAAATTATAAACTAAAAACATATAGTTCATTACATATTGAGAACATTGTGTATCAAATGAAGGAGAAGATGATTGAATATGTGATGTCTGGTTTTCATTTAACCATATGCACCAAGCAAGGAAAAAAATCACCATTTGTATGGAAATGAAAACCAGAAGTTTCCTGAAACTCCTTATCCAAAAGCAACATTTTATCTCATTATTGGATTACTATAGATGATTGAAGTAAAAAATATGACTTCTCAATAGATCTACGATAAAAATAAAGAATTTCTGGATATAAATGATAAGGAAATTAACATAAACATGGTAGAATAATTTTTTAGAAACAAACTAAATAAGTAGTAGGAATTTACCTTTTAATTATCATATTAAATGATTGAATCATTCTTATTGACGAGGTATTTTATTCATGATATATATAAAAATTTACAAAATAATTATTAAATAAAATTGATGAAGAAATTAACATAATAATAGATAAAATGATGAGAAAATCGAAAAAAGGAAATTTGTTTTTGTTATATATCATTGAACTATAATAAAATTATTCATGATCATATGAAACTTATATAAAAGGAGTTTATTCAATCTAACATGATCCTAAATGAAAGTATGTAAGGAGATCAATCCCAACAACATGATATATTTAACAACATTCCTATAACATAACATTGATGTATTAAAAAAATTCCAAAAAAAACATTATCCTTTTGGGATGGTGTAAGATGCATATATAAACATTTCCCTTATTATTTTCTACAAAAACAACTTTCACAACACATTATATATTCCTTGAATATGTGAAACATTATTGTATAAATGTTTTCTTAGAAAACATTAATTATTATTGTGATATATTTAGGGTTCATTGATTGAACTAAAATAAATATTTACATTTGATTTTTTATTGAAATTATATAATTTATATTTCCATTTCACTATAATAGTGAGTAAAAACTCCATGATTAACCATTTACCTTGATTGAGTTAAATAATTCAATATGACCTATTCTGTATTTAAAAAAGACACTAAAATCTATTATAAACTTATCATCCCATTTTGACAGTATTTCACAATAGTATAGACCTTTATAAAATCAAAATGACACTAAAATCAAGTGTATCTGTTATGTCTTAATGTATTATTATATAGATTAGTATATCCTTCTAAATATTTAGTTTGATGATAAACTCTAACATAAAATCAGCTTTATTTTTTCATAAAAATGGGAATATCCCTATTCTGATGTATTTTTTATTGATAATGGTTATTATTTTTTTATTAATGTGCTTGTGAACATGCATAATTTTACAAAATAAATCTGAAAATTCACATTATATATGAACTAGTGGATGCATTTTTTATGGTAATCCAGTGAACAAATATATACGTGCATAATTTGGATTCGTTTAACACCTCTACTCATGTAATAATTGTGATATATTTAGTGATATAATGGTTGTATGATTTAATTTCACGTCATTTTCATTCAAAAGATGCAGTATTAGATAATAAAATTCATTAATATAAACTTGATGTGTTGCTTGTATAGATTTTACAATCATTTCTGATATTATATCATGAATCTAATTTATGATTGAATCGCTAAAATAATTCCACAACCTACCAAAGAGATACCACTATATTATTCATTTCTGAGATTCATTATCCATTCAATAATATTTTTTATTTCTATATTTTTTTAGTGTTTTGGATCAATCTATAAACTTCTTTTTCAAAGGAGTAATTATTTGGATTTTCATTGCTTTATGCTTTCATTTGATTTTTTTCATTTTTAGGGATTTATTCCTAAAGTAGTTTCTTTTTATTAAATGAAAATTATCTTTTGGGAATATCACTCATAAATGACCACAATCTATCAATTATAGTTATCCTCCTATAGTTTTCTCATAATCCTTCTAGATTCGGTGGTTGATTACACACATATTTATTAAAATTTTTGATGTACCCTGTATACCTATTTGTTGATTGTATTAGTGTTTTTTGTCTCTTAAGTAGATATTAGAACCACTAATTAGTACATGGATAGCTTATATACTTTGGGAATATGTCATCTTTTGGAATTTCTTATGGTTTAAATGTTTCATTATTGTTTTTAATTACACTTATCTTCTTTACTACTTCAAAGTGTGTTCTTTTTAAAGACTGTGATGGCTCTTTCTCTTCATTAAAATAAATGGATTTTTTGCATGGTGTATGGAATTGACCTTCTTTTATGTTTGTATGCATGCATCCATTCATCTGTATATGTTTTATTAATAATATTCCAAATATATAATTTATATTTTTTTGACGTTACCTAAATAATTGAATTTATTTATTATGAATCAAAGTATTTTTAGTGTAAATTTGGATATAAGAATTGAAACAATGTTCTTATTTTGGTTATTGTATGCTACTAATAGCCTTTCTTTGTAGTATAGAGAAGCCACAGGAAAGAAATTGCATCTTTTATTATTGTTGTTCATTTTTTTTCAGGGGGATGGGCTTTTCTCAATGTTATGTAATAATCGATAGTATATAGAATATTCTAATAGAAATTTTATTCTATTATAATAAATCTGAAAAAATAAGTTTTGTTTGGTTTTCTTCTGAAAAAAATTCCCCCATATAAATTAATGTACACAATAACTTAAACAAGTCGTAACAAACATTATTTCTATAAGAAACCTGAAACACTTACATAGTGGATATTATCTTTAGTGACAAGTGTTGGGTGAACTTTTTAATAGTTATTCTCAAACATTTCCATTATTTTAATCTCATTCTATTCCATTTCCCAATAATTTTATTATATTTATAGCAGCGCATTGTATCCTCCTCCACCTAAATCTCTTCATGTGCATCATCCTCCCCCTCAGTCTTCAACTCCACCTCAGCCTCCAACTCTACCTCCCCCATTTCCCAAATATTCTATTATTTGTAGGAAAGCACTTCTAAAAAAATTTATTTCCTCTATTATATGTCTCATTGAAAAATAGATCAAAAATAATATATAATCATTCTTATAATATATCTTGACACCCCAATACATATTTCTAATGTCATAGACCATATTGGATCACAAACAAAGAAGGTAATCACCTAAATTTATTATGAGAAATTTTCTTATGCCATGTATGTTTTCCACTCATCTCTAAACAAATTTAATTATTCTTTTGAGTATGATGGTTGTCGACAAGATTTTCAATACTAAAAAATATAGACAAATAAATGATTAAGAAATATTTTTAATGAGATATTAATTACCTTTGGAAATTACCTCTTCATAGATGCTGGCCTTTTCATGGTTTATGATCTCTCTAATTATTTTGAAAACATAATATCCATAATCGTTTCCATTATCTTGATTAATACACTATAGATACACTGAACAAAATATGTAAATCGTTTTGAAGTATTTTTTGATAGTTAAATATTTCCCAATATACCTTAATCTGTTTCCATTTTAAGTAATCCATGGGCTTTTTATATTTTGTCACCAACTCCATTCTATGATGTATCCAAATTTAGTGAATGACCTGTTATTACAAAATTATTTATAAAAAACAGACTAAAACATATAATTTGAAGTTTTTCCATAATATTTTTATTTTAGTGTATTAAAAATTAACAATATATATATTGCGTGGTCATTTTGTGGGATATCCATGCATTAATCCAAAAAAAATAAATATTTTTGGTGTCAAGATAGACTAAAATTAGTGTATAATGCTATATAATAAATGTAATGAAATAATTAAAAATATATTACATGTGATCAGATTATAGAGTTTTACACTTACTTTATTTTCATAAAAAAGAGTCTGTCATAATTTATTTTTCTAAAATGAATTTTAAAGCTCATATTTCTTCTTATCAATTTCTTCCTTCCCCAAAAACATCATAGGAATTATATAGGGATTAATGAATACAAATCATGCTTCACTTGGTGTTCTATTTAGGTAATTGTAATATCAACACCTAAAAAAATATGAAGAGTTATTAACATTAATGAACATATTAGATCACCATTTAGACATGTATATTACAAAAAATATACCTTTTATATGTATTCACAATTGAGGCTCCCAGTCATTCAAACTTGAGAATGCCATTTATACTATCAAGACCAATTGTATTTGTAATGAAAGAACAAAATATTTATTCTTAATAGGGAATAATATACATATTTATATCTTTAAATGAGGTCTTTTTTTTGAATTTTTAATGATAATAAATGATTATGTGAAATAGGCAGGGAGATGGTACTCCCAGATTTTCATTTTGATTTCATGGTCAATTCACTAGTTTTCCTCGATTCGACTTTCTATTTTACCATTTCTTAATTCATCTTTAATACCATACCTCAATTAAGAAATTTTTTCATAAATATTTATATGTTTTTATATGAAAACAAAATTCATTAAAAAAATACCTCATATATCTTTATAATATTTTGAAGGCCATGCTTCAAAATATAGAATATCATCATAGAAAATTGTAATAACTAGATCATGAAGCATAATAAGAAACTCATCCATTGGATCCTTATCTACTTAAATCCCCACAGTCATGTGATATTTTGAGATTTTATTATTATTTAGCTTTTCTCTCATGATATTATACAATATACACGACACAACAAGGCGGTCCATGAATGTTGATAGGTAGAAATCTCATATAACTTTACCCTGTAGAATTTTAGTAATATAATGTTTTCAGAAGCTATTTAATTCACATTTAAAAGAAAATTTAATGAAAATTTTGATTACCTCAGGTAAGTTATGTAGTTTAGGGGAATGACTAGCCTCAAATATAATAGGGTCATTTGGTTATCTATGTGTGGATCTTTGTTCCACTCCAGGTTCGCATTTATCCATTCTCATATATTGGTCTTTCAAATTAGAATTGAAAATAATTTATTGTAAAGAATCTACTTGTGTTTTTAATCATTTCTTCATATATTATTAATTTTCTTGTAGTTTTTTATTCTCAAAATATGTTCTGAGATACACTTAAAACCCAAATCCTCTAACAAGACCATATTCTTCCAGCCAATTCGAATCTATTGAAATTATTTTTTATTCTTGTATGGTCATTGTTGATTCTTATGTCTAATGTTTATAAAAAAATATATAAATGTAAATATAAATTTTTATGTAATACTACTATAAGTAATAAATAATTTCTATTACTTTAAACTGATACATGTTTGACATACTGATTTTTGTGTTTTCAAAAACTATTTTCCCTAATTTTTTATATGAGCCTTCATCCATTGCACATGATATGAGATAAAAGTTTATTTATATTTTGATTCAACAATTTGTATAGAAATAGAGGAACATAATTTTCTTTATATCACAAAAAAAAATATTATTCATTAAAAATTCATTCCAATTTATTCTCTAGTGAAGCGTACCACATCCTTACTTTGTAAAAGGGGTAGATTGGTTTTTATGAACATTTGTTATTATAATCACTCTTTTTCTATTTCATAAATTTACAATTATTAATAAAATTAGATTAAATAAATAATTTGAAATAATATATTATCGACTATAATGCACCGGAAATGATTTCTCATCATGATGATAGATTAAATCGTTCCACATTTCTTAGTTTATAATGATTTTCTAAATAACTTGTGGGTGGGGATTTACATTCCCCTCAACATCCCAAATATGTAACATGGTAAGTAGAGTCTGAAAGCCTCTATGGGATTTTATAGTGGCCATTAAGATACATTTGTTATAGAAATATTCTAAAATAAATTAACTCTATACCGAAGAATAAAAATTAATTCAATGTTTCATTATATAATTATTCGGTAAAATAGAGAAAGTTATCTTAACATTTACTTTATATCAACCCAAATATTTTTTGTCATTATAGGATTTACATGGTACCATGAATCTATATCAATAAATACATTCATCCTTGTTTTGAACCCAAAATAACTAATGATCATTGATTTGTTGGGGTCAAAAGATTTTCTGCATTGATTCCATCCATCCACAAATTTTATACACATACTTCATTACATGATAAGTTTATTTGATACTATGATGTTTCATTTTTCTTGTTTTTTTCATCAACATGTTTTTGATCCCCTAATAATTCTTCAGGTTCAGGATTAATAGTTTGTTCTTCCCCACAATTTTTAACAACAGCATGTGAAGAAGACATTATTTGTCTTTATGAGTAATAAAATATTTAATTTACATTATGTTAATGAAATATATAAAATATAATAATATGTGGAAAACCAAAGTATATTAAAAATATTTTACCCTTATCATTGAAATATATTTATTTTATTAATGTTTAATGGGAATTGTATCCTCTATTGTGAATCAAAATACCCTCACTGTGGTCCCATCTATGGTACAAGACATTTATAATAGCGGGACCGACATGAACTGATTGTGATCATCCAATGAAAGGGTCATCCTTGATGGAATTTTCATCTGACCCTATAGTTATTTTATTCTCCAGAAGTACAATCGACCAATTCTAGTTTTCTATATCTATAAATAAAATATATTCACAACTTGTGATTACATTATGAAAAGCTCATCCTTTTCCCATTCCATAGTAAAATTCAACTTCAGGAAGCGCATTTCAAAAAATTTCAATACACTCCTACTATCATCCAATTATCAATTGGAAATTGGAACTTTAAATATTATATCATCCAACTAATATATCTATTCAATAATGGAAAAATATGATATATTTTCATAAATTTGAATTCTATCCTTTGAACTAGATATGTGCATTGCTTCTGTCATAATTGAAACTTCGTAATTTTTTATTATACTGTAGTAATTGTGTAAAATTTTCTAGAATGTATAAATAGTGATTAAAAAACTATTATATGATATAACATTTGTAGTCTGTCCCCCGGATGGTCATCAAAGTAGTTCGGTAATTGAATTCATATATTTAGATAACTCCTTATAAATTTTGACTTAGAAGCATCCTATTAGTTATTGATTTTGGGTATTTGAGATCCATTCTTCATCCCTTGATAGATTCAAATATTTTTAAAAAAAATTTATGTGATTCAACATATGGATCAACATCTTCAACATTATGTAAAATGTAAAGGTGAACTTCCTTCGACTATGTGATGGTAATTGTAACAATATCTCTTTAAAAAATACCTTCGCCTATAAGGCATCTGCTATGATAAGAATTTTGAATACTAATGTTTTCGTCATATGAAAGGTATGTAGTATTGAATTTAATAGCTTCCTAAATAATATATCATTCGGTAATACAGTATTCTATCCATCTTTGACTCTTGACTTACCCATTCAAAATCTTCAAGTAACGTTCAGTGGGGTACATCAATCTGTAATGGACATGAACACAAATTTGAACCTCTCTAAACAAGTGAACCATAAGGTGGACCATTATATCAATGAATGGTGCTGGTAAGAACATTTATAATTCAAATAATATGACTAAAACTTACTTATTCATTATTGGATAATTCATTTGGTCTATATCATTGTCACATATGCCTTTGAAAAATAATAAAAATCTGTTTAATTTACGTCATGGATTTTTAGGTAAAATGGAATGTAAAGAAATGGGAATAAAATATTTAGTCAAAACATAACATTTGTTTTTTAGTACCTATAACTTCAAATTATTCATTGACATTACATTCTTGATTTTTTATTAATACATCGGTGGAACTTTTACACCATTAACGATAAAAAGATAAATTTTAATTTTTCATTTTTGGATAGAGTGTATGCTGCTCAACGAAGAAACATTTCTCACTTTTCCCTTCATCGGTTCCAATGCTTCTCTTATACATGTTTCAAAAATGTCCAACATAGAATTGATGTTATATATTTCTACAAGAACATTTAGTAATGTTTTAATAACACTATCAAATGCAAATTTTCCATATGCATGACTTTAAGAAAATATATGATGTATAAAAAATTCCAATAAGGTAATTCAATGAAAATTGATCATTTTTATCATCCTGATTTAGTATGGATTTTTAAAAATGGTTTATCAAAAATAGTGTTAATATCTTTCACATTATAAAATATTTGATCACTGGTTAGTTGAGACGTTGGGGTGCCTTGTTCAGTATTCTTATCAAATGTTATTATCTAGGATTGATATTTATATCATCAAGGTAAAAAAATGATATCCTAAAAACACAGTTTTTGAGGAATATTTCAACCGAATTGAGTGTGGGAATTCTTCATAAATGGGACACACAACATTCTTTAAATGATATAGCTTAAAAAATTTCGATATCATTATGTAAAACAAGGCCCTTAACGTAAATTATTCACTTCTATATAAATCATTCATTTTAACACTTGTATCCCACATCAAATTCATATCTTCAATCAATATATCCAAAAAGAAATTAATATAATTACCAGGTTTCTTTGGTCCAGATATAAGAAGTGAAAACATAATTTATTTTCACATCCTGAAAAACCACTGAGGCAAGTTATAATATACTAATATGACATACCTTATAATGTGAGTAATACTCTATACTCCAAAAGTAATTCTTCTTTCTATAGATAGCACAAGATGAAGGTTTCTTGGCTCATTTTCAAATTCATGATACTCATAATCAATTTTCTTCCACTATGGAGAATTTTCCAGAGAACGTAGGTTCCCATATTTAATTTCTTTTAACTTCATTCAATATCAATTGTTTTTTGGTTTCATGACATGCATAGAGTCTTCTAAACAATGGAATTATATTAATGTATCATACAAATTTTAAGGACTTGATTCAATTTTCTTGTATCGGCATATTCCACACTTATGTAATTTTATGAGTGATTCAGGGTCCATGAGATAAAATATGAAATTGTTTGTAAAATCATGTATTTTTGTACAGATCATTACAATTGAGTATAGATTTTTTTAGAATCTTTTATTTGAAATGGGTGTTCATTTTTTTCTAGTATCATATAATTCAAGAGACAAAGTAGTTATGTAAATATCATGTCATCCCATATATTGATTCCTTTAATATTATATAACTTTAATATAGATAAAAATGTTGGATATTTAGTATAACTAGTTTATAATGGTCTCTTAGAATATCTATTTAACATCCCAAAAAACTTTGGACAATCAAGAAGGTCATCTTCTATAAAAATTTTTGTTTCTTCTATGAATTCTCCACCATCATTTTCACTAGTACTCATATAAAATCATCTATAAACCACAGTATCATCCTAATCAATGTCCACATTAAGTTATTTCCATTGTTTAGTCTAATATTTATAGATCTGACCTATTTGGGGAAAATAAAAATTCCCTTCTAATTCTTACAAAAAAAATTTCTTAAATAATAAATATATAATCCTCAATGATGGATTTGAGAATTTTTTATGCGAGATCTATTGCAAACTTGAAAAAAACATTAACTCCATCTTCATACTATTTTTTAAAATTATTAGATTGAATCCATTTTCTATTCATATCTATCCTATTATGTTAAAAAATTAATTATTTTGAATAAAAAATAATTAAATAAACATAGGATATTATTTATCAAAGGTGAATGTAATAGATAATTGATATAAGGGGAACCCAACATTTTATTGTTTTAAATAATTTCAGTATTTATTGTTGGAAATTCGTAATTGAATATAAAAAAAGTATTAATACACTATAGTAGGTGCTATCTAATGTATTCATCCAACACGATCATTAGTGCCTAGTATGGGATGACTACTAATGACAGTAGATCAAGAAACATATGTTCATGTCCAGAAGAGAATGTAGATGTCTAGTAAGAATCAAAATATAATAACTATTCTAGAGATTAAAATGATGAGGTTGAAAAATGTATCCAAAAAATGTTTTAAATCACAACATCTTAATTTCAAATTTCAAATCAAATCTCAAACCACTATCAATAATCTAAAGGATTCTTTTTGAATATTTAAGTCCCCTATTGAAATCAATTTTTTTAAATTTCTACATGAAAATCACACAATTATTTTCAAACCACATAATAGGATACATACCCCCTTTTATATAAAAAATTTAAGCATTAAGTGAAAATTTTAAAAACATTTTAAAAATATTTAACAATAAATTTAATGATTAAACCCATTTCCATTGAAATTTTTAATCATTGAAATTTTTAAAACATTATAGGTTCACTTTGAAATCACTTCATGATATTTAAAACACCTAATCCATTTTAGTTCATTTTATGGGAAACTCATTTTTTTCATTTCAAACCCCATTTAGACATTTAAAACCAAATTTAATTTTCCAAAACTAAAATTTAAAAAAAGTATAACCATAAAAATTATAAGTACTCCACCACCCAATCTAAAGAAAATCATGATTATTATACATTTTATAAACATTTTATAAATCCTCCATGAATAAAATATTTTTCAGAAGGCAATAGTAAATAAATAATATAAATCATGATATTATTGTCTTGGACTACACACCTAAATATCGAGCATACTATGGAATTATTTAAAAATTAAATCAAGGGGATATTCATTTATCACTGAAAAATTTCATTAAATATGACAGAAGTTTCCACAAATCCAAGATTTCACAAGGAAAATAATTTATTCAAGAATCAACAAAAAATGGTTTTACAAATACTCATGAAATTAAAAAATATTTTCCAAAGGATCAGGAGCTATTAGACAAAGTCTGTGTGTGATATTGGTTTTCGGAATGATTAGAATTTATCTAAGTGTGAGTCAAATTGGAGGTGTTATATTACCTGTAGTGATAGAACGATTACCGATATGGGTTTTCTTTACCAAGGAACCAACCAGGAAGTAACATCAGGTTTCAAGATTGTTCATTTTTAAGGTGTTTATAAGAACATTAGATGATTTCCTCTATTTTGGATTTGTGAAATGGAGATGGGATATCTCATTGATTGGTGAAACTAAACATTCTTTGTTAAAATTTAATCAGAGGAGGACCGAATAATGTTTTTACATGAGTTTGTCTAGCGCACTACTATAAATTAATCATTTAATAGTGGTAGAATTTAACAGTTCTAGAAACAAGAGCTCTTAAATGGAATATTTATCAGCACTAAAGAAAGTGATGATAAATCTAACCATTTATCAGTGCTTTTCTAGAACTGATAATTTTCCACTTTATCCACACATTATTTTTAGACTTGATAAATGGTACCCTTTGTCAGCCCTTTATTTTTAGCACTGGTAAAGAATAAGTTTTATCAACGATTTATTTTTAACGCTAAAAAACAGCACCCTTTATTAGTATTATATTTTTATCACTCATAAAGGAGCCCTTTATCAGAGTTTTCTTCACTGATAATGGTCAGAATAAATAAAATTAAATAATGAAATAAATAAATAATAAAAAATGAGTTTGTAAAAAAATTATTACAGATTTTATTAATTAAATAATTATTGATAAAAATTAAAAAATTGATTATACTATATATAAATTTTAAATTTTAATAAATATTTTTTATTAAATATATAGATATGGAAAATTAAAATTAAAAAATTTAAAATTACAAATAAGTAACTTGATAAAAATATTAAATTTTTTATTAATTAGTTGATTGTTGATAATATTAACAAATATTAGATATTATATATATATATATATATATTAATGTATATAAATATGATTTATATATTGAATAATATTTAGGGCTTTTACATTAAATAGTCATATATTTAGTTAATAATGTTTTATAATAAAAAAATTAATATGAATTAAAAATAGTAACTGATTGCATAGAGTAATGGACATATAATTGAATGTCGTTTGATTTTTCAATTTAACATAGATCAAATGTGTGTTATATTGATTTCTCATATATTTAATTAATGAATTTTTATATATAATACACACACACAATACTTATCGATTTTTTCAATATTAATAAAAAAAATTAACATATATGCACTTAAAAATCTATATTCGTTAATAATGTTAAAAAATATTTACAAACAAATATATTCATAAAAAAAATATTTAAAAATGTAGATACTTTATTTATAAAATTTATTTTTTTATAATTATAAAAAAATATATATTATGTTAAAATTATTTATATAATTATAAAATAATAATTATATCAATTTAAATGATTATAATATTTATAATAAATTTTCATAAATAATGAATATATTTAGTATATTTATATTTATATTTATATTTATATTTATATATAATTATACAAATATATATAATGATGTAAATATTATTTTAAAAAAATAAATATATAATTATAAATAAATAATAATATATTTATATATTTATTAAATTATAATAAATATATTTAAATAAGGAATATATTTACTATATGTATATATATATATATATTAAGTATATATATATATATATTTATTTATTTATAATTATAATTATAAATCCTTTATCAACGCTTAAGTAATAAGCGCTAATAGAATTAATCTTTATCAGCACTTTCTTTAGAGATAATGAAGATGAGGCTTTATTATCATTAAAAAGAACTGATAAATACCAATAATTAGCAGTGCTAAAAAATTGATGATAAATATGACTTTTATTAGTTCTTAAATAATAAGTGCAGACAAAAGTGTCCCAATCTAATTAAAAAAACCAAACCTGTTGCAAACCCATCATGATATCTGATGCTTTCCAGAGAAGTGATCCATTTTTGGTGCTTCACCTTGGTAAATTGAAGCTCGTATCACACAAACCCACCGCCTCTAGTTGATCGAATAGTTTTTGGAATTTGATGTTCGGTTTCAGTTAGGGTTTCTAAAGAAAACATCAATGCTTTAATATAAGGGTCTCATATTTTCTTCAACCTAACAAGGTAGACATGTATTTTCTTTTTTTGGTTCCAATTTGCTTTCTGTAAATGGAATTTCATGATCTGGATCTTAGGGTTTCTAGTTTTCCTTTGTAGGATCTAATTTTATTTCTATATTTCCTGCTCTTGTTGTTGTATTCTATTTTTATTTTGATTATGATCTTTTTCATTCTTGACTAGTATTTAGGATATCCTTTTTGTCATTTTTAATTTTTTTTTGGATGTATTTTTTTTCTACATCTATACCCTAGATTTTTTTTAATTTCAAATCGATTTCATTTATAGGATCCACAAAAATTGATTTATCAAACAAATTCCTTGTCTGATGATGGTGCTAAGAAGCAATAGAAGTTGGTTTTATAAAATTTATGTAAGGAAATTGATTTATTTAAATTAAGTTTTAATATTATGATGTAAGGGTTTTTCATTAAAATTTTATTTTATCAGAATTGTTTTATTTTATTTGTAGAGAAATAATATTAAGTTTAATACCATATTTATTTATTTTGAATGGATCTCTGTTTTCAAAAATTATTATGGTGTTGTAATCATTTTACTATATTGTGATATTCTTCTATAAGGGTTACATATATTTTTATCAATATATTTTTATTTTATAAAGAAAATACATATATATATATATATGAAAATATATATCTTTTTATCAATTTATATGTGTTTTCAAAACTTATAATGTATTGGTGATTTTAGAATTATTTATTCACAAATAATAGTATTGGATTTCAAAATTATAAATGAATTATATTTATTTTTATTAAAAAATATGTTTAAATGTGTATTTTTTTCATTTATGTGTATTATAAATTCCATGATATATATGTGTGGGTGTGTGTGTGTTTATGGGATAGACATTTCAAGGGTTGTGGGTTTTTTCTCCATTATTTCCGATATATTTTATTGATGTGTATTATTATTGTATTCCATCTTCTTTATAGACCACACCTTAATCTCAAGGATGGTTCAATATATATTATATGGCCTCCCTTTAATCCTTATGTCACTACATCTTTATTTCCAAAAAATAGAATGGATGTTATCAAATTATATATATTAGAAATTATCTTTAGGACTTCATCATTTTAGGTATATATATAAATTTTCTATCAATATATACATTTAATTAACATTAATATAACTTATACATAAATAACCATTAAAATATTTTAAACTCATTTTACTTTAAAAATAGTAAAAGTAGGTAACTATTTATACATTTTTTGAAATAAGTATTCATTCCAAAATTTAAATAATTATATTTTATACACAATATAACAACCCTGCTTTTTAATACACACTTAAACATGATTGATTACGTAAAATATTCAATTGATAAAATATAGAATATCTATAGGTCTAGTGTATTTGTGGATTATTAACATTACATAATGACTTAAAACACAAAACACAATATCTTAATTGAAAACTTACTTTACATGACCACTACATTCCCTCTTACATAGCATTGCATGAGATAACTTGAGGACATGCATAAGAAAGTGAGAGCTCTAAATCCCAGTAAGGGAGTAAACTAGGAATAACATTAAGAAAACAATAAATGTTAGGAAAAAATCATATCAATGTATCATAAGAGAAACTTGATCATAAAGGCATGATATAGCATTATTATAACAACATGGAAATGTGAAAACAACACTAAACATGGTATTAGCATGAGACAAAGATAATTGCACTTGGAGCATTAGTGACCCCTCATTGAACTTAAATAATCATTATTAAACCCTAATTTCACTTAATGTATCATGATACTAATCTTTACCCAATGCCTTGGAGTGCTATCGGGGCACACCCTTTATAAAAATTTCATTTCATTCATAAGTGTTCCATATGGATCATATAAAATAGATTCATAAAATATCATAATTTATTCCATTATAAAGGAATGTGAAATTCATACATGAATCTCATTAATCAATTAGTAAATGTGAATAATGGTAAATACCCTTGATAGAGAAATGTTCATGGTATTTACTACACAATGACTTTGTCTTGTAAAATTGCCTTGTAATTTCGACAGCATAACGACCTGACATAAGAGTTCATAAAAAATTGTTGACGAGAGATAAATGGGTATCTCATAATATTCACATAAAGTGGAAAGTAATTGGGTTATATAGATACATTTTCCAACATATGTAATGGATTTTATTTGCATAATCTAAAAGAAGATCTTGAATTTAAATGAGGAGAGAGAAATCCCTTACTGAATTTCTGCATAGTTACAGGTGTATAAGGGAGGAATTATTTAGAGATAAAGGGGACTCTCATCATTTAAACATAAGGACGGAAGTATAGGGGAGGTGATAAATCATACCCCAAAATTTTTAATTGAAAAAAATGGTATAATAATATAGTGAAATTTGGACAAAAATGAGAAAGGAAGAAATCTCTTACAGAATTTTGGTGGTAAATGGTATACATGGAAGGCATTTATGAGAGAGAAAGGGGTATCTCATCATTAAAACACAAATATTACAGTATAGTATAGGTGTAAAATCATACCCCAACATTTATAATTTTAAATAAAAGTTCATAATAATATTAAGAAAATTTGATAAAATGAGAAAGGAAGGAATCACATACTTGGATGTGGGATCCCAAAGGCTTGGGAGAGGTTTGAGAAAGAATTATTGGGAGCATTGGGAGCCTTGGTAGGATTATAGAGAGAATAGGGATGGTTTTGGTCATGTTCAAAAGGCTTTGACTGAAGAGGATGTGGGAGCATGGGTGGATTTATATGGGAAAGGAGAGAGAATTCTTTATTATTTAGGTTTTGGCCACCACACATTAAACTAATCAAAACCACAAACCAACCCATGGTTTTTCCCATGGTTTATGCCATATGGGAGTGAAAAATTATATTTTATAATGACAATGGTAGAAAATTATAAAATATTAGGATTTCTTATGTGGAGGTGAGTCACATTCTCAACGAAATCATTTTAAAAATATAAAATGTTTTATAAGTCGTGGAGTGTCCACTAAAGATTTGTAAAAATACTAAAATCACATTATTTTAATTTTAAAACATATATTGGCCAAAAATAATGTTTATAGTATTTTATTATATCACTATTGGGTCATTATGATGTCATAGAACATATTATATATTTTAACTGTATTTAATTTTTACCCAAAAAAATTTATTGTCTCAGAAAATTATGAAACATTCACCAATAGATAATTTTAATGTCCTGATTCCAAAAATAATATTCATTTTATCTAACTGATTTTCTAAATATGTGATCTTTTACTTTTAAAATAAAAACTGATATTATTCGAAAATTCATGCGTTTTGACAAAAACTGCTTTCAAACGATAATAAAAATTTCAATTGTATTCATAAAAATTATACAATCATTTATATTAAACAAAAAATTATTTAGTAATAATATTTAATTAAAATATTTTTTATTTTAAAAATCCATTAAATCATCAAAATAGATTTCTTAATTTAATATTAACTAAAAATGAAATTTGTTTCTTTAAAAACTATTTAAAAAGTAACACTAATAAAATGAATATATATTTTCTATGAAAACATATTACACATAATCTTAGTGCTCGGTTCTTGTTACATAACCCCTTATAACACCCGTATAAGGAAGAAGGGTAAGGTGTGCGATGGTGACAGACTTTTGGGGTGGTTCAGATAACATCGCTCGGGTGGTATTCTCAATCAACTTCCACTTCTCCCGTAGGAGATTCCGCTCGAGCATAACATGTTAAAGCTCGGCATTGGCTTGGTCAGGATAGAATCACATTGATTCCACCTCCATTATGAACTTTGAAAAATGGGGTTCGTATAGAGAAATTCTACTATATGAGGCCATTTCTTCCTTTGTCAGAGTAAATTGGATTTGATAAAGCCCTATATTTATACTAACCATTTTATCACTGTTCAATGGCAATATTAGGAATGGTAATATTTCTTAATGGTATTTTGAAATTCAAAAACATAAAACCAAATAATTGAATTTGTTATGTAACCATTTTATATAATAATAAATCTAATTATATCCAGAGTAATTTTCATTTATAATAGTTTGGGTTGTTAAAATATCCCCACCTTAAGAAATTTCTCCCCCAAAATTTTCTTTTCCCACACTAAAACAGATGTGGGCAACTCTGCTTCATCGCTTCCGCTGATTCCCATGTTTCTTCTTAAAACATTTTTTTTCTACACAATACTTTCGTGAGGGGAATTTCCTTATTTTTTAGAAATTTTTCTCTACGATCTATGATCTTCACCGGCTTCTCTTCCTAGAATAGGTCATTCTCCAAAGATACAACCTCTCGATTGAGTACATGTGATGGGTCAGGTAAGTACATCCTCACGAGTGATACATGGAATACATCATGTACTTGAGATTAGATTAGTGGGGGTGCTAGTCAATAGGCCACTGCTCCAATGCGATCAAGGATCTCAAAAGGGCCGATGTACCTTGGACTAATCTTTCCCTTCTTCCCAAATATCATAAATCTCCTCCACAGTGATATATTAAGGAATTTCATGTCTCCGAAATTAAACTCTAGGACTTGTCGACTAATCTTGTCCGATGTACCATGTCGCAACATAGCTCTTTTGTCGACTCTGGTCACCTTTAATGTGCTGCTGGATGGTCATAACCTTATCCACCATTTATTCGACCAGTTTGGGACCTAATATTTTTCTCTCCCCAACTTCATTCCAATATGATGGTGTTCTGCACCTCTTCCCATACCGTGTTTCAAAAGGATCCATTTGGATGCTTTAGTTTAAACAATTATTGTAAGAGAACTCAACCAAGGGTTGATATTGATCACATCCTCCTTTGAAGTCCATTGATCATGCTCTCAACATGTCCTCATGTGTTTGGATAGTCCGCTCAGACTAGACATCAGCATGAGGATGATAAGCCGTACATAATTTCATCTCAGTATCCATAGCATGTTGAAGATTCTTCCAAAACAAAGAGGTGAAACATGAATCTCAATCAGATACAATACGTAGTGGTACTCCATGAAGCCTTACAATATATCTAGAGTATATCTATTCTAGTTTATCCAATGATAAATCCTCTCGAATTGAAATGAAGTGTGAAATCATTATAAGATGGTCTACAACAACATAGATAGCATTGATTCCTTTGGATATATTCAGAAGTCCGGTGAAAAGGACCATGGTGATGTTCTCCCATTTACATGCTGGAATGGGAAATGGTTTCATCATCACATTAGAATTCTACCTCTCTACCTTCACTTGATAACATACCAAGCATGATGATGTATAATCAGTGAACTTCTTCTTCATGTTATCCCAACAATAATGCTCTCAAAGATCTTGATACATCTTTGTGTTTCCTAGGTTAATGGACAAATTTGAACTATGTGAATCATCCAAAAGATCTTTATTTAACTCTGGATTTGATTGAACACATAGTCTTTACCCTAATCACACATTACCTTCTTCATTAACATTTAACCTCCAGGATTTCTATTTCCTGATATTTTTCACTTTCTTATGAATTATTACACCATCCTTTTGAGCATCCTTTAACCTTTCCAAAAGAGATGGTTGAGCAATCATTTGTGATAGGATTGACGATGTCCCCTTCGTTAAGATTTCCTTGTCCATCTTCATCAAATATAAGAAGATTGGATCCTTTTCAATTCTCATTAATGATATAATTGTTGGATCCGTTATACATAGGGAATCCTTCACCTTGTTCTCATTCCCAAAGTGTTAATGGATTGAGAAGTCAAAGTCTTTAATCAGCTCTAACCATCTTCATTGGTACATGTTTAACTCTTTCTGTGGGAATATATACTTGAGGCTTTTGGGGCCCGTATATATTTCACACTTTTCCCCAAAGAGGTAATTTCGCCCATTTTTCATAGAGATTATGACTTTAGAAAACTCCAGATCATGTGTTGGATATTTTTTCTCATAAACAATCAATTTTCATGAATCATAGGCAATGACGTTGTCATGTTACATCAACACACATCCCAGTACCTTCTTCAAAGAATCACTGAATACCACAAAAAGAACTCCACTTTTAGGTAGTGTGAATATAGGTGCAGTGATAAACCACATTTTAAACTCCTTGAATCTTTCTTCGCATTCATCACTAAATGAAAACATGACTCCCGTCTGAGTTAGAATGGAAAGAGGGTTTGAAAATCATGAGAAATTTCTCACAAATCAGCAATAATATCAAGCTAATCCAAAGAAGCAATGGATATCCATTACATATGTTGGCCTCGACCATCCCTCAATTACAGATGTCTTGGAGGGATCCATAGATATCCCATTTCCTGTTATGATACGGCCAAAGAATGATACCTCCTTCAAAAATAACTCGCACTTGTTATACTTGGAATAGAGATTCTCCTTTTTCAAGGTCTCTAGAATAGTTCTTAGATGATCCTCATAATCCTCCATGATTTTGGAATATATTAGAATATCATCTATAAATACTACCACAATTTTGTTGAGGTAATCTCTAAAAATTATATTAATCATGCCCATGAAAATTTATGGAGCATTAGTGAGTCACAAAGGAATTACTATGAATTCATAGTCCCCGTACCTTGTACAAAAAACTTTCTTGGGGATATCCTCATTCTTCACCCTTACTGGGTAATATCTTGGCCACAAATCCACCTTGGAAAAGTATTTTTCTACACATATCTAATTGAAAAAAATAGTCAATATGGGGGATAGAATACATTTTCTATATCATGATTTTGTTGACCTCATGATAATCAATGAAAATGTACATTGACCCGTCCATCTTCTTGATGAAGAGGACTGGTGCACCCCATGGTGAATCACTTAGGCATATATACCCTTTATCTTGATTATCTTGTAATTGTTTATTCAGGTCATCAAGCTCCATAACATCCATTCTATATGGAGTCTTGGATATTTTTAATGCTCCGTGTATAAGGTCAATTGAGAATTAAACATCTCTTCTAGGAGGTAGATTAGGTAATTACTTGGGAAACACTTTAAATAATTCCTTCACAATAAGAATGTATTCCTGGATAGTTTCATCCTTGGACTCAATCATCTAATCCAGATACACGTGCCAGTAGGTCTGTAATATCTATGCTTGAGATGATGGTGCTAAACAAGATTCATCTTCCTTCTTGCCCTTGTATAGAATCAGGGGCCGATTCTCCATATGGAGAGTGATTTCCCTCTGATGGAAATTTTTTTGGTTCTATGTTAGGAAATCCAATCCATGCCAAGAATTGCATGAAATTACACAATAGGGAATATAATGAGGTTAGCTGGTAAGTTAAATCCACAAATTGTGACAAGGGAGGAGTTATATTATTGGGTTGTAATGAATGCCCCATTTTCATTACTCACTGACATCATTACATTCATAACTATTTTGTGGTGTTGGGATTATTCTACTAAACTTTCAAGATATAAAAGAATGCATAGAACCATAATCAAAATTTATGTCCATTATTCTTTTATGAATAACTAGCATATTTCTCACCACTTTGTTGTCGGGGTTCACTTTAGTGGTAGTGATGGAAAAATATACCACTTTCTGCCTTGGAGGTTTTTGGTTGCCTCTGAGAACCCTTGGCTTGGAGAACTTATTTTAAAGGGGACCTTGTTCATTGCAGTTGAACCAATAAACAATGCGTTGAGGGTTGAAGGCAGTGTTCCTCTCCTCTGTCGAAGCCATGGGTTTTTCTTGTCATCATTTAACGGATATGTGCCCTTCCCTTCCACTACTATAGAATTTCCTCGTCCCCTTCAGGAAATTTCTAGGGTGCTTCTTTTGACGCCTTTGGAAAGGTGGGTGCGATATTTTCTTAGCACCATTGGATTTATCCAGTGAGCCACCAGAATTGAAGTCCACCTTATAATTCATATCCTCATGATACCCCTAAGATTTTATGATCTTTATTTCGGCTTTGAGGCAACATCAGAAAATTTCCTCATAGTTATCGAAGTCACAGATCTCTAGAGCATTCCATAGGATAGGTTTTATCCTACCAAAGAAGTGTTCAACCATACATTAAAGGATAATAACAATTATATAGGCATATCATGCAAGCCTTATAATGTTTCCCTCTTATTCTCTAATGTATTCGCCATCTTTTTTCTTGATGGAAAAGAAGTCACTTTTCATCTTAAGCTGGAGGATGTGTGGAAAATATTTATCAAAAAACATATTTAGGAAATCCTTCCATTCCAATTCCTCGATCTCTTCCTTGAGCATGGTATTTTTGATCAATTTCCACTGTTGATCAACTTATCCATCCATATAATAAGTATCCAAAAGAACCTTCTCTTGTTCAGAACATTGAAGGATGGAGGAGAAGTTTTCAATGGAGTTGATCCATTGTTCGGTGATTGAGGGATCAGATGATCCAATAAACGTAGGAGGTCTTTGTCACATTAAGATATCGATTGTGACTTGCTCTTTCTTAGGGTATTTTGAAAATTCCTCTTGACCCATGTTACTATTCAATGCTTGAGTTAATTGAGAGATTATAATGACAAATTTCACGATTCTCTCTCCCATTGGATTGGACATCTCATTAGAACAGTCATTACATAGATCTTCACATTAGTTGATAGCCCTAGTTATAATGTTACAGGATATTGTCCAAAATAAAATGAAATATAGGGGTAACACATAAAGGGTAATCCAAAGACAAAAACACATGACTTATAAATTATTTTATTTCCATAACTTATTAATCTATAGGCTTCAACCTATGTTTTCCACGATCTACATCCCACCATTTATTCTTAGGGTCATTTTTTTCCTTTAACAGTGGTTCATACTATGATTGTGAAGTTACCAAAGCATGTATTCCAGGTTTTTCATAACAAAGAGTGCATCAAGGCCCGTTGTTGTGTACCAAGATACCCTAATTCAAGCATGAAACTCCTTGTCAGAGTTTTCACTCATAGGTACATCTATGCTAGAGACACCTCTACCTGCACATATCTAGACAGGGATGTATTTTCTTGATAAAACACTTACTAAATAGTCACCAAAATTTATGGATGTTTTTATTATAATTATTCCTATCTCAAAGGATTCACCGGGGTTTTATAATCCTAATCCCAAAACATAACTAAACTTATACTCTGATACTAACTATATAAACCATGCTTTTTAATACACACTTAAACATGATTTATTACAAAAAATATTCACTTGATACAACATAGAAGATTGATATTATAGTTTCTTTGGGGATTAGGAACATTAAATAACTACTTAAAACAAGAAACACAATATATTTATTGAAAATATCCTTTACATGACCACTAAATTCCCTCGTACTTAACATTGCATGGGATAACCTCATGACATGTATAAAAAAGGGTGATCTATAAATCCTATAAAGGAGTAAAAAATTCATAACAAGAAAAATAAATTACATGTTTGTAAATATTCATATCAATGGAGCATAATAGAAACCTGAACATAATGGAATGAAATAGCATGAATACAATAACATGGAAATGGGGAAACAACAATTAATATGGTATAAGCATGAGCCAAGGCTCATTGCACATAGAGAATGAGTAAAACCTAATTGAAATTTAATTACCATTATTAAAACATAATATTATTTGATTTTGCATGATATTAATCATTACCAAATGTATTGGAGTGCTCTCAGGGTGCACCCTTCTTAAACATTTCATTTCAGGCATAACTGTGCCAAATGATTCATATAACATAGATTCATAAAATATAAAAATTTATTCCACAATAAAGATATGTAGAATTAATACATGAAACACTATAATAAATAAGTAAATGTTCATAAATGTGAATACCATTGGTATATAAATGGTCATGGTATTCAGTAAACAATGACTTTGGATTGGAAAATCACGCTGCAATTTTGACAACATAAAGGCATGACAAAAGAGTTCATAAAAATGGTTGGTGAGAGATAAATCCGTATCTCATACTATGCACATGAAATTGAGGGTAATGGGTTCATATATATACATGTCCCAACATATTTAATGGATTATATATGCATAATCTAAAAGAAGTGCTTGAATTTAAATGAGGAGAGACAAATCTCTTACAAAATTTCGGCACAGTAACGGGTGTAAATGGGAGGCATTAATGAGAGATAAAGGTCTATCTAATCATTCAAACATAATAAGTGAAGTATTGGGAGGTGATAAATTATATCACAACCTTTTTAATAGAAAAAAACGATATAACAATGTAAAGAAATTTGGGAAAAATGATAAAAGAAGAAATCCCTTACAGGATTTCAGCATTGTAACTGGTATACATGGAAGGAATCGATGGGAGAGAAAGGAGTATATAAGAATTAAAACATAAATATTAAAGTATAGGGGAGTTTATAAATCATACCACAATATTTATAATTGAAAATAAAGGGGCATAAAAATATTTAGAAGCTTGGATAAAATGAGAAGGGAAGGAATCCCTTACATTGAATTGTGATCCCAAAGGCTAGGGAGAGGATTGAGAGAGGATTATTGGGTGACTGGGGAACCTTGAGAGGATTATAGAGAGGGGAGGTAAGGTTTTGTATGATCTCCAAAGGCTTTTAGTGAAGAGGAAGTGGGAGCTTTGGTGGTTTTATATAGGAAATGATAGAGAATTCATTATTATTTCGGTTTGGGCCACCACACATTAAACTAATCAAAACCACAAACCAACCCACGGTTTTTGCCAAAGGGGATTGGAAAAAACTATTTTATAAGTCTAATGGCTGAACATCTTAACATATTAGGCCTTCTTATGTGGAGGTGAGTCACACTCTCAAGAAAATCATTTAAAACTGATAAAAAGTTTTATAAGACTTGGAGGGTCCACTGAAGCTCTATAAAATAAATCAAGAAAACATAAATTCACATTATTTTAATTTAAGAACTTATATTGTCTGAAAATAATGTTTATAGTATTTTATTAAATCACTATGGTGTCATTATGATGTCATAAAACATATTATATATTTAAACAGTATTTAATGTTTACCCCAAAATTTGATTATCTCGGAAAATTAAGAAAAATTCACCATTAGATAATTTAGACATCCTAATTAAAAGAATAATATTCATTTTATCAAAATAATTTTTCAATTATTTAAATTTTTTATTTTAAAATAAATTCCAATATTTATTGAAAATTCATGGGTTTTGACAAAAACGGCTTTCAAGCCTTTATAAAAATTTCAATTGTATTCATAAAAATTATAAAATAATTTATATTTAATAAAATTTCATTTAGTAATAATATCTCATTAAAATATTATTTAATTAAAAAATCCATTAATTATTCAATACAGATTTCTTAATTGAATATTAACTAAAAAATGCAATTTTTTTCTTTTAAAACTATTTACAGAGTAACACTAATAAAATGAATGTATATTCTCTAAACAAAAATAATGTACAAAATATTAGTTATAGTGTTTTGTTACATAAACCCTTATAACACCCATATAAGACGGAAGGGTAATATGTGTGATGGTGACATACTTTTCGTGTGTCTTGGATAATATCACTCGGGTGGTAATCTTTATCAACTTCCACTTCTCCCATAGGCGGTTCCGCTCGAGCTTAACGTGTTGAAGCTTGTCTTAGGCTTGGTCAAGAGTGAAACACAATGATTCCACCTCCTTTATGAGTTCTGAAAAATGGGCTTCATACAAATCAATTCTACTGGATGAGGTCATAACTTCCTTTTCCTATGTAAATTGGATTTTTTAAATCCCTATATTTATACTAATCATGTGATCATTATTCCATGGCTATATTAGCAACAGTAAAAATTATTAACCGTATTTTGAAATCCAAAAACATAAAACCAAATAAGTTCTTATGTTTTATAACCATATTACATAATTATACATTTAATTAGATCAAGGGGAATTTTCGTTAATAAACGTTTGGTTCGTTACACACAATTACCTGAAATAATAACAATTTATAATTAATATTATTTAAAAATTATTATCAAGAGTAATTTTTTAGATTAATTTTGAAAAATAGTATTATATATATATATATATCAAATAATATATTGTATATTTTAATAAATTTAAGTATGAAAAATAATATACATATAATTATATATAATTATATTCAAATCAAGTCACAAATATAATATGTGTATATATATATAATTTTTAGGTAGATTAAATTTATTTATCTATGTATTGAATGAGTAGTGGCCTCTATTTTGTAGTTTTTATAGAGGAATGTGTGAATACCATTAAGTTTTACTACCTATTAAGTTATGTGTGAACAGAGTACACACCTCAATCGGCCTCTTTTTCCAATCATTTAAAACTCAATAATTTTTTTAATAAAATAAAACCCATTAAAAATCCATGTTTTATCTAAAAAATATAAAAAAATTCTCAACAAATTATTTTAGGAAATATTTATTAGGATTTTTTTGGATAAATTTTAGGGTAAAATTAATGTAATTCATAATTAGTATTGCATACACATGAAATAAAATAAATTAATTTGAGTAACATAAACTCATAAGATGAAATTACACTCTAGAAACCCAATAACCCCAAGCTACGTAAGGTGTGAGTATTGTATTGTAATTCTTCTATCTCCACCCTCTTTATTTCATTCCTGCCCTTCACACTATCATTTCACTAGTTGTGTGGATATTTTCTCTAGAATGAGTTATAGGCAATAGAAGCATTGAGTCAATAAGTAGGTTCCATGGTTTAATTCTAAAAAATTGGAGGAATTTTATCTTTTGGAGAACACAGTGGAGTAAATGGGTGTAATTTCCCCTTGTACTTCATTTTGTTGTCTAAAATGGAAAATGCCTCCCATTTGTGAGAATTACACAACTGAAACTAGTTATTAACTCGATACCTTCATTTACACAAATTCCTTCTAGAGAAATCCTATACACAACTAGTTAATTGATAGAGTGATGGGATAGAATGAAATTGATATGGTGGAGATGGAAAAATCTGAATAAGCAATTGTAGTACTGCATAGTCCGACGGTCGTAGGTTGATACATTGTAGTTTTCGCTAACGATTGAATGTTACAGAAATTAATTTATTTTATTTTATGTGGATTCAATGTTAATAATTAATTAATTTCATTTTAATCATCAAATATATCCACAAGTATCCAAATCAAACATTAATAAAATTATTGGTTGAGGATTTTTTTTCATTTTTTTGAAAAAAATTGTTTTTTAATATGCTGTATTTTATTATAAAAATGGTAAATATTTATATGATTTTAAAAATATATTGATGGATTAGTTTATTTAATTAACACTTAATTAAATGATCCATACGTAATTTGAGATGTGTAGGAATCAGTCTCACCACAATTCAACACATGGTGTGACCGTTATGAACAAATGTGTCCCATATTAGTTTCAAATGGACAGTTTAGTTCAAAAAATGTAGCTTAATTAAAACCCAGAAAAATCACCCAGATTTTATTGAAAATATAGTACATAAATTAAAAATTTATTTTTAAGGTGTAGTAATCGGTCTCGCATCAAACCGATACAGGATGTGATCGGTATATATCAAACTATGTATTTCCGGTTTAAAATGAAATTTTATTGATGTACAAAAAGATGAGAAAACACATCCGAGTTGATTTTATAATTTAGTAAAATTATCCATATGTTATTTGAGACATGTATGAATCCTCTTTACCTCAATAAAATTACTAATGTGACCAGTATAACTCTGAGTGTGTCTTTTTATTAAAAAATGACATCAATTTTATTAAAAAGGACATCTAACCAAGTCAAAACAAATCAAACACATTCATATTGTTTCGATACATTAGTTAAATTATATGTAAGTTATTTTCAACATGTACGAATAAGTATCACCTCAATATGACGCACGATGTGCCCTGTATGACTCAATGTATCCATTATCAGTTTAAAATCGACAGTTTAGATTAAAAAATAGAAGTAACTGAAAACCAAGAAAATACACTCATATTTTCTTGATAATTTAGTACATTGATTCATAATTAATTTTTGATATGTATTAATTTTTCTCACATCATATAGATATGTGATGTGATCAGTATGAGTCAAAGTGTGTGTTTTTAGAATAAAATGACATTTTAGTAAGAAGGAAAAGTGACGTACTCAAAACCATGTAAACACATATGGATTGTATTTATTCTTTATTAAAATGATCCATATGACATTTGGGATGTGAAATAATTTTTCCCACCTCCATACAATATAATGTGTTCCCAATATGTCACAAATTCCATCTTTTTATTCAAAAATTGACATAAACTTTAATTAAAAGGACAACTCAACTACTCAAAACTGAGAAAACACATTCAGATTATTTTGATACCTTAAGAAAATAATAAATATGTCATTTATGATGTGTAAGAATCCAATTCACCCCATCATTATGCATGGTGTGACCGGTATGACTCTGAGTAAAATCTTTCAATATATATGTTACATTTTAGCTAAAAGTGAACATCACATTGCCAAAACTAAGAAAAGGATCCTAGATTATTTTCTCTTCATTTAAATTATTTATTCAATCAAGGATTACCCTTTCATTGGGACATTACAATCAGTTCTTGTCATTACTAATTTAGAAAATTTATTTTACGTTATAGGGGAACAAAAATATGGGATTTAGATTCTTGATAAAGTAACCAATTCCTTGAAACTTTTATAAAATAAAGAGATTACAATGAGAAGGTAAAAATGACTTTAAATATATTAAGTTTTTCCTCACAATATTTCACATTTTATAATGAACTAACATAATATAAATTGAATTCTTGAATACTCATTTAGACAATCCCTTTTACACATGATGATGTTACCAACCCCTTGGAAGGACAAAGAATAATGAAGGAAACCCTTTCGAAGATGTAAAAGTAATGTTATGATATAATTTATCTATTCTACAAAAAAATTAATGTGATGTTTATTTAGTTTTCATTATTCCTTATAGAGTTTTTTTTTATTTTCGATGATTTCTATCCATGTGTAATGCCTTTAAAGGAAGAGAAATTACATTGCCTCTTCTCATTTATAAATGAAATCTTGATGTTTGTATTGTAAAATCATTGTCCATATAATTAATGTATTGTTTAATATTTATGTGGAATTTATTTATTTTTAGTATCACTCACATAATAATTGTCTTATTATACTGTTGGATTCTTTTGTCCAAGTTGAGGTTCTCTTTCAATCGTTCATGTATTCATGCATCAAAACTTCCACATACTTCTTCTCCATCAAAACCTATTCACCCCTTTAGTAGTTCATTTTTCATTATCTTTCATATTACCACCACTGCCTTTTTAGGAAGTGAAATGATGCTGCCTCTACTCAATTATAGATTTAATCTTGATGTTTGTATATTAAAATAATTTTCCATAAAATTTATGTGTTATTTAATATTTGTATTTAATTTATTTTCTTATTATTACTCACATAATAATTGTTCTATTGTAAAAGTGGATTATTTTATTCATTTTGGGGTACTCTGGCTATATTTCAAGCCTTTCTGCACTAAATAATCCATAAAATTATTCTCCATCAAAATATTTTTACCCTGAAAGTGGTGTATTTATCACATTCTTTCAAGATACCTCTATTTTCTTTGCCTGATGAGTAATAAAGCTACCTCTGCTCAATTATAGAGGTAATCTTGAAGTTTTCACAATAAAATCATATCCATATAAGTAAAGAATTATTTCGTATTTATGTTTTGTTTATTTATTTATAGTAGTACTCACATAATAATTATTTTATTATACAAGAGGATAGTTTTGTTAGAGCTGGGGTTCTTTTTCTATCTTTCATTCATTTCTAAAAAACAACCAAACAATTCTTCTTCCTCAAAACCTTTCACCCCTGTAGTGTTGATATTTATCACATTACGTTAAGTTTCATATAATTCTCCATCCTAGTGGCAATATTGATATTTTAATATTAAAATCAGTGTCTATATATTTATTGTTTTATTTCCTATTTATGTATGTTTTATTTCATTTTAGTATTACTCATAATAAATGTTTTCTTATACTGGTGGCTTATTTTTTTTTTGATTTGATGTGGTTTGTTCAAAGAAGATCAGGCAGTGCTGGTAGTCTGATAAATAAAGTCAATGGAAATAATAGTAACTTTGATAGTTACGATTATTTTGTGACCTTGGGATGTGTAGGAATCAGTCGCACATTAATATGAAACACGATGTGACTGATATGACCCCAATTACTTATTCATATTTTAAATTGACATTAATTTTATTAAAAATGAAAACTAGATAAATGTGTCCATTATCAGTTTAAAATAAACATATGACTTTAAAATGTTTCACTCACTAAAAACTAAGGAAACATACTCATATTTTCTTGTTAATTTAGGGTGTCGGTTCATTAATTAATTTTGTTTTGTAGGAATTGGTCTCACATAAAAAATGATAATAGATGTGATACCTATGATTCAAAGTATGTGTTTCTAGTTTAAAAATACATTTTAGTAGAGAAGACAAGTGACATAATTAAAACTGAATAAACACATTCGGATTGTTTTTATACATTATGAAAATGATCCATAATTTATTTGGGACTTGTAATAATTAGTTTCACCTCAATCTGATGAACGGTATGGCCGATATGACTCAATGTGTGTCTTTTAATTTCAAATTGACATTAATTTTTGTAAAAAGGATAACTCACCAACTCAAAATGTATCAAACACATTCTAATATTTTTGATACTTTAATAAAATGATCCATAAGTCATTTTTGACCTGCATGAATCAACCTCACCTCAATTCAACACATGGTGTGATCGGAATGACTCAAAGTGTGTGTTTTTTTTAATTTTCATCAATTTCTGTAAAAAGCACATATAACCTACTCAAAACTAATCAAATACATTAAAATTGTTTAAATACATTATAAAAATGATCCATAAGTAATTTTAACATTTAGTAATCAACCACACCTCAATCTGATACATAATGTGATCGGTATGAGTCAAAGTGCATGTTTCAATTTTAAAATGACATTTTTGTAAAAAAGAAAGTGACATACTCAAAAATAAAAAAAACACAACAATATTGTTTTTATTCTTTATGAAAATTATACATATGTCATTTAGATCATTTAGGAATCAAAATCACCACAATTTGACATATGGTGCGACCGGTATGACTCAATATGTGTCTATTTATTTAAACTTTTCATCAATTTTAGTAAAAAGGACAACTGTACTACTCAAAACTGAGAAAAATAATTTATGTTGTTTTTATAATTTAAAATTATAGTACATATATCATTTTTTATGTGTATTAAATAGCTTCAACTAAATCCAGTACACGATGTGCCCGGTATGACTCAAAGTGTCTGTTATCAGTTTTAAATCAACATTTTAGTTCAAAATGTGTCACTCACTAAAAACTAATCAAACACGCTTTTATTTTCTAGATAATTTAGGAAAATTATTCATAGGCCATTTTTAAAGTGTATGAATCCATTTCACATCAAACCAATACATGATGATATCAGAATGAGTCAAAATTACTTGTTTCTAGTTTAAAATTACATTTTAGTAAAAAAAGACAACTAATGTACTCAAAACCAAGAAAACACATTCATATTGTTTTGATACATTAGGAAATTGATCCAAAAGTTATTTTAGACATGTTATATTTATAACCAAATCAATCATATACATGATGTGACCAGTATGACTGAAATTGTGTCGTTATTTAAAATTAACATAAATTTTCATAAAAAAACAAACTGGCCTACTCAAAACAAATAAAAATCACATTGTTTTGATAATTTAGGAAAACGATTAATAAGTTATTTTATAAGTTCATGAATCATCTGCACCTCAATCTGATTCATGTTGTGACATGTATGACTCTAAAATCATGTTTTTATTTAAAATTGACATCAATTTTAATAAAAAGGCCAACTGACCTACTCAAAACTAAGAAAACACATTAGAATTATTTAAATACTTTAGAAAGGGGGTACATAATTAATTTATTATTTATAGGAATTATCCTCACCTCAATTGGATATGAAATGTAATAGGTATGAGTCAAAGTCCATGTTTCAATTTTAAAATGAAATTTTAGTAAAAAAGAAAAGTGACGTACTCAAAATCATGAAATCACATTCATATTGTTTTGATAATATATTGAATTGGTCCATAACTCATTTGGGATGTTTTTGAATAAATCTAACCACAATCCGACTCACGATGTCATCGGTATGACTCAAAGAGTGTCTTTTTATTTAAAATTGTCATCATTTTTAGTAAAATGATCCATTATCTAACTCAAAACTAAGAAAACAAATTATTATTACTGAGATAAATTAATAAAATGATACTTATGTAATTTTTCACTTATAGGAATCTATCATACCTCAATCAAATACATGATATTATTGATATGACTCAATGTTTCAATTATATGTTTAAAATTGACATTTTAGTTCAAAAATTGACAGTCACTGAAACCCACTCAAATGCACTCGGATTTTCTTGATAATTTAGGAAAATTATTCCTAAGTCCTTTTTGATATGTAGGAATCTATTTTACATAAAAACAATACATGATGTGATTACGATTAGTAAAAATTCCATGTTTCTAGTTTAAAATGAAATTTTATTCAAAAATACATTTGATGTACTCGAAACTGAGAAAACACATTCATATTGTTTTGATACATTAGGGAAATGATCCAAAAGTCATTTTAAATGTGTTATAATCATCCACACAAAAAACTAATGAACTATGTGACATGTATTACTGTAAGTGAATCTTTTTATTAAAAATTGACATCAATTTTAGTAAAATTAACACTTTCTGTTAATTTATTTAACTATATTATTACTAACATATTTTTTTTTTCATATACAAGTGTGTTATTTTGTTTGATTAGAATTGGTTTGTTTAATAATAGCATGAGTTGTGTCTGGATAAAAAAACAAAGAAACATTGATGTTTTTTAATGTATATAATAATTTTTATTTATGTAATCGTGTAAACCAATATTTTGAATGTATATAATATAAATTTTTTTCTTGTGTCTGTGTTATAAATTTCATTTCATTTAAATTATATATTGGGAATATATTTATATATAGTTTGTTTCAAATTCTATGATGTGATATTACAACACCCTAAAATATGGACCTTTATCAGCACTTTTAAAAGCACTGCTAAAGGTATAATTCATCAGTACTTCTATGAGTGCTGATAAAAGGTCCGTTATTAGTGCTTTTATAAGCAGACATAAATATCTAATTTACCAAAATAATCTATTAACACTGATAAAAATCCATTTAAAATTTCTTTTATATTAACTCATAAATGGTGCCTTTAGGGGTTTTAAATTAAAGCGTTGATAAATGGTTCCTTTTTGAGTGCTTTAAAAAGAGATGATAAAGTTCACATTTGTCAGTGATTTTTTTAGCACCGATTAAGGACACCTTTACCAGTTCATTTTTAGCACTGAAAAATGACCAAGGTTTTTGACCCATCTCATGTAGTGAGAACTTTTCTAGCACTAATAAATTCCATTTATAGAACATATAAATGAATATTGTTTAGTAGTGGGGTGATATAGAAACCACATAACATGTGTTATTCACATTATATATTTATGATTTGTTTATTTTATGAACTATATTAAACATGTTTACTAAATTTAAATCATAGGTTTAGTGTTATAAATATACATAGTTATGTACCACCTTTTATACCTTGAGTTCATATCCTTAGATGGTTGAAAATATTGTTACAAAACCATCCTTATTATAAAATAAGGATATCATTAATCAATTACCAAGAAATCTAGATTGAAATACATATAGAGAATATGTTTTTATTATTTTAATAAAATACAACCATGATATTTTCTAAATATATATCTTTATTAATTAACAATATCCTAAATAATCATTTAGAAACCTTTATTAAAATATTTCATTTTTCCATTTAAATGAAAATAATCATTTGAAATCCATTTTCCTTAGCACGATCCTTATTTATTAAAAACATGAATTTATAAATCTTGTTTTGATTTTTTAGAAATTTCCACTAAGAAGAGAAACCCAGTATAAAAAACTATAACTAAAATTAAAAAAATAAATTAAAAAATCCAAAAAATAAACTAATGTATATATTATTCATGAATTAAAATTAAATAAGTGATATGATAAAAACTTTACCTAAAATTGAAAGTGGGTGCTATAAAATACATATAATAGCACCAGTATAGTCCACAATACATGGTAAGTAGATCATGACTATTTATTATAAAGGTAACTAAATAACTCATACAATACTAGATATCTATGTGACCAAAAGAAGTAATGTAACTTGGCCATCTCAAGGAAACAAAAAAATCACCCCAAGCAAATAGCTCCATTAAGCTAGAGTAACACCCATCTATTTATCATCCTATCTACAGTCTCCCATATGAAAACCAAAAAAAACATATAAAAATCAACCATTCCATTAACAATAACAACCCATCCTTAAGAATGAGTTTGAAACCATGAATCCTTTTGAAACCCCATTTACAAGATCACTATAAAAGATATCATTTTTCTAGAGGTTATTTTAAAAAAACTAGAAAGTTAAAAACAATTTTAAAATGGAATAAACATTTAAAACTTCCTATTTAAATACTTATATAAGAAAACCAAATTTAATTGATGTGTTTTAATTTGAAAACTTCTCTTTAAATGTTATAAACATATGAAATTACACACATAAATATCTAAATATCTATCAATACAAATATTTACATATCTTCATGTGAATAATTGAATGTATCAAATATATATATGAATGTACCGACACTATTATATATTTTTATAGGCATAAAACACGAAAACAAGAATCCATAACATTGTACTCAAATAAATAACACATTAAAAAAATAAACACAAGAAAACTTCTCAAAAAACCCTTAATAAATAAATTTCATGAACTCAAGAATTAACCAAACCGATCACATAAACAACATCAAATAATTTGGGAACACCAAATTAATACATCAAAAACATCATAAATTTTATATAAAAAAATATAATTTATTCTTAGAATGAAAATAAAAATCAAGTCCAAATCCAAAAGAACCCAATTAAAAATCAATTATAATCCCTTAAAACCCTTGAGAAGCAACCATATTTAAATACAACAAAACTAGAATAAAAATTTTAGTTTTAGAGAAATAAAATTAAAACACCCAAGAACATGAAAAAAATTAAGAAATAGATAAATAATAAATACACAGACTAAAGTATATCATAAATGATGAAAACCCATCTTCTATCACGAGTGGAAGGCTTGAAGAAGAAGTGAAAGAAGTGATGGAAAATTTATAGTCAAAAGAACATTACACAGAACATTAACAAGAAATTAATGAGTAAGGAGGATGAGACTTAACATATGATGGATTCAATCTTTGATTCATATTAGATAATGAAGATATTTCATGAAATCTTATATTCATTTGATCGTTGGATTCATTTGAGCCTTGATTTGTCCAAGTCTTGGATTCAAGGCTTGTATTCATTAAACACCTATTGCTCTTCCTATGAACGGCTAGGACATTCAATTGGAGTCTGTTCTTTGGAGCCTACATCGAAGGAGGGAAGGGGATTAAAAGAACAGTCAAAGGTTGGTTACCAGGAGGTCTCAGATCCACCAAGGATGGCGGCCACTGTTCAGGGGAAGAACATGGAATCTCGTGAGAAAGTTGGAACGAGGTAGAAGGAAATTGGAGGAGACAAGAGAGGTTGAGAAATCATGTTATTGCATCTGGGCATAGAGAATCATACCAGAAGTGAGGCAATGGATTGCAGTCCAGATACCGGTGTGGGTTCTAGCGTGGGAAAGGAATTTGTGTCACGGGAAAATCTGAATGTCGCTGATGTGTTCAAGTGGCTGAGGTAGGACATTGTGAGTCCCTCCATCCCTCTAGGGGGTGCAGACTCCTCATCTCGGACCCCAGTCATCTTGATCAATAGGTTTCAAGGTCTTGTTGAGTCTGGGGCGTGGGATGATACACCTATTCTGGTTGAGGGAGATGAAACCAACAAGTAGAACCCCGATGACACCATTATGGAAGTTTGGAACATTGAACATGCATATACAGATTGTTTTACCGGAGGCGGGTTGGAGAAATCCATTGAATACAGTAAGGGTTTATCTGCAGGGGAGTTCAGTCCGAGGAGCACTAGGAGAAAAAGGAGGAGGACGGGTATGACGGACTTCTCATCCTTACCACCTCCTATGAAGACTCATTCAGCAAAAACGAAAATGGATGAGAAGCTGGAAAATGAAATTAGGTGTCAAATGAAACCTCCCAGTCAGCCCGAACCCCACTTGGAGCTGCATTTATGTTCGGAGGATACGGTGATAGAGAAGGTGCTATTCCTCAAGGCCTCAAAAGAGGAAGTGTTTAAGATGATTGGCCAGGATATTGAAGTGAATCTGAGAAAGGAACAATATAGTTGGGTTGACAAACAGAATACGATCCTGGTTGGTGGCTTCCATAAGGGGATGACCAGACTAGAAGAGTATATCTAGGTCTGGGATAAACTGACATCTTCATTGGAAGACCTGATAAGGGGAGACCCACATACTCAGGTATCCTCTATAGCCTAGAAATTATTTATGGATACTGACTTTGGAAGAGTTAAATTGATTTTCAATGATTCTTCTTTACCCTTTTCTGATTAATTCTTGGTTTCTCATTTCTACATGATGTGTTTGGTTATGTGGAAGTGATTTTCTTTCAGTTTGTGTGTATCGATGTCCTTTTGGGTGTTTGTTTTCCAGCATGTTACTTGGTTCTGCCTTAGATGAGGGTTAGAGAACAGGGCCATCACTCCTTCATGGTACATGGAGCGGATGATAGAGAGGGTATGGCTTGGCCATTGGTTCCATGCCCATGCAGCTTTTCACGAGACTGTTTTCTGAGTTCCCATGCTTTAGTGGAGACCTATCAATGATGAGTTGTTGGGGTGAGGTAGGACCAGTATTTTCTATGGGGTATTTGTTGCTGTTTTTGTTTGTGTGGCTGTTTTGTTGGACATGGGGTCCTCACTTTTCCCATTGAACGTGATTAGATAATAAAATAAAAAATAATTTTCAATCAATATAAACAATCTTTAGTTTCATTGGTATAAGTTATTTTTTGTGTTTATTTGTGGAAAATGAGTGTGAAATGGGTTTCCAAAGGGTTTCTTTATTTAACAATATCTTTAAATGCATGAAAGGTGTTTGTTAATATAAAAATTGAACTTTTAATGTATAATTGGGTGTTTTGGGTGGTGTTTTTCCTTGGTTATGTTTTGGTAATGTCGTTAAATTGTCACTTGGATGTTGTATGTTGAAATTTGTGACTTTTACATCATGAATCTTATTTTTGGTTTGTTTTTTGTTAAAAATAAGGTCCTCTTTCTTTAAAAATGGTTATTGGGTGATTTCATGAATACATGAAGAGTGTCATAGAATGTAGGTTTGGTTTTTCTCCAATGAATTTTAATGTTGTTTTGGGTTTATAAATGATGTGTTGGATTATTTCATAAATTTTTTGTTTCATAATGGTTTCTTTAGGCCCATTTGGATCATTGATAAAATTACTTATTTCTTGAACTATGGTTTTCCAAAGGCTTCTCCTTCGTTTCAACTTTTTTTTTCCAAAATTGGTTCCTTGATTTTAAAATGGTGTGTTGGTGCTTCATGTGACTTTAATTGTTGTTTCAAAATTGTTTTTGAATCATTTGATCATTTGAAAATTTTATGTATGGGTTAGTGAAGTATTGGTATAAAGTCCATTTTGGAACCCTAAGACATACATGGTATCCATGTGGTGAAAAAGCCTAGTTTGTAACTTTTTGTGTTGTTTCATGTTTTCATCATGGATTTGGAATGGTTTTGGTTTTGACATTAAAAGGCCCAATTTGTATTTTTCATGATAAAGAGGTGTTTTATATTTATTTTGGAAATGGTGTAGAAATGTAATTTTAAATTTACATAGAATTGGAAATGTTAATGGCATGGTTGGCGATTTTTTTACAAGGAAATTTGATTTCTATGTGAACTAATGTAAATGAAAGCTGTTCACCTTTTGGTGTTTTGTAAATTGGTTTTGAATCTCATGGAGCACATGGGCCTGATGGGAATTTTGGCATGTTATGAAAAAAGGATTGAATTCTTGGGTTGCATAAAGGCCCAGTTGGAATTTTAAAATGTTGGGAATGTGGTTCTTGAAACTAAAATGATGTGATGACCTAGTTGGTTGTTTTGAATGTATTATTTTGAGATAGGAACCTCTATGTAGGATTACCTAAGAATAGTGGAATCACATATTTGGTTTCAGTGTTTGGGGAAGGAAATCATAGTTATAATGATTTCAGTTGATCCATATATGTGAGTACATTCGCATTCATGAAGTATTATTATCATGGGATTCATGGGAGTCATCTAGAGGTTCGAGTAAAAGTTTATTTTCAACCTCAAGATAGATATATTGATACTGCCTGTATTTTCTAAGAGTCCAAGTGGGAAGTGCCACCAGATTAACTAGTTTATAATGGCCATTTGGTTAATGAATATGGAGCCAAACCATATGTTGTAAGTTGAGTCTGAACTTCGTACATCTAGTGATTTTCCATAGATATGTTTAATAAATTCCCATTATTTACTACATGTATGTTCATTTTATTTATGTTTCATGTGGATATTATCCCGAGAAATTTATATCTTCTTGTTCAGTTTCCGTTACATTCCACAAAGACCATTTTTGACTACTTGGTATGGAATTTTATTTGTTTATTGGTTTTAAACTGGGTTTTAAAAAGTGTAACTATTTTTTAAAAGGAATATTCTGTGTGTTTTTTAAATTTAATTTCCGGAAATCATTTATTAGTTTCATTAAATGATTTAAAGATTATTTTTTTATATTTTCCATACAAGTGTTTTGGGAATATTTTGGGAATGAAAATGCATGTAATATATGGTTATTACCTAGTGATCAATTTAAGCTCACACCTTGCATGTTCCACTCGAAATCAAAAAACCCAATATGTTTTAGAGGATCTAGTTTTAGGTTCATTTTTCCTTTGGAGTAGGTTGGTCTTGTAGTAGGTGGTGACAAGGAGTTCACATGGAGATCATGTTATGTGGTTTAGTTTTAGTTTTTTATTCATTTTCTATTTTTTCATCAGATTTTTAAAATGGATTAGTTTTTATATTTATTAATTTTTAGTTATTAGGTATGATGTGTGTTCTTTTTGTTTATTTTTATTTGGTTTTTTTGTATAAATCATTCCCATTTAGATATTTTTTAATGTCGGGATCAAGTTTTAAGCTTATAGGGATTTTGAATTCCCTATGATTTCTATCTTGGATCGGGTTGGGTATCGGGTTGGATGGAATCCCAACTTGGATCCTGAAAATATGGTATCATAGGAAGATCGTGATATTTGGGGTGTTAGGTTGATCATAGATTTGGACTATCGACACTTGAGAGTTTGGTACAAGAAGGAAGTCATGAACACTTGCATATTTTGATCCTTAAGTTTCAATGGGTTGTCATAAATTTGAGTCTTTTGTTTTGGTTTTTGGTTTGAGTGGATGGGGAATGACAATGGAAATGAGTCATTGTCATATTTTGATCTCATGTGTAGTGGTGACCCATGTGGAATCCAAGTTCACCATTCAAGGTCCTCTTAGTTGTTCTTTCTTACATAGGGAATTTTCCACTAACCATGTCACTCATTTATGCAAAGACACTAGTTCCTCATACATGGAGTTTGGTGTGAGTTGTGATTTAGTTTGATTTTTGACAGTGTGGGTTTATTTTGAAATGAGAAAATGGTTTTCGGAAAATGGGTTTTTGTATTTCTGTGGTGACCTTAAAATAAGGTGGTTATGGAAATTGAAATGAAATAGTTTCTTTTAAATAGGATTCTAGTTCTGTTTATGTTGTTTGGATTGTGAGCCTATTTTTTCTATCCTGATATGTGCACTTTTGATAATTTTTGGGTTGATATTGATTTCGGTTTTGTGTTTTTCTTCTATTAAGAATATGCCTCCCAAAAATGTCCCTAATGTTTCTACTGGGTCTCACCCTATTTCAAGTTCTTCTCATTTATTTCCTATCATCCATAGTGATCTAGGACTATTAATGTTTTAATAATGTATTTCGTAAATTGGTAGAGACCTCATATCATTGTGAACTCCCGAAGTTGTGATGTTTTGAGGATTTCCTGGTTTTGTTTGAAGGTTCATCTTTCGAAATGTGGAAGGTGATCATCCTGATTTTACTGTTAATAGGGATGTCATGGGATGTGTTTAAGAACACCTTCATATGATGTTTTTTACCTAAGGATGTGAATATGAGGAAGGTAGAAGTGCTCATGATTATTTAGCAAGTCTATGAAACATTAAAAGGTTATTTTGACCACTTCAGGGTTCAATTTTCCTTTTCTAGGGATGTGTAATTTTAGGATCTGCTGAAAAATCCTCTTTTAATTTGGGGTATTCATCCACAGATCAAGGAGCGAGAGCTCTCCTCCTTGTATCTTTATTTTGAGATGTAATTGTTTGGAGAGTTATTATCTGATATTTATTTTTGGGTGAATTCAGTGATGGTTGTTGAACCTTCCTTTCATTGAGTTTGTGAAGCTTTCCTATCTGGTGAGAGGTGTGTGTTAGAGGAACCACTTTTTAAAAATCCTCTTTAATTCGTTCTAGCTTCTAGTCCATTAGAACATTCAGTTATGTGCCATAATTTTAGCTTATTCTATCATTAAAATCATTATTATCACAATCCTTCGAGGGTGTGTCATTTTTGTGTCTCTTTGGGTCATCTGTAGAATTTTTGTAAGAAACAATGCTCAAAGAAGAGGCCTTCATCGATGGGTGTCATATCCTGACTATGAGGAATTTTATTCTTCAAGACATTTGGGATCTATCTATTGGTCAAAGATTTAATCTTGTCATGTTGTCAAGAAATAACTAGGGGTGTGTGAAACCATGGTTCGGCTCTGGAATCAGGCATTGGAATGGAGATGGTTGAAGATATTTATTGTTGTTTTCTTTGTTGTTGTAATATCCCTTTTGTTGTAATAATGATAGTGGTTTTATTTTATTGTGATTTGAATAGTTTTTTCATTTTGAATGAAATTATTTAATTTTTAGTTATTTCTTTTGTGTGATTATTTTTTTCATATTGGTTCTAGTTTCAGGTTGTTCCCCCATTGGAAATTCTCATGTCTTATGGGATTGGTTAATTGTGGACTTGTTCAATGTTTGGTCTCAATATGTTCCATGTATTTCCCCTCATTGTGGGAGGTTTATGGTTTAGGTTGGATTATTTCTGTTTCCCTAATGGTGTTGTATATATTTTTTGGATACTTTTTGGTTATTTCAAGTTAGGATTTTCCACATTGGTCGACTCGGGGTGGTGTTGTTGAGAGTCTCATTGTTTACTTCACTAGTCAGGTTCTTGTATTGGGAAGAACCCTCTTCTATTTAGTGGTTCTTTCCATTATATTGTATTCTATAATTTTTCATGTGTGACTGGTGGAGTGAATTTTCACCCCTAGGTTTATGGTTTTTCATAGCATTATTCAAGTTTTGAATATATTATTATCTATTGTTCAGCTGGGTGACTTTCTGGGGATAGATTTGTTTTGTGGTGGGAAGAATTGTCACACCCTTACTATCTTTTTTTATGTATTTCTTTAGGTTCGGTTTTTTGGTTTGGGTTTGGGTTGATTATATTCCATGAGTCTTTATTTTTTTTGTTTTAGTTTGTTATTCTTCTTATGCATTGTTATTGTGAAAGGTATTGGGATGAAGTGTTTTGGTGGGGATTTTATTCCTCCCACAATGTCACCACATTTTTTTTAAATCATTCAAGGATCTTTGGGTGGAATATCCTAGCGTTTAGGGTATCATTTGAGAGTATTTCGGAAATTTTTCTGGTTGTATGGTTTGGGAATGGGTTTCCCTAACCAATTTATATGATTCCACCTCTTATTTGACCACATCTTAGTTGGGTATAGATTAGAGAGTTCCCCCTTCATTATAATTCATCTTAGGACACTTTTTGGTGATTTACCCCCAATGTTTTGTGATATTTCATGATTTCTTCATTGAATCATCCCATTTCCTCTTTTATCTTCTCTATCTCATGGTTTCTTAGTTTCTCCTAGATTGAATCCATCATTGCTGAACCATAGTATGAGGTATTTCTAATGTGTGTTTCTTTTTGTTATTCTAGGTTGTTTGGTTTTTTCTTTGGCATTTGTCTTCTTTCTTCAGGTGTTTCATCCAGTTTGTGCATCATTGAGGCAGTTGTTTCCATCCATTTCCTTTTCAAAACACCCAGTTAATGATTTAGATTTCCTTTAATGCTTTAAAAAATTTTAAATCTTATTTTAGTGCATTATTATAAGTTTCATTGGTGTTTTGTGTTGTAAAATGAGTGTGAAATTATTTTCCAAAAGGTTTCATTAATTATGAATATGTTTAAATGCATACATGGGGTTTTATAAAATTTCAAATGAACTTTTAGAGTGTAATTTCTTTTTTTTTGGTTGGTGTTTTATCTTTTTTTTGTCTTGGTAATGTGGTTTAATTTTTGGATTAGATTTCATATGTTGAAATTTGTGACTTTTATGACGTGAATATTTTTTGTGGGTTATTGTGGTGGTTGAAAATCAAATATTGTTTATTTAAAAAGGGATTATTGGTTATTTCATGGATACATTAATATTGTCCTTGAATGTTAGTTTGGGTTTTTCTCAAATATATTTTAAACTGGTTTTAGGTTTGTAATTGATGTACGTGATTTTTTGAATGTTCTTGGTTTCTTAATGGTTTCTTGAGGTCCGTTTGGAAAAATAATAAAATTGGTTCTTCCCTAAACCATGGTTTTCCAAAGGATTCTACATCAATTCCTCTTTATTTTTCTAAATTTTTTCCTTGATTTCTAATTCACGTGTTGGTGCTTCATGTGATAATGAATGTAGTTTCAAATGTTTTTATAAAATCTTGAACTGTTTGGAATTTTGAGACATGGGTTATTTAAGTGTTGGTATAAAGGCTTGTTTGAAGTGTTAAGACATACATGAACTACTGGTATAAAAGGACCATTTTTTTCTTTTATTTTGGTTTCATTTTTTCATCATGGTTTGGGAATGGTTTTGGATTCAAAACGCAGAGGCCCATTTGGAATTGTTCACGTGAAAGTGGTGTTTTATATTAAATTTGGAAATGAGGTGGAAATGGATTTGTAAATGTAATTGTAATTGGAAATGTTAAAGTCCTAGTTAGAACATTATGTTTCCTAGGAAAAGTTGGTTTTTATGTGAAATTATGTGAATGTATAATTGTAACCTTGTGATATTTTTGAAATAGGTTTTGGATGTCATGGGGCTTATGATCCTGGTGGGAAGATTGGTATGTTTTTTAAAATGGATTGATCAATTTGGTATTGCGAAGCCCAGGTAGGAATTTTAAAATGATGGGAAAGTGGTTGTTGAAACTCAAATGATGTTATGCCTCGATTGGAACTAGTGAATGGATAAATGTGAGATTTGACCCTCTATGGAGGATTCCCCAATGAGAGGGGAATCACATAAGTGGTGTTACTGTTTGGGTTCAACAAGCACATTGGTATGGGTTTAGTTGATCCACATGTGTAAGAACCATTATATTCACCAAGTAATGATATCATGGGATTCATGGGAATCATCTAGAAGGTCAAGTGATGGTTTATTTTTTACCTCGAGTTAGATGGGTGAATACCCCCTAGATTTTCTAAGAGCCCAAGTGTGTCATGCCACTAGATTTTCTAGTGTAGAGTTTCCATTTAGTTAATGATTATGGAGTTTCACCATTTTATGACAGGTGAGTCTAAACTGAGTATGTTCAAGGATTTCTTCTAGATATGTTTAGGAAATTCACAGGATTTACTATCTATATGTTTTACTTATTTTTTTCATTATTTGGATATTAGTCAAACCAGTTTATGTCTTCTTATTCTATTCCATTAACATTCTGCATTGACCCTTTTAGATCACTTGGTATGGATTTGTATTTGGGTTTTGGTTATGAACTGGGTTGTCAAAAGTCGAAACGTTTTTGAAAAGGAAAGTTGTGTGTGTTGTTTTCAAAAAGGAATTTTTGGAAATCTATGTTTTGATACATAAAATGATTTAAAGAATATTATTTCATGTATTTCAATCAAGTTTTTATAAACTCTTTTGGGAAAAAAATGCATGGACTCTATGGGGATTACATACTGAACTATTTAAGATCACACCCATCTTGTGCCACTCTGCAACAGTAGACCTGAGATATTTTTCAAGTTCAGGTTTCTAGTTCAGTTTTCCATTGGAGTAGGTTGGTCTTGTGGTTGGTGATTGTAGGGTCCAGAAAATTCTGCATTCAATATGAATAAAAATAAATTGAACTCAGAAAAGGATATAAATAAAATGGTGAATAATATTAAAGAAAATTTATAAAAGGAAGGGTTGCCGTAAAATGTAAATTCCTTCATGGACAACCTCTCTACATAGTAGTCTATGGCCTCACAAAGCTTCTACAAAAAAACATTCTATGGAATGGAGGCGACGACACCATCTCTCTAGAACACTATCATTGGAAAATTGAGGAGGATAATTATTCCCCCATATACGACATCCCGCACATACTAGATCCCCCATGAACTATGTAGTTTATGGGATGATGTTGTACCACCAACCCCCACATAAATGAATCCCCATGTGAATGGTATATAGAACACCCTCTGTGGAATATGACAGGTGGAGGTAGTTTGTTCGTGGAAATGAGGCATCATATTATGACACCTAAAATGAATAAAAATATTCCACTAAAATCCCTTGGAGGAAAATAGTTCATAGAAAACCCTTGCTGGAAAATAGTTCATAGATGAAGCTATATGGGAAATGGTTTACAGATGACCCTTTGTGGAATATAGTTCGTGGATGACCCTATAGAAGAAATGATTCACAAATTACCCTTTGAGGGAAAAGAATCATGGACACACAAATGTGGAGGATAGTATGTGGATGCTCTTATGCGGCGAGCTACTATGCGGCATACATTATACGGAAAATCACTTGCACCTACTAGCCCATACCACAGGGGATGCACCCCCACACCACCATTCAAGATCACCACCAGGGAGCAGTCTCACACCTCCGAATGGGTCCCTTCACTACCATCACTGGCCACCATGAAAAATTCAGAGTATCACAATAATAATTTTAGGCAGAGTCAATGAAATTTTATATTTCTCCCTTAGTTTGTCTCATCATATTTCCATATAACATCATGAGTTGAGCTACTCCTCAGGACGTGCATCAAATCCTATAACCTACTTGAAATTCTAGGTTCATTCAAAATACAATGAAAAATCATGGTCTAGGAGTTTTTTATACATTCCTAGAAACATCATTTGAATTCATAACACTCTATGACTCTCGTGATTCCAGATTTTCATAAACCTCCCGAACCATCAGAAACGGACGATCAATGTCTGAGGGACACCTCTACTTGAATACAAACACAATACCCTGGAGGCTCTTCCTATTTTTCCTACAAAAAAGTCATTTCAACCAGAATTCAATTCATCTCCAAGAGATTAATTTCCTAACTACATATGCCCAAGTGGATTAAAGGCCTCATATCATCCCTCCTGATCCGAGAACCCACAGAATCCTGGTTTATGCATTCCTTCCCTCCCATGTTTGGGGTATGTCAAAACTTACCGATCTGATTATCCTACAGTTAATCAGGGATTAAATAAAAAATGATCCCTCACCATAATTCCATAAACTATAGGAGTAATCTTCATAAACCATCCCCGCCATTGGATATGGAAGGTCAGTGCCCTATGGACACCTTTTCTAGACCATGTGCACAAAGCCCTGATGGATCTTCAAAAGTGGACGCACAAAAAATGTATGCCAGCCAAAGGAATATTCGTCCTCATAAAAGGTTTTCCCTACCACTATATTCTCAAATATGTCACATTCTCCATATAATTTCATCTGATCCCAATTGTCCAATTATTGATCATGGATTCAATAACAAGTGTTCCTTGCCATATGACCTTAAACTACAAGACCCCAAATCATCCTGACCACATGATGTTAAACTTTATGACGTTTATCCCTACAACATGACATTAAACTATGATGATATCATCCAAGATATATGAATTTAAACTATTGTATACTCCATATGATATTCATTATGCCACTCCTATAGAGGTAATCCCCTAGATTTTCTTGTAGTTGGTTGAATTTTTACTCCTCTATGCCTTTTCCTAGTGCATACTTGGATAGGATAATCTAATTATCTATGCTTTGATAATAATAGGGGGTAAATTGGAATGTTCAAATACCTCTCTTTCACTCTCCTTTTGGGCTTCAGTACCATATGTTAGCAGATAATAGAACGTGTGTTGCTTGTTGAATTTTTGGAATCCTCTAGTTTCTCACACTGAGTAAGAATCATGTGGGCTTAGAGGCTATTAATGATCAAATCACCCGCAAAGTTCACTTATGACATTGAACCATGATAACATTGATTATAACTATAACCGGGATATGTTGGTAGACTTATTACGGTCTAAGATCCATGTCATCTCCTCTATGAAATGAGAAATTATACCTCCCACAAATGGTCATCCCCTAGTGTAAACCCTAAATGTCACTAAACTACAGGAACTCTGATTCCTTCCCCAAATAGGATATTCATGATGCATATCTAAGGCCCAATGTCAAAGGGGTTCCTTTTTAAAGGTTTAACCCAATCATTCCCCCTTTATGGGATTCATTGAGGGTGTATGTCCCAACTCAAACCTAAATACAAGGGCTTTGATTACAAACCAACTAGGATACATAGGAAGCCTCAATGAGGTACAAACATGTTACCCATATAACCCTAATGTTCTCTACTTAGTATCCCTTATAGGTCTATACCCACCTAGAAGATTGTATCTCTTTTGGGAATCACAGGCCGCCTCACCAAAAGCCCCACATCCAATATTTACTAGGGATGTTTCTCCATGATTTCCTTTCTGCATGACATTAAACAACATGGATGGGTCTTCATTACACAACCTTAAAAGGTGAGGTGTCCATTAAAGTGCCATCGAATTACGTGGGCTTTGATTCCTCTCATGAAGATACATCAGAAGCTCATCTTATGGGTTCAACCCCAACATCAAAATAATTCTCATCCCCCTTGGATGACGATAAACTCTACAACACCTCATTACATGGATTAAACCCATGATGTCTCAGAAAAAATTATAGAATTCCCGATCTATCCCAAAAATGGTAACGTTCATGAAGAACCTAGAATATATACTTGTATATTTATCGATGGGGAATCTCAGATACATTCATGAGGTTCTAAATTTATGTGGATCTGGGCACAATTTTACAACTTATGTGTAATTTGCAGACACATTCTTGGGAAAGAATCAAGGATTCATGAACATATTGACATTGTTTCAAACTATAAGAGATTCTCAAAATATGAAATAATTCCCAGTAAAAGGGTGTGATGTGTCCAACCTCCCATCCTCTCAACCAATGGATTCACTTACTGCCATTGGCCAAATCAACCAACGAGTATCTACCTCTGGAAATCAGGTCCATGAATCATGGATAAAAGGGTCTTCGGGTGTTTTGGCTCTACGAATAAACTCTCTGGAGATCGTCTGAGGACATCATACCTGGCGTGGTCTGATTTCACAAACACTAAATCCCTTGCAACCACCCTCCAAGACTACGCAACTATGGCACCAACCTCATAATACACGAATGGTATACAGCCCAGTCCTAGTAAGACCATCTCACCCACCAAAAAGGGTACGATGCGAATCAGTTTCAAACACTGGTTACCAAGTGGTCACATGAATATCGAGTTTCATGGTTCAATTTTAGTTTTGTATTCAGTTTTTTTATTCCTTATCCACATGTATATTGGTTTTTATATTTTTTGATCTTTAGTTATTGGTTATGTTGTCTGTTGTTTTTTGTTATTTTGATCCTGGTTATTTGGGTTGAAATCATTCCTATGTGGATTATTTTAATTTCTAGCACTTGTTGTTAGCCAATAGGGATCTGAAATGCCCTTAACGTCTTATCTCAGATCGGGTCAGCTTTCTGGTTGGACGACATCCCAGCTTGGTTCCGGACACATTTATAAATATATTTCAAAATTTATTTAAAATTATTTATTTATAATTATAAATATTTTTATATCATTATATATATTTATATAATTTTATATATATTTAATAAATATATAAAAATGTTAATATAGTAAATATATTCATTATTAAAATATATTTATTATAATTTTATGATTATAAATATATTTTTATCATTATATTTTTTATATAAATATATATTTATTTATTAAATATATATAAATATTTTATATATATTCATAATTTAAATATATTTAATATAATTTTATAATTTTTTAAATATATAATTATTTATTTACAATTATCTAAATAATTTTAAAAAAAATATTAATATATTTATATCATTATGTATATATTAAAATAATTATATATATAATAAATGTATAAACATATATATAAATATAAATATAAATATTTTAATTATATTCATTATTTAAATGAATTTAATATATTTTCATAATAATTTAAATATATAAAATTATATATATTTAATGATATAAATTATTTTTAAAAAAGTAATATTTATTTACATATAGTTATAAATATATAAATTTATAAATTTAGTAAATATAAATTTATAAATATATTTATCAGTAAATATATATTTATAAATATATCTTGACATTATTAGTGAATCTATAATATTAAACGGATTCACATCAAAAATGAGTGAAATTGAATAACTAAAAATGAGCACAATTTAAAAATATTGAAAAATGGATAATTTTTATTAATAAAATATAAATTATCAAAAAAATGTTGATATATATAAAAATATTGATTAATAGATATTGAAAATATTAAAATATAGTATATGTATATATAAACAAATATTATAAAATGATAAAATTGCTAAAAAAATAAAAAATAAAAAATAAAAAATAAAAAATATTACAAATGAATACCTAACAACAATAATATTAAAAAATAAATAAACAAAATTAACTGATTAAAAAAATAATAAAAAATGGGTCATTTAATAATGAAATTATAAAACTAATACTAAATAAATAAATTACATTTATATTAGGTCTATGTATTTATAAATGAATCCATTAATTACGTAAATATTTGTGTGTGTGTTGTCTATAAAAATGCATTAATTTCATATATATATATATATATGAAATCAATTTAATATATGTTTTATATATGTTAAATTTTAAAATAAAATCCTATTCAATTATGCCCATTAATTGATACAATTAGTTCATATGTTTAATTAATGTTAATTTCTAATTATAAACAATTTTTCACTAAATATAAGACTTATTTAGTGTAAAGAATAAATATTTTGTATTATATAAATCATATTTCAAGAAATATTATATACATTCATATATAAATATTTTTATAAATAGAAATATATTTGAATATATTACTATATTAAATGTATTAAAGAATAATTATGAATTAAAACCACTAAAAATGGATAAGACAATAAGATGTATTTAATTATTATATTTGATTAATTTTTTTATTTATATTTTAGATATATTATTTATTAATATTTATAATATATATATATTAAACTTATTAATTTTTATTAATCATTTTTTCTTTAATAATTTTTTTAATAATTTTTTCATTGATTTATTTTAAATTTAAATATGACAATTTATTCTTTTTAATTTTTTTAATTATTACAATTTCTTTTTATTAAATATATAAAATTAATATATCCTATTTATTAATATTTATAATCAATATATGTGGATTTTATATTTATTCATATATATCAATAATTATTTAATTAATATAATGTCTAATAATATTCTTAATTTACTCATTTTTTATTTTTATTTTAATATTTATTCCATTTTATCCATTTGAAAGTTATATATATTTAATATTTAATATTTAATAATTTTTAAAAGATATATATATATATATATATTAAATTTATTTACATTTATCAAAAAAATATTTAATTAATAATTTTTTTAATATATTCTAAATTTACTCATTTTTTTAAATTTTATTTTTTAATTATTTCATTCCATTTCTAGACTGTTATCATCTCTAAAAATAAAAGTCTGATGATGGAAACACCTTATCAGTGCTAAAAATAATGTAATTTTAAAGGGTACCTTTTATCAGCACTAAAGAAATGCCCTAACAAACGATACCCTATATCAGACCTAAGAATGTGTGGATAAATAGTACATTTCATCAACGCTTTTATTTAACATCGATAAAAGTTACTCTTTATCAGCACTTTTTTAGCGGTGATATAGGAAAACCTTTCCATCACTTTTTTCACTTTTAAATGTCAGTGAATTTAAAGGCATGTTTTTTATAGCTTTTAGTGAGAAAAATATATTGTAGTTGAAAAATACATGGGTTTTTCAGATAAATTTTTGTCCTAACTCTCTAAAACTCTATGCATTAAGGATCTTGTGAATGTATTTAATGCAATACTTTCTTTATATTAGGTAATTATTATCTTTTCACATTTATGGGGAAACATAGTATGTACTTCCTTTCATATAAATATCTTATTTCACATTGATTATCAATGGAATCTTTGTTTTCATTCTAACTATTTCTTCTTGCACTCTTGTCTTCAATCTATTGTCGGGTATGTGTCCATTACCCGTTTTTAATATTGTTGAACTTCTTTAACCTCTCCCACATTCAATAACATTTTTTACAACCTTGAAAACAAAAAAATAGATTTCATGATTTTCTTTAGAAAAATTGTCAATTCGAAAACATTCTTTTATGGAGTGTTGAAAATTTTTTAGTTGTTTGCAACCATTCAAAGAAATATATTATAACTTAAAATCAAATGAAGCAGTCAGCTTCTTTCACTAATTATTTATCTATAGCTACTATGGATTATCAACATAACATGGTGAACTTCACTATTTCCCATGGGAATATTTTTATTTTGAAACTCCATTTAAAATACATAGTTCCTCTTAACCAAACCATTTTCATCACTAAAAAAACTTAGACTCATTCACCACAACATGGTGTGAGTCGTGGTGAAGGTTTACACCACCATCAAAATTCTACCAAGCTCTAGATAACACAATTTAATCTATAATTCTTTCAAATTCCTAATTATTATTGAATTAGTATATTAAATATTAGGAAACACAATTTTTTATTCTACCTTTATAAGTGTATCCATCTATATCTATGTACACCACTTCTCCACATATTTTGTGAAAATTATATTTTCCCGAAGCCTTCAAATACATTTCATTCTTTATCCATATTACCTCTTTAGTGAATTTAAAAAAAATAAAACATGAATTATTTGGTTAAAAAATATCTTTACCTAACACACATAATCCTCATGTGATTCCATATTTACCCATCACCTAACTAATATTTCAAATGAATTGTACCTCATTTTCACCTATACAATAATCTCTACTAAACACACTCTAAACCACTCTGATACATTTTAATACTCTAAAAATACTTCTCATTTTCATGTATAATATCCTTCTCCACATTTATTATCCCTCAATAACAAGAAGGTGTCCCAAGTTTTCAATTTTCAAGAGGCTCTCTAAGCGAAGAATAAATCCATTAACGTTCATATTATCCTCTCCATAAAATTTTATTCTTTGTATTTTCAATCCAAATCTCGTATAATAACATTTGACAGCCTAATAAAACAAAAATAATTTCATTATACTTCAATAATAATTATATTATCATAAAATAATCACTTTCATAGCCATACTCACGCAATCATTGTATAATGTTATTATTTGGGTCGTTTTAACCACCTACATGAACAATATAATAAATTTATATAATTTATGAATAACAAACAAAATTATGGGTAATATATGATATAAAATGGTAAATTTTGTTATGAATATAGTTCTATAAGTCTACCATAAAATATTAATGATATAAGTAAACTAACTTTTTGTTCTCAACAAATTACTCTAAAAAAGTTCATCATGAATTCCACTTTCACAAAACATAACCATTCCTTACATCAATTGAAAATTGGACTACATAAATAATTGAAACATAATTAGTTCAATACAATAAATAATATAATATTTATGAACATTCTATCAAATAACAATAACCAATATCATCATTAAAAAAACATCTATAAAACCAAAAAAAAACTAACATTTGTTGTTGAAAATAAACAAAACCTAATAATCTATGTGTATTAAATGATTATAACTGAAGAGTATAAAAGGTAAAATATATGAATACTATTTTTAAAATACGTTATTTATATTATTATGTTTATTATATAGGATATTAGATCATGTCTGACCTAGTAGAAATAAAATCAAAGTGTTTCACTTGACTCAAACTCCTTTCTTTGAGTCATAAAATTTACTTTATAAATATATTATTATAAATTTAGATTCTTATTGTCACGACTAGTCCTCGGGACCCATTTCATGACTACCCCAGACCCGCCTCCCAAAGGCCAGGGGATGCCAACTAGCACCAAAGACGTAAATCCTGATAACTGGGAAGACATTGCCTTAATAAAAGTAAACAAAACACCACAGAGTACAAGCAGAAGTAAAACACTAAGTACAAAGAGAAGTGATGAAAAGTAAATGGGACAGAATACAAACCAAAATGAAAGTACAACTACAAATAAACAAAAGTACAACAGAAAAAGACAGCAGCTGGAAGAACGGTAGTGGCTCCTGGGACGTCCTCCTCGGATCTTACCTGAAGGGTAGGTACAGATGGTGCAGCTCATGGATCGTCCGCCATGGATCCTACCCGAAGGGTAAGTATAGATAGACTCCACATCGCTCTCGCCTTTCAACCCCCTCCGAGTGACTTCTCGCCGTGAAGTCCACCTCCGGATACTGACTCGTCGTGTAGTCCACCTCCGGGTACCGTCCAGTCATCGAACACTCAGCCACCGTCAGTACTACCCGTTGTCTGCAACCAACACAACGAGGTGCGAGCATAGCCCGTGCAGGGGTGAGTATAACGATACTTAGTAGGGACCCCGAGACCCTCAAGGTCTCACTAAAACCAACAAGGATAACCACAAAGAAGATATCAACATATAACCTCTACTAAGGTATATTCCCATACATATACCTAAATTATCAAGTAACCCATCTCCATCATGAGGAAACACAAAGATTAGAAATCAGCGGATAACCACTACCCAGGTATATGGCCATACATATACCTAAGATATCAAGTGACTTATCTCAATCAAGAGGTAAACACAAAGGTCATAGACTCAGCTCAAACCATGATTTTTCATTATCAAAACCGTAACTGCTGAAGAGCATCATCTCTAGAGTGTACAGTGGTCCTATCATGACTCTGAGGTACTACTCACTAACCTAAGACTGCTAAGGTACTCCTCCTGTCAAGTACCATGGGTCTGCCATCTCACACAGTAGTGCTTCTCCGCCATGGGTCTGCCACCTCACACAGTAGTACTCCCCCTCATAGCCTACAGAGGTACTCCTCCTATTGAGTACCGCGGGTATGCCACCTCACACAGTAGTGCTCCTCCGCCATGGGTCTGCCACCTCACAAAGTAGTGCTCCCCACTAAGCTATTCTAGTCACTCTGAATCGAATCGGACAAGCAGTCATCAGTCACATCCAGCTACACGGTCTCTGTACTCTGTATGCTCATCTCAGGGAGGGTCCACCCCACGAGCTACAGGTCGATACTCCAAGTATCACAAAACCCACGAAGAAGTATCTCAAAGGACCTCCTCGTCATAGGGGTCTCAACACAACAGAGGGCACATCAATCGGATGCCCGGTCTGTGAGTTATTAGCCTTTTCGTCCCAGGGGCCCGGTTGGTTTTGTGTGCGAACCAACCCGACCGTATCTCAACTGTACCCCGAACTCTCATAGGTTATACCTATAGGGACTGTTTCTCAATGTGATCACCAACGCCACTGACGGTTCGTCAAACGGACGTCCGGTCTGATAGATATCAGCTTTTCTGTTCCAGTGGCCCGGTTGAATTTCGGGTACAATCCAACCCGGCCATACTCCAACTGCATCCAAAACTCAGGAAAAGTATTCCAAAAGTTCCATCTCATCAAAAGGAATTCAACGAGATAGACGGCACGTCAATCGGACTCCCGGTTTGTGAGTTATTGGCTTTTTCGTTCAAGGGGCCCGGTTGGTTTCGTGAGCAAACCAACCCGACCGCACTTCGACGGCATTCAAACCTCAAGAGGAGTAAGCCAAAAGTTCTCCCTCATCAAGAGGAAACCAACAATGTCGATGGCACTTCAATCAGACGTCTGGAACTCAAGATATAAGCGTTTCTGCTCTGAGAGCCTGGTTGGTTTCGTATCCGAACCAACCCGGCCAAACTGAAAGTTCTCTGAAACCTTGAGTGCAACATACTGAAACAACTGTCTCGATCCAAGGATTGCATCGCAACTGACGGTGTGTCGATCAGAGGTCTGTAGCCCAGGTTATGGGTGAAATACCGAAGAGGCCCGAAAACGGGGGTCTGGGCCCGGCCCAGCCTGGCCCAGCCCCCCCTGGGTCGGCCGAACCGGGTCGACCCACACTGGGTCCAGGTCCGGCCCAGCTGGGCGTGGCCCGGTCCGGATTCACGGCCCGGCTAGCCTCGTGCTGGCGGGGCGCGACGGGTGCGGGGGCTTACAAACCCCCGGTTTTCAACCTGGTGCGGATTAAAGCTGCGCCGCCTCAAACCCCGAACAGTCCAGCCGTTCCGGTTCACGTCCCACCGTCGTGGCTCAGCCGCGTCGGATTTCTACGGCGGCACGCCGCCGCCGCCACCGCCTTCTGCGGACCACCGGACACGCTCCGGTGGTCCGTTTCGCCTGACGCCTTCGCCAACAGTCCTCCCGGGACCCGATCTTTACTGCGAAGGAATTCAAATTCCATTTCGGCCCAATTCTTCGTCACCCATCGATCTGCACTCAACGTTCAAAACGTGCCATCTTCGTTGTTTTTCGGCGCATCACGACGACACTACGCCACTTCACCGCGGCCCGACTTCGACCACGGATTTGTTCGACCTCAAAGGCGCGGCGTGACAGCGCCACGCTTCTTCATCGTGATTCTCTAAATTCCTACACGGTGCGATGGCACTGCGTCGCTTCCATTTCAAGCCACATAGATAACCAAAAAAATAAAAGGGGAGGTGGTTCGGCCATGTTTTTGTGGTCCAACCTCCTCAATTATTTTGATAACAGTTGGTCGTTGATATCGAAGAACGTCTAAAATTATTCACAACATGAAAACCAAACCCCTACCTGGCAAAGACGTCACACGTCGTCAAGCCATGGAAGAGGTGAGCGTCGTGGTGATCGGACGTCGTGGAAGATCGGTGCCGATTCCGTTGACGTCAGAGGGTGAGTCGTCGTCAATGGTGACGTTCCCCGTGGTGTTGTCTCCTCCATTGACGCAGAGGAAGAAGAGGAGAAGGCATGTCGTTGGTGATCGACCGATAAAGAATGCAGCGTCTCGCTTCCTTCGACGTGGAGAGAAGGTGCAAGATGAGAAGACATTCTTCGTCGAAGCTTCGGTGTTCTTCACGTTCTTCAACAAAGGAGATGAAGCGTTCCTCTTCGGAGGAGGAATTTCTTCAAAACTCTAATGCTCTCTTCCCTTTCTCTTAACACAACATTTCTAACCAAAATAAAATAAGTCTCCACCTTATTTTATTTACCCATGTCATGAATTCAAAATTAAAAAATTCAAAACCAACACACTTAATTAATTGATCTTGAGTTGTCAAAATAATTAATGTTTAGGTGGCATGAATTAATGTGGGAGGTGAGGAGGAGAGGAGTCACTTAAGTTAAAGTGGAGTTACAATATTAAAGTGGGAGGGGAGTTATGGGAGGCCAAGGGGGGTATGGGAAGATCAAGGGGGTTAGGGTCTCGTTTGGGCCCCACAACCCTCTTATCCCCTCATGGGTAGTTCTCTAACTTCCACTAAAATGATATAACTACTTTAAAGAAATAATAATTGTAACTGAATTTTTATTTTATCTTCCAAAAATTCTTAACAACTCCTCCCGTGAAAACGCAACACCGAAAAAGATCTTCTTAAGCAATTACCAGCGCTGTGAATTCATCAGTTCCCTCAGAATTCGATTTCGAGCACCGGTTAAAATGTTAGAAAAACCCGCATATTTGTTCACTGAATATACCTGAGCTAAACTTTGGAAATTGATTCTGGGCACACTGGGCGTCGGAATCAGGCTCCATCAGAAACTGCATTCTTGTAAAATTCCAAAGAAAATTAAGAAAAAAATTTCATTGAAATTTCCGGGTCTTTACATTACTCCCACCTTAGGGCTTTACATCCTTGTAAAGCATTATCACAAAGAAGGGATTCAAAAGTGGTACTGAGCACGCATCTGAGCCTTCCGCTCCCATGTGCTTACCTGTAGGTTCCCGTACTACTAGTGAAAGTGCTCCCGAGGAATCGACTATCCTCGTAGGACCCGATCTGGTCGATCCTTGATCCCCACTGGATCCTCCGTGAAATACACCCCATCACAATCGTCTAGCTCCCCATGGTCGATGATATGTGAAAGATAACGCACGTATCTCCTCAGTTGAGATATGTGGAAGTCGTCGTGCACCTGGTGCAACTGAGGTAGATGGGTCAAGCGGTAAACCACCCCGCTTACCCAGATGAGAACCTAGGAATGGTCCACTGAACCACGGAGATAAATTGCCGCCTTGGCCACATCTATGTAATCCTCGTCGAGGTGAGACCCGTATAAGGACGTGATCGTCATCCTCGAACTCTGGAGGTCTCCAATTCCTGTTTAAAACTGGAACTCAAAACGACTGCTACCACAAGGGTATGTTTGACCGACTCAAGAGTTATCGGTCACACCCTCTTGTGCATGAGTTTATCATGTGCTGCCTGGGGTTTCGTTTTCACCAACCAAGAAAAACCCATTCTGATGTCGTAGTTAAACCACATCCTTTTTTCCTAATACCGTCAATTTGTGTATGAACTATGATTGCCCAGTCCATACTCAAACCAACGTCATAAGGCCTCGATACTTCCACCAAGAGATTCCAACCGAAACTCTCGCCTCGAGGGTCTGACCACACTTTCGCTGTAAGTGTGATTATCGAGTCTTCTCTCAGGGTATCTCCAAATGTGAGGGTCAAGTCTACGGCTTACCAGAAACTCTAGGTCTGGGACAAGATTCATGGAATGAAGGAATGATTCATATCGACGTCTGTTACTACGGCAGCTAGTAGTGGATACAGACTATCCCTTGAATCATTCTTAGAGCCATTGGGTCACTCTCTATGACCGAAAGCAGCTACTCTCTTCCCCTGCCCTCCATCTACCTAATCATAGCGGGGAAATCTAAGGTGGGTGGTTATAGTATGTTAAAACGTACACCACCACATGTTGCTCCCCTAGCTCTACCTCCACGTCTACTGCTTCGCAGACTCATCTCTCCTTAAAGCTTCCACTTCTTGAAACATTTAACATGCTCAAGTCTCTAAAACTGGTTCCAGTTTCCTATTTCTTACTGCACTGTGCTGTCTTCATTCGCTCCTAGATGATCTGCATCTTCTTTGCCTACGATCTGAATGTGCTGCTAAAATTTCTCCTTTTATGAAAAGAGAAAATCGGTCTCATCCCCTGGAAGAACCATTCCCATTGCCTAATACAGTCAATCCTGACATGAATGATGCATTCATTCCATGGATAACATTGTAAGGCCTCGACGTAACTACCAAGAGATCCAACTATCACTCTCACTTCCAAGGGTCGACTCACACTGTTGACATCAGTGTGAGGTCACTGTGTCTCCTCCAGTAGAAATATCTAATGTGAGGGTCAAGTCAACAGTCTTAACCGGGACCACTCAGTATCAACCAATCAAAAGTACATGAAATCAAACATCACAAAGAGAAGTGTCTTTTCATTATTGCATCTCATATTACAAAGACACAAATACAATAGAAACATGGAACTAGAAGTACAAGGGACGTATCCAATAGTTCCGCTCCTGTCCACCTGCTCCTGAAGCTCTAATGCCTTGTCCACTGCTCTGCTGTTGCTCAAGAACTCGCCGCTGCTTCTGCCTCGGTGGCTCCTCCAACGCCTGCGGATCGACTGTGCGAGGAGTCGGACAGTCACGTGCCATGTGACCCTTACTACCGCAGGAGAAACACTGTCCGTTTCTGGCATGCCTGGCCCTGACTCCACCCTGGGTTCCCCGCACTACTAATCCTATAACCCGAGGTCGCCCACCTGCTGTTCTAGTCCTCTTGGACCTCTGCATCATCTATCTACTGCCCACAGATGACTCGACTACTGATCGACAACCCTGCGGCAAAGGCAGAAGCTCCTGTACATGCTCGGGGTGTAGAGCTACTGGCACAAACTCCACCCTGAAAAAGGTCTCTAAGTCTTCCCATGTGAAGGTCATCCCGTCGCAAAACTGGAACAAGTGGCTCCACCACCTTCCTGCTGCTGCCTGAAGGAGGCTGGCAGCAATGATCACCATGAATTCTGTCGGCGTCCCCACTAGCCTGAAGACTCTCACCATAGCCTCCAGCCAAACCTCAGCCGCCTGCGGGTCCTTCTCTCCCCGGAACCTGGGTGGCCTATGACGCTGGAACTTGTGCAGCGCGCTCAAGTGGCGTGAATCATCTTCTACTGGGGATGGTGGCATCGGTGGACCAACGTATGGTAGTATTGTTGGTTCCTCCGCTGGTGCCTCAACTGCAAGAGGGCCCTATACCGAAGCCTCGTCACTCGGAAGGCTGTCAGTACGCACATCCCTCTGGGCTCTAGCTGGTCGTCCATAAAGAGGCATCCTGAAGGAAACAACGTGACACGGCTAAACGATTATACCTGGTGATCTTACCCGGTTTCAGCTGACATTTAAAAACTTCTGGAAACACACACGCAATCAGTGTTTAATGCACAAAGTCAGAAATCAGTTGTCAGGGTCCTGGTGTATGGATACGTTGGCCGCCCGCACCAACACTGGACTCCCTGAACTGAAGACCACACTCTGTACCCTTAACACTATTGCTTCACAAAAAGAAAATATCAGAGTTATAAGTTCCGTGGTATAACCGACTCCTCTGATACCAATTTGTCACGACCCATCCTCGGGGCCCGTGTCGTGACTACCCTAGACCTGCCTTCCAAAGGCCAGGGGCTGGCGACTAGCACCAAAGACGTGATTCCCGATGACTGGGAAGGCATTGACTTTATAAAAGTAAACAAAACATCACAGAGTACAAGCGGAAGTAAAACACTAAGTACAAAGAGAAGTGCTGAAAAGTAAATGGGCCAGAATACAAACCCAACTGAAAGTACAACTACAACTGAACAAAAGTACAACATAAAAAGACAGTAGCTGGAAGAACGGTAGTGGCTCCTGGGACGTCCTCCTCGGATCTTACCTGAAGGGTAGGTACAGATGCGCAGCTCCTGGATCGTCCACCGTGGATCCTACCTGAACGGTAGGTACAGATAGCCTCCACATCGCTCTTTCCTGTCAACCTCCTCTGAGTGTCATCTCGCCGTGAAGTCCACCTCTGGATACTGACTCGTCGTGTTGTCCACCTCTGGGTACCGTCCAGTCATCGAATACTCAGCCTCCGTCCGCACTGCCCGTCGTCTGCAACCAACACAACGAGGTGCAGGCATAGTCCGTGCAGGGGTGAGTATAACGATACTCATTAGGTACCCCGAGACCCTCAAGTTCTTACTAAAACCAACAAGGATAACCACAAAGAATATCTCAATAGATAACCTTTACTTAGGTATATGCCCATACATATACCTAAATTATCAAGTAACCCATCTCAATCATGAGGAAACACAAAGATTAGAAATCAATGGATAACCACTACCCAGGTATATGCCCATACATATACCTATGTTATCAAGGGACCCATCTCAATCAAGAGGTAAACACAAAGTTCATAAAATCTTCTCAAACCAGGATTTTTCATTATCGAAACAGTAACTACTGAAGAGCCCCGTCTCCAGAGAGTACAGTGGTCCTGTCATGACTCTGAGGTACTGCTTACTAACCTAAGACTGTTGAGGTACTCCTCCTGTCAAGTACCGTGGGTCTGCCACCACACACAGTAGTGCTCCTCCACCATGGGTCTGCCACCTCAAACAGTAGTGCTCCCCCTCATAGCCTACAGAGGTACTACTCCTGTCGAGTACCGCGGGTCTGCCACCTCACAAAGTAGTTCCCCCCACTAGGCTATTCTAGTCACTTTGAATCGAATCGGACAAGCAGTCATCGGTCACATCCAGCTACACGATCTCCATACTCTGTATGCTCACCTCTGGGAGGGTCCGCTCCACGAGCTACAGGTCGATTCTTCAAGTATAACAAGTCCCAAGAAGAAGTATCTCAAAGGACCGCCTCATCATAGGGGTCTCAACGCAACAGACAGCGTGTCAATCGGATGCCCGGTCTGTGATTTATTAGCCTTTTCATCCCAGGGGCCCGGTTGGTTTCATGTGCGAACCAACCCGGTCGTATCTCAACTATACCCCGAACTCTCATAGGGTATACCCATAGGAACCGTTTCTCAATACGATCACCAACGCCACTGACGGTTCTTCAAACAGATGTCCGGTCTGGAAGATATCAGCTTTTCCGTTCCAGGGGCCCAGTTGGATTTCGGGTACAATCCAACCCGACCATACTCCAACTGCATCCAAAACACAGGTTAAGTATTCCAAAAGTTCTGTCTCATCAAAAGTAATTCAACGAGATAGACGGTGCGTCAATCGGATGCCCGGTCTGTGAGTTATTGGCATTTTCGTTCAAGGGGGCTGGTTGGTTTTGTGAGCAGACCAACCCGACCGCACTCCGACTACATTCAAACCTCAAGAAGAGTAAGCCAATGTTCTGTCTCATCAAGAGGAAACCAACAAAGTTGACAGAATCTGAATCGGACGTCCGGAACTCATGATATAAGCGTTTCCGCTCCGAGGGCCCGGTTGGTTTCATATCCAAACCAACCCGGCCAAACCCAATGTTCTACGAAACCTTGAGTGTAATATACCAAACTGACCGTCTCGATCCAAGGATCGCATCGCAACTAACGGTGCATCGACCGGAGGTCCGTAGCCCAGGTTATGGGCGAAAGACCGAAGAGGTCTGAAAAAGGGGGTTTGGGCCCGGCACGGCCCAACCCCCCTGGGTCGGCCGAACCGGGTCGACCCGAACCGGGTCCGGGTCAGGCACAGCTGGGCGCGGCCCGGCCCAGCTACGCGGCCCGGCTGGCCTCACTCTGGCGCTGCGTGATGGGTGCGGGGGGTTATAAACCCCCCGGTTGTCAACCTAGCGCGGCTTAAAGCCGCGCCACCTCAAACCCGGAACGGCCCGGCCGTTTCGGTTCACGCCCCACCGTCACGGCTCAGCCGCTGTGGTTTTCTCCAGCGGCGCGCCGCCTCCGCCTTCTGCGGACCTCCGGACGCGCTTTGGTGGTCCGTTTCGCTTGACGACTTCGCCAATAGTCCTCCCGGGACCCGATCTTTACTGCGAAGGAATTCAAACGCCATTTCGGTCCGATTCATCGTCACCCATCGATCTGCACTCAACTTTAAAAAAGAACCATCTTCATGGTTTTTCGGAGCGGCACAATGGCGTCGCGCCCCTTCGCCGTGACCCGACTTCGACCACGGATTCGTTCGACCTCAAAGGCGCGGCGCGACTGTGCCGCGCTTCTTCATCGTGATTCTCTAAATTCCCGCAGGGTGCGATGGCACTGCATCGCTTCCATTTCAAGCCATGTAGATAACCAACGAAATAAAAGGGGAGGAGGTTTGGCCGTGTTTGTGTGGTCTGTCCTCCTCCGTTATTTTGATAACAGTTGGTCGTTGATATCGAAGAACGTCTAAAATTATTCATGAAATGAAAACCAAACCCCTACCCTGCAAAGACGTCACACGTCGTTGAGCCGCGGAAGAGGCAAGCGTCGCAGTGATCGGACGTCGCGGAAGATCGGTGCCGATTCCGTTGACGTCGGAGGGTGAGTCATCGTCAATGGTGACATTCCCCGCAGTGGTGTCTCCTCCCTTGACGTGGAAGAAGAAGAGGAGAAGGCATGTCGTCGGTGATCGCCCGATGAAGAATGCGGCATCTCGCTTCCTTCGACATCGAGGGAAGGTGCAAGATGAGACGACGTTCTTCGTCGAAGCTTCGTTTTTCTTCACGTTCTTCAACAAAGGAGATGAAGCGTTCTTCTTTGGAGGAGGAAGTTCTTCAAAACTCAGATGCTCTCTTCCCTTTCTCTTAACACAACATTTCTAACCAAAATAAAACAAGGCTCCACCATATTTTATTTACCCATGCCATGAATTGAAAATTACAAAATTCAAAACCAACACACTTAATTAATTGATCTTGAGTTGTCAAATTAATTAATGTTTAGGTGGAATGAATTAATGTGGGAGGTGAGGAGGAGGGGATTCACTTAAGTTAAATTGGAGTTACAATATAAAAGTGGGAGGTGAGTTATGGTAGGTCAAGGGTGTTATGGGAAGATCAAGGGGGTTAGGGTCTCGTGTGGCCCCCACCACCCTCTTAACCTCTAATGGGTAGTTCCCTAACTTCCACTCAAAGGATATAACTACTTTAAAGAAATAAAAATTGTAACTGAATTTTTATTTTATCTTCCACAAATTTTTAACAACTCCTCCCGTGAAAACGCAACTCCGAAAAAGATATTCTTAATCAATTACCGGCGCTGCAAATCCCTCGGTGCCCTCAAAATTCGATTTCGAGCACTGGTTCAAAAGTTATAAAACCCCACTCGTTCGTTCACTGAATGTAACCGAGCTAGGCTTCGGAAATTGATTCTGGGCACACTGGGCCTCGGAATCAGGCGCCGTCAAAAACTGCGTTCTTATAAAATTCCAAAGAAAATTAAGAAAAAATTTTCCTTGAAATTTCTATGTCTTTATACTAATACCCTAGGATTTTAATTTATTTTTAATCTTATAAAATATATGGGAATTTTAATTTTTTTCATATTATTTTTATTTCATGAATTTTATTTTTTAAAATATGACATTCATAAGAATAATTCACATCATTTTTAATTTCTCTTTATCTTCTATGCCAGTATTCTTTCATTCCATAAAATTTTCCTTAGTTTATTTGGAAATAATAATATGTCTAATCTTTTATAGTTTTTATATTTCCATTTATTTCTTTGGAAAATTAATTTTGTATCTTTTCCATTGATGTGGGTGTTTATCTAAAATTACTAAAAAAAATATATTAAAAATTAATTTCATTTCACTTCCACCAATCTTGTATTATCCAATTCACATTTTCCTCACATTATCATTATTTCATCTCCATTACCTATTATTCCAGATCCCATTAGAATATAATTTTCATCAATTCTTATTCTCACATCCTTGTATAGTATTTTCTAAAACGATTCATAAGATTGTATTTTCTTATGATAAAGTTGAAAAGGTTTTAAAAATTACATTTGTTTGATTTAATTTTCATTGTCCAATATATATGAAAATTATATATCTATTATAGATTTATTTTCATTTTCATACTCTAACTGATTTTTTATACTTTTGTGTGAAAGATTTTTGGGTGTCAACATATGTAATCATGATGTAATGTTATGCAATGCCATTTGGAAATGATATGAATACCAATTTATTTACATATGCTTTCCATGATACTATGAATTACTGATTATATATAGAAAACATATTTATGTTTTATAATTTTGTAATGGATGTGCCTTATGTTTCCCTCCAATACATTGGTTTGTTCATTATATCTCATGAGATTATTACGATAAATGAGTTATGTTTCTCTATCCTCTATGGGAAATGAGATATGATGTGCGATCCACTGTGAGAAATAGGTTGTGATTCTAGATCAACTGTGTTATAATGAATAGATAGTTACTCATAATACAATAGTGTATGATATTCTTGTTATTTATCTTGGACATGTGATATGAATTCTATGTTTATGTTTGTGACAAATTTTTATTTTCATCTATATTCTAATGTAATACTTCCATAGTAATTGATTATTTTCACATGTTTCCAAGCCATGGTATATGTTTTATACCTATATGATAGTACTTTTGTTATATTATGATCTCATTCCATGATTTATGTTGTTTTATCAAAACATGTGTTTATATCATAAGATTCTATATTCATTTTAATGATATATTTCTCACATGATCATGTTTTCACACATTCTTATGATCTAACCTCATTATGAATCATTAATGAGGTTTCCCGTTAGTGATTTTTGTGATAAATCTTTTTATTTTTTATTTACCTAGGATTAGGTTTAGAAATAATTCATGTGTGGAAAATTTATTGGTGAAATATTCAAGATATAATGTGTAATAATTTGTTTACATAGCTAATCTTTTAAGGGACTAAACCTTTGGATCCTAGGATTATATTTTTATTGTATGTTGTAGAAAGTTATTGAAATGATGATATATATATGTGCTTTTTGGGTCATATAAATTTTTAAACATTAATTATACCTCTATAAAAACATTACAATCTTTTTATTGGTTCTTTATATTAACTCTCAATAGTTTACAATGGTAATCCAATCCTTTCTTCTGGAATTTGATACTATTTATACTCTGAGATTCTATTTTATCTAAATATTGGATCTTATTACTCCAAATAATTTCTTTGAATGTTAACAGATGTTTAGTATCAACAACATACATATTGGAATCTATCTCTAAACACCATAATGATCAACTCATGCAAGGAATGTAACCACTCATTTTAGTCTACCTCTTCAATATTGTTTTATAATTATATTGATCATTATTATTTATATATATATATATCCATTATTTTAGAGTATCATTGTATGAGATCTTCAATAGTAGTAGAATGACATCGTTCTATCTATCAATCATTATTTTTCTTCCTTAACACTATTGATCTATAGTAGAATAAGGTATGAATCTCTTATTTTTTTTCTTAGATGATAACTGATTATGTAGTTGCAGAATACCATCTCACCTAATAATTGTATTCTTATTATCATATTTATAATAACATGTTAATCATGTGAATATTATTTATTTATTTTTAAAATTTCAATCCGATGATATTTATCCATGTTATGTTCTCATTTAAAACAATCCAAAAATTCTTAAAGTGTCCTAGATTTGAACTTCATTAATGTGTTTCAAATGTTCAAATTAGAAAATCCTAAATTATCATGTGAAGACCTTCTCGTTTTTATCATTTAATTCTCACTTTAATCTCATATTCTCTTTCTTTAAACTTCTATGAAATTCATAGTTTCTATTTTTTCATAATTGTAAAATAACATGAACTAAAACCTTGTGGTTGAAATATTTTTCTCACGACATGATATTATTCTTCAAATAAAAACACTAAAATCACTACACTAAATAAAAACTTAATATCCAAAAAAATAATGATATTTAAATAAGTTATGAAAATAATCAATATCGTAATATTTTAAGTCTAAAATTCTTTTATTTTTTCAAAAAAAATTAAATTTCATATAATAAATATCTATTATTACATATAAATTTAGTGGGTTTAACATTATTTTATATATCAACTAAAACCTCATAGTAAATGTTATGTGTTTTGGGTTTCATCTTATATATACTCTAGAAAATATTACTTATTTAGAAAGAACATTATATCACATATTATATATATCTCTCTAAGATGTTATGTATCACCTTTTAAGTATTATTTATTCTCCAAATAATCATATATATCACAATAAAGAAATTTACTTTTCTACATTTTTTTGAACTAATTATTTAAAATTATATATGCTCTAGAAGATATTTTATATTAGCATGTAAAACTTACATATCATCTAAAAGATGTTACATACCATAATGTAACTTCCAATACATCTTACATATAATCATATGAATCATACATATCATAATGAACTTGGTAATTTTCCAAAATTTTATTCACCTGGATCTTATGTATTACATTATAAAATCTTCAACTCGAACTTATAATTATAGTGATTATAAAACTCATATATAAACTTCTTCAAACATTCTTAGGCCATAACAAACCATTGAAAATGAACTCAATATAACTTAAATAACATAAATAATTTTTCAAACCTTTATAAATACCTTAAAAAAAAAATAAACCATATATTGCATAGAAATACACTTCTTGGATATTTAAATGTGTTTCCACTGCCTCAATGAAATATCATCATAAAAATTCATTAAAATAAAACAACTAATCGTTCATTAATTAATCACCAAATAATGAAACACCTTCCTCTGTTTTGTACTAAATTTATTTCATTCATCATACTGGGCAATTTACATGTAATTTATATTAAAGATTTATAAGAAAAGTATGGATACTCAAGCCTTATTTTTTATCTTAAATCATATAATCTCTTCAAGATATTTAAGATCTTATGGTATATAGTTATTTCATCATGAATAATTACTTTTTGTTCATTCCTATCCAGTTGTGCCCCATAATCATCAGATAATAAGTTTCTTCAGTGAATCTCCTTATATCTAAAACTATAATTTGTACAAATATTCATCTTTTTTATCGATCCATGATAGTTATATCTTCATTATAATGTAAAATGGAATGTTTCATTGGAACTACAAGATATATCTCAAACCAATGGTTTCTTCAAAAATATGAAATAAAAATCAATTTTAGGTCATGTTTATATGTTTTATTCCTCCCTCATTTCATAAAATACATTCCACTATTTTAAATACTAATGGGAAATAAATGGAACACCTAGAAATACCCATGAGGATCCTTCATAGTGGAAACACCCAACTGATTTATCCTTAATAGGTCAAAGTTATAAAACCTTGAATAAGACATGGAATTAGATATAACACAAGAAAGATAGAAAGATAGTAAGGAAAATAGTGAATTGATGGGAAATGATGGATAACCTTACTATTGAATACCTCTTATGATAGGTTTATCAATGATGAAAGCATGTATGAGAGATATTCTACCTGGGAAAGGAGAGTATGGAAATAGAGAGGGTGGGAATATAGTTTATGTGAATGAGGGATGAGAGTTTGGTGTGAGATAAGTTTAATTAATTTTTTATTTTACAATTATAAAAATTTGTTCTCCCACTATGAACATAAAAGGAATCCACCAGATACTTGGAATCCATCATGAACCCATTTTAGGGTAACCAATAACCTAGTGGCCCTCACAAAATCACCACCAGACCAAGTGGTCCATAAAGTACCTATTACCAAACTACCAAGTATCTAATACCAAACCACCACATACCTGATGGATTCTATTGTCATGAAATGAGTCCCAATACTGAATATACCATCTCAATATTACCATAAATCCCCATCCAACACCTCCAATACTCTAAAAAATCAAAAATACATGAATTTTGTTGAGAATTCAAAAAAACGCACCTCATAAACATGTGGGGTGTTACTAACTCCCAACCATTTAGAAACACATCCATGATATGAATTTTTGGCCCTTGATAACACACAAATTCATCCATTAATCCCATATATCATCCTCACACTCACAAGAATTCTTTTGAATACACCCAGGATAACATTTCATGTATACCAAAGGGATTTCCCTCACATAAGGGATTTAATTTCTTTAATCCACTATCTGAATGGATCATTCCATAAACAATTCATCTGGATCCATCTCAACCTTATTGATTCTGATTATGTGAGAAGGATTTCAGTGGTATATCCAAAGATAATATATATGAAATATTTCATTCCTAGAGTTGTATCTTAAGAGAAGATTTAATAAATAAATGATTCTAATAATCCTAAAAAACCACAAGTTTCACCATGATCCAATATGACAACTTCCTCTACCTATAGATATGATGATGCACTAAATGAGTAAATAACTTCAAGAAAAAATGCTCTCCCACCTCAAGCTATAGATGATATCATCTTCCGCTGGTATAACATATATTCTTACTCAGAGTGGTTACTAACCTCTTCCATGGAGAATGGATATGTTTCAATTTCTCCATCTCATGACTCATCCCAATAATAAATGATTTTTCGGCCTTTCTCTACCATATTAGTGATTATAATGACCTACCATTAAATACCATAAATGATGATATATAAATCAATTATTGAAAACTATTATTAAAGGTGAATTTCATAATCTGGATATGGTTCTCCCATGAACTAGTTAAACAAAGGATGCATGATCATGTCCTATCCTTTAACACCTATATGGTTTATTTAGAAAACCCATCAGTCTAAGGATAATAGGTAGTGCTCAAATGATCCATTATATTAAGTTAAAGTTTAGTATATTACTAGAAGTGATATTTAAAATGGGAATTATTAATAGAAATGTTACTCTTAGGAACATCATGAAGATACACTATCTATTGAACATAAAACCAACCCACCTAAATGATGGAATAAGTCTCCCTAATTAATAGGAAATACAAGACCTTTGTTAATGATTTCATGGAAACCAAAACCATATCACTTCTATAAGATATACATGGTAATCTCATCATGATGTTCATCACCACATCATCCATATTCAAATCACAAATAGGTAACAACTAAAGAAGACACGTGGTTTTCTAGTGATAATCCTTTACCTTATAATGGGTGAAGATTCATGAAATGGATTTTGTTATGTACTTTATCCTTGGACACAAAAAACTATATGTGGATATCTCGAAACATCTTTATAATAAATGACTATATTAAGGTGGGTGAATACTAAATTAACTCCTTATACATGATTGTAGGGACTATTACATAACATTATATATAAGGAACCTCATCAAAACTTTTGAACCAAATAGGTAGAGCATCCTCAATATATATATTTTCTATCATCACTATAAAATATTAGTCATAGAAGTAACTCCCATTCAACCTATCACAGATTGAAGACATAATAGATAAATAGGTAAGGGTTTTTCTAACTAGATACTCCTGAACGTCATGGTGAATCTCAATGAAGAGGCTCTTCAACTTCCACTTTCTACTAGGCACCTAAAGCACCCACACTTGATTATTACACCCACTGCTTCAACCATGATATTACCTTTCTGAAGGGTATATTATTTCAGGAAATCAAAATAAAAATGATATTCAAAAAAACATATCTTTCAAATGTTTTCATTAAATTGGGAAAATATAATATTTAGGATGTTATGGTCAGTATACACCATGAACCTCTCACTCAATAGGTATTGATGTTAACATGTTATCAAATTCACTACTACTACCATCTCAATTTTATGCATTGAGTAGTTCCAACCATGTGACATATGCTTATTGGACATTTAATCCAAATTTTTCCCACCCGGTATAAAAAATACACAATGAAAAACTCATGATGTATCACAATACAATATGTATTCATTACCCAGCTCAGGTAAGGTTAGGATCAATTTAGACATCAATATCCTAGTAATCACCTAAAATTGCCTCTCATCAGAATTTGACAACATGAACATCACCCTCATCTTAGTAAATTTACTCATTGATATTGACATATAAGAGAATTTATGAATGAATATCCTATAGAATACTATAAATCCTTAAAATATATGAATCTCAAACAAAACTATTGGGTATCACCCAGCAAAACCATACCGTAGACCAAATTAAGGATTACTGATATACCTACCTAAGATATCTGATTCCCTAAGAAGTGTTACCCACTAATCTAGAATTGAAAATTCATGATATTATCATATAAACAGTGCTCTATTATTGTTATAAAAAATATCTATATGGAGAGAATGATCCTCTCATGACTAGGAGTATACCCATATTTTATCAACAAATAAAACCATTAATGAATCGATATTCAGATGTAAAACCCTATTATTCAGGTCCCTAAGAACATTATATATGTTTTTTTAAATATAATAGAATCGAAATATACTTGTAGAATATATCTACTCCCAAAAGAAGTACATAGAATAGAAAATTTCCTCACTCATAGATGATGATAACCAGATCTAAAATCAAATTTGGAAAGAAACTTGGCCCCCTTCAGCAATTAAAACATTCCATTTATACAAGGAATATTATTTTTGTTCGTAACTAAAAAATATTTTATCCTTTGGTAATCCAAACACAATATCAATAATCTATTATTATTCTTGGAAAGTAACACTAGATTATGAATAAACCCCTTCACCTCCTGATCCTCTAGCAAATCCTTCAGCTCTCTTTGCTTTGTAGGTTCCATCCTATAAGGTGGAATGAATATGGGAATTGTTCCAAGAATATGCTTGATCATAAACTCCATATATGAATCAAGTGGAAACACTGATAAATAATGAATAAAAACATCTAATAATTGGTCAATGAATGGAGAAAATACCAATCCTTGTATATTATTATCTTCCAAAACAATACCATTTAGTTGTATTATGATATCACCCATTTGTTAATGGGGAGGTCATGAATGACCTTCTTAAAGATCCCACTAAGTGATATAGGTATTAAATAAACCCTCTATGGATGTGAAAGATGCTCATAAATAGTATTAGTCAATTTTGAATTGACGTTAAGACAACTAACCCATCCCAAAAATCACATCAAAATAGTGTATCTCTAACACAAGTAAATCCTAGATGAGCCTACAACAACATATCAATATTGAAAACTATGGAAATATTTTAACAATGTATAATCTCATTTGTAATGGTGTATCAGTAGCCATCATGACATATAGGTAATATATCACTGGACCCAGATAACCAAAAAACTGCAGGGATATGAAGGATTATGACACACTTGTATCAAATAATTTAGATTCAAGGGTTAATGGAAAAAGATTCATATATTGAACTATTGATATATCCCCACACTACACAATAAGAGTCTAATTGATGGAATGATATTTTCTTAAACATTGGACCATAACACCTATTTCATGAATCCCTTTTATAGAATCATATTACTAGATGAGTTTCCCTTACTCCCGTGAAAAAATACTCATCCATGACCTGAATGTTTAGAGAATCTCTAAATGTTAGAATATTTTTTCACGCCACATACTATTCATGAACCTCAATTTTGATTCGACACATTACCCTTATTAATGAATGGATATATTCTATATAACCTCTATAGGTTCCCCAAATCTAGGAAATTTTTTCACTCTCTTATTTATTTATCACAATCTGACTGAATATGGAGCAGTGACCACACCTGTAATAGTCAATATAGGTTCTCCCTCTTAGAGGAAGTGATGAACCCCTATCTTGGCTATCGAAATTTTCTATGATCTAGATATAATCCTTAAACCTATTGTTTTACTACCTAATGACCCACTACCAACCCCCATTAGATACATTTTCTACCCACATATTATACCCACCATCTAGTAATAATTCATAAATCAGTACCACATAGAAGCATGTTAAGTGGAATATATTCACCTATGATTGAATATATTACATTTATCCATAATCAAAATGGATGACCCTAGTGATATTATTACCCATTAATATAGTTGAAAATTATTATAGATAGATAAAATGATTGATACAATCGCTCACCAACATACTGCTTAAATAATATGCATAAACCCTCAGGCCATGTCATCCCTTAGAGTATATGAGAACAAATTATTGAAAAATATATTTTGAAAATCCATCTAGGTGATATCTATATTTTAGTGTTCATACACCTAAATGTCCCACCAGTTCTTCACTAGTCCTCTGAGATTGTAGGTATTAAGCATTTCCCTTTTCTTAAGGGGAATCCCAACATGATCGAAAAAGGTTTTCATGGAATCACTCCAAAACACAGCATACTATGATCACCCCACACCAACGAAGAGTGGTGGATGTCACAACTGGAACTCAATAATTGGTTTGATATCATCAGATTACTCCTTTGTATTCCATTTCTCATAGACTATCACACTATTAGAAGACCCTATTAGAGACTCTATTCAATATAATTTATATTATGTTTATATGGCTTATCACACTGTACATAGTTTATCATTGCATCATATTCAGAATATTAGTAGAAAATATCAATCACAAGAATGTATATGAATTTTATGTGATCCTAACATGATTAGAATGATGCATGAACACATGCCTATTTCTACTGTAACCTAAGCGTGAATCCATAAACCATTGATCAATAATGTATAACATCATATTTGAAAAAATTAACCCAAATATAAAAGATAAATGAAAAAATCCTAATATGTACATAGTAACATGTACATCCTTTATAAGTGGGTTAACCACTACTAGGTACAAAATTCATACTGAGATCAAACAAATATATATCTTCTATATACCATTTTCAAAATAGTAATACCAAAATAAATAATTATTTGATACCAATTTTTAACATACTCAATTAGATTAACCTCCATTAGGATTGAACTGGGTCAATACATACCCCAGGAATAGCTCCCAAAATACTAAAGGTTGTTGGTTAGTAATGGGGATCTAGGTATATCTTGGGGATACTATACCCTCTTATATAAAAGAAACTATATATTTAAGTGGAAGAAATAACAAGAAATATTTATCACAACATAGTACTAAAATAAAGATAATCATCATGGTTGTGTTCTAGAAAAAATTGGATTTCTACCACGATGTTATTAAAATATGAAATATTTTATATTTCATTAAAGTTATAAAATACATCAGAAGAAATTATATGGGAATATCATATATTTTTGAGTCCTAAATATAATAAAATTAAAGGAGGCCTTCAAAAAATATTGTTACAATTATATTCCAAGTATTGTCTCCTAACTCTAACCCAAAATAATATCATAACCATCATAGAATCCTGGCCCTTTCTCTTATGTGGGTTAGAATACATGAATAATTCATACATACCAGATCTACTAATTTGGGTGTGAGTATAACCCAAAAGGACACCACTAATTGTGTCCCCAAATATTTTAGAAAATAAAGGTGCTTACTAAATAATGAATCCTTTTAAAATAGTATAAAAATAAATAACAAATCACAACATGGAATGATCATCAACCAAGCCATGTGTGACAATTATTTGTTCAACCAATGATAAAATGGGATGATTTACCCATGGTCTGAACAAAACTCAAAGATGAATTATGTATCACATATTATCTCATTATCAAGTTAAATGAGTTATCACTATCTTTTACCAAATGGTGAATGATAAATCACCAATAAAAATCATAATAGTGATTGATGAATCGTCTAGTGAATATAGATTCACTAACTCGTGTGGAATGATATACAAAAAAATTGGCCTCCAAATGGATGACACACAATCGAGACATCCCACCCTTGTGGGTGATGTAACATTGATATATCTTTCTAGGTTGACAACATACCATTCTTACAAGTATCCAGTTAGATGACACATCATAGAGATAGCTCACCCAAATGGATTTTTTACATTCAATTTTACTATATATATTGAAGGTATACCACCAATACAGCTCTCCATGTAGATGATTCACCATGGAGCTTCCATATTTGGAGGATGCATCATTGATATCAATATCTAGGTGGAAAATAAATCATTGAAATATCAAGGGTGGGTGTTTCACCACATCTTACCATCATTAGGTGGATGAGATACAACATATAAAATGACCTACTGATGAATAATAGATCATCAACTAAATTTGGGTGGATGAGACACCACCACAAAACCAGGTTTGGATGATATAAAACCGAATGAACTCACCAGGTGGATGAGATACAACTAATAAAAAATTAAAATTAATGATTCACCACATATATCCAACTCATAGAATTCAAATTTATTTAATTCTTAAGGTTCATGCTACTAATAAACCATCATGCTTAATGTTTTATGTTTTAGATATCCCACCCATAAACCATCATATTATTAAGCTAATCCTTACCAAGGACTGGACTGGGACACCATAAAAGTATCATAATATCATAAAATAAGAATATAAAAAATATTATCACTTAGATAACAATTATATTATATGAAATTCCAAGTTCTAGTCTTACGATGACTATAAAATGATCATATGGAACATAGAGGACCACTCATGTCCTTATTCATTTCATTCACACTACTAGTGTTAAAGGATTAAATGAAAATAAATTTTTAGACCATAAAAACATGTTCATTACTTATTTAATTTCATATGAATAATTAAACAAATGTAAACACCAATAAGAATGAAATTAACCACCTACCAAGATCTCACATAGTACTTCTCACTAAAAACCTCTAGCTGATACAGCCTCAATCGGTTGAAATAATAAAACCTGGTATATTCCCTAGAATTATGCATAACCAATGAAATATGGTGAGATAGTTAAAAAATATAAAATATAATGAATATTAGGGACAAACATACTATTTATGATATACTATGATAATTAGATCAAAGAATAGATCATGGAAGACAGAAATTCGCTACAATGAAGAAGAGGGTGGAGAGAGATAGAGAAGGATGGTGTATAGATATTTTTTAATGAGGGATACTGGGAGATTAATGTTTAATTAATTTGAAAAATTAATTAATTAAAATTTTAAAAAATCAGGTAGGAACCCCTCAAGTACCCATTAGGAATATATTGAGTATCAATTACTCATTTCGAACTGGTTCCAGGGTCACATGATACCCAGTATCTTCTAGAGAACCACGCCCCCACCTTAGGGTCCATTGGGTTCCTAGTGGCTACTTAATTTATCATATAAGTATGAAAACCCATTCATTCATCTTGAAAAAAACCCCTAATCCCCCAAAAATACTTTATACACTCTAAAATACCCAGAATACAAGAGTTTTGGTGATAATTGAAGCGAATTATTAACTTTTAAGTTTACATGATGTAATAATATTTTTGTTGTAGATAATAAAAACCCAAAGAATATATATTTTTGTATAATTATTTACTTTCCAAAAATAAGTACATTGTCATGATTATGAAGATATAAAATCAATTATGGAATTGGATATATGGCCTTTTTAGAAAAAAACATGAACAATATAATTAAACATGATGGTTTAACAAATAAACTAAAGTTTCATCATGAAAGGATCAAAACATGTGACACATGTCATAAAGGAAAAAATTATTAATGAAATACATAATCAATTAAGGATTTAGATAAATAAAATACTTGAGTTAGATGACTCTTGTGTGTATAGGACCATGATCTTTACATTTCCCTATAGAGATAAATATTTCCAAAATTTCTTTATTTTTTCACACATATAATTGAGTTCGATCTTATACTAACTAAATCACATTCCATTGAGATATTCAAGAACTTTTTAGAAATTCTTAGAATAAGTTGGGATAAATAAAGTGCTTCATATATACCCTGAAAAAGATTGATTTGGTGAACTGAATAACTAGAGCATAGTGTACATGGGAAGAACATTTTTATCATCTCATAGAAGCTCAAATATTGTATACATACAACCACTAATTTAGTTTTGAGACATTAAAATAAATAAATATGGAAAAACATTGAGAAAGTTATATTGGAAAAATAAACACAATAAAATAATGTAATTCCAGGATTGAAATTTTTTTTTCTCATGATAAACAATGAAAATCCTATTGTTATGTGTTTCTATAAAAATCATATAGAATATTGGAAATAGAATATATATTTTTATGAATAAATAATAAAATAAGATGAATCATTTTTTAGATAATTATGTAAGGTATTGTATGTGAATAAAAAAGTGTAAAATGACTATAATACTGTCAACTATATATATAAGGTCATTGGTTATACCTATAGATTTATGATTATATTAATGTTTTTATTAATAATATTTAATCCATATGTATGATTTAATAATTAATTATAAAAAATATATTCTGTATTTATAACTAAATAACTAAAATCCAGCAGATATTTGTGTAATGGGGATAAAGAAATTTTAAATCGTTCATTATCAAAGAATCAATACTTAACATAAAAAAAATTTGCCTTCTATTTATTATAATTTTTTTAAAATATTAAAATTAGAATATGTATATTTTGAAATTATTAAAATGGATGTATTATTTTAATGAATACATTAAAATAATTCATATGGTAAATATTTTATTTTTCGTAATAAATAATTATTTTTGTAAATAAGTAAATAAAGTAAAAAATGTAAATATGACATCAAATGAATTTTAATTAAATTAATTATTATTTATATATTCTAGAAGACTTTTGTAAGTTTTATAATGAAATTTTACTATTTTAATAAACATTTCTGCATCAAACCCACTAAACAACCATTTTATTTCAAGATCTCCCTTCACCTTCCTTAATCATATGAAGAAATGACCCAAATTCTCATTTACAAAAGGGGACCTCATCAAAAAATTAAAAGAAATTTACTTTTTTATATAATTAAACTCTCTTAAATATCTCTCCCAACAGTCTTCATCATGTTTCTGAGACCCTGGTCTCAAGAATTCTACATAACATCATGATAAGGATGGTCATTAAGTGAGGATTTGATATCTTCAAAATTGAAAATAACTTATTAGTTAACTATTTCTTTTATATTCTCAATATAAATCTTCTTAATTATAATTAATAAATTTAAAAACCTTAAATAAATATTAATATATTTTTTAATAAATTTATAATAATGGTAAATTTATTGATTTATAATCATTCAGGCCTTCTAACTCATTTGGGATTTGGTTGGTTTAAAAACCTAAAGGAATGTTGCTACTCCATTTCGTAAATTATAATAATGAAGATATAATAAAAAATAGTGAATAAATAAAAATTGAATTTAATACTATTTTATATTTGTTAAGGTTATATAATGAAAACACCTAAATAAATATTCATTATTAACCAGATCATTATGTTAGATAAATTTTCCTAAATTGAGTGAGTTATAGAGTTATTACTTATGAAACCTACCTGTAACTTCTACAGAATAAAGATAAAACATTTTAATTTATTTTGAATTTATGATCCAAGTTCCTTAACTATTTTAAAAATGATAAACTCATGAAAAATGTGGGATAACCAAGATCTCGATACTTAAGAAATCATAAATAATTTTATCCAATGATATCTTACGATCAATATAAACTATGTCTAACTAACAAATAACAAAGTAAGAAACATAATTGATAAAAAAATTAATTATATAAATAAAAATAAATTTCTAAAATGTATGATTACTGAGTCTATATTAACTATACTAGAAGTTAGAGTTTGCTCAAGACAGTCAGGAGTTAAGGTAATGAATTATCTCACATCATCTCTTTTTCATTGATATTATCTTAACCCAATCAAGATTTGGGAAAATTGCAATTTAGTTTCCATTTAAATATATATAAAAATTATCCTTTGGTAATTTTTTGGATTGAAAACTATTTCAACTTTAATTTAGTTATGCTCCATTTATTATGTTGTTTATAAGGGGGTTATTCTCTCAATTTTCACTCTTTTAATTAAAATTACTTCCTTCATACATATATCTACTATTTAAAATAAAAATTATGTTTTAAGATTTATATTGTATAATATTTCTATTATTTTATGGGATATATATTCCTTTCTCTATTCAATAAAAATTTGATCGTGATGTTTAATCAATTATCTCTCTCTTGTTCATTAAACGTACCTCTCTTCTAGGATTTCTAGAGTAAATAACCATTTTCCTTATGAATTTTCATATATAATATACCATGAATTTTCTAAATGAAATATAATATTATTGTTTTTTATTTAAATGTTATTTCACTATCCACTTTTGTATTATTTTTATTTCACTCCTAATGAAAAATTATCTGAAATACTCATCTCCTATTATTCTCTAATTCTATATATTCCTCACTAATTTTTTTATTCTTTTCCCATATTATCTTATTTAATTTATCTAAAAAATATATTAACCCTATTAATATCTTTATTGCTTTTTTCTATTGATATTTACACTTCCTTTTAATACACTATCTTTAACTGGTTCTTATTTATAATTTACCAGTTTTGTGAGTATTCTTATGTCTATCTCAATTATTATTTTATATTATCACTTTATATTATTTATTTAGATATTCTTTAACATTTCGTATCTATATTATGTTTATTTTGGTCATTTTGGGTATTTTAAAATCTTTTCTCCCATATTGATTTATACTTTTCCCATTATGGTGTTTATAAGGGGACTCATATCTCAGCCTCACATTACTAGGTTATGTTCCATCCATGTTATATTTATTCCACTCTATTATTTCTATAATATTTTAGGAATGTATATTATTCTATTTTCCTTGAAATTTTATGAAATAAATTTTATTATAATATTCCATCTTTGAATTATTTTTATTTGATACCTTATAAATTACTAATTTTGTAAGGTGTATGAACCTAGTTTTTTGTACAAGGTTGGGACTCTTTTATTTTAGATTTAAATACATTTTTATGGCCTTATGTGAATTATTATGTTGATCATTGGTTTTTTGAATGTGTTTGGGTCTTGTTTGGAGGTCAGAAACAAATTTTGGGATGAAAATGACATGCCACATGGTTTGCACACGACATGTTCATGGTTAGTCTAAATCAAGCAAGAGGTCTAGAAAAATCATTTTTTTTGATATAGTTTTTCTTCATGGTAACTCAAACCATGTGGGGTAACAATATGAAGTGGAACTCTTAGTCATAGAGGTGTGCATGGTTTCCGCAGGGTTTGGGAAACTGTGCGGGTAAACCGTAGGACCTTGATGTTTGTTTTTTTAAAATTATTTTGAAAATTATTTTTATTTTAAAAACAAATCTGGGTTATCTCCCTATAAACATAGATTCTCTCATTTGGTACCTAACCTAGGCATTCAGCGCGAGACTCCTTCTCACTTCCATTTCGACTGTCGATAATCTCATCGCATCCGAAACTGTAAGTCCTCGATTCCTTTTTCATCGTTGATGATTATTCAGATCAATGACTGTGCTATTTGGATTTAGACACATATGCCCTAATATTTCGTTCTTCACCCATTCTTCAAATTTCTCCCAAACTAGGATTAATCATGACTTGATAGGGTATGAGTTTCCTACTACCGAGGTGAGGTTGGTGTTCTATACATTCTTTCATCTTTTTGTGGTAGTTTCCAGGCGTTTGACTATTTCTCCATCCGTCGAACTTTTGTACGTGGTCTAAATTTTGAGTGAGTAGCTTTTTGTATCTATAGTTGGACCTAGTGAGGTTGTCCATGGGTACTATTTAGGTTTGGTGGCACCCATTTCTCGTTTTGAGGTCACCGAAGGGGTGAGCCTTAATCGAATATCTTATTTATGACTCTTTGAACCACCCAATGGGTGTATGCTTGTGCTTTCCTAGTTATAGAAATCCCATTAGAGTCTTTATAGAATTAGTATCTTGTTTGTGAGATGTACTGTCTCCTTGATTAATGAATATCATGTTAGGCATTAATTGTTTTGATAGTTTGGCATGTTAAATGGATGATATGGGTGGGTATACCTATATGGAATGACTAATTGCATGTTAAATGGATTATATGGGAGGGTAGACCCATGTAATTTTGATAAATGGTTTTCATGAGTGGGTATACCAATGGATTGTTCCTACTGACATAATTGGGTATACTCACCTGGTTATGAATGTTTAATTTGAATGCTTGAATTCATGAATGAATCTTTTGATAGATTTTATAGATTGCTCTCCATGGATCTGGAATGTGCTAGTGGACGCCTTGGGTTGACTCTGCCCCTTCAGTCTTGATTATGGGGGATGGCTCGGGCGTTGCAACCCTGTGGATCCAACATGCTTGGTGTTATGCAGGACTTGCTATTGACTTTCTCCTAGGACCCTAACAAGTGCCTAACTGAATTTCAACCAAGGATGCACATGGGACTTGATGGGATACCTAGGTCAAGCTCAATGGATCTAAACCTTCGTGGTCTATATATATTATTTAGATACCTTAGTCTGCTAAAACCTTGGATCCATCCCTTGAGGTATTCTCTTCACTATATGGCATAGATGTGGGAAGCTACTTTCACTATACGGCACGTTTGTGGGATACTAGAATTCTCAATACAATGTGGATGTGGATTGCATGATACTAATGTACATACAACGTGATCGTGTGAGTTGCTTACATGGTTATAGATACCTTTTTAAGATCTGAATCTCTTTTGTAGGTGGCCTTGAGGGGTGTTGGGGTTTACTTGTTACAGTGGACTTGTTACATGGGCTTATTCACTTACTCACTGATTGTTTACACTTGCTATAACTTTGATAGAATTTATGTAAAATCTATATAGACCTGGGTGGGTTCTTTCTGGGATGTTTTTCTCCCAAACAATTTGGCCCTCCTCGGTGACCCAAACAGATTATATTTTTGCAGCAGATGAAATGGGAAAGATCCCTCGTATATGTTATTGATTGTGGCTTTGGAGAAGAGGAGCATAGGACCAAGATGAGTATTGCGATGTTGGGATGCCTTTTTGGTCTTCTGTTCTTTTGGTATACTTGTATTGTAATTTATTTCCCTGTACTATTATGTCTTCTTTATAGATTCGTATACCATCTTCATCATTTTTTATATGAGACACATTGTGTTATTGATATACATATATTCTTTTTTTCCTAACTTCTAGTGGACTGCTTATTTTTTTCTTCTTCTATTTATTATTTGTTTGACTTATGCTATGATACTATAGTAATGAAGGAATAGTCTCCCCACGGACTCACCTAGGCCATCATTGCTAGTTGGCAACCTATGGTGTTGGGGGAGATTCACTTGTGTCCATGTGACCCACCAGTCTCGGGGAACCATTTCGAGTGGAATTCGGGTCTGGGACGTTACAATGTGGTATCAAAATCATTTTTTCTGTTTTGACTTACTATTTTTCGATGTTATATAGGGATAGGAAAAAAATGGAATTTGGTAATAATCTATTCCTAGGAGTAGCTACCCCGTGTATAGGGAAATCCTAAATTTCATTGAATTTAGTTTGTATTTTCTAGATTTCAACTATTATAGATTATTTGATTTGAAAATGATTTATGATATTACTATTGATCAAATTGTGGGTTCTATTTCAGATGAAACCTAGTGATATGAGGGTGTTCCATATCTTGCACCATATAGAAACTTGTTAGAAACCCACAACAAGAATTATTCCTTTCCATCTTGGTTGCATTAGATATTTCATGTTGTTGTGATATATGATGTTATAGTTTTGCCTGTTGTTGTCTGTGTTGGGTGCAGCAGATAAAGGTGTCATGTACTCATTCAACCCATAAGGAGTATGGTCCCTTATGAATTGGGAAATGAAGAACCGATGGAATTTAAATGCTCAAATGAACTTGTTACATCTATGGTTTGAATGGGAAAGAAGTTTTTTTTTCATTAGGTTTTATGGGCCCTCATGGATTTGGTAATTTGTAAACCCTTGGTGTAATTTTATGAATAACAGAACATGAAATGGAAATGTAACTCGAATGATGGATAGAGACATGACCTAGACCTCCAATTTGAGTGGGAAATAGTAATAATTTCTAATGGTTCGTTTGCTGCTCTTTATACAGACTTGGATTTAGAAGCAGGTTATGAGTGTGACATGGTTTTTACCGTGCTTTCGATTTGCCTTATGCTTTTGATATTTGTGCTTTGATGATATTCTTTCCTGAGGCGTGTGTTTGTAATTGTATAGACAAGCCACCATGACGACCTCCAGTGGAACGTAGTGATCGCGGCGATGACCATACATCAGAAATGGTGGTCTACGAGCTACCGGTTAATACTCCTATAGTTCCATCTACGGAACCTTAGGATATTTTTTACACATGTTTTGATGAATAGTTTAGTGAGGGTTTCTTTCTCTATATGAAGACTTTCCAGGGAGCACCGTAGCTAGCCTTGACTATGGCTGTGTTGATACAGTTGTTCTAGCAGCAGCAACCTCCTACATTTTTAGGGGATGAAAGACCATATGATGTGGATATATGGCTAGATACCACGTTAGAAATTTTTTAGCATCTGAAGGCACCTCTAGAGTGAAGGGTCAAGTTTGTGATGTATATGCTATGTGGAGCGGCAAAGCACTATTGAAATGTTTTGAAAAATGATGATGAGCTATGTGATATGGGTTGGAATTAATTTCAAACCACCTTCTGTGACTACATTTACTATGAAACTCTATGAGCTTTCAGGGCTAGTGAGTTTATACATCTGGAGAAGGGAACCATGATAGTTATAGAATACTCAACATGCTTTATAGAGCTGCAGTATTCTGTGCCGATTTATCTTATGATGAGTTGTTGAGGGAGAGGTTCTTCAAGGAAGGTATCAGACATGCTATCAAATCTTAGGTCAACGTGTTCAGGTTTCCTTCTATTACTGAGATTGTGAATCATGCCTAGATTATAGAATGAAACCTTAGGGAAGTTGGGGGTACAGATCTTGGGAGTGTTGTTTCTCACCCCAGTGGATTTATGTCTTCTGGATGGAAGAGTTATTTCGTGGCTTCTCAGGATGTGAGTGCTAGTCAGTCTATGGGTGCAGGTAACTTGTTTATTCATCATTATGGTAGGACATTCCAAATGAAGTGTTAGTGAAATCGTGACCTAGTTATGTGTTGAGATTTGGAAGGATGGGGCACATGCAACAGTTATAGAGGACCTTCCCTCCAATGGTGAGTGGTGGGGGATCAGCTCCAATGCCAGGTTCAAGAGAAGGGTCTTCATCTCCATGTCAGGCTGGGAACTAGGGTAGTGTAGGCTAGTCAGGATAGGGTAGTGGTGGTCATGGCCATGGAATCCAAACACCATGTTCTTAGAGACATCAAGGTGGATCAGCTCAGGGCTGCCAACTTGGATCACAGGGCCGTAGTACAGGCTAGACTTATTCAGTGCAACAAACCCAATAAGATCAGCATCCCAGACCGTCTGTGGTGAGAGGTATGATCTTGTTAGATTCTACTATTTCATCTTCTATTTTCGATACATGTGACTCTCACAGTTTTATGTCTGTACAAGTGGCAAAAAGACATGGGCTTTACGCTAGACACGCCGTTGGGAGTTTGAATAGGTGTTTTATACCAGTTCATGGAGTGTCCCCTTGAGGTTTTTGGGTACCCCTTCCTCTTGAGTTTATATATCCTTGAGATGATAGGGTTTGACATCATTCTCAGAATGGACTAGATTGTTGCTTATCGATTATACATTTACAGCTATCTCCAGAGGGTGACTTTCACCTCAGTAGAGTGTGCAGTGTTTATTCTCAATGGTGAAAGGGATGTCCAGAAAAGCAGATTTGGAGCTGAGAATCATGTTCTTGGTGTGATGACAACCCATATTGGTATTTTTTTAGATGATCAAGGAGTGGGTCAGGAGGACTTTCCTCTAGTGGTTGAGCACTTCAGGGATGTCTTTTTGGGTGAATTTTATGGTTTACCTCTTGAGAGAGAGGTGGAGTTCTCCATAGAGCTAGTTCAAAGAGCTACGTTGATATACATTCCTCTGTACAAGATGGCTAAGATATATTTTTAAGGATCTCAAGAGGAAACTAGAGTATTTAGAGGAAAAGGGGTTTATTAGATCCGATACTTCTCTATGGGGTTCACATTTCTTTTTTCGAAAAAATGAAAACAGAACTCTTAGGATATGCGTGAATTATCAAAAATTGAAATAGTTGACTATTAAAAACCGATATCCCTTGTCACGGATAGATGACTTGTTTTATCATCTTCGTGGAGCATGAGTGTTCTCAAAGATCGACATGAGGCTAGGATATCACCAGGTGCATGTTCGACTAGAAGACATTCCTCATACAACATTTTATAGTAGGTATGGGTTATACAAATATCTAGTTATGTCGTTTAGTCTCATGAACATGCCATCGGTTTCCATGGAGCTGATGAACCATGTGTACCATCCTTACTGGATTCTTTTGTGGTGGATTTCGTGGATGATATCGTGCTGTATTCTCAAAATCGAAATGACCATGCCAACCAACATGAGATGATTTTTAATACACTGAGAGAGAATCATTTATATGATAATCTCACAGAGTGAAACTTTTGGATTGATCAGATTCACTTATTGGGTCACATTATCTCGAATAGAGGAGTGTCAGTGGACTCAAAGAAGGTGAGAGCTATTGTTTCCTGGGAAAATTCCATTATCATTTTTTACATATGGAGTTTCTTAGGGCTAGTGAGTTACTACAGGTATTCTATACAGGACTTATCATGCTTATCATTTCCATTGACCAGATTTACTATGTAGGTTGTGATGTTTTTTTCATCTAAATCTTGTATGATTTCCTTTTAGGAGATGAAAGGGATGCTGACATCAGTACCAGTCCTAATACTACTAGAGTATGGATAGAGTTACACGGTGTACTATAATGATTCAGGTATTTGGATAAGGGGGGGTATTGTTGATTCATGGAGATTGATTCGTGGCGTACGAGTCTCATCATATTAGGCATCATGAGTGAAATTACTTTATGCATGATCTTGAGTTAGCTATAGTTGTTCATATGTTGCGATGTTGGAGGAACTATTTGATAGGAGAGAGTTTTGTGGTGTAGACAGACCTCAAAATTCAGAAATATATCATTACTCAACACGATCTGAATTTGAGGCAGCGAATGTGGTTAGAGTACCTATTGTACTTTGACGTCAAGTTTTCCTATACGCCTGGTGAGGGAAATGTCGTAGTCGATGTACTAAGCAGGAGGTCTGAGATACATGCAGTGAATCGTGCCAGTAGTGAGTGGAAATTATGGCATTGTTCTCTATGATACATTTGGAGGTGAAAGATAGATAGGGGTGGACATTTCTTTCATCCTTAGAAGTTACCTCTATCCATCTTGATAGAGTTAATATTAGGAAACTATTGGATTCAAAAGGCCTTATTCAATAGGAAGGTGTGGCAGGTGAGGAACCTCTTCCTTGTTGGACGACAGATTATGATGAGACCTTGTGTATCCAGGAAGATGTCTGGTTTCCAGTTGATATATGTGAGGAGTTGATGTGGGAGTTTCATGCTTCTTCATGGGTAGTGCATCCTGGGGTTACCAAGAAGTACCATGACATGAGACGACAATATAGGGGGTTAGAAATTAAGAGAGAGGTAGTTGGTTTTTTACTAGGTGTTCCACCTGTCAGCTGGTGAAGGCAGAACATCAGTGACCAGCTGGGATTTTATAGTAGTTTCATATCCCATAGTGGAAATGGTATGATTTCATGATACATTTCGTGATAGGTTTTCTGAGGTCTCCTTGAGGTAAAAATGTTTTGTGGGGTGTCGTTGACAGGATTACGAAGGTCATACTTTTCTCATCGATCAAGGATACTTTTAGTGTTGATGATCTTGAAAAGTGGTGCATTCAAGAAGTGGTATGACTAAATGGAGTCCTGCACACTATCATTTTAGATAGGGACTACCACTTTACATCTCATTTCTAGAATAGTTTTTAGATGTCACAGGGTACTGAGGTGATTCTAATCACAACATACCACCCTCAAACTGATGGCTAGTCAGTGATTATGATACATGTTCTAGAGGACATGTTGTGAGAGTGGGTCCAAGATTTTGGGGGCTCTTAGGAGAGGCACATTCCCCGAGTTGAGATCACCTACAATAACTGTTTCCATATGATGATACAAATGTAACCTTATGAGTATTTATATGGTAGGACATGTAATTCTCCCATCTGTAGGTTAGAGGCAGGAGAGGCAGCTTTATTGGGACCACGTCTCATGCTGGAGACATCTGAGAAGGTCCAGTTGATTCGACATTGGATGGTTACTACACAGTCTCATCATAAATCATAATTTGATCATCGTAGATCGCATATAGAGTTCTAGGCCAGGGATTGTTCTTTCTTACATGTTTCATCGAGGTTGGGAAATAAGAGGATCATGAGACATGGTAAACATTCCCCGAGATATGTCAGGAAGTTTGAGATTCTGGAGAGAGTTGGTTCAGTTTCCTATCGGTTTCAATTACCTCAGAGGTACCAAGCCATGCATGACGTGTTACATGTATCTCATCTATGCCACTATCACTTAGATCCACCTCACGTTTTTTCAGCCCGAGGGGGTTGAGCTTCAGGTTGATGCATCATTTGAGGAGCATCTACATCGTGTCATTGATAGTATCCCGAGGGTTATTTGAGTCCACCTAGTTCTCCTAGTGAAGCTTCTATATAAGAATGAACATTTACAGGATGAGACTTGGGATAGGGAGGTTGACGTATGCGCTTAGTGGCTAGAGTTGTTCTTAGAATAATTTTGACCATCCTTTTGAGAGAAACTCGAGGAAGAATTTATATAAGGGGGAATATTGTAAGAACTTGGGTTTTATTAAGAGGTATGAATCCTTTTCATTATAGTTTAAACACCTTCTTCTGGCCTTATGTGAATTATTAACCTGTTCATGGTTGTTTTGGTGGAGTTTGGGGATTTTATAGAGGATGGACCCAGGTTTTGGGTTGAAAATGGCATGGCACACGATTTGGGCATGGCCTGTGTACGGTTAGTCTAAACCATGTGAGAGGTCTTGAAACTATAGAATCATGGGCAAGGAATTTCTGCACCATTACCACACTATTATTAAAACCATGAATGGTTATAGTGGGAAGTGTCCCTCTTAGGTCGAGAGGTGGGCACGATTTCCACACAGTTTGGGAAATCTTGTGGGTAAACTGTGCGACCCTACTGTGTGTTTTTTAATTTAGAATTTAATTTTTTTATTTTATACCGAACTTAAGTTTTCTCACATTGGGTATGGAATCTCACTATGGAGCTCTCCTTTGGAAACTAACTAAGGATTTGAGGCCAAGACTCCATCCAACTTCTGTTTCGATCACTGATCATATCATCGGATCTGCAACGGTAATTCCTCAATTCCTTTTTAGTCATTCTTGATTCTTTAGGACAACAACTGCACTATTTAGATATCTTTTCATATACCCTAATATTCCATTCTTCATCCGTTCTTTAGATTTCTCCCTAACCAAGACGAATCATGACTTTGTATTGGATGATCTATCTACTACTGAGGTGAGGTAGGTCGTATATACCATCTTTCATATTTTATTGGTGTTTTGGGCATTCATCCATATCTCCATTCAACAGAATATCCGAGGAGGTCTCATTTTTGAGCGAGTAGATTTTAGTAGTTGTAGTTGGACCAAATGAGGTTGACTATGGGTACCATTTAGTTGTGTTATCACCCGTTTCTCATTTCAAGGTCACCTGAGGGGTGTTCCTTAAGGGAATAGCTTGTTTATGCCTATTTAAACCACCCAGGGGGTGTGTGCTTGTGCTTTCTGAGTTAATGGATTCCCGTTAATTCCTTGATATCTTGAGTAGCTTGTTCATGAGATGTAATTCCTTCTTTCTTAATGAATATCATGTTACGCCTTATCTTTTTTGATAGTTTGGCATGTTAAATGGATGATATGGGTGGGAATACCTATATAAAATGTCTTATGTCATGGTAAATGGATTATATGGGAGGGTAGGCCCATAATATTTTGATAAATGGTTTTAATGAGTGAGTATAATCATGGATTTTTCTTGTTGAAGTGAGTGGGTAAACACACTTGGTTATATATGTTTATTATGAGTTCTTGAATACATAAATGAATGGTTTGATAGATTCCATGTACTACTCTCTATGGATCTGGAATGCAGTAGTGGATGCTATGGGTTTACTCTGCCCCTTGGGTCTTGATTCTATGAGATGCCTCAGGCCTTGTTTATAACAACCATGCACTTTGTTACACACTTAAACTTGATTTATTACATAAAATATTCACGTGATACAATATATAAGATCGATAAGAATAGTGTATTTTTGGCTTAGGAACATTTCATAACAACATAAAACAAAAAACACAACATCATTATTAAATACTTCTTTTACATGACCACTATATTCCCTCATACTTAGCATTGCAAGAGATAACCTGAGGGAATGCATAATAAATGCGTGATCTATAAAGCCCAGTAAGAGACTAAACAAGGAATAACCTAAATAATACAATACATGTTAGTAAATAGTAATATCAATGGATCATAAAAGAAAAACGAACATAAAGGCATGATATTGCATGATTATCATAACATGGAAATGTAGTAACAACACTTAACATGGTATTATCTTGATACAAGGATCATTGAACATAAAGAATGGGTAAAAACTCATTTAACTTGAAATATCTTGAGTAAAGCCTCATTTAACATGATGTATCATGATACTAATATTTACCTAATGCCTTGGAGTGCTATCAAGGCACACCCTTCCTAAACATTTCATTTCATGCATAAGTGTTCCACATGGATCATACAACATGGAATCATTAATCATAATTTATTCCACAATAAAGGGATTTGGAATAAATAATTGAATATTTATATTCAATAATTAAATGGGCATAAATGTGAATACACTTGATAGAGAAATGGGCATGGTATTCACTACACAATGACAATGCCTTGGAAAATCGGTGCAATTTCAACAGCGTAATGGCGAGACATAAGAATTCATAAAAATGGTAGGTAAAGGATAAATGTTTGTATCATCATATATACATTAACTTTATGGTAATGGGGTCATATAAATTCATCTCCCAACATATTTAAGGGAATTTACATTCATAATACAAAATAATTTCTTGAATATAAATGAGGAGAGAGAAATTCCTTATGGAATTTCGGCATAGTAACAGGTGTACATGAGAGGCATTAATGAGAGAGAAAGAGGTCCCTCATCATTTTAGACATAATATGAAGAATATAAGGTAGGTTATAAATAATACCCCAGCATTTTTAATTGAATGAAAAGGGGTATTTCAACATAAATAAACATGGATAAAAATAAGAAAAAAAGGAATCCCTTACTTGGATGTGTGATCCCAAAGGCATGGGAGTGTCTTGAGAGAGTCTTCTTGAAAGGTTGTGGCACCATGGGAGTATTCAATAAAGATTAGGGAAGAGTTTTGAAGAAATCTAAAGGCTTTAAGTGAAAATAAATTTTGATCTTCAGTGAGTCTATATATGAAGGATAGGGAATTATTTATTATTTTAGTTTGGAACACCACACCTTAAACTAATACAAACCACAAATGAATCCATGGGTTTTCCCATGGTTGTTTTCCAAATGGGAGTGTAAAAAGATATTTTGTAATTACAATGGCTAAAATTATTAAAATATTAGTTTTTCTTATGTGGATTTGAGTCACACTCTCAAGGAAATCCATTTAAAAAGTTAAACTGATTTATAAGTCTTAGGGGCTCCACTAAAGCTTTGTAAAATAAATAAAAAATCCTAAAATCATATTATTTTAATGTAAAAACATTTTTTTTTGAAAATATAATTTATAGTATTTTATTATACCACTTTTCGGTCATTATGATGTCCTAAGACACACTATATAATTAAACGAAATTTATTTTTTACCCAAAAATTCGACTATCTAAAAAAATTATGAAAAATTTACCATTGGATAATTTAGACATCCTGATTCCAAAAAATATTATTTATTTTATCTAAATAAATTTCTAAATATTTGATTTTTTTTACATTTAAAAAAAACCAATATTTATCCAAAATTCATGGGTTTTGACAAAAAAATCTTTCAAACCCCAATAAAAAATACAATTTTATTCATATAAATTATATGATCATCCATATTTATTAAAAAATTAGTAATAATATTTTATTAAAATATTATTTAATTAAAACATCCATTAATTCGTCAAAATAATTTTATTAATTGATTATTAACTAGAAATACAATTTCTATATTAAAAACTATTTATTAAGTAACAATAGTAAACTGAATGTATACTATTTATTCTATAAAAGAATAATGTAAAAAATCATAGTAATATGGTCTCATAACATAACCACTTATAACATATGAATAAGATCGAAGGGTAAGGTGTGTGATGGTGACAGACTCTTGGGGTGGCTCAGATAACATCGCCCGGGTGGTAATCTCTATCAACATCCAATTTTCCTTCAGGCGGTTCTGTTCGAGCTTAACATGTTAAAGCTTGGCTTGGCCTTGGTCAAGAGCAAATCCCAATGACACCACCTCCTTTATAAGCTCCAAAAAATGGGATTTGTGTGGAGAAATTATACTATATGAGGTCACCTCTTCCTTTTTCTGAGTAAATTGGATTTGTTAAAGTCCTATATTTATACTAATCATGTGATCACTGTTTAATAGCAATATTAGCAATATTCACAATTATTTCGGGTATTTGAAAATCCAAACATAAAACCACAAAATTTTACATTTTATATAACCATTTTACATAACAATATATTTAATTGGATCAAAAAGAGTTTTCATTAATGAATGTTTGGGTGGTTACATTGCTACCTCGTGGATGTGGCTTCCATGGGCTCGTATAGGACTTTCTATTGACTTGCTCCTAGGATACCCACTAGTGCCTAAACGAGTTTCCACCAGGGATTCCCATGGGACTCAATGGGATGACTTAGACATGATCCGTGGATCCGGACCTCCATGGTCTAGATATATTTTTTGGATTCCGTGGCATTATGACATGATGAATTCCACCCTTGAGGTCTTCTCTTCACTATACGGCGTGTTCGTGGGATACATGACTTCTCTATACAGCGTTTTTGTAGATTTCATGATACTAATTGATGTACAGTGTGGCCATGTGACTTTTTTACTTTCTTATGGCTTCCTTGTTAGGATATTACTCTCTTTTGTAGGTGGCTTTGATGGACTATTGGGTTTTACTTCTTACAGTAGTCGTATTCCATGGGCATATGCACTTACTCACTGGTTGTTTACATCTTCTAGAACTTTTGTATAATTGTTGTTAGAACTATATAATCCTTAGTGGTTATCTACTAGTATTTTTATCTCACACCCGGTTTGGGTCTCCTTGAGAACCCAAATAGATTATGTGGTGAAAGTGATGATAGAGAAGGCACCCTAGTACAGGTTGTTGATTATTGATTTGGAGCATGGGAGCATAGGACCAAGTAGAGGCTTGCGATGCTGGGATACCTTTTTGGCCTTTTTTATTTTAGGATAATTTTTTGTATTATATTTCCATGTATTATTTTGGATACTTTCTAGATACGTATACCATATACATCATTTTTATATGAGACACTTCACAATATTGATATATATATATATATTTATATAAATATTTATATATATTCAATATTTCCTTACTTCCAGTTGACTGGTTATTTATTTATCTTCCACTATTTACTATATTTTGACTTCTGTTGTGATACTCTGGTAATGAGGGAAATGCTCCCCCACTAACTCACATAGGCCATCATTGCTAGTCTGTATCCTCTTGTGTTTGGGGAGATTCCCTTTAATCCATGTGACCCACTGGGCCTGGGGCACTGTTTCGGGTAGCATCCGGTTCTGGGAGGTTCCATAAGGGGTTTTCCATTTATCTCTTTTATTATTTGAGATAATATATGTTTAATATTTCATTTTCATATTTGTATATAATTTATAATTTAAATACCACATTACTTACCTTATTATCATATACAGGGATTTTATAACTATTTTTTAATTTCTTATCCATTTATATTTAATTCATTCTTTCAATGTTCATTTATGGAAACCTTCATCATGATTACACATTATATTAGAGATTTTTATTAAATATCCTTGTTCATTCACTTGTAATTTTGTATATAAATTTTGACTATTTTATAAATATTTATATAATTTTATTGTACACTCATTTATATTTTTTTTACATGCCTTTTCATTGATTTCATAGATATTTGATATAGTATGAAAATGATAAATAGGCTTTCTCCTGAATTTTATTACAATTTACACTCTATCATATCAGTATAAATTTATGATTAATTAATTTCTATTATATTTTATACTCATTATTAATCATTAAAATACATTTTTATATAAATATATTATTATTTTTTATGTATTCTTTTATAATAATGTATAAAACACTCTTTTCCTTATGGGTGAATATTCAAATGTTGTATAAAAATGAATGATTTTATATGTTAAAATATATATAATTTCACTTATATAAATATTCTTATAAATTAAACTCTTTAAAAATCTATTTTGTTACAATTTATCTATTACTCTATGGATTTTCAATGAGGTTTTCTGGTCTCTTTCTATGGATGATTTATATTTCTCATGAAATTTGTTTGTAACCCATTTGGTTTTCATGATTAATTCCATATTTTTTTAATATTATTTATTTTTATATATCCCACATATGTATAGATATTTTGATGACATGGGTGGCCCAAAATTATTTACCCCAATGATGAATTGGGTAAAGATAAACATCTTATGTGATTACTCTATTTTGTGGCATGAGAGATTTTCTCAGTCCTCATGTTATGGGAAATGGGTGGTCTTACCAATCCAAATGTAATAGGATTTGGGTATTTATCCTAGTACACTATAAAAATATTTTGGTTTTTGTTAACCTTGAATTGTGTTAATGATATCCTCTGATTTTGTTTAACCAACATTATTATGTTTTGATTCATGTTAATTTTCCCATTTTTTATAATTATCTCAATATGATATCGTCATTATAATGCTTCATATAATTATTATGTGATCACAATTATATGTTTACAATATTCTCAATCATTTATAGTTTTCTAGTTGGTCACCCATGTTTCTTTATTGATATCTTATATGTTCTTTTCCTTACTATAATATTTAGATCACCCTTTTATTTAATTATCTTTCTCCCAAAGATTTAATATGGGATGATATGCCTAATAATGAATCATGTGAGAATAATTTTATGGAATAAAATAATTCTTTATTGTGTAATATATGGGATATGTAGCTAGTGGATCAAGGAGTGATTCATTAATCTATTTCATCCTTCAATAGACATTTTGAACTATTTTTGTATTATAGTTTCCCAAAATAATAATTAATTTCACATATCTTTCTTGCAATTAATTTCTGTTAAAAACTATTATAAATTTATGTTTCACTTATTTTTATGTTTTAATTATAGGTGGAGGTCATTTAACGAACCCATTATAATGCAAAATAATAATTGGTCAAACTATATAGAAGAAAAAGAACCCATGTGCAGATATCTTCAAATTGTGAAAATTTTTCCTATAAAATTGGGGTTAAATTGGTGGTAGTCAATAAATATGTGGAATAAAACACCTTAAAGGAAACATAATCATATTTCATCTAAATTTATGTTTGAATAAGGTGATATATTTAGAAAACCATAACTTCTAAAATTCCAGATTGTAGCAATGTATTTTTGAATATTTATGCCATTATATGAAAATAATGATCAATAACTTTTACAATGAGATACTAAAGATTTCATTGAAACTATTTTATGTTTTTTCGATGTCAAGATAAGGTTGTTTACTTACAAAAAATTGAGATGGAGGTTTTACTATGAAATTTGTGTATAAAAATCAATACCAACCTTTCTTATAAATTGGAATATTGGGTACCTCATTTGTATGTTTTTCTAGAGGGAAATATTCTATCATTTTATATATATTTAGGGTTATCCTCATCACATTATAGGTTCTATATCTACCAATAATCATAGGTATTGTTGAAATAAAGAAGGATATCCACCTGATAATCTTCCTCCTCCTATAGATGGAAAGCTAACAGATGGGAAATCATTATAAGGGAGATACAAAATAAGAGAGTTAAATCCAATATAAACAACTTATTATAGTTTGGTGTATCATTATTTTGATTTTTTTTATTTTTATGTGAATTTATCTTCTTATTTAATTGTGTTATTTATGATTTATAAAAAAATGCATTTACTTCTTAATCAATCGGAAATGAGATTTCAAGTGTGGAAACTATTATTATTCTGATTAGTTTACCCATGTCGATATTTATTTATTTTACACATTGGAACTCTTTATGAAGTGGAATTACTATAACCTTTCATAATGGTAGGAACTGGGGAATATGATAGTTACACTAATGATCATGTATATACACTTTTTTTATCGGTCCAGAGAATGATTGGGATTCTAATTTACCCTCAAACCAAGACTTATACGAACCTCAATCAATTTATATGAATAATAAAATTGAAAAAATGTTTATTTAATGTGAAATTATATAATTTTTATAACAATTTTTAAAACCACTTCATTTTACATGTCTTAAAAAAATTACATCAAAATGTTTTAAAACCCCAACATTTAGTTACTTTTTCCAAACATATTTAAAAGAAATAAAATAAAACATTTATATTTCCTTGATATATGACCTAGGGTCTTCCCTATAATATATATTATCATTTAAACCTTACATGATTTGATGTTTTACGATAGAGTGATCATGTTCTAGATTCATTTTCTGGAAGTGTTGTGGATTTGAGAAAGTGTTTTCTAATAAGAACATTTTGAATTCTATGAATATTTTTTATTTAATTTAAATTTCATCATTTTCTAACAATATATATTCTAATTTTTTTTTATTTTTATGGTTTTTTAATGACTCATTATTCTTCCAAAGATCCTCCACCCTTTGAACCTGATATGGAATGGATTCAATGTAATTGACCTTTATACACACAAATAAAACCCTTGAATAAAAAAACACATTCCATAATAAATCCTATAAATCCCTATTCTATTTAAACTAATGATTAATTTAAAATATAAACATATTATAGAGAAACTTTTAAAAAATTTATTTGTGAAAATAACTTCTCCCAATGTTGATATTCAACTTACTTGTATTTAAATATAGGCCGAAGCACCTAACTTTGAAATATAATACAATATAATTCATTTGTTGATAAATATTCTTTTAAATACAAGAGATACCCCACAAAAATAATTAAAATATATTCATACCATATTCTCAACATTAAATTCATCAAGAGTGGCTAAAGTCCTTTTAAAATTAATATTATTTTCTATTTCATTAGCGGTCACCTTAAAATATTGGATTTATTATGTAAATATTCCAATTGGAGTAAGAGAAGACAAGAAATTTCTATTTTATGAAAAATATTTTCCAATATATCATGTTAATACAGAAAGGATTGAAATTTATAAAATAATATAATCTAATGGGGAAAATATCATGAAAAATAAGAACATTTTACTAGACTATGTGCTAGTTGTCTACACCACCAAATAAGTAACCAATTTTAGTTCCATATTTCTTTAAAGTTATAATTCCCATTGATCACATGATATTATTTTTTGAAAGGTAGATAAGACTCTTATCATGGTAATTAACCCTATCATAACCATGTCACAGAAGTATACCCATAAGAGGATTATAAGAGGGGTAGAATTTAGATTTTGAGAATAAGGAATGAATAATGTTTGAAGGTGTATATAACCTTATTCTAAAACTTTTACTTTTACATGGTAAATCGAAACCTCCTAATCTAGTTAATTACTACATATTTTACACCAAAACTGACTATTTAGATTAATTTCTTCAATTCATAAAATAATTTGATAGTTATAATTAAACATCCCAATCCACCCACATAACCAACACGATAGGAATGAACCATACTATCTATCCAACTATAGGTGGAAATATAAATAATATAATAAGAATGGGGGTATTAAAACAAACATAAATAGCAATGAAACCATCCAATGAAAATTATTCATCCTCCATCACCTCTAAAAATAACCTACCACCAAATGTCCTTTCCAACAACCCTCTCCAAAACCTGAGCCAAGCCTGGAAGAAATAAAATAAAAATGGAAACAAATCAAATCTCATTGAAATAAATAAATAATGATACCATTATAGTGACACAAGACTTTTACACATTTTATTACATGATTAGTAATATAAATATCCAATAAACACAACTAAAAGATTGTGAGACCTAGTGTCTTTTGAAGACTAGGTTCATAATACATCAATAAGAAACAAAAAAAAACTTTATTTTATTCTCCATATTGATCTCTTAATTTATTTGATCTCCTAAATTTATGTTGGATAACATTGGGACAAAATAGACAAAATCGGTGATCTATAAAGCCCAATGGATAAATTAATAAGGGAAAAATGCATAACATGTGTGTAAAATGGTATAACATTATATCATAAAAGACAAGGATCAGAGATAATCATATGGGTTAATAACATAAATAACATGGGATAATGATATCATGTAAATATAGTAATGTTGAAGAAAAATATAACCTGACATATGAATAAGTCTAGGACACCCTCTAAGACATATCGAATAGGGGAAAAGGTCCCATCGTGGATTAGGTTAACTCCCAAATTCTATATATACTATCTCATTAGACAAAAAAATTACACAATGAATTGGAAAAGTAACTTAGCACACCCATAATAACATGTTCTTTCATATGTGTAAATTAAGAGTAAATCTATCATAAGGAATTAATATAAGAATTTCCCATGGAAAGAAATGGGTTGTATAATATTTACTTATATCACAATAAATGGATATTTCATAAAATTATAAATAGAATAAGGAAATGAATATTTACGACATTTATATCGGAGTAAATATTAATAGGTCTCAAAATAAACTATTTTTTAAAATTGAGTCTTGGTAAATTGAATATATTTTGGTATATAAAGTAACATTCAAAAATGTGTTTTAATGAAATAGTTGAAGGATTTTGGAGAAAGAAAAAGTATAGATTTTTCATTCCAAAAATAGTGCTAAACCAGAATTTTTATACATAAAATATTCCATGACTTAATAAAATAATTAATGATAAAAAATACTTTAAATTTTGATTACATTAAAGGGTTGATGGACAAATAATATCACATTAATCGGGTATCATTTTAATGAAGGAATTTGAGAAATGAACTTAAGGCATACAAGATCTAGTCAAATGAATAGATAATAAGATATGAAAATATATAAGAGACGTATATATATATAATTTGGAATCATTATGTAATATAAAATATAGAAATAAAGATAATTATGGAGATAAATTTCATAGCCTAAAGAAAAAGGTTGGTTTGGAGAGATTCTTTATCAAATGTTCCATAATCATTCTGAACATTCACATAATGTCTTAAATAATCAAATTAAATTCATTAATTAATTAATTAAAAATATTTTAGGAGTATATTTTTTTAAAAAATTATTATGTTCATTTATAAATATTTCAATGAGAAATGATGTTTAATTTTTCTTTTCTTGGGGCATTCATTTCTTGAATCCATAGTCAAATAACTTGTTTATAAATATGGGAGTTTTTTAAAAATGGGAATAAAACTACCCAAGAGAAGTGAAATGATATTAATTTCATTAGAGAAACATTAATGGTCCCAAATATCATTTTATATTTTATCATAGGGACGTTTCACATGGTAAAAAGGTTAACGTTTTGTGGTTAGTTTATTTAGGATGTATTACCGACTATCGGAAACAAGTTTAATTTTATTTAATATTTTGTCTATTTATTCATTATAATAAATTTAAAAATATTTAATATACTTGTAATTGCCTTATTTAACAATAATAATATTTTTAGTACTAGACATGATGGCGGTGGATAAAAATAGAGTACATTATTCATAGAGGCGGTGGAACAACTATATTTTAAAGTTTGTTTACAATTTAAAATCTTATAAAAGCAGGGAGGAAGATCAATATTAAATCATAATAATACTATATTATTATATTTATTATACAAATATTAATATTTGTATTTTCATTTAGAATATATGGGGGTAGTAAATTAAGAATAAAATTAAAAGAGTTTAGTCGTGTTGTTTACCACTTTCATTGATCACCTCCTCTTACGATACCCATTATGATATCATAAAATGATATTTGGATGTGACCATAAGAACAAGAACATTGGGGAGTGTATTTATAATGTATTAGGAGGTAAATTTGGCAATATCTGGGTCTTATATAGTGTAGAGAAAGGTTTCGTGAGGGGAGGTATTTATAAGGGGATGATAAGGGTATTTGTGAATACTATAACCCTTGATTGATGTTGTAATGAAAATTCCTTGATATGCTAAGTTCTTAAATGGGATGGATATCCAATGATGAATGATTCTAGGTGATGAAATGTTAAGTATAGGGAGGAACATTATATCATTTATCTATTCATCATTTCCCATTAAAATTAATAATCTTATTATATTATTCCTTCCATGCACTGTATTAGAGCATTTCATTTGTGATCCCATGCATGATTTGGGTGCCTCTATAAATTTTACACATCTATCTTCATTTATATATTTATATAATGATGAGTTTTATACTACTATAATAGTTGTTAAACTTTACAAATGTAGTATTTTTCACCATTCTAGTGTTCTATAGGATGATCATGTGAGGGTCAAAGTTTTCATTTTTCATGTTGATTTTTATATGCTAAAAATTGAAGATGTTATGATGAATGAATATTCATTGATTATTTTAGGTATAAATTTCTTAAAATCCTCTAAAACATTAATTAAAATACATAATAAAAAAAATTTATATGGAGTTTAGTGTTGAAATTTTCTTTTTTTACATATTTGATTCCATGAATCTCCCCTCATAAGAATATTCTTATAAATTTGTTAATTTAATTTATGTACACCACATACTCATGATAATTTATCTAATTTCCCCCAACCCCATTTATATGTTTTCATCATTGATAGACATCATATATAATGGTTCATTTGGTGTATGCTGTAATGGTTTGTAAAAATTTTATAAATGTTTATTAATTCAAGATATCTTATGAACTGAGGAATTAATGGCCATCAATGATTGTATTTATCTTAAAAAAATTATAAATCGTCTGGGGATGTCACTGTTGAGATGTTAGATAAGATAATTGACCTGACTCTTTATCATTCCCTCTCATTAATAAAAAAATATCAATAATTGGAACCTAAACAACTTTTTATGAATTTAAAATATTTATAACCTGGGAGTACAAACTATTTACATGTCATATTTTCTAGTTCACTACCTCTAGATTATGAATTTTTATTACTTGACCTTTTATATAAATATAAAAATGAATTATAATAGAAACTTTCTGACATTATAGGTAATATTCTATAAATCTTTATGAATAATTTATTATTAAACTATGAGGCTAAAACGATGAGGTAGACATAATGAAAACTAAAACCAAGCCTCCTTTTTTGTAATCAATAAACGATGTAATAAAATTGATAGATACTAGAATATTTTATGATATATCTGATAGTCAGGGGGTTAGTCCAATATAGATAGTTCCTCATAAAATTGTGATAAAAACATAAAATGATAATAATAAATTGGTACTGACCCTTGTGTATAATAGTTGGAATGTCTTTAGATACTATCACTAATTAAACCAGAACATTAAGAAGGAATTCTTACCATTATTATTCATTTAATGTAAGATAGAGTGGTTTTGGGTAGACCCTAGAAATATTTCCTTGATGGGGTTTTTTGGATATTTTTAGATTCATATTTTCCCTATATGTTAAGAATAGAAAACCTTCAGTTTCCCATTCATCACAATTACATATAAGAGGATTTCATTGGTTCTGTGGAATGCTCCAAGTTATTTTAAGTTATATATGGTTTTTATTTTATGGATTATCTTGAAAATTTCATCAAAATATTTAGGGATTATTTCCCTTCATATGGTTTCCCTTTTGATGTTTTTAGTAGTATTGGTGTTTTCCTTTATCATTCTACTAAAAATAATCTTGTATTAAGTTACAATAAATTTCATTTTATGGTATGGTAGGGGATAATATTTTGATATGTCATTTCTATGGAGGGTATCCAAGTTAATAAAAAAATTGGATGACATTCAATCCCTTTCTATTATCCAAAATGTTTATAATGTTCCGTATTCCTTTGAACAAGTGGGATTTTATCATTGTTTCATTTATAGATTTAGGAAGATTTCTCTAACCCTCTATTTATTACTCTAAAAATATAATTAATTTTTGTTTGATAAAAAATATGAATCTAATTTTAAAAAATTTTAAAATAACACAAATGAAATCGATAAAAATATAAATGCCTAATTGGAATTTACCATTTGAGCTCATGTGTGATGCTTCTAAATATGTCTTTAGGGAAGTCTTGTCACAATTTATCAGTCACAATTTATAGGTCAGTGAATATACCTTACACACATTGGACCTTACCCATAAAAATACAACAAAACTAAGAAAAATTCATATAATTGTATTTTTATTGAATAAATTCATTTGATACATCTTAGGTTCTACTATTATTTTCTATTCTGGTCTTTCATACCTCTGGTATCTATTTAATAAATTGAAATCCAAAACATGTCTCATTCATTTCATTCTCCTACTTCAATAATTCAGTTTCAAAATTTGGGATAAGAAAGAAGTTGATAATGTGGGTTTTGAACAAATTAATAGGATCATTATATCCTTTTTCCTTAATTAACCACTTTAAATTATCATAAATTATATGTTTATTAATGATAAATCATATCAATTACAAGATATTATTCTATGGTATACTGAAATTTTAAATTATTTGGTGAGATATTAAACTCTTATCAATTTAAATGAAAAAATACGATATTTATATTAAATATGAGCATCATTGGTGAATTTTTTATGACCCTTAAATTTGGAACATATATAGCGACCAATTACTTATGATTTTTGTTTCTAAAAGTGAGTTTCAATCTATCTTTCAGTTATATAGCACTCTTGTATATGGAGGACATATTGGTTCTAAAGAAGTCACTCATAGGGTAATTTATTCTAGGTTTTCTTAACCATTGTTATTTTTGGATGACTAAAAATTTTGTATATATTTTCATTATTTTCAAATGATATGGAATGTTCCAAAAGAAGTGAAATTGTCTCAACAACCCTTGTTATTTCAGGTCATTTTTTATGTAACGGGAATTGAATTATATGGATGTAATGATTAATTTTGAATCCTAAACATTATTCTTGTAGTTTCTTTTGTGTGTAACTTGGTAGAAGTACGATCCACGAGGACTTATAACTCAAAGGTAATTATGGAATATTTCAGAACCCAAATATTTTATAGGTTATAATTTACTAGGTTCATCATCAGTGACTAGGGTTCACATTTCTAAAAATACCCTATACAAGGACCTTTTCATGGTAAACATGTTATCTATAGAGATTCCATAGCTTATAACCCACAAACTGATGGGAAATTTGTGGTCACCAATGATGAAGTAAAAAATTCTTGAATAAAAAACCCAATCTAATAGAAATGATTGAATTCTTTATAAACTATTATGATTTTCAAGCCTAACATACTACTTTTAGTACACCATTTTTTATTTCAACTTATAAACATGTGTTTAGAAAGAGTTATCACCCCCCTCAACCCATGTTAATTTAAAAAACCCCTTCCTATTATGATATAAAATAATGAAATTAAAATATTTATTTTGTAGGTGCTCAATACAGTTACAGATTCATGAATTAGAGGGAACAAAAAAAAGATTCATATAATTACTCCTTAATATATAAGGAAATATCCAAGACTATCCAAGGTCACCTCATCCTTCTTCATTAGTACCACATTCCGTAGAAAGTACTCTTCTACAATAAAATTATTACTTTTCTCCCAATAACATACATTATCCCCAATTTATATCCTTTTTAGGGTCATGTGGGAAATAATTGAAAAAAATTACAATTTCAATGGGAAGAGGATAAAAATTTCCATGACTCCCAGGTAGAGGAAATCCACCTTTAATAATACCTCTACCAGTGACACCCACCAAGTCATGTCTTTACTTTTTATATGCTCTTCAACATTCATTATAATGAGGAAACTATAAATTTTAGGTGTGGGTGGATACATTCCTGAGTTGTTTTGGACTTTTGTGTGTATATGTTCATTCATTATATATTATATTTTTTTGTATATTTTTGTTCATTCTATAATATTTATTCTTTTTAAAACATGTTCACTTATTTCATGGTATTCCTTTAGTTTTTTTAATCTTTCCTTTTCACTCCTTTTAGTATGTTTCTTTGTATTTTTAAAGTTTTACATACTTTTCTCTCCTTTTTTTCAATTTTATACAAAAATAACCATGCATAATGGATATATCATCATCAAATTTATTGAAAATTCTTGTCTAATTTCCAAATTTCATGTTTTTTTATCATTTAAGGAAAATTAATTTCTCTAATGGAATTTAACTTTGAGAATGAATTTAACATTAATCGGTGATTTTAGAATAATAGGTTACATTCAAATGAATTTATCATTTATATCATTATAAAACCAATGATATGTTGGTTCCCTTGATGTGAGATACTTTCTGGGAAAAGTATTTCATTCAATGTCTTCACACATTATTGTACGCAATCAGGAAACATGAATCTATTCTATATAATTAAATGTATTTATTAGTTAGGTCACTATTAGCAATCTTTCAAAAAAAGATATTTATACATCCATTTCTTATCTAATATTTTTCATTATTTTAGTAGATTGACCTGTGGAAATGGATGGGCCCATAAGGGGTGGAGCACGAGTGAGAGATGCCTCGGTGTATAGGGTTTCTTGGCTGCCGCCTCTCCTTTATCCCTCCCTTCTCATCATCTGGTGGGCTAGGGATTCCGCCGCTCTTCTCCTTCATCTACACCCCTACTTTTGTGTTTCTTCTTTCCCTACATTGGGCATGGATCTATCGGCACTCGGATCCGCGATGTGGCTAGGATCTCTATCGGCCAGCAACCCCCTTCGATGGAGGGATGTGTGTGGTCAAGATCAAGGGATCAACGTGTGCATTCAGGATTGACATAGTGACATGATCTCTGTCAATGAACACTTCAATAGAGCAAGGCTTGCAATTTTGCCTGGGGAGATCACCACGTTTTGGTCATTTGGCTTCGATGATGTCAGTATGAGTTATAGGAATCATTTCCATATTCGAGAGCTGGTATGTAGATATGGATGGAAGATGGCTTGGTACCGATGATGTCCTCAACTCAACATTCATCCCTTCTGGTTTTCATCGAGGTCAAAATAAAGTAGGATCATCATCTTCTACCCGGTTTAGTACGAGGTCGCAGAGGGTGACCTTAGGAATGCTCGGGACTTGAGGAATTTCCTGACCTGTTCTCCCCTATTTGACAACATTTGGACCTTTGGGGTTATAGTTTCTTGTTCCATGGTTTGGCTTCGCCATTATCTGATTCTTCTTTTCTCTTTTCACCTTTCCCTCCACGCATGCCCCCACTATGGACTGGTTCAAAGGATTCATTGGAAAATTGGGATGGATTTGGAGGATTTGATGTTGGTGGCTCTGATCTTGGAGGATTTTGGTTATGGTTCATTGGTTTCTTCGAGGTGATATGTTTGATCGTGCAGGTTTATGGGTGACGTGGTCTCGAGCGGGGCTGGGTGGTTCTCGACATGTTCCTCTTCTTTTACCTTCTTTTTGTGTGGTTGTAATATAGGATTGGGATCCTTGATAGGTCTTTTTTTTCCTCTGTTTTGGAGTTTTGGGTTGGTTATATCGTGTGTTTACAATGGTGGATCCACTTGGACACACTGCTTTGTTTGTTGTTCTTCTTTTTTTCATTGTCACTTAGCCTCAAAGTGATTTTTTGTGAGTTCTCAGTCATCCATAAAGTGATTTATTTGAAAATAAAAAAACAATATGAGGTCACAGAGCGCGACCTCAGCAACATTCGGGGCTTTAAGAGTTTCCTCCCATGTTCTCCCCTATTCGGAAACGTTTGGCCCTTTGGGGTTCTAGTTTTTTGTTCCCGGTTCTCGCTCTGCCATTATTTGATTCTCCTATTCTCTTTTCTCCTTTCCCTTTGCGCATTCCCCCACTATAGACTGGTTCGAAGGATTCTTTGGAAAATTGGGATGGTGTTGGTGGATTTGATGCTGGGGGATATGATCTTGGAAGATGTTGGGTATGGTTCTTTGGTGGCTTCGAGGTGATATTATTGATCGTGTAGGTTTATGGGTGATGTGGGCTGGTGTGGGGGTAGGTGGTTCTCAACACGTTCATCTCCTTTTACCTTCTTTTGGTGTAGGTCTGATCTTGGATTGGAATCCTTGACTGGTTTGGTTTTCCTCTATTTTGGTGCTTGGGTTTGGTTATGTTGTGTGTTTACAATGGTGGATCTAATTGGACATGCTACTTTGTTTGATGTTCTTTTTGTTTAAGTTCTCAATTATCCTCAAAGTGATTTTTGTTATGTTCTCACTCACCCATAAAGTGATTTATTTGAAATTACAAAAAAATGTTTGGAGAGAGAGAGACATATGGTTTATAACTATTCTTTTTGTTGTAAAAAAAGTTCGAAAAAACAAAATATATATATATAATAATATTAATACAAAATAATATATCAAAAAAACCAAAATGATTAAAATTTAATAATGATTAATTGAGTGGGTTTTAAAATTTAGTAGTAAAGGGTAAAGATTAAGTTTAGTGGAAAATAACTAGGTAAGACAAAAATATTAAAATGACTTATATTTTCTAAATAGAATGTTTAAAAATAAGAATGAAATGGTTGTCACACACACACATTTGGATTTCGTGTCATTGTTAACTCATTTATTTTCTTTTATAGGATGAATTTCACGAATCACCTTAACATTAGTTTTGATATAATTTATGAAACACTCATTTCCTTGCTTACTGATATCGAATGCATGGTGTGATTCATGATTTTTTCATAATGCTACCATGAATTAAATTACCTTTGAATGTTAAATCTTTATGAACCAGGTTAAACCTTCATACATAAATAATCATAATTTTATATTAATATTTAAATGTTACTTTTAATATAAGTTCAAATTTTTTTGTGTGGGGTGCGATCAAGCAGCAATTCACTATTCTATTTCACCCATATACAATTATTTTCATCTATTTTTTGTAATTGTAATTACCGAAAATAATAATCAATTCTACTAATAATTATATTAAATAAATAATTGATATTTTTTAAAAGTGAAATTTAAATTTTTTGATGTCTTAATTTTATTTGGAGGTAATTTTAATATCTTGAGATAAAGTTGAAGCAAAATGGGCCTAACTGTATGGAATCACAAGCACATATGTGCACTAATATTAAAATTTTAAAAAATATTCCAATATAATAGATATTAAATGAGTTCGGTGGATCTATAAATTTATTGGATACAAATATTTATAATTCACATAATCCATTTTCATCAATTTGGATTCCAAATTTATTGATTTGTTCAGAAAATCAAAACTGCTCAATTTTAAGAGTAAAACTCAATGTTTTTACAATTTATCTCAATATATAACTCAAACCACAACCAAATTTTATAGAGATACATTCAGAAGGAATTAATTAACTTATTTTTTGAAAGTCATAATAATCCTTTTTATTTTCCCAGAATTGAGTCATATGTGTTATTGTGAAATCTATGTGAAAAAACCACTACATCGATTGGTCTACAAAATTGGCACTTTGGATAACTGATTTTTGATTTTAGAAAAGTGGTAAGGATTAATATTTTTGGGAAGAGTTGGTATTATTTTAATCACTAGAGAGGTTATATATCTTTCTATCCTCAAATAGAGGGATGAAATAAAGAAACATATCAACCCAAGATTCTTCCTCCTCTCGATGGATAGAAAAATGATCACTGATTTTTGTAATGGAGCTACAATGTTCGATATAGATTGACAATACAAAAATTATCTATTGGTTTTGTGTATAGTTATTTTTAAAATAGTTTTTTACTTTCACATGATTTTTTTATTTTACTAGTGTGTGATAGATAAACTGTGTTTGTATTCTTAACTAATCAACAATGGGATTTTAAATAGGTAAACTAGTGTAATTTGTATTTGAAAAACAAAAGAATCTCTTTTATTATGTCACAGATGAGATGTAGGAGTACTGGAAAATTGATATAACCATAATCAAGGGAATTAAATTAGATATACTATAGTTACACTAATGTTCACATATAAATACTTTATTTTAACGGGCTATAGGATGATTGATATTCAAATAAAACCTCATACAAGGACATCCACCAAAACTGATAAATTTATAAAAAAATAAACTTTTAAAAATGTTTAGTAAAATTTAAATAATCTACTTATCTTATTTATTTTTAACAAACTTCACTTTATAAGAATAATAAAATGACTTCAATCCATTTTAACTAACCCACACACCAACTTATAGTTACATTTATCAAAATTATTCAAAATAAATCCTATAAAACAATAAATTAATATTCATAGATTACCTAGGGTGTATGGTATAATATATATTATAATTTAAATCCAAAATAATTTGACACATCATGATAGTGTGATCAATAATCTCTAATGATAATAAACCTTTAGGTTTTGGGATTCTTTTTTAATAATGAGTTCTAAATTATAATCTTGTAAAATGTTATGAAGGACATTAATATTATATACTGGTCATCTTTGTTGGTATTAGAGTACAAAAAGTATGAAAAAAATTATTTGTATCACTAGATCCTGAATTTTGGGTCTAGGGCATCTTACCCAAACATAACCTAGAGTATTTAAATGATTATATGGTAACTTTATCACTCATGGACCATTATTTCCCAATGGTTTGTATGATATTATAATAAATCAATACCATACATGATGAATTCCACACTACACCATAATTAAAGAATAATATTTTTTTCAAAAACATATAATGATCAATTAGATGAAATTTATCTCACAAACTATGAAAAACCGTGGTTTCTAAGGTGGTAAAACACCCACAACATCCTTTAAGAAATATATATACCTTTTTAAAATACATTAAATCAATTAGTCCTTCCACCAAAAAAATATCATAAAATATACAAATGATATCATTATATTTAACAAAATTATCATCCTAGAAATTTTTTTATAAATTAACATTCTTAAATGTTTTGAAAATCCAGTATCTAAAATGATAAAAATAGGTTACCTTTTCCTAAAAAATAAAGTCAATGTTGATATTTTTTTCTAAGAATAGAAATCATAAGTATCCATATTAAATTAATTATTGATATAATATTAATCACTGAGAATCATAACCATACTTTCATTGAATGATTCTAAAACCACCATAAATACTTCATTTTAAATTTTAAACACTTGTCAGAAAAGGTACCTATTATTTATGAGATGAAAAAACACACAAGATAGCCAAATAATTATAAATAAGAGTCCAACACTAAGAAATAATCTTTCATTGTCATCCTTAACCTCATATCGCAAAGGACCTATCATGACTAGTGGATTCTTCCATACCTAGTTTAGTTGGAAATAAAAAATATAAAGGAGGCGGTAAGAGGGAAATTATAATGTACAAGGATCCATTACCTTGAATAAAATCTTGATGAAATTGAAATATAAAGGGATAACGCACCCATGGGGATATACATATAAAAAATGAGGGCAGACTTATTTCCTCTTTAATAATTTAAATCATTTTACATTAATTATAATAATTTTTTAATATTCCTCCCCATAGTGAAACTCTATGGCCTAAAAAGATTTATAAAATATTTAACGATGGTTATTTACTAATTTCTATGAACAATAGTTTTTCAATTAACTCTAAGAAGGAACAATGCTAGTTATATCTCCCCAACCCCACTCCCAAACATGATAAAGGGTTGGAAACTCTATTACCCTCTATTTCTGTAAGAGAAACAGAAAAAACATTTGACTGAAATTATCAAGGAAATCCTTCCAATCCAGTGAAACCCTGTAGTATTGAAATTATATCTTCAACTTGATGGACTTACCCATAAATTATGAGTCTATCTCGTGAAATAATTTTCTCTAGTTCTTAATCCACTTAATTTGGATCACTAGGGTAACACCTTATATATCAAATTATTATGAAATATTAATTCCATAGTCTTTGGAGAAACATGAGAGAACTAATCCCTTTGATTTCTTGACATTCCACCATAGCCATCATGCCCTAAATTACCCTTTGAAGCCCCATATATATTGATTTTGATCTAACTTATAATGTGAGTTTACCAAATAATAGGGATATAGAAATTTTAATTTTTATAATGTCCTAAAATTATATGTGATTTGTCCTAATGAATTTGTTAAATATTAAAGGTATGGAAGAATTATAAATTTTTAATATCCCAAACTACACTAGCTACAAAGGCATAACATAGAGTTAGTATAGGGTTGATCCAATAGAGATCGAGGAATATAGTGATGGAAACTATTGACCAAAGGATGGTTAATCCATATTCTGGATAATTTTATTAATTAAATGATGTATATTAAATAATTATAATGGAAATATGAAGAAATTAAATGGCAGAAGAGATGGAAGATAGCTTCCATGGGAGGTTTTTTTTAAAAGATATCACAAATTAACATGAAAAATAATAATAATAATTAGTTGAAAAATCATTCAATCTTATCAATATAAGAAATGATCAATACATATAAATCAACACTAGAACCCTAATTATTCATGTATAGATGAATTAAAATATCTGGATGATTTAGTATTAGATTGATAGAATGGATGAATAATCAAATCCAGTGGTTATGAATTAATTACCATTATCATGTAGGGTTTTTATACTACCAAATGCATTAATCCATGATTTTATAACATATATGAATATAATGGGTCAAAACATGATATAAAGTTAATATAATCATTGTAAAAGTGATGAAATAAATAGATCAATTTCGTATACACCCATTTCGACCTATTCTTTTCTCCCTATGGATTTACCTTATCATCATTGGGTGATCAACAATGATGAATAAACCAACAACCATAGGAGGTTGAAAATAATATATGTATTTGGAATGAAATAAAATCATTGAAAATTTAATTAAACTAATAAAAACCAATGTTTCATCAAAGGAGAATTATGGAAAGGAGAGGAAAATCTATCTATGAAGAATGAAATTTTGGTTGGAACCCTAGTGGAAGCCTCCTGGTGGAAAAATCCCTATTCTACAAATCAATGTGTTTTTGATTTTCCAAAACCCTTAATATATAAGCATGGAAGTACTTTTATGAGATCCCTCAGTAATAAATGGTGTTAAATAGCCATTCCAAGTCAACCCAATGAAGTGTCATGAATGGTTACACCAGAAATATTGTATCTTGGTATTCTTAAGATGTTTCTAGGTGTGAAACATTTTCAAAGGTGAAAATAATGGACCTACTCCATTTTGTGATTTTTTATGCTTTTTATTCACAACATCGATCTATTACATGTATGTAATTTGGTTCACATTGTTAATTGCCTCTTTCATATACAAAAACCTTTGTTTCTCCTTTATTTATCTGTTCCAATCTTTCAAAACATCTTGTGGACATCCTACAACCTAGAAATGATTTTTCCAATGAATGAAATTATCTATTTGATTTATTTTTTATCATGTATTATTTTTTAGTTTTTTCATTCCACAACAAAAAATTTGGAAATGTCTTTCATATTGTGAGAAATTTAATTCCTTCCATAATAATATAAAAAATTAATATCAAGAATGAATCTCATATTAAATAAATCTTTATTAAATTAAAATTTAAATAACAAAAACTCAATATATAGATACAAAATAGATATATCAACGATCTTATTGAAAAGATATAATTAAAATATAGAATTTCTATCCAAGATAGTATTTATATTGTTTTCCACCATAATATTAGATATAGTGTTCCTCCTAACCATATTCATATCAATGGATTGATTATAATATTTATTAGAATTTATATTCATTCATTTGTGATGAAGGGTTTTAGGAACAACAATCCCTAGAAAGTTCTACATTTGGGAGGATCCTTCTGGTATTCTACATTGGGAAATGAGAGACCAAAATTTTACTACATTAAAAGGATCTACATAAAAGTGGTTGAAAGTAATATTTTATAGAGTTTTAGAAAAACTAAATTGAAAAATAAAGGAAGCAATTATGTTCAATAGAATCTTGTATAACTCTAAAGGCATAATATATGGTGCAGAGATTCAAACCAATTTTCATTATATAATCACCTAAAGGACGTTTATTATAATCCACCCTCATAATTAGGATATATTAAGAAGGATATATCCATTGGTAGAATAATTTATTCAAATATTAAACCATGCTTGTGGTAATTACTAGGATGAAATCTTAATCCAGATTTCATGTGAGATTTCCATGCCTAGCCAACTCCCATAATTGGGTATCCTTATTTGGAATGAAAGGATAACATAAATAGTATCCTTATATATTTCAAGTAAATGATCCAATGAGGATCCAATTATATTCATTATATTCAAATCAGGATCCAAAATCTACCGATGAAATCCTTTAAATAGGAGAGAGTCCAACCTGTTTTATTTCCAGAATTTGAGGTTTTAATATAGGGAGTTCATCCATTAGTTATGATTAATCAAAGTTGTTAAGGAATTTTTAATACAAAGGAATATGGAGGAGACAATGTAGTGAATCCTCCCATAATATATCCACTTAATAAATATCTACTTAAAAAATTGATTGATATTTTAGTTTTTTGTGGCGAGCCTCCGTAAGAACTTATCCTTAAGAGTAACATTGAAAGGGGAAAGGTTCTAAATACCCATGAATCTATCATTAGATATGTATAGGAATTATTCAATTTGATCACTATTTATTTCATATTATAAATATTTCCAATAACAATAATTTTCTATAAATATTGATTCAGTCTTTTAATCAAATAACTTATTCACTATTAAGATATAATGGATTAGACAAGCTTGATAATAGAAATTAATTTAATAAGTAAGATCCTCTAAATAAGGGAGATATTTTTCCATTTATAAGAAATTAATCATAATTTAATTATATTATAAATATCCTTGAAGTGAGTAGCCTTAAGAATTCCTTAGAACAGGCGTATTTCCAGATATTTGAAGGGGAGACTTCCCTCTTTAATTCTCATAGTTTTATTATGGTCAACCTGCCCTGTTTGTTCAAATTTTGACTAAATAAAATTTAGTACTTATTTCACATTATTTTTTGATTTCAGATGATCCAAAAATGATCTATGACCTCCCTGATAGACTCTATATTCCCAATACCTCTTTAGGGATACAGAATCAAATCATTAACATAAAATAAGTGAGATGGGTCCTCAACCCCACAAACATTTTTGATGGGCTTGAAATTTCCTTTTTCAACCATGTCAATATTATATCTACATAAATAACCTTAAAAATAATAAATAGAGTAGAAAATAAATGATCTACCTTTCAAATTCCAAACATCCTTTTTTGATGTTTTGTTTTTAAAATTATTTTATATTTATTGACATATAATCTTTTAAAAAACAAGTAAATATTTATGAATGTTTGAACCCAAACACAGAGGGGAGGGGGGGTTTGAGAAAGTAATTTTTTTGATGCATAGTGTGGAAATGAGTAGAACCAGATGAAGAATTTTTCATAAAGAAAAATTTATCGATCAAATACATCATTGGTCTTAGATCCGTCAGCATGAATTTAAAGATTCATTGGTATGGGTGTTGCTTCTATAGCCAGAATTTTCTGGGTGAGGAATTTAGAATGATGTTGTAAAGAATAAATGAAACTAGTGATTTCCGGAGTTAGAAAGTTCTTTACTTCCTAACCTTAAGTTCGATGATGCTCTTCTAATATTAATTTTCTCATAAATAAATAAAACAATCATGACAAAATATTTTGAAGAAATGGATGAATTGGAAAAAAATATTTGTTCCAGGAATCCAGAAAATGATTTCATCTGATCCAGAATTACCGAGCACTGATGTTTTTTGAAGTCTGAATGTGATATAGCTGAGGATGGTTGATAAATTTAAAATTTAGAGAGTGTTGTTTCCATCAAATTATAATTCCATCATAATGATAATTACATCGTTATGAGCATTAAATCATACTAAAACTGAGTAAATTTCATCAAACTGACTTTGATAAGTAATATTAATCGGAGTGACTCTAGGGAGGAAAGCCAATTGTAAAAACTCTAGAGAGGAAATATAATTGGACTAACTCTAAGGAAGAAAGTCAATCAGATTAACTCTATAACGGAAAATCAATCAAACTATCTATGAGAAGGAAAGTTAATTGGAGTGACTCTAAGGAGTAAAGTCAATTATACTGTCTCTAAGAAGAAAATTTAATTTTACTATATCTGATGAGAAAAGTCAATTCAAAATTAGTTAAGGAAGTTCTATAGTATTGATTTTAGTAAGTTCCATCATAATGTCCTGAGGAAGTTCCATCATACTGATGAAAATTTAGGATGCTTTAGAGGGATGATTACTATAAAGACTCCAGATGATTCAAGAATGTTCTAAAAGATTTCCTGATGTCAAATATAACATTCAAATATGATATTATTTTGACAGTTTTTTAATTTGAGTAAAAGTGAAAAAATTACAAATTCCCCCTTTTTCCATTCTAGGATTCCTATAAATAGATTCCCAATAAGTTATTAATTTAAAAATTTTCACATTTGAAAGATGTTTAGAACAATAGATTCTGATGAAGAGTTAATTTTCATAAATAGATCTCATTAGAAGATAAGAAATATGTATGTTTTCTTACCGAATTGAGAAATAATGTACTAATCAATTGAGCTATGTTTGAAAATATATTTATCGTACATAGTCCATCGGTTTGAGCCCAATTAAACTAAGAGAATCAGAACCATCCATATCAGACTAAGGTTCCTTATAGATTTTTTTTGGATCATATTGAACAAAGTATTTATACTTGTTTTTTGCCTCATTTTCTGTAAACAAACATTGTAAACTGGTGAGATCCATTATATTCATACCCATTTGGAGATATAAGTTGTCTAAAAGGATTTTACACATGTTTTATTAACTTATTCATTGTAGTGAATTTCCATAGACCCGTGAGGGTGTATATGGAAAGAATATAGGTTCATACACTGAGGTACAACCTTGTAAATCTCATGTTAATTACATACTTTCCAAATTTTTCATGCATGAGTATTAACTAATATATGATTAGGTAATAAAATTTAATATGTTATAGATCTTATGTTTATAATATTCTTCAAACTTATAAAAATATGGCAGTTGATTCACCCCCCCCCCCACCCACCCACCCCACCATTCTCAATTGTTATTAAATCCTTTTAATCTTCAATTGATATCAAAGGATAGTTTATTTATTGAATCCTTATCATGTATAATATAAATTTTTTCAAGAATAATTTATATGTTTGAGGGAAAAATTATTATGGATGGAAAAATAGGATGATTACCTATCTCCAATATCATAGACCAGATGTGGTTGATACTTCTATAACTAGGTCTCCACCTATTTAGAAAGATTCCTCAATGTATTTTTATTTTAAAATAAATATTTAAATTTTTGGATAATATAAGAATGATATTATTATGTCTCTATCATAATGTTTTTATATGAAGCCGATGGGTCTCAAAACATTAAAGAGTATATAGGGAAAGCTAAAAAACATTCTTAAATGGAATATTATATTGAAGGAAGAAAATATAAAAAAATGGCTTAGTATGTTTGAAAAGATTATATTTAGAGATAAATAAAGTATTTATGAATAATTAACTGAAGTAAATGATATTTTTCGCTACATCAGAGGATTTAGAAATGATTTAAAGATTCTAAAATAATGAAGACACTTATGATAAACATTCCATATAGTTTTGATTCTAAAATTTCCACTTTATAAGATATATAAGACTTATTTGTTGATGAGTTTCATAACATTTATTGTTTCTTATGAGATGAGAAAATCTTTAATGTTCAAAAAGAAGATGAAAGATGATATGGATATTGAATCTATGGTAAAAGTGAAGATTCAATATGTTGATGCTACTAATCCTTGTGATTCCAAAGATAGGGGGATTATGAGTTGAATGATAAAATCATGTCTATAATATCCAAGAACTATCAAATAGGAAGATGAAATTATGTAGTTTAACTTCCTTTAAAATGATTTACGTGTGGTTATATTGTAAATTTTACTATGAATTTTCCTAAGAAGAACTTTGGGGAATATAAAGATGTTTTTCATTAAAAACATCAATGGAAGATGTGGAATAATATTTCTAAAGAATAAAATTCATACAAAAAATCTAAGAATAATTTTATTAGGAAAAAGGTATGTGTATTGAGTAATAAAGATAAATTGTACTCAACTAAAAACAAACATTTAGAAAATTAAATCGCAAAAAAAATTCGAACATTCATGGAAAATGTTTGGAATATTGAAGACTCCCAAAATTGTGAAGAATAATGAGGTGAATAATCCTACAAATAGTATTAGCACGAAACCAAAAATGTTTCATGTCTTGAGAAAAATAGATACCTCAAGAAAGAAATCATAATGATAAATAATGATGGTTAAAATGTTATTAAAATTAAAAAAATTCTTTCATGAATGAGATAAAATATATCTAGGAGATATTAATTTAAAAACATAGAGTTTTTTAACAGTGAAAATAGTTTAATATGTTAGTAAAAAGATAGAATCTAAGGAAGAAGAATCTAATTAGTTTCAATCAATACGTATTGAGTCCAAAATTACCATGACAAGGATTAATGAAAATATCTAAAAATATTCAGAAGTAAAATATGAGACTCCTAAAGTTGTTTATAAAGTTCAAATAAAGAATCACATGAAATCCTTACCCACAAAAAAATAATGTTTACGGATTTTTCAAACATTTTAGGTGAGAATAAAAGTGTTTAGAAAGGATGTGTTGAGAAGGGATGTGAGAAACCTACAACATCTACAAAAGTTAAAAACTCCCTCACTAGATAATATGGTCCACACCCAGAGTATGTTATAGCATAAAAACGTTATCAAATTTGATAAATATTCTATAGATAAATATCTTAAGTCAATATAAAATCATGATTCGATGGTAACTTTTTGGTGTTGTAGAATATATGGGAATAGGGATTATAATTGCCAGTATAACTTATCTCTTCTAAGAATAATGTATGAATAGAGTGAAAGAAATAGTGAAAGTCCAATGAGTAACATTCTTACATTAAAAAAAATTTAAAAATTAAATTATGAATATATTAGAAACATTCTAATGAAAAATCTGTTTGATAGTCTGAAATAATTTCTTGGAAGATGTTATCAAATGAGGCATTTTTCTAAAGAATGTTTGACTACTCTTCCTGGAAAAGTCTTGTATGTGTTGAAAGAAATGGAATCATGGAAGAAGAATGTTTTAGAATGATATTATGTAGTCGAGACTGTCTTGAAAGCAAGTTAAAGGTGAAGGAACCCGAAACACCCTGAGTGGGGAGGGTGAATTAGGGTGTAAACTTTTTCTTTTTTAACTAATGGATCTTCTTCCCACAGTAGTAAGAACCTATTAAAACGATCATATTAATGCATGAAAATAAATGAAACATCAATTTTACTTGGTTCACCACAAAGTACTACGAACAAGGAGCGTATGCTGACAGTGTGTCACTTGTACCAGAGTCCACTAGTCTTCACTAGATGTGGAACAAAAAGGGTCAGTCACAATCACTCTATGTCAAGCACACCTCCTTTACAATGGTTTAGGGATATCTCAGTACGTACCTTGTATAACTTATGTTGACTCCCCCCTGATCACTACTTTGAGAGAAGTCTAACTCAAAGGTCGCTTCAATAAATTGGCATTGAAGTCTTTATCTCTGTTCAGCATGATGCACTACTTACATCACATAGCTACGTATATTCACACTAAAACCCCTTTCCACATAACCTAGATATCCAATATTTTCCTTTTAAAACCCCCTTTGTGAATCTAATCTCTTGGTAGAGCACAACAATTCATAGTGCACACACATTCACATAGTACACTACTTCACATATCTCACTACTTCATAGAGCTCAACCCTTCACAGAGCTCTGGCCTATACAGGGAAAACACCTTTGCAAAAATTAACTACCTTAAAGGAACCCACTATCATCATGAAGCACATTACCTTCGCAGGACAACATCCTTTGTGAAGCTCAATAAACCTGTGTGGAACATCCTATCTTCACGAATCATTCAATACTTATAAGCATTGACTTAATTCAAGACTAAAGTAGATTTTTCAAAAATCAGAAGCTTGCATAGACAAACAAATTTTCATATCACCCCTTTCTTCATGAATTCAATGTTATTAGGTATTTTATCTCTCAAGTTCATGTAGAATGAAGAGGGTGGACTCTTATTTATAGCTTCAGTCAAACGCAGAGATCTGCTTCCTCCAGCACAATTTATGGATCATTTGAAAACAACTTAGCATTGTATCTTACTTCGCAAATCACCAATGAAAATTTTCATTTCCGAAATTCTCTTCATCAAACTATTCATCTCTCCATAAATCTCTAATTCTCTTAATTGCAGATCACTCCATCCAAACCCATTGCACCTCCATAATGCTCCACTCACAAATCCTTCCATCAAACCTTCATGCTGCCACAATGATCAAATCTCATAACTGTGAAGTAACACCATCTCAAATTTCAATGATTCATTTCTTCAAAATCCTCATGCCAGTATTCTAATAATCCATTTCATTTCCATATGTATGAAATGGTAATTCTAGAAGAATAACTTTTGTGAAGCTCAAACATCAATTTCTCATAATCTTAGAACACACCGCCTCAATTATTTAATACTTTGTGAAACAAAAATCAAGAATCCCATCTTTGAAAAACTACTTCATTTTCAATATTTTCATAAGGCCTTAATGAATAACCACTCTTGTCAATGCATTTAATTCTCCAAATTTTGGACCTAAATTTTTTGCAAATTCTATGAAATTATGTCACCACTGATACTGCTTACAACATAAACTATATGATCCCTTTCCTTGAAATTTTTATGATCATCCATAATAGGATTGACATAAAACACAAACCAAACTCCATTTCCAGCAATGAATAGCCTTGGTTACAATAATCTCCACCATTAGGTTTGTTGTCAATGTGCATAAATATTGAATAAAGCACCTGCTATTATTAAACCCTGATAAACAAGAATAAATTAAGACGACACACTAAGACAAAACGTTCAATGGTCAGAGTATAAAAAAAGGGAATAAATGAATTGTTCTCTCATGTGCTCGAATTAATTCTAGGACCATTTCCAAATGAAACTGGATAGTTTTCTCCCATTAAATTCTCATGTAACCATCCTAAAACCAAAAAAACATTTCATCATCAATATTTTACGATTTACTTTATCCATTTTTTCCACATGGTAAATAAACCCAATGACCGGTATTTGTACATTGAAGATCTCATAACATATATCTCCTAGATCGTATCTCCCCTGTAAACAAACATCACAGCCATGCAGACATCAAAACAGCTAACACAACTGGGGATATGGGAGAACCGTAGCCTCCTCATGCACATGGAGGTGGCTAAACACCGAGGTTCATCCAATGTTTCTCAAACACATCCACTGATAGTGGATTGTTCATAATGTTAGCCACATTATCATCAGTTACCACATGGTACATTTTGATCACACCATGTTCAACTTTTTCCTTGATGAAGTGATATTTGATTTCAATATGTTTCGTACAAGAATGATGAACAAGATTCTTCATAAGATAAATTTCACTCTTATTATCAAAGTAAATCGCCAATGGTTGTTTCCCCACCTCAACTATTTTAGTTATTTTCTGATTCATCCAAAGTAATTGAGTGCACACCTTGGTAGTGGAAATATATTCAGCTACAACAGAAAATAGTGAAGTACTTTTTGGTTTCTTGCTCATCCATCCTCCACATTTCTTCCCAATATAGAATGCTCCACCACTGTTGGACATTCTATCCACTATATCTCCAACCCAGTCAACATCAGAAAATGTTGATAGTTTACCGAATCTTCTTAAAGAAAATTAAAAACTATAATTATGACTACCTTGAATATACCTTCGAATTATTTTCACTACCTTCATATGTTCTTCATTCGGGTAACTCTGAATACGTGCCACTAAGCATGATTCAATGAAAATATTTGGGCATGTCAATATCAGGTAATATAAGCTTCCAATGATTCTCCTATACATTGTGGGATCCAAATACGTCTCATCATCATGCTTTTCATGTTTTGTCCCAACTACAATCGGAGTCACCATTGGTTAGTAATCTTGCATATTAAATTTCTTCAACAGCACTTTTGCATAATTTTCTTGAGAAATGAAAGTGTAATATTTTTTCTGAATCACTTGCAACCCAAAGAAGTATGTGAGTTCCCTAATAATCGACATTTCAAATTCTGATTTCATGGTATTGGAAAATTCATCCACCATTCCCCAGCTACTTCCACCAAAAATAATATCATCGACGTATACCAATACCATGAACTGATCCTTCTGATAATTCTTCTTACATATATTTTGATTCACACCTCCTTTTTAGAATTTAAACTTTTTTAGATAAGAATCCAATCAAGAGTTCAATGCATGTGGTGCCAACTTCAGTACATAGAGTGCTTTCTTTATCCTTCATAACTTTGTTTCATCATTTCCAAGAAAGAAACCCACCAGTTATTCAGTGTACACTTCTTCTTCAAGAAAACCATTCAAAAATGGTGTATTAACATCCATTTGATACAATATATACCATCTTTATATTTCCATGGAATGAAATATCTTTATTGATTCCAGTTTAGCCACCAGATAAAATGATTCCTCAACATCGACACCTTCAATCCATGCACATCACTTGCACACCAGTCACACCTTATTTTGGATTAAATTTTCATGCTCATCGTATTTATTCTCAGAGCTAAACTTTGTACTAATCACATTGTGACCTTTAGGTCTCTTGACTAGATCCCAAGTCTAATTCATGTTAATATGATATAACTCTTCATTCATGGATTTCAATAATAATAAATCCATTGTATCCTCTTCAAATAAAAATGTTTCCACAACTAATAATAATGCATATTTTACATTATACATCATTCTCTTTATTTGTGTGGGTGTATTACTATCCCTAATGATGTTAGATTGATCAATATCTTCTCTTCAATTTCTCTTGTGAGGTTCAGTCGAATTGTCTTCATCCACGGTTTCCTCTTATAATTCCACTTCTAAGTGAACATCATAATATGACTCCTGAGAGTTTTGTACACCTTCATCTACTTATGAATTTTCATTTGATCCATGTTCACATTCTTTCTCGTCTTCTATCTCATCATGTACATATTGTTCACCTTGTGATTCTGGAACTCAACTACTCCATTTTTCAGTGGAGTTCTCATAGTAGTCACCTCATTCCATATTCTATGTTTTTTCAGGTAATTTTCAAACAAAATGGATGTGTATTCCCCTACATTATTAGATCGCATAACATAGATTGTCTTTGAAGTATTATTTTGGATTATTCGGCAATAAGTTTTCATGGAATCACGATCTTGTGGTTTCCTATGTACAGCCACCACAAATGTCATTCTACTATAATCATATATGAAAATAACAAAGTGCCTTTCTCCATGTGTTCCAAAAACATTTATCATAACACATACGTCTAAAAGAATGTGGTCAAAAATATTACATGCGCTTTTATTCATTAGCCGATAGCAACTATAGCCTATCTTCCCTCATATTCAAGCATCACATGCCTTTTCTCATTCATGATTTAGGTTGGGGATATCCATGACTATCATCAGATTAGATATATTATCTATGTCTTGGTGATTGATGTGCCCTAATCTCTGATGACACGGGTAGTTTTATTCTTCAACCATTAGATAAAAAATGTTCTCCTTACTATCAACCTGATATAAGTTTCCATCTATTCTACAATCTTTCATGAGAGGATTTTCTATCTTTCCATTTATATTTCAGACCCTTTGGTTGAATGTCATAGTAATTCTTAAGTCACTCAATTGACTCAAAATAAGAATATTGTGATTCAAATCATCCACAAAAGGAATTCAGTTTTCTTCATATCTTTATTAGATAGCTCAGTAATTACACTCCCTTTGATATTTAATGCAACATTATTACTGAACCTCACTATTTCATGGACCCTTTTCTTGACATTCTTTAACAGTTATGTATTACCCATCATATGGGATGAAAATATGCTATCATTAATCCAGATGATGTTGTTATTTATAGTATTAATGGATACTTTTGTGAGATTCGATTTTCCAAATTTTCCCCTTTTCATTCCATGAGATATTGGATTGAGTGTAGGACACTAATGGAGTTTCAAATCCCTCTTCTGTGTACTTGGGTTCTTCATAATCATATTCTTATTCCAAAAGAAAAAACTTGTTTTAGAAAGTAACAATGTTAGGTTTCTGTGTATTCACCTATCTATATGTTTTTTATGAAAATCACTTTTCATTACTCTATTTAAAACGTAAATCCTTATGTCCAAAGCTAGAAAAATAAAAACAGTATCCAAAGAAACTATTTATTCTATAAGATATAGGATATGAAATTGTTCCCCTTTGTTGAACTCCTTGGTCTTCCCCTGTTTAGAAAGCATGTTGCCTCTATGAAATATGATAGGTTGTGACCCAGATATCCACAGAATTGACATTACATGAGAGGAAATTTCCCCACATTTCAATTTCTACACATGAATTTTTCCTTGGGCAAATAGTTTGATTGTTCTTTATTTCTAGAAGCTCAAGGATAATATTCATTTCATCTTTCAAGTTGATTCGAGGGACTCTTTTTCAGCACATCTAGTGATTTTTCAACATGATCAACTTTCATCATGCCTTTATTCTGGTCCACTTGATTTTCATTATTTAAGGATTCGTCATCATAACTGATTCCACCTTTTCCCATGCATGTGGGTGTTTGATCACTCAAAATATTTTCAACTCCATCAGAACCATGTTTTTTCTCCCCAATAGCTTAATATCTGAGAACCTACCAAATTGTATTTTCTTATTTTCTTTTATTGAATTTGATTAACTTTGGAATATAATTTTAAGAGTAAAAATTTCTTATTTTAGTCCCTGAATGGTTTTATACTTCTCCACTAATATCTTGGAAATTTCATTGATGAATTTTCTGGTTCTTCAATTCTGAGATTTAGTTCCACTACATCATCAGTATTTTCAAGTAATGATGAATTTACATTCACCATTTCTTCTAGTAATCCAATTTCAGCTTCAATTTGATTAACATATTTCAATAATTCTTCAACCATTTATTTCCACTTATTACATCTCTTAAACCGACTCCAATGATTACCAAAAGAATCCTTAAGCTGAAACATGGGGTCAACATTAGTTGTCAACTGGTTATCTCTAGATTTATCTATTGATGGTTCTCACTTTTCGAAGGTATATGTCAAGGAAGCATGGTATCAAGTTTTATATTATGGTTCTTCTTCTTCATATAATTAATTATCATTATATTTCTCTTTACATACAAAACACTTCTTATGTACAATCATTCCGGATTTTAAGTATCCCTTCTTGAAAAACCATTAATGAGGCTTCTTGATTTTTTCGGCTTCTCTCTCTTCATCTTTGAACATTCTTGTGCACTGAGAGGAAATGTGATCAACTTTTCCACAAAAAAATCAAACTAAAGGTAACATACCTTCTAAATTTCCATTTTCCCTTCCTGAACATCTAGGAAATGATAGAAAGAATTTATTATTCTTCATAATATTAACTGCTACTATGAACTCAAATTTTCAATTTTTGCACGGCATTGATCACCATTTTCTTACTCACACGATTCATAGTGCCTTTGGGTTTGACTCTCATTTCATATTCCATAAAGCTGCTCAGCAGATCATCCAGAGAAATTTTGGAAATATATCTTTCCTCAAGGGATGATGTCATTTCATTATAAAGGGGGTGGAAGTCTTCTCAATATTTTCTTTATAATATCAACGTCTTTAATTTGATCACCCAGACCTCGAATTGTTCCGACCACTTCAGAAGTTCGATTGAAGAAGTTATCTGCATTCTTATCCAGATGCATCTTGAAATCATAAAACCTATTTTGAAGAACTAGTTGTTTCACCTCCTTCAAATTTATATCCACTTCATTAATATTTTCAATTTTATACCACATAGACATTATTGAGGTGAAACTCATAACTTTACATATATTCGATTAGATAGGGACAAGGTTAAAGTATTTTGTACTTTAGCATTTGCATCAAGAATTTTCCTATCAATATTTGTAACACCCTGACCCCAGTTACCCAAAGTCGGTGAAATACTACATAATATTATCATGATCACAAAATATCAAGTCTCGAAAGACCGATTAGTTTAGTAGCCTTCGAATAACTAGATACATACATAACGTTTACATTACATCATAAAGTGAAAACTACTACAACAACATCTTGTCTTCATATCCCCTCATACTATCCCTGTAGATCATTCATAAATTACTTCTTCACATCTTGGGAAAAATAAAACACTGAAAGGGCTGAGCTCAGATGCTTAGTAAAGATAACAACATAGAGGAAACTTTCATAAATAACCATAAACATTTAAGGCAATGTATAACTAATACAAAAGGCTTTTAAACATGAACTTCAGCATAATATTGAAAAGATAAAATGAAATAATTCAATTTACTTATTCATATGGATATTCTACTAGTCAAATACTCACATGTAATATCAATAACCACTTTCATAATGATGGAATGCATGATGCCAGACTATCATAACCACATAGCCAAGGCCTCTTGCCAAGACTACAAATAATATTTTATCAAGGCCTTATGCCAAGACACTAGTTTGTATCATGAGACCTACCGATGCATCGAGGAGCTATAGTGGGCTCCACCCATCACTAATTATGTCTAATGCATTCCTCATATAAACAGGTTTAAACATAACATAAATATTCGTATTAAAACTAGCATATGAAATGTCAATACTTTCTCTATAAACCATGAATGGTATAAAAATTACACATCCACAGTAAAACATATCACAAAACCTTCAATACAATAAGGAAGTTATGTATCATAATAGATCATCTTCAAATAAGTTTAAAATCCATCAAAGGATGTTGACATAGATGAAATCAATACTATTTGAGAGAAATATCCCTTTTTGGGCAATCATTTAAAACTCACATAATCATAAAATAAAACATTTAATTTGAAATTTTTTTATAATCTTGTAAGGGAATATTCGACAATTTTAAAATGGAAAAAATAGCTGCACCCACCGTATAAGTTAAAAAATACATTCTTACATTAATTCTGTTGAAAAGGATAAAAAGGACCTAATTTGGAAAATGATAAAATGATTCCTTTATAAACTTCTTATAAAAAGTAAATAGGGGTATAAATGACTTTATCCCATAGTCTTTGAAATATTAATAATGATTTGAAATACATTTTTAAGAAACATGGATGTGGATGATAAAGAGGTCCCAGTAGATAATTATGTATAAAAAACCTCGGATAATGAAGAGATTGTGAAATAAACCCTTACCTTGTACTTTTCCTTAGTCGATGGTATTTTAACCACCTCTATAATAGTTAAAACATTGTTATTAAATTATAAAAGAACCATATACATAATTATTATATCATATATGATCTTCTAATAATGATTTGTTAATAATATTTTAGTATTATCGTCGTTTCAGGTGTTAACTTACTCGTTTTATTTTATATGTTTTGTTACATAAGTCATGTTTGTTATAGATAGGTTGTATCTTATTCCTATCCAAAATGATATAAAGTTCTTGAACATTACTTTTAATCATCAAATGAGAATTAGTATTGAATGGATATAATGGGGAATGAATCTCATCGCGTTCGTGGAGACGGTAGTCCGTACGCACGCACGAGCGACAATACCATTATTTTGATATTAAAATAATATATATTTGGATGGTATATCATATATATAGAATCATTATCATGTTATATTTATTATTTACATTAATTACACATCATTATTATACCCATCCAAATAAAAATATATTGAATAACAATTTCACCACGAGATGGAAAGGGTAAGTCGTACGTACGCACGTTTGGTGACATGTCAATTCAAAGGATGGATAGAATACTGAATATGGTTGTACCATATTTATAATAACATCACAGTATATAGATGATAATGGAGTTATTATTTTATAATGGAAATAACAAAGAAAGAAGAATTTGAAGAAGAAAGGAACTTGAAAGAGGGTGTTGAAAACATTACCTCTTCTTCGGGTTATTCCTTTTGAGTTGATCAAAAGGGCTCCTTAGGTTGGCTTTATGACTAAAGTAAGGACTATAAGATGAAGGGAGTATATTTTAGAGGGTATTTGGGCAGTTTTTTCCGAGCCCAAAGTCTTTGAAGGTGTGAAAATGATAGAAGGGGGAGTTCCGATTTATAAGAGGGGTGAGGGGCACCTTTGGAAAAGCTAGAAATATTATTTAATAATAAATTCATATTCGGTTTCTAATGGCTAAAAAGAGGATTATTTAAAGGTTGAGGTAGTTATAGGTCAAAAACCCCTCAGCCAATAGGTTTTAGGCAGGTTTGGGTTACTTTATTAACCTTATCTTTCTGTTTTAACACTTAGTTAATTAGTTTGACACTTACCATGTCTCTTTGTATTTTTATATTATATAGCTAATAAAATTATGATAAACAACCAAATGACCCCAAAGGGTTACATTAATGATAAACCTATAATTATTTAAGTCTCTTGGCCGAACCTTAGATTTTTAAAAATATAATATAAATTAATAATATAATATTTGTTTTAAAAACACTTTTATGTCAATTTTGACACTATTGGGTATTTTGTTTTTAATAATTTCATAACAGAATTATTACTTCGAAAAAAATTTATATAATCATTCCTAATATGTAATATTAACCTATAAAATTAGCGGAATTCATAAAAAGTCTCAAATTACATTTATGTTGATATTTATAATATCAACTATTTTAATATTTCATTAATTAGGTACTTACTACATCACCATTGTGTCATAAATAAAATAAATTATTTAATGACTAAAAATTATAAATAAAAAACCATTATGTAGGAAATCATTTTATCTTTATAATGAATAGTTATAATCTAATTCATCTTATGTATAACCCTATATTAAAAATGATTTATTAATTCAACTTCGATTTTAACTCTTTTAACTCTTCTTTGAATTAAATAATAATAAATGTTCTAATCTAATCCAAGTGGACCTAAATGATAATATTTTATTCCTAAGGTTGTTTTTGGTCGAGATACACTTGTGCAATAGAATTATGACATTTTTTAGGGTAATATTAATATCATTTTTACCCTTAATTACCCTATTTACTTTTAATCGTGGTACATAAAATTAAAAAGTTACTATTCACCAAAAATTATTTTTATCTTATTGAACCACATTTTACTCCTTGATGTTAACCGTGTCTCTCAGAATTTCGAAATTCCACTCACATAAGTGGTAAAATTATGTTTCATGAGAATTTCCAAATTCTCCTAGGAGGTGGGTAAAAGGCGGTGAAAAGTTCAATAAAATTTTTATATACCAAAAATTATTCTAAACGAACTCCAATGAATTACATTGAACTTATATTGGTACTATGTATCCATTTTGACCTTAATTAAATTTGCATAAAATAAATAATTTTTTAAATAAAAATTTGGTTTTAAACTCTAACTTAGTGTTTTTTCACTATTCATCAAAAATTAAAAGTTTTCAGAAAAATACCAAAATTTTACCCTAGTATAATTTTGATATTAAGAATCCAAAAATGAAGTCCATTTTGAATGATAAAATATATAAAATTTTAAAAAGTGGGTATTACTATTCATAATGGCTTGTTTGATTTGTTGTGGTGCGTGTTAGAACTCGAAGTTGCGTACAACACACGCTACTGTATTATTCAAAGGGAAGCGTACTGTGGAAGCTTGGGGTGTTACATTCTCCCCTCCTTTAAATAATTTCATCCTCGAAATTTCAATAATACTACCACATGAAAATACATGGTTGGTTCTTCATCATAAGTTCCTCGGGTTCCCACGTTGCCTCTTCCATCTTATGGTTTCTCCATAGAACTTTTTTCAGATGAGTCGTCCGGTTTCTCAGCACTTGTTCTCTTGTATCAGGAATCCTGACGGGCTCTTCGCAATAAGACAGAACGGGTTCCAGTTTTAATTCCTCGTAGGTGAGTACATGTGTTGGGTCAGGCATGTATTTTCTCAACAGTGATACGTGGAACACATCGTGAACTTTGGAGAGACTTGGCAGCATTTCCAAACGGTAAGCTACATCCCCAATTCTTTCTAGAATTTTGAAAGGTCTGATGTACCTGGTACTCAAGTACCCTTCTTACCGAAACATATAACTCCCTTCCATGGAGATACCTTCAAGAAAACATGATCTCCTACCTAAAATTCCAAATCCTTCCTTCGGTTATCGGCATAGATCATCTGCCTACTTTGAGCTTCTTTGATGTGGTTTTGGATTACCTTTACCTTTTCCATTGTTTCCTCCACCAGTTCTGGGCCTACAAGTTTTCTTTCACCAAAGTCATCCCAATAGGTTGGTGTGTGACATCTCTTTCTGTATAACACTTCAAATGGTGACATCTGAATACTTGAATGGAAGATATTGTTATAGTAAAATTCTGCCAGAGGAAAATATTGATCCCACATACCCTTAAAGTCAAGTGAGCAAGATCTCAACATGTCTTCTAAGGTTTGAATAGTCCGTTCTGATTGTCCATCTGTTTGAGGGTGGTAGGCAGTTCTCAAATGAAGTTCAGTATCCAAGGCCTTCTGAAGACTCTAACAGAATCATGATGTAAAACGGGGATCATGATCAGAAACAATCGATAGGGGTACTCCATGAAGTCTCACAACTTCATTAATATATAGTCTTGCTAGACGTTCCAGTGTAAGATCTTATCTTGTAGCAAGAAAATGTGATGACTTGGTAAGACGATCAACAATAACCCATATTTCATCGTTCCTTCTAGGAGTCTCTGGTATCCCCATGATAAATTACATCATAACATTGTCCCATTACCACTCTGGTATGGGAATAGGTTTCATTACTCATCCAAGTTGTTGCCTTCCAGCTTTCACTTGTTTAAAAACCATACATCTTGACACAAAATCAGCAATCTCCCTCTTCATGTTGTCCCACCAAAAATGTTCCTTCAAATCACTATACATTTTGGTGCTCCCAGGGTGTATAGAAAAATTGGAACTATGAGTATCATCCAACAATTCCCTTTTTAGTTCGGGTATATCGGGAACACAAAGTCTTTTCCCAAATTTCAAAATTACATCTTCATACACAAAGTCACTCAATCTTCCATCATTCACAACATTAATCATATTTTGAAATTATTCATCATCGGTCTGAGAACTATTAATACTTTCTAGTAAATATGGTTTGGCAACCATTTGAAAAAGCATTGATGTTTCACCTTCCATGGTTATTCCCATGTCCTTATTTACTAGATCCATGAAAATTGGATCCCTTTCAATTCTCATATTGTTCAAAACTCCATGATCTTTTCTTCTCAAATCATCTTCCACATTGTTTGCCTTCACTGAGAGGTAGTGTGTCATGAAATAATAATCCTTGAGTAATTAAAGTCATCTCCTTTTCCTCTTTTCAGTTCTATTTGTGAGAAAATATACTTTAAACTCTTGTGATCAGTATGAATCTCACATTTTTCACCATAGAGGTAGTTTCTCCATATCTTCAAAGAAAATATCACAACTGCTAAGTTGAGATCATGAGTAGGATAGTTTTTCTCATGAATTTTCAACTATCATGATGCATAAGCAATAACCCTATCATTCTGTATAAGGACACAACCAAGTCCTTTCTTTGATGCATCACTATAAATAATGAACGCTATCATTACCCGATGGTCGAGTCAATATAGGAGCATTGACTAATCTTCTCCTCAGTTCTTAGAAATAATTTTCACACCCTTTTGTCCAAACAAATTTAACCCCTTTACGTGTGATCTTTGTTAATGGGTTAGCCAACCGGGCAAAATACTGGACAAAATTTTGATAATAACGTGCTAAACCAAAAAAACTATGTACCTCAGTTATACTCGTCGGTGCAGGTCATTCTTGGATTGCCTTGGTCTTAGAAGGATCAACAGAGATTCCATCTTTAGAAACAATATATCCAAGAAAATAAATCTCCTGAAGCCAGAATTCACACATGCTAATCTCCCATATAATTCATGTCTTCTCAGAGTCTTCAGGATAATGCGCAAGTGATTTTCATGATCTTCGTAGCATTTGGAGTATACCAAGATATCATCAATAAATACCACCACAAATTCATCGAAACATTCCTTGAAAACACTATTCATTATATCCATGAAAACATAGGGTGTATTAGTCAATCCAAAAGGCATTACTGTAAACTCGTAATGACCGTACCTGGTTCAAAATTCTGTCTTTGGAATGTCTTCCTTCTTCACACACAACTGATGATATCCGGATCGAAGTTCAACCTTTGAAAATTATTGAGCTCCATGAAGTTGGTCAAATAAATAATCAATGCGAGGTAGGGGATACTTGTTCTTTATTGTTATAACATTGATCTCTCTATAGTCGATACATAACCTCATAGATCCATCTTTCTTCTTAACACAAAGGATAGGGGCTCCCCATGGAGAAACACTATAGAGAATAAATCCCTTATTACTCAATTACTCTAGTTGATTCTTTTGTTCCACTAATTCCACAGTGGCCATTCTATAAGGGGTCTTCGATATGGGCCTTGATCCAGGAATTAAATCAATGGAAAACTCAATTTCTCGTTCTGGAGGATGTCCTAGTAAATCTTCTTCAAACAAATCTACATATTCTTTCACAATAGGCACATCCTCTATTTGATTTTCTTTACTCATAGTTATTTCATTCTCTTCCTCCCCCATAATTGAATTTATTTGAGCTACTAGGGGTGGATCTAGGTAATAATTAGGTGGTGATGATTCCGCTCTAAAGATAAGGTGTTCCTTATCATAATCATCAAATATAGTAACCTCTTTCTTCTTACAATAAATTTTTTCATCATGGTCCGAAATCCAATCCATGCCGAGGATTATATCAAATTCAATCATAGGTATGATGATAAGATCCACATATAAAGAACATTTATGTGCTCTAATGGGGACTGATTCACAAAACGTTGTTGCAGTGATACTTCCCTTAGGAGTTTTAACTGACAACTCCCTTGTTAAATAAATTTGGAAATATCTAGTCTTCTTAGAAAACTGGGAAGATATGAAACAATGCAAGGATCTAGAATCAAATAATGCATTTTCAAAAATTGAGGAAACAATTAAATTACCTACCATCAAGTCTTTCGGAGCTTCTACCTCAGCAGTAGTGATAGCATAAGCTTGGCCTTCACCCCTTGTCATTTTCTATGGTAAGTTCCCATGAATCTTATGACATTTATTTCCATAATTTCCCATCGACCTACAATTGTAGCATTAGACATCGATAGATTCCTTCATCCCCTTGCAATCATGAGCTTGGTGTCCTTTTTCACCAGACTTGTAACAGACTCCCATTCCTTTTAAGCAAGTATCGGGGTGTTTCTTCCCACATTTACTATAGGATGGATATTCAACATTTCCCTTCTTCCCCTTATTTCCATTCCCAGAGTGATCAGTAGATCTCTTCTTCTCCTGATTTTCTTTAAAGTCATAAGAGTTAGAGAATTTCTTTTCTGTCTTGATAGCATATGAGACAATTTCGTCGTACAACGAGAAGGTTTGTGAGACTAATGCTCGACGGAGAAACGGTTTTAACCCATCAAAGAAACGATCAATATTACTTCTTGGGTTACTTATATAATCTCTAGAATACCTTGCTAACCTTGTAAATTTAGCCTCATACTTTGTGACATTCTCATCCTCCTTTTATCTCAGACTCAGAAATTTCCTTTCCATATCTGCTCGATTGTCACGAGGAAAGTATTTTTCTAAGAAAAGTTCATTGAACTCCCTACATTCCATATTTGATACTTCCTCGTCATCCTTTGTGTTTTTAATCAAGGACCACCATTGATCAACATCTCCAGTGAGGTGGTAAACTGCCATGATAACCTTTTCCCTTTCACTACTCCCCAAAGCCTAAAATATTTTCTCTAGAGAATTTATCCATTTCTCATCTACTAAGGGATTTTTACTCCCATTTAATGTTGATGGTTTTTGCCTCATGAAGCGAACTAGCATTTATCCTCCACACTGCGGATCAACGTGCTCCATACGGGTAAGGTTATTATTCATAACCTGAGTGAGTTGTCCCAATATGGTGATTATCTGATCAGCACCAGTTGCATCACCAACTCCACTATAATTATCTTAAGCAGGAGGGAAATCCCTACATGGAGTACGTGCATTTATATAGTTTCCATTTATTCCCATAGGTGCCATTTCTAAACAATGGCATAAACTAGATCAGTTTATGATTCAAATTACAAAATTCCATACTTGTAAACCACTTAACATAAATTGAACAGTTTATGGATATAATCGATAATCATAGAAATTTTTTCTTTGAGGAATTATATACTCATATACCCTTCATAATTATTTGTAAAGGAAATGATAATTATCCTAAGAATATCCCCCAGGAGTGTCGTATCTAAGAGTGCAGCAAGACCCGTTGTCATGCACCAGTTCCCGCTCGAGTCTAGCTCAAATCGGTGTTTTCAGGTTTTACCCCTAGGTACATCTGTGCCAGAGCCGCCTCTACCTGCTCGTATCCAGACATGGATGTATTGCTCGGAAAACTCACAAAATCTCTACAATACCACAATTCTAGTAATTTCTTCTATACTAATCCCCAAATTCTATCTTAAGGCTATGTGATCTAATCAGAGTTCATGTAAATCTAGCTTCCAAGGTTTGTACTAAACTTCCTTTGATACCAACTATAATGCCCTGACTTTAGTTACCCAGATTCGGTGCATTATTACATAGTATTTGGATGATCACAAAATATCAAGTCTTGAAAGACCGATTCGTTTAGTAGACTTGGAATAACTAGATACATTCATAAATTTTACATTACATCATAAAGTGAAAACTACTACAACAACATCTTTTCTTCATATCCCCTCATACTATCCCTACAAGTCATTCATAAATTACTTCTTCACATCCTGGGAAAAAAAAAACCTTGAAAGGGGTGAGCTTAGGTGCTCGGTAAGGATAACAATATAGCTGAAACTTTCAAAAATAAGCATAAACATTTAAGTCAATGTATAACTAAAACAAAACGATTTAAACTTGAACTCCAGTATAATATGGCAATGATAAAATGAAATAATTCCATTTACTTATTCACATGGATATTATACTAGTTGAATAATCACATGCAATATCAGTAACCACTTTCATAATGATGGAATGCATAATGCCAGACTATCATAACCCCATAGCCAAGGAATCGTGCCAAGACTACAAATAATATTTTGTCAATGCCTTGTTCTAAGACACTTGTTTGTCTCATGAAACCTACCGATGCATCTAGGAGCTATAGCGGGCTCCACCTGTCTCTTATTAAGTCCAATTCATTCCTCATATGAACAGGTTTAAACATAACATAAATATTCGTAGTAAAACTAGTATACGAAATGTCAATAATTTCTTCATAAACTATGAATGGTATAAAAATAACACATCCACATTCAAAAATTTCACAAAACCTTCAATACAATATTAATGTTTTGTATCACAATAAATCAACTTCAAATAATCTTAAAATCCATCAAAAATGTTGACATAGATGAAATCAAAACTATTTGAGAGAGATATCTCTATTCTTGAAATCATTTAAAAGTCAAATAATTATAAAATAAAACTTTTACTTCGAAAATTTTCTTATAATCATGTAATGGAAGATTAGAAGATTTTAACATGGTGGAAAATAGATTCACCTGCCGTATAAGTTAAAAGACATTCTTACCTTAATTCTATCGAAAAGGTTAAAAAGGACCCTGTTTGGAAAACAACAGAAAGATTCCTTTATAAAAATCTAATAAAATGTCAACAAGGGTATAAATTACTTTATCCCATAGTCTTTAAAATATTAATAATGATTTGAAATACATTTTTAAGAAACATGTATGTGTATGATAAAGAGGTCCTAGTAGATAATTACGAATAAACAACCTCAGATAATGAAGAGATTGTGAAAAAAACCATTAACTTGTACATTTACTTAGTAGATGTTATGTTAAACTAATGTATAATAGCTAAAACATTGTTATTAAATTATACAAGAACCATATACATAATTATGATATCATATATGATCTTCTAATAATGCTTTGTTAATAATATTTTAGTATTATCGTCGTTACAGGTGTTAACTTGCTCATTTTATTTTATATGTTTTGTTACATAAGTCATGTTTGTTATGGATAAGTTGTATCTTATTCATATCTAGAATGATATAAAGTTCTTAAACCTTACTTTTAATCATCAAAAGAGAATTATTCTTTAATGCATATGATGGGGAATGAATCTCATCACGTTCGTGGAGACGGTAGTCCGTACGAATGCACGAGCGACAATATCATTCTTATGATATTAAAATAATATATAATTGAATGGTATATCATATATACAGAATCATTAACAATTTATATTTTTTATTTACAACAATTACACATCATTATTATACCCATCCAAATAATAATATATTGAATAACAATTACACCACGACGTGGAGATGGTAATCCGTACGTAAGCACGTAGGGTGACATGTCATTCAAAGGATGCATAGAATACTGAATATGTTTGTACCATATTTATAATAACATCACAGTATATATAAGATACTGGATTTAATATTTTAGAATGGAAATAACAAAGAAAGAAGAAGTTGAATAAGAAATGAACTTGAAAGAGGGTGGTGAAAACATTACCTCTTCTTCGGGTTCTTCCTTTTGATTTGATCAAAAGGGCTCCTTGGATTGGATTTATGACAAAAGGAAGGCCTCTAGGATAAAGGGAGGATATTTGAGAGCATATTTGGTCAGAGTTTGGCCGAGCCCAAAGTCTTTGACGGTGTAAAATGGAGAGAAGGGGGAGTGTCCTTTTTTAAGATGAGTGAGGGGCACCTTTGGAAAAGCTAGAAATATTATTTTATAATAAATTCATATTCGGTTTCTAATTATTAAAACGTGTATTATTTAAATTTTGAGGTGGTAATTGGTTTAAAACCACTAAACCAATAGGTTTTAGATAGGTTTGGGTCACTTTATTAACATTATCTTTTAGTTTTAACTCTTAGTTAATTAGTTTGACACTAACCATATATCATTGTATTTTTATATTTTATATTCAATAAACATACTATAAACCTCCAAGAGACCCCCAAGTGGTCCATTAATGATGCACCTATCATTATTTAAGTATCTTGGAAGAACCTTAGATTTTTAGTAACAGAATATAAATTAATAATATAATATTTGTTTTAAAAACTCTTTTATGTCAATTTTGACACTATTGGGTATTTTGTTTTTTGATAATTTCATAACAGCATTATTACTTCGAAAAAAAATTATATAATCAGTCCTAATATGTCATATTAACCTGTAAAATTAGTTTAATTCATAAAAAGTCTCAAATTACATTTATTTTGATATTGATAATATCAATTATATTTATATTTCATTAATTAGGTAATTACTGCATCACTATTGTGTCATAAATAAATTAAATTATTTAATTTATAAAAATTATAAATAAAATACCATTATATAGGAAATATTTTTATCTTTCTAATGAATATTTATAATCTAATATATCTTATGTATAACACTATATGAAAAATGTTTTAGTAATTAAACCTTGATTTTAACTCTTTAAACTCTTCTTTGAATTAAATAATAATAAATGTCCTAATCTAATCCAAGTGGACCTAAATGATAATATTTTATTCCTAAGGTTGTTTTTGGTTTAGATACACTTGTCTAATAGAATTAGGACATGTGTTAGGGTAATATTAATATCATTTTTACCCTTAATTGTCCTATTTACTTTTAACTGTGTTAAATAAAAGTAAAAAAGTTACTATTCACTAAATAATATTTTTATCTTATTGAACCAAATTTTACTCCTTGATATTAACCGTGTCTCTCAGAGTTTCAAAATTCTACTCACAGAAGTGGTAAAATTAAGTTTTATTAGAATTTCCAAATTCTCCTAGGAGGTGGGTAAAAGATGGTGAAAAGTTCAATAAAATTTTTATATACCTAAAATGATTCTAAACTAACTCCAATGAATTACATTGAACTTATATAGGTACTATGTATCCATTATTACCTTAATTAAATTTAAATAAAATAAATAATTATTTAAATAAAAATTCGGTTTTAAACTATAACTCAGTGTTTTTTCACTTTTCAACAAAAATTGAATGTTTTCAGAAAAATACCAAAATTTCACCCTAAGATACTTTCAATATTCCGAATCCAAAAATGAAGTCCATTTTTAAAGATAAAATTTATAAAATTTTAAAAAGTGTGTATTACTATTCATAAAGGCTAGTTTGATTAGTTGTGGTGTGTGTTAGAACTCGAAGTTGCGTACAACACACACTACTATATCATTCAAAGAGAAGCATACCATAGAAGCTTGGGGTGTCACATTATTAGTCATAGTCAGCCCTATTAGACCAGTAACTTATACTACTAACAAATTAGAATAGATTAATTATAATACAAAATATCTTTGATGAGATCTCATTCTATTATTCCAAAATTTAAAATTAATTTCATCGAAGAGGGGGACTCCACTGACAATGGATGAATTCTCCATAATGGAAATTGACAAATTTAACAAAATCAACCTCCCTTTGTTACCACATGAATAACCCTATAACACCCTGCGAGAGGAGGGGTGAATTAGGGTATCAACCATTTCTTTTTAAACTGGGGATCTTGTTCCCACGTTGGTAGTAAACTGTAAAACCTTTTAGAAAAATGCAAGCAAAGGGATGACACAATAATTTAACATGGTTCACAAAATGGGCTTCATACAGGGATCATGTGTCGATAGAGAGTCAGATATACCAAAGTCCCCTAATATTCACTAGATGTAAAATACAGAGGTTCAATCATTGTCACTTTGTTCTAGGCACACTACCTTTACAATGGTTTAGGGATCTCTCACCACGTACCTCGGATCACTTTCGTCAACTCCCCCTAGATCACTACATTAAGAGATGTCTAACTCAATTTATCAACATAAAGGTCACTTAAATAGATTATCATTGATGTCTTTGTCTCTGTTCAGCATGATACACTCTTTGCATCCATGACTTGAGTAAATGCACACTGAAAACCCGGTTCACATAAAATGGATATCCAATATTTTCCATTACAAACCCCATTCACGAAGATCAACCCTTCACATGTTAAAAAACTTTAGAGAGAACACACCTTCACAAAGAACACTTCTTCACGGATCTCACTGCATCACAGAGCTCAACCCTTTGCAGATCTCTAGCCTTTGTAGAGAAAAAACCTTCTCAAATAATTAACTCCTTTTCCAAACCAACTCTCATCTTGATGGACACTGCCTTCATGAAACAACTTCTTTCATTAATCTCACTAATCCAACATGGAATCTACTTTTTTTTGAATCACTCAATACAAAGAATCATTGACTTAATTCAAGACTAAAGTAGTCTTCTCACAAATAACAATCTTGTATAGACAAATGTCTTCATGGATCACCCCTTTCTTCATGAAATCAAAGATATTCCAGATTTTCTATCTCAATTTAAAATGGAATGGAGAGGTGTGGCCTCTTATTTATAGGAGCGATTGAACATGGAGCTCACCTTCCTCTAGGGTGATTTCTAGATTGGTCAAAAAATTCATCATGAAGCATCTTCATTTGCAGAGAACCATTAAAATGTTTTCATTTCTGCAGTTCTCTTTATCAAATGCTTCATGCCACTGCCAAGATCTAATCCTCAAATTCTTGTAACTATGAAGTAACGCCGTCTCAAATCACAATTCTTAATTTCTTAGAAATCCTCAAGCCAGTCTTCAAGAAATCCATGCCTTCTCCATATGTATGAAATGTTGATTCTTGAAGAATACCTTTCATGATGCTCAAAAATCAAATTCTCGTAAATGTATTGCACAGCGCCTCAACTATTTAGTCCTATGTGAAACACAAATCATGAATGTCATCTCTGTGAAACTCCTACTTTTTCCATATTTTCATAAGACCTTCAAGAATAACCACTATTCGAAATGATTTCCATTCTCCTAATTTTTTTCCAGAAAATTTTTGAAGCACTACGAAACGACATGACCTGCAATACTTCTTAGGGATTAAATTCTATAATCCCTGTCTTCTCAATATCCTTGATCACCCATAAGATCATTGACAAAAAACACAAACCAAACTCTTTTTATACAATGGAACTACCTTGGTTACAACAAAAGGAACTAACAATGGATACCTAATAGTGGGTGTTCTTAAAACATGACATGTGACATAATAATCATGAAACCTAACAAAAATCATTATGGGGTTTTTGTTACCTTTGGGCATGATAGTTCTGTTAAATTTAAACAAATCTGAAGGGATGAGATTGAAGATGAATAGTTGGGATCTAAGGATGTCTTGTCTGTTGATGGTCAAAAAACATAGTGTAAGTAAACTTTTTTATGATGAAAAATACGTAATCATTAGAAATTATTATTGTTTTATAAAAAGTGTGAAATATTGAAAATTAATTACAAAAAGAGAAATAACCAGTTGGAATCTATTTCAAATATGAGAATTTAAAAACTCATGTTACATTATTGTTGAAGATAAAAATAAGTTGTGCAACTAAAAATTGGCCAAATTTGTTTGAAAACATAAAAAACATTCAATTTTTTATGATTTTATAAACATTAATAAATTTAAAATAAGAGGAGAATATTTTTGTGTAACTTTTTAGAAGGGTAAGAGGAATTATAAAATTAATAACATATTTAAGATTCAGTCTACTAGACCCCTTGATCTTAATAATTCTAATTTATGTGGGTTGATGAGATATCAACCAATAAAAATGGGATTTTTACATTACAACTTTTATTGATGAAATCACTTGGATGACAAATATCATGTTTTTGAAACACAAGTTAGAGGACATATAAATGTTCAAATTCTACAAAAAAAAGATGAGAAAGAAATGGGGGTTTATATAAGTAATCTAAAAATAAATAGAATTTTACCAGAAATATTTTTGAAACTTTTCTTAAAAAGTATGGTATTGAACATCAGTATAGTGATCTATATACCCCACAATAATATGAAGTAGTAGAAGGATGAATAGAAGTTTTGTGGAAATGGGAAGAAGGATGCTATCAAAGTACAAAAAATTTTTTTCTACGAGAGAAAATATATTACAATTTCTGTACATGTTTAGAACAGATGTTTTTTAAGTTCAGAATCCAACATGACTTATTATATAATTTGGTAAACTAGAAAATCCTTCATTAATTTACTTTAATGATTTGTTCAGTCCATATTTACCCAGAATCAAAAATCAAGATCTGGGAATGTTTGATGAGAACGTTTCGGAAGGAAAGTTTACAGGTTATTCACCCAAAGAAAGATGTTAAAAATGTTAGAACAAATATTTAAAAAAATTTGGTGGACTCATATTCGTTAAAAGTTTTTGAGAATCCAACTTCTTTAAAAAAATATACTGGGAATGTTGAGGAATAAAAATTGAAAGTTTCCAATTAAAATGATAGTTAGAAAAGTAATGTGCTTAAATATTTTGATGAATCATGTGAACAGGAAAGTGACGCAGGAAGAGGAACTCTAAAATTTCCTAATTTTTAAAAACATGTTGAGACCAATTATATTCTTGGGAATCATAAGTATCTAGTTCATAGAAGAAGAAATTTTAGATTAGAAAATCAAACTTCACTCACCTTATATGATGAACCAGAATTAGTTTCATAAGAAATTCAATGAAAATAATTGTTGAAAGATATGAATGGATAGTTGGATCAAATTGGGAAAAATTAAACATGGGAAATTGCAAAACTTGAAAAAAGGGCTATTACCATGGTTCAAAACCATTGTAATAGGACCCAAAACTATGGCCATAGCCTACGACCACGGTTTTGGCCAAACGTGACCACTATCATTTGGGAAGTAGGTCTCAGTCTATTGCCACAGTTTTAATCGTGGAAATAGCTACATATTTCCACAGTTTTGAAAACCGTGGCAATAGGCCTCCAAATTGGACATCGTGGTGGTTTACCTATAGAAACAGTTTAAACCATGGAAATTTCCTCAGAATACCTTGGAAATAGCCTAAATAAAAAATGTCTCTTGCAGGTTTTGATCTCTACACCTCCTGTTTCCAATCCTGCACCCTTACCTATGCACTGCACCACAATTCATGTATATATATATATACTTATTATGATATATAAATTAATAAAAACTATGGGAATAGAATTAAAATCATGGAGGTAGGTCTTCCCACCAAATTTTTGGAGGGATTTTTTGTTCCTGTGGAAGCGTGAGAACCCTATAGCCATATTTTTTGAAAACAGTGGCTATAGGGCATCGAAAAATTAGCATACAGCCACAGTTTTGAAAACCGTGGACATAGACAAGAAAACCGTTGCAATTTTCCATGGTTCTAAAAACGGTGTCTATAGGCCACCAAAAATAGTCATACAGCCACGGTATTAAAACAGAGGCTATAGGCCACAGAACTATGGCTATAGCCACCTATAACCATGATTTTAAAACCATGTCTATAGGTCCATGGTAGCATCTCCATTTTCTAGTTATGTTGTTACATGTCTGAAAGGTAAAAATGTTATCAAAAAATTGGGTTTACAAAAACAATTTGAATGAACATGGATAAATTTCAAGAAACAATGAAAGTATTTTTTTTAAAGTTATGCATAGGTGCATGGTTTGAGTTTTGATGAATCCTTTTCCCCCTTTTCAAGGTTATAAACTATTAAAATGTTTCTAGTAGTGGCTACTCACCTAAATTTCAAAGTGTATAAGATGAATATAAATTCATCATTTCTCAATGGATAAATTTAAGAATTTTTCATTGAACAACCTTGTGGGATTCTACTTTATGAGGATAAAATATGTTAGTATATTAAATAAATGTTTGTATGTGCTAAAATACGATCCACATGCATGGAATTCTAAGCATGAAAATTGTTCTAAAATGTTGAATTTTTATAAAGGAAAAGATGATAGAATCTTATATGTGATATATTTTGACTGTGGAGCTCTAGTTTTAATTGTTTTTGGGGATGATATAATTTGTTATAGGGATAAAGATGATTTTTAGAACATTTTTTGAATAGATGAAAAGGAACTTTGAGATGTCAATGTCATTAGAATTAAAATTATTCCTTCGTTTAAAAGATCAAAAAAAATATATATTTTCCCATATTAATAGAATTATGTTTGGGAATTGTTACAAAATGTTGGAAAAGAAAAATCCAAATAAGTTTTAACTCCTATCTCAGAAGGGATGAATTTTAGTAAATATGTTTTTGGAAAAATTTTAATGTGAAATACTTTCATAAGATAATGGGAATCAAAGTAATCTAAAATAATCAAATATTTTGGAAGCAAAGATAATTTTGAGATTGGAAAAAAAGAAAAAAAATTCATAGGGGTTTTTATACAAATGAAATTGTTAGATGATGTTTCATGGATATACTGATTCCAATTGGGTTGGAGATTGTAATGATTTTAAATAAAATTCAGCAGGAAGATTTTTTTAGGTGAATGTTGTGTATTTTGGAATAATAAGAAAAAGAACATAGAAAGATTTAGCACAACAAAATCAGAAAACGTTGTGGCTGCTCAGTCTTATACTCAGATGTTTTGTATGAAAGATTAGAAGGATGATTTTAATGTAAATTCTTTTAAATCGTTGAATATTGTTTTTGAAAATCGTAGTGAAATTAATCATTATAAAAATCCTATCTGACATTCAAGATAAAAAAACATTGATATAAAGATTCACTTTATCAAAGGGAATTTTTCTATTGGATATGATTTTCTAGAATATATCTCAACAAACTACCAAATTAACTATATCTTTACAACGTCAATTCCAAAAAAACGGTTTGTTGAGTTTAGGGTGAAACATCATGTTTAGCCTCCTATAATGACTCCCTAATCCTCATTAGAAAGTCCCCCATCATGATTTGGATTATGCTGACAAAGGGGTAGAGAAGGTAACAACTTGTTAATTTGTAAAAAGTCTTTAATTATCATTATTTTAGCAATATGAAGTGGTTGTTATCAAATAATGGTGGATATAATAATCACTATAGAGAGAAAATAAAAATTGAGAAAAGATAAAAGTGAGAGGGAATTTATCATAAATGGACACAGAATTTTCTTGTCAAAAAATGAAGTAAGTACATCAAAACATTACTTTACCTATTACTGTGGTGTTAGAAAACATTTCCTTGAGAAATGATCTGTTTTGGTAAAAGTCAAAAAAGATTAATCATTTGAAAAAAGCTAGTTCTAAAAGTTTTTTAAGAATGTTTTCATACAAATACAATAGCAGATGTTGAAGAAACCATAAGATTTTTTGTTTTTATTTTGTTTTTTTATTTGTTGTAAACTAATATATTGTAAAATAATATTTTTTAAAAGTAGGTAAAAGTAGTTGAATGATCGAACCCAAAACTAAAGGGGGGTAAAAGTTTTATTTTTAAGAAGGTTTTTTTTCTGAATGCAGTGTATCATATTGAAAATAAATGGAGATATAAGTATTTAGGAAGTTGATTTTTTTATCAGACGCATCATCAGTCTCAGGTCCATCGGCCACACTTTTATGATTCATTGGACTTGGTGTTAATTATAATTTCATAATTTTCTTAGTGTGGAAGATTTTTTTTGGGATTCAATGTAGAACATGGGATGGGATACCCATTGATGGATTGATTGAAGGGGATTTTATGTCCTCATTCCATCATGCACATCAGGTTTTCTATTTTTCTATCTTACCTAGAAACTCCCAACGGTTTCCTTCTCCATAGATGGTTACATACATTATTTCCAAACACTTGTGGTCATCTGGGTTTTCAGGCCTAATGACCCTTGGAGATGCACATTGGTCGTGATTATGGTATTTTGGGCTCATCATACCCATTTGGGGGGGGGGACTTTTTTCAACTCCATGACTCTGTTATATTTTTATTATATGTTCGTGAATCTCTTCCTAATCCTGATACGGGATCAGTTACCCAAATGAAACTACTATTGGTTAATTCTAGTTTATAATAAAATTACATGGATCTCTTTAGTAAATCCATCTATATATATCTAAGGTTATCCATCATTTTCCAGTAACAGGTGGTTACATATATTTTAAATCCATATAACTAAGTACTTCATAATATGCTTCCATGTAAGGAAGCGGTTAATATTCCAAGGAGGGGATTGAGCCATTATGTTGCATCCTATGTATACTGGTTATTTTAGGAATAAAAACCCATGTAGTTCATTCGCATCCTTGGGACTAGCCCCAAGTTATATACCCTTATATAAGTGGTGTCCATACCATTTCTGTAGTTAATGGATATTATTAATGATCAATGAGGTATTTGTGGCATCCCCCTAAGCCCTCGTGAGATATGCTTGGTGTGAGAAACAATGGGTAGTATATGATCAATTTCATATCGAACATGGGTATTTAAACAATTCTTGGGGTGTTTGGAAAAGATCTCAGGCATTGATAAGGCTTCCTACATATCCTGAGTGTGGCATGAATCAGATTCATCATAGTCTGTTTTCTTTTAGGGATTTTCACACTAAGGCTACCTTGGATAATCAGTATGGAGCTCGAGCCTCAGAAATAGGTAGCCAATGTATCCTATTTATTGTAGGAATTATAGTATTTGTATTTCTCTTTATGTCGGGGATTACACACTAATGCTTGCCTATTGGTTGGGGATTACAAGCCAAATAAATACCATGTTATCAAGTCATAGGATGTCATGTACCATTTTGATGGTTTATAGTGTATATGTCAGGATAATTTAAATTTCCTAAGCCCATGTGAGCCATGAACATTCTGAGAAACAAGGGATAACATGTAATCAATGTCATTTATATGAGTAAGGGCCTTAGATACTGGTATTTACCAAGATTATTAATATGGAGCTAAAATGTCAAAGAGTAGTAGTCGGCCTATCCTAGAGATAGAATCAATCAGGGTCATCATAGTTCCCTTTATATTAGGGATTACACACTAAGGATTTCCTATATGTAGGAACTTATACACCATGGAAATAAAATATTGTGAGGCCATGGTATTCCTTTTGGAAATGTACTTCTTGTTTGGAGGGAAATGCATGACTCAGTTTTCATGTCCTAGGAGTCATCATATGTCTGGGATGGCACATACAGAGGGTGCCATGGGAGACAGTATGGAATAGTCTGAGGGGTGTAAAATTTATTAATAACACCTATGATTGACATAGTGATTCCTAACTAACATGTTTGTAGGATATCTCGAGTCTCAATAGTCTTTTCCGGAGAGTGCCACGAGGTTTTTTTATCATGTCTCGATTTCTTCAGGAGACTCAGATGACATGAATAAGATTTTTTATATAAGTTAGGTGATTTTTCTGAAGTATGCCTCGATTCTTAGGTGATAAATCACAAGGGTTCTCAAGATCAAATTGGTTCCCACAGTGGGGACTATGTGACATTATCTAACATGTCTGGAGTACTACATGGGTCCCAGATGGAATTCTAAAGAGGTGTCTTATGATTCAAGAGACGTGCCTTGGTGTTGTCTCATTCCTTTGGATAATTCATGCAAAGATTTTCAGGTCCAATGGCAATGCCATTTCTTTAAGCCTCCACTTTTAACCTTGAACCTAGACCTTGCATTGCAGATACCTTGGTTTTTTTCAGTGATAGTTTTCCTTGAGCCTCATGTGATATAGTGGGATTACCAAATGTTCTTCTCATAACCAACCAAAGGTCCTTCGCTTGATCTATGGACGATCACATGAAGTTATTTATACCTAATGCATTAATACTCTAGATTCCCATCGGTATAATACATGATGGAAAGCCAGTCGGTTTCCTCATTGGTTTCTTGGAGAAGTCCTCATAAGTTGAGAGATTAATCATGAAGAGTCTAGGAATATGGTGTGTGTAATATCAGTTAGAGTACAACACTTTCTTCATGTTGTAATGGGGAATTTATAGGCATCGCCACCCCTAGAACTCATCTGTTTTTTCGGAGTATTTGGCAACATTATACTTGTTTGATCATGTGTTTCTTTTGAAGGAATTCCAATAAATTGTTCTAACATGTGTGAGGGTCTTCATATGATCCAAATTGTAGTTCAAAGACACTTGTGATACCTTGGGTAACATTCTTGGGGTCTCATGGGGCCATGATACTATTGTGTTGGGTGCGTGGCATGCCTTCTAGTGACTGTGAACACCTCTAACCTCCTACCTTTTGTTCTCCAATGTTTTATATGAAGAATGATCAAAGTCAAGTGAGATTTCATGAGTTTTGTTGAGTATTTTTCTACTATTTTTTAGTGATGCATCATGTTCCAAACATTGGTCATATGGTGGTGTGTGATCATTTCCTGAAAAAATCTATTCATTCATCCTTAGAGATCCATGAAGTTCCCTTGGTCTCTTTGTATGGTGAGGATGATAAGCCAAAGGTATAACAACCCTGGTCTTTATTATAGATTTAAACATGATTTATTGCATAAAAATCCACTTAATATATCCCAGAATATCATTAGGTCTAATTTCATTGGGGATTATAGAAATTAAATGACAACTTAATACATAAAATAAAACATTTTTATTGAAAACTTCTTCTACATGACCACAACATTCTTTCGTACTTAGCATTACATGGGACAACCAAAGGACATACATAAGAAAATTGTGAGATACAAAGCCCAGTAAGGGGTTAAAAAAGGAAAAACATGAAGGATACAATACATGTTAGGAAATAGATATATCAGTGGAGAATAATATAAACATGAACATAAAGTCATGATATAACATGATCATCATGACAGGGAAATGTAAAAAAAACCTAAAACATAGCATCATTTACATAAAAGAATTAGGTAAAACCCTATCCCAAAATGGTGTACAATTTTCCTAAAAGGAATCAGGTAAACCCATATACCAACATGGAATATCATTAAACTAAACATTACACAATGCATTAGATCTCTATTAGGGCTCACCCTTCATGAACATTTTAATCTCATTCTTAAGGGTGCAACATAGGTCATAAAACATAGATTTATTAAAAATAATCATTTATTCCACGATAAATGAATGTATAATCAATATATGAATGTCTATAATCAATAATTATATGTCAATAAAGTTGAATACCCTCGATAGATAAATGGTAACAATATTAACTACATGATGGTTTTGGCATGAAAATTTGTGGTAAAATTTCAACAGCATAATGACATCTCATGGGGATTCATAAAATGGGTTAATCAGAGAGAAAGGGGTTTCTAATAATTTATACATGACATGTGAAGTAAGGGGATCACATAAATACATGTTCCAACATGAGTAATTTGTTAATAAATGACGTACCATAATAAAAAAACTTGAAGAAGGTTGAGGAATGAAATAACTCTTCTGAAATTTCTCCATGGTAATGGGTGTACATTGGAGGGTTTAATGAGAGAGAAAGGGGTCTATAATCATTAAAAAATAATAATAGCAGTATGGGGGAGGTGTGTAAATATACCCCATAATTTTTATTTGAAAATAAAAGGGTGTAACAATATAAGGAATCTTGGATAAAAATGAGAATAGAAGGAAACCTTTACTCGAGTCTGTGACTTCAAAATCGTGAAGAGGGGATTCTAGAGAGATTGGGGTGCCTTGGGAGGATTATGTAGAGGGGAGGAAAGAGTAGGGACATTATCTAAGTATTTTTAGTAATGATAAGTGGAATATTGTGTGGGTTTATATAGAAAAAGAGAGGGTAATTCTTTAATATTTCACAAAGACAGGTTTTTTAATCTATATAATTATATATTGAAAACCACCTACCATCCCACGGTTGTTGCTCATGATTTTTTCTAGTGGAGAGTGGAAATCATTATTTTATAATTAATCTACCCGAACATAATAAAATATTATAATTTTTTATGTTGAGGTGAGCCATGTTATTAAAGAAATTAATTTAAAATCATAAAATATATTATACATTTTGGAGGATTCACTAAGGAATAATAGAAAAAGTAAAACCAATATAAAATCAAATTATTTTTATTGGGAAACATATATTGGGTCTAAAATACTCATTATAGAATTTATTACTTCATTTTGGGGTCATTATGATGTCATAAAACAAATATTTTATTCATACAGTATTTAATTTTAACTCAAAAAATCAAATATCTCATAAAATTAGGAAAAATTAACCATTGGATAATTTGGAAATCTTGATTCCAAAACTAATATTCATTTTATCTAAATAATTTTATTAATATGTGAATTTTCACTTTTAAAATGAAAAACAACATTTATTGAAAATTCATGGGTTTTGACAAAACTACTTTTCAAACCATATTAAAAATTGCATTTCACTTCATAAAACTTATATACTCATTTATTATTCATAAAATTTAATATAATAAAAATATTTTAAAAAAATATTAATTTTTTCAAAAATTCATTAATTCCATAAAATAAATTCTTTAAAAATACACTTTAGGTTTTATCAAATAAAAAATATAACTCTTATGAAACTGATTACATAATCATTTACAGATAAGGAACCGATATAATCATAATTGATAAGAATTTTTTTATAATATTATTAATAAATACCTTATTTTAATAAAATAATATGTATATTTCTCAAAATTACCTTTTTTAAATGAAAAATAAATTTATCAAAATCATCATTTTTTTTAGAAAGACAATTCTCATAAATCAATTGATTAAATAGAAATTTTATATATAAAAATTTATAAAATAATAAGTAACTAATAACTTATTACATAAACCCATATAACACCCTCATAAGTTTTAAAAGTAAGGTGTGTGATGGTGACAGACTCTTAGGGTGGCTCAGATAACATTTCTCGGGTGGTAATCTCTATTAACTTGAACTTCTCCCATATGAGATTCCATTCAAGCTTAACGTGTGAATGATCAGCTTGGGCTTAGTCAAGATAGATTCCCAATGATGCTACCACCTTTCCAAGATCTTAAAATGTGCTTTGTATGGTCTGAGTCTATTGGATGAGGCTATCCTCTCATTTTTCTATGTTAGAAGGATTTCTGTTAAAAAACATATATTTATATCAGTCATGTGATCAATGTTCAATCGCTATAATATCAACAGTAATGAAATTTAATGATCATTTAAACCCAATAATAATAATAATAAAAGGTCATGTGTTTTCTATATCCATAATTTAGTAAAAGAATGGGGATTTTATGAATAAATGATCTATTTTTTACAACATTACCCATTAATAAATTTCTCCCTCTAAATTTTCTTTTCCCACAGTAAAAAATATGAGGGTAACTCTACCTAATCACTTCCTCTGTTTCCCACATTTCTTCTTCAAACCTATGGTTTCTCCACCACAACATGATTATGGGAATAATCTTATTTTGTAGAACTGTTTCTCTACAATCTAAGATCTTATCTTGATTTTTTTCATAGGATAGGTCATTCTATAATGGTACCACCTCTGGATTGAGTATATGTGATGGTTCATGTATGTAGTTCCTCAAGAGTGATACAAGGAATACATCGTGTACTTCACATTGGTTCAGTGGGAGTTCTATTTAATAGGCCACTACTCCAATGTGATCACAGATATAAAAAGGGCTAATGTTCCTTGGAATAAGATTTCCCTTCTTCCCGAATCTCATAAATCTCTTCTATGGTGATATTTGGATGAATATAATTTATGAAACATCAAACTCTAGGTCTTGTCAATTATTTTTAGCATAGATATTCTCTCGACTATGAGTACCTTTGTTGTTCTCTTGGATAGTCTTAACCTTCACCACCATTTTATCTACCATTTCTAGACCTATAAGTTTTCATTCCCCAACATCATCCCAACATTATGAGGCTCTACACCTCGTCCCATAAAGGGATTTATAAGGAGTCATTTGGATGCTTGAGTGGAAACTATATTTTTAAGAAAACTAAACCAGAGGAAGATGTTGATCTCATCATCCTTTGAAGTCCATTGAGCATGCTCTCAACATGTCCTAAAGTGTTTGGATAGTCCTCTCATATTGGTCATTAGTTTAAAGATTATAATTCGTACTAAAGTTCATCTGATTATTCAGAATATATTAAATACTCTTCCAGAACATAGAGGTGAATCTTAGTTATCGATCAGATACAATTGATAGTGAAACACCATGCAGCAACCTTACCACTTCTCTGATATATATTCATGCCAATTGATCCAATGAAAAATACTCCTGAATTTCAATTATGTGTTTAGTCTTTGTAAGAAAATCCAAAACAACCCAAAGAGCATTGTTTCCATTGGACGTCTTTGGAATTCTGGTGAAAAGTTCCATGGTGATGTGTTCCCATTTCTAAGATGGTATGGGTAAGGGTTTCATTATCCCTTTATACTTCTACCTCATCCTTAACTTGGTGAAATACCAATCACTTTTATGTATACTCACCGATATCCTTCTTTATATTATCCCACCAATAATGATCTCAGATATCTTGATACATCATTGTGTTTCCTAGGTGAATGAAGAAATTTGAAGTGTGGGCATCATATAAAACATTTTTCTTGAACTTCTAATTTGATGGAACACATATTCTTGACCCAAATATCACAATTCCTTCTCCATTAACATTGAACTATGAGGATTTCCATTTTCTGATAGTTTTCACCTTCTTCTGAATTCCCACATCATCTTTTTGAGCATCCTTTATCCATTCCAAAAGAGACGGGTGAGAAATCATTTGTGAAAGGATTGACGATTTTACCTTCTTTAAGATTCCCATTTACAGCATCATTAAATCTTAGAATATTGGATCCTTGTAAATTATCATCAATGAAAGATTTGTTGGATCCTTTCTACTTAGAGTGACTACCACTTTATTTACATTCCCCTAGAAGTAGGGAATTGTGTATTAGTAATCTTTCATCATCTTTAACCATCTATGTTGGCACATATTCAACTATTTATATGTGAATATATACTTGATTTTATATGATCCATATATACATCATACTTTTCTCCCAAGAGATAGTGTCTCCAAATTTTAAAATCAATGATTACTACAGCCAACTTCAGATCATGTGTTGGAAGGTTTTTCTAATGAAATTTCAATTTCCTTGTAGCATAGGCAATGAATTTGTCATTTTTCATCAACACACAAGCCATAACCTTATTCAATGCATCACTAAATTCCATGAAATGTTTTCCACTTGTGGGTAGTGTGAGCATGGAAATAGTGATAAGACTCCTTTTGAACTCCTTGAATCTCTCTTTGCATTCTTCATTCCAGGAAAACATTACCCCCTTCTAAGTTAGCTTGGTAAGAGTGTTTGACAATCATGAAAATTTCTCACCAATCAGAGATAATATCTAGCTAACCTAAGGAAGCTACAAATATCCATCACAGATGTTGGCCTCATCCATCTTTCAATTGAATTTTTCTTCAAGGTATCCACAGATATCCCATTTAATTTGATGAAATTCCCCAATAATGAGACTTCCTTCAACTAGAACTCTCACTTGATGTACTTTGCATATAGCTTATCATTTTCAAGGTCTCTAGTACAAATCTTAGATGCTCCCCATGATCATCCTTGGTTTTGGAGTATATTAGAATATCTTCTATAAAGACTACCACAAATTTATCGAGGAAATCTATAAATTCTCAATTCATCAAGTCCATGATGTTTTATAGAGAATTTGTAAGTCTAAAAGGAATTACAATGAATTCATAGTGCTCGTACCTTATACAAAAAGTAGCGTTGGGGATATCCTTCTACTTCACCCTTACATGGTGATATACCGACCACATATCCACCTGGGGGTAGTATTGTTCTCCACATAGCTAATAGAAGAAGTTATTAATTCATGGAAAAGTATACTTGTTATTTATTGAGAGTTTATTGGGATCATGATAATCAATTCAAAGGCGCATTGACCAATCATTTTTCTTGATGAAGAGGACTGGTTCACTCCATGGTGAAGCACATAGGTGTATAAACCCTTTATCCAAATTCTCATATAGTTGATTCTTTATCTCCTCAAGAATCACAACAACCATTATATATGGTTTCATGGATATTGGAAACACCCTATGTATAATATCAATCTAGAATTCAAAATCTCTTATAGGAGGAAGACCATGAAATTCCTTGAGAAACACATCAGCGAATTCTCTTCCAATAGTCTTGACTTCAAGGATGGTTCCTTCCTTAGACTCAATCATTTGAGAAATATACACATGCTTAAAGGGAATTAATATCATTCCTATATATGATAGATCTAAAGAAGATTCATCCTCCTCGTTGTACTTGTATGGAATTGAGAGTTGATTCACCATATAGAGAGTGATTTCCCTCTCACAAAAATTTATGATGGCTCTATATAGGGAAAGCCCGTCCATGCCAATAATTAGATAAAATTCTACTATAGGGAGTACGATGATGTTCTTCAGAAAGTTTAATCCACAAATTATGATAGGTGGATTTATATTTATGTGATGCAATAATTTCCCCATTTTTCATTATCACCAACATCTTTACTTCAATGATTTGTGGTGGTGTTTGGATTGTTGTACTAAACTTTTTGGATATAAATGAATGTGTATAACTAGAATCAAAAAGTTTGTTAACTATTCATGAATGAATATCTTACGTATCTTTCACCACTTTTTTTTCGGGATTCACTTTGATAGTAGTGATTGTAAAATCACTCCCTTACAACCATAGAGGTTGTTGGTTTCCTCCAAAAACTCTTGGTATAGGCACTGGTTTTCAAAGTGCCCTGGTTCATTGTAGTTTTAGCAATGAACAATTGATTGAGGGTTGAACAGAGTATACCTCTCTTCTATCACAACAACAAGTTTTTCATGTCGGAAATCATTAGCCAGGTGCCCTTTTCTTCCACACCTAAATAATTTCCTCATCCCCTTCATCCAATTTCCAAGGTGCTTCCTTCCGCACCTCTGGTAAGTTGGGTGTTGAAATTTCTTATCACCATTTTATTTATCCATCAGACCTCTAGAATTAAAGTACACTTTATTTTTCTTATCCCCATGCTACCCTTGAGATTCTATGATCTCCATTAAGACATTGAGGGAAAATCATATACTTTTCTTATAGTTATCGAAGTCTCGGATCATTAGGGATTTTCATAGGCTAGGTTTTATCCCACTAATGAATCAGTAAACCGTGAATTCGGGGGGTAACGACTAAGTCTAAGGAATATTATTCAATCCTTTTGATGTTTTCCTTGTACAATCCGATGGATTTTTTATCTTTTTTGCTTGAGGGAAAGGAAATTCTTTTCAATCTTAAGTCCGAGGGTGAAAGGAAAATATTTATCAAATTTTTTTCAAAAATCCTTCCATTACAACGCCTTGATCTCTTACTCGTGATTTGTCTTTTTGATCAATGTCTACCACTGATCAGTTCCACCTTCAATATGATAAGCATCCATAGGAACCTTCTATTATCCATAACATTGAAGGATGAAGATGATCTTCTCAAAGGAGTTGATCCATTGTTTGGGGATTCAGGGATCAGATGATCCATTAAAAGTTTGAGGACTTTGTCTCATGAATCTATTGATTGTGACTTGTTCTTTCTTAGGGGGGTGTAAATTACTCTTGACCCATATTTCTATACAAAACATTTGTTGACTCAGAGCATATTGCAACAAATGTTTCAATTCTTGCTCCCATCATATTGGTAATATCATTATAAAAGTCATCAAATTGATCTTCATATTAGTTGTTAGCTAGAGTCCAAATATTACCATCCATTGGATATAATAAAAGAAAAACTAGGTGTAAGTATTTTAAACTATTAAAAACAAAAAGGGCAGTCTAATGAAAAAAAGGGAAAACATATAAATTAAATTAATTTCATTAACTTATGAATTTCAATTTTCAGATCTAATTTATCCATGATATGCATCCTATAATATATTCTTAGGGAAATTATTATATTCCATTAATAATGGTTCATACTAAGCTTATGGATTTACTGAAGAATATCCCCCTTGAAGTGTTGAATCAATAGTGCCGCAAGGCCATTGTCATTCACCAGTTCATGTTCGAGTCTAGCTCAAAACATTGTTTTCGGGTTTTACCCCTATATACATCTGTGAAAGAGCCACATCTACTTATTCGTATCCAAATATGGATTTATTTTCTTGAAAAAACACTAACTATATACTCACCAAAATTTAGGGATGTTTTTATTATACTTAGTTTTATCCCTAAGGCTTTTACTAGGGTTTTCTAATCCTAATCCTTAAAATAACTAAACGTATCCTCTAATAACAACTATAACAACCCTAGTATTTATTACATATTTAAACAATACATATTACATAAACATGCACTAAATAAAAACCATAATATCAAGAGGTCTAGTTTATTTGGGGATTAGTAACTTTTCATGACCAATTAAGACATAAAATACAACATCTTTATTGAAAACATCATTTACCTGACCAAAAAAGTCCTTCATACTTAGAATGGCATGGGATAACCTGAGGACATACATGCGAAAAAGGTCAGATATAAATCCCAATAATGGAGTAAACAAGTAATAACATGAAGGGTACAATAAATGTTAGGAACTATACATATCAATAGAGAATAATAGAAACATGAATATGAAGACATGATATAACTTGATCATCATAACATAAAAATGTGGAAAAAAGTTAAAACATTGCCTTATTAACATAAATGAATAAGCTAAACCCCTAACCCAACATGGTGGAAAATTTCCTAAAAGGAATCAGGTAAACCCATGTCCCAACATGATATATCATGATAGTAAACATTAACCAATTCATTGGATTGCTATTAGGGCACAACCATTATGAACATTTTAATATAATGCTTAAGTGTTCCCCCTAGATAATATAATATAGAATAATTCAACATAATCATTTATTCCAAGATAAAGGAATGTTGAATAAATATAAGAAATTATATAATAAATAAGTATATTTCCATACAGGTGAATACCATTGATAGAGAAAGGGGTATGGTATTCACTACGTGATGATTTTGGCATGGAAAATCACAGTGCAATTTTGGGAGCATAAAGACATCACATGGGGATTCATAAAATGGATTAATGAAAGAGAAATGGGTATATCATCATTTAGACATGAAATTGGAAGTAAGGGTATCATATAAATACATGTTAAAACATTAATAATTCGTAAATAGAAGTTGTAACATAATAAAGAAACCTGATGGAGGAGGAGGATTGAAATAATGCTTACACAATTTTGGCATGGTGACAGGTGTACATTGGATGGATTAATGAGAGATAAATGGGTATATCATCCTCAAAAAATAATAAGGGCACTATTGTGAGGTTTTAAAACATACACCATCACTATTAATTGAAAATAAAAGGGTGTAACAATATATGGAAACCTGGATAAAAATGAAAAAGGAAGGAAACCCTTACTTGAGTGTGTGACTTCAAAAGAATGAAGAGGCACTTCTTGATATCTTGGGGAGACATGGGAGGAATATAGAGAAGGTAGGAAATAATAGGGACTTTCTAAAAGTATTTTTAGTGATGAAAAGTGGGATCTTGGGTGGTTTTATATAGGAAATGAGGGGGGAATTCTTTATATTACACAAACTTTTGTTTTCGGATCTATATAATTAAATATTCAAAACTACAAACCTTACCATGGTTTTAACCCAAGTTTTTTTCCAAATAGGAGTGGAAAACATTATTTTATAAGGAAAATGGATGATAATTTTAAAATACTATCCTTTCGTATGTGGAGGTGAGTCACATTATTAAATAAAGGAATCTAAAATCATAAAATATATTATACATTTTGGAGGATTCACTAATGTTTTATAAAATAAGTAAAACAGATCTAAAATCACATTACTTTAATGGTAAAATATATATTTGTCCTATAATACACATTATAGTATTTATTACATCATTTTGGGTCATTATGATGTCATTAAACATGTATTTTATTTATACGGTATTTAATTTTTACCTAAAAATTATACAATTTAAGAAAAGTATGAAAAAATCACCATTGGATAATTTTGAAATCCGGTATAAAAAAATAATATTCATTTTATCTAAATAATTTTCTAATTATGTTAATTTTCACTTTTAAAATGAAAATTGACATTTATTTAAAATTCATGGGTTTTGACAAAAATAGTTTTCAAACCATAATAAAAAATACATTTTACTTAACAAAAATTATATAATAATTTATTTTTAAGAAAATAAATTTGAAAATAATATTTTATTAAAAAAATATTTATTTAAAAAAATCATTTATTCCTAAAAATAAATTCTTTAAAAACACAGTTTATGTTTTATCATATAAATATATAACTCTTATCAAACTGATTACCTTATAATTTTCAGATACGGAACTGATATAATCATCATTTATAAGATTTTTTGTAATATTTTTAATTAAAACCTTTGTTTAATATGATACTTTATAAATTTATCAAAATTACCATTTTCACCCAAAAACCAAATTTATCAAATTCATCATTTTTTTTAAGAAAGACTGTTATCGTAAAGGAATTAATAGAATAAGACTTTAATTTATAAAAAAGGATTAAACAATATGTATCTAATACCTTATTAAATGATCCCTTATAACACCTGCATAAGGCCTAAGGGTAAGGTGTGCGATGGTGATAGACTCTTGAGGAAGATCAGATAACATTTCCTGGGTGGTGATCTCTATTAACTTAAACTTCTCCCATATTCTATTCTATTCAAGATTAATGTGCTGAAGATCAGCTTCGGGTTGGTCAAGATCAAATAATAGTAATTCTACCTCCTTTAGAAGTTCTGACAAATGAGAATCGTACAGCCTGAGTCTACTGGATGAGGCCATCCCCTCCTTTTTCTATGTCAAAAGGATTTTTTTATAAACCATGTATTTATGTCAGTCATGTGATGACTATTCAATGACTATATTATCAACAGTAATGATACTTAATGGTAATTTAAACCCAATAATAAAAATAATAAGAGTTCATGTGTTTTATATATCCATAATACAATAAAATAAAAGGAATTTTATTCATAAAAAATCGGGTCGTTACAAATGGTACTTCGTGAGATGAGGTGGAAATGATGCCAGGGACTCACAGTGTCTTATGTGGTGCATCTTATGTCCTTCAATGACCACAAACATATCTTTCCTCCTCCCTTTTAATTATCATTTTTATTTGACAAAGGTTGGGAGTCATGTGATTTTTCATGTGTAATATCCATGTTTTTACTCAATTTTTCAATGGTGTCTATCATGCCTAATATGGTTCATATGAGGGTGCACAATGATTTTGTGGAAAACTTGTATTTATATTACTTGAGATCCACGAAGATTCTTGACCATGCATGAGGAATTATTTCATCCAAGGAGGAAAAGATGAAAGGGTTTTGTAAGACATACCAGATAAGTCATTAGGGACTCATGGTGTCTCACACCACATCTAGGGAATGCTTCATGTCTTTCAGTGACCGCGAACCCCTCTCGCTTCTTACCCTTTATCTCATTCATTTTATGTGACAAAGGCTCTTATTTATTGCATATTGTCTTGGATATCATTAAGGTATTTTATTCTTCCCAATGATGATATGTCATGTTAGCTTCAAGGAATCTGGGGAACTCTACCGTTGGATATCATCACTCCTTATTTTCAAAGGGGTTCTGATGGTTTGTCAGTCACTTTCCAAAGACAAACCATGTAGCATGGGGGCGCTCATTCAATTTTCACCCTGTAGTCATCGGTTTTCTAGAGAACCTTCACATGAGTAGGAAGGTTTTCCAACTGGGGATTCATGAGACTTCCCACAGATTATGCACCATGCATGAAGACTTCACATGACCTTGAAATAGTCATGCGATCGTGAGTCCTTTAAGGGATTCTTTGGGCTTCAACAATCCACTTATTCCTTGATTTTGGGGGGTAAATGATACCCATAATTTTGAATTTCATCAATTATGATTTTTCTGATGCATATTTGGTGAGAATCAACAAATTAACCCCCTCAGAAACGATGTCTGAGGGTACAAGTTCTCAGTTATGAAAAAACAAAATGCTCATTGGATCCATTAATGGTGTTGTGAATCAGGGTCTCGGGTGATGTTTGGTCTATCAGTAGACCTTTTGTATTTTGAGAACTACCATATATATATGGGATGTGTGTAGGAAAAATCATTCCATTAGTCACCACCTTCTCACAGTGTTCTAGTTGTTGCTTCTGTCATGTGGTTGTTTAGCAAACCCTGATCACAAACCCTATCTGTGAGCCTACACCAATAATCCTGATCTCCAGAGCTCTTGCACAAGACTTATTATTTCTTAGACACTCATATTTCTCAACCAAGAACTATTCCTTGGTAATCCCTTAGAATGAACCTATTAGGGTCATGGTTTCCTCAAGGGTTTTGGGATACACAACTAACTTGATGGTTCGATTGATTGTGAGTCATGTGACAATTTTTAGGTCATGCAATCACAGGATTCCAAGGGGTTCATGTGATGCATGTGATGCATTGTAGGTGTTATGTACCATGCAAATATTCTAGAGGTCAAGGGATTCGCTAACTCTTTGATGTATTCTGCAAACCCTTGGCTGATTCATGCGATGTTCATGTTGTCATTGTCTCGTATCATATCTTTATTTTTGTCAATACATTCTGTTATATTTGAATGACAAGCACCACATACTTATTTTGAGATGGATTATGGTTCTCACCAAGGTTACTTAGCTACAACCAATCAAAGGGATAAGATTGTCAGGAATCAAAATATTGATCCCCTCTATAATGTGTGTACTGATAATGATGTCCAATAGAGGTTCCTTTCATTCATCATTCAGAATTCTCCCTTACCTAATCGATTTCCAATGTATGAGTTTGTATTTCTGGATGATGCTGCAATACCTCCCCTAGATTTGAATCAAACATTACACTGGGTATCTAGATCCCCCCACAGCATTCAAGTGACAATTACTGAGGATAATTGACTGGTTACAACCCAATCTCAGGGCTTGTCTAATTTTTTGGCCAATCCTCCTCTAAGTATGTATGTTCATGATCTTGCTCAATATCCTATTTTTTAGAACTATTCATTTATATTCACTTCTTCTATGTATTCCCCTAGATGAGGATGGTACTCAAATGGGATCTTCACCATGGTGGAAATTTCTTCGATGAATGGGAATGGCTAATCTGGGTGAGGTAGGGCTATTTGGAATTTCTGATGGTCTATACAAGGTTCATCTCCATGCAGCTATGTGGATAACTCGATTTATCATTTAATTCCAGCCTGAATTTTTCTAGGAAATGATCATCCATTTGTGTCCTAGGACTAACACATTCCACCATCCTCATGGAGAGGTGGGTATCAGCTTATGGGATGTCCATCATCTAGGTGGTGTTCCTCTTCTTAAATATATGAATGAATAATTTCTCCCTATTGAGGAAATTTGGGATAATCCTCTATAGAATCAAATGTTAGCAAAGGATATGCACTTCATTGTGGGGATAAAATTGGGGAGAGAGCTGACAGTGTGTTCGTTTATTTCCTTTATCGACTGATGCAATATTTCTTTTGGCAGCATGGCTAAACAAAATGTTATTAATTCCCATCATATTCCCCACCCAATAAGTTTTCATTTGTGCTAGATCGTATTGGTACATTCTAGAAGCTAGGTACTACACCTCATAGGGATTTTGGGTGAACCCAATGGTTTCTTCAGGCCTTAAGCTAGCATGTTTTCTTACTATGTTCCTAAACTGGTGGCTTTTTCCGACTGGGGATGTACGCTCTGGCATTCGTGATAGAACCGTGGTTAGGGAAGCATGACATTAAAAATGGATACATCTCAACTAGGCATTATTATCCCCTAGACACCTCTACCATATGCTGGTCCATATCCAATAAGGCAACACCCCCAATAGGATCGGTGGCTCTCTCTAGTTTCTGTTTGGAAAGATATGAGTGTACTTACATAGCTATGAGTTATAAAACACTTCCTAGATCCCAAAAACCATATACTATGCTAGACATATATACATTTATAGAGTTACTATTATGTCCCTAACCCCTACAGAGGTCAAAATTTCACATCACCAATCTGATAGCTTCGACTTTTCTAAATCCTATGCACCAGGAAACCTGATTATTGACAATGGTAGTGTCTCTCCTAATGAAAGATCTTTTATGATCTCTCTTTGATATAGGGTCCTTACAACTATGGTGGACCAGCTAATTATCTGTGATTTTTACACACTGTGTTGACTTTCTTGAAAATTTGGCTATTTTTAGGGAGTTTCCCCTATTTCTTTGGCTAGAATCCAAGGGGAGTGACATCCTAGCGTCATCTGCCAATTTTGGAAGATATTACCTAATGAAGAAAACAAATATGTGATCATTTTACTACCCACCACTACTCCCAGTTTCCTCACCCATGATTTTTCCTAGGCTTGGGTAACGTATTATCCCAATGCTATGCTAGGCCAACTGGTACGCCATGTGGAGAAGCCTCTTAAATCACCAATTACCATATTTGTGGAATCAATGGAATTTATTGAAGACTCAGGAGAGCCATCAAGGAAGAGACATCACTTTGAAGATGATTATTCAGATAGTAAGTCTCATTATATTGGGGGAATCAGTCCTCCCACATAAGCTACAGATGATGCGTTTATTGAGAGATATGTGTATGGTGATTATTATCTTATTTCAGTATTGATCAAACTAGATAGTTATTCTTCTACCATACTTAACTCATCATCTACGAGGGTTTTGTAACATCTCAAGATGATCTGGGAGTGTATCCATGTCTAAATTAGTGATACCCCTCAGGGGACATTCTACCATCAAGGGGAGAATCAATGCTAATTATTCCATGATCTATGGGTAGATAGTTTTGATCGGTAGCCACTATATGAAATTATGTAGCTTCTCATCTTGACCAAAAGAGACATGGATGTACAGGAAAGAGGCTTGTTTAATTTTTAAAATGAGTCCCCCCTTCAAAATAAATAAGGGAGATGATGGTGGAACTAGAGTAGGGTCATTATTTGTTGTCTAAACTATAATCCCATAGGGATGCCTAGACAGTGAATGTATGGGGGGTATGAAGATATGTGATTTCTCATCTAAATTCTTGCATTTAGAAGTCATCAGCCTCGTTATCCACTTCTTAGAGGATGGTTGAATAGTTTACCAAATTGTTTGAAGTTCTTCATCCTATCGTCGATGTAGAAGAAGTAGGGAGGTTGACACTCCTATGTTCAACTAATGCCTCTCGCCTGACTCTTTTAAACCTTGTTGGTACGGCGGAATATATTTTTCTCGTATTAAATTTTTTGTAAATCAACCCATTATTTTCCCCTACACTTCATTTTTTTTGAGGTTTTTTAGATACTCCAAAATATAGATATTATTCCCTCTTTTTCATACTATAAATGGAAATGTTTTTTGAGATTTGTATCTAATTTTATTCCTTGTATGATATCTCTCTATTCTATCATTTTTGGAATTATTGTCGATATAGATCCCATTTTTTACCTTGAATGGACTTGATTTCCATGAATTTGATGTGTTCATCTTGACTGATTCCCTTTGAGTGACTCTTGTGAAGGCTTACTCATACCAGGTTCTGTATTGGTAATATGTTCCAACTATCATGATATCACCTGATGTGTAGAGGGATCATCTGGGTATGAGATATGTTGCAAATAATGAGTGATTTTCATATCTATGGAATTAATCTTGAGCATGATAAGACCATGTAGTGGGCCTCACAGTAATTTCAATGTGCTTTAGTTTATGGTCTTTTATCTTGGACCATATGTCACTTTAGTTTAAGGACTTTTAGCTCAGACCATCTATTGCTTTAATATATGGTATTTTATCTTGAACCATTAGTCTCTTTAGTTTAGCATTGATTAGGTTATACCACTTGTTTCTTTATTTTAAGGTATTTTAGCTCCAACCATCTGTTACTTTAGTTTAAGGTATTTTAGCTCGACCATCTATTTATTTAGTTTAAAGTTTTTTTATATTGGACCACCTTTTCCTTTAGTTTAATTTGTTTTAACTTGGATCTTTTATTAGTTTAGTTAAAGGTATTTTATCTTGTACCATCTATCACTTTAGTCTACGGTCTTTTAGCTTATACCATCTGTTAATTTAGTGAATGGTCTTTTAGCTCGGACCACGGAATCATGGGATACAGTGCAGATGTGCCAGTAATGACCCAAAACACTCTAAGGAGTTGCATCCTACCATGGTGTTTCTGATGCTCATGAGGATTGAAATTCCTTTTTGCAGAGTGACACATCTAGTTGATAGCCACAGGTGCTTCTGCAGGATCCATGGTCTTGTATTCATAGTCAAACAAATGTTCCTTGAATTCAGGGATCTTTTCCATGGGAAATGGAATATTTATGTAGGTAATATTGACAATGATGGAATAATAGAGATGATATTCATTCATGGATTGTTGGATCATGGATGATGTAAATCATAACCTGAAATTTTTTTTCCATGAGTATATGGTGGTAAAGTCATGTTGGGTATATCCAATAACATTATGAAATTCTAGGTTCTATCGTGGTGTTTCAAAGGCTCACATGGATTGAAGCACCTTTATTTCAAGGATAATATGACTTTAGGTAGAGGTTCAAGGACCTTATGAGTCAGTATCATTGGTTGCGCCCAAATTTACCCTACTGGTAAAAGCGGTCGTTGAAGTACAAGTAGGGATCGAATCCACAGGGACCAAAGAAGAACCCTTAAGACACTAAGATTGGATACGGGATTGGCTATGCAGTGGCCAACTTTGGATTGAATTGATTTGATGAAAAATTGATTTCATTTAAAGAAAAAAACAAATAAAATTACTTGAATTAAAACAAATAATTAAGGTGAGTCGATCCTAGGTTGTCTCTTGGGCTTGATTGGATGTATTTTTTTTTCATTTGATTTTCTGTTCATCGGTTCAAGAGGAATCCATTAAATGAAATAATTCCTCAATATCATTCTCCGATTTAATCCATACACAATTTCAAGGAAAATCACCAATTTACTTAGAGGATTAATTTATTGAGCACTCCAAGGAATTGGATCGTACTAGCACTCAAAATGTGTCGTCGTTAGAGTCGGTGAAGACAAAGAAGAAGATAAATCAAAGAAAGGAACTCTTAAAATAAAGAACAAATTTAAGAATTTAAGAACATCAAATAACATTCAATCCAACTCATGAAACTCCCTAGGATCAACCCATAAAAGTTTATCCCTAAATTGATGCTATTCTATCAATGTAAGCGGGTAATTGACTTAAAGAATCGGGATTGAAGAAGAAAGAAAAAAACATTAATCAAAATGAACACTCCACCGTTGTGTGATGAATTCACAAGTGCGGGTGTGAATAAATTCACACTAAGATTCAACGGTATCAACGTGTAAAAAAAAGAAAAATAAAAAGTGAAGAAGAAGAAATTTTATTAAAATACTAAACGTGAATGAAAAACTTACATTAGAGAAATTGACGATGTCATTACAAAACGAAAGTGGGAAATTACAATTGAAAGAAAAACATGGATTCAAAGGAAAATGATAGATCCAAGGAAAAATGTTAGATGATTATTCCCTTAACCACCAGCTCCTTATAAAGGCATATTAGGAGCCTTATGTCCACCCCCAACAATAAATTCACCCCCCAAAAATTAAGATAGTCAAAAGGAGGGTGAAAAATCAAAAGGAAATTGACGTTTCGAAGTTGACCCGGAAAACTGTCCAGATTCGTCCTCCATTTTGACGTGTGATTTTGACAATTCATATGGCCGAATCTGAAGGTCTCATAAATATAAACTATCTTCGTACATGTGTCTTATAGAAGCTCTCAAAACTTCAGGAAATTTGTCTTATCCGTTTGGAAGTTATGGTGGAAATGGTGGGACGGATTTCTGTGCATTAATGACGAGTCCACCATTTAAATCTCAACTTCAGATCCCTTTATCATCATGAAAACATCAGAATTAGCTCCATCCACAGTTGAATAAAATTATCCTAATATTTTTATCTTTCTACTGTATAAATTTGAGCTTCATTGGGCTTGGTTTCTAGGCCCCACATTTGTTTGATGGGCCTTGGGCCAATTATGCTTTTTCCAGCAAGTTTCTGGCTTCAGGTGCAAAATTCTACATCTTCCTTTGGGATTAATCCATCGGACCTAAAAGATAAAATGTTTCAAACAAAGTGATAAATAATATCCCCAAATTTCAAATTCAGAAAATGAATATAATATTGTCAACAAACAAATTAATGATTGGTCCCAAATTTGCATTTTAAACATGAATTGCATTTTTTATGAGAAATGAAGTTCTATTTATGTAATGCACTAAAAAAATGTTTATAGACTTTGGAACAATGAATATAAAGATATTAACAATTAATATTAGCCAATTTCAGTGACTAATCACACCCCCAAACTTGAGTTTTTCTAGTCCCGAGCAAAAAAAATTACAAATATGAAATTCAAATCCCCTTTTCCAAAAACATTTTAATACACATTGCTCACCCAAATATCTAATACCAAAAACAATTATAGAACCCATCAAAATAAATTAAAACAAGCTAGGTCCATAAGCATATCCCAAGCCCAAGCTCATTCCTTTGTTCAAATTCATTGCCACATTTCATCCAATTCCAATTATGCATGATAAAGTGTTGTGCGTCATAAAAGATATGCGGCCCATTTTATTGTTCAAGGGGAAAAAATGGAAGCGCTAGGTGGGAATCACATTAAACCTTAAGATGAGTATCCTTTTTTTTATTTTATTTTATTTTATTTTTTCTAACCACAATAGATATGAAAAGACTAACTCTGGGGAAGACAACTATGGAGTCACGATCCCCAAGTGCCGGACGCCACGCATTTGGACAAAACATTGCTCTATGTGGTCATTTTTTTGTTTTTGTTTTTGTTTTTTTTTTATACTCAAATTAAACTAAAAGTGACCCCCGAACCCTATTCTATAATTAAAGGGACCCAAGAACTCAAATTTATACCTACAATCCAGTAGACGTGCATTGTGGAATTTTTATTAAGAGGATGAAAATGTAAACTTTGAAAAATAACATCGGATAACCGCACTTTCCAAAAACTATGCTCATGAACTTAAAATTGCATTAAAATCAGAATCATGGCATACAAAATTATTTGATATCCAATTTCAGAGTTTTCAATGTGTGTTATCATGTTCAAGGTTAATGGATTTTTTTTTTCATGCATGTTCTTATTGAAAAAAAAATCATTTTTTATGTCCCCCCAACTTAGAATGACACTGTCCCTAGTGTTTAAAGAAAAGAAAAGTTATAAGTGGGTAGGATAGGAGTTAAAAGATGAAATTGAGAATGATAAAAATGGAATGTAGTCACCTGGTGGTTGATGATGATAGTGCGTTCCACAGTCTCCCTTCACTCCTAGATTTGAGTCTCAGCAGCTTGGATGGTGGTGAATGGATTCTCCATATGACTTAAGACATGACCTTTTATTTTTTTTAACCTATAAAAACATAATAATAAACAAAACAAAATAAATTGATGATACATTGTCTCCTTTTTAGATTTCTGGGTAAGGTATTACTCAGAGATCACGCCACGTGACACGGATGAATATGGTGCTCCCCTTTCATACCCATCCTTACTCATAAAATAAGAACAGGTCAACAGGTCTATGGTAATTTATTATATGAAAAATAAAATGATTCAAAATAATTAGAAAACATGAAAACCATGGGTTTCCTCCCATGCAGTGCTTTTTTTTAACGTCGTTAGCTCGACTTTTACCCCCCAACTAATCCAATTCCAACTTTCAGCATTTTAATTAACCCATCTTTCTCCACTTCAAAAAGATTTAGATTGATAGTTTTTTTGAAATTTGTTTCATATGAAATCCTATTTTCTACAATGATTGGTAAAATCCAAGGAATATCAAAAATGGTTGATCGAGTTGTCTATATAGTCTTACCTAAGACACCAAGGATCATTGCTACATTATTGATTTCATGATATGGATGAATGAAAACTGAAAGGTCTTGTTTGTACTCTATAAAGGTATAATTTAGTGGGGATGAAAGGTTCATAATTTTGAGGGTGGGTTGATTTAATTTTCCTAAAAAAGATTGGAAATTTGAAAAATAACTTTCTTCTTTAGAAATAATCTGTTCATTTTGAAATTGTGATTCCTCCTGAAAATTGTCCAGTTGAATGTCAGGAATGGGTATTGACTCAATTTTTGTGATTTCTCCTAGTGGTTCAGTCATTGGTGATTCTGAAAATTTATTAATGGAGTTATATTCAGGAAACTCAATCCATGAAGACAAATTTTCCCCTTATGAATCCAAAAAATTAATTTCATCCTGATTTAAATACCCTTCAACATTTCTTTGATCTTGTTCAGTTTTCCCATATCCAAAGGTTAGTTCTTTTTTCAATTCATGGGAGGTTTTTGGGATAAAATATTCATCTATCAATGATGAGGAAAGAACATCTTGAGTGGGAACGGGTTCCTCAAAATTCTTAAAGCTTTGTAGTTCTAATATGAAAGATGAAACTTCTGAATTCATTTTATCCATTTGTTCACACAATTGTTCAAGAATTGTTTCAGGATTAGGGTTGATATATGTTTGTACGTCATGGAATTCCTCATTATTTATCTTTTCAATCATTCTTGATAGGTATGGAAATTGATCTTGTAAACATTCAGCATCCCATTGATTGTACATCTCATCTGGTGTGGGGTATTCAATTAAGGATTGGTCAATGAAATTCCCTATGTGAGGTGTTTCCCAATATTTATTTCCGACTTGATTATAGCATTGATTTATGAAGGGGTATTTTGGAGGATAATCCATTGGAATTGATTGAAAATTAGTTTTGGGGTTTTTTTTGGACACAAAGAAATAGAAAGGGGAAAAGAGAAGAGAAATTAGGGTGAGAATAGAGAATTTGGGGTGAGAAAAGAAGATTTGGGTCTAAGGTACTTACTTGGGTCCCCGGCAACGGCGCCAAAATTTGGTTGAGCCCAAATTTACCCTACTAGTAAAAGCGGTCGTTGATGTACAAGTAGGGATCGAATCCACAGGGACCGAAGAAGAACCCTTAAGACACTAAGATTGGATACGGGATTGGCTATGCAGTGGCCAACTTTGGATTGAATTGATTTGAAGAAAAATTGATTTAATTTAAAGAAAAAAACAAATACAATTACTTGAATTAAAACAAATAATTAAGGTGAGTCGATCCTAGGTTGTCTCTTGGGCTTGATTGTATGTATTTGTTTTTCATTTGATTTTCTGTTCATCGGTTCAAGAGGTATCCATTAAATGAAATAATTCCTCAATATCATTCTCCGATTTAATCCATACACAATTTCAAGTCTAATCACCTATTCACTTAGAGGATCAATTTAAAGAGCACTCCAAGGAATTGGATCGTACTAGCACTAAAAATGTGTCGTCATTAGAGTCGGTGAAGACAAAGAAGAAGATAAATCAAAGAAAGGAACTCTTAAAATAAAGAACAAATTTAAGAATTTAAGAACATCAAATAACATTCAATCCAACTCATGAAACTCCCTAGGATCAACCCATAAAATTTTAGCCCTCCATTGATGCTATTCTATCAATGTAAGCAGGTAATTGACTTAAAGAATCGGGATTGAAGAAGAAAGAAAAAAACATTAATCAAAATGAACACTCAACCGTTGTGTGATGAATTCACAAGTGCGGGTGTGAATAAATTCACACTAAGATTCAATGGTATCAACGTGTAAAAAAAGAAAATTAAAAGTGAAGAAGAAGAAATTTTATTAAAATACTAAACGTGAATGAAAAACTTACATTAGAGAAATTGACGATGCCATTACAAAACGAAAGCGGGAAATTACAATTGAAAGAAAAACATGGATTCAAAGGAAAATGTTAGATCCAAGAAAAAATGTTAGATGATTATTATCTTCACCAACATCTCCTTATAAAGGCATATTAGGAGCCTTATGTCCACCCCCAACAATAAATTCACCCCCCAACAATTAAGAGAGTCAAAAGGAGGGTGAAGAATCAAAAGGAAATTGATGTTTCGAAGTTCACCCGGAAAACTGTCCAGATTCGTCCTCCATTTTGACGTGTGGTTTTGACTTATCATATGGCCGAATCCGAAGGAATCATAAATATAAAATATCTTCGTCCATCTGTCTTCTAGAAGCTCTCAAAATGTCAGGAAATTGGGCTCAGCCGTTTGGAGGTTATGGTGGAAATGGTGGGACGGATTTCTGTGCATTAAGGACGAGTCCACCATTTAAATCTCAACTTCAGATCCCTTTATCATCATGAAAACATCAGAATTAGCTCAGGACACAGTTGAATAAAATGATCCTCATATTTTTATCTTTGTACTGTATAAATTTGAGCTTCATTGGGCTTGGTTTCTGGGCCCCACATTTGTTTGATGGGCCTTGGGCCCATTATGCTTTTTCCACAAGTTTCTGGCTTCAGGTGCAAAATTCTCCATATTCCTTTGGGATTCATCCATTGGACCTAATAGATAAAATGTTCCAAAAAAGTGATAAATCATATCCCAAAATTTCAAATTCAGAAAATGAATATAATATTGTCAACAAACAAATGAATGATTGGTCCCAAATTTTCATTTTAAACATGAATTGCATTTTTGATGAGAAATGAAGTTCTATTTATGTAATGCACTAAAAAAATGTTTATGGACGTTGGAACATTTAATATAAAGATATTAACAATTAATATTAGCCACTTTCAGTGACTAATCAATCATGCTAAGATAAATATGATCACCACTTATTTCTGAGTTCAATGGAATATTTTTTGAAGAATCAAACGTCTAGAATAAAAAGTTCGATATGGGATGAAAGTTGTCATGGAAGGGTTTTGGCACCACTGGACAGCTAGCTCTTAATGTGAGGCTTGATCTCTACACCCTGTGCTTTTGAATCATGAGATTTGAGACATTAAAGGTTATTAAATTATGTATTATAGTTATTCCATGAGGAAGGGAATGAAACATGGTGACATAACATTGAGGATATAGAATCTACTTGGATAGTTTGGTGTGGGGACTTATAAATCACATTCTAGAGTGCTTGAGTCAGGAAAATGATATGGTATAGTCAGACAAGGAGTAGTTCATACATGATATGAATTTGAGTGTTGTTGTGATGATTTCAATGCTCATGAGAATCAGAATATCCCTTTTTAGAGTGGCTCCCTCGGTTGACTACCATAACAGCATATAAATGAGCCATTTTAATATATGCATAGTCAAGAAAAGGGAACTTGAAGCTGAATATCTTTTCCAAGGGTTATAAATGGATATAGTGATTCATGAAACCCAAAATCGTGATTTTTTTTTTCAAAATATGTAAAATCCAAGGAGGTTTTGAGTACCCTATAATTGGTTTCACCACCCAAAGAATATATTCACATAGAGAAGAGATTTTACAAACACTTCCATAACTTTTTCCTAGAACGGTGATTCTAGCAATCATAGATTTTTGTTTACTAGGTTTATAGACCCTATGAGCTTTATTCCTATTATGTTTAAACCCTAATTTTTTCCTAAACTCTGAGAATGGGGTGTTTTCCAGTTGGAGACTTGACTTTTCCTTAGGTCTCCATTTACGGGTTTTCATCCGGATGAGTTTTGTGTATATTTTTTTAGTAGTTTATGGTCTTAAAATTTGGACCATTATGGGATAGGGTTTAAGGTCGTATGACTTTGACAAAAGCATAATTTATTTAGGGTCATGCATTTAATGGACCTAGTATTGAAGATGTTACAAAATAGAATAACTAGGAATCTCAGGGTCAAAATCACTTGAACATATTTCTAAGAAAGGTGTGAAGGTCTTGTAAATCATATATTGAGTTTATCATATAATGAGTAATGATGTTGGGAAGTCATATAGGGAGTGGTTTAGAGACACTAGGGCATTCAGTGTTGTTGTGATGATGTTAGGGATCATTAGAATTTGAATGTACTTTTTCAGATTTCCCCTTTTCTTGATGGCTATAAGAACATTTGTAGGAGACATGGGATGGTATGCATAGTCAAGAAAAGGATCCTTGATTCTAGATATCTTTTCCATGTGCCATCAAAGGCTGGAAGTGACCTGAGACGCTCAAGACATAATGTGTGGTATAAGGGATTGATGTTCTTCTAAAGGATTTTGAAAGAAACTCGTACTCTGGTTGAATGAGGTAAGTCTCTTATAGTACTTTGATAAGAAATGAAAAGTGGGAGATGGCATGCATACTTTATTTTCATGTTGGGGGGACGCTTGTCTCTGTTCAATTTAACATCATGTTATGAGGATGTATTTCTATCTAGTTTAACATAATATGGTTAGGATGTACTCCCATTAAGTTTAACATTATGTGGTGAGGACGTATTTTTTTGTAGTTATAATCATGTGGTAAGGAAGTACTTCCATTCAATTTAACATCATGAGGTGAGGACGTATTTCCATGAAGTTAAATTTCATGAGATAAGAACGTACTTCTATATAGTATAACATCATGTGGTAAGGATATAAGTGAACTGATGTGAGTAAATTCGAATATTGTGGTTGGTCCCATGGATGGAGACATAGAATCTCTATATATCTCATGATAATTATAGTCACACCATGCATAGTTCTGGAAAGCTTTGTAGTTTAATTTCTTGTAGTGTGGATGATGCAGAACAGTTTGATGGCATATTGTAGGGACCTATGTAGATAGTTCAGGGTCATGTGGTGTAAAAAGTGAGATGAATCTTCTAACATGGAGATATATATTGTGGTTCCATGATGCAACCTGAAATGAATGAGGACCAAAGAGGTATCATTCACACTACACACTTGTCTGCGGTTGGGCCCGAAGACAAAATTTCTACATGTCACTATGTATCTCCTGAGGATGATAATTAAGCCACACTTAGTTATTAAAATTCAATGTAGTTTAACATCATGTGGTAAGGAGGAAGTTGAACCATCAGGAATTGATGGGGATATTTCAGTTGGGCTCAATATTTAAGGTCAATGCATCACTACATATCTCATAAGTATGAGAATCATACCACATGTAGTTTGGGGGAGGCCGTATAGTTTAACATCATGCGGTAAGGACCCTTTGTAAATATTTTATGGTCTAGCACCTGGGATGGTAATGGATATATCATGTAACTTTATGAATATCTTTTGAGGATAGGTCATTGACGCAATTCCTATACTCATGTGAGATATTATTGATGTGATAAATAAGGAACGATGCAGATCTTCTAGTAGTGTAAGGAGAGAGAAAGGGTATAATAGAGGCATATTTACCATGTAGTGGTTGGACTAAGACATAGAATCATGGATTCCATAAGAATCGCATTGGAAATGGGAATCATGTCATACATAGTTCTAGAAGGACTGTGCAAATTAAAATCATGTGGTGAGGACATGGGTGACTTGACATGAATTGAATGGGTGTCTTAGATTCCATGTAGTTTTATGTCATGAGGTAATGAAATTAGATCACCCATTGTGAGAGGAAAATAATCATATGGTTAGACCCTAATGTAGAAGTTCTTATGTCACTATGTATCCTGTGATGACTCGAATCAAGCCATACATAATTCTTGAGAGATCGTTTAGTTTAACATCTTGTGTTAAGGATGAACCATTCCATGTAGTTTAATGTCATGCAAAGAGGAATAATTTTCATATTTTATCATTATGTACTCAGGATGATAAATTACAAATAGTTTAACATCAATCATTGAGGACGGTTGATGGATATACACTGATGTGAATGCTTTATTTCTAGAATCTATGAAAAAAATTTCTTGATAAATCTTTCTTTGGTGGGTGGTGTGACATGATCCCCACCCATGGTGGCAGTAGAATAGATCTATTATGATTGAACATATGTTTGATGTAAGGTCTTTTCCACTAGGGATCTAATTTTGGGGGATTCTTTTATGGTATCATTGGGGTTATGAGAGACAAAACCAGGACTCATTGGACAAATGAACCGATGAATGCTTTTTATTTAAGGTTTATTCTATCCAGCTCTTTGGACATCTAGGTCTCCTTGTTATTTTTCATCCTCTAAAAGTTTTCCAAAAAATGTATATTTAGAGTGATGGTAGCCTTACCTCTATGGGTATCACTTCCCTGGTCCCATACACCAATGAGTATGGTGTTTTCTATATAGCAGTATGTGTGGTGGTACGCTTGGCCTAGAAATCATGAAGGAGTTTTTCCATATACGAATTATTATCTTTTTTGACCATATTTTGGAGTATATTTGAAATAGTCTCATTAAAGGCATATATCTATCCATTTTCCACTACCTGGTAGTGAGATGAGTGATTCACATTGATTTTTTAATCTTGGTAAATCTCCTTCAACTCTGTGTAATATAAGTAGGTTCTGTTGTCCATCAATATTGTGTGAGGGACTCCGAACTTGGTGATGATGTGGTATTTCATTAAGTTGATTATATTATTCATCCTATCTTCCTTGAGGGTTATATCCTTATCCCATTTGGAAATTAAGTCATTAATAGTAAGGTTGTTCTTGAACTACTTAGCTATGGCTGGGGGATATGGCCCCACAACATCCATCACCCAAACAATGAATTGATAGAAAAATCTAGTCGTGTGATGCAATTATGATGGATGATGGATGATGTATTCCTGAAGCTAGTATGAATAAAATTTTATGGTGAATTGTATGCAGTCCTGTATCATTGTCTGGTAGTAATACCCTAGCCTCTTGATTTGGTGCGAGAGCCTGATTTGAGATTACTGGGCATCGCAGGAGCCTGTGTGAACTTATTCCATGAAAGTAGGATATTCTATATATTTTATTAACATGAGGATAATTATATCAAATTCACAATTTTAGAGGATTTTATGATCATTTGTTCCATCCTACAGAGTGAATATTTCAACTCTGCATTGAATTTGTTCCCTTGTAGAACAATATGTTGGGAGAGTCCCATCTTTAAGATAGTCGATTATAAGATCCATCCATCCAGGGGTGGTCACTAGTTCATCATGCTCTGTGGTCATGTTGACCTAATTGATCTCTTCCATATCGTATAATGACAATCGATTAGACCATTATTCGATATGTGATACGGAAGGTTTCTTTCTTCTGATCAGGTTCAGTGAGGATGGAAGATAGGTTAGCCCACCTTTCGACATGATAATTCTATGATTGACGAATAAAATGAAGTGTGGGATCAAAGGGGAATTATTACATCAATCTACAAACATATCCAGTAAGAGGGGATAGTTCATCCCTCTTAATATCATATTCACAATTTATCTTTATTATCACTAGTTTTGAGTCCCCTTTGGTGTTTATGGTAGGTGATGTGCAGCTATAGGTAGAGTTAAAATCTAGATATGAGAGCTTGGTACTTGATGTTATTACTTTTGCAGACTTCAAAAAATGAGAATGATTATAGAAAACCTGATTTGTCTATAGAGACAAGTACAATTCCAAGAACAACCTAATTGAGTTTCATGTTTTCCATTCTTGAGCGGATGGGCTTCTGAGAGGCACCATCAAAATGCATCTCCCATGTACGAGGAGTTTCATGGGAATAAGAGAACTATTGATCGGGAAGCGTGGTGTGCTCAAGTGTATTTTATGGGGTAGGATGTGAGGCGAGGAAGTAAGCCAGGGTTATCCCTTTCACTGACTTCTTAGATAGGAACTGAATGTCATATTGGTACAGAATGACCGCCCATTGATCCCAGTGCCCTGTCTATATAGGGAGGCCAAGGATATGCTTGATTAAATAAATATAAGAGACCAAGTGGACTTTGTGGTGCTGTAAGTAATTACTTATCTTTTTAATTATGAAGATGAGTGTAGTGTAGTTCTTTTTTACATAATAATATCATGTCATAGTAAGTAGCACGGTTCGAGTGAGGTAGTAGAGACTATTCTTACTCCCTAAATTATTCTATTGTGTGAGTAGGGTATCCAATAATCATTCCATGGTGGTCACATATAATATGAGTGGACTCCTTTCCACTGAAGGCATTAAAATCGGTGGGTTCATCAAGAAATTCATGATACATTCAAATGATATTTGAAATTTATTTTCCCACCGGTAGGTGAATTCATTATTCCTTAGCCTTGTGATGGGAGAGCTTTTCTGATCAGGTTGGATATGAACTTCCAATTTTATGCGAGGTTCCCCTTGATTCCCATTAGTTCTTTGAGATTTATGGGCGCAACATTTCTATGATAGCACTAGTCTTTTCTCCGTCAATTATAATGTGTAATGGTCCTTATACTTTAATATCATCATTAATGTCTGTCATGACTTGCACACTTTGATTTACTAATGAAAAATGCCACACCATATGTTGGCGGGAAGTATGGTATTTTGTGTGTGTAATGATTGGAATGTTATTAATGGATAATTAAATGATGGATTTGTTCCTTCCATTTATGGAAATTGATATGTCAACCCTTTGATTGAAATAGATCCATCACGTGAAATTCTGTGGCCATGGTGTAATGACAACTTTATTGTAGGTAGTCAAATAATGATGTATCAATAATATAGGATGATGACACTATCATTAAACCTACTTGATGAGATAATGAGACAAATGTGTTATATTACATATTAAGTGTTTGTACATGGATGTCATCATTGCGATTTTAAGTTCTTTCTCTTGTGTTCCGTGACCTATTACTAGAAAGTACTCATGGACTTTAGGAAATCCCACCTAATACCGATGAGAAAGAATCCTAGATGGTCACACACCAAATGTTTCTTTTGGTATCGATTAAATTTTATTTGAATTTAATTAATGGAATAAATATTATTCTCAGGACCATGGAATAATTTTATTCAAGTTAAAATGAACGCATAAATTAAATAAATATTTACTCACTATAATGTGAGTAAAATATATTTATTTATTTTATTCAACATTTACTAAATATTTATTCAATTGTTTGTAAATAAAATATTTATATAATAGAATTGATTATTTATTTATTTAGTTAGTTCTTCAATAAATGTAAGAGGTGTTCGAATAGACCAAGGTCGTTCCAGTAATAAAATAATTATTTGTAATACAATAAAAAATTATTTAACTAGATGGAACAATTTAAAATAATAATAACACTATTATTATTTTTTGACATGGAATTTTTATTTATAATTCCATTTTGAGTAAGATAGTGAACCATAAATTATAAAGTAGTATTGGTTTTAAGAGAATGGGTTTTCTCTGTGTTTATGAAATTATTTAATTGATTTTATGCTATTAAATATTATAACTGAATCCACATGTTGATAAATAGATAAGTAAATATATTTTCCCAAGTGTTGCATTTCCGGTGGGTTGAGAATTCTTGAGCCAAACAATTTCTCTCTCAAATCCTCTTCTCAGCTTTCTCAAGAAAAAGATACGTTATTCAAGACTAAAGAACAGATGATCAAGAACAACTGACACAAGATCATTTCTTCACCACGCTAGCACAGGGAGAATGAGTTGTGTCTATCAGAGGTCATAAGATCATGTGTGTATCACATCTAGATGAATTTTGGTTTGGATCCTCACAATCGATATGAGACAATATGAAAGGGTCATTCCGAATGGTCAACATCATCAATAAAGAAACTATCAAAGATGCAGATATTATTTTCTTTATGAAATTAATTGAATTAATTATAAACATCATGTGAAAGATCATTTCCCTATTAGATCTGGTGCTTATAATCTTGTGTCTAAATATTTAATTTTAATCTATGGATACTAGCATTCATCGTCATATTGATCTCGGATTGGTCATCGATTATGACAAAGGAAAAGTTGGGGCCCACCTAAATGACATGACCCCACTGCATCCAAATCCTTCAAGTGGTATCAGAGTGAGTTCATCATCTTTTATAATTATTTATTTATCATTGATGGTTTATTCTTTAATAATTTAGTTTTTCAATTCAAGGTTTAATCATTCTATTAATCTGAATTTTTGGATTTATTCTTCCTCTTTTATTTCTCGCAGATTTCAAACAAAAAAATTCGATTAAAATTAAAATGAGGAACTCATCAGGAGGCATTGATGATTCTTCCCAGGTGACACAAAAGTAAACTCCATGTGTTCAGACTTGAATTTCATGTTCTATGCCATACACATTGTGTAATCTGGACTACACGTTGTGTAGTCATGTATAATGCATCAGGAGTAATTCAGAAATTACTGAAGTCATGTGCATTTATTAAACAAGGTGTAGTTATTTTAATAACGCGTGATGAAGAAGACAGATAGGCACATGGATACCAGATTACACGCTATGTGGCCCACTATACATGATGTGTAGTCTCTTCAGGTCTGGTGCTAAACCGTGCATCCCATACATGACTAAGCTAGTCGGTAACTTGTAACATGGAGACAACATGGCATGTAACCACTTTACATGATTTATACTCTAGAATTTAAAAAGTAAACATCACATGCAGAGTCCATAGGAATGTTCTCTCAGAAATATGGTGAAGGCAATACACACATTGTAGTCAGAACTACACACCATGTACATTACCAAATTATACAATGTTAAAACTTTAATTCTAGTTTAATTTTCAGATCTACTTATCATGTATAAATTGTATTATAGGTTGCTACTCTATGTATGGAATCATCATGTATTCCATATGAAGGAATAGTAAAATAGTATAAAAATATAATACATATTGGGTAGATTCAATTGGGTATTCACTAGATTACCTCCAAGGTGCATTTATGCACAATGTTGAAAATCTCAATGAAATTCAGAAAATGAATTAAGATAAAATGATTGATTAGTTAAAGATAATAATTAATCGATTAAAGAAGGATTTATCTTAAAAACGATTAAATAATTGAATGATATTTTTCTTAATTGTGTAATTATTTTAATTTATGTTGATGATCACAAGCTAGACCAGCCCATTTTAAGTTATTGGTGTTCCTTTGACATTATTTATTAAATTAATTTATTGGCCTGAAACCCATCTATTCTCATTAATATATAGAGAATGTGTTCCCATGGTTTATTTTATGTAAATATCCTTTTTACTCCTCAACTACATGTGAGTGTAAATGAATATGTACTGGATGGATCTCCCATGATAATGGAGGCGGTTCAAGATGGAGCTGAGAAGAAACCAATTCCAGAAGATATACAGGTGTACAGGTGGAAAGCAATAAACACAATCCCAAAAGATTCAAGTTATTTATCCGCTAGGACAGGGTAAGTTTATCAACAACTAGATAAACTAACTAATTGAAATTCTCATGATCATGCCCTTTATTTTATTTCAATCATTTTCATTATTTTTCATTATGGATGTATTAGTACGATCAAATAATTAATGAAGTATCATGCTTTTATGATGGAACTAAAATAAACCAAACATATGTGTAAATATTATCAAGAAATGGTTAATAACGTAAGTAAGTTCAAATTAATATTAACAAGAATGTGATAAATATAATAAGAAATTTACGCCTAAGATATATACATCAGTCAATAAAATATTAAGTCAGACTAAGCCTTCCATTACATAATTAAGGGAAAGACTCAATAAAACTATGTGTTTGACCAACCCTTGTTGGGACACATACTTTTATACATGAATCCTTTATGAATGGTTTTAGGTTGACCTAACCATATTCCATTAAGATGATTATCCCTTGATAGACTTGGTGTAATATTGGAGGCAAGTGTTGAAAAATCCAAGTCAGGATTTCCAGATTGGGGAATCCACTCAAAAAATCGAGGAGCTTCATGTTTGAAGTTAGAAAATACCTTCCTACATAAATACCTTCAAATAGCTTAAATATACCTTTTTGGGGTTATAAGATTGGGAATATTGATTCTTTCCATTAGAATTTCATGGCAACTGGACATTCAATGTTCAATGGTGAGGGTCATTGGGACTTGATAAAATATTTGGAGAGTTAATAAAAATAATTTATTATTTCTCATAAGATGTAATAAACAAAGTACTAATGATCTGCTCTTTTAATTGTAGAATAAAAATGACAATATTGTCAACCACAATATCCCTATGATCAATTCTGGATAAAGACAACATCCTCACCAACAGTAACAACCATGAATGGTTTAGACTCCTTCAGGTTATCCTACACCTTGAACAGAAGTCGTAAGTGCTAGAGTAATCATTACATGATCTTCCTTCCAAAGAGGTGGGTGATGATGATTTCATGGTCTATGAGAAACATATGAATGACTTGGTAGATGTTCAATGTTTGATTCTATCATCAATGTCTACTGAGATCATGAATTCTCTTAAAACAATTGATACTTATACCATGATTGAGAACCTCTGGGGTCTTTACCAGGAGATAACAAGACCAAAAAGGTTTTAGATCTCTAAGGAACTCTTTTAGAGAACTCTTGGAGAGGATTCCTTTGTTGGGCCTCATGTAGTCAAACTCATTGTCTACATTGAGAGCCTAGAGGTTACAGGATTTAAACTCACTGAAAAATAAGGCACTGATCTCATTTTAACATCACTCCCTCATAGATTCTCCAAAAATTTTATTAGTTTCAATATAAAATAAAATTGAGAAGTCTCTATCTAATCTTCTTATCCATATTCTCCAATTGGAAAAATATATGACGTATGAAAAGACTTATTTATTTATAATTAATAAAAATAAAGGGAAGGCGAAGAGATTCAAGCCCAAAGAATCTTCAAAACCTTACAAGAAAAGAAAGATCAAAGGGTAGGTAAGAGAACAAGAGGCTATTTGTTTCACATCTGGCAAGAAGGTCCACTAGAAGAAAAACTCTACCCAACCAAATAAGCAAGGGGAATATTCAAGTGCACTTTTTATTGGGTGCAATTTTTCTATTTCTACAAATTACGTATTTGATACAACTTGTGGTGCTCACATATGTATTCAAATACAAGAACCAAGTGTATTCAATAAAATTGACTGAGGGGAAGTAGATATATGAACATCAAATTGATCTAGACTTGAATTTTTAGCTGTCAGGGACTACCACCTCATGTTGCCAACTGAGATAATCTTGGTGTTAAACGGTTATTATAATATTCTTATGCAACTAAAAAATAATTTTTGTATCCAGACTAGATAAAGATGGATTTATTTTTAAATTTTTAAATGAATATTCATTCTTTTATAATGATATAATTTGTTTTGGTAGGGAAAAATTACAAAAAGGACTTTATGTGTTGGATTACACAAACCAAGTAATGGTAATCAATAACAAAGATACCTCACATGACTCCTACCACATCCAAATTTATCATCACTAGCTTGGTCATGTAAATGAGAAATACTTGAAAAAGTTACATCCAGATGGATATTTATATTATTTCAAACTAAAACCACTTGGTGTATGTCATGCATGTTTACAAGGAAAAATTACCAAAGCCTCATTCAGTGGGATAGGTGAAAGGGCCAAATATATTCTTGAATTGGTTTATCCCGATGTGTGTGGACCATTACCAGTGGAATAAAGGGGTGGGAACTCATACATCATAACATTTACTATTTATTTTAGTATATAAGGATATATCTACATAATGAGGTATAAGTTGGATTCTTTTTACATGTTCAAAGAATACAAGAATGAATCCAAGAACCAACTTGGTAAGAAGATTAAAAAACACCACTCAGATCTAGGTGGAGATAATCTTAATCAAGGCTTCATTGATTACATACAGGAGTTTGGGATCTTATCCCAACTCACTCCTCTTTACACGCCTCATTGGAATGGTGTAAGGTAAAGGAGGAATCACACCTTGTTGTACATGGTGAGATTAATGATGAGTCATTAGAGTCTTCCATATTCCTTTTGGTGATATGCATTACAAACAATAGCGAACATACTAAAACAAGTACCAAAAAAATCAATAAATTGTATTTTATAGGATCTTTGGAGTGTGAGATAAGATATTTTATAGAACATACATGTGTGGGATATCAAATAATATGTTAATTAATCTTTAGGTAACAAAATATTATCCTGGGGAAAAAAGTGTACCTTTATAGGATACCCCAATCAAACAAGGGTATATTACATATATGACCCCTCATACAAAAAGGTTGTAGTGTAAATACATTCCATAATCATTGAGAGGGTGAACATATCCAAAAGAGATAGTGGGAGAAAGATAGATTTCGATGAATTCGATGCTCAAGGTACACAAGAGTTGGTACAGAAGAAGATTCCACAAAGCCCCATGGATGAAAGATCTATTCTGAAGTCACAAGTTATGCGTAGAAGTAAAATTGAGGTTTGATAATTAAAATGGTATTTTTTCTAGTTACCAAGGATGATGAATCATTATTAGTTGATAATAATGATCCTCTAAACTATAAGGAAGCAATAGGTGGCATAGAAGTTTCCATGTGGCAAGAAGCCATGAATTCTAAAATGGATTCCATGTACCAAAAAAAGTAGGGATTTTGGTAGATCCTCCAATTGATGTAAATACTATTGGTTGAAAATGGGTGTTCAAGAAGAAACCAGACATGGAATGACAAGTCATTACCTATAAGGTGAGACCTGTTGCAGAAGGGTTTAAACAGAATCATGGCATTGACTATGATGAAAAAATTTCACTAGTTGCGAAGAAGAAATCCATCAGAATTATATTGGCCGTTGCTGCATACAATGACTATGAGATTTAGAAAATGGATTTCAAAACATCCTTCCTTAATGAGAACATTTAAGAGGATGTATACATGACACGATTTGAAGGGTTTGTGACTCCAAAGGATTCCAATATGATATTCAAGTTACGGAAATTCATCTATGGATTAAATAAAGATTCTAGGTCTTGGAATATTCATTTTGATGAATCCATAATGGGATTTGGTTTTATTAACAATGAATGTGAACCTTGTGTCTACAAACAGTTTAGTGGGAGTTTTTTCGTTTCCCTAATAGTATATGTTGATTACATATTACTTATTGGAAATGAGATACCATTCTTACGGTCTATCAAGGCATGGTTGAATCAATTCTTCTCCATAAAAGACTTTGGAAAGGAAACATATATTTTTGGGATCCAAATCCATCATGATAGATCTAATAGATTCTTGGGCCTATGTCAAAGTTCATAAATTGACAAGATACTGAAGAGATTCAATATGGAACAATCCAAGAGGGGATTGTTTCCAGTTTCACTTGGAAGTCATCTTTCAAAGAAAATGATTCCTCAGAAACATGAGGAATGAGAGGGAATGGAAAGGACTCTATATGAATCATTTATTAGGTCAGTCATGTATTTCATGGTATGTACTTGTCTAGATGTTTCCTATGCATTGATTACAGTAGGCTGATATCAAGCTATCCCAGGTGACTGCCATTTGATGATAGTGAAGATTATCCTTCAATATCTAAGGTATACTAAGGATATGTTCCTGGTTTAAAAGGGATATAAAGAACTAGTCATCAGAGGATATAAAGATTAAAGTATTTAGACTGATCAGGATAACATGAAGTCGCAAAAGGGATACATATTCACATTGAATGTAGGTTCTGTGAGATAGAAGAGATCAAAGAAGAGTGTGGGCGCAGATTCCGAGTATATCACAGCTTCTAAAGTAGCTAATGAATCGGTTGGGATGTGAAGTTGTGTCCAAGAGATGGATGTATTACCAAGTAGTAAATATCCCATCACACTCTATTGTTATAATACTATAGTGGTGGATCTCATAAAAGGGGCAAGGTACATCATCAGGCTAAGCACATACTTCAGAAGTATCATCTCTTGAGGGATTTTATTAAAAGAGGTGATGTTACAATGAGGATTATTTCCATGGAAGACAACATGGTGGACCGCTTGACTAAAACATTGACTCATCAGTAACATGACCATCACATAAGGTCTAGAAGACCCAACGTTTTATATAGTTGGCTCTAGTACAAGTGGGACTTTATAAGAGTTGGTTTCCTAGAAAAAATATTTTTTTCATTTATTACATGGATATATAATGTATTTAAATATTAAACATCATATTACATGTTGTTCATTATTCTACATGACTATGATGTAATAATTTTGTTGAGTATTTTTCGCATTGACAAGGTCACAGAAGTTCCTCATTGTGAGGAGAAACTTGAAGTTCTATGAAAGTATTCTTAAATATAGTTCTATGGTTGGATGACATACTATGATGGAACACATAGTATACAGTCCTTTAGGTGTGAGTGCTCATAAGAATATGAGACTTCCTCTCATGAAGTTTGAACTTGGTAATCTCAATGAAGGGAGATTATAAGAATAGAAATATCCATAGTAATTCCTCATTATTCGATGTCATTGGATATTCCTATCTGTGAGCATGTGTAATGGTCCCTAGACTTTAAGATCACCATTTATGTGTGTCACGACTCGCGCCCTTTGATTTACTGATGAAAACTATCAAGCCATATGTTGGTGTGAAGTAGGGTATTTTGGGTGTGTCATGAGTGGAATGTTATTAATGTATAATTCAAGAAAGGATTTGTCCCTTCCATTTATGGAATTTGATATCTCATCCCTTTTATTGAAATAGAACCGTAACGCAAAATTCCATAACAATGGTGTAACGAAAATTTTATTTCAAGTAGTCAAATAATGACATATCATTATATAGGTTGATGACAATATCATGAAACCTACATGATGAGATATTGAGATAAACAGATTGTATTAAATAGTGACAGTTCATATGTGGATGTCGTCTTTGAGAATTGTGTTCTTTCACTTGGGTTCCATTACCCATTGCTAGAAAGTACTCTTGGACTTTAGGCAATCCCGCCTAATACCATTGAGAAAGAATCCTAAAGGGTCACACACCAAGTGTTTCTTGTGGCCTCAATTAAATTCTATTTTAATTTAATTAATGGAATAAATATTATTCTCTAGACTGTTGAATAATTTTATTCAAGTTAAAATGATCGCAAAAATATAATAAATATTTATTTTCTAGATTTTTAGTAAATTATATTTATTTATTTCATTGAATATTTAATAAATATTTATTTACTAGTTTTTAAATGAAATATTTTTAAAATTGAATAAATTATTTATTTATTTATTTATTTTTGTTTTCAATAAATGGAAGAGGAGTTCGAGCCGACCTAGGCTAGTCTAGTAGTAAAATAATTATTTTCAAGATGGTAAATAATTATTTAACTAGATGTCACTATTTAAAATATTAATAACCCTGTTATTATTTTTTGACATGTAATTTTTTTTAAAATTCCGTTTTTCTCATGTTGGTGCATCATAAATAATGACTTGGTATTTTTATTAAGAGAAAGGGTTTTCTCTTAGGTTATTAATGCATTTAATTGATTTTATAAAATTATATATTGTAAATGAAACCCCATGTTGATAAATAGATGGGTACATCTATTGCGTCAAGTGCTGAATTGTTGGTGGATTGAGAATTATTGATCAAAACAATTTCTCTCTCAAATCATCTTCTCTCGTCTCTTAAAAATGAGAGATGTTCTTCAAGACTAAAAAATAGTTGATCAAGAACGGCTGATGCAAGACACTCTCTTCACCGTGATATCACCCGAAGAACGATTGGTGTCGATTGGTGGCCATCAGAGCACCTGTGGATCACCACTAGAGGGATTCTGGTTTGGTTCCTCACAATCACAATGAGACATTCAGGAAGGGTCATTTCATATGGTCAACATCATCAATGAATAAATTACATAATATCCTGGTATTCTTTTCATTATTAAAATTTTAAAATTAATTACAAACTTGATGTGAAAGATCCTTTCTCTCTTGGATCCAGTGCCTTTATTCTTTTGTCTAACTCTTGGATTTTAATCCATGGATATTTTTGTTCATCATCATAATGATCACGGATTGGTAATTGATTATAAAAAAGGAAATGTTAGGCCCCACCCAACTGCCACACTTCTTCTTTGTCCATAACCTTCAATTGTGACTTTGATAACAGTGTTCGAAAGAACCTCATGTTGTCTTGAGGGGCCTAGTTTGATGTTCAATTGGCTATACACCCTCCCCTTCCATGGTTTATTGGAACCATTGGAGTAGGGGTATTCTATTTCAGTGACCAACTAGCCCAATAATTACTTGGTCCCCTGATTTCTCTGGACGCTATAACATTTTAGGATGCCACACCTGAGGGGCTATACTATTTTAGTGTAACGGAAAAGTGTAATGATCTATATTTTCCCCATACTTGAATGAAAATTCCTGAAGTGTCTTTGGAGGTTAACTGCTAGATCTTCACAATGTAATGTTGGAAAATATCTTGCATATTTATGCTATTCTTTTCTGATTTTGGATCTTGGGCCATGTAGATAGCAGCTAGCTCAAGATGGAAATAGAGTATATGTATTATGTGAAAGTAAAAAAAATGGATAAGGGATATATTGATCCTTCAATCACTAATGAGTATCCCACATATTTTTTTGTAAATAAGGAATGCACTCCTTTGATAGGTAACTTGGGATATCATAGGTAGTATTTGAAAGGGTCCATAACATTATGGGGATGTTTTTTTAGCTATCTCTCGCTATATGTCAATGTTAGCCTACTCCTCATTAGACTTACATGCCTCTATCTGGTGAAACCATATAAGATGGATCTGATGGTTTCTTACTCAAAGGAGTGGAGTGTTGTTGGAAGTTGATGGGGGATAATATATAGTTTACCCTGGTGTCCCTAGAACCTCTTTGTACGAAGGTGTTGGGGTCTGTTTCACCTCTCTATATGGACGTGTCTAGAAAAAGGGAGGATTGTCATTCCCATGGGAGATATCACCCTAGGGAGGTCAACCATGGTGGATGTTAAGAGTATAGTCTCTGTTATCCATCTCCATACTACCATGAGGGGGGCTATCATGGTAAATAATGCCTTCTGATTTCGCTTTGATAGAGGTGACGACGGACCCTTATGGTGTGGATAATGTGTCTCGGACAACTTCAAGGACATTGGAATTAGTAAGATTAAAAATACAATCCATATTTTCGTCAGGGTTGAAATATTTCATCTTGCCTTTTGTGATTGTATAGGGATATCAGTCTATTATATGATGGTTTTGAGAATAAGTATATAATTGTTAGGTGCCATGTGAGTATGGTCCCACTGCTAATAAGATGTTGGAATTTGCCGATAATTTATCTCCTTATTAATAGGAATATGAGCCTATCTTGAGGAAACTTCCACTCCCACATGGTGAGCCTTAGTCAGATGGGAATAGGATCATGATCTTGAGACTTTGGGATATGCCGCTAGTGTTTCTTGGCATAAGTATGAGCCTACCCTGAGGTGCATGTCGCTCTCACATGGTGGGCCTCGATTGGAGCAGGAGTATGATCCCGGTCCAAATCTTCATTCCCTACCAAAATATAGCAACGAACCTTTGAAATGGGGGTATTGATTTTAGCCTCCTCCTGTATTGACTTCGAATGATGATGGTGTAATCATTCGTCAGTGGAAGTGGGAATATGCTCCTTGCTTATGTGAAATGTTGATGTATTCCGGGGAGATTCACCAATGGGAATATTTTCTTATCCCAAGGCTTGTTTCACTCTCACTTGTTTATCCTAAACTAGTATCAGGATATATCCCGATCATGGGCCTTTTGATTATGCCTCCAATATTTTTTCTACACGAATTTTTGACTATACCAAGGCATGTGAAACTCTCCCCCAGTTTTCCTCAGTGGGAAGGAGAGTATAGGCTCGGTCTGATGCCTCTCCCATTATCAGAATATGTTGATAATCCTCTTGGGAGGGAGGAAGAATGTGCACTTGATCCAGTACAACCACTTGATCATGATGATTAGAGTGTTTCACTGTCCTAGATATAGGTATGTGAGTATGTATATATCCTTTTATCTACAATAGTGACAGAATATGCCGGCAGAGCTCTTCCACTATAAATAAAATATACTAGCATTTTAGAAAAGTGTGTGTAGGGATATAATCCTACACATTTTCTATCTCCATTATCTGTTGACAGACATATTTGGTTTTATTGGGGATATGTGCAGAATTTTGTTACAATTATTCCATCAGAGTATACTGATGGGATTTGGGTACGAAGGTAGAAGTATAAACCTCCCCCATGCATGTTGCAGGAATATGCCCACATATTTGTTCTAATTGGGTAGGGGTATGAGTCTACATTATAGCCCATGATAGAGTATGCCATCTTGAATTTTCAGTAGAAGTGGGTATAATAACCCTCTCCCATAGGGTTGTTGGAATATGATTCCAGACTTGTTCTTGGTTTGTAGGGATATGGGATATCTTACTTGTTCCTACCTGAGTATGTCAGCAGGCATCAAAATAAGGATAAGGAATATGATCCATATCTTGAATTTCTAATACCCTCATATTCTGATGAGTCTTCCTAACAACCCATTCATGGGAATCAAATGTGGTTTTGTATCATATGGTACCCCCAGTAGGTGACTGATGGGTACCAGCAGGGATGATGCTGGAGACGACAGTCTGCAGGTGCCCTCCTTAGCAACACTTTGACCAAAAGAGGTCCATTTTGGGCTTCTTGGTCTACATTCATCATATATGTAAGGTGGGGGTTTTCATGCTTTAGGGATAAGATCATGTAGTATATGTTCTTAGTGATGGGGGAATCTAGCTTAGCAACAGCCTTTGTCAGGTGATGCAGACTCGTCGACTTCTATGCATGAAGGATCTCTTGGGTAGATTACAAATTTGGGAATGTTCCATATGTGTAGTACACTGGGATCATTTTATGTTATACCCATTGATGGATCCTTATGGAAGTAAATATCTCTTTATGACCATCAATGGTCATATCAATGGATGAGGTGCCATAACGAGTGTTGGATAATGAAGATATTTCCACAGGTTGGGGTGTTTTAATCATCTAGACAACAAGGCACAAGGTTTCTAATAAACTCTATATTGTAGGCATGAAAATTCACAATCACATAAGCATGGTCAGCACAATTGTTTTGTATTCCTTTTCAAGACATTCTACTTATGTGGACTTGTCAGTGTGGGGATATAATTACAAGAATTCTAATTAATACTAGTCTTACTTATTTTTTTGTAAAAAAAATATGTTTTTTTAAAATGTTTCCTATGATATTCAGGTCAAGCCCATCTGTGCTCCTTTCATATAGAGGGTAAGAAACATGGCTCTAGGGATTGTAACCCAATCATTTTTTGTTAGAGATATTCGCATTGAGTTCACCTTTTTTGTTTTTTTTTCAGGTTTTGACATGGAACATGGGATGGGATTCCATTGTTTCATTTGATTGATTAGTATTTTATGGCCTCATTCAATCATGCACATCGGGTTTTCCATTTTTTCTATATTCTTTATAAACTCTTAATGGTTCACTTATTCATATCTAGGTTAGAATTTCTTTCCAAAGGCCAATGTTCATCTTGGTTTTTAGGCACAACAACTCTAGAGGACTCTCATTGGTCAAGAGAGTGGGAGTTTGAGATTATCTCACACTTTTGGGGGGAGTGTTTTCCTTCTTCGTGACACTCTTATAAATTTTATATATGTTCATTAATCTCTTCATAATCCTGATATAGAAGCATTTACCCTAACAAAATGACTATAGGTCAATTCTCTTTTATATACAAATTATAAGGATCTCTTTAGTAAATCCATCTAAGGATACAAAATTTTCTAGTAATGGGTGGCTGCTTATATTATAGAGACCTTGTCCTTTTACACTTATCATTACATGATTTTAAGCATCATGTTACAAGCCAAGGATTGTAAAGTCCCATTTCATGGATGACTAGGTACATAAAACTGAAAACATGGGATAGAAAAAAATTTATTTATTTAATATTTATAAAATGATCTTAACTTCCATTGTGATCATAAATCATAATAGGATAACCCAGCGATAACACGAACAAAGGTATGAGCTAAAATCATAGTAAGGGATTAAGAATAATAATAATTCTTTAGAATATGGGTTAGAATATATGGTATAATGATACCAAAAAGGCATGTAATATATGAAATCATAACATATAAAAATTGGATCAAATAAACATGGATTCATAATATTGTGGAAGCAACATAAAACATGACTTTGGAATGATTCAATGCTCATTTCACATAGAGGAGCACAAGTCAATGATAACCACCAAGACCATTGCACATGGTAGCACGAGTCAAGGCTAACCGCCAAGATCATTGCACATAAAGTCTCATGAGAATAAACTTTAACCAATGTATTGGATCTTTATCTAGGTTCACCCATCACAAATGTTTTATAAATATGCTCTCCATATATGGAATCATACACAATCAATCATACATAAACATAAGGGTTACCCATTTTATGAGTTGGGTATCATAGTCATGTCATAAAGTATAAAAAATGGGAGTATCATAAAAATGTAAATGAAGGGAAGTAATTTATCATAGAAGTAAAATAATAGGTTATAATAGGCATATATCAGGAATACTGATGTCACTGTAAGTAATAACATGTAAAAAAGTGTACTTAAGAAACTTTGTAATTAAAAAAAATATGTGGTTAAAAGAATTTGTCAAAGGCCATTTAAAACATAAAAGGGAATAATATTTTATATAAAAACATATGTGAAAAAAATAATGTTTTAATAATAAAATTGGTTATTCTATAAAAATAATGGAGGCTTAAAATAGATTTCATAGTGCACTTGAAATTGGGTAAGAATTCAGAAAGTTCCCTTAAAATAGGTTTGCTTTTCGGTAAGTATTGAGGAGAGAACAACTTAAAAACATGTAAATACATGAAAGGGAATGATGAATGTAATTTTATACATGCTTTTGGAGAATATAACCAGCATTTATAATTTGTGAATAAAAATATCAGATAAATTAATTTGGATAAAGAGAACTATTGAACCATCTGCTGGAATAACAAAGGATTGGGTAGAATACCTTACCTTAAGTCTGATGGTCTCCTTCACATGATCATAATGTCATGGATAATCAAATTAAATTCATTAATTACTATTTATAGAACCTATTATTCATTTAATTTATTTATTTTAACCTTCTTATATTCATTAATAGTCTTTTTGATGGGTTAAGAAGTTAAATTTCATTGTTTGGGAGCATTTGTTTCCTTGGTTTTCGTGATTGGTTAACATATATACAAGTAAGGATAAACCTGTTTGAATAGAATTTTTGTCCATAATTGAAGTTGTATGTTATTGATGAACATACAGAATATTACATGGTTATGAAATTCATTTTTTTTATTTGGAGTGAAGATAAATCATTATATAAAACTTTAAGGATTACCATTTTGGTTAAATTGCATTTTTTTGTCACATCGAACACATTTTTCTTTATAAATAAATACCTTGTATAAAAAAGATTTTGGAACCTCAAATTAGACATTATAAATATATTATAGTCTGGTTCAACCATACAAATGGTACCATGTCCAGAATTTAAGATGGTTATCAAAATTGAAAACTTTTCGTCTTTGATTGGGATAAATTAACCCATCTCAGATGGTGTTTTCCTTTCTAGTATAAAAGGAGGGTAAAGAAGAGATGGTGATGAATTATTAAATTATCATAAAAAATTTCTAGTACATTTAAGTTATTAGAAATATCATAAAATTTGTATGAAAGGAGGTGTGTAAATAAAAAGAATGAAAGGAACATGAAAGAAAATAAAAGAAATGAAAAGTGGAGTTTACCTCTTGAATATAACTTCCTTGAGAACCTCTTTAGGGGAAAAGATTTGTTATTTTGAAGATAATAAGGGATTATAGACGTGGGATAGGGGCTTAGGGAGATATTTGAGTAGAATTTAGACTAGTAAAAATAATTTTGAGAAGTGGAGATAAGAGGTAAAGAGGGGTGGTATTTATAGTGGCGGAGAGGAGGGGTTTCCAATTATTTTAATCATTAGTTTAATATTTTTTTCTAAAGACTATGAATATTATTTATTCTTGTGACCAATAATAGTAAATAGATCATTTGAGTTCGAACCAATAGTCATTTACATCATCTATGACTCAATCATCATGCAAAAATTTAGGTTTTAGCATTTATCATAAATTATCATGTTTTACTATTCATCAAAAATTCAAGAATTTCAAAAAAATGCTAAAAATTCACCTACACCATTTTTCTATGTGAAGAATAAAAAATTGAAATCCATTTTACGAAAGTAATTTTATAAGTATGAGAAATTTAATTTTTAATTAAAATCACCATTTACTTGAAAAATACAAATTTTAAAATTAAAACTGCTTTTCTAACACTTGGAAAATTCACTTAATGGCTCATAAAATTATCTTATAATTATAAGTAATAAAAATAATTATTTATGAAAACAATTTAGGAAAATAAAATTTATTTTAATTTATTAAATTAATCATAAAATTGTAAATAAATACCAAATAATTACAAAAATACCAACACTTTTTTAATAATATTTTACCAAAAGTTATTTACTTATATCGGGATAAATTTTTAGCATATTATCACATATAATATGGATGATATGTTATTTATACATTCATTGGTTGTGTTACTATTACAATGGTCGGTTTATTATTCATAAGGGTCACATTACTATTCTAAAGGTTATGTTTCTATTTCATCGATATGTGTTCCTTTACCTCTACAGATGCCTTTTATTTGACCCATTATTCATTTATACGGTTTGTATTGTGTTCTATTTTTATTATTATTTTATTATAATATAATACATAATTATAAGGAGGTAATTCCATTGATAAAACATTGGGTCATTACTCTCTCTCTCTCCCCCCTTATGAATTTCCTCCCTCGAAATATCATTTTATATTCTTAGCCGCAAATAGCAGTAGGAACTTTTCCTTCATTTCCTCCTCCAGTTACCATGTTTTCTCTTCATACATATGGTTCTTATAACAACCCTGATCTTTATTACACACTAAAACCTGATTTATTACATAAAATCTTCACTTCATTCAATATATAAGATCCAGAGGCCCAGTTTTTTTTGGTCTTAGGAACATTAAATAACAACCTAGAACATAAAACACATAACATATTTATTGAACACTTCCTTTACATGACCACTACATTCCATCATACATAGCATTACATGGGATAACCTGAGGAAAAACATAAGAAAAGGGTGATCTATAAATCCTAGTAAGGTAATAATCAGGGAATAACATGAGTAATACAATAAATGTTAGACAATAGGCATATCAATGGAGACTAAGAGGAACATTAACCTAATGGCATGATAAAGCATGATAATCATAACCTTGAAATGTGGAAAAAACACTTAACATGGAATTAGCATGATCCAAGGCTCATTGAACATGGAGCATGAGTAAACCCTAATTGCACATAAACCGTGAGTAAAACCTAGTTTCACATGAATTATAATGATTAAACACCCATTTCACATGACATATCATGATACTATACTTTACCCAATTTATTGGAGCACTATCAGAGCGTACCCATCTTAAACATTTCATTCCATGCATAAGTGTGTCACATGGATCATACAACATGGAATCAATCATCATCATTTATTCCATGATAAAGTGAAGTGGAATACATAATTGAATCTTTATAATCAAAAAGTAAATGGTCATAAAGGTTAATACCCTTGATTGAAAAATGGTCATGGTGTTCACCACTCAATGACATTGGCTTGGAAAATCATTTTTCAATTTCGGCCGCATAACGAATTGAACTAAGAACTCATAAAAAATGGTTGATGAGAGAGAAAGGGGTGTCTCATCATATTTAAATGAAATGGACAGTAAGGGGGTCATATTGATACATGTCCCAAAAAAACATAATGGAATTTAGATGCATAATTCAAAAGAATTACTTGGTTGTAAAAGAGGAGAGAGAAATACCTTACTGAATTTCCACATGGTAACTTGTGTATATGGGAGGAATTTATGAGAGATAAAGGGATCTCCCATCATCCAAAAATAAATAGGTTAGTATGGGGAAGGTTCTAAATCATATCGCATCTTTTTTAATTGAAAACAAAAGGGAAAACAACTTATGTAAAATTGGGCAAAAATGAGAAATGAAGAAATCCCTAACATGGAAGTGTGATCCCAAAGGCTTGGGATAGGCTTGAGAGAGGCCTATTGGAAGCTTGGAGAACCTTAGTAGGATTATATATAAAGGATAGTAGGGGTTGGTCGAATTCCAAAGGCTTTGAGTTAAGAGGAATTGGGAGCTTCGGTGGGTTTATATAGGAAAGGAGAGGGAATTATTTATTATTTAGGTTTGGGACACGTCACATTAAACTAATCAAAACCAAAAACCAGCCCATAGATTTTTCCCATGTTTTTTGAAAAATTGTAGTGGAAAAAAATTATTATTTCCAATGGTGGAACTTTTTAAAATTATAGGGTTTCTTATGTGGAGTTGAGTCACACTCTTGAGAAACACAATTTAAAAAGACAAAATGTTTTATAAGCCTTGAAGGGTCCACTAAAGATTTGTAAAATAAATCAAAAAAACCAAAAACCAAATTCATTTAATGTTGAAACATATATTGGCCGAACATAAAGTTTATAGGATTTTATTACATCACTATTGGGTCATTATGATGTCATAAAACACATTATATATTTAAACGGTATTTAATTTTTACCCGAAATTTCTATTATCTCAGAAAATTATAAAAAATTCACCATTGGATAATTTTGACCTCCTAATTCAAAAAATAATATTCATTTTATCTAAGAAATTTTCTAAAAATTTGAATTATTTTCTTTTAAAATAAAAAACCGACATTTATCGAAAATTCATGGGTTTTGACAAAAACTGCTTTCAAATGTTAAAAAAATTACAATTGCATTAATAAAATTATAAGATCATCTATATCTAATATAAATTAATTTAATAATAATAATAATATTTTATTAAACTATTATTTAATTCAAAAATCCATTAATTCATCAAAATAGATTTATTAGTTGAATATTAACTAAAAATACTATTTTTGGATTAAAAACTATTTACAAAGTAACAATAATAAAATGAATGCACATTATTTATAAAAAGATAATGTACATATTCATAGTTCTAGGGTATTGTTACGTAACCCCTTATAACACCCACATAAGAGCAAAGATTAAGGTGGGCGATGGTGACAGACTCTTGGGGTGGCTCGGATAACATTGATCATGTGGTAATCTCTATTAACTTCCAATTCTCATGTTGTCAATTCCACTCAAACATAATGTGTTCAAGCTCATGTTGGGATTAGTTAAGTGAGAAGCCCAATGATGCCACCTCTTTTTCGATCTTCGAAAAATGGGCTTCATACGGGGAATGTCTACTCAATGAGGTCATCACTTCCTTTGTCTGAGTAGATTGGATTTGTTAAAGCCCTATATTTATACTAATCATGTAATCACTGTTCAACAACTATATTAGAAATGGTCACAATTCATAAAACTATTTTAAAATATAGAAACATAAAACCAATGACGTTCACATTTTATATAACCATAATAAGACATTTAATTAGATCAAGAGTAATTTCCATTAATTAAAGTTTGGTTCGTTACAATCATCCCCCCTTTGGAAATTCAGCCCTCGAAATTTCCTTTTCCCACACTAAAACAGATGTGGGTAAATATGCTTCATCATTGCCTTTGATTACCTTGTCTCTTCTTTAAACTTTTTTTTTTCCACAACACCTTGACGAGGGGAATTGTCTTATTTCGTAGAACTTTTTCTCTACGATGTAAGATCTTCACTGGTTTCTCCTCGTTAGAAAGATCATCCTCTAGCTGTACTACCTCTGAAGAGAGTACATGTGAATGGTCTAGTATTTACTTCATTTAGAGGGATGCATGAATGACATCGTGTACATTGTCCATGATGGGTGGAAGTGCTAGTCGATAGGCCACAATCCCAAGATGATCAAGAATCTCAAAAGGGTCGATGTACCTATGACTTAACTTCCCTTTCTTTCCAAAGCTAATAAACTTATTCCATGGAGATATGAGTAGAAATACCATGTCTCCAATTTAGAACTCAAGATCTCAATGACAGTTATCTTCATAACTATTTTGACGACTCTGGGCTGCCTTGATATGCTATTGAATGGTTTTCAACTTCTCCACCATTTCTTCAAACATTTATGGTCCTAGAATCTTATGCTCACTGACTTCATCCCAACATGTCGTAGTTCTGCACCTCTTCCCATACATTGCTTCATAAGGCGCCATTCAGATGCTCGAGTGGAAAATATTGTTGTAGGAAAATTCAACCAGTGTAATATGTTGGTCCTACCCTCCTTTGAAATATATAGAACATGATCATAACATATCTTCTGGTTTCTGAATAGTTCACTCAGATTGGCCATCCATTTGAGGATGATAGGCCATACTTAAGTTCAGTTCAGTATCCAAAGAATATTGAAAACTCTTCCAAAACATAGAGTTTAATCTTGGATCTTGATCTGATACAATAGATAGTGGTACTCCATACAGCCTTACCACTTACCTGATATATATATGTGCTAGCTGATCCAATGAGAAATCCTCCCTAATTGAAATAAAGTGTGCAAGCTTTGTAAGACGATCCATAACAACCCAAATTTCAATGTTGCCTTTGGATGTCTTTGAAAGTCTGGTGACAATGTCCATGGTGATATTCTCCCATTTAAATGCTGGAATGGGCAATTGTTGCATCATCCCCTTAGACTTCCGCCTCTCTGACTTCACTTTCTGACACACTAGGCACTTCGATGTATAGTCAGTGATCTCTTTCTTCATATTATCCTGCCAATAATGTTTTCAGAGATCTTGATGCATCTTTGTGTTTCCTGGGTGAATAGAGAAATTTGAACTATGTGCATCATCCAACAGTTCCTTCTTCATCTCTGGACTTGATAGAACACATATTATTTTCCCAAATCTCACAATTCCTTTTTCAATAACATTGAACTCCTAGGATTTCACATTTCTGATAGCTTCCAATTTCATCAAAATTCTCTCATCATTCTTTTGATCATCCATTATATTTTACAAAAAAGATGGTTGAGAAATAATTTGTGAAAGGATTGATGATGTTCCCTTCTTTATGATCCCCATGTCCATCTTTATCAAATATAAGAAGATAGGATCCTTCTCAATTCTAATTAATGATAGAATCGTCGGGTTCTTTTATACTTAGAGAATATGCCACTTTGTTTGCTTTCCCAGGGTGTTAATGGATTGAGCGGTCATAGTCTTTGATTAGATCTAACCATATTCGTTGGCGCATGTTCATCTCATTCAGTGTGACTATATACTTGAGGCTTTTTTGGTCCGTATATATTTCACACCTCTCCCAAAAAAGATAATGCCACCAAAATTTTAAATCAAAGATCATCGAAGCGAACTCCAGATCATGTGTTGGATAATTTTTCTCATGAACATTAAATTGACTTGAAGCATAGGAAATAATTTTGTCATTTTTCATCAACACACATCCCATGCCCTTCTTTGAATAATCACTAAATACCACAAAATGTTCTCCACTTGTGGTTAAAGTGAGCACGAGTGCAGTTATAAGCCTCCTTTTCAACTCATTAAAGCTTTCTTCACATTCAAAACTCTAAGAAAAATTTAATACCTTGTGAGTTATCTTGGTAAGAGGGTTGGACAATTGTGATAAATTTCCCACAAATAATCGATAATATCCAGCTAACCCCAAGAATCTATGGATATCCATTACTAATGTTGGCCTCATCCATCCCTCAATTGCATCTGTTTTGGAGGTATCCACAGCTATCCCATTGGTTGTGATGATATGGCCCAAGAATGAGACCTCCTTCAACCAGAACTCACACTTTCTGTACTTTTCATATATATTCTCCTTCCGCAAGGTCTCTAGTATAGTTCATAGATACTCCTCATGATCCTCCTTGGTTTTGGAGTATATCATAATATAATCTATAAAGGCTACCAAAATTTTGATGAGGTAATACCTAAAGACTCTATTCATCAAGTCCATGAAGATTTTTGGAGCATTAGTGAGTCTGAAAGGCATTAATATGAATTCATAATGCCTGTATCATTTACGAAAAGTCTTTGGGATATCACCCTTTCTCACTCTTACTTGATAATATCAAGACTTCAAATCCTCCTTAGAGAAGTATTGTGCTCCTTGCAGCTAATCGAAAAAGTCATCGATTCATGGGAGATGATACTTGTTCATTATCTTGATTTTGTTATGCTCACGATAATTGATGCAAAGGCGCATTGAACTATCTATCTTCTTGACAAAGAGGATTGGTTCACCCCAAGGCGAATCACTTAGGCATATAACCCCATTATCCATATTCGCCTATAGTTGTTTTTTCAGCTCCTCAAACTACACAATAGCCATTCTATACGGAGTCTTGGATATTGGAAATGCCCTTGGTATAAGATCAATTGAGAATTCAACAACTCTTCTAGGAGGAACACCAGGAAATTCCTCAGGAAACACATCACCAAATTCCCCCACAATAGGAATATATTCAAGGATGGTTGCCTCATTAGACTCAATAATCTAAGCCAGATACATGTTTATATAGGGTATTAATATCCATGCTTGATATGATGGAGCTAAAGAAGATTCATCTTCCTCCTTGCACTTGTATAGAATCGGGGGTCAATTTTCCACATGGAGGGTGATTTCCCTCTCACGGTAATTTATATTGGATCTATATAAGGAAATCCAATACATGCTAAGAATTGAATCAAATTCTACTAGAGGGAGTATGACAAGGTTCTCCAGGAAATTCAATCCACATATTTTGACAGGGGATGATTTATATTCATGGGATGCAATGATTGCCCCATTTTCTGTACTCACCAACATCATTACTTCCATGATTTTTGGTGGTGTTGGGATTGTTCTACTAATCTTTAAGGATATAAAAGAATTCGTAGAACTTGAATCAAGAAGTACATTTGTTATTATTAAATTAATAACTAGCATAACTGTCACCACTTCTTTATCGGGGTTCACATCAGTATTAGTGAGGGAAAAGGCTCTCCCTTTCTGCCTTGGAGGTTGTTGGTTGCCTATGAAAACCCTTTTCTTAGGGTACTGATTTTCAAAGATACCCTGGTTTATTATAGTTTTAGAAATGAACAATGCATTGAGGTTCGAACAGAGTGTTCTTTTCCTCTATTGCAGCTGCGGGTTTTTCTTGTGGTAAGTTAATAGCTAGGTGCCCTTCTCTCCCACACCTAAAGCACTTCATCGTCCCCTTCCGGAAAATTTCTGGGGTGCTTTTTTCTACACCTATGGAAAGTGGGGTGGTGGATCTTCTTAGCACCGTTGGATTTACCCATAGAACATCCAGCATTGAATTCCACCTTACACTTCTTATACCCATGATACTCATGAGATTCTCTTTTCTCCATTTTAACCTTGAGGGCACATCAGACAATTTCTTCATAGCTGTTGAAGTCATGGATCACCAGTGCGTTCTGTAGGCAAGGTTTCATCCCACTAAAGAAGTGGATAACCTTGTATTTGGGGTTAACGATAAATATGGAGGCGTATCATGCAAGCCTTGTAAATTTTTCCTCATACGCTCTGACAGATTCGTCATCTTTTTGCTTGAGGGAAAGGAAGTCCCTTTCCATATTGAGCCGGAAGGTGCATGGAAAATATTTAACAGAAAAAATATTCTAGAATTCCTTCCATTCCAATGCCTTGATCTCCTCCCCAGGCTTTGTATTTTTGATCAATGTACACCATTGATCAGCTTCACCTTCCATACGATAAGAATCCAGAAGAACCATCTCTTGTTCGGAACATTAAATGATGGAGATGATTTTTTCAATGGAGTAGATCCATTATTCAGTAATTGAGGGATCGAATGATCCATTAAAAGTAGGAGGCCTTTGCCTCATGAAGATCTTGATAAGGACTTGTTATTTCTTAGGGGAGTTGAACGTTTCTCTTGACCCATGTTTCTATTCAAATCTTGAGTTAATTGATAGAGAAGTGTGACAAAGTTCACAATTCCCACTCCCATCAGATTGGGCATCTCATTAGCACAGTCATCACATTGATCTTCACATCATTTGTTAGACTGAGTCCTCTTATTACTGGTCATTAGCTGGAATAAAAGGAAATTAATGGGTAACACATAAAGGGTAATCCAAGGAAAAACGGATGACTTATAAATATGTTTTATTGCCTTAACTTATGAATCCATAGGCTTCAATCTATGCTATTCATGATCTTCTTTCTAACATATATTCTTAGGGGCATTTTTTTAATTCCCTTAATAAGGGTTCATACTAAACTTGTGAGTTAAACAAATCATATCCCCCAATAGTGTCATAACCAAGAGTACAGTAAGACCCATTATCGTGCACCAGTTCCCATTAGATTCTAGCTCAAAGTGGTGTTTTCGGGTTTTACCCCGAGGATACATCTGTGCCAGAGCCACCTCTACCTGATCGTATCCAGAGAGGGATATATTTGCTTGATAAACCACTTACTCAATAGTCACCAAAACTTAGGTTTGTTTTTATTATACTTATTCTTGACTATAAGTATTCACTAGGGTTTTCTAATCCTAATCCAAAAAATAACTAAACTTATCCTCCAATACCAACTATAAGGACCATGTTATTTATTACACACATAAACCTGATTTATTACATAAAATATTCAATTGATAAAACATTTAATATCTAGAGGTCTAGTTTCTTTGGGGCTTAGGAAGGTTACATAACATCTTAGAACATAAAACAAATAACATCTTTGTTGAAAACATCCTTTACATTACCACTACATTCCATCATACTTATCATTACATTGGATAACCTGAGCACATGCATAAAAAAATGGAGAGCTATAAATCCCAGTAAGGTCATAAACATGGAATAACATGAGGAATGAAATAAATGTTAGAAAATTGGAATATAAATGGAGTATAAGAGAAACATGAACATAAAGGCATGATAAATTATGATAATCATAAAAATGAAATTTGGCAACAACACTTAACATGGAATTAGAATGAGCCAAGGCTCATTGCACATGGAGCATGAGTAAACCCTCCTTGCACATGAATCATGAGTAAAACCTCATTGCACTTTAGTTTTCATGAGTCAATACCAATTTCACATGATTTATCATGATATTATACTTTACCCAATGCATTGGAGTGCTATTAGGGCCCACCCTTCTTAAACATTTCATTTCATGCATGAGTGTGTCACGTTGATCATACAACATGGAATCAATAATCATCATTTTTTCTTGATAAAGAAATGTGGAATACATAAATGAAATTTTATAATCAATAAGTAAATGTTCATAAAGGATAATACCCTTTATATAGATATGGGCATGGTATTCACTACACAATGACATTGGTTTGGAAAATCATAGTGCAATTTCGGCAGCGTAATGTTGTGAAATAAGAACTCATAAAAAATGGATGATGAGAATGAAAGGGGTGTGTCATCATATTTAAATATAATTTATAGAAATGGGGTCATATATAAACATTTACCAACAAACTTAATGTAATTTAGATGCATAATTCAACAGAATTACTTGGATGTAAAAGAGAAGATAGAAATCCCTCCTAGAATTTTGGAATGGTAATGGGTGGACATGGGAGGAATTAATGAAAGAGAAAGGTGTCTCCCATTATCCAAATATAAATATGGAAGTATGGGGGAGTTACTAAATCATACCCCAACATTTTTACTTGAAAACAAAAGGGCATAACAACTTAAAGAAAATTGGGAAAAAATGAGAAAGGAAGAAATCCCTTACTTGGAAGTGTGATCACAAAGGCTTGGGAGAGGCATGATATAGGCTTATTTGGAGCTTGGGGAACCTTGGGATGATTCTATAGAGAGTAGGGAAGGGGTTGGTCGGACACCAAAGGATTTTATTAAATAGGAAGTGGGATCTTGGATGGGATTATATAGGAAATGAGAGGAAATTATTTATTATTTAGGTTTGGGACACCTCAAATTAAACTAATCAAAATCACAAACCACCCCACGATATTTTCCCATGATTTTTTCCAAAGGAGAGTGGAAAAAAAATTATAATTCCAATGGCTGAGCTTCTTAAAATAATAGGGTTTCTTATGTAGAGGTGAGTCACACTCTCAAGGAAAACAATTTAAAAAGAAAAAATGTTTTCTAAGCCTTGAAGGGTCCACTAAAGCATTGTGAAATAAATAAAACAAACAAAAAATCACATTATTTTAATGCTAAAACATATATTTTCCGAAGATAATGTTTATGGTATTTTATTACATAACTATTGGGTCATTATGAAGTTATAAAACACATTATATATTTTAATGGTATTTAATTTTTACCCAAAAATTTGATTGTATTAGAAAATTATGAAACATTCACCGTTGAATAATTTCAATGTCCTGATTCCAAAATAATATTAATTTTATCTAAATAATTTTATAAATGTGTGATTTTTTACTTTTAAAATAAAAACCAACATTTATCAAAAATTCATGGGTTTTGACAAAAAAACTACTTTCAAACCTTAATAAAAATTACAATATCATTCATAAAATTATATGATCATTTATTTTTAATAAAAATAAATTTAATAATAATAAAAAAAAATTATCAATATATTATTTAATTCTAAAATCCATTAATTCATAAAAATAGATTTCTTAGTTGAATATTAACTAAAAATACTATTTGTGCTTTAAAAACTATTTACAAACTAACAATAATAAAATGAATGCTCATTCTTTATACAAATAAATGTACATAGTCATAGTGATAGGGTCTTGTAACATAACCACTTATAAAACCCTCATAATAAAAAATAATAAGATGTGTAATGGTGACAGACTCTTGGGGTGGCTCGGATAACATTACTCGGGTGGTAGTCTCTATTAACTTCCACTCCCCCCATAGTCGGTTCCGCTCAAGCTTAACATGTTCAAGTTTATGTTGGGATTGGTCAAGAGAGAAGTTTAATAACGCCATACCCTTTTTTAGATCCAACAAATTGGCTTCCTTCGTGGCAAGTCTACTGGATGAGGCCACAACTTACTTTGTCTGAGTAGATTAGATTGGTTATAGCTCTATATTTATACTAATCATGTGATCACTATTCAACGGAAATATTAGGAACAATCACAATTCATTACTGTATTTTAAAATCAATAAAAATAAAACCCACAAAGTTCACTTTTTATATAACCATAATAAGACATTTAATTATATCAATAAGAATTTACATTGATGAAATTTTGGGTTGTTACAGTTCTTCCATAATAATTTGACTATGTGAGTAGTCTTTTTTCCAATAGCGTTATCTCTATGATCTAATATCTTTACTAGATGCTCCTCGTAAGAAAGAACATTCCCTAACTCTACCACCTATGAAGAAACTACATGTGGAGAATCCCATATGTACTTCCTTAAGAGAGATACATGGAATACCTCATGTACTTTAGATATGGTAGGTGGAAGTGCTAGTCGATAGGCCACAACTCCGACATGATCAAGAATCTCTAAGGGGTCGATGTACCTGGGACTTAGATTTCATTTCTTCCTAAATTTAATGAACTTATTCGATGGAGATATGAAGAGGAATACCTTGTCTCTAACTTTGAACTCAAGGTATCATCAACTATTCCACTCTTAACTCTTCTGTCACCTTTTGGATGCCTTGATGTGATACTAAATGGATTTCATCTTCTCTAACATTTCATTGACCATTTTAGGTCCTATAATCTTAATCTCACTACCTTCATCCCAACATGATAGTGTTTTCACCTTTTCATTATGGGATTCAAATGGTTCCATTCATATGCTCGAGTGGAAACTATTATTGTAAGAGAATTAAAATCATGGAAGATGTTGGTCCCACCCTCCTTTGAATTCCATAGAACATGCTCTCAACATGTCTTACAATGTCGGAATATTTTGCTCAGATTGGACATCAATTTGAGGATGGCAGGTTTTACTGACGTTTAGTTTAGTAATTAGAAAATTCTAGAGACTTTTTAGGAATTTCTAGGTGAATCTTGGATCTCTATTGGAAACAATATATAGTGGTACACCATGTAGCCTTATCTCCTCTTTGATATATATCCATGCAATTTAATCCCATGATAAATCCCCAAAAATTGCTATGAAGTGAGATATCTTTGTAAGTTGATATGCAATGACCCATATATTGTTGTTTCCTCTAGATTTAATTGGAATTCTAGTGACAAAGTCTATAGTGATCTTCTCCCACTTCCATGTTGGTATGGGTAGTGGTTGCATAATACCCTTAGAATTTTGTCTTTAAACTTTCACTTCTAGACATACCTTTTAATTTTATATATATTCAGTAATATCCTTCTTCATATTTCCCAACAAAGGATCTCTCAGAGATCTCAATACATTTTTGAGCTCTGTATGTTAATAGAGAAGTTAGATCTATGTGTGTCATTCAAAAGCTCTTTCATTAACTCTGGATTGGATGGCACAAATAATCATGGTCCAAATCATAAAAATCCTTCCTCATAAGTCTTGAACTCATAGGATTTCCCATTTCTAATAGCTTCCCCCCCTTTCAGAATTTTGACAACATTTCTTTAAGAATCCTTTATTTTCTCTATGAGGGATGGTTGATCAACCATTTGAGAAAGGATTGATGATGTTACTCCCTTAATTATTTCCATTCCCATCCCCCACAAATATAAGAAGATTGGATCCTCCTAAAATATACTCATTGATAAAGATGCATGATCCTTTCTACTTAGAGAATCTTCCATATTATTTTCCTTACCAAGAAGGTAGTGGATTGAGCAGTCATAATCCTTAATGATATCGAACCATATTCACTAATTCATATTAGTATCCTTTTGTGTGAAAATATATTTAATGGATTTTTGATCATTATATATCTCACAATTCTCCTCATATAGATAATTCTACTAGATTTTCAATTCAAATATCATAGCAACCAACTCCATATCTTGTGTGGTATAGTTTTTCTCATGTATTTTCAGCTATCTTGAAATTTAGGCTATAAATTTATAATTTTTTATTAGTAAATAGCCCAATCCTTTCTTTGAAAGATTGTTGCACACCACTAATAGTTCACCACTTATTGGGAGTGTGAGTATCGGTTCAGGGATAAACCTCTTTTTGAGCTCCTTAAATCATTCTTCACATTATAAAGTCTATAGTAACATCACTCCAAACTGTTTCAACTTCTTCATTGGGTTTAAAAGTCATGATAACTTCTTCACAAATCATCGATAATACCTACCTAGACCATGGAATCTACGGATCTCCATTACAGATGTTTGCATAGCCAATCTTCGATTGCCATTTTCTTGGAATGGTCCACAGAAATCCCTTTTTTAGTGATAACATGCCCCAAAAATGATACATCCTCCATCTAGAACACACATTTAGTATAATTTTCAAAAAAATTATCCCTTCACAAAGTCATCAGTAGAGTATTCAAATGCTCTTATTGTTCCTCCTTTCCCATGGAGTATATTAGAATATCATTATAAATACTACCTCAAATTTTTTGAGGTAATCTCTAAAGACACAATTAATTAAATCCATGTAGATTAATGGAGATTTATTGAGTCCAAAAGAAAACATTATGAACTCAAAGTGTTTTTCCCTTGTATGAAAGGTGGTTTTGGGAATATCTTCATTCCTTACCTTTAATTGGTTATATCCTGACTAGAGGTCCAACTTAGAGAAATAACTATCCCCATAAAGCTTAACGAACAAGTCATCTATCTAGGCAGGGGATTAGTTTTCATCATTGTGATTTTATTGAGCTCACAATAATCAACGTAGAGGTGAATTGATCTATCATTATTCTTGATTAAGAGTACTGGTGCACCCCCTGGAGAAGCACTCGGGTGTATAAAACCCTTCTCCAAATTCTCTTGTAAGTACATCATCAGTTATTCCATCTCTATGGTTGTCATTCTATAAGGTGTGTTTGATATAGGAAGAGATCTTGGAATATGTTCAACTGAGAATTCAACCACTAAATCTGGGGGAAGACCAGAAAATTCCTCAGGGAATACATTAGTGTAATCCCTCATGACGGGAATATCTTCAACAAGTATCATCTCTTTTGTCTAACACATTTGATCTATACATTATTTCTCATAAGGAAATAATAAAAACACATGATGAAATGATTCTAAAAGAGATTTATCTTCCTCCTAAAAATTTCAAATAAATGGAGGATACTTCCGGATGAGAAGAGTTATCTCCCTTTCCTGACAGTTGGTGTTAGACTTGTATAAAGAAAGTAAATATATGACAAAGATAACAACAAACTCCACTAAATTTAACTGTGGAGGATTTATATAATTTTGAAGCTCTAATTTACCCATTTGATGTTCTCACAACCTCCAAATTTTGATGTGGGGTTGGAATAGTTCTTCTACACTTGAAAGATGTGATATATTGTGTAGAACCAGAATCAAATAGTGCATTCTATATTCTTGAATGAATAACTATCATACCTATCACCAAATATTTTTCTAGATCCACCTCAGTAGTAGTGATAGAATAAAACCCTCCTTGTTTCATTGTTGGTTGCTATTGATTTCCTTCAACAATCCTTGTCTTAGGGTGATTTTTCAAATAATTCCCATGTTCCTTGCAGTTGTAACACTGCACTACTAGTTGAGAGTTGATCTGAAACTTTCTTTCCTCTTCCATGTAAGAAGGATTCTTTATATCCCTATGGTAGTTCATAGAAATATGCCCCATTATTCCATATTTTAACCAATTCTCGATTCCCTTTAAAAATATCACAAGATGCTTATTCCAACAATTTTGACACATGTGATGTTCAATATTCATTCCATCATGGGATTTATTTTCCAAACCATCCATATTAGACTTCATTTTTCCCTTTTTTTCACTGGGTCCATGAGGCTATTTAGAGTCTCTGATCTCCATTTCATCCTTTGGGGAAAAATAGAAAATCTCTTCAAAAATGTCAAAGTCAAGAATCGCTAATGATTTTCCTAGACTCAAATTTAATTCTCTAAATAAGTAATCCACATTACATTATGTGTTAATGAAAAAGTAGGAGGCATATATTGAACACCTTGTAAATTTAGCTTCATACGCTTTGATGGAATCATATTCCTTCTACTTAAGTCCAAGGAACTCTCTTTCGATCTTGAGATAGAGGGTTCGAGGAAAATATTTATTGAAAAACATTTTATTGAATTACTAAAAATCCAAATATTCAATTTCCTCTTGGAAATTTGTATTCATGATCTATGTACACAACTAATTAGATTCTCCAAAAAACAATAGACTACCAATACGAATTTATCTTTTTTTGAGCATTGGATGATAGAGAATATATTTTCAATGGAGTTAATCAACTTTTATACAAGGAGGGGATCAGAAGATCCAATAAACATTGGAGGCCTTTTTCACATGAAGTATTAGATGGAAACATGATATTTCCTTGGAAAAGAAGGGCCTTACACATTATTCAAGTTATTATTCATAACCAAAGACAACTAGGTAAGTATTTTCATAATGTTTAGAGAACCTATTTCCATCATATTGGGCATATCATTATGGAAATAATCCCATTTACTTTTCACTGATTATTGGAATTTGTTATTATATTTCCCTCCATTAAATATGAAAAATAACATACAATTATGGGGCTTAAATACTTATCTAATAATCATAAAAATGAAACCATAAAATAAAATGATAAACTCTAAAATGGATAATTATATCAAAACGTGTGATTCCCTGGGTTTCAATCAAGGTTATCCATGATCTTTTTTCTAACATATATTCTTATGGGGATATTTTTTTAGTACCTTAATAATGGTTCATACTAGGATTATGAATTTACCACAGTATATCCCCCAGGAGTGTAAAACAAGATGTACATCAAGGTCCATTTAATGAACTAATTCCTATTCGAATCTAACTCAATGTGTTTTTTTTTGTTTTACCCCTAGATACATCTATTCTAGAGCCACATACACTTTTTCCTATCCATGAAGAGATGTATTTTCTTGATAAACCACTTACTCTATACTTACCAAAATTTAGGAATGTTTTCTTAAACTTACTCTCATCCCTAAGGTTTTTACTAAAGTTCTCTATTCCTAATATCCAAAAAATAATTATACCATTCTCTGATACCAACTATAGTGACCCTATCCTATTACACATTGCATTACCTAATTTTAAACATCATATTACAAGAAAAAGATTGTAATGTCTACTGTATTGAAAGACTAGGTACATAAAACTGAAAACATGGAACTAAATAAAACATTTCATTATTTATTCTTCATAAATTTATCCTAACTTCTATTGTTCTCATACATCTTTGTAGGTTAACCAAGGTATAACATGAACAACTCGATGAGCTAAAATTCTAGTAAGGGATTATGAAAAATAATAGAGCTTTAGCACCTAGACTAAAAGGCAGGGAATAATGATACAAAAAGGAATAGACATATGAAATCGTAACATATAAACATGGTATCATATAATCATGGAGTCATAAAAAATGTTTTAGAAATAGAAAAAATTACCTTAGAATGATTCTACTCCTATTTCCCATAGAGGAACACAAGTCAAGGTTAACCACCAAGACTGTTACACATGGTAGCACGAGTCAAGGATAACCGCTAAGATTGTTGCATATAACATCTCATGAGACTCAACTTTACCCAATTCATTGGATTTATATCTGGTTTCACCCATCATAACATTTTAATGAATATTATTACCACATATATAATCATATATAATCAATCATAAATAAACTTAAGGGTTACCCATTATAAGAGTTGGGTATCATAATCATGTCATAAAGCATAACAAATGAAAGTATAATAAAAATGTACACGATAGGAATGAATTGATCATACATAGACAATTATAGGTTATAATATGCATTTTTTCATGAAAGGTGATGTCACTTGAACTAATAACATGTAAAAAGATTACTTAAGAAACTTTAGAATTAAAACATTTTTGTGTTTGATAAAAGAAAATATCAAAAGAAAATTAAAATATATAAAAGGGAATAATATTTTATATAAAACCATAATTGATTAAATAATGTTTTAATACTAAAAATAATGGTTTTATATAAATAATGGTGGCTTAAAACAGATTATATAGTTCACTTAATATTGGATATGAATTCAAAATGTTCCCTTGCAATGGGTTAGCTTTTCAGTAAGTATTGAGGGGGGATACATTTAAAGCATGTATATCGCTGAAAGGGGATGATGAATGGAAATTGATTCATGATTTTGGAGAATATAAATATCATTTATAATATTTTTATATAAATAATAGATAACTTCATTTGGGTAAAAATAAAGACAGAACAACCCGATGGAATAATGGAGGTTCGGGTAGAATCCCTTGCCTTAATTTCTATGATATCCTTCACTTGATCTTAATTTCCTTGATAACCAAATTAAATTAATTAATTAATATTTACAGAACCTTTTATTAATTTAATTTATTTATTATAAACTTATTGAGTTCATTAATGGTATTTTTGATGGGTTAATAGGTTCAATTTCATTGTTTGGGAGCATTTGTTTCCTGGATTTTCATGATTGGTTTACTTATATACAAGTATGGATTAATATATTAGATGATAATGGTTGTATAGAATTGAAGCTTTATGTTATTAGTGAACATCCAGAATATTATATTGTTATAAAATTCATATGGTTATTTTGAGTAAGGATTAATCATTATATAAAACATTAATCATAACTATTTTGGTTAAATTGACGTTTTTTATCAGATCATGCACATTTTGCTTTATAAAGTAATATCATGGGTAAAAAAGATTACATTACATTAAATTAGACATAATAAATATATTATATTCTGGTTCAACCATCAAAATAGTTTCATGACTAGAATTGATAATGGTAATAGAAATTGTAACCCCACCGTCCTTGAATGTGATAGATTAACACATCTTATATATTATATTCATTTCTAGTATAAAAGGATATGAAAGAAGAGATTATGATGAATTATTACATTATCATAAATAAATTATATTACATTTAAGGCACTATATTTATAATAAAAATTTTGACAAAAAGTAGGTGAGGAAAGAAAAATAAATAATGGAACATGAAAGAAAATAAATGAAATGAAATGAGGAGTTCACCTCTTGAATATAACTTCCTTGAGAACCTATTTAGGTGATAGGATTAGGTATTTGGATGATACCAAGGGATTATGGAAGTGGGATAAGGGATTGGTTTGATATTTGAACAGAATTTCGACTCGGAACAAATCTTTAGAGGAGTGAAGATAAGAGGTAAAGAGGGGTGGTATTTATAGTGGAGGAGAGGAGGGGTTTCCCATTATTTTAATCATTAGTTTAATATTTTTTCTCAAGACTATGAATAGTATTCATTAATTTGAAAATAAAATAGTAAGTATAGCATGTGATTTAGAACAAATGGCCATTTACATCATCCATTACTCAATCATGATGCAGAAATTCAGGTTTTAGCATTTGTCATAAATTTTCATATTTTACTATTCGTCAAATATTCAGGTGTTTCATAAAAATCCGAAAAATTCACCCTAACCAATTTTTTAAATTTATAATATAAAAATTAATTCCATTTTATGAAAATAATTTTCTAAATATGAGAAATTTTAATTTTAACTAAAATCAAAATTTACTTGAAAATTGAAAATGTTAAAATTAAAATGGCTTTTCTAACACATTGAAAAATTAATCAAGGTCTCATAATATTTTATTATAATAATAAGTCATAAAATAATTATCTATTAATAAATTTTATGAAAAAAAAGTTTCTTTTAATTTGTTACATTAATCGTAAAATTGTAATGAAATATACGTGATTTATAAAAATACCAACACTTTATTAATAATTTTCTAAAACTTAATTACTTATATTATCATATAATTATATTATAATTTCACAAATTACAAGGATAAATTTTATTTATACTTTGATTGGGTGTGTTACTATTACATTGGATAGTTTACAATTCATAAGGGTCACATTACTATTCTAAATGTCAAGTTACTATTTCATCGGTATGTGTTCCTTAACTTCTAGAGATACCTTTTATTTCAATCATTATTAATTTACAAGGTTTTTATTTTGTTCTATTTGTAATATTATATAATTATACTATAATAAATAATTATATGAAGATAATTCCATTGATAAAACAAAGGGTTGTTATATATATGATGAAGGCATATACCCAAGTGCTTTGGAATATGATTCCATGTAAAGAAGCAGTTAATATTCTGAGGAGGGGGTTGATCTATTATGTGGGGTCCTACATATCCTGTTTATTGTAGGAATCAAAAATCATGTAGTTAGTTCATATCCTTGGAACTAACCTCAGGGTATATACCATTGTATAATGGGTGTCCATACCATTTCTCTAGTTAATAGATATTCATGGTGATCACTGAGGTCTATGTGGCATCCCCCTAAGACCACATGAGCTATACTCAGTGTGAGAAAAAAGGGTGTAGCATATGATCAGCATCATGGCGTGTGGATATGGAACTTTGTTATTGGAATAGTCCTTAGGGTTTTTCGTATAGAGCTCGGGCCTTGAGAAGGCTTCATATGTATCCTAAGTATGGCAGGAATCAGAGTTTTCATAGTACATCTTATATTAGGGTCTTACACATTGAGGTTTCCCTAGACAATCAATATGGGGCTCGAACTTTAGTGAGAAGTAGCCTATGTATGCTGAGTATGTCCATAATAATAATTATCATAGTTCCATTTATGATGGGGCTTACACACAGATGTTTTCTTATTAGTTGGGGAATACAGGTCGAGGATAGAGAATGTTTTCAATTCATGGGATTCCATGTACCATTATGATGTTTTAAAGTGCAGATGTAATTATCATTGAGAATCCCTAAGCCCTCATGAGCCATTCTCATTGTGAGAAGAAAGGGATAACAAGTAAACAATATCATTTTTTTGAGTCTGGGCCTTAGATACTGGTATTTCTATGGATGATTAATATATAGATCGATCCTCTAAGAGAGGTATCCTACATATCCTAGATATGGCTGGAATCAGATTCTTCATAGTTCCATTTATGTCAGGGCTTACACACTGAGTCTTACTTATTGTTCGGGGATTACATTACAAGGACAGACAATATTTTCATGCCTTGGGATTCCCATATGACATAGCCTTCTTGTTTGGAGGTCATCACATGAACTAGTTGTCATGTCCTAGGAGCCATCACATGAACTCAATTGACACATGTAGATGGTGTTTCTAGAGATAGTATGAAATAGTAGGAGTGGTGTCACATGTATTGGATGACACCTCTGAGAGACATTGTGAGACCTGGACGACAATTCTGGAGGCTATCGTGATTCTCAGTTGACTTTCCATGAGAGTTCCATGAGGGTTTGGTTATCATTTCTAGATTCATTCATGACACTTGACTGACATGAAAAATCTCTGTTATACGAGTCAGTAAATGTTTCTGATAAATGTTGTGAGTCTTGGGTGATATACCCAGAGGGTTCATGATATCAAATTGGTGACCACGGGGGGTGGGGGTGTGACTTACTCTGACATGTCAGGATTACTATACATCTCCCAGATGGCATATTAAAGAGGTGTTACAAGATTCAGGTGACAGGCCTTGGTGTTGTGTCATGTATTTGGATGATTCACATGAAGATTTTGAGGGCCAATTAATATTTTCCTTTTCTTAAGTCCTCCACTTTTGACCTCATCCCTAGCCCTTGCATCAATAAGGCCTTGGTTTTATTCATGGTTAATTTTTCTTGAGTCTCTCATAATCGAGTTGGCTTACGGGTTGTTCTTCACATTACCCACCAAAGATCTTTCGTATGGTCTATGGATGATCATGAGAAGAGATTTATACCCAGATCATGACTACTTCGACTTCCCATCAGAATATTTCCTAACAGAATGTTGGTCGGTGATATGATCGGTGGCTCAGAGAAGTCTGTAGAAGTGGAGAGTCAAATTTTGTAGATTCCTAGCATCTGACATTTATAGTGGTATTCAGAGACCAACCATTTCTTCATATTGGAATAGATAATTTATAGGAATCACCAACCCTGATACTCACTGGTTTGTGTGGTGTATCTGACATTAGTCTATGCTAGAGTTGGTGAAGGGGTATGGTGCCACGTGACTTCGTGTGTCTCTACCATGGACTGCTTCAATGGAATCACCAAATTTTTAGTGATCTCAAGTATCTTCTGTCAATGCTTCCTTTATCGGATTATTTCCAATTATTGAATACTTGTTTGATCATGCAGTTGTGTTGAAGGACTTTCATTCCATTATGCTGACATGTTCAAGGGTCTTTGCAATATCCAAATTCCTATTGAAAGACACTCATGAGACCTTGGGTGACTTGTCTTGGGGTCTTGGGGGACCACACTATAGGTGCACTGGGTACATCGTATAATATCCCATACATTACATAAATATATTACTTCAACATTGAAAATATTTATTACATAACATAACAAAACCATGCCCAGACCGTGTAGGATTAGTGTCTTTAGAAACTGGGAAAGAATCAATTTTTTCATAAAATATCCACATTGTATCCCACTTATTTTTTCATAACTATACTCCATTTTGAAATATCTTACTTAATATCCTTCTTCATGACCAGGGGAAAAGACAAATATTAAAGGGTGAGCTCAAATTATCCATAAGGGTAAACAAGGAAAATATCCATCATTAACATAACATTTGAAAATATTATCCTTCATATAAAAGATCATAATATCATGCCATGGGGTGAGTCATAAAAGTGTAATGCAATCCCAATATTAATAAGATAAGACATGTATGTTCTTTTCATACACACATAAGCATAGAAAATAATTTCATATTAGTCAAGGCTCATTGTCGAGGCCATCATAGTGGACAAAGTCCATTACTGAACCGAGTTCACTCCTCATTCCAGCCCTATATTATTGAACTGGATTTACTTGATGTTTCAGTCATATCGATATCATGAGATATATATATTTACCCAATTCATTGGAGAGAGATATATTTCCCACCCATCTCATAATTAAATGATTCATACATATTCCACAAAAACATAAATCATTCATCAAAGCATAACCCATGAAATTAAATGGGTTTTTAAAACATCATTCCATAATAACATAATCCATATAAAATATGTTGATATCACAAAAAAATCAAATAAAAGTAATATCAAGGATATAAACATAACCATATTCCATCTAAGAAAGAAAATAATTTTGATAAAATACTTGAACTTAATTCTTGAGAAAAAATTCCTTTCTTCTTCCAAAACGTTTTATTTTCTCAAAATTCAGTGAAATTTTAAAAGAAATGAATTTAGTTAAAAATAAACACAAAATAGTGCAAAGGAAGCTTCTAGGAAATAAGGTGTCATGAAACTGTAAATTTCCATTCATGTCGTATAAGTTAAAAAAAATATTATCCTCGTACTTTTTCCAGAAAATCTAAAAAGTATCTCATATTGTAAACAAAAGAAAGATTACTTCCATACCATGTGGTAAAAGTAAGAAATGAGTAAAAATTAATTTATAAATACATTGAAGAGTAGTAAAAATTTTATGAGAACATTTTTAGAAAATATGGACATGAATGCTAAATATATCACTAGTTAATACTTATATATAAATAATCTCGGATAAAAATGAGATTGAAAAATTATTCCTTAACAATTAATAATAAGTCAAAATTTATGCCACATAAAATAAATAAAATTATATTCATATGTAAATATAATATCATTCATAATAATAATAAAAATAACATTCATGGGTAACATAAACATCACCAAAAATAATTAGATGTTGTATAAGGCATATGTCCCACAGAAATAAAAGTGAGACAAGATAATCCATTACCTTAGATCTAATATGCTTCATATGTATCCTAAACTCTTGTATAATGATTTTAATAATGTTAGTATTTTATTCTGAAATCATATTAATTTTTATGATAACAGTTATGATCATATTTTCAACCATTTTCTAGTAACATTTCATTGCTACTTGTTATTCGGATTTTAACATCTTTATGTTCCTATGCATGTTTCATCAGATAAGTTCTTGTTACTCTTTTAAGTTTATTATTATATCATTTATATAATGGTATTATTATAATATATATCACATTTATTCATTTGATTTATTTATATAATCATTCTTTAATGAAGAATATATATAACTAATCACATCGCACTGTGGAGATGGTAAGTCATACGTACACATAGGCGATGATATTGTTCCCATAATTGTTTAATAGAATTTAAGTGGAAGGTTTATAGTATCTCAGAATCAAAATAATTTTACATCAATCATATATAAATTGATTAATTCCATCATTATACCCATCCTTGTAAGGTGGTGGTGAAAAATTGATTACACCACGGCGTGGAGACTGTAAGTCATATGTACGCATGCTTGGTGATTTCATTTTTCATAGGATAGGTAGAAGGTGTAATATGGTTGTTTCTTATTTATAATAACATATAATTATATTATTTATACTGGTGTTATTAATTTATTATGAAAAAACTAATGAATAGGATGTAGAAGAAGAAATAAGTTTGAAAGAATTAGTAAATGATATTACCTCTTCTTCAATGTGCCTCCTCTAAATATCTTCTTAGAGCACTAGAGTTGGTATTTAAAGATGAAAATAACATCTAGAATAAAAATAGGGAAGTTGGGAAGGAAAATTAAAGTGGTATTTCGGAGCTTGAAGGCTCAAAATGAAGTGAAGATGTGAGGGATGAGGTGTACTTTTAAAATTGAGGTGAGTGGCACTTTTGGAAACTCCATAAATAATAGTTTATAATAAAATAAAATTGTACCAAAAAATGTAACAAATTCCCTAACATAAAATATGATATGAGATAGTGTGTTAATATTATCAACCAAAAAAGTTTGGACAATTGGTTTTCAATTTAAACCGTATCTTTTTACTAAACACTGAGTTATGCTATTTAATTTTAATTATGGTAATAATATTCTAAATATTTAATGGTAATAAATATTTATGTATATGGTTTTAATTAACTATAAATGGATATTCAGATATTATAATTATCACTTTGTAATTTTTAAATATTTTTATGATTTTTAAATAATTTATTAAAATATTATTTTCATAAAATATCAATAGTATCAATTTTGACACTATTCATTTATTTGACTTTAAAAAAAACCCACATAGGAGATAAATTAAAAAAATACAGTCCTAACATGTCTTTTTCACCTTTAAAATTCGTGGAGAAAATTAATTAGTTCATATGATATTTATTTTAGTATTTTTAAAACCATTTATATGATATTTTTGTTAATAAAATAATTTTCACATCACTATTGTGTCATCATTAATAATAGTTTTTAAATCTATAAAATTTATAACTAAATTCATATTATTTTGGTAATTATTTTATATTTCTAGAGAGTACCCATAGTTTATATTATCTCATAGTTATCCATATATTAAAATTAATATACTTATAAAAAATGAGATTCTGACATTTTTTCACATTACCTAATTACTATTACATTTATGTCATATTCATAGGTAAGTGGCCATAAAGTGATTCCATTTAAAAAAATAGATGATAAGGGTAGAATTTAGGCATCCAATAGTATTTTTACAGGTGTTAATGTAATTTTATAATAATAGGTTTACCCTTAATTACCTAATTTACCTTTAACCATGGTAATGCAAATAATTACCATAGTTACTATTCATAATGGCCAAAAATAAAAGTATCCTGTTAACATAATTTGGAACTAATGATTCCAAATATGGAATAAATTTTTTAAAATTCAAAACACAATAGTTGTAGTAATTAATTTAAAATTAATCTCCTTGTTGAAATGAGAAAATGAGTTTTAGAAAGTTAAAAAATTGCAATAAATTGAAATGTATTTAACTATGAACTCAATGTAAAATTAACGCTAATGATATACATTATGTTGAATAACAAAAAAATATTATATTTATAATTTGAAACCATTCAATATTATAATTTAACCATATAAATTATCATGATGAAAAAGTTGTTTTTAAATAAAATTTAGCGTATTTTTATAATTTATCATAACATGAAAGTTATCATAAAAAATATCAAAAATTTATCCTACGTAAATTTTTATATCCCGCTTTAATTTAAAATGTTTATGCTGTCAAATAAAAATAATTAATGTGTCAAAATATTAATTTAATATAGATTCCCAATTCAATGGTCTAAAATTAACCTTTTTAAAAATTATGTTTTATACATCAAATATGGGTTTTTGCATACCATTTGACTAAAATATCCATTGGGTGAATATCAAAAAACAATTACTAAGTATATAACACATATATATCTCATCAATTTCATTAGAAAATGTAATTCACTCAAAAATAAAAATATCTAATTGATTTATACTTTTATAAATAATTGATAGATAATGAATTCATAATGCATTTTCATAAGTTAGTTATAATTATTATTTCTAACATAATAGCTAGTCTATAATGATGATTTTATAATAAGTTAATCTTGTTGTTATTTTAAACTAATGATTTCCTGAAAAGAATGATACTGAAGCATAAAAATTATTTAAATAAAATATTTCATAAAAGAATATGGGTGTTACACATCACATTTCTTAAAACAACCACAAACACCTCTTGAATCCTCTATTTTCATCCCATTTGTTTTATGTGACAATAGTTGGGAGTCATTCAATATTGGATTAGTGTTTTGAGTATATTTCTTCTATTTTTTGTGATGCATCGTGTGACCAACATGGGTTATATGGGGGTTCACAAGCATTCCATGGAAAAATCTATTTGTTCATCCTTAGAGCACCACAAGGATTCCCAGGGAGCTTCACATGGAGAGGATGACAAGCCAAATGGAATTTTAATGATGAGTTAGACATGAATCTATGGACTCACAGTATCTAGCAGGGTCTGTCACATGTTCTTAAACAATCGTGACCATTGTTTTCCCAATCTGTTTTAATTCCCATTATGTGACAAAGGTCGGGAGTCACATGAGGGTGTGCATGTAATATCCCTAATTTTTACTCTATTTCTTTGATGGCTTCTCACATGACCAATATGGTTCATATGAAGGTGAACAATCATTTTATAGAAAAAAACCATTTATCTTTCCCTTGAGCATCATGCTGTTTCTCGGTCATGTAAGGAGAATTACACATGGAAAAGATGAAAATCCAAAGGGTTTCTCAAGATGTTCCAGATTGGTTATTAGGGACTCATAGTGTCCCACATGTCTTTAGGGGCACGCTGCATGTCTTTTAGTGTCTGTGAACCCCTCTCATCTCCTCCCCTTTATCTCCTTCGTTTTATGCGATGAAGGCTCTAAGGTATTGTGAGTTGGATTAGATTTCACCGAGGGATTTAATTCCTTCAAATTATGATATGTGCATAAGATTAATGGCCACTGAATATCTCTTCCTTTAAATATCATCCCTACTCATTTTCAAAGGGTTTCAGATGATTTTTCATGTGCTTTCCAATGACAAACCATGACACCGGGAGCACTCATTATATTTCCACCCTATAGCCATTAGTTGTCTGAAGAACATTCTCATCAGTAGGAGAGTTTTTTAATGGGGGATTCATGAGACTTCCCAAAGGTTATGCTCTATGTGTGAATACTTCTCATGACCTTGAAATGGACACCCAATCGCGAGTTCTTTAGAGGGTACACAATTATTCGACCACCCTATTAGTCCCTATTTTTGTGGGGAAAATGACACCCATATTCAGTTATTTATTCCTTTGTGATTTTTACAATGATTATTTGGTGGGTTTCAATAAAGATAAAATGATTCTCAAAAAAATGTATAAATTTAGTGAAGTCAATACTTAGAATGTTATTTACTCTCTAACCCTAAGTCATAAGATGCTTTACCAATCTTGATGTTCTCATAAATCATGAAAACACTTTTGATAAAATATTTTAATGAAATGAATGAATTTTAAAAATTGTATTAGTTCTAGGAATTAAGTAAATGTTTTCATCAGATCCTGAAGTATTAGGAATATAATTTTTAAGCCTGAATGAGTTATAGATGATGAGGTTTGAAAAATTTCAATGTTTCATAGTGGATTTTTCATCATAATGAGAAATTCGGTGTAATAATAATTCCATTGTAAACATAATTCCATCATTATGAGGATTATATCATACTAAAGTTGATGAATTTCCTTCGGACTAACTTAGATAAGGAAAGTTAATTGAACTACCTCTAAGGAGGAAAGTCAATCAGACTGACTCTGAGAAGTAAAGTTAATCGGATTGACACTAAGGAGGAAATTCAATCATACTGGCACTGAGAAGGAAAGTCAATCATACTGACTTTGAGAAGGAAATTCAATCTAAATGAATCTAATGATGAAGTCAATCAGACTAAATCTGAGAAGAAAATTTAATCAAACTAACTCTAATGAGGAATTTTAATTGGAAATCAACTAAGGAAGGTCCATAGTAATGAGATGAGAAAGTTCCATTGTAATAAGATAAGGAATTTCCCTCATAATGAGCTGAGGAAGTTCTGTCATACTAAATAAAATATAGGAATTTCTAGATTTCAATTACTAAGATGACTCAAGATGATTCAAGAAGGTTCCAGAAGAGTTGATGTTTTCAAACAAGAAGTTCAAATATGACTGGATTTCTAAGGTTTTTGAATTTCAAGTAGCATGAAAAGTTTTTAAGTTTCCTACTTTTTCAATTATGGTATGCCAATAAATAGATGCACCGTACCTTCATACTTTTAAACCTTTTCAAGTGTGAAAAATGTGGAACATTACCAAGTTTGTGTAAGAGTTACTTTTAGATAAAGATATCATTAGATGTTAGATAAGTGAACGTTTTATTACTAGAATAAGGAATATCTTACTAATCAATTGAATAGAGTTTGAAAATATATTCATCATACTGAGTCCATTAGACCCTACCCCATGGGACTGAGAGAATAAATCCTAGCCACATCGAACTAAGGTTTCAGATAGATATTTGTTATAGAAGACTGTAAAAATTATTTATACATTTTTGGGGCTCATTATTTGTAAGAAAACATTGTAAACTGATGGGATTCAGTATAATAATTCCTATTTTGAGATAGTAGGTGTCTAAAAATAGTTGATAGAAATTTTATTCACTTCTTCATTATAGTGAATTTCTATAGACCCATAAGAGTGGATATAGTAAGGATGTAGGTTCTCTAACTGAGTCTAAAACTTTTAAATCTCAAGTTATTTTCTTTCTTTCCTAAATTTTCATGCATGAGTATTTAATAATAGATTATATGGTAATGAACATTAAATTTTTTTAGGGTTTTTGTTTCTAAAAGTATTCAAACTTATAAAAATTTAACAGATAATTCAACCTCCACCTCTCAGTTTTTATTAGATCCTTTAGAACATAAAATATCATAGGATAAGGAGAAATATCCTTTAGGAATTCCATTAACCATAGCCTAAATTCTAATTGATTTGAAAAAATAGATAATCGTGTCTAAAAAATCACAAAAACCATGCCTATGAATTAATTTAATCATAAAATAAAATGAAATAGTATCAGAGGCCTCCATAAAATATATCTTGATATAAATTCTTCCATTTCTAATAGTATTCCTCATAAATAAATTCATTCAAAAGTAGTGAGAAGAAAATAATTTATTTTTCTTGCTTGAACAAAAATGCATTGATCACAAGAAATAAAAATTATACCATGTTATTTTATTTCCAAATTTAATGCTAAAGGTCTGTAAATTGTACACCTTAAATTCCAAAAAACCAAATTTTTAAAAAATACTAAATTTTAACCTAAAATTTTATGTTTATGCATTTATTTATTTATTTACTAAAAAATAGGGTATTGTAACTATCCCCTGTATAGATGGCACAACCCAACCAACTGGGACCCCTCCTTGGCTAATGGTATGTAGATGGTTCCATCCCAAGCCAGCATCTATTAGGTCAAGGGTAAGTGGATAAAACCAAGGAGGGATTTTAAACACATACGAGGCCATAGACTAATGAATCTATATATAACTACATATATCTTGAACAATATAAAACAATATATTAATAAATAGAATAATAAACAGTAATGTAATTTGAATATGACACAGACTAACTATAAAATAGTAAAATGATAAATATAACACTATATAGTGGGAGAAAAAATATGATCCCATTGTTCTAAAATAGATAATGACCTTGAATATCTATAAAATCTTAATCTTTGTGATACTACAGCTCCTAACATGAACATCATCAAAAACCATCGACCCCAATCACCATAATGTTGTTGATTCTCCATCCCCATATTTACTGAAATCACCACCAAAATATGTATCATATTCATAGACACAATATTTGTGCAAATGATGCTCATGTAAAGATGAGTACAATAATACCGAGTAGGATAGGTAGGGAACAAAATTAAGGAGTAAAGTTGATAGTTAACTCAAAACTCAATAATAAGGGATATGTAGAGAAACCAAAGATAAAAAGGATATGCTTTAAGTATAGGGAATGCTAGGATAAAGGGGAATTGAATCATCATAACTCCACTCCACTAAGGACATTCCTCTAGGGATATAGAGACACTCGATGAGTAATTATACTAGAGAAACATAAACATTTTATCACTCATAGCTTCCATGTTATCTCTCTATAGTTGTAGTTGGGATCCTATGCCTCAATAAGATGGGTATATTAGTTTAAGGGATAACAACCCTTATAGAGGTCATAAACCTCATTGGGGGAAGTGTGTGTTGGTTGAGAAGGTTAATTTCACCATAGATATTTTACCCACGCTCCATCACATAGGATGTTTACCTAATCCATTAGTCTTATGGGGTAATTTTACTTTATTGAGATAAAGGGGTACTGACCTGAGGCCCAAAGTGAATATAATTAAGGTTAGACACCCTAAATCATTTAAGAGATACTCAATCCTTAAAAATTATCGAAGGACCCAAATACTGATATTAATAGGATTTTAAGGGGTTGTCGACTCTATGCCCTCCCGGAATGCGTCACCCAAACCATGTCGCGGTTTCTTTAGATCTAAGTTATGTAAACTATCAAAAAAACATTTCTTATAGTATGTTATGAGTAAGAGGATTCCATAATCATATCATACATGGAAAAATATTAAAATAGATGATCTATGTTTCCAATTCCAACACCTAGGTGAGATGATATAAAGAATATCACAACTCTTTCAATACATAGCATGTACTCTTCTAAAATAGTTTCTAATCCTCAAACTGAAGTTGGGAATATAGTTATCATACAACCATAGTTCCTTAATATACCCTAATAGAGGGATAAATTAGGGTTTCATGTTTTTTCATCATTGACCATATCATATTTTCACATTGGAAACAATACATAAACATATCAATCTCAAGAATACATAATACTCAGATAAAAAATGTAATTACAGTGAGACGATGCATTTATTTGGTTCACAACAAAAGGATACTCCAAGGATCATATTTAGATAGTGTTTAATAGTACCATTATATATTATTAATACCTATAGATGATTATAATTTTTTAAAGAGTGTATGTAAATCCAAGGGTCACACTCCCTATACCCTTATACACTAACAAATATAGTGGAGAGTTATAAAATATTATCTGTGACAATCATCACTCATAAGGAATATTTATAAATATAAACACAAAACCAGTATGTTTTTTATCATTATTAATCTATCAACTTCATCGAATATAGATATTATATAAAATCATCACATCTTTAGTAAATTATCTTTATATTTGGATGTGTAAAATATTTTCTACACTTGTTTCTTAATTTATTATCCTAATATAAATGATTGAATATTATTAATCAACCCCAATGAATTTTTCACATATACCCCACTGATTGGGTCAAAAAAACTTCATTTAATACTAAATTTACTTTTTTATAGTCAACCATAATCTTATAAAATTAGAGATTACTTCGAATCTGGAAAACGTTCAACAATTTAGCTTATCACAATACGCCATTTTTTAATTGCAGTGTGATGTATATTATAAAATCTAGATTGTGACTTTAGATATAACATTATGGAGTTAATTTCAATAACTAGATCCTAAAAAATAGGGTTTAATCTCTTTAAAAATTCTGATAAGATCACATAATGATCTCATAATATTTCTAATGATATGGTTGTTTTGTTGTGTTGTGATATATCTCATGGTGTAAGGTTTCTCTCTTCCTCAAACCAAGTTCCCATTGATTTATACCTCATGTTAACCTCTCATACTGAATCAAAAAACATTGTGGCATGAAAAATCATATCACCTTCACTGTTACATTGTTGTATACATACTGTGGAATAAACCAATCATCTATTATAAAATATAATCATACCGATTTTTCGTGGACAAAAGATGTTATACAAGCCATTACCCACATCCTATAATTTTAATCATATGTATCACAAATTAGGTTGTGACCACATATTTTGTAGCATGATCACTTAAAATATATTAAGTACAAGTTCACTGAAATTCCATATGGTCTTCATTGTGGAAATAACCTACTCTGTAAAAAGTGATTAGTTCCCTTTCTTGATGACTTTACAATACTTATACCGAATAATTTTTACCCAATCACCATCACATTAGGATAAATTCCATTGCATAATGATTTTTTCACTTCACAAAAAAAATTACTTAAACTTCCTCAAAGAACTTCCAAACATCTCCAAGAAACTACATGTCTTAGTTCATGTAAAATACCAACAATATCACTTTATTTTAGACATTATTGTCATTAAAAACCACCCTTTATTGAAAATGGACATCTAGAAATTTATAATATCCTAGACCAACACCCTTAGTTCAAAAATTATTCCACTTTGGGTTTTTGTTAATTAAAATGTATTTATACTCTATTTAAAGCACAAAATACTCTTGAAAATCAAAACAATAATGGATGTAATCTTCTTCCATTGTATGCATACATAAGTTATGTTTTATCGTACACAATAACATATTAAGAGTGATAGACATTCCATCCAGACATACCTTGTCAAATAAGACATTAAAACCTATTAAAACTAATGGTTAAACTATAAAATATCCCAAAATATTTCATTAATATCATCCCATATATAACTCATTTAAGATATCATCTCCATGGTATATATATCCTCCTGTTTTGAATATCAATTAAATTACAATTATCTTCCATCATTATATTTCTAACCATTTTAAAGTAAATTGAATGTTCAATGACCTAAAAACACCATAATATATGTTATACATTATATATTGATAGGTAGATTGAATTTTTAAAACCGCCTCAATCTAAGGGAGTTTGATGAATATTATGGTGTAATCAATGCTTCACAAATGTCAGTGTGTCAAATGTTTTGGTGAATATGTCAAAAACTTATTTATTATTGCAAATATGATCTATCTTGATTATTTATTTCTATAATTTATTTTTATAAAATTAATATTGGATCTTGACATTTTTAATGTATGAATGTTTTAAAATATTCCTTTTTAACAAAATTACAATATTTATTATCACAATATCCCACCATGGTAATATTCATATCCTCTCTAAGATCCTCCAGTTGTCGCTCCAACCATTCTAGTTGAGTATATTATTTTTTTGAGATGTTCTAAACTTCAAAATTTCCAAGGGATATGATTTACTACTTCTTTCTAAGACATACATTTCACTCTATCCTAATAATTAATTCTCCCCCACTTGTGTATTTTCTATAAAAAACATCTCTAGGTCAATATTCATCTGAGTATGGATATAGATCTTGATCATTACCTAGAATATAAAACTAACCATAGTTTAGTTTTACTTGAATATAAATCAAAATCCTTTTGACCTAAGTAATATATTATCATTTTTTCTACACTACAATCAAGCATCAAAAGTTAAAGAAATTTTTAATCATGTCTCAATGAAGATTCAGATCTACATTCATTCCAACATAATGTTTTCCACACTTGGTTCCAACTAAAATCATTGTTAAAACAAGATTACTATCATGTATTTCAAAAAAAATTGTTTTTATTTCACATAGGTATCTTGAGAGAAAAATTAATATCCCTCCTTTTGATTTACTTTAATCCTAATAAATAATGTGAGTTATCCAATCATTAACATTTCAAACTCTAAAATTAATAATCCAAATATTAATTCCATTTTATTGTCTTAGTACCTTCGAATATGATCTCATCATCATAAATGATCACCATAAAATTTTCTTCCATGGTCAAATTCACATAAATATTTCCTTAAAAACCACATATTTTAAACTAAATATTCCTCAATAAAGAGATCAAATGATCAAACCAAGACAAAAGAATTTATTTCAAGCTATACAAAACCTTTTTTAACCAGTAAAATTTTGACTCATCATCACTAATAAGAAAAACCATTGATTTTTATAGAAAAATCATGTTTGATAACTCCCTTTATGAATTATATTTTGTTATGAATTTGGTAGAATTTAAATTTTATTTAAATATTTATAGTCTAGAATAATCTTATTTCCTCAAGTCTCTCTACATGTGTGGATGATTCTTTTATTTCAACTCATTTCACATGAACTAACCTATGTATACCATCCTCACCTTGTTTTTAAAAAATTTAAAATTTAATGAAACTTATTATTGAAAAACTACTTGGTTCTAATGATGTTATGGTCAATTATCCTCTTTATAATCTCCTAATTTATAATTTTCTCTATTTAATCAAACTTCATGGTCATATAATTAACCTGTGGTTAATCTTTCACTACTTATTCAATTTATAGAGGCTTTATTTAATACAATAGAACAATTTTCTCAATACTATTCATCCTTTTGGTTTTTGTTAGTGTAAAATTATCCCGAATTATATTTTATTCACCAATATAAACTTGTTTATTCTTTTATTGAGTTGATTATAGACTCTCTTTAACAGTTTCTTCATCAACAAATTCTACCTTTGAATCCTATTCACATGTTATATTATGTGAGACACCATAGTTTTTATCTCTCCCATCATCATAATCACAAACTCAAATCAAATATAGGACTCTAATTTTATTTATATATTATTCATTGAAAAATATTACATTATTTATTTCTGGTACCTATATAACCACTTCTTGAATCCTTTATAAGCTTTACTCTTGAATGACTTGCCTAAAAATATTACTTCATCATCTATATCTATGTACATACTTTATTTTCTTCTTTGTTTTAAATTCATTACTTTCTTCATAACACTTTAAATTGATTTATTTTATCTTCATTATAATCCATATTTCATGTGGTGTCTTATTTACTCTCGGGCATAGAATTTCCTAAAACTATGAGCAAACTCCCACTTAAATAGCCTCTTTATAATAGTATCGAGAGATGTAATAGTCAAAGAGAATTGTTTTTTCACATTATTCACCATTTAGATACCCTTTATTTGAAACCATTTTATTATGGTGCTCTTATGGATGAAATATCATATCTAATTTCATGATTCTCTATATAACCTTCCACCTCACTGAAAGTGTACTCTATATCATTTTCTAATTGTAAAATTTTTATTTCTATTGTGGTTTCATTTTCATCTCTCTTATGAATGTTATTCATTAAATTAATTAATTATATTTTTTCCTTCATAAACATGATGTTACCTGTTATAAAATAATCATTATCAAATGAGATGAATTATTTTTCCCAAAATGTTCTATGAACCTTCATAGGACCACACACATCGGTGTGGGTTAATTCTAAGAGATTTTATGTACACTAATTATTTATTCAATAGATATATATCACCATATTTTATCTTACACAAGTTTCATGGGTATTATATTTATCATCACTCATAATTGATATGTCAACTAAAACCTTTAACACTGAAAAAATTCAAGGATTTTCTAGTTTATATGTTCGAGCATTTTATTCCATAGATCATTCTCTCCTTCCACCATAAGGATAAATTTTTTCTCATTTATATCCACAGGGTAAAACATTCTATTTTTTATCTAACCATTCATTAATAATTCATGGAATTTTCTTTGATAAATAATCTCAATTTATAGAACATTATTTCAAGTCTTGTGTGAGAAAGTTGGATAACACTCAAAAAGTTATTTCATAGATCATACACATAAAGGACTCTCATATTTTTAAATTCATATCTAGTTATCCTAATATTTCCACTTATTTTAATTTTTAATTCTCATTAATTTCCAAAAAAAATCATTCATTCATAACTTCACTTTATTAAATAGATTTATGTTTATAGTCATTTGTGATGAAAATCCAATTTTAATGATTCATGTGGCCTTGTTATTTATTGGTTTGAGTGTAATTTATTCCAATAGATAACTATAATTATTATTATTTTTCATTCAAGAGTTTCCTTGTTATGTTAAGGCACGAAATAGAGCCTCATAATTTGTTTTAGCATTAATAGTATAGATTTATTCTTCTTCTTTTAAAGAGGAATATATATATTTCTCAATAAAGTTATATTTGGTTAAATTTTATCTGTTTTATTTCCATAGAAGTAATTTTGACACCTCTTTACTATAATAAAATGTATTATGATATAATTTAGATTAATGGTAACAATAACTAAAAAACGTGTCCCTTTTTAATGTATAGGATATGATATCATCATCAAATGTTGACGGTCAGGACCATCTCCTCTCAATAAAATATATAAATCCCTATAATAATTCATTTTTTAACCAAGATAGCCATAAAATTGACACTTTGATTATGAAAATAACTTTTCTCCATCTCTACACAAGTTCATGACCATTGAGGGAGTTTTTTTATAGACCCCTAATGTCTGAGATACATCTACAAAAAAATTTACCCTTCCCCTTTGTATCTAGTCCTCATATTTTTGGTAGTTCTATATCAAAACCAATATTGAATTTACCTGTGTTATTGGTTCCTTTTTCATGCATAATTTTATTGGTTCTTTTTATTCCATGTTCATCCCTATAATATGGTTTTTCATTAGTAAATATTTCAAATGAAATTTATTTTTACCACCATAAATTGTTTTGTTATATTCAAGTTTCTTTTACAATGAAACAACTTAAAATTCAATGGATTAAAAACTTTTTCTATATTATTCAATAAACATTTTAAGTTCATAAGTCATCTTAACTTGATATTAAATTTTGATGTTAAAATTAACTACCTTTTAAGATATATCTTATTAAGATTCATGTTCCTCCACTAATTTCACTATTTAGGCAATCAAATCTTTGTGTTTGTTAATATCATTATATTATTCCTTTATAACCCCTCAAATTGTTCTTTTCTTTTATTTAGCATCTAACTCTTCAGGTTCCCCTTCATGTTCAACCTTCAAGTTAATAACACCGTCTTATTGATCATCTTACTCAATTTCATATTTACATTTATAAACCATTTACATCATTAAATATTCCATATCTAAAATATATTTGACGAAAATAACCTTCAATACATTCCCCCTCTTCATCTTATTCTTTAGTCATCGTGTTTTCCCAGAAAAAACTTTTCACGAATGAGTTTACAAATTTAAAATTTTATATTAGGGGAGACATTATCCAATAATTTGGAATGAGATCATATTCCAGATATTCATAAAGATTCCTAGGACACCTTTTTGTAATGTGTTCTATCTTCCCATAGTTAAATCACACTAGTGGTGACTTTCTATAGAATATTTATTTACCTCACTTGAATTTTCATTCCACCCATAAAAAATATATCACTTTCATATTCATGTATGTTTAAATAATCCTGAGGTTCAGACTAATACAGATATTAATATGAATTATCCTTTAATGAATTAATTGATTTTCATTCTGGTTTTACATGTATGTCATAACTAAACATCATTCTATAAGGATAATAAATTGATAATTTCACAAAATCACTTTATTTATGAGATGATATTTTTAGATTATAGAAAGTTGGATGCCACTTAAAAGTCATATTCATAATTTAAATAACCTTTATTTCACCACTGAAAAAAGAAAAATGACATATATCCTCAATTAGAAGATTAAATAAACCATAAATGATTTCTCCTTGTCTCATTTTTATATCAATGAATATATTATGAAGTGATTTTAAGTTAAACTCCTTAACATTGCTATCCCCTTCATAAATGTTGGAATGTTTATCCAAAAAATTATGTGTCAATATTCAATTAATCACCATTATATAAATATTATTTTAAAGTGATTCAGATAATTAGTTTTTTACCTTTACATCATCATTGATAAATTTATTATCATATTTAGTCATTAATTTTTTCCTGAAATCAATTATATGAACTCCTTTCCCCATGGATGATTAATATTAATTTTTGAGATATTATAGATGGGATATCATTTGATTCTTACATATTTGGTAGTTTCACCCATCAAATAAAAGATATTGTTTTTTATTGGTTTTATTTTCTAAGTTAAAAAATCAAATATGATAGAATCATTTTGATTAGAATTTGAGGTTATAATACCACTTGTTACAACGACCACAACCAAAAATACCATAAGATTGGGTCTAATTAGAGTGTCTATTTTCGTTCATATGTGACCAAATCCTATTCTCATGTTTGAAAGAATGATTAGAACATATAAATATTAAACTTGCCCAAGAGTCAAATACAAAATGTAAATGCAGTGACATGATGATTTTACTTGGTTAACCACTAATTCATACTCCAAAGAGCATACTCTGATTCTGTTTCAAGGTACTAGAGTATATCACAAATAATTATAGATAATTGAAAATTTAGAAAGGTTCCACTACTAATCCAAGGTTCACTCTATTGATCATGTGAATGAAGTTGTTACTGTGATTTGAAGTTGAATAATTTTCCCCTAGATTTGGGGTGTTTATATGGGGAATAATAATTAGATAAGAATAAGTGTGTGTGGTTCTTGTGTTATATTTTGTTTTAAATATATAAATCTAGTTCAAACTCATGTGTTAAATTGTACTTCATTTCAAGTGAAGTTCATTCAAATGTTCTAGAGTGTTTGATGGTGTGTGGTTGTAATTTGCAGAAGTTTAGAGTTATTTGGAATTTTTTTTCCATTGAGTTGAATTTGTTCTAAAATAAGGTTAAGTCTGCAATATGTAAAAGTATTTTGACTCTATATGTAAGAGAAACGTTTTAGAGAAGATATAAAATTAACAAAGTAAAACCCTCCATGATCCACTATTACATAAACGTAACTCTGATATGGAGTTTGGAAAATTGAAAATGACAAAAAAGCTTCCATGTATACATAATAGAATATCTAAATAGATTAGTGGAAATTTGGAAAAGCCTATGAGGAAAAAAAGTAAATTTTTTAAAAGGTAAAGGTTAGTCTGATAATATATATATTTCATTATGTGTTAATGAGAATGTATAAAATTATTTTAATAATACATAAATTTAGTTTTAAGGAAATAGTATATATGTAAATGTTATTAATTTAATATATAATGTATATTTTAAATTTTCTTCTGGATATGTAAGATTCGTTTTAAGAATACATAATGGTCACAATAATGTATAGAGTGATACATGAAGGTACTAGACATGGTTAAATTTTGAGACTTCTAGAAGTTAATAGGGATTTATAGATGTTAAGAGGAGGCTTCATAAGAACTGTCCCCAAAAGATAAGGATAATTTAGAAGAATATATATAATGATAAAAAATTTATTCTTTTGTGGAATAAATATCATGAAAATAAATCATGATACAAGTTTTGGAATAATATGGCTTATGACACAAATATATTTATTACATCATGATTAAAACCATGGGTATATGACTATAAGGTCCTGAAAACATCACAAAGGGAAGAAAATACTCCCAAAAGCACTTTTCTGAGGAAGGAAAACATTCTTACAAGTCCAGAAAAGTAAATCTATGCATGTTGGGGTGAAAATTTGAGAATAAAAATGAAGAAATCAAATTTTGTAAAGGGTTTTAGTGTACTGCATACCATCACCGAGAATGGTTCGCGGGGCACATGAACCATGAACCATCAATACGCGGAAGGACCCGCAAGGCATTGTCCTGTGGGGCAATGGCCAATAAACCCAGGATGTCACAAATGATGTTGTTGGTGAAATAGATCATAGAAATTCTATTCGCAAACTATCCTAAAAAATAACTAGTTCACGAATAAATCAAGATGGTAGAGTTCTATGAACCACATCTTTCAATCCATATCCTCTGCAAAACCTGGTTGACAGAGTCTTTCATGGGTTGAGATATATCTTAATGGGATTCCAAAAATGGTGCCACATGCCCAAAGATACGATTTCTACAGTGCTCTATAAAAGAATCTCAAGAGTAATTGAAAAAGGAAGGATATAGATATGGGTGGAAGAGAGCACTAAAGAGACCTTAGATGCTAGAAGAGGGAGTTTGGATATAGAGAAGATTCTGAATTCGGTATCAAATCATCAATGATTTGAGAACTGAGAACCCCTTTTTGTAGGCATAACTAGTCGTGAACCACAAAAATAAGGAAATTAACAATAATTGGTGAACCGCAAACCAAATTTGTGTAATCACAAACCCTAAATCCCACACAGATGAATCCCACTTGAACCACAGGCTCCAGGACCCTTCTTTAATTCAGCACTATGCATAGTGCATATATATACGGATCTAACCCTATGTTTTGTACTGAATTAGTATGCGCATGGAACCTAGAGTGGCATGGTGAAACACATATGGGACCACATACCACTTTGGTATGTGGTGGTCCATAAACACGTCTGTGTACTAATTCGGTATGCGGATGACCCCTATACCTATATAGTATTATGCTGTGCACAGCTTCCCCCAACCCACATGAGAAAACATTACGCGGAATGGGGTGTATTTGGGTGTCCCTTATTCCAACACCAATAATTCTCCTCCATTACCATCCATCCCTCCATAGCTTTCCATCAAAAAGTCCTCCAGCATCAGGCCAAAGCCTCCTCCAAATCCACTGAACCCATGTTATCATATCATTGGGCGCACTGGTCCTTCTTTCTGAATCGACATACCTAAGTTAACCGAGGTCACGAAGGTTGTCCCCACAATGATTTGGACCCTCGTAATGTCTCTAAGTTCACAATCCCAAGGTAACTTGAGGACGGATTTTGGGATACCAACCTGAACCTCTTCATTCTTAGGTTTATGGGTAACCACTAGCCTTTCCCTTCAATGAGCGTCAGTGACAAGAAAAAAGGTCACTCTTTCATTCCCATTTGATCAGGAATGATGCTTCTCCCCTTCCCCAAAACCTGTAAAACAGAACTCCTCTAGAGGTAAGCCCCTTGACCTTTATGGGTGGTTTCACTCTTCACCCTCTTCACCTCAGCTCGGGACATGTCTAGATAGATCACCAAGATATCATTATCTTGGAAATCAACATGGATCAGGATTGCATGCTTAAAGCTCCCATTTCCCTCTCCGGATGGGCTTGTAGCCACGACCTCTTCCACCATCGTCGTCCTTTTTTTTCATCAGTGGAGAAGAGAAACTATAACTTTTTTGAATCTTTCACATCCTCTTGTTTCTCACACCGAGCATGAATTACATGGGCTTAGGGGTTTGTGATGATACAACATTATCAAACTCAAAAAAAACTACGATAACTTTGATTCTTGTTCCTACCAGGATATGTAGGATGCCTACTTGAAGGCCAGAGCTCAAAGGGGTGTCATTCCAAATATTTCACCCAATTATGCCCCCAACAATTGGGCCTCCTCCTAGGTGTAATCCACAATCTAAATTAACTACATGAAATATTATTCTCACCATAATTGGGATACATATGATGTCTATCTATAGCCCGAGCTCAAGGGACATTCTCCTTAGAAGTTAGTCCTGATATAAATTTCCAACAAATTTGAAAGGGATTCCTTATAGTTGTATGTCCTAATAAACGAACTATTTTGGCTCTGATTCGTCTTTAGAAGATATGTTGTAAGACCATATTGTGGGCCCAACACGAACATAAAACCACCTTTCCTCCCTCCTGGATGATGATAAACTCTAGAGTATCTCATTTCATGGCTTCAGTCAGCATTGCCTCCATATAATCCAATCCTTATATATCCATGATTATCTTGTAACCCTGGGGTATCCCATGGATACACTCTTTGGGAATTATGTGAGGATTCCTGAACATATGAACATGGATTAAAACTATAAGAGAGTCCTATAATAGGGAATAATTCCCCCCAAAAGGGTGTGATGAGACCGACCTCCCATCCTCTCGACTAATGGGGTCCTTAAGTACAATTGGCCAAATCATCATCCAATAAGCGGCTACCTTTTGAAATAAGGTCCATGAATCATGGATTCCAAGGCCCTTGGGTATTTTTGGCTCCACAAATAAACTCTTTGGAGACCATACAAGGAAATAATATCCTAGGATGATTGATTTAACAAATAATTAACCCCTACAATCGCCCACTGCGACCATTCGACTGTGGAAAATCATTCATAATACAAAATGGATAAACTACCAAGTCCCCATGGGGTCCATCCAATTCCCCCCAAAGGATAATGATGTGTATCATGCCAAAACAAAAATGGATATGTAAAAGTCTCCATAATAAAAGAAAAATTCTTATCACTTGTCATACCATTTTTTCATATCCCCAATCACCCACATTGGTTCAAAACAAAAATGCTGAACCTGATTTGAATCCTCATCCGAGGTAGGGGTTCTACCCCACTCAAGCCCCTTAACCAAATAAAAATGAAGGGGGATAAGCCGAATCTTCAAATATGACTATGATAAAGAGATGCTACTTTTGTGGTTTTTTTGTATTTATATGTCATATATATCGTAGGTTTCTAGAGAAACCTTCGATCCAAATGACATCTCAATAACCAATGTAGACACAAACCTCAGTGATCCCATAGGCGGTTAAGGCCCCAATGAAGAGTAGGAAAGCCTCTCAATCCTAGCATATTCAACACTGGGTATCCAATATGTTGATTAGGGAGTACCATAAAAATGGTACTCTCCCCACCGTGGAGGCCACAAGACAGGCCCACCAATTTGAAAAATATCACCAACCACCTCTTCAACTGCAGCCGGCACCCCATCACAATGAATTACCATTGGTCATCTCGAACCATTTCGAGAGAATGTACCCAAAAAATGACAAAAAGTACCTCTCTTATCTTAGGGAGGTAGATGAATTCAATGTTGATGACATCATCCTAACTGCACAGGGGTCTTACTCACAGGACCCTTCCGAAGAGTGTTACTATCAACACCGGGTAACTATGTTTCCTTGCTCCGAAGAGGATCTTGTGCTGAGGTAACATTCTGAAGTCCAAAGGAAACGGGCCCCTCGATCCACCCACTGAGGGCAGAAAACATATAAATAGATGTAGGTAATCACCCTGATTTTTGAGGAGGAAACCCACCATACCAATGCGGCAACATTTAATGGGAATACAAACAACTCTAACCCCTCTACTCGAGACTTCGATAGATATAGGGTAGAAAAATACAATCATGTGCACATTACTACAATTTCTCGCCAGTATTACCATGCATAAAGAGAAGAAAATTACATGTACATGAAAATATCTGTTAATGTACAAAAATATCATCATCCAAATAGGACAGATTCTAGCTAAATATATGAATAAATACCCGATGATTCACATCAAGACCGACATCCAAATATGGAGGAAAAGAAATATTGGCAGATTTAAATTCCTACGGATGCATAAGAAGCCCATAAGTCAAATACAGCATCAAGCGAGCCGATACAACTTCGTGCACATAAATATAAAGACCAATAGTCAAATATGGTGGCCACTAGAGAAGACAACGGGTGGCAGACCCATTACTCCTTTCTAAAATAGGATAACTCTCGGTATCCACTAGAAACCTATGGAGGACCGAATTAATCATGAAATCCTATTCTGACATCAGAGTGGGACTTCATACCCATTCCAGCAAAATAAGTATCTCAACACATCCAGACTATATCTTCCAGACATGTCAAGACATCATTGTGTTAGTAAAAAAATGAGGATTTGGGCCCAAAACCCGGTCACCTTGGGTGTCGTGATTCATCCACAAAATCAAGTAATCACTTTGGAGAAGATATTCATCCTTACTCCCAATTAGAAGGGAAAACAGTAATATCTCACGATCCAAGGACAACAGGATCGGGAACAAATACCCATTCCAACTGGGGGCGCCAACCCAGCGTGGTGTCTGCTCTAGGTCATGCATATATCCCAGCCAAAACTAAATATTTCCATTGCCATATCCTAGTGTAATCATGAGAACCAAAAAAACATGGACCTGTATATGAATTCCTTCCCCCAAAAAAGATGGCCTCAGTTGCCCGCAAGAGAGCACCCAAAAATGAAATGCGCCAAAGGCAACTGAAAAAATAAGAGCATATACGTGATTCTTCCCTGATGGAAGAAAGAGTTCTTGATGCCCTCAAATATATATCAATATAGTCTCAAGATCCTATCAATCCAATACCAACTTATGGAAGTGGAAATAGTCGTTGTGAAGGCCCTCCCCACAATATTGCTACCAGTAGCTATGAAGGCCCTCCCTAGAGCACCCACGATGACTTAATCCAGGGGATAAGAATTATCAATTACGAGATCCTATCTCATGATATGTGTTAGAGTATCCCTCCCATTGATAATAATATTAGACAATAATAAGGTCCTCCCCTTGTTTTCATCTTCTCTAATGGTCCTCCCCAGAGTATACACTTTAGATATGCTTCTCCCTATATTTGAACATCAAGTCATGATGGTAGTCATCACCATCATAAAAAAAATTATGAATTCCCTACCTACAATGGAAGTTTCTTTGAATGCCCTCCCCATTGAAGAATCAAGCAATGTGAAGGTCCTCTCCTCATTAGAGTATGTCATGAAGGCCCTCCCCTGGATGTAAACTATTGAAATTCTCCCTGTAGCCTGATATCAAGATTTGATTGTAGTCCTCGTCATCATAGAAGTCATCGAGAAGGTCCTCCACTTACTGATATCAAGCTACAAGTAGGTCCTTTCCTTACTGTATCCGTCCCTAAAATTCCTCCCCAAGGTATAAGTCATAGGGACATTCCTTGTGATCAAGCATCAAGTTGCAATGGTAGCCCTCACCATTTTATAACTGATTGTGAATGTCCTCCCTACAATCAAAATTTGCACTAGAAATAAGGTCCTCCCTTTTCAAGAAAAATTCGAGAAAACCCTCCAATGTTAAGGCTCTCAGAAATATAGGGTCAGACATGTCAGACACTCCATCTATGGAAAGTGATATCCTTTCTCAACTAGAGTATGGTTTGAGGCCATGATCATCTTACGAGCCACCCTCACACTTCTCACATATCAATAAGGCACCTTAAATCCATATTCCTTAGAACGAAATCATTAAGAAGCAGAAAATATGGTCATATCAAGTAGAGGAGTCCCCAAAATAACAACAACATGATATGTTACTCGTGAGAAGACAACTAGCTAAGGATTATATACCAGTGATGTATTGGACAATGACCACTTATCACATTGACATACCAAGGGATTTTTTTTAGGAATGTATGAATAAAATTCACCTAAATATATAGAAAAATCTTTTCCAGCTAAAAGAAAATTTATTTCCCTATGAAGGGTATGTAGACCATGTCATTATACACTGAGAGCTTTGCCATCTAATCGACCTAGAATCCCTCCCATCTACAAGGTGGCCAAAATTAGAAAGGTGAAAGAAAAACCTTGAACTATTCTACCTCCAAACACTAAACAAATTGTGTTGTCTCATCGGTGACACTCTATTTGAAGTTCATATATGGGGATGAGGATAACATGGAGCTCTTCACTTCACCCTACATCTCGTCCATCAGACCTCATTGGAAATTATTGTTTAAATTTCATTACCTAATGGAAGTAATAAAATAAAATACATTCTTAGGAAAGGTGGAATGATCAATAAGAACTGGCCTTGATTAAGTCTCAAAAGAATATGGCCCGGCATGATAAAATGATCAAGAATATTTTGATTAAAGAAACCAATAACATCCTTCCATCTTCCCTCATAAGGGAATCCATACAACAAATAATTAGCATGTCCTAAAAAGAAAATAAATCCCATGAAAATCCAGCGCCATACTCATCTCACACCCATATAGGAGTGCGTGAAATCAAGAAGGTGGAAATAGCAATAGCTACCACTATGATATGGGATCATTACAATCCTGCCATGCTAGGGGAATTTTTATCTCAAAATTCCATCATTAGACCAACGAATCTTGGACATAGTGAGTCAACATAAGAATGGGTGTAACCCCAACCCATAGGAATGGAGGTATTTTTACCTAAAATTCATGCATAGTGGACTTCTGTCTTCTCTCATATATGAAGAATTATTAGTAGAGACATCATTTGTTCAATCCCATATTGTGGTTCATACCACCCATGATGAAGGAATATTTTAAGGTTGGATCTGGGCTCCCTTCGAGTCTCTCTTTGCAAAGAAATATGAAGAATACTACATAATGTAAGGAGAAAGTCCAAAAAATAATATAGAAAGCTCTCCTACCATTCGGCACCAGGAACACCACCCTGAATGCAATATGCATCAGTGAATGTGGTGGATGTTAATACAACATAACTCAGAAGAAATGATACAAATAGAAAGGATTCAATAGGATATGGTTCCCTCCTAGAGGTGGCCCACACCGATCTTGATGGTGTGCATACCCAGAATCAGAGAGTTTCCCTAAATTTTGGTGCACCCTCAACAAACCCATTACTACCTCCCTCAAAAATCCCTAATAAGAAGAAGAATAAATCTATGTTCATCAATGAACCACCACCTACTCCCCTTAAGAATGTGTCCCTCATGATTGAGGAATGATTCTCACAGTTTGAGGAAGAAATGAAATAGTTTAGGAAAATTAATATCGAGATAAATTGTGGAATCTTTCTTTATGTATGTGTTCCTCAAGAGGAAAATTAATAGGTTTTCCCAGAAGAGGTGCCTCTACCATAGGAACTCATTTCGGTAAATGAAACTAAGCTTAGATTCCCATCCAATCTAGATCTGGAAACATAAGTCTTCTTGAATCTGGCCCCAGAAGAATATCAAGACATCCCTGTACATTGGAATAAGACATAACATATTTAGTAAGACCCACATAGGATACACCTCACCTAGGTATCCACCCATAATTCCAAAAATGTGAGCACTTCTAGTTTTCCCATGCTGCACCTGCCCAAGCTCAATTTTTAAAGTATTTTCATCAAGGGATCTTGAGTACCATTGAAAAATTTACAGCCCTACAAGAATCCAAGGAAGGTTTGTGTGCTCTGATATAACACGAATTCAAACCTTAACCTGATTGGGTGAGAAACTTTTGGACACTTCCAAACATCAAGAACATCATATTCCTGATGTTCAATGGTTTAGGAGACTTGGAAGAATATATAATGCACTATACATCTTACTATGACCCCATGATGGGAACCCCAAAGCAACAAGAAGTAGTAAAACTCATATGCTTCATGAGAAATCTATAGGGTTCTACCTTCATGTGGTATATTTTTTATCCATCTAACTCAGTCACAGGATGGGGGGACCTCTAATGATAGTTTCTCTTCCTATTTAGTTCTACATTACCTAAGAAAATAGTTAGTGGTCTCATGAAGTGTAAGTAAGGAGAGACTGAAAGAGTTTTAGACTTCATTGCGAGTTGAAAAGTCCTGACTTACTCCTTGAACCAACCACTCCCTATGGATGAAATGATTTCTATGTGCATCAATAATATTTTTGATGAATTATAGAAACCACTCATCCTACTGAAGTACACAAGAGGGTTTCGATATTTCTATTCCGTTGCCTGAAGGATATAGTAATCCTTGTAGCGGAACAATATCAACTTTCGAGTGGCCCCATTGGACCCAGAAAAAAGAATGGAAAAAATTGAAGCAGAATCTATCATGCTTAAGTCACCCCGACACCAGCCCTAGTTTCGAGGCCTCCACCAAACCATACAGGACCCCCTGGACACCAATAGCCACCCCCCAACTCAGAAATATGAGTGAAGGGGTTACAAAATAAACCATTTCGAGGAATGTAGAAATAAATTCTAATAATTCCAATATGAACAAGACTATGGGTACTTCATAGAAGCCATGAATTGCAACATGTTCCGACTACTAGAGACAAAACGATCTGATGAAGTGGGTCTTGATGACCATCCAAATTATTGTCCCTACCACCGAATACTAGGACACACCATCAAGGAGTGATTCATCTTCAATGATCTTCGGCAAATATAGTGGATTCTGGACAAGTCATGTTAGGTCTACCTTTAGCACAAGTGGTGTATGTCTCCACCTTAGACCCAAAAGAGGAAGATGAGAGGAGAATAGTGACCAAAAGAAATGTAATAGTTGGATAACTCTAAAAATAGTCAATTAGGCTAATGGAATCCTCCAGTCATAGTTGAAGCATCCAATAATGCCCCCAATAGCTCCTGATGCAACACAGTCATCATCCTTAGTCTCACAATCCTATGAGGTACGAAAAGGAACAACAGAGGGGCTAAAAGATGAGCTGAAACAAAAGCAAAAACGGGTGTTGACACATTAAAACATCATGCAAGAAGACTTGAAAGCACAGCCACCACCTCGCCAAATGGGACAATGAGAACCCCCCCCCCCCCATTGGAAAATAGTAACCACCCCACCAAACGAGCCAACGGGAATCGCCCTGCCAAAAAACACCATCAAAAGAAGACAAACATACAGAATTATTTTCGAATCACAAAATAAAATTGGGATCCATTAATTTCATTCACTTGATAGACCCCTTCTCTAATGGATAATATGAACATGAACCTGAATTACCCCTATACAAACGATGATCTTGGGGAAGAGGCCGTAAAGGACAAAGATTTCTAGGTAGGTTTGATCATGGTAGGATTTAAATTCTTAGCCACACCTTTACACAAACTGTTAATGTTGTGGAGACTCACAGAAGGACCCTCCAGCAGACACAATAGGAACTGGAGAGTTTATCTTCCCCTTCTATAAGAAATATGAGGTCAATCATCTTGGAGTATCTATTGGAGGAATAAAAAATTTCTAATCACACGAGGCATGTAGAAAGACCAGTTCATCCAAACTAGGAAAGTATAGAAGAACCATTATCTCCTATCATAGATTCTGGACCATCTACATCCACTGTTCAACCCTTAAATATCCCATGAAAGAGCATCCCCAGCTAGGAAGTTTCGGCCTTTAGAGAAGAAATATGATGTTTTAAAGAAGTTAGACTCAAATCTAGAATCTATATTCATCATGTATGCCATGAATCTGTCTGAAAACCTTATGGAGTCACTCATTGAAGCTTTACTAAGTCTCCAAGAATTTGAGGCTGAAATAGTAGTTTTTGAAGTCTATCGGATGATGACCAATACCACAGAATGAAATGTTGTCATCTCCTTCAAAGATTAGTATAAATATGCCATCATATAGGGACACATAAAACGATTATATTTGTCCAGAAATATAAATGGGAATGATGTGTGAATAATATTCATCGACAATCTCTCTAGAGTTAACCTCCTCCCACTGTGAACACTTCATAAATTGTGTTATGATTATGACAGTATGACACCATTCACCAAAACTCTGCTGGGATAAGAAAAAATCAATCAAAATATGTTGGGATGAATCAAGATTAAAACATGGCTTGGTGACCTCATGTCTGATTCTGAGATTCTGGTAATGGATCAAAGTACGACCTTCAACGTCCTATTGGAAAGGCCCTGCCTATACAGCACACTGTGATTCCCTCATCATACCATCAGGGCATAAAATATTGTGTTAATTGGAAATGGTACATTGCATGTAAATAAAAACTCATTCGAATCCTATTAGTCACATTACATTTATGTTGGGTTCTATGAACTGAAAGAGAAGCAGCCTTTGGACGACGATGTTGATTGGATCACTGCCCCAAATGGATTGGAAATGGCTCTCGCTAATCCCCTAAAATAGAATAGGGAAGACTATGTATTACCCAGCAATCAGGTTGAGTGAAAAAGTTCAATATTAGGCACAGAATCATCCATCTATATGATTTCTATTATGGATGCCATGTCCAAGGATGTTGAAATGTTTGCTAACCCCCATGATGACGGTGAGGTCTCAAAAAAATGATCTTATCCTATCCTTGGGGCCCCACATAGTTCCTTCCTTACTCAATAATGTAGAAGACAATGTTATGTCACAAAAAGAAACTAAGGAAACTCCACTACCCCCAATTCCATCCTCTTCATAAAATTCCCTGTAGTCAGCTAGGAAAAAAGGAGCTATCTTTTGTTTCTGAAAATCTGAGTTGTGATTCCTCTCCCAATACTAGAGAGTTCATATCAAGAATCATCTCCCCATCAAGAGAGGGAGAATATGACAAAGGGGATGAAGAAGATGATGAATAATAATAATATTTAAAGACCCGTAAAATTCACGGGAATTTTTTTTTCTTAATTTTCTTTGGGATTTTACAAGAATTCTGTTTCTGACGGAACTTGATTCCAAGGCCCGGTGTGCCCAGAATTTCAATCCGAAGTTTATCTCAGGAACGTTCATTGAAAGAACGAGTGGGTTTTTCTAACTTTTGAACCGGTGCTCGGAATCGAATTCCGAGGGAACCGATGGATTCGCAGTGCCGGTAATTTCTTAGGAACACCTTTTCCCGAGTTGCATTTACACGGGAGAAGTTGTTAAAAATTGTGGAAGTTAAAAATAAAAATTTAGCTACAATTTTTATTTTTTCTTTCTAAGTGGTTAAAACCTTTGAGTGAAAGTTAGGGAAAACCACCCAACTTCCCATGGGAGGTTATGAGGGTGGTGGGGCCCACACGAACCCCACCCCTTCATATTCCATAACTCCTTCAACTCACCATTTAATTTGATAACTTATGTTAATTAAATAGGTGAGTTTAATTTGAATGTATGAAATTCAAATACTTAAGTCATGTTAATAAAATAAGTGAAGAACTTATTTTATTTTGGATGGAAGTTGCTGCATAGGGAGGATTTGGAGAAAAGATAAGGGGCTTGAAGATCTTCTTCTTCTTCGACGAAGAACGCGAAGAATGCGAAGAACATCGACCTCCGGCGAAGGTCGACAAGAACGTCGGATCCTCGGAGATTGACGACGCGATGCCGACGAATCTTTTCTCCACTACGCGACGATTCTCCTTCCGTGACGCCTTCTTCCGCAATGGTTATTTCCGCGACGAACCTCCATTCAAACTACGCTCGAGGTAGGGGAATTTCTATTGTTGATGATATTTGTGATTTTTCTTCCATCGACGTTACTCGTTCCATTGGACTGCTTGCTATCGATTAACGGGAGGGGGCCGGAGCACATAAACATGGCTGACCCTCCTTCCTTATCTTTTGTGTTGATTACAGTTCAAAGGAAAGTGACGTGGTGCCCTCGCACCGTGCGGGAACGAGCGGCAATGATGCACGACACCGTTGCGCCGCGAAATTGAAAATCGAACCAAGTTGCGGATTCGTCGCGCCGCGCCGAAAAAAACCCAATGACATTGTGGCCGGAGAAGGGCCGCGGCGGAGGGGCGCGGCGCCGTCACGCCGCTCCAGACGAACCAAGTTCGTGGATTAGGCCGCGACGGAGCAAGGAATGGCGGCCGGTTCCGGGCCACTGGCTTCGGAGTAGGGGGTCGGCCAGCGCTGGTCCCGTGGCGGCAACAGCCGGCAGGCCGGAGCGGGCCGGCTCTTCAAGGGAGGAGCTGGTGTTTATGACCCCCGGTAGTCCAGCAGGATCCCCCCCCCCACCATCATGAGGGTCGTGGTTACGAAACAAGGAGGCTGGCACCCCCCCCCCCCATCCGCTCGGCCGAAACGGTAGAGCCACCTGGTGATCGGGTCGCGCCGGACCGAGCTGCGCTGGCGTGCCGGGCCAGGACGCGCCTAGTCCAGGCCGACCCAGGGGGGTCTTTGTCCGGGGCCGAAACCCCCACTTCCGGACCTCTCACTGTCTTATACCCATAACTTGGGTTTCGGACCTCCGATCGACGCACCGTCAGCGGCGATGCGGTCCATGGAACGAGAAGGGCGTTTTGGTATATTACACTCAAGGTTTCAGAGTACTTTGGGTTCGTCTGGGTTGGTTCGTACATGAAACCAACCGGGCCCTCGGAGTGGAAACACTTATAACTTGATCCCCGGACGTCTGATTGACGTGCCGTTGACTTTGATGGATTCCTCTAAGTGCGATGGACCTTTTGGCTTATTCTTCTCGAGGTTTGGACGCAGTTGGAGTACAGTTGGGTTGGTTTTGACTTAAAAACCAACCGGGCCCCTCGGACGAAAAAGTCAATAACTCTCAGACCAGGCGTCTGATTGACACGCCGTCTGTAACGTTTAGTTCCTATTGACGATACAGAACATTTGGATACATCAACACCAGACTATGTGTCAGTTGATGTATCAGCCCTTCGGCTCGTGGAGTAGACCCTCCCAAACGAGCTTTCTGTGTGTGGGAACCCTAGAGCTGGTTGTGACTGCAACGACGATGACGACTGTGCAGAAATCCTCCGTGGATTCGACGGCGACGACTACAACACTCAACGATCCTACGTGGATTACTGCTACCGATCCTTCGTGGGTCAGATCCTGTGTGGGTCAGCGCTCAGCGGTCCTGTGTGGGCCAGAGCCTACAGATCTTGTGTGGGTCAGATCCTGTGTGGGTCATTACGGGGGTTAGTTACCTATCGATCCTTTGTGGGTCATTGCAGGGGTTAGTTACCTATCGATCCTTTGTGGGTCATTGTGGGGGTTAGTACCTATCGATCCTATGTGGGTCTGATGGCTTAGATGAATCAGTAGATACATCTGATCATCTCTATCATCTTACGAAGTAGTATACCTGTGTGAACTGAATCTTGACATTCAATCTTTATCTTCAATAAGATTGACTTGATATCCTGTGTGGATTACGTTATGCTTTCCTATGTGGATTGGGTTGTGATTTCTTGTGTGGACTGGGTTGTACTTGAGCTCAGATGTTGGAGCCGAACAAGAATTGATGACTTAGGTATATGTATGGGCATATACCTAAGTAATGCCGGATGTTACTTCACGATTGTATCTTTCCTTTGTGGATTATCCTTTTGGGATTCTGGGAGTCCTTCAGGGGTCTCGGGGTCCCTACTAAGTAGCTTATACTCACCCCTGCATGGGTTATGCCAACACTACATTGTGTTGGTTGTAGAAGACGGACAATGCTGATCGTGGTTGAGGCTTGCAGAGGAGGTCGGTACCTGGAGGGGGACCACTGGGCGGGATGTAATCGGAGCGGACGGCTGGACCCGAGGAGCTGTGGAGGCTATCTATACCCACCCTTCAGGTGGGACCTCCAGTGGATTGCTCGAGGATGCGGCTTTACTTTTTAGTTGTTGTACTCCCTTTCCGGTTGTACTTTACTTTCGGTTTGAGTTTGTATTCTGACCCACTTACTTTTCCCGCACTTACATTGTACCCAGTTTACATAGTTTTTACTTCTACTGCTTTCTTTCTCTGTGGTTTTTTTTACTTTACAAAGGCAATTCCTTCCTTTTTTATCGGGAATTACGCCTTGCTGCTAGTCGCCAGCCCCTGGCCTATGGAAGGAGGGCTTGGGGTAGTCACGGCATGGGCCCTGTGGATGGGTCGTGACAAATAGGTATCAGAGGAGTTCGGTTCTACCGCATAACTTTGGACTCTGATCTTTATTCTATGTGAAGAAATAGTGTTAAGCGTATTGGGTGTGGTTATCAGTCCAGGGAGTCCAGTGTTGTTGCGGTGGCCGACGTATCCGTACACCAGGACCCTGACTTCTGATTTCTGACTTAATGCACGAAAACATTGATTTCATGTGTGTTTCAAATTTTCTATGTGATTACTTTGTGTCAGCTCACCAGGTATATTGTTCTGACCGTGGAACACCTGTTTCTTTTCAGGATGGCCCCACGACGGCAACCAGCTAGGGTTCTGAGCGTTGTGCGGGACGACATCCCACCGAGCGACGAGGCCTCGGTATAGGGCCCTTTGACAGCAGAGGCACCGGCGGTACCTCTACCCACCGATCCACCGATGCTACCAGCCCCATCCGCTGACGATGCACGTCACCTTAGTGCACTACACGAGTTTCAGCATCAGCGACCGCCCAGGTTCCACGGGGAGACGGACCCTCAGGCAGCTGAGGATTGGCAGGAGGCAGTTTAACGAGTTTTCATGTTAGTAAGGACACCAATAGACCTCATGGTGATCCTCGCAGTGAGCCTCCTGCATGCAGAAGCAGGCAGTTGGTGGAGCTTGATGCTTCACATGCACGACGATGCATCTCTCCTCTGGACGGACTTTGAGAGCCTCTTCCGCTCGGAGTTCATCCCAGTCACCCTCCATGCGGTATGCATCCAGGAGCTTCTACAGCTATGGCAGGGTAGCTTGATGGTCGCCCAGTACTCTGCGAGATTTACAGATCTCTTGCACTACTCGAAAGACGTGTTACGAGACCCATTCTTCTGAGCCCAGACCTTTGAGCAGGGATTGAGGCATGAGATCAGGGCATCGCTGATCTCCCTCAGCATTGCGACATAAGCAGGGGTACTGGAGTGAGCCCTTCTGATCGAGAGCTTCCTTGCTGAGCCTACATCAGCAGCGAGACCTACCGCAGAGCGGTACGTAGTAGAGTCTTCTGCAGCAGGCAGTCGAAGGATGACTCATGGGTCCAGGCAGACCAAACCCTCATGCAGACGACCTCAAAACATTGGCTCAATGGTGCGGGGCACACAACGCGGAGCCAGTCTTTCGAGAGGCAGACAGTGCTATGCTTGCGGCGGGCAGGGCCACATGGCTCGTGACTGCCCGACCCGCCATACCAAGGAGCAGCAGACGGTTGAGGGATCACACAGGCAGAGGCAGAGGGTCGACCGTGATGGTCCGCAGTGAGCAGGCGGACAAGGCAGAGGAGTTGGCCGAGCGGCAGGTGGTGGGTGACGCTTTGAGGCTCTACCACCACCACCACCAGGAGGTCCACCCCAACCACAGGGAGCTGGCGGGCAGAGACAGGCACAACTCCAGGCAGCGGAGGCCTACGATCACGGTGCGCCCGATATGATTCTAGGTACTATCTGTGTCTCTTCCACCCTTGCTGTAGTTTTTATAGACACATGATCGAGTCATTCTTTCATAGCCGCTGCCCTTGTTCGGAGCTCAAGGATTCCGACATAGTTGTTGGCTCAATCCTTACGGCTAGAAACTCCTACGGGAGCAGACTCGACGATTATGCACTGGTCCCGGCAATGTGAGATTACCCTAGGAGGCGAGAGCTTCGGCTGGGATCTTCTTGTAGTGGCGTCGAGGCCTTACGACGTTATCTTGGGCGTGGATTGGTTATCTACAGTATGTGCTCAGATCGACTGTATTAGGCGCAAGGTGTGGTGTGTACGCACCGACAGGAGTAGGTTCACCTTCACCGGCGAGAAGGGAGCCTTCACAGCACATGATGGACTCTCGCAGAGGAGAGGAAATTCCATCACTCATCAGTTAGCTAGCCTAATCCTAGGAGCAGTTAATGTGCGGAGTCCTGGTTTTCCTGTATTGGTGGATCAGTATGCGGACAGTTTCCCCGACAACATTCTAGGACTACCACCTCGCAGAGAGGTAGACTTTTATATTGATCTGTACCCCGGGACAGCCCTGATATCCACTCCAGCATGTCGGATGGCCCCCGCTGATCTTCGAGAGCTACGGGTACAGTTGGAGGACTTGCAGGTCAAGGGATTCATCCAACCCAGGTTTTCACCCTAGGCTTCCACGATTTTGTTCGCCAAGAAGGCGGACGGGAACTTGAGACTTTGTGTCAACTATCGTCACTTCAACCAGGTGACCGTTAGGAACAAGTATCCGCTACCGAGGATTGATGACCTCTTCGATCAGCTCAAGGGAGCACAGTGGTTCTCAAGATAGACCTGAGGTCAGGCTATCACCAGCTCAAATTCGGGACGAGGACGTGCAGAAGATAGCCTTCAGGTGTCGGTATGGCCACTATGATTTCTTGGTTATGCCATTCGGTGTAACCAATGCTCCAACAGTGTTCATGGCCTTCATGAACAGGATATTTCATCCATACCTCGATCGATTTGTCGTGGTCTTCATCGATGACATTTTGATATACTCGACCACTGAGGAGGAGCACGCCTAACACTTGCGGGTTGTACTAGACACACTTCGAAAGCACCATCATTATGGAAAGCTCTTGAAGTGTCAGTTCTAGATATGTGAGGTCCAGTTCTTGGGATACGTCATCTCTGAGGGGGAGTTGTGGTGGATCCTGCGAAGATCGAGGCAGTGATAGCTTCGGAGCCACCCAGGAGTGTGATGGAGGTGCGGAGTTTTCTAGGACTAGCTGGGTACTACCGGAGATTTGTACCAGACTTCTCCAGAGTTGCGGTACCACTCTCAACCTTGACGAATAAGGGGAAACCTTTTGTGTGTTCAAACAGATGTCAGCAGAGCTTCCAGGAGCTGAGACAGAGATTGACCAGCGTGCCTATCTTGAGGCTACTGGAGGAGGGAGTTGGATACATAGTTTACTGCGATGCATCAGGGACTGGACTCGGATTTTTCTTGATGTAGGAGCGGGCCATGATCGCCTTTGGATCACGTTAGTTGAGGCAGTATGAGTAGAACTATGCTACCCATGACCTGGAGTTAGCAACAGTGGTCTTCGCTCTGAAGATGTGGCGACACTATCTGATGGGTGAGCACTTTACGGTCTATTCTGACCACCAGAGTCTCAGGTACATCTTCTAGAAGAAGGACCTGAACTTGAGACATCAGCTATGGCTTGAGTTCCTCCAGGACTATGACTTTGAGATAGTCTATACTCTTGGAAAGTGGAATGTCGTAGATGATGCTCTCAGGCGGATGACAGACATTCAGCTACATGGGGAGGTGACATAGCCACTAGCCGCTTTGTAGATATCCTTATTGGATAGAGATGGAGCAGCCTTCCTTCAGTCACTCACAGTCACTCCTCCACTAATGCAGCGGGTCAGAGAGGCACAGTGTGGGGACTCCGACTATGAGACGCGGCGTGCACAGATATCCTCAGGACAGGCACCTGATGGATTTTCTGTGGGAGGAGAGCACGATGTCCTTTTCAAAGGATGTACCTTGGTACCAGTTTCTTTACGGGAGGAGGTTCTGATAGAGTTTCACACATACCCTTTGGCGGTACATCCTATAGTGGAAACGATATACCAGGATCTCAAACGACAACACTGGTGGCCGGGCATGAAGAAGGCTGTGGCAGAGTTCGTTTCTCGATGCCTCACCTACCAGCAGGTGAAGGCAGAGCACCAGGTACCAACAGGCTTGGTTCAGCCCTTAGAGGTCCCGGAGTGGAAGTGGGATGGCATATCTATGGACTTCATGACTGGACTTCCACGCACTTCCAGAGGTCACGACTCAATTTGGGTGATTATCGACCGACTCACCAAGTCGGCTCACTTCTTACCCATCAGAGAGTAGGGCTCAGTGGAGAGCTTTTGACGTCTCTATGTTTAGAAGATTGTACAACTTCATGGTGTTCCATCATCTATCATCTCTGATCGAGATGCTCACTTTACTTCCCGACTTTGGAAGGGGTTGTAGGAGGCATTCGGGACACAGTTACATCTGAGTACCGCCTTTCACCCCCAGACAGATGGTCAGATGGAGAGGACCATTCAGACTCTCGAGGACATGCTCTGCGCATGTGTCCTCAACTTTGGTCGTAGTTGGGAGGACCACCTACCCTTGGTGGAATTCGCGTACAACAACAACTACCAATCCACCATCGGGATGGCACCATACGAGGCGTTGTACGGCTGACCTTACGGATCTCCTCTTTGCTGGATAGACCCTGGGGAGTTAGCACTTGTGGGACTGGAGATGATCCAGGCCACAACAGAGAAGGTACAGGTCATCCATGAGAGGATGAGGACAGCTTAGAGCCGGCAGAAGTCTTATGCTGACAGGAGGCGGAGGCCACTGGAGTTCGAGGATGGCGATCACGTCTTCTTGCGGGTCTCACCTTGACGTGGATTATGGAGATTTGGCCGAGGCGGCAAGTTATCTCCGCGCTTCATTGGACCATTCTAGGTTCTCAATAGGATTGGCGAGGTGTCTTATCGCCTGGCTCTACCACCTCAGTTGCACCGGGTGCACGAAGTTTTTCACGTATCCCAGCTGAGGAGATACGTGCATTACCTGAGGCATATCATTGACCATGGGGAGCTAGACATAGATAATGAGGCGAATTTTTCGGAGGTCCCAGTGGAGATCTAGGATTGACCAGAGCGGGTCCTACGTGGATGTTCGATTCCTCTAGTGCACATCAGATGGCAGCACAGGAACCTCCAGGAGAGAACTTGGGAGTGGGAGGCTCAGATGCGTGCACAGTACCCACATTTTTCCCCTAGTTTTTTATGTATCTTTACGGTGACATAAATCCCTGAGGTGGGAGTAATGTAAAGACCTGTAAAATTCAAGGGAAATTTTTTTTCTTAATTTTATTTGGGATTTTAATATAACGTGGTTTCTGACGGCACATGATTCCGAGGCCCGGTGTGCCCGGAATTTCTATCCGAATTTTAGCTCGTGTACATTCAGCAAACGAACGAGTGGGTTTTTCTAACTTTTGAACTGGTGCTCGGAATCAAATTCTGAGGGCACTGATGGATTCGCAGCACTGGTAGTTTCTTAGGAACACCTTTTCCAGAGTTGCGTTTACACGGGAAAAGTTGTTAAAAATTGTGGAAGTTAAAAATAAAAAATTAGCTACAATTTTTATTTTTTCTTTCTAAGTGGTTAAAACCTTTGAGTGGAAGTTGGCGGAAACCACCCAATTTCCCATTGGAGGTTATGAGGGTGGTGGTTCCCACACGAACCCCATCCCTTTATATTCTCTAACTCCTTCAACTCACCGTTTAATTTGATAACATATGTTAATTAAATAGTTGAGTTTAATTTGAATGTATGAAATTCAAATACATAAGTCATGTTAATAAAATAAGTGAAGTACTTATTTTATTTTGGTTGGAACTTGTTGCATTAGGAGGATTTTGAGAAAAGCTAAGGGTCTTGAATATCTTCTTCTTCTTTGATGAAGAATGTGAAGAACGCGAAGAACGCGAAGAACACCGACCTCCGGTGAAGATCGACAAGAACGCCGGATCCTCGGAGATCGACGACGCGATGCCGAAGAATATTTTCTCCGCGACGCGACGATTATCATTTCACGACGCCTTCTTCTGCGATGGTTATTTCCGTGACGAACCACCATTCAAACTATGCTCGAGGTAGGGGAATTTCTATTGTTGATTATATTCGTGATTTTTCTTCCGTCGACGTTACTCGTTCAATTGGACCGCTTGCTACCGATTAACAGGAGGGGGCCGGACCGCAAAAACACGGCTGACCCTCCTTCATTATCTTTTTTGTTGATTACGGTTCAAAGGAAAGTGACATGGTTTCATCGCACCACGCAGGAACGAGCGGCAAGGATGCGCGGTGCCGTCGCGCCGTGCAATTGAAAATCGAACCAAGTCGCGGCATCGTCGTGCCACGCCGAAAAAAAACCCGAAGACACCGCGGCCAGAGCGGGGCTGCAGAGGAGGGGCGCGGCGCCGTCTCACCGCGCCGGACGAACCAAGGCCACTGATTAGGCCGCGGCAGAGCAAGGACAGGCAGCCGGTTCTGGGCCGCCGGCGTTGGAGCAGGGGGACCGGCCAGCGCCGGTCCCGTGGCGGCAACAGCAGGCCAGTAGGTCAAGGGAGAAGCCGGGGGTTATGACCCCTGGCAAGCCAGCAGGAGCACCCCCCCCCCCCCATCATGGGGGCTGCGGTTATAAAACAAGGGGGCAGCCCCCCCCCCCCCCATCCGCTCGGCCAAAACGGTCAAGCCACCTGGCGGCTGGGCTGCGCCAGCGCGCCGGACTGAGTCGCGCCAGCGTGCAGGGCTGAGCTGCACCCAGGCCGGGCCGGGCCATGCCCATGCGGGCGGACCCGGGTTGGGTCGACCCGGTTCGAGCTGACCCAGGGGGGGTCTTGGGCCGGGTCGGTCTGGGCTCGAAACACCCACTTCCGGACCTCTCACGGTCTTTTTCCCATAACTTGGGCTGCGGACCTCCAATCTATGCACCGTCTGCGGCGATGTGATCCTTGGAATGAGACGGTCGTTTTGATATATTACACTCTCAAGGTTTAGGAGTACTTTGGGTTCAGCTGGGTTGTTTCGTACACGAAACCAACCGGGCCCTCGGAGCAGAAACACTTATATCTTGAGCTCCGGACGTCTGATTGACGTGTCGTCGACTTTGATGGATTCCTCTAAGTGAGACAGACCTTTTGGGTTACTCCACCCATGATTTCAATGTAGTTGGAGTACGGTCAGGTTAGTTTTGACTTAAAAACCAACCGGGCCCCTGGGACGAAAAAGCCAATAACTCTCAGACCGAGCGTCTGATTGACGCGTCGTCTGTGACGTTGAGTTGCTGTTGACGATACGAAACTTTTGGATACATCAACTCCAGACTATGTTTTAGTTTATGTATCAGCCCTTCGGCTCATGGAGCGGACCCTCCCAAATGATCTTGTTGTGTGCAGGAACCCTAGAGCTGGCTGCAACTACGACGGCGATGACGACTGTGCAGAAATCCTTCGTGGATTCGACGGATATGACTACAGCACTCAGCGATCCTACGTGGATCAGTGCTACCGATTTTGTCTGGGTCAGATCATGTGTGGGTCCGCGCTCAGTGGTCCTGTGTAGGCCAGCGCCTACAGATCCTGTGTGGGTCCGATTCTGTGTGGGTCATTGCGGGGCTTAGTTACCTATCGATCCTTTGTGGGTCATTGCGGGGGTTAGTTACCTATCTATCTTTTGTGGGTCATTGCGGGGGTTAGTACCTATCGATCATGTATGGGTCTGATGGATTAGATGAATCAGTAGCTACATCTGATCATCTCTATCATCTTACGAAGAATTATACCTGTGTTAGATAAATCTTGACTTTCAATCCTTATCTTCGATAAGATTGACTTGATATCCTGTGTGGATTACGTTTTTCTTTCCTGTGTGGATTGGGTTGTGATTTCCTGTGTGGACTGGGTGGTACTTGAGCTCGGATGTTGGAGTCGAACGAGAATTTATGACTTAGGTATATGTATGGGTATATACCTAAGTGGTGTCTGATGTTACTTCGCGATTGTATCTTTCGTTTGTGGATTATCCTTTGTGGATTATGGGAGACCTTCGGGGGTCTCGAGGTCCCTACTGAGTAGCTTATACTCACCCCTACATGGGATATTCCCACACTACATTGTGTTGGTTGTAGACGACAGACCGCGCTGATCGTGGTTGAGGCCTGCGGAGCAGGTCGGTACCTAGAGGTGGACCACTGGGCGGGACGTACTCGGAGTGGACGGCTGGACCCGAGGAGCTATGGAGGCTATCTGTACCCACCCTTCAGGTGGGACTTCAAGTGGACGGCTCGAGGCTTCGGGTTTACTTTTCAGTTGTTGTACTCCCTTTACTATTGTACTTTAATTTCTGTTTGGGTTTGTATTCTGGCCCACTTACTTTTCCCGCACTTACTTTGTACCCAGTTTACTTAGTGTTTACTTCTACTGCTTTCTTGATCTGTGGTGTTTGTTTAATTTATATAGGCAATGCCTTCCCTTTTTATCGGGAATTACGCCTTAGTGCTAGTCGCCAGCCCCTGGCCTATGGAAGGCGGGCTTGGAGTAGTCACGGCAAGGTCCCCGAGGACGGGTCATGACATAATAATAATAATATCTCAAAGATGCCCCTATCGCAATTAAAGAAGGCATCTCCACCAGAATCAATAAACCGAGGGAGATAAACCCGGGGACCGAAGATGACCTACAGCCCACTCTGATTAATGTGGATATGACTTTAAAGGAGAAAGAGGCATATACCTCCTTCCCAAAGAAGAATATAGATGTTTTTTCTATGAACTATGCATAAATGCCAGGCCTCGATCCTTAGGTTTCCACTTATCACTGGATTTTTCAGGAAGACCATCATAGGTACAAGAAGGCTACCAGAAGGACCCACCTGACACATGCTTCCAAAATATAGGTTGAAGTTAAAAAAATAATGAAATATAACATAATTTGGGCTTTCCAATATCCAATATAGCTAGAAATCATAGTCCCTATTAAAAATAATAATGGACATATTAGAGTCTGTATTGACTTTAAGGGCCTCAATCGACACTACTAGAGGATGATTTACTGGTCCTGATCATGGAATTGTTGATCGATGCGACCAACAGATATGAGTCCCTCTCTTTAATGGATGGATATTCTGGATACAATAAGATCAGAATGGCCCAAGAAGATAAATAATCCAATACTTTAAGGGCTCTCTAGGGAGTATTCTATTATAATATGATGCCCTTCGGTCTGAGAAATGCAAGCTCTACATATCATCCCACCATGAATCACATTTTCAAACCCTTCCAAGGAAAATTTATCAATTGAAATGTCAAAGACCTACTGGTTAAATCAAAACAGCACTCAAAACACTTGAGATATCATGAAACTGTCTTCAAAATACATTGATAGCATAGTCTAAAGATGAATCCCCTAAAGTGTGATTTCCTTATTACTTTCGAAAAATTACTCGGCTTCGTTGTACACCATCGTGACATCAAAGGTGGCCCTGAGAATACTAAATCCATCCTTGTCTTGTCACCAACTCACAACATCACTGAGTTGAGGGGTCTCTATGGGCACCTAGCCTACACTCTTCACTCCATATTCAACCTTTCAAATAAGTGTTTTCTATTCACTAGGTTGATGAAGAAAGGAGTCACATACCAGTTGGATAATGATTGTCAACAACCATTCAACAATATTAAAATAAATCTCCTAATCCCACTAGTGGTAATGCCACAAATTGAGGGAATACCACTCATTTTGTGCATGACCACCTTGGAATGGTTGCTAGGAACTTTCCTCTCACAAAAGAATGATTTCGGAAGTGAGAATAGTCTCTATTACCTCCGCAGAACAATGACAGATGTTGAGACTCGATATTCAAGAATTAAAAAGAACTACCTAGCCCTGATAATTTTATTTCAGAAACTCAAGCATTACCTATAACTCCATGTGGTCCATCTATTTTTCCACTACAAACCACTCAGGTATATCCTCAGCGGTCCTATTCTAACTGGATTTTTATCATGGTCGGAAATCATCCTACAACATATTGACATATGGTACATTCCCTATAAATCCATCAAAGTCCAGACATTAGCATATTTCATAGTGGAGCACCCATCAGTATAAATGACCCTATTGGATACTGATCTTCCTGATGAAGAAGTATTATCTTCCCAAGAATGCCCGCAATCATGGGAAATATAGTTTGATGGTGACTCCAAAACCCTGATAGGGAAAAGGATGGAGGATCCCAATCTCAAAAAAGTGGTTTTGGGAGTTATACCAATATCTTAATAAAAGTACATCTTACATTACTCTTTCCTGCTTTCATGGGGGTGCACAAATAATGAATTAGAATACCATGACCTCATTGTAGGCTTGGAGCTGGAACTTCATGCATGAACTGAATGCCTAAACATAAAAGGTGATTCAGATATGTTCATTAAGTGGGTGAATGGTGAAAATACCATTAACAAAGAAGTATTGGTTCCTTTGATGAACAATGTATGAGAGCTGATGGCAGAATTCCCATCAAAACCAATACTGACTTATGTCCCCAAATCACAAAATGCTCAAGCCAATATATTAGCGAATGCAGCTACAATCCTATTTGATCCATACCGAGATGAATCATTAAACATCATTTCCTGCTGTCGGATTATCTTGTCTTTCATTCATATAAATATGGTCAAAATTGATGTGATTATCCCCGTTCCTGTGCCTTATAGTCACACCACCAGCATGAAGACACCCATTTCAAATTACCTTCAAGGGAGAACTCCCACCAAATAGGGCAGGAAGAGAATAGATCTGGAGGTGGGAATTAAATTTATTTTATACAATTGAACAAAAAAAGAAAATTTTCTCTGCATTTGAGGCCTTGACAGAGTCCTTCTCAGGTGCATTGATAGAGAAGATACTACTACTTTTATGAAATAGGTGTATGTCATAACTTGTGGATCAAACTAATAATCATACAATATCTCCCATACAATTTGAAGTATTTGATACTATTGGAACACTATGATACAGGATTGTGCCTTATTTACTAAGAAGTGTCATCCCTTCCATGTTCATGCCAATTTCATTCACCAACCCCCATAACTACTTCACACAGCTAAGTACTTCTGTCCATTTTATGTATGGGGGATGGATGTTGTGGGACCATATCCTCTTGCCACATACAGAAAATTTAAGTTCATTATCATAGAAACCAAATTATTCTCCAAATATGGTGAGGTTGTACCCATTAAAGAGGTCAGGGTAGGAATCATTGTTAGATATTTTAAAGCCAACATCATTTCCAGATTTGGTGCCCCTCATACAATACTAACAGACAATGGAACAAACTTCTACTCTGCTGAGTTGGAAAATTTATTCCAGGAGTATGGAATCAAATCCAACCATCCATCCCACTATCATGCATAGTAAAATGGGAAGATAGAGGATTTAAACAAGACTCTCTCCAAAAAACTCTAGAAGATGGTATACACGGATAAAAAATCTTGGACAGACAAGATCCTTCATGCATTATGGGCTTACCGGACATGACCCGCACTGCCACCCATGCAAATCCATACTCAATATTATATGGGAAAAGGAGGTTTTTCCCATTTAAGTTCATGTGATATAACTCCACATTGTTGTTTGTGCTCAATTTTCTGTGGATGAGAAATCCTAGAAATAGTTTGATGAGTTAGAGCGAATGAATGAGGAATGGCTTCACAATTTAGAGAATTTGGAAATCTACCAAAATAAGATCGCATGAGCCTTCAAAAAAAGGTTCTCCACTGGTCTTGAACGAAGGAGAGATGGTGTTGGTCCTCATAACCCCAATGATACTCGGGATGAAACCCCCAAATAATGAGAAAAAATGGGAGGGACCATATGTCATACATAACGTCTACTCTAATGGAGCATATTATTTGATATAAGTATATGGGAATCTCATTATAGCTCCCACCAATGAAAGGTTTTTGAATAAATACATTTCATAATAGCAACACATACATCCTAGATGCAGGATGTAAAACTTCATAGCAACATCTTCGTCCTTACCAAATGAAGTTAAACCGCATGGCCAAAATCATCCTTTTAGCATGATGCTAAACTGTATAGCATCATTGTCTTAACCGAAAGACATTAAAATGCATGGTAGGTATTGTGTTCCAGCTAACAATAAATCGTGTATAAGTCAAATTCGTGTGAAGAAAATATAAAAATACCCTCACCCTTTCTATGCACTGGTCATAACAACAAGAGAAGGTCATTGTAGAACTATGTATAGCTTGATTCCAATTCACTAATGGGATATGTAGCGATTCCTTGACCCTCAATCTTGGCACAACCATCACATGGAAAAGAACACCCCTGTTATATCCTCTATCACCCCATACTACGAGGGAAATCCTTGTCTCTTATTGTTTCTTGCATCAGTTATAAATCAGGTGAGCTTAGGAATAGTGGTAATGGTTCACATGAGTAAACAAATTATAGAGAAATATGATATACCCAACACCCATAGAGGATGAAAATGAAATTCCCCTACTCCAACCCCCGACTCAGATCAATAAAGGGAAAATATTGTGTGTAGAACTATGTATGTATTGATTTTTTATCTAGTAGGATACCTAGTGACACCCGAATTTATCATCCTGGCCTAGAAACCAATCAATGAAAAATGACCTCTCATTTCCCTACACATAGACCAGACCTCTATAGAGAACTTTTAGAACTATGTATGGATTTATTCATTCCATTTCTTGTTATGTAGTGAAATTGGGATCATATATCCTGGCCTAGACATTAGAACTAAATAAAAAGTCCCTCACCCCTATGTATGTACTAGACCAATACAAGGAGGGGATTTGCGTAACTATGTATAGATTGATCCCTATCTTAGTGGGGTACACAGTGACACCCAAATCCTAGGTTTCAGGGCCAAACCCAATATGGTTTTAATTCACATTCGTTAACCTTCATCCTTACCATATAACATTAAATTTCAGGGAATCTGGTAGAACTATGTATGGATTGATTCATATATAATTGGGATACGTAGTGATTCCCATATCTCATATCCTGGTTCAACCATCATTTAAAATTCCGTCCCCCTCCATGTTCATGGACCATAAATTTACATGGAGAATATATCCAGAACTATGTGTGGCTTGATTCCTACCCTTGTAGGATACGTAGTGACACCTTGACCCAAAATATTGGTCCAGCCACCAAGGAACAAAAATTCCCCTTTTCCCTATGTATGGGTCAGACCTATGAAGGGAATTCCTTTTTAGAACATCAGATGGATTGATTCCTTCCCTTACAGGATATGTAGTGATGCATGAATCATCCATCCGGGTCTAACCACCATTGTTTTATTTTAAACACCACTTCCTCTATGTATATTTCATAATTTCACAGGGGAATCCCTAAAAGTTCCTAACCACATGAAATTAAACTGCAGGGTTCCTCATGAATCATGTGTGGCTATATTCTTGGCATTATAAGATCCAAACATGCCCCCAATTTCCTACATGATAAATGAAAAGGGATGACGGAAATTCTAATTCTAAATTTTGACACCCAAAAGGACTCAAATGATCATTCATCCTCCTACATATGAGTCTTATCTATATAGAGGCTTCTGTAATTCAGTGATAATCATAGTCTGGATATTTCTTATATTCATATACACATCTTTCCCATTTGTCAAAATCTGTACTCTAAGATACATGGGTCTCGATAAACATTCATGGACATCAAATATGGAAGGTCAGTTTCCTACAGACACCTTTATTTGTCTATGTACATCATTCCCTAGTGGATCTACAAATTGTTTCTACAAAACAACTCTCAATCAAAGTAAAATTCATCCTCATGGAAGTTTTTTCCTATATATGTACACATAATGGCTTCCAATCCCCATTTAATTCCTCCTTACCCAAGGGTCCTCGAAACTATTGTGTATTCCTTCTATCAGTGCTCTTGTATATGAAACACTAGAATATCCCTACCACAATTAACTCAAAGCTATTTATGGTCTTTGTGACAAGTTGTCTCCACAACATGATGGTAAACTGTGATTCCAACATCTTTACTACACAATGCTAAACTTCAAGGCCAGAAGTTTCTTGATATCATGACATTAAATTGCATCGCATAATAGAAATTCATAGATTCTTATATTTTCTCAGCCTCCTCAAACAAAATTCAATTCCTTCCTGCGTATGGGCTGGACCTCCACAATTAATTTTCATTTTGAATCCTTTTTTACTCAATTTCACCCTAATAAATGTGTGGTAGACTTGAATCCTACGATCTGGACTTATCTATAGAAAGTATTAAAATGTTAACTTCTTTGTGCACGAATTGAATCCAAGCAGAGAATCCCCAAAAAGTTCTTAATTATAGGTTTTCTTAAGGGTAATCATATTTCCCTTCTTTCATTCCGAGATTACCCCTACGTCCACCCAAAAAGATCATAAATTGTGGGAATTCATCCATGTGGCATGATGTTAAACTTCACAACATCGTTCTAAGAATAAAATAATCACTGCCATTGATTATTCAACAATTAAGGGATGGCCATAAGTTTTTATCATCCCTTATTTCTCACACTGATCATATCTCATGTGATCTTAGGGACCTCAGCAGAAGATCCACCATGGCGTCATGGAAAGTCAATCTAGGATTTTGGACGTAGCAGTATGCCCCTAAAAGGTAGGTTATTTTTCCCTTTCCCATAAGGAACCCCGGGTCCTAGCCTCGCGACGTCAAATTGTAGGGTAATACACTGATGGAACAGATGCCTCACCCAACATATGAGCCAGATATATATAGGGGATTATTTGGTCCCATGTGTGAATCGCATCACAGAAATTTCTAATGAATTTGGATACACTCCTCACACACATCAAACTCAATGCTTTACGTAATCCTGGATCCCTATGATCATCCATGGCCATTATATTGGGAAGTTCAGTGTCCTTCAAATACCTTTTTTGACTATACACATAAAGCCCATCTATATTTTCATAAATTTCTTATGAAACTATTGTCTATCAAGGGAAAATTTTTCCTCCGGAGGGTCCTCTCCTACCTCGGTAAGCCCAACGGCCCCCAAACCCCATGAAACCCCTCCTAATTCAAGAATCCTCAAAGTTATGGTTTTCATTATCTTTCCTATCCATGTCCAAGATATATCATAACATCCTGGCCCTATTTAACTTTGACCTCTTAGGGATTCTACAAAATAGAGATGCCACAAACATATGTGTGAAGTAGATCCGTGTATGAAAAACAAAATTCCCCCCAATAATTTCTGTTTTTCTTGGTAAATTTCATCCAATGAAATTCCCCCATTAATGTTTATGAAAACCCCCTTTCGTAATCTATATGTCGTGTATAGAAAGGTCAGAATCCCCATAATCCTTCGTGGCCATCAGAGATGGAAGGCTAGTGTCCTGCAAACACCATTATTTTACTATGCACATCATACCCCATTGGCTATTCATATGTTTCCTACAATATGATTATAATACAAAGTCAAAGTCATCCCCATGAGAGTCATTTCATGATTTCGTATCCTTGGATGATATTTATGTCCCATATCACTCCCTTGATTTGGAAACCCCCTCGATTACGGTTTACATAATGTCCCTCTTTCAAATTCCCAAAGAAGAAAAGAAATTATAGTTGAACTGATGAATAATTTACTCCCACTGGGTTAAAGAGATATGATCCCCCATAATAAGTTTATAGTGTCTTGGTTATATGAATTTAAACAATACCATTCACTATCTCCCTTTTAAACAATCAAAATTCATGTGGGTGTAGTTTCCCATTCAAATTTGATACAAATGTCTCTAATACTTTCAAACAACATCCCTCAAATAGGTCACCCACTATGGTCCCCAACCTCAAAACAAATCCAAAGGGATATAAATCTCCTAGGACATTAGAAATAGATGCCTGGTTTGATGCGTACACCTTTGTTTGACTATGCACATCATGCCCTGGTGGCTTTGCATAAGTTTCCTACAAAACAACCATCAACCAAAGGTAAATTCATCCTTAGCAGAGTCTTTTCCTACCTATGTAAAACTAAAGTGTCTCCCAATCGTTATATACATTAAAAACATGCAAATTCAAGGTCAAGAAAAATCCCTCATTCATTTCTGAGAGTTATTAAGACATTCTCAACTAATGAATCCCAAATTGGTGCCCTACCCTGTCAATTTTGGTCAGATTTGTTTGACCTAAAACATCATTAAGAAGTTTGAATGGCAAGAATATAAACCGCCAATGAAAAATAATCAATACTTACTAGAGTGAAAACCCACAAAGGGAACCCATGGATAAAAGTTGAGTACAATCTTGTTAAACCAATATTATGTATGGTTTAGGAAAAAATTTGTGCAATCAAATATTCAAAAAATGCATAATGATTTTTGGGTCAAAAACCAACAAAGAGTGGGCTAAGAAAAAGTCATGTTATACTCACTAATCCTGTATCAAATAGGTATAGGAAAAAATTAGGTAAATAATGAAAAAATGAACAATGGTTTTTGAGGTTTTCCATGTAACCCCAGTAATCATCAATATACTCTTCTTGAGTCCCATGGATTAGGAAAATACTAGAGACCAGTTTGATTATTTGAATTTAACTATTTCAAATCACATATTTAATTAATATCTTATCGAAATGATGTTCATATAGTCAATTGTGATGTATTTACATTGAAAAAAAGTAAAAAGAGAATCATTAGAGGGATAAATAGTTCCATTAGTTCCATAAAAATGGAGGAACATCCCTAGTTTAGAGTCTCTCCATGGTATCAAAATAATGTGAGTACATCACAATTTGGGAAAATTACATTGAGGCTTGGCTCGCCCATTCCATTAAATTGATGGGAGACAATTATGGGCCTTCAAGGGTTTTCTCTAGAGTATCTCTCTCTTTAGAATTAGCTTTGACCATCGAGCATACACATTTCATAACGGATTTGAGGTCCCATACATTCTACTTTATATATTCATATTCATCACCTAAGGAGGATATTTGAGACTTAAACCTTGCCACACAATCCTTGCATTCTCGTAGTTGTTCTATTTGTGTGACCACCATGTCATGACCCTTCACCTCCTCAACCGTCAAATGATTGAGTTATTCAAAAACTTATTTTACTATTTCTACCTGATGACGTGAATAATTGAATCTGGAATGTTTTTCCTCACAAGAAGAGAGGTAATCCAGGTCTATGAAAATCTGGTGAATAAGGATGTGTATATGTCATTAATTAATGCCACCTAAATAAAATTTGGAAAATAATCACTATAATTTTTCCTCTTAACCAGTGAATTTATCCTAAGGAGTTTCCATATAAAAAGAACATAATGGATGACACACCTGTTTTCTCATTACTTGATGCCTCCTCGTGGTGCCAGGACCTTGTTCCTCCCCTGCTACAATGGGTCTATTGATGGGAAGCATCGTTGCGGTAGTTTAAAGGGAACAAAAATAGGTTACCTAGGCAGGAGTCTCTCCCACCCTATAAATGGTTCAACCCCTGGATCTTGACATGGGGGATTGGCTGTGACTTTCGAGATATCCGGTGACACTCTACTAGGTCTAACCTCATTAGGGTCATGAACAATATCCACAGGAGGGGAGTAGATCGAGTCACACCCTTCCAAAATGGGTTGTGAAGATGACACCCCTTACCGATGCATCTGACAGTGGATCAATCATATTCTCACCACATGAAGAGGAGTAGATGGTGTCACTGTCATGGTCACGACAAGGAAAAGAATGGTTAATGGATTTTGGACCCATTAAATTGGTGTTCCCAGCACCCTATTAGGTTAACAATCCACCCACCGTTGGGAATACTCCAATGATAGAAAATTGGATCCATTTGTATTAGGGGTTATGAACTCCATGGTAGCACCTTCCTACATCCTTATAAGAAATAATTGGAAAATATTTTCAAGCTGAAATTCTCCCCTCAACTGAACAATGGGAAGAAGAATAGCCTGTTGAAGGAATCTGAATTTCCTATCAAACCATTACGAGATGTATGGATAACAAATAACCACTCAATCTATGTTATCTGTCAGCATCTCATCTCAAAGTGCAATGATATAAGAGTTCTCCTCTGATAAACTGCTTCCATATCCATATAATGATCCATGAGGGGTAGGGTACGATGAAATGAAAAACTGATAATTATCATTTAGTAGCCCGACCGCATCACAAATGCTTATGGTTAGAGGAAAACTAGTTATAATGTTAATAAGGGTGGGATGAAAGATAGAATGAGGAACCCTCACAGTATGTCAATATTCATAGTAGGGGAAATGTTCTTCTATCCACCCATATAAAAATTGAAATGGTCCACTGAGAAGATGTGGAATTTAACCTTCCTGTATCTTCTTGAATAACTCTTAAAGTTAGGTAATATATAGAATGGCCAAATTAATTGGTTTACCCACTACCAACATAGATTCCATCATTAGAGTAAAAACTTTGGCCCTGGTATATATTTCATGGTAGGTTAAGATCCATCCGCTCAAAAACATGGAGAAGAAACCTTCTAATATAAGCACAGGTGGCACACCTGATCGAAACTCATATCCCTAGGTAGTGTATCTTCTTGCTTCATGGGTAGTTCAATATGACCCTATAATTTGTTTTTATTGTTGGATTGGATAAGTTTGAATATGGTGGACCCTCGTCCTAGGTTCATTCACCTATAAAATTGACACTATCCAATCTACAAACTGGATAAGGGGGCGATCTTGAATGGGTTTACCAAGCACTCCCTATGCTATGAAAAGTAGTCTCATAGCCAGCATGGACACTTGATTGGAATTTTCCCATGTTGTGGCTGCTGGAAGGAACTCATTATACATATTTCCAAGAGTAGGGAGACCACCAAACTGATAGATTTCCCATAAGTTGATCCCCACCTCTCCATCTGATAAATGGAAAGTATCGGTACTTGAGCACCAGCAACTCAATAGTTTGGGTTGGATTATACCTCGAGAGAAAGCTAAAGATTGGGAGACCCAAGCTACCTGGTACAATTTCACCACTTCAAACTGATTTGAGGACTCCAAATATATTTGATGTACACAAAATTACTTGCCCCATTTGTCAGAGAAGCATCTTATGGCTCAAAGGTCCCATTTGGGGCTCCACCCACCATTAGTGTTTTCTCAGGTAAGGTTGATAATAGAAGGGTACTACTGGGCAACTAGTCTCAAGGATGTATTGTGAAAACTGTGATTTCTCTGAGTCTACACTGAGCATCTTAGTGTGAACACATTCTCTGGAATGGGAGTAGTTTTGATTTATCATGTTAAAGAAATATTGGTAGGGTTACGCCCTTGGGTTATTCCAGGAGAATGAATGGAATATTATGGTCAGAAAATGGAAAAAAGATATCATTATAAAGACCAATATTTATAGTGGAAGCTATAGAGATTATGGGTAAGCTAGAAGGTTTTGCGTAAGAATATATTTTAAGATAATATCATGAGGAACAATGTAAAATTGGAGATGGTCCTTAGTGTCCCCAATCATTGTTTCTCTTGGCTTGGTTGATTCTATTGAGGTCTGTGGAAGAGCCATTGTATTCTGCAAAAACATATCCCAAAGGACACCAAAAAGTCAGTCCAATAAGAAAGTTGTTTGACAAAGGCCTCAAAAATAGATAAAGGACTTAAAAAAAGGTCTGCATGGGGATCCATAGACTGCTCCCAGAAATGTTACATGGAAGCCATTTTTCAAGTACTGCATTGGTATGCAGAACCCATTTAATGGGTATAGCCTTGATATGATGAAGGAACATGAGGCGCTATCCCACAGAGTGTTGTCCGGCAAACTAAGTTGTTTTTTTATTAAAGATATCGTGAACTGAAGCCCCAATATATAGATGTTCAAAGTTGGACTATTGAAATTTTATGTTCGGTTTACAAAATTTTAAAGTTTAGTTCTCCAGTTTAATGTTTGTTGTGAGGAACATGAAAATCATGTAGCATTCTCAAACGCAGAGAACCCAATAGAAATTCTAAATTCTACAGTGTGGTTCAAGGACCCAAATTTTTTTTGGTGGGAAGAATCAATAGAGAAGAGTTCAGTTCGTGGAAACTGCGAATTAGTTCATGAATACAGATTTTGAAAAGGAGTTTGTATGTAGACTCAAATGAAACTAAGGAGAGGTTGAAAGTGCTTTTCACCATGATAAATGATAAAAGGAAAATGACCTGGGCCCCTATAAATTTTCATGTTCCCCCTATCTGACCTATGTTTTCTATCACAAACCACTTTAGTTCAGGACTGCTTCTACATCGGAATTTCCTTTTATTCATTCCGATCATACCCCATTCCGATGGGGGCATTTTTAGGGTCCTTAAAACCTTGAAAGGGGAAGTAAATACCCCCCAAAGAACTTTTTGGAGGGAAGAAAACATTCCTTCAAGTAAATTAAGGTAAATGAATGAATGTTGGATTGAAAATTTGAGAAGAAACTTGAAAGAATCAAATTTTGAAAAGGGTTTTAGTGTACCACATACCATCACTGGGAAAGGTTAACATGGAGGATGAACCATGAACCATCGTTACATTGAAGGGACCATGAGGTGATGGCCCACAGGATGATAGACAGTAAAACCAACAGGTTGGGAACCCTATCATTGGTGAAATTGAGTGCATATATTCCTCCAACATACCTTCATGTGAACTAAGCAGTCTATGAACGAAGCTTGATGGTGGGGTTTCATGAACCACGTCTCGTGAACTATAGCCTCCACAAACCCCAGTTGACTAAGTCTTCTGTGGGTTGAGATATATCATCACGGGATTTTGTAAATGCTATTTAATGCCCACAGATATGATTTCCCTAGTTCTCAATAAAAGGAGGAAAATGGGAATTAAAAAAGGACGGAAGTGGAGAATGGTGGAAGAGATCACGAAGGAAACCTTGGAGAATGTAAGAGATAGTTCAGATACGGAGAATATCTTGACTTCGGTTTCAAATCATCGATGTGGTGTGAACCGTGAACCCCTTTTCAACATGTATATCCACCTTAGAACCGCCAAAAGAAGGAACTTAATAATAATTGGTGAACCAAGAGCCTAATTTATGAAATCTCAAACCATAAATCTCTTTCAGATGAATTCCCCATGACTCACAGACTCTAGGACCCTTCTACAATTTTGTACTCTGCATAGCGCATTGCTATGCGGATCAAACCCTACGCTGTGTACTTCATCGGTATGTGGACGGAACCTGAAGAGGTGTGAAAAAACACATTCAAGACCACGTGCCAATTTGAAATATGGTGATCCATACCCACATCCACAGATAGCTTCGGTACAAGTACGACCCCTCTACCCACATAGCATTATGTTGTGCAGGGTTTTCCCCTTCCTTCATGAGAAAACAATATTGGGTGTCCCTCCCTCCAGCTCTAATAATGCCCCTCCATTATTGTACATCCCTCTATAGCTCCATTGTGAAACAATACACCTGCATCAGACCAAATACTACTCTAAATACACCAAACCTATATGATCAGATCATTAGGCACACCAACACACCTTTCTAAACCTACATACCTAAGGTATGAAGATTCATAAAGTCCCTCCCCAAAACGGTTTGGACCCCTGAAATATATCTAAGTCGAAATTCCCAAGGTGACTTGAGGACCAACTTTGGGATGCCAACTTGAACCTCCCCATTCTCGAGTTTAGGGGTAACCATGGGCCTTTCCCTTCACTGAGTTCCAGTGAAAAGAAAAAAGGTCACTCTTTCATTCCACTTTGAAGAGGGATAATACTCCTCCCCTTTCCCAGAACCTGTAAAAGGGCAATCCTCCTGAGTTAATCCCCTAGACTTTGGTGAGAGGTATCACTATTCACCCTCTTCGCCTTAGCTCAGGGCATGTACAAATAGATCACCAATATAGGACTATCATGGATATCGACAAATGTGAGGGTTTCATGCTTAAAGCTCCCCTTTCCCTCTTCTATAGGCTCATAGCCATGGCCTCTTCCACCATCATCGTCCTCCTTTTCCATCAGTCGTGAAGAGAAAGTGTGCCTTTGTTGAATCTTTCACACACTCTTATTTCCCAAACCAAGAATAACTCACATGGGATTAGGGGGTTGTGACTATACAGAATTATCCCACAAAAAATGAACTATGGGAACTTTAATTCATGTTCCAACTTGAATATGTAGGATACATTATTGAAGGCCTGAGCTCAAAGGAGTTCCATTCCCAAAGTTTTAACCAATTATGCCCCCCAAAAATGGGCCTCTTCCCAGGTGTAAGACCCAAGCTAAATGAACTATGACAATTCTGATTCACAAAATAATTGGGATACATAGGATTCTTGTCCAAGGGCCGAGCTCAAAGCACATTCTTCTCAGAAGTAAATCCCAATAAAATGTTCCCCGAAATTTTGAAGGGCAACCTCTTAAGAGTAAGTACCAATAATAAAACTACCTGGGATCAGATTCCTCTCTCAATGATACGTAGAAATCCCATCTTTTGGGCCTGAACCCAATATCAAACCACCTTTTGTCCCTCCTGGATGATGATAAACATCAGAGCACCTCATTTCATGGATAAATTCAACATTGGCTCTATCTCATCAAATCTGTGTATATCAATAATGATCCTATAACCCAATCTTAGCCCCTGGATACACTCTTTGGAAATTAATTTAGGATTTATGAACATATTAACATGGCCTAATTCAATAAGAGTGTCTTATAATAGGCAATAATTCCCCCCAAAATGGTGTGATGAGCCTGACCTTCCATCCTCCCGACCAATGGAGTCCTTAAGTGTCATTGGCCAAATAGTCATCCAACAATCGCCTACCATTGGAACGTAGGTCCATCAATCGTGGATAATAGGGGTCATTGGGTGTTTCTGGCTCCATGAATAAAATCAATGGAGACCATCTGAGGAAATCATATCCTAGGAGCACCGATTGGACAAATACTTAACCCCATGTAATTGCTCGCTGGGACCATTTGACTATGGAACATCCTTTATAATGAAAAAGGGACAAACATTCTAGTCCCCACAGGGTCAATATAATCCCCCCTAAAGGATAAATACACAGATTGGGCTAAAACAAAAACGGAAACTTGAAAGTCACTATAATAACAGACACATTCTTTTCACCCATCAGACCATTTTGTCTTCCCCCCAAACTCCCTCCTTGGGCTGAAAAATTACTTAAAAGAATGTATGTTGTGATGTTAATCCAAGGTAAATATTATTGAGGATATTTTATAGTGGATAGATATATCAGGTTGTACTGTATGGTCTCACATAGTAATGATGAAGACCTATAAGATAAGTAAATAAGTGTATCTCCATGTATAGATTTTCCACACAATAAAATAAATATTCAATTAAAGGATACTTATTTTTCATGTTTTAGTGAATTCATAGTTCCACTATGAATACTTTGATAGATCTAATAACTAAATTAGAATTGGGATAAGAATAAGATAAATTTATAAAGTTGTTAAATGATGTTTTTTAAATTTGAAACTGAAATTAAAATTCAAACATAAAAATGTTATTTTCATGAAAAATATAGTAAACTAGGATTCTTATATGGAAGAAAGAGATTTATTAGAAAAATTGAGAGCATTATTTAGCTAAGGGAAAAGATATTTTGTGTGTTTCATAGTGAGAAACATATGAGTACTTATTGTTGTGAAATATGAAGAAGAAGAAGAGAAAGTGTATACACCGGTTAGTGTGTAATCATCATACATATGTCATGTGATGAGTGATATGGAATTAACACATATTATAAATAGTGAAGATGTCCGGGGGCACTATCATATTTTTGGGAGATAATCATTAAAGGAACAAGAATCAAAACAGCCTCATAAATGTACAATACATTAATATAACTTGTTGGGATACAATATTTTTGATAATATTGTAACATGATTTCAAGAATATTCCCTACTCTTTGAAATATAAAATTGTGATTCTGGTGGATCATATGATCTCAGGTGTTCCTAGATAATTACAAAGAATATCTACTCATTTTTAAAAGTGAACCTTTAACATAAGTGTGTCATAGTTTTTCAATTTTACAGGGTCTGTGTGAGTTAAGATGTGATATTTATCACTCTAACAAGTGACAGAGGTTTTTTCAAAAGAAATCATAAAAGGTAAAATTTAATAGTATTTCACTGATTCACCCACTCTCTCGTATTTGGGATCTTACACCATGGATGGGGATACAACAATTTATATCGTATTATTCATGTTTCTTCTAATGATAAATAAGTATGAAGTTTTAGACTTTGAATGTTTTTAACTAAGTTGGAGTTTTATTTTTTATATCCCTTTCAAAATCTTCATAGTTTTAATGTTTTTGTGTTGAAGATGTTCCGGGGAGTGGGTTTTTTGATCAGAACTTTTATATTTTTTATGGATAGTATTAACTCTATGAATAGAAATAGAGTTACCATATTCCATGGGAAAAAATAAATTATTTAAATGTTGAGAATAAAACCCTACATACTTTCATTATGTATGGATTTTCATGATATTGTGACTGATATTTTTACACCTTTTTCACATAGAGTGACTTTCCCTCAAGAAACTACAAATAATTTAGAGATTTATGGGCATACAGTAAATTTAATCATATCCTAACTTTCAAATAAGCAATTTTTAAATCTAATGGGGGTCAAGACTATGAAAGGAATTTAAAATAAGCTAAAATATATCTATGAAGGAAATTAAAAATTAATTACTTATAAATTGAAAACTTAGTGACTGAATAATTAAGATATTTGTATTCTTGAAGGTGAATATATTGATAAATTATTTACAAGGGTCAATGAAGGGGTGATAACCAATGGAAGATTCAGTAAAAATATTAAATATTCTATAGTGGTATTAAATATACTTTATATATTACTATATAGTTTTGATTACAAAGATTTTTTTCTAGATGATCATGATCTTGAAACTCTTCCTTTGGATGACTAGTACAACATATTTGTTTCATATACGATGATAAAGGAGCTAACCCAAAAGAAGGAGAGTTTAAATAAGGAGTAAATCTCATTCAAATACAGAAATAATGAAAGGACCACAAATAAAATTTATGAATAAGATAAATATGAATTTAGAAGTTCAAATTCAGATAAAGATATATATGTGTGGTTTGATAAGATCATGTCCCTCGTCTCAATATGTTAATATAGAAGAAAAGTTAAATTCCATGCTAATATAACTTTTCAGTTCTTCATCTATGTGGGTAGTAGACATTTAATTTCAAATTTTCCAAATCTATAACAAGATATAAGTGGATATAAAAAGGATCCCCATAAAGATGTTTCAAGAAATACTTCCAATACTTTTAGAAGGGGTAAGTTTTTATCATATTTATTAAGAAATAAAACTTTATTTACCAAAGGAAATATTTATTTTTCTAATAAGTAAGATACATAATGTGATGGTAGTTAGAGTTATTGTTCCTCAAGTGGCATATGGGAGAATATATTCATTTAAATAATGAATTAAATTAATTTAGGCATTGAATATGACTCAAATAAATAAGAAGATATTTTATTGAGTAGTGATGATGAGAAACATGAATCAAAAATGGTGTTCATATTGAAAAGGTATTTGAAGAAGAGTTTATCTAAGAATATTAATTTGGAGAATTAAGATTTTTGAATGATGAATCCATCAAATAAAGTTTGATTGGGTAATTTTGAATTCATAAATATGTAAGTTGAGTTACTCTTATGTTGGGAGGAAGTAAGATACATACTCATCAAAAGGAAGAAGAAACTTGATTTGGTGGAATATAATATTCTTCTATAGGATAAAAATCCTAAGTCTCTCAAGGTGGATTATTTGGAGAAAGAAAATTATATAAAAAACTTTTCATATTATTTTTCTAATTCCAAGAATCAATTGGGAGATTTCTCAATTTAAGATTATAGTTTTGTTACTATAGTGATAAGTGAATATGATTCTAATAGTCAAGGATATCAATTATAAATTATTAAATATTATGGAATCATTGTAGGAAAATATAAATCCCAATAGAAGGTTATAAATGTAAATAAATGAACATAATATATGAATATTCCAAAAAATTTATTCTAGAAATTCTAACTTTAAAGAAAATATACTATCTTGTGTGACGTATAAAATGTATAGTAATTAAGAGGAACATGTTGATAGTATTTCAGTGTTTTGGTTTATCAAATGAAGGGTAATAATTCTTTCAAAATGATGAGTTTTCGATAATTATTACTACTCAATAAATAATAAGTTTTGGATGAAGATTAGACTTTTATAGTCATCGATGGTTCTATAAAGGCAACAAGCATGTCATGAAATGGTATTAGTTCACTTAAGAGTGTCTCGTGATCTTACCGGTTAAACAGTTTCAATAATAAGAGCCTAATTGATCTCAAATCGAATATAATATAATGAAATCAATAAAGAATAATATGCCTTCAAATATTATTAGAGAAGATACCGAGAATACATTTGAGATTGTTGAATCCTAAGGGGGGACAAACAAGCCTACTAAAAAATCAGAAAGAAATAATGATTTAAATAATGAGAGGTAAAATAAAGGTAGGAGATGAAGGTGCCTTTATTTTTTGACAACGATGAAAAGTTTTAAAAACTAATATGTAACATGTATTAAAAAGAAAAAAAATATTTACCATGTTATTTTGTAATAACCCAAAATTTTATATACATTGAATTTTCCTTCTGAATAAATAATTGTTTCCACAATTAGGTATATATTATAGTATAAACACATGAAAATAATAAAAAAAGAAAACATTATTAATTTGGGAATAATAGATTTATATAATAAATATGATTATGAAAATTAAAATAGTAATGTGGGAAATCACTGAAAAACAATTTGAATAGGAAAATATAGATCATGTTGATCTTTAATAATTATCTCATTCACAAACAGCACTGTAAAAAAGAGTCAAAAAAATTTTAATCCAATCAACATTTTTCAAATGAAGAAAATGGAACATTGAGATAATTTTAGATGAAAAGTTAATAAATGAATACATTGGTATCTATATGAGGTAATAATACCATTGGAAAAGTGATATAACTATTAGAATAGTAACCCGATCGTTGGGAATGGTAACATGACCATTAGGATTACTATGTTTACCATTGGAATAGTAAATTGACATCAAATTAGAAAATTTTCATATAAATAATATTTACCATGAATAATTTATGGCAATATATATATTTTAATTCCATTAAATTAATATCAAGATTAAAAACTCAATGAAATTACAAGCACGTTTTATTTATAAACTATGTTTTAAAGTATTTAAAAAAATCATATTTATTATATTAATAATTAAAATAACCTATGTAATAAATTTATTATTATAAAATTAATTTCATTTTTAGAATCATTGTGTAAAAGTTTTATAATGGTGATTTTTTAGTACTTATCTGAAAAACATCATTTTTTAGATGAATACTAAAAAATTCACTTTTTCATTGATGGTATTTTTTAAATACATAATTCAATATGTAATAATGACATAATCAATTGTATATTTTTAGTATTGACCAAAAACATATTTAATAATTTAAATAATTTGTAAAATTAAATTTCCAAAAATAAAAAGGTATTTAAAAAGTCTAAAGTATAATATATTCTATTAAAAATTTGTTTTCCGCTTTCTTTTTTAATAAAACAATTAATTCAGTTCATAAATTGTTTTATTGTCTTAAGAAATTTAGTTTTAGTCAAATATAATTCATAATGTCAAAAATATCACTATTTAAAGTTTTTACATAGATATTATATTTTATTCAAAAATATTTTCTTGAAAATAGCCCTCTGCTCAAGTATAAATACACCCTTTCCCTCCCCTTTAACAACCACTTCCTGTACACTTCTCAAATCCAAAACTCTACCCAAATTTAATTTTTTTGATCCCCTTATAATCCTTAGGGATTATTTGGAGTCATAAAACACTAATATTTTTATAATTTACGCATTGTGAAAACAGAACAATTCCACGAAAGAGGTAATGTCCTTTCTTCTTTTTATTTCATATTCCATTTATAATTATTTATTTTTGTATTCTATTCTAATATGAACCCTTTTAAAACAATTAAATATTATTTTAAAATTATCTATATATTCTTAATTTTTCTTAAAGAAAAATTTATAATACAAGTGTATATAATAGATCTCTCTCCTCTCCTTTTGACAATATCATATTCACAGTCTGTTAACCGCCCACAGGGAAGTTCCTAAATCTTTACCTATAACCTCCTTTGTGGATGATTATAATAAGTTATTTATAATATATAAATTTATAAATATATTCATTTCTAATATTCTTTACTTAATCTTATTAATGTATAATTAATAATAAAATAAAATCATGAAATCAAAGAAAGATGCAATGTTTTAAAGAAAATGTAATATAAAAACCATCCATATTTAAAAAAAGTTAATTAAAAAATAAAATAAAATAATTATAATTATTTAATTTAAAAAAAATTAACATAATTCAATTATAGTTGTATTTTATAATAAACAGAATTTTATTATACATGAGTCAAAAAAAATTAGTGAAATAACACAGGACCGAAGCTGAAGGAAATTCTCAAACCTAACTCTTTCTATTTAAGTAATCTCTTATTTCCCATTATTTTGAGTATGGATTTGTTTCGCGCGGAATACGGGGATGACCTCCTGGACGGGAGATTCAAACGTTCCGATCGGTTTCTAACGGGTTTGTTCGTAGAACCGGAAACATCCAATGATTCCACATCCGTTGGGACCTACTTTCCAAAGGCAGGCGCTCATTAGCTTGTGGGCTAATGAGGCTTAGGAATTTGCATTGGTCGAGAGGATGGGAGGTCGGACTCATCACACCTTTTTGAGGGGAATTATTGTCTACTCCGGGACTCTCTTTATAGATTTAAGTTAAGTTCGTGAATCCTTATTACATTACCAAGTATAAAATGAGCTTTCCTTTAGTTTTAACAATCAATGATTAAATATGCAAGAAATTTAGAGAATCTTTTATATGTATTTGAGGTTCTTCATCAAGATAGAATCATCTATATTTGTTTAGAGATTCTTGGTCAATGGTATCCTTCAAAACATTTATATAAAAGTCTCTTGGTCATTTTGATGACCAGGCTGGTTTTAAAGCCACTCAGTGGGGCACTTGAAGTTTATCGTCATTCAGAAGGACAGAGATTATTTCAATGTTGGGATCGAACCCATGAATGGGCTACCTACGTATCCTTTGTTTTGAAAAAGGAATCAGAACCCACGTAGTTCGAGGAATGGGATATGATGTTTTATGATTGATGGCTCAAAGATGAATGTCATAATTACTTTTATACTCTAAGCTCACGTGAGTCATGCTCGGTGTGAGAAACAAGAGGTATTGGTAAAATTTAGACAATTGTGCCATAAAAGATGCAATCATAAAAATTTGTTTTGGGGCTTATGTATAGATGACTGCCCAGATAGGTGAAGGTTTAGGATTTACTTTTAGGAAGAAAATCCATGAACAGGGTCCACAAAGTTATATGTGCTTCATGGAGATTTGAATACTCTAATCTTGGGGCTTACTCCTAAGGAGGATGCCCAAGTTAGGAGGGGACTTATGATTGGGTTTTATTCCTGAAAAGGAAACCCAAATCAAAGGAAATTTATGACTGGTTAAGAGAAATTTTAAGAGACTTGGGGCTTACTCTTAAGAAAAATGCCCAAGATTTATGACTAGGACTTATTCCTGAGAAGGAAGCCTAGGTTAGGGGACTTGGGGCTTACTCCTGAAAAGGAAGCCCAAGGTTATGACTGAGTCTTATTCCTGAAAAGGAGACCCAGGTTATGACTGGGACTTACTCCTAAAAAGGAGGCCCAATGTTTAAAGGACTTTGATTGGGGCTTATTCTTTAAGGAAGATGCCTAAATGAAAGGTTTTATAACTGGGGATTATTCCTGAAAAGGAAACCCAGGTTAGGATTCTCTCATTTTAAAGGATGAGGTTGAATGAATGAACTCTCAATCTTTGGTGACATAAAGATGTTTAAATCACTATGTTTTGAGAGATATGTCACATAATTCCTTTCAGATAAGGATGTCAAATCAAGAAATCATGCCATAAATGGCTTTGAAGAGTATCTTGAAGACTGAATCTTGAATAGGAAGGGTGAAATGGCTTAAGAGGGGTGAAAAAGGGCAAGATGGGCACCCAAAAAGATAAGGGCGCGCAAGTATTGAAGGTCGCGCAAGTCCTGCGGCGGCGCGCAAGTATTGGTCGCGCAAGTATACTTGCGCGACATAAGGGATACTTGCGCGATTTTCAACCAGAGTGGAATTACTTGAGCGACTCTTTATTAAACCCTTTCCCATCCTCTTGAGGTTCTTCCAGAAGAGGGACGCGCAAGTTATATTGAAGGGATTAAGTCGGCGCGCAAGTGTTTGATAAGTTTCAACACTTGGGCCTTCCTTCTTCCCTTTAGATCTTCCATTCTAGGTAAGAAATTACCTTAGAAGTGTTCTGGAAGCTTTGAGAAGATACTTGGGCGTCAGGAGCTTTGATCCGAGTTTCTGGGAAGAGATCCTCTCGAATGGGGGGCCCACAGGGTCTATTTATAGGCAAAAGAAGACCCCGGGCGGTTACTGGGCGGTTACCAGATCTGTCGCGCAAGTCCCTTGCACGACCATGAGGGGTCGCGCAAGTGTTGAGGCGGCGCGCAAGTAGACTTGCGCGACCAAGATGGAACTTGCGCGATACATGGGCAATGTTCTCCTTTTCTATCCCTTTGTCGATTTATGATGTTTCTTCAAAGGATTAATCACTTTTAGCTCAGATATTCCCTTTTCCGAACTTTAGATTCCGTGACGAAAGGAGCGTCAACAAAAGTCCCCCCTCAGAGTTGGATCCGGAGAAAAAAATGAGGATTTGACTCTGAGGAAATCGAATCCCTCTAAAGGAAAAGGGCGGCGCGCAAGTCTCCAGTCGGCGCGCAAGTCTTCGTCGCGCAAGCGTTTGAGTGCTCTGGGTGAGGCGCGCAGATAGGCCCTCTGGCCTATAAATATGCTGCTTCCGGCCGTAGATGGTATCTGACCCCGAATTCTCTCGAGCTCTCGCCGCGCAGGTCTTTGTCGCCGCGCAAGTCTCTTATTTTCGCTGTTTCCTCGCTGCCGCGCTACTCTCAAGGTAATAAGGCTTGCGCGGCAAACATTTGCGTGACAAATACTTGCGCGACATATGTACCACTTGCGCGATATCTCCATACTTGCGCGCCTTAATGCCTTAGCCATTTTTTTCAGATTTTCTCACAAATTTTATGAAAAAATAAAACCCATTTAAGAGTTTAATTTATTCAACTCCTGTGCAGATTCAATGGCTCTTAGACCTGGATTCCTTGATGAACTGGCTAGCAAGCGGATAGATGATATGATGAATATCATTGGCCCTGATTACTATACTGTCAAAAACAGCACTCTTCCAGATTTGGCTAAGTATCTGAAGAAATATCATCAAGACTTTCCTCACTGCACTTATCTACCTTTGTATGGTCATGGTCATCTGCAAGAAGTCATTATTCCAGAAGTAAAGAATTATCTTCCATTTTCTTGGTTTCAGAATTATACCAATTTTGCTTCAGCAAATATCTCAGGCGGAGGAGTATTTCAAACTGCTGGAACAGTAGAGAAGGCGTATGTGATGCATCATAGCCCTTGCACACCAGATCTGAAAAAACATACACCTGAGCTTCAACCACATTGCCATCCTTCAATCTTCCGAGATGCTCAGATGGATCAGTCCAAAGGCTGGAAGAAAAGTTGGGATTTCCGCCCTGGGGGAGGTGTGAAGCCAACTTGGATGTGGGCATACTGGGTGCGACAGACTTGCGCAGAGTTTATTGAGGATCTGAAGAGAGCTGCAATATATGAAGCTGTTTGGGTTGGGCAGACATATATTTACAGACATGATATCTTCGTGCCAGAGATACTCAGTCACTGGAGTCCAGCGACTAATTCTTTCCACTTGACTCATGGAGAAGTAGGTATCAGTTTGTGGGATGTCCACAAGATTTCAGGAGCTCCAATCTTGGGCGATATGTATGATGAATTCATTCCTCCCAAGGTGACTTGGAATGATCCAGAGAAGACTCCTGTTTTGGCTCGAGAATTATTCAAAATCTTTCATAAGCTCAAGAGTTCAGAGACCTCATTAACTCATTTCAGAAAAGATATCCATCCGGAAGAATGGATGAAGGTGTTTCTTACTGAGAAGAAAGGGATGGAGCCAAAGGAAAAAGGATCCAAGAAAAAGAAATCCAAGGATACCCGGCCCAGACGTCCTACCACTTGCCCAAAACCTGAGAAGAGAGGAGCTCCTGGCACATTCTGGCCAACTCTAGAAGCAGGAGAGTTTGAAAAATGGGGCTATGAAGTGAATCAAAGAATTCCAAAGAAAACTCGTCTGGCGGGTTTCTTGGCAATGTGGCTCAGTATTTACCTCTTGCCGGTCAGAGATTTGAAGGGAGGCGTTAGGCCAGGGACCTTCGTCATTGCGGCCAAGTTAGCTGAGGGAAAAATGGTTGGGTTAGCTACCCCCATTTTAGCAAAGATTCACAGGAGTTTACTTCATGTCTTCTAGGGTAAATCTCCTTTAAGAATAGTGGGACCATTCCAGGTTTTGTGGGGATGGATTGCCACTCACTTCAGGACTTACAATGTACAGAATGGGTTACAAATTCCTGGAAGCTCCTTCAGACCGTCAGTGCAAGCATTCTCTGGAATTGCTCCATTAGATGTCAATGGTTATGACATAAAAGTAAGACTAAGCATGTATAAGGAATTCAACTTCTTTCCTTATGGAAGTCCGCCATCTGGGCGGTTTGTTGATGATGGGAAAGCCCCTTTGGATTTGAGGGCATACATGCTAGCTTGCAGGGATGGCGTATTAGTAGCCAGGGTTGATGGAGAAATCATATGCGAGGCCTATGCTCCATATAGATTTGCACGCCAATTCAAATGTTTACAACAGATTGTTGTATCCCCTCCAGTACATGTCAGGTTAGAGCAACATCCGATGGTTGCTCGACAACTATGGTTGCTGACGTCAAGAGAGAAGACTGGAGCAGTATTTGATCTACCAGTTGAAAAAGCGGCACATTATCTGACTACTTTTTATGCCGAACACTGGATAGCATCATACCCTAAAGGGATATTGAATCACCCTGTATATCAAGTGGGAAAGAGGAAGAGGACTGTAGAGAAAGAAACTCTTCCTCATGAAGGTGCTGCTTCTCCTCCTGAAATAGGTTCAACAGACTCCTCCTCTAGAACTGATTCCTCGGATTATCATGATGGGGATGATGAGGCACAACCGGCAGCAAAGCGGTTTCGTGCTCGATATAATCCTCCAGCCAGAGTTAAAAGACCCACTCCATCAGCTCCTGGTGAGTTATTTGATTGTAATAACTTCAATCACTGCTACTTTATAAAGTAATAAGTCTCACTTTCTTATTCTCTATCTGTAGTTGCAGGAGTTGGGAAGAAATTAAAATCAAAAATTGTAGGACCTTCCTCACAGCCTTTATATCTAAGACCAGAGGCTGTTCAGCTATGGCAGAGCTTATACTGTGATACTGAAACCGCCTGGCTGGATTTGTGTGAGGGTCTACAACTTCCTGGGATAGGATATCTTCTAGCCTCAAAAGACCTTCAATACGGAGATAACCCCGATGAAGTGCGGGCTTACATCAGAGAGCTGGAAATGCTCATATATGCCACCGATAATTCAACTCCTATCACCAGGCGGGTGAAGGAAATGATTGATCGTGGCACCATTAAGGGGGCTGGTGGTTCTGGAGATGAGGAGTGGCAAGAGTACGTGGCTCCTGAAGATGTAATTTTTCCTTCCTTATTTGCAACTTGATTTCAGTTGAAGCTTTGTTTCTTAAGAAAGTTATTTTCTTCATCTTGCAGCTTGCAAAGAAAGGGACCGGGGTTCCTTCGCCACAATATAGCCCTGGTGGTACCGCTGTTGGGGCTGCTGCTGATTCTCCTCGCGAACCAGGCGAGATATCTCCAGGCCAGCAGGCCATGAATGAGGCACTGGACATAGCCTTTCATTCGCCAATCCAAGTGCCAATAAAGGAGACAGCTGAAACTCCAAAAAAGCAAAAGAAGCCAAGGCAACGAAGGAGGAAATCCTTAGCTAAACGTTTCATTAGCAGTGGTAAGTCCTTCGAACAATCATGAGTTTATACCCATAATCATATGGTTACTCATATTTCTGAGGATTGCAGGGGCTTCTTCAATTTCCCCCTTGAGGGAAGGGACTGATCCTTCTTCAAAGGCCGTGGAGGGTGCTGTAGAACAACCACAAACTCAAGCTGACTTGGTAGCTCCTGGAGAAGAGCTTCCATCCATTCCCAGTATCCCTCCCACTACTGAAGATGCTGTCCAGGGTCAGGGGTTGCAGGACATAAGTCAGCAAGAAGACATAGCAAATGCTCCCACTGGTGAGACTAACCAAGATTCTGAAGTATCATTGGATGAAATGATGAATCAAGGAATGACTTTTGAAGAATTTTATGATCATGCTAGATTGTCATGTGATTTAGAAGACCTTGGGCGTGAGTGTTACCCTTCGCCCAAATTTTTCTTTTAAAAGAAAATATTTCTAATCATGATGTAAAAAAAATATGCAGTTTCTTCCGTAGAAGCTGCTGAACTGCCAATGCCTGAAGAGGGTGTGGACACTGATGTCAACCCTATCATTGTAGAAACATTAGCTCAAGTAGAGCTAAATCCAATAAACTCTCCTGAGACCCATCTTGAAAATCCTGTTGAAACCGGGAAAGATGGGGAGAATTCTTCTCATGTTGCTGAACCACCATTGGGTAAGGGATAACAATATTTGTGATTGTACTTTATTTGCAAGACAATCCATTCTTTTGTTATTCTTTAAGATTCAACTCAAATCTTTCAATTGATCATGTAGGGCCATCAACTGTAATGGCTAGATCCGTAGATGAGGCTTCAGCCTCTGCCCCAATGGGAATTGAAAGTGAAGAAGCCCAAGTCAGAGGGGAAAGAGCAGAACGAGGCACTTCTTTAAGCATGTTAATTCCAGATTACATACCCCCTTCTGACGAAGATGTTGAATCAGATCCAGAGATGCTCAAAGCGTTCAGCTTTTCACGACGTAAGGCGTGGAACAATATATGGAACATCATATCGGGGGTGCCCTTAGAAGAGCTACCATCAAAAATTTCCCGATTGTCATCCCAATTTGTTATAATGGGACTTGGTGGTTTTGGGTATGAAAAGATCCATGCTGCAGTGAAACAGATTATCTTCAGGAGGGAGCAAATGCAGACAAGTCGCGAAGATTTGACCAGAGTGAAATTGTCAGTCAACATAGGCGAATTTGAGGCTGCGATATCCCAGGCTGAAGCTGATTATGTTGTCAAGATGAAGGATCTGAAACAAAAAATCAAAGAAAAGGTCGTCCAGCAGGTGCAACTCCAGCAACAGTTAGATGCTGTTACTGGGGAACTTGATCAGCTTAATGAATCATTGGATGAAACTCATATAAATGGCATGAAAGCCATTGCAGATGCTAAGAAGGCATTTCAGCAAGCTGAAAAGAGTGAAGCTGGTCAAGTGCACGAGCTTCAAGCAACTGTTGATAAGGCTCAGGATGCTATACATCAAATGAAGACTTTTGTTGACAATCTCCTGTAATTTCTTGAAAAAGAGAAGAGATTCCAATCTGTGGATGTCCTTCTAACTCTTGTGTATCAATAAAAAACACTTTTGTCTTCAATCATTTGTGATTGCATTCTTCCATTACCTGCTTCAAATTTACTTAAGCCAATGGGCTTAGTAAGCATAGTTTGATTTTTACTAGGATTATTACAAATAACCCTACAAACATTGAACCTTTTAACTGCTCAATATTACCTAAATCATACAAAACAAATGTATATTTAGTGAGCTGGAACTTGACTTTTATTCAGAGTTCCTTTGTCTTTTGTGTGGGCAGTTTAAAGTCATGCAAGCCGGACATAAAGAGGCTAATGTTTAAGGTCGAAATAGCTTTGACCGAAAAATGGATTAAAATGGATTCAATTCCTTGATAATTTATCTGAAAACAAATTACCATACTCAAGTATGAGAGAAAATATGTAAACTATGACTTAAGAATATTTGAATCTGAGGAATGATATGAAAAAGAGCTAAATAGCATTAGAAGAAGTAGTTTCCAAGAATGAAGTTACTATTATTTAACAAAACCCGTTAGGGGGTTGAAATATGCAGGGCCACCTATGGGCATTGGCTGCATAGTCAAATAAAATAGCATCTTTTGGCTGACAAGTCTGTTATGTGGACTGTTTATGCAAGGCCACCTATGGGCACGTGCTGCATAGTTAGGCAAAAGAACTCTCAGAAATTTACTTTCCTAGTGCTAAAAGCCAGTGAAAGTTTATGGAGATTCAAATTTTCTAAAGCATAGAGTTTGTTGTATGGAAAGAGGTACTTGAATATGGAGAAGATATTTTCAAACAAGAATATCGAAGAACTGGATGAATATCACTCCTACGAAGGTCTGACCCAAACGTAGGGAAGAAGAATAAACCATAGACTTGAATACTTTCAGATCATGAAAAAGGATATGGGACAAATACGTTAAGGATGGCTATTTTTGCGGATCCCTACATACTGTCGTTTAAGACAAATAAGGACAAAAGAGGCATTCTTCCCAAGAATGAAGTTACTATTATTTAACAAACCCGTTAGGGGGTTGAAAACATGCAGGGCCACCTATGGGCATTGGCTGCATGGTCAAATAAATAGCATCTCTTGGCTGACAAGTCTGTTATGTGGACTGTTTATGCAAGGCCACCTATGGGCACGTGCTGCATAGTCAGGCAAAAGAATTCTCAGAAGTTTGACATTTTTGTGACCATAAGTCATGAAAAGGGTTATGAAGATCTGAAAATATTTAAGGTTAGGATTATAATACATAAAGATGGGTATTTTCCAATGTATATAGAGATACATAGGTCAATGAAAACCATAATCATGTTGTGGCTGGGTCCTGAATTGAAACTTGGACTTCACTACGTATCTCATAAGAATGAGAATCAAGCCATACGTAGTTCTTGAAATGCAGTTTAACGTCGTGCAGGACGAAAGGATGAGTGATCTTAGTTTTTTTGGGTCATAGAATTCGGACCATAATAATGAATACACAGTGTGTGTTTTCATGAGGACTTTTCAGTCAAGGGACTGAAAGTGAAATTTGGGGTTAGGCCCAAAAGACTTGGGACTGGATTCGAGGGACACTCGAATGTTCCTACGTATCCCATAAGGATGGGAATCAAGTCCACGTAGTTCTAGAAACTACCCTTTGTACAAATTTGGTTCGTACATGTGAAGGGTGAAAAAGGGACTTTAGTGCAATGATGGTTTTAACCTAAGATAAAAAGTTTAGGCATTACCATGTATGTACGTAGTCTTTTTGAAAATGAAAACCATGATTGAAAAAGAATCAATGTTAATAATGGTTCCTTCTCAAATGAGGAAATCAAATAATATTGTAGTTTATTGTCGTACTGGACAAAAGTGTTGTATAGTTTAACGTCATATAGCAAGGACGAAAGTGAATCAATGTAAAGATATTGATTCCAAGGGTGGTTTCACAAATCATCATCATATGAGATTGTGATGAACCAATGTGAAGAGATTGTTTTTGGGCTTGAACCTTTGGGAGGTTGCCTACATACCCAGCCTGGAGGGCAAGGATCAAAGTCCGTGTAGTTCAATTAAAGAATGAATTAATGATCAAGTTGTTCTTGTGGACAATGATCTAAAAAAAATGTTGTTGGGACTTACACATGGTTAGTGGCCCAAAGGGAGTGTTATGGTTGATGTTCGCTCTAAGCTCACGTGAGTCATACTCGGTGTGAGAAACAAGAGGTAATAACAACCTTAACGATGTACAGTTTAATGTCATGTAGGACATAAAAAAGGGACTTTCTGTACAGTTTAGCGTCATGTAGTTAAGACGATGGGGACAATATAGTTTAACGTCATATTGGACGAAAGGGGGATTGTGCAGTTTTAATGTCATGCTGGACTGTTTATGGAACTTTTTCACAGTTTAATGTCGTGTGGGACGAAGTTGCAGTTTAAAGTCATACAAGACCATTGCTGTATAGTTTTAGCGTCATATAGCAAGGACGAACTGATGCTGTACAGTTTAAAGTCATGTAGCTAAGACTAAGGTGAATCAATATGAGGATATCAGTTCTGATCTTTTTACAGTTTATCGTCATGCTGGACGATGAAAGTGCCACACAGTTTAATGTCATGTCGCTAGGACAAAATATAGTTTAATGTCATCTCGGACAAAATATAAGAACTTCTATATGGTTTATTGTCATGTAGGACAAAATCAGGGACTATGCAGTTTAAAGTCTTGCAGTTAGGACTATTGGTGCTGCACAGTTTAGTGTCATGTTGCAGGGACATAAGTGCGAATAGTTTAAGGTCATATGCACAGACCATACAGTTTATCGTCATGCTGGACGTAGTTGTAGTTTAAGGTCATACTGGACCATTGCTGTATGAACCAAATGTAAGAGTCTTAGTTCTGTGAACAATATTTTGTGTTTATACAAAATACTTCTTCAGAAATCTGGCATTAGTTGGAGTCGTGATGTGTTCTCCATCCATTGAAATCAGAGAATACGCTCCATTGGAGTAGACCTTATGTACTGAATAAGGTCCTGCCCATTTTGGTTCAAGCTTGGGAGGCTTCTTTCCTGGTATCATTGGTGTTCTGAGAACCAATACCAATTCTCCCTGAATGAATGAACGAAGACGAACTTTTTTGTTAAAATCTCGTGCTATTCGATTCTGATAGATTTCCAAGTGGTGCAAAGTGCACAATCTTTTCTCATCTAACTGTTCCAATTCATTCAACCGCTTTTGGGATTGATCATCTGTTGATAACTGATCACAAATGGCTATTCTGAGTGAGGGCAATTGGACTTCAATTGGCAAGACTGCTTCTGTTCCATATACCAATGAATATGGAGTAGACCGCGTTGCATTGCGAGTGGTAGTCCGATAAGCCCATAAAGCATGATAGAGTTTATCAGGCCATGACCTCTTATCTTTATCCACCATCTTTTGCAGTATATTTGAAAGAGTCTTGTTGAAGGCCTCTATCTGACCATTAGCCGCTGCATGATATCGAGATGAATGGTTGGACTTAATGTTGTATTCTTGATAAAATCTCTTTACCTCAGAAGAACAGAAGTTGGTGCCTTTGTCTGTCAATATGGTATGAGGGACACCAAATCTAGTAATGATGTTAGACTTGATGAAGCTAACAATGCATTTAGAACTGACTTCTTTGAGAGGTACTGCCTCTGCCCATTTGGAAAAGAAATCAGTAGCAGTAAGAATGTACTTAAACTGCTTGGCCGTAGCTGAAGGGTAAGGTCCCACCACATCCATTCCCCATGTGGAAAATGGCCATGAGTATTTAGCTGTATGAAGCAACTCTGGAGGTTGATGAATGAAATTGGCATATACTTGGCATGAATGACACTTCTTTGTGAAATTAACACAATCTTGTATCATTGAAGGCCAGAAGTATCCAAGTCTTCGAATTTGATCAGACAATCTATGTCCAGACTGGTGGGCACCACAGACTCCTGCATGCACTTCTTTTATGACAGCCATTGTCTCTTCACCATCAATACATCTGAAGAGAACTCCATCAAAACCACGTTTGTAGAGAATTTTCTCGAGGTGGTTTGGACCATCATAAAGAGTAAAATTGACCACACGTCGCCGAATTTGTTCTCTCTTGGCTCTATCAGGTGGAAGTGTTCCATTTTGAAGGTATTCCCTGATAGGTGACATCCATCCTGTAGTATGACCATATGGTTCAGGAATGGGACTAATTTCATTAATTTCCTCTGTTCTGACTTGAACATAAGGTGAAATTGCACGACGGTGGGCAATACCGATGGTTGTCTCGTCCCGATTTGATCTGCTAAAGCTGTGGCTATATTAGCCAGTGCATCAGCTTGAGCATTTTGTGATCTTGGGACATAAGAAAATGTCGGTTCTGAAGGGAATTCCGACATTAACTCTCTGACGTAATCATACAAAGGGATTAATTCTTCTTTTCTGATGGCATAATCCCCATTGATTTGTTTGATTACCAGGTCTGAATCACTTTTTACCTTTAAGTGATTCACTTGTGCTTGAAGCGCTAACTCCAAGCCTGCAATGAGAGCTTGGTATTCAGCTTCATTATTGGTACCACCTTCCCACAACAAAAAGGAATAAGGTAACACTGCCTTATCTGGAGAAATGAGCACAATTCCTAAACCAACTTTGTTGAATTTAGGATTTTCCATTTTCTTCCCTGTTGGACTTCTAGAAGCACCATCAAAATACATTTCCCATGTTTGAGGATTCTCTTGAATAGAAAAAACTTCCTCATCAGGGAGTTCGATATCTGAATATGTGTCTTCCACTGAAGGGTGTTCAGCCAGGAAATCAGCCATAGCTTGGCCCTTAATTGCCTTTTGAGACACATATTGAATGTCGAACTGCTGTAGAATAACCGCCCACCTTGCCAGACGTCCTGTAAGCATTGGACGACTAAGGATGAATTTGAGTGGATTATTACGAGATACCAATTGGACCTCGTGATGTTGCAGGTAGTGTCTCAGTTTCTGAACTGCAAAGATTAATGCTAGGCAGCATTTTTCAATACTCGAATACCGGGTTTCTGCTTCAAGCATAGTTCTACTGAGATAGTAGAGACTATTTTCATTCCCAGCATCATTCTTTTGAGCGAGAAAGGCACCCAATGATCGCTCTAAAGCTGTCACATAGAGGATAAGAGGCCTACCCTCAACAGGTGGCATGAGTACTGGTGGACTTAAGAGGTATTTCTTGAGAACATCAAATGCTTCTTGACATTCTTTAGTCCACTGGTAAGTGACTCCTTTCTTCAGTAATTTGGTAAAAGGTAAACTTTTGCCTGCCAAATTGGCGATGAAACGCCGAATATAGGCTAAGTGTCCTTGAAGTCCTCTTAATTCTTTCAAATTCTGAGGAGGTGACATACCAAGGATTGATTTGGTCTTCTCAGGATCGACTTCAATACCACGATGGCGTACAACAAAGCCGAGGAATTTTCCTGAGGTTACCCCAAAAGCACATTTTAAGGGGTTCATCTTCAAATTATGTTGTCGAAGCTTGTGGAATATGATTTCCAAATCAGCCAAGTGATCAAAACGTTGTTTGGATTTAACCACCAAATCATCTACATAGCATTCAACAAATTTCCCTAGAAAAGGTTTGAAGATACGATGCATGGCGCGTTGATATGTTGCACCTGCATTCTTTAAACCAAAGGGCATCACTCGGTAACAAAACACACCTTGAGGAGCTCTGAAGGCTGTATATTCCTCATCTTCTGGGGCCATTCGGATCTGATTATATCCAGAATATCCATCCATGAAAGAAAGTACTTCATAGTCAGTCGTCGCATCAATTAAGAGTTCTGTAATCGGAACTGGAAAATCATCTTTGGGACAATACCGATTAAGATCTCTGAAATCGATGCAAACCCTAATTTGTCCGTTCTTTTTCTTTACTGGGACAATATTAGCCAACCACTTGGGATATTGAACTTCTCTGACGAAGTTAGCTTTGATAAGCTTATCCACTTCAGCCTCGATTTTGGAAGCATAGGTTGGGTGTGTTCTTCTCGCGGCTTGCTTGAATCCTCGATGTTCTTTTGGCAAACCCAAATGATGGGTGGCAACATCAGGATCAAGGCCAGGCATCTCTGTATAATTCCAAGCAAAGATATCTTTATTTTGCTTTAGAAAAGAAATATACATCTCTTGTTCTTCAAGGGTCATGGCCGCACTAATTAAAGTGGGGCGTGGATCTTTCCCTGTACCCAGATTTACTTCTCTGAGTTCATCCACAGTGGTAGAGATACCCTCTTCAAATGCTGGAGGAGCATCTCTAAGATCTTCCTCTTCCTCTTCATCATGTGTTATATCTTTCGTTTCTACTTGCAAAGTAGATGAAAAAACGAAATTCTCATGATCATAAGAGATGTCAAAATTTTCACATTTTGAAGAAGAAGCTTCCATTTCCGTCCCTATTGATGAACAAGGGTCTTCTTTGGGAAATAAAGAGGAGATGATGGATTGAGAATCGACATCAACATTCACCTCTGGTGTTGCTATAACTTCTTCTGGCCTGATTAGCGAAGTATAGACTTGTTGGATTTCAGCAGACGAAATGAAAACGTCACCACTTATGCTTTCATCATTGCTTGGTAAGTTACCAATTTCTCCCATGTTGTCTGGCTCGATTGCCGTAATTGACATTATGGATCTTTCCATAAGAGTATTTTGATTTGGGCCTATTTTGTCAATTTGACTGATAGGTAACACATAATCTGTACTCACATGTGAAAATGGATTTATTGGAATTTTTTCCAAACCATATGGAGCATTAACTTTGGTAATTTCCTTCATTGTAGATTTTTCTCTTCCCTTCATGTGATAAAATTCCGCCTCAATGTATTGAGACTCACATGTTTTGAACGGGGCCTTATCACCATACAATGTTCCAACTTGACCATCGAAACAGTATTTGAGACATTGATGGTATGATGACGGAATAGCTGCATGCTGATGTAACCAGGGTCTTCCAAGCAAGATATTGAAAGCTGAGTCTTGATCAACAATCATGAAATCTGAATTGGAAACAAGATCTCCAAACTGAGTTCTGAGCGTAACTTCTCCCAGTGGTTCTTGTTCATTTTTATCATATCCTTGCAACATCATGGTAGAAGGAGATAAATCAGATTCTGTGAGGCCCAATCGACGAAGTGTGCGAATGGGCATGAGGTTGACTCCTGAACCATTGTCAATGAAAGCTCTTCGAACATCTATACCATTGACTTTGCCAGATAAGTACAAAGGTTTTATGTGCCCATGCACAACATCATCCTCATCTTTATCAGTAAAAGATATCACTGCATGGCATTCTGCAGGATTATTCTCTATGTGATAAATTTCAGCTGTAGCAATCTCAGCTTCAAACTCTTGAGGACTTGACAAAGCTTCGATGAGTGCTTCCCGAAGATCTCTTGATAGATTCAAAGCATCCAAAATTGATAATTTGGCTGGTACTTGGGCCAAGTGTTTCAATATATCATACTTTTGATCTAGAGGCCTGCGTTTCCCAATAGGAATATGTGGTTTAGCAGGTAGCTTGGAAGCAGATGCTTTGGAAGCTGATGCATCTTGTATTGAAGTTGGCAACATCTTTGGTTTTGGAAAATTAGACTGATTAGATCCATTTGCTTGCTGAGATAAAGAAGATGGAACCTTTAATCGGTCTTCCAAAATAATTGTGCCGAAGCTGAGTTGGCCATTAGCAGAAGAACTTGCTTGTTCATTTTGAGCTCGCTGAAGGGCTCTACCACGAGTTTCTGCTGCATATACAGTGCTAGCAGGGGTAGAATTAGAGTAGTGGCTTCGGAAAGATCCACGTCTTCCCCTATATCCTGAACCTCTAAAACTTCCTCGGGTTCCTTTATTTGATACAGGGAATTCAGGCTCATCAAGACTGGAATATGAATCTGTTAATTGAATCATATTAACAGAACCAAAGATCAATTCTTCTTCTGATAAAGACTCTGCCTGGTTGGCCTGTTTAGGCTGTGCCGTTTGGTGGGACGGTGCCCGTGACTTTGAAGTAGATGGCATGAAATCTGCCAGAGTCAAAGAAAATTTAGGCTTTGATACATACTCATCTTCTCCTGATTCCTCTTTCTTCTTTGAATTACGCTGCCCTTTTGAGGATTTGTCCTTTGATGGAGGCTTTACTGCAGCTTTTGTAGGAGACACAATTGGCTTCTTCAATTGTGTTCGCAAAATGGAATGGGTCCGATTGATTGTCTTTCTGACCATCCAATCATCATATTTTTTCGCAGTTTTGCTTTTGACTTCCTGCCACTCGCCTCCTTCCTCTGGATCTGTAGCGGTAATACACGCTACATGAGCTGAAGAACCCTTCAATTTGACTTGTCCCAAGTCAACCATCTTTTGTAGGAGGTCTTTAAAGACAAAACACTCCTGGATGGGATGTCCCAACATTTGATGAAAGGGACAATAATTGGGACGGTCTTCATCTCCTTCCTTGTTTGGTCTCTTCGGCACTGGTAATTGAACCAAATTATTTTCCAGAGCTGAAATGAAGTAACCAGGAACTTGCTCACTTCGGAAAGAGTATGTTTTACTCTTCATATCCTCAAATTGTTTTCGTCGTTGATCTTTTTGATCATTTGGACGAAACAGCCTTTGTTGTTGGCGTTCAGGAGGTGGAGCCCTTCGAGAAGATGAAGGTTTTGAAGTAGAAATAGGTACAGGTGCCTGTTTAAGCATAACTGTAGCAGTTTCTGCTTTACCCATTCTTCTTCCTGGAGCTGATGGAATTACACGAGATTTAACCTTAGCCTGCATAAGGGAATCTTCAATCTGTTGAGCGATTGAAGTAAGGTCTCGAAACCCTCCTGTGTATTTCACAGGGATCAATGGCGTGCGTAATTCGTCACGCAAATTTGCCACACAGATTGGCAATAATTCCTCCTGAGGGAGTGATAAACTCAAGGAATACGTTAATCCCTTCCAACGAGCAATGAAATCAGAGACTCTTTCATTCTCCCTTTGCTTGCAGTTTGTAAGATCGAAAACTGTCGTTTTTGGCAAAGTTGAGCTGAACTGAAGAAGGAATTTTTGACGAAGATCCTCCCATCCGATGACTGACCGGGATTTCAAGCTTGTATACCAGACAAAAGCTGGTCCTTGCAAGGTTCGCACGAAGCATCTGAGTTTCACTGCTTCTTGTTGTTCTGGAGTTCCCATCATAGGATCACAACAAGACACGTAATGCGTCAAATGTTGTTCAGGGTCGCCTGATCCATTGAAAGTAGGGAAAATAGGGTTTCCAAAACTGGATGGAGGAGAAATTGAATCTACCCATTCAGGGTAAACTTTCTTTTCAGGTTGAACTTGCGCCCGTTTCCCTTCCATAGTTTCTAACCGAGCTGTTAATGACTCAATAGTAGTTATTAACTTTTGAGAAACGTCAGGTTGAACTTGGTTTTGGGTAGGTGCAATGAATGGAGCTTGGACAGCCGTGGAGGTTGGTGCTGCAACTAATGGTAGTGCTGCCAACCGTTGTTGCGTTTGACCCGTAGGATTAGACCTCTGTGGGTGTACTGATAAAGGAGGATATTCCTGATCCATCTCAGTAGTTACAACAAATTCCTTCGGCTGTCGGACTTCAGCATTCTTAAGAAGAAGACTACTCTGAAGTAGTTCTGCATTCAACCTTCTTAATTCTTTCATTTCTTCCTCCTGTTGTGCAAGCCTTTGCTCTAATGAGAGCGATTGACCTCCTTCAGAGGAAGGGTGAGAAGTAACCTGATTCTTTCCTTTCCCCTTATTGGATCCTTTTCGGAGAGGGGGAAGTGGGTTACTTGAAGGAATACCCAAATTTTGGGTAAGCCTTTGATTACGTGTGCGCACACCTTCTTCATTTAGGTCTGTGTGCGCAACTTCTTGAGCAGGAACCTCTTCATCTGATCCCTCTGATTGAGCCTCATCTGGTGAATCAGCAGCAACGGCAGTGATGACATTAATGGATGCATATTTCATGAAATCCTTTCTATCAGCATTTCTATGATATTGTCTCCTTTTATGTCCATGATAAGACATGGCATTCCGTTGACTTGACCCCTCAGGAATTTCTTTGTGAACCGTCACTTGGAGAGAATCTCCTGACATCTTGGCTCTTCGTTCCTCTTGAGGCTTATTCCCTAATCGAGAGAATACTGACTTTCTCTGAGGGAGGGATTGAAGATTTGAAAAAGTCCCCAGTCCGGTGGACTGGGGGTGTTCCTGTTGCTTCTGCTCAACTCCTCGAATCCCATTCGTTGATTCTGAGGGTTGGGTTAGAGAAGTCCCCAGTCTGGCAAGCTGGGGTGTCTCTTGACATGCTATGTCTGAGATCTTCTTGAAATCTCTCTTGATCTTGCGGATCTTAGTTCGGAAATTAGCTGGATGCATTAACCTGTATCCACTTTTATCACCTGGTTCAACAGACCGTTGGATGATTTCCGAAACTTCTGTCATTTGATGACGTGTTTGCTCCAGACGAGAGGCTTGCGCAATATTCTCGCCTGCTTGATGTAGGAGCAATTCAACAACCTGTTCTCTATATACTTGATTTTGAGAGGAACTAGTTGAAGCTTGATCTCGAGCAAGATTTTGATTATGAACAAAGCCCATTGACTGTGGCCGGCCATGGGTAATAACATTGCATGAGACCATTTTCGGCGGGCTTTGCTGACCGGAAAGCACTGTGAAATGTAGTGCTCCGTGAATACCCCATCCTCTGATATGAACATTAGATGGAGCATTGGAAATTAACTGACGCAATTTTCTCAGCGCGCCAAGGCATGAACGTTGAAGGGTTCTCTGTTGCTTTTCAGCCTTCGGATACCGAGAGACTGATAGAGATGCCAAATCAATCTGGCGTTGTAACCCTTCTATTATCTTAAGATGATTTTCATATTCATCGTAAGATAATACCTTCTTCTTTAATTGAAAAAGAGTTTTCCATATGTTAAGACGAATATCATGGATTCCATCATCCGTCAACATCTTTGGAATGTCATACTGTGAATCAGCCAAAGGCCAAAACATGACTGGTACTTCACCTTTTGCCAGTTTTTTCCTCATGTTCAGCATTTCCTCTTTATCATTAAATGAAGATTCTTCTACCTGTTTGGACCAGAGTTGGTGTTTCCTTGTTGCTTCATTGGATTCAACAAGATTGGTAGAGGAATCACTATTCATGCTGGAAGATGAATGACCTAGGGAAGGTTCGGAGAATAACCTGAACCCCAAGCTATCTTCTGATGGAGAAAGAGTTTCACCTGCCGATAGTAAAACTTCAGACATGACTGGTTTTACGTTTGCAAGTGCCTCGAGATAGGAGGGCTTTCTCGTTACTACATTGCCTTCTGAAGAATTTTCGAGACAATGTGAATCACTACTGCGGAGAGGACTTTCGCAGCGAAGTTCATCACCATGAGGAGGACCTTCATGATGGGTTACAGCAAAAGATGATATCTCTTGCTCTTTGGTCTTCTGACCACACAGAGGGTTCCTGTGGTTCTCATCTGAAGAAGAAACTTCAAGATTGACCGAATTTTCATGAAGCAAGTCTTCATGAGGAAGTGTCTGTTGAAGACCTTCGGGATTAATGTTCCTGTTATTGGGAACTGAGGGAGTAGAATCTTGAATTCCGACAGATAAATGTCTGAGGGCTTCAAGAACTCCAGCATCGAGCAAGGCCTTGTTGCAGATTGGCCTTTGATCTCCTGACTGTGCTGGGCGGATCTTTTTCTTAGATGCCTTCTTACTCGCTTTAGAAATCACTTGATGACGAAAGTGATTGCTCTGAGCAGGTGTATGTGCCTGATCAGGAAAGATGGTCAGGTTAGGCTGATGATCATCGCTCAAATCAGATGTATGTGCCTGACTTGGTTGTCCATATAATATGGGGGAGTAGGCCCCACAACCCTCTTGGACTGGAACAGATGTGTGTGTCTGTTCCGGAGTGAATTGTTGATGTGTCACTCCACTGCTAGGGATAGATTTATGTGTCTGTCCCTGAGATGATGCTGAAGCTGTTATGATATCCTGGCAAGCATCCAGAATATGAGCAGGAATTTGCTTCTGCTCTTTCACCATTGACAAAATATGTTTGGTGACTTCAGCCGCCGGAACAGGGATATACGTCCATTCCGGGCTTGGAGTAGGTGTATGTGCCTGCTCCTGTCCTCCTTTTCCTGTCAGTGAATTCTGACAGTACTCAAGTGTGGAGGCAGAGAGTTTAGTCTGCCTCCTGTTTGTCGTCGGGACTTTCCGACTGACTTCTCCGGGTGCTACCAAGCGAGACTGTTGTTAGACTTGATTAGTATTAGCAGGTGTATGTGCCTGCTGATTACACTTCGCCAAACGCGGTTGACGAGATCCATCATATGTAGTCAGACGAGCCTGCTGACTAACTGCTGATGTATAAGCAGGTGTATGTTCCTGCCTATGGTACTCCGCCGGAATTGCCTGGCGGGATCGGCTTGATGCTGCCAGACGAGTCTGCTGGACAGCGGGATTAAAACGGGCAGGTGTGTGTGCCTGCTCGTTGTTTTCCACCAAGTTAGGTTGGTGGACTTCTCCGGAGATGGAAGGGATGACAACCTGCCTATTATTAACCGGATTCCGTCTCTGGTGATTCATCTTGCATGCTCGGGTTCGAGGAACCTGAGCTGAATGCCTGGAGCCGGTACCCTCATCATGTTGAGGGTGCACTACCGCACGAGTCTGGCGGCGATTGTTGATGGGAGCCCTTGAGAAGGACTCCTGTCTCTTTGAATTAAGGTCCTGCGGGACCTGCTCATTCACTTCCTCAGAATAAGGGAGTGAATGGAAATTACGTTCCGGGGATAACGACCCGAAACGGTTGGAGACGGTAGTCAGCACCGCCTGCTTCTTGATTGCTGGTCACCGTTGTCCGGACGACTAGGTAGAATTGTTAATTTGGAGGGCTTGACGAGCGGCCTCCAGAGTTGGGATAGTACCGTTACGACGGTACTCCTTAACCAGTGCATTTGAAACACAGCGTTGAAGACGCTGAGTTGGTGATGTCATCCTCAGAGCGGATGACGTTCCAGCAGGAGTAGCAGCATTGGTTTTCATGGCAGCAGACCTCACAGTAGAGGTGTTCTCAGCAGCAGTATTCACAGGGGTGAATTTAAGGAAAGCCATTTTTTGTAGAAGATCTTGAAAAAAGACTGCCTGTTCCATATAACAGACATAATCAAGATGAATCCGGCTACTGCATCTTTTGGATGATCATATGTCAAAGATTGCCTTGTTGGCCCAAGGGGCCTAACATCTAAGAAGAACATCACTTTTAACTTGGTTAATGATTCACGTCGGGTTCACCATTTTTTGTTTCGCACGGAATCCGGGGATGACCTCCTGGACGGGAGATTCAAACGTTCCGATCGGTTTCTAACGGGTTTGTTCGTAGAACCGGAAACATCCAATGATTCCACATCCGTTGGGACCTACTTTCCAAAGGCAGGCGCTCATTAGCTTGTGGGCTAATGAGGCTTAGGAATTTGCATTGGTCGAGAGGATGGGAGGTCGGACTCATCACACCTTTTTGAGGGGAATTATTGTCTACTCCGGGACTCTCTTTATAGATTTAAGTTAAGTTCGTGAATCCTTATTACATTACCAAGTATAAAATGAGCTTTCCTTTAGTTTTAACAATCAATGATTAAATATGCAAGAAATTTAGAGAATCTTTTATATGTATTTGAGGTTCTTCATCAATATAGAATCATCTATATTTGTTTAGAGATTCTTGGTCAATGGTATCCTTCAAAACATTTATATAAAAGTCTCTTGGTCATTTTGATGACCAGGCTGGTTTTAAAGCCACTCAGTGGGGCACTTGAAGTTTATCGTCATTCAGAAGGACAGAGATTATTTCAATGTTGGGATCGAACCCATGAATGGGCTACCTACGTATCCTTTGTTTTGAAAAAGGAATCAGAACCCACGTAGTTCGAGGAATGGGATATGATGTTTTATGATTGATGGCTCAAAGATGAATGTCATAATTACTTTTATACTCTAAGCTCACGTGAGTCATGCTCGGTGTGAGAAACAAGAGGTATTGGTAAAATTTAGACAATTGTGCCATAAAAGATGCAATCATAAAAATTTGTTTTGGGGCTTATGTATAGATGACTGCCCAGATAGTTGAAGGTTTAGGATTTACTTTTAGGAAGAAAATCCATGAACAGGGTCCACAAAGTTATATGTGCTTCATGGAGATTTGAATACTCTAATCTTGGGGCTTACTCCTAAGGAGGATGCCCAAGTTAGGAGGGGACTTATGATTGGGTTTTATTCCTGAAAAGGAAACCCAAATCAAAGGAAATTTATGACTGGTTAAGAGAAATTTTAAGAGACTTGGGGCTTACTCTTAAGAAAAATGCCCAAGATTTATGACTAGGACTTATTCCTGAGAAGGAAGCCTAGGTTAGGGGACTTGGGGCTTACTCCTGAAAAGGAAGCCCAAGGTTATGACTGAGTCTTATTCCTGAAAAGGAGACCCAGGTTATGACTGGGACTTACTCCTAAAAAGGAGGCCCAATGTTTAAAGGACTTTGATTGGGGCTTATTCTTTAAGGAAGATGCCTAAATCAAAGGTTTTATAACTGGGGATTATTCCTGAAAAGGAAACCCAGGTTAGGATTCTCTCATTTTAAAGGATGAGGTTGAATGAATGAACTCTCAATCTTTGGTGACATAAAGATGTTTAAATCACTATGTTTTGAGAGATATTTCACATAATTCCTTTCAGATAAGGATGTCAAATCAAGAAATCATGCCATAAATGGCTTTGAAGAGTATCTTGAAGACTGAATCTTGAATAGGAAGGGTGAAATGGCTTAAGAGGGGTGAAAAAGGGCAAGATGGGCACCCAAAAAGATAAGGGCGCGCAAGTATTGAAGGTCGCGCAAGTCCTGCGGCGGCGCGCAAGTATTGGTCGCGCAAGTATACTTGCGCGACATAAGGGATACTTGCGCGATTTTCAACCAGAGTGGAATTACTTGAGCGACTCTTTATTAAACCCTTTCCCATCCTCTTGAGGTTCTTCCAGAAGAGGGACGTGCAAGTTATATTGAAGGGATTAAGTCGGCGCGCAAGTGTTTGATAAGTTTCAACACTTGGGCCTTCCTTCTTCCCTTTGAGAAGATACTTGGGCGTCAGGAGCTTTGATCCGAGTTTCTGGGAAGAGATCCTCTCGAATGGGGGGCCCACAGGGTCTATTTATAGGCAAAAGAAGACCTCGGGCGGTTACTGGGCGGTTACCAGATCTGTCGCGCAAGTCCCTTGCACGACCATGAGGGGTCGCGCAAGTGTTGAGGCGGCGCGCAAGTAGACTTGCGCGACCAAGATGGAACTTGCGCGATACATGGGCAATGTTCTCCTTTTCTATTCCTTTGTCGATTTATGATGTTTCTTCAAAGGATTAATCACTTTTAGCTCAGATATTCCCTTTTCCGAACTTTAGATTCCGTGACGAAAGGAGCGTCAACAGGATTCTTCTCTAATTTCCTAAAAAATTAATTTAATTATTCATTAACTCTTTTTTATAGGTATATATATGCTTCTATCTTGTTAAAAATATTTCTAAGCCGTTTGCAATTATTTTTCAAAGAGATTTTATTTTCCAAAACATCTCATAGACTTCTATTTATATATTGATTCTTTTCTTAAAGAATGGTAGCCTTTTGTGATAAAATAAGATTTCCATTATTTATTTTTGAACCCAAAATGATATTGTTTAAAATATTATTTATGAAATCGTTCTGAAACCCCTTCATTTCCATGAGTTATTTCATGACGATGATTGTTATATTTTTCTATTCCATGTGGAATGCATGATTATGATCATTTTAGGATGTAAAGGGTGTGATCAAAATTATATAGTATTGTAATTAAATGGTTAATATTATGTATCTCATGATATTATACATATTACACATGAAAATTATGCTACCTTTGTTCACAATAGTGATGTTTTATTATATGCACATACCACTACATTGTTATGTTTCATTATTATATACATGCCACATTCCATGACATTTTCAAAATGATTCCCTCATTTTTATAATTATTATCACGTGATTATGATATAATGATGATCGTTACTATCATCCATGTATAATGGATTCATATATCTCATTCATTCCATGGTATTCCTCTCTTAAATGGGATTTTTTGGGTCATGTCTTTCTAGATAGAGAATGTGATTCACATGCCACCCATGGATCTCTCTAAATTTTTAAATATATCTATCAATGGACACTCATAGGATTCTCTTCTAGGTCCTTTGATAGTTTTTCCTCCCCTTTACACACTTGTGAACCCTAATCCTCCAATATATCTTGCATCTTGATTTTTTATTATCCAATTGGTCAATCCAATGATTCCTCCCAATTGATCACATATGCCTCTCGACACCTCTACCTCATTATGTATATTATCACATACTTTGATCTATCCACTAAGATTCTTTAAGGGTTTCATGACCCATATTCCACACTAAAACATACCATATTTTCCTATTCTATTACCATAGATCTGTAACACCCCAAGCTTCCACGGTACATTTCCCTTTGAATAATGCAATAGCTTGCATTGTACGCAACTTCAAGATTCTAACACACCGTGACCAATCAAAGTAGATGTTATGAATATTAATACCCACTTTTTTAAATTTTATAAATTTTATCTTTAAAAATTGACTTCATTTTTGGATTCGGTATATCAAAATTAGCTTAGATTGGTTTTTTGGTATTTTTCTGAAAACATTCAATTTTTTTATGAATAGTGAAAAACATCTAGTTATAGTTTAAAACCGAATTATTATTTAAATAAATATTTATTTTATTTAAATTTATTTTAGGTCAAAATAGATACATCATACCTATATAAATTCAATTTAATTCATTGGATTCAGTTTATAATAATTTAAATGTATAAAAATATTATTAAACTTTTCACCGTCTTTTACCCACCTACTAGGAAAATTTGCAAATTCACATAAAACTTAATTTTACTGATTCTGTGAGTGGAATTTCAAAAATCCGAGAGACACAATTGATTCAGTAAGTAGAATTTGGTTCAATAAGATGAAAATAATTTTTTTTGAATAGTAACTTTTTACTTTTATTTACCACGGTTAAAAGTAAATAGGGTAATTAAGGGTAAAAATGATATTATTATTACCCTAACACATGTCCTAATTATATTTTATAAGTTTAATTCGACCAAAAACATCCTTAGAAATAAAATATGATCCTCTAGGTCCACTTGGATTAGAATAGGACATTATTATTATTTTATTTAAAGAAGAGTTAAAAGAGTTAAAATCAATGTTTAATAACTAAAACATTTTTAATATATGGTTATACATAAGATAAATTATACTATTAATATTAATTATAAAGATAAAAATATTTCCCACATAATAGTATTTTATTTATAATTTTTAGACATTAAATAATTTACATTATTTATGACACAATGATGACGCAGTAATTACCGAATTAATGAAATATTAAAATAATTGATATTATAAATATCCAAATAAATGTAATTTGAGACTTTTTATGAATTAAACAAATTTTCTAGGTTAATATGTAATATTATGGTCAATTAGATGAATTTCTTTCGAACTAATGATGCTGTTATTAATTTAGTAAAAACAAAATACCAAATAGGGTCAAAATTGACATAAAAGAGTTTTTAAAAAAAATATTATATTATTAATTGATATTATATTCCTATAAATCTAAGTTTTGGTAAAAATACTTATATAATTATGTTTTCATCATTAATGAACCACTTGGTGTTCTCTTAGAAGTATATAGTATGTTTAAGGACCATATAATATTAAAATACAAAGAGACATGGTAAATTTCAAACTATTTAATTAAGAGTTAGATCTAAAAGATAATGTTAATATAGTGACCCAGATCTGTCTAAAACCTATTGGATGAGTGGTTTTTGACCCATCCTCACCTTATAATTTAAATGATCTATTTTTTTCCATTAGAAACTGAAAATGATTTTATTATAAAATAATATTTCTAGCCTTTCCTAAGGTTCCCCTCACCCCTCTTATAATAGGGCACTCAACCTTATCTCTAATTCACACATTCAAAACCATTTGTCTTGAACAAACCCTGCCCAAATACCCTCTAAACTATCCTCCCTTCAACTTAGAGGCCTTCCTTTAGTCATAAAGCCAACCTAAAGATCCCTTTTGATCAAATCAAAAGGAAGAACTCAAATAAGAGGAAAATATCTCACCACCTCTTGGAAGTTCCTTTCTTCTTAAAATTCCTCTTTCTTTGTTATTTTCATTATAAAATAATAATTCTAGTCTATTATATATACTGTGATTTTATTATGAATATTGTACAACCATAATCATTATTCTATCCATCCTTTGAATGACATGTCACTATACGTGCGTACGTACGGATTATCGTCTCCACGTCGTGGTGTAATTGTTATTCAATACATTATTATTTGGATGGGTATAATAATGATGTATAATTGATTTAAATAATAAATATAACATTATAATTATTCTTTATATGTGATATAAAATCCAATTATATATTATTTTAATATCAAAATAATGATATTGTCGCTCGTGCGTACGTACGGATTATCGTCTCCACGAATGCAATGAGATTCATTCCACATCGTATCCATTCAAGACTAATTTTCATTAGATGATTAAAAATAATTTTTTAAAGACTTAATATCATTATGAATATGAATAATATACATCCTATCCATAACAAATATTACTCACGTAATAAAGCATATAAAGGAAAACGAATCATTTAACACCTGAAATGATGATAATACAAAGATATTATTGACAATGCAATATTAAAAGATCATATATGATATAATATTAATGTATATGATTATTGTATAATTTAGTAACAATTATTTCACCATTATACAGGAGGTTAAACTACCCTCAACAAAGTAAAAGTACAAGGTAAGGGTTAATTCTACAATCTTATTATTATCAAAGGTTGTTTTTACGTAAGTATCTACTGGGACCTCTTTATCGTCCACATCCATGTTTCTTAAAAATGTATTTCAAAAAATTCTTACTATTTTATATACTATGGGTTAAAGTCATTTATACCCTTTTTGACTTTTATAAGATTTTTATAAATGAATCTTTCTGTCATTTTCCAAACAAGATCCATTATAACCTTTTTGACAAAGTTAAGGTAAGAATGTCTTTTTTTAACTTATACGACAGGTGAAACTATTTTTCCACCGTTATGGCATCATCAAAGATTCCCATAGAATATTATAATAATATTTTCAAATATAAATGTTTTCTTTTATAATTACATGACTTTTAAATTATTTCAGAATAGAAAGATATATTTCTCTAAAAAGGTTTTGATTTCATTTATGTCAACATCCTTTGATGGATTTTAAGTTTTTTTGAATTTGATTTATTATGATACAAAACATCCATATTATATTGAAGGTTTTGTGATATGTTTGACTATGAATGTAATATTTTTATACCATTCATGGTTTATGGCTAAATAGTTGAAATTTTGTATGCTATTTTTAATACGAATGTTTATCTTATATTTTAACCTTTCCATATGAGGAATGTATTGGACTTATTAAGTGAAGAGTGGAGCCTGCTATAGCTCCTCGATGCATCGGTAGGTCTCATGAGACAACTAGAAATGGAATTGGCTGAGACCTTTCTCAATTTGATATATGGTTTTGGCCGAGGCCTTAATCATTTTTAGAGGTCTAGGCCAAGGCCTTGACAAAAGTTTTCAGAATGTCCGACATTATACATTCCCTCATTATGAAAATAATATTTATGGTTCATGTGATCATTCGACTAAAAGAATGCCCATGATTATGTTTTATTATGGAATTATTTACTCATCTCAAATTCCTACCCTAAAATTTTTAATGTTTATCATTGGTAAACGCATGTGTTTTCAATTATTCACCATGCTTAATATTTATGTTATATTCCGCTGTATTTCTTACCCTTACTGATCGTTTGAGCTCACCACTTTTTTATGTTTCATTTTCCCAGGATATGAAGAAGTTAGTTATGAGTAACTTATAGGCATATTCAAGGAGGCTTCTATGTTGCTAATGGAATATATTCATGTTGTACTTATTTTCAATTTGCAAAGTTGAACTTATGTATGAATCTTGTTTCCAATAGTACTAAACTGATCGGTCTTTGGAGACATGATTTTCTTGTGATCATTCCAATGTTATGTAATAATACACTATCTCTGGGTAACTAGGGTCTGGGCCTTACAGTTGGTATCAGATGAAGTTTATTACAAACTTGGGAAACTAGATTTAGATAAACTCTGATAAGAGCACATTACCCTAAGATAGAATTTGAGGATTAGTATAGAAGAACATTCTAGAATTTTTGTATTATAGAGATTTTGTGAGTTTTCCAAGAAATACATCCCTGTATAGATACGATTAAGTAGAGGTGGCTCTAGAATAGATATACCTAGGGGTAAAACTCAAAAACAGCTCTTTCAGATAGACTCGAATGGGAACTGGTGCACGACAACGGGCCTTGTTGCACTCTTGGTTATGACACTCCTGGGAGATATGCTTAGGATAATTCTCATTTTCATTACAACAAATTATGAAGGGTTTATGAGTATATACTTCCTAAAATAAAATATTTTAATGATTATGGATTATATCCATAAACTGATCAATTTATGTTAAGTGTTTTACTTGTTTTGATTTCTCTTTTTCGATTCATAAACTAATCTAGTATATGCCATTTTTTAGAAATAAATCCTATTAGAAGGAATGGAAATTGTATCAATGCACGCACTCCATGTCGGGATTTCCCTCCTATTCAAGATAATTATAGTGGAGCTGGTGATACAACTAGTGCTGATCAGCTCATCACTATACTGGGACAACTAACACAGGTTATGAATAATAACCTTACCCATTTGAAGCACCCTGATCCACATCGTGGAGGATCAATGTTAGACCACTTCATGAGGCAATAACCACCAACATTAAATGGGGGTAAAAATCCATTAGTAGTTGAGAAATGGATAAATTCCTTAAAAAAATATTCCATTCCTTGGGGAGTAGCGAAAGGGAAAAAGTTGTCATGGCAGTTTACTACCTCACTATAGATGCTGATCAATGGTGGTCATTGATTTAGAACATAAATAAAGATGATGAAGTATAAAATATGGAATAGAAGGAGATTAAAGAAATTTTATTTGAAAAATACATTCCTCATGACCATCGAGCAGATATGGAAGGACAATTTCTGAGTCTAACGAAAAAATAGGATGAGAATGTCGCAAAGTATAAACCTAGCTTTATAAGGATAGAGAGGCATGAATCAGATTATATACGTAACTCAAGAAGTAATATTGACTGTTTATTTGATGGGTTAAAACCATTTCTCCAACGGGATTTAGTATCACAATCCTTCTCATCATACAAAGATATTGTCTCGTGTGCTATCAAGAAATAAAAGGAATTCTTTATGTCTGATGACATTAAAGTAAAGCATGAGGAGAAGAGATCTATTAAACACTCCAGGAAAGGAAATAAAGAAACATGGACGAAGGGAAGAAATGAATTTCTACCCCGTGATAAGTGCGGAATGAATCACCCTGGTGCCTGTCTAAAAGGAAAAAAAGTATTCTACAAATGTGGATAGAAAGGCCATCTTGCTGGTGATTGTAAGGGAAAGAAAGATGCTATCAATGTTCAATGCTAAAATTTCAGAGAGATGGTACATTATGCAAATTAATGTCATAAGTGTCAAGAAAACATACCTCATAAAAGTCCAAGGGATCAATTCCAAGCTTATGTGATCACTACTATTGAGGTTGACACCCCTAAAGACGCGGTGGCAGGTAATTTAATAGTTTCCTCATGTTTATCCAATGCTTTATTTGATTATGGATCATCGCATTTTTTCATATCGCCCTAGTTTTCTAAGAAAATTATATATTTCCAATTTGATTTAACAAGGGAGTTGTCAGTCAAAAATCCTAAGGGAAGTATCATTGCAACAAAGTTTTGTGAATCAGTCCCCATTAGGGAATATAAATTTTCTTTATCATCTAAAATAATCATCATACCCATGATTGAATTTTATATAATCCACTATATGGATTGTCTTTCGGACCATGATGCGAAAATTTATTGTAAGAAGAAGGAGGTTACAATTTCTGATGATGATAAAGAGTACCTTATCTTTAGAGCAGAAACGTCGCCACCTAATTCTTATCTAGATCCACCCCATGTAGCATAACTAAATTCAATTACTGGGGAGAAATAGAATGAAATGATTGTGGCAGAGTAAAGTAAGGTTCAAATAGAGGATGTACTTATTGTGATAGAATATGTTGATGTGTTTCTAGAAGATTTACCTGGACATCCTCCTGAACGATAAATTGAGTTTTCCATTGATTTAATTCCTGGTTCAAGGCCCATATTGAAGACCCATTATAGCATGGCCATTGTGGAATTATTGGAACTAAAGAAACAACTAGAGGAATTGAGTAATAACAGATTTATTCACCCTAGTGTTTCTCCATGGGGAGCCTCAGTTCTTTTTGTTAAGAAGAAAGATGGATCTATGAGGTTGTGCATTGACTATAGGGAGATCAATGCTATAACAATAAAGACAAAATATCCCCTACCTCACACTGATGATTTATTCTACTAACTTCATTGAGCTCAATACTTTTCAAAGATTGACCTTCGATCTGGATATCATCAGTTGTGTGTGATGAAAAAAGACATTCCAAATACAGTATTTCGAACCAGGTATGTGCATTACGAGTTTATAGTAATGCCTTTTGGATTGACAAATGCACCCTCTGTCTTCATGGATCTAATGAATAGAGTTTTCAAGGAATATCTTGATGAATTTGTAGTGGTATTTATTGATGATATCTTTTTATACTCCAAAAGCTACGAATATCATGAAAATCACTTGTGCATTATCCTGAAGACTCTGAGAAGACATGAATTATACGGGATGTTTAGCAACTGTGAATTCTGGATTTAGGAGATTTCCTTTCTTGTCCATATTGTCTCCAAGGATGGAATCTCTATTGATACTTCTAATACCAAGGAAATATGAGAATGGTCAGCACTAACGAGTATAATTGAGGTATACAGATTTATTAGTTTAGCAGGTTATTATCGATGTTTCGTCCAAAATTTTTCCCGGTTGGCTAACCCATTAACAAAGCTCACACAAAAAGGGGTTAAATTGTTTTGGGTAAAAGAGTGTGAAGAATTTTTTGAAGAACTGAATAGAATATTAGTCAATGCTTCTATTTTGACTCTATCATCGGGGAATGATGGGTTTGTTATTTATAGTGATGCATCAAAGAAATGGCATGGTTGTGTCCTTATGTAGAATGATAGAGTTATTGCCTATGCATTATGATAGTTGATAATTCATGAGAAAAACTATCCTACTCATGATCTTGAGTTAGCAGCTATAATCTTTGCTTTGAAGATTTGGAGACACTATCTGTATGGTGAAAAATGTGAGATTTATACTGATCACAAGATCTTGAAGTATGTTTTCTCACAGAAAGAACTCAACAAGAGGCAAAGGATATGGCTTTAACTACTCAAGGATTATGATTTCATGATACACTACCACCTGGGGAAGGAAAATATGGTGGCAGATGCTTTGAGCAAAAAGTATCATGGAGTTTTGAACATAATGAGAGTTGAAAGGGATCCAATATACATGGATATAGGAAAGAGGGATATGGGAATCACCATGGAAGGTGAAACATCAATACATTTTCAAATGGTTCCCAAACCATCTTTGATAGAAAGGATAAAGAGGTCTTAGACCAATGATGAAGAGTTTCAAAAGAAGATTAAAGCTGTGAATGATGAGAGATTATGTGACTTTGTGTATGAAGATGGAATTTTGAAATTTGGAAAGAGACTTTGTGTTCCCGATATACCTGATCTAAAAAGGAAATTGTTGGATGATTCTCATAGTTCCAATTTCTCTATACACCCTGGTAGCACCAAAATGTATAGATATTTGAAGAAACTTTTTAGGTGGGAAAACATGAAGAGGTATATTGCTAGTTTTGTGTCAATATGTATTGTTTTTTAACAAATGAAAGCTAGAAGGAAACGTCCTGGAGGAGTTTTAAAAACTCTTCCCATACCTGAGTTAAAATGGGATAATATTACGATGGACTTTGTCATGGGACTACCAAAGACTCATAGAAGGAACGATGAAATATGGTTCATTGTTGATCGTCTTACCAAGTCATCAAATTTTCTTTCTATAAGAGAATATTTTCCACTTGAATGATTAGCAAGATTATATATTAATGAAGTTGTAAAACTTCATGGAGTACCACTATTGATTGTTTCTGATCGTGGTCCCCATTTTACATCAACATTCTGGAAAATTATTCAGAAATACCTGGATACTGAGCTTCGTTTGAGCACTGCCTACTACCCCCAAACTCATGGACAATCAGAACAGACAATTCAAACCTTAGAATTCATGTTGATATCATTCTCACTTGACTTTCAAGGTATGTGGGATCAATATTTACCTCTGGTAGAATTATCCTTTAACAATAGCTTCCATTAAAGTATTTAGATGCACTATATGAAGCGTTATACAGAAAGAGATGTTACACATCAACTTGTTGGGATGATGTTGGTGAAGGAAAACTTGTATGACCAGAACTTGTGGAGGAAACGATGGAAAAGGTGACGGTAATCGAAAACCACATCAAATCAGCTTAAAGTAGGTAGAATATATATGCTGATAACAAAAGGAAGGATTACGAATTTCAGGTAGGAGATTATGTTTTCTTGAAGGTATATCTATGGAAGGGTGTTATACGTTTTGGTAAGAGGGGAAAATTGAGTCCTAGGTACATCGGACCTTTAGAAATTCTAAAATGAATTGGGGTTGTAGCTTACTGTTTGCAATTCCACCAAGTCTCTCCAAATTTCACGATGTGTTCCACGTATCACTATTGAGAAAATACATGCCTGACCCAACGCATGTACTCACTTATGAGGAATTAGAACTGGAACCTGATCTGTCTTATTGTGAATATGCTATCAAGATTCTTGATACAAGAGAACAAGTGTTGAGAAACCGGACGACTCATCTAGTAAAAGTTCTATGTAGAAACCATAAGATGGAAGAGGCAACGTGGGAACCCAAGGAACTTATGATGAAGAACCACCCGAGTCTTTTCATGTGTTAGTATTCTATAAATTTCTAGGATGAAATTATTTGAAGGAGGGGAGAATGTAACACCCAAAACTTCCATGGTATGTTTCCCTTTGAATAATGGAATAGCTTGCATTGTATGAAACTTCGAGATTCTAACACACCGCGACCAATCAAAGTAGTGATTATGAATAGTAATACCCACTTTTTGAAATTTTATAAATTTTATCTTTCAAAATGGAATTCATTTTTGGATTCATAATATTGAAATTAGCTTAGGGTGAATTTTTGGTATTTTTCTCAAAACTTTCAATTTTTGATGAGTAGTGAAAAACACTGAGTAATAGTTTAAAACCAAATTTTGATTTAAATGATTATTTATTTTAGGTCAAAATAGATAAATAATACCTATATAAGTTCAATTTAATTCATTGGAGTCAGTTTATAATAATTTTAGATATATAAAAATTTTATTGATCTTTTCACAGTCTTTTACCCACCTCATAGGAGAATTTGCAAATTCACATAAAACATAATTTTACCGCTTATGTGAATGGAATTTCAAAAATATGAGAGAAATATTTGATATCTGTAAGTAAAATGTGGTTTAATAAGATGAAAATAATTTTTGGTGAATAGTAACTTTTTACTTTTATTTACCACGGTTAAAAGTAAATAGGATAATTAAGGGTAAAATTGATATTATTATTACCCTAACACATGTCCTAATTCTATTAGATAAGTTTAATTCGACCAAAAACAACCTTATGAATAAAATATGATCCTTTAGGTCCGCTTGGATTAGATTAGGACATTATTATTATTTTATTTATAGAAGAGTTAAAATAGTTAAAATCAATGTTTAAAAACTAAAAGATTTTTAATATAGGGATTTACATAAGATAAATTCGACTATAAATATTCATTAGAAAGATAAAATTATTTCCTACATAATTGTATTTTATTTATAATTTTTAGACATTAAATAATTTAATTTATTTATGACACAATGATGATGCAGTAATTAACTAATTAATGAAATATTAAAATAATTAATATTATAAATATCCAAATAAATGTAATTTGAGACTTTTTATAATTTAAACTAATTTTATAGGTTAATATGACATATTAGGTTTGGTTATATTAATTATTTTCGAATTATTAATATTTTTATCAATTTATAAAAAACAAAATACCAAATAGTGTCAACATTGACAAAAAACGTTTTTAAAAAAATATTTTATTATTAATTGATATTCTATTCCTAAAAATATAAGGTTTGGAAAAAAGGCTTATATAATTATATTTGTATCATTAATTATCTATTTGGGGTTTTCTTGGAAATATATAGTAAGTTTATTAACCGTATAATATAAAAATACAAAGAGACATGGTAAATGTGAAACTATTTAACTAAGAGTTAAATCTAAAAGATAAAGTTAATATAGTAATCCAAACCTATCTAAAACTTAGTTTTTGAGTGGTTTTAGACCCATCCCCACCTTATCTTTTAAATAATACATTTTTTAACCATTATAAACATAAAATTAATTTTTTATAAAATAATATTTCTAGCTTTTCCTAAGGTGCCCCTCACCCCTATTATAAAAGGGAACTCCCCCTTCTCGCTAATTAACACCATAAAAGCCATTTGGTTCGTCCAACCCTTGCCCAAATACCCTTTAAACTATCCTACCTTAATCATAGGGGCCTTAATTTAGTCATAAATCCAAAAAAAGGATCCCTTTTGATCAAATCAAAAGGAAGAACTCGAAGAAGAGGTAAATATCTCACCGCCTCTTTCAAGTTCATTTGTTCTTCCACTTCCTCTTTCTTTGTTGTTTCCATTTTAAAATAATAAATCCAGTTAATTCTATATAATCTTATGTTATTATGAATATGTTACAATCATATTCATTATTCTATCCATCCTTTGAATGACATGTCAACATACATGTGTACGTACGGATTACCGTCTCCACGTCGTGGTGTAATTGTTATTCAATACAATATTATTTGGATGGGTATAATAATGATGTATAATTAATGTTAATAATAAATATAACATGATAATTATTCTTTATATGTGATATACCATCCAATTATATTTTATTATAATATCAATAGAATGATATTGTCGCCCGTGCGTACGTACGGATTACCATCTCCACGAACGCGATGAGATTCATTCCCCATCATATCCATTCAAGACTAATTTTCATTAGATGATTTAAAATAATGTTTAAATACTAAATATAATTATGAATATGAATAATATAGATCCTATACATAACAAACATTACTTATGTAACAAACCATATAAAGGAAAATGAATCAGTTAACACCCGAAATGACGATAATACTAAGATATTATTAACAAATCACATTTAAAAGATCATATATGATATCATATTAATGTATAAGATTATTGTATGATTTAATAACAATTATTTCACCATTATACAGGTGGTTAACCTACCCTAAACCAAGTAAAAGTACAAGGTAAGGGTTAATTCTACAATCTCTATATTATCCGAGGTTGTTTTCACGTAAGTATCTACTAGGACATCTTTATCATCCACATCCATGATTCTTAAAAATGTATTTTAAAAAATTCCTAATATTTTGTAGACTATGGGTTAAAGTCATTTATACCCTTGTTTGTCTTTTATAATATGTTTATAAAGTAATATTTCCGTTGTTTTCCATACAAGGTCCTTCATAACCTTTTCGACAAAGATAAGGTAAGAATGTATTTTTTTAACTTATATGGTGGGTGCGGCTATTTTCCATCATTATGAAATCATAAAATCTTCCCTTTCAAGATTATAAGAATATTTTCAAATATAAATGTTTTCTTTTATAATTACGTGACTTTTGAATTATTTCAAAATAGAAAGAGATATTTCTCTAAAAAGGTTTTGATTTCATTTATGTCAACATCCTTTGATGGATTTTAAGTTTATTTAAAGTTTATTTACTATGATACAAAACTTCCATATTGTATTGAAGTTTTTGTGATATGTTTGACTATGGATGTGCTATTTTTATACCATTCATGGTTTGTTGTTAAAGTATTGACATTTTGTTTTCTTATTTTAATACGAATGTTTATGTTATATTTCAACCTTTTCATATGAGGAATGTATTAGACTTAGTAAGTGATGGGTGGAGCTTGATATAGCTCCTCGATGAATTGGTAGGTCTCATGAGACAACTATAAGTGGAATTGGTCGAGTCCTTTCCCAATTTGATATATGGTTTTGGCTGAGACCTTAATCATTTTTAGACATCTTGGCTGAGGCCTTGAAAAAATGTTTCAAAATGTCGAGCATTATACATTCCCCCATTATGAAAATAATATTGATGGTTCATGTGGTCAGTTGACAAGTATAATACCCATGTTTATGTTTTATTATGGTATTATTTACTCATCTCATATTCCATCCATAAAATTATTCATGTTTATCATTGGTAAAGTCATGTGGTTTCAGTTATTCTACATGCTTATTATTTATGTTATCTTTCACTGTATTTCTTACCCTTACTGAGCATTTGAGCTCACCCCTTTCTTATGTTTCATTTTCCCAGGAGATGAAGTAGTTAGTTATGAGTGACTTCCCGGCATAATCTAAGAGGCTTTAATGTTTTTAATGTAATAAAATCTTGTTGTATTTCTTTTCAAGATATAAAGTTGAACTTATGTATGAATCTTGTTTCCAATAATACTAAACTGGTCGTTCTTTCGAGGCATGATTTCCTTGTGATCAAGCCAATGTTATGTAATAATGCACTGACACTAGGTAACTAGGGTCGGGGCATTACAAGATCCCACCTCTCCTAGTTCTTCCAAATGTTCCTAATTGTTTTTTTTGAATCCCCTCTTTCAGTTTTTCTAATGGAGACTTTTTGATGTTGTGGGATATCATTAATACTACCTATCAACTATTTTTATTCCCTAATGGCATCTTATTCTAGTTTAACAATGCTTTATAGGATCATGGAACCTATATTTTTAGATCATGGGCTTCAAATGAAGTATGTTCTGTTTAAATTTTGATATAAATCCCATTAATTTGGTTAATGAACTGATTCTTTAGTTTATAAGGAAGATCTAGGATGTCTCGGGCATTTGGCACATAAATTAAGGGTATAAAGATCCATCCAATTTAGGTTTCATTGGTGTCACATTGATAGTATTATATTTACGTCACACCTATTATTTCTTAGAGGTAGTGGTGCACAGTTTGTGAAAATTTTCAAGAGGGAAGGTGGAACCAGGTGGTCTTGGATAGAGCCATCCCACATAGTTACCACAGGGTTTTTCAAACCATGTGGGTTTCCTAAAAGACTTTGTGACTTATCCCCCTCTTTGATAGGTGGTGGAGAGTGTTCGGTGCATTGTTTTTCCAATCATGCAACCAAACTATGGGCCTCATTAATTAAGTGAAAATTTACAATTTCTCCCACTTAGGGTTTAGGTATACTCATCATAATTTCCTTTTAATTCTAATTATATAATAAATATATGATAAACCATTACTTTGAAACTTCCCAAGGATTGATCTTCCTAATTTCTAATCCGTTTAGAGTGTCAGTGGGTGAGGATCAAAATTTTAGGTGAGTCTAACACTCCTCTTACTTCCTCTTTCTTGATTTGGTCTTGGAGAATAATTCTTATTCTTTTGAAACTATAAAACACTGTTTTCTAGTGGGTTTTAGGTTGGGTTTTTGAAGGTGGGTTGAGATGTAATTTAATTCCATGTTTGATTTATTGTTCTTCTGTAGAATCGAGGTAGGTGCTTTATAAGTTTTATCGCATAGTCCTTTGGTTAAATTTACGTGTATGAGGTGGTAAACTTGTGTCATTGAATTGTACATTTGTTTTTACATGGTATATATGATTAATTGGTTGGTTAAATGATGAATTAACCCCTAATAATCCCCGTGGGTTTCATTGAGGTAAATTAGACTAGGTTAAGGGCCACAATTGGGGTGTGTCACACTCTTGAAAATGGAATTGAGTTGTTTAGTGTAGAGTTGAATTGTTATGAGATAGAAACCTTGATAAATATATTGAAATGTCAAATTGGGTAATGAAATGGAACTAATGGTAATTATTATTATTTTACGTGGAATAAGTGGTTTTTTGGTATAAAGTAATTTGTTAAATAAATTATGGGTTGTAATGGAAAATTTGTTAAAGAACTATTAGTTGAAAATGGTAAGTGTGTTCAATGAGTTTTACTTAGTGAATGATATTTTTGTTAAATGGTTAAAGAATAATGTATGCATGGATTAGAGGTATGAATGGGGTATTGTAATTTAGGCTCTACACCCATGGGTCGAGTTAGACTGATGTCCTATGCCCCACCCCTATAATGCATGGGTTAGGGAGTTGGACTGAGGCTTTATTCCCCTAACAAATACATGGAATATGAATACCTAGACTGAGGCTCTGTGGTAACTGTTATGTATTTTTTTTGTAATTATTTTCTACTTATGTAGGGAACTTGATTCCTATTCATTATATATATATTGTATTGCCAGAATAGGATGATGTGTATTAGATTAAAATGGCTAACCCATGGAACAAATGGTCGAAGTGGTTAAAGTGAATTTATTAAATAATGGATCTTGGATAACCTTATGTTAATCTTGTTATTCATTATATAACTACACACACTATCTATTTAGACTATATATTTTGTAGAAACCTTTGGTGGTTTCCTACTATGTTTTACTCACACCCAACTCGAGCCTCCATTGGGTACCCAAGAAGACCTCATGTTTACTTGTCTGGATAAGGGAAAGTGAACAATTCTTGATAGTTGATTTGGGAAAGAGATGTTCATTGATGAGGGACCCGAACTTGGATCTGAGACCTATTTAGTGATTCTTTAGCTTTTCTTTATATTATGTTTTTTTTTACACTTAGAATTATATGACATGACATGGAATATTTACTATTGGGTGTGGGATTGCACTCAGTTTGTGTAAATTGTTTCATGATACATGTTTATTATTTAACTGTTTCCTTTATTTTATATTCATCTATTGTGAATTACTTTGATAAAGTGGATAATGTCTCCTTGCAGGTTCTATTATACCCTCATAGTTATTCGATAGCCTCATGCAACCAAACTATGGTCCTCGTTAATAATGTGAAAATTTATCATTTCCCCCCTTAGTCTTTAGGTATCCTCACCATAATTTCCACGCCATTCTAATTATAGAAGAAATAAGTGACGAACCCATACTTTGAAACTTCCCAAGTATTTATCTTTCTAATTTATAATATGTTTTGAGGGTCATTCGGTTATGATTGAAGCTTCAGATGAGTGTATCACTCCTCTTCCTTCCTTTTTCTTTATTTGGTCTTGGGGAATCATTCTTCTTCTTCTAAAACAATAAAGCACACTTTTTCTAGTGGGATCTAGGTTGGGTTTTTGAAGGTGGTTTGAGAAGGAATCTATGGACAAGGTTGAGTGATTGTTATTTTATAGAATTTATGAAGGTGTTTTATAAGTTTTATCACATAGTCTTGTGGATTAATTTAGGTGTATGTGGTTGTGAAATTGTGTCATTACATTGTATGTTTTGTCTTCCATGGTATATATGATAAATTGGTTTATTAAATGATGAATTTAACCCCTAATAATCCTCGTGGGATTCATTGAGGTTAATTAGACTAGGTTAAGGGCCACAATTGCGGTGTGACACATTATTGAAAATTGAACTGAGTTTTTAGTGTAGAATTGAATTGTTATGAGATAGAACCCATGATAAATATATTGAAATGTCAACTTGGGTAATGAAATGGAACTAATGGAAACTATGTCTTGTTTTTTACATGGAATAAGGGGTTGTTTTGTATAAAGATAAATTGTCAATTTAATTATGGGTTGTAATGGAAAATGTGTTAAAGAACTATTAGTTGTAAATGGTAAGTGTGTTCAATGAGTTTTAGTTAGTGAATGGTATTTTTGTTAAATTCTTAAAGAATAATACGCACACAGATTAGAGGTATAAGTATGGTATTTTACATTAGGCTCTACACTAATGGGTCAAGTTAGACTGCAGGCCTATGACCCAACCCTATAATTCATGGGTTAGGGAGTTGGACTGAGGATCTATTCCCCTAACGAATGCATGGGTTATCAATACCAAGACAGAGGCACTGAGGTAACTATTAGGTATTTTTGTTGAAATTGTTTCCCTAATACTATAGGAATCTTGATTCATCCCCTTTATATATACTTTGTATGACCAGAATAGGTTGAAGTGTATTTGATTAAAATGGCTAACCAATGGAACAAATGGTCGAAGGGGTTAAAGTAAACATTATTAAATAATGGATCTCAGTTTACCTTATGTTAATCTTTTTATTCATTATTTAACTACTCACACTGTCTATTTATACTATATATTTTGTAGACACGTTTGGTAGGGTCCAAATGAGCTTTACTCACACCCAACTTGAGCCTCCATTGGGTACCTAATATGACCTCATGTTTACATGTCAGAACAAGGGAAAATGACCAATGCTTGATGGTTTATTTCGGCATGGGATGTTCATTGATGAGGGATCCAGACATGGATCTGAGCCTTTTTTTTGGTAATTCTTTAGCTTGTCTTTTTTTAAAGTTTTCCTTACACTTAGCACTATATGACATAACATGGGATATTTACTATTGGATGTCGGATTGCACCCAGTTTGTGAAAATTGTTTCATGATACATGTTTATTGTTTACTATTTTCCTTTATTTCATATTTTATCTATTGTGACTTACTCTGATAAATTAGGTAAAGTCTCTCCACAAGTTCTATTACCCCCTCATAGATATTCTATAGCCTCTAGCATATGGGGAGGCACAACTGAGGTCATTTGGAAAACCAACTCGGACAACTAGATTAGTAGAACCCGGGTCTTGACATTAAAAACATGTATCCGATCATTTATTTTTACGTGTAGTTATCCTACTATTTAGTAATGGTAGATAGGAGACTAGGATATTTTGAGCCATTTAAATGAGCTCATTCATGGGAGTTTCTAACCCATGAATGTGGAAAACCCAAGTAGCTTAGGTGGTAATTATTGTTCTTGAATTTTTTTTGTCACATTTCGGTGATATTTCACCATGGGTATGTTCATGCATGCCTTATTTTAGTCAACTTGGGATATATGTGACATTCGTCATGGTAGGAACACATGGGAATGACGTGTGGGATATTAGGGTTAAAATGATTTTAGATTTCCTTGAAATTTAAAATAATTGGTGTTTAATAAAGATGATGCAATAAGGTATATAGAAAGAATGTGAAAGAGTAGATAAATAAAATTTCCTAATTAAGAGTCATAAATGGGTTAAAAGTTGGTTGTGATGAGTTGTAAAGATAGAACGGTTACCAAATAAGAAATATTTATCTTGTAAAGTAAAATGGTGTCTAATATAAGGCTTGTGACCATGTGAGTTGGGTTACCCCATGTTAACCATGACCCATGGTAGGTATGGTCGAGGTTAGTGTCAGATATGTGACTATATTCATTGGAATAGTGTATGTGTAATTGCTTATTTATGGATTGTAGAGATTCTTGTTTTGCAAAAACTCTGGAAGCCATATGTTATGTGTTTTTAGATGTTTATTTGTAATTATAGAGGGGCACCACCATGAAAACTTGTTTTTATTGGGAGACATTAGGATGTCATTGAGAATTATCCTCCAGTGAAAGAGTTGGAAACCCCCTTGATCTAGGGTAATAAAAGAGAGGATTAGATCCCCGATATATTATTCTCGTTTTATGAAGATGATGGAATGGTACCCATGGTGGGTTGTGCCACGTGTGTTTGAATTTACTATATATTTATAGTTTCATGACCCTCTAATGTTTACTAGAGAGGGTATACATTAGGATTTAAATTTCTAGATAGTTTCCATCCAGATGATTTTGCCTCACTTAGAGACTATTCTTGAGAAGAGAGTTTGGTTGGAGGATGATATATCACATGGACCATAAAATTGATGTGGGGTATTTTGGTTCAAGATGACTAAGAAGATTGTACGATATGAAAAAATTTCTAGGAATCAATTTTGGAAAATTTATAATGAGAGACCTTCTTGCGGGAGAAGGCAGTGGAGTTTATGAGGTTGAACCAGGGGACTATGATAATGACAGATTATGTTGGTCGCTTCACTAACATGAAATTATTTGTTCCAATGTTTTAAGGGTATCAGAAAACTATAGTAAGACATCTTTATGATATAATTAGATAGGATGCCACGTATTAGGTGAATATATTCTATTTTAAGTGCTTTCTTGAGGAAGAGGATCATGCCCTTATATTAGAAGTGAGCCTAAAGAATTGTTTTAGAGGACATGTGGTTCTAGCTGGGTCACCCAGTGTTGTGACTTATGATAGTAGGAAGTAATTTTTTGAGAGTTTTTCCCATGGTTGTGTTAGAAAAAGTTCTCAGGGAAGTGGTTTCACCAATCATGGTGGTTACTAAGTGTTCTATTATCAATGCGGTAGGTTAGGACACATGTGTGGACAGTGCCCTCGACCCCTAGTTGCGTGATGAGTATACGAAAGGATGTTTCTTTTATATAGGTTCTGTTTGAACCCTCAATATATGTCAGTGAGGAGGATCATGTTTGATATAGAGTTCAGGCAACGGGGTCAACTACCCCATACCAGGTAGGTAGTTGGAGTTCTATAGGTCATACCAGACAAGGTGGAATATGTTGTACTATAGGCAAAGTACATCCTTATAAGTATAGTAGTTTGTCACTATGGGATCCTAAAAGATCCCTGGGTAGAGGTACATTCCATCTACATGTATTCCATCTAGAACATAGGGATGGCGAGGCTATACCATAGATAATTCTAGGTATGATTCTATAGATTTTTCACTTACTAGTGCTTTATTTGATATAGGTGCCTCATACTCTTTTATATCTTCTATGTTTTTAATTAATTTGTTCTCTCGGTTGAACATATGTGTTGGTTTATGTCGATTTATACACCATTATGATTGAAAACCGAATATATTCTCAACTGTATGGAGTGTAACCTGGAGGCTGGGGGTACGATTTCCTCTGGGACATGTTTGTGCTTGATATTCCATGATCGGATCTGATATTGTGGATGTATTGGATGGTATTATATCAAGACTATATTTATTGTTACAACCATAGGGTAACATTCAAATCCATTAAGGGGAATACTTATATTAAGTGTGGAGAATTAGATATCTTGGAAGGCTATGAGGGATCATTCATCAGCAATGGGGTGAGATCACAGCCGAAATGGCATAATTGTTCTTGATGACAGGGGATTAAAGTAGCTTGTATTTAATCCTATAATGGATTGGTTTAATAATATTTTCTAGTGGACTTCTCAGGTATAACACCAAAGAAGGATGTTTAGTTTGAGATTGAGTTGCTTCCTAGTGGAGAACCTATTTCTATCCATTTATATAGAGTGTTACCAGCCGAAAATCTTGCACATAAAATTATATCAGAGGAATTTGAGAATAAATGGATTATTCATCCATTTATGTCACCTTATGGATATCAAGTTTTGTTTTCTGAAAAGGGTTGATTTTCATTATGGTTTTTTATGACTATCATATGATGAAACGGATGACAGTTATAAATGGATTTCCTCTTCCATAAATCGATGATATTTTTTACTAGTTGAGAGGTTCTTATATGTTATCCAAAATTGATTTGAGATTAGGGTGTCGTCAGTTGAGGGTAATACTTTTTGATATACCAGGAACTAATTTCAAGAGCAGGTATGGTCAATATAAGTACTTTTGTGATGTTGTTCAGGTTGACCAATGTGCCTGCAATGTTTATGGCCCTAATGAACAGAATCATTCACCCATACATTCATAAGATTTTAGTTTTTTTGGATGAAATATTAGTGTACTCAAAGTCTCATGACAATAATTACAAACATATTAAAATCTTCCTAAGTGTAATAATAGAGGATATATTTTTATGCTATGTTATGTAACTGTCATTTTTGGATTGACATGATACGTTTCTTAGGTCACATCATCTCTGTGGAAGGTGTGTCAGTGGACCCATAGAAATTGAAGGCAGTTGTATCTTGGGATCCATCCAAAAAAATTTGATATCTGAAGCATTATGGAGACAAGTATCAATTTTTAATGGTCTAGGGAATGTGAGGATTCTTTCTATGATTTGAGGAAGAGGTTGAATACTCCAACAGTTTTGATCCTACCCAATTTGAGTAAGGAGTATTCCTTTTTTTATGTCTTTGGTGTTGTACTTGGGTAAGTGTTTATGTATGATGATTGGGTTGTGGTGTATGGTTCACGTAAGTTAAGGCCTCGTGAATGAAATTACCCTTTTCCCATTCTGGAGTTGTTCATAGTGGTTTATGATTTAATGTGTAGGTGGAATTTTTTTTGGGATAATTGTTTACTATGTATACTGATTATAAAATTATTAAGTGCATCTTATCCTAGTATTACTGGAATATTATTCAGTGAAGATGGGTTGATTACATGAAGACATTTGATTTTGAACTATTCTACATGGAAGGAAAGGGAAATAGTGTTTCAGATGCTTTGAGTTAGAAGACTAAAACTCATGAGGTTCAGGAATCAAGTTATCAGTGGGGGATGATGGAATTATTTGTTGAGTTTCATCTATAGGTTCTTGATATATAGGGACAATTACCCTTAGATAATTGTAATTTTATTCCATACTTGTGAGATGGAACAAGGAGATTTAGTATGAGGATATGGAGTGTTTTCCTTGAGAGAAAGTCTTAAAGGTGGGGAGTCACCTTATGGTCGAACTGTTGATTATGACGATATCATTTATGTTTATGGATATGTTTTTTCCTAATCATATGTGGGAAGAGTTGATGCATGATTTTTGTGCCTCAAAGTTCACGACGCATCCTTGTTTAACCAGAATATTTCATGAATTTCATAGAAAATATTTGTGGAAATGAATGAAAAGGAGGTTACAGGTTTTGTAACACAATACTACACATGTCAGTATGGAAATACTGAGCATCATTGACTGAGTGGTCTGTTAGAGCCTTTTCCCATTCCATAACGGAAATGGGAACATGTCACAATGGGTTTTGTGGTAGTTAGCCTGAGGATTCCTTATAAGAATGGTATGATATGGGTGGCTATAGATTATTTGACCATGGTGGAACATTTATTATCAATATGAGATACCTTCACCATTGACCAGTTGGTTGATGTATTTGTTTGATAGACAATACAGTTACATGGGGTGCCGCAGACTATAGTTTCGGATTGTGATCTGTGTTTTTACTTCGCACTTCTAACCAGGGTTACAGAAGGTCCTTGGTACCCTGGTGTTCTTGAGTATGAATTTTCACCAGAAAAAAGATGGGTGGTTAGAGCATAATATTTAGGTTCTAGAAGAAATTTTGAGGGAATGTGGTATAGAATTTAGTGGATCTTGGGACATGTATGTGGAAATTGTTGAGTTTTCCTATAAAAACAATTACCAGATGACTATTCAGATGGTTCCATATTAATTTCTCTATGGTAGGTCTTGTAGATCTTCATTATGTTGAATAGAGGTTGGGGAAGTATAGTTGTTAGGGGAAAGTTTCATGTAGAAGACATCAGAAAAATTTTAACTGATTCAAAAATGTATGGTTATGGCTCAGAGTAGGAAGATGTCATATTTTGATTTATTTAATTTACCTATTGAGTTTATTGTGGGTGGTATTTTCTTCCTTAAGGTATATCCATGGTTGGGTGACCATCATATTTGAAAATTGCTTATTTTTGCAACCAGATATGTGGGTACATTTGAGATTGTGGAGAGGATCAGCCCTGTGGTATACCAATTGGCTCTTCTATGGTAGTATATTGGAATGCATGATATTTTTCATGTGTCATAGCTTTGACAGTATCTCCCCATCCCTCCCAATGTGATATATGTTGATGATGTTGGGCACGAATTGGATGCATACATTGAGGAGAATCTGGTTCGTATTTTGGATCATAGTGAGAATTATTGTGGGGAAACACTATGTTGTTGGTTAGAGTGTTATAGCGGCATGGTAATGTTCCAAAATATTCTTGGGAGAGGGAGATGGATATGAAAGCCTAGTGGTCTAGTCTTTTTTTACCTTGGATACTCAATGATGTTTGGAAGTGTGACTCAAGGATGATTCGTTATAAGGTGGGGATGTTGTAAGATCTCATGCTTCTAATGAGGCACATTTATAATAAACTTTTGTGTTAAATACCTTTATTTTGGTTAATGAAATGTTTTTTCTATTTATGAGGAGTCTAGGGGGTGTCCTGGGGGATTGGGACATGAAGGAAGAGAAAAATGAGTCCTCCAATGATGGTTTCATGGTGACCAAATGGTAATTAGTAATTGTGCACCATAATCATTCTTTCCCAAAAGAGGTGGTTCAAAATTAGTGAAATCCTGAAAGGGGGAAGGTAGAATCATCCACGCTTGGATAGTGTAATCCCACATGTTTAACGTATAGTTTTTTCAAACTATGTAGGATTCCTAGGAGACCATGAATCTTATCCCACTCTTGGACAGAGGGTGTCATATGGTGGGCACATAGTTTAGTAAAATATGCGGGAAAATTATGCACCTCATTAAAGATGGAATAATTAACCAATTTTCCCACTCAGTATTTAATCATTATCACCTAAATTTCCTCCCAAATTATCCTAAAAACCCATTGTTGATGAACCATTCCTCCCAAACTTATAAAGGATCGGTCTCCCTCGTTTCTAAGCTGTTTGGGGCATCATTGGGGAAAGATCGAAGCTCTGTGTTATTCTAACACTCTTATTTCATAATTTTCTGGATTAGGTCTTATATAATAATTATTATTTTTCCAATTATATAAAACCCTCTTTTTCCAATCGGTTCTCAGTTGGGTCATTGAAGTTGGTTTGACATTGAATCAAAGGCCAAGGTTGAGATAGTGTTCTTCTATGTAATAAAGGTAGGTGGTCTACAAGTTATACCCCATAGTATTATGGTTAATTTTAGGTGTATATGGTTTTGAATTTATACAATTACACTTTTCATTTGTTTACCATAGTATAAATGATGAATTGGTTTGTTAAATGATGAATTAAAACCCTCATGATCATCATGGGATGCATTAAGGTTGATTAGACTAGGTTAAGGGCTACCCTTGGGGTGTTCAACTTTCTTTAGAATTGATTTTAGTTATTTAGTATATAATTGAGTAGTTATGAGATAGAACCCTTGATAACTATGTCATCATTTTAACGTGAGTTATGAACTAGAACAAATGGTAATTGTTTCTAGTAGTTGACATGGGATAAGGGGTGTTTGGCATAAAGTGAATGTGTACAATGAATTACTGGTTGTAATTGAAAATATTTTAATTGAATATTAGTTGTAAATGGTATTTGTGTTGAATAAGGAATGGTTTGTGAATTTTATATGAGTTAAATGGTTAAATAATCAAGTTAACATGGCTTGGTGGTATGAGTGGGGTATTGGAATTGAGGCTTTATTCCCACGTGTCATGTTAGACAAAGGTTCTATGACCAAACCATATAATGCAAGGGTTAGGGAGTTGGATTGAGTCTATATGACCCTAATGAATGCATGGGATATGAATACCTATATTGAAGCTTTAAGGTAAGTGTTAGGTTATGGTTTATGTAATGCTTTCCCTAGTTATGTGGAGAGAATAATTATTCCACTTTATGCATAGTTCATATGACTTTCATAAGATGAATTGTATTTTAGGAAAATAGTTAACCCATGGAAAAATTTATATAAGTGGTTAAAGAGAAATTTTTTAAATAATGTCACCTAGTTTACCTGTTGTTAATATTTTTATTCATTAAGTAACTAAATACATTATCTGTTTATACTACATATTTTTTAGGCACTATTGTTGGTGACCAACTATGTTGTACTCAAACCATACTCGGGATGTCATTGGGTACCCGAGTGGATATCATGGTTGTAGTTCATGAAAAGGGAAAATATAATGTGGTATATGGTTGATTTAGGCATGGGATGTGCAAGGCTTATGGATCCAGAATTTCAGTTAGGAACAATCTTAAAGACTCTTCATCTTTTGTTTAATTTGGGTTTTTATTACACTTGTAAATTTATGACATGAAAAGGTATATTTACTATTGGCTATGGGCTTGCACACATTTTTGGGAAATGATTTTGGGATACATGTTTATTGTTTAATTATTTTTTGTGGATTACTCTAATAAAGATGTTCTAGTCCCCCCACATGTTCTATTAGACCTTCACTACTAGATGGTGTCCTCTGGAATATGGGGAGGCATGATTGATGTCATCCAGTGAACCAAATCATGGCACCAGATTAGTGGCACCCAGGTTGAGATGATACACTTATTATATTGTTTTTTCCTCAATTTTTGTTCCTTATGGGTTTTTCTATTCTCATTGGAGGAAATTGTGTCTACCAAGTCAAGGTAATGGATGTCCAATGGCAACCAAAATTTATTGATATTTTGTTTTTTCATGTATATTCATATAGGGAATTACTCTCAATTCACATCTACCTAGGTTTATATATAAGGTCTTCCTCTCCCAACCCACATTCCCCTGTTTATTAAAATTATTGGCGATGCATTTAGGAATTTTATTTGAGTGGATAATGACACATTGATAATGTGAAACACTATATAAGAAAGGATTTTCATTAAAATGTATATCTCTCACTATTTACCATAATGCATAATTATATGATTTCAATCTGAAATCTCTATCTAGAAAAGGTTGTTATTCGACTCTAAAGTGATATTTTTCATTCATGTGGGAACTGAGGACACTATCTAACCTCCTATGGAAGGTGGAATCCTACCCCTCATTCCCCATGTCCTCTGTAGGCCTCTAATTTAGGAAAGACTTCTTATCTCCAACCATCAACCCTTCTCTAGGACCCTTCCATTCCAAAGGAGTCCTCTCTATAGGTGGGTTATATTTTGAAATCCCATTTCTAGGTGGATTCTTATTTTATTTTCCCAATTTTTTATTCCAAATCTATTTTAGTTACCCTTCATTCAGATAGGTATGATGAATTTCATGAAGATATCAGTAAGGATCTAATTTTATTCTTTCATTACACCTGGTTCTCTTCTCCCAGGCCAAACCATCTCAATCTATCCTTGATGGAATGGCCCTTTCATTTCAAATTTTTGTTCTGGATTTTTTTCCTAGCATTTTTGGTTACTTATCCCTATTTTTTCATTCGAGTTTGGGTTCCACAATATACCCTCATATAGTGCTTCTCTATGCTATTTATGAAAGTTCAATATTGTTGGATATCTCCCTTAAGTCACCTAATACTTTTAATGTTTTCCAATCTTCAACACTTTCCATTCCTGGCACCAAAACACTCACCATCATATATTTTAACTACATTGATGATATAAATGGTTTGAATGATTATTCGTAGGCTATTCTCCCTCTTAGAAAAAAGAGATCAAAAATATCATCATCCACCCAAACATCAAGTGGAGTAACAATAAGGCTACATTCCAAATATATTTTAGGAAAAAAGGTATATACCACCTACCCCTCCTAGTTATTCAATTTTTATTCATATAGAAATCAAAGTGACTACGGTCACCCATGAAATTTAAACACATCAATAAATTGGAAGGATTTCAATCTATCTATTATGGCTATTCTAGACACAAATAAACATTCTAGTCTCATCCAAACCATTAGTTTAAAATTAGAAGTTAATAACTACTTGCGTGATATCCTAATTAATGGTCATATCTAGATCTTCTATAGAAGTAATTTCATTATGTCACTCATTAGTTCTTCCTCCTAGTTCATCACTGTCAAACTAACCAATTTCAATCAATTTATTCTCTTCATATTTTTTTATTCTAATTGTGAAGCTAGGGATCATGAATAAATATGGGAAAACATCTATAAATTTATTCCTTTATCTCATTCCTACTTCATTAGTGATTAATTCAATACCATCCAGGACATCTTTATGAAAATAGGATGTTTTTCCTCTTTCTCTAAGAATCCTATGTCTGATTTTAATATGATAGCCTTTGAGAACCACTTTGACTTGGGATTACCCCAAGACAAGTCCTCTAAGTGGAAAAAAAGATAGAAAATATAATAATATATATCTATCTTGACATGAGTTTTTATAATCTCCATGTAATTTTGAAATTCCCTAACTATGTGGTCACCTGCCTATCTAGATCCCCTTCTGACCACTCTCTTCTCCTCCTATATTTGGGATTGGATGTTGAAAACCCTGGAGGAATTATTTATCTAAATATTATACTCTCATATAGTACTTTATATATGTGGTTAAACTCTCATTGTATAGTCTCATGCATGGCCATCCCTAGGATATCATTCATAAAATACTCAAATGTCTCAAAGGAGCATTGAAAGAGTGGTATTATCTCCATGATTAAAATATACCATATATCTGAAATCTCTAAAAGGATATTACTTCTCTAGACATTATCTTATAAGATATCTATAGTGATGATTATTTTATCTCCCTCATGTAAAAAGTTTTGGTCCTAACTGATATAATATTATATGTTAAAATAAATACACGACAAAGATCCTGATTTGGCTGGCTTAAAGAATGATAAAGGAACTCTACCTTTTTATATGAATGCATTAATAAAAATAAGATAATTGGTTATCAAAATTATCTAATGGGGGTTGTTTTTTTAGAAATTAAATAAATTTTCATAATAATATGGTTATAAAAACATTCAAGATTTACTTTCAAAGATGTGACCATCCTTTTGAGAAGGCTATCCTAAAGAGGAAATCAATGTGCCTATTTTAGAAATATTACGTCAACCATCATGAATGAATGAATGTTTCTATTGAATCATATCCAAAAACTATGGATATTCTTCATGAAATAAAAATATTCAACCAAGATAGTCCAGAAATCCCGGATCGGTTCTATGGTTTTTTTGTGGAATATTCATACAACATCAAAGAGGATATTACCATATCCATTCTTGAATACTTTTCTAGCAGTCACTTCTTAGAATATACTAATTCTAACCCTGGTCCTTATTTAGAAAGTTAAACACACTATATTATGTTTTTTTATCTTAAAAATGATGTATAATTAACATAGTAAAAATTGAATTCTCTGTAATATTGCTAACATAAAGAAGAATATGAGTTATCCTAATCTGAAATTGTATTTGAAGGAGAATTTGAATGATCAAAGTGGTTTTCATTAATAGGAGGAATTGAATGCCAATACATGGATGTTGAATAATAAATCTAATAATTATATCATAAAATACTATAGTATGATGTTTCATCCACTATCCCACAAGTTCTTTATATTATTGTTGTCAAATGCGATGAGATATAACATAAAACCCTTTATGTTTATCCCTTAATACACTTCAAATTTTATATGAAAACTACTATATGTACGGAGAATGAAATTTTTTCTGTTTACCAAATTAGAGAGGGATTTCTTATTAAGGAGAAGAATGTATTTAGATAGTGTTTTTAAAAGTTTTAAGTTATGAGTTCAATATGATTGTGAACCGTGGTATAATATTTTGTAATATTGAATGTAAGAACTAATTATAAGAAAGATCAAAGGAATAATTTTGAGAATTATTTATAAGTGAAAGTGTAAGAAGAGTATTCACATGTGGTATCAAAATATTTGAGTATTGAAATGTAATTCACTTTAATGGATAGAATTATATTATTTCTTAGTACTCTTGTTTCATGCACCATTTTTTCTCAAGTGGGATTGGATTTACTAATTGAAAAATTATTACAAAGTGTGATAAGTTTAAAAAGTGATTTATATTATATAGTTGTATAAAAATACAAATGGGAATATTGTGGGGCCTATGATTGAAGAAGGTACTTAGATATAATTTTAAAGAAGAATATCTTAGCTTGTAGTGTTTATCTTTAGACGAAGAAATGGAATATAAGAAGTGGATGAGATTCTTATGTTGTCTTCTGTTTTAAAAAATTAAATCATGTTCAAACTCAAGTATTACACTGTGTATGATTTTAGATGAAGTCCATTCCATGGTTATAGAGTGTTTAAAGGTGTTTATAAATTGTTTAGATAACGTTAGAGTAATTTGGAAGGGTTTCTGAGTTAAGTAGAATTTGGTCTAAAATCTGGAAAATCCATCAAAACATAATGTAGATTTACTCTATACATAAGAGTACCTTTTTATATAATAGAGAAAATTAACAAAGGAAAGCCCCTACAAGACCCACTAATACGTAAATTTAACTATGAGGTGAAGTTTTGGAAATTAAATAATGTGGTAAAGCTTCCTTATATATATACGAGTAAATTTGAGTAGATCGGTAGAAATTTGGAGAAGTCTTGAATATGTAAAAGTAAATATGGTCATATATACGAGTTACTCTACTAATATGTAATGTTTACACTAAGTTAAAAGGAATTTTTAAAAGTAATATTCCATTTTGTAAAGTTTATTTTAAATAAAAATTCAAAATGTAAATTTAATTTTTTAAATATAAAAAGATTATATGATGTTTCCTCGGGATACATAACGGTCATTCCAAGAATACCTACGGGTCACTCTAAGGAATAAAGTGATACATAAAGGTACCAAACATTATTATAATGTGATAATTCAAGAAGTTAATTAGGATTTTTATAAGTTAATAAGATGTTTCATAAAAATTATTTTCAAAAGGATAAGGATGATTTGGAAGATTAAATACAAAGATTCTAAATTTATGCTTTTATGAAATTAATATCATGAAGGGAAATCATGATACAAGTAGTTAATTAATATTGATCATGTTGTAAATATTTTTTCCATTACATTAATAAATACTTGATTATAGGATTTAAAAGAAGTTATGTCATGATTAAAATTCATGATAAATATAACCTATGTTATTTTGTGGTGGTTATATATATCGTGCCACAATTCATGGTCTCGTTTCATGTTCATGAAGCCCTAGAAGACAAGTAATGAAGAATTTCACTATATAGAGGTCTTTAACACTATAAAAGAGATAATAAGTTAAGGGATATTAATTTTTAAGGTTTTTTTAAATGTAAAATCACACCATGATGAAATTTAAATATCTAGTTACTTAATAATAAGTGGTGGAATAATAATATAAGTTGAAGAAGTAGTTAAAAGTTGTGGTTTTTTGAATTTGAACTTGAAAATAAAATTTTTAGGTGAATAAAAATAATTAGTTTTTAAAAGATATAATAAAATAAGGATCTAACATTCTATAGGTGGGTTTAGTTGAATAATTGAGAGGATTATTCATGAGAGGTAAGAGAGCATCTATGTGTAATGTAGTGCATGCAAGAAGACTACTTGTAGTAGTTCAAGTAAAATAAGAATAAGAGAAAGCATACAATGTGGTCTGTGTGTAATCATCACAACTCTTTCACGGGATGATGAATAAGAAAATAACATCTATTCTAAATATTGAAGTTGTGTGAAAAAACTATAATATTTTTGGGAGATAATCGTTAGAGGAAGAAGGATAATTCCTACCTTATTAAAGTATATGATTCCAATTAAACTTTTTAGGAGACTTATTTGAAGACTACATGGTTGTTAATATTGATAATCAAGTTTATGGATATTCTATACTCAATATAATATGTAATAGTGATTCTAGTGTATTGTATAGCCATAGGAGTGTATGAATCATGCCAAATATTAGATACTCATTTTGAGTAGTGAACATTGTACATCGAATGTCCTTGTTGGTTTTCCATTCTTTATGTGTGAGAGTTATTTAGTGATATTTCTCACTTTAACAAGTGATGGAGTTTTGTTTCATAATAAATTACAATAATTTTACTTGAATATTTTTCTATTGATTAACCCCCCCTAGTGATCCTAAACCATACCTAAGTCCACTGTACAGTCCATCTTTCTCCCTGTTCACTCACTTCAAAAAATGAGAGTTACAAAATATAATATAGTACAATAATAATTTATGAGGAACCTATATAAATATAAACACCAAATAAATGTGTGTTTTATTATTATTCTTATATCCTATTCATCAAAACTGGATTTTCTAGGAATTTATCATGCTAGTAGTTTATTCTCTTTGTTTTCATATGTGTAAAGTTGCTTCTCTATTATTTGATTCCTTGATTATACAAATATCAATGATTGAATATTCCAAAATAAAACCCCATTAATTTTACATGTGTATCCCATTAATTAGGTCTTCAAACAATCCAGTAATATTCAATTAACTTTGTCAAGGTTGAACTTAATACCACAAAATGTGAGACTAATTCAAATATAGAAAACTGTCTTGAATATTTCATTTCACGGTGTTATGTTTTTTATTATAGTGTAATTAATCTATAAAAATTACTATTTTGGGATGAACTAAATATAATATTAAGGTTAGACTATTATTAAATAACAAGATTAAACAAATTCAAGATTAATCTATTTTAAAAATCTAGAAATATCATAGTGTGATATAATCAAATATCTTTAAGACTTAGACCTGTTATAATGTGGTGAAAATTATCATGGTTTAAGGTCTCTATCTTCATCAAAGTCAGATCCCATAAAATAATTCCTCAAATTCACCTATCTTGGATCAAAAAAATTGTGTGAGACATTATTTATCATTCATTGTTGTGGCATTGTACACATGTTGTCGTGTGAACAAATATTCTATTACAAAATATAATCACAGCATTTGTTCATGACCATAATCCATTCTATGAACCTTTCCCCAAGGACTATCATTTAAATAAAATATATTGAAATTTTTTGTGTGACCATGCTATCTGTTCCATGAGCACTTTATCCTGTATAAATAAAAGAGCACTAAAATTCCAAGAGGTCTTCAATATATAGATACCCTACTCTCTAGTGATTGATTAGAGGCTTTGTGTCATGAATTAATAACATCTATATGAAATGAAATCACCTATATGGTGTGATAAATAACATTGCATCATGATTTTATTTATTTATATTGAAACAGCTTTGAACTTCCTATAATTTCTTCTAAAAATCTCCAAGAAACTCAAAGTCATGTTTCATGCCAAATATCATCAATCTCACTTGCTTCCAACCATGATTTAAAATAGACAGAACCATTTATTTCATATAATTCTTTACATATTTAATATATCCAAGGTCAGCACCATTTGTTCTCATAATTATCATTTTCCTACCATTTATAGTCGACTTGCATGGAGTTCCTACTAATGTTTCACAGTGTGTAGGACTCATTTCTTTAGTGATAATTTATCTAAAAAATACAAGTCATGCCATTTTTTAATACACAGTGTTCCCCCTTCAACCTACCAATAAAGTGTGATTGGTTAGGGGGATAGTCATAGATGTAATCTTGTACACCATGGTATATTTAACATTAGTATACATGGTGTGTGCTTTGATTCTACACATTGTATTATATTTAATGCTAGAGAATCTTAGCTGACATCTGATAAAGAGAAATGACCTATTTTAATAAGTGACAATCCATTTGATAGTTAACTCCTCTAAAAAACCATATCCATAGAGAAATACAAAACAAAATGTGTTATCCTTCACTGCACACTATACAATCTCAGTAATCCCTAAATTTTATGCCTTTATAATTTTCTCAACCCACACCACCATTCCTATCCAACATCATGACATCATGAATTAGTTCATTTTCCTCACCTATAATGTTCATCTACACCACTTATCATCATCTTCATCACCTAAGGATGGAGCCCACTATGCCTAACACCATCTCATATCGAACCCACACTCAATTCATAAACTATGTATCTTTCAATGTTCTCCACCTACTGTCATGAAACTTGGGTAACACCCCATCACCATTTTCACAAATCAATGATGTTTCCTTCACCCATTTTAAATCAATTCACCATCATGGATCACCTTCATTGAAACTCTATCCATCTTGAATGCTATTAGTAAACATTACTCATGGTAAAAGGGGATAATTGGAGAGAATGTAAGAATTGTGTTGGTTGGAGATCGATTGGCCACCCATTCATTACCTTAAATCATACATCAAACGTAATTCATATAATAAAAATAATAATGATCATGTAAAAATAATATTGATATATATATTAGAGAGAATAATCCAAATGAATAATAAATAATTCAATATCATAAACTTTTATAGAAAATAACATGATAATTATAATGATGTAATGAATAAATAAATAATTTTTAATCCAATATTTATTAAAATAATGAGGAAAAATATTATAATAAATCCATTCCTCATAGAAAAAAATCATTTGAACTTCAGTGATCAAAATCTAAAAATATAAACTTTGACTCCTCTTAAAAGAATATGATTTTAAAACCCCCTAATATTTTATTTTTATTGTTTTTAAAATATTAAATTTGTTTTGTTTTAATTTTTTTAAGAGGGGGCATTATTGAAATAAAAAAATTTAAATGGGTTGTAATGGAAATTAATTTTTTCTAGATGGAACATATTTTCACTGGAGGGGGTGATCTTACCCACTTATTCAATCATGTGTCATCTGATGGATCAAATTAAATATGAAAAATAAATGAATTTATATGAAATATATCAACCTAATTATAAGGGATATGATTACTTATCTTAATGTTTTATTCAATTCTTATAAAATGGAGATCTAATTGGATAGGAAAATTAATTTAAACCATTATCAGATACTCCAATCCTTCCTAAAAATTGATAATCCTCTAAAATCCTTTAATAAACACTAAATAAATTTTTTTGGTTTGTAAAAATTAAATATTTTTATTACTCTATTGTTTCCAAAGATCTTGTATGGTATACTCTCTACTTATAATAAGTTTAGGGTACTGAGACACCATTGCATCATAAATAGGATTCCTCAAAAACCCATTATACTATGTATTTTATGGGGGAGAGTCTACTATTAAGAAGGGAGATAATGTAAGGTGCTTCTACAGGAACTTTATACTAGAATAAAAATACATTCATATCAATTATCTACCAATGTCTCTAATATTGTTAAGATTATATCTCAACAATGTTGAAATAGAGATTCTCAACCATTTAATAAAGGTAGATTAATCTAATGGAAAACATTTAAAGATGTGTCAAAATAGGATATGAAATTTTCTTGTAACTCTATAAATGTTTAATGTATTCTCAACTATGAATACCCCTCATATAAATATGAGGCACTTTATTTTTCATTTATAAAGATAAAATGAGAGAATGATGATCTCATTGGTTGAGGACACATACTCAACACCTTGGATGATGGTCTCATTAAAACATACCAACATCATCCTATAATAAAGGCGATATGGTATTATTTATAATAAAATTAAATCACAAAGGATTTGATAACAAATAAATTACAAATACGGAACTTATTTCATAAAATATTGTAGATAGTAGATATATCATAGATATATTCTATGAAATTAAACTCATCTTACAACACCAAAAGAAAATAAAGATAATCATGGATGATGTAATCATTTTCACATATAGTATTAAATAGACCCCTTCAATTCTCATGTAATAATGTTAAACATTCTCTAAAACACAAGAATAAATATATTTCCCTCAATGATTTACTCAACTACTAAATAATTGAGGAGGAATAAAAGATCATGAGGAAAAAATGAACCTAAGGATGATAAATCCAAGGTCCAGATAATGAAGGAAGTGGTTATATATAGTTTATGAAAGGGGAGAACAATTGAACCATTATTTAAATGGATACATACAATTCAAGAGCCATAAAGGGGTATAATAATTTTTTTGCATATAGGGACACCTCAAATGGTGTTTTCATCTCTATAATAATAAATATAGAAACAATAATACTCCTAAGGACCACATTGCATACATGATATTAAAATATAATGTACACTAGGATATATCTTCTTAGAGGATTTATTTTGGAGTTACACGAAATTTTTGAGAAGAAAAAAATATCTCTTCAATATGATAGAATAGGTTAAATATGAGACATCACACTACATGGGGTACTCTACAAGAATAAACATGTAAGAGAAGGTTGGGGCTAATCTCAAGTTTACCTAAGTAATGATCATCACCTTAAATAATGTGTTATATGTATTCTAAGTTTTTATAAACATATTAAATGATATATTATTAAACAATCATGGTTTTAAGATTATATTTTTTGTAGATAACTTTATTTTATCCAAGGGTGGGATCTTTATTGGAAAGTTTCACTTGTACAATAGATTATTAAAATTACAAAAAAATATTGTATTTCTAATTACATGATAGTGTCCTTTGATTTAGGGAATAATTGTTTGGGTCCGATAATTCTAAATAAAAAACATGATATTCCAACATTTTATTTATTACCTAACATGGAAAAAAATTATTATAAATGTGTTAATTTCATGAAAAGTAAAATATTTAAGAAAATATTTGCAACTATAGAAATGAACATTGATTTTTTTATAATTATTACATAGTGATGTACTTTATATTCAAATTACACCCACCATAGTATATAAAAATTACATTTTATATTTTATTGATGATTATTCTAGGAATTTCCATGTTTATCTTTTACATGATAAAGATGAAGTTATAAATAAATTTATTATCTATAAAAATGAGGTTGGATACCAATATTAGATTACAAATAAATGTCTTGAATCTAAAATGGGAGAAGAATATTGTATTACTTCATTATTTAAATCCATAGGGATCATACAAAAAGTGAAAGTTCCCTATACACCTCAACAAGATAGTGTAGCTTATAGAAATAATAGAACATTAATAGAAATGGTTAATTACATGATGTGTATATTTAGTCTCTTAAAATTACTCAGGGGTGAGGCATTTTTAACTATGTTTTATATCCTAAATAGGGTCTCTGTAAAAGACAAGGATATGACTCAATATTAGTTATGTAATAATATGAAAAAACCTAAATTGTTTAATGTTTTCGTGTTTTCATGAAATTGTACGAGTAACTGAACCTAAAAGGAAACAATTTTGGTAGAATAGGTATTTAGATTATATTTCATGGATATATATATTATTCAGAATATTATTGATTAATTATTATATAATTAAATTATTTAATAGATATTAATACAGTTATCAAATCAATAGGTCTTATCTTTGATGAATCTATGTTTACCTCTTTACCTAAGAATGTTCAAATAGTGGAATCTAGCTCAAATAAAAGAGTATCTCAAGAATATATGGTCTAGGAGGTTCATAAAAATAAATTAACTTTGATACCCAAGACATATGGATCTAATTTCTATATAAAATTATTGTAAGGTATAAATGATAGTATTCTTATAAAAACTCTAGTTTTTCTCGATATAGTATATGATCCAAAATACATTCAAAGAAGCTATGTCATCTTCTGATACATCGCTTTGAAAGGAAGATATAAATTATGAAATAGAATCTATAACTGGGAAAAATACTTGGTTATTAGTTTATTATCCTCAAGTTTAAAAATTAATTGGTTGTTAGTGTGAATTTAGAATAAAATGAAAATTTTACATCATAATTGAAAAATATAAAGAGAAATTAGTGGCCAAGGGTTCTACACAAAAGGAAAGAATTGATTATTTCAATACATATTCTATTGTGGCTAAGATGGTTTCATTTAGATTTATTATTCCCTTATCCTCCATATATAATTTCATATTTTATAAAATTAATGGTAAAATAGATTTATTAATTGTTAAATTTTATGAAGAAATATATATACAAAAACCTAAAGGATTAATTGTTCCTAGAAAATAAAATAATGTTTTTAAATTGGTATGGTTCCTATATGGTTTAAAAAAATCTCTAAAAATGGAAAGCGAAATTAAATCAAGTGATTTTATAAAATGTATTTATAGTTAACCAATGTAATAATCTTTTTTATAGTTGGTTGTTTTTTAACCATGGTGTTTTTATTTTATATATGTTGATGACATGATAATATTTGGAACTTATATTAATCATATAAATTATTCCAAGTTAATTTTATCTAAAATTTTGTATATGAAAGGGTTAGGTAAAGCTAAATCTATTTTGGGAATAAAAATTGTTAGTAATAATAATTTTATTCTTATTTATCAATATCATTTTGTTGATTATGTATTAAGTATGTTTTAATAATTTGATTTTTCATCAGTGTCTAGCCCATATTCTTATGGGAGTTAGATGCTACCAAATCATATTAGGTAAGTTTCTCAACTGGAATGTGAAAGTGTTATTGGTTATCTCATGTATTCCATGAGAAGAATAATTCCGGATATTTCATATGTGTTTGGAATGTTGATAAGGTATAAAAATAATCCAGGTTATGAAAAATAGGATTCTATTAAAAGAATATATAGTCATATTAAGTGTACTATAGATTACAATATATGTTATAATGGTAACCAAGGGTATTGGAATATTTTTTTGTTTCTATCTAGATTACTAATCTGGAAGATCAATGTTCTATGAATGGTTGGGTTTTTACACTTATAGGAGGAGTGATATCTTGAAGATCAAAGAAATAAACTTCTATAATGGGCTCCACAATAGCTTCTGAGTTTGTTTTTTAGCATATACTGGTAAAGAAGTAGAATTTATTAGATCTATTTTATCAAATCTACCATTGTGAGCTATACCAGTGTCTCTATTTTCTAAATATTTTGATATTCAAGATATATTAATGTAATGTAAAATCAATACACATTTTTCTAAAACATATATGTGTGAGAAAATTGATAAAACATTTTACCATAATGGTGGAAATTTTTAGAGAAAGCCCAAATTTAGTGGATCTACTAATAAAGGGACTTTCAAGGGAGTTGGTATACAGAAATTCTTTAGAGAAGAGTTTAAATTATTTACCAAAAATTTTCCAGTGAAGGGACCTTAACATAACATGTGATAAAATCACATGTATATATTTCAAGTAGTAAATTATATCATATGTATTAGGGAAAAACAAAAGGTATATTACAAACAATGAAAATGGTATCTTGGTCCCATGTGAAAAATGCAGCTGAGTTTATAACTCTTAATTTACCTGGGATATCAAACAATTGTTGAAATATGGGAATACATTTTTTGGTTCTCCATTTTGAATGTATGAGTGGGGATTATCCAAAGTGAAAATGAAATTTTTCTCTCAAACATTCATGAAATGTTAAGTGACACATGGAAATAATGGTGACTTTGAGTAGATGAAAAACTGAGTAATTTGGAAAGACTTATGTAAGATGAATCCAGCTGATAACATGAGTACCATACTCAAGGTAGTGTCCACATGTTTCTTTATTCATCTTTTATTTGTCTCTACTATATAAAGGTTCAAATTAAATGATACCTTTATTTATGAAAGTTATTTCTAATACATTATGATGCTCTATTTTAAAAATATGTTTTTAAATATTTTAAAATAGAGGTGGACTGTTTTATGTTTAATGTTATTAAAATATTTATTTTGTTTTGTTTAAAATTTCTAAAAGGCGAAGTCTTTTTTGAATCCCATATTTTAAAATGGGTTGAAATGGACATGTTTGTTCACTAGAGGACACATCGATTCACTAGTGGGTGTAGTCTGGTCCATCAATTTGATCAAGTGTGACCTAAAAAATATGATTAAATATAGAAAATACATTTCTTTATATGAAAGGTATAAATCCAAGAGGTATGATTCATTATCTGAATGGGTGTTTAAATGCCTATAAAATAGTGTTTCTATTTGATGAAAAAATTAATTACAACACTTTAATCCTTCTTAAAAATTGACATTCTTTTAAAATTCTTTAATAATAATTCATGAAATTTTATAGGTGTAAAATTAAAAAATACATTTATTACTATCATGTTTCCAAATTTACTTAAAGGGATACTTTCCATTTAGAACATGTGTTGGGAAGTGAGATACTATTGCATCTTAAAGAGTATTTCTCTTTAAATTCATTATACTACCAATTTGGTGGGGTGAATCTATTATTAAGGATAGCGACAATATAATTCTCCCTAGTTTACTCCATCTACTACCATATAAAAATATTTATATCCATTATACACCAAGGTCCCTAACACCACACAGTGTTCCTCTAGTAATAAGGAATAATCCTCTAAAAATATGATAAGAAAACTATTTATAAACTTTATTTTAGATAAACTCGTAAAATATTTGAATACCTAAAATAAATCAATCATGGATCTAAATCCCAAACCAAAAATGTATAAATCAGCTAGAAAACCCCCCAGTTCATAAAAAACCCTGGTGTTAGAATTTCAATTTGGGTATTTTTTTAGGAGATGTTAATTATTTTCATGCATGTGGATAAAATATTATTAAAAATATTAAATATTTTATGAATTATAAAGAATATTACAAAAAAACCTATTTTTCATAGTCACCACTATAAATATTATTTAAAATATTCAAAGTTGTAGATATAAAAAGAAATTGATGCATTTGCTACATCTTCAGGGTTTTTCATCATGAAAATCCCAGATCTCTCAAAGATGTGAGGGTACTAATATCATATCTGATTCTCATTCTCTTACGAGCTATCCTAAAAATTTTCATGTTTCCAAAATATAAGTACTATAATAACCTATCCTAGGTTCCTTATAAAAACCCAAACCATATTTATTCAATTTATCAATAAAACCTCCTAATCACTTGAGATTGACATAAAAATCGAGGAATAATTGCAAACTAGGGTGAGATAATTTACTCTCTTTGATACCTAAAAAATAAATAAAAATAAACACAAATCCAAGAAAAATTCCAACATAAATGGTTGGGTAAATGGTCTAAATATAATCAAACTCTAGTGTCTATTGGTAGACCCTAACAGAACAAATATCTGGTCAATTCATGGTATAAATGCAACATGAACATTAAAACATATCATACAATAGTCTAAAAACCTATAAAGTTAGAACATATGTAAAAACTAAAAAAATTAATAATATGTAAAATGTGGGTCACCAAAATACTCTCTTTGAATCTCAAGATGAGAATTCTAAATATGAACTCTTCCATGAGAAGTAATATAAACAACCCTACTACATCCTTTCTATTGGTCCATAAAAACTCCAAAATGGTTCACATGAACTCTATACACCACATATAGAGACTAGCCATGATATAACACCCACATAACATGTATGAGAGAATGGTTTCATTTCCTAGTTCATGAAAAATAGAGTCTAAATAAATCCATGAGAGAACACATCTATGGTGTGAGTACATCATACACCATGGAATTCACCACCTGAACTCTACCAATCTATCATAAAGTAAAGTGTTAAATGAAGGAATATTATGTAGGAAGTTAAAAAATAATAATGCTAATAAATTATAAATCTTATAAAAAATAGAACAATAATGAGAATAATGTTACATTATTTCTTTTATTATTTTCAACTGCATCATCCAAACTTCCTTTGAGTTGGGATCAGAATCTAAATATGGAACTTCCTTACCATAATGTTCTTGCTTACTAGATATTTCCAACCAAATCCATACTCTATAATATTTAGTGTGAATATTTGTGTGTGTGTGTGTACCTATATATATATAATCACCCTCCCAAGGAGGAACACATACTAAATACAACATGAGATTCCATTTTTTACTTTTCATGGTGTTGCCTTATATAATCATCCTCACCTAAGAGATTCCATATTCTCATAAGAAGGAATGTATATATATATATATCATAATCATATACAAATACCTTATACATTCTCTATATGAGGAAATGTACATAAATATTGGTTATATCCAAATGTGTAATCGATACACTTGTGTAGAGCTAGATCCTATAAAACTAGGATCACACTTTCATACCCCATACATAGAAACTAGGATATATATTTTAAAAATAAAAAAGAATCCTTTAAAAATTTCATCTATTCTACAATCGTAACATAATTCATAAGAATATTATTATCATGTCATAAATCCAACCAATATAGTTCACATTATCAAATTCATGTACAATATTGTCATTTATGGACCTAATTATCATAAGAGAACACTATAATTAAAAATAAATGAAGTTACTCTTATAATTTCACATCAAGACTTTTTTTATTTAAGAATGAATACATAGTTTTATATTATGTTCGGTATATAGGGTATCCTCTATATATGTCTGAAAAGAATGAATTCCACCATAAAGATAATGAATAATCCAACTTTATATTTATTTTATAGGGAAGAACCTAACATTATTCTTCCATAAAAAACATATAGTTCCACAATTATAATTTTTTACATTAAATTAAGGTGACCAAATAACCATGGAAATAGGTTTTGGGTATAAAAATTTATTTATCATACTTTGTTAAAGTTATACCCATTAAATTATAATAATTAAAATTCCGAAATGTTATAAAATTTAATAGGTAATGTAAGGTAACTTACCAGATTATTGACACAACACCATGGTATAAGGAGATACTCAGGGGATCACATCCAAACCATAATGATTGTTTCCCTAGGTTAATAAAATGAACAACCCATAACCATAAAAACATATAGAGGAATACATTAAAAAAATTAAACCCTTAAATCACATGTATAGAAATTATATCATGGTATAACCATCATTAGAATTCAAGCATGTAACCAAGGAGCATATTCGGGGAATAATACCTTATGGTCTAATAAATTACAACCCAATAAGCTTCAATTCACCATGAAAATTCTTTATTAATTTCATTCTTAAAGAATTAGAGTGTGCATCACTCTACCTCATGTCCATAAATTTGGAACAATAGATGGTATGATAGAAATAGAAGAGGATAACCCACTAAAAAATCTTCTAATGTGAATCGATAATCCTCTAAGGAGGTATATAACACCACAACCTTCCTTCAGAACCCAATGTTATACCAAAATAAGTTTTAATCCACTACAATAATCCAGAAAACATGGATCCAACCTTAGTAGTCACATGCTTACCTCAAGAACTACATCAATGGACTCCTCATAAAGGATGTATAATTTTAGAGACAACTCAAACTAAAATCTTAGACAATAGAATAGGTTGAGGGAAACATAAATCTGATGAAAAATTTAAAGAAACTTTGAGAAATGAAGAATCCCTACCTTAGGTTAGCCAAATATAGATTTCTATAGACACATAACACTAAATTTGGATGAAGATCAACATCTAGAATTAAGTGCATGGGAAGGAATCCATGGTGAAGTTATTGAGGGATTAAAAATGGTTAAATGAGAAGTAAAATACCTAATAAAAGGATTGTGAGGATTATTTATGGTGGGTGAAAAGTAATAAATTCATTTTTAAGGGGTTTCCACCAATAACTCTACTGTGTACTTTTTATAATGCCATCAGGTACCTTTTGGAACCTAGAAAATCCTCACACCAAAATACCCCTTAAAGTAGCTGGTGTTAGTCTACCTGGTACCTTATGGATTATGTAGCACTAGGGATCCTCCATTTATCCTATCCTTATCTCTTAAAATCCTTTAATCCCCCTTAATCTCATAATTAAACAAAAATAATATTCAAAGGGTGTAATTAATGTAAGAATCTCACTGGGAAGGATATGAGTCTTTATAACCTCCCCACTATTAGCTTATAATCCTCAATAAGATTTAATCAGATCTTTGATGAAAAAACACCATCCACTGGTCCATTATTTTAGTTTTTCATTATCAGTTCTTGTCAAAATGATTCCCATACTACCACAATATTAGTACAATATTAATGTCTTTTATCCATAATGTATTAATACTTAATTAAATGATTGAAACCAACTAATACATAAAAGAACTATCTAAATCCCACTCCATTTCATCATACTAAACCACATGTGTTGGTTTGTGCTCATACATTCTCAAACATCAAACATGAAAAATGATATCCATTGCATAGAAATTAGGTAGAAAATACCATGTATTAGACAAATCTGTGACATATGATAAGATCCAAAATAGTCAAATTAAGTATGGATTAAGGTTCATTATTTCCCTATTTGTCTACAACCCGAAATATGGTAAATCAAATAAATATATGATCACTAACCTAAAATTACAAGGGTCATCAAATCTAATTAGCATAAGATTTCTAATGAATTTACACCATTGATAACTAATTTTAATTCAGTTTCACACACATTGTCATATCTCAAGATATGTTAGGACTAATCCATTATGACTCTTGTATTTTTATAATATAACAAAAGATATTTCTACAATTAATCTCAATAATCAGAGTAGAACCTCAGGTCCTTATTAGATATAATACTTTCCAACACCCTATTTTGTTTAAAAATATCATCCACATATATATTTAACAAATTATCAACTAAATATTCTTCTTATATAGGGAAAAGGTGGCAATTAGTGGTTAAAATATCTATAATCACCCATATCCAATCTTTTCCATTAATGGTATGGGGAAAGACTATCAAAAAATCTTTGTTTATTTTATCCCATTCCCACTCAGGTATAGGTACTGGCTGTAATTTACTAGCTGGTCTCTAATTCTCTAACATAATCTGGTGATAGGAAAGGCATCAAGTTACAAATCCCAAAATATCCCACTTCATACCAAAACAATAAAATTTCCTATGAGTTTCCTAATATATTTTGGAAATTATTAGGTGTACTACCCAATGAGAAGAGTAATACTACCTAAAAACCTATTAAAGAACATTTTCGTGAGCTAATAGTCTTTTGTAGACAAATTTTAATGAATCTAAATCTTTAAACCATATTTTAGGATCTCCCTAAAATCAAGACTCTCTCAAATGATGTTACAAACCTAGTCACGGTTCTAAGAATCTTTACCTCATTTCAAAAAAAATTATTTAAGGTTGATTGTATAAAAACACATCCCACCCTGATCTTTAGAGGCATCTAGATGTAAATCATCTAGTTAAAACATAAAAATCTATTAATCCTTAGCCACATACACCCTCTATTTTTGTGATTTCCTACTCATGGAATAATCCATAACATTTCCTTTTCTTAATTTTTAAAGAAGCTTGAAATGAACAGACCATATTTTTTATACCCACCTATTTTTCCTCAAATTAAGATGACACTAAAAATATATATTTACTAGAGACTCTTATGATTGGTATATTCCATGAATCATTCACCATATAGTTAGTGTCTCCAACACTTTAAATCATGAACCACGACAGCCCGTTCCCTATCATGGGTAAGGAAATATTTCTTGTGTAGTCATATCTTCCTATAACTATAGGCTGCTACACAATGGTCTTGCATCGGTACACACTCAAGTTCCAGGGAAAAAGAATCGTATTATACCTCAAGATCCTTACCTAAATCTACAATAATTGGGATATATACTAATGTAATCTTATTTATTAATTAATAAAATGTATGCTCAAAATGGTCAGATGAAACAAAATTCACCCATTTCTATTAGTGATATCATAGGATTAGCTATACAATATAAATCATAATTGAAATGATAGTAATAAAAAATTATACCTAAGTATCTCTGAACCTCAAACATGTTCTTAGAAACCTCATATAACATTACCACTTCTAATTGCATAATATCAACCATGATTATATCTTTAGACACCACATATACAAAGAATTTAATTTCATAAATACAAATAAACGTTTTTAAATATTCATATAAATATTTTTTTCCCTTAAGGTTCCAAAAACCAAGTGAATATTCCTACTACTCTCCTATCAGGTTCACGACTATACTTGGATATTATCCAAAATTAATACAACAAATGAGTCTAGTAATGGATGGAATGTCCTATCAATGAGATTAATAAAAACTATTGGTTCTTTTTCTATGATGAAAATCATAGACAAATATTCAAAATTACAATACTAAAAATGATAATCTATTTTGAGAATATCCATAGGTATCTTAAAAAGTAGGTGATACCCTATTTAAAATTCAATCTTGGAAAACCATTTGTTCCCTTTAAATAGGTCAAAAAATACGTCAATTCAAGAAAAGAAGTATTTTTATTGGTCTTTACCAGATACAATTTTTTATAATCCCTAAAAACATATACACTCCCATCATCCTTCTAGGTGAAAACTATTTCACTTCCCTAGACATAAGTATCGGATAGTATAAATCCCATAGAATCCATCTCTTAAAGATAAACTCAAATTTGATAAATTATTATGATGTCATATGTTACTATAGAATTAAAATCATCTCAATAATATGAATAAAATTGATTAAGAACACCACATCACACATTGTAGGTAACCTAGAAAAATCCTTAAGAGACTCATCTGAGAAGAACCTGACCAATGAAGGTAGCAGTTCTAACCTATTTTTCCCCATCACTCCAAAAACCAAACATTCCATCTGAGTGGTAACTATTCCAACTAGGTCTTGATCCCATTGAGATATAACGACATGATAATACCACTCTCCCATAAGTGTGTATTGGGTCCCAACAGAAGAAGAGAACTACACCTACCTTTTATAGTAATCAATAAATTTTTTTAACTGATTCATCAATATATACCAATAATAAGTAATAAATCTCATATTTTTAAATTTTTTTATTATTAAATTCAATTTATTGTTCCCAAAAATTATTTATTTTATGGTAAATTGTTAAATTTCTAGGTTCTTGTAATAATTTCAGCTTTACTGGGAAAATGTAATAAATTTTTTATTCAGTTTTATATTTCTGTCATTAAATTTTCTACACTAATCCAAATTGTGAAATTATTTTTTTTATTCTTACATGTTTATTAGGATATATTTCATTCAAATTGTCTGAAATCTAAATTTATAAATATGAGGAACAAATTAATCTCACAAGTGGGGCCTCGAAATATTTGCATTATTTTGATGATTTATAATAATTGGACCATATATCACAAATTACCAATCCAAATAAGCTTAAATTTTACATGGATATATTTGATATTCCTGGAAACAAATTAATTATCCTTGACTACTCGAAGGAAATCTATTTTAAAGACCATAAATTTATGGGAAATTATGGGATTAAAATTTGAATAGTATGTCTATCCAGAAATGTTTTCTTAAGTAATATGGTCATAAATTTTGAAAAAAATGGAACATGAAGGTGGAATGTTATGAGAAGACGACTAATAAATAGAGGAGAAACATTACATAAGACCACTATCTAATATTCATCCTTTTAATGGTCCAAAATCATTATACCTCTTAGAGGATATATTTATATTGAAAATTGTTCACCCATATTGCATATAAATATACAACCCCACTTTTATTCAAAAGAGCTATAAATTTTTATTAGAGTATGAGGGGTTTTTATTTTGTAATTGTATTTTAAAATTTTAATTAATGTTATATTTTAATTATATATTGCTTTTATATTTTATTATTTCATTTAATATTGTTCTTATCTCGTCTATATGGTTGTGTAGAACTAGTTATCACTATTATTCATGGGGGGAGTGGTGATGTTTTGAGTATGTATTACTTTAATTTTTCTTGTTATTTTATTATAATAATTCTGTAGTGGTTACATTTGTTTGGGTATGTGGTCACTCCCTTTACCCTAAAATTGTACACTTTCTCTTTTTTATCATTCATACTCTTATTTGTCATTTCAATTCAACATTTGGTGGATTAGAATTACGGTGATGAATTGAGGGATATTTTCCTATATTTAAAGGTCTCATTGTAAGGAAATCGAATTTCAAACAATAGGATTCGGGGTGATATTTCATGATCTCATCATTAAATAAGATAATGGCATATTTATTTAAGGAATAAGGATATCATCGTTGATAAGTATTAATAATCATAGTTTATCATTCATTATCTTCAATGTGTTTTAATTTATTGTTTTTTATTTAATTCATAAATATATAACCAACATTTTAAAAAATTACTATCCTTTTTTGTTTTCTTTTCGTAGTATATTTTAGGTTAACATAATAGTAACATTAGATAAAAAGTGTTATGTTAGTGGCCTCCTTGAAAAATAATCCTTGGGTATATACTATACTACATAATTAAATAAATAATAATTTATTAACCATGGATTTTTTACAATAATTTTCTATCAATTAATAATCATTTATGGAGAGGCTACCAACTCTCACGTTCTATGTTTCATAAAAAAATGATATAAAAATTTTCAAAAAATATAAAAATAAAACTCTATTTCATGTATTTATTTTAGTAGTTCTATGATTTATTTTAACAGAAATTATATTTATTATTCTCCTATAAAAATTAGACGTGTTTTGAAATTAATACTATTTAAGAAAACAGGTCAAATAAAATTCAAAATTCTTGAATAATTCAGTAAGTGAATAAAAAATATTTCCAATATTGTGAGAGATTTGAAGGAAGAAATTAAATAAAAAGAAAATATTCTTCATCCCACATTGAAAGAATACTTTAACAAATTTGAATCTATATTTAAAAGTACTTCTCTCCCACAAATCTAAAACTTCCTCCCATTTTAATTCTATGAATAAAAAGTTCATAGGGATGAGTAATTAAAGGGAATAGACTTAACTTTGGAATCACTTGCATTGATTTTAATTGTTGAACAAGTATATTAACAAAAATTATTTTTATTTTAAAAATTAATCACCTATGAAATATTTTTAAATTGATAAATATGATAAATAACACACCATAAAGGATGAAATGGAGTTAGAGTTTTAAAATGAACTGTAAAATGAGTTGTAATTCAAGAAAAATAAGAGCTTAAGGTTCATATAGTGATGTGATTTCATACTCTACATAAATATTCATATCACATATAGTATTAAACTATAGTAATAAATAAAATTCCATTATATCTTTAATTTCCTCCAATTCACCACTTATAATTATCTCTTTATTATTTCTTGGGGGTTTGGATATTTATTTTTTTCATTGAGAGTCCTCACTCGTGGAATCCACTTATAGATGTTTATAAAAGTTTCATGTGGTGGTTAATATCAAATTAATACACCTTATTATTGGGTATAAAATTTTCCAAATATAATTTTTTGGATTTTAAAAAATAAAACATCCACTTTGGGGGTCCAATGTAACACCCTAAGATTTTTTGGAATTATTTTTTTCAAATAGATATCATCTTTTACATATTTTGTGTTACACGAAACAATGATTTTGGATTATGATACTAGTAACACTTATTTTATATTTTATTAAATTAAGCACAATGTTTTTATTATGTTACACATATTACTTAGTTTAACTTTCATTAAATGCAACACTGAGTTTAAACTAAATGTTTCATACAATTAAAATATTATTATTTAATATGATAGTTATCACCTACCAGTTCGAGTAGAGAATATGAATAAGATCACATAAATTATGGAAATATTTTGTAAACATGTATATATAATGAATTATTTGTTTACTAATTAATTAATAATGAAATTGGAAACTATTTTAAAATAATGGAAATCTTTTTTAAAAAACGACTTTTTATACAAACAAATATGTTCTACCTAAATAAAATAGAAAAATACTTCTTTTGAATTATTTTAATGAAATTTAAATATTATATATATTATATAAACTATTTAAAATTCTTTTTATGTGTTTTCTATACAAAATATAAGAATAAATCCAATTTTTTGTTTAAAAAGTGAATTTTTCAAATAAGTAGTTTTGTCACCTATTTATGAAACACTTATTTTAAAACTAATTTTTTAAAATTTTAGAAAATTAATTTCAAAAATAAACTTTATTTTTTAAATCATAATATCAAAATTATATTAGGTCTTAATTTTTGTGATTTTTCTAAAAAGTTTTATTTTTTGATGAATAATTAAAAAAATACTGAATTTTAATTACAAATTGCATTTTGTTTAATTTATTTATAAAGATAAATTATATTTTAAATTTGTTTTAGAGTTAATTTAGTTCAATTATAAATTCCTTAATACAATTTAGCTCATTCAAATAAATTTTATATATAATTGTGATATAAAAACATTGTAAACTTCTTAACATTTACTCTTTAAGAACTTGTTTTCTCATCGTGTCTGTGGGATTAATTTTAAATTGAATTTTTAAACATCAATTATTGGAATTTTTAAAAAATGATTCCATATTTCAATAATAATAATTTAAATTTTCTAATAATTTAAAATTAAAATTTTACCAATATGAGTAGAAAATGCAGTAAATATTAATTACCTCAGTTATGGTAAAATGTGTTTACTGGGGGTTAAATTAAAATGATAACTCTAAATGACCAAAAAAATTGTATGAAAACTAATGGATGGAAACATTTATAACATTAAACCTCTAAGGTTCTATTTTGGTTTATTTTTTTATCCTTTTCACATATGAAAAATGTTGGAGCACTTGATTCTTTTCAAAAATATAAAGTGTGTCCTCCCCCACCCCCACTTATAAAATTCCACCCACTCTCCTCACTTAGTAACACCTTAAACCTATTTGGTTCATCAAATACCTATCCAAATTACTTATAAAATTCCCTCCCCTAATCATACAACCCTTATTTTGAAAAAAAATCTAACCTAGGAATGCTTTAGGAAAAACCTAAAGATATTACCCGAAGAAGAGGTTCAACGAGCATCTTTTTTTATTTCTTTCTTGACCTAATTAAATTATTATTTTATCATGATTATATAAAAACTATATATATTACTTATAATTATATGTTTTTAAGTTAATTTAATGACCTAAAACAATCTCCACTTCCATCAAATGGGTTACGAATTTAGCATCCATGTGTACGGAGGGCTACCACCTCACGAACCCATAACATTCATTTTTTCATTACTACCTCTAGAGGGTATGCATTGTGATGGATATATTTTTTATATTATATATATATATATATATGTGTGTGAAATTTATGATTTTTCTATGAATTATGCATTATTATATCATAGATACCATCATATTTTCCATTTTATGGGAAGATGATAATGTCACTCGTGTGTACAGTGAACTACAACCTTATGAAATAATGTGATTTGTTCACGCTTTACATGGAATGTATTAAGGATGGAATTAATAAACATATGTGATATATATGATATAAAAATTATTCTTTAATGATAATATATCATTTTTATTTAGTTTTTTTAATTTGATAAAAAATGGAAACAATGTTCATGCGTACGCATGACCTACCATCTCTATGAACAATGCATTTCATTTTTTTATCTATAAATATTATTGATCACTCTAAAAATGTATATATTAAATATATATCATACTTATATAATTTTTATCATTATATATATATGATTAAACCATTTTTAAATTAATAGTATCATAAAGAAAAATTCAAAACATATACGAAAAACAAATAAGTTCTTTCCTGAAATCTGTCTTTAACATGAAATTGTTAATAAACGGGTAATAAAATGTAATAAGAAAAACATATATGGAATGATATATATGAAAAAATATTCTTAAATATATTTATAATAAATTTATATTTATTATATAAGATTTTTGAACATGTACGCAGTTTTTCAAGACTTATAGTAAGGGATTTTCAACTCAACATTGTTACTTTGGTTAGACACATACCATATTCAACACATATTTCTTTTGTGTGGTGTATTAATTCCCATTAATGTATTTTATTATTCTTTTAATTATAATTAATGGTATTTTTTCCATTTTTTTATCTATATTTTAGGGGGTTTACGGTTCAAATGTGAACAAATCGGTAAGGGATTTTTTTTCAATTTGACTTCTTTGAGAAGTGTTAACCTATATTCTTTGAAAATGCTTATATACAACCCATTTTACATGTAATATAATGAATTTATTCATCATGGTTATTTTTTATGTTTCATTTAATATTATTCCTTATTTTTTATTATCCTTTAAAAGTTACTAATGTGGTTAGATTTTTTATGTAACAATCTTTTCGTTTATCATGATTGTTTACGAATAGGCTTCCAATGATAAAATATTATTATATAACTTGCATGAAACTGATTAATTTTACTCTCATATGATTATGTCATTAGAATATATATTTTCCATCTATTTTCCTCTCTTTATGTACTCAATTGATCAAAAATTATTATTTTAATAAAAAACATATTTTCGATTGAAAAATATATTTATTCTAAAACCATGTTGTTGAACCCTCTGGGAGAATTAGTTGAAATCATATTTTGGTAATCCCAATTATTCTCACTCATATTATGATAATCCCAATTATGCTCAATTATGGTTTGATAATCCCTATATTGATTAATGGTTAATTACTTATTTCATTTTTTCTGTACACTATGCACACATTCATATATTATAATATTTATATTATCTTCAGAGAATGCAGTTACTGGATGAATATATATTCTAACTTAACCCATTATTCCAATAGAATGCTTAAACAGGCAAGTCATTGTTATGAAATTCTACAGATACATGAAGGTCACCGCTACATCAAGTCCACTGGTAAAAACAAGTCACTGTTATGAAAGCCTACTGATACAATAAGTCATTGTTTTGCAAGTCTACCGATACGTGAAGGTCACCACTACATCAAGTCCACCGGTACAGACAAGTCACCGTTATGCAAGTATACCGATACATGAAGGTCACCGATACAGACAAGTCACCGTTACTCAAGCCTACTGTTACAGACATGTTACCAAGGAGAGTCTACCGATACACTAAGGAAGCTATCGGTATATGAAGGCTACCGTTACATGAAAGGTCACCGGTATATTAAGTCTACCGCCACCGATCAAGTCTACTGACAGACATGAAGTCTACCGATAGAAAGGTTACCGTTAAATAAGAGGTTGTTGGATTTTAGGGAACCGTACCTCGTACCTGCAAAAAGAAATCATTTCTTTTGTCGGAGCTCTTGCCATAAATACAAGAAGTCAATGTTGCTGCAAAGAGAGATATGTGAAAGGACACGAGGAATATACATGGGATATACAGAAGTAATAAAAGTGACATACACAAGAAGAGCTCATACCGATATACATGCATGACCAAGAAGCCACAGAAGCTCATACACACTCAAGCTTACTCAAGAAGAGTTCGTTACATTCACAAGGACTTCGAAGAACTTCATCGACTACATTTTCACTGTCTCTGAACCTGGATGTCAAGAAGAAGACACTCTGTTTTTCATCAAAAAACCAGAAGAAGACTCAGAACCATTTCTGATAAAATCCGAAGGAGTCCAGAGCTACACTGTAATCACAAGAGCCATTCTAAACTCTATATCTTGCTCAGTGATTTATTATTTACCTTACGAGCAGTGTGTGTCATCAGTTTTAATTTACACACAAATTGTCTCCTGAACCTTAACTGGATGATCTGTAAATCCTCATTCAAACTCCTTACATCTTCTATTTCCCACTATGGATAGTGGTAGAGGTCTTGTGTGACCTGGACACCTGTATTTGCTGTTGTGTTTGTTTCTCACGTAGAACTATGGTAGAGGTCTTTGACCTATACAGTTGTAAACTATTCTGAACCCCGATCTAGGGTGTGGATCCAATTTATATAAATTGTTAAGAGGACTAATTCTAGGCTCGATAATGAACCTCTTTGTCATATCTGCTGTGCTTTATTTAGTTTTATCTAAAACCTTTTATTCCGCTGCCAAGTGCTTTAAAACTTAAACTGTTTTTCAAAGTTACTCTTATAATTGAATTAGAAAGTGTTTTCATTACTTGAAAGTCATTAGGTTAGTTTTAAAAGCTAATCTTATCTTCTGATTAGATTAACTGAGAATTAATCAATCCCTTGAGAACCTAACAAAAAATTTTCTTTAGTTCAAATTCACTACAATTCAATTAGTATTTTAAATTGGGGGATTTTAGTGAAAGATTTTAAAACAGAAATTTTTATTGGAACTCAATTCACCCCCCTCTTGAGTGTCCACTCCGACCAACATTTGGTATCAGAGGTTTTAAAATATTCTCTAAAGTACTCTATTTTCCAACTGTGATTTTAGTTGTATTTTAAAGTTCTTAAAATTGCTGTTATTTCTAAATTTTTATCTCTTTAAATTTTTTTTTTAACCTAGTTATCATGGATAGCAGGATTGAAGGTGTTTCTACTAATAGACCACCATTTTTTAATGGAAACAACTATGCTTAGTGGAATATTAAGATTATAATTCATTTAGAAAGCATGGGTTTTGATATTTGGACTGCCATAGAATCAGAATATAAAATTCCCACTACTGTTAGATCTACGTGTAATGAAGCTACTAAGACATCTCACAATAATAATTGCAAGGCTATGAATGCTCTGTATTGCGCTTTAGGTGATGAGGAATTTAATAGAATATCTTCTTTTAAGACTACATACGAAATTTGGGATACTTTAGGTGCTTCCCATGAAGGAACAACTAATGCTAAAAAAATGAGATTGAATACCTATACTATTAAATGTGATAATTTTAAAATGAAGCCTGATGAACCCATTTCTGATATCTATCTCAGGTTTAAAGAAATTTTCAATACAATGATCACACTGGGAAAGGATGTTCATTCAAAGGAGTAGATCATGAGAATATTGAGATGCCTACCTGAAAGATAGAGGGGCACTTCTGTTTCAATCATAGAATCTTGTGATATTGGTAAACTTCTAGTCAAGGAACTTATTAGTAAGTTGATGATATATGAAGAAGAACATAAGGTAAACAAACAAGAAGATGATGAAACAAAAAGGAAGTCAGTTTCCATCAAGACATCTACTTCAAAGAATAAGGATAAAGAGAAAATTCAGACCATGAGTGATAGCTCAAGCTGTGAATAAAGTGAAAGTGCATCTGATAGTGATGTAGAAATGGTTCACATAGATAGAAGATTTAAGAAATCTTATAGGATGAAGATGTTTTTCAGAAAATCAAATTACAAAGGTAAGTACGACAACAAGGGACACTAGAAAAAGGACTACAAGAAATCTAACAAAATTGAAGAAGTTGTCTGCTATGAATGAAAAAGAAAAGAACATATAAAAGTGGACTGTCCAAAGAAAAAATACAAGAAGAAATATGAGTATAAGGATAATAAGTATAAGAATTCCATGAAGGATACGTGGAGTGATTCTGAGGATATCTCTAGTGAATTTGAATCTTCTGAGACTGAAAATAGGAATAAGGTAAACATGTGTTTTATCACAAGAACTTCTGAGGTAACAACTGAAACTCCTGATTTAAATACATATTATTCTGGAGATGATTCCGATTCTGAAAATATGTCAAAATATAAACTGTTTGAATACTGTGATATGTTGGAAGAAACATGTAATGAGCTGAAAGACAAATACAATGGTTTAAAGAAATAGTATGCTTTAATTTTTAAACATAAATCTGATCTTGACATAGAAATGGAAAATAATTCTCATTTACTTAAAGAAAACACTGAACTGAAATTGTCAAATGACCAACTTAGGAATGATTTAGAAAAGTTCACAAATAGCAAAGATACTCTTACTCAAATTCTAGGTAAGCAGATTGCACCTAGATATACTACTGGTATAGGATAACAACATGGACAAAGAAAAATTACCAAAACTATATTTATTCCTAAATCTGGACAGAATGTAGACTGTTATAGTTCTGGAAGTTCATATGCTTCAACTAGTTATATTAATAATTACGGATATAATAAGGTTTATCTATCTACATCTATTGATTCTACAATTTTTATGATACCCATAAGACAAATTTGGGTACCTAATGTTTTATTAGCTAACCTGTCTGGACCCAAGAAAATCTGGGTACCAAAATCATTTCCTATCTAAATCTGTTTTGTAGGGAACCTGCTTAAAGAGCTCCTGTAGAAAGACCTGGTACTTGTACAGTGGATGCTCAAGACATATGTCAGGAGACTTCTCATGATTTAAAATCTTAGTCAGAGTTGATGGAGGTTTTTTCACTTTTGGTGATAATTATAAAAGGGAAAATCATCAGATTAGGCCATATTGGTAACACTAACTGAGTATTAATTTCTAAAGTTCTATTTGTTGATGAATATAATTTACTAAGTATTTCTCAGTTATGTGATGATGGTTTGAATGTTAACTTTGAAAATAATTCTTGCAATTTTTTTAATTCTAAATATGCATTAGTATTTTCCTCCTTGCGAAATGAAAATGTCTATGCTGTTGATTTAAATTCTTTATCTATGCAGAATATTACCTGTTTTAATGCTTTTCATAAAGAGTCTTGGCTTTGGAATAGAATATTAGGAAACTGCAATGTACATTCACCTAGAGAACTTACTAGGAAGAACTTAGTTAGAGACCTACCAAAACTTTAATTCCTAGCAGATAATGTTTGTAATCCCTGTCAAAAGGGAAAGTAATATAAAGTTTCTTTCAAATAAAAGAAAGAAGTGTCAAATTCTCAACCTCTCGAGTTGGTTCACATGGATTTGTTTGGACCTTCTAGAGTTTCTAGTTTAAATGGGAAGCACTATGTCTATGTTCTAGTAGTTGACTATTCTAGGTATACTTGGGTATATTTTCTAGATCACAAAAGTGAAGCTTGTTATTACTTTGTTAAATATTCCAAGTCTATATAGAAACTTAGTGGACATATGATTAAAACCTTGAGATGTGATCATGGTCGTGAGTTTGAGAATCATGAGTTTGAATCCTACTGCTCACGTAATGGCTATAGTCATAATTTCTATGCCCATAGGACACCTCAGCAAGATGGTGTAGTAGAAAGGAGGAATAGAACCCTTCAGGAAATTTCTAGAACCATTCTCAATGAGTATGACCTACCTATTTATTTTTGGGTTGAATCTGTCAATAAAGCTTGTTATATGATCAATAGAGTCTTGATCAGACCTATTATTAAAAAGACCCCTTATGAGTTGTGGAACCATAGGAAACCTAAGGTTAACTACTTCAGAGTTTTTGGTTGCAAAGTCTTTATTCTTAATACCAAAGATAATCTTGATAAGTTTGCATCCAAGAGTGACGAAGGAATTTTCATAGGTTACTCTATTTCTAGTAAATCCTATAGTGTTTTCAATAAGAGAACCAAATGTGTGGAGGAATCTGTTCACATAAAATTTGATGAAACTGATCCACATGAACCTATGACCTCTCTTGAAAATCATGAAGATGATCTCTCTGTTTTGAACCTTAATGATAAAGACAGTGGACCTGTAGTTAAAACATCCAGTTCTGGAAATTTTCCAGAACCTACTTCTATTGATTCCCAACCTGTTGATGAACCTGAAATCTCTAGCCCTACCTTTTCGAGACCAGCTAAGATTCTGAAGAACCATCCCTTAGATGTTGTTGTAGGTAATATAGATAGAGGAACACAGACTAGAGCTTCTCTAAGAAATCAGGTTGAACATCAAGCTTTTCTTTCATAGTTAGAACATAAAAATATCAATGATGCTATCAATGATGAATTTTGGGTAATGGCTATGCAAGAATATCTAAATCAATTTGAAACAAATAAAGTCTGGGAATTAGTAGAAAACCTAAAGACACTTTAACCATAGGCACAAAATGGGTGTTTAGAAACAATGTTGATGAATCTGGAAACATCATTAGAAAAAATGCTAGACTAGTTGCACAAGGTTACAATCAAGAAGAAGGAATTGACTATGAGGAAACCTTTGCACCTGTAGCTAGATTAGAGGAAATTAGGATCTTACATGCCTTTGCATCACATCTGAATTTCATGTTATATCAAATGGATGTGAAAAGTGCTTTTCTAAATGGCTTTATTGTTGAAGATGTTTTTGTATAACAACCACCTAGTTTCTCAAATCCTCACTTTCAAAATCATGTTTTTAAACATTCTAAAGCTTTATATGGTTTAAAACAAGCTCCAAGAGCTTGGTATGAAAGACTTACAAATTTTCTTATTGCAAAAGGATTTACAAAAGGAATTGTTGATCCCACTCTTTTTATAAAAATAATTTCAAAAGATGTTTTAATAGTAAAAATCTATGTTAATGATATTATTTTTGGATCTTCTAAAAATTCTTTATGTACTGATTTTTCAAAGGTTATGAAAAATGAGTATGAAATGAGCTTCATGGGAGAGCTTAAGTACTTTCTTTTATTTAAAATCTTTCAAACTAAATATGGTATTATTTTGAATCAGAGTAAATATACTAATGATTTATTAAAACGTTTTGGTTTGGATAGTATTAAGGGAAGTGATACACCTATGAGTACCACCTGTAAATTGGATATTGATGAAACTAGGAAACCGGTGGATCAAACTAATTACAGAGGTATGATTGAGAGTTAACTTTATCTCACTTCTAGTCGACCTGATATTATTTTTAGTGTATGTATGTGTGCTAGTTTTCAAGATAACCCTAAAGAGTCACACTTTCTTTCTATTAAAAGGATTTTTAAATATCTTAAATATACTGATAATTTGGGACTGTTTTACTCAAAAGGGAAATCATTTGATTTAATAATTTATTCAGATGCTGACTATACGGGATGCAAGTTAGACAGAAAGAGCACATCTGGAACATGTCATTTACTTGGAAAGTCCCTAGTATCATGGTGTAGTAAGAAACAGAACTCGGTTGCATTATCTACTACTGAAGCAGAGTATATAGCTGCTGGTAATTGCTATGCACAAATTCTGTGGATGAAACACACTTTATTGGACTATGGATTTGATTTTAAACATATTTCAATTAACTGTGATAACACTAGTGCGATCAACATCTCAAAGAACCCTGTGTCTCACTCTAGAACTAAACACATTGATGTTAGACACCACCTTCTAAGAGATTATTATCAAACAGGTGATATAATTCTTGAATTTATAGGCACTGAACTCCAATTAGCTGATATTTTCACTAAGCCATTAAGTTCATAATGATTAAGTTTCATTAGACACAAATTAGGAATGATAACTTACTCTTAAAACCGTTAGGATCGACCTCACCGTTAGATAAAACCTCGCCATTATGATATACCTCACCGATAGATAAAACCTCACTGTTAGGATAGACCTCACCGTTAGGATAGACCTCACCGTTAGATAAAACCTCACTGTTAGGATAGTCTTCACTGATTAAGGACACCTCACCAGTACATCTCTCACGCCATTTTAAATTTTCGTATTAAGGCCGAGACTCCGAATTTTTTTTATATGGGATTTATTTTATATGTGAATCCTAAATGATATTAAATCCGACTCTAGACTTCAGTCAATCACCATGAACCCCTCTGTTCGAATCCCTCCTACCTAAACCTCTCTAGCTCGCAAAACCCTAAGCCTCAGAATGTGAAATGGCTCGTGTGAAGCGACCCTCAGTGGATGAAGAGAGTGATGTGCCACAAGCTAAGAAGCAGAAAGTAACCAATGCTGGTGCTAGTGGAAGCAGTAGAGGTGTTGCTCAAAGGAATCCTATGAATCCGCATTTATCGAAGCGAGAAATTGTAGTGGAAAAGGAGTTGTGTTTGGAATAGATATTGGAAAGCAAGTCCTTTATTCTGAAGATCTTACAAGAGCAAGGATGGCTTGAGTGCTTCATGAATAATAATGGACTGTATTATCCAGTAATGGTAAAGGAGTTCTATGAGTTTTTCAGTTTTGAGACACCAGAAGAGGAGAATAGGATGATTTCCATTGTGAATGGTCAAAAGTTTTTGTTTTCATTAGTTGAATGGGCTGAGAACCTTAGAGTTCTTCATAGTGGTGATTATGGATTTTATTCAAAATCCATACCTACTACTAGTGAGTTTTTAAAATATGAGTATGCCTTGTTGGAATTGATAGGAAATGGAACCCCTTGAAAGGTCATTTCTGCAGAGATGGCAGGGGAGGATAAACTACATTTCAAGTTCATTCATCATGTGATTATTCCAAGGAGAGGAGATTTTGCTACCCTTAGATTTCAGGATATTTATTTGTTGTATCTGTTAAAGCATGGAGTAAAGGCAGATTTGTGAAGATTGCTAATGATTCAGATTGAGGATATGACTAGACCGAAGTCTAAGTCCAATGCACTTTTCTTTTCTAAGTTGATTTCTATTCTGTTGAAGGAAAAGGAGGTAGCTGGACCTCAGGATGAAACTGTTGTGGTTAAGGATAACTTTTGCCACACCAGGACTGTTTATAAGTATATGAAAGTTATCTGGAACCCTTGAAAGAAATCCTGGGTAAATGATGAAGGTAAAGTCTATGACAAGTACACTTCTGTGGACCATCCTTCTAGACCAAAGGATGTGAGGGATCCTGGTCTTGGACCAGATGAGCCAGAACCGGTCTACATTGATAATGAAGCTGAAGCTGAGGAGGAAGAGACATTAGTTGGGGAAGGAGGAGACCCATATTTACCTCCTAGTCCTGTGCATCAAAATATTTCCTATGGAGAAGATATCCCTCAAAAAGAACTACCAAGGAGAGAAACTATTCTAAAGGACAATGATACAGAGACCACAGAAGATGAAGAAGAAGCATATCAGTATGTTGTTAAGGACACCTCTGAAGAGGATGAGGAAGCTGAATCCGATCATTTTGGTAATGGAGAAAAGGAGACTGCTGCTGAAGCAAATGATGCAGAAAATGAAGAAGAAGTGCTCAGTTTGAGCCCTCTGATAGATAGTACAGTCCAGATAGTGCCTAATCAGGAAGCAGCAGTGGGACCTACTCCCATTACTGAGAGAGTAATTGATGACTCATAAAAGTATAGGACTCACCCCACCATTGAACTATTAGAGCAAATGGTTATTGAATCTGCTGAAGTTGCAGAGGAGGTTGTAGAGTTACCTCGAGCAGAACCATTAGAGTATATTCCTCAGGAAAATTCTCTAAGTGAGGGGGAGCATCTTGGTTCAATTTCTGTGTTGTATGACATTGAAGTTTGGACATCAGATCAAGGATATATGGTACTTGGACTTAATTATGGAGATTCTGATGAGGAAGACCAGCCCCAAATGGAATCAGTTATCCTACCTGTTGTGGATGAAAATTTGGCAACCAAGGAGGACCTTAAGTCCTTAAAGGCTGAAATGAAAGAAGAACTGAGAGAGTCAGTGACATATTTGAAGAAAAGCTTGGTTGAGGAAATTAGGAGTGTGGAGAAATCCCTAGAGCTATCTCTGGGATGTTCTATTTCTAGTCCAGTGAAGGGAATGATGGATGAAGTTAAACTATGCCATACTCAAATTGAGAGTTGGACATGAGTTGTGGTTTCTCTAAGACAATTGATTGCTTCATTAACTACCATGAACAGCTCTCAAACCCAAGTGAATACTGATATCAGATATATCAAAGAGGTAGTCAAGTAGTTTTTGGAAGTATTTGAGGCTTTTAAGACATCATTCAAAGAACATTTGAACAGTCAAGATGAACTTGTTCAGAAGGTGGTTACTAATCTGACACTATCTTTCAAGGAGACAGTAGCTTTCTCAGTTAAACCCCTTCCCTCATCCAGCTCCACTATGAACCTTGACCAGATCAGAACTGTTATCCAGGAAGAGTTGGCTAAGGCCAGTACCAGTGGCACCACGGGTACTAAGATCCTTGCTACCACTAGGGAATTTAGTAGTTTTGTTCGTGATCACCTACGGGCAGCTACTGCTTCTCAAGAGGCAATTAAGAATAAAGTGGATGCTTACTTTGAAAATATCTATACCAAGCATCAAATGACCAACCATTCCAAGCTTTTGATGGAGAATATGAAGATGCCTCCAGTGACTCATGCTTTCAGAGAACAGGTTAGTAAGCTCAGGGAGCGTACTCCTACCTTGGATAAATTCATTGAAAATCGAGATGATTTTTTTTCAGGAATGGAGAGAGGAGGGAGTATTATTATGGATTTCAAGAACCTGTTGCTACCATTCTTGCATGTGGATGCTAGACCTGTGATTGTACCTCTTTCACTTCCTGCCTCTGCCTTTAGGAGTACACCTCAGTTGACTCCAGTTCAGGCTATTCGAAGATTGACACCTATGATCCCATAGAAGAGAAAATATTTCAGATCCAGTACAGTTTTAGTGGCTGACCCTCCAGTTGTTCTTTCAGGTATTCCCAAGCCATCTACTCAATCTGACCTTGCACTCTCTTCTGGTCCTAAGGGAAAGACTCCTGTTCAAGAGGACGTTTGAGTGATTCTGGATGTTTTTGATAGGATTCACTTTTATTTTTGTAATACTGACTTTATCAGTTTGTATCCTTTGTGAATTAATGGAAATTTACTCTTACATTCTCCACTTTACTGTGTTTATGTTTCCTTGCAATATGTTCTCTTTTTGTCTCTACATTTCCCTGATTCTACCCTTCTTTTTGTTAATCGCAAAGGGGGAGAAAATGAAACAAATGAGAACTGGGAGTGCAATTGAAAGGGGGAGAAAAATGAGAACTTTGTTTTTTAAAGTTTTTCTTAGGAAATTTTTCCTCTGACACAATTTTAATTTTCTTAATACTTTGGCATAAGTTGTGATTATCAAAAAGGGGGAGATTATTGAACCCTGTGGGAGAATTAGTTGAACTCATATTTTGATAATCCCAATTATGCTCACTCATATTATGATAATCCCAATTATGCTCAATTATGGTTTGATAATCCTTATATTGATTAATGGTTAATTACTTATTTCAATGTTTTTGTCAACCATGCACATATTCATGTATTATAATGTTTATATTATCTTCAGAGAATTCGGTTACTGGATGAATATATATTCTAACTTAACCCATTCTACTAATAGAATGCTTAAACAGACAAGTCATTGTTATGCAATTCTACCAATACGTGAAGGTCACCGCTACATCAAGCCCACCGGTACAAACAAGTCACCATTATGCAATACTACTGATACAACAAGTCACAATTATGCAAGTCTACCGATACATGAAGGTAACTGCTACATCAAGTCCACTGGTAAAGACAAGTCACCATTATGCATGTATACCGATACGTGAAGGTCACCGATACATACAAGTCACCATTACTCAAGCCTACCGTTACAGAAAAGTTACTGAGGAGAGTCTACCGATACACTAAGGAAGCAACCAGTACATGAAGGCTACCATTACGCGAAAGGTCATCGGTACATTAAGTCTACCGCTACCGATCAAGTCTACCGACAGACATGAAGTCTACCGATAGAAAGGTTTCCATTACACAAGAGGTTGTTGGATGTCAGAGAACCGAACCTCGTACCTGCAAAAAGGAATCATTTCTTTTGCCGGAGCTCATGACATAAATACAAGAAGTCCCTATTGCTGCAAAGAGATATATGTGAAAGGACACGAGGAATATACACGGGATATACAAAAGTGATACAAGTGACATACACAAGAGGAGCTCATACCGATATACATGCATGACCAAGAAGGCACAAGAGCTCATACACACTCAAGCTTACTCAAGAATAGTTCGTTACATTCACAAGGACTTTGAAGAACTTCATCAACTACATTTTAACTGTCTCTGAACCTAGATGTCAATAAGACGACACTCTGTTTTTCAGAAAAAAACAATAAGAAGACTCAGAACCATTTCTGACCAAATCCGAAGGAGTCCAGAGCTACACTGCAATCACAAGAGCTATTCTAAACTCTATATCTTGCTCAGTGATTTATTATTTACCTTACGAGCAGTTTGTTTCATCAGTTTTAATTTACACACACATTGTCTCCTAAACCTTAACTGGAGGATCTGTAAATCCTCATTCAAACTCCTTACATCTTCTATTTCCCACTATGTATAGTGGTAGAGGTCATGTGTGACCTGGACAGTTGTGTTTACTGTTGTTTTTGTTTCCCACGTAGAATTGTGGTAGAGGTCTTTGACCTGGACAGTTGTAAACTGTTGTAAACCCTGATCTAAGGTGTGGATCCAATTTATATAAATTGTTTATAGGACTAAGTCTCGGCTCGAGACTAAACCTCTTGGTCATATCTATTGTGCTTTATTTAGTTTTATCTAAAACCTTTTATTCCTCTTCCAAGTGCTTTAAAACATAAACTGTTTTTCAAAGTTACTCTGATAATTGAATTAGAAAGTGTTTTCATTACATGCAAACCATTAGGTTAGTTTCAAAAGCTAATATGATCTTCTGATTAGATTAACTGGGAATTAATCAATCCCTTGAGAACCTAACTAAAAGTTTTCTTTAGTTCAAATTCACTACAATTCAATTAGTATTTTAAATTAGAGGATTTTAGTGAAATATTTTAAAACAGAAATTTTAATTGGAACTCAATTCACCCCCCTCTTGAGTGTCCACTCCGACCAAGACATGTTTTATAAAAATGTTTTAATTTTTTGAAATTTAATTAATTAATTATTAACAGAATTTTAACTAATGTGTAAATTTTTTTAAAGGAAATATTCACTTCGTTTTAAAAAATAGTGCTTGTTTTTTTACCTAAAATATGAAATGAATCATTATTTTAATATTTGTGAAACGAACAAAACTTCCCATCATCATGACCATTATTTAATTTTAAATTCCTTTATAATTTTTCAAGTTTGCATTCAAAAAAATATTTTATAATTTATTTATGTTTTAAAAAAGTGTGTTTCAAAGTGGAAATTATATTTTCCTCAAGAAATGTTTGAAATTATTTTTAAAATATTTCTTTATAATATTTGAAGGTAATTTTCAAAGAAATATATATTAAAAATGTTTTTATGTTCTAAAAATGATTTTTAATGAAAATAAATTTTCTATATGAAATTTTCTAAATTATATTTCAAAATTATTGTCCATCTAAGATGACATATGTTGGTATAAACTATGCCTTTATAAGGATAAGATCCAAGGATACCATTCATATTCATTCTTTAAATGGTTTATGTTTTAATGGAATGATTTTTATGAAACATGTTTCTATTCCATGGGTTATACCATGAGGAAATTATTATGAAAAGTACTTATTTTCATGGTTATTCTATGATGAAATGATTGTTAAACCCTTCTCTTTTCCATAGGTTATGATAATGATGAAATTGTTTTTATTCCCATTTAATTTCAGGGATTATGATATGAGGAATTTTTATGATCTTATGGAGTGCATATGTAAGATTTCATTATATGATGGGCAGAACCAATATGTCATTCTAATTCTTTGGGTAAAGATGTATACCTCATGAGATAGACTGTACTAGATTTGGGAGTCAACCTGGTTTAGTAAGATTTGACTAGACTGGGTAGTGAACCAGGTTCATTAATATAGGGCTGGAACCATAAGTGAACTCGGTTTAGTAAGGGAATTTTTTCACAATGATGATCTTGGGAGTGAACCTTTACAACTATGATTTTCCAGAGAGTGAACCCATTCCACTGTAAGGAATGGTCTACTATTGGGAAGGGTGTTTTGTCTCACCCAGGACGTGTATCCACCCATATATTTCCCTAATAAGTTTTTGAAATGAGCCTTGACTACTAAATGAATGGTTTTTTATGCTTTTGTGTATGAAAAAAATTCCATGTCTTATGTCAATGTTATGCTCTCATGGATTATGTTATTTTATTTCCTTATGATTCATGTCTTATGAACTAATAATATTTATTCCATTATTCATGATTATGATCTTTGATGTGTTGGGTGTACTTTTAAAATGTTATGCTCATGTTCTCTTTACATTATTATCATGTTATTATTACATATCTATTTTATTTACCCTTAATTATCGTTAAATATCAACCTTTATTATGTTTATATTCTCTAGGTTATGAAGAAATTTATTATAAATGATAAGTATAATAAGGGTGATAGTTATTAATATTATTGTTAGAGATGATGTAGTCTACTTTTGTACTAGTTTTTTCTGTTTACAAGATTCCAAATACACTAAACTATTATGTTCCTCAGGAGTTTATTTGTTTAGTGTATTGAATATTCATCTAAAAAGACTTAATATCCACGTATGATATTCCGGGGTCACTATAGTAGGATTGAAGGAAATTTTTAGTTAAACATAAGAAACTAGGATAATAAAACATTAGTGAGATCCCTATGGATATTTCTAAGGATATGTCTTGGGATGACTCTAAGGATAAGTATAAGGATGATTCAATGTTTAGGAAAATATCCTATAATTTTGGTAAAGTATAGATCATGTGGATTCCAAGAAACTACATATATTTCTAGATACTAAAAGTGGATGTGGCACTGGAATAGAGGTACCTACGTGTAATGACATTGAATGGGTGTATTTAGATAAAATAGATAATCACATGGTGCCTGAAAATGGGCCATATTGAACACCTAATTTGACACACTAAGTGGATATGGTTTGGAAAGTTACAAACTCTTTAAAACCATCATGGAGGATTTAAATTGATGATGACTATAAATCTCCTAGTATAATCCTAAGCTTTAATTAATTTAAAATAATGGGTCATGACTTAGACATCCTTTAACTGATTTTTCATAATGAGGTGGTATTCCACTACGATTAGTGTTTCTCACACTTTTCGTTTTGGTTTTAGTCGATGGAGGTAACTATAAAGAACTGGAATAACATTGAATGTGTGTAAAATTTGTTTATTAGAATACAAATGGGAAAATGACTAGAGTAAAGTATGTTTTCACCATGCCTAATCAGTTTTCACACAACACGATTAACAATCTTCTCCTTATCAAACTCTTGAACTCACAAAAGAAAAGATTAATGGATATTCCAAAGATTTTGGGAAATTAACATCATGAAATAAATAAGACTATGTTTCCTATATATTGAGAATGTGGGAAGATTCACTCAAGGGAATGTCCCATAGGGATGGAAAGTTGTTTTGAGTATAGAAAACAACGACATAAAGTAAGTAATTCAAAAAAAACGAAAACTTTGGTAAACACAATGGATTATAATAATGGTATTCCAAAGGTATCATCTACTATAGAATGTTTTAAATATAGAAATAATGGGCATTGTTAAAATTTATTCCCTAAGGGGAAATATCATGATCTGGTTTAGATAGATTGTTTGAGTAATGGTTTTTCTATTTATGATTAGGATTCTATAAATGACTTATTAAAAGAAGGATGTATTAAGGAATAAGAAAATTACGTCTGATTACTTTTTGGAGAAGGATCTGGGATGATTGATGTATTTATGTGTTGGAATTAAAGAATTATTAAATATATAAGGATTGCTTAGTATATATTTTTAATAATGTATTTGAAATAATTTTTTGAATGTTATTGATGGACTGGAAGAGTGATTCAATAGATATGTGATATTTTGATTATGGGAAGGTAACCATTAATATGTTCCTAATGTTGAGAAAATTTTATTTAGTCTACATAAACAGACCATTGATATAGATAATGAAAATTGGATAGTATTGATGATCTCAAAACTAATAAAGTATTTTTTTGAAAAAGTGATTTATGCTATCATTGGTGGAGTTTACAAAATTTTTGGATTTATGGAAAATATATAAGAATCTATGTAAGTAATGAGGATATATTTTTTCAATAAGTTTTTATAGTAATTCAGGTTATTACCATATTTCAAGAGAATACATGATGAATGAATTCATATGTTTGGTTTGTGACAAATCAAGATCTCTCCAAATATTTTTTTTCTTTTATAGATAAACCAATTTTTGGTTTGGTGGGAACCTCACAAACATAATTCCTCTAAATGACCAAATCTAACTCATGATCCAAACTAGTATATGATGTAAGTCAAATAAAAAATTCATAATTAGACATAAATAAAAAAAATCAACCATGAATGCACCACAAAATAAAAATTATTATTTAATATCCCAATGGCATGTTAAAACAGAAAATTTTAACACCTCCTTAAGATGATGGGACTTTTTATTCACCTCGATCTCTCCACAATAACGCCAAATTCAAGTAAATTTGAAATACACATTCTTTTCATTGTCAACCACTCAGGTCGTAATAATTCTGTGAACCACCTTCTACAAAGACACTAACACATCTTGAATCATCGCCTACCACATATTCATCCTCATCAATAGAACACCATCATCATGATTACATAACGTTGTCAACAATATCTGAAATTGTAGCCAAATCCACCACTTATGAACTGTAAAAAAACTGACCCTCACTTGAGAAAATAGTTAGAAAAAAAACAAATACATTCAACCTCACCACCATTAATGAAATCACCCTATAAAAGTATCTATTCAACAATGAAAAATCATATCAAAACATTACCTAAAATGGTATTATCAATATCAAGACTTGCTGGTGAGAAACTGACGGTGATGGGAAAACCAAAACCATTACTCTCAAAACACCTGAGTAGAAAGAACATAGATCCCACATCCTGAAAGATGATGGTCACTCAACAAAACCTCTCCAATCCCCCTCAGATAACATTAAACAAATCCGACTAGGAATGAAGTATTGAACTAGGGATCCAGGATATAGATGAGAAGATAGAGGTTTAGTAAAGGTCCACATATCACAAACCCTGAAACAAACATCTCACACAGCTAACACTGATAAGAACCACCACGTATTAAATAGAATCCAACGAAATATATGGTTCATAAATAACCACCAACCAAACAATAAACACCTCTCAAATCCACATAAAACAGCCCAAGCAAACTGACTATAAGGCCCCGATCTAAAACATTACTTAATTTTGAGATAATCAACAACTGACTTTAATTCACTTCAAGGATATTTTCATGTTTTTATTTTTAGATAATTAGGCCATAGATCATAGAAAGAAACATAAATATTAAAAGTATACACTTCTACTCACTATCCATTTTTTTCATAAAATAAAAACTCTTTAAAAATAAACATGGTATCATTTCATGTTTTAACAGCATACCTTTTCCTTGATCTCATCATTGACTATATTCATCTTTAAGTCCTACGAAAAACATTTCAAAACATGGTCTGGGAATAAACAGATCAGTAAGGGATACACAAATAAAGAAAAATGTTAGTCTTGGGAAAACATGAAAACCAGGAATACATTATCATAAACTAATACTTTTCACCTTTAAGAAGTAGTAAATATACTTAACTGAATATAAGATCATAGCTTAACCATTTTCAACCAAAATATTAACATTAATCCCATATAAAGAAACATATAACATAGAAAGGTATCTTGAGATATAAACATACTTAAATGGAATAACCATACATTCGACTACCACACATATTACTAAAAGGAATTCCCATACGGCCAACTTCCATAACTAATGTATTGGAGGTTAAAATGTAACCACCCATACTTGGTTTATCATGAAACCACCCATCTTTGGTTTATCACATCACCACCTATATATGTTTTATCACATAACCACTTTTCAAATTTTGAAGTAACATTATAAAATCATACAAGTAAAAGATTTCAATTATCAACATTTCACTTATTAAATTTCATTTTCAATCACAAGAAATAATGTCAAGGTATTGAAATAGTAAATTCACTTGAAAAAAAAATTCAATACCAAAACCCCCAAAAATGTAATAAGATAATTCATTTCCTTTAAAATAAAATTAATTCTTATAGAGGAATCCAAATATCAAATTATGGTTATGGCGGTGAAGAAGTCGTTGTCACTACAATCTTTAAAAACATTCCTTTTTGTCGTTTAGTAAAACCATTCATATAAAAATATTCCTTTTGAATGAAATAAAAATTTAAATGAGGTAATTATACACATTATAAAATATGGTGGTGTATATCAATGAAATATGCCTCAATGAAAGAAGATTGGGATGAAGTCACTTACCTTGAGTCGGGATCATCACTTACAATTTCTATGTTCCTGAATAATAAAATTAGGTTAATTTCTATTTTCTAGAGAACCATTTTCATGTTTATTATTTCTTTTATATCACTTATTACCATTTTATATAAATTACATAATTATTTAAGTTCATATCGGTCATTTTTTCAATATACGGTACTTAAGTCGAAAATGAACCAATTTTAATGTAAATTGTCCATGTGATCATAATTAAATTGTCTCTAGAATATTATTAATTATTTAAATACCATATATATATATAATAAAAATTTATTTAGAATATTCCATAACATTTAGAGATAAGAAATGAAATGCATCGTTCATTGAGATGGTAGGACATACGTACGCATAAACACTACTTTCATTTCATTATCACGTTAAAATAATAACAATAAAATTATATAAAATTATATTATTATAGAATTATTATATTAATTTCATATAGTTATCATATCTTTAATAATACCATCCTTTACACTTTCCTTGAATAGAATGAACGATTCAAATCACATTGAGGGGGTGGTAGTCCACACTTCCTCAAATGAAATTATCGTATATACACATTCTTGAAAGAATAATGGTTTGTTGTAAACAAAAAATATTAAAGAATAGAGATAATATAAATATATTATATTATATATATAAATAATGTTCCATAATAATGTCCTCCATGATAGGGGGTAGGATAAAATTTAACAATCATTGTTTCATGAGGTAGTAGTTCACAGTACACAGAAACCGTATGTTCAGATCAATTTGATGTAGGTGTGTGTATGTTTAGGTCAAATAATTCTAATAAAAAAATACTAGTATATTGTGGATATTTGTGTTATTATATAATCCTATATTAAGAATATTATAGGGAGTGGATATGGAAAATAAAATAATGGATCTTGAGAGAAGACGCTACCTCTAAATCATGTAACTTTTTTTGATTTGAGCCAAAAGGTTTTCTTGAATTTCATTCTATCCAAGTTAAGTATTATAGGATTAATTGATGTATTTTAGTATATTATTTGGTAATATTTTTTATTATACAAGGGTCTTGAGAGGTGTGACTTAATGGGGAGAGGTGGTGGCCTTTTATAAGAGGCAGGAGGGGCACTTTTGGAAAGTCTTGAAATATTATTTTATTAAAAATTTATTTTAGAATTATAATATATTAAATGTGATATAATTCTAGGATAATATGATTATGGGTAAAAATAATATCAACCAATAGGTTTTATACAAGTTCAAGTAAAAAAAATTAAACTTATCTTTTAGCTTTAACCCATAGTTAGAAACGTTAACTCTTACCACGTCATCTTGTATTTTCATAATATATGGGTACTATAGTTACAGTAAAATGAAAATAGAACAAAAAGAGGATCGTAAATGACATTTTTAACATTATATAAGTCATTTTTATGAATATTATGTTTTTAGGACTATTATATAATTTAATAACAACATATTTGTTTAAAAACCCCATTTTGTCAATTTTGACACAATTTAGTAATTGATTTTTGTTAAAGTCATTAAAACATGATTACTTATAAATAATAGAATTAAATTATCCCTCACATGTCAATATAATCCAAAAAATCATGGATGGAATCAAATTTTCCAATTATATTTATTTTAATGTTTATAATATCATTTATTTGAATTGTTCATTAATATGGTAATTATTACATCATCATTGTGTCATAAATAAATTTAGTTATTTAGTATCTTTAAATTATAAATAAAATACTGTGATTTGGGAAATTTTTTTTATATTTCCATTGAATATTTATCGTCAAATAGAATAATTATATAACCCCACCATAGAATTGTTTTAGTAAAAAGATACATGTTTTTGTAATATTTCCCATTACTTTAAATTAATTATTATAACCTATCATTTTCATAAACAAGTGTCTCAAAAATTCCAAAAGTTTAGCCTAAGGATTTTTATGGTCTCCCATGACTCATACAATAATATTAGGACATGTTTCAGTGTTTTTTTATATTATTATATTATTATTTTTACCCTTATTTATTTTATTTACCCATTAACCCTGGTAAATAAAAATAATTCTGAAGTTACTATTCATAATTTCATAAATAAGAGGTACCTATTTAAATAATTTAGTCTTTATGATTCTAAATATTGAATCTATTTTCTAAAATTTAAAACACTTAAATTTTAGTAATAAATTTAAAATTAATTCCTTTTCTCCATTCGAGAAAGTGGGGTTTTAATAAATAAAACCATCGTAAGATTGACATGTGTTGCTGTACAATTTAAATGTGAAATTACATCCAATGACCAAAATTGGATTAAATGATAAAAAATTAAACCAATAAAACTTAAAAAAAAAATTAAAAGTAGAATCTTACAATATGAATAAATTAGATTAAAAGCCAGTATTGAATTAAAATGCAGTTTTTTTCACTCTTCATTAAAATATTAATTTTATAAACAAAATACCAAAATTTAAACCAAAGTTAATTTTTTTGTCCCAATTATAAATATGGAGTTTATTTTTTTAAAATATAACATATAAAAGTGAAAAATACAAGACTAAAAATGGTTCACCGTCTTAAGGCGGTAAAGTGAGTTTTTAAAAATATTAGAGTATTTTATATTTAGAATTTGATTCATTATCACTTTAAGCCTCTAAAATGTATTGGTTAAATGTAAAAACAATTACAAAACATTGGTAATAATATTTTAGTTAGTTCTATTCTTTCCCAAAAATAAAATGGCTAGGTGTTAACTACCATTTAAAATATTATTATTATTGTATTATTTTTTAGTATAACTCAATGTTTTGTGCAACAAAAGATTTTGGAGAAACCAGTTGTTGCAAGTTGATTACACTATTGAAAAAATGTTACCCTTTAATGTAATATTAATATCTTATTCATAAATATTAATAGATATGAAAAAATTACTATTCTATAAGAACCTGAGATGTTATATCATTCCCCCTTTTGAAAATTTAATCCTCACAATTTTAAAATTTGGCTTGGTAACTTCATTGAAAATCCCACATCGGAAAAAGAGTCAATTAAACTGCCACTTTAAAAGAAATAAAGAGAATTAAAATAGGTCACCTGAGATAACACAAACTAGTATTACATATAGTAAAACATGGATATGGAAGAAAAACAAACCATATTCTTCAGATAGAGAGTTATATAAAACACGATCAGGAGAAAGTTAACAACCAGAAAACCACAAAAATGTGATGGGTTAAAAGATCACTGATTTCACTATAGGAAAAGTAAATAGAAAATATTTTATTTTAATATCATTTTAATACAGTAGAGTAATAATTTTACTACTTAGAATAAGAACATATGGAAATATATAAAATTGATAAGTAGAGTTTTATCCTTTAATAAATTTCTACCACACACTCCTATTTTCTCCAAATAATGAGTATTAAAGTTGACTTGGTCACACCTAATGTACTATAATAAAATTCTAGAGAATCACATAATCCATAAAAGATGAACTATATATTTTTCCATATTTAGATATTAACCAAAACCAAAATATTTAGTACAAGATCAGGTAATCCCCATAAAATAATAATTTTTTATAAGGAGAAGGACTACTTTTAATCTTTAAAATTCAACAGTAATACCCAAATTATACATAGATCTTTCAACAAAACAAATTCCTTAAAATTACTCAAAATAATCTGACTAATATTGAACCCAAAACTCTACAAGATTTGATCACATTGTTTTCCAAGAAAAATTTTAAAATTTATCTTCAAATAACATCAACCACTCTTAATGTCTCATACCAAAAAGTAAATAACCTAATCAAATTTTCTCGATTATAGGTTTATAATTCTTACAAATAACCCAAATTCCCCTAGTTACCAAATTAAAACATAGATTCTTCCAATGTAAAATTCAACCATTACTCCTTAAATTGAATCCCATAGTATTCTATTTTTTTAGGCATATAGTGTTCCCAAAAGGGCGAACATCTACTAAAATAAAATTTATCACTGAATCATCACATCATATTCCAATACTAAAGAAATACATTTGATAAAATATAAGTTCAAAAAATAGACTTATTATTAATCCATAAAATCATTTAACTAAAGAGAATAATTCATACTAACCAGGGACTTCACATAGGCTAGTGGTAGGCTATGCGCCCTTGTCGCCCTTCAGTTGTGGGTTCAATTCCTGTAGCCTTTCCAGATGCGACGGGTTGTCACTGATCCTGTGGGTTTTCCTTTTTATAAAACTATATAATTATTATAACATTCCCAACATCAGATAAAATCATCAAAATAACCATAACATAATTTAGCTTCATTTTTATCACAAGCCTTTCAATTTACATCTCAAAATGTAATAACCCATACTTGCCTCAAATTCAAAGATTATATAAACCCTAAAGGTTCATTATAACTATATTCGCATAATAAATGAAAACTCATCCTCATTTTTACATAACAAACTTATAGGTTACACATACTAGAATTCTTACAAAGTAACCCAATCATTAATGAATTTAAACAGATCATCATCTATAGATCCAACATAACTCTTCAATTCCTAAAATGTAGACATCTTAATAATCGAACATTATTCGTGAACCATTATCCATGTTTTTTCATCTTATTATTTAATACTTCTTTCCTAAAGAAACATACATAATTTACTAGGATTAAATATTTTCAAAACATGGTATATGAAAAAATCCATACCATTCAAAGTTCATTTTCATTTTCCTAATATTAAATTGGAATGGCATTAGGTATTAGTAAACTTATATTTGTATAGTCCTACTGATCTGATTCCCAAACCTTCTTCGTAGGACATCTATTTGTATAATTACCATGAACACCACATTTTAAGCACTCAATCGATCCCTCAGAAAGCAATTCTTTCCCTTTATTGGATTTAACTGAACAATTCTTTTTTCCATGGAAGGTTATTGCTTTATAACCTTTATTCCAACATCTATAACATCTTCACATCCATTTGAAACATTTTTATAGGTGTTTATTTCCACATCCTTAACACATAGTTTGTTATGATTATTACCTGAACTTCCATATGGATTTATTTCTCTCATATATGATTCCTTAGAAAAATCACATAGGTTTAGTGGGTCAATCATGACTCCAAATAGTTATCTTAGAATAACCACAAGAGTTCTCATTGTAGCTCCCATTTCATTTGGTTTATTATTAGGAAAACCACCATAGTTTCCTTCACATCCATTGTTACTTTGGTGTCTTCTAAATCCATCCATTTACTGAAACCAAAAAGGTTTTTTGTTAGTATATCAATAAAATCATCATATATTACCATGGGGAGGGTAAACACTAAGATATACTTATTCATGTTATCTCAAACTCATTCAATTTATCTAAAATAATAATGACCCTTTTTAATATGCTAACCATTATGGATATATGAAACATTTCAATTATGATTAAATAACACCATAACCACTAATGTTATATAAATTCACCTATGATGCCAATTATAAGGCCATGTCCTTAAACATTTCGTAATCTTGAGATAAGTCAACAATTGAATTTAATTCACTTCGAGGATATTTTATGGTTTATAGTTTTCGATAATTATTCCATAAATAATACATAGAAACATAAATATTACAAGTATACATTTCTACTTACTATCCATTTTTTTCATAAATCAGAAAATCTTTAAAAAGAAACATGGTATCGTTTCATGTTTTAACAAAATAATGTTTCCATGATCCCATCCTTAACTCTATTCTTCTTTAATACCGATTACAAAAAATAAAACATGGGCTGAGCATAAAATTATCAGTAAGGGATTCATAAAAAAGGAAAACTATTAGTCTTGGGAAAACATGAAAACCATGAATACTTTATCATAAAATAATACTTTTCACCTTTAAGAAGTAGTAAATATACTTCACTAAATATAAGATCATTTCTTACCCTTTTTGTAATGAAAATATTACCATAAATTCCCTAGAAAGAAACATAAAACAAACAAAGGTAACTTGGGACAAAAATATATTTAAATGGAATAACAATATGATCTACTTCCAAACATATCACTAACTGGAATAGCCATACGGCCGACTTCCATACCTAATTCTTTGGAGATTATAATTTAACCATCCATCCTTGGTTTATCATAGAACCGCCCATATTTTGTTTATCATGTAACCAACAATCTTTGGTTTATCACATAACAAACCATCAAATTTCTATGTACCATTATATTATCATAATGTAAAATATTGCAAATATCAACATTTCCCTCATAAAAGTTCATTTGAAATCATAAGAAATCATTTCAAGATATTAAAATAGTAAATTCACTTTCAAAAAAAATTTCAATATAAAAACAAACAAAAAGGTAATATGTGATTTATTTTTCTTTTAAAACATTATGTCCTATAGAGTAATCTACATATCAAATAACGGTTACGGAGACAGAGAAGTCGTTTCCGCCGAATATGTTAAAACATTCTCTTTTGTAATTTAGAAAAATTCCTCGTATAAAAATATTTATTTTTAATGAAATAAAAATTCAAAGGGGATAATTATACATCTTATAAAATAATGTGGTGTATATTAACGAAATATGTCTCAATTAAAGGAGATTGAGATGAAGTCCCTTACCTTGAGTCCAACTCATCACTTACAATCGTTATGTTCCTGAATAACAAACTTAGGTTAATTTATACTTTCTTGAGAACCATTTTCAATATTATTATTTATTCTATATCCCTTATTACAATGTTATAAAAATTACATAATTATTTAAGTTCATATTGTTAATTTTTCGATATTCGGTACTTGAGTCGAAAATTAACTAGTTTTGATGTAATTTGTCCATGTGATCATTATTACATTATTTCTAGAATATAATTCATTTTTTAAATGTCATATATATCTACTATATATTTATTTAGAATATTCCATGGGATTTTGAGATAATAAATGAAATTCATCATTCATGGATATGGTAGGTCTTACATATGTATAAACGATACTTTCATTTCCTTAGAATATTAAAAGAATAGTAATCAAATGATATAAAAGTATATTATAATACCATTATTATATTAAATTTATGTATGTATCATAGGTTTAATAATACCATCCTTTATAAGATCCATGTATAGCATGAATGAGTCATGTCACTTTGAGGGGCGGTTGTCCACAGTTCCTCAAATAAAATTATCATAATTACATATTATGGAAAGCATAAAGTTATGTTGTAAATAAAAAATTATAGAAGAATAGAGACAATATAAATATAATATAATTCATATATAAATATATTTCCATCTTAATGGCCACCATGATATGTGGTAGGAGAAAATTGAACAATCGTTGTTTCGTGAGGCAGTAGTTCGCCGTACATAGAAACAGTATGTTCGTATCCATTTGATAGAGGTTTGTGTATGTGTACTTCAAATACATCTCACAAAAAATCCTATTATATTTAAGATATTAATGTTGTCATATAATCATATAAAAATAAAATTATAGGGAGTGGAGAAGGAAAATAATGGAATGGATCTTGAGAGAAGACATTACCTCTAAATTATTTAACACCTTTTGATTTGAACCAATAGGCTTTCTTGAATTTCATTCTATTAAAGTTAATTATTCTAGGAGTAATTAAGGGATTTTGGGATCTTATTTGAGAATAATTTTTATGAGACAAGGGGCTTGATGGGTGTGAGTAATTGGGTAGAGGTGGTTTCCTTTTATAAGAGGTAGTAGAGGCACTTTAGGAAAGTCATGAAATATTATTTTATTAAAAAAATATTTTAGAATTATAATAGCTTAAAAGTGATATAATTATAGGATAATATTAGTAAGGGTAAAAATACTCTCAAACAATAGTTTTTATACATGTTTAGGTCATATATTTAACATTATCTTTTAGCTTTATCCATTAGTTAAAAATATTAAATCTTACTATGTCTTCTTGTATTTTCATAATATATTATTACTATAGTTACAATAAAATTCCAATAGAACTAAAAGTGTTTCATTAATAAATTTTTTAAAATTTTATAATTCATTTTTCTGAATATTATATTTTTAGGGTTGTTATAACATGTAATGAAATAGTATTTCTTTTAAAAACTCATTTATGTCAATATTTACACTATTTAGTAATTGATTTTTTTAAAGTCATAGAAACATGATTAATTGGAAAAAAGGAATTAAATAATCCCTAACATGTCAATTTGACCCAGAAAATTTGTGTATGGAATCAAAATGTTCCAATTGTATTTAATTTAATGTTTATAATATCAATTATTTGAATATTTCATTAATAATGTAATCATTGCATCATCGTTGCATCATAAATGGATTTATTTATTTAATATCTATGAATTATAAACAAAATTCCATTATTTGGGATATATTTTTATATTTTCAATTAATATTTATAGTCAAATATATCAATTTTATAACCTCCCCTTAAAATTTTTTTAGTAAAAAGATTCATGTTTGTGTTATATTTGTCTTTACTTCAAATTAATTATTTTAACATGTCATTTTCATACCCAAGTGGTTCCCAAATTCCAAATGTTAGGACTAAGTATTTTTTTTGGTCTCCCAAGACTCATACAAGAAGATTTGGAATCTTGTTAGGGTAATTTTATATTATTATAATATTATGTTTACCCTTATTTACCTAATTTACCCTTTATCCGTGGTAAATAAAACTAATTACTGAAGTTACTATTCATAATATCGAAAAATAGAAGGTACATATTTGAAAAATTTGGATCTTATGATTCCAAATATTGAATCCATTTTTCCAAATTCAAAACACACAAATTTTTGTAATTATTTTAAAATTAATTCCTATTGTCAAAACTGGAAAGTGGTTCTTTAAGAAGGAAAAACTATCAAAATATTACGGGTTCCCCTTCAACCCTTAAAAGGGGGATTATCTATAATAAAATAAAAAAGAAGGCCTTTGGTCCATTTGGACAAAACTATCAAAAGATTTACATGTTTTCATATCCAATATAAATGTTAAATTACATTCAATGACCAACATTTAATTCAATGATAAAAACATAATCAAATTACACTTTAAATCCATTTAAAAGGATAATATAACTATATAAATATATTAGATGAAAAGACGGTTTTGAATTAAAATGTAGTATTTTTCACTCTTCATTAAAATATGGATTTTATCAGAAAAATACAAAAAATTAAACCAAAGTAAATTCTGATGTCTCTATTCTAAATAAAAAGTTTATTTTTTAAAATATATCATATAAAAGTGAAAAAAAAGATTAAAAATGGTTCACCTTCAAATGGTCGTAAAACCAACTTTTAAAAATATAAGATTATTTTATGTTTAAAATTGGTTTCATTCTCATTTTAAGAATCTCAAATATATTGGATAAATGTGGAAACATTTAAAAAACATGTGTAATAATATTTTATTTATTTGTATCAATTCCCACAAATAATATGGCTAGTTGTTAACTACTATTTAAAATAATAATATTATTATTGTATTATTTTTTAGTATAGCTCAATGTTGTGTGCAACATAAGATTTCAGAGAAACCAGTTGTTATATGACGTGTACGTTGTTGAAAAAAGCATCCCATTTAACATAAAATTAATATATTATTCATAAATATTAATAGATACGAAAAATTATTATTCTATAAATACTTGGGATATTACATCATTCCCCCCTTTTATAAATTTCATCCTCACAATTTTAAAATTTTGCTCGTTAACTTCATTGAAAATACCTCATCGGAAAAAAAGTCAATAAAATTTCCAATTTAAAAGAAAGAAAGAGAAGTAAACAAGGTCACCCAAGATAACGCATACTAGGATTATATGTATGAAAACCTAGATATGGAAGAAAAACTAATGTTCTTGTTCTAATGGATAGTGATAGAAAACATGATCAGGAGATAGTTAACAACCACAAAACCACAAACATGGGATGGGTTAAAAGGTCATTGATTTCACAGTATGAAAAGTGAGTGGAATACATTTTTTTATGATCCTTTTCATAAAGTTGACAAATTATTTAAATACTTAGAATAATAATATAAAGAAAATATACATTAATTCTTGATGAGTAGAGTTTCATCCTTTAAAAAATTCTTACCACACACACATCATTTCTCCAAATGATGAGTATTCATTGTGACTTGGTCACACCTGAAGTACTAGAATCAACTTCTAGAGAATCACATAATCTATAAAAGACAAACTATAGAGTTTCCCCATCTTTAAACATTAACCAAAACCATGATATTTAGTAAAATATTAGATAATCCCCCAAAAATAATAATCCTTTATAAGGAGAGGGACTACCTTTAATCTCTAAAATTCAACAGTAATACCCAAGTTCTACATTGACCATTCAACAAATGAAATCCATTAAAATTACTCAAAATAATAAAACTAAAATTAAAACCCAAAATCTTGAAGGATTTAATCTCAATGTTTTCCCAGAAAAATTTTAACATTTTTCTCCAAATAACATCAACCACTCTTAATGTCTCGTAGAAAAAATTAGTTAACCTAATCGCATTTTATCCATGATAGGTTCATAATTTTCACAAATAACCCAAATTTCCATATGTCCCAAATAAAAACATAGATTATTCCAGAATAATATTTAACCATTAATACTTAAATGAAATTTCATAGTATTCTATTCTCTATAGGAATATAGTGTTCCCAAAAGAGTGAATATCTTCCAAAAAAAATTTATCACTTAATCACCAACTCTTTATCCTATACTAAGGATATCAATTTGATAAAACATAAGTTCCCAAAATAAACTTATTATTAATCTATAAAATCATTTAACTAAAGAGAATATGTCATACTAACCAAGGACTTCACATAGGCATGTGGTAGGCGATGTTCCCATATCACCCTTCGGTTGTGGGTTCGATTCTCGTAGCCTTGATGTATATGATGGGTTGTCACCAATCTATTGGGTTTTACTCTTTCTAAAACTATATAATTATTATAATATTCCAAACATGAGATAAAATCATCAAAATAACCATAACAAAATTTATCCTTAAATTTATCTCATTCCTTTCATTTTAGATATCAAAATGTAATAACCCATAATTGCCTTAATTTCAAGGATTATATAAACCCTAAAGGTTATTTATAACTATATTCACAAAATATAAGATAATTACTCGTCATGTTTATATAAAACAAATATGGGTTAAAAATACTAGAAGTCATCCAAAGTAACCCCATAATTAATACATTGAAACATATCATCATCCATAGATCCAACATACCTCTTAAATTCAAAAAGTGTAGACATCTTAATCATTGAACATTCATTATGATACATTATCTATTTTTTCATCTTTTTATTTAATACTTATTTCCTACAAAACAATCATGTATAATGTCTTAAGATTCAATAATGTTAAAACATGATCTAAGAAATAAACCATACCATTCATATGTCATTTTCAGTTTCCTCATATTCAATTAGAATGGAATTAGTTATTGGTAAACATGTATTTTTATGGTCATACTAATCCCATTCCCAAAACTTCTTCCTAGGACATTTATTTGCGTAATGACCATGGAGACCACATGTAAAAAATTCAATTTATCCCTCAAGAAGAACTTCTTTCCCTTTCGTGGAGTCAACTGAACAGTTCCTTTTTTCATCAAATGTTATTGATTTATGACCTTAATTACAACATCTATAATGTCTTCAAGTCCCTTTGAAACATTTTTCTAGATGTTTCTTTCCACATCCTTGACATATAGTTTGTTGAATATACTTTCCTTTATGATTATTACCTAAACATCCATAGGGATCCATTTCTCACATATACGATGCGTTAGAAAAATCACTAAGGTTCAGGTGGTCAATCATCACTACAGATGGTTGGTTTAGAATAACCACAAGTGTTCTCATTGTAGCTCCAATTTCATTTGGTTTCTTATTTATAAAACCACCACAGTTTTCTTTACATTCATTGTTACTTTGGTTTCTACTAGATCCAGTCATTTACTAAAATGAAAAAGGGTTAGTGTGAGTACATTAATAAAATCATCATATACAATCATATGAGGATGATAAACACTAATATACATTTATTCGTGTTATCTCAAACTCCTTCAATTTATCTAAAATAACTATGAATATTTCTAATTTACTAACCATTGTGGTTATAAAAAACATGTCACTTATGATTAAATTACACCCTAAACTCTAAAGTTATCTAAATTGACCTTTGATGCCAATTATGAGGCCCTGACCATAAACATTACTTAATCATGAGATAAATCAAAATTTGAATCTAATTAACATAAAGGAAATTTTTAGGTTTAGAGTTTTATATAATTATTCCATAAATAATAAATAGTTACTTAAATATTATAAGTAGACACTTTCACTCACTATATATTTTTTATAAAATAAAAACTCTTTAAAATGAAATATGGTATCATTTCATGTTTTAAAATCATAACTTGTCCCTAATTCCATCCTTGACTATATTCTTCTTTACGTCTTATGAAAAAAAACTCAACACCTGGGATGAGCATAAAAAAATAAGTAAGGGATACACAAATAAAAAAAACTATTAGTCATGGGAAAACATGAAATCCAGGAATACTTTATCATAAAGTAATACTTTTCACCTTTAATAAGTAGTAAATATAATTCACTAAACATAATCTCATTTATTATCCTTTTTGTAACAAATATAATACCACAAATCCCATATAAATATACATATAGCATATAATGGTAACTTAGGATATAAACATACTTTAATGAAATAACAATACGGTTGACTTATAAACATATCACTAAATGGAATAGCCATACAGCCGACTTCCATACCCAATGCATTGGAGGTTATAACGTAATCACTCGTCCTCGGTTTATCACAGAACCAACCATAATTGTCTTATAATGTAACCACCAATCTTTGGATTATCACGTAACCACCTATCAAATTTCATAGTACCATTATATAATCATATGTGTAAGAGATTGAAATTGTCAACATTTCACTCATAAAATTTCATTTTCAGTCACAAGAAATAATTTAAAGATATTAAAATTGTAAATCCATTTTAGAAACCATTTTAAATATCAAAACACATAATAATGGAATAAGGTATTTATTTTCCTTTTTAAAACCATTAAGTCTTATAGAGGAATCCAAATATCAAATAACAGTTACGGCAACGGAGAAGTCGTTGTCTCCATATACATTTACAACATTCCTCTTTTCATTTAGTAAAACACTTCATAGAAAAATATTCCTTTTGAATGAAATAAAAATTCAATGGTGATAATTATACTACGTATAAAATAAGGTGGTGTATATTAATTAAATATGCCTCAATGAAAGGAGATGGATATGAAGTCCCTTCCCTTCAGTCTTTTTCATCACGTACAATCATTATTTTCATGAATAATAAACATTGGTTAATTTATACTTGATTGAGAATCGTATAAAAGTTTATTATTTCTTTTATATAACTTATTAACATGTTATAAAAATTAAATAATTATTTAAGTTCGTATCGGTCATTTTGTCGATATTCGGTACTTGAGTTGAAAATTAACTTGTTTTGATGTAAATTGTCCATGTGATCATAAGTCCATTATCTCGTGAATATTATTCATGGTTAAAATATCATATATATCTATTATATATGAATTTATAATAGACCATAAAATTTGTAGATAAAAAATGAAATGCACTATTCAAGGATATGGTAGGCTATACGTACGGATGAACGCTACATTCATTTATTTCTCATATTAAAAGAATAATAATCTAATGATATAAAAGTATATTATAATACCATTATTATATTAATTTCATTTATGTCTCATAGGTTTAATAAAACTATCCTTTACACATTTCATATATAGCATGAACAAGTCATATCACTTTGAGGGGGAGAAAGTCCACACTTCCTCAAATGAAACTATTATATTTTCCCATTATGGAAATCATAAAGGTATGTTGTAAATAAAAATTATAGAAGAATAGAGACTATATAAATATAATATATTTCATATATAAATACAATTCCATCATAATGCCCGCTATGATTGGTGGTAGGAAAAAATGGAACAATCATCATTTCATGAGGTAGTAGTTTGTGGTACACAGAAACAGTATGTTCGTATGCATTAGATAGAGGTGTCTATATGAGAAGTTAAAAAACATCCCCTAAAAAATACAATTATGTTTAGGATACTTTTTTTAGGAAATAAAATAATAATAAGATAATAGGGAGTGAAGAAGGAAGATAAAGCCAAGGAACTTGAGAGAAGACGCTACCTCTAAATCAAGTAGCTCCTTTTGATTTGATCCAAAAGGATTTCTTGAATTTTTTTATACCCAAGGTGTGGATTATAGGAGTAATGGAGGTATATTTGGAGATTATTTGAGAATAATTTGTATGATCCAACGGGCATGAGATGTGTGAGTAAGTGGGTAGAGGTGGTGGTCTTTTATAAGTGGGAGGAGAGGCACTTTAAGAAAGTCTTGAAATATTATTTTATTAAAAATGGATTTTGGAATTCTAAAAGCTCCAAAGTGATATTATTTGAGGATAATATTAGGATGGGTTTGAATCATATCTACCAAAAGGTTTATACAAGTTTAGACTATAAATTTAACCTTATCTTTTATCTTTAACCCTTAGATAAAAATGTTAACTCTAACCATGTCTTCTTGTATTTTCATAATATATGGTTACTATAGTAACTATAATATGCTAATAGAACCAAAATTGGATCAATAATGACATTTGAAACATTATATAAGTCATATTTCCAAATATTATATTTTTAGGACTGTTATGTTATTTAATAAAATAGTATCAGTGTTAAAATATCATTTATGTCAATTTTGAAACTATTTAAATAATTGATTTTTAATAAAGTCATAAAAACTTGATTCCTTTGAAAAAAGGCCTTAAAGAATCCTTCAAATGGAAATTTCATCAAAAAAATCATTAATGGAATCAAAATGTTCAAATTTCATTTATTTTAGTGTATATAATATCATTTATTTGAATTTCTCTTAAATATGGTAATCATTGCATCATCATTGTGTTATAAATAAATTTATTTATTTAATATTTAAAAATTATTAATAAAATAATATGATTTATAAAATATTTTTATCTTTATAATGAGTATTTATATTCAAATATATCAATCATATAAACCCACCATAAAATTGTTTTAGTAAAAAGTTACAGGTTTGTGTAATATTTCTCTTTACTATAAATTAATTACTATACCATGTCATTTTCATACCCAAGTTGCTCCCAAATTCCACAGGTATGGCCTAAGTATTTTTCTGGTCTCCCATGACTCATAAATTAACATTAAGACACATGTTAAGGTAGTTTTATATTATTATAATATTATTTTTACCCTTACTAACCTAATTTACTCATTAATGGTGGTAAATAAAAATAATTGCTGAAGTTACTATTTATAATATCCAAAAATAAAAGGTAACTATTTACACAATTTTTACCTTTTGATTCTAAATATATAATCCATTTTCCAAATTCCAAACATAGAAATTATAGTAATTAATTTAAAATTATTTCCCATTTTAAAAACAAGAAAGAGAGTTTTTATGAAGTAAAAACTATCAATAGATTGACAAGTGTTTATGTCCTATTTAAATGTAAAATTAATTCCAATGACCAAAATTTGATTAAATGACAAAAAATTAATACAATTGCACTTTAAAACAAAATAAAAAGAAAATTTAACTATATAAATAAATTAGATGAGATGGCAGTTTTGAATTAAAATGCAGTATTTTTCACTATTCATTAAAATGTGGATTTTATTAGAAAAATACCAAAATTTCAACCAAAGTAAATTTTGATGTACCTCTTATAAATAAAAAGTTTATTTTTTCAAAAAACACGTCTAAAAATGAAAAAAAAACTAGATTAAAAAGGGTTCTCCATCAAAAGGCGGTAAAACGTGCTTTTAAAAATATTAGAGTATTTTATTATTAAAATTAAATTCATTCTCATTTTATACCTCTAAAATATATTGGATACATTTAAAAAAATTTAAAAACATGTGTAATGTTAATTTAGTTAGTTCTGTTCATTCCTTCAAATACAAAGGCTAGGCATTAAATACCATTTAAAATAATAATAATATTATTGTATTATTTTTCGGTAACTCAATGGTGTGTGCAACATAAGATTTCTAAGAAACCAGTTATTGCTTGTCAAGTTCTCTATTGGACAAAAAATACACTTTAACATAAAAGTAATATATCATTCATAAAAATCAATAGATATTAAAAGGTATTATTATATAAATACCTAGGATGTTACACTGACTGTGAGAGTGATGGATAAACCAGAAGCCATAGAAAATATTGAAGGAGAATGGTCTCCACAAAAAAGTGTTGATGCCCAGAACCACCAATCCTGACAGCGAAGCCCGCAATAAGAAAAGAGTACACCCAAAAGAGAGTGAGGAGGGAGATTAAGAAGGGGAAATTTGGGAGGGAGGAAAGAAGGAATAGAGGATGGGTGAGATAAGATTAAGAGTGGTGCATAGGCCTCTCCCCTCCATAACTCCGTTGAGGAAAACCCTATAATGCGAGAGAGGAAAGTTCGAGGCTACATAAGACAAAATTAAAAAATAAAGATCTACTTTATGATATATGGGGGATGAATGTAAATCTGATTTAGTGACCTACTTTCTCACATTTTGTATTTTAAATGTTTATAAGGGTTATAAGGATAATCATTTTTGAAATGGTTTGTGTTGAAATTTGAATGATATTTTAGAGATTAATGTATTATTTTCATATATTAAGATTTATTCATATTGGTAAACCCATGCTAAAAAAATTTATTTGTAGATAACTAAATATATACATAATGAATTATCATTATTTTTATTGATCTTGTGAAACATTAGTTCTTCATGGAGAAAAAATAAACTTTCATTTCATGGAGTAAGAGATGAATTGGAAATTTATGAAAAGATTAAATTTTTCTTATGAAATCAAAACATATCAAGTCAGTGAAATTACATATGTTCTCTGTCTAGATAGGAAATTAATTCCCAAACATTAGAAAAAGGATATTGATATAAAATATTTTCCTATCATCATTGTATTTGATAATCTGAGTAAACATTTTCAAACCTCTTTGGTTTAAAATTTTTTAGTTTTCAAATTTCTCTAGATCCCCACTTTATTATGATTAGTGATATTTATCACACTCTATAATTATTTACACTTTTCTTAAATGTGTAAATCATCACTTACCACTTATTTTCACCTATGTGGAAACCTAGTTATGCATTACTTTAGGTAACCCTTATGTTTCCAACTTTACCTTCTTAAGGGAAGTTTTACTATTAAATTATACAATATGGGTTTTTTTGAAGTAATTTTAAAATTTTAATCCTTTTATGAATGAGATGAATTTATATGGTGAAATTAATTTTAAGGGGGGTAGAATAGAATATCCCATGATTATGTGAAATTCATTTTTTTCAAATAGATTTGATCATTTACATTTTTTTTGTGACACAAAACAATGATTTTGGTATGTGTTTCAAGTAACAATGAGTTTATAATTCATTAAATCCATCAAATAGTTTTTTGAATGTTACACAAAATACTATTTTTTCTTTCATTATAGGCAACAATGATTTTAAATTAAACTTATCATATAAATAAGATATTATTATTTAATTTGACAGCTATCACCTAACCATTAGAATAGAAGGAATGAATAGGATTTAAAAAATTATGAAAATATGGTTTACACATGTTTATATAATTAATTAATTGGTCACCAATTAATTAATTATGAAAATGAAAACAATTTGAAAATAAAGGAAATGTTTTCCAAAAAACAATTATGAAAACAAATGTGTTCGACCTCAATAAAATAAAAAATAATAATTTTTTGGAATTATTTTAATGAAATTTTTATCATATATATACTCAATAAACTATTTTACATCCATATTATATGTTTTTTATAAAATATATAATAATAAATCCAATTTTATGCTTAAAACATTATTTTTTCTATGAAATAGTTTTGTTCCCTTTTGTGGAGCACATATTTTTAAGATAAAATTTTCCAATTTTAAAAAATGAATTTTATAAAATAAAAAAAATTAAATTGAAATATCAAAATTATATTTGGTTTAATTTTTTGTTTTTTGGTGCAAAGTTTCATTTTTTGATGAAAAGTGAAAACAAATATTAAATTTTTATTGAAAACTACCTTTTCATTTAATTAGTTTATAATGTTAAATTGTATTTCAAATTTGTTTTAAATTTAAATTATTTCAATTATAAATCCATTAATTAAATTTAGGTCATTAGAATCAATTTCATATTTAATTTTGATATAAAAACATTAAAAACTTTAGAATATTTCCTCCTTAAAGCCCCACTTTCTCTTCACTTTTGTAGGATTAATTTTAAATTTAATTTTTCCACACCTTTGAATATAGTTTAGAAATGTAGATTCCAAATATTTTATCATAATATTTTATATTATCTAATCATTTCAACTTAATTTCTTACCATAATTAATAGTGAATGCAGAAAAAATTAATTACCACGGCTAAAGTAAAAATGAGTTTACCTATCGGTTAAACTAAAACAATAAGGGTAAAAATGACCAAGAAAATTTTATAAAAACTATTTTATTGAAATATTTTAACCATTTAACCTCTAAGGTTCAATAATACTAAATTTTGGACACATTTGGAAATATGAATAATGTGGGAGCACCCAATTCTTTTTAAAAACAACAAGTGTGTCATATCTCCCACTTATAAAAGGCCACCCAATCTAATCCCTTATTCCTAACTTAGAAACTTGTTGGTTTTTTCAATAACAACCCAAATAACTTTTAAAATTCCCTCCCCTGAACCTATTATCCTTATTTTTTTCATAAATCTAACTTAGGAAAGATTTAGTGCGAAACTATGGATTATACCCGAATAAGAGGTAATGTTCTTCAATGAGAATATTTATTTTATTTCATTATCCACCTAATTCAATTATTATTATACAATTATTATATAATAACCTATGTATCATCTATATATTTATATTTTTTTATGTAAATTTCATTACTTAAACTCATCTCTACTTCCATCAAATGGGGTACGAAATCGTTGTTTGTGTGTATAGCGAACTACAACCTCGCGAACTGATGTCATTTATATTTCTATTACCACCTCTCATGGATGGAAATAATTATGTATATATTTTTTATATATTATTTTTATTATTTTTATTATTTTTAATGATTCTGGAATAGTTATCTCCCACATATATTCATACTCTCTATTTTATGGGAATTTGATAACATCGCTTGTGTGTACGATGGACTATCACCACACAATGTGATGTGATTTGTTCATGCTTTATAAAGAATGTATTAAGGTTGGTTTTAATAAAAATAATAAGTGATATGTATTATATAAAATTGATTCTATAATTATAATATTCCATTTACTTTTCTTTCTTTCAATCAGATAAAAAAATGGAAACATCGTTCATACGTACGTACAGCCTATCATCTTCATCAATTGTGCATTTCGTTTTTTTATCTCTAGATATTATGGATTACTATAAAAATGTATATAATGAATATATATGATATTTATATCATTTTTAAAATTATTTATACTATTAAACTATGACCAAAGTAAAATGACCATAAAGAACAATTCAAAACATACAAGAAATACTGAGCTGTTTTTTCCCAAAACAAAATATTAACATAGAATTATTAATAAAAGGGTAATAAAAGATCATAATAAAACCATATATAGTATAATATATATAAATATTGTTATATAATATATTTATAATAAACTTATCTTTATTAAATAGAAGGTTTTAACAAATACGAAAGAAGGAATGACTTACAGTAAGGGATTTTTGTTTCACCTTTTTTACTTCTACGATACACATTCCATATTCACCATCCATTTCATTTATACCATCTGTATACTACCAATGAATTTATTTTAGGATTATTAAACTGATAATTATTGTTATTTTCTTATACATTTAAGGATATCTCTTTAATGTGTTTTACAGTTCAAAAGTTTATAAATCGATAAGGGGGTTTTGTCTCAATTTTCTATATTCAAGACGTACTAATGTATATTATTTCACAAAGGGTATATACAGCCCATTTTATGTGTAATATAATTAATTTATTCATCTTCATGATATTTTAAGTTTCATTTAATTTTATAGCTTCATGTTTATTATGATTCAAGGTTACTAAAGTGGTAATATTCTTTATGTTAAAATCTCATCATTTATCAGGATTGTTTATGATTACCCATCCAATGATAACATATTATGATATATCTCTCAATAAACTCATGAATTTTAATATCCTATGGTTATTTCTTGAGAATAATTTTATTCCCATCATTTTACTCTCTTCACGTACTCAAGAGTTCAAAAATAATTTTTTAAAGAAAAATCATATTTTTGGTTGAAACCCCTTTTTATTCCAAATTCATGTTTTATAAAAAACTCAAAAATGTTTTAGCCATTTATTTAAATGATTTCATAAATTTATTGTTTACTATGTATTATGTTTTAAAAAATGTTTCAAAAGGAATATTTATGTCGTTTTGAAAAATAATTCATGTTTGGGTTTTACTAAAAATGTTAATATAATATTTATTTTAATGTGTATGGCATGAAAGAAACTTCCTATCATCATGAACCTTTCATTATTTGATGATTCCATTATAATTATTAAAGTTTATTTTCTAATAAAAGGATTAACAAAATGTTTTAGGTTTTTGAAAAGTGTTTTTCAAAGAGGAAAGTATATTCTCCTCAATGAGTGTTTTAAATGAATTTTAAATGCTTAACTCATAACCTTTTAAGGTTATTTTAAAAGAAAAGGGTTTTAAAAAAGGTTTTAAATCTCATAAAAATATTTTAAAGGAAAGTATATTTTACTCAAGAAAATTTTAAAATTATTTTTAAATTTATTTACGATCTAATATGACATTATTTATTCTTACCTATTAATTTTTGAGGAGATAGTACAAGGATACCATTTATATTATTTATCTGAAAGGATTATGTTTTAATCACATGATATTTATGAAATTAAAACAACATGGAGTGAACCCAGTTTTAATGGAATCTTTTTTTTAATTATGTGTATGTAAAAAATTCCATGTATTATGAAAATTTTGTGCTCTCATGTATCATGTTTTTTTATTTCCTTATGATCCATGTCTTATAAACTGACAATCTTTATTCCATGATCCAATATTATGAGCTTTTATATGAAGGGTTGGCTTTTCAAATTTTATGATCAACTTCTCATACCTTTATGCTCATGACATGCTTACGTATCCCTATTTTTTACCCTTACTGAGCATTTGAGATCACCCTTTAATGTGTTTTATTTTCCCTTGTTATGAAGAAATTTATTATGTATGATAAGTCTATGAGGGGTGATATTTTTTATGATAATAGTGGGATTTGATATATTTTACCTATGTGCCAGTTTTTTGTGTTTCGAAGTTTCCAATTACACAAAACTATTACGGTATTTAGGAATGTGGTTGTGTAATCTATTGAACATTCATCTAAAAATATTTTCTCTCCATGTACTGGTTTCCGGGGTCACTATAGTTGGTATCAAAGGAAGGGTTTAGTTAACCTTTGGTAAATATGATTATATAAATTTAGTGACATCCGTAGGGATATTTATATATATAGGTCTATTGATATATTTATGGATAAGTCTAAGAATGATTCAAATTTTGTTAAAATTTCCTGGAATTTTATTAAAGGATAGAGTAAGTTGTTTCTAATAAATTACATCCCTATCTGAATACTGTAATTGGATGTGACTATGGCATATAAGTACCTAGGAGAAATCACTACAAAAAGGGTGTATTAATCTAGACATGATTGTCACCTAGTGTAAGATAATGGGTCTTACTGCACACCTAGTTTTTCATTCCTAGGGAATATGCTTTGGAAATTTACAAACTCTTTATAAAACATCATGAAGGGTTTAAAGATATTAGGACTATAAATTTCCTAGGATAAAACTAAGGTGTCATATATTGAAAATAAGTTGTCATGATTTAGAAAACCTATAATTTATTCTTCATGGAGGTGTGGTTTTACACTATGATTAGTGTTTCCCACACAATGATTTTTATTTTTAGTCAATGGAATGAACTATAAGGAACTCGGTTAATATTAATTGTGGCAAAAAAATTGTTATGAGAATCTAAATGGGATGATTAATAGATTAAGGAGTATTTTGATCAGGCCTAATTAGTTATTGTGGTACATGAATATTAATGTTCACATTAACCAACTCTCAAAATCACCAAAGAATATAAGGATTGAGTTCATTGAGATTTAAAGTAATGGTGACCATAGATTAAAGAATATTAATTTATATATATATAGATAAGGAGAGAATAAGTACTCAATGGAATATCTTAGAGGGATGGAAAGACATTTTGAGTGTGGAAAATAAGTACACAAAGCATGTAATTTCAAAGAAACAATGAAAAGTTCAGTCAATGCAAGGTAAGGGAATAATGGTCTTCCTAAGGTATCGTTGACTATGGAATATTTTAAATATTGAAAGGATAGGAATTGTTCAAATTGATGTCCTAAGGGAAAATCTCGTGTAGTGAATCAACAAGGGTGTATGAGTAATGTTATTGATATTGATAATTATGATAATATGGATGACTTGTGAATTGAAAGAGGTATTAAGTAATAATATAATGAATCCTAGTTACTGTTTTGAGAAGAAAGTTGGATGATAGATGTATTTATGTATTGGAATTCAAAAATTATGAAATATATAAGTACTTATAAGTATATGTTTTTTATTAAAGATTTGAAAGAACATTTTAAATGATACTGATGGATTGGAAGAGTGGTTCAATGGTGAGGTGATATTTTGATTATGGTAAGGTAACCCTTAATGTGTTATAGTTTCTGATAAAATGGTGTTTAGTCTAGATAAAGAGAAAATTTATATTGATAAGGTAAATTTGATAGAATTTATGACCTCAGAACTGATAATGGATTTTTTTGAAAAAGTGATTTATGCTATAATTTGTGGAGTTTACAACATTTTTAGATTTGAATAAATATCCAAGAATTTGTATAAGAAATGAGGAAGAATTTATATTTTAAATATGTTTTTATAGTAATTTAGTTTATTAACATATTTTAATAGAATACATTTTGAAGTTATTCACATGTTTGGTATGTGAAAAATCATTAGCTACATTACGATATATGGGGGATGAGTTTTATTTTATTTTGTAACATTCTTTCTCATGTTTTAGATTTTAATATTTATAACGGTTCATAAGGTTAACCATTTATGAAATGGTTTATGTAGAACATTGAACGACTCTTTAGAGATTAATGTATTATTTTTTCATATAAAGATTCATTCATATTGGAAAATATGTTCTAATAATTGTTTTATGATAAATATGATCGAAAAAATGAATTATCATTTTATTTATGGATCTTATAATCTATTAGTGCTTCCACAATAAACAATCCACCTTCATTTACTAGAGTAAGATATGAAGTGTAAATTGATCAATTCATAACCAAAGGATTAATTTTTTCCTATGAAATCAAAATATAGCTAGTAAGTTCATATTCATATGTTCTCAGTTTCGATGGAAAATGAATTCCACAACATTATAAAAAGGATCTTAAAATAAAATTTTATCTTGTTATCGTCGTTTTTTATGATATGAAAGACTTTTTTCAAACCTCTTGGGTTTCTAGTCTTTTTTCATTAACTCTCTTTGGATCACACACTTTCTTATGATCTTTGATATTTGTCACTCTCTATAATTATTTTTACTTTTCTTCCATGTCTAAATATTCATATCTCAACCATGTTTTCCAGTGTGGAATCCTAATTATTAGTTAATTTTGGAAACCTTTGGGTTTCCAAAATTCCATTTTTAATGGAAGTTTTATTATTTATTTTTATGATAACGGATTCTATGAAGGGGTTTTAAAATTTTAGACTTTTTATTTCCCAAATGAATTTTGAGGGTGAAATTAATTTTATTAGGGGTAGAATGTAACACCCAGATATTTTTTAAAATCAATTTTTTAAATAGATTTTATATTTTCCATATTTGGTGGGACATGAAACATTGATATTGGTTTATGTTATAAGAAAAAATTATTTTAACTTTTGTTACATGAAACACTAGGTTTTTTTATTACGTACAATACTGTGTTTATCTGATATTACACGCAACACCAAGTTTGTGTCATACAATTAAAATATTATTATTTAATATAGTAGTTATCACCTAGCTATTATAATGTTGGATATTAATTAGATTAAATAAATTATGTAAATATGGTTTCACTAGAATATATAATGAATTCATTAGAGACCAGGTAATTAATAATGAAATTAAAAATTATTTGAAAATAAAGTAAACCTTTTTGAAGAAAACTATTTTTTATGTAAACAAATGTGTTCTAAATTAATAAAAAAAATTTGAATGATTTCAAAGAAATTTATTTAATATATATTCAATAAAATAATTAACATACTTCTTTTTTTAGAAAATATATAATAATAATTCCAATTTTATTCTTTAAAACTATATTTTTTCAAAAAAATAGTTTTGTTGCCCTTTTATGGTGAAATCATTTTTAAACTAAATTTTAAATCTTTAACAAAATTAATTTTATAAAATTTAAATAATTTATGAAATATTAATATCAAAATTATCTTAGGCTGAATTTTTTGGATTTTTCTGAAAATTTTCATTTGTTATGAATAGTGAAAAAAATACTAAATTTTAATTGAAACTGCCATTTTAAAATTTATTTATAAATATAAATTATATTTTAAGATGGTTTGAAAGTTAAATTAGTTAAATTACACATCCATTAATCCAATTTATGTTATTTTAATTAATTTCATATTGGATTTGGATATAAAAACATCTTAAAATTTCAAGCATTTTTTCTTAAAAAACCTTTTTCTGCAACACGTCGGCATGATTAATTTGAAATTTATTTTTTTTCACTTATGTGAATGGAATTTGGAAAAATGGATTACATATTTCTAAATATAATAATTTATATTATATAATACATTTAACTTAATTTTTTTAAAAACATTAATATTGAATGTAGTAAAAATTAATTACCACGGTTGAGGTAAAAAATGGGTTTACCGGGGGTAAACTAAAAAGATAAGGAAAAAATAACCTATAAACATGTATAAAAATATTTTATGAACATATTTTCCCTATTCCACCTCTAATGTAAAGTAATGGTTTCTTTTTATCATTTAAAAAAAAAAAAATTGGATCACTCAATTATTTTCAAAATATCAAGTGTGTCCTCTCCATCACTTATAAAAGGTCACCCCCTATCCTCCCTTATTCACACCATAAAACTTATTTATATCTGAAAAAACCTACCCAAATAACTCTAAAACTTTCCTTCTTTCATCCTTGAAACCTTTTTTTTGGAATAAATCCAACCTGGGAATGATTTAGTGTAAACCTAAAGAGAATACACGAAGAAAGTGTAATGTTCTTCCACGAGCATCTTTATTTTATTTCTTTCTCCAACTCCTTCAGTTATTTTTACATCATGATTATATAATAACCTCATTATATTAAATATAATAAAATGTTTTTATGTTATGTTAATTTATTGAAAACATCTCCACTTCCATCAAATGGGTTAGGAAATCATAATTTGTGTCTACAGCGGATTACTGCCTTGCGAATCGATGTCGTTCATTTTTCCATTACAACCTCTCAAAGATAAATATAATAATGGATATATTTTTTATATATTATATTTTTATTATTTATGATTTTATTATGATTCTATAATTATTATATCACATGTACCTTTATACTCTCCATTTTTTGGGAATATTAGAACATCACTTGTGTGTACGACGGACTACCGCCTTGTGAGGGGATGAGATTCATTCATGCTTTACATGGAATGTATTGATGATGGGTTTAATAAATATATGTTATATATATGGAATAAAAATTATTCTATGATTATAATATATCATATGATTTTATTTGTTTTAATCCAACATTAAAATGGAAACAACATTCGTGTGTATGTACAGCCTATCGTAACTATGAACTATGATTTTAAATTTTTTATCACTAAATGTAATGTATTACTATAAAAAATTCATATAATTAATTTATATTATATTTATATCATGGTTAAAATTATTTATATGATGAAACCACTATCAATGTAAGAGGACCATATATAACAATTCAGAACATACATGAAAAACAAAACAGTTATTTCCCAAAACATGCATTTAACATGGAATTAATAATAAATAGATACTAAAAGGTGATAATAAAACCATATGTATTGTTATATATATTAATATGTTTATATAATAAATTTATAGTAAAATTTTATTTCTTATATAGGAGTTTTTAATATGTACAATGAAATTCAAGACTTATGGTAAGGGATTACTTTCTCACATTTTTACTTATGCGAGACAGATGCCATATTCACTAACTATTTCATTTATGTGTCATGTTTACTAAATAATAATGTATTATATTATTATTCTACTGATAATTATTTTTTTCATATCCATTTTAGTATCTCTATTTCATATGGTTTACAGTTCAAAATTTAACCGTCGGTAAGGAACTTTTGTCTCAGTTTCCCTTCCTTGAGACGTACGCACATATATTATCTCAAAACATGTATATACATCCCATTTTACATGTAATATAATTAATTGATTCTTCATAATGATATTTTAAGTTAAATTTAATATTATTACTTCATGTGGATTATACTAAAAAGTTACTAAAGTGGTAAGAGTTTTATGTTACAATCTCAGGATTTATCGATATTGTTTCTGATTATGCATCCAGTGATGAAATATTATGATCTATCTCTTAAGAAACTAATTAATTTTATTATTATTTTTATTTAATAAGAATACATTTTCCCCTCATTTTACTAAATTTATGTACTCGAGAGTTCAGAATTAAATTGATTAATAAAAAACACATATTCCGCTAAAAACCTTTTTTCTTACAAAAGCAGGTTTTATAAAAATGATTTCCAAAATGTTTCCAACATTTATTTTAATGACCTATTAAATACATTTTTACCCATGTTATAATTTTTGAAAAAAATTAAAATGAATCTTAATGTCATTTTATAAATCAATGCCCATTATGATTTTATTGAGAATGTGAAAGTAATATTTATTTTAACATGTATGGAATGATTGAAACTTCCTATCATCATGACCATAGAATTATTTCAATATTACTTTATAATTTTTACTTTTTTTAAAATAAATTATTTTCAAAAAGTTTTATGATTTTAAAAAGTGTTTTTCAATTTAGAAAGGATATTTTCCACAAGAAATATTTTAAATGATTTTTAAAATATTCATTTATAATATTTCAAGGTAATTTTCAAAGAAATATATTTTAAACAAGGTTTTATGTTTTAAAAATGATATTTAAAGAAAATATATTCTTCTTAAGAAATGTTTTAAATGGTCTTTAAAAATTATTTACCCTCTATGATGACATCTATTGGTGTTCCCTATGCCTTATTGGGGATATGATCCAAGGATACCATTTATATTCTTTCTCTGAATTGTTTATGTTTTCGTGGAATAGTGTTTATGAACATCATTTCTCTTTCATAGGTTATACCATAAAGAAATTATTATGAAATATTCTTCTTTTCATGGGTTATTCTTTGATGAAATCATTATGAAACCTATCTCTTTTCCACAAGTTATGATATGATGAAATGTTAATGATACCCATTTCATTTTATGGGTTATGATATGATGAATATTTATGATCTTGTGGAACCCATATATATGATTTCATTATGTGATGGTTGGGACCTATATATCTCTTTAATGAATTGGGTAAAGATTTATATCAAATGAGATAGATAGGAAAATATTATGGATTGAAACTGGTTCGGAAAGACATGATTTAATGGGGGATTGAAACTTGTTTAGTAAGATATGAATGGAATTGAGGGTGAACTCTATTTATTAAGGGAATTTATCCACTATAATGGTCTTGGGAGTGATCCTTGACTACTATGATGTGTTGGGGTGTAAATCTATTCCACTATGAATAAAGTTCAACCACTAGGGATGGTTTTGTGTCTTACCTAGGAGTAGTAGACTCCCATAGAGTGATCTTATATGTTTTTGAAATGAGCCATGACTACTAGGGGAATGGTTTTCTATTATTTTATGTATGTCATAAATTACCTGACTTATTCTAATGTTTTTCTCTCAGAGATCATTTTATTTTATTTTCTTATGGTTCATATCATATGAACTGAAACTCTTTATTCCATGATTCAAGATTATGATCTTTGATATGCAGGTTATACTTTTAAAATTTTGTGTTAAAGTTCTAAGACCCTTATATCCATTTTATGCTTATCCATCTTCCTTGTGTACCCATAATGAGCATCTAATCTCATGTTTTATTATGTTTCTTCTCCCAATGATATGAAGAAATTTATTATGTATGATATTTCTTAGAGGTGTGATAGTTATGAAGAAATTTATTTGCGTAATGTATTTAATATTCATATAAAATGATTTAATATCCATTTATGAGAATCCTATGAATCTATAGTTGAATTATGGAATGTTTTAGTTAACCTTTTGAATCTAAGAGGAAAAAAATTTAGCAATATCCCTATGTATATTTCTAAGGTTATGTTTAGGGATGTCTCTAATGATAAGCCTAAGGATGAGTCAAATTTAGGAAAATGTACTAGAATTATTTTAAATATAGAGAAAGTGGTTTCTATGAAATTACATCCCTATCTGGATACTATAATTGGATGTGGCTCTAGAATAGAGGTTTCTAGGGGTAATAACTTCAATAAGGGCACATTGAGATAGACTTTATTTTCACTTGATGCATGACAACAATCCTTACTGCACACCTGGTATGACACTTCCATGGGATATGCTTCAGATATTCACAAACTCTTTTCAAACCATTATGAAATATTTATATAGTTGATAACAATGAATTTCTTAGTATAAACCTATAGTATTATAGATTAAAAAACAGTTTCGTGATTTAGACTTATTATAAGTTACTTTTAATGATAATTTGGTTTTCCACTATGATTAGTATTTCCCACACTATGATTTCTGGTTTTAGTCAATGGAGGGAACTATAAGGAACTCGGTTGACATTGAATATGATGGAAAATTTGATGATGAGCATTCAAATGGGATTATGACCAGAGTAAAGAATTTTATGATCACGCCTAATTAGTTATCATGGAACATGATTAACAATGTACACCTCAAATAACTCGTATACTCTCCAAATAAAAGAAGTATGGAGTACATTTAGAGTTTAAGTAATGGAGATATTATGGGAAAAAGGATGGGATTTATATATGTAGAGAATGTGGGAATAATAACTCCAGGGAATATCTCAGAGGGATGGGAATATGTTTTGAGGATGGAAAATAAGAACATAAAGAATGTAATTTCAAAGTAAAAATGAAATGTTCGGTTAATGAAATTTATGAGAATAATGGTCTTCCTAAGGTATCATTGACCATGGAATGTTTTAAATATGGAATGTATGGGCATTATGAAAATCGATATCCTAAGGGGAAATCTAATAAAGTTAGTCGAAAAGGTTTTATGAGAAATTTTTTATTGATGATGATGAGTCTATGGATGAATTATGAAAGGAAATAGGTATTAATGAATAATATGTTGAATCCACGTTACTCGTTTGAGAAGGAAGTGGGGTTATTGATGTATTTAGGTATTATAATTAAATAATTATTAAATATATAATGACACTTTAGTATAATTTTTTCATTAAGGATTCTAAAGAATATGTTAAGTGAGGAAAATGGATTAGAAGAGTGATTCAATGGTTAGGTAGTATTTTTATTATGGTAAGGTAACATTTAATTTGTTCATGATATTGAGAAAATCTTTTTTAGTATGGATAAAGATACAATTGATATATATAAAGTAAATTTGATATAATTCATGACCTGAGACCAAATAAATGATTTTTTGATAAAGTGGTTTATGCTATAATTTATGGATTTTACAACATTTTTTGATTTAAAGACAATATCCAAGAATATTTGTAAGGTTTGAGGAATCATTTATGTTTTAAATAATGTTATATAGAAATTTAGTTTGTTTACATGTTTCAAGACAAAACATGATGAAGGTATTCACATGTTTGGTATGTTAAAAATGATGACATACTTTTTGATATATAGGGGATGAATGTTAAGCTAATTTAGAGGCCTTCTTTATTAATTTTTTTATTTTAATATTTGATAAGGGTGATAAGGTTACCATTAATGAAATATTTTATATTTAACATTGAATGAGGTTTTAAAGAGTAATGTACTATTACTTTATATAAAGATTCATTCATATTGAGCAGCATATGCTAACCCTTTAGTTTTGATAGGAAATATAGATATATATAATGACTTATCATTATATTTATAGATCTTATGTTCTGTTCCTACTTTAGGAATAACAAATTCAACTTAATTTCCAATAGTAGGAGATGAAGTTGTAATTGATCAATCCATGAACAAGTGATGAAATTTTCCCTATCAAATCAAAATATATCAAGTAAGTTCATTTTATATATTCCCATCCTAGAAGGAAAAAATAATTACCCAACATTAAGAAAATGATCTTGAAATAAAATGTTATCCTATTATCATCCTTTTTATGGTTTTTTTGTCTTTAAATTTATTTGGATCACCCAGCTATGATCAATGAACTTTATCAATATCTATAATTATTTATGTTTTTCTTATATTTCTAAATCCTCAGTTCCCACCTCTATTCTCCAATGTGGAAACCTAGTTATGAGTTACTTTAAGAAACCATTATGTTTCTAATATTCCATTTTTAAGGGAATATTTATTATTAATTTTACGATGTGGGTTTCTATGAATTAATTTTTAAATGGTAAACCCCTTATGGTCGAGGTGAATTTTGACGGTGAAATTCATTTTAATGGGGGTATAATGTAACACCTTGAGATTTTTTTGAAATTATTTTTTAAAAATCGATATTATATTTTTCATATTTTTTGTGACATGAAACAATGATTTTTTATTTATTAAAAGAAACAATGTGTTTAGCTTATATTACATGAAACTCTATGTTTAGATTTTATAAAACACAATACGTAGTTTCTCTTTTATTAAATGAAACACCAAGTTTAAAAAAACATGTCATAAAAATAATTCATTTTTATTTAATATAATATTTATCACCTAGCCATTCAAATGGATGGTATGACTAGGATTAACTAAATTATGAAAAAAATGGTTTAAATGCATATATATAATGAATTATTTGGCCACCAATTAATTAAAAATGAAAATAAAAACTATTTGAAAATAAAAAAAATATTTTTCAAAAAAATAATATTTTATGAAAACAATGTGTTCTACCTCTGAATGACTAAAAAATAACATTTTTACCAAAAAATATCTTTAAGGATAATGTGATAAACCATAAAGTTTCACATAGGAAAATAGACAACATAAGAGATCACAAAATCATTGAATAAGAACATAAGCCTATTTGAAACATTATCCCTAAATAATTTCTTGGAGATAAACGTTACTTGAGTTTCTAGATCATCATTCATAAGGTATTTAATGTGATATTTCATCTTTTACTAAATTTGGATGTACTCATATTTGTTGATATTCTCTTCATTGAATCCCTTTAGCAGTATAAAGTCTTCCTTGTAGATCCAAGAAAGCTTCTCATAATTATTATCTACATAAATCATCTTTTCAACCTCCTCTGGCATGGCATTAACCAAGTAAACCTCCTCCACCATTTCTTCCTCTAAGTGAAAAAGCAGCTCCAAAGATAACTCATTTTTTGCATCCCATGAACTTGTCTCCCACTATTTACTAGAAAAGTACTCCGTGTAGGAGAATACCTTATCATGAATTTCCTTTCCACTATTAGGATCTAGTTCATTAGAGTTACCTGATAAATGATCACTACCATAAATCATGAAATCAATCTCATTCGGTCAGTTTTTTACAGTAGACCTGGTCTCTATTGGTTTTTGTAGATATGATTAGTCATTTCACCCTTTGTTTTTCTTCCCTTTAGTCATTATGTAACTACATAAATCATGATTTTTCTTTTTCCCCTTCTCCTTACTTGAGTAGTACAATCCTTCTCTAAATATTTCTCCAATAGTATCTTCTAAGAAATAACCAAAAAACACCTCACTTGATTTAGCCCTAGATTTCCCATTCCCCTAAATGGAATTTAGTTCTAGAGGTGAGCCTCTTAGTAACAGAGAAAACAAATTAGTTTGAAACCCTCCAAATTTATTACAATTTTTTATAATCGTATTATTTTCCCTTTGTCTTCACGTGATGTCTTCGGTCCGTCGACCCACCAGATCAGCAGGTGCATGTTACTGTGAGAAGTCCTCACAAATAACACTGGAACTATTCCCTTCAACTTACTTTTGTGAATCCACCTCTTAAAAAGTATAGATTCCAAGGTGCACAGCCTCTATATGAGATGACGGTTTGGGAATGATGCATAATAATTCAAAACTCAAACCCCCTCACACCCCCCATATATCAGAAATATCCTGAACAGGCTACTAGTGGTCCGCTAAGTCATGCTTCAAGTGATTAAAAACTTCCACGATCTTTGGATCATTAAACTTACTTGAATATTTATTAATGAGATTAATATAAATAACCACATTTCACCCACCTCATCAATTTCATGGAAACCAAAATTATCTTTCCCCATCAACAGTTCAACACCCCCTTTTCTAACTCCACAACTATAGTTTTGATGCCTTTTTATGGGGAACTTATTTTTAAAATAAACTTTCACTATTTTAGAAAAGGAATTTTAAAAAATAAAAATCATTTTTAAAATATTAATATCAAAATAATTCTCATTTTAGTTTTTTGGATTTTTTGAAAGGTTTCATTTTTTGATGATTAGTAAAAAATATTTAATTTTAATTGAAAACTTCCATTTTATTTAATTTATTTATAAAGTTAAATTATAATTTAAATTATTTTTAAAGATAAATTAGTTCAATTATACATACATTAATCCAATTTATTTCATTGGATTAAATTTCACATTAAATTTTGATATAAAAACATTGTTGAACTTCTGATTATTTTCTATTTAAAAACCTTCCTTCTCATCACCTCTTTGGGATTAATTTTAAATTGAATTATTCCAATTATGTGGATGAAATTTAAAAAAAACTATTAAATATTTATAAATAAAATAATTAATATTATATTAAAATTTTGATTTAATTTTTTACCAAAATTAACAGTGAATGCAACATAAATTAATTATTGTAGTTGAGGTAAAAATTGTCCTACAATGGGTTAAACTAAAAATATAAGTGAAAAAGTGACCTAAAAATGTCTAAAAACTATTTTATGATCATATTTTGACCATTAAATCTATATTGTTTGATAATAGTCCATTATTCACCCTTTTCACATTTTCAAAACATGGGAGCACTCAATTCTTTTCAATAATAACAATTGTGTCCTCTCCCCCCACTTATAAAAGGCAACCCCGTCTCCTCCATTATTCATGACTTAAAACCTCATTGGATTGGACAATAAACACCCAAATATATTTACAATACCCCTACCCTCATCCTTAAATCCTTATTTTCAGAATAAATTTAACCTGGGAATTATTTAGTGTAAAGCTAAAGAGAATACCTGAATAAGATATAATGTTCTTCCATGAACATCATTATTTTTTCCTCCACCTAGTTAAAATATTATAATATCAAGATTATATGGAATATAAATTATATTACATATAATTATATGTTGTTATGTCATTTCCATGACCTGAAACCATCTCCACTTCCATCAAATGGGTTTGGAAATCGTTATTCGTGTGTACAGATGACTACTACCTTACAAACGGATGTCGATCATTTTTTCATTACCACCTCTCAAGGCGGAACACGGTGAAGGTTATATTTTTTATATATCATATATATGATATTTATTATTTTATCATCATTATTTAATTATTATCTCACACATAACATCATATAGTCTATTTCTTGGGAATATGAGAATGTCGGTCAAGTGTACGATGGACTACCACCTCTCAAAAAGATGTGATTTATTTACACTTTACATGAAATGTATTAAGCATGAGTTTAAAAAAATTTGTTATATATATGATGTAAAAATTATTCTATTATTATAATATATCATAAAATTTTATTTCTTTTAATCCACTTAGAAAATCGGAACAATATTCATGTGTAGGTACAGTTTACCATCTCCGTGAATTGTGCATTTCAATTTCTTGGATCTAAATATTATGAATTTGTATAAAATTGTTTATAATGTATATATATGATATTTTTATTATGGATAAAATTATGTAAATTATGAATCCATGATCAAATTAAGAGTACCATAAAGAAAAATTCAATACATAGACAAAAAACAAAGCCATTATTTCCTAAAACCTGACATTAATAAGGAATTGTTAATAAACGGGTAATAAAAGGTGATAAGAAAACCATATATGCTATAATATAAATTAATATGGTTTTATAATAGATTTATATTAATCTTATATTTTTATATATGAGTTTTAATGTGTATAAAGAGTGTCAATACTTACAGTAAGGGGTTTCCATATAGCATTTTTACTTCTACGAGACACATGCTATATTCACCACCTATTTCTTTTATGTGTTGTGTATACTATCCTTAAATTTATTTTATTATTATTATTATTATAAAAAAAATTATTTTAATATCCATTTTATTATCTTTCTTTTAAGGGGTTTACAGTTCCAAATTTAATAAATCAGTAATGGATTTATTTTCACAAGTTTTCTTCTTTGAAGTGTACACACCTATATTCCTTCAAAATGTGTATATACATCCCCTATGAAATTTATTATCATTAATTTATTCATCCTAATTATATTTTATGTTTCATTTAATTTTATTTCTTTGTGTTGATTATATATCAATGTTACTAAATTGGTAAGAGTTTTATGTTATAATCTCATCGTTTATCGGGATTGTTTATGATTACACTTACAATTATGAAATATTATGATCTATATCTCAAGAAAATAATTAATTTTATTCTCATCTAGTTAGTACATGATAATATATGTTTCCCTTCATTTTAAGCTTTTTATGTATTCAAAATTAAAAAAAATTAAGAAAAATCATCTTTTTGGTGGAAACCCATTTTTCTTCCAAAACCATGTCTTATAAAAAGATAAAGATTATTTTTAACATTTACATAAATAATTAGTTACAGATATTTTTACCCATGTTTTAGTTTTTACAATAAGTTTTAAAATGAATCATTATGTCATTTTCAAAAACATTTCCCGTTTTGATTTTACTAAAAATGTGAAAGGAAACTTTATTTTAACATGTATGACATAAATGAAACTTCTAGTAATAATGAACAATTAATTATTAGAAATTTACTTTATAATTTTTAAATGTTATTTTGAAATAATTTTCCAAATTTTTTATGTTTTAAAAAATATTTTTTAAAACAAAAAGGTATTTTCTTTAATAATTGTTTTAAATCATTTTAAAAACTACCTTTATAATATTTCAAGGTTATTTTCAAATAAATGGATTTTCAAAAAGGTTTTATGTTTTAGAAATTATTTTGAAATAAAAGATATTTTCCTCAAGAAATTTTTTATATATTCTTTCAAAATTATTTATCATCTAATATGACATCTGTTGGTGCTAACTATGTCTTACTGGGGATATGATCCAACGATACCAATCATATTCTTTCTCTAAATGGTTTATGTTTTGATTTAATGATGTTTATAAAACCCATTTATCTTCGTCTGGTTATAACATGAGTAAGTTATTGTGAAAAAAGATTCTTTTCATGTGTAATTATATAATAAAATGATTATAAAACCTTTCTATTTTCCATGTATTATGATATGATGAAATTTTCATGATACCCATTTCATTTTAAGGGTTATGATATGATGAATTTTTATAATATTATGTAACACACATGTATGATTTTATTATGTGATGGGTGAGACCTATATCTCCCTCCAATTAATTAGGTAAAGATTTATATATCATGAGTTAAACAGTAATATGATGGGGAAGAAACCTAGTTTAGTAAGAGAGTACTACAATAGGGATTGAACTGTGTTTAGTAATAAAATATTGGAATGTAGAGTAAACTTAGTTCAGTAAGGGAATTTTGTTGATATGATGGTCTTGGGAGTGAACCTTGACTACTATGATGGTTTGGGGAGTGAAATCATTGTACTTTAAGGAAATGGATGTCATTGGGGACGGTTTCATCTAGGATATTTAAATGCCCATTTAGTTCCCTTATATGTTTTAGAAATATTCCTTGACTATAAAGGGATGTATTTTCTCTACTTATATGTATGTTACTAATTCCATGTATTATTCCAATTTTATTATCTCATAGCTCATGTTTTCTTATTTCATTATGATTCATATTTTATGAACTGAAAATATTTATTCCATGATTCAATATTATGATATTTTATATGTAGGGTATGTTTTTCAAAAGTTATACTCAAGTTATCATACCCTTATCCTCATGTTATGCTTATGTATCTCCATTTTTTACCCTTATGGAGCATTTGAGATCACCCTTTCCTATGTTTCCTTTCCCCATGTTATGAAGAATTTTATTATGGATGATAAGTATAAGAAGGGTTATATTTATGAAGATCATAATGGGAGATAATGTGTCCTACCCCTGTACCGGTTGTTTGTGTTTAAAAGTCTCTAAATCCACTAAACCATTATATTCCTCAAGTGTGTGTTTGTGTAATGTATTAAATATTCATCTAAAAAGATTTAATATACATATATGAGAAGATTGTGGCTCTATAGTTAGTATCAAAAGAATTTTTTAGTTAACCTTAGGAAACTATGATGAGAAAATAGGTGTGAGATCCCTAGGGATATATCTAAGGATATATCTACGGATTTCTCTCAGCATAGGTCTAATGATGAGTCAAAGCTTAGGAAAATGATCTGGAATTTTTTTAAAGGATAGATAAAGTGGTTTCTAAGAAATTAAATTATTATATAGATACTACAATTGGATGTGGCTCTAACACAGAGGTACATAGGGGTAATAACACTAAAAATGGTGCATAAATCCCAACATGATTATCACCTAATGTACAAAAACTAGCCTTATTGCACACCTCATTTGACACTCATAGTGGATATCCTTTCTAAATTCACAAACTCTTTAAAAAACATCATTAATGACTTAAATAGAGGATTAAAATTAATTGATTCGATAAACCTAATGTTTCATAGATAAAATAAGGTATCATTATTTAGATGTCATATAAGTGATTTTTCATGATGATATAGTTTTCCACTATGATTAGTGTTTCACGTACTTTGATTTATGGTTTTAGTTAATATATTAAACCATAACGGAACTTGATTAACATTAAATATAATAGAAAATTTTCTAATGAGGAACCAAATATGATGATGACTAGAGAAAATATATTTTCATCATGCCTAATCAGTCATCATAGATCAGGATTTAAAATGTAAACCTTAACCAAACCTAAGAATCATAAAATAATAGAAGGATGGAGTTTATTGATATTTTTTGGTAATGTATACCTTTGAGTAATGAATATTTCACTTCTTATATTTTCATAATGTGTGAAGAATCACTCTAGGAAATGCCTCAGAGGGATGAGAAGATGATTTGAGTGTATAAAAGATGTAAACAAAGAATTTAATTGCGAAGGAAAAGGAAAATTTTGGTCAACGATATATATTATAATAATGGCCTTCATAAGGTATCATTGAAGGTGGAATGTTTTAAATATATAAAGGATAGTAATTATGAAAAGTGATGTCCTAAAGGGAATGCTTGTGAAGTGATTCAGTAAGGTTTTATGAGTAATAGATTTTCAATCAATACGGAAGAGAATGTGGAGGAATTATGAAATTAAAGAGGTATTTTGGAATGAGATAATGATCCTAGTTAATGTTTTGATAAGAAAGTGGGATGATTAATGTAATTATGTATTGGAATTCAAAAATTATGAAATATATAAGGAAATATTTCTTATAAGTTTTTCATTAAGGATTTGAAATAATATGTTGAATTATTACGATGGATTGGAAGATTAATTCAATAGAAATGTGATGTTTTTATTATGGTAAGGTAACCCTTAATATGTTCCTAATGTTGAGAAAATGGGGTTTAGTCTAGAAAAAGAGACAGTTCATGTAGATAATGTAAATCAGATATAATTGATGACCTTGGAAATGATAAAGGATTTCAGGACATGGTAGTTTATGCTACAATTGGTTTAGTTTAAAATGTTTTTGGATTTATAAAATATATCCAAGAATGTATATAAGGAATTAGGAAGAATTTATTTTTTCAATAAGGTTTTATAGTAATTCAGGTTATTACCATATTTCAAGATAATACATGATTAAGGTATTCATATGTATGGTATGTGACAAAAAAAGAGATAATTTATTATATATGGTGGGTGATTCTTAACCAGATTTATTGACCTTTTTTCTCAAGTTTTGGATTTTAATATTTCAATATATTTATAAGGTTAACCATTTATTAAATTTTTTATGTTGAACATTAGATGATGTTTTAGAGATTAAAGTATTATTTCTCCATATGAAGATTCATTCATATTGGAAAAAATATGCTAACCATTTTGTTTTTATAATAATTAAGGATAGATAGAATGACTTATCATTTTATTTATTGGTCTTATGACCTATTAGTGCTTCAGGTATTAAAAAAATCACCTTCATTTCTTTGATTAATAAATGAAGTGTAAATTTATCAAGTCACAACCAGAGGACAAAATTGTGCCTCTGAAATCTAAATATATCAAGAAAGATTATTTTTGTATGTTCTCGATCTAGAAGAAAAATTAACTCTGCAACATTAAGAAGGGGATCATGAAATAATATTTTATCCTATTATCATCATTTTTTATGATGTCAATGGCATATTTAACACCTCTTTATTTTCTGGTTTTCTAGTCATTAACTTTATTTTGATCACTCACTTTCTTATAATTAATGATATTTATCACTCTCTATAATTATTTACACTTTTCATCCATGTCCAAATCTTCAATTCCCACCTATGTTCTCCTACATGGAAACCTAGTTATAAGTTACGTTAGGAAACCTTTATCTTTCCAACATTCTCTTTTAAGATATGTTTTATTATTTATTTTTATGATGTGTGTTTCTATAAATGAATTTTGAAATATTAAACCTTTGAAGATTGAGATGAATTTCTAGTGTTAAATTTATTTTAAGGGTGGTAGAATGTAACACCCCTATATTTTGTGAAATTGGTTTTTTAAAATAGATTAGATATTGTCCATGTTTTCTATGAAATGAAAAAATAATTTGTCTTTCATTATAAGAAACACTAATATTGTCTTGTGTTACTTGAAACACCATATTTATATTCCATTACACATAACACTAAGTTTAGCTTTCATTACATGTAACACTGAGTTTAAAAAAAATGTGTCATACAATTAAAATATTGTTATTTAATATGATCTTTATCACATAGTTATTCGAATAGAGGGTATGAATATGGTTAATTAAATTATGAAAATATAGTTTACACATGTGTATATAATTAATTGTTTTTTGACAAATTAATTAATAATGGAAATGAAAAATAATTGAAAATGAAGGAAATATTTTTCAAAACAAACTATTTTTTATGCATACAAATGTGTTATACATAAATAAATTAATAAATATATTTTTTATGAATGATTTTAATGAAATTTATATAGTATATATAATTATTAAAATATTTAACATTTATATTATGTACTTTATAGATAAAGTGTTTATGATAACATTTTTATTTCATCAGTTATGAGATGATGAATGTTTATGATCTTATGGAACACACATGTATGAATTCATTATGTGATGGGTGGGACCTATATCTCCCTCCAGTTTATTGGGTAAAGATTTATATCTAATGAGATAGATAGGAATAGGACATAGAGTGAACCCAGTTTAGTAATATAGGACTTGAACTGGGAGTAAACCCTATTTAGTAAGACAATACAGGAATGGGGAGTGAACTCAATTCAGTAAGAGACTTTGTTTGATATGATGGTATTATGAGTGATCCTTAACAACAATTATAGATTTAGTAGTGAATTCATTCCACTATGAGGAAAGGGATGTCACTATGGAAGGTGTTTTGTCCCACCTAGGAGGTTCTTCCGCCCATAGAGTTCCCCTATAAGTTTTGGAAATCATCATTGACAATAAAGTGAATGATTTTCTATGATGATGTGCAGGTCACTAATTCCATTTCTTATTCCAATTTTATTCTCTCATGGATCATGTTTTTTATTTCCTTATGATTCATGTCTTATGAACTAATAATCATTATGCCATGATTCAATATTATGATCTTTGATATGCATAGTATGATTTTGAAATGTTATTCTCATGTTCTCATACCCTAATTCTCATGTTATGCTTTTGTATTTTCCATGTTTACCCTTAATGACAATATCATATCACCCTTTCCAATGTTTCATTTTACCAAGTTATGAATAAATTCATTATGTATGATAAGTCTATGAAGGATTATTGTTATCAATATCATAGTGTTAGATGATTTAGTATACCTATTTATTAGTTTTGTGAGTTTCTAAACCACCAAAAACACTAAACTATTATAGTCCTCATGTGTGTGTTTGTGTATTATATTTAATATTCATCTAAAAATAATTAATATCCATAAATGAGAATCATGGGTCACTGTAGTTTATTTCAAAGGAATTTTTTAGTTATCCTTTGGAAACTATGATGAGAGAACTTTAGTGAGATCCCTAGATATATTTCTAAGGATATATCTAGTGATGTCTCTAAGGTTAATTCTAAAGATTAGTCAAAATATAGGAAAATTTCCTGGAATTTTTTTAAAGGACAGAGAAAGTAGTTTCCAAGCAGTTATATTCTTTTCTAGATATTACAATTGGATGTGGATCTAGCATATAGGTACCTAGGAGTAATAAATCTGAAATTGGTGTGTTAATATCGACTCGATTGTCACCTACTGTGAAATAATCAACCATAATACACACCTATTTTGACACTCATAGGAGATATGATTTATAAATTCACAAACTATACACAAACAATCATTAATGATATAAATAGATTATGACTATGAATTTACTAGGATAAACAAATGGTGTCGTAGATTAAAAATAAGGTGTCATGGGTTAGACATACTATAGGTGATTATTTATGATTATGTGGTTTTACACTATGATTAGTGTTTCCAAAACTATGATATTTTGTTTTAGTTGATAGAGGTAACCATAAGGAACTCGATTAACATTGAATATGATGGAAATTTTCTTGAAGGATTTCAAAATGGGATGATGACTGGAGTAAAGGATATTGTGATCATGCCTAACCAATTATCATGGAACATGATTACCAATGTGCACCTTAACCAACTCTTGGACTCACCAAAGAAGAGAATGGTAGATTTATTTGATACTTTAGGTAATGTAGACCACAGAGGAAAAAAATTTGGTTTCTTATATGTAGGGAATATAGAAAGAATCACTCAACAGAATGTCTCAGAGGGATAGGAAGATTTTATGAATGTAGAAAAGATTGACACAAAGCATGTAATTGTAAATGAAAAACAAAATATCAGTCAATGAAAAGGATTCTAATAATGGTCTTCCTAATGTATCATCAAATATAGATTGTTTTAAATATAGAAATGATGGGAATTATATAAATATATGTACTAAGGGGAAAGCTCGTGAATTAAATCAGTAAGGATGTTTGAGTAATGGTTTTTCTATTAATGATGAAGAGACTATAGATGACTTATGAAACAAAAGAGGTATAAAGAATTAGATGATGAATTTGAGTTAATATTTTTTAAAGGAGATGGTTTGATATATGTATTTATGTGTCATAATTAAAGAATTATAAAATATATAAGTACTATTCATTGTAAGTTTTTTGTTAAGAATTTGAAAGAATATGTTAAATAATTATGATGGATTTGATGAGTGATTCAAAGGCAAGGTGAAATTTTGGTTATGTAAATATAACCTTTAATATATTCCTGGTGTTGAGAAAATAGTGTTTAGTCTAGATATAGGGACAATTGATATAGATAAATTAGTTCATATATAATTGATGACATTGTAACTAATAAAGTATTTTTTTGGAAATGTGGTTAATGTTATCATTGGTTGGGTTTAAAACATTTTTGAATTTAAAGTAAACATCCTAGAATCATTATAAGAAATGAGGAGTCATTTATTTTTTCAATAAGTTTTTATAGTAATTCATGATATTACCATGTTTCAAGAGATTGCATGATTAAGGTATTCATATGTTTGGTATGTGAAATATAATGAGAAATTTTTTGATATATGGTGGTTGAATATTAACCATATTTAGTGAACTTATTTCTAATTTTTTGTATTTTCATCTTTCGGAAGGGTCATAAGGTTAACCATTTATGAAATGGTTTATTTTGAACAATGAATATGGTTTTATATATTAATATATTATTTCTCTATATGAAGATTCATTTATATTAGGAAAATAGTGTTAATCATTTTTTATAAAAATTAAGGATATACACAATGAATTATAATTCTATTTTTGGATCTTATTATCTATTAGGGATTTAGGTATAACAAATTTACCTTCATTTCATAGAGTAAGAGATAAAGTGTAAATTGATCAAGGAATAACTAAAGGATGAAATTGTTGCTATTAATCGAAACATATCAAGTATGTTTATTTTCATATTTTATTATTCTAGATGTAAAATAAATTCCCCAAAAATTAGGAAAATGATCTTCAAATAAATTTTTGTCCAATTATCATATTTTTTTATGATATCAATGTCTTTTTCCACACTTATTTGTTTATGGGTTTTTGGTAGTTAACTTTATTTAGATCACCCACATTATTATGATCAATGATCTTTATCAATATCTATAATCATTTATGTTTTTCTTCATTGTCTAAATCCTCTCTTCTCACAAATGTTCTCCTATATGTAAGCCTATTTATAAGATACTTTAGGAAACCTTTATGTTCCCAACATTTTCTTTTTAAGGGAATTTTTACTATTTATTTTTACGATGTGGGTTTCTATGAATTAATTTTTAAATATTATACATTATATGATCGAGATTAATTTTTAGGGTGAAATTAATTTTAAGTAGGGTATAATAAAACACCCTGAGATTTTGTGAAATTATTATTTTTAAATAGATTTGATATTTTCGATATTTTTTGTGACATAAAATAATGATTTTTATTTAGTTACAATAAAAAATGTGTAATGATTGGATTTGTATCTATTTTATTTTTATAAACTAATTGGGAACATTCTATGATCGGGTGTGGTGACAGAATGAGGTTTTGAGGCCCGGTGTTCTCAGAAAAAATATTTGAATAATGTTCATAATTTAATTTAAAATTCTCAGCTAGAAAAATTTGAACTTTAAAAACTTATAAACGGGTTCCTGAATCAAAAATCTAAGGTCACTGTTGCGTTCAGAACTGCGACTTTACCTTAGGTAGGGCCTAACCTTGACTGGCATGGGTTAATGGTGAAATTAAATTATTGGAAGTCTAAAAGAAGAATAAAATAGACTTAAAAAGTGTATTTTATTTCTTCTTGATGTTTCATAGAGACACAGTGACATCGCGACACCACAACGGAGAAACCCATTTTATTTCATAAATGAAGCATTATGACTACACGACAACGCAGTGACGCAACAATGCTAAAACATGTTTTCTTTATTTAATATCTTTGTGGGGATACATGATTAGATACACAATCTTAGCGAAATCCACTAGAATCTCTAGAGAAGAAAAACATTGGATAACCCTCTCATTAGAAAATGATGAATGCCGATAAGAGGATGGATCATGATCGCTCCCGGATGGATCCTCAATGATGATGAACGTTCTTCACTAATTGATCCAAACCCTAGGTAGGGTTTGAGTTTTAATTTTATCTTCCTCTCCTGTTATGTATCCCTATGACGAGCATAGATTATTCAATAAATAATATATTCCATGTTTTGGGAATTATATGGGTTTGGATGATTATGTTGTAGGTTTTGTTTTAGGGTTTATTCGCGTTTTTCAATTATTTGTACCATAGACAACACATCTTGGTGGTTTTCCAGCTTTACCACCACTAGTAGAGTAGCACATGGTACCCATAGTACCAGAAGAAGAGACGCACAGGTGGAGCTCACTTCATGAGTTTCAATGATAGATACCCCTTATGTTCTGGTGTGATCCTAACTCTCAGGTGGCTATGGACTGGCTTTAGGTGGTGAAAAAGTTTTCTAACAAGTCAGGGCACCAAAAAATTAGATGCTTGTCCTAGCGGTGAGCCTTATACGTGAATCAGTAGGATGATGATGGGATTTAGATTATCTGATCTTATGATGTGGTGACACTTCCGTGGATAGTTTTTTAGACCATTTTTTAGAGAAGGAGTTCTCACCTTAGAAGTTAAGGTCTATGTGTGCTCAAGAACTTCTACAGCCCCATTAGGATGACATGTCAGAATCCGAGTATTCATTAAGTCATACCAATCTGTCTAGGTACTCAATGAATTTGATACATGACTAGTGCTTTAGAGATTGGACCTTCTAGCAAGATGAGTTTGGGTGCATCTGATCGAGAATTATTCCTCTGTGCATTCTTACTTATTGTAGGGTGCTAGAGAAAACCTTTGTGGTTGAAAGTCCCTTGGATGAGCGGATATGGCTAGTGAATGTCAGCAATGGGAAAGCAGGGTTAGAGACCTCAGGAGTATGAAATCGAAGTCAGTATCAGAGATGTGATGTGTGAGATCTTTAAAGATGTGGTACCAAGACAAGGTGTAAGGCCCCAGCCTTAAACATTACATAATCTTGAGTTATGTCATGAATTCACATTGAGTATCTTTTAAAGTTTAGAGTTTTAGAGAATTAATCTGAAATTATTACATTACATCTCAAAATATTACAGAGTGGACACTTTTACTCTATCAAACTATTTTTACAATAATAAAAAACCTTAATTAAAACAAGAATTGTTTTCTTAATATAAATCTTCTTAAATTCTTCCATTCCATTAACCTTACTTATACCCTGTGAAAAAACATTTCAAAAACATGGGATGAGCATAAAAATATCAGTAAGGGTTATAAAATATTGAAAGAAAACATAAGTCCATAAATACATTCAAATCCATCAAACCATACTTTTCAATCATAAAACATATTTTCTTTAAAATACCTCATGAAATCATAAGATTTATGAATAACTCACAGAAATAATAAATCATAAAGGTGACTTGTGGAAACCATATCATACTTAAATTGTAGCTTTCCCAACTATATAGGGAGTTATGTTTGGAATACTCATCACAATATATTCCATAATTCTCTTAGGAGAAACATAAATATTTACCTCTATCAGGTTACCCAGTGCATTGGAGAGCTATCTCAGGCTCACCCGCCCTAGGTTTATCACGGAACCACCCACATATGTAAACTATTCACAAGAACCATAACAAAATCATAACAAATAAAACAAGCATAATGGAAAGATAACATTTCCAAATTTCAATCACAATATATCATTTCAAGATATTGAAATAATCAATGATTTCTTAAAACAATTTTCAATGAAAAACTACATAAAATGGGTATATGTTATTTATTTTCTTTTTAAAAACACTACGTCTTGTAGAGGAATCCAAATATCAAATAACGCTTACGGCGGTGGAAATTATGTTGTCACTACATCTGTCAAAAAGAAAAATTCCCTTTTTCATTTAGTAAAATGATACATAGAAAAATGATTCCATTTTAATGAAATTAAAATTCAATGGTGTTTATACACTATATAAAATAAATTCACTATAAATCAAAATGTTCCTCAATGAAAGTATATTGAGATGAAGTCTCTTATGAAACTTCGGCAGCCTAACGGTGTCACTTAAAAACTTAAAAAATGAATTGATGAGAGAGAAAAGGGTATATCATCACTTGTACATAAAATTTAAATCAATAAATATATATAATAACATATCACAACATAATATAATGGAAATTAAAAGACATAACATAAGATAAGTCTTTGACTAAAAGAGGAGGGTGATAGGTTCCCTTACCTTGTGTCCGACATGTATTGTTCATTATTTGTCTCTCTAAATAATAAACATAAGTTAATTATACTTGATTCAGAACCTTTTTCATGTTTAGTTTTCCTTTTATATCACTTATTTCCCTACCATATAATTATTCATGTTCACATCGGTCTTTTTTACCATTTTCGGTACTTGAGTCAAAAATGAACTTGTAATAATTACAAATTGTCCATGTGGTCAAAAGTCCATTATATTCATAATTATATTAATGATTTAACTATAATATATATCCAGTATATATGTATTTATATCCAGTATATATTTATTTTATAATAGTCTATAACATTTTTATATAAGAAAATTAAATGAACTGCTCATGGAGATGGTAAGTCGTACGTACGCATGAACGCTAATTTCATTTCTTTTTCATTTTTAATGGAATGAAAACTAAAATGATACATATGTATATAATAAATATATTATAATATCTATGTTATATATGTTACATAATTTTATTAATTCCATCCTTTATATGTTCCATGTATAACATGAACGAGTCATATCACTTTAAGGGGGCGGTAGTCAGCACTTCCTCAAATGAAATTATCATATTTATACAACATGAAAAAAATAATAGAATGTTCTAAATGATAATTAAATAAGAAAAAAATCAAATAAATATAATATATTTCATATATAATTTCAGTTCTATCATAATGGGCACCATGAGAGGCAGTATGAGATAATTGAACAATCATCATTTCGTGAGGCAGTAGTTCACCGTCCACAGAAACTATATGTTCGTATCCATTAGATGGAGATTTTTGGAAGATTAGTTTGTATCCTTCTCATAACAAAAACCTAGTATATTTAGGGTAATTTTTCTGATATATAAAAAAATAATAAGAAGATCATAGGCAATGGAGAAGGAAAAATAAAGGAAAGGAACTTGAGAGAAGACGTTACTTTAAATAGGGTAACTTCTTTTGATTTGATCCAAAGGGATATATTGAATTGCCTTAGTACTAGAGAATGGATTCTAGGATGAATAGAGGGATTTTAGGAGCTTATTTAGTCAGAGTTTGGATGATCCAAGGGTGATATAGAGGTGTGATTAAGGGTTATAGGTGATGACCTTTTGTAAGAGGAAGGAGGGCCTCTTTTGGAACGTTTGAAAGTATTGTTTTATTATAAAATTATTTTCGTTTTCAAAAGGTCCAAAAATCATTTAATAATAATATAATATTAATATAAGTTGACATAAAGTCATAAAATAAGAATTGGAGAGTTTTTGGACACTTTTTTATCCTTATCTCTTTTATTTAACCCTTTTTCACTCTGACCGTCTTATCAGGCATTTAACACTTTCAGAATAAAAATAGTTACCAAAAAATTAAAAAAATCCAATTAAAGTGTCATTAATAAAATTTTAGAATTATTATAACCATTTTCCCAAATCATATATTTTTTTGAATTTTATAATATTTTTTATTTTAAAATATGAATTATGTCAATTTGGGCATTATTCATATCTTGACTTTTCAAAAGCCCATAAAAACTTGATTGATTCAAACAAAACAACATTTATACAAATATAACATGTAACTAGAATCCATAAATTTTGTATATTACATAGAAATAAACAAATTAAATTTATTTTAACATTTATAATATCATTTATTTCAATCATTTATTAATGAAGCAATCACTAAACCTTCATTGTGTCATAATTAAATTTATTTATTTAATGTCTAAAAATTATAAATAAAATACCATGATGTAAGAAATATTTTTATCTTTATATTTAATATTTATAGTCTAATATATCACTTATATAATCCCATATAAAAATTGTTTTTCTAAAAGGAATTTGTTTAGGTTATATTTTCCTTAACTTTAAATTAAAAGTAATTAAATGTCATTTTCACACACAAGAGGCTCCATGGAGTCCTAATATCGTCCCAAGTATGGCCATGGTCAGAAATATCTCATCCAATTGGTTTAGTAAATTTGTTAGCGTAACTTAATATCATTATAATATTATTTTTTACCCTTATTTACTAGATTTACCCTTTAATCGTGGTCAATAAAATAATTACTGAACTACTATTCATAATGTCTAAAAATAAAAGTTACCTATTTACAAAATTTTTACCTCTTAATTAAAAATATGGAATCCATTTTTATTAATTGAAAATTAATAATCTTCATAACTTAATTTAAAATTAATTCACATTTTGAAAACCGAAAAACGCGTTTTTAAGAAGTAAAAGCTACTAAAAGATTAACATGTTTTTATATCCAATTTCAAGGTGAAATTACTTCCAATGACTAAAATTGGTTTAAATGATAAAATTATAATATATTTACACTTTATAACCAATTAAAAGGACAATATTTTCATATTAATAAATTATATGAGAAGATAGTTTTGACTTAAAATGCGGTATTTTAAACTATTCCTTAAAAAATAAACATTATCATAAAAATACAAAAAATATACCAAAAGTATATTTTAATGTCCCAATTATAATGAAAAAGTTTATTTTTTCAGTTGGAACATATAAAAGTGATAGAAAATATATTTAAAAAGGGTTCCCCATCAACAAGCGGTAAATCGACCTTTAAGGAATATTATAGTATTCCATGCTTAAAATATGATTCATTCTTATTTTAAGAATATAAAATTTATTAGATAAATGTAAAGACATTTATCAAACATGTGTTATAATAATGTATTTTGTTATTTTCCTTCCCAGCAATATAGCGGCTATGCATTAACTACCATTTAAAATAATATTATTATTATATTATTTTTTGGTATAACTCAAAATTGTGTGAAACATAAGAATTTAAAGAAACATGTTGTTGCGTGTTGAGTAAGATATCAAAAAAAGTGTCATCTTTAACATAAAATTAATATAACATTCAAAATTATTAATAGATATAAAATAGTATTATTCTATAAATACCTAGGTCGTTACATCCTTCTCCTTTTTTGGAAATTGTGTCCTCTTAATTTTAAAATTGGATTCATAAACTTCATTGAAAGTCCCACATCTGAAAAAAAAAGTCAAAAAAATTATCACATTAAAAGTAATATGGATAAGTACAAAGGTCACCTAATATAACACATACTATAATTCCATGAAAACATGGATATAAAAGAGAAACAAACCATCATGTTCCGATGGAGCGTTATATAAAACATGTTTTGGAGAAAGTTAACAAAAATAAAACCACAAACTTGTGATGGGGTAAATGGTATTTGATTCCCCATTAGAAAAAGTAAATGGACAACGTTTTTTGTTTTAGGTTCCTTTTCATAAATTTGGAGAATTTATTTATGAGATTGACTAAGAACATAAATAAACATACTTACTTTTCATGTATACTTTCATCCTTTAATAAATTTCTACCATAAACTCTTATTTTCTCCAAATGATGAGTATTTGTGATGACTTGGTCAAATCTGAAGTGCTGGAATCAACTTCTAGAGAAACACATAATCCAAAAAAATGAACTGTATATTTTCCATATATTTAGATATTAACCAAAACCAAAAAAATGGTTAGTACAAGATCATATTATCCTTAAAAGGATAATACTTTATAAAAATAAATACTACTCTAAATCTTCAAAATGCAATAAACAGTACCCAATGTTCAAAAAATACCATTCAATGCACAATTTTTCTTAAAATTCCTCAATATAATCAAACTAATATTGAAACCCAAAACTCAGAATAATTTAATATCATAGTTTTCTATAGTAAATCTTAACATTTATCTCCAAATAACATCTACTAGTCTTAAAGTCTCATACTTAAGTGTAATTATCCTAATCACATATTCTCCAAGATAGATTAATCATTTCCATAAATAACCCAAATATCAATAAGTCCATAAAAATATATACTCTTCCAAAATAAAATTCCACCATTACTCCTCAATTGAAATTACAAAGTATTTTATTTTCCTTAGGCATATAGTATACCCAAATGAGAAAACGTATTCCAAAAAAATTGTTATCACTTAATCACCAAATCATTTTCTTATACTAAGGTAATCCATTTGATAAAACATGAGATCCCAAATCAACTTATTTTTTATCAATAAAATCATTTAACTAAAAAGAATAATTCATACTAACCAAGGACTTCACATAGGCTAGTGGTAGGAGATGCACCCATTGTTTCCCTTTGGTAGTTGGTTAGATTACCATGGTCTTGCAAGATGTGATGGGTTTTCACCCATCTTACGGGTTGTCCTTTTTTCTAAAACCATATCATTCTTATTAAATTTTAAAATATAAGATAATTTTCTAAAAAATTACCATAACCTGCTTTATCCTCAAAGGTTATCTAATACCTTTCATTTTGGATCCCAAATTTTAATAACCATTAATCACATCAAAACAAAAGATCATATGAACCCCTAAGGTTATCCATTATGTCCACGTAAGAAAAATTAATTTTTACTTGAATAAAATGTTCACGTATCAAACTTCAGGGTCACACATACAAGAAAAAGTCTTCCAAAGTAATCAAATCATCAAATGAGCCTTAATAAATTTAGGAATTTCATCATCATAAAATCTACTAAAAATATTGAATCCCTTATATGTAGACTCCTTACTCATTAAAAATTATTCCTGATCCATTAACCATTATTTTCCAACTTATTCCATAATACTTCTTTCCTACAAACAAAATCAAGAATCATATCCTAAGATTCAATAATGTCAAAATATCAGTTATGAAATAATTGATACATTTCATAGGTCATTGTCAGTTTCCTCATCCTAAATTGGAATGGAATTAGGAATTGGTAAACATATATTTTTAAAATCCTACTAATCTCATTCCGGAACCTTTTTCGTATGAAATCTATATGTATAATGACCATGCACACCACATTTAAAAAATTCAATTGATCCTTCAAAAATAACTTCATTCCCATTCCTGGAGTCAAATGGGGGCTTCCTTTTTCCCTGATAGGTTATTTCTTTATGACCTTCATTTCCATATCTATAACATCTTCTCGTCCCTTTAAATCATTTTACTAGGTGTTTCTTTCCACATCCTTGACACATGGGTTTTCTTAATATACTTACCTCTATTATTATTACCTGAACTTCCATAAGGAATTGTTTATCACATATATGATGCCTTATAATAATCATCAAGGTTCAAGTGGTCAATCATGACTCTAGATAGTTGATTGAGAATAACCACAAGAGTACTCATTTAAGTTCCCATTTCATTCGGTTGCTTATTCAGAACACCTTTATAGTTTTCTTCACATCCATTGTTACTTTGTTTCCTATTGGATCCATCCATTTACTAAAACTAAAAAGGTCAGTGTGAGTGTATATGTAAAATCATCATATAATATCTTATGAGGAGGGAAAATACTAAGATATACTCATTCATTTTATCTTAAACTCGTTCAATTTATCTAAAATAACTATGAATCTTTCTAATATGATAACCATTATGGTTATATCAATTATTCTTAAATAACACCCTAACCTCTAAAGGTATCTAAACCAACATCTGATTCCAACTGTAAGGCCCCAGCATCAAAAATTACATAATCTTGAGTTCTGTCAAGAATTCACATTGAGGATCTTTTTAGGTTTGGAGTTTTAGAGAATTAGGTCGTAACTATTATATTACATCTCAAAAGATTACAAAGTATACACTTCTACTCTATCTAATTTTTTCTTAATAATAATACTCCTTAAATAAAACAAGAATTATTTTCTTGATATAAATCTTATTGAATTTTTTTATACCCTTAACCTTCCTTATAACCTGTGAAAAACATTTCAAAAACATGGGATGAATATAAAAATTTCAGTAAGAGTTATAAAATAAGTAAAGAAAACATTAGTCCATCAATACATATAAATCAATGAAACCATAATTTTAAATCATGAAACATAAGTTATTTAACATACAACATTAAATCATATGATTTATGAATAACACATAGAAATCATAAATCATAAAGGTGACTTGTAGAATCCATATCATACTGAAATTTTAGCTTTTACTACTACATAGGGAGTTATGTTTTGAATACCCATCATACTTTATTCCCTAAATCTCTTAGGAGAAACATTAACATTTACCTCCATTACATTACCCAATGTATTTGAGATCTATCTCTAGCTCACCCGCCCTAGGTTTATCACGGAACCACCTACGTATGTAAACAATGCCCAAGAACTATAACATAATCATAACACATAAAACAAGCATAAAGAAATGATAAAATTTCCACATTTCAATAAAAATATAGCATTTCAAGATATTGAAATAATTACTGATTTCTCAAAACCATTTTTAATACCAAAATATGTAAAAAGGTAATATAGTATTTATTTTCCTTTTAAAAACACTACGGCTTGTAGAGAAATCCAAATATCAAATAATTCATGTGGCGGCGGAAAGGTCATGTTCACCACGTACGTTAAAAAGAAACATTCCATTTTTTGTTTAGTAAAATAATACGTAGAAAAAATATTCTCATTTAAGGAAATTAAATGTAAAAGGGGTTTATACACCATATAAAAGAAAGTCGTGCATAAATCAAAATATGCCTCACTGAAAGGATATTGAGACGAAGTCCCTTACGAAGATTCGGCATCCTAACGGTGCCACTTAAAAATTTAAAAAATGAGTTGATGAGAGACAAAATGGTATCTAATCACTTGGACATAAAATGTATATAAATAAGGATATAGAAGAAAATATCCCAACATAATATAATGTAAATTAAAATACATAAGATAAAATAATTCTTTGACTAAAAGAGGAGGGTGAAAGGTTCCCTTACCTTGTGTCCGACTTGTCTTGTTCGTTCTATATCTCTATGAATAATAAACTTAAGTTAATTATACTTTCCTAAGAACATTTTTCAATTTTATTATTCGTTTTATATCACTTATTACGCTACTGTATAATTATTCAAGTTCATATGGGTCTTTTTGTTGATGTTCGGTACTTGAGTCCAAAATGAACTTGTTATAATAACAAATTGTTCATGTGGTCAAAAGTCCATTATCTCCAAAATTGTACTCATGATTTAAATATAATATACATCTATTATATATTTTTTGAGATCCATTATATATTTATTTTATAATATTCCATTACATTTTCATATAAGAAAATGAAATGCACCGTCCATTGAGACGGTAAGTCGTATGTACGCTTGAATGATACTTTCATTTCTTTTTCATTTTTAAAGTAATGAAAACTAAATGATAAATAGGTATATTATAATTCCCGTATAATATATATGTTATATATGTTATATAATTTCATTAATTCCATCCTTTATACGTTTCATGTATAGCATGAATCAGTCATATCAATTTGAGGGGGCGGTAGTCTGCACTTACTCAAATGAAATTATTGTATTGATACAACATGAAAAGAATAATGTTATGTTATAAATGATAAATAAATAATCATAGAGATAAAATAAATAAAATATATATCATTTTTAATTTTTTTTTCCATCATAATGGTCACCATGAGAGGCGATAGGAGATAATTAAACAATCATCATTTTGTGAGGCAGTAGTTCGTCGTCCATAGAAACAGTATGTTTGTATCCATTAGATGGAGGTTTGTGGAAGTGTAGTTAAAATAATTATCATAACAAAAACATGGTATATTTATGATACTATTTTTGTTATATAAACAAATAATAAGATGATCATAGGTAGTGGAGAATGAAAAATAAACGAAAGGAACTTGAGAGGAAACGTTACCTCGAATCGGGTAACTTCTTTTCATTTGAGCCAAAGGGGTCTCTCAAATTGACTTATTCTAAGGGTAATAATTCTAGGAGGAATATAGGGATGTTTGAATCTTATTTGGGTAGATTTTGGACGATCTAAGGGGGCTGGAGAGGTGTGATTAAGTGTTACAGGTGATTCCCTTTTATAAGAGGGAGGAGGGGATCTTTAGGAATGTTTGAAAGTATTATTTTATTATAAAATGATTTTAGATTTCCAAAGATCAAAAACTCATTAAATTATAATATAAGATTAATATAATTATAAATAAATTCATCTAATAGGAATTGGATAGGTTTTGGATAATTTTCAATCCTTATCTTTTTTATTTAACCCATTTTTACTCTTACCATCTTATCAAGAATTTAACAATTTGAGAATCAAAATAGTTACCAAAACAATAAAAATATCCAATTAAAGAGTTATTAATATAATTATAGACTTATTATAACATTTTTTCTAATCTTATGTTTTTTGAAATTTTATAATATTTAATAAAATATTTTATATTTTCAAATATGAATTATGTCTATTTAGACACTATTCATATCATTGTTTTTAAAAACCCATAAAAAATTTATTGATTCAAAAAACTTCATTAATACAAATATAACATGTAACTATCATCCTGAAAATATTTGTATGACATCAAAATAACCAAATTAATTTTATTTTAACATTTATAATATAATTTATTTGAATCCATTATTAATGAAGCAATCACTCCATCATCATTATGTCATAATTAGATTTATTTATTTAATATCTAAAAATTATATATAAAATACCATGAAGTTTGAAATAATTTTATATTTCTATTGAATATTTATAGTCTAAAATTTCACTTATATAACCCCATATAAAAATTGTTTTACTAAAAGATATATGTTTAGGTTATACTTTCCTTAACATTAAATTAAATGTAATTAAATGTCATTTACACACACAATTGGCTCCATGGGGTCCTAAAATCGACCCAAGTATTCCCATGGTCAGAAATATCTCAACCCATAGGGTTAGGAAACATGTTAGGGTAATTTAATATTATTATAATATTATTTTTTACCTTTATTTACCAGATTTACCCTTTAACCATGGTAAATAAAATAATTATTGAAGTTATTATTCTTAATGTATAAAATTAAAATTAAACTATTTACTAAATTTGGAGTTTTTTATTACCTATATATAATCAATTTTTTTATATTCAAAACATAGAAGTTTCAGAAGTTAATTTAAAATTAATTCCCATTGTCAAAACCAAAAATCTTGTTTTTATAAAGTTAAAACTACCAAAAGATTGACATGTGTTTATATCCAATTTCAAGGTGAAATTAATTCAAATGACAAAAATTAGATAAATGATAAAAATATAATCTAATTAAACTTTAAAACTAATTAAAATTACAATCTAATCATTTAAATAAATTAGATGAAAAGACAGTTTTAACTTAAAATGCAATATTTTGACTATTCATTAAAAAATGAACTTTATCAAAAAATACCAAACAATTACCCAAAGTAAATTTTAATATTCTGGTTCTAAATAATAAGTTTATATTGTTAAATGAAACATATAAAAGTGACAAAAACTATATTTAAAAAGGTTTCTCCATCAAAAGGTGATAGATCGACCTTTAAAGAATATTCGAGTATTTCATGATTAAAATTAGATTCATTCTTATTTTAATCCTCTAAAATTTATTGAATAAATGTAAATACATTTTACAAACATGTTTAATAATAATTTAGTTAGTTATTTTCATTCCCAGTAATACAACGACTATGTGTTAACAACCGTTTAAAATAATAATATTATTATATTATTTTTCAGTACAACTCAAAGTTGTGTGCAACAAAAGATTTCAAAGAACCTATTGTTGTGTGTTGAGTATGCTATCAAAAAAAGTGTCCTATTTAAGATGAAATTAATATCTTATTAAAAATTATTAATATATATGAAAAGGTATTATTCTATAAATATATGGTTCATTACACAGGGGATCTTTAGATTAGGGATCATAAGGTGAGTCTTTTTGTCCTGGAAGGAGGCAATTCTTTTAATTTGAAAGATGGAAAAATATCACCAGATATTGTCCAGAACATCGTACTAATGTCATGGAAATTGTGTATGGACTATTTAGGAAAATATAGATAAAGGAAAAGATGGATCTTCATGGTGGAAGATGTGGTAGGGAGCTGGGAAAGTAATAGGAGGTGGTATTGATTTTGGCATGTTACCGCCACCACCCCCATTTGTTTCAAATTAGGATTAGGGAGTTAGAGGAAAAGGGAGGGGACAACAGTATGTGTTCGAGGCATATGATCCAAGGGCTCCAAAAAAATTATTTGAGGTACGGTTTGTGTCTACTCTTAGTTGGTGTATTAATAGAAACGAGTGATAATCATTCTTTCTTATCACGAATCTTATTCAAGACCTGTAGTTTCAACTTATACCATTAACATGACCATTATGTATGGAGATACCTATTCGATGAGACTCGATAATTACACTTATGTTGACAGTGTGATTTGACACTTGGGGAGGGAGTTTCAGTTGGAACATCTTGGTGGAAGCATCAAGCCCTTACGACATCATTCTTAGTATGGATTGATTATCGACAGTCCATGCTCAGATTGACTATTTTATGAAAAAGGGCATTGTATGTACATAGATATGGAGTTGGATTTTCCCTGGTCATTGAGAAAGTAAACCTAATAAGTGTGTGATGCACTCATGCATAAGAGTTTTCATCTGATCACTCATGAGTTTGCTAGCCTTACCATCGGAGTAGTTGAGGTTATGAGTTTTCATATTTCCAGAAGTTGTGGTAATGTTCGAGGAAGTCTTCCCAAAAGATGTTTTAGAATTACTTATTCATAATAAGATAGACTTCTATATTTATTTACACCCTGGAATGGCACAGATATCAGTATCAGTATGTCGGATGGCTTCTCTAGAGCTTCGTTAGGTGAGGGTTTAGTTGGAGGACTTTCATAGGAAGGTTTTAGAAAGACCTAGTTTTTGAGGTTGTGTGTGGATTACAGATGATATAACCATGTGACCATAGAGAATTAGTAACCACTACCAAGGATTAATGACCTCTTCGATTAGTTGAGATAGATTTTCACGAGCACCCTGATCTTGCATTTTCTAGAGGTGGGAGTCGAGTACGTAGTGTTCAACGATGAATAAGGGACTTCACATGGTTGTGTCCTAATGTAGAGGAAAGCGGTGATTGGCTATGATTTTCTCTAGTTGAGGCCACATGAGTAGAACTATGTGTCCCATGATCTTGAAATGGATATGGTACTCTTCATATTTAATATGTGTCTACACTACCTGATTGGCGAGCTGTTTATCATCTACTCTGACCACTAAAGTCTCATGTATATATTTTCTTAGAAGGATTTGAACATGATAAGGAGGTGATGGATATAGTTCCTCTAGTAAAATAACTTCAAACTTGTCTATACTCTTTGGAAGGGGAATGTAGTGGCGGAATAACTCAGCAGGAGGTCCAGCTTTCAGTTGTTGAGTGACACATTGGTGTAGTTGGCCACACTGCATATTTCCTTTAGGGATGGTGATGGAGTAGATTACCTTTAGTTGATGTTTCTCACCCCTACACTCTTACATAAATTCATGGAGTCATAGATTGGGGAAATTTACTATGATACCCGACATGCTCATTTTTCGATAGGGCTAGCCCCTGATAGATATTTTAATTGTTGGGATCATGGTGTTCTCTTTAGAGGGTTCATAGTTGTGTGAGTGGAATTGAGATAGGATATTATGAGGGAGTTTAACAGATCACTTTTTTTGGTACATATAGGTGTGGAAAAGATGTACCAATATCATTGATGTTAGTTCGGGTTTCCAGGGGTGATGAAGTTGGTAGCGTATATCATTTCTCGATGCCTCACTGGTCAAAAAGTGAAGGCAGAGCGTTAGATTCCAGTAAGATTCACACATCCACTTGAGGTTCTAGAATTTTAGTGGGATGAGATAACAATAGACTTTGTGATGGGTTTCCTATGCATGTCTAGGGGGCATGATACCATCTGGGAGATCATTGACCAACTCACCAAGTCAGTCCACTTCTTACCCATCCAGGAGAAGAGTTCAGTAGAGATCATAAAACACCTCTATATGAAGGAGATAGTTTATCTTTATTGAGTGCCTTCGACGATCATTTCAAATCATGATCCTCCTTTCACATCCTAAATTTGGATAGGGTTGTAGGAGGCTTTCAAGACTCAGTTTCACTTTAGCATGACATTTCATCCCCAAACGGATAGCCAGATAGAGAGGGACATCAACGTTTTAGATGATATGCTAGGTGCTTGCATCTTGGACTTTGCCTATGGTTGGGGGGATCCCCTACCTCTATTTTATTTTGCATAAAACAATATCTTTCACTCCACCATTGGTATGGAACTATATGAGGCCATGTACGGGTGAACTTGCAGATCACCACTATGCTAGATGGCCCTAGGGGAGTCATTACTCATGGGTCCATAGATGGTACAAACTACCACAAATAAGGTGCATACCATCAAGGAGAGGATTCAGAATTCACATATAATATAGAATTAATATTCTAATATGAGACAGAGTCCCTTTTAGTTTGAGGGGGGAAACCATGTTTCTTTGGGTCTCACCTCGACGGGGTCTATGGAGATTTGTCCAAGATGAAAAGTTATCTCCCAGATACATCATCCCTTTTCAGATTCTGAGTAGATTTGGTGAGGTAGAATACCACCTAACTCTACCCCCACAGATGAATCAGGTGTATGATTTCTTTCATGTGTCGTAGCTGAAGAGGTATGTGCATGATCCATCACACGTCATTGACTAGGGTGATCTAGAATTTGATAACGGGGCGACTTTTGCGGAGTACCTAGTGGACATAGAGGATCGACTAGAGCAGATCCTTTGTTGGTGATTGATTCCCTTGGTGCATGTTTTGTGGCAGTATGGTAATCTCCTAGAGAGAACATGGGAGTGGAAGCCTTAGATTCATGCTCAATATCCTAATCATTTTATTGAGAATCCCCTGTTTTGGCTTTTGGGGATATAAATCCCTATGGTGGGAAGAATGTAATGACTCATATTTTTCTCCAGTTTTTTTTGGTAAATTAATTTGGAAAATTATGTGACTGGGCACTAAGAAGTCATGAGATTCTAAGGCCCAGTGTTCCTGAAACAAATATTTTAATAATGTTTAGTTTTTAATTAAAAATGCTCGGGTAGCTAATATTGAACATTAATAACTTCTAAACAGTTTCATGGATCAAAAATCCAATGGCACTGTTGCATTTAGAACAACGACTTTACCTTAGGTAGGGCCTAACCATGGCTGGCATTGGTTAAAGTTGAAAGTTCAATGTTTAAAGTGGGAATAAAATAAATATAAAAATATTATTTTATTTTTATTTTTGTTTTTATGTTTCATAGAGATGTCACGACACTACAACGCCATGATGGGGTAGACCATTTTCTTTCATAAATGAAGCAGTGTGGTGACGCTGCAACATAATGATGCTGCTACACTGGAACATGTTTTCTTCATTTAATAACTTGGTGGGGATATGGGATTAGATTCACAATCTTAGTGAAATACCCTAGAAGCTCTGGATAAGAAAAGAAATGGTGAAACCTCTCATTGGAAAATGACGAATGATGACGAGATAACTGGCCAATATCACTTATGGATGGATCCCCGATGATGATGATTGTTCTTCGTCAATAGATACAAACACTAGGTAGGGTTTGAGTTTTATTTTGATCTTCCTCCCTTTTTATTTAACCCTATGATGAGGTTAGATTAGTCAATTAACTAGATAATCCACAGATCAGGTGTTATGCTGGTTGGGCTGATTATGTAGGGGGTTTGTTTTGGGATTTATCCATGTTTAGAATTTATTTGTTTTCACCATCTGTTTCTTTAATTATAACATGGACGGATTGAGGCTGACACGAATGAGGCCTTGATCCATCCACTTTGGGTGTTACTATGATCATCCCTCCCCATGTTCGTCATTCTTCGTACTTTTTGTGATTTGATATGGAAAGTTGAAATTGTGATAACTTTTGGCAGCGGCTCTGACCCTTCCAGGTGTGGCGGGATATAGTGAAACTGCCAGTGGGGTGGCCAGTGGTAGAGGCGACACTGGCCTAGTGAGATGGTCAGGTCGGGTGTACCCATCAGTAAAACCACCATCTTGATGTCTGGTGATAGTGGCATCCCACGGTCTAAGAGGGATCATGGTTCTGGGATGGCCCGCAGTGGGTGGGCTGTAGGTGGCCTCAGACAAGGCAGCTGGTACGATGGCCGGAAGCAGGTAGAGGGAGGAGGCTGTAGGAGTGGAGGAACGCGTCTTGGCATAGCAGTATTAGATCAGGGCAGTGGCTGCATCACGCAGCTAACCGCGTTGATCGGAAGGCCCGTGGAAGCTAGTTGGAGGTGGGTGACACAAAGCCATGTGATCGGTTGACCGCATAGACCTAGGAGGTGCATAGACAATAGGTCACATCCAGTGGAGGTGGGTAGGCTCATGTAACATGGGCTAAGCTGGAGAAACCAGGTTTCTCTATTGATATGGTGGGTTAGACTGTAAAGCCCAACGGGCTGGTTTGGATCGGCCCAAACTAGGTCAAGTTGGACCCTTTTTACAAAAAAAGGCCATAACTTTCAAATTAATGGTTTGTTTGAAGATCTATCTATGGTGTTGGGACCATTACAATGAGGATGTACATTTGAGATGTCTTGGTGGGTTTTTAGTATGGATTAGTGTAGGTTATGATTTTCCCTTTGTTGTTTCCTTGAGGGTTCAATGCGGCATTGTGTCCACATCACTGTACAACAATCCCTTCTAGAGGCCATGTCCCAGATAGAGTTGTGGCATCCCTCCATGGGACTGGATAAATCCTCTATCACCATTGATGGATTTTTATGGGATTTTATGTGACTTCAGAGTGAAGGGAATTAATCCTCCATCTAGTAGACCATAATGATAAAGTTCTTGGTATTCTCAGTGGATAATACCCTATGTTTCGTGCCGAATTGGTTGGGTTTTCAGTATCATTTGATAAGAATATATTACATTGTAGATTAATATAGATTGGGATATCAGTATTCTCTTTGAAGAATCCCCTCTTTGTATATCATGATATTGAACAGTGTATTCCAATTTTTGAAGGGATTAAATTAGTAGTACCAATTTGTAAGAGTCCCCAATGACATCAAGGCTCAAGGAGTGAGTTCTCCCAGAATGAGCATCCCTCGAGTGGAATCGGCGGCAGATGATTGGTTGTGACTTAACTTCTTTAGCATGTAGTTAGTTATGAGTATATCTCGATATTTTTGGTAAATGAGTTATATGCATATACCTATGTATAGATGATTTTTCATTACATTGTGGTTTTTCTTTTTTGGTTTTAGGGAGTCCTACTGAGTATTGTTTTACTCACCCCTACATGTGCTTTTCCCGCAAAAGTTGTTTATTGTACAGATGATCGGAGCTTTGACGAAGTCTAGGGTGTATAGGACTAGGTGGTTCCCAGTGATGTCAGATAGATGAGGCATACTCCTATAGATTATGGCATCTTCCCTTCACCCACCCTTCAAGTAGGGTTTACTACGGATGAGTTTCAGGTGCTTGTGTTTTTCAGTTGTTTTTAGTCTTTCTTTTGGTGGTCTTGTATTCCAACCCATTTCACCTCCTTAAACTTTACTTTCCTTTTATACTATGGTTTTGGTTTATATCTTAGTGGTATGCCTATTTGTTTACTTAGTATTTTTAGTTTCATCATTTTTTATTCGAGACGTGTTCATATGTACTGGTACTTAGGAAAATGTCTCACATTTGTGGGATATGCCTACTCAGTGCTAGTCACCAGCGTCTAGCCTATGGGATGCAGGCTTGGGGTAGTCACAGCACGGGCCCCTCTAGGATGAGTCATGAAACAAAGATTTTATCTTGTGTTATATGAAAATCCCTGTTTGTGTTTTGTTATACACAATATTGATTTTATCTTCATTACACGCAACACTGATTTTAAACAAAACATGTCGTACAATTAAAATATTATTATTTAATATGATAGTTATAACCTAGCTATTCAAATGTAGTGTATGAAGAGGATTAGCTAAATTATAAAAACATGGTTTACACATGTATATATAATGAATTATTTGGAGACCAATTAATTAATAATGAAAATAAATACTATTTTAAAATAAATGAATTCTTTTTCAAAAAAAATTATTCTTTAAAAAATAATGTGTTATACCTCAAAAAAATAAAATAAAACTAATTTTTGTGAATTATTTTAATGAAATTTATATAGTATGTACATTCAATAAACTATTTAAAATTCATCTTATGTGTTTTCTAGATAATATATAAGAATAAATCATATTTTATTCTAAAAACATTATAATTTCTAAGAAGTGGTTTTATCTCCTTTTTATAGAGCACTTATTTTGATCTTTTCTATATTTTGTGTGACATGAAACACTAATTTTGTCTTGTGTTAAAAGAAACATAAATTTCAGCTTTCATTACATGAAGTAATAAGTTTTTATTGTGTTAAAAACATTACTGAGATTATCTTTCATTACATTCATCACTGAGTTTAAATGAATCTTTTTATACAATTAAAATATTATTATTTAATATGGTAGATATAACCTAGCCATTCGAATAGCAGGTATAAATAGGATTAACAAAATTATGAAAAAATTACTTAAACATATATATATAATTAATTATTTTTTGACCAGTTAATTAATAAGTAAAATAAAAACAATTTTAAAATATTTGTAATTTTTTCAAAAAAAACATTTTTTTATGGAAACCAATGTTTTCTAACTCAATAAAATAAAAAAACTAATTTTATTGAATTATTTTAATGAAATTTTTATATTATATATATTATTTTAAATTTTAAAAATCCAACTTATGTTTTTTCTATAAAAGATATAAGAATAAAACCAATTTTATGCTTAAAACTGTATTTTTTCCAAGAATTAGTTTTTTCGCCATTTTAAGGAGAACTTATTTTTAATCTAAATTCTGAATATTTTAAGAATTCAATTTGATAAAGTAAAAAAAATTAAATTGGAATATCATAATTATATTAGGATAATGTTTTTGTATTTTTATAAAAAATTTCAATTTTTGATGAAAAGTGAAACAAATATTAATTTTAATTCAAAAACAACTTTTCATTTTATTTATTTATAAAGAAAAATTATAATTTAAAATTAGTTTTAAAGTTAAATTAGTTGAATAATACATCCATTAGTCAAATGTATAATATTTTAATCTATTTAATATTTAATTTTGATATAAAAACAATATAAACTTCTGAATATTTTCCCTTTAAAACATTGTTTTCTTGTCGCTTCTCAAGGATTAATTTTAAATTGAATCTTTTCACTTATGTGAGTGTTAATTGGGAAAATGGATTCACTATTTTTAATCCTAATAATTTAAATTATCTATTAATTTCAAATTTATTTTTGACCAAATGAATAGTGAATGTAGAAAAAATTAATTATCGCTGTTAAGGTAAAGATGTGTTTATTAGGGGGTTAAACTAAAAAAGATATAGGTAAAAATAACCATTTTTTTCTAAAAACTATTTTATGGAAATATTTAAACCATTACCCCACTAAGGTTTTATAATGGTACATTTTGGACACTATAAATATGAAAAACGTGGAATCACTCAATTCATTACAAAAATACCAAGTGTGTCCTAACCCCCACTTATAAAAGGTGACCCACTCTCCTCTTTTATTCACACATTCACACCCATTTGTTTGTCCAATAACTCCCCAAATTACTTTAAAAATTAAATCCCCTAATCCTAGTATCATTTTTTGTTATAAATCCAATCGAGGAAAACTTTAGTGAAAACCTAAGTATAGTACTCAAAGAAGAGGTAATGTTCTTCAACGAGCATCTTTATTTTATTTATTTATCCACCTACTTAAATTATTATTATATTATGATTATATAATAACCTCATTATATTAAATATACTTATATTTCATTATGTAATGGTTTTTAATTTAAACCATCTCTACTCTCATCAAATGGGTTATGAAATCATTGTTCATGTGTACAACAAACAACTTCCTCGCAAACCGATGTCATTCGTTTTTGCACTACCACCTTTAAGTGATATAAATAATGATGGATACATTTTTTATATATTATATTTATGATTTTATTATTTTATTATTATTATTTAGTTATTATATCTCACATACCTTCATACTCTCCGTTTTGCGGGAATACGATTACGTCGCCCATGTGTACGGTGAACTAGTGTCTCACGAAGTGATGTGATTCATTCATACTTTATATAGAATTTATTAATGATGGATTTAAAGAAAATACTGGATATATATTACATAAAACTTATTATATAATTATATTATGTCATTTATGTTACTTTCATTTAATCCGATAAGAAAATGGAAAACGTGTTCTTGTGTATGTACGGTCTATCATCTCCACAAATGGTGCATTTAATTTTTTATATCTCTATATATTATGGATTAATATAAAAATATATATATATATATAATAAATATTAAATTTATATCGTGGTTAAAAAAAATTATAAGATGAAACCATGATCAAATTAGGAGGACAGTAAAGAATAATTCAAAACATACACGAAATACAAGGCAGTTTTTCCATAAATGTGACTTTAACATGGAATTGTTAATAAAAGGGTAATAAAAGGTCATAATAAAACCATATGGTATGATATATGTGAATATGGTTATGTAATATATGTTTAAGAAAGTTATATTTACTATAAAATATGTTTGTACATGTATGATTGAAGTTAAGACTTGTGGTATGGTATTTTCGTCTCACTTTTCTACTTCTAGGAGACACATGCCATATTCACAACCAATTTCATTTATTTCGTGTGTATACATCCCATGAATGTATTTTAATATTATTAAACATATAAATATTTTGATTTTCATATCCATTTTAGGATCTCTCTTTAATGTCGTTTACGGTTTAAAAGTTAACAAATCGGTAAGGATTTTATCCTCAATTTTCCATTTTGAGAAAAACACACCTATATTCATTCAAAAGGTGTATATACTTCAAATTTTACATGTAATACCCTGAACATATTCATCATAATAATATTTTAGTTTTCATATAGTGTAATTACTTCGTGTGTATTTTTTTTAATGTTTCTAAAGTGGTAATAGTTTTATGTTCTATTCTCATTGTTTATCGGGATTGTTTATCATTACGCTTCCAATGATGAAATATTATGATATATATCACAATAAACTCATGAATTGTATTCTAAAATGGTTATTTCGTGAGAATATATGTTTTAACTTCATTTTCCTCTCTTCATGTACTCAAGATTTATAAAATAATCTTTCTACGAAAAATCATCTTTTCCGTCAAAAACACTAATTCTTTCAAAATCATGTTTTATAAAAATGTTTTAAAATATTTTTTTCACATTTCATTAAATGAATTATTAATTAAAATTTTAACCATGTTTATATTTTTAAAAAACTTTTTAAAAGGAATATTTATGTCATTTTCAAAAATAATTTCCGTTTGGATTTTACTGAAAATGTGAAAGGAATCATTATTTTAACTTGTACGATATAAACAAAAATTACTATCATCAGAGAAATTACTTTATTTTATGATTAATTTATATTTTTTAAAGATTATCTTCAAATGAAAGTATTTTTAGAACATTTTAGATTTTAAAAATGTGTTTTTCTAATAAAAAATATTATTTTCCTCATGAAATTTTTTAAATAATTTTTAAAGTATTTATTTATATTATTTCTTGGTTATTTTAAAATAAATGGATCATAAAAAAGGTTTTATGTTTTAAAAATGATTTTTAAATAAAATATATTTTCCTCAAGTAATGTTTTAATTGATATTTTAAAATTATTTATCTTCTATGATTACATCCTTTTGTGTTACCTATGCCTTACTGAGGATATGATCTGAGGATACCATTCATATTCTTTATATGAATGGTTTATATTTTGATGGAATGATATTTATGAAACCCATTTCTATTTCACAAGTTAAACCATGAGGAAATTCTTACAAAACACACTTCTTTCTGTAATGACCCACTAATTCTCATTGGCCTGAGAGTACAACGAGTCATTACTAGGCCTTAAGCGATATCCCCAAGATGAAAAATGCTAGAAATAAATGTCGAAGGGTTTCAAATACACATGGGGGACAATTTACCATTTAAGAAATAAACCAATAAACCTACCAACTATAACCAAACATTCAATATATTATGTATGAAAAAATGGAAGACAACTCAACAACTTCATCAATCTCAAAATCACATCAAATTAAGAAAAGGCATAAAAACAACCTAGTATAAAAGTACATAGCGGATAGACTACACAAAACTCTCCAAAGGCCTCAAGATTACATGCTCCATAAGCTCTAAGCTCAAAAATCTCTGAACAGCACAAACATCATGAGATAGTGCTAAACACGTGTGAAATATTACCTTGTCCTTTCTCCTAGAAGATATCATCTGCAAAAGTACCAAAGTGCCAAAGCAGGGGTGAGTATAAAACACAGTAGGTTTTCCCAATGGATTCCATACTCATGCCACTAGGATAGAAGAGTTAGCAACAATTATATAGAAATTTTATATAAAATAAATTCTTAAAAATAATTTATAACTAAATATAAACAAGTTTCCAAAACCATTCATTTCCCAAAAGATACAATTGTAATTAAAACCAATTTTCCCAACAAGATATTATTCCAGAAAAATAACTAAACAATATTTACAACCATTTCACAATATCCCTTTATCAGCATACCCAACCATTCCTCAAAACCCATGAAACCAACTAAGCATTCTATGTTATGATAGTTCCATACTCATGAGTAGTTTCTTAATGATCTACCAAGTCTTCACAAGGTAATTGTTTCCCATGTGCCATTAACCCTTTGGCACCAAGAACAAGGTCATATTTCAACCAAACCCTGTGTATGAAATTCCCATTTTCCATTAAACCTTTGGAACTGAGAACAAGGTCATATTTCAACCAATACCTATATATTCAACCTGAAAAAACACCACATATTCCCAATTTTCATTCAAAAACCACCCTTTTAGTAAAAAATCTTTTTATTGATAACCATTTCTGTCAAAACAATTACAATACCAAACTATTTCAATTGCAACCCATATCAATAAAACTCTATTTTTATTGAAAACTATTGATAATGAAAATATATTTTTCCTCAACCATTTAAAAATTCTAGAAAATCATTAATTTAAAATCATCATTTTAAATTAATTAATCTAAACCCCCTTTTTCACAACTATTCAACAAGATCATGCAATTTCACAAAAACAATAAATCATCACAAATGAAGATTTTTTCATGCATTTAAAAATCAATAAAATAATTTGAAGTTAATACAATCAATTATAGAAAGATTATATGAGATTGAATCCACCTACATTGAAGGTTTTGATGAAGCATTGACAATAGACAAAGAACGCAAAAGAAAGTGGGTCGATTCTCCAAGAACGGACTTAGTTATCTTATCCTAGAAAGATCATAACTAAACATTGAACTATTTGGAATCCAAAAGTGATCATATAACCACAATAGGTTCATATTTGAGAAAGAATAGAGATCATACAAATAGATCTAATCAGATCTAATAAACGATGAAAAATTTGGAAAGAATGGTGACATGCCTCAAGAATCGGACTCGAAATCACCCAGGGAAGGATCTGGAATGGATCCATCTCATATGGGAGGACTTCTCCAACCTTCTAGGGAGTTTAATATAAAAATAGGGGCGTTTTGAATCAAAAAAAAATATATAGAGCAAAACGAGTAAGCTCTAAGAAAATTGGATCTAGATTTGACCTCTGTGCAATGTTTGACCACACGGTTTGGGCCAACCATGTATGGATCATGAGAACTTCCTTTTAGTACCAACACTACTTATAAAACCACAAAACTCTCCCATCCTTCACCCTTACCCTTTTTATGGAAACACATTTTTTATGGAAACATCCCACTTTATGGAAACACCCCACTTTATGGAAATAACCCCTTTTATGGAAACAACCAACATTATGGAAACACCCAAATTTATGGAAACTATTTGTTTTATGGAAACTCTCTATTTTATGGAAAATTTCTTTTAAAGATACACAAATTAAAAATTGTGAGGAAAGATGTTATGTAGCTAAAACTGGGGGTACTACATTCTCCCCACCATTGGTCATTTCGTCCTTAGAAAGTAGAAAACCATCACTGGCCAAAAAAGAGTTCTGACCACTGCTATTTCATTTCCTTATCACGTTCCCAATTCTCTTACTAAATCTGACCATGTTTCCATAAAACCCACACTAGGTTGGTGCTTTCCCAACGCAGGACTTTCTCTTGTCTATCCATGATCTGCACTGGTATATGTATCAATGATGCATCCAATTCTAGCTCAACGTGGTCCCATATGATCACATGTTCAGGATGAGGGTGATACTTTTTCAACTGGGATACATGGAACACATTATGCACCTAACAAAACCATGGTGGTAATTCCAACCGATATTCCACCTCTCTAACTCATTCCAATATCTCAAAAGGTCCAATGTATCTAGGAGATAACTTTCCATCCATCCCGAAGTGACGATGACCAAGCCTTGTAGAGAACCTCAAGAAGACATGATCACCCACAGCGAATGACAACAGTATTCAAATGTAATTTGTATAATATTTCTGATGACTCTGAGCTGTCTCCATCCTTTTTCTAATCAACTAGATCTTCTCTATTGTTTCTTGGATAGGACTATTCCTGACTAGTGAAGTTTCGCACATTTCCCCCCAGTATAGTAGAGAACAACAAGGATGCCAATACAATGCTTCAAACGGAGCCATGTGTATCGAGGAATAATAGATGTTATTGTATGAGAACTCCACAAAGGGTATATGATCCTCCCATGATCCACCAAAATCTATTAAACAAGCCTAAAATATGTCTTTCAATGTTTGTATCATCTACTCAGATTTCCCACCCTTCTATGGATGATACGTCGTGCTCATAGTCAACTAAGTCCCAGGGGCTTGCTGTAAGGATTTCTTGAAACAAGTTGTGATCCTTGGATCTCTATCTGATACTATTGACACTGGTACACCATGCCTCTTTACCGATTCATGGATATAGATTTTTGAAAGATCCTCCACCATATGATTTTCACGTATAGGTATGAAATAGGCTGACTTGGTTAGATGATCCACTATCACCCAAATGGCATCGTGTTTTTGGACTATTATTGGAAGACCTGTAACAAAATCTATTGCTATCTGATCCCATTTCCACACTTGTATGGGAAAATATTGTGAAATACCATCTCGTCTCTGATGCACTACTTTTACCTGCTAACAAGTTAGGAATCGCGAGATGAACTCAGACACCTTCCTTTTCATGTCGCTCCACCAAAAATGTGTATCAAACATCTTATACATATTATGTGTACCTGGAAGTACATCCCATCTTGAATAGTGGTAAGAATGAAGTAGTTGTTATTGAAAAACCATAGGTACAGCCATCCGATCTCTGAAACACAAAACTGAACCCCCATCAAGTTTCCATCCCTCAATGGTCTCCCCACCATTGAGTATTGAACATACAACTAGACATTCTGCATAAGATGTTTGTGCCTCTTTGATAAGTTTTACTAAATTAGGAACATGCATAGCTGAAAATAAAAATACAACATCACCTTGGTCTTCACATTCAACAAGCATGTCAGCGATAACCTACATCAATTTCCATTCATCAAAAGCTTCTTTCGCCAACTAAGCATATGACTTTCAAGTCAATGCAACTGCCACCAAATTTTCTTTCCCCGTTGTGTACATCAAGTCAAATTCAAAAGTTTAGAGATACTCTATCCATCTCCTTTGCCTCAAATTCAAATCTCACTATGAGAAAATTTGTTTCAAGATTTTTTGATCCGTAAACACAGTAAATTTCTCACCAAAGAGATAATTTCTCCATATTTTTAAAGCATGGAAGACTAAAGGTAAATCCAAATCATGTGTTGGGTAATTATTCCCATGCACCCTCAACTACTGTGAACCATAAGAAACCACATGATCTCTTTTCATGAGATCATAGTCCAACCCTGATCTTAAAGCATCACAATACACCACATACCCATGTCCTGATTCTGGAAAGATCAAGATAGGTGATGATGTAAGCCAAACATTCAATTCTTGTAAATACTTCTGACACGCCTCTTTCCATTGTAATGGAGAATTATTATTTTTCAGAGCTGTAATTGGTGAAGCTAGTATAAAGAAATCATGAACAAATCATCGTTAGTAACCAGCTAATCCAAGAAAACTTCATATCTCAAAAACATTCTTCGGTGGTTTCCAAGAGATAATGGCTCCTATCTTTTCAGGGTCAATAGAAACACCTTTCTCAAAAATTACATGGCCAAGAAAACTTACTTCTTGTATCCAAAAATCACACCTTGATAATTTCGCATAAAAACGATGATCTATTGGGATTTGTAACACTATTTTTAAGTGCACCTCATGATCATCCCCTATCTTTGAATAGACCAAAATGTATTCCACAAACACCACAACAAAAGAATACATATATTTTTTAAATATCTGATTCATCAATTCCATGAAAACAGTTGGTTCATTTGTTAGACCGAAAGTCATGACTATGTATTCATAGTGGACATATCTACTTCAAAAAGGTGTCTTTGGAATATCCTCTTTTCAAACTCTCAATTAGTGATATCCTGATCGCATATCAGTCTTGGAGAACCACTGATCTCCCCTTAATTGATCTAATAGATCATCAATGCGTGGAAGTGGATATATATTCATCATCCTAAATTGGTTAATCTTACGATATTCAACACATAGCCGAAGAGTTCCATCTACCTTATTCATGAAAAAAAAAATGTTGTTGCCCATGGAGACGTACTTGGTCGAATGAAACCCTTGCTTTCTATCTCCTCTAACTGCACTTTCAATTCTCGTAACTCTATTAGTACCATCCAATAAGACAGAAGGGAAATCAGATTGGTCCCCGGAAGGAGATCAATCATAAACTCCACTTCCCTTAGAGGTGGTAACACTAATAAGTTCTTGGGAAATACATCTGTAAATTGATCCACAACAGGTGAAAAACTATTTTCCTCGATTTATTCTATTGATGCCAAATTCAAAGCTTCCAATTGGTAATATATTGTTCCCACCATTGGTTCCAACAAGCTCTTTGCACCCTTCTTTACAATCCTCTCTCCTGTAAGGAGATGCTCGATGTCATCCTTAATCATGAAACTAACTGTTCTCCTATAAAAGTCAATTTGAGACTTGAACATTTTCAACCAATTCATACCCATGATTACATAATAAACATACATATCCAACATCGAGAAGTCCCATTTTAGCTCATATCCATCAACAGTTATAGCACATGCTCTACACACAATGGCTTGACATTCTCTTTCACCAAGAGGAGTTTGAAGTTTCAAAACAGAAGGCATAATTTCTAGTTTTAAACATATAAAGTGAAAATCATAAGAAGAAATGAAGGAATGTGATGCACCAGTATCAAACAAAACTTTCACAAATTAGAATTCAAAAGAATCGTACATCTCACAATAGATGGTCCTGCCTTATCATCAACAATCATCTACTCGACTCTATACAATTGTTTCTTCCCTACACTATTCTCTTTATTTTCTTGCTGAGGTTACCCTTGTTGAGGAGTCATGGTATTTCTAGAATCACCATGGCTAACTCTCCTCTACTAACGAGACTAATTCTGTTATCTTCTTTCGATCAAAGTATACAATGCTTGCGACACTCGAGAAGTGTCTCGAGCACCTGACCTTGGAGCACTGCGAAAATAGCTCTAAAGATGTCCCATATTGTTGCAATTATGACATTCTCTAGGTTGTGTCATTCAATCTCGCTTTATGTGGTCAATAAAACCACATTGAAAACAACCTGCTTTGCTCTGGGGTTGTGGAGGATGGTTTACTAATTCGGTCGTCTGGTTCTGATTTCCACTTACACCTTGAAAGTAGGTGTCCCATTTCTGCTTGTTCCCAGTGGATAAGTTCCCACCATTTCATGTAGGTATCATCAGTTCTCCTCCCATAGATCCTGAGATATCACATTCATCCACAGTTTATTTTTCACCATCTCTGTATAATATGTAATACTAAGTACAACAATCTTTGATCGAATCTCCTATCGTTTCCCTAATTCGATGATGTATTCCTTCAAAGAGGCACTTGTCACAACTTCTAGTGAAAATCATACTGAGTTCATGAACATAACCACATACTCTATGATAGAGAGACTCCCTTGTTTCAGGATGAATGAGTCTGTCGTTTTCTATATCTTGAACATATGAGGATAGACTTGTTTGTAGAACAATTCCTCAAAATCCTCCAATTTATGTCCTTCATCCAATTTAGCCGACACTGTTAAATCCCTCCACTAATGTGGAAGATCCTCAAGCATATATGTCTCTAGTTTGACCTTTAACTCTACCAGTGTGCCGATGAAGTCAAATATATGATTCGTCCTACATAGCCACACCTTTGCCTTCTCGGGTTCAAAATCACCCAGAAAATTAGGTGGATACTACTTCTTGAACTAGATGGTATGATCCACATGTTGTGTCTCATTCCTTCATTTTCCCTATATCCACAGCTTGAAAATCTTGGACAATAATCTGAACCATCTCTTGGTTCACATGTGGTTTAGGTGCAACCACATTCTCCGCAACTTCTTCAGGTTGGTTTTGACGACGCCTACCAGGTGCCATTTTCTAATCTAATAAAAAACTCCGTTAATCTCACTCTCTAGAAATTTTTGGCTTAAAATTTCAAATTCTATCACATCAACTATCACAACATTTTTTTTCCAAAACAACCTTTTTTCTTATGCTCAACTATTTTTTAAAACACTTCACGTGTTTTTAAAAATACAACCATTTTCAAAATACAAAAGGCATTCTCTTTTTCAAAATCATTCACTTGAAAACCAATTCCATTATTTTTTAAAAATTAACACTTGTTTTTTTCACAACATGAATCATTCTTTAAAATGATATATGCACACCTAGTGGGAAGTCATTCCACTACAATGCATGTCATGCTCGTCTCATTGGCTAAACCTATGACAATGAGATTTTAAAATTCTAGATGCGTCTCCAAACACTTATTTACCCAGCTCCTTGGTAACATGAGGTTAAACATCAAATGGTTAGCTAAGTCCTTTTATGCTATACATTTCTTGTTCTGACAATCCTACTCTTTTCTAAGATTCCCACAAAAGGAATAGACAAGAATGGTTTTCATCTCCAAAACTCGGAACATCGATCACTACATGTTAGGCAAGGACCGAAAAAGTTGATACCATTTGTAAGGACCCACCAATTCTCATTGGATTGAGAGTACAACGAGTAGTTAATATGCCTTAAGTGAAATCCCCAAGACTCCAAAGGCTGGACATAAATACTGACGGGTTTCAAATACACATGAGGTATGATTTACACTTTAAAAAATAAACCAATAAACCTACCAACCATAACCAAACATTCACTATATGATGCGTGAACAAATGGAAGGCAACTTAACTACTTCATGTATCTCAAAATCACATCAAAGTAAGAAACAACATAAGAATAACCAAGTATCAAAGTACATGGCAGATAGACTACACAAGACTCTCCAAAGACCTCAAGAATCCATGATCCACAAGATCCAACCTCCAAAATCTCTGAACACCCCAAACATCACGAGGTAGTGCTAAACACGTGTGAAACATTACCTTTTCCATTTTCCCTGAAGATAGCATCTGCAAAAGCACCAAAGTTCCAAAGCAGGGGTGAGTATAAAACTCAGTATGTTTTCCCCAATGACTTTCCTACTCATGCCACTAGGATAGATGAGTTAAAAACAATTATATATAAAATTTTATATAAAATAATTTCTCAAAAAAAGATTATAACTAAATATAAACAAGTCTCCAAAACCACTCATTACCAAAAGCATAAAAGTGAAATTAAAACCAATTTTCCCAGCAAGATATTTTCCCAGAAAAATAACTAAGCAATCTTTAAAACCATTACACAATATCCCTTTATCATCATACCCAACCTTTCCTCAAACCCATGAAACCAACCAAGAATGTTATGTTATCACAGTTCCATACTCATGAGTGGTTTCTCATTGATCTACCAAGTCATCACAAGGTAATTGTTCCCCATTTTCCATTAACCCTTTGGCACCAAGCACAATGTCATATTTCAACCAAGCCATGTGTATGAAATTCTTATGTGACATTAAACCTTTGGCACCGAGTACAAGGTCATATTTCAACCAATCCCCAAATATGAAACAAGAAAACACACCCCATATTCCCAAAAATCATTCCAAAACAACCCTATTAATAAAAACACCTTTTTATGGAAAACTATTTCAGTCTAAAGTATTTCAATGCAAAACCATTTCAATGTCAAACCATTTCAATTCCAAACCATTTCAATAAAACTCCATTTTTATTGGAAACCATTTATATTGAAAATATATTTTTTATAAACCATTTAGAATTTCCATAAAATCCATAATTTAAAATCATCATTTTAAATTCATGAAGCTAAACCCCCTATTGCACAACTATTCACCAAGATCACACAATTTTACAAAAACCATAAATCATCACAAATTAAGATTTTTACCTGAATTTCACAATCAATAAAACAATTTGAATCTAATCCAATAAATTCTAGCCAGATGATATTAGAGTGAAGCCACCCACCTCAATGGTTTTGATGAAACTTTGACAATAGACGATGAACACACAAGAAAGCGGGTCGATTCTCCAAGAACGGCCTTAGTTCTCTTATCCTAGAAAGATCACGACTCAAAATTGAATTATTTGGCATCCAAAAACGTAGATCTACCCACTATAGGTTCAGATCTGAAAAATAATGAAGATCGGATAAGTAGATCTAAGAAGATCTAAGAAAAGATGACAAATCCCGAAAGAATAGTGACATACCTCAAGAATCAGACTCGAAATCACCAAGCCAAGGCTCTGGGTTGGCTCCAACTCATGTAAAGAGGGTTATCCAGCCTTCTAGTGAGAGTAATTTAGAAATAGGGGCGTTTTATTGCAAAAACGAAATATATAGAGCAAAAACTAGTAAGCTTCTAGAAAATAGGATCGATATTTGACCTCTGTGCAAGGTTTGACCACACGGTTTGGGCCAATCGTGTATGGATCATGCGACCTTCCTTTTATTCCAAAAACTCCGTATAAAACCCCCAAACTCTCCCTTCCTTCACCTTTACCCTTTTTATGGAAATACATTTTTTATGGAAACATACCACTTTATAGAAAAACCTCGCTTTATGGAAACAACCCACTTTATGGAAACATCCCATTTTATGGAAACAAACCACTTTATAGAAATACCCCACTTTATGAAAAAAACCCACTTTATAGAAACAACCAATAATATGGAAACAACAAAATTTATGGAAAATCTTCATTATATGGAAACTCTCTATTTTATTTTAACTCTCTATTAAAGACACACCAATTAAAAAACGTGAGGAAAGAGGTTATGTTCCCGAAACTGGGGGTACTATACTTTCCATAGGTTATTCTATAATGAAATGATTATAAACCCTTTATATTTTCCACAAGTTATGATTTGATGAAATATTTATGATACCCATTTAATTTCATGGGTATTGATATGATGAATGTATATGATCTTGTGGAACACATTTTTATGATTTCATTATGTGCCATGTGGGACCTATATATCCCTCTGGTGCATTGGGTAAAGATTTATATCTCTTGAAATAAATAATACTAGAAAGGGGAGAGAACTTGATTTATTAAGATAGGACCTGAACGGGGGGTGACCCCTATTCGGTAAGATATGATTATAATGGGGAGTGAACTCAATTCAGTAGGGAAATGTTTCTCCTATGATGGTCTTGGGAGTGAAATTTGATTACTATGATGGTTTGGGGAGTGAAATCACTCCACTATGAGGAATTTTCTACCACTATGGAAGGTCTTTTGTCCCTCATTAGAGGTGTAGCTTCCCACATAGTTCGCTTATATGTTTTTTAAATGAGCCTTGAATACTGAGGGAATAATTTTATATGCTTATGTGTACATCATAAATTCCATGTCTTATGCTAATGTTATTCTCTTATGGATCATGTTCTTTTATTAAATTATGATTCATTTCTTATGAACTAAAAATATTTATGCCATGATTCAATATTATGATCTATGATATATAGTGTATGATTTTTAAATTTTTTAATCATGTTCTAATACCCATATTCACATTTAATTTTTATATATCTCTCTTGTTTTCCCTTAGTGAGCATCTGAGATCACCCTTTCTAATTTTCTATTTCCCCAGGTTATGAAGAAATATATTTTTTATAATAATTCTATGAAGGGTTCTAGTTAGGTATATCATAGTTAGAGATGATTTAGTCTACCTATGTACAAGTTTTTTGTGTTTCCCAGTTACCAAATACAAAAAATTGTTATGGTCCTCAGGTGTGTGTTTGTTTAATATATTGAATATTCATCTAAAAATATTTTATATCAAATTATGATAATCCTGGGTCACTATAGTTGGTTTCAAAGGAAAGTTTTATTTAAACTTTGTAAACTAGGATAATAAATATTTAGTGAGATCCCTACGGATATTTATAAGGACTAGTTTATAGATACCTCTGAGGATGATTCATAGTTTAAGAAAATGTCCTGCAATTATGTTAAGGGATATAGGTTGTGATATCCAACCAATTTAATCCTTGTCTAAATGTTTCAATTAGATGTGGATCTTGCATAGATGTACCTAGGGGTAATCACACCGAAAATTACATATTTATCTCGACTTGATTGTCAATTGGTGTACGAAAATGGGACATACTACACACATGGTTTGACATTCCCAAGGGATATGATTTGTAAATTGAAAATCACTTTACAAACCATCATGAATGATTTGAATAGATGATGACTCTGAATTTCTTAGGATAAACCTAAGGTTTCATAGATTTAAAATAAGGTCACATGATTTATACATTCTATAAGTTATTTTTCATGATGACATGGTCTTTCACTGTGATTAGTCTTTCCCACACTAAGTATTTCGGTTTCAGTTAATGGAAGGAACCGTGAGGAACTCGGTTAACATTTAATGTGATGGAAATTTTTTTGATGAGTGGCTAAATGGGATGATGACTAGAGTAAAGGATATTGTGATCATGCCTAATCAGTTATCAGGGGAAATGATTAATAATATGCACATTAACCAACTCTAAAACTCACTAAGTAATAGAAGTATATAATATTTTGATAGTTTGAGTAATAGATACTATAAAGTAAAGGAAATTAAATTTTCTAAATATAGATAATGTGGGAATAAGAACTCAAGGGAATGTCTAAGATGGATGGGAATATATTTTGAGTGTGGAAAACAAGGTAATTTATAAATTAATTGAAAAAGAAAAAATGAAAATTCCAGTCAATGAAATGGATGAGAATAATGGAATTCATAAGGTATCATTGACTGTGGGATGTTTTAAATATGAAAAGGGTGGGCATTGGGAAAATTGATGTTCTAAGGGGAAATATCATGTGGTTAATAAGCAAGGGTGTATGAGTAATAGTTTTTATATTGATGATAAAGTGACTTTGGATGACTTATGAAACAAAATTGGTATTAAAGAATAATATGATGAATCTTAGTTATTGGTTTAAGAAGGAAGTGGGGTGATTTATTTATTTATTTATTGTAATTACATAATTATGAAATATATAAGGACGTTTCGGTATAATTTTTCATTAATTAATTGAAATAATATGTTAAATAATGCTTATGGATTGTAAGAGTCATTCAATTGCAAGATTATATTTTGATTCTTGTAAGTTAACCCTTAATATGTTCCTAATGTTGAGAAAATGTGGTTTAGTTTGGATAAATATACAATTCATAGAGATAAATTAAATTGGATAGAATTGACAGCCTTATTAATGATAAAGGATTTCTTGAAAAAGTGGTTTATGCTATCATTGGTGTAATTTAACAAATTATTTGAATTTATATAAAATATTGAAGAATATATGTAATTAATGAGGAACATTGTAGATTTCAATAAGGTTTTATAGTAATTCAGGTTATAACCATGTTTTAATAAAATATATGGTGAAGTTACCCACATGTTTGGAATTTAATAATAAATAGCTACTTTATGATATATGGTAGAAAAATGTTAAACTGATTTATTGACCGTCTTTCTCAAGTTTTGGATTTTAATCATTAGAATTTTCATAATGATAACCATTTATGAAATGGTTTATATTGAACATTGAATGAGGTTTTAAAGATAAATGTATTATTTCTCCATATGAAGATTCTTTCAAATTAGACAACATGTTCTAAAAATTTTGTTTTCATGATAACTAAATACAGACAGAATGACTTATCATTTTATTTATGGATCTTATGATCTGTAATTACTTTAGGTATAAAAAATTTACCTTCCTTTATTAGTATACGATATGAAGAAGAAATTGATCAAATCATGACCAAAGGATGAAATTTTGGCATTTGAAATTGAAATATATCAATTATGTTCATATTTATATTTTATTAGTCTTGATGGAGAATGAATTCTCTAACATTAGGAAAATGGTCTTGAAATAAAAGGGTTTCTTATTATCATCATTTTTTATGGTAGCAAAGACCTCTTGCACACATCTTTTGTTTATGGTTTTGCAGCCCACAAATTTATTTGAACCACCCACTTTCTTATGATCAGTGATCTTTATCACTCTCTATAATTATTTATGCTCTTATTCCTTTTCCAAATCATCACTTCTTACCTGTGTTATTCTACATGGAATCCTATTAATGTTTTAATTTAGAAAACCTTTATGTTTCCAACATTCCCTTTCTATGGGATATTTTATTTTTAATTTATACAATGGGAGTTCCTATGAAGGAATTTTGAAATAATAATCTTTTGACAGCCAAGATGAATTTATAGGGAAAATTTCATATTAAGGGGGGTAAAATGTAACACCCATATATTTCGTGAAATTTTTATTTTTTAAATAGATTTGATAGTTTTCATATATGGTTTGACATGAAACACTGATTTTATATTGTTTTAAATGAAATTATGATTTTATATTTTATTACATGCAACACTAAGTTTGGATTTTATTACAAGTAATATCGAGTTTAACTTGGATTACACGCAACACCGAGTTTAAACAAAACATGTCATACAATTAAAATATTGTTATTTAATATGGTAGTTTTCACCAAGCCATTATAATGGTGGGTAATAATAGGATTAACTAAATTAAAAAAAATGGTTTACACATTGATATAAAATGAATTCTTGGGTGAGAAATTAATTAATAATGAAAATAAAAACAATTTGATAATAAATGAAATCTTTTTGAAAAAAAAACTATTTTTTACGGAAAAAATGTATTAAACCATGATAAAGTAAACAAAAAAATTATTGGATTATTTTAATGATATTTATAAAAATATATATTTAATTAACAATTTAAAATTCATCTTATTATTTTTCTAGAAAAGATATAAGAATAAATACAATTTTTCACTTTAAAAATATATTTTTTCCAAAAAATAGTTTTTCAACCTTTTTATGATGAACATATTTTTAAACTAAATTTTATCAATTTTATAAAATATAAATAATTTTTTAAATCAAAATATCAAAATTATCTTAGGATTAATTTTTGTGATTTTTCTGAGAAGTTTCATTTTTTGATTAATAGTGAAAAAATTAATGAATTTTAATTGAAAAATACTTTTTTGTTTAATTTAGTTATAATGATAATATATATTTTAAATTGGTTTTAATTTTATATTATTTAAATTATACATAAATTATCCAATTTAGGACATTTTAATCAATTTCATAATGAATTTTGATATAAAAACATTGTAAACGTTTGAATATTTTCTCTTAAAAAACTAAATTTCTCATTACATCTATAGGATTGATTTTAAATTGAATTTTATCACTTATAAGAATGGGATTTATAAAATTTTATTCAATATTTATAATCATAATAATTTATATTATATAATAAGTTCACCTTAATTTTTTACCATAATGAATATTGAATGCCATAAAAATTAATTATCGTGGTTAAGGTAAAAAATGGGTTTACTAAGGGTTAAACTAAAAATATAAGGGATGAAATGACACATAAAATTGTATAAAAAATATTTAATTGACATATTTTGAAAATTAAACTTATAATTTTATACAATTATTTTTTAGGTTCCTTGCGAGATATAAAAAATGTGGGAGCACTCGATTATTTTCAATAATATCAAGTGTGTCATCTCGCTCACTTATAAAATGTTACCCCCTCTCCTCCCTTATTCACAGATTCACACCAATTTCTATTCTAAAATAACTACCCAAATAAAATTTCCAACTTCCATACCCTCTTCCTTGAAGCATTATTTTTTTGAAAAAATACAAATAATTAATGATTTAGTGCAAACCTAAAAAGAATATCTGAAGAAGATGTAATGTTCTTCGATGAGCATCTTTATTTTATTTCATTATCCACCTAATTAGTTTATTATTATATAAGAATTATATAATAACCTCAATATATTATATATACTAAGATTTTTTATGTTAATTATATGACGAGAAAGCATCTCCACTTTCATAAAATGGGTTAGGAAATCATTGTATGTGTGTACGGTGGATTATCGCCTCACGAACCGATGTCGTTTATTTCTCCATTACCACCTCTCTAGGATAGAAATAATTATGGATCTATTGTTTATATATAATATTTATAATATTTATTATTATTTTTATTTTATAATTTTATATCACACAAACCATAAAAATCTCCATTTTGGGAATATGATAACATTGCTCGTGTGTATAAAGGACTACCACCTCGCGAAGCGATCGGATTCACTCATGCTTTACATGGAATGTATTAAGGATGGTTTAAATGAAAATATGTTATATATGACATAAAAATTATTATGGTATTTTAATATATCATATACTTTAATTTCATTCAATCTGATAGGAAAATGGAAACAACATTCTTGTGTATTTATGGCATATTGTCTCCATGAACGGTGCATTTCAATTTTTTTATCTCTAAATATTATGGATTTCTATAAAAATGTATATAATCGATATATATGATAATTATATCAATTATGAAATTTTTTATATTTTGAAACCACGATCAAAGTAATAGGACCATAAAGAACAATTTAAATAATACATGAAAAACAAAGCAGTTATTTCCCAAAACGTGGCTTTAACATGTAATTTTTAATAAACAGGTAATGAAAGGTGATAATAAAACCAGGTATGGTACAATATATATGAATATTGTAAAATAATACATGTATATTAAACTTATATTTATTATAAATTATGTTTGAACATGTATAAATATTGTTAAGACTTTTCGTAAGGGATTTTTATCTCACCTTTTTACTTCTGCGAGACACCTGACATATTCACCGCTTATTTAATTTATGTGGTGATTATACTAGAAATTAATTTATTTTGTGATTATTCTACTGATAATTATTTTTATTTTCATGTCCATTTGATTATACCTATTTCATGGGGTTTACGGTTAAAAAGTTAACAAATTGGTAAGGGATTATTGTCTCAATTTTCTTTCATTGAGATGTACGCACCTATATCATTTCACAAGGTGTATATAAATCCCATTTTAAATGTAAAATCATGAATTTATTCAAACTCATTATATTATATGTTTCATTTAATTTTATTTATTCATGCTTATTACACTTCAAAGTTACCCAAGTGGTAAGAGTTTTTTGTTACAATCTCATCGTTTATGAGGATTGTTTATAATTACGCTTCTAATAGTGAAATATTATGATTTACCTCTCAATAAACTCATGAATTTTATTATAATATGTTTATTTAACTATAATTTATTTTTCTCTTCATTTTACTATCTTTATGTACGCAAGATTTGAAAAATAATTTTTTAAGAAAAATCGCATGTTCGGTCAATAATCATTTTTCTTCCAATAAAATATCTTATAAAAATGTTTTTAACATTTCATTAAATGATTTATAAAAGAAAATTTTACATTTTTTTATTTTTTTTAAAAAAATTAAAATTAATCTTCATGTCATTTTAAAAAAGTATTCTTGTTTGGATTTTATTAAAAATACTAAAGGAATATTTTTTAATGTGTACAGCATGAAAAAACTTCCTATCGTCATGACCATTATTTTATTTGAAGCTTCCATTATAAATTGTCATGTTTGTTTCAAATAAAAGTATTTTAAATTTATTTTATGTTTTAAAAAAAATCAAGGGATAAAATATATTTTACTCAAGAAATGTTTTAAATTATTTTTAAAAGAATCTTTTAAAATATTTCATGGTTATTTTCAACCAAATGGATTTTCACAAAGGATTATTGTTTTAAAAATTATTTTGAAAGAAAATATATTTTCCTTAAGAAATGTTTTAAATGATATTTCAAAATTATTTACCATCTAAGATGACATATTTTGGTGTTACCTATACCTTAGTGGGGAATTGATCCAAGTACACCATTTTTATTCTTTCACTGGATGGTTTGTGTTTGGAGGGAATTATGTTTATGGGACCCATTTCTATTCCATGGGTTATACCATGAGGAAAATATTATGAAACACACTTCTTTTTACAGGACTGGAATCGGGAGTGAACTTGGTTCAGTGAGACAAGATTGGAATGGTAAGTGAACTCGGTTTAGTAAAGGAATTTGTCTACTATGATGGTCTTGGGGGTGAACCTTGAATACTATGATGGTTTGAGGAGTGAACCAATTATACCATGAGTAAATTTATTCCACTCGGAATGGTGTTGTGTCCTACCCAGTAGGTTTAAAACTCTTAGATATCCCTTATAAGTTTTTTATATTAGCATTTACTACTAGGGTAATGGTTTTTATACTTATGTGTATATCATAAATTCCATGTATTATGCCAATGTTTTCCTCTCATGGCTCATGCTTTTTGATTTTTTTGCGATTCATGTCTTATGAACTAAAACTATTTATTCCATGATTTATGATTATGATATTTGATATGCAGGTTATTCTTTTAAAATGTTATGTTAATGTTATGATACCCTTATGATAATGTTATAATTACATATCTCCATTTTTTACTGTTATCGGTCATTTGATCTTTCCCTTTATTATGTTTAATTTCCCCATGATATGAAGAACTTTATTGAGTATGATAATTCTAATAAGGGTTATAGTTATAAATATCATAGTGGAATATGATGTAGTAAACCTATATACTAGTTTTTAATGTTTCCGGGTTTCCAAAGACACTAAACTGTTAGTGTCCTCAAGCGTGTGTTTGTGTAATGTATTTATTACTCATATAAAATTATTTAATATCCATGTATGAGAATACTGTGTTGATATAGTTGGTGTAAAAGGAAAATTTTAGTTAAACTTTAGAAATTTTAATGAGAAACATTTAGTGAGATCCCTAAGGATATTTATTAGGATATGTCTAGGGATGTCTATAAGGATAAGTCTAAGGATGATTCAAAGTATAGAAAAATGTCCTAATTATTTTTAATGGTAGATAATGTGGTTTACATGAAATTAAATCCCTATCTAGATACTAAAATTGGATATGGATATGGAATAGATGTATTTTGGGTTAATAACTCTGAAAAGGGTGCATTGTGTTAGACTTTATTTTCACTCGGTGCATGAAAATGGGCCCTACTGCACACCTTGATTGACACTTATAGGGGATATAATTCTAAAATTCAAAAACATTTAAATAAGCATCACGAAGGATTTAAATAGATCATGACTATAAATTTACTAGGATAAACCTCAGGTTCCATATACTAAAAATAAGATTCCCTGATTTAGACATCCTATAAATAACTTTTCATGATGATGTTTTTTTCCACTATAATTATTATATCCCACATTATTATTATTTTTTTATTCAATTTTAGGAACCATAATTAATATTTTTAACATTGACTATTATGGAAAATTTTCTTATGGTTAGCCAAATGGGATGACGATTATAGTAAAGGATATTATGATTATTCCCAATTAGTTATAATGGAACATGATTAACAATGTGCACCTTAAATAACTATCATACTCACAAAATAAGATAAATATGGAGTTAATTGAGAGTTTGGGTAATGTATACCTGGAAGAAATAAGTTTGGGTTTCCTATATATAGATAATGTGGGATGATGAACTCAATAGAAAGTCTCAAAGGGTTAGAAACAAGTTTTGAGTGTGGAAAATAAAAACACAAAGTAGGTAATTGAAAAGTAAAAAAAGTAAAATTTTGGTTAATGTAATGGATGACAGTATTAGTCTTCTTAATTTATCATCAAATATGGATTGTTTTAAATATAGAAAGAATAGTGATTATTCAAATTGATGTCCTCTGGGGAAATCTCGTGAAGTGAATCAGTAACGTTGTATGAGTAATGCTTTTTCTATTGATGATGAAGAGACAGTGGATGAATTGTGAAAGGAAATTGGTATTAATGAATAATATGATGAATCCTATTTACTAGTGTTATATGTAAGTAAGATTATTGGTGTATTTTGGTAATGAAATTAAATAATTATAAAATATATAAACACTACTCAGTATATTTTTTTCGTTAACGATTTTAAAGAATATATTGAATGATTAATATGAATTGGAAGAGTGATTCGATGTCTAAGACATATTTTGATTATGGGAAGTTAACCCTTAATATGTTCATGATGTTGAGAAAGTGTTTTTTAGTATGGATTAATAGACAATTGATATAGACAAAGTAAATCCGATATAATTGATGACCTCAAAACTAATAATGAATTTTTTTGACAAAGTTTTTTATTCTATAATTGGTGGAGTATAAAAAAATTTAAATAAAATATACAAGAATATATGGAAGTAATGAGGAAGAATTTTTGTTTTGAATAAGGTTTTATAGTAATTTCAGTTAAAACCATGTTTCAAGAGAATTCATGATAAAGATTTTCACAAGTTTGGTATATAAAAACTCATGAGCTACTTTATGATATATGGGGGATGAATGTTAAGCTGATTTAGTGACCTTCTTTCTAAAACTTTTTATTTCAATATTTTAGAGGGGTTTTATGGTTAAAAATATATAAAATTGTTTATATTGAACATTGACTGATTTTTTAGAGAGTAATTAATTATTTCTCTATATGAATATTCATTCATAATGGACAACCTGTGCTAACCATTTTTTTATGATAAATAAATATTGATATAATGACTTTTCATTCTATTTATGGATCTTATGATCCATTAGTGAATTAGGAATAAATAATTCACCTTCATTTCATGGAGTAAGAGATGAAGTGGAAATTGAAAAAGTAATTGCCAAAGGATGAAATTTTTTCTATGAAATCAAAATATATCAAGTAAGTTCATTTTTATATGTTGTCAGTCTTGATTGAAAATGAATTCCCCAATGTTTATAAAATTATCTTTAAATAAATGTTATCATATTATCAAAATTTATTATAATATCAATCACCATTTTAACAACCCATTATTTTATGATTTTTAGTCATTAATTTTGTTTGGATCACCCACTTTATTATCATCATTGATCTTTATCACTCTTTATAATTATTTACACTTTTATTCTATGTCCAAATCTTCACCTCCCACATATGTTCTCCAATGTATAATCCTAATTATGTGTTAATTTTTGAATCCTTTTTGTTTCCAACATTACCATTTTACAGAAAGTTTTATTATTCATTTTTAAGATGTTTGTTTTTATGAAGTTATTTTAAAATACTGAACCATTCATGATTGAGAACAATTTTGAGATCAAAAATTATTTTAAGGGGTGTATAATGTAAAAGATTATTTTTTTGAAAAAAAAATAGATGATATTTTATATTTTTCATATTTTGTGATACATAAAACACTAATTTTTAGCTTGAGTTACAAGAAAAACTGATTTTTTATTGAGTTACAAGAAACAATAAGCTAGTAATTTTTTACACATAATATTGAGTTTAGCATTCATTACACGCAATACCATGTTTAAACAAAACATGTCACACAATTAAAATATTTTTATTTAATATGATCGTTATAACTGAGCCGTTTGAATAGAGGGTATTAATAGAATTAACTAAATTTTGAAAATATGATTTATACCTATATATATGATGAATTTTTTATAAATTAATTTATTAATAATGAAAATAAAAAATATTTGAAAATAAAGTAAATCTTTTTCAGAAAAACTATTTTTTATGGAAAAAAATGTGTTCTACCTCAACAAAATAAACCAACTACTTTTTGTGATTTATTTAAATTAAATTTATATAGTATATATATTAATTAAACTATATTATTATTTTTTAGATAAGATATAGAAATAAATCTAATTCTATGCTCCACAACTACATTTTTTCAAAAAAAATTGTCATCTTTTTATGGTGAACTTATTTTTTTACTAAATTTTTAAACTTTTATAAAATGAATTTTATAAAATATAAATCATTTTTTAAATTTTAATATCAAAATTATAATAAGTTTAACTTTTGTTATTTTTCTCGAAATGTTTTATTTTTTATGAGTAGTGAAAAAAATATTGAATTTTAATTGAAAACTACCTTTTCATTTAAATTATTTATAATGTTAAATTAGATTTTAAATTTATATTAATTTTAAATTAGTTAAATTATATATCCATTAATTCAATTTAGTTCATTTTCATCAATTTCATATTGAATTTTGATATAAAAACATTGTGAACTTTTGAACATTTCCTATTTAAAACCCCCTTTTCATCATATCTGTAGGATTAATTTTAAATTGAATTTTACAAATTAGGTTAATGTAATTTGTCAAAATTGATTCAAAATTTTGAATTATAATAATATATATGATCTAAATATATCAACATAATTTTTTATCCAAATGAATAGTGAATGCCGTAAAAAATAATTATAGTAGTTAAGGTAAAAAAATGGGTTCAATGAGGGATAAACTAAAAATATAAGGTAAAAAATGACCTATAAACTTGTATAAAAACTATTTTATGGCCATATATTGAAAATTATAGCTATAATTTTCTATAATGGTCTATTTTGGACCGTGGTGACATTAAAAACCTGGGAGCACTCGATTCTTTTCAAAAATATCAAGTGTGTCATTTCCCACACTTATAAAAGACACCACATGCCCTCCATTATTCATGCCTTCACACCTATTTGGATTATCCAATTCCTACCCAAGAAACTTTATAAATTCCCTACCCTTTTCCTAGAATCATTTTTAATAAATCCAACCTTGCAATGATTTAGTGCGCAATGCTAAGGAGAATACCCAAAGAAAGGGTAATGTTCTTCCACGAGCATCATTATTTTTTTATTTATTCACCTACTTAAATTATTATTATATCTTGATTATATAATAAAATAATTTTTATTAAATATATTTATATTTTTTTATATGAATTACTTGAAACCATTTCCACTTCCATCAAATGGGATAAGAAATCATCATTCGTGTGTTTGACGAATTACCGCCTCACAAAATGATGTCATTTTTCTTTTCATTGACAATACTTGAGGATGAACATAATGAAGAATATATTTTTATATATTATATTTATTATGTTATTGTGATTAATTAATTAGTATATCACACATACCTCCATACTCTCCATTTTTTGAGAATACGATAATGTCGCTCATGTGTATGACGGACAACTGCCTCATGAAGAGATATGATTAGTAAAATATTTATATGGAATTTGTTAAATATGTGTATAATAAAAATATTGTTTATATATATGACATAAAATTATTCAATTATGATAACATGTCATATACTCTTATTTCTTTTAATCTGAAAAGAAAATGGAAGTATTATTCATGCGTACGTACGTCTCCATGAATGGTGAATTTTAATTTTTTATATCTAAATATTATGTATTATAATAAAAAATATATAATCAATATATAATATATTTCTATCATGTTTAAAATTATTAATATTACGAAACCATGATCAATGTAATAGAACAATAAAGATCAATTCAATACATACATGAAAACCAAAGTAATAATTTCATGAAACATGAGTTTAATAAATGATTTTTAATTAATGGGTAATAAAAGTTCATAATAAAACAATAAATCGTGTGATATATAGTAATTTGGTTCTATAATATATTTTTAGTAACTTATATTATTATAAATTAGTTTTCAATGTGTACAAAGTATGTCAAGACTTACTATAAGATATTTCCATCTCACATTTTTACTTGTACAGGACATTATCCATATTCACCACCTATTTCTTTTATTTTATGTGTATACTTACCATGAATTTATTTTATTATTATTATACTAATAATTATTTTTATTTTCATATCCCTTTTATTATCTCTCTTTAATGGATCTTACAGTTCAAATGGTGAAAATCAGTAAGATATTTCTGTCTCAATTTTCATTATTTGAGACATATACACATATATTATTTCACAAGGTGTATATGCATACCATTTTACATGTAATATAATTAATTTATTCATAATAATTATATTTTAAGTTTTATTTAAATTTATTCCTTCATGTTTATTATGTTTCAAAGTTACTAAAGTGGTAATAGTTCTATGTTACAATCTCATAATTTATCGAGATTGTTTATGATTAGGCTTCCAATGATTAAATATTATGATCTATACATCAAAAAAAACTCATTAATGTCATTATCCTATGGTATTTTGATGAGAATATATGTTTTATATTAATTTAAATTTCTATCTGTACTCAATAGTTAAATAATAACTTTTTTTAGAAACATCATCTTTTCAGTAAAAACCCCTTTTTCTTCCAAACCCATTTTATATAAAAATGTTTTCAAAAATGTATTTAAAATTTAATTAAATGATTTATTAAAGAAATTTATACCCATGGTTAAATTTTTACAATATGTTTTAAAAGGATTCATTATGTTCTTTTTAAATTCATTTCCAATTTCTATTTTACTAAAAATGTGAGGGGAATATTTATTTTAACGTGTATGACATGAATGAAACTTCCCATAGACATGACTGTTACTTTATTTGAAGTATCCTTTATAAGTTTTCATGGTTATTTTACAATCAAATAATTTTCAAAAAAATTGTTTTTAAAAAGTATTTTTCAAACAATAAATGTTATTTTACCCAAGAAATGTTTTAAATGATTTTTAAAATCTTCCTTTATAATATTTCAAGGTTATTTTAAAATAAATTCATTTTCAAAAAGATTAATGTTTTAAAAAAGATATCATAAATGTTAATGATCTTTTGTAACATGCATGTATGATTTAATTATGTGATAGGTGTGACCTATATCTCCCTTCAATGCATTTGGTAAATATATATGTCTCATGAGATAGATATAAATTGTGTCCTTGGGAGTTAACCATGACTATAATAATGCTTTGGGGAGTGAACATATTCCACAATGAGGAAAGGGTTATCACAGGTAATGGTGTTATGTCCCACCCATGAGGTTTATCCATCAATAGAGTGACCTTATAAGTTTTCTAAATGAACCTTGACTGTAAAGGGTATGATTTTCAATTCCTATATGTATGTCACTAATTCCATGTCTTAGTCCAACAGATTTCTTATGAAATGAAAATATTCATTCAATGATTCAATATTATTATCTGTGATATGCAGGGTATGCTTTTCGATTGTTAGGCTCATGTTTTTATACCCTTATGCTCATGTTATTCTTATTTAACTCCCTTTTTTCACTTACTACCCTTTCTTGTGATTCCTTTCCCCAAGTTATAAAGAAATTTATTATGTATGATATATCCAAGAAGGGATCTAGTTATTAAGATCATACTGGCAGATAATGTAGTCTAAATATGTACTAGTTGATTGTGTTTCTAAGTCTCCAAATATACGAAACTATTATAGTCCTAGAGCGTGTGTTTGTTTAATATGTTGAGTATTCGTCTTAAAATATTTAATATCCATATATGAGTAGCCTAAGTCACTATATTTTATATCAAAGGAAATGTTTAGTTAACCTTTGGAAACTATGATGAAAAAACTTTTGTGAGATCCCTAGGGATATTTCTAAGGATAAGTCTAGCAATGTCTCTAATGAGAAGTATAAGGATGAGTCAAAGTTTAAGAAAATGAACCGTAATTTTTTTAGTGGATAGATCAAGTGGTTTCCAGGAAATTAAATTCCTATATGGATACTAAAATTGGATGTGGCTCTAGCACAGAGGTACCTATGGGTAATAACTCTAAAAATAATGCATTAAGCTTGAATTGATTGGCACACGGTGTACAATAACCAGCCTTACTACACACCTAGTTTGACACTCATTGGGGATATGATTTATAAATTCAAAAAATCCTTACAAACCATTATTAATAATTTAAATAGATGATGAATATTAATTTCCTATGATAAACCTAATATTTACTATATTATAAAAAATGTGTCATGATTTAGACATCCTATAAGTGATTATCACGATGATGTGGTTTTCCACTATGATTAGTGTTACCCACACTATTCTTTTTTGTTTTAGTTTAGGGAGTTAACTATAAGGAACTTAGTTAACATTGAATTTTTTGGAGAATTTTTTGATCAGAAACCAAATGGGATTATGTATTGAGTAAATGATATTGTGATCATTACTAATCAATTATCAATGAACTTGGTTAACAATTTTCACTTTATCCAACTCTCGGACTCACAAAGGATAAAAAGGTTAATGTTTATTGAGATTTCGGTTAATAGAGACCATATAAGAAAGAAGATTTAGTTTTCTATATGTAGATAATGTGCGAATAGGTACTCAATGGAATTTCTTAGAAGGATAGGAATATGTTTTGATTGTAAAATAGATGGTTACAAATCATGTAATTTTAAAATTAAAATGAAAATTTCATTCAACAAAATGGATGAGAATAATGGTATTCATGTGGTATAACTGAATATGTAATGTTTTAGAAATTGAAAGGATGAGAATTATGAAAATCGATCTCCTAAGGGAAAAGATTATGAAGTGAATCAGAAAGATTGTATGAGTAATGGTTTCCCTATTGATGATGAAGAGACTATGGATGATTTATCAAAGAAAATATATATTAAGGAATAATATGATTAATGATAGTTATTGGTTTGAGAATGAAGTGGGATGATTGATTTTTTATGTATAGGAATTTAATAATTTGGAAATATATAAGGATCGTTCAGTAAAAGTTTTTTTAAAATATTTAAAAGAATATATTGAATTATTATAATAAATTAAGATATTGAATCAATGGTAAGGTTATATTTAAATTATGGTAAGATAACCCTTAATATGTTTCTGATGTTGAGAAAATAATGTTTAGTCTGGATAAAGAGACAATTGATATAGATAAAGTAAATCAGATATAATTAATGACCTCAGAACTCATAAAGGATTTATTGACAAAGTGATTTATATTATAATTGGTGGATTTTACAATAATTTTATATTTAAATAAAATATCCCAAAACCATTGTAAGGAATGAGGAATAATTTATATTTTTAATAAGGTTTTATAGTAATTTAAGTTATTACCATGTTTCAAGAGAATATATGATGAAGTTATTCATATGTTTGGCATGTGATAAATAAAGATATAATTTATTATATATAGGGGATGAATTTTAGGATGATTTAGTGACCTTCTTTCTCAAGTTTTGGATTTTAATCTTTCATAAGGTTCATAAGGTTAAGAATTTATGAAATTCATTATTTTGAACATTGAATGGGGTTTTAGAGATTACTATATTATTTCTCTATATGAAGATTCATTAATATAAGAAAACATATTGTAACCATTTTATTTTTATTATAATTAAGGATATGCAGAATGAATTATCAATCTATTTATTGATATTATGATCAGTTAGTGCTTCAGGAAAAAACCATTCTCCCTCAATTCTTAGAGTAAGAGATAAAGTGGAAATTGATCATGGTAGAACCAATGGATAAAATTATGCCAATTGAAGAGAAATATATCAATTAATTTCATTTTTATATGTTTTCAGTATAGATGGAAAATTAATTCCACAACATTAGGAAAAGGATCTTGAAATAAAGTTATATCTTATTATCTTCATTTTTGATGATATCAATGACTGTTTTCACACCTCTTTGGATTATGGTTTTTTGGTCATTAACATTATTTGGATAAACCATTTCTTATGATAAATGATATTTATCACTCTCTATAATTATTTATTCTTTCCATCCATTACCAAATATTCAATTCCCACATTTATTCTCTTATTTGGAAACCTCATTATGAGTTACTTTAAGAAACCTTTATATTTCCAACATTCCCTTTTTAAAAGAAGATTTATTATTCATTTGTACGGTGTGGGTTTCTATGATGTATTTTTTAAATATTAAATCTTTGATGATGGAGATGAATTTTAAGGGAAAAATTAATTTTAAGGGGGATATAATGTAACATATCATTATTTTTTGAAATTATTATTATTATTGAATAAATTTGATATTTTATATATTTTGTGTAAAATGAAACACTTATTTTGTTTTCTTATGTTATAAGAAACATTGAGTTTATATTTTTTTACATGAAATTCTTTTTTTGGAATTTGTTACACACAATACTATGTTTATCTTGTGTTATACACATCATTCAGTTTAAATGAAACATATCATCAAATTAAAATATTATTATTAAATATAATAGTCATTACTTATCTAATCCAATGGAGGGTATGAATAGGATTAACTAAATTATTAAAATATGGTTTACCCATCTATATATAATGAATTCACTAGAGGCTAATTAATTAATAATGGAAATAAATACTATTTTAAAATAAATTATATCCATTTTTCAAAAAAATATTTTGTATGCAAAAAAATGTGTTCTACCTCAATATATTAAAAAAACTACATTTTTGAATGATTATAATTAAATTTTTATAATTTAGATATTAAATAAAAATTTATAATTCATCTTATGTGTTTGATACACAATATAAAAGAATGAATCCAATGTTATGCTTTAAAACTGTATTTTTCTAAAAAGAAGTTTTGTTACCTTTTTATGGCATACTTATTTTGAAGCTAAATTTTGACACTTTTAGAAAATTAATTTGATAATATATAAATAATTTTTGAAATAATAATATCTAAATTATGTTAGGTTCAAGTTTTGGGATGTTTCTAAAGAGTTTTATTTTTTAATGAATAGTGAGAAAAATACTGAATTTTAATGGAAAACTGCCATTTTATTTAATTTATTTATAAAGATAAATTATATTTGAAATTGGTTTTAAGGATAAATTAGTTCAATTATGAATACATTAATCCCATTTAGATCATTTTAATCAATTTAATATTGAAAATTTATATAAAAACATTGTAAACGTGTTAATATTTTCTCTTTAAAAACCCTCTATCTTATTGCATCTACAAGATTAATTTTAAATTGAATATTGACACTTATGTGAATTGAATTTGAAAAAATGGATTATATATTTGGATTAGAAATAATTTATGTTATATAATAAGGTCAAATTAATTTTTCATCCAAATGAATTGTGAATGCAGTAAAAATTAATTAACATGGTTAAGGTTAAAAATGGGTTTATCGGGGGTAAACTAAGACAATATGGGTAAAAATTACCTATAAACATTAGTAAAAACTATTTATGGACATATTTATACCATTAAACCTATAAGGTCTTATAATGGTCCATTTTAGACCTTGTAAAATATGAAAAATGTGGGAGCACTCAATTATTTTAAAAAATACCAAGTATGTCCTCTCCCCCGCTTATAAAAGGCTACCCACTCTTCTCTATTATTAAAGCCTTAAAACATATTTGGTTCTACAAATAACATGAAAATTCACTTTAAAACTTCCCTAACCACATCCTAAAAGCCTTATTTTTTGAATAAATCCAAACTTAGAATGTATTAGTGCAAATCAAAGGAGAATATCTGAAGAAGATATAATGTTCTTCCACGAGAATCTTTATTTTATTTCATAATCCACCTACAAAAAATATTATTATATAATTATTATATAATAACCACAATATATTTCATATACTGAGATTTTTTTATGTTAAATTCATGACCTTCAACCATCTCCACTTCCATCAAATGGGTTAGGAAATCATCATTCATGTCTATGGTAGATTTTTACCTCGTTAACTGATGACATTTTTTCATTAACACCTCTCAAGGTTAAACATAATGATGGATATATTATATTTATTATTTTATTATTTTATAAATATTTTTTAATTATTATATAACACATACCTTCATACTCTCCATTTTTTTGGAATATAAGAACATTGCTCGTGTGTACGATGAACTACAGCCTCACGAAGCGATGTGATTCGTTCTCGCTTTACATGGAATGTATTTAGTATGGGTTTAATAAAAATATGTTATACATATGAAACAAAAATTATTATTCTATGATAATATATCATATTCCTTTCTTTATTTCAATTCAATTAGAAAATGTAAATAGCTTTCATGCATTCGTATGGCCTATCATCTTCATGAACAGTGCATTTCAATTTTTTATCTCTATATATTTTGGATTAATATAAAAATGTATATAATGAATATATATGATATTTAAATCATCTTAAAAAAATTTATATTATTAAACCATTATAAAATTAATATTATCATAAAGAATAATTCAAAACATACAAGAAAAATAAATCAGTTATTTCTAGAAATGTGATGTTAACATTGTATAGTTAATAAATGAGTAATAAAAGGTCACAAAAAAACCATACATGGTATTATATATATTAATATGTTTATTTAATATATATATATATATATTAAACTTATATTTATTATACATGAGGTTTAAATGTGTACAAAGTAATTCAAAACATACGGTAAGAGCTTTTTGTCTAACTATTATACTTTTGCGAGACACAAGTAATATTCACCACCTATTTATTTTATGTGGCATGTATATTCCCCATGAATGTATTTTATTATTATTATTATAATTATTATTTTTATTTTTATATCCCTTTTAGTGTCTTTTTTTCATGGGGTTTATGTTTCAATAGTAAAAAAATCGGTAAGGTATTTTTGTCTCAATTTTCCTTCTTTGAACCATGCACACCTATATAATTTCACAAGTTTTATATACATACCATTTGAATTTTAATATATTAAATTTATTCATCCTCAAGATATTTTAGGTTCCATTTAATGTTATTAATTCATGTGTATTATGTTTCAAAATTACTAAAGTCGTAATAGTTTTATGTAACCATATCAACATTTATCATGATTGTATATGATTATGCTTCCAATGATGAAATTTTATAATCTATCTCTCAATTAACTAATTAATTTTATTATCATCAATTTATTTCATGGGAATATATTTTTTCCCTTCATTTTACTATCTTTATACAATCAATATTTTAAAAAAATTAATAAAAATAGTCTTTTGGTAAAAAAACTCTTTTTCTTCTAAAACTATGGTTTTAAATAATGTTCTAAAAAATATTTTTAACATTTCTTTAAATTATTTATTAATTTCATTTTTCCCTTGTTTTATGTTTTACAAAAAAAAATATGCAATATTCATGTCACTTTCGAAAAAAATCATTCTCGGATGTTACTGGAAATATGAAAGGAATCATTATTTTAACATGTACAACATGAACACAACTTACCATTGTCAGGAACATTAATTTATTTGAATATTAATTAATAATTTTTCAAGTTTATTTTAAAATAAAATTATTTTAAAATTATTTTATGTTTTAAAAAAGTGTTTTTCAAATATGAAAGCATATTTTACACAATAATTTTTTAAAATGATTCTTAAAAGATTTATTTATAATTTTTAAAGGTTATTTTCAATGAAATTTATTTTCAAATAGGTTTTATGTTTTAAAAATTATTTTTAATGAAAATATATTTTCCTTAATAAATTTTTTAAATTACATTTCAAAATTATTTATCATCAAAGATGATATCTTTTTGTGTTACCTATGCCTTTCTGGGGATATGATCTAAGGAACACATTCATATTATTTCATTGAATATTTTATATTTGATGGAATGATGTTTATGAAACTCATTTCTATTTAATGGGTTATATATTAAGGAAATTATTTTTAAGAATGATTCTTTTCATGGGTTATTCTATGGTGAAATTATTATGAAACCTATCTCTTTTCCCTAGGTTATGATATGATGAAATTTTTAAGATACAAATTTCATTTCATGTGTTATGATATGATGAATTTTTATAATTTTCTGGAATATATATGTATGATTTCATTATGTGATAGTTTGTAGATATATATCCATCCAATGAATTAGATAAATATTAATATATAACGAGATATATAGGGATAGAATAGAGAGTAAACCCAGTTCAGTAAGACAGGACTAGAATGGGGGTGTGAAACATGTTCAGTAAGATATGACTGGAATAGGGAGTGGACTCGGTGCAGTAAGGTACTTTTTCTACTATGATATTCTTGGGAATAAACCTTGAATATTTTGATGGTCTGGGGAGTGAACCCATTCCATTATTAAGAAATTTTTTCCATTGATGATGGTGTCATCTCCCTCCCTAGGGTGTATCCACCCATATAATTCCCTTATAATTTTTGGAGATGAGCCTTAACTATTTAGGGAATGATTTTCTATGATTCTGAATATGTCAAAAATTCCATGTCTTATACAAATGTTATAATCTAATGTATCTTGTTCTTTTATTTACTTATGATTCATTGTATTACGAACTAATTATCATTATGATATGATTTAATATTATGATATTTGATGTGCATGTTATGCTTTTCAAATGTTATTCTCATATTCACATACACTTATTCTCATATTATGATTATCTTTCTCTTTTTTATACCCTTACTGAGCATCTTATCTCACTCTTTCATATGTTTCCTTTCCCTAGGTAATAAAGATATATATTGTGTATGATAAATCTAAGAAGAGCGCTTGTAATGAAGATCATAGTGGGAGATAATATATTCTACTTTTGTAATTATTTTTTGTGTTTCCATGTTTCCAAAGTCACTAAAATATTATAGTCCTCAAAAATATGTTAGTTTAATTGGTTGAATATTCATCTAAAAATATATAATATCCATGTATCAGAATCCTAGTTCACTATATCCAAACCAAGTTATATCCCTTTTCTTGTTTCCATTTCTCTTTATTTTTATTTATTATTCTTTTAATAAAGTTCTTATATTTTTTATTTTTATAGATTTATTGGATTAAAGTGGTGGAAACTATAATCTTAACTCAAGGATACCACTTTTTAAATAAGCTTATATTGTATCTTTCCTTCTCTTTGGCTTTAATTACCTTATCTTTTTAATCTATTGAAGTGAAATAAAGTGTCGCTAAATTTAAGTGTGTGAGGGTTTCAACCTACTTAGAAGTTTTTAATTTTTAATTTTATTTTTTTATATTTTGAGGAATATTGATATTTAATGAATATTCTTTACCAAATTTTACACTTGAATTTATTTTGGTGTAGTTTTCATGTTTTTTGAAGAAAGTTTTTTTAAATGATTGTTGATGTTGAATTCTTTATAAAATTTGAATTTAAAAAATTATGAGTTTGACCAATTATTAAAATCCATAGCCCTTAAACACTAAAAATAGTTTTCAATAAATTTAATGTTTTATAATCCATTTTGTTATATTCTTCTTAATACCCTCAGCTTCTTGTGAGACTTAGATTATGTGTGTAAACCATAACTTGTGATTATTTATCTTTCACTGATTTGGAGTTTATAAAAGTTTTTTAATGTGATTGAGTATTTTATTTACTTCAACTTTAGACAAACCCTTTATATATACCATTGTTTATCCCTTATAATCCATGAATTTCCTTATATGTTTAAGCCTTGTTATAAGAAGTTTTTTACTTACCTACATTCACTCTTAATAGTATTGCAAAGATATTTCAGGTTTGAGTGTAGAGAAAGGTACTTTAATGTGTGTTCTTTATGATGTGGTTCAATTAAATATAGTGTAAGGTTTGTGTAATCATTCTAGGCAGTGGAGATGGAAAATCTTCATGAGTCATTATTTCATTGTACTTTATTCATATCATTATTTTATTTTTAAAAAGAAGAAAAAAATGAAAATTGAATAAAGATGGAGATGATATTTAATTTTTCATTGTGATTATTTGCATGATTTTATATTCATTTAGTACATTTATTTTTCATCTCATTTCAAAAAAAATAAAAAAAAATTAAGGAAAAAAACATTAAAAAAAATTAAAAAGAAAATTATGATGGAATCAATCATTGGATTCATTGTTTAAATCATGTAAAAATTCATTCAAAAAGCTTGTGTGATGTTTCACATTTTTAAGGTTAATTGAGTTAGGTATATTTTATTATTTCTCAATTAAATATTCATGTGATTATATTTAAGATTCATACATCCTCTTTTCTATATTAAATGTTTAAATTTTTCACCGACCTAAACTAAGATATTGAATCGCCTTCAAAGATACCTCATGATTGAAATCATTTTTATGACTCATGGTGTGGAGAGATAAGAATTTTTACAATAATATTGTGACACATGAATTTTCCATGTATTATAATTAATCCATATTATATTTCCTTTGAGTTAAGTGTGACATGATCTTTCATGTGAGGAATGTTTTGATTGGGTCATGGATGGATTTTTTGGGTTGAAAGTTTTAAATTTGTGAGAATAAAATGAAATATAATTATATTTTTCATAAATGGGACATGATAGAATTCTATTACGTAACACTTCTACCCCAGTTACCCGGATCTGATGCATTATTTTAAAACATTATCATGATTACAAGGAATCAAGTCCCAAAGGATGGATCAGTTTAGCAATCTTAAAAAATAGCTTACATACATTAATGATAAATTACACTTTCTAACAGAAAAAACAGCAGAAATAATCCTTTGATAAAACTGTTATTCCCCTATATTAACCCAGTATATCAATCATAATACAATTCTTGTCAACCCATAAAAATAAAACATGAGAAAGGGGTGAGCTCAGATGTTCAGTAAGGGTAAATAATTCAGCAGAATGTATAAACCTTTAAGGTAAAATGTATAATAAAACTATAAGCCTTTTAAAACATAATCTTGAACATAATACAGAAAAAATTAATCAAACATTACCATATAAACATGCACATAAAGATTCTACTAATATAATAATCACATGTAATAACTAATTTCATAATGAGGGAATGCATAATGTCAGACATAATAACTCCTACGTCAAGGACTTGTGCCAAGATCATTCACAAATATTTTATTAAGGCCTTGTTCCAAGACACTAGTTTTTCTCATGATCCCTACCGATACATCGAGGGGATATAGAGGGCCACACCCGTCACTTACTAAGTCCAATTCATTCCTCATATAAAAATGTTGAAATATTACATAAACATTCGTATTAAAACTAGCTTACGAAATGTCAATACTTTAACAAATAAACCATGAATGGTATAAAAATAGAACATCCATAGTCAAACATACCATAACTCATTCAACACAATATGGAATAGTTTATTATAATAAATCTACCTCTATAAATAATAATATCAAGTAAAATATACTGAAATTGTTGAAAATGATCTGTAAAACTCTTTGAGAAGAAATATCCATTTTTCATGAAATCATTTAAAAGTCACACAATATTTAAAGGAAGTCATTTCAAATATATTTTTTAATAAAAGTGTCTCATACCACTTTGAATATTTTTAAAGTAATTAACATTTTAAAACAATCATGTCCATATAAATAAATCCTTAAATCATTTTGAAAATATTGATATTAATTAAAAAGATTTAGAAAAAAATAATTAAAACATTTAAAATGATTATCTTTCTAAATAATCCCTTCCAAAAAACCTTAAAATGTTCCTTTTGAAAAAAGTTTTATAAAACATGTTCATGGATGATAAATATGTCCCAGTAAATACTCATAAATAAACAATCTCGGATAATAATGAGATTGAGGAATTAACCCTTACCTTGTACTTTCCTTTGGTCAAGGGTACGTTTAACCTCGTGTATAATGACCATAATATGTTTTTAAATTATTACATAACCATATTCATATTTATGATATCATACATGATTCATTTATAACTTTATACTACCCATTTTATGATAATTTCCATGTTAAAGTAACTTTTTGGGTAATAATCACTTTCTTTATTATACGCGTTTTAGCCTTTTATTCTTGATCGTATCGCATATATCATGATTTAATTAATTACAGAATATAAAACATTATTTATATATAAAATATATTCAGAATATAAATACGTATAATAGATTGATATTTTAAATGGAACACATCTTATATGGAGATGGTAGGTCGTACGTACGCATAAATGATGTTTCTGTTTTCATATTTTTTTTGAATGGATGTAAGTGAATGAAATATATGTAAATACATATATATATTTTTTCAGTATAATTATTATTTCATATATTACATAATTGTGAATAATATATATTTTTATAATCATCCTTGAATGGTGAATGTGGAAATGAATCTTACTGTGTCATGGAGATGATAAGTCGTACGTACACACAAGCGACAATATCATTTCCTTAATGATTAAAAGGTGTGGAATTGGATGGAATATTAATTATAAAGAAAAATTAACATGTTATATTTATTATTTACATCAATTATACACATTATTATACTCATCCAAAAAAATGAAGTGTTGAATATCAAATTACACCATGACGTGGAGACGGTAAGACGTACGTACGCACGTACGGTGACCTTGTCATTCAGAGGATGGATAAAATAATTAATATGGTTATACCATATTTATAATAACATATAAGTATGTATAAGGTACTAAATTTATTATTTTAGTATGGAAATAACAAAGAAAGAGTATGTATAAGAAGAAAAGAACTTTGAAAGAGGTGATGAAATAATTACCCCTTCTTTAGGTTATTCCTTTTGATTTGAACAAAAGGGCTCCATAGGTGAGATTTTTTATCAAAGTAAGGCCTCTAGATTGAACTGAGAATAGTTGTGAGGATATTTGAGTAGTTGTTTGGCTGAGATAAATGGATTTTGAGGTCTGAATTTAAGATAAGTGGAGTACCATTTTATAAGAGAGGTGAGGGGAACTTTAGGAAAAGATTGAAATATTAATTTATTACAAAATTATTTTCGGTTTTATAATATCTCCAAATGATTTATATCTATGATAATATGGGTATGGGTCTAATTAATCTCAACCAATAGCTTTTAGACATGTTTAGGTCACCATATTAACCTTATATTTTAGATTTAACTCCTAGCTAAATACTTTATATTTTACTGTGTCTTCTAGTATTTTTATACTACATGGTTAATATAATTACTATAAAATTACTATAGAACTTGAATAGGTAAATTAATTAAATTTTTAATAGTATCTAAGTCATTTTTTTAAATATTTGATTTTTAGGACTATTATATAATTAAATAAAATTGTATTTTTTTTAAAAACTCATTTATGTCAATTTTGACACTGTTTAGTAATTTATTTTTGATAAAGTCATAACAACTTGATTACTTAGATAAAAAGGCATTAAATCAAACCTCATATGTAAATTTCATCAAAAAAAAATTGTGGATGGAATAAAAACTTTAAAATTATATTTATTATAATATTTATCATATCAATTATTTTAATCATTCATTAATAAGATAATTACCGCATCATCACTGTGTCATAAATAAATATTATTATTTAATGTCTAAAAATTATAAATAAAATACTATGATGTAGTAAATTGTATTATATTTATAATGAATATTTATAGCCGAATATATATTATGTGTAATCCTATATTAAAAATGGTTTAGTTATTAAGATTTTAATTTAACACTTTTAACAATTCTTCAAATAAAATATAATATATGTTCTAATCTATCCAAAGTGAATCAAAAAGAATCTTATTTTTCTCCTATGGTTGATTTTGATGGAAAAAAACTTATAAAATATAATTTGGACATGTGTTGAGATAATTTTAAATTATTATAATTTTACATTTACCTTTAATTATCTTATTTACTTTTAATCATGGTAAATAAAATTGAAAAATTATTATTCACCAAAAATTATTTTCATCCTATTGAACCAAATATTATATATTGATGACAACTGTTTCTATCAGATTTTTAAAATTCAATTCACAGAAGCTGTAAAATTTTGTTTTATGCAAATTTTCAAATCTGCCTAGAAGGTGGGTAAAAGACGTTAAAAACTTCAATAAAATTTTTTATATATAATATTATTATAAAATTATTCCAATGAATTACATTGAACATATATATTTATTATGTATATATTTTTACTTTAAGATAAATTTTAATTAAAAATAATTATTTAAATGAAAAATTCGTTTTTTATATACTAGGGAGTATTTTTCACTATTCATCAAAAATTGAATGTTTTCAGAAAAATACCAAAACTTCACCCTAGCCTAATTTTGATATTTTGAACTCAAAAATAATTTCTATTTTTTAAAATTAAATTTTTATGAGTGTCTAAAATTAAATTTATTACTATTCACAAAAGGACATAAAAGTATTTCTTTTAAGAAAATTGTTTTTCAAAATATATAACTATTTTAAAATAACTTATACATTTCGTTATAAATATTTTTTATTTATGTGAAAAAATTATAAAAAAAATTAATTTTTAATTTTTACTATTCATATTACAATATTTAATTGATAAATAAATATATCGTTTAAATAATTTTAATACTAATGTGTTGTTTCATCGAAACTCAATCTTCTGTATAACGCAAGCCAAGTGGATTTTGTGTTCATTATAAGCTATTAAATTACTTTAAGGAGATAGTGTAATATGAAATATTTGGGTGTTACATTCTCCCTTCTTCCAATAAATCTTGGCTTTGTAATTTGAAATTGTTCTTCAAAAAAAGGTTGATAATTGAAAATACCTTTTGTGGAAAACCCACATCGGAAATAGGGTTAATAAAATTTACTCTCAATAAGAGGGAAAGGGAAATGAAAAAGTCACCACCAAATTAGGATTTTGAATAAGAGAACATTAGTGGCAATTAGAGACACATAATTTTAGGGAAAATGTAAATATTTATAGGGAGTGATTGAGGTCATTAATCACAACCAAGTAAATAATAAATGGAAAATTGAGGGCCTCAAATCCATAAATATATGATGATTTAAAATATCATCAGTTCAACAAAACATATGGTATTAGGATAACATATTTTTTTAGATACATTATTTTTTGAATAGGATAGATTAATTTACTATTAAGATAAGAACTCAAGATAATATATTGGATTTCATTACCTCTCATAATCATATTCTCATCATTTAGTTGTGCTTCGAACTATTTTCACTTCAAACCTTTCACTAGGAAATAAATGTTCAAAAATGATTTTTTTACACCTCAAGCGCATTTGATAAATCATATGGTCCATAAGTATTACCTTAATCGTCGAAATTTTTACTGAAAACCAAAAGGATAGTTCAAATTATCCAATAAATCATAATTTAACCTCAAACAAAATATCGAGTGTTCAACTTACTCAATTCCAACCTTTAGACTTATCCAAAATACATGTGTCAAAACTCACCGTCCAAAAATTTATAAGGAAGGTCAACATAACATATTGAATATCTATATTGTCACATAAAAACAAGTGAATACCTTCATCATTTATTCTTTTAAAACATGGTAAAAACCTAAATTACCATAAAACCTTATTAAAATATGTATGTACTTCCTTATTCCTTTTGTAAAACATAGAGTACTAGGTATACTCCTTAAATCCATAATTGTTGAAAACTCCTAATAATGATGGTATTAATCGCTTTTTAATAAAACCATTAATCAGTTCCAAGGATGTAAATAATATCCAATATACTTTATCCAAATAAATTATCTCTTATTCTGAAATCATTATCTCATTTTTATAAACATATTAAGGGTTATATTTCCCCCAACCATATATTTTCCAAAATGTTTAAATTGAAACTTTGTCACTTTTCTTGGTACTATACAATCTTAAATCATTAATGAAATATTACTCCAGTACAATCCTTATATACTCTGTAATTATTATAAATTGTACATCATTAATACAATACTCAAATGACACAATTCTTTAATAACAACATAAGAACACTAATCATTCATCTTCATCTATGATAGTATCATAACATTATTATTATCCAATAGCATCATTTGGGGTATACTCTGATGATTGGTACATTGATTTTTGTAGAGTCCCAACTCCTTATAGATGAATCATTATACATTTGAAACCTTTTTCTTACCCTTACAATCACAAACATGGTGTCCTTTTTCTCCACACTTATAACAAACTCACATTCACCTTAAGCATTTACCAAGGTTATTCTTTCCACAGTTATCACATGTGGGAAAATTATTCTTTCCCTTCTTCCCTTTATCCATATGTTTCTCTGTTATCCTCTTCTTCTCTTTCTCCCCTCCAAATCCATAGAACTCAGAGAATTCATTACTTACCTTTTTAACACATGATACTATTTCTTCATATGATGAGAATACGTGGGCAACTATTTCCCTCATAAATGTTGGTTTGAGACAATGAAATATATGATCATTCTTGCTCTTTATATCATTGGTATTGTTAGAGTTCTCATTCGTTCTACTGGGTGCCATTTATAAATGAATACATGCACTAGGTTAGATCATATCAAAATGTATAATCCCAAAACTAAAAATATTCTGATAATTAATTGAATATTTTCCCACATCTAGTATCATAATCATAAAAATGGTTTATTTTCTTACATATTTACTTATAAATCTTTCATAATTGTTTTTAAAGAAAATGTGAATTATCCTAAGAATATCCCCACCCCCAGAGTTTTAAACCAGGTGAGCAGTAAGGCTTGTTTTTGTGTCCCAGGTGACCCCAAGTCATGTTCGGAACACCTTGATAGATTTATTACTCATATGTACATATGTTCCAAAACCACATCTACATGTAGTATCCAGACAGGGATGTATTTCGTGGAAAACTCATAAAATATCCACATTACCAAAATTCTAGGAAGTTCTTCAATAATAATACTCATGTTCAATCATAGGGTAATGTTCCCTAATTAGAGTTTATCTAAATATAGTTTCCATGGATAGTTATAAACTTTCTCTAATACCAATTTTAATGCCCCAACCCTAGTTACCAAGAGTCAGTGCATTAATTTAATACATTGGCATGATTACAAGGAATAAAGTCTCGAATGACCGAACAGTTTAGCATTCTTGGAAAATAGATTACATACATGAACTATACATTACACTTTCTAACATAAAACACAACATAAATAATCCATTAATAACACCATTATTATCCTAGCTTAACCTACCATGTCAATCATAATACACTTCTTAGCATCCTGGGAAAATAAAACATGAGAAAGGGGTGATCTCAGATGCTCTGTAAGGGTAAATAATTCAAAAAAAAGCTATAAACTTTTAAGGAAAGATGTATAATAAAAATAGAAACATTTTATAACATAAATTCTAACGTAATATGGAAAAAATAAATCATACATTACTATATAAACATTCACATGAATATTCTACTAATCAAGTAATCTCATATAATAACTAATTTCATAATGAGGGAATGCATAATTTCGGACATAAAAACTACTACTTCAACACATTATGCCAAGACCATTCACAAATATTTTGTCACGGACTTATTACAAGACACTATTTTGTCTCATGAGAACTACCGATGCATCAAGGGGCTATAGTAAGCCACGCCCGTCACTTAATAAGTCCAATGCATTCCTCAGATAAAAATGTTGAAACATAACTTAAATGTTTGTATTAAAACTTGCATATAAAATGTCATTACTTTGACCATAAACCATGAATGGTATAAAAATAACACATCTATAGTCAAACATAGCAGAACTCATTCATTATAATATGGAATAACTATTATAAAAAATCTAACTCAATCAAGAATAATATCCAATAAAGGATGTTGACATAGTTTAAAATGATTAGTAAAAATATTTGAGAGAAATATTTCTTTTTCAGGAAATAATATTAAAGTCAAACAATTTATAAAGGAATTAATTTAAAAGATATTTTTGAATCAAATATTCCCATACCACATTGAAACTTCTGAAATAAATTAAAATATTAAAATAATCATGTCAATATAAATAAATTATTAAAATCATTTTGAAAATATGGACATTAATTAAAAAGATTTAGAAAAATAAATCATTAAAAAATTTCAAATGATGATATTGAAAAAGATTCCCTTCCACAAAACCTTAAAATATTAATTTTGAAAATATTTTTATAACACATCAACATGTATGATATATATTTCCTAGTAAATACTTACACACAAACAATCTCAGATAATGTTGAGATTGAGGAATTAACCCTTACCTTGTACTTTCCTATGGTCGAGGGTAAGTTTAACCTACTATATCATAACCTAGTATGTTATTAAATTATAAGATAACCATATTCAAATTTATGATATCATAAATTATTCATTTATGACTTTATATTACCTATTTAATAATAATTTCCATGTTGAAGTAACATTTCGGGTAATAATCTCTTTCTTTATCGTACGTGTTTTAACCTTTTATTCTTGATCGTATCGCATATATCATGATTTAATTACAACTATAATATAAAACATTATTTATATATCAAATATATTCATAATATAATTATATATATATATATAATAGATAGATATATGAAATGGAATACACCATTTATGGAGACGGTAGGTCATACGTACGCATAAATGTTGTTTCTGTTTTCATATCATATTTAATGAAAGTAAGTGAATGAAATATATGTAAATACATATATAAATATATATATATATATATATATATATATATTCATAAGCATTATTATTTCATAAATTACTTACTTATTAATAATATATATTTTTATAATTATCCTTGAATGGTGAACGTTTAAATGAATCTCTTCATGTCGTGGAGACGGTAAGTCTTACGTACACAAGAGTGGCGATATCATTTCCTTAATGATTAAAAGGTGTCTAATTAGATGGTATATTATTTATAAAAAAACATTAACATGTTATATTTATTATCTACATGAATTATACTCATTATTATACCCATCCAAATAATGAAGTGTTGAATAACAAACTACACCACAACGTGGAGACGGTAAACTGTACATACGCACATATGGTGACTTTGTCATTCATATGATGGATTGAATACTGAATGTTTTTGTAAAATATTTTTAATAACATATAAGAATATATAAGTTACTGGAGTTATTATTTTAGTATAGAAAAAACAAAGAAAGATGAATTAGAAGAAGAAAAGAACATTGAAAGAGGTGATGAAATAATTACCTCTTCTTCGGGTGCTTCCTTTTGATTTGAACAAAAGGGATCCTTAGGTTTTCTTTCTGATCAAAGTAAGACCTATAGGTTGAATTTAGGGTAGTTTTTAGGATATTTTATTAGGGTTTGTCTGAGTCAAATGGGTTTGGATGTGTTAATTTAAGAGAAGGTGACGTACCCTTTTATAAGAGAGGTGAGGGGCACTTTAGGAAATGCTTGAAATATTAATTTATTATAAAATTATTTTCGGTTTTATAATAGATAAAAATGTATTTATTTCGAGTATAATCTGGGTATTGGTTGACATCCTCTCAACCAATAGTTTTTAGACATGTTTAGGTCACCATATTAACCTTATATTTTAGATTTAACTCATAGTTAAATAGTTTAACTTTTACCATGTCTTCTAGTATTTTTATACTACATGGTTAATATAGTTATTATAAAATTAAAAGATAACATTAAGTGGTTATTTAGTAAACTTTTTAACATTATATAAGTCATTTGGCCAAATATTAGATTTTTTGGACTATTATATAATTTAATAAAATATTATTTGTTTTAAAACTCATTTATGTCAATTTTGACACTATTTAGTAATTGATTTTTGTTAAAGTCATAAAAACTTGATTCCTTCGATTAAAAGGAATTAAATCACACCTAATATGTCAATTTCATCTAAATAATTAGTTTATAGTATAAAAAATTATAATTATAATTATTTTAATATTTATAATATCAATTATTTTAATCTTTCATTAATAAGGTAATTACTGCATCAACATTATGTCATAAATAAATTTAATTATTTAATTTCTAAAAATTATAAATAAACAAATATGATATAGGGAATAATTTTATATTTCTAATGAATATTTATAATCGAATTTATCTTATGCATAAACCTATATTAAAAATAGTTTAGTTATTAAGATTTGAATTTAACACTCTTAACTCTTTATTAAATAAAATATAATAAATATCTTAATATAACCCAAGTAAATGAAAAAGTATATTATTTTTGCCCTAAATTTTATTTTGGTAAACAAAACGCATTCAATAGAATTATGACATGTGTTGGGATAATCTTTAATTATTATAATATTATTTTTACCTTTAATTTCCCTATTTACTTTTAACAGTGGTTAATAAAATTCAAAAATTATTATTCACCAAAAATTATTTTAATCCTATTGAACCACATTTTAATTACTGATTACAACTAGGCCTTTTATATTTTTGAAATTCAATTCACATAAGCATTAAAATTACATTTTATTCAAATGTGCAAATGTTCCTAGAAAGTTGGTAAAATATGTTAAAAAGTTCAATAAATTTTTATATATCTAATATTTTTATAAAATTAATCCAATTAATTATATTTTAATAATATATGTATTAAGTATCTATTTTTACTTTAAGAAAAATTTTAATTAAAAATAATTATTTAAAGGAAAATGACGGTTTTTATGTACTATGTAGTATTTTTCAGTATTCATCAAAAATTGAATGTTTTTAGAAAAATAACATAAATTAACCCTAACCTAATTTTGATATTCTGAATTAAAAATTGACGTCTATTTTACCAAATTAAATTTTTATAAGTGTCTAAAATTAATTTTATTATTTTTCACAAAAGGACATAAAAAGTAGTTCTTTTAAGAAAATAGTTTTTCTAAATATATAACTATTTTGAAAAATCTTATAAATTTCATTATAAATATGTTTTATTTATGTGAAAAATTTATAAATAACATTTATTTTTTATTTTTTACTATTCATTTTACAATATTTAATTGATAAATAAATATATCATTTAAATAATTTTATTACTAATGTGTTGTTTCGCAGAAACTCAATCTTGCGTATAATGCAATCCAAGTCAATGTTGCATGAATTATAAGAAATTAAATTACTTTATAGAGAGATAGTAATATGAAATCTTGTTGTGTTACATATTATAGGAAATATATTTAAAATTTTATCGCTTTTCATTTAGGTGTGGATTTGAATTGATATATTTGATAATTTCCTAGGAGCATGATAACTAAGATTGGGGGATTAATGAAGATCATATTTTGACAAATTTTATTCAATAATTCAATTTTTTTATACCAAAAAAATATTTTAATTATTAATTTCACATTTTTAGGTTTTATGAATAATTGTTGAATTGTCGTGAAAATTACATACTTTTATATTTATTAGTTTCGTATGTTGGTAATAAAATTTTGCATAATAATAAAAATCAATAAACATATTAGGTTTAAATAGTTATCAGGATAAATTTAATTCAACTAGAACTAGAGTTGAATCCATAAACCTGAGGCCTAAAAGAATCTCAAAGTTGGTCCTTGAAATTTTTGCGTAGTTTTGATGAATTTTATTGTTGTTCTTATAGTTCATTAATTCAAATCCCATTTCAACTAAAATTTTACATAGAGATACGTAATAGGTGGAGGAAAAAATTTATTAAATATATCAACACGATATGAATCCATTTTCAATTAATGTATGGGAATATGGGGGATTGGAATTTGAATAGTCTAACAAGTCAAAAAATGGTTTTCGAGTCATATGGTAATAATTTTTTGAAAAAATGGACAATGAAGCTGAAATTTTGTGCTGGAATTAGAATGAAATAGAGGGAAAGCTTCAAAAAAAACCACATCACTAAATTTTTCTTGTTTTTATTCAAAACACAAGAAAACTTTTGGATTATAGATTTGAAGTGAAAACTGTTCATCCCTCTTGCCTATAAATATACACCTCCCCTTCCATTCAAAGGAGTTATCCTTTTTTAGTAAAGTATGAGGGTTTTTTCTTTTATAGTAGTCTTATAAATATTTAATATATATTATATTTTCTTTCACTACATATTTCACCTTCTATTTTTTGTTTCTCCCACCATACTTCTCTCATTCCCATGGATGTGGAGAACTAACCCTCTCTATTTTTCAAGGGGGTGTCGGGGATTTTCTGAGATTGTTGTGATTTACTTTATTTTATTTTATTCTAATCATTCATTAGTGGATAAATTTTTTGGGGTATGTTGTCTCTCCTTTTTCATCAGTTTATTATAACATCCTCTTGTTAACTATTTATACTCTCCTTTTTCATTATTATTTTGCATACAATGTAGTAGAATTATATTTATTAAATGATGTATATTATTCTACATAAAAGAATCTTAGATTAGGTAAATAAAATTTCAAACTATAGGGTGTTGAGTGATAGTTCTTGATATCAACATTCAATATAATAATGATATATTTTTTAAAATAATATGGATAGAATCACCATAAATTCCTAGGAATGGTAGTTTCTTATTCAATATATTCATTGTTCTTGCAATTTTTTGTTTTTTCATTTAATTCATATATATATAACCTTTATTTTATAAAATACCCAATGTTTTATGTTTTATTTTTTTAGTATATTTTAGTTTAATAGAATTTTGATAATATAGAAAGAGTGTTGTGTTCATGTTATCCTTGAGAAATCAACATTGGGTGTGCACTTTATAGCATACTTAGGTAAATAAGAATTTCTTAACCATGGATCTACGAAAATCCCCATCTTTAAATAATATTAAATATATTCATGTTAATGGTAGAGAAATCCCAATGGTAGAATAATGATCCTATCTGAAGAGGATAGAATAAAATTTTCTTACTCATCTCTAACTTTTTATCCAAAGGGGTATTGATACCCATAATACTCTGAGTTAATTCCACTTAGAGACTTATAAAAAGTCACCATAATCTCATAGATAAATAATGGAAAGACCTAGTATCAAATAGTAGATAAAGGTAGAAGATTCCTAAAGAGTACCTCTCACCATAAAAAGAACCTCCGTAGCATCATGTGTTAATTTCTTGACCATAAAAATATTTACCGATTCACCTATATGACTCTATTTGGGTTATTTTTATCCCTATGATGGTTTCATTGATATTTATCTCTATCATGGTCACCTGTTACCCCTTCTCATCCCATATTAAAGAGTTTGTGACCATAGAACAACCATCCCTCCAACCTAAACCTACAAATTATGGCTCAACTAGGGTAATTATCCCATAGTCTCAGATATTGTATAACTTCATAACCTATTAAGATGACCATACATTCCACACTAGAATCACTGGTTTGGTTCATAGGGAGATTTAGGTTGTGTGTTTCCTACTCAACCTCATTTTAAAAATCAAACCTCAACTCATCCAGAAGTGAGAGGAGAACTTCCACCCTGGCTACCCAACCAATTTCCACCCTGACTTGTCTCTTCCTAGAGACACTTAAAACCATATAAGAACCATAATACCCCATGATTCTAAGATAAATTTTCTCATCCAACATTAAATTTTTCACCACATCAGATAATGTTAAAATATTGTACATCACTATGTGGGTCTAAAATATTTCACTTAGTCCTATGTCTAACTATCTTGTTTTCATCACTTAATCCTTGATCATATAAGGATAAAGTCATATTAGTCTAGTGAGCTTGTCAGTATACTCCTTCATATTCAATTATTCATTTCCAACCACCATAAATTACCTTTTTTCACCCAATTATGGGTGTTTTGATATATTTTCTTGAAAAATAGGTCCTAAAACCCCTTTTAATCAAGATGATGGTATTTATTTGCCTCAACCATGATGTACCACCAGTGATATACAACACATTAAAACATGAAAATTTTGAGATAAACATATTACTACTTTATAGTATCAATACTCTCAAGGATTTGATGGATGTGATCCACTAGCTCTTCTATTTCCAATAAGGAAGATTTTCCCCCTGAGGTTAAAGGGTGATGGTATAATAAATCACACATAACATCAATAGTCAAGGGTTCTCATTGTGGTGTTAACTAACTTGTTTATTGAAGTAGTTGATCTCAACCCTCAACAATATGAGGATCACCCAAGGTCCTTACAAGAAAATAATGTTTATAATCCTCCATCTTCAAATTAATTATAGGTTAATGTGTTGACATATTCTACATTAAATAATAGACTCACATCATACCCCTTTTTAATAAATGGTTAAGTTGTATTTTATATAAACAAAGTTTTGATTATACCATAATCCCAATCCCCTCTCTCAAATATAATTCTTTTAATCAATGGTTTATTACTTTAAAATAATCATTAAAATATATTTCTATGCACCAAACATTAAAAGAAATCATATAGAGTTTATCAATTTTAAAAATTATTTAAAAGGAAAAAATAAACAAACATTAAAGATAAATAGTTAATTATGTAAAATTTAATAGAAAATAGTTTTTAAAACTAACTGAATCACTTGAACAAGTTATACTAAACTACTCATAATTAATAAATAAATAGGAAAGTGGTATTTATTTATAAATATTGTTTTAATTAATATATAATTCCTATTATTACAACTATAAAGAAAAAAATCATAGGAAAGAACACGATATTCCTTGTAATACTATCTATGAAAACCTAGATATATATACTCATGATTCATGAGAGGCACAAGGAAGGGACTGGGTAAAGGAAAATATCAAAAAAAATCTAGAAAACCCTTAGGAACTCATTCTTCCACCATAATTATGTTGGAAAGAATATTTATGGGTTAATTATTGAACCTAAATAGTATTCTACCGTATACTATCTATCTCATATACCATATCCCTTTGGCCACTCTGATAATATTTTTTAATGACACAACTCTTGTTACTTGAAAAAACCTGAGTTGGATCAGTAATGAACCTCAGGTACACCTATTGATTTCCCAGGAATTACATAAATTCCAAGGGATAATAGAAAACAAGGGGATTTGATTTTATATCTTTGATACCTAACCAATCAATAAATAAGAATCATAAAGTTAAGATATAATTATGTTATGAATCATAGTGACAATTGACCTAAAATACACAAACATGAGTGTTCATTAAGTGACCCTCACCTAAAACATATCCATTCAATATATAGTATAAAAAATATGTGAACATGAATAAATATCATATTATAGTCCAAAAAACCCATAAATTCATTATGTGTGGAAAAAATATTAAAGGCCAAATATGCACAAATTCTGACTCCAAAAGAATCCCTTAGGAGCTCAAAATAAGAGTTACCAAGGTGAACTTCTCTATATGAAGTGATATGAACAACCCCACTAAATCTTCTCTATACATTCACTAGAAACTCTAAAAATGTTTACTTGAACTCAACACACCATGTGTAGTGAATACCTATGCTTTGGTACACTCATCCCTCATATAAAGGTTCTTTTTCTATGCCTAGGTAATAAAAAATAGGTCAGACGCACATCCATAAGGGAAAAAATGGAAGGTTTAATTACATCATACCTCATGGAAGGCACTACCTATCTTTAGATATTCATTCATAAGGAAAGTGTTCAACATAAGAATATAAATTTCATAGGTAAAAAATAATCATGAGAAGATTATATGCATTCTATTTATAATAAACTGGTCTAATTACATTACATAATATTGAATTTTAGTCAAGAAGTCACTTCCTTTAACATTTAGGATCTTTTTATGTTTAGAGTTTTAGAGAATTGGGATATAATATATATATATAATTCCACATTTAAATGGATCAGATACCACAAAAAATAGTTTCCATTTCTTGAAAATATTAAACGTTTCAAATAAAACATGTTTTCTTTGAAAAATCTTCATAACACATAACTTGGATTCTTTCTGTGTCTAAAAAATCCTTATAACATGTGAAAATAATTGAAAAACTTTGTATGAGCACAAAAATCTCACTAAGGGATATAAAAATAATTAAATAAAACATTTGTCCATGAAAACTTATAAAAGTATAAAATCATTTTCAAAAAGAAATACTTGTCACCCATATATACTTTGTGAAACTTGGGATTTCCATGAGATTTAAAAAAAACATAAAGAACATATATAGAACCATAAACTTATCATATGGAATTACTTATATAATCTTGTAACACTCTCAGTTACCTTATAATTTGTAACCCTCATGGCTACCTTACAATGCAACCCTTATGGATACATTATTGTGTAACCATCATAGTTACATTTGGAGTAACCATCCAGATGACCTAAAACCTACACATACCCAATTAATTATAGAGAGATATATATCCCACTCTTCATCATAAATAATTCCCAAGAACTAGAACATAATCATAAAACATTAATAATTTTATAAAAACATTGATTTTTAATTTTGTAAAACGGAATTTTAAAAGAGGATTTAGAAAGAAAATAAACTTAAAATATCAAATAATTATAGTGAGACATAATATAGTGGATGTAATATGTATATAAACTATAAATACACATAATTCAACATAATTTAAACAAAATTCATCACACAAACAATTATAATACCACGTAAATAATTAAGTAGAAGGTTAACCCAAAGAATGGAAATGGGGTTAAGACTTCCCTTACCTCGGGATCTTCTAACTTTAAACATGTTTAAAACTCATTTAAAATGGTTAAAATAGTGTTATTAATATCTTACAGAAACATATTAATGTTTATAACACCTTATATGATCATTTCATAACATCATTTCAATCTTTAATTATTAGTATCTTGTTCCTTCCATTGTTTCGGGTGCGTTCTTTACATGATTTCCATGGCCGGTTTGTATTTGATTTCCTTTCCATGTGTAAATGAAATTCTTGAATTTGAGTGAAATAGTATTCATATTTTTCCATAATATTAAAAGATTCCATAGATCATTTTGGTTATATGCTATGAGGATTAATCATTAGATAAATCTCTAGTGATATCTTTTTAGATCATTTTGGTGGTTCTTTGATAATCACAAACTTGTTTCATCGTATGCCATTAATATTATGAATATAAGTTTATTATAGTATATAAGAGAGTCAATATAATTTAATTTACAATCTTATTCGGATTTTAAAATGGTTTTACAAATAGCTTTGATGGAAGTAAAGGAAATTGAAAACACATCATCCGTGATTTTGGTAAATATGCACATCGCGGACGGTGTTCTTATTTTTAGAATAATATGGGGGAAGAAGAAGAAGTAAATTGAGGAATATTTTCATAAACATGATAACATCCATAATATATAAGATTATAGGGCTCTCATTCCTCTTTTATAAGGTTAGGATAATAGAGTATAAGAAAACAAAATAATTGAAAAGAAATAACATGAAAATAAAAGAGGATTTTTACCTCTTAATATCTTCTCCTTGAGATCCTCCTTAAGGCCTTTGGTTTTGGCCTTTTAGTGAGACAAAAAGGTCTTGGACGTTTGGTAATATCTTTAGGAAGAGTATTTGGTAGAACTTAGATAATTCCCAAGGCTTGAGTGGTGTGATAGGAAAAGAGGGTGAGGGTGGTATTTATAGTGGAGGAAAGGAGGGGTTTTACATTATTTTAACCATTGGTTTAATATTTTTGATAAATACTATGAATATTATTGATTCATGTGACTCGAAAAAGTAATAAGTGCATGTGACTTCTAAAAAATATCCATTTACTTCATCCATTGCTCAAACATGATGCAAAAAATCATTTATTTAGCATATTTTGATAATTATTGTATTTAACTATTCACAAAAAATTCAAGTACTTAAGAAAAATATTAAAAATTTACCCTGACCATTTTTATACATGTAGAATTACAAAATGAACTCCATTTTTTGAAAATAATTTTAAAAATATGATTAATTTAATTTTTAAATAAAATCATATTTTATTCGTAAAATATCAATTTTAAAACTATAACTGATTTTATATCTTCTTGAAAAATTACAATATATAATTATATTATAACCATAATAATATAATTTACTATTTATAAGGGTCATATTACTACTCATATTACTATTCATAAGGGTATATTACTATTCACCATAAAAACAATTTGGTTCTATCAGACTCTAACTAACTTACTGATCACAACTATATATGTCCATTTTTTGAAATTCAAATCATAGAAGTGGAAAAATTATGTTTAATGGATAGTTTATAAATACCTCCTTTAAAAAGTGTCATTATGTAGAGGCTTAGTGTTTGATGCATTTCAATTTTGTTTCTAAACCTTGGGGTTTTACATTCTCCCCAGCTTTAAGAAATTGATTCCTCACAATTTTATTTACGTATTAAAAAAATGAGGGTATCTTTCCCTCATTAAATTTTCATATTCCTATGTTGCTTCTTCAACCATGTGTTCTCCATAAAACATTTTCCTAGTGTATTTCCTTATTACATAATACTTGTTCTCTTCGATCAAGAATATGAACAGGTTTCTCTTTATAAGTAAAGTTCTCTTCCTACTAAAGTGCTTCTGGGATCAAGACATTAGATAAATCTGGAACATACTTTCTCAACATCTAAACATTAAAAAAATTGTTTATCTGAGGTAAAATTAGAGTCAGAGCTTCTCGGTAGGCGACTATTCTAGCTTTCACCAAGATTTCATAAGGTCTAATGAACAATTTACTTATCATTCATTTCTTACCAAAACACATAACACTTGTCCAAGTGAGATTCTAAGAAAAACAAAATCACCTACCTAAAAAAAATCCTTTAATCCTATTTCTTTCATGACTTTTCTACTTTCTCTAAGCTATCCTCATGTGTTTTTGGTTCATATTCACTTTCTCAACCACTTCCCTTACTAATTATGGCCCCATCAACTTTCTTTCCTCAACTTCATCCCAAAAAAATGGAGTTTGACATAGATTCCCATACAATGACTCAAAAGGTTTCATCTGTATAATGCAACGAAAAAATTTATTATAAGTGAACTCAACAAGATAAATATGATGATCTCAACATCCCTAGTAGTCTATTAAAAAATATCTAAGCATATCCTCCAATTTCTGAATTGTTCGTTCTAACTTCCTATAAGATTGAGGATGAAGAGTTGTACTGAAATTTTATTATGTTCCCAATGACTTATGAAGGCCCTTTAAAATTTTTGAAGTGAACTTGGGATCCTGTTCAAATATAATGGAAAGAGGCACTCCATGTAACTTGGAAATCACTTTGAGGTACAGTCAATAAATATGATCTGAATACATTATATATAGAATATGAAGGAAATGTGCAGATTTAGTCAGTCGGTCAACAATAACCTAGATTGAATTTTTACCTCGGGAAGTCTTTGGTAGTACCAAAATGAAGTCTATGTATATATTTTCTCATTTCAAATATAGAAATGGTAAAGTTTGAATCATTCCCATCGTTAATTGACATAATAGTATAACCTATTGGCATGCCAAACATTTCATGGTAAAATCTACAATATCTCTTTTCATTGCATCCCAAGAGTAATACTCACAAAGGTCTTTGTACATCATTGTGATTCCAATATGAACTGAAAACAGAGAACTATGAGTTTCTCACAACAATTATTTCTTCAGCTGAGAATCAAAAGTCACTCGAAATCTTTTCCCAAATCATAAAACACAATCTTTAACAAGGTTAAATTCTAGAAAATTATCCATTTTAAAAAATTCTACCTTTTTCTATAGCTCATGGTCTTCCTTTATCACTTTCTTAATTCTCTCTGATAACGATGACTACACTAAAACCTGAAACAAAATAGAGGTATTTACTATACTAGCAACTTCTAATCCAAAATTCATCAATTCATTAATCAAGGGATCATGTTCCAAAAATTACATGGTTAATTATGCATGATGTTTTCCACTCAAGGCATCCACCTCATTGTTTTCTTTTTCAAGATGATAATTTATCGTGAAATAGTAATCATTTATTAGTTTAAGCCATATTCTATGCCTCATGTTTAATTCCTTTTGAGTTTATATATAATTCATACTTTTATGGTCAATATATATTTGACGTTTGGATCCGTATAAATGATGCCTCCAAATTTTCAAAGAAAAAAACCACAACTTATAATTCTAAATCATATGTGGGATAATTTAACTCATCAGGTTTTAGTTGTATTGAAGTATAATCAATTAATTAATCATTCTTCATTAGAACACAACCAATTAACTTCAATGAAGCATCACTGTAGATGAAAAAATCACCATTTCTAGAAGGGAGATCCAAATCTAGAGTATTCACCAATATCTTCTTCAGTTCTTGAAAACAAACATCACATTATTCTATAAAAATAAGTTTAAACCCATTTGGGTTAACTTAGTTATCATGATAGATAATCATGCAAAGTTTTTAACAACCAGTCAATAATAACCTGCTAATCCAAGAAAAATAAAAATCTTTGTAACATTTTTTATTCTTGGCCATTCATAAACCAATGTTTTTTACAGTATCAACTATTATTGCATCCTTATTTACAATGTTCATTAGAAAATATATCTATTTCAACCAAAAATCACACTTGACAAATTTTCTATACAGTTTCTCAACTTTCTGATGTGTTATCAATTATATGCTTTGATTATTGTATTCAAACTGAAACACTTTTTGAAAAAAAAATCTTTAACTCTATAATCAATCTTAGCATGATAAATAGAAATCCAATCCATATCCCAAATGAAATCAAACTCTACTAAGGGAAAAACGTTTTCCAGGTAAATAATTTCCACATACCATAATATAATGATTTTTATAGTTCCTCTTTATAGTAATATTTCTTTATGCTGTTTTAATAATAAGTTCTGTTCTCATTTATTGAGGTGATATTTCCAATTTTCCGGAAAATTTCTCTGAAATAAACGAATGTGTAGACCTTGTATCAAACAAAACATTAGCAAAATCTTGGTAAATAAACAATGTACCTCAAATAACTTCAGTGGATGGCCTAATGTCTACTGATATAGTCGTAAAAGATCTCACTACACCTTTCTTATTATATTATGACTTCTTTTCATTATTCAGGTCTCTCTTTAGGCAGGTGTTTTCATAATGACTCATCTCACCACATTTAAAACACATTAAAGATTTCTTACTGGATTATTCTTAGGATCGTTTTCATTACAATCTCAGGATATATGTCAAAACATACCACCTCTAAAAGACTTCCTGGTTTTGGTAGGTCATTCTCTAGGGTTCCTTTTGCAACAATTTTCACAAAGTGGAAAGTGGAATTTCTTACCATCAGATTTCTTTGATTGATTCTTACCCATATCTTTCCATTTTTACAACTTCTTCTCCTTGTTTTTAATGTGCATGAAATCATAAGAAAACTCGATTTTTACCCTCTCAGCACATCGGACATGTTTCTCATAAATATTTAACTCATGGGAATCCAATTCCCTTCGATATATTCTCTTTGATCCAAAGTAAAAACAGTTCATTTTCCTATAAATATCCCAAAAAATATTTGGAGTATACCTCGCCAGTTGGGTGAAGTTTTCTTCATACACAGCCATTGAACCTTCCTTCTTCTACTTTAATTCATGGAATTTCTTCTCCATCCTAAGTCGAATAACCTTTAGAAAATATTTCTCTAGGAAAATAGTTTTAAATTCATCTCACTCTAAGGATTCAATCTCTTCTCTATCCCTGAAATTCTTGACCATTGACCACCACTAATCAACTTCACCTTCAAAATGATAAATGGAAAGACTTAACTTTTGATTATCTGAATATCCAATAACATCAAATATATTTTCAATTTCTTTAATTCATCCTTTAGTCACTACTAGGTCATAAGATCCACTAAAAGTTGGAGGGAGTCTCCTCAAAAAATGTTCCATTGTCGTCATGTTCCTTTGTGGTAACTCTTGTTATTATCTTTCATGGATGTCACTTACATTTATTTCCTATGTTAGATGAGCCATTAAATTCAAAAACTTCTCGGTTATAATCCCTACCATTACAGACTGTAGATTTAGAAGGATATTGTTATTTTGGTCCCTTTCCACTTCAAATTCCCAATTTCTTCTGTAAAAAAACATTTTGAACAAACATATCTTAGTTGAAGCAACATGGTAAACTTTAAATGATATAACTTTTAAAATTAACCATAGAGTAAAAATAATTTATGGTATTATTTTAACATCATCCTAACCCCTAAAGTTATCTAAACCATCCTCTGATACCAACTATAAGGACCCATCTTTATTACATTACATAATATTGAATTTTAGTCAAGAAATAACTTCCTTTAACATTGAGGATATTTTTAGGTTTATATTATTAGAGAATTATGATATAATGCATACATAACAATCTATATTTATAAAGAGTGGATACCATAGAAAATAGTATCCATTTCTTCCAAAATAGAAAACTATTCAAATAAAACATGTTTTCTTTGAGTTAGTACCAGACCTTAGCGATGTAGAGCTCATCGCATGATTAGATTTGATATGTGGTAGTGCCCAAACGGACACCCGGATTAAAAGGTATGGTCGTTAAAAGTTCAAGTTCCATTTTTGACTTTTGAATTTTGAATATATATATATTTTTTTGATTATCACATGATTTAAATCTCACTTGGTTTTTTCTCATTTGATAAACTTCAATTTGACTGGTTCTCGAGCTGAAATGGACTCTCAGATCAAAAGTTATGGTAATTTGATGTCGAAGTCTGTTCTTCTACTTATATTAGATTTTCTTTCCGTTCAAAAATATTATTAACTAATAATGATAAATATTAATTAATTGAAAAATTATAAATATATAAAATTATAAATAATAACACTATTTTACTGTAAATAATAAAAAGAAAAATAAAATAATAATAATTTTTTTAAATTTTTAAATTTTTTTTTTAAAAAAAATCATAAATTTTGCGGCGGTTTTCAAAAAACTGCCCCTATTTCATGGCGGTTTTTTTTAAATATCATCGTTAACTAAATTAGATGATATTTTTAAAAAAAATAAAAATTAAAAAAAATAGTGGCATTTTTTTCACGGCAGTTCTAAAAATCGTCGCTAAATTTTCGTTCGAAAAATATTTAGTGGTGGTTTTTTAAACCGCCGCAAATTCACCTAGGAGGTGTGTAAAAGACAGTGAAAAGTTCAATAAAATTTTTATATATCTAAAATTATTATAAAATGACTCCAATGAATTTCATTGATCTTATATAGGTATTATGTATCAATTTCGACCTAAATTAAATTTAAATAAAATAAGTAATTATTTAAATAAAAATTCACCTTTTAAATAGTAACCGAGTGTTTTTACTATTCATCAAAAAAAGAAATTTTTCAGAAAAATACCAAAAATTAACCCTAGGATAATTTCGTTATTCCGAATCCAAAAATGAAGTCCATTTTGAATGATAAAATTTATAAAATTCAAAAAAGTGGGTATTACTATTCATAATGGCTAGTTTATATTTTATTTTAACAGTATATCTTTGTTTAGTGAAAATCGGTATTACTTACAACACACACTATCGTGGAAGGTCAATATTGCATGTAATATAAGACAAGTCAGGGATGCGTGTAGTGAAATCTCTGTTTGGTGTTTCATATAACATAATCAAAACTTTTTTCGTTTATACATTAAATAAAATCTATACTTAATGTTGCGTAGAATAATTTCCACAAAACTAACTTGAAATTGTGTGTAACACGAGCCAAGAATAGTGTTTCACATACTGCAAGCTAATACGATGTTGCTTATAGTACAAGCTAATCTTGGTGTAGTGTATAATAGAAGACATCAAAGAAATTTCAAATAATATATCTCATAAAATCTCAGGGTGTTACAGTTGGTTTTTCAAGAAGACCCAAACATATAGAATGTGACTAGGGAAGTTAAGAAGGAAAATTAGTCATCTATGGGGGATCTTCAATGCTTAATGTGATGTGGTGACGAGAGGGATGATGTTCACATTTATAATTGAGGTGATGGGAACTTTTGGAATCTCCCAAAATATTAATTTATAATAAATTGTAACCGTATACAAAACATAGAAAATGAAATATTATAAAATATGAGTTGATTTAAGGTTGTAATTTTATCATAAAAAATAAAATTTATACCTATTTTTTTATCTATTTAATTCATATCATTTTAATTAACCTTTAGTTATTCTTTTTAAATTTTATCTATGAATACAAATTATTAAATATTCAAAGAGTAAAATATTTACTTATTTTATTTCAATTATACAAAAAATGGAGAATTTATAAAATTTTAAAAAATATAATTTTAATTTTATATTTTTAAAAATGTGTTTTCGTTTTTAAATAAATTATTAAAACATTATTTTTATAAACAATTAGTAGTGTCAATTTTGACACAATTTTATTCATTGATTTTTTAAAAAATTTAGAAATCAAGATAACTTTGAACAAAAAATTTTACTATATTATTAGGTAGTCAAATTCAACTATTAAAATAGGTTGATATATTATATATCCAAACTTATATTTATTTCCACAATTTTAATATTATTTATTTGTCATCTCCATTAATAAATTAATTACTACATATGTTTTTCCGAAATTATTTAATATATAAATTTTTTAAATAAATATTAAAAAATATATACTTTAATGAAGACAGATCCTACATATTTCACTAGAGTACATATAATCAAATTTATCATCTATAAAATACTATATAAAAAAATTATATTTATTAAAACAAGTATGAGATAACATTAACATCACATTAAATAAAATATTATAATTGTAGTAATATTTTTTTTATAGATCCAAATACTATATAACTTTATCATTGTGTCAATATGACCGAGATATACTTGAAAAATAATATTTTTCAAAGTATTTTTGTCATTTAATTTCTATTATAATTTTAATCAAAATTATTTCAGCGATTTTTCATCAACTAAACAATTTCTACCTGATCAATGTATACGCCGTTATGTGAGTATTTAATTCTTAAAAACTGAAAATAAAGTTAAAAGATAAAGAAAAAAAATTTATATTTCAAGTTTTTATTTATAGTTGAATTTATATTATGCATAACATTATATTAAAAATGGTATAGTTACGATAAATTTAATAATACATATTTATTTTTTCATTGAATAAGAAAAATTTAATTTCATAATCACACCCATGTGGATTCCAAAGGATTCCATTTGAAGATAATTATAATTTAAGTCAATGACAACTCAAAAAATGATATTAGGATAAGTTTTATAGTAATTTTATAATTTTATATTTACTCTTAATTACCTAATTTTCCATTTTATTACATTAATAAAAATTAAAAATGTTAATGATTATAATAATCAAAAATAAAGGAATGGTATTAAATTAAACTAGATATATTGATTCCAAATATAGAATCCATTTTCCAAAATTCATAAAAAACAAGTAAAAGTAATTAATTTAAAATTAATCTCACAAAAATGAGTAAATGAGTTTTATAAGTAAAAACATTATAAAATATTAAAGCATATTAACATCTAAATTCAATTTAAAATTAAATCCAATGACAAAAATTATATTAAATGATTAAATTATAAGTTATTTATACATATAAATTATTCAACTATATAAATTAACAATTTAAATTATTTTGATGAATAATTTCGTTTTCAATAAAAATATTGTAATTATTTACTATTTATCAAAACTTTAATGCTATCAAAAAAAAATAAAAAATTTCTCCAATGAATATTTTTATATACATATTTCAAATAAGAAGAATATTTTGTTATATAATAATTATTAATGCCTCAAAATATTAATTTAATGTGGGTTCCCATAAAAAGGTTTTAATATTACCTTTTTTTTTAATATAGGGTTTTATACATAACATTCGGTTTATTCATATAATGTCAGTAAAATATCTATTGGATAAATGTATAAAATATTTTATTTAGTATATAACATATATATTTCAATAATTACATATAAAAACTGTAATTCACATAATTTATAAATAGAAAAAAATATTTTTATTGCCTTTTCATTTAATTTCATTATATTGTTTTCGAAATATTGAGTTTCTAATGAAATGACCATAAATTTTCATAATTTATTGACATTAATTCAAGATAATAAAAAGTTTAGGTTATAATGATCATTTTATACTGAAAATATCTCATTAAACATCTCGGTGTTACATTATACCCCCATTTAACTAAATTTATCACATGAAATTCATCACAAGGATTCAAAAATATGAGAGAACCACTTCCTCATCACATCATAAAGTTCTTAAAATGCTTTCTCAAATTCCATTATTCGCTATAAAACATTAATCAGGTGGGTGGTATTGTTTTGTAGAACATTTTCACAACAATTCAGAATCCCTATCAGTTGTTATTCATAAGAACAATATTTCTTCAATAGTATTACATATGAGTATAGTATATTTGAAGCATTATGTATTAAATTAATTAGTAGAGATACATTAAAGCCGCATGATGTTAAGAGAGATTTGGTGGGAGAACCATTCAATAAGTTACCTTCCCATCATGATCAATAATTTGAAAAAGACAGATATGTCATGGGATCAAAATACACTTATTTCCCAATATCATTACAAGATTTAATGGAGATATTAAAAAACATCTTTTCACCCACATCGAACTTTAGGTCACATTTTTATCTATCAGCCTAACTTTATTGTTGACTCTGAGATGATCTTATGTATTGTTGAATAAATATGACATTTTTTTCAATTTCATCAACAATATCTGGTCCTGATAGATTTATTTCCCCAACATCATCCCACTAAGTTTGATTTCTTCACTTCAATAAATAGATAGATTCATTAGGATCCATCAAAATACACTAATTGAAGTAGTTGTATGAAAATTCTACCATCAGTAGGTGATGACCACGACAACCTTTGAAATCCTTATAGAATACTCTTAACATATATTATAGAGGGTGAATTCTAATCCTATATTATCTCTCTTTCTGAAGATGATATAAAGTACTGAAACATAACTATGTATGATGAACCTACTAAATATATTTTTTTACCATCAAGGTAACCCTTGGATCCCGGTCAAATATAATGAAATGTTATACTCCATAAATTTTTACCACTTACTTTTGAAAATATATTGCAAATATGACTAGGAGTGAAATCCTTTCGCATAAAAATGAATTTTTCGAACTTCTAAAGATAATCAAGTGTAAAATATAATTCAATATGGGCTTTAGATGTTTTGTGATTTCCAATGACAAAGTCCATAGTGATTTTTTCATTTCCATTGTAGAATTAATAATTGTTGTAACAACTCCTTATACATCTGACCATTACCCTTAAATTACTGAAAAACCAATAACTGAGAGACATATTAAGAAAGAACTCTTTTCATGTCATCCCACCATAAATAATTTTTCTGGTCCTATACATTTTTGTGCTTCCTAGATGAATATAGAATGAATGTCTATGGGCCTAATCCAACTACACCTTCATTAATTTTGGTAAGGTGGTAATGAAATCAAGGTTATAAAACCTTATTTCTCCATCATAATAAAGTATGAATTTAGAGACATTTATCAACTACATTTTTAGATATAAATCATCCTTCTACACCACCTTAATATTTACTTATATAAAATGGTGAACATTCATTCAAGAATGATTATATTTTTACCCAACCATTAAAAATTAAATATTTATCATTCATAAATCCATAAATATTGGATCAATTTTTATCCCCATGTTGGATAGGTTATCATGGTCTTTTGTCTCAAGGAATATGCCACTTTTTTTTCTTTTCTAGTGTGGGAATGTATTGAGATGTTGAAATCTTTAATCAACTCCAACAATCTACTTTGGATCATATTCAACCCATTTTCTATGAAAAAAATACATTAATGATTTATGATCAGTGTAAATATCACACTTCTAACTATTAATATAATGCATTCATATATTTAAGGAAAATATTACCACATCATTACTCCAAATCACGAGTTTGGTAATTTTGCACATGGATTTTAAATTCCTGTGAGGTATTAGATCTCACCATATCAGTCTTCATTATAACACATCCCATCCTTTTCATGGAAGCATCCCATCAGATCAAAAACATTTCTCCACTATTGGTAGTGTGATCATGGGTGCACAATATAATCATTTTTCTAGTTCCAAGAAATTCTCTTCACCTTCCTTCATCTATACAAACATTAGTCATTTCTACGTCAACTGTGTGAGAGGACTATATAGTCATGAAAAATCATTCACAAAACAATTATAATATACAAGAAAACTAGTAAAATATAAAATCCTACTAATTGTTTTTAATTCAAGGCCATCATTCAATTACATCTATTTTCTATGGATCCATGTTTGTCGCCTCTCTTGAGATTACACGACCTAGAAATAAACCATTTTTAATAAAAAAAATTCCAACTTGGAAAATGTTTCATATAGATTCTTCTTATTAGGGTGTTTAGTACAATTATCATGTGATATTTATGTTATTAGTTTATATTCTAATATAAAAGAATGTCATATATAAATATTACCAGAAACTAAAAAATACATTATCTAAAGAATATATTACTTAGATCAATGAAGATAGAGGGTGGATTATTAAGAACAAAAGGAATCACACTAATTTTTTTGTTTTTATAAATTGTAACAAATTTCATCTCTAGTATATCCACATTCTTGATAATTAATTTGTGATATCCTAAACGAATATAAATCTAGGAAAATAATCGATCTCCATGTAGTTTTTTCAAATAGTCATAAATGCGCTGATGATGATATTTGATCTTCATAGGGATCTATTAATGTTCTCGATAATCAATCCAGAGTCACATTGTATTTTATTTCTTCACAAAAAATAGAATATGTTCACCCCATGGTGACATACTAGGGTATATGAATCCCTTATAAATATTTTCTTGGAGTTTATTATTCAATTAGTACTACTCAATTGGGTTCACTTTATAAGGTGCCTTTCAAATAGGCATATCACCATGTGTGATTTCTATTTAAAACCCCACATCAATATTCGATTTAAGACATCATAATTCCTCTAAAAATATTTTAAACGAATCCAATAGAATAGGTGTATTCTTAACTATGTTTTTTACCAACCATTTAATATAGATAAATATCATTACTAGGAATCAGGTACCATAAGATGGAATAAATTTCCACTAGAATTTCATATCAATCATTTCATTAATAGATGATCAAAGATTAATCCTGAATATAAAATCTGAATTTCCTTCCTGTAAGTTGATATATTATCCATATAGATAATTACAATCCATTCTATGAATCACATAAAATTCCACTAAAGTAATGATAAAAATATTTGGATGAAGCACTTCCCAAAATCATCAGTTAGAGAAGAGTTATAAACTCTTGATGCAACTATTATTCCATTATGATTTTCAATGCTATCTCAACATCTAATTTTTTAGGTAATATAATTATACCATTAGAAATTTCTTCATAAATAAACATGTGTGTGGATCCATAATAAAATAAAAAATCTGCTACTATATAGTCTATTGTAACTTTATATTTCATTACTTCATTTTCATACACCACATCATTGATAGTTATCACTTTTGAATTCCCTTTTTCTTTTCCCTTAAAATTTTGATGACATAGATCATTATGGATAAAACATGGATTTGGTCATTGGTTAGGAAAATTCACCATTTCCATGAACATGAATCAATGATTTGTTACTCAAATATCACTGTCAACATTGAGAGTATATCGAATGATTTCTTCCTAGATATTGATGTCCCTTATGGATAATTCCCTTTATAAGCTTAGTTTTAAGAAAAAAATTAATTGATATATTTTAATCCCCGGTTGGATAATAATTCTAAGAATATAATTTGAACGTCTTGTAAAATATTCATTGTATATACCAATATATTCTTCACCCTTTTGTTTAATCTTACAGAACTCCTTCTCGGCCATTGTTCAAAGAATACGAGGAATGTACTTCTGGAAATATAAGTTATTGAGCTTGTCACATTACATGGATTCAATTTAATCTCTTTGACTCATATTCTTGATAAGGTTCCACCATTGATCAGCTTCACATTACAAATGATAGACAACCAAGATTAATTTATCATTATTTGAACATTTGAGAACTGAAAATATATTTTATGTGATAACAATCCATTTTTCATATATTAGTGGATCCGAAGACGACTGAATGAAGGTGTAAATTTCCTCATAAAGGAAAAAACAATTGTTGTTCACTCCTTTTACAATTTGGAGTTATTGAGTTATTCATATCTTGAGAAATGTGTTTGAGAATAGTGACATGAATTTTCATTCCATCTCCGAAAAAATTTAATTTCTCAAGAGGGTAATCATTTTAATTACCTTCACATTCCACATTAACATGGGTTCTATGGGTTCTAGCCATTGACTAAAACAAATAAGAATAGTTTCAGAAAGACTAATCAGAATGGGATAAGCACAAAATTAGGAATGCATTTTCAATTTTGGATACATTAGGATTTATCCTAGGTAATTCATGATAATTTCCAAAACATTAGGATTGCATCCTATACGTAGACATATCCACAGTGTTCACACTATTTGTTTCTCATCATTGTTTACATAGGATAACTAATACATTCAACTAATACCAACTATAATGGACTATAAATTACATACATAAATATTAAATCAAAATTGAAGAATATTTATTTAAAAAACAGAACAAACCCACTTCAGGACAGTATAGTTTTATGTTTATTAGAAACTGGGAAACATAATCAATGGGTTCATAATACATCTATATTGTCTCCTACTTATTCCATCATCACTAGACCCCAATTTTGGAATATCTTACTTAATACCCTTCTTCACATCCTAGGGAAAATATACATATGAAAGGGTTATAACAATTATGTTTTATGGGTCAACTAGAGAGATATCACTCATATCATAATCATAATCATAAGAAAAAAATATGATAATACTCTCCTATATATGGAAGATCATGATATCAGGTCACAGGATAGATTGTAAATGTTCATAATGAGATGATGAACATATCCCCCAAAGTTATAACATACGACATGGAATTTATGGAATACACATAAGAAGATAAAATCATTTCATATTATTCAGTGATCATTTCTAATACAATAGTAGTTGAAAATGTCTGTTACTAAATGAGGTTCACTCATAATTCTAGACATGTATTACTGAACCATGGATACTTCTCATTCATTCCCTGTATTACTGAACTGTGATAATTTCCCCTTCCATACATGTCTTTATCATGAGATATTAATAATTATCCAAATCATTAGTGGGTGATATAGGTCCCACATATCTAATAACTAGGTCACTCTTATGTGTTCAAGGAAAACACAAATCATTCATCATATGACTAATTGAGTAATTAAATGGGTTTCTAAAACATCATTACAACATTACATAATCCAAATAAAAAATTGATTTCATAAATATAATTCTATCACAAACATAGTAAAACCTTATAAATAATTAGGATATTATACATGAAACATAACCCAACTAAATTATTTTACCTTAAATGGAAATTAATTTTTATAAAACACAAGAAATTTCTTTTTGAGTAAAATAGAATTTATTCTTAAAATTTTTCCACATTCTCATAATGTAATTCTATTTTTAAAGGTAACACTGAAAATAATCATGAAATAATACAATGTAAGAATCACGTTAATAATTTTTCATGAAAATGAAAAAACCCATTTATGTAGTATATATTAAAATAAAACATTTTTTTCTCATACTTCTGTCAATTAGGTCAAAAAGTACCTCATATGAAATTTAAAAAAAATATATTCCTCTCATATTTTTAATGAAAATGATATTTGGTTAAAAATTAATTATTCAATTTTATAAGTGATGAAAGATTAATTTGGAATACACTTTTAGGAAACATGTAAATTAATGATAAATATAACAAGGTAAATATTTACATGTAAACAATCTCAAATTAAAATGAGATTGAGAAGTTAACCAGTACCTTAGGTCTGATATATAATGAATATATCCAAAACACATGTATAATGATTTAAATAAAATAATTGAACTATTACATAATTATAGTATTTTTATAATATCATATATGATCATATTATCATCTGTTTGTTAATAACATTTAATTATTTCTTGTCATTTGGGTATTAACTGCATCATATTACTATGCATAATTTGGAAAATAAGTTCTTGTGAACCTTATAATGTTATAATTATATCATTACAAAACTTATATTCATATAATGTATTTGATATCTATTCATTCTATACATCAATATAATAATGCTTCAATGGATATCATGTAGAATGAATCACATCGCATCATGGAGACAGTAGGTCGTACATACACATGAGAGTTGATATCATTCAATAATTGTGAAATGGTGTTGAAGATGGTATATATTTCCATAAATAATCCATATAACGTTTTACTAATATTATATAGTTATTATTTACATCATTATATCTATCAACGTAATGTGGTGGTGAAAAATTCATTACACCACAGAGTGGAGACGATTATTTGTACGTATGCTCGTGTGGTGATATCATTTTTCAAAAGATGTATTAAATATTTAATATGGTTTTTTTATAATAATAATAACATCTAATTATTTCAATTAAATTAGATTAATATCTTTATAATGGAAAATTACCTAAATAGGAAGTATAAAATGAAATAATTTTGAATGAATTTGTATAAGAGATTACCTCTTCTTCAATGATCTCCCTCTAAATATATCGTTAGGGTACTAGAGTTTTCATTTGGTGAAGACCAAAACCAATAGATTTTTATTTGATGAAAGTTTTGATCAGTAAAAATGAACACATACCTATTTATTACATAAAAAAGCATACATGATTCTAAAATATGGGATCATATTACAATCCTTCACATTAAGAGGGAGTAAATCATTATGTAGATCCCCCTACCATGTTATGTCTAGACTTATACTTTTATTGGACAGTCCATCTGAATCCATGTTCTCAACACCATAGGTATGATTGGTAATATTATTGATATCTTAGAGTGAATATAAACAATGCATCCATTATGTAGTAATTGATCGAGACAGATGAATCACCCCATTCCAATTTCCTTGTACTATGGTAGTCGGGTCACATTCAATCCGTATGTTGTTCATACCTGGGTTCTCTACAATGGAAATAAAATGAATTACATTCATTATTTCAAATTCTAGAGTGGAGGAAATACCTCAACATTCAAAGATACACCTAGGGAACAAACCAAGATGATAACTGAAGATGATGCCACATCCCATGGGTCCTCAATTGCAATTAGAAGTGTCATAGACATTATTTTTAATCCAAATAGGGAGCGACGGTTGCAAGAAAAAATCAAACATGTGTCGTGATTGGTAAAATATACATTCAACATATAGTCACCACAGAATAATAATTTTGTTCATTGTGTTGTTTTATTTCCCCATCTGAATCAACATAGTTTCACGAATAGCAATAAGAATCTATAGCCAATCTGCATTAATATTGAGTGAGTGATTATTGTGTAAAACATAATTTCTATCATATTAGATCTCATGAAGAAGCTCAGTGACTACATCAAAAAATTTCTTCTTTATTTTTTGGGTGTTGTCTATATACTTACCACACACTGGTTGAGCTTTGACAAAGTCATGAATTTTTCATCTCTGATCTAAGATGTCAACAATATATTTCCAAATATAGGTGTAAGTGGTGTAAGAAAGAAATAAATGATTATCATATAATATATTTTTGTTACATAGATGATATTTGAGAATATTTTAATCCAAAACTATTTTATAAAATTGTGAGTGGGAACCCTGTTATAGGAAAAAGACCAAATTAGAGTTTTTCGTGAAGCAGTTATCCATGGTTTATCAAAGATTTTGATTCTATTACAGTCATTTTTATAGTTTTAAATAGGGTGGTTATAATTTTTTTTTGATTCTACTAGACACTTATGAGGAGGCTCCTAGATCAGAAAATAATCTATTTAGAGAAAGTATATATGTCAGTAGCTTGAATGACATTCTCAGCGAGATGATCAATATGAGAAAAAATGACATCATTAATATTAATATTGATATTTTTAGGAATTTTATTAGTAGGAATCATATAAATTAGAGGTGCATCATTCCAATTGTCTAACCAGATGTTTCTAGAGGTGTTCTAACAGACCCTCAATCTAGAGTTGTTCATAATCTTGTTATACATATTTTTAAGGGAATCTCATATAGAAGTGTTCATAAAATTCCTTTTCCCCTTTTCAATTAACCATGAAACATGTTTTTGATGAAATAAATTGAAGGAGAATTGGTGTGTTTTAGGTTCTATGTAATCCCTTATTGAAGGGCCTCATTTAATATATTTATTTTTTTAATTCCAATACCACATTAATCTATAGGTTTTCAAAAAACTAGACTACTGTATAGTCACTAATTTTCTATCCAAGGTGCCTCCAGTCTAGAAATAGTTATCGATATAGGTATTCATTTTCTTAAATGTCTAGCAGGACATTTATATGCCATCAAAGAAGAGTGTATTTTTGAAATAATAAATGAATATAAATAGAAGATTATCACCACCATATATAGTGTTTTTCCATTTCAAGAGGAGATTTTATTAATGGTTTGATAAAACAACTAGAGAAATAGCATGATTTGGGGATTCACCAAAATATTGGAACATCAAGGTATGTGAATGGAAATCAGACTTCCTTAATATCTAATTCCATTATAATACCATATTTTATACTAGTAGAAAAATTTATTCCAAATAATATAAAGGATATTTTATTTATAATGACTTGACCTGAGATTTCCTCCCATTGGGGTAGATAAATTTTGACAGTGTGAATTTTTATTTTGTCACCTTATATAAAAATAATGATGTCATATTCATAAAAATGATGTGTGGGGGTGTTCACATTCCTAGAATCATGGATGTGTTTGGTTTTATTCTCATTCTCCAAGAGAGTTAGTGGGTGAATTAAAAAATCCTCCACAATAGAAAAAATTTATGGAAGAGAGGGGATCACCTTTTTGACACCATTAGTTCATTTAAAGTAGCTTATGGGAGAACCATTGACTAAAATACAAATAGAGGATGATATGAATAGGATTTTAATTCTTGTTATGATTGTATTTTTGAATAAAACTTTATTAGCACATTGATGATAAAATTCAATTCCATAGTGTCTAAAGCATTTCTAATGTCATTTTTAATGGTAATATTACCACATCTTTTTTTGACGTGTTATAGAATTCTGAGGCAAGACATGAGAATTCATGGATGGATATTACATTGATAAAACTAAATTTATTACAATATATAAATTTGTTAGTAATGATATATATCTTTTTTTCATAAAATTTGGTGATTATTTTTTAATACGTGTTGATAATAGATATTGTTCAGAAAAGATAAATTTTTTGGCCATTTTCTACCTTGGTCATTAGAGTGGGGAATTTGGTTTTCATCCCATGATGAAAAATGCTACTAGAAATATAGGATTTTAAGAGATTAAAAACATCATCCCAAATGATAGCCCAATATTTCTTGTAGAAGCCATTATTTAAGCCATCAGGACCTAGGGAACTATCAGAATTCAAGCTAAAAAAATTTCCTTTGATTTGAATATCAAGATGAATGGTTAAGAAAAAATTGTTATCATCTTCAGGGATAACATTCAGAATAATATCTTGAATGAGATACTTGTTGATTTCAAGGCCATAAAAGATAGCCTCATAATAGGATACCACATGATTATAAATATCATACTCATTATCCAAAAGGTTATCCTGTTTATTGATAGAGGATAAAGGACTACAACATTTTCTAATTATTTATAGAGAATTGTAGAATTTTTTTTCTATCCCATTCATGTAACCATTTTATTTTGAAAGACTATTTACGCATGTTATCATTAATGGTGATAAGAGAATTTTGTTTCACATAAATGTTTATTTCTTGATTCTGATCAGTAGAAAAATCAGATTTAGAGTGGTTATTTTGGATTTAGTTAAGGTCATTCTCATGAAGAAAGATGTCACTGTAAATTTTTTTAAACTATAATCTAAACCAACCAATGAGATTTTGTTTGACATGTTTTAATTTAAGGTAAAACTAAAAGGCATCATTTTAATTGGTTATAGATAAAAAAAAGTTTTTAATGAGACTACAACATTCTATGTTTGATAACCAAGCTTTCATGAATATAATGGGTAGAGGAGGTTCCACAATTTTGTAAGAACTATAGTTCATAATAAGATGATGCTAAAACTGAATTCTGTGTAGATTAGTGCTAGAAAAGGTGTCCATTTTGTCTAATGTATGACCCTTTGAGGACACTCTATATAGTTTTATGGGTACCACTAATTTATAGTGTTTTCTCTACCAAATGTATTTGGAACAATTAATAGTTATTTCAATAATATTTTTATGTTCAATTAAAACTATAAACACTCTCATAGATATTGAATACTATATCAGACCCATATTTTCATATGGAGTGAGAATTGTATTAATGTCCCCAATAATAAACCAGGGGTTACGAATATTAGAAATCAGATAAGAGAGGTCAGTTCAAAGAGGTATTCTATCCTAATATCTATTTTTTCATAGAATAAAGAGACAATTCGATGCATGTTATTAATCATAAAGTCACAGGGTAAAATTTTATCAAAGATGTGGAATGAATTATCATTTTTCAGTGATGGTTGTTAAAATATCCAATATGTTTTTGTAGTGGAAATATTTTGACATGCACCTATGAGTGATTTTCAAAACTGAAAGAAATGAAATAAATAATTAGAGATGTTTACCTTTGGTTCAGAAATTGAAAAAATTAATGGTTTCAGAATGTTAAGAATTTTTAAACACAATAATGATGGATGATTTAGCAATATCATGACACATTCATGATTAATAACTTCATTTGTACATACATTAGGAGTTAGAACTGCCCTTTTTTATACCATCTGAATCATTTTGTCAAGATAATATTCTGACATTCCTCAATGTGTTTGGAATGGAATTTTTAACCATATTAAAATTAATAGAATCCAATGGTATTTATGCAGTATCTTCAACAAATACTCTTTTGAAGGATCTTTCATGGTGTCTTTAGCAAGTGCAATCACAAGGTTACTAAAAATACATTACAAATATCTTTATTGAAAACAAGATTTATATTATCTGCATTATAATATAAATCAATGGAATCAATAATGTAGTTACCTATTTCAATGTGAGAGTCATCAAATGATGTAATTTATGTACCAAATGTTTTTACAACAAGATGTCTCGGCTCTGCATGTCTGTCCAAACCCAAGGGGGTTTAGTTTGAATGTTATCATCAACAATCTTATGTGCAGTCGTACAATTTAAAGTACCATGTGAAATGATACAAACCACTTGTGGGACATTATTATAACTAGAAGAAGGGAAAGATGGTTACCTATATTTTTCAACCTTTTACCATTAGTGCATTCACTATTAACCGATTGACAGTCATTATCCTAATTAGAAGAATTGAAATCAATCTCTCCTAAAGCCTTGTATATAACAATACCATTGGTCTTGGATTAGGGTATGAGAATATAGTGTAAGAAAAAGAAAATAATTGAAAAGAACCCACATGAAAATGAAAGAGTATTCTTACCTCTTGATCTCTTCTCCTTGAGATTCTCCTTAAGGCCTTTGGTTTTGGAATTTTGGTGATACCAGAAGGTCTTGGACGTGGGGAAGAGCCTTGGTAAGAGTATTTGGTAGATCTTAGACAAGTATCAAGTCTTGATTGGTGTGAGAGGAAGAGGGGGCGAGGGTGGTATTTATAGTGGAAGATAGGAGGGGTTTTACATCATTTTAATCATAAGTTTAATATTTTTCTAAAGACTATGAATATTCTTGATTCATGTAACCCAAAATAGTAATAATTTCATGTTAGTTTGAACTAATGGCCATTTACATAATCCATGACTCAAATATGATGCCGAAATTCATTTATTTAGCATACTTTTTTAATCATTGTATTCCACTATTCACCAAAAATTCAAGTATTTCATAAAATTCCAAAAACTCACCCAAACCATTTTTAGATGTGTTCAATTAAAAAATGAACCCCATTTTTTTAAAATAATTTTATAAATTTAATATATTTATTTTTTGTATAAAATAATATTTTATTCCAAAAATAACAATTTTAAAACTATAACTAGTTTTATATCACCTTGAGAAATTAATCAAGATCTCATTCTCTTATAACCATAAGAAAATAAAATAATAATATTTTTTACTATTAATAAGGGTCATATTACTATTCATATTAATATTTATAAGGGTATGTTATTCTTCACCAAAAAACAGGTTGGTTCTATCATACTCTATATAACTTACTAACCACAACCATAGATGTATGTTTTTCAAAATTAAAATCATAAATGCAGAAAATTATGTTCCATGTATAGTTTATAAATATCTTCTGAAATAACTTTCACTATGTAGAAGCTAAATGTTTTATCCATTTCAATTTATTTTTAAAACCTTGGGGTGTTTCGCTGTTAAAACCGAAAAATCAATGATAATTATGTTCCAATATTTATTTAATAAATTTCATCTTATCATCCAAAATTGTTTTGATCTATGCTTAGAATCTAGAGAGGGTACATATCTACCATAAGAGGCCATAAAATCAGAGATATAAAACCATATACATCCTTTATAAGAGAAACTATACATGTGAGTGTGTGTGTGTTTCTATATACCAATATTTATATAAATGAATATGTACTCTCCATCCTAAGGAGAGGCATATATTCACTATAACTTAGGATGATATTTTTCCATTGTTAGGGTATTAATCTCTATGATCATCATAACCTAGGAGGTTCCATATTATCTTATAAAGAATTTTGTGTGTGTGTGTTTCATAATCTTATATATTTTTATTTTCAATTCCTCAATATGAGTCAATGTATATAAATATAGGCGAGATACCCATATGTATGAAATACACACACCTCAATCCCAAACCTAGAAAATAAGGTTCACCACTACATATACAATACATGGAAACCATGTTATGTATATATAAAATCAATAAAAATCTTTTAAACATTTCATCCACGTGATAATCACAACAAAAATTATAATCATTATATAATAAAGTCAATAATCCAACCAATATGCGTCAAGGTATCAAACTCATGCATAATCATTTCATTTATATCCCTTAGTATCAAAATAGAATGCCAAAATTGATAATAAATAAATCTAGTCCCAACATGTCATATTAGGAATCTGTTTTCATTTACAATTTTATACAAAAGTATATATTATGTTTGGTCTATAAGGAAAATACTATACAAGTCTTATGAGGAATGAATTCCACTAAAAGTTTCATGAACAATTATACTTTACATTTAGTTTATGGGGTGTACCCAAACATAATTCCTCAATACTAAATATGTAAGTCCTAAATTATAAGATTTAACATTAAATTCATGTGACCTAATAACCATATAAACACATTTTGGGTATAATAAGGAAATGATCATACTAATTTAATGATAAAATCATGGAATTGTATTAATAAAACTTCAAATATCTTATAAAATTACATATGGAATGTAACGTAACTCACAACATTGTTTACACAACACTGAGGTACAAGGGAATACTCAAGGGAGTATGTCCATAGAATAATTCTTGGATTTATTGGATAATCCATTGAACTAGTACTAAAAATACCAAACATATATAGGTATACCTTTATTTATTTTAAAAACATAAATAACATGTATGAGAATTCATAGCATGGTATAAAAATTATTAAAATTAAAGTACACAACCATGTATCGTATTCTAAGAAAAATACCTCTTGGGATAAAAATAGGAAATAAGATCCCATTTTATTAAGAATGGAAACAATTTATTAATTTAATTATTAATTAAAAACTATTGACTGGGTTTTCATCACTCTACCTCATTACCCTACATTAACCACACTCAACAATATTTGAGAAATATAAGAGTATTACTCATAAAAAAATCTATGTATACCTGAATCCCTAAGCCTGCAGGGAGAGATATACCACCACTTACTTGATTTATAATAGTGTTTTTTTATCAAAGGAAGGATTAGTCAACTTACATAATCTAAAAACACATGATTCCAACCATAATATATGAAGCCTTACCTCAAGAGAATCACGAATGGGATCCTCGTACCACCTAGAGGATGTCTAATTTGAGATACAACTCAAACCCAAACCCCCAACCAATATAAGAGGTTAATGGGGACATGAAATTATAGTAAAATTTCAGAAAATGAAGAGAAAGGGAGTATCCCTACCATATGTTAGCCAAATATAGACTCTCACAGCTATAAGCTTGTGAAACTGGATGAAAATACTTATCTAGGTTTAAGGATATGGGTAAGAATCCATGAATAAGATATCAAGAGGATGAAAATATATAAATAAGAATTTAAATCATGAATAAAGGGATAAGTAGGATTAATTATGGAGATAAAAAGTAAAAACTAACCTTTTAAATGGTTTTCACCAATAGGTCTACTGATACTCATTACAATACCATCTAGTACATGGTGGCACTAATATAAGCCCCACTCTACTGGTATAACTTCTGATTACCCAATACAATTTTACTGAGTACCTAATTCCTTATTCCTAATTGAGGATCCCCCCTTTCTCCTCTCCTTCTCTCTAAAAATTCTTTAATCCCCCCCCCACTTAAAATCATAATGACACTAAAATAATCTTAAGGGGCTATAATTGAAAGTGTCAAATTTCCAAGAATCATACAAGTCTTTACACATGGAAATTAAACTACTCGTCTATGAAGGGTTTTCTCTTATGGATCCTCTACTGCCACTGGTTACTCTGTAATTATGGTTGCATCCCTATAACACCTAGATATTTGTGATATATTTCTTTTTAAATAAAAAAAATTTCACTTATATCTTGATTTACAAGAAAACCTGAGTGTCACAAAAAGCATAAAAAATTATTTAAATATTATTATATGATAACTATATCATTTTTACATCATATCATTATTATGATAGGTTAATTTTTTGGATTTTTCTAAAAAGATTTATTTGTAGTGAATAATGAAAAAAATTGATTTTTATAAAACTTTTGTTTCTATTTTTAAATAAAGTAATTTAAAAGTCCCATAATATTTTGTATTTTTATTTATATAAGATACATTTTAATTAAAATTATTTAATCAATTCAATTATGATCATCATTTACCATGTTTTTGACTAATTCATTTTTTAGGTTTAAGATGAAATTTCTTTAAACTGTTTTTCATCATATTTTTTGGGATTAATTTTAAAATAATTTATAAAACTTATAGGAATTTAATTTGGTAAAATAGACTCCATATTTAGAATCATTATTTTTAAATTTTTAAAATAGGTCACTTTTATTTTTTGACAATATGAATAGTAAAAGTGGTAAATTTTATCAACTTGATAAAGTATAAATTGGGTAATTAAGGTTTTAAAATAATTTGATAAGGCTTCAAATTTATTCAAACACTTTTATTTAATTCATTGTATGATTAAATTTCATCCATAATCATCCAAAAATTAAAAATATAAACTTTTTCCATTTAACTTTAATTTTTACCTTTATAATATTTAATAAAAAGATAAAGTCAAATATGTCACTTTTTTTAATATATATAATATATTGTGACAGGGATAAAAAACATAAGTTTGGTGATAAATTATTATTTTAAAATATTAATATTTTTTATCTTGTTTGTTTATTTTTATTCTTTAGTAATAAAATATTTATCATAAATGCTTACACAACGGTGAGAGAGCTCTTGTGTAGGCAGTAGAAAAATCAAGTAAATTATTTTAAAAACTCTAAAAGTAATTTTTTTTTGGATTATTTGTAGTTTAAAATTAATTATATATATATATAATATTTGGGATTTTTTAATTGTTTATATTCTAGTTCCATTACTATCTTAATGATTTTAAATTCAAATTGATTGAATAGTGTTAAAAATGTTATTAATGATATTTTTTTTCACATAATATTTAATTAAATTATTTTAAAATCATAAAAATATTTCAATATGAAAATTAGGAATATAAAAGGTCTAAAATTTCATCCATTGTCTATATGTGAGCAAATTTTTACCTTATAAGTAAAATTATAACCCATTAATATTGAAAAAGGCATTACCATTGTTAAGGTAAAGACCGGTTAACCAAGGGATAAAATAAAAAGATAATTTATAAATTGATATCCAAACCTATATAAATTTTATTGGGTGATTTTAATAATAGCATATCCTTATTAGTTTATAATAAATTTCATTTTTAAACCATTTTACATAAGTTACACACATATTATGTTATAATATTTCATATATTTCCAAAAATAACATTAAAACTATTTTATAATAAAAAATATTAAATTAAATGATTTAAAATTAATAAAAATACTATATTCATAAAAATTAAATTTATATAGTTTCAAATATCAACCATGGTATGTTTATGGGTCACTTTTTCTTTTATGGAAACTTTCTTGACCCCTAAAGAGTAAAATGCATTGATATCATTGTAATTGACCAAATTCTTAACGGGGGTTAAAACTAAGAGATAAGGGATAAAACATAACAAAAAATTATCCATATTTATTTTATGATAGTATTAAAAATAATACTCATATTATATTTTAATTATATTAATTCTTATCCATTTTTTCATTAATATTAATTTATATTAGTTTAATACTTTTAATTAATTACAATAGTTCCCCTCCCTTCACTTCTAAAAGGACACCCATTCTCTATTTTATTTACACTTTATTGAAAACCCTATATCTAAAAATCAATTAAAAATTATCTTATTATATTAAATATATTAGAATTTGAGTTTTTTTCTTCTTAAAATACCATTTATAGGGTCTTTAAGAAGGGATTTAAAGGAAGTATACTAAAGAAGAGGTAATCGCTTTTACTGAATCATTCAAATTTATTTCTTCTTATAATTACTATAAATATTTCTTACCCATAATAAAATAATAAATATATTATAATAAATATACTAAGTTATTATTATGATTATGGGATAACCATTTTCCATCTCTTTTCCATCCTATAAAAAATGAGAACATCACTTGTGCGTACATACGTCTTATCGTCTCCACGTAGCGATGTAATTTTTTTTCATAACCATTTTATTTGGATAGTTATAAAGATAAAACTAATTAAGATGTATGATATTTATTAAAATATCATGGTTTCTTATTATAATATCATATCTATATACTTACCTTCAAATCTGTTGGAAAATGATAATGTTGTTTGTGCGTACGTGTGGACTACCACCTTGACAAAGCAATGTAATCTGTTTTTTTATTTTTATTTTACTAGAAAGTGAAAAGGATATATTTAATGAATATATATGATATATATGATATAATAATGTTTATTTAATGGTTAATTATTATTTAAATTCCTATCATTATATCCATGTAAAAGTGAAAACAACGTTTGTGTGTATGTACGGTCTACCGTCTCCATAAATGCTGTAATTTATTTTTCTATCAAAGCCTTTTATTAATGTATATAAATATCTATATTGAATATATATTATATTTATATCCTTATTAAAATTATTGATATTATGGAACTGTAATAAATTTACAAGTATAGTAATTACCAAACCAAAATTCTCAGGAAAATCGAAACAGTTAACACTTGGAAATGACAATTTTATTAAGTAATTATTAATAAATATATATTTATAATTTATAATTCGATCATATAATATATTATAATTATATAATTTAATATATATTTATATGTATAAAAAATTAAAATTTATCATATAGTATTTTAGGTTGTGTTAAAATCAATAAGAACTTGGGGTAAGGGATTTCATCTCAATTTCCACTCTACTAAGACATATTTGGTAATATGCACATATTTAGTTTTATGTGGCATATATAAAAACGATTTTATGTATTTAACATGAATATATATTTATTAATGATGAATAAATTATCAATTCATGTTTACTCTTTCAATGGGTTACAATTTAAAAGTTACCAAAGATGTAAGAATTTATTTTACCATTTCATTATTCTGGATTTCTCTTATGTTCATTTAATGAATCTTATTATATATCCTTAATAAAATACATTTATTTTCTTATCACATGTATATTTAAGGATTTTACATGTTTTATTCCAAATATCCCTCTCTTTTTCACTTGAATCAAGAAAAAAATTAAAATAAAAACCAATCTTATTTCTCTTTTTGATCAGGTATATTTTTCATCTATGTATATTTTTTAAAAAAAAATCTTTTAAAATGACCTTTTTATATACCAAAATGATTTTTAATAAATTTTATGACATAATTAAAATTTTAAAATTTCTTAAATTAATATTTATTTATTTTTTATGGAAGGGCCAGTTTTTAATTTTTTTCAAAAAAAAAATTCAAAAGGATGTTTATTTTTAACATATACATCGTCAAAAAAATTTCCTTCCACCGTAACCGTTTTACACTATTTAGATTCTTCTACAATTTTTCAATGGTTTTATAAATAAATATCTTTAATAAAATATTATTTAATATTTTTCCTCTATTTTCATTATTTCTACAATCAAAATTACTTTATTACAAAACAAGTATTTCTGATAAACTAATGGTCATGATTTATATCTTATTAATTGTATGGTCATTAAACTTCTCTTGAAACATTAAATTTATTCTGATCATTGGAAATTATATTTCACATAAATATATATATTCTTTATATCATTTATATGATTATTTCCAAAACTGTATATCATTTCTATATATGACTTTTTACTTTGAAATTTATTTGATTAACTGGGGAAACATTAATATCTTTTAATATTTACTCCATATAGAAATTTGTTGATAAGGTATATTTTTTATAAATTAAATTGATCATTCAATAAATTAGCAATCCATTAGATATGCAGTGATGGGTGGGACCAGTTATAAATTTATCCTTGATGCATCAAATAGTTTATTGATACAAATTTAAATTTATTAAAATACTATTTCATATTCATTTATATTTTTATCAGATATTATATTATCACATTTTAACATTTTAACACCAATTTATCAATAATTCCTTATTTGAATTATCATTTTTTTATTGTTAACTGTTCCATTTTTCATGATAATAGAAGTTCATTATTTCTAATCCTTGTAATTTGATCATATTTAAATCATTTCTAGATTGTTGATCATGATATAAATATCATATATATTCATTATATATATAATAATTTATAAAATATAGAGATATAAAAATTAATTGGACCTTTTATGAAAATGGTAGGTTGTAAATAAGAATGAACGTTGTATTCACTTTTCAAAGAATGGAATAAAAGAAAGATAAATAATAATTTACCTTTAAAATAATTATTATATCATAAAAATAATTTATATTAATTAAATATATCCTTATTATTGTCCAAGTAAAATAGAAATTAAAAACAATTCACATCTCTTTGTTGATGTGGAGTCCAAAAGTATGCATGAGCGACGTTATTACTGTCCAATATATATAAATGTAAAAAGGTATATGTGATATTATAATTTCATAAGTATAATTGTGTCATAATTATCATATATAAACATTAAACACGTCATAATAACCATCCATGAAATATGGTGGTGCAAACTGAATTGTATCGCTATATGGAGACCGTAAACTGTATGTACGCACTATCGATACTTTCACTTCACATTTGATGGGAAATAGGGTTTATAATGGTTATTTAATAATCCTAAAATTTTAAGTATAATAATTATAGTGAATTTATTATTTTATGAAAAATAATATAGATTTATAGGAGGTAAATAATTAAAAAAAAGTGATCATTTAAGGTGATTCTTTAAAATAATTTCTTTAGATCTCCTTTTAAGGATCCTAGGGTTAGTATTTTGGGAATATAACCACCTATAAAATGTGTTTAAGTTTAAAAGGTATTTTGGTAGGCTATGTTTGATATATAAGGCTCAATTTGGTTTGAAGAAGGTAAATTAAGGGAGCTTTTTTATAATTGAGGGGAGGGGCACTTTTGAAATTTCATAAACTATTAAATTATAATAAAGTAATTATCTATGAAAATTATTTAAAATGGGTAAGAAATGAAATATAATTTATTATGTGGTTTAAATAGCATCAAAAAATAAAAAAGTTATAGTTTTTGGTTTCATTTTCAACCTTATTTTTTGGATTAACTACTTGGTTAACCAATTTTAACCTTAACATTGGTAGCATATTTTTTATTCCTGAAGGGTTATAATTTTACCCATAAAGTAAAAATTGGTTAATAAATGGTCAAGGGAAAAAATTATGGACCATATATGTAGCGACCCCCAAAACCGGGGTGCTTAATGAGACATGATATACTTAGCATTACATCATTACAAAATTAAATATCATGTCTCATCACAACAGAAGATCGTGAGGCTCAAGATTCTGGGAAACCAGCTGCTGTTGATTAGCTTCATTAATATCAACCGTGCCTGAAAATTTTAAACAAAACGTAGGGTGAGAAAAAATGCCCAGTAAGGGGTTTTAAAAACATTTTTTAAGAAAAACCTTTCTTAAATAAGTCCTTTTAAAAAGAATAAAAATACATTGCTAAAACATTATCATTTCTTAAAAACATGAAATCCATCTTTCTTTGAAACCACTTGCACAAAGAAGCACGTACTTGAAATGAGCTCTAATGTAAACATGATCAGAGTGCGCAATATAAGCAATGCATAAAGTTAGAACAAGGTTAGTTTAATTCTAAAAGAATTATATGGCTAAGCAGGGAAAGACATGCATATCATGGTTCATGAGTAGAAAGCAGATCATCTAACAGTTTACCATATGAAAAACAGTTCTTGTCACATAAAGTGCATTTTCATAATCTTCGGAGCTTTCAACTAGGGGTTGTCCTGTTAGTTGAACTAACCCCTGGTTAACCTTTATCATTACATGCAGAGGGAATGTATAATCCTAGACTTTGTCATGACTTTTCATCATGACCGTATAACATACTTAACAGGTCGAGGCTCACTGCCCACCCTGTTTCCTTTAGCACAAGTCAAGGCTAACTTCCAAGACCATCGCACATGTTCATCTCATGAGACCTTTGCTTTACCCAATGCATTGGAGCACTGTATAATTCTGGGCGCACCCGTCACATCATTCTTATTGTGCTATATAATTCCGGGTGCACCCGTCACATGTAAGTCCTATACATTCAGCACATATCTTGACATGGTCATTCGTTAATGGGGTTCCATGCATTCTTACTTCAACCCCATTTTCACATACATAACATGAAAATAGTTCTTTCATTAAAAACATTAAGACATGCAAGCTCATGCTTCGTGCACGTAAAAAGTTAACATTATAAAACATGGGTTTTAAGAAAATAAACATAACACTTAACATTCCATACATCAAAATCCCCAATTTAAGCATGGTCACTCATTAATTATACATGTGATGATAAATGGATATCCTAGGCGTTTAATACTGGCAGCTGAGGTTACAATGTGCATAATCAAGTTCATCATGTATATTTGTGTAAACTCTTCCATTATCACATGAGAACACACCTACTAATACATGAATGCATTTATAAAAGTTCAAGTAACCCATACTATTCATTTTAAGAAAAATCCTGAATATTCGAAGCAGTGATAAATGAAAATTCTTAGTTTTGAGAATGATTTTGAAATCCAACCAACCCATAAATTCATCATGCTATACCGCAATACATTACAAAAGGATAATAAAACCAAGTACACGTTGATGTACATACACATCGATATAATCGCATGTATGCATTTACCAATATACTTCGTATACTTGCATGATTTTGCATGTTCGTGCAATTACCCAAAACCTCCATGTTTATAGGCGAAATAAAAATCTGGGTTATAAACACGAAATAAGAATTGTATATTTGCATATATACTCTTATTCTTATGTGTATATAAATGTATATATATATATATACATTCATATACACAATGAGTATAACATTAAAACTGAGATAAAAAGAACTCTAAGAGAAAACTGCCTTTAACCTGATCGAATTCTGGATGAAGAAAACAGTGGTAACCGGTTCTTAAGGCCATGATGAAAATTCATATACACATATATACTTATGTAAGTTGTGTATAAATTATAGTGTACCAAGGCCGGAGGAAACTAAACATAAGAAGGGGTTTCCTCTTTTTACCCATTATTCAATTTATCAAGCTGAGAGAGATCTCAAATTCTGGGTTCGCACCCGGTTCACATATACCCGAAATATATACACACATAGCATGTGTATATATATATATATATATATATATATATATACTCCGAAACTCAAACATAACTAAAAAAGAAAACAAACAAATAGGCCTCTTACCTTTGGAGAGGAGGACAGGAATTGATAAATGAGGCAAGTGGATTCAGTGGATCTGATTTTACAAACATCGTGTGAATACATATATATATATAGCATATATATATATATATATATATATGTAAAAAAACGAAACTCAAGAACCTCAAAAAAAGAAAAAGGCTTATCCCTTACCTCAACACGGAGAGGAGGAGGAGTAGGGTGCAACTACGGGATCCAGAAGGTATAAACATAGAATATATATATATATATATATATATATATAGATAACAAGTATAAACGTGTATATAACTATATACAAAACCCGGTATTTACACAAACTAAAAAAAACAAACGACCCTTACCTAAACTCGACGAAGAGGAGGAGAAGGAAGGCCGGAGCAGCGTCGGGTCTGGAGGTCGGAGAGATCAAAGGAGATCGGACGCAGCCCTTCGGCCTTCGGTGCAACAGGGGGTTTAAAAAACAGAAGAAGAAGAAGAAGGAGACCTCGGGCAAGGCGAGGGGTCGGTGCCGGCTGTGGAAAAGAGGGAAAACGAGGTCTACTGGCCGGCCTAGGGGAGAAAACGGGGCCCTATGCTACTAGTTCGACGACGCACAGGGGGAGAAGAAAAACAGTGGCGCGAGGAGGAGGAGATACCGCGGTGCGAGGTGGAATAAAAAGTTGCGGGGAAGAAGCTGGCTGGAAAACGAAAGGAGGGAAAACATGGACGGCAGGGATTACACACCGACCGATCGGACGGCTCGGAGAGACGCGGCATTAAAAGAAACTGACGGCTGAGATCAAATGAGGGAGGGATCGGACGGCTGAGGGGTTTCACTGCGGTTTTTTTTTTAAAAACGTGGTTCCTGCAGTTCAAAAAAAATAGTTGTTTTAATATTTTTATTTTTATTTTTATTTTTAAAGTATTTAAACAATTAATACAGCTTTTATATATATATATATATATTTTAAAAAAAGGTCATTGGCTAAATAAAATATATACATTGATTCAATAAAAGCATATTATTATATATATATAGATATATTATTTTTAAAACACCAATAATTCATATTATGTTATCATTATTATTATTAAACCACTTTTATTATTTTAGTAAAAACATTGGTCAAATAAAATTATAAATTGATCTAATCAAAACATCTTATTATATGTACATACATATATATTTCATTCATTTTTTTAAAACATCCACAATTTTTATTATATTATCATTATTATTAAACCTTATTTATTAACTACTTAGTATTTCATTATGAGAATTAAGGATCAAGAACATTGAGTAGTAAAAACATAACACAAATATATATTTTAATTTCCTTTGCAAGTTAGCTACCCTAATTTTCTTAATTAATTAATATCATTTAATGCAACTATATTTTATCACACATAAAAGTGTGTTGATGAAAATATTATCTCCACAAAACACACAAGTTAAAGAAACCATAATTTGACATAGTTTCCAAAATAGTTAATAAAGGTTAAATTACGAGAAATAATGTATCTAATTTGATGCAGTATAAATACATAATTCATAAAAGAAATCCATCAGGTTTGATATAACTAGAAAAACAGAAGTTTAATTGTTCAAATCAAAATGTATAGTGGAAGAAGACAATAATATTAATTTTTCTCCATTTCAAACATAAAATAAAATTCTCATTTGGAAGACAAGAGATAATTAACATTGATGTCATTTTAAAATATTAAATCAAAACTACACATTTATCATTCGGATCATTTTATTTCCAACGGTCTAAATGATCATTGGATTCTTTGGGAAACCAACGGTCGGATTTGTGGCCGTTTGAGGTCCAAAGGTCATATTGGTGCTTATAAAAGGGTTTTGTCTCAGGTGTCCCTTAATCCAAGTGACCGAAGAAGATAAAGGAAGATGGTTCGTGTGATCCCCTTGGTGCTGAGCATGGTCGCGGTGGCTTCAGCAATTCTTATGTTCCTTATGATGGATGCTCGAAATCCCTATCGCATTCTCGGGCTCCTAGTAGTTCTAAGCAGTCTTCCCATCGTTGTAATCGGATTCTTGGTTGGAATCTTTGGTTAGTGATGTTTTGATTGTGGGAAGTTGTAATCGTCAAGGTGTTTCTTAATAAAGGAGTATTTCATTCATGCTTGTTGCTACGGGTTTTCGTTTATTTTCATTTTCTTTTTAAAGAAAGATTGTCCAGTTAAAGGGAAACATATCATTACGCGAAACATGAATTCTCGGGTCATTACATCATCTCCCCCTTCAAAGAATTACATCCTCGCAATTCTATTCATAAAAAGACCAGAAAAAGACCTCGGTCGCACAACATTACCAAAACTGAAGGCCTGGCTCGGTTAACGGAACCCCTAAACTAGTACACAACTCCGCTGTTTCCCTGACCCAGATACACTTTGAGCAATAAGACTTGTAATCCTTCTCACGGGCACTACACACAGGCTTCCACAGGGTGGCCCATGCAATAAACAGCTCTGAGACGTCCGAGCAGACGAATCCCCTAGTAACCCTTCGAAATTCATCACGCTCGAGGTAGTCGAGGGAACGACGCGATTGAGAAGGCTGACGTTCAGGATCTGGAACATGTAGGCGGCATTGAGGTGGCCATCCTGAGCTGCTATGAGAAAGCAAGCTCTGGTGGAGAAGTTTCGTTCCATAGAGAAACACTGAAAATGCCCTTCATGGTATCTCCCCCTTCGCCTATAGTAGGGGAGCTGGGTGGTGGCAAGGAGGTGAATCACATGTTCATTCTCCTGACATGCACGGAGAATTTCCGGACTATTCGCTATGTCCAGAAGACGTTGACAGGACCCTCGTAGGTGGAGAAAAGAGGGAAATTCCACCATACAAGTTCTGATCAATATAACCTCTACTAACTCGTCAGGTAGAGACGAGAGGTTCATCTGACTAGCCATCTGGAAGAAAAGGTAAACAAGAGAGGTCACTTAACAACACTGAGAGGAAAGAGATCATAAACGTTTTAATTAAGAAAGTTTACACATTAATGTCTGAGTTTTCCAGACGGACACCACAAAGAGAGGCGAAACTCTCTAACTCCACAAACCATAAATAGGATGAACATACAGGACTAAACTCATGGGAACATTTATAACGCCTCTTGAGTTTCGCGTGAGGGTGTGAAGTTGGGAAACATCGGTGTACACTTCTTGCCTAAGAGACACACGAGTGGACTCATTTTCCAATGCTCCGAAGTCCATTAACTGGCCCCAGAAGCCATAGTGCAGGACCTGGCACAGATAAGCCGCTCAGAGGTCTCCGGCAGCAGCAGCTTCTTGGAAAGGATTATCTAGCATTGTGCCAAATTCCTCACCAGTTGTAAACACTCGGAAGAGTCCTTCGTGATACCTTCCCCGATGTGCATACGAGGGAAACTGGGTCATCGTCATTAAGAGATAATCCATCCCCATTCCCCGGTGGAGACTGAGCACCCTAGATGAGTTCGACACATCGTATAAGTGCTTACACGTCATGAGAATGTGAGCATAGTTCTGGAAGTTTTCACGGCTGACTAGAGATATAATGTTCTCTAGAGCCTCGGTGGGGAGTGACAAAAGGTCAGTTGGTACATCAGCCATCTGAAAATCATAACGTTTTTACTTAGTCTTAGCAATATATTTATATCACCTGGTTTTACAGAGTTTCTTGAACCCATCCTCTGATACCAACTGTAGCGACCCCGAAAACCGGGGTGCTTAATGAGACATGATATACTTAGCATTACATCATTACAAAATTAAATATCATGTCTCATCACAACAGAAGATCGCGAGGCTCAGGATTCTGGGAAACCAGCGGCTGTTGATTAGCTTCATTAATATCAACCGTGCCTGAAAATTTTAAACAAAACGTAGGGTGAGCAAAAATGCCCAGTAAGGGGTTTTAAAAACATTTTTTATGAAAACCCTTTCTTAAATAATTCCTTTTGAAAAGAATAAAAATACTTTGCTAAAACATTATCATTTCTTAAAAACATGAAATCCATCTTTCTTTGAAACCACTTGCACAAAGAAGCACGTACTTGAAATGAGCTCTAATGTAAACATGATCAGAGTGCGCAATATAAGCAATGCATAAAGTTAGAACAAGGTTACTTTAATTCTAAAAGAATTCTATAGCTAAGCAGGGAAAGACATGCATATCATGGTTCATGAGTAGAAAGCAGATCATCTAACAGTTTACCATATGAAAAACAGGTCTTGTCACATAAAGTGCACTTTCATAATCTTGGGAGCTTTCAACTAGGGGTTGTCCTGTTAGTTGAACTAACCCCTGGTTAACCTTTATCATTACATGTAGAGGGAATGTATAATCCTGGACTTTGTCATGACTTTTCATCATGACCGTATAACATACTTAACAGGTCGAGGCTCACTACCAACCCTGTTTCTTTTAGCACAAGTCAAGGCTAACTGCCAAGATCGTCACACATGTTCGTCTCATGAGACTCTTGCTTTACCCAATGCATTGGAGCGCTGTAAAATTCAGGGTGCACCCGTCACATCATTCTTATTGCGCAATATAATTCCGGGCGCACCCGTCACATGTAAGTCCTATACATCCCTCACATATCTTGACATGGTCATTCGTTAATGGGGTTCCATGCATTCTTACTTCAACCCCATTTTCACATATATAACATGAAAATAGTTCTTTCATTAAAAACATTAAGACATGAAAGCTCATGCTTCGTTCACGTAAAAATTTAACATTCGAAAACATGGGTTTTAAGAAAATAAACATAACACTTAACATTCCATACATCAAAATCCCCAATTTAAGCATGGTCACTCATTAATTACACATGTGATGATAAATGGATATCCTAGGCGTTTAATACTGGCAGCTGAGGTTACAAAGTGCAGAATCAAGTTCATCATGTATATTTGTGTAAACTCTTCCATTATCACATGAGAACACACCTACTAATATATGAATGCATTTATAAAAGTTAAAGCAACCCATACTATCCATTTTAAGAAAAATCCTGAATATCCGAAGTAGTGATAAATGAAAATTCTTAGTTTTGAGAATGATTTTAAAATCCAACCAACCCATTAATTCATCATGCTATACCGCAATAAATTACAAAAGGATAAGAAAACCAAGTACACGTTGGTGTACATACACATCAATATAATCGCATGTATGCATTTACCAATATACTCCGTATACTTGCATGATTTTGCATGTTCGTGCAATTACCCAAAACCTCCATGTTTATAGGCGAAATAAAAATCAGGGTTATAAACATGAAAGAAGAATTGTATATTTGCATATATAATCTTATTCTTATGTGTATATAAATGTATATATATATATATATATACATTCATATACACAATGAGTATAACATTAAAACTGAGATAAAAAGAACTCTAAGAGAAAACTACCTTTAACCTGATCGAATTCTGGATGAAGAAAATAGTGGTAACCGGTTCTTAAGGCCATGATGAAAATTCATATACACATATATACTTATGTAAGGTGTGTATAAATTATAGTGTACCAAGGTCGGAGGAAACTGAACATAAGAATGGGTTTTCCCTTTTTACCCACTATTCAATTTATCAAGCTGAGAGAGATCTCAAATTCTGGGTTCGCACCCGGTTCACATATACCTGAAATATATACACACATAGCATGTATATATATATATATACTCCGAAACTCAAACATAACTAAAAAGAAAACAAACAAACATGCCTCATACCTTTGGAGAGGAGGACAGGAATTGATAAATGAGGCAAGTAGATTCAGTGGATCCGGTTGTACAAACATCGTGTGAATACATATATATATATATATAGCATATATATATATATATATGTAAAAAAACAAAACTCAAGAACCTCAAAAAAAGAAAAAGGCTTCTCCCTTACCTCAACCCGGAGAGGAGGAGGAGTAGGGTGCAACTACGGGATCCATAAGGTATAAACATAGAATATATATATATATATAACAAGTATAAACGTGTATATAACTATATACAAAACCCGGTATTTACACAAACCGAAAAAACAAACGACCCTTACCTAAACTCGACGAAGAGGAGGAGAAGGAAGGCCGGAGCAGCGACAGGTCTGGAGGTCGGAGAGATCAAATGAGATCGGACGCAGCCCTTCGGCCTTCGGTGCAATAGGGGGTTTAAAAAAAAGAAGAAGAAGAATAAGGAGACATCGGGTGAGGTGAGGGGTCGGTGTCGGCTTTGGAAAAGGGGGAAAACGATGTCTATTGGCCAGCCTAGGGGAGAAAACGGGGCCCTATGCTACTGGTTCGACGATGCACAGGGGGAGAAGAAAAACAGCGGCACGAGGAGGAGGAGATACCACGGCGCGAGGTGGAAGAAAAAGTCGTGGGGAAGAAGCTGGCTGGAAAACGAAAGGAGGGAAAACATGGACGGCAGGGATTACACACCGACCGATCGGACGGCTCGGAGAGACGCGGCATTAAAAGAAACCGACGGCCGAGATCAAATGAGGGAGGGATCGGACGGCTTAGGGGTTTCACTAAGGTTTTTTTTTTAAAACACGGTTCCTGCAGTTCAAAAAAATAGTTTTTTTAATATTTTTATTTCTATTTTTATTTTTAAAGTATATTAAACGATTAATACAGCTTTTATATATATATATATATATATATATTTTTTTAAAAAAGGTCATTGGCTAAATAAAATATATACATTGATTCAATAAAAGCATATTATTATATATATATATATAGATATATTATTTTTAAAACACCAATAATTCATATTATGCTATCATTATTATTATTAAACCACTTTTATTATTTTAGTAAAAATATTGGTCAAATAAAATTGTAAATTGATATAATCAAAACATCTTATTATATGTACATACATATATATTTCATTCATTTTTTTTAAAACATCCACAATTTTTATTATATTATCATTATTATTAAACCTTATTTATTAACTACTTAGTATTTCATTATGTGAATTAAGGATCAATAACATTGAGTAGTAAAAACATAACCCAAATATATATTTTAATTTTCTTTGCTAGTTAGCTACCCTAATTTTCTTAATTAATTAATATCATTTAATGAAACTATATTTTATCACACATAAAAGTGTGTTGATGAAAATATTATCTCCACGAAACACACAAGTGAAAGAAACCATAATTTGACATAGTTTCCAAAATAGTTAATAAAGGTTAAATTACGAGAAATAATGTATCTAATTTGATGCAGTATAAATACATAATTCATAAAAGAAATCCATCAGGTTTGATATAACTAGAAAAACAGAAGTTTAATTGTTCAAATCAAAATGTATAGTGGAAGAAGACAATAATATTAATTTTTCTCCATTTCAAACATAAAATAAAATTCTCATTTGGAAAACAAGAGATAATTAACATTGATGTCATTTTAAAATATTAAAGCGAAACTACACATTTATCATTCGGATCATTTTATTTCCAATGGTCAAAATGATCATTGGATTCTTTGGGAAACCAACGGTCGGATTTATGGTCGTTTGAGGTCCAACAGTCATATTGGTGCTTATAAAAGGGTTTGGTCTCGGGTGTCCCTTACTCCAAGTGACCGAAGAAGATAAAGGAAGATGGTTCGTGTGATCCCCTTGGTGCTGAGCACGGTCATGGTGGCTTCAGCAATTCTTATGTTCCTTATGATGGATGCTCGAAATCCCTATCGCATTCTCGGGCTCCTAGTAGTTCTAAGCAGTCTTCCCATTGTTGTAATCAGATTCTTGGTTGGAATCTTTGGTTAGTGATGTTTTGATTGTGGGAAGTTGTAATCGTCAAGGTGTTTCTTAATAAAAGAGTATTTCATTCATGCTTGTTGCTACGGGTTTTCGTTTATTTTTATTTTCTTTTTAAAGAAAGATGGTCCAGTTAAAGGGAAACATATCATTACGCGAAACATGAATTCTCGGGTCGTTACAATATATTATCCACCTTGTCATGTTTCTATATTTTTATTATTTCTAATCTATTTAATAAAATATTATTTTTATAAAATATCATTAATGTCAATTTTGACACTATTTATTTAATTTGACTTAAATTTCCTAAATAAAAAAGTTTTAATTAGAAGATAATCCATTTAAACATCACTAATATTTTATATTTATCTAAAAACCTCATGAAACTCTATAAATCATCAAATAATATTACTTTTAATATTTTCATAATCATTTATTTTATTTTTCTATTAATTCAATAAATAATGTATTAATATTGCGCAAGAATTTAAGATGATTATTTAATTAATAAAAATTACAAATAGACTACCATAATGAATATAATTTTATTATTCACTAAATTTATATTTAAATTAATTCATAACTTGTTTATATCCCTATATTGACACATAATATTTATTTAAAAATATGAGAGAGGCACTTTGTAACATTCTTTGCTTTAAATATTATATAGGTCATTTTCAAGTGTTCATTAAACAAATAAATTTATATTCTAAGGTTATATGGAAAAATTTCATTCATCCAATATGTATTAGGATGAAAATTTATAGCCTTATCAGTTAGTTTTTAATTATATTAACCTGGTTTACCCTTTACTACGGTGATAAATTTTACCACAGTTACTATTCATAATGCCTAAAAATAAATGTAGATTATTTAAAAAATCTAAAACTCATTGTTAAAAAAATGGAATCCATTTTACCAAATTAAATACCTATAAGTGTGAGAAATTAATTTAAAAATAAACTCATAAATGGAAATGAAAACCACTTTTAGAAAAAAAAAATTAGTATAAAACTTGGTTTATTATTATCCCATTCCTAAAAAATATTAAATGAATGTTACACTACTAGAAATTAGAATATTTGTGATGGGGTGTATACGACGGGACCCCATCACAAATGCCCCGTCGTAGAAAAGGGCGTCGCAAATAGTCTTTTTGTGATGGGATATAGACCTATCACAAATAGTTTCCCTGAGATTATTTAAAAATAGTATTTTTGATGGGTCATCACAAATACAACTGGTGACGGGTGGTCCTCATCTCAAAAGAGACCATCATAAATAGCTTAAAAACAAATAAATAATGAATAAAATAATATTATTAATAAAAATAAAATAATATTATAAAATAATAATAAAATAATATTAGAAAATAATAATAATAATAATACTAATATTAATAATATTAATAATATTAATATAAAAAAATAAAATAAAATATTATTAATATTATTAACATTAATGCAATAATAATATTAATATTATTAAAATAAAGAAAATAAAAAAAATAAAATAATATTAATAATAATAATAATATAATATAATAATAATAAAATAATATTAATACTATTATATTATTATTATTATTATTATTGAGATAATAATATTAATATTAGTAAAATAAAAAAATTTAAAATAATAAAAACCTTGATATTCGTAAAAATATAAAATAAATAATAATAATAATAATAATAAATTATAAAAAAAAAATGTAATAAAATAATAAACAATTAAATCAATAATAAAAATGCATTATTTTCAATAATATAAAAAACACACTATATAGAAATGTAAATAGTTAATTTTACAAAAATAATTGCATCCAAAATTTTTATCATAAAAAACAAATATATCACTGAGGGGGAGGGTCCTTTGGAGGAGATGGAGGAGATGGTGGAGGAAAATCTATCCCTAAACCATTAGTTAGATTTCAAATGTACTTCATCTTCCCGCACTTTTGATGCGGTCATCGACACATCTTCTTCTCCTCCTCCTCCTACTATCGTCAGATCTCTTTCAGTAACTATTGTTTCCATTGATGCATATCATACTGCTGTCATTAATGCATCTCCTCATACTCCCTACGTAGACTCTCTATAAGATCAATCTAAACTCACAACTCCCCCAGATACTATGTATCATATTATAATGACTCTCCATGAGCTCCTCTCGAGCTGAACGCCAACATCACAACAGTGTCATAATAACTCTCAGGCATCAATCGTGAGCTGACACCAACCACTAATCCTTTCTCAAAGGCATACAGGGTTTCCAGCATCTATGATGCCTCTTAAAATCAATGGGCACTGGTCTAATCCATGCTCTCATCCTGACTCTCAATCTGTGTCTAAGACGTCACGGCCTTATATGACTCTTTCAATTGAAATTTTAAATTAAAATATTTAAAATATTATATGCATTTAATTTTAAAACTCCAAAATAAATTATACTAATCACAATCTAACACAAGATATCACCTCTAATAACTTTTGTGACAGGATCATTGTACATCCTCCTATAAACATCATACTTTGTAACATTGAGTTATTCGACTGCCAATTTGAATATAAAATAAACTCTTACATTTAAAGTTATATAAATTATTTAAAAAAAAGTACTTACCATATTTTCCCTATGCATACTAAATGTACGACTACCAACTTGATGTGTCACCTCTTATTTCCCTCGGTTTTGTTGACCTACTGATCATCTCCTATAAAAATATCCACCCAACCAGTGTGAACCAAATTCATCCCAAAAATGAGATGAAATGTAATCAGGTCGATGGGCATGAAAAGACTCATCAAACTCTTTCACATATGCTTTCATCATTGCTTTCCTTCCCAAATTGTTCAAAAAATGATGGCAATTCTCACATATTAACCCCTCCCAGGCCTTCAAGATAGCTTCACACATGCTCTCACTGATGAGATACCATAAACCCTATAAATAATTTATAATGTCAAGTTATTAATTAAAAAAAATTCAAAATAAATATTATTTATTTACATATCGACCAATGATCGAACATATGGTGATGAACTTCATTGGTAATCTCATCCCATGTGACCCATGCTTCAGAAACATAATTGTGCAATGTATCACTCCCCTTTCCAAAATCTATATGAGAAAAGCTATGAAAAAAAAGAACAAATAATCAAACAATTAGTATATAAATTAATTAATGAAATCTAACTAAAATACAAAGGTAAGAATACCTTCGCATGCATGGATTGAAGGAAATATGTGGATGTCACTTAGGGATAGGGTCAGGAATCATCAATCGTAAAATCACATGCCCCCTCTAAGTACTCCCAAGATTTCCAGTAGTCTGAGGGTCATATTATCCAAAATCATGCTCATCCAAGGTTATATCAGCCTCCTATAACTAACAAAATAGATCCTCGTCTATCTAAAACATGAAATGATTATTGTTAGAAAATAGTTGAAAACAACTATTATATACAGATATATATTATATATAATTATAATCAACTTTTAACCATATCAATGTTCATATTCATCCACATATACATATCTGATTATTTCAATGTCTTCATATTCCTCCTTATCATCATCAATTTCCATATGAGTTTCAATTTCATCATCTCTTGTAATTTCAAATTCATGTGTTACATCATTAACATCATCATCACCATCAAAACTTATTTGTGGAGTGCCGTCAGTGATAGTCACATCTCTTTGTGAAAAAGATGTATTTGGACCAGTCTTTTGAAATATTTCAATTCGTTTCACTTCAGTAGAACCACATTCACTTTGAGTAAACCGATTTTCCAAAGATTTAATTTTTATTATGCTCCACCGATCTCCCAACTCTTTTCAAGTAGCACAATAATTTTCATAATAAATTTATGGGCCTAATGTTCTAATAAAAATGGTTTATTTTCTAAATAACTTTATATTTAACATCAACTATTAAATGGTTTGGATGAACATGAAAGCCTCTCTTAGTATCCAACCACTAACATTTAAACATCATTATGAAATTCTATCCCAGATAACACAATTCAATAATTTCTTCCAACATGTTCTAAAATTAAACATCTATTTCTCTATGATGAGATCCTCTAAAGTAGACATTATTATTCATTGGTTTTTTTATTCCTCATATGCATGCGTTTGAAATCAAAAACCATTCACCACATTTCATTATAATATTTAACCATTTTGGATGGTGGGTTACTCAAGACACACAATTGATTATCAATTTTATCATCATGTTGAGATATCTATAAATATGTAAAAACATTATCAATATAAAAATTAATAAATTGATTTTATATGTTAAACCATATATAATTTATGTTACCAGCTTTTGAAACTAGTAGGAAAAATTATTTTGTCGATGTTCTTCAAGAGCATCTTCTGTAATTTATAGAAGTTGTTTATTGATATGATTATCATATAACCTACAAATAAAATAATATTAATTTACTATACCAAATATTATATAATAAGTGATAGGATCACTCATAGTAAAAAGGAGTCATTTTTTCAAAGTTTAGCATAACAAATGTATGAGCTCTGTGATTTTTATCATTAGAAATCTATCATTTAGGATCTCTACCGATTCCATGTTTGGGATGCTTAAAAAATTATAATTTATTTCTCATTTCATTTTTAACATTTCCCTCATTATGACCCATGTGGTTGTATTTTGATAGATATCCAGATTCAAATTAATTATAGCATAAATAATAAATTCCTCTTGTAAATAACTTTCTACAATTGAGCCTTCAACCAATTCATTATTATGTACTTTTTTATTTAATTTATACATGCATATCTCGAATGGGTACATCCATCATAACTACATAGGACCTCCAAAATTTTCTTCATGCTGAAAATGTAATATAAAAAGTTCCATTTTGTTAAAGAAATCAGGCGGGAATATTTTTTCCAGTTTATATAAAATTAAAACAAAATCCTGTTGCAGACTTCTTAGTGCATTTTAGTATGTTTTCGCAACAGAAATGTCTCCGAAAAAAAGATTATATGTCTTTTATTTGATCTCAAATCATAAAATTCAAAAAACCTCCTAATCCAAATAGAAAAATTATTTCCATTATAATATGACAGTCATGACTTTTCAATTCGGTATTATGACCATTTCTGGTACATCTACCCAAATTGGAAGCATAACCATATGAAATTATCAAATCTATAATCCCTTACAAAATAATAATCAATTTTATTTAGAAAGTATATATAGTTCTTTTGGATTCATTAACTTCTATCATCTGGTATTTTCAAATAGTTCAAGTTCTGGTCACCTATAAATTTGGACAAGATCTAATCAGGCATTTACATTATCTTTGGTCTTACCTGGTGTATCCAAATATATATGAAATAAATTATCAAAATAGTTCTTCTCAATATTTATGATATCCAACATGTGACAGACTAACAAATCAGTAATATGGAGGATCCTAAAAAATTATCTTTTTTTATCCAATTGTGTTCTTTCCCAAAGACATCAATTTTTTTTGGATTATTGTTACTCCAAATGTAATGGGAGGTAATGAAGAGACAATTGATTTTAACTCTCCACCTAATATCATTGTTGGAGGTTCATCCCTTTCAATTGAACATTTTCTTAAATTATATATGTTCCTTTGAAAAGGATGATCTGGTGGAATGAATATGCAATGACAGTCAGAAAAATAATGTTTTTTACCATTAATGAGCATAAACACTTTTCTGTCTCTCATAAAGTATGTACATGATTTTGGAAAATTTTTACTCTAGCCAGATAACATGTCCTATATTGGGAAGTCATTAATTATCCACATTAATGCATCTTTCAATAGAAAATTCTATTTCGCAGAAACATCATATGTACTAACACCATTACTATATAATGTATTTAACTCATCAATAAATGGTTTCAAATAAAAATAAATATTCTTTTTAGATTTCTTGGAATTAATAAGGTCAAAAATATATATAGCTATGTTATCAATATCCATGGAGGTAAATTGTATGGTGTTATAAAGACAGGACAACATGAAACTGATTATCGTAAGAAACAAATGGATAGAAACCATCAGTAGAAAGATATAATCGCATGTTTCTAGATTCTAAAGAAAAAGATGAATGAACTTGGTCAAAATGTTTCCCTGAATCACCATGAGATGGACGATTTAATATTTTACCAGTTGAAATATTGGTTTTGTTCCATGACATCAATTCTGTTGTGTTCTGATACATAAAAAACGTTGCAATAGGGTGTAAGAAGGAAATATCTCAACTATTTTACATGAATGAATTCAGAAATCCCTAGTTGATCATATTTATAACTTGATTTTCCACATGTGGTACAACTATAAAATAACTCATTTTCACCATAATATAAGATGCATTCATTCGAACATGCATGAATCTTCTGATAACCATGACCCAGATTATGAACCAGCCTCTTACTCTTATAGAAATTTTTGGCCAACACATTTCCTTCACGAAATAGTGTTTTAACTTAAGAGAATATCTTATCAAAATAGCTATTTGACATTCCATTATCTAATTTAATGGCCATAAATTTTTCAACTGCTTAAAATTTTCTTATCATGCATCTAGGATATAAGGATTCTTCATTAGACCAGAACAACTTAGAAAATTGAGATACTTCCAACTCAGGAGTTAAATCAGTATCATCCTGAGTTTCATTTTGTTGAAAAGATGAATTTTCCACATCATGTACTAAATTTTGAAATGATGATGCATCTGAAACCAAATTATTAGTATCTTCTCTAGAACTGTGTTTACCATGTTGATACCAAAAAACATAATCTGGTTGAAAACCAAAATGCAATAGATGACCTATAACATTTTCAAATGTGTCAAACATCCTTAGAGCACATTTTTTACAAGGACACATTATTTTTCCTTTATAAAAAAATTTGGTTTTGATGATGTGAATCATAAGAAAACTTCAACACCCTCAATATATATAGGATTTAAACAAGAACCATTTGGATATTTGTGGTAATTTATCTAAGTGTAGTAATCTAATAATGACTATTGTCAACATCCTTATTCTATATCTCTCTAAAAAATATAAAATAATTAGTTTTTTTGAATAATTTTATTTAATAAAAACACGATCCAAAAAGTGAAAAATTAAAATTCACTTCTCTATAAATTTATAATAATTTTTATTATTTCATAGTTATTTATAATATTTATTTTAAAATTTATATAAATATACACTAATTTATACTAATTAATTCAAATTATTATAAATTATAGCTAATTTTTACTAATTACCGCTAATTATAAGTGGCATAATTTACAGCGGATTGGAGGCAGATTTTTTCTCGATGGTACGTCTCTTTGAAACTTTCCCTGACTGAAAATATTATAAAAATCTACTCCAAGGTATAAATATCCATCTTCATATGCATGAGAATAGAGAGTAAGGAGGCCTTTCCGCACTTCTCTCCATTATCGTGCATATAAAAATGGATATCCATAAGTCTTGGAAGATGTTACTTAGGGATTTCAGTCCGAAAATGTTTCCAAAATATGAGTCATCGGAAAAAAGAGCCTATATTTCTTGACTGCTCATCTCTTGTAACTTTCTCTCAATGAAATCTGTATGAAAAATCTACTCTAATATACATATATCCATTCTCATGAATACGAAAATGGATATATGTACGTTATAGTAGAGTTTTCATAGTGATTTTAGTGAGAGAAATTTACAAGGAGATAAGTCATCGAACAAAAGTAATATCGCCAATCCGCTAGAAATTATGTCAATTTGTTAAAAATTATTATTATTTATTACTAATTATTCCTAATTATTCCTAATTATTCCTAATTATTACTAATTATTCCTAATTATTGATGATTGTTGCTAATAATTGATATGTATTGCTATTTATGACCACTTATTCCAATTTATTGATATTTATTTCTATTTATTTCTATTTATTTCTATTTATTTCTATTTATTTCTAATTATTTATAATTATTACTAATTATTATTTTTTATTTCTATTTATGACTGTTTATTATTATTCATTAATATTTATTACTATTTATTACTATTAATGAGTATTTATTACTGATTATTACTAATTATTACTAATTGTCACTAATTACTATTTATTAGTATTTATTTCTATTTATTACTATTTATTACTATTTATTAGTATTTATTACAAATTATTAATATTTATTTCTATTTATTTTTATTTATTTCTATTTTTTACTATTTTTTACTATTTTTTACTATTTTTTACTAATTATTACTAATTATTACTAATTATTACTAACTAATCCTAAATATTACTAATTATTCCTAATTATTTCTTATTATTACTAATTAATCCTTATTATTCCTTATTATTCTATATTATTTCTAATCATTACTAATTATTTCTAGTTGTTACTAATTAATCCTAATTATTCCTAATTATTGTTAAGTATTACTAATTAATCCTAATTTTTACTAAGTAAACCAAATTATTACTAATTAATCTTAATTATTACTAATTATTCCTAATTATTACTTATTAAGCCTAATTGTTACTAATTATTACTAATAATTAATAATTATTCATAATAATTACTAATTAATCCAAATTATTACTAATTAATCGTAATTATTACTAATTAATCCTAGTTATTATTAATTAACCCTAATTATTTCTAATTGATCCTAATTATTGCAAATTAATCCTAATTATGACTAATTAATTATAATCATTACTAATTAATCATAATTATTACTTTTTATTACTAATTATTTCTTATTATTTCTAATTATTACTATTTATTACTATTTATTCCTAATTATGCCTAATTATTACTAATTATTACTAATTACTCCTAATTATTCCTAATTACTACTAATTATTCATAGTTACTACTAATTAATCATATTTATTACTAATTATTACTAACTATTACTAATTATTACTAATTATTACTAATTATGACTAATTATGATGAATTATTTTTTATTATCACTAATTATTACCAATTATGACTACTTATTATTATTTATTTTTATTTATAAATATTTATTTCAATTTAATACATATTAATGCTAATTTTTACTAATTATCGCTAATTATTACAAATTATAACTAATTATTAACAATTTTCTTATTAATACTAATGACTACTATTTAATAATAATTAATATCACTGTTGATTAATACTAATTAATACTAATCACACGTATTTGTAAAAAATAATTCAAAAAATAAAATGATCTAATTATAATTTAATTTAATTGTATCTAATTAACAATAATTATAAATAATATCAAATAAATTAAATTAACTAAGAAATTAATAAATACCTTAAAACAGAATCTTTCAGAGGATTTAAGATGTGAATATTACTCTGATTTAGAATTATTAACTTAGAAAAAAATTGAGAGAGAAAATATAAGTAGAGAGGGAGAATGGGACAAATTTTATTTTAAACAGTTTTAAAATAAATTGTCCATCATTGATTGTTGTTTGAGCACATTAAAGCCTAGGTATTTTGTGAGTTATTAGGGGAAAAACACTAGGATGGGAATTCCCTATAAAGGTATTGACGCTTTATAACTCTAACATATGCTAATTGGAAGGTCCTATCCCCATTGAGATGTTGGTCAACCCTCTTTGACCAGTATCAAAGGGACATATGTACACATTTCCATTTTCATTATTTAAGTGTGGGAGGATCGGATATCCTAGAACTATTATACCTCTTGGTATATTACTAAATTTCTGATTGTTTATATTTGAAATATATATCATTATTTGTAAATTCCTATACACATGAATATTGAATTTATATAAACAATTTTATATAAAATGTTTATTAAGCCATTTGTTTAAATTATTTCCATCATTTGAAATATAAAGCATGATTTGTTTTAAATATTATTTTGAACATCCATGCCTGTTAATTTTAAATTAAAAGCTTCATTTTGAAAATTAAATGTTATTGTATTGTTATGGAATCCTTGGTGAGACCCTACTGGGATTTTAGCTCACAACCTAGTTGTGCCTTCGAGTATTTATAGATTATTTTCTTCCACGTTCAGGCAAGGGAAAAGTGCCACATGGAGGTGGTTCTTGTTTCTGATCCTTGGGTTTGGTGTTGTTGAGTCTGTTAGGACATGAGTTATTTACCCTGTTTTTTGGTACATTGGAATGTTTATTCTTATTTGACTTCTGGTACACTTCTCATTGTAGAGTTTTTCATGTATGGATACTGACTTGATTATATTTATTTTATTGTCTTTGTGGAAAATTCATTCCCACTTTCATTCTGTATAATGATAAGTGCTTGTCGCCAACCTATGTTAATCGGTAACTCCATTCGACCCATGTCTCGGTCATCTCGGTTATTGGGTTACCAAGGTACCCGAAATGTTTTGTGGTAAATTGGTATCAAAGGTGCAGGTTTTCCATCTTTCCATGATGTCAGTATGTAGTTATGTATTCTTGTTGCTACTTAGTAGGTATTTGTGATTGAGTTATTGGACAGATCTCACCGCAATGAGCCTTAACTCTCTAGGGGTGGTTTGGGAAGGACGTCTTGAGGATTAGTTTTAGTATTTTCTGAGATTTTGATTTGGATAGATTGAAATCTAAACCTTATTATTTGATCTGTGAGGATTAATTTACCTTATTACTCTGTTTGAGTGTTAAAATAATGCCTTTAATGTTTCTTTTTGATGTTTTGTGGAATCATGCCTCTTAGAAGATGTGTGAATCAGATCCAAGAGGAAGATGCTATAGAAACATAGTGTGAAAATCCTCTCACGGATCAGTGTTTGGTTGAGGTGATTGTGCATACTATCCATGATCTAGGATAGGCACCACCACTTGTTCCCCTTCAGGCTCCAGTTGTGGAACCTCAGAGGGATGTTTGATGGAAAAAATCTTAGGAGTTATTTCACCTGAATCCACCAGCATTCAAAGGCTCCAATGATCCTCAAGAGTCTAAGGATTGGTTAAGAAGGATTGATCATTTATTTGAGTTCCTAGAAACACCTACTAAAATAAACGTGAAGTGTTCCACCTTTGTCCTAGAGGGCTCGAGTAGAAGAATGTGGTACACGATGGGGACGGAGAAGAATCCTAAGGGAATAGAGTGTAATTACTTTAAAGTTCATTTCTCCTACCATTTCTATCCATAGTAGATGGTGTTGTTCAATTCTATAGTGTCTTTTAAACATGATCTGGCTGAAAAGGTCGTGACAGAGTATGAAAACCATTTTTCAGATCTTATTCAGTTTTCACCTGATATTATGTCGAATGAGAAAATGAAAACTCAATGGTTTAAGTTGGGACATAGATCTAATATTCATTCTTATGTTTTCTTACTGGATTTTCCTTATTATAATGATGTACTGGATAAAGCATTAATGGTTGAAATGGACCGGGCTAGTATGTCGGGGTTGTCAGGAGTTTCTTTCTCTCCCTGTGACAGCGTAAGTTCCATTAAAGGAAATAGGAAGTTTGATGATTATCATGGTGTTTCTCAATAAAATGATCATTATAGAACTCAAAAAGTTCCTAGAATAGGCCCTTTAATTTGTTACTAGTGTGGAAAGCTATGGTATTCTAAGCGGGTTTGCACTAACGCACCCAATGTATGTCATTTATGAAGATGTTCAGGTCACTTATAGAAAAAGCGTTCCTATTTATTCTACTCTTCATAGTGGCATGAGATCATCAGCGCCTACCAAAATTAAGGTGCAATCATATGCTTCTCTAACAAAATGGTTCCATCCATAGGCATCTAGAACAAAGTTTCTTCTTGCAGTGTAAGAGTCTCCATAATATGTAGATACGGGTCCAATGACTATGAGAGGTACCATCAATATATCTTTGTCATTGGTGACTACTTTATTTGATATTATTACACTCAATAATTTATTTAAAACTTCATTTTTAATCTTCTAAATCCCCCCACATAGATGTTATGTTATGTCATGGATATTACTACACCCCTTGGGACCAAGAGAGAAGAAGGCCTCTGTAGTACTTCATGTGATTTATCGTTAACAGATGTTGAACTTTCTTGGTATTTTTTGGTTCTCAACATGAATCCTCTTGTTGTCAAATTCAGAATGGATTGGTTCATTTCCAATGAATCCCAAATTGATTTTTATCTTTTACTGGTCTCCTTCACTACACCTAATTGGGTGTGTCATATATTTTAAGAATAATGGGACCTGGGGTCAAGCAGATCAGGACCTTACTATTTAGAGTTCTGGAAAGTGATATCTGTGTTTTCTTTTGACCAATAGAAAGAATATTTTAGTGGTGATCTTCCTCCAGTTGTAATCGAGTTTCCCAAGATTTTTTCTATTTAATTATCTGGTTTTCTACCAATAAGGGAGGTAGATTTCTCCATTGATTTTGTTCCTGGTAATCAACCAGTATTTATTCCTTCTTAGAGCATGGAACCTGCTGAAATGAATGAGGTGAAGATTTGGTTGGATGTTCTTCTTGAGAAAGGTTATATATGCCTGAGTGTGTCACCTTGGGTGGTACCAATTCTATTTTCTAATAAATATGGTGGGTCACTTATCCTTTTTTTTTACTACCAAAAACTCAAACTAGTCACGATAAAGAACAAGTATCCATTCCCAAGGACTGATGATTTGTTTGATAATTTGAAATGGTAAATGGGTTTATCAAATATTGACCTTCAATATGGTTACCATTAGCTAAGGATAAAGTAATTTTACATTTATAAAGCTTCCTTTTAGAGTAGGTAAAACCATCATGAGTACCATGTTATCCATTTTAGTTTAAACAATGCTCATGAAGCCTTTATAGATTTAATGAATAGGATTTTCCACGAGTATCTTTATATGTTTATAGTGGTCTTTGTGGATGATATCCTTCTTTACTATAACTCCTTGCAGGATCATGTGCTTTATCTGAGATTAGTTCTATAATTGTTCAGAAATTTCCGAGTTTATGCCAATCTTTTGAAATTTTATTTCTTTATTTTAGAAGTGAATCTTCTGGGAAACATGGTGTCATAACATATTAATTTAGTTGATACTGAAAAAGTGAGAGTTTTTATGACATGGGAACAACCATGGAAGGTTTTCGAGATTCAAATATTCTTAGGTTTAGCTGGGTATTATCATCAGTTTGTTAAGGACTTCTTGAAGTTTTCTTCTTTGATGACTTCTCTAACTCGGAAGGGGAAACATTTTTCATGGGATGAAAAATATTAGAATTCTCTTATTGAGCTAAAATTTCTTTTGACTACTACACTGGTGTTGACTCTTCTATAGGCCAGGTAGGGCTATGTGGTCTTCTATGATGCATCGATTTCAAGTTTTGGTTTTGTTATAATGTAATGCTACCATGTTGTTGTGTATGAATCTTTTCATTTTAAACCACATGAGAAGAATTATCCAATTTATGACCTTGAACTTGTAGTTGTGATGCATATGCTTAAGAGTTGGTGGAATTTCATTTTTGAATAAATTTGTACCATGTATTCAGACGCCAAAATATTGAGTTATATCTTCCCTCAAAAATATTTGAATCTCATCCATAGGATTTCAGTGGAATACCTACAATATTTTGATTTTGACATCACCTATACCTCAGGGAAAGGGAATGTCATTCCATGTGATTTGAACAGGAAACATCTGAACTAGTTCGTAAAAGAATCATCAGAAGTGTGGAACTTGATGTCTCTCTTTTCACAGTTTTGTATTAGAGTTCATGAGATAGGGGACATGGTTTCCTTGTATAGTGTTCAGTTGATATATTCTCTTCTCAAGTTGATCCTTCAGGAACAAAAACTTTATAATGAGTTCTATATCATTAGAGACTCTATTTATTATGGGGAGACTGTTCATGGCGATCTTCCTCCAAAGATTTCACTCTATGTTTTTTGAATATATTTATTGTTCTATTAGTATTGAGGGAAGATGTGATGAGGGATTTCCTTAATTCCCAATGGACAGTGCACCCAAGAACCATGAACATGTTCTATGATATGAGGTGACGATTCTGGTGCCCAGGTATGATACAGATCATTTCTAATTTTTTTTCTCTCATTGTTATACATGAAACAGGTCAAGGTTGATCACCAAAAACCTTTATTTTTTCGTCAAACACTTCCAATTCCAACTTAGAAGTTGGATGAGATCTCTATGGACTATGTGGTTGGGTTTCCAAGTACCTAGAGAAAGAAGAATGTGATATGGGTTGTGATCGATAGGCTGAGAAAATCAGCACAATTTATACCCATTCAATATACATCCAAAGTTGAGGATTTGGGAAATCACTATGTGAAAGAGATAATTCTTTTTCACTAATATCCATCTGCTATATTTTATGAAAAATATCATTGGTTCACTTCTTGCATCTAGAGAGACCTTCAGGAGGCAATGTAATCTCTTGTCCGTTTATGTATGTCATACCACCCATAGTTGAATGTCCATATAGAAAGAGATATATAGATTCTTTAATATTTTCTATACTATTTTGTTATTGAATTTGGGGGGCTTGGGATGACCACTTGGGGATGGTCAAGTTTTCTTATAACAATATTTATCATATTATGGTTAGAATGGCTCCTTTTGAGGCCTTTTATGGACAACCTTGTAAATATTAATTGTTTTGGCCAGATATTGGTGACTGTTCCTTGGATGGAACAAAATTGGTTCAAGATATGACATCAAATATTCATTTGATTAATCATTTAATGTTGACAGCATAGATCTCGTATAAATCCTATTATTATCATCATCGCAAACTATTAGAATTTTCAGTTGCTGACAAAGTGATCTTGAAAGTTTCACCCCATTTGGGATATCGACGACCTGGGAGGAAAGGGAGGATTTATCCACAATTTTTGGGACCATTTGAATTTATTTAGTGGGTGATAAAAGTGTATTACTATTTATAAATTCCAATGTAGTTGACTTTGATACATAATTTGTTCCATGTATTGCGGCTCCAAAAGTATCTATCTGATTCTACTCCTGTTCTTAGCTGGAATGATCTTGATATTGAACTTGATAAATTTGTGACTAATAATCTATCGAGGATAGTTTATTTTGAAACCAAAGTGCTTCATGGGAGGATTATACCTTTGGTTTGAGTGCTATGGAAGAACATCTCTAGTCCTTATGATACATGGGAGAATGAGACATTGATTAGAGAGAAGTGGCATCTCCTTTTTGATATGGAAGCTTCTTAAAATGATTTCTAGGGAAAGATAGTTTTTATGGTGGGAGGTTTTAACATCTCGTTACCTTTATTTCATGAACATTTTCATGCCTTGTAATGTTTTACCCTTTTCATTGTTTAGGTAGGGCTAAGAAAGAGTTTGAAGGATACCTATAATTGTGAATTCATATATTTGTAGGTATTTTAATAATAAAACCTGCTGGTCCTATAGCCTTCTAGGTATTTTCACATAGTATAATATGTTTACATGCCATGTAAATTCTAAAATAATAACAAATCTGTTTTTATACAAAAATCTAGTGTCTTTTCCTTTGATTTTTGGATTTTTCAATTACAAGATGTGGAACTGGGTTACACATCATTTAAAGCCCTGCGTTTTGTTTTTAATTAAGAAGATTCACTGAAAATTCTATTTCCTCATATTCACAGTCTTCCACATGCAATTTTGGATCCCACCACCCTTTCGGGTCATTTTTTTTAACAATTTAATGTCGTAGCGATTCTGGTGTGACTTTCCGGGTAAGTGTTCTCCCTATCTCCTTGTCCCTTTATATTTCCCTCCTTGGGGTTTGATATATCATCATGGGATTGATGGATCTAAACACCATTTTATTGAATATTGTTTCTATTTTTTGTTCCTAGTTTTTTTGGTCCTTCGTTCTTGTTGGCAGGTTTCATTGCAGGCATTTTGTTTTTGTGAGAAAGGTAGTTGGTTCCATTATAATGGCCAATTTTGATTAACCCAAAATTACTTGATTTAAATTTATTTTTTTTAATTATATTAAATTTCTTGATTTAAATGAAATTTATTTCAATTGGTTTATTGGAACCCCAATATTAGTGAATTGGGTATTTGTCTTTAATTTGGCACAAAACTGGGAAAACCCCCAATTCCATTAAATTGGGGTGTGTTTATGAAATTGATGGAAAATCATGAAATTTAAATTGTGAAATTGATTTGATGAAAATGATTTCAAATTGGTTTTTGATAAAATTGGTTTAAAATGGTTTTTATAGAAAACTAGTGGTTTTATCTCAAAAAAGTCATGATATTATTAAAGACCTATTTTGGTTTTTAAAAAGAAATCAACAAATTATAAATGAAAGAATGGGGAAAATTTTATTTTAAACAGTTTTAAACTAAATATCCCATCATTGATTGTTGTTTTAGAACATGAAATATAACGTAGTTAGTGAGTTACTAGGAAAAACATCTATAATGGGAATTTCCTAGTAATGGATTGACTCTTTACAACTCTAAAATAAACTAATTGGCATGTCTTTTCCCTAGTTGGATGTTGGTCAGTCCTCTTTGACCAGTGTCAAAGAGATGTGTGTTCACATTTCCATTTTGATTATATAAGTGTGTGAGGATACCATAACCTAGAACTATCATACCTCTTGGAATATAATTGTGTTTCTCATTTTTTTTATTTCAAATATAGGCCGTTATTTATAAATTGTTTTATACATGCCTTCTAAATTTATATAAACTATTTTATATGAAACGTTTATTAAGAAATTATTTAAAGTATTTCCATAATTTGAAATGTAAATAATGATTTTTTTTAAATAATCTTGTGAACTACCATGCCTATTTATTTAAAATTGACAGTTTTATTTAGTTAATTCAATATTGTCATCTTATTATGGAATCCTTGGTGAGACCCTACTGGGCTTTTAGCTCACACCCTACATGTGTCTTCAAGTGTATATAGATTATCTCATTTCAGGTTTGACCCAGGGAAAAGCACCAATTTGAGGTATTTCATGTTGTTGGTCTTTAATTTTGGTGTTTCTATATCCATTGATTCATGGGGTTTCTTCCCTATTTTCTTGTACTTTGGGTCTTTTATGCCTATTTAACTTACCCTACACTTCTCCCTATGGATTTTTTCATGTATGCATACTAACTTGTTTATTTTGATTTCATTTTTTGTGGAAAATTCATTCCCACTTTAGTTTTTTTATGATTTCATGTTCTTTTCACCAACCCATAAAATCAAGAACATCGTTCAAGCCATGTCATGGACGACTCGGTTATCGAGTTACCAGGGTACCCGGTTTGGATCATGACACAAAAAATTGACCAGGTGAGTGTTTTTATTTCGTATAACTTTCTCTATATGATCCAGAATATCAACTTATGGTTCTTCATAATAAAGATCATGATACCTTGTTATGATCTCTAAGTTTAGTACATGTTAAGGATTAGATATGTACTTCCTCAGGATAGATAAATAGAACACATCATTGGCTTGAGAAAGGTTTTGTGTAAGTGCCAAGAAAAAAGTAATTATTCCTAATCGATCAAGAATACAAAAAGGTAAAATATAACTATGGTTTAGATTTAATTTCTTCCTAAATCTCACAAACTTATTCTATATAAAAATTTATATAAATAAATTCTCACTTACTTCATACTCCAGATTACACTGATAGTTTTCCGTATAAATTTTCTCTCAACTTTGATCTGACTTGATGTGATGTTATATGGATTTAACCTTATCTTAAATTTATTTAGCTAGCTCAAGTACCAATATATTTCGTTATCCAACTTTATCCTATCACTTTGGAGTTATACACATCTTTTCATAGTGGTCTTCATAAAGAGTCTTTGGATTTCTTGAGTGAAATCTATTTTTGTAAGAGAAATCAACTAGAAGAAGGTGTTGATCCAAACCACCTTTGAAATCCATAAAAAAATCTTGGCAGATACTATATGTTTTGAATGGTTCTCTCATATTGGAAATATGTCGGAGGATGATACCAAATGATAAAACATAACATTGTATTAAGGGATAACCAATGACACCACAAGAACTTTGAGGTAAACCTCGGATCCCAATAAAATACAATATAATGCAGTAATATTTGAAATCCTACCAAATACTTAATTTATATCCAAGAAAGTTTATATAGATGGAAATATTACCTGATATAAATTAAGTGTGTTGACTTTGTAAGGTGGTTGACTAAAACCCATATAAAATTATTCCCTTTAAATGTTTTAGGGTGTTGGATAAAAAAATACATGGTGATGTTTTATCATTTCTATACTGGTATGGGTAAAAGTTTTAGCATCCCCTTAGACTTTTCAATATTAAAATTAACTTTATAACATTTCAAGAATTGAGATAAAAAATCTGTAATATATCTCTTCATGTTGTCCCACCAGAAATACTCTTCTATATCTATACAGATATTTATACTCCTAGGATGAATAGATAATGAAAAACTATGAGCCTCATATAATAGATCCTTATTTAAATCACGTATGGAAATAAACCATACATTTTTCTTTTACTAAAGAGTTCAGTACTTACCCCAAGGGAAAGCCTCTTTTATTAAAGAAAGCAATAGAGTTAAAAAAATTTAAAAGACGAAATTTTAAAAAAATCACTTTGAAATAGGGGAATGAGTTCATTAGGGAGATAATAAGAAAAAAACAACCCTTAATATCAACTCCTTTGTTTTCTAGACCATATTCAAGATGATTCACTTCATGGAAGACAAAGATGATAAATAATCACATCGTTGAGAAAGACTCAATGTAGTTAATCCATCAGATAGTGGTTTTCCAAGATAAGTGATGTTTCCCATTTTTTACTACTTGATCCGGGATGATATCATCACATTCAAACCATATCTTATTCCAAAACGTATTTCTTATCCATGTTCACTAAATTTAGTAGATTTATCATCTCTAATTATAAGGATGTTGTAATGCCGCCAGATCCATAAATACATCCCACAATTTTAGCATTGAAATCCCTAAAGACTTACCCAAAACCTTTAGATCCTTGATTTCCTTTGGATTCCCCATCAGTATTACATTTTATCTAGTCCATGAATGGGGATATCCATAGAACTACAAGAATGATGGGAAGGCTTGGAATGAATGTTTCAATTCCAAGATGTCTCAGAACCATTGTTCATGCATTGAGTTGTTACACCTTTTCAGATTAATGGAGTTCATATTTTTAATTGATGTTACAATTTTCATGTGGGGATCATTAACCTTATCATCACATCATAATCATGGTTAAACTCATAAAAATTTATAACATTTTTATATGGATATAAATATTCCTTCTATGTCCTTTAATCTTCACTTGGATTGATAAATATATGATTTATCCCCTTCATGATTTCTAGATTCATCCTTTTAAAATTCATAATAATTGGATCTTTTTTTATCCTCATCATAAATAATATATCATGATCCTTTAAACTCAAAGAATCATCCACCTTGCTCGCTTTTCCTAAGGTGGTAATGTATTGGGAATTCATAATATTTAATCTATTCAAATCATCTTCTCTTGTGCATATTCAACTCCTTTTGTGTGAATATATTCTTTAAACTTATATGATCAGTATATATATATATCACAACTTTATCTGTAAATAAAATTCCTTCATATTTTTAATGAAAAAATTACCACATCTAACTCAAAAACATGAGTTGGGTAATTTTTATAATGAACCTTAAATTTTCAGGTGTCATAAGCTATCACAATTAATTTTCCATAAGGATGCACCTAATCCTATTATTTTATGAATAACTATAGATTATACACCATTATCCACTGTAGGGTAGTGTAATCATAGGTTCACAGACTAATCTTTTCTTTAGTTCCTTGAAATTTACTTATATTCCTATATCCAAAGGAACTTGGTTCCCTTATAAGTTAACTTGGTGAGTGGATTACATAATCATGAAAAATTATCCATAAAAAATAAATAATATGTATAAAAACTTTGAAAACATCTAATCTGGGTAACCATGGTTGGTCTAGACCAATGTTCAATAACTCTAGTCTTTGATGGATCTATATATATACCCTCTTTTGAGATTATATGACCTAAAAATGAAACATTTTGTATCTAAAATTCAAACTTAGTAAATTTTTCATAAAACTTATCCTTCCTCAGGGTATTCAGCACAATTATAAAGTGATTTTTATTATCCTACTTAATCTTTGAATATATAAGGATATCTTATATAGGACTACCATAACTGATTAAGGTAATCTCTAAATACTCTATTCATTAAATCCATGAAGATAATAGGAGAATTAGTAAGACAAAATGGAATAACAATATGTTATTTGTGTCCATGCTTTATGATGAATGTTTTCTTGGGTATATCTGCTTTCTTAACCCTCATTTAGTGATATTCAAAATGAAGGTCATTATTGGAAAATTGTTGTGCTCCAGGAAGATTATCAAACAATTCATCAATATGGGTTAGAGGATAATAATTCTTGATTTTAATCTAGTTTATCTTCTTATAATCAAGGCATAGTTACATTGATCCATTTTTCTTATTAAAAAAGAATAGGTGAATCCCTAGGTGAAACACTTGGCTGACTAAATCCCTTTTCAAGATTCTCTTAGAGTTTATTCTTCAATTATAGAAGCTCAATCAGGGATATTCTATAGGGATTGTTTGAAATAGGTGTGTCATAAAGTATGAGTTCTATTGAGAAATTGACTTTAAAATTCTAAACAATACTACATAACTCTTCTTTAACTACATCAAAAAACTCCCACATAATTGTCATATCATTGATGTTGGTTTTCTCCCCAACAATCTAAGATAAACACCACTTTTTAATTGGAATCAAGACCCATGAAATAGATACGATTTCCATTGGAAGTTCATTTTTATCATCTCATGGATAGATGATCTTAGGTTTGTTTGGAATATTGAATATGACTTCAATTCCTTAAAATTTATGTGGTATTTATATATATAAATTCAATTCATGACTAAGATAATATCAAATTCAACTAGAGGACTAATAACAATACTTACAATAATCACATTCCCACAAACTTCAATTGGAGAAGAATAATATACTTGAGATGTGCTCATCATACCATTAGGTTTTTTCACTACTAATTCAGAATCTAATCATTAAGGATATTAATTAACATTCCTATATATTTTTCATGATATATGGGAATTCATGTTACTATGTTCAAATAGAGTAGTTCAATATTTTATCATAACTATTACCACCTCAAATTTTTCATTATATATTCAAATACATTCAAATGGTTCATAAATAAAATATTATTTAACCCAAAAATATCCCCCAGGAGTGTCAAACCTAGTGCAAAGTAAGGTAACATTAACAATGCACTAGAAGGATGGCCAAGATATACTCAGCCAACCCTTTTTAGGGTTATTCACCAAGATGCATCTACTTTAAAACCATATCCACTTACAGTATGCAGAGAAGGATATATTACAAAGAAAACCAAATAATATTTTCCTTAATAAGACTTTAGTATATTATTTTATAAGTATACTTCTCCCTAGGGTTTTCCCCAATGTTATATAATTCTAATCTCAAAATATTAACTAAACCATGTTATGATACCAATTATAGCAGCCCAAACTTTTCATAGATAAATATTACATTTTTTAGATGAATATTCAATATATAACATTACGAAACACACAAAAACCATAAAGTTTTACTATATTTGGATAGTATATACATATATATCTTACTCATAAAATATCTTCAACATCTCCCATAAAATATCTTCCCATGTAGTACACTTTTTAGACATACTTTACTTAAAACATTTCTTCATACCTTAGGGAAAGGTAAACATAAGAAAGGGTGAGATCGAATTATATATAAGGGTACAAAATGTAGATATCATTGATCACATAGATATAACATGATCATAATGGCATGAGAATATAAGATTAAAATTTGAAAACCATACCTTGCATATCAAAGATCATAATCTTGAGTCATTGAATGAATCATGGATTCTCACAATACCTGAATCATAAAGGATTCAAATAACATAGGCTATGAGATAATAACATTGTTATAAGGAATTATTTTAAATAATATGCATAAGCTTATAACATTGTGAACCTGTATAAATAGAAATAGGTTCACTCATTAAGTTGATGACATGAAATTCGGCCCTCAAATAAAAGTTTGGACATAAAACTAGTTCTATTCATAATCTTATGGAAATTAAATCGTGTTCCATGTATAATCTTTTGGACATGAAATATAGGTCCACACATAACCTTAGATACATGAAAATAAATTCCATGAATAATATTATGGACATGTAAGTCAGGTCCAAAAAAATTGATCATTAAATATGGTTCACGCATAACATATTTGTCTTATGAGTTGTCAACCATTAAAAAATTAATTTTTGTTCTTTAATATACCCAACCATTACATAATCATAATTCATCTATATAAATTAAACAAGATAATAAATCATAACATTATAAAATAACCTATGGAAAATAAATGTATTTCCTAAAAAATCATCATTATAGTCATAAACCACTGACAGAAAAAATAATGATGGTATAATTGGATAATATTTCTATTAAATCATAAGTAAAATCAAATTATATTATAATAAATGAAAACTTCCTTTAAAGTATCACTAGAAAATTTCTTGAGTTAAATTTCCTTTCTACTTTGAAATAACATTTTTAAACATTGAAAATTTCTTAAATATTAAGGAAAAAAATTTATTTGAAAATAACATTATAAAATTGTAAAGTAAGCTTAAAATAATTGATCATTTTTTATTTTGGGAAATTATATTCATTTTTTATATGTTAAAAACAATTATTACACATTTTTTTGAGAAAATCAAAAAGTGCCTCATTCAGAAAATAAAAAAAGAAGAATCCTTTTAAACCATTTTTTAAAAACTCAGAAATGGATAAAAATGAATTTCAAAATTATTATGGAATATTAAATATATTATTTAAAACATTTTTAGAAAACATGCATATGTAATAAAAAATTAACCAAAGAGAGAAAAAAAATTCAATTTTCCTTAAAAACAAATTTGTATCTTGAGTACATAAGGTTATGAAAATGAAATGAAGACTTTTATTCTCAAGAAATATCTATAGTCGAATAAAATTCATGGTATTATTTAGAGTTATATCATAATATTAAATCATATGAAACATAACAATAACCCATCTTGATAAACAATGACATTTTGACATAAAACTCTTACCGCTTTGGTAACATTTTAATTGTAAGAACAGTAAAACAACAACTTATAATGAAAATATTAATATTATTAACATGAGTATAATAATTATATAACATTTGAAATTTTATTATATACACTTTATAAAATAATATAGGTTCAAAACATAACATATGTCTCAAAGAGGATAATTTGACACAATAAACCCTTACCATGAATTCCACTGGTTTCGAAAGCACTCTAAACTCATATATAATAAATATAAATTTATTATAAATATATAAAATAATAATTAAAATACTTATAGTATTATATATTATCCCTTTATAACATTACAATACCCATTTATAAATAATTCCTTATTAAAATTATCATTTTTGGGTGTTGAATGTTTCATTTTTCATGGGAATTTTAGTTTGGAAATTATGATCCTTATACTTGTATCATGGTTCAAAAAATTTAAATAATTATAATAATTATATAAATATAATATATATTCAATATATATATATATAAATTAGTTACACAATTCCTGGAGATGGTAGGCCGTACGTATGCATAAACATTATTTTCACTTTTCAACAAATGGAATGAAAGAATGGTCAATAATAATTAACCATTGAAGAATAATTATTATATATTAAAAATAATTCATATTAATTAAATCTATTTTTATTTATATCCAATTAAAATCTTAATAAAAAAACACATCCCTTCAGGGAGGTGGTAATCCATACGTACACATGATCGATGTTACAGTTTTCTGACAGATTGAAAATTAAAAAGGTGGATTTGATAATATAGTTACATAAATATAATTATATAACAATTATCATATATAAAAATTAAACCAATAATAATAACCATCTATGAAAAATTGTGGTTGAAAACGAATTTTATTTCAATGTTTAAACGGTAAGTCGTACGTACGCATGAGCGATACTCTCACTTCCCCTTTGATGAGGAAAAAGGGTGAATAATGGTGATTTAATAATACTAATAAAATATCACTATATTTATTATTTTATTAAAAAACAATTTATTTATATGAGTTAAATAATAAGTAAAAGAAGAAAGTGATCGGTTAAGGCAATTAATTCTTGTTTGAAAGGATTCCTTTAGATCTCATCTTAAGGATCTTATGGTCGGTATTTTGGGAATACCAGAACCTCTAGAATGTGTTTAAGTAAGTTTAGAAGGGATATTTTCATGGTATGGTCTATATATAAGTCTCAATGATATATAAATAAGACAAAGGAGGGTTGACCTTTTATAATTGAGGGGTGGGGTACTTTTTGAATTTCTTAAAATATTTAATTATAAAAAAATCATTCTCAATAAAAATGATTCAAAATAGCTAAGGATTGTATGATGAGGTATGATGGGTTTTAAATCGCATAAAAAATAAAATTTGGATATGTATTGGTATCAATTTATACCTTATCTTTTTTATTAACCACCTGGTTAACCAATTCTAACCTTAACACGGTAACATCTTATTTACAATTAAATGGATAATAGTCTACTTATAAGGTAAAAAAATTCATAAATGGAAATGGGATAAAAAAAATAATGATAACTTATCCACCTTATTATCTTTCAAGATATATATTATTTTAAAATAATTTAATAATATATTATTTTGATAAAATATCATTAATGTCAATTTTGACACTATTTATTTAATTCAAATTAAGAAACATTAAAAATGATAATTAGATTATAATTCATTTAAAAATAAATAATATGTTATATTTATCTAAAAAAATCATGAAAAACTATAAATTACTCAAATTATACTACTCTGGATATTTTTAAAATCATTTATTTTATTTTTGTATTAATTGAATAAATATTGTATTAGCATTGTGGAGGCTTTTAAGATAATTATTTAATCACTAAAATTTAAAAAAAAATTAATAAAATTAATATAACTTAATAATGAAAAAATATACAGTTATATTCATTCACAACCTTTTTTCACCTAAGTAGACACATAATAGATATTTAATACTAAGAGAGTGACACCCTGTAACTTTATTTTCTTTAAATATTAAATAGGTCATTTTCATAGAGAAGTGTCCATTAAAACACAATTTTATGTTGAAGGTTATAAGGGTATAATTTATTTCATCCAATAATAATTAGGATGAAAACATATGGCCTTATCACATAGTTTTTACATAGATTAACCTGATTTACCCTTTACCATGGTGAAACATTTTCCCATGGTTACTATTCATAATTCCTAAGAAAACGGGTCTATTTACAAAATTTGAAACACAAAATTCCAAATATTGAATATATTTTATCAAATTAAATATTTATATGTGTCATTAATTAATTTAAAAATAAACACACAAAATGGGATGAAACATACTTTTTAGGAAAAAAACATTTTTAAGCCTAAAACATGCTTTATTCTTATCACGTGTCTAAAAAATATTAATTGAATGTTAAATTTGTTTATTGAATATATAATATATAAATTTATTTAAAATAATTCACCAATAGTGATTAATTTAATTTATTAATATAAAAATACATTGGTCGCATAAAAATAATTTTTCACAAAAATGACTTTTTAATTTTGAAATGATTTTTATTTTTATTTATAACTAATTAATAACCAATGAATTAATTGTATACAAACATAAAAATACATTTTTCATAATTTATTTAGTCGAATTCAAACCCTCCTATTTAATGGCTAAAAAATAACTGACATATAATAATATTTTAATGGCATGTCACAGTTCGTTTAAACTTGGTGTTATATGTAATGCAAGCTATCATAATTATTTATAGAGAAATATATTCTAAAATCTTAGGGTGTTAAATTATCCCCCCCCACCCACCTTAAGAAATTTTATCCACACAATTTTAACTCATTTTTGGTAATTAGGGTTTTGATACTTGAAAATTCCTTTTTTGAAAACCCACATCATAAAAGGGTTAATAAAACTTCATCTTGAAAAGACGTAAAGAGAAATACGAAGGTTGTCTGGAATAATATATATATTAGTTTCTATATTTTTTAACATTAGTGGAAATTGAAAATATGGACTTGTAATAAAAAAAATGTAATATCCATACAATGATGGATAGTGATAGAGAACAATTATCATAACAAAGTGAATGGTCCTGAAAAAGCTAATGACCAGAAAACCATAAATCAGTGAGTTGTGAAGAAAAGACCAAAAATTCATCAAAATCGAAGGTAATATGACATCATTTTTTCAAGATCCTTTTTCCTAGATTTTAGGAATTACTTTACCATATAAAATAACAACATAGGGTAATATACTTACTTTACATGTATAATTTCTTACTTTAATCAATTTTCACCATAATCTTGAATGTTTCTCCAAAAAATGATAATTCAAGATGAATTTTTCAATCCTAAAGCACTGAAATTAATTTTTAACAAATCATAAGATTCCTAATTTATTCTTTATACCTATAAATATTTACCAAAACCAATATGGTTAGCATTGGTTATCCAATATAGATAAATCTAATATGTTTATTTCTAAAACCTAAAAAATAATACCCATAGTTCACCTTAATCCATTCAATAAGTATTTAACTTAATGATCCCTCAAAATATGTCAATCAAAAAATTGAAACCTGAATATTAGAATAAATTGATCTTATATCCTTCCATGATCAATATATAAAAAAATTCAAAAATATTTATTCACTCTTAAAGTCTTATTCCAAAATGTATTTATCATAATGATTTCCTAAAATAAAGTCATAATAAAATCTTATATGCTTCCTCAATATAATTCACACATTTATCCTTAAATAATCTCATATATTCACCAAAATTATTTCTACTGAGTTCATCCTTGCCCCTATAGATGATCATATGTTGATTTTAGAATATAAAATATTATTTTGTTATTCTTGAAATTTATATGGGATCCATGTAGATAGTGTTAATCAATAATCAGAATCACATCAAATTTCACAATGGGATAAAGTTTTTATATGTTTTATTCAAAAACTCTTCATCATGTAATCCCTAACTCTAGGGTGGAGGATAATGTTTCCGAAACTATCATGATTCACTTCAACTATTTTGATTGAATAATATTTCCCTTTATCCTTTTACATTAGAGGTTGTTGTGGTTTATTATCCTCATTATCCCTGGGATTATGGAATTTATTTTCATAATTCCCAAACTCCTTGAATCTATACAATTAATTTGTGAGAGGTATGTTATATTTCTTTCTCACTCCATTCATTTCATTGAATTTTCTCTTCACGTCACTTTGACATTATTTTTCTTGATGGCTAGGCTTCCCACACTTAAAACATTTTATTCTTCCTTTCAGGAATTCACCTAATTACTACATACAATATTTTTAGAAAGATGGGGGTTTAAAATATTTCTTCCCTCTATGTTAAATACTACTAGAGCTTCCATTAAACCTCATCTTCATTTTCTTATCTCTATATCCATGATTGTTTCTATCTTCCATTTCCAATTTGAGTGCACATAAAAAAATTCCTTCATAGCTTATGAAGTCCCTTATGGAAAATGCCTTTTGGAGAATTGGTTTCAAACCACTAAATAATTGATCAATTTTTCTTTCAATACAGATGATTAAACTATAAGTATACCTTTAAATTGTTTTAAAATTATCCTCATAGAGACCAATAGATTTATTATAATTATACTTAATCTCAAGGAATTTTTTATCCATTTTTAGACGTAAAATATGAAGGAAGTACTTAATGAAAAATATCCTCCTAAAATCATCAAATTCCATGTAGTAAATTCCTCATATTTCCTCATATTTTTAATAATATTACATAATTTATCTTCTTTTCCTTCTAAATGATAGATGGATATGATAAATTTTCCATGTTCCAAGAAATGAATAATGGTAAATATCTTTTCTATAGAATTGATATACTACTCAGAAACTGGTGGATCAAAGTAATCATAGGATATTAGAGGTTGTACAATAAAAGATTCGATAACATGTTTCTCCCTCCTTGTTGAATTAAAAAGTTCAGAATGATCTGTGTTATCACTAATACATTAAGAGATTTGAGTGATCCTAGACAAAATATATTTCTTCCCAACTATTAATAAATCTGGTTACTCATGAGGATGGTTATTGTATTGGTCATCATATTCATTTTTCACATGATTCCTTCCAATTCCATCTATTAACTAAAACCAAAAACTAGGTGTAATAATCATGCTACAAAAATCAGAGTGTAAAATCATATATTTATGAATTTCATTCCTAATTTTTTCTAAATTTTGACAAGTAGGTCATTCTTGGTCATTATCTATTCAAGTACTTTATAATGGTTTATAAATAAAATCTGAGTTAACCCAAGACTGTCCACTATGAGTTTCAAAATGGGTGCATTATAAGGTAACATTGACTAGGCACCAGAACAATAGTCAAGATATATTAGACCAACTATTTTTAAGGTTATTATCCCTAGATTCATCTTCTCTAAAACAACATACACTTGCAGTATCTTGATAGGGATTTATTACTTAGAAAACAACATAATCACTTCCTTACCAAGACTTAAGGATGTTATGTTATACATATACATTTACCTATGGTTTTTACCAAAGTTCTCTAATCATAATATCCATATATTAACTAAACTATACAATATAACCAACTATATCAACCCAAATCATTCATACATAAATATTACATTTTATTAAATGAATATTCAATACATAACATTAATATCCCCACAAAAATTTTAAAGTTTTAGTGTCTTTGGAGACTAAATATATAAATATATTATTAATGAAAGATCTTAAACATATCCCATAAATATCATCTCATATAGTACTGTTTATAGACATAATCTACTTAAAATATATCTTCATAACCTGAGAAAAAGGAAACATGATAAATGGTAAACTTAGATACTCAGTAAGGGTAAAAAATGATATATCAATGATCTCTTAGACATAACATGATAATAAGGGTATGGGAACATTATCTTAACATTTTAAACCCATAACATGTATATCAAATATCATAGTCTTGAGGCATGACATAAATTATATCATTTTATAATACATGAATCATAAAGGAATGAGATAACATAATCCATGAGATCATAACAGTGGAATAAGAAATAAGTTTTTATAATAAACATAAGATTATAAATTTGTTAACATGTATAAATATAAACATGATCACTCATTAAGTTAATGACATGCAATTAAGCCCAGTCATAAACTTATGGTCATAAATCAAGGTTCATGCATAATATTATAGATATAAAATCCAAGTCCATGCATAAACTTTTGGATATAATTACCAGCTCGACACAAAAAATTATGGACATGAAAACTAGGTCCATGCATAATATTAGGGACATAAAAGTCAAGTCCGTGCATAAAATTGTGAACATTAAATCAGTTTCATGAATAACATATTCATCTCATGAATTATCCATATTTAACCAATGTATTGGAGGGATTTAATGGACCAAACCATCGCATAATCATATTTCATTCATATAAATTCCATAAGATCATAAATCATAACAATATAACATAACTTATGGAAAATAAATAGGTTACATAAAAATCTCATAATCATAATCATAAAACACCTAGATGAAGAATAAGGATGGTATCATTTGATCATATCCCCATGAAATCATAATTAATATAAAAGGATGTTATCATATATGAAAAATTCCTTTAAAGGATCATTGGAAAATTGCTTTATGAATATATTATTTCCACTTCGAAATGAACTTTTTAAATCATAAAATTTTCCAAATATTAAGGGAAAAATTTTATTTTAAAATAAAATAGGAAACTAGTAATGGAAGCTTCAAATAATTTATCAGTCATGATGGGGTGAAATTACAATCATTCCATAAACATTAAAACAATCATTTCATACTTTTGTAGAAAATTCAAAAAGTACCTCGTCTGGAAAAAAACAAGAAGTTTCCTTTTAAACCATTTTTAAAAAATTTAAATATGGGTAAATATGACTTTAAAAATTAATATGATAATAGTAAAAAACTTTTTTTCAAAATATTTTTAGAAAATGTGAATATGGAGTAAAATAAATTTTGACTAAATAGATAAATAAAGTCGATTTTCCTTAAAAACATATATATGATCTCTTGAGTTATTAAGGGGTGTAAAATGAAATAAGATCGTGTATTATAAATAAATAAATATATTATATTAAAATTAATTAGTTTTTTTAGAGTTATATCATAATATTTTACCATATAAAACATAATCAAAAACAATCTCAATAAAAAATGAGATTGTAACATAAAACCCCTACTACATTGAAAAATTTTGAATCGTAAGCCACATAAAGGAATAACTTCAAATAAAACATTAAATTTCATAAAAATGAGGATAATATTGATATAAAATTTCATGGGTATTATATTAAATTAATAAAATAATATATATGTGTAACATAACATATGTCCAAAAGAAGATAGTTTGAGATGATAAACCCTTACCTCGAGTTCCACTTTATTTTAAATCCCTCAAAAATCCTATATAATACATTTAAATTTATTAGAATTCTATAAAATATTAATTTAAATACATATAATATCACATATGATCTATTTATAACATTTCAACACCCATTTATCAATAATTACTTATTAAAATCCTTATTTATGGGTGTTAGTTGTTTTGATTTTCATGAGAATTTTAATTTGGTATTTTCAATCCTTATACTTTGATAATGGTTTCATTATTTAAATTATTTTAATAATGATATAAATATCATATATATTTATTATGTATATATATATTTATTATTATTTATAAAATGTAGATATAGAAAAATTAATTACACCATTCATGGACGTAGTAGGCTGCATGTATGCATTAGCATTGTTTTCACTTTTAAATAGATGAAACAAAATAAAGGTAAATAATAATGAAAATTTAAAGAATAATTATTATATAATAAATTTAATTACACTAATTAAATATATCCTAATTTCCATCCCTGTAAAATAGAAATGAAAAACAAATTGCATTGCTTTATGGAGGCGGCATACGTACGCACAAGCAAAATTATTGTTTTCTAATAGTTTTAAAAGTAATAATTTAGTTGTGATATTATAATTATAGAAGTATAATTATATATTATCATAATATATAAAAATTAAACCAATCATAATAACTTTCCATGAAATATGGTGGTGGAAAATTAATTGTATCGCTTTATGGAGACGGTATGTTGTACGTATGCACGAGGAATAATTTCTCTTAAGATTTGATGGTAAATAGGATAGATATTAGTGAATTAATAATCCTAATCAAATTTAATTATATTAATTATAATGAATTTATTTTATTATCTTAAATAAAATATATTTATATGAGTTAGTGGATAATTAAGAAGAAAGAGATCGGTTAAGGTGATTGCCTCTTCTTTGAAATAATACCTTTAGACTTTCTCTTAAGGATCCTATAGTGGGTCATTTAGAAATTCAAAAACCTCTATAATGAGTTTAAGGAAGGTTATAATGGTATTTGGAAATGTATGGTTGATATATATAGCTCAAAGTGGTCTAAATAAGTGAATGTAGGGGTGCTATTTTATAATAGATAGGAGGGGAACTTTTGGAATTTCTTACAAAATTAAATTATAATAAATCTATTATCTAAAAAAATATTCCAAATGGATATAGATTATAATATAAGTAATTATGGGATTTAAATAACATAAACCAATAAATTTTTTACATGTTATAGTTCTATTTTATACCTTATCTATTTTATTAACTTCTTGATTAACCAATTTTAACATTAACCGTGGTAAAATTTTCTTTATTGTAAATAGGGTTACAATTTTACTTATAAGGTACAAATTTGATCATGAATGGAAAAGGGATAAAATATTTGATCATATCTCATCAAAATTTTCCACTTTCAATATTTTTATGATTTTGAAATAATTTAATAAAATGTTATTTTGATAAAATATCATTAATGACAATTTTGACACTATTCATCTAATTTGACTTAAAAGACATAAATACATAGTTGGAATTTGAATATAATCCATTTAAACATCAAAAATATGTTATATTAATCTAAAAATTCATAAAATTATATAACAGAATCAAATTATATTACTTTTGATATTTTAAATATCATTTATTTTATTTTTCTACTAATTGAATAAATACTATATTAGGGTTGTACAAGAATTTAAATAAATTATTTAATTACTATAAATTAGAAATAAATTACCATCATGAATATAAATTCATTAATAATAACATATATATTTATATTTATTCATGACATTATTTTTCCCTACTTGGACACATAATATATATTTAAAACTTATATAGTGACACTTTGTAACTTTCATTGATTTAAATATTATATGGGTCATTTTCATGGAAAAGTGTCCATTAAAAAAATAAATTTCAAGAATAATGTGATAATGGTTGAATTTATTTCATCCAATCACTACTAGAAAGCCTAGCTATACCAAATCCTCTATTCCAATGGTTTTTTTAAAACTATTGGTATATGGGGTCTTATCCAAATGGTTCAGTATAACCATTGGTATAGGACATTTTATATAATGTTACCCAAAATATTTTTTTGAAACCATTGGGGTGGATCATATATCCCAATGTTTCTTTAAAACTATCGGGTTATATTTTCCTATAATATTGGTCACAGACATTTAATATAAGGGTATCCAAACAGTTTTAAAAATCTATTGGGATAGATTTTTCCCAAATACATCATGTGTAGCTATCCATCCTCATTACCAAATTGAATCACATTTTTTCCTACCTGATTGATCCAATTATTCCCATCTGATGATTTCTCTTCTTCTTCCCAACTAGTTATCCATCCTTGGTTTAAGTCATTCTATTTCTTCCACTTCAAATTACTGAATTATAAATGAGTTATATCTACTACCTAGATTTATTTTGACTTTTTTCTGTGATGTTTAGTTTCATTTCTCATATACATCGATATATCATAAGTTAAGTTTTTCATTTGATTATTATTGAATATGAAATCCCTAGTTTCTAAATAATTCATATCTTATAATGGTGGGGTATCTTTCTAGAGTTTTTGGAAATATAAAAAACTATACTATTGAAGCCATTAGGGTTTTCTGGGTAAGTTTGTGTAGTGAGTTTCTATGTGTCACTATATTATATATTTTATTATGTGATGTATCAGTATTTTTATTGATTTAACATTTATCACATTGTTTTTGAAGTATGTGATTTTCAAATTTATGTAATTTAATTTGAAATTGTTAGAATTTTATTTTTTATGTGATTATAATTATGAGTTCATTGAACTTTAAAATATATGATGGATTTTAGTTTTTATAAATCTTCAAAATGGGTTTCCATATCTTAAATTTTTAAGAGTTTGAATATGTGACATTAAATAGGGATTAAATATTTTATTTTAATTCTAAAAATGGGTCACATGACATAACATGAAAGAGAATTAATTTTGATGATATTAATTATATGTGGAGTTAGAAGGAGTTTATTTTATTATTAATTATAAAAGGATTTTATTTACATTTTAATGTAAAATTATAGTATATTAATTATCATAAAGTGGTAAATGATAAAGATGACTAAAAAATAAAGTTGAAAATGATACATTGTTCATGATTATATGTGATATATTAAATCACCTTTTTTATAAAATTCTGATTCATTATGAATAAAGAAGATTTAATTTTATGATTTCCATTGATTTTGTGATGTATTTGTATTAGTAAGAAGCGTAAATTGTATCAAATTCCCAGGATATGAGAAAATGATATATATTTTTTAATAATAATATGAGTTGAAAGTGGGATGAGGAATGGGACGAGGTATTTATCTAAAGAGGAAAATTATGGAATTGGGGTATACTTCTTGGATTATTTTAATATTTTGAATATGGTTGTTGATGTGAATAAGTGTTGTTTATAAGTGAAGTTATTTTTATTATATTAGTGTAACTATATTTATTGTTTTATTATAACAATATAGATGTCATTTTTGGTAATTTTTTTTGTAATCATAGTGATCTATGTCTATTTAAATTCTACCCACCATTTCATATAGATATGGAATACACTAATATTTTATTCCCTAATGACATTGTTTTATAAATGAAAGTCACATTCCCTGATGATTTTTATGATGTGGTGATGGATGATGTGATGGTTGTCGACTGATGAGGGTTAAACATTGTACTCTGTGTATTAGAAAAGGTAGCCATTATATTTTTCATTTTACAAAAATGCATCCTTGATGTCAAATATGTGTAAAGAAGTTATTTATAAATTTTTATTTGAATTTTTTATATTATTTATTAATCCAAAGATGAATTAAAATTCACTTATCACATAGATACATGAGGTTTGGGGAACCTATTGGTGGTAATTATATACTAACCCCTTATATATTTATTATCATGACCCATCCCCGGGGACCCATGTCGTAACTACCCCATGCTCTCCTTCCATAGGGCAGAGGCTAGTGACTAGCACCAAAGGCATAAATCCCTTAATTGGGAAGGCGTTGCCTTTATAACTGTAAAAAACACAATATAGTACACAACTGGAAGTAAAACACTAAGTAAAACTATATACAAAATAAGTGATGGATAGTCAAAGGGGATAGAAATACAATCCCAACAGGAAAATATGAGTATAACTGAAAACAAAGTACAAATAAAGAAAAGTAAAGCAGCTACTAGGTTATCCTCTGGGGTTCCTACCTGAAGGGTAGGTATAAATGGCCTCCTCAGCACTCCACGTCCGTATGTCTCCTCTGTGTACTGTCACGCCAAGTGGTCCACCTCCGGGTACCGTCCAATCCTGCTACTCTCTACCTTAGTTAGAGATGTCCATCATCTACAACCAATACAATGAGGTACAGGCATAGCCCTGTGCAGGGGTGAGTATAAAGATACTTAGTAGGGACCCCGAGACCCTCAGGGTCTCACAAAATCCAACAAGGATAAACCAAAAAGTATGAAATAAACAGATAACTATTTAGATAGGTATATGCCCATATATATACCTAAGATATCTAGTAACCCATCTCAATCATGAGAAAAACACAAAAGTCATTGACTCAGCTCAAACCAGGATTTTTACTATCGAAACCATGGCTGATGGCATACTCCTCCTCTATCGAGTACAGTGGGTCTACCGCGTCACACAAAGGCACTCCCCACTATGCTTGGACTGCTGAGGTACTCCTCCTGTCGAGCACCATAGGTCTTCCACGTCACACAGAGGTGCTCCCCCTCATAGCCTATTGAGCTAATCCTCCTATCGAGTATCGTGGTTCTTCCATACTCACACAGAGGTGCTCCCCATCGGGGGTCTGCCGCGTCACACAGTGGTGCTTTCCACTGCACTAGTCGAATCACTTTGATTCAGATCAGTCAAGCAGTCGTCAGGTCTCAGCCAGCTACTAGGTCCACGTACTCCGCTTGCTCATCTCCGGGAGGGTCCTCTCCATGAGCTACAGATCGATACTCCAACTGTCACATAGTCCCATGTAGAAGTATCCCAAAGGTCTTCCATGTCATATAGGTATCAACGCAACTGGCAGTGTGTCAATCGGATACCTGAACTGTGAGTTATTATCCTTTTAGTCCCGGGGGCTTGGTTGGATTAGTGTACGATCCAACCTGACCGTATCTCAACTATACTCCGATCTCTAATGGGGAATACTCAAAGTGACCGTCTCTCATCAAGATTATCATCACCGCTGATGGTTCGTCACACATACATCTCGTGCCAAAGATATGGCCAATAGAAAGTAAAGGGGTGGGTTAGTGGGACAAGGTATGGTCGGACCGACTCGGCCCAACCCAGTCTGGGCCGACCCTGTCTGGGTCGACCCGGTCAGACCCGTTGGGTATGACCTGGTCCGTTGGGTGGTTCAACCTGCTAGGTTTGGCCTGGTCTGCTGGGCCCAGACCAGTGGACTGTGAGGGCGGTTTGGCCCAGGCTCGGGGCCAGCTCAGCCTGGAGCGTGGCGAGGGCGCGGCCCGATGCAGCTCAGTCCAGAGGGAACAGCTAGGCCTGTTCGGCCAGGGCACCGCGAAGGGGACCGGGATTCCAGCTCGTTCGGGAGGACGTAAAGGGGGTCGGTTCAGCAAAGGATTGTGGGGTGCACGTGGAGGCTGTGGGGTAGGCCAGCGGGGCACCGGGCAGGCCGCAGTAGAGCATTGGGCAGGCCACAGGGCGCCGAGTAGGGCAGGGGCAAGCTGCGGAAGGGCGCTGGGTAGGCCACAGCAGGGCGGTCGGGAGGGCACCGGGCAGGCCGCGGTAGGGTGACCGGGGGCGCCAGGGAGGTCGCGGGGTGTTGGGCTAGGCACAGTAGGGTGGTCGGGAGGGAACCGGACAGGTCGTGGGGTGTCGGGCAGTGCTCGGGTAGGCCGCGGGCAGGAGGGCCTGCGGCTGGGCAGGCCGGTTCGGCACAGCTCGGGATGGCACGGGCCGTCGGTGTTCGGTTGGGAGCATCGGTGCGTCGTGGGGGTGGCGCGGTTCGCGGAGGCCGCAGGTAGCACGACATTTGTCATCGCCACCTTCATCACCGCATCGTCATGCCGAAGATTATCACAAAGAAGAATATTGATTGTGGGAGTCGGTCCATGTTAGCTTGGCCCGCACCCTCCGCGATTAGGGTGATAGTAAAAGGTTCTTAAGAACAAAGAACAACAACTCACCCGTAATATAATGGTAACCTCATTCCTCGTTTCAAAATAAAGGAAAAACATGGTTCCAAAAAGAAAAAACCCCTACCTTTTGATTATCGGTCATTGATGGTGAAGTCGCGGAAGGAAGACCTCTCACAATGGTTGTGGAAGACACTCCATGTCGGTAGGATTCGAGGAAGGGAGTCGAAGAATAAATCGTCATTGACGTTCTTTGCATCCTTCATTGAGAGGAGTGTTCTTTGTTAGGAGAATTTTAATCCTCTCAAGCTTTCCTCTTCTCAAGTTCCACCAAAATGAAAAGTGAAGTAATATTAGATTGGGTTGTCCAACATTACGTTGGCACAACAATTCAAAAATAAAATGTTAAAATTAATTACCCGGCTCCCCATAATTAATTCATGTGTGTATGAACAAAATTAATTAGGGGAGTTCAAGAGGCTCCAAGGGTGGTGGCACCATTAAGTGGGGAGTTCAAGAGGTTTCTCCAAGGGTGGTCCCACTAATTTAATCCCCTCATGGGAGGTTGTGTTCGGGTGGGCCCCACCACCATAACCTCTCATGAGAGGTTAAGGTGCGGTGGCCCCACCTCTAACCTCCATGAGGAGGCTTTAACCTCTACACATCAAAAGACATCTCAAATAAAATAAAGTGTTGCACAGTTTATTTTATTATTATTTTTTATAAAAATCCAAAAACTATCTTTTATTCTCGACCAACTATCATCGAGGTGAAATAATTCTTAAGAGAATACCAGCGCTGTGAGTTCAACGGTGACCTCAGATTTCAATTCTGAGCACCAATTAAAAAGTTATAAAATCCCACTCATACATTTACTAAACGTACCCATACAAAACTTCAGAATTTGATTCCAGTCACACTGGGCCTCAAAATCAAGCACCGTAAATTTTTGCGGACTCGTATAAATCCATTGTATTTAAGAAAAAAAATTCTACAAAATTTCCTAGTATTTAAATTCTCCCCAGCTTAGGGCTTTACATCACCGTAAGCTACAACTCGAACTATGGGAACAAGTGGGGGTACTGAGCGCGCATTTGAGCCTCCCGCTCCCATGTGCTCTCCTGGAGGTTCATGTACTGCCAGCAAACACACACCAGAGGTATCGACCATCCACTTAAGACCTGCTCCTATCAATCCTCAATCTCCACTGGATCCTCCGTGAAATTTTCCCCATCGTCGACATATAGCTCTCCATGGTCGATGATGTGGGAAGCATCATTTATGTATCTCCTCAACTGAGATATGTGGAAGAAGTCGTGCACCCGGTGCAACTGAGGTGGAAGAGATAAGCGGTAAGCCACCTCACCTACTCTAGTGAGGACCTGGAAAGGTCTGATGAATCTTGGAGATAACTTTCTGCATCGGCCAAATCTTCGTAGACCTCATCGAGGTGAGACCCATAGAAATACATAGTCGCCATCCTCAAACTCCATAGGTGTTTGTCTCCTGTTAGCATACGACTTCTGCCTGCTTTGTGTAGTCTTCATCTGCTCCTGGATGATCTACACCTTCTTTGTGGTAGCTCGTACCATCTCTAGTCCCACCAGTGCTGACTCCCCAGGGTCTGTCCAGCACAAGTGTGATCTGCAAGGTTGCTCGTATAACGCCTCGAAAGGTGTCATCCCTATGGTGGAGTAATAGTTGTTGTTTTAAGGAAACTCTACCAAGAGTAATTGATCCTTCCAGCTGCGACCAAAGTCGAGGACACATGAACGGAGCATCTCCTCAAGGTTCTGAATGGTCTGTTCGGTCTGACCATCCATCTGAGGATGGAATGCAGTGATCAAGTGAAGTTATGTCCCGAATGTTTCATGAAACCCCTTCCATAGTCTAGAATTAAATTGTGCGTCACGATTTGAGACAATATTCAAAGGTATACCATGTAAACGCACAATCTCATGTACATAGAGGCATCCCATGTTCTCTACTGAACCCTACTCTCTGATCGGTAAGAAGTGGGACGACTTGGTGAGTTGGTCAATGATCACCCAAATCGAGTCGTGTCCCCTAGATGTATGTGGAAGACCTGTCACGAAGTCCATGGATATCTCATACCACTTCCACTCTGGGACCTCTAAGAGCTGAACCAAGCCTTCTGGTACCTATTTCTCCACCTTCACTTGCTGACAAGTGAGGCACCATAATACAAACTCTGTTATTTCCTTCTTCATACCTGGCCACCAGTGCTATCGTCGAAGGTCTCAGTACATCTTCGCCACTCCTGGATGTACATCTAAAGGGGATGTGTGGAACTCCCTCAACACTTCCTCCTAAAGTTACAATAGTACCATAGTACGTTCTCTGAAGAGAATGAAATCCTCTCCACCTTCAGAAAATCCATCAGGTGCATGCCCTGTCGATATCTGAGCACATCGTGTCTCATAGTCAGCGTCCCCTTGTTGTGCCTCCCTGAATACCTGAAGAAGTGGGGGAGTGATTGTAAGATACAGTAGAAATGTTGCTCCATACCTATCCACAAAGGATATCTATAAGGAAGCCAATAGCTCTGTCACCTCACCTAGCAGCTATATACCATACCTCCTACTGAGTGCATCAGCAACAACATTCCCCTTTCCCAAATTATAGACTATCTCGAAGTCATAGTCCTGGAGGAACTCAATCCATCGCCGTTGTCACAGGTTCAGGTCCTTCTAAGAGAAGATATACCTGAAACTCTTATGATCAGAGTGCACGATAAAACACTCGCCCATCAGATAGTGTCGCCACATCTTCAAGGCTAATACCACTGCTGGTAACTCCAGGTCATGGGTATCATAGTTTTTATCATGTTGTCTCAGCTGCCGAGAACCATAAGCAATCACTACTCACTCCTGTATCAGGACACACCTGAGTCTAGTCTTTGATACGTCTCAGTAGACTATGTACCCTACACCTTCCTCTGGAAGCCTCAAGATGGGGGCACTAGTCATCCTCTGCATCTGCTTCTGAAAGCTCTATTGGCATCTCTCTGACCACAATAAGGTTTTCCCCCTCTTCATCAAGGATGATAGTGGTGTTGCAACTCTGTAGAAGTCTGGAACAAACCTCTGGTAGTACCCAGCCAAACCTAGGAAACTCTATACCTCTGTCACACTCCTGTGTGGCTCTCGAGCTAGTACTGCCTCGATCTTCATTGGATCCACTGCAACTCCAGCCTCCAAGATGACGTGTCCCAATAAGTGAACCTCTCAAATCCAAAACTGGTACTTCGAGATCTTACCATACAGTCGGTGCTCTCTGAGTGTGTCCAGTACTACCTACAAATGGTAGGCATGCTCCTCCTTAGTAGTCGAGTAAATCAGAATGTCGTTGATGAAGACTACAACAAAGCAATCGAGGTATGGCTGGATGATCATGTTCATGAGTCCAATGAACACTTATGGAGCATTGTTTACATTGAAGGTCATAACCAAGAACTCCCAGTGGTCGTACCAACACCTGAAGTCCTTCTTCTGTACATCCTCGTCTCGAACTCTGAGCTGGTGATAGCCTAATAGGAGGTCTATATTCGAGAACCACAGAGCTCCCTTCAGCTGATCAAAGAGGTTGTCAATCCTCGAGAGTGGGTACTAGTTCTTCACAGTCACCTAGTTCAGGCGACGGTAGTCGACACAATGCCTCAAGCTCCCATTCTCCTCCGTGGTGAACAGAATCGGGGCTGCCCAGGGAGAAACACTAGGTCGGATGAATCCTTTCCCCTTCAAGTCCTCCAACTGTACCTGCAGCTCACGAAGCTCAGCGGGAGCCATCGGATATGCTAGTGTAGATATCGGTGTTGTCCCAGGGTACAATTCAATGTAGAAGTCCACTTATTTGTGAGGAGGTAGTCATGTAACATCGTCAAGGAAAACATACGCGTACTAGTCCACCACTACAGGATAGCACGGACTCTCCACATCAACTGCTCTGAGGGTGAGATAGGCCAACTGATGAGTGATCGACTGCACCCTCCTACTGGTAAGTCTGTCCTGTGCTGCAAAGGCTCCCTTCTCTCCAGTGAAGGTGAACCTAGTCTCATCCGTGAAGACACATCGCACATTGCGCCTAATACAGTCGATCTAGGCATAGACTGTAGATAACCATTCCATACCCAAGATGACGTCGTAAGGCCTCGACACCGCTACAAGGAGATCCCAGCCGAAGCTCTCACCTTGTAGAGTAATCTCACACTGTCAGAACCTATTCGTAATGGTTGAGTCTACTCTCGTAGGAGTGTCTAGCCGTAAGGATCGAGCAAATGACTCCGTCAGAATCTCCGAGCTCCAAATGAGGGCAGTGGCAATGGAAGAGTGACTAACACTTGTGTCTATAAGAACAGCAGCTATGGTGGAGTAGTCATAGATCATACCTCAAATCATCTCCAGAGCACCATGATCATAAGACTCAGTTTCCTAGAGCTGAGCTCTCCCCTATCCACCTACTCCCTATGGCCGGGGTGGACCTCCTGGCAGTGGTGGCGGTAACACCTCGAATCGTCTCCCACCACCTGTTGTTCAACCAGCTCATCTTCTACGTCCGCCTGCTCCCAGCGGACCGCCTCGACCGAATCTATGTCTCTTCCTAGGAGGTCCCTCAACTGTCTGGTGATCATCTGAATGGTGGGTCAGACAGTCACGATCCATGTGACCCTGCCCACTGCATGAGTAACACTGTCGACTACTCGCATGTGTGTTTGTGCTCTGTGTGCCCCTGTACAACCGATCCTGAGTCATGCGGTTGACCACCTGTAGGTCTGGTCCTCTTGGAACTCTATGACATCTGTCTACTACCAGCTGCAGAAGACTCTGATGTGTGTCGTTTAGTGGTGGGTCTCGCTGGTGGAGACTGCTCAGCAAGGAAAATATCCACCAAGAGGGCTCTCTCTAGCACCCCTGTCTGCGTCGGGATGCTAAGTGAGATCATCGGAGCTCTTATTTCTCACCTGAGCCCCTGATCAAAGGTCTGATCCCTAAAGAATGGGTCTCGCACCATATTTGTGGAGTAGCGCGAGAGTTCGATGAACCTCGTTGAGTAATGTGCTACTATCATGTTTCCCTGATGTAGATGAACTAGCTCCTATATCTGCAATGCATGAAGGGTGGATAGTACAAACTTCGCCCAGAAAAGGCTCTTGAAGTCTGCCCAGAGTAGGGTCGCCTCGTCATGAACATGGAGCATCAAGCTCCACCATCTGTCTGCAGCTTCCTGAAGGAGAATCGCGAAAAGGATCACCATGAAGTCTTCTGGTTTCCCTACCAGTTGGAAAACTCTCACCACAGCCTCTAGCCAATCCTCAACCGCATGTGGGTTCATATCTCCCCTGAACTTGGGTGGCCTCTGGTGTTGGAACTTGTGAAACGCGCTCAAGTGGCATGCATTTCCTGCTGCTAGGGCTGGTGGCATCGGCGACCCAATGGGAATTGGTACTGCTAGTGCTTCTGCTAGAAAAGGGCCCTGCATCGAGGCCTCGTCGCTCGGTGGGCTATCTGTGTGTATGAATCCCGTGGCTCTAACTGGTCATCTGCAGGGAGGCATCTTGAAAGCAATAGATGCGGCACAATCAAAAGATTATACTTAGTGAGCTGACCTGGTTGAGCTAACTTAAATAAAAACTTTTGAAAACACACATGAAATCATTGTTTTCGTGCACTGAGTTAGAAATCAGTAGTCAGGATCCTGGTGTATGGATATGTCGGCTGCTGCACCAAAACTAGACTCCATGAACTGAAAACCACACTCGATACCCTTAACACTATTTATTCACAGAAAAGAATGATCAGAGTCCTATGTTCTACGGTAGAACCGACTCCTCTGATACCAATTTGTCATGACCCGTCCCCCGGGGCCCGTGTCATAACTATCCCAAGCCCTCCTTCCCTAGGCCAGGGGCTGGCAACTAGCACCAAACGTGTAAATCCAAAAATTGTGAAGGCATTACCTTTATAATTGTAAACAAACACAACATAGTACACAACTGGAAGTAAAACACAAAGTAAAATTATATACAATAGAAGTGTTGGAAAGTAAAAGAGGCCGGAAATACAAGCCCAATATGAAAATATGAGTACAACTGAAAATCAAGTACAACTGAAGAAAAGTAAAGCAGCTACTAGGTCATCCTCCAGGGTTCCTACCTGAAGGGTAGGTACAGATGGCCTCCTCAGTACTCAACGTCCATCTGTCTCTTCTGTGTATCGTCACGCTGAGTGGTCCACCTCCAAGTACCGTCCAGTCCTGATACTCTATACCTCAGTCAGTGTTTTCCATCATCTACAACCAACAGAATGAGGTGTGTGCATAGCTTATTCAGGGTTGAGTATAACGATACTCAGTATGGACCCTAAGACCCTCAAGGACTCATAAAATTCAGTAAGGATAAACCAAAAAGTATGAAATAAAAAGATAACCATTTACTTAGGTATATGCCCATACATATACCTAAGTTATCTAGTAATCCATCTTAATTATAAAGAAAACACAAAATTCATTGACTTAGCTCAAACCAAAAAATTTATTGTCGAAACCACAGCTGATGGCTTACTCCTCCTCTATCGAGTACAGTGGTTATGTCGCGTCACATAGAGGCACTTCCCACTATCCTTGGACTGCTGAGGTACTCCTCCTGTCGAGTATTGTGGCTCTGTCACGTCACACAGAGGCTCTCTCCCTCATAGTCTGTTGAGGTACTCCTCCTGTCGAGTATCGTGGGTCTACCATACTCACATAGAGGCACTCCCCACCATGGGTCTATCGCATCACACAAAGTCTCTCCCCACTGGGCTAGTCGAATCACTCTGAGTCGGATCGGTCAAGCAGTCGTCACGTCTAAGCCAGATACTAGGTCTCTGTACTCCACTTGCTCATCTCTGGGAGGGTCCGCTTCATGATCTACAGTTAGATACTCAAACAATCACTTAGTCCCATAGATAAGTATCCCAAAGGTCTGCCATGTCATAGAGGTTTCAACGCAACTAACGGTGTGTCAATCGGACACCCGGTCTGTGAGTAATTAGTCTTTTAGTCCCGGGGGCCCAGTTGGATTCGTGTATGATCCAACTTGACATTATATCAACTATACTCCAGTCTCCAGTGGGGTATACTCAAAGGGACCATCTCTCATCGAGATTCCCAGTGCTGCTGACGGTTCGTCAAATGGATGTCTGGTGCCAAAGATATGGCCAATAGAAAGCAAAGGGGCCAGTTAATGGGCATGGGTCTGGTCCGACCTGGTCGGAACGACTCGGCCCAACCCAGTCTGGGCCAACCTGGTCTGGGTCAGCCTGGTCAGACTCATTGGGTCAGACCCGGTCCGTTGGGCGGGTCAACCTACTAGGTTTGGCCCGGTCTGCTGGGCCTAGCCCAGTGGACTGCGAGGGCGGTTTGGCCCGGGCTCGGGGCCAGCTCGGCCCGGAGCATCGCGAGGGTGCGGCCTAGCGCGGCGCAGCTTGGCTTGGAGGGCACAGCCAGGCCAATTCGGCCCGGGCACCGTGAAGGGGTCTAGGAGGCCGTAAAGGGGCATGGTTCGCCGGAGGTGCACGGGGTGCGCGTGGAGGCCTCGGGGCAGGCTGGCGGGGCATCGAGTAGACCGCGACAGGGCGCCGGGTAGGCCGTAGGGCATCGGGCATAGTGCGGGCAGGCCGCGGTGGGGCGTCGGGCAGGCCGCGGCAGGGCGGTGGCAGGGCGTAGGGCAGGCCGCGGGGTGCCGGGCTGGGCGCGGCAGGGTGGTCGGGAGGGAACCGGGCAGGTCGGGCAGCACCGGGCTAGGTGCAGCAGGGCGGCCGGGAGGGTGTCGGGTGGGGCGCGGGGTGCCGGGCAGCGCACGGGTTGGCTGCGGGCAGGCGGTCCGGTGGCCGGAGAGGTCGGTTCGGCACGGCATGGGCCAGCGCGGGCCGGTAGTGTTCGGCCGGGAGCATCGGTGTGCCACGGGGGCGGCGTGTTTGGCGGAGGTCGCGAGTAGCGCAACCTTTGTCATCACCACCTTCGTCGCCTCATCTCCATGCCAAAGATTATCAAAAAGAATAATATCGATGGAGGGAGTCGGGCCATGTTATCTTGCCCCACACCCTTCGTGATTAGAGTTATAGAAAAAGGTTTTTAAGAACAAAGCACAACAAATCACCTGCAATATAATCGTAACCTCGTTCTTCGTTTTGAAAGAAAGGAAGAACATGGCGCAAAAAGGAAATAAACCTCTACCTTTTGATTATCAATCGTTGATGGTGAAGTCGTGGAAGGAAGACGTCTCATGATGGTTGTTGAAGACACTACACATCGGTAGGAATCGTGGAAGGGAGTCGAAGAAGAAATCATCGCCAACATTATTTGCATCCTTCATTGGGAGGAGTGTTCTTCATTGGGAGAATTTTAATCCTCTCAAGATTTCTTCTTCTCAAGTTCCACCAAAATTCCAAGTGAAGTAGTATTAGATTGGGTTTTCTAATATTACATTGGCACAATAATTCAAAAATCAAATGGTAAAATTAATTACCCAACTCCCCCTAATTAATTCATGTGTGTAGGTACAAAATTAATTATGGGAGTTCAATAGGCTCTACGGGTGGTGGCACCATTAAGTGGGGAGTTCAAGAGGTTTCTCCACAGGTGGTCCCCACCACTTTAATCCCCTCATTGGAGGTTGTATTTGGGTGGGCCCGACCACCATAAACTCTCATGGGAGGATAAGGTGCGGTGGACCCACCACCAACCTCTATGAGGAGGTTTTAACCTCCACACACCAAAAGGCGGTGCAAATAAAATAATGTTTTGCACAATTTTTTTATGATTTTTTTTATAAAAATCCAAAAACTAACTTTTATTCTAGACCAACTTCCATCGAGGTGAAAGTCTTCTTAAGAGAATGTCGGTGCTGAGAGTTCAACGGTGCCCTCGGATTTCAATTCTGAGCACTGGTTAAAAAGTTATAAAATCTCGCTCGTACGTTTACTGAACGTACCCGAACAAAACTTCAGAATTTGATTCCAGGCACACTGGGCCTTAAAATCAAGCGTCGTAAATTTTCGCGGACTCTTATAAATCCCATTTATTTAAGAAGAAATTTTCCAAATAATTTCCGGGTCTTTACATATATATATTATTTTTATAATTAACAAAACATGGTTGATATTTTATTTAAGAAACATTGTCTCAAGAATGAGTATGTCATTATTGAGTAGGTGTCTACATTTTTTATAATACTTCTTAGTTTAATGGGTTTTTTCCTAGTTAATTTTATGTCATTTTAATTGTGGTTCCTAAAATTTTATGACATTCAATATAATAATTTATCATTATAGTCTCATTATTTGGTTTTTGGGTATTTTTTTTTGAAATTTAATTTCTTTTAATTATTATATGAGTAGACCTGAACAACACTCAACTTCTTCAAACTAAACTAAAATAAAAAAAAGTAAAAAAAATTGAATATAACTAAAATAAATTCTATAGTAATTATCAAAAATGAGCTTACTTGAATAATCTTTAATAAAACCCTAATAGGCATGGACTGGCCCAATAAAAATAAAAAATCAAATCCAACCAAACTAAATCGACCAAAACTAAACTAATCATAAATAAACTGAACTGAACAAAACTGATCTGAATCAAATAGAATATTTTTACCTATAATTAATAATATTTTATACATATATTTTTTTAATATGTATAACATTAGATAAAAAGTTAATAGAATAAGTGAAAAAATAAAAACATAAATTATAAACATAATTTTGTGTATTATTATGCATGGTAATTACTCATTGATATAATTAAAGTCAATATCACGGTTTTGTATTTATATTATTTATTAAATATATATATAGTATTTTTTTGTCTTTTATATTTTTATTCTCATATGGACTAGTGTGTTAGTTATGCTTTCATAAAAAGTAAACAGTTCTCATTTCTTTAAATAATTTTTTGATTAAACTTAAATCTTATTTTAATTTCTTTTACAAAATGACATATAAATTTTTTTAAAAAATGGATAGATTTTTGATGTATGAAACTAATAAGATCTCATTCTCTTTTCAAAACAAGTTGGAGAGTTTTTTATATTTTTCTTTTGAAAATGCTTCAGATATTGGTCACATACACTACCCATGTTATAATTGCGTTGGAAGCCCTTGGTTGATCTGTGACGAAGTTATATATTGTATCACCAAATTTTTTTCAAAAAAACAACTATGTGTGGTATCATAATAGGGATAAAATTAAATCTCAAAATGCTCATGATCCAAATGAGAGGATTGGATTGGAGAATTTGTTACATGATCAGTTTTTATTTAGTAGTCATCATGAAAATGAAATTATGTTGATGGAAGAAGAATTCTATATGAGAATGCATGATGCATCTAATGAAAATGATGGTGTTGAAAGGATGAAAAAATTCAGTGATGTTGAAACAACTCCATTATATCATAAATGTGATAAAATGAATAATATTGAATTTTTAATTAGACTATTTCATGGTAAAACAATGTATGGGAATTCTATTACTTCCATTGATTACATTCATACCTTTTATAAGTAATATCTTCTAGATGATGTAGATATTCTCTCAAATCATTATATGACATAAAATTCAGTTGTGGAAGTTGGGTTTTCAAAAAAAAAACATATTTTCCTGAAATATTCTAGCATATTCTCTGAGGAAACTATTGAATAGAAAGACTATATAAAATGTGTCACATCTCGATGGAATCCAAAATCCAATGGAATACCATATTATGTTCTAGAGAAAGTAATTTTTCACTTTCCATTGATCCCCAGAATCTAGAATCTATTAATGTCTTTTGAAATGTTAATAAAAATGTGATGGCATTATGCTAAGAGAAATAAGAATAATTATGTGTTGGTTCACCCTAAAAAAATATTTTCATGGAAGAAATTTGATGCTCGATATCTTCATTTTGCAGCTAATGTGGGTAATGTAAGGTTGGGTCTTTCATGTGATAGTTTTAATCTATTTGGATAGATTATTACTTCACACGGCACATGGCCAGTTTTCATACACATTTATAACCTTCCTCCATGGATGTGTATAAAAAAATCTTTCACTTTCATGAGTATACTCATATCTAGACCTTCTAATCCCAAAAATTATATATATGTATATATAAAACCTTTAATAAAATAGTTGAAACGTATTTGGATTGTGGGTGTGCGCACATACGATTCATGTTCGAAAGACATATTTCAGATGCATGCAACACTTATATGGATGATCAGTTATTTTCCTAATTATGCAATGATATATGGATGGATCACAAAGGGAAAACTATTATGTCCTATTTTTATAAAGAATATATGATCCAAAAGACTGAAATATTCTTTTAGTTTTAGTTTTAGGGTAAATCGGCGATTATTTCAGTTGGACCAACCATATAGGAATAATCATTGAATATTTGACAATACCATGAAGACAAAAAATCCACCTCAATGTATGTATGGAACTGATGTTCTTAATGAATTGAAATATTTCATTTTTTTATTCAGGAAGGTTCAGATGAAATCTAGAAAGAGGATGAATTTTTCAACTGAAACCTGTTACAATTAGAATAAGAGAAGTATCTTCTTTGAGTTTATTTATTATTCAATCAATTTTTTACATCATTCCAAAGACTTAATGTGCATTTAAAAGAATATATGTGAAATTTTACTTTCAATTCATCTAAATATCAAGGGAAAGATAAAATATGGTTTAAGTTCTCAGAATGACTTGGTGGATTTTGGAATCAGTCCAGAATTGCATCATGTATGTATCAGTGAAAATAAATGGAAAGTTTTGTGTGCTTCTTTTGTAATGAAAACTGTAGAAAAAACCCAATTTTTGGAAGTACTAGAGACTATTAAATTTCTTGATGGTTATTCAAGAAACATATCAAAATGGTTTAATAGAAGAGAGTTGAATCTAAACTCTTTGAAGACTCGTGATTATCACATCCTTCTACATGAGTTGATTCTAATATAAATCTTTCATCTTTTTTCCAATAATGTAAGGGTGTTAGTTATTTGGTTGTTCCATTTATATAGATATACTTTATCTAAGAATTTTTTTAAGTATTTATTACAAAAAAATGGTACAAACACCATTACTTTTGTGTGAGTTAGATAAAATATTTCCCCCATTACTTTTCACATGCATGTGGCATCTAACTATCTATATTCTAACCTAAATACTTCTAAGAGGACCTATTTATTTTTTTATGTATCTAACTGAAATAAACATGTTCACATTGATGTATTCTGTCTATAATATAAATCATCCTAAAGGGTATATCTTGAAAGGTTACTTGTCTTAAGAATGTATGGGTTTACATTCAATGAATTTATCTGATCTAACTATGAGATGGAATAGAACAATGATAAATTAAGAAGAACAATATAAGAAAATTGAATCTAGTTTTCTATCACTTCCCCGAATAGGGGGAATTCTCAGATTATATATATTGATCGCATTAATCCTTAAAGAGTGGGAGATGGATCATCACATAGTTTTTTTAACTGTGATTTATTTTATAACTATATCATGTAAGTAAATTGAATATGAATATCTTATGTCATCTCATGTAATTTTTAATATCTACTAAACTATTTCTATTTTTTGATAGGGAACATAAAAAAATGATATATAAAAAACATCATTCCTTATCTTTCAGAAGGAGAGATACTTTTCATAGTAAAGATTTTTTTACTTGGTTGAAGTTGAAGGTAGAAACATTGTTGTAATAAATAAATAAAATCAATATTTAATAAATTTTAATATTCTTGTATATTTTAGGTATTGATTTTTACTTTTTAATTTGTCTCAGTGGAAATAAGATAATTGGATTTTGGTCTTTATATCATGTTTCATTAATGAAAATAAATTATGATCAATTGGTACATATTTATTATTACAGAATGATATAAGAACATGAGAACATAATGTGAAATTTTTATGGTTTCTGTCACAACAGACTAGTATTCTAGTGCATTGGATAGTAGAGCTTAATTAAAAAATGTATCTTATTATAGAGTCATTAAGAAAATAATAACATTGGAGTATTACTCTCATGGTTGAGTCAATATGATGAAATGACATTGGATTGATTCAATGATGAGGCATGAAAAAATTGTTGATGATTGTGGATTTTGAGTTATTTACGTGACACGAACTCTTTCTACCATTGATCCATATGTATTTTAATCAATGGAGAAATATGTTTTTTATGTAAAATATCATCTTTGACCTAAATTTGGTTTAATTAATGAAGTAATACCAAGACATATTTTTTATTATGGTGATGATTTAAGTGACACCATCCCTACCCCATTAGCCCCGATCCATTTATTACTTATTATAACTATAATACTTCTATTGTTAGAGTTGATTTTGAACTTGATGTTATGGTGGAAAATATATAGAATCATCCATTTTTGTTATTAGTTATTTTGTTTTATCTTGACTCGGGTTATTGAGGTTGGTGCTATACAAATTGATTTACAATTGATTACAAATATTTTATATCCAACTTCACCTTTATATAAATTTTCAATATTTACTAGTTTCTATTTTCAATGAGTTTCATTTTTTAATATTGAATTGAACTATATTCAAACCTACAAAACCAAACAAAACGGAAAAAACAATTATATTATAAAGAAAGAGATGAATTAAATTGGACAAATTAAACTAATTTATATAAAAATCAAAACCAATAAAAATAATGACATAACTAAAAAACATCACAAAATGACATAACCCAAAATATGAACCAAATGAACTAAGACTAATAAAAATATAGAAATAACCTAATCAATTAACAAAAATGAACCAAATGACCTAAGATAAATAAAAATGAAAAAATGACCTAAAAAATTAACCAGAATTATCCAAATGGACTAACCAAAATTGAATGGGATCAAATTGAAAATAAAAAAAAACTATACCATACCAATAGTAAACATGATAATTTTAATATATTGTTTTTTATAACATGTCTTGTGTTTTGATATTATTCCAATTAGATATAGAATATATTTTTATATTTATATTGTATTTGGTTTGACAAGTAGTATTCCTTAATTAATTCATGCCTCATATTCTTTCTTCTTTGGGTTACACATTATTTATGGATTTATAATTATTTCCATATTTTTTTCAACAATAGGAAATGAAAAAATTAAGGTGATTTTAATAAAAAAGATAGAATACAACCATCACTAAATGACTGCTTTAGGAATCCCTCCTTTAGTGTCTATTGTGAGTATTTTATTTCAAATATATATATATCAATAACATATAATTTCATGTGATTAAATTTGTCTTTAACTTTTAATCAAGATCCACCACCAAGGTGTGAGTTATTCACCGAGAAGCCTGGTGGTTCCACTGCTCAGGATGACGATATGTGGGGGTGGTACTATAGCTAGGCACTTCGGTCAATGTTCTCAATCACACCTTGTCCATCCCCCCTATGTACCATCTACCACACCTTCTGATCTCACAATGTTGTTACGGACACCTGAGATATTTTGACCACCCTTTTTTTCCCCACCATTTGTATTTGATCTTCCTTACTTATCCTTCCTGTATCTGGTAATAATGCCTACACCTCATCCATATTATGAATTTTCATAGACATCTATTCAATCTTATTTTACTTCTACTTACTTCTCCCCATGATTCTACATTCCTGCTTCTTCGACTCCTTCTCTGACACATTCTGAACTTGAAAAGAATACACTAGGACCCACTCCATCTATACAAATTGATGTTTCTTCAGTGCATAGGGATATAGCAATGCCCAATGATTATCCAGCCTTAGGTATATTTATACAATCCTAGTATTTTTTACCATAATTTATTTTCATTATAATATGCATTGATATAATATTTGTTTTCTTCTTTAACAGCTAGATTTTCTAATAAGAGGCACGGGTGTATATGCATGAATTCGGTGTGTAACTTTTGCACAAAATTTATACTGTAGTAAAAATAACACAACAAAATTATTGGAAAAACTCTACAGTAATGTAAGAGTTTTTTTACGATAATTTCCAAATACTCTGACAACATTCTTTCCCAACCACTCTTCAAGATAAATAATCCAAATGAAGTACAAGATAATGCTTGGAAAAAAATATAGGTAAACATTTATTTATATTTAATGTTATATTATAATTTTATTTATATGAATTATTATTTTGGTAAAAACTTCGTTTTAAGTTTCCTAATGGTGAGGCTAAGAGGCCAGTATGACTCGCAGAATTTGGTGAGCTGTGTAGAGACTATAAGACTGAGTTTTATAATGGGTGACATGCTAGAGTTGGCATGGATTTAGAGTCCACACCTATCATAAATAACTGTTTAGTGGAATATTATTTGGAAATGATTTCTCCGTGGGCGAGCACTGAGTTTAAGGTATTAAAAAAAATTAAGGTTTTTAAATGAAAATTACCATGATTTTAATTAATAATTTATTTTTTATTATTGAAAAAAAATAGGAATCATAGAGAAGAAATAAAAAAACAAACATGTTATGAAATACCTCCACACTCTAGGTGAACAATGATTCCATACCATGAGAGGATGTAAGTATGACACTCATTTATAATTTTTATTTAGTACATGAAATTTTTTTTGTTTCCTCCATATTTCATTACATTGCTAATTGGGCTAGATAAATTATAATGTATTCTTTAGTTCATTATTTAAATCATTTAGTGTGTAATGAAATTTCAGGGTTATAATTTTTATGTTTTTTAGAATTTCATGATCTTATACAACCACTGATCATTTTATTAAATGTCTATTCTTTTAATAGGAAAGGGAAATATAATATTGGGATACTTTACATTAAAATTATTATGGATAGAATAATTAATTATTTAGGGTATAAAAAAGTCATGAAAATATAATTACATATTATATAAATATTAATGTACAAATAATAAATTGAATAAGTGAAAGATACTTAGTAATGAAAAGTGAGAACACCTTAAACAATGATATAGTAAATCAATCACATTCTTTATGCTACAACCATTATTTTTATGATAAATTTAATAATTAATATAATGATTGGTTCTAAATAACTCTAGAACCTCATGTGATGGAGAAAAAAATCACTTTTATCATTAAATCGAAATAACTCATGTAATACATTTTGAATTTCAAAATTATCATTCAGGGAATGTAATGTGTGTTATTAAATCATACCAAAACATAATTAATTTATGTTATATTCATGATTAAATTTTTGATAACCCATTTATGCATATTCTATTATGTTATACAAATACCTATTTATCTTATCATTAATTATGGTGATCACATAGCCCCTATATTATTGACTATTGTGATGACCTATTCACTTATATATATGTTACATATATTGATAACCCATTCATTGATTCCCAAATATAATTCATCTACCATATGTTTTTATTTTCAAATTCATTTAGAATTAATATCCATTTGATTTTAGTTATGAAATTAATTATTAGTAACTTATTTTCAATTATGGTTTTCTACATTCAGTGTGATTTCATAAGGCTGTTTTGAATATTGAAGGACGTGTGCCTCAAGAAAAACTATTTTTCTCATGTAAAAAGAAAAAATATGGAAGTCCATCAAATGAACCAGCACAACATCATATTTTACGTTTTAATTTAATGATTTCAAATTTTAATATCTATTTTGTAACTTAATAGTTTATTTATCTTTGTAATAGTGTGCATTGAATTCCCTCAGTGCCCAAGAAGATGAAAAATTTAGGCCAAATGATCACTAACATCAATTTTGGGAGATGAGCACTATAGAAGAGTATATGGTGGAATAGGGAAGATTATTCTTCTGATGAGGTATTATCCCACTTCAGTATTCATTTCTGGTAGTACCGAGTTGGAAAAATGTAATGTATGGGAATCACAAGATAAGGCTAAGAAAGAAAAGGCTAAAAAAGGGCCACATAGTTGGAATAATGGAATCAAAGGGGAAATTATTAATTTATGAAACTGATGGAAGTTTTATGTCCATCACATCCACTAGATATGGAACGACCAAAACTTTCATTAATGAAAACTCATTTTGATCCAATTAAATGTATTATTATGTAAAATGGTTATATAAAACATATGCACTTCTTTGGTTTTATTTTTTTGGATTTTAAAATACCGTTAATAATTTTTATCATTGATAATATATTAATTGAATAGTGATCACATGATTTGTATAAATATAGGGCTTTAACAAATCCAATTTACTCATAAAAAGAGATGGACTCATACAGTAGAATTCCTTCTTACGAAGCCCATTTGTTGGAGCTCAGAATAGAGGTGGCGTCATCAGGCTTCACTCTTAACCAAGACTAAGTCGATCCTCAATACGTTAAGCTCGAATGGAACCGCCTATTGGAGAAGTTGAAGTTGATAGAGATTATCAGCCGAGCAATGTTATCTAAGCCACCCCAAGAGTCTATCACCATTGCACACCTTACCCATTGGTCTTATGTGGGTGTTATAAGGGGTTATGTAACGAGAACATAGTACTATGATTATGCACATTATTTTTTTATAGAACAAATAGTATACATTCATTTTATTATTGTTACTTTGTAAATAGTTTTCAAAGAAAAATAGTATTTCTAGTTAATATTCAATTAAGAAATTTATTTTGATGAATTAATAGATTTTTAGTTAAATATTATTTTAATAAAATATTATTACTAAATTACTTTTTATTAAATATGGATGATCGTATAATTTTTATGAATACATTTGAAATTTTTATTAGGGTTTGAAAGCTATTTTTATCAAAACCCATGAATTTTTTATAAATATCAGTTTTTATTTTAAAAGTAAAAAATAAAAATATTTAGAAATTTTTTTGATAAAATAAATATTATTTTTGGAATAAGGATTTCAAAATTATCCAATGGTGAATTTTTCATAATTTTCTGAGACAGTCGAATTTTTGGGTAAAAATTAAATACCATTTAATTATATAATGTGTTTTATGACATCATAATGACAAAATAGTGATGTAATAAAATACTATAAATGATATGTTTGGAGAAAATATGTTTTAACATTAAAATAATTTGCTTTTAGGTTTGTTTGATTTATTTTACAAAGCTTTAGTGGACCCTCCAAGACTTATCAAATATTTTAACTTTTTAAATTGATTTCCTTGAGAGTGTAACTTACCTCCACATAAGTGAACCTAATATTATAAGAAGTTCATTAATTTTCCTTTGAAAATATTTTTTTCCACTCCCCTTTGGAAAAAACCATGTGAAAAACCATAGGCTGGTTTATGATTTGGATTAGTTAAATGTGTGGTATCCCAAACCTAAATAATAAAGAATTCCATAAACTTTCCTATATAAACCCACCAAAACTCTCACTTTATATTCACTAAAAGCCTTTTTATTTCGTCCAACCTCTTCCCTCCTTTCTATATAATCCTCCCAAGGTTCCTAAAGCTCCCAATAATCCTCTCTTAAGCCTCTCCCAATCCTTTGGGATTACACTTCCAAGAAAGGGATTTCTTCCTTTCTCATTTTTGTCCAATTTTCTTTAAGTTGTTATTACATTATATTTTCAATTAAACATGTTGGGGTATGAATTATAAGATCCCCCATACTTTCCTATTTATTTTTTAATTATGATAGATGTAATATCCCAAGTAATTAATGAATAATAGATATTTTTATCTATGTTTATTAATGATTAAGATAGTGTTTTAGAGGCTTAAAATGAAAATAAATCTAATCTTAAGCATGAAATACACTAATATTTTTAAAAGATTGTTTTACTGCCTTTTTATGGAAACCCATTTTTAAATCTATATTTTGACAATTTTATAAGCTATGTTTTTCAAAATAAACTTATTCTTTATGATTGGGACATCAAAATTTACTTTGTGTGAATTTTTGGTATTTTTCCGATAAAGTTCATTTTTTAATGAATATTGAAAAAAATGTTGTATTTTAATTCAAAACATCTTTTTAAACTAATTTATTTATATGATTAGATTATCTTTTAAATTGGTTTTAAAGTTAAATTATAATATATTTTTACCATTTAATCCAATGGTGGTCATTGGAATCAATTTCACTTGGAAATTTGACTTAAACTAGAGTCAATCTTTTGATACTTATTGTTTCATAAAAACACGATATTTGTCATGACAGTGGGAATTAATTATTAAATTAATTAATGTGACTTATATGATTTTAATTTTGTAAAATAGACATCATTTTTTAATTTATAATATCAAATATATCTTAGGGTGAAGTTTTGGTATTTTTCTGAAAAACTTCAATTTTTGATGAATAGTGAAACCACTAAGTGGCAGTTAAAGAAACTGATTTTTCGTTTAAATGAAACTTTGTCACTTCTGTGATTTTATTTTCATAAATATGACATACATGGTTGTCATTAAGAAGTAAAATGTGGTTCAATGAGATTAAAATAATTTTTTGGTGAATAGTAACTTTTAAGTTCTTAATCGCGATTAGGGGTAATTATTGTAGTTTAAGGTAAAAATAATGTTTTAATAAACTGAGATGAGCTTGAAACATGTCCTACCCTCATTGGATGTGTCATGGCCGACCAAGAAAATCCATGGGTCAACTTGGGTACCCCATGGAGCCACTTTGGTTGGGAAATGACATAAATAACTTTTTATTAAATGTTAAAGTAAAAATGACACAAACATGAGATGTTTTACTAAAACAATTTTTACATGGGGTTATACAGGTAAGATTTTTTAATATAAATATTAATTAGAAAGATAAAAAGATTACCTATATCATAGTATTTTTTATATAATTTTTAGACTTTAAATAAATTAAATTATTTATGACATCATGATGATGCAGCAATTACCTCTTTAATAAAGGATTTAAATAAAATGAAATGATAATGTAAAATATATCACCTAAACATGTCCAAAACCTATTTTATGGGTGGATTTCGAACCCATATCACCTTAACCTAGAATTATATCAATGTGGGACCTTTTGAATCCGAAACGCATTTTAAAATAAAGTAACTTTTCTTTACTTTCCAAGAGTGCCCCTCCTCTCCTCTTATAAAAGGCCCCCACCTCTACCTCTTTACCCACACTTCCAAAGCCTTTCTATCAGCCAACCCCTGCCCATTGTGTCTCTCCACTTACCTCTATTACTCCTTAAAGCCTCAAATTGGGTAGAAGTCTTCCCAAGGAAGCCTTTGAGCTCAAACCAAAGGGAGTTACCCGATTTTATGGTAATGTCTTCACTTGAGTCCTTTTGTTTTATTTTCCTTCTCCAACCCCCTAAACTATTTTTATTCATTTATTTTGTAACAACTCCAGTATCTTCAATATACAAGGATGTTGTTATAAGAAGTATTTGATCGACACTTACACACACCTACATCTAATGGTTAAAAAACATACGGTTTTCGTGGATGGCGAATTTCTGCCTCCCGAAACGATGATTGTTCAACATTCTTTTAAAACCTTCAAAGGTGGACATTAAGATGACACTATATTTATATATGATATATAATATGTTTATTTTTTCCTTAAGCTTCTGTATTTTTCATTTTGGGAATACCTTTATGGTTTCCATTATGGTTAAACGCGATATCTTCATTTAAGGAAGTGCGGACTACCGCCCCCTCAAAGTGATGTGATTCGTTAATGCCATATGTGGGACGTATAAAGGATGGATTTAAAGTTATTATATATGATGTTATACTGGAATTATAATATAACTCTATATCAATATTTTTTTCTTTCCATTAAAGTATGAAATAGAAATGAATGTAGCGTTCATGCGTACGTACGGCTTACCGTCTCCATGAACGGTGCATTTCATTTCTTATCCCCAAATGTAATGTACTATTATAAGTACATATATATAATGGATATATATGATGTATGTTACATCTAAATGATTAATATAATTATGTAATTAAAATATACATACCTCTCATTTAGTTTTAATTCCATTAATATGACATAGAAATGAAAGTAGCGTTCATGTGTACGTACGGCTTACAGTCTCCATGAACGGTGCATTTCATTTCTTACCTCTAAATGATTATATGATATTATAAATACATGTATATGCTAGATATATATGATATATATGACATCCAAATCAGGAATTTCATTCTGGATATAAATAACCTTTGACCACACGAACAACATGTAATTGTAAGAAGTCCACTTTCGACATAAGAACCAAATACCGACAAAACAAACATTATTAACTTAATGATTACATAATGTTTATAACTTGGAAGTAAGTGATATAAATGGAATAATAAGCTTGAAAAATGTTCTTAAGCAAGTATAAATTAACTCAAGTTTATTATTCAGGACGTTAAAGAATGATCGAGTCAAGTCAGACCCGATGTAAGGGACTTCATCTCAATCTCCTTTCATTGAGGCATATTTCGTTTTAGACACAACTTTCTTTTATACGGTGTATAAACCCCTTTGACTTTTACTTTTATACAAAATGAATCTTTTTCTACGAAGCGTTTTACAAAACGACAAAAAGGAATGTTTTTTTAATGTACGCGGTGACATCGACCTTTTCCGCCGCCGCGAGTATTATTTGGTCTTTGGCTTCCTCAATAAGCCGTAATGTTTTTAAAATAAAATAAATACCATATACTATTTTATGTATTTTGGTATTGAAAATGGTTTTGATAAAGGATTCTATTATTTCAATATATTTAAATGATATATTGTGATTAAAATGTGGAAATTTTATCATTCCTTTATATTGGTTTTATGTGTTATGATTTTATATTGGTACTTGGACATTTGACAGCTAGTTACGTGATAAAACATATGATGGGTGCTGCCGTGAATACCAGGATGGGTGGTTACGTTATAACCTCCAATGCATTGGGTATGGAAGTCGGCCGTATGGATATTCCATTAAGTATGTATGGAAGTTGTCCGTATGGCTATTCCATTAAGTGATATGTGTGGAAGTCGACCGTATGGTTATTCCACTTAAGTATGTTTATGTCCCAAGTTACCTTTATATGTTATGTGATCTTTTTATGGGTTTTATGGTAATCTTTTGGTTACAAAAGGGTAAGTAATGATCTTTTATTCAGTGAAGAGTTTTTACTACTTCATAAAGGTTAAAGGTATTACTTTGATAAAGTATATGTGGTTTTCTTTTTGTTTTGATAAACTAACAGTTTGAATTCTTTGTGTATCCCTTACTAAGCTCTTTATGCTCACCCCATGTTTTTTTTGGAAATGTTTTTCACAAGACCTAATGTGGAATAGGGTCAAGGATGGGATCAAGGGAAAGTCATGCTATATAAAACATAGAACTAGACATGTTTCTTTTTAAGAGTTTTTATTTTATGGAAACATAGAAGAAGTGTATACTTTGTAATCTTTTGAGATGTAATAGTTATATCCTAATTCTCTAAAACTCTAAACCTGAAAATATCCTCAATGTGAATTATTCATTTAATTAAATATTAAGTAAGGTTTAAGGTTGGGGCCTTATAGTTGGTATCAGAAGTCGGTTTAGACAACTTTAGGAGTTAGAAAATCGTTAAATTATAAGTTAATTTATGGTATGACTGAAAAGATATAGCATTTAAAGATTACCATGTTGCTTCGCCTAAGATATTTCTGTGTTCAGAATGGTTTTCCGTAAAGGAAACAAAGCAGCTATGTTGGGATGACATCAGGAGGAAGACAACCTTCCAAATCTGCAACCTGAGATGGTCGGAATCGGAACTGAACAGTTTGTTGCAGTGATGGAACAGTTGACTCAGGTTATAAATGGTGGTGGTATCCATGCACGAGATCAGCTAGATCAACTGCAGAGAAACATGTCAGTGGTGGAACATTTCATGAGGCAACATCCCCCATCATTCAGAGGATCATCTGACCCCGTGCAAGCTGAAGGGTGGATTAAAGCACTGGATAATATTTTTGATGTCACGGGGTGCTCAGAACATCAAAAGGTTAGTCTTGTTGTTTACCATTTTGAAGGTGAAGCTGATCAGTGGTGGTTGATGGTGAAAAATATTAGGGATAGTGATGAGATTGAGGATCTTCACTGGGACGAATTCAAAGGTATGTTTCTTGAGAAATATTTTCCTAAGGTGGTTCATCTTAGGATGGAAAAACAGTTCCTAGAATTGAGGCAGGAGGATGATTTAGTGGCTGCTTATGAATCAAAGTTCACTCGATTGGAAAGGTATGCTCAAAACTTCATACGAGATCTTGATAGTAAAATAAACCGTTTTTACTCAGGGTTAAAGCCAAAGTATCGAAGGGATTTAGCTTCTTGTGAGTTAAAAAGTTATGAAAAACTTGTTCGATGTGCAGAGAAGGTGGAAATGGAGTTTTCTGATGATCAGGTGTTCCATGAAAAACAACAGAATAAGAGGTCTAGTTGGCAGGAAAATGGGAAGAATTCATCAAAGAATCAAGGAGGTAAGAAAAAAAATATCCATCCTGTGAGAAGTGTGGTAAAATGCATCCTGGAGAATGTTTATCCAATTCTGGTAAGTGCTTTCGGTGTGGTAAGTCTGGTCATATTGCTCGTAACTGTAAGGAAGATGATCAAGCAGGCAATGAAAAGCCAATGGTAAGATGTTTTAAGTGTAATGAAATGGGTTATTATACAAACAAGTGTCCAATGAAGAACTCAACTGGGGGAAAGCAGCCAGACTACAAGCAGAAAGGGGTGGTGAAATCCTTTGCAACAACTTCATCAGATGTTGGGCCATCGAATAAAGTAGTATCAGTTACACTGTTTGTTTGTTCAGATTATGCAAATGTGTTGTTTGATTCAGGGTCTACACATTCTTTCATTTATGAGAAGTTTTCTAGTAAATTGGAAATTCCATCTCAAGATATGAACCCTAAACTTATGGTAAAAACACCCGGAGGGAACGTTGAGACAAAAAGGAATTATAATATCCTTCCTATCCTTGTGTGTGGAAATAATCTACCAGCAAACCTTGTTGTTTTGCATCTAGTAGAGTTTGATGTTATTTTGGGAATGGATTGGCTTTCTTTTTATCATGATAAGATTCACTGCAGAGCTAAAATGGTTTATTTTCAAAAATATTTTCAGTTTTTGTACAAGAATGAACCCTTGATTTTGATAACATATCAGGAAGTTGAGAAACTAGTAAAAGATGGAAATAAATGTTACCTTTTACATATTGTTGAAAATAAAGGAACTGTTCAGATTAATGATGTTCCAGTGGTAAATGAGTATCTTGATGTTTTTCCTGATGAGTTGCTTGGTATTATTCATGATCGGGAAGTTGAATTTACTGTTGACTTAGTTCCTGATTCTAAGCCAATTTCAAAACCCCCTTATCGAATGGCTCAAGTTGAACTTTTAGTGTTAAAGAAGCAATTGCAAGAGTTATTAGATAGAGGTTTCATTCTACCTAGCACATCACCATGGGGTGCTCCTATCTTGTTTGTTAAAAATAAAGATGGCTCAATGGGACATTGCATTGATTATAGGGCCTTGAATAATATTACTATTAAGAACAAGTATCCTTTGACTCATATCGATGATTTGTTTGATCAGCTCCAGGGAGCTCAGTATTTTTCGAAGATTGACTTGAGGTCGGGGTACCATCAGTTGAAAGTAAAAGAAGCAGATGTTCTGAAGGCTGCGTTCCGTACTAGATATGGCCATTATGAATTTGTAGTTATGCCTTTTGGGTTAACCAATGCACCTGCTGTATTCATGGACCTTATGAATAGAATTTTCCATGAGTTCTTGGATAAGTTTGTGGTTGTTTTCATCGATGATATTTTGGTGTTTTCTAAAAGTAAAGAGGAGCATGAAAGTCATTTAAGGGTTATCTTGCAAACCTTAAAAGAAAAGAAACTGTATGGAAAATTCAGCAAGTGTGAGTTTGGGTTACAACAAATTTCTTTCTTAGGTCACATTGTTTCAAAAGATGGCATAACTGTTGATCCTACTAAAACAAAAGTTGTTGAAGAATGGCCAAGACCCACAAATGTAACCGAGATCCGTAGTTTTATTGGTTTGGCAGGTTACTACCGAAGGTTTGCTGAAAATTTTTCACGGTTATCTAGTCCAATGACTAAGCTAACTCATAAGGGTGTTAAGTTCATCTGGACAAAAGAATGTGATTATTCTTTTCAGGAGTTGAAAAGAAGATTGGTGAATGCTCCAGTTTTGAAACTTCCTTCCAGGAATGGTGAGTTTGTTATATACAGTGATGCTTCGTTGAAGGGACTTGGCTGTGTCCTTATGCAGAATGATCAGATAATTTCTTATGTTTCACATCAGTTGAAAACTCATGAGGTAAATTACCCTACACATGATTTGGAATTAGCTGATGTTGTTTTTGCTTTAAAAATTTGGAGGCATCATTTGTATGGAGTAAAGTGTGAAATATATACTGATCACAAAAGTTTAAAGTATATATTCACTCAGAAAGAATTGAACATGAGATAGAGGAGATGGCTGGAATTAATCAAGGATTATGATTGTACAATTCACTACCATCCGGGAAAAGCAAATAAAGTGGCTGATGCTTTGAGTCGAAAAAGTAATGCTTCATCAACCATGCTACATTTGGAATGAGATCCTTTGGTTTTTGATTTGATGAACTTTGGAATAGAAGTTGTTGGTGTAGGAAGTTCTTCTGTTTTGTTTCAGGTATCAGTTAGATCATCCCTATCAGACATAATTAAGCAAGCATAGAGGGAAGACAGTGAGTTGCAGAAAAAGGTAGAGCTGGTTCAGAAGGGTAAGTTTCCTGAATTCAACATTGATAATGATTGTGTTTTGAGGTTTGGGAAGAGATTATGTGTGCCTTGTGATTCACAGTTGAAGAATGAGTTGTTATGTGAGGCTCATAGTTCCATGTTTTCAGTTTATCCTGGAAGTACTAAGATGTATAGAGATCTGTGGGAGTATTACTGGTGGGATGGAATGAAAAAGGATATTGCTGATTTTACTGTGAAGTGTTTGACTTGTCAGCAGGTTAAATCAGAGCGGCAGTTACCAAAAGGGATTCTTCATCCTTTACCAGTGCCATAGTGGAAATGGGAAAACATATCCATGGACTTCTTTGTGGTATTACCGAGGACATCTCGAGGTAATAATGCAATTTGGGTTATTGTTGATCGCTTGACTAAATCTGCTCATTTCCTTGCTATACGAGATACTTTTTTACTAGATCAACTTTATCATTTGTATCATAAAGAGATAGTCAGGTTACATGGAGTTCCTCTCTCCATTGTGTCTGATCGTGATCCCAGGTTTACTTCTAACTTTTGGAAAGGCCTTCAGAAGTCATTGGGTTCTGAATTAAATTTTAGTACAGCTTTTCATCCTCAATCAGATGGGCAGTCAAAACAAACAATTCAGACTTTGGAGGATATGCTACGAGCTTGTTTGATGGATTATCAGGAAAGTTGGGACCAACATCTTTCTTTGGTTGAGTTTTCTTATAATAACAGTTTTCATTCCAGTATACAGATGGCACCATTTGAGGCATTATATGGGAAGCGGTGTCGAACTCCAGCATTTTGGGATGAAGTGGGTGAAAGGAAGCTGATGGGACCAAAATTGGTATAAGAGTTGTCAGAAAAAGTTCAGTTGATTAAGAAACACATGAGAATAGCTCAGAGCATGTAGAAGAGTTATGCGGATAACCAAAGGAAGGATCTATCTTTCGAGGTAGGTGATCATGTTTTTCTCAAGGTTTCTCCATGGAAAAGTGTGATGAGATTTGGTAAGAAAGGAAAGCTGAGTCAAAGGTTCATTGGACCATATGAAATTCTAGAGAGAGTTGGATCAGTTTCATACAGATTGGCATTACCTCCGAGTTTATCTCAGGTACACAATGTTTTTCATGTTTCGATGTTGAGGAAGTATATGCGAGATCCATCTCATGTTTTGAGTCCCGAGGTAGTTCAGCTGGAAGAGAACCAATCTTATGAGGAACTACCGGTCCAGATTCTTGACCACAGGGAGCAGGTGTTATGGAATAAGGTGATTCATCAGGTAAAGGTTTTGTGGAAAAACCATATTATTGAAGAGGCAACATGGTAATCTGAAAATGCAATGAGGGATAGGTACCCCCATTTATTCGATAAGTAAATAAATTGTGGGGAAGAAATTTTCTAAAGGGGGGAAGGATGTAACATCCCAAGTAAGTAATGAATAATAGTTATTTTTATCTATGTCTATTAATGATTAAGATAGTGTTTTAGAGGCTTAAAATGAAAATAAATCCATTCTTAAGCATGAAATACACTAATATTTTTAAAAGATTGTTTTACTGCCTTTTTATGGAAAACCATTTTTAAATCTATATTTTGACAATTTTATAAGCTATGTTTGTCAAAATAAACTTATTCTTTATGATTGGGACATCAAAATTTACTTTGTGTGAATTTTTGGTATTTTTCCGATAAAGTTCATTTTTTAATGAATAGTGAAAAAAATGTTGTATTTTAATTCAAAACCTTTTTTTAATTTAATTTATTTATATGATTATATTATCTTTTGAATTGGTTTTAATGTTAAATTAGAATATATTTTTACCATTTAATCCAATGGTGGTCATTGGAATCAATTTCACTTTGAAATTGGACTTAAACTAGTGTCAATCTTTTGATACTTATTGTTTCATAAAAACACGCTATTTGTCATGACATTGGAAATTAATTATTAAATTAATTAATGTGACTTATATGATTTTAATTTTCTAAAATAGACATCATTTTTGAATTCAGAATATCAAATATATCTTAGGGTGAAGTTTTGGTATTTTTCTGAAAAACTTCAATTTTTGATGAATAGTGAAACCACTAAGTGGTAGTTAAAGAAACTGATTTTTCGTTTAAATGAAACTTTGTCACTTCTGTGATTTGATTTTTAAAAATCAGACATACATGGTTGTCATTAATAAGTAAAATTTGGTTCAGTGAGATTAAAATAATTTTTTGGTGAATAGTAACTTTTAAGTTCTTAATCTCGATTAGGGGTAATTAGTGTAGTTTAAGGTAAAAATAATGTTTTAATAAAATGAGATGAGCTTTAAACATTTCCTACCCTCATTGGATGTGTCATGGCCGACCAAGACAATCCATGGATCAACTTGGGGACCCCATGGAGCCACTTTGGTTGGGAAATGACATAAATAACTTTTTATTAAATGTTAAAGTAAAAATGACACAAACATGAGATGTTTTAATAAAACAATTTTTACATGGGGTTATACAAGTAATATTATTGACTATAAATATTAATTAGAAATATAAATAGATTTTCTACATCATAGTATTTTTTGTATAATTTTTATACTTTAAATAAATTAAATTATTTATGACATCATCATGATGCAGCAATTACCTCATTAATAAAGGATTTAAATAAAATGAAATGATAATGTAAAATCTATGACCTAAACATATCCAAAACCTATTGGATGGGTGGATTTAGAACCCTTATCACCTTACCCTCTAATTATATCAATGTGGGACCTTTTTAATCCAAAACTCATTTTAAAATAAAGTAACTTTTCTTTACTTTCCAAGAGTGCCCCTCCTCTCCTCTTATAAAAGGCCCCCACCTCTACCTCTTTACCCACACTTCCAAAGCCTTTGTATTGGACAAACCCTGCCCATTTTGTCTCTACACTTCCCTCTATTACTACTTAAAGCCTCACATTGGGCAGAAGTATTCCCAAGGAAGCCTTTGAGCTCAAACCAAAGGGAGTTACCCGATTTTAAGGTAATGTCTTCACTTGAGTCCTTTTGTTTTATTTTGCTTCTACAACCCCCTAAACTCTTTTTATTCATTTATTTTGTAACAAATAAAGTATCTTAAATATACTATGATTTTTTTATAAGAAGGATTCAAGCTACACTTACACACACCTACATCTAATGGTTAAAGAACATACTGTTTCCGTGGATTGCGAATTTCTGCCTCCCGAAACGATGATTGTTCAACATTCTTTTAACACCTTCAAAGGTGGACATTAAGATGAAACTATATTTATATATGATATATAATATGTTTATGTTTTCCTTAAACTTCTTTATTTTTCATTTTGGGCATACCTTTATGGTTTCCATTATGGGTAAATGTGATATCTTCATTTAAGGAAGTGCGGACTACCACCCCCTCAAAGTGATGTGATTCGTTAATGCCATATGTGGGATGTATAAAGGATGGATTTAAAGTTATTATATATGATTTTATAATGGAATTATAATATACCTCTATATCAATATTTTTTTCTTTCCATTAAAGTATGAGACAGAAATGAAAGTAGCGTTCATGCGTACGTACGGCTTACCGTCTCCATGAACGGTGCATTTCATTTCTTATCCCCAAATGTAATGTACTATTATAAGTACATATATATAATGGATATATATGATGTATGTTACATCTAAATGATTAATATAATTCTGGAATTAAAATATACATACCTCTCATTTAGTTTTAATTCCATTTATATGACATAGAAATGAAAGTAGCGTTCATGCGTACGTACGGCTTACAGTCTCCATGAACGGTGCATTTCATTTCTTACCTCTAAATGATTATGTGATATTATAAATACATGTATATGCTAGATATATATGATATATATGATATCAAAATCAGGAATGTCATTCTGGATATAAATAACCTTTGACCACATGAACAACATGTAATTGTAAGAAGTCCACTTTCGACTTAAGAACCAAATACCGACAAAACAAACATTATTAACTTAATGATTACATAATGTTTATAACATGGAAATAAGTGATATAAAAGGAATAATAAGCTTGAAAAAGGTTCTTAAGAAAGTATAAATTAACTCAAGTTTATTATTCAGGACGTTAAAGAATGATCGAGTCAAGTCGGACCCGAGGTAAGGGACTTCGTCTCAATCTCCTTTCATTGAGGCATATTTCGTTTTATACACAACTTTCTTTTGTACGGTGTATAAACCCCTTTTACTTTTAATTTTATAAAAAAGGAATCTTTTTCTAAGAAGCGTTTTACAAAACGACAAAAAGGAATGTTTATTTTGACGTACGCGGTGACAGCGACCTTTTCCGCCGCCACGAGTATTATTTGGTCTTTGGCTTCCTCAACAAGCCGTAATGTTTTTAAAATAAAATAAATACCCTATACTCTTTTATGTATTTTGGTATTGAAAATGGTTTTGATAAAGGATTCTATTATGTCAATATATTTAAATGATATATTGTGATTGAAATGTGGAAATGTTATCATTCCTTTATATTGGTTTTATGTGTTATGATTTTATATTGGTACTTGGACATTTGACAGGTGGTTACATGATAAACCATATGACGGGTGGTGCCGTGAATACCAGGACGGGTGGTTACGTTATAACCTCCAATGCATTGGTTATGGAAGTCGGCCGTATGGCTATTCCATTAAGTATGTATGGAAGTTGGCCGTATGGCTATTCCATTAAGTGATATGTGTGGAAGTCGACCGTATGGTTATTCCACTTAAGTATGTTTATGTCCCAAGTTACCTTTATATATATGTGATCTTTTTATGGTTTTTATGGTAATCTTTTGGTTACAAAAGGGTAATTAATGATCTTTTATTCAGTGAAGAGTTTTTACTACTTCATAAAAGTGAAAAGTATTACATTGATAAAGTATACATGGTTTACTTGTTGTTTTGATAAACTAACAGTTTTCATTCTTTGTGTATCCCTTACTGAGCTCTTTATGCTCACCCCATGTTTTTTTTGAAATGTTTTTCACAGGACCTAATGTTGAATAGGGTCAAGGATGTGATCAAGGGAAAGTCATGCTATATAAAACTTAGAACTATACATGTTTCTTTTTAAGACTTTTTATTTTATGGAAACATAGTAGAAGTGTCTACTTTGTAATCTTTTGAGATGTAATAGTTATGTCATAATTCTCTAAAACTATAAACCTGAAAAGCTCCTCAATGTGAATTATTCATTTAATTCAATATTAATTAAGGTTTAAGGCCGGGGCCTATAATAGACCCCTTTCTCTCTCATTAATTTCTCCCATGTACACCTATTACCATGTAGAAATTCCGTAAGGAATTTCTCTCTCCTCATTTACATTCAAGAAATTATTTTGTATTATGAATATAAAATTACATTACTTAAGTTGGGACATGTATATATATGACCCCATTACTTTACATTTCATGAATATATTATGAGACACCTCTTTCTCTCTCATAAACCATTTTTATGAATTCTTATGTCACGTCGTTATGCTACCGAAATTGCATCATGATTTTCCAAGCCAAAGTCATTGTGTTGTGAATACCATGCCCATTTCTCTATCAAGGGTATTCAAATTTATGCACATTTACTTATTGATTATATAGTTTCATGTATGAATTCCACATTCCTTTATCGTGGAATAAATGATGATCTTTAATGATTCCATGTTGTATGATCCATGTGGCACACTTATACATGAAATGAAATGTTTAAGAAGGGTGCACCCTGATAGTTCTCCAATTCATTGGGTAAAGATGTGTATCATGATACATCTAGTAAAATGAGGGTTTAATCATTATAATTCAATCAAAATGATGTTTTACTCATGATCCATGTGCAATGAGACTTGGCTCATGCTAATACCATGTTAAGTGTTGTTTCCACATTTCCATGTTATGATAATCATGTTATATCATTACTTTATGTTCATATTTCTATTATGCTCTGTTGATATTCCTATTGCTTAACATTTATTTTATTCTTCATTTTATGCCTTTTTTACTCCCTTACTGGGATTTATAGTCACCATTTTCTTATTCATTTTCTCATGTTATCCCATGCAATGCTAAGTATGAGGGAATGTAGTGGTCATGTAAATGAATTTTTCAATAAAGATGTTGTGTTTCATATTTTAAGTCATTCTGTAATGTTCCTAAGCCCCAAAGACACTACAACTCTTGATATTCTATGTTTTATCAAGTGAAAATTGTATGTAATAAATCAATTTTACATGTGTAATAAAGAGAAGGGTTCTTATAGTTGGTATTAGAGGATAGCTTTAGTTATTTTTGGGATTAGGATTAGAAAACTCTGTAAAAGCCTTAGGAATAAGACTAAGTATAATAAAAACATCCCTAAATTTTGGTGAGTATTTAGTAATTGTTTTATCAAAAAAATACAACCTTTTCTGGATATGATCAGGTAGAGGCAGCTCTGGCACATATGTACCTAGGAGTGAAAACTATGACAAGGAGTTTCAGGCTTGACCTGGGGTATCCTGGTACAAGACTACGGGTATTGTCGCACTCTTAGTTATGACACTCCTTGGGGATATGTTTTGGTAAATTCACAAGTTTAGTATGAAACATTATTATGGGAATAAAAAACCCCTAAGAATATATGTTGGTAATTAGATCATGGACAACATAGATTGAAGCCTATAGATTCATAAGTTAAGGAAATAAACGTTATTTATAACTCATCCAGTTTTGTCTTTGTATTACCCTTTATGTATTACCCCTTACTTTCCTTTTATTCTAGCCAATGTCTAGTAATAGGAGGACATGGGATAACACCCGATGCGAAGATCAATGTGATAACTACTCTAATGAGATTCTCAATCCGATGGGATAAGGAATCGTGAACATTATCACAATACTCTCTTAGTTAAATAAATATTTGAATAGAAACATGGGTAAAGAGGAACGTTCAACCCCCCCCCCCCCCCCCCCCACCCCCACCCCCACCCCCACCCCCACCCCCCCACCCCCCCACCCAAGAAAGAAAAAGTTACAATCGAGATCTTCATGAGGCAAAGTCCTCTTACTTTTAATGGATTGTCTGATCCCTCAATTTTCGAACAATGGATCAACTCCATTGAAAAGATATTCTCTATCCTTCAATGTTTCGAACAAGAGAAGGTTATTCTTGCTGCTTATCATATGGATGGTGAACCTGATCAATGGTGTACATTGATCAAAAATACGAATCCTGAGGAGGATATTGAGACATTGGAATGCAAGGATTTATGGAAGAAGTTTTTTGAAAAATATTTTCCATGCACCCTCCGAATTAAGATGGAAAGGGAATTCCATGCCTTCAAGAAAAAAGATGACGAATCCATCCGAGAGTACAGGGAAAACATCACAAGGATTTCAAGATATGTCTCTAGCATAGTCATTACCCCCAAATGCAAGTTTAACCACTTCTTTGGTGGGCTGAAACCTAGCCTACGGAAAGCCCTAGCGATCCGTGACTTCGATAGCTATGAGGAAATTGTCTGATGTTCCCTCAAAGTCGAAATGGAGATCGGTAAATATCATGGTTATCATTGGGATAATAATCATAAGGTGGAATTTAATTCTGATATTCTGATGGATAAGTCTAATGGTGCTAAGAAAATCCAACACCCCACTTGCAAAAGGTGCAGAAAGAAGAACCTAGAAATTGCCTAAAGGGGACAAGGAAATGATTTAAATGTGGAAGAGAAGTTCACTTATCCGTTAATTGCTGATAAAACAACTTGAAGCTGTGATAGAGGATAGTAATGCTTCATTTGACCCTCAATTAATTGTTCATTACTTCAACTGCAAAGAACCAAGGCACCTTGCAAACTAGTTCCCTAAGCCAAGGGTTTTCGGAGGCAACCAACTACCTCCAAGGCAGCAAGTGTGAGATTTGTCCCTCACTACCACCGAAGTGAACCCTGAAAATGAAGTGGTGATAAAAAATCTTGTTATTAATTCAATAATAGTGAAAATACTTTTTTATTTTGGTTCTATGCATTATTTTATATCCCGAACGTTTAGTAGACCAATCCCAACACCACCAAAAATCATGGAAGTAAAGGTTTCAGTGAGTACCGAAAATGGGAAAATCATTGAAACCCATTAATATAACTCATCCATTATCATTATTTGTGGGTTGAACTTCTGGAAGAACCTTGGAATACTCCCTTTATTTAAATTTGATTCATTTTTCAGCATGGATTGGACTTCCTTATATATATCCAACATAAATTTCTATGAGAGGGAAATCACTCTCTATATGGAGAATCAACCCCTAATTTTATACATGTGCAAGGAGGAATGTGAATCTTATTTAGCACCACCATCTCAAGAGTAGATATTGCTACCCTATGAGCACGTGTATCTAGCTCAGATGATTGAGTCTAAGGAAGAAACCATCCTTGAAGACATGCCTATTATGAGTGAATTTGCTAAAATGTTTCCTGAGGAATTGTTGGGTCTTCCTCCTAGAAGAGATGTTGAATTCTAAATTGACCTTATTCTAGGTTGTTTCTAATATCAAAGAATCTGTATAGAATTGATATTTTGGATCTTAAGGATATGAAGAAGAAACTACAAGAGAATCTAGATAAAGGGTTTATACACCCAAGTGCTTCACCATGGGGTGCACCAGTCCTCTTCGTCAAGAAGAAGTATGGATCAATGTGCCTTTGCATTGATTATTGTGAGCTCAAAAAAGTTGCAATAAAGAACAAATATCCTCTTCCATGGATTGATGAATTGTTCGATTAGCTACGTGGAGCAGAATACATTTCCAAGGTGGATTTGTGGTCAGTATATTACCAATTAAGGGTGAAGAAGTAGGATATCCCCAAAACTGTTTTTTTATAAGGTATGGGAACTATGAATTCATAGTAATGCCTTTGGGACTCACTATTGATCCATGAATCTTTATGGACTTGATTAATAGAGTCTTTAGATATTACCTCAATAAATTTTTGGTAGTATTTATAGATGATATTATAATATACTCCCAAACCAAGGAGGAGCATGAAGAGTATCTAAGAACTTTACTAAAGATCTTGAGAAAGGATAAGCTCTATGAAAAGTATAGCAAGTGTGAGTTATGGTTGAAGGAGGTCTCATTCTTGTGCCATATCATCACAAGAAATGGGATATCTATGGATCCCTCCAAGACAGCTGCAATTAAGGGATTTATGAGTCCAACATCAGTAATGGATATTTATAGCTTCCTTGGGTTAGCAGGATATTATTGCCGATTTGTGAAAAATTTCTCACAATTGTCAAACCCTGTTACCAAGATAACATGGAAGCGAGTAAAGTTTTCTTTGATTGATGAATTTGAAGAGAGCTTCAAGGAGTTAAAAAGGAGGCTTATCACTACACTCGTGCTCACACTACCCACAAGTGGAGAACTTTTTGTGGTATTAAGTGATGCTTTAAAGAAGTTCATGGGATGTGTGTTGATGCAAAATGAAAAAGTCATTACCTATGCTTCAAGACAACTGAAATTTCATGAGCAAAACTATAAAATACATGATCTAGAGTTGGCTGCATTAATATTCTATTTGATAATTTGGAAACATTACCTCTTTGGGGAGAAGTGTGAAATATATACGGACCATAAAATACTCAAGTATATATTCACACGGAAAGATTTGAACATGCACCAACGAAGATGGTTAGAGATGGTCAATGACTGTGACTTCTCAATCCATTACCACCATAGGAAAGAAAACAAGGGGGAGGATTCTCTAAATAGAAAGGACCAATAAATTCTATCATTGATGATAATTTAAAAGGATCCTATCTTCTTATATTTGATGAAGATAGACATGGGAATCATAAAAAATGGAACATGATCAATCCTTTCACAAATTATTGCACAATCATATCTTTTGGAAAGGTTAAAGGATGCTCGAAAGAATGATATGGGAATTCAGAAGAAGGTGGAAACTATCAGGAAATGGAAATCCTCAAATTTCAATGTCAATGAAGAAGGAAGTGTGATATTTGGGTCCAGAATATGTGTTCCATCGAATCCGGAGTTAAGGAAATAACTTTTGGATGATCCACATAGTTCAAATTTCTCCATTCACCCAGGAAACAAAAAGTTGTATCGAGATATCTGAGAGAAGTATTGGTGAGATAAAATGAAGAAGGATATTATTGAGTATACATGAAATTTTCTGGTATGTCATCAAGTAAAGGTTAAGAGGCAGAAGTCTAAGGGGGTGATTCAACCATTACCCATACTAGCATGGAAATGGGAGAACATCACCATGGAATTTGTCACCGAAATTCTGAAGACATCCAAAGGAAACAACACTATCTGGGTTCTTGTGGATACTCTTATAAAGACTACACACTTCATTGCAATTCAAGATGATTTCTCTCTAGATCAACAGGTATAGATATACTTCAAATATGTGGTAAGGCTATATGGGGTAACACTATCAATTGTATCTGATAAAGATCCAAGATTCACCTCTATGTTTTGGAAGAGTCTTCAACATACTCTAGATACTGAGCTGAACTTCAATACGGCTTATCATCCTCAAACTAGTGGCCAATCTGAGCAGACTATCCAAACACTTGAGGACGATTTGAGAACATCCTCAATGGACTTCAAAGGGGGATGGGATCAATATATCCCTCTTTTTGAGTTCTCATAGAACAACAGTTTCCACTCAAGCATCCAAACGGCTTCTTATGAAGCAATGTATGGGAAGAGGTGTATAACACGGGTATGTTGGGATGAAGTAGTGGAGAGAAAACTCCTAGGTCCAGAGATGGTCGATGAAATGGTGGAGAAGGTTAATATCATCCAGTAGCACATTCAATCTTCTCAGAGTCGACAAAATAGCTATATTGATAATCATTGATGAGACCTATATTTTGATGTCGTAGACATGGTATTCCTCCGAATATCATCGTGGAAGATATTTATGAGATTTGGGAACAAGGGAAAGCTTATTCCAAGGTAAATTGGCCCTTCTGAGATCCTGGATCGCATTGGAGCAGTAGCCTATCACATAGAACTCCCAACAAACTTATCTCAAGTACATGATGTATTCCATGTATCACTCTTGAGAAAGTACATACTCCACCCACCACATGTACTCAATCTAGTGGTGGTACAATTGGAGAATGACCTCTCCTATGAAGATAAAATGGTGAAGATCTTAGATTGTAGATAAAAAGTTATACGAAATAAGACAATGCCCCTTGTTAAGGTATTGTGGCACAACCACAATTGTAAAGAAGCAACATAGGAATTGAAGGAAGTGATGAAGCAAAGCTACCCGAAACTGTTTTTTATGGGAAAAGGAAATTTTGAGTGCAAAATTTCTTAAGGGTGTAAGATTGTAACGACGCAAACATTCATTAATGAAAAAAAAAATTTGATCTAATTAAATGTCTTATTATATAAAATGGATATATAAAACCTATGCACTTATTTGGTTTTATGTTTTTGGATTTCAAAATACCATTAAAACTTATTATCATTCCTAATATAGCCATTGAATAGTGATCACATGAGTATTATTAATATAGGGCTTCAAAAAATCCAATTTACTCAGAAAAAGGAAGTGATGGCATCATCCAGTAGAATTTCTCCTTAAAAATCCCATTTATCGAAGCTTAGAATGAAGTTGGCATCATTGGGCTTCACTCTTGACCAACCCCAAGCAAAGCTTCAACATGTTGAGTTTGAATGAAACCACCTATGAGAGAAGTTAAAATTGATAGAGATTACCACTCGAGGGATGTTATCCGAGCCACCCCAAGAGTCTTTCACAATCACACACCTAACCCTTCGGTCTTATGTAGGTGTTATAAGGGGTTATGTAATGAGACCCTAGTACTAGGATTATGTACATTGTTTTTTAATAGAATAAATATTATACATTTATTTTACTATTGTTACTTTGTAAATAGTTTTTAAAGAAGAAATAGTATTTCTAGACAATATTAAATTAAGAAATTTATTTTGATGAATTAATGGATTTTTTAATTACATAATATTTTAATAAAATATTATTAATAAATTACTTTTTATTAAATATAGATGATTTTATAATTTTTATGAATACAATTGTAATTTTCATTAGGCTTTGAAAGCTATTTTTTCAGAACCCATTAATTTTCAATAAATGTCGGTTTCTATTTTAAAAGTAAAAATTTACATATTTAGAAATTTATTTAGATAAAATAATTATTATTTTTGGAATCATGATGTTGAAATTATCCAATGGTAAATTTTTCATAATTTTCTGAGACAGTCAAATTTTTGGGTAAAAATTAAATACAGTTTAATTATATAATGTGTTTTATGACATCATAATGGACCAATAGTGATGTAATAAAATAATATAAATGAGATTTTCGACAAATATATTTTTTACCACTAAAATAATTTGATTTTAGGTATTCTTGATTTATTTTACAAAACTTCAGAGGAGCCTCCAAGACTTATAAAACATTTTGACTTTTTAAATTGATTTCGTTGAGAGTGTGACACACATACACATAAAAAACATAATATTTTAAGAATTTAGGCCATTGGAATTATAAAATATTTTTTTACACTAACCTTTTTTAAAAAACATGGGAATACCCTGGAATGGTTTGTGGTTTTGATTAGTTTAATGTCTGGTGTCCCAAACCTAAATAATAAAGAATTCCCTCTGATTTTCTATATAAACCCACCCAATATCACACTTCCTCATCACTCAAAGCCTTTAGAGTTCGTACAAACTCTACCCCACTCTCTCTAGAATCCTCACAAGGATCCCTAAGATCCAAAGAATCCTCTCTTAAGTCTCTCCCAAGCCTTTGGTGTCGCACTTCCAAGTAAATGATTTCTTACTTTCTCATTTTTGTCCAATATTCTTTAAGTTGTTATAACATTTTATTTTCAATTAAAAATATTAGAGTATGATTTAAAACCTTCACCATACTTCCCTATTTATGTCTTAATGATGATATTACCCTTTATCTATCATTAATTCCTCCCATTTACACCTATTACCATGCCGAAATTCTGTAAGGAATTTCTCTCTCCTCATTTACATTCAAGCAATTATTTTGTAGTATTTATATAAAAATTCATTAATTATGTTGGGAAATATATCTATATGACCCCATTACTATTCATTTCATGTAAATATTATGATACACCCCTTTCTCTATCATCAACCATTTTTATGAATTCTTTTGTCATGCTATTATGCTGTCGAAATTACACTACGATTTTCCAAGACAAAGTCATTGTGTCATGAATACCATGACCATTTCTCTATCAAGGGTGTTAAACTTTATGAATGTTTACTTAATTATTATATAGTTTCATGTATGAATTCCAAAATCCATTATCTTGTAATAAATGATTATCTTTAATGATTTCATGTTGTATGATCCATGTGGCATGCTTATGCATGAAATGAAATGATTAAGAAAGGTGCGCCCTAATATCGCTCCAATGCATTGGGTAAAGATTAGTATCCTGATAAGTCAAGTGAAATTAGGGTTTAATCAAGCTAATTCAATTTCAATTAGGGTTTACTCATGATCTATGTGCAATGAGCCTTGGCTCATGCTTATACCATGTTAAGTCTTTTTGCCACATTTCCATGTTATGATAATCATGCTATATCATGCCTTTATGTTCATGTTTTTTATGCTCCGTTGATATGTCTATTCCCTAACATGTATTTTTTTATTCATTTTATTCCTTGTTTACTCCCTTACTATGATTTATATCTCACCCTTTTTTATGCATGTCTTCAGGTTATCCCATGCAATGCTAAGTACGAGGGAATGTAATGGTCATGTAAAGGAATTTTTCAATAAAGATGTTGTGTTTCATGTTTTAAGTCATTATGTAATATTACTAATCCTCAATGACACTAGACCTCTAGATATTATATGTATTATCAAGTGAATATTTTATGTAATAAAACATGTTTAATTGTGTAATAAAGAGAAGGGTTGTTATAAGAGACTACCAAATCTTGTGATTTGTATATGTCATTGATGTGTACATTATATAGTGCATTGGTCAATAGTTCTAGTGGTGGTCAGGATGATGATGTTCTTGTCAATGAAGATGGTGAAGATAATGGTGAGGAATAGGGCGAGGATTATGGAGAGAAAGAGGGTGAGGTTGAGGATAAGGGAGAGGATGATTATGATGTCAAGGATGATAGTGAAAATGGTGATGCTGATGAGGGAAAGACTTAACCTTTACATATCTTACTAATAATTATGACATTTTATGTATTATGATTTGTTTTTAATGAATATATTTGATGTTTTATGTTTTTGTTATCACTATTTAAATATATCAATTGATTTCATGTGTTATCGTTATTTTTTTATTTTTCTATGGATCTTTGAGGATGATATGTTGGTTTTATTGTATTTTTATTTTGTTTGGAGGTTCTTTTTTCATTTTTTGGAGGTTCTATTATGTTTGTAGGTTCTATTTATTGCATGTTTTGTTTTCTATACACATTTTGGGGATGCACATGGCTATGGAATTGGGTTTTCTATACCAAGAGTTTTATAACCATTGGTATAGAATTTATCCAATGGTTCACTATGAATTGTTGGTTAAATTGAATTTCAGATCACCTTATACCAACGGTTCACTAAGAACCTTTGGCATAGGCCTTTCCCAACAACACTACAACTAATAGTTTGGAGAACCATTGGTATAGGCTATTCCAATGATTCTCTAGCCTATACCAATAATTTGAACCATTAGTATAGACTCTCATTATAGTAGTGAATAATAATTAGGATGAAAAATTATGTCCTTGTCACTTATTTTTAACCTAGATTGACCCAATTTACCATTTACTGCGGTGATAACTTTTACCATGGTTTCTATTCATAATTCCAAAAACTAAAAGGGGTATATTTTCCAAATTTTAACCTCATAATTCAAAATATGGAATATATTTTATCAAACTCAATACTTATAAGTGATAGTAATTAATTTAAAAAACACATAAAATGTGGTGATAACTTCTTTTTAGAAAAAATACATTTTTAAGATTAAGACTTGGTTTATTCATATCTCATGCCTAAAAATATTAAATTAATGTTAGAATATTTGATTGAATATATAATATATAAATTTCATTAAAATATTTCACTAATAGTGATTAATTTAATTTAATAACACAATAAGTTGTGTTCATAAAAACTATTTTTCAGAAAGACATCTTTTTTATTTTCAGATGTTTTTTATTTATATTTATAATTAATTTATAACCAATGAAATAATTTTATAAATATGTAACTGCATTTTTTTAATAATTTAGTTGTTTCTATTAATACCTTCCAATCCAATGGCTATGATATAACTATCATATAATAAAATTTTAATAGTATATCACTATTTTTTAAACTTAGTGTTTCATGTAATGTAGGCTATCAAATTATTTAAAGAGAAATATATTATAAAAATCTTGGGTTATTAAATTATTACATTGAGTTTTTTTGATTGAAATGTATATATGGTTGGATAAATATAAGAGGGGTGAATTTAAATTTTAAAAACTTTTTCTTAATCTTAAAAGAAACTTAGTTTAACAATATTAAACTAATCATATTCACAATACCTATTTATGTATTGAAAAAGTGATCGAAATAGGACATTAGGTTCTATGAACAATGTATCATAATCAAGTAGATTTTTATATGTATTCCATAGGCCGTAATTATAATTTAATCGTATTCATGGTAGAAAATGATTTAATTAGAGTAAGCATGGTAATAATCATAATCATAGTGGTTATGATAAATCAGAGTAATACAAAATAATGACTCTATCATAAAGAATATATAATAATATTCAGAGTAACAACATATTCACAAATTAATATAGTGTAAAATTATTGTATTTTAATTAAAGCTATTATGATAAACATAATAAAAATAGAAAGATGAATATAAAAAATTCACTTTCTATTAATGTTATAGTTGAAAATAAATACTTGTAATAAAAAAAGTAAATTAATAAAATTATTTTAACCTAAAGAGAAGGTTATCTGGTAACCTAGAATAAAGGTCTCTTGTTTTATACTTACATGAAATTTTTTCTTACCCTTATCTGTGTAATCCCTCAATATGATGATCATTCTATCTTACTATCCCTGTAATCCCTCAATGTGATGATCAGGTTTTCTTTTTCTGCCTATCCCTGGTAGGCATTAATAAGATAATCATATTCTATATTGATAACCTCTCGATCCCTTGATCAATACAGTGATTGGGTCCTCTATCTTCCTATCCTTATAAGAACTTGATTGTAATCACAACAATCAAAATCACACAAAGAAAAACAAGCTATAAAAATTTACAAGAACGAGGAACAAGTAGTTCACTTCTTATAAAGTTTATATCTCTCACACACCATAAAAATCAAGATAGTGTCTCTACATGAGTCTATGTCTCTTTTTTTTATGTTTCTTGAAATCATCAAAAGAGATAGTATTTATAGGCAAGCCTTCTAATGGTCATCTTGATTTACAATAGTCATATTTTCTCCGAGATTTTTGTAATAACCAGTACACCTAGCACTTTACCAGTCATATTCTAACCAAAATCCTAACATCATTTTTGTTTACACATATTATAAAATAATGCATGAAATTGTTTTAACAATATACCATTATAGTGTTAGGAGTGAAATATTTCAATAAGATAAAAAACTTTTTCGTATTCATAATTAATACAGAAGTCAATACAATGGATTTACTTAATCATGTCATTATAATGAACTGTCTAGATATGAATCTGATTGTTATCAGTTTCATTCAATATGATTATTCTCAGTTCTAGTATGATTATGATAATCATAATAGATAATGTTATTTTGTATTCTTGAATAATTTAAAACCATTTCAAATTATGGTAAAAGTATATGTTTTCTATAAAAACATTGTAAAAATACTTTATACATAAAAATTTTAGATATTGGGTATTTAAGTATGAGTTTGTGATTTCCAAAACAAAAGGAATGGAAAAGTCAAAAATTTACTTTTGACTCAACAGATTTTACCCAAGGATTCATTTCATGCTCAATTTATTGATTAAATGGATTTTTTCAGTAAATTTACCATTCCATATTGATTATGCCTTCTTTATTCATAATAGCTTCTATTTTATGTAACCCTAATGTAAAAAAGTATAAATCATCTCTAGGTTACTGGATTTTGGGTTTCTATAGTTGGTATCGGCTAAAGTTTAATAGAAAAATTTGGAACTAGATTTTAATTATACATATCTAACATGAGAATTATTATAATCCTTTGTAGTATTTGAAAAATTTTACCATTAAAGGGATTTTTATTTTATGGATCAATATTCATGATGATTATGAGATAACTTGGTGAGTGCTGTTATTTAGTGATGGATTCTAATAAAAGAAATAGAATAAAAACCTGTAGACAGTGTAGGGATCACTCTGTTGAGAAAGTCAATATAGCTGATGTTTGAACTAAGTAGATCGTGTCCATATTAAAAAAAATTATCAATTTATGATGAATAAAATTGATCACATAGAGAAACTTGTTGTTCTACGGTATGATTCGCTTAGGTTGGATCACATCATGCAACATAAGACCTAATATTTCAATGGAACTACTAATCCATTGGTTTCTTAGAAATGGATTTAAGTCCATCAAAAATATATTCCTTTATTTTGGAAGTTAAATTTGAAATTTGAAATTTTCAATCATCTAATGATAGTCTATCAATTTGAAGATTAACATTAAATACCAATGGAAATTACTTCCATTATATGGTTCTAGATACCAATTCATCAGGTTTATCTGTCTTATATTATTGGTAAGAAACTCAATATTAAAGATATACCTATTTTATGGTAGTTTTTATGTCTTTCCAGATGAGTTTCCTAGTATTCCACCAAAAAGTGAAGTTGTTTTTTCAATATAACTCATACCTAGTTCAACACCTCTATCAAATACTCCATATATGATGGACCCTATTAAGTTGTAGAAATTAAATAAGTAACTTTAGTAGAATATATATAATGTATCATTCATCTTAGTAATTCACCATAGGGTGCACTTATTCTTTTTATTATTAAGAAAGATGGTTCAATTCATCCATACATTGATTATTGGGAACTTAAAAAATCACAATTAAGGAAAAGTATCTTTTACCCTGTATCGATGATCTATTTGATCAATTATGAGGAGCTCAATATTTTTCTAAGATTGACCTATGATCTGGATATTATCAGCTAAGGCTCAAGAAGGAGTACATACCTAAGAGAACCTTATATAAAAGGTATGGTCATTATGAATTTGTAGTAATGTTATTTTGGATTACCAAGGATTTTATATATTCATTGATTTAGTGAAGAGAGTCTATAAAGATTACCTAGATAATTTTTTGGAAAACTTTATAGGAAATATTCATATATATTTGAAGAGAAATGAAGATCATGAATAACATTAGGGGATTATACTAATGACTCTGATGAAGTAGAATATATATTAAAAATTTACTAAGTATGAAGTTTGGCTACATGAAGTATCATTATTGGGTCATATAATTTCAAGTGAGGGTATATCAATGAAGTTATTAAGAAATTCCCTAGACCAACCACAGTAACCAAGATCTATAATTTTCTTAGGTTGGATGGATACTACTGAAACTTTGTGAGAGATTTGCCATGACTATCTAACCCACTCACAAAGTTGACTCGGAAGGGGGTTATGTTCTTGTGGACAGATGAATGTGAGGATAATTTAAAAGATATGAAGAGAAGGTTAGTTAGTGTACATGTGCTTACACTACCTTATAATGAAGAATGGTTTTGGATATATAGTTTTGAATCAAAAAATGGACAGGGATGAATCCTTAGGTAGAATAATATGGTGATAGCTTATGTCTCTTACTAATTTAAAATTCATGAGAATAATTACCTGACTCATGATTTAGAGATAGAAGTGGTAAATTTTTCGTTAAAAATATAGAGGCGTTAAATTTCTGGTGAAAGGTGTGATATAAATACTAATAATAAAATATTGAAGTATAAATTTACATATAAAGGGTTAAATATTATCCAGAGAAAAATGTTCAATTTGATTAAAGATTATGACTCATCATTACATTACCACCCTAGGAAGATGAATATGGTGCTTAAAGCTCTATGTTAGAAAGACCATGCTAGGAAATCTATGATGAGGATTGAAATAGATCCAATATTTATATATTTCCAAAGCATGTATCTTAAAATCGTAATAAAATGTTACATATCATATCTTTCTCTGATGAATGTTAAACCATCCATTCATGAAAGGATTAAGAAGGTGTGGAAGGAAGATGTGGAATTACAAAAGAAGGTGTTGAATATTTCTGAGTTCAACCATGATCATTATAGAATGAAATGTTTCTAGAACAATGTATGTATCTCATCAATACTATAGTTTAATAAGGATATATTAGAAAAATCTCATAGATCATCATTCTTTATTCCTACTATAAGTAGAAATATTTATAGAGATCTGAAAGAGTATTTCTGATTGTATAAAATGAAAGGGGATATTGTAGAGTATTTATACTGATGAATTTTATTTCAACAAGTTAAGGATGAGTGAATGAAGTCTAAGGTGATATTACAACTATTACTTGTACTATAATGTAAATGGAAAAACATTACCATAGATTTGTCTTTGGACCCCCAAAACATATATAGGGATTAAATCTATTGGGTTTATAGTCGATCACCATTTGAAATCAATACATTTTATCACTATTAGATAATATTTATCTCGTGATAATATTACTCGGTTATATTTTAAGAATATTTTTGGATTTAATGGAGTAACACTCCCAATCATACTTGATTTGGAATTGAGGTTTACCTGGAAATTTTGGAGAAGCCTTCAGTAGTCTCTGGATACAAAGTTGAGTTTCAATACTTCTAATTATCCTTGCATATATAGTCAGTTTGAGAGGACCATTCAAACTCTATATGAAATTTTGAGATATTTTAAAATGGATTTAAAAAGAGATTATGTAGATAAACTACTTATTCTTTTATAACTATTATGTTATTTTAAGATAAAATACCTAATAGAGATAAAAATATAGGATCAAAAGGTTTAGTGTCTTTGGAAAATCAAGGTTATAAATATATTTTACATAATAAAACATAAAAATTATTTAATTCCTTCTTAACTATATTTTTATTTTCCCTTGCATTCTCCTTAGTACAAGTAATCAATCACCTGAGGATATACATCAACAAAAGGGGTGAGCTAAAATCAAAGTAAGAGGATGAATAAGGTACATGAATCAATATAACATGGTTGAGAACAATCATCATCATAAAATCATAATCATAGGATTATCATAAAAAAATATGAGTCAAACATGTGATAAATTCATAGAATGTGAAAATGCGTAAAAATGAAACATCATGTGTTAGTGTCCAAATACCACACATAGTTGTGAACAAAGCTAGCATCATGTTCACACATAACATATGTGCATAATCATAACATCATCATTGTGAATAAATCTATGATTTTGTTCACACATAATACACATCATATCATGATATATATAACATTACCTAATTAATTAGAGGGATATATAATTATAATCCCACCTGTCATATCATAATATGTACATAATCATGAATGCCATAGAGAATGTAAAATAATGAAAGTCATGAAATATAACCAATGAATATAATGGGTTTAATAAGGATTTAATAAAGAATAATTTCATGAATAAACATTTTTGTTCCCAAATGAATACGTTAAATCATAATTTGGCATAAAACTTTATTATTTCTAAGTGGACAAGAAGCATTTAAAGAGTATTAAAATACAATGTCTTGAAGTCACTTTGAAAAAAAAGTAACATTTATCCGAAAACATTTCAACATGGGAGGAACATGTATATACCTAAAAGGAAAGGGAAAGGAAATTTTAAGGATAGAATATGAATATTCATAACATGGAATATATTATAACCCAAAGAAGGAATTGGGTTTGAGAATCCCCTTGACTTTATTCCAACATTATTTCATCACTGTTTTGCCTCTAGAATAATAAAATAATATTTATAAAAACATTGATACAGAAGTGAATTATAGTAATTTATAAAACTATTTATCAATTATTATCATTGTATTATATTTCTTAATTCCCTTTGATGAAATTTAAGTGATTTGATATCCTATTTTCTTAAAGTTTTCCCGTTTTTCTTCGATTTTTCTATTTCGTTCAAGGTAATTATTAAATAAGTATAATAAATTACAGAAGAATAAAATAAATATATTTTTATATTTTTATATAACGAATAACTTATTTTAATAATTCATAGGTTTTGTGATATGAAAAAAATTAGAAACATTCTTATTGGAAGTTAACTGACCATTATTGGGAACGTTGGCCAAATATGAAGAAAACGAGGTATAAAACATAAATACATTAGAAATATAATTTTTCATCATGTAAAAATCGTTAATATAAGGTTAAAATTGTTCATATTTAAATATTAGAATTTTTATATTGAAATAATTTGGTAAATGATAGAGGAGAAAAAAACAAGTGAAGAGTTGAAAAAATATACACTTTCTTCGATGTGGCTTCTCTTGTACAATAATATAACTCTGATTTTTCAGAGTTGGATTAATCAAGAACTTTCTTATGGATTATAATAGTATAAATTTGGAATATTTGGGTAGATATTAGGCTCTATAATGGGTGGGATGAATGATTTTCCAAGGGAAGGTAAAGGGGTTATTCATACATAAGGAGAGGGGTATTTTTAGAATAAAATATTGAATAAGATAATATATCAAAGGTAAAACATGTAATGGTAAATTTTTTAAATTATAAATCATATTTAAATATAATATAATGGGTTTAAGACTTTAAATCACCTTTATAATTATAATTCATTAGTTTATTAAAAATGAAAGTGGAAAAAAATAGAAATTATTATTTTAAGGAATCACTTTGAACTATAGGTTTTGGAAGATGCATTTTAGGTTTGGAAATTAAATTTATCATATTTTAATGAATCATTTATTAAATTAGACATATAATGTAAGAAACTCAAGTTATAAGAAGCATTAGTTCACTATTACATCATGAATAGTGTAATTTAAGATATACTGATTATGTGAAAAACTGTATTTTCTCAATTCACCGAAAAATTAAATTATTTCACAAATTTACCAAAAAATAACCCTTGAATAATTTAGACCTTTTTATTTAAAAATGATATTTATTTTATAAAAATAAATTTATGAAATAGTTAATTTTAATTTTTAATATAAAAATAATGATTTTTTACAAAATACATTAAAGTACAATTTATTAAAAATGTGCTTATATTTTCTTTGAGTTTTTTAATCATGATATTTAATTTTTGGAATTATAATATTTATATTTACTTAAATAATGATAAATATTATTTATATCATAATTAATTATTTTGAGGTAAAATTACTTTTTCAATGGTTAGGTTACTATTCCCAATAGTCAGGTTATTATTTCAAAGGTCAGGTTACTAATTCCAAATTGTCACATTACTATTATAATAATAACATTACCTCCTATATATACCAATCCATTATTTCACTCAATATCCTACTCAATTTGTCTCATGGTTCTATATTCTCATTTTTTAGGATTTTTATTGGTTTACTAATATTTTTTTATTTTCTATAGCATTGTTTGTGGGAGGGATCATTCTAGTAGATTGGGGGATCCATATTTTCCCATTTTATATTTTCTATTTTATATTCTTTTTCCCCTTCTAATATTTGGAATTTTTTGGGTTTATTAATCGATTGATATAATGATTAATGTAATAATTTCTTGTTGGTTTCTATATGTATTATATGTGTATAATAATGTGTAATATAATTCACATTTATTTCAAGAAAAAAAATATTTTATAAAATCTAGGTCATTACATTATTCCCACCTTTATAAATTTCCTTCAAAAACTTTGAAGTTATATACTTAATTTATAATAGGTGGGGGTACTTTTATTTTATTATTTCCTCAAGTTCCCATGTCATTGCTTTATACTTTTAGTTCCTCCTCACACGTTGGAAAGGTGATTTATCTTGTTGGATAAAACTTTGTCTCCATATTCAAATGTTTTTACTAGAATATCTTCATATGAGATGTCATTCTACAGTTTTACCACCTCTGGATTTAGTACATGTGATGGATTGGGTATTTAATTCATTAGGATTTATGCGTTGAACATTTCATGAACTTGATACATACTCAGTGGAAGTGTAAGATAATAGACCATTGCTTCTATTCGATCAATGATCTCAAAAGGTCCAATGTACCTTATCCTAAGATTACTATTCTTTCCAAACCATGTGACTCTCTTCCATGGTGATATTCACAGGAAAACATTGTCTCCAACATCAAACTCTAAGTCCCTTCGACAATTGTTAGCATAGATCTCTTACCATTTTTGAGCATATTTTATATGTTAATGGATGGATTGAACATTATCTATTATTTCTTTCACAAGAATAGGTCCAATATGTTTTTTTCACCAAATTCATCCTAATAAGTTGGAGTTCTCTATTACTTCCCATACAGAGCTTCATAAGGATCCATTTTAATACTTGATTGGAATTTGTTGTATGATAACTAAATTAATGGAACATGTTGATCCCATTCACCTCTGAATTCCATTTATTAAGATCTTATTATATCATAAATCATTATAATAGTCAGTTCATATTTTCTATCATTTTGGGGCTGATAGGTCGTGCTGAAATTCAATTCAGTAATCAAATCATGTTGAATACTTCTCTAGAATTTAGATGTGAACATTGGATCATGATCAGAGATGATTAAAATTGGAACCCCATGTAGTCTCACCACCTACATCACATATATATTGAAATGTTTTTAAAATTATAAATCTTTTAGAATAGAAATAAAGTGGGAATTTTTGGTGAGTCGGTCCACTATAACCCATATTGCATTGTTTCATTTGGATGTTTTTATGATACTAGTGACAAATTAAATTGTAACATTCTCGCATTTCCATGTGAGTATAGGAAATGGTTTTATCATCCCTTTTGACTTTTTTAACTCTTATTTTACTTATTGACATTCCAAAAAACCATGAGATATACTCTACAATATCTTTGTTTATGTTGTCCCAAAATAAATGCGCTTGAATATAATTGTACATCTTGGTACTTCCAAGCTGGATAGAGAAGGATGAGATATGTGCATTATCCAATATAAACTTCTCTATATCAGTTGATAAAGGCACAAAAATACTCATTACAAACTAAATCACACCATCATCATCGATGTGTAAGTCACGTATATTCCCTTATATTACTACTTTCAACTTCTTTTGTTGCTCCAGTTCATCCCTTTGTGCCTCCTTGATCTTCTCTTGCATAGATTGTTGGAAAAACATTTGGTAAAGGTAATATTTGTTCCCTATAATTATGATTTAAAGATCCATCCTTTGAATATCAAAGAATATAGTGTATCTCTCAATCCCCATCATGGATAGAGTAGCAAGTTCTTTTCTTCTAAGAGATTCAGCTACCTTGCTCTCCTTTCCCTAATGGTAGTGAATACAGAAATAATAGTCCATGATTAGCTCTAACCATATTCTATGACACATGTTGATCTCATTTTATTTTAATATATACTTTATACTCTTATGATTGGTATATATGTCACACTTCTCACTGCATTAATAGTGACACCAAATATTTAGAGCAAAGATCACAGTTGTAAACTCCAGTTCATGTGTTGGGTAGTTTTACTCGTGAATCTTTAATAGTCATGAGTTTTAGGCTATCAATTAATCATTTTTCATGAGTACACAACTAAAGAATTTATTTGAATCATCATTGTATATCACAAAAACTTCTCTACTTGTTGATAGTTTGAGTACACGTGCATTGATTATCCTCTTGTTGAGCTCCATGAATCTTTCATCACATTCTTCTATCCACACATACTTTACCCCTTTCTATATTAACAAGGTTAGAGGGATAGACAATCATGAGAAATTACTCACAAAACATCGATAGTACCCTATCAATACATGAAAACTTAATATTTTCTTAACACTAGGGGGTTTGTTCCATTCCTCGATTACCTTTATTTTTGAAGGTTCCATAGAAATTCTCTCACTTGTGATCATGTTCCCCAAGAATTTGACTTTATATATCCAAAATTCACACTTGTTGAACTTAGCATACATTTTTTACTTACTTAATTTCTCTAACATAATCCTTATGTGTTATTAATGTTCCTTATTTCACTTGAAGTAAATTAAAATATCTTCAATAAAACCCACCAAAAATATTATGGGTAGTCTCTAAATATGTTATTCATCAAATCCATGAATATTTCATTGAAATTAGTAAGTATGAAGGGCATCGCTATGAACTCATAGTGCTCATACCTTGTACAAAAATCTGTCTTCTGAATATATTTATTCTTCACCTTCATTTGATGATATCCATAATGAATATAAACCTTTAAGAAGTACAAATTTCCTCATAGTTGATCAAAAAATTCATCAATAATTAGAAGAGGATACTTGTTCTTTATGGAAATATTGTTTAGCTCCTGGCAATCGATACACAGTGGCATTAATCCATCTTTTTTCCTTATGAAGTGCACTGGCATACCCCAAGGTGATGCACTAGGTTATATTAATCCTTTATTAGAATTCTCTTGTAGATACTTCTTTAACTCTTCAAGTTATATTGGGGCCATCCTATTGGGGAATTTTAAGATAGGAGTGGATCTGAGTATGATTTCTATTGGGAACACTACCTCTAGATCTAGGGGGATTTTGGGTAACTATTCAGGAAATACATCAGTGTATTCCCTAACAATGGGAATTTCCTCTAGGTTGATACCTTCCTTTAACTAAACCATTTGGGTATGGTTTTTGTCTTCATTAGGTATCAACACCCATACCATTGAAGGATTTTCAAAAGGAGATTCATGGTATTCCTTTACTTTTTAGAGGAGTATTGGATTGTTCAGAATATGAATGGATTTTCCTTTTCTCGTTAGTATATGTGTGTTCTATATAATGAGATCCAATCCATGCCCAGTATAGATTCAAATTCTATCAAGGGAAGTATTAAGAGATTCACCATAATAATATTCCCACAAATTTATATAGGATAAGAGTCTAACACTTGGGTTTCAATGATTTCACCACTAGTTTTTTTATAGATATATCTAATTCAATTTATCGGGGCTTTAATTCAACCATTATAGAAAACATACAGGATATAATAAAATGCATAAAACCAAAATAAAATAAAACTTTTCCCATTTTTTAGTGAATAATAAGTTTACCTTAAACGACATAATTTTCAAGCTCCACTTCAACGGTAGTGATGGTATAAGCTTTACCTCGCCCCTTGGGATTTGGTGATTTCTAAATTTGATTATACTCAATGGCCTGTGGTTTAGTACACTATTTTTCATAGTTCCATTTCTCCCTATAATTGAAGCATTGAACCATAGGTGGTGCATTTGGAGGTTCCCTACTTTCCTCTATCGTGTGGGTTGGATTCTTCATGTCTCTTCAATATTCATGAGCATAGTGTCCTTTTATCCCACACATGAAGCATTTCTCCATCCCATTGAGTCAATTACCATGATGCTTCATCACAAATTTTTAACATGTGGGTAGTTGTATCTTATTTACTCCTTCACCATTTGACTCACCAACTTGAAAATCCATTCATCTCTTATTATCTCCATAACCATGGGACCATTCTCCAAACTCCATCTCAAATTTTAGAGCACATAGAATCAATTATTCATAAATCCCAAATTCTTGGATTGTTATATACTTTTGAAGTATTGGTTTTAAACCACTAAAGAATATCTATTTTTTCTATCATTGTTGATAAAAAAACCTGAGGAACATATTGAAATCCTTGTGATGTTTACATATTAAGTCATGATACATTCAACATCCTTTTTCTTCATCTTTATGAATTCTCTTTCCATCTTTGTTCAAATATTTAGAGGAAAATACTTGGTAATAAATATTATCTTGAAGTCTTCCCACTCAACCCTCTCCATTTCATCCTTTATCTTTGTGTTATTTATCAACACACACCATTGATATTCTTCTCTATCTAAATGATAGATGACCAGAGTCACCTTCTTCTTCTTAGAATAATAGATCATAAAAAAGATCATATCCATTGATTTAACCCATTTTTCCATGATAAGTATATTAGAGTTCCCCCTAAATGTTGGTGGTTGTTATCACATACAAGAATCAATGGATATTTTTCCTTCTTGGGTTACGCTGTATGTTCTGCATGGTTCGGGTTATTATTCATAGCCTAGGAAAATTGGGCAAGCATTACCATGAAGTTCTGAACTTCACCTCCCATGGCATTGAGAATTTTATCTGACAAATCATTTCATTTTCCCTCACATGGATTTTTGGCCAGGTTTCTCTTAGTTCCCACCATTTTCCAAAATAGAGAAGGTTTGAAAAATTTATAATTCAACAATGCATGATTAAATAATTTATTATTTTGTGCAATTCACTTTAAAGGCATATCTTATGAGCTCCCTATGTTTATCCTTTTCTAAAAATATTATTTTATATTGTTTTACCTATATATAGGCTTATTAAAATGGTTATTAGTCTTGTCTTCTAATACTAATTATAAAATTATTTAAATTGTGCTCTGATACCAACTATAGAGACCCGACATATTTTTTCATAATAATTACATCATTTTAGGATAAACAAAATAATAGAGATAAAAATACAAGATCTAAAGGTTTAGTTTCTTGGGAAACGTTATCTTATAAATAAAATTTGCATAATAAAACATAAACCTTATTTAATTCATTATTCTTTACTTTATTAGTTTCCCTCGTATTCTCCTTAATACCAGAAGTCACCTAAGGAAATGCATTAATGAAAGGGGTGATCTAAAATCCCAATAATAGGATGAATAAGGGACATGACTCAAATCAACATGGATTAATATAATCATAATCATACAATAATAAGTATAGGATCATCATCAAAAACATAAAGGAAAGATGTGATAAAGGCATGGAATGTATTGATGCATAAAAATAAAATATCATGTCTTAATGGTCAAATACCATACATAGTTGTGAATAAATATTGCATCATGTTCATTCATAACATATGTGTATAATCATAACATCATCACTGTGAAAAAAATCTAGAATCCTGTTCATAAATAGTACACATCATCTCAAGAGATATATCACATTACCCAATTCATTTGAGGACTATATAATTCTGGGATCACCAATCACATCATATTATTTAAATAATCATGAATGCCACATATATCGTATAACAATCATAGTCATGAAATAAATCCAAGGAATAGAATAAGTTTCATAAGTATTTCATAAAGAATAGTTTCATGAACAATATTTTTGGTTCCCAAATGAATAAGGTAACTCATGTTTGGGAATAAAACCATGTTATTCTTGAGTGGAAAAGAATCATTTCAAGAGGAGTAAAATATGATGTTTGGAAGTCACTTTGAAAAAAAAGGCATTTCATAGAAAACATGTTGACATGGTAGGAACATGTATATCCCTAAATGAAAAAGGTAAAGTACATTTAAAGGATATACTATAAACATACATCATGTGGAATAGAGTAGAAACCAAAGAAAATAATGAGGTTATAAAATCCCCTTATCTTTATTCCTGATTTATTTCATCACTTTTGTGCCTCCCGAATAATAAACATAGATTTATAAAAATAGTGATCCAGAAGTGAGTTATAGTGATTTATAAAAAGTTTTATCAATTATAAAATTTTTATTATATTTTTTAATTTTTTTTATAAAATTGAAGTGTTTTGATATCATTTTTTCTTAAAATTTTCCCTTTATCTTTGATTTCGCTATTTTGTCCAAGGTAATTATTAAATAATTATAACAAATTTTTGAATATTAAAATACATATATTTTAAAATTTATATATAATAAATAATTTATTTTAACCATTCATTGGTTTTTTGATATGAAATTAATTAGAAATATGCTCGTTGGTGGCTAACTGACCATTATCGGGAACATTTTCCAAATATGAATAAAAAGTGGTATAAAAAATAAAAAACAATAAAAATATAATTTTTATAGCATGGTTACATAATTAATATAATTTTATAATTATTCCTAGTTAAATCATAAAATATTTTATTTTGACATAATTTGGTAAAAGAGAGAGGAGGAAAATAAAACGAGTGAAGAGTTAAAAAACATACCATTTCTTCGGTGTAGCTTCTCTTATATGACACTATAACATATTTTATTTTTTTGAAGATAAATTACTCTATAATGTCCCTATGGATTCTAAGACTCTTAAGAGAGAATATTTGGGTATATCATGGGGTTTGTAGTGGGTGGGGGGATTGGTTTTCCTAGGGGAGGGAGAGGGGTCATTTATACATGAGGAGATGGGCCTTTTTAGAATAAAATGTTGAATAAAATAATATATCAAAGGTAAAACATATAATATTGAATTTTATGCATTATAAATCATATAAAAATATAATATAATGTTTTTATACTTTAAATATTCTTTATAATTCTAATTAATTAGTTTATTAAAAAGAAAAGTGGGAAAAAGAGATATTATTATTTTAAGGAATCATTTTTGACCTTTTGGTTCTGGAAAGTGCTTTTTAGGTTTAGAAATTATATTTATCATATTTAATAAATAATTTATGAAATTAAATATAATAGGGCTGAACCTCAAGTTACAGAAATTGTTAGACTAGTATTACTTCATGAATAATATAATTTAATATATATTGGTTATGTGGAGAACTGTATTTTTATTATTCACCAGAAAATTGAAATATTGTAAAAAAATAATGAAAAAATAACCGTTGGATAATTTTTATGTGATTATTTCCAAAATAATATTAATTTTATAAAATTTAATTTCGAATATAGGTAATTTTAATTTTTAATATAAAAATAATGATTTTTACAAAATACTTTTAAATATAGTATATTAAAAATGTGCATATATTTTCTTCGAGTTTTTTAATCATGATATTTATTTTTTGGAATTATAATATTTATATGTACTTAAATTAATCAGGAAAAATACTATTTATATCATAAATTTTTATTTTAGGAAAAATTATTATTCCAACGGTCATGTTATTATTCCCAATAGTCATGTAACTATTCCAACGGTCAGGTTACTATTCTCAACAATCACATTACTATTACAATAATTACATTAAATCATATATATACCACTCTATTTTCACTCAATATACAACTCAATTCCTCTCAAGGTTCTTTGTTTCCACTTTCTAAGATGCTGATTGGTTTACTTATATTTTATTTATTTTCTATATTTTTGTTCATGGGAGGGATGATTCTAACAGATTGGGGTGATCCATATTTTCCCATTTTAGCTTTTCTATTTTATATTTTTTCCCCTTGTGATATTTAAAATTTTATTGGGTTTAGTCATTTATTAATGTAATTATTAATAGAATAATGTCTTGTTAGTTTCTATATGTATTATATGTGTATAATAATGAGTAATATAATTAACATTTAGTTAAAGAAGAAAATATCATTTATAAACTCTTGGTTATTACATATTAGGATCATAAAATTCATTTTGGTAGAATTTTCATACAATGGTATCTTTTAATAGAGCATTATGATGGCTCCTTATGAAGCCCTATACTGAAGGAAGTGTAGAAATACAATTTTTTTGGGATAAAGTTAGATAAATAAATCTATTGGGACCTAATATAGCTGAGGAAATGGTAGATAATGTTAGATTTATTCAAAATCACACAAGGGCGGTTGAAAGTTGAAAAAAAAATGTTATTCTAGCAATCATCAGTGAGATCTAGAGTTTGATGTTAGTGAAAAGGTATTCCTATGAATATATCCTTGGAATATAGTTATGATATTTTTAAATAAGGGAAATTTGATACCTAAAAATATTATTTCATTCAAAATTATTGATTATATCGGGATCTTATATTATCTCTTGGTGCTTCTACTGAATCTATGTCAAGTTCATGATGTGTTCCATGTATCTCTCTTGAGGAAGTACATACCTTATATTTCACATGTACTAAACTCATAGTTCATACCATTAGATAAATATCTATCTAATGAGTACAACTTATTGAAATTTTATATTATAGATAGAAATTTCTACAAAACAAGTCCACTAATTTAATATAAGTTTTATGGTGAAACCATAAATTTGAGGAAGTTACATGGGAACTTGGGGATTTGATAAGGAAAAATTATCCTTAATTTTTTATTAGAGTGATATAATTTTGATGGAGAAATTATTATAAGGGTTTTGATGTAATACTCTAATAGTTTATGATATATTTCTCTTCAAATAAATTTAATTTCTTTTATAAATTTCTTTACACACAACAATGAATCTAAACGAATAATGAAAAACTATTAAAATATCATTATTTTAAAACTATATCATTTTTTCATCATGTAATTTTTATATTTGGCTTAATTTTTTGTATTTCTCTAAAAATAAATATTTTTTACTAAATAGTTAAAATACATATTTTTGTAAAACTGTCATTTATTTTCTTTAAATCAAGTAATTTAAAAGTCCTATTATATTTTGTATTTAAATTTCTATATTATCAATTTATCATAAAATAATTTAACTAATTCCATTAGGATCATAATTTTACATTATATTGATATAAATCAAATTTTAGGCTAAAAACACATTTTTTTGGAAAATCATTTTTCATCGAATTTTTAGGGTTTATTTTTAAATTAATTTCTGAAACAAATAAGAATAGAATTTGATAAAATGGATTTCATATTTTTAATTAGTATGTTAAATTTTTTTAAATAGGTCCCTTTTATTTTTAGACATTGTTGAAAGTAACGATGGTAAAATTTATGACTTTCATAAAGGATAATTATGGTAATTATGGTTAAAATATAATGTGATAAGGATTAAAATTCATTAATATATATAAATTTATATCATTTTATGTGCCTAATTCATCCATAATAAAAAAAAAATTTAAAATATGACCTTCTCTTTCAATTTAACTTTTATTTATAACTTTATAATATTTTAACAAAAGATAAAGTCAAAAATGTCACCTTATTGATTTTAATATCTATAATATTTTTGTGAAAATGATGAAAAAAATTATGTTTGGTTATAAATTTTTATTTAAAATATAAATTAATTTTTTATCAGGGTAATTTATTTTTAATTTTTACTAATGAAATAAATACTTTGAATGCCTACTCAATACTTACACAGTTCTGGTACAAGCAATAGAAAAGACAAGTAAATTATTTTAAAAAATCTAAAATTTATATTTGTTTTGGGTGAGTTATATTGTATCATAAATTTTATAGAAACATAGAACATATTAGGGATGTTTTAAAGGTTAAAATTCAAATTAAATTACTATATTGATGACTTTTAAGCCAACTTAAATGAATATTTTCAATAATGACATTAATGATATTTTATGTTAAATAATATTTTATTAAATTATTTAAAAATCATAATAATATTAAAATGGGGTATTTATAATTATAAAGTATCTCATTTTTTATCTATTATCTATTTATAATCCAAATTTTACCTTATTAGTATAATTATAACCCTTTAATATTGAAAAATGCATCACCACGGTTAAGGTAAAAACTGGTTAACCAAGGGGTTGAACCAAAAGATAAGGTCTAAAATAATATCTCAACCTATGTATTTTTTTAGATTTTAATAAGACCATTTAAACTTTATAATATAATCCATTTATTTTAAAATCCATTTTATATAAGTTAGAGACATATTATATTACAATATTTCGTATATTTCCAAAAATGATATTGATGATATTTTATAATAAATGATATTTTATTAAATCATTTAAAATGAATAAAATTATTATTTTCATAAAAATGAATTTTTCATAGTTTAAAATATCAAAAAATTTCAATTTATGGGTCACCTTTTCTTTTATAGTAATTTACTGACCCCTAAAGTGAAAAAAACACTGATATCACAGTAATTGTAAAAAGGGTTAAAAGGGGATTAAAACTAAGATATAAAGGAAAAAAATAACAAATACTTGTAAAAAAATTATTTGATCATATTATTTCAAAAAATTATCATATTTCATTTTAATTATATCAATTTGGATCCTTTTTTTCAGGAAAATTAATTTATATAAATTTAATACTTTAAGTAATTTCAAGAGTGTCCCTCCCCTCACTTACAAAAGAACACCTCTTATCTCTTTTATTTACACTTTCTTGAGAAATATATATCAACAAAAACATACCCAATTATCTTATAAATGTCTCTATACACTAATTAGATCTGATTATACTCTTAAAATACCAATACAAGAGTACTTAAAAATTGATCTAATTGAAGTCTATTGAAGGAGTGGTAATCATGTTTACCGAATCTTTCAAGTTTATTTCTTATTATAAATAATCTAAATATATTTTACCCATCCAAAAATAATAATTATGGTATCATAAATATACTTAGATGTTATTATTATTATTTTGAAACCATTATCCATCTCCTGTTCATCATGTGAAAAATGAAAACATGGGTTGTGCGTGCATACAACTTAAGGTCTCCACATAGCGGTGTAATTCATTGTTCACCGCCAGCTTATTTTGATGGTTGTAAATATAGAACTAATGAATATATGTTATATTTATAAATTAATTATTCTTATATATTTATAATATTGTAGATACATTCTTACCATTCAATATTTTGGAAAATGATAACATTGCTCGGGCGTACATTTTGACTACCACCTCCCCAAAGCAATGTGATCTGTTTTTCCTTTATTCTTTAAAAAGACGTGAAAAAGGATTGATTTAATAAATATATATGATATATATGATATAATAATTTTCTAGAAATTTGAATTATTATTTACCATTCTTTTATTCCACCCATGGAAAATTGTTAAGCGCATTCATGCATACGTACGACATATCATCTCCATAAATAGTGTAATTTATTTTTCTATATGTACCTTTTATGGATAAATATAAATATATATAATTAATTTATATTATATTTATAACATGATTAATATTATTTATATGATTTAACCATAACTAAAGTAAAAGGGTTAGAACTACCAAACTGAAATTCTCGTGAAAAATGAAACAGTTAACACTCGAAACTGATGATTTAACTAAGTGATTATTAATAAATAGGTATTGAAATTTTATAAGTAGATAATATATGATATTATAATTATTTAAATTAATATTTTTTAGAATTATAATAAATTAAAATTTATTATACATGATGTTATATCATTTTCAAATCAATACGGACTTGAGGTAATGGATTTCATCTCAATTTCCACTCCATTGAAAAATATTTTGTATAATGTAGATTTTTAATTTTATGTGGTGTATATACTACCCATTATATGTATTTAAAATGAATATATATTTATTAATTATGATTAAATTTTCAATTCAATTTTACTATTTTAAGGTCTATAATTTAAAATTTACCAAATAGGTAAGAGTTTATTTTATAATCTCATTTTTTGCGATTGTTCTAATATTCATCGAAGGAATATTTTAATATATCCTTCATAAACTCCATATATTTTATTATCCTTTATATATTTAAGGATTATATTGTTTTCTTTCAACTTTTCCTCTTTTTTTCACTTGAATCAAGAAAAAAAAATTTAAAAGAAAAACCAGTCTTATTTGTATTTTTTATTGGGTATATTTTTATTCAAAGTCTATTTTTTTCAAAATTGTTTTATAAAGTCCTTTTTATTGACCCAAATTATTTATTAAGAACATTTTATTTTATCATTGACTTCTTAAAAGTGTTAAATGGGATATTTATAATATTTTCTGAAAGAGTCATTTTTTACTTTCTTTTAATAAAAGTCAAAAGGAATGTTCCTTTTTAACATATACGGTAGTAATAGATTTTACTGCTGCAATAACCGTTTTATGATATTTAGCTTGTTATATAATTTTTAAATGGTTTTAAAAAGAAAAAACTTAAATTAAATATTATTTAAATATTTTTCTTCAATTTTATTTATCTCTCTAAAGGACTTGATTTTATTACAAAACCTCTATTTCTGATGAATTGATGGTCTTATTTTATCTCTTATTAATTTTGTTGTCATTAACTCTATCTTGAAACATTCACTTTTGTATGATAATTAGAAATTAAATTTATCTTAAATATCTATATTCTTTTTATCATGGAAATTATTATTTTCTAAACCATATATCATTTCTAAATATGGTGTTTTATGTTGAAAGTTATTTGATTGAGTGGGTAAATATTGAAATTTCATATTATTTACTCAATACATACATTTTTTATAAGGAATATTTTTTATGATTTAAATGAATCATTGAATATATGATTAATTCATTGGACATGCAGTGATAGTTGGGGCACAGTTATAGATATCCCCCTTGAAATATTGATGATTCCCATTAAACAAACTAATTTTATAGCCACATTAAATTGGGTTTTAGTGTATAAATATCCATCGATTAAACTGTATTGGTGTAATTCCTTAATGGTAAATATATCATGATGTCTAAGATTATGATTTCCAACATTAAGTATTTTCATCATTGAGAATTTAGTTATTATTATCCATAATATTACTAAATTTATTTTATACATGGATGCATTTTATGCTCAAGTTTTTGATTAAAAGGTGTATGTTTCGTGTTATTTACATTTATATATTGATTATTATTTATTTATTCATGATAGATTCCATTATAAAAAAACCAATTACTAATTATCTAAGCTCTAACTTTATTTTTTTTCATTTCCCCATGATATGAAGAAGTATATTATGAATAAAATAAAGGCTGCAAGAATGGATATTATTCTATGTATTTTATATTTCCAATTTAATATGAGAATCATATATATATATATATATATATTTCTTAAAGATTAAAATCTGATTGATCCTTGGTAATGTGATCCCTTGTATCTTATTCCAATTTAATTAAGTAGATAAGCGCTCAGGGTTACTAGAGTTAGGTTTTCTATAATACCCATTCTCCAACTCAACCTAGTTATGAATGTGTGCTGATTCATACACATTTATCCTTAGTTGTGATATGGGAAATATTTTTTACAACTAATACAATTATGAGGGTAATGAAAAGTAGTAATAAATCTCTCCCACCTTTTAAAAAATCATGAATATCTTAATGAACATCAATGATAGCTTGGTTCCCAGAATGAACCTCCTCAAGTTTTATCATAGTAAAGCCTTCATGAGTATATGGTATCCCTAATTGAACTCAAAAGGCCTCCATATTCAATCAATATATTACTTCTAAATGATCTTAGTTGTCAAATTATACCCACGTATCACCTTCACCTTCTCCCCAATCAACCACAGTAGCTCGAGCCCCATAAGAGATGACTCACTAATCTATGTAAAATAAAGGGGTGACCTTAAAGGTATCCCATATAGGTATTAAAAAGGTTTCATGCTGATAGTGGATTTCTAGTTGTTGTATAAAAAATACACCAATTATGGGAGATCATCATAACTCGTTCCAAAATCAAAATCGCAAAACCATAACATATCCTGGACAACATGAATAGTCCTTTTTGTTTATCTATATTTTTTGTAAATGAACATTGCACTCAACTGAAACTAATCCCCAAAATCATTTTATAGGATCCTCTATAACAAGTTCTTAAAATGGGAATAACATCTACAAACAATCATCAAAGGTACTACATGTAACTATATACTCTCATCTATATACATGAATTATAATCTCTCCACAAATTCTACTCTAAGTTTAGAATAAATGAATTATCTTGGTTATTTAATCAATGATTACCCAGAGAAAATCATGACCCTTCACCAATTATGGAAGAACAATCTAAAATCCATCGATATATCATTTTTCTTTAACTCTAGAACCTCTATGGGTTAGATAAAATTGGTTGGGACCTAGTTTTTAGCCTTCACATATAGATAGTTGAGGCACCAATATATAAACTCTTCAATACTATTGATTAATATTGGATACTGAATATGACACCTGAGGTCCTAGTATATTTTTTCATAATAAGATGTAATGATGGTTTTAGATGAAATAGAAGTTCTTATTGGTCTATGAACAACATGGATTTTTTATATTCAATGAATAATTTTCAAATCACATGACATGAATGCCAGGAAGAATAAATTTTTTTATAAAGAATAGTGTAAAATATAATTCAACGGAACAAATAGAGAGAATCTTTTCACATTAATTTATAATTAATTTTAAATATAAGAAGAAATATTATCTCAGTCTTGATATCTTTCTTTATTTATGGTGTTAATCATTCTAACCAAATTAGTGTATTAATGTTTCATATAAAGGACCCAATGTTGAGCTCCTCTAGTAGTGATCCACATGTACTCCTTCAATATCTAAATAACACTGATGAAATACCAGGTGCTAGTGTGGTAGATTGATTGTATTATGTTTTTCACTTTAATCACTTCATATTCCTTTAGGAATGAAGTAATTTCTATTTAGCATCTTAGTCTTGAGAGGAAGTGATGAGGGAGATCTTGAGAAGAAATTATTTTGAACAATGATTAACCTTTCTCCAATTAACATAGTATTCTATTTATAGAACTAGAGTTAGTGTTTATTATTATATTAATTGTAAAAAGACACTAAATAATATATTAAACCCAAAAAGTAACCTCATTCGATGTAATAAAACAATTTATTTATTTTTATATTGTAGCGTGTTTTAACCTACCCAATGATAAATATTTATTTTACAATATAGAAAATAAATAGTCATCACTGGATAAAATATGGTTTCTCATCCAACTCAACATTTATAAAATTATTGAATAAATATTTAAATAAATATTATTCGTTCAATAAATAAATAAATATTCTATTTATAATCTGGAGAATAAATATTTATTTAATATTTATGTAACTAAATAAAATAATTATTTAATAAATAAATAAATATTCAATACCTTGTGAATAAAAAGAGATAATTAATTATTATATATTTTCATAATTAAACAATTACTTTGTGAATAAATATTTATTTAATATTTTTTATTACTTAAAAAATATTGAATAAGTATTACTTATCATTTTGGATAATAATATTTATTCCAATTGTTAAATAAAATAATATTTATCATGGATGAAATCAAACACTTTATGTGTGACCCTATAGGCCTTTTCCTTATTGTATTTAGGAGGGTATGTCTAAAGTTCAAGATTAATATCTAGGAATGAGTCAAAGCACCCACCAAGTAAGAATATATGTCACATGGATAACAACCACATACGTATTTTCATTATGTAATATAATTCATTTTTCATGATATCTCATTAAGCATGTTTCACATGTGTGTCTTCAATATATATGTTTGATGCATCTTTATTTGATTATCTGAAATGAACTCATCAAAATATCATTTCTATAGAATTTATTACAATGGTTCCATTTCAATTAGAGGGTTGAGATATCATCTTCCATAATTGTGGAATGGATAAATATTTCTTCAATTATTTAATAAAACATATCATTCATGTTGCACCCAATGTACCTTACTTCCTAAAAACAAATAGTGTCATTGTGTTAGTTAATAAATCAAGGTTTGAGAGTCATTACAAAAATTAATAATAATATTAGATTCTATGGACAATTACACATGCTCACAAACAGGAAAATCTAATGACACATAAACATGTGGAATTTCTACAGGTGAGTATGTACTTATAATCCCCTATATTTTATATTACCAAGTTATAAATTCATGAGATAAATTTGATTCTTCTTAAAAGTACTCATTCTTAATAGTATACATACTATGGGTCTCATTATATAATGGTATATGACAATATAACAATGTTTAATAATATATTCATGGCATTTAAATGTTTTCATCATAGTAGGGAACTGTTAATCCCTATTCAATATGAACTACTCTAGGATATTATTACATTAAGGTCACATGCAATAATTAAAAATATGTAATAATATATTTAATTAATATTCTCCAATTTGAATATACATTAAATTTAATATATAAATAGTTTGTTTTAGGATACAAACTCCTCCAATTCAATCAAAGGGGTGGTGTAAAACTTCTGCAGTGCCTCCTCATGTAACCTAACTAGAACCACAGTCCCCCCCCCCTCCAATATCAAATAAATATTGGGTATATGTCCTGAGAATAACTTTCCATGTAAGACATCATATTAAAATCCCCAATATGGGCCTCCATCACAAGGTGAAAAAGTATGTGGGTCACCACCATTGAGGAAAGGTAAAAAAATCATACTCATCTATTAAAATAAGTTTTAATGAGTCTAGATATTCAAAAAACTTCATTCACCAATTGAGAATGATATTTCTTACTATGTTAAATATCCAACACATTTCCATTTTTTAGAGTATAGACTATCTCAAATTCATATTCTTATAGAAACTCTAGTCATCACCCCAGCCTCAAGTTAAATCTCACTTAGAGAAGATAGACCTAAGACTCCTTTGATCTGCATAAACCATGAATTTTTATCCAATAAGGTAGATTCTCTAGGTATTCAAGGATAATGTAACTACATTAATCTCCAAATCATGGTTCGTGTAAGTATTCTTATGGATATCAACTACATAGACCTATTGGAAATCAATATATGCCTCTGTGTAAACAAACATATATTCCTAGATATATAAACGTAGAAAAGCTAAATGTAGTAAACCCATTCCTCTAATAACCACATAATAAATCACTATAAAACCTCTAATTAGACTATTTTTAGTCTCTATGATACCACCCAAACCAAAACAAATATTTCCCCATATTTCTATATTAAGTTGTGGGAGATGTAATCTATGAGATATTTGCTATGAATCTTCAATAATATGTAGCTAACCCAAGAAATTTTTACACTTTGAACATAGTCTTGGGTGGATATCAATCCATCATAGACTCAATCTTCTTGGTTTTAACTACTACTCCAACCTCCAAGATAATATTCCTAAAAAAATACATTTTTAATGTAGAAATTTCACTTCATGTTTTTACAAAATAACTGGTTCTCCAAAAGCAAATCCAAAACAATAGTTATATGTTCAACATGATCCTCCCCTAACCTATAATAGATAAGGATTTAATTAATAAACATCACCATAGAATAGTCTAGTAATGTCCAAAAGATCCAGTTCATGAGTCCCATGAAAAAAATATGAGGTGTTTTTTACTCTGAACAGCATCACTAAGAAATTATGGCAACAATAATTAAAACTGAACTCCAAGTCTATGGTATTCTACTCATGAACCTAAATTTGATGATACATATACCTAAGTTAAATGTTTGATAATAATTTTAAATATTTCATCTGGTTTATGATGTCATCAATCCTTGGAACAGGGTATGTATTTTTTATTTTAACCTAGTTTAAGTAGTGATAGACAATACAAAGACTTAAACTCACATATTCATTTTTAGAAAATTAAATAGGTTCTAACTAAGGGGATACACTATGCCTAATTAGATCCTTATCTAGGTGGTTCTCAAACTAAAACTTAATCTCTCTAATCTCATCTAGGTATATCTGATATGACAGAGGTGATTTTAGTGTCATGTAAGGATGTAGGTTGATGTTGAAATCAATATTTCAATGAGAGGTGAGACTTAGAACTTCCTTGATAAAAACATCCATATAATAAACCACTACATTGAAAATGTGATCCTTTAAAAAATTAATGGTGAAAAAAAAACTAATCTCACTAAATGGTGAAAAATCAATTATAACATCTAATGGGTTAGCCCTACTCACTCTACATAATGGTCCTAATCTCTAGGGAAGATAATCAATATCACATCTACTCAACTGAAAATCATCTTATGATGATAGGAATCTACCCAAATCCAAACTATGGATAGACAATTCATACCATGGATAATGTTTTAGGGTCTTGTCATTATAATGATGAGATCCTAGGAAAATATTTCTCTACCAAGAGAAAGTTCATAGTGATAGTAGATATGGGTGAAAGGATGATTACCTAAAGTAGGAATCTATGTCCTAATTCATTGGGTTGGGGGATGTGATGGTATTCATAACTTTAAGTATAATGATATAATAAGAAAATAATATCTCAAATTAGTTTCAATAAATATGATTTTTAGGGTTCGGAAGACACATTTCATACCTAAAACCATATTTTGTCCCTCCTTTTCAGAGTTATTCATCATTTGTATCTGCCAATGGAATTTCCCACCAAGGCCATGTTTCTAATGAGGCAAACCTAGAGGTGGTGGTGGTAGTAGGAATAGATTAAAATTACTATTACATTTTGGCTCCCCCCATTGTTCCACATTATCCTCTACTGAATATATCATAGGGATGGATTCCCTATTCGCCTCATGGAGGCCCCTATCCCAATGATACCTTTGATGTGTGGGTCTATCCATGGAACCACACTACTTTTCATCTATTTCTAACCTAGTTAGATAAACATGATCTATATTTCCTCTATATACATAACCATAACAAGTTCTATCTCTCTAAATATAAGACCCTATGCCCTACATGATAAGGATGGGAAAACTACCCTACCCAAACTAAATTTTAAACTGAACTGAAATAGAAATTATTTTTCTTTTGGTTTTGTTTGTGGTGTATATTTAATTAACCATTATGGTTTTCATTTTTGTTTCAGTTCTAAACCAAACCACACATATTAAATAGAATCATCCCTATTTTAAAAAAATTAGTTTTCTATTGAATTAACCTAAGTATAAATTCAATAATCTATAACCTCTTTCATATTATATTTTTATCCACTATTGACGAACAAAATTTTAATTTTTATAATAGGTCAAGGTTAATATTATGACATTATATCGATTATTATGTATAAATTCTATTCAAACAAAACTGAAATGCAAATGGTGGTTTGGTATAGTTTTTAGTCAAAAATAATCCAAAAATATCAGTACCCACCCCTACTCCATGTGATCCCTATTTCATTGATCTTATAGAGTATGATCAAAAATACAGATACCTATGATGATGAGATCCTCATGACTATTATCAACTAATATATGATGATGACTTTGTATTGAGAAAACCTAGACTTGCTTAAGTACTAGACCATGCCTCCACTAGGAATTTCTTGATCACCAATACATTCTTCAAGACTCCAACATTGGTGGAAATAATAGATATATAACCCAATATCATATCTCTATATAGAGGCCCTTATTGAACTTATGAGATCATAGAAATTTATTATGTACTATATACAAGGAGTGCCTCATGAGGCCAGTTAACCATGAAACATGCCCATTGAAAATCATGTTACCCAGATGAAGGTACAGTGGATCCAGAACTATAACATCCTCAGCATCACTGGATAGTACTCCTTTTTAAACAATCCTTTAAATTTTATCTGAGGAAAAGTGGACTCATTGTGAGTATAAGTGTCAACACCCACCAACAGCTAGTTGCACTCTGAAGAAGATTTCATGTAATAATTACCATATAATTTTTGGGTGTTTAAACTATATATAATACAAGTATCATTAGATCCATCCAATCCTCTATTACCAAGGGATCGGTCTGAAAGTTTCACGTTAGAGTGGAATTGGTTATGGTAGTGCCCAAAAATGTTTTTCATCAATTTAAATAGATAATTCCCAATGGAATTGATGAAGAAACCCCATAATCATCTTAGTAAGATCATTTAAATTCAATTTATAATTAATCTAAAATAAAAATTAAGTTATTATGATAATACTTCTTATTTTTGATCAATCTGATTGGTTCTCTGATTGTATCATCATTGTGATAAAGAATCCAAACTATAATTCCTCAAGTGGTATCCACATGTACTCTATGAATCTACAAATGTCACTCTTGGTATTCTAAGTTCTATCATGTAGGAACCAAGTTCCATGTGATGTTCATCATTGATCACAATAATAAATATCTCTTGTTATATCTTGTTCTTAAGATGGATAAAGGAATATTTATCTCTTGGGATTGAGAGAATTATATAATTGTGTCATTATATATAACAACTCTAAATCATAGAAGTGATATAGAATGGAATATATAGTTAGTGTTAAATATTTGATAATTTCGCCAAGGCCTTTCATCAAATATTTTCTCTAATATATTATCTAGATTTATTGTTATTATTATTTATTATTATTCTATCACTTGATATGTGCATATTTAAATATTATTTTTTAATAAATAAAATAATAATTATTTAAATTATGTTAAATAAAATATATCATTCCCGTCAGGACCTTAAATCAACTCATTAATCCTCCTTAGAACTTATAAATCCTTGAACGATAAATATTAAAATAAATAAAAAATTATTCATTAACTAAAAAAATATTTATATTCAATAAAATTTTGAATAAATACCTATTTTAATATTCCTATAACTAAATAAATATCTATATTAATCTATTCACTATACCAAAGAATAAATATTTATTTATTTATTACCTTGTGAATAATAAAATAGATTAAATAAATATTATATTAAATGAACTTGAGAATAAATATTTGTTTAATATTCAACTCACCTATTCTAAATTGGGTTATCTGGTGATTAAATTTATGTGATGAAATTAACATGGATAATTATTATTCCACAATCCGAGAATAATATTTATAATTAATATTAAATTCATATAGAATTCAACTAACACTCTGGATACACTTAGTGTCTGTGACCCTCTAGGCATCTTTCTTGATGGTATTAAGTGAACATACCTATTGTAAAAGATTAACATCTAATAAAATGTCAATTCAATAATTGAGAAAGAATTTAAATTTGCATCAAAAATAACTTCTTATGGAATCTTATTATGTAATGTAATCCCTTTATCTTTATATCTCATCATATTGGTTTCATAATTGTTTCATTAACCTACCTGTTTGATTTATATTTATTTCACTCTCTGAAACAAACTTTTCAATGGAATACCACATCCATGAATTTAATCAAACAATTTTATTTCAATCAATGGGATATAGATTTGTTCTTAAATTAACTCATAAGGGAAAAATCAAATCTTGACATATTTAATTAATATCATATCACTTATGACGCACTCAACATATGCTGCCTTTCCATGAACATATTCCATTAGAATTTTGATTGATACATTAAAGTATGAAAATCATAATATATATTAATAATAATCTCAAATATAGTTTCCAATATACATTCTCATAGATAGGAATATCCAATGACACATATAACATATAAAATTTCAATTTGTGGTTTTGTCCTCACAACCTCCTCTCTTTGATATTTTAAAGTGAAAACTTCATGAGTAGAAGTCACAATGTCTTATGAGCCTCCTACACCGGACTGAAAATTCAATTTTTATTGATTTTCAAAATCAGCTTTTTGGTTGAGTCGTAACCCACATACCACGCGGGAACCGAATGAAGGGTGAAAAAATTCAAAATTCAAACTCCAAAAACCAAAGCAGTACAGGACATGAGAAGATCAAGTTCCAAGATCTCATTAGCCAAAAAACCGTCACTAGCCATCAACCAGATCATCACTGACATCGTCGACACCACTGTCATCAAGCCATCGTCACCACTGGCAACCCAGAACGCCGTCGTCACCACTGGCAACCCAGAACGCCGTCGTCACCACTGGAAACCCAAGCGCCTAAAACACAACAGAAACGTCGTCGTCTTCCATATCGTCGCCGTCATCATCGCAGTTCAAAACACCATCAAAATCAGTCGGAGCCTCCATAAAACAAAAACACCCTTTCATCATCATACCCCAGAAAACAAGAATCAACCACACCGCCAATACAGGGAAAGCACACCACATCAAACCGCAATAATCAGTGGCACTGCACCACCGTGAAGAAACTGAAGGCCACCACTAAGATCAAACATGAACCAAAATAAACCACAAATACAAAACACAAAACGGAACCATCACCGAACAACCTTCGTAGAAGAACCCAACATGCATTAACTGAAAATAGGGGAAGAAATCTGAAGGAAAACAGGGAACCAAAAAAAGAGGAGCAAGTGACCCAGCAGCGCCTTGAGATCCGTCGACGCTGAACCGTACAACCCAAAACCTCCTTGAACCACCGCTCCATATCCAACCTAGAGAGGAGTCGAGGAATAGAAGGTCAGAGCCGCGGTAAGGGTGATTGAAGGCATCCGCAGCAGATAACCAGTGTGGCATCCTGAGAACCTCATTGCAGAAGATGTCATCGTCATGAAAGAAAAGGAACCCAAGCATCTTCAACAGAGCGAATAAACAGGACCGAAAGAAAGACAGAGGCACGGACAAGTCAAGAAAGCAACACAGGTGGAATAAACCAAGTAGAGCCTCACCATTTTGAGGGAGAACCATCACCGAAGGAGGAGAAACCCTAAAATATAGTGAGGGAGATGCGAGAGCGTCGAAGACCAGAGAAGAGTGGGGGAGAACTGTCACGACCCATCCTCAGGGCCTGTGCCGTGACTACCCCAAGCCCAAGTTCCAAAGGCCAGGGGCTGGCGACTAGCACCAAGGCATAAATCCTGGTAAAAAGGGAAGGCATTGCCTTTGTAAAGTAAACAAACACCACAGAGTAAACAAGCAGTAGAAGTAAATACTAAGTAAAAGCTTGTACAAGAGTGAAGTGCCGAAAAGTAAGTGGGCCAGTATACAAACCCAAACTGAAATTAAAGTACAACTCGAAAAGGAAAACAGCAACTGAAAGGTAAAGTTTCAACGACCAACTATCCACTGGATATCCCACCTGAAGGGTGGGTACATGAAGCCTCCACTGCTCCTCAGGTCTAGCCGACCACTCCGAGTACGTCCCGCCCAGTGGTCCACCTCCAGGTACTGTCCTGCTCTACAAGCCCCCACCACGATTAGCGTTGTCCGTCGTCTGTAACCAACACAACGTAGTGCGGGCATAGCCCGTGCAGGGGTGAGTATAAGCTACTCAGTAGGGACCCCAAGACCCCAAAGGTCTCCCAGAATCTACAAAGGATAATCCACAAAGGAAAGATACAATCACGAAGTAACATCCGACACTACTTAGGTATATTCCCATACATATACCTAAGTCATCAATTCTCATTCAGCTCCAACATCCGATCCCAAGTACAACCCAATCCACATAGGAAAGTAAAATGTAAATCCACATAGGATAGCACAACACAATCCACACAGGAAAGTAAAACATGATTCAGCTCACACAGGTATACTTCTTCGAAAGACGATAGAGATGATCACTGATCCATCTAAGTCGTCGGACCCACAAAGGATCGATAGGTACTAACCCCCGCAATGACCCACACAGGGTCAGTAGGAAACTAACCCCCGCAATGACCCACATAGGATTGGACCCACACAGGATCTGTAGGCGCTGGCTCACACAGAACCGATGAGCACTGAACCAAATAGGATCGGACCCACACGGGATTGGTAGCACTGATCCACACAGGATCACTGAGTGTTGTAGTCGTCATCGTCGAATCCACTGCGGATATCTGCACAGTCGTCGTCGCAGTCACAGTAGCAGTCGCAGCCAGCTCTAGGGTTCCCGCACACAGCAAGCTTGTTCGGGAGGGTCTGCTCCACGAGCTGAGAGGCCGATACATAAACTGACACAAAGTCCAGAGTTTATGTATCCAAAAGTTCTGTATCGTCAACAGGAACTCAACGTCGCAGACGGCGTGTCAATCGGATGCCCGGTCTGAGAGTTATTGGCTTTTTCATCCCAAGGGCCCGGTTGGTTTTTAAGGCAAAACCAACACGACCGTACTCCACCTGCGTCTAAACCTCGGGCGGAGTAAGGAAAAAGATCTGTCTCACTTACAGGAATCCAACAAAGTCGACGGCACGTCAATCGGACGTCTGAAGCTCAAGATATGAGTGTTTCCACTCCGAGGGCCCGGTTGGTTTTGTGTACGAACCAACCCAGCCGAACTCAAAGTAATCCAAATCCTTGAGTGCGATTTACCAAAACGACCATATCGATTCAAGGATCGCATCTCAACTGACGGTACATCGATCGGAAATCTGTAGCCCAAGTTATGGGCAAAAGACCGAAAACGGTCTGAAAAAGGTCCGAAAACGGGGGTTTCGGGCCCGGACCGACCCAGCCCGAGACCCCCCGGTCGGCCCGGGCCGTGTCGACCCGCCCGAGGTCCGGGTCGGCCCAGCCCAGCGTGGCCCGGCCTGGGCACAGCGCGCTCAGCACGCTGGCCAGCTCGGCCAACGGCCGGGCCATTTTGGCAAGGGGGGGCGCCTGCCCCCTGGTGTAACCGCGCCCCCTCCGCCGCGGCCCCGCTCCGGCCGTGGAGTCATCGGTTTTCTTTGACGCGGCATGACAGCATCGCGTTCTTGATCAAATTCATGGCGTGGCGTGACGGCGTCATGTATTACTTGTCGTGCGATTCCCGCGTGGTGCGACGGCACCACGCCATTCCGTTCCATCCACAAGGAATCAAACAAGGATAAAGGAGGAGGGTCGACCGTGTTTGTGAGGTCCGGCCCCCTCTTGTTAATCGTTATCATTTAGTCGTTTATCCACGAAGAATGACAAACTAGAATTCATGAACGGAAAATAATTAATTAAAATAAACCCCTACCTTGATAAAAGAGAAGACGAACGTCGGCGTCGCGAAGCGAGGATTCGAAGACGTTGACGGAGCTTTCATCACGGAAAACCGTCACAAAAAGAGACGTCATGGAAGAAAAACGTCGTGGAAGAAGACGTCGCGTCGCAGGTCGGTGTCGCGGAAGACAGTCTCCGAGGGCTTGGTGCTCCATGTCGGAGATAGTTCGTTCTTCGTGTTCTTCGTCAAAGAAGAAGATGTTCTTCCCAAAATATCTCAACGAAAAAACTCTATCAACAAAATAAAATAAGTTCCTTTCTTATTTTATTAAAACAACAATCCTTTTGAAATTCAAGGGTTTGAATTTCAAAAACTTACATTAAACTCACAACATTAAATCCATAAGTTTGATAAACTTAAGTTAACAAAATTTAATGGGAGTTGAGGGGGGTTAGAGGATATTAAGGGGTGGGGTTCTTGTGAGCCCCACCACCCTCATAACCTCCCAAGGGAGGTTGGGTGGTTACCCAACTTCCATCCAAAGGATTAAACACTTAGAGTAAAAAAATAAAAATTGTAGAATAATTATAAAATAAACTTCCGCAATTTTTATCATCAACTCTCGTGAAAACGCAACTCTGGAACAGGTGTTCCTAAGAAATTACTGGCGCTACGGTTCCATCGGTGCCCTCGGAATTCGATTCCGAGCACCGGTTCAAAATTTAGAAATTCACGCTCGTTCGTTCACTGAACGTACCCGAGCTAAACTTCCGTTAAAAATTACGGGCACACCGGGCCTCGGAATCAGGTGACGTCTGAAACTGTGTTCTTGTAAAATCCCAAAGAAAATTAAGAAAAAAATTTCCTTGAATTTTACGGGTCTTTACAAGAACCATCTCCGAAGTAGGAGAAACATTAGAAGAGGGAGAGGGAGATGCGAGAGCACTAAAGACAAGGGGAAAGAGAGGGAGAACCAGTGCCGAAGGTGGAGAAACCCTAGGAGACGGTGAGGAATATGCGAGAGCACCGGGAGAGAACGAGCCTCCTACACTTAATAGTCAAAGATCAACTCATTATATAATGTAACTACTACAACATTTCTATGTAAAACATACTTGAAGTACATTTTAACTTTAATATTATGAATAATAACAATCATCATGTGATTATATATTTATTAATATTACGGTAATTAAGAATAAAAAGTCAAAACCAACTCCAATAGACTCCCACTTACACCTGATCCAACATATAATAACTTTTAATCCAATATATCTCAAATTATATTCATGATTCTACTCAGATTATGATTTAGTCAACAGGCCCACCACATTCTATTTTGTGACTACTATGTTTACTATAACCTCACCCCTTTAAGAAAAATACCTCATGATATGATACTTCTGAAGTATATTTTTCATATGTTGATGTGATCTAGGATCCTTGGCTAGAACCACTATTTTATTATTATCACAATACAGAGTGATAGCATCCTTACATATTGGAACCACATCAAGTTCCTAGAAAAAATTGCATATATACACTACTTCTTTATCCATATTAGAAGTCACAATTATAACATCCCAGAACCCTCACTCCAAAATCTGATACTAAATTCATAAACTTTACATTTTCATTTTTGATACCGAATAAGGTGAACTGATTTTCACTAAAAAAAAGTTACAACATCAAAAATAAATATTGGATAACTTACATACCCATGGATATTTTAGGTTTATAGTTTTAGAGAATTATAACCAAATCATATCAACTAAAATTGATAAACAACTAGTTAATAAATAATAACACCATCTCCCGTTATACCAATATTTCCTTATTTCACATTATCTCGTCAACATCATCCATATGAAATCCCTTCTATACATAATTAATTCAACCTTGTTATTTATAACTTGGGGAAAAGGATACATAAGAATGGTGACATAAAATGCTCAGTAAGTGTAGACATGAACATTAGTAATTGAGTGTCATCAAAGAGTATAAGAAGTGCATGAGGGTATGATGAAATAATCAGATTACATGAGTGAATCATAAAATAAATCATACCCATCAATACCTAGATAATTAAATATGAAATCATGGTAAAGAAAAGTGTCATCAGAATAAATAATCACAATCCATGTCATATCCATCTTTTTAATAAGAAATATTATAAACCCATAACAATCAATTAAAATACATTTTCAATAACTTGGAGAATCGTATTCCTAAAAACCATTCAAAACCCTTTTAATTGGAATAATAATATATCTCATTTCCAATATAATCATTACATAATGCATTGAAGTGTTATCTAGGTGCACCTATCATTTAATCTATGACAAGCACACCTAGTGCTATCTGGGTCACCCAGTTGTATAATTTTTAATAAGATAACCTCGCACTATTTGGGATTCCCTATCATATAAGCTATAACAACATCACCCAGTGCTATCTGGGATATGCCATTGTATAATTTTTATCGAGCTCACCCAGTTCTACCTGTTTCTCCCCATCATATAATATGTCTAACAACCAGAACATGAATAACATACAATGATATTTCCTTATAAAACTCATAGAAAGAATCATAATTTCTTTTAAAACTTGATTAATCCCTATGAAATAAATGGTTTCCATAACAATCTCTTTGAAACATGATTAACCTATGGTAAGTAAATGGGTTTCATAAAAATATCTTTGAAACATGATTAACATGTTGAAAATGAATATATTTCATAATAATCTTTGTGAAATAATCATCATACATCTAGAGAAATAATGAGGATGTTATCATTAAAAAATATCCCCAATGAATCATAAGTTAAAAAAATATTGGTGGAATTTGATGAATGGAAATACCATTAAAATATCATTAAAAAAATTATTGAGGAAAATATCCTTTTCATTTTAAAATTTAGTTTTTAAAACATAAAACATTTTAAAAATCATTTTCTTTGAAGACAACTTTTAAAAGAAATTAATTTCTCGATTATTAAGAAAAAAATTATTTAAAACTAACCATTTAAAGTTGAAAAATTATCTTTAAATAAATTATGGTCATGTCAGTGGGTAATTTTATACATAACATAAATAACATTCCTTTTACACAGAAAAATGGTTAGAAAAGTGCCATTTTCGGGAGGTGAAAAGAATATTACATTGAAAACCTTTTTAAAAAAATGGAAAAAAATATTAAATTAATCATTGTGAAAATGTTAAAAATATTTTGGATATAAAAATAGAAAACGTGTTTTTGGAAGAAAACAAATTTCTTATCAAATAGAGAATTAAAGTTGGATTTTATTTAAACCATTTTCTCAAATATTCTAAGTAAAAAATAGTGTAAAATGGTACTATTAAGTTAAAATGTATTTTATAATAAGGTTATAATACAATTCTTGAGTATATTAATATATGTATCATAATTTCTCATCATTTCAAGCATAATCATAAACAATCCGGATAAACAGTGATATTGTAACATAAGACTCTTACCACTTTGGTAACTTTGAATTGTAATTCCCATGAAATAATATTATAAAATTAAAATTATATTATCATTAAAAAATTATATTCATGATAAAACATTTAAAAGAAAAATTATATAAACCTCATAAAAGAAGATAGGTGTACAACATAACATATGTCTCAAACAAAGTAAATTTACACAAAAATATCTTACTGATTTGGTAACTATGAAACTATAACCCAATGAAAGAGAGATCCTAAAATGGATATGTAAATCCACATAATTTTAAGTATAATAATCATAAAATACATTTGTGGGTATTACAAACACCACACAACAAAAAACAATAAGTGGTTAATATGGCATATATCTCACAGAAATAAAAGTGAGATGAGAAAAACCCTTACCTTGAATCTGACTTGTCACGTTTGTCTTTATATTCCTAAATAATAATATTATTTAAATTATTTAATAAATGTATAAAATTTTTAAATCCTATTATTAATTTTAATTCGCTTATTAACATGTTATATATAATTACTTAATCAATTATGTTTACATCGGATATTTTGACCATATTCGTCTTATGTGTCAAAAATGACATTTGTTGGTTGACTATGGTCAAAGAGGTAATTATTTAAACATATAAATAATAATCACCATGACATAATTATCATATTTATACATTAAATATTCTTTTTAACCCTATAATTAAATATGATTATAAAAAATAAACTAACGTTACGATCATGGAGACGATAGGTCATACGTACACATGAGTAATGTTTCCATTTTTCAATGATTATTATAGAAAAAAGATAAGTAATATTTTATATTTATAAAATATTAATAATATCATAAATAAAAAAAATTATATATACTTATATATATCATTCCTATGATGTGGTGGTGAAAAAAGGAATCACATCTCTTTGAGAAGGCAGTAGTCCACATGTCCCCGAATGATGTTATCATTTTTTTATAGTGTGTAAAAAGGTAAAAATGAAATAATATATTATATTTATAGAGTTATAAATACGTCATAAAGATAATAAATATTTCATTTATATCATATATATATCGTCTTTACCATTATTACTTTCCATGTAACGCATTTTTGAAAAATAAATCACATCGCTTCATAAGATGGTAGTCTATCGTACACACGAGCGACATTATTATAACCCTTACAGAATGGAATGTAAAAGTTTATATATTATATAATGACTCAATAAGTATAATTATGTTATAAATATCATATTTAAACTTTATATTCATCATCATACCCAACCGTGATAGATGGTAATGGAAAATAAAGCATATCGTTTCATGAGGGAGTAGTGTGCCGTACACACAAATGATGATTTCGTAACATATTTGATGGACTTTTTTGTGTTTATAATTAATAAAAACAACATAAAAACATTTAATTATATTTAATATAATTATTTTATTATATAATCATGTTATATGGATAATTTATGGGGTGTATAAAGAAACAAAACAAAAATTCTCTTTGATTAATGTTACATCTTCTTCGGGAAACTCCTTTTAGTTTGCTCCAAATACCTTCCTAGGTTGGATTTATACCCAAATTAAGGAATATAGTATGATATTATGGAATATTATAAGTGATTTTACGAGGGTTTTTATGATCCAAATTGATTTATAGTTATGTATTAGTCACGGGAGTGAGTTCCCTTTAATAGCTAAGGAGGAGTGACATTTTTTGTAAATACCCCAAATAATTCACTTTTCAGAGGTAAATATTACCTAAATTGGATCCAATATTGATAATTAATTGTTTTTATGGATTTAATGGTCTATAATCACCTCCAAAACGCAATAAAACACATGTTTAAAACATTTTGTTACTTAACTCCTAAGTTTCCTTATTTTTTCATTTTGGTTTTCCATTCCAGTAACTAATATTCTAACATATGTAATTTATCCATTAAGACTAAATTAATTTAAATATTATTATATAAATTTCTCAAACTGATTAAAGTTTTTAAATCTAATTTATGAAATAAAAATTCTTTGTGTGTTGAAAATTAATTTTAACACAAGCGCATGTAATGTACAAAAATACCCTTTTAACCTTTACCATGCTAACAAAGTTTTTCACTATTTAGATATCAATATAGTCATTATAAAATAATAATTGGAACATGAATAGAAAATTTTAGATATTTTTTAACATTTAAAAAACACTTATAATTATATAGTATTTTTAGTAATTTTAAATAATTTCATGAAATATAATTTATTACAAAATAACAATAATGTCAATTTTGACATTATTCATTTAATTTGAATTTAAAAAAAATAAAGAAAATGATGGAATTATAATATTTTATTCTCACACATGTGTGACATTATATATTCATTTACAAGATTAATGGAAAAAAAATATTCATTCAATTTACTAAATTTTTAATATTTTTAGTATCATTTATTTTAGTTCATTATTAACTAAAAAATTACTACATTGGAGTTTCTTAAGTATTTCAAGTAATTAATTAATCTATAAAAATTTTAAATTAATTATAATGATATAAAAAACACATTTATCTTTATAAATAAATTTTGTAACCTGACCTATATTTTTTTGGTTCCTGTCCCAAAGCTTTATATAAATTTAAAGGAAAACAATTCTCTTTTTTGTCTTTTTCTTTACTTAATTTATTGTATAGAATAGATTCATGGAAACGTGTCATAAAACTCATAAGAATATATAATAATATCATAATGGTATAAATATGGCCAAAAATTTGTGTTTGAAAAATTTTTAGTTTATTTTAACCCTTAATTTTAAAGTTTAATCCCTCAATAAACTCATTTTTACATTAATTATTGCGAATATTTTAAACTATTTTCTATAATAATTATCGTCAAAATTTAAGTTGGACTTATTAGACACTATAAATTATGATGATTCAAAATATTTAATCCATTTTTTTAATTCAATTCATAGAAGTGAAAATAATTAATTTAATATTGATCCCACAGATGTGATGAGGCAGTAGGTTTTTAAGAAGAATGTTTTTTTCATAAAAGATGATTCAATATTAACTCTATAACTAACACTAATAATTACGTGAAACCCAATTAAAATTTTCTAATATATATTCTATAAATTTCATTAAAAACATTTCCCATTAGCTATTATTTTAATTAATTAAAATGGAGAAACATTATGCATTTTAAAAGGGTTTTTAGAAAATCCATTTTTAATCCAAAAAAAACTTATACTAAAAACCAATATAAAGTTCATTTAAAGTAATTAAGTGTATTAAATATAACTAAAAATTATTTTGTTACTTAATAAAATATTCAAAACATATTTTTAATTTTAAATTAAATAATTTTTTGAAATGAAAATACTTTTTAAAAAATCAGTATTTTTCAATATTCACTACAAAATCAGTATTTTCAAAAATCCAAAAATTTCACCCAAAGTAAATTTTGATATTAAGATTCCAAAAATGAAGTAAATTTTAAAAATATATATATAATTTAAAAATTTTGGTTATAATATTTTTTCATGAAAATAAATAAAAATCATTTTTTGAGGATAACATATTTTTGAAGATTAGAATCACTTTACTAAAAATTTATTGATTATTTACTGGAAATTTATCAGTAATTTATATTTAGTAAGATATATATATATATATATATATATATATATCATAATGTGGTTTAAATTATTCATAGCCTATAATTTAATGGAAGGTTTATAATGGTAATATATATCTTGGGTTGTTTAAGTTTAGTGTTGTGTGTTGAATACGCTATCAAACATTAAAATATCAGGAATGCGTATAATGAAAGATAAACTACATTTTGCGTGTAATTAAATCTTAATGTATTGTTTTATATAATGCAAGATAAACTTATTTTTTTGTGTCCTTTATGTTATCGGATAAAATTTTCTCCTTTTAAAATCTTGGGGTGTTACATCCCCCATAATAAATTACATCCTCACAATTTAAAATTTATATCGATAATCAAATGATGAATATTTGAAAATAATTTTTTGTAAAATGACATTTTAACAATGGTTAATAAAATACCTTCTTGATAAGAGAGAAAATGATTTATGAAGGTCATCAGGAATGACACATAACTAGATTTCTGAATATTATAACATAGCTGGGAATAAAGAAAAATCATAAATAATTATGGATAATGATTGAGGTAATTTCTCACAAGAAATTTAATGGTCAATAAAAGGTTATGGGCTTAAAAAAATTTGTAATGATCTAAAATACCATCAATTCATTATAATTGAAATTTCTAGGATAATAATTTTTTTCAAGGTCCTTTTACTATAATTGAGGAATTATCCTACCATCTATACTAATATAATATGAAAATATACTTACGTGATGAGTATAATTTAATCCTTTAATAAATTTCCACCACAATCTCACCTTTTTATCCAATGATGAGTATTCAGGATGAATATTTCATTCCTAAAGCACAAAAATCAAATTTTAAAGACCACATAACTATAAAAGGGATAATAAGATATCGCTCCTATCATTAAACATTAACCAAAACCAAAATGGTTAGCACATGGTAAGATAATTACTAAAATGAATAAATCTTTATACATCGTTCTAAAATTTTATATAGTAATACCCAAAGTTCAAACCAAGTCATTCCATGAATTATTATCCTTAAAATTCTTCCATTATTTCATGACTAAGTTCTAAACCCAAAGATTATAAGGATTCAATCATATATTCTTACAAGATAATTCAATTGTAATTATCAAAGAAAATATCATATTTTTCTGAAATAAACGTAATCTTTACATGTGAAAAATTCAAAACTAACTAGGACAACACATAATCCAGTGGTAGGCATGAAACACTTATCGTCTTTCGGTCATGGGTTCAAGCCCCACCGCCTTATCGGATGTGACCGATTTTCACCCAGAATACAATTTATTCCTTTTTTCCTTTCAACATGAAAAATAATTCCTCCCTAAATTACACTCCATGTTGATCCTAGGGGTTAAAATACCTTAACCCAAGAACACCTCTCCAAAAATGTCAATAATCACATTAATATCTCATCTCTTAAAACCTCAATGGGGTGTTTAAGACTATAAACTTATGATCATCCATAATATTATAGACCTATGATGGTATCCATACCTTTTAAGATAACCTGACATTAAAACATCCTAATATCAAAAGTTATCTAAACTCTTATCTGATACCAACTACTATATCCCATAACCTACACTCCTAAATTTGGTGCTAAATTCACAAAATTTACATTTTTAGCTTTAATACCAAAGAAGGTGGACCAATTTTCACTAATAAAAATTTAAAATTTCAAAAAAATATTCAATCACTTAAATAACCATGGACCTTTTAGTTTTATAGTTTTAGAGAATTATTATCAAGTCATATCAAATTAGATTCATAAAAAACTGGTTTATATATGTGAAACTTTTCTCTTATTATACCCATTTTTTATTCTTTCACATTAGGTTGTCAAAATCATCCATATGAAATAACTTCTAGACATAATTCATTCAACATAATTATTTATAACCTAGGGAAAAGGAAACATAAGAAGAGTGAGATCAAAATCTCATTAAGATTAGACATAATTATTAGTAATTGAATTTCATCAATGAGAATAAGAAGTGTATAATGGTATGTCGACATAATCATAGTGCATGATATGATCATAAAAGAAATTATACACATAAATATCTAGATATTAAAATATGAAAACATGATAAAGTAAAGAGACATCAGAATCAATAATCATTAGCCATGCGATACCCATCTTCATCATACGAAACATTATAAACCCATAACAAGAAAATAAAACCATTTTTAGTAACTTGGAGCATCACATTCATAAAATCATTTCAAATATATTTTAATTGGAATAACCGTATGGATTAATTTAAATATAATCATTACCCAATTCATTGAATCACTATATGGGATCACTCATCATATAAGCTATAACAGGCTAACCTGGTGTTATCTGGTCCACCCCATCATATAAGTTGTAATGTGCTCACTCGGAGATATATTGGTTTCCCATCATATAAGTTGTAATGGGTCACTCATAAATATCTGGTATTCCCCCATTGCATAATCTATAATGGGCTCACTTTGAGCTATCTATGTTTCCCCATTGTATAAGATGTCCAGGAACAAAAACATGAATAAAGTATATAGAAATTTCATCATAAAACTCATAGAAACAATAATTATTCATCTTATAACTTGATTAAACTATATAAATGAAATGTTTTCCATAAATAATATCTTTGAAAAATGATTAAATCATGGTAAATAAATTAATTTAATAACAATATCTTTGAAACAAGATTATCTCTTTGCAAATAAACAGGTTTCATAACAATCTTTTTGAAAAAAATATGATACATCTAGAGGAAGAATGAAGATGTTGTCATTAAAAAATATACCCAATGGATCATAAGTAACAACAAGGTGTTTTGACATAGATGAAAATAAATACTATTAAAATATCCTTAAAAACATTCTTGATGAAAATATCCTTTTCATTTTGAATATCAATTTTTAAAAAATAAAACATTTTGAAATTATTTTCTTTTATAACTAATTTTAGAAACTTTTAATTTCTAGAATATTGAGAAATTTTTTTTAAAAAAATAAACTTGTAAACAATCAAATTAAAATTCAAAGAAATGATTGTCATGTTGTTAGGTAATTTTGTACATGTTGTAAAGAATATTCCTTTTGCGCAGTAAGAAGGTTAGAAAAGTGTGTTGTTTAGAAAGCATCAAGAAGATTCCTTTGAAAAAAAATTGAAAATATATAAAATGGGTAAAATTTTATTTAATAAATCATATTTAAAAGGTTAAAAATATTTTTAAAACATTTTTAGAAAACATGTTTTGGAAGAAAACAGATTTTTGACTAAAGATCGAAGTAAAGTCATGTTTTCTTAAAAACATTTTTAAATTATTATAAGTAACATAGAGTGAGAAAATCTTATTTTTACATAAAAATATCTTTAATAGCCATAATAGAATAAAATTAATTAGTTTCTTAAGAGTTGGATCATAAGGGCTCGTCATTGGAAGCATAATCGTAAACAATCACGATAAACGATGAGATTGTAACATAAGACTTTTACCACTTTGGTAACTTTTAATCGTAATCCCCATGAAAGAATATCATTAAATGGAACTTATATTATCATGAAAATAAGGATATTAATGATATAAAAATAAATTAATTATTTATTACATTTATAACATTTTCCAAGTTTATGATTGCTTTTATTTTACTTATTAACATGATATATGTAGTTACTTAATCAATTAAATTTACATCGGATGTTTCACTACTAGAATTCTTGGATATATCAATGGTTCAAAACCATTGTTATAGGATAAAAAATTATTGGTATATATGATAAAATGGTTCTTTGAACCATTTTCTAATTGGATATTTTTATAGGCCTATACTAATGGTTTTTATTGAACCATTGATATAGGGATACTGGAATTTTATTATGTAAATTTTTTTATGGAAATATTGGTATAAATCTATACCAAAGGTTTCAAACCATTTTTATAAAACTATAACAATGGTTTTAACTATTGATATATTTCTATACCAATGGTTCCATCAAAACCATTGGTATAAACCCCCTGTGATTCCACAACTAGCAGCACCCCCACCCTACCCAAACAGCCACTAGAAATCACAAAAACACCACACCTTGTTCAATTACATGAAAAAAACATCATAAACCAATATAAAAAAATGATAACATAATAAAATAATTAATGCATTCAACCATTGATAACAAACATTCAAAAAATCACAATTATTCATTCAAAACTAATCTTCAAAAATAAAATTTCATAAATATCAATAAAAATATAAAGGATAAATTTGTCTCTTATCACCATCATCATTTTAATCCTCATTGTAATCACCTCTATCATCCTCTCCATCATCCTCACCATCATTATCATCGTCATCCTTACTACCATCCTCACCATCATCTTCACCACCATTCGTTTAATTTCCATCGTCATTTCTTGGAATGTCATCATCCCGACCACCAGAAGTACCACTGCCTGATGCACTATATAATGTATGCATCATAAATATATATTAATCACAAGACATTATGGAATATAGTAGAATAGATGTGAATAATACTACCACAAATTTTATAAATTCTTTATTGGCTATTTGATTTAGTTAACGCTCTTGTATGACTATTTGTTTGGCCACTTCTACCACGGTCTGAGCCTGTGCTTCCAATGCATTAAAATTTTCCAACTCGAGGATACTAGAACTGGAACCTACAGTGTGCCAATATCTATTCAGGTAAATACTCTTCTCTAGTTGACAGTGTACTTTATTATGGTTTCATCCCCCAAAACCTGATGCAAATGATCATTTGGCCTAAGGTTTCCTGATTCATGCTCATCAAGGGAATCCAAATAACACTTGTTAGGTCTAAAAGGGGCTTAGATACCCTGATAGGGGGTTGAATTAGGGTATGTATATTCCTTTCAAAATTATTCCTTCCCTAATAGATCTTGAACACTTTATTATAAGGGTCAATTTTTTTCTCTTTAGTGTTTATATTGATCTTATCCTTTACAAATTTATCTGATGTTGATACATAGAAAGTAAAGAAGAAAATAAAACACAAGGACACACAAATTTTTACTTGATTCACCCTCACTGGGCTACATATAAGGATAATACAATAGAAATATTCCTATGTACCAAATGAACTAAGTCTCTATTCAAAAATAAAAGGTTCAGGCTATATTAAATCTATACACCGGATCACTGCCTTTACAATTTTTATGGGAAAATCACTACTTTCTTGAGGGTCACTCCCTAAATATCTTCCAATTACTCACTACCAGTGGAAAGGATAACTTTATTTCTCTTCCTTTGCTAACTAAAATGGAAAGTATCCACACACAATTTATGGACATGTAGTTCTCGCACAGTTTATGGACATGTAGGTTCCTTCATTATCTCTAATGAATGCATCATCAACTGTATGTAGATGATCTATTGAATCTATTTATGGGTTTCTCCTTCACTTCTATGAAAACACTTGGATTCAAAACTTTCACTTTCTAAAAAACTAGAACCGACTTCTATTTGTTGTAGACACAGTAATTACCTCCTCTTTGGAAAGATCTTCAATTGATTCCAAGTCTTTCTTTCACTAATTTGAATGTACAAGTGAATAAAATCCTTATAAAAGTATAGTTGAATAGTGTGGATTCTCTATGTTCTTATTCTCCTTAAAAATTCAGATATGACAATGATACTACTCACTGGTAAATTTAAGTGTTTATATCCTTGTGCAATATTCTATTACGATACCCCTATGTGATACCCTAGAATGTATCCTCTTTCGTGATATCCTAGAGTGTATACTCTATTTCAAGTCCCTGGAATGATACCCTAGTGCGAAACCCTGGCATGAGTTCCTGGTATAGTTCCATTACATGACTCTGATTTCTTGTTGAACACGAGTTCCAAGTGCGAGACCGCTTTCTCTCTTTATGTGAGTCCCAGGTACAATATCACTTTCACAAAGCCTTTTGTACGAGACCCTTCTATGAGTAAGATTTCGCACATTGAGATAGTTCTTGGTGTGAGACTTATTTACAAAAGACCTTGTTCAGATCAACCACAACACTTATGTGATGTCAATATCATATACTTATTTACGAGACCTCTCTATGAAGCTCTTTCAAGAGATCTCTCCCAAAGACTCCTTCCAGGATGATTCTTTAGATCAGTCTTTTAAGTATAAATTTTTCAATATTTAAGGATGGTTTAGGGGTATATATTGGCATAAATCCACCACCTTAATCTCTAAAATTCATGGAAAATCATCCACCTCATTCGCATCATTCTCTATGCAAGATCCGGGTGCGAGATCTTCTCATGCTTTGCGTGAGATCTGAGATCGAGTCATCTTTTAACATTCATGCTTTGCAAGATTCCTTGGTGTGAATTAACTCTTTGTGTGAGACATTGGTGTATTTTTGTATTAATACTTTCTATGAGATCTATGTGTGATTACTAAATACATTCATACACTTCACGATATCTTTAATGATCAAGAGATTCTATATCATTTCCATATTTTTTCTTTATCTTCATGCAATTTCATGAGTCCCAATTGTGAGTCCAATTTTCATTTTACACAAGATTTTGTCACAATATCCAAATAAAATCATGATTGCTACATAAGATCCCTTCTTGATATCTAAATACAATCATGAGTTATAAACTAGATCCCACTACAAGACTCAAAGGCAATCATGAGCACTACGTGATATCCCACTGTGAGACTCAAAGACAATCACATGCTTCAAGAGATTCCATCATGATATCAAAATTAAATCTTGTTATTATTAGTGTTGTTTTCTTACAATGATTTTGGTGTTCCATTGCATGTTCCAAATAAAACTATGAGTTATTGCGGAAGATCACACTAGTATTTTCACTTTGTGTGAGATCAGGTTCAGTATTCGCTCTTTTCACAGGTTCAGATTCATAATTCATGCTCTACAAGTTCAAAAATTCATGTTAACTCTTTATAACTTCTTTGAAAACCATCCTTCCTCGAAAACCTCTAACCTTTTGAACAAACACAATTAAAACAAAATCACCATCATGGAGGATTTTTCCCTAACAATCTCCCTCTTTGGGTTTCTTAACAACTCTTCACATTTTTATACCATAATAAATATTTTTCCATTTTCCACAAACATTAGTTTCTTATGATTATGATAGAGATCATATAATTACTCAAAAAAAACTCTAGGAATACATAAGCCATGCTCTATGTGAGAAAAAATAGTAATATACAAAGTTCATCAATGAATCACTTCATTCCAAAACCCACTCAACTGCTTTCATCACGAACCTCATCCATTGTGATATATAATATTTGATAGATTTTCTTTACAATAGACATATTTAAATCTCTCCCTACTTCACTAATCCCCCTATTAGATTCTCCCCCTATCTTGATTAAATACATTTATCCCTTTTATAGCCACAATTTCTCCCAAATTGTTAATGAACCTGAAGGTTACTTCGTTGTGGTCTCCAATAGGATAAATAACACAGATCATCATATTAAGAAAAACACATTATACCTTAGGGAGAGGGGTACCACATACACACTTTTTCAAGTGTGGGGAGTTGATTTAACTCTAATATCTAATCAATGGTGGTGAAATGCTTCTTTGGGGAATTCCTTTTTCAGAATTTATGCAACATGTAGTTATGTAGGTACATACTCCAACTTCAAAATCCCTTGCTCCACCTTCTCCATGATAAAGTGATACATGATTTCAATGTACTTTTTCCTTGAGTGATGGACTGGATTTTTTTATCAGATTTATATAAAATGAATTATATCAATGGATTTTGATCGAAGACTTCACTAAAACTCTCATATCATCAAACTGCTACTTCATCCAGAATAATCGGGTACACGCTTGAGTGGTTGCAATGTATTAAGATTTTTTAGTTATTAATGAAATGAAATTTTGTTTTTTTTAGATGAGAAATAAAAAATACACCAAGATAGAATGCACCACATGACATTGATATTATATCATCTCCTGATCATGTCTAATCTGTATCTATGTAGCCCAATAACTCTTGATGAGATTTTCATTGTACATAAAACTGAAATCCACCATACCATTGATATAAGAAAGTATTATTTTCACTAAAATAAATTAATTTTCCTTGGGATTTATTTGATAATGTGATTCTTGGAATGTCTAAAAACAATATCATTTCTTTTCACTATCAATTACAATATAATACCTATGATTTGGCTATCTTTTGTGACATTAACTGTATTGCCTTCATCATCCTATGATAGTTTCATCCAAGTAGACACTAGAGTCATCATCTTCTTGGAATTATCTATGCCAAATATTCTTAAAACCTCTTTTACATATTTATATTCTGAAATTAAGGTGTCATTATTTCCTTGTGTAACTTGGAAATCAAGGGAAAACATCAGTTCACCAATCATTGGCATTTTGAACTCACTTTTCATGAATCCTGCAAACTGATTTCACTACACTTCATCTAATCAACCAAATATTATATCATCAACATATACCATCACCATAATCCTTTGATTTATCTCATTTTTCACATATAGAATGTAATCAACTCTACTACATTAAAAACAAACATATTAAAAAACTAATCTAATCTTGAATATCATGCTCTTTGTGATTTATTTAACCCATATAGATCCTTATTTATCCAAAAAACGTTGTTTTCATATTCATGAATAAGAAAACCATATGGATACTAAATATAAACTTATTCTTATAGATCCCCATTTAGAAATACTTACTTCACTTCCATCTGGAAAACTTTATACCTTATTTGCACTGTTATGGCCAAGAATAATCTAATTGTCTCTAGTATCACAATAGGTGAAAATGTTTTATCAACATCAATACCCTCTATTTGGGAGTACCATTTTAACACTAATCATGATTTGTGTCGAATCAATGTGTCATCTTCATTCATCATGTTGTGAAAGACCCATTTGGTCCCAATAAAATTCTTATTTGTTGGTCTCAAAACAATCTCCCATAAAAACTCTAGCATTAGACTGATATAAATCATTAATAACAATTTTTATTCTAGTTTAAGTTGTTTAATTACTCTTTAGAACCAATATATCATTTTTGTAAACACTTTTAATCTTATCTCACATCTTCTTTGTATCTTGAAAATATTTAGTTGATACCATATTGTTATAAAAAAATAGATATTCTTGAATTGCATGAATTTTGCTACTTCACCCATAATCAGTCTTCTTGATGTTAAGAAACATAAAATTCCATACTTTATATACCATTGAGATCTTTCATTTGATTAGGAGATAGAATTATCCCCCCCCCCCCCCCCCCCGATGATGTGCAACTCTTCCTGTTGTTAGGCCCACTGTTTATTCCCACAAACATTCTTCTTCTCCTACATCATTTCTTCACATGTGACTACAAGTTTGAGAAACTTATATAGCTCAATAATATTTTTAAATTGTAGTTACATTTAATGATATTTTCATTAGGTAAATTTTCCACTTAGCAATGAACCATCAATAAAATAGATAAGCCTACTGAGTCATAACTCAGTGTAGGAAACATGAGATAAAGTTAATCACACCATCACTGTCCATCACACTCAATTACTTCAATACATCTCAAGAATCCATAAAACATTAAATCTTTTCATGGAATTATTCTAAATTTATACTTCAACTCTAGTAACTGATTTGAATCATTTGACATTCTAGAGAACACCACTTTACAAATTTTCATCTTTTTATTCCACTTCTCCTTGGATGGAATCTCCCATTGAACCTGAAATACTTAAACATCGGTTAATATATTTTTACACATAGGAGGAGGGGGAAATCAGAAATCCTCAAGAAGTGGATTCTAGTTGAACCTAATGGTCCAACCCTTTGATACCTTCTTGTAAAGCATTCTAAACTTTTTCTTCTTGTTCTAATTACCCATCCAACTTTAACTACTTTTTCTATATAACTATACATTATTTACCCACATGCTGATTCTTCTTCTGGTATTTATATTCTTTATGCTTGTCCTTTTTCATAATTTTGGGTTTACACTCATTTGTATAAATTTCCTTCTTTGACGCTCTACTGATAAGACATTTTTCATGACTCTTTCTTTGAGGAGGAATATTTCCAATAGTCATCTTCTCTTGATTCTTCCTCCATCAAAGGACTCTTCCTCTTTCCTTCACTTCTCACCATGTGTCATGACATGTGAATTTTTCAAGTCATTCTTTATTCAATTTTCTTTTATCAGTTATTTGATTCACACAACCCTTTCTTATTAGGGTTGAGTCTTCCACTAAATTTATATTCTTCTTAATCATAATTAGATCATCTCCTCCCTTTTTCAACCAGGTTTTTTTACATAATTTACAAGAGAATTTTTTTTCGGTGTAACAGAGTAGGTGATTCATATGCCTTTAATTGAGTTCATTTTGATTCCCCTGAGTATGTAAACCTATTTTTCAACTTATCATGTTGTCTTAAAATATATTCTTCTTTTTTATACACATCCAGTGTTGAGGATATACTTTTGGGCTCTTTTTATTTCCATTATTTCTTCTTGATTAAATTTATTTCCAAATGCTCATGATTAGAACATATAAAACATCTTACATTACAGACATACCTCATTTAATCTTATCTCAGTTGAGATATTGATGCAGCCATAGTTCTTCATCCTAAATTGATCTCCCAAGCTTCTTGACACATATTCATTGTGTGTCCCTGTCTTCCACATGAATAGCATTTGACAACATCTTTCTTATGAGATAATTTTATTTCAGAATTTTCAAGATGTTTCTTTGTATTCATATATTTAGAAATATTTTTTTATTCACAACATTAACTATATTTCAGTGCCTCAAAAAAACTTTAAGTATAACCATTCATCCCACAGAAATATTACTTATTATCACTACATCTTGTAAAAACCTTTTTGGGTCTATCTCCAGCACCTATAGGATTTTTCTTATCTCTATAACTTTTCACATCTCTCTTTGTATCATGAATTTTAGTAGGTTCACCATATCCAATATCAAATTTTTCCAAATTGTATGGACTTTGGGATGAGATAATCATTTATTGTTTTTCCTCTAAAGTAACAGAATTTCATTTCATTTCATTAGGACCTACTAAAGGATAATCATATATTATGTGAAAATAATCCTACAATTTGGGATTTCCTTTAGTATTATATTGCTTCACTTCTTTATTGAATGATTCTATATCTTCTCCCAATTGTTTAATCTTCTAATCCCATGATTTAAGTTGAGCATTATGTTTTCTCTTGATATTTTTCTCTCTATTCATCTCCTCTTCCAATTATTGGGAGGGATTATCCATTATATCAAATTTATATTTTAAATTTGAATTAATATGGGTAACCAAATAATTAAAGAATGCATTCTCATTTTATAGCCTCTTCTTATCCTAAACTACTTCACAAAGGTGTGTAACGAGAATGTTATTTTTGGTTTTCAAATTTTTAATTTTATCTAATTCCAGATTCTTTCCCATTTCATCAGCTTTAATTTTTTATATTTCTTCAGCTTGAGAATCCTTATTCTCTCTTAGATCTATGTCCACTTAAACAAGCCTTTTATTTAATCCTTTTATCTTATTGAATTAAAATTATTATACATGAATTTCAATATCTTTAGATTTAATTTTTTTCGTCCAATTTCTGATCCAATTCCTTTATTTCAGGGACAAAATCCACTTTTTTTATTCTTGGAGTTTCTTCATCATCAGTAGTTTTAACATCACTTTGAATATCAAGTTTTTCACTCATTCTTGTAGAATCATTGAGTGAGTATATATTTTCCCTATCTGATTTATCCAAACCATTATTCAGTACATTTTTTGTTTCCTTAAACAAAATCAAACTTTTTCTGTAGGCACTTCCACACAAAGGAATACCACCTGAATTCTTCTTCTTCTTTTTAGTTATTCCCTCTTCCATGGAACACCAAGATAAGAGAAAACTAAAACTTCAATTATAGTAGTAGATTTAACCTTGTCAGATCAAACAAATAAAAAAAGGTAACCTAAAATCTAATACTAATTGTTAGGTCCAAAAGGGGCCGAGATACCCTAAGAGGGGGGTGAATTAGGTTATGGGTATTCTTTTTGAAATAATTCCTACCCCACTAGATATTTTACTCATTATTATAAGGTTCACTTTGATTTCTATTTATTGTTTACATTGATCTCATCCTTACCAACTTTATCTGATGATGATGCATATAAAGTAAAGAAGGAAATAAAACACAAGGACACATAGATTTTTACTTGGTTCACCCTCACTGGGCTGCATCCAAGGAGCATAAAACATCAATGTGCTGATGTACCAAATCCACTAAATCTCACTACCAAAATAAAAGCATTAGGATAAATCACTTTTATGACTAGGCTCATAACCTTTGAAATGTTTAGGGTAAACTCACTGCTTTCCTAGGGGTCACTCCCTAACTCTCTTTCGATGGATCACTATCATTGGAAAGGATCACATTCTTCCTCTTCCTTTTCTCACTGCTCTGGAAGGGTTCCACACATAGTTTATTGATATGTTCATCCCACATATTTTATGGAAATGTAGGTCCCTTCATTAACACTAATGAATGGATATTAAATTTCATGTAGATGATCTATTGAAGCTCTTTCTAGGTTACTCCTTAACATCTATGAAAACACCTGGATGCAACACTTCTACTTTCTAGACAACTATAACCAAGTTCTATTTTTTGTAGACAAATAAATGTCCTTCACTTTTTCAAATAACTTCATGTGATGTCAATTATTCCTTTCACTAATTTGAATGTAGCAGTGAATAACCTCCTTCTACATGTATTGTCAAATGGTGAAGATCCTCTATCTTCTTCTTCTCCTTCAGAATTAAAAAATGACAATGATATGATTCACAAGGAAATGTAAGTGTGTATCTCCCTATGAAATTTTTTTGTGTGATTACCATGTGTGATACCCTATCATGTATCATTTTTTATGAGATCTTGGTTAATCTCCTCTAGTACAATTCCCAAGCATGAGACCCTGGCATGAGACCTTGGTGTGAGTCCCTAGTGTGAGCCCCTTCCATGAGTCCCCTTTCGCAAGTATACTTTCACATTGAGTATGAGTTTCTGGTGTGAGACCTCTTTAATACTTTACATGAGTCCCTAGTGTGAAACAAATTTCTCAAATCTACTGGCACAAGACCACTTTTTCTCCTTTCACAAGTTCTTGGTGTGAGACCTCTTTCACAAGTCTAAGGCACGAGACCCTTCCACGAGTCTGCTTTCACACTTTTCACGAGTTCCTAGTGAAAGACCGATTTTATTGATACCTTTTTCATATCAATATTAACACTTACATGATTTTAATCATGAATATTCATTAATAAGACTTCTCCATGAATCCCTTCCATGAAATCTCTCTGCAAGACTCCTTCCTGGATGATTCTTTAGATCAATATTTTAAGCATAACTTATTTAATAATTAAGGATGGTTTATGGTGGAATTTATAGGTATAAAACCACCACCTTAATCTCCAAAAATCATGAAAAACTATCCACCTCAATAGAATCACATGTTCTGTGATATCTGAGTGTGAGTGTAGGTTCCGGGCGCAGCGGAAGTGCATTGGTGGGTTAGCCCAACTTTAATTTTAACATTAAGCAACGTTCAATCCGAGATTCTTCACAATTTAAAACGCCAAATATTAGGAATAGAATGAAGAATGAAAAACTTAAGAGGGAATCTAGGAACCACAGAGATAGGATCATCATATGTTGGTTATAATTAATTTAATTAATTCACAAGAATTACCTTGGTGGAATTCTTTCTTCGTCGATGTCTCCAGTCACGATCCTGTGATCCATCATTGCGCCATAGAATCCAAGTATAGGATTCCTCTAGTGGTGATCCACACATGCTCCACGTGTCTCTAGATGTCGCCGAAGGGATCTTCGGGTGCTAGCATGGAATAACCTTCGCTTGCGATGTCCGCCTTCAACCGCCTTGATCCGGTGGAGGATCTCTCTCTCCTAACTTGAGGGCATTCTTAGTGGGAAGGGAATTCTCTCTTGGCTTGAGAGTATTTCCAAATCCATTGTGCACAACCAAAAAAATGGCTCTTAAAATGTGTTGGGGTTGTGAGTATATTTATAATCGGGGTTTGAGGTTAATAGAGTTATGAAAATAAATAAACGAGTTACGCATTTTATTTATTTCATTAACTCTTATTGAAAACACCCATGTCTAATCATTAATTCCTTGACATGTGCCTACGCTGACTATAATAAATATCATTTAATAAAACAATATTGTATCCTCAAAATCCCAACTGGAAAACTACACGGCGTGTAATAATTAATACACGGCGTGTACTTGTTTTCCATAAAACTACACGGAGTGTATATTTAATATACACAGCGTCTACTTTTATTTTCCATTTTTCTCCACCACATTTATTCGACCTTGAGTAATGGCTATTTATTTCTTAAATAAATGTAACTACATTACTTGCTAATAAATATATTATTTCTCCCACAATATATTCTCTCAAATAACTAGTGTCGAAATAAATGTGATCAGGCATCCTTAAATAATTATTAAACCACAGTTGGGAATAATATTTATTTAACTTGTTAAATTAATATCTAACTGAGATACATGGACACACTTAGTGTGTGACCCTCTAGGCCTCTTTCTTAGTGGCATTAGGCGGAGCCTTCCTAAAGTCCAAGGTTAGCATCTAGCAACATGCCAAGGCACACATAGAGAAAGAAGTTAATGTCGCAATGATGTGTCACCTCCTATGAACGCTTACTGTGTAATATAATCCATTTGTCTCAATATCTCTAATCAAGCGGGTTTCATGCTAGTGCCATCAACCCATGTGCTCGATTATTCTTTCTTTGACTTCCCGAAATTGAACTCGCCCATACCTTACCATGGCCATGGATTTATTTAGGCTATATCAATTCCATCATAGGGCCTGAAATATATACTTCTGTTATGGAACAGAAGGGACAAATCCTTTCTCTCATTATTTATTAATGCAGTATTACTCGTGACGCACCCAACATATCCTACCTCACTGCGAACAGTGTGTCATCACAGTTTTCGTCAATATATATAAGTGTGTGAGTTGTAATACCCATTAATAATAATCATAAAGTCTAAGGACCAATACACACATCCGCAGATAGGAACATCCAATGACACTATGAAATGTGGATTTCCTACTGGTGGGTCTCGTTCTCATAATATCCTCCTGGATATTACCAAGGGCGCACACCATGAGAAGGTGCCTCAAAGTTTTATGAGTCCTCACCCCTAATGACCTATATTATTTGTGTCCCTAAAATAACATCATCCAGCTATAGAACATATATTCAAGAACAGTGTTATGGAACTTCTGGGTTCTCATCATAGTAGGGATCTGTTATGACCCTTTAATGCAACAGGTATCCTTAGGACATTATCACATACATTGTCACGCAGAAGAACGATTAAGATGTGATAAGGGTTTTATTAATGAATAAAGCACAAAGCAGTTGGTTCTAGACCACCAACTCCAACAGTGAGATCATCTCATGCTTTTCATAAGATATGGGCCTGGGTCTTATTTCAACATTATAACTTTTCATGAGTCCTTGATCTGCATTCTCACTTTGTGTGAGTCCCTAGTGAGATTCCTCATTAACAATTTGTGAAATATCTAAGTGTGAGTATCAAATATAATCATGCGCTTCACGAGATATTAAATAACCATGAGATCCACCATCATTTCCATATTATTTCTTTATCTTCATACTCTTTTACGAATCCCAAGAGTGAATCCTATTTGTTCTTTAAACATGATCTGAGTGCGATCTCTAAAGAAAATTAGGAGTGTTATATGATATCTCTTCACGAGATCCTAATACAATATTTAGAAATTTCGGATATCCCACTATGAGACTTAAATAAAATATTGATCACTATGTGAGATACCACCATGAGACTCAAAGATAATCATGTGCTTCATGATATTCCATCACAATATCAAAATTCAAACTTGAACTTTTCAGTTTTGTTGTATTTCAATACTTTGTGTGATCCATTGTGAGTTCCAAAGACAACTATGAGTGCTTGTACAAGATCACATCAGCATTCATGATTTGTGAGAGATTAGTTTCAGTATTCATGCTTTTCATGAGATCAGATTCAGCATTCGTGCTCTGTGAGTTCATACATCCAAGCTAACTCTTCATGCCTTCTTTGAAAACTAGTGTTCATCAAAAACCTCAAACCTTGTCAAAAAACACAATCAACACAAAAGCGTCACCATGAGGTATTTTTTCCTAAAAATGCTGTTAAATATATAAATGGAATATTTAGTTACAAAATTGATATTAAAATTTTAAATCAACAAAGTAAAAATTACAACCCGCTGTTATATCGGATTCTTTATTGTGCTTCCATATTTCTTCTTTCTACTCTAGAAAAACAATTTTTCTTGAGGAATGTGTCCATCAATATTTCAAACCTCCCTCTATAATGAAATTAAATGTATAAACCTATAATTGAAAAATAGGTTATTAATAATTAATTTTATAGCTAAAATTAAATGGATATACTCGATGATACAATATGATTTTCTATATTAATTGATTACGTTGTGCTATTATGACATGAGTTGGTTAAAAAATAAATTTTATATAATAAATTTAGAGAATTGAGAATACAATTAAATAATAATTTTATAAATTTACTTATAGTGTAATTTAAGGATTATTGTTTGTATATATTATTTTCATGAATATAAAGGAAATGTAATTATTGAATAATTGAAATGGAATGTATTTATTGAAAAAAACTAATCAATATTTTATAATATGGTAAAATGGAAAGGTGAAATGTATGATAGATGTGTTCCTATTTTTTTTTTCTATGTTCTTAGGACTTAATTTGAAAGGGTTAAAATTGGTAAAATCAAGGTAAATTTTTCATTAATGGATACTGATTACTTCATATAGTCAATATTGGTGTTTGCTTTTATTAAAAAGACACATGAAAGAATAGTATTTATTGTTTATTTGGTTAAATAAAGTTAATATTTAGTAAGTGTCATAGTATATAAGGTCAGATTGGTTTTGATCCTTTTTTTCCTATTTATTTTTACGTGGTATAAATTTATTTAGTTCTTTTAAATTCAATTTGGTTAAGTATAGTTCAATTCAATTCAGTTCATTTCAATTATATTTAATTTCTATTAATTAAATTCCATTTCATTATGTTCTTATTTATTCATCCTAATTCATTTTGGTTTAACATAGATCATATTTATTTACTTTGATTCACCTATATTTTTTTATAAATTTTCATTTAAATTTGATTTAGATTTTATATCCCTCATATGATTTATTTTTTATATGTTACTTTATATTCATTTAGTTAAGTTATATTTCATTTGATTTATTTCAATTGAATTCAATTCAATTATATTTGTTTTAATATGATTTTTCATTTTTTATTCACCTTTTTGGATCATGTTCACACTATTATATTTATGTTTTTTCATGTTGTTTTCTCTTCCAGGTAGTTCATTTTAATTTCATCAAATTCCAATCATTTAATATTAAATTTTTGGTCATTATTTATTTAGTTGTGTTTTGGATTTTTTGGATCAAAATTCATTGATTTTTTTTTCCTTCATTATTGGTTTATATAGCTTCATATTCATTTAGTTTTGGTAGATTTAGGGCTAGTTAAGTCATGTATATTTAGTTTGTATTGATTATACTAATTATAGTTATGTTTGAATTTCTTTGTATAACATTGAAATTTTTTTATGTTTAATTAAATTTAATTCTTTATTTATGGATTCTATTTTTTGGTAAAATTTGGGTTGGGTTTATAGGTACTATTTATTTTTAGTCAATATAATTCAATTCTATTTTTTTGAATTTTTTTAGTTTTTTTTATTTTGGTTTGGTTTCTTTCAGATCAAATTTTTATAACATAGTTTATCTTGGTTGGTTTATATTTAATTCTCTTTGGATTGGTTATTTTACGTTTTTCTTAGTTTACATTGGTTCTTTTTATTTTAGATTATTTTTTATATATTTCATTGTAATTAGAGTTGGTTTCATTCAATTAGGTTTAGTTCATTAATTTTTACGTTTGTTTGATTCAATTCAGATTTAGCTTAATTTAGTTTCATTTGGTACAATATGGTTCATTTAATTTTCATTAAAAATGGTTTGGTTTGGTATATTAGGTCTGGTTAATTTTCTGTTTTTTATTTGATTATCATCTATTCACTTCAAATCAGTTTGGAACCTTTTTTTGTTATGTTTTCTTAGGGTTCAATTTCATACTTATTGGTTTAGTGTATTCCATGTTCGATTGGTGAATTTTTATTTTATTTATGTGTCAATTTTTTTAAGTAAAATCATATTATGTTATTTTATGTTTTATTTTTTGGATTATTTTAGTTAAAGTGAAGTTGGTTCACCATAACTATCAAAAAAATCGAAATAAGTAGAGAAAGTCCATGAAAGTTGCTAAATATAAGTGGGGTAATATTTTCTCAATTTTTTTAAAAAAAATGGGGTCAAAGGTTTTAATTATTATTGTGATATGGAATATTTGGAGTCTAAATAACCCATCTAAAATTATTGATAAATGGAATTTAAAGTTACTAGAATAAGAAATTGAATAATTAATTTATTAGAAAGAATTTGTTCCCTAGAAAGAGGAAGTTAAGGTAACTAGAATAATAAAGGAATCAATATAGGTTTTTTGTGGTCAAAAAAATACCAGAATGTGAATTTGAATGTATTGGATGAATGAAGAACATAGATGTGATATATAAAAACAAATCAATTAAAGGGTAAATATGAGTAGGTTGAATTAGTTGAAGAAGATACTCATAGTAATGAAAAGTCAAAATAAATGTTACTATGGTAGGGGAAGAATATCTAAAGAGACACATGTATGAAGTATCATTTAGAGAGTAATTAATTAAATACCATAAATAGATTCAGTGATGATTTTGTACTAGGATAATTCTTTAAAGGATGCATAGTGGAAAATATGACTGTAAACATAGAGATAATAATTCCAGTCTTGAATACTATATAAATGTTCATATATATGATAGTATACCTAGAAGAAATATAAATTTTAAATTTAGTGAAAGATGAGAGAGGAGATGCTTGCAGAATATTTTAGAAGATAAAATAGAATTTAATTACTGATAGGTGGAGGAGGTAGATTTATAAAATGAGTAAATCTTATTAAAATATTAGAGAGATAAATATTTGAACATCCCTATATAGAGATATGTGTGTTTATAGGAAATATATCATCAAAATAATTATATAGGGAGATTTTTAGATGATGATAAATAGAAAATAATTCTATATAATGAATTATAGAAGGATGATAATCGGATGGAAGATATATTTGGGCTCCCAAAACATTTTACATAAAAAAAATGTGGACCGACACCGATGAAAATACACTTATGAGATGAGTTAGATTATCTAAAAAGTATATTAGACCATTATTAGAAGAATCTGTGTCCATTTTTTGAATGAAGAAGGATTGCATTTATCAGAAGAGGAGGAGACATAAGAACCCACTAGAATGTGTAGCTATGAGAAATACGGGTTGTATAATACAACAACTTGATGAATGATATTGTATGCAGGATATTAGGAATCTAAAATATTTGGTTATGAGAACTTTTTTATGGTAGTTATAGTACGAGACTGATATAAAAATAATTGGGTGTTGAGGAATATGCAGTGAGTTATGATCCTTTGTATTACTGCACAAAAAATAGTAATTATACTGGAAGTAGTATAATGATAAATATTTTGAATATCTATTGTAAATATTAGGGAAGTTGATTTGTTGATATCAGAAATCACATTTGGATAATTATTAGGGTGACCGGAAGCTATGGACTTTGACAAATTATGAAAAAATAGAGCATGTGTATTATATGTAAAGACGTTGAGTGTGTGAGAAAATAATGTTAATGTGCTACACATATATAGTGTTCAGATTATCTAAATAATGATGTGAATGAAGATGAGTAATCCATGAATTAAGTTTATTCGATGTAGATCACATGAGAAATAGAAAATAAGAAAAATAATCATTTGAAAATAATGGTATATTATAGATGGATAAAGGATGAATATGATATGATACATGAGTTCTTAAGGATGGACAGAAATATGGACTTTATATATTCTAGTGATCTATAAAAATCTAGAAGTATTAAACAAAAGATCATGATGATAGAAAATGTGAGGTATGTCTGACCTGTGAGAGGATCCTCATATACATGTGGTTGCTAAATTAGGAAAGACAATATCTTCTGAAGAAGATTTATTTAAAAAAATGATCAGAAGGAAAATTTTTAGTCATGCTATAAGAATAAAAATATGTTGCATATAAACTTAATATATTAGAAGAAAAATGTGAATTAATGGATAATACATGTCAAGTTCATCTGATCATCATCAAGGATGTCTTTTATTGATAAAATATGGATGGTCACTAATGTCTTAGAAAATGTTCTATGCTGCATTAAATATATAGTATATTTTGAATATATATGAAATAAATATTGTTCTATTAATATATCAGATGAAGGATATCAGACTGAGAAGTTCAAAGGACTTCATAAGATAATATATATGGACTCAAAATAGTGGGGTGTATCCAATCATCATGATTTTGTTTTGAAGAATCAAAAAGAGGTATGTGCGAAGATGAAACTCATTTATAGATATTCAAAAAACTTGTGTAAATACTGAAGGAAGAATGATGCGAAAATTTCTTTTGTATTTTAGGAAGACTACCTATTTGAAACAATAACATACATGCAATCTCAAACATATTTTTCTACTGGAATAAGATAAATGATATTATGATATAGAGAATTTTGGAATGAGTTTTATAGAAATATTATATTAGACTGAAATGTTTGAATGATTCTTCCATGTGTGACAATGATTAGAAGGATGTTTAAAGGGGTACAATATTCAAACAATTATTAGTTAAAAATTTTACCTGGAAGAAATTGAGTATGTTCTAAAAGTTCACCAAAAAAATAAAAGGATTATGCATAAGAAAATAATATTTAAGGAATATAATCTGTGATTCTGCACTTTAGAGAACTTATATAATTATATATATATATATATATGATGAAGTAAAAAATATAAAAAATCCAAATATTTATAGATTTTTTTAAAAAAAAATAAAATGAACCCATATAATTTAAAATTGATGAAATTTTATCTCCATAATTTATTTAAATATAAAAATTATAAACAAGTGTCTTACCTTCTTCCTATTATGGTCCATCGTTATAGTCTTTCCAAAAGTGTGGAGGTATTTTGTAGCATCCTTATTTTTTATTTCTTCTTGATGCTTTCTAAAAAATATTTTTTAATAATACAAAACTAAGTATTAATGGAAATTATGACAATTTTCATTCAAAACCCTCAAATTTGATTAATACCTTGAGATCAGTACTCTTATAATAAGAAATCATTTCTGGATAATATGATATTAGACACTCATTTATGATAGGTATGTCCTATAAATCTGTACCAAACCTATCATTCTATACACTATACAACATAATCTTATATGCACTCCACATCTCTCTTAATTCCATGAGTCATGTTGTCCTCATAGCCTCACCATCGAGAAAATTATATTGAATCTAGAACCAAAATATTAATTCATATAAGTATAATAATAATGTAACATTAAATCCAATGAATTTTCTTTTTCAAATTTCTGCCCAATAATTATCTTTTACTTTAGTTGAAAGGTGTATCTAGGAGAGTGGTCTAATTTGAATGATGTGAGAGTATTTGGAAAGTGTATCCATAAAACTCTTATATTCTCACCCTATTTTTTCCAATCATTTTATTTTCCTCATTGTACTCAATGATATTCTATATGTGGTAGTTTCACACTGCACGCATATGTATACGCCCTTGAATCCTAGTGTAAAATCTAGTTGTGAATGAAAGAAAATATTATATCAAAAAATCTTATAATGAAAATAAATTACTGTGAAATTTTTTTACTAGGGTTCTATAAATATTCCTGAGGAAGTATGATCAGTGGGTGCTTCTAGATCCCTAGGTTCTGATGGAACTTAAACAAGCATAGAAGGAGTGGGACCCAATGTCTGATCCGGAGGTTCAGAATGTGTCAAAGTAGAATTTGAAATAATATTAATATAGAAGCTCGGAGAGAATGAATTATAAGTAAAAGAAGATTTCATGTATTCTTGTGGAAATGTATAATATGGATGGGGATTAGGATCCATCATCAGATAAGGGAAAGATATGTGAGGAGTATCAAAAGAAAAAGGTGTAAAAAAATTGTTGGACTAAATATCTCGTGTGAATCTAAAGACATTATAAGATAATAAGGTGTTCTAGATGGTATTTCATAGGAAGTGATAGGGTGTTCTTAGGTGTGATGAGTGGTGCACATAGCTCTAGTACCCCCTGGTATTTTTTGGCAGAGCACTGGTACCACTGGGCTCATCAGAGAATAAATTTCACTGAGGTGGTATATCCTAATTAAATATTTAAAAAAATCACAAGAAATTATATGTTATTAATATATGTATATATATATATATATATTTGAAATAAAATACTCAAAATAGGTACCAAAAGGGGGACACTCATCTCTCTCATTCAGATATTATTTTCTATCAACATTTTTCTTTGTATCTTTCCAATGTTTTTCATTTCCTACATTTAAAAACAAATATGGAATTAATTATAAATATATAACAAAAATTTCATTTAAAAATAAATTTTTTTCCTACAAAATGGTATTATATGGAAACACTAGTATTAAATAGTCAAAACCCTCTTTTATAATAAAATTAATTATTACACTTATCCTAAGTCAATTCCTTAACCTATTAAAACATAATGTTATAAAAAAAATTCTTTACTTGAAAATACAAGAAAAATCTCTATGATTACTCACACATAAATGAAAAAACTCTATTTATAAATGAAAAAATATATAAACTAGCATGCTTTATTGATTCATTTTTTTTAAATCCACAGTGCATGAATAAGAAGGGGATTATAAAAATTCCCATTAGTAATTTACTAAACAGACACTCAACAATTTATATTCCCAAAAATATAATGTAATAAAAAAACTAGTAGCGTTCTTCGTAGATATTATTAGTCGGTAAAATAATATCATGATTATAAAATAACAATAAATAATAAGTAACTTAAATTTATAGTGATAGAACATAAATATAAAATAGAAACATTCTCAATTATAAAATATAACATATAAGAAAAAATACCAACTTAGATAATGGAACCATCATAGAAAAATAAAAAAAATTATATAAACTTATTCATCACAAATATATATATATATATATAATTGGAAAAACTAATTATTTATTACTATAATCTTACTAAATAAAAACCTCTATTTAATACAAACTATAATATGAACACAAATTGGAAAGCATGAAATATGTCATGATATCCTTAATAGGCATGTGTTTCAATGTCTGACATGATACTTGAACCAAAAAAAGGTTACCTCCTAGTAAATATAATACATATAATTAAAAATAACCTTCATTTAATGAATATATAATCCATAAAAAATAATATAGGTTATTTTTTTATACAATAAAATAAATTAAAATAATAGCTAACAGAAGAGTTGAAGTATTTGGAACTTACCAATTTGATATTGACGAATAATTAAATGAAATCCATAAGGGACTAGATACTAGTTTGTATTGAGAATAAAACTCAATTTTGTAGGTTCTAGAATTATACGGTACTGAAATGGTTGGAGGGTAGGTCGTAGACTAAGTAAATGGTTTTAGGTATACCAATAGTTTTAAAAAAAATGTTGGTATAAAATGGTTATACCAACTGTTTCTTAAAACCATTGGAATATCCATTATTTTTGGATGATATACCAATGGTTAGTTCAAACCCTTGGTATAGACTTAATAAATCATATTATCCCAACATTTTAGAAAACTTTGGATATAGACCTATTGGTATACGTATGGTTTCCAATATTGTTTTGAATATATTCATATTATGTGTCAAAAATGACTTTGGTCGGTTGACTATGGTCAAAGAGATCATTATTTAAACATATAAAAAATAATAATCATAAAATAATTATAATATTTTTACATAAATTATACTTTTTAAACCCATTATAAAAATGGTTCTGAAAAATGAACAAACATTGCGATCATGGAGACGATAGGTCGTATATACGCATGAGTAATGTTTCCATTTTTCAATGATTATTATGAAAATAAGATAAGTAATATTTTAAATTTTTATAATTATCAAAATATCATAAATAACATATTATTTAATTATATATACTTATATATATAATTCATTTTGTGTGGTGGTTAAAAAAGTAATTTTATCACTTTGAGGAGACAGTAGTCCACACATCTTTGAACGACGTTATAATTTTTTATAATGAGTGAAAAAGAAAAAAAAGTGATATACTATCTTTCCATAATTATAAATATTTCATTAATTTCATAAATATTTTATTTAAATTACATATATTTATCATATTTACTCTTATTACCTTCCATGTAACACGTTAGTGAAATATGAATCACATCACTTCGTGAGGCGGTAGTCCGCCATACACACGAGTGACGTTGTTATATCCCTTACGGAATGGAATGTAAAAGGTTATATATGATAAAATGACTCTATTGGTATAATTATATTATAAAAATAATATATAAAATTTATATCCAACATCATACCCAACTGTTAGATGATTTAATGGAAAAACGAATGATATCGTTTCACGAGGCGGTAGTCTGTTGTACACACAAATGGTGATTTTTTAACCCATTTTATGGAAGTGTGTATGGTTTTAGGTCATAACCTTAACATAAAAACATGTTAGTATTTAGGATATACTAATTTTATTATATCATCATGGTATAAGAATACTTATCGAGGGTTTAGAAAGAAACGATACAAAAATGCTCATTGATGAACGTTACTTCTTCTTCGAGTAACTCCTTTTGGTATTCACCAAAGGCCTTCCTTGGTTGGATTTATTCTCAAAGTAAGGCTTATAGTTTTATATTAGATAATTTTATAAATTATTTTCATAGTGGTTTTATGATCTTAATGGCTTGATATGTGTGATAAATGAGGGGATTGAGTTTCCTTTTATAGTTGAGGAGGAGTGGCATTTTTGTAAATACCAAAAATTATTCACTATTGATAGGTAAATATTACCTCAAGTGGGTATAATATTGATAATTAATGGGTTTGAGGTATTATATAGTCTATCCAAATTTACCCCACACAATAAAACACATGTTTTAAACATTTTGTTCCTTAACTCCTTATTTTATTTATTTTTTCAGTTTGGTTTTCCATTAGGGTAACTAGTTTTATAACCTATGTAATTTATAAATTAAGTATAAATTAAAGTGATCCTTATTATATAATTTTAAAAAAAATGACTCTAATTTTTAAATCCAATTTATTAAATAAAAATCTTATGTCTTTTTTAAATTAATTTTAACACAAATGCATGTAACGTGCAAAAACACCCTTTTAACCTTAACCATCCTAATAGAGTTTTTTACTATTTAGCAGTCAATATAGTCAATATAAAATAATTATTTTTAAAACAATAGAAAATATTTTATATTTATTAACATTTAAAAATCACTTGGAATAATATAAAAGTTTTAGTAATTTTAAATCATTTAATAAAATATCATGTATTATAAAATAACATTAATGCCAATTTTGACATTATTCATTTAATTTGAATTTAAAAAAAGTCATTAAAATTATGGAATTTTAATATGTTTTTATCAGACCTATTTAACATGATATATTTATTTAAATAATTAATTTAATACTATAATTCATTCAATTTACTTTATTTTTATTATTTTTATCATTATTTATTTTAGTTAATTATTAAATAAATAAGTATTGTCTTGGTGTTTCTTAAGTATTTTATGTAATTAATTCATCTTTAAAAAATTCAAATAAATTATAATTATAAAAAAACTCATTTATACTTAAAAATAATATTTATAACCTCACCTATATTGTTTTTGTTTCTATCACAAATCTTTATAGAAATTAAAAGGAAAAAAGTTATTTTTTATCATCTTTTATTTAACTTATTATATAGGTCAATTTCTTATAGAAGTGTCCCAAAAACTCATAAAAATATATCATAAGGTCATATTGGTCAACATATGGCCATAAAATCAGTTTTGGGAAAATCGGTAGTTCATTTTAACCCTTAAGGTTAAATTTTGATCCCTCGGTGAACTTATTTTTACATTAATCATTGTGATTAATTTTAAATAATTTCACTAATAATTATGGTCAAAAATTAAGTTAGAATTATTAAAAATTATAAATTAATCTGATTAAAAATATGTATTCCATTTTTTCAAATTCAATTCACATGAGTGACAAAATTAAATTTAATATTAATCCCGTAGATGCTGTTAGATAGCAGATTTTTAGGAAGAGTATGTGTTTGGAGAAATATGATTCTATATCAACTCTAAGACTAACAATAATCATTGTATGAAACTAAATTAATATTTAATGATATTTATTATATAAATTCTATTTAAAACTTTCTTCATTATTCATTATTTTAATTAATTAAAATATAGAAATATTGTTCCCTTTAAAATAGTTTTTTGAAAAACCATTTTTTAAACTAAAAATAATCTTATAATAAAAACCAATATAAAGTTGATTAAAAGTAATTAAGTGGAATAAATATAACTAAATAATTCCTAATATACTTTAAAACATGTTGAAAATATATTGGGACTTTTAAATTAATTAATTAATTGAAAAGAAAAGACTTTTCATAAAAATCAGTATGTTTCACTATTCACTGAAAAGCCAATATCTTCCAAAAAGTCCCAAAATTTCACCCAAAGTAAATGTTGATGTTATGGATCCAAAAATAAAGTTAATTTTATCAAATAAAGTTTCTAAAAGTTCCAATAATTTATATAATATTTTCTCTGGAAAATAAATAAAAATCAGTTTTCTTAGAAGACCTATTTTTGAAGAATAATATCACTTTACTAAAAATTGATTGATTATCTATTGAACATTTATCAATAATTTATATTGAGTAATAAATATATGTTTGTGTTTGTATGTAATAAATTAGTTAATATTATTAATACCCACCTATTTAATGGCTAGGTTATAATAGTAATATATATCGTGGTTCGTTTAAGTTTGGTGTTGCATGTTTAATACATTATCGGACATAAAAATATTAGTGTTGAGTGTAATGTAAGCTAAACTGAGTGCTGAATGTAATTAAATATCAACATAGGGATTTATGTAAGGTGACATAAAATCAGTGTTGCATGTCCTTTATGCTATCGAATATAATTTTCTTCTTTTAAAATCTCACAGTGTTAAAATAATTTACTTCAACTATGTTATAGAATCAGTAACCAATGGATTCTTAGAACACTTCCAAATAATATCTCCTTTATTGAGGAAAAAATAATTTCTCGTCTATGATTTCATATCATTATAATCCATATATAAACTATAGTTTTTATATCCCCTAATAACTACCTCCACATATACTCTATAAACATTGAACATGGACTTTATATTCCTTGGGTACTTTAGGATTGTCCTTACATCTCACCAATGTGTCTCACTTGGGTCTATTTGATATCTTCTTACCATGATCAATGTGTAGGAAACATCAAGACTAGTAAATATTATGGCATTAATGACATATCCAGTCATTGAGACATAAGGTATTTTAATAATTTTTTCTCTTTATATTATATATGAGTAAAAAATTTCTTAGAAGTATGTATACCATATGTCATTGGAAACAATACCCACTTATATTTTCCCATATTGAATATCTTCAATTCCTTATCAATGTATATACCTTGACTGTGTGAAAGAACCCTATTAAAATTATTATAATGGATATTGATCCCTAGAATCAAGGGTACTTCACTAAAATATTTCATAGATAAAAATTTGGTTAACCATGTATTTATAATATTTGAGATTGTTATCTCATTTCCCATAAAAAATATATCATTAATATACACTAATGGTAAAACAATTGTACTCTCACTAAAGCTATTGTAGATACAAGGTTTTTATTCATTATTTATGGAACAAAATTCTCTTATGGCTTCATCATAATGAATTTTCCATGATCATGATTCTTACTTCAACCCATAAATAGATCTTTTAAACTTGTACACCTCAACTAGAATCATTTGGTGTCAAAAACACTTCTAATTGTGTCATATATACATCTTCCACATGGTTTCTATTAAATAAATATATCTTAACATTCATTTTTTAAATATTATAATCATGGTAATATGTTATGTATGGTACCATTCTAATGGATTTCAGCATAGTTACTAGTGAAAATATTTTTTCCATAGTCTATACCATGACATTTCTTAAACCCTTTATCCACCAAATCAAACTTTATGGTTACTATCTTTACTCTCTATTTCCATTTTCTTCTTGAATATCCATTTTCACTCTATGAGATTTATATTAATTAGAGAATCTATAAAACCTGGGCTTGGTTATAGTAGATGGAATCCATTTCATAATTCATGGCTTCTTTCTACTTTGTAACTTATGAGATATTTACTAATTCCATTTAGGGGAGAGGTTCTTTATCTTAAACTAATAATGTCTCACCTTCCTCAATGATTAATAAATCATATATTTCTATTTCTATAACCTCTATAGTGACCCTTCATTGTATTTTTATCTCTATAATAATTTATTCCATTGGTTCTTATGGAATTTATTCATGTTCTAACTTCTGTATATCTTGAGCCTCAACTTCATCAAATACAACCTTCCTCCACTACCTCCTTTATAATTTTTCTCCCTCTCAGGGTGCATGGAATGTCTTTACACTATAAAAATTTTATCATATGTTTTATATAGATAATATCTATTTTTTATTTAAGATATCTTAAAAAATACACTAAGTGCCTCAAGGTGAATATTTGTTAATAAAAGTATCCTTAATAAATATTGACTTAACCACACATGTAAATGTGAAAAAATGAATTTACTCCCATACATTAACTCATTTTAATTTCTTCTTTCAACTTTAGTTGGCACTTGGTTTAGTATATGTGTTTAATTATGTAATGTGTATCCCTAAAAATATAATAAAAAACATTCATGACTCATCATCAATATCACCTTGTCCAACAAGGCTTGATTCCTCCTTTCACTTTCATCATTCCACTATCGTATGTAAGGAGTATTGAGTTGGTATAAAACCAGAAACTCTTTTAGATAACTGATGAACCCTTAGTTAAGATACTCCCTAACTCAGTCTAAGAAGAGTTTCTTTATCTTCTTACCGAGATGATTCTCTATATTATTCTTTTATTACTTAAATTTCTCAAGGGACTCATACTTATACCTAATTAAGTATAAATATCCATGTATGCTAAATTTATTAGTAAAAGTTGTAGATTAAGAGTATTCATCTCTATCTTCTATTGGAAAATTTCCACACATGTTTGTATGAACTAATTCTATAAGACCAATAACTATTTCACCTTATCCATTGAATAGATATTTGGTCATTTTTCCTTACAAAAAATAATAATATATATCCAAGGGTTTTAGTTTAAAATAATTTAAGTACCCTTCTTGATGTATTTTTTTAGATTCTTTTCTTTTATATGACAATGATAATGATTCCACAACTAGGTTTTACATGAGTCATGTGAAATTAATTAATTTTAATTTCTTATACTTTATCTTCATATTATGGTATATAAAGACTATTATTCAAATTTTTCATCCTATAACATATTATTTCTTTATAAAATTAATAAATATTAATTCTAATCCTAAAAATAAATCCATCCATGTTTAGACTGGACATTGATATTATTTTTTTATAATGGGAATATAATAATAGTTATTTAAAACTAGTTTTAAACTTGTTGGCAATGTGATATAGAAGTATCATGTAGCCAAAACATCCATTATTTATCTATTAGTATTTCAAATATCCACCTAAAATCTGGTAATCTTTCATAATCTACTTGGTTCCTATATTTGGAAACAAATGTGAGAACCACATGCTATATCTAATATCCATTTTTCATAAATAGATATATTACCCTCAATAATGAACATATATGAATATTTACCTTGATTATTTACCAAGGAATTTTCTTCTTTCAATAGACTTTATTTCCATAAGAAAAACACACTACATACTTCTCTTTATCCTCTATTTTGATCTTTTTTCTATTGGAAATGTGGTGTAAAGTTTACTTATACTTGGATATCTTCTTAGAACCTTTCACCTTACCATTCCACTTGTTCATCATAAATATAAGAGTTTTTTCATGCTTCATATCTTTATCTGTATGAAGAATCAAAATCAGGACTTCCAGAAGTGTCTTCCCTATATTTTTCACATAAAAATCCACAAAAAACTTGTGAATATTGGAGTAAGTGAGGTGAGTATAAATTCTATGCACAATTCAATGGGAATATTGAAACCTAGAATTTACAATGCTCAATATAGACAATAATATTAACTACATGAGGTATATATGCCACACCTTCTCCAATCATTCATGTAAAGAGTTTCTTAGAGATCTTATACCTCTATTGTCTTTATTTATCCTAATAAAGATCATGGAGACAAGATGGAATGGTGTAAGAAAACAAGTATTCATGAATGTTATGAATATCTCTTTTCATCGATGATAAAAGTAGTTATTAGATATCCAATTAATAATTTATGTGTTTCTAAAAGGAATTTTTCTCATCCTTACTTTCCTCTTTAGAGGGTTCGGATGGAATTTGGGACTCCAGCACATAAAACTTCCACTATTTGAATAGTATAATGTCAAGTGTTTGTACCACTCATAGAATTTAGCATTGATCAAGTGATTTTATTTCTCTAAGATGGATCATAGGGATAGTTTCATGGTCAAATTAATTTACATTTTCTACAAAAAATAAAATCAAATTTAGTAATTTATCTTGATTACCAAGTGTGATGTAATAAATTAATTTTATTATCCCCCCAATATTTTATCAAATCTAAATAGCCTTTAATATTTAATTTGAAATATCCTTGAATATTCTAGTGTCAAGGATCCATATTCCCCTTCAAGTAACCCATACAGAGACCTTATCAAATTATTTGAAGGTATTTAGGAAGTTTATGATATTCAACTACATTATCTCACCATTCCTTAATCTGTCTAATAGACTGACCAATCCTAAAATTCTAAACATGTATTTCCCTAAAAATTTCCTCCAAGTTACACCATGTCTTTATGGAGGGAAATAATATTCATTCTAACTTGGATAAGTCAACCCACAACTTTTATAATAACTCCCTGATAAATGAATGTATACTAATGGGGGCTAGACCAATACTTTATTTTAGAGTTGAATTCTAACTCAAGTAATAGAATTTGATGTCTAACATAATAATTTTTAGGGTATTTTGTGTAACATATTCATAAATATTCATTATATTATTCTTCACATGCATATTGATATTATGTTGATTTTATATAAATAATTAATGATGTATGATAAAATAATTTACACATTATTCATTTATTTTATTTCAACTTTGAATGTTTCTTAATTTATTTAATTTATGTGATCTTATTTAATAAAAAAATAAACCATGCATCATATAAATAAATAAATAACCATGCACTCATAAATAAAATAAATAATTGATATGATAGTGTGGCTTTTATCTATTGGTTGGTTTATTGAGTGAAAAATAATCCAAATTTACTATTTTTGATGTTTTTGTCGGGTGATCGATATATGTGTTAATGTGTGTGGGTTTTCATTGTACCATGCATTATCTTTTTCAAAAGACGATCATCTTTTATCACTTTCAATGGTAATGTATTCTCCTTTATCCAAATGGGATGATGGGATATCGGTTCCTCCTTCCATGGATTCCTCTTTGGAGCTCGTCGCCTTGTCTGGGTCTCCTTCATAGAGTTAAGTCATGTTCATGGAACAAATTCTCAGTGTCATATCATTGAGTACATCAATTAATTATAAATCTTATATCTAGAAATTCCAGTGGGTCTTAACAGGGCATCAATCATTGGTTAGAAGAGTAGTCACGTTGGGCATCACTAGCATGTCTGGACTCTTGGAACATTGGTCATCTGTATTCTTCCTCATAATAGGGAATCACATGGATGAATCTTAGTCATGTAACCCATGTAATACCATGTTGATCATGAGTTATTTTATGCTATAGGAATATATCTTCCAATTCTTTCACCTCGGGCATCCCATATTTAACATGAGGTAGCTAATGTCGTTGGCGCATATCTTCTAAGGATTTCACATCAGGAATCCCATGTTGATAATGAGGTATGTATATGGGGTAACAAGTTTAATGTCTTATAGAGATGGTGTTGACTGATCAAGAAACCCTATGGATGCGGATCACGAAGGTGCGCCCCTAGGAGGGAAGATGTCACACAATGAAGGTGGATGGATCATAACGCCTTGTGGGAGTGAATCCAAGAGGTGTGTATCATAAAGTGGGGGTGTCACATCATGAAGTTTTCTTATAACACTCTTGTAGGTTAATCAATGAGGTTCTAAGATAGGATGGGACACCTAAAAGTTTTATCAATGGATAGATCCTAACACCCCATAGAGACGGATCTGGGAGGTGTGTCTCATAATGGGAAGATGTCACACCATGAAGGTTAATAAGAACAACCCTAGAGGTGGATCAAGGAGGTACATCTCTAGGATGGAGAACCTTAGTTTACTGGTGGTTGGGATTTAACCTCAAAGAGGTATCCTACCTACCCCATCCAATATATAAGGATCAAAATCCATGAATTTTGATGTCACGGTTTAAGGTCGTATGACAGGACTAATCCATGCATTTTAACATCGTGTGGTAAATACACTCAGATCGCAAAAGGATTACCAATGAGTATTGGTGTGGGGATTACTCATGGAAGATTACCTTAACAAGAGTATTTTTCTTGGTTGGAGTTGGTGTGGGGATTACGCCTTAAGGTTGCCTGAGGGGCCTAGAGGTGATGTGGTCTCCAAGGTGAGTGGAATGATCTTACCAGGGATGTGTCTCCAAGAAAATCATGATGGATATAGACATTAAGTTTGGAACATAGGGAGGCTTCATACATATCCCATTTATTTGGGAATCAAATCCTATGCACTTCAGAATGGGCTAGGGCCTATACCTATAGAGGAGGCCCACATGGGTGAATATGGATGATGTTAGGGCTTACACATAAGAGTTTCCCATAGGGATGGAGGATTTCAATGTCTCTACTAAGATCTAATCCCATGTGAATCATGATCAGTGAGAGAAACAAGAGGAGGATGTAGACAAGATGCTCATGTCACCAAAGAAGCACCAACTATAGATGGTGTGGGGATTACATGTGGAATCAACCCAAGGAGGATTTAATTCCCTATATGGAATATCTCTGTCACGACCCGCCTTCACCAAGATGAGACAAGGGACATCCAATTGCTAGACCCTTCCTTCTTCAAGTTAAAGGAGATATAATTACCCCTGATACCCACCTTCAATAGGTCCCAGAGTGGAGACTAGCACCAACGGTATAGAATCACACTAATGATGGAAGGAATTACCCTTTTTATTTAGTAGGATCAGGAGATAAGATAGTAAATCCCAACAACACCAAAACTGGAGGTAAAAGTAAAGCCAGAATCAACCATTCTCATATACATGTCCAAAAGTAAATTCTAAAAAAGTACAAGGAAACCCCAAAGGAAAGTACCAAGAAAAGAAAAAAGACAGCAATAGAAATTATCCCAATGTCCAAGCTAATACGGTCCTGCACGATCCCTGATGTCCTCCTGGAAACCTGAAAGAAGTTTATGTATTTAGGGTGAGTATACAGGTATACTCAGTAGGGAAAACCAAAAGCTCTCATGCACAAGTGGGGAGGAATTATAATGCCCCATGAGAAAAGAGGAAAACTGAAGCACCTAGAAAGGATTCTATCCACGCAAACCTCACCAAGGCACACTCCCCAAATAATGAAAGTCAAGTAAAGTAATATTAATAGCACATCGATATTTGGGTACCCCGCGCCACTCTCCCACCTGTTATTGAATACATCCTATGCATCAGACCTCTCCCTCCATTCTCACTGTAGTCCCACTACCACACCCCGCCAGCACACTCCTGGGTTAGAAACACACATCCTGCCCGCAAACACCTGGGTCACAACCCCACATCCTGTCAACAAATACATGGTCCACAACCGCACATCCTGCTCACAAACACCTGGGCCACAACAACCATACGTAACCATTCCTACAAACACCTGGGCCAGAACAACTACCGACACGCCCGAAGACACCTGGGCCTCATCCCGAAGACACTTGGGAAACAACTTGCCCACACACACCTGGGCCAACCACCATAACTACCCTTCCTGAAGAATCTTGGGCTATAATGGACCTCAGGCCATCAGAGCATGCCCAAAGAATCTTGGGATACTCGGGAAACGGAGAAGAAAAGGAGCTAATAACCATCCTCTCATAAGAGTGTTGTAAAAAACACCCTCCCCCATGAAATGGGGGTGTTCGGTACAAAGTACTCAACCTGGGTGGGGCGTGAATAAGAAACATAAGAACTAGAATTATATATATAGGTAACAAGCACTCATCCCAACCTAGGGGTTCCGAACCATCCCAACCCAAACACCCTTGTTATTATTCATTTATAAGAAACACCACAGCCACACCCATGTCACAACTCATTCCCAGAAACCAATTTCCCATCGAACCCATTCCCATTTTCATATTCAAGTGATTCCATTTAAGTAATTCTGCACTAATGAGCAACTAACAGGCATAGCCACAAGCTAAAGAATGGAAAACACCCAAACAGAAAATTCAAGCATTCACGCCCGGTTATCTTGTAAAGTCACAACAACAAAAGGGATTTGTGAGATCCCTCAAAGTACTGGAACCAAACCAAGCCACAAGATATAGCCCCACACGACCTCAGATCCACAAACCAACAACTACACAACAACAGAGTATCTCATCCCCATCCACGTCACCCCACAAGAAACAAGAATAACAACCACACATATCAAGACATATCAAGGGAATTTCCAGATTCTATCACACCATCCATTGAATTTCTTCTTTTCGTTTGGTTAAATGGGGTGATCACACAAGGATTTTTACTCATCATAAATCCAATTATTCAGCCAATTTCACGTGATTAACCATTTTCCATGTTACAACCATTAAATCACAGAAATTTCCAGAAAAACATAGGTTCATTAGTGCGCAAGAAAATACCACCAATGGCTATGATTTTCAGTGGACATAAGCCTGTATAATCCACAGCATATAAACAAAAGTAGAAGAATATAGTAGCATCATCAAACACACCCCATAATTCTTTAAAATTTCGTTTATTATCTTCATTAAGGTTTTGGTTTCATCCATCCCTGTAGAAACTATATCATACCCTCCCCTCATGATACACAGTAAATAGAGAATAAGGAAGAACCCTACTTGGATAAACAACAATCGAATTTTCTCTCCATGCGCTGAGAACTAGGGATGCGTGACTTACAGGTGAAAAACTTCGGGGACTCTAAGGGTGGCTAGAAAATCTTCAGCACAGTCACACCACTTGTCTCAGGAAGGGGGGACTCTAAACGCAAAAGGAAAGAAAATGAGACAAGCAAAGAAGAAGAAGAATAAAATTCCCCTATGATAAAAAGGTGAGATCCTGAAGTTTCGGGATATTGAATTTTGAAAGGCTTAATGGCAGATCGTGGTCTCACCGCACAGGTGGGTGGTTATACACGATGGAATTAATTTTCATTTAATAATTTTCATTGGAGAGGTGGCCATAATAGCTGAGGGTTAAATGATTTTCTTTAAATAGAGTAAAACATGCGTGACAGGGGTGGAACTGGAAAGTACGGGTAAAGGGTGTGACACCGAGGAAAAACTGCACGTTTTGGTAAGTTAAGTGTTTCTCGGCTCCTAGGGAATTCCATATATCATTTATGGGCTTTAAATGGCTTTTAAATGGGGTATTAAATCATTTTTAGGTCAAAATATACATTACGAGAGAGAAACTGGAAAAAAACTTAGGAGACCGGAAAAAATAAATGGGGTGAGATATAGTTTGGTGAGACACCATGAGCGGTGTCACCGTTCCAGTTTTCCAACACCACGGTGCCACCATTATGGTGAGACACTCTAAGCAGTGTCACCATTTTGGTGTGTCACCATCACGGTGCCACCGGTTCAGTGAGACACCGTAAGCGGTGCCACTGTTTCGGTGTGCCACCGTCATGGTTCCACTGGTTCAGTGAGACACCATAAGCGGTGCCACCATCACAGTGAGTACCGTAAGTGGTGCTACTGTGACCAGTGTCGGTGGGACCAAGTTTTTAGCTAGGTACTAGACCAGGAAGGTCCAGTCCATTACATCAGATACCTATGAAACTATTCTCACCCTCGAGAATCAACTAGACCCGAAGGAAAAAAGATGGGGTCCGAACAACCACCTCAGAAGATACCTCTCAAGAGTAAACCTCCCTAACATCTGGGAATACCTCTTCCTCATATCTCTTTTGAACGACTATGGATACACTACTGCTCATCTCCCCCAAGTAACCACACAAAGATTCCAAGTTCATATCGTCCAGTCATATTGGTTAGGGAGTTCCTTCTTCCGTGTCAAGATATTATCTACTTTGGGTGGCACTGACTCACCTGCAAGGGTTTAACCGCAACCACATTAATGCATATTGATTAGTGATCAGGCCTTCCCCACCCCATAGTCAGGACTCTTCATTCACATTCAGAGAAAATAAGAACATCCCATCTCATAGATAACAGGGTTAAGTACTACATCACAAATAAGTATGAAATAGAACAGAACAAAACTCAAAAAAACTCTTGGTACTAGGCACGTATCTGTGCCTCCCATTCCCAAGTACTCTCCTTGAGGCCACCATGCCTCCATAACACACAAACCAAGGGAATGGTTCATCCATGAAGCACCTTTTCCTCTAAATCTTCGATCACTACTGGCCGCTCTACGAACATCACATCGTCTCCGATATCTAGCTTTCCCCAGTCGAGGATGTGTGAATCATCGTGTAGATTCCAACGGAGCTGAGATAAATGGAAGACATCGTTCACTCTCAGTAGCGGAAGTGGTAGAGCTAGCTGATAAGCCACTTCTCCAACCCACCGCAACACTTTTAAGGGTCTGACGAACCTGGTAGAAAGCTTACTCCCCCTACCGAACCTTCATTGTCCACGCCGAGGGGACACCTTTAATAACATGTGGTCCCCAACCTCGAACTCCAAGGGTCTCCTACTACTATCAGCATACGAATTATGCTAGTCCTATTATGCCTTCATCCTTTCTTGTATAGGCTGAATCCTCTACGTCGTGCTCTGCACCACTTCTGGGCCAAGAACACCTACTTCCCTAAACTCTGTCCAGCACACGGGTGAGCAACATGGCCTCCTGTAAAAAGCTTCGAACATAGCCATGCCAATGGTAGATTGATAGCTATTGTTGTAGGAAAACTCTACCAGAGGAAAGTGTCATACCCATGATCCCCCAAAGTCTAAAACACATGCCTGTATCATATCCTTCATTGTCTAGATGGTGTGCTCTGTCTGCCCATCCATCTGGGGGTGGAAAGCAGTGTTGAGGCATAGTCGGGTGCCAAAATCATGTTGCAATCCTTTTCAGACCCGTGAGGTAAACTGGGTATCCCGATCAGAGACTATGGACCTCAGAACTCAATGCAACCGCACCACTTCATCCAAATATCTCTGTGCTAAGGCATCCATTGTAATCGACTCCTTGATCGCCAGGAAGTGAGCTGATTTTTTTAATCGGTCTACCACTACCCAGATAGCATCACAAACTCCTTGAAACTTGGGTAGTCATATGATAAAATCCATCGATATGTCATCCCACTTCCACTCGGGGACATCTAAAGGCTGAAACAAACATCCTGGTACGCCTTGTTCAGCCTTCACCTACTGACACACCATGTACCTTTCCATGAACTCTTCCACTGCTTGTTTCACCCCAAGCCACCAAAACTGACCCCTCAAGCCCTGGTACATCTTGGAAACTCATAGGTGCACTACCAAGGGTGAGTCATGGAAATCACCAAGAAATCCTTTGTGAATTTCCACCGAGACTAACAACTTCCCATGAAACATCATCTGATTTTGCCCGTCTTCTGACCATCCTTTCAAGGCATTTCCCTGGCTAACACAATCACGCATCACTTCAGCATCTGAGTCTCCCCACTAAGACTCATCCACCTGCTGCAACAGATAGGACTACACTATCATCTGAAATAGACAACCTCTACCATTATCCACCCTTGCATCCAGGTGTAGGACAACCAACTCCTTCATCACCTTCCAAGAATCTGTCGACTCTCAAACTGCATCCTTCTACGATTTCCTACTCAAGGCATCAGCCACAACATTCCCCTTTCCCGAGGTGTAATAAATTTTGAAGTCGTAGTCCTGAAGAAATTCCACCCACCTTCATTGTAAAAAGTTCAGGTCCCACTGGGTAAAGATATGCTTCAAACTCTTTTGATCTGTGAAGACCACAAATTTCTCCCCGATGAGGTAATGCTGCCACAAATTCAACACGAACACTAATACTGCAAGCTCTAGGTCATGGGTGGCATAGTTACGCTCATGAGGACATAACTGCCTAGACCCATAAGATATCAATCCCCACTGCTGCATCAGAACATACCCTAGGACAAGTCTAGAAGCATCACAAAATACTTCATACAATACCCCTTCCTCTGGAAACCTAAGCACTGGAGCATTGACTAACCTTTCCTTCAGATAGCTGAAGGATTCCTGGCACTTCTCACTCCACACGAAGGCTTGTTTCTTTCTGGTCAAAGCTGTCAAGGGAGATGCAACTCAAGATAAGTCGGGTACAAACCTCTAATAATAGCCTAATAGACCCAGAAAATTGAAAACCACCATCACATTCTTGGGTTCTTCCCAAGAAACAACCACTTCAACCTTTGACGGGTCAACCGCTACCCCTTGTTGAGACACCACATGTCCAAAGAAATACCCTTCTCATGTCATGAACTTACAATTGGACAATTTCCCACAGAGTTGGTGGTGTCGAAGGATTTACAAGACCATTCTGAGGTGATTAACATGTTTCTCCTCTGATCTGGAGTAGATCAAAATGTCATTGATGAACACAATGATGAACCGATCCTGAAACTCACAAAAAATAGAGTTCATGGGACCCATGAACACAGCAGGTGCATTTGTAACACCAAACGGCATGACTACGAACTCAAAGTGCCCATACCTGCATATAAAAGCAGTCTTGGGAATATCACTATCCTTAACCCTTAACTAGGGATACCCAGATCGCAGATCGATCTTAGAGAACCAACTTACTCCCCCCATCTGGTTAAAGAGAGTGTCTATCCTCAGGAGAGGGTAACAGTTCTTGAATGTTACCTGATTTAGTCTCTAGTAGTGTATGCACAGCTTGAGACAACCATATGCCTTCTTTGAGAACAAGACCAGAGCACCCCATGGTGACACGCTAGGTCGGACAAAACCCTTCTTCATCAGATCATCAATCTGAATCCGTAACTCCCGCAACCCAGAGGGTGCCATCCGATAAGGATACATGGAAATCGGATGGGCACCGGGTTATAAGTCTATCCTGAACTCAACATCACATCGAGGGGGTAGAGTCACAACCTCCTTGGGAAAAATGTCCAGGAACTCTCTAACAACTCTCGGGACATCCATCATCTCAGCTTCCACTGATTATGCGGAAAGCTCGACCAACACAGAAAGAAGAGGCTCCACACTCCATTTCCCCACCTGAAAACTATGTTTGCCAATAAAAGCCACATTCTAGCCATACTTATTGGAGAACATGACTCTTATTCGAAAATAGTTGATAATAGCGTGAACAAAAAAGATCCATTCAATACCTAGGATGATATCATATGGTTGTATCTACAATAGTAGAAGATCCTTGCTAGACTGATATAGCCCTATCATCAGTCTACACCCTTGGAAAACATAAAACAAGTCATTCTGACCTCCTATTGGAATACTAAGCACCAGGGGCACTATAAGTATCTTAGTATCTAAACCCAGATCATGGGCTAAACCGGGCGCAACAAAGGAGTGTGAAGCTCTTATATCAAACAAGGCATAGGCAAGAGTACTAAACAAGTTGACCGTACTTCAAAAAAATTATGGCCCTGCTGGAACTACTACACCTATGGCATGTAACTACCATGCCCATCTCCTTTTCCCCTCTACTGTCATCCGCCTCCATGATCACACCCTAGTCAAGGTCTCTGAGGAGTGCCCTGTGGCCGGCCTCCTCCCATAACATCTTCCCTCGGAGGAGCGGGAGCTCGCTGTCCATACTGTTACTACTGCTGAAAGGACCTGGTTGGAAGCTGCTACTCCTAAGGTGGGTGTTGGACCTGGCCACCCCCACTATACTGAGCTCAGTCAGGGCATTGATTCTGAAGGTTCCCACATCTCCCACAGATGAAGCATCTCGGTCCTGCGCCTGCAAGGAATGGATGAGGACCGGGGTATCGGAAGTAGAATTGTGGTGGCCTACTCCCCATTGGTCGAAACCTGGAAGGCCTTGATGCTGGAGGTCTGCTTCTAATGGCCTTCCCCTTTAACGAACTCCACTAGATCCCTTATCGCGGCACACCTCCCAGTGTGTGCATCCTTTTTACCACTTCATCCTTCTTTTGGAACTCCAAGTACGGTGGTAGGGTGAAGGGAGTAAAAGCATACTGAAGAGAAGTTCGGAGTGCCTCCTCTAAACGTCTCACCCAATACTCCTCATCTGGAAAAATGTCTAGAGAAAAATGAAGGATATCTTTGAAATTGATCTCCAACTCCCTCACTGATATGCTCCCCTGATGGAGGAAGATTAGCTCCTACCTCTCCTCAACCTTCATCGTGGAATAGAGGAACTACACCATGAAATCCTTCTCAAAGTTAGTCCACGCAACCTCAGGCTCCCTCTTCTCCTCAATGTAGAGCTTCCACCACTGATGCGCTGCTCCCCGCATCTGGCTTACAGCCAAGGGAACCTAGGACTCTGTTAGATCCCAGATCAAACTAAAAGCTATCACCAGCTCCCCATGCCATCTCTTTGTCTCCATGTCCAAGACGTTGCCCTCGTACTTCCCAAGGTTCTGTCAGTGAAAGGCACAAATTTTCCTCTCCCATTGGTCATCCTCTTCCTCTCGATCAGCCCTTTGCTGATCATCCAAAACAGCATCTTGGGCCTCGATCACCCCCACTACTTGTGGTCATCATCTGGGTTCCATAGTTGCAAGGTAAACAATGAATTCCTAAGACCGAGTAGTGTTGAAGATTGCTTTTAAATTTTATTAGACTTATTATTCATTTTAAATACCCAAAATACCCAAAATACCCAAGAACACAAGTCATTGTGATGGATGTACCTTCCTTAGGGTATCTACCCTACAATCAGTGTAACCTCACTTGGTCATTAGGTAGGCCCAAAGTCCATGCATCGAATCATGGGGGCCCTAAAATCCCGTGTCCTATCTGGTCTTTCCTGGCCTATTTCACGCACCAAGATTGTCTAACACTGTTTCCCTAAAATCCCATGCAATCCTCACTATGCCTAACTCTGGACCCCATCCTATCTCTCAGCCTTCCTCTGATACCATTCTGTCACGACCCACCTTCACCATCATGAGATTAGGGATAACTGATTTCTAGAACCAACCTTCTTCAAGTTGAAGGAGAGATAATGACCCCCGAGATCTGCCTTCAATAGGTCCCGGAGTGGAGACTAGCACCAAGGGTATAGAATCACACTAATGATGGAAGGCATTACCCGTTTTATTTAGTAGGATCGGGAGATAAGATAGTAAATCCCAACAACACCAAAACTGGAGGTAAAAGTAAAGCCAAAATCAACCATTATCATATGAATATCCAAAAGTAAATGCTACAAAATTATAAGGAAACCCCAAAGGAAAGTACAAAGAAAAGAAAAAAAATAGCAACAACAACTCTCCAAACGTCCAAGCTAATACGGTCTCGCACAATCCATGATGTCCTCCTGGAAACCTAAAAGTAGTTTATATACGTAGGGTGAGTATACAGGTATACTCAGTATGGAAAACCAAAATCTCTCATCCACAAGTGGGGAGGCATTCTAATGCCCCATGAGAAAAGGAGAAAACTGAAGCACCTAGCAAGGATTCTATCCACCCAAACTTCACTAAGGAACACTCCCCAAATAACACTATTCAAGTAAAGTAATAGTAATAGCACATCTATATTTGGTTACCCCGTTCCACTTTCTTGCTAGTTATTGAAGACATCCTACGCATCGGACCTATCCCACCATTCTCATCATAGTCCCACTGCCACACCTCACCCGTACACACCTGGGCTAGAACCACACATCCCGCCCAAAAACACCTAGGCCACAACCACACATCCTGCCCACAAACACCTAGTTCACAACCACACATCTCTCCTGCAAACACCTAGTCCATAACAACCATACATAACCATGCCCGCAAACACCTGGGCCAGAACAACTATTGCCACGCCCAAAGACACATGGGCCTCATCCTAAAGACACTTGGGAAACAACCTGCCCACACACACATGGTCCAACCACCACAACTACCCTGCCTAAAGAATATTGGGCTATAATGGACCTCAAACCATCACAGCCTGCCTGAAGGATCTTGGGCTACTCGAGAAAGGGAGCAGAAATGGAGCTAATAACCATCCACTGATAGGAGTGTTGGGAAAAACACCCTCCCCCATGAAATAGGGGTGTTCGGTACAAATTAATCAACTTGGGTGGGGTGAGAATAAGAAACATAAGAACTAAAGTTATATATATAGGTAACAATCACTCATTCCAACCTAGGGGTTCTAAACCAGCCCAACACAAACACCATTGTTACTATTCATTTATAAGAAACACCACAGCCACAAACATGTCACAACTCATTCCCAGAAACCAATTTCCCATCAAACCCATTCTTGTTTTCATATTCAAGTGATTCCATTTAAGTAATTCTACACTACTGGGAAACTAAGAGGCATATCCACAAGCCAAAGAAACGAAAACATCCAAAATGAAAATTTAAGCATTCACACCTGGTTCTCTTGTAAAGTCACAACAACAAAAGGGATCAGTGTGATCCCTCAAAGTACTGGAACCAAAACAATCCTCAAGATACATCCCCAAACGGCCTCAGATCTGCAAACCCACAACTACACAACAACAGAGGTTCTCATCCCCATCCATGTCACCCCATAAGAAACAAGTAGAACGACCACACATATCAAGACATAACAAGGGTATTTCCATATTCTATCAAACCATCCATTGAATTTATTCTTTTTGTTTGGTTAACCGGGGTGTTCACACAAGGATTATTACTCATCAGACATCCATTTATTCAGCCAAGTTCATGTGATTAACCAGTTTCCATGTTACATCCATTCAATCACAGAATTATCTACAAAAATAGAGGTTCATTAGTGCGCAAGAAAAGAACACCAATAGCCATGATTTTTAATGAAAATAAGACTGTATAATCCACAAAATATAAGCAAAAGTACAAGAGTATAGCAACATCATCAAACACACCCAATCATTCTTTAAAAGTCTATTTATTATCTTCATTAAGGTTTTGGTATCATCCTTCCCCATAGAAACAATATCATACCTGCCCCGCATGATACACAATAAATAGAGACAAAAGAAGAAACCTACCTGGGTGATCAACAATCAAAGTTTCTCTCCACATGCCGAGAACTGGGGATGCACGAATTACAGGGGAGGAACTTCAGGGACTCTAAGGGTGGGTAGAAAAGCTCCAGCACAGGCGTACCACTTACCTTGGGAAGGGGGGACTCCAAACTCACAAGGAAAGAAAAGGAGACCAGATAAGAAGAATAATAAGAAGAAAATTCTCATCCTATAAAAAGGTGAGATCCTGAAGTTACGGGATATTTAATTTTGAACAGCTTAAAGGCATATTGTGGTCTCACCACGTGGGTGGGTGGTTACACCCGATGGAATTAATTTTCACTTAATAATTTCCATCAAAGAGATGGACATAATGGCTGAGGGTTAAATTATTTCCTTTAAATAGAGTAAAACATGCGTGATAGGGGCGGAACTGGAAAGTATGGGGAAAGGGTGTGACACCGAGGAAAAACCACGCGTTTTGGTAAGTTAAGTGCTGCCCAGCTCTTGGGGAATTTTATATATCATTTATGGGATTTAAATGGCTTTTAAAGGGGGTACTAAATCATTTTTACATCAAAATATACATTGTGGGAGAAAAACTAGAAAAAAAACTTGGTAGAATGGAAAAAATAAAAGTGGTGAGATACGATTTGGTTAGACACTGTGAACGGTGTCACCATCACGGTTCCACCGGTTCGGTGAGACACTGTAAGCAGTGTCACCATTCTGGTGTGCCAACACCACGGTGCCACTGTTACAGTGCCATTGTCACAATGCCATAGGTTCGGTGAGACACCGTAAGTAGTGTCACCATTTTGGTGTGCCACCATCATGGTTCCATCGGTTTGGTGAGACACTATAAGCGGTGTAACCATTTGGGTGTGCCACTATCACGGTGCCACCAATTCGGTGAGACACTGTAACCAGTGCCACTATCACGGTGCTACCATTTTGGTGAGACACCGTAAGCGGTTCCACCATCAAGGTGAGACACCGTAAGTGGTGCTACCCTGACCAGTGCCAGTGGGACCATGTTTATGGAAAGGTACTAGACCAGGAGGGTCCAGGCCATTACAATCCCATTCCATGTGAGGATTATATCATTCCCTTTAAAGGTAGGTGGTGTGGATACCATCCCATTCCACTCACACATGGATCATCCTATTCTTATTCCATAGGGTAAGGTCATAGTTTAATATCATGTGTTGAGGATGTTGGTACTAGGAAGTTGTACGTCATCCATCTCAGATGTGGGGGACTCACTCCTTACCCATTCAGATTATATAACTGCTACTCAAAGACCTTTTGGAGGGGAATGGATTTAGAAATTTTGGGTTTTAATGATATACAAGAGTGTTCAATCATGAGGTCCATGTTAGCCTACCAATGCTGAGAATCAACAGGCATTAGAGTACCTATTCTTAAAGGCAAAAGGTATGCGGGAATATCAGGCTGCAATGGAAGTGGTTTATTCTATAAAAATGGGTGGAATAGGTTACATAGGGACTCGAGGTAAAACTCAACTTATTCTAGATGAGTGTGGAGGTATCAGGCACTCAACCTTCATGAACAAGTGTCAGCGGAAGGGATGCATCAAGGAGAGATCTATGATAGAGGTTTTGTGGAGCTTAGGGCCTCGAAAAGAGGTTATTTGTGAAGCTCAAGTGATTCTTAGAGGTCAAGAGATTAATTAAGGAGTAGGATTCATGAATAATAGTGACCCTTCCCCGAGATTAATTATTGTCTCAGGAAAATAGTGCTTCGTGAAGGATGAATGCATTGCAAAGCCTCATTTGACCCATAGGGCCTTCTTCATTTGTGATGCGTATTGGCCTTCTCAAAAGTAATATAAACCTAGGGTGGAGGCTTTTAATAACACATTAAAGCGGGTTTGTAAATCCCAAGTACCTTGGATGATCCATTTTATTCTGGTTTGTGATGATCAATAGGTTTTCAAATTGGGAGAAATTTGTATGGTAAAAGGTCATCTAACCATCCTCCAAAGGCCAAAATGATTGGGGTATATATAGAAAAGGGGGTTTCATGAAACTGGGAAGTTTTTTATGAAGTAATTTTGAGCTTTGAAAATGGGTGAGACTCTATCGGACTCATGGAGGACACCCCTAACCTTTTTTGTGGTCATGAAGTGTCATCAGACTCATGGAGGAAAATTTCAACCCTTCACATTTTCGTGAAGGGAATTTCTCGATCAATGAGCATTAATAGCTTTATCCATTCTCAAAGGCTTGGGCTTCATTAAATATACTCTTTATTTTTTGTGAATCCTTTTGATAGAATAAATGAATACATCAAGATAGCCTATGCAGGCATGATGAATATAATCCCCAGACCTACTCTATTGAGCTTGGGATCATTGAGCATTATATTGGTTTAGATTTAGGAAGCAACATCAAAGTGAATCTTCTAACACGGCATAGCCGGATCCAATGATATGGTAGTCTCATCAAGAAAATTTACATCCATAGGAAATTATTCAGGAGCCATATGGAAGGATATAAATTCAGATAAGGCCTAGACTTTGAATGCTTTCTACAGAATAAACCTGATGTCAAACTACTGAAGGAACACTACCCATCATTCTAGCCATATTTTCAACATTGGGAGATTTGGGATATAATTTAGTGGGTCTACTCAGTACATTGCTTGTATCTTATGAGGTTTCAAATAATGTCTCAACATTTGTACTGAAAAAACTAGTTCAAGGTATCTCTTCTTGAAAGGAGAGTATCTGGACTCCGTGTCGAGGAGCATGTGATTGAGATAGTATAAACTATTCTCTCTTACATCATTGTTCTTCTGAGTGAGAAGGGTTGTGAGGGATCATTCTAAGGAGGTAAAGTAGAGGACCAAAGTATTCCCAAAAATGGTCAGAATCAGAACTAGAGGTTGTAACAAATACAATTTGATCACATCAAAAGCGGTCTAGAACTCTATATCCCACTGGTAGACAGTATCTTTCTTCATGAGACTTAAAAATGTCTTACACTTTCCATCTATATTTTCAATGAATTGACATATGTTGGTTAAGTTTCATTGGAGTCCTTGGAACTTTTTTTGTTTTTTAGAGAAGGAATCTAGCAGATGGACTTGATCATCTCTAGGTCGATCTCGATGCCTCTATATCTATTGAAAAACCCAAGAAACATCCTAGAGGTAACCTCAAATTCAAACTTTAAGAGGATCATCTTCAAATTCAAAGATCATATAAAGCCGAACACTATCCCAAGATCTCTGATATGGTCCTAAAACTGGAGGTATTTGGCCATAAAATCATCCATGTATAATTCAACTAGCATCTCAAAGATCAGTTTGAAGATGTGATGCATTGATCGCTAATGAGTGGACCCTTCGTTCTTCAGACCAAAAAGAATCATCGGATAGAAAAATGTTCCTTGCAGTGCTATGAATGGGGTAGAATCCTCATCGTTTGGGTTCATTTGGATATGATTATATCCATAATATCAATCCATGAAGGAGAGAGCATGTAACCCAGTTGTTACATCTATAAATAGCTCTATCATTGGGAGGGGAAAATCATCCTTTGAACAGTGGAAATTTAGATCCCAAAAGTTGATACAGACTCTGATATATCTATTCTTCTTTCTAATAGTTATGATGTTGTATATACATTTTGGGTACTAAAATTCCTTGATAAGATTGCATTTATTAATCTTATCAACTTTGGCCTCAACCATGGAACTATGATAAGGGTGCATTTTCCTAGGAGGCTTCTTAAACCCATGATGAATCATTGGGAGACCAAGATGGTGGATAGTAACCTGAGGGTCAAGTATTTTCATCTCATCATAACTCTAAGAAAACAAATTATGGTTTTGCTTTAGAAAATCCACATATTATTGTTGTTCCTTCAGAGGCATGGATACATTGATTAGTGTTGGACATGGATCTGTTTCAATGTTGGGATTCACCTAAAATTACTCATCAACAGTGGTGGATACACCCTCTTCAAATGTGGGAGGAGTGTATTCCAAATCCTCTTCATCATATGAGGTAGGAGAATCAGTGGGAGTATATGGCTCATCTGGGTTGACTGATTATGGAGGAATGTTGGTTCCTTCTTGGGAGGATGTGGAATCCTCTCTAGGGAACTCCTTTTCTACTAAGACCATAGTGATAGATGCTATCATTCCAATCCCATCAATCTTTCTAACATGGGTTCCATGCTTGATATAAAATCAATTGTGGTAGATTGGATGTTTTCGATTCAACTTGGATTAGAAAAACAAGTAGGTATGATGTATAATGGTAGCCATTGGTCAAACATATCAGTACCTCACAAGGGTAGGGGATTTTGGTACCACTCATGTTTGCCTCATGTAGGAGTATGTGGTAATATTAAAACATTACATGTACTTAGGAACACATAGACACTTCCTCTTAGAAATGACAAAGTAATTTCCCAAGTCGGGCATCATGGATTTAGACCAGTGAATTGGGAGGATAAAGGCATCATCCAAATCTGTCAATGGGCTGGCTACAATGCTGGTGTCCTCAACCTTGTTGGTCAAAACCTACTTATCATTTCTCTTGTAATAGTCGTCATCCAAATAGCAGTATTCATATGAGTCTAACAGGGATTCATCACCTTGAACCATGCCTACTCAACCATTAATGCAGTACATGAGGTATTAGTGATATGTGGAGGGTACTGTTGAATTAAGATGATGCTAGGGTATACCCATCAATTCATTTTAGGTGGTATCCTATGATACAACCATAAATTCATCACTTTCTACCAAGCCTCAAAACTGGTTATTCAACAAAAAAAATTTACATGGTCTCTACTCGATCCTTTCCTAACCCTAAATCTTCATGTAATATGGAATTAGGTCTCCTTTATTTAGTCCCACCTTTCAGAGTGTCCGGGTTAGGATGAGAATGATCTTAGAACCAGTTTCAACTAGACAATGACGAACCTCCACGCCATTGAACTAGCCTATGTTGTACAGTGGTTGGATTTTCCCCTATAAGAGGGATCCATCATCTTCTATGGATAAGGAAATAACGTCATGGAATTCTTCTTTCCCAACCACCTCTTCATAGTACATCTTTATGACCACTACTTATACATCAGACTAGAGGTGTATTTTCAAGTATTCAGTGATGGAATCATGCATTTCTTATGACAAGAAGAGGGTCTTGATGATCAAGAGCCTTTTAGGTATACTAGAGACATGATTTATCACGTCGTACTTCCATTCCAAATGTACATTTCTACCTGTAAGGGGTCACTCTTTGGTTGGAGGCACGATGGGTGCTGGTAACTTTACCACTGGATTCTGTAAGGTGTTGGAAATATTCTTTTGGTCATCAGATAACTCACCCAAAACCACTACTAGATAACTTTCGACTGGCGGAGGCCTCACTTTAGCTAGATGTGGCCAATAATGATGTGGATTCGGTTATTCCTCCTAGCCAGTTAGCATAGTTAGTTGTGGTGATGTGTCTGATAGAGCGGGTTAAGAGGACTATGCCTGATGAGGTCTACGCAACACCTGCTATCTAGTTTCGGTAGCATTCATGGCTTGGATTGAATCACTAACCTGATAATTCTAACATATTTCATTCCCTCGACCACTCCTTCGACGACATCGGTTAGTGGCACTTGGGGAACTTACATAACATTCCTCATCATCAGGGACCATGATGGGATCTACCAATTCAATAGTATTCACATAGCCATAATCTTGGTCATCATTAGGGGAATATTATATTGATGGGTAGACCCTATGGGTGATTTCCATCTCTAGGGGCATGAAATATCCAAGGGTATAAGAATTCATCAGCACCGGTAGGGGAATTTTCTTTCCCCTACACCGTTAGCACTTGCTCTTCTGAGATGTAGAATTCTGTGATGTGGAAATGAAAGTGTCAATCGTGGAAGGTACTGAGAATTAAAGAATTTTGGGTCAGCCTAAGATGAAAAATATGATTAAATGGGTGTGAGTTACTACTCAAAGTTCTAACCATTCGTCATAATTTTAAGTCTCATGGTTGGAAACTTACTACCATTCACCTTCGCTATCACTGTGATCCTCAGTGAATATTTATGACACTTATGCTATAACATTTCCCATCTTGATAGGACCATTTTCTACTTGGTCCTAAATCCAATCTTTGAACAAAAAGCATTATTTTATGGTATGTTAAAGGATTATGTAGTGAGGGAAGTAGTCATTTCATTCATTATTCTTGGATTCATGAGGATTCTTTCACTCTTGAAGCTTTGGAATCCTTTATTCCAAGAAACTAAAGAAATAACTAGGAACTTGTGATTATTTGAAAGAATAGTTTTGGTTCCTCTTATATAGGAAAGGAACCCTAGTATCCTAGCCCTGACGAGGTTCTATAGCCTGATGAGGGTACAGAGCCACATTCTCTCATCTAGGAGATGATGCTTGGTGATACGGTACCTGCTGATTCTATATTGGGTGAGGCTATGCTTGATAGTCTGCTACACTTGGTGAGGATCTTCTGTAAAAGGTAAAAATAGCTCTGGAGGATCTGGGTCCCCTACCTATATGGTATTGATGATATCTACCTTGGTTTTACTTTTCACAGGAACTAGAATATGCACCAGACGTGCATTTTTAACCTACTGTAAGGGTTCCTCCAACCATTGGGTCTTGTTAAAAAAATACTAGAACATGTTTGGGAAGTTATGAGTGATAAGGGTTGGGACTAAATCAGTCTTTACATTCCCCATGCACATATTCAACAACTTCTCTTAGGTTAACGACATATCAAGTGAATACATGAGGCTATTTCACTGGAAAATGAAGTCTATGATGAGATAATCATGTATTTTATTTAACTTTAAGAGGTATTCAATGCTTGTATTGTGCATGGTGGAGCTAAACTGGTAGAGGAAATGCCTATGAAGATCTTCCCAACCATTGATAGACCCAATGAGAAACTGATTGTACCAGGAAAATGTAGGCCCTTCCAATGTCTGTATTAAACATCAAATCTTAGTGGAATCCTACTATTATGGGGTTCCCAACATAGGCCTACACCTTGAGATGAAGTTGGTAAAATGATGTAGTGGGCCACCCATCCCATTAAAAGGGGAAACATAAGGGTTTCCAAAATTTAGGGGTTCTCGCATGTCATCTAACCATGTTAGGTATGGATTTCCATTATGTGGGATAACCACTTATCACATCTCAATGGATTCTAGGTGAGTAGTGAGAATATATATCAAATCATATTATAATGGGTTCAAATATTTATGAGGATCCTTTAACACTAGTGCATCGAAAGTCTCATCACATGGTAGGCAGGCTCAGTGGCTCGATCTGGGTCTTGAGTAATGTGATCTTGCTTCTCAGGTCAATTCAGCAACTCATATCATGGTTTCTTTCCATACACTCATGTCTCTTCTCTTTAGAGATGTGCGGGATCACCGAGATCAACTGGGAGTAACTAGTAGAGGAGGACTTTTGGTTTTCACTACTACCTGATTGGGGGATAAGAGCATGTCAATGATGCCATAATTCGGGCGTCGCTTAGCAAGGATCTCATTGATGATCCTCTTCTGATCGGTGACTTGCTAGAGTAAGGCGATGATTATTGGATAAGCCTCTATGTTCTATGAAATATCATAAGGATTACAAATATCTAGAGGTCCATTTCCCATGTTTATATTCCAACTGGATGGAAATTATGTGATTGGATCTTTGAGGCCATGTGCCTACCTCTTCTAGTGGGTATGAACACTTATATAAGGGTTTACATGATACTTTACTACCCTAGGGGTGAGTTTTCTCTATCTAAACCTATGTTAGTGCCCTTGTTCGAACAACCATATTCACTATAACTATACATGGAGATAAATCCTCAATATCAATGGGTTGGTAAGGATCTCACAGTATAGGGATGAAATGGAGACCAATGTGCTATCCCCAGCCCCAAATTTGAACGTGTGGGGGATGCCTCTTCCATGATTTTTCAAAGAACTAGGAGGATCTTTCCTCATCTATATTGGAGGTTCTGGTGGTAGTTGGGTGACATGGGGTGTTATGCTACTGGGAATTCTACCAACACAACCATGTGGAACTGCTGATCAATGTCATCGAGGTGCTCTTGGATTCTTGGGTAGACCAACTGATGGTCACAGAGATGATGGAGTATCACCTATAAAGTCTATAGAAATCATACAACCTGGCCCTTGGTGAGGTACTCCAGAATATTGAAGTTGGAAGAATAATTTGGACAGAACATTATGGAAATCTAATATGCATCCAGGGTCTCCCACAGGATTTCTTACTCAGAATCAGGTCTATGTTCTTGGTTGAACCAAGATTCAATTAGTTCTTATTGAGATATTATCATAACTAACATGGATTTGTGTAGAAGATGGATGGCCAGTGGAGGATCCACTACATGAGACGACTATTCGCTACATGTTGGGTTATCTCTCGAGGGTGGTACCAACCACATCATTATGTCCTTACAATATTGGGTGTCTACCAATGCCTCATGTGTTAGGGTAATAGAGCTCTTTGGTGTCTCAAATGGATGCTCGTCATTTATCCCATTCTAGAATAGCTCTTTGTTATCTTAAGTAGAGGAATAGAGGGAAACCGGTGACGATACAGAAAGTTGTATTGTGGTCCCCAGGAAGGGATCCAAGACTTCCCCCACATGCATGTACCTATGGAGGGATTTAGGGATCTTTTGAATCTCACCTTATAGAATGAAGAACTTCACCTATTGAGATCCTACCCCAAACTCAGATTCTGATGAATGGGGTCAAGGTTACATCATGGAATCACATCCTGACTAGGAATCTAATAAGTGAATAATATTGATAATGACTTGGTGCTTCCCGGCATTTTGCCTTCAACGGCGGCGGTATTCCCTTTTTCCTCGGGGTGGTTGTTTAGGGTGGGGTAGTTCTTTATCATGGGGAGGAAATTTGTGGTGGTGGGTGATATCATAGGGAGGAACTCTTCTTTGATTAGTTAGGATATGGGGAGGGCCTCTATGTCCATTATTGTCAGAATGGGGAGGACCTCTTCTTTAACTACTATAGGGGTGATGAGAACCTCCACTCTAGTTGTTGAGGAAGCAGGGAGGATCTATACTTTGGTTTTCTGGGACATGAGGAGGTAATCCATGCTTACCGGTGGTAATGGCATGAGGATGACCTTTGTACTAGTGGGTTGATGCATGAGGTGGACCTTTGCACTGATTAAAATGGACACAGGGAGGACATCCATGCTGAAAATCATAATTACACGGAGTGGCCTCTATACTGGTCATCAAATTCATGTGGAGGACCTCTGCATTAATAGGTGGGAACATGGGGAGGGCCTCCATGTTGACTTTTTAAGGATTCGGGAGGACATACACCCTGATTTTTTATAGAATAGGGAGGACCTCCATGTTGGCCGACATTGATAGAACAGAGAGGACTTTCATATTGATCATTGATGAAGTGAGGAGGCATTATGCTTTACTTGATGTTGGAGTGGGTAGGACCTCCTATTAAGCTAGGAACATCATGAGGAGTACCTTGTAATTGATTAGATGTGACATGGAGGGTCTTTATGTTGACTAGTGATATCGGCATGGGGAGTACCTTCGTACTGGTTATCAAAATGGGGAGGACCTCTGCTTAAACTTGGAATGGCCTGAGGAGGAACTTCTTTCTGATTTTGAGAGTTGGGAGGACCTCCTCTAGGGTTGGTGACGGCATGGGGAGGACCTCCACACTGAAACTCATAATCATGGGTTGGATCATAATGGTTGTTGGTGGTTTCATTGATTGACAATATCAACCCAACCTACCTATAGGGCGACTTAGGTCTCTATCCCAACTGAGAATGGATGGATCCCTACTCATTTTTCATAGTAATTTTATGGAATTCACTAATAGTGGAAGGGGAAAATATATCCATGGATGATGATTCCCCTTTTAGAGCATTCTGCCTGGCCTGTGCCCTACATTGATGTTGGGTGGTCTAGACCAGGGTCGGCGGAGCAAGTGTGTAGTCCACTAATTATTTGGACTAAAGTAATTTTCATTTCTAGATTTAATGAGGCCTAGAAGGGTCCCTTCTTGGAGGGACTTGGGAAGTATATGTAGCTGGAGTGACTTTGGAATCCCCCGCCTCCTTAGTGTAGGGGAGGAAGTTATAGGATTTCTCTGGGGAGAGGCTCTCAAATTTTTTTTCTATTGGAACGGGGAGGGGTTTATCCATGCATAGCCCTTGGGGGCGACAATGTAAATGAGGTGATGAATCCTCCAGGTCTTGGAGGGACATGTCCCTTGTGGTAATGACCCCCTCTTTCTCCTACCAACATACGATGGTGCCCATAACCCCTCACTTAATAATTTTGAAGGGTGAGATGGGGCATGGGAACCTATTACCTATAGTCATGGTGGAATCTGTGATGGAGGTGGTTCTATGCAGGATTGAAGTGTTAATGTTTCTCCTGCCCCAATGTCTATAAGAATTGGGTGGCTAGTTTCCTACATATTAGGACCTATAAAGTAAGAGTATTCAGCTGTCAGTACAGATATAAGGAAATCATTTCCCAATACCCTAGCATCTTCAAATATTCTATGTTCATAGAGAGATTCATGTTGATGATGTTTCAGAATAGAATACAAAAATGTTTAACTACCCAAATTTCTAGTGATTTCCATGTTGGGCCCATTGTTTTCTTGGTGGGTCTTAGCACCGAATAGTTAGATCTGGTAACATGTTAATTAGTTCATTTCTTGAATGCAACTAGTCTCCATGTTGAGGAGAATAGTTTCACGTTGGGTTAACCATTTCTATTTTCGATTATTTCATTGGGGAACTCATCATGCATGTTAATTTGTGTTGGCATGAATCATACCCTAAATTCATACTTCTAAAGGTAGATGGGGTTCATCACTTTTAATGTAGAAGTTTTATCCTTTCTTGAAACAGGATGATTGAATGTTGGTTCCTCATTCCATGGATTCCTCCTTGGAACTGATTACCTAGTTTGGGCCAACCTCATCGAGTTAATTCATGTTCATGGAAGTCATTCTTGGTGCCTTCTATTTGTGGATGTTAGTTCATTACACTACTTCTATCTGGACATTCTAGTGGGTCTTGATAGAGAAGCAACCTTCAGTCAGAAGAGTAGTTATGTTGGGCATCACTAGTGTGTATGGATGCTAGGAACATTGGTCGCCTATATTATTCCTCATAAGATGGAATCTCATTGAGGCATATTAGTTTAATAATCTAAGGAATATCATATTTATCATTAGGTATCTGATGCCAAATGAATATATCTTCCAATTCTTTCACCTTAGGCATCCCGTGTTTAGCATGAGGTAGATGACATCATAGGTTTATATCTTCCAAAGCTTTCACATTAGTCATCCCATGATGACAATGAGGTATGTATATGGGGTAAAAAAATTAATGTCTTGTGGAGACGGATTTGATTGATCAAGACACCCCATAGATGTGGATCAAGAAGGTGTTTCCTTTAGAGGGAAGATGTCACACTGTGAAGGTGGATGGATCAGAACTCCCTATAGGAGTGAATCCAAGAGGTGTGTCCCATAAAGAGGTGATTTCACACTATGAAGTTTGATAAAAAACTCTAGACATGGATTATAGAGGTGAAACCCTAGGATAAATCACATAAAAGGTTTACTGATGGATGGATTAGAATTCCCCATAGTGATGGATATAGGAGGTGTGTCCCATAAAAGAAAGATGGAACACCATTAAGGTTGATCAAAACACCCCAGGATGTGGATCAAGTAGGTACATCCCTCGGAGGGAGCACCATGGTTTACCATTGGTTAGGATTGAACCTCAAAGAGGAGTCCCACGTACCTCTTCCCGAATACAAGGATCAAAACCCACATAGTTCGATGTCATAGTTTAAGGTCATATGATAGGATTGATACATAGAGCTTAATTTCATGTGGTAAGGACACTTTTATTGCAAAAGAAACATCAATGAGGGATTGTGGAGCTTACGCATGGAAGCTTCCCTTCGCAAGAGGATTGCTCTTGGTTTTAGTGGGTGTGGGGCTTACGCATTAAAGTTACCTAAGGGAACTGGAGGAGAAGTGGTCTCCCATGTGAGTGGAATGATCTTACTAGGTATGTGGCCTATAGAAAATTAAGATGGATATGGATGTTGGTTTTGGACCTCAATGAGTCTTCCTACGTATCCTAGTAAGTTGGGAATCAAATCCCACATAGTTCGGAATGGGATGGGATTTATACCTAAGGAGGAGTACCATATAGTTGAATATAGATGTTGTTTGGTATTAAACATAGGATCTTCACATAGGGATGGAGGATTTAATAGTATATAATAACCTATAATACCACATGATTCATGCTCAGTGTGAGAAACAAGAGGAAAAGTAGAACAGATGCTCATGTTGCTAAAGAAGTGACAACGAGAGATGGTGTGAGAATTTTTACATCATGCAGTTCGGATATGGGTTACTCACTTCTTACCCCTTGGGATTACATAACCACCATTCATGAAATTTTGGTCGGGTCATGGCTTCAGTGATGTTGGGTTTTAAGGATAGAGAGGAGTGGTCAATTATGAGGTCCACGTTAACGTGCCTATGTTGAGAAGCAACAGGTGTCAGCATGCCTATGCTAAGAAGAAAAAGGTAAGTGGGAATATCTGGATTCACATGAAGTGGAGTGGGCCATAAGAATGGTTGGCACATGTCATATAGGGACTAGAGGGGTGGCTAAAACAATCTTGAATGGGTGTGAAGGATTTAGACACTCAACCTTCAAAAATAATTCTCAGTATAAGGGGTGCATCATAGAGACATCCAAAAGATAGGATTTGTGAAGCTGAGGGCCTCAAAAAGAGGTGTTTCATGAAACTTAAGTGCATTTCAGAGGTTAGGTGCTTCATGATGGAGTATTCTTCATGAAGAATGGTGACCCTGACTCTAGACGAAGTCCTAGGTGAGCAAAGGAGTGCTTCATGAAGTTTGAATGCTTCGTGAAGCCTCAAGTTCCATATAGGTCTTTCATCCTTTGCAAAAGGAATAGTCCTTCATGAATGGAATCTCCACCTAGGGTGGAGGATTTTAAAAACACATGAAAGGGGCTTCAAGAATCCTAGGTACCTTGGATGATCAATTTTGTTCTGTTTTGTGATGATCAGGATGTTTATGAATTGGGAGTAATTTGGAAGCACAATGGTCATCTAACCATCCTCCAAAGGTTTTAATGAGAAGACTATTTATAGTAAAGGGGGTTTAAAAATATGGGAAGTGGTTTCAGAAGGAATTATGGTCTTTATGAATGGTTTTCTCTCTATCAGACTCACAGAGGACACTGCCAACCCTTCACACAGTTGAAAAGTGTTGTCGAACTCACGGAGGACACTATCAACCCTTCATGCAGTCACAAAGAGTATTTCTCATCCAAGGAGATTCATGAGGTTCATTATTTAGTGAAGGCTTGGGGATTCAAAATAAACTCATTTAGGGGGGGTTGGGATGTTTTGTCTTTGATTAAATCTGAACCATCTGTGTCTTCTTTGATTATTCCCATGGTATGTATTTTGGTGTCAACACTTACCCTTGGAGAAATAACTCCTTGATTTGATTCCTAGATAGAGTTTTAGTATTTCACCATTAACCATTGTAAATCCTTGGTTATTTTCACCTCAACTTTGTCTAAAACTATCTCCTCTCACTGGGAGATCTATCATTTACATATGATTACTCAATCAAAAGTGAGGGGTATGAGGGGTTTAGGGTTACATAAAATAATCCTTGGAAACACGGGCCCATACATGATAAAGGAGAAAGATATGATATGCATCTAATCATATTTAATTTAATAATACATTTATCACAAAAATCATACAATAAATAATTAAATTAAATAAAAACCCAAAACATACATAGGTCGGTAAAACTCATGATCAATCACAACCTCTAATGAATATACATTTAACTTACTAGCATTCATTTAACTTTTTTCATCATTAAGATAAATTTCCCTAATTTAATAAATTAATTTTAATTTATTTATTTATTCGTTATCTTAATTATTACTCTAAATGGTCCTTGAGATATAAAATATTTCCATCCTATGTAATTTAAAATAAATTAAATAATTTTAATTTTCAATAAAATTAATTATGTACATGTCATGTATTGATGAGTTCACATGGTGTGTACCCTCTTGGTCAATTTAAAATTTAGTTCTATAATTTTAATATATATAAAACATGTACTCAATTAAATATTTTTAATGCCCTACTACATTTGTTTAAAACTATTTCTAGAATTTTAGAGTTATATGGAATGTATTATCACTTGAAAAGGTGTGTGACTTATGTTGTGTATATTATTTGTTATGTATTGTGTACTTACATGGAATGTATGCCTATATGGAATGCTATGATATACTCAATGTTTTGTTCTGTGGTTCAATTTGCATAGTCTTCATGGAATGTATGACCACATGACATGCCATTAATATACATGGCATGTACCACTGATGATGTTTTTAAAGTACATGATGTGTATGAAAACTATACACATCATGTATTTGTATAATTATATTTTACACAACCCACAAAAAATTAATCAATGAGTACCTAGTGTAGAAAAACCTTGTCACATGGTGTGTAAATCCACCTACAAACTATATAGTTTTATCCTACTTTAATTATCTACATGCTTGACTCACATTAAACTCTTATCTTGACATGTACTTGGAATGTGTTATCATGAGTTACATGGCATGTATAGTTCTATACATTCCATATAATCCATTTCTTTACACCTACACCACACACCTAGGAACTCAGTGTGTATTTTGTAGGGATTATCACGTGTTACATGGAATGTAGATCCAGTTACACACTATGTAATCACTTCAGGTTTCATTTTTCAGCTAGAATTCAATGTGTGGAATGTAATGATACCACATACTTTGATAAATCAATGTGTCATAATTTACATAGCGTCAAAACTGTGTGGGGTTTCATAGCATGTACACCATCCACATGTTGTATACTCCTTGTTAAGCCTTGTGCTGGCTGTTGGTAAACATACAACATGTAATGACATCATATACTGACTCCCACATGGTGTTTCAATATTATTATTTCTTTACCTTGTGTTTTTGACCATGGGTACATGAATTGTACTTTTATATTACACATTATGTATCCATTTCACTTAGTCATCATCCTTTGCACCTCTGCTTGGGATATTCGAGCATCATTCATCTATTATTTTCTTATTCTTGGCCATATAAAACTAGTCATTCATGTTATATCAAATTTTTTATTAAATAAATAAATAATATAAATAAATACTAAAAAATGTGGAATTGATCAAAAAAATAGTAAATAATTATAAATCATAATGTGAAAACTTTCATATTGGTTGAAGGTTACGGGGTGTAGTGGAAGTAGTTGAGGTGGTGCCTAGTAATGTTTTCCATTAGCTTAAACTGATAAATCTAAAGAACTTGAGGAATAGACCTTGTAATTTTCCATATAGGATCTTTCATATTTAATTTATAATTAATTTAAAACAATAATTTCCTCATCTTGATAATTATTATTTTTATTTATCAATATGATTCTCACTCTAATCATATCATCATTACAGTGAAGAATAAAAGCTAGAATTCCTCTAGCAATATCCACATGTGCTCCCCATGAATCTTTGAACATCTCCCTTGGTATTTAGGGAGCTAGAGTGAAGGAACCAATTACCTTTCACCATTAATCATCAATTTCAATAAGAAACCTCACTTATTTTCTATTGATCTTTAGAGGGAGGGAGAAGTATTTCTCTCCCGGTCTTGAAGGAATTATAGAGTCTCGTCATTGTTCACAACAACTCTTAACCCAATAAATTATATAAAATGGAATATATAGTTAGGGTTAAATATTTGATAATTGTGTTAAGACTCTTCATCAAATATTCTCTCTAATATATTCCCTATTTATAATAATAATATTATTATTATTATATCATTTTATGTGTGTATATTTAAATATAATTTGTTATATAAATAAATTAATATTATTTTAAATGATATTATATGAAATATATCATTTCTGTCAGGACCTTAACTCGGCCCATTATTCCTCCTTAGAATTTACCAAACTTTGAATAATAAAGATTTAATTAAATAAATAGATATTATTCATTAAATAAATAAATAAATTTTGTATATTCACTAAACTTGAGAATAAATATTAATTTTAATATTCACATTACAAAAAATATATTTATATCAATATATTCACTAAAAAGGTGAATAAATAAATATGTACTTATTACCTTATTAATAGTAAACAAGTGATTAAATAAATATTATATCCACAAAAATTTTAAATAAATATTTATTTAATATCCAACTCACATACTCTAAACTAGGGTATCTAGTGATTGAATTTACATGAAAAAATTAACTTTAATAGTTATTATTCCACAAGACGAGAATAATATTTATTCTTAATATTATATTTAAATATAATTTAAGTAAGATTCCAGATACACTTAGTGTGTAGCCCAATATGACCCTTTCTTAGAATCATTTGGTAAATATACCTAAAGTCCAAGATTAGTGTCTAGAAATACTCCAAGGCACCCACGGAGAATCTAGTTAATGAAGAAGTGACAAAAAACTCCTACGAACACTTATTGTGTAATATAATCCATTTATCACAATATCTCATCAAGAATATTACATACTTGTGTCATCAACTTATATGTTTGATTTATCTTTTTTTTACTCTCTGAAATAAACTTATTAATGAGATACTAAAGACTTAGATTTAATCTGAAAATTCCATTTCAATCAAAGAGTCAAAGTTAACTTCTTCCATTAAATAAAAAGGTAAAAATAATTCATTAACTTGTTCAATTGATGCCATGTAACTTATGACTCACCCAACTTTTATTGCCTCACTCTGAGTATATATCATCATTATTTTTTTCCATGCATCAAAGTACATGATTCATGATATATATTAATAATGATATCAAGTCTAAGGAATAATACACACATCTACAGATAAGAATATTCAATGACACATATATCATATGGAATCTCTATTGGTATGTTTGTCCTCATAACCCCCTCTAATATATTATCAATTGTGAACTTTGTGAGAAGAAGTCTCAATGTCTTATGAGCCTCAAAAACCTACCAGCCAAACATAAAATGTGTCCTTTTAGGATTATTTTTCTAGACTATAATACATATGTTTAAGTATATTTTCAAGGAATTTATAGCATTTCATTATAATGTATAAGTTTTATAAACTTTTGATGTGATAGATACTCTAAGGATGTTATCACGTTAATGTTACATAAAAGAATACTCATCATATGATAAGATATTTATTATTATTCTAGTAATTGATAGCATAGAGTCTGTTTTTTATAGGGAAATAAATTCAATAAGGAATTAATTTAAAACTTAGGAGGCCATTATTTATATAACCATTGTGACATTCTCAACCTATGGCTAGTCTTATCCTGGTCAGTAAGTACCACCATTTACTCCATCTAAGGAGGGTCTTATATATATATAACTAGTGAGGGATCCACCTTCAGCTCATGGGGAAAAGGTACATCCCACTTGGGTCCTAAAATAAATTTATTATTTCTCAGTTGATCAGTGATTATAGGTTTTTGTACTAGAATGGGCTCATCACAACCCTGCCTCTAAATTTGTGTTGGTTTTCTATGGAGTGGCACCCTACATTTGACAAGATAAACCTATGATTATTAAATCATGCCTAATTTATCAAACTGAAGAAGTATGTGAATAAAATCAAGACTGACATGTTAATTAATATATATTTTGTTCTATTTATTCCCTATAAATTATTACTTGGAGTTATGAGTTGACTAATAGATTATTAGAGACCTAGAAAAATGATATATCAGTTCCCTACACCTATACTAGGTTCCCTGGCCTATTAACAAAACTCAAGATCCCTCGACACTTTTACCCTAATTATCCCAAAACAATCCTCACATGGATCCTTACTCCAAACTACATCCATAAGATAGACTCACTCTCACACCACTCTAGCATGACCCAGCCCATAGGAATCCTACCTAGGATAGAAGTAAGTTGAGTGTGTCACCCCAAGACCATCTCTAATAGGCAAGGGGGTGGTGACTAGAACAAAGAAGGCATATAAAATACATGGGAGACCTTACCCTAATGAACCTATACATAACCATGTATCTCAAAAATATAATATATTAGTGCAGTGGTAAAAATAGTAATCAACAATAATATAATATGCATGCGACACATGTTATCCATCCACAAAAGAATTATAAATTTAACTCCAGATAGTAGTATAAATCATATGATCCCATCATCCTAAAATAAATATAGACCTTGAATAATAATAAAAAGGGAACTCCATGAATCTCTAACTCCTGATATGAACATCTCCAATAGCTGTATCCACAATGCGTCACTAAGCATTGACTCCACTAGGCCCACATCTATAAAAATGTATGTCATATACAAAAACACAACACATTTAGGCACGAGACCCATGAAGGGGTGGTAATAATAATACCTATTATGATACATGAAAACAAATGTAAGGATAAAAGTATCAAGTCATCTCAAAAATAAAGAATGCGGGAGAAGCATAGTAACTAAAGATAAACCAGATATTCTTTAAGGTTAGGGTAATCAAGGATATATTTGAATCCCAATCATCATGGATCAACTCCACTAAAGGAGTGTATTCATAAAAATGGGGATAAAAAATAATTCTTCATACTCAAAAACACCTAAATTTCCCATCTCTTGAAGATTCAACCCCATCTATTTATAGTCGCAGTGGGTCATCCACACCTCACTTAAATGGGTATATTAGTAAAGGGGGGTACCAAACCCTATGGAGTAACCTCACCTCATTGAGAGAAGTGTGTATTAGTCAAAGGGGTTTCCCACTCCATAAATATAGGACTCACACCCCATTACAAAGGGGGATTCATACTCTATTAGTCTTATGGAGGGCCCATGCCTTTTTGAGATCAAGGGGTACCAACCCCAATTCCAAAGTACCCATAACATAGGAACTATGATCTAGATATGATATGAGTACTGAATCCATAAAAAATTTGTTAAGGACCTATGATAATATATTAGTAAGCCTCCATGGGGTTACCATATTCGTACCTACCCTAAATGACTTTACAGAACCCTATCATCACTTATATAAATTTAAAATCTTCAAACAACACAAAAAATTCCTTACTAGTATCTAATGAAAATTATGATTAAAAAATAACATTTTATTTATAAAAACACTAAGAATGGACTATTTTTTTAATTTTTATACTTAGGTGAAAAGATATAGAGAACAAAAAATGTCACACAATACACAATATATACTCTTTTGGACAAGGTGTGGGAACCTTAGACTAAATTTGGGTGTAAACTGTCATCATTTTACCATGTGGATTCAACCTCTATAGCATTCCTGCTAATGTGACATCGAATTTCGGTTGTGTGATTTATGCAACCATATACCCTCGAAACCTAATTCATATTATTTACTAATACGCAAAATTCCCCCTTTAATATACATGATGTGTTTAGTCAAGGTGATAGTTAGGAATTTACTCAATCTAACCCAGGGTTGTGTAACCTAGTAATACATGGTGTGTGATTTGATCCTATAAATAGTTTCATATTCATTACTATAGTGAATACATATCCACCAGTAAATGATAGGACATGGTGCATGTAAATAATTCATACCCTATCCACAAATAAAAACTAAACATGATGTGTTCTCATTGAATAAATGTCATGTAGTCACATTAATTTCCAAATCTAATTTTCCCCCTATATTTCATGGTCTCCATAGCCTTTTTCATTACCATTCCTTCCTGACACAATTTTTCACAGCCTGATACCTCCACCACACCTCTTACGATCATCCACACCACTTCATATCATTTTGTTCACCTTTGGGTTGATCCATGATTTCCAAAACTATCTCTCATCAAACCCATGCCCAAATATTCACTCTAGGTTCTTACATCATGATCCTCCCAACATCATGTCTCTCAAGAGACCACCCCCCCCCCCCTCCATCACCACTTTCATACCTAATTGGTTCCTATTTAACTCATTTCCAATAATTCACCATCTCAGGTGACCATTATCAAACCATTGACTCTTTTGAAGGTTGGTAGTGACTATTAGTCATGAGAAAGGGGCAATGCCTACAGGAAATGAATTCCTATAAGGACTATGGGCCATGTAATACTTACGTCTATGGGCCTTGTAAGGGTTCCAAATCACCCCTTGAATGGTGGATTATCAAAAATCAATAAAAAAATGAAGGCCTTTGGGCCATTGGAGGGGGAGAATGTAATAATTATAGTGATTAATGATCAATTGGATTTCCATTCTTTTTATTTCACAATATGTTGAATGCAATTCATATAAGAATAAAAATAATCATCACATAAAAATAATCCTAATATCTGATAAAATGAGAAGAATATAAATAAAGAATAGATAATTGAAGAGCATTAAATTAAAAAACACAATAATTATCAAAATTCATAGAATAAATCAATAATTAGGAAAATATGATTTATTAAATGAATAACGAGATGAAAAAAATAAGAATAAATCCCTTCCTCATAGAAAAATTTCACCAAATATTCAAAATCCAAATCTTGATCTATGAGCACTAATGCCTCAATGAAGAACAGAATTAATAAACATTATCCTAGAGTTTCTTATGGTGATTATGGAAAATCCTTTCAAAAGACGATTTCTAATCTATTTAAAACCTTGTTTTAGGTCAACTGATAGTATATTTAAATACCTAAATAATATTGGTCATGTACCAGAAGCCCAAACATATAAATTATATCTCTTATTGGTAAAACACTCTAGTTTTAACATATCCATGGTGTCAAAATTTCTATTCAAGGATCCATTTAGAATATTTTAATTTTTTGAATGTGCATAGATAAAAATATTATTAAAAATACTAATGTTTTTAAAATACTTGTAATGATTTTAAAAAAGAATCAGCTTCATGACCACCTTTATGAATATTATTTAAAACATTCGAATGTTCCAAAATATAAAAAAAATGAGCCATTAAAATATATATTCATACCCTTGTAACTATATTTGTAATATATTTCACTAAATAAATTAATTTTTTATTCTTAAATCCCCTATGATAATTAGTCAATTCACTACAGGTTTCATAGACTCCCTCTTAAGGTGTTCTCCTCTATAGAGGTTAGTTAAATTCTATAAAATAATCAAACAATGAGAAAATTGGGTTTGAAAACTCTTATATCTATAAGAGACTCATTTACCATAAGTATCCTTAAAAATAATCATCAATACCAGATTGAAACGATCTCAAATGATGGTTTTGTAAAGACAATACACACTAGTGTTCTACTATTACACCTAGAAGTCATTATCCATAGCTTAGTAATTTATTCCCAGACTATTCATTCCAATTTGACCCTTAAGGGAACTCCCTAATAGATGAATATCCTTTATACATTCCTTAAACCCATACTAAAATCCTTAATATCATCCCATTATATATGGTTACCTATATAGAACCATATTAAGGATAATTAGTTAATGATCACTTTCTATTCCGAGGGTTTCTAAATAAACATAAAAACAACTATAACCCATTATATGAATATTTCTTACAAATTCTCATTTCATGTGGGATTTAGGGATACATATCTAGAATATAAACTACAACATTACATAAAGATAAGGTTATATTAACCTTCCACTACATATAATTTTAAGTAAATGAGTTTGGGTTACCATAACCCAAATAAAAACACATTTTTATAGGTATTTTAAACTCATTTTTACCTCAAAAAATAAATATTATAGTTTTACCCAATATCTAGGGGTTCATATTATTTCATCATCTTTGATTTGATATTTTATGGTGCTAAAATGGATGCTCAAGTAAAAATTTATGGTCATTTGAGGTTAATTTTTTTGTTTGAACTTATTTTATGATCTCATACTTTTATAAGGACTTTAATGTTTCTTTATGATAGAAATTTTGGAATCAAAGGAGGGTATTTTTCAATATGCATGGTTAGTGAGAATGGTTTCAAACCCATTATCCTAATCGTCTGAAGCTATTGTATCCCTTTTCAATATGCATGGTTAGTGATCATGGTTTCAAAACTATGATATGACAATAATAATTTAAATTTACTAAACCCATTTTCAAGGGAAATAAAATTATAAAACTTTTCTAAAAACCATTCAATGGTTGTTAAAAACCATAAAACTACTGAAAAAAAGTTTGGTTGATGCATACTTTTCATAATTAACAACCCAACCACACTCAAGACCCATAAAAAACTTAAAACTATCTTTTTATGGAATTATCAAACCTTCAAAATCAATTTAAAAAAAATACACATTTACACATTATAATTTTCCATTTACATTTCTGTATAATATTAGAACACATTGAACCTTGAATATTAGGGGTTGTACTCCAAATCTAAGCTCCATGTTCAATTTTTTAGCTTAATTGATTTATGTACATCTATAACCCATGTCTCTATATTCCAAACATAGGAAATATACACTAAAACGGAAAAAATTCAAAATCATCCAACACTACTCAAATTTCAGTTTCAAAAAATATTTATTTCAACTAAAATTAATAGTTAAACAAGTTAATGAAAAAAATTTCAACTTGAATACCTTAAATATTAATGTAATAACACAATTCAACTTAATAATCTAATCTAAAACCAATATTTATTCAAATATGTGCATGGTAATTTTTAAATAATTTAAAATCCATTTAATTTAAATATATCATTGTCTCAAAATCCATCAAAAACATTTCAATCCACCCAAAACACTACCATGGGACTTAATAATTTATATAATAAATCCATAATTTTTGAAATTAGACTAATAAGACAACCATTACCAGTTTAGTTAAAATAATATATAAAACCACATTTTAAAAAATTTCATTTTAATTTTACCAATATTTTAAAAAATATCATTATTCTAAAATCATATAAATTAATTTTGTTCCAAAATAACATCTAAACTCTTTTAAACTAATATCATATAATTTCGATCTTATGTTTTTTAAAATTATATATTTTCCAAAATATTATTATCTCAATCTGCCACTTAAATTTTAATTAAAATTATTTTAAAAACAATATTTAAAATTATTTGAAATCAAATAAAACACAACCCAATCCTAGAAACTAAAAGTTTTTCTAAAATTACACTTCCATTTTAAAACCATCATGGTTGAATTTTTACTGATTTTATAAAAAAACAATTCCATATGTGTAGTTTCATTTCAAAAAACATGATTCAAAATAAACCCTCATTCATGAAAAATCTTTTAAAAACTATTTTTTATCTAATATATGTTTTAAAAATATTTCATTTTTATAACATTTTTCCCAAACTATAAGGAATAATGAATTAATCTATATTCCTAATTTTATGTAAATCCATTTCCATAAATCCATTTCCTTCAAAACGTTTAAAACATCAAAATTATAGTGAAACCATATTTAATACTATTTAAAAAGGGTATTCACCAATTTAAATAACCAAAAAAATTGTACTTTCAAAACATAATATCAAATAATCCATGAAAACATTCAAATTTAAAAAATAAAATTTAAAACTATAACCAAAATCATAAAATTTAAATAACTATGACATGTTTATTAAAAAATATCAAAAATATTTACCACATATGTAAACATAAAAACATTTATAAATGAAACTTCACATAGAAAAAACACAAAAAACACATTCCTATAAGATAAATTGGGTTTATTTTATTCAAGAAATTTCAAATGAAAACACCTAAAAATATAATGAAACGATAAACATGTCTCATAAAACGTTATATCCTTTAGAATAATAATTTTCAAGAAAGTTTAAAATGGTTTAATCTAATTCCTACCAAATATTGATAAAAATATATATTTTTTAAAATGGATACATCATAAAATAAACACACTGACTATAAAGTGGATCTAAAAAACTTACCGATTAGGTTGAAACTAAAATTAACCATTTAACCTAGTTTATATGGTTCTTTATTTACTTTAAAACTAGATCATGTTATGTGAATTTAATAGAGTTCTAATATATCGCTAAGACACTACCGCAAAAACAAAAATAAAATTCAAAAATTTATAATTAGTCCAATAAGTAGGACTATCTAAAATAATTAAACTTCAAAAAACCCTTATCGAGTTCTATTAACATTTGAATGTTGATCCAATGAATTATAAATGTCTCATTATTTTGAACATAAGATTCCAAATTCCTCTTTAAAATTCATTAAGGTTTTTAACCAAACATAATTCCATCAAAACATTAAATTCATAATTAACTAGTTTAAATAACTCATTTTAACCTAAATTAGATTTACTAATTGTTATAAAGCAAGTTGGAATTAAGTACATCATTTTTTTAATTTCAATAAAAAATATAATGAATAAGAAATAATAATAATAGTAAAATTCATATCTTTTATAATTATAATTCATAAAAAACCTAGTTATTATAAAATATATATAAATTTCAATATAACCCCTATCTTGGGTATTTTTTTCAATTTAAAAATATTTAGTTTCTTCTTCTTGAATTACATAGAATAATGGAAGGATTTAAGCTTACTTGATTTAAATAAATATTTTAAATAAATTCTAAAATACAAAAAAACCAATTACAATCAAATCACTTAAGATAAACCTATATATAATTTTATATTAATACTTTTTAAAAGTGTTTAAATAGGATTATAATGCAAAATGATTTTATTTAATATAATCATACAATAATAAATCCTTTTTTATTAAACAAAAAATATATTTCCCATTTTCATTTCATGAAAAATATATTTTATGAAAAATCAAAATTTCGAAAACAATTTTATTTCATTAAAAATGTTCAAAAAATATATCATAAACATTCATGCATATATTCAATGCTTCCTACTATGATTCTATGTAATTAATGAGATGAAAATAACATCTTATACCTTCATGGTCACAACACCTCACCATAAAAAAAATAAAATAGAATGATCCATCATTAATTAACCAATACCTCACATTCCCTAGAAATCCTTGGTAACTCAATTATTACAATAATGATGGTGATTTGTTAATTTTATAAGTACCTCTCAAGTTCAGACCATCATATCTCTATGTTTACTACTAAAATTTCTTATTAACCTAGATTTCCTGACCCAACACCACTAGGAACCTTTCCTAGGGTTGTATTAAAGATAATAGTAACCTATGAGGCCCACTTCTAATAAGCCTCAAGTTGGAATCTAGAATCAATGGAATAAAACCTGAAAATTAAAGGTAGTATCCTCATATATTCTAGTAATGTAACAAGTTAAACAAAAAATAAACACCATAATATAGATAATTCAATCTCACAATAATCCATAATTCATCATATGTCAGACAAAATAAAATTCTACCAATATAATACTAAATATAATTCTTAAGGAGCTGCTCCACAACCAATCCCAATCTCCAAGCTAGTATTATCCAACTTGGACACCAAACTCACCCTAAATACCTAAAAAATTATATATATATATATATATATATATATATATATATGGGTGAACATAACATGTATACTCAGTATGATCATACTCAAGACCTATCATGTAAATATGGGAGAAGCATACTGATGTATCTTTGAACAAATAGTAGAAACAATAAGAACCTATCAGGTCAACTATCACCTAGACTCAATAAGGCTCAGTCACCAAATATCATATTCAAAAATAGTAAAATAGTGCTGAAGAATATAATAATAAGCTACCCCATAACCACTTCCCCGCTAACTTATCTCTCTCATGCTTTATCATCAAATATCCAATTCCCCTAATCCCTTTCGCATCTATGTCGCAGCACACCATATCACATATCACAATACATATCACATATCATAGACATATCATCCTCATCATCCCAAATACATTGCCACATATCTTGTACATTAAGGTATCGTGAACATAAAGGATATCAACCTCATAGCCTCATATAACCATGAACGACCTCCTCCATATAAAATACAATCATCAATGCCCTGTAGGGTCTACCAATACACCATATGCCTCCTCATCCAAACACTATAGTGTCTATGAACACACCATGTACCTCCTTATCCATACCTTACTGGGTCTTCCAATACACCATGTACCAATATTTATTCCAATACCTCATAGGGTCTTCTAGTTCAACAGATACTATTTTATTATGTTAATACCTACCTTGATCCATCATAACTCATATCACACCTAAAAGGAGGAAAGGGATAAGGGGAGTAATCACCCATCTATTCCCTTTCCAACCTAAATATTTCGGGAAAACACTTGAAACCCAAAATGTGGGTGTCGATAATAATATTCAAATTAGGTGGGGTGTATATGAAATCACAATAAAATACATCATATAATAAAAGAAAAAACAACCTAACCTAGTAGGATCAACTCAAAATTTATTATCACAACCCATGAACATCACCATTATCACACACCGTCACCACTTCCAACTATAACACCACAACTAGCCCCACTTCCTATAAAAATAGCCACTATAAAATGCACAATTTCACATCAATACATATCATTTATCACATTTATATATTTACCATTATCAACTATATTACATTCAACATGTCATTAAATTTCATATTTAATGAAAAACTACTCAATAAATTACCCACATTTATTTAAACCACTACTCATTCATTTCATTCATCATTATTTTGTTATGGTAATGACTTAATTCAATTCCATCCATTCCCATTTCAATTTCATTATTACCAATTATATTTTTCTACCACTAGATGATATAGTGTTTATTCATTACATTTTGACACATATATTTTGGGGATTTATTGTGTATTTGATGCAAAAAATTGTGTCTTTTATTCATTAATTATAGAGTTGTTGTCAATTGGATATTTAAATATTAAATTTATTAATTTCTTATTTAAATGATTATTTATAAGTTTAAATAATTAATTTTAATATTATTTTAATATTCTATTTATAAATTCCATTTTTAATATTTATTTTTAGTGTTTTAATTTGTTTTAGGAGTTTAGTAAATTTAATCTTTTGTTTTTTATGTTCTTGTTAATTTATAATGATGCTGATGGAATAAACACAAACCATTAATGATGCTAATGGAATCCGATCGATTCTGTGGGTTATTGGTATGAAGATAAATTGATTTTCACCTATAGTAGATCTCATTTCAAGGTAGTTAATTTTTTCATCATTGTAGCTTTCTGCGGAATTAAATTGGGATAATGACCAGTTTGATTAATTTAGTGTGTTTTTGAATTGATTTGAAGAATAATTGTGTTGGTGAAAAAATTTTATATGCATGTTCAAGACGAAGAAGACAATGGGTCCTCATCATTTCCCTACATGTATATTTCAAGGATAAAGAGAATTTCATGCATTATGCTTGACGTAATTCACTAGTGAGCTAAAATACTTGACTGAGCCTCACTATTATATTTATGTTTGGTCTAATGAGGAAGACGATTTAACACCATGTAGTTTCTTACAAATATATTAAACTAAGGTTTGGGGTTCATGTGATATAGTGGTGTGATCTGGTTCATCAGAACCTAGAGATTAATATGATTATGTGATAAAACCATATCTATAAGTCAAATTGAATTTTTGTAGGTTCAAACTATGGTTAGGCTTGTGTTTCATGTTACCGAATAATTATGTGTTGGAGATCGACTTGTTCGTTCAGGCTTGAGATGAATCCATGTTGGTGTGTTTGGTGAATCTTCCAACACTAACCACATTAAAGATATGGGATGATAAAGATATTTATTCACTGTTTTTGGTTTAATACGATGGAAGTAAATAATAGTTGAATAAAGAAAAATAGGTTTTCCACATTCTTCTTGAGTTGGTGATGAGTAATAAACATATGCAGGTATTAATTTGTTTGGTGGGGGAATATTTAATGGCCTGTTTATTAGATTAATAAATAATGAAATCCAACCAAGATCTTCCACCTAGACTTGGGTATCTGAGGATAATTATATATTACCTAAAAAATATAAATTCTTTATTTACTGAGATTTTAGAGGGGAGGAGAAAATAATAATTCTGAATGAGAGGGTGGGAGATAAAATACTAGGAGATTGGTGATCAGAACAGGAGCTTGGTCACTCACTTGGGAGTAGAGAACAGAGGAACCAGAAGGACAGAGGCCTCTTTGGAAAATAATATTCTTTTCCTCTCTTATCTATCTGATTTCTTTTTTAATAATGAGTCTATTGAATTATCTTGTTATTTCTATTTTGAACATGGGTAGTTGTTTTTTTAATGGAACCATACTACACTAAAATTTAATTATTTAATCTTGTTTTCTATTATTAATTTGATCATTACAATGAAAAAATAGTTCATTAATATTCTTATGTTCTTAATTATATTTTGTTATCACAATTCGAAGGATTGATAGGTGATGATAGTGAACTGTTAATCTCTTGAATTTTTAACTGATGTTTCAAAAAATATAAAAGGTTAATATTATCATCTCCATTGACAAAACAACACTTTCTCTTAAGTGATGATCAAGAGATCATTTTATAGGAGTGATAATTGAGATATAAAAATTCACTGAATTGAGAGATCAATGAATCTCCACTCATTATCTAAGCATTAGAATAATAGTTGTAAATAAGAGTATAATAAAAAATATTTCTAAATTCAATTCTAAACAATCTGATATCCTTGTCTTCATCAATTTCTTTTTCTCCTACTCTTTTTCCCTTCCATAACTATTTTTTCACCACTATTTCTATTTCACTTCACACAATCAGCCTCACCTCTACTCATTCACTATTTTTAGTCTCTTTTTTAGTTACACAACTAAGTCTTCTCTATAGTTTGATGCATTCTTATTATTATACTAGTTGTTATTATGTTTTAACTTAATTAAATTTTTATGTTCTTAATGATAACATGTCAATTTTTGGAACTATTTCTTGGTAAGGCATATACAACCAACAAAAAAATAACATATAAACTATTTCTTAAAAAAATTAAAAAATAATTCTGAAAATATGACTAAATTTCACTTCTGTGTGTTATTTTTAATCTGTTTGAACCTAAAATCATATTCACATAGGGGAACAAAAACTAATACCTAAAATAAACATACATTTTTCTTCCCTTAACAAGAATAAAAAGGCTAAAATGGAAAATAAAAATTTGGAAAAACAAAGTGCTACTGTGAAAAATGAAAATATAGTTTCACCTCAACTTGGGAATGATAATGATAATATTCCTAGTCTTAGGTATTTCTAATTTCCCACTATTTCTAATAATACATTTTTTTTAAATTATCCCCTAGGTCTATAAATTATGAGATGAAATAATATTACTTCTCACTATTACACTATTTTAGTGGATAACCCAATGAGGATTATCTTGATTTAATTAGGGGTTTTTATGATTCTATAGAACATTTACCTTTTAGGGGTTAAATGAGAATGAGATCAGGTTGGATTTATTTTGTTTTTTTAAATATTAAGGTAAGGATATGGTTATAGAATTTATATGAGGAAATGTTTTTATATATGGGACTTGTTTTTCTACTTCTATATTACTAAATTTTATCCTAGAAACACTACCACTAAAGTGATACATAAGATCACCAATTTTATTCAATATTAGGATGAAATTTTCCACAAGGCTTGGGTTATTTGTAGGGGAGTTCTTAGACAATTTACCAATCATGAACTTTCCCCCAATCTCTTGATGGATACATTCTATAATATCCTCACTCCTTATAATAAAAATCTTGTGGATCAATTTTAATGTGGTGATTTCTCATACATAACATCTTATTAGCTCAAAAAATTCTTTAACAAACATTGAAAAAATTCCCAACACAAAATTAAAAGGCAGATATTTATTTCTTTATTTCTATGTAAATGAAATTTTTGAAGAAATTTTTTGAATCAATGAATTGTGGTAAAATTGATACATTGTGAAAAAAGGCTATGAAATTCAATTTAAGATGTGAAGAATTTGGTCATGCTGTAATGATATGATCTAGAATATTTTCAATAATTTAGGCATGATGTAATTTCTAGAGTAAAAATCAAGTTAAGGTTGTGACTTTTAGAGGACTGTATGTTTTCAAATAATTACACCATGTGATCTTCTTTTATGCCATAATTTTTTCTATATGGTATCTTTTAATTAGTTTTGAATTATTTATCTATTTAGGAAATATTTGTAATTTAAATGATGAAAATATTACTTTGTTTTTGAATAATTAAGTGGATGAATTTTCCTATGAAATTATAGAAGAATGGAAGTCTTTAATGAAGTGAAACATGGATATTTTCTCTTGTAATTATAGAAGAATATTCTCTCATGAATAATTCTGATTAAAAAAAATAGAGATACTAGAATAGAAATTACTAGAATTGGAGAAATTTAAATATTATTCCATAGATTTATTTATGAAAATTAATCTATATTATCATGATCATGAATATAGATCATATTTTTACACTAATAATTGTGTAAAATATTATTTTAATTTGTAGAGATCAAGGTGTTAACTTAGAGGAGTAATGAGTTCTTTTTGTGTCGGGATAATAGTGAGTTATAATTCTTGTGAGGTCTTAAACCTTGAGTTATAGGGATTCCACTATGAATTATAAAAATATATAGTGAACTTATAGTGAATTTTAGTATAATGACACACCATGGATTATATTCTCCTTGGAAATATCTTAGTGAGGGCGATCCATGTAAAACCACTTTTGTCTCCTAGTGTATTATCACTTCATTATTCACTATGTGAGATAAAGAGTGAGATAATTTTTTCTAACCATGAAAAAAATCATTATAAGGGTATATTTTAATTTTTCCTACCCTGATTCAATATTCCATGGTATATTTACTTGTGTAAGACTAACAAGTGGAATTAGAATGAAATGTTTAGTTTAAGGAAGTTTATCTCTTTGTAATCCATGGTAATAGTAGTAAATCAGAAATGAATTATGATATTTGATAATAACAATTTTTAGATTTGGAATAATTTGTTGAAATAGTATTTTTTATCATTAGGTATGGATATGTATGTAATATTTTAGCTTTCCACCATGGAATGGACACTTTTTAATTCAGTATAAACTTTTTGTTTTACTTTAATAGAAGTTCCTAAGGGATTAGTAGAGGTTTCAAGATATTTCAAAAAGGTTTGGGGCTCAGAGTTAAGGTTTTTTTTAAATCAATATGAGGCTGATGGTTAGTGCATGGTTTAACCAACCATGCACCTCAATCATGCAACCCAAAAAAGGAGAATAGTTTTAGAAGTCACGCAAAGGGGGCCTATAAACCATGCACCATATTAAAATTATCCCTCATTATCACAAAAAAATTTGTTGTGACTCTCCCATTTTACACTTCTTATATTTTTGTGGATCACCCTCATCCAAATTTTGATTCTAGTTCTATCTAAATCATTGGAATGCCCTTGGTGAGGATAATAGTCCATCAACTTCTTTTATTAGTTTTCTTCACCATATTTGGTGTTATATTTGTATGAGACAATATACCCAATTTTTATGGATTTGGTCTAGTCTTTTTATTTCCCTAATTTCAACCAAAATATGAGGTCGACATCAGATGAGAAGTCTTCTATGAGTATAAGGTAGGTGATCTACTACTTTTCCCTAAAATATCAATGTTATAACTTTTGTCATTATGTCACATGACAAACATTCCATATTTTTTCCCTAAAATGTGTAACTACTTTAATTATTCACCTAAACCTTAACCTAGATGTTCCATGAGACCCTTTTACACCATTTTAGGTTGGTGACCTCAACTCAAACCACCCCTTATGGTGGTGTTTTAAATTCCCATGACAGTTGTACTTTTCCTAAATAACCAAATCACCCCTTAGGGTATGTTTGTCTTGTCCCTTACTAGTGGTTTATCTTAATTTAATTAATTTAATTATTAAATAGTATTCATACTTCACTTTACCTTATGATTAATTATCTCTTATACTTGACTAATTCTATAGACCATGCTCACACTTTTAAAGGTGTGTCCATCCTTGAGAAAGATTTGGATTACTAGCCTGAAATTCCTTGAGAAAACACATAGGATGACACCTAATTAATTGATTCAATTTCCAAGGGGTACACCCAACATAAATTCATAAAATATCATATATTCTTGAATGTCTCATCCTGGCACCAATGATTCACTTTAAATCACTACAAAATTAGAATTTTAGGGATGATCTCCCAAGATTTGACTTGGTGTCCTCAAACACAGAATTCCTTGGACTATCTCCTTGAATTACAGTAAATTATATCTCATTATTACATTACAATTTATCCTTGGGATTAGTTATAAACCCTTAGGAGTGTAATACCAATGGTCCACCCCTTTAATTACACTTAGAACCAAATATCCAAACATCACAGTTGATCACCGTGGGTTGGATTGACTTCTAAAAGTCAAGAAATTCATGGGATTTACATGGATTACTTGTGATTATTATTCTATGATTCATTGGATATGTGCCGTAGGTCCATATAAAAATTAAAAAGTTATATACTCAGAGACATTTGGCTTATGTTTAAGCAGGTGGTGTCCGTCAGGTATCCAATGAGGAGATGAAGCCGAATATGGTTTATATTTACTTATCGCTTTTAATAATTATACTTGAACACTATTTCATATTATATTCACATACTATATTTTCATTAGACACCATTTTTTGTGGCCTTCTAAGTTTTACTCACAACTATCCAAGAAAACGCTCGGTACCCTAGCAGATTTTATGGATGCAATTAAGGATAAAGGGAATCACCGAGTGATGGATTCTTGATTTCCTTTTAGTATGGGATCATATAAGAAGAGGACTAAGCCAGTGCTCATGACGCTCATAGGGATAGTTTTTTTGGAATTTTTTTTCATTTTTCTAAACTTTACAATTTTTATATCTATTATCATGTCTATCTCGTTTCATAATTTTGTATCATTATTACATCATCCTCATATAGTATTGATTACTAATTTATTTATGTTATTATTATCTAGATAGTTTCCACTACCTTACTATTTCCACTACTTTATTTACTATTTTATTATACTCTGATAATGAGGGTATAGTCTCCTTATCATACCACCATACATCCTCACTAATAGTCAGTAGCTTTTGGCTTATGAGGAGGCACGCTTGAGGCCTTTTGGCCAACCATATCAGTCACTGTCCCATGAACTATACCTGGGACATCACAAAGTATTATCACAACTTCTTTTTTCCTTTGTCTTATTATTTTTGGGTAGGTAGACAAGATACTAGGAAGTGTTGTAACTTGGTAATGTGCATGTTCTTGGGAGTAACTAACTGACATGTGGTAAAAAATCCAAGTTTCTAGGGATATGAATTGTTATTTTGGATTTCACCTTTTAGAGTTGTACTCTTTTAACTTTTGGGTGATTCACATTCTTTAAAATATTTTGTTTTAAATATTTTTACACTTTGTTAAATATAGAAATGGAGAATTCTATCATGTATCATCATAAGAACGTAGGGATTTATATATCATGCATATTTCATGCCATGCATATCTCATTTCCAGTTTTGATTGATTCTTATTTTATGTGTATTGATTAATATCTTTGAAATTCCAACATTTCTTATAGGAAAATAAGATAAAAATTGGTTACTTAAAGTGTTTGCATCAACCTAAATGGTGTTTTCTGTCACGCCCCGCCCTCAGGGTCCGTGCCGTGACTACCACAAGCCCGCCTTCCATAGGCCAGGGGCTGGCGACTAGCACCAAGGAGTAAATCCCGGTAAAAAGGGAAGGCATTGCCTTTGTAAAGTAAACACTAAGTAAAAACAGAGTAAAACTGAAAGTGCGGAAAAGTAAATGGGCCAGTATACAAACTCAAACTGAAAGTAATGTACAACTCGAAAGGCAAAACAGCAACTGTAAGTAAAAGCCGCTACACCGAGCTATCCACTGGAGATCCCACCAGAAGGGTGGGTACAGATAGCTCCACTGCTCCATGGGTCCCACTGTCCGCTCCGAGTACGTCCCGCCCAGTGGTCCACCTCCAGGTACTGTCCTGCTCTGCAAGCCTCAGCCAAGATCAACGTTGTCCGTCGTCTACAACCAACACAACGTAGTGCGGGCATAGCCCGTGCAGGGGTGAGTATAAGCTACTCAGTAGGGACCCCGAGACCCCCGAAGGTCTCCCAAAATCCACAAAGGATAAACCACAAAGGTAAGATAAAAACACGTAGTAACAACCGACATGGCTTAGGTATATGCCCATACATATACCTAAGTCATCCATTCCAATACGCTCCAACCTCCGAGCCCAAGAACAACTCAGTCCACACAGGATAGTATACGTATTCCACACAGGAAAGCAAAATGAAATCCACACAGGATAGCACAACTCAATCCACACAGGAAAGCAACAGGATTCAGCTCACACAGGTATACTTCTTCAAAGGATGATAAAGATGATCTCTGAACCATCTAAGTCATCGGACCCACGAAGGATCGATAGGTAACTAACCCCCGCAAAGACCCACACAGGATCGGGCCCACACAGGACCTGTAGGCGCTGGTTCACACAGGACCGCTGAGCGCAAGGACCCACACAGGATCGGACCCACACAGGATCGGGCCCACACAGGACCTGTAGCACTGATCCACGTAGGATCGCTGAGTGCTGTAGTCGTCATCGAATCCACACAGGATCTCTGTACTGTCGTCGTCGCAGTCACAGTAGCAGTAGTAGTAGTAGCAGTCACAGTAGTAGTAGCAGTAGTAGCAGTTACAGTAACAGTCGCAGTCGCAGCCAGCACTAGGGTTCCCGCACACAGCAAGATCGTTCAGGAGGGTCCGCTACACGAGCCGAGAGGCTGATACTTCAACTGTCACAAAGTCCAGAGTTGATGTATCCAAAAGTTTTGTATCGTCAACAGGAACTCAACGCAACAGACGGTGCGTCGATCGGAGGCCCGGTCTGAGAGTTATTGGCTTTTTCGTCCCAGGGGCCCGGTTGGTTTTTAAGGAAAAACCAACCCGACCGTACTCCACCTGCGTCCAAACCTCGGGCGGAGTATTCCAAAATATCCGTCTCACTAAGAGGAACACAACAAAGCTGACGGCACGTCAATCGGACGTCCGGAGCTTAAGATATGAGCGTTTCCGCTCCGAAGGCCCGGTTGGTTTCGTGAACGAACCAACCCGGCCGAACTCAAAGTATTCCGAAACTTTGAGTGCGATATACCGAATCGACCTTCTCGATCCAAGGATCGCGTAGCCGCTGACGGTTCGTCAATCGGATGTCTGTGGCTCAAGTTATGGCCAAAAGACCAAAGTTGTTTCGAAAACGGGGGGTCCGGGTCCGGGCCGACCCGGCCCGACCCCCCCCCCCCCCTGGGTCGGCCCGAACCGGGTCGACCCGAACTGGGTCCGACCCGGCCCGGCCGGCGGCGGTGCGGCCTGGCGCCGCATGGGTGCAGCGTGCGGGGTCAAGGCCCCCGCTTTTGTTGGCTGGCGGCGCGGCTTAAGAGCCGCGCCTTTTGGCGAACCGGCCCCCCCTCGTGGGGGCCTGCTTTGAGGAAAACCGGGGGGCCGCCTGCCCCCCTTAAAGAAACCCCCCCCCCTCATAAATGGGGGGGCATTTGAGTTGACCGGGGGAATTAAATTCCCCCTGTTTTCCCCTTCCGGCCGGCCCACCTGGCCGGCCGGTTCTTCTTCAACGGACCGGCAAAGCCAGTCCCCTTCCGGCTTCCGACACCGGCGGCCCGGCGAGCCGCCGGTCTTCTCGTTTCGCCACGGCCCGGAACCGGCCGCGGTGTTCATCGTCCGGCGCGGTGCGACGGCACCGTGCCCCTCCGCCGTGGCCCCGCTCCGGCCGCGACGCCTTCGATTCCCTTCGACGCGGCGCGACGGCGTCGCGTTCATGATAAACTTCCTGTGGTGCGGCGCGATGGCGTCGCGCGATTATAGCCTTGCGATTCCCGCGTGGTGCGACGGCACCACGCCATCTCGTACATCCGCAAGGAAATAATATTCAAGAACAGAGGAGGGGGAATTCGGCTGTGTTTGTGCAGTCCGGACCCCCTCTCGTTAGTCGATAACACTTAACAATAAACCTCAAAAATTTTCAAGCTAGAACCAAGAACGAGAATAAATAATTAACCTACAACAACCCCTACCTTGGTTCAAGATCGATGATCGTCAATGATCCGTGGAAGACAACGTCGTGGAGGTCGGGTGTCGCGGTAACGTTCGTCAAATCCGTTGACGAAGAGGTACGTCCGAAGAGGTACGTCGTTGGCGAATCTTCGTAAGCCGACGAAGGAAGTCCGAGGAGAAAGCGGCGTTCCCTTTCGTTGACACGGAAGGCGTCGTCGATCTTCGGAAGCAACCGGCTACGAAGAAGAGAGGAGTGGCGTTCTTCGTCGGAGCTTGAAGGTTCTTCGCGTTCTTCATCAATGTTGAAGAAGAAGAAGGAGCTCCCAAAATCCTCTCAAGAAGGCTAGAGAAATCTAACCAAATAAAATAAGTTAGAGTCTTATTTTATTCACACACTTAACAAATTGAATTTCAAAGGTTTGAAATTCAAATAAAATAACTCCAAAATAAATAACAAGTTGTCATGTCATTTAAAGAGGGGTTAAAGGGAGTTTTGAGAGAAGATGAAAAGTTGGGGTTCGTGTGGGCCCCACCACACTTAATCCTCCCAAGGGAGGTTAAGTGGATGTGGGTCCCACCTTTAACTCCCTTTGGGAGAAGTTAACTAACAAAATAAAATAAAAAGTGTTCCACATTTTTATTTAACTTCTTATAATTCTCCCAAAAACTAACTTTCGTCCCGCAATAAACGCAACTTCGGAAAAGGTCTCCTTAAGCGAATATCGGCGCTATGAGTTCATCGGTGTCCTCGGATTTCAATTCCGAGCACCGAATCAAAAGTTAGAAATTCCCGCTCGTTCGTTCACTGAACTTACCTGAGCCAAACTTCGGAAATTGATTCCGGGCACTCCGGGCCTCAGAATCAGGTGCCGTCAGAAACCGCGCTCTTGTAAAATTCCAAGGAAAATTAAGAAAAAATTTCCCTTGAATTTTACGGGTCTTTACATTACTCCCACCTCAGGGATTTACGTCCCCGTAAAGATACATCAAAAACTAGGGAAACAAATGAGGGTACTGAGCACGCATCTGAGCCTCCCGCTCCCAAGTGCTCTCCTGGAGGTTCATGTGCTGCCATCTGATGCGCACAAGAGGAATTGATCGCCCACGTAGGACCCGCTCCTGTCGATCCTCTATCTCCACCGGGACCTCCGTAAAAGTCGCCCCATCATCGATGTCAAGTTCCCCATGGTCAATGATGTGCGTCGGGTCGTGCACGTACCTCCTCAGCTGAGATACGTGGAAGACGTCGTGCACCCGATGCAACTGAGGTGGTAGAGCCAAGCGATAAGCCACCTCGCCAATCCTGCTGAGGACCTGGAAGGGTCCGATGAAGCGCGGAGATAACTTGTCGCCATGTCCAAATCTCGGTATACCACGTCGAGGTGAGACCCGCAAGAAGACGTGGTCGCCATCCTCGAACTCTAGTGGCCTCCGCCTCCTGTCAGCGTATGACTTCTGCCGGCTCTGAGCTGTCCTCATCCGCTCCTGGATGACCTGGACCTTCTCTGTCGTGGCCTGGACCATCTCCGGTCCCACAAGTGCTGACTCCCCAGGGTCTGTCCAGCACAAAGGAGATCTACAAGGTCGGTCGTACAACGCCTCGTACGGTGCCATCCCGATGGTGGAGTGGTAGCTGTTGTTGTACGCAAACTCCACCAAGGGTAGGTGGTCCTCCCAGCTACGACAAAAGTCGAGGACCATGCACGGAGCATGTCCTCGAGAGTCTGAATGGTCCTCTCCGTCTGACCATCCGTCTGAGGGTGAAAGGCTGTGCTCAGACGTAGCTGCATCCTGAACGCCTCTTGTAACCCCTTCCAAAGCCGGGAAGTAAAGCGAGCATCTCGATCGGAGACGATAGATGATGGCACGCCGTGGAGCTGCACAATCTCCTGAATGTAGAGACGTCCCAAGCTCTCCACTGAGCCCTGCTCTCTGATGGGTAAGAAGTGTGCCGACTTGGTGAGTCGGTCAACAATCACCCAGATGGAGTCGTGACCTCTGGAAGTGCGTGGAAGTCCAGTCATGAAGTCCATAGATATCCCGTCCCACTTCCACTCCGAGACCTCCAAGGGTTGTACCAAGCCTGCTGGTACCTGATGCTCTGCCTTCACCTGCTGGCAGGTGAGGCATCGAGAAACGAACTCTGCTACAGCCTTCTTCATGCCCAGCCACTAGTGTTGTCGTCTGAGATCCTGGTACATCTTCGCCACTCCTGGATGTACTGCCAAAGGAGAAGTTTTAAACTCTGTCATAACCTCCTCTCGCAAAGCGACTGGTACCATGGTACGTCCTCTGAAAAGGATGTCGTGCTCTGCTCCAAGAGAGAAACCATCAGGTGCCTGTCCCGAGGATATCTGTGCACGACGTGTCTCACAGTCAGCGTCCTCACGTTGTGCCTCTCTGACCCGCTGCAGTAGAGGAGGGGTGACTGTGAGATACTGGAGGAAGGTTGCTCCATCTCTATCCACGAATGATATCATCAAAGAGGCTAGCTGCTTTGTCGCCTCCTCAAGTAGCTGAATGCCCGTCCTCCTGCTGAGGGCATCGGCTACTACGTTCCCCTTTCTCCTTAATGTACGGCAAAGCTGCAAAGATTTCTCCTTTGCCGAAAAGTGAAATCTGGTCTCATCCCCTAGATGAACCACGTTCCTTGCCTAATACAGTCAATCCCGTCATGATTAGTTAATTCATGGCATGGATGACGTCGTAAGGCCTCGATGCTGCGACCAAGAGGTCCAACCGTTACTCTCGCCTCCAAGGGTTGAGTCACACTGTCGGCATTAGTGTGTGGTCACTGGGTTTCCTCCAGTAAGAATCTCACAAGTGAGGGTCAAGTCAACAGTTTTTAACAGGCACCTCTTAGTAAAAACAAACAAAAGACAAGAAAACAAAAGTCACCAAGGCAAGTATCTTTTATTACTTCAACTTAAAGTACAAAGACACAAGGCAACACAAACTACGAAGCTAGAGGCATTATAGGAAAAGGCCTCTATGCCTGGATCTAGTCCCGCACTAGTCCACCCGCTTCCGGAGCTCCATGATCGTAAGCTTCAGCTGCCTGAAGTTGTGCTCTCCCCTGAGGTCGGGGTGGACCTCCTGGTGGTGGTGGTGGTAGAGCCTCAAAGCGTCGCCCACCACCTGTTGCTCGGCCAGCTCCTCTGCCTCGTCCTCCTGCTCCCTGCGGTCCGCCACGGTCGAACCTCTGCCTCTGCCTAGGTGGTTCCTCAACCGTCTGTTGCTCCTCTTCATGGCGGGTCGGGCAGTCACGAGCCATGTGGCCTTGCCCGCCGCATGCATAGCATTGTCTTCCACTCGAAAGACTGGCTCCGCGCTGTGTGCCCCGCACTGCTGAGCCAGTGTCCTGAGGTCGTCTGCCTGAAGGTCTGGTCTGCCTGGACCCCTGATTCATCCGTCGACTGCCTGCTGCAGATGACTCTGCCACGTGCCTCCCTACGGTGGGTCTCGGCGCTGGTGTAGACTCAGCAAGGAAGCTCTCGATCAAAAGGGCCCGCTCTAGTACTCCTGTCTGAGTCGGTATGCTGAGGGAGATCAGCAATGCCCTGATCTCGTGTCTCGAACCCTGCTCGAAGGTCCGGGCCCGAAAGAATGGGTCTCGTACCATGTCGGTCGAGTAGTGCGAGAGATCGGTAAATCTCGCCGAGTACTGAGCGACCGTCATGCTGCCATGCCGCAGCTGAAAAAGCTCCTGGATACGCACCGCACGAAGGGTGGCTGGGACGAACTCTGAGCGGAAGAGGCTCTCAAAGTCCGTCCATAGAAGAGATGCCTCATCGTGCACCTGGAGCATCAAGCTCCACCATCGTCCTGCTGCTGCGTGTAGTAGGCTCGCAGCGAGGATCACCATGAGGTCTGCTGGTGTCCTCACTAGCCTAAACACACGTACCACTGCCTCCAGCCAGTCCTCGGCTGCCTGGGGATCTATCTCCCCGCGAAACCTGGGTGGTCGCTGGCGCTGAAACTCATGCAGTGCGCTGAGGCGACGTGCATCGTCAGCGGCTGGTTCTGGAAGTATCGGTGGCTCGACGGGTAGAGCTACCGCCGGTACCACTGCTGACAAAGGGCCCTGCACCGAGGCATCGTCGCTCGGTGGGCTGTCGTCACACTCGACTCTCGGAACCCTAGATGGCTGCCGTCATGGGGCCATCCTGATAAGGAAACAGGTGCGCCACGGTCAGAACAGTATACCTGGTGAGTTGATATAAGTAATCACAAAGAAAACTTTGAAACACACACGCAATCAATGTTTTCGTGTATTAAGTCAGAAATCAGAAGTCAGGGTCCTGGTGTACGGATACGTCGGCCGCCGCACCAACACTGGACTCCCTGGACTGAGAACCACACTCAATACGCTAAACATTATTGCTTCACATAGAAAAGGTCAGAGTTCGCGGTAGAACCGAACTCCTTTGATACCAATTTGTCACGACCCGACCTCAGGGTCCGTGCCGTGACTACCCCAAGCCCACCTTCCATAGGCCAGGGGCTGGCGACTAGCACCAAGGCGTAAATCCCGGTAAAAAGGGAAGGCATTGCCTTTGTAAAGTAAACACTAAGTAAAAACAGAGTACAACTGAAAGTGAGGAAAAGTAAATGGGCCAGTATACAAACTCAAACTGAAAGTAAAGTACAACTCGAAAGGGAAAACAGCAACTGTAAGTAAAAGCCGCTACATCGAGCTGTCCACTGGATATCCTACCAGAAGGGTGGGTACAGATAGCTCCACTGCTCCATGGGTCCCACCGTCCGCTCCGAGTACGTCCCGCCCAGTGGTCCACCTCCAGGTACCGTCCTGCTCTGCAAGCCTCAGCCAAGATCAACGTTGTCCATCATCTGCAACCAACACAACGTAGTACGGGCATAGCCCGTGCAGGGGTGAGTATAAGCTACTCAGTAGGGACCCCAAGACCCCCGAAGGTCTCCCAAAATCCACAAAGGATAAACCACAAAGGTAAGATACAAACACGTAGTAACAACCGACATGGCTTAGGTATATGCCCATACATATAACTAAGTCATCCATTCCAATATGCTCCAACCTCCGAGCCCAAGTACAACTCAGTCCACACAAGATAGTATACGTATTCCACACAGGAAAGCAAAATGAAATCCACACAGGATAGCACAACTCAATCCACACAGGAAACCAACAGGATTCAGCTCACACAGGTATACTTCTTCAAAGGACGATAAAGATGATCTCTGATCCATCTAAGTCGTCGGACCCAAGAAAGATCGATACGTAACTAACCCCCGCAAAGACCCACACAGGATCGGGCCCACACAGGACCTGTAGGCGCTGGTTCACACAGGACCGCTGAGCGCAAGGACCCACACACGATCGGACCCACACAGGATCGGGCCCACACAGGACCTGTAGCACTGATCCACATAGGATCGCTGAGTGCTGTAGTCGTCGTCGAATCCACACAGGATCTCTGTACTTTCTTCGTCGCAGTCACAGTAGCAGTAGTAGTAGTAGCAGTCACAGTAGCAGTAGCAGTAGTAGCAGTCACAGTAACAGTCGCAGTCGCAGCCAGCACTAGGGTTCCCGCACACAGCAAGCTCGTTCAGGAGGGTCCGCTCCACGAGCCGAGAGGATGATACTTCAACTGTCACAGAGTCCAGAGTTGATGTATCCATAAGTTTTGTATCGTCAACAGAAACTCAACGCAACAGACGGCGCTTCGATCGGACGCCCGGTCTGAGAGTTATTGGCTTTTTCGTCCCAGGGGCCCGGTTGGTTTTTAAGGCAAAACCAACCCGACCGTACTCCACCTACGTCCAAACCTCGGGCGGATTATTCCAAAATATCCGTCTCACTAAGAGGAACACAACAAAGCTGACGGAACGTCAATTGGACGTCCGGAGCTTTAGATATGAGCGTTTCCGCTCCGAAGGCCCGGTTGGTTTCGTGAACGAACCAACCCGGCCGAACTCAAAGTATTCTGAAACTTTGAGTGCGATATATCGAATCGACCGTCTCGATCCAAGGATCGTGTAGCCGCTGACGGTTCATCAATCGGAGGTCCGTGGCTCAAGTTATGGCCAAAAGACCAAAGTTGTTTCGAAAACGGGGGGTCCGGGTCCGGGTCGACCCGAACCGGGTCCGACCCGGCCCGGCTGGCGGCGGTCCGGCGCGGCGGCGCGGCCCAGCCGGCGGCGGTGCGGCCTGGCGCCGCACGGGTGCAGCGCGCGGGGGGCAAGGCCCCCGCTTTTGTTGGCTGGCGGCGCGGCTTAAGAGCCGCGCCTTTTGGAGAACCGGCCCCCCCTCGTGGGGGCCTTCTTTGAGGAAAACTGGGGGGCCGCCTTCCCCCCTTAAAGAAACCCCCCCCCCCCCCTCATAAATGGGGGGGCATTTGAGTTGACCGGGGGAATTAAATTCCCCCTGTTTTCCCCTTCCGTCCGGCCCACCTGGCCGGCCGGTTCTTCTTCAACGGACCGGAAAATCCGGTCCCCTTCCGACTTCCGAAACCGGCGGCCCGGCGAGCCGCCGGTCTCCTCGTTCCGCCACGGCCCGGAACCGGCCGCGGTGTTCATCGTCCGGCGCGGTGCGACGGCACCGTGCCCCTCCGCTGAGGCGCCTTCGATTCCCTTCGACGCGGCGCGACGGCGTCGCGTTCATGATAAAATTTCTGTGGCGCGGCGCGATGGCGTCGCGCAATTATAGCCTTGCGATTCCCGCGTGGTGCGACGGCACCACGCCATCTCGTACATCCGCAAGGAAATAATATTCAAGAACAGAGGAGGGGGAATTCGGCCGTGTTTGTGCGGTTCGGCCCCCCTCTCGTTAGTCGATAACACTTAACAATAAACCTCAACAATTGTCAAGCTAGAACCAAGAACGAGAATAAATAATTAACCTACAACAACCCCTACCTTGGTTCAAGATCGATGATCGTCAATGATCCGCGGAAGACAACGTCGTGGAGGTCGGGCGTCGCGGTAACGTTCGTCAAATCCATTGACGAAGAGGTACGTCGGAAGAGGTACGTCGTTGGCGAATCTTCGTAAGCCGACGAAGGAAGTCCGAGGAGAAAGCGGTGTTCCCTTTCGTTGACACGGAAGGCGTCGTCGATCTTCGGAAGCAACCGGCTACGAAGAAGAGAGGAGTGGCGTTCTTCGTCGGAGCTCGAAGGTTCTTCGCGTTCTTCGTCAAAGTTGAAGAAGAAGAAGGAGCTCCCAAAATCCTCTCAAGAAGGCTAGAGAAATCTAACCAAATAAAATAAGTTAGAGTCTTATTTTATTCACACACTTAACAAATTGAATTTCAAAGGTTTGAAATTCAAATAAAATAACTCCAAAATAAATAACAAGTTGTCATGTCATTTAAAGAGGGGTTAAAGGGAGTTTTGAGAGAAGATGAAAAGTTGGGGTTCGTGTGGGCCCCACCACACTTAATCCTCCAAAGGGAGGTTAAGTGGATGTGGGTCCCACCTTTAACTCCCTTTGGGAGAAGTTAACTAACAAAATAAAATAAAAAGTGTTCCACATTTTTATTTAACTTCTTATAATTCTCCCAAAAACTAACTTTCTTCCCGCAATAAACGCAACTTCGGAAAAGGTCTCCTTAAGCGAATATCGGCGCTATGAGTTCATCGGTGTCCTCGGATTTCAATTCCGAGCACCGAATCAAAAGTTAGAAATTCCCGCTCGTTCGTTCACTGAACATACCCGAGCCAAACTTCGGAAATTGATTCCGGGCACTCCGGGCCTCGGAATCAGGTGCCGTCAAAAACCGCGCTCTTGTAAAATTCCAAGGAAAATTAAGAAAAAATTTCCCTTGAATTTTACGGGTCTTTACATTTTCCCACATAGCTTGATGATGGAACCTTACCTAACAAATTTTTACATAGTTTAAGCTATAGAACCTTGGTTACATAAGATAGAAATTTTATTTGGTTACAATTAAATGGACTTCCAATTGAAATTGATATTTTTATACCTATATAAATTTGTAATAGTAATTTGTATAATTGAACCATCATATATGGGCTTGTTAAATTCTAAGAACATATGTAAAAGTATGGTTTTAGTTAAATGGAATTCAAATTGTAACTTATAAATTTTATGTATTTATAACTTGGGAATGGAAATCTGTAGAATTGAACCATTATATAAAAATTTTCTAAGTTTAAATTACTAATATTGAAAAAAAAATTGTTAAATAAGGATTCCAATTGAAACTTGAATAGTTTTTTCCTCTATAACTTGGAATTAACACCCTATATAACTGAACCTTTACTAATAAGACTTGATTCTCACCTTATAACCTGAATTTATAATCAGGTAGTTTAGTAAGTGTATCTCTTGCAGTGGGACCTTGTACCTATCTTGTTTCCCAACTTTTAGTGTCTTCTTTAATGTATCGTTTTTTGAGATGTGTACATGGAATTTTAGATATATTCCCCCATATCAACCTCAGGTTGAGTTCTGCAAAAGTGAAAATGACCATACACCAGAGGTGGTGGGAACTAAACCACCTGTAGTTCCACCTGCGACACCTCCCATAGTACCACCTATTGTTCATGGATTGGTAATTGATGCTCATCTATGAGAGGGTTTTCTATATCTAGTGTAGTTTAGTATATGGAGGTCACTCTATGACATACACCAACTCTTACTAAGTTAAACAATGAATTATAGAAGTATGATCCAGTTACCTTTTCAAGGGAAGGTTTTCCTTGGGATGTAGAGTTTCAGTTAGAGGATATGCTTATGATATTTGAGATTCTAGAGATGCCTCTAGAATGGAGGTTGAATCTCACATCTTATGTGTTTTGTGGAACTACCAAGAGATGGTGGGACATTCTTACACAGGGATATCAAGATTTAGGTATAGTATGGAGGGACTTCAAAACTACTTTCTATGACTATTTTTTCCAAGAAATGTTGAGATTTGACCGAGCAAGGGAGTCCATGCATCTAGAATAGAATATTATATTTGTCATGGATTACTCAACTCAGTTCAATAAGAACTAGTTATTTTCACCCACTCTTGTGGGTGATGAGTTGTACAAGGAAATATGTTCTGAGGATGGGCTCAGGTATTCCATATGATCTTAGGTGAATATCTACTAACTGACTATCATCTCTAAGATGGTGAACTAGACCCTTATCTTTGAGTGTAATATGAGTGAAGCTAAAGGTATAGGGCATGGTGGTTCAACTTCTATGACAGGTAGTGCATCATCCAATGTGAATCACCTTGAGATTTTTCATGATGGAAGTATAAATTGGATTATATGCACTGGATATTATGTGGTTTTCTATCAATCTGGAAGGTAGGGTCACATGATGCCCCAATGTAGTAGAGACCCAGTATAGTGTTGAGTTTACAACAGAATGGTCCATCTCTAGATATTTTTTAGGACCATTCCACCTATGTCTATTGAGAGACGATCTACACTAGCTTCATATTCTAAAGTGATATTTATGGATCCATTCTAGGAAAGAAGCTAGAGTACCACTAGCTGTTTAGTCCAAGGAGGTGGTTGAGGTTGAGGAATCCAAATATAGGTTATATATAACCAATAGAGTGGACATGCATAGGGAAGTTAGGCTATAGATCATGGTCATGGATATGACCAATTATATGTAGTATAGTCTACACCTAAGGAGAAAAGTGTCATTCCATATACAGTATGAGGTATGATCTTTGTATCCTCATATTTAGTATTTTATTTGTTTGACACAGGTTCTTAACACACATTTATATATTCTTCTTTAATTGGAAATCTTGGTATTGATATTTAATTCTTTTTTTGTGATGATTTCTCTTGAAACTCTGTTGGGAATACGGCCAAAGAGTGTTCATTGATGCAAGGAGTGTCCTCTTAAGATACAAGACTACCATTTCTTATGAAATATTTTCTTCTTCAAGATGATAGGATTTGACATAATTCTCAAGATGGAATGGTTAGTACATTTTCATTCCCATATTTATTTTTATCATTAGGGGTGTCTTTCTCATCACCTAAGGGTGCTGGCTATGTGGATAATATAATATCTTGGCAGATCGATCTAGAACTGAGCATTATGGGAAAGTCAAAGTGCCAACCCATATTTCTAACCTTTATCTTGATGATCAAATAGTATGGAAGGTTTTATTTCCTCTAATGGTGGAACAATTTATTGATGTATTCCCTGATGAATTTTTTGGGACACCTCCTGAGAGATAGGTAGATTTCACCATTGAGATTATTCTAGGAGTAGAACCTATATATGTTCCTCCATGCAAGATTTTTTCTACTGATCATTAGAAAATAAAGAGGTAGTTTGAGTAAATGGAATCAAAAGGGTTTATATGACCCAGTACTTATCCTTAGAGTTCATCTATCCTTTTCTCCAAGAAGGAAAATAGCACTTGAAGGCTATGTATGGATTAAAAATGGTTGAATAGAATTATAGTTAAGAACCAGTACCCACTTCCTTCTATATAAAATCTCTTAGACATGCTCTATGGATATGATGTATTCTCAAAGATTGATTTGAGATCATGCTATCATCATGTGTGATTCAAGACCTTAGATATACCATGTATAGATTTCTGAAGTAGGTATGTCTTGTATGATTATTTGGTTAATTTTTTCAATCTAACAAATTCACTACTGTTTTTAAAGCATTGATGAATCAGGTTTTCCACCAATACCTATATTCCTTTTTTGTTGTTTTTTGGATTATATCTTTGTAGACTCTGAAACTAGATACAATCATGATAAACATATTGACATCATATTGAGAACATTATGAGAGAATTAGTTATATTCTAAGCTCACTAATCATCACTTTTGGATTGATAAATTTCACTTCTAAGGTCACATTATATCAGAATCAGGGGTATCTATGCATCCATAGAAGGTGATGGTTAGTGTTTATTAGGAGAATCAAAAGAATTTTTTTGATATCTCATCCCACTTCCACTCTGGGACCTCTAAGAGCTGAACCAAGCCTTCTGGTACCTATTTCTCCACCTTCACTTGCTGACAAGTGAGGCACCATAAGACAAACTCTGTTATTCCCTTCTTCATACCTAGCCACCAGTGCTATCGTCGAAGGTCTCGGTACATCTTCGCCACTCCTGGATGTACATCTAAAGGGTATGTGTGGAACTCCCTCAACACTTCCTCCTAAAGTGACAATAGTACCATAGTACGTTCTCTGAAGAGAATGACATCCTCTCCACCTTCAGAAAATCCATCAGGTGCATGCCCTGTCGATATCTGAGCACGTCGTGTCTCATAGTCAGCGTCCCCTTGTTGTGCCTCCCTGAATACCTGAAGAAGTGGGGGAGTGATTGTAAGATACAGTAGAAATGTTGCTCCATACCTATCCAAAAATGATATCTATAAGGAAGCCAACAGCTCTGTCACCTCACCTAGAAGCTATATACCATACCTCCTACTGAGTGCATCAGTAACAAAATTCCCCTTTCCCAAAGTATAGACTATCTCGAAGTCATAGTCCTGGAGGAACTCAATCCATCGCCATTGTCTCAAGTTCAGGTCCTTCTAAGAGAAGATATACCTGAAACTCTTGTGATCAGAGTGCACGATAAAACACTCTCCCATCAGATAGTGTCGCCGCATCTTCAAGGCTAATACCACTGCTGGTAACTCCAGGTCATGGGTAGCATAGTTTTTATCATGTTGTCTCAGCTGCCGAGAACCATAAGCAATCACTACTCACTCCTGTATCAGGACACACCCGAGTCTGGTCTTTGATACGTCTCAGTAGACTATGTACCCTACACCTTCCTCTGGAAGCCTCAAGATGGGGGCACTAGTTAGCCTCTGCCTCTGCTTCTGAAAGCTCTGTTGGCATCTCTTTGACCACAATAAGGGTTGCCCCTTCTTCATCAAGGATGATAGTGGTGTTGCAACTCTGTAGAAGTCTGGAACAAACCTCTGGTAGTACCCAGCCAAACCTAGGAAACTCTATACCTCTATCACACTCCTGGGTGGCTCCCGGGCTAGTACCGCCTCGATCTTCATTGGATCCACTGCAACTCCAGCCTCCGAGATGACGTCTCCCAATAAGTGAACCTCTCAAATCCAAAACTGGCACTTCGAGATCTTACCATACAGTTGGTGCTCTCTGAGTGTGTCCAGTACTACCTACAAATGGTAGGCATGCTCCTCCTTAGTAGTCGAGTAAATCAGAATGTCGTCGATGAAGACTACAACAAAGCAATCGAGGTATGGCTGGAAGATCATGTTCATGAGTCCAATGAACACTTATGGAGCATTGGTTACATTGAAGGTCATAACCAAGAACTCACAGTTGTTGTACCAACACCTGAAGTCCGTCTTCTGTACATCCTCGTCTCGAACTCTGAGCTTGTGATAGCCTAATAGGAGGTCTATATTCGAGAACCACTGAGCTCCCTTCAGCTGATCAAAGAGGTTGTCAATCCTCGGGAGTGGGTACTGGTTCTTCATGGTCACCTAGTTCAGGCGACGGTAGTCGACACAATGCCTCAAGCTCCCATTCTCCTCCGTGGTGAACAGAATCGGGGCTGCCCAGGGAGAAACACTGGTTCAGATGAATCCTTTCCCCTTCAAGTCCTGCAGCTGTACCCGCAGCTCACGAAGCTCAGCGGGAGCCATCCGATATGCTGGTGTAGATATCGGTGTTGTCCCAGGGTACAATTCAATTTAGAAGTCCACTTATTTTTGAGGAGGTATTCATGTAACATCGTCAAGGAAAACATATGCGTACAGGTCCACCACTACAGGATAGCACAGACTCTCCACATCAACTACTCTGAGGGTGAGATAGGCCAACTGATGAGTGATCGACTGCACCCTCCTATTGGTAAGTCTGTCTTGTGCTGCAAAGGCTCCCTTCTCTCCGGTGAAGGTGAACCTAGTCCCATCCGTGAAGACACATCGCACATTGCACCTAATACAGTCGATCTAGGCATGGACTGTAGATAACCATTCCATACCCAAGATGGCGTCGTAAGGCCTCGACACCCCTACAGGGAAATCCCAGCCGAAGCTCTCACCTCGTAGAGTAATCTCACACTGTCGGCACCTATTCGTAATGGTTGAGTCTACTCTCATAGGAGTGTCTAGCCGTAAGGATCGAGCCAACGGCTCCGTCGGAATCTCCGAGCTCCAAATGAGGGCAGTGGCAATGAAAGAGTGACTAACACTTGTGTCTATAAGAACAGCAGCTATGGTGGAGTAGTCATAGATCATACCTCAAATCATCTCCAGAGCACCATGATCATAAGCCTCAGTTTCCTAGAGCTGATCTCTCCCCTGTACACCTACTCCCTGTGGTCAGGGTGGACCTCCTGGCGGTGGTGGCGGTAACACCTCGAATCGTCTCCCACCACCTGTTGTTCAACCAGCTCATCTTCTACGTCTGCCTTCTCCCAGTGGACCGACTCGATCGAATCTATGTCTCTTACTAGGAGGTCCCTCAACTGTCTGGTGATCATCTGAATGGCGGGTCAGACAGTCACGAGCCATGTGACCCTGCCCACCGCATGAGTAACACTGTCGACTACTCGCATGTGTGTATGTGCTCTGTGTGCCCCTGTACAACTGATCCTGAGTCATGCGGTTGACCACCTGTAGGTCTGGTCCTCTTGGACCTCTAAGACATCTGTCTACTACCAGCTGCAGAAGACTCTGATGTGTGTCGGTTAGTGGTGGGTCTCGCTGGTGGAGACTACTCAGCAAGGAAACTATCCACCAAGAGGGCTCTCTATAGCACCCCTGTCTGCGTCGGGATGCTAAGTGAGATCATCGGAGCTCTTATTTCTCACCTGAGCCCCTGATCAAAGGTCTGATCCCTAAAGAATGGGTTCTCGCACCATATTTGTGGAGTAGCGCGAGAGTTCGATGAACCTCGTTGAGTAATGTGCTACTATCATGTTGCCCTGCTGTAGATGAACTAGATCCTATATCTGCAACGCATGAAGGGTGGATAGTACAAACTTCGCCCAGAAAAGGCTCTTGAAGTCTGCCCAGAGTAGGGTCGCCTCATCATGAACATAGAGCATCAAGCTCTACCATCTGTCTGCAGCTTCCTGAAGGAGAATTGAGAAAAGGATCACCATGAAGTCTTCTGGTTTCCCTACCAGTCGGAAAACTCTCACCACAGCCTCTAGCCAATCCTCAACCGCATGTGGGTTCATATCTCCCCTGAACTTGGGTGGCCTCTGGTGTTGGAACTTGTGAAACGCGCTCAAGTGGAATGCATTGTCTACTGCTAGGGCTGGTGGCATCGGCGACCCAATGGGAATTGGTACTTCTAGTGCTTCTGCTAGAAAAGGGCCTTGCACCGAGGCCTCGTCGCTCGGTGGGCTATTTGTGTGTATGAATCCCGTGGCTCTAACTGGTCATCTGCGGGGAGGCATCTTGAAAGCAATAGATGCGACACAGTCAAAAGATTATACTTAGTGAGCTAACCTGGTTGAGCTAACTTAAAGAAAAACTTTTGAAAACGCACATGAAATCATTGTTTTCGTGCACTGAGTTGGAAATCAGTAGTCCGGATCCCGGTGTATGGATATGTCGGCTGCTGCACCAACACTAGACTCCATGAACTGAAAACCACACTCGATACCCTTAACACTATTTATTCACAGAAAAGAATGATCAGAGTCCTATTTTCTATGGTAGAACCGACTCCTCTGATACCAATTTGTCATGACCCGTCCCCCGGGGCCCGTGTCATAACTACCCAAAGCCCTCCTTCCCTAGGCCAGGGGCTGGTAACTAGCACCAAATGCGTAAATCCAAAAATTGGGAAGGCATTACCTTTATAATTGTAAACAAACACAACATAGTACACAACTGGAAGTAAAACACAAAGTAAAATTATATACAATAGAAGTGTTGGAAAGTAAAAGCGGCCAGAAATACAAGCCCAATATGAAAATATGAGTACAACTGAAAATCAAGTACAACTGAAGAAAAGTAAAGCAGCTACTGGGTCATCCTACAGGGTTCCTACCTGAAGGGAAGGTACAGATGGCCTCCTCAGTACTCAACATCCATCTGTCTCTTCTGTGTATCGTCACGCTGAGTGGTCCACCTCCAAGTACCGTCCAGTCCTGATACTCTCTACCTCAGTCAGTGTTTTCCGTCATCTACTACCAACAGAATGAGGTTTAGGCATAGCTTATGCAGGGCTGGTATAAAGATACTCAGTAGGGACCATAAGACCCTCAAGGACTCGCAAAATTCAATAAGGATAAACCACAAAGTATGAAATAAATAGATAACCATTTAATTAGGTATATGCCCATACATATACCTAAGTTATCTAGTAATCCATCTTAATCATAAAGAAAACATAAAATTCATTGACTCAGCTCAAACCAAAAAATTTATTATCGAAACCACGGCTGCTGGCTTACTCCTCCTCTATCGAGTACAGTGGTTATGTCGCGTCACATAGAGGCACTTCCCACTATCCTTGGACTGCTGAGGTACTCCTCCTGTCGAGTATTGTGGGTCTTTCATGTCACACAGAGGCTCTCTCCCTCATAGTCTATTGAGGTACTCCTCCTGTCGAGTACTGTGGGTCTACCACACTCACATAGAGGCACTCCCCATCGTGGGTCTGTCGCATCACACAAAGTCTCTCCCCACTGGGCTAGTCGAATCACTCTGAGTCGGATCGGTCAAGAATTCGTCACGTCTAAGCTAGATACTAGGTCTATGTACTCCACTTGCTCATCTCTGGGAGGGTCCGCTCCATGATCTACAGTTAGATACTCGAACAGTCACTTAGTCCCATAGATAAGTATCCCAAAGGTCTGCCACGTCATAGAGGTTTCAACGCAACTAACGGCGTGTCAATCAGACGCCCGGTCTGTGAGTAATTAGTCTTTTAGTCCCGGGGGCCCAGTTGGATTCGTGTATGATCCAACTTGACATTATCTCAACTATACTCTGGTCTCCAGTGGGGTATACTCAAAGGGACCGTCTCTCATCGAGATTACCAGTGCTGCTGACGGTTCATCAAATGGATGTCTGGTGCCAAAGATATGGCCAATAGAAAGCAAAGGGGCCAGTTAATGGGCATGGGTCTGGTCCGACCTGGTCGAAACGACTCAGCCCAACCCAGTCTGGGCCAACCTGGTCTGGGTCGACCCGGTCAGACCCATTGGGTCAGACCCGGTCCGTTGGGCGGGTCAACCTACTAGGTTTGGCCCGGTCTGCTGGGCCTAGCCCAGTGGACTGCGAGGGCGGTTTGGCCCGGGCTTGGGGCCAGCTCGGCCCGGAGCATCGCGAGGGCGCGGCGCAGCTTGGCTTGGAGGGCACAGCCAGGCCTATTCGTCTCGGGCACCGCGAAGGGGTCCAGGAGGCCGTAAATGGGCATGGTTCGCCGGAGGTGCACGGGGTGCACGCGGAGGCCTCGGGGCAGGCTGGCGGGGCACCGAGTAGACCGCGACAGGGCGCCGGGTAGGCCGCAGGGCACCGGGCATAGCGCGGGTAGGCCGCGGTGGGGCGTCGGGCAGGCCGCGGCCGGGCGGTGGCAGGGCGTAGGGCAGGCCGCGAGGTGCCGGGCTGGGCGCGGCAGGGTGGTCGGGAGGGAACCGGGCAGGTCGGGCATCACCGGGCTAGGTGCAGCAGGGCGGCCGGGAGGGTGTCGGGTGGGCCGCGGGGTGCCGGGCAGCGCACGGGTTGGCTGCAGGCAGGCGGTCCGGTGGCCGGAGAGGTCGGTTCGGCACGGGATGGGCGAGCGTGGGCCGGTAGTGTTCGGCTGGGAGCATCGGTGCGCCACGAGGGCGGCGTGTTTGGCGGAGGTCACGGGTAGCGCAACCTTTGTCATCACCACCTTCGTCGCCTCATCTCCATGCCAAAGATTATCAGAATGAATAATATCGACGGAGGGAGTCGGGCCATGTTATCTTGCCCCACACACTCCGCGATTAGTGTTATAGAAAAAGGTTTTTAAGAACAAAGCACAACAAATCACCTACAATAGAATCGTAACCTCGTTCTTCGTTTTGAAAGAAAGGAAGAACATGGCGCAAAAAGGAAATAAACCTCTACCTTTTGATTATCAATCGTTTATGGTGATGTCGTGGAAGGAAGATGTCTCACGATGGTTTTTGAAGACACTCCACGTCGGTAGGAATCGAGGAAGGGAGTCGAAGAAGAAATCATCGCCAACATTATTTGCATCCTTCATTGGGAGGAGTGTTCTTTATTGGGAGAATTTTAATCCTCTCAAGATTTCTTCTTCTCAAGTTCCACCAAAATTCCAAGTGAAGTAATATTAGATTGGGTTGTCTAATATTACATTGGCACAATAATTCAAAAATCAAATGGTAAAATTAATTACCCAACTCCTCCTAATTAATTCATTTGTGTAGGCACAAAATTAATTATGGGAGTTCAATAGGCTCTACGGGTGGTGGCACCATTAAGTGGGGAGGTGGTCCCCACCACTTTAATCCCCTCATTGTAGGTTGTATTTGGGTGGGCCCGACCATCATAAACTCTCATGGGAGGATAAGGTGCGGTGGACCCACCTCCAACCTCTATGAGGAGGTTTTAACCTCCACACACCAAAAGGCGGTGCAAATAAAATAAAGTTTTGCACAATTTTTTTTATGATTTTTTTTATAAAAATCAAAAAACTAACTTTTATTCTCGACCAACTTCTATCGAGGTGAAAGTCTTCTTAAGAGAATGTCGGTGCTGAGAGTTCAACGGTGCCCTAGGATTTCAATTCTGAGCACTGGTTCAAAAGTTAAAAAATCTCGCTCGTACGTTTACTGAACGTACCCGAACAAAACTTCAGAATTTGATTCCAGGCACACTGGACCTTAAAATCAAGCGTCGTAAATTTTCGCAGACTCTTATAAATCCCATTTATTTAAGAAGAAATTTTCCAAATAATTTCTGGGTCTTTACATATATATATATATTATTTTTATAATTAACAAAACATGTTTGAAGTTTTATTTAAGAAACATTGTCTCAAGAATGAGTATGTCATTATTGAGTAGGTGTCTACATTTTTTATAATACTTCTTAGTTTAATGGGTTTTTTCCTAGTTAATTTTATGTCATTTTAATTATGGTTCCTAAAATTTTATGACATTTAATATAATAATTTATCATTATAGTCTCATTATTTGGTTTTTGGGTATTTTTTTTGAAATTTAATTTCTTTTAATTATTATATGAGTAGACCTGAACAACACTCAACTTCTTCAAACTAAACTAAAATAAAAAAAGAAGTGAAAAAAATTGAATCTAACTAAAATAAATTCTATAGTAATTATCAAAAATGAGCTTACTTGAATAATATTTAATAAAACCCTAATAGGCATGGACTGGACCAATACAAATAAAAAATCAAATCCAACCAAACTAAATTGACCAAAACTAAACTAATCATAAATAAACTGAACTGAACAAAACTGATCTGAATCAAATAGAATATTTTTACCTATAATTAATAATATTTTATACATAAATTTATTTAATATGTATAACACTAGATAAAAAGTTAATAGAATAAGTGAAAAAATAAAAACAGAAATTATAAACATAATTTTGTGTATTATTATGCATGGTAATTACTCATTGATATAATTAAAGTCAATATAATGGTTTTGTATTTATATTATTTATTAAATATATATATAGTATTTTTTTGTCTTTTATATTGTTATTCTCATATGGACTAGTTTGTTAGTTATGGTTTCATAAAAAGTGAATAGTTCTCATTTCTTTAAATAATTTTTCGATTAAACTTCAATCTTATTTTAATTTCTTTTAAAAAATGACATATAAATTTTTTCAAAGAATTGATAGATTTTTGATGTATGAAACTAATAAGATCTCATTCTCTTTTCAAAACAAGTTGGAGAGTTTTTTATATTTTTCTTTTGAAAATGCTTCAGATATTGGTCACATACACTACCCATGTTATAATTGCGTTGGAAGCCCTTGGTTGATTTGTGAAGAAGTTAGATATTGTATCACCAAATTTTTTTCAAAAAAACTACTATGTGTGGTATCATAATAGGGATAAAATTAAATCTCAAAATGCTCATGATCCAAATGAGAGGATTGGATTGGAGAATTTGTTACGTGATCAGTTTCTATTTAGTAGTCATCATGAAAAGGAAATTATGTTGATGGAAGAAGAATTCTATATGAGAATGCATGATGCATCTAATGAAAATGATGGTGTTGAAAGGATGAAAAAATTCAGTGATGTTGAAACAACTCCATTATATCATAAATGTGATAAAATGAATAATATTGAATTTTTAATTAGACTATTTCATGGTAAAACAATGTATGAGATTTCTATTACTTCCATTGATTACATTCATAACTTTTTTAAGGAATATCTTCTAGATGATGTAGATATTCTCTCAAATCATTATATGACATAAAATTCAGTTGTGGAAGTTGGGTTTTCAAAAAAAAATTCCTATTTTCCTGAAATATTCTAGCATATTATCTGAGGAAACTATTGAATAGAATGACTATATAAAATGTTTCACATCTCGATGGAATCCAAAATCCAATGGAATACCATATGATGTTCTAGAGAAAGTTATTTGTCACTTTCCATTGATCCCCAAAATCTAGAATCTATTAATGTCTAGTGAAATATTAATAAAAATGTGATGGCATTATGCTAAGAGAAATAAGAATAATGATGTGTTGGTTCGCCCTAAAAAAATATATTCATGGAAGAAATTTGATGCTCAATATCTTCATTTTGCAGCTAATGTGGGTAATGTAAGGTTGGGTCTTTCATGTGATAGTTTTAATCTATTTGGATAGATTATTACTTCACACGGCACATGGCCAGTTTTCATACACATTTATAACCTTCCTCCATGAATGTGTATGAAAAAATCTTTCACTTTCATGAGTATACTCATATCTAGACCTTCTAATCCCAAAAATTATATATATGTATATATAAAACCTTTAATAAAATAGTTGAAACGTATTTGGATTGTGGGTGTGCGCACATACGATTCATGTTCGGAAGACATATTTCAGATGCATGCAACACTTATATGGATGATCAGTTATTTTCCTAATTATGCAATGATATATGGATGGATCACAAAGGGAAAACTATTATGTCCTATTTTTATAAAGAATATATGATCCAAAAGACTGAAATATTCTTTTAGTTTTAGTTTTAGGGTAAATCGGCGATTATTTCTGTTGGACCATCCATATAGGAATAATAATTGAATATTTGACAATACCATGAAGACAAAAAATCCACCTCAATGTATGTCTGGAACTGATGTTCTTAATGAATTGAAAGATTTCATTTTTTTATTCAGGAAGGTTCAGATGAAATCTAGAAAGAGGATGAATTTTTCAACTGAAACCTGTTACAATTAGAATAAGACAAGTATCTTCTTTGAGTTTATTTATTATTCAATCAATTTTTTACATCATTCCATAGACTTAATGTGCATTTAAAAGAATATATGTGAAATTTTACTTTCAATTCATCTAAATATCAAGGGAAAGATAAAATATGGTTTAAGTTCTCAGAATGACTTGGTGGATTTTGGAATCAGTCCAGAATTGCATCATGTATGTATCAGTGAAAATAAATGTAAAGTTTTGTGTGCTTCTTTTGTAATGAAAACTGTAGAAAAAACCCAATTTTTGGAAGTACTAGAGACTATTAAATTTCTTGATGGTTATTCAAGAAACATATCAAAATGGTTTAATAGAAGAGAGTTGAATCTAAACTCTTTGAAGACTCGTGATTATCACATCCTTCTACATGAGTTGATTCTAATATAAATCTTTCATCTTTTTTCCAATAATGTAAGGGTGTTAGTTATTTGGTTGTTCCATTTATATAGATATATTTTATCTAAGAATTTTTTTTAATTATTTATTACAAAAAAATGGTACAAACACCATTACTTTTGTGTGAGTTAGATAAAATATTTCCCCCATTACTTTTCACATGCATGTGGCATATAACTATCTATATTCTAACCTAAATACTTCTGAGAGGACCTATTGCTTTTTTTATGTATCTAACTGAAATAAACATGTTCAGATTGATGTATTCTGACTATAATGGAAATCATCCTAAAGGGTCTATCTTGAAAGGTTACTTGTCTTAAAATGTATGGGTTTACGTTCAATGAATTTATCTGATCTAACTATGAGATGGAATAGAACAATGATAAATTAAGAAGAACAATATAAGAAAATTGAATCTAGTTTTCTATCACTTCCCCGAATAGGGGGAATTCTCGGATTATATATATTGATCGCATTAATCCTTAAAGAGTGGGAGATGGAACATCACATAGTTTTTTTAACTGTGATTTATTTTATAACTATATCATGTAAGTAAATTGAACATGAATATCTTATATCATCTCATGTAATTTTTAATATCTACTAAACTATTTCTATTTTTTGATAGGGAACATAAAAAAATGATATATAAAAATCATCATTCCTTATCTTTCAGAAAGAGAGAGACTTTTCATAGTAATGATTTTTTTACTTGGTTGAAGTTGAAGGTAGAAACATTGTTGTAATAAATAAATAAAATCAATATTTAATAAAGTTTAATATTCTTGTATATTTTAGGTATTGATTTTTACTTTTTAACTTGTCTCTGTGGAAATAAGATAATTGGATTTTGGTCTTTATATCATGTTTCATTAATGAAAATAAATTGTGATCAATTGGTACATATTTATTATTACAGAATTATATAAGAACATGAGAACATAATGTGAAATTTTTATGGTTGCTGTCACAACAGACTAGTATTCTAGTGCATTGGATAGTAGAGCTTAATTAGAAAATGTATCTTATTATAGAGTCATTAAGAAAATAATAACATTGGAGTATTACTCTCATGGTTGAGTCAATATGATGAAATGACATTGGATTGATTCAATGATGAGGCATGAAAAAATTATTGATGATTGTGGATTTTGAGTTATTTACGTGACACGAACTCTTTCTACCATTGATCCGTATGTATTTTAATCAATGGAGAAATATGTTTTTTATGTAAAATATCATCTTTGACCTAAATTTGGTGTAATTAATGAAGTAATACCAAGACATATTTTTTATTATGGTGATGATTTAATTGACACCATCCCTACCCCATTAGCCCCGATCCATTTATTACTTATTATAAATATAATACTTCTATTGTTAGAGTTGATTTTGAACTTGATGTTATGGTGGAAAATATATAGAATCATCCATTTTGTTCTTAGTTATTTTTTTTTATCTTGACTCGAGTTATTGAGGTTGGTGCTATACAAATTGATTTAAAATTGATTACAAATATTTTATATCCAACTTCACCTTTATATAAATTTTCAATATTTACTAGTTTCTATTTTCAATGAGTTTCATTTTTTAATATTGAATTGAACTATATTCAAACCTACAAAACCAAACAAAACTGAAAAAAAATTATATTATAAAGAAAGAGATGAATTAAATTGGACAAATTAAACTAATTGATATGAAAATCAAAACCAATAAAAATAATGACATAACTAAAAAACATCACAAAATGACCTACCCCAAAATATGAACCAAATGAACTAAGACTAATAAAAATAGAGAAATAACCTAATAAATTAACAAAAATGAACCAAATGACCTAAGATAAATAAAAATGAAAAAATGACCTAAACAATTAACCAGAATTATCCAAATGGACTAACCAAAATTGAATGGGATCAAATTGAAAATAAAAAAACTATACCATACCAATAGTAAACATGATAATTTTAATATATTGTTTTTTATAACATGTCTTGTGTTTTGATATTATTCCAATTAGATATAGAATGTTTTTTTATATTTATATTGTATTTGGTTTGACAAGTAGTATTCCTTAATTAATTCGTGCCTCATATTCTTTCTTCTTTGGGTTACACATTATTTATGGATTTATAATTATTTCCATATTTTTTTCAACAATTGGAAATGAAAAAAATTAAGGTGATTTTAATAAAAAAGATAGAAGACAACCATCACTAAATGACTGATTTAGGAATCCCTCCTTTAGTGTCTATTGTGAGTATTTTATTTCAAATATATATATATATCAATAACATATAATGTCATGTGATTAAATTTGTCTTTAACTTTTAATCAAGATCCACCACCAAGGTGTGAGTTATTCACCGAGAAGCCTGGTGGTTCCACTGCTCAGGATGACGATATGTGGGGGGTGGTACTATAGCTAGGCACTTCGGTCAATGTTCTCAATCACACCTTGTCCATCCCCCCTATATACCATCTACCACACCTTCTAATCTCACAATGTTGTTACGGACACCTGAGATATTTCGACCACCCTTGTTTTCCCCACCATTTGTATTTGATCTTCCTTACTTATCCTTCCTGTATCTGGTAATAATGCCTACACCTCATCCATATTATGAATTTTCATAGACATCTATTCAATCTTCTTTTACTTCTACTTACTTCTCCCCATGCTTCTACATTCCCGCTTCTTCGACTCCTTCTCTGACACATTCTGAACTTGAAAAGAATACACTGGGACCCACTCCATCTGTACAAATTGATGTTTCTTCAGTACATAGGGATATAGCAATGCCCAATGATTATCCATCCTTAGGTATATTTATAGAATCCTAGTATTTTTTAGCATAATTTATTTTCATTATAATATGCATTGATATAATATTTTTTTTCTTCTTTAACAGCTAGATTTTCTAATAAGAGGCACAGGTGTATATGCATGCATGTGGTGTGTAACTTTTGCACAAAATTTATATTGTAGTAAAAAGAACACAACCAAATTATTGGAAAAACTCTACAGTAATGTAAGAGTTTTTTTACGATAATTTCCAAATACTCTGACAACATTCTTTCCCAACCACTCTTCAAGATAAATAATCCAAATGAAGTACAAGATAATGCTTGGAAAAAAATATAGGTAAAAATTTATTTATATTTAATGTTATATTATAATTTTATTTATATGAATTATTATTTTGGTAAAAAATTCATTTTAAGTTTCCTAATGGTGAGGCTAAGAGGCCAGTATGACTCGCAGAATTTGGTGAGCTGTGTAGAGACTATAAGACTGAGTTTTATAATGGGTGACATGCTAGAGTTGGCATGGATTTAGAGTCCACACCTATCATAAATAACTGTTTGGTGGAATATTATTAGGAAATGATTTCTCTGTGGGTGAGCACAGAGTTTAAGTTATTAAAAAAATTAAGGTTTTTAAATGAAAATTACCATGATTTTAATTAATAATTTATTTTTTATTATTGAAAAAAAATAGGAATCATAGAGAAGAAATAAAAAAACAAACATGTTACGAAATACCTCCACACTATGGGTGAACAATGATTCCATACCATGAGAGGATGTAAGTATGACACTCATTTATAATTTTTATTTAGTACATGAAATTTCTTTTGTTTCCTCCATATTTCATTACATTTCTAATTGGGCTAGATAAATTATAATGTATTCTTTAGTTCATTATCGAAATCATTTAGTGTGTAATGAAATTTCAGGGTTATAATTTTTATGTTTTTTAGAATTTCATGAACTTATACAACCACTGATCATTTTATTAAATGTCTATTCTTTTAATAGGAAAGGGAAATATAATATTGGGATAATTTACATTAAAATTCTTAGGGATAGAATAATTAATTATTTAGGGTATAAAAAAGTCATGAAAATATAATAACATATTATATAAATATTAATGTACAAATAATAAATTGCATAAGTGAAAGATACTTAGTAATGAAAAGTGAGAACACCTTAAACAATGATATAGTAAATAAATCACATGCTTTATGCTACAACCATTAGTTTTATGAGAAATTTAATAATTAATATAATGATTGGTTCTAAATAAATCTAGAACCTCATGTGATGGAGAAAAAAATCACTTTTATCATTAAATCGAAATAACTCACGTAATACATTTTAAATCTCGAAATGATCATTCAGGGAATGTAATGTGGGTTATTAAATCATACCAAAACATAATTACTTTATGTTATATTCATGATTAAAGTTTTGATAACCCATTTATGCATATTCTATTATGTTATACAAATACCTATTTATCTTATCATTAATTATGGTGATCACATAGCCCCGATATTATTGACTATTGTGATGACCTATTCACTTATATATATGTTACATCTATTGATAACCCATTCATTGATTCTCAAATATAATTCATCTACCATATGTTTTTATTTTCAAATTCATTTAGAATTAATATAAATTTGATTTTAGTTATGAAATTAATTATTAGTAACTTATTTTCAATTATGGTTTTCTACATTCAGTGTGATTTCATAAGGTTGTTTTGAATATTGAAGGACGTGTGCCTCGAGAAAAACTATTTTTCTCCTGTAAAAAGAAAAAATATGGAATTCCATCAAATGAACCAGCACAACATTATATTTTAAGTTTTACTTTAATGATTTCAAATTTTAATATCTATTTTGTAACTTAATAGTTTATTTATCTTTGTAATTGTGTGCATTGAATTCCCTCAGTGCCCAAGAAGATGACAAATTTAGGCCAAATGATCACTAACATCAATTTTGGGAGATGATCACTATAGAAGAGTATATGGTGGAATAGGGAAGATTATTCTTCTGATGAGGTATTATCCCACTTCAGTTTTCATTTCTGGTAGTACCGAGTTGGAAAAATCTAATGTATGGGAATCACAAGATAAGGCTAAGAAAGAAAAGGCTAAAAAAGGGCCACATAGTTGGAATAATGGAATCAAAGGGAAAATTATTAATTTATGAAACTGATGGAAGTTTTATGTCCATCACATCCACTAGATATGGAACGACAAAAACTTTCATTAATGAAAACTCATTTTGATCCAATTAAATGTATTATTATGTAAAATGGTTATATAAAACATATGCACTTCTTTGGTTTTATTTTTTTGGATTTTAAAATACCGTTAATTATTTTTATCATTGATAATATATTCATTGAATAGTGATCACATGATTTGTATAAATATAGGGCTTTAACAAATCCAATTTACTCATAAAAAGTGATGGACTCATACAGTAGAATTCCTTCTTACGAAGCCCATTTGTTGGAGCTCAGAATAGAGGTGGCGTCATCAGGCTTCACTCTTAACCAAGACTAAGTCGATCCTCAATACGTTAAGCTCGAATGGAACCGCCTATTGGAGAAGTGGAAGTTGATAGAGATTATCAGCCGAGCAATGTTATCTAAGCCACCCCAAGAGTCTATCACCATTGCACACCTTACCCTTTGGTCTTATGTGGGTGTTATAAGGGGTTATATAACGAGAACTTAGTACTATGATTATGCACATTATTTTTTTATAGAACAAATAGTATACATTCATTTTATTATTATTACTTTGTAAATAGTTTTCAAAGAAAAAATAGTATTTCTAGTTAATATTCAATTAAGAAATTTATTTTGATGAATTAATAGATTTTTAGTTAAATATTATTTTAATAAAATATTATTACTAAATTACTTTTTATTAAATATGGATGATCGTATAATTTTTATGAATACATTTGATATTTTTATTAGGGTTTGAAAGCTATTTTTATCAAAACCCATGAATTTTTTATAAATATCAGTTTTTATTTTAAAAGTAAAAAATAAAAATATTTAGAAAATTATTTATATAAAATAAATATTATTTTTGGAATAAGGATTTCAAAATTATACAATGGTTAATTTTTCATAATTTTCTGAGACAGTCGAATTTTTGGGTAAAAATTAAATACCATTTAATTATATAATGTGTTTTATGACATCATAATGACAAAATAGTGATGTAATAAAATACTATAAATGATATGTTTGGAAAAAATATGTTTTAACATTAAAATAATTTGCTTTTAGGTTTGTTTGATTTATTTTACAAAGCTTTAGTGGACCCTCCAAGACTTATCAAATATTTTAACTTTTTAAATTGATTTCCTTGAGAGTGTAACTTACCTCAACATAAGTGAACCTAATATTATAAGAAGTTCATTAATTTTCCTTATAAAATATTTTTTTCCACTCCCCTTTGGAAAAAACCTTGTGAAAAATCATAGGTTGGTTTGTGGTTTGGATTAGTTAAATGTGTGGTATCCCAAACCTAAATAATAAAGAATTCCCTAAACTTTCCTATATAAACCCACCCAAACTCTCACTTTATATTCACTAAAAGCATTTTTATTTCGTCCAACCTCTTCCCTCCTTTATCTATAATCCTCCCAAGGTTCCCCAAGCTCCCAAGAATCCTCTCTTAAGCCTCTCCCAATCCTTTGGGATTACACTTCCAAGAAAGGGATTTCTTCCTTTCTCATTTTTGTCCAATTTTCTTTAAGTTGTTATTACATTATATTTTCAATTAAACATGTTGGGGTATGAATTATAAGATCCCCCATACTTTCCTATTTATTTTTTAATTATGATAGATGTAATATACCAAGTAATTAATGAATAATAGATATTTTTATCTATGTTTATTAATGATTAAGATAGTGTTTTAGAGGCTTAAAATGAAAATAAATCCAATCTTAACCATGAAATACACTAATATTTTTAAAAGATTGTTTTACTGCCTTTTTATGGAAAACCATTTTTAAATCTATATTTTGACAATTTTATAAGATATGTTTGTCAAAATAAACTTATTCTTTATGATTGGGACATCAAAATTTACTTTGTGTGAATTTTTGGTCTTTTTCCGATAAAGTTCATTTTTTAATGAATAGTGAAAAAAATGTAGTATTTTAATTCAAAACCTCTTTTTAAACTAATTTATTTATATGATTAGATTATCTTTTGAATTGGTTTTAAAGTTAAATTAGAATATATTTTTACCATTTAATCCAATGGTGTTCATTGGAATCAATTTCACTTTGAAATTGGACTTAAACTAGTGTCAATCTTTTGATACTTATTGTTTCATAAAAACACGATCTTTGTCATGACAGTGGGAATTAATTATTAAATTAATTAATGTGACTTATATGATTTGAATTTTGTAAAATAGACATCATTTTTTAATTTAGAATATCAAATATATCTTAGGGTGAAGTTTTGGTATTTTTCTGAAAAACTTTAATTTTTGATGAATAGTGAAACCACTAAGTGGCAGTTAAAGAAACTGATTTTTCGTTTAAATGAAACTTTGTCACTTCTGTGATTTTATTTTCATAAATATGACATACATGGTTGTCATTAAGAAGTAAAATGTGGTTCAATGAGATTAAAATAATTTTTTGGTGAATAGTAACTTTTAAGTTCTTAATCGCGATTAGGGGTAATTAGTGTAGTTTAAGGTAAAAATAATGTTTTAATAAAATGAGATGAGCTTGAAACATGTCTTACCCTCATTTTATGTGTCATGGCCGACCAATAAAATCCATGGGTCAACTTGGGGACCTCATGGAGCCACTTTGGTTGGAAAATGACATAAATAACTTTTTATTAAATGTTAAAGTAAAAATGACACAAACATGAGATGTTTTACTAAAACAATTTTTACATGGGGTTATACAAGTAAGATTTTTTAATATAAATATTAATTAGAAAGATAAAAAGATTTCCTAAATCAGAGTATTTTTTATATAATTTTTAGACTTTAAATAAATTAAATTATTTATGAAATCATGATGATGCAGCAATTACTTCATTAATAAAGGATTTAAATAAAATGAAATGATAATGTAAAATCTATCACCTAAAAATGTCCAAAACCTATTTTATGGGTGTATTTCGAACCCATATCACCTTACCCTGGAATTATATCAATGTGGGACCTTTTGAATCCGAAACTCATTTTAAAATAAAGTAACTTTTCTTTACTTTCCAAGAGTGCCCCTCCTCTCCTCTTATAAAAGGCTCCCACCTCTACCTCTTTACCCACACTTCCAAAGCCTTTGTATCGGCCAAGCCCTGCCCATGTTGTCTCTCCACTTCCCTCTATTACTCCTTAAAGCCTCACATTTGGTAGAAGTCTTCCCAAGGAAGCCTTTGAGCTCAAACCAAAGGGAGTTACCCGATTTTAAGGTAATGTCTTCACTTGAGTCCTTTTGTTTTATTTTCCTTCTCCAACCCCCTAAACTCTTTTTATTCATTTTTTTTGTAACAACTACAGTATCTTCAATATACTAGGATGTTGTTATAAGAATTATTTTATCTACACTTACACACACCTACATCTAATGGTTAAAGAACATACGGTTTCCGTGGATGGTGAATTTCTGCCTCCCGAAACGATGATTGTTCAACATTCTTTTAAAACCTTCAAAGGTGGACATTAAGATGACACTATATTTATATATGATATATAATATGTTTATGTTTTCCTTAAGCTTCTGTATTTTTCATTTTTGGCATACCTTTATGGTTTCCATTATGGGTAAACGCGATATCTTCATTTAAGGAAGTGCGGACTACCGCCCCCTCAAAGTGATGTGATTCGTTAATGCCATATGTGTGATGTATAAAGGATGGATTTAAAGTTATTATATATGATGTTATACTGGAATTATAATATACCTCTATATCAATATTTTTTTCTTTCCATTAAAGTATGAGATAGAAATGAATGTAGTGTTCATGCGTACGTACGGCTTACCGTCTCCATGAACGGTGCATTTCATTTCTTATCCCCAAATGTAATGTACTATTATAAGTACATATATATAATGGATATATATGATGTATGTTACAACTAAATGATTAATATAATTCTGTAATTAAAATATACATACCTCTCATTTAGTTTTAATTCCATTAATATGACATAGAAATGAAAGTAGCGTTCATGTGTACGTACGGCTTACAGTCTCCATGAACGGTGCATTTCATTTCTTACCTCTAAATGATTATATGATATTATAAATACATGTATATTCTAGATATATATGATATATATGACATCCAAATCAGGAATGTCATTCTGGATATAAATAACCTTTGACCACATGAACAACATGTAATTGTAGGAAGTCCACTTTCAACTTAAGAACCAAATACCGACAAAACAAACATTATTAACTTAATGATTACATAATGTTTATAATGTGGAAATAAGTGATATAAAAGGAATAATAAGCTTGAAAAATGTTCTTAAGCAAGTAGAAATTAACTCAAGTTTATTATTCAGGACGTTAAAGAATGATCGAGTCAAGTCAGACCCGAGGTAAGGGACTTCGTCTCAATCTCCTTTCATTGAGGCATATTTCGTTTTATACACAACTTTCATTTATACGGTGTATAAACCCCTTTGACTTTTACTTTTATACAAAAGGAATCTTTTTCTATGAAGCGTTTTACAAAACGACAAAAAGGAATGTTTTTTTAATATACGCGGTGACATCGACCTTTTCCGCCGCCGCGAGTATTATTTGGTCTTTGGCTTCCTCAATAAGCCGTAATGTTTTTAAAATAAAATAAATACCATATACTCGTTTATGTATTTTGGTATTGAAAATGGTTTTGATAAAGTATTCTATTATTTCAATATATTTAAATGATATATTGTGATTAAAATGTGGAAATTTTATCATTCCTTTATATTGGTTTTATGTGTTATGATTTTATATTGGTACTTGGACATTTGACAGCTGGTTACGTGATAAAACATATGACGGGTGCTGCTGTGAATACCAGGATGGGTAGTTACGTTATAACCTCCAATGCATTGGGTATGGAAGTCGGCCGTATGGATATTTCATTAAGTATGTATGGAAGTTGTCTGTATGGCTATTCCATTAAGTGATATGTGTGGAAGTCGACCGTATGGTTATTCCACTTAAGTATGTTTATGTCCCAAGTTACCTTTATATGTTATGTGATCTTTTTATGGCTTTTATGGTAATCTTTTGGTTACAAAAGGGTAAGTAATGATCTTTTATTCAGTGAAGAGTTTTTACTACTTCATAAAGGTTAAAAGTATTACTTTGATAAAGTATACATGGTTTACTTGTTGTTTTGATAAACTAACAGTTTAAATTCTTTGTGTATCCCTTACTAAGATCTTTATGCTCACCCCATGTTTTTTTTTGAAATGTTTTTCACAAGACCTAATGTGGAATAGGGTCAAGGATGGGATCAAGGGAAAGTCATGCTATATAAAACTTGGAACTAGACATGTTTCTTTTTAAGAGTTTTTATTTTATGGAAACATAGAAGAAGTGTATACTTTGTAATCTTTTGAGATGTAATAGTTATGTCCTAATTCTCTAAAACTCTAAACCTGAAAATATCCTCAATGTGAATTATTCATTTAATTAAATATTAAGTAAGGTTTAAGGTTGGGGCCTTATAGTTGGTATCAGAAGTCGGTTTAGACAACTTTAGGAGTTAGAAAATTGTTAAATTATAAGTTAATTTATGGTATGACTGAAATGATATAGCATTTAAAGATTACCATGTTGCTTCGCCTAAGATATTTCTGTGTTCAGAATGTTTTTCCGCAAAGGAAACAAAGCAGCTATGTTGGGACGACATCAGGAGGAAGACAACCTCCCAAATCTGCAACCTGAGATGGTCAGAATCGGAACTGAACAGTTTGTTGCAGTGATGGCACAGTTGACTCAGGTTATAAATGGTGGTGGTATCCATGCACGAGATCAGCTAGATCAACTGCAGAGAAACATGTCAGTGGTGGAACATTTCATGAGGCAACATCCCCCATCATTCAGAGGATCATCTGACCCCGTGCAAGATGAAGGGTGGATTAAAGCACTGGAGAATATTTTTGATGTCATGGGCTGCTCAGAACATCAAAAGGTTAGTCTTGTTGTTTACCGTTTTGAAGGTGAAGCTGATCAGTGGTGGTTGATGGTGAAAAATATCAGGGATAGTGATGAGATTGAGGATCTTCACTGGGACGAATTCAAAGGTATGTTTCTTGAGAAATATTTTCCTAAGGTGGTTCATCTTAGGATGGAAAAACAGTTCCTAGAATTGAGGCAGGAGGATGATTCAGTGGCTGCTTATGAAGCAAAGTTCACTCGATTGGCAAGGTATGCTCAAAACTTCATACGAGATCTTGATAGTAAAATAAACCGTTTTTACTCAGGGTTAAAGCCAAAGTATCAAAGGGATTTAGCTTCTCGTGAGTTCAAAAGTTATGAAAAACTTGTTCGATGTGCGGAGAAGGTGGAAATGGAGTTTTCTGATGATCAGGTGTTCCATGACAAACAACAGAATAAGAGGTCTAGTTGGCAGGCAAAGGGGAAGAATTCATCAAAGAATCAAGGAGGTAAGAAAACCAAATATCCATCCTGTGAGAAGTGTGGTAAAATGCATCCTGGAGAATGTTTATCCAATTCTGGTAAGTGCTTTCGGTGTGGTAAGTCTGGTCATATTGCTCGTAACTGTAAGGAAGATGATCAAGCAGGCAATGAAAAGCCAACGGTAAGATGTTTTAAGTGTAATGAAATGGGTTATTATGCAAACAAGTGTCCAATTAAGAACTCGACTGGGGGAAAGCATCCAGACTACAAGCAGAAAGGGGTGGTGAAATCCTTTGCAACAACTTCATCGGATGTTGGGCCATCGAATAAAGTAGTATCAGGTACACTGTTTGTTTGTTCAGATTATGCCAATGTGTTGTTTGATTCAGGGTCTACACATTATTTCATTTCTGAGAAGTTTTCTAGTAAATTGGAAATTCCATCTCAAGATATGAACCCTGAACTTATGGTAAAAACACCTGGAGGGAACGTTGAGACAAAAAGGAATTATAATAACCTTCCTATCCTTGTGTGTGGAAAGAATCTACCAGCAAACCTTGTTGTTTTGCATCTAGTAGAGTTTGATGTTATTTTGGGAATGGATTGGCTTTCTTTTTATCATGCTAAGATTGACTGCAGAGCTAAAATGGTTTATTTTCATAAATATTTTCAGTTTGTGTACAAGAATGAACCCTTGATTTTGATAACATATCATGAATTTGAGAAACTAGTAAAATATGGAAATGAATGTTACCTTTTACATATTGTTGAAAATAAAGGAACTGTTCAGATTAATGATGTGCCAGTGGTAAATGAGTATCTTGATGTTTTTCCTAATGAGTTGCCTGGTATTATTCATGATCGGGAAGTTGAATTTACTGTTGACTTAGTTCCTTATTCTAAGCCAATTTCAAAACCCCCTTATCGAAAGGCTCAAGTTGAACTTTTAGAGTTAAAGAAGCAATTGCAAGAGTTATTAGATAGAGGTTTCATTCAACCTAGCACATCACCATGGGGTTCTCCTGTCTTGTTTGTTAAAAATAAAGATGGCTCAATGGGACTATGCATTGATTATAGGGCCTTGAATAATATTATTGTTAAGAACAAGTATCCTTTGCCTCATATCGATGATTTGTTTGATCAGCTCCAGGGAGCTCAGTATTTTTCGAAGATTGACTTGAGGTCGGGGTACCATAAGTTGAAAGTAAAAGAAGCAGATGTTCCGAAGACTGTGTTCCGTACTAGATATGGCCATTATGAATTTGTAGTTATGCCTTTTGGGTTAACCAATGCACCTGTTGTATTCATGGACCTTATGAATAGAATTTTCCATGAGTTCTTGGATAAGTTTGTGGTTATTTTCATCGATGATATTTTGGTGTTTTCTAAAAGTAAAGAGGAGCATGAAAGTCATTTAAGGGTTATCTTTCAAACCTTAAAAGAAAAGAAACAGTATGGAAAATTCAGCAAGTGTGAGTTTTGGTTACAACAAATTTCTTTCTTGGGTCACATTGTTTCAAAAGATGGCATAACTGTTGATCCTACTAAAACAAAAGTTGTTGAAGAATGGCCAAGACCCAAAAATGTAACCGAGATCCTTAGTTTTCTTGGTTTGGCAGGTTACTACCGAAGGTTTGTTGAAAATTTTTCACGGTTATCTAGTCCAATGACTAAGCTAACTCGTAAGGGTGTTAAGTTCATCTGGACAAAAGAATGTTATTATTCTTTTCAGGAGTTGAAAAGAAGATTGGTGAATGCTCCAGTTTTGGAACTTCCTTCCAGGAATGGTGAGTTTGTTATATATAGTGATGCTTCGTTGAAGGGACTTGGCTATGTCCTTATGCAGAATGATCAGGTAATTTCTTATGTTTCACATCAGTTGAAAACTCATGAGGTAAATTACCCTACACATGATTTGGAATTAGCTGCTGTTGTTTTTGCTTTAAAAATTTGGAGGCATCATTTGTATGGAGTAAAGTGTGAAATATATACTGATCACAAAAGTTTAAAGTATATATTCACTCAGAAAGAATTGAACATGAGATAGAGGAGATGGCTGGAATTAATCAAGGATTATGATTGTACAATTCACTACCATCCGGGAAAAGCAAATAAAGTGGCTGATGCTTTGAGTCGAAAAAGTAATGCTTCATCAACCATGCTACATTTAGAACGAGATCCTTTGGTTTTTGATTTGATGAACTTTGGAATAGAAGTTGTTGGTGCAGGAAGTTCTTCTGTTTTGTTTCAGGTATCAGTGAGATCATCCCTATCAGACAGAATTAAGCAAGCATAGAGGGAAGATAGTGAGTTGCAGAAAAAGGTAGAGCTGGTTCAGAAGGGTAAGTTGCCTGAATTCAACATTGATAATGATTGTGTTTTGAGGTTTGGGAAGAGATTATGTGTGCCTTGTGATTCACAGTTGAAGAATGAGTTGTTATGTGAGGCTCATAGTTCCCTGTTTTCAGTTCATCCTGGAAGTACTAAGATGTACAGAGATCTGCGGGAGTATTACTGGTGGGATGGAATGAAAAAGGATATTGCTAATTTTACTGTGAAGTGTTTGACTTGTCAGCAGGTTAAAGCAGAGCAGCAGTTACCGAAAGGGATGCTTTATCCTTTACCAGTGCCATAGTGGAAATGGGAAAACATATCCATGGACTTCTTTGTGGGATTACCGAGGACATCTCGAGGTAATAATGCAATTTGGGTTATTGTTGATCGCTTGACTAAATCTGCTCATTTCCTTGCTATACGAGATACTTTTTCACTAGATCAACTTTATCATTTGTATCTTAAAGAGATAGTCAGGTTACATGGAGTTCCTCTCTCCATTGTTTCTGATCGTGATCCCAGGTTTACTTCTAACTTTTGGAAAGGCCTTCAGAAGTCATTGGGTACTGAATTAAATTTTAGTACAGCTTTTCATCCTCAATCAGATGGGCAGTCAAAACGAACAATTCAGACTTTGGATGATATGCTACGAGCTTGTTCAATGGATTATCAGGAAAGTTGGGACCAACATCTTTCTTTGTTTGAGTTTTCTTATAATAACAATTTTCATTCCAGTATACAGATGGCACCATTTGAGGCATTATATGGGAAGCGGTGTCGAACTCCAGCATTTTGGGATGAAGTGGGTGAAAGGAAGCTGATGGGACCAAAATTGGAAGAAGAGTTGGCAGAAAAAGTTCAGTTGATTCAGAAACACATGAGAACAGCTCAGAGCAGGTAGAAGAGTTATGCGGATAACCAGAGAAAGGAACTATCTTTCGAGGTAGGTGATCATGTTTTTCTCAAGGTTTTTCCATGGAAAAGTGTGATGAGATTTGGTAAGAAAGGAAAGTTGAGTCAAAGGTTCATTGGACCATATGAAATTCTGGAGAGAGTTGGATCAGTTGCATACAGATTGGCATTACCTCCGAGTTTATCTCAGGTACACAATGTTTTTCATGTTTCGATGTTGAGGAAGTATATGCGAGATCCATCTCATGTTTTGAGTCCCGAGGTAGTTCAGCTGGAAGAGAACATATCTTATGAGGAACTACCGGTCCAGATTCTTGACCATAGGGAGCAGGTGTTACGGAATAAGGTGATTCATCAGGTAAAGGTTTTGTGGAAAAACCATATGATTGAAGAGGCAACATGGGAATCTGAAAATGCAATGAGGGATAAGTACCCCCATTTATTCGATAAGTAAATAAATTGCGGGGACGCAATTTTCTAAAGGGGGGAAGGATGTAACATCCCAAGTAAGTAATGAATAATAGATATTTTTATCTATGTCTATTAATGATTAAGATAGTGTTTTAGAGGCTTAAAATGAAAATAAATCCATTCTTAAGCATGAAATACACTAATATTTTTAAAAGATTGTTTTACTGCCTTTTTATGGAAAACCATTTTTAAATCTATCTTTTGACAATTTTATAAGCTATGTTTGTCAAAATAAACTTATTCTTTATTATTGGGACATCAAAATTTACTTTGTGTGAATTTTTGGTATTTTTCCGATAAAGTTCATTTTTTAATGAATTGTGAAAAAAAATGTTGTATTTTAATTAAAAACCTCTTTTTAATCTAATTTATTTATATGATTATATTATCTTTTGAATTGGTTTTAATGTTAAATTAGAATATATTTTTACCATTTAATCCAATGGTGGTCATTGGAATCAATTTCACTTTGAAATTGGACTTAAACTAGTGTCAATCTTTTGATACTTATTGTTTCATAAAAACACGCTATTTGTCATGAGAGTGGGAATTAATTATTAAATTAATTAATGTGACTTAAATGATTTTAATTTTTTAAAATAAACATCATTTTTTAATTCAGAATATCAAATATATCTTAGGGTGAAGTTTTGGTATTTTTCTAAAAAACTTCAATTTTTGATGAATAGTGAAACCACTAAGTGGTAGTTAAAGAAACTGATTTTTCGTTTAAATGAAACTTTGTCACTTCTGTGATTTGATTTTCAAAAATCTGACATAAATGATTGTCATTAATAAGTACAATGTGGTTCAATGAGATTAAAATAATTTTTTGGTGAATAGTGACTTTTAAGTTCTTAATCGCGATTAGGGGTAATTATTGTAGTTTAAGGTAAAAATAATGTTTTAATAAAATGAGATGAGCTTGAAACATGTCCTACCCTCATTGGATGTGTCATGTCCGACCAAGACAATCCATGGGTCAACTTGGGGACCCCATGGAGCCACTTTGGTTGGGAAATGACATAAATAACTTTTTATTAAATGTTAAAGTAAAAATGACACAAACATGAGATGTTTTACTGAAACAATTTTTACATGGGGTTATACAAGTAATATTTTTGACTATAAATATTAATTATAAAGCTAAAAATATTTCCTACATCATAGTATTATTTGTATAATTTTTATACTTTAAATAAATTAAATTATTTATGACATCATCATGATGCATCAATTACCTCATTAATAAAGGATTTAAATAAAATGAAATGATAATGTAAAATCTATGACCTAAACATGTCCAAAACCTATTGGATGGGTGGATTTAGAACCCTTATCACCTTACCCTCGAATTATATCAATGTGGGACCTTTTGAATCCGAAACTCATTTTAAAATAAAGTAACTTTTCTTTACTTTCCAAGAGTGCCCCTCCTCTCCTCTTATAAAAGGCCCCCACCTCTACCTTTTTACCCACACTTTCAAAGCCTTTTTCTTGGACAAACCCTGCCCATTTTGTCTCTAAACTTCCCTCTCTTACTCCTTAAAGCCTCAAATTGGGCAGATGTATTCCCAAGGAAACCTTTGAGCTCAAACCAAAGGGAGTTACCCGATTTTAAGGTAATGTCTTCACTTGAGTCCTTTTGTTTTATTTTGCTTCTCCAACCCCCTAAACTCTTTTTATTCATTTATTTTGTTACAACTCCAGTATCTTAAATATACTAGGATTTTGTTATAAGAAGGATTCGAGCTACACTTACACACACCTACATCTAATGGTTAAAGAACATACTGTTTTCGTGGATGGCGAATTTTTGCCTCCCGAAACGATGATTGTTCAACATTCTTTTAACACCTTCAAAGATGGACATTAAGATGAAACTATATTTATATATGATATATAATATGTTTATGTTTTCCTTAAACTTCTTTATTTTTCATTTTGGTCATACCTTTATGGTTTCCATTATGGGTAAATTCGATATCTTCATTTAAGGAAGTGCGGACTACCGCCCCCTCAAAGTGATGTGATTCGTTAATGCCATATGTGGGATGTATAAAGGATGGATTTAAAGTTATTATATATGATGTTATAATGGAATTATAATAAACCTCTATATCAATATTTTTTTCTTTCCATTAAAGTATGAGACAGAAATGAAAGTAGCGTTCATGCATATGTACGGCTTACCGTCTCCATGAACGGTGCATTTCATTTCTTATCCCCAAATGTAATGTACTATTATAAGTACATATATATAATGTATATATATGATGTATGATACATCTAAATGATTAATATAATTCTGGAATTAAAATATACATACCTATAATTTAGTTTTAATTCCATTAATTTGACATAGAAATGAAAGTAGCGTTCATGCGTACGTACGGCTTACAGTCTCCATGAACGGTGCATTTCATTTCTTACCTCTAAATGATTATGTGATATTATAAATACATGTATATGATAGATATATATGATATATATGATATCAAAATCAGGAATGTCATTCTGGATATAAATAACCTTTGACCACATGAACAACATGTAATTGTAAGAAGTCCACTTTCGACTTAAGAACCAAATACCGACAAAACAAACATTATTAACTTAATGATTACATAATGTTTATAACCTGGAAATAAGTGATATAAAAGGAATAATAAGCTTGAAAAAGGTTATTAAGAAAGTATAAATTAACTCAAGTTTATTATTCAGGACGTTAAAGAACGATCGAGTCAAGTCGGACCCGAGGTAAGGGACTTGGTCTCAATCTCCTTTCATTGAGGCATATTTCGTTTTATACACAACTTTATTTTGTACGGTGTATAAACCCCTATTACTTTTAATTTTATAAAAAAGGAATCTTTTTCTAAGAACCGTTTTACAAAACGACAAAAAGGAATGTTTATTTTAACGTACGCGGTGACAGCGACCTTTTCCGCCGCCACGAGTATTATTTGGTCTTTGGCTTCCTCAACAAGCCGTAATGTTTTTAAAATAAAATAAATACCATATACTCTTTTATGTATTTTGGTATTGAAAATGGTTTTGATAAAGAATTCTATTATGTCAATATATTTAAATGATATATTGTGATTGAAATGTGGAAATGTTATCATTCCTTTATATTGGTTTTATGTGTTATGATTTTATATTGGTACTTGGACATTTGACGGGTGGTTACCTGATAAACCATATGATGGGTGGTGCCGTGAAAACCAGGACGGGTGGTTACGTTATAACCTCCAATGCATTGGTTATGGAAGTCGGCCGTATGTTTATTCCATTAAGTATGTATGGAAGTTGGCCGTATGGCTATTCCATTAAGTGATATGTGTGGAAGTCGACCGTATGGTTATTCCACTTAAGTATGTTTATGTCCCAAGTTACCTTTATATATATGTGATTTTTCTATGGGTTTTATGGTAATCTTTTGGTTACAAAAGGGTAAGTAATGATATTTTATTCAGTGAAGAGTTTTAACTACTTCATAAAAGTGAAAAGTATTACTTTGATAAAGTATACATGGTTTACTTGTTGTTTTGATAAACTAACAGTTTTCATTCTTTGTGTATCCCTTACTGATCTCTTTATGCTCGCCCCAAGTTTTTTTTGAAATGTTTTTCACAGGACCTAATGTGGAATAGGGTCAAGGATGGGATCAAGGGAAATTCATGCTATATAAAACATGGAACTAGACATGTTTCTTTTTAAGACTTTTTATTTTATGGAAACATAGTAGAAGTGTCTACTTTGTAATCTTTTGAGATGTAATAGTTATGTCATAATTCTCTAAAACTATAAACCTGAAAATATCCTCAATGTGAATTATTCATTTAATTCAATATTAAGTAAGGTTTAAGGTCGGGGCCTATAATAGACCCCTTTCTCTCTCATTAATTTCTCCCATGTACACCTATTACCATGTAGAAATTCCGTAAGGAATTTCTCTCTCCTCATTTACATTCAAGAAATTATTTTGTATTATGAATATAAAATTACATTACTTAAGTTGGGACATGTATATATATGACCCCATTACTTTCCATTTCATGAATATATTATGAGACACCTCTTTCTCTCTCATAAACCATTTTTATGAATTCTTATGTCACGTCGTTATGCTACCGAAATTGCATCATGATTTTCCAAGCCAAAGTCATTGTGTTGTGAATACCATGCCCATTTCTCTATCAAGGGTATTCAAATTTATGCACATTTACTTATTGATTATATAGTTTCATGTATGAATTCCACATTCCTTTATCGTGGAATAAATGATGATCTTTAATGTTTCCATGTTGTATGATCCATGTGGCACACTTATACATGAAATGAAATGTTTAAGAAGGGTGCACCCTGATAGTTCTCCAATTCATTGGGTAAAGATGTGTATCATGATACATCTAGTAAAATGAGGGTTTAATCATTATAATTCAATCAAAATGATGTTTTACTCATGATCCATGTGCAATGAGCCTTGGCTCATGATAATACCATGTTAAGTGTTGTTTCCACATTTCCATGTTATGATAATCGTGTTATATCATTCCTTTATGTTCATATTTCTATTATGCTCTGTTGATATTCCTATTGCTTAACATTTATTTTATTCTTCATTTTATGCCTTTTTTATTCCCTTACTGGGCTTTATAGGTCACCCTTTTATTATTCATTTCCTCATGTTATCCCATGCAATGCTAAGTACGAGGGAATGTAGTGGTCATGTAAAGGAATTTTTCAATAAAGATGTTGTGTTTCATATTTTAAGTCGTTCTGTAATGTTCCTAAGCCCCAAAGACACTATAAATCTTGATATTCTATGTTGTATCAAGTGAAAATTGTATGTAATAAATCAATTTTACATGTTTAATAAAGATAAGGGTTCTTATAGTTGGTATTAGAGGATAGCTTTATTTATTTTTGGGATTAGGATTAGAAAACTCTGTAAAAGCCTTAGGAATAAGACTAAGTATAATAAAAACATCCCTAAATTTTGGTGAGTATTTAGTAATTGTTTTATCAAAAAAATACATCCCTTTCTGGATATGAGCAGGTAGAGGCAGCTCTGGCACATATGTACCTAGGAGTGAAAACTCTAACAAGGAGTTTCAGGCTTGACCTGGTGTATCCTGGTACACGACTACGGGTATTGTTGCACTCTTAGTTATGACACTCCTTAGGGATATGTTTTGGTAAATTCACAAGTTTAGTATGAAACATTATTATGGGAATAAAAAACCCCTAAGAATATATGTTGGTAAGTAGATCATGGACAACATAGATTGAAGCCTATAGATTCATAAGTTAAGGAAATAAACGTTATTTATAACTCATCCAATTTTGTCCTTGTATTGCCCTTTATGTATTACCCCTTACTTTCCTTTTATTCTAGCCAATGTCTAGTAATAGGAGGACATGGGATAACACCCGATGCGAAGATCAATGTGATAACTGCTCTAATGAGATTCTCAATCCGATGGGATAAGGAATCGCGAACATTATCACAATACTCTCTTAGTTAACTAAATATTTGAATAGAAACATGGGTAAAGAGGAACGTTCAACCCCCCACCCCCACCCCCACCCCCACCCCCCCACCCCCCCACCCAAGAAAGAAAAAGTTACAATCGAGATATTCATGAGGAAAAGTCCTCTTACTTTTAATGGATTGTCTGATCCCTCAATTTTCGAACAATGGATCAACTCCATTGAAAATATATTCTCCATCCTTTAATGTTTCGAACAAGAGAAGGTTCTTCTTGCTGCTTATCATATGGATGGTGAACCTGATCAATGGTGTACATTGATCAAAAATACGAATCCTAAGGAGGATATTGAGACGTTGGAATGCAAGGATTTATGGAAGAAGTTTTTTGAAAAATATTTTCCATGCACCCTTCGAATTAATATGGAAAGGGAATTCCTTGCCTTCAAGAAAAAAGATGACGAATCCATCAGAGAGTACAGGGAAAACATCACAAGGATTTCAAGATATGTCTCTAGCATAGTCATTACCCCCAAATGCAAGTTTAACCACTTCTTTGGTGGGCTGAAACCTACCCTACGGAAAGCCCTAGCGATCCGTGACTTCGATAGCTATGAGGAGATTGTCTGATGTTCCCTCAAAGTCGAAATGGAGATCGGTAAATCTCATGGGTATCATTGGGATAATAATCATAAGGTGGACTTTAATTCTGATATTCTGATGGATAAGTCTAATGGTGCTAAGAAAATCCAACACCCCACTTGCAAAAGGTGCAGAAAGAAGAACCTAGAAATTGCCTAAAGGGGACAAGGAAATGATTTAAATGTGGAAGAGAAGTTCACTTAGCCGTTAATTGTTGATAAAAAAACTTGAAGCTATGATAGAGGAGAGTAATGCTTCATTTGACCCTCAATGAATTGTTCATTACTTCAACTGCAAAGAACCAAGGCACCTTGCAAACTAGTTCCATATGCCAAGGGTTTTCGGAGGCAACCAACTACCTCCAAGGCAGCAAGTGTGAGATTTTTCCCTCACTACCACCAAAGTGAACCCTGAAAATGAAGTGGTGATAAAAAATCTTGTTATTAATTCAATAATAGTGAAAATACTTTTTTATTTTGGTTCTACGCATTATTTTATATCCCGAACGTTTAGTAGACTAATCCCAACACCACCAAAAATCATGGAAGTAAAGGTTTCAGTGAGTACAGAAAATGGGAAAATCATTGAAACCCATTAATATAACTCATCCATTATCATTATTTGTGGGTTGAACTTCTGGAAGAACCTTGGAATACTCCCTTTATTTAAATTTGATGCATTTCTCAGCATGGATTGGATTTCCTTATATATAGCCAACATAAATTTCTGTGAGAGGGAAATCACTCTCTATATGGAGAATCAACCCCTAATTTTATACATGTGCAAGGAGGAATGTGAATCTTATTTAGCACCACCATCTCAAGAGTAGATATTACTACCCTATGAGCACATGTATCTAGCTCAGATGATTGAGTCTAAGGAAGAAATCATCCTTGAAGACATGCCTATTATGAGGGAATTTGCTAAAATGTTTCCTGAGGAATTGTTGGGTATTCCTCCTAGAAGAGATGTTGAATTATAAATTGACCTTATGCCTAGGTTGTTGCTAATATCAAAGAATCTGTATAGAATTGATATTGTGGATCTTAAGGATATGAAGAAGAAACTACAATAGAATCTAGATAAAGGGTTTATACACCCAATTGCTTCACCATGGGGTGCACCAGTCCTCTTCGTCAAGAAGAAGTATGGGTCAATGTGCCTTTTCATTGATTATTGTGAGCTCAAAAAAGTTGCGATAAAGAACAAATATCCTCTTCCATGGATTGATGAATTTTTCGATTAGCTACGTGGAGCAGAATACATTTCCAAGGTGGATTTGTGGTCAGTATATTACCAATTAAGGGTGAAGAAGTAGGATATCCCCAAAACTGTTTTTTTATAAGGTATGGGCACTATGAATTCATAGTAATGCCTTTTGGACTCACTATTGATCCATGAATATTTATGGACTTGATTAATAGAGTCTTTAGATATTACCTCAATAAATTTTTGGTAGTATTTATAGATGATATTATAATATACTCCCAAACCAAGGAGGAGCATGAAGAGTATCTAAGAACTTTACTAGAGATCTTGAGAAAGGATAAGCTCTATGAAAAGTATAGCAAGTGTGAGTTCTGGTTGAAGGAGGTCTCATTCTTGGGTCATATCATCACAAGAAATGGGATATCAATGGATCCCTCCAAGACAGCTGCAATTAAGGGATTTATGAGGCCAACATCGGTAATGGATATTTGTAGCTTCCTGGGGTTAGCAGGATATTATTGCCGATTTGTGAGAAATTTCTCACAATTGTCAAACCCTGTTACCAAGATAACATGGAAGCGAGTAAAGTTTTCTTTGATTGACGAATTTGAAGAGAGCTTCAAGGAGTTAAAAAGGAGACTTATCACTACACTCGTGCTCACACTACCCACAAGTGGAGAACTTTTTGTGGTATTAAGTGATGCTTTAAAGAAGTTCATGGGATGTGTGTTGATGCAAAATGAAAAAGTCATTACCTATGCTTCAAGACAACTGAAATTTCATGAGCAAAACTATACAATAAATGATCTATAGTTGGATGCAGTAATATTCTCTTTGAAAATTTGGAAACATTACCTATTTGGGGAGAAGTGTGAAATATATACGGACCATAAAATACTCAAGTATATATTCACACAGAAAGATTTGAACATGCACCAACAAAGATGGTTAGAGATGGTCAATGACTGTGACTGCTCAATCCATTACCACCATGGGAAAGAAAACAAGGGGGAGGATTCTCTAAATAGAAAGGACCAATCAATTCTATCATTGATGATAATTTAAAAGGATCCTATCTTCTTATATTTGATGAAGATAGACATGGGAATCATAAAAAATGGAACATGATCAATCCTTTCACAAATTATTGCACAATAATCTCTTTTGGAAAGGTTAAAGGATGCTCAAAAGAATGATATGGGAATTCATAAGAAGGTGGAAACTATCAGGAAATGGAAATCCTCAAATTTCAATGTCAATGAAGAAGGAAGTGTGATATTTGGGTCAAGACTATGTGTTCCATCGAATCCGGAGTTAAGGAAATAACTTTTGGAAGATCCACATAGTTCAAATTTCTCCATTCACCCAGGAAACAAAAAGATGTATCGAGATATCTGAGAGCAGTATTGGTGAGATAAAATGAAGAAGGATATTATTGAGTATACACGAAAGTGTCTGGTATGTCATCAAGTGAAGGTTGAGAGGCAGAAGTCTAAGGGGGTGATTCAACCATTACCCATACTAGCATGGAAATGGGAGAACATCACCATGGAATTTTTCACCGAAATTCTGAAGACATACAAAGGAAACAACACTATCTGGGTTCTTGTGGATCATCTTATAAAGACTACACACTTCATTTCAATTCAAGATGATTTCTCTCAAGATCAATAGGTATATATATACTTCAGATATGTGGTAAGGCTACATGGGGTAACACTATCAATTGTATCTGATAAAGATCCAAGATTCACCTCTATGTTTTGGAAGAGTCTTCAACATACTCTGGATACTGAGCTGAACTTCAATACGGCTTATCATCCTCAAACTAGTGGCCAATCTGAGCAGACTATCCAAACACTTGAGGACAATTTGAGACCATCCTCAATGGACTTCAAAGGGGGATGGGATCAATATATCCCTCTTTTTGAGTTCTCATAGAACAACAGTTCCCAATCAACCATCCAAATGTCTTCTTATGAAGCAATGTATGGGAAGAGGTGTATAACACGGGTATGTTGGGATGAAGTAGTGGAGAGAAAACTCCTAGGTCCAGAGATGGTCGATGAAATGGTGGAGAAGGTTAATATCATCCAGTAGCACATTCAATCTTCTCAGAGTCGACAAAATAGCTATATTGATAATCATTGATGAGACCTATATTTTGATTTCGTAGACATGGTATTCCTCTGAATATCATCGTGGAAGATATTTATGAGATTTGGGAACAAGGGAAAGCTTATTCCAAGGTAAATTGGCCCTTTTGAGATCCTGGATCGCATTGGAGCAGTACCCTATCACATAGAACTCCCAACAAACTTATCTCAAGTACTTGATGTATTCCATGTATCACTCTTGAGAAAGTACATACTCCACCCACCACATGTACTCAATCTAGTGGTGGTACCATTGGAGAATGACCTCTCCTATGAAGATAAGATGGTGAAGATCTTAGATTGTAGATAAAAAGTTATACGAAATAAGACAATGCCCCTTGTTAAGGTATTGTGGCACAACCACAAGTTTGAAGAAGAAACATAGGAATTGAAGGAAGTGATGAAGAAAAGCTACCCAAAACTGTTTTTTATGGGAAAAGGAAATTTCTAGTGCAAAATTTCTTAAGGGTGTAAGATTGTAACGATGCAAACATTCATTAATGAAAACACTTTTTGATCCAATTAAATGTCTTATTATATAAAATGGATATATAAAACCTATGCACTTATTTGGTTTTATGTTTTTGGATTTTAAAATACCATTAAAACTTATTATCATTCCTAATATAGCCATTGAATAGTGATCACATGAGTAGTATTAATATAGGGCTTCAAAAAATCCAATTTACTCAGAAAAAGGAAGTGATGGCATCATCCAGTAGAATTTCTCCTTAAAAATCCCATTTATCGAAGCTTAGAAAGAAGTTGGCATCATTGGGCTTCGCTCTTGACCAACCCCAAGCAAAGCTTCAACATGTTGAGTTCGAATGAAACCACCTATGAGAGAAGTTAAAATTGATAGAGATTACCACTCGAGGGATGTTATCCGAGCCACCCCAAGAGTCTTTTACAATCACACACCTAAGCCTTAGGTCTTATGTAGGTGTTATAAGGGGTTATGTAATGAGACCCTAGTACTAGGATTATGTACATTGTTTTTTAATAGAATAAATATTATACATTTATTTTACTATTGTTACTTTGTAAATAGTTTTTAAAGCATAAATAGTATTTATAGACAATATTAAATTAAGAAATTTATTTTGATGAATTAATGGATTTTTTAATTACATAATATTTTAATAAAATATTATTACTAAATTACTTTTCATTAAATATGGATGATTTTATAATTTTTATGAATACAATTGTAATTTTCATTAGGCTTTGAAAGTTATTTTTTCAGAACCCATGAATTTTCAATAAATGTCAGTTTCTATTTTAAAAGTAAAAATTTACATATTTAGAAATTTATTTAGATAAAATAAATATTATTTTTGGAATCATGATGTTGAAATTATCCAATGGTGAATTTATCATAATTTTCTGAGACAGTCAAATTTTTGGGTAAAAATTAAATACATTTTAATTATATAATGTGTTTTATAACATCATAATGGACCAATAGTGATGTAATAAAATAATATAAATGAGATTTTCGACAAATATATTTTTTACCACTAAAATAATTTGATTTTAGGTATTTTTGATTTATTTTACAAAACTTCAGAGGAGCCTCCAAGACTTATAAAACATTTTAACTTTTTAAATTGATTTCGTTGAGAGTGTGACACACATACACATAAAAAACATAATATCTTAAGAATTTAGGCCATTGGAATTATAAAATATTTTTTTACACTAACCTTTTTAAAAAAACATGGGAATACCCTGGAATGGTTTGTGGTTTTGATTAGTTTAATGTGTGGTGTCCCAAACCTAAATAATAAAGAATTCCCTCTGATTTTCTATATAAACCCACCCAATATCACACATCCTATTCACTCAAAGCCTTTAGAGTTCGTACAAACTCTACCCCACTCTCTCTATAATCCTCACAAGGATCCCTAAGATCCCAAGAATCCTCTCTTAAGTCTCTCCCAAGCCTTTGGTATCACACTTCCAAGTAAAGGATTTCTTACTTTCTCATTTTTGTCCAATATTATTTAAGTCGTTATAACCTTTTATTTTAAATTAAAAATATTAGAGTATGATTTAAAACCTTCACCATATTTCCCTATTTATGTCTTAATGATGATATTCCCCTTTATCTCTCATTAATTCCTCTCATTTACACCTATTACCATGCCGAAATTCTGTAAGGAATTTCTCTCTCCTCATTTACATTCAAGAAATTATTTTGTAGTATGTATATAAAAATCCATTAATTATGTTGGGAAATATATCTATATGACCCCATTACTATCCATTTCATGTAAATATTATGATACACCCCTTTCTCTGTCATCAAACATTTTTATGAATTCTTATGTCATGCTATTATGCTGTAGAAATTACACTACGATTTTCCAAGACAAAGTCATTGTGTCATGAATACCATGCCCATTTCTCTATCAAGGGTATTAAACTTTATGAATGTTTACTTATTTATTATATAGTTTCATGTATGAATTCCAAAATCCATTATCTTGTAATAAATGATTATCTTTAATGATTTCATGTTGTATGATCCATGTGGCATGCTTATGCATGAAATGAAATGATTAAGAAAGGTGCACCCTGATATCGCTCCAATGCATTGGGTAAACATTAGTATCCTGATAAGTAAAGTGAAATTAGGTTTTACTCAAGCTTATTCAATTTCAATTAGGGTTTACTCATGATCTATGTGCAATGAGCCTTGGCTCATGCTTATACCATGTTAAGTCTTTTTTCCACATTTCCATGTTATGATAATCATGCTATATCATGCCTTTATATTCATGTTTTTTATGCTCCGTTGATATGTCTATTGCCTAACATGTATTGTTTTCTTCATTTTATTCCTTTTTTACTCCCTTACTATGCTTTATATCTCACCCTTTTTTTATGCATGTCTTCAGGTTATCCCATGCAATGCTAAGTACGAGGGAATGTAATGGTCATGTAAAGGAATTTTTCAATAAAGATGTTGTGTTTCATGTTTTAAGTCATTATGTAATATTACTAATCCTCAATGACACTAGACCTCTAGATATTATATGTATTATCAAGTGAATATTTTATGTAATAAATCATGTTTAATTGTGTAATAAAGAGAAGGGTTGTTATAAGAGACTACCAAATCTTGTGATTCGTATATGTCATTGATGTGTACATTATATAGTGAATTAGTCAATAGTTCTAGTGGTGGTCAGGATGATGACGTTCTTGTCAATGAAGATGGTGAAGATGATGGTGAGGAATAGGGCGAGGATTATGGAGAGAAAGAGGGTGAGGTTGAGGATAAGGGAGAGGATGATTATGATGTCAAGGATGATAGTGAAAATGGTGATGCTGATGAGGGAAAGACTTAACCTTTACATTTTTTCTGATAATTATGACATTTGATGTCTTATGATTTGTTTTTAATGAATATATTTGATGTTTTATGTTTTTGTTATCACTATTTAAATATATCAATTGATTTCATGTGTTATCGTTATTTTTTTATTTTTCTGTGGATCTTTGAGGATGATATGTTGGTTTTATTGTATTTTTATTTTGTTTGGAGGTTCTTTTTTCATTTTTTGGAGGTTCTATTATGTTTGCAGGTTCTATTTATTGCAAGTTTTGTTTTCTATGCACATTTTGGGTATGCATATGGCTATGGAATTGGGTTTTCTATACCAAAAGTTTTATAACCATTGGTATAGAATTTATCCAGTGGTTCACTATGAATTGTTGGATAAATTGAATTTCAGATCACCTTATACCAACGGTTCACTAAGAACCTTTGGCATAGGCCTTTCCCAACAACACTATAACCAATGGTTTGGAGAACCATTGGTATAGGCTATACCAATGATTCTATAGCCTATACCAATAATTTGAACCATTAGTATAGCCTCTCATTCTAGTAGTGAATAATAATTAGGATGAAAAATTATGTCCTTGTCACTTATTTTTAACCTAGATTGACCCGATTTACCATTTACTGTGGTGATAACTTTTACCATGGTTTCTATTCATAATTCCAAAAACTAAAAGGGGTATATTTTCCAAATTTTAACCTCATAATTCAAAATATGGAATATATTTTATCAAACTCAATACTTATAAGTGATAGTAATTAATTTAAAAAACACATAAAATGTGGTGATAACTTCTTTTTAGAAAAAATACATTTTTAAGATTAAGACTTGGTTTATTCATATCTCAAGCCTACAAATATTAAATTAATGTTAGAATATTTGATTGAATATATAATATATAAATTTCATTAAAATAATTCACTAATAGAAATTAATTTAATTTAATAACACAATAAATTGTGTTCATAAAAACTATTTTTCAGAAAGACATCTTTTTTATTTTCAGATGTTTTTTATTTATATTTATAATTAATTTATAACCAATGAAATAATTTTATAAATATGTAACTGCATTTTTTTAATAATTTAGTTGTTTTTATTAATACCTTCCAATCCAATGGCTATGATATAACTATCATATAATAAAATTTTAATAGTATATCACTATTTTTTAAACTTAGTGTTTCATGTAATGCAGGCTATCAAATTATTTAAAGAGAAATATATTATAAAAATCTTGGGTTATTAAATTATTACATTGAGTTTTTTTGATTGAAATGTATATATGGATGGATAAATATAAGAGGGGTGAATTTAAATTTTAAAAACTTTTTTTTAATCTTAAAAGAAACTTAGTTTAACAATATTAAACTAATCATATTCAAAATACCTATTTATGTATTGAAAAAGTGATCGAAATAGGACATTGGGTTCTATGAACAATGTATCATAATCAAGTAGATTTTTATATGTATTCCATAGTCCGTAATTATAATTTAATCGTATTCACAGTAGAAAATGATTTAATTAGAGTAAGCATGGTAATAATCATAATCATAGTGGTTATGATAAATCAGAGTAATACAAAATAATGACTCTATCATAAAGAATATATAATAATATTCAGAGTAACAACATATTCACAAATTAATATAGTGTAAAATTATTGTATTTTAATTAAAGCTATTATGATAAATATAATAAAAATAGAAAGATGAATATAAAAAATTCACTTTCTATTAATGTTATCGTTGAAAATAAATACTTGTAATAAAAAAAGTAAATGAATACAATTATTTTAACCTAAAGAGAAGGTTATCTGGTAACCTAGAATAAACGTCTCTTGTTTTATACTTACAAGAAATTTTTTCTTACCCTTATCTGTGTAATCCCTCAATATGATGATCATTCTATCTTACTATCCCTGTAATCCCTCAATGCGATGATCGGGTTTTCTTTTTCTGCCTATCCCTGGTAGGAATTAATAAGATAATCATATTCTATATTGATAACCTCTCGATCCCTTGATCAATACAGTGATTGGGTCCTCTATCTTCCTATCCTTATAAGAACTTGATTGTAATCACAACAATCAAAATCACACAAAGAAAAACAAGCTATAAAAATTTACAAGAACGAGGAACAAGCAGTTCACTTCTTATAAAGTTTATATCTCTCACACAACAGAAAAATCAAGATAGTGTCTCTACATGAGTCTCTGTCTCGTTTTTTTCTGTTTCTTGAAATCATCAAAAGAGCTAGTATTTATAGGCAAGCCTTCTAATGGTCATCTTGATTTACAATGGTCATATTTTCTCCGAGATTTTTGTAATAACCTGTACACCTAGCACTTCACCAGTCATATTATAACTAAAATCCTAACATCATTTTTGTTTACACATATTATAAAAGAATGCATGAAATTGTTTTAACAATATACCATTATAGTGTTAGGAGTGAAATATTTCAATAAGATAAAAAAGTTTTTCGTATTCATAATTAATACAGAAGTCAATACAATGGATTTACTTAATCATGTCATTATGATGAACTGTATAGATATGAATCTGACTGTTATCAGTTTCATTCAATATGATTATTCTCAGTTCCAGGATGATTATGATAATCATAATAGACAATGTTATTTTGTATTCATGAATAATTTAAAACCATTTCAAATTATGGTAAAAGTATATGTTTTCTATAAAATCATTGTAAAAATACTTTATACATAAAATTTTTAGATATTGGGTATTTAAGTATGAGTTTGTGATTTCCAAAACAAAAGGAATGGAAAAGTCAAAAATTTACTTTTGACTCAACAGATTTTACCCAAGGATGCATTTCATGCTCAATTTATTGATTAAATGGATTTTTTCAGTAAATTTACCATTCCATATTGATTATGCCTTATTTATTCATAATAGCTTCCATTTTATGTAACCCTAATGTAAAAAAGTATAAATCATCTCTAGGTTACTGGATTTGGGGTTTCTATAGTTGGTATCGGCTAAAGTTTAATAGAAAAATTTGGAACTAGATTTTAATTCTACATATCTAACATGAGAATTATGATAATCCTTTGTACTATTTGAAAAATTTTACCATTAAAGGGATTTTTATTTTATGGATCAATATTCATGATGATTATGAGATAACTTGGTGAGTGCTATTATTTAGTGATGGATTCTAATAAAATAAATAGAATAAAAACCTGTAGATAGTGTAGGGATCACTCTATTGAGAAAGTCAATATAGCTGATGTTTGAACTAAGTAGATCGTGTCCATATTAAAAAAAATTATCAATTTATGTTGAATAAAATTGATCACATAGAGCAACTTGTTGTTCTACGGTAAGATTCTCTTAGGTTGGATCACATCATGCAACATAAGACCTAATATTTCAATGGAACTACTAATCCATTGGTTTCTTAGAAATGGATTTAAGTCCATCAAAAATATATTCTTTTCTTTTGGAAGTTAAATTTGAAATTTGAAATTTTCAATCATCTAATGATAGTCTATCAATTCGAAGATTAACATAAAATACCAATGGAAATTACTTCCATTATATGGTTCTAGATACCAATTCATCAGGTTTATTTATCTTATATTATTTGGAAGAAACTCAATATTAAAGATATACCTATTTTATGGTAGTTTTTTATGTCTTTCCAGATGAGTTTCCTAGTCTTCCACCAAAAAGTGAAGTTGTGTTTTCAATATAACTCATACCTAGTTCAACACCTCTATCAAATACTCCATATATGATGGACCCTATTAAGTTGTAGAAATTAAATAAGTAACTTTAGTAGAATCTATATAATGTATCATTCATCCTAGTAATTCACCATAGGGTGCACTTATTCTTTTTATTATTAAGAAAGATGGTTCAATGCATCCATACATTGATTATTGGGAACTTAAAAAATCACAATTAAGGAAAAGTATCTTTTACCCTGTATCGATGATCTATTTGATCAATTAGGAGGAGCTCAATATTTTTTCAAGATTGACCTATGATCTGGATATTATCAGCTAAGGGTCAAGAAGGAGTACATACCTAAGAGAACCTTATATAAAAGGTATGGTCATTATGAATTTGTAGTAATGTTATTTTGGATTACCAAGGATTTTATATATTCATTGATTTAGTGAAGAGAGTCTATAAAGATTACCTAGATAATTTTTTGGAAAACTTTATAGGAAATATTCATATATATTTGAAGAGAAATGAAGATCATGGATAACATTAGGGGATTATACTAATGACTCTGATGAAGTAGAATATATATTAAAAATTTACTAAGTATGAATTTTGGCTACATGAAGTATCATTATTGGGTCATATAATTTCAAGTGAGGGTATATCGTTGGATCCTTATAAGAATGAAGTTATTAAGAAATTCCCTAGACCAACCACAGGAACCAAGATCTATAATTTTCTTAGGTTGGATGGATACTACTGAAACTTTGTGAGAGATTTGTCATGACTATCTAAACCACTCACAAAGTTGACTCGGAAGGGGGTTATGTTCTTGTGGACAGATTAATGTGAGGAGAATTTAAAAGATATGAAGAGAAGGTTAGTTAGTGAACATGTACTTACACTACCTTATAATGAAGAATGGTTTTGGATATATAGTTTTGAATCAAAAAATGGACTGGGATGAATCCTTAGGTAGAATAATATGGTGATAGCTTATGTCTCTTACTAATTTAAAATTCATGAGAATAATTACCTGACTCATGATTTAGAGATAGAAGTGGTAAATTTTTCGTTAAAAATATAGAGGCATTAAATTTCTGGTGAAAGGTGTGATATAAATACTAATAATAAAATCTTGAAGTAAAATTTACATATAAAGGGTTAAATATTATCCAGAGAAAAATGTTCAATTTGATTAAAGATTATGAATCATCATTACATTACCACCCTAGGAAGATGAATATGGTGCTTAAAGCTCTATGTTAGAAAGACTATGCTAGGAAATCTATGATGAGGATTGAAATAGATCCAATATTTATATATTTCCAAAGGATGTATCTTGAAATCTTAATAAAATGTTACATATCATATCTTTCTCTGATGAATGTTAAACCATCCATTCATGAAAGGATTAAGAAGGTGTGGAAGGAAGATGTGGAATTACAAAAGAAGGTGTTGAATATTTCTGAGTTCAACCATGATCATTATAGAATGAAATGTTTCTAGAACAATGTATGTATCTCATCAATGCTATAGTTTAATAAGGATATATTAGAAAAATCTCATAGATCATCATTCTTTATTCCTACTATAAGTAGAAATATTTCTAGAGATCTGAAAGAGTATTTCTGATTGTATAAAATGAAAGGGGATATTGTAGAGTATTTATACTGATGAATTTTTTTTCAACAAGTTAAGGATGAGTGAAAGAAGTCTAAGGTGATATTACAACTATTACTTGTACTATAATGTAAATGGGAAAACATTACCATATATTTGTCTTTGGACCCCCAAAACATATATAGGGATTAATTCTATTGGGTTTATAGTCGATCACCATATGAAATTAATACATTTTATCACTATTAGATAATATTTATCTCATGATAATATTACTCGATTATATTTTAAGAATATTTTTGGATTTAATGGAGTAACACTCCCAATCATACTTGATTTGGAATTGAGGTTTACCTGGAAATTTTGGAGAAGCCTTCAGTAGTCTCTGGATACAAAGTTGAGTTTCAATACTTCTAATTATCCTTGAATATATATTCAGTTTGAGAGGACCATTCAAACTCTATATGAAATGTTGAGATATTTTAAAATGGATTTAAAAAGAGATTATGTAGATAAACTACTTATTCTTTTATAACTATTATATTATTTTAAGATAAAATACCTAATATAGATAAAAATATAGGATCAAAAGGTTTAGTGTCTTGGGAAAATCAAGGTTATAAATATATTTTACATAATAAAACATAAAAATTATTTAATTCCTTCTTACCTATATTTTTATTTTCCCTTGAATTCTTCTTAGTACAAGTAATCAATCACCTGAGGATATACATCAACAAAAGGGGTTAGCTAAAATCAAAGTAAGAGGATGAATAAGGTACATGAATCAATATAACATGGTTGAGAACAATCATCATCATAAAATCATAATCATAGGATTATCATAAAAAAAATATGAGTCAAACATGTGATAAATTCATAGAATGTGAAAATGCGTAAAAATGAAACATCATGTGTTAGTGTCCAAATACCACACATAGTTGTGAACAAAGCTAGCATCATGTTCACGCATAACATATGTGCATAATCATAACATCATCATTGTGAATAAATCTATGATTTTGTTCACACATAATACACATAATATCATGATATACATAACATTACCTAATTAATTAGAGGGATATATAATTATAATCCCACTCGTCATATCATAATATGTACATAATCATGAATGCCATAGAGAATGTAAAATAATCATAGTCATGAAATATAAGCAATGAATATAATGGGTTTAATAAGGATTTAATAAAGAATAATTTCATGAATAAACATTTTTGTTCCCAAATGAATAAGTTAAATCATACTTTGGCATAAAACATCATTATTTCTAAGTGGACAAGAAGCATTTAAAGAGTATTAAAATACAATGTCTTGAAGTCACTTTGAAAAAAAAGAAACATTTATCAAAAAACATTTCAACATGGGAGGAACATGTATATACCTAAAAGGAAATGGAAAGGAAATTTTAAGGATAGAATATGAATATTCATACCATGGAATATATTATAACCCAAAGGAAGGAATTGGGTTTGAGAATCCCCTTGACTTTATTCCAACATTATTTCATCACTGTTTTGCCTCTAGAATAATAAAATAATATTAATAAAAACATTGATACAGAAGTGAATTATAGTAATTTATAAAATTATTTATCAATTATTATCATTGTATTATATTTATTAATTCCCTTTGATGAAATTTAAGTGATTTGATATCCTATTTTCTTAAAGTTTTCCCATTTTTCTTCGATTTTTCTATTTTGTTCAAGGTAATTATTAAATAAGTATAATAAATTACAGAAGAATAAAATAAATATATTTTTATATTTTTATATAACAAATAACTTATTTTAATAATTCATAGGTTTTGTGATATGAAAAAAATTAGAAACATCCTTATTGGAAGTTAACTGACCATTATGGGAACGTTGGCCAAATATGAAGAAAACGAGGTATAAAACATAAATACATTAGAAATATAATTTTTCATCATGTAAACATCGTTAATATAAGGTTAAAATTTTTTATATTTAAATATTAGAATTTTTTATATTGAAATAATTTGGTAAATGATAGAGGAGAAAAAAACAAGTGAAGAGTTGAAAAAATATACTCTTTCTTCGATGTGGCTTCTCTTGTACAACAATATAACTCTGATTTTTCAGAGTTGGATTAATCAAGAACTTGCTTATGGATTATAATAGTCTTAAGATGGAATATTTGGGTAGATATTGGGCTCTATAATGGGTGGGATGAATGGTTTTCCAAGGGGAGGTAAAGGGGTTATTCATACATGAGGAGAGGGGTATTTTTAGAATAAAATATTGAATAAGATAATATATCAAAGGTAAAACATGTAATGGTGAATTTTTTTAAATTATAAATCATATTTAAATATAATATAATGGGTTTAAGACTTTAAATCACCTTTATAATTATAATTCATTAGTTTATTAAAAATGAAAGTGGAAAAAAATAGAAATTGTTATTTTAAGGAATCACTTTGAACTATAGGTTTTGGAAGATGCATTTTAGGTTTGGAAATTAAATTTATCATATTTTAATGACTCATTTATTAAATTAAACATATAATGTAAGAAACGCAAGTTATAAGAAGGATTAGTTCACTATTACATCATCAATAGTGTAATTTAAGATATACTGATTATATGAAAAACTGTATTTTCTCAATTCACTGAAAAATTAAATTATTTCATAAATTTACCAAAAAATAACCCTTGAATAATTTAGGCCTTTTTATTTCAAAAATGATATTTATTTTATAAAAATAAATTTATGAAATAGTTAATTTAAATTTTTAATATAAAAATAATGATTTTTGACAAAATACATTAAAGTACAATTTATTAAAAATGTGCTTATATTTTCTTTGAGTTTTTTAATCATGATATTTATTTTTTGGAATTATAATATTTATATTTACTTAAATAAATAATGATAAATATTATTTATATCATAATTTATTATTTTGAGGTAAAATTACTTTTTCAATGGTTAGGTTACTATTCCCAATGGTCAGGTTATTATTTCAAAGGTCAGGTTACTAATTCCAAATTGTCACATTACTATTATAATAATAACATTACCTCTTATATATACCAATCCATTATTTCACTCAATATCCAACTCAATTTGTCTCATGGTTCTATATTCTCATTTTTTAGGATTTTTATTGGTTTACTAATATTTTTTTCTTTTCTATAGCATTGTTTGTGGGAGGGATCATTCTAGTAGATTGGGGGGATCCATATTTTCCCATTTTATCTTTTCTATTTTATATTCTTTTTCCCCTTCTAATATTTGGAATTTTTTGGGTTTATTCATCGATTGATATAATTATTAATGTAATAATGTCTTGTTGGTTTCTATATGTATTATATGTGTATAATAATGTGTAATATAATTCACATTTATTTCAAGAAAAAAATATTTTATAAAATCTAGGTCATTACATTATTCCCACATTTATAAATTTCCTTCAAAAACATTGAAGTTATATAATTAATTTAGAATAGGTGGGGGTACTTTTATTTTATTATTTCCTCAAGTTCCCATGTCATTGCTTTATACTTTTAGTTCCTCCTCACACGTTGGAAAGGTGATTTATCTTGTTGGATAAAACTTTGTCTCCATATTCAAATGTTTTTACTAGAATATCTTCATATGAGATGTCATTCTACAGTTTTACCACCTCTGGATTTAGTACATGTGATGGATTGGGTATTTAATTCATTAGGATTTATGCGTTGAACATTTCATGAACTTGATACATACTCAGTGGAAGTGTAAGATAATAGACCATTGCTTCTATTCGATCAACGATCTCAAAAGGTCCAATGTACCTTATCCTAAGATTACTATTCTTTCCAAACCATGTGACTCTCTTCCATGGTGATATTCACAGGAAAACATTGTCTCCAACATCAAACTCCAAGTCCCTTCGAAAATTGTTAGCATAGATCTCTTACCATTTTTGAGCATATTTTATATGTTAATGGATGGATTGAACTTTATCTATTATTTCTTTCACAAGAATAGGTCCAATATGTTTTTTTCACCAAATTCATCCTAATAAGTTGGAGTTCTCTATTACTTCCCATAGATAGCTTCATAAGGATCCATTTTAATACTTGATTGGAAGTTGTTGTATGATAACTAAATTAATGGAAGATGTTGATCCCATTCACCTCTGAATTCCATTTATTAAGATCTTATCATATCATAAATCATTATAATAGTCAGTTCATATTTTCTATCATTTTGGGGATGATAGGTCGTGCTGAAATTCAATTCAGTAATCAAATCATGTTGAATACTTCTCTAGAATTTAGATGTGAACATTGGATCATGATTAGAGATGATTAAAATTGGAACCCCATGCAGTCTCACCACCTACTTCACATATAAATTGAAATGTTTTTAAAATTATAAATCTTTTAGAATAGAAATAAAGTGGGAATTTTTGTTGATTCGGTCCACTATAACCCATATTTCATTGTTTCATTTGGATGTTTTTATGATACTAGTGACAAATTAAATTGTAACATTCTCCCATTTACATGTGAGTATAGGAAATGGTTTTATCATCCCTTTGGACTTTTTTCACTCTTATTTTAATTATTGGAATTCCAAAAAACCATGAGATATACTCTACAATATCTTTGTTTATGTTGTCCCAAAATAAATGCGCTTGAATATCATTGTACATCTTGGTACTTCCAAGCTGGATAGAGAAGGATGAGATATGTGCATTATCCAATATAAACTTCTCTATATCAGTTGATAAAGGCACAAAAATACTCATTACAAACTAAATCACACCATCATCATCGATGTGTAAGTCACGTATATTCCCTTATATTACTACTTTCAACTTCTTTTGTTGCTCCAGTTCATCCCTTTGTGCCTCCTTGATCTTCTCTTGCATAGATTGTTGGAAAAACATTTGGTAAAGGTAATATTTGTTCCCTATAATTATGATTTAAAGATCCAACCTTTGAATATCAAAGAAGATAGTGTATCTCTCAATCCCCATCATGGATAGAGTATCAAGTTCTTTTCTTCTAAGAGATTTAGCTACCTTGCTCTCCTTTCCCTGATGGTAGTGAATAGAGAAATAATAGTCCTTGATTATCTCTAACCATATTCTATGACACATGTTGATCTCATTTTATTTTAATATATACTTTATACTCTTATGATTGGTATATATGTCACACTTCTCACCACAGTAATAGTGACACCAAATATTTAGAGCAAAGATCACAGTTGTAAACTCCAGTTCATGTGTTGGGTAGTTTTACTCGTGAATCTTTAATAGTCATGAGTTTTAGGCTATCAATTAATCATTTTTCATGAGTACACAACTAAAGAATTTATTTGAATCATCATTGTATATCACAAAAACTTCTCTACTTGTTGATAGTTTGAGTATAGGTGCATTGATTATCCTCTTGTTGAGCTCCATGAATCTTTCATCACATTCTTCTATCCACACATACTTTACCCCTTTCTATATTAACTTGGTTAGAGGGATAGACAATCATGAGAAATTACTCACAAAACATCGATAGTACCCTATCAATACATGAAAACTTAATATTTTCTTAACACTAGGGGGTTTGTTCCATTCCTCGATTACCTTTATTTTTGAAGGTTCCATTGAAATTCTCTCACTTGTGATCATGTTCCCCAAGAATTTGACTTTATATATCCAAAATTCACACTTGTTGAACTTAGCATACATTTTTTACTTACTTAATTTCTCTAACATAATCCTTATGTGTTATTAATGTTCCTTATTTCACTTGAATTAAATGAAAATATATTCAATAAAACCCACCAAAAAATTATGGGTAGTCTCTAAATACGTTATTCATCAAATCCATGAATATTTCAGGGAAATTAGTAAGTATGAAGGGCATCGCTATGAACTCATAGTGCTCATACCTTGTACAAAAATATGTATTCTGAATATATTTATTCTTCACCTTCATTTGATGATATCCATAATGAATATAAACCTTTAAGAAGTACATATTTCCTCATAGTTGATCAAAAAATTCATCAATAATTAGAAGAGGATACTTGTTCTTTATGGAAATATTGTTTAGCTCCTGGAAATCGATACACAGTGGCATTAATCCATCTTTTTTCCTTATGAAGTGCACTGGCATACCCCAAGGTGATGCACTAGGTTATATTAATCCTTTATTAGAATTCTCTTGTAGATACTTCTTTAACTCTTCAAGTTATATTGGGGCCATCCTATTGGGGAATTTTGAGATAGGAGTGGCTCTGAGTATGATTTCTATTGGGAACGCTACCTCTAGATCTAGGGGGATTTTGGGTAACTATTCAGGAAATACATCAGTGTATTCCCTAACAATGGGAATTTCCTCTAGGTTGATACCTTCCTTTAACTAAACCATTTGGGTATGGTTTTTGTCTTCATTAGGTATCAACACCCATACCATTGAAGGATTTTCAAAAGGAGATTCATGGTATTCCTTTACTTTGTAGAGGAGTATTGGATTGTTCAGAATATGAATGGATTTTCCTTTTCTCGATAGTATATGTGTGTTCTATATAATGAGATCCAATCCATGCCCAGTATAGATTAAAATTCTATCAAGGGAAGTATTAAGAGATTCACCAGAATAATATTCCCACAAATTTATATAGTATAAGATTCTAACACTTGGGTTTCAATGATTTCACCACTAGTTTTTTATAGATATATCTAATTCAATTTATCGGGGCTTTAATTCAACCATTATAGAAAACTTACAGGATATAATAAAATGCATAAAACCAAAATAAAATAAAACTTTTCCCATTTTTTAGTGAATAATAAGTTTACCTTAAACGACATAATTTTCAAGCTCCACTTCAGCGGTAGTGATGGTATAAGCTTTACCTCGCGCCTTGGGATTTGGTGATTTCTAAATTTGATTATACTCAATGGACTGTGGTTTAGTACACTATTTTTCATAGTTCCATTTCTCCCTATAATTGAAGCATTGAACCATAGGTGGTGCATTTGGAGGTTCCCTACTTTCCTCTATCATGTGGGTTGGATTCTTCATGTCTCTTCAATATTCATGAGCATAGTGTCCTTTTATCCCATACTTGAAGCATTTCTCCATCCCATTGAGTCAATTACCATGATGCTTCATCACACATTTTTAACATGTGGGTAGTTGGATCTTATTTACTCCTTCACCATTTGACTCACCAACTTGAAAATCCATTCATCTCTTATTATCTCCATAACCATGGGACCATTCTCCAAACTCCATCTCAAATTTTAGAGCACATAGAATCAATTATTCAAAAATCCCAAATTCTTGGATTGTTATATCCTTTTGAAGTTTTCGTTTTAAACCACTAAAGAATATCTATTTTTTCTATCATTGTTGATAAAAAAACCTGAGGAATATATTGAAATACTTGTGATGTTTACATCTTAAGTCATGATACATTCAACATCCTTTTTCTTCATCTCTATGAATTCTCTTTCCATCTTTGTTCAAATATTTAGAGGAAAATACTTGGTAATAAATATTATCTTGAAGTCTTCCCACTCAATCCTCTCCATTTTATCCTTTATCTTTGTGTTATTTATCAACACACACCATTGATATTCTTCTCTATCTAAATGATAGATGACCAGAGTCACCTTCTTCTTCTTAGAATAATGGATCATAAAAAAGATCATATCCAGTGATTTAACCCATTTTTCCAGGATAAGTATATTAGAGTTCCCCCTAAATGTTGGTGGTTGTTATCACATACAAGAATCAATGGATATTTTTTCCTTCTTGGGTTACGTTGTATGTTCTGCATGGTTCGGGTTATTATTCATAGCCTAGGAAAATTGGGCAAGCATTACCATGAAGTTCTGAACTTCACCTCCCATGGAATTGAGAATTTTATCTGACAAATCATTTCATTTTCCCTCACATGGATTTTTGGCCAGGTTTCTCTTAGTTCCCACCATTTTCCAAAATAGAGAAGGTTTGAAAAATTTATAATTCAACAATGCATGATTAAATAATTTATTATTTTGTGCAATTCACTTTAAAGGCATATCTTATGAGATCCCTATGTTTATCCTTTTCTAAAAATATTATTTTATATTGTTTTACCTATATATAGTCTTATTAAAATGGTTATTAGTCTTGTTTTCTAATACTAATTATAAAATTATTTAAATTGTGCTCTGATACCAACTATAGAGACCCGACTTATTTTTTCATAATAATTACATCATTTTAGGATAAACAAAATAATAGAGATAAAAATCCAAGATCTAAAGGTTTAGTTTCTTGGGAAACGTTATCTTATAAATAAAATTTGCATAATAAAACATAAACCTTATTTAATTCATTATTCTTTACTTTATTAGTTTCCCTCGTATTCTCCTTAATACCAGAAGTCACCTAAGGATATGCATTAATGAAAGGGGTGATCTAAAATCCCAATAATATGATGAATAAGGGACATGACTCAAATCAACATGGATTAATATAATCATAATCATACAATAATAAGTATAGGATCATCATCAAAAACATAAAGGAAAGATGTGATAAAGGCATGGAATGTATTGATGCATAAAAATAAAATATCATGTCTTAATGGTCAAATACCATACATAGTTGTGAATAAATATTGCATCACGTTCATTCATAACATATGTGTATAATCATAACATCATCACTGTGAAAAAATCTAGAATCATGTTCATAAATAGTACACATCATCTCAAGAGATATATCACATTACCCAATTTATTTGAGAACTGTATAATTCTGGGACCACCAATCACATCATATTATTTAGATAATCCTGAATGCCACATATATCGTATAACAATCATAGTCATGAAATAAATCCAAGGAATAGAATAAGTTTCATAAGTATTTCATAAAGAATAGTTTCATGAACAATATTTTTGGTTCCCAAATGAATAAGGTAACTCATGTTTGGGAATAAAACCACGTTATTCTTGAGTGGAAAAGAATCATTTCAAGAGGAGTAAAATATGATGTTTGGAAGTCACTTTGAAAAAAAAAGGCATTTCATAGAAAACATGTTGACATGGTAGGAACATGTATATCCCTAAATGAAAAAGGTAAAGTACATTTAAAGGATATACTATAAACATTCATCATGTGGAATAGAGTAGAACCCAAAGAAAATAATGAGGTTATAAAATCCCCTTATCTTTATTCCTGATTTATTTCATCACTTTTGTGCCTCCCGAATAATAAACATAGATTTATAAAAACAGTGATCCAGAAGTGAGTTATAGTGATTTATAAAAAATTTTATCAATTATAAAATTTTTATTATATTTTTTAATTTTTTTTATGAAATTGAAGTGTTTTGATATCATTTTTTCTTAAAATTTTCCCTTTATCTTTGATTTCGCTATTTTGTCCAAGGTAATTATTAAATAATTATAACAAATTTTTGAATATTAAAATACATATATTTAAAAATTTATATATAATAAATAATTTATTTTAACCATTCATTGGTTTTTTGATATGAAATTAATTTGAAATATGCTCGTTGGTGGCTAACTGACCATTATCGGGAAAGTTTTCCAAATATGAATAAAAAGTGGTATAAAAAATAAAAAACAATAAAAATATAATTTTTATAGCATGGTAACATAATTAATATAATTTTATAATTATTCCTAGTTAAATCATAAAATATTTTATTTTGACATAATTTGGTAAAAGAGAGAGGAGGAAAATAAAACGAGTGAAGAGTTGAAAAACATACCATTTCTTCGGTGTAGCTTCTCTTATATGAAACTATAACATCTTTTATTTTTTTTAAAGATAAATTACTCTATAATGTCCCTATGGATTCTAAGACTCTTAAGGGAGAATATTTGGGTATATCATGGGGTTTGTAGTGGGTGGGCGGATTGGTTTTCCTAGGGGAGGGAGAGGGGTCATTTATACTTGAGGAGATGGGCCTTTTTAGAATAAAATGTTGAATAAAATAATATATCAAAGGTAAAACATATAATATTGAATTTTATGCATTATAAATCATATAAAAATATAATATAATGTTTTTATACTTTAAATATTCTTTATAATTCTAATTAATTAGTTTATTAAAAAGAAAAGTGGGAAAAAGAGATATTATTATTTTAAGGAATCATTTTTGACTTTTTGGTTCTGGAAAGTGATTTTTAGGTTTAGAAATTATATTTATCATATTTAATAAATAATTTATGAAATTAAATATAATAGGGCTAAACCTCAAGTTACAGAAATTGTTAGACTAGTATTACTTCATGTATAATATAATTTAATATATATTGGTTATGTGGAGAACTGTATTTTTATTATTCACCAGAAAATTGAAATATTGTAAAAAAATAATGAAAAAATAACCGTTGGATAATTTTTATGTGATTATTTCCAAAATAATATTCATTTTATAAAATTTAATTTCGAATATAGGTAATTTTAATTTTTAATATAAAAATAATGATTTTTACAAAATACTTTTAAATATAGTATATTAAAAATGTGCATATATTTTCTTCGAGTTTTTTAATCATGATATTTATTTTTTGGAATTATAATATTTATATGTACTTAAATTAATCAGGAAAAATACTATTTATATCATAAATTTTTATTTTAGGAAAAATTATTATTCCAACGGTCATGTTACTATTCCCAATAGTCATGTTACTATTCCAATGGTCAGGTTACTATTCTCAACGATCACATTACTATTACAATAATTACATTAAATCATATATATACCACTCTATTTTCACTCAACATACAACTCAATTCCTCTCAAGGTTCTATGTTTCCACTTTCTAAGATGCTGATTGGTTTACTTATATTTTATTTCTTTTCTATAGTTTTGTTCATGGGAGGGATGATTCTAACAGATTGGGGTGATCCATATTTTCCCATTTTAGCTTTTCTATTTTATATTTTTTCCCCTTGTGATATTTAAAATTTTATTGGGTTTAGTCATTTATTAATGTAATTATTAATAGAATAATGTCTTGTTAGTTTCTATATGTATTATATGTGTATAACAATGAGTAATATAATTAACATTTAGTTAAAGAAGAAAATATCATTTATAAACTCTTGGTTGTTACATATTAGGATCAAAAAATTCATTTTGGTAGAATTTTCATACAATGATATCTTTTAATAGAGAATTATGATGGCTCCTTATGAAGTCCTATACTGAAGGAAGTGTAGAAATACAATTTTTTTGGGATAAAGTTAGATAAATAAATCTATTGGGACCTAATATAGCTGATGAAATGGTAGATAATGTTAGATTTATTCAACATCACACAAGGGCGGTTGAAAGTTGAAAAAAAATGTTATTCTAGCAATCATCAGTGAGATCTAGAGTTTGAAGTTAGTGAAAGGGTATTCCTATGAATATATCCTTGGAATATAGTTATGATATTTTTAAATAAGGTAAATTTGATACCTAAAAATATTATTTCATTCAAAATTATTGATTATATCGGGATTTTATATTATCTCTTAGTGCTTCTACTGAATCTATGTCAAGTTCATGATGTGTTCCATGTATCTCTCTTGAGGAAGTACATACCTTATATTTCACATGTACTAAACTCATAGTTCATACCATTAGATAAATATCTATCTAATGAGTACAACTTATTGAAATTCTATATTATAGATAGAAATTTCTACAAAAAAAGTCCACTAATCTAATATAAGTTTTATGGTGAAACCATAAATTTGAGGAAGTTACATGGGAACTTGGGGATTTGATAAGGAAACATTATCCTTAATTTTTTATTAGAGTGATATAATTTTGATGGAGAAATTATTATAAGGGTTTTGATGTAATACTCTAATAGTTTATGATATATTTCTCTTCAAATAAATTTAATTTCTTTTATATATTGCTTTACACACAACAATGAATCTAAACGAATAATGAAAAACTATTAAAATATCATTATTTTAAAACTATATCATTTTTTCATCATGTAATTATTATATTTGGCTTAATTTTTTGTATTTTTCTAAAAATAAATATTTTTTACTGAATAGTTAAAAATACATATTTTTGTAAAACTGTCATTTATTTTCTTTAAATCAAGTAATTTAAAAGTCCTATTATATTTTGGATTTAAATTTCTATATTATCAATTTATCATAAAATAATTTAACTAATTACATTAGGATCATAATTTTACATTATTTTGATATAAATCAAATTTTTGGCTAAAAACACATTTTTTTGGAAAATCATTTATCATCGAATTTTTAGGGTTTATTTTTAAATTATTTTTTGAAACATATAAGAATAGAATTTGATAAAATGGATTTCATATTTGTAATTAGGATGTTAAAATTTTTTAAATAGGTCCCTTTTATTTTTAGACATTGTTAATAGTAACGATGGTAAAATTTATGACTTTCATAAAGGATAATTATGGTAATTATGGTTAAAATATAATGTGATAAGGATTAAAATTCATTAATATATATAAATTTATATCATTTTATGTGTCTAATTCATCCATGATAATACAAACATTGAAAATATGACCTTCTCTTTCCATTTAACTTTTATTTGGAACTTTATAATATTTTAACAAAAGATAAAGTCAAAAATGTCACCTTATTGATTTTAATATCTATAATATTTTTGTGAAAATGATGAAAAAAATTATGTTTGGTTATAAATTTTTATTAAAAATATAAATTAATGTTTTATCAGGGTAATTTATTTTTAATTTTTACTAATGAAAAAACTACTTTGAATGCCTACGCAATACTTACACAGTTCTGGTACAAGCAATAGAAAAGACAAGTAAATTATTTTAAAAAATCTAAAATTTATATTTGTTTTGGGTGAGTTATATTGTATCATAAATTTTATAGAAACATATAACATATTAGGGATGTTTGAAAGGTTAAAATTCAAATTAAATTACTATATTGATGACTTTTAAGCCAACTTAAATGAATATTTTCAATAATGATATTAATGATATTTTATGTTAAATAATATTTTATTAAATTATTTAAAAATCATAATAATATTAAAATGGGGTATTTATAATTATAAAGTATCTCAATTTTTATCTATTATCTATTTATAATCCAAATTTTACCTTATTAGTATAATTATAACCCTTTAATATTGAAAAATTCATCACCACGGTTAAGGTAAAAACTGGTTAACCAAGGGGTTGAACCAAAAGATAAGGTCTAAAATAATATCTCAACCTATGTATTTTTTTTAGATTTTAATAAGACCATTTACACTTTATAATATAATCCATTTATTTTAAAATCCATTTTATATAAGTTAGAGACATATTATATTACAATATTTCGTATATTTCCAAAAATGACATTGATGATATTTTATAATAAATGATATTTTATTAAATCATTTAAAATTAATAAAATTATTATTTTCATAAAAATGAATGTTTCATAGTTTAAAATATCAAAACATTTCAATTTATGGGTCACCTTTTCTTTTATAGTAATTTACTGACCACTAAAGTGAAAAAAACACTGATATCACAATAATTGTAAAAAGGGTTAAAAGGGGATTAAAACTAAGATATAAAGGAAAAAAATAAAAACTACTTGTAAAAAAATTATTTGATCATATTATTTCAAAACATTATCATATTTCATTTTAATTATATCAATTTGGATCCATTTTTTCAGGAAAATTAATTTATATAAATTTAATACTTTAAGTAATTTCAAGAGTGTCCCTCCCCTCACTTACAAAAGAACACCTCTTATCTCTTTTCTTTACACTTTCTTGAGAAATATATATCAACAAAAACATACCCAATTATCTTATAAATGTCTCTATACACTAATTATATCTGATTATACTCTTAAAATACCAATACAAGAGTACTTAAAAATTGATCTAATTGAAGTCTATCGAAGGAGTGGTAATCATGTTTACCGAATCTTTCAAGTTTATTTCTTATTATAAATAATCTAAATATATTTTACCCATCAAAAAATAATAATTATGGTATCATAAATATACTTAGATGTTATTATTATTATTTTGAAACCATTATTCATCTCCTGTTCATCATGTGAAAAATGAAAACATGGGTTGTTCGTGCATACAACTTAAGGTCTCCACATAGCGGTGTAATTCATTGTTCACCGCCAGCTTATTTTGATGGTTGTAAATATATAACTAATGAATATATGTTATATTTATAAATTAATTATTCTTATATATTTATAATATGGTAGATACATTCTTACCATTCAATATTTCGGAAAATGATAACATTGCTCGGGCGTACATTTGGACTACCACCTCCCCAAAGCGATGTGATCTGTTTTTCCTTTATTCTTTAAAAAGACGTGAAAAAGGATTGATTTAATAAATATATATGATATATATGATATAATAATTTTCTATAAATTTGAATTATTATTTACCATTCTTTTATTCCACCCATAGAAAATTGTAAAGCGCATTCATGCGTACGTACGACATATCATCTCCATAAATAGTGTAATTTATTTTTCTATATATACCTTTTATGGATAAATATAAATATATATAATTAATTTATATGATATTTATAACATGATTAATATTATTTAGATGATTTAACCATAACTAAAGTAAAAGGGTTAGAACTACCAAACTGAAATTCTCGTGAAAAATGAAACAGTTAACACTCGAAACTAATGATTTAACTAAGTGATTATTAATAAATAGGTATTGAAATTTTATAAGTGGATAATATATGATATTATAATTATTTAAATTAATATTTTTTAGAATTATAATAAATTAAAATTTATTATACATGAGGTTATATCACTTTCAAATCAATACGGACTTGAGGTAATGGATTTCATCTCAATTTCCACTCCATTGAAAAATATTTTGTATAATGTAGATTTTTAATTTTATGTGGTGTATATACTACCCATTAGATGTATTTAAAATGAATATATATTTATTAATTATTATTAAATTTTCAATTCAATTTTACTATTTTAAGGTCTATAATTTAAAATTTACCAAATAGGTAAGAATTTATTTTATAATCACATTTTTTGTGATTGCTCTAATATTCATCGAAGGAATATTTTAATATATCCTTCATAAACTCCATATATTTTATTATCCTTTATATATTTAAGGATTATAATGTTTTCTTTCAACTTTTCCTCTTTTTTTCACTTGAATCAAGAAAATAAATTTTTAAAAGAAAAACCAGTCTTATTTGTATTTTTTATTGGGTATATTTTTATTCAAAGTCTATTTTTTTCAAAAAAATTTTGTAAAGTCCTTTTTATTGACCCAAATTATTTATTAAGAACATTTTATGTTATCATTTACTTCTTAAAACTGTTAAATAGGATATTTATAATATTTTCTGAAAGAGTCATTTTTTACTTTCTTTTAATAAAAGTCAAAAGGAATGTTCCTTTTTAACATATACGGTAGTAATAGATTTTACTGCTGCAATAACCATTTTATGATATTTAGCTTGTTATATAATTTTTAAATGGTTTTAAAAAGAAAAAACTTTAATTAAATATTATTTAAATATTTTTCTTCAATTTTATTTATCTCTCTAAAGGACTTGATTTTATTACAAAACCTGTATTTCTGATGAATTGATGGTCTTATTTTATCTCTTATTAATTTTGTTGTCATTAACTCTATCTTGAAATATTCACTTTTTTATGATAATTTGAAATTAAATTTATCTTAAATATCTATATTCTTCTTATCATGGAAATTATTATTTTCTAAACCATATATTATTTCTAAATATGGTGTTTTATGTTGAAAGTTATTTGATTGAGTGGGTAAATATTGATATTTCATATTATTTACTCAATACATACATTTTTTATAAGGAATATTTTTTATGATTTAAATGAATCATTGAATATATGATTAATTCATTGGACATGCAGTGATAGTTGGGGCACAGTTATAGATATCCCCCTTGAAATATTGATGATTCCCATTAAACAAACTAATTTTATAGCCACATTAAATTGGGTTTTAGTGTATAACTATCCATGGATTAAACTGTATTGGTGTAAGTCCTTAATGGTAAATATATCATGATGTCTAAGATTATGATTTCCAACATTAAGTATTTTCATCATTGAGAATTTAGTTATTATTATCCATAATATTACTAAATTTATTTTATACATGGATGCATTTTATGCTCAAGTTTTTGATTAAAAGGTGTATGTTTCGTGTTATTTACATTTATATATTGATTATTATTTATTTATTCATGATATATTCCATTATAAAAAAAACAATTACTGATTATCTAAGCTCTAACTTTATTTTTTTTCATTTCCCCATGATATGAAGAAGTATATTATGAATAAAATAAAGGCTGCAAGAATGGATATTATTCTATGTATTTTATATTTCCAATTTAATATGATAATCATATATATATATATATATTTCTTTAATATTAAAAACTGATTGATCCTTGGTAATGTGATCCCTTGTATCTTATTCCAATTTAATTAAGTAAATAGACACTCAGGGTTACTAGATTTAGGTTTTCTATAATACCCATTCTCCAACTCAACCTAGTTATGAATGTGTGCTGATTCATACACATTTATCCTTAGTTGTGATATGGGAAATATTTTTTACAACTAATACAATTATGAGGGTAATGAAAAGTAGTAATAAATCTCTCCCACCTTTTAAAAAATCAAGAATATCTTAATGAACATCAATGATAGCTTGGCTCCCAGAATGATCCTCCTCAAGTTTTATCATAGTAAAGCCTTCATGAGTACATGGTATCCCTCATTGAACTCCAAAGGCCTCCATATTCAATCAATATATTACTTCTAAATGATCTTATTTGTCAAATTATACCCACGTATCACCTTCACCTTCTCCCCAATCAACCACAGTAGCTCGAGCCCCATAAGAGATGACTCACTAATCTATGAAAAATAAAGGGGTAACCTTAAAGGTATCCCATATAGGTATTACAAAGGTTTCATGCTGATAGTGGATTTCTAGTTGTTGTATAAAAAATACACCAATTATGGGTGATCATCATAACTCGTTCCAAAATCAAAATCGCAAAACCATAACAAATCCTGGACAACATGAATAGTCCTTTTTGTTTATCTATATTTTTTCTAAATGAACATTGCACTCAACTGAAAATAATCCCCAAAATCCTTTTATAGGATCCTCTATAACAAGTTCTTAAAATGGGAATAACATCTACAAACAATCATCAAAGGTACTACATGTAACTATATACTCTCATCTATATACATGAATTATAATCTCTCCACAAATTCTACTATAAGTTTAGAATAAATGAATTATCTTGGTTATTTAATCAATGATTACCAAGAGAAAATCATGACCATTCACCAATTATGGAAGAACAGTCTAAAATCCATCGATATATCATTTTTCTTTAACTCTATAACCTCTATGGGTTAGATAAAATTGGTTGGGACCTAGTTTTTAGCCTTCACATATAGATAGATGAGGCACCAATATATGAACTCTTCAATACTATTGATTAATATTGGATATTGAATATGACACCTGAGGTCCTAGTATATTTTTTCATAATAAGATGTAATGATGGTTTTAGATGAAATAGAAGTTCCTATTGGTCTATGAACAACATGGATTTTTTATATTCAATGAATAATTTTCAAATCACATGACATGAATGCCAGGAAGAATAAATTTTTTTTATAAAGAATAGTGTAAAATATAATTCAACGGAACAAATAGAGAGAATATTTTCACATTAATTTATAATTAATTTTAAATATAAGAAGAAATATTATCTCAGTCTTGATATCTTTCTTTATTTATGGTGTTAATCATTCTAACCAAATTAGTGTATTAATGTTTCATATAAAGGACCCAATGTTGAGCTCCTCTAGTAGTGATCCACATGTACTCTTTCAATATCTAAATAACACTAATGAAATACCAGGTGCTAGTGTGGTAGATTTATTGTATTATGTTTTTCACTTTAATCACTTCATATTCCTTTAGGAATGAAGTGATTTCTATTTAGCATCTCAGTCTTGAGAGGAAGTGATGAGGGAGATCTTGAGAAGAAATTATTTTGAACAATGATTAACCTTTCTCCAATTAACATAGTATTCTATTTATAGAACTAGAGTTAGTGTTTATTATTATATTAATTGTAAAAAGACACTAAATAATATATTAAACCCAAAAAGTAACCTCATTCGATGTAATAAAACAATTTATTTATTTTTATACTGTAGCGTGTTTTAACCTACCCAATGATAAATATTTATTTTATAATATAGAAAATAAATAGTCATCACTGGATAAAATATGGTTTCTCATCCAACTCAACATTTATAAAATTATTGAATAAATATTTAAATAAATATTATTCATTCAATAAATAAATAAATATTCTATTTATAATCTGGAGAATAAATATTTATTTAATATTTATGTAACTAAATAAAATAATTATTTAATAAATAAATAAATATTCAATACCTTGTTAATAAAAAGAGATAATTAATTATTATATATTTTCATAATTAAACAATTACTTTGTGAATAAATATTTATTTAATATTTTTTATTACTTAAAAAATATTGAATAAATATTACTTATCATTTTGGATAATAATATTTATTCCAATTGTTAAATAAAATAATATTTATCATGGATCAAATCAAACACTTTATGTGTGAACCTATAGGCCTTTTCCTTATTGTATTTAGGAGGGTATGTCTAAAGTTCAAGATTAATATCTAGGAATGATTCAAAGCACCAACCAAGGAAGAATATATGTCACATGGATAACAACCACATATGTATTTTCATTATGTAATATAATTCATTTTTCATGATATCTCATTATGCATGTTTCACATGTGTGTCGTCAATATATATGTTTGATGCATCTTTATTTGATTATCTGAAATGAACTCATCAAAATATCATTTCTATAGAATTTATTACAATGGTTCCATTTCAATTAGAGGGTCGAGATATCATCTTCCATAACTGTGGAATGGATAAATATTTCTTGAATTATTTAATAAAACATATCATTCATGTTGCACCCAATGTACCTTACTTCCTAAAAACAAATGATGTCATGGTGTTAGTTAATAAATCAAGGTTTGAGAGTCATTACAAAAATTAATAATAATATTAGATTCTATGGACAATTACACATGCTCACAAACAGGAAAATCTAATGACACATAAACATGTGGAATTTCTACAGGTGAGTATGTACTTATAATCCCCTATATTTTATATTACCAAGTTATAAATTCATGAGATAAATTTGAATATTCTTAAAAGTACTCATTCCTAATAGTATACATACTATGGGTCTCATCATATAATGTTATATGACTATATAACAATGTTTAATAATATATGCATGGCATTTCAATGTTTTCATCATAATAGGGAACGGTTAATCCCTATTCAATATGAACTACTCTAGGATATTATTACATTAAGGTCACATGGAATAATTAAAAATATGTAATAATATATTTAATTAATATTCTCCAATTTGAATATACATTAAATTTAATATATAAATAGTTTGTTTTAGGATACAAACTCCTTCAATTCAATCAAAGGGGTGGTGTAAAACTTCTGCAGTGCCACCTCATGTAACCTAACTAGAACCACAGTCCCCCCCCTCCAATATCAAATAAATATTGGGTATATGACCTGAGAATAACTTTCCATGTAAGACATCATATTAAAATCCCCAATATGGGCCTCCATCACAAGGTGAATAAGTGTGTGGGTCACCACCATTGAGCAAAGGTAAAAAAATCATACTCATCTATTAAAATAAGTTTTAATGAGTCTAGCTATTCAAAAAACTTCATTCACCAATTGAGAATGATATTTCTTACTATGTTAAATATCCAACACATTTCCATTTTTTAGAGTATAGACTATCTTAAATTCATATTCTTATAGAAACTCTATTCATCACCTCAGCCTCAAGTTAAATCTCACTTAGAGAAGATAGACCTAAGACTCCTTTGATCTGCATAAACCATGATTTTTTATCCAATAAGGTAGATTCTCTAGGTATTCAAGGATAATGTAACTACATTAATCTCCAAATCATGGTTCATGTAAGTATTCTTATGGATATCAACTACATAGACCTATTGGAAATCAATATATGCCTCTGTGTAAACAAACATATATGCCTAGATATATAAACATAGAAAAGCTAAATGTAGTATAAACCCATTCCTCTAATAACCACATAATAAATCACTATAAAACCTCTAATTAGACTATTTTTAGTCTCTATGATACCACCCAAACCAAAACAAATATTTCCCCATATTTCTATATTAAGTTTTGGGAGATGTAATCTAGGAGATATTTGCTATGAATCTTCAATAATATGTAGCTAACCCAAGAAATTTTTACACTTTGAACATAGTCTTGGGTGGATATCAATCCATCATAGACTCAATCTTCTTGGTTTTAACTGCTACTCCAACCTCCAAGATAATATTCCTAAAAAAATACATTTTTAATGTAGAAATTTCACTTCATGTTTTTACAAAATAACTGGTTCTCCAAAACCAAATCCAAAACAATAGTTATATGTTCAACATGATCTTCCCCTAACCTATAATAGATAAGGATTTAATTAATAAACATCACCATAGAATAGTCTAGTAATGTCCAAAAGATCCAGTTCATGAGTCCCATGAAAAAAATAGGAGGTGTTTTTTACTCTGAACAACATCACTAAGAAATTATGGCAACAATAATTAAAACTGAACTCCAAGTCTATGGTATTCTACTCATGAACCTAAATTTGATGATACATATACCTAAGTTAAATGTTTGATAATAATTTTAAATATTTCATCTGGTTTATGATGTCATTAATCCTTGGAACAGGGTATGTGTTTTTTATTTTAACCTAGTTTAAGTAGTGATAGACAATACAAAGACTTAAACTCACATATTCCTTTTTAGAAAATTAAATAGGTTCTAACTAAGGGGATACACTATGCCTAATTAGATCCTTATCTAGGTGGTTCTCAAACTAAAACTTAATCTCTCTAATCTCATCTAGGTATATCTGATATGACAGAGGTGATTTTAGTGTCATGTAAGGATGTAGGTAGATGTTGAAATCAATATTTCAATGAGAGGTGAGACTTAGAACTTCCTTGATAAAAACATCCATATAATAAACCACTACATTGAAAATGTGATCCTTTAAAAAATTAATGGTGAAAAAAAACTAATCTCACTAAATGCTGAAAAATCAGTTATAACATCTAATGGGTTAGCCCTACTCACTCTACATAATGGTCCTAATCTCTAGGGAAGATAATCAATATCACATCTACTCAACTGAAAATCATCTTATGATGATAGTAATCTACCCAAATCCAAACTATGGATAGACAATTCATACCATGGATAATTTTTTAGGGTCTCGTCATTATAATGATGAGATCCTAGGAAAATATTTCTCTACCAAGAGAAAGTTCATAGTGATAGTAGATATGGGTGAAAGGATGATTACCTAAAGTAGTAATCTATGTCCTAATTCATTGGGTTGGGGGATGTGATGGTATTCATAACTTTAAGTATAATGATATAATAAGAAAATAAGATCTCAAATTAGTTTCAATAAATATGATTTTTAGGGTTGGGAAGACACATTTCATACCTAAAACCATATTTTGTCCCTCCTTTTCAGAGTTATTCATCATATGCATCTGCCAATGGAATTTCCCACCAAGGCCATGTTTCTAATGAGGAAAACCTAGAGGTGGTGGTGGTGGTAGGAATAGATTAAAATTACTATTACATTTTAGGTCCCCCCATTGTTCCACATTATCCTCTACTGAATATATCTTAGGGATGGATTCCCTATTCTCCTCATGGAGGCCCTTATCCCAATGATACCTTTGATGTGTGGGTCTATCCATGGAACCACACTACTTTTCATCTATTTCTAACCTGGTTATATAAACATGATATATATTTCCTCTATATACATAACCATAACAAGTTCTATCTCTCTAAATATAAGACCCTATGCCCTACATGATAAGGGTGGGAAAACTACCCAACCCAAACTAAATTTTAAATTGAACTGAAATAGAAATTATTTTTATTTTGGTTTTGTTTGTGGTGTATATTTAATTAACCATTATGGTTTTCATTTTTGTTTCGGTTCTAAACCAAACCACACATATTAAATAGAATCATCCCTATTTTAAAAAAAAATAGTTTTCTATGGAATTAACCTAAGTATAAATTCAATAATCTATAACCTCTTTCATATTATATTTTTATCCACTATTGACGAACAAAATTTTAATTTTTATAATAGGTCAAGGTTAATATTATGACATTATATCGATTATTATGTATAAATTCTATACAAACAAAACTGAAATGCAAATGGTGGTTTGGTATAGTTTTTAGTCAAAAATAATCCAAAAATATCAGTACCCACCCCTACTCCATGTGATCCCTATTTCATTGATCTTATAGAGTATGATCAAAAATACAGATACCTATGATGATGAGATCCTCATGACTATTATCAACTAATATATGATGATGACTTTGTATTGAGAAAACCTAGACTTGCTTAAGTACTAGACCATGCCTCCACTAGGAATTTCTTGATCACTAATACTTTCTTCAAGACTCCAACATTAGTGGAAATAATAGATATATAACCCAATATCATATCTCTATATAGAGGCCCTTATTGAACTTATGAGATCATAGAAATTTATTATGTACTATATACAAGGAGTGCCTCATGAGGCCAGTAAACCATGAAACATGCCCAGTCAAAATCATGTTACCCAGATGAAGGTACAGTGGATCCAGAACTATAGCATCCTCAGCATCACTAGATAGTACTCCTTTTTAAACAATCCTTTAAATTTTATCCGAGGAAAAGTGGACTCATTGTGAGTATAAGTGTCAACACCCACCAATAGCTAGTTGCACTCTGAAGAAGATTTCATGTAATAATTACCATATAATTTGTGGGTGTTTAAACTATATATAATACAAGTATCATTAGATCCATCCGATCCTCTATTACCAAGGGATCGGTCTGAAAGTTTCACGTTAGATTGGAATTTGTTATGGTAGTGCCCAAAAATGTTTTTCATCGATTTAAATAGATAATTCCCAATGGACTTGATAAATAAACCCCATAATCATCTTATTAAGATCATTTAAATTCAATTTATAATTAATTTAAAATAAAAATTAAGTTATTATGATAATACTTCTTATTTTTGATCAATCTGATTGGTTCTCTGATTGTATCATCATTGTGATAAAGAATCCAAACTATAATTCCTCAAGTGGTATCCACATGTACTCTATGAATCTACAAATGTCACTCTTGGTATTCTGAGTGCTATCATGTAGGAACCAAGTTCCATGTGATGTTCATCATTGATCACAATAATAAATATCTCTTGTTATATCTTGTTCTTAAGATGGATAAAGGAATATTTATCTCTTGGGATTGAGAGAATTATATAATTGTGTCATTATATATAACAACTCTAAATCATAGAAGTGATATAGAATGGAATATATAGTTAGTGTTAAATATTTGATAATTTCTCCAAGGCCTTTCATCAAATATTCTCTCTAATATATTACCTAGATTTATTGTTATTATTATTTATTATTATTCTATCACTTGATATGTGCATATTTAAATATCATTTTTTAATAAATAAAATAATAATTATTTAAATTATGTTAAATAAAATATATCATTCCCGTCAGGACCTTAAATCAACTCATTAATCCTTCTTAGAACTTATAAATCCTTGAACGATAAATATTAAAATAAATAAAAAAATTATTCATTAACTAAAAAAAATATTTATATTCAATAAAATTTTGAATAAATACCTATTTTAATATTCCTATAACTAAATAAATATTTATATTAATCTATTCACTATACCAGAGAATAAATATTTATTTATTTATTACCTTGTGAATAATAAAATAGATTAAATAAATATTATATTAAATAAACTTGAGAATAAATATTTGTTTAATATTCAACTCACCTATTCTAAATTGGGTTATCTGGTGATTAAATTTATGTGATGAACTTAACATGAATAATTATTATTCCACAAGCCGAGAATAATATTTATAATTAATATTAAATTCATATAGAATTTAACAAACACTCTAGATACACTTAGTGTCTGTGACCCTCTAGGAATCTTTCTTGATGGTATTAAGTGAACATACCTATTGTAAAAGATTAACATCTAACAAAATGTCAATTCAATAATTGAGAAAGAATTTAAATTTGCATCAAAAATAACTTCTTATGGAATCTTATTATGTAATGTAATCTCTTTATCTTTATATCTCATCATATTGGTTTCATAATTGTTTCATTAACCTACCTGTTTGATTTATATTTATTTCACTCTCTGAAACAAACTTTTCAATGGAATACCACATCCATGAATTTAATCAAACAATTTTATTTCAATCAATGGGATATAGATTTCTTCTTAAATTAACTCATAATGGAAAAATCAAATCTTGACATATTTAATTAATATCATATCATTTATGACGCACTCAACATATGCTGCCTTTCCATGAACATATTCCATTAGAATTTTGATTGATACATTAAAGTATAAAAATCATGATATATATTAATAATAATCTCAAATATAGTTTCCAATATTAATTCTCATAGATAGGAATATCCAATGACACATATAACATATAAAATTTCAATTTGTGGTTTTGTCCTCACAACCTTCTCTCTTTGATATTTTAAAGTGAAAACTACATCAGTAGAAGTCACAATGTCTTATGAGCCTCCTACACCTGACTGAAAATTCAATTTTTATTGATTTTCAAAATCGGCTTTTTGGTTGAGTCGTAACCCACATACCACGCAGGAACCGAATGAAGGGTGAAAAAATTCAAAATTCAAACTCCAAAAACCAAAGCAGCATAGGACATGAGAAGATCAAGTTACAAGATCTCATTAGCCAAAAAACTATCACTATCCATCAACCATATCATCACTGACATCGTCGACACCACTGTCATCAAGCCATCGTCACCACTGGCAACCCAGAACGCCGTCGTCACCACTGGCAACCCAAAACGCCGTCGTCACCACTGGAAACCCAAGCGCCTAAAACACAACCAAAACATTGTCGTCTTCCATATCGTCGTCATCATCGTCGCAGTTCAAAACACCATCAAAATCAGTCAGAGCCTCCATAAAACAAAAACACCCTTTCATCATCATACCCCAGAAAACCAGAATCAACCACACCGCCAATACAGGGCAAGCACACCACATCAAACCGCAATAATCAGTGGTACTGCACCACCGTGAACAAACTGAAGGCCACCACTAAGATCAAACATGAACCAAAATAAACCAGAAATACAAAACACAAAACGGAACCATCATCGAACAACCTTCGTAGAAGAACCCAACATGGATTAACTGAAAATAGGGGGAAGAAATCTGAAGGAAAACAGGGAACCAAAAAAACAGAAGCAAGCGACCCAGCAGCGCCTTGAGATCCGTCGATGCTGAACTGTACAACCCAAAACCTCCTTGAACCACCACTCCATATCCGACCTAGAGAGGAGTAGAGGAATAGAAGGTCAGAGCCACGGTAAGGGTGATTGAAGGCATCCGCAGCAGATAACCAGTGTGGCATCCTGAGAACCTCCTTTTAGAAGATGTCATCGTCATGAAAGAAAAGGAACCCAAGCATCTTCAACAGAGCGAATAAACAGGACCGAAAGAAAGACAGAGGCACTGACAAGTCAAGAAAGCAACACAGGTGGAATAAACCAAGTAGAGCCGCACCATTTTGAGGGAGAACCATCACCAAAGGAGGAGAAACCCTAAAATATAGTGAGGGAGATGCGAGAGCGTCAAAGACTAGAGAAGAGTGGGGGAGAACTGTCACGACCCGTCCTCGGGGCCTGTGCCGTGACTACCCCAAGCCCGCCTTCCAAAGGCCAGGGGCTGGCGACTAGCACCAAGGCATAAATCCCGGTAAAAAGGGAAGGTATTGAATTTGTAAAGTAAACAAACACCACAGAGTAAACAAGCAGTAGAAGTAAATACTAAGTAAAAGATAGTACAAGAGTGAAGTGCCGAAAAGTAAGTGGGCCAGTATACAAACCCAAACTGAAATTAAAGTACAACTCGAAAAGGAAAACAGCAACTGAAAGGTAAAGTCGCAACGAATAGCTATCCACTGGAAATCCCACCTGAAGGGTGGGTACAGAAAGTCTCCACTGCTCCTCGGGTCCAGCCGACCACTCCGAGTATGTCCCGCCCAGTGGTCCAACTCTAGCTACTATCCTGCTCTACAAGCCTCCACCACGATTAGCGTTGTCCTTCGTCTGTAACCAACACAACGTAGTGCGGGCATAGCCCATGCAGGGGTGAGTATAAGCTACTCAGTAGGGACCCCAAGACCCCGAAGGTCTCCCAGAATCTACAAAGGATAATCCACAAAGGAAAGATACAATCACGAAGTAACATCCAACACTGCTTAGGTATATGACCATACATATACCTAAGTCATCAATTCTCGTTCAACTCCAACATCTGAGCCCAAGTACAACCCAATCCACATAGGAAAGTAAAACGTAAATCCACACAGGATAGCACAACACAATCCACATAGGAAAGTAAAACATGATTCAGCACACACAGGTATACTTCTTCGAAAAACGATAGAGATAATCACTGATCCATCTAAGTCATCGGACCCACAAAGGATCGATAGGTACTAATCCCCGCAATGGCCCACACAGGATCAGTAGGAAACTAACCCCCGCAATGACCCACATAGGATCGGACCCACACAGGATCTGTAGGCGCTGGCTCACACAGAACCGCTGAGCGCTGACCCAAATAGGATCGGACCCACACAGGATTGGTAGCACTGATCCACACAGGATCACTGAGTGTTGTAGTCATCATCGTCGAATCCACTGAGGATCTCTTCACAGTCGTCGTCGCAGTCACAGTAGCAGTCGCAGCCAGATCTAGGGTTCCCGCACACAGCAAGCTTGTTCGGGAGGGTCCGCTCCACGAGCCGAGAGGCCGATACATCAACTGACACAAAGTGCAGAGTTGATGTATCCAAAAGTTCTGTATCGTCAATAGGAACTCAACGTCGCAGACGGCGCGTCAATCGGATGCCCGGTCTGAGAGTTATTGGCTTTTTCGTCCCAAGGGCCCGGTTGGTTTTTAAGGCAAAACCAACCCGACCGTACTCCACCTGCGTCTAAACCTCGGGCGGAGTAAGGAAAAATATCCATCTCACTTAGAGGAATCCAACAAAGTCGACGGCACGTCAATCGGACGTCTGAAGCTCAAGATATGAGTGTTTCCACTCCGAGGGCCCGGTTGGTTTCGTGTACGAACCAACCCGGCCGAACTCAAAGTAATCTGAAACCGTGAGTGCAATATACCAAAACGACCAGCTCGATTCAAGAATCGCATCCCAACTGACGGTGCGTCGATCGGAAATCTGTTGCCCAAGTTATGGGCAAAAGACCGAAAACGGTCCGAAAACGGGGGTTTCGGGCCCAGACCGACCCAGCCCGAGACCCCCCGGTCGGCCCGGGCCGTGTCGACCCGCCCAGGGTCCGGGTCGGCCCATCCCAGCGTGGCTCGGCCTGGGCACAGTGCGCTCAGCACGCTGGCCAGCTCGGCCAACGGTCGGGCCATTTTGGCAAGGGGGGGCGCCTGCCCCCTGGTGTAACCGCGCCCCCTCCGCCGCGGCCCCGCTCTGGCCGCGGCGTCTTCGGTTTTCTTTGACACGGCGTGACAGCGTCGCGTTCTTGATCAAATTCATGGCGCGGCGCGACGGCGTCACATATTACTTGTCGTGCGATTCCCGCGTGGTGTGACGGCACCACGCGATTCCGTTCCATCCACAAGGAATCAAACAAGGATAAAGGAGGAGGGTTTACCATGTTTGTGAGGTCCGACCCCCTCTCGTTAATCGTTATCATTTAGTCGTTTATCCACAAAGAACAACAAACTGGAATTTATGAATGAAAAATAATTAATTAAAATAAACCCCTACCTTGATAAAAGAGAAGACGAACGTCGGCGTCGCGAAGCGAGGATTCGAAGACGTTGACGGAGATTTCATCGCGGAAAACCGTCGCAAAAAGAGACTCCATGGAAGAAAAACGTCATGGAAGAAGACGTCGCATCGCAGGTCAGTGTCGTGGAAGACAGTCTCCAAGGGCTTGGTGCTCTACGTCGGAGATCGTTCGTTCTTCGTGTTCTTCGTCAAAGAAGAAGATGTTCTTCCCAAAATATCTCAACGAAAAAACTCTATCAACAAAATAAAATAAACTCCTTTCTTATTTTATTAACACAAAAATCCTTTTGAAATTCAAGGGTTTGAATTTCAAAAACTTACATTAAACTCACAACATTAAATCCATAAGTTTGATAAACTTAAGTTAACAAAATTTAATGGGAGTTGAGGGGGGTTAGAGGATATGAAGGGGTGGGGTTCTTGTGAGCCCCACCACCCTCATAACCTCCCAAGGGAGGTTGGGTGGTTACCCAACTTCCATCCAAAGGATTAAACACTTAGAGTAAAAAAATAAAAATTGTAGAATAATTATAAAATAAACTTCCACAATTTTTATCATCAACTCTCGTGAAAACGCAACTCTGGAACAGGTGTTCCTAAGAAATTACCGGCGCTACGGTTCCATCGGTGCCCTCGGAATTCGATTCCGAGCACCGGTTCAAAATTTAGAAATTCATGCTCGTTCGTTCACTGAATGTACCCGAGCTAAACTTCGGTTAAAAATTACGGGCACACCGGGCCTCGGAATCAGGTGACGTCTGAAACTGTGTTCTTGTAAAATCCCAAAGAAAATTAAGAAAAAAATTTCCTTGAATTTTACGGGTCTTTACAAGAACCATCTCCGAAGTAGGAGAAACCCTATAAGAGGGAGAGGGAGATGCGAGAGTGCCAAAGACAAGGGGAAAGAGAGGGAGAACCAGTGCCGAAGGTGGAGAAACCCTAGGAGAGGGTGAGGAATATGCGAGAGCACCGAGAGAGAACGAGCCTCCTACACTTAATAGTCAAAGATCATCTCATTATATAATGGAACTACTACAACATTTCTATGTAAAACATACTCGAAGTATATTTTAACTTTAATATTATGAAGAATAACAATCATCATGTGATTATATATTTATTAATATTACAATAATTAAGAATAAAAAGTCAAAACCAACTCCAATAGACTCCCACTTACACCTGATCCAACATATAATAACTTTTAATCCAATATCTCTCACATTATATTCATGATTCTACTCAGATTAGGATTTAGTCAACAGGCCCACCACATTCTATTTTGTGGCTACTATGTTTACTATAACCTCACCCCTTTAAGAAAAATACCTCAAGATATGATACTTCTTAAGTATATTTTTCATATGTTGATGTGATCTAGGATCCTTGGCTAGAACCACTATTTTATTATTATCACAATACAGAGTGATAGCATCCTAACATATTGGAACCACATCAAGTTCCTAGAAAAAATTGCATATATACACTACTTCTTTAGCCATATTAGAAGTCACAATTATAACATCCCAGAACCCTCACTCCAAAATCTGATGCTAAATTCATAAAATTTACATTTTCATTTTTGATACCGAATAAGGTGAACTGATTTTCACTAAAAAAAGTTACAACATCAAAAATAAATATTGGATAACTTACATACCCATGGATATTTTATGTTTATAGTTTTAGAGAATTATAACCAAATCATATCAACTTAAATTGATAAACAACTAGTTAATAAATAATAACACCATCTCCCATTATACCAATATTTCCTTATTTCACATTATCTCGTCAACATCATCCATATGAAATCCCTTCTATACATAATTAATTCAACCTAGTTCTTTATAACCTGGGGAAAAGGATACATAAGAATGGTGACATAAAATGCTCAGTAAGTGTAGACATGAGCATTAGTAATTGAGTGTCATCAAAGAGTATAAGAAGTGCATGAGGGTATGATGAAATAATCAGATTACATGAGTGAATCATAAAATAAATCATACCCATCAATACCTAGATAATTAAATATGAAATCATGGTAAAGAAAAGTGTCATCAGAATAAATAATCACAATCCATATCATATCCATCTTTTTAATAAGAAATATTATAAACCCATAACAATCAATTAAAATACATTTTCAATAACTTGGAGAATCATATTCCTAAAAACCATTCAAAACCCTTTTAATTGGAATAATAATATGTCTCATTTCCAATATAATCATTACATAATGCATTGAAGTGTTATCTAGGTGCACCCATCATTTAATCTATGACAAGTACACCTAGTGTTATCTGGGTCACCCAGTTGTATAATTTTTAATAAGATAACCTAGCACTATTTGGGATCCCCTATCATATAAGCTATAACAACATCACCCAGTTCTATCTGGGATATGCCATTGTATAATTTTTATCGAGCTCACCCAGTTCTACCTGTTTCTCCCCATCATATAATATGTCTAACAACCAGAACATGAATAACATACAAAGATATTTCATTATAAAACTCATAGAAAGAATCATAATTTCTTTTAAAACTTGATTAATCCCTATGAAATAAATGGTTTCCATAAAAATCTCTTTGAAACATGATTAACCTATGGTAAGTAAATGGGTTTCATAAAAATATCTTTGAAACATGATTAACATGTTGAAAATGAATATATTTCATAATAATCATTGTGAAATAATCATCATACATCTAGAGAAATAATGAGGATGTTATCATTAAAAAATATCCCCAATGAATCATAAGTTAAAAAAATATTTGTGGACTTTGATGAATGGAAATACCATTAAAATATCATTAAAAAACTTATTGAGGAAAATATCCTTTTCATTTTAAAATTTAGTTTTTAAAACATAAAACATTTTAAAAATCATTTTCTTTGAAGAAAAATTTTAAAAGAAATTAATTTCTCAATTATTAAGAAAAAAATTATTTAAAACTAACCATTTAAAGTTGAAAAATTATCTTTAAATAAATTATGGTCATGTTAGTGGGTAATTTTATACATATCATAAATAACATTCCTTTTACACAGAAAAATGGTTAGAAAAGTGTCATTTTCGGGAGGTGAAAAGAATATTACTTTGAAAACATTTTTAAAAAAATAGAAAAAAAATATTAAATTAATCATTGTGAAAATGTTAAAAATATTTTGGATATAAAAATAGAAAACGTGTTTTTGGAAGAAAACAAATTTCTTATCAAATAGAGAATTAAAGTTGGATTTTATTTAAACCATTTTCTCAAATATTCTAAGTAAAAAATAGTGTAAAATGGTACTATTAAGTTAAAATATATTTTATAATAAGGTTATAATACAATTCTTGAGTATATTAATATATGTATCATAATTTCTCATCATTTCCAGCATAATCATAAACAATCCGGATAAACAGTGATATTGTAACATAAGACTCTTACCACTTTGGTAACTTTGAATCGTAATTCCCATGAAATAATATCATAAAATTAAAATTATATTATCATTAAAAAATTATATTCATGATAAAACATTTAAAAGTAAAATTATATAAACCTCATAAAAGAAGATAGGTGTACAACATAACATATGTCTCAAACAAAGTAAATTTACACAAAAATACCTTACTGATTTGGTAACTATGAAACTATAACCCAATGAAAGAGAGATCCTAAAATGGATATTTAAATCCTCATAATTTTAAGTATAATAATCATAAAATACATTTTTGGGTATTACAAACACCACACAACAAAAAACAATAAGTGGTTAATATGGCATATATCTCACAGAAATAAAAGTGAGATGAGAAAAACCCTTACCTTGAATCTGACTTGTCACGTTTGTATTTATATTCCTAAATAATAATATTATTTAAATTATTTAATAAATGTATAAAAATTTTAAATCCTATTATTAATTTTAATTCACTTATTAACATGTTATATATAATTACTTAATCAATTATGTTTACATCGGATATTTTGACCATATTCGTCTTATGTGTCAAAAATGACATTTGTTGGTTGACTATGGTCAAAGAGGTAATTATTTAAACATATAAATAATAATCATCATGACATAATTATCATATTTATACATTAAATATTCTTTTTAACCCTATAATTAAATATGATTATAAAAAATAAACTAACGTTACGATCATGGAGACGATAGGTCATACGTACACATGAGTAATGTTTCCATTTTTCAATGATTATTATAGAAAAAAGATAAGTAATATTTTATATTTATAAAATATTAATAATATAATAAAAAAAATTATATATACTTATATATATCATTCCTATGATGTGGTGGTGAAAAAAGGAATCACATCTCTTTGAGAAGGCAGTAGTCCACATGTCCCCGAATGATGTTATCATTTTTTTCTAGTGTGTAAAAAGGTAAAAATGAAATAATATATTATATTTATAGAGTTATAAATATGTCATAAAGATAATAAATATTTCATTTATATCATATATATATCGTCTTTACCATTATTACTTTCCATGTAACGCATTTTTGAAAAATAAATCACATCGCTTCATGAGATGGTAGTCTATCGTACACACGAGCGACATTATTATAACCCTTACAGAATGGAATGTAAAATTTTATATATGATATAATGACTCAATAAGTATAATTATGTTATAAATATCATATTTAAACTTTATATTCATCCCCATACCCAACCGTGATAGATGGTAATGGAAAATAAAGGATATCATTTCATGAGGGAGTAGTGTGCCGTACACACAAATGATGATTTCGTAACATATTTGATGGACTTTTTTGTGTTTATAGTTAATAAAAACAACATAAAAACATTTAATTATATTTAATATAATTATTTTATTATATAATCATGTTATATGGATAATTTATGGGGTGTATGAAGAAACAAAACAAAAATTCTCTTTGATTAATGTTACATCTTCTTCGGGAAACTCCTTTTAGTTTGCACCAAATACCTTCCTAGGTTGGATTTATACCCAAATTAAGGAATATAGTATGATATTATGGAATATTATAAGTGATTTTACGAGGGTTTTTATGATCCAAATTGATTTATAGTTATGGATTAGTCACGGGAGTGAGTTCCCTTTAATAGCTAAGGAGGAGTGACATTTTTTGTAAATACCCCAAATAATTCACTTTCGAGAGGTAAATATTACCTAAATTGGATCCAATATTGATAATTAATTGTTTTTATGGATTTAATGGTCTATAATCACCTCCAAAACGCAATAAAACACATGTTTAAAACATTTTGTTACTTAAATCCTAAGTTTCCTTATTTTTTCATTTTGGTTTTTCATTCCAGTAACTAATATTCTAACATAAGTAATTTATCCATTAAGACTAAATTAATTTAAATATTATTATATAAATTTATCAAACTGATTAAAGTTTTTAAATCTAATTTATCAAATAAAAATTCTTTGTGTGTTGAAAATTAATTTTAACACAAGCGCATGTAATGTACAAAAATACCCTTTTAACCTTTACCATGCTAACAAAGTTTTTCACTATTTAGATATCAATATAGTCATTATAAAATAATAGTTGGAACATGAATAGAAAATTTTAGATATTTTTTGACATTTAAAAATCACTTATAATGATATAGTATTTTTAGTAATTTTAAATAATTTCATGAAATATAATTTATTAAAAAATAACAATAATGTCAATTTTGACATTATTCATTTAATTTGAATTTAAAAAAAATAAAGACAATGATGGAATTATAATATTTTATTCTCACACATGTGTGACATTATATATTCATTTACAAGATTAATAGAAGAAAATAATTCATTCAATTTACTACATTTTTAATATTTTTAGTATCATTTATTTTAGTTCATTATTAACTAAAAAATTACTACATTGGAGTTTCTTAAGTATTTCAAGTAATTAATTAATCTATAAAAATTTTAAATTAATTATAATGATATAAAAAACACATTTATCTTTATAAATAAATTTTCTAACCTGACCTATATTTTTTTGGTTCCTGTCCCAAAGCTTTATATAAATTTTAAAAAAACAATTTTCTTTTTTGTCTTTTTCTTTACTTAATTTATTGTATAGAATAGTTTCATGGAAACGTGTCATAAAACTCATAATAATATATAATAATATCATAATGGTATAAATATGGCCAAAAATTGGTGTTTGAAAAATTTTTAGTTTATTTTAACCCTTAATTTTAAAGTTTAATCCCTCAATAAACTCATTTTTACATTAATTATTGCGAATATTTTAAACTATTTTTTATAATAATTATCGTCAAAATTTATGTTGGACTTATTATACACTATAAATTATGATGATTCAAAATATTTAATCCATTTTTTTAATTCAATTCATAGAAGTGAAAATAATTAATTTAATATTGATCCCACAGATGTGACAAGGCAGTAGGTTTTTAAGAAGAATGTTTTTTTCATAAAAGACGATTCTATATTAACTCTATAACTAACACTAATAATTACGTGAAACCCAATTAAAATTTTCTAATATATATTCTATAAATTTCATTAAAAACATTTCCCATTAGGTATTATTTTAATTAATTAAAATGGAGAAACATTGTGCATTTTAAAAGGGTTTTTAGAAAATCCATTTTTACTCCAAAAACAAACTTATACTAAAAACCAATATAAAGTTCATTTAAAGTAATTAAGTGGATTAAATATAACTAAAAATTATTTTATTACTTAATAAAATATTCAAAACATATTTTTAATTTTAAATTAAATAATTTTTTGAAATGAAAATACTTTTTAAAAAATCAGTATTTTTCAATATTCACTACAAAATCAATATTTTCAAAAATCCAAAAATTTCACCCAAAGTAAATTTTGATATTAAGATTCCAAAAATGAAGTAAATTTTATAAAAAAATATATAATTTAAAAAATTTGGTTATAATATTTTTTCATGAAAATAAATAAAAATCATTTTTTGAGGATAACATATTTTTGAAGATTAGAATCACTTTACTAAAAATTTATTGATTATTTACTGGAAATTTATCAGTAATTTATATTTAGTAAGATATATATATATATATCATAATGTGGTTAAAATTATTCATAGCCTATAATTTAATGGAAGGTTTATAATGGTTATATATATCTTGGGTTGTTTAAGTTTAGTGTTGTGTGTTGAATACGCTATCAAACATTAAAATATCAGGACTGCGTATAATGAAAGATAAACTACATTTTGCATGTAATTAAATCTTAAAGTATTGTTTTATGTAACGCAAGATAAACTTATTTTTTTGTGTCCTTTATGTTATCGGATAAAATTTTCTCCTTTTAAAATCTTAGGGTGTTACATCCCCCATAATAAATTACATCCTCACAATTTAAAATTTATATCGATAATCAAATAATGAATATTTGAAAATAATTTTTTGTAAAATGATATTTTAACAATGGTTAATAAAATACCTTCTTGATAAGAGAGAAAATGATTTATGAAGGTCATCAGGAATGACACATAACTAGATTTATGAATATTATAACATAGCTGGGAATAAAGAAAAATCATAAATAATTATGGATAATGATTGAGGTAATTGCTCACAAGGAATTTAATGGTCAATAAAAAGTTATGGGCTTAAAAAAATTGTAATGATCTAAAATACCATCAATTCATTATAATTGAAATTTCTAGGATAATAATTTTTTTCAAGGTCCTTTTACTGTAATTGAGGAATTATCCTACCATCTATACTAATATAATATGAAAATATACTTACGTGATGAGTATAATTTAATCCTTTAATAAATTTCCACCACAATCTCACCTTTTTATCCAACGATGAGTATTCAGGATGAATATTTCATTCCTAAAGCACAAAAATCAAATTTTAAAGACCACATAACTATAAAAGGGATAATAAGATATCGCTCATATAATTAAACATTAACCAAAACCAAAATGGTTATCACATGGTAAGATAATTACTAAAATGAATAAACCTTTATACATCGTTCTAAAAATTTATATAGTAATACCCAAAGTTCAAACCAAATCATTCCATGAATTATTATCCTTAAAATTCTTCCATTATTTCATGACTAAGTTCTAAACCCAAATATTATAAGGATTCAATCATATATTCTTACAAGATAATTCAATTGTAATTATTCAAAGAAAATATCATATTTTTATGAAATAAACTTAATCTTTACATGTGAAAAATTCAAAACTAACTAGGACAACACATAATCTAGTGGTAGTCATGAAACCCTTATCATCTTTCGGTCATGGGTTCAAGCCCCACCGCCTTATCGGATGTGACCGATTTTCACCCAGAATACAATTTATTCCTTTTTTCCTTTCAACATGAAAAATAATCCCTCCCTAAATTACACTCCATGTTGATCCTAGGGGTTAAAATACCTTAACCCAAGAACACCTCTCCAAAAATGTCAATAATCACATTAATATCTCATCTCTTAAAACCTCAATGGGGTGTTTAAGACTATAAACTTATGATCATCCATAATATTATAGACCTATGATGGTATCCATACCTTTTAAGATAACCTCGCATGAAAACAACCTAATATAAAAAGTTATCTAAACCCTTATCTGATACCAACTACAATACCCCATAACCTACACTCCTAAATTTGGTGCTAAATTCACAAAATTTACATTTTTAGATTTAATACCAAAGAAGGTGGACCAATTTTCACTAATAAAAATTTAAAATTTCAAAAAAATATTCAATCACTTAAATAACCATGGAACTTTTAGTTTTATATTTTTAGATAATTATTATCAGCTCATATCAAATTAGATTCATAAAAAACTGGTTTATATATGTGAAACTTTTCTCTTATTATACCCATTTTTTATTATTTCACATCAGGTTGTCAAAATCATCCATATGAAAAAACTTTTAGACATAATTCATTCAACCTAATTATTTATAACCTAGGGAAAAGGAAACATAAGAAGAGTGAGATCAAAATCTCATTAATATTAGACATAATTATTAGTAATTGAATTTCATCAATTAGAATAAGAAGTGTATAATGGTATGTCAACATAATCATAGTGCATGATATGATCATAAAAGAAATTATACACATAAATATCTAGATATTAAAATATGAAAACATGATAAAGTAAAGAGACATCAGAATCAATAATCATTAGCCATGTGATATCCATCTTGATCATAAGAAACATTATAAACCCATAACAAGAAAATAAAACCATTTTTAGTAACGTAGAGAATCACATTCATAAAACCATTTCAAATAAATTTTAATTGGAATAACCGTATGGATTAATTTAAATATAATCATTACCCAATTAATTGAATCACTATATGGGATCACTCATCATATAAGCTATAACAGGCTAACAAGGTGTTATCTGGTCCACCCCATCATATAAGTTGTAATGTGCTCACTCAGAGATATATTGGTTTCCCATCATATAAGTTGTAATGGGTCACTCATAAATATCTGGTATTCCCCCATTGCATAATCTATAATGGGCTCACTTTGAGCTATCTATGTTTCCCCATTGTATAAGATGTCCAGGAACCAAAACATGAATAAAGTATATAGAAATTTCATCATAAAACTCATAGAAACAATAATTATTCATCTTATAACTTGATTAAAATATATAAATGAAATGTTTTCCATAAATAATATCATTGAAAAATGATTAAATCATGGTAAATAAATTAATTTAATAACAATATCTTTGAAACAAGATTATCTCTTTGCAAATAAACAGGTTTCATAACAATCTTTTTGAAAAAAATATGATACATCTAGAGGAAGAATGAAGATGTTATCATTAAAAAATATACCCAATGGATCATAAGTAACAACAAGGTGTTTTGACATAGATGAAAATAAATACTATTAAAATATCCTTAAAAACATTCCTGATGAAAATATCTTTTTCATTTTGAATATCACTTTTTAAAAAATAAAACATTTTGAAATTATTTTCTTTTATAACTAATTTTAAAAACTTTTAATTTCTAGAATATTGAGATATTTTTTTAAAAAAAATAAACTTGTAAACAATCAAATTATACTTCAAAGAAATGATGGTCATGTTGTTAGGTAATTTTGTACATGTTGTAAAGAACATTCCTTTTGTGCAGTAAGAAGGTTAGAAAGTGTGTTGTTTAGAAAGCATCAAGAAGATTCCTTTGAAAAAAAATTGAAAAAATATAAAATGGGTAAAAATTTATTTAATAAATCATATTTAAAAGGTTAAAAATATTTTTAAAACATTTTTAGAAAACAGGTTTTGGAAGAAAACATATTTTTGACTGAAGATCGAAGTAAAGTCATGTTTTCTTAAAAAAAAATTTAAATTATTATAAGTAACATAGAGTGAGAAAATTTTATTTTTACATGAAAATACCTTTAATAGCCATAATAGAATAAAATTAATTAGTTTCTTAAGAGTTGGATCATAAGGGCTCGTCATTGGAAGCATAATCGTAAACAATCACGATAAACGATGAGATTGTAACATAAGACTTTTACCACTTTGGTAACTTTTAATCGTAATCCCCATGAAAGAATATCATTAAATGGAACTTATATTATCATGAAAATAAGGATATTAATGATATAAAAATAAGTTAATTATTTATTACATTTATAACATTTTCCAAGTTTATGATTGCTTTTATTTTACTTATTAACATGATATATGTAGTTACTTAATCAATTAAATTTACATCGGATGTTTCACTACTAGAATTATTGGATATATCAATGGTTCAAAACCACTGTTATAGGCTAGAAAATTATTGTTATATATGATAAAATGGTTCTTTGAACCATTTTCTAATTGGATATTTTTATAGGCCTATACTAATGGTTTTTATTGAACCATTGATATAGGGATACTGGAATTTTATTATGTAAATTTTTTTTATGGAAATATTGGTATAAATCTATACCAAAGGTTTCAAACCATTTTTATAAAACTATAACAATGGTTTTAACTATTGATATAGTTCTATACCAATGGTTCCATAAAACCCATTGGTATAAACCCCCTGTGATTCCACAACTAGCAGCACCCCCACCCTACCCAAACAGCCACTAGAAATCACAAAAACACCACACCTTATTCAAATACATGAAAAAAAACATCATATACCAATATAAAAAAATGATAACATAATAAAATAATTAATACATTCAACCATTGATAACACACATTCCAAAAATCACAATTATTCATTCAAAACTAATCTTCAAAAATAAAATTTCATAAATATCAATAAAAATGTAAAGGATAAATTTGTCTCTTATCACCATCATCATTGTAATACTCATTGTAATCACCTCTATCATCCTCTCCATCATCCTCACCATCATTCTCATCGTCATCCTCGCTACCATCCTCACCATCATCTTCACCACCATTCGTTTAATTTCCATCATCATTTCTAGGAATGTCATCATCCCGACCACCAGAAGTACCACTGCCTGATGCACTATATAATGTATGCATCATCAATATATATGAATCACAAGACATTATGGAATCTAGTAGAATAGATGTGAATAATACTACCACAAATTTAATAAATTCTTTGTTGGCCCTTTGATTTAGTTAATGCTCTTGTATGACTATTTGTTTGGCCACTTCTACCACGGTCTGAGCCTGTGCTTCCAATGCATTAAAATTTTCCAAATCGAGGATACCAGAACTGGAACCTAAAGTGTGCCAATATCTATTCAGGTAAATAATCTTCTCTAGTTGACAGTGTACTCTATTATGGTGTCATCCCCAAAAACCTGATGCAAATGATCATTTGGCCTAAGGTTTCCTGATTCATGCTCATCAAGGGAATCCAAATAACACTTGTTAGGTATAAAAGGGGCTTAGATACCCTGATAGGGGGTTGAATTAGGGTATGTATATTCCTTTCAAAATTATTCCTTCCCTAATAGATCTTGAACTCTTTATTATAAGGGTAAATTTTTTTCTCTTTAGTGTTTATATTGATCTTATCCTTTACAAATTTATCTGATGTTGATGCATATAAAGTAAAGAAGAAAATAAAACACAAGGACACACAGATTTTTACTTGATTCACCCTCACTGGGCTACATATAAGGATAATACAATAGAAATATTCCAATGTACCAAATGAACTAAGTCTCTATTAAAAAATAAAAGGTTCAGGCTATATTAAATCTATACACCGGATCACTGCCTTTACAATTTTTATGGGAAAATCACTACTTTCTTGAGGTTCACTCCCTAAATCTCTTCCAATTACTCACTACCAGTGGAAAGGATCACTTTCTTTCTCTTCCTTTGCTAACTAAAATGGAAAGTATCCACACAAAATTTATGGACATGTAGTTCTCGCACAATTTATGGACATGTAGGTTCCTTCATTATCTCTAATGAATGCATCCTCAACTATATGTAGATGATCTATTGAATCTATTTATGGGTTTCTCCTTCAATTCTATGAAAACACTTGGATTCAAAACTTCCACTTTCTAAAAAACTAGAACCGACTTCTATTTGTTGTAGACACAGTAATTACCTCCTCTTTGGAAAGATCTTCAATTGATTCCAAGTCTTTCTTTAACTAATTTGAATGTACAAGTGAATAAAATCCTTATAAAAGTATAGTTGAATAGTGTGGATTCTCTATGTTCTTATTCTCCTTAAAAATTCAGATATTACAATGATACTACTCACTGGTAAATTTAAGTGTTTATCTCTTTGTGCAATATTCTATTACGATACCCCTATGTGATACCCTAGAATGTATCCTCTTTCGTGATATCCTAGAGTGTATCCTCTATTTCAAGTCCCTGGAATGATACCCTAGTGTGAAACCCTGGCATGAGTTCCTGGTATAGTTCCCTTACATGACTCTGATTTCTTGTTGAACACGAGTTCCAAGTGCGAGACCGCTTTCGCTCTTTATGTGAGTCCCAGGTACAATATCACTTTCACAAAGCCTTTTGTACGAGACCCTTCTATGAGTAAGATTTCTCACTTTGAGATAGTTCTTGGTGTGAGACTTATTTACAAAAGACCTTGTTCAGATCAACCACAACACTTATGTGATGTCAATATCATATACTTCTTTACGAGACCTCTCTATGAAGCTCTTTCAAGAGATCTCTCTGAAAGACTCCTTCCAGGATGATTCTTCATATCAGTCTTTTAAGTATAAATTTTTCAATATTTAAGGATGGTTTAGGGGTATATATAGGCATAAATCCACTACCATAATCTCTAAAATTCATGGAAAATCATCCACCTCATTCGCATCATGCTCTATGCAAGATCCGGGTGCGAGATCTTCTCATGCTTTGCGTGAGATCTGAGATCGAGTCCTCTTTTAACATTCATGCTTTTCAAGATTCCTTGGTGTGAATTAACTCTTTGTGTGAGACAGTGGTGTATGTTTGTATTAATAATTTCTATGAGATCTATGTGTGATTACTAAATACATTCATACACTTCACGATATCTTTAATGATCAATAGATTCTATGTCATTTCCATATTTTTTCTTTATCTTCATGCAATTTCATGAGTCCCAATTGTGAGTCCAATTTTCATTTTACACAAGATTTTGTCACAATATCCAAATAAAATCATGATTGCTACATAAGATCCCTTCTTGAGATCTAAATACAATCATGAGTTATAAACTAGATCCCACTACAAGACTCAAAGGCAATCATGAGCACTACGTGATATCCCACTGTGAGACTCAAAGACAATCACATGCTTCAAGATATTCCATCATGATATCAAAATTAAATCTTGTTATTATTAGTGTTGTTTTCTTCCAATGATTTGGGTGTTCCATTGCATGTTCCAAATAAAACTATGAGTTCTTGCGGAAGATCACACTAGTATTTTCACTTTGTGTGAGATCAGGTTCATTATTCGCTCTTTTCACAGGTTCAGATTCATAATTCATGCTCTGCAAGTTCAAAAATTCATGTTAACTCTTTATAACTTCTTTAAAAACCATCCTCCCTAGAAAACCTCTAACCTTTTGAACAAACACAATTAAAAAAAAGCACCATCATGGGGGATTTTTCCCTAACAATCTCCCTCTTTGGGTTTCTTAACAACTCTTCACATTTTTATACAATAATAAATATTTTTCCATTTTCCAAAAACATTAGTTTCTTATGATTATGATAGAGATAATAGAATTACTCAACAAAAACTCTAGGAATACATAAGCCATGCTCTATGTGAGAAACAATAGTAATATACAAAGTTCATCAATGAATCACTTCATTCCAAAACCCACTCAACTGCTTTCATCACGAACCTCATCCATTGTGATATATAATCTTTGATAGATTTTCTTTAGAATAGACATATTTAAACCTCTCCCTACTTCACTAATCCCCCTATTAGATTCTCCCCCTATCTTGATTAAATACATTTATCCCTTTTATAGCCACAATTTCTCCCAAATTGTTAATGAAGCTGAAGGTTACTTCGTTGTGGTCTCCAATAGGATAAATAACACAGATCATCATATTAAGAAAAACACATTATACCTTAGGGAGAGGGGTCCCATATAGACACTTTTTCATGTGTGGGGAGTTGATTTAACTCTAATATCTAATCAATGGTGGTGAAATTCTTCTTTGGGGAATGCCTTTTTCAGAATTTATGCAACATGTAGTTATGTAGGCACATACTCCAACTTCAAAATCCTTTCCTCCACCTTCTCCATGATAAAGTGATACATGATTTCAATGTACTTTTTCCTTTAGTGATGGACTAGATTTTTTTATCAGATTTATATAACATGAATTATATCAATGGATTTTGATCGAAGACTTCACTAAAACTCTCATATCATTAAACTGCTACTTCATCCAGAATAATCTGGTACACGATTGAGTGGCTGCAATGTATTAAGATTTTTTAGTTATTAATGAAATGAAATTTTGTTTTTTTAGATGAGAAATAAAAAATACACCAAGATAGAATGCACCACATGACATTGATATTATATCATCTCCCGATCATGTCTAATTTGTATCTATGTAGCCCAATAACTCTTGATGAGATTTTCATTGTACATAAAACTGAAATCCACCATGCCATTGATATAAGAAAGTATTATTTTCACTAAAATAAATTAGGTTTCCTTGGGATTTATTTGATAATGTGATTCTTGGAATGTCTAAAAACAATATCATTTCTTTTCACTATCAATTACAATAGACTACCAATGATTTGGCTATCTTTTGTGACATTAACTGTATTGCCTTCATCATCCTATGATAGTTTCATCAAAGTAGCCACTAGAGTCATCATCTTCTTGGAATTATCTATGCCAAATATTCTTAAAACCTCTTTTAAATATTTATATTCTGAAATTAAGGTGTCATTATTTCCTTGTGTAACTTGGAAATCAAGGGAAAACATCAGTTCACCAATCATTGGCATTTTGAACTCACTTTTCATGAATCCTGCAAACTGATTTCACTACACTTCATCTAATCAACCAAATATTATATCATCAACATATACCATCACCATAATCCTTTGATTTATCTCATTTTTCACATATAGAATGTAATCAAATCTACTACATTAAAAACAAACATCTTAAAAAACTAATCTAATCTTGAATATCATGCTCTTTGTGATTTATTTAACCCATATAGATCCTTATTTATCCAAAAAACTTTGTTTTCATATTCATGAATAAGAAAACCATATGGATACTAAATATAAACTTATTCTTCTAGATCCCCATTTAGAAATACTTACTTCACTTCCATCTGGAAAACTTTATACCTTATTTGCACTGTTATGGCCAAGAATAATCTAATTGTCTCTAGTATCACAACAGGTGAAAATGTTTTATCAACATCAATACCCTCTATTTGGGAGTACCATTTTAACACTAATCATGATTTGTGTCGAATCAATGTGTCATCTTCATTCATCATGTTGTGAAAGACCCATTTGGTCCCAATGAAATTATTATTTGTTGGTCTCAAAACAATCTCCCATAAAAACTCTAGCATTAGACTGATATAAATCATTAATAACAATTTTTATTCTAATTTAAGATGTTTAATTACTCTTTAGAACCAATATATCATTTTTGGAAACACTTTTAATCTTATCTCACATCTTCTTTGTATCTTGAAAATATTTAGTTGATACCATATTGTTATAAAAAAATAGATATTCTTGAATTGCATGAATTTTGCTGCTTCTCCCATAATCAGTCTTCTTGATGTTAAGAAACATAAAATTCCATACTTTATATACCATTGAGATCTTTCATTTGATTAGGAGATAGAATTATCCCCCCCCCCCCGATGATGTGCAACTCTTCCTGTTGTTAGGCCCACTGTTTATTCCCACAAACATTCTTCTTCTGCTACATCATTTCTTCACATGTGACTGCAAGTTTGAGAAACTTCTATAGCTCAATAATATTTTTAAATTGTAGTTACATTTAATGATATTTTAATTAGGTAAATTTTCCACTTAGCAATGAACCATCAATAAAATAGATAAGCCTACTGAGTCATAACTCAGTGTAGGAAACATGAGATAAAGTTAATCACACCATCACTGTCCATCACACTCAATTACTTCCATACATCTCAAGAATCCATAAAAAATAAAATCTTTTCATGGAATTATTCTAAATTTATACTTCAACTCTAGTAACTGATTTGAATCATTTGACATTCTAGAGAACACCACTTTACCAATTTTCATCTTTTTATTCCACTTCTCCTTGGATGGAATCTCTCATTGAACCTGAAATACTTAAACATCGGTTAATATAATTTTACACATAGGAGGAGGGGGAAATCCGGAATCCTCAAGAAGTGGATTCTAGTTGAACCTAATGGGCCAACCCTTTGATACCTTCTTGTAAAGCATTCTAAACTTTTTCTTCTTGTTCTAATTACCCAGCCAACTTTAACTACTTTTTCTATATAACTATACATTATTTACCCACATGCTGATTCTTATTCTGGTATTTATATCTTTTATACTTGTCCTTTTTCATAATTTTGGGTTTACACTCATTTGTATAAATTTCCTTCTTTGACGCTCTACCGATAAGACATTTTTCATGACTCTTTCTTTGAGGAGGAATATTTCCAATAGTCATCTTCTCTTGATTCTTCCTCTATCAAAGGACTCTTCCTCTTTCCTTCACTTCTCACCATGTGTCATGACATGTGAATTTTTCAAGTCATTCTTTATTCATTTTTCTTTTATCAGTTATCTGGGTCACACAACTCTTTCTTATTGGGGTTGAGTCTTCCACTAAATTTATATTCTTCTTAATCATAATTAGATCATCTCCTCCATTTTTCAACCAGGTTTTTTTACATAATTTACAAGAGAATTTTTTTTCGGTGTAATAGAGTAGGTGATTCATATGCCTTTAATTGAGTTAATTTTGATTTCCCTGAGTATGTAAACCTATTTTTCAACTTATCATGTTGTCTTAAAATATAGTCTTCTTTTTTATACACATCCAGTGTTGAGGATATACTTATGGGCTCTTTTTATTTCCATTATTTCTTCTTAATTAAATTTATTTCCAAATGCTCATGATTAGAACATATAAAACATCTTACATTACAGACATACCTCATTTAATCTTTTCTCAGTTGAGATATTGATGCAGCCATAGTTCTTCATCCTAAATTGATCTCCCAAGCTTCTTGACACATATTCATTGTGTGTCCCTATCTTCCACATGAATAGCATTTGACAACATCTTTCTTATGAGATAATTTTATTTCAGAATTTTCAAGATGTTTCTTTGTATTCATATATTTAGAAATATTTTTTTATTCACAACATTAACTATATTTCAGTGCCTCAAAAAAAACTTTAAGTATAACCATTCATCCCACAGAAATATTACTTGTTATCACTACATCTTGTAAAAACCTTTTTGGGTCTATCTCCAGCACCTATAGGATTTTTCTTATCTCTATAACTTTTCACATCTCTCTTTGTATCATGAATTGTAGTAGGTTCACCATATCCAATATCAAATTTTTCCAAATTGTATGGACTTTGGGATGAGATAATCATTTATTGTTTTTCCTCTAAAGTAACAGAATTTCATTTCATTTCATTAGGACCTGCTAAAGGATAATCAAATATTATGTGAAAATAATCCTACAATTTGGGATTTCCTTTAGTATTATATTGCTTCACTTCTTTCTTGAATGATTCTATATCTTCTCCCAATTGTTTAATCTTCCAATCCCATGATTTAAGTTGAGCATTATGTTTTCTCTTGATATTTTTCTCTCTATTCATCTCCTCTTCTAATTATTGGGAGGGATTATCCATTATATCAAATTTATCTTTTAAATTAGAATTAATCTGGGAAAACAAATAATTAAAGCATGAATTCTCATTTTATAGCCTCTTATTATCCTAAACTAGTTCACAAAGGTGTGTAACGAGAATGTTATTTTTGGTTTTCAAATTTTTAATTTTATCTAATTCCAGATTCTTTCCCATTTCATCAGCTTTAATTTTTTATATTTCTTCAGCTTGAGAATCCTTATTCTCTCTTATATCTATGTCCACTTAAACAAGCCTTTTATTTAATCCTTTTATCTTATTGAATTAAAATTATTATACTTGAATTTCAATATCTTTAGATTTAATTTTTTTCGTCCAATTTCTGATCCAATTCCTTTATTTCATGGACAAAATCCACTTTTTTTATTCTTGGAGTTTCTTCATCATTAGTAGTTTTAACATCACTTTGAATATCAAGTTTTTCACTCATTCTTGTAGAATCATTGAGTGAGTATATATTTTCCCTATCTGATTTATCCAAACCATTATTCAGTACATTTTTTGTTTCCTTAAACAAAATCAAACTTTTTCTGTAGGCACTTCCACACAAAGGAATACCACCTGAATTCTTCTTCTTCTTTTTAGTTATTCCCTCTTCCATGGAACACCAAGATAAGAGCAAACTAAAACTTCAATTATAGTAGTAGATTTAACCTTGTCAGATCAAACAAATAAAAAAAGGTAACCTAAAATCTAATACTAATTGTTAGGTCCAAAAGGGGCCGAGATACCCTGAGAGGGGGGTGAATCGGGTTATGGGTATTCTTTTTGAAATAATTCCTACCCCACTAGATATTTTACTCATTATTATAAGGTTCACTTTGATTTATATTTATTGTTTATATTGATCTCATCCTTACCAACTTTATCTGATGATGATGCATATAAAGTAAAGAAGGAAATAAAACACAAGGACACATAGATTTTTACTTGGTTCACCCTCACTGGGCTGCATCCAAGGAGCATAAAACATCAATGTGCTGATGTACCAAATCCACTAAATCTCACTACCAAAATAAAAGCCTTAGGATAAATCACTTCTATGACTAGGCTCATAATCTTTGAAATGTTTAGGGTAAACTCACTGCTTTCCTAGGGGTCACTCCCTAACTCTCTTTCGATGGATCACTATCATTGGAAAGTATCACATTCTTCCTCTTCCTTTTCTCACTGCTCTAGAAGGGTTCCACACATAGTTTATTGATATGTTCATCCCACATATTATATGGAAATGTAGGTCCCTTCATTATCACTAATGAATGGATATTAAATTGCATGTAGATGATCTGTTGAATCTCTTTCTAGGTTACTCCTTAACATCTATGAAAACACTTGGATGCAACACTTCTACTTTCTAGACAACTGTAACCAAGTTCTATTTTTTGTAGACAAATAAATTTCCTTCACTTTTTCAAATAAATTCAAGTGATGTCAATTATTCCTTTCACTAATTTGAATGTAGCAGTGAATAACCTCCTTCTACAAGTATTGTCAAATGGTGAAGATCCTCTATCTTCTTCTTCTCCTTCAGAATTAAAAAATGACAATGATACGATTCACAAGGAAATGTAAGTGTGTATCTCCCTATGAAATATTTTTGTGTGATTCCCATGTGTGATACCCTCTCATGTATCATTTTTTATGAGATCTTGGTTAATCTACTATGGTACAAGTCCCAAGCATGAGACCCTGGCATGAGACCTTGGTGTGAGTCCCTAGTGCGAGCCCCTTCCATGAGTCCCCTTTCGCAAGTATACTTTCGCATTGAGTATCAGTTTCTGGTGTGAGACCTCTTTAATGATTTACATGAGTCCCTAGTGTGAAACAAATTTCTCAAATCTACTGGCACAAGACCACTTTTTCTCCTTTCACAAGTTCCTGGTGTGAGACCTCTTTCACAAGTCTACGGCACGAGACCCTTCCACGAGTCTTCTTTCGCACTTTTCACGAGTTCCTAGTGAATGACCGATTTTATTGATACCTTTTTCATATCAATATTAACACTTACATGATTTTAATCATGAATATTCCTTAATAAGACTTATCCATGAATCCCTTCCATGAAATCTCTCTGCAAGACTCCTTCCTGGATGATTCTTTAGATCAATATTTTAAGCATAACTTATTTAATAATTAAGGATGGTTTATGGTGGAATTTATAGGTATAAAACCACCACCTTAATATCCAAAAATCATGAAAAACTATCCACCTCAATAGCATCACATGTTCTGTGATATCCGGGTGTGAGTGTAGGTTCCGGGCGCAACGGAAGTGCATTGGTGGGTTAGCCCAACTTTAATTTTAACATTAAGCAACGTTCAATCCGAGATTCTTCACAATTTAAAACACCAAATCTTAGGAATAGAATGAAGAATGAAAAACTTAAGATGGAATCTAGGAACCACAGAGATAGGATCATCATATGTTGTTTATAATTAATTTAATTAATTCACAAGAATTACCTTGGTGGAATTCTTTATTCGTCGATGTCTCCAGTCACGATCCTGTGATCCATCATTGCGCCATAGAATCCAAGTATAGGATTCCTCTAGTGGTGATCCACACGTGCTCCACGTATCTCTGGATGTTGCCGAAGGGATCTTCGGGTGCTAGCGCGGAATAACCTTCGCTTGCGATGTCCGCCTTCAACCGCCTTGATCCGGTGGAGGATCTCTCTCTCCTAACTTGAGGGCATTCTTAGTGGGAAGGGAATTCTCTCTTGGCTTGAGATTATTTCCAAATCCATTGTGCACAACCAAAAAAATGGCTCTTAAAATGTGTTGGGGTTGTGAGTATATTTATAATCGGGGTTTGAGGTTAATAGAGTTATGAAAATAAATAAACGAGTTACGCATTTTATTTATTTCATTAACTCTTATTGAAAACCCCCATGTCTAATCATTAATTCCTTGACATGATCCCACGCTGATTATAATAAATATAATTTAATAAAACAATATTGTATCCTCAAAATCCCAACTGGAAAACTACACGGCATGTAATAATTAATAAACGGCGTGTACTTGTTTTCCATAAAACTACACGGAGTGTATATTTAATATACACAGCGTCTACTTTTATTTTCCATTTTTCTCCACCACGTTTATTTGACCTTGAGTAATGGCTATTTATTTCTTAAATAAATGTAACTACATTACTCGCTGATAAATATATTATTTCTCCCACGATATATTCTCTCAAATAACTAGTGCCGAAATAAATATGATCAGGCATCCTTAAATAATTATTAAACCACATTTGGGAATAATATTTATTTAAGTTGATAAATTAATAGCTAACTGAGATACATGGACACACTCAGTGTGTGACCCTCTAGGCCTCTTTCTTAGTGGCATTAGGCGGATCCTGCCTAAAGTCCAAGGTTAGCATCTAGCAACATGCCAAGGAACCCATAGAGAAAGAAGTTAACGTCACAATGACGTGTCACCTCCTATGAACGCTTACTATGTAATATAATCCCTTTGTCTCAATATCTCTAATCAAGCGGGTTTCATGCTAGTGCCATCAACCCATGTGCTCGATTATTCTTTCTTTGACTTCCCGAAATTGAACTCGCCCATACCTTACCATGGCCATGGATTTATTTAGGCTATATCAATTCCATCAAAGGGCCTGAAATATATACTTCCGTTATGGAACAGAAGGGACAAATCCTTTCTCTCATTATTTATTAATGCAGTATTACTCGTGACGCACCCAACATATCCTACCTCACTGCGAACAGTGTGTCATCACAGTTTTCGTCAATATATCTAAGTGTGTGAGTTGTAATACCCATTAATAATAATCTTAACGTCTAAGGACCAATACACACATCCGCAGATAGGAACATCCAATGACACTATGAAATGTGGATTTCCTACTGGCGGGTCTCGTTCTCATAATATCCTCCTGGATATTACCAAGGGCGCACACCATGAGAAGGTGCCTCAAAGTTTTATGAGTCCTCACCCCTAATGACCTATATTATTTGTGTCCCTAAAATAACATCATCCATCTATAGAACATATATTCAAGAACAGTGTTATGGAACTTCTGGGTTGTCATCATAGCAGGGATCCGTTATGACCCTTTAATGAAACAGCTATCCTTAGGACATTATCACATATATTGTCACGCAGAAGAACAATCAAGATGTGATAAGGGTTTTATTAATGAATAAAGTACAAAGCAGTTGGTTCTAGACCACCAACTCCAACAGTGAGATCATCTGTCTCTTTTCATAAGATATGGGCCTGAGTCTTATCTCAACATTATAACTTTTCATGAGTCCTTGATCTGCATTCTCACTTTGTGTGAGTCCCTAGTGAGATTCCTCATTAACAATTTGTGAAATATCTAAGTGTGAGTATCAAATATAATCATGCGCTTCATGAGATATTCAATAACCATGCGATCCACCATCATTTCCATATTATTTCTTTATCTTCATACTCTTTTACGAATCCCAAGAGTGAATCCTATTTGTTCTTTAAACATGATCTGAGTGCGAGCTCTAAAGAAAATTAGGAGTGTTGTATGATATCTCTTCCCGAGATCCTAATACAATATTTAGAAATTTCGGATATCCCTCTATGAGACTTAAATAAAATATTGATCACTATGTGAGATACCACCATGAGACTCAAAGATAATCATGTGCTTCATGATATTCCATCACAATATCAAAATTCAAACTTGCACTTTTCAGTTTTGTTGTATTTAAATACATTGTGTGATCCATTGTGAGTTCCAAAGACAACTATGAGTGCTTGTACAAGATCACATCAGCATTCATGATTTGTGAGAGATTAGTTTCAGTATTCATGCTTTTCATGAGATCAGATTCAGCATTCGTGCTCTGTGAGTTCATACATCCAAGATAACTCTTCATGCCTTCTTTGAAAACTAGTGTTCATCAAAAACCTCAAACCTTGTCAAAAAACACAATCAACATAAAAGCGTCGCCATGAGGTATTTTTTCCTAACAATGCTGTTAAATATATAAATGGAATATTTAGTTACAAAATTGATATTAAAATTTTAAATCAACAAAGTAAAAATTACAACCCGCTGTTATGTCGGTTTGTTTATTGTGCTTCCATATTTCTTCTTTATACTCTAGAAAAACAATTTTGCTTGAGGAATGTGTCCATAAATATTTCAAACCTCCCTCTATAATGAAATTAAATGTATAAACCTATAATTGAAAAATAGGTTATTAATAATTAATATTATAGCTAAAATTAAATGGATATACTCGATGATACAATATGATTTTCTATATTAATTGATTACATTGTGCTAGTATGATATGAGTTGGTTAAAAAATAAATTTTATATAATAAATTTGGAGAATTGAGAATACAATTAAATAATAATTTTATAAATTTACTTATAGTGTAATTTAAGGATTATTGTTTGTATATATTATTTCCATGAATATAAAGGCAATGTAATTATTGAATAATTGAAATGGAATGTATTTATTGAAAAAAACTAATCAAGATTTTATAATATGGTAAAATGGAAAGGTGAAATGTATGATAGATGTGTTCCTATTTTGTTTTCTATGTTCTTAGGACTTAATTTGAAAGGGTTAAAATTGGTAAAATCAAGGTAAATTTTTCATTCATGGATACTGATGACTTCATATAGTCAATATTGGTGTTTTTTTTTATTAAAAAGACACATGAAAGAATAGTATTTATTGTTTATTTGGTTAAATAATTTTAATATTTAGTAAGAGTCATAGTATATAAGGTCAGATTGGTTTTGATCATTTTTTTCCTATTTATTTTTATGTGGTATAAATTTATTTAGTTCTTTTAAATTCAATTTAGTTAAGTATAGTTCAATTCAATTCAGTTCATTTCAATTATATTTAATTTCTATTAATTAAATTCCATTTCATTATGTTCTTATTTCTTCATCCTAATTCATTTTGGTTTAACGTAGATCATATTTATTTACTTTGATTCACCTATATTTTTTTATAAATTTTCATTTAAATTTGATTTAGATTTTATATCCCTCATATGATTTATTTTTTATATGTTACTTTATATTAATTTAGTTAAGTTATATTTCATTTTATTTATTTCAATTCAATTCAATTCAATTATATTTGTTTTAATGTGATTTTTCATTTTTTGTTCACCTTTTTGGATCATGTTCGCACTATTATATTTATGTTTTTTCATGTTGGTTTCTCTTCCAGGTAGTTCATTTTAATTTCATCAAATTCCAATCATTTTAGTTTGGTATTATTAAATTTTTGGTCATTATTGATTTAGTTGTGTTTTGGATTTTTTGGATCAAAATTCGTTGATTTTTTTCCTTCATTATTGGTTTATATAGCTTCATATTCATTTAGTTTTGGTAGATTTAGGGCTAGTTAATCATGTATATTTAGTTTGTATTTATTATACTTATTATAGTTATGTTTGAATTTCTTTGTATAACATTGAAATTTTTTTATGTTTAATTAAATTTAATTATTTATTTATGGATTCTATTTTTTGGTAAAATTTGGGTTGGGTTTATAGGTACTATTTATTTTTAGTCAATATAATTAAATTCTATTTTTTTGAATTTTTTTAGTTTTTTTTATTTTGGTTTGGTTTCTTTCAGATCAAATTTTTATAGCATAGTTTATCTTGGTTGGTTTCTATTTAATTCTCTTTGGATTGGTTATTTTACGTTTTTCTTAGTTTACATTGGTTCTTTTTATTTTAGATTATTTTTTATATATTTCATTGTAATTAGAGTTGGTTTCATTCAATTAGGTTTAGTTCATGAATTTTTACGTTTGTTTGATTCAATTCAGATTTAGCTTAATTTAGTTTCATTTGGTACAATATGGTTCATTTAATTTTCATTAAAAATGGTTTGGTTTGGTATATTAGGTCTGGTTAATTTTCTATTTTTTATTTGATCATCATCTATTCACTTCAAATCAGTTTGGAACCTTTTTTTGTTATGTTTTCTTAGGGTTCAATTTCATACTTATTGGTTTAGTGTATTCCATGTTCGATTGGTGAATTTTGATTTTATTTATGTGTCAATTTTTTTAAGTAAAATCATATTATGTTATTTTATGTTTTATTTTTTGGATTATTTTAGTTAAAGTGAAGTTGGTTCACCATAACTATCAAAAAAATCTAAATAAGTAGAGAAAGTCCATGAAAGTGGCTAAATATAAGTGGGGTAATATTTTCTCAATTTTTTTAAAAAAATGGGGTCAAAGGTTTTAATTATTATTGTGATATGGAATATTTGGAGTCTAAATAACCCATCTAAAATTATTGATAAATGGAATTTAAAGTTACTAGAATAAGAAATTTAATAATTAATTTATTCGAAATAATTCGTTCCCTAGAAAGAGGAAGTTAAGGTAACTAGAATAATAAAGGAATCAATATAGGTTTTTTGTGGTCAAAAAAATACCCGAATGTGAATTTGAATGTATTGGATGAATGAAGAACAGAGATGTGATATATAAAAAAAATCAATTAAAGTGTAAATATGAGTAGGTTGAATTAGTTGAAGAAGATACTCATAGTAATGAAAAGTCAAAATAAATGTTACTATGGTAGGGGAAGAATATCTAAAGAGACACATGTATGAAGTATCAATTAGAGAGTAATTAATTAAATACCATAAATAGATTTAGTGATGATTTTGTACTAGGACAATTCTTTAAAGGATGAATAGTGGAAAATATGACTGTAAACATAGAGATAATAATTCCAGTCTTGAATACTATATAAATTTTCATTTATATGATAGTATACCTAGAAGAAAGATAAATTTTAAATTTAGTGAAAGATGAGAGAGGAGATGCTTGCTGAATATTTTAGAAGATAAAATAGAATTTAATTACTGATAGGTGGAGGAGGTAGATTTATAAAATGAGTAAATATTATTAAAATGTTGGAGAGATAAATATTTGAACATCCCTATATAGAGATATGTGAGTTTATTGGAAATATATCATCAAAATAATTATATAGGGAGATGTTTAGATGATGATAAATAGAAAATAATTCTATATAATGAATTATAGAAGGATGATAATCAGATGGAAGATATATTTGGGCTCCCAAAACATTTTACATACAAAAATGTGGACCGACACCGATGAAAATACACTTATGAGATGAGTTAGATTATCTAAAAATTATATTAGACCATTATTAGAAGAATCTGTGTCCATTTTTTGAATGAAGAAGGATTGCATTTATCAGAAGAGGAGGAGACATAAGAACCCACTAGAATGTGAAGCTATGAGAAATAAGGGTTGTATAATACAACAACTTGATGAATGATATTGTATGTAGGATATTAGGAATCTAAAATATTTGGTTATGAGAACTTTTTTATGGTAGTTATAGTACGAGACTGAGATAAAAATAATTGGGTGTTGAGGAATATGCAGTGAGTTATGATCCTTTGTATTAATGCACAAAAAATAGTAATTATACTGGAAGTAGTATAATGAGAAATATTTTGAATATATATTGTAAATATTAGGGAAGTTGATTTTTTGATATCAGAAATCACATTTGGATAATTATTAGGGTGACCGGAAGCTATGGACTTTGACAAATTATGAAAAAATAGAGCATGTGTATTATATGTAAAGACGTTGAGTGTGTGAGAAAATAATGTTAATGTGCTACACATATATAGTGTTCAGATTATCTAAATAATGATGTGAATGAATATGAGTAATCCATGAATTAAGTTTATTCGATGTAGATCACATGAGAAATAGAAAATGAGAAAAATAATCATTTGAAAATAATGGTATATTATAGATGGATAAAGGATGAATATGATATGATACATGAGTTCTTAAGGATGGACAGAAATATGGACTTTATATATTCTAGTGATCTATAAAAATCCAGAAGTATTAAACAAAAGATCATGATGATAGAAAATGTGAGGTATGTCTGACCTGTGAGAGGATCCTCATATACATGTGGTAGCTAAATTAGGAAAGACAATATCTTCTGAAGAAGATTTATTTAAAAAAATGATCAGAAGGAAAATTTTTAGTCATGCTATAAGAATAAGAATATGTTGCATATAAACTTAATATATTAGAAGAAAAATGTGAATTAATGGATAATACATGTCAAGTTCATCTGATCATCATCAAGGATGTCTTTTATTGATAAAATATGGATGGTCACTAATGTCTTAGAAAATGTTCTATGCTGCATTAAATATATAGTATATTTTGAATATATATGAAATAAATATTGTTCTATGAATATATCAGATGAAGGATATCAGACTGAGAAGTTCAAAGGACTTCATAAGATAATATATATGGACTCAAAATAGTGGGTTGTATCCAATCATCATGATTTTGTTTTGAAGAATAAAAAAGAGGTATGTGTGAAGATGAAACTCATTTATAGATATTCAAAAAACTTGTGTAAATACTGAAGGAAGAATGATGAGAAAATTTCTTTTGTATTTTAGGAAGACTACCTATTTGAAACAATAACATACATGCAATCTCAAACATATTTTTCTACTGGAATAAGATAAATGATATTATGATATAGAGAATTTTGGAATGAGTTTTATGGAAATATTATATTAGACTGAAAAGTTTGAATGATTCTTCCATGTGTGACAATGATTAGAAGGATGTTTAAAGGGGTACAATATTCAAACAATTATTAGTTAAAAATTTTACCTGGAATAAATTGAGTATGTTCTAAAAGTTCACCAAAAAAATAAAAGGATTATGCATAAGAAAATAATATTTAAGGAATATAATCAGTGATTCTGCACTTTAGAGAACTTATATAATTATATATATATATATAATGAAGTAAAAAATATAAAAAATCCAAATATTTATAGATTTTTTTTAAAAAAATAAAATGAACCCATATAATTTAAAATTGATGAAATTTTATCTCCATAATTTATTTAAATATAAAAATTATAAACAAGTGTCTTACCTTCTTCCTATTATGCTCCAATGTTATAGTCTTTCCAAAAGTGTGGAGGTATTTTGTAGCATCCTTGTTTTTTATTTCTTCTTGATGCTTTCTAAAAAATATTTTTTAATAATACAAAACTAAGTATTAATGGAAATTATGACAATTTTCATTCAAAACCCTCAAATTTGATTAATACCTTGAGATCAGTACTCTTATAATAAGAAATCATTTCTGGATAATATGATATTAGACACTCATTTATGATAGGTATGTCCTATAAATCTGTACCAAACCTATCATTCTATACACTATACAACATAATCTTATATGCACTCCACATCTCTCTTAATTCCATGAGTCATGTTGTCCTCATAGCCTCACCATCGAGAAAATTATATTGAATCTAGAACCAAAATATTAATTCATATAAGTATAATAATAATGTAACATTAAATCCAATGAATTTTCTTATTCAAATTTGTGCCCAATAATTATCTTTTACTTTAGTTGAAAGGTGTATCTAGGAGAGTGGTCTAATGGGAATGATGTGAGAGTATTTGGAAAGTGTATCCATAAAACTTTTATATTCTCACCCTATTTTTTCCAATCATTTTATTTTCCACATTGTACTCAATGATATTCTATATGTGGTAGTTTCACACTGCACGCATATGTATACGCCCTTGAATCCTAGTGTAAAATCTAGTTGTGAATGAAAGAAAATATTATATCAAAAAATCTTATAATGAAAATAAATTACTGTGAAATTTTTTTACTAGGGTTCTATAAATATTCCTAAGGAAGTATGATCAGTGGGTGCTTCTAGATCCCTAGGTTCTGATGGAACTTAAACAAGCATAGAAGGAGTGGGACCCAATGTCTGATCCGAAGGTTCAGAATGTGTCAAAGTAGAATTTGAAATAATATTAATATAGAAGCTCGGAGAGAATGAATTATAAGGAAAATAAGATTTCATATATTCTTGTGGAAATGTATAATATGGATGGGGATTAGGATCCATCATCAGATAAGGGAAAGATATGTGAGGAGTATCAAAAGAAAAAGGTGTAAAAAAAATTGCTGGACTAAATATCTTGTGTGAATCTAAAGACATTATAAGATAATAAGGTGTTCTAGATGGTATTTCATAGGAAGTGATAGGGTGTTCTTAGGTGTGATGAGTGGTGCACATAGCTCTAGTACCCCCCTGGTATTTTTTGGCAGAGCACTGGTACCACTGGGCTCATCAGAGAATAAATTTCACTGAGGTGGTAGATCCTAATTAAATATTTAAAAAAATCACATGAAATTATATGTTATTAATATATGTATATATATATATTTGAAATAAAATACTCACAATAGGTACCAAAAGGGGGACACTCATCTCTCTCATTCAGATATTATTTTCTATCAACATTTTTCTTTGTATCTTTCCAATGTTTTTCATTTCCTATATTTAAAAACAAATATTTAATTAATTATAAATATATAACAAAAATTTCATTTAAAATTAAATTTTTTTCCTACAAAATGGTATTATATGGAAACACTAGTATTAAATAGTCAAAACCCTCTTTTATAATAAAATTAATTATAAAACTTATCCTAAGTCAATTCCTTAACCTATTAAAACATAATGTTATAAAAAATTATTTACTTGAAAATACAAGAAAAATCTCTATGATTACTCACACATAAACGAAAAAACTCTATTTATAAATGAAAAAATATATAAACTAGCATGCTTTATTGATTCATTTTTTTTAAATCCACAGTGCATGAATAAGTAGGGGATTATAAACATTCCCATTAGTAATTTACTAAACAGACACTAAACAATTTATATTCCCAAAAATATAATGTAATAAAAAAACTAGTAGCGTTCTTGGTAGATATTATTAGTCGGTAAAATAATATCATGATTATAAAATAACAATAAATAATAAGTAACTTAAATTTATAGTGATAGAACATAAATATAAAATAGAAACATTCTAAATTATAAAATATAACATATAAGAAAAACTACCAACTTAGATAATGGAACCATCATAGAAAAATAAAAAAAAATTATATAAACTTATTCATCACAAATATATATATATATAATTAGAAAAACTAATTATTTATTACTATTATCTTACTAAATAAAAACCTTTATTTAATATAAACTATAATATGAACACAAATTGGAAAGCATGAAATATGTCATGATATCCTTAATAGGCATGTGTTTCAATGTCTGACATGATACTTGAACCAAAAAGAGGTTACCTCCTAGTAAATATAATACATATAATTAAAAATAACCTTCATTTAATGAATCTATAATCCATAAAAAATAATATAGGTTATTTTTTTATACAATAAAATAAATTAAAATAATAGCTAACAGAAGAGTTGAAGTATTTAGAACTTACCAATTTGATATTGACGAATAATTAAATGAAATCCATAAGGGACTAGATAATAGTGTGTATTGAGAATAAAACTCAATTTTGTAGGTTCTAGAATTATATGGTACTGAAATGGTTGGAGGGTAGGTCATATACTAAGTAAATGGTTTTGGGTATACCAATAGTCTTAAAAAAATGTTGGTATAAAATGGTTATACCAACTGTTTCTTAAAACCATTGGAATATCCATTATTTTTGGATGATATACCAATGGTTAGTTCAAACCCTTGGTATAGACTTAATAAATCATATTATCCCAACATTTTAGAAAACTTTGGATATAGACCTATTGGTATACGTATGGTTTCCAATAGTGTTTTGAATATATTCATATTATGTGTCAAAAATGACTTTGGTCGGTTGAATATGGTCAAAGAGATAATTATTTAAACATATAAAAAATAATAATCATAAAATAATTATAATATTTTTACATAAATTATAATTTTTAAACCCATTATAAAAATGGTTATGAAAAATGAACAAACATTGTGATCATGGAGACGATAGGTCGTATATACGGATGAGTAATGTTTCCATTTTTCAATGATTATTATGAAAATAAGATAAGTAATATTTTAAATTTTTATAATTATCAAAATATCATAAATAAAATATTATTTAATTATATATACTTATATATATAATTCATTTTGTGTGGTGGTTAAAAAAGTAATTTTATCACTTTGAGGAGACAGTAGTCCACACATCTCTGAACGACGTTATAATTTTTTATAGTGAGTGAAAAAGAAAAAAAAGTGATATAATATCTTTCCATAATTATAAATATTTCATTAATTTCATAAATATTTTATTTAAATTACATATATTTATCATATTTACTCTTATTGCCTTCCATGTAACACGTTAGTGAAATATGAATCACATCACTTCGTGAGGCGGTAGTCCGCCATACACACGAGTGGTGTTATTATATCCCTTACGGAATGGAATGTAAAAGGTTATATATGATAAAATGACTCTATTAGTATAATTATATTATAAAAATAATATATAAAATTTATATCCAACATCATACCCAACTGTTAGATGATTTAATGGAAAAACGAATGATATCGTTTCACGAGGCGGTAGTCTGTTATACACACAAATGGTGATTTTTTAACCCATTTTATGGAAGTGTCTATGGTTTTAGGTCATAACCTTAACATAAAAACATGTTAGTATTTAGGATATACTAATTCTATTATATAATCATGGTATAAGAATACTTTTCGAGGGTTTAGAAAGAAACGATACAAAAATGCTCATTGATGAACGTTACTTCTTCTTCGAGTAACTCCTTTTGGTATTCACCAAAGGCCTTCCTTGGTTGGATTTATTCCTAAAGTAAGGCTTATAGTTTTATATTAGGTAATTTTATAAATTATTTTCATAGTGGTTTTATGATCTTAATGGCTTGATATGTGTGATAAATGAGGGGATTGAGTTCCCTTTTATAGTTGAGGAGGAGTGGCATTTTTGTAAATACCAAAAAGTATTCACTATTGATAGGTAAATATTACCTCAAGTGGGTATAATATTGATAATTAATGGGTTTGAGGTATTATATAGTCTATCCAAATTTACCCCACACAATAAAACACATGTTTTAAACATTTTGTTCCTTAACTCCTTATTTTATTTATTTTTTCAGTTTGGTTTTCCATTAGGGTAACTAGTTTTATAACCTATGTAATTTATAAATTAAGTATAAATTAAAGTGATCCTTATTATATAATTTTAAAAAAAATGACTCTAATTTTTAAATCCAATTTATTAAATAAAAATCTTATGTTTTTTTTTAAATTAATTTTAACACAAATGCATGTAACGTGCAAAAACACCCTTTTAACCTTAACCATCCTAACAGAGTTTTTTACTATTTAGCAATCAATATAGTCATTATAAAATAATTATTTTTACATCAATAGAAAATATTGTATATTTATTAACATTTAAAAATCACTTGGAATAATATAAAAGTTTTAGTAATTTTAAATCATTTAATAAAATATCATGTATTATAAAATAACATTAATGCCAATTTTGACATTATTCATTTAATTTGAATTTAAAAAAAGTCATTAAAATTATGGAATTTTAATATGTTATTATCAGACCTGTTCAACATGATATATTTATTTAAATAATTAATTTAATACAATAATTCATTCAATTTAATTTATTTTTAATATTTTTAGCATAATTTATTTTAGTTAATTATTAAATAAATAAGTATTGTCTTGGTGTTTCTTAAGTATTTTATGTAATTAATTCATCTTTAAAAAATTCAAATAAATTATAATTATAAAAAAACTCATTTATACTTAAAAATAATATTTATAACCTCACCTATATTGTTTTTGTTTCTATCACAAATCTTTATAGAAATTAAAAGGAAAAAAGTTCTTTTTTATCATTTTTTATTTAACTTATTATATAGGTCAATTTCATGTAGAAGTGTCGCAAAAACTCATAAAAATATATCATAAGGTCATATTGGTCAAAATATGGCCATAAAATTAGTTTTGGGAAAATCGGTAGTTCATTTTAACCCTTAAGGTTAAATTTTGATCCCTCGGTGAACTTATTTTTACATTAATCATTGTGATTAATTTTAAATAATTTCACTAATAATTATGGTCAAAAATTAAGTTAGAATTATTAGAAATTATAAATTAATCTGATTAAAAATATGTATTCCATTTTTTCAAATTCAATTCACATGAGAGACAAAATTAAATTTAATATTAATCCCGTAGATGCTGTTAGATAACAGATTTTTAGGAAGAGTATGTGTTTGGAGAAATATGATTCTATATCAACTCTAAGACTAAAAATAATCATTGTATGAAACTAAATTAATATTTAATGATATTTATTATATAAATTCTATTTAAAACTTTCTTCATTATTCATTATTTTAATTAATTAAAATATAGAAATATTGTTCCCTTTAAAATAGTTTTTTGAAAAACCATTTTTTAAACTAAAAATAATCTTATAATAAAAACCAATATAAAGTTGATTAAAAGTAATTAAGTGGAATAAATATAACTAAATAATTCCTAATATACTTTAAAACATGTTGAAAATATATTGGGACTTTTAAATTAATTAATTAATTGAAAAGAAAAGACTTTTCAGAAAAATCAGTATGTTTCACTATTCACTGAAAAGCCAATATCTTCCAAAAAGTCCCAAAATTTCACCCAAAGTAAATGTTGATGTTATAGATCCAAAAATAAAGTTAATTTTATCAAATAAATTTTCTAAAATTTCCAATAATTTATATAATATTTTCTCAGGAAAATAAATAAAAATCAGTTTTCTTAGAAGACATATTTTTGAAGAATAATATCACTTTACTAAAAATTGATTGATTATCTATTGAACATTTATCAATAATTTATATTGAGTAATAAATATATGTGTGTTTTTGTGTGTCATAAATTAGTTAATATTATTAATACCCACCTATTTAATGGCTAGGTTATAATAGTAATATATATCGTGGTTCGTTTAAGTTTGGTGTTGCATGTTTAATACATTATCGAACATAAAAATATTAGTGTTGAGTGTAATGTAAGCTAAACTGAGTGCTGAATGTAATTAAATATCAACATAGGGTTTTATGTAAGGTGAGATAAAATCAGTGTTGCATGTCCTTTATTCTATCGAATATAATTTTCTTCTTTTAAAATCTCACAGTGTTAAAATAATTTACTTGAACTATGTTATAGAATCAGTAACCAATGGATTATTAGAACACTTCCAAATAATATCTCCTTCATTAAGGAAAAAATCATTTCTCGTCTATGATTTCATATCATTATAATCCATCTATAAACTATAGTTTTTATATCCCCTAATAACTACCTCCACATATACTCTATAAACATTGAACATGGACTTTATATTCCTGGGGTACTTTAGGATTGTCCTTACATCTCACCAATGTGTCTCACTTGGGTCTATTTGATATCTTCCTACCATGATCAATGTGTAGGAAACATCAAGACTAGTAAATAGTATGGAATTAATGACATATCCAGTCATTGAGACATAAGGTATTTTAATAATTTTTTCTCTTTATATTATATATGAGTAAAAAATTTCTTGGAAGTATGTATACCATATGTCATTGGAAACAATACCCACTTATATTTTCCCATATTGAATATCTTCAGTTCCTTATCAATGTATATACCTTGACTGTGTGAAAGAACCCTATTAAAACTATTATAATGGATATTGATCCCTAGAATCAAGGGTACTTCACTAAAATATTTCATGGATAAAAATTTGTTTAACCATGTATTTATAATATTTGAGATTGTTATCTCATTTCCCATAAACAATATATCATTAATATACACTAATGGTAAAACAATTGTACTCTCACTAAAGCTATTGTAGATACAAGGTTTTTATTCATTATTTATCGAACAAAATTCTCTTATGGCTTCATCATAATGAATTTTCCATGATCATGATTCTTACTTCAACCCATAAATAGATCTTTTAAACTTGTACACCTCAACTAGAATCATTTGGTGTCAAAAACACTTCTAATTGTGTCATATATACATCTTCCACATGGTTTCTATTAAATAAATATATCTTAAAATTCATTTTTTAAATATTATAATCATGGTAATATGCTATGGATGGTACCATTCTAATGGATTTCAGCATAGTTACTAGTGAAAATATTTTTTTCATAGTCTATACCATGACATTTCTTAAACCCTTTATCCACCAAATCAAACTTTATGGTTACTATCTTTACTCTCTATTTCCATTTTCTTCTTGAATATCCATTTTCACTCTATGAGATTTATATTAATTAGAGAATCTATAAAACCTGGTCTTGGTTATAGTATATGGAATCCATTTCATAATTCATGGCTTCTTTCTACTTTGTAACTTATGAGATATTTACTAATTCCTTTTAGGGGAGAGGTTCTTTATCTTAAACTAATAATGTCTCACCTTCCTCAATGATTAATAAATCATATATTTCTAATTCTCTAACCTCTATAGTGACCCTTCATTGTATTTTTATCTCTAGAATAATTTATTCCACTGGTTCTTATGGAATTTATTCATGTTCTAACTTCTGTATATCTTGAGCCTCAACTTCATCAAATACAACCTTCCTCCACTACCTCCTTTATAATTTTTCTCCCTCTCAGGGTGCATGGAATATCTTTACACTATAAAAATTTTATCTAATGTATTATATAGATAATATCTATTTTTTATTTAGGATATCTTAAAAAATACACTAAGTGCCTCAAGATGAATGTTTGTTAATAAAAGTATCCTTAATAAATATTGACTTACCCACACATGTAAATGTGACAGAATGAATTTACTCCCATACATTAACTCATTTTAATTTCTTCTTTCAAATTTAGTTGGCACTTGGTTTAGTATATGTGTTTAATTATGTAATGTGTATCCCTAAAAATATAATAAAAAGCATTCATGACTCATCATCAATATCACCATGTCCAACAAGGCTTGATTCCTCCTTTCACTTTCATCATTCCACTATCGTATGTAAGGAGTATTGAGTTGGTATAAAACCAGAAACTCTTTTTGATAACTGATGAACCCTTAGTTAAGATACTCCCTAACTCAGTCTAAGAAGAGTTTCTTTATCTTCTTACCGAGATGATTCTCTATATTATTCTTTTATTACTTAAATTTCTCAAAGGACTCAAACTTATACCTAATTATGTATAAATATCCATGTATTCTAAATTTATTAGTAAAAGTTGTAGATTAAGAGTATTCATCTCTATATTCTATTGGAAAATTTCCACACATGTTTGTATGAACTAATTCTATAAGACCAATAACTATTTCACCTTATCCATTGAATAGATATTTGGTCATTTTTCCTTACAAAAAATAATAATATATATCCAAGGGTTTTAGTTTAAAATAATCTAAGTACCCTTCTTGATGTATTTTTTTAGATTCTTTTCTTTTATATGACAATGATAATGATGCCACAACTAGGTTTTACATGAGTCATGTGAAATTAATTAATTTTAATTTCTTATACTTTATCTTCATATTATGGTATATAAAGACTATTATTCAAATTTTTCATCCTATAACATATTATATCTTTATAAAATTAATAAATATTAATTCTAATCCTAAAAATAAATCCATCCATGTTTAGACTGGACATTGATATTATTTTTTTATAATGGGAATATAATAATAGTTATTTAAAACTAGTTTTAAACTTGTTGGCAATGTGATATAGAAGTATCATGTAGCCAACACATCCATTATTTATCTATTAGTATTTCAAATATCCACCTAAAATCTGGTAATCTTTCATAATCTACTTGGTTCCTATGTTTGGAAACAAATGTGAGAACCACATGCTATATCTAATATCCATTTTTCATAAATAGATATATTACCCTCAATAATGAACATATATGAATATTTACCTTGATTATTTACCAAGGAATTTTCTTCTTTCAATAGACTTTATTTCCATAAGAAAAACACACTACATACTTCTCTTTATCCTCTCTATTGATCTTTTTTCTATTGGAAATGTGGTGTAAAGTTTACTTATACTTGGATATCTTCTTAGAACCTTTAACCTTACCATTCCACTTATTCACCATAAATATAAGAGTTTTTTCATGCTTCATATCTTTAACTGTATGAAGAATCAAAATCAGGACTTCCAGAAGTGTCTTCCCTATATTTTTCACATGAAAATCCACAAAAAAACTTGTGAATATTGGAGTAAGTGAGGTGAGTATAAATTCTATGCACAATTCATTGGGAATATTGAAACCTAGAATTTACAATGCTCAATATAGACAATAATATTAACTACATGAGGTATATATGCCACACCTTCTCCAATCATTCATATAAAGAGTTTCTTAGAGATCTTATACCTCTATTGTCTTTATTTATCCTAATAAAGATCATGGAGACAAGATGGAATGGTGTAAGAAAACAAGTATTCATGAATGTTATGAATATATCTTTTCATCGATGGTAAAATTAGTTATTAGATATCCAATTAATAATTTATGTGTTTCTAAAAGGAATTTTTCTCATCCTTACTTTCCTCTTTAGAGGGTTCGGATGGAATTTGGGACTCCAGCACATAAAACTTCCACTATTTGAATAGTATAATGTCAAGTGTTTGTACCACTCATAGAATTTAGCACTGATCAAGTGATTTTATTTCTCTAAGATGGATCATAGGGATAGTTTCATGGTCAAATTAATTTACATTTTCTACAAAAAATAAAATCAAATTTAGTAATTTATCTTGATTACCAAGTGTGATGTAATAAATTAATTTTATTATCCCCCCAATATTTTATCAAATCTCAATAGCCTTTAATATTTAATTTGAAATATCCTTGGATATTCTAGTGTCAAGGATCCATATTCCCCTTCAAGTAACCCATACAGAGACCTTATCAAATTATTTGAAGGTATTTAGGAAGTTTATGATATTCAACTACATTATCTCACCATTCCTTAATCTGTCTAATAGACTGACCAATCCTAAAATTCTAAACATGTATTTCCCTAAAAATTTCCTCCAAGTTACACCATGTCTTTATGGAGGGAAATAATATTCATTCTAACTTGGTTAAGTCAACCCACAACTTTTATAATAACTCCCTGATAAATGAATGTATACTAATGGGGGCTAGACCAATACTTTATTTTAGAGTTGAATTCTAACTCAAGTAATGGAAGTTGATGTCTAACATAATATTTTTTAGGGTATTTTGTGTAACATATTCATAAATATTCTTTATATTATTCTTCACATGCATATTGATATTATGTTGATTTTATATAAATAATTAATGATGTATGATAAAATAATTTACACATTATTCATTTATTTTATTTCTACTTTGAAAGTTTCTTAATTTATTTAATTTATGTGATCTAATTTAATAAAAAAATAAACCATGCATCATATAAATAAATAAATAACCATGCACTCTTAAATAAAATAAATAATTGATATGATAGTGTGGCTTTTATCTATTGGTTGGTTTATTGAGTGAAAAATAATCCAAATTTACTATTTTTGATGTTTTTGTCGGGTGATCGATATATGTGTTAATGTGTGTGGGTTTGCATTGTACCATGCATTATCTTTTTCAAAAGAAGATCATCTTTTATCACTTTCAATGGTAATGTATTCTCCTTTATCTAAATGGGATGATGGGATATCGGTTCCTCCTTCCATGGATTCCTCTTTGGAGCTCGTCGCCTTGTCTGGGTCTCCTTCATAGAGTTAAGTCATGTTCATGGAACAAATTCTCAGTGTCATATCATTGAGTACATCAGTTAATTATAAATCTTATATCTGGAAATTTCAGTGGGTCTTAACAGGGAATCAATCATTGGTTATAAGAGTAGTCACGTTGGGCATCACTAGCATGTCTGGACTCTTGGAACATTGGTCATCTGTATTCTTCCTCATAAGAGGGAATCACATGGAGGAATCTTAGTCATGTAACCCATGGAATACCATGTTGATCATGAGTTATTTTATGCTATAGGAATATATCTTCCAATTCTTTCACCTTGGGCATCCCATATTTAACATGAGGTAGCTAATGTCGCTGGCGCATATCTTCTAAGGATTTCACATCAGGAATCCCATGTTGATAATGAGGTATGTATATGGGGTAACAAGTTTAATGTCTTATAGAGATGGTGTTGATTGATCAAGAAACCCTATGGATGCGGATCATGAAGGTGCGCCCCTAGGAGGGAAGATGTCACACAATGAAGGTGGATGGATCATAACGCCTTGTGGGAGTGAATCCAAGAGGTGTGTCTCATAAAGTGGGGGTGTCACATCATGAAGTTTTCTTATAACACTCTTGTAGGTTAATCAAGGAGGTTCTAAGATAGGATGGGACACCTAAAAGGTTTATTAATGGATAGATCATAACACCCTATAGAGACGGATCTAGGAGGTGTGTCTCATTATGGGAAGATGTCACACCATGAAGGTTAATAAGAACACCCCTAGAGGTGGATCAAGGAGGTACATCCCTAGGATGGAGAACCTTAGTTTACTGATGGTTGGGATTTAACCTCAAAGAGGTATCCTACCTACCCCATCCAATATATAAGGATCAAAATCCATGAATTTTGATGTCACGGTTTAAGGTCATATGACAGGACTAATCCATGCATTTTAACATCGTGTGGTAAATACACTCAGATCACAAAAGGATTTTCAATGAGTATTGGTGTGGGGATTACTCATGGAAGATTACCTTAACAAGAGTATTTCTCTTGGTTGTAGTTGGTGTGGGGATTACGCATTAAGGTTTCCTGAGGGGCCTAGAGGTGATGTGGTCTCCAAGGTGAGTGGAATGATCTTACCAGGGATGTGTCTCCAAGAAAATCATGATGGATATAGACATTAAGTTTGTAACATAGGGAGGCTTCATACATATCCCATTTATTTGGGAATCAAATCCTATGCACTTCAGAATGGGCTAGGGCTTATACCTATAGAGGAGGCCCACATGGGTGAATATGGATGATGTTAGGGCTTACACATAAGAGTTTCCCATAGTGATGGAGGATTTAAAAGTCTCTACTAAGATATAATCCCATGTGAATCATGATCAGTGAGAGAAATAAGAGGAGGATGTAGACAAGATTCTCATGTCACCAAAGAAGCACCAACTATAGATGGTGTGGGGATTACATGTGGAATCAACCCAAGGAGGATTTAATTCCCTATATGGAATATCTCTGTCACGACCCGCCTTCACCAAGATGAGACAAGGGACAGCCAATTGCGAGACCCTTCCTTCTTCAAGTTAAAGGAGATATAATTACCCCTGAGACCCACCTTCAATAGGTCCCAGAGTGGAGACTAGAACCAACGGTATAGAATAACACTAATGATGGAAGGAATTACCCTTTTTATTTAGTAGGATCATGAGATAAGATAGTAAATCCTAACAACACCAAAACTGGAGGTAAAAGTAAAGCCAGAATCAACCATTCTCATATGAATGTCCAAAAGTAAATTCTAAAAAAGTACAAGGAAACCCCAAAGGAAAGTACCAAGAAAAGAAAAAAGACAGCAACAGAAATTATCCCAATGTCCAAGCTAATACGGTCATGCACGATCCCTGATGTCCTCCTGGAAACCTAAAAGCAGTTTATGTATTTAGGGTGAGTATACAGGTATACTCAGTAGGGAAAACCAAAATCTCTCATGCACAAGTGGGGAGTAATTCTAATTCCCCATGAGAAAAGAGGAAAACTGAAGCACCTATAAAGGATTCTATCCACCCAAACCTCACCAAGGCACACTCCCCAAATAATGAAAGTCAAGTAAAGTAATAGTAATAGCACATCGATATTTGGGTACCCCGCGCCACTTTCCCACCTGTTATTGAATACATCCTATGCATCGGACCTCTCCCTCCATTCTCACTGTAGTCCCACTACCACACCCCGCCATCACACTCCTGGGCTAGAAACACACATCCTGCCCGCAAACACCTGGGTCACAACCCCACATCCTGTCAACAAATACATGGTCCACAACCGCACATCCTGCTCACAAACACCTGGGCCACAACAACCATAAGTAACCATTCCTACAAACACCTGGTCCAGAACAACTAACGACATGCCCGAAGACACCTGGGCCTCATCCCGAAGACACTTGGGAAACAACTTGCCCACACACACCTGGGCTAACCACCATAACTACCCTTCCTGAAGAATCTTGGGCTATAATGGACCTCAGTCCATCAGAGCATGCCCAAATAATCTTGGGATACTCGGGAAAGGGAGAAGGAAAGGAGCTAATAACCATCCTCTCATAAGAGTGTTGTAAAAAACACCCTCCCCCGTGAAATGGGGGTGTTCGGTACAAAGTAATCAACCTGGGTGGGGCGTGAATAAGAAACATAAGAACTAGAATTATATATATATGTAACAAGCACTCATCCCAACCTAGGGGTTCCAAACCATCCCAACCCAAACACCCTTGTTATTATTCATTTATAAGAAACACCACAGCCACACCCATGTCACAACTCATTCCCAGAAACCAATTTCCCATCGAACCCATTCCCGTTTTCATATTCAAGTGATTCCATTTAAGTAATTCTGCACTAATGAGAAACTAACAGGCATAGCCACAAGCTAAAGAAAGGAAAACTCCCAAACAGAAAATTCAAGCATGCATGCCCGGTTATCTTGTAAAGTCACAACAACAAAAGGGATTTGTGAGATCCCTCAAAGTACTGGAACCAAACCAAGCCACAAGATACAGCCCCACACGACCTCAGATCCACAAACCAACAACTACACAACAACAGAGTATCTCATCCCCATCCACGTCACCCCACAAGAAACAAGAATAACAACCACACATATCAAGACATATCAAGGGAATTTCCAGATTCTATCACACCATCCATTGAATGTATTCTTTTCATTTGGTTAAATGGGGTGATCACACAAGGATTTTTACTCATCAGAAATCCATTTATTCAGCCAATTTCACGTGATTAACCAGTTTCCATGTTACAACCATTCAATCACAGAAATATCCAGAAAAACATAGGTTCATTAGTGTGCAAGAAAATACCACCAATGGATATGATTTTCAGTGGACATAATCCTGTATAATCCACAGCATATAAACAAAAGTAGAAGAATATAGTATCATCATCAAACACACCCCATAATTCTTTAAAATTTCATTTATTATCTTCATTAAGGTTTTGGTTTCATCCATCCTTGTAGAAACTATATCATACCCTCCCCTCATGATACACAGTAAATAGAGAATAAGGAAGAACCCTACTTGGATAAACAACAATCGAAGTTTCTCTCCATGCGTTGAGAACTAGGGATGCGTGACTTATAGGTGAAAAACTTCGGGGACTCTAAGGGTGGCCAGAAAATCTTCAGCACAGGAACACCACTTGTCTCAGGAAGGGGGGACTCTAAACGCAAAAGGAAAGAAAATGAGACAAGCCAAGAAGAAGAAGAATAAAATTCCCCTACGATAAAAATGTGAGATCCTGAAGTTTCGGGATATTGAATTTTGAAAGGCTTAATGGCAGATCATGGTCTCACCGCATAGGTGGGTGGTTATACACGATGGAATTAATTTTAATTAAATAATTTTCATTGGAGAGGTGGCCATAATAGCTGAGGGTTAAATGATTTTCTTTAAATAGAGTAAAACATGCATGACAGGGGTGGAACTGGAAAGTATGGGGAAAGGGTGTGACACCGAGGAAAAACTGCACGTTTTGGTAAGTTAAGTGTTTCTCAGCTCATAGGGAATTCCATATATCATTTATGGGCTTTAAATGGCTTTTAAATGGGGTATTAAATCATTTTTAGGTCAAAATATACATTACGGGAGAGAAACTGGAAAAAAAACTCAGGAGACCAGAAAAAATAAATGGGGTGAGATACAGTTTGGTGAGACACCATGAGCGGTGTCACCATTCCAGTTTTCCAACACCACGGTGCCACCATTATGGTGAGACACTCTAAGCAGTGTCACCATTTTGGTGTGTCACCATCACGGTGCCACCGGTTCGGTGAGACACCATAAGCGGTGCCACTGTTTCAGTGTGCCACCGTCATGGTTCCACTGGTTCAGTGAGACACCATAAGCGGTGCCACCATCACAGTGAGTACCGTAAGTGGTGCTATTGTGAACAGTGCCGGTGGGACCAAGTTTTTAGCTAGGTACTAGACCAGGAAGGTCCAGTCCATTACATCAGATACCTATGAAACTATTCTCACCCTCGAGAATCAACTAGACCCGAAGGAAAAAGATGGGGTCCGAACAACCACCTCAGAAGATACCTCTCAGAAGTAAACCTACCTAACATCTGGGAATACCTCTTCCTCATATATCTTTTTAACGACTATGGATACACTACCGCTCATCTCCCCCAATTAACCACACAAAGATTCCAAGTTCATATCGTCCAGTCATATTGGTTAGGGAGTTCCTTCTTCTGTGTCAAGATATTATCTGCTTTGGGCGGCACTGACTCACCTGCACGGGTTTAACCGCATCCACATTAATGCATCTTGATTAGTGATCAGGCCTTCCCCACCCCATAGTCAGGACTCTTCATTCACATTCAGAGAAAATAAGAACATCCCATCTCATAGATAATAGGGTTAAGTACTACATCACAAATAAGTATGAAATAGAACATAAAAAAACTCAAAAAAACTCTTGGTACTAGGCACGTATCTGTGCCTCCCATTCCCAAGTACTCTCCTTGAGGCCACCATGCCTCCATAACACACAAACCGAGGGAATGGTTCATCCATGAAGAACCTTTTCCTCTAAATCTTCGATCACTACTGGCCGCTCTACGAACATCACATCGTCTCCGATATCTAGCTTTCCCCAGTCGAGGATGTGTGAATCATCGTGTAGATTCCAACGGAGCTGAGATACATGGAAGACATCGTGCACTCTCAGTAGCAGAAGTGGTAGAGCTAGCTGATAAGACACTTCTCCAACCCACCGCAACACTTTGAAGGGTCTGACGAACCTAGTAGAAAGCTTACTCCCCCTACCGATCCTTCATTGTCCACGCTGAGGGGACACCTTTAAGAACATGTGGTCCCCAACCTCGAACTCCAAGGGTCTCCTACTACTATCAGCATACGAATTCTGCTAGTCCTATTATGCCTTCATCCTTTCTCGTATAGGCTGAATCCTCGACGTCGTGCTCTGCACCACTTCTGGGCCAAGAACACCTACTTCCCTAAACTCTGTCCAGCACACGGGTGAGCAACATGGCCTCCTGTACAAAGCTTCGAACATAGCAATGCCAATGGTATATTGATAGCTATTGTTGTAGGAAAACTCTACCAGAGGAAAGTGTCATACCCATGATCCCCCAAAGTCTAAAACACATGCCTGTATCATATCCTCCATTATCTAGATGGTGTGCTCTGTCTTCCCATCCATCTGGGGGTGGAAAGCAGTGTTGAGGCATAGTTGGGTGCCAAAATCATGTTTCATTCCTTTCCAGACCCGTGAGGTAAACTGGGTATCCCGATCAGAGACTATGGACCTCGGAACTCAATGCAACTGCACCACCTCATCCACGTATCTTTGTGCTAAGGCATCCATCGTAATCGACTCCTTGATCACCAGGAAGTGAGCTGATTTTGTTAATCGTTCTACCACTACCCATATAGCATCACAAACTCCTTGAAACTTTGGTAGTCATATGATAAAATCCTTCGATATGTCATCCCACTTCCACTCGGGGACATCTAAAGGCTGAAACAAACATCCTGGTACTCGTTGTTCAGCCTTCACCTACTGACACACCAGGTACCTTGCCATGAACTCTTCCACTGCTTGTTTCACCCCAAGCCACCAAAACTGACCCCTCAAGCCCTGGTACATCTTGGAAACTCATAGGTGCACTACCAAGGGTGAGTCATGGAAATCACCAAGAAATCCTTTGTGAATTTCCACCGAGACTAACAACTTCCCATGAAACATCATCTGATTTCGCCCGTCTTCTGACCATCCTTTCAAGGCATTGCCCTGGCTAACACAATCGCGCATCACTTCAGCATCTGAGTCTCCCCACTAAGACTCATCCACCTGCTGTAACAGAGAGGACTACACTATCATCTGAAATAGACAACCTCTACCATTATCCACCCTTGCATCCAGGTGTAGGACATCCAACTCCTTCATCACCTTCCAAGCATCTGTCGACTCTCAAACTGCATCCTTCTACGATTTCCTACTCAAGGCATCAGCCACAACATTCCCCTTTCCTGAGGTGTAATAAATTTTGAAGTCGTAGTCCTGAAGAAATTCCACCCACCTTCATTGTAAAAAGTTCAGGTCCCACTGGGTAAAGATATGCTTCAAACTCTTTTGATCTGTAAAGACCACAAATTTCTCCCCGATGAGGTAATGCTGCCAAAAATTCAACACGAACACTACTACTGCAAGCTCTAGGTCATGGGTGGCATAGTTACGCTCATGAGGACATAACTGCCTAGACCCATAAGATATCAATCCCCACTGCTGCATCAAAACATACCCTAGGACAAGTCTAGAAGCATCACAAAAATACTTCATACAATACCCCTTCCTCTGGAAACATGAGCACTGGAGCATTGACTAACCTTTCCTTCAGATAGCTGAAGGATTCCTGACACTTCTCACTCCACACGAAGGCTTGTTTCTTTCTGGTCAAAGCTGTCAAGGGAGATGCAACTCAAGATAAGTCGGGTACAAACCTCTAATAATAGCCTAATAGACCCAAAAAATTGAAAACCACCATCACATTCTTGGGTTCTTCCCAAGAAACAACCACTTCAACCTTTGACGGGTCAACTGCTACCCCTTGTTGAGACACCAAATGTCCAAAGAAATACCCTTCTCATGTCATGAACTTACAATTGGACAATTTCCCACAGAGTTGGTGGTGTCGAAGGATTTACAAGACCATTCTGAGGTGATTAACATGTTTCTCCTCTGATCTGGAGTAGATCAAAATGTCATCGATGAACACAATGATGAACCGATCCTGAAACTCACAAAAAATAGAGTTCATGGGACCCATGAACACAGCAGGTGCATTTTTAACACCGAACGGCATGACTACGAAATCAAAGTGCCCATACCTGCACCTAAAAGCAGTCTTGGGAATATCACTATCCTTAACCCTTAACTAGGGATACCCAGATCGCAGATCGATCTTAGAGAACCAACTTGCTCCCCCCATCTGGTTAAAGAGAGTGTCTATCCTCAGGAGAGGGTAACAGTTCTTGAATGTTACCTGATTTAGTCTCTGGTAGTCTATGCATAGCCTGAGACAAACATATTCCTTCTTTGAGAACAAGACCAGAGCACCCCATGGTGACACACTAGGTCGGACAAAACCCTTCTTCATCAGATCATCAATCTGAATCCGTAACTCCCGCAACCCAGAAGGTGCCATCCGATAAGGAGACATGGAAATCGGATGGGCACCGGGTTGTAAGTCTATCCTGAACTCAACATCACATCGAGGGGGTAGAGTCACAACCTCCTTGGAAAAAATGACCAGGAACTCTCTAACAACTCTTGGGACATCCATCATCTCAGCTTCCACTGATTATGCGGAAAGCTCGACCAACACAGAAAGAAGAGGCTCCACACTCCATTTCCCCACCTGAAAACTATGTTTGCCAATAAAAGCCACACGCTAGCCATACTTATTGGAGAACATGACTCTTATTCAAAAATAGTTGATAATAGCGTGAACAAAAAAGATCCATTCAATACCTAGGATGACATCATATGGTTGTATCTACAATAGTAGAAGATCCTTGCTAGACTGATATAGCCCTATCATCAGTCTACACCCTTGGAAAACATAAAACAAGTCATTCTGACCTCCTATTGGAATACTAAGCACTAGGGTCACTAGAAGTATCTTAGTATCTAAACCCAGATCACGGGCCAAACCAGGCGCAACAAAGGAGTGTGAAGCTCCTATATCAAACAAGGCATAGGCAAGAGTACTAAACAAGTTGACAGTACTTCAAAAAAATTGTGTCCCTGCTAGAACTACTACACCTATGGCGTGTAACTACCATGCCCATCTCCTTTGCCCCTCTACTGTCATCTGCCTCCCTGATCACACCCTAGTCAAGGTCTCTGAGGAGTGCCCTGTGGCCGGCCTCCTCCCATAAAATCTTCCCTCGGAGGAGCGGGAGCTCGCTGTCCATACTGTTACTACTGCTGAAAGGACCTGGTTGGAAGTTGTTACTCCTAAGGTGGGTGTTGGACCTGGCCACCCCCACTATACTGAGCTCAGTCAGGGCACTGATTCTGAAGGTTCCCACATCTCCCACAGATGAAGCATCTCGGTCCTGCACCTGCAAGGAATGGATGAGGACCAGGGTATCGGAAGTAGAATTGTGGTGGCCTACTCCCCATTGGTCAAAACCTGGAAGGCCTTGATGTTGGAGGCTTGCTTCTAATGGCCTTCCCCTTTAACGAACTCCACTAGATCCCTTATCACGGCACACCTCCTAGTGTGTGCATCCTTTTTAACACTTCATCCTTCTTTTGACTGAAGAGAAGGTCGGAGTGCCTCCTCTAAACGTCTCGCCCAATACTCCTCATCTGGAAAAATGTCTAGAGAAAAATGAAGGATATCTTTGAAATTGATCCCCAACTCCCTCACTGATATGCTCCCCTGATGGAGGGAGATTAGCTCCTACCTCTCCCCAGCCTTCATCGTGGAATAGAGGAACTACACCATGAACTCCTTCTCAAAGTTAGTCCACGCAACCTCAGCCTCCCTCTTCTCCTCAATGTAGAGCTTCCACCACTGATGTGCTGCTCCCTGCATCTGGCTTACAGCCAAGGGAACCCAAGACTCTGTTAGATCCCAGATCAAACTAAAATCCATCACCAGCTCCCCATGCCAGCTCTTTGTCTCCATGTCCAAGACGTTTCCCTCGTACTTCCCAAGGTTCTGTCACTGAAAGGCACAAAGTTTCATCTCCCATTGGTCATCCTCCTCCTCTCAATCAGCCCTTTTTTGATCATCCAAAACAGCATCTTGGGCCTCGATCACCCCCACTACTTGTGGTCACCATCTGAGTTCCATAGCTGCAAGGTAAACAAGGAATGCCTAAGACCGAGTAGTGTAGAAGATTGCTTTTACATTTTATTAGACTTATTATTCATTTTAAATACCCAAAATACCCAAAATACCCAAGAACACAAGTCATTGTGATGGATGTACCTTCCTTAGGGTATCTACCCTACAATCAGTGTAACCTCACTTGGTCATTAGGTAGGCCCAAAGTCCATGCATCGAATCATGGGGGCCCTAAAATCCTGTGTCCTATCTGGTCTTCTCTGGCCTATTTCACGCACCAAGATTGTCTAACACTGTTTCCCTAACATCCCATGCAATCCTCACTGTGCCTAACTCTGGACTCCATCCTATCTCTCAGCTTTCCTCTGATACCATTCTGTCACGACCCACCTTCACCATGATGAGATAAGGGATAGCTGATTTCTAGAACCAACCGTCTTTAAGTTGAAGGAGAGATAATGACCCCCGAGATCCGCCTTCAATAGGTCCCGGAGTGGTGACTAGCACCAAGGGTATAGAATCACACTAATGATGGAAGGCATTACCCTTTTTATTTAGTAGGATGGGGAGATAAGATAGTAAATCCCAACAACACCAAAAATGGAGGTAAAAGTAAAGCCAAAATCAACCATTATCATATGAATATCCAAAAGTAAATGCTATAAAATTATAAGGAAACCCCAAAGGAAAGTACAAAGAAAAGAAAAAAAATAGCAACAACAACTGTCCAAACGTCCAAGCTAATATGGTCTCGCACAATCCATGATGTCCTCCTGGAAACCTAAAAGTAGTTTATATACGTAGGGTGAGTATACAGGTATACTCAGTATGGAAAACCAAAAGCTCTCATCCACAAGTGGGGAGGCATTCTAATGCCCCATGAGAAAAGGAGAAAACGGAAGCACCTAGCAAGGATTCTATCCACCCAAACTTCACTAAGGAACACTCCCCAAATAACACTAGTCAAGTAAAGTAATAGTAATAGCACATCAATATTTGGTTACCCCATGCCACTTTCCCGATAGTTATTGAAGACATCCTACGCATCGGACCTCTCCCGCCATTCTCATCATAGTCCCACTGCCACACCCCGCCCGCACACACCTGGGCTAGAACCACACATCCCGCCCAAAAACACCTAGGCCACAACCACACATCCTGCCCACAAACACCTAGTTCACAACCACACATCTCTCCCGCAAACACCTAGTCCATAACAACCATACATAACCATGCCCGCAAACACCTGGGCCAGAACAACTATTGCCACACCCGAAGACACATGGGCCTCATCCTAAAGACACTTGGGAAACAACCTGCCCACACACACATGGTCCAACCACCACAACTACCCTGCCTAAAGAATATTGGGCTATAATGGACCTCAAACCATCACAGCCTGCCCGAAGGATCTTGGGCTACTCGAGAAAGGGAGCAGAAATGGAGCTAATAACCATCCACTCATAGGAGTGTTGGGAAAAACACCCTCCCCCATGAAATAGGGGTGTTCGGTACAAAGTAATCAACTTGGGTGGGGTGCGAATAAGAAACATAAGAACTAAAGTTATATATATAGGTAACAATCACTCATTCCAACCTAGGGGTTCCAAACCAGCCCAACACAAACACCATTGTTACTATTCATTTATAAGAAACACCACAGCCACAAACATGTCACAACTCATTCCCAGAAACCAATTTCCCATCAAACCCATTCCTGTTTTCATATTCAAGTGATTCCATTTAAGTAATTCTACACTACTGGGAAACTAAGAGGCATAGCCACAATCCAAGGAAACGAAAACAGCCAAAATGAAAATTTAAGCATTCACACCTATTTCTCTTGTAAAGTCACAACAACAAAAGGGATCAGTGTGATCCCTCAAAGTACTGGAACCAAAAAAATCCTCAAGATACATCCCCAAACGGCCTCAGATCTGCAAACCCACAACTACACAACAACAGAGGTTCTCATCCCCATCCATGTCACCCCATAAGAAACAAGTAGAACGGCCACACATATCAAGACATAACAAGGGGATTTCCATATTCTATCAAACCATACATTGAATTTATTCTTTTTGTTTGGTTAACCGGGGTGTTCACACAAGGATTATTACTCATCAGACATCCATTTATTCATCCAAGTTCATGTGATTAACCAGTTTCCATGTTACATCCATTCAATCACAGAATTATCTACAAAAATAGAGGTTCATTAGTGCGCAAGAAAAGAACACCAATAGCCATGATTTTTAATTAAAATAAGATTGTATAATCCACAAAATATAAGCAAAAGTAGAAGAGTATAGCAACATCATCAAACACACCCAATCATTCTTTAAAAGTCTATTTATTATCTTCATTAAGGTTTTGGTTTCATCCATCCCCATAGAAACAATATCATACCTGCCCCGCATGATACACAATAAATAAAGACAAAAGAAGAAACCTACATGGGTGATCAACAATCAAAGTTTCTCTCCACATGCCGAGAACTGGGGATGCACGAATTGTAGGGGAGGAACTTCAGGGACTCTAAGGGTGGGTAGAAAAGCTCCAGCATAGGCGTACCACTTACCTTGGGAAGGGGGGACTCCAAACTCACAAGGAAAGAAAAGGAGACCAGATAAGAAGAATAATAAGAAGAAAATTCTCATCCTATAAAAAGGTGAGATTCTGAAGTTACGGGATATTGAATTTTGAACAGCTTAAAGGCATATTGTGGTCTCACCACGTGGGTGGGTGGTTACACCCGATGGAATTAATTTTCACTTAATAATTTCCATCAAAGAGATGGACATAACGGCTGAGGGTTAAAGTATTTCCTTTAAATAGAGTAAAAAATGTGTGATAGGGGCGGAAGTGGAAAGTATGGGGAAAGGGTGTGACATCGAGGAAAAACCACGCGTTTTGGTAAGTTAAGTGCTGCCCAACTCTTAGGGAATTTTATATATCATTTATGGGATTTAAATGGCTTTTAAAGGGGGTACTAAATCATTTTTACATCAAAATATACATTGTGGGAGAAAAACTAGGAAAAAAACTTGGTAGAATGGAAAAAATAAAAGTGGTGAGATACGGTTTGGTTAGACACTGTGAATGGTGTCACCATCACGGTTCCACTGGTTCGGTGAGACACCGTAAGTAGTGTCACCATTCTGGTGTGCCAACACCACAGTGCCACTGTTACAGTGCCATTGTCACAATTCCATAGGTTCGGTGAGACACCATAAGTAGTGTCACCATTTTGGTGTGCCACCATCATGGTGCCATCGGTTTGGTGAGACACTATAAGTGGTGTCACTATTTGGGTGTGCCATTATCACAGTGCCACCAATTCGGTGAGACACCGTAACCAGTGCCACTATCACGGTGCTACCAGTTTGGTGAGACACCGTAAGAGGTTCCACCATCAAGGTGAGACACCGTAAGTGGTGCTACCCTGACCAGTGCCGGTGGGACCATGTTTATGGAAAGGTACTAGACCAGGAGGGTCCAGGCCATTACAATCCCATTCCATGTGAGGATTATATCATTCCCTTTAAAGGTAGGTGGTGTGGATACCATCCCATTCCACTCACACATGGATCATCCTATTCTTATTCAATAGGGTAAGGTCACAGTTTAATATCATGTGATGAGGATGTTGGTACTAGGAAGTTGTACGTCATCCATCTCAGATGTGGGGGACTCACTCCTTACCCATTCAGATTATATAACCGCTACTCAAACACCTTTTGGAGGGGAATGGATTTAGAAATTTTGGGTTTTAATGATATACAAGAGTGTTCAATCATGAGGTCCATGTTAGCCTACCAATGCTGAGAATCAACAGGCATTAGAGTACTTATTCTAAAAGGAAAAAGGTATGCGGGAATATCATGCTACAATGGAAGTGGTTTATTCTATAAAAATGGGTGGAATAGGTTACATAGGGACTCGAGGTAAAACTCAACTTATTCTAGATGAGTGTGGAGGCATCAGGCACTCAACCTTCGTGAACAAGTGTCAGCGGAAGGGATGCATCAAGGAGAGATCTAGGATAGAGGTTTTGTGGAGCTTAGGGCCTCGAAAAGAGGTTATTTGTGAAGCTCAAGTGATTCTTAGAGGTCAAGAGATTAATTAAGGAGTAGGATTCATGAATAATAGTGACCCTTCCCCGAGATTAATTATTGTCTCAGGAAAATAGTGCTTCGTGAAGGATGAATGCATTGCAAAGCCTCATTTGACCCATAGGGCCTTCTTCATTTGTGATGCGCATTGGCCTTCTCAAAACTAATATACACCTAGGGTGGAGGCTTTTAATAACACATTAAAGCGGGTTTGTAAATCCCAAGTACCTTGGATGATCCATTTTATTCTGTTTTGTGATGATCAATAGGTTTTCAAATTGGGAGAAATTTGTATGGTAAAATGTCATCTAACCATCCTCCAAAGGCCAAAATGATTGGGGTATATATAGAAAAGGGGGTTTCATGAAACTGGGAAGTTTTTCATGAAGTAATTTTGATCTTTGAAAATGGGTGAGACTCTATCGGACTCATGGAGGACACCCCTAACCTTTTTTGCGGTCATGAAGTGTCATCAGACTCATGGAGGAAAATTCCAACCCTTCACATTTTCGTGAAGGGAATTTCTCGATCAATGAGCATTAATAGCTTTATCCATTCTCAAAGGCTTGGTGCTTCATTAAATAGACTCTTTATTTTTTGTGAATCCTTTTGATAGAATAAATGAATACATCAAGATAGCCTATGCAGGCATGATGAATATAATCCCCAGACCTACTCTATTGAGCTTGGGATCATTGAGCCTTATATTGGTTTAGATTTAGGAAGCAACATCAAAGTGAATCTTCTAACCCGGCATAGCCGGACCCAATGATATGGTAGTCTCATCAAGAAAATTTACATCCATAGGAAATTATTCAGGAGCCATATGGAAGGATATAAATTCAGATAAGGCCTAGACTTTGAATGCTTTCTACGGAATAAACCTGATGTCAAACTACTGAAGGAACACTACCCATCATTCTGGCCATCTTTTCAACATTGGGAGATTTGGGATATAATTTAGTGGGTCTACTTAGTACATTGGTTTTATCTTATGAGGTTTCAAATAATGTCTCAACATTTTTACTGAAAAAACTAGTTCAAGGTATCTCTTCTTGAAAGGAGAGTATCTGGACTCCGTGTCGAGGAGTATGTGATTGAGATAGTATAAACTATTCTCTCTTCCATCATTGTTCTTCTGAGTGAGAAGGGTTGTGAGGGATCATTCTAAGGAGGTAAAGTAGAGGACCAAAGTCTTCCCAGAAATGGTCAGAATCAGAACTAGAGGTTGTAACAAATACTATTTGATCTCATCAAAAGCGGTCTAGAACTCTATATCCCACTGGTAGACAGTATCTTTCTTCATGAGACTTAAAAATGTCTTACACTTTCCATCTATATTTTCAATGAATTGACATATGTTGGTTAAGTTTCATTGGAGTCCTTGGAACTTTTGTTGTTTTTTAGAGAAGGAATCTATCAGATGGACTTGATCATCTCTAGGTCGATCTCGATGCCTCTATATCTATTGAAAAACCCAAGAAACATCCTAGAGGTAACCTCAAATTCAAACTTTAAGAGGATCATCTTCAAATTCAAAGATCATATAAAGATGAACACTATCCCAAGATCTCTGATATGGTCCTAAAACTGGAGGTATTTGACCATAAAATCATCCATGTAGAATTCAACTAGCATCTCAATGATCAGTTTGAAGATGTGATGCATTGATCGCTAATGAGTGGACCCTTCGTTCTTCAGACCAAAAAGAATCATCGGATAGAAAAATGTTCCTTACAGTGCTATGAATGGGGTAGAATCCTCATTGTTTGGGGCCATTTGGATATGATTATATCCATAATATCAATCCATGAAGGAGAGAGCATGTAACCCAGTTGTTACATCTATAAATAGCTCTGTCACTGGGAGGGGAAAATCATCCTTTGAACAGTGGAAATTGAGATCCCAAAAGTTGATACAGACTCTGATATATCTATTCTTCTTTCTAATAGGTATGATGTTTTATATACATTTTGGGTACTAAAATTCCTTGATAAGATTGCATTTATTAATCTTATCAACTTTGGCCTCGACCATGGAACTATGATAAGGGTGCATTTTCCTAGGAGGCTTCTTAAACCCATGATGAATCATTGGGAGACCAAGATGGTGGATAGTAACCTGAGGGTCTAGTACTTTCATCTCATCATAACTCTAAGAAAACAAATTATGGTTTTGCTTTAGAAAATCCACATATTATTGTTGTTCCTTCAGAGGCATGGATACATTGATTAGTGTTGGACATGGATCTGTTTCAATGTTGGGATTCACCTGAAATTACTCATCAACGGTGGTGGATACACCCTCTTCAAATGTGGTAGGAGTGTATTCCAAATCCTCTTCATCATATGAGGTAGGAGAATCAGTGTGAGTATATGGCTCATCTGGGTTGATTGATTATGGAGGAATGTTGGTTCCTTCTTGGGAGGATGTGGAATCCTCTCTAGGGAACTCCTTTTCTACTAAGACCATAGTGATAGATGCTATCATTCCAATCCCATCAATCTTTCTAACATGGGTTCCATGCTTGATATAAAATCAATTGTGGTAGATTGGATGTTTTCGATTCAACTTGGATCAGAAAAACAAGTAGGTATGATGTATAATGGTAGCCATTGGTCAAACATATCAGTACCTCACAAGGGTAGGGGATTTTGGTACCACTCATGTTTGCCTCATGTTGGAGTATGTGGTAATATTCAAACATTACATTTACTTAGGAACACATAGACACTTCCTCTTAGAAATGACAAAGTAATTTCCCAAGTCGGGCATCATGGATTTAGACCAGTGAATTGGGAGGATAAAGGCATCATCCAAATCTGTCAATGGGCTAGCTACAATGCTGGTGTCCTCAACCTTGTTGGTCAAAACCTACTTATCATTTCTCTTGTAATAGTCATCATCCAAATAGCAGTATTCATATGAGTCTAACAAGGATTCATCACATTGAACCATGCCTACTCAACCATTAATGCAGTACATGAGGTATTAGTGATATGTGGAGGGTACTGTTGAATTAAGATGATGCTAGGGTATACCCATCAATTCATTTTAGGTGGTATCCTATGATACAACCATAAATTCATCACTTTCTACCAAGCCTCTAAACAGGTTATTCAACAAAAAAAATTACATGGTCTCTACTCGATCCTTTCCTAACCCTAAATCTTCATGTAATATGGAATTAGGTCTCCTTTATTTAGTCCCACCTTTCAGAGTGTCCGGGTTAGGATGAGAATGATCTTAGAACCAGTGTCAACTAGACAACGACGAACCTCCACGCCATTGAACTAGCCTATGTTGTACAGTGGTTGGATGTGACCCTATAAGAAGGATCCATCATCTTCTATGGATAAGGAAATAACGTCATGGAATTCTTCTTTCCCAACCACCTCTTCATAGTACGTCTTTATGGACACTACTTATACATCAGACTAGAGGTGTATTTTCAAGTATTCAGTGACGGAATCATGAATTTCTTATGACAAGAAGAGGGTCTTGATGATCAAGAGCCTTTTAGGTATACTAGAGACATGATTTATCACGTCGTACTTCCATTCTAGATGTACATTTCTACCTGTAAGGGGTCACTCTTTGGTTGGAGGCACGATGGGTGCTGGTAACTTTACCACTAGATTCTGTAAGGTGTTGGAAATATTCTTTTGGTCATCAGATAACTCACCCAAAACCACTACTAGATAACTTTCGACTGGATGAGGCCTCACTTTAGCTGGATGTGGCCAATAATGATGTGGATTTGGTTATTCCTCCTAGCCAATTAGCATGGTCAGTTTTGGTGATGTGTCTGATAGAGCGGGTTAAGAGGACTATGCCTGCTGAGGTCTATGCAACACCTGCTATCTAGTTTCGGTAGCATTCATGGCTTGGATTGAATCACTAACCTGATAATTCTAACATATTTCATTCCCTTGACCACTCCTTCGATGACATCGGTTAGTGGCACTTGGGGAACTTACATAACATTCCTCATCATCAGGGACCATGATGGGATCTACCAATTCAATAGTATTCACATAGCCATAATCTTGGTCATCATTAGGAGAATATTATATTGATGGGTAGACCCTATGGGTGATTTCCATCTCTAGGGGCATGAAATATCCAAGGGTATAAGAATTCATCAGCACCGGTAGGGGAATTTTCTTTCCCCTACACCGTTAGCACTTGCTCTTCTAAGATGTAGAATTCTGTGATGTGGAAATGAAAGTGTCAATCGTGGAAGGTACTGAGAATTAAAGAATTTTGGGTCAGCCTAAGTTGAAAAATATGATTAAATGGGTGTGAGTTACTACTCAAAGTTCTAACCATTCGTCATAATTTTAAGTCTCATGGTTGGAAACTTACTACCATTCACCTTCGCTATCACTGTGATCCTCGGTGAATATGTATGACACTTATGCTATAACATTTCCCAGCTTGATAGGACCATTTTCTACTTGGTCCTAAATCCAATCCTTGAACAAAAAGCATTATTTTATGGTATGTTAAAGGATTATGTAGTGATGGAAGTAGTCATTTCATTCATTATTCTTGGATTCATGAGGACTCTTTCACTCTTGAAGCTTTGGAATCCTTTATTCCAAGAAACTAAAGAAATAACTAGGAACTTGTGATTATTTGAAAGAATGGTTTTGGTTCCTCTTATATAGGAAAGGAACCCTAGTATCCTAGCCCTGACGAGGTTCTATAGCCTAATGAGGGTACAGAGCCACATTCTCTCATCTAGGAGATGATGCTTAGTGATATGGTACCTGCTGATTCTATATTGGGTGAGGCTATGCTTGATAGTCTACTACACTTGGTGAGGCTCTTCTGTAAAAGGGAAAAATAGCTTTGGAGGATCTGGGTCCCCTACCTATATGGTATTGATGATATCTACCTTGGTTTTACTTTTCACAGGAACTAGAATATGCACTAGACGTGCATTTTTAACCTACTGTAAGGGTTCCTCCAACCATTGGGTCTTGTTATAAAAATCCTAGAACATGTTTGGGAAGTTATGAGTGATAAGGGTTGGGACTAAATCAGTCTTTACATTCCCCATGCACATCTGCAACAACTTCTCTTAGGTTAACGACATATCAAGTGAATACATGAGGCTATTTCACTGGAAAATGAAGTCTATGATGAGATAATCATGTATTTTATTTAACTTTAAGAGGTATTCAATGCTTTTATTGTGCATGGTGGAGCTAAACTGGTAGAGGAAATGTCTATGAAGATCTTCCCAACCAGTGATAGACCCAATGAGAAACTGATTGTACCAGGAAAATGTAGGCCCTTCTAATGTCTGTATGAAACATCAAATCTTAGTGTAATCCTACTATTATGGGGTTCCCAACATAGGCCTACACCTTGAGATGAAGTTGGTAAAATGATGTAGTGGGCCACCCATCCCATTCAAAGGGGAAACATAAGGGTTTCCAAAATTTAGGGGTTCTCGCATGTCATCTAACCATGTTAGGTATGGATTTCCATTATGTGGGATAACCACTTATCACATCTCAATGGATTCTAGGTGAGTAGTGAGAATATATATCAAATCATATTATAATGGGTTCCAATATTTATGAGGATCCTTTAACACTAGTGCATCGAAAGTCTCATCACATGGTAGGCAGGCTCAGTGTCTCGATCTGGGTCTTGAGGAATGTGATCTTGCTTCTCAGGTCAATTCAGCAACTCATATCATGGTTTCTTTCCATACACTCATGTCTCTTCTCTTTAGAGATGTGCGGGATCACCGAGATCAACTGGGAGTAACTAGTAGAGGAGGAATTTTGGTTTTCACTACTACCTGATTGGGGGATAAGAGCATGTCAATGATGCCATAATTCGGGCGTCGCTTAGCAAGGATCTCATTGATGACCCTCTTCTGATCGGTGACTTGCTAGAGTAAGGCGATGATTATTGGATAAGCCTCTATATTCTATGAAATATCATAAGGATTACAAATATCTAGAGGTCCATTTCTCATGTTTATATTCCAACTGGAGGGAAATTATGTGATTGGATCTTTGAGGCCATGTGCCTACCTCTTCTAGTGGGTATGAACACTTGTATGAGAGTTTACCTGATACTTTACTACCCTAGGGGTGAGTTTTCTCTATCTAAACCTATGTTAGTGCCCTTGTTCGAACAACCATATTCACTATAACTATACATGGAGATAAATCCTCAATATCAATGGGTTGGTCAGGATCTCACAGTATAGGGCTGAAATGGAGACCAATGTGCTATCCCCAGCCCCAAATTTGAACGTGTGGGGGATGCCTCTTCCATGATTTTTCAAAGAACTATGAGGATCTTTCCTCATCTATATTGGAGGTTCTGGTGGTAGTTGGGTGACATGGGGTGTTATGCTACTGGGAATTCTACCAACACAACCATGTGGAACTGCTGATCAATGTCATCGAGGTGCTCCTGGATTCTTGGGTAGACCAACTGATGGTCATAGAGATGATGGAGTATCACCTATAAAGTCTGTATAAATCATACAACCTGGCCCTTGGTGAGGTACTCCAGAATATTGAAGTTGGAAGAATAATTTGGACAGAACATTATGGAAATCTAATATGCATCCAGGGTCTCCCACAGGATTTCTTACTCAGAATCAGGTCTATGTTCTTGGTTGAACCAATATTCAATTAGTGCTTGTTGATATATTATCATAACTAACATGGATTTGTGTAGAAGATGGATGGCCAGTTGAGGATCCACTACATGAGCCGACTATTCACTACATGCTGGGTTATCTCTCGAGGGTGGTACCAACCACATCATTATGTCCTTACAATATTGGGTGTCTACCAATGCCTCATGTGTTAGGGTAATAGCGCTCTTTGGTGTCTCAAATGGATGGTCATCATTTATCCCATTCTAGAATAGCTCTTTGTGATCTTAAGTAGAGGAATAGAGGGAAACTGGTGATGATACAGAAAGTTGTATCGTGGTCCCCAGGAAGGGATCCAAGACTTCCCCCACCTGCATGTACCTATGGAGGGATTTAGGGATCTTTTGAATCTCACCTTATAGAATGAAGAACTTCACCTATTGAGATCCTACCCCAGACTCAGATTCTGATGAATGGGGTCAAGGTTACATCATTGAATCACATCCTGACTAGGAATCTAATAAGTGAATAATATTGATAATGACTTGGCGCTTCCCGGAATTTTGCCTTCAACGGCGGCGGTATTCCCTTTTTCCTCGGGGTGGTTGTTTAGGGTGGGGTAGTTCTTTATCATGGGGAGGAAATTTGTGGTGGTGGGTGATATCATAGGGAGGAACTCTTCTTTGATTAGTTAGGATATGGGGAGTGCCTCTATGTCCATTATTGTCAGAATGGGGAGGACCTCTTCTTTAACTACTATAGGGGAAATGAGAACCTCCACTCTAGTTGTTGAGGAAGCAGGCAGGATCTATACTTTGGTTTTCTGGGACATGAGGAGGGAATCCATGCTTACCGGTGGTAATGTCATGAGGATGAACTTTGTACTAGTGGGTTGATGCATGAGGTGGACCTTTGCACAGATTAAAATGGACACAGGGAGGACATCCATGCTGAAAATCATAATTACACGGAGTGGCCTCTATACTGGTCATCAAATTCATGTGGAGGACCTCTGCATTAATAGGTGGGAACATGGGGAGGGCCTCCATGTTGACTTTTTAAGGATTGGGGAGGACATCCACCCAGATTTTTTATAGAATAGGGAGGACCTCCATGTTGGCCAACATTGATAGAACAGAGAGGACTTTCATATTGATCATTGATGAAGTGAGGAGGCATTATGCTTTACTTGATGTTGGAGTGGGTAGGACCTCCTATTAAGCTAGGAACATCATGAGGAGTACCTTGTAATTGATTGGATGTGACATGGAGGGTCTTTATGTTGACTAGTGATATCGGCATGGGGAGTACCTTCGTACTGGTTATCAAAATGGGGAGGACCTCTGCTTGAACTTGGAATGGCATGAGGAGGAACTTCTTTCTGATTTTGAGAGTTGGGAGGACCTCCTCTAGGGATGGTGACGGCATGGGGAGGACCTCCACACTGAAACTCATAATCATGGGTTGGATCATAATGGTTGTTGGTGGTTTCATTGATTGACAATGTCAACCCAACCTACCTATAGGGCGACTTAGGTCTCTATCCCAACTGATAATGGATGGATCCCTACTCATTTTTCATAGTAATTTTATGGAATTCACTAATAGTGGAAGGGGAAAATATAGCCATGGATGATGATTCCCCTTTTAGAGCATTCTGACTGGCCTGCGCCCTACATTGATGTTGGGTGGTCTAGACCAGGGTCGGCGGAGCAAGTGTGTAGTCCACTAATTATTTGGCCTAAAGTAATTTTCATTTCTAGAGTTAATGAGTCCTAGAAGGGTCCCTTCTTGGAGGGACTTGGGAAGTATATGTAGCTGGAGTGACTTTGGAATCCCCCGCCTCCTTAGTGTAGGGGAGGAAGTTATAGGATTTCTCTAGGGAGAGGCTCTCAAATTTGTTTTCTATTGGAATGGGGAGGGGTTTATCCATGCATGGCCCTTGGGGGTGACGATGTCAATGAGGTGATGAATCCTCCAAGTCTTGGAGGGACATGTCCCTTGTGGTAATGACCCCCTCTTTATCCTACCAACATACGACAGTGTCCATAACCCCTCACTTAATAATTTTGAAGGGTGAGATGGTGCATGGGAACCTAGTACCTATAGTCATGGTGGAATCTGTGATGGAGGTGGTTCTATGCAGGATTGACGTGTTAACGTTTCTCCGACCCCAATGTCTATAATAATTGGTTGGCTATTTTCCTACATATTAGGACCTATAAAGTAAGAGTATTCAACTGTTAGTACAGATATAAGGAAATCATTACCCAATACCCTAGCATCTTCCAATATTCTATGGTCATAGAGAGATTCATGTTGATGATGTTTCAGAATAGAATACAAAAATGTTTAACTACCCAAATTTCTAGTGATTTCCATGTTGGGCCCATTGTTTTCTTGGTGGGTCTTAGCACCGAATAGTTAGATCTGGTAACATGTTAATTAGTTGATTTCTTGAATGCAACTAGTCTCCATGTTGAGGAGAATAGTTTCACATTGGGTTAACCATTTCTATTTTCGATTATTTCATTGGGGAACTCATCATGCATGTTAATTTGTGTTGGCATGAATCATACCCTAAATTCATACTTCTAAAGGTATATGGGTTTCATCACTTTTAATGGAGAAGTTTTCTCCTTTCTTGAAACAGGATGATTGAATGTTGGTTCCTCATTCCATGGATTCCTCCTTGGAACTGATTACCTAGTTTGGGCCAACCTCATAGAGTTAATTCATGTTCATGTAAGTCATTCTTGGTGCCTTCTATTTGTGGATGTTAGTTCATTACACTACTTCTATCTGGACATTCTAGTGGGTCTTGATAGAGAAGCAACCTTCAGTCAGAAGAGTAGTTATGTTGGGAATTGCTAGTGTGTATGGATGCTAGGAACATTGGTCGCCTATATTATTCCTCATAAGAGGGAATCTCATTGAGGCATATTAGTTTAATAATCTAAGTAATATCATATTTATCATTAGGTATCTGATGCCAAATGAATATATCTTCCAATTATTTCACCTTAGGCATCCCGTGTTTAGCATGAGGTAGATGACATCATAGGTTTCTATCTTCCAAAGCTTTCACATTAGTCATCCCATGATGACAATGAGGTATGTATATGGGGTAAAAAAATTAATGTCTTGTGGAGACGGATTTGATTGATCAAGACACCCCATAGATGTGGATCAAGAAGGTGTTTCCTTTAGAGGGAAGATGTCACACTGTGAAGGTGGATGGATCAGAACTCCCTATAGGAGTGAATCCAAGAGGTGTGTCCCATAAAGAGGTGATTTCACACTATGAAGTTTGATAAAAAACTCTAGACATGGATTATAGAGGTGAACCCCTAGGATAAATCACCTAAAAGGTTTACTGATGGATGGATTAGAATTCCCCATAGTGATGGATATAGGAGGTGTGTCCCATAAAAGAAAGATGGAACACCATTAAGGTTGATCAAAACACCCCAGGATGTGGATCAAGTAGGTACATCCCTCGGAGGGAGCACCATGGTTTACCATTGGTTGGGATTGAACCTCAAAGAGGAGTCCCACGTACCTCTTCCCGAATACAAGGATCAAAACCCACATAGTTCGATGTCATAGTTTAAGGTCATATGATAGGATTGATACATATAGTTTAATTTCATGTGGTAAGGACACTTTTATTGCAAAAGGAACATCAATGAGGGATTGTGGAGCATACGCATGGAAGCTTCCCTTCGCAAGAGGATTGCTCTTGGTTTTAGTGGGTGTGGGGCTTACGCATTAAAGTTACCTAAGGGAACTGGAGGAGAAGTGGTCTCCCATGTGAGTGGAATGATCTTACTAGGTATGTGGCCTAGAGAAAATTAAGATGGATATGGATGTTGGTTTTGGACCTCAGGGAGGCTTCCTACGTATCCTAGTAAGTTGGGAATCAAATCCCACATAGTTCGGAATGGGATGGGATTTATACCTAAGGAGGAGTACCATATAGTTGAATATAGATGTTTTTTGGTATTAAAAATAGGATCTTCACATAGGTATGGAGGATTTAATAGTATATAATAACCTATAATACCACATGATTCATGCTCGGTGTGAGAAACAGGAGGAAAAGTAGAACAGATGCTCATGTTGCTAAAGAAGTGACAACGAGAGATGGTGTGAGAATTTTTACATCATGCAGTTCGGATATGGGTTACTCACTTCTTACCCCTTGGGATTACATAACCACCATTCATGAAATTTTGGTCGGGTCATGGCTTCAGTGATGTTGGGTTTTAAGGATAGAGAGGAGTGGTCAATTATGAGGTCCACGTTAACGTGCCTATGTTGAGAAGCAATAGGTGTCAGCATGCCTATGCTAAGAAGAAAAAGGTAAGTGGGAATATCTGGATGCACATGAAGTGGAGTGGGCCATAATAATGGCTGGAACATGTCATATAGGGACTAGAGGGGTGGCTAAAACAATCTTGAATGGGTGTGAAGGATTTAGACACTCAACCTTCAAAAATAATTCTCAGCATAAGGGGTGCATCATAGAGACATCCAAAAGATAGGATTTGTGAAGCTGAGGGCCTCAAAAGGAGGTGTTTCATGAAACTTAAGTGCATTTCGGAGGTTAGGTGCTTCATGATGGAGTATTCTTCATGAAGAATGGTGACCCTGACTCTAGACAAAGTCCTAGCTGAGCAAAGGAGTGCTTCATGAAGTTTAAATGCTTCGTGAAGCCTCAAGTTCCATATAGGTCCTTCATCCTTTGAAAAAGGAATAGTCCTTCATGAAAGGAATCTCCACCTAGGGTGGAGGATTTTAAAAACACATGAAAGGGGCTTCAAGAATCCTAGGTACCTTGGATGATCAATTTTGTTCTGTTTTGTGATGATCAGGATGTTTATGAATTGGGAGCAATTTGGAAGCACAATGGTCATCTAACCATCCTCCAAAGGTTTTAATGAGAAGAATATTTATATTAAAGGGGGTTTAAAAATATGGGAAGTGGTTTCAGAAGGAATTATGGTCTTTATGAATGGGTTTGTCTCTATCGGACTCACAGAGGACACTGCCAACCCTTCACACAGTTGAAAAGTGTTGTCGAACTCACGGAGGACACTATCAACCCTTCATGTAGTCACAAAGGGTATTTCTCATCCAAGGAGATTCATGAGGTTCATTATTTAGTGAAGGCTTGGGGATTCAAAAAAACTCATTTAGGGGGGGTTGGGATGTTTTGTCTTTGATTAAATCTGAACCATCTGTGTCTTCTTTGATTATTCCCATGGTATGTATTTTGGTGTCAACACTTACCCTTGGAGAAATAACTCCTTGATTTGATTCCTAGATAGAGTTTTAGTATTTCACCATTAACCATTGTAAATCCTTGGTTATTTTCACCTCAACTTTGTCTAAAACTATCTCCTCTCACTGGGAGATCTATCATTTACATATGATTACTCAATCAAAAGAGAGGGGTATGAGGGGTTTAGGGTTACATAAAATAATCCTTGGAAACACGGGCCCATACATGATAAAGGAGAAATATATGATATGCATCTAATCATATTTAATTTAATAATACATTTATCACAAAAATCATACAATAAATAATTAAATTAAATAAAATCCCAAAACATACATAGGTCGGTAAAACTCATGATCAATCACAACCTCTAATGAATATACATTTAACTTACTAGCATTCATTTAACTTTTTTCATCATTAAGATAAATTTCCCTAATTTAATAAATTAATTTTAATCTATTTATTTATTCATTATCTTAATTATTACTCTAAATGGTCCTTGAGATATAAAATATTTCCATCCTATATAATTTAAAATAAATTAAATAATTTTAATTTTCAATAAAATTAATTATGTACATGTCATGTATTGATGAGTTCACATGGTGTGTACCCTCTTGGTCAATTTAAAATTTAGTTCTATAATTTTAATATATATAAAACATGTACTCAATTAAATATTTTTAATGCCCTACTACATTTGTTTAAAACTATTTCTAGAATTTTAGAGTTATATGGAATGTATTATCACTTGAAAAGGTGTGTGACTTATGTTGTGTATATTATTTGTTATGTATTGTGTACTTACATGGAATGTATGCCTATATGGAATGCTATGATATACTCAATGTTTTGTTCTGTGGTTCAATTTGCATAGTCTTCATGGAATGTATGACCACATGACATGCCATTAATATACATGGCATGTACCACTGATGATGTTTTTAAAGTACATGATGTGTATGAAAACTATACACATCATGTATTTATATAATTATATTTTACACAACCCACAAAAAATTAATCAATGTGTACCTAGTGTAGAAAAACCTTGTCACATGGTGTGTAAATCCACCTACAAACTATATAGTTTTATCCTACTTTAATTATCAACATGCTTGACTCACATTAAACTCTTATCTTGACATGTAATTGGAATGTTTTATCATGAGTTACATGGCATGTATAGTTATATAAATTCCATATAATCCATTTCTTTACACCTACACCACACACCTAGGAACTCAGTGTGTATTTTGTAGGGATTATCACGTGTTACATGGAATGTAGATCCAGTTACACACTATGTAATCACTTCTGGTTTCATTTTTGAGCTAGAATTCAATGTGCAGAATGTAATGATACCACATACTTTGATCAATCAATGTGTCATAATTTACATAGCGTCAAAACTGTGTGGGGTTTCATAGCATGTACACCATCCACATGTCGTATACTCCTTGTTAATCCTTGTGCTGGCTGTTGGTAAACATACAACATGTAATGACATCATATACTGACTCCCACATGGTGTTTCAATATTATTATTTCTTTACCTTGTGTTTTTGACCATGGGTATATGAACTGTACTTTTATATTACACATTATGTATCCATTTCACTTAGTCATCATCCTTTGCACCTCTGCCTGGGATATTCGAGCATCATTCATCTATTATTTTCTTGTTCTTGGCCATATAAAACTATTCATTCATGTTATATCAAATTTTTTATTAAATAAATAAATAATATAAATAAATACTAAAAAATGTGGAATTGATCAAAAAAATAGTAAATAATTATAAATCATAATGTGGAAACTTTCATATTGGTTGAAGGTTACGGGGTGTAGTGGAAGTAGTTGAGGTGGTGCCTAGTAATGTTTTCCATTAGCTTAAACTGATAAATCTAAAGAACTTGAGGAATAGACCTTGTAATTTTCCATATAGGATCTTTCATATTTAATTTATAATTAATTTAAAACAATAATTTCCTCATCTTGATAATTATTATTTTTATTTATCAATATGATTCTCACTCTAATCATATCATCATTACAGTGAAGAATACAAAATAGAATTCCTCTAGCAATATCCACATGTGCTCCCCATGAATCTTTGAACATCTCCCTTGGTATTTAGGGAGCTAGCGTGAAGGAACCAATTACCTTTCACCATTAATCATCAATTTCAATAAGAAACCTCACTTATTCTCTATTGATCTTTAGAGGGAGGGAGAAGTATTTCTCTCCTGGTCTTGAAGGAATTATAGAGTCTCGTCATTGTTCACAACAACTCTTAACCCAATAAATTATATAAAATAGAATATATAGTTAGGGTTAAATATTTGATAATTGTGTTAAGACTCTTCATCAAATAATCTCTCTAATATATTCCCCATTTCTAATAATAATATTATTATTATTATATCAATTTATGTGTGTATATTTAAATATAATTTGTTATATAAATAAATTAATATTATTTTAAATGATATTATATGAAATATATCATTTCTGTCAGGACCTTAACTCGGCCCATTATTCCTCCTTAGAATTTACCAAACCTTGAATAATAAAGATTTAATTAAATAAATAGATATTATTCATTAAATAAATAAATAAATTTTGTATATTCACTAAACTTGAGAATAAATATTAATTTTAATATTCACATTACAAAAAATATATTTATATCAATATATTCACTAAAAAGGTGAATAAATAAATATGTATTTATTACCTTATTAATAGTAAACAAGTGATTAAATAAATATTATATCCACTAAAATTTTAAATAAATATTTATTTAATATCCAACTCACATACTCTAAACTCGGGTATCTAGTGATTGAATTTACATGAAAAAATTAACTTTAATAGTTATTATTCCACAAGACGAGAATAATATTTATTCTTAATATTATATTTAAATATAATCTAAGTAAGATTCCGGATACACTTAGTGTGTAGCCCAATATGACCCTTTCTTATAATCATTTGGTAAATATACCTAAAGTCCAAGATTAGTGTCTAGCAACACTCCAAGGCACCCACAGAGAATCTAGTTAATGAAGAAGTGACAAAAAACTCCTACGAACACTTATTGTGTAATATAATCCATTTATCACAATATCTAATCAATAATATTACATACTTGTGTCATCAACTTATATGGTTGATTTATCTTTTTTTTACTCTCTGAAATAAACTTATTAATGAGATACTAAAGACTTAGATTTAATCTGAAAATTCCATTTCAATCAAAGAGCCAAAGTTAACTTCTTCCATTAAATAAAAAGGTAAAAATAATTCCTTAACTTGTTCAATTTATGCCATGTCACTTATGACTCACCCAACTTTTATTGCCTCACTCTGAGTATATATCATCATGATTTTTTCCCATGCATCAAAGTACATGATTCATGATATATATTAATAATGATATCAAGTCTAAGGACTAATACAAACATCTACAGATAAGAATATTCAATGACACATATATCATATGGAATTTCTATTGGTATGTTTGTCCTCATAACCCCCTCTTATATATTATCAATTGTGAACTTTGTGAGAATAAGTCTCAATGTCTTATGAGCCTCAAAAACCTACCAGCCAAACATAAAATGTGTCCTTTTAGGATTATTTTTCTAGACTATAATACATATGTTTAAGTATATTTTCAAGGAATTTATAGCATTTCATTATAATGTATAAGTTTTATAAACTTTTGATGCGATAGATACTCTAAGGATGTTATCATGTTAATGTTACATAAAAGAACACTCATCATATGATAAGATATTTATTATTATTCTTGTAATTGATAGCATAGAGTCTGTTTTTTATAGGGAAATAAATTCAATAAGGAATTAATTTAAAACTTAGGAGGCCATTATTTATATAACCACTGTGACATTCTCAACTTATGGCTAGTCTTATCCTGGTCAGTAAGTACCACCATCTACTCCATCGAAGGAGGGTATTATATATATAAAACTAGTGAGGGATCCACCTTCAGCTCATGGGGAAAAGGTACATCCCACTTGGGTCCTAAAATAAATTTATTAATTCTCAGTTGATCAGTGATTATAGGTTTTTGTACTAGAATGGGCTCATCACAACCCTGCCTCTAAATTTGTGTTGGTTTTCTATGGAGTGGCACCCTACATTTGACAAGATAAACCTATGATTATTAAATCATGCCTAATTTATCTAACTGAAGAAGTATGTGAATAAAATCAAGAATGACATGTTAATTAATATATATTCTGTTCTATTTATTCCCTATAAATTATTACTTGGAGTTATGAGTTGACTAATATATTATTAGAGACCTAGAAAAATGATATATCAGTTCCCTACACCTATACTAGGTTCCTTGGCCTATTAACCAAACTCAAGATCCCTCGACACTTTTACCCTAATTATCCCAAAACAATCCTCACATGGATCCTTACTCCAAACTACATCCCTAAGATAGACTCGCTTTCACACCACTCTAGCATGACCCAGCCCATAGGAATCCTACCTAGGATAGAAGTAAGTTGAGTGTGTCACCCCAAGACCATCTCTAATAGGCAAGGGGGGTGGTGACTAGAACAAAGAAGGCATATAAAATACATGGGAGACCTTACCCTAATGAACCTATACATAACCATGTATCTCAAAAATATAATATATTAGTGCAGTGGTAAAAATAGTAATCAACAATAATATAATATGCATGCGACACATGTTATCCATCCACAAAAGAATTATAAATTTAACTCCAGATAGTAGGATAAATCATATGATCCCATCATCCTAAAATAAATATAGGCCTTGAATAATAATAAAAAGGTAACTCCATGAATCTCTAACTCCTGATATGAACATCTCCAATAGCTGTATCCACAATGCGTCACTAAGCATTGACTCCACTAGGCCCACATCTATAAAAATGTATGTCATATACAAAAACACAACACATTTAGGCACGAGACCCATGAAGGGGTGATAATAATAATACCTATTATGATACATGAAAACAAATGTAAGGATAAAAGTATCAAGTCATCTCAAAAATAAAGAATGCGGGAGAAGCATATTAACTAAAGATAAACCAGATATTCTTTAAGGTTAGGGTAATCAAGGATATATTTGAATCCCAATCATCATGGATCAACTCCACTAAAGGAGTGTATTCATAAAAATGGGGATAAAAAATAATTCTTCATACTCAAAAACACCTAAATTTCCCATCTCTTGAAGATTCAACCCCATCTCTTTATAGTCGCAGTGGGTCATCCACACCTCACTTAAATGGGTATATTAGTAAAGGGGGGTACCAAACCCTATGGAGGAACCTCACCTCATTGAGAGAAGTGTGTATTAGTCAAAGGGGTTTCCCACTCCATAAATATAGGACTCACACCCCATTACAAAGGGGGATTCATACTCTATTAGTCTTATGGAGGGCCCATGCCTTTTTGAGATCAAGGGGTACCAACCCCAATTCCAAAGTACCCATAACACAGGAACTATGATCTAGATATGATATGAGTACTGAATCCATAAAAAATTTGTTAAGGACCTATGATATTATATTAGTAAGCCTCCATGGGGTTACCATATTTGTACCTACCCTAAATGCCTTTACAGAACCCTATCATCACTTATATAAATTTAAAATCTTCAAACAACCAAAAAAATTCCTTACTAGTATCTAATGAAAATTATGATTAAAACATAACATTTTATTTATAAAAACACTAAAAATGGACTATTTTTAAATTTTTATACTTAGGTGAAAAGATATAGAGAACACAAAATGTCACACAATACACAATATATACTCTTTTGGACAATGTGTGGGAACCTTAGACTAAATTTGGGTGTAAACTGTCATCATTTTACCATGTGGATTCAACCTGCATAGAATTCCTGCTAATGTGACATCGAATTTCGGTTGTGTGCTTTATGCAACCATATACCCTAGAAACCTAATTCATATTATTTACTAATACACAAAATTCCCCCTTTAATATACATGATGTGTTTAGTCAAGGTGATAGTCAGGAATTTACTCAATCTAACCTAGGGTTGTGTAACCTAGTAATACATGGTGTGTGATTTGATCCTATAAATAGTTTCATATTCATTACTATAGTGAATACATATCCACCAGTAAATGATAGGACAGTGTGCATGTAAATAATTCATACCCTATCCACAAATAAAAACTAAACATGATGTGTTCTCATTGAATAAATGTCATGTAGTCACATTAATTTCCAAATCTAATTTTCCCCCTATATTTCATGGTCTCCATAGCCTTTTTAATTACCATTCCTTCCTGACACAATTTTTCATAGCCTGATACCTCCACCACACCTCTTACGATCATCCACACCACTTCATATCATTTTGTTCACCTTTGGGTTGATCCATGATTTCCAAAACTATCTCCCATCAAACCCATGCCCAAATATTCACTCTAGGTTCTTACATCATGATCCTCCCAACATCATGTTTCTCAAGAGACCACCCCCCCCCCCTCCATCACCACTTTCATAACTAATTGGTGCCTATTTAACTCATTTCCAATAATTCACCATCTCAGGTGACCATTATCAAACCATTGACTCTTTTGAAGGTTGGTAGTGACTATTAGTCATGAGAAAGGGGCAATGCCTACAGGAAATTAATTCCTATAAGGACTATGGGCCATGTAATACTTACGTCTATGGGCCTTGTAAGGGTTCCAAATCACCCCTTGAATGGTGGATTATCAAAAATCAATAAAAAATGAAGGTCTTTGGGCCATTGGAGGGGGAGAATGGAATAACTATAGTGATTAATGATCAATTGGATTTCCATTCTTTCTATTTCACAATATGTTGAATGCAATTCATATAAGAATAAAAATAATCATCACATAAAAATAATCCTAATATCTGATAAAATGAGAAGAATATAAATAAAGAATAGATAATTGAAGAGCATTAAATTAAAAAACACAATAATTATCAAAATTCATAGAATAAATCAATAATTAGGAAAATATGATTTATTAAATGAATAACAAGATGAAAAAAATAAGAATAAATCCCTTCCTCATAGAAAAATTTCACCAAATATTCAAAATCCAAATCTTGATCTATGAGCACTAATGCCTAAATGAAGAACAGAATTAATAAACCTTATCCTAGAGTTTCTTATGGTGATTATGGAAAATCCTTTCAAAAGACGATTTCTAATCTATTTAAAACCTTGTTTTAGGTCAACTGATAGTATATTTAAATACCTAAATAATATTGGTCATGTACCAGAAGCCCAAACATATAAATTATATCTCTTATTGGTAAAACACTCTAGTTTGAACATATCCATGGTGTCAAAATTTCTATTCAAGGATCCATTTAGAATATTTTAATTTTTTGAATGTGCATAGATAAAAATATTATTAAAAATACTAGTGTTTTTCAAATACTTGTAATGATTTTAAAAAATAATCAGCTTCATGACCACCTTTATGAATATTATTTAAAACATTCGAATGTTCCAAAATATAAAAAAATGAGCCATTAAAATATAAATTCATACCCTTGTAACTATATTTGTAATATATTTCACTAAATAAATTAATATTTTATTCTTAAATCCCCTATGATAATTAGTCAATTCACTACAGGTTTTATAGACTACCTCTTAAGGTGTTCTCCTCTATAGAGGTCAGTTAAATTCTATAAAATAATCAAAAAATGAGAAAATTAGGTTTGAAAACTCTTATATCCATAAGAGAATCATTTACCATAAGTATCCTTAAAAATAATCATCAATACCAGATTAAAATGATCTCAAATGATGGTTTTGTAAAGACAATACACACTAGTGTTCTACTATTACACCTAGAAGTCATTATCCATAGCTTAGTAATTTATTCCCAGACTATTCATTCCAATTTGACCCTTAAGGGAACTCCCTAATAGATGAATATCCTTTATACATTCCTTAAACCCATACTAAAATCCTTAATATCATCTCATTATACATGGTTACCTATATAGAACCATATTAAGGATAATTAGTTAATGATCACTTTCTATTCCAAGGGTTTCTAAATAAACATAAAAACAACTATAACCCATTATATGAATATTTCTTACAAATTCTCATTTCATGTGGGATTTAGGGATACATATCTAGAATATAAACTACAACATTACTTAAAGATAAGGTTATATTAACCTTCCACTACATATAATTTTAAGTAAATGAGTTTGGGTTACCATAACCCAAATAAAAACACATTTTTATAGGTATTTTAAACTCATTTTTACCTCAAAAAATAAATATTATAGTTTTACCCAATATCTAGGGGTTCATCTTATTTCATCATCTTTGATTTGATATTTTATGGTGCTAAAATGGATGCTCAAGTAAAAATTTATGGTCATTTGAGGTTAATTCTTTTGTTTGAACTTATTTTATGATCTCATACTTTTATAAGGACTTTAATGTTTCTTTATGATAGAAATTTTGGAATCAAAGGAGGGTATTTTTCAATATGCATGGTTAGTGAGAATGGTTTCAAACCCATTATCCTAATCATCTGAAGCTATTGTATCCCTTTTCAATATGCATGGTTAGTGATCATGGTTTCAAAACTATGATATGACAATAATCATTTAAATTTACTAAACCCATTTTCAAGGGAAATAAAATTATAAAACTTTTCTAAAAACCATTCAATGGTTGTTAAAAACCATAAAACTACTGGAAAAAAGCTTGGTTGATGCATACTTTTCATAATTAACAACCCAACCACACTCAAGACCCATAAAAAACTTAAAAATATCTTTTTATGGAATTATCAAACCTTCAAAATTAATTTAAAAAAAATACACATTTACACATTATAATTTTCAATTTACATTTCTGTATAATATTAGAACACATTGAACCTTCAATATTAGGGGTTGTACTCCAAATCTAAGCTCCCTCTTCAATTTTTTAGCTTAATTGATTTATGTACATCTATAACCCATGTCTCTACATTCCAAACATAGGAAATATACACTAAAATGGAAAAAATTCAAAATCATCCAAAACTACTCAAATTTCAGTTTCAAAAAATATTTATTTCAACTAAAATTAATAGTTAAACAAGTTACTGAAAAAAAATTCAACTTGAATACCTTCAATATTAATGTAATAACACAATTCAACTTAATAATCTAATCTAAAACCAATATTTATTCAAATATGTGCATGGTAATTTTTAAATAATTTAAAATCCATTTAATTTAAATATATCATTGTCTCAAAATCCATCAAAAACATTTCAATCCATCCAAAACACTACCATGGGACTTAATAATTTATATAATAAATCCATAATTTTTGAAATTAGACTAATAAGACAACCATTACCAGTTTAGTTAAAATAATATATAAAACCACATTTTAAAAAATGTCATTTTAATTTTACCAATATTTTAAAACATATCATTATTCTAAAATCATATAAATTAATTTTGTTCCAAAATAACATCTAAACTCTTTTAAACTAATATCATATAATTTTGATCTTATGTTTTTTAAAATTATATATTTTCCAAAATATTATTATCTCAATATGCCACTTAAATTTTAATTAAAATTATTTTAAAAACAATATTTAAAATTATTTGAAATCAAATAAAACACAACCCAATCCTAGAAACTAAAAGTTTTTCTAAAATTACACTTCCATTTTAAAACCATCATGGTTGAATTTTTACTGATTTTATAAAAAAACAATTCCATATGTGTAGTTTCATTTCAAAAAACATGATTCAAAATAAACCCTCATTCATGAAAAATCTTTTAAAAACTATTTTTTTATCTAATATATGTTTTAAAAATATTTCATTTTTATAACATTTTTCCAAAACTATAATGAATAATGAATTAATCTATATTCCTAATTTTATGTAAATCCATTTCCATAAATCCATTTCCTTCAAAACGTTTAAAACATAAAAATTATAGTGAAACCATATTTAATACTATTTAAAAAGGGTATTCACCAATTTAAATAACCAAAAAAATTGTACTTTCAAAACATAATATCAAATAATCCATGAAAAGATTTAAATTTAAAAAATAAAATTTAAAACTATAACCAAAATCATAAAATTTAAATAACTATGACATGTTTATTAAAAAATATCAAAAATATTTACCACATATGTAAACTTAAAAACATTTATAAATGAAACTTCACATAGAAAAAACACAAAAAACACATTCCTATAAGATAAATTGGGTTTATTTTATTCAAGAAATTTCAAATGAAAACACCTAAAAATATAATGAAATGATAAACATGTCTCATAAAATGTTATATCCTTTAGAATAATAATTTTCGAGAAAGTTTAAAATGGTTTAATCTAATTCCTACCAAATATTGATAAAAATATATATTTTTTAAAATGGATACATCATAAAATAAACACACTGACTATAAAGTGGATCTAAAAAACCTACCGATTAGGTTGAAACTAAAATTAACCATTTAACCTAGGTTATATGGTTCTTTATTTACTTTAAAATTAGATCATGTTATGTGAATTTAATAGAGTTCTAATATATCGCTAAGACACTACCGCAATAACAAAAATAAAATTCAAAAATTTATAATTAGTCCAATAAGTAGGACTATCTAAAATAATTAAACTTCAAAAAACCCTTATCGAGTTCTATTAACATTTGAATGTTGATCCAATGAATTATAAATGTCTCATTATTTTGAACATAAGATTCCAAATTCCTCTTTAAAATTCATTAAGGTTTTTATCCAAACATAATTCCATCAAAACATTAAATTCATAATTAACTAGTTTAAATAACTCATTTTAACCTAAATTAGATTTACTAATTATTATAAAGCAAGTTGGAATTAAGTACATCATTTTTTTAATTTCAATAAAAAATATAATGAATAAGAAATAATAATAATAGTCAAATTCATATCTTTTATAATTATAATTCATAAAAAAACTAGTTATTATAAAATATATATAAATTTCAATATAACCCCTATCTTGGGTATTTTTTTCAATTTAAAAATATTTAGCTTCTTCTTCTTTAATTACATATAATAATGGAAGGATTTAAGCTTACTTGATTTAAATAAATATTTTAAATAAATTCTAAAATACAAAAAAACCAATTACAATCAAATCACTTAAGATAAACCTATATATAATTTTATATTAATACTTTTTAAAAGTGTTTAAATAGGATTATCATGCAAAATGATTTTATTTAAAATAATCATACAATAATAAATCCTTTTTTATTAAACAAAAAATATATTTCCCATTTTCATTTCATGAAAAATATATTTTATGAAAAATCAAAATTTCGAAAACAATTTTATTTCATTAAAAATGTTCAAAAAATATATCATAAACATTCATGCATATATTCAATGCTTCCTACCATGATTCTATGTAATTAATGAGATGAAAATCACATCTTATACCTTCATGGTCACAACACCTCACCATAGAAAAAATAGAATAGAATGATCCATCATGAATTAACCAATACCTCAGATTCCCTAGAAATCCTTGGTAACTCAATTATTACAATAATGATGGTGATTTGTTAATTTTATAAGTACCTCTCAAGTTCAGACCATCATATCTCCATGTTTACTACTAAAATTTCTTATTAACCTAGATTTCATGACCCAACCCCACTAGGAACCTTTCCTAGGGTTGTATTAAAGATAATAGTAACCTATGAGGCCCACTTCTAATAAGCCTCAAGTTGGAATCTAGAATCAATGGAATAAAACATGAAAATTAAAGGTAGTATCCTCATATATTCTAGTAATGTAACAAGTTAAACAAAAAATACACACCATAATATAGATAATTCAATCTCACAATAATCCATAATTCATCATATGTCAGAAAAAATAAAATTCTACCAATATAATACTAAATATAATTCTTAAGGAGCTGCTCCACAACCAATCCCAATCTCCAAGCTAGTATTATCCAACTTGGACACCAAACTCACCCTAAATACCTAAAAAATTATATATATATATATATATATATATATATATATATATATTTATATATATATATATATATGGGTGAACATAACATGTATACTCAGTATGATCATACTCAAGACCTATCATGTAAATATGGGAGAAGCATACTGATGTATCTTTGAACAAATAGTAGAAACAATAAGAAATTATCAAGTCAACTATCACCTAGACTCAGTAAGGCTCAGTCACCAAATATCATAGTCAAAAATAGTAAAATAGTTCTGAAGAATATAATAATAAGCTACCCCATAACCACTTCCCCGCTAACTTATCTCTCTCATGCTTTATCATCAAATATCCAATTCCCCTAATCCCTTTCGCATCTATGTCGCAGCACACCATATCACATATCACAATACATATCACATATCATAGACATATCATCCTCATCATCCCAAATACATTGCCACATATCTTGTACATTAGGGTATCGTGAACATAAAGGATATCAAACTCATAGCCTCATCTAACCATGAACGACCTCCTTCATATAACATCCAATCATCAATGCCCTGTAGGGTCTACCAATACACCATATGCCTCCTAATCCAAACACTATAGTGTCTACGAACACACCATGTACCTCCTTATCCATACCTTAATGGGTCTTCCAATACACCATGTACCAATATTTATTCCAATACCTCATAGGGTCTTCTAGTTCAACAGATACTATTTTATTATGTTAATACCTACCTTGATCCATCATAACCCATACCACACCTAAAAGGAGGAAAGGGATAAGGGGAGTAATCACCCATCTATTCCCTTTCCAACCTAAATATTTCGGGAAAACACTTGAAACCCAAAATGTGGGTGTCGATAAGAATATTCAAATTAGGTGGGGTGCATATGAAATCACAATAAAATACATCATATAATAAAAGAAAAAACAACCTAACCTAGTAGGATCAACTCAAAATTTATTATCACAACCCATGAACATCACCATTATCACACACCATCACCACTTCTAACTATAACACCACAACTAGCCCCACTTCCTATAAAAATAGCCACTATAAAATGCACAATTTCACATCAATACATATCATTTATCACATTTATAGATTTACCATTATCAACTATATTACATTCAACATGTCATTAAATTTCATATTTAATGAAAAACTACTCAATAAATTACCCACATTAATTTAAACCACTACTCATTCATTTCATTCATCATTATTTTGTTACGGTAATGACTTAATTCAATTCCATCCATTCCCATTTCAATTTCATTATTACCATTTATATTTTTCTACCACTAGATGATATAGTGTTTATTCATTACATTTTGACACATATATTTTGGGGATTTATTGTTTATTTGATGCAAAAAATTGTGTCTTTTATTCATTAATTATAGAGTTGTTGTCAATTGGATATTTAAATATTAAATTTATTAATTTCCTATTTAAATGATTATTTATAAGTTTAAATAATTAATTTTATTATTATTTTAATATTCTATTTATAAATTCCATTTTTAATATTTATTTTTAGTGTTTTAATTTGTTTTAGGAGTTTAGTAAATTTAATCTTTTGTTTTTTATGTTCTTGTTAATTTATAATGATGCTGATGGAATAAACACAAACCATTAATGATGCTGATGGAATCCGATCGATTCTGTGGGTTATTGGTATGAAGATAAATTGATTTTCACCTATAGTAGATCTCATTTCAAGGTAGTTAATTTTTTCATCATTGTAGCTTTCTGCGGAATTAAATTAGGATAATGACCAGTTTGATTAATTTAGTGTGTTTTTGAATTGAGTTGAAGAATAATTGTGTTGGTGAAAAATTTTTATATGCATGTTCAAGATGAAGAAGACAATGGGTCCTCATCATTTCCCTACATGTATATTTCAAGGATAAAGAGAATTTCATGCATTATGCTTGACGTAATTCACTAGTGAGCTAAAATACTTGACTGAGCCTCTCTATTATATTTATGTTTGGTCTAATGAGGAAGATGATTTAACACCATGTAGTTTCTTACTAATATATTAAACTAAGGTTTGGTGTTCATGTGATATAGTGGTGTGATCTGGTTCATCAAAACATAGAGATAATATGATGATGTGATAAAACCATATCTATAAGTCAAACTGAATTTTTGTAGGTTCAAACTATGGTCAGGCTTCTGTTTCATGTTACCGAAAATTATGTGTTGGAGATCGACTTGTTCGTTCAGGCTTGAGATGAATCCATGTTGGTGTGTTTGGTGAATCTTCCAACACTAACCACATTAAAGATATGGGATGATAAGGATATTTATTCACTGTTTTTGGTTTAATACGATGGAAGTAAATAATAGTTGAATAAAGAAAAATAGGTTTTCCACATTCTTCTTGAGTTAGTGATGAGCAATAAAAATATGCAGGTATTAATTTATTTTGTGGGGGAATATTTAGTTGCCTGTTTATTAGATTAATAAATAATGAAATCCAACCAAGATCTTCCACCTAGACTTGGGTATCTGAGGATAATTATATATTACCTAAAAAATATAAATTCTTTATTTACTGAGATTTTAGAGGGGAGGAAAAAATAATAATTCTGAATGAGAGGGTGGGAGATAAAATACTAGGAGATTGGTGATCAGAACAAGAGCTTGGTCACTCACTTGGGAGTAGAGAACAGAGGAACCAGGAGGACAGAGGCCTATTTGGAAAATAATATTCTTTTCTTCTATTATCTATCTGATTTCTTTTTTAATAATGAGTCTATTGAATTATCTTGTTATTTCTATTTTGAACATGGGTAGTTGTTTTTTTTAATGGAATCATACTACAGCAAAATTTAATTATTTAATCTTGTTTTCTATTATTAATTTGATCATTACAATGAAAAAATAGTTCATTAATATTCTTATGTTCTTAATTATTTTTTGTTATCACAATTCTAAGGATTGATAGGTGATGATAGTGAACTGTTAATCTCTTGAATTTTTAACTGATGTTTCAAAAACTATAAAAGGTTAATATTATCGTCTCCATTTACAAAACAACACTTTCCCTTAAGTGATGATCAAGAGATCATTTCATAGGAGTGATAATTGAGATATAAAAATTCACTGAATTGAGAGATTAATGAATCTCCACTCATTATCTAAGCATTAGAATAATAGTTGTAAATAAGAGTATAATAAAAAATATTTCAAAATTCAATTCTAAACAAACTAATATCCTTGTCTTCATCAATTTCTTTTTCTCCTACTCTTTTTCCCTTCCATAACTATTTTTTCACCACTATTTCTATTTCACTTCACACAATCAGCATCACCTCTACTCATTCACTATTTTTAGTCTCTTTTTTTGTTACACAACTAAGTCTTCTCTGTAGTTTGATGCCTTCTTATTATGATACTAGTTGTTATTATGTTTTAACTTAATTAAATTTTTATGTTATTAATGATAACATGTCAATTTTTGGAACTGTTTCTTGGTAAGGCATATACAACCGACAAAAAAATAACATATAAACTATTTCTTAAAAAAATTAAAAAATAATACTGAAAATATGACTAAATTTCACTTCTGTGTGTTATTTTTAATCTGTTTGAACCTAAAATCATATTCACACAGGGGAACAAAAACTAATACCTAAAATAAACATACATTTTTCTTCCCTTAACAAGAATAAAAAGGCTAAAATGGAAAATAAAAATTTGGAAAAACAAAGTGCTACTGTGAAAAATGAAAATATAGTTTCACCTCAACTTGGGAATGATAATTCTAATATTCCTAGTCTTAGGTATTTCTAATTTCCCACTATTTCTAATAATACATTTTTTTTAAATTATCCCTTAGGTCTATAAATTATGAGATGAAATAATATTACTTCTCACTATTACCCTATTTTAGTGGATAACCCAATGAGGATTATCTTGATTTAATTAGGGGTTTTTATGATTCTACAGAACATTTACCTTTTAGGGGTTAAATGAGAATGAGATCAGGTTGGATTTATTTTGTTTTTTTAAATATTAAGGTAAGTATATGGTTATAGAATTTATATGAGGAAATGTTTTTATATATGGGACTTGTTTTTCTACTTCTATATTACTAAATTTTATCCTAGAAACACTACCACTAAAGTGAGACATAAGATCACCAATTTTATTCAATATTAGGATGAAATTTTCCACAAGGCTTGGGTTATTTGTAGGGGAGTTCTTAGACAATTTACCAATCATGAATTTTCCCCCAATCTCTTAATGGATACATTCTATAATATCCTCACTCCTTATAATAAAAATCTTGTGGATCAATTTTAATGTGGTGATTTCTCATACATAACATCTTATTAGCTCAAAAAATTCTTTAACAAACATTGAAAAAATTCCCAACACAAAAGTAAAAGGCAGATATTTATTTCATTATTTCTATGTAAATGTAATTTTTGAAGAAATTTTTTGAATCAATGAATTGTGGGAAAATTGATACATTGTGAAAAAAGGCTATGAAATTCAATTTAAGATGTGAAGAATTTGGTCATGCTGTAATGATATGATCTAGAATATTTTCAATAATTTAGGCATGATGTAATTTCTAGAGTAAAAATCAATTTAAGGTTGTGAGTTTTAGAGGACTGTATGTTTTCAAAGAATTACACCATGGGATCTTCTTTTATGCCATAATTTTTTCTATATGGTATATTTTAATTAGTTTTGAATTATTTATCTATTTAGGAAATATTTGTAATTTAAATGATGAAAATATTACTTTGTTTTTGAATAATTAAGTGGATGAATTTTCCTATGAAATTATAGAAGAATGGAAGTCTTTAATAAAGGGAAACATGGATATTTTCTCATGTAATTATAGAAGAATATTCTCTCATGAAGAATTCTGATTAAAAAAATAGAGATACTAGAATAGAAATTACTAGAATGGGAGAAATTTAAATAGTATTCCATAGATTTATTTATGAAAATTCATCTATATTATCATGATCATGAATATAGATCATATTTTTACACTAATAATTGTGTAAAATATTATTTTAATTTGTAGAGATCAAGGTGTTAACTTAGAGGAGTAATGAGTTCTTTTTATGTCGGGATAATAGTGAGTTATAATTCTTGTGAGGTCTTAAACCTTGAGTTATAGGGATTCCACTATGAATTATAAAAATATATAGTGAACTTATAGTGAATTTTAGTATAATAACACACCATGGATTATATTCTCCTTGGAAATATCTTAGTGAGGGTGATCCATGTAAAACCACTTTTGTCTCCTAGTGTATTATCACTTCATTATTCACTATGTGAGATAAAGAGTGAGATAATTTTTTCTAACCATGAAAAAAATCATTATAAGGGTATATTTTAATTTTTCCTACCCTGATTCAATATTCCATGGTATATTTCCTTGTGTAAGACTAACAAGTGGAATCAGAATGAAATGTTTAGTTTAAGGAAGTTTATCTCTTTGTAATCCATGGTAATAGTAGTAAATCAGAAATGAATTATGATATTTGATAATAACAATTTTTAGATTTGGAATAATTTGTTGAAATAGTATTTTTTATCATTAGGTATGGATATGTATGTAATATTTTAGCTTTCCATCATGGAATGGACACTTTTTAATTCAGTATAAACTTTTTGTTTTACTTTAATAGAAGTTCCTAAGGGATTAGTAGAGGTTTCAAGATATTTCAAAAAGTTTTGGGGCGCAGAGTTAAGGTTTGTTTAAAATCAATATGAGGCTGATGGTTAGTGCATGGTTTAACCAACCATGCACCTCAATCATGCAACCCAAAAAAGGAGAATAGTTTTAGAAGTCACGCAAAGGGGGCCTATAAACCATGCACCATATTAAAATTATCCCTCATTATCACAAAAAAATTTGTTGCGACTCTCCCATTTTACACTTCTTATATTTTTGTGGATCACCCTCATCCAAATTTTGATTCTAGTTCTATCTAAATCATTGGAATTCCCTCGGTGAGGATAATAGTCCATCAACTTCTTTTATGGGTTTTCTTCACCATATTTGGTGTTATATTTGTATGAGACAATATACCCGATTTTTAGGGATTTGGTCTAGTCTTTTTATTTCCCTAATTTCAACCAAAATATGAGGTCGACATCAGATGAGAAGTCTTCTATGAGTATAAGGTAGGTGATCTACTACTTTTCCCTAAAAATATCAATGTTATAACTTGTGTCATTATGTCACATGACAAACATTCCATATTTTTTCCCTAAAATGTGTAACTACTTTAATTATTCACCTAAATCTTAACCTAGATGTTCTATGAGACCCTTTTACACCATTTTAGGTTGGTGACCTCAACTCAAACCACCCCTTATGGTGGTGTTTTAAATTCCCATGACAGTTGTACTTTTCCTAAATAACCAAATCACCCCTTAGGGTATGTTTGTCTTGTCCCTTACTAGTGGTTTATCTTAATTTAATTAATTTAATTATTAAATAGTATTCATACTTCAATTTACCTTATGATTAATTATCTCTTATACTTGACTAATTCTATAGACCATGCTCACACTTTTAAAGGTGTGGCCATCCTTGAGAAATATTTGGATTACTAGCCTGAAATTCCTTGAGAAAACACATAGGATTCCACCTAATTAATTGATTCAATTTCCAAGGGGTACACCCAACATAAATTCATAAAATATCATATATTCTTGAATGTCTCATCCTGGCACCAATGATTCACTTTAAATCACTACAAAATTAGAATTTTAGGGATGATCTCCCAAGATTTGACTTGATGTCCTCAAACACAGAATTCCTTGGACTATCTCCTTGAATTACAGTAAATTATATATCATTATTACTTTACAATTTATCCTTGGGATTAGTTATAAACCCTTAGAAGTGTAATACCAATGGTCCACCCCTTTAATTACACTTAGAACCAAATATCCAAACATCACAGTTGATCACCGTGGGTTGGATTGACTTCTAAAAGTCAAGAAATTCATGGTATTTACATGGATTACTTGTGATTATTATTCTATGATTCATTGGATATGTGCCTTAGGTCCATATAAAAATTAAAAAGTTATATACTCAGAGAAATTTGTCTTATGTTTAAGCAGGTGGTGTCCGTCAGGTATCCAATGAGGAGACGAAGCCGAATATGGTTTATATTTACTTATCGCTTTTAATAATTATACTTGAACACTATTTAATATTATATTCACATACTATATTTTCATTAGACACCATTTTTTGTGGCCTTCTAAGTTTTACTCACAACTATCCAAGAAAACGCTCGGTACCCTAGCAGATTTTATGGATGCAATTAAGGATAAAGGGAATCACCGAGTGATGGATGCTTGATTTCCTTTTAGGATGGGAGCATATAAGAAGAGGACTAAGCCAGTGCTCATGACGCTCATAGGGATAGTTTTTTTGGAATTTTTTTTCATTTTTCTAAACTTTACTATTTTTATATCTATTATCATGTCTATCTTGTTTCATAATTTTGTATCATTATTACATCATCCTCATATAGTATTGATTACTAATTTATTTATGTTATTATTATCTAGATAGTTTCCACTACCTTACTATTTTCACTACTTTATTTACTATTTTATTATACTCTGATAATGAGGGTATAGTCTTCTTATCATACCACCATACATCCTCACTAATAGTCAGTAGCTTTTGGCTTATGAGGAGGCACGCTTGAGGCCTTTTGGCCAACCATATCAGTCACTGGACCATGAACTGGACCTGGGACATCACAAAGTATTATCACAACTTCTTTTTTCCTTTGTCTTATTATTTTTGGGTAGGTAGACAGGATACTAGTAAGTGTTGTAACTTGGTAATGTGCATGTTCTTGGGAGTAACTAACTGACATGCGGTAAAAAATCCAAGTTTCTAGGGATATGAATTGTTATTTTGGATTTCACCTTTTAGAGTTGTACTCTTTTAAATTTTGGGTGATTCACATTCTTTAAAATATTTGGTTTTAAATATTTTTACACTTTGTTAAATATAGAAATGGAGAATTCTATCATGTATCATCATAAGAACGTAGGGATTTATATATCATGCATATGTCATGCCATTCATATCTCATTTCCAGTTTTTATTGATTCTTATTTTATGTGTATTGATTAATATCTTAGAAATTCCAACATTTCTTATAGGAAAATAAGATAAAAATTGGTTACTTAAAGTGTTTGCATCAACCTAAATGGTGTTTTCCCACATAGCTTGATGATGGAACCTTACCTAACAAATTTTTACATAGTTTAAGCTATAGAACCTTGGTTACATAAGATAGAAATTTTATTTGGTTACAATTAAATGTACTTCCAATTGAAATTTATATTTTTATACCTATATAAATTGGTAATAGTAATTTGTATAATTGAACCATCATATATGGACTTGTTAAATTCTAAGACCATATGTAAAAGTATGGTTTTAGTTAAATGGAATTCAAATTTTAACTTATAAATTTTATGTATTTATAACTTGGGAATGGAAATCTGTAGAATTGAACCATTATATAAAAGTTTCTAAGTTTAAATTACTAATATTGAAAAACAATTGTTAAATAAGGATTCCAATTGAAACTTGAATAGTTTTTTCCTCTATAACTTGGAATTAACACCCTATATAACTGAACCTTTACTAATAAGACTTGATTCTCACCTTATAACCTGAATTTATAATCATGTAGTTTAGTAAGTGTATCTCTTACAGTGGGACCTTGTACCTATCTTGTTTCCCAACTTTTAGTGTCTTCTTTAATGTATCATTTTTTGAGATGTGTACATGGAATTTTAGATATATTCCCCCATATCAACCTCAGGTTGAGTTCTGCAAAAGTGAAAATGACCATACACCAGAGGTGGTGGGAACTAAACCACCTGTAGTTCCACCTGCGACACCTCCCATAGTACCACCTATTGTTCATGGATTGGGAATTGATTCTCATCTATGAGAGGGTTTTCTATATCAAGTGTAGTGTAGTATATGGAGGTCACTATATGACCTACACCAACTCTTAATAAGTCAAACAATGAATTATAGAAGTATGATCCAGTTACCTTTTCAAGGGAAGGTTATCCTTGGGATGTAGAGTTTCAGTTAGAGGATATGCTTATGATATTTGAGATTCTAGAGATGCCTCTAGAATGGAGGGTGAATCTCACATCTTATGTGTTTTGTGGAACTACCAAGAGATGGTGGGACATTCTTACATAGGGATATCAAGATTTAGGTATAGTATGGAGGGACTTCAAAACTACTTTCTATGACTATTTTTTCCAAGAAATGTTGAGATTTGACCGAGCAAGGGAGTCCATGCATCTAGAATAGAATATTATATTTGTCATGGATTACTCAACTCAGTTCAATAAGAACTAGTTATTTTCACCCACTCTTGTGGGTGATGAGTTGTACAAGGAAATATGTTCTGAGGATGGGCTCAGGTATTCATATGATCCTAGGTGAATATCTACTAACTGACTATCATCTCTAAGATGGTGAACTAGACCCTTATCTTTGAGTGTAATATGAGTGAAGCTAAAGGTATAGGGCATGGTGTTTCAGCTTCTATGACAGGTAGTGCATCATCCAATGTGAATCACCTTGAGATTTTTCATGATGGAAGTATAAATTGGATTGTATGCACTGGATATTATTTGGTTTTCTATCAATGTGGAAGGTAGGGTCACATGATGCCCCAATGTAGTAGAGACCCAGTATAGTGTTGAGTTTACAGTAGAATGGTCCATCTCTAGATATTTTTTAGGACCATTCCACCTATGTCTATTGAGAGATTATCTACACTAGCTTTAGATTCTAAAGTGATATTTATGGATCCATTCTAGGAAAGAAGCTAGAGTACCACTAGCTATTTAGTCCAAGGAGGTGGTTGAGGTTGAGGAATCCAAATATAGGTTATATATAACCAATAGAGTGGACATGCATAGGGAAGTTAGGCTATAGATCATGCTCATGGATATGACCAATTATATGTAGTATAGTCTACACCTAAGGAGAAAAGTGTCATTCCATATACAGTATGAGGTATGATCTTTGTATCCTCATATTTAGTATCTTATTTGTTTGACATAGGTTCTTAACACACATTTATATATTCTTCTTTAATTGGAAATCTTGGTATTGATATTTAATTCTTTTTTTGTGGTGATGTCTCTTGAAACTCTGTTGGGAATACGGCCAAAGAGTGTTCATTGATGCAAGGAGTGTCCTCTTAAGATACAAGACTACCATTTCTTATGAAATATTTTCTTCTTCAAGATGATAGGATTTGACATAATTCCCAAGATGGAATGGTTAGTACATTTTCATTCCCATATTTATTTTTATCATTAGGGGTGTCTTTCTCATCACCTAAGGGTGCTGGCTATGTGGATAATATAATATCTTGGCAGATCGATCTAGAACTGAGCATTATGGGAAAGTCAAAGTGCCAACCCATATTTCTAACCTTTATCTTGATGATCAAATAGTATGGAAGGTTGTATTTCCTCTAATGGTGGAACAATTTATTGATGTATTCCCTGATGAATTTTTTGGGACACCTCCTGAGAGATAGGTAGATTTCACCATTGAGATTATTCTAGGAGTAGAACCTATATATGTTCCTCTATGCAAGATTTTTTCTACTGATCTTTAGAAAATAAAGAGTTAGTTTGAGTAAATGGAATCAAAAGGGTTTATATGAACCAGTACTTATCCTTAGAGTTCATCTATCCTTTTCTCCAAGAAGGAAAATAGCATCTGAAGGCTATGTATGGATTAAAAATGGTTGAATAGACTTATAGTTAAGAACCAGTACCCACTTCCTTCTATATAAAATCTCTTAGACAGACTCAATGGATATGATGTATTCTCAAAGATTGATTTGAGATCATGCTATCATCATGTGTGATTTAGGACCTTAGATATACCATGTACAGATTTCTGAAGTAGGTATGGCTTGTATGATTATTTGGTTAATTTTTTCAATCTAACAAATTCACCTACTGTTTTTAAAGCCTTGATGAAGCAGGTTTTCCACCAATACCTATTTTCTTTTTTTGTTGTTTTTTGGATTATATCTTTGTAGACTCTGAAACTAGATACAATCATGATAAACATATTGACATCATATTGAGAACATTATGAGAGAACTAGTTATATTCTAAGCTCACTAATCATCACTTTTGTATTGATAAATTTCACTTCTAAGGTCACATTATATCACAATCAGGGGTATCTATGAATCCATAGAAGGTGATGGATAGTATTTATTAGGAGAATCAAAATAATTTTTTTGATATATGAAGGTTCTTGGGGCTATATGGTTACTATTTATTCTTTATAAAAATATTTTCACACCTTAAAAAACCTCTTATTTGATTGAACATGAAGGGTGTGAAGTTCACATGGTCTGAAGCATATGAGAAGACCTTTCAAGAGTTAAAAGGAAGGTTGACCTTAGTGTTGATACTGATTCTAACTAAGCCTGGAAGATCCTATATAGTATTTTTTTTACATGTTTGGCATCATACTAAGAGTTTTTTTGATTCAATGGTCATGTATTATGAGTCTTGTTAGTTGAGTTTTCACAATCATAATTACCCGATGCATGATCTCGAGTTAGCAGTTGTTTTCCATGCCTTGCATTGCTAGAGACATTACCTGTTTAGGGAAAAATTTATGGTATATATGGACTATAATAGCCTCAAATACATATTCTATCAATGAAAATTAAACCACTGAAAAATGATATTGTTTGAATATATTTAGTCTTTCAACTTTGATCTTGCATACATTCTTGGTAAAGGAAATATGGTTGTTGATGCTCTAAGTCAAAATACTCAGACTCAAGCTATTCATGAAGCTATTAATAAATTTTAGTTAATGGATATTCTTTCTGAAATTCAACTAAAATTTTAATAATGTCACAAAAAACCTATCCACACTACTTTATCAATGGATTTTTCACTTCTATATTGAGTGAAGAGGAGGAAAATTTAGATCTTGAAGGATTAGTCATAAGGGAAATTTTTTCTAGTGTAGAACCATTTCATGGTTGGGTTTTTGATGAGGATAAGATCCTATATATATATGGGCATGTTTATGTTCCTACAGATATGATAGAGGAACTGATATGATAATACAATCCATCTAAATGGTTTGTACACCCCTGACTCACTAAGTTGTATAGTGACATGTTCCACCAGTACTAGTGTCCTTAGATGAAAACATGGTTCATAGGACTTATCACATGTTGTTCCACCAGTCAAGAAGTGAAAGAGGAAAACTTGTAGCTTGATGGACTATTAAAGCCTTTACATATCTAGAAATAAAAATGGTATGATGTCACTAGGGATTTTATGATGGTGTTACCAAAGAAATCTAGAGGTAGTGATGTCATATGGGTGATTATGGATAGCCTGATGAATGTCACCCACTTCTTGCCTATTGGGAAGACCTTATTAATGGATGATAATGGGAGGATATATTTCTGATTGATCATACGCATCTATGGGATTCCATGTACCGTTGTATTATATAGGGCCACTCAATTTACTTCTCATTTTTTATAGGATTTGTAGAAGGATCTTGGTTCTAAATTACTTCTAAGTACATCATACCACCCTTAGACTGGAGGTTTTTTCAATCACACTATATATGTACTAGATGAAATTCTGTAAGCATGTTTCCTTGATTTTGGAGGCTCTTGGGAAAATAACTTTCCTCTTATTTAATTTTCCTATAATAAGAGTTTTTAAGAAACTATTCAGATGGATCCTCATGAGGCACTCTATGATAGTTTATTAATTCACTTCTATAATGGATAATGGTATGGGAGTCAGTGTTATTGGGACTGCATCTCAATTAGTAAACATTAGAACTATTACAATTGATCAAGAAACATATGGATATAGATCATTCTAGGCAGAATTCATATGTCAATCATCATCCTTGGCCTTTGGAGTTTGAGAAGTTATTCTTGTGAGTTTTTCATGGATTGGGTCACTGAAAGATTTAGAGTCAAGGTAATTTGGTACCTAAATTCATCATTCCTTTCAATATCTTGAAGAGAGTCAGGATAGTAGCATATCGTATAGATCTTCTTCAATGGTACAGAGCTATGCATGATGTCTTCCATGTTTATAAGCTCAGGAATTATTACTCTAACCCATATCATTCCTTTTATCCTAAGGAAGTAGAGTTTGAGGTTGATTATTTTATTGAGGAGTATCAATTTTGTATCATTGATCGTAGTATGAAGACTCTTTGAGGTAGGATGGTTCCTCTAGTTCAAGTGATACAGAAGCATAGTTTTATATAAGAGGAGACATGGAACAAGATTATAATGTATATGCTTAATGGAAAGTGTAGTTATCAGATAAATTTCATCCACCCTTGAAACGGAAACTCATATATGAGTTATCTTAAGGAGGGGAGGTTATAAGATCCTGGTTTTCTATTGAGGTACAGACCATTTTTAATTTAATATAAATATTTTTTACTTTACTGGAAGTTTTAAAGGGATTAGTGGAGATTCTAAGATATTATTGGGAAGTTCCATGGCCTAGAGTTAGGGTTTATATAAAAATAGGATGAGGTGCATGGTTATTTCATGGTTTGGTCAACTGTGAACCTCAATCATGTAAATTAGAAAATGGAGGATCCTAGTTTTAGAAACCATTTTAAGGGGGACTATAAACTATACACCATATTAAAATATAGTAAATAACCATTTCCTATCCTTTAATTTAAAACTAAAATCATTTTTCCTCCTCCATCATTTGCATAGAAGTAGCTATCATGGATCTCCCTTTTCCCTATTCCTAACTCTTGGTGGATATCCCTTATCCAAAAATTGATTCGAGTTTCTTCTAAAGAATTGGAAAACCCTTGGCAATCCTAACATTGTGTCACATTCTCTCTCATTTTTCTTTTATAAATTTTTTGTTATCTACATGTAAGATAATATACCCAATTTTCAAGGTTTTTGTTTGGTATTTTTATTTTTATCCTTTCATCTCAAATTTGTGGTCAATATCAGATGAGTAGTATTCTAAGGGGGTAAGGTAGGTAGTTTATTACTTTTCTATAAAATTATCAATGTTATAGCTTGTGTCGGTGTTCCGCACACCATATTTTCCATGAATTTCCCCTAAAATGTTTAAATCCTTTAATTAGTTACCTAGACCTAGTCCTAGATATTCCATGAGACCCTTTAACAATGTTGGAGGTTAATTACCACAACTCAAACCACCCCTTAGGATGTTTGTTTAAATTACCATGTCAATTGTACTTTTCCAAAAAAAAACAAGCCACCCCTTATGTTGTGTTTAGATTCTCACTTTATAGTGGTATTCCCTAATTGAATTAGTTAAATTGTTAAATGGAATGTATACTTCACATGACCTTGTGATTAATTACCTCTTATTATTGACTGCTATAATGGACCTTTCTCACACTGTTAAAGGTGGTTACTTCCTTGAGAAAGACTTGGAATCCCAACTTGGAATGACTTGAGAAAACTCATAGTAAGCCACCTAATTCATTGATGAGAATTGTATATGGTACATCAAAATTGGATTCAGTAAATTTATTATATTCATGAATCCTTTAACCTAACACTAATGATTCAACTGAAATAAATGTAAAATTAGAATTCCAAGAATGATCCCCTGGGATTCGTCTTGATGTCCTTGAACACCGAATGACTTAGATTATCTCCTTATATTCCAATCACATCGATCCCGATATGACCATGGACTTGATCTTCATGCTTGGTTAGAAACCCTTATGAGTGGAATACCAAGGGTTCACCCCATGGATTACACTCAAAACAAAATATCCAAACATAATTATTGATCCCTATAGGTTGGATTGACTTTAAAAATTCAATAAATCTATGGAATTTCCACTAATTCATTGTGAATATTATTCTTGGATTGCATGGATATGTGTATCAGATCCTTGGAAAAATTAAAATGATATGTGATCAGAGACATCTAACCTAGGTTAAAGTAGGTAGGGTCGGTTGGGTGTCCCATGAGGAGGCAGTGCCCGACATGGTTTCTATTTACTTACCACTTTTATTTATTATACCTTCACACTATTATATCTTATATTTAAATACTATATTTTCATTAGACACCATTGGTGGTGACCTACTGATTTGTACTCACACCCTTTTCAGTCTGTTGTATAGTATCTTAGAAGGTTTCATAGATGCTGGTAAGATTAAAGGGAATTTCCCAATAATAGACACTTTACATTCCTTTTAGGATGCGATCTTGGGATTATATGACCAATCCAATGCTTGAGATGATCATAGGGATAGTTTTTTTAGAATTTTATTTACTTTTGTTTATACTGTATAGTTTGTATGTCAACTACCATGTCTCTCCTACTTTAGATTTTTGTATCATCATGACATCATCCTCAAATATTTTTTATTATTTATTTATGTTTATTTTTATTATCTAGATTGTTTATTTCTTCTAATTTATTTACCATTGTGGTGAACTATGATAAAGAGGGTGTAGTCTCCACACCATACCACCATACACCCTCACTGCTAGTCAGTAGCCTCTGGAATATGGGGAGTCACACTTGAGGCCTTTTGGCCAATCGGACTGGTCACTTATCCATGAACTAGGCCCAAGACATCAAAATGTACACAACTTTATTTCAAGTAATTATGGTCAATATGGAAAGTGGATATTTATTGAAAAGGGGTCATACAGAATTGGATGATGATAACAAATGAATCAATGTGTTGGGGTATTTTTCTAACACAATATACATAAAGGTGATGTCATTTAAATCCTAAAATGTTATGCAAAATAATTTGATTAATATTTATAAAGGTGAGATAAAAAAACATCTGGTGTTGTAGAAAAAATATAATGATTTGAGGATGAACCCAAATGAATCCATTGATGAATTATTTGATTAGTTTAATATAGTTGTATGAGACATACACATACATGGAGAAACCCATAATGGTTTCAAAATCAGGAAGTGAATTTTGAGAATATTTTTAATACATTTTAGCCAAAAGGTTTCATTAATTTAGGAAAAAGATACAAATTAAGTTTCATTGTCTAGTATTCATAAAATTATAATTAAATATGATATAAATATTAATATGGGAGATCCAGTTCAAAATAATAACTCTCAATAAGTGGAATTTAAGGTAATGAAGAAGATTCAGTTGAGGTTGATCCTGAAGAAAAGTAGGTTGACAACATGATGGAATTACATTCCTTAAATATGGAATAGTGAAATATAAAGTTCAAAGGGAATATTTCACTCACATAATTTTGATGTGAAAGGTTGGGAACAATGTTGTAAAGTGTCTTAAGGATATAAATAGAAAGAGGAGTACCAAGAATAATTTCTTTAAGAATAAAAACTTTCCTTCATAAGAAAAAACATCATAAAATAAATATTAAGCATGAATGTTCAAATACCTAGTTTCATCACTGTATTTTTTCCCAAAGAAATTCCTCGGGATAGTTAGTCATGACCATAAGTATTAGAGATCATATTGATAAGTTAAAGAGGAGGGAAAATGATAGAGGGATAGATTAAGAGAGAAACAATATCACTAAAATTAAAATATGAAATGAGATTATAGAATGAAAATAAAATTAAACTAAAATATAGTATAACTTTATCCATATCTTTAGTGTATAGAATGATCCATTAAAATTTTATGGAAGTACAAATATATAGATATAGGGGTAGCTTATTTTCACTCTAGATTTTTTCTCTGAATTATTTTTCATGGTAGAAATATTAAAGGGTTAAAATAGAAAAAAAAATATTTTCTAATGTTGTACCCCTATTTATTTTTTGTGAAACCACCAAATTTCAAAATCATAGACCACTTATAGCATGGGTTATGACCGATTTACTCCAAAAAAAACTTTCTATATTGGCTAACTACTTGTATTCTAATACACCAAGTTCCCAAGAATTTATTTCCTTGAAATAGGAATAATAATGCATTTTCATAGTTAAAAAATGTTCTACATACTATTTTATATCTTCATGTGAATTTTCAGCTCATTTAGGTTGTTAATTTGTGAGATATTGGCCCATCTTCAAAATTTTCATGATTTGGGAGCAGATTCCAAGACCTAATTTATAAGATTGATTTGGACCTCAAAATTTTTTATTCAACTTAAGGTTCAGTTGAATGAAATGAATCCCAATAAAAATAGAATCATGAAAAAAATTAATTTTTCAATTTTTATTAGTGTAAATAAAATTTCATCAAAATTACAAAACTAACTTAAAATAATAAAAATTTCAAAAATATTCCATATTCATGATTAAGATCAAAATACTACTAAAAAAATAAAAAATGACAATTTATCTTAAAATATTAAATTGTTGGGATTAAAAAACTAAAAATAAAAGTATATTTATTAAAAATATTGTCTCTATTAAATCCCTCACATTTAAACATTTCACTTCAAGGAAATCATCTATACTAAGTTTAAAATAAAACTCCCAAATCATAAATTATAACCCTACTTAATTATCACATTAAAGTAAAGTATCATGCCTCCTAAATGGATTAAAACTATCAAAGTCCTCACAAATCATTAAAATTAATTCAATAACTTATTAATATTCATGTGTATGTTATACCTACCTCCCTGAAAAAATATTTCTCTCTGCACTTAAGGATTTTATTTAATGTGGAGTTTTTCTCATTCTTAATAACATGTGTGGTTTATATATTCTTGCTATAATCCTAGTATCTCTACTTAAAAAAGACCCAATTGAGTTAATCATGAGTTTTTCTACATGGGTTGTTCTGATACTGAGTTTTGGAAGGTTTTAAATGTAAAAAAATTAGAGTTAGGATGAGGATCATTAATCTCTAAAGTGAAGTAAATTAATGAAAAGAGTTTTTCTCAAGAATGGTGTGCACCTCAATTAGTTGGAAAATGAATCACCTCCAAACACCCCTTTATTTCCTTGGGTAGTTCATAACTTTGAATTTAAGAATCAATGATAAATTTATTCCTTATTTCCCCCCATTTATAGTATTGTTTCATCTTTAATTAAAATCTATTATTTCTCTTCATAATCATATTTTTTTGGAAGAGAGAGTTATATTTTGAACTTCAAATATTAGTGAACTCCTGACCCATATTTGTAATTATATATATGGTCATACATCCATCCTAAAATCATTAAATTTATTTTAAAAAAGTAGCAATAAATATAGAAATACTTTTTTCATTTCTTCTCAAATAAATTATTTTAATCATCACAACACAACCAAAGTACACCCTCCCCCCCCCTCACATACACTTGAGTTCAATAACAATAATGAATTTAATAAATAGAGTATGTAGTAAAGGGATAAATGGATTATAATGTTGATACCTTAAAAATAATTTCATGGATACTTAGGGATTAATAAATTTCATATGTAATGGTAGTCTAAAATAATAATTGAATGTAAAAAAATTCAAAGTGGTTCTATAATCATACATGACATATTCCATGAACTCTAATAGCTTTATAAAATAGAAAATAGTAGGGTTGAGATCTAAAAAAATGTCTCTAGGATCTCAAGAAAAATAAAAATGTTAAGAATATTTCTAAAAGGTTTATAAACCTCACTGGTTGGACAAGATTTCCAATTTGGACAGCACTAGTGCACATAAGTATCAAAATCAGTCAAACTTCCTTAAATGAAAAGATTATAAATTAGGAAACAAATATATTCAAAAATAATTTAAATCTTAAAATATTCAAATAAATCCATGTGTAAAAAATAAAAATATGGTGTGAATTTTCAAAATTATTTTATTAAATCTCAAGAATCCTAAAAACACACCAAAAGAACATAAATAAAAATATGAAAAATCCAAAAAATGAAATACAAAATGGAAGAATATAAAAAATTTAAAAAAAATAGTTTGAAATACATCTCCCATACTTATTCAATTTACCACCATATTTGTAGTTCAAATAATTTCAAGAACTCTTTTCATAGAATATTTTAATTGGGAAGAAAAAAACTAAAATAAAAGGATAGACACAACCTGATTTATTTTTAAGTGGAAACCTTGAGTTAACCTCCTAGATTCTACCACACTTAACCTAAAATGAATTAAGAAAAAAACACAAGAAAAAAATAAAAAATATATAAAGGGGAAAGAAAAGGTATAAATCTTTGTTTATACCCCCAAAAAGGTGATAGGTTTCTGCTACCCATATTCAAGAAATTGCAGAATTTTATCCTCAATTCAATGGGGGTATGGTTTGATTGAGATTAGCCATCACATGTGACTTTTATTAGTGTCCATTAGAATATAATAATAATGGAGACCCCCAAATAATAGAATAAATGTCCTAACCCCCAAAAAATTATATAAGAGAGAATTTTATGTCTAGAGGGGGAGTTAAATAAAGATAAGGGTGCTCTTTGTGGACTTTTGTCGTGTCCTCCCCCATATTCTATGCAAGTTATTATAGAGGAGGTAGTCTCATCAGAACATTCTAATTAATCTCTTATTATTCTACCAATACTTTTATGTCCTCTTTCTTAACATGAAACTTCTAGGGCCTACTTAGTTGTAGATATTGTATCAAAAAAATCTGTGAAAGAGAAGTTAGTGAAAATATTAATTTGAATTTAATTAAAATAAGAATAATCAACATAAAATTATTACCCTTTCAGTAAAGCATCTTGAAAATTGATCTATTTTGGAAGGTCCAGTAAAAACTTTGTCTTGGAAGGTGAATATTTATCATCTTCTTCCAAATAAATATAGAGGTAGAGATATGTTGATTTTTCATTATCACGGATGGGAGAATCACTTACCTTTTCAGTATCTACAAAATCTAACTAATATTTATTTAATTCATGTTGATCTCCCACATATATATCAATTTTTATGCCTATTTTAGAGACCTCCTTGATTAATGGTTAAGAAAGGAAGAATGGATATATATTGAATTTCTTCTAGGCCTCCTTGGGTTCTTCAACTTGAAAAATAAGTAGAAAATTATCTTCTACTAGTGGTTATGATTCTTTCTCTAGTTTTTCTCATGATATGAATGAATATATTTAGATAGCAATTCCTTTTTTCTTTCAATTCCCTATAATGTGTCACTAATCCTTTGAAATTTTAATTAAATATCATTTTTAAAAACTTGATCTTGGTGTTCACCTGTCAGTAATCAATCCATGTAGAAATTTTTCAGTTTTCATACATTATAGAAAAAGTTTTTTTTAGATTTTTTTTAGAAAATAAAGAAAATATTTACAAAATATGAATATAAAAATTGAATGATCAACTTCTTAGATCCCTATAAATGGAACTATGTTTTTAAATTTCTGTCTTAGGGTGGTAAGAAATCTATTAATTTATTTCCTAGTACATCATAGTGGCTGACCAGGGTCACCCCCCTTGAGGAGCTTTTACGGTCTATAATTCACTACATATAATTAAATTTTTATTTTATTTTATTTTATTTTTATTTTTATGAAAGAAAATTAAATTAAATTTGGGTTTGAAATTATAGAATTAAATAATAAAAGTAAATATGGTGATGTAATGGAAAAAGAATATAGTTAAACGGAAAGGAGATAATCCTAAAAAATCACCTAGAGTAAACCTTCATTGCCTTATTATCAGTTCCAAATTTACTTAATTAACACACCGCATCATATGTGTGAGCATCATATTCTACCTTGGTCTTGAATATAAAGTGCACTCAATCGATTGTACTTTACATCCACCTCCTCAATCAAGGGATAATATTATAAGAATAAGAAGTTATTCCTTGGGAGGACAGTAGACACACAAAGTATCATTTCCCACTAAGATCCTCATTTCTTAACTCTAAGAAAATAATAAAAAATTACCATGAATGTTAAAATACTTAGGTTCATTAATAGGTTTCCCCCTTAAGAAATTCATTGGGTTAGTGACTCATGATCATGAGTATTATAGATCATAGTGATAAGACGATGGGGAGATAAAAATAGAGAGGGGTAGAATAAGAGTTAAACAAGAACAGTAAAATTAAAATATTAAATGTGACAATATAATAAAAATAAAATGAAACTACACTAAATTAGAACTTATCCAAATATTCAGTGAAGCGGCCGATTTTTATGGAAGTAAAAATTTATAGGGAGAGGGGTAACCCCTATTCACTATATAGTTTTAAAATTAATTGTTTCTCATGGTAAACATATTAAATGGGTAAATTGGAAAAAATCATCTATAAAGTTTTTATTATATTTATTTTTCCTGTAAACACCAAAATTTAGCTTTATTTTCTATGTATAGAGAAGTTATGACTGATTTTCTATGGAAAACATTTCTAGACTGGATGACTATTTGTATTCCCATAAACCAATTTCCCATGAATTTATTGCCTTTAAAAAGATAAAATAATATATGGACACTCTAATATAAAATATTACCTAGCCTATTTTATATATTCATGTGAATTTTTAGCTCATTTTGTTTCGTACTTTTTGAGATATAGAACTATCTTCAAAAAAATTTAGATCCAAGCACAAATTCCATGACCTGAATTGTGTACTTGATTTGGGCCTCAAAATATTGTATTTAGTTTTTATTTTAGTTAAATTAAATGAATCCCAAAAAACATATAAGACTAAAAAAGTAATTTTCAAATTTATATCAGTATAGAGAAAGTTATGTCTGAATTAGAAAACTAATATAAAATAACTAAAATTATAAAAATATAAAAATTTCATAATCAATCTTAAAATACTTATAAAACCATAAAATGTAAAAATTTAACTTAAAATATTAAATTAGTGGGAATAAAAGATTTAAATTATTAGTAAAATTATTAAAAATATTGTCTCTATCAAATCCCCCACACTTAAACATTACACTCCTGGGAAATCACTTATACTAAGCTCTAAAAAATAACGAATAATTGAAAACACTACTCAATTATCACATCAATGGAAAATATCATTCTTGTTACATGGATCAAAATTTCCTAAACCCTCACAAATAATAAAAATCCATGCAATCTCATGGTAATATTCATGTTCATTCCATACCTACCATCCCAAAAAAATATTTCTCACTTCACTCAAGGATTTTTTTTTTATGTTGAGTTTATACCATTATAGAGAATATTTGTGATCTCTATAGGCTTGTTATCCTCATAATATATCCACTTTAAAAATCCAAAAAATTTCTAATTATGAGGTATTCTACATGGGATGTTCTAAGGATAAGGGTTGGATAGTTTTAAATATAAAAAATAGTTGAGGCGGAATGAGGATCATTAAGCTCTAAAGTGAAGTAAATGCATGAAAATAGTTTTTCTCAATAATGGTTTTCTCCTCAATAAGATCAAACATTAATCACCAATAAACACATTTCACTTTACTTGGGTATTCCATAATTTTAAATTTCAACATCAATGATAATTTTTTTCCCTCTTTTTCCCCATTTGTATCATTGTTTCTATTTGAATTCTGATCTATAATTTCTCTTCAGAATTATATTTTTAGGAAAAATAGAGGAAAATTATGATCTTAAAGTATTGAAAAACTCTCATTAAATATTTGTAATGATATTTGGGATACCCATCCATCCTTCAATCATGAAATTTCTTCTAGTAAAGAAATAATAAATATGAAATCACTTTTTTATTTCTGCTCAAAACAATTATTCAAATTAGCATAACACAACCAAATTCCCTCTCACACTTGAGTTCAATAATAACCATGTATTTAACATATATTATATGTTATAAAGGGATAGATGTCTTGTTATTTGGATACCTAAAAAATAATTTCATGGATACTAAGAGATTAATAAAGTTAAAATGTAAAGGTAGTCCAAAATAATAGTTTAATGTAAAAAAGAATTTTCAAAGTGGTTCTGCAATCATACTTAACGCATTCTATGAACTATAACAGATTTGGAAAGAAATAAAAAAATTCGGGATCACACAATATTTCATAAGGATCTCAATAAAAAAAGAAATTTTAATAAGATTTTAAAAAGGTTTACAAACCTATTGGGTTGGGAAAGATTTTAAATTTGGACAGCACTAGAGAACATGAGTTTCAAAATCAATCAAACTTCCTTAAATGAAAATATTAGAAATCAAGAAAAAAAAATCTATTATATAATCATTTAAATCCTCATATATTCAAAAAAAAATAAATAAAAAATAATAAGATGGTTTTAATTTTCCAAATTATTCAATTCAATATCAATAATCCTAAAAACACACTAAAAATGGAAGAAAAAACATGAAATATTTTGGAAAAAATGTGAATAAAAAATTAAAGCTTACATAAAAAATTCATAAAAATAGTTTTACATACCTCCCTCACACTTATTCATTTTACTAACCTCTTTTTATTTCAAATTATTTTAATAAATATTTTCATAAAAAAATAATTAGGAAGTAAATAAAATAAATAAAAGGAGATATATGACTAGATTTATATTTAAGTGGAAGCCTTGAGTTATGTTTTTAGATTCTTCCACTTTAATCCTAAAACAAATAAAGTAAAATACATACAAAAAATAAATAAAAATGGGAAATAAAAGTTATACATATTAGTTTATACCCCCCCCCCCTCCCCCAAAGTGGGTGCTATATTTTTATTTCCCTGGGCAAGCAGTTGTAGATTTTTATGGCCAATCTGATGGTGGGTGTGGTTTCTTTGAGATAAACCATTACATGTGAATTTTCTCAATGTCCATGAGTAGACACTAAGAATAGAGACACCAAAATAATATAAAAAAATTCCCAACCCCTAAGAAATAATAAAGAGATAATATGAGGTCTAGATGGGTGGGAAAAGAATATAAGGGTGGTCCTTATTGACTGATGTGGTGTTTGTCTCCATACTATAGGAAAGTTTTTATAGAGGAGTTAGTCGCATCACCACATGTTCATCCAGATATTATTCTTCTACCAATAATTTTTTGGATCCTTCCTTAACATCAATTTCTAGGTTATTACCATTTAAAGATTTTTTATCAAAAATATTAGTAAAAGGAAAGTCGAGGAAAATCTCAATTTAAACCGAATTAAAATAAGAAGAGTCAATATAGAAGTCTTACCCTTTAAGTAAAGAAGCTTGAAACTTTATCTATTCTAGAAATTCCACTGTAAACTTTATATCAACAGGTGAATCGTTATCATATTCTTTCAAAGAGAGCAAGAGAAATATAGGTGTTGATCTTTAATTATCATGGATTGGAGATTCACCTACCTATTTGGAATATAAAAAATATTTCCAATACTCATCTAATTCATTTTGATATCCCGAATGTATATCAATGGGAATGTCTGTTTAGATACCTCCATAAGAAATGGTTTATAATGGATGAATGGATCTATATTGAATTACTTTCAGGCCTCACTTGGTTCTTCAAATTGAAAAATAATTAGATAATTCTCTTACACTACTTGTTTTAAACATTTCTATGTTTTATTGTCATGAGATGCATGAACATATTGAGCCATCCATTTAATTTTTATCTCTATGTATGGTAATGTTTTACTAATACTTTTAAACCAATAATCAAGTTCATTTTCAACCACTTGATCTTGGTGTGGCCCCTATGATTAATCGATCCATGTAAAATAATTACAGTTTTTATACATCAAAGAAAAATGGTTTTTAGTGATTTTTTAGAAATTAATGAACATATTTACAAGATATGAATATAAAAATTTAATTATAAACTTATTGGATTACCACCAAAGGATATATTTTTTTTATTCCTATCATAATGTGGTGAAAATTTTGTTAATTTATTTCCTAGTGCAGCACAGTGGCTAATAATGGTCTTCTCTCTTAAGGATATTTCATGGTCAATCACTCAATACTTCTAATTAACTTTTTATTTTATTTTTTTATTTTATACTTATGAAAGAAAATTAAAATAAATATGGGTTTGAGAATATAGAATTAAATACTAAAATTAAATATTCATATGTAAGGAAAACTTAATGAATGAAAATAGAATAAAGTTAGAAATAAAGGAGATACGCCCAAGAGAATCACCCAAAGTGAACCTTCATTGTATTATTATTAGTTTCAAATTTTATTAATGAATACACTCCATCATATGTGTAAATATTTTCTTCCTCCTTATTTTTGAATATACATTTCACTCAATCTACTACACTACACATCCACCTCCTCTATCGAGGGATAATGTTTTAGAAAGATAAATTTAATTCGTGGGTGGAAAGTAGAGACACAAAGGCTCCTTGACCACTAATATTACCATCAGTCTAACTCTAACAAAATAAAATAAAAAATTAACATTTAAACTCTTGGTTTCATCACATAATTTTTCCCCCAATAAATTCCTTAGGTAAGTTACTTGTGATCATGAGTATTAGATATCACAGTGAGAAGTGAACGGGGAGAGAAAATGGGAGAGGTGTAGGATAATAGAGAAATGAGAAAACTAAAATTAAAATATGTAATGTGATTATAGAATAAAAATAAAATGAAACTAAACAACACTATAACTTCATCCAAATATTTATTTTAGTGGTTTATCCCATTAAATTTCATGGAATTACAAATTTATTGGGATGGGGTTAGCTGATTTTCACTCTAGTTTTTTCTTTTAAAATTTTTCTCATAGAAGACAAAATAAATGGAATAATTGGAAAATTTTGTCTTATAGAAATTTTTTCCTCTATGTATTTTTCATGATACCAAAAAATTTCTAACTCATTGGTTGTTTATAACATGATTTATTACCGATTTACTCTATAAATTTTTTTTGGATAGGCTGACTGTTCATATTCCCATAAATTGAGTTGCCGTGAAATTATAGAATTTAAATAGACATAATAATGAATTGAAACAATTATAAAAAAAAATTCCTCATCATTTTTTCTCTATCCATGTGAATTTTAGTCCCATTTAGCTTAGTAATTTGTGAGATATGGTAGAATATTCAAAATTAGCCAAATATAGTAATAGATTCTGAGGCCTGATTTGTGATCTTGATTTGGGCCTCAAAATGTTGAATTGAGCTTGAATGAAATGAATACCATCAATCATAGAAGCCTAAAAAATTTTATTTCAGATCAGTTTAGAGAAATTTATGTCCTAATTACAAAAATAACATAAAATAATTAAAATTACAGAAATAGTTTATTTTTATAATTAAGCTGAAAACACTTGTAAAACCGTAAAATGTGAAAATTTCCATTAAAATATTTAATTTTTTAACTAGTACAATGAAATTAAAAGTAAAATTATTTAAAATATTGGCTTTATCACACCCACTACAAGAAGGAATATTGATTTAGAAGATACCTAAAATGTCATCGAATTAGTAGTGAAATACCCAATAATACACCAAAAATCAAGTATTACTATTGTGTAAAGATGGTATGGAATAAAAATGTGTGTTCTATAGAAATAAGAACTTCAAAAAAATAATTTAAATGAAGACAGATGAGTCGAAATCAATACTCTTGGTTTGTTTTTGATAGATATTATGTTGGGTTTAAATTATAAGGATATAATCTATGTATTTATCATCAAGACATAAAGTAAGGTCCCAAGGAAAACTAAATGTATTATAGGAAAGTAGTTCATGGATTCATAGAAAAAGATAAAAACACAAAATAGGTTTGTATATTTATAAGATAATAAGGTTCCATTATATCTAGGGTAGGAACATGTATATAAACACTAATTAATGATAAGAAACAAGATTGGGTTAAGAAGAAAATATATATTAAAAGGATATATTATTGTAAAAGTGTATCCCCTAGACCCAACTTGAACAATAATTTTTTATTACCATATCATGTATACAGTTAGTTATGCATTATGTTCACTTACCAAAATAGTGTTTATATTAATACATCCACTATTTATAAGTTAATGTTCTTATATTTCATATTTTAAGAAAAGGTTATAGAAGTTCTCAGGCTATAATGAGAACCTAGAGATACCATGAAAATAATATTAAACTTTTGACATGTGGTCTAATTACATCATGTTGATAGGACATAGATGATGTGATTCCATAAGGTGGTTAGATATTATAATAATTGAGACTTATTCTCATAAATTTTTCACCTGGTGATCTCAATTATATGAGATTATGAAGACTATCCTTCCAATAGGAACACCACATGTTTTAGGTGTCATTGTTATTTCCTATCTAAAAACACATGTAATGGTATTTGGAGTTAATATTATTATCAATATATATTATTTTATTATATAATTTGATTCAAGATGAAAACCATGACATTTATATCATGGTGAGGTAGCTTTCATTGGGTGTTCCATTGGTGGTATGGAATTGATTGATTAATCAAGATAGAATTTTTCACTTTCGAAAGAAATTGATATCTTAGGCCTAGTTGGTCAGGATAGAAGTACCTTCACTAAATTCATGACCATGGTAGAATAATGTAAGTTCATTTAGTAAGTTAAATAAATTATAAGTTGAGAAAGAATTATGACATCATTTATGAATACTGTGTTATGAGATATCGCAAGGAAAAGAGATTATAATACACGGTGTATATTGGTAGGAAAGGTTGTCATTGTTATGACTATACCTTATCTCTTTAGGGGATCGATGGGTTCTTAGACTCCACTCCTGGTCTTGGGATAGTATTTTCTATTATTAAGATAAGATCCTAGAGTTTCACACACTTAGTGTATTCAAAATCCTAGACTGTTCCTATGAATATGAGTTTAGGACATGGTGGGACCCACCATCGGGGTCTAAGTGATGTTCAAGTTTCAACGATTACCATGTAATAAATAAATTCATATTATTAGAGTATAGAATAATTGTTATTGAATTTATTTATTAAAATTAATCACAAGATATTAAGTGAATATATTGGCAAATATTTAACGAATGAATATTTTTTAATATTCAAGGTTCATTTAATATTTGTGGGAATGATGAGTAGATTAAATGGCTCACTTTTATCATGTAATATATTTTATTATATTACAAGTAAGTGATAAAAATATAAAAAAAAATTATGACATGGTTAGTTGGTCATAGCATGTCATTTATGGACTATTTAGGGGGAATTGCTTATACGAGGTCTGGGGATCCCTTTTTGGGTGTTTAATCCCCATTATATAAGCAAGAGGGAGCTATTTTCCAAGTAACTATTCATCCACTAGAATTTGAGAGAACCTCTCACCTCCCTTATATATCTAAGAGAGAGGGGGGGTTCCATTTCCAAGTGATTAATCCAAGATCTCCTTCATGAGTCAAAAGAATGGTGTAGTGGTGATCGTCGGGATGTCGAAGGCTACATCGTATCTCCTTAGTAGAACCCATATATCAACAATAAACATTCCCATAGACTTTTGAAGTTCATGTGTATGATATAGAGGTATCTGGACTCAGTTCCTTCGAAAAATGGTCATCGGTAATGAGTAGTTTCCGAACATTCCTAAAATCGAATAAGGTAATTATTAATTTTATTTTTATGCTTAAATCAATTCACATGAGATATATAGCTTTATTTTTGGGATGTGCATCACTAGAGTCAATGTAGTTACATTAATATGGTGATTAAATTTAAAATATTTGTCCCATATACTTCCACTACACGTCCTGGTACCAACAATTTGTATCATGGCGGTAGAGTAATGATTTAAGCTAGATAAAAAATTAATATACTTTAAATTCTAATAGAAGGTGTTGACACAATCTCGTCACACCAAACCTAGCTTCCATCCAATCACATATAGCCAAGTTATGACCATACGAAATTTTACATTGGATCAAAATCAAATTTATTATGGGTTTAAATTTGAGTAACATGTATATATTTATATATATCTATATACATATATATATCCTTTTTTACCCATAAGATCTCATAGGTGGATATTTCTGGTAAACCTGAACTCTAGATGAAATTATGTTTTTTGGAACAGTGATTTCTGGTTAAGTAAAATGTTCTATATACATGTGTAAATTTCAAAAAAAAACTCTTTTTTGGTTTTATCAAAATCCTAAAATTAGACTTTAAAATAATAAAATATAAAAACCAAATGGGGTGGGTTGCGGGTTGGTAGGTGTAGTGAAACCAAAAACAAAAAATAAAAAAAGGTAAGGGGCGCATCTCATGCATGGAAGCCAAAAAAAGAAATTAAAACCCCAAATGGGTAAGGGTGTGATGGCCTGTTATACAAACCAAAGCAAAAAAATTATAATAAAGGGTTGGCACAATTTCTCCCATGAATTACCTTCCACCCTTTTGGGGGGAAATTTTTCACAATCGCCTGCCATAGTCAGCCGGCATTATTTTAAAATAAAAATAATAACTTTTTTATAAGGAAGGGCGGTGTGCCTCCCTCCCCCTCCCTTGTACCCCGTTCAGTCCATGGGGGAACTGCCTCCAGCTAGTCGAGTGACTGAGTCAGGTCGAGCCCTTCTTGATCCACCTAACACCCTTAAAGTTTATATATGGTATAGAATCATATTTTAGTGATTTTCAGGACAACCAAGTACCCAAAAAATAAAAAAAACATAAGTTAAGAATAAATTTTTGGAATGAGATAAATTTTTTTGGGGACAGTATGATCATTATTTTATACATTAAAATTATATAATTTTATTTTACTTCATTTAAAATTCCCTTGAGTAGAATTTATTACAAAATTAATTTTATATTATGCATATATTACCTTCTGAATGATCATGAGCATCAACCAACAAATGAATATCTATAATTAAATTTATATAATTAATTATTGAAATTTCATGTAATGTATGTATTAATTTATTTATTTTTTTCAGTTTTTCCATCATCTTCCACGCTTTATATGTATACGGGTATGTGTGTCTATCGGTATTTTCCTTCATATATTTTGTTCTTTCCCAATAGTATATATATAATGCCAAGGATTTTATAAGACTTGTATCACACTAATATGAGGTTGTATTCTTAATAAGACATGAATACATTATATCAGGGTGAGAGTTACAATACAATCCAGACAAGACTCATATATTTTACCCCAAGGGTCACAATTGATCCATTGAACATAATGAGTCAACAAGTACTAAATTCTCAAGATCAGTTGCAATTTTTATTTAATTTATGCATCTTTTATTATTATTATTTTTAATTTTCAAGTTATATGATCACATAAAATAATAAACAAATAATGTATAGATCAAAATTGATTAATATGTGATGAATGTTTTCTATTTAATGCATTGTTATGGTTTTATTTCAATCACTATGTATGGTCATATCAAATATAAAATTATTTCATCCATCGAGAAATAATAAAACCCTTAAATAAATATTAAATATCAATGCCTTTTGTCATTTGAATTTGAACAAAAATAAGGTGTATGAGGTGCTCGTTAGCCATAGTTAAGGGTGATTCCTACCACTGGGGAGTTATTATGAAAGAAATAGGATCAATTAACTAAATATGATATAAAATAAGTATATGTATCTAACTTTTTGTCACTTTAGAGGAAAAGAGTTAAGTAAATTATGTTTACAATTTCTATAAGTTGGGACTTCACTCAACAGTTCAAGGAGATATGAGTTAATGTGGTTGGATAGTAAAATTTCTACCTTGAAACTCTCTGAGTAGTGACATAGCCATAACTTAGACTATGAGAAGATATTTCAAGGATCCTGACCATTAAAATACTCAAGTGACTAATTATTCCAAATCTATTAGTGAGGGATACAAGGGTTTGATAAAATAGTGTAAGACGTATAATGATTTAATTAATCAGTAAAATATAATTGGTAATCAACATAATGTAATGATTAAATTTTACTTTTTATAAAATGGAATGTAATACCATATATTTACTATGAACAATTATGTACAAATAACATATCTTATCCAACATGAATTTCCATGTATAGAATAGGCACTTGTAAAATTTACTTCGATATAGGAAATTTTTTGTGTTTCAGTCCCCACTACCAATTGATCCACTTCAAGAAGAGAGGGTGATAAATATTCTTATATGTAACACATGGATATTTTATTTTATGTTTAAATAATAATTATATAATCAATTTCTAATGTGTTTTGGAAATATCATCAAGGCATGGATGGTTTCACATGTTATCTCATCTTCAAGAAGCCTTCAAGGATAAAGTGAAGTGATAAATGAGTGATGTGATGATTAAACTAAATATATACAAATTGAATGATGGATCATGATCTTTCAATACATCCCAATCTTATATCTTTATCACCCACTTAATATTTTTTTAAGATTACAAAATGAATAGTATATAGAAAAATCATTATTGCTTTTTGGGTAAGGTTCTTCAATTTGATAAGAAATAAATAAATATTAATCTTTAATTATTATGTTGAAAATGTTGAAAGAGAAGGATAATAGTCTAATGGAAAGTGTGACACAAAAGGAACCTTAATAAATTTCCTTCAAATAAAAGATGTTGATAATTATATAGGAGGATATTTTCTTCACATGTTGTGAGAAATTTATTTGTACGTTAGAATGAAATTAATTGAATTAGAAGAAAGTGGAGGTTTCCAATTAGTATATATTCATCATTTTATGTTATGTTTCTGTCATAATTATTGTGTATTAAATATAATATTCCTATAATATATGTGTATTTAAATATATTATCCATGTAATAAAATAAATTTTATAAAATTTAAGTTGAATTATCTAAGAAGTTGAGAAAGGGTGATTCCTAAGTAAGGAGAGAGAATTACACAACTTTTAATTTCCAATTTTAATGGTTTTAGTTGATATTTTGTTAATAATTACCAAAAAAATGTATCTAATGTGTTCATTAGACACAACGAGACATTATTCCTTATAGGAATGAATATATTTTTTTGTATCTAATACTCAACTAATAGTTAATTAATTATTTAATTATTGGAAATAATTAATGAATATAAAATGTAAGACTCGTTTATACCTAATTGTGGAAAGATAATTATTTGTCTGGTAAAACTGATTATTTTTTAAGGATATACCTAGTATGGTTTTTATAATCATTAGATATAAATAACTTAGGTATTATCGATACATTTACTTGTTTATATTTGGATAAAGAAACCTTTATAAATAATGGTAGGCTACAAAGCTTTCAGAATTAGTTTATATAGAGTGAGTGAACTTTTCCAAGGTTAAAATGGTGGTAAATATACTTCATAAAACTACTTTAAGATTCTTTAGGAATGAAAAAATGAAGTATAAAATATGCATGGTTATGAGATATAATCTTCTTCTATCCCACATGTCAAAGAATATCTTTATCAAGCATTCACCGATCATGAAATGTAGAGTGGATTTATTCTTAAACTCAAATATACTTATTCATATAAAAATTATGATGTTGATAATAAGGATCAAAAATGATTATTATATGAAAAAATTAATCATTAAAGATTATTGTGGAGTAATTAATAAATTCACATTCCTTTATACACATTTATGTCATAATGTAAGTAAAAGGATCATCAACGTTGAGACTCATATGAATTATAGAAACTTTCAATATTTTCCAGAAAAGCTTTGTAAATTGAGGTTTCATCCTATAACAATATAACAACTATAATTAAAAACGGATATCATATGAGTTTTATAATTATATAAATCTATTATTTCATAAGAACATGTATTTATATACAACGAGTTTTTTATGAATATAAACAAACTTACATCAAGAAAAACACAAAGTGCGTCTCTATTGTTATTCTAAAGTTCATATTTTATATTATATAAATCCATATGATAGAAAATTTTATAGTCAATTCATAGACTATATTTCTATAAATGGGTTTAGATCTCTATTTGAGAAAGTTAGAGCATGACTATCTTCTATTTAGTTAATTCCATATATTCACAAGTGGTTGGAATAGGAATAAGTTTTATAAGAGATAGTGAAAAGAAATGTTCTAGAGGCACATATTGCATAGGAAGTTCGAAACCATGGTGGTTGTTTTTCATTTACCATGGATAGTTACACATTATTCATTAGGAATAATGGATCCTATAAGGAAGTATCAAATTGAAATAAACCATGATTTACAAGTTTATATGAATTCCAGAAATGGATTCCATGTATGAAAAAAAAGTCTTTATTTTGGAAGTTTCTTCAATTTATGAAAATACATATGTGGGTATTAAATAGATACTACATGGGTGTGATAAGAGAGGAACTGATAAGGATATATTGGTTATATAAATTTTACATTCCTAAATCCATAATAATTCTTCTTATCATAGTTATTTTTTATGATCATTTTTATTTGGAATTGGATTCCAAAACCACTTTTCTTTAAAAGTGTTTATTCTATACAACTAGAAATATTTTTTAGCACCAAATAATTTTAATAAGGTTTTAAAGTTACTAAAATATGGTTTTGGATTGAATTGAGAAACATGATCATAGAATATTCATTTAGAATGATTTTTTTACATGTGTCTACAAGAGGATAATTCTAGTTCCATTGTTTTTCAGGTAAAATATGTTTGATAACATATAAATAATGGCTATATAACTTATAGTTAGTTAAGAAAAAACAATTATCTCTCCAGAGATCATATTAAATTAGAAACCTAAGTTCAAGGGAACAAGATATAATAAGGTAGATATAATGGGTTTCTTATACCAAGCCAAAATATATATGATGACAAGGTATAAAAAAATAAAAGTTGTAACAATTTGAGAGAGAAGTGTTACCAATGTCACATGATATAAATATATATAAGAAGAAATTAATAAGACATGGTAGGAGATTATAGAGGTTAGATTAATTGTATAAGATCTAGTCATGGATCTATCACCTATGTCATGCAATGTAATAGATATGATATTTCCAACATATACTTTACAGTAGGTGAATATCAGTAAAATATAGAAGAACTACACTAGAAGTAGTTAGTACTATCTAATTGTACTAGAGTGAGTACATGGGACATGTTTTTGGTACTTGTAGAGGAAGGGACACTAGTTTTAAGGGGACACAAACTAGTTTTCCTTTAAATCAATAAGATATAATATCATAGTTAGTCTAATTACATGAGAAAAATAATCTTATTCAAACTAATGGTACCCATATCAACAAATATTGAGTGTGTTATGGATTCTGATGTAGTTGAAGAAGTAGTATAAAATACGCAATGATTTTTTTCAAATCTTGGAACCACACCTAGTAAGTAAAGTTTTATCAGGATATAAATTATGATAATCCTACTTTTATGGTACTATCCAAGATGTAAATTTTAGATAGAGTAAAAAAGGAATATACTTGGGGATATAGTCTCTTGAGGAGTCTTAATTAGTGAGGTGAATTCACATATAGCAGAGTAGTCGTGCAGTAAAGACATGGCAGGCCCAACGACTAAATACATAACTTATCAAAAGCATGATTTTATCATTACATAGCTATTAGGTTTATCATTAGCAAGTTGGATCTAGTGTAAGTGGGAGTTTTGTAAAAGTGGGTTCCCAAGAACCAACTTGAATGGTACTTTTTTATTACCATATCATGTATATAGTGAGTTATGCATGATGTTCACTTAACCTAATAGTGTTGATATTTCAACATCCACTATTTATATGGTCATGTACTTAGATTGAATATTGTATCAAAAAGTTATATAAGTTCTTAGGATATAATGGGAATCTAGAGATACCATGATAGTAATATTGAACTAATTTTCTATAGTCCAAATACATCATGTAGACATGTCATAGATAATTTGAGACCATCTAGTGTTGTGGGATCATAAGCATTGAGACTTTTTCAAATGAAATTTTCACTTGGTGATCACGAGTAGATGCATGAGGATTGTCCCACAATTAGAAAACCACATGTTTTAGGTGTTATTAGTAGTTTATATATTCAAACACATGTAATGGTCTCCATACGTGATATTAATATCTAATTTCCATTGTTTATAGTACCCATGTACTGAATTGAATACTCATCTATTTTTTAAAAGAAATTGGGCCTACTCAGAGTGGAAATTAGTGGGTAATTTTATGGGATTGTCTTATCAGTATATTTATGATAATGGTTTTCTCTAAAGGTTGTTCCATTGGGTGGGATGAAATAGTGCTGAGAAGAAATAAAGAATTGCATTTTTATCTACAATTTACTGGTGTATTTGGGAGGCCAGGAACAGGGCTCTTCATGAGGGAATTTCATGCTCTAATATGGTGTTGATAGCTAGAAAAAGGTAGTTAATTGATGATTTGGGTAGAATTATCAAAAATTAAGAAGAGGTGACTTCAATGAGGCACATACTGGTTTATAATAATCTACACACTTCTGTAATAATTAACATAGAAGAGAGTTGGATATGTTGGAATCCCCCAACTATAGGTCTGAATCTCAATACTAATGGTTCTTGCATTATAGGAGTTATAAGGGGGAGATGTTGTTCGAGACTCAAAAGGAGATGGTGTTTCAGCGTTCAGTGCTAACTTTGGGTGTGGGGACTCTCTTAAAGTGGAGGCATGGGATCTTCTTAAATTTATTCAATTATTTAGTACCAAGAATATTATTCTCAATTAATTATATATGGAATCCAAAATTATTTTCATCTCTCTTAATAACCATAGAACATTTCCATCGTTTATTACCTATCTTATCCGGACATGTAAATCTTTAATTTATAACTATATTTGATTTATAAAAAAAATTATGAGGGTAACAAGGTGGTGAATTTTATTGCATCAAGGTAATCTCATGATGATGACTTTGTATCATTTTCCAATTTGAATTCCATCCCCCCCCCTGAGTGTGTGAACATTTTATGTAGAGACTCAATAGGACTTCATTACTTTAGACCCCATTGATCTCTTTTGTGTTTTGGTCTATATATTCAATAAAATAAAGATTTGTTTATGAAAAAAACCCATTAAATTTATGTCAGGGTGAGGTAGATTTTGTTGGGTGTGACATTGGTGTTTTGGCATTGATTGAATATTTAAGAAAAAAATTGTCGCTTCTGAAAGGAAGTGGTATCTCAGTACAAATTGATCAGTATGGTAGTACCTACACTAAATCCATGTCAATGGTAGAAGAAATTAATCCCATCCTATAAGTTCAATGGGTTATAAAGTGATAAAGTATGATGACATCAATTATGTGTCCTACTTTATGATATATCATGAGTAAAATAGATTATATAACATGGTGAGTGTTCATAGAAAATTTTTTTATTGCTATGACTATAATATATCTCTTTAGGGACCTTTTGGGTTTATATACTCTCTTCATGGTCTTTACATAGTATTCACTACTATAAAGAAAAGATTCTAGAGTGTCACACACTTAGCATATTCAAAAGTCTTGCCTATTAGTATGAATAGGAGTTTAAGACATGGTGAGCCACACCATGGGGTCTAGGTGAGGTTTGAGTTTCAATGATCACTATAAAATAAATAAATTAATATTATATGAGTTCTTAATAATTGGTATGGAATTTATTTATTAAAATTATTCTCAATATATTAAGTGAATAAAATTGAATATATTTAACAATAGAATATTATTTTAATATTCAAGATTCATTTAATATTTTTAGGAACAACAAGTTGAGTATATGGCTCACTTTTCTCACATAATACATTTTATTATATTATAAGTAAGTGATAAAAATATAAATGACATTTATAGAAAATTTATTTGGCTATATCATGTTATTTATGTCTTGTTTAGTGGGAATTACTTATACAAAGTTTGGGGAGCCCTTTCGAGTGCTTAATCTACACTATATAAGTAAGAGGGGGCTATTTTTTAAGTAAATATTCATAAAATATAATTTCATATCTCCTCTCTCATAACTCCTACATCCAATAAAGATAATTTTATGTTCTAAGTGATCGATCCAAGATCTCCTTTATAGATAAAAAGAATAGCATAGTGGTAATTATCGGGACATCGAAGGCTTCATCAGATCTCTATGATAACAACCATATAATGGTAATCAAAATTTACACAAACTTTTGAATCACTTGTGGACAATCATGAGGAATCTAAACTTAGTTAATTTAACCAATATTCACCAATGATGATTGTTTGTCTAACATGCCTTCAAATCAAAGGTATAAATTTAATTTTATTTATGTGCTTAAATCAATTTATGTTAGATCCTCATCCTTTTATACTGAGCTCTGCATCTCCAAATTCGATGTAGTTATGTTGATATAGTGATAAAATTTAAAATATCCGGCCCATATGCTTCTGATCCATGCCCCAGTACCAACATATAGTTGTAGATATTACTTTGAAATAAATGGAATAAGTGGTTTTGTGGATTATTAACAGTAGTTACACTTCCCATATGATGAGGAATAATTATCTTTTCATGTGTATAAAATATAAAAAGGAAGGTGTTTTATGGTTTTTAAACATTGAGTTATTGATGATCATTAACACTAAAAAAACCAAAATTTGAGGAAAGGATATAAAGAGAATAGATATTTTAATTATTGAAGGTCTTGATCATAAATTTACTTATTATAATATAGTTATGTAACTCAAAACATTAAATAAATTTAACTAATAAGAATTGTACTATAATGTAAATGATGGTGAAATTATGATATAGAGAAAGTGAACAAAAGAAAATTTATGCTACATTAGTGTAGAAAAAGATATGTGATTTCTATCATGAAAATAAGTTTTGGTATAAACTACTTAGACACACGATCCAAAAATTCTTATAATATTTATTAAAACATGAAGGTTCACATAATAACCCTAGTATTATATATAATCATACTCATTCATTCCACTTTTTCCTAAATTGAACAGTAATTCAAAAAATGTATAAGCTAAAAGATAATAAATTAATGAGGTTTCTATAATTGGAGTATGATTTTTTTTGGACCAATATCACCAAGATTCATTGATAGAAAGTGATATTATATACTATTCATTGATTAATATAGATTAATGTTATATTTTATGGTGATCATAACAAATTTGAGTGTTAAATTGCATAACATTTTATTATAGGTTTGTACATAAGATGTTTGGATAAAACATATTGAAATTTTAAATTTACAGTGGCATAGAGTTCACGGATATCCAATTGGATGATTATCTCAAGAAGACAAGATAAGGTATAATGTCTCAATAGTGAGAACTCCTTAAACAAATTGTCTAGTTGAGAATAGGAATTGAACTATAAATAATATGTTTTGAATGATTCTTATTGAGAAAGATATACTAAATAAGTTTTATAAAGAATAAATCTTAATAATAGTCAATATTATTAATGGATATTTATTATTTATGTGAGAATAAAATAATCCATGTAGTATATAGTATGGGAAAAGACCAACATTGAAATATTTTTTGAATCCCTAGAAGTAAGTTTTTTATTCAAAATAATTACAAAACCCACTGGATGTTTGAATCACATAGATATAAAGAAAGTTTTCTTAGATACTCTTTAAAAATAAAATATATAAGATATTTAACAAAATTATTGAAAATTTTGATGAAACTCGGTATGTCTCTAGTTTAGAGAATGATAATATATTCTAAATCAGAGAAAATATTATAAAATAAATAGTTGATAGATTTATTAGATCATGGGAAGCACAAGGTTATGGTATTTATTTATATGAATATAGTAACAATGAGGAGATTGAAATAATTTCATTGGATATAATAAATTTTAGAAACAAAGTTGAAATTAATAAAAAAACATTATAAGTGAAATAATTAATCTAATGAAAATGAGGAGAATGAAGTCTCTATATAAAATTTCACTCATATCACTTGTATATCCAAAACAATTAATGATTCTACTAAGTATATTGTTTGGGTTATGTCTATGAAGGAAAATTTTGAACAAATCAAGAAAAATTAGGCCCATGTGATTTTTTTGAGACCATAGGATAATAATGTTATTAGAACCAAATGGGTTTTCTATAATAAATTGAATAAATAAATAATAATGATTCAAAACAAATCATTGTTTTTGTGAAAAGTCTACTTTAAATTTTAGGTAATCATTATTGATGATATGTTTACTCCCATGGATATATTATAAATAATGTATTTGTTTTATTCCATGGTAGTATGATGGAAATTAAATTTTTTCTAAATAGATATTAAATATTTATTTCCTAATAGATATATTGAAAAATATGTCTGTATTGAATAGTTGTATGGATTTCTCATTCATAAATATGTAAACAAAGCACTCTAGTTAAAGAAGTGACTTTAAGGGATGAAGCCAAAACTAAGATATTGGTATTCTAGGCTTGATAAATGCTTAATAAATTTTGGTTTCAATTATAGTGGAGTTGATCATAATATCTATTTCTTAAAAAAGGATGATCAAAGGATGTTTCTACTTGTTAATATTTATGAAATAATATTTATAGGATCAAATGAAGTTCAATGAAAGGATTTGGATAAATTTATGAGTGATTAAAAAATGTCAATTATTGGTTAATTATCGCATTTCCTTTGTTTTTAGGTGATACAAGGAAGATATGGTACTTTTATTTCTCAAACCAAATATATTAAATATGTGATTAAAATATTTTGAATGGATGATAAGATGGTTGTGAAAACACTAGTTCCTACACAGATGAGGTTTTCAAGATATTACATTGATAAAGAGGTCGATGTGACAAAATATATAAAAATCATTAAGATCTTAGTATACATAATAGCTTAAAGACCCAACATTATGTTTGTTAATTTTCAAGATGAAAGGTATCAAATTTGTCCCTAAATAAACCATATGATAGCATTGGAAAGACTAATATGTTGTATCAAAGTAATAGTGTATTTTAGAATATTTTACCGTAAAATGTTATAGAATAAGTTATTAGGATATAAAAATATAGATTTTTTCTGGTTCGGTGGATGATAAAAAAGTTAACATCAATAATTTCATTTTATATTAGAGATTTTTATATTTCTTGGATCTATAAAAAAAGATTTTATTTCATTGAACACTATGGAAGCTAAATACTTAGTGTCTATATAATATTTTTTACAAATCTTATGGATGGAGAAATAACTTGAAGATATTATAGTATAGGTGAATTATCTAATTTAAAGAAAGTTTGATTACTCGAGTTCCATTAATCTTAAAAAATTGTGTTTATAATTCAATAAAAAGCATATTGAGATCAAATATCAATTTATCACAGAGAAAGCTGATAAAGGTCCAATGATATTGGAGTATGTGTCTCCTAAAAGTCAAACTATGGATCTAACAATCTATCCAAATAAATTTTTGAAAAGAATTAGTTGTCTCTTGGATTTCAATTTTCTCCTTTTACTTGAACATTTATATAAGGGACCCTCGGTTCCCTAAGGTGATTATCATTCCACATTTTTTATATAACATGTGTTTCAGTACTATTGGTTTATGGAAATATATGTTTTCCTTGATGAATTATATGAATGATTTAATTTTTTTTCATTGTAACCATCAAAGAAGTTCTTTATGGGTTTGTAGAAAAAATAGGATATATATAGGAGTGGCTCTTATAAATGGGGGGATATTCTAAAGGAAGGATAAAAAGCGTCTCTAATGGTGGTAAAGGGAGATACTTCTTTGAGAATAATTGGAGAGAGTGCATAAATATTTAATTAGGGAAACTTTTTTGAAGAAAGATTAAAAAAACAGAAATAAGTGGTATAGAGTGATGTCAAAGTATAAAGTTAATAGAGTTTTTCATCGATTAACTTTTTATTTGACTCTTGTTTCTCACAATGAACATGTCTCAAGTGTGCCTAGAGTGAATGATAAGTAAATCATTGATTACACTATCTAAAGTGTGTTGGTGATAGCTGAAGGGTGGTGTTTGAAGCGTTGTGTCGAAGTATTGGTGTAACAACCCAAGTAATGATAGAATAAATCATTTTAATGTTAATTAATATTTATGAATTTTATATTTATATTCATTATAAATAATATTAATTAATTTTTCAAATAAAAAAAACGAAAGTAGTTTTAATTAAACTCTTTTATTATAAGATTATATATAGAAGTTTAACAGCCAAAATATAGAATTTTAATTTTAAAAATGAATTTAATTTTTTATATTGTATTACAAAATTAACTTAGGGTAAAATTTTGGGATTTTTTCGAAAATATTTATCTTTTAGAGAATAGTGAAAAATACATTTTTTGTAAAAATTTAATTTTTTCAATAAACTGAGTAATTTAAAAATATCATTATGATTTAAATTTTATTAAAATTAACATAATTATTATTTAGTTATATTTAATCCAATTAATTAAATTTTTATCATATTTATATTTTATTTTAGTATAACTTTATTTATGGGTTTAAAAACTCATTTTTCTTTTAACAATTTTATAGTGTATAATGTTTCTCCGTTTTAATTAATTAAACAACCCCTAATTATTAATGATTTAAATTAAATTTATATATTATATATCTATAAATATTAATTTAACTTTAGACAATAATGATTAATAGTCATATATTTAATATAAAATCATCTTATGCTTACAAAATACATTTCTTGAAAACCCTTTTTTCATCACATCTGTAGGTTTAATTTTAAATTAAATTCTACCACTTATGTGAATTGAATTTGGTAAATTGGATTATATATTTTCAATAAATATAATTTATATTATATAGTAAGTTCAACATAATTTTTTCTCATAATCAATAGTGAAAACCATAAAAATATTTTACCACGATTAAGGTGGAAACGTGTTTACTATGGAGTTAAACTAAAAAGATAAGGGTTAAAATAAACCAAAAATTTATCTCAAATATATTCGTTTTCTATATCTCAATCTCATGACATATAAGGATCTATAATGGTCCATTTTGGATCATTTTGGAAAGTTTAAAATTTGGTTATAACTTTTTATTATCAAAAAAACCAAGTGTGACCGCTCCCCCACTTATTAAAGGCTATCCCCATATCCTATCTTATTCATAACTTCAATGCCTTCTGGTTCAGAAAATTCCTAACCGAATATCTTACTTAATTATCTCTCCATGTCTTCGAGGACTTTTTTAATCATAAATATGATATAATAAGGATTTGAGTATAATCCTAAAGAAGTGGTCTGAGGAATAAGAAGATAAAGAACTTATGTGATGATTTTGACATGTGGTAAGGGTCAATTTAAATTAAAACCTCATTTTAAATGTTTTAAATATTTTTTATAAATATTTCTCTTATATTTCCATGTTTTTAAAATTATTTTACAAATGAATTTTTATGAACATAAAATAATTATTAAGGATATTTTTATGTCTCCTTTTAATTTATTTCAAATATTTTCAAAAAGGAATCTTTTTATAAAATGTTTGACTTTATTTACAAAAGAGAAAATAAATTTTATATTTTAACATATATGGAAACAATTACTTTTCCTACCACCAAAACCTTTGTTTTAATTTTTTATTTATTTACATTCTTTCATGATTTATTCAAAGAAAAACCCTCTCTCCATTTTTATAGGTATTTTGGTACTAAAAATTCATTTTTAAAATAAAAGGGTATTTTGATATCTAAAATTGTTTTGCATGAATTTTTAAAAGAGTTTTTCAAGGGTTTTATAATGAAAATTTGTAAGCTTAAAATGTTTTATCCATGATATAGTGATTTTAAATTGTTTAGATGATGTTTTGGGCCCCATTTTAGCTCATGGGTGATCTTGATATATCTTATACAAAGTATTGAGACCCATTATAGCTCATGAAAAATGGGTAATCCCGATAAAGATTATATAATGGTTGATCCTAATTATATCTCTCCAATGCACTGGGTAATGATTATGTTCTCCAAATAATTATATTGGAATTATGTCATATAGTTATTTCAAAATGAAATGGTTCTATGAATATGATGTCTCAAGGCACCTAAATGATTTTTATATGCTTCATAATGAGTTTTCATAGATATCATTTGATTTTAAATGGTAATATAATGATCTATTTAAAATAATATGGTTACCTTTTGGGTAAATAAATTATGTTTTTAAGAGATGGGTTTTCATGGGTTTTCATGTTTTCCATTGTACTAAGGGGTTTTCATTTTTTATATATCTTACTAAGATTTTTGTGCTCATTCAATATTTTTAAAATGCTTTTCATAGGGTTTAAGGATGGGTAATGGAATAAAAGAAGTCCAGTTTAAATTTAATTTTCATGAAAATAAAGTGTGTTTTATTTTAAAAGTTGTTTATTATGTGAAAATAGACACTGGTTGAAATTTTCCAATTTGTAATATATATATAGGATTTTAATGTAAGAGTTATAACCTAATTCTGTAAAACTCTAAACCTGAAAATAGAATCAATGTAATAGAATGAATTATTGACTTAAAACACAATATTATGTAATTTTTAAGGTTTGATCCTTATTGTATGAGTCTTTTAATAAACCTAAAAGGTGGGATTGTTAATAAAAAAATTAGTGCATATTTTGGGATGTTTTTATTGACAACAATAAAGACTCAAAAAATCATTGGGAATTTCTGTCATGTAGTTCTGAGAAATTTTTAGGAAGTTAGAGAAAATTTTCAAGGTAGAGAATAAATCATGTTTCAATGCACTCTATGTTACACTATAAAAATAGTTGTTTGTGGAAAGATGTTGTGGTAAGAGTATTTCACTATGATTATTGATTATAGGTCATGATTATTATTAGCTAAGTTTTCAAAATTTATTAAATTATATCTTACACTAAGACATAAAATGATTACACCATCATTATTTATGTAAGATTAATTATTAAATAAAGTGTTTGAATCAACACATTATAGAAAAGGTGTTATATCATAAAAGGAAGCTATGCAATTAAGGTTACATCATAAAGAATTCAATCATGTTGTAATGAGGTGATCTAGAACATTTTCAAAAAATTATTCATGACGTATTTTTATAGTATAAATTTATCTAAGAAAGAATTGTATGTTTTTAAAACATTATAATGTGACACCATGTTTTATGCCCCAATTTTTTCAAGTAGGGTATTTTTAATCAGTTTTAAATTTTCTATCTACTTATAAAATATTAGATATTTAAATGAGGAAATATTTACTCAGTTTTTGAAAAATTAAGTATACAAATTTTAATGTAGAATTTTAGAATAAATAAAATCTTTAATGAAGGGTAACATATAGATTTTCTCTTTTAATTATAGAAACTTATTCCCTCGTGGATAAAAATGATTGAAAAAACATATAGAGATTCCATAATGGAGAATACTAAAATATTATAATTTTATATATCATTATATAATATGTTTATTATTTTAAATTCATAGATATCATAATGTTGGTTAAAATGAATCATATTATTACATTGATCATGGTGTAATATCTTATTTTGGTTTATTGAAATCTAGGAGTTCAATTAGATAAGAAATATGTTCTTGAGTGAGGAGAGTTGTGAGTTCTCATTATTTTGAGGGTTATAAACCTATAGGTAAAGTGTGTATGCCTTGAATTTTAAACATAATCAATGCACTTATAGTGAATTTTAGTATATCACTAAGTGTATACTTCTTGGACAGAACCTAGTGAGGGTTAACCAAATAAAATCACTTGTTTCTATTTATGATTTACTACATTTATATTCACTTTGAGTGAGAGAATTGAGTTTTCACTAACCAAAAAATAATATCATTAGGAAGGGATGTTTTCATTTTTCATATCCCAATTCATCCCCCCCCCCATTAGGGTATCTTTCCTTGTATGGGTAAAACATCCACCACACTCTTTGAGACCACACTGATTCTCTATGTGAAACCTACTAATGACGCTCCTTGATTTGTTTTAAATTCAAATGAATTTCTAGACAATAAATTCCTTTTGTTTTAGATTCTCCACACTAAATTCAATGACAGATGTATAATCATAAAATTAGATAATGAATAAATATAATTTAACAAAATCATGAAAATATTTCATTTTAAAATAAAAAAAATAAACATTTTACAAATTTATCATAGAGATAATTCATTTTTATAAATATAAAAACAATACTTTAAAGAATAAGGAAAATATATAAAAATATTTTATAAAAACACTAAATCTAGACATTGTTTAATATAATAAGAAGAATAATAATTATCCCTTTATCTGTAAGTGATAATATAAAATTAATCACTGAGAATATTGTCCATAGTTTCATTCATCGATACCTAAATAATATTAAATGATTCATTTAATAGTTTTAATGCATCATCAAATGGGTTTTAATTTATTATATGTGTATTGAAACTCATTTAAAGACTAAATGATGACATATAAGGATTAAATTGAAAGTCTTAGTTGAATATAGAGTCACTTGAGAGGGGGGTGAATCAGGTGTGACCTTTTTTACCAAATTCTAATTTACCTTTTAAATCCCCTCTTAATATTCAAACCACTAGAGGTATGGATCTATAAATTCTATCTCAACACTCACCACCTAATGAATTATAGAAATTAAATAAATAATGGCATCATTCATGTTTTTACAAGGTTCATATCCAATGATGAAACCTAATCCTTATTGTGTTCAACTCTCAGTGAGACACATATTGTCATTATTATATTATAGTGATTACAAGTGATCTATATTTTCACAAAATGGTTGGGAATGTAACATCATTTTCCAAGTGTTTTCCTATATACTTAAAAGGTAATTTAGTATCATTATAGACCATTAGGAAGGAATTATCCACTTCCTGAATATAGTAGGGTGTTGTTTATACTATAACAACTAGTAATTTAGTGGGTCCTTCTCAAAATCCTTGAATCAGATCATCCTTCTTCTATAGATGTCACAATATCACCATATAATATATTATTCCTTGATGAATAGTTCTTCAACTATTAAAATGTGAATATAAATTACTTATGAAATTTTTCATTGTTCTTTAATCTCAATTATAGAATAATTAGTTCTCATTAAATACACAATACTATAGGTTTCTTCTTCCACATACTTCCTCTATGATATTCAAATATTTTAGAGAAAGTATGTTGTTCCTACATATCCTTCTTATTATTATTATTATTCTATGAATAGTTTTTTCTCATGAATTTCACCATATTATTCTTCTTTAATACAAAAAAAATATTTAGTTTCAATAGTATCGGTTCTATCTTCTTCTTCTTCTTTTTCAATATTCAAGTGGTTTTCTTCTAGAGTGAAGTATTGTCTTATCAATTATCATTAATTAATTTTTTAATAAATTTATCCCTATTAATTTTCTTATTTTTTATATTCATAGAGGTATGTGAATAATGTTTCCATGTATTGAATATGGAAATCTCCCATTATTTACAATAGTGAGATCTTATCATATTTTTTAACTGATTAAAAAAATACTCTAATTTAATTCTTGTTAAATCCTGATCAAAGTTTATCCATTTAATTCCCAGGAGACTCAGGATTCTATTTCTTAAACCTTCCAAAAATCCATGGATACTTTAAAATTATTCTATGTTGGTGTGCATGCTCACATACACGTCATAACCTCCTCACAATGAAATATCCTCCCACTTTACATAACCATTATCAGTTTGATTCTTCATTCTTATCTTGAAGAAAAAATATTTATAATAGTTTTAGTGTTTAAAATATGAATGAATAGATTAGTAACTCTATGGTTTGATTTTTAAATAATCTTCCATATAGTCATCTTCCTCTCAAAAATTATTCTAAAGATGTGATCCAAATAAAACTACCTATATGATCTTTTTATAAGAGTAAAATGACTCATATATTTTCTCTATTATTCCTTGACTTTGTTATTTTTTCACCTAAAATGGTATTTCATAAGAGTAAAATGGATATTAAAAAAATATAGTTACTTTTATGGTTTTACCAATGACTCTTACATGGATCATTGAAAATCAAAAAGACTCTTATGCACTTCTTGAAATGACTCTTACATAATATAGTTGACCATTATGATTTCAACAAGAGTCTTATGAAATTTCCATGACACCTATGAAAATTCTATATGACTCTTATGAAATTTAAATCACCATTATGATTTTTTCATGCCTTTATCGATTATCCAATCCATATCTAAAATGACTCTTATGAAGTGAAAATGACTATTACAAAAAATTAGTTATCCAATTTTATTTATAATTTTATAAGTCGGAATAAATATAGAACTTCATTAAAATCATTCCCAACCTTATAAAGGATTCTATAAACACTTAAAAACATCTCAAAAAAACTCAAATAACATTGTAAATTTAAAAGGTTTGCTAAAAACATTAGCACTATTCCCAAAGTATAATGAAATATATGAAAACCCATTTTTTATTTTCTCAAGAACCTACACTACCTTATTTAATCTATCACTAATAAAAATTTATTTCAATCTTAATTCAATAGATATTATTCCATATAGATAAAAAAAATCCATGTTAAACAATCCTTTAATATATTATCAACATTATATCCAAAATTTAATTCCTTAAATACAACTTTCAATCTATTCATTCAACATTAAGCTTCACCAACATTTTAAAACTTATTGTTTATAGCTATTAGCATCTGTATTTGATTATATGTTGACCAGAATAGAAATATACCCATTAAAAATCTTTTCCTTGAATATATTTACAATAATTCTCTAAGAAAATGAATTTTTTCCACTACTCATTTATGTATGAGAAGAAAATCAATATATTTTCACAAGATTCCAAAGTAGCATCCAACTTCCATATTAATAGTCCTTGATAATTAAAAACTAAATCTCAATCATCTTTACTCATTTATATATTCTCCAACACATATTTACAAATACAATTTATAACGGAACCCATACATATTGATAATAAATACAATCACCTTATCACATTGGGCTCTTCAATCACCCCCTTTAGATTTTTTATCAATGCTATTAAATATCTCTTTATTGGTATGTGTTCTCATCAACTCATTTATTCTCCACATTATTGGATATAAATATAAAGTTAAAAATATTTCATGTCTAATTTTAAGTTTCTTTAAAATATAATCATCTCTCCTCTATTATTGCATCATCGGTCACAATCTGATTCAATAATTGAGTGAATGATGGCATCACAACTTACTTAGTAATGATCCTTAAATCAATCAACTCTAAGACTATATAATCAATTCTAAATATAGAAAAAAGTTTTTATTAAATCATTTATCAATTTTATCCATAACTTTTTTAATATATAATACCACTCTCAGGTACCATTTCTTAGGGGTTGTATAACTTTTATTAAAAATGTACACCTACACTCATATTCAATAAATACATTAGAAAGATTATAGTTTAAGAAAGTATATCCACATTTTTTGAGTTTGCATACACTCCCCATTAATATTGATAAGCTCATTCATGTTAGGATGTTGGTTAATGCTCCTCCAACTCTTAAAGAGATTAGTACATCCACATGCGAGCATGAAAAGTTAGTTGTACTCAGGGAAAGGTGTAGATATGTTCATATCCTTGTGAAACTTATGAATATTATATTCATTATTTTATAATATATATATATATAGGTTAGGGTATTGAAGTTATAAAATGGGAGATTATCTCATCTTGAATGGATTCTCCTATAGGTGTGATTTGGGAGTCTTTATCGCATGTATCCTAGGAAAAGACTTCTTTGGTCATATAGTCATCTGAAATTCAGTTACAGAACCGATTCTCTCACTTGGTTGATAGTGTTATAGATAAAAATGGTACTGAGGAGTTGAAAATGGTAGGGAATAATAATAATAATAATAATAATAATAATAATAATAAGCTAGTCTAAGAGAATAGTTTTTATATAGAAGCAAAAAAGGACTACCATGGTGGGACTACTATATAGGATTCTCCTATTGAGGGTGTTAGAATATAAGTGTCTAATGAGATCTCATCAGAGTATGAAGAGGAAACTCAGGATAAAGATTAATATAAATTAGGAAATAAGAAAGTTGATAATAGTGTCCTTGATTTTGGTGAATATCTCATTATAAAGGGTAAAAATCTATACCTCATAAATACTATTTCAACCTTCCAAAGTATATGATGGTGAGATCAATGGGTAAGGATACATACTATAAGAATATTTTTAATTAAAGCATTGAGTAACTCAAGGAGGAATAGAATCATAACCAGGGAATCATGAAAGGATCTATAACACCCCTTTATATAGATCCACCTTATTAACATAAGTCATGTAATGTAAGCTCTAAGATAATGGAAGAACATTTGGAAGTTCAGGTATATGTGAACTTACTTTTTCCTCCACAATTTTCTAATATGATGAAACTACCTTACAACAATTTTGGAAAGTCCTTGGTGGAAAAATTAAAAAGAGAAAAAGAAAATAGAATTGATTTAACACTAGAATCAAGAAAAAGTGGGCAAATAGTTTCTCCCTCGATGCCTTAATGAAGACACAAGAAAATGGTATGAATCAAATATTGATTCTATATTTCTATATTACAATGATATTCTCCTCTATGATGACTAACTTGTAGTATTTTAATTCATAGATCTCAGAATTGATGTTTTTTGTAATGTTTCCAATATTTTTACATCAATGACCTATATTGGAAATATTACTCTTTTGGCTCAAATATTAGTAATTATTGTTGATGTGGTGTTTTCTATGATTATTTAATTTTATATTTATTAGTTCTTATAATTGTTTATCATGTGAGGGATCAAAATAAATAATTAAAAGTTATTTTTCAATAATCCAAAAAAATAGAAGGAAAAATCTATTTTTCAAACATTAACTTTTAGTTTTAAGGAGTTTTCCAAATTTATAGATTCTTGTTAATTTAATTTATTTCATATACCTTATCTTCTAGTATCCCTCTCAAGGGATGAACTTAGATAATATTCATCAGGGATGGTCACATTTAAATATAATATTTAGGAATCTGTTGAGACTCCTTGAAATATTGTAAGGAAACATTAAACACTCTATAATGGATAAAACATCATAATATTTAGATATTATAACTTTTATAAAGTTATACCCATTTTTATGTATCACCTTTAATTACCTAAATATAAGTACATAGAAACACATACTATAGAATAAGGTGAGTTTTTTCTATTATATCTTTAGTAAAAGCAGTAGATCTGAGACTTGGATCTCAATATAGAAACTCATTTTTTAGAGTTATACATACTTGAAAACACTTAATGTGTGTACTCCCTTTTATTATACAAATATGATATTCCTTGTATAGAATAGACATATTACTTTATTTAACATCCACCTTTTGTGGATTTTTCTTCTTCACACTAACCAACAAGTAAAATGAATCTCCCAATGCATGATTCATAATTTTCAACATTTCATCTTGAGTTAATATGATAGTCATAGAGTCCTTTGAAGAAAATCAAGCATGTTTACACCTTCTATATAGTTTATATTACATTTTATGTTCATATCACTTAGAAAACATCTCATAAAATTCTATATATTCATATGGAATAACTTTTTTACCTTTATCACATGCATCCTCTTATGCCTTATCTATTTTTATAACCATTTCCAATTATAAAGGAAAAACTACCAAGAATTCATTTTTAACATGAAATTACTTATGTTATTTTCCAAATGGTTTATTCACATCTTTTAACTTTCCATTTTTGTTAAATTCTCTACATCTTCTGAGATGTCACCCAATAGGACAATTATTTTATTTCATTATTTGATTGGTTATTCCTTTGACTCCATTTTTCATCCTTTAACCTTAATTTCCATAGAAATTTTATAATGGTCTATTATGTTGTATTTTATATTATAGTATAATCATCTTCTATTCAGTATAACATTATCTTAATCAATATTTTTGAGGTAATTTTTTTTAAACTTATTATTTTGTTTCTACCCTAAGGAAAAATTGCTTCTATTTCTTCTCTAATTATTTATCATTTTTTATATTCTCCCAATTTCTTATTGTGGTACCTATTTCGATAACTTATATCAAAAATCTTCATAATTGTGAAAAATAATTGAAATAATCATATAATTATAACATGAACCCAAATCTATTGTTGGTATATAAATTCATCTTGTCCTATTAACTATACTTTTGAATAAGAGGTTTTATTTTCTCATTAGGTCTACTCCTCCTTAATTCCTGGATTCTATAATATATGTGAGTTGATATATTATTCTAACACTCAATTTACCTATGTAAAAACTTTAAATAGTTTTAATAATGTCTTATGGGTCTTCTTATCTTACTTTTAGATCCAGACTGGATTGAAATTTCATCTTGTACGCCTTGTTTTTTTAGTATAAATACAATTATTTTAGGCTCTTCTTATAGAGATACACTTCTTAGATATACTAAAATCCATCCTTGATGATTTAGTAGATTTATTACCATTTTTATACATGCATATTTTCTAGGATTTTTAAATTTAAAAATGTAATAGAATATGAACCGATATAAGTATAGATTTAATTAACTTGTTCATGTGTTACATTTCTCCAAAAGCTTATTTTTGGGTGACCTCAAGCCTTTTTCACCCCTGATATGATCCAATTTTGAGAAAATACTCTTAGAATATATTTGTATGGAATTTTTTTTCTTCTAAGATATTTGGTAAGTTTCATCTTGTATTGATTCTATATTTTTCAATTTCACCTCAAATTTAAGACGCTTCATAGAGATGGAATTCCTCTCATACTCAACTGATCTCAAACTTTCTTCTCATTATATCTTTAACTTCTTAATATAATATTTATTATTTTTTATACTATCTTGTAAATAATTATCAAGCTACTAAATTATTTTGGTTTTTATCTCTAATTAGGAATCCTTGATATCAATAGTAGGTTTATGGGTAACTTTTAAAGAATGAATTTGTTCTTCAACAACTTTCTGAATCACAACTTTCTCACAAAAATTTATTTGAAACTCTTCTTCAACCATGGAAAGATGTTTTTTAAAGAGTAATACAAATTATTATTTGGGTTTAACTAGTTTAGGGAGAGTGTTACATCTATATATCTTTCATACCAAATATTTCGCCATATATTTAAATTCTAATTCTGGTTGTTCTTATTTATCAAAATATTAATATAAATAGCCACTTTGATTACCTTAAAGTATTAATGTATCCTCTTTCTTCTTTGAATTATTCCTCAGCTTCTTAGCCTCACTTTTCTTCCTAATTTTTAATTTTTTATTCAAAAACTCTAAGTTAACACCAATGTGTATGTGAAATGATCTATCCTTCTAAGGCATCACAATATATTCATAAAATATTCATTCCATTTAAATCAATCAAAAAAATAGGAAAAATTCAAATCAAATCACAGATAACTTGGTTTTCATATGATACCACTTGAATGTCCTAGTGTAATTTGTAGTCACCTAGGGATGGTATGAATCAAGTGTGACCTTTTTTACTGAATTCTCATTTACCTTTTAATTCCACTCCTAATATTCAAATATCTATCTCAGTTAAGATGTATTTATATTTTAATATGATCTCAACACTTACCACCACATGAAATATAGAAATTAACCAAATAATTGTATCATGGGGGTATTTATAAGATTTTAATTCAATGATAAAACCTATTCCTTATTGTCTTTGACTCTCATTGAGACACAAATTATCACTAATATATTGCAGTGATTAAAATTGATCTATAATTTCACACAATGGTTGGTAAGGTATCATAATTTTATTTTATTTTTTTTACACATAATATGTAGCCTAGTATCATACTATATCATTAGGAATTGATCATCCACTTCCCAAATGTAGTAGGGTGTTATTTATATAGGAATTACTAGTCCTTCTATGGGTCCTTCAAAACTCCTTGAATTAAATCTTCATTCTTCTCCAGATTTCACAACATCACATATGAGATATTTTATCTCATTAAACGTGTCTTAAACCATAATAATATGAATAATATTTTTTTATGCATGTTGGTTTTTTTTCTTTAATCTCAATCTCAGAATGATCATCATTTTTTAAATACAGAAAACTCCACACTATCTTATTCCTCAACTTATTTTATGATATTCAAATATCATAGGAAAGGTATTATGTTCCTACTTATCCTTATTCTTATTTTTATTTGACACATATATTTCTCTCTTGAATATTATCAGTTTCTTCTTCCTCGATACATAAAAATTATTTGGTTATATTAGTATCATTTATCTCTTCTACTTCTTCTTCTTTGATACTTGATAATTTTTCTTCTAGATGATTCTCAATTCTCAACCATGATTTTTCAATTCATATTTCATTCTTAATTTTCTTATTTTTTATATTCATAGAGTTATGTGAATAATGAATATAAATTTTGAATATGGAAATATCCCATTATTTTATACACTAATATCTTCTTTGATTTTTATAAATTAGTCAACAGAATCATTCAATTTAATTTTAATTAAATACAAATCAAATTTTCTAAATTTAATTCCCATAAGAATATATATTATTTTTATTACACATTATGACAAATATGTGGGATATTTTAAAATTATTCCATAGTGGAATTCATTCTTGCATGCATAGATGTTTGTGGCATGGAAACCTCCTCAAGGTGTAACTACCTCTCGCATCATAGAACCATATTTAGTTTGATTATTAATTCTTAGATTGAATCAAAAATATTTAGAATAGTTCTATTTTTAAAACATAAATAAAAATATTAGGTATAATCTGGATTAAATTCTATAATTATTTTTCAGACAATCATCTTCCTCTCAAAAATTCTTCTTAAGAGAAGATCCTTACAAAACTCCCAATATGATCTTTTTTCAGATTAAAATGACTTTTACATTTTCTCATTTATTCCCTAACTTTTTTTCATCTTAAATTGTAATTCATAAGAGTAAAATTCCTCTTATAAAAATTAGATTTACTCTTATAATGTCACAAATGATTCTTAAAAAACTCAGTGAATCTAAAAAAGATACTTACACACTTTTTTGAATGACTCTTATGGAATGTGGTTGACCCTTATAATTCCAGCATCATTCTTATGAAATTTTCATAAATATTATTAAAATCGCATATGAATATTTATAAATTTCAATTATTCTTATGAAATATCAATGACCCTTATGATTTTGTCATGTCTTTTATAATTCTCTGCTCCAGAACCAAAATGAATCTTATTAAGTGAAAATAACTTTTATGAAATAGTGATTATCTAATTTTATTCATAATTATAAAACTTATAATAAATACATAACTTCCTAAAAACCTTTTCCAACCTTATTGAGGCTTCTCCAAATACTTATTAACATATCAAAACTACTCAAATAACTTTGGGAATTTATCAAACATTTTCAAACCTCTTCAAAACCACTCCCAAGGTATTATACAGTATATAAATACCCATTTTGAGTGTTTTAATAACATACACTACCTTATTTACACTATATCTAATTCAACCTTCTTATAATCCTTATTCAAGATATATTATTCACTATAAAAAATATAATTCATGTTAAATGATCCTTGAATGGATTCTCAGCATTACATCCAGTATTTATTTCCTTAAACATAGCTCTTAAGACATCTATTCAATATCAATCTTCACGAACCTTATCAATCCTATTATAGAAACTTATAAATACTTTTATTTGATTATATAGTGACCAATAAATCAACCACCACATTTAAAAGGCTTATCTTTGAATCTGTTTACAATAGTTCTCCAAGAATTCGCACAGCTTCCACTACTCATTTATTTATGAGTATAAACTCAATTTATTTTTCTAAGATTCCAAAGTAGTATCAAGATTCCATACAATTATTCCATATGAATTAAAATTTTAATCTCAATAATCTTTACTCATTTGAATATTCACTAAAAATTAGTATTTTACTTTCAACATCATCTCCAATACTTCAATAATAGAATCCCTATCATAAACATGGGTTTTTTATGCATTAAAAAACTCTAAATACTAAATCAATAATTTAGGAAAGAAACATACATGTAGATAATAAGGTAGGAGAAGAATAAGAAATGCTACATTTAACTTTATTCCATGAATAAAAATATGGAGGAATGAGGAGGAATAGAAAACCCTCCCTTGCTTGGGAATTATTGATTTCATAAATGAGGGGGTACTTATTTCCTCCATTTAAAATTTTAAATAATTGAAAATGATTATAATAATGATAATATTTAGAATAATTTTCTTTTATAATAAATAAAACCAGTTAAATCATACTTAATAAAATTTAAAAGTCTAAAATTAATACCAATTGTTAATAATTCTCCCAAAAAGTAAATTTTATTAATTGAAATTAAATCCTGTGAATATTAAAGTGAAAAAATAAAAATTTTGAAAAATTCACATGTAAACATAGTTATTATGTACGATTATAAAATTATTCACAAAAATGTGTGAGATCCATTTCCCTATTCCTTTGACTTTTCATAGTTATTGTTTTTCATTTACTAATCGCGTCCCTTAACTGTGAAGTAACCCATTTCCCCAAAAAAATTAATTTTAAACCAAAAAATTAATTTAAATTATGTATTATTTAATTACTAAAAATAGAATGCTACATAATCTATGGTATATTTTGTTGAGTTCACTTAAGTATATTTAATTAATGGGATAAAAATTATTTATGTCATAATGAATGTATTAATTACTTTATCATAAAAAAATTATGCTATAAAATACCTCAAGGGATGAAGTTGTGGTTTATTATAATTACTAAGTGGAGTCTTGTTCTTGTGTTAACCCTATTATGAGAGTATGATTAAAGGGATCATGAGATATAATGAGTGTTAAAAATATAAATTTTGGTAAAAAACTCTCTTGTATAAGTAATAAGAATCATATCAACCAAATTTGGGAAGTAATTGTGAGTATTAAGTGTTAACTTAGTGATGTTAAATTATTCTCTGGATAAAATTATATATCATAAATCATAAAGAATTAATGTTTTTGTTGAAGGTGGTATGGGTTAAATCTATGATATATTAAATTATCTATAATATTTTATCCTTAGAATTTTTATGGAGTTTTATTTTTGCTAATTTTTATTTGAAATATGAAAGAAAAATATTATTATTGGACATATCTATATAATAAATATTATCTATTGAAATATTTATTTATCAATTAAAATATCACCAAATCTAAGTGAACTTTTTATTTCAAAAAAATCATGTTTGTGTGTAATATTCTATAACACCATCCTCAGTATCCATTTTTCCTAAGAAAAAATTTATATTTAATTTTAGATATGTGGATACTATTTGGTTTGAAAAAAAATATTATCAATTCCGAATGATTGATATTTGATTTATTGAAAAAAAAGGATGTTCAAGGTTTATGGACAAGATTTGTATTGGCATCTTAAGGAAGAAAGTCAAATTTTTTGATAGTATCATTTTTGGAAACACATGTTGAAGATATAAAAATTGTTAAAGTTATATTTGGGAGATATTTTTTAAGAAGATAGCAAAGGTATGTTCTTTAAATCAAGATTTATGTATCTATACATGTTTTAAGTTTTGATAAAGTGATGATTGGACAAGATATTTTAGTTTTAAGGGATATTAGAAGTGAAGAACTATGAGTGTTATTGTACAATATTGCAACATGTTCTTTGATGTGGAGATGTCCCAACACAGGCAGGGCCACCTATATGGTGGAAGGCATGGTGTATATGGAGAATAAGGCCAAGTGAACCATTCATGTATCCTTGGATATTTTGTGAAGGGATTTACCCAAAATGGGTAAAGAAAAAGGGACTATGCATGTTTTGGTACCCATTGTTTCATTCTAGTGTTCCTAACTAAAACTGAAAGAGGTATGTGACCACACCTTTAATAAGAAAATTCATGGTTAGTAGTAGGAGGTGCATGCCAAAATGGAAATCTTCCCATGGTGCATATCTTGGTGCTTGAAATTTTGAAGGAAAATGGACAAAAAAAATATTCTATAACATATTGTGGAATTTTTTGTCATGCTATTATTCTATGTTGAAGAAATACACTTCAAAAGAGGCTAACATGGGAAAGACCATGCTTTTAGTGTAGGTGGTAATGGTTGATAAGTGTATTAGAAATCCAAAATAGCTTGGATAATATGACCACACTCATGGTTCATAGTGATTTTATGGAAAAAAATCTTAGTGTTTTACACTAGGTCATGGTCCAAGGAATGTCAATCATAGGCACCATACATCGGGAGGAATTCACCTTGGAGATGTATGAACCAATAATTAATGTTTCATACATCACGTGTCTTAGTTTTAGACCATGATACCATAATAAATTGAATTTGTTTATATCATTGATGATAGTGGATTAATTTTATAATTAATATATGATGTATAAAGAAAGGGTAGTTCTATGAGACATTATTTCTCAGTGGTTATAGAGAAAATCAAGGGAGTTATTAGAGGAGATATGGGCATTTTGATTGGACCAATCAGGCATAGGCAATTATCCATTTATTGGCCCATGATCACTCTTATTTATCAAGGGTGGTTTAAATTTTATGTAGTAAATTAATTTATGGGGATTCTCTATGAAAATCCTATATAACTGGAAAATGAAGAAATGAAAAGAGATAGAGAAATATATGCTCTTCTGAATATCTGAATTCTTTAAAGAGAAGAACAAGGTTGTGTTATTATGAGGGTCCAAAAGACTTGAAGATTCTAAAACCATTGATGATCATTCCAAGTGAGGAGTTATTATTATTATTATTATAACAAAGTAATGTTTTTTTAGAGGCATTATAGAAATTAAATGAGGTTCTTTATTAAGGTGTTTTTACATAGGTAAAAAATAAACCTTTTGATTCTTTAATAGATAATTTATCCTTGATTAAATATGAATTAATTGATGTTATTAATGGACCTAAATGTCCATAAATTAGGTGTGTATCCTTACTGTAGTAGTGATATAAGGTGGAGGAAGAATTGTAAGTGAGATGTTAGTGATCATTGGGTGACAGTGAGTCAACCCTAAACATTATAAGATAGTGAGCCTAGGAAAAGGAGTAAACTAGCCTAAGACTTTGTAAGGGGAGTGACCCCTGAGATTACTGATCTCTATAGTGGATTTGTATGCATAGTTTTATGTTTATAAATGAACCTTGGGTATATCCCTATGAGAGTGAACCAAGTAAATAATCATGTCTATATTTACTTTATGCATGCATACAAAAATAGATCAAGAAACCTTAAGCGTGTGTAGTTAAAGTTCATAATAATAGATCTTAAAGTTTGAGTGGTCAAGATCCTTTAAGGGCAGTTAGATAAAAGTTTCAATTAGTTTTAATTAGTTAATAAATTTCCAAACCCTGATTCACCCTCCCATTCTATTTGGGTAATATAACTATAATCCCTAATTGAGGGACTAATAATTTGTATCAAAGGAAGGTTAATTTTTGGATTTGAGATTTATCTGGCTTGATCTGAATTTGTTAAATAAAAATGAAATCCATAATATTTGATGGAAATAATCTCAAATCATGTAAAACTTTTTTCATCCAATTTACATATGATTCTCTTGGAGTTCCTTGAGAATTAGTTAAAGATGGAATTTTTCTATTAAGTTGACATGGATTTATCTTTGAAAGAGACCAAATAAATATTATGATAGATTCTTCAGTAAAAGATTCACTAAATGAGGTTCTTGAGGAATTCTTATAAAAAATAGTGAATCATTGAAAGTTCTCTAAATACATGTGTAGAAAATTGGAATGTTTTTTTGGTAAAGAAGAAAGGAAAAGTGAGAAGTGCCTTATGAAAAAATATAAGAAGAAGAAGATCAAGAATAAGTTATCACAAAAGTTTTGTTCTCCAGCCTAGGTCAAATATAAACCTAATGATATTTATGATTCTAACCCTTATGTTTATAAATCATGTGGAATTTCTGAATCTATCTTGGAGATGAAAAAAGAGATGTGATTCTAGTGATGAAATGGTAATAACATCAAGTTATTATTCCAAGTTATTATCATTCAATGAAAACCAATATCGATGGAGTATCATACATGAAGTATACTATTCTATGATTAAATATTTTTCCTTGTAAAATATTAGGAAAAACAATGAATAATTAACCTTTAATCTTAACACAAAAATAATGGTAATAAAGATGAAATATCCGAGCGATATGCTTGAATAACTTTCCCAAGATATAAGAAACCAAATAGACATGGAGAAGAAATTAAAGGGATTTTTTATTTCATGAAGAACATAATATGAAGAAAGAAAATGGGTTTTGAGAGTTTCCAAATCAGAATTAAAAATTTTGGATGCAAAACTAGAAAAAAATATGAGAATATAAGAGAAATTAAGGAGAGAATTAACACCTCTAAAGAGAAGATAAAGATACCTCTAATCATTATCTTAACTTTTTAAGAAATGAAGGGAAATATAGATCTGAAATATAGAATTAAGGACTTGTTTCATGAAAACTAGAGAGTCACGGTTCCATAAAAGAAGGATATACCAAATTTCTTCTATTATGTAAGGATAGGGAATATCTTGGGTAGGTGTATCAAATATAATAACCCAAGGATGTGAATATAACTCCAACAATAATAATATATAAATCAAGGATAAACCAAATGAGGTTTTATTATTTTGGTAGATGTTTTATTTTCTCTAAACTTGGTCACATATAAAGGTATAAAAATTGGATGAATTTGTGGAAGGGTAAATAATTCATATGGAGAAACTCTACTCCTATGATGTATCATTAAATATCATACATGGAAAATAATCCTATTAATATGGATTATAGGTTCAATTTTTTTTAGGATAATAAATAACCTCAACAAATCATGCCCCAAAATTCAGATTATCATAACAAATATTTTGGAAAGAGTGAAGAAAAATATGGAATCAAGAGAAATAATTTGTTCTAGCTTTGATGAAGGTGGAAGAGAATGCGAAGTTGACTGCAAAAAAATTATTCCAGCATGGAACTTATAGTTGTAAAGGAATAGGTCTAAAAAAGTGGTTCCACACATACTTCTAAAAGGAGAAATGATTAATATGCAATGGTGAATAAATTTGGAGGTGAGATCCACTAGTGATGCTTCATAATATGTTACTTGTTCAAGTGTGATTGATACCAAAATTGTGGAAAATCCCAAGATGAGGAAGGATATCAATGCTTTTATCCATGAATAGAAGTGTGTAAGTGGTATAATGTAAGGTAGATCCTTTGGAAATAGGTTAAGTTTTCTGTCTATAAGTGATACTGAAGAACTTGAATATATGATTGTATTCCTTTCCCAAAATATAAAAAATGTAAAAGGAAATATGAAAAGTTATGGGTTGGATCATCTTAACCAACCATATTCATCAAATTGAGGAAATTAATGGTACCCCTATCTCCATATTCTTTATTATTTCTAACTATTTGTGAAGAGATAAAGAATTTAGAGGGTGATATGATCCATGGGGTTGATTGTGATAGAAAAGAAAATGTGCTTAGAACTAAGAATAATATTTTTTAAGACCACAGACTAAGTGGTTTTAGGCCTCAATAAGTAGTAGATAAGGAAGTGCATCATCATTGAAATTTCAAATTAATATTTTTTTCTTAAATTTAGTATCCTCTATCTTATTATATAGGATTCCAAAAGATTATGAAATATGTTGATTCCTAAAAAAGTTGTTCCTAATTTTCGTACACCAAAAATTTAAATCAACAAGTGGTTTCAAGGGATAAGGTTCCCGGGGGAGTTATGGTGAACATCAAAGGCTATTAAGACTTATCAAAATTTGTTGAAGCCTGTGAAGAATTAAAAGGCATGGAGTTTATGTGGAATCATTTGTTCAAATCAAACCACTCTTGAAACAAGTAGTGTCAATTTTTAACAAGTGGTATCAACTAATTCATCAAGTGGTATGAACCACATAACCATGTGCTTTAATATTTTGTCTTAATGGTTTGGTGTGAAGTGATTAAGATCACAGGTTGTGTTTTGAAAGATCAAAATAAAAATATGTTATGATCTTTAAATATAATTAATGAGTAACATGGACAACCTTATGGTTCTTTCCAAATACTCTTATTTCCTAAACTAAGCATTAGCTCGGTATTATTATATGATTTATTGATATCTCATGTTCCAAGTGGTAAATTTACTCAATGATTCCCTTGAGTAAATTATAGTATGAATGGAGTTTGGAAAAATGGGGGAGATAAAATGAAATGAATAAGTCCATCCTATCCCTTTAGGGTGAGTTTAATACCATAATTAATCTCTCTTATAAGTAAAATACAAAGGGGGGTTAATATTTCTTGTAATTTCTTTCCATATATGAAGGGGAGAAATATTCCAGCATTAAAGGGGTGAGATATAAAGATAATTATGTTCCCTATTTTAAGTAGGGTAATGGATAAAGGTTCATTCATGCATATGAAGGGCAATGTTTCAAAATAAACTCTATATTTGAAATACCCATCATATTTTATTTCCAATAAGGGGGATCGCAAGTATGTTTTGTATTGTAAAAAAATCCAAAGGGGGGATCGTTATCAATCCCAAATGATTGATGTTGGGTTTGTTGAAAATAAGGATTGTCAGTGTTGATGGAAAAGGTGTGTGTTGACATATCATTAAATCAAGTTGTATTTATTGACAATAGAATTGTTTAAAACACATGTTTAATATATCCAAAGTGTTGAAGTGATGTTTGGTAGATTGTTTGTTCCCAAATAATGTAGCCAAGGAATGTTATTTATATCATGTTTTATATAGATATACATGTTGGAAGTGTTGAAAATTTGATTATTGGACAATATATTTAAGACTATAGGTATTTAATAATTGAGGAACCTTTAGTAGTATTTCAAAAGATTTAAACATGGACTTTGATGTGAAGATGGACCAACACTGGCAGGGCCACTCCCATGGTGGAAGGAATGGTGGAGATAGGGAAGAATGTCAGGTGGACCATGCCCATAGTCATGGGAGTTATTATAGGATTTATGTGAGATTTTAATGGTATAATCAGGCACAAAAAATGGCCATTTATTGTACCATTATCTCACCAATTTATCAAGGGTGATTGGTATTTGCTTGAGGCAAATAATTAATGGGGGTTCTCTATACACATCCTATATATCTATAAAATATAGAAGATAAAAGTGATAGAGAAATATGTTCTCTCATAAATATCTAAATTACTTTAAGAGAAAAAGAAGGTTGTGTTCCAATGAGGTATTGTGAGTCTTAAAGATTTTTCAACCATTTAATATCCTACCAAGTGAAGTGTTATTGTTGTGACTATAGTAAAGTAAATTTTCTTCAGAGGAATTATGGAAGGTAAATGTCACGAACCAGCCTGAGTCGATCTTGAACCGGTCACCCAGGCCAGCCCGTGACAAGTCCCGAGTGGCATTCCCAATCCTCTCAAGATAGAGACAACCACCAAGGTAATAAATAGAGTACACAAGGGAATGATTTATCCCATATATAAACAATCAAAAAAAATAGCAGAAAGAAGTGGACAGCCCAAAATACATTTATATAAAAATTTAACTAAACATTATTTGTACAAGAAACTGAAAGTACAACTAAACCAACAACTCAACTAACAAAACCTGATAACCAACTAAATCCATGTGACCCCACTGGTCACTCTCCAACATAATGATCACACATCTCCCAAGGTTATTGAACTCAAGCTGAAACCTGCACAAGGGCTAAAAACAGAAGAAGACTATAGGCATGAGTATTAAAACACAGTAGGTTATCCCAATATTCTATTCCCAATGCACATCCTTTAAAATAAAATAAACTTAAATTTAAAGTTTTAAATACAAATATAAAGGTATTTTTTTCAAATGAGGTCTATTCTATAAAAAAATTACCAGACAAAAACTTGCATGTATTATAAACAAGAATGCTAGTAACAATTTTCAAAGAGGTGAAACTTCAAAATGAAACTAGTTTTCAAAAGGTCTGATTTAAAGAATGTACAATTTTAAATAAATCACACACACTTATGAATTTACCAACCAAACACACTGTATTCCGATGGTGAGTATAAAAAATCCAATGAGCACAAGTCACGGGAACACCCCTAGGCACTAGTTAGTTGTGAGCCCTAGGTACCTCGTATCTCGGTGAAAGAAACCATAATAAATATCTATTCTCGTGAAATCAAGACACTAGTAGAGAGAATACCCATAACTTAGTGGTCCCCCAAAAACATCATCATAGTAGTTTAGTTAGTGTTTTCATTGTCAAACTTTCTACGTGAAACAGGCGCCAAACCCCACGGAATCACTAGCATACTAGTACATGTCTGCGCACCTAGATACCCGGGATTCCCTTTAGTCCTCAATAACGTTACACATATTATAAAATACACTTTACACATCAAAATTACATTACCAAACCATAAACACACAAACATACTTCAAACATTCCTCACATTTCTTTCATGAATCAATAAACCACTAAAAATATTCGTAAAAATTTTCAATGAGTATAATGAGGCCTTGCACATAAAATCCATTCAAAAATGATCTTTTAAGGCCAAAAACCCATAAATAACATAACAAACCAGATTCTGAATCCCTAAAACCAATTAATAAATCATTTTCATGGACCATAAAATTTCCCCAAAAGATAGAACATGAAATACACATGGAAACCATTTTTACAAAAAATACAAATGCCAAGCGGGCCTTTAAGCCTTTCTCAAAACTATCACTTGAACAAGCTATGAATTTCAATTTTATTAAGGAGGTGTATACAAAAAATTTACAGAATTAAAATAAATTCATAAATCCCTTAAAATATTCAGGTTACATATTGAAAACACAACCATTTTCATAAGGATGTGAAACAGGCCATTTTCGGACAACTCAGGCCAAAACATGTTGTAAACCAAAACCCATTTGTTTATAAAAACAAATACAAATTGGAAATACATATGAGGAACCAAAATACCATTTATCATTCTTCCAATTCATTTATAAAACCAAAAAAATAATTTTTAAATCAAACACAACACATAAAATCCAACCAGGCAATTTACACAACACATGACATGCCCTTTTAAACAAAACAATTTATTTTAAGCACTTGACAAATAATAAAACACCAATTTCATGCCATATTTTATAAAAGATACAGTAATATATTCAAAATACCATAAACCAGGTTCTAAACCTCACAAAATAGTTTTAAAAGATAGTGGAACATTTAAACAAACACTTAGTGTACACTTTTATGACAAAACAACACTACATTTCACAAAACAAGGATTAAACAACCATTTTGCACACCAATAAAATTATACAAATGCTAAAAAATAATAATAAACATATAAATCAGATTAAAAAATAATAAAATGATTAATATTAAAAGATAAAGTCATGTGCATGAGATATCCTACCTCAAATCCTTGGCGTAATGGAAATGCACACCCAATATCACCATCTAAGGTTTTACAAACCCTAAACCTTTGACGACCAGACCCAAAAGAACAAAAAACCCATCAAAAATAATATTATAACATAACCCTAGGTCTATAATTACTAGTGGAGATTATAAAACCAAGAAATAATGAAATGAGGAAGAATAGGTAGGAGAAAGGAGAAGGAATATCACCTTTTCAACTAGAAAACTATTGGTATTCCATTATATATGCGCCCTTAGAGAAAATAGAATGCATTTAAACTTCTTGTAGAGTATCCTAAGGTCTATAAGAACCAGGTAATTATTATATTTAGGAAAAATAGTATGAATGTAATGATTTATAGATGAAATAATTTACCTTCACAATTCTGGACGATTTGAGAGACATTGAGAAGTTTTCCCTAATCCGTGACTCATATGAGCTCCAAATAGGTAAAATAGATAATGGGGGTGAGGATAGGGGTATTGTATTCTATTGGGAGGTGTAATAACCGAAAAATATTAAAAATTGAATTATATATAAAAGAAACAAATTATTTTCTTAAAACCATAAATGGGCCCATGGTCTGGCCCAATACCTAAATAAGTAACCCCAATTCACCATTATTATGAATTGATAAGGGGTAAAAAGGGATATGGTAGTTTTAATATGTCATTTAGGACAAGTGGGTAGTTGAATTTGTCAAAAATGATAAAAAATGAATGCTTTATAAAATAAACAAAATATGTTTTTAAATCTGAAAATGGGATCACGGTTGGCCCAAATCACGAAGTAACCACCCTTTCTCCAAAAACTCCTAAAAAAGCAATGGAGAACCCAAATTAGGGTGATTATACATATATGGTAGTTCAAAACTCAAAATTAATCTCACCCAACACCCAATAAAAGGATCATTATTTTTCATGAACCGGATCAAAACCATGACATAAAAAACTGGGTGTGACAATTCTCCCCAGCATTAAAGCTTTCCGCCCCCAAAAAGACATAGCACATTTGAGCTAATGGATAAACACATAAGGATCCCTTATCAACATAATCCAGTCTATAAATCTAAGGAAATATCATTCACCAACAATGTAACTTAATACTCTTTCCCAAACAAAACACCAACTCACAACCACTTCTGGAGAATCAACAGAAAGATCAAGACATCACCACCACAACCAAGCCATGAACTAGATTGTTGGGCCTTCTCCTAATGAACCCAAAGATCACCCCAAACCATAGTTCACTCACAAAATCCAATGACTTGGTGTGGAGGCCATAATGGGCTCCCCACCATTAAATCACAACTAACATTCGACAAATCCTAAAGGAAAGATCTTCGAGACCTGTAGTGGGTCTCCCCACCATTAAAGACCAACTAAAAATGAACAAAAAAAAAGAATTCAAAATGAACTAGAATTAGGACACACCTGCACAAGACCACCAAAATTCTCCCACAAAAATCTAAAAACCCAAGTTGAGAGGAATACAACATGAACATTTAAGCCACCCACTCTCGAATAGAGGCAGTAAGAACTGGGCCAACACTCTCTGCACAGATCCAAACCCCCACCAATTATGGAGGGGAGAGAAGGGGACCCAATCATTGGGCCATTGAAACCACAAAATAAAAAATGGAACCACCTCAATGAAATGGTATAGGTATGAGCTTTGCAATACTACCCACAATCCTAGGACTCCTGACTATGCAATAGCTTCACGCCGAAACCTATGGTTAGAGCTCTGATGGATGAAGCATCTCTTGACTCGTAGCCAGGCTTTGATAATCTCCAACTTCTACTCTATGCCTTAGTTCCACACAGTACCACATAACACTCTCAGTAAGAAACAACAGATCAAGAGAAACTAGGAAATTCTCTTCTTCAACAACACATTTTTACCCAAACAAGAACATGGAGATACAAAACACTATTTTCTCTCACTCTAAACGGGGAGCATAATGAACAAGGCACAAAAAACACCCACTAAAAATCACCAAGCACAACTACTACAACTGAGAAAATCACCATAAAGGTAAGTCACTTTAAATCAAGCCCAAAAATCTCTCTATTTCAACAAACAGGATGAGTTATAATTCTAAGAGGTGGATTTAACATTTTAAATAAATCCTTAGGTTGATAAACTGGAAATCTTAGAAATGGATAACCATCCATGGACACATCACAACATCCAACACATCTTTAGAAATCCACTGAACATTACCCCAAAACTGAGCCACCAACAAGATCCCATCTCAAGATGCAACAGATTATGAATTATAGATCATAAGGAAGCATACCGAATAGACAACACTTCTAAGACATAGGATAAACCATCCACATAATCATCGGTTCAAAACAAACACCACAATTTTTCAGCTAAAAACACTTTTGAAAAAAAAAACTAACTTGGTGGATTTTCACATTCACTAATGGTGTTTCATCAAGTCTCACTCACATGAACATTTACGTGCCACCCCGGTCACTCAAATACCATGCCATACTGGCCATTAATCCATATATAAACAAAAAATTTCATGTGAGAACCCATGAAAACACTGAATACAAAAACAAAACATCATCATTACAAAAATAATCGTGTACCTTCCAAAGGCACATTAATCACCAAATAAAAAACCATTTTCAGATTTCACAAGACAATCCACACTTCATCAAGAACCATTTGATTAAAAAACAATCCATTTAATTTAAAATAACTTCTAAAAACAACCATTATATTCCAAATATCCATTTCCCATTTTAAAAAAAAATCAGCAAGGTCTCTTTTCATAATCCAACAACCACAAAGGCCAAAACCCCTTTCCATAAAACACCATCCACTCAAAACCAAACTTCCAAAACCAATTCATCATATTAAAAAAATTCAATAGCCCAAAACACCCAATTTAAAACAAAGTTTCAGAATTAATTTAAAATGATTCACACTTTCAAAACATTTTATTTCAAAAAACCAGAAGTTTAGATTAGCGAAAATCCAATCCCCTTAAATCATTTCCACTTCCTTCCCAAAATTTGTTTTAAAAAAACACAACCTTCCCAAAACCATTATTATATTTAATTTTTGAAAACCCATTTTCCAATTTTACAAATCCAATCCTTCTTTTAAAACCCATTTCCATAATTCTCACACAAGTACTTTCAAAACAAAAATTCAGAATTCAAGAAAGGTCCAAGAAACCCCCAAAAGGGAACTAGTGTCAGTGGGTGACTTGACCATATAGTTGGCGGCCATATGTCAAAAACAACACCAACAAGGAGATACTTATTAGGACAATTACCCAGCTTCACATGGTTTTCCAGGCCCTCTGAGCTCATGGAGGCCATTATTCAGACTCCCCTTGTAATATCCCAACACCAAACAATCAACAAGAACAAAAGACACTAATAAAACTAGACCTCCCATGGAAACCCTATTATTATAATGAGAAAGAGTTCACGAAACTCTTCCCGAACTTACCCCTCAAGTCCCAAAAATCCTACTCCACATACCTTGTCATCACCCAAATAACAAGGGTGCTCTAAAAAGAAAGGTCTACTAAGAGCCGACCTCCTTTAATACAATTTTGTTACGAACTAGCCCAAGTCTACCCTGAACCGTTCACCCAGGCTAGCCCGCGACAAGTCCAGAGAGGCATTCTCAATCCTCCTGAGATAAAGACAATCACCATGGGAATCAATATAGTACACAAGGTAACTATTTCTCTCATATATAAACAATCAAACAAACAGCATAAAGAAATGGATAGCCCAAAATACATTTATATAAAAATTGAACTGAACATTATTTGTACAAGAAACTGAAAGTACAACTAAAAAAACTCAACTGACCAAACTTGATAACCATATAACTCTATGTGACCCCATAGGTCACTCTCCAACACAATGACCACACATCTCCCAAGGTAATCGAACTCAAGCTGAAACCTACACAAGGGCTAAAAACATAAGAAGACTATAGGCGTGAGTATTAAAACTCAGTAGGTTAGCCTGATATTCTATTCCCAATTCACATCATTTAAAATAAAATAAAATTCAATTTCAAGTTTTAAATACAAATATAAAGTTATGTTTTCAAAATGAGGTCCATTCTATAAAAAAATTACCAGAAAAAAACTTTCATGTTTTATAAACAAGAATGCTAGTAATAATTTTCAAAGAGTTGCAACTTAAAAATGAAACTAATTTTCAAGAGGTGTTATTTAAAGAATGTAAACTTTTAAATAAATCAAAAACACTACTTAATTTACCAACCAAACACAGTGTATGCTGATGTTGATTACAAAATAGCCAATGATCACAAGTCACTAGAACACCCCTAGGCACTAGTTAGTTGTGAGCCTCAGGTACCTCGTATATGGGTGAAAGTAACCATAATAAATATATGTTCTCATGCACACGATCCAATAGTATGGAGAATAACCATAACCTAGTGGTACCATAACAACATCATCATCATAGTTTAGTTAGTGTTTTTATCTTCAAACTTGCTATGTGAAACAGGGGCCAAACCCCACAAAATCACTAGCATACTAGTACACGTCTGCCCACCTAGATACCTGGGATTCCCTTTAGTGATCAATCATGTTACACATATTATCAAATACACTTTCCACATAAAAATTCCATTACCAAACCATAAACACACAAACATCCCTCAAACATGCTTCACATTTCTTTCATGAATCAATAAACCACTAAAAAGATTCGTAAAACAATTTCAAGGAGTATAAGGAGGCGTTGCACATAAAATCAATTCAAAAATGATCTTTTAAGGATAAAAACCCATAAATAACATAAAAACCCAGATTTGGCAGCCCCAAAACCAATTAATAAATCATTTTCATGGACCATAAAAGTTCCCCAAAATATAGAACATGAAATATACAAGGAAACAATTTTTACAAAAAAAACAAATGCCAAATGGGCCTTTAATCCTTTCTTGAAACTATAATTTGACCAAGGTATGAATTTAACTTTTATTAAGGAGTTGTATACACACAATTTACATCAGAAAAACACATTTATAAATCCCTTAAAATTTTCAGGTTACATATTCAAAACACAACCATTTTCATAAGGATGTGAAAAGGGCCATTTTCCGACAACTCGAGCCAAAACATGTTGTAAACCAAAACCCATTTGTTTGTAAAACCAAATACAAATTTTGAATCAATATAAGTAAAAAAAATAAAATTTATCATTATTAAAATTCATTTATAAATCCAAAACAATAATTTTTAAATAAAATCCAACCAGGCAATTTACCGAACACATGACATGCCCTTTTAAACAAAACAATTTATTTTAAGTAATTGACAAAGAATAAAAAACCAATTGCATGCCATATTTTATAAAAGATATTGTAACATATTACAAATACCATAAACCAGGTTCTAAAACTCACAAAATAGTTTTGAAAGATAGTGGAATATTTAAACAAACACTTGATGTGAACTTTTATGACAAAACAACACTACCTTTCACAAAACAAGGATTAAACAACCATTTTGCAAACCAAGAAAATTATAAAAATGATGAAAAATAATAATAAACATATATATCAGATGAAAATAACAATAAAATTATTAATCTTAAAATATAAAGGAATGTGCAAGGGATATCCTACCTCAAATCCTTGGCGTAATGGAAATACACACCTAATATCACCATCCGAGGGTTTAGAAACCCTAAAACTATAATGAACAGACCCAAACGAGAAAAAAAACCCATCAAATATCATAGTATAATATAACCCTTGTTCTATAATGACTATTGGAGATTATAAAACCAACAAATAATGAAAGGAGGAAGAAGAGGGAGGAGAAAGGAGAAGGAATCTCATCTTTTCAACTAAAAAACTCTTCTTCTTCCATTAAATATGCACCCTTAGAGAAAAGGGAATAGATTTAAACTTCTTGGATAGTCTCATAAGGTCTGGAAGAACCAGGAAAATATTATTTATGGGAAAAATAGTACGAATGGAATGATTTATGGATGAATTAATTTACCTTCTCAATTCTGGATGATTTGAGAGACATTGAGAATTTTTCCCTAATTTGCGACTCATATGAGATCCAAAGAGGTAAAATAGATAATGGGGGTTATTATAGGGGTATTTTATTCTATTTGGAGGTGTAATCACCTAAAAATACTAAAAATTGAATTATATATAAAAGAAACAAATTATTTTCTTAAGTTTGGAAATGGGCCCATGGGCTGGACCAATACCTAAATAAATAACCCCAATTCACCATGATTATGAATTTATAAGGGGTAAAAAGGGATATGGTGGTTTTAATATGTCAGTTTAAGAAAAGTGGGAAGTGTAATGTGTCAAAAATTATAAAAAAAGAATGATTTATAAAAGAAACAAAATATTTTTTTTAAATCTGGAAATGGGCTCACGGTTGGCCCAAATCATAAAGTAACCACCCTTTCTCCAAAAACTCCTAAAAAGGAAATGGAGAACCCAAATTAGGGGGATTATACATATATGGTAGTTAAAAACTCAAAATTAATCTCACCCAACACCCAATAAAAAGGATCAGTATTTTCAATGAACCTGATCAAAACCATGACATGAAAAATCGGGTGTGACCGTAAAGAAGGTGCTTTGTCAAGGTGTTTTCCCATAGGTGAATGGTCATCCTGGTGAGAATTTAATATATCATCCTTCCTTGATTGAAGATATATTAATTGATAATGTTAAGGGACCTACATTTCCATAACCTATGTGTGGATCTTTCCTAGATCATTTGGGAAAAATATGAGGAGGAAGAGGAAGTGAGATGGTAGTGAAACTTAGGTGACATTGAGTCAACCCAAAACATTGTAAGGAAGTGATCCTGGTAAAAGTAGAGACCTATCATAAAACTTTTTAATGGGAGTTTTCCCTAAGATCAATGATCTCTATATTGGATTTTAGTTCATAACACAACACTGGTGTATGCTCCTTGGACATATCCCAGTGATAGTGAACCAAGTAAATACTCATGTATCTATTTACTTTATGAATGCACAAAAAAAATCAAGAAAACTTAAGAATATCTGGTTAATGGTCACAAAAAGTTACCCCCAAGTTTGAGAGGTCAAGATCCTTTAAATTCAGTGATATAAAAGGTTTATGTGGTTTTAATTAGTTTAGTTATTTTCACACCCTGATTCCCCCCCAGGGTAATCTCACTATAACCCCTATTGATGGACTAACAATATATATATATATATATATATATATATATATATATAGTTCCATAATATGAAATTTTAACCACCCAATCAATCCAACCACTCAATATTTGGTTATATATTTTCATATTCATGATAAATTTTCTCAAGTTTGTTCTAAGTAATTCTGCTATAAACTAAACAAATTTTTTAATATAAAAAATGTATAGACTAATATTTATATCTTCCTTAAAAAATTTTGAACTTTTTCCCCATATATAATCCATATAAACATATTAAAACATGTTTTATTTAATGTTATATAATGGGATATTTATTCATTCATTGTTTGGATTAATATTTTTGTGATTAAAATGGTGGATTGAATCGCTTTCTAAATAGATCAATGGGATTTGGGTTTTCCAAGGATAATATGGTAAAGGATATGAAAAAATTTGATATGTGCTTATTCATTAGTATGTTGATGAAATATTTAATATTATGAATCTTTATTCAGTGGAGTATCAATGTGTTTTTGTTTCTCTGAGGTATGATACAAAATTTATTCATAGTATGAAATGACTTTTATAGAGGGTTTTTTGAGGTCTAGTTCACCCTCAAGGATTTATATTTGATCATTTTTATAATATATAATATCTTTAGCGTATTTTATGGTGATTTATGGGTTTATTTAATTTGATGGTATTAGACCATGATATAATATGGGTATATAAATTATTATATTATCTAATTATAACTTCTCATGATGATATTCATTGCAAGGATAAGGTTAGTGTTATTTTTTTGGTGGGGAATCCCAAGATCCATGTTAGAATAAATTGGATATGGGGATACCCTTAATGTTCATAGTCAATTTTTGTGTCATCATTATATTTTTTTCTTGTTAATATGTTTAGGATCAAGTTCTCCATTCTAATATAGTACCATTTAATTTTGATTAAGGTATTCACCCTTGAGGAGTGATGAGATGGTATTGATATAGGGGATGGTAGTTTCAAATTTCATTGTTTTAGGATTACCTCTAATCATATTTTTGGATTTCTCCTTATGGTGTAGATAAATGTTTAAGGTTTCTTTATTATGGGTTCTTCTAAATATAAAAGTGATATATCCTTGTGATATTGTTTGATATCTATAGTTCTGGAATGTAGAGTTAGGTATAACAATTTAAAAGTTTCCTTTCTAGGGATAATTATCTCTTTTATAAATTGGTTCAGTCCGGTAAATAAATATATTGACGATAATGGGGATTTTTCTGCGAGTTTCTTATCATGTGGAATTAACTAGATTATTTATATGGATTGCAATTTCTTTCAATAGAATATTAAATTCAGTAGATAAAATTTTTAATGGTTATAAGGTCTGACATGGCTTTGTTATACCTTGATTTTTCTTATGAGACTCAATTTTAGGAATTCTTGATTCATTTAAGAGTGGTTTTGATCTAGTAGATGCGACTTTATGTTATATGAGTAGCTATATAGTTATCTACTTAAAAAATTTTGTTTTTTGGTTTGGGATTTGATATTTTCTATTATATGGTTTTTTATTTGATAATGTGTTTATGCCTAACTTGATATGCTCAATCACCACATGGTCTAAGTTTGGATGATTCTAAACATTCATCAAGTAAGTATTTATATAGTTAGTTATTATTTATAAGTTAAATGTACCATGATTATGGAATTTCCTAATTAGGGGTGAATGAGAAAATTAAATCCTTTTCAATTTTTGACCATTTTTCTTAATTTACCATTTCAGAGGATTTTTTCCCAAATATATTAGAAACTAAGTTCTTAGATAAATAATTGAAGACTAGAGAATAAAATAAAGTAATAAAATGGAGGAAAAATTACACATTGTTTTACTTAGTACACCTCTAATGTATAGTTTATCTCTAAGGAGTATAATGATTTCACTAATTTTTCACCAAGATTATTATAAAATTATTAAAATGATGATACTCTATTGTTAATTTGATGTGAAATTCATCACACATAGTCTCATTAAAAAAAATGGCAATCGTAGTCCTCATGGATTTATAAAAATAACATGATTATAATAAATTCTATTTGATATATTATCTTCTTAATATTATCTTAATCATCATTTATTTCAAGTAGATATTATTCTCCCTATATAATATAAAAAATTCAAGATGAAGCTGTATTGGTTAATGTATCCATAAAATCACATAAATTCAAGATAAAAATTTATTTTTTTTATATTATTTAACAAACTAAACCAAATATTTAACTTCTTGATTATTTCTATTTAAATGTGTCCAAATATCCTCCAAATTGTTTGAGTTATTTACAAGATTTACTTTCAAAAATATTATCCATTTTCTTATTCAGAAATAAATATTCATATAAAGTAAAAGAACCACCCCAATAATTAAGTTAATATTTGGATAGTTTAATGAAAAAAATTCCATTAAAATTATATTTAATTACTCTTATATATATTCAAGATATTCAAAAAAATATTTCTATAAAATTTTCAATATTTTACATAATAAAACATTATAACTTCTCCCTTTAAGATAAACTAGTGAAAAAATAAAACTAAGTGGATAATCATTGATTACTCCTCATATCAATAAATAATATAACTTGTTATTAATATCCATTAATTGAATTTTTTATTTCCCTTTGAAAATAATAGTTATGATTGACCTATTTCTTTTACATGGTTAATTTAACATTGCCTTCATTCAAATTGTATTTTTAGTTATTCAATACATGTATAAGTGAGTTTTTGATGATATAATAAATTTAACACTATATAATCTAGGTCTTAATTGCATAAAACTATATTTAGAATGTATTTAACACATATTATATTTTTGTAACCTTGGATTATTCTTGAAAAAACTCAATAATATAACAGAACTTCTACTTTACACAAATTAGAGTAACTATTTTTAACTTGGATTCTAATTAAAAACTTATGTGGTTATATAAAAAGAAATTTATCTCATAATGTTCTACTTTATACACATTACTTACACAAATCTTATCTACTAAATACACCACTAATTTTTTAGCTTTTATTCGATACACTTTTTCAAAGTTCTTTTACTTCATGAAACTCTTCCAATTGCATAAAGAAATATTGTTTCCACTTCTAAATCATGAATCTCTACTGACTATATCAAATAAAAATTCTAATTAACTTTTCATTAATTTATAATTATTTCATGTGGAATATTCCTTCTAAATTTTTTTTATCAATATTTTTCATAAGTAATTTCGATTATTTATAAAAAATATTCTTAACTAAAAATGATATTTTAATAATATTATAGTCATTACTGACCATATTCAAAATGTTAAAATTCATTTAATAACACCCCAATAATCAAAAGTACCAATAGATCATAATATATAAATAACCATTGTTGGTAATGAATCAAACAACAAAAACACCTTACGGTTCAATAATTTTCTCCTTTTTATTTTTTGGAAATAATATTCCCCTATGAAAGATGCTTCAAGAACTCCCTATATAAAAGATAATTATATACTCTTTAAACCTATGTGATAAAACTTTTCTCTTAATTTGGATATAAATTCAAATTATTTTAGATAAAAAAATTAATAATTAAATTTTTAATCCTAGATGAGTCATGATTTGGGTAAGAAACAACAATAAATAATCAAAATTTCAAATTTATCCATTTTAAAGTTCTATAAAAAACTAGACATGTGTAAAAAAATTCCAATAAGACATTATGAATTAGTGATAAATAAATATAATGGAAAATATGAGTGTGCATTATAAAATCCAAGTATCATAGAGGTATTGAACATCAATATTTAACCTAAGTTCCTCAAATATAGGCCTTTGCAATGCTTTACTTAAAATAGTTTCCACTTGATTATTTTTTAAAATATAATCAATATTAATTAAGTCATCCTCTATTTTTTTAATAAAGTTACATTTAATATAATTATGTCTGTTTCTTGAATTCTATATAATATTTTACTCAAATTTATAGCACGATTATTTTCATATAAAATTAATATTATAAGTTTCATATTTTATTCAAAATTAATAAGTTTATATTTCATCCATATAAACTAAGTGTTAAAATGGGTTACATTTATATACTCATATTTAGTTGTATTAATTGATATGCTCACAATTTTTTTACTTAGATAAGATACACTCTTAATTCCCAAATAAAAATATTCTATCAATGTTGATTATATATCATTAATAGATCCAACCCAGTTGATATTTATAAAATACATTTGTAGTATAAAATAATATAAAATAATAAATTATTTTAATGTATCTAGGAATCATATTCATTGTTTTTATGTGATTCTATTTGATATCACTTTTATATTTGGTAACTTTATTTGATGAAAAAATAATATCTAATATTTAGGTTATGTGGAATAACAAACTCCTGATGATTTTTCTACATTAGTGGCATTCACTTATTTACCATGTTTATATTTTGTAGGAATATTACCATTAGAAATGAGAGTATTTATTTACTTGTATCCAGCTTTCTAAATCATCTTCAAAAAATACATATCATACTTATTCAAATATATTAATGTATCTACTAGAACAAATTTATATTGACATGGTTGGTTTTTTTCAATTAATTTAAATGAATTATTTACTCTTATTGATCTTAAATAAATATTAGATGGTAATGTTTCAATGGTTATTATATATTAGTAAAAATATTGATATAAATTAGAAGAATCTCACAATCTAGTGGATTGATGGATGAAGGAATTTATCATGTGTTGAAATATTTTTCAGATGTAATTATGATGAATCTTGATGTTTTTTTGCACATGTTGAAAATGTATGGAGAATATTTATGTAAGGCTGGAGAATTAGATTAAAAAAGAAAAATTACTTGAGGCATATCTCATGAGGAGAGTGGTGATATCATGAGAAACTATATAGATATGGTAAAAGAAATTTATAGAGGTATATTATTTATGAAAATAAACTCAATTCAATGCATGGATAGTTGTGGGACTGGTCTATGAATTTTTACAAGTAAGAATTATATTTTGAAATACTATGATAGTATTGTCACTTATATGGAATTAACCTGAAAGTAAGGATTAATATTAGATAAAATTATCTTGGATATAGTATGAAGAGTTTGAAGGATAACATATTGTGAGATATATAGTTTTAAAGGAAATTTTCTATACACATGTATTACGACTGGTGATATAGAGATAACACACCTTACAGTGAGAATGGAAATGAGGAATTACTATATGCATAAGAGTCAAAATAAATGATTTATGTATAATACCAAAAACATTTTAATATTACTCTAGGTGATTTATGATATCATAAGACATTAGAAACATCACTTAAGGAAGGCATAGATATCATGATATAAGACAAATACAAATATGGGAAGTAGTGCACATCATGGAGAGTGGCATATATGAGTCACCATATGAGATATAGAAAAAACAAGAAGAATCAATGAGTAAAAATTCATATCAATGGAATACAATGGATTATATCACTAAGAATTACATGCATCTCTGTTTTGGTTATTTTTTATCATTTAATAGAATTTAATGAAGTTTTATCCATGGGTATTTTGTGTACATACATAGGATACAACTAAAGTGTCATGGAATAATTATGAGTATGTTTGGGGTAGAGATAATTTCATGACCCAAACTTGTTGGAATACCTCCTAGCCTGACAATAAGACTGAGTAAGACACCCCATGACTACCTCCAATAAGAATGGGTTTGGTGACTAGCACCATAGATATAAATCTCACAAATAAGAGATGTTAACCTCTAATAATGAAAACTCCAACTAGTAATTAATGAAAATCAAAATGATCAAAGATAAATGTATAAAAATATGAATTAAAATCCTATACAACACAATAAACCAAAAATGAAAAAGAGATGGGGAAACTACAAAACCTCATAAATTTACACCTTAAAAACCAAAATGTGACTAATATCCTCTAGAAACTCCACTATCCCAGGATATCAATGACCAATTCCTCCACATATTTGTTCATAAAAATAGGAAAAATATTATATATATTTATATATATATAATAAGGGTGGGCATAAACATACTCACTAGGTTCCTTCCCTAGACCAATACGCGTCAATGTGTATAGATCATACTAATGTAATTATGAGATGATGAGATAAAATAGAATAACCATCCTTAGGTTTCACCATGTTTTCTCATATCTCACTATTTTAACCCTCACCAAAAATAGAGATATAATATGTGTGAGTGTGTGTGTGTGTGTGTAAATAACTCATATTTTATAAATAAAAATAAAATGGTCCCAACATGCTAGATCCCACAAGTTACTTCACCATCATTCCCAATATCAAATTTATTAGCACCAAATCCAAAAATTCAATCATGGGCATAAGGAAACATGAAAAAACTATTTTCCCATCCAATAATTCCATCTCTCATTGGATGTTGGGTCACACTCAAACTATAATCTATGTGATTGATCGTGTAGTGAGTGGTGAGTGGGCATCACTACTCAAATAACATAACCACACATGTATAATCACAATTAATATCCCAAAACATTCATCATAAAAAAAACATTGGTAGATATAATTACCCATAATTAGCATAGTTGTAGATTATGTCTCCCTCATAACTACATAGAATTAAATAATAAAAATCATACATCTTGATAATTAATATCATAATACATTCATACCAATATCAATTATCACAACATTATTCACTTACATTTCACCTCCAATCAAAAATTATTGTCATTGATTCTTGATTTCTAGTAATTAACTATAATTATAGTATTGTTGATAATTATAACCCTCATATATTTATACAAATTTATCAAGAACCCTTGATAACTACATCACCCTAGTAATTACCTAGAATTAAATTTCATTATCATATCTCATATACTAATTTGTATGTTATTTAATCTAATTCGTATAATAGATATTAAAGATAAGGTAAATCCAAAGGAAGATATTAAATAGTATCTAACCTATATAGATTGTTACATGAACTCATGCCTAAATAGAATGAACCTATGTTGATTCTACACCACCCCTATTTAAGTATATATATTTGAGGTATCTTATCCTAGTGTGTGGAAGATCCCTCAGGCCAAATCATATAACCCCTTATAACATTCAATATCCGACCAAATGAACTATATATTAATAGTATTCTTTCTAATGAGTTTCATATCCCCCATGTTGAAAGGTATGTTCCCTAAATCTAAAATAGTATGTGATGTGTGTTGGTGGATATAGACTTGATATTACATTTCCACTCAACATAGCATTAATAAATGGATTTAGGATATACTTCTACTGATGTAACCTTAATTATATCTTAATAATATGTTTATTCCAATTTATTTTTAAGAAGAGGTTTAATGTTATGTTGATTCAATGTATGGTAAGATTACAACATTCATGATATGTTTCTTCTACCTTCTATCATATAGTATAATATTAAGGGTTAATGTTTATATGATCATCTAACATAAGTTATAATTAAAGGAATAATTGTGTGAGATATAACACAAAAGAGGAGTTATATTCATGTATATGATGTGTGGTAGGGGCATTAACTCGTGTGTTATAATTCATTAGTTAATGAATGCATCACTTAGGAGTTTCCTCGAGGATATACAAGCCCCATTGTCATACAATGTCATGTGTGTGGGGGTGCTTGGAAGAGGATCTCTCTCTCTCATCCTAAATCATTATTCTTATTCTTCCTTATTTATTCCATGAGATTCTATCAAATTGTGGAAGAATATTGGATCATGTTTCAAATGTCGAGCATTCAAATGAGTCAGCTTAGTTTGTGGATATATCTGGAGGTGTGGGGCCTTTGTATGTCAATTTGGTTATCATCATCAAACTCATTCAAATAAAATATTGATTATGAAGTGGATTATTTGGTGAAATTTATACATGGTTACAATTTTATTCATTTCAAGTTTTTACATTAATTATATAATATAGAAGAGATATCTTGGGTTTTTGGTTTTTAATCACTTTCATTATTATGATTAAGTTTTAATAATATTCTAATAAACCCTGAAGTGGTATCATATTATGTCATGTTTTAAGATTAATTAAATTTTGTTTTTTAAATGAATAAATACAGCATAACATTACATTAATCATTAATGTAATCTCAAGATACACCCTGATGTTATGTTTATGCAATAACATAATCCATACTGGTCCTTTACATTATGTTATTTTAATAATATAGTCTATGCTAAGATACCTTGACACAATGTTGTGTGATAATGTATTCTCAATAATATCCCTTATAGTATGATTATTTGATAACGTAATCTATATTGGATCTTGGTATTGTGTTATATCGATAATGTAATTTGGAGTTCAAACTGTGGAATATGTTATATGACAACGTATCCTGCATCCGCTTCCACAAAAAAAGTATCATAAAATACCCTCTTGACATTACATTATGAGACAATGTAAAATAAAGTGTGGTACTCACAATATGATGTGAGACCAAGTATTATGGGGCTAAAACATGAGAATGCATTGAGGCCTAACATATTCTCAATTTCCCATTCAATAACCAAAATTAATAAAATTAAATAGTTTAGTTATTATGGTTCATAAATTGATTATAAATGATAAATAATTATTTATAAATTATAATAAAAGGTATTTGGGGGTGTTTATTATTTATAAAAGGTATATAAATTAATTAATTATAAAGTCTTTATAATTAATTAATTAAATTTTTTGAAACATTTATTAATAAATATTCTTTAATATTATGAGTTAATATTAAATACATTTTTCAATATTATATGTCATGCCTTATGACTTAGAAATGAAATGTTTATTTAGAAATAATAAGGGGTAATCTATAAAGGGTTTATAAATTACAAAATAAGGAAAAAATAAAGTGTTTATATTTAAATTATGAATTGTTCATGATTAATTAATTTTAATTGTATAAATTAAATGGACTTATTTGGGAAATTATTTAAACATCATCAAAAATAGTTTTGGTAAATTATTTGGATTTATTTGTTTTAGATTATATAAAATATTTATATAATATAAATTGGATTATAAAATTTTTATAATACATAAAATATCATATATTTTAAATTAAAATGTTATAAAATGGATATTATAAAAAAATTCATATTATGGATTGAATATAAAGTTTTTGTATTCAACATTATTAAATGCACATAATGTTTAGTAGATTTATAAAGTGTTTATAGTTATCTTTTTTTTATGAAGAGCACATAAATATTTATATAATATTTAAATATATGAAATGATTATTTATTTAAAATTTATTCTCTTATTTATTCATAGTTATAAAATGTTTATGTTATGAATGGTGAAAGATTTAGTTTAAATTTTAAACTGAATCTAAGATATTATTATACATGCATCTAAGTAGTAACATGCTAGTTATGATAAAATGATTTAGTTTCTATCTACATTGACTTTGGTTTGTAATTAATGTTATTAGATTGAATTTACTAGTTGAATATAGTTTATACATATTAACTGTTAGTGTTATTGTGACTTAGATTCTATCTTGAGTAAATTATCCCTCAGTAGAGGGACTTTGGGTCAGAATTTCTACTATCCTGGATGCATTTTCCTTATTCTAGAAAAGGGTGGGTTAGTTATCTATGTCTCTAGGCGTATTCATGAAGATATTGTAAATATCATATAATTTTAAACCATTATAAGGAAATTTCATATACCTTATATATGATATGTATTTGGATATGTGTAAATATTTTTTGCTTCTATTTTTGGGTGGGTAACACAAACTATGGGTTGTGTAAAGTGTTACACATCAATGTGGTTTTAACATATTGATTTAGTGGAGGTAATAAGATTCCAAAACTAAATCATTAGAATTATGTATACATAAAGGGCACAAAATGTGATAATATGGTGAGATTAAATCCCCTTCAAATAGTAAGTGTGAGATTCCTTCCCAAGTGGACCTTTTCAAGACCTCAATCACTCAATATGGGTGACCCTAAGGGTGAGTTACCCATAAATTATCTTGGTTGTGGAAAGAAAGTAATAAGTAGTGATTAAGTTCCTTTTTCTTTTTGTTTTCTTTGGGTTACACTTAGCTGGGACACTCTAACAATTTGGATACTAGAGGAATATATTTGATTTTATATCCATATGATGGATTATATAAATAGTTACTCACTCAAATATCCAAAAATCATGTATGATATGATTGAAATTTATTGTCTACTATATCTAGTCATGACTTATTTATGTTATTAATTGGTGTAATTCATGATGAAATATGTATCTTGTCTAACTAATGTGTATGATGAATTTGAAAGGGGTAATCATTTTAGTGGGATCTCATTTAATAAAATTCCTTATTAAATGGTAATAAAACATGATACTCATATAATAAAATCTTCTTTTGTAGATGAATTGTGTCAGCATCAAAAAATTCACTTTGAAATTAATCCTTAGGAAATAGAATTTTAATATAAGAAACTGCTAATAAATATAACCTAGGAAAGGTTCTTAAGTATAAGTAAAAATATATGTTAGAGAAAACCTTTCTTAATAAAAAAAATGTTGAAGTTTTTCAATCAGTGGATCTATATTCTTATGAGGAATATAAAATAATTCACTTTTGGTTTCAAATTAGTTAGATACTAAATGAACTAAGGAATTTGTATCTCATATATTCAAGGTGATTGGGTATGATAAGAGATGCTTAAAATGATTGAGTGTGATAATGACTCAGTGGGGCTAGAGGTTTCTTTAAAGGATTATTCTTATTAATAAATTATTTTAATTTTCATCTATGGAAATGTTCCAGTGGTATGACTGAGTTCAAGAAAAAATTAACTAATGTTCTAAAGTTTTGAGAAAATATGAACTATGAAAGTGATATTTAGGATTTAATGTTGTTTAGACAATACAAATGGGTAAAGGTTAAAAATTTAAGAAGAAAAGTGAGTTGGAGAATCCAAAAAAACTTCCTTCAAGTAGTTAGTCAAGGTCTTTGAATCCTAAAGATGAAATCAGAATGGAATAAGTAAAAATTCCAATGGATGTAATTTTTAAAGATACCAGAAGGATTTTTGTAAACTATATGAAATGTCCACATAATGTATCAATGTTATAGAAATAAATTCTTTCTTTTTGAAATGTATTTGATACCAAATGTATACTCAACAAGTGTTATAAATATATATAAGTTCAAAATTGAGGGATGAATTGATAGAAATTGCAGTTAGTATTCAAGTAATGAATTAAAAAATTCCCTCATCAAATCCTTGAATGTAAAGTAGTTCATTAAGCTTATATGGATTATAGTAGATTATTTGTATCTTTATATCATTTTTATTATATAATAAAAGAATTTTTTCATTAATAAAGATTTTTTATTATCCCTTAGTTATTTTAGGCCTTCGACCACATACTATGGGGCCTTCAGGAATGTATTATGGAGATTTTGAGACATGAAAGTATTCCCTCTCAATCCAATTAAAAAGAGGTATTATCCAAAAAATTAAAATAAAAAATCAATTTGAAGTAAGGAATTGTATACACATGGTTTTTTATTCATTGGATTCTATAACATGTTTTATGAATTATATAATGATAAAAAAATTATCTAGGATAAAGTGTTTATCCAAATGTTTATTAAAATAAAAGATAATATGTTCTTAACACTCATTAGTAGAATATTTTAAATAATAATGTCTCCTTTTCATAGGAAAATTCTCTAAACACATAAAATACCATATATGATATGGAAATAATATTTTATCTGTCAATTATTCCAAATAAAAGGAGATAAGTATTATTTCATAACATGGAGATTTTTTTTATATTACCATGATATTTGGGAATGAATATAGTTTTTAAGAGGTTAGGGGAGTGTTTTTGAACTTAGATAATTTCAAAGTTAACAAAAAAATTATTATATCATCTTAAAGTAAGAGATTATCAATTAATATCCTAAATATTTTAGGATATTTAATGGTAAAGTAAAATATTATAATTACATTTAGTTACCATAAAAAGTGAATGCCACTTTTTCTTAAATTATTATTTCAGTTAAATTGAATATCACTTTATCTTAAGGGAGTTTAGGATATTCTAGTAAACAAAAATGTAAATAGTTACATTATTTCAAGGAAAGAGTTTGATGGGATAGATTTATAAGGATGATGATGTTAAACTTAGACATAGTTCCAAATAAACAATAGAATTTGACATCAAAACATTTAATGTTATAAAGTTAAATAGTTTTATTATGTTTAGGCATTTGAATATTAGGAATATGCTTCCTATATCTCACAATTACACAAACTTTATTTCTTCATAGATGTGTATCACTATTGATTTTAGTGGGAGATTTTTGCTAGATGGTCGTATAGATATGTGTTAGGAATTACATAAATATTTAATAAGTTAACATTCCCATAAAAAGTGAAAAAAAAACATAATCTTGATCTGGAAGCTTATTATATATGATATGATAAACCAGTGATTATGTCATTCCTTGTTAAGTATTCTTAAAAGTGTTTTAAGAATATAAAATGATATCTATGTTTTATTATACTTTCACTTTGGTTATATAAATATATATATAGATATACATTTCATAAAAAATTATAATTTACCTTTCAAAGTATGACTTTAATTTATCCCTAATCGATGTTCTTTATGGATAATTTTAGGTTATAAATAAATTTTAAGGCTGGTGTGAGTAGGACTCTTGAATGAGATTCAGAATCTACTCATGAGGTATAAAACAAAAGAAATATTATTTTTTGTGTACTGGATGACCCACTAAGTATACCACATAGAGTGGAATACATTATGTATTGGGAGTAATAGGGGTGTATATATTATATAGAAGTCCCCATTAATAGAGTATGGTGAGATACTTAGTATTATAACCTTTATAATTTGATAATTTTCTTACACAATCCATTATAGCTTAGATAATTAAGGGTTGGTTGGGTATGTTATTTATTATGTCACTAATTGGAGGTCAACCAAGATGGTATTTGTCCTCTAATATGAGGAGTATGACATCTAGTCACTCGATTGATATAAACTAAGGATTGTGTGGTTGCACCTCAAATATAACATATGATGTGATTATCTATTTGGATTAGGGACATGGGATGTTCAGTGAATGACATGTGATGTATTCATTGATTTGGTTTGTCTACACTCAGAGAATCAAGAATGTATGTGTTGTATATATGATATTGACATACATTGTGCCCTATTCTCACTTGATGTATTGAAAAAATTGAACATGAGAATGAATAATATCATTAGATGTGACTAGTGGGCATAGGTATAGAGATACATATGTTTTATAGTGATCATTCTAGATCCCTTTATAGGTTGAGTAGTACTGGTTCTTTTATAATGGATTCTCTTTTCTTGCATTTACGGTTCTAGAGATTCATATTTATTGTCAATGATAAAAAGTCTTTTAGGGTAAAATATTATGGTAAGTTGAATTTGGATTGATTTTGACTCAAATATATTCTCTAAAAGCGTTTAAGAGTTAAACCAAAAGAGTTTTTGATGGGTATTCACAATGTATTAAATATGATGTAATATACAGTGAGGTTAATGATGTCTTTCCAAAAGTGTTTTGGAAGATATCCAAAATAAGTTTTGGATATGTTCTCACAATTTATTTTATATAATAAAATATAAGTGAAATATCACAAATCCTTTTAGTCTTTAGTTCTAATGGGAAATTTAATTTTATATACCCTAAATCCAAAATATCATTTGATGTGTTTTTCTGGATATGGCCTTGAGATTACATTTCCACTCAATGTATCCTTAAGAAGATTCTTTAAAATATGTTCCCAGTAAATTAACCTTAAGAATATCCTGATAATATGTTGCTAACAATGTACTATTAAGAAAAAGGATTAATGTTATATTGACTTGACCTAATATGGAATTATTACATGTATGAGATGTTGTGGTTTCCTTCAATCATATGGTTGAACATTAAGGGGTAATGTTTTTATAATAATCCCACATAATATATCATTAAAATAAGTGTTACATGAGATGTAATTTGAAATAGGAGTCATATTCATGGATATGATAGATGTATGAGGCATTAACTCATGTGTTATAATGCATGTGTTAATTCATGCATCACCAAGGATCATTACCATGGATTTATAAACCCCACTATCATATAGTGGAATATGTTTGTGTGGATTATTAGTTGAGTTTATCCCTTCCCAAAGAACTCTTTCTCCTCTTCATCCTTTACACCATGAAATTATAGCATGCTATGGAGTAATATGGGATTTCATTTCAAGAATCAAATGTAGAAACAATCCAACTTGGCCTGTGGATACCTCTAGAGGTGGGATATATTAATTTACCACTTTAGTTATCATAATTAAACTCATTTAAAGGAAATTTTGATGATATGGTAACTTCTTTGGTGAAAGTTATGAATGGTTATAGTGTTCATTATTTTTAGTTTTTATACGATTTACATAATATAGCATTGGGATCTTGGGTTTCTAGTTTCTAATCACTTATGTTGTTATGATTAAGTGTTAATCATACCATAAGAAACTCATCATGTACAACATAGTGCAACCCCATGAAAAAATTCGTAGATAAAATATTAATTCCTCATAATAAAATTTCATAAGAAAGAATAATTTTATCAAAAATAGCACACCACCATGTAGTAACATCCCAATGTTGTGGATAGAGAATAATATTCCCCTTAAATTCTATATAAATCATATATATTTGTAATATCATTAATAATTATATTATGATGTTTAAAATAATCCATTATTACCTGAAAAACTCATTATCCTTCATTTAGGAAATCAATTATCAAAAACCATGATTTTAATCAAGATATATATCATTTTGTTTTCAAATATATATAATTATTTATCATATTATTATATCTATTACAATATCCATAAATAATATACTCATACTTTATTTATAGAAATTAAAATGGAGTGAAGATCTAGAGTAACATATCTCAAATGTTCATCATCCTTCAATCTCCTTATATTGTTATCCATTCTTAATCCACTATGCCTCAAAGAACTCAAAGGAAACCCTTTATAAGGATAACATATAGGGAGTATTGAATGAATGAAAAAACTTATGGTCAATCCCTCCTTTTATAGAGAGATTTTCTACCTCCTTCATTAATTCACCAACCACCATGGTACATGAATCACAATAAATTCCACTTTTAGATCATTGACTTCCACTATTGACCATATATATTCAATTTATCAATTATACATTCAAATAACCTACCATACCCTATGACTAGTAGCCATTTAATAAGTTAATCAAATAAAATTTACTCCTTATAAATTCTATAATTTTTCCAAGAATAAAAAAAACATATTTTTTTAGTTTTAAAATAATACCATAAAAGTGTTAACTAAATAATTAAATGATCCTCTATTAATACTCTAAAATTTACCCCTATCTTATTCTTCTCAAAATATCATCCTAGGGTTAACACCATACTCTATATTAAATGGAATACTTAAAAAGTTATTTTGATTCTTCAAAAATTACCATTTTATCTTACATGTCTATAATGACCAAAATGACTTTAGTAAATTTTTAAAAACTTCAAACCCTAAAATATAGGTCCCCAAATTCCCCCCCTTAAAATATATTCATCCTTAAAAGGATTAAATATATAGAAATAAAAGGAATTTTTTATCATAAAAATAATCAATATGATTTTGATATCATTCTAATATTCAAAACAAACTTCTCTTTCAAAGAAACAATAGCTTTAAAACTGAAGTAATTGGACTAAAATATGAAATTCCTACTCCCAATTACTTTTTATTATTGCACTATTCCTTTATAACCCTCATTCTGAAGGAATTATATGCCATGTAAAACCTTCTCTATGTGATCATAGACTTTCATGAGATTTTCCACATAATTTTAATTTTTTTACAAATCAATTCTTTTATAATAAATCACAAGATATGGATAATAGATATACTTATAAAGCTAAGGTGTGTATAGTACATCATGAATATAATTCATCTAAGAAGGAAACATTGATCGATAGGCAAATTATATAATGTGGTTTAGTTCTAAAAAGTTCCAACAAACCTTTATAACATTGTGATTCATTTTCTAAACCTATGCTTCCCATGAAGAGGAGATACTCTCAGAAATACAGGGTCATCAATAACAAACTCTATTAGTTCCCTCCTTTGATTCACATACAACTTATCTCTACTCTAAGTAGTTATCTTATAAAAAAAATTATAATAACTCATTTAATTGTATCTTGAACCGGTTTTGGTCTAATAATCATTGATTATTCAATTTTTATCTAATATAATGATGGTTAACAAGATTTTCCATATAATTCTTCATATGGTTCCAAATCAATAGATAAATTATAATTGTTATTTTATAAAAAATATATCATTATAAAATGATCAACCCAAGATCCACCAAATCCATAATGTATTCATTTAACATATTATCCATTGTTTAAATCATTCAAGCTAGATAAATATTTATCTAAGGATGAAATGATATGCCTAAATGGCCCGAGGGCCTTAATTTTTTATTTATTTTTTATAACCCCCCTTTCAAGGGATGAGGGGGAACTCTTACATGGCTCGTAGGCTTTAGAGATTACATGGCCCATAGTCTTAAGAGAAATTACATGACCTGAAGGTCTTAAAAAAATCAACTGGTCTATAACTACAAGGAACTGCCTCCCCAGCATCTGTATCATGATGGTAGCTCTCTACCTTCACATGGTCATCTGGATAAGCTTCCTATGCAAGCATAGTCTAGTCCCAATAGCGTATCCATACCCTCTCAATCTTCTAAATCCATTGGTTCTGCTCTGGTGAGTTCACCTGCTCTGAATCCTCTTCTAGGGATGCTTCTTTTTGTAGAGTTTGTCTAGGGAAACTGCACTGATCATGTGGCCCAAAGGCCTTGAGGTGGCCCAAAGGCCTTGCGGTGGCCCGAAGTCCTTGAGGTGTCTTGAAGGCCTTAAGGTGGCCCGAAGACCTTAAGGTGTCCTGAAGGCCTTAAAGGTGGCCCAAAATCCTTATTGACCCGAAGGCCAGGGTGGCCCAAAGGCCTTAAGGACTCCAAGCCCAAACCGATGACCCAAGGTGAATAGTTTTGGCTACTACAATATCGAACAGTAACTACTACAATGCCCACATAGTACCACTACAACATTTCTATTGTAACCAGTAATTATTTCTCCACCTGGTTTTGAACCGGGGTCTTGTGGATGCACTTCGAGAGACCTCACCAACTAGGTTGAGGCTCATGTGCATGAAATTATATACTAATATACATCTATATACCAAAATATAAACACAATACTCTCAACATATGATAAGTAAGTCGAGTATCATGGTCAAATACTATCACTTGAGGAACATAATGAAACTTCACCACTTCAACCACCTAAATTTTTACTTAAATTTCCATAATAAACTTCTTTTTAATTGCTAAAAAAAGATGACTTGTTCATTTAATCCTAAATAACCCAAACCACACCAAAACTAAAAGGTTTGTGAAGTAAACTAGTCACAAAATTCTTGAAAATATACCCCTAATTATATTGTGGAATACTCAGAGGTTTTAATAAACTAGTTGGTACTCTATGCTCGATATTTTACCTCTAATAGGTAAGAGTCCATGATATAAGCTCACCTATTGATCTACTCGTACCAGGAGACCAAAAATTCCTCTTGAAATCACCACATGTGAGCTATGGAAATCATGAAATTCCTCTTCTTTCATGTTATATATAAAAATTAAGTACTCTCAAAAAATTATCAGATATTTCCCACCCATAAACAATCCATTAAGTATATAATTATGAAAAATTTAATCCCTATAAACCTCAGTCATAGGATCTGTAATTTGAGACTCTATCACTTGTTTCACTAAAGAAGAATCAATAATCATATGGTATAAACAATATCACCATTCACTTCTCTAATATGTATAGTAACCAATTACCTTGTCATATTTCATTCCTCACTTAGTTCTCAAGTCATTTCACTACATGAAATCCTTCACAAAGAATCTATAACCATATTTTATTTTCCAAAATTATAAATAATCACATAATTATAATTCTATAGAAATCCCACTCATATAATTTATCTCAAGTTAAAATATTTTTTTTCAAAAATTCGCTTTGAAATTTTATGGTCTATATAAATAATAAAATGTTCTCTATACAAGGAATTTATTTGTAGATTAAGTGAAAAATAACCATCAAAATCAATAAATCATTGGTAAAATAGTAATATTCAGGAGGAAGAAAATTTTATACCCTTAAATAATAATCAATCTATCCTATATAAAAACACATCCCAAAACTTAATGAGATGCATCAACATATAATTTATAAGTGATACCTTTCATATATAATCAAATAAATAGAGTACTCATCAAATTCTCCTGTATATATTTAAAATATTTTTGGTAATCATCTAGATAAAAAAATAATTTTTTTTCTTATTCAAAATGGAGGAGTTAATTTATAAAATAATTCAAGTATAATCCTTGTATAATACCTATCTAAGTGATAAAACTCAACTTATGAATATATTTCATTAGTATTTCATCATATTTTATCCCATCATAATCATAAATATTAGGTATTTTTCACATTTTCATCTTAATCCACATTATTTCAATGAAATTTTTATTTGATGTAAATACAGAAAAAATATGCCACACTAGTAGAAATATGGGATTTGATGTGGAAGTAATAGTGTTGGTTTTTTATAAACTGATGTCAATGGTATCTGTGAGTAATTTTTGGCGTCGATTTTTAGTAAAACCAACGGAAAAAAATTTATTATTGGTTTTTCGCATCCGTTTTTAGTAAAACCAACGTCAAAAACCAGAATACAATGATTTTTGGCATCAGTTTTCACATAAATCGACACTAAAAATCAAAAAAAACTGTTTCTGTGTCAGTTTTGGAGAAAAAAGATGCCATATGTGTAATTTTCAGTGTCAGTTTTCCAAAAAACCGACATCGAAAAAAAATGGAATATTTTCAGCGTCATTTTTTACCAAAACTAATGCTGAAAATAAAAAAAAATGTATTATGGGTGTCGGTTTTGACAAAAATCGACGTCGATTTTTTTATTATTATTTTCAGTATTGGTTTTGGTAAAAACCAACTCTGAAAGTCATTTAAAAATTATCGAGATCTAGAAACCCTCATGTTCTAAGATCTTCAAAATTGAAACCCGTGGCGGTTCCTCTTGACTCGTGATGACTTCGAATCCTTATTTGTGATCTCTAATAGCCATTTTTGATGATTTTCTTCCATTTTCATGATATGTGGTCTAAGTTCTTCATTATCTTATCTTGTTTTATTGTCTACGATTTATTTGTTCTTCCGAAACCTATTTTGGGCTACTTTCATCCATGGTTTAATTTTAGTTTGTTTTTTATCTTTATTTTTCATTTGTACAATTAGTTTTTGTATAGATCTTGTAGTAATTAATTTTACAAATCATTATACAGAGAAAAGTTCGGATTGGGGATCTATTTTTGTCTGAATTTTGAAAGTTTTTTTATTTTGAAGATAAATTATTTATCATTTAATTTTGATTTTGATTTTCTCAATTATTAGTTTATAGTTTATTTTAAATGTGTTGGAACATGGTTAATAGTCATCCCTAAGAGTGATTGGTCAATGTTCTTGATATGGATTGGAGTTTTTTGATTTTATGTTATGAATTTTTATCTGACATTATGTATAAATATATTAGTCAATGTTCTTGATATAGATTGGAGTTATGTGATTTCAAGTTTTTATGTTACAGTAACTCAATGTGAGTCCTCATAGGACTGAGAAAATACACCTGAGAGGGGTGGGGGATTGAAACAGATCTACTTAAATTATACTGAAAACCAATTAAATTATTTTTAAGCTTTTCTACTACTTTGGTCCATTGAAACTCTATGGTCAGTTAATAAATAAATAGATATTTTTATCTTTTACCTAATAATTCACAACCACATGTAATATAAAATATAAATAGAAAATATAAATGTGTTATTTTTACATTCTTTAGGACAGATTTAGAAAACCTACTCCCTATCCTATTCAACTCCCATTGAGACATATATTCTCTCTTATAATATATTAATCATTTATAATGGGTGTCCAAGGATTGTCTGGAATATGGATTTTCCATAATTCATAAGAAGATACGTAATACTACCCACGAAAACATAGTATTACACCCCACACCACCTTTGTATTAGAATCCCGCTGGTTTTTTATCAAACTTATTATTATTAAAGTTACTCACCACTAATATGAAGATTGTCACTACATTCAAATAATAGGCCTTATTTCTCACCACAGCATCTTTGAATGTTTTTAGATCATCAATAAATAAAAATATTTAAATTTAACTCTAATATTCTAATAAATTCCCAATTCTTATGAATCAATTTATAGAATTATACACTAATTTCATCAACAGTGATCCTAAACAATAGAACTTATATTGGCTTCCTCTTCAATTTCTTCATTTCATTCTTTGTGATTTCACAACTCTCAACTCAATCACACCAACTCTTTATTATTCCTCACAACTAATATATCTTTTTTATTGAATAGTTTCACCAAATAATCTATGTATATACTCATTAAAACATGAAATGGATCCACAACCACTTATTACTCCTCAAATGATTCTATTGTTCTCTCACCCAAATGTGTTGTAAGATATACCAATTTAGTTATGTTTTTAATTTAATCTATCATAATTTTGGGAGTATTAGGATTTATTTCACTTATAATATGAACATTTATTGTAATTATTATTTCATATTACTAATAATAACTAATTTTTTTGCCCTTTAAATTAATGCAGTCTTCAATACTTTTGACACATAAAACATCGAAATAATGAAACAACTATGTAAAATGAACTAATAAATTTTAGAAGATTTATATTATAATTAAATTATAATATAAATATAACACATGTATATAATATGAAAATAAAATGTTTACTATTTGTAAATGTTTTTCATATCTGATGTTTTCTATTTGATTATCAATAGTTTTTATTAAATATGTTTCTATTTACAATTTAACTGTAAATATATATATATAAAAATCTTTATATGTTTTAATATATTCACCAATTATTTTGTGATATCAGATATTTAATGGGTCGTAATTGGATACATTTACAAATATCCACTAGTGAATATGAAAAAGGAGTTGATGAATTCTTGGAATTTTCAAAACAAAATCTTCAAAACATTGATTTGATTTTCTGTCCATGTGTAAAGTTTTTTAATATGAGAAAGTTAAACTCTAAAGAAATCAAGGATCATCTCATTTGTTATGGTTTTAGCCTTAATTATAGACATTGGATATAGCATGGTGAAATAACTGAAAATTCAACATCCAATGTTGATGAAAAAATTCATAATGAGGAAGAGGATCATATTGGAGAATTAATTCATGATTTAGGTGTTGAAACCATCGAAAAAAACAACTTCTGAACAATTTTATGGATATTATAAGAAACCATAATTCCTAGGTTGTTGTAAATATACAGTATTATTAGTAGTTTTGAGATTATTTAACTTAAAAGAAAAAAATGGTTGGATTGATAAAAGTTTCTCCAACTTACTTGAGCTTTTAAAAGATCTACTTCCATAAGGAAACGGGCTTCTAGATTCCAATTATAAGGAAAAGAAAATATTATTCCCAATGGGCTTGGGGTATAAAAAGATACATGCTTGACCCAATGATTTTGTATTATATAGGAAAAAAATGAATATTTATCAAGTTGTCCTACATGTGGGACATCATGCAATAAGATAGATGGGAAAGTCAAATCAGATTCATTCTCAGGTGATGTCATCTAACATCATGAAAAATCAATTTTGTACTTTCTATTGATATCATCTAATATTTTTTGCATACAATTCAGATAATTCAATTGTGATTCATTTTTAGATAGCAAAATCAAAACTCCTACTAAATAAATTTGGTACCTTCCAATAATTCCTCATTTGAAGCGTCTATTTGCAAATTCAATTGATACAAAAAGGTTAATATGGAATCCATATGAGCGCATCTCTGATGGTAACTTACCTCACCCTACTGATTCACCATAGAAGAATAGTTTTGATAAAAAAATCATGATTTTGGAAGTGAATTTAGAAATATCAGAATGGGATTGTGTACTGATAGAATGAATCTATATCAGAGCCTCAGTAGCCAACATAGTTCATGGCCTATTTTGCTGGTAGTTTACAAATTGTCCCCACATATATGTATAAAGAAAAAATATGTTATGATGATCTTGATGATTTCTAGACGAAAACAACTCGGAAATGATATTTATGTGTATCTTTCACCATTTATTGATGATTTAAAAATGCTATGGGAGGTAGGTGTTAAAGTTTTTGATGCATACAAGAAATATTATTATCTTATGCATGCTATGATAATGTTCACTATAAATGACTTTCCTGCATATGGAAACTTATCTAGATATAACATTAAGGTACATAAAGTGTGTATAATTTGTGAAGAATAGACTTCATATTATCAATTTAATAATGTAAAAAATAAATTGTATATGGAACATCTAAGATTTTTTTGAATTGATCATCCTTATCGTAGATTGAAAAAATTATTTAATAGATTACAAGAATACAAACTTCCCCCTCGACCATTTTCATCTAAAGAATATTATGATAGGGTGAAAGATATTGATTTGACATTTGGAAAGAAAAAACGTTCTATTCTTTAATGAAATATTTGGAAGAAGCAGTCTATTTTTTTCTAACTACCTTATTGGAGATTTATAGAGATAAAACAAAACATCGATGTTATGCATGTTGAGAAAAACATATGTGACAGTTTTATTGGAACTTTTTTAGACATAAAAGGAAAGAAAAAAGATGTATTTCATCCGAGATTGTACATGATATTAATGAGAATACGTTTGGATTTAGCTCCCACTGTGAAAGGAAACATAACATATTTACCTCCAGCTTGTCACACATTAAAAAAGATTGAAAAGATGAATTTTTTTCAGTCTCTTCATGGTATTAAAGTACCTAGTGGTTTTTCTTCAAATGTGAATAATTTGGTGTCATTGAAGGATTATAAATTAATAGGTATGAAATCACATGATTTCCATGTGTTGATGCAATAACTTCAACCAGTAGCAGTGTGTGGTATATTGCTGATAGCTGTCAGAAAGACTATCATCAAGTTATGTAATTTTTTTAAATCCATTTGTAGCAAAGTTTTTTATCCAAATTTGTTAGATGTGTTGGAGAATGAAGAAAATATTATTCTTTGTCAACTATAAATGTATTTCCCACCCACATTTTTTGATATAATGGTTCATCTGCTGATTCATTTGATGCATGAGATAAGAATATGTGGGCCTTTTATTTAAGATGGATGTATCCTTTTGAAAGATATATGAAAATTTTGAAGGGATATATTAAAAATACTTATCTAACAGAGGCCTCTGTTGTTTAAAAATATGCATCAGAAGAGGTGATTGAGTTCTGTACTGATTATTTGTATGAGGTGGAGCATATTGGTCTCCCTGTATCTCGATATATGACAGTTGATAGTGAAGGTAAAGGGGTTCGAGGCTTAAAAGTAAATTTCATTTCATGTGATGAAGTGATGTATGCACATTTATACATTTTTAATAACACATATGAGGTTCAATCATATATATCCTCACATATTGCTGAATTAAAGTTATGATATTAGAAAAGAAATTAAAAGTGGTTGATGATTGATCATAAGAAGACATGTGTTTCATGGTTTAAAGAGAAATTCACCCCATATATATCTGCATCAAAAACATTGAAGTGTTTAGCAGGGAGGACATATCTTAATGTGATCACATGGTCTGGTTTTGATATCAATGGATATACATTTTACACAAAAAACCTAGATGACAAGAGTACCGTTCAGAATAGTGGTGTGATGGTTTTTGCTGAAATAGTGAATTTTTCGAGTGCCAAAGATAAAAACCCAATTTTTTCAACAATGCCATATTTTGGAGTTCTTGAAGACATATGGGAAATTTATTATATTAAATTTCAAGTCACTGTTTTTAAGTGTAATTAGGTTGATAGTAATAGTGGTGTGAAACCTGATGAATATGGGTTTAAACTGGTTGATTTGAAAATATTTAATTACAATGAGGGACCATTTATCATGGTGACACATGCAAAGAAATTATTTTATGTCATTGATCCATTAAATGATTAGTGTTTAGTTGTTTTTCAAGGAAAAAGATACCATTTTGGTAATGAGGATGATGTTGATGATGTTAGTGATTTACATAAGCTTTATTCATCTATTACGCAATTTCTGGATGATTACAATGAGTATAAGATAGACATAGTGCATGTAGTATGTAATGATCATGATGAAGGCATGTGGTAAAACACTAAGTTAGTCTCCAAATTTTTTTGGTAAATATTTATATTTTGTTTCTTTTTTTGAAACTTACAAATGCATGCCTCTTTCTTTACTTATTTATTTTTTTCTTCCTTGTTTCTAAATATTCAGTTTTCTAATGATATGCAGGTACAAAATAATTCATTACACTTTCTAGTAGCAATTTCAGATACAGATATAGAGGAGAAATTAACAAGGTATATTTATTTTAAAATATTATTAAATATTCAGTAATATACTTAATTAATGAAATAAAACTGTTAATTTACAAAAACAATTACAGGACTACTGATGCATCCTCGGAGGAGGAGACTTCTCTTTTTACTACTACAAAATCAAGTTCTCAAGTTGGTAAATGTGGTATTACACATTTACCAAAATTATCACTTGCTCGTGATGATGATAGAGTAGAAATCTGTTTTGATGATGATAATAATGTAACTGGACCAAATTTAGTTCAGTTTTTTAGTTATATAGTGATGCAAAGCCATTGCAGGATTAGTATTTTATATCCTGATTGGAAGTCAGTGGACAGGATGGTGAAGCAATATATTTGGGAGTCTGTTACGGTAAAATATCTTAATTTATTTCTTTTATCTCATTTTTTGAATATTGTATATTTTAAATGACATATTTAATTTATTCAATTACAGATGACATTCAATTTTGAGGAAACTAAAGAAATTAATAAAAGACATATCTCTTTAGTGGCAGTTCAATGGAGATATTTTAAAACAAAACTGACAAAAAATTATGTTTTTGAAAAGAGAAGGTTTGAAATCTCATGCCTCAAGTATCCGTTTATAGATGAATATACATATAAGTGATTTGTTGATAGTATTAATGAAGAAAAATTTTAGGTATGATGATTATTTTATAGTGTAAAATTTATTATATATTTTCTTTATTAATTAGTATTTTATTTTTATATAACATACCTCCAGGAGATCTCATCAAGAGATACAATTAAGAAATTTATACCCTCATACTTTATCACATGGAGGGTATTTGTATTTGGAGCAGAAAATGATTGAAGAAAAATTTGAATCATTAAGAGCTCAATCTAGTAGTGGTTCAGAAGAGGTCCAGTTTGGTCCTCTATCTCCTCCCACTCACCGTGAAAAATAGAAACGAGCAAGAAGAAAAAAAAATGAACAGTATCTTATAGAGGAAGCTAAAAAGGTAGCTGATAAAATTGTAAGTAAATATTATTTATTTTTTATCAATTTTTCTATTTTATAAATTATAAACACTAATATAACTTTTCCATTTGTTGTTTCAGGAAGAACTTCAGGACCAGGAAACCTAGGGCTCTTTTATCACCAAGGGTAGGATGGACATCCTATCCACTACTTTGGGAAAGGCATAACACCATGTTTTTGTTAGAGTATATCAGGCTAGTGTTAGTATTCGGAAGGTTTTTGGTAAGATTAATCAATCAAGAGACCCAGAAATAGAATCCTTAAAAGTAGAGCTGAAAGATATGAAATAGTCTATGGGTGATCAAATTCAACTAGTAGTGTAGAAGGCTTTGTTATAACACTTGGAAAGATAGTCACCGTCTACGTAGACTTCCCAAGTATATTATTTATTTGTCATCAATTTTTCTATTTTATAAATTATAAACACTAATTTAACTTTTTCATTTTCCAGCCTTCCTAACCTGATCACCCAAACTACCCTGCCTTATCTGCCTACCATGTCTCGTATGAGCATCCTTCCCAGGTATATTATTTATTTTTCATCAATTTTTCTATTTTATAAATTATAAATAATAATATAAATTTTTCATTTTTCATCCTTCCCAGCCTACTCACCCGGACTACCCTGCTCCATTTGCCTACCCTGCCCCGTATGAGCAGCCTTCACAGGTACATTATTTATTTTTCATCAATTTTTCTATTTTATAAATTATAAACACTAATATAACATTTTCATTTTTCATCCTTCCCAACCTACTCACCCTAACTATCCTACCCCATCTACCCACCCTGCCCAGTATGAACAACCTTCTCATGTATATTATTTATTTTTCATTAATTTTTATATTTTATAAATTATAAACACTAATATAACTTTTTTATTTTTCATCCTTCCTAGCCTTCTCACCCGGACTACCCTATCCCATCTATTTACTTTGATTCTCCACCACCTCGCTTGGACCAAAATGTATATTGTGAGTTGTTTGTTGGAGATCTCCACAAAAATATTGTTGCGTTAGGACTTGTGAATTTTTTGGGGGATGTTGTACATCACCAGCCTATGCAAATGGTTTAGGTTGGAGTATCAGTACTTGATATTATAGATCGTAATGCTCTACTACTATTTCCTACTGATAAAATTACTAGAGTTGGGGATTTTCTAGGTAACTGTTTACTTTGTAAAACTGGTTTTCTTCATTATATTTTATATGAGGTATGTGTTTTTTTAAATATTAATTACAAATGATTAAAAATTAATTATAATTTTTTCTGGCATTTAACTTATATAGGATTATCTGGAAGCAAAATAAAGTGAAAAAATGATACAAAATTCTCATAAAAAATCGAATATAGATACTTCAGATATTTCTTATGGGATATAAAGATTATATCAGGCATCTTATTCATTGAATTGTATCTATGATTTTTGGATGAATCCCGATATGTGTGGAAGAGAATATCCTTTGAGATTACTCAAAGAAGATATCATGTATCTAGTTAATTTTAAAGAGCTTATCCTGAAAGTGGTGCAGTTTTTTTCCATATAAGTAAATTGACATTTGAATTTGTATTTATTTAATAAAAGAAGGTTTTAAATTGACTAACTGTATTTTATTTTTAAAATAGGTATTTACACATGATTCTTCTACAAAATTAATGTACAAACATTTAAGATTTTATAGATCTAGAATTCATTTCCATAAAAGTGCAACATGTGAAGAATCCTGATAGAATTTCATATATTTATGAGAGATTATCACATGTAAAGATTCAGTGTTGGTTTATTCCATTTATTGATAAGTAAGAACATAAACATAATTATGAACAAATGATCATTATAATGTCATTAATTTTGAACTTTTTGTATTGTAGGGGCATTGGATGTTAGGCATATTGTTCCCAAGTGAATGCACCTTATATTTGTTTTTCTCTTTATTATGGAATGTCCGTAACACAATTTCCACCTTATTAGAAATGTAATTTTTTTTTTGTTTTTTATAAGATCATTATGTTTTATTATCATTGATTAGATATGTATTATTAGTTCATATATATGAAAATGAAGTTCATGGAAAAAAATTAACAAGGAATAAAAGTTGATAAAGACACTGAATAAAATCAAATATGTGGAAGTACAGGTAATTGGTTTTTATATTAGAATTTGTTCTGATTTTTTGTTATATATTAATTTCTATTAATAATTTAATGTTTTATAACTATAGTTACATCGTCAAAAAGGAAATTTTGAATGTCGTCATTATATACTATGATTCATGTATGAGATCATTACAACTGGGGAAACTAATGAATTTGATAAGGTTATTTGTATTAATTTTTTTATATCTTCTGCCATATTATTCTATTTTTTATCTCATATCATTAAATGTTAATGTAGGCATTCAATGATTCACAGTTTTATTCCCAGTCTGATATGACCCATATTCAATCTATTTTTGTGAACTATTTATTAAGTGTGATTAGGATTTGAGGTATGTATATTATAATATTTATAAATAATATTACATATGGGTTCAAAAAATTAAATCTTTTGATATATTTGGTGTTTGAACCTACTAATAATCAAATTAATGCTTCAATAATAACCAACAATGAGCATGCCATAAATTTCAGGTACGTGTATTTTAATTCTACTTTATTTTGAAAGTGTAATATTCTGAATTTTCTAAAAAAATTAACTTTCAAAATCTGTTTTTTTATACTTGGTATATGAAAGAGTAAATAATAAATCAACCATATTGTGAGAGGCTATGTACTATCCAAGCTGACATGAACCCATGTAGTATCTACTATAACTCCGTGACAAAAGGATAAAAAAGGCATTATAAGTGAAAAAGAATAATCTAAAAGTGCATTAAACATATTACATGGTGTCCTTAAGGAATTGAGTATTGAGTCAGGCCATAATGATGATGAGTGAACATGTACTTGATATCGACATGGAATCAATTTCTTTCATGGTACTTGGTATCCATAATTAATTGAATTTTAGGTCTAGCCATAGGAATATCATAGGTACATCATAATCATTGTCTCATGTCAGGTCAACCACCCTGGTATAATCATATCATGATGGTACACTTGTTCCAACTACCAAATAATGCTTCTTTACGTATGGTAATTCATTCAACAAGAAATATCATAAAAGGAAGCATAATACATTTCATCATGAGATATCTGTAGAAACATACAAAAACATGTGATAATTATCTAACATGGAAACAATTTACATAATAATTTTTAGGGAATAAAACATCAAATATGGTCTCATGGGCTACCCCTACACATTATTTATCATATCAGAAAACATCTCTCAAGACCATACACACACACAAACCACTGTGCATAACATAAAAATCATGGACACATTGGAAACACATATATTTCAATATATTCTAAATCCACTAGAGGTCACAAGGAAAATAACATGCATGGAATGCATGTCATGCCCTCCAATGTATATGATCACCCAAAGTGGTAACAATTTGTTGAGGTATCCTATTTAACTAGTTTTTTTAGCTTATCACTTAAATAAAAAAGAAATAGACGATATTTATATACTTATTCCCTTAATATTTTTAACATATCACATATTTCTATGAAATTGGAAACATGGTAATTTGGGCATTTTATCACAAAACCCCTAAACATACATCCTAGTATACATCTATTATAAGAAATGTACATACACTCATCCATCATGGGATATCAACACACACCTCAAAGGAAACAAATCGTTAATTTGAAATGGGAAATTAAATTCTTCCCCTGGGTATATGCATTATCCATCACATTCTCAGCCTGCTTTCTCTAATCAGCTATTTTAGCACAGTTTACCATCAAACCATCCCATACAGCATTAACCATAGATGCCTCATTACCTACAGTGGCATATTATTCCAACATTTGACACTAGAATTCATTGAGTTCTCTCAAGTTCCTCTGCAATGTATTTGTCTAATTTTTTATAATATTTATTGATGCATTGATCTTTAAATGGAATTCATGTAAAAAAATTTAGTACTCAAATGTATTTTCTTTGGTATCAAAGAATAATTGGGTAGTGCGAGAACTGTAAATACGGGAGTCATGGGACATGCAAAGTCCACAAAAATTCTTGAAGAAGTCATTGATTGTAGGTATATGTATTTTAATTCTACTTTATAATAAAAATGTGTAGATAATTTTTTGATTAACTAGATAAAATCATATACGTTATATATTTTTATTGAATGATAAATATTGTTTGATTGTTGTATATTGTGTATTTTATAGGGGTTTTGATTATATTGGAAGTGTAATTTTCTAATTTTTCTAAAAAATTTAACTTACGACGTCGGTTATTTTAAAAAAAATGTTGATATTTTAAAAAACAAAATGGGTTTACGGAGTCGGTTTTATCAAAAACTGTCGCCATAAACCCAATCCTTTTTGATTTTTAGCATCGGTTTTAGGTAAAAATGACGTCGATACCCTTAACTGAATTGATTTTCAGCATCAGTGTTTAGATTAATGATGCCAAAAATTGGTTTTTGGCATTAGTTTATTTCATAAACCAACACCAAAACCCTTAACAAATAGGAACATCACATTAGGAGTAATTCACCTCAGCGATACATAAACCGACCATTAATGTTTCAAACATAACTCATCTTATTTTTAGACCATGATACTGACCTGAATAGAATGATTTTTTAGCATTTATTAGGGTGGATTAATTGGATAAATAATCAAAATTTAATAAATAAATAAAAGGTCCATTAGAATTTATTTATTAGTAGTTATGAAGAAAATCATGGGATTTATTATAGGAGTTATGTGAGATTTTAATGGTGTAATCAGGAACAAAAAATTGGCCATTTATTGAACCATTTTCTCTCTTATTTATCAAGGGTGACTGGTATTTTCTTGAGGTAAATAATTGATGGGGGTTATCTATGCACATCATTTATATCCATAAAATAGAGGAGATAAAAGTGATAGAGGAATATATTCTCTCTTAAATATATAAATTATTTGAATAGAAGAAGAAGTTTATGTTTCAGTAAGGGATTGTGGGTCTTAAATATTTTTCAACCATTGAATATCATACCAAGTGAATTGTTATTATTGTGACTATAATAAAGTAAAGTTTTTTCAAAGGAATTATGGAAGGTAAATAAGGTTCTTCATCAAGGTGTTTTTACATAGTTGAAGGGTCAGATCGATGAGACTTTAACAGATCATCTTTCCTTAATTAAAGATAAATTCATTGATGGTGTTAAGGTGCCTACATTTCCATAACCTATATGTGGATATTTCCTAGATAATTTGGGTAAAATATGATAAGGAGGAAGAGAAAGTTATATGGTGGTGAAACTTAGGTGACATTGAGTCAACCCAAAACATTATAAGTTTGTGATCCTAGGAAAAGGAGTGAATTATCCTAAACCTTTGTAAGGGGAGTGTCCTCTAAGATCAATGATCTATATAGTGTATTTTAGTTCATAACACAACACTAGTGATGCTCCTCGGATGTAACCTAGTGATGGTGAACCAAGTAAATACTCATGTATCTATTTACTTTATGCATGCACACCAAAAAAAATCAAGAAACCTTAATAATATTTGTTTAATGGTCATAACAAGTGACCCTCAAGGTTGAGAGGTCAAGATCCTTTAAATTCAGTGATATAAAAGGTTTAGGTGGTTTTAATTGGTTAAGTTATTTTCACACCCTGATTCACCCCCCCCCCCCCAGGGAAATCTTACTATAATCCCCTATTGATGGAATAACAATATATATATAGTTCCATAATATGAAATTTTAATCACCTAATCAATCCCACAATTAAATATTTGGTGATATATTTTCATAGTCATGTTAAATTTTCTCAAGTTTGTTCTAAGTAACTCTACTAGATTCTAAAAAAATTAATTTTAAACATGTATATACTAATATTTATATCTTCATAAAACTATTTTGATCTTTTTTCCCATATATCATCCATTTAAACATATTAGAACATGTTTTATTTAATCAAAGTAAAGATTACTTTGTTGGTGGTTTTATGAAAATATGGGTGGTATATAAAAAGTATGAATTTTGAGTATGAAATTAGGAATCTTATTATTGGGATGAATATTATATTTTATTTCCTTATGAAATATAAAGTAGGATTTTTAGGAACATTGATTAATCCTCTCCAATTATAATATGTAAATCATTGAATTAATGGATAATATGTTCAAATTAATAGAGTAAGTAGGATAGATTTTTTGAGGGGGGTGAATATTTATTTAATAAAGGTTTAAAAACTTATTTAAGATATTTTATAATATTATTTTTTATATAATTTGGTGTAAACCTTTGTATTTTATATATTTCATTTCTTGGAGAAGGTAAGTGTTGTAGAAAAGTTGGTAAGTAATAAATTTAATGTAAAAAATGGAGAAATTTATAGTATGTGTGGTGAAAATTTTATAAGTTATCTAGATTATTTTTTATATGTTAAATTAGAATGGTTGAACCATTTTATAATTTTAGAGACCTATGATTTCCTTTATTCAGATTTTGGGATATTTCAAGATAATTTTTTCATTTTCAAACTAAGGTAAATAGTCATTTTGATAATGTTTTTAAATTTAGAATAAAATTTTGATTATTTTATTGATCATATAATTTGGTTTTTTCCATGGAGAGTGAGTCTTATTTCATTACAAGGAAATTAATTTTTTGGGATACTTAAGTGGGTTGAACTAAAAAAATAAATTTCATATAAATAAATAAATGTATTTATAATATCCCTCATTATTCCCCTAATATTGAATAGAAAAAACATATATACTCTCAGAGGGGTATTTGTTTTCTTTGATAGTAATCATTGAACATTAAAGGCTTGATTTAGGTTAGGGACCTTCAATTCTATTCTCATTATTCATTGAGTAACTCATACTTAGGAATTATTGTTGTGTTTTGATCTAATTATTAAAGTTTATTATTATAAATTCTTCATAATTAATATAAAAATGTATTTAAATGATTATAGGACCACTTTTGTGATTTTAAACATATTATATTGGAAAAATTTTGAATAATATTAAAGGTCTTCATTTATGGAAACTTTTTTTCAAAAAGTACTTTTTGATCGATTAAAAGATAATTGATGGTTTATAAACTATATAAAAATGTTTTCTATAGATATGATATCATTAGGATCATTATATATTAATTTTTTAAGGATTTTATTAGTGTTTAACCCATAATTTACATTTCCATTTTTAAATTTTTTTTCTAATTAGAAAATATTTTTTATGATATTCCTTTAATTTGATGTTTTTTCCTTAAATTATTGATATATATATTCAATATAAACAAGGAAATGTTATCCTTAATAATTTTTTGATGATTATTGTACCATATTTTTCTATTTAAGATATCAAAGTAATATTTTCTAATATTTTTTTGGGTTATTTTCATAGTGGAGAAAATGACTAATATGAATGGTTGTACCCTCACCCACCCCCACCCCCACCCCCCACCCCGAATGATTAGTGGAAATCCAAGGGACTGGTTTATTTTTTGGATACAATAGTTAATGTTTTATATCTTCATTAGTAATAAAATAATAAATATTAGATTTAAAGTGGTTGAATTTAAATTAATAATGAAAGGACAATGATTGTGGTTTGAATTTTTGGGAGTTTCATTCTCTTCTTGTTATTCATAATATCTTAGTTCAATATCATATATTATATCTTGAGAAACCATTATTTCTCAATGGTGTATTAATATAAAATAATTGGATGTCATTTAGTGTTAAATTATAAGTTTATATATAGGGTTTGTAAACATTTTTAGTTAATTTTTTTCATTATTTAATCTCAATTTTTATTGTAATATAATGAATTTTACTTAATAATAATGTATGAAGATTTGAGTTTGTTTTCCCCATGATGAAAATTATTAGAAAGTTGATTTAGTGGGGTTTATTGATTTTAACATATCTGTAACTGATTTAAGTATAAATGGTATATAATGGGATATTTATTCAATCATTGTTTGGCTTAATATTTTTTTGATTAAAATGGTGGATTGTATCACTTTCTAAATAGCTCAATGGGATTTGGTTTTTTAAGGATAATATGGTAAAGGATATGAACAAATATGATATGTTCTTAGTCATTAGTATATTGATGAAATATTTAATATTATGACTCTTTATTTAGTGGAGTATCAATGTGTTTTTGTTTCTCCAAGGGATGATACAAAATTTATTCATAGTATGAAATAAAGTTTATAGATGTTTTTTTGAGGTCTAGTTCACCCTCAAGGATATATATTTGATCATTTTTATAATACATAACTTTTTTAGGGTATTTGATGGTGCTTTATGGGTTTATTTAATTTGATATTATTATACCATGATATAATATGGGTATAGAAATTATTATATGATCAAATTATAACTTCTCATGATGATATTAATTTCTAGGATAAGGTTAGTGTTATTTTATTAGTGAGGAATCCCAAGATCAATGTTATAATAAATTGGATATGGGAATACCCTTAATGGTCATATTCAATGTTGGTGTCATCGTTAGAATTTTTCTTGTTAATTTGTTTAGGATCAAGTTCCCCATTCCAATAGAGTGCCATTTAATTTTTATTAAGGTATTATACCTTGAGGTGTGATGAGATGGTATTAATATAGGGTATGGTTGTTTCAAATTTCCTTATTTTAGGATTACCTCTAATCTTATTTTTGGGTTTCTCCTTATGGTGTAGATTAATGTTTAAGGTTTCCTTATTATGGGTTCTTCTAAATCTATAAGTGAGATATCCATGTGATGTTGTTCAATAGCTATAGTTCTAGAATTTAGAGTTAGGTATAGAAATTTAATGATTTCCTTTTTAGGGATAATTATATCTTTTGTAAATGGGTTCAGTTCGATAAATAAATATATTGATGAGAATGGGGATTTTTTACTGTGTTTTTTATCATGTGGAATTAACTAGATTATTTATATGGATTCCCATTTCTTTCAAGAAAATATTAAATTCAGTAGATAAAATTTTTAATGATGATAAGGTCTGACATGGCCTTGTTATACCTTGAGTTTTCTTATGAGTCTCAATTTTAGGGATTCCTGATTCATTTAAGAGTGGTTTTGATCCAGTAGATGAGACTTTATGTTATATGAGTAGCTACATAGTTATCTACTTATAAAAGTTTGTTTTTTGGTTTGTGATTTGATATTTTATATTATATGATTTTTTATTTGATAATGTGGTTATGCCTACCTTGATATAATAAATCACCACATGGTCTAAGTTTGGATGATTCTAAACAATAATCAAGTAAGTATTTGTAGAGTTAGTTATTATTTATAAGTTAAATGGACCATGATTATGGAATTTCCTAGTAAGGAGTGAATGATAAAATTAAAACCTTTTCAATTTTTGACCATTTTTCTTAATTTACCATTTCATAGGATTTTTTCCCAAATATATTAGAAACTAAGTTATTAGATCAATAAGTGAAGACTAGAGAATAAAATAAAGTAATAAAATGGAGGAAAAATTACACATTGTTTTACTTAGTACACCTCTAATGTATAGTTTATCTATAAGGAGTATGATGATTTCACTACTCCCACACCAATATCATTATAAAATTATTGACATTATGATACACTATTGTTAAGTGGATGTGAAATTCATCACACGTAGTCTCATTAAAAAAACAATGACAATCATAGTCCTCATGTATTTATAAAAATCACGCGATTATCAAAAATTCTATTTGATATATTGTCTTCTTAATATTCTCATAATCATAATTTATTTCAAGTATATATTATTCTCCCTATATAATATAAAAAATTCAACATGAATCTAGATTGGTTAATGTATCCATAAAATCCCATAAATTCAAGATAAAAATTCTTTTTGTTTATCTTATTTAACAAACTCAATCAAATATTGAACTTCTTGATTATATCTATTTAAATTTTTCCTAATATCCTCCAAATTTTTTGAGTTATTTCAAAGATTTACTTTACAAAATATTTCCATTTTTTTATTTAGAAATAAATATACATATGAATTAAAAGAACCACCCTAATAACTAAGTTAATATTTGATAGTTTAATAAAACAAATTCATTAAAATTTTATTTAATTACTCTTATATATATTAAATATAATCTAAAAAATATTTATATAAAATTTTCATTGTTTTACATAATAAAATATTCTAACTTCTCCCTCTAAGATAAACTCGTGAAAAAATAAAAATAAATGGAAAATATTTGATTAATCCTCATATCAATAAATAATATTACTCATTATTAATATATATGAATTTAATGGTTTATTTCCCTTTAAAAATAATATTTATGGTTGACCCATTTCTTTTACATGGTTAATTTAACATTGTCTTTTTTCAATTTGTTGTCTTGGTTATCCAACACATGTATAAGTGATTTTTTTATGATCTTATAAATTTAACACTATATAATCTAGGTCTAAATTTCATAAAACTGTATTTAGAATATATTTAACACGTAGTAAATTTTTGGAAACTTGGATTCTTCTTGAAAAAACTCGATTATATAACATAAATTATACTTGACACAAATTTGAGTACCTATTTTTAACTTGGATTCTAATAATAAAAACTTATATGAATATATAAAAAGAAATTTATCTCATAATTTTCTAATTTATACAAATTAGTTACAAAAATCTTATATAATAAATACACCACTAATTTTTTAGCTTCTATTCGATACACTTCTTCAAAGTTCTTTTACTTCATGAAACTCTTCCAATTGCATCAAAATAATTGTTTTTAATTCTACTTCATGAATATATATCAACAACATCAAATAAAAATACTAATACACTTTTAATTTGTTTATAATTATTTCATGTATAATATTCCTTCTAAATTTTTTTTATCAATATTTTCCTTAAGTAATTTCAATTATTTATAAAAAATATTCTTAACTAAAAATTCCATTTTAATAATATTATAGTCCTTACTGACCATACTTAAAATGTTAAAATTAATTTAATAACCCCCCAATCATTAAAAGTATCAATAGATCAAAATATATCAATAAAAATTGTTTTTAATGAATCAAAAATCAAAAACACCTTACGGTTCAATAATTTTCCCCTTTTTATTTGTTGGAAATAATCTTCCCCTATGAAAGATGCTTCAGTAACTCCCTATATAAAAGATAATTATATACTCTTTAGCCCTATGAAATAAAAATTTTCTCTTAATTTGGAGATAAATTAAAATCATCTTAGAAAAAAATTTATCATTAAATTTTTAATCCTAGATGAGTTATGATTTGGGTAAGAAACAACAATAAATAATAAAAATTTCAAATTTATCCATTTTCAAGTTCTATAAAAAACTACCCATGTGTAAAAAAAATTCAATAAAACTTTATTAATTAGTGATAAATAAATATAATGTAAAATTTGACTGTGCCTTATAAAATCCAAGTATCATAGAGGTATTAAAGATCAAGATTTAACTTTTGTTCCTCAAATATAGGCCTTTGCAATTCTTTACTTAAAATGGTTTCCACTTGATTTTTTTTAAAATATAATAAATATTCCCTAAGTTATCCTTTATTTTTTTAATAAAGTTACATTTAATATCATTATTTTTGTTTCTTGAATTCTATATGATATTTTACTCATATTGATAGCACAATTATTTACATATAAAATTAATATTATAAGTTTCACCTTTTATTCAAAATTAATAAGTTTTTATTTCATACATATAAACTAAGTGTTAAAATGAATGACATTTATATACTCATATTTAGTTATATTAAGTGATATGATTACAATTTTTTTCTTAGATAAGAGACATGCTTAATTCACAAATAAAAAACTTCTATGGAAGTTTTTTTATATATCATTAATAGATCCAACCAGGTTGATATTTATAAAATACATTTGTAGCATAAAACAATATAAAATAACTAATTATTTTAATATGTCTAGGAATAATCTTCATTTTTTTCATGTGATTATCTTCATGATCACTTTGATATTTAGTAACTTAACATTATGAAAAAATAATATCTAATCTTTAGGTTGTGTGGAATAAAAAACTTCTGATGATTTTCCTACATTAGTCGCATTCCCTTATTTACCATGTTTATATTTTGTAGGAATATTACCATTGTAAATGAGAGTATTGATTGAATTGTATCCATATATGTCACGACCCACCTTCACCAAAAGGAGGGAAGGGTCAGCAGATTGTCAGGCCCTTCCTTCTTTAAGTTGAAGGAGAGATAATGACCCCCGAAACCCACCTTCAATAGGTCCCGGAGTGGCGACTAGCACCAAGGGTATAGAAATTTCTCAAAAATGGAAGGCATTACCCCTTTTTGTTTTATAAGATCGAGAGATGAGATGATGAAACTCAACAAAACCAAGGTAAAAGAAAAGTAAAACCCAAAAAAAAAATAAACCATTCCCACATGCATGTTCTAAAAGTAAAGCCACAAGTACAAAAGGTGACTACAAAGGTAAGTACCAAAGAGGAAAAGCAACAACTGCAACTGCCCCAAAGGTCCGAGCTAGTACGGTCCTGCACGATCCCCGAAGTCCTCCTGGAAACCTGAAAGCAGTTTTATATACATAGGGTGAGAATACAAGTACACTCAGTAGGGAAAACCAAAGACTCTCGTGCACAAGTAGGGGAACGTACTAAAGTCCCGTGAGAAAAAAAGAGTAAACAAAACACCTATCAAGGTAAACTATCCACCCCAGGACTCACCAAGGCACACTCCCCAAATAACGCAAGTCAAGTAATATATATAATCAGAGAACATCGATGTTTGGCTACCCCGCACCACTTTCCCACTGGTTATTGAGACATCCTACACATCGGACCAATCCCTCCATTCTCACTGCAGTCCCACTACCACACCCGCCCGCACACACCTGGGCCACAAATACCACACATAGTCCCACTGCCGAATCCCGCCCGCAAACACCTGGGCCACAACTACCACACGCAGTCCCGCTGCCGAATCCCGCCCGCAAACACCTGGGCCACAACTATCACATGTAACCACGCCTGCAAACACCTAGGCCAGAACAAGCACCACCACGCCCGAAGACACCTGGGCCTCATCCCGAAGACACTTGGGAAACCACCTGCCGCACACACCTGGCCAACCACCACACTACCCCACCCGAAGGTTCTTGGGCTAATAATGGACCTCAGGCCATCACAGCCTCCCGAAGATACTTGGGATATCCGGGAAAGGGAGCAGAAAATGAGTTAATAACTATCCACTAAGAATAGTGTTGAGAAAAACACCCTCCCCCATGAAATGGGGGTGTTCGGCACTAAGTGCTCAACTTGGGTGGGGCGTGAATAAGAAACACAAAACTACAAGTATAGATATAGGTAACAAGCACTCACCCAAAGCCTAGGTTTTTCTAACCAGCCTACAGATCACAACACCACTGCGTCCAAGTCCCAATTCACGACTTTCGCCAACAAAACCCATTTGTCCCATTCTTGTTTCAAGTTCAGTGATAATGTTTAATTAAGTTTAAGAACTACTGGGCAACTAGTGAGCATAGACACAAGTTCATGAAAGTAAAAAATCAAGCAACAACCATAACACCCATACCCGGTTCTCAACAACAGAGGATCCCACCCCAATTTGTGATATAAACAAGTACCCACCCGGTCTTAAAACTCACAACCACCGAATCCATACCCACAGGGGATCCCATCCCCAAATTCACACAACCACCAAGAGTTCAAGACAGGGGATCCCATCCCCTCCCACATTTCCAACAATCGGCCCGAAAAGAAAACAACCAACTACCACCATCAACACAAGTCAGGGTCATGCCAGTATTTTCATATTTAAACGACTTAACACACTCTATGATTTCAATTTTCGTGTGTTTTAACTGGGGTTATCACAGAAGGATTGATCCTGGTACCTCAATTTATTTGGCCGGATATACGTGGTTAACCAATTTAATTTTCACAGCAAGAGTTTACAACCACAAACAAACCATTTAAAACATCAGCATGGGTTCATTAGTGCACAAACAACGACCACCAACGGCCTTGATTTTCAGAAGGCATAAGCCAGCGCAACTCAACAAGATGGTCATAATATAAACAACATCAACAATCACATCCCCCTCTTTCTTTATAGAATCTAGTTTGTTATATTCATTTAGGTCTGGTTTATCCAATTCTACAGAACAGAAACACGCCCACCCCGCATGATACACAAAAGAGAGAGGCGAAGGAGAAATTCCCTACTTGTTGATAGATGATCGACATTTAGGCTGGGCACGGAACTTTATGGATAACGATGCGGCGCACCTGATACACCAGAAGCTGTTTGTGAAAAGCCGCGATCGAGGAAAGGAGAAACCACGGCTAACCCTTATTTTATAAGAGCCGCGGACGGTTGAGGTGAGAACGTGAAATCGCGTAACGCGCGGGGGTTGTGGGTTGATCACGCGGCTCCACTCGTCATTAAAGGGGGTTCGGGTAGTTTAAACTGACTCATTAATTGATTAAGTATTTAATTAAAACTCTTATGTATGTTACGGGTCTTTAAAACACGCTCAAACAGGTCAAAATAGGGTTTAAAATCCTATTTGCGCAAAAGGGAGCGCTACTGGAAATAACCCGCGGGGTAGGCCAGAGCCACTGGTTGCTAAGAGCTACCGGTGGGTGACAACTACCGGTAGCTCCGCCTACCCGTAGATGTAGCCACCGGTAGGCCGAGCTACCGGTAGGCTGCAGCTACCGGTAGGCTGTGGCCACCGGTGGACCGAGCTACCGGTAGGCCTACTACCGGTAGGCTAAGGCTACCGGTAGGCCTACTACCGGTAGGCTAAGGCTACCGGTAGGCCTACTACCGGTAGGCTAAGGCTACCGGTAGGCCTACACCACCGTGATTCCCAGACCCAAAAACCCAAAATGAGATTTTCACAAAGTAATGGACCCCAAAAACCCGGGCCATTACATCAGATACCTCTTAAACGATTCTCATCCTCGAGAATCAAAACAAAATCAGAAAGGGAGAGACGGTTCGAACAACCACCTCGAAAGATACCTCTTAGGAGTGAACCCATGCTAACTAAAACATTTCCCCGCCAAGAACCAAGCAACATACCATGCCAAACTGCCCGGGCATGTGGGTTGGGGAGTATCCTTCCCCATGTCAAGATATTATCCGCTTTGGGTGGCACTGACTCGCCCGCATGGGTTTAATCGCATCCACCTTAATGCGTCTTTATTAGGGGTCGGGTTCTCTCCTCCCCCATAGACAGGGCTTTTCACACACAAACAGAGGAAAGAAAACCAGTACATTCCATATCCAAAAGAAAAAACGTTCTACCACAACAGGTACAACAAGGAACAAACTCAAAACAACTCTGGGTACTGGGTACGCATCTGTGCTTCCATCTCCCACGTACTCTCCTCAAGCCCACCATGTCTCCATAACACACGAACCAAGGGGATGGTTCACCCACGAAGCACCTTCTCCTTGCGATCCTCGATCATCACTGGTCTCTCCACAAAGGTCACGTCGTCCTCAATGTCCAGCTCACCCCAATCAAGGATGTGTGATTCGTCGTACAGATACCGACGAATCTGGGACACATGGAAGACACCATGTATCCTCAGTAGCTGTAGTGGCAATGCTAGCTGGTAAGCCACCTCGCCGACCCGCCGCAATACCTCGAAGGGTCAGATGAACCTGGGGAAAAGCTTACTCCCCTTGTCGAACCTCCGCTGCCCACGCCGAGGGGAGACCTTCAAGAACACATGGTCCCCAACCTCAAACTCCAAGGTCCTCCTCCTGGTATTAGCATATGACTTCTGTCGGTCCTGGGCCACCTTCATCCTTTCCCGTATGAGTTGAACCTTCTCCGTTGTGTTCTGCACCACCTCCGGGCCAAGGATGCCTGACTCTCCTACTTCGGCCCAACACACAGGTGAACGGCATGGCCTCCCATACAAGGCTTCAAACGGGGCCATACTGATGGTAGAGTGATAGCTATTATTGTAAGAGAACTCTACCAGGGGCAAGTGTCGCACCCATGATCCTCCTGAGTCCAGAACACATGCCTATAGCATATCCTCCAAGGTCTGGATGGTGCGCTCTGTTTGTCCATCTGTCTGGGGATGGAAAGCAGTGCTAAGGCGTAACTGGGTGCCAAACGCATGCTGCAATCCTCTCCAGACTCGCGAGGTAAACCATTCATCCCTATTCGAGACTATAGACCTCGGAACTCCATGCAACCGCACCACCTCATCCATGTACTTTCATGCCAAAGCATCCACAGTACTTGACTCCCTGATTGCCAGAAAGTGAGCCAATTTCGTCAACTTGTCCACTACCACCCAGATGGCGTCGTATCCCCCTTGGGCCTTGGGTAGTCCCATGATGAAATCCATCGAGATGGCATCCCACTTCCACTCGGGGACATCTAGGGGCTGCAGTAGGCCGCCCGGAACTCAGTGTTCAGCCTTCACTTGCTGACACACTAAGCACTTGGCCACAAACTCTGCCACTACTCGCTTAACTCCAGGCCACCAGAACTGCCTCTTCAGCCCCTGGTACATCTTGGAAACTCCTGGGTGTACCGCCAGGGGTGAGTTGTGGAACTCACTGAGAACCTTTCCGCGCATCACTCCTGGAACAAACAACCTTTTCTGGAAAAGTATCTAGTTATGACCATCCTCTATCCATCCTTCTGGAGCATTGCCCTGGTCAACTCGGTCACGCATCACTTCGCACTCCGGGTCTCCCCACTGAGACTCCTCCACTTGTCGAAACAGAGATGACTGCACTATCATCTGATATAGGCAGCCTCTACTGCTATCCATCTTCGCATCCAGGTGTAAGGCAGCCAACTCCTCCATTGCCTTCCAGGCATCCGCCGACTCTCGGACCACATCCTTCTGCGTCTTCCTACTTAAGGCATCAGCCACTACATTGCCCTTGCCCTCAGTATAAGAGATCTCAAAGTGGTAATCCTGGAGGAACTCCACCCATCTCCGCTGTCGCAAGTTTAACTCCCGCTGGGAGAAGATATATCTCAAGCTTTTGTGATCCGTGAAGACCAAAAAGCGTTCCCCTATGAGGTAGTGCTGCCATAACTTTAGCGCAAAAACGACCGCTGCAAGATCCAGGTCGTGGGTGTCATAAATACACTCATGGGGACGTAGCTACCTGGACCCATAAGAGATCACCCCTTGTCGCTGCATCAACACGCATCCCAGGCCCTGTCCTGAAGCATCACGGAACACCTCATAGGCCACCCCTTCTTCTGGTAATCTCAGCACTGGGGAACTAACCAACTTCTCTTTCAGATATCTGAAGGCTGACTCGCACTGCTCACTCCACACGAAAACCAGGTCTTTCTTGGTCAGGGCTGTCAAAGGGGCCGCAACTCGGGATAAGTTGGGTACAAACCTCCGATAGTAACCTGCTAGCCCAAGGAAACTACGGACCTCTGCCACATTCTTGGGTGCTGCCCAAGAAACAACCGCCTCAACCTTTGACAGGTCCACCGCTACCCCCTTCCCGGACACCACGTGGTCGAGGAAGCGCACTTTCCGTGTCCAGAACTTGCATTTCGACAACTTCCCATAGAGTTGGTGTTGTCGGAGGACCTCCAAAACTGTCCTCGGGTGCTCTGCATTGTCCTCTTCTGACCTCAAATAGATCATGATATCGTCGATGAACACAACCATGAACCGATCCAAGTACTCCCGGAAGATGGAGTTCATAATCCCCATGAACACAGCCGAGGCTTTCGTAACACCAAAGAGCATGACTACGAACTCGAAGTGTCCATACATGCACCTTAAGGTCGTCTTTGGGATGTCGCCCTCCTTCACTCTTAGCTGGTGGTACCCAGACCGCAGGCCGATCTTCGAGAACCATCCTGCCCCTTTCAGCTGGTCGAAAAGATCGTCTATCCTCGGAAGAGGGTAGCGATTCTTGATCATCCCCTGATTCATCCTCCTATATTCTATGCACAACCTGAGACCACCATCTTCCTTCTTTGCGAACAAGACTGGATCACCCCACGGTGACGCACTCGGGCGAATAAAACCCCTCTTCATCAGATCGTCAATTTGGATCCGCAACTCCCGTAGCTCTGAAGGCGCTATCCGGTAAGGAGCCATCGAGATTGGTCGAGCATCGGGCTGCAAGTCTATCCCAAACTCGATATCACGCCGAGGGGGTAGATTCGTCACCTCCTCAGGGAAGACACCCATAAACTCACGGACAATCCCTGACACTTCCACCATTTCAGCATCTACTGATTCCACTGTCAGCTCAGTCAATAAGGAGAGGAGAGGTTCCCCTCGCCTGTTTCCCTTCGGACTGCTCCGCTCGCCGGTGAAGGTAACACGCCGGCCGTTCAAGTCCGAGAACACCACCCTTCTTTGGAAATAGTTGATGACGGCACACACAGATAATAGCCAGTCGATGCCTAGGATGACATCATATGGCTGAATCTGTAGCAGAAGAAGATCCCTAACCGACTGATGTGTCCCTATCATCAGTCTACATCCCCGACAAAAAAAACAACAAGTTGGTCTGACCTCCGACTGGTGTGCTCAATACCAGGGGCAATGGAAGTCTCTCCGCATATAAACCCAAGGCGCGTGCTAGACTGGGTGCAACAAAGGAGTGCGAAGATCCGGTACCGAATAAGGCATAAGCAAGAGTGCTAGACAGACTGATCATACCTCGAACAACCTCTGGCCCTGCCGGAACTGCTGCCTCTACGGCGTGCAAATGTCCACGCCCAGCTCCCCTGCCCCTCGGCTGCCGGCCACCTCCCCGACCACGCCCCGGTCGAGGTCCCTGAGGAGCGCCCTGGGGTTGGCCTCCTCCTCCAACGTCTGCCCTCGGAGGAGCGGGAGCTCGCTGTCCCTGCTGCTGCTGCTGGAAAGGTCTGGTTGGAAGCTGCTGCTGGGGCGGGTGGTGGGGCTGTCCACCACCACCGTACTGCACTCGGTCCGGGCACTGACTCCAGATATGTCCAGGGCTCCCACAGATGAAGCACCGCGGTCCTCGGCCCGAAGGAAAAGGGCGAGGGCCGGGGGATCAAAACTGGAACTGCTGTCATCTGCTCCCTGCAGGTCGGAACCTGGAGGGTCCTGACGCTGGAGGCCTCGTACTGAAGGCCTTTCCCTTTGATGGTCCCAGCTGGATCCCCTCTCGTGACACTCCTCCTAGAGCATGCATCATCTCCACCACTTCGGCCTTCTTCTGGACCTCCAAGTACGTCGGTAGGGTGAAGGGGGTAACAGCGTACTAGAGGGAGGGTCGGAGCGCCTCCTCTAAACGTCTTGCCTGAGACTCCTCGTCGGGAAAGAGGTTTGGAGAAAAACGTAGGAGGTCTTTGAACTTGATCCCTAGCTCCCTCACGGACATACTCCCTTGCTGGAGGGAGAGTAGTTACTGCCTCTTTTCTGCCTTCATCGTCGAGGAGAGGAATTCCGCCCGGAACTCCTTCTCGAAATCCACCCAAGCCACCTCAGACTCTCTCCTCTCCCCCAGGTAAAGCATCCACCACTGACGCACTGCTCCCCGCATCTGGCTAATGGCCAGAGGGACCCAGTACTCAGCCGGGGCCCGAATCAGACCGAAAGCTATAACTAGATCCTCTAGCCAGCCTTCTGTCTTCATGTCGGAGGTGTTGCCCTCATACTTCTTGAGGGCCTGTAACTGGAAGGCCTGAAGAGTCTTCTGACACTGGTCATCCTCTTCCTCTCGATCAGCTCTCTGCCGATCGGGCAGAGCAGTCTTCAGGGCCTCGATCGCCCGTATCACACGTGGTCTCCTTCCAGGTGTCATAGCTGCAAGGTAAACAAGGAATGCCTAAGCCCAAGTAGTGTAGAATATCGTTCTTAAAACTTCTTAAAATTTTAATTTATTCTTAATTCCCAAGATATCCCAGAAACACAAGAACACAAGTCATTATGATGAATGTACCTTTCCTAGGGTCTCTACCCTGCAATCAGTGTGTCCTCACTTGGTCGTTCGGTAGGTCCAGAGTCATTGCATCGGATCACGGGGGGCCCTAAAGTCCCGTGTCCTAGCCGGTCTTCACTGGCCTAATTCACACACCAAGGTCACCCAACACTGTTGCCTTACAACCCCATGCAATCCTCACTATGCCTAACTCCAGACTCCATCCTATCTCTCAACCATCACCTCTGATACCATTTTGTCACGACCCGCCTTCACCAAAAGGAGGGAAGGGTCAGCAGATTGCCAGGCCCTTCCTTCTTTAAGTTGAAGGAGAGATAATGACCCATGAAACCTGCCTTCAATAGGTCCCGAAGTGGCGACTAGCACCAAGGGTATAGAAATTTCTCACAAATGGAAGGCATTACCCCTTTTTGTTTTATAAGATCGAGAGATGAGATGATGAAACTCAAAAACACCAAGGTAAAAGAAAAGTAAAACCCAAAAAAGAAATAAACCATTCCCACATGCATGTTCTAAAAGTAAGCCAAAAGTACAAAAGGTGACTACAAAGGTAAGTACCAAAGAGGAAAAGCAACAACTGCAACTTCCCCAAAGGTCCGAGCTAGTACGGTCCTACGTGATCCACGAAGTCCTCCTGGAAACCTGAAAGCAGTTTTATATACGTAGGGTGAGCATACAAGTACACTCAGTAGGGAAAACCAAAGACTCTCGTGCACAAGTGGGGGAACGTACTAAAGTCCCATGAGAAAAAAAAGAGTAAACCAAACACCTATCAAGGTAAACTATCCACCCCAGGACTCACCAAGGCACACTCCCCAAATAACGCAAGTCAAGTAATATATATAATCAGAGCACATCAATATTTGGGTACCCCGCGCCACTTTCCCACTAGTTATTGAGACATCCTACGCATCGGACCAATCCCTCCATTCTCACCGCAGTCCCACTGCCACACCCGCTCGCACACACCTGGGCCACAACTACCACACGCAGTCCCACTGCCGAATCCCACCCGCAAACACTTGGGCCACAACTACCACATGCAGTCCCGCTGCCGAATCCCGCCCGCAAACACATGGGCCACAACTATCACATGTAACCATGCTTGCAAACACCTAGGCCAGAACAACCACCACCACGCCGGAAGACACCAGGGCCTCATCCCGAAGACACTTGGGAAACCACCTGCCGCACACACCTAGACAACCACCACACTACCCCGCCCGAAGGTTCTTGGGCTAATAATGGACCTCAGTCCATCACAGCCTACTCGAAGATACTTGGGCTATCCGGGAAAGGGATAAAAAAAGGAGCTAATAATCAGCCACTAAGAATAGTGTTGGGAAAAACACCCTCCCCCATGAAATGGGGGTGTTCGGCACTAAGTGATCAACTTGGGTGGGGCGCGAATAAGAAACACAAAACTACAAGTATAGATATAGGTAACAAGCACTCACCCAAAGCCTAGGTTTTTCTAACCAGACTACAGATCACAACACCACCGAGTCCAAGTCCCAAGTCACGACTTTCTCCAACAAAACACATTTGTCCCATTCTTGTTTCAAGTTCAGTGATAATTTTTAATTAAGTTTAAGCACTACTGGGCAACTAGTGAGCATAGACACAAGTCCAGGAAAGTAAAAAATCAAGCAACAACCATAACTCCCATACCCAGTTCTCAACAACAGAGGATCCCACCCCAATTTGTGATATAAACAAGTACCCACCCAGTCTTAAAACTCACAACCACCGAATCCATACCCACAGGGGATCCCATCCCCAAATTCACACAACCACCAAGAGTACAAGACAGGGGATCCCATCCCCTCCCATATTTCCAGCAATCGGCCCAAAAAGAAAACAACCAACTACCACCATCAACACAAGTCAGGGTCATGCCGGTATTTTCAGATTTAAACGGCTTAACACACTCCATGATTTCAATTTTCATGTGTTTTAATCGGGGTTATCACAGAAGGATTGATCCTGGTGCCTCAATTTATTTGGCCGGATATACGTGGTTAACCAATTTAGTTTTCACAGCAGGAGTTTACAACCACAAACAAGCCATTTAAAACATCAGCAGGGGTTTATTAGTGCACAAACAACGACCACCAACGGCCTCGATTTTCAGAAGGCATAAGCCAGCGCAACTCAACAAGATGGTCATAATATAAACAACATCAACAATCACAGCCCCCTATTTCTTTATAGAATCCAGTTCGTTATCTTCATTTAGGTCTGGTTTATCCAATTCTACAGAACAGAAACACGCCCACCCCGCATGATACACAAAAGAGAGAGGCGAAGGAGAAATTCCCTACTTGTTGATAGATGATCGACGTTTAGGCCGGGCGCAGAACTTTACGGATAATGATGTGGCATGCCTGATGCACCAAAAGCTGTTTGTGAAAAGCCGCAATCTAGGAAAGGAGAAACCACGGCTAACCCTTATTTTATAAGATCCGCGGATGGTTGAGGTGAGAACGCGAAACCGCGTGATGCGCGGGGGTCGTGGGTTGATCACGCGGCCCCAATCGTCATTAAAGGGGGTTCGGGTGGTTTAAATTGACTCATTAATTGATTAAGTATTTAATTAAAACTCTTATGTGCATTACGGGTCTTTAAAAAACGCTCAAAAAGGTCAAAATAGGGTTTAAAATCCTATTTGCACAAAAGGGAGCGCTAATGGAAATAACCCGCGGGGTAGGCCAGAGCCACTGGTAGCTGAGAGCTACCGGTGGGTGACCGCTACCGGTAGCTGAGCTACCGGTTGGCTGCAGCGACCGGTAGGCCAAGCTAACGGTAGGTTGTAGCCACCGGTAGGCCGAGCTACCGGTAGGCTGAAGCCACCGGTAGGTCGAGCTACCGGTAGGTTGCAGCTATCGGTAGGCCGAGCTACCGGTAGGCTGCAGCTACCGGTAGGCCGAGCTACTGGTAGGCTGCAGCTACTGATAGACAGAGCTACCGGTAGCTGCAGCTACCGGTAGACCAAGCTACCGGTAGTCCTGCTACCGGTAGGCTAAGGCTACCGGTAGGCCTACACCACCGTGATTCCCATACCCGAAAACCCAAAATGATATTTTCACAAAGTAATGGACCCCAAAAACCCGGGCCATTACAATATATCTAAATCACCTTCAAAAAATCTATATCATAATTATTCAAATATATTAAGGAATCTACTAGAAAAAAAAATTATATTAACATGGTTGGTTTTTTTCAATTAATGAAAATGAATTATTTACTCTTATTGATCTTAAATAAATATTAGATGGTAATGCTTGAATGGTTATTATATATTAGTAAAACTATTGATATAAATTATAAGTATCTCATAATCCAATGGATTGATGAATGAAGGAATTTATCATGTGTTGAAATATTTTTAAGATGTAATTATGATTGATCTTGATGTTTTTTGTGCATGTTGAAAAATTATGGTGAATATTTATTTAAGGCTGGAGAATTGGATTAAAAGAGAAAGTGTACTGGAGGAATATCTCATGGGGTGAGTGGTGATATCTTGAGAAACTATATAGAAATGGTAAAATAAATTTATAAAGGAATATTATTTATGAAAATAGACTCAATTCAATGGATGGATAGTTGTGGTACTGGTCTATAAATTTTTATATATAAGAATTATATTTTGAAATGCTATGATGGTATTGTCACTTATATGGAATTAACTTAACGGTAAGAATTAATACTGAATAAAATTATCTTGGATATTGTATAAATAGTTTGAAGGATAACATGTGGTGAGATATAAAATTTTAAAGGAAATTTTCTATACACATGTATCATGACTGGTGATATAGAGATAACACACCATACGTTAAGAATGGCAATGAGGAATTACTATATACATAAGAGTAATAATAAATGATTTATGTATAATTCCAAAAACATTTTAATATTACTCTAGGTGATTTATGATATCATAGGACATTAGAAACATTATTTAAGGAAGAAACAAATATCATGATATAAGACCAATACAAATATGGGAAGTAGTGAACATCATAGAGAGTGACATAGATGAGTCACCATATGTGATATATAAAAAACAAAAGGAATCAATGAGTATAAATTCATATCACTGAAAGACAATAGATTATATCACTAAGAATGACATGAATCTCTGTTTTAGTTATTTTTCATCATTTAATATAACTGAATGAAGTTTTATCCATGGGTATTTTTTTTACATACATAGGATACAACTAAAGTGTCATGTAATAATTATGAGTATGTTTAGGGTAGAGATAATTTCATGACCCAAAATTGTTGGAATACCTCCTGACCTGAAAACAAGGCTGAGTAAGACACCCCATGACTACCACCAATAAGAATGGGTTTTGTGACTAGCACCACAGATATAATTCTCACAAATAATAGGTGTTAAACTCTAATAATGAAAACTCCAACTTGTAATAAATGAAAATCAAAATTTTCAAAGATAAATGTATAAAAATATGAATTAAAATTACATACAACACAATAAACCAAAAATGAAAAAAGTGATGGGGAAACTACAAAACCTCATAAATATACACCTTAAAAACCAAAATGTAACTAATATCCTCTAGAAACTCCACTATCCAAAGATATGAATGACAAATTCCTCCACCAATTTGTTCCTAAAAATATGAAAAATATTTTATATATATATATAATAAGGGTGGTCATAAACACGCTCACTAGGTTCCTTCCCTAGACCAATACACGTCAATGTGTATAGATCATACTAATGTAATTATGAGATGATGAGATAAAATAGAATAACCATCCTTAGGTTTCACCAAGTTTTCTCATATTTCACTATTTTAACCCTCACCAAAAATATAGATATAAGATCTGTGAGTGTGTGTGTGTGTAAATAACTCATATTTCATCAATAAAAATAAAATGGTCCCTACATGCTAGCTCCCACAAGTTATTTCACCATCATTACCAATATCAAATTTATTAGCACCAAATCCAAAATTCAATCATGGGAATAAGGAAACATGATAAAACTAGTTTCTCATCCAATAATACCATCTCTCATTGCATGTTGGGTCACACCCAGACTAGAATTTGTGTCAGTGGTCATGTAGTGTGTGATGAGTGTGCATCACTACTCAAATAACATAACCGCACATGTATACTCATAGTTAATATCCCAAAACTTTCATCATAAACAAACACTGGTAGATATAATTACCCATAAATATCATCGTTGTTGATTATGAATCCCTCATAACTACATGGAATTAAATAAGAAAAATCATACAACTTAATAATTAACCCCATAATACATTCATACCGATATCAATTATCCCGGTCTTATTCACTTATATTTCACCTCCAATCAAAAATAATTGTCATTGATTCTTGATTTCTAGTAATTACCTAGAATTATAGTACTTGTGATAATTATAACCCTCATATATTTATATAAATTTATCAAGAAACCTTGGTAACTACATCACTATAGTAATTACCTAGAATTAAATTTCATTATAATATCTCATATCATATTTTGTATGTTCTTTAATATAATTCATATAATAGATATTAAAGCTAAGGTAAATCCAAAAGAAGATATTAAATAGTATCTAACCTATATGGATTGTTACATGAACTCATGCCTAAATAGAATGACCCCATGTTGATTCTACACCACCCCCATATAAGTCTCTAGATTTGAGGTATCTTATCCTAGTATGTGGAACATTCCTCATTCCAAATCATATAACCCCTTACAACATTCAATATTTTACCAAATGAACTATATATTAATAGTATTCTTTCCAATGGGTTTCATATCCCCCATCCTGAAAGGTATGTTCCTTAAATCTAAAATAGTATGTGATGTGTGTTGGTGGATATAGACTTGATATTACATTTCCACTCAACATAGCATTAAGAAATGGATTTAGGATATACTTCTACTAATGTAGCCTTAAGTATATCTTAATAATATGTTTATACCGATGTATTTTTAAGAAAATGATTAATGTTATGTTGACTTAATGTATGGTGGGATTACAACATGCATGATATTTTTCTTCTTCCTTCGATCATATGGTATAGTATTAAGTGTTAACGTTCATAGGATCATCTGACATAAGTTATAACTAAAGGAAGAATTGTGTGAGATATAACACAAAAGATCAGTTATATTCATGCATATGATTCCTGGTAGGGGAATTAACTCATGTGTTATAATTCATGAGTTAATGAATGCATTGCTTAGAAGTTTCCTCAGGGATATACAAACCCCATTGTCATATAATTTCATGTGTGTGGGGGTTCTTGGAAGAGGATCTCTCTCTCATACTAAATCTTTATTCCTATTATTCCTTATTTATTCCATGAGATGGTAGCACATTGTGTAAGAATATTGGAACATGTTTCAAATGTCGAGAATTCAAATGGGTCATCATGGTTTGTGGATATATCTAGAGGTGGGAGGCCTTTGTATGTCAATTTGGTGATCATCATCAAACTCATTCAAAGAAAATAGTGATTATGACGTGGCTTATTTGGTGAAATTTATGAATGGTTAGAGTGTTATTCATTTCCATTTTTTACATTAATTATATAATATGGCATATAGATATTGGGTTTTTTGTTTTTAATCACTTTCATTATTATGATTAAGTGTTAATAATATTCCAATAAACACAGTAGTGGTATCATATTATTTCACGTTTTCGGATTCATTAATTTTTTTTAAAATGAATAAATATAGCATGAAATTACATTAATCATTAATGTAATCTCAAGATACACCCTGATGTTACGTTTAAGCCATAACATAATTTGTATCGGTGGTTTACATTATGTTATTTTTATAACATAGTCTATGTTAAGAGACCTTGAAACAATGTTGTGTGATAATGTATTCTCAAGACTGTCCCTCATAGTATGATTATTTGATAATGTAATCTATATTGGATCTTGGTATTCTGCTATATCAATAATGTAATGTGGATTTAAAACTGTATAATATGTTATATGATAACGTATCCTGCATCCGCTTCCACAAAAAAAGTATCATAAAATACCCTCTTGGCATTACATTATGAGACAATGTAAAATAAAGTGTGGTACTCACACTATAATGTGAGACCAAGTAGTATGGGGCTCAAATATGAGAATACATTGAGGCCTAACATATTCTCAACTTCCTATTCAATAACCAAAATTAATAAAATTAAATAGTTTAGTTATTATGGTTTATAAATTTATTATAAATGATAAGTAATTATTTATAAATTATAATAAAAGGTATTTTGGGTTGTTTATTATTTATAAAAGGTATATAAATTAATTAATTATAAAGTGTTTATAATTAATTAATTAAATGTTTTAAAATATTTATTAATAAATATCATCTAATATTATGAGTTAATATTAAATACTTTTTTAAATATTATATGGCATGCCTTATGACTTAGAAATAAAATATTTATTTAGAAGTTATAATGGGTAATTTATAAAGGGTTTATAAATTACAAAATAAGGAAAAAATAAAGTGTTTATGTTTAAATTCTGAATTGTTAATGATTAATTAATTTGAAATGTTTAAATTAAATGGACTTATTTGGGAAATAATTTAAACCTCATCAAAAATAGTTTTGACGAATGGTATGATCAAAGATTAAATAATTTTTATATTTGTGATATTTAGATTATGTAAAATATTTATATAATATAAATTGGATTATAAAATGTTTATAATTCATAAAATATCATATATTTTAAATTAAAATGTTATAAAATGGATATTATGAAAAAAATTATATTATGGATTGAATATAAAGTTTTTGTATTCAAGATTATTAAATGCCCATAATGTTTAGCAGATTTATAAAGTGTTTATAGTTAGATTTTGTTTATGAAGAGCTCATAAATATTTATATCATATTTAAATATATAAAATGATTATTTATTTAAAATTTATTCTATTCTTTATTTATAGATATAAAATTTTTTATGTTATGAATGGTGAAAGATTTAGTTTAAATTTTAAACTGATTCTAAGATATTATTATACATTCATCTAAGTAGTTACATGCTAGGTATGATAAAAGGATTTAGTTTCCATCTACATTGACTTTGGTTTATAATTAAAGTTATTAGATTTAATTTAGTTGTTTAAAATAGTTTATACATATTAAGGGTTATTGTTATTGTTGTCACGACCCCCTCCCCACAAAGTGTACCCCTCCTGGGCTGGCAATGTGAGAAGGAAGATAATGACCCCCGAGTCCCGCCTCCAGTAGGCCCCGGGTTGGCGACTAGCACCGAGGGTATAGTAAATACACAAATGGGAGGCATTACCCTCTAAGAGAACACATGCGGAAGAGATAGATAAGATAGAAACCAATCAACTCCAACTCAGAACTGAAATATAAAAGAAACCCAAGTACATATATGAAATGTCACGCAAAATTACTACAACTGAAAGGAAAAACTAAAAGTACCCAAAAGAAAGTAAAATGGTAGAGACCACAAGCCCGAACAGCTCCTCCAACCACAAGATAGTAGTAACCAGCTTGATCTCCAACCTGCTCCAAGTGACCTTAAAAATAGTTAATATATACATAGGGTGAGTATAACAGTATACTCAGTAGGATCCTCCCCAAGCCTCTTGTGCAAAAGTAAAGAAAGCATGTTAAAGCCTAGTGAACAACAAGTGAAACTAACTCATCACCTAAACAGGTATACTAAGTTCCCAAACTCACCATGGCCACTCTCTCTAAGTAATGCATACAAGAATATAGCATATAATGAAAAAATATCAAGGGTACCCCACTACTACTTCCCCACTGGTTTTCCGCTTTTCCCCAACGACATATGTCTTGTGCATCTCTCTCCAAAGGCTTGCCCGCAGACACCTGGGCTAAGCTCCAAAATCTGCACCTCATGCACCACAAAGGCTTTCCCGTAGACACCTGGGAGAAGCACCACACCATCCTCACAACCAAAAGTAACCAGGTAAGTTCCAGGAGCCACCACAGCCCGCATAACGTGTATCATACATCGGGTATTATACCTCAAGCCATTATAGCCCATACTCTGAGTAGGGATCCTCAATCCATCATAGCCTATACACGTTACACCTATAGTAGTCAATAGGATACTATATCCAGAATATATGTGTGTGAAATTACCACAAGCCATTACATCCCTCTACACACATATATGGGGAAACTAACTTTTTTGCATGTTGGCACATTTATCTACCAAGAGAAGAGAGTGGGGCCAAAGGGGGTAGTCAACCATTCGACCTCCCATCAGAATGTTGGGGAAAACACCCCCCCAGGGCTCAGAATCCCCGGGGTGTCAGTTTCCCTTACCAACAGGGTGGAGTAGAATATAGAAACACAAAAAGTACAGAATATATATATAACTCACATCCACACTATGGGCATTACCTAATCTTAGATACAACTGCAACTAACGTATCTCAGACTCCAGGCTGCTAATTCTAAGATTAGGTATCCAATAAGCACACAAACATTTGAAGAGATTTATTAGATTATTCCATTCTCATTTTATTAGTTCCATTGTACGTTAATTAATTCTTTAAACATTAATTAACCATGAATAATTCCACATTAAACTGAATTTTAATCACATTCAAAATCAACTGCTCCTTTTAAGATTCACATCACCTTTAAATTCTAGTATCTCCATCCCCGTGGATTATCACCATTTAATCAAACTTTCATTACAGAATTACATTCCCATATTCCCAGGCATTCTAGAAAGGCATCCTATGCTACTAAACACAAAGGGGGCTCAACACGGTGAGTAGATATACTACCCGTAGAGTCCTTGCCACCTATAGCAAGAGCATAGACTCATTCTCCCTCGAGAGGCTAAACACGGAAATCATGTGGCATACCCTAGGTGTCTTCGCCTCCTTCGGAAGGAGGGTAAGAAAGACCAGCTGCCTTGAGTAGTGAGGAAAAGTAAAGCAGATAAACAACCAAACAAAACCACCAACATCCAGCCATCACATTCATCCCATACCATCATCCTTGGTGTCCTCCCTGACACCCACATGCATAAGCTGATGCATCTCACCACCCGAGGCGTCATCCACTGCCACAACCACAAGTCCCCATGCCTCCACATATCACAACATCCATCCAGGCTCACATCACAGCACAAGCAGCAAGAAAACACAACATCACATCAATGGGCTCTTGACCCTTTAACAATCAAGGGGGTAACTCAGAACCCTTTAATAAATTCTCACACAATATGTTCTTTAATCCATATTGAATTAGAAGATTTTTTATTCATAGGTTCCAATTACGGGATACCTAATCAGTAAGCTATCACAATTAAATAACCATGCTTACTTCCCTAATTTGATTAACCTCAAATTAGAACAACTACAACAACGACAACAACCAGATTTATTTACATGCCTCTTTATCTTTAGCCAATTAATTAACAATTAATTCCAGCTTTACGTTCATTATCAATTTCCATCAAGAACGAACAACTAATCAAAGAAACCATATATATAACTCTATCAAGCAAAACATGAGTCAAACCATTATCACGGTACAAAGCAACAATATGTGATCAACCAATTCTTTTAATCCGGTTCAAGTATTTATTTAGGTCAATTTCATTGTGATCCAAAGGGCTAAATCATAAAAATTCTACGATTTCACATATACAATTTGAGAAGCCACGAATCCCCTACCTCAACAATTCTTGACGTTCTTTATCCACACAACGGGTCATAATTATCCTCTCACGACAACTGCATCCACTGGAGGATGCCACAGTATGACAGTACCAACCAACCCCAAGAAAAACCCATTAGAATCTTGGAAATTACATGGTATAATATGGAAGGGGGAAACAAGATAAGATGATCCCCAAAGGAACGATGATAAAACATACCTTATTGGGAAGATTGACCGACACAGCTCGGTTGCATCCAAAATAGATCGGAACCAATCAGAGGATTAGGGTTTGATTGTGAAACTCCTACATGAAGGATTTAAAGTTTATAGTGTCTCATAGCTGATAACAAAGAGGAAGAACAAGGGAGAATAATATCTCATCCCTTTTTGAAGATTTAACGAGGCGACGGTTTAAGATCCGGTTAATTATCCATTAAAAACAGATCGCATTAACCCACACGGTTTGACCAAGTAAAAACATCCCGAGCTATAGGGATAATTAATATAGGATTTATGGCCTTTGAATCAGCCTTAAGAGTCCTTAAAATAAGGCTTTAAATGTATTTTACGTCAAAGGAAACGTCAAAGGGGAGAAACTGTAGGAAGCTTGAAACACTGTTCCCATACTCAAAATTTGGCAAAAGAAAGAAAAGGTCATCATTAGACCTCACCATTCTGGAAACACTGTTCAAGTCCACCGTTAGAAGGTCACTATTAGAAGGTTACCGTTCTTGAAACACTGTTCAAGTCTACCATTAGAAGGTCACCGTTAGAAGTTTATCGTTCTAGAAACACTGTTCAAGTCTACCGTTAGAAGGTCACTGTTAGAAGGTTACCATTCTGGAAACACTGTTCAAGTCTACCGTTAGAAGGTCACCATTAGAAGGTTACCGTTCTGGAAACACTATTCAAGTCTACTGTTAGAAGGTTACTATTCTGGAAACACTGTTCAAGTCTACCATTAGAAGTCCACCGATAGAACCTCACCGATAGAAACATTGTTCACCTACTGATACTATTCATAAAACTGGAAACACTATTCATAGAATTGTAAATTTGGCAGTGTTGGGAATAAGTCACCTTGACCTCCCGGAACACCTCCAACACCACATTTTCACAAAGTAATAGATCGGAGAGGTCCGGGCCATTATATCAGATACCTCTCAAAACATTCTCATCCTCAAGAATTCAAAACCAACCTAAAGAGAGAGAAAAAAAGAAACAGGGCTTGAACAACCACCCATAGAGATACCTCTCAAAAGAGAGAAAACCAAAAAAAAGGAACAAAAGAAGTTCATAAATAAAACATGAAAGGTCTAACCACAAAGGAAACATCATTACATGAAAGGAGTTAAACATTAAACAACTCTGGGTACTGAGCACATATATGTGACTCACGCTCCCAGGTACTCTCCTCCATGCCACTGTGTCGCCAAAAGACATGAACTAAGGGGATAGAACGCCCATGAAACACCTTCTCCTTGAGGTCTTGGATCTCCACAGGTTGCTCCTCGAAGGTTACATCTTCATCAATATCGATCTCTCCCCAATCGATAACATGAGATTAATCATGAAGATAACGACGGAGCTGTGATACATGGAAAACATCATTTATCCGACTCATCTGGGGGGGAAGTGCTACTCGATATGCCACAGCTCCAACACGAGCTAACACCTCGAAAGGCCCAACAAATAGGGGAGAAAGCTTACTTCCACGACCAAACCTTCGCTGCCCATGACGGAGAGTCACCTTCAGAAACACATGATCCCCAACATTAAACTCTAAGGGTCTCCTTCTTTGATCATCATATGATTTCTGACGATCTTGTGCTGTCTTCATCCTCTCACGAATCACCTGAACCATCTCTGTTGTATTCTGCACTAGTTCTGGTCCGAGAATTGCTAACTCTCCGACCCCAGTCCAGCACAATGGAGAACGACATGGTCGGCCATACAAGGCTTCAAACGGAGCCATACCAATGGTAGAGTGAAAACTATTATTGTAAGAAAACTCTACCAAGGGTAAGTGCTTCATCCATGAACCTCCAAAATCAATAACACAAGAGCGCAACATGTCTTCAAGAGTCTAGATGGTTCGCTCTGTCTGACCATCCGTTTGAGGATGAAAAGCAATGCTAAGGCACAGTTGAGAGCCAAAATCAGGTTGGATACCTCTCCACACCCTGGAGGTAAAACGAGGATCTCAATCAGAAATGATTGTCCTAGGTACTCCATGAATTCCACCACCTCCTCTAGATACTGCCTCGACAAAACTTCCACTGATCTCGACTCCTTGATCGCTATGAAGTGGGTCGATTTTGTTAAAAGATCCACTAGCACCCATATAGCATCATGTCCTCCCGGAGCTCGAGGTAAACCTGTAACAAAGTCCATTGAGATGTCCTCCCACTTGCACTGAGGAATCTCTAATAACTGGAGAAGACCAACAGGAACACGGTGTTCGGCCTTCACCTTCTGGCATACTAAACATTGAGACACACACTCTGCAACCGCACGCTTCAGCCCAGGCCACAAAAAATGACTCCTCAAGGATCGGTACATCTTTTTCACACCAGAATGTACTGCCAAGGGAGAACTATGGAACTCTCAAAGAACTGTCTCGTGCATATCCAAGGGAACAAAAAGCCTACCATGATGCAACACTCGGTGTTGTTCATCCTCCAACCAACCATCAGGGGACTCACCACAAACAACTCTGTCTCTCCAAACTTCCACCTCTAGATCACCCAACTGAGACTCTTCCACCTTCTGTATCATGGATGACTGCACCGTTATCTGGAAAAGACAAACTCTACCCCCAACTTCTCCCATATCAAGATGCAAAGCAGATAGCTCTTCCATCACTCTCCAGGAATCACCTGATTCACGCACAACATCATTACGTGACTTTCGGCTTAGTGCATCAGCTACAACATTCCTTTTTCCAGGTATATACAATATTTCAAAGTCGTATTCCTGCAAGAACTCCATCCATCAACGCTGCCTCAAGTTCAAGTCACATTGGGAGAAAACATACCTCAAACTCTTATGATCAGTGAAAACCAAAAAGTTCTCACCAATGAGGTAATGTCTCCACAACTTTAGAGCAAACACCATGGCTGCCAACTCAAGATCATGGGTGGCATAGTTGAATTCATGGGGACGCAACTGCCAAGACCCATAAGAAACAATTGACCTCTGCTGCATGAGAACACAGCCTAGCCCCAGATGTGAAGCATCACAGAAAACATCAAACTGGACTCCCTCTTGCTAGAAGACAAAGGACTGGAGCACTCACCAACTTCTCCTTTAGATACTCGAAAGCTGCCTAACATTGATCAGTCCGTATGAATGCTTGATCCTTCCTGGTCAAAGATGTCATAGGAGTCGCAACTCGGGAGAAATTGGCTAAAAACCTCCTATAATAGAATGCGAGACCAAGGAAACTTCGCACCTCTGACACGGTCTTGGGGGCTGCCCAAGACACCACTGCTTCTATCTTCGACGGATCCATAGCTACTCCCTGTTGGGACACAACATGCCCCAAGAAACAAACTTCTCGAGCCCAAAACTCACACTTCGACAACTTCCCAAACAACTGATGTTGTCAAAGAACTACCAAAATGGCTCGTAGATGCTCTGCATGCTCCTCTTCAGATGTGGAGTACACAAGGATGTTGTCGATGAAAACCACAAAAAACTTGTGCAGGAATTCATGGAACATAGCATTCATCAACCCCATGAAAATATCTGGAGCATTTTTCACACTGAATGGCATTACAACAAACTCATAATGCCCATGACGACAACAGAAAGCAGTCTTCGGGATATCCTCATCCTTTACACACATCTGATGATATCCTGACTGTAAGTCGATCTTTGAAAACCAACTTACACTCTTCAGTTGATCGAATAAGTCATCAATCTGTGGGAGAGGATAGTGGTTCTTTATTGTCACTTTGTTTAATCGATGATAATCAATGCACAACTGCAAACTGCCGTCAGCCTTTTTAACAAACAAAACGGGTGCACCCCACAGCGACACACTTGTCCGAACAAAACCGCACTGCAACAGACCATCAAGATGTATACGTAGCTCTTGTAACTCAGAAGGAGCCATACTATATGGATACATAGAGATAGGAGATGCTCCTGGCTATAGCTCGATCCCAAACTCGATCTCTCATCGAGGGGGTAACGCTACAACCTCTTCTGGAAAGACATCAGGGTACTCCTCTACAAACCTAGGAAACGCCAACTGCAGAACCTCTGATGAACTCAGCATCATCTCAGCCATCATGGATGATAAGGATGGAACTCATCTATGACCCATCTGAGGATCTTGCTCACCAAAAAACACCACTTTCTGTCCATCTGCATCAAAGAAAACGACCTTCTTCCTGTAGTAATCCACAATAGCCTGCACTGAATACAATCAATCCATGCCGAGGATGACATCATATGGTTGTATTCGTAAACATAGGAAATATCCCCAAGAGCTTTGTTTCCCCAACACTATCTCATAGTCTCTACATACTTCAAACAAGTTAGCTCGACCTCCAACTGGCGTAGTCAACGCCAAGGGCATTGGAAGCCTCTCTACCTCAAGTCCCAAAGCATGGACAAGGGTAGGTGATATTAAGGAGTGTGTTGCTCCTGAATCAAACAAGGCATACACCAAGGTAGAAAATAAGCAAAGGGTACCTTGAACGACATCTGGCTTGCCTGGGGCTCACAACGCTAGAGCATGAAGCTGGCCATGACCTCCTCCACGGCCTCTCTGACCCTGATGACGACCACCACCACGACCGCGCTCTGCTCTCTGAGGACGGGGAGTGTCATGGGGCTATCCTCTGCCTGCTCCATCTACCCTATGGTGATCTAAAGCTGGTGAAACCTACTGTTGTTGTCTCGGATGGAACTGCCTCAACGGAGGAACCTGGAGCGGAGTGCTCGGTGCACGATGACTGCTCTGAAAAGTCGGGCACTCCCGCTGCTGATGACCACGACCACCACAAGAAAAACAAGCGCCTGATCCCTTGGCATAGGCCTGAGAGTTGCTGCCTCTGGAGAAACGAGATGGGAAGGGTTGGGACCTACCCCCAGCTGAACGGAAACTCTTCTTCCCTGAAAACCAGGAAGCCCAGACCACAGCTCTGCTTCGTGAGGAATCATAACGATTCCCATATCGTGACGATCCGGTTCTGGCCAAAGTCCTCTCAACAACCTCTGCCCTCTCTAGCACCTCAAGATATGTCTTCAGCATAAATGGGGTGACCTGGCGCTGGATCTCTGGATGAAAAGCCTCCTCAAAATGCCTCGCCCTGGCCTCCTCATCTGGTAACAGGTCTGAATCATATCGTAGAAGGTTCCTGAAACAGATTCCAAACTCTCAAACACTAGAGCTCCCCTGTCGAAGGGTAAGAAGCTCCTGGTGACTGGACGCTTTCGCAGTTGAAGAAAGAAACTCGACTCTAAACCTGTCTCAAAACTCCTCCCATGAGATCGCTGACTCCTCACGATCCCCGAGGAACAAGAACCACCACTACCTTGCTGCTCCATGCATCATCGTCACAACCAAGGACACCCAGTGTTCCTTCTGATCATGAATCAAACTAAAGCCTATCTCGACCTCCTCCAACCAGTCTTCTATGACTGCATCTGAAACAGATCCCTCGTACTTCTGTAGACTCTGGCGCTGAAACTCTCATATTTTCTTCCTCCAAGTTTCATCGTCGTCAACCTCTACCCGGTGGCGATCTGCTGGAATATCCTGTTGGACATCTTCTACGCAAACCTGACGAGGAAGTCAACCTGGAGCCATACCTATAAAATAACAACTGTTAGAGCTCATAATCCTGGAATATGGAAGACTCAACATTAATAAATTATTTTTTTATTTTATTAATTTTAGGTTAACCTATACCAAGGTCTACCCATTCAAACACAGGCGCAAAGAAGAATGATGCATGATCCTTTCCTAGGTCTCTACCCTGCAACCAGTATCAATTTGTTTAGTAGCCATCATAAACATAAAGGTTCGTGCAACAGATCATAGGGGGACCTAAACGCCTATGTCTTTGTTGGCCTCCAGTGTTTACCCCACCTGCTAAACATGAATGACACCATTTCCCTACCATTCCATGCAACCTCACTTGTGCCTAACTCCAAACTTCATCCTATCCCTCAACCAGACCTCTGATACCACTCTGTCATGACCCCCCCCCCCCCCCACAAAGTGTACCCCTCCTGGGCCAGAAATGTGATAAGGAAGATAATGACCCCTAAGTCCCGCCTCCAGTAGGCCCCGGGTTGGCGACTAGCACCGAGGGTATAGTAAACACAAAAATGGGAGGCATTACCCTCTAAGAGAACACATGCAGAAGAGAGAGATAAGATAGACACCAATCAAATCCAACTTAGAACTGAAATATAAAATAAACACAAGTACATATATGAAATTTCATGCAAAATCACTACAACTGAAAGGAAAAACTAAAAGTACCCAAAAGAAAGTAAAACGGCAGCGACCACAAGCCCGAAGAGCTCCTCTAACCACAAGCTAGTAGTAACCAACTTGATCTCCAACCTGCTCCAAGTGAACTGAAAAATAGTTTATATATACATAGGGTGAATATAACAGTATACTCAGTAGGATCCTCCCCAAGCCTCTCGTGAAAAAGTAAAGAAAGCATGCTAAAGCCTAGGGAACAACAAGTGAAACTAACTCATCACCTAAACAGATATACTAAATTCCCAACCTCACCATGGCCACTCTCTCCAAGTAACTCATACAAGAATATAGCATATAATGAAAAAATATCAAGGGTACCCCGCTACTACTTCCCCACTAGTTTTCCGATTTTCCTCAATGACATACGTCATGTGCATCTCTCTCTAAACGCTTGCCCGCAGACACCTGGGCTAAGCTCCACAATCTGCACCTCGTGCACCACAAAGGCTTGCACGTAGACACCTGGGCGAAGCACCACACCATCCTCACAACCAAAATTAACCAGGTAAGTTCCAGGATCCACCACAGCCCGAATAACATGTATCATACATCGGGTATTATACCTCAAGCCATTATAGCCCATACTCCGAGTAGGGATCCTCAAGCCATCACAGCCTATACACGTTACACCTATAGTAGTCCATATGATACTATATCCAAAATATATGTGTGTGAAATAACCACAAGACATTACATCCCTCTACACACATATATGGGGAAACTAACTGTTGTGCCTATTGGCACATGTACCTACCAAGAGAAGAGAGCGGGGCCAAAGGGGGTAGTCATCCATTCGACCTCCCATTATAATGTTGTGTAAAACACCCCCCCAGGGCTCAGAATCCCCGGGGTGTTAGTTGCCCTTACCAACAGGGTGGAGTAGCGTATAGAAACACAAAAATTACAGAATATATATATATCTCACATCCACACTATGGGCATTACCTAATCTTAGATACAACTGCAACTAACATCTCTCAGACTCCAGGCTGCTACTTCTAAGACTAGGTATCCTATAAGCACACAAACATTTGAAGAGCTTTATTAGATTACTCCATTCTCATTTTATCAGTTCTACTGTACGTTAATTAATTAGTTAAACATTAATTAACCATGAACAATTCCACATTAAACTGAATTGGCATCACATTCAAAATCAACTGCTCCTTTTAAGATTCACATCACCTTTAAATTCCAGTATCTCCATCCCCGTGGATTATCACCATTTAATCAAACTTTCATTATAGAATTACATTACCATATTCCCAGGCATTCTAGAAAGGCATCCTATGCTACTAAACACAAAGGGGGCTCAACACGGTGAGTAGATATACTACCCATCGAGTCCTTTCCGCCTATAGCAAGAGCATAAACCCATTCTCCCTCAAGAGGCTAAACACGGAAAGCATGTGGCATACCCCGCGTGTCTTCGCCTCCTTCGGAAGGAGGGTAAGCAAGACCAGATGCCTTGAGTAGTGGGGAAAAGTAAAGTAGATAAACAACCAAACAAAACCACCAACATCCAGCCATCACATCCATCCCATACCATCATCCTTGGTGTCCTCCCCAACACCCACATGCATAGGCTGATGCATCTCGCCACCCTAGGCATCATCCACTGCCACAACCACAAGTCCCCATGCCTCCACATATCACAACATCCATCCAGGTTCACATCACAGCACAAGCAGCATGAAAACACAACATCACATCAATGGGATCTTGACCCTTTAACAATCAAGAGGGTAACTCAGAACCCTTTAAGAAATTCTCAAACAATCTGTTCTTTAATCCATATTGAATTAGAAGATTTGTTATTCATAGGTTCCAATTATGGGATACCTAATCAGTAAGCTATCATAATTAAATAACCATGCTTACTTCCCTAATTTGATTAACCTCAAATTAGAACAACTACAACAACGACAACAACCAGATTCATTTACATGCCCCTTTATCTTTAGCCAATTAATTAAAAATTAATTTCAGCTTTACGTTTATTATCAATTTACATCAAGAACAAACAACTAATCAAAGAAACCGTAGATATCACTCTATAAAGCAAAACATGAGGCAAACCTTTATCACGGTACAAAGCAACAACATGCGATCAACCAATTCTTTTAATCTGGTTCAAGTATTTAGTTATGTCAATTTAATTGTGATCCAAAGGGATAAATCATGAAAATTCTACGATTGCACATATACAATTTGAGAAGCCATGAATCCTCTAACTCAACAATTCTTGACGTTCTTTATCCACACAACAGGTCACAATTCTCCTCTCATGACAACTGCATCCACTGGAGGATGCCACGGTACGACAGTACCAACCAACCCCAAGAAAAACCCATTAGAATCTTGGAAATTACATGGTATAATATGGAAGGGGGAAACAAGAGAAGATGATCCCAAAAGGAATGACGATAAAACATACCTTATTGGGAAGATTTACTGACACAGCTCGATTGCATCCAAAATAGAGCAGAACCAATCGGAGGATTATGGTTTTATTGTGAAACTCCTACATGAAGGATTTAAAGGTTCTATCATCTCATAGATGATAACAAAGGGGAAGAACAAGGGAGAATGATATATCGTCCCTTTTTGAATATTTAACGAGGCGACGGTTTAAGATCCAGTTAATTCTCCATTAAAAACGGATTGCATTAACCCACGCGGTTTGACCAAGTAAAAACATCCCGAGCTATAGGGATAATTAATATAGTATTTATGGCATTTTAATCGGCCTTAGGATTCCTTAAAATAAGGCTTTAAATGTATTTTACCTCAAAGGAAACTTCAAAGGGGAAAAACTGTAGGAAGCTGGAAACACTGTTCCCATACTCAAAATTTGGCAAAGGAAAGAAAAGGTCACCGTTAGACCTCACCATTCTGGAAACACTGTTCAATTCCACCGTTATAAGGTCACTATTATAAGGTTACCATTCTGGAAACACCGTTCAAGTCTAATGTTATAAGGTCACCATTAGAAGGTTATCATTCTGGAAACACTGTTCAAGTTTACCGTTAGAAGGTCACTGTTAGAAGGTTACCGTTCTGGAAACACTGTTCAATTCTATCGTTAGAAGGTCACCGTTAGAAGGTTACTGTTCTGGAAACACTTTTCAAGTCTACCATTAGAAGGTCACTGTTAGAAGGTTACCGTTCTGGAAACACTGTTCAATTCTATCATTAGAAGTCCACCGATAGAACCTCACCGATAGAAACATTGTTCACCTACCGATACTATTCATAAAACTGAAAACACTGTTCACAGAACTGGAAATTTGGCAAAGTGTTGGGAATAAGTCACCTTGACCTCCTGAAACACCTCCAACACCACATTTTCACAAAGTAATTGACCGGAGAGGTCCGGTCCATTACAATTGTGACTTAGATTCTATCTTGAGTAAAGTATCCCTAAGTAGAGGGACTTTGGGTCGGACTTTCCACTATCCTAGAGAATTTTTCCTTATTGTAGAAAAGTGTGGGTTGGTTATCTATGGATCTAGAATTATTCATGAAGAGATTGTAAATATCATAAAATTTTAAACCTTTATAAGGAAATTTCATATACCTTATATATGATATGTATTTGGATATGTGTAAATATTTTTGGCTTCTATTTTTGGGTGGGTAACACAAATTATGGGTTGTGTAAAGTGTTACACATCAATGTGGTTTGAACATATTGATTTAGAGGAGGTAATAGGATTAAAAAACTAAATCATTAGAATTATGAATACATAAAGGGAACAACATGTGATAATATGGTGAGATTAAATACCCTTAAAATAGTAAGTGTGAGATTCCTTCCAAAGTGGAACTTGTCAAGACCTCGATCATTCAGCACGGGTGACCCTAATGGTGAGTTACCCATGAATTATCTTGTGTGTGGAAAGTAAGTAATAAGTGGTGATTAAGTGCCTTTTACATTGTGTTTTATTTGGGTTTTACTTAACTGGGAAACTCTAAAAATTTGGATACCATAGGAATATATTTGATTTTATATCCATATGATAGATTATATAAATAGTTACTCTCTTAACTATTGAAGAATAATATATGATATGATTGAAAATTATTATCTACTAGATCTATTCATGACTTATTTATGTTATTAACTAGGGTAAGTCATGATGAAATATGTATCTTGTCTGACTAATGTTCATGATGAATTTCAAAGGGGTAATCATTTTAGTGGGATCTCATTTAATAAAATTCTTTATTAAATGGTAATAAAACATGATAATCATCTAATAGAAGCTTATTTTATATATTAATTATGTCAGCTTCATAAAAATTCACTTTTAAATTAATACTTATGAAATATAATTTTAATGTAAGAAACTCATAATAAATATAACCTAGGAAAGGCTCTTAAGTAAAAGGAAAAAAATATGTTAGAGAAAACATTTCCTGAGAAACCAATTGTTGAAGTTTTTCAATGAGTGGATCTAGATTCTTAGGAGGAATATAAAATAATTCACTTTGGGTTTCAAATTAGTTAGATACTAAATGAACTAAAGAATTTTTATCTCATATATTCAATGTGATTGGGTATGTCAAGAGATGCTTAAAATGATTGAGTGTGATAATGACTTAGTGAGGCTAGAGGTTTATTTAAAGGATTACTCTAGTTAATAAATTCATTTAATTGTCATCAATGGAAATGTTACAGTGGTATGAATGAGTTCAAGAAAAATTTAACTGATGTTATAATGTTTTGAGAAAATATGAACTATGAAAGTGATGTCTAGGATTTAATGTTGTGTAGACAATAAAAATGGGTAAAGGTTAAAACTGTAAGAAGAAAAGTGAGTTGGAGAATCCAAAAAAATCTCCCTCAAGTAGTTAGTCAAGGTCTTTTAATCCTAAAGATGAAATCAAAAACGAATAAGTAATAATTCCAAAGGATGGGATTTTTAAAGATACCTTAAATATTTTTGTAAACTATATGGAATGTCCATATCAGGTATCAATGTTATAGAAATAAATTATTATTATTTTTGAAATGTATTTGATACTAAATGTATACTCTACAAGTGTTATAAATATATAGGAGTTCAAAATTAAGGGATAAATTGATAGAACTTGCAGTTTGTATTCAAGTGATGAAGTAAAAAAAATTCCACATCAAATCCTTGAATGTAAAGGATTTTATTAAGCTTATATAGATTATAGTAGATTATTTGTATCTTTATCTCATTTCTATTATATAATAAGAGAATTTTTTCCTTAATAAAGATTTTTTATTGCCTCTTAGTTATTTTAGGCCTTAGACCATATACTATGGGGGCTTCAAGCATGTATTATGGGGATTTTGAGGCATGTAATAATTCCCTCTCAATCCAATTAAAAAGAGTGAGTATCCAAAAAAATAAAATAAAAATTAGTTTGAAGGAAGGAATAGTATACACGTGGTTTTTGATTCATTGGATTCTATAACATGTTTTATAAATGATACAATAATAAAAATGTTTTATCTAGGATAAATTATTTATCCATGTGTTTATTAAAATATGATAGAAGATGTTCCTACCACTCATTAGTATAATATTTTAAATAATAATGTCTCCTTTTCATATTAAAATTATCCAAACACATAAAATACCATATATGATATGGAAATAATATTTTATTTATTAATTATTCCTTCTAGAAGGAGATAAGTATTATTTCATAACATGGAGATTTTTTTTATATTACCATGATATTAGGAAATGAATATAGTGTTTAAGAGGCAAGGGGGAGTTTTTCTGAACTTAGATAATTTCAAAGATAACAAATAAAGTATCATATCATCCTAAAGTAAGATATTCTCAATTAATATACTAAATATTTTAGGATATGTAATGGTAAAGTAAAATGTTTGAATTTTATTTAGTTACCATAAAAATTGAATGCCACTTTATCTTAAATTATTATTCTAGTTAAATTGAATATCACTTTATCTTAAGGGAGTTTAGGATCTTTTGGTAAATAATAATGTAAATAGTTACATTATTTAAAGGGAAGAGTTTGATGGAATAGGGTTCTAAGGATGATGATGTTAAACTTATATAGAGTTCCAAATAAACAATATAAGTTGACATCAAAACATTTAATGTTATAAAGTTAAGGAGTTTCAATATGTTTAGGGAGTTGAATATTATGAATATGCTTCCTATATCTCACAATTACTCAAACTTTATTTCTTCGTAGATTTGTATCACTAAAGATTTTAGTGGGAGATTTTTACTAGATAGTCATATAGATATGTGTTAGGAATTACATAAAGATTTTATAAGTTAACATTCCCATAAAAATTGAAAAAAACATAAGCTTGTTCTGGAAGCTTATCATATATAATATGATATGTAGGTGATTATGTCATTCCTTGCTAAGTATTCTTAAAAGTGTTTTAAGAAAATAAAATGTTTCATATAAAAGATATCTATGTTTTATTATACTTTCATTTGGTTATATAAATGTATATATATGTGCATTTTATGATGTTTTTTGATAATTGACCTTTCAAAGTATGACTTTGAGTTATCCCTAATTGATGTTCTTCATGGATAATTTTAGGTTATAAAGAAATTTTAAGGATGGTGTGAGTAGGACTCTTAAATGATATTTATAATCTTCTCATGTGGTATAAAACAAAATAAAGATTATTTTTTGTACTAGATGACCCACTAAGTATACCACATAGAGTGTAATACATTATGTATTTGGTGTAATATGTGTGTATAGATTTTATAGGAGTCCCCATTAATAGAGGTTAGTGAGATTCCTAGTGTTATAACCTTTATACTTTGATACTTTTCTTAAACAAACCATCATAGCTTAGCTAATTAAGGGGTGGTTGGGTATGTTATTGATTATGTCACCAGTTGGAGCTCAACCAAGATTATATTTGTTCTCTAATATGAGTAGTATGACATCTAGTCACTCAATTGAGATAAACTAAGGATTTTGTGGTTGCATCTCAAATATAAAATATGATGTTATTATCTATTTGGATTAGGTAAATGGGATGTTCTCATCTATAAAAGTGAATGACATGTGATGTATTCATTGATTTGGTTTTTATATACTCATAAAATCGAGAATGTATGTGTTGGCTATATGAGATTGACATACATTGTGTCTTATGGTCACTCGATGTATTGAAAAAAGAAAACATATAAGAATGAATACTATCATTATATGTGACTAGTGGGCATAGGTATTGAGATACATATGTATTATGGAGATCATTACAGATCCCTTTATATCTTGAGTAGTACTTGTGCTTTTATAATGGCTTCTCTTTTCTTACATTTATGGTTCTGGAGATTCATATTTATTATAAATGCTAAAAAGGATTGTAGGGTAAAACATTATGGTCAATTGAATTTGGATTTATTTTGACTCAAACATATTCTCTAAAAGTGTTTAAGATTTAAACAAAAAGAGTTTTTTATGGGTATTCACAAGGTATTAAATATGATGTAATATACATCGAGGTTAATGATAGATTTCCAAAAGTGTTTTGGAAGATATCCAAAATAATATTTGGATATTTTCTCATAATTTATTGTATATAATAAAATATAAGGTGAAATATCACAAATCCTTTTAGTCTTTAGTGCTAATAGAAAATTGAATTTTATATAACTCAAATCCAAAATATCATGTGATGTGTTTTGCTGGATATGGCCTTGAGATTACATTTCCACTCAATGTATCCTTAAGAATATATTTTAAAATATGTTCCCACTAAATTAACCTTAAGTATAGCATAATAATATATTTCTAACAATTTATTTTTAAGATAAGGATTAATGTTATATTGACTTGACGTAATATAGAATTATGACATGCATGAGATGTTTTTGTTTCCATCAATCATATGGTCAAACTTTAAGGGGTAATGTTTTTATAATCATCCCAAATAAGATATTATTAAAGTAAGTGTTACATGAGATGTAATTTGAAGGATGAGTCATGTTCATGTATATGATAGATGTATGAGTCATTAATTCAAGTGTTATAATGCATGTGTTAATTCATGCATCACAAAGAATCATCCCTGGAGATTTATAAACAGCTTTATCATACAGTCGAATATGTGTGTGTGTGGATGATTATCTGAGGTTCTCCCTTCCCAAATCACTCTTTCTCCTCTTTATCCTTTACACCATGATATTATAGTATGCTTTGGAGGAATATGGGATCTCGTTTCTAGCATCGAATGTCGAAACAATACAACTTGGCTTGTGGATACCTATAGAGGTGGGATACCTTAATTTACCACTTTATTTATCATAATAAAACTCATTTAAAGGAAATGGTGATGTTGTAGTAACTTATTTGGTGAAAGGTATGAACAGTTATAGAGTTCACTATTTCTAGTTTTTATACAATTTATATAATATATTATTAGTATCTTAGGTTTCTAGTTTTAATCACTTATGTTGTTATGATTAAGTGTTAATCATACCATAAGAAACTCATCATGTACAACATGGCACAACCCCATGAAGAAATTAATAGATAAAATATTAATACCTCATAATAAAATTTCATAGTAAAGAATAATTTTATCAAAAATAGCACACCACCATGTATTAACATACCACTTTATAGATAGAGAATAATATTCCCTTTAAATTCTATATAAATCATATATATTTGTAATATCATTAATAATTAGATTATAATGTATATAATAATCTATTATTACATGAAAAACTCATTATCCTTTATTTAGGAAATTAATTATCAAAAACCATGATTTTAATCAAGAAATATATCATTTTGTTTCCAAATATATATAATTATTTGTCCTATTATTATGTCTATTACAATATCCATAAATAATATAGTCATACTTTATTTATAAAAATTAAAATGGAGTGAATATCTAAAGTAACATATCTCAAATGTTCATCATCCTTCAATCTCCTTATATTGTTCTCTATTCTTAATCCACCGTGCCTAAAAGAACTCAATGGAAACCATTTCTAAGGATAATATATAGGGAGTCTTGAATTATTGAAAAAACTTATGTTCAATCCCTCCTTTTATAGAGAAATTTTTTACCTCCTTCATTAATTAACCAACCACCATGGTACATGAATCACAATAAATTCCACCTTTAAATCATTGAATTCTATTGTTGACCTTCTATATTCAATTCACCAATTATACATTCAACTAACCTACCATCCCCTATGACTAGTATCGATTTCATAAGTTAACCAAAGAAAATTTACTCCTTATAAAGTCTATAATTTTACTAAGAATAATAATAAAATATATTTTTTTAGTTTTAAAATAATATCATAAAACTGTTAACTAAATAATTAAATGATCCTCTATTATTACTCAAAAATTTACCCCTACCCTATTCTTATCAAAATATCATCTTAGGGTTAACACCATACTCTACATCAAATGGAATACTTAAAAATTTATTTTGAATCTTCAAAAATTACCTTTTTCTTTAACATGTCTAGAATGAAAAAAATGACTAGTAAATTTTTAAAAACTTCAAACCCTAAAATATGGGTCTCCAAATTCTCCCCCTTAAAAATCTTCATCCTTAAAAAGATTAAATATATAAAAAAAATTGGTATCATAAAAATAATCAATATGATTTTGATATCATTCCAATATTCAAAAAAAAACTTCTATTTTAAAGAAAAAATAACTTTAAAAACTAAAGGAATTGGACTAAAATATGAAGTTCCTACTCCCAATTACTTTCTCTTATTCTACTATTCCTTTATAAGTCTCATTCTAAAGGAATTATATGCCATGTAAAACCTTCTTTATGCGATCATAGAATTTTATTAGATGTTCCACATAATTTTAGTTTTTTTTACAAATCAATATTTGCACAATAAATCACATGATATAGATCGTAGATATACTTCCAAAGCTAAGGTGTGTATAGTATGTCATGAATCTAAATCAGCTAAGAATAAATCATTGATCGATAGGTAAATTATATAATGTGGCTTAGTGCTAAAAATTTCCAATAAACCTTTATAACATTTCAATTCCTTTTATGAACCTATGATTCCCATGAAGAGGAGATACTCTAAGAAATACAGGTTAATCAACAAAAAACCCTATTAGTTCCCTCCTTTGACTCACATATAACTTATCTCTACTGTAAGTTGTTATCCTATGAACAAAAATCATAATAACTCATTTCATTGTATCTTGCACCAGTTATGGTCTAATAATCATTGATTATTCAATGTTTATCCAACATAATTATGGTTAACAATATTTTCCGTATAATGCTTCATATGGTTCCATACCAATAGATAAATTATAATTGTTATTGTAGAAAAAAATCTATCATTATAAAATGATCAACCCAAGATCCAAAAAAGTCTATAATATATTCCTTTAACATATTCTCCACTATTTAAATCATTAAATCAAGATAAATATTTATTTAAGGATGAAATGATATGCTAAGATACATCTATATACCAAAATATAAACACAATACTCTCAACATATGATAAGTAAGTATAGTACCGTGGTCAGATACTATCACTTGAATAACATAATGAAACTTGACCACTTAAACCACCTAAAGTTTTGCTTAAATTTCCATAGTAATATTATTTTTAATTGGTAAAAAATAATATGACTTATTTATTTAATCCAAAATAACCCAAACCACACAAAAACTCAAAGGTGTGTGAAGTAAACTAGTCACAAAAGTCTTGAAAATATACCCCCAATTATATTGTGGAATACTCAGTGGTTATAATAAACTAGTTGGTACTCTATGATCTAAATTTTCCCTCTAATAGGTAACATTACATAATAAAAGATAATATATCGATGTCCTCATACCAAGAGACCAAAAATTCCTCTTAAAATCACCACATTTGAGCTATGGAACTCATGAAATTCCTCTTATTTCATGTTATATAGAACAAATAAGCACTCTCAAAAAATGATCTGATATTTCCCACTCATAAATGATTCATTAGATATATAATTATGAAAATTTTAATCCCTATAAACCTCAGTCATATGATCTATAAGTTTAGAATCTATCACTTGTTTCACCAAAGAAGAATTGATCATCATGTGGTATAAACAATCTAACCATTCACTTCTCTAATATGTATAGTAACCAATTATCTTGTCATATTTCATTCCACACTTAGTTCTCAAACCATTTCACTACATGAACTCCTTCAAAAAGAATCTATAACCATATTTTATTTTCCAAAATTACAGATAATCACATAATTGTAATCCTATAGAAATCCCATTCATATATTTTATATCAAGTTAAAAAAAAATTGAAAAGATTCACTTTGAACTTTTATGGTCTATATAAATCATAAAATGTTCTATATACAGGGAATTTATCTGTATATTAAGTGAAAAAATAACCATCAAAAGTAATAAATCATTGGTAAAATATTTATATTCATGATGAAGAAAATTTTTATACCCATAAATAATAATCAATCTATCCTACATAAAAACACATCCCAAAACTTAATGAGATGCATCAACATATAATTTATAAGTGATCCCTTCCTTGTATAATAAAATAAATAGAGTACTCATAAACTTCTCCTATATATATTTAAAATATTTTTGGAAATCATTTGGATAAAAAAAGAATTTACTTTCTTATTAAATTTGGATAAAGGAGTTAATTTATAAAATAATTCAAGTATAATTCTTGTATAATACCTATCCAAGTGATAAAACTCAACTTATGAATATATTTCATTAGTATTTCATCACATTTTTTCTCTTCATAATCATAAATATTAGGTATTTATCACATTTTCATCTTACTCTACATTATCTCAATTAAATTTATATTTGATAAAAATATGGAGAAAAAATATGCCATGTTGGATTATCAACACATTGTGTCCTTTTTTAGGGATAAAAGGTATGAAATTTCATGAAAAAAATTCATATTTGATGGATAAATTTTATATATTTTTTAACACTATTAAAAAATAAAAATTTGAGTGATAATAGAGGAGGTCAAATGAGCTAACATGTTCAGATGGACCTCATATGGAATATTGGACACCAAGTCACCATTTTAATCATATCATACTAATATTATCTCTAATTGGGATAAAATTTTGATATTATTTAGATAATTTTGGGAAATAAAAATATCTATAAGGACATAGAGAAAATATTTCTAAGTAATAGAGTCAAACATAAGGTATAAAAATAAGGGATACTTTTGAACATGACTTTTAAACATCACTTCCAAACATTCCTTGTTATGTGACATGGGAAATAATTTTAAGGATAATATTTTATGGATATGTTGGAATATTTAGAATACTTTTACTAACCTAAAATTATATAATGCCAAAGAAATAGATATAAATCTATTTTCATCTATAAAATGAGGATACATGCCAAATGAAGTTGGATTCCAAAGGAGATGGATGAGCAATATTATAGAGAAGAACAAGGAGATACTATATATAGAGATTTATTTTATATTCTTATATTTTTTTCCTCTTATTGTGGATAACTAAATTTTATATATATAAAAGGATGAGACACATCAAATGAATATGGTTTCTAGAGGATATGGATGAGTAGTTATATGGATAAGAACAAGTAGATACCATATATAGAGATTCATTTTCTATTCTTTTATAATGTATTATATTCTATGATTGATAAATAACGCTAATATACTTTATTTGAGGAGATTTCATATTTAATAATGATTTTTTATTATATTTAATGTTTTAATCATTTTTATTCTCTTATTTTAGGCCATATTGAATTATGTTGTTGTAGTTAATGATTGGTATTTCTTCATCATGGTTAACCATGAAGTTGATATTATAAGTAAAGAGTAGGTAGTTGTCAATTTTTCACTTATATTATTCATTTCCCAAGATAATTCACAATATTTCATCTTTAATTTCCCTTTCATTATATTTTTTTAATATAATGGAAATAAATGTTTTGATGATAGAATAGTGAAAATTTGTGGATATATTAGGAAACAAAGATTAATAATACTTTTTAGTTATAGAGTAATATTATCCATTCATTCAAATCACTATGAGATAATAAAATGAATAGTATTGAGTTTATTTATTGATTGAGTTTATAGGATAACACATCACATGTAAACAATGATTTATTTAATTATAATATCACTAAGGATTGGTTGCAACATTAATAACATTCCTTCTTTTCACCAATCCTACTATAATTTTCACCATAGTAACATTTTTTATAGTATCTGAGTAATAATATATTTCATCTTTGATGGATCTATTACAATACCATTATCAAATACAACATATCATAAAAAGTGAAAATTACATTTCCAAAAGTTATACTCCGACAACTTCTCATATAACTGATGTTTTCTTAACAATTCCAAAACAACCTTAAGACATTAGACATGATCCTACTTTATCTTCAAATAAACAAGAATTTCATCTATAAATACCATAACCAATTGATCCAAATAATGTTGAAACACCCAATTCATAAAACCCATAAATATTTTTAGAGAATTAATAAATCAAAATGGCGTCATGAAAATTTCAAAATGTTCATAATGACATTGAAATTTTTTCCTCAATATGCCCCCATATTTAACACTCATTTGATAGTTTATATAACATAAATTTATCTTTTAAAACCAACGCACACCTTTTAACTAATTTAATAGGTCATTAATCCAAGTAAGTGAATAATGGTTCTTTATAGTTTCATAGTTCATCCATAAATAGTATATTTATAACCTCAAGATACCATTCATATTATTAATAAATAACATTAGAACTACCCATGGATATACACTATGATGTATAAATCCTTTTTTAGAAAACCATTTAATTTGAAACCTTAACTCCCATAACTTTGTAAGTTCCATATGATAATCTTATATTGAAATGGGTAAAAAACATGGGTATATATCTATCGCAAACTCGATATCATTCCAATAAGGTAAACTTATCACTCCCTTAGAAAAAATTTATAAATTCTTGTATAATTCTAAGAATATATTTCCCCTCCACTTAGAAAGTACAAATCATCATGTGCACCAATTGATAGGTAATATTTTATGGCACAATATGTTGATTCCCAAAAATGATTTCCTCATTCTCTAATAATAAAATTCATATTATCCCTGTCAACATTTGAGAGAATAACTGTTTTTGGAAATAAATATAATCTCATATAATATAAAACCAATACATGTAGAGAATGGAATTTCATAGTTTCATATTTACTAAAACTATATCCAATTAAAAATGGCCATTTACTATAACCAACTCACACTTATAATATACCTTTAATAATATCAATCAAACCTTGACTAGAGTAGTTAAATCTAATGGTTTGGGATATCTTTCTACTAAAATTTCTAATCCTTGGACAAGAGTGGTCGTAATAAACAAAATTTAATCACAGATATCTAAAAAATAGATAAAAGGATAAAATAGATAAAAATCATACTTTTAAAAAGTCATGGTACTAATATCTTATCCACCTTTATTGCATGAATTTTTTCACATCCAAATCCACCTCATTTGTAACCCATTTTTATTTTACCTCCTCACTTCTGACCAACAGGTGGTCCCTAAGGTTGAGGAATATCCCCAAGATATGTGAAACCCTGAACCCACACTCTTGGATCTAGTTCTATAAACATATACTTTACATACTAGAATCAATACCAAATATATATTTTCAGGAATAATTATACTATAATTACATGACTTAAATAATTCATTGAATTACATACATTCTTAAGACCTTTTAGGTTTATAGATTTATATAATTGGGAAAAACTAAAAAATCCGATGAATTTCTTGATTTACGTATATTTTTTTACTATATAATAATATACTTAATTCATAGTAAGTCTACAACATCTCCCTTAAATTATCTACACCGGATATCATGTTAAACATATCGTGTGTAATACTTTTCTTCAAAACCTCTGGAAATAGAAACATAATGAGGGATGATCTCAAACACTCAATAAGGGAAACATGTAACTGAACCTGTCAAAAACATAATCATGGAATACATAATATGGAAGTAATAAATAATCTGAATAATTCCATAATCAACTAAAACTGAGAAAATGCTTAATCCATAACTATATATGAAAACATGGATAGTAATAATTACTAATCTCGTACTGATGGAATGCATAATTTCAACCATCAAAAACATGTTTTCAAGGCATTTTGACAAGATAATTTACTGATATAAGTAGATGTATACACCAAACCCCAATTTTTTTGTCTCATTATATCTATCAATGCATTGAGGGTATATATAATATTAGGCCCCATCCATCACTTGATTAATTCTAATGTATTAACCATAAGATTCAACAATAAATTTTATACCATTACCTAAGGAACCTTTTGATGAATAAAACATGGATATATGTATAATGAAAAATAATGAATTTCAATAAATAATAAACCCATATTAGAATTCAATAATCATCAATAATTTTAATACTTCCCCATCTAATAAATAATCTTTATTTCTAGGTGAACATCCTCCAATATAAATTTTTTAAAATGAGATGTTCACACCACACATGGTAATGAGTATATAGTTAAGTCAGTACTTGAATAAATTGATCATAATCCATCTCAAAAAATAATTTGGATGCTTAAAAAGTAACATATCCTCAATTTAACAAAGGAAACTTAGAAGGATGTTTTCATAAATGAAAAACACCCTCACAAAAGAATGATCTGAATGGTATCAAAAAAAGAAAAGATCAATAATTTTATTGTTTGATACCATGATTTCAATCCCTAAAATGATAAATATGTATTAGAATATAAATATTTAAACACAAACCCTATCAGGGTAAATCCTTTTTAAGATAAAAAGGGAATTGGAAATGAAAACTTAAAAGTTATTTTAGAAAACATTTTTAATATTGATGTAAAATAAAATTTTACATTTCTCTTTAAAAGGTAACATTTTAAAAGGTAATTTGGAATATGTTAAAAACATTTACTTACAAAAATAATATCCAATAATAGATCCATAAAAATTCATAAATTTTATCTTGGAGAAAATAGTATAGGAATACAAAACATATGAAAGTGAAAGGAAAACCCTTTTTATTATTTTGAAAATACCTTTATTCAAAACTCACATTATAAAAAGAGAAAAAAAAAACTTTATTTGGTATAAAAATATATTTTTCCCCATATAGGTAACATAAAATCAAATATTAGAGTGGTAGAACCTGATCATGGAAGAAATAATTTCATGATGAAACAATATAACTCAAAGAAATGAGATTTGTGTTATCAATATCACTTACAGGAGACATACTCTTTAAAGTAAGAAATATTTAAAAAAGGTGTATTATGTGGTAGAAATATAAAATCATAGAAAAAAATTATATAAAACCACAAAATATAATTAATTGGTATAATTTAACCAACTTATAAGTCCAAGAGGATGATCATAACTCAATAAATGGAAATTAAGATACCAAAAACTTTATAATCAGGGTAACAATTGAGTAAATTCCATTTGATGAAAAGGAACTGATTTGGATTAGTATATCCAATTAATAATATATATATATATATATATGATAAATATGCATTCATGTTTAGTGAATACACCATTAAAAGGAAAATATAGTGCATAACATAATAATGTCTCAAGGAATTAGAGTATGAGAAAAAAAACGTGTATGGATTGAGTAACATTTTAATCAAAACCCCTTAAAAGAGAGGGATTATAATTAAACATAAAATACCATGATTAAAATATAATTCATGATATGATATCTAAAATATTTAGTGTGTAAACCATATAAATTAAATTAGGTTCATAATACCAAATATGTCTCAAAAAGAGTAATTTGAGACAAAAACGCTTACCTTAGTCCATATTCATTTTTCACTTGCAGAAAAGATCTTGAATAATTAAATTAAGTTCATTAAATACATAATAATTAACCTTATTCATAACTATAACCATTTATATTACTCATTTATAATCATTTTATACATATATATATTATTTAGTTCTTACTTATTTTCAACATTGGGGGTAAGTAATCTTTATCACTTTGAACTAGTTTCATGAAAGTGGTGTTAGTGTATATTATTTATCAAAAGTAAATAATTATTAGATAAAAAAATTTATTATAATATATTTTAAAATATATTTTATAAAGATATAATTTCATTTTAGGATATTTTTGGTTATGATTCATGAGGATAAAATTGATGATGAGCATGTTTTGGTGATCTTAATGAATGAAATATGTTTCATTAATTAATGATTTAAATATTGATAAAACATTAACAAAACACAAAAAAAATTACATACTTATATAATATTATACTATTAAATAATTTCTCATATTCATCCATTATATAAATACATGGTATTGTTCAAGTAGGTGGTTAAACTGACCCAAACATGAACCTACCATGATTAATAGATATTATGAGGTGATTTAGTTGTAATCTCATTATAACAAAATAATAATGATATTATTTTTTTATTATTATTGTGATATATTATAATTTTAAATAATTATAAATAATATGCAATTTATATAAATTCATTACTTAGAAAGAATATGTTATTTTCCTTTTAGTACGCTCATTTTAAATGATTGAATTAATGATAATTTTTTGTTGTTCATATCATTAATAGGTTATCCAATTTGTTATAAAATAACATTAATGATATCATAAACATTATATTTATACATTAAACTCATTCTCATATAAATACATGTATGGCGGTGATGAAAAGAAAAATGCAAAATCAATCATTCCATGGAGGCATTATCCCACACATACGCATGGATGGTGATTTCATTTTCCATAGAATGGGGAAAATGAATAATATGGTTTATTTTTTTATAATCATACACATGATATAAATATCATAATTATTTATTAAATTCCCATTTTATACCATTATTGTATGTTATTAAATGAAAACAAAACACATTCCATCATGGGGGCGGTAGTCCGCACAATGCATGAATGGCGGTTTATTTTTTCTTAATAGAAAAGAGAAAATATGATTAATTATTATTACCATATAATAATAAAATTAATTATATAACTAATATTTATTTTATAATATAGTTTTTTGAAAATTAGAATTGGAAAAGAAAAAATATTTAATAAATAAGTCAAGTAAAAATGATTACTCACGTTGAGCACTTTAAGATTTTCTTGGAAGATCCCAAGGAAATGGATGGAATAGGATAATATCTTGTGACTAGTATCTCAATAGAGTAAAATGTTATTCTATTTAAAGTAAAAAATTGTATGTTTTATGTGGAAACTTAATTTTTATTAGTGCCTTTAATGGGTGGTGATAGTCCCCTTTTATAAGTGGTAAGAATGGAATTTTTGTAAATATTTTAGGTTAATATAAAGGGATCACATGTTAAACATATCAAGTGGATATAAAAATAATAAATAATGGATTATAGAAGATATAAGGTTTATAAAAACCTCATACACTCAATTATATACATTTTTTATCATGTTTCAATCCCTTAAATCTATTATTACTTTTACAATTTTAGTTTTTACCAAGGTAACTAGATTTTACATAAGATAACTTAATCATTATAACTAAAAATAAAGTGATAATTATTAGATAATTTGGAACCACTAATTATAATTTTCAAATATATTTTATTTCATTCAATTTATAGAAGTGATAAAATTAATTTTAAAATAAAAATGTATAATGTATTAAAAAAATTGAGAAAATATTACTTATGTTCAAAAATATAAAATATGGGTTTTTAAAATAAAAAAAACATTTTTAAAATTATAAAGTCACATATAAAATAAATATTTTGTCTTTGAAAACGTTTTCATGAATTTACAATTCATACTTATATACTAATAATGTCATAAAATTCATGTTATTTTTAAAAATAATATTTTAAACAATTCACCTAAAAATCAACCTTTTTAGAAAAATACCAAAAATTCATCTTAAGAAAATATTATTATTATGAATCCAAATAAATTTATTTTTTAAAATTAAAATTCTAAATTTGATAAATTTCAATTTAAAATAAAAAGGTGAGGTATCATGAAAAAATATTTTTATTGGGAAATAAATTTTTTAGAATATTAACCAATCTCATTCATTTTTCCTACTATTTGGTAATTAATTTTTTATTAACCAATTATTCATATCAAATATGTTTTATCATCATTAATCACAATTTTATTAAAATAGAAATGCATATCACATAGAAATACAATATTTTAAAAAATACATTTCTAGGCATAAAATTATTATATTGGTCATTTTAGCTATACCAATTGAATTTCATTCATATTAAAAGTATCATTTATTTTATTTCAATAAATATTTTATAAATAATATATTCATATTCATTCCTAATAATTTAATATCTAGGTTTTAACTATCATACTTAATATTCATATTTTTATCAAAATATATCATGATTTCATTTTAGTTCGGTATTGCATGTGGAGAAAGCTATGGAACACATTTTTCATATTTAAAGGAAGTCATGTATTAAAATCTCAAGGTGTTACAAGATAACACCTACTAACTCCACCCTAATTAGGTTTTACATGAGGTTTCCTATCTTATTAATGTTGAAAATGTCATAAATGTAGGATGGTGCGGTATGAAGGCATCGATTCAAGTCCATTAGATAAAGAACCATCAGACTATGTTTTGGTTTGAACATATATAAAGTCACCCTAGTTAAAGGAGAGTTCATACAAATCCTTATCATTGGATTAATAGGTATAATTTTCATCATATGGATAGCTGAAAGGAATTGTAACAAATGAAGAAGTAAAATGATAAATGAGTCACCAAAATGAGTTTAGAAAATTCATGTGATTGGTCAAAGTTCCATTGGATGGATAAACAGTGAAAAAACAATATAGTTTCATCATATAGATTATTTCATGAAGATTTACTAGATTGAGTTTTCAAATACAAGCTTTATATGAAGTTCTAATAGATGTTTGATAGACCAAATAGAGAAATGTGGTTTCATCGGTTAGAATTTTCATGAGAATATAATCAGTTAAAGTTATGTTGAGTTTATTGGACCAATTCAATCGATCAAAGAAAATCCTGAGGACATTATTCAAGGATGTATGAAATCACTAGTTAAATAAATATCTATATCATCAGATATATATGTTCTTATAAATTCATCAGATGAACATCCACTAAACTGAGTTCTGAGAAGCTTTACATAACTTTGTAAAGTCCATAACACTAATGATGTTATGTTTTTCACTTAATTTTTTATTATCTAAAAAAGTTAAGAAATTTTGAATAATTTTCTTAAACCTGAGTTTAAGTAAGGTCTAAGTAATTGATCTAGAACCAAGTTTTCATGAAACTTCAAAAATATTCTAGTAGGACTGTGAAGCATTTAGTGAAATTGAGTGGAGTATAAGTTTAGAATTTTTTTTAGTGGGAAAATGAATTTGATTTCCCACATTTTCTCCTACAATCACACCTATAAAAAGGGGTTCAAGTATAGTAAAAGTTCAATAAATATACACTATAAATATATTCACAAAGTGGCAAAGTACTAAATTTTTTAAATTAGTGTGAGTTTCTAAAAAGGTGGAGATTTGGTTGAAGAAGTACAATAGAAAGAGTTTTAGTAAGAAGTGGTATTAGAAAAAGGTTCTAATAATAGAAATTGGTCAGATACATCAGTCATAGATACTGAACAGAAGTAGTATTAGACAAAGCTTCCAAATAGTTTTTTAGGTGAAGTTGTTGTGTTCATTATATAGAGAACAAATCAAAGGTGTGGTATCATGAGTCACACCACATGAATTTTCACTAGAAAAGGTAGAGGGAACATAATGAACTCTTATGGGAAAGATAAAATCAAATAGACAATTTTCAGATGATATTTTTTTATTTTTTTTCTAAAGTTTATCATTCTTTTGTTGTCTAAAAAACATAATAAAACTTTTTAACTAACAGGAGTCGGTATAATTTCCTATTGGAAGATTGAAAGAGATTAAAAATATTTATCTTGGTTTTCTTCACTTTATATTATAGTGGATTTCCATGAACCAATAGGATTCACCATGGTAAGGGTGTAGGTTCTCACACTGAGTCCAAACCGTATAAATCTTGTTTGTCTTACTTTACTTTCTTATAATTTTATACTTTTGAGGTTGTTGTATAAAGTTGATAAGTATAAAGACTCTAAAAAATTACAAGGGTTAATTTCAAGAGAATTAAAATTTTAAAATATATCCACTAATTCAATACCTCCTTCTCTGGGGTTATTACAATCCTAAGAAACATCAAGTGTTATTATATGGAGTTTTCCCCTATATTATCCTTATCATGGATAATATAAAATCAGCTAACAATATAGGTATTCCTATCTTCTATGGAAAAAATTATCATAGTTGGAAAAATAGAATTGTAACGACCCAAACTTTCATTAATGGAAATTTCTCTTGATCTAATTAAATGTCTTATTATGGTTATATAAAATGTGAACTTCATTGGTTTTATGTTTCTAGATTTTAAAATACCGTTATGAATTGTGATCGTTGCTAATATATCCATTGAACAATGATTACATGATTAATATAAATATAGGGATTTAACAAATCCAATTTACTTAGACAAAGGAAGCAATGGCCTCATCTAGTAGACTTTCCCCATACGAATCCCATTTATCAGATATCATAAAGGAGGTGGCGTCATTGGTCTTCACTCTTGACCAAGCCCAAGCTGAGCTTGAACACATTAAGCTTAAGCGGAACCGACTACGGGAGAAGTGGAAGTTAATAGAGATTACCACCCGAGCGATGTTATCAGAGCCACCCAAAGAGTTTGTCATCATCACACACCTTACCCTTCAATCTTATGTGGGTGTTATAAGGGTTTATGTAACAATACCCAAGCACTATTACTATGTACATTATTTTTGTATAAATAATGTGCATTCATTTTATTATTGTTACTTTGTAAATAGTTTTTAAAGCACAAATAGTATTTTTAGTTAATATTCAACTAAGAAATCTATTTTGATGAATTAATGGATTTTGAATTAAATAATAATTTAATAAAATATTATTATTATTATTAAATTAATTTTTATTAAATATAAATTATCATATAATTTTATGAATGCAATTGTAATTTTTATTAAGGTTTGAAAGCAGTTTTTGTCAAAACCCAGGAATTTTCGATAAATGTCGGTTTTTATTTTAAAAGTAAAAAATTCACATATTTAGAAAGTTATTTAGATAAAATTAATATTATTTTTGTAATCATGATGTCGAAATTATTCAATGGTGAATTTTTCATAATTTTCTGAGACAGTCAAATTTTTGGGTAAAAATTAAATACCGTTTAAATATATAATGTGTTTTATGACATCATAATGACCCAATAGTGATGTAATAAAATACTATAAACATTATTTTCTGCCAATATATGTTTTACCATTAAAATAATGTGATTTTGGGTTTTTTTATTTATTTTACAAAGCTTTAGTGGACCCTTTAAGGCATATAAAACATTTTGTCTTTTTAAATTGTTTTCCTTGAGAGCGTGACTCACCTCTACATAACCAACCCAATTATTTTAATAAGTTCGGCCATTGGCATTATAAAATATTTTTTTACACTCCCCTTTGACAAAAACTATGGGCAAAAAGTATGGGCTGGTTTGTGGTTTTGATTAGTTTAATGTGAGGCATCCCAAACCTAAATAATAAAAAATTCCCTCTCCTTTCCTATATAAACCCACCCAATCTCCCACTTCCTCTTCACTCAGAGCCTTTTGAGTTCCACCAAACCCTTCCCTCCTTTCTCAAGAATCCTCCCAAGTTTCCCCAAGATCCCAATATTCCTCTCTCAAGCCTCTCCCAAGCCTTTGGGATTACACTTCCAAGTAAGGGATTTCTTCCTTTCTCATTTTTGTCCAATATTCTTTAAGTTGTTATACACTTTTGTTATCAATTAAAAATTTTGGGGTATGATTTTGAACCTCCCCCATACTTCCCTCTTTATTTTTGGATGATGGGAGACCACTTTATCTCTCATTAATTCCTCCCATGTACACCCTTTACCATGCCAAAATTCCGTGAGGGGTTTCTCTCTCCTCTTTTACATCCAAATAATTCTTTTAAATTAGGCATCTAAATTCCATTAAGTTTGTTGTAATGTGTATATATATTAACCCATTAATGTTCATTTCATGTAAATATGATGAGACACCCCTTTCTCTCTCATCAACCTTTTTTTATGAGTTCTTATTTCACGTCGTTATGCTGCCAAAATTGCATTACGATTTTCCAATCCAATGTCATTGTATAGTGAATATCATGCCCATTTCTCTATCAAGGGTATTAACCTTTATGAACATTTACTAATTGATTATAAATATTCATGTATGTATTTCGCATCCCTTTATCATGGAATAAATGATGATGACTGATTCCATGTTGTATGATCCATGTGGAACACTTATGCATGAAATGAAATGTTTAAGAAGGGTGTGCCTTGATAGCGCTCCAATGCATTGGGTAAAGTATATTATCATGATACGTCATGTGCAATGGTTTTTGACTCATGATAATTCAATTTCAACAAGTTTTTACTCCTGATTCATGTGCAATGAGGGTTTACTCATGCTCTATGTGCAATGAGCCTAGAATCATGCTAATTCCATGTTAAGTGTTGTTGCCACATTTCCATGTTATGATTATCATGATTTATCATCCCTTTTATGTTCATGTTTATCTTTTTCTCCATTGATATGTCTATTGTCTAACATGTATTTTATTCCTCATGTTATTCAATGTTTATTCCCTTACTGGGCTTTATAGCTCACCCTTTTCTTATGTTTGTCCTCAGGTTATCTCATGCAATGCTAAGTATGAGGGCATGTAGTGGTCATGTAAAGGAAGTTTTCAATAAATATGTTGTTTGTTTTATGTTCTAAGTTGTTATTTAATGTTCCTAAGCCCCAAATACACTATAACTATCGATCTTCTATGTTGTATCAAGTGAATATTTTATGTAATAAATCATGTTTAAGTGTGTAATAAAGAGCAGGATTGTTATAATTGGTATCAGAGGATAGGTTTAGTTATTTTTGTGATTAGGATTAGAAAACCCAAGTGAAGACTTAGATATAGTAATAAGTATAATAAAAACATCCCTAATTATTGGTGAGTATTGAGTAAGTGGTTTATCAAAAAAATACATCCCTGTCGGGATATGAGTAGGTAGAGGCGGCTCTGACACAGATGTATCCTAGGGGTAAAACTCGAAAACACCACTTTGAGCTAGACTCGAATGGGAATTGGTGCACAACAACGGGCCTTGCTTCACTCTTGGTTACGACACTCTTGGGGGATATGCTTTAGTAAATTCAAAAGCTTAGTATGAACCCTTATTAAGGTAATTAAAAAAATGCACCGAAGAATATATGTTAGAAAGTAGATCATGAATAGTATATATTGAAGCCTATGGATTCATAAGTTAAGGAAATAAAAGTTATTTATAAGTCATCAGTTTTTTCCTTGGATTACCCTTTATGTGTTACCCCTAAATTTCCTTTTATTCTAGCCAATGGCCAGTAATAGGAGGACTCGGGCTAACAACCGATGTGAAGATCAATGTGATGATTGTGCTAATGAGATGCCCAATCTGATGGGAGCGGGAATCATGAACTTTTTCATTATTATCTCTCATCTAACTCAAGCTTTGAATAGAAACATGGGTCAAGAGGAATGTTCAACCCACCCTAAGAAAGAACAAGTCGCTATCAAGAGTTTCATGAGAAAAAGGTCTCTTACTTTTAATGGATCATCTGATCCCTCAATCTTCTAACAATGGATCAACTCCATTAAAAAGATCTTCTCCATCCTTCAATGTTCTGAACAAGAGAAGGTTCTTATGGCTGCTTATCGTATGGAGGGTGAATTTGATCAATGGTGGAAATTGATTACAAATATGAAGCCTGAGTAGGAGATCGAGTCATTGGAATGGAAGGATTTCCGAAAGATGTTTTTTGATAAATATTTTTCGTGCACCCTTCATCTTAAGATGGAAAGGGACTTACTTTCTCTCAAGAAAAAAGGCGATGAATCTGCCGGAGCGTATGAGGAAAAATTCACAAGGCATGCATGATACGCCTCCGGATTTTTCGTTACCCCCAAATATAAGGTTGACCGCTTCTTTGGTGGGCTGAAACCTAGCCTACGGAAAGCGATGGCGATCCGTGACTTCGAAAGCTATGAGGAAATTGTCTGATGTTCCCTCAAGGTCGAAATGGAGATCATAGAATCTCAATGGTATCATGGGGATAAGAAGAATAAGGTGAACTTCAATCCTGGAGGTCCGATGGATAAATCCAACGGTGTTAAGAAGATCCATCACCCCACTTTCCAAAGGTGTGGAAAGAAGCACCCTAGAAATTACATAAAGGGGGTGAGGAAATGATTTAGGTGTGGAAGAGAAGGGCACCTAGCTATTAACCATCGGTAAGAAAAACCCGAGGCTACAACCGAGGAAAGGAATGGTCCATTTGAACCTCAACGTGTTTTTCATTACTACAACTGCAAAGAACCAGGGCATCTTGCAAATCAGTGCCCTAAGCCAAGGGTTTTCGGAGGCAACCAAAAACCTCTAAGGCAGCAAGGGAGATCTTTTTTCATCACTACTACCGAAGTGAACCCTGACAACGAAGTGGTGATAGGTACGCTAGTTATTCATTCAAGAATAGCGAACGTACTTTTTGATTCAGGTTCTACGCATTATTTTATATCCCAAAAGTTTAGTAGAATAATCTTAGCACCACCACAAATCATGGAAGTCAAGATGTTGGTGAGTACAGAAAATGGGGCAATCATTGCATCCCATGAATATAACTTCTCCCCTATCATAATCTGTGGATTGAATTTCCCGGCGAACCTTGTCATACTCCCTCTGGTGGAATTTGATGCAATTATTGGCATGGATTGGATTTCCTTATATAGATCCAACATAAATTGTTGTGAGAGAGAAATCACTCTCTATGTGGAGAATTGACCCCCGATTCTATACAAGTGTAAGGAGGAAGATGAATCTTCTTTACCTCCATCATCTCAAGCATGGATATTACTGCCCTATGAGCATGTGTATTTAGCTTATATGATTGAGTCTAAGGAGGAAACCATCCTTGAAGACATACCTATTGTGAGGGAATTCACTGAAGTGTTTCCCGAGTAATTGTATGGTCTTCCTCCTAAAAGAGATGTTGAATTCTCAATTGATCTTATACCTGGGGAATTACCAATATCCAAGACTCCATATAGAATGGATGTTGTGTAGATTGATGAGATGAAGAAACAACTATAGGAGAATATGGATAAAGGGTTTATACGCCCAAGTGCTTCACCTTGGGGTGCACCAGTCCTCTTCGTCAATAAGAAAGATGGGTCAATGCACCTTTGTATTGATTATCGTGAGCTTAACAAAATTACGATAAAGAACAAGTATGCTCTCCCATGAATTGATGACTTGTTCGATTAGCTGCGTGGAGCACAATACTTCTCCAAGGTGGATTTGCGGTAGGGATATTATCAAGTAAGGGTGAAGAAGGAAGATATCCCCAAGACTGCTTTTCGTACAAGATACGGGCACTATGAATTCATAGTAATGGATTTTGGACTCACTAATGCTCTATCAATCTTCATGGACTTGATTAATAGAGTCTTTAGGGATTACCTTGACAAATTTGTGGTAGTCTTTGTAGATGTTATTCTGATATACTTTAAAACCAAGGAGGAGCATGAGGAGCATCTAATAACTGTACTAGAGACCTTTCGAAAGGGAGTAAAGTTTTCTTGGAGTGTTGAATGTGAATAAAGCTTCAAGGAGTTGGAAAGGAGGCCTATCACTATGCTCGTGATCACTTTAACCATAAGTGGATAAATTTTTATGGTATTCAGTGATGCTTCGAAGAAGGGCCTGGGCTATGTGTTGATGAAAAATGACAAAGTCAATGCCTATGCTTCAAGGAAATTTAAAGTTCATGAGCAGTATTATCCAACACATGATCTGGAGTTGGCTGCGGTGATCTTCTATTTAAAATTTGGCAGCATTATCTCTTTGGGGAGAAGTGTGAAATATATACAGACCACAAAATCCTCAAGTATATATTCACATAGAAAGAGTTGAACATGCACCAACAAAGATGGTTAGAGCTGATCAAAGACTATGACCGCTCAATCTATTACCATCCTAGGAAAGAAAATAAGGTGGTGTATGCTCTAAGTTGAAAGGACCCAGCAATTTTATCATTAATGATAATTGAGAAGGATCCAATCTTTTTAGAATTAATGAATATAGACATGGGAATCATAAATAAGGGAACATCATCAATCCTTTCATAAATGATTGCTCAACCATCTCTTTTGGAAAGGTTAAAGGATTATCAAAATGATGATGTGGGAATTCTGAAGAAAGTGGAAGCTATAATAAAAGGGAAATCCTCGGAGTTCAATATTAATGAAGAAGGAATTGTGATATTTAGGAAAAGACTATGTGTTCCATCAAGTCCATGGTTGAAGAAGGAACTTTTGGATGATCCACATAGTTCAAATTTATCTATTCACCCAGGAAACACAAAGATATATCGAGATATCCGAGAGCATTATTGGTGGGATAATATGAAGAAGGAGATCACTTAGTATACATCAAAGTGTCTGGTGAGTCAGTAAGTGAAGGTAGAGAGGTAGAAGTCTAAGGGGATGATGCAACCATTGCCCATACTAGAATGGAAATGGGAGAACATAACCATGTAATTTGTCACTATAATTCTGAAGAAATCCAAAGGCAACAATGCAATATGGTCTGTTTTGGATTGTCTTACAAAGTCTGCACACTTCATTGCAATTCGGGAGGATTTCTCATTGGCCAATGAACCCATACCCAAGTGGTAAGGGCTCCTTCTTAGAATCCAAGAGACCCAGGTTCAAAACTGGTTGGAGGTGAATTTCCAGTTACTGTAGCAGGTACTGTAGCAGGCACTGTTCGGTACTGTAGCAGCCAGACTATTCACCTGATTTGGGATATCGGGCCATCGGTTTGGGCTTACGGGTCTCAGGGCCTTCGGGCCATCAAAGGCCTTCGGGCCACAGGGCCTTCGGGCCAATGAAGACCATGAAGTATCCCAGTTCACACAGAGAAGGCCCCTGATGAGGATCAAAGCACCAATAGCAGTCACTAGAAGCAGAGCTAACTGGATTGGAAGAATGAGAGGGTATGGTAACCGCCATCGGGACCAGGCACTGTGCAGCTTTTTACGGGGCAATGCTAGCCAATCAGCAATACAGGTGGGGAGCTAAAAGGTAATCAATGATGCAAAAGCTGGGGAGGGGCAGTTCTAGTGGGCTGGGCCTACGGGTCATGTATTGGGCATGATATGCCTCTGGGCCTTCGGGTCATGTATTACGGGTCATGTCGGGCCTTGTGCCTTGGGCCTACGGGTCATGTACGGGTTTCCCTTCAACCCTTAAAAGGGGGATTATCTATAATAAAATAAAAAATAAGGCCTTTGGGTCATTCGGGGGGAGGATTTCTCATTAGATCAAATGGCACGGATATACATCAGGGAAGTGGTAAGGCTGCATGGAGTACCACTATCTATTGTATCTGATCGAGATCCAAGATTCACCTCTAAGTTTTAGAAGAGTCTTCAACATGCTCTAGATAATGAACTGAACTTCAGTATGTCCTATCATCCTCAAATGGATGGCTAATATGAGTGAACTATTCAAACACTTGAGGATATGTTAAGATCATGTTCTATTGACTTCAAAGGAGGGTGGGACCAACATCTTACACTAATTGAATTCTCCTACAATAACATTTTACACTCGAGCATATAAATTGCACATTATGAAGCTCTATATTGGAATAGTTGAAGAACACTGGAATGTTAGGATGAATTCGGTGAGCATAAGCTGCTAGGACCAGAAATGGTCGAAGAAATGGTGGAGAAGGTGAAAACCATTCAGCATCATATCAAGGCAGCACAGAGTCGACAAAAGAGTTATGAAGATAACCATCGATGAGACCTTTAGTTTAAAGTTGGAGACATGGTATTTCTACGCATATCTCCATGGAAGAAGGTCATGGGGTTTGGAAAGAAAGGGAAGTTAATTCCTAGGTACATCGTCCCCCTCGAGATTCTTGATCATGTTGGGGTTGTGGCCTATCGACTGGCACTTCCACCTACCATGGCCAAAGTACATGATGTCTTTCATGTATCCCTATTAAGGAAGTATATACCAGACCCTTCACATGTACTCTCTTCAGAGGTAGTACAGCTAGAGAATGATCTTTCTTATGAGGAGAAACCAGTGAAGATCTTAGATTGTAGAGATAAAATTCTACAAAATAAGACAATACCCCTCATCAAGGTGTTATGGAGAAACCACAAGTTTTAATAAGTGACATGGGAATTAGAGAAATGATGAAGCAAAGTTACCCACATCTGTTTTAGTGTGGGAAAAGGAAATTTCAAGGGTGAAATTTCTTAAGGGGGAAAGATTGTAACGACCCAAACTTTCATTAATGGAAATTATTATTAATCTAATTCAATGTCTTATTATGGTTATATAAAATATTAACTTCATTGGTTTTATGTTTCTGGATTTTAAAATACCATTATGAATTTTTACCGTTTCTAATATAGTCATTAAACAGTGATCACATGATTGGTATAAATATAGATCTTTAAAAAATCCAATTTACTCATACAAAGGAAGCGATGGTCTCATCCAGTAGACTTTCCCCATACGAATCCCATTTATCAGAGCTTGAAAAGAAGGTGGAATCATAGGTATTCAATCTTAACCAAGCCTAAGTTGATCTTGAGCATGTTAAGCTTTAGCGGAACCAACTACGGGATAAGTGGAAGTTAATAGAGATTACTACCTGAGCGATGTTATCCAAGCCACCCCAAGAGTCTGTCACCATCGCACACCTTACCCTTCGGTCTTATGCAGGTGTTATAAGTGGTTATGTAACAATACCCTAGCACTATTACTATGTGCATTATTTTTTTATAAATAATATGCATTAATTTTATTATTGTTAATTTATAAATAGTTTTTAAAGCACAAATAGAATTTTTAGTTAATATTCAACTAAGAAAACTATTTTGATAAATTAATGGATTTTTGAATTAAATAATATTTTAATAAATATTATTATTATTATTATTAAATTACTTTTTATTAAATATAAATGATTATATAATTTTATGAATTCAATTGTAATTTTTATTAAGGTTTGAAAGTAGTTTTTGTCAAAACCCATGAATTTTCGATAAATATCGGTTTTTATTTTAAAAGTAAAAATTCACATATTTAGAAAATTATTTAGATAAAATTAATATTATTTTTGTAATCAGGATGTCAAAATTATCCAATGGTGAATTTTTCATAATTTTCTGAGACAGTCGAATTTTTGGGTAAAAATTAAATACCGTTTAAATATATAATGTGTTTTATGACATCATAATTACCTAATAGTGATTTAATAAAATAATATAAACATTATGTTCTTACAATATATTTTTTAACATTAAAATAATTTTATTTTGGGTTTTTTTATTTATTTTACAAATCTTTAGTGGACCCTTCAAGGCTTATAAAACATTTTGTCTTTTTAAATTGTTTTCCTTGAGAGTGTGACTCACCTCCACATAAGCAACCCTATTATTTTAAGAAGTTTGGCAGTTGGCCTTATAAAATATTTTTTTCCAATCCACTTTGAAAAAAACCATGGGCAAAAACCATGGGCCGGTTTGTGGTTTTGATTAGTTTAATGTGAGGTGTCCCAAACCTAAATAATAAATAATTCCCTCTCATTTCCTATATAAACCCACCCAAGATCCCACTTCCTCTTCACTCAAAGCCTTTGTAGTTTGACCAAACCCTTCCCTCATCTCTCTATAATCCTCCCAATGTTCCCCAAACTCTCAAGAGGCCTCTCTAAATCCTCTTCCAAGCCTTTGGGAATACACTTCCAAGTAATGGATTTCTTCCTTTCTCATTTTTGTCTAATTTTCTTTAAGTTGTTATTCCCTTTTTTCAATTAAAAATATTGGGGTATGATTTATCAACTCCCCCATATTTCCCTATTTATGTTTGGATGATGGGAGACCCCTTTCTCTCTCATTAATTCCTCCCATGTACACCCATTACCATGCCGAAATTCCGTGAGGGATTTCTCTCTCCTCTTTTACATCCAAGTAATTCTTTTGAATTATGCATCTAAATTCCATTAAGTTTTTTGGGAAATGTATCTGTATGACCCCCTTAATTTCACTTTCATTTAAATATTATGAGACACCCATTTCTCTCTCATAAACCATTTTTATGAGTTCTTATTTCACGTCGTTATGCTGCCAAAATTGCACTACGATTTTCCAAGCCAATGTCATTGTGTAGTGAATACCATGCCCATTTATCTATCAAGGGTATTCACCTTTGTGAACGTTTACTTATTGGTTATAAAGATTCATGTAAATATTCCACATCCCTATATAATTCAATAAATGATGATGATTTATTCCATTTTGTATGATCCATGTGGCACACTTATGCATGAAATGAAATGTTTAAGAAGGGTGCACCCTGATAGCGCTCCAATGCATTGGGTAAAGTATAGTATCATTATATGTCATGTGAAATTGGTGTTGAATCATTCTAATTCAAGTTTAATGAGGTTTTAATCATGATTCATGTGCAATGATGGTTTACTCATGCTCCATGTGCAATGAGCCTTGGCTCATGTTAATTCCATGTTAAGTGTTGTTGCCACATTTCCATGTTATGATTATCATGCTTTATCATGCCTTTATGTTAATGTTTCTATTATGCTCCATTTATATTACTATTTTCTAACATGTATTTTATTCCCCATGTTATTCCATGTTTATTCCCTTACTGGGCTTTATAGCTCACCCTTTTCCTATACATGTCCTCAGGTTATCCCATGCAATGCTAAGTACGAGGGAATGTAGTGTTCATGTAAAGGAATTTTTCAATAAATATGTTATGTGTTTTATGTTCTAAGTTGTTATGTAATGTTTCTAATCCCCAAATACACTAGACCTATCGATCTTCTATGTTATATCAAGTGAAGATTTTATGTAATAAATCAGGTTTAAGTGTGTAATAAAGAGAAGGGTTGTTATAAGAATGATAGCCTATCTTTTATCACTTGGAATGGAGGTAATTAATGAATATATAGTTGGGTTTCCACCCATTAAAAAATCTTATCTTATAAAATTTACTGACAAATGAATTCTTGAGGTAGATAGGAAATCTAAAAAATTTATTCTAATGTCTTTGTCATAAAAATTTTATGAAGGTTATGGGTCTCAAGAAATCTAAGGAAACTTTGAAAAAACTCATAAGTGTCATTGAGGTAAATATAAAAGTAATGGAAGAAAATCTAAAAATATGGAATAGGAATTCTGAAGATATCAGAGTGATATATGATGAAACTATTGATGAGTACTTCATCAGAGTTAATAAATTTTTTAACAGCCTTAGAGGATTCAAATATATCTTGGAATATTCTACCATTATTAAGAAACTTATGAGAATATTTATATAAAAGTTTGATCCTAAAATTTCTACCTTATAAGATAAATATGATTTATCTCTTGATGAATTACATAACCTTCTTGTTTCATATGAGATAAGGAAAGGTCCATGATTCAAAAAGAAAATCAATGATGAAATGGATTTTTAAGCTATGAGAAAGATGAAAATCAAATATTTTGATCATTATATGGTTAACCTCATTGATTTAGAAGATAATAAAGATTTCTAAATTAATGAAAGAATCATTTCTATTATTTACAAAAATTACTAGAGAGGTAGGGAAAAATATAGAGGCAAACTCCCACTTAAATATTTTAGTGTGGAGGAATTGGGAATTTTGTTATGGATTGTCCTAATAATAAAGTTGGAGAATATGAAGATGATTTTGAAGAAAAACATAAGTGTAATAAGTGGATAAAAACATCCAAGTAAGATAATAAATCCATTATTAAGTAATAAAATTTTCATTAGAAAGAACACAATAAGTATGTTGAGTAAGAAATTTGAACATGACTCTACTAAAAATAGTTCTAAATAAGATGAAAATATGGGGAAGTTCATAGCTTTCTTTTAAAATGTAGAGAGAAAGAGATATTACTAAAATATTGATAAAGAATAAGGTGAATAAACCTATAGAGAATATCAGTTGAGATCTGAACATGTGGCATGTATTTATTAAAACAAAAAAACTCAAGAAATAAATTAGAATATTGAAGAAAGAATGTGAGAAAAATAATGTAGTAAAGTATGATCTTATAAAAAATAAAGATGTGTACATTTTGGATATTAAGAACCTCAAACATAAAGTTTCATAACATGAAAATATTATGGAAGATATTAGTAAGAAATTTTCTACTCAAGATGATGAGGTTTGAAAAACTCAATTGAGATTTTTTGAGGTTGAAATTGTTGGTCGGAGAACAACTGCACTAAGTCTCAAGAGGGGGTGAATTAGGTTCTTTAAATTTTATTATCTTAAAAACCACCCTCTTTAAGATATGAAAAGTTCATATATTTTCTTAAAACATTCATGTAATAGAAATAAGAGTAGAAATAAAAATATAAAACACTAAATATTTATAGTGGTTTAGGGAATATAAATCCACTAGTCCACTCCTCCAATGCTCAGCTCCTAAAGCTTAGTGATTTTCACTAGTTCCAGTCCTTTTAATAGGGATTGTTAGTCATTTTCCTAGGTCCTATATTAATTATTGTAAGCAATCGAATATTATTACAATAATATGATATTTTACTATGATCTAAAAAGGCTTTACAAAACACCATCCTTCAATTTTATTTTACTTGGAATCTTCACACTGCCAAAAAAAGTATAGAATATGAGAGATTAAAAATGAATCTCATGGTTGAAATATTCAATTGATATAAGATAATAAATCTCAAATAGAGAAGATAATATATAAATTTGGCTCAAGGAGAGTCTTTTAAAATAAAACATGATTGAACTTGGAAGCACAGTTGTTGAAATTGAATCTTATTCTTTATTTTCATTCTAAATAGAGTAGCACACAGATCTCTGAGAGAGAGAGTTGATAGTGAAATTTCTTCTATTATTGTGTATATTTTTTGTATTTCTATTCTTCTTGAAATGTTATGTTAAAAAAATTTCTTACTATCATTCTATATAAGATCCATAAAATCTAATCTTGGAATTAAATTCAAGATTTCATTTTCTCAAAAATACCTCAGCAATGGTACTAAGAATTAAACTATTATTGTGTGGTTTATTCTATCTATACTTGAAACCTTTTTATAATCAATTTTAACATAAAAAATATTCTAATAGTTAATTCATTGATAGTATAATTAACTAAAACTTAAAGTACTCCAATAGTAATAAATATGCAGGTTGTAAAATAATTTAGATGAATATGAATCCCCAAATAGCCAAATTCCACTGATTTGAATTCATGTAGTCAAATTGATCCACGTAATCATTATTCATGTAGATAATTTTCTTATGTATCCAAATTATGTAGTCATTATTCACATAAACAAATTATTCACATAGACTTATTTCTCACATGTTTGAATTTGACATGGATGAATAAATCACATTTCCATTTTGAATCATGTAGTCAATTTCACCACGTATCTAATTCATGTAGATGATTACTCCACATAGCCAACTCACATATCCATTTATCTATGTAGATAATTTCTCAAAGGGGTGATTCGTCGACATAACCACTTTCCAGGTAGATATTTTCATGACATATTCATTTCATATATGTATTTCCTTTACATAACTGATTGGTGTAGTTGATTGTTTAACATAGCTGAATATTCATGTAGCTGAATTCCTTATATATCTAATTTTCTAGACTTAGGAAAATTTCATCCAAAACTCCCAGAATTGTATAATTAATAGAATAAAAACTTAAATAAAAAAAACTTAATGAACACACTTAAATACAAAATCATTAGTAACATATAAAGGGTTTTTTAGATCATTAAAATATAAATTGCATGGGATATTTTAGAGAAACATTAGTAGAAAAAAATAAAGTACCTTAAAGAAGATGAGAAAAAAAATCAACATGGTCAAAACATCTCAAGCTTCTGAGAAAAATCATTCCAAGAATCATATGAAATCTACACCACTAAATTTAAAAGTTTATCTGATTACACTAACCATGAAGGTGTTAGAACCAATATTGGGAAAACTTGGATGGAGAATATATGTGAGGAACACATCACATCTACAAAAGTTGGAAACAGCCTTAATGAAAATTGATCCAAATTCCTAAGGAAAATAGGTATTGAAAATATTGTTACACCCAAACAAACTCAATATAGGGAAAGATCATTTTTCTAAAAAATATCAGATTTTAATGGATATTGTTAGTGTCGTAGCATATATGGGTACAAGAAATATAATTAATGACACAAAATTCCACTCCCCAGGAATAGGAATAAACTAAGGAGATAAATAATGGAATAAAAGGGAGTAACTTTCTTAAGTTTTATGAAGAAATAAAAGAAAATTCATTAGACACAATAAAGTTTCTAATGAAAAACTGGTTTGATTTCCTAGAGGATGTTTGTGGAATATGTGACCAGCCGATTCACTATGCTAAAGAATATATGAAAACACTTCTAATAAAATTTTCCTATTTTAGTAAATAAAATTAATTTGGAAAGAATAAAATTAAGGAAATTTATTTAGCTGTTGAGATTTCTCTAAAAGATAGAAAAAGAAACGAACCATGGATTCTTAAAAGTGATTGTTCCTTACATATTAAAGGTGATATAAAAATATTAAAAGATATTAAAGAATTTTAAGGATGAACAGATAATTTTAGAAATGAAAGTTCTTTAGAAATCATAGGGATGTGAATGGATAATATTGAATCTAAAAAACTAAAATCGAAAGAATTTTTGTTTTTTTATGGTCTTAAGAAAAACTTGTTGAGTGTTAGCCAACTTTTTGATGATGGTAAGGAATATATCTTCAGAAAATATTATTTTATCATCAAAATTTGGAAATATGGAAAAGTTGTTACTAAGGTATAAATAAACAATATCAACCTATTCTATATTAGAGATCATTGTAACTCATGCTACTTGAGTGTTGAGGTTGAAAATAAGTTGCAGTGTTGAAAATTTGGGAATCTTGTAAAGAAAAGTGTGAAAAAAAAAACTTTCAAAGTATATTTTGTAAGAAACTTACCACCAATAAAAAGGAAATAATATGTTGCTTTTAAAATATATCATGAAGGAAATATGGTTAGTGGAAGTTATGACAAAGTTGAAATCCAATCTACCAGACCATGTGAGCTAATGCACTCTGATCTTTGTGGGTAGATGATACATCAATCAACAAAAGGTTATTTTTAATTTATTACTTTCATTAATAATTTCACTTTTATGGATAGTGTAATTTTCATAAATATATAAATCAGAGGCTACAGAGATGTTTATATGTTTCAAAATGGAAGTTGAAGGAGATATTGGTGTTTGTAAACTAAAGTTGAGAACTAATAGTGAAAAGAAGTACATGAGAAATGATTTCAAATCCTATCTAAAGAAACATGGAATCAAACACCAATATAGTAATCTATACAATCCTCAATAAAATGGAGTATCATAATGAAAAAATAAAAGTTTAGAAGAAATGGGAAGAATCATTCTTGCAGAATACAAACATTCTAAATTATTCTATAGAGAATCTATAAGTGTAACTGTTCGTATTCAAAATTGATGTTTTTTATAACTAGAATCTAAAATGACTTCATATGAGATGTGGTATAAGAAAAATCCAATGTTTAAATATCTTAAGGTTTTTGGGATTCCTTTCCTTTTTAAGATAAAAAATCAGGATCTTGGAAAGTTTTATAAAAAATACGATAAAGGAGTTTTCATGGGATGTCCTACTGATGGAAGAAGTTATTAGTGTTTGAATAAACATCTAAAAAATTTGTTTGATTCCTATTATGTGGAAGTTATTGAAAATAAAACTTCCTTTACAAAATTTGTTGAATATGGTAAGGAATGTTCTATAGAAGATAAATTAATAACTCCCAACAAAGATAATAAAAGGGAAGTTGAATGTGAGCAAAAATTTATACAAGATGATTCAAATGAGTCTTGTGATGAAAAACTTGAGACAAGAATAAAATATCAAAAAAAATACTTTATATAAATAGGTTGAATCTGACCACATCATTAGAAATCATAAAGATCCAGTTTAGACCCCAAAAAATGATATTAGAGAATGATACATCACTTATCTCATAGGTGGAACTAAAATCGGTTTCAGAGTTGGTTGGACATAAATATTGGGTAGATGCTATGAATGGAGATTTGGGTCAAATTGAGAAAAATTATACATGGGATATTTTTCCATCAACAAAAATAAATAATGTTATATGAAAAAAATAGGTTTTCAAAAATAATCTCAAAAATCATGGAGAAATTTCAATAAAAAAATCTCATCTTGTTTGCAAATGTTATAGGAGGAAGGTGTGAATTTTTAAGAAACTTTCTCCCCTGTTGTGAGACTTGAAACTATAAGAATGTTCTTGGATGTTTTTGCACATCAAAATTAAAAATTCTATCATATGGATGTTAATTAATATTTCTTAAATGGGGAGATAGAAGAATGAGTTTATATTGATCAATCTAGTTTGTAAATACTTGATAAAGATGGAAACATGGTGCATAAATTGAATAAATATTTGTATGGTTTGAAACATTCCCCTCAATCCCGGTACTCTAAAATTGAAAATTGAAAAAAAAATGAAATTTTATAAAAGAAAATTTAATAAAAACTTGTATATAAATAAGGTTAGCACAAGTACCCTAATTGTCATTATTTATATTAATGATATAATTTTTGCAGGAGATGGTGATAAAACTTGTGAAGGATTTTCCAAGAAAATTCTGGAAAACAATGAGATGTCAATGCTTGGATAATTAAATTTATTCATCAGTTTACAAGTTTAATGAAAGGATAAATACATATTCATAACTTAATAAAAGTATTATAATGATTTTCTATAAAATTTTGGCATGGTAGAATCAAAAGAAGATTCTGCACCTATCACTATTGGTGTGAAGTTGAGTAAAGATGAATCTAGGAAAAGTATGAATCAAAAAGACTTTGGGAAGTTTATAGAAAGTTTTATATATCTTAAAAATTCAAGGAAAGGAATTGTATATGTTGTTATATTATTTTAATGATATCATAGTGATCCAAAGGAATCATGTGTGTTGAAAATAAAAAATAATACTCATGTTTGTTTAAGGGGCATCTTCTTATGTGTTTTTTGTATAGAATAATTTATGATATAAAATTTCATTGATTCAATGATGTTGATTGGGATGGTGATTGTAATGATAGAAAGTTAACATCAAGAAAAACTTTCTTCTTGGGGGAAATTGTGTGATCTTTCATAGTGAGAAATAGAGTTCTATCACCTTGAGAAAAGTGGAAATAGAATATATTATCGCCACCCAAGCTTGTACAAAAATGATATGGATGAAAGATCAGTTGGAATATTTGAGAGTGAATGTTATAAAAACATTGAAGATTATTTGTGATAATCAAAGTTTCATTGATCTTTCAAAAAACCCTATACAATATTCTATATCAAATCACATTGATAATAAGTATCATTTAATAAAATAGAAAGTTTTTGGTAGAGATTATTCTTGTGTAAATTTCAGGAAAGTGTCAAATTGATGATGTTTTCACCAAATATATTACAGGGAAAATATTTATGGAATTGGTGTTTCTACTACATGTTTATCCTCCACCAATGACTTCATAAAGTTTTTAAGGAAATTAATCCACCTTTATTTGGATTATGTTGTCAAAGGGGGAGAGAAAGTATAACTTTGTAATGTGTATAACTCTTTCTTCTGTGAATATGAATTTTTTGTTATCATAAAATGGGGGAGATATAAATATTGAGGGGGGGTTTATCTTGTCATGGATATAAAAATTATTTTCATTGAAGGATGTAATTACTTCAAAAATATTTTTTTATCCATCGGTTTGGTGTTGGGACATTCTCTATGATAAAATCTATGGTTTGATAAAAAGATGAGAAAATAGTTGTTTAAAAAAATGTTAAAAGTTGTTACAAATGTTGCCAAGAAATATAATGGGGGGATTGAAGATCCTTTATTATTTTTTTGTAATGTGTTTTATATTTATTATCAACATATCCTTTGGTGGATATTTTTATATATTATGTAAGAAAGATTTATTGGAGTTATTAATAAAGTCTTATTATGATGTGATGGAGGAGGATAAGAATGTTTTCTTAACCACGTTATGAAATTTTACTTAAGTAAAACTATGTTATGTTGATCTTCAAGTTCCTAACATCATGAAGATACTCATGACCAACACTACCACAAAACGGGGCAAGGTCAGTGCCACCCTTTATCAGCGCTGATAAAGGGGGTACCTTTATCAGCTTTAAAAAAAGCACTGATAAAGGGTACCTTTATCAGCGCTGATAAAAGTACCCCTTTATCAGCACTTTTTTTAGTGCTGATAATTTTACCCCCTTTAACAGTGATTTTTTTAGCGCTGTTAAAGGGTACCCCTTTATTAGTGCTTTTTTTAGTAGTGCTGATAAAGGGGGGTCTTTATCAGCGCTTTTTTTAAAAGCGCAGATAAAGGGTCTACTTCCAAAAAAAATTCATTAAAAAAATATATTAATATTTAAATATATATATATAGTTATATTGATATAAATATAATATAAATTTTTTAAATATAATTTTAAATATATTTTAGATAAGTATAAATATACAGTTACACTTAATATATAAGATAATTAGTGAAAATGACTTATAAAAAAATTAAAAAAATATTTTTAATTAATAATTTGCTAATTATTATGGAGTAATAGTCATTTAATAAAAATTTGAAGACTAAAAAAATTAAAAAAAATAAAAAAAGTTCCAAAATATGTTGAAAACGCAACTCGAACTTCAAACGGCCATAACTTTTGATCCGAGTGTCCGTTTGAGCTCTACCACATATCAAATAAAATCCTACGATGATCTCTACACTCCTATGACCCAAGGGGGCCAGTCAAGGTTTTTTAAAGGCCAAAAAAGGCACACAAGGCCTCAAAAACTGATTTTTTAGTCGGGATACCCCGATTTTTTAACATTTTGTAGATTTTCAGCCTCGTTTAAGGGGGTATTATTGGCTTTTTTTTGTGGGGACTGAATTTATTACAAGGTATTACATTCATATTGATATTATTTCTTTGAAATTTTATCATTTTTTATAATGAATTTCTATTTATAATCAAATATATAACAATATATACATATTTTTTATATATTCACACATAAAAATTTAATTATAAATATAAATAATAAAATATGTTTACATATAAAATATATTAGCTTTATCTAAATAATAACTAATATTCATTTTATTTGAAGTACCAATATATAAATATTTATATACCTATATATTAATCTAACTATATATATATATATTAATATAACTACATATATATATTGATATAACTATAAATATATATATTAATATCACTATAAATATATATATTAATATAACTATATATATATATTAATATAAAAATATATTACTATATGAATAAATATAACTAAATATGTATATAAATAAATAGATATGTCATTAACTGGAGAAAAAATCAATATGGCAGAGTGGTAAATGTTTTAGGCGGGCAAGGGGGAGGTCTCGAGATCAAATCTTGGTGGAGGCAAGGGCGCGCACATGGGGGTGGATTTGGGGGGCTAGCGCTAATAAAGGGGGTGGGTGTACCACTGATATAGGGTGGAGGGGGTGTGTGTGGGCACTGGAGGGGCTGGAAAGCGCTGTTAAAAGGGGGCTAAATCACTATAACCCCCCCCCCCGCCCGATTGGCAGGATTTTTTTAAAAAAAATTAAATTTTTTTTTACTTTTATCAGCACTGATAAAATACCCCTTTTATCAGCGCTTTTTTTTAGCACTGATAAAGGGGACCCCCCCCCTATCTTCGCCGGCTTTAACAGCGCTTTTCTAACACTGTTAAAGGACATTTTTAGCACTGATAAAAGGGGTATTTGTAGTAGTGCAAGATGAGTTTGTATGAAGTGTACAAAGTTAAAGTTTCAAAATTTCACTAGATAGACAATGAAAATTTTCATCGGATAAACAATATACAATTTTACTAGATAGACCAAGCACTTTTTTATTGAAAGGATAACAACAAGAAGTTTGTGGTACTAAGTTTGTATGTTTTTTAATAAATTTAAAGAATTACAAAGTGGGGAAATACAAAGTGTGAAGTCAAAGTTCGAGTGGTGGTACAAAGTCCAAGCCAATGTTAGTGGACATACAGGGTGTACAAAGTTAAAGGTGCAAGTTTTATATCATTTATTTTTCAAAGTTGAAGTTATATGATGTATGAAGTTTGAATTCTTGAAGGGAACTACGATATGAAGGCATCAATTTGAGTCTGTCGAACAAAGAACTATCAGAATGTGTTTTGTTTTAAACAAAGATAAAGTCACTCTAGAAAAGGTAATTTTATAAAAATACTTATCATTAGATGGATAGGTGAAAGTTTCATTGAATGTATAAGTGAAATTAAGCTCAATAGATGGAGAAGGAAAATGAGAAATGAGTCACCAAAATGAGTTTAAAAAATTCATGTGATTGGTTAAAGTTCCATTAGATAGATAAACATCAAAAAAACAATTCAATGTCATTGGACATGTGATTTCATGAAGATTTACTAGATTTATTTTGGAAATATAATCATTTTATGTAGTTGGGATAGATACTAGATGGATTGGATGGAGAAATTTCATTTAATTGGTCATAAGTTGCATGAGAAGAGAATTGGTCAAAGCTATGTTGAGTTCATTAGACCGAGTCAGTCATTCAAAGAAAATCCTAAGGTTATCAGTCAGACATGTACGAGATCACCAATTAGAGAAATATCTATATCATTGGATAGATATGTTCTTATAAAGTCATCATATGAACATCCACCGGACTGAATTCTGGGAATATTTACATAACTTTGTAAATCCCATAACACTGATGGTGTTATGTTGCCAATGAGCTTATACCCAAGTGGTAGAGTCTCCTTATTGGCATCCAAGAGACCCAGGATCAAATCTAGGTGAGGGTGAATTTCTGGGATACTGTAGAGTACTATAGCAGTACTGTAGCAGGTACTGTTCGGTACTGTAGAAGTTAGTACTATTCATCCGATTTGGGCCATCAGGAAGCTGGTTTGGGCCTACAGGTCTCAGGGCCTTCAGGCCACCAAAGGCCTTCGGGCCACAGGGCCTTCAGGTTATAGGACCTTTAGACCACAGGGCTTTCAGGCCACAAAAAAGGCCAAAGAAGGGTAGAGCACACAAGAGAAGGCCTAGATAAGGATTAAAAGTAAAAATAACAACCACCAGAGTAAAGATAACCAGATTGGAATAATGATAGGGTATGGAATCTACCATCGAGACTAGGAACCGTGCAACTCTACATGGGAAATGCTAGATGATCAGCCATGTGAGGTGGAGAGTTATGTGCCTTCAAGATGTAGATGTTGGGCAGGGACTGTTTCAAGTGTGTCAAGTCTTGGGCCTTTAAGGTCATGTATTGGTTCATGTATGGTCATTATTCCTTGGGCCTAAAGGTCATGTAAGGGTTCCCCTTCAACTCTTAAAATGGGGATTATACAAAATAAAATAAAAATAAGTCCTTCAGGGCATTTGGACTCATGATGTTATGTTGTTCACTTAATGTTTTCTTATCTAACAAGGTTAAGAAAGTTTGAATAAGTTACTTAATGCCAAGTTTAAGAAAGTTAAAAGAAATTGTGCTAGAACCAAGTTTTCATGAAACTTTAAGAATGTTCTAGAAGGATTGAGAATCATCCAGTGAAATTGAGTAGAGTGGGAGTTTTGAAATTTTAGTTTTCATTGAGTGGTAAAATTAATTTGAGTTCTTGTATTTTATCTTATGAATGAGCCAATAAAAATGGGGTAAAATTATAGTATGGGTATAAGAAATATAGACTGTTTATATGTGTGCAAAGAGGTGAAGTGTTAAAAAAATTTAAGCAGTGTGAGTTTCCAAAAAGATTAATATTTAGTTTAAGAAGTACACTAAGAAAAGTTGTAGTGAGAAATGGTACCGAACAGAGTTGTTGACTAGAGAAACCAGCCACAGACATCAGTTAGAGATACCAGAAAGAGTTTCTAAATAGCTTGTGAGGCACAATTGTTTTGTTCATCAAAGATATCATAGATTAAAGGCATAGTATCCCAAGGCACACTGGATGAAGGTAGAGAATACTAAATGGAATCTTATTGGATAGAGGAAATTAGATGGAAATTTTTGGATGATATTTTTGTGAGCTATTTTCCAAATATTACCATTCTTGTGTTAGCTCAGAAACATAATCAAACTTTATAACTGATGGGAGTCAGTATAATTTTATATCATGAGATAAAATAATATTAATGGGAGTTAGATCTGTTGTATTCACTTTCTATCATAGTATATTTTCATGGACCAATGGGAGTTTCCATGGCATGGATGTAGGTTTTCACACTAAGGTCAAACCTTGTAAATATTTTGTGTCTTTATTTACTTTCTTATCATTTCATACTTGTGAGTTCGTTATATATACTTGATAAGGATAAAAACTCTAATAAGTTACAGGGGTTAATTTTAAGATAATTGAAATTATGAAAGATCATCACTAATTCAAACTCCTCTTCTCAGTGGTTCTCATGATCCTATGGAACTTCAAATCTATGATAACTTACTTGATGTTGAATCTCATATCATAGAGTTGACTCAAAATATTAAGTTTTCATCTAGTAATCTAAAATCATATCAGGAAAATATTGAATAAGATTCATGAATCATGAAATAAGACATTATATAGATTAAATCCCCTATTAAATGGAAATAGAACCTATTATTGATCAACTTTGAGTTACATGGATAAAAATTCCTTCCTAAAATGACTTTGGAAGACACTCCATGGAATCAAATGCTTATATGTATCTCAAACATAGATCATCAGCCATTTTCTAGTAGAATCTTGTAGAAAACACACTACCAAAGAAACATAGTATTTATCTAGAGTTCATACAAGTCAAAAGGGTTGTTCCTCATCATCAATCCACCTCTCATTTATCTCATCATAAGTAGATAACTCAAACTTCAATAACCTATTTATTCAAAAATGCTACAATTTTTCATCCCAGGTATCTTCAAGTTTCTATAATATAAATAGTTCTTGTCATATCTCCTCTAGCTCATCATGTTGATGGTGTCCCCTAGGTATATCCATACTAAAACTTAAGTCCACTAATATTATCTCATACATATATATGTATAAGAAAATAATATTATCCCATGGTCCTCCCCATGTGCAACATTCTCATAATCATAGAACATTCTGTCATCATGACCAAAAAATGTATGATGCATATCCACCCCTAATATAGTAATTTATAGATAGTAAATAATCCCTTAGGTATATCAGTAGATGATTAAGATCTTTTTATAGGAATTAATCATCCACGACACCCTATTCTAGTTTCCTTAATCTGTATTATATCTTATGTTAGATATATTACTTTTCTTACCAAACTAATGTAAAATAATACAAGTGCCTACTCCAAACATCATCTGGAAATTCTCACTCTAATACTACTTTTTCATGACCAAAACCCACTGGAACACCTCCTAATATATAAATTAGACTAATTATGACCCCTCATATGACTGTCTCTAATAGGAAAGGGTTCGGATGTAACGCCCCGACCCCAGTTACCCATATTCGGTGCATTATTACATAATAATGGCATGATTATAAGGAATCAAGTCCCGAAGGACTGATTATTTTAGCAGTCTTGGAAAATAGATTACATACATGAACGTTACATTACACATTAAAAGATAAAACACAACGTAAATGATCCTTTGATACCTCCATTAATCCCCTAGCTTAACCCTGCTTCTCAATCATAAAAAACTTCTTAGAATCCTGGGAAAATAAAACATAAGAAAGGGGTGATCTCAAATGCTCAGTAAGGGTAAGTAATACAGTGGAAGATGACATAAATATTAGGCATGGTGAATAATTTAAAACACATGCCTTTACAAATAATAACATGAATACTTTTATGGCAGGAATATGAGATGAGTAAATAATTCCATAATAAAACATAGTCATGGGTATTCTACTAGTCGAATAACCACATGAACTATCAATATTATTTTCATAATGATGGAATGTATAATGCCGGACATTCTGAAACATTTTTTCAAGGCCTTGGCCAAGACATCTAAAAATTATTAAGGCCTCGGCCAAAACCATATATAAAATTGGGAAAGGCCTTGGCCAATTCCACATCTAGTTGTCTCATGAGACCTACTGATGCATCGAGGAGCTATAGCGGGCTCCACCCATCACTTACTAAGTCCAATACATTCCTCATATGAAAAGGTTGAAATATAACATAAACATTCGTATTAAAACTAGTATACGAAATGTCAATATGTTAACCATAAACCATGAATGGTATAAAAAAAACACATCCACAATCAAACATATCACAAAACCTTCAATACAATATGTAAGATTTGTATCATAATGAATTTAATTCAAATAAGTATAAAATCCATCAAAGTATGTTGACATAGATGAAATCAAAACTATTTGAGATAAATATCTCTTTCTTTTTTTGAAATCATTTAAAGTTATAAAATTATAAAAGAAAACATTTATTTTGAAAATATTATTATAATATAGTAAGGGAAGATTTGATGATGTTATAATGTTGGAGAATAACCACACCCACCGTATAAGTTAAAAAATACATTCTTACCTTAATTTTGTCAAAAAGGTCATAAAGTACCTTATTTGGAAAACAAATGAAAGATTCCTTTGAAAACATATAAGTTCAAATAAGGGTATAAATGACTTTAACCCATTTTCTAGTAAATAGTAAAAATGTTTTGAAATACATTTTTAAGAAACATGGATGTGGATGATAAAGAGGTCCCAGTAAATACTTACATAAAAACAACTTCGGATAATAAAGAGATTGTGAAGTTAACCTTTACCTTGTACTTTTCCTTGGTTGAGGGTACATTAACCTCCTTTATAATAGTTAAATAATTTTTATTAAATTATAAAAGAACTATATACATAAATATTATATCACATATGGTCTTCTAATATTTCTTTGTTAATAATATTTTTGTATTATCGTCGTTTTGGGTGTTAACTGATTCATTTTCCTTTATATATTTTTTTACATAAGACGTGTTTGTTATGAATAGGATGTATTTTATTCATATACATAATTATATTGAGTTATTAAACATTATTTTTAATCATAAAATGAAAATTATTCTTTAATGGATACGATGGGGAATGAATCTCATCGTGTTCGTGGAGATGGTAATCCGTACGTACGCACGAGCGAGAATATCATTATTTTGATATTAAAATCGTATATAATTGGATGTTATATCATATATACAGAATAATTATCATGTTATATTTATTATTTACATCAATTATACATCATTATTATACCCATCCAAATAATAATGTATTGAATAACAACTACACCACGATGTGGAGACGATAAGTCGTACGTACGCACGTATGGTGACATGTCATTCAAAGGATGGATAGAATAATGAATATGGTTGTACCATATTTATAATAAAATCACAGTATATATAATATACTAGAGTTATTATTTTAGAATGGAAACAATGAGGAAATAATAATTGGAAGAAGAAAAAACTTGAAAGAGGTGATGAAATATTTACCTCTTCTTTGGGTTCTTTCTTTTGATTTGATCAAAAGGGATCCTTAGGTTGGATTTATAACTAAATACAGGACCCTAGGATAAAAGGAGGACAGTTTAGAGGATATTTGGTCAGGTTTTGTCCAATCCAAATTGCTTTGAAGGTGTGAATTTGATATAAGGGGAAGTTCCCTTTTATAAGAGGGGTGAGGGGCACCTCAGGAAAAGATTGAAATATTATTTTATAATAAACTCATTTTAGGTTTCTAATGGATCAAAAATGATTTATTTCAAGGATAAGTTGTTGATGAGTCTTAAAACATTCAACCAATAGGTTTCAGACAGGTTTGGGTCACTAGATTAACCTTATCTTTTAGATTTAACTCTTAGTGAATTAGTTTGACATTTACCATGTCTCTTTGTATTTTTATATTATATGGTTAATAAAATTACTATAAACATTCAAGAGAACCTAAAGTGGTTCATTAATGACATATATAATACTATTTAAGACCTTTTTCCAAAACTTAGATTTTTATGAATAGAATATCAATTAATAATATAATATTTGTTTTAAAAACTCTTTTATGACAATTTTGACACTATTTGATATTTTGTTTCTGTTAAATTCATAAAAGCATTATTACTTAAAAAATTTCATTTAATCAACCCTAACATGTCATATTAAAGTATAAAATTATTTTAATTCATAAAAAGTCTCAAATTACATTTATTTAGGTATTTATAATATCAATTATTTTAATTTTTTATTAATAAGGTAATTACTGCATCATCATTTTGTCATAAATAAATTTATTTATTTAATGACTAAAAATTATAAATAAAATACCATTATGTAGGAAATATTTTTATCTTTCTAATGAATATTTATAGTCTAATTTATCTTATGTATAACCCTATATTAAAAATGTTTTAGTTATGAAAACTTGAATTTAACACTTTTAACTCTTCTTTAAATTAAATAATAATAAATGTTCTAATCTAATACAAGTGGACCTAAAGGATAATATTTTATTCCTAAGGTTTTTTTTGGTCTAATTACACTTATCCGATAGAATTACTACATGTTTTAGGGTAATTATAATATCACGTTTACCCTTAATTACCCAATTTACTTTTAACCTTGGTAAATAAAAGTAAAACGTTACTATTCACCAAAAATTATTTTCATCTTATTGAACCACATTTTACTTAATTATATTAACCATGTGTCTCGTATTTTTGAAATTAAACTCACAGAAGCGGTAAAATTAAGTTTTATACAAATTTTCAAATGATTCTAGGAGGTGGGTAAAAGACGATAAAAAGTTTGATAAAATTTTATATATCTAAACTTATTATAAAATGAATCCAATGAATTATGTTGAAAATATATAGGTATTATGTATCTATTTTTACCTAAAATAAATTAAAATAAAATAACTAATTATTTAAATAAAAAGTCGGTTTTAACCAATAACGCAGTATTTTTCACTATTCATAAAAAAATTGAAAGTTTTCAGAAAAATACCAAAAATTCACCCTATGATAATTTCGATATTAAAAATTCAAAAATGAAGTCTATTTTACCAAATTAAAAACATAGAATTTTCATTTATTAATTTTAAATTAATTCCCGTTGTCAAAACCAAAAAGAGGGTTTTTAAAAAGTAAAAACTATCAAAAGATTGACATGTGTTTATGTCAAATTTAAATGTGAAATTACTTATAATGACATAAATTGTATTAAATGATAAAAATATAATCTTATTATACTTCCAAACCATTAAAATTCATAATTTATCACTATAAATTATTTCAATTAAAAAAAATTTAATTAAAATTTAGTAATTTTCACTATTCATCAAAATATGAAAGTTATCAGAGAAGTACCAAAAATTTATCCAAACTAAATTTTTATTTCCCAGTTCTAAAGAATAATTTAATTTCATTAAATTGAATATATCAAATTGTTAAATATTGGTTTTAAAAAGGGTTCTCCATTAAAAGGTAGTAAAATTTCATTTTTTGAAAAATACTTATTTTATCTGAAAAAATGAATTTGTTCTTATATTTTGTCTAAGAAACACATAATATGGATGTTAAAATTATATAGAGTATATAATATTTAAAATGTAGTTAATACTATTCATAGCCATTTTTTGAATGGTAAGCACCTCGTAATCCTACATGAAAAATGGGAGTTCAAAACCCATTGGGTGTAGGGTACTATAGCAGTACTGTATCAGTACTGTAGCAGTACCGTAGCAGCGGTGGTACTATAGGTCGGCGGGTATTGTAGCGGCGGTAGGGCACTACAGCAGCGGCGGTACTGTGCGGGTACTGTAGCAGCTGGGTTACTATTCACAGAATGGCAATTGGGCCAAAAAATTGGGCCCACGGGCTATGTAATGGGCTACAAGACCACTAGGCCTTCGGGCTATGTAATGGGTCTCCCTCTACCCAGTTAAATGAGGTCTTTGATTTGCTTTAATAATAAAATGAGGCTTCATCCCCAACCTTTTAAAAAAAAGTTGTGGTGAGCTTGAACATGGTGTTGCATGTAGCACAAGCTATTGAATTACTTTAATGAGATAATGTACTATGAAATCCTTGGGTGTTACATTATCCCCTCCTTCAATAAATTGCGTCCTCACAATTTGAAATTGTTCTTCAAAAATAAAAGGTTAAAAATAGAAAAATACCTTTGTGGAAAACCCACATCGGAGGAAAGAGAAATGAAAAAGTCACCACCAAATTATGATCTCGATTAGGAGAACATTGGTGGAAATTAGAGAAACATATTTGGAGAAAAAACATAAATATTTATAGGGATTGATTGAGGTAATCAATCACAAACAAGTGTACAATTGGGGGCCTCAAATCCATAGATCTGTGATGATTTAAAATATCATCAGTTCAACAAATCATAAGGTATTAGGATAACACATTTTTGGTTTTAAGATCTCTTCTTTAAAGTTTAAGAATTAATTTATTCATAGAATAAGATGGAAAATATATATATATATACTTGACAAGTAGAGTTTCATCCTTCAACTAATTCCTACCACAAACTCATCTTTCACTCCAAAAGATAATTAAATTCAAAAATATTCTATTTATCCTAATCATATAGGGTTAAAAAATGAATTTATATTCATTTGTAAGACTATTTTAAAAAAAACTACATTATAAAAACCAGGACATCACGTAGGCCAGTGATAGGTGATTCACCCTTATCGCCCTTCGGTTGCGAGTTCAAGTATCATGCCCTTGCCGGACGTGACAGGTTGTCGCCCGACCTCTGGGTTATCCTTTTTATGAAAACCCAAAAATAATCTCAAGAAATGATTTAACCTTAACAATAGTATCCAATGTCAAACTTGATCGATTCTAACCTTTAGACTTATCCAAAATACTTATATCCAAACTCACAGTCCAAAATTTATAAGGAAGTTAAACATAATGAAGATCTTTTTGGCCACGTAATAACATGTAAATACCTTCATCATTTATTCTTTTAAAACACGGTAACACCCTGAATTACCATACAACCTTGTTGATTACATTCATGCACTCTTATTCCTTATAGAATACTGGATATACTCTTTCTATCCAAAAATTTTGTAAACTCTAACAATGATAGAAAAAACAAACCATTAACCAGTTCTAAGGATGTCGATAATATCCAATATAATAAATCAATCATCTCTTATTCCAAAATCAATACCTCAGTATCAGGACCATATTAAAGTTTTGTCTTTCCTTTAACCATGTATTTTACAAAAAGTTTAACTTTCCATTGAGTCACTTTTCTTGGTTCCCACAATCTCAAGTTCTTAATAAAATAGTACTGTAGTACAATCCTTATATACTCTATAATTCTTATAACCAGTACATCATTGATACAATACTCAAATGACATAATTCTTTACTATCAACATAAGAATACTAGTCATTACTCTTCATCTGTGGTAATATCATGACTTGATTATTATCCAACAGTATCATTTGTGGTATACTCTGATGATCTGGAGATTGATTCACGTAGTGTCCCAACTCCTTGCAAATGAATCATTGTACATTTAAAACTTTTTTCTTACCCTTGTAATCACGTACTCGGTGTCCTTTTTCTTCACACTTATAACAAACTCTCATTCCCTTCAATAATTTACCAAGGTGATTCTTTCCACAGTTATCACATATGGGAAAATCCTTCTTCCCCTTATTCCCTTTATCCATATTTCTCTCTACCATCCTTTTCTTCTCTGACTTCCCTTCAAAGCCATATGAATCATAAAATTCTTTACTTAACTTATTAACACATGATATTATTTCTTTATATGATGATAATACATGGGAGACTATTTCCTTTCTAAATTTTGGATTAATACCATGAAAGATATGGTCCTTCTTACTCTTTTGATCATGCATATTTCTGAAGTTATCATTCCATCTATTGGGCGTCATTTATAAAAAATGGAATACAATAGATTAGTTTATGAATCTCAATACATAATTCCAAACTTTTAAAAAAGTTAACATAAATTGGACAGTTTATGGATATAATCCACAATCATAAAAATGTTTTCTTTGAGGAAGTATATACTCATAAATCCTTAATAATGGTTTGTAAAGTAAATGAGAATTATCCTAAGCATATCCACCGGGAGTGTCGTAAGCAAGAGTGCAGCAAGACCCATTGTCGTGCACCAGTTCTCGTTCAAGTCTAGCTCAAAGCGGTGTTTTCAGGTTTTACCCCTAGGTACATCTGTGCCAGAGCCGCCTCTACCTACTCATATCCAGACAGAGATGTATTTCTTGGAAAACTCACAAAATCTCTACATTACTAAAATTCTAGGAAGTTATTCTATAATAATCCTCAGTGTATATGTTAGGGTAATGTTCTCTAATCAGAGTTTTTCTAAATATAGTCTCCAAGGTTATTGCTAAAATTCCTCTAATACCAACTGTAACGCTCCGACCCCAGTTACCTAGAGTCAATGCATTATTACATAAAATTGGCATGATTACAAGGAATCAAGTCCTGAAGGACCGATCAGTTTAGCAGTCTTGGGAAATAGATTACATACATGAACATTACATTACAAATTAGAAGATAAAACACAACATAAATGATCCTTTGAGACCACCATTAATCCCCTAGATTAACCCTGCTTGTCAATCATAAAACACTTCTTGGAATCCTGGGAAAATAAAACATAAGAAAGGGGTGATCTCAAATTCTCAGTAAGGGTAAGAAATACAGCGGAAGATAACATAAATATTAAGCATGGTGAATAATTGAAAACACATTACTTTACAAATAATAAACATGAACACTTTTATGGTAGGAATATGAGCTGAGTAAATAATTCCATAATAAAACATAGTCATGGGTATTCTACTAGTCGAATAACAACATGAACCATCAATATTATTTTCATAATGAGGGAATGTATAATGTCGGACATTATGAAACATTTTGTCAAGGCCTCGGCCAAGACGTCTAAAAATGATTAAGGCCTCAGCCAAAACCAAATATCAAATTGGTAAAGGCCTCATCCAATTACACATCTAGTTGTCTCATGAGACCTACCAATGTATCAAGGAGTTATAGCAGGCTCCACCCGTCACTTACTAAGTCCAATACATTCCTCATATGAAAAGATTGAAATATAACATAAACATTCGTATTAAAACTAGCATTCGAAATGTCAATACTTTAACCATAAACCATGAATGGTATAAAAATAACATATCCACAGTCAAACATATCACAAAACATTCAATACAATATGGAAGATTTGTATCATAATGAATCGACTTCAAATAAGTATAAAATCTATCAAAGGATGTTGACATAGATGAAATCAAAACTATTTGAGAGAAATATATCTTTATTTTTTTGAAATCATTTAAGTTACAAAATTATAAATGAAAACTTTTATTTTGAAAATATTTTTATAAGCTTGTAAGGGAAGCTTTGACGATGTTATAATGGTGGAGAATAACCACACCCACCGTATAAGTTAAAAAAGACATTCTTACCTTAATTTTGTCGAAAAGGTCATAAAGTACCTTGTTTGGAAAACAACTGAAAGATTCCTTTCAAAACATATAAGTTAAAATAAGGTTATAAATGACTTTAACCCATTTCCTAGTAAATAGTAAAAAAAAATTGAAATACATTTTTAAGAAACATGGATGTGGATGATAAATATGTCCCAGTAGATACTTACGTAAAAACAACCTCGGATAATAAAGAGGTTGTGAAATTACCTCTTACCTTGTACTTTTCCTTGGTAGAGGGTACATTAACCTCATGTATAATAGTTAAATAATTGTTATTAAATTATAAAATAACCATATACATAAATATGATATCATATTTGATCTTCTAATATTGCTTTGTTAATAATATTTTAGTATTATCGTCGTTTTGGGTGTTAACTGATTCATTTTTCTTTATATGTTTTGTTACATAAGACATGTTTGTTATGGATAGGGTGTATTTGATTCATATCCAGAATTATATTGAGTTCTTAAACATTATTTTTAATCATAAAATGAAAATTATTCTTGAATGGATACGATGGGGAATGAATCTCATCGTATTCGTGGAGACGGTAATCCGTATGTACGCACGAGCGACAATATCATTATTTTGATATTAAAATCATATATAATTGGATGGTATATAATATATATAGAATCATTATCATTTTATATTTATTATTTTCATCAATTATACATCATTATTATACCCATCAAAATAATAATGTATTGAATAACAACTACACCACGACGTGGAGACGGTAAGTCGTACGTATGCACGTATGGTGACATTTCATTCAAAGGATGGATAGAATAATGAATATGGTTGTACCATATTTATAATAACATCACAGTATATATAATATACTTTATTTATTATTTTATAATGGAAACAATAAGGAAAGAAGAAGTGGAAGAAGAAAAAACTTGAAAGAGGTGATGAAATATTTACCTCTTTTGTGGGTTCTTCCTTTTGATTTGATTATAAGGGCTCCTTAGGTTGGATTTATGAATAAATTAATGCCTCTAGGATTAAGGGAGGACAGTTGAGAGGATATTTGGGTAGGTTTTGGCTAAGACAAATGGATTTGAAGGTGTGAATTTGAGATAAGGGGAAGTGCCCTTTTATAAGAGGTGTGAGAGGCACCTTAGGAAAAGATTGAAATATTATTTTATAATAAAATCATTTCCGGTTTTTGATGTCTTCAAAATAATTTATTTCGAGGATAAGGTTATTATTGGTCGAAAAACACTCAACCAATAGGTTTTAGATAGGTTTGGGTCACTAGATTAACCTTATCTTTTAGATTTAACTCTTAGTTAATTAGTTTGACATTTACCATGTCTCTTTGTATTTTTATATTATATGGTTAATAAACTTACTATAAACTTCCAAGTGAACCTCAAGTAGTTAATTAATGACATATATAATATTATTTAATACATTTGGCCGAACCTTATATTTTTAGGAATATAATATCAATTAATAATATAATATTTGTTTTAAAAACTCTTTTATGTCAATTTTGACACTATTTGCTATTTTGTTTTTTGTTAAATTCATAAAAGCATTATTACTTCGAAAAAAATTAATTTAATCAACCCTAACATGTCATATTAACCTAGAAAATTAGTTTAATTCATAAAAAGTATCAAATTATATTTATTTGGGTATTTATAATATCAATTATTTTAATCTTTTATTAATAAGGTAATTACTGCATCATCATTTTATCATAAATAAATTTAATTATTTAATGTATAAAAATTATAAATAAAATACCATTATGTAGGAAATATTTTTATATTTATAATGAATATTTATAGTCTAATTTATCCTATGTATAACCCTATATTAAAAATGTTTTAGTTATGAAAACTTGAATTTAACACTTTTAACTCTTCTTTAAATTAAATAATAATAAATATCTTATTATAATTCAAGTGGACCTAAAGGATAATATTTTATTCTTAAGGTTTTTTTGGTCAAATTAAACTTATCCAATAGAATCAGTACATGTGTTAGGGTAATTATAATATCACTTTTACCCTTAATTACCCAATTTACATTTAACCGTGGTAAATAAAAGTAAAAAGTTACTATTCACCAAAATTTATTTTCATCTTATTGAACCACATTTTCCTTAATTATATTAACTATGTCTCTCGGATTTTTGAAATTCAACTCACAGAAGCAGTAAAATTAAGTTTTATACAAATTTGCAAATGCTCCTAAGAGGTGGGTAAAAGACGATAAAAAGTTCGATAAAATTTTATATATCTAAACTTATTATAAAATGGCTCCAATGAATTACTTTGAACATATATAGGTATTATTTATCTATTTTTACCTAAAATAAAATAACTAATTATTTAAATAAAAAGTCGGTTTTAACCAATAATGCAGTGTTTTTTTCACTATTTATAAAAAAATTGAAAGTTTTCAGAAAAATACCAAAAATTCACCCTAAGCTAATTTTGAAATTATGAATTCAAAAATGAATTCTATTTTACCAAATTCAAAACATAGAAGTTTCATTTATTAATTTTAAATTAATTTCCTTTTTTAAAACCAAAAATTGGGTTTTTAAAAAGAAAAAACTATCAAAAGATTGACATGTGTTTATGTCAAATTTAAATGAGAAATTACTTATAATGACCTAAATTGTATTAAATGATAAAAAGTATAATCTAATTATACTTCTAAACCATTAAAATTCATAATTTATTACTATAAATTATTTCGATTAAAAAAGTTTTTTTTAATTAAAATTTAGTAATTTTCATTATTCATCAAAATATGAAAGTTATCAGAAAAGTACCAAAAATTTATTCAAACTAAATTTTTATGTCTCGATTATAAAGAATAATTTAATTTAATTAAATTAAATATATCAAATTATCAAATATTGGTTTTAAAAAGGGTTCTCCATTAAAAGGCAGTAAAATTGCATTTTTTGAAAAATACTTATTTTATCTGAAAAAATGAATTTGTTCTTATATTTTGTCTAAGAAACACATAATATGGATGTTAAAATTATATAGAGTATATAAGATTCAAAATGAAGTTAATACTATTCATAACCTCTTTTTGAACGGTTAGTTTAGTAAGTTGTGGTGAGCTTGAACTTGGTGTTGCGTGTAGCGCAAGTTATTGAATTACTTTAATGAGATGACGTACTATGAAATACTGGAGAGTTACATCGAAGACTAGAACCAAGGGTATAAATCCCACAAATGGGAAGCATTACCCTATAATGATGAATACTCCAATAATCAATAAATGAAAATTGTAATAAACTAAGATAAATGTATAAAAATACACATGAAAATTCCATATAACACAACCTAAAAATAAAAAAGTGATGAGGTGGCTACAAATTCTCACAAAGATATACCTCAAAAACCAATATGCATCTAGACTTCTTCAGAGACTCCTCTAACCCAAGATATAAATAACCAAAACCTCCAATAACATTATCCTGGAAATCTGAAAAATAGTATATATAAAATAAAGAATAAACATACTCAATAGGTTCATCCCCTAGACCAATATGTGTTAATGTGTATAAATAATATTAATATATTTGTGAAATAATGAGATAAAATATAATAACCACTATTTAGTTTCCCCGTGTCTATAATATCTCACCACAAGCACCATCACCACAAATATAGATACAATATATGTATAAATCATATTACATCAACAAAATAATAATGGATCTTACATAATATTTACTAATATTCATCCCACCATCATTCCAAATGTAAAAAGTTATATCACCAAATCTTGAATTTTTTCATGGGTGGGAGGAAACCAGAATAGACTATGTAGAGATCCAATAATAAAGATCCTATATAAAGTGAGTTGAAAAGGGGGAAATTAAATATCCCCCAATGAGACTTGGTCAATATATCATTACTCTTTATACTAAGGTATTGAGTACTCTTATAAACATTACATTATCTAGTAATGTGTTATTTTGATAAATCTTAGATTAGGGGTGTACTATGACTAGTTTCTTGAGTTATTTATTCATGATTTATGGATTTGATTTCATGTTGTATTTATTTTCAATATTACCATGTATTAGTTAGAGTTTTATTATATCTATATAATATATAATGGAATAAATATTTCATGCAGTTTGAAGAACCACATGGCAACAGAGACAGCATTGTGTCGTAAAGTCCTAGTATGAAAAATTTATAAAATGGTTTTCACTTATATGAAGAGGGTGAGAAGAACTTTGAGAAGAAGGGTTTACTATAAACAAGAGAAAATCATTCCATAATATTTTTTGGTTTCATCATGGTTATTTAGTGAGGATTTTAGTTGATAATTCCATCAGAAAAATTAAAAGAGATTGACATACATAAATATCATGGATTAATTGTTACATAGTTATTATACCACAATGATATTTAATGTATGGATCATATGATTGCTAGAATCTATTAAAATATATAATTTTGAGGAAGTTGAGAAGGAGGCATAACTGGTCTTTACTAGAAATGTTTTACAGCACAATATGTCTTATTTATATTGTAGTACATATAACTATGTGCTAGCATATAGACCACATAATGTTTTGTAGAAACTGGAATTGGAGGTCAAAGAATCATTTCATAGTTATTAAATACTACATCATAATATTTTTAGGATTTTTCATGAGGTTTTAAAGGATAAAATTAGTTTTTCCATGATGAAATTCATCATTTCATAATTTTTTCAAGATCTGTTCATATTTGTAATATTTGGTTGAGGATTTTGAACACTTTATTAAAATATTTGATCATTATATCTTAGATCTAAGGTTAACCAAGGATCATTCCATAATATTATATATTACACCATGATTTTTCAAACTCCAAATATTTAGAGTTTCTCTTGGAGAAAAGTGATAGACAACCACCCAAAATTTATAGAGAGTTTTCCTAAAAGCAAAGGGTCATGTTTGAGAGAAGAATAGGGTACACATGTAATCAATGTATTTGACTCACTTAAGGATAAAAAAAGGTCATTGGTGTTTTTTTCACTCTTTGATGATATTTTTTCACATTATAACAGAGTTCAAGACTATATTCTCACTCCTAATGTTTCTTGTTGATAGTAAGACATTTTCTATGTGTTGTGGGATATAGCCCATCTATCACCAAGGATATAGCCACTCATAAAGAGTGATAGAACCTTTTAAAACCCTATTTTGTTCACTTTTTTTGTTTCTTGCTCGATATCTCTCATCGATATTTATTATTTGATTATTTATGTGATCTTAAACACTAATCATTATTGGAGTAATTTATTTTGGGAAAAAGTTTATTTTTTAGAGCACTAATTCCCCCACCATCCACCCACCCTCAATGCATTTTATTCTCACCTAATCACATTAATTTATATTAGAGAAAAGTACCACTCTTAATGATTTTAAGTTTTTTCTCTATTGATCATATCTTTTCAATTGAAGGTTCTATAATAGAGAGTATAAATTATGTTAAAAAAAAATTTATTTACATGTTTTATGGAAAATGATTTCATATATTGATGGAAATGATGATTTTATTATTTATATCACTAGTAATATTTTATCATGAAATCACGTTATTTTTTTATGATTCACCCAAAGAAGGAACTATATTTACTCAAAAAGAAAATAAAAATATGGATGTTAATGGGAAAACTCAAAATAAACTGCTTGCATCACTCTTTGAGAATAAAATTATAAGAGTGATGGGTTCCAAAATAGTGAATGATTTATAGATATAATTATGTTATATTCATGAATATGATAAGAAGATGAGATATTTTTTAATTCAAACTATTTATGTTCAATTTTAAGACATGTGAATGGATCAAAGATGAATCAGTGGATTAATTCTTATATGGGTGAACAAAAATTTTAAATCTATTTGAAGCTATGGAGAGACACTAAAATATTGATCCATTTTAAAGATATTATGAGGATCATGTAAGAAATATGTAATACAAAAATATTTCTATTAATCTTCAAGGATTTGATTTATTTATAATTAACAAACTCAAAAATATCTTGATTACTTATAAAATGAGAAGATCACTTTCCTTGAATAAGAAAGGAAGATCAAAAAAGGAGGCTACCTATAAATCCTATAAAGTCTTGAATATTGATGAAGAAAATAATTATAGTGTTTAATAATATGAATTTGATAGTATTTAATGAATTCCGTTGAGTTTCTAACATTTTTCTCCAAATGATTACAAAGAGGCAAAGGTAATTACAAAGGAAAATTTCCTTTCAAATGTTTAAATTGTCCAAAGATTGTATATTTTTAGTTAATTACCTAGAGACTAATTGTTATGAGGAAGAGATATTTATTCACACCATCCTCTGAAATGCACGTCAAGTGGGGTTTTAGTGACTATATGGTGGATAACCTTCATACTTTTGAGTAAATCATGTTGGAGTCACTCACATTGTTTTCTTGATTTAAGACTTCAGGCCATAAAAAATGCATCTAGGTCAACATGGGGGGAAATATCATCTAGAATCTTGATATAGTTAGCATATTCCCTATAATATAGGTATCTGGTCTTGATATGATGGAGATTCACCCACAAGTTATGATGAAATTAGGGTATGCATTCCTCCTTCAATGTTTTAGGAATGTCATTATAAGGAGTGGTAGTAAGGGACCCAATCCATGTGGTCCAACACTTTGTGGGTTCCCAAGTCTATTGGAGCTTTTAGGATTATTGGGAGTAGCCTAGAGGTGTTGGCTACTAAAAATTATGGGAGCAGGGTGAATACACAACGTGTAAAGCTTACACTTCATGTATGTTCAGTTCACGACTTGTGCAGGGCCAGTTCAGGATGTGTAATTAATCAGGGTTAAATAATAAAAATTCAATGTGTTTTTTGGCGATTTATGACCCCTGATATTTAAATGACGTTTAAATGGTTTACACACTGTGTAAATCTCTAATGCAGTGTTTTTATAAAAATTTCATCTGCTTTGGTTTTCACAAACCCTACACCCCCTCTCATTTTCTAGTGGCCAACAGCTCACTTCCATGAATTTGGGGATTCCTTCGATGGGAATCAATCCATGGGATTCTTTATTCAATCCATGGTGATCTATAGTGATCCAAGTTCTTGTGGGAGAGGTGATCAGAGATCTGTAATGTGGTCTGTTCTCGTGCAAAGAACATTGACAGATTTTGAGGTAGGGGACTCTTTGCTTCTCCTTTATTTATATGAAATCATAAATTGATCATGCTTTATATCTTTGGATGGAAATGAAACTTACTTAAAATATATTGAATGAGATTAAAGAAATTGTATGAAATCGCATATTGGTGATGTTGTTGCTTTATACCATGATAGCGGTTTGCCTCATGATTTGCTAGATATTGTGATATCTATGCCTTACTTGTTAGTATGTTGTTATTTATGTAAATTTCTAAATAACGTAAAGATTTAATTAATTGATAATTAATTTTATTATGATTAATTAAAGAATAGGCATGTTTGGAATATGATGGTTAATGTAATTTGATGATAATCAAAATGATGTGATGTGTAAGTTTAATTGAAAATGATCTTCCATGTGATTAATGGAATTGATAAAATTTGTTAATGAACATGGATCATGATAATTCTTGTTAATAATGAATAAAATTAATGTTAATTGATAATGGTACTTCTCTAGATTTTTTGAAACCAGAATAAATGTTAAGATTGTGTTTTTCCTTTGATAGCTTGTATATCTTGATGCTTTAAGTTTCATGTAGTTATAACCTGTTAATAAATGAATTAGTTATTTCAATATGGAATAAGAAAATTTTGTGTGATAAAGATTTTTTCTAGAGCCAGATTTTCCAACTTTCTTGAGAAGGTCCAGTGCCTTTTTTGGATCCATGAGAGATCGTTTGCTTAAGATGGTTGGATGCCTTGTTTTTAGGGACCAGTTTCTCTATTGTTTGCTTGTTTGTTCCTTTTACTTTGTGATTTTCTCTGGATACAAGCCTTACGATATTAACATGATACAACTGATCCTAGGATGGTTGTTATGATGTTGGGCAAGGAGGCCCTAGTGTGATGTAAACCTGGGATGGTTGTTGTGATATATGGGTAGGGAGGACCATATGATGTGGAAGAAGATAACACCTTTGATGGAAATATGTATTGGTATATGCATGTGGGTGTTGGGGATGGCACCAGAGGTGATGGGATGGGTAAAAGCTAGGATTACCCATTGATGAGATGTTGAGAGCTGATATTCTCTCTTGAATCTATTTAATGGTCATTGGTCATTTTGCTTGTTTATCTGCATTACATTCCCCACTGCTTGAAGTAGTTGTATGTGTTTGGTTGCATGTTTTCTTGTGGTGATAGCTTGGGATAGTTTTCCTAGAGTACTTGAATATGGAATGATGCTGATAATGATTAAATAAATGTTTAACTCTTGGGGTTGGTTGATGATGGATTATAAATGTTTAAAAGATTTTTATCTTGATAAACTAAGTCCTTGGTTTTGACTTATGCCTAGAGGGCATGGACTTTTCTCTAGTGATTTAATTTAATGAAATGAAATGTAATGTGGAGTAATGTTAAATGGTTAATCAATGGATAATGAATTCATTAATGTATAGTGAATTTCTTAACGAAATAAGTAATTAATGTTTCTATTTTATATGCTTGTATGATTATAGGATATCTAGTCTTAGCAGTGGCAGTAGAGAGTCTGAGATACATTGTATATAGTTGAGTCTAAGATAAGGTTATTCCCATAGTATGGTTGTGATCTATATTATATCATGTATATTATATTATTTCATACGTTATCCCACCCTTGTCGATTAGGGAAACAAACACCCAGTGGAATTTGGGAGGGTGTTTTCCCCAACATCCTGGTGGGAGGATGGATAATTGACTACCCCCTCTAGCCCTACTCTCTTCTCTTAGTAGTTACTTGTGATGGTATGCATGGTGGTTAGTTTTTTCATATATGTTTGTAGATGTTTGTGATAGATTTTCATTATTTCACACACATGTATTACTGAATATATTATATAAATGATTATTATAGGTATAGTATGTATAGGTTGTGATGGATTGAGGTACTTACTCGGTGTATGGGTTGTCATGGCTTGAGGTATAATACCTGATTTTTTATATACATCATATAGGCTATGGTGGATCCTAGAAACTAATTGGTTACTATTTGTGGATTTTGATATGTGGTGGTGTGGTTATGTGATCCACAAGGTGAATTTTTTTATTCCATTCCTGTGTGTCTTCAGGTTGGCTTACTTCTTGGGAGAGATGGGTCAGGACGTGTGATGTTGGGGAAGAGAAGAAAACTAATGGGGAAGTGGGATCGGGGTACCCTTAATGTTTTATTACTATATTATATGCTCTTTTATATGAAATACTTAGTTATATTTATCCATGTTGAGGCTGAGATCGTAGTATACCTATTTAGGTGACGAGTTAGTTTCACTTTTGTTCACTATTTTTTAGAATGATTTCTTTTTCTTTTGCATGAGAGGCTCTGGGAAGGATCCTATTGAGTATACTTTTATGCTCACCCTACTTATATATAAACTATTTTTCAGTTCAGTTGGAGGAGGTTGGTGATTGGGCTGGATATTACTAGCTCGGGGTTTAGCAGGATATGTTTGGGCTTCATGGTTGTTGTCATCTTTACCTTTTTAGTACTTGTAGTTTTATTTCTATTTTTTAAAACTATATTACATTTCATGTTTTCAGTTGGGTTTATATATATGTGTGTGTGTGTGTGTGTCTAAGTTGGTGTTGGTTATTGTATCCTTCATATCTCTCTCTTCTGCATGTTTCTCTTATAGGGTAATATCTCTCATTTTCATGTTTACTATACCCTCAATGGTAGTCACCAGCCCAGGGCCTACTGGAGGCGGGACTCATGCAGTCACCATATCTCTCCCCTCGTTACTGTTTTTTTGTGGTGAGGGGTTCATGACATATTGGTATCAAAGGTTTTAGTTTGAGGGATAGAATGGAGGTTGGAGTTAAGCATAGGTGAGGTTGCATTGGTTGGTAGGGAAATTATGTCATCTAGTTTAGTAAGTAATGTAAACCTGGGAGACTCGTTGAGACATGGGTATTTAGGGTCCCCTATGTTTTGATGCATGAACCTTTAATTTTTATTGATCCTAATAAATGAAGTGATACTGGTTGCAGGGTAGAGACCTAGGAAAGGATCATGCATCATTCTTCTTTACCCCTCTATTTGAAATGGGTATACTTTGGGATAGGTTAAAACCTTAAACAAGATAATAAATTAATTAATTAATTAATGTTAAATATTCCATATTACAGGTTTAGAATATCTAACAAGATTATTATTCTTATATTAATGGATCTAGGTCGACATCCTAATCAAGTTCGCACCAAATATATGTTTAGCAAGATGTGCCATTAGATCACCGCAGAGTAGAGGTTAATGATAATGAAACTTGGAGGAGAAAACTCTAAGAGTTTCAGTAACAAATTATATAGAAGTATGATGGTTCCATTTACAATGCAGTCACAAAGGACTGGTTGGAGGAGGTTAAGATAGCTTTTAGTTCGATATGTGCTTAGCAGGAGCACTGAGTTTCATTGGCTGTCATGATGTTGCATGGAGTAGTGAGGTACTGGTGGTTACTATTCCTCAGGGATCTTGAGTATTTTTAAGTCTCATGGGAGAAGTTTTGAGACCATTTCAAAGCATAGTTTCTTTCTTCGACCACGAAGGTGGCTAGTCTCTAGGAGCTGCTTACCCTTCGGCAAGGGAGCTTCAGTGTGTGAGAGTTTGGGATCCTTTTCAAGACCCTTATGTGATATATTTAAGACCTATTTATATATGAGTAGGCTAGGGAGAGACATTTTGATGAGTATTTTCATCCAAATATCCAGTTCCAGGTCACCATGTTTATGTTAAAGATGTATCTTGAGGTGCTGGTAGGAGCAGAGGTTATTGAGAGGACTTTGTGTAAAATTGGGTCATCATGATAGGGGATTCATCAAGATTCCTTATGAATTAGAGATGTGATTTGAGGTTACCAGTTGTCAAGACAAAAGAGTTTTCAGTCAGCATTGGATAGGTCTCATCCCTCATCATTTTATTTCTCTTGGGGTGGAGGCTCTCAGAATTATTCCAAAGCATCATATGCATGTTTTTATTATGGAGGCTAAAGACATCAGTGGGGAGAGTGCTCGATATTTCTGAGTAGTTAGCGTGTGCCAACTTTTCTACTTCATATTCCATTGTTGATACAGTTTCAGATGAGGCAACAGCAGCAGGGTGTTTCAGTTTGGGATTAGTAGAGAGGAGATGGGGGTAAGTAGAGGACAACCTCTAGGTGTTCCTCATATTCAGAGAGTAGAGCTCAATCATAGTGGTGGTCTTCATTAGGGTTATAGTGGCCATGGATCATGTCATGGTCAACTTAATGCTTTAGAATTTCCAGTTCCATCCGAGCCAGACATCATTCAAGGTACCCTTTTCTTGTTTTCTACTTGGGTTCAAGATTTTTTTGATTCAGGAGTGATGCACTCCTTTATTTAAAGTACCCTAATCCATGCTTTAGGACTGGAGGTAGAGAGGCTTACAATTCCCTTAGCATTGACTATGCCAGTTAGAGGTCGAGATGAATTGTATGAAGTATGTAGATACTATGAGATACTATTGGGGAAGCACTAATCTTGGGAATATTTCCTATATTTTCATATATAGCTATATGACATCATCCATAGCATGGATTGGTTGTATTTGGTGCAGGTTATTGTGGATTTCTTCAAGATTAAAATTGTTTTTTATGATTCTGATGGAGATCCAGTGGTGTTTGTTGGAGAGAGATACCCTTAGATGGGTTAGAGGCATGTTCTATCTTTATCATCTTTGATGGTCAAGTTGATGATGAGTTCATCATAGGTGCATCAATTGGTGTCTCCTAGGGTTGTGGAAGAGGTTGTAGTGTTACCCCCTCAATGGGAGATCTATTTTGGGATTGAGCTACAATTAAACATGTCTTATATCTTAATGTATCCATATAGTATGATGCCTTCCGAGTTGCGAGAACTTTGAGTATAGCTCGATGATCTGTTGTGGTGAGGGTTTTTTTTTTGCCGAGTGTGTCACCTTGGGGTGCACCAGTTTTGTTTGTAAAGAAGGATGATATAAGTTTGTGAATTTTTATTGATTATCATCACTGGAACCAAGTGAATATGAAGAAATTCTATCCTATTTTATGGATTGATGATTTATTCAATCAGATAAAAGGGGAAATTCTGTTCTTAAATATTGATTTGTGGTCTAAATATCATCAAATTCAAGTGAAGTATAGGGATATTCATAAGAATGGTTTTCATTATCATCATGGGAATTATGTGTTCATTATTATTATATTCATTGTAATGAATGCTTCAGTTGTGATCATGGGGTTGATGAACACAGTTTTTATAGTTCCTAGATAAGTTCATGGTGGTTTTCATTGATGACATCCTTGTGTACTCCATGTCAGAGTAGGAGCATACAGAGCATCTACATTCCATTTTGGGAGTTCTTAGTCATGAGAATATATTTATGAAGTTTTCTAAGTGTGATTTATTGGCTCATGAAGTCAATTTATTGGGGCATGTGGTGTCCCAATAGGGAGTAGTTGTGGATCCTTTGAAGATTGAGAATGTTGTGTCTTGGGAAGCACCCATCATAGTGGCATAGGTGTGAAGTTTCCTTGGTCTTGAAGGTAATTATAGGAGTTTCGTAGCTTATTTATCTTGATTTTAGAATCCTCTAAAATCCTTCTCCTAAAAGGATTAGGCGTTCTTATTGACTGTTTAGTTTGAGGTGGCTTTTGAGTATATGAAGGAGAAGTTGGTCAATGCTCCAATTATTTGTTTTCCTATTGAGGGAGTTCAGTTTGAGTTTTTCTATGACACTTTATGTCTTGGATTGGGATGTATTAAAATTTATTATAGATCTATTTTTTCTTATGGGTCTTGGAGGTTACGTCCCCATGAGTGTAACTATTCCACCCATTATCTTGAGTTTCCAGCAGTGGTGTTTTCTTTGAAGTTGTGGCAACATTACCTCATTAGTGGTCATTTTTTGGTTTTTTCTGATCATAAGATCATGAGGTATTTCTTCTCCCAGCATGACTTGAACTTGAATCATTGTCAGTGGATATAATTATTATGGGATTACGAATTTTAGATTTCATATACACCAGGCAAGGGAATGTTGTAGACAATGCACTAAGTAGGAATTCAGATAGTGATTTCATGTGTAAATCTAGGGATTCCTAAAGAGTGATGGAGAAACTCTCAGAGATGCATATTGATATGGGAGAGGTTGGTGGCGGAATTTGTATTTTCTAGATAAATGTGCAATAATATTTGGTGTATAAGGTGGACGAGTCCCAGTTGGGGGATTCTGAGGTAGATTCCTAGAGAGACCGAGTTTTTTTTTGTGATGCCCCTAATGGTTGGTATGATGATGGATGGAACTTATTGTTATTTCAAGGAATTATTTTCATTCCTTCAACAATGCATGATATATTTCTCCAATAGCGCCATAGTTCACCTTTGGCAGTACATCCTAGCATGACCAAGATGCAATGAGGGTTTAGAGGTCATTTATGGAGGCCTAGGTTGAAGAGTGTAGTTTCAGAGTTTTTTTATCATTGTTTGGTCTTCCAAAAGGTGAAGGTAGAGCACTGTGTTCCTAGTGGGTTGATCAAACCATTAGATGTTCCCCATTGGAAGTGATTGTGCATATCGATAGACTTCATTACCAGTTTTCCTCGAGATCAAAGAGGCTATGATGTTATACAGGTGATAGTGGATAATTTTAAGAAATCATTCCACTTTATAGTGACCAGGTAGTCAAGATCACTGTAAGTTTTATCGAGGTAGTATCTAGAGGAGTTGATGTTACTCCATGGAGTCTCAAGGATGGTCATTTCTAATCGAGATCCTCATTTTACCTCTAGGGTGTGGAGAGGCTTTCAACATTATTTTGGTTCTCAATTATTCCTTAGCACTAATTTTCATCCATGGATGTATGGTCAGGTAGAGCAGACTATCCAAACTCTTGAATAAATGTTGTGCTCTTGTGTCTTGGATTTTGGTGGTTCGTGGATAAGTAACCTACCCTTGGTCGAGTTACTTATAACAATAGTTTCCATCCCACTATTAGTATGGATCCATTTTAATCTTTGTATGCCCAACCTTTTCATTCTTCATTGTGCTGGACTTGGGTCAAAGAGGCAGCAATTCTTAAGTCTTAATTATTACAGAATATGATATATATGGTTCGGGTAATTTGTGAGAGGATGAAAGCAGTGCAAGATCATCATAAATCCTATTTCAATCATAGAAGGAGACCTCTAGAGTTCAACATTGGATGTCATGTACTCCTAAAGGTGACTCCCCATTGTGGGTAGTGAAGGTTTGGTAATGGGATTAATCTTTCTCCCAGTTTTTTTGGTCCTTCCAAGGTGTTGTCTCATGTTGGGGTTTTTTCATATCAGATATCACTTCACTCATAGATGATATGGATACGCAATGTTTTTCACGTTTTGTAGCTCCATCGTTATCTTTGTGGTGACTCTCATTTCATCGATTGGGGTGAGATCAATGTTGGTGATGATGTGACCTTTAAGGAGAGGCATGTGGAGATCTTGGACCTCTAGCATAAGGTGTTGCAAGGGTGTGTTATTCCATTTATTTGTATCTTATGGTAGCATAGTGGTGTGGAGGAGAGTACCTGGGAACATGAGTCCTAGATGTTCTCTCAATACCCCAATCTGTTTGGTGTTTAACTCTTCTCATGTAATGTTGTTGTCTAGTGGATGTTGATCATTTTTTGTTTATGATATGGTTTCCTCTTGTTTCTTGTGGTGTCCTTACTCTCTTTTGAGAGGTATCTCCCCCAGGAGAGTTTTTAGCAGATAGTTTTGATTGTTGCGTGATTTTTTGATTTTTCTTATAGTGAGGTGGTTGAGATCCTATGGTGGTGAGACCTTTAAGAGGTATCTCATGGGGTGGTTGTTCAGACGACCCATTTTCATTTTTTCTATCTGGGTTTGATTTTGGATTCTTAAGGATGATAATTGTTTGAGAGGTATCTAATGTAAGGGCCTAAATCTGGGTGGTCCAACCCTTTTTGAGTTCCCAAAGCTAGTGGAACTTGGAGGAGGATTGGAAGTATCCTAGAGATATTGTATGATGAGAATTCTTGAATCATAGTGAATACATAACGTGTAAATCTTATACACTGTTTATGTTCATTTCACAGCTTTTGTAGGGCCAGTTCACAATGTATAATTAATCAGGGTTAAATAATAAAAATTTGATTTCTTTTATGGAAATTTATTATCCCTACATTTACAAGATTTTGAAATGGTTTACACACTGTGTAAATATCTTGTGCAGTGTTTTTATAAAAATTTCATCCACTTAGGTTTTCTTAAACCCTATGCTCTCTCTCATTTTCCAACTGCCAGCGGCTCCCTTTTAGGTTTTTTGGGGATCCCTTTGATAGTAATTGATCCTTATACTTACTTATTTGATACATGGTGATCTATGGTGATACAATTTCTTATGGGAGAGGTGATCAGAGATCCATAACGTGGTTCGTTCTCGTGTGAAGAACATTGATGGATTTTGAAGTAGGGGATTCATTACTTATCCTTTATTTATGTGCAATTAAAAATTGATCATGTTTTTTCTATTTAGATGGAAATTAAATTGGCATAATAATTGTTGAACCGTATTAAAGAAATAAAATTTATCATATGTTGGTTATGTTGTTTCTTTATATCATGATAATGGTTTTCCTCATGATTTTCTAGATAGTTTGATATTTATTCCTTTCTTGTTACCATGTTGTTCTTAATGGAAATTGGTAAAGGATGTAATGTTGGAATTAATTGATAATTAATTGTCTTATGATTAACTAAATAAGATTCATGTTTATAATCTAATGGTTAATGTAATTTGATGATAAACGAATTAAATCAATTCACATTTTTAATTGAAATTGATCTTCCATGTGATTAATGGAATTGATAAAATTGGTTAATGAACTTGAAGCATGATAATGCTTGTTGATAATGAATAAAATGAATCTTAATTGATAATGTTACTTCTATAGGTTTTTTTAAACCAGAATAAATGCTAATAGCATGTTTTACTTTTGATATCTTGTATAGTTTGATGCATTAGGTTGCCTATAGTTAGAACCTATTAATAAATGAACCAGTTAATTAAAGACATAATAAGAACTATTTATGTGGTAAATATGTTTGTTGGGGCTTGATTTTCCCATTTTATTAAGAAGGATGAGTGCCTTATTTTGGATCCAAGAGATCTCATTTTCATGAGAAGGTTGAATGCCTTGTTTTGAGGGCACAGTTTCCCTGTTGTTTTCTTGTTTGTTCCTAATACTTTTTAATGTGCTCTATATACGATCCTTGTCATATGAGCCTAATATGGATGATCCTGGTATGGATATTGTGACTTGGGGATGGGAGGCCCGGATATGATGTGTGACTAGGATAGATATTGTGATATGTGTGTAGGGAGGCCTAGATTATGTTGCAGAAGATGATGTTTGTGATGGCGAGATGCATTAGTATATGCATGTGGGTGTCAGGGATGGAAATGGAGGTGATGAAATGGGTTAAATCTGGGATTACCCGTTAATGAGATGATAAGAGCTATTATGCTCACTTGAATCTATTTAATGGACATTGTTCTAGTTGATTGTTTATCCACATTGCTTTCCCCATTTATTGAGGTAGTTATATGTGTTTGGTTGTATGTTTTATCCATGTGGTAGTTTAGGATGGTTTTCCTAGAGTACATGGATATAAAATGATGCTAATAATGATTAAATAAATGTTTAACCCAAGGGTTTGGTTGATGATGGAATGAAAATGTTTAAAAGATTCTAACCTTGATAAACCAAGTCCGTGGTTTGGACTTATGCTTGGAGGGCATGGACTTTACTCTGGCTATGTAATGTAATGCAATGAAATTTAATGTGGAATAATGTGAAATGGTTAACTAATGGATAATAAATTAATTAATGTGAAGTAAATTTCTTAATAAAATAAGTAATTAATGTAGCTCTTTTACATGCTTGTGTGCTTATAGGATATTTGGTCTTAGCAGTGGCATCTAGGGGTCTGAACAACATTAGTTGCAGTTGATTCTTTGACTAGGTTATTCCCATAGTGTGGTTGGTAGATTTATTTTATCATGTATATTCTGTGATTTCATATGCTACCCCACCCATGTCAATTAGAGAAACTAACGCCCAGTGGACTCTAGGAGGGTGTTTTCCCCAACATCTTGTTGGGAGGATGGATGGTTGACTACCCCCTCTGGCCCTCTCTCTTTTCTTGGTATTTACTTTATATAGTAATGTGTTATTTTGATAAATCTTATATTAGGGGTGTACCATGACTAGTTTCTTGAGTTATTTATTCTTGAGTTATGAACTTGATTTCATGTTGTATTTATTTTCAATATTACCATGTATTATTTAGAGTTTTATTAAACCTATATAAGATATAATTGAATGAATATTTCATGCATTTTGAAGAATCATGTATCAATAGGGATAGCATTATGTCGTAAAGTCCTAGTATAAAGAATTTAAAAAATGGTTTTCACTTATAATAAGAGGGTGAGAATAACTTTGAGAATAAGGGTTTACTATACACAAGAGAAAATCATTCCATAATATTTTTTGGTTTTATCGTGGTTATTTAGTGAGGATTTTAGTTGAGAATTTATTGGTGAAAATTAAAAGAGATTGAAATACATAAAGATCATAGATTAATTGTTACATAGGTATTATACCAGAATGATATTTCATGGATTGATTATATGATTACCAAAATCTATGAAAATATAGAATTTTGAGGAAGTTAAGAAGGTGGCATAACTGGTCTTTACCAGAAAGGTTTTACACCACAATATTTCTTGCTTATATTATAGTACATATAAATTTGTGCTAACATATCAACCACATAATGTTTTGTAGAAACTATAATTTGAGGTCTAAGAATTATGTCATAGTTATTACATACTATATCACAATGTTTTTATGATTTTTCATGAGTTTTTTAAGGATAAAATTATTTTTTCCATGATGAAATTCATCATTTCCTAATTTTTTCAAGATCTATTCACATTTGGAATATTTGGTTGAGGATTTTGAACACTTGATTAAGATATTTGATAATTATATCTTTGATCTAAGGCTAACCAAGTATCATTCCATAATATTATATATTACACCATGATTTTTCAAACTACAAATATTTAGATTTTCTCTTGGAGAAAAGTGATAGACAACCACCCAAACATTCTAGAGAGTTTTCCTTAAAGAAAAGGGTCGTGTTTGATAGAAGAATAAGGTACACATATAATCAATATATTTGATTCACTTAAGGATACAAAAAGGTCATTTGTATTTTTTTCACTCATTGATGATATTTTTTACATTATAACAGAGTTCAAGACTATATTCTCACTCCTAATGTTTCTTATTTATAGTAATACATTAGCTATGTGTTGTGGGATATCACCCATCAATCACCAAGGATATAGCCACTCGTAAATAGTGACAGAACCTTATAAACCCCTATTTTGTTCATGTGTTTTTGTTTATTGCTCGATATCTCTCATAGATATTTATTATTTGATTATTTTTGTGATCCTAAACACTAATCATCATGGGAGTAAAAAAATTTAAGAAAAAATTTATTTTTTGAGCACTAATTCCCCCCCCACCCACCCACCCACCCACCCTCAATGCATGTTATTCTCACCTAATCACATCAATTTATATTAGATACAAGGACCACTCTTGATGGTTTTAAGTTTTTTTCTCTATTGGTATTATGTTTTCAATTGAAGGTTTTGTAATAGAGATTATAAATTATGTCAATAAAATTTTTATTTACATGTTTTATAGAAAATGATTTCATATATTGATGTAAATGGTGGTTTTATTATTTCTCTCACTGGGAATATTTTCTCATGAAATCACATTATATTTTTATGATTCACACATAGAAGGATCTACACTTACTCAAAAGGACAATAAAAATATAGACGTTAATGGGAAAACTCAAAATAAATTGTTTTCATCACTCTATGAGAAGGAACTTATAAGAGTGATGGGTTCCAAAACAGTTAATTATTTGTAGAGATAATTATGTTATATTCATGAAGGTGATACAAACAATATATATTTGTAAATTCAAACTTTTCATGTTCAATTTTAAGACATATGAATGTATTAAGGATGGATCAGTGGATTAATTATTTATATGGGTGAACAAAAATTTTAAATCTATTTGAAGCTATAGAGAGATGCTAAAATATTGAGCCATTTTGAATATATTATGAGTATCCTATAAGAAATATGTAATAAAAAAATATTTCTATTAAGCTTCAAGGATTGTATTTATTTATAATTAATAAACTCAGAAATATCTTGATTACTTATAAAATGAGAAGATCACTTACCTTGAATAAGAAAGGAAGATCAAAAAAGAGGCTACCTATAAATCCTATAAAGGCTTAAAGATCGATGAAGCAAATAATTATCATGTTGAATAATATTAATTTCATAGTATTGAATGAATTTTAGTGAGTTTATAACATTTTTTCTCCAAAGTATTACAAAGAGGCAAAGTTAATTACAAAGAAAAATTTCCTTTCAAATGTTTCAATTATCCAAAGATTATATATTTTTAGTTAATTACCTAGACAAGAATTGTGATGATGAAGAGATATTTATTCACCCTACCCTCTGAAATTCATGTCAAGTGGGGTTTCAGTGACTATATGGTGGAGAACCTTCACACTGTTGAGGAAATCATGTTGGATTCACTCACACTATTTTCTCGATTTAAGACTTCAGGCCATAAAAAATGCTTCCAGGTTAACATGGAGGAAAAGCTCATCTAAAATATTTATATAGTTAGAATACTCCCCATAATACAGGTATATGGTCTTGAGATTATGGAGATTCACCCACAAGTTATAATTAAATTAGGGTATGCATTCCTCCTTCAATGTTTCAGGAATTTTATACTGAGGAGTGGTTGTAAGGGACCCGATCCATGTGGTCCAACACTTTCTAAGTTCACAAGGCTATTGGAGATTAGAGGAGTCTTGGAAGTATCATAGAGGTGTTGTATACTAAAAATTATGGAAGTAGCGTGAATACACAACTTGTAAAGATTACACTCCATGTATGTTCAGTTCACGGCTTGTGCAGGGCCAGTTCACGATGTGTAATTAATCAGGGTTAAATAATAAAAATTAAATTTTCTTTTGTGATTTATGACTCCTAATATTTACATGATGTGTAAATAGTTTACATACCGTGTAAATATCCTATTCAGTGTTTTTATAAAAAAATTATCCGCTTTGGTTTTCTCAAACCCTACACCCCCTCTCATTTTCCAGTGGCCAATGGCTCCCTTCCAGGAATTTGGGGATTCCTTTGATGGGAATAAATCCTTGGGATTCCATATTCGATACATAGTGATCCATAGTGATACAAGTTATTATGGGAGACATGGTCAAATATCTGTAATGTGGTCTATTATCATGCAATGAACATTGACAGATTTTGAGTTAGGGTACTCTTTGTTTCTCCTTTATTTATATGAAATCATAAATTAATCATGATTTAGATCTTTGGATGGAAATGAAACTTAACTAATAATTATTGAATGAAATTAAAGAAATTGGATGAAATCTCATATTGGTGATGTTGTTTCTTTATACCATGATAGAGGTTTGCCTTATGATTTTCTAGATACTGTGATATCTATGCCTTACTTGTTAGCATGTTGTTCTTGATGGAAATTGGTAAAGAACATAAAGATGGAATTAATTGATAATTAATTTGATTATGATTAATTAAATAATAGGAATGTTTGTAATTTTATGGTTAATGTAATTTGATGATAATCAAAATGATGCGATGTGAAAGTTTAATTGAAATTGATATTCCATGTGATTGATGGAATTGATAAAATTGGTTAATGAACCAAAGCATGATAATTCTTGTTGATAATGAATAAAATGAATGTTAATTAAGAATGGTAATTCTCTAGATTTTTTGAAACTAGAATAAATGTTAAGATTTTGTTTTTCCTTTGATATCTTGTATAGCTTGATGCTTTAGGTTGCATGTAGTTATAACATGTTAATAAATGAATTAGTTAATTCAATATGGAATAAGAACCATTTGTGTGATAAATATTTTTTTGGGGCCAGATTTTCCTATTTTCTTGAGAAGGTCAAGTGCCTTGTTTTGGATCCATGAGAGATCATTTACATGAGATGGTTGGATACCTTGTTTTGAGGTCCCAGTTTCCCTATTGTTTGCTTGTTTGTTCCTACTAATTTTTGATGTTCTATGGATACAAGCCTTGTGATATGAACCTAATACGAATGAGCCTAGGATGGTTGTTGTGACGTTTGGCGGGGAGACATGGGTGTGTTGTAAGCCTGGGATGGTTGAGTCTGGGATGGCTATTGTGATATGTGGGTAGGGAGGCCCATATGATGTGGAATCAAATGACACCTTTGATGGAAATATACATCGGTATATGCATGTGGGTGTCGGGGAAAGCACCAGAGGTGATGGGATGGGTAAAATTTGGGATTATCCATTGATAAGATGTTGAGAGATGATATTCTCTCTTGAGTCTATTTAATGTTCATTGGTCATTTTTCTTGTTTATCTACATTACTTTCCCCACTACTTGAAGTAGTTGGATGTGTTTGGTTGCATGTTTTCTCATAGTGATAGCTTAGTATGGTTTTCCTAGAGTACCCTAATATGGAATGATTCTAATAATGATTAAATAAATATTTAACATGTGGGGTTGGTTAATGATAGAATGTAAATGTTTAAAAGATTTTAATCTTGATAAACCAAGTCCCTGGTTTTGACTTATGACTAGAGGGCATGGAATTTTCTCTAGTGATGTAATGTAATGAAATGAAATAAAATGTGGAATAATGTAAAAATTTTAATTAATGGATAATGTATTAATTAACATATAGCGAATTTCTTAATGAAAGAAGTAATTAATGTTTCTCTTTTATATACTTGTATGATTATAGGATATATGGTCTTAGCAGAGACAGTAGAGATTCTGAGCAACATTGGTTGTAGTTGAGTCTAAGACAAGGTTATTCCCATAGTCTGGTTGTGAGATATATTATATCATGTATATTCTATTATTTCACACGTTATCCCACCCATGTCAGCTAGGGAAAATAACACCCAGTGGACTTTGGGAGGGTTTTTTCCCCAACATATTGGTGGGAGGATGGATAATTTACTACCCCCTCTAGCCCTGATCTCTTCTCTTAGTAGTTACTTGTGTTGGTATGCACGGTGGTTAGTTTTTTCATATATGTTTTTAAAGGTTTGTGAAGCATTTTCATTATTTCACACTGTGACAACCGGGTCTCGGTGACAGCACAGACACCCCGCCTTAACATGGCTGTCGGGTCCTAGCCCACCAGGTACACCAGTTGCCCCGCAGACACATGGGGCCCACCCCAGGGTCCACCCACATGCTCGAACGGGTCATCTGACTAATGATTTTTCCCACAGGCCAACACATGTTCTTTCCAGTGTGCTTTGTCCTCACTCACACACACCCTGGGAAACTTCCCAGAAGGTCACCCATTCTGATCACTACTCCAAGCCAAGCACGCTTAACTGTGGAGTTCTAATCAGACAGGCTCCCGAAAAGGAAGGTGCACCTTGTTGACATGAGTCATATCATTTAGCCATTTAACCCTTTATCATTTGGGGATGTTACAATCACCCCCCCTTTAGAGCACAACGCCCTCGTTGTGGGCCCTACATCTCAACCCAGGCAGTGCACCGCGCACTTAAGGCTGGGTTCCTCCTCTGATACCAAATGTGACAACCGGGTCCCGGTGACAGCACAACCACCCCGCCTTAACATGGTCGTCGGGTCCTGGCCCACCAGGTACACCAGTTGCCCCGCAGACACATGGGGCCCACCCCAGGGTCCACCCACGTGCCCGAACGGGTCATCTGACTAATGATTTTCCCCACAGGCCAACACATGTCCTTTCTAGGCTGGGTTCCTCCTCTGATACCAAATGTGACAACCGGGTCCCGGTGACAGCACAACCACCCCGTCTTAACATGGTCGTCGGGTCCTGGCCCACCAGGTACACCAGTTGCCCCGCAGACACATGGGGCCCACCCCAGGGTCCACCCACGTGCCCGAACGGGTCATCTGACTAATGATTTTCCCCACAGGCCAACACATGTCCTTTCCAGTGTGCTTTGTCCTCACTCACACACACCCTGGGAAACTTCCCAGAAGGTCACCCATCCTGATCACTACTCCAAGCCAAGCACGCTTAACTGTGGAGTTCTAATCAGACATGCTCCCGAAAAGGAAGGTGCACCTTGTTGACATGAGTCATATCATTTAGCCATTTAACCCTTTATCATTTGGGGATGTTACACACACACACATATTACTAGATATATTATCCAAATGATTATTATAGGTATGGTATGTATAGGTTGTGATAGATTGAGGTACTTAATCAGTGTATGGGTTGTCATGGCTTTAGGTATAATACCTGATGTTTGATATACATCATACGGACTATGGTGGATCCTAGAAACTATTTGGTTACTATTTGTGGATTTTGATATGGGATGGTGTGGTTATGTGATCCACAAGGTGAATTTCTGTATGCCTTTCCTAGGTGTCTTCAGGATGGCTTACTTTTTGAGAGTGATGGATCAAGACGTGTGATGTTGGGGAAGAGCAAAAAACCAATGGGGAAGTGGGAGATGGGTACCCTTGATGTTTTATTACAATATTATATGATCTTTATATGAAATACTTGGTGAGATTTATCCATGTTGAGGCTGATATCGTAGTATACCTGTTTAGTTGATGAGTTAGTTTCACTTTTGTTCACTATTTTTTAGAATGATTTCTTTTTCTTTTACATGAGAGGCTCTGGGGAGGATCCTACTGAGTATACTTTTATGCTCACCCTACTTATATATAAATTATTTTTCAGTTCATTTGGAGGAGGTTGGTGATTGGGCTGGATATTACTAGCTCGGGGTTTAGCAGGATATGTTTGGGCTTCGTGGTTGTTGTCATCTTTACCTTTGTAGTACTTGTAGTTTTCTTTCTATTATTTAAAACTATATTACATTTCATGTTTTTAGTTAGGTTTATATGTTTGTGTGTGTGTGTGAGATAGAGAGAGAGAGAGAGTAGGTGTTGGTTATTTTATCCTTTATATATCTCTCTTCCACATGTTTCTCTTAGAGGGTAATATCTCCCATTTTCATGTTTATTATACCCTCAATGCTAGTCACCAGCACGGGGCCTACTGGAGGCAGGACTTAGGAAGTCACCATATCTATTCCCTCATTACTATAATTTTTTGGGGAGGGGTCATGAAATATTGGTATCAAAGGTTTAGGTTTGAGGGATAGGATAGAGGTTAGATTTAAGCATAGGTGAGGTTGCATTGGTTGGTAGGGAAATTATGTCATCTGGTTTAGTAAGCAATGTAAACCTGGGAGACCGGTTGAGATAGGGGTATTTAGGATCCCTTATGTTCTGAAGCATGAACCTTTAAGTTTATCGAGCCTACTAAACAAAGTGATACTGGTTGCAGGGTAGAGACCTAGGAAAGGATCATGCATCATTCTTATTTACGCATATGTTTGAAATGGGTATACCTTGGGATAGGTTAAAAACTTAAATAAAATAAATAATTAATTAATTAATTAATGTTAAATATTTCATATTACATGTTTAGAATCTCTAATAATATTTGTCTTCTTGTAGAAATGGATCTAGGTCGATGTCCTCATCAGGTTTTCACCAAAGATATGTTTAGCAATATGTGCCAATATATCACCGTAGAGTAGAGTTTGATGATGATGAAACTTGAAGGAGTAAAATCCAAGATTTTTAGTGAAAAATTCTATAGAATTATGATGGTTCCATTTCCAATGCAGCCACAAAGGAGTGGTTGGAGGAGGTTAAGATAGCTTTCATTCAATATGTTCTTAGCAGGAGCATTAGGTTTCATTGGCTGTAATGATATTGCATAGAGTAGTGACATACTGGTAGTTCTTGTTCCTCAAGGATCTTGAGGATTTAGATTTCTCATGGGAGAAGTTCTGAGATGATTTTAGAGATTAGTTTCTTTCTTCATCCATGAAGATGGCCAGTCTCTATGAGATGCTTACCCTTCGGCAAGGGAGCTCCAGTGTGCGAGAGTTTGGGATCCTTTTTAGGACCCTTCTATGATATACTTTAGAACTATTTCTATATGAGGAGGCTATGGATAGACATTTAGATGAGGATTTACATCCAAAGATCCAGTGCCAGGTCACCCTATTTATGATAAAGACGTATCTCAATGTGCTGGAAGGAGAGGATATTGAGAGGTCATTGTACAAAACTAGTTCATCACAAGAGGGGAGTCATCAAGATTCCTTTTGAATTAGAGATATGGTTTGAGGTTACCAGTTATCAAGAAAAAATAGATTTCAGTCAGCATGGGATAGGTATCATCCCTCATCATCTCATTTCTTTGGGGTTGGAGGCTCTCAGACTTATGCCAAAGCGTCATATGCATGTTTTTATTATGGAGGCTGAGAAAATCAGGGGTGAGAGCGCCCAGTATTTCTAAGAAATCAGCATGTGCCAGTTTTTCTACTTCAAGTTCCACCATTGATGTAGTTTCAGCTGAGGCTACAACAACAGGGTGTTCCAGTTTGGGATCGGTAGAGAGGTGATGGGGGAAAGTAGAGGACATCCTCGAGGTGTTCCTCGTATTCATAGAGTAGAGATCAACCATAGTGGTGGTCTTAATCAGGGTCATAGAGGCCATGGATCAGGTCATGGTCAACTTAATGCCTTAGGATTTCTAGTTCCAGACGATCCAAACGTCGTTCAAGGTACTCTTTTCTTCTTTTCTACTTGGGTGCAAGCTTTGTTTTATTCAGGAGTGATGCACTCCTTTATTTCACTTATCCTCATCAATGATTTAGGACTTGAGGTAGAGAGGCTTCCAGTTACCTTAGAATTAACTACGCTTGTTAGAGGTCGATATGTCTTTTATGAAGTATGTGGATACTATGAGCTACTGTTAGGGAAGCACTGATCTTGGGAATGTTTCCTATATTTCTGGATATAGCCATATAACATCATCCATGGCATGAATTGGTAATATTTGGTGTAGGCTATCGTGGATTTCTTCAGGCTTAAAATTTTGTTTTATGATTCTGATAGAGATCCAGTGTTGTGTATTGGAGAGAGAGACCCTCAGATGGGTTAGAGGCATGTTCTGTCTTTATCATCTTTGTTGGTCGAGTTAATGATGAGTTCATTGTAGGTACATCAATTGGTGTTTCTTAGGGTTATGGAAGAGGTTGTAGAATTTCCCCCTCAAAGGGAGATCGAGTTTGGGATTGAGCTATAGCTAGACATGTCTCATATCTTATTTTTTCTTAATAGGATGATGTCTTCTGATTTGCAAGAACTGTGAGTACAGCTCGATGACCTGTTTTAGCTAGGTTTTTTTTGGACGAGTGTGTCACCTTGTAGTGCACCAGTTTTGTTTGTAAAGAAGGCTGATATAAGTTTGTGTATTTTTATTGATTATCGTCTCTTGAACCAAGTGAATAAGAAGAAATCATATCCTATTTTATGGATTGATGATTTATTCAATCATATGAAAGGAGAAAGTTGGTTCTTAAAGATTGATCTGTGGTCTGGATATCATCAGATTTAGGTGAAGGATGAGGATATTCATAATAATTATTTTCATTATCATCATGGGCATTATGAGTTCATTATTATTCTATTCGGTGTAATGAATACTTCAGTTGTGTTCTTGGGGTTGATGAACACAGTTTTCAGATATTTCTTGGATAAGTTCATGGTGGTTTTCATCGATGACATCCTTGTGTACTCCATGTTAGAGTAGGAGCATATAGAGAATCTGCATTCCATTTTGGGAGTTCTTAGTCATGAGAATCTATTTGTTAAGTTTTCTAAGTGTGATTTATGGGCACATGAAGTCAATCTCTTAGGGAATGTGTTGTCCCAGTAGGTAGTAGTTGTGTATCCTTCAAAGATTGAGACTATTGTGTCTTGGGAATCACCCAAGATAGTGTCTTAGGTGTGAAGTTTCCTTGGTCTTTAAAACTATTTCAAGAGGTTCATAGCTGATTTCTCTTGAGTTAAAAATCCTCTGAGATCCTTCACCTGAAAGGATTAGACGTTCTTATTGACTGGTCAGTGTGAGGCATCTTTTGAGTATATGAAGGAGAAGTTGGTCAATGCTCCAATTCTTTGTTTTCCTATTGAGGGAGTTCAGTTTGAGGTTTTCTATGAAACTTTATATCTTGGATCGGGATGTATTATAATGTATTATAGAAATATTTTTTTATGGGTCTTGGTAGTTACATCCCCATGAGTGTAACTATGCCACCCATGATCTTTAGTTGTCGGGAGTGGTGTTTTTTTTGAATTTGTGTCAACATTACCTCAGCGGTGATCATTTTGTGGTTTTTACTGATCATAAGATCATGAGGTATGTATTCTCCCAGTATGACTTGAACTTGAAACATTTTTGGTAGATATAATTCTTGTGGGATTACAAATTTTATATTTCATATACACCGGGAAAGGGAAATTTTGTAGACAATGTGCTGAGCAGGAAGTCAGATAGTGATTTCATGTGTAAATCTAGGGATTCCTGGAGAGTGATGGAGAAACTCTTAGTGATGCATCTTGATATGGGAGAGTTTGGTGGAAAATTTTTCCTATTCTAGATGAAGGTACATTCATCTTTGGTGCAACAGGTGTAGGAGTCCCCTTTGGGGGATTCTGAGGTAAAGTCCTAGAGAGAACAAGTTTTTTTGTGATGCCCCTAATGGTTGGTATGAGGATGGATGGTACTGAGTGTTGTTTCAAGGAAGGATTTTTGTTCCTTCATCAATGCATGATATATTTCTCCAATAGTTTCATAGTCCACCTTTGGCAGTACATCCCAGTATGACCAAGATGTAATGAGCATTGAGAGGTCATTTATGGTGGCCTAGGTTGAAGCGTGTAGTTTCAGAGTTTTTTTATCGATGTTTGATCTTCCAAAAGGTTAAGGTAGAGCACTACGTTCCTAGTGGGTTGATCAAACCATTAGATGTTCCCCATTGTAAGTGAGTAGACATATCTATATACTTTATTACTGTTTTTCCTCGAGATCAGGGAGGCTATGATGTTATACGGGTGATAGTGGATCATTTTAAGAAATCATCCTACTTTATAGTGATCAGTTAGTTGAGCTCGGTGGAAGTTTTATCGAGGTAGTATCTAGAGGAGGTGGTGTTACTCCATGGAGTCTCGAGTATGGTCATTTCTAATTGAGATCCTCGTTTTACCTCTAGGGTGTGGAGAGGTATTAAGTATGATTTTGGTTCTCAATTATTCCTTAGCACTACTTTTAATCCACGAATGGATGGTCAGGTAGAGCAGACCATCCAAACTCTTGAAGAAATTTTGTGCTCTTGTGTCTTGGATTTTGGGGGTTTGTGGATGAGGAACCTACCCTTTGTAGAGTTACTTATAACAATATTTTCCACCCCACCATTGATATGTAGCCATTTTAAGCTTTGTATGACCAACCTTTTCATTCTCTATTGTGCTGGACTTAGGTCGAAGAGGCTGCAATTATCAAGCCTAAACTGGTACGGAATATGATAGAGATGGTTCAGGTAATTTGAGAGAGGATGAAAGCATTTCAGGATCGTAATAAATCCTATTTTTATCATAGAAGGTGACCTCTAGAGTTCAACATTGGATGTCATATGTTCCCAAAGGTGACTCCCCGTTATGGGTAGTGAAGTTTTGGTTATGGGAGTAATCTTTCTTATATTTTTTTGGTCCTTTCAAGGTGTTCACTCATGTTGGAGCTATTTCATATCAGATAGAACTTCCCTCATAGATGGGATGGATACACAATGTTTTTCACATGTTGTATCTCCATCGTTATCTTCATGGTGACTCTCATGTCATCGATTGGGGTGAGATCGATGTTGAAGATGATGAGACCTTTGAGGATAGGCCTATGGAGATCTTGTACTGCCAGGATTAGGTGTTTAATGGGTGTTTTATTCCATTTATTTGTATCTTCTGGAAGCATAGTGGTGTGGAGGAGAGTACCTGGGAACATGATTCGTAGATGTTCACTCAATACCTCAATTTTTTTAGGGTTTAAATCTTCTCTTGTGATGTTGTTCTCTTGTGGATGTTGATCCTTTTTGGTTTATGAGATGGTTTCCTCTTGTTTATTGTGGTGTCCTTACTCTCGTTTGATAGGTATCTCCCCCAGGAGAGTTTTTAGGATCTAGTTGTGATTGTTGCATGATTTTATGATTGTTCCTCTAGTGAGGTGGTTAAGCTCCTATGGTGTAAAGACCTTTGAGAGGTATCTTGTGGGGTGGTTGTTTAGACTACCCCTTTTCATTTTTTTATCTGGGTTTGATTTTGGATTTTTGAGGATGAGAATTGTTTGAGAGGTATCTAATGTAAGGGCCTGAATTTGGGTGGTCCAACCCTTTTTGAGTTCCCAAGGCTAGTGGAGTTTGGAGGAGGATTGGAAGTATCCTGGAGGTATTGGATAATGAAAATTCTTGAATCAGAGTGAATACATGATGTGTAAATCTTATACACAATTTATGTTCATTTCACAGCTTGTGCGGGGCTGTTTCACGATGTATAATTAATAAGGGTTAAATAATAAAAATTTGATGTTTTTTATGTAAATTTATGACCCATACATTTACAATATGTGTAAATAGTTTAAACATTGTGTAAATCTCTTGTGTTGTGTTTTTGTAACCATTTCATCCACTCGGGTTTTATTTAACCCTATGCTCCCTCTCATTTTCCAGTAGCCAGCAGCTCCCTTCTAGGTGTTTTGGGGATTACTTTGATAGTAATTGATCTGTGTGCTTCCTTATTTGATACATGGTGATCTTTGGTGATACAAGTTATTACGGGATAGGTGATCAGAGATTTGTAACCTTGTTCATTCTCATGTGAAGAGCATTGATGGATTTTGAGGTAGGGGATTCATTGCTTCTCCTTTATTTATGTGAAATTGTATATTGATCATGTTCTTTCTATTTGGATGGAAATGAAATTGGAATAATAATTTTTGAACTATATTAAAGAAATTGGTTTTGATTGTATGTTGGTGATGTTGTTGCTTTGTACCCTGATAGTGTTTTTCCTCATGATTTTCTAGAAATCTTGATATTTATTCTTTTCTTGTTAGCATGTTGTTCTTAATGGAAATTGGTAAAGGATTTAATCTAGGAATTAATTGATAATTAATTGGATTATGATTAACTAAATAAGATTCATTTTTATAATTTAATGGTTAACATAATTTTATGATAATCAAATTAATGCAATTCACATGTTTAATTAAAATTGATCTTCCATGTGATTAATGTAATTGATAAAATTGGTTAATGAACTTGAAGCATGATAATGATTGTTAATAATGAATAAAAGGAATTTTAATTGATAATGGTACTTCTCTATGTTTTTTTAAACCATAATAAATGTTAAGATCATGTTTTACTTTTGATATCTTGTATAGTTTGATGCATTAGGTTGCCTATAGTTGAAACCTGTTAATAAATGAATCGATTAATTAAAGATGGAATAAGAACTAGTTTTGTGATAAATATGATTGTTGGGGATTTATTTTACCATTTTCTTAAGAAGGACTAGTGCCTTATTTTGGATCCATGAGAGCTCATTTGCATGAGAAGGTTTAATGCCTTGTTTTGAGGGCATAGGTTCCCTAATGTTTTCTTGTTTGTTCCTACTACTTTTTAATGTTCTCTAGATACGATCCTTATCCTATGAGCCTAATATGGATGATCCTGGGATGGATATTGAGGATTGTGTAGGGGATTCCTGGATATGATGTGAGCCTAGTATAGATGTTGTGATATGTGGGTTAGGAGGCCCAGATTATGTGGCAGAAGATGATGCTTGTGTTGGAAAGATGAATCAGTATATGTATGTGGGTCTTGGGGATGGAACTAGAGGTGATGAAATGGGTTAAAGATGGTATTACCCATTAATAATATGTTGAGAGCTAGTATGATCACTTGAATCTGTTTAATGGTCATTTGTCAAGTTTCTAGTTTATCTGCATTTCTTTCCCCATTTATTGAGGTAGTTGGATGTGTTTGGTTGCATGTTTTCTCCATGTGGTAGCTTATGATGGTTTTCCTAGAGTAATTGGATATGGAATGATTCTAATAATGATTAAATAAATGTTTAACCCAAGGTTTTGGTTGATGATGTAATGCAAATTTTTAAAAGATGTTAACCTTGATAAACCAAGTCCTTGGTTTGGACTTATGCTTGGAGGGAATGGACTTTACTCTGGCTATGTAATGTAATTCAATGCAATGTAATGTGGAATAATGTGAAATGGTTAACTATTGGATAATGAATTAATTAATGTAAAGTAAATTTATTAATAAAATAAGTAATTAATGTAGCTCTTTTACATGCTTGTGTGCTTGTAGGATATCTGGTCTTAGTAGTGGTAGTCAGGGGTCTGAACGACATTAGTTGTAGTTGATTCTTTGACTAGATTATTTATGTAGTGCAGTTGGGATCTTTATTATATCATGTATATTCTGTTATTTCATATGCTTCCCCACCGATGTTGGTTTGAGAAACTGGCACCTAGTGGACTCTGGGAGGGTATTTTCCCCAATATCTCGGTGGGAGGATGGATGGTTGACTACCCCCTTTGGCCCCTCTCTCTTCTCTTGGTATTTACTTTATCTAGTAATGTGTTATTTTGATAAATCTTATATTAGGGGCGTATTATGACTAGTTTCTTGAGTTATTTATTCATAAGTTATGAACTTTATTTCATGTTGTATTTATTTTCAATATTCCATTATATTAGTTAGAGTTTTATTAGATCTATATAAGATATAATGGAATGAAAATTTCATATAGTGTGAAGAATCACATAGAAATAGGGACAGAATTGTGTCATAAAGTCCTAGTATGCAAAATTTAGAAAATGGTTTTCACTTATATGAAGAGGGTGAGAAGAACTTTGAGTAGAAGGGTTTACTATACACAAGTGACAGTCATTCCATAATACTTTTTAGTTTCATCATGATTATCTAGTGAGGATTTTAGTTGAGAATTTCTTCATGAAAATTAAAAGAGATTGACATATATAAAGATCATGGATTCATTATTACATAGTTATTATACCACAATGATATTTCATGGATTGATCATATGAGTAATAGACTCTATGAAAATATAGAATTTTGAGGAAGTTGAGAAGGGGGAATAGCTGGTCTTTACTAGAAAGGTTTTATAACACAATATATCTTGTTTATATTGTAGTACATATAACTATGTGCTAACATATAGACCATAGAATGTTTTGTAGAAACTGGAATTGGAGGTCAAAGAATCATGTTATAGTTATTACATACTATATCATAATGTTTTTATGATTTTTCATGAGGTTTTTAAGGCTAAAATTAGTTTTTTCTATGATGAAATTCATCATTTCATAATTTTTTCAAGATCTGTTCATATTTGGAATATTTGGTTGAGGATTTTGAAAACTTGATTAAGAGATTTGATCATTATATCTTATATCTAAGTTTAACTAAGGATCATTCCATAAAATTATATATTACACTGTGATTTTTCAAACTAAAAATATTTAGAGTTTCTCTTGGAGAAAAGTGATAGACAACCACCCAAACTTTCTAGAGAGTTTTCTTGGAAGCAAAGGGTCGTGTTTGAAAGAAGAACAGGGTACACATATAATCAATGTATTCGAGACACTTAAGGATACAAAAAGTTCATTGGTTTTTTTCACTCATTTATGATATTTTTTTACATTATAACAGAGTTCAAGACTATATTCTCACTCATGATGTTTCTTGTTGATAGTAAGACATTATCTATGTGTTGTGGGATATTTCCCATCAATCACTAAGGATATAACCACTCGTAAAGAGTGATATAACCTTTTAAAATCCTATTTTTTTACATGTGTTTTTGTTTCTTTATTGATATCTCTCATTGATATTTTTTATTTGATTATTTATGTGATCCTAAACACTAATCATCATGGGAGTAAAAAAAATTAGGAAATAGTTTATTTTTTGGAGCAATAATCCCCCCCCACACACACACCCACCCTCGGTGCATGTTATTCTCACCTAAGCACATCAATTTATATTAGATACAAGGACCAATCTTGATGATTTTAAGTTTTTTCTCTATTGATCATATATTTTCAATTGAAGGTTCTATACTAGAGAGTATAAATTATGTCAATAAAATTTTTATTTACATGATTTATGGAAAATGATTTCATATATTGATGTAAATGATGGTTTTATTCTTTCTCTCACTAGGAATATTTTCTCATGAAATCATGTTATATTTTTATGATTAACCCAGATAAGGAGATACACTTACTCAAAAGGACAATAAAAATATGGAAGTTAATGGGAAAACTCAAAATAAATTGCTTGCATCACTCTCTGAGAAGGAACTTATAAGAGTGATGGGTTCCAAAATAGTGAATTATTTCTATATATAATTATGTTATATTCATGAAGGTGATAAGAATATTAGATATTTGTAAATTAAAACTTTTCATGTTCAATTTTAAGACATATGAATGGATTAAGGATGAATCAGTGGATTAATTATTTATATGAGTGAACAAAATTTTTAACTCTATTTGAAGCTATGGAGAGACACTAAGATATTGAGCCATTTTGAAGATATTATGAGGATCCTATAAGAAAAATGTAATAAAAAAATATTTCTATTAAGCTTCAAGGATTGGATTTATTTATAATTAATAAACTCAAAAATATCTTGATTACTTATAAAATGAGAAGATCACTTTCCTTGAATAAGAAAGAAAGATCAAAAAATGAGGCTATATATAAATCATCTAAAGGCTTTAAGATCAATGAAGAAAAGAATTATCATGTTGAATAATATGAATTTGATAGTATTAAATGAATTTTAGTGAGTTTGTAATATTTTTATCCAAACGATTACAAAGAGGCAAAAGTAATTACAAATGAAAATTTCCTTTCAAATGTTTCAATTATCCAAAGATTATATATTTTTAGTTAATTACCTAGAGAATAATTATGATGAGGAAGAGATCGGTATTCACCCCACCCTCTGAAATGCATGTCAAGTTGGGTTTCAGTGACTATATGGTGGAGAACCTTCATACTGTTGAGGCAACCATGTTGGAGTCACTCACACTGTTTTCCCAATTTAAGACTTCAGGCCATACAAAATGTGTCCAGATCAGCATGGAGGAAAATATCATCTAGAATCTTGAGATAGTTAGCATACTCCCCCTAATACAGGTATCTGGTCTTGAGATGATGGATATTAACCCACAAGTTATGATGAAATTAGGGTATTCATTCCTCCTTTAATGTTTCAAGAATGTCATACTGAGGAGTGGTTGTAAGGGACCTGATCCATGTGGTCCAACACTTTGTGAGTTCCCAAGGCTATTGGATCTTGGAGGAGGCTTGGAATTAGCCTAGAGGTGTTGGATACTGAAAATGATGGAAGTAGGGTGAATACACAACGTGTAAAGCTTACACTCCATGTGTGTTCAATTCATGGCTTGTGCAGGGCCAGTTCACTTTTTGTAATTAATCAGGGTTAAATAGTAAAAATTCAATCTGTTTTTTGGCGATTTATGACCCCTGATATTTATATGATGTGTAAATGGTTTACACACCGTTTAAATCTCTTATGCAGTGTTTTTATAAAAATTTCATCCGCTTTGGTTTTCTCAAACCCTACACCCCCTCTCATTTTCCAGTGGCCAACAGCTCCCTTCCAGGAATTTGGGGATTTTTTCAATGGTAATAAATCCTTGGTATTCTGTCTTCAATCCATGGTGATCTATAGTTATCCAAGTTCTTGTGGGAGAGATGATCGGAGATCCGTAATGTGGTCTGTTCTCGTGCAATGAACATTGACATATTTTGAGTTTGGGGACTCTTTGCTTCTCCTTTATTTATATGCAAACATAAATTGATCATGATTTATATCTTTAGATGGAAATTAAACTTAACTAATAATTAATGAATGATATTAAATAAATTGTATGAAATCGCATATTGGTGATGTTGTTGCTTTATACCATGATAACAGTTTGCCTCATGATTTTCTGGATACTATGATATTTATGACTTACTTGTTAGCATGTTGTTCTTGATGGAAATTGGTAAAGAATGTAAATATGTAATTAATTGATAATTAATTTTATTGTGATTAATTAAATAAGAGGAATTTTTGTAATCTAATGGTTAATGTAATTTGATGATAATCAAAATGATTTGATGTGCAAGTTTAATTAAAATTGATATTCTATGTGATTAATGGAATTGATAAAATTAGTTAATGAAACGAAGCATGATAATTCTTGTTGATAATGAATAAAATGAATTTTAATTGAGAATGGTATTTATCTAGATTTTTTAAAACTAGAATAAATGTTAAGATTGTGTTTTTCCTTTGATAGCTTGTATAGCTTGATACTTTAGGTTTCCTGTAGTTATAACCTGTTAATAAATGAATTAGTTAATTCAATAGGGAATAAGAACCATTCGTGTGATAAATATTTTTTATGGGGCCATATTTTCCTATTTTTTTGAGAAGGTCAAGTGCCTTATTTTGGATCCAAGAGAGATCATTTGCATGAGATGGTTGGATGACTTGTTTTGAGGGACTATTTTCCCTATTTTTTTCTTATTTGTTCCAACTACTTTGTGATGTTCTCTGAATAAAAGCATTGTGATATGAACCTGATACGACTGAGCCTGGGATGGTTGTTGTGACGTTGGGATGGGAGGCTTGGGTGTGATGTAAGCCTGGGATGGATGAGTCTGAGATGGTTGTTGTGATATGTGGGCAGGGAGGCCCATATGATGTGGAAGAAGATGTCGCCTTTGATGGAAATATGCATTGGTATATGCATGTGGGTGTCAAGGATGGCACCAGAGGTAAAGGTATGAGTAAAAGATGGGATTACCCATTGATGAGATGCTGAGAGCTGGTATGCTCTATTGAATCTATTTAATGGTCATTGATCATTTTTCTTGTTTATCTACATTACTTTCCCCACTGCTTGAAGTAGTTAGATGTGTTTGGTTGCATGTTTTCTTGCGGTGATAGCTTAGGTTGGTTCTCCTAGAGTACCTAAATATGGAATGATGCTAATAATGATTAAATAAATGTTCAACTCATGGGGTTGGTTGATGGTGGAATTTAAATGTTTAAAATATTTTAATCTTGATAAACCAAGTCCTTGGTTTTGAATTATGCCTAGAGGGCATGGACTTTTCTCTGGTGATGTAATGTAATGAAATGAAATGTAATGTGGAATAATGTTAAATGGTTAATTAATGGATAATGAATTAATTAAACTATAGTGAATTTCTTAATGAAATAAGTAATTAATGTTTATCTTTTATATGCTTGTATGCTTATAGGATATCTGGTCTTAGTAGTGGTAGTAGAGATTCCAAGAGACATTAGTTGTAGTTGATTCTAAGACAAGGTTATTCCCATAGTCTGTTTCTGAGCTGTATTATATCATGTATATTCTATTATTTCATACGTTATCCCGCCCATGTCATTTAGGGAAACTAACACCTAGTGGACTTTGTGAGGGTGGTTTCCCCAACATCCTGGTGGGAGGATGGATAATTGACTACCCCCTCTAACCATGCTCTCTTCTCTTAGTAGTTACTTGTGCTGGTATGCACGGTGGTTAGTTTTTTCATATATTTTTGTAGAGTTTTGTGATGGATTTTCATTATTTCACACACATTTATTACTTGATATATTATCCAAATGATTATTATAGGTATGGTATGTATAGTTTGTGATGGATTGAAGTACTTACTCGGTGTATGGGTTGTCATGGCTTAAGTTATAATACTCAATGTTTGATATACATCATACGGGATATGGTGGATCCTAGAAACTAATTGGTTACTATTTGTGGATTTTGATATGGGGTGGTGTGGTTATGTGATCCACAAGGTGAAATTTGGTATGCCTTTCCTAGGTTTCTTTAGTATGTCTTACTTTTTGAGAGAGATGGCTCAGGACATGCGATGTTGGGGAAGAGAATAAAAATAATGGGGAAGTGGGATCAGGGTACCCTGGATGTTTTATTGCTATATTATATGCTCTTTTATATGCAATACATGGTGATATTTGTCCATGTTGAGGCTGAGATCGTAGTATACCTGTTTAGGTGACAAGTTAGTTTCACTTTTGTTCACTATTTTTTAGAATGATTTCTTTTTCTTTTGCCTGAGAGGATCTGGGGAGGATCCTACTGAGTATACTGTTATTCTCACACTAATTATATATAAACTATTTTTTAGGTCAATTGAAGCAAGTTGGTGATTGATCTGGATATTACTAGCTTGGGGTTTAGTAGGATATGTTTGGGCTTCATGGTCACTATCATCTTTACCTTTTTAGTACATGTAGTTTTCTTTCTATTGTTTAAAACTATATTACATTTCATGTTTTCAGTTGGCTTTATGTGTGTGTGTGTGTTTTAGTAGGTGTTGGTTGTATCCTTCATATCTCTCTCTTATTCATGTTTCTCTTAGAGGGTAATATCTCCCATTTTCATGTTTACTGTACCCTCAATGCTAGACACCAACCTAGGGCCTACTGGAGGCGGGACTCAGGCAGTCACCATCTCTCTCCCCTCATTACTCTATTTTTTTGGGGAGGGTATCATGACAGATTGGTATCAAAAGTTTAGGTTTGAGGGATAGTATGGAGGTTGGAGTTAAAAATATGTAAGTTTGCATTGGTTGGTAGGGAAATTATGTCATCTAGTTTAGTAAGCAATGTAAATCTAGGAGACCGGTTGAGACACAGGTATTTAGGGTCCCCTATGTTCTGATGCATGGACATTTAAGTTTATCGAGCCTACTGAACGAAGTGATACTTGTTTCATGGTAGAGACCTAGGAAAGGATCATGCATCATTCTTCTTTTCACCTGTGTCTGAAATGGGTATAACTTGGGATATGTTAAAACCTTAAACAATATAATAAATTAATTAATTAATGTTAAATATTCCATATTATAGGTTTAGAAGCTCTAACAAGTTTGTTCTTCTTGTAGGAATGACTCTAGGTCGACATCCTCATCAGGTTCGTACCAAAGATATGTTTAGAAATATGTGCCAATAGTTTACCATAGATTAGAGGTTGATGATGATGAAACTTGTAGGAGTAACCTCCAAGAGTTTTAGTGACAAAGTCTATAGAAGTATTATGGTTCCATTTTCAATGCAGTCACAAAGGACTAGTTGGAGGAGGTTAATATAGCTTGCAGTTCGATATGTGATTAGTAGGAGCACTGGGTTTCATTGGTTGTGATGATGTTTCATGGAGCAGTGAGGTATTGGTGGTTCTTGTTCCTCAGAGATCTTGAGGATTTTGAAGTCTCATGGGAGAAGTTCTGAGACTAGTTCATAGCATAGTTTCTTTCTTAGACCATGAAGGTGGCTAGTCACTAGGAGATGCTTACCCTTCAGCAAGGGAGATCCAGTGCGTGAGAGTTCGGGATCTTTTTCAGGACCCTTCTGTGATATACTTAAAAACTATTTCTATATGAGGAGGTTAGAAAGAGACATTTAAATGAGGATTTGCGTCCAAAGATCCAGTTCTAGGTTACCATATTTATGCTAAAGACTTATCTCAAGGTGTTGGCATGATCAAAGGTTATTGATAGGACATTGTACAAAAATGGTTCATCACGAGAGGGGAGTCATCAATATTCCTTATGAATTAGAGATATGGTTTGAGGTTACCATTTATCAAGATAGAAGAGTTTTCGGTCAGCATGGGATAGGTCTCATCCCTCATCATATCATTTCTATGGGGATGTATGCTCTCATAATTATGTCAAAGAATCATACACATGTTTTTATTATGGAGGATGAGGACATTAGTGGTGAGAGTACCCGATCTTTCTCAACAGTCAATGTGTGCTAGTTTTTCTACTTCAAGTTCCACCATTGAGGTAGTTTCAGCTGAGTAAATAGCAGTAGGGTGTTCCAGTTTGGAATTACTAGAGAGGAGATGGGGGAAAGTGGAGGATAGCCTTTAGGTGTTCCTCGTCTTTAGAGAGAAAAGATCAACCATAGTGGTGGACTTCATCAGGGTCATAGAGGCCATGGATCAGGTCATGGCCAACTTAATTCTTTAGAATTTCCAATTTCATGTGAGCCATATATCGTTCAAGGTACCCTTTTCTTGTTTTCTACTTAGGTGCAAGCTTTGTTTGATTCAGGAGTGACAAACTCCTTTATTTCACTTACCCTCATCCATGCTTTAGGACTTTAGGTAGAGAGGCTTCCAGTTCCCTTAGAATTGACTATGCCAGTTATAGGTCGAGATGACTTGTATGAAGTATGTAGATACTATGAGCAAATACTAGGGAAGCATTGATCTTGGGAATATTTCTTATAATTTTGGATATAGCCATATGACATCATCCACAACATGGATTGGTTGTATTTGGTGCAGGATATCGTGGATTTATTTAGTATTAAAATTGTGTTTTATGATGCTGATGGAGATCCAGTGGTGTTTATTGGAGATCGAGACCCTCGGATGGGTCATAGGAATGTTCTATCTTTATCATATTTGATGGTCGATCTGATGATGAGTTCATCATAGGTGCATCAATTGGTGTTTCCTAGGGTTGTGGAAGATGTTGTAGTGTTACCCCTTCAACGGGAGATTGAGTTTGGGATTAAGATATAGCTAGGTATGTATCATATCTTAATGTCTCTGTATAGGATAATGCCTTCCGAGTTGTGAGAATTGTGAGTACAACTAGATTATCTGTTGTAGCGAGGTTTTGCTTGGTTGAGTGTGTCACCTTGGGGTGCACCAGTTTTGTTTGTAAAGAAGGCTGATATAATTTTGTGGATTTTTATTGATTATCATCGATTTAACCAAGTGAATATGAAGAAATGATATCCTATTTTATGGATTGATGATTTATTCAATCAGATGAAAAGATAAAGTTGGTTCTTAAATATTGATTTGTGGTTTGGATATCCTTAGATTTAGGTGAAGGATGAGAATATTCATAAGAATGATTTTCATTATCATCATGGGCATTATGAGTTCATTATCATTCTATTAAATGTAATGAATGCTCCAGTTTTGTTCATGGGGTTTATGAACACAGTTTTCAAAGAGTTCCTCGATAAGTTCACAGTGGTTTTCATTGATGACATCCTTGTGTACTCCATGTTAGAGTAGGAGAATCTGCATGCCATTTTGGTAGTTCTCAGTCATGAGAATCTATTTGGGAAGTTTTATAAGTGTGATTTATGGGCTCATGAAGTCAGTTTCTTGGGGCATGTGGTTTCCCATTAGGGAGTAGTTATGGATCCTTCGAAGATTGAGACTGTTGTGTCTTGGGAAGCACCCAATATAGTGGCAGAGGTGTGAAGTTTCCTTGGTCTTGAAGGCTATTATAGAAGGTTCATAGCTGATTTCTCTCGAGTTATGAATACTCTGAAAGCCTTCACCTGAAAGGATTAGGCGTTCTTATTGGTTGGTCAGTGTGAGTCGAATTTTGAGTATATGAAGGAGAATTTGGTCAATGCTCCAATTCATTGTTTTCCTCTTGAGGGAGTTCAGTTTGAGGTTTTCTATGACACTTTATGTCTTGTATTGGGATGTATTTTAATGTATTATAGAGAGATTGTTTCTTGTGGGTCTTGGAAATTACGTCCCCATGAGTGTAACTATCCCAACCATGATCTTGAGGTGTCAGCAGTGGTGTTTTCTTTGAAGTTATAGAAACATTACCCCATCGATGATCATTTTGTGGTTTTTACTGATCATAAGATCATGAGGTATGTCTTCTCCCAGTGTGAATTGAAATTGCATAATTTTCATTGGATATAATTGTTGCGGGATTACGAATTTTAGATTTCATATACACCAGGCATGGGAAATATTATATACAATGCACTGAGCAGGAAATCAGATAGTGATGTCATATGTAAATCTAGGGATTCCTGAAGAGTGATGGAGAAACTATCAGTTATGCATATTGATATGGGATAGGTTGGTGGTAGAGTTTGTCTTTTCCAAATGAAGGTGCAGTTTTCTTTGGTGCAGTAGGTGGAGGAGTCCCAGTTGGGGGATTCTGAGGTAGAGGCCTAGAGAGATCAAGTTTTTTTTTTATGATGCCCCTAATGGTTGGTCTGAGGATGGATGGAACTGAGTGTTGTTTCAAGGAATGATTTTATTTCCTTAGGAAATTAATGAGATAGTTCTCCAATAGTTCAATAGTTTTCCTTTAACAATGCATCCCAATGTGACCAAGATGTACTGAGCATTAAGAGGTCATTTATGGAGGCCTAGGTTGAAGCGTGTAGTTGCAGAGTTTTTTTCTCGATGTTTGGTCTTCTAAAAGGTGAAGGTAGTGCACTATTTTCCTAGTTGGTTGATCAAACCGTTAGATGTTCCCCATTGAAAGTGAGTGGACATATCGATATACTTCATTACCGGTTTTCCTTGAGATCAAGGAGACTATGATGTTATATGGGTGATAGTGGATCGTTTTAAGAAATCATCCCACTTTATAGTGATCAGGTAGTCAATCTTAGTGTAAGTTTTATTGAGGCAGTACCTAGAGGAGGAGGTGTTATTCCATGGAGTCTCAAGGATGGTCATTTCTAATCGAGATCCTCATTTTACCTCTAGTGTGTGGAGAGGTCTTCAGCATGATTTTGGTTCTCAATTATTCCTTAGCACTACTTTTCATCCATGGATGGATGGTTAGGTAGATCGAACCATCCAAACTCTTAAAGAAATGACATTCTATTGTGTCTTATATTTTGGAGGTTCGTGGATGAGAAACCTACCCTTGGTCGAGTTACTTATAACAATAGTTTCCACCCCACCATTGGTATGGAGCCATTTTAAGCTTTGTATGACCAACCTTTTCATTCTTTGTTGTGATGGACTTGGGTTGGATAGGCCTCAATTCTCAGGCTGGAACTGGTATGGAATATGATAGATATGGTTCGGGTAATTTGTGAGAGGATGAAAGCAGTGCAGGATCGTCATAAATCCTATGTCGATCGTAGAAGGAGACCTATAGAGTTCAAAATTGGATGTCATGTGTTCTTAAATGTGACTCCCCATTGTGGGTAGTGAAGTTTTGGCTCATGTTGGAGCTATTTCATATCAGATAGCACTTCCCTCATAGATGAGATGTATAAGAAATGTTTTTCACATGTTGTAGCTCCATCTTTATCTTCATGGTGACTCTCATGTCATCGATTAGGGTGAGATTAATTTTGACGATGATGCGACCTTTGAGGAGAGGCTTGTTGAGATCTTGGACTGCCAAGAGAAGGTGTTTCATGGGTGTGTTATTCCATTGATTCATATCTTCTGGAAGTATATTGGTGTGGAAGAGAGTACCTGGGAACATGAGTTGTAGATGTTTGCTCAATACCCCGATCTATTTGGTGTTTAACTCTTCTCTTGTAATGTTGTTCTCTTGTGGATGTTGATCCTTTTTGGTTTATGAGATGGTTTCCTCTTGTTTCTTATGGTGGTCTTACTCTCGTTTGAGAGGTATCTCCCCTGAGAGAGTTTTTAGGAGCTAGTTTTGATTGTTTCATGATTTTGTGCTTGTTCCTCTAGTGAGGTGGTTGAGCTCCTATGGTGGCTAAACCTTTGAGAGGTATCTCATGGGGCGGTTGTTCAGATGACCCCTTTTCATTTTTTTATCTGGGTTTGATTTTGGATTCTTGAGGATGAGAATTGGTTGAGAGGTATCTAATGTAAGGGCCTGAATCTGGGTGGTCCAACCCTTTTTGAGTTCCCAAGGATAGTGGATCTTGGAGGAGGATTGGAAGTATCCTGGAGGTATTGGATGATTAAAATTCTTGAATCAGAGTGAATACATGACGTGTAAATCTTATACACTATGTATGTTCATTTCACAGCTTGTGTAGGGTCGATTCACGATGTATAATTAATCAGGGTTAAATAATAAAAAGGTGATGTGTTTTATAGAAATTTATGACCCATACATTTACAATATTTTTAAATGGTTTACAAGCCATGAAAATCTCTTGTGTAGTGTTTTTATAAACATTTCATTTGTTCAGGTTTTCTTAAACCCTATGGTCCCGCTCATTTTACAGCAGTCAGTGGCTCCCTTCTAGGTGTTTTGGGGATTCCTTTGATAGTAATTGATCCTTGTTATTCCTTATTTGATACATGGTGATCTGTGGTGATACAATTTCTTGCGGTAGAGGTGATCGGAGATCAGTAACATGGTCCATTCTCATGTGAAGAACACTGATGGATTTTGAGGTAGGGGATTAATTGTTTCTCCTTTATTTACGTGCAATCGTAAATTGATCATTGTTTTTTCTATTTGGATGGAAATGAAATTGGAAAAACAATTTTTTAACTGTATTAAGGAAATTGGTTTTGATCGTATGTTGGTGATGTTGTTGATTTATATCGTGATAGCAATTTTCCTTGTGATTTTCTAGATAGTTTGATATTTATTCCATACTTGTTATCATGTTGTTATTAATGGAAATTGGTTTATGATGTAATGTCAGAATTAATTGATAATTAATTAGCTTATGATTAACTAAATAAGATTCATGTTTATAATCCAATGGTTAATGTGATTTGATGATAATCAAATTAATGCAATTCACATGTTTAATTGAAATTGATCTTCCATGTGATTAATGGAATTGATAAAATTGGTTAATGAACTTGAAGCATGATAATGATTTTTTATAATGAATAAAAGTCATGTTAATTGATAATGTTAATTCTCTAGGTTTTTTTAAACTATAATAAATTCTAAGAGCATGTTTTACTTTTGATATCTTGTATAGTTTGATGAATTAGGTTTCCTGTAGTTGGAATCTATTAATAAATGAATCGATTAATTAAAGATGGAATAATAACTAGTTGTGTGATAAATATGTTTGTTGTGGATTTATTTTCCCATTTTCTTAAGAAGGATTAGTGCCTTATTTTGGATCCATGATAGCTCGTTTGCATGAGAAGGTTGAATGCCTTGTTCTGAGGGCATAGTTTCCTTGTTGTTTTCTTGTTTGTTCCTACTACTTTTTAATGTGCTCTAGATACAATACTTCTCATATGAGCCTAATATGGATGATCCTAGGATGGATATTGTGACTTGGGGAGGAGAGGCCCAGATATGATGTTATCTTGGGATAGATGTTGTGATATGTGGGTAGGGAGGCCCGGATTATGTGGCAAAAGATGATGCTTGTGATGGTGACATGCATCAGTATATGCATGTGGGTGTCGGGGGTGGCACTGGAGGTTGTGAAATGGGTTAAAGATGAGATTACCCATTAATGAGATGTTGAGAGCTAGTATGCTCACTTAAATCTATTTAATGGTCATTGGTCGAGTTTCTTGTTTATCTGCATTGCTTTCCCCATTTATTCAGGTAGTTGGATGTGTTTGGTTGCATGTTTTCTCCATTTGGTAGATTAGGATGGTTTTCCTAGAGTACCTGGATATGGAATGATGCTAATAACGATTAAATAAATGTTTAACCCAAGGGGTTTGTTGATCATGGAATGAAAATGTTTAAAATATGCTAACCTTGATAAACCAAGTCCTTGGTTTGGACTTATCCTTGGAGGGCATGGACTTTACTTTGGCTATGTAATGTAATGCAATGTAATGTAATGTGGGATAATGTGAAATGGTTAACTAATGGATAATGAATTAATTTACATAAATTAAATTTCTTAATAAAATAAGTAATTAATGTAGCTCTTTTACATGCTTGTGTGTTTGTAGGATATTTGGTCTTAGGAGTGGTAGCGGGGCGTCTGAACAACATTAGCTGCATTTGATTCTTTGACTAGGTTATTCCCATAGTGTGGTTGGGAGCTTTATTATATCATGTATATTCTGTTATTTCATACATTTCCCCACCCATGTTGGTTAGAGAGACAGACACCCATTGGACTCTGGGAGGGTGTTTTCCCCAACATCCTGGTGGGAGGATGGATGGTTGACTACCCCCTCTGGCCCCACTCTCTTCTCTTGGTATTTACTTGTGATAGTATTCATGGTGGTTAGTTTTATTATATGTGTGTGTAGAGGATTGTGATGGATTGTGGTTATTTCACACACATGTATTACTAGATATAGTATCCAAAGTATTATTACAAGTATGAAATGTATAGGTTGTCATGGCTTGAGGTACTTACTCGGTGTATGGGGTGTAATGGCTTGAGGTATAATACTTGAGTTTTGATATACGTCAAACGGGATATGGTGGATCCTGAAAACTACTTGGTTACTATTTTTGGATTGTGATATGGTATGGTGTGCTTATATGATACACGAGGTACATGTTGTGATGCTTTTCCTAAGTGTCTTCGGGATAGATTACTTTTGGTAAGAGATGGATCAGGATATGCGACATTGAGAAATAGTGGAAAACCAGTGGGGAAGTGAGAGTGGGGTTCCCTTTAGGTTTTATTACTATATTATATGATCTTTTGTATGTGATACTTAGTTATAGTTAGCCATGGTGAGGCTGGAATCATAGTATACCTATTTAGGTGACGATTTGGTTTCATTTTCATTCATTGTGCTTTAGCATTCTTTATTTATCTTTTTCACAAGATGATCTGGGGAGGATCATACTGAATATACTGTTATTCTCACCCTACCTATATATAAACTATTTTTTTGGTTAGTTGGAGTAGGTTGGTGATCGGGCTAGATATTACTAGCTCGGGGTTTAGTAGGAGCTATTTGGTCTTCATGGTCGTTGTCTTCTTTACCTTTTTGGTACTTATAGTGTCCTTTTAGTTGTTTAGTACTGTATTAAATTCCATGTTTTCACTTTGTTTTTCTTTATATATGTATATATAATTAGCTTTTGTTTTTTGTATCATTCTTATCTCTCTCTTTCACATGTTTCTCTTAGAGGGTAATGTCTCCCATTTTCATGTCTATTATACCCTAGGTACTAGTCACCATACCGGGGCTTACTAGAGGTGGGTCTCATATAGTCACTATCTCTCTCCCCTAATTAAAGTATCATTGTGGGGAGGGGTTCATGATAGACTGGTATCAAAGGTTTAGGTTTGAGGTATAGGATGGAGGTTGGATTTTGGCACAAGTGAGGTTGCATGGGTTAGTAGGGAAATGATGTCAGATAGTTTAATAAGCAATGTAAACACAAGTGATTGGCTGAGACATGGGTATTTAGGGCCCCCAATGATCTGATTCATGAACCTTTAAGTTTACTTCACCTACTAAACAAGGTGATATTGGTTGTAGGGTAGGGTCCTATGAAAGGATCACTACAACAAAACCGCCGTTTAGCGGCGGTTTTGTAGCGGCGGTTTATAACAAACCGCCGCCAAATAATTTTTTTTTTTAACCAGCCCCGACCCTTCCCCCACCCCGACTCCATTCTCACCCGCGCTCCCCCGGCCCCCCGCTTTCCCTGTGACCTCGACCCCCCGCGACACCGGCGACGCCGGTGACCCCGCAACTCCGGTGACCCTGCTTCCCCGGCGACCCCGCGACCCCGGCCCCCCGCGACCCCGGCGACCCGGTTTCCCCAGCGACCTATACAAACCGTAGGGTTTAATTTCTAATTTTTTACTTGTTTTGATATTAGTTTTTTATTATTATTGTTTCTTGAAGTGACATCAATGCTGTGCTAGATTTCCCTCCCTCAACATGTGATTTTTGATCTCATTGATCTTACAGATGAATCATACCAATGTGTATTTACTGTTCCAGCTTCATAATCCTTTAAAATTAATGATTAGCCAATGGTGATGACAAGTATGGTGAATTAGGATGTATGGGGCTCATCTATGTGGGTTAAGAATATAACAATTATACTCAACTTCCTTATTTAGTTGATTAGGAATTATACCATTTTTATAGATGAAAAGTATTGGACATAGTGTTGGATGTAGTGGTGGGTTTAGATGTCTTACCATGTCTCATGTTTTGGAAACTAAATATATTTCATTTTAATTTTTTAAATTACGTATTTATTTTCATGATTAGTAAAATGATTATAAAAAATGAATACTATGCCTTCCCATATTTATGATAAATTTCATTTATGATAGCGCCTTTTATATCATAATAAGTATGATTTCAAAAAAGTTGGTTTAAATATACCTTGAACTTGGATTGTAATTGTAGTTATGAGATTATAAATTGTTTTTGGATGTAGTTTATTCATGTTAGTTGTTAGTGGTTTCACGCAATGAATTCTCACTTGAGTAAAGTCTCCAAATGTAGAGTGATTTTTGGCTGAACCACAAAATTTCTTGGAGGCTTATTCCTTGGATACAAAAGTGAATGGGTTGGTTGTCTATTATACTAGGATTACTCATGTGGAGTTTTTCAAAGTCATATAAATTTTACCTTTTCATGAATCATTCATGTCCAATATGAATATTGTGAATTTGGATATGTATGAAAAAACATGGCTTTCATTTTTGGGTTAGTCAAAAATACTTATGGGTTGTTTAAAGAGTTACAAATTATTGTGGTGTCAATGAATTAATTTTTTTAGTTAATAAGAATTTTAAAAATTAAATCATTAGAATCATACATACACAAAAATAAATCAAAACTCATAATATAAATACTATATATGTTGTAATAGTTATGAATTTAAAATGTATATGTCGTATATTAAATTTTTGAGTCCTTAAAATAAAACCCTTTTAATACTAATGGTGAAATTCCTTCTGAAAAGGCACTTATCAAGACCCCGACCAATCAACACATGGTTTAAAAGATCAACATGAGACCCCTATATTATATTATGTTAGGAAATAAAGATATAAGTCACTCACACTGTCATGATTTTGTTTATGCTTTCACCTTTTACCAAAGACGTATTGATGATTACAAGAGTCACTTCCTAGATTATGGAATATGAACCTGGCTTGATAAGACACACTTTCCGTTTCCCAAATGTGCTTCATAAGAACCGATTTAGTTTCCCAAATGTGCTTCATAAGAACCGATTTAGTTTCCCTTTTACTCATATATTTTGGAATCCCATATGTACATTCTGGGGTCTGGCTTCTAAGACATTTTATTTGATTTTTATAATATTGAGATACCCAATCATACATCTTCGAATCTGGCTCTTGAGATAATTGATTATGACGATTTGTCATAACATACCATGTGATTGGATGCTCATGGATGATTATGCTCTCTTGAGTGATTGGGATTATTATGATATCCATGATCTGTCACATGGACATAGTGTTGGACATGGCAATCCACATCATTGATTGGAAATCATGGTTGATTACTCTCTCCTAAGGGAAGTGGTCAATTACCCTCTCCTTGATCAATTACATGATTGAGTTGGTGGACATGGTGAACATCACCATTGATGTGACATATACTCAACAGATAATTATGCTCTACTTGAGTGATTCTGAGGATACTCTTTAGTGTTGGGTGGATGAAACATTACTATATATCCTAGATGTACTTCTTGATGATGTGGATATTGATCGTTATTATGAATAGATTCTGAGCATGTACTTGTGTTTGGATAGAATTCCTTTTATATATCACAATAGGGATAGCCCATTAGTGTTCATCTATGTTCCAATATAAGGATAGGCTATGGATCATGGCCTAGGTCTTAGACCTAAGACAATATTTTCTTAATAGGATTTTCCATTAATATACATCATCCAAAATTATAGTTATTGGGGGAGAGTATAGGGGAAGATAGTTCTAAGACGTGTATTCCCCTATAGTGATATGGCTTGCTCAAACATATTTATGGCACTGAATGGAGATGGTTTTGTCAATAAGGATTATAGACTTGAGGATTCACTAATTATGAATGGTTTGATTGGTATGAAATCTAGCTGAACACCCTTTTCTAAGGACATCCACATAATAATGATTACAGACCCAAGAATAGGCTCTTATTGTTTCATGACATTTTTCACCTAAATCATATATATACATGTTTTGTGTATACATATACATTTATCGGAATATATATATTTTCCCACATATAAATATAAATATATATTTATAATTCCATAGTAGCTCACTGAATAGGATCACGAAGCCAGGGGTTGATTGTGGTTTCACTTTATTTATTTTATTTATTCATTTCTAGTTTTGTCTCAGCTAGACTGATCACATTCCTTGACCATACATTATATGAGTTTTTATTTTATCTTAATTCTAGAAGTTATTACTAGTATTACTGAAATTTTAATGAGTTTATCATATATACATAAACTATATATTAATGGATATGTGTTGGACTGTATTGGCGGTTCCCTACTGAGTATTATAATCGCAACCTGTTTGGGAATCAATTTCACTATGTTACTCGAGAAGAAGTTTGCTTGATTGAAAGACCAAGATAAGGTGCTGACCTAGAGTAATTGAACGGATGGCTCAGATATGTATGTGGAGACCGTATAGGTTATATTCCATAGATATATGAGTGTAGATTTGTATTTCATTTCATTTTCCTTTATGTACTCCAACTTATATGTTCGTCCATGTGGATGACTGGTGTTATATGTATGACATGGTTGTTAAACCTGATTAAAATTGAATCTAAAATTAGTTAGGGTGTGTTTCATTCATAACACCTATGCATAGAAACATATGGCTATAATATATTCAACTTTAGTATTAGATAGTTATATAATGTGTTTTCCATTACTATATCATGATACTAAGGATTTAGCAAGAATTTTACTAGTTCCTGACATTATCTTTCTATCCAGTCTACACCGAACAAAATATGTATCCAAATATAAATTTTAATTAAAATTAGAGGGTTTTGAAAAAATTAGATAAAGGAAAATAGTTCATTTTAAATATCTCAAAATATTTTTAGCATCATTTAAATGAGATTCTATTGGATTAGATTTAAATATTTCACAAATAAATAATGAAAATATAAAGTACAAATTATTTATAATAGATTTATTCGATATGAGAGTTTTATATGAAGACTCTATAGAGAACTTAGGTTGGGGTTATTCCAAATTAACAATGTGTTTTGGTTTTCATGGTAAAGTAGCTACCACGTTGTTAGCACACTGTTTCTCTTTACCAAAGAAACTTCCCCTATCCCAAACACTAAGGGTTCATATCTAACTCAGGGGATCATCTTTATTATATTATGTTTCTGTAATCTTATACTATCGTATATATGAATCTCTTTCTCTATTTAGTAGTAACTATGTGTTTTAATTTTTCTTATTATTGTGTAGGTACATTGTGATATACATGGATAAAAGTTGGATCACATTACCGAGGAACACACCTCAGTATGTTAAGGGTTTGAATGAGTTTTTAGATTTTGCAATTTCTAATCGATCCGTTGAAGGGAGAATAAAATGTCCATGTCCTAAATGTAAATTTAGAACATGGTTGAAGAGAGATTAGGTTTATGAACATTTAATACTGAAGCAATTCCCTGATCAATATTTGTGTTGGATTTGGCATGGAGAATCGAACGTTACAGAAAGATTGAGCACCGATGTTAATCCGCAGAATGAGGTCCCAAGTTCATCGACAATGGAAAATGAAATGCAAAACCTAATAAATGATGCATTCGGAACTACAAGGCACCACTATCAGCATCAAAACATATCAGAACAACCAGAAGAGGGTGCTAAAAATTGCAACGTGACAAGTGATGTTTTTGAGACTGCAACACAGGCAGATCAAGATTGTCACATATCATTGGATCCTCCTCTTGATTCTGTGGAGCCAAATGTAAGAGAAAACTTCACTGAGGAAAATGCGTTTCATGATTTAGTTGATGATGGAAATCAAGAGTTGTATTGTGGGTGTTTGAAATATTCAAAACTTTCATTTCTGCTGAAGTTGTATCACATCAAATGTTTATGTGGAATTACAAATAAGGCAATGTCCATGATATTGGAATTGATATGTGATGCATTTCCTGAAGCAAAAATCCCAGAATATTTTTATGATATGAAAAAAGTTGTTAACAAGCTTGGTCTGAATTATACAAAAATACATGCGTGTCCTAATGATTGTATGCTTTATACTAATTGTTTGCTCATTGCAGATGACAAAAATTCAACCATGATGAAAAATATAAAAAGTTCAGATGTTTGGAATCTGAATGGCGAGAAGATTGTTGTGCCATTTGATTCTTACGGGGTCCCTACGGATGATGTCGCGGAGTTACTTGGCCAGATTCTAGACCAGCTGGCAGCGGAGCCCATTTCCCTTCCCATTTCATATGACGATTGGAGACATATGACTTCAAGTTGTAAAAATTAAGTGTTTGATTCTCAAATAAAGGTAAATTTATTACATTATGGTTCAATTGAATGTCATGTTACTAATATGTTCAAAATAAATTTCTATATACAGATGTTCTTCCACTTTACCGTTGCTGATGTGATAGCACGGAAGTGGACATTGAAAAATCTAGGTAAGAAGTGGAAAGATTTCAAATGGAGATTATGGTGTGATGTCAACGATACTTCATTGACCACGCAGCAAATGTATGATAAGCTACCCAGTGGGGTACCAAAAGAGCAGTGGAAAGTGTTTGTTGACAGACATCGTGATCAGAAGCGGATGGTATTGAAATATATATTATTATATGATCCTCATTTTACATTTATACATGTATATGAAAAGGAAATGACATTCAATACATCAGTATTAAATTTCCTTTTATTTATTTCAGGATCTTTCAAGACAAAATGCATCAAACCGGGCAAAGCAAGTCATCCCGCACACTGCGGGCTCAAAAAGTTTTTCTAGAAGCCGAACGACATTGGTAATCTTTTAATTAGTTTAAATATTTATAAGACAATATTATCTATTTAATATATTGAATTGTTGATTTATCTTTGTTTAATGCAGTCACAGAGTTTAGGGCATGAAGCATCCAGGACTGAACTGTGGTTGGATGTTCATAAGAAATCAGATGGAAGTTTTGTTAACGAGCCTGCTAAAGAAGTTGGGGTATGAAGTCAATTTTTTATCATAATAACTTATTATCAGTTTTTACTATGTTAATATATTTTGATATTTTATTTATAGGTAAAAATTAAAGAGCTATGGGATGCCAATCCTGCGCAATCATACTCAGTCTCCCAGAATGACCCGGTTGCTCAGGTCCTTGGGAAGGAGCATGCTGGGAGAGTGCGCGGGATGGGTTTGGGACCCGTACCATCTGAGATTTTTAGCAGGCCATCGGGGATAGTAGCTGCATCTACTCCTGACTTTAGTCAGCCCATACCCGGAGATGATAAGAGAGAGATTGTTTCTTTAAAAAGCACAGTTCACCAGCAGGGGGATCAGATATCTGCATTACAGAAAGAGTTGATTGAAATACATCAGCAGCTGAGGAGATATGCCCCTGGTGGTAGTGCATCGACTGGTGGTATGCAGGTAAATCACAAAAAATCAAAATCATTTAGTTTTCTAACTTTCATTGGTTTAAATTTTTAATATAAATATGCAATCGTATTTAATTTTCAATATAATGTTCTTACAGGTGACACCACAAAGTGGAGATGAAGGTGGAGAGGGTGATGATGCATCATCAGACCCTGAGTAGTTGTATTGTTGATTTGTAATATGAAAACAGTTGGTTTGTATATGTAACATTTGTGGCACATAGTTGCCACCACACATTTTGGACAAGCATGTGGGAATGAATTTTGGATTTATTTCTATCTTTAGTGTATGGAGTTTCTTTGGGATTTATCATCTTATCACCCGATCTTGTTCTATAAAAAGGGTAATGCCTTCCATATAAATTTTGTGTGTATTGTATTCATAATTAATAATTCAATTCTATATGTATTCAATTCAGAATTTAATTATGAATTTTGTATTGCACAGGGTAATTACCTTATGAATTATGAATTTAATTCTAAATTCAATTATGTATGTATTTAATTACCTTCTGAATTATGTGTTATACTTATAGGTATTGAATTCTGAATTCAATTATGAATTCTGTATGTATTTACTTGTAGGTATGACTTATGTGTTATACTTGTAGGTATGTATTCAATTATGAATTTTGAATTCAATTCTGAAATATGTATGTATTTACTTACAGGTATGAATTATTTTTTATAATACTTGCAAGTATGTATTCAATTCTGAATGCATGTATGAATTCAATTATAAATTATGTATGTATTCTGAATTCAGGTATGTATTTAATTCTGTATGTATTATGAATTGAGGGAGGAATGGAGTCTCTAGTTTCAGGTATGTATTTACTTGCAGGTATGTATTCTGTATGTATGGATTCTCTAGTTGTAGGTATGTATGTGTTCTGTATGTATGTGTTCTGTATGTATGGAGTCTCTAGTTGCAGGTATGTATTTTGTATGTATTCTGAATTTAGTTATGTATTTAATTCATATGTATTCTGTATGTATTCTATAGTTGTTGGTATGCATTTTGTATGTATTCTAGTTGCAAGAATGGAGTCTCTAGTTGCAGGTATGTATTAAATTCTATTTGTATTATGTATGTATAGAGTCTCTAGTTTCAGGTATGTATGGAGTCTCTAGTTATAGGTATGTGTTCTATATGTATTTAATTTTATATGTATTTACTTGTAGGTATGTATTTAATTATGTATGTATTCATCAAAAAAACCACTTGCTGGACAATAATAAGCAACCAGATGTGGGTTTTTCTTTCTAAACTATAGTTTCTCCTGTAGGGACCCTTATTCCCTCTACTAGAATGTGCTTTTTGGGTTGGATAGGTGATAAAATCTTTATCATTGGCTTCTTTATTTCCCCGTACACATTGGTTGGCCTGAATTAGAAAGCATGGTGGTCTTCTAAGTCCGTGTATTTCCCAATACAAACTGTTTGGCCTTTGATTCTATCATAAACTCCTATCATGCTTACATTTCATGGCCTATATATATCACACGACTTGTGTGTATCACTTATGTACATCATATTGCATGACCAACTGAATTAGAACGCATGGTATACTACTTTTATTGAGTCTCTAGTTCAATGATCTTGGACTTAAATTCAATAGAGGGAGGAATAGGGTATCTGTTTATTCATCAAAATCCACACATTGTCTAGGTAGGATACTGCTTGTTGTGTGTTTTTTATTGCAGGTGGGATATTTTGTGTGGGCAGTGGAGTATTGTGTGTGTTTGATTATAGGTGGGATGTGTGGGTAGTGGAGTGTTGTGGAGTGGGGAGATGGGGATGTTGCACTGGAGTGGGGGATGTTGCAGAGGAGTGTGGAGTGGTGGGATGTTGCAGTGGAGTGGGGAATACTGGGGGGATATAGCATGGGCAATGTGTATGATGCAGTATGAAGGATACATGGTGGGAAGTGTGTATGCTCCAGTTTGGGCAGTGTGTATGCTGTAGGTTGGGCAGTGTGTATGCTACAGGTTGGGCAGTTTGTATGCTGCAGGTTGGGCAGTGTGTATGCTGCAGGTTGGGCAGGGTGGGCAGTGTGTATGCTGAAGCATGAAGGATACAACATAGGAAGTGTTCTTATTACTCAACCATGAGACCATAACTCATTCAATCTCAACACAATTCTCTTCAATTTAGATTCCTTCACTTAGTCAGATGCACCACCATTTCTTAGGCATGTGAACCAGTCACAATATTTCCTAGGATATCCAATATTCCCATATCATGGAAATGTGCATGGTGGATTTGGGAAAAATAAATTTGGGTGTCCTAGATCCCTATACTGAATACACTATAGTGATCCTCTTCCATTAGAATCCTAAGATGACACCTCAAACAATTTCCTATGGAGGTGCTTATACTTCATCTTATAACTGCTAAATGATGTATTCCCTCAACAAGAACGAGGAAGTAAAGAAATCCCCTTCCATGTTCATGTAAAATCTATATTTTTCAAAGAAATCATACTAAACACAAATATATAGGTGGGAAAAATCAGAAGACTGGTCCATGATCACATCATTAGTCATAGCTTCATCACAAATATTCATGCCTTAAGCCTTATATTAATCATATGATTTGACATATACTTACCAGCTCAGTAAATGTTGATTCATATTCAACCACTAACAATTTTTCCTACTAAATATCTAAGAGATATCAAGATCTCTTATTTAAGCTCATATAGGAAGTTTTCTTCATTGAAGATCAGCTGGAATCACTTTTAATAATGTTTTCATCCTTCCATTCCATTTTTTAGACCATGGGAGGGACCTACATGGAACCCATCCATCATAAGATATGACCATGTCAACTTCTAATTGATCTTTCATTATGTAGTTCTCCCTATCATAGATCATGGCTCAAAATGGATGATACCAAGGCATGGCACATCCCATTATCGAAATATTCCATCCCAACATATTTTAGGGATCCTTATCATGAACTCAGTGTGGTTATCTATTAACCACATCCATTCACTTCCTAAATCATAAACCAAATTTCACTATCTATAGTAGGCACACACCCCCTTAAGAATTTTTTATCAAGTAAATATTTTGAATTTAATAATGGAGAGGATGGGCCTTTATAAATTGGGATTAGAAACCCATATAATCAAACCATTACATATAAAGTTGTTATATTCTAAAATAAAAGGTAAAAACCTGGTTGCAGCTACATGAATGAAATTTTAAAATTATAGAGGAAAATACCTTTATAACATGGGAATGGTAATTAATCTTATTAAAATATAATGAATATATACATTGAATTATTAGAATAAAATTTCATGGAATTTTTTTTGATTTAATAAATTCAAACCATTGCTTATGGATATCGGTTAATTAAAATTCCAATTAAAACCTAAAGGGGGTATTACTCTCTATATTCGGATAGAAATTTTATTTAACAAAGCCCAATTGTGAGAAATTTATGTATAAATAAGATGGGTAAAAAGAATTTATAAGATAAACTGTATAAATTATGAAAGGATATCATCTAAATAAAAAAAATTTGAAAGGAATTTTGATATTACTTTCCTATGATACCTTATAGAGTTATCTAAATAAAGTACCAATTAAAGTATTCTTTTTTTAACTAAAACATGAAATTTTTTAATACTTATGCTTTGAAATTTCCACAAAACAATCAAATTTGAACTAATGTAATGGATTAAATGAAACCATAATATTATGTTTTTATTTTTCAACCTCATGTAAGACTAGTTTAATTCTCTCCCTAGGTTTAGCATTGGATGGGAACAAAAAAAATTCACATTAGTCTATATTGAACATTCTAATTTATAGTAATATTTAAGGTTAGGTCAGTAATCCAAGTGACCATTTTAGAATGACCTATTCATAGATTCAATGTATTATACCTTATTAAGAAGGGGTTGTCCTAGAGTAGGTAGAGCCCTCAGAATTAAAAACTTGATAAATTATTATGAGGTATTTCATATCTAAGGTGTTGCTTATATCATGGTTTTACTATATGAGACTATCTATGATGAAACAACACCCCTAGGTTGATGAGTCATTATTCGGTAATGTTTCCCATATATGGGATTTGGTTTTCACATAATTATCTTTTTTAGTGGGGTATACATGCCTAGGGCATCATCAGCTGCCTAGTTGGTCATGTGACCCTTCTTCTTCTGTAATTACAGGTGAATCAGGAGGTCTTTAGCTGCGTCAAAAGTCATATGGAATAATAAAAATTGGGGATAAATCATTTGTATGGACCATAAAATACTGGGATTCATAGGTCTAATTTACCTATGGATAACATTAGATGATGCGTCATTTTTCTAGTGAAATATGAAGGATGTACGCATTTATACATGTGACACCCATCGAGTTGTTGGAATAGTGTAGTAAACTGTATGAGTTTTGTGGAAATCATTAAATAAATATGCTATCATTCTACATTCATCAGTCATATTTAATGTGGATAGACTAGTTATTATAAAAAAAATTAGTATTCCTAGTGCTAGGGATGATGTTACCAAAGGATCTGGTTTTAGAACACTACTGATCAGTTTAGATTTTTCTTATATATATGATACTAATGACATGCATGAGAACATATTGGGAGAGAATCATGTCTACCACAAGGTAAATTATAATATATTGATCTTTTTGGTGGCTTGTTTTACTCTTTGTTCAGTAGGCACTTGGTAAGAATGTGTTGGTCACATCTGTAACTAGTGTTTTGTTATGGATGAAGCATATTTATTGTGATGAGATCCCATTCTCATTAAATGATGATTAGGAAACTCCTAAGGTGGGTAGCATCACATAAAAAATATAGTAGCATATCCTTATAATTATGGAGAATGTGACCTTAAATGACAGATTTCAAATGGTCAAAATGGTACCTAAAATCCAATGAATTTTTAAAAGTGAGATTTATAGTTTCTATTGTGATGGATAGTTTTAAAACATGATTCTGATCTTGAACTGATATTGGTTGCTATATTCTTTATTGGGAGGAATAAGTTAACTTATAGTTTGATGGGGCGGTAATGAATATGTATTTTATAGTTTGCTATATTCTGTTGTATGTGTTTTTGGTTTGGTTTTCAGGCTCGGGGGAAGCATGTAGAGACCCGAAGCTTGACATACATTGACATTACATTAAATTTGTGGAATACTTAGTACATAACAAAAACACACACACAAGGATCGTAATAGTTTAGTGTCTTTGGAAACTCGGAATATAATCTTCTAATCCTGGTGAAAGATCTTCAACATCTCCCATAAAGATCTTCCTTTTTTTTACCTAAAACCTTTCTTTATATCCTGGGGAAAAGAAAACATAAAAGGGTGAGCTCAAATGCTCAGTAAGGGTAAACAAAAGAAATATCAATCACATCATATACATAAGCACATAACTTTTGGAAATCTTAACCTGCAAAAGAGATCATAATTTCATAACATGGGGTAAATCATGGCAGTGAAATGTAATCACAATAATCATAACTTAAAACATTAAACTTTGTGTAATTCACACATAATCATAGAGAATCATTTCTTGTTAGTCAAGACTCATTGCCAAGACTATCTTAGTGGACAAAGTCCCTTTCTGAACCGAGTCACCCTCGTTTCAGTCCTGTTTCACTGAACCGGTATAACCTATCGTTCCAGCCATGTCTATCTCATGAAATATAAAATCTTTACCCAATGCATTGTAGGGATATATAGGTCCCACCCATCTCATAATAATATCATTCTTATGTGTGCCACAAAATCATAAATCATACATCATTGCATAACCCATGTAATAAAATGGGATTCTTAAACATCATGACATCATAATCCATAAACAATTGATATCATTTAATCATAAGAAAATTGAAACCATTTAAATCATAGAGACATTTTACTTGAAATATACATATCAAATAACGTCATCTTAGATGGAAAATAGTTTTGAAAAAACACTTGAAATGAATTCTTGAGGAAAATATCCTTTCTTCTTTAAAAACATTTTTCCGTTCTTAACATGTCATAAAACTTTAAACTAAAAGAAGTTGATTAAAAATAAACTTGAAAACTTGTAAAGGAATCTTCTTGGAAATAATGTTTTAAAAATCCATTCATGTCGTATAATTTAAAAAAAACATTCTTTGTACTTTTGTCGAAAAAGTCAAAAAGTACCTCGTACGAAAAACGACAAAAGATTCCTTTCATATCCTTTAATAAAAACTCACCGAAGGGTAAAATTGGATTTAAACAATTGTAGGTTAATGGAAATAATATTACATATTGAGGAAACATGGATGTGGATGATAAAATACACCCAAGTAAATTCTAAAGTATAAACAATCTCGGATAAAAATGAGATTGTGATATTTCCCTTACCTTAGGTCTGACTTGCTTTGTAAGTGTCCGAATCTCCTGTATAATGATTTAAATAATGTTATTGACTTATTCTATAATAATACTTATTTTTATGATATCATATATGGTCATATTCTTAGCTTCTTAGTAGTAATATTTCATTGCTACTTGTTATTCGGGTGTTTATAACTTTTTGTTCTTATGCGTGTTTTGTCGAATAAATTCTTATTCCTTTCTTTAGGTTATAGATACCTCATTTCCAGAATGGTATTAGTGTAATATATATCATATTCATTCAATTCAATTCATTTATATAATCATTATGAAATGAAGATCATGTAGAACGAGTCGCATCACATCGTGGAGACGGTATTCCGTATGTACGCACGAGTGATGATATCGTTCCTATGATCGTGGAATTGTATTGGAGTATATGTATACTATTTAAGAATAAATATCACTTTATAATAGTCATATATAGTCATTATTTACACCATTATACCCATCCAATTAAGGTGGTGGTGGAAAACAGATTACACCACGGCGTGGAGACGGTATTCCGTACGTACGCACGCGCGGTGATTTCTTTTTCCGTAGGATAGATAGATGGTGAAATAGGGTTGTTTCATACTTATAATAACATATCAGTATATGAGTGATACTGATGTTATTACTTCATAATGAAACAACTAAAGAAGAAAAAGTGGAAGAAGAAATAAAGATGAAAGAATCGGTAACGGACATTACCTCTTTTTTGAAGTGCTTCTTTGAGACCTTCTTTTAGGGCACTAAAATTGGTCTTTGAGGAAGACCAGAACCTCTAGGATGTTTCTAGGGAAGTGTAGAGGAGAATTGGTCAGGGGTTGGCCGAGCTTGAAGGCTCAAAATTGTGTGAGGAAGAGAGGGAGGAGGTGCCCTTTTATAAGGGAGGAGAGGGGCACCTTTGGAATAACTAAAAATATTATTTTATTATAAAGTCAAGTTTGGTTTTAAATAGCTCCAAATTGATTTATTTCGAGCCTAAGGTGGGGATGGGTCTAAATCCTCTCATCCAATAGAATTTAGACAAGTTTAGGTTCCTATTTTAACCTTATCATTTAGATTTAACATTAAGTTAAATAATTTTACTTTTACCGTGTCTTCTTGTGTTCTTACACTATAAGGTCAATAAACTTACTATAAGAAGCCAAACGAACCCCAAATTGTTTATTATTAATATATATAACCTTATCTAAGTCATTTGGCCGAACCTTAGATTTTTAGGAATAAAATAACAATTAATAATATAATATTTGTTTTAAAAACTATTTTATGTCAATTTTGACACTATTTAGTAATTGATTTTTGTGAAAATCATAACAGAATGATAAGTTCGAACAAAGTTAATTAAATCAATACTAAAATTTCATATTAACCTAGAAAATTAGTGGAATTCATAAAAAGTCTCAAATTATATTTATTTGGGTATTTATAACATCAATTATGTCAATATTTTATTAATAAGATAATTACTGCATCATCATTGTGTCATGAATAAATTAAATTATTTAATGTCTAAAATACAATTATGTAGGAAATATTTTTATCTTTCTAATGAATATTTATAGTCGAATTTATCTTATGTATAACCCCATATTAAAAATGTTTTAGTAAATAAACTTTGATTTTAACTCTTTTAACCCTTCTTTAAATAAATTAATAATAAATGTCCTAATCTAATCCAAGTGGGCCTAAATGGTCATATTTTATTCCTAAGTTTGTTTTTGGTCGAATTACACTTGTCCAATAGAATTAGGACATGTGTTAGGGTAATAATAATATCATTTCTTCCCATAATTACCCTATTTACTTTTAACCGTGGTAAAAAAAGTAAAAAGTTACTATTCACCAAAAAATTATTTTCATCTCATTGAACCACATTTTACTTACTGACATCAATCATGTCTCTCGGATTTTTGAAATTCCACTCACAGAAGCGGTAAAATTAAGTTTTATGAACAATTCAGTTTTTTTTAACTACCACTTAGTGGTTTCACTATTCATCAAAAATTGAAAGTTTTCAGAAAAATACCAAAAATTAGGCCTAAGCTATATTTGATATTATGAACTCAAAAATGATTTCTATTTTACCAAATTCAAAACATATCAGTTGCATTAATTAATTTAAAAATTAATTCCTGTCGTCAAAACAAATAGCGTGTTCTTAAAAGATAATAACTATCAAAAGATTGACACTTGTTTATGTCTGGTTTAAATGTGAAATTACATCCAATGACCATCATTGTATTAAATTGTAAAAATATATTCTAAATATACTTTAAAACCACTCAAATTAATAATTTATCACTATTAATTATTTCGATTGAAAAAGTTGTTTTTAATTAAAATTTAGTAATTTTCACTATTCATCAAAATATGAAAGTTATCCGAAAATCACCAAAATTTCACCCTAAGCTAATTTCGATATTACGAATCCAAAAATGAATTCCATTTTGAAAAATAAAATTACAAAATTTCAAAAAGTGGTTATTAGTATTCATAACGGCTAGTTTTAATAATATTTTAATAGCATATTGTTGTTTAGTGAAACACGTTATTGCGTACTACACACGCTATTGAGGAAGGTCACGATTGCGTGTAATTCAAGGCAAATCAAGGATGCGTGTTGTGAAAGCTCCTTTTGGTGTAGCGTACAACACAAGACATTAGTGAAATTAAAAATAATATTTTTCATAAAATCTCGGGGTGTTACATTCTACCCCCCTTAAAATGAATTTCGCCCTCGAAATTTATCAGGGTTATAAATGGTTTACTATTCGAAAGTTTCTTTAATAGAAACCCACATTATAAAAAGGAATACCAAAACCAATCTTTAAAAACGAAAGTATGAAACGTAACGGTTACCCAAATAAACTAATCACTGGGTTTCCACATAGGTGAAAATATGGATATGGAAGAAAAATCTAACCATCATGTTCTGATGGAGAGTGGTAGAGAACATGGATATGGAAAAGCCAACAATCACAAATCCATAAATTTGTGACCATCTAAGGTACCATCCGATTAATCAGATATAAGAGCATTAGGACAACATTTTTGGTTTTCAAGATCGTTTCCCTAAAGTTGAAGAATTTGAATTAGAATAAATACTTACTTTATTTTGGTACAATCTCACTGTTGTTCGTGCCTTGAACAATTTCCACTTCATATCTTAAATAAATGAAGTTGAATTTGTTATTCGTGAAGTGTTAGCAGATCATGTGATAGAATGACGGTTCATTCCATCTGTCTCAAACAAAAGGTTAGCAAAAGTTATTAAATATACATAAGTCATTCTATAGTGAGATTAATCATATATGGTTCCTAAAATGGACTTATACTTCATATATCATACTTATTAATATAATAAAACTAGTTTCTACTAAACAGGGACTTCCTGTAGGTCAGTGGTAGGCGATAAAGGCCAGTCGCACTTCGGTTGTGGGTTCGATTCTCACAGCCTTGTCCGACGCGATGGGTTGTCGCCCATCCTGCAGGTTGTCCTTTTTCTAAAACTATAACATCCCATCAATAATATCGAAAAAACTTCTATCCTTAAACAATACTAACTTATGTCCAACATAATCCATTCCAATCTTTAGGCTTATCCATAATACTGCAGTCCACTCTCATAACATAGTGAAAACGATTACCAGAGATTTAATACCATCATTGATCCCCATATATCATAAGATATGTTTTGTTGGTCACATTCCAAACATTCAAAGTCATTAATCATGTATTCTCTTGAATACCCATTGAGCCTTAGTGAAAACATGAATGTAGTTAAAAGTTAACACTTTCCACATACCAAAATCCTCAAAATTCTATATAATCAAACTATGATATCACTTAGTCCTTATATCAATCATGAGCTCATGAATACTGTCAAATATTTCATTTTCTTGTTTCCCTTCATTATGAGCATATCATCTTATTAAAAATATCTCAATCACTTTAAATACCACATTAGACCAATACATAAATATTCCAATACTCCATGATACAACATTATTTTGGAATCCCATTACATAAACACTCAATCATTCCACCACATCGTTGTCATATTCAACATCACCAATGGTGATCGCATGTGACTTCCCTTTGTCCTTTGCCTTAAGTGGTTGCTCATGTCGATCATCACTAACCCTAGGATTAGGGCATTTATTGGCATAATGTCTCATCTCCTTGCACTTGAAACATTGAAGTGTTGGTGGTGCGTTCTCTGCAGTGTTTGCTTTGTTCACATCATTAGAAACCCTTTTTCCATTACTTCGACACTCAGCTGCTCGATGACCTTCTTTTCCACACTTAAAACATTTTCTAGTCCCTTTAAGACAATCTCCACCATGCTTCTTTCCAAACTTTGAGCATAAGGAAACATTCATTTTCTTTTCACCATTATTCTGAGATTTCTCCTTGAACTCCATCTTTCGTTTCTTTTCAAAACCATGAGATGGATATGTAACACCAACTTCCATTTCTACATTCATAGCACAACGCACAATTTCTTCATAGCTACTGAAGTCTCGTATAGATAATGCCCTTCAAAGACTTGGTTTTAAGCCACTGAAAAATTGATCAACTTTACTTTCAGGTTGGATGATAATGCCAGATGCATACCTTGAAAGTCTTGTAAAATTCGCTTCGTATATACCAACAGATTCATCATCCTTCTGCTTCAGCTCAAGAAACTCCTTTTCCATCTTCGTTTGAAGAATACGAGGGAAGTACTTACTGAAAAACAAGTTATTGAACTCGTCCCATTCCATGGAATAAATTTCATCTCTTTGCCTCGTATTCTTGATAAGATTCCACCATTGATCAGCTTCACCTTCCAAACGATATACTGCTAAGATGACTTTATCATGTTCAGAACATTGAAGAACTGAAAATATCTTTTCAGTAGTACTGATCCATTGTTCAGCAACAAGTGGATCAGAAGACCCACTAAAAGAAGGTGGGCGTTGCCTCATGAAGGACTCAATAGAATATTGTTCCCTTCTCTGCTCATTTGGAAGCCCAGAATGATTCATAGCTTGTGTAAGTATAGCAATAAGATTTTGCACTCCATCTCCCATAACATTTTTTTGTTCAGGAGGTCAATCATTGCATTGTCCATTGCATTGATCAACACGGTTCCTTCGGGTTCTAGCCATCGTCTAAAACCCAAAAAGAATAGTGTAAGAGGCAAAAATCATGCTAGGGAAAACAACATAATAAAGGGGGAGTACCTTCAATGTCTAACATCTTAGGTTAAATTCTATGATCATTACCGTAGTTCTAGGACTGTATCCTATACGTATACTTATCCTTAGGGACATCCCTAGACATACCTTAGAAATATCTCTAGGGATCTCACTAACGTTTTCGCATCCTAGTTTCCAAAGGTTGACTAAACCTTTCCTCTGATACCAACTGTAGAGACCCGAAGCTTGACGTACATTGACATTACATTACATTTGCGGAATACTTAGTACATAACAAAAACACACACACAAGGATCGTAATAGTTTAGTGTCTTTGGAAACTCGGAATATAATCTTCTAATCCTGGTGAAAGATCTTCAACATCTCCCATAAAGATCTTCCTTTTTTTTACCTAAAACCTTTCTTTATATCCTGGGGAAAAGAAAACATAAAAGGGTGAGCTCAAATGCTCAGTAAGGGTAAACAAAAGAAATATCAATCACATCATATACATAAGCACATAACTTTTGGAAATCTTAACCTGCAAAAGAGATCATAATTTCATAACATGGGATAAATCATGGCAGTGAAATGTAATCACAATAATCATAACTTAAAACATGAAACTTTGTGGCATTCACACATAATCATAGATAATCATTTCTTGTTAGTCAAGACTCATTGCCAAGACTATCTTAGTGGACAAAGTCCCTTTCTGAACCGAGTCACCCTCGTTTCAGTCCTGTTTCACTGAACCGGTATAACCTATCGTTCCAGCCATGTCTATCTCATGAAATATAAAATCTTTACCCAATGCATTGGAGGGAGATATAGGTCCCACCCATCTCATAATAATACCATTCTTATGTGTGCCACAAAATCATAAATCATACATCATTGCATAACCCATGTAATAAAATGGGATTCTTAAACATCATGTCATCATAATCCATAAACAATTGATATCATTTCATCATAAGAAAATTGAAACCATTTAAATCATAGAGACATTTTACTTGAAACATACATATCAAATAACGTCATCTTATATGGAAAATAGTTTTGAAAAAACACTTGAAATGAATTCTTGAGGAAAATATCCTTTCTTCTTTAAAAACATTTTTCCTTTCTTAACATGTCATAAAACTTTAAACTAAAGGAAGTTGATTAAAAATAAACTTGAAAACTTGTAAAGTAAGCTTCTTGGAAATAATGTTTTAAAAATCCATTCATGTCGTATAAGTTAAAAAAAACATTCTTTGTACTTTTGTCGGAAAAGTCAAAAAGTACCTCATACGAAAAATGACAAAAGATTCATTTCATATCCTTTACTAAAAACTCACCGAAGGGTAAAATTGGATTTAAAAAATTGTAGGTTAATGGAAATAATATTACATATTGAGGAAACATGGATGTGGATGATAAAATACACCCAAGTAAATTCTAAAGTATAAACAATCTCGGATAAAAATGAGATTGTGATATTTCCCTTACCTTAGGTCCGACTTGCTTTGTAAGTGTCCGAACCTCCTGTATAATGATTTAAATAATGTTATTGACTTATTCCAGAATCATACTTATTTTTATGATATCATATATGGTCATATTCTTAGCTTCTTAGTAGTAATATTTCATTGTTACTTGTTATTCGGGTGTTTATAACTTTTTATTCTTATGCGTGTTTTGTCGAATAAATTCTTATTCTTTTCTTTAGGTTATAGATACCTCATTTCCAGAATGTTATTAGTGTAATATATATCATATTCATTCAATTCAATTCATTTATATAATCATTATGAAATTAAGATCATGTATAACGAGTCGCATCACATCGTGGAGACGGTATTCCGTACGTACGCACGAGTGATGATATAGTTCCTATGATCGTGGAATTGTATTGGAGTATATGTATACTATTTCAGAATAAATATCACTTTATAATAGTCATATATAGTCATTATTTACACCATTATACCCATCCAAGTAAGGTGGTGGTGGAAAACAGATTACACCACGGCGTGGAGACGGTATTCCGTACGTACGCACGCGCGGTGATTTCTTTTTTCGTAGGATGGATAGATGGTGAAATAGGGTTGTTTAATACTTATAATAACATATCATTATATGAGTGATACTGATGTTATTACTTCATAATGAAACAACTAAAGAAGAAGAAGTGGAAGAAGAAATAAAGATGAAAGAATCGGTAACGGACATTACCTCTTTTTTGAAGTGCTTCTTTGAGACCTTCTTTTAGGGAACTAAAATTGGTCTTTGAGGAAGACCAGAACCTCTAGGATGTTTCTAGGGAAGTGTAGAGGAGAATTGGGCATGGGTTGGCCGATCTTGAAGGCTCAAAATTGTGTGAGGAAGAGAGGGAGGAGGTGCCCTTTTATAAGAGAGGAGAGGGGCACCTTTGGAATAACTAAAAATATTATTTTATTATAAAGTCAAGTTCGGTTTTAAATAGCTCCAAATTGATTTATTTCGAGGCTAAGGTGGGGATGGGTCGAAATACTCTCATCCAATAGAATTTAGACAAGTTTAGGTTCCTATTTTAACCTTATCATTTAGATTTAACATTAAGTTAAATAATTTTACTTTTACCGTGTCTTCTTGTGTTCTTACACTATAAGGTTAATAAACTTACTATAAGAAGCCAAACGAACCCCAAATTGTTTATTATTAATATATATAACCTTATCTAAGTCATTTGGCCGAACCTTAGATTTTTAGGAATAAAATAACAATTAATAATATAATATTTGTTTTAAAAACTATTTTATGTCAATTTTGACAATATTTAGTAATTGATTTTTGTGAAAATCATAACAGAATGATAAGTTCGAACAAAGTTAATTAAATCAATACTAAAATGTCATATTAACCTATAAAATTAGTGTAATTCATAAAAAGTCTCAAATTATATTTATTTGGGTATTTATAACATCAATTATGTCAATATTTTATTAATAAGATAATTACTGCATCATCGTTGTGTCATAAATAAATTAAATTATTTAATGTCTAAAATACAGTTATGTAGGAAATCTTTTTATATTTCTAATGAATATTTATAGTCGAATTTATCTTATGTATAACCCCATATTAAAAATGTTTTAGTAAATAAACTTTGATTTTAACTCTTTTAACCCTTCTTTAAATAAATTAATAATAAATGTCCTAATCTAATCCAAGTGGGTCTAAATGGTCATATTTTATTCCTAAGTTTGTTTTTGGTCGAATTACACTTGTCCAATAGAATTAGGGCATGTTTTAGGGTAATAATAATATCATTTCTTCCCATAATTACCCTATTTACTTTTAACCGTGGTAAAAAAAGTAAAAAGTTACTATTCACCAAAAAATTATTTCCATCTCATTGAACCACATTTTACTTACTGACATCAACCGTGTCTCTCAGATTTTTGAAATTCCACTCACAGAAGCGGTAAAATTAAGTTTTATGAACAATTCAGTTTTTTTTAACTACCACTTAGTGGTTTCACTATTAATCAAAAATTGAAAGTTTTCAGAAAAATACCAAAAATTAGGCCTAAGCTATATTTGATATTATGAACTCAAAAATGATTTATATTTTACCAAATTCAAAACATATCAGTTGCATTAATTAATTTAAAAATTAATTCCCGTCGTCAAAACAAATAGCATGTTCTTAAGAGATAATAACTATCAAAAGATTGACACTTGTTTATGTCTGGTTTAAATGTGAAATTACATCCAATGACCATCATTGTATTAAATTGTAAAAATATATTCTAAATATACTTTAAAACCACTCAAATTAATAATTTATCACTATTAATTATTTCGATTTAAAAAGTTGTTTTTAATTAAAATTTAGTAATTTTCACTATTCATCAAAATATGAAAGTTATCCGAAAATCACCAAAATTTCACCCTAAGCTAATTTCAATATTACAAATCCAAAAATGAATTCCATTTTGAAAAATAAAATTACAAAATTTCAAAAAGTGGTTATTACTATTCATAATGGCTAGTTTTAATAATATTTTAATAGCATATTGTTGTTTAGTGAAACTCGTTATTGCGTACTACACACGCTATCGAGGAAGGTCGCGATTGCGTGTAATGCAAGGAAAATCAAGGATGCGTGTTGTGCAAGCTCCTTTTGGTGTAGCGTACAACACAAGACATTAGTGAAATTAAAAATAATATTTTTCATAAAATCTCGGGGTGTTACACAGCAGAATCAGGGATTTTTTTTTTCTGGGCAACTTTTTAGTGGTGGTTTTAACCGCCGCTACATGAAAGTTGGCAGATATTTAGCGGTGGTTTAAACCGCCGCTAAACGTCTAAAAATGCCACTAAATTCAAAATACAATATACGTTTAGCGGCAGTTATAACTGCCGCTAAATAGCCGCACTGTGGCAGCCTCATATCGCGGCGATTCTTCTGGATTTAGCGGCGGTTTTATAGTGGTGGATTTGAATTTATTCGCGGCGGTTATAACCGCCGCTAAAACCGCCGCGAAATGAGGCAGCTACGACACTTCCCTAAAACCGCCACTAAACGAACATAACCACCGTTAAAAGTTTGTCGACGCAGTATTAGGCGGCGGTTTCTGAAAACCGCCGCCACACCATTTAGCGGCGGTTATAACCGCCGCTATATGCCTAATCTGCTGTAGTGGATTGTGCATCATTCTTCTTTGTGCATGTGATTTAAATGGGTAGACCTTAGGATAGGTTGAAACCTTAAACAATATAATTAATTAATTAATTAATTAATTTTAAATATTCCATATTCCTAGTTTAGGATCTCTAATAAGTTTTTTCTTCTTGCAGGCATGGCTCCAGGTCAACATCCTCATCGGGTTCGCGCTGAAGATGTTCAGCAGGATGTGTCGATAGATTTCCATAGAGTAGAGGTTGATGATGACGAAACTTAGAGGAGGACACTACAATTGTTTCAGTTCTAGAGTTTATAGAAGTATGATGGTTTTGTTTTCGATGCAGTCAAAGAGGACTGTTTGGAGGAGTTTGGTATAGCTTTCAGTTTGATTTATGCTCGGAAGGAGCACTAGGTTTTATTGGTTGTGACGATGTTGCGTGGAGGAGGGAAACAGTGGTGGTTCTAGCTCCTCATGGATTGTGAGGAGATGGAAGTCTCATGGGAGAAGATTCAAGACTAGTTCAGGGCAGAGTTTCTTTCTTCGACTGTGAAGGCATCCACTCTCTAGGAGCTACTTACCCTTCGGTAAGGGAGCTCCAGTGTGTGTGAGTTTGGGATCTGTTTCAGGACCCTTCAGTGATATTCTTCAGACCATTTTTTATATGAGGAGTCTAGGATGAGGCATTTTGAGGAGGCTTTGCATCTAGATATCCAGTGTCGGGTCACCCTGTTTATAATAAAGATGTTTCTCGAGATGTTGGTGGGAGTAGAGTTTATTGAGAGGATGATGACCAGAACTAGGTCATCAGGAGAGGAGAGTCATCAAGATTCCTCACAAAGCATAGTTTTGGTCTGGGGTTCCTGGTTGCCAGGATAGAAGAGTTTTTGGTCAACCTAAGGTAGGTCCTAGCCCTCATCATCTTGTTTATATGGGGGCGGTTGGCTCTCAAACTTATGTCAAAGTATCAGATGCGTGTTTTATTATGTAGTCCAAGGTCATCAGTGATGAGAGTGACTGACCTTTCTAATAAGTCAATGTGTTCCAGTTTTTCCACTTCAGGTTCCTTCGTTGAGAGATTTTTAGCCGAGGGAGCTTCAGTAGGGTGTTCCAGTTTGGGGATAGTGGAGAGGAGATAGGATAGGAAAAGGAGAGCCTCAAGATGCTCCTCGTCCTCAAATATTAGATTATATCCATGGATTTGGTTATCAGCAGGGTTAGAGAGGCCATGGAATAGGTCGTGGTCAACTTCATGCTTTAGCATTTCCAATGCTAGGCGAGCCAGACATTGTTCGAGCTACACTTTTCTTGTTTTCTACTTGGGTGTATGCTTTGTTTCATTTAGAAGAGAGTCACTTTTTTACATCACCTACCCTCATACATGATTTGGGACTTGAGTTAGAGAGGCTTTCAATGCCCTTTTCATTGACTACACTGATTGGAGGTCAAGTTGACTTGTATGAAGTATATAGAGACTTTGAGCTAATGTTGGGGCAACACCGTGCTTTTGGAGATTTATTATGTTTACAGATACATCCATGTGACATCATCATCATCATGGATTGGTTTTATTCAATGAAAGATATTGTTGATTGTTTCAATAGGTAGGTTGTGTTTTACGATGCTAATAGTGATCCAGTAGTGTTTGTTGGTAAGCGAGACCCTCGAATAGGTTGGAGGCATGTTCCATCTTTGTCTTCTCTGATGGAAAAGATGATGTTGAGTTCATTGTAGGTACAGTATTTGGTATTTACTAAGGTTTTGGAAGAGTACCCAAATGTCTTTCCAGGGTAGTTGTAGCATTACCCCCTCAATGAGAGATCGAGTTTGGGATTGAGCTACAGTCAGGTGTGTCTCCTATCTCAATGTATCCATATAGGATGATGCCTTATGAGTTTTGAGAACTATGAGTACAGCTCGATGATCTGTTGTAACGAGGTTTTTTTTGGACGATTGTGTCACCTTAGGGTGCACTAGTTTTGTTTGTAAAGAAGGTCGATGGCAGTTTGTGTATTTCTATCGATTATCATCACTTGAACCAAGTGACAATGAAGAATGGTCATCCTCTTCTATGGATTGATGATTTTTTCAATTAGCTAAAAGGAGAAATTTGGTTCTCAAAGATCGAATTGTGGTCCAGATATCATCAAATGCGGGCAAAGAATGAGTATATTCATAAAACTTCTTTCCATTATCATCATGGGAATTATGAGTTCGTTGTGATGTTTTTCTATGTGATGAATGCTCCAGTTTTATTCATGGGGTTGATGAACGTAGTTTTTGAAGAGTTTTTGTATAAGTTCATGATGGTTTTCATCGATGAAATCCCTATGTAGTCTGCATCATAGGAGGAGCGTGCATAGCATCTGCGTGCCATTTTGGGATTTCTTCATCATAAGAATTTTTTTCAAAGTTGTTGAAGTGTGAGTTCTTGGATTTTGAATTCCATTTCTTGGGGCGTGTGGTGTCCTGGTATGGAATAGCTATAGATCCTTCAAAGATAGAGGCAGTTGTGTCTTGGGAATCCCTCAAGACAGTAGGAGAGGTGAGAAGTTTCCATGCTCTTGTTGGTTATTATAGGAGGTTCATAACTGATTTATCTTAGGTTGTGAATCCTCTGATATCCTTGACCCAAAAGTATTAGGCATTCTTATGGACTAACCAGTGTCAGATAGCTTTTGAGTACTTGAAGGAGAAGTTGGTTAGCGCTTCAGTTCTTTGTTTTCCAACTGAGGGAGTTCAGTTTAAGGTTTTTTGTGATGATTCACATCTTGGATTGGGTTGTGTTCTGATATAGAAAAGATTGGGTTTTTTATAGGTCTTGACGGTTAGGTCCCCATGAGTTTAACTATTCCACCCATGATATTGAGTTGGAGTTAGTGGTGTTTTCTTTAAAGTTGTGGTTACATTACCTCATCAGTGAGTGTTGTGTGGTTTTTATTTCTCATAAGAGCCTAAGTTATGTCCTCTCTTGGGGTGACTTGAACTTTCATCATCATCGGTGGATGAAATTATTACAGGATTACAACTTTGAGATTTTGTATATGCCAGGAAAGGGAAATGTTGTAGTTGATTTGCTGAGCAAGAAGTCACATAGTGTTGTTATGCATGAATATAGGGATTCTTGGAAAATGGTGGAGGAACTCTCAATGATGCATCTTGATATGGGATAGGTTGGACGTAGAGGTTGTATTTTCAATATTAAAGTGCAGTTTTCTTTAGTGAAGTAGGTGGAGGAGTCCCATTTGGGGGATTTTGAGGTGGAGGTATGGAGAGACTAAGTTGTTTTTGGAGATGCCCTTAATGGTTGGTCTGAGGATGGACAACACCAAGTGTTGTTTCAAGGAAGTATTTTTGTTCCTTTGGTGATCTGTGGGATAGTTCTTCAAGAGTTCCATAATTTTCCTTTAGTGGTACATTCTGGCGTGATCGAAATGTACCAATTATTGAGAGGTCATTTTTGATGTCCTAGGTTGAAGCATGCAGTTGAAAAGTTTGTTTTTTGATGTTTGGTCTGCCAAAAGGTGAAGGTTGAGCACTGTGTTCCTAGTGGGTTGCTCCAGCCGTTATATGTTCAATGGAATTGGGTGGACATATCAATGAACTTAGTTACCTGTTTTCCTCGATCTTATGGAGGATACGATGTTATATGGGTGATAATGGATCATTTCAAGAAATCATCCCACTTTATAGTAATCAGGGATTCGAGCTCAGTGGAGGTTTTCTCGACGCAGTATATAGAAGAGGTGGGGTGAACCAAGGTGTGGAGAGGTCTCCAACATAATTTTGGTTCTCAGTTATTCCTTAGCATTTCTTTTCATCCACAAAATAATGTTCAGACAGATCAAACCATCCAGACTCTTGAAGACATGTTGCACTCTTATGCCCTAGATTTTGGAGGTTTGTGGATGAGGCAACTACCCTTGGTCGAGTTTATTACAATATTATTTTCCACTCCATCATTGGTATGTCACTATTTTAATCTTTGTATGAATGACCTTTTCATTCTCTATTGTGCTGGACTAGGGTCGGAGAGGCAATAAATCTTCAGCCATAACTGGTACAAAATACGACAGAGATGGTTCAGGTAATTTGTGAGAAGATAAAAGTAGCGTAGTATCATAAAAAATCCTATGTTGATCATAGGATGGGACCTCTAGAGTTTGATTTTGGAGATCATGTGTTTTTAAAGGTGACTCATCATCATGGGCAGTGAAGGTTTGGTCGTGGAAGTGAGATTTCTCCCCAGTTTTTTGGGCCTTTTGAGGTATTGGCTCATGGAATATCGGATAGCACTTCCCCTGCAGATGATCCAGATACACAATTTTTTTTCATGTGTCGCAGTTTTGTCGTTATCCTCATGCTAACATCATGTCATCGATTGGGGAGAGATCGATGTTTACAATGATGTGACCTTCAAAGAGCAGCTTTTGGAGATCCAAGACCTTCAAGATAAGGTGTTGTGTGAGCATGTTATTCCCTTGGTTTGTGTCTTGTGGCATCATAGTGGTGTTAAGGAGAGTACATGGGAATTTGAGTCATAGATAAATGCTTAATAACCTAAGTTTCTTGATGTTTAAATCTTCTCTTGTAATGTTTTTCTCTTCTAGATGTTGACCCCTTTTCATTTATGAGATGGTTTTCTCTTGTTGCTTTTGGTGGATTTACTCTCGTTTGAGAGGTATCTCCCTAGGAGAGTGTTTAGGAGCTATTTTTGGTTGTTGTGTGGTTTTCTTCTCGTTCCTCTAGTGAGGTGGTTGAGCTCCCATGATGGTGAGACTTTTGAGAGGTATCTCATAGGGTGGCTTTTCGGACGACCCCTTTTCATTTTTTTCTTTAGGTTTGGTTTTGGATTCTTGAGGGCTAGAATTGTTTGAGTGGTGTCTAATGTAAGGGATTAGATCAATGTGGTCTAACCCTTTGTGATTTCTCAATGCTAGTGGAGCTTGGAGGAGTCTTGGAAGTAGCTTGGAGGTGTTAGTTGCTAAATATTCAGGAAGCAAGGTGAATACACGACGTGTAAATATTTCACTCCATGTATGTTCAGTTTACAGCTTATGTAGGGCCGGTTCATGATGTGTAATTAATCAGGGTTAAATAATAAACTGGTTATGCATTTTTTGGTGATTTATGATTCTATAAATTTAAAAGGCATGTTAATGGTTTATACACCATGTAAATCTCTTATTTTATAAATGTTTCAGCCACTTTGGTTTTCTCAAACCCTACACTCGCTCTCATTTTCCAATGGACAGCGGCTCCCTTCCATAATTTTTGTGGATTCATTCGATATGAATCGATCTATGGGATTATTTCTTCGATTCGTGGTGATCCATGGTGATATAAGTTCTTGCGAGAGAGGTGATCATAGATCCGTAACATGATCTGTTCTTGTGCGAAGAACGTTGATAGATTTTGAGGTAGGTGATTTGTTTCTTCTCCATTATTTACATGAAATAATAAATTGATCATGCTTTAGCTCTTTGTATGGAAATGAAATTGACCTAATAATTATTGAACCTGATTAAATAAATTGGTTATGATTTCATGTTAGCGATGTTGTTGCTTTATACTGTGATAGCGTTTTGCCTCATGATTTGCTAGATAATGTGATATCTATGCCTTTCTTGTTAACATGTTGTTCTTGATGGAAACTGGTAAAGAACATAAATCCAAAATTAATTGATAATTAATTGTCTTATGATTAATTAAATAAGATCCATGTTTGTAATCTGGTGGTTAATGTAATTTGATGATAATTAAATTGATGCAATGTGCATGTTTAATTGAAATTGATTTTCCATGTGATTAATGGAACTGATAAAATTGATTAATGGACCTGAAGCATGATACTTCTTTTTTATAATGAATAAAAGGAATTTTAATTTATAATGGTACTTCTCAAGGTTTTTTGAAACCAGAATAAATTCTAAGAGCATGTTTTTTCTTTGATAGCTTGTATAGATTGATGATTTAGGTTGCCTGTAGTTAGAACCAGTTAATAAATGAATCGGTTAATTCAATATGGAATAAGAACTGGTTGTGTGATAAATATGTTTCCTGGGGCCTGAGTTTCCCATTTTCTTGAGAAGGTTGAGTGCCTTGTTTTGGATTCGTGAGATCTCATTTGCATGAGAAGGATGAATGCCTTGTTTTGAGGGATCAGTTGCCCTATTATTTGCTTGTTTGTTCCTACTATTTTGTAATGCACTCTGTATACGATCCTTGTGATATGAGTCTGATAGGGCTAGGCCTGAGATGGATGTTGTGATGTGGGGTGGGGAGGCCCAGATGTGATGTGAGTCTAGGATGGATATTGTGATATGTGGGTAGGTATGCCCAAATGATGTGGCAGCAGATGATGAATGTGATGGCGAGATGCATCGGTATATTCATGTGGGTGTCGAGGATGGAACCAGAGGTGATGAAACAGGTTAAATCTAGGATTACCCCTTGATGAGATACTGAGAGCTAGTATGCTCGCTTAAATTTGTTTAATGTGCATTGGCCTATTTGCTTGTTTATCTGCATTCCTTTCCCCACTACTTGCAGCAGTTAGATGTATTTGGTTTCATTTTTTCTTTCGGTGGTAGCTTAGGATGGTTTTCCTAGAGTACTTGGATATGAAATGATTCTAATAATGGTGAAATAAATATTTAACCCATGGGGTTGGTTGATGATGGAATGAAAATGTTTAAAAAAATGTTAGTCTTGATAACCATGTCCTTGGTTTGGACTTATGCCTGGAGGGAATGGACTTTACTCAGGTGATGTAATGTAATGAAATGTAATGTAGTGAGGAATAATATTAAATGGTCAATTAATTTATAATGAATTAATTAATGTAAAGTGAATTACTTAATGAAAGAAGTAATTAACGTAGCTCTTTTACATGCTTGTGTTCTTATAGGATATTTGATCTTAGCAGTAGTAGTCGAGAGTTCGAATGACATTAGCTATAGTTGAGTCTAAGAATAGGTTATGCCCAGGGTGTGGTAGTGATCTATATTATATCATGTATATTTTGTGATTTCATACACTTCCCCACCCATGTCGGTTAGGGAAAATGAAACCCAGTGGACCCTTGGAGGTGTTTTCCCCAACATCCTGGTGGGAGGATGGATGATTGACTACCCCCTCTGTCCCCACTCTCTTATCTTGGTAGTTAATTATGTTGGTATACATGGCAGATAGTTTTCCCATATATGTGTGTAGAGGGATCTGATGGCTTGTGGTTATTTCACACACATGTATTACCAGATATAGTATCCAAAGGATTATTATGGGTATGATGTGTATAGGTTGTGATGGCTTGAGGTACTTACTTGGTGTATGGGTTTCAATGGAGTGAGTTATAGTACCCAACGTTTGATATATGTCATACAGGCTATGGTGGCTCTCAAAAACTACTTGGTCACTATTTTTGGATTGTGATATGGGGTGGTGTGTTTATGTGATGCATGAGGTGAATTTTGTAATGCCTTGACCAGGTGTCTTTGGGGTGGGTTACTTTTAGAGAGAGATAGCTCAGGATGTGTGATGTTGGGGCAGAGCAGAAAACCGGTGGGGAAGCAGGAGCGAGATACCCTTTATGTTTTATTACTTTATTATATGCTCTTTTGTATGTGGTACTTGGTGAGAGTTAACCACGATGAGGTTGTAAACTTAGTATAGTTGTTTAGGTGATGAGTTAGTTTCACTATTGTTCATTGTGCTTTAGCATGCTTTCCTTATCTTTTGTATGAGAGGCTTTGGGGAGGATCCTACTAAGTATATTTTAATTCTCACCCTACGTATATATAAACTGTTTTTCAGGTTAGTTGGATTAGGTTGTTGATCAGACTAGATATTACCATCTCAGAGTTTAGCAGGAGTTTTTTGTTCTTTGTGGTCGCTATCGTCTTTACCTTTTTGGTACTTGTAGTTTCCTTTAAGTTTTTTAGTAATGTATGAAATTGCATGTTTTCACTTGGGTTTTCTTTATGTGTGTGTGTGTGTGTGCGTGTGTGTGTGTGTGTTTGAATAGGTGTTTTTTTGTATTCTTCTTATCTCTCTCTTCTGCATGTTTCCCTTAGAGGGTAATGTCACCCATTTGCATGTTTATCATACCCTTGGTGTTGGTCACCAACCTAGGACCTGTTAAAGGTGGGACTCAGGTAGTCACCATCTCTCTCCCCTCATTGTATTATCTTTGTGGGTAGGGAGTCGTGATAGTGGTCATGGGTCATAACATGACTGATATTCTATTTTGTAAAATTCCCTCCACATGACCATAGAGTTTTCTTCCTCCTTGGTGAGGGGTTCTTCGACCTGATCCAACCATAAAGGTCATTTCTTCACTACTTTTTCAAGAAGAGTAGGATCATTAAGAACGTCCCCAGTCACATCAAAGGGTGCACAATCTAGGGGAGGTGCATATGGTAATTATCACCCCAAATCACCCATTGATTGGGATGAGACACCACTTATCAGTGATGAGGTGCTTGGTGTAACTAACCTCAGTATCTCAAGTGTCTCTTGATTTGAGGGAAACCTTAAAGTAACATCAACACTGGGAGGAACTTCATGTGAAGAATATGCGGCATTGTGAGGAGGGCCTTCACAATGAGCACCATGGGGAGGACCTTCATGGTTGATTCTTGATTCTCCATCATGGGGAGGACCTCCATTCTAGCTCAATGTTCTGTTGTAGGGAGGACCTTTGTGACATATTCTCTGGTTTATTGGTTTCCTTCATGGGGAGGGCCTTTCTATCAATTTATTTTGTCATAGGGAGGGCCTCCACAACATATACATCGTGGAGGACCTTAAAAGGTGTTGGCTGCCACAGGGAGGACCAATGTGGTTAGTGATTGTTGATGAGTTGCCAAGGGGAGGGCCTCCTGACCATCCAGTCTTCATTTTGTGGGGAGGACCTCTACAATTGGGGTCACGAGAAGGAACTTCGTGATCGGTCTTCAAATTGTTGTGGGCAAAACCTCTATGATGAGTGCTTTGGGGAGGACCTCTAAAGATTCCTAGTTTCATTTGACCATAAGGAGGACCTTCATGGCTGATGATCTTTTATATGCTACCGTGAGGAGGACCTTCGTGGTTGATATGTTCAGTGTTGCGTGGAGGACATCTACAACAATTATTATAAGGAGGACCTCCAAGGTTATTGATCATGGTATTGTGGGGATGGCCTTTACTGAAAATGCTCTAGAGAGGACCTCCAAAGTTTTTGATTATGTTGCTTCAAGGAGGACCTTCATAGAAAATTGTCTGGGGAGGACCTATAGAGTTGTTTATTATGGCATTGTGGGGAGGACCTTCACAAAGGACGCTATGAGAAGTACATCCAAAGTTATTGATTATGGAATTGTGGGAAGGTCCATCGTAGCAAACACTCTAGGGAGGACCTTTGGAGTTGTTGATTATAGCACTTTGGGGAGGACTTGTTGTAATAGTGGGTACCCTAGACCCAACCATGTAGTAATTTTGGTTACCATATCATGTGTACAGTTAGATATGCATGATGTATTCTTACCATTATAGTGTATAAATTTCTGCATCCACTATTTAATAGTAATTTCCATAGATTATTTTTCGTATCAAAAGGTTATAGCAGATCTTAGGCTATAATGAGAATCTCGAGATATACTGATATTAATCTTAAACAAAGGTCATATGGTCTAGATACATCTTACTAACCGAACATAGTAGATGTTTGACTATCAGGTATTGAGACTCATAAGCATTGAGACTTCCTCTCATGGACTTCGCACTTGGTGATCTCTAGTAGTGAGATCATGAGAATAGACATTCCAATAGGAACCCCACATGTTTTGGGTGTCATTGGTTATTCTTATCTATATACATGTGTATTGGTCTCCTGACTTTAGATCATTACCAATTTGTGTTATTTGATCTCGTACTTTGATGCAAGGCAAAAACCATGATAATGAAATCGTGGTGAGGTAGCTTGTGTTGGGTGCGTCATTGGTGGTATGACATTGGTTGAATGGTCAAGAAAAAATTTGTTTCTTCCAGGTTAAGGAAGTAATATATATCAGGACATGTTGATAATGATAGTAATACCTTCATAATACCATGGTCATGGTAGTCGAGGGTAAATCTGTCCAGTTAGATCAATAAATAATAAAGCAAGAAAAGAGTGATGACATGGGTGTGCATCATACTTTATGAGATGTTATATTACACAGTGCATGTCCGTAGGTTGGTTACTGCTGATATGACTATCCTTTTCTCTTTAGGGGTCATGATGGGTTGCTAGATCTCGCTCTTGGTCTATGAATAGTACTCACTACTATCGAGATAAAGGGACTAGAGGGTCACACACTATAATGCATTCGAAAGTCTTAACTATTATAGTGAATACGAGTTTTAGATATAGTGGGCCCCACCACTAGGGTTTGAGTTTTTTCCAAGTACGATCATCAAAGGAATAAATAAATTCACATTATTCAAGTTAAGAATAATTGACATTAAATTTATTTATTAAATGTATTTATAAGTTTTAAAGTAAATACATGAAAAATATTAATTGAACGAATATTAATTTAAAATATTTAAGGTGCATTTAATATTTTTGAGAATGATGAGTCAAGTTAATGACTCAGGTATTATCATGTAATATATTTATTATGTTATAGTAAAGTGATGACAATATTTGTGACTCATTACATTGGTCATAATATGTCGTTTATAGTGTGTTGATTATTCGGGGGTTGGAGAGGCAATGCAGAATAATCACCTAAAACTCTATAAATAGAAGAGAGGGATTTTTTATATACTATTCACAACCACTCTCTCACCTCATATCTCTTTCGCACTCTAGATAGATATTCTCTGGATCCAAGAGTTCGGACTGAGCTTCTTCTCATGTATCGCAAGTAAGACGATGTGGCAATCGTCGGAGCATCGAAGGTGTTGTCGGAATTCTGTGCTAGCACCCGAATTTCGATGGTCGCTGCTCCCATGAATTTTTAAGCGTATGTGGACGATCTAGATGAATTCGGCTTTGAATTCTTTGAGCAGTGATCACCAACAATGAGCAAACGTTGAACGCAACTTCAGATCTAAACCAGGTATTTTATGGTTTTAATTTTGTGCTTAATCTTCTTCACACGAGATCCTCGGCTAATACTGGACAACGATTCTCCGAAGTTGACGAGTTCATGTCGATCGCAGGTGAAATTTTTTAAAAATCCATTTTTGGGGCTTCCTCTGCGTGCCTAGTACCTTCAATTTATATCAGAGCAACGCGTGAAGTTTTTTAATCCAAGCAAAAAAATTAAATTTTTATTAAATTTAACAAAGGACATTATTTCGGTCACAACGCCGGTAATTGAATCCGAGATCAGATGGCCAAGTTACACTCACCTAAAGTTTTTAACACGGATTGAACTATTATTAATAGGTATTTATTTTCAAAGAACATGCATATATTGTATGTTAAATTTATACCCAAAACATCGACGTGAGAATAGTGTTTTCCAAGGAGTTTTTTTAAAAAGTAGGGCTTGGTGTGGACTTCTTTCGGACAAAATAAATGGGGTGGGTAGACTTTGGAAAAACTTTCTTAAAAAAAAACAAATTTTGCATGGGGTGGGACCTAGATGTCTTTCGATGTTCGAGCCGACCCGCAGCCCGGCCTGGTCGCCTGGGTACAGCATCGCTCTGGTGCTCTCGAGGTCGCCTCGACCCCAGATGGCCAGCCCTCCTTCATCGCGGCAGGGGCTCCGAGCACCTGTGCCCTCCTACTTCTAGCGACCACCAGGACGCCCTCTCCTCACTGCCGGAATGACGCGCCGGCCTCCCTGGATCCCGACCCTCCCTGGTGCGGCGCTCCTTTGTTCAGTAATCGTGACCCCACCAATCGCCGCCTTTGTCCCCCCCTTTAGGTGAGCTCGCCGCCGCGCACCTCCTAGCTGGCACCCGTGCCTCCACCGCCATCGCCTGATTCCACCACCACTAGGTCGCCAGATCCAGTGCCGCTTGTCCTGCTGTGCGTCGTAAATCAGGTCGTCGCCGGTGCTTCGGCCGGCCGGACCTCCCTACTACCTCGCGACCAACCACACAGCTCACCCCGGACCGGCCCCTTTCTCCGCGGCGGACCACCCGTGACTCCCTTTTGGTGAGCCGCTCCCCGGACTGACCTCCCCTCCGCTTGTCTATCCAGCCGACTCCCATATGGACAGCGAGCCTACCACCGGTGAAGCTTTTGAGGCCAGATCTACCGTCGCAATTCCAGCAGGTATCCCTACTTTCAACCAAACGGAGGTAATCCTCTGTTAGGGTTTGGTTAGACCCAGTCTACCCTGAAACAAGTTGTGGGTGGGTCGGGCCAACCCGAAACGGGTCTGGGCGGACATGCTTGGTCCAGAACAGCTCTGCTTGAGATCTGCATGGCCTGAAATGGATCTACGTGGGTTCAGCCCGACCCCCACAGGCCTTGTTCGGGATTTTTGGGGTTTTATTAATTTTATAATAAAAAATTAATCTAAGTAGTTAATTTAATTTTGGTTTTATATTAAATTAATAAAATATTAATTTTTGGTTTAAAATTAGTATTATGGGATAAGTTAATTTAATTTTGGAGTTAAATTAAATTAATTAATTAATTTAATTTTTGGTTTTAAAATTAAATTAATTAATGGGACCGAACAAAGAGATTTGTCTAATTAAAAATTAGAGTGAGTTTTTAATTCAATAAAACGCCCTCAGAAATTATTTAATGCAAGTTTATTTTTTATTCTACATTTATTTTAATACGCAAGTTTAAAACGTATTAGACTGATCATAATCCATTGACCGACCAATTTATGTCTAATGCATGTTTGTTTAATTAATTAATTTATTTAATTATTGCAATGCATGGTTTGTAATGATTAGTTAATAAAAGATGATCTGCATATCGTCTAAGTGTCATTATATGTATAAGGGTTAGTGTGTCCATTTCTCAGATGTATTTTTTTGCTTCTGGGTTTCCTTCGCCTGCGAGTGAGTATTGTTGTATAATGACGAAGACAATCAGTAACGTACTTCGTGCCAAGTTATAGCGTTGTACCATACAGGAGTCGCAAGAGACATGGCTCAAGGTATATCCCCTAAGGTCTAGGTTGGTCCATTATTCAACTATTCTCGTGATCACGTTGTCATTTTATTTTTGCATGGTTTTATTATTTTTTGTATGTGTAGTTTATGCGTGAACACATAGAATAATAAACAAGCATGCAAGATAAAATGAACAAATGACGTGATGAATATTTTCTATTGCATGGTCTGTTGTGAGTGTGATCACATAATACATGCTTATGAAATAGAAAATGATCTCTTTTGTCACTTAAAAACAAATAAAACTCTTAAAGAAATATTAAGTCGTAACCACCTTCCATCATTCGACTTTGAACAAAACTGGGTGTTCGGGGTGTTCATCATGTAACATCTCATTTCTGATCTGACAGGCACGTCTTTAACCTTATAGTGGGGTTTCCTTTTCATTGGATGGGTAGGGTTGAGATAAATTGGGAGGATATCTATAATGGTGAAGTCAGATATTTTTTGGACTCTCAGCTTTAACCAACTTTTTTCTGTAGGTTTCTGAAGGGTTACACGTCATGTAACAAGGTTATACGTTATGTAAAGGTTTTGTGTACAAGTCATGAATGGAATCACGTTGTGAAGGGTACACACCGTGAATGATTTACAGATCGGTTTTTAAATCGGAGCATCGGTTTTTAATGCGATGCGACGCGTTTTTTAGTGGTTATGGAAATTAAAGGTTTCATGACATGTATTGGTATAACACATCGTGTAATACCCTGACTGTGGTTTTTAAACAGGTAGTGTGGTTGGTTTGTTCCTTTTGGCTCCTCTCTAGTTTTATCTCCCTCAACCCAAAGTCTTCCCCAGGTGATCTTGGAGCCTTCCAACCCTTCTGGATCCTCTTGTTTGGTGTTCGATCGTCGTGGCGCTTGCGGTGTGATTCTCAGGTATGCGTTCTCTCTTATTCTCCATCTTTCTCTCTTTCTCGTCCTTTGGGGTTTCAATAGATCATCCTGAAATTGATGGATCTATGTCCCATTGTGTTAGATATCGCCTCTAGGTTGTGCTTCGAGGTCTTCTACACCCTCGTTTTCGTTGACAGGTGTCGTTACGAGTGTAGTTTTTGGGAAAAAAATAGGTGGTTCCGTCCCAATTAGCCAAATTGATTAACCCTAAATTGCTTGATTTATTTCAACTGTTGAATTAAATTCAATTTCTCAAACTTGCTTTCAATTGATTTGATAAAATCTAATTCCAATGAATTGAGATATTTGAAAATGGTTTTGGCATGAAAAATGGGAAAACCTCCAATTCCATTGAATTTGTGTGCGTTTATGGAAATTAATTGGTTAACTTAAATTGTTTAATTTAAATTATGAATTTGATGGAAATTATTTCAATTAAATTATTGAATTTAATTGTGGGAATGAATTGTGAAATGGATGGAATTGGTTTTGAATGGATTGAAACTTATGAAAATGACTTAAAAGGATTTGATAGAAAATCAGCGGTTTTATCTTGTTAAAGAGGCATGTTTTTTTTATTAAAAAACGTTTTGTTTTTAAATGAAAAATTGGAATTGGAATGGAAGAATTGGATTTAATTGTATTTTAAGCAGTCTTAAAATAAATTGTCCATCATTGATTGTGGAAGATCACATGCAAGCCTTATGTAGTTGGTGAGTTATTTGGACACACTCTACGCTATTACAATGTTTTAAAACATACATCCAGCAGGTCACATCCCTGATGGGATGGTGATGAGTCGCCTTTGGCCAATGTCAGAGGGATGTGTACACATATTGATGAGATCACTTGGAGAGTGTGGAGTCCAATAGCCGGAAATACTATCGTACCTTTTGGAAGATGACCATGTTGCTCTCTTGTTTTATATTTGAGATATTAATTTATACCAATGTTGGCTGAACTGCTTTACATGCCTTCTGAATTTATATAAGCTGTTTTATATAAATGTTTTATTTAAGCCATTGTTTTAGAAATATTCTATCATTTGTAAATCCTTTTCTTAAAGTATTTTTCCATCATTTGAACTGTGTATCATGATTTGTTTAAATATGCTTTAAATGTCAAACCTGTTTATTTTAAAATTGAAAGCATTCCTTTGGTTAATCTATTACTGAAATCTGTTATGAAATCCTTGGTGAGACCCTACTGAGTTTTTTAGCTCACACCCTACCTGTGTCTTCGGGTGTTTGTAGATTATCTTCTTCCAAGTTCGAGCAAAGGGAAATGATCTCTTGGAGGTGGATCCAACTATTGAACCTTGGTGGTGGTGAGTTGTGTCCTTAGGGACTTGGGCTGTTTTTCTGTCTTAGGACTTGGTCTTTTTCTTGTCTTAGTACTTGGGTTGTAGTACTTTGGGATTTTTATGCCTTGTTGTATTCTGGTACATTACTCTCAGTGGAGTTTCTTTTGATTCTGCTATGTTTTGTGGAATTTTTTTTCCCATTTTCATGTTGTATGATCTCAGGTGCTAGTTGCCAACCCGTGGGAATGGGAACGCCATTCAGGCTATGTCAGAGTTGGCTCGGTTATCGGTTTACCAGGGTACCCTGACTAGTTCATGACAAAGTGGTATCAAAGGCAGGTAACACTTTTTTCTTAAAGTCAGCATGCATTTGTGAAATCTTGTTTGGACTTAGGAGGTAGTTGCGATTGAGTGTCTTGTCATCTCCCACCACAATGAACCTTAAGTCACTAGGGGTGGTTAAGGAAAGACAACTTGTGGTTTCGATCTAGTCTTTTCCCTATTCTGATTTGGACCGAGTGAAATCCAAATCTTGTTTGTTCCATCTGTTGGGAATATTTTCTCTTGTTTCTCAGTTTGAGTGTTAATCCAATATCTGCGCCTTATTGTCTTTTGATGTTGTGTGGCATCATGCCTCCGAAAAGATGTGCAAATCGAATCCAAGAAGAGGTTTATGCTGAACCTCAGCTAGAAAATCCTGTTGTAGACCCGAATCTGGTTGAGGTGATTGTGTGTAAAGTCCAAGCTCTGGGACAAGCACCACCTCTAGTTCCCATTCAGGCTTCAAATATGGATCCTCATGGGGATGTTCTTCAAAATCATTCTCAAGAGTTCATTCGCCAGAAACCACCAATTTTTAAAGGATCCATTAACCCCTAGCATGCCGAGGAATGGTTGGGCAAGATTGAACGTCCGTTTGAGTTCTTGGAGACCCCGTGCATGATCAAGGTGAATTGTGCCACCTTCGTGTTGGAAGGACCAAGTAGTAGATGGTGGGATATGATGGTGAAGGAAAGGAAACACGAGGGCTTAGAATGAAAAGACTTCAAGGTTCTTTTCACTGATAAGTTCTATCTAGATTCAACAAAGATGTGGAGTTTTTCAAGCTTGAACAGGCCGACAAAACCGTGACTGAATATTCAAATCGCTTTTCTGAATCAGTGCAGTTTGCTCCTGAGATTGTATCTAATGAGAGGATGAAGGCTCGACGGTTCGAGTTGGGACTTCAATCAAATATTTGTTCCTAGGTTTTCTTGCTGAAGCTACCCACTTATGTTGATGTGCTGGATAGGGAAATAAATGATGGTCGAGATGGACCTGACTGGAAAGTCAGGGTTATCAGGAGTTTCTTTCCCTCCTAGTGGTAGCATGAGTTCCTTAAAGGGAAAACGGAAGCATGATGATTCTCGTGGCAATTCTCGACGATAGAGTCATTTCAGACCTCCTACAGTGCCAGGAGGAAGTCCTTTGATTTGCTATTAGTGTGGAAAGCTAGGACATTCTAAGAGGGTTTACACTGAGGCACCTAAGAACTGTAGCTCTTGCGGATGTTCATGGCACTTACAGAGATTCTGACATAACTTTTCTACTATGCGTAGTGGAATAGGATCATCAGCTCCTCCTAAAACTATGGGGAAATCAAATGTTTCACGTAAAAAATGGTTCCAGGCACAAACATCCGAAATGAAGCTACTTCACGCAATGGAAGAGTCTCTAGAGGAAGCAGACACAGGTCCAACAACTGTGAGAGGTACCATTACTATAGCATCGTCATTAGTGACTGCTCTTTTTGATACTGGTGCATCTCACATGTTTATTTCAACCCATACTATTAATCTACTAAATCTTCCTATGGATCTTTTATCTTGTGCAATGGATATTACTACACCCCTTGGCAAGAAGAGAGAGCAGGGTCTCCATAGTCCTGCTTGTGTCTTCTCTCTATCAAATGTTGAGTTGGTTTGGAGTTTTCTGGTCCTCAACATGAAATCTATTGACATCATATTCAAGATGGATTGGCTCATCGCTAATAAAGCTTGGATTGATTATTATTTTCGGCGGGTCTACTTTATCTAGAGTTGGGGAAAGTAATATCAGTGCTTGCTTTTGATTTGGAGCGGGAATCTTTGAGCGATGATCTCCCTCCAGTCATCGTCGAGTTTCTCGACATGTTTCCCTCAAATTTCTATGGTTTGCCATCGGTAAGGGAAGTTGAGTTTTCCATTGACTCAATGTCTAGTACTCAACCAGTTTCAATTCCCTCTTACCGTATGACACTAGCTGAATTGAAGGAGCTGAATTCCCAGTTGGAAAATCTTCTTGAGAAAGGCTTTATACGCCCGAGTGTGTCACTTTGGGCGACACCGGTTCTCTTCGCCATGAAAGATGATGGTTTTTTTCACTTATGTGTTGATTATCAAAAGATCAATCGAGTTATGATAAAGAACAAGTATTTGTTGCCATGGATTGATTATCAAGTTTGATCAGTTGAAAGGGGTGAAGTGGTTTTCAAAGATCGACCTTCGATTTGGTTAACATCAGTTGAGGATAAATGAATCTGACATTCAGAAAACCTTCTTTCGGAGCAAGCACGATCATTATGAGTACCTTGTTATACCCTTTGGTCTGAAAAATTCTCCTGCAGTTTTCATGACTTTGATGAATAGGATCTTCCATGAGTATCTGGATACCTTTGTGGATGACATCCTCGTTTACTCTAAATCTGAGAAGGATCATGTGCATCATCTGAGAACAATTCTGAATCTGGTGAGAAATCGATGACTTTATGCCAAGCTTTCAAAATGTGATTTCTATATTCAGGAAGTGAAATTCTTGGGACACGTGGTGTCGAAACAAGGAATATCAGTTGATCCTGGGAAGGTAAAGGTTGTTGACTTGGGAGTAACCGCGTAATGTCTTTGAGATTCGAAGCTTCTTGGGATTAGCCGAATATTACCATAGGTTCATGAAAGAATTCTCGAAGTTGGCTTCTCTAGTGATTGCTCTAACTCGGAAGGGTGTGAAGTTTTCTTGGAATGAGAAATGTCAGGGTTCTTTTCTTGAGATAAAACGTCTTTTGACTATTGCACCAATGTTGACTCTTCCAGAAGGTGGGCAGGGCTATGTGGTCTTTCGTGATGCATTAGGTTTAGGCTTGGGTTGCGTTCTTATACAAGGCGACCATGTAGTAGCTTATGGATCTCATCAGCTTAGACCACATGAGAAGAATTGTCCTACCCATGACCTTGAACTTGCAACTATGATGCACGCACTTTAGAGTTGGCGGAACTACCTTTTTGGAGAAAGGTTTATTGTGTATTTAGACCACAAAATCTTGAGTTATATCTTCTCTAAAAAAGATTTGAATCTTCACCAGAGGCGTTGGGTGGAGTACCTGCAATCTTTCGACTTTGACGTTGCATATACCCCAGGGAAAGTGAATGTCGTTACTGATGAGTTGATCAGGAAGATTCCAACCCATGCAGTTAAAGAATCTTCATAAGAGTGGAATTTGATGGATCTTTTTGCACAATTGCATATTGGAGTTCAGGAGAAGTGGACTAAAGCTTCTTTAGCTAGCGTTTAGTTGACATCCGCTATTCTCAAGATAATTCTTCAGGATCAAGAGCTTGATAATGAATTCCATAGCATTAGAGACTCTCTTTATGGTGGGGAGATAAATGTCCAGTGGTTGTTCTCCAAAGAGGGTGTTCTATGCTATCGGGATTTCTTCGTTGTGTTGTTAGCAGCAAGAAAGGCTGTAATGGGGGATTGTCATAATTCCCAGTGGGTTGTGCCTAGGAACCACTAAGATTTTTTATGATAGGCGGCGGTAGTTTTGGTGGCCCAGTATAAGACGGGGCATTGCTGAGTTTGTTTCTTATTGTTATACATGCCAACAGGTGAAAGCCGAGCACCAGAAACCTTCATGTTTACTTCAGCCACTTCTAGTCCCTACTTGGAAGTGAGATGAAATCTCTATGGATTTTGTGGTTAGGTTTCCTCATACCTAGAGAAAGAAGAATGTTATTTGGGTTGTGATCGATAGGCTGGCCAAGTCAGCGCACTTCATACCCATTCAAGATACAAACAAAAGTTGAGGAGTTGGGAAATCTCTACATGAAATAGATTGTCCGTTTTCACGGAGTTCCATCTATTATAGTCTCCGATAGGGATCCTCGGTTCACTTCTCGCTTTTAGAGAGGCCTTCGAGAGGCATTGGGATCTCAGGTTCGTTTGAGCATGGCCTACCATCCACATTCGAATGGACAAACATAGAGAGCTATACAGATTTTTGAGGATATGCTTCATGTTTGTGTTATCGACTTCGGTGGGGCTTGGGATGACCATTTGGGGTTGGTTGAGTTTTCTTATAACAATAGTTATCAGTACACGGTCAGAATGACACCTTTTGAGGCCTTGTATGGTGGGTCTTGTAAATATTTGTTGTGTTGGTCACAGATTGGTGAAAGTTCCTTGATTTGACCAAGTTTGGTGCAAGAGATGACAACAAAGTTTCAGTTAATTCATCAGAAAATGTTGACAACATAGAGTTGATATAAGTCTTATGTTGATCGTCGTCGTAGACCTTTAGAGTTCTCAGTTGGTGACCAGGTGTTCTTGAAAGTTTCACCCTGGTTGGGTCATCGACGGCTTGGGAGGCAAGTGAAGCTCACTCCATGTTTTGTGGGACCTTTTGAGGTTGTCGAGCAGGTGGGGAAAGTTGCTTATCATTTATCACTTACACCGCAGCTGACGTCGATACATAACATATTCCATGTATCGCAGCTAAGAAAGTATCTCTCTAATCGATCTCACATTTTGAGCTTGAGTGACCTTGATATTGAATTTGATTTATCTTTGACTGAGCGACCAGTCAGGATAGTTGATTATGAGAGCAAGGTACTTTGTGAGAGGACGATACCTTTGGTTCGTGTGCTATGGCAGCATGGTTCGGATAATCATGAGACATGGGAATGTGAGGCACTGATGAGAGAGCTGTGACATCATCTTTTTGTCATGGAAGCTTCTTCGTAGGCTTTCTGGAGATAAAAAGTTCTTATGGTGGGGAGGTTGTAACATCCCGTTACCGATCTAACAGGTACATCTTTAACCTTGTCATGGTTTTTCCTTTTCGTTGGCTGGGTGGGGTTAAGAATAAATTGGAAGGATACCTATAATGGTGAATTCATAGATTTGTTGGACTCAGCTTTAACCAACTTTTTTATGCAGGTTGTCGAAGGGTTACACATCGTGTAACAAGGTTACACGTCATGTAAAGGTTTTGTGTACAAGTCATGAAATGCTTCACACTGTGAAGGGTACACATCATGAAGAGTCTTTACATGTCGTGAATGATTTACATATTAGTTTTTAAATTGGAGCATCAGTTTTTAATGTGAGGCGACGCGTTTTTCGACGGTTACGAAAATTAAAGGCTTCACGACGTGTATTGGTATTACACATCATGTAATACCCCCGACTGCGGTTTTTAAACAGGCAGTGTGGCTGGTCTGTTCCTTTTGGATCCTCTACAGTTTCATCTTTCTTAACCCAAATCCTTCCCCAAGCGATCTTGGAGCCTTCCAACCCTTCCGGATCCTCTCGTTTGGCGTTCGATCATCGTGGCGCTTGCGGTGTGATTCCTGGGTAAGCATTCTCTCTTGTTCTTTGTCTTTCTCTCTTTCTCATCCTTTGGGATTTCAATAGATCATCCTGAAATTGATGGCTCTATGTCCCGTTGTGTTAGATATCTCCTCTAGGTTGTGCTTCGAGGTCTTCTACACCCTCATTCTCGTTGACGGGTGCTATTGCGAGTGTTGTTTTCAGAAAAATGGCAGGTGGTTCCGTCCTAATTAGCCAAATTGATTAACCTTGAATTGCTTGATTTATTTCAACTGTTGAATTAAATTCAATTTCTTTAACTTTCTTTCAATTGACTTGATAAAATCCAATTCTAGTAAATTGGGAGATTTGGAAATGGTTTTGACATGAAAAATGAGAAAACCTCCAATTCCATTGAATTAGGGTGTGTTTATAGAAATTGGGTGACTTAAATTGTTTAATTTAAATTGTGGATTTGATGAAAATGATTTCAATTAAATTATTGAATTTATTTGTGAGAATGAATTGTGAAATGGATGAAATTGGTTTTGAATGAATTTCAAACTTGTGAAAATGGATTAAAAGAATTTGATAGAAACTCAGTGGTTTTATCTTGTTAAAGAGGCTTTTTTTTAATTAAAATCCGTTTTGGTTTTAAATGAAAAATTGGCATTGAAATGTAAGAATGAGATTTAATTGTATTTTAAGCAAACTTAAAATAAATTGTCCATCATTGATTGTGTAAGATCACATGTACGCCTTAGGCAGTTGGTGAGTAATTTGGACACACTCTACGCTATTACAACGTTCTAAAACATACATGCAACATGTCACATCCCCGATGGGATGGTGATGAGTCACATTTGGTCAGTGTTAGAGGAATGTGTGTATACACATATTGCTGAGATCACTTAGAGAGTGCAAAGTCTTATAGCCGAAAATATTATCGTATCTTTTGGTAGATGACCATATTGCTCGCTTGTTTTATATTTGAGATATAAATGTATGTCAATACTGTTTAAACTGATTTACATGCCTTTTGAATTTATATAAACTATTTTATATAAATTTTTTATTTAAGCCATTATTTTAGAATTTTTTTATCATTTGTAAAGTCTTTGCTTAAAGTATTTTTTCATCATTTGAACTGTGTAACATGATTTGTTTAAATACGATTTAAATGTATTTTATAATTGAAAACATTCCTTCGGTTAATCTATTATTGACATCTGTTATGGAATCCTTGGTGAGACCCTGATGAGATTTTTAGCTCACACCCTACTTGTGCCTTTGGGTGTTTGTAGATTATCTTCTTCCAGGTTCGAGTAAAGTGAAATGATCTCTTGGAGTTGAATCCATCTATTAAACCTTGGTCGTGGTGAGTTGTGTCCTTAGGGAATTGAGCTGTTTTTCCTGTCTTAGTACTTGAGTTGTAGTACTTTGGGCTTTTTATGCCTCTTATTGTATTATGGTACATTACTTCCAGTGGAGTTTCTTTTGATATGCATACTGTCATGTTTATTTTGTTTCCACTACATTTTGTGGCAAATTCGTTCCCACTTTCATGTTGTATGATGTTAAGTGCTAGTCTTCAACTAGTGGGGATCGAGAACGCCCTTTGGTCTATATGAGAGGGTTGGCTCGGTTATCGGGTTACCAGGGTACTCGGGCTGGTTTGTGACACGTAATGCTAAAGCTGAGGGTGCCTCTTACTATCGGGGGGGTTCTTATGAGAGTGGTGAGTTGACTTAACTAAAGTGGTAGTAAGGATTAACCAAAGTTAACTTTCTATCATTTTAGAGGAAAATGTTGAGTAAATCAAGTTATGATTTTAGAATCAGGGACTTCACTCAATAGATCAAGCAACCGCGAGTTAATGTGGTTGGTCAGTCAAATGCCTACCTTGAACCCTCCAAGTAGTGGCATAACCAAAGCATATAGACTATGAGGGGATGTTCAGGGATCCTTGCCACTAGAATACTCAAACAATAGAGTATTTCAATTCTAGCACAAAGGGTTCCTAGAATTCGATAAAATAGTAGGAGAAATTTAATAATTTAATTAATTAATCAAAATATCTAAACTGGTAATCAAGATAAAAAGTAAAATTTTGCTAAAATTTATTTATGTAGAGAATGGAAAGTTATACCACAAGAAATACTGCAATAAATAATGGATTAAGTAAATGTCCACACTGACACGAGTATCCAACGGTGGTATAGACGCTTGTGCAAGATACTACAATATTGAAAACTCAAGGTGCTAGTGTCCTCAATACCTGTTAAACTAGCTCAAGAAGCGAGGATGTAAAATTGGTTACAGGAGACTCATGTATAAAGCATATGATGGTTATGTTATAATACTATCATCAACGTCCGATGTTAGTTGCGGTCATTACAGCAAGACATCGATGATATAACATGTAGTCTCATCTCCATGTAGTTTGTGAGGAGAAAGTGAAGCACAAATATGAATAAGGTGATGATTACACCGGCATGTGTGAATTGAAAGATAAATCATGATCTTTCAATGGAACTCTTTTTCATATCATTTTCACCTATTTACTCTAGTTTCGTTTTAGGCTGCAAAATGAATAAAATTAACGCTTTATTGCCTTTAAAGGTAAGGTTCGCCAAGTAAATAAGAATAGAAAAGAAAGTTTCATCTTTAAATCTTAAGACAAACAAATTGAAAGGCAAGGTAAAAAGGTCAGTGGCAAGTGACACGCCAAGGGCATATTCGTAACGTCCTTCAATGCATTGAGGTTGGATATTAACAGGAGGTTATTTTCTTTGCATATCATGAAATAAAACAATGAAGTTTAAATACAATAAACTGAATCAGTGAAGCAAGTACCCGCTTTTTATTCCGGTATATTCATCAATATAAAAGTAATGTTTCAATCTTACTTATTGGTTATTAAATACATTATGTCTTTTACATGTGTATTCAAATATAATAACCAAGAAAGTATAGAAACATTATTAGAAGTCAGGTGTATTCTCCAAGTGGCTGAGAAAGGGTGATTCCTAAGTCAGTGGTGAGAAGTACACTCTTTACTGCCAAGTGAATGATTCTTGTAAAAATATTATTGAGTATTACCAAAAATATTATTGAGTATTACCAAAGTGACATTATTTCAGGTACCAGAATGAATGTTGTTTTTGGTGTTGAATATTCAACCAATAGTTTAGTAATACATGAATCATAGGCAATGCCTGAAATGTAAGACTCATATACCCATTTGTGACAAGATGATCTTTGTCAAGAAAAACTAAAAGTAGACGTTTAGGGTATAATCAGTTTGGTATTTAGGCTCGGTAAAGCTAAAAACCTTGGGTATTATCAATGTCTTTAGTTTGAACAAAGAAAGCTTTAGAAATAAAGGTTAGCCACAAGGCTTTTCGAGTTAGTTCAACAAGTGAGCATGAACTATTCCAGGGGAAAGCTAGTGGTAAACATACTTCTTTAGATTTCTTTAAGTCATTAAGGAATGGTAAAGTGAAGTATGAGATATGCATGGTCATAAGATAAGAGTTGCTTCGGGCCAGCATGCCAAAGAATATCTTGACTAACAATCATTGATCAACAAAATGTAGTATGGAGTAATTCCTAAGCGCACATTACCTTATCTACATCACGACATTGATTTTAATAAGGAGGATCGATGATGAAGTCTTACATGTTAACATTGATCAACAAAATGTAGTGTGGAGCAATTCCTAAACGCACATTTTATACATCATAGTTATGATGTAAGGAGTATCAATGTTGCATCTTGCTAGAACTTCCATTATATTTCATGATGTTCTTCGCAAATAACATCGATATCCCATAACCATATGCCAACTATAATGACAAATGGATATCAAATGAGTCATAGTATGATGAAAATTCATTATGTCATAAGACATGTGTTTAGATGCAAAGAGTTTCTTAGTATATAAACAAACTTGCATCAAGCTAAACACATTGTGCATCTAAGTAATTATCCTAACAATTTCTTAGGATATTACATAAATCCCTAAGATATAAAAGTGATAATCAAGTGATAGACTACATTTCTATATAAGGTTTCGCATCTCTATTAGAGATAGTGGGAGCAAGATTGACTTGTGTTTAGCCAATGCCATAGATGCACATGTAGATGGCATGAGAACTAGTTCTACAAGCACATGTGGAACATGAATGTTACAGAGACATGTACTGTGCAGGAAGGAAAAACCATGGTGATGGTTTTTGTATTCACCAGGGTTAGTGATAAATTATTCATTGGGAATAATAATTCCTACAAGCAGTATATGACAATTATCTATGATTGACAAGATCAACTAAAATTAAATAATGGATTTCATGTATCAAAGTGAAAAGGGGCTTATTATTATGAATACTATGGTAGGTATTCAAATGAGATTATACATGGATGGTACAAGTGCAGTACTAATAAGGCTTGATTGGTTATTCGAAGTCGTTATGCCTAAATCCATTAGAATTTTACTTGTCATAGCAAATTTCTACGATCATTATTGAGTATTGGATGTCATGACCACCAATCATGGAAGGTGTCTATTCGACGCAACCAAAAAGGGATGGTCACATCATAAAATGCTCATAAAAGTTGCAAGTTACTGAAATCTAGTTTAGGATTAGAGTAAACAATAAGATCATAGAATATTTATTTGAAATGAATCTTTTTCATGTGTCTACCAAAGGTTAGTGGGAGCGCCACTGTTTTCAAAGTAAAATATGTTCGGCAACACATGAAAAATAGATATTGGTCTAATAGTTAAGACCAAAATAAAATATATTCTTCAATGATTGACTTAAAGTAGGAGCCTAAGTTCTAGGGAACAGGATCTACTGAGGTAGATCTAAAGGTTGCTTAGACCTAGTTAATCATACATATAGTGACATGGTATTGAAAAATACAAGCTGAAACAATTCAAGAGGGAATTGTTTCTAATGTCATATGACATAATCTCTCTAGGTTGACATGCCCGGGGCATGTGAGGAGATTAACGTGGTGAGATGAAATGCATGCGCTTTAGTGATGGATCAATCACGTTTGTCATGATATGTACAAGAATTGATATTGTCAGGATATACTTTATAGTAGGAAAATATCAGTTATTTCCAGGAGAATTGTAAGTGAAACAGTCAGAACTATCTAATTGTATTTCGACAAGTACAAAAGATATGTACCTGGTAAGTGGAGATGAAAGGATACTAGTTTTCAAGGGACACAAAACTAGTCTTCCTTAGATCCATGGGATAAAATATCACAGTTAGGCTAAGGTGATGAGCGAGACTAGCTCATATAAGCTAGTGGTAGTCATACCTACAAATAGCAAGTACGTTGCAGCTTCTGGGGAAGCTAAGAAGTAGTTAAACGCAACAATTTGTTCAGGTTCTTGGAATCGCACCTAGTAAGTAAAGAAGTAGCATAATGTAAATTATGATATTCTTACAAACCAAGATGTCAAGTTATGATAGTGGACAAAAGGGATATACCTAGGGATACCATCTCTTGAGAAGTTTTACTCAATGAGATGAGGTCGTATATAGCAGAATAGCCACACAGCGAAAACGTGGTAGACCCAGCAACTAAAGTCCCATGATTTTGATCATGTGAGTGCTAACAAGGTTGGTTAGCAAGTTGACTCTAGTGTAAGTGGGAATGTTGTAATAGTGAGTGTCTTAGACCCAACTATGCAGAACTTTTGATTACCATATCATGTGTACACTTAGATATGCATGATGTATTCTTACCATTATAGTGTAGACATTTCTGCGTTCACTATTTAATGGTAATTTCCATGGATTATTTTTCGTATCAAAAAGTTATAGCAGATCTCAGACTATAATGAGAACCTTGAGATACAATGACATAAATCTTAAAGAAATGTCATATGGTCTAGATACATCTTACTGACTGGATGCTGTAGATATTTGACTATCAGGTGTTGGGGGTATAAGCATTGAGACTTCTTTTCATAGAGTTCGCACTTGCTGATCTCTAGTAGTGATATCATGAGAACAGACCCGCTAATAGAAACGTCACATGTTTTGGGTGTCATTGGTTGTTCCTATCTATGAACATGTGTATTGGTCTACTGACTTGAGATCATTACCAATGTGTGTCTTTTGATCGCGTACTTTGATGCAAGGAAAAAAACATGATAATGGAATCGTGGCGAGGTAGCTTGTGTTGGGTGCGTCATTAGTGGTATGACACTGGTTGAATGGTCAAGAAAGAATTTGTCGCTTCCAGGTTAATGAAGTAATATATCTTGGGCCATGTTGATAAGGATGACAGTACCTTCATAAGACCATAGTCATGACAGTCGAGGGTAAATATGTCCAGTTAGATCAACAAATAATAAAAAAAGAAAAGGGTGATGACATGAGTGTGCATCCTGTTTTATGAGATATTAATGACAAAGAGATTATATTACACAATGCGTGTTCGTAGGTTGGTTGTTGCTGTTGTGACTATCCTTTTCTCTTTAGGGGTCATGATGAGTTGTTAGATCCCACTCTTGTTCTATGGATAGTATTCACTACTATCGAGATAAAGGGCTTAGAGGGTCACATGCTATAGCGTATTCGAAAGTTTACCATATTCTGGTGAATATGAGTTTTGGACATGGTGAGTCCCACCACTGGGGTTTGGGTTTTGTCCAAGTATGATCATCAAATGAATAAATAAATTTATATTATTCAAGTTAAGAATAATTGACATTGAATTTATTTATTAAATATATTTACAAGTTTTAAAGTAAATACTTGAAAAATATTAATTGAATGAATATTAGTTTTAAATATTCAAGGTTCATTTAATATTTACGGGAACAATGAGTTGAGTTAATGACTCGGGTATTATCACGTAATATATTTATTATGTTACAGGAAAGTGATAATAATATTTATGACTTGTACAGTAGTCATGATATGTCGTTTATAGTGTGTTAATTATTTGGGGGCTGGAAAGGCAATACTGAATAATCTCTTAACACTCAATACATAGAGGAGAGGGATTTTCCATATACTATTCACAACCACTCTTCACAACCACTCTCTCTCCTCTTTTCTCGTCCACACTCTAGAGAGAGAGGTTCTGGATCCAGGATTTCGGATCGAGCTCTCTCATACATCGTAAGCAAGGTGATGTGGTGATTGTCAGAGCGTCGAAGGAGTCGTCGGAACTCTGTGCTAGCACCCGAATTTCAACAATTGACGCTCCAATAGATTTTGAAGCGCGTGTGAATGATCTAAAGGAATTCGGCTTTGGATTCTTCGAGTAGCGATCACCGACGAAGAGCAGACGTCGAGCGCAGCTTCGAATCTAATCAGGTATTTTGTTGTTTTAATTTTGTGCTTAATCTTCTTCACGCGAGATCCTTAGCTTATACCGGGCAGCGATTCACTGACGTCGATAAGTTCATGTCGATCGTCGGTGAATTTTTTTAAAAATCCATTTTGGGGGCTTCCGCTGCATGTCCGCTACCTTCAGGACTTTCACAATGAATACTCTAGGGATGACCTCCAAAGTTACTGATTATGGAGCTGTGGGGAGGACTTTTGCAGCGGATACTCTAGGGAGGACCTACATAGTTGCTGATTATAGCGTTGCAGGGAGGACCTTCGAAGCAGATGGGATCTCTAGAGTTGTGTGTCATGATACCTCAGGGAGGAGCTCTATGACCAGACACTTTTTTCTATTGGTTAAGAGTTGGCTAATTCTCATACCACTATCAAAATATGTCAATGAGCCTCAAAGATGTCAATGTCCACAAGGGTGTAGGATTGCTCCTGGATTGCAGATTTCCCTCAACGATCCCTCCTTCTGGATGTTCTCGTTCGGGTGATCAGGGTCAGAACCTCGATCATAATTGGGGTCACACAACTTAGGCAATGAACTTCATGAGTAGAGTCTTCTCAGTTGTCGCTGGTATATTCCAATGTGCTTCATGGGTGTGAATGAGAACATGGGTATACACCTACTCCTGAGCTTCGATAGCTAGTTTTCCCTGACGAGCCCTTCAACTAGGTGTCCTAGTTTGGACAACGGGGGATGGGATATTCAAGCCGACCTCCTCAATATATTCTTGAGGAGCTAGGGTCGTGTAGCGCAGACGACGACAATGATTGGTGGGAACCCTCCTAGGCGGCTCCCGAACAACGATGGGGATGTAATTGACATCCTCCCTCACGTCTATAAGGTAAGGGATACATGTGTTGCCATGCTCCGGGGACAGACTCCCAAAGCGATTGGATGTAGCCACAAGGGCCACTTGCGCCTCTGCTGCCAATCGTTGATAGGATGACAGGTGGGGCTTCATCTCCTGGAGGCTTTGCCTCCAAAGTCAATGTGGAGCCATTGAGGTGGTATTCTCACACCAATGCATTCACCAACCAGCGCTAGAGATGCTGGATTAGTGACAGAGACCGTCTAAGCTCAGGGCCACGTCTCGCAATGCCGGCGAGCCGTATGTCTAATGCATCAGTTGATGGTGCACAATCGATTAAGGTGTCATGCGGCTGCCACCAGCTTGTCCAGAAAGCTTGACATGCGAAGGTGCATTTAGTGATGCCATTTGGATGTGTCGGGAGATCCTGAGGGGAAACCACAAACAAGAAGCTTGTTGGTGCAACATCATAAGGAAAAGTGCATGGTCAACCAATCTCTATCACAGGTAAAGGATTTCGCGTTAGATTCACCATTTTTGTTGCCCCACACGTTCTATACTTGAGGGGATCGAAGGGAACTTTGGATTGTGCATTAGTTGAGGGGATCGAAGGTCGGCTCATCCCTTAAGAGATGTCATTGTCCGGTCTAGGACTCTCTTATAGATTTAAGACATATTCCTGAATTCATTCTCAGTAACGATACTGAAAACCTTGGTCATGAGAGTGATCAATCATTATGATGTATCGATGTGAACATTTATATGTATCAAAGGTTCTTCATCTTTCTTTTTAATAGTTGATTATACTGTGGTTTAAAACCACATCGTTGGGCACTACAGAATTTATTGCCATTCAGGGGGGCGATAGGTGTTATGGAATTGGAATCGGGCCCATGAGAGGGGCTTCCTACGTATCTCTATAAGGAGAATCAGAACCCACATAGTTCGATGTCGCTTAATGAGACACGTCGTACCTTTTGAGGTCATGTGACGAGGATCATTATATCGCCTTTTAAAGTCGTGAACCCATGACCAACGATGTGTCATTTAAGATCGTGTAACAAGGACCAATGATGCGCTTTTTTAAGATTGTGTGATCGGGATTAATGATGCACCTTTTAAGATCATGCGATTAGGACCATGATATCTTATAGTTTAAGTTCAAATGAATAGGCTCTCTTCCAAACAGTTTAACGTCATGCAGAATAGACTATATGCTATGCAGTTTAAGGTCATGCATCTAGGACTACTAGGTGAAAGGTGTCTATCAATGATTTGTGTGGGACTCATGCATGAACGACCCTTTCTGGTTCAACCTGGCAAATGACTCGGGTGAAGGAAGGTTCGGGGGGGCTTACACCAGAGTTGGAGGCCCATAATATTTATAGCCTCATGGGGATGAGATCGTCAATGAGGACATGGTCTTAAGATAAGAATTTTATGTGAGTGGGTAAAGTTTACCAAAGTCATGGTTTTTAAAGGCTGTTGATCAAAATGAGGTTACCCAAGCGTCCCTTTGTGAAGAAGCTACGCGGGTGTCCTTCGCGAAGGACCTCATAGGGGAGGCTCTATGAAGTTTTTATGTGGGGAAGGCATTACCGCGAAGGTCCTACACATGTCTCTTCCCCCTCCTCTAGCTTAAGACTCAAAAGTTGCATGAGGGAGTGTGTGGAAGGCTTTGCATGAGGGGAGAGTTTGCAAACATGGTGATTCATCTCTCAAACTTCATGCGGTGAAAGTGTGCCCTCTTGAATTGTGTGTTTAAGTATTTATAGGCTAGTTGTGTAACTATTTTTCCTCAGAATTGATGGAATCAACGTCACAAAGTACGCGACTACGAAGGATTGTTGGAATGGTGTAACCCGATCTTTTAATGAAGTTAGGTCAATTGATAGTTGGCCATACCGCACACCAAGCGGTAAATCTCGCGGTTCGGCCTCCGCAGTGAGATCGCTAGGAGTTGTAGGGGGCAGCGCGCCCCTGCACAGGGCCCCAGGGGTCGAAGGCTCCCTGCCCAAAATATTGGTCACTGTACTAGCTATGACTGACTGTAGCAGAGCTGACCAGACAACACCGTCAGGACACTATAACAGTGCGAACTTTGACATGATTATTATAGCATCTCTGACTTTGGAGATAGCGATATTGTAGCTCCACAGACTTCCAACCACTGGTCATTTTAGAGACAGCGGTATCGTTAGCACGCCCACAAAGCATCGACTAGTTCAATCTTAGGCGGCCACAAAGGATTTTCACCTCGTCTTTACAAAGCGACTCCCAATCGTGAAAATGTTATGGCATCAGCTTGTCACGACCCGCCCTCGGGGTCCGTGCCGTGACTACCCCAAGCCCGCCTTCCATAGGCCAGGGGCTGGCGACTAGCACCAAGGCGTAAATCCCAGTAAAAAGGGAAGGCATTGCCTTTGAAAAGTAACCAACACCACAGAGTAAGCAAGCGGAAAGTAAACACTAAACAAGCAGAGTACAACTGAAAGTGCAGAAAAGTAAATGGGCCAGAATACAAACCCAAACTGAAAGTAAAGTACAACTCGAAAAGGGAAAAACAGCAACTGTAAAGTAAAAGCCACTACTCCGAGCTGTCCACCGGAAATCCCACCTGAAGGGTGGGTACAGATAGCTCCTCTGCTCCTCGGGTCCCGCCGTCCGCTCCGTGCACGTCCCGCCCAGTGGTCCACCTCCGGGTACCGTCCCGCTCTACAAGCCTCAGCTAAGGTCAACGCTGTCCGTCGTCTGCAACCAACACAACGTAGTGCGGGCAAAGCCCGTGCAGGGGTGAGTATAAGCTACTCAGTAGGGACCCCGAGACCCCTGAAGGTCTCTCAAATCCACAAAGGATAAACCACGAAGAAAAGTACAATCACGAAGTAACAACCGACACTGCTTAGGTATATGCCCATACATATACCTAAGTCATCAATTCAAATACGCTCCAACCTCCGAGCCCAAGTACAACTCAGTCCACGCAGGAAAGTATACGTATTCCACAAAGGAAAGCAAAACATAATCCACACAGGATTGCACAACACAATCCACACAGGAAAGCAACAGGATTCAGCTCACACAGGTATACTTCTTCAAGGACGATAAAGATGATCACTGATCCATCTAAGTCGTCGGACCCACGAAGGATCGATAGGTAACTAACCCCCGCAGAAGACCCACACAGGATCGGGCTCACACAGAACCTGTAGGCGCTGGCTCACACAGAACCGCTGAGCGCAAGGACCCACACAGGATCGGGCTCACACAGAACCTGTAGCACTGATCCACGTAGGATCGCTGAGTGCTGTAGTCGTCGTCGTCGAATCCACACAGGATCTCTGTACTGTCGTCGTCGAATCCACACAGGATCTCTGTACTGTCGTCGTCGCAGTCACAGTAGCAGTCGTAGCAGTAGAACAGTCGCAGCCAGCACTAGGGTTCCCGCACACAGCTAGCTCGTTCGGAGGGTCCGCTCCACGAGCCGAGAGGCTGATACATCAACTGTCACAAAGACCAGAGTTGATGTATCCAAAAGTTCCGTACCGTCAACAGGAACTCAACGCAACAGACGGCGCGTCGATCGGACGCCCGGTCTGAGAGTTATTGGCATTTTCGTCTCCGGGGCCCGGTTGGTTTTTAAGGCAAAACCAACCCGACCGTACTCCACCTGCGTCCAAACCTCGGGCGGAGTATGTCAAAAGATCCGTCTCACTAAGAGGAACACTACGCGACTGACGGCACGTCAATCGGACGTCCGTAGCTCAAGATATGAGCGTTTCCGCTCCGAAGGCCCGGTTGGTTTCGTGAACGAACCAACCCGGCCGAACTCAAAGTAAACCGAAACCTTGAGTGCGATATACCGAAACGACCGTCTCGATCCAAGGATCGCGTTGCCGCAGACGGTTCGTCATTCGGAGGTCCGAGGCTCAAGTTATGAGCCAAAAACCGAAACTGGTCCGAAACGGGGGGGGTCCGGGTCCGGGCCGACCCGGCCCGACCCCCCCCTGGGCGGCGCGGTGGCCGGCGGCGGCGGACGGCGGCGGCGGGCGGCGGCGCGGCGGCGCGGCGGCGCGGCGGCGCGGCGGCGGGCCGCGGTGGCGGCGGCGGCGGGCCGCGGTGGCGGCGGCGGCGGGCCGCGGTGGCGGCGGCGGCGGGCCGCGGTGGCGGCGGCGGCGGGCCGCGGTGGCGGCGGCGGGCCGCGGTGGCGGCGGCGGGCCGCGGTGGCGGCGGCGGCGGGCCGCTGCGGCGGCGCCAGGCGCCGCACGTGGGAGGCACGCGGGGGCTAAGCCCCGCGTTTTGTCAAGGCGGCACGGCCTTGTGCCGTGCCTTGCAACAAACGGCCCCCGCAAGTGGGGGCCGGCTGGAACGAACCGGGGGGGCTGTTGCCCCCCCTCCTTTAATGAACCGCCCCCCTCATTAAGAGGGGGGTTTGTTAAACCAGCCGGGGGATTTATTCCCCCGGTTTTATGACATCCGGCCGGCCAGCTGGCCGGCCGGTTTTTACCAACGGGACCGGAAATTCCGGTCCCGCCCTCGACTTCCGACGCCGGCGGCCCGGCCGCCGGTCTTTCCTTCCGCCGCGGCCCGGAACCGGCCGCGGTCTCCTCGTCCCGCCGCGGCCCGGAACCGGCCGCGGTCTTCTCTTCCCGCCGCGGCCCGGAACCGGCCGTGGTCTTCTCGTCCCGTCGCGGCCCGGAACCGGCCGCGGCGTTCGTCATCCGGCGCGGTGCGACGGCACCGCGTCCCTTCGCCGTGCTTTGATAATATTCAACGCGGCGCGACGGCGTCGTGTTCTTGTTGTTACTTCCAAGGTGCGTGCGACGGCATCGCGCAAGATATTCGCACGTTCATCCGCGTGGTGCGACGGCACCACGCCACTTGCTTTCCTCCGCAAAATAATTAAACAAGAACGATGGAGGGGGTTCGGTCGTGTTCGTGTGGTCCGACCCCCCTCTCGTTAAAAAAAATAACGCAACTTAAAACATTTAAAAGTCTCAAGTTTGACATGCGAAAACCAGGATCAAGAAACGGAATAAATAAATATTGAATCAACAACCCCTACCTCGGGTTTAAGATTCAAAGGTTCGGCTACGCTCCGCGGAAGACGGCGTCGCGGAGGTCGGGTGTCGCGGTCGACGTTCGTCAAATCCGTTGACGAAGTGTTATGCCCGAAGAGACACGACGTTGGCGGATCCTCGTTTGCCGACGAAGAAGGTCCGAAGATACCGGGTCGTCGAGTCGATGATCCTTGACGAAGTGTTGTCGTTCTTCGTTGAGGATGAAGACGTTCTTCGCCGGAGAAGATGAAGAGGAGCTCTCAAAAGCTCTCAAGGGAAAAAAAACAACAACCCATAAACAAATAAGATTACATCTTATTTTAATAACACATAACTCAAAAGAATTTCAAATGTTTGAAATTCAAAAGAGTTAACTCCCAAAATTAATTAAGAGTTACATAGGCCAATTAATTAGGGGTTAAGTACGTTGAGAGAATTTGAAAAGAAAAGGGGTTCGTGTGGGCCCCACCACACTTAATCCTCCCAAGGGAGGTTAAGTGGGTGTGGGTCCCACTTCCAACCTCCTTTGATAGGTTTTTAAATAAGTTAAAATAAAATTTGTCTTACACAAATTTTATTTAACTTAACTGAAAAACCCCAAAACGTAACTTTCAACCCGCAACAAACGCAACTCCCGATAAGGTCTCATTAAGCGAATATCGGCGCTGCGAGTTCATCGGTGCCCTCGGATTTCAATTCCGAGCACCGGATCAAAAGTTAGGAATTCCCGCTCGTTCGTTCACTGAACGTACCCGAGCCAAACTTCGGAAATTAATTCCGGGCACTCCGGGCCTCGGAATCAGGTGCCGTCAGAAACCGCGCTCTTGTAAAATTCTAAAGAAAATTAAGAAAAAAAAAAATTCCTTGAATTTTACGGGTCTTTACATTACTCCCACCTCAGGGCTTTACGTCCCCGTAAAGATACAACAAAAACTAGGGAAACAAATGAGGGTACTGAGCACGCATCTGAGCCTCCCGCTCCCATGTGCTCTCCTGGAGATTCCCGTGCTGCCATCTGATGCGCACAAGTGGAATCGATCGCCCACGCAGGACCCGCTCCTGTCGATCCTCTATCTTCACCGGGACCTCCGTAAAAGTCGCCCCATCGTCAACGTCAAGCTCCCCATGGTCAATGATGTGCGTCGGGTCGTGCACGTATCTCCTTAGCTGGGATACGTGGAAGACGTCGTGCACCCGGTGCAACTGAGGTGGTAGAGCCAGGCGATAAGCCACCTCGCCAATCCTGCTGAGAATCTGGAAAGGGCCGATGAAGCGTGGAGATAGTTTGCCGCTTCGGCCAAATCTCCGAATACCACGTCGAGGTGAGACCCGCAAGAAGACGTGGTCGCCATCCTCGAACTCCAGTGGCCTCCGCCTCCTGTCAGCGTATGACTTCTGCCGGCTCTGAGCTGTCCTCATCCGCTCCTGGATGACCTGGACCTTCTCTGTCGTGGCCTGGACCATCTCCGGTCCCACCAGTGCTGACTCCCCAGGGTCTGTCCAGCACAAAGGAGATCTACATGGTCGGCCGTACAACGCCTCGTACGGTGCCATCCCGATGGTGGAGTGGTAGCTGTTGTTGTACGCGAACTCCACCAAGGGTAGGTGGTCCTCCCAGCTACGACCAAAGTCGAGGACACATGCGCGGAGCATGTCCTCGAGAGTCTGAATGGTCCTCTCCGTCTGACCATCTGTCTGAGGGTGAAAAGCTGTGCTAAGACGTAGCTGCGTCCCGAACGCTTCCTGTAACCCCTTCCAAAGCCGGGAAGTAAAGCGGGCATCTCGATCGGAAACGATAGATGATGGCACGCCGTGGAGCCGCACAATCTCCTGAACGTAGAGACGTCCCAAGCTCTCCACTGAGCCCTGCTCTCTGATGGGTAAGAAGTGTGCCGACTTGGTGAGTCGGTCAACAATCACCCAGATGGAGTCGTGACCTCTGGAAGTGCGTGGAAGTCCAGTCACGAAGTCCATAGATATGCCGTCCCACTTCCACTCCGGAACCTCCAAGGGCTGTACCAAGCCTGCTGGTACCTGATGCTCTGCCTTCACCTGCTGACAGGTGAGGCATCGAGAAACGAACTCTGCTACAGCTTTCTTCATGCCCGGCCACCAATGCTGTCGTCTGAGGTCCTGGTACATCTTCGCCACTCCAGGATGTACCGCCAAAGGAGATGTGTGAAACTCTCTCAGCACTTCCTCTTGCAAAGCTACTGGTACCATGGTACGTCCTCTGAAAAGGATGTCGTGCTCTGCTCCAAGGGAGAAACCATCAGGTGCCTGTCCCGAGGATATCTGTGCACGCCGCGTCTCACAGTCAGCGTCCCCACGCTGTGCCTCCCTGATCCGCTGCAGTAGTGGAGGAGTGACTGTGAGAGACTGAAGAAAGGCTGCTCCATCTCTATCCACGAAGGATATCTGCAAAGAGGCTAGCTGCTCCGTCGCCTCCTCGAGTAGCTGAATGCCCGTCCTCCTGCTGAGGGCATCAGCTACTACGTTCCCCTTCCCAGGAGTATAGACTATCTCAAAGTCATAGTCCTGGAGGAACTCGAGCCATCGTCGCTGTCTCAGGTTCAGGTCCTTCTGCGAGAAGATAAACCTGAGACTCTGATGATCGGAAAAGACTGTGAAGCGCTCGCCCATCAGATAGTGTCGCCATGTCTTCAGAGCGAAGACCACTGCTGCTAACTCCAGGTCATGGGTAGCGTAGTTCTGGTCATGCGGCCTCAACTGTCGTGATCCATAGGCGATCATTGCCCGCTCCTGCATCAGAACACATCCGAGTCCGGTCCCTGATGCATCGCAGTAGACTACGTACCCTACTCCCTCCTCAGGCAACCTCAAGATAGGTGCGCTAGTCAATCTCTGTCTCAGCTCCTGGAAGCTCTGCTGACATCTGTCTGACCATACGAAGGGTTTCCCCTTCTTCGTCAAAGCTGTGAGTGATGCCGCAACTCTGGAGAAGTTCGGCACAAATCTCCGATAGTATCCAGCTAGTCCCAAGAAACTCCGAACCTCAGTCACGCTCCTGGGTGGCTCCCATGCTAACACAGCCTCAATCTTCGCGGGATCTACTGCAACTCCCGCCTCAGAGATAACGTGTCCCAAAAAGTGGACCTCACGTATCCAGAACTGGCACTTCGAGAGCTTACCATAAAGCTGGTGCTCTCGGAGTGTGTCAAGAACAACTCTCAAGTGATAGGCGTGCTCCTCCTCTGTCGTAGAGTAAATCAGAATGTCGTCGATGAAGACCACGACAAACCGATCGAGGTATGGCTGAAAGATCCTGTTCATGAGAGCCATGAACACTGCTGGAGCATTGGTTACACCGAAGGGCATAACCAGGAACTCATAGTGGCCATACCGACATCTGAAGGCCGTCTTCTGCACATCCTCGTCTCTGACTCTGAGCTGATGATAGCCTGACCTGTGGTCTATCTTCGAGAACCACCGTGCTCCCTTGAGCTGATCAAAGAGGTCATCAATCCTCGGTAGCGGATACTTGTTCCTCACTGTCACCTGGTTCAGGCGACGATAGTCAACACAAAGTCGTAAGCTCCCGTCCGCCTTCTTGGCGAACAATATCGGGGAAGCCCAGGGTGAAACACTGGGTCGGATGAACCCCTTGCCCTGCAAGTCCTCCAACTGTACCCGTAGCTCTCGAAACTCAGCGGGGGCCATCCGATATGCTGGAGTGGATATCGGGGCTGTCCCGGGGTACAAGTCAATATAAAAGTCTACCTCTCTGCGAGGAGGTAGCCCTGGAACGTCGTCTGGAAAAACGTCCGCAAACTGATCCACCACTGCAGGAAAACCAGGACTCCGCACGTCAACTGCTCCAAGGATAAGGCTAGCCAACTGATGAGTGATGGGCTGTCCTCTCCTCCGCTGAAGTCCATCCTGTGCTGCTAAGGCTCCCTTCTCGCCGGTGAAGGTGAACCTGCTCCCGTCGGTGCGTACACATCGCACCTTGCGCCTAAAACAGTCAATCTGTGCATGGACCGTAGACAGCCAATCCATGCCCAAGATGACGTCGTAAGGCCTCGACGCTGCTACAAGAAGATCCCAGCCGAAGCTCTCGCCTCCTAGAGTAAGCTCACACTGCCGGCACCAGTGCGTAATCGTCGAGTCTGCTCCCGTAGGAGTCTCTAGCCGTAAGGATCGAGCCAACGGCTCTGTCGGAATCTCCGAGCTCCGAACAAGGGCAGCGGCTATGAAAGAATGACTCGCTCCTGTGTCTATAAGAACTGCAGCAAGGGTGGAATAGACACAGATAGTACCTCGAATCATCTCGGGTGCGCCGTGGTCGTAGGCCTCTGCTGCCTGGAGCTGTGCCTGTCGCTGCCCGCCAGCTCCCTGTGGTCGGGGTGGACCTCCTGGTGGTGGTGGTGGTAGAGCCTCAAAGCGTCGTTCACCACCGGCTGCTCGTCCAGCTCCTCTGCCTCGTCCGCCTCCTCCCTGCGGACCGCCACGGTCGACCCTCTGCCTCTGCCTCGGTGGTCCATCAACTGTCTGCTGCTCCTCGGTACGACGGGTCGGGCAGTCGCGAGCCAAGTGGCCCTGCCCGCCGCACGAGTAGCACTGCCTGCCTCTCGGAAGACTGGCTCCGCGCTTTGTGCCCCGCACTGCTGAGCCAGTGCCCTGAGGTCGTCGGCCCGAAGGTCTGGTCTGTCTGGACCCCTGAGTCATCCGTCGACTGCCTGCTGCAGATGACTCTGCCACGTGCCGCCCTGCGGTGGGTCGCTGTGCTGGTGTAGACTCAGCAAGGAAGCTCTCGATCAGAAGAGCCCGCTCCAGTACTCCTGTCTGAGTCGGTATGCTGAGGGAGATCAGCGATGCCCTGATCTCGTGTCTCAAACCCTGCTCGAAGGTCCGGGCCCGGAAGAATGGGTCCCGTACCATGTCGGTCGAGTAGCGCGAGAGATCGGTAAATCTCGCCGAGTACTGAGCGACCGTCATGCTGCCCTGCCGCAGCTGTAGAAGCTCCTGGATACGCACCGCACGAAGGGTGGCTGGGACGAACTCCGAGCGGAAGAGGCTCTCAAAGTCCGTCCAAAGTAGAGATGCCTCATCGTGCACCTGGAGCATCAGGCTCCACCATCGTCCTGCTGCTGCGTGTAGTAGGCTCGCAGCGAGGATCACCATGAGGTCTGCTGGTGTCCTCATAGCCTAAACACTCGAACCACTGCCTCCAGCCAGTCCTCTGCTGCCTGGGGATCCGTCTCCCCGCGAAACCTGGGCGGTCGCTGGCGCTGAAACTCATGCAGTGCGCTGAGGCGACGTGCATCGTCAGCGGCTGCTGCTGGAAGCATCGGGGGATCGGCGTGTAAAGCTACCGCCGGTGCCACTACTGGAAAAGGGCCCTGCACCGAGGCCTCGTCGCTCGGTGGGCTGTCGTCTCGCTCGACTCTCGGAACCCTAGCTGGCTGTCGTCGTGGGGCCATCCTGAAAAGGAAACAGGTGCGCCACGGTTAGAACAGTATACCTGGTGAGCTGATATAAGTAATCACAAAGAAAACTTTGAAACACACACGCAATTAATGTTTTCGTGCATTAAGTCGGAAATCAGAAGTCAGGGTCCTGGTGTACGGATACGTCGGCCGCCGCACCAACACTGGACTCCCTGGACTGATAACCACACTCAATACGCTAAACATTATTGCTTCACATAGAAAAGATCAGAGTTCGCGGTAGAACCGAACTCCTTTGATACCAATTTGTCACGACCCGCCCTCGGGGTCCGTGCCGTGACTACCCCAAGCCCGCCTTCCATAGGCCAGAGGCTGGCGACTAGCACCAAGGCGTAAATCCCAGTAAAAAGGGAAGGCATTGCCTTTGAAAAGTAACCAACACCACAGAGTAAGCAAGCGGAAAGTAAACACTAAACAAGCAGAGTACAACTGAAAGTGCAGAAAAGTAAATGGGCCAGAATACAAACCCAAACTGAAAGTAAAGTACAACTCGAAAAGGGAAAAACAGCAACTGTAAAGTAAAAGCCACTACTCCGAGCTGTCCACCGGAAATCCCACCTGAAGGGTGGGTACAGATAGCTCCTCTGCTCCTCGGGTCCCGCCGTCCGCTCCGTGCACGTCCCGCCCAGTGGTCCACCTCCGGGTACCGTCCCGCTCTACAAGCCTCAGCTAAGGTCAACGCTGTCCGTCGTCTGCAACCAACACAACGTAGTGCGGGCAAAGCCCGTGCAGGGGTGAGTATAAGCTACTCAGTAGGGATCCCGAGACCCCTGAAGGTCTCTCAAATCCACAAAGGATAAACCACGAAGAAAAGTACAATCACGAAGTAACAACCGACACTGCTTAGGTATATGCCCATACATATACCTAAGTCATCAATTCAAATACGCTCCAACCTCCGAGCCCAAGTACAACTCAGTCCACGCAGGAAAGTATACGTATTCCACAAAGGAAAGCAAAACATAATCCACACAGGATTGCACAACACAATCCACACAGGAAAGCAACAGGATTCAGCTCACACAGGTATACTTCTTCAAGGACGATAAAGATGATCACTGATCCATCTAAGTCGTCGGACCCACGAAGGATCGATAGGTAACTAACCCCCGCAGAAGACCCACACAGGATCGGGCTCACACAGAACCTGTAGGCGCTGGCTCACACAGAACCGCTGAGCGCAAGGACCCACACAGGATCGGGCTCACACAGAACCTGTAGCACTGATCCACGTAGGATCGCTGAGTGCTGTAGTCGTCGTCGTCGAATCCACACAGGATCTCTGTACTGTCGTCGTCGAATCCACACAGGATCTCTGTACTGTCGTCGTCGCAGTCACAGTAGCAGTCGTAGCAGTAGAACAGTCGCAGCCAGCACTAGGGTTCCCGCACACAGCTAGCTCGTTCGGAGGGTCCGCTCCACGAGCCGAGAGGCTGATACATCAACTGTCACAAAGACCAGAGTTGATGTATCCAAAAGTTCCGTACCGTCAACAGGAACTCAACGCAACAGACGGCGCGTCGATCGGACGCCCGGTCTGAGAGTTATTGGCATTTTCGTCTCCGGGGCCCGGTTGGTTTTTAAGGCAAAACCAACCCGACCGTACTCCACCTGCGTCCAAACCTCGGGCGGAGTATGCCAAAAGATCCGTCTCACTAAGAGGAACACTACGCGACTGACGGCACGTCAATCGGACGTCCGTAGCTCAAGATATGAGCGTTTCCGCTCCGAAGGCCCGGTTGGTTTCGTGAACGAACCAACCCGGCCGAACTCAAAGTAAACCGAAACCTTGAGTGCGATATACCGAAACGACCGTCTCGATCCAAGGATCGCGTTGCCGCAGACGGTTTGTCATTCGGAGGTCCGAGGCTCAAGTTATGAGCCAAAAACCGAAACTGGTCCGAAACGGGGGGGTCCGGGTCCGGGCCGACCCGGCCCGACCCCCCCCTGGGCGGCGCGGTGGCCGGCGGACGGCGGCGGCGGCGGGCCGCGGTGGCGGCGGCGGCGGGCCGCGGCGGCGGCGCCAGGCGCCGCACGTGGGAGGCACGCGGGGGCTAAGCCTCGCGTTTTGTCAAGGCGGCACGGCCTTGTGCCGTGCCTTGCAACAAACGGCCCCCGCAAGTGGGGGCCGGCTGGAACGAACCGGGGGGGCTGTTGCCCCCCCTCCTTTAATGAACCGCCCCCCTCATTAAGAGGGGGGTTTGTTAAACCAGCCGGGGGATTTATTCCCCCGGTTTTATGACATCCGGCCGGCCAGCTGGTCGGCCGGTTTTTACCAACGGGACCGGAAATTCCGGTCCCGCCCTCGACTTCCGACGCCGGCGGCCCGGCCGCCGGTCTTTCCTTCCGCCGCGGCCCGGAACCGGCCGCGGTCTCCTCGTCCCGCCGCGGCCCGGAACCGGCCGCGGTCTTCTCTTCCCGCCGCGGCCCGGAACCGGCCGCGGTCTTCTCGTCCCGTCGCGGCCCGGAACCGGCCGCGGCGTTCGTCATCCGGCGCGGTGCGACGGCACCGCGTCCCTTCGCCGTGCTTTGATAATATTCAACGCGGCGCGACGGCGTCGTGTTCTTGTTGTTACTTCCAAGGTGCGTGCGACGACATCGCGCAAGATATTCGCACGTTCATCCGCGTGGTGCGACGGCACCACGCCACTTGCTTTCCTCCGCAAAATAATTAAACAAGAACGATGGAGGGGGTTCAGCCGTGTTCGTGTGGTCCGACCCCCCTCTCGTTAAAAAAAATAACGCAACTTAAAACATTTAAAAGTCTCAAGTTTGAAATGCGAAAACCAGGATCAAGAAACGGAATAAATAAATATTGAATCAACAACCCCTACCTCGGGTTTAAGATTCAAAGGTTCGGCTACGCTCCGCGGAAGACGGCGTCGCGGAGGTCGGGTGTCGCGGTCGACGTTCGTCAAATCCGTTGACGAAGTGTTATGCCCGAAGAGACACGACGTTGGCGGATCCTCGTTTGCCGACGAAGAAGGTCCGAAGATACCGGGTCGTCGAGTCGATGATCCTTGACGAAGTGTTGTCGTTATTCGTTGAGGATGAAGACGTTCTTCGCCGGAGAAGATGAAGAGGAGCTCTCAAAAGCTCTCAAGGGAAAAAAAACAACAACCCATAAACAAATAAGATTACATCTTATTTTAATAACACATAACTCAAAAGAATTTCAAATGTTTGAAATTCAAAAGAGTTAACTCCCAAAATTAATTAAGAGTTACATAGGCCAATTAATTAGGGGTTAAGTACGTTGAGAGAATTTGAAAAGAAAAGGGGTTCGTGTGGGCCCCACCACACTTAATCCTCCCAAGGGAGGTTAAGTGGGTGTGGGTCCCACTTCCAACCTCCTTTGATAGGTTTTTAAATAAGTTAAAATAAAATTTGTCTTACACAAATTTTATTTAACTTAACTGAAAAACCCCAAAACGTAACTTTCAACCCGCAACAAACGCAACTCCCGATAAGGTCTCATTAAGCGAATATCGGCGCTGCGAGTTCATCGGTGCCCTCGGATTTCAATTCCGAGCACCGGATCAAAAGTTAGGAATTTCCGCTCGTTCGTTCACTGAACGTACCCGAGCCAAACTTCGGAAATTAATTCCGGGCACTCCGGGCCTCGGAATCAGGTGCCGTCAGAAACCGCGCTCTTGTAAAATTCTAAAGAAAATTAAGAAAAAAAAAATTTCCCTTGAATTTTACGGGTCTTTACATTAGTTCGGTCTAATGCGGCCACAAAGGATATTCGCCTCATCTCCACAAAGACTCCCTATCGCGAAAATGTTATGTGGGTGCGAAGGAATTCTGCTACAATGCCTCGAACGACTTTCGTGAATGTGCTGATACAACGTCGCAAACAATGCTTAAGTGTCCCTTGGTTGATACTAAGGGTGGTTTACCGCTAGTGTGTCAGTTCCTTGGTTGATATTAAGAGTGGTTTACCGCCAGCATGACAACAAAGCATCAGTCGATTCAATATTTCCCGACTGCGAAGCATATCTACCTCGTCTCCGCAAAGCGACTCCCGACTGCGAAAATGTTATGTGACCACATAGAGTTTCCGCTAAAATCTGACATAAGATTAAAAAAAACTATCAATAAATCAACTCCAAACCAACTCTTCACAATTATAATCAAATCAAACAAATTCAAAAACATAAAAAATGATTCTCAAAGTTATATTTTATATGAATTCATAGATTTTTTTATATTTTAATTCCAAATACAAAATTATTCACTCAACAACCTAAATGATAATTTCAATAATAAAATTGCATCATTAACCAAGATTCCTAAGGAAATCAATTTCACACACAAAATGTTCAATAACGATGAATTCAACAATTTAAGCACATTTTAAAAAATTGTGAAAAAGATTCCCACAACACCTCAAAAAACAAACAATTCAGATTGCCACATTAAAATTCAAGAAAGAAGTGAGAATGGGTTGCAGAATCAAAACCAGATTTCCCCCACGAAACTCACACAAGATGTTTAAAACATTATGCAGTTTCAATTCACAGCATATATTTGATACAAGAACAAGAGAATTCAGAATTGACTTCCGAGATGAAGACTTTACTGTGAAGTGTTGAATCCTTCAAATCTGTTTCAACTCCAAGTTAGGAGTTAGCTATCCCGGCCTCCTCTACAGCTAACCTTGACCTCTTCTCCATTAGGTTGGGTCTGGAATCCAGAATCCAGAATAGCAGCGGCCTCCAAGGTTAGAAAAAATGTAACTGCCCCCAATGAATTTTATTCTCCCTTTTTAAAGTGGTTGGATCCGTTTTGCTTGTTCCTCAACAACAACTCCACGTGTCTTCTTTTATTTTGCCAACTCTCTGTCAACTCTGCCACGTTTCTTCTTTTATTCTGTATACAACTTTTAGACGACCTGTTCTCTTAAATAGTACAACTGCACTCCATCAGCTCATCTCAGAATAGATTGACCCCCAATTCTTGTTAGATGCAAACCCAAGTCTCAGTCAGATTCCACAATGATTTAGAACAAAAGGGCATATGTGTTGGGACTGAAAGACCTAAGGCTGGAGGAAAACTATCCAAACAATTCTTGCCAAGTAAGCCCTCAAATCACCAGAAGTTAGAATAAATTCCACTTAGACTATATGTCATGCTCCTGGATTAAACATCTGCCCAGCCTGCACCACTCAGACAAAACATCAAACATCTTTTATGCAGTCTGAAGCATCAGCTTCGAATGAATCCATGAGTACTAACTTCGGATAAGAAACCTGCAGCAAACCAAACAAGAAGCGAACACAACAAGTCTCTAGCTCATACGAGAAACCCCCTTCCCACGAACTGTAATGCCCTGGACCCTCTTGGTCCATTACTTTGTCAATTTCTAGTGTTTGGGGTGTCCTGGACACCATCGATGAGTCAGGAGGGCGTTAGTGTCGGTGGCAGGGTGTTGTCGTGGTGTCACCTATCGGTGCCACCAATTGGTCTCACCGATCGGTGCCGTACCCAAACGGTGCCACTGTGGGGTGTCAGGTTTTCTTTCCTGTCCCCCCCTGTAACGTCTCTTTTAATTTAATACCTATTTTTAAAGTGGTTTAGGACCGTTTTAAGGCTGGTAAAGGATATCTTAAATCCCCTAAGAGTGGGGCGACCCTTGACTTACCATAACGTGTGGCCTTTTAATCAGTTTCACATCCTTTGCCGCGTTTCCAGTTACGCCCCTGTTATGCGCTTTTCTCGGATCAAATGTAACCTATCAACTCTCCGCTGTGCGGTGGTCTATCTCACCGTCTCCGAGGGAATTATTAAATCTAAATTAATTTCAACGTGTGCAACCGCCCAGTTGTGTGGTCAAACCACGATTCGCTTTTCAAGCACTTTGAAATAACATATCCCGTAACTCTAGGAGCGGGCCTTTTTTATCACGCCAAGATCTTCCTCGGTCTCTTTTGTTCCCTCTTGGTGCGCTTGGAGTCCCTCTTCCGGAGACGAGTCATGCCTACGCGAGAGCCCTCTTGTTCGGTTCTTCTTGGAGTTCTTCCTGCAAGTCAGGCCATCCTCAGTTCTTGGCGCAAGGAGAAAACTTCAATCCTTGATCATCCAAGTAGGGGTTCTTCCTTCGTCTTTCTTTACTGTGCATCATGTGGGGTGGGTATGATGATATTCCCTCAAGACGTAGATGAAACCAACTTTAACGAAGATAATAAACGAACTTTAAAAAAATGAAGGGGTGGAAAAGATGATGTTGTTGTTGTATTTTTCTTACCTTCGTTTTTATGTTGTGAATTGTATGGGCTCATGTCCACTGAAAATCGTGGTCGTTGGTGGTCCTTTCTTACGCACTAATGAAGCTCTGTTTTCTGGACGATCTTGTGATTGAATGACTGTAACATGGAAACTAATTAATCACGTAAACTTGATTGATTAAATGGATGTCTGATAGATAAGAGCCCTTGTGTAGTCACCCCGGTTAACCAAACAGAAAGAAGGAACTCAATGAATGACGTTGGCTAAATATGGAAACTTATGACTCTGTTCTGGTGATATGCATGGTTGTTCTGTTTGATGCCTTGTTTGATGCCTTGTGGGGTGACGTAGATGGGAATGGAATCTCTGATTGAGAGGTTTTTGGTTTATGAATCTGAAGCCTTGTGGAGTCGGCGGTAAATGTTCTGGACCCGGTAAGTTGGGGCTTGTTTTGGTTCCAGTATTTCGAGGGATCTCACGGGATCCCATTTTGATGTTGTTATTTACAAGAGAACCGAGAGTGAATGCTTAAACGCCCGCTTGGTTGTTTTCCTTTCAGTTGTTGTTTTGGCTTGTCGTTATGTCTGTTAGTTGCCTGGCAGTGAAAGAATATTTAAATGGAATCACTTGAACATGATAACGAGAATGAGTACAATGGGGAACTGTTTTCCTAGAAATGGGTTGTGCTCTGGTTGTGGCAGCTGTGTACTTGTGCATGTAGGGGTAGCAACAAGAGTGGTTGTGTGCGGGCTGGTTGTTGGTTTTGGGACCCTTAGGTTGGGATTAGTGCTTGATTACTTATATGTATAAAATTTAGTTCGTGTGTTTCTTATACGCACCCCACCCATGTTGAGCACTTCGTGCCGAACACCTCCATTTCATGGGGGAGGGTGTTTTTCCCAACATTTCTATGAGTGGTTGGTTATTAGCCCCTTTCTGCTCCCTCTTAGGTAGCCTAAGACTCTCCGGCCAGGCTGTGACGACCTAAGGTTTATTATAGCCCAAGACTCTTCGGGCATAGTGGTGGTGGTGACCTAGGTGTGTGCGGGCAGGTTTGTTTCCCAAGTGTCTTCGAGATGAGGCTCAAGAGTCTTTGGGCGTGGCAGTGGTTGTTCTAGCTCAGGTGTCTTCGGGCGCGACAATGGTTGTTTTGGTCAAGGTGTCTTCGGGCGTGGTGGTGGTTGTTGTGGCCTAGGTGTCTGCGAGCGTGGCTATGTGTGGTTGTGGTGGCCCAAGTGTTTGCGGGCGGAATGAACGTGCGGTTGTGATGACCCATATGGTTGTTGTTGGGGGCGACAATGAGACTGTAGTGGGATTTGTGGGTGGGAGGTCTGATGCGTAGGATGTTCTAAATAACCAGTGGGAAAACGGTGCGGGGTATCCAAATATCGATGTGTTATTACTATTATTTTACCTGGCTTGCGTTATTTGAGGAGTGTGCCTTGGTGAGGTTGAGTGGTTAATTTTTCTTACTAGGTATTTTGGTTACCTCTATTTTCCTTATGGGGCATTAGAATGTCTCTGCACTTGTGCACGAGAGCTTTCGGTTTCCATACTGAGTATACCTGTATACTCACCCTACGTATATAAAACTGATTTCAGGTTTCCAGGATGACTTTGAGGACCGTGTCGAACCTTACTAGCTCGGGCATCGGGACAGTTGTCGTTGATGCTTTCTTTTGGTACTTTCCTTCGGAGTTTCTTGTACTTTATATCAGTTTATTTTAAACATGCATATAGAAATTGATTTTTGGCTTTACTTTTATCTTTAGTTCTTGGTGTTGATGGGATTTACCATCTTATCTCTTGATCTTGTTCGATAAAAATGGTAACGCTTTCCTTTTATGTGAGATTCTATAGGTGCTAGTCGTCACTCCAGGACCAACTAACGACGAGACTCGTGGGTCATTATCTCTCCTTCACCTTGAAGAAGGAATGACATGGCATCTTACCGTCCTTTCCCTCATCTTGGAGAAGGCGGGTCGCGGCACGAACCATAATAGCACAAACTGACCTGCTCGAACCCATAGTAAACTAGCACAATTTAGCTTCAACACCAGATCCAAACCAAAACAATAACCAGCAGTGAAATGTAACGACCCGAACTTTTGAATAATATTTGTTTTCTAAATTTGTCTGTTATTTCATTTTATACTCCACAAAACTATATCCTTTAATTAATGAAGTGAGTATAATTAAATGAGATCGTTGGGTTTCGACAGTTATATGACCGTTTGTCAATATGACCGTTGAAAACTAAACTCTTAACGTTACAATTATTGTTTATAAATACAAGTGATCTTGGTTAATTAATATAGAAAGAAGAGTCGATGACTTCATCCAGTAGACTCGGGCCGTACAAAGCCCATCTGTTAGAGCTTGGGAAGGAGGTGACATCTCTGGGCTTTGCTCTGGACCAAACCCAAGCTGAGCTTCAACATGTGAAGCTTACGAAATCGCCTAAGGGAGAAGTTCAAGCTGATTGAAATCACCACTCGAGCAATGTTATCTGAGCCGCCCCAAGATTCTATCACCATAACACACCTTATACTTAGGTCCTACGCATATGTTATAAAGAGCAATGTAACGCGACCTTAGTTGTGTAAACCTTTTGTATAAGTAAAATTGTTATTTCTTATTATGGAAAAGTTGGTGAATTTCAAATATCCGGATAAATGTAGGATGGATTTATAGTTCCATATTACTAATGAATTTTGGAAGAAAAAGGGTATTTTAAAATATTAATGTAAACTTATAAATAATTAATAATGTGAAATGATTTTCAAAAAATGGTCTTCTAAAGTTGTGATCTCTAAGAAAATTAGAGTATAATAAGATCAACTTGATTTTTTAGTGAATAGTAAAGTATGAATAGTAACATACTCTTATGAATAGTAATGAATAGTAATTCGGCCAAAAAAATATAATCATCTCCCATGAATGTATAAATACAATTTAAACATCTTAAAAGTGAAAAAACGATCATAGTAGAAGTTTTGGTATTTTTGTATGTCATAAATATTTTATCTACAATTTTATAATTAATTTAAGAATTTAAAATGAAAATGTATTTTCATAAAATATAATCATAAATTTTTACTTTATTGTCTTATGGTTATACGATAATTTTATGGGACCTTGATTACTTTTTCATGGTGTTAAAAAACAAATTATAGTTTTAGAGTTGTTTTTTTGAATAAATAATGATTTTATTTAAAAATTAAACTAAATATATTTAGAAAATTATTTTCATAAAATGGAGTTCATTTTTGAATTCAGAGCATCGATATTAGGTTAGGGTAAATTTTTGGGATTTTTCTGAAACAGTTGAATTTTCAGTGAATAGTAAAAATATAATTTTGAGTTTTGGGTGTTTAATGACATCATTGATGATGTAATCTTGATGTAATAAATCTGGTCGACTTGTGAATAGTAAGATATGTTATGCGGTGTCCAAGTGGCCAAAACCATGGGAAAATACCATAGCAAATACCATGGGCAAACCCATGGTTTTGCAAATACCATGGGCAAACCCATGGTTTTGCAAATACCACCGATGAAATGTGCCTTAGAAATTAATTAAACATTCCCTCACTTTTCCAATAAATACCATGCCATTCCCTCGTTCATTTCATTTCAAAATCCTCATCAACGAAGCTCTGGTCTTTTTGCCTCCCAAGGAGTCCTCCCAAGGTGCCCTCCAGCCCCCAAGGTTCCAACCTTCTAGCTTTCGAAGTCACTCTTCAAGGTAAGAGAATGTGTCACCCTCCTCTTTTAAGTCATGACTCCCTTTATGTTATGTCTACTAGTTTCCATCTTATTATGTTGGAGTATGTTCTTATATATCTTTATTACTGTCCATTTTATTTCCAAATGATGAGATACCCTCTTCACTCTCATTAATTGATTTTCTGAATTTCTAAGTGATGCTGTAAGGTTGTCGAATTTTCGTAAAAGAAATCGCATTTCCTCTTTTCTTTCAAGTTTCCTTTTCATGTGGTGTGTTATTCAAATATCCACACCATGATCTTATTTCAATTTTATTCTGTCCCTCTACTGTAAAATGATTCATTTATGGATAAGAGACCCTTGTCGCCTTTTTTTTTATTGTTTTTTAAAACCATGTTATATAGTCGTTATGCTACAGAAATTTCGTTTCAAAATTTCTCTTACTCAATAAATTCTCCTATCTTATTTATGTGAATACCCAGACCTATTTCGCCTCTTTGGGTGTTCATAAATACATAAAAATTATATTCTTGATTCTGGAATTGACATACATATAATCCTCACTCCCTTTCATGGGTTATAAATGACATAATGGTCTTATTTTTTAAGCACTTTTAAAACGTCACGATTTTGAAGTGAAACTCATTTCTTTTAATCTCTTTGAGTTATTTATGAAATGTATGATTATTATCTATATGGCTCACATGAAAATAAAGACATATTAAGAGTGCGCTTTGATAGCGGTCCAATGCATTATGTAAAGAATTTAATCTCTAGAGATGACAAGTTTCACGATACCTTGGTGAATAACCTTGGTATTTTTTTTTATGACACCTTGGGATGAACCTTGGTGATATGTTCATGAATGTCTAAATGAAATGTTGTAGCCCCATATTCAAGTTGTGATTCATGTTTTTTTTATTATGATATGCCTTTTTTTCCATTGCTCATGTCTTATGGTTTTCATCAAATTTTTATTGATATCACAAGTAAATCGATTCCCTTGCTTTCCTTACCGGGCCTTCAGCTCACCTTTTCTTTTGATGTATGTCTCCAGGTTATGAGATGCAGTAATTGTACATAGGATGAACTTTTCAAGAAGTTTTTCAAGGGGATTTAAAAGAGTGTTTTAAGTTTTCATGTTTTATTGTTCATGATTTCCAAGACACTAAACTTTAAAGACCCACTGTTTGTAAAATGCAATGAAAAGTTATGTAATAAAAAGGCGGGATGCCATAGTTGGTATCAAAGGATAGTTTAGTTATTTATGGAAATTGGGCTATGAAAATTTTAGGAAGAACCCTATATAAAATTTTAAATATAGGAAAACTTTCTGGTATTTTGGTGAGTATTGAGTAAGTGGTTTATCAAGAAAATACATCTCTGTCTGGATACGAGCAGGTAGAGGCGGCTCTGGCACAGATATACCTAGGAGTGAAAACTTTGACAAAGAGTTTCGGGTTTGTCCCGGGGTATCCTGGTACACGACAACGGGCTTGCTGCACTCTTGTTTACGACACTTTCGGGGGATATGTTTGGTTAATCATAAGCTTTTTATGAATCATTATGAAACTTTTATAGAGAAATGTAATTGTTTAAAGCATAAAGTTTTAAGACATAAAATCCTTTATAGTTAAAAGATTCGTAAATGAAATAATCTTCTCACTAAGGTTTTATTCTTTTAGAAAATGGCTGGCAATAAGATGAACCTTGCAAATGGTGACCGCAATGGACCATGCGCTGACGGCCCTCCGATGGAAGCCGGAATGGAAACTTTCATGCGAATGATGAACCAACTGACTCAAGTTTTGCGAAATAACTTGAATCAAGGTGAGAGACCGATCTCACCGCGAAGAGAACAACTTTCTGTTGAATCCTTTATGCGTCAACGACCACCAACCTTTAGTGGATCTACCGACCCATTGATTGTTGAACAATGGATCAGCTCTATCGAGAAGATCTTTTCTGTGCTCCGCTGTTCTGAACAAGAGGAGGTTACCTTGGCTGTTTATCACTTAAAGGGAGAAGCTGATCAGTGGTGGGAACTGATTAAAAACATAAGGCCAAGAGTGGAAGTTGAAGCTATGAAGTGAGAAGAGTTCAGAGAGATATTCTTCAACTAGTATTTTCCTCGATCGATGAGAACAAGAATGAATGAGTTTCTCGAGCTGAAGTAGAATAAGAATGAATATGTGGGAAGCTACGAGATGAACTTCACCAGACTTTCCTGATATATCTCTAGCTTTGTCATGGATCCAAATGGTAAGGTTGATGGATTCTTCGGTGGACCGAAACCTCATCTGCAGAAGAATCTAGCCAACTGAGACTACGATAGCTATGAGGAGATTGTGCAGAGTGCGATGAAAGTTGAACTAGAGTTTGGTGAGACGCAGTGGTCTCATAAATCCAATGATAAGAAAAGATCGATGGAGCCAAGCTCAGGGAGGAGCTTCGATCAGGGAAGAGGAGGCAAGCAAGTGCAACGTCCCACGTGTAATAAATGTGGGAAGAAGCATTCGGGGAACTGCCTGCTCGGGAGCGGGAAGTGCTACAAGTGTGGTAGAGATGGCCACATTGCACGAAATTGTCATAGTGAGGTAAAGCCACAACTCCCGAATATTAACGACAAGGGGAAGATGGTGCCGACCCTACCTGATGTCCAATGCTATAAGTGTGGACAACTTGGACACTTTTCCAATCACTGTCCAAATCTGAGGGCAGTGGAGGGGAATCACCATCAGCCTCTGCAACGGCCATGGGAACAAGGTCGTACTTTTTCAATCACTACAGCTGAAGTTGAAGCCCCAAATGATGTGGTGGCAGGTACTTTTGATGTTCTCTCAAAGCTAGCAAATACTTTGTTTGATTATGGTTCTACGCATTCTTTTATTTCCTCCAAGTTTGCAAAGAATTTAGAATCAACCCCCGATTTTCTAAAAGTAGAGTTATCAGTCAAGACTTCTAGTGGGATTATCCAAGCATCGTCGGTGTTTAGAAACTCTATTATTTACTTTAGTGAGCACAATCTTATCGCAAATCTAGTAGTAATTCCAATTGCTGGAATTCGACATTATACTAGGGATGGACTGACTCCCAAAGTATAATTCTAAGATCAAATGCAGAAGCGAGGAAATCTCAGTAGTCTTGAATGGAAAACCTACAGTTATCTTCCAAGGAGAGATATCTCAACCTGATATTTGTCTAGAAGAACCGCCTATATCCTTTTTTATGGAGTTGATCATTGAAGAAGAAGAAGGAAATGAGAGTTTGAGGATAGAAAATGTCCCCATCGTACATGAATATGTTGACGTATTTCCTAAGGAGTTACCCGGACCTCCCCCAGAAAGAGAGCTAGAGTTCTACATTGTACTCGTACATGGATTTCATCCAATATCAAAGACCCCGTATAGGATGACAAATGTGGAGCTGGAGGAGTTAAAGAAACAACTCCAAGATCTGTTGGAGAAAGGTTTTATCCGATCGAGTGTGTCTCCTTGGGGAGCACCTGTTCTATTTGTGAAGAAGGATGGATCAATGTGGCTATGCATCGATTATAGAGAACTGAACGAGATCACAGTGAAGAACAAATATCTTCTTCCAAGAATTGATGACTTATTTGACCAACTTCGTGGGGCTCAATTCTTCTCTAAGATTGATCTTCGTTCTGGTTATCATCAATTTAGGGTGAAGAAAGAAGATATTCAAAAAACTGTCTTTTGATCAAGATATGGACATTATGAGTTTGTTGTTATGCTCTTCAGACTGACTAATGCACCTATTATTTTTATGGATTTGATGAATAAAGTCTTTAAGGACTACCTTGATAACTTTGTGGTAGTTTTTATTGATGATATTCTGATATATTCCAAAAATTGCGAGGAGCATGAAGATCATTTAAGGGTTATTTTGCAAACTCTACAAAAGGAGATGCTTTTTGGGAAGTTCAGCAAATGTGAATTCTGGTTGCAACAAGTTGTTTTCTTGGGGCACATTGTAACCAATGAAGGAATCAGAGTTGACCCTGCAAAGACAAAAGTTGTAGGGGAGTGACCTCAACCTACAACAACTGAGATTCGTGGTTTCCTTGAATTAGCGGGATATTATAGGAGGTTTGTGAAAAACTTTTCACGACTTTTTAATCCTTTTACCAAGTTAACTCGGAAAGGGGTCAAGTTCATCTGGACAAAGGAGTGTGGAGAAAGTTTCCAAGAGATGAAGAAGAGATTGGTTACTGCACCCGTGTTAACTTTGCCCTCAAGTGGAGAAGGATTCGTTTTTTTTAGCGATGCATCTCTGAAAGGGCTTGCGTGCGTCCTCATGCAAAATAACAAATGCAAAATGACAGTCATTGCTTATGCATCTCGACAGTTGAAGACTCATGAGCAAAACTATTCTACGCATGATCTGGAGCTTGCTGCGGTCGTTTTTGCTCTAAAGATATGGAAACACTATCTTTATGGGGAGAAATGTGATGTATACACAGACCATCAAAGTTTGAAGTATATTTTCAAACAAAAGGAATTGAACATGAGACGGAGGAGATGGTTGGAACTTCTCAAAGACTATGATTGTTCAATTCATTATCATCCCGGAAGAGCAAACAAAGTCGCTGATGCATTAAGCAGGAAAGACCCAGTTGTTCTTTCCATGATGAGGATTCAAATAGATCCTTTGATCAATGACCAAGTAAAGTTGGACATGAGAATTATAAGGGAAGGGACATCATCAACCCTAACCCAAATGATTTCTCAACCGTCATTACTAGAGAAGATCAAGAAAGCTCAGAAAGAAGTTTCTTTGTTACAGAAGAAGTTTGAGGCTGTGAGAGAAGTTTCCTGAGTTCAATATTGATCAAGAAGGTGTACTGAAATTTCGTACAAGACTATGTGTTCAATCTATTCCGGAAATAAAAGAGCTGATAGATGAAGCTCATAGCTCTACTTTCTCTATACATCCTGGAAGCACAAAAATGTATAGGGACCTTCGTGATCTTTATTGGTGGGATAATATGAAAAGGGAGATTGCTGACAACACTTCAAGGTGCCTGGTATGTCAGCAAATGAAGACAGAGCGACAACTTCCTAAAAGGGTATTGCAAGCACTACCCATACCAGCATGGAAGTGGGATAATATCACGATGGACTTCGTCACTGGTCTCCCGAGAACTTCAAAGGAAACAATGCGATATGTGTTATTGTGGAACGTCTCACAAAGACTACCCATTTTATCTCTATTCGTGAAGATTTCTCTTTTGATCAACTTGTCAGGATTTACGTGAAGTGGTAAGGCTGCATGGAGTTCCACTTACTATCGTATCTGATCGTGATCCAAGGTTCACTTCAAAATTCTGGAGAAGTCTTCAACATGCTCGGAGCACTGAATTGAATTTCAGTACGGCCTATCACCCCCAAACCGATGGTCAATTTGAAAGGACTATTCAAACACTCGAGGATATGCTGAGAACATGCTCAATGGAATTGAAAGGTGGAAGAGATCAACATCTCCCTTTAGTTGAGTTCTCTTACAACAATAGCTTGCACTCGAGCATTCAAATGACACCTTATGAAGCTCTATATGGTAAGCGATGTAGAACTCCTACTTGGTGGCATGAAGCTGGTGAGATAAAACTTCTTGGGCATGATCTTGTGCAAGAGATGACACAAAAGATCCATGCCATCCAACAACACATTAAGGCTGCTCAGAGTCGACAAAAGAGCTATGTCGACATCGTCGAAGGGACTTGGAGTTTGATGTTGGTGACAAAGTCTTTCTTCGAATTTCACCTTGGAAGAGTCATGAGGTTTGAGAAGAAATGGAAGCTCAGCCCTAGGTACATTGGCCCTGATGAAATCTGTGATCGCGTAGGAGCAGTGACCTATCGGCTTGCACTTCCTCTAAATCCTTTTGAGGAAGGACATACCTGATCCTTTATATGTATTAAATTCAGAGATGGTACAACAGGAACATGGTCTCTCTTATGAGGAGTAGGTGGTGCAGATCATGGATCGTAGAGACAAGGTTCTACGCAACAAGACGATCCACCTTGTTAAAGTGTTGTGGAGGAACCACAAATGTGAAAAAGGCACGTGAGAACCAGAGGAGTCTATGAGTCAGAAGTACCCGCACCTTTTCTCTTCTTAGGGTATGAGTTAAAATTTCGGGGATGAAATTTCTCAAGGGGGGAAGAATGTAACGACCCAAACTTTATGGATAATATTTGTTCGGGTCGTTACATTCTTCTCCCCTTAAGAAATTTCGTCTCCGAAATTTTAACTCGTACCCTAAGAAGAGAAAAGGTGCGGGTACTTCTGACTCATAGACTCCTCTGGTTCGCACGTGGCTTATTCACATTTGTGGTTCCTTCACAACACTTTAACAAGGCGGGTTGTCTTATTGCGTAGAACCTTGTCTCTACGATCCAAGATCTCCATCGGCTGCTCCTCATAAGAGAGGTCATGTTCCTGTTGTAACATCTCTGGATTTAGTACATATAAAGGATTAGGTATGTACTTCCTCAAGAGGATTTGGAGGATGTGCAAGCCGATAGGTCACCGCTCCTACGCGATCAAAGATTTCATAGGGGCCAATGTACCTAGGGCTGAGCTTCCATTTTTTCTAAAACTTCACGACTCTCTACCAAGGTGAAATTCGAAGAAAGACTTTGTCACCAACATCAAACTCCAAGTCCCTTTGACGGTTGTCGGCGTAGCTCTTTTGTCGACTGTGAGCAGCCTTAATGTGTTGCTGGATGACATGGATCTTTTCTGTCATCTTTTGCACAAGATCAGGCCCAAGAAGCTTTATCTCACCAGCTTCATGCCACCAAGTAGGAGTTCTACATCGCTTACCATATAGAGCTTCATAGGGTGCCATTTGAATGCTCGAGTTGAAGTTATTGTTGTAAGAGAACTCAACTAAAGGGAGATGTTGATCCCATCCACCTTTAAATTCCATTGAGCATGTTCTCAGCATATCCCCGAGTGTTTGAATAGTCCTTTCAGATTGGCCATCGGTTTGGGGGTGATAGGCCGTACTGAAATTGAATTCAGTGCTCAGAGCATGTTCAAGACTTTTTTAGAATTTTGATGTGAACCTTGGATCACGATCAGACACGATAGTAAGTGGAACTCCATGCAGCCTAACACTTCGTTCACGTAAATCCTGACAAGTTGATCAAGATAGAAATCTTCACGAATAGAGATAAAATGGACAGTTTTGGTGATACGGTCCACAATAACCCATATCGCATTGTTTCCTTTGGAAATTCTCGGGAAACCAGTGACGAAGTCCATTGTGATATTATCCCACTTCCATGGTGGTATGAGTAGTGGTTGCAATACCCCTTTAGGAAGTTGTCGCTCTGCCCTCACTTGCTGACATACTAGACACCTTGAAGTGTAGTCAACAATCTCTCTTTTCATATTATCCCACCAATAAAGATCACGAAGGTCCCTATACATTTTTGTGCTGTAGGATGTATAGAGAAAGTAGAGCTATGAGCTTCATCCATCAGCTCCTTTATTTTCGGAATAGATGGAACACATAGTCTTGTACGAAATTTCAGTACACCTTCTTGATCAATATTGAACTCAGGAAACTTCTCATCTTTCACATTCTCAAACTTCTGTAATAAAGGATCTTCTTTCTGAGCTTTTTTGATCTTCTCTAGTAATGACGATTGAGAAATCATTTGGGTTAGGGTTGATGATGTCCCTTCCCTTATAATTTCCATGTCCAGCTTTACTTGGTCATTGATCAAAAGATCTCTTTGAATCCTAATCATGAAAAGAACAACTGGGTCTTTCCTGCTTAATGCATCAGCGACTTTGTTTGCTCTTCCGGGATGATAATGAATTGAACAATCATAAACTTTGAGAAGTTCCAACCATCTCCTCTGTCTCATGTTCAATTCCTTTTGTGTGAAAATATAGTTCAAACTTTGATGGTCTGTGTATATATCACATTTCTTTTCATAAAAATAGTGCCTCCATATCTTTAGAGTAAAAACAACCGCAGCCATCTTCAGATCATGCGTATGATAGTTTTGCTCATGAGTCTTCAACTGTCGAGATGCATAAGCAATGACTTTGTCATTTTGCATTTGTTATTTTGCATGAGGACGCACGCATGCCCTTTCAGAGATGCATCGCTAAAAAAAACGAATCCTTCTCCACTTGAGGGAAAAGTTTACACGGGTGCAGTAACCAATCTCTTCTTCATCTTTTGGAAACTTTCTTTACACTCCTTTGTCCAGATGAACTTGACCCCTTTTCGAGTTAACTTGGTTAAAAGATTAGAAAATCGTGAAAAGTTTTTCACAAACCTCCTATAATATCCCGCTAATCCAAGGAAACTACGAATCTCAGTTGTAGGCTGAGGCCACTCCACTATAACTTTTGTCTTTGCAGGGTCAACTGTGATTCCTTCGTTGGTTACAATGTGCCCCAAGGAAGCAACTTGTTGCAACCAGAATTCACATTTGATGAACTTCCCAAAAAGCATCTCATTTTGTAGAGTTTGCAAAATAACCCTTAGATGATCTTCATGTTCCTCGCAACTTTTGGAATATATCAGAATATCATCAATAAAAACTACCACACAGTTATCAAGGTAGTCCTTAAAGACTATTTATCAAATCCATAAAAATAGCAGGTGGATTAGTCAGTCCGAAGGGCATAACAACAAACTCATAATGCCCATATCTTCTTTCTTCACCCTCAATTGATGATAACCAAAACGAAGATCAATCTTAGAAAAGAATTGAGCCCCACGAAGTTGGTCAAATAAGTCATCAATTCTTGGAAAAGGGTATTTGTTCTTCACTGTGACCCCGTTCAGTTCTCTATAATCGATGCATAACCGCATTGATCCATCATTCTTTTTCACAAAGAGAACATGTGCTCCCCAAGGAGACACACTCGGTCGGATAAAACCCTTCTCCAAAAGATCTTGGAGTTGTTTCTTTAACTCCTCCAGCTCTACATTTGCCATCCTATACGAGGTCTTTGATATCGGATGAGATCCATGTACGAGTACAATGGAGAACTCTACCTCTCTTTCTGGGGGAGGTCCGGGTAACTCAGGAAATACGTCAACGTATTCCTGGATGATGGAGACATTTTCTATCCTTAAACTCTCATTTCCTTCTTCTTCACTGATCAACTCCATAAAGAAGGATATAGGCGGTTCTTCTAGACAAATAACAGGTTGAGATATGTCTCCTTGGAAGATAACTGTAGGTTTTCCATTCAAGACTACTGAGATTTTCTTGCTTCTGCATTTTATCTTAGCATTATATTTTGAGAGTCAGTCCATCCCTAGTATAATGTCGAATTCCAGCATGGGAATGACTACTAGATTTGCGATAAAATTTTGCTCACTAAAGTAAATACTAGAGTTTCTAAACACCGACGATGCTTGGATAATTCCACCAGGAGTCTTGACTGATAACTCTACTTTTAGAAAATCGGGGGTTGATTCTAAATTCTTTGCAAACTTGGAGGAAATAAAGGAATGCGTAGAACCATAATCAAACAAAGTATTTTCTAGCTTTGAGAGAACAACAAGAGTACCTGCCACCACATCATTTGGCTCTTCAACTTCTGCCGTAGTGATTGAAAAAGTACGACCTTGTTCCCTTGGCCGTTGCAGAGGCTGATGGTGGTTGCCTTCCACTGCCCTCAGATTTGGACAGTGATTGGAAAAGTGCCCAAGTTTTCCACACTTATAGCATTGGAAATCAGGTAGGGCCTGCACCATCTTCCCCTTGTCGTTAGTGTTGGGGAGTTGTGGCTTTACCTCACTACGACAATTCCGCGCAATGTGGCCATCTCTACCACACTTGTAGCACTTTCCGCTCCCGAGCAGGCAGTTCCCCGAATGCTTCTTCCCACATTTATTACACGTGGGACGTTGCACTTGCTTGCCTCCTCTTCCCTGATCGAAGCTCCTCCCTAAGCTTGGCTCCATCGATTTTTCTTGTCATTGGATTTATGTGACTGCTGCGTCTCACCAAATTCTAGTTCAACTTTCATCGCACTCCGCACAATCTCCTCATAGCTTTCGTAGTCTCGGTTGGGTAGATTTTTCCGCAGATGAGCTCTCGGTTTACCGAAGAATCTATCAACCTTACCATTTGGACCCATGACAAAGCTAGAGGTATATTGGGAAAGTCTGGTGAAGTTCATCTCGTAGCTTCCCACATATTCATTCTCCTTCTGCTTCAGCTCGAGAAACTTCTCCATTCTTGTTCTCATCGATCGAGGAAAATACTTGTTGAAGAATATCTCTCTGAACTCTTCTCACTCCATAGCTTCAACTTCCACTCTTGGCTTTCTGTTTTTAATCAGTTCCCACCACTGATCACCATTTCCTTCTAAGCGATAAACAGCCAAGGTAACCTTCTCTTGTTCAGAACAACAGAGCACAGAAAAGATCTTTTCGATAGAGCTGATCCATTGTTCAACAATCAATGGGTCGGTAGATCCAGTGAAGGTTGGTGGTCGTTGAAGCATAAAAGATTCAACAGATAGTTATTTCCTTTGCGGTGAGATCAGTCTCTCAACTTGATTCAAGTTATTTCTCATAACTTGAGTCAGTTGGTTCATCATTCGCATGAAAGTTTCCATTCCGGCTTCCATCGGAGGGCCGTCAGCGCATGGTGCATTGCGGTCACCATTTGCACGGTTCCTCCTATTGCTCGCCATTTTCTAAAAGAATAAAACCTTAGTGAGAAGATTATTTCATTTATGAATCTTTTAACTATAAAGGATTTTACGTTTTAAAAATTTATGCTTTAAACAATTACATTTCTCTATAAATGTTTCATAATGTTTCATAAAAAGCTTCTGATTAACCAAACATATCTTCCGGGAGTGTCGTAACCAAGAGTGCAGCAAGACCCGTTGTCGTGTACCAGGATACCCCGGGTCAAACCCGAAACTTCTTATCAGAGTTTTCACTTCCATGTACATCTGTGCCAGAGCCACCTCTACCCGTTCATTCCAGACAGAGATGTATTTGTTTGATAAATCACTTACTCAATACTCACCAAAATACCAGGAAATTTTCCTATATTTATAATTTTCTATAGGGTTCTTTCTAAAGTTTTCATATCATAATTTCCATAAATAACTAAACTATCATTTGATACCAATTATGGTATCTCGCCTTTTTATTACATAAATTTTCATTACATTTTACAAACAGAGGGTCTTTAAAGTTTAGTGTCTTGGAAATCAGGAACAATAAAACATGAAAACTTAAAACACTCTTTTAAATCCCCTTGAAAAACTTCTTGAAAAGTTCATCCTATGTACAATTATTGCATCTCATAACCTGGAGAGATACATCAAAGGAAATGGTGAACTGAAGGCCTAGTAAGGAAAGCAAGAGAATCAATTTACTTCTGATATCAATAAGAACTTGATGAAAACCAGAAGACATGAGTAATGGAAAAAGAGACATATCCTAATAAAAAGAACATGAATCACAATTTGAATATGTGGCTACAACATTTCATTTAGACATTCATGAACATATCACCAAGGTTTATCCCAAGGTGTCATAAAAAAATTATCAAGGTTATTCACCAAGGTATCGTGAAACTTATCATCTTTAGAGATTAAATTTTTTACCCAATGCATTGGAGCACTATCAGAGCGCACCCTTAATATGTCTTTATTTTCATGTGAGCTACATAGATAATAATCATACATTTCATAAATAACCCAAAGAGAGTAAAAGAAATGGGTTTCACTTCAAAATCGTGACGTTTTAAAAGTACTTAAAAAATAAGACCATTATGTCATTTATAACCCATGGAAAGGGAGTGAGAGTTATATGTATATCAATTCCAGAATCAAGAATATAATTTTTATGTATTTATGAACACCCAAAGATGCGAAATAGGTCTGGGTATTCACATAAATAAGATAAGATGATTTATTGAGAGAGAGAAATTTTGAGATGAAATTTCGGAAGCATAACGGCTATATAACATGGTTTTTGAAAACAATAAAAAAAGGTGACAAATGTCTATCATCCATAAATGAATCATTTTACAGAGGGACAAAATAAAATTGAAATAAGATCATGGTGTGGATATTTGAATAACACACCACATGAAAAGGAAACTTGAAAGAAAAGAGGAAATGCGATTTCTTTTACGAAAATTCGACAGCCTAACGACATCACTTGAAAATTCAGAAAATCAATTGACGAGAGTGGAGATGATATCTCATCATTTGGAAATGAAATGGACAGTAATAAGGATATATAAGAACATACCCCAACATAATTAGATGGAAACTAGGAGACATAACATAAATGAAGTCATGACTTAAAAGAGGAGGGTGAAATGTTTCCTTACCTTGAAAAGTGACTTCGAAAGCTAGAAGGTTGGGACCTTGGGTGCTTGAGGGCACCTTGTGAGGACTCATTGGAAGGCAAAAATGCCAGAGCTTCGTTGAGGAGGATTTTGGAATGAAATGAATGAAGGAATGACTTGATATTTATAAGAAAAGTGCGAGAATATTTAATTAATTTCTAAGAGACACTTCATCGGTGGTATTTGCAAAACTATGTGCTTGCCCATGGTATTTGCCCATGGTATTGGCCACTTGAGACACCTCATAACATATCTTACTATTCACAAGGCGATCAGATTTATTAAATGATGATTACATCATCAATAATGTCATTAAATACTCGAAACTCAAAACTGTATTTTTACTATTCACCAAAAATTCAACTGTTTCAGAAAAATCCCAAAAATTTACCTTAACCTAATATCGATGCTCTGAATTTCAAAAACGAACTCTATTTTATGAAAATTATTTTATAAATATTTTTAATTTAATTTTTAAATAAAATCAATATTTGTTCAAAAAAAATCTCTAAAACTATAACTTGTTTTGTAACACTTTGAAAAAGTAATTCAGGTCCCATAAAATTATCGTATAACCATAAGATAATAAAATAACAATTTATGATTAAATTTTATGAAAATAAATTTTCATTTTAAATTATTAAATTAATTATAAAATTTTAAATAAAATATTTATGACATACAAAAAACACCAAAACTTACTATGATCGTTTTTTCACTTTTAAGATGTCTAAATTGTATTTATACATTCATGGGAGATGTTTTTTATTTTTTTGGCCGATTTACTGTTCATTACTATTCATAAGGGTATGTTACTATTAATATTTTACTATTTACTAAAAAAACAATTTATCTTATTAGACTCTAATTTTATTATTGATCACAATTGTAAAAGACCATTTTTTGAAAATCATTTTACACTATTAATTATTTAAAGTTTAAATTAATATTTTAAAATACCATTTTTCTTCCAAAATTCATTTGTAATATAGAACTATAAATTCATTCTACATTTATCCGGATATTTGAAATTCACCAACTTTTCTATAATAAGAAATAACAATTTTACTTATACAAAAGGTTTACAATTTAACCAAGGTCGCGTTATATAGCCCCTTATAACATCTGCATAGGACCTAAGTGTAATGTGTGTTATGGTGATAAAATCTTGGGGCGGCTCAGACAACATTGCCTGAGTGGTGATTTCAATCAGTTTGAACTTCTTCCTTAGACAATTTCATTCAAGCTTCACATGTTGAAGCTCAGCTTGAGCTTGGTCCAGAGCAAAGCCCAAAGATGCTACCTCCTCCCAAGCTCTGATAGATGAGCTTCGTACGACCCGAGTCTACTGGATGAGGCAATCGACTCTTCTTTCTGTATTAATTAACCAAGATCACTTGTATTTATAAACAATAATTGTAACGTTAAGAGTTTAGTTTTCCAACGATCATATTGATTAACGGTCATATAACTGTCTAAACTCAACGGTCTCATTTAATTATACTCAATTCATTAATTAAAGGATATAGTTTTGTGAAGTATAAAATGAAATAACAGACAAATTTTGGAAACAAATATTATTTAAAAGTTCGGGTCGTTACAAAGTTCGAACCAAATGAAAAGCTCGAACCAAAGCAGTGAAATCCTGAACTGGGTAATGATATTTTTTCAGAATTTTAATTACAAAATATAGCCCGAATTTGAGCTTGAACTCGAATTTGTACTTGACATCGAAAGCTTGAGCTCGAAATTAAATACATATATATTGAATAAAAATAATATATTAAAAAATTAAATGGTTGATTAGGCTCGCGAGCTACTTGATTGGGTTGTTATAATACTCAAACTCGACTCGAGTTAGTATTCAAGAACCTCAAGCTCGAGCTCGATTTGAAAAATCACTTGTATTTATAAACAATAATTGTAACGTTAAGAGTTTAGTTTTCCAACGATCATATTGATTAACGGTCATATAACTGTCTAAACTCAACGGTCTCATTTAATTATACTCAATTCATTAATTAAAGGATATAGTTTTGTGAAGTATAAAATGAAATAACAGACAAATTTTGGAAACAAATATTATTTAAAAGTTCGGGTCGTTACAAAGTTCGAACCAAATGAAAAGCTCGAACCAAAGCAGTGAAATCCTGAACTGGGTAAGGATATTTTTTCAGAATTTTAATTACAAAATATAGCCCGAATTTGAGCTTGAACTCGAATTTGTACTTGACATCGAAAGCTTGAGCTCGAAATTAAATACATATATATTGAATAAAAATAATATATTAAAAAATTAAATGGTTGATTAGGCTCGCGAGCTACTTGATTGGGTTGTTATAATACTCAAACTCGACTCGAGTTAGTATTCAAGAACCTCAAGCTCGAGCTCGATTTGAAAAAAACCGAACCGAGTTCGAGTCTTTTTCGAGCCGAGACCCGAGTAGCTCGCGAGTACTCGAGCTCGTTTACAGCCCCATTCCTCACAAAGCAACGTGCTCCCGAGCTCATGTCACCAGTAGCCATTGAAGCTTTTCCTTAGATCTTCACACCACTCGAAAACGGAAAGAACAGCAGTGAACCCCTGACAGAAAGCAGTGTCTTCCATATGAACCTTCAGTGTTCAGGCTTCATAAACCCTAACTACAGACTGCCCCAATTTTAGTCGACTGCCCTTATTTCCACCAAAAGATCGGACGGCCAGCTACACAAAAGGTAGTCAAACTGCTCATGTTCACTGCCTGAGGATTAGCCCCCATTTTAGTCGACCGCCCTTATTTCCACCAAAAGATCGGCCGACCATCAACATAAAAGGTGGTCAAACCGCTCGTGTTCGCTGTGAGAATTTGCCGGTTCGTACTTAATCGTGCAAGAGTATTAAGTCAATCTGCAATCATATTTTACGACAAGGAATATCTAAAATCATTTTAAATCCAAAAAATATTATTTTTCAAAAATAATTTTCATAATTATAAGGCAACATTTAAAATTCCAGAAATTCAAAAATTGATCCCGAATCATCTAACATTTGAAATCATGTAACATTCAATAATCAAAGCTCAAAAAACATATTTTATAATATTTTATCAATGAAGTGTGCAGTTTAATATAGAATTGTCAAACATGAAAATTAAGCAATTAATAACCATTTAAAGCAAAAATGTGACCACAAAATGACTAAAAATGGATGTGGAATAACCCCTGAAATGAGGCGACATAAAATCCCCCCACTAAATATTTCTTGTCCTAAAGTAATAAAAATAATCACATTCAGCAAGGGAGAGTCAATTGAAAATTGACTCTTGTAGTTGCATGCCTAAGACAGTTGTAAACATTTCCTTTCCCATAGAATTCAATCAATAGAGAAAACAACTAATCATCCTTTTCATCAAACAGATTTTGGTTTCAAATTCAGTTTCCATCATGAAATGGTTGATCAAAACAATTTAGATAAGTGGAAAGAGAAAGATTCAAACTCAGGTTCTTCAGAAATTCTTTTGGAGCAAGAGGATTCGGCGGTTGAGTATACACACAAGGCACAATAAAAAACCCAAAAATAATCACATATAAATAACCCATAATTACACAAAATGATAATGATGGATGATTGTGCTTTAAATCAATAAATAGTTCTTAATAAATGAGGCAAACCTCATTCATCGTCATTTAAAAATTGATAACTCGCACTTCCAACCATATACTCAAGTTTTAACCCTCAGAATCCTTCAAAAGCAGGTCAGAAAAACAAATTTTCCATTGATCCAGAAAGTCTGATTGAAAATTTCAATGTACCTATAATTCAAAACCAAAGACACAAGTTTTGAAAAGAAGATTCAAACAAAATTTTATCAACTGAAATGGATAGGAAAGGTTGAAAAATTTGACCATCAAAGACACAGAACTCCAACAAACACGTGTTTTATAGATTACTTACCAAAGGTGTGAAAGGTTCTTGAAAATAAGAAATTTATGAAAAATTTTAAGGAAAATAAAAATCCAATTAAGAAACAGCGAGACCCTTCCCCGCACATAAAACTCAATATTGTCACCAATATTGAATTCCAAGGTGGTAAGCAATTAGACACTTGATGTTCACAATGATTTTAGAAATTTAAGCAGACTGGAACATGCAAAAGGGTGGCAAGTATGCTTAAAAGAGAAGTATAAAAACCACAAACTTTTAATCATTTCACGAGCTCTAAAAAAGTAAAGTAGTTGGCAATCATTCAGCAAGTATTTAACAGTGTACATGCCTTTTTCTTTGAAACCTCATCAATTTTCAACTAAACACGGATAACAGCATGTTACACTCTTATTTCCGCATACAAGATAGTAAAAACCAGCAACCAAACATGTTGAGCAAGTGTTGTCTTCAACAATACATAATATTTTTATTAAAAAGGGGGAGATTGTTGAGAACAATACTCTATCTCTTTATAATTATTTTGATGCTCACAAATATCCTTAATTGTTTTCTAATAATTTTAAGTATATTTCAGCAATTAAATATTTTATATATTTTTATTTTTGGAAGAGTATTCAAGTATTTATACAGCGTGAAACAAGTGTTAAAGAATTCGGAAATCAATTCAAAGTGTTCTGGAAACACTGTTCATGCTCACATATTCGGGAATTGCTTAAGCGTGTTTTGGAAACACTGTTAATATCCTACGTTGAGAAGTGTAGTGTAAGGATAGAGTGCGGTGTATACTCTAAAGAGATATCAGAAAAGTATGGTTAAATAACCATACGTTATCGGAAAAGTATGGAAGAGGAACCCTACGTTAGGAAAGAACCCTACGTTTGGGATATTGAAAAGTATGGAAGAGGAACCCTACGTTAGGAAGGAACCCTACGTTTGAGATATTGAAAAATATGGAAGAAGACCGTACGTAAGTTTTAAACGTTACGTTTGTTTTTTAAAAGTACGGTTCATCAACTTTACTTTTGTAAACAACCTTACGTTTATCAAAAAGTATGGATCATGTACCCTACGTTTGGAAGCTTATAAAAGTATGAATCATTTATCATATGTTTCAATGTTGAAAAGAAAAGTATGGATGTTCAACCTTACGTTTGAAGGATGCGTCATCAACCTTACGTTTGTGATCTACCTTACGCTCAGAAGATGCATGCTATACAGATCAACCTTACGTTTGGCGTCGGACAATTAAAAACGATATTATTATGCAACGGTCTACAAGTGAATTATTAGGTTGATTTCAAGTCGGATTAAAAGCTGATTTTAAAATGCGTCTTTGACTGATTCAAAGTCATTTATCTATGATTCAAAGGATCAATTTAAGAGGAGCTTTTTATGCCGAATTTCAAGGGAAGTTACGACTGCTCTGTTATTTCGAATTTTTTGAATATCGCGATTCTAAAGGCGACTTTTTGGATCTAAATTTGCTGAAGAAGTGCTCGTTGTTATTATATATATTTTAAAAATATAGATGTGATATACAGAGATTCTATACAAGAACTGCTGAATAACAACGACGAATATATAAAAGAGAAAAACAGAGACTATCAAGATCTACAGATCTGCTGTTACGAAGTGACAAAGCCCTGTTTATTGAAGAAGAAGAAACACGACAGAAGATTCACCCATTCGACATTAAAGATCTATTGTGAATCTACTGCTGCTGAAGTTGCGAATTATATTTCTATATCTGCTACAATTGGATCGACTCAGAACGACTCTTACTTGAAGATCATTATTTCCGAAGACAACATTCCATCTATTGTCAATTGTATACTGTTACAATTGTGAAGAACGGGAAAATATTTTCAAAGAACAAATACTTCTTTTTATCTTGAGTAACCGGCTTCTCGTACTAAGCTGTGTAGGTTCTGAGATTGAACCAGAAGACTCCGTTTTGCCTTAGATTGTAAAGGTGTCAACTGCCTGCACTCAGTTGTGGAATGATCTGTTGATAAGAGGACCAGATAGTGAAAATCACCAAGCTCGTGAAGTAAAGTGTTGGCGGAGTGGACTAGGGGACTTCTATTCCCCAAACCACTATATATCTTGTGTCCTGCACTGTTTATTTTCCGTTGCTAAAATCTTTGATATAAAGGTAAAAGGACAGATCACGATTATGCAAAGAAATTGAAAGACACAATTCACCCCCCTCTTGTGTATATTTGGTATAACTTGATCCAACAAAACACATGTTTCAGCAGCAGCAAAAAAGATATCCAGCATGCAGGAATTTTTAGCAGGAAACGGAGGCAGCTAGCACAGCTTTAATGAAAATTAAGGAGCAAAAACAAATTATAAAATAGAAAATTTACTCCCACTAGTTCGGCAATCAACGCCACTCTCCTTTCAACTTGAAAATATATGTCCTGGTTGCTTCTAACAGAGCACCTGAAAAACAAAATCAGTTAACATTAAACTCAATAACTTAGCTCAATACAAGAGCAACCAGTAGAGAGAGTGAAGCAGTTCAGCTTCCAAGCTGATAATAGCAATTTCTGGAGCACGCCATTGAACACTTCTCTGAGCCAAGCCTTTGATCCATGAAAGCATAAGCATCAACTTTCCTTCAATCCTAGTGTTTCCCAGTGTAATGATATAAGAAAAGCATGCAAGCAATTATGTGAGATCATGTAACAGCTTTAAAAAATCAGTTAAAACAGTTTTGCAACAGCGCAAGATTGCATGTCTTCATTTCAGCTCTTGGTTAAATCCAATGGGCATAGATTCAGTATAAATTAACCACTCAATTCGAGCAAATGATGAGCCATCCAAACTCATCCGTAATTTACACTCAACCTGATTTGTTTCATTGAAGTACCCTACAAGAGAAATAAAATCACATCAGATTTAAGCATTAAGTTCAAAAAAAAAATACCAGATTTAAGGTGAAAAGGGTATGGAAATTAAGCTCCAATCTAGTGGCTGGTCGCTACAGTGCACTGTAGGCCCATCTAGATTCCATTTCTCCTCCTCACTGGATGCTAACATTGAATACAGACTCAGGGGGATAGTGATTTAGAAGGTGGCAACCATGCCAGAGGAACTGAATTTGACTTCAGTGAGAGGGTGAGACGGTTTTATTTCCAGTTAAAAGAAAAAAAATCAAAACACAAACATTTTCTATTGAAAGCACACAAATTATCTTATTGAAAGCAATAAGATCTTGGATTTGTCTACCCTATGTAGTGCTAGCTTTAAAGTCCCCAACCAGACTCTTATGAAACTCTCCATGGTCACTTGGAGGGTGTGGTTTCTTGTCTATAAACCACCACATGTTGATGGCCCAAATGTTTTTAAGTGAAAACTCAGTTCTATGGGCTATAAAACATCTAAGAAAACACCAAAATCCCCTCACAGCTGATAGACTGCCTTGAAGACGCCCCTTTACAGTCATGAACAGCAAGTTGTCCACTACTGGAATTGAGTCGGAATTGAGACATTTTCCAGTTTCCTTGAGGCGGAAACAATTTATGAGGCGCCCCTAAAGGTGTATGATTAAACTTACAGCATTCTCCAACAATTTAGATCTTAAAATCATGGCAAACCATGGTGCAAGCAACTAAATATTTCAAAATAGTTTCTGAAAGAGACTTTCCCATATCAGTTTAGAAATCAATTATATCCTGCACTAAAAAATGAATCAACAGTTCGGGAGTTTTTTGGATGAAAAGGGAAGAATTGCTTTATATTTGTTGGACCCCATTTAAGTATAATGGGTATTTCTGAGCCCCACATCGGTCTTTCCCTCCTTGTAATTATTTTTACTTATCTATAAAAGAATGTCTCCGCCTCACATTGAGGTAAGGGGAATTCGCCACCAACATGGTATCAGAGGGAAAATCCCATTAATATTATTTTCTTTCCCCTTTCGGGTCTGCCCTACGCGCCCCCCCCCCCCTGCGGGTCTGCCCTACGCGGCCACCCCGTCCTTCCGACATCCTGATTCCGGCCTCCTCCCGGCGCGACGACCCTCCCTCTCCAGGTGGCCCTTCTTCCCGCGGCGTTCCTCCCATGGCGTTCCTCCGCGATCCTAACGTCCAGCCGCGGATCTACCTCCCTTTCCCAACGGCTCCCCACCCGCTGCCCTCCCTGGCTCCCAGCCCCGTCGCACCTCCCTGGCTCCAGTTCCCGGTGACCCTCCCGTTCCATCGCCATCTATCCCTACGCGATGACTCCTGCAGCGCCATCGCCAGAGCCCGCGTCGTCCCCCAGCGGCCCCTCGTCCATGCGCGATCTGCCTGACGACCCGCCTCTTCACGACGCTCCTTGACGGCCTTGTCCAGGCGCTGCCCGACGCCTGCCCTCCCGGCTCAGTCTAGGCGGACCATTCCCCACCAGCCCGACGCCCTTCCAGCGGTCTCCCGACCTCTCACGACATCTCCCATTCTTCCAGCACCCGCTCACAGGGCGTCCTTCCGGCGCTGAATGCCGAGTTCGTCCGCAAATCCCGAAGACCTCCCCTCGATGGCCGCCTCGGTCCTGCCTCCTCACCTCCACCCGCTTGGTCGATGAGCGGCTCGACTCCACAAATTTCTCCGTCTGGTGGAAGACCGTGCTCATGTCTGTCACCGGCATGGACCTCGATTCCCATCTCGAGGATCCACCACCTCTTCCTACCGACCCGAAATATCGTCCACGGAAGCTTGCTGACAGTAAAATCTTTGCCTTGCTGGTCAATTATATGGACTGCTCTGTCAAAGACGTCACCTGGACAACCAACACAGTCAAGGAACTCTGGGATTCCTTGACTCTAATGTACTCCGAGAGCAATAATTTGGCTCGGGTATCCGATCTTCTTCAGCGGTTGTCCCTCCTCCGCTAGCAAGCTCATCCATTTCCGGCATACTTTATGGAATGGAAGGCTCTACAAGATGAACTTCTTGAGTTTTGACCCATTCCACAAACACCTGCGGAAGCATTAGCCTAGCGGGAACAACTCTGTCTTTTTAGCCTTCTCCATGGTCTCGACCCGGGATATGCGACGACAGCTACAAAGATGCTAGCCAGCCCTTCATCCTTAGAGATTCCGCAGGTCTATCATCGCCTTGGGAAGGCTCATCGGGCCCTTGCCCCACCCATCCCTAGCCTTGATCACATTGCTCTCCTGGGCCGTGGCGGTAGCCGCCCTACCGGACCTCGTGGACGCGGCCGTGGAGAAAGCCGACCTCGTCCACTCTGTCAGCATTGTGGCAAGCTCGACCACCTGGTTGACCGTTGCTGGGTCCTTCATGGCCGTCCCACTCAGCACCCACGACAGGTCCAGGCTGCGGTCTGAGATGCTTCCCCGCTTGCTGCCACTCTTCCTTCATCTTTGGATCTCTTCATGGTTGAGATCAAGATGATTCACGATCATAGGACCACCTCCCTTCCGGGCTCTTCATCAGCATCTCTTGCCCACTCCGGTGGTCCCACTGCATTTTTCAGTCATCGCTCCCCTGCTTGAATGCTTGACTTAGGTGCGTCTGACCATCTTATCGGTGATGCATGTATGCTCTCCTTCTACAGTCCATATACTGGTTCCTCAGCCATCACTGTTGCTGATGGTTCCACTATCCCCATTGCTGACTTTGGTACATGCTCCCTGACTTTATCCCTTCACCTATCATCGGTGACCCATGTACCATGCAATCCGTTTAACCTTCTCTCAATTAGTAAGCTGACCAAATATTTCAATTGTAATGCTATCTTTACCACATCTTCTGTTATGTTTCAGGAGCGGACAACGAAGCGAGAACTTGGTAGTGGTCAGCTTCAAGATGGAGTGTACATGTTCGATGACCCGACATCCATCGCCTGCACGTTTGTCTCTGCTCGTGCCTTGGACCTCCATTATCGGTTGGGCCACCCCTCCGCCTCCGCCCTTCATCAGCTCTATCAACATATTAGTCAACATTTATCTTTTCATTGTGAGTCTTGTAGTTTTGCAAAACACCATCGTACTTCATATTTTCCTCGAGTTGACACACGGGCCGCCAACCCCTTTGATTTGGTTTATTCTGATGTATGGGGTCCTTGTGCCACCTCGAGTCAATCAGGGTATAAATATTATATCTCTTTCATTGATGATTTTTCACGTATGACGTGGCTTTACCTTATTCGTGATCGGACATAAGTATTTTCCACCTTTCAAACATTTTACCATGAGATCCAGACACAGTTTTCTATTTCTGTAAAATGTCTACGCTCCGACAATGGGCGAGAGTACTTGTCCACTCCCTTTCAGCAGTTTATGCAGGCACACGACATCATCCATCAGACCTCCTGTCCTGATACCCCTCAGCAAAATGGAGTGGCCGAGCGAAAACACCGGTATATTCTGGAGACCGCTCCTGCCCTCCTCTTCTACCGCAAGGTGCCTCTTCTCTTCTGGGGGAATGCCATCCTCACTGCTACTTACCTCCTCAATCGCCTTTCTTCTTCCATCCTTCAGGGGGAGACTCCTTTTTATACCCTGTTCCCCTCTTCCTCCTCACTCACTTCCACTCCGAGTCTTCGGATGTCTCTGCTATGTTTGGGACACTCGCCCCAATCTCTCTAAACTTTCCCCCAAATCCCTTCGATGTCTTTTTCTCGGATATTCCTCCACTCAGCGTGGATACCAGTGCTTCTCTCCAGACTTATGACGTTATATCATCTCTGCCGATGTGTCGTTTGTTGAGAGCTCTCTTTTCACTCCTCCCTCTCCTCATCCAAACACCACCATCGATGAGTGCCTTCCTCTCATTATTCACCCTCCTCTGGTGTCTCCCCCTACTGGTCATCGCTTTGGGACGGTCTACTCTCGTCGCCCATCGACTGTACCCCCCGTCCAGGCTGAGGACAACATCGTTTCCACTTCATCCGATGCTCCTGTCACAGCCCCCGAGGACTTGCCGATTGCACTCCGGAAATGTACTTGCTCTTGTCGGACTACTCCTTTCTTTACATCTTCATACAAAGGTTTGTCAGCACTGGAGGCGATATCTATTCCCCGCACGGTTGGCGATGCCAAATCACATCCGGGGTGGCTACAGGCTATGCGGGATGAACTGCAGGCTCTGGATGACAACCATACATGGGATCTGGTCCCCCTTCCTACAGGCAAACAGGCGATCAGTTGCAAATGGATTTATACAATCCATCTCAATGCCGATGACACTCTTCATCGCCTCAAAGCCCTGCTTGTGGCGAAGAGATTTGATCAGACATATGACATCGACTACTTTGAGACCTTCTCTCCGGTAGCCAAGATGGCCTCTGTCCGCCTATCCATATCTCTGGTTGCTCATCATCATTGGCCATTTCATCAACTGGATGTCAAGAATGCATTTCTTCATGGCTTTCTTGATGAAGAAGTCTACCTGCCGCAGCCCCCTGGTTTTCTTGCCTCTGGCGCCGAATCCCATGTATGCCGCCTCCGTTGATCCCTCTATGGCCTCAAGCAATCTCCTTGTGCTTGGTTTGGCCGCTTCAGCACTATCGTCACGGCCTTTGGCCTCTCTCGCAGTATGAAGGATTACACCGTCTTCTTCCGTACAACGTCAAACAAATGTATTTTGCTGGTGGTATATGTTGATGATATCATCATCACAGGGAGCGACTCCACTGGAATCGCCCAACTCAAGGCGCACCTTCACCACCACTTCCACACCAAAGATCTTGGTCCTCTCACCTATTTCCTTAGCATCGAGGTCTCTCGGTTTGAGGACACTATCTCTTTTTGCCAACGGAAATATGTCATTGATATCTTACAGGATGCAGGATTGAGCCAGGCGATTGCAGTGGACCCTCCTCTTGAGCCGGGGGAACGCTCTCTCCATACCGACTCGACACCATTTCCTCATCCAGAGAGCTATCGACGTCTGGTAGGTAAACTCAACTACCTCACCATGACACGACCAGACATTACCTGCGCTGTTGGCAAATGAGCCAGTTTATGGAGAAGCCAACCAGATCTCAGTAGGATGTCGTCCTCCGCTTTGCCAAATAAATCAAGAGTCTGCACGTGGCCTTCGGTACTCCCATCATGCTCATTCGGATATTGAGGCCTTCTGTGATGCAGATTATGCAGGTTGCTTTGCTATCCGAAAGTCTTCTTCGGGATTTACCATGTTCTTGGCCGACAACCTCATCTCATGGCGCAGCAAGAAGCAGACTGTCGTCTCCAGATCTAATGCAGAGGCAGAATACCGCGCTATGGCCACGGTCACTGCTGAGATCTTCTGGCTTCGCCATCTCCTTCATGAGCTCAGCTTCCCGGCGCAGACCTCTGCTTAGATCTGGTGTGACAATCAGACAACCACAGAGATTGCCTCGAATCCCGTCTTTTATGAACGAACGAAGCATATAGAGGTGGACTGTCACTTTCATCGCCACCATCTGGAGCAGAACCGTATCAGTTTTGGCCATATTCCGACGGCGGATCAACTTGCCGACATCTTCACCAAAGGCCTCTCTAGAGCTCGCCTTGACTCTCTCACTACCAAGCTGGGTATTCACAGCCTCCATAGCCCAGCTTGAGGGGGGAGTATGAGGTGGTCTTGTTCGATGTCGTCTTTTTGCTCGATGTCGTCTTTTTTCTTTGTGAGACTCTCGGTCCAAGCTGGGTTTGTCCAGCTTGAGGGGGAGTGTTGGACCCCATTTAAGTATAATGGGTTTTTTCGAGTCTCACATCGGTTTTTCCCTCATTTTAATTATTTTTACTCATCTATAAAAGAATGTCTCCACCTCACATTGAGGTAAGGGGAATTCGCCACCAACAATATTCATCTGGAAAATTTTCAAATTCAGGTTTTGTCAAATTCTCTTCCAAAAATTCCTCAACAGTCAAAACATAACGAGCAATCACTGTCCCTGAAATATTTATTGTGCTTAGACCAAAAAGTGTCTGTCCAAGCGTAAATTCTGGTTCAAACTCCAAAACTTTATCCCCTAAAGCAAATGCAATAAATTTTAGGAATCCTATGTCAACCATAGGGAAGGAGAGCTCTAATCCAGTCACATAAAAAACAAAAAATTCAGATCCATGCAATCCATCACTAAATGATATAAAATAGTATTCTTCACATTGATTTTTGTTAAAAGTCTACTCACTCCTCTTCAACAAGAGCCATTTGAAAAAAAGTTGGGTTCACACTTTCAAAACAAGAAAGATCACATTGAGGAGAAGTTTCAGAGATTTCAAAGTCAATGTTTTTCAGTTTGATGTTTTCATTAAATCCTCCAACTCCAATCTCTATCTCATTGCTCAACATTTTTGAAACATGTTAGTTTTTAAATGTCAAATCCTCTCGAGTTTTTCATCAACCACAGAAGCAACTCTCACAAAAATACTGCAAAAGAATGTCTTTTCAGGTTTAGGTGACAAAATAACAATGGGATAATCCACGTTTTCCACCTCAGAAACTTTTTGAATGTTTTGCCACAATTTTTTATTGAAGTTTTCCTCTTTCTAAGATTCTAACTTACTGGTTTGATTCTCAACTTCTTCCTCACTTTACACCACTCTCATTCTCAAACCCCACCATTTCATTTTCTTCATAACTCCATTCAATTTGTTCATGTTCTTTCAACATTTCATGCAACTCCCAAATCTAATTTTGTTACTTTTGAATAAGAGTTTCATGACCTTGATCAAATTTAGCATTGATTTTCATTAACATTTGTTCGAAGTTTGATTGATTTTCAAGTTCGGGCTCACTGTGTTTTTGGTTTTCTTCAAATTGGCGAGGCTGCCAAGGCTGGTTATAGGTACACTGGCAAGCAGTATGCCCATAACAGCCACAGCTTCTAAAAAAAATTCCATTTTGTTGATTCAAACCACCAAAATAGCCCATTATTTACCAGCACACAGCACAGAAATTCAGCAAAACGGCCCTCACAGCAGCTTAAAAATACTCAAACAGTGGTTTGAAGCAGTGGTTATAAGCTCTAAGAACAAGCACAGTAAGTTGCAAGTGATTTCAGTTGTTCCACAAGCAAATGAAGCAAATTTTCAGCTCAAAAGCCCAAAAAAGCAGCATATTTTTGAATATTTAGCTTAAAAACACAATGAATTGCAGAGAAGTACCAGATTTTTTTTGTGTGTGTTTTTAAAATTTTGTTTTCATTTAGACCCTAAGAAACTCAACATTTACCCCGGCAATGGTGCCAAATTTTGATCAAACCTCCATAGTTATCAGCTGTCAAAATTTTATGTCTCCTACACTAGCATTGTCACGACTCGCCCTCACTGGGAACCCCTCCTACGCTTACAGTGAAGACAAGAGTGCCCGAGGCCGACCTTCAATAGGCACCGGGTTGGCAACACTACAACCAATCCCAATACACCAAGATCCACAATGATCCTCAATGCCTGATACATCATAAAATACAAGTCTCCAAATAAAATACAAAAGAAAAGTCCATGGCGGCAACACTACAACCAATCCCAAGCTCCAAGATAATACTATTTAGCTCAGTCACCAAACTCCCTCTAGAAACCTGGACAACAACAAACAAGTCTTAAACCCAATTAAATTGAGTCGGCTACATTGATCAAACGTGCCGCTAATTAACTCTATTGAAGAGCATATTTTCATTGAAACCATTTAGAACAAGATCATCTTGAATAATTTGTTTAAGGATCATTTTAGGTTTACTTCTACCACTTTTAATAAGTGAATTTGTCATTACGCTTACCCTATTAACAGGTGCATCACTAGATCTTCTTCTAACATGTCCAAAACATCTTAATCCAATTTTAGTCATCTTCTTGTCAAACGGAGACCCTCCATTTTTTTCTCGAACACATTCATTACTAATCTTATCCATCTTGTTATATCCACATGTCCATCCTAACATTTTCATTTCTACTACCCTTATTTTTTGTTCAAGATGTCCCGTCAAAGGCCAACAGTCACTGTGATATAGAATAATTGGTTTAATTACAACCCTATAAAATTCACCCTTCAATTTCAAAAGAATTTTACTATCACAAAGCACCCCAGAAGTCTTTCTTCATTTTATGCATCCAGTTTGAATCCGATGAGAGACATCTGTATTAATATCTCCATCACATTACAGAAATGAGCCTAAATATTGAAAACGGTGAACTTTTGAAATAATGTGGTCTCCCTATCTCACATCCATAACATTCCCAGGAAATCCATTGCTAAAACAACGCTCATGTGTTGTCTTATTCCTATAAAGACGGAAATTTTTCGATTCTAAAGTCTCTTCAAAACTCTAACTTTAAACTGATGATTGCTTTGGATTCTCCAACAAGAACTATATCATCCGCAAAAAGGATACAATTAGGTATCTCAACTCAAATATGATTTGTAAGTTCTGAGATTAAAGCAAAAGATATGGGCTTAAAGTCGAATCTTGATGAAGTCCTATCGAGACACAGAAGTCTATACTGAAGTTCTAACTCGAGTCAAACTCCAATCATACATGTTTTGGATGAGTTTGATATGTCACCAGGACCGGTTCGGGCAATCTTTTTGTCAGAGACAAATTATAAAAATTTTACCCTTTAAATATGGGTGTTTAAAGAATTTGACTAGAGTGGATCAGATCGGAGCTCATACTTTGCCGACCTAAAATTATAAATCCATTTAAACTCACATGATATGCGAGCTTCAAAAAATAAGTTCAATCCATATGCGGACCAATCCACATGGTGACCCGCATAATATTAAAAAAAGCAATACAAAAATATATTTGTTTAAAACTCCACCCTTATTGCTTCAAATACTACTTAAAAGAATGTCAAACAAAGCTTCAAATTGCATGTAAGTTCAACTTTAACAAGGCTAAACAACCTTTTTTGCTAAACCTATAAAAATGTGAACCAACAGATTTAAAATAACATAATAGCTGAATTAAAATATGCACTTCTAAATAGTTAAAAATATTATCAGTTACTATAAAATCATGAAGTCGACTTTATATACAAATCAAGGCTTGATTTTTTTTTTGAAGAAAGTGACAATTATATTTGTTTAACACATGTCCTCCAATGCTAAAATTTGTTCCAGATGCTATAGTTTTGATAGAGATGCTTAATAAAACCTGTCAAATAATCAAATTCAAATAAAATCTAAAATTACAAAGAAATAGAGCATGACATACCAAAGTAAGTTGCGACACTTCACAACCCGATTGGTTTAACAAATGTCGACAAAGTATTTCTCATTAAATTGATCATATGAACTCTCTTTTTCACTTCTTTTAGCAAATAATTTAGAAATAGAACCCACTAGTGTTTTTTTCATTTCATTCTTTCTTTCCTTGATTTCCTTGATTTTTTTGTTTTGAGACCTAGAATCTTGAATTCCCTTCATTGTAGTACCTACAAGTTATAAATTATAATTCAAATAATTATAATTCATTTGGAATTATAACATATTTAAAGGAGTCATCTTTAAAAATAAAATAATATATTTCAACTAATTGATTTTTTATTTAATATTCAACAATTGTTGTGAATATTGTTCTCATATAATAAAACAACAAATTTTAATCTATTAATACATTTCACAACTAAAATTAGAAAAATATAAACTCAAATTGCTATCAACTATATAAAATTTTTTAAATATAGTTATTTAAAAGTAAAAAGTTTAACATTAAAACACTAAATCTTAAAGTTGGGGTTTGAAAAATGATTCTTGTTTTCTAGTTATCAAAATTTAATGAAAATGTAAACTAATATATTTTCTAACATGTTTTAAAAAAATGAAAGAAAATATTTTCTAAAACCAAATGCATTTTAGTTTTCTTTTATTTTAAAAGTATATTGTTTGCATTTTCATTTCCTAACAAATATTTTTAGAATAATATAATTTAATATATTTTGTAATACAAGGTTGGTGTGCGGTTTGATATAATATGAAAATTGTATGGGTGATTAGAAAGATAATAGTGTGTAAATCATTTTTTTTATAAAACTGATAAATCAGTCAACTAATATGATCTTCAAATTAATTAATTATAAAATAAATGAAATATAAATACGAAACTAATCAACTATCGACAAATCACAAATTGCAAGTGAGACGAGTAAGACAACGGTGAATCCAAAATTCATATAATTTCTAAAAATGAAACAAAACATTTAATAAAGATATCATAAATAAAAAATGATTATCAAAAAACACAAATTACCTTTGGACATATTGCAAATCGCAATTGGAACGGGCAAATTGCAAATCGCTATTGGAACTGGCAAATTGCAGTTGAGACGGACAAGGCACTGATGATTGGCAATTTAGATAATTTCTGAAAATTAAACAATACAATTAGTAAAAATAAAAAAAATAAAAATGATAATTCAAAATTGATTATCAAAAAAACCCCTAATTACCTATGGGCAAATCATAAATTGCAATCGAGACGGGTAATTTGAAACTGAGACGAGTAGGACACCAGTGCGGTGAATCCGCACTTCAGATAATTTCTGAAGATAGAACAAAACAATTAATAAAAAATAAAAATAAAAAAGATAATTAAACAATAATTATAAACAAAACCCCAAAAATTTAACCTGGGGCTGCTGACCGACAAGGAGGAGAGGGGGGTCTCGGTCTTTGATTGGCAGGTGAGGCCAGGTGCACGTGACGTGATGAGACATCGGTAGGAAAGTCTCCTCTTAGTTGTCGGGATCAACGAACTGAGGCGGTCGGTTATCGGGGGAGGGAAGAGAGTAGGGCAGCGTGGGTATGGGGCCACTGGCGGGTGAGGTTACAGCAACAATAGTGTGTAGGGGGGTCAGGCGAGAGATGATGAAGAACGCGCGTGACTGGGAGAATCGAAGATTCCGTGAGTCGAGGGGAGCGCGCACAACACAACAACAACATGAATTTTAGGGCTGCGAGCGGGAGGAATGTTAGGGCAGGGATGTGGGGTGGGGGGTGACGTTTTGTTGCCCCAATCAGGGATGTTGCCCCAGCCCACGGGTTCACGGGGCTCGCCCGTGGGTCGGCCCTGTGTTTAGGACTCTGTCAAAAGGTCGATGTCTGCACAAGACACGACACGTGCAGAAAAAGCCCGTGCAGGGGTGAGTATAAAAATACTCAGTAGGACACCCCGAAAACCACAAAGCATACAACAAAATAAATACAGTCAGTTCTACACAAGTACATGTCTACAACACATATAACAAGAATAACCAGATATACTCAACAAAGACACTCAGTCTCAAAGGTAAGTCACAACCGTAGTATACCAGCTCGAAGATCCACGAAGCACTCGTCCGGGAGAACACACTCCTAAGTCTAATAACACTGACGACGTTCGTCTGAGATGTACTGCTCGACGGGTCTCATCATGAGAAAGAACACGCTGAAGTCCGAAGAGATATGATACACAAATGAGTATCACTCCCAAAGCCATGAGGTGATACCATCAAACTCAATCTGGATTAACCCGCTAAGTAGATTATCGACGCATGTGTATTGTTGGTCATGGTCATACCAAGAACTCCACTTAGGGCACGAAGATGGATAGAGGATCTCATTCCGGGCCTTGGCCTTACGAAGCTATTCTAACGTCTCTATCCAAGAAGTCCTGTTGAAGGGATCGTTGCCCTAGGAGTAGGAAACGATTGATTCTATACCAACCTTCAAGGAAAAGATACGGGGAATGCACCCTAACGAAACTTGTCCGAGTCACTGAGGACAAGTGCTCTAAGCCATGTATAAAAGAGTACACAACATGTAGTAGGGGTCACACGCTGTGTCCCTTGACCCCGGGTCTTGCCCGTGTAAATGACCTGTGTCTCAAGCCATATCCGTGTAGTGGGGTACACGGTGTGACAGCTGTCCGTGTACTCCAACCCGTGTCCATGTACTCTCTGAGGTACACGCCGAGTCTCCCAGGAGAGGTCACACACCGTGTGATCCTTAACTCCAATTGGAAACCCTAGTCACCGCACAAGGGCCCCACATGTCGTGTAATCCCGGATTACACGTCGTGTGGTTCGGGATTTTCTAGAAATCTCATTTTTTCTTCCGCGTCGCTGCCGCCTGGAAATCCAACCTCAATCTTCTTGTTCCTCGTTTAGAAGATCGGTGTCCACTAGACTCACGGTGAACATTTTGGAGGGAAAAAAGATGGTTCCCGTTGTTTGTGCAGGGCATCTGATTGTTTCTGAACAGTTGAGGCGTAGGCCGTGGGAGCAAGAGCAAGTTCAGATGCAAATGAATGAGAACCAGTCACCTGCAACATGCTTCCTTAGGAGCGACGACGAAGCTGTGAAGTTTAGAAGGAAACAGGAGGCGACACCCGTGCTTGACGAATTGGTGCCTGTTGATGGAATGAGTAGTATTGCAACAGGAGTTGTGTTGTCTGATTTTTCTGGTAAGGATCCACATGGATGGATCACAACAGCAGAGACATATTTTCGGAAGAATTTGACGACTGAAGATATGAAGCTACATTACGCGTAGATTTGCATGGAAGGTAATGCTTTATACTGATTTTTGTCTTGGCACAGAGTTACGCCAGACCCGTCATGGGAATTATATAAACCAACACTGTTAGTGAAATATGGAGACGATGAGCAGCAGCCTGGATCACGACCGAATAAACTAGTTGAGTTATTATTTGCTCCCAGTACGGGCGTGGATGTGCAGGGTGTGTCGAGTAGAAACCGTTCGTTCCTAGTTCGCCATCGAAGCTATTTGTTGGAGCAACTGCGAGTCCAAAGCAGGAAGCACAAGATTGCGGAGGAATGGAGAAAGACATTTCACCCAGTGTACATTACAACAAACTAGATTGTTTCTCTTTTCTTAATACCACTATTGTTCTCTCTGACAATGAGTGTAGAGTAGGGAGTTTGGGCAGCAGTGTTAGTCATGAAATCTCTGCAAACCGGTCTTATGATGCTATTGTACACGCAAGGTTTCAACCGTTGGTCGAACGAACACGACTAATGGAGCCTGAGGAGCAGCTTGTACCAACAGTTCGTTGCAATGCAAGAGCTAGGAGTGGCGCCCGCAGCGCAAGATGAAGTTTGACCGGCAGTTCTAGTAGTGTTGTTATACACATTTTGGACCTTGGCAGGGAAGAAATGCAACCACAGCGTGTTCGAGCGTTGTGTAGTGATGCTGCCAGGGTCGAGAGAACGCACCCGTTGGTGATGACATTTCTCATGCTAGAGAAGGTTGGTCAGACCGTTTTGAACAATATGGACCGGATTAAAACATGAAGAATGTGTTGAAGTAGAAGAAGCTCCCATCGAGTTAGAGAAAATATCATCGGGCATGAACAGTTTCCAATTTGGACAGGAGGGGGGTGGTTGCATTGAGTTGGCTGCGCAAATTGCCTCTAATTATATTCAGCTGGAAGAGGAAGTTCTTGATTCAAATTCAAGTGTTGGTTTGGAGCAGGAGACGAGTTACACTGAAAGGCATATTTTCTTTGCAGAAGTGTTTAGAGAGAGCCTAGGAAAGAAAAAAAAGAGGACGATAGTTATTGGCTTGCCAGTGATCTTTATGAATACAGGACAACTGTTGTTGAAGTACTAGAACATGTAGTTTTGGTTGGTGTTCATAATATCCTCATTGTTTTAGGAAAAAAATGGGTTGCAGTTGGGCATCTCTTCCAATTGTTGACAAGATTGTTTTTTATGGAATCTATACCGCTGGAAGTGAGATCTTGGCTGCAGCAGCCCAACTGGTTAAGTCTGCTAACTTGGCATTTCTTTTGGTATCTGAGGAATTGATTCCGCTTGAGCGTGGGGCTGACATGGGAGACCTGCGGCTGAGATGCGAGCTAAAATTGCTCGTGTACCAAAGGTGGTTTTTGGAGAAATTTTTGGAATTTCTTTCTAACGAATTGCGGCTTCTGGATTCTGCTGCAACAACTGCTGCAACAACTGCTGCAGTAGCAACTAAAGGGATGTCTTCCAGTGAAGAAGAAAATTCCAAGGTGGCTGGATTGTCGGCCTTCCTCAAGAACACGGGAATCTGGCTCCATGGACTGTTGAAGCTATTGAACAACTTTGGGAAATATTGAAAGCATGGGTTTCAAAGACTAGTGAGACTAACGATGCATTGATGCTTCAACCACCACTAAAGGTTGCCAATAAAATTGTTGGTAATGATCCATGTTGTCAAAGGCGCGCGCCTCAGCGCGCCTTGGCATGAGGCGAGGCGACCTCACCGAGGTGTGCCAAAGGCGCGCGCCTCGTGCGCCAACCCCTGAGACGGTGAAGCGCAAGGCGCTGTAGAGGCGCACCAGTTGCTTTTGCTGTGGAAATCGGGGGAAACAAATTGTTGCAGTTGCGGAAATAGAGCGAAAAAGAGGGAAATCGTGGGGTGAAAATCACGGGCGACTGGATAGAAATCAGGGTGGCGATGGAAATCCGGGGTGCAGTGCAGCATTGAGGGAGATCACAAAAATAATGGGTCGGAGGGAAGGATGGAAATCAGGAGTGTAGCAGAGGGCGATCACGTAAATCATGGATAGGATGGATGGAAATCAGGGTGTAGCGATGAGGGTGCTAGGGGAAATCCTAAGTATACTCGAAATCGGGTATATTTTTTTTCTGAAAAATGAGCATGTATATTATAGCGTTAAATATATTATTTAATATATTAATAAAATAATTGAACCAAACTCGATAAATGGGATGTTGGAGACTGGATAGGAGAGCAAGAACCACCACACCAGAAAGCGCTTCATCGTGGCGAAGAGCCAAACCGTGTAATAGAGATCCGCCTTGGGGACAAGATGATTTTTAATGAGAGGCGAATGTTAGGAATGTGGGTGTCTAAATGTGGGGTTGTTCGAGAGCAAGGCATCAGAGTTTTAACTACTAGGGGTATATTTGTATTTTCCCTTTTATTTGTTAATTGTGTTGCCAGCTGTAGTGGTTGGGTGGTACGCTGTTTGGGGAGGGGTATTAAAAGGGGGATGTGTTGTATGGGGGTAGGGGTGTAATTTTGGCCCGGCGGCCCGAAAGCCCGAGAGGCCTGACTCAAAATTCCGAGCGGCCGGGCCCGACAAAGCCCGCGTCGGGCCAGGCCGGGCTCGGGCCGCAGGTTCATCAGGCCGGGCCTTGGCCTGTCTAAGAAGGCCCGCGGGCTAGGCCGGGCCGGCCCGAAAAAGCCCGTCGTGCTGGCCCGTACGAAGCTCGACCCGCTATAAAAAAATATAACAGGAAGCTGCTGGTAGGGAGATTCGATCCCCCTACCTCAGGCTTCCAAGGCCGCGCCTGTTATATTATCACCAGACTGTATATATATGTATATATATCAACGATATATATACACACACACACACACACACATATATATATCATTATATATTAACAAAAAATAATATATATACATATAACTATTATTATATATAATTATAATGTGTGTGTGTGTATATATATAACGATATATAATTATTTATTAATATATATATAAACAAAGTCATTAATAATATATATCAATTAAGTGTGGTTTTTAAAATTCCATCAATAATATACATATATATAAATGATTTAATATAATATATATATACAAACAAAGCTATTAATATATATATCAATGATTTAATATTATGTATATATAATAACTTGTTGTATATTAATTAAAAAAATAACACCCACCTAATGATGTTCATGCACGTCCCTCAAGCTCATTAATTTTTTAAGTATGTTGCAGCTTGCATATATTATGCAAACTGTACATATATAAATCTATTTAGAAAAAAAATTAACCTGTCCACTACGGCGCACCCCACAACCCATAATTTTTATTTTTACAGTTTTCTCATATTATATATATCAATCATTTAACATTATATATATTTAATAATTTATTATATATTAACAAAAAAAATAACACTCACCCAATGATGTTCGCACACCCTCCAACCTCATTAATTTTTTTTTAAATATGATGAAACTTGCATATTAATGATATGATACAATATATATATAAACAAAGCCATTAATAATATATAAGTGTGACTTTTAAAAATCCATTAATAATATATATATATATATATATAAATGATTTAATATATTATATATATAAACAAAGCTATTAATAATAATATATATATAAACAAAGCTATTAATAATATATATATATAATAAATTATTGTATATTAATAAAAAAATAACATACTTACCTAATGATGTTGGTGCACGCCTCCACCTCATTAATTTTTTTAAGTATGTTGCAACTTGCATATATTATATATAAATCTATTTAGAAAAAAAAATTTACCCGCCCACGACGACACACCTCCAAAAAAAAATGTTGAACGCTTAATAAAAATACATGTAAAAAAAATGTGTTTAAAAAAATTAAAATTTTTTTAAAAAAATGTTTTAAATTAAACGCTTAAAAATACTTTTTGTAAACATGTTAAAAAAATAAATGTAATAAATGTTTTAAATAAATGATAATTTTTTTTAAATAACAACACTTTAAACCCATCCACTGCTGCACATCCCCCAATTCCTCATTATTTTTTTTTTCAATTTGCACATAATATATATAAATTTACACACATAAATCTATTTTGAAAAAAATAACATATCCACCTACTGTAAAATGTTAATAAAAAATGTGTATACATAAAACATGTTTAAACAAAATACATGTAAAAAACATGCGTTAAAAAACGTTTTAAATTAAATGTCTAATAATAAATGTAATTTTTTTAAACAAATGTTAAAAAACAATTTAAATAAAAATGTTTAAAACAAGTTTTTAAAACAAACATTTAAATTAATTTTTTTTAAACAAACACTTAAAAAAACTTTTTATATTAATTTTTTTTAAAAAGTTAAATGTTTTAAAAAAATACATGTAAAAAGCATGCGTTTAAAAAAAATAAAAAACATTTTAAATTAATCATTTAATGATAAATGTAAAAAAATGTTTTAATCAGACGATAAAAAATGGTTTAAATAAAAATGTTTAAATAAAAAAAATCACAAACGCTTAAAAAAATTATAAATAAGTTAAAAAAATGTTTAAATAACAATGTTTTAAACTCACCCACTATTGCGAATCCCTTAACCCCTCATTATTTTTTTTTACAATTTGCACATAATATATTTAGATTTACATATATAAATTTATTTAGACAAAAAAATAATATATCCACCCACTGTAAAATGTTAATAAAAAATAAAATAAACATTTTTACAAAAAAACATATTAAACATTTAAAAAAAGACATCTAAAAAACATGCATTTAAAAATAAATGTAAAAAAACGTTTTAAATAAATGTTAAAAAATGTTTAATTTTTTTTTAAAACAAACAATTATTTTGAAAATAATAAAAGCCCACCATGACCTGACTTGAAAAAGCCCGACCCGACCCGAAAAAGCCTGCCCCGAGGCCGGGCTCGGGCCGCGTCATGAGGTTGTTTCGGGCCGGTCCGGGCCGAAATTACACCCTTGTATTTGGGGGATACGATTCATTTCGGCGGACTGCTGGGCAGCAGCATGGAGTCGACCTTGGGAGGTTTGACTGGCTCCAATGGAAGTGGGGAGTTCTCTTCTACCTCTTCTCTCCCTCTCTCTGTTCTGCTTGTATGTGATACAATAAACATTGTTCCCTCTCTTTTTCTCCCAATCTCAATATTTTACATAACAAAAGCAACTTCAAGAGAATTTGGATGAGGACTTCATACGTCGAGTGCTTCGTCGTGGGATGCACCATTCCTCATTTGTATGGGCCTGAATCCTTGTAGCACATTCCTTTGTGTGTTTTACGTGTTGGAGGTATTGAGAGGAGGCTCGGAGCATGACTATGGCGTGGAGGCTTGTGCTATGCCATGGAGTCCAATCGAGAGATGGGGTTGCCACATGGATTAAGCCAAGTAGAAGCTCAAGGGGGGAGGTTTTGAGGGTTATGCCAATTTCAGTACCCTTACGACATGGAGGGTAGGATGTAGAGTGGCATTCCGGGAGGTGAGTGTCGGTTATTCTGCCTTTTTCGGGGTCGCTACACCGTGGAGCTGAGTTCTAGCATAGCCTCCATAGCGATTAGAATTATGCGGTGTAGTGGTTCTGTTGTGTCGTAGTCCTTTTCCTAATTTATAGGATATACAACATGGACTATGCCGTGTTTCTCGAGCGCGACTTTTGACCGAGCGTGTTGCATAATCTCTTGCCTAGTGTCGTAATTTTGTCTTATGTAGCACCTTTGCGTCACGGTGTAGGGCGTTGTGTCGTGGTCTTCAAGTTTCCAATTTGCCTATAAATTTTGGAACTCCTTTCGAACTTAAAATTTCTCCCAACCTGTCCTCTCGAACCCTAGGTGGGCGGAGGTGCTCTTTCAAGGTGTTTCGAAACCCGTTCGATTGGGATTGATCCTCGGCTTCCCGTGATCAATCGGTGGACATCAGTGGTGAGTTTCCCCTCATTCATTTGTGGCCTCTTATCCATTTGGTTTCGTTTTCTCTCGTGCCACCTTGTCATGCTATGGTGGCTAGTCTTCTTCGTTCTCATGGAGTTATTTTGATGTTTGTCGGTGCGTTCTTGTTGCGGAATCGTTGAGAGTCGCAACGACAGAAACGAGAAACGAGATAAAATGCAGAAGAAAAGAAAACACACGGAACACAACGATTTACGTGGTTGGAGAATAATCTCTACGTCCACGGAGAGGCAGAATTCTCACTATAATCGGGAGCACAAATTACAGAGTTTTGCAGTAGTAACTCTAGCTTGAAAATGGGTTATAAAATGGAGAAGACGGTCCACTGTTTGCACAGGAAGTCCACGTCGTTACAGTGAAAGGCGGCCAACTTTGTCAAAAGTGCCACAGTGGCTGCCAGCTGGAAGTCAAAAGTGCTACAGTACAGTTGACTCCGAAGTCTGCACTGCTACATTGCTTGTCGGTGTCGGTCGGTCAGCTTGCTACAGTGGTCAGAGATGCTACAGTCCGAAAAATTGGGCCGGGGGGCTTTCGGCCCCCGGACCCCCGTAGTAGGGGCGTATTGCCCCTGCAACCCTTAACGAGCTCACCGCGGAGCTCGACCTGCGACAGTTGCGGGCCACAATCATTCGGCCCAACCGGATCGGGCTACACCAATCCAACAGTTTTGTTGCGGAAACGTCGGGAGTTGCCGCGACATAAACAACGAAAAACAGAAGAGTAAAAGGGAAAAAAGAACAAGGACACAAAGATTTGCGTGGTTCGGGAATAATCCCTACGTCCACGGAGAGACATAATATCCACTATAATTCGAGAGCACGATTACAGAGTTTTTTTTTCCAGTAGTAAACCCTAGCCCGAAAATGGGATACAAATGGAGAGGAAGACGATCACTGTTCCACCAAGCGCACAGTAAGTCTTCGTCGCTATAGTGAAAGGTGACCATCTTAGTCAAAAGTGCTACAATGCTGCCGTCTGGAAGTCCAAAAGACTACAGTAAAGTTGACTCCGAAGTCTTCATTGCTACAGTGCCTGTCAGTGTCGGTCGGTCAGCTCTGCTACAGTTGCGGGCCACAAGCATTTGACCCCATCAGATCAGGTTACACCAATCCAACACGTTCCTGGTGCGACATCCTTGGAGGGTTGTAGTTTCCTTGTGGGAGAGGTGATTGAAGATATGCGCTTGTTGTTCTGTTCTCGCTCGAATAACGATGAAGATTAAGCTTAATGAAGATTAAACCAGAAATAAATAAAAGAATTTGTTCTGGGTTCTAGCAATCACATGTGTTTATACCGTGCTAACTGTTTGCCTCTTGTTTTCCTAGATAATGTGTTATCTATTGTTTATGTTATGGTTTAGCATGTTTGTTATGTTTAGGAATTGGATAAAGAACGTAAAGCTGACAATGCATGTTGGCTAAATAATAGAGGCATGTTTAATTGTTACCGTTCAACTTGTAACTGATGAAACTAGAAGTTATACTTGAAATATGTTTAAATAATTAATATTTGTTAATAGGTGATGCCATAGGTTGTTTTTGTTAAATAAATAGATTAATTCAAGATGATAATAAATCAGTTTTTTGATAAAGATAATTGTTCGAGGTCGCGCGAGCTTGTTTTCTTATGAAGCTGGATGTCTTGGTTCCAGCGCCTAAACGCCATGTTAACGGTTTGTTGTTTGCTTGCTGCCTTGTGTGATTTCTCTGGTTGAGGAGCCTTGCTATGCGACGTGAGGTGAGCTTGTGATGACTAATGGTTATGCGAGAATGCGTGGGGATGCCCGTCTTTGTGGCGGCAGTTGGCGCCTGTGATGGCAGGTTGAATGGTGATATGCATGGTGATGTCGGGGATGATATCGAGACCGGTGGAATGGGTTGAAGCAGGGCTTTCTCATTGTTTGTTGTGCTGAAAGCTGAGATGCTTGATAATAAATTTGCTTCACTAGTCGGATGTTCGAGTTTGTTTTTGTTTTCCTTTCCCCAATGTTTGACGCAGCAGTTGTGCTTGGTCTATGCATCGTTTCTAGTAGCGTGCACACGCAACACACATGCAATATTCTATTATCACATGCGTTAGTACTATGACTATGACTATTACTACTACTACTATTACAACTGCTGTTATTATTATTATTATCATCACATGCAAATGTATATGCATGTGCGTTATTATTTATTATTTATTACCATGCACGTGCATATGCAAAGACGAGTCTTAGAGTACCTGTAATTATGGAATGGTCATGTTAAATGGTTGGATTGTGCCTGAAGGGCAAGGAATTTTGGTTGGTAAATAAGTAAAATGAAATGTTTAACGGAAAGAATTAAATGAAAGTTTCTTTGAAATGTTTGTGCGCTTATAGGATATCTAGTCCTTAGCGTTGGTAGTCGGGGTGCCTGAGAGGCGATAACTGCAGTTGAGGTTAAGACTTGGTAGTTGCTCATATAGTGTGGCTGAGAGCTATGTACATATTTCCTATGTTATGTGATTTCATACACTACCTCGCCCATGTCGGTAGGGCGACCGACTACCAGTGGACTCTGGAGGGTGTTTTCCCCAACATCCAGGTTGGCGAGGAACGTATGGGCGACTACCACCAGTGGGGAGAAGTGATTCTCGCTCAAATTTACCCAAGAGAAGAAGGTAAGACGGTCCTTGTAGTTTAGCTTGGGTTATCGAATCCACAGAGACCTAATAAGAAACCTATAGACAAGTACATTCTATGGACTGTTTTCGGCTATGAAGTGGCCAACTTGGATTGATTTTGGATGGGTTTGAAAGATATCTAATAGATTTAAGTGAATTCAATTTAAAAGAATGGGTTGATCCTAGGTTATCGCTCGGGGTGGATTGGACGTATTTCCTTTTTAATGATTTCAATTTCTTATATTTGAGATGAGTTCATTTAAGAAGATAAAACAACATCATCACTTACTGGTTTAATGCCTACACCCTTTAATACTAATCACCTATACACTTGAAGGATCAAAGTTTTGAGCACTTCAAGGTAAAGGTTCGTATTAGCACTTAAAGTGTGTGGCCTTAAATTCAACAAGGACGATGGAGTTTAAAAATCATCAAATAAAAATCTCAATTAAAGAAGTGATTATACATTCATGAGGTGATAAATAACATCCAATCCAGCCCCTTGCTACTCCCTTGGATCAACCCATAAGTGGGTTAGCTCTCCATTGATTCCATGGTTTCAATGGAAGCGGAAAGTAGACTCATGAGGGAGGAAATGGAGAAGTAAAGAAAACAACCAAAATAAAATGATTACTCCACCGTTGTGTGAATAATTTCACAAGGTTTGGTGTGAAAAAATTCACACCTTGATCCAACGGTATCAAAGTGATATGAAGAACAACAGAATAAGAGTAGAAGAATAACTTTTATTAAGAAACTAAAGTGAATTGAACAACTTACATGTGAAAGACAAATTTGAGACAACAAAATTGCAGCATAACATTACAATTGAACAAAGCATCCAAGATTCTCAACTCCTCCACCACCACTGCCTTAAATAGGCATTTTTGAGCCCTTGGGCTGAGCCTCCAACAGTACAAGTCATCCCACTTGATTATGGTAGGTCTAGGGTGGTGGAAAGTTTGTGGAAAGAAGACTTTCCACCCTTGACCCGAAAAGGCATCCAACTTTCATGCATCGAACATACGCGCTTGAAACACCTTCTAGATGGCTGAATTTGGGTGGGCCATAGAAGACTTAAATTAAGCTCCGGATGTCCCATAACAGCCTGTAAAATCTCAGCCCAAAAGGAGTTATGGTTTTCGAGATATGGTTTAATTGGTGGGCTGTTTTTCTGGGTCGCAGAATCTGACCCAGAATTTTATCTATAACTTGGGCCGCCTAAATGGACACCATGAAGGCCGAATTAGCATTTTATCCTGCAGAGTTATTTATTCCTCTACATGTCATCTAACATCCCACGAAATTTGGGATTAAGTGGGCCTGTATGTTGGACCCCACAATCTCATTAGTGGGCTGATGTCCAATCTGCCTTCTCTAGAATTGCTTCCTTTCATCACAAAATATCTCCATCTTCTTCCATGAATTCTCCATTGATCCCTGAATGAAACATGTTCATATTGGAGTGTAGATCAATTTCCAAAAATATCAAATTAAAATATGTATAATCAGATGAATCATTTGGTACTTTAAATGATGTTAAAAAATGTACCACATAATAGTGCATTTTAAGAAGGTATTACAATCATAATGTGAAATGATGTTCAAAGTGTAAAATGCACTAAAATGGTGTTTATGAATAATAAAGAACATGAATATTATGTATATTACCAATGAATATTAGCCTCATTTAGTGGCTAATCAAGAAGGTAGCACCTTCATTTGATATTATGTTAGATATTATATTACTACTTGTATGCGATACATGATTAAAGAACCATGGTGAGGCTGAGAACTTAGTATACATATTTAGGTGATGAGTTAGTTTGACTTGTTTATTCACTGGGCTTTAGTATGATTTCTTTATCTTTTGCATGAGAGGACCGAGAAGTATGAGGACTGCATTTCGAATTCAGTGACAGATGACCGTTTGGAAGAGGTAGAGATAACCTTCAGTTTGATCCGTGTTCGGAAGGAGCACTAGGTTTCGTTGGGGGTGACAATGTTGCTTAGGGAAACCAGGTTACTCCTTTTATGATGCTGGCATAACTTGAGGTACGAGCGAGAGCATTGGTTGTTGAGAGGACGCTCACCAGAACTGAATTGTCACGAGGGGAATCGTCATGATTCTCCACGTAGCAGAGTTGTGGTTCGAGGTTCACAGTTGCCTGGACATAAGGGTTTTCAGATAGCCGAGGGTATAGGTCCCAACCCTCTTCATCTCGTTTCGCCGGGTTGGTGGCTATCAAATTCTTGCTAAGAGATCAGACATTTGTTTTCTGGAGGTCATTGTCACCAGCGATGAATGCCCAACCTTTTTGAGCAGGCAGCGTACGACTGGTGTTCCGCTTTAGGATCTGTCGTCGTAGCAATTTCAACTGAGGCAACAACAACAGAGTGGTTCAACCTTTGATCAGCAAAGGGGAGATGGGACAGGCAGAGGACAACCCCATGATGCTCCTCCTCCTCAGCGAGCATAGCACGCATGTGGAGGCAGTTGCCATCAGGGTCATAGAGGTCGTGGTCAGCTGCATGCTCTAGAGTTTTCAGCGTCGGGCAAGCCGGACGTTGTTTAAGGTATCATTTGCTTGTTTTCTACTTGGATGCACGCTTTGTTTGATTCAACAGCAACACACTCATTCATTTCACCCATTCTGGTTCATGCTTTGAGACTCGTGGTGAAGCGACTTCTAGTACCCTTGGCGTTAACTACGCCAATTGGAGGTTGAGCTTATCTATGTGATGTATGTAAAAACTATGAGCTAGTGATGGGGAAACACCACTCTTGGAAAGATTTCCTATGTTTGTGGATATAGTCATACAACATTATCCCCACCATGGACTGGCTATATTCGGGGTAAAAAACCATGAATTGCTTCAGGAGGCGGAGTGTGTTCAAAGATGCCGACGGAGAGTCATCAATTCTCGGGATGGAACTAGTGTAAAGCATGACAAAGGTGGTTTAGGTGATTTGTGAGACTATGAAGCGACGATGTGGGATCGTCAAACGTCCTATGTTGATCATAGAAGGAGGCCTCTGGAGCTTGACGTTGGAGATCATATGTTCTTGAAGGTGACTCCCCGTCATGTGAATCACATGTTTGGTCTTGGGAGTAAGTTTTCTCCCCGATTTGTTGGGCCTTTCGAGATGTTCGCACATGTTGGCTTCGTCGCGTACCAGATAGCACTTCCCCCACGAATGAGCGAGATTCATGATGTCTTTCATGTGCCGCAGCTTCGCCTTTATCTTCATGACGATTCTCAAGTCATCGATTGGGGCAAGACCGATGTTGATGATGATGCGATCTTCGAGGAGTGACCCTTGGAGATTTAAAACCGCCAAGAGAAGGCGTTGCAGGGGCGTGTTATTCCCTTAGTTCGAGGAGCAGCCCTGGAAGTTATGCTTGAAGCATGTTTAAATAATCCGTAGTTGTTTATAGTTGATGTCTAAGGTTACCTGGGGTTGTAACCTGTGTTAAATAAATTGGTCAATTCAACTCGGTAACAAATCGGTTGTTTGATAAAGATAATTGTTTTGGGACGAGCGAGCCCGTTTTCTTATGAAGGCTAGATGTCTTGGTTCTAGGGCCTAAATGCCCTGTTAACTGTTTATTGTTTGCTTGTTGCCTTGTGTGATTGTTCTAAATGAGGAGTTTTGTTATGCGATGTGATGTGAGCCTTGGATGGTTAATGGTTTGGTTAGAATGGGTGGGGATGCTCAGGTTTGTGGCAGCAATTGACATTAGTGATGGCGGTTTGTGCTGAAAGCTGGGATGTTTGCTTGATAATGAATCTGTTTTCAAGGACGGATGGTCAGACCGCTTGTTTCGGCTCTCCTTTCCCCGTTGCTTGACACAGTTGGTTGTGTCTGGTCTACACATCTTTTCTCGTAGCTTAAAATGAGTCCTAGAGTACCTGGAATTATGGGATGGTAATGTTAAATAATTTAACCCATGGGGATGGTGGCTTGACAGAATACTGAAATGATGATAACTCTTGAGGATCTGTGGGAACGATTGGATTATATCCAGAAGGTATAAGAATTAAATGACAGTCTCTTTGAAATGTTTGTACGCTTATAGGATATCTAATCGTTTGTGTTGGCAGCCAAGTGTCCAAGAGGCGATAACTGCAGTTGAGGTAAAGGCTAAGTAGTTGTCCATAGTATGGTTGAAAGCTATATATAAATATATCTCCAATGTTATGTGATTTCATACGCTACCTCACCCATGTCAGTAGGGTGACCAACACCCAATGGACTCTGGAGGGTATTTTCCCCAACATCCAGGTTGGCGAGGAATGAATAACCGACTACCCCCTCTTTCCCCACTATCTTCTCCTGGTAGTATTATGCGCTGGTATGCACGGTGGGCTGTAATGACTTATTTCACCTACATGTATCTCCTGATATAGTATCCTAAGAATTATTATAGGTATATCGTGTACATGTTGTGATGGATTGAATTGTGGCTCCCGAAAACTACTTGGTTACTATCGGAAGATGTGGATGTTGATGACGAGATTAAGTGACGCACGAGGTGTGGGTTATTTTACAGATGTCTTTGATGTGTGTGGCTTATTTGAAAAAAGATGTCTTGGGACATGCGATGTTAGGGCGGAGTGGAAAACTAGATGGGAAGTGATAACGAGGTAACCTTCATTTGACATTATATTAGATATTGTATTTTTACTTGTAGGCGATACTTGATGAGATAACCATGGTGAGGCTGAAAACTTACTATACCTATTTAGAAGACGGGTCAGTTTCACTTGTTTATTCACTGGGTTCTAGTATGTTTTCTATCTTTTGCGCAAGAGGCTCTGGAGAGGATCGTACTGAGTATAACTGCTATGCCCACCTTGTGTCTATATGAGCTGGTTGGTCATGGGTATAGACATTACTAGCTCGTGGAGTTGTTCAAGAGCTGTTTGGGCATCGAGGTCGATGTCGAGGATTTTTCTTTTGCAACTTGTAATTTATTTTGTAGTTGTTCAGTTTGTATGACATTACATTCATGTATTGGTATCTTTTACCATTATTATGAACAAGGTTTGTTTGGTGATTTTATCTTATCTTTCATTCCATGTTCTTCTTAGAAGGTAATGTCTTTCATTTGTGTGTATGATATACACTCGGTGCGGAAATGATAAGGTGATTACTTATGCCTCATGTCAATTAAAGACCCATGAGCAAAATTACCCGACGCATGATTTAAAGTTGGTAGTGATGATCTTTGCATTAAAGATTTGACGACATTGTCTCTATGAAGTAAGCGAGATATATACAATGACCATAAGAGTTTGAAATATATATTCACACGAGAGTTAAAGATGCGCCAAAGGAGATGATTCGAGTTGATAAAATAATGACTGCTCAATAAATTACCACCCGGAAAAGGAAAACAAGATGATGCTATGAGCGGGAAAGATTATGCTACTCTATGCATGATGAGGAATGAAAAAGACCTAATACTCATGGATTTGCAGATGATGAATATAGCGACCCTAGCCTTTTAAACATATTATTACATGATTTTAAGTATAATTAACCATCAAATACAAACTAAGGATCATAAAATCCAGTGTTTGAAAGATTAAGTACATAAAACGGAAACATGGAAATAGAATAAAACATCTTTATATTAATCATCCATGTAGAAAGGGAAGAGTGGACCGAATACCCAAGGAGTCTCTCTAAGGGAGGCCTTAGGGTTATTTTATAATGAATAAGAGAGATTATATGATACGTCAAGTCCGATGTGGGATTGCGCACAACTTATCCTACAACACTCCCTCAAACTAGGTGTTCCTAGCTTAGATACATAATAAAACAAAGTCACAACACTCCCCCTCAAGTTGAGACATATATTTATCATGCCCAGCTTGTTACACAAAAATTGAACTCGTGGTCCAGACACTCCTTTTGTGACAATATCGTGATCAGAAGTGCGAACGTGACCGAATGCGATCTTCTTCTTTTCAAAGTTTTCTCGAACGAAATGACAATCAACTTTAATATGCTTTGTCCGCTCATGAAAGACTGGATTCGTGGCAATTTTGATAGCAGCTTGATTGTCACACCATATATGTGTTGATTTCTTGGTCGTAAACCCAATCTCGTGAAAAAAATTATTGTGCCCAAATAATATCTACAGTGATATATGTCATGGAACGATATTCCGACTCTGCACTTGAGCGAGAGATAAATGTTTTCCTTTTTCTTTGCCGTGAGATCAAATTTCCTCCAACAAAAACAACAAAACCAGACATAGATCTCCTAGAAGAGAGACATTCAACATGAGTATAATATGCATCACAAAATGATTCAATGTATGTATGCCCATAATCAGAATATAAAAGACCCAAACCTAGTTCCCTTTTCACATATCTAATAATGCGAAGAACAACCTCCCACTACATTTTTGTTAGAGATTCTATAAATTGACTCATTTGCTAACTGCACAAGCAATATCAGGTCGAGTCATGGTCAAATACTTGAGCTTCCCAACAAGTCGTCTGTATTAGTCAGGTGATGAAAAAACATCTCACAATCAGAATGTAGTGACCTTTCTCTAGGTTCGAGGGGTGAGACAACTAAGTCAGCTTGATTTATTCCAATCTCTTGCAGAAGATAAAAAAATAGTTTGAGATAGAAAAATTCCTTTGGCACATCTGGAGACCTCAATCCCCAAGAAATATCGTAGTGGACCCAAATCCATCGTATGAAAATGTTGATGAAGGAAGGATTTGAGTAGATCAATGGCATCAGTATCACTTCCATTAATGACAATGTCATCCCCATAAACAACCAATAGAATGTTGCCTATTGTAGACTAGTGATAGATACAGATGAATCTTTTATACTTTGACGCATGTCAAAACTAAGCACAACAATTCAAAAGCGCCCGAACCAGGCACGAGGTGACTGCTTGAGGCCATACAATGATCGACGAAGGCGCCAACCTTGGAAGACTCCCCCTGATCAAAAAACCCTGGAAGTTGCTCCATATAAACTTCTTCATTAAGAAAACCTTGAAAAAAAAGCATTTTTCACATCCAATTGATGTAGAGACTAGTGATAAGAATCGGCAAGAGAGATAAATAAGCGAATTGATGCTATTTTGGTCACTGGAGAAAAGGTGTCAAAATAATCAACGCTATATGTCTACACATAACCCTTGGCAACAAGCAGTGCTTTAAGACAATTTAGAGAACCATCAGCATTGACGTGCACGATATAGATCCACTTGCACCCGACAACCTGTTTATCCGTAGGGGGTGGGATAAGATCCCAAGTGTGGTTGGTTTCCAAGGCCTGAAGTTCATCCTGCATAACATGCAACCAGTCGAGATGAGAGATGGCCTCGACATCAGGGTGTAGTGTCGAGTAATCAGCCAGTGTCGCAATAACCCGGGAGGTAGACGCGGATAATCCCTGATAAGACTGACAGGAGTGCGAGCTTTTGCAGAGTGTAATGGGCAACTCTGGGGATGGAGCATCAGAAGCAGATGAGTCGTCAGATGTGGTAGTGACAGGAGGGGGCAGGGTGGAAGATGTGTGAGGTTGGCGAGTATATATCTGACTAAATCGTGATCCAACAATATCACTAGGAAAAGATAGAGGTGGTGGCGTATTGAGAGAATATGACAAAATAATGTCGGAATCAGGAGGAGTAGATGGTGATGAAAACTCAGGAATATAAAGAACTGATGATTCAACAAAGGAAACATCAACGAAGACAACATAACGACACAAATTGGGAGAGAAGCATCGATATCCGCGTTGGGTGCCGAAATAGCCAAGAAAGATGCATTTTAGAGCACGTGCATCAAACTTGGTAATCGCAGGACGAATATCTCGAACATACCACACACAACCAAAAATGCGAAGGGGTAGGGAATGAGGGGATGGTGTTGGAAGTAAGGAATGAGAGGGTGTCTCCCCCTGAAGAACCGACGAGGGAAGTTTGTTGATAAGATAAGTGGCTGTGAGAATGACATCGCCCTAAAAGGTGGTTCAAACTTTTTTTTGAAATAAAAGTGTCCGAGCAACTTCCAACAGATGATGGTTTTTCCGTTCAACAACACCATTTTGTTGAGGTGTTTTGGGACAAGAGGTCTGATGGATAATGCCATGTACATTGAGAAAAAACTAGAAGGGTCCACATAAATATTCACAGCCATTGTCAAAACGAAAGCAATGGAGTTTAGCGGAAAACTGGGTGGTGATTTCTTGATAATAAGAGCGGAACACGGTAAAGATTTCAGAACGATTTTTCAACAAATAGACCCAAGTCATTCGAGAAAAATCGTTGATGAAAGTAACAAAATACCGATAACCCAGTTTAGATGAACTAGGACTAGGCCTCCAGATATCTCAGAGTGAACCAAATGAAAATGAGTGGATGCACGAGAAACTGCTCGGGGAACATAGGTGACCCAATGATATTTTGCGTACCGACATGACTCACATTCAAAAGGAAGAAGAGGTCCCAATCCTGGAAAAAGTTTTTGAAAAATGGGGGCAGGTGGATGACCAATGCGATAGTGAAGCTGGAGGGCATGATCAGACGTGGCAGGACAGGCAAGAGTAAGGGTCGAGCCAAGCACATACACACCACCCTGAAGTCGTCCAGTACCAAGCACCTGAGTCGTCGAATGCTCCTAAAATATAACCGAAGCAGGTGAGAAGTTGACCTTACACTTTTAAGTCAGTCGTCAGTTTACCAATTGATAGTAAATTAAAGCGATGGTGGGGAACAAAGGCAACAACGGATAGAGTCAAACCAAACATAATTGTACAACTTCCATAGCCTGCAATTTGCACTCTTTGACCATCAGCTACAGTAATATTACCTCCAGACGAGGTCACTCTATAGGACCAAATAATACCTGCATCGCCAATGATGTGCTCAGAGGCACCAGATTCAACGACCCATGAGGTGCATCGTTGGGAGAGACATGTTGCTAGAGTATTACTATGGGCAATAGTTGCACTTGATGATGCCATAGAGTGTGCTGAAAATGCACGGGGACAAGGTGTTGAAGGTGCACAGTTTATAGATGATTGGTGCTAAAAGTGCATGGCCAGTCCATCCAGGTATTAGGTTATTGAGGAAAGATCACATGGATGACATCAGGGCATGGTTGGGTCGCCACGCATAAGGGGTCCATTGCAGAGGTGCAGGGGCGTAGGGATCGCTGGAGACAGGGGGTCGTCGCGTGTACAGGGGGCTGCTGATGGCTATCCTGCGCACATGGAGGGCTGACAGAGGGGTGCAACGGGCGCAGGGAGTCTGCATGTCGCACAGAAGGGGCGTAACAGGGGGTCCGCTTGAGAGAGAAGGGTAGGTTAGGGTTGGAGAACCCGCTCTAATACCATGTAGAAATGGAAGAGGGGACCGAATACCCAAGGTCTCTCCAAGTGAGGCCTTGGGGTCATTTTATGTAGAATACTGAGGTCCCTATCTCAAGGAGAGATGAAGACATTCTTTTATTGATGGATAAAAGAATTATAAGTTGGAAAAATCTGATGTGGGACTCGGAAATACCTTTTACCCGAAAATACAATTAACCAGGTTTAACACACCCCCTCATGCTAGTAAATGCTAGCTTGAAAAAAGAGTCCCCTACCAAAAAGAAAGAAGACACCAAACAAGGTCATACACATTCCCTCTCAAGGTAGGTTGTTGATGTTGTGGATGCCCAACTTGGTACAAAGAGAGTCCAGTCGAGCTTCCGAGGGGCCTTTGGTGAAGATGTTGACAAACTGATCTGTCATCGGTATGTGGATGAAACTGACACGTTGTTGCTCGAGGTGATGGTGAAGAAAGTGGCAGTCCACCTCGATATGTTTCTTGTGTTCATGGAAGACGAGATTAGAAACGATCTTCATGGTTGTCTGATTATCACACCAAATATGAGCAGACGTTTGTGGCGGGAAACCAATCTCATAGAGAAGATGACGAAACCAAATGATCTCAATAGTGACTGTGGTCATCACACGATATTCATACCCAGTACATGATCTGTAAATGACAATCTATTTCTTGCTTCGCCATGAGATAAGGTTACCTACCAGGAAAACGACAAACCCAGAAGTAGACTTTCGGGTACCTAATCAACCAGCATAATGAACATCACAAAAGGCCAAAATATTCAGATAATCGTGATGTGAATACCAAAGACCACAGGCATGGTCTTTCTTAATGTATTTGACAATACGAAGGACAACATCCCACTGAGATTTTGTTGGATGTTGCATGAATTGGCTAACATTACTAACAGTGCATGCAATGTATAGAGGAGTCATGGTGAGATAATTGAGTTTTCTCACAAGACGACGGTACCACTCTGGGAGAGAATATGGTTTAGTTTTGTCATAAAGAGATCGTTCCTCGGGCTCAAGAGGAGGGTCAACGACAGTTGCCTCAGTCAAACCAGCATTCTACAAGATATCCAAAGCATATTTTTGTTGGGAAAGAAAGATAATGTTAGAAGAATAAGAGATTTCAACGCCAATGAAGTATGTCAGAGGACACAGATCTTCAGTTTGAAAGTGGTGATGAAGATTCCCCTTTAGATGGGTGATTCCATTTGAATCGCTCCCAGTTATAATGATATCATCTACATAGACAACCGGCATGATACAGCCGAAGGACGTCGTGTGGTAAAAGACACTGTGGTCCTTCATACTCTGAGATAGGTCAAATGTAGTGACGACTGTGCAGAATCTTTCAAACCATGCACGGGGATACTACTTGAGTCCATAAAGAGAACGATTAAGCCGACAAATATGAGAATTGGCTCCTGAGACACAGAAGCTGGGAGGTTGTTGCATATATACCTCTTCTTCAAGAAAACCATGTAGAAAGGAATTTTTGACATCAAGTTGATGAAGAGGCCAATGATAATGAACGACAAGAGAGATGAATAATCGGACATATGTCATCTTCACAATCAGAGAAAAATTATCAAAATAATTGACATCATATGTCTGAACAAAGCCTTTTGCAACAAGTCTGGCTTTAAGGCGAAGAAGAGTGTCATCTACATTGAGGTGGACCTTATAAATCCATTTGTTGTCGAGCACCTATTTACCTGCCGGAAGGGGGACCAGATCCCAAGTACGATTGTTGTCCAGAGCCTGTAATTTAACCCGCATTGCTTGAAGCCACCTAGGGTGAGATTTGGCGTCGCCAGAGCCTGTTGCCGAGGCAGGAGCGTCGGGCGAAGCTGGGGAGATGGTGTCCTCAGCTTGGACGGGGGACACATTTGATGGGCGACGAGAGTAGACGGTGCCAAACCGGTGATCAACAGTGGGACACCTGAGTTAGAGGTGGGTGGATGATGAGAGGAAGACAATCATCGATGATGGTGTCTGGATGGGAAGAGGGAGGAGAGGGAGGAGAGGGAGGGGAGCTTTCCACAAAAGATACATCAGCAGAGATGATATAACGTGCTGTAAGTCTGGAGAAAAACATCGGTATTTGCGCCGAGTGCTGGAATATTCGAGGAAGATGCAGGGGAGGGATTTGGGAGAAAACTTTGAGAGCTTGGAATGAGTGTCAGGGACATAACACAGACACCCAAACACACAGAGTGGAAGTGGGTGAGGAGGGAGAGAGAACAAAGCCCGAAAAGGAGTCTCCCCCTAAAAGATAAAAGAAGGTGATTTATGAGGTATGTAATAGTAAGGATGACATCCCCCAAAAAAGAAGAGACACTTGCATGTGGAATAAGAGGGCACGAGCAGTCTCCAGAATATGACGATGTTTACGCTCGGCCACTTCATTCTACTGAGATGTATCAGGGCATTATATATGACGAATGATGTTGCTATCCTTGAGAAACTACTTAAGGGGAGTGGATAAATATTTTCGGCCATTGTCCGAGCAGAGACATTTAATAGGCTTGGCTAAGTGTGTGAATTTTATGGTATTGAAAATATCACACATCTCGAAATGATCACAAAGGAGATACAACCATGTCATCCGACAATAGTCATCAATAAAGGATACATAATAATTGTACCATGGCTGGCTAGGAACCCTTCAAGGACCTCATACATCGAAATGAACAAGGTCGAAAGTATTCGTTGCACGTGTTTCCAATCGAGGAACATATGTCACCAGATGATGTTAAGCAAACTTGCAGAATTCCCAGTGGCATGAAAGGTGTGGACTGAATTGGGGGCAAAGCTTATGTAAGACGGAAGTCGGTGGATGACCAAGGAGAAAATGTAGGTCAAGGGCACAATCAAAGGTGGATGAGCAAGCAAGGGATGATGGGGTATCGAACATGTACACCTCGTCACTAAGATGACCTCTACCAAGTTCCCAAATTCGCCAACTGCTCCTGAAAAACAACACCAAAAGATGCAAAGGTGGCAACACAATACAAGTCTTTGGTGAGTTTACTTATGGAGATAAGATTAAAAGGAGTATGAGGAACATGAGCTACTGAAGCCAGACAAATAGACGGGGTCAATGAGCATGTGTCAAATCCTGCAATGGAGATTGTAGATCCACCAACAACAGTAATTGCAGAGGCATCAGAATACAGATGATTGCCAGTAAGCATACCTGAATCCCCTGTGAAATGTTCAGACGCACCAGTATGAGCAATGGTGGCTGGAGAAGAGGAAGGTGGCCAAACAGCCCAATAAGATTGTATAAATGCAATCTCCTCCTTCGAGAGTGTCAGTCCGTAACGAATACTGGATGATGGTGAGGATAAAGGCATGTCTGGGCATGCAAAGTGCACTAGGGAAGGGGGACTGCCTCGTGTGAGGACCGGTGACAGAGCCCGGGACAACTGCTCAAGAAGGTGCACAGACGCGAGAACGGAGTGTGGGGAGATGTGCAGGAAGGTCGGCAACTGAGGCGAGGGGGTGGTGTCGTAGGAGAACCGACGACTGGAGGCGAATGTGGAGATGCGCGAGCGTGCCGGCGATAGGGGCACGACGAAGCCATGCTGGAGAAGGGTCACCGAAAATCCACATGAATGATGTGTCAGAGGGATGCACGTGGGGTGTCGAGCGTCGTCGATGGGACAGGGGGTGTCAGAGGTGTAGGCGACGAGTGGTGCCAGCAACGGGTGGTGCCGGAGGGCCGTGGGTGGAAGAGTCGTGGGGAAGTGTCGAGTGGGAGTTCACTATGGAGGAAGGGGGTGCGATCACGGTGGTTATCCGACTCGCATAGGCAGGCAGCGGGATCAGGACTCCATGGGGTACCAGTGTCGCTGAGGGGACGTCCGCTCGTTGGTACAAATCTGATGGCCAGGCAAAGAGGGGCACAAAGAGGTGATGACGACTGAAGGAGGGAGGCGTTGTTGCACATGGAGCAGTTAGAACGCCGATGGATGGGCGACACCATTGTGGGCGGGCTGGTGTGGAGGTGCGGCTGTCGTAGGAGGAGGTGAGGCAACTGGGTGCCGTCGTGCGTAAGGAGGGGGTCGCCTGATGTCGTCGCGGGCTGGGAGGGAGCCGTCGGAGGGCTACCGCGCAGGAGGCATGCCACAAGAGATGTCCGCACTAGAGGGTTGGCGATGAGATTTCGATGGAGGGGCCTGCGTACAAGAGGGTCGTTGGAAGGAGGGGCGCTGTTGCGTTGAGTTCAGCGGAAGAGCCACGCAGATAGGTCAACAAGAGGGTGTGAGGCAGCCGTAGATGGAGTGTGGGGGTTCCGCATAGGAGGCTTCGGTGAGAGGGCGCGGGACTTCCGCGCAGGAGGAGCCGACAACGTGGGTTGCCTCGATAGCCGTACATGGAGGCAGGGGTCTGTAGGAGGGAGGCAGGGCCAGGATAGCTGCAGCGGGATGCATGGTCGGGAGTTCGCAGCGGGAGGTGGGGCCAAGAGGCCGCAGCGGGAGGCGGGGCCGGGAGGCCGCAGCGGGAGGCGGGGCCGGGAGGCCGCAGCGGGAGGCGGGGCCGGGAGGCCGCAGCGGGAGGCGGGGCCGGGAGGCCGCAGCGGGAGGCGGGGCCGGGAGGCCGTGGAGGGAGGCGAGGCTGAGAACCCGCACAGGGAGGTGACGAGAGGGTTCCACCGGGAGGAAGGAACCGCAATGTGGAAAAAGCGCGCAGGGAGGGTTCTGCCTGCATAGGAGATAAATCTCGCTGGAGGGCGGAGCACATCAGATGGGAGGGAAAAAAAGAATTATCGAGAGTTACCTTTTGATACCATGTAGAATGGTGAAGTCCCTACCTCAATGAGAGGTGAAGACATTCTTTTATAGATGAATGAAAAGAATGACAAGTTGGAATAATTTGATGTGGGACTCGGAAACACCCTTTACTCGAAAATACAATTAACCGGATTCAACATTTTATAATGAATAAAAGAGACTACATGATACGTCAAGGCCGATGTGGGACTGCACACAACTTAACCTCTAACAATCCATAATGAGCTCCTAACTTCCTTTGAGCTCTTGCATCTGTATAAGATAACTTGAGGAATACATAAACAAAAGGGATGAACAAAAAAGCCCAATAAAGGAATAAACATAGGAATAAAACACAACACAAGAGTTAGAAGGTATAATAACATGATGAGATAAAAAGGCATTGAGCATGAATAAAAATATGGAAGCATAACATATAGAACATGGGATCATGTATCATAGAAAAGTGGCAACAACATACATCATGACATAAGCATTAGTCAAGGCTAACTACCAAGACTATTGCACATGACGGACAAAGTCCCATAAAGAATCAAGTTCACTTTGTCCCAACATGATGTATCATGATACCAAATATTACTCAATGCATTAGAACGTTATCTGGGTGCACCCATCATAACATGTTCATGCATGAATGTCACATTAAGAATCAAACGTAAGGAATAAACATAAGGGTTACCTATGGAAAGGTATGAGTATCGTAATCATGTCATAAGGCTTAATAAATGGGTGTATCATAAAGGTATCTACGAAAGAATTGATTTAAACCATACATGAACATTCATAAGGGAAAATAGGTAAAGATCATGATAAATGATGTCCAATTGAAACGAAAACACGTAAAAAGTGTTTAATAAACTTTATAAATGAATCTCTTTAGTGCGGTTTAAGGAAAAATATTAAAGTATTTAAAGCGAACAAAACTATAATTGTTTGCATAAAACCAGAAATGAACTTAGATAGTTTTTCATGATAAAAAAAGTGTTTTTAGAAATTTATTGGTGGTTTAAAACCGATTATGGACTGTACTTTAAAATGGTAAAAAATCAGGAAGATCTCTTTAATCGGGTTTGCATTTTGGAAGAAATTGAAAAGGAAACCTTATAAAACAAGTATTTCCCCGTCAAAGAAAGAATACTTGAGAGGTACATATGTTTGAAACATCCACACAGAATATAGGAGTGCATAAGAAGATTTTAGAATTGTATTGGGGTAAAAAGAGAAAACGTAACCCGAAAGGAAAAATGGAGGTTCGTAAAGAATCTCACCTTATGTCTGAAAGTGTTCAACACTACTTAATGTCCTTGATAATCATATTAAATCCATTAATTAATTAATTCCTAACTTCTTCTACATGTATTTAATTTATTATAATTTTATTAGGTTCATTTAATAGTTATTAATGGTGCGCGCCATGGTGCCATGGCTAGCGCCAGACAGTGGTGCGTCGCACCATGGCTTTGCCACGGCTCACTGTGGCGTGCACCATGTTGCGCTATGGCGCGCAGTGGCGCAGCTAGCGCCATTACTCCCTTTTTTATTTTTTTTCATTTTTTAACCAACCAACTCGTACGCCCCGATTGAAAATACCTCTTTTGAGATTAAACAGAACATCTCCTTTTGACTCTACGCCAAAGCGATTCAGTCGGTGTCGGACCACATCGACCGCCACGACCCAGACGAGATCCCTCGACCGCCGCAACACAGCCGACCACGATAGTGCCGAGCTCCCTCGACCGTCGTGACTCAAATACGCGATGTTTTCCAAGGCAGGCGCACCTTATGTGCTAACCAATAACTTTTTTTTGCTATTAATTCAATATTATTTATGTTGCTCGACCCTAATTTTTTTTCGAGTTATTCCTGTTGTTATTTTTACTGTCATGTTTTCTTCATGTTTTTTTAATGTTTTGTTTTTTTTTGTTTTTTTGAGATATATGGGTTTTAATATTTAATTGTTTTTTTATATATTTGTGGAATTGTGATTTATTTCAAAATAGGTAAGGCAAGACCCAACTTGGTTTTTTGAGATATATGGTTTTTAATAAGTTTCAAAATTAAGATATGATTTTTTAGATATATGGTTTTTAATATTTAATTGTTGGTGTCATTGTTGATTTCATTTGTTTTTTTATGTATGGAATATATACTATGCACATAAATCTTTTATATTTATCTATATATTGTATAATTTATTATTTGTTATTGTTGAAATATATATACACCTCTTTTGTACGTTGCAAGTTAATATTGCCACACGCCATACGCTTTTGCACCGGGGGCCCTTGTCGTCGTTGTGCGCCATGCACCGTAAATAACTATGGTTCATGTATGGTCATTTCATTGACTTATAATGTTTAATTTCATTGTTCCGTGGGCGTTCGTTTCATGAATTTCATGATCGGTTCCCTTGAGTTTTATTATGGAAGTTCTTGTCAAATTGTAATTGTTAAAGTACAAAAGAAGAAGATCTGAATCCCCAAGGTTCTCTCTAAAGGAGGCCTTGAGGTTCTTTTATAATGAATAATACAGACCACATCGGACCACAAGTCCGATGTGGGATGCAGACTCCAACACTCCCCCTCAAGCTAGGTGTACCTAGCTTGAACACATAAAGAAAAGAGACCAAAGCAAAGACAATACAAAGCAAACAAGAAATGATGCAAACACTCCCCATCAAGCTGGACATACCTAGCTTGATGACAAAACAAGACAGAACAAAAGAAAAACATTCGCGATGACAGCTCCCCCTCAAGATCGCAGCTCCCCTCAGGATGATGGATGAAAGAAGATGTTGAGACAATAGCCGGAATGACGCAGTAAGATGGTGAGGCATAGCAGAGGAACCACACAGACAGGGCCGGGTGACGGTGCGTCGGGAAAGCCGCACTAGTGGAGTCGTTCGATGATGTGTCGGGAAAGCCACACTAGCACCGGGGAAGCCGCACTAGCGGGGCCGGCGATGGGACGCGGTGATTCTGCAGGAGTCATTGCAGGATCTGGCGCCGCCAAAGGGCCCATTTCTAGGGTGGTTGGAGTGTTGTGCCATGGTGGAGGAAGACGACGCGCACAAGGAGTAGGGTCACAGTGAGGAGGCGCACGCGCAGGGAAGGGGGGCGCTAGAGGGTGTTGTTGCCTGGCTAGGAAACGAGGCAGGAGGGGCGGCTTGGTTCGTCGTGCACACAGAGGAGGAGAGAGCTGGGAGGGAGGGATCTGAGAGGGAGCCACACGGGAGGTAGTTGTGTAGGAGGGTCGTCGCGTGACGGGAGGGCGCCACTGTGTGGGGTCGTTCGCGACGGGAGGAGTCGCGGGAGGCAGGGGCTTCCGTCACAGAGATTCCGCAGAGAGGGTGAGGGACGATCGCGCCATGACGATGAAGGAGGGTCACAACCGTGACACACAGAGGGAGGGCCAAGTGATGCCGTAAGAGATTGTCGTGCGCGGGAGCTGCTTTGGAAGGGTCGTCGCTGGAGGGCCTTCGACGGACCACATCGATGGAGGCCGCCGTGAAGGAGCAAAGAAGGGACGGGGAGGTCCGTTGCACAGGGGCAAAGGCCGGCTGCTGGAGGGGCCGATAGGGGGGGTGGCGGTGAGGGAGATACCTATGGCTCACTGGTCATGGAGCCCCCCCCCACGTGGGAGAAACGATTGGAAACCCTAGACGCGAGAGAATAAAAAGAGAGGGAGGGCTCGAGATTAGTTTCTTTTTGATACCATGTTGAGGTATAAAAGAGAAAGACCTGAATCCCCAAGGTTATCTCTAAAGGAGGCTTTGAGGTTTTTTATAATGAATAATAAAGACCACATCGGACCACAAGTCTGATGTGGGATGCAGACTCCAATAGAAATAACTCTCTATAAGTGAAATTATATGGTATTAATTCACTTCCAAAAATGTAAATGGTTCCATATATCATTTTCTTTTTTGACATGATGATATTCATTAGATAAAGTATTGATGAAAAAAATGATTAGTTTATTTTGACGATGTTTACGACCATCATGATTTGGTATCATTTTATTTAATATAATGTTTATATACTGGTTCCAGAACATTAAATAAGTTGTAATATACATTTTACAATCTAGTTTAACCATTATAATAGTTTTATGACCAGCCTTGAAAGCGATATTAGAAAACGAAAAATCATCGTCCATGAAGGTGGTGAATCGACATATCACAGACGATGTTTTCATTTTTAGAACAAAAGAGAAGAGAATAGAATTTATGGAAGATATACTATTAACATAATAACATTCTAGTATATAAAAGATACTGGAGTGATCATGCCACTTTAGGATAGGGAGGTGAGAAGAGGATTAGAAAAGAAAAAAATTGAAAAAAATAAAAGAAAACGAAATGCGATTTTACCTCTTGAACTTCTCCTTGAGAACCTCGTAAGGGCAATTGAGTTTGGTCTTTTGTTGTGACCAAGGGGTCTCGGATGTTCGAAAGAGACTTGGGAAGAGGATTGGGCAGAATTTGGACAAGTTTCAAGACTAATAAGGTGTGACCAGAAAAGGTGGTGAGAGGTGATATTTATAGTGGAGTGTTTTCAGTTATTTTATTCCTTTGTTTATTATTTTGTCTCAAAACTATCAATAGTGCTGATTCTTGTGACTAAGTATAGTAACTAGAGCACGTGAGTATGAGATAATGACCACTTAAATCATTCATACATCAACCATGACTCAATAATTCATGTATTTGTTAAATACCGTAAATTATCGTATTTCACTATTTACCAAAAATTCAACTATTTTAAAAAAATCCCAAAAATTTAACCGAACTATTTTTCGACGTTTAAATTTCAAAAATGGACTCCATTTTATAAAAATAATTTTTTAAATATGAGATTAAATTTTTAATTAAAATCACCATTTATTTGGAAAATACCGATTTTAAAATTTTAACTGATTTTATAACACTTTGAAATTTTAATTAAGGTCTCATAAAATTATCCTATAATCATTAGACATCAAAATATTAATTTATGAATCTATTTTATGAAAATATATCTTCTTTTAAATCATTATATTAATCATAAAATTGTAAATAAACAATTATGTTTTTCAAAAATGTCAACACTTAATTTATCATTTTTAAAACATTTATTTACTTATACCATGATATAAATATATCATATTTTTATTTATAAGATACCTAAATTTTATTTATACTTTCATAGATGAGATTACTATTACATTGGTCGGGTTACAATTCTTAATGGTCACATTACTATTCCAACAATCAAGTTACTATTCATACTTAAGGTTTTGTCATAGTACTTTGACCAGGTGATTAGTCTTATTGCGTAGAACTTTATCCCTATGGTCCAAGATCTTCACCGGTTTCTTTTCACATGAGAGGTCGTCCTCCAGTTGTAAAACCTCTGGATTCAGTACATGTGAGAGATTTGGTATGTACTTTAAAAGGAATACGTGGAATACCTTGTGTACTTGAACATGGTTGGTGGAAGTGTTTGTCCATAGGGCGCAACTACAACACGATCTAGAGTCTCGAAGGGGCTGATGTACTTAGAGCTTTGCTTTCCTTTCTTCTCAAATCTCATGATCCGCTTGCAAGGAGATATGTGGAGGAATACCATGTCTCTAACCTTAAACTCTAGGTCTCATCGGCGATTGTCTGCATAGCTCTTTTGTTGACTTTGGGCTGCCTTAATGTGTTGTTGAATGGTTTTCACCGTTTCCACCATCTCTTTGACCATTTCAGGTCCTAGCAGCTTATATTCACTGACTTCATCCTATAATCTCAGGATTCTACATCTTTTCCCATAAAGGGATTCATATGGATCTCTTTGGATACTCGAGTGGAAACTATTGTTGTAGGAGAACTCAACCAGAGGTAGATGTTGGTCTCATCCTCCCTTGAAGTCCATAAAACATGCTCTCAACATATCTTCTAGTGTCTAAATAGTGCGCTCAGATTGACCATCAGTTTGAGGATGATAAGTCGTACTGAATTTCATCTCAGTGTTTAGAGTATGTTGGAGACTTTTCCAAAACTTGTAGGTAAATCTCAAATCTCGATCGGATACAATCGATATTGATACTCCATGCAGTCTCACCACTCCTTTGATGTATATCCATGCAAGTTGGTCGAGTGAGAAGTCCTCTCGAATTGCGATAAAGTGAGTTTTCTTTGTAAAACAATCCACAATGACTTATATAACATTATTTCCTCTGGATGTCTTTGAAAGTCCAGTGACAATGTATATGGTAATGTTTTCCCATTTCCATGTTGGTATGAGTAATGGTTGCATCATCTCCTTAGAATTTTGTCTTTCAACCTTCACTTGACATACCAACTACTTTGGTGTATATTCAGCGATCTCCTTCATATTGTCCCACCAATAGTGCTCTTAGAGATCTCGATACATCTTTGTGCTTCCTGGATGAATAAAGAAAGATGAGCTATGTGCATCATTTAGAAGCTCTTTCTTTATCTCTGTATTGGATGGTACACATAGTCATGACCCAAATTTTACGACTCTTTTATTATCAATTTTAAACTCTAAGGATTTCCCATCTCTGAAAGTTTCAACTTTTTCCTAAATTTTTACATCTTTTCTTTGAGCAACCTTTATTTTCTCCACAAGGGATGATTAAACAATCATTTGAAAAAAGATAGATGATGTTCCTTGATGATTCTCGTGTTCTCCTTTGCAAGTCTAAGAAGATTGGATCCTTCTCATTTTTCATCATTGAAAAAGTTGTAGGATCTTTTCTGCAAAGAGCACCTGCCACTTTATTTGCTTTACCAGGATGATAGTGGATTGAGTAGTCGTAATCCTTGATGAGCTTGAACAATCTTCGTTGACACATTAAGCTCCTTTTATGTAAATATATATTTGAGGCTCTTATGATCAGTATGTTTCTCACAATTCTCCCCATAGAGATAATGCCGTCAGATTTTCAAAGTGAAGACCACAGCTGTTAACTCTAAATCATGTGTGAAATGGTTTTGCTCATTAATTTTCAATTGCCTTAAAGCATAGGTTATCACTTTATCATTTTGCATTAGTATACAACTTAAACCCTTCTTTGAAGCATCGTTTTATACCACAAAGTGTTCCCTACTTGTCGGTAGTGTGAGTACTGGAGCAGTGATAAGCCTCTTTCAACCCTTTAAAGCATTCTTCACATTCACTGGTCCAAAAAAACTTTACTCCCTTCCGAGTCATCTTGGTTAGTGGAATTGACAATTGTGAGAAGTTCTTCACAAATCTTCGGTAATACCCAAATAGACCAAGGAAACTATGGATCTCTGTTACAGATGTTGAGCCACTCTTTGATTGTCTTTGTTTTGGAAGGGTCCACATATATTCCTTTGTTGATGATAACATGCGCCAAAAATGATACTTCTTTCATCCAGAACTCACATTTACCGTACTTTGCATATTATTTCTCCTTTCGCAAAGTTTTCAACATAGTATTCAAATGTTCTTCGTGTTCCTCTTTATTCTTGGAGTATATCATAATATCATCAATAAAGACTACCACAAATTTGTTGAGATAATCTCTAAAGACTATTCATTAAGTCCATGAAAATTGCTGGAGCATTAGTGAGTCTGAAGGACATCAATATGAACTCATAGTGTTTATACCTTGTTCGAAAGACAGTCTTGGGAATATCTTTCTTCCTCACCTTTATTGGTGATATCCCAACCGAAGGTCCACCATAGAGAAATACTTGGTCCCACGTAGTTGATCGAACAAGTCACCTATCCGTGGCAGGGGATACTTGTTTTTTATCATGATTTTGTTGGGCTCACGATGATCAATGCAGAGGCGCATTGATTCAGCCTTCTTACACTTGCACAGAATTGGAGGATGCTTCAGAATATGAAGATTGATCACCTTTTCTCGACAGTTGATGTTGACTTTGTATAAAGATAATCAATTCATGCCCAATATAGTATCAAACTCCACCAAATGAAGTAAGACAAGATTTGTTGGGAGGATCAATCCACAAACATTAACCAGGGGGAGTTATATTCTTTGGATTCAATTATTGCCTCATTTGTTATTCTCACAGATAACTCAACCTCCATATTTTATAGTGGCGTTTGAATAGTTCTACTAAACTTGCAAGACATGAAAAAATAAAATAGTACGTTCGCTATTCTTGAATGAATAACCAGCGTACCTATCACAACATCATTGTCAGGATCCACCTCAGCAATAGTGATAGCATATGCCCTTCTTTGATGCCTTGGAGGTTATTGTTGATTGTCTCTGACAATCCTGAGTTTAGGGCATTAGTTTTCAAAATGTCCATGTTTCTTGCAATTGAAACAATGCACTACAGACTGAGTGTTGATCTGAACCTTTCTTTCTTCTTCCGCATTTATGAGATTCTTTATATCCCTTCGGCAATTATGAGCCAGATGCCCCACTCTTCCACATTTGAAGCATCCCCGGGTTCCTCATAGGTAGTTTCCAGGATGCTTCTTCCCACACTTTTGACACGTGGGATGTTAGGTTTTCTCTCCTTCATGAGATTTTTATGTTGATCCCCCCATAATAAAATTCATTTTCCGCTTTTTATTCTCGGGCCCACATGACCACTAAGAGTCTTCGATCTGCATTTCAATCTTTAGGGCACAACGAACTCGAATCACCAACGCTTTTTGTAAACTCGACTTTAGTTCACTAAAGAAGTGATTCACCTTTCTTTCAGTGTTTATGATAAAGCCGAAGGCATATCTTGCAAACCTTGTAAATTTTGGCACGTACACCCCGATAGACTCGTCTTCTTTTTTGCTTTAGTTCGAAGAACTCCTTTCCATCTTAAGATGGAGTGTTCGAGGAAAATATTTATCAAAAAATATTTTCTTGAATGATTCTCATTTCTGGAATCAATTTCCCCCTTGGACTTCATGTTCTTGATCGGTGTCCACCATTGATCAGCTTCTTCATCAAAGAGATAGACCGTCATCACAATTTTCTCTACTTTTGAGCACCGGAGGACAGAGAATATCTTCTCAATGGAGTTAATAAATTGTTATGCGATGAGGGGATTCAGAGATCCACTAAAGATAGGAGGCCTTTAACGCATGAAGGATTTGATCACAACTTGCTCTTTCTTAGGAGGAGGGTGTTTCACGCGATTCAAGTTATTATTCATAACTTGAGCCAGTTGAGTTAGTACTGTCATGAAGTTTTGAGCTCTCGTTCCTATCAGATTTGACATTTCATTAGGAAAATCCTCACATTGCCTATCACATTGATTGTTGGCATGAGTTCTCCTATTTCGAGTCATTAACTAAGAAAAAGAAATAACAATTAGGGGGGCTTGAATACTTAGCTAATAAGCATAATAAAAGGAAATTTTGAACCTAGAAGGATAAACTTATAAATGAAAAGTATATCCTAACTTTTGACTCTCTAAGTTTCAATCTAGGTCATCCAAAGTGATATAATTATATTTAGGGTTCTTACTAAAGTTTTCTAGTCCTAATTTCCAAAAATAACTAGACCGTGCTCTGATACCAACTATAGAGGCTAGCCTTTTACACATATTATTACATGATTTTAAGCATAATTAACCATCAAATACAAACCAATGATCGTAAAGTATAGTGAGTTTGAAAGATTAGGTACATAAAACTCAAAACATGGAAATAGAATAAAAATCTTTATATTAATCATCCATAATTAGCTCCTAACTTATTTTGAGCTCTTATATATGCATATGATAACTTGGGGAATACATAGATAAAAGAGATGAGCTAAAAAGCCCAGTAAGAGAATAAATATAGGAATAAAGCATAACAAAGGGTTATAAGGCATAATAACATGATGAGATAAAAAGACATTGAGCATGAATAAATATATGGAAGCATAACATATAGAACATGAGATCATGTAATCAAGGGATCATAGAAATGTGGAAACAACATACATCGTAACATAAGCATTAGTCAAGGCTAACTGCCAAGACTATTGCACATGAAGGGAAAAGTCCCATAAAGGAATCAGGTTCACTCTTTATCCCAACATGATGTCTAATGAGACTAAATATTACCAAATGCATTAGAGCGCTATCTGAGCACACTCATCATAACATGTACATGCATATGTGTGTCAATGAAGAATCAAACATAAACAATAAACATAAGAGTTACACATGGAAAGGTATGAGTATCATAATCATGTCATAAGGCATAATAAATGGGTTTATCCCAAAGGTGTCCATGAAAAAATAGATTTAAACCATAAAAGGACATTTATAAAGAAAAATTGGCATAGATCATGATAAATGATGTTCAACTGAAGTAAAAACATGTAAAAAGTGTGTAAGAAACTTTAGAAATAAGCCACTTCAATGCGGTTTAAGGAAAAATATTAAAGTCTTGAAAGCGAGCAAAACAATAATTGTTTGCATAAAACCAGAAACGAACTTAGATAGTTTTTCATGATAAAAAAGAGTGTTTTTAGAAAAATATTGGTTGATTAAAACATATTATGGAGTGTACTTGAAAATGGGTAAGAAACTGAGCATTTCTCTTTAATCAAGTTTGCATTTTGGAAAGAATTGAAAAAGAAACCTTATAAAACATGTATTCCTCTATCAAAGAAAAAAATTGAGTTAGGTACCTATGTTTGAAACATGCACACAGAATGTAGTACATAAGAAAAATTTAGAATTACATTGGAATAAAGAGAGAGAAAACGTAACCCGGAAGAAAAATGGAGGTTTGGAGAGAATCTCTTACCTTATGTTCGAAAATGTTATGCACTTGTAGCGGCCATGCACACGACCGTGTGTGGTGACCTGGAGTCCGCCTAATGCGGGGGCCAGTAAAGGAAAGTACACGCCGTGTACTTTTTTTTTCATTAAACGCACCGGGGTCGCGTCTGACAGACAGAAAGCTCTCCTTTTAGATTTGGTTCGTCCGAGAGCGAGAGTATGACCACGATCTTTCCCCAAGCCCCTGATCGAGCATCCGATCTCCGATTCGGCCACCGTCGATTGTGTTGGTATCGCCTCGGTAAGATCTTCATTCTGCTAGAGCTTCGTTTCTTGATTTCTCCTCTTTCTCAAGTTATCCTCTGTTGAACGTTTTAGACGTTTTTGTAGATCTACGGTGTTCTTGGGCAATTCAAGGCTTGAGGTTCACGTATATCAATCTCCCCACACCGAGGTAGGTGGTTTGTGCCTTTCTGTTGAAAGTCTTTGAGTTATATGTGCAATTTTGTACAATACCCTTGAACGGGGTGTTCCGTGTTTACCGTTTTAACCCTGTTAATTGCCCGCTATGTTGGTATGCCTGAGTAGAGGTTAATCGGATGCGAATAGGGTTGATTGCTATGTTTTGGAAGTGTTTGCCCATGCATGTTCTGTTTACGACCGTTTGGTCATGTTTAACCTGTTAGGCTTCCTTGATGTTTTCCCATGCCTAGTACTGTAGGATGAAGTGATTATTTTATCTGACATGCTTGATATGCTGTAGACTGTTTAGCCAAGTAGTTCTTGAGGTTTACTTTGGCCGTATTGCATTGCTATGCTCGTTTGACTTACACAGGGCCGTTGGAACCTGATGTAGTAGATTATAAGGGGAATTGACCACGTGAGCTTCCTCAGAGAGTCTTTAACCACTTTTGACTATAAGGGGAATTGACCGTGTGAGTTTCCTCAGAGAGTCTTTATCACTTCTGACTACAAGGGGAATTGACCATGTGGGCTTCCTTAGAGAGTCTACCACTTTTGACTATAAGGGGAATTGACTGAGAGTGCTTCCTCGGAGAGTCTTTGTAGTATCCTTATAACTGAACCAGAAGGGATATGCTGTGTGTACTTCCCAGAGGGTTACTTGTTTTGATTAGTTGCTCACTTGATATGTGGGATTAAATGCTTTGAAACTGTGGAATTGTTTACTGCTGAGTACTTTCTTTTTTACTGCTCTTTTACTTATTGCCTGTCATATATATTTACTGATTGTTAGGCACAGATTTTTTGGTGATTGCCTACTGGGATTAGTCTCACACCCTTTTTGGGTCATGCTTTTGGGCTCAAACAGATTATATTGCTGCAGTTATAGATTAGGGCAAGCGCCCTTCTACTTCAGGATTTTGACTGCTTTTGAGCTGGTGAGCGTGAGACCAAGCTGATGCTTGCGATGCTGAGGAGTTGTTATCTGTTTCCTTTGTACTTGGTTTAGTACTGTTTGTATTCCAGCATTGTGGTTTGTTTGGCTGCTTTCTTAGACATGTTTCATGCATCATTTATATATGTGCTCCAGTTGCTTCTTACTTTCAGTCTTCCACTGGTTACTGTTGTATGATGTGTTTATTGCTTCCGCTATTATATATCTGTTTATTACTTCTGCTGTGTGCTCTGCCAATGAGTGCATAGTTTCCCCACTATCACACTCAAGACCCTCACTACTAGTTAGCAGCCTCTGACATTCGGAGAAATGTGCTTGAGGTCATGTGACCAATCGGGTACGGGGCACCTCTTGGTAATTTCCGAAACCGGGATGTTACAAAGTGGTATCAGAGCAATTATTTTCTTCTTGCCTTACAGTTTGGAGCCTATAGCCAGGAATAAGAAGAAATAGGTACTTGGTAATAAGCTGTGATCGAGAGTAGCTAACCCGTGTATATGGAAAAACCAATCTACCTCGTTTAATGCAATTTTTCTGGTTTGCAATTTTACAGTTGATTTTATTTCACCTTGAGTGATTCACATGTTTCGTGTTGTTACCATAGATGTTATTAAGGTTCTATTTCTGTCGCAACCCGATGAGATGAGGGTGTGCCATCTCATGCATCATATAGGCACTTGCTAGAAAATCACATGTCATGCATTCTTGTCATGTCATTTAGGATGTATTAGCGATTGCATGTTGTAATAGGTGTTGTGTTAGATATGCATGCTGTTGTGATAGATGCCTTGATAAAATACCTACTGTTTGATAGGGTATTGTTTGTGCAAAGTTTGGTTTGAATGAACGCCAAACTTTGGTTCTTGTGGTGTTATAGGCCCTCATTGATCGGAGTTTGGTGGATCATTGACTTATTTTCATTGTATATGACATATATAAGATGCCAAACTTCGATTCGCGAGGAGTATGGGCCCTCACGAATTGGAATTTGGCACTTTCAATGTTCGTTTCAGTGTTTTTCTGGGTTCCGGAGTAGTTCTTAGACTTGCTCTCCGGAAAAACCCAGAATACACGGTGTGTGATGTTAAATACACGCCATGTGTTCTTCCGTTCGGGAAGAAACTGTTTTTCTTAAGTACACACCCTGTACCATATGTACACGTCGTGTAGTCTCTAACTGTGTCGCAGACTGCGTGAGTGGGGACACGAGGTTTGGGAAATTGTTGGTAAAACATGTCGTGTATCGGATGTACACGCCGTGTTGTAGAACCGTGTAACCTTCCGTGTCACTAACAACACGGGTCAGTTGAGTCTCTTCTATTACACGCCGTGTCCGACGGGAACATGTCGTGTAGTGTAACCCATGTACCCGGCCGTGTAGCTAACAACACAGGTCAGTACAATCTTCCTAGTACACGCCATGTCTATAGTGAACACGTCGTGTAGTGTGAGCCGTGTATCCGGCCATGTCACTAATAACACGGGTCGGTGAAGCTCATCTAGTACACGCCCTGTCTGTAACGAACACGCCGTTTATTATTATTCTAAGAGAACCGTGTGGCTTAGCCGTGTAGAAGCCGAGAAGAGAAGTCAAGTAGACGCAGAGTGTTTGGACAATACGCCGTGTGTTTGAGGTGTTAAAAGACCAGTTGTGGCAGAAGTACACGCCCATGTGAAAGGCTTAAGGGAACACGCTGTGTAGTCATATTACACGCCGTGTATCCATGTTTTGGAAAACATAAATGCTTTCCTTCTCTTGTTCCCTTCTTTTACTTTTAAGTTCCCAGTTCCTGTTAATCTTGATCTAAGGTGTGTGCTCGACCTTGCAGAGTCATGCCACCGAAACGTCCTCCAGTTGTACGCCAGTTACAGGGCGGTGATCAGACATCAGAAATGGGTGATCAGGGACTGCTGGCAGATCCTCCAGTTGTGCCAGTCTTAACACCAGCAGTTATACCTGACACAGGTGCCGATGCACAGTTCATGGTGGGATTTCTGAGGATGATGCAGACCTTCCAGGGAGCGCCGCCTCCTGCCTCGTCGATGGCAGAATTGACGCGAGTCTTTCAGCAGCAGCATCCTCCCACCTTCTCAGGGGATGGAGGACCCCAGGCTGCAGAGTCATGGCTAGAATCCACGTTGACGATCTTCGAGCATCTGGAGGCGCCTCCAGAGAGGAGGGTCAAACTCGCTACCTATATGCTTCGAGGCTCCGCCAAGAGGTGGTGGGATGTGAGCTCACAGCCGGGGCGCCAGCAGAATATGGCTTGGGATGAGTTTCAGCGCACCTTCTATGATTACTTCTATCCGGAGACCTTGAGGGTCGATCGAGCCCGAGAGTTCATGAGTCTGGAGCAGGGTGTTATTTCTGTTATGGAGTATTCTTCTCGCTTCATCGAGTTGCAGCGCTTTACACCCTTTTTAGAAGGAGATGAGTTGTTCCTCGCACGAAAGTTTGAGGATGGTCTCAGGAAGGACATCCGATCCCAGGTGAAAATCTTCAGGTTGACTTCAATATCCTCTATAGTCACTCAGGCGTTGATCACATAGCGTAATCTAAGGGATTCTGGAGCTGTGGGCTAGGGCGATTCAGCATCCAGAGTTAGTGTTTCTCCAGCTGACAGCAGAAAGCGTCGTAGGGAGACTACTCATTGGGATTCGAGTAGACGGGACACTTCTTCTGGTAGCCAGGTGGTATGCTACCAATGTGGAAGGGCCGGGCATACAAGGCCACATTTCCCGAGAGACCCAGTGGAGTGCCGATCTTGCGACAAGATGAGTCATCTTCAGCGCTTCTGTCAGATCTTCTCACCAACAGCTGGTGACAGAGGTTCTTCGATGACTCCTCATTCATGAGCAGCACTACCAGTTGCTCACCAGTCATGTAATTGGAGTTCTTTCGACCGTTCAGGCCGAGGTGGAGGTCATGGCCGTGGTAGCCATTCGCCAGGTTTTCAGCGACAACAGGGTGGATCTGCTCAGAGTGGGCAGACATGGTCATAGGGCCGCGATGCCGGCCAAACTTTTGCAGTGGAGCAGACCCAACAGGAGCAGGATCCCGGACCCTCTACTGTTCGAGGTACGATTCTAGTTGCCTCAGTTATAACTTCTGCTCTTTTCGATACAGGGGCTTCCCATAACTTTATATCTATTGCTGTTGTGGAGAGCCTTGAGCTCTGTATCTTTTCTCCTACTGATATCTTGACGCTAGACACTTCGTTGGGGATTAGAATGGCTAGTGTACGTCAGTGCAAGGAGTGCCCTCTAGTGGTTGGTGGGTGTCACTTCTTATGAAACCTCTATGTCCTAGAGATGACAGACTATGATGTCATTCTCAGAATGGACTGGTTAGTTCCCTACCAGGCAGTCGTTGATTGCTATCGTCGTATGGTGAGTTTCACTTCACCAGAAGGCAGATCGTTTCTTCATAAGGGCGAATGAGATGTCCAGACGAGCAGAGCGGGACCCGAGCATCATGGGTTGAGAGGAGTTACAGTCCAAATTGCTAGTCTATATCTGGATGACCAGAGGACTTCACAGATGGACTTTCCTCCAGTGGTGGATCGTTTCAGAAATGTCTTTACAGAGGACTTTTCAGGTTTGCCTCCGGAACGTGAGGTAAACTTTTCTACTGAGCTTGTGCCAGAGGCGGCACCGATGTCCATTCCTCCTTATAGGATGACTACACCAGAGGTGCAGGAGCTCAAGAAGTAGTTGGAAGAGTTGCAGGCAAAGAATTTCATCTGACCCAGTACTTCTTCTTGGGGTTCACCTATCCTGTTTGCGAAAAAGGAGGATGGTGCCCTCAGACTTTGTGTGGATTATCGGAAGCTGAACCAGTTGACGGTCAAGAACCGATATCCCTTGCTGAGGATTAATGATCTCTTTGATCAGCTTCGAGGAGCCCGGCTGTTCTTGGAGATTGACTTGAGATTCGGTTACCATCAGTTGCGTGTTAGACCATCAGATTTACCTCTTACGGCCTTTCGGGGCAGGTATGGTCTATACGAGTATGTGGTTATGCCGTTCGGTCTCACGAACGCGCATGCAGTCTTCATGGCACTGATGAACCGAGTGTTCCATCCATACTTGGATTTTTTCGTGGTAGTCTTCGTGGACGATATCTTGGTGTACTCTCACACTCGACACGACCATGCTACCCATCTTGAGATCGTTCTGAGTATACTGAGAGAGCATCAGTTATATGCTAAGCTGTCAAAATGCCACTTTTGGATGAACCAAATTCACTTCTTGGGTCATGTTATCTCAGAGACAGGAGTATCAGTAGACCTAGAGAAAGTGAGAGCAGTAGTTTCCTGGGAGCAGCCGAAGAACGTCTTTGAGGTGCAGAGTTTTCTAGGGCTGACTGGATACTACAGACGTTTCATACAGGACTTTTCACGCTTAGCAGCGCGACAGGCCTGACTAAGAAGGGTCCAAAGTACTTGTGGTCAGATTCTTGTGAGTTAACCTTTCAGGAGTTGAAAGGGGGGTTGACTTCAGCACCGATACTAGTATTGCCAGAGCCGGGCAAGAGCTATACTGTGTACTGTGATGCTTCATGTATTAGTTTGGGAGCTGTGCTTATGCAGGGGGAAGAGGTCGTTGTGTACGGGTCTCGACAGTTGAGGCCACATGAGAGGAACTACCCGACACACGATCTCGAGTTGGTTGCTATTGTTTATGCTTTACGCTGTTGGAGACATTACCTTATGGGAGAGCTTTTTGTGGTTTTCACCGACCACAAAAGTCTCAAGTACATCTTCACTCAGCGTGATCTGAATTTGAGACAGCGAAGGTGAGTTGAGTACCTTCAGTCCTTTGACTTTGAGCTTGCCTATGCGCCTGAGAAAGGCAACGTCGTGGCTGATGCGTTGAGTAGGAGGACTTAGATACAAGCAGTTCAGGAGGCTAGCAGTGAGTGATAGCTTATGGCTGTGTTCTCTGAGATGCATTTGGAGGCGCACGACAGACAATGACATACTTTTCTTTCTTATATAGCTGTTACCTCTACTCTTCTTGATCGAGTGTGAATGAGGCAACTATCATATTCTGAAGGCCCAATCCTATGTGAGAATGCGTCAGGAGAGGACCCTATTCCTGGATGGACCATAGGCGGGGATGAGATCTTGCGTTTCCAGGGGTGCATATGGGTGCCAGCAGACATACGTGGGGTGGGACTTTTATTCTTCAGTTTGGGCAGTTCATCCTGGTGTCACCAAGATTTATCGTGATCTACACCGTCAGTATTGGTGGCCTGGTATGAAGAGAGATGTTGCTGGTTTTGTCATGAGGTGTTCCACCTATCAGCAGGTGAAGGCAGAACATCAACGACCAGCAGAGCTTTTGCAGCAGTTACTCATTCCCAAGTGGAAGTGGAATGATGTCGTGATGGATTTTGTGATAAGGTTGCTGAGGTCGCCTCGAGGGAATGCTGCAGTATGAGTTGTCATTGACAGACTCAAGAAGGTTGCTCAATTCTTGCCGATTAAGAAGACCTTTAGTGTTGATGAGCTAGGGAGGTTGTACATCCGAGAGATTGTACGTCTACATGGGGTTCCACACTTTATTGTTTTAGACAGAGATGCACGTTTTACTTCTCGGGTCTGGCAGAGGCTTCTGAAGGCTTTGGGTACAAAAGAGTTTTTTAGTACAACTTACCATCCCCAGACAGATGGTCAGTCCGAACGTACGATTCAAGTGCTTGAGGACATGCTTCAAGCATGCATCCTGGATTTTGAAGGTTCTTGGGAGAGACATATACCTCTTGTGGATTTTGCCTACAATAATAGTTTTCAAGCAACTATTCAGATGACACCTTATGAGGCTTTGTACGGTAGGTCATGCCGATCACATTTATATTGGCTGGAGGCATGAGAGGCAGCTATGCTGGAACCTCGTCTTGTCCAGGAGACCACAGAGCAGATAGAGTTGATTCAGAAGAGGATGACCACTGCACTGTCTCGACAGAAGTCATATGCTGATCGACGGAGATGACCTCTGGAGTTCGAGGTCAGAGATCAGGTTTTCCTACGTGTCACATCGAGGTTGGGACACAAGAGGATTAGGAGAAAGGGTAAGCTTTCATTGAGGTACGTCGGGCCGTTTGAGGTTTTGGAGAGAGTTGGGCCGGTTGCCTATCGGTTGCAGTTACCTCAGAGGTATTGGGCTATGCACGACGTTTTCCACGTTTCTCAGCTTCGACGTTACTTCTCATACTCGTCTCATGCTTTCCAACCCGAGGAAGTCGAGTTGGAGGTGGATGCATCTTTTGAGGATCATCATATCCGGATTATTAATCGAAGTGCGAAGGTTCTTCGTGGTCGGTCTGTTCCTATAGTACGAGTGATGTGGCAGCACGAGCGAGTACAATACGAGACTTGAGAGAGGGAAGCCAATGTACGATCACAGTGGCTGGAGCTGTTCAGAGTTTCTTCTTCTACGCCGCCTTGCTAGGAAAATTCGGGGACAAATTTATTTAAGGGAGGAAGTTTGTAAGAACTCGGATCTTCCTTTCAGGTATATTTTTCTTTTTCTGGTGTTTTTGAGGAAAATGGGGAGTTTCTGGAAATTTTTGAAGTACACGCCGTGTACTCGGTTACTGCGGGTAGCCGAGTGCTGGCCGTGTGTGGTGACCTGGAGACCGCCTAATGCGGGGGCCGGTAAAGACAAGTACACGTCGTGTATTTCAGAAGTACAAGATGTGTACTTTTTTTTCATTAAACGCACTGGGGTCGCGTCTGACGGACAGAAAGCCCTCCTAGGTTTGGTTCCTCTGAGAGTGAGAGTACGGCCATGATCTTTCCCCGAGCCCCTGACCGAGCATCTGATCTCTGATTTGACCACCGTCGATTGCGTTGGGATCGCCTCGGTAAGCTCTTCCTTCTGCTAGAGATTCGTTTCCTGATTTCTCATCTTTCTCAAGTTATCGTTCGTTGAACGTTTTAGACATTTTTGTAGATCTACGGTGTTTTTGGGCGATTAAAGGCTTGAGCTTCACGTATATCGATCTCCCCACACCGAGGTAGGTGGTTTGTGCCTTTCCATTGAAAGTGTTTGAGTTATATGTGCAATTTTGTCCAATACTCTTGAACGGGGTGTTGCGTGTTTACCGTTTTAACCCTGTTAATTGCCTGCTATGCTGGTATGCGTGAGTAGAGGTTAATCGGATGCGAATAGGGTTGATTGTTATGCTTTGGAAGTGTTTGCCCATGCATGTTCTGTTTACGACCGTTTGGTCCTGTTTAGCATGTTAGGCTTCCTTGATGTTTTCCCATGCCTAGTACTATAGGATGACGTGATTATTTTATCTGACATGCTTGATATGTTGTAGACTGTTTAGCCAAGTAGTTCTTGAGGTTTACTTTGGCCGTATTGCATTGCTATGATCGTTTGACTTACACAGGGCCGTGAGAACCTGATGTAGTAGACTATAAGGGGAATTGACCGTGTGAGCTTCCTCAGAGAGTTTTTAACCACTTTTGACTATAAGGGGAATTGACTGTGTGAGCTTCTTCAGAGAGTCTTTATCACTTTTGACTATATGGGGAATTGACTGTGTGAGATTTCTCAGAGAGTCTTTATCAATTTTGACTATAAGGGGAATTGACTGAGAGTGTTTCCTCAGAGAGTCTTTGTAGTATCCTTATAACTGAACTAGAGGGGATATGTTGTGTGTACTTTCCAGAGGGTTACTTTATTTGATTAGCTGCTCACTTGATATGTGGAATTGAATGCTTTGAAACTGTGGAATTGTTTATTGCTGAGTACTTTCTTGTTTACTGCTCTGTTACTTATTGTTTGCCGTATATATTCACTGACTGTTAGACACAGATCTTTTAGTGATTGTCTACTGGGATTAATCTCACACCCTGTTTGAGTCATGATTTTGGGCCCAAACAAATTATATTGGTGCATGTATAGATAAGGGCAACCGCCCTTCTACTTCAGAATTTTGATTGTATTGGAGTTTGTGAGCATGAGACCAAGCTGAGGCTTGCGATGCTGAGGAGTTGTTATCAGTTTCCTTTGTACTTGGTTTAGTACTGTTTGTATTCCAACATTGTGGTTTGTTTGGTTGTTTTCTTAGACATATGTATCATGCATCGTTTATATATGTGCTCCAGTTGCTTCTTACTTTCCGTCTTCCACTGGTTACTGTTGTATGATGTGTTTATTGCTTCCGCTATTGTATATCTGTTTATTACTTCTGCGGTATGCTCTGCCAATGAGGGCATAGTTTCCCCACTATCACACTCAAGACCATCGATACTAGTCGGCAGCCTCTGGCGTTCGGGGAAATGCGCTTGAGGCCATGTGACCAACTGGGTACGGGGCGCCTCTGAGTGGCTTCTGGAACCGGGACGTTACATAATATCCTGGATAATCAAATTAAATCCATTAATTAATTAATTCATAACATCTTCTACATGTATTTAATTTATTATGATTTTATTAGATTCATTTATTACCATTTTGTTGAATTAAAAGTGTTTAATTTCGTTGTTTCGAGAGCTTTCGTCTCATGGCATTCATGATCGGTTCCCTTGAGTTTTATTATGGAAGTTCTTGTCAAATTGCAATAACTCTCCAGAAGTGAAATTATATGGTATTAATTCAATTCCAAAAATTTAAATGGTTCCATATATCATTTTCTTTTTTGACATGAGGATGATTCATTAAATAAAACGTTCGATGAAAAAAAATGATGAGTTTATTTTGGCAGTTTTTACAACCATTATGATTTGGTATTATTTTATTAAATTAAATGTTTATATACCGGTTCCAGAACATTAAACAAATTGTAATATACATTTTACAGTCAGGTTTAACCATTGTAATGGTTTTATGACCAATCTTGAAAGCGATATTAGAAAACAAAAAATCATCGTCCATAAAGGTGGTGAATCAACACCTCATGGACGATGATTTCATTTTTAGAACAAAAGGGGGAGAGAAAAAAATTGATGCTGGATATACCATTAACATAATAACATTCCACTATATAAAAGATACTGGAGTTATCACACGACTTTTAGATAGGGAGGTGAGGAGAGCATAATAAAAGAAAATAAATTGAAAAGAATTAAAAAAAAACAAAATTGCATTTTACCTCTTGAACTTCTTCTCCTTGAGAACCTCGTAAGGGCAATTGGTTGGTTTTTTGTTGAGAAAAAGGTCTTCTTGATATGGGGGAGAATCTTGGGAAAAGGATTGGGCAGAATTTGGACAAGGATCGAGGCTTATAAGGTGTGAAGAGAAGAGACGGTGATGAGTGAAATTTATAGTGGATGAGAGAGTGTTTTTGATTATTTTATTAATTTGTTTATTATGTTTGCTCAAGACTATCAATAGTATTGATTCATGTGACTAAGTACAGTAACTAGAACATGTGAGTTAGAGATTGTAATGCCCCGACCCCAGTAGACCAGAGTCAGTACATTATTTTAATACATTGGCATGATTACAAGGAATCAAGTCCCAAAAGACCGATCAGTTTAGCAGTCTTGGAAAATAGATTACATACATGAACGTTACATTACACATTAAAAAATAAAACACAACATAAAAGATCTTTTGAGAATGCCATTAATCCCATAGCTTAACCCTGCTTATTAATCATAAAACACTTCTTGGAATCCTGGGAAAATAAAACATAAGAAAGTGGTGAGCTCAGATGCTCAGTAAGGATAACAATATAGCAGAAACTTTCATAAATAAGCATAAACATTTAAGGCAATGTATAAGACTAAAACACAAGGCCTTTAAACTTAAACATCATCATAATATGACAAAGATAAATCAAATAATGTCATTTACTTATTCACATGGGTATTCTACTAGTCGAATAATCACATGTAATATCAATAGCCAATTTCATAATGATGGAATGCATAATGTCAGACTTTATGACCACATAGTCAAGGCCTTGTGCCAAGACTACAAATAAGATTTTGTCAAGGCCTTGTACCAAGATACTAGTTTGTCTCATGAGATCTACCGATGCATCGAGGAGCTATAGCGGGCTTCACCCGTCACTAACTAAGACCAATGCATTCCTCATATGAAAGGTTACAACATAACATAAATATTCGTATTAAAACTAGCATACGAAATGTTTATACTTTAATCATATACCATGAATGGTATAAAAATAACACATCCACAGTCAAACATATCACAAAACATTCAATACAATATGGAAGATTTGTATAATAATGAATCAACTTCAAAAAATAACACATCAACAGTCAAACATATCACAAAACCTTCAATGCAATATGGAAGATTTGTATAATAATGAATCAACTTCAAACAAGTATAAAATCTATCAAATGATGTTGACATAGATGAAATCAAAACTATTTGAGATAATTATCTTTTTTTTGAAATCATTTAAAAGTCACATAATTTAGAAAGGAAGACATTTAAAAACATTTTTGAATCAAAGTGTCCCATACCACTTTGAAACCTGGAAGGAATTAACATTTTAAAACAATGATGTCCATATAAATAAATCTTTAATATCATTTTGAAAACATGGAGATTAATTAAAAAGATTTAGAAAAATAAATATTTAAAACATTTAAAATGATGATATTTTTAAATAGATCCTTCCATAAAACTTTAAAAGATTCCTTTTGAAAACATTTTTATGAAATATGGACATTGATGATAAATATGTCCCAGTAAATACTTACTCATAAACAATCTCGGATAATAATGAGATTGAAGAATTAACCCTTACCTTGTACTTTTCCTTGGTTGAGGGTACGTTAACCTCCTGTATAATAGTTAAATCATTGTCATTAAATTATACAAGAACCACATACATAAATATGATTTCATATATGATCTTTTAATATTGTTTTGTTAATAATATTTTAGTAGTATCATCGTTTCGGGTGTTAACTGATTCGTTTTCCATTATATGCTTAGTTACGTAAGTCATGTTTATTATGGATAGGATGTATTTGATTCATATCCAAAATGATATTAAATTCTTAAATATTATTTTTAATCATAAAATGAAAATTTTTCTTGAATGACTACGATGAGAAATGAATCTCATCGTGTTCGTGGAGACGGTGATCCGTACATACGCACGAGCGACAATATCATTATATTGATGGTGAAATCGTATATAATTGGATGACATATCATATATACAGAATCATTAACATGTTATATATATTATTATTACATCAGTTTTACTCATTATTATACACATCTAAATAATGAAGTGTTTGAATAACAAACTACACTACGTCGTGGAGACGGTAAGCAGTACATATGCACGTATGATGACTTTATCATTTATAGGATGGATAGAATAAAGAATATGGTTGTACCATATTTATAATAACATCACAGTATGTAGGAGGGATGGTCATTTTAGGAAAAGATTAAAATATTAATTTATTATTCATTTAAATTCGGTTTATAATGGCTCCAAATGAATTTATTTTGAGGCATAGGTGGTTATGGGTCGAAATTCTCTCAACCAATAGGTTTTAGACAAGTTTAGGTTACTATTTTAACCTTATCTTTTAGATTTAACTCTTAGTTAAATAATTTAACTTTTACCATGTCTTCTTGTATTCTTATACTATATGGTTAATAAACTTACTCTAAACTTCCAAGAGAACTTCAAGTGGTTCATTAATGATATATATAATATTATTTAAGCCCTTTGGCTGAACCTTAGATTTCTAGGAATATTATATCAACCAATAATATGGTATTTTTTAAAAAAATTAATTAATGTCAATTTTGACACTATTTGGTATTTTGATTTTGTGAAAGTCATAACAACCTTATCACTTTGAACAAAATTTATCTAATCAACCATAACATGTCTTATTAACCTAAAAAATTCGTGGATGACATCAAAACTTTTAAATTCTATTAATTTTAATATTTATAATATAAACTGTTTTAATATTTCATTAAGAAGGTAATTTCTGCATCATCTTTGTGTCATAAATAAATTTAATTATTTAATCACTAAAAATTATAAATAAAATACTATTATGTTGGGAATCTTTTTATCTTCCTAATGAATACTTATAGTCGAATTTATCTTATGTATAACCCTAAAAATGGTTTAGTTAATAAACATTGAATTTAACACTTTTAACTCTTCTTTAAACGAAATAATAATAAATGTCCTAATTTAATCCAAGTGAACCTAAAGGATCATATTTTATTATTAAGGTCGTTTTGGGTCGAATTAAACTTATGCAATAGAATGAGGACATGTGCTAGGGTAATTATAATATCATTTTTACCCATAATTACTCTATTTACTTTTAACCGTAGTAAATAAGTCAAAAGTTACTATTCATCAAAAATTATTTTCATCTTATTGAATCACATTTTACTTAATGATTTTAACTGTGTTTCTCGGATTTTTGAAATTCAACTTACAGAGGCGGTAAAATTAAGTTCCATTCAAATTTTCAAATGCTCCTATAAGGTGGGTAAACGAGGTTAAAAAGTTCAATAAAATTTTATACATCCAATTTTATTATAAAATGACTCCAATGAATTACATTTAACTTATATAGGTATTATATATCTATTTTGTCTTAAAATAAATTTAAATAAAATAAATAATTATTTAAATAAAAAGCTGGTTTTAAATAATAACGCAGTGTTTTTCACTATTTATCAAAAATTGAAAGTTTTCAGAAAAATACCAAAAATTTACCCGAAGCTAATTTTGATATTTCGAATTCAAAAATGAAGTCTATTTTACCAAATTCAAAACATAGAAGTCGTATTTATTGATTTAAAATTAATTATCGTTGTCAAAACCAAAAAATCGGATTTTTAAAAAAAGTAAAAACTATCAAAAGATTGACATGTGTTTATGTCAAATTTAAATGTGAAATTACTTATAATGACCTACATTGTATTAAATGATAAAAATATAATCTAATTATATTCAAAACCATTCAAGTGCATAATTTAACACTATAAATTATTTCGATTAAAAAAATTGTTTTCAATTAAAACATAGTATTTTTGACTATTTATCAAAATATGAAAGTTGTTAGAAAAGTACCAAAAATTTATCCCAACTAAATTTTTATATCCTGCTTCTAAAGAATAATTTAATTTCATTAAATCGAATATATAAGTGTCAAATATTGGTTTTTAAAAATGGTTCTCTATTATAAGGCAGTAAAATTGCATTTTTTGAAAAATATTTATTTTATCTGAAAAAAATGAATTTGTTCTTATATTATGTCTAAGAAACACATAATATGAATGTTAAAATTATATAGAGTATATAAGATTCGAAATGCAGTTAATACTATTAATAACTGCTTTTTGAACTGTTAGTTTGATAAGTTGTGGTGCGCTCGAACTCGGTGTTGCATTTAACACAAGCAATTGAATTACTTTAATGAGATAACGTACTATGAAATCTTGGGGTGTTACATTTTTCTCTCCTTCAATAAATTGCGTCCTCCCAATTTGAAATTGTTTTTCGAAAATAAAAGGTTAAAAATAGAAAAATACTTTTGTGGAATACTGATATCGGAAATTGGGTTAATAAAATTTAGTCTTAATAAGAGGGAAATGGAATGAAAAATTCACCACCAAATTATGATCTCGATTAGGAGAATATTGGTGGCAATTAGAGACATAATTGGAGGAAAAACGTAAATATTTATAGGGAGTGGTTGAGTTTATCAATTACAAACAAGTGTAAAATTGAGGGCTTCAAAGCCATCAATCTATGATGATTTAAAATATCACCGGTTCAATAAAACATAAGGTATTAGGATATCACATTTTTGGTTTTAAGATCCCTTCCTTAAAGTTTAAGAATTAATTTATTCATAGAATAAAAGGAAAAAAATATACTTGAAAAGTAGAGTTTCGTCCTTTAACTAATTCTACCACAAACTTATCTTTCACTCCAAAAGATAATGTTGAGATGGTATGTGAGTATGATATACTCTATAATACCAAATGTAGGATCAAAATAGTATAGATACTGTATGTAGTATCTAATGATGCTCAATATACAAGATGGGGGTGAATTGTACACTTTAAAATATTCCTTTGGAACTTTTAAAGATGGTTATGTTTAACAAAGTTAAACAAGGTAATTCACAAAACCTCTAGTTTCTATACACTTGCTAGATTCCGGAAATATGATTTCGAGAAAGTAAATCCGGAAAGATGGTTCCAAAAAGTGAAACTTAACGAAAGTTTACAAAGATAAAGATTCTACCTTAAAGCGTATAGAATCTCATTAAATCAGAGTACAAGTATAAGGAAATATAAGATAGTTATACTTTCATCAACAAATAAAATGCAGCGGAAAACTTGTAACAAAACAAGTTAGTAAATCTTTTAACCCAAAGAGAAGGGTATCCAACAACCTTGGATAAAGGTCCCTTGATTTATACTTTTAAGAAATTCTGTCTTACCCACACCAGAGTAAGCCCTCAATACGAAGATCGGAGTGTGTCTTGCTATCCCCGCAAGCCCTCAACTTCAAGGTAGTCGGTACCTCTGTCTTCCTCAGCAAGGAAGCCCTCAACTTCAAGGTAGTCGGGACCTATATCTTCATATCTCCGGAAGCCCCCGAATGTAATCAGCAACATTCGGAGTTGCACGAAGCAAATCTGAACAAAAAGTTCAGTACGCACAAAACAATGAAAGTTTCTCTCTAGAAATCACTTCAACAACATGTAATCTCTAGAGTCACAGAACAGTGTCGAGCTCTTTCAAATGAGCTCCTATTTATAGGCATAACACCAATGGTCGGCTCCCTCCTCCAACGGTCATATTTTTCCTTGAATTTCGAAGGGACCTGTACACCTGTCACTCAAACAACGGTTAGTTAGTAACTAAATGCACGACATCGTTTTATAACAAAAACAAGTGTAAGAAAAAATATGGTTACATAACCAGAATCAAATATTCGGAATGTAAGCAAATAAATATTCAGAGTCTAACCAAAAATGAATTCGGAGTCTATAATACAAGGATATTCGGATCCTATTTTCTAAGGAATTCGGAACCTGAACTCTATAGAATTTCATATTCTAAATTTCAAGGAAATTCAGAGTCTGGATTCACAAGAATTCGGAACCTGAACTTACAATGTTCGGAGTCAGAGTTAATGAGAATTCGGAGTCTGAACTTACAAAGTTTGGAGTCTGAATTAATTAGAATTCGGGGTCAGAACTCAGAAGAGTTCGGAGTCTGAATTCAGAGAACTCGGAGTCAGATCTCATAAGAGTTCGAAGTCTGAATTCAGAGAACTCGGAGTCAGAACTCAGAAGAGTTCGGAGTCTGAATTCAGAGAACTCGGAGTCTGAATTCGGAGTCCGAAAACAGAATTCTCTTTATCTAAGTATTATATGATTCCGAGGTTTTAGATATGAATCCGAATTTTACACTTCGACAAGATAATGAACAATGAAAAACATGGTAAGGAGAAATTTCCTTGGGGATTGAAAAATTTCCTTATAGAAGTAAAACATAGGGTAAAATGAGATTTGTCTTGAGATAAGGTGTTTGTGATTTTCAAAACAAGAAGGAATAATGAAGTCATAAGGAAACCTTGTTGACTCAACAATCTCCTCCAAGTATGAAAGAATGGAAAAGTCATAAAAAAACCTTATTGACTCAACAGATAATAGAATTCAAAAATATTCTATTTATCCTAATCATATAGGGTTCCAAAAATAATGAATTTATATTTCATTTGTCAGACTATTTTAAAAAAACTACATTACACAAACCAGAACATCACGTAGGCTAGTGGTAGGTGATACACCCTTGTCGCCCTTCGGTTGCGGGTTCAAGTCTCGCGGCCTTACCGGACGCGACAGCTTGTCACCCAACCTTCGGGTTGTCCTTTTTATAACAATCCAAAAAAATAATATTAAGAAGTTTTTTTTAACCTTAAACAATAGTATCCAATGTTTAACTTAATCCATTCCAATCTTTAGACTTACCAAAATACTTTTGTCCAAACTCACAGTCCAAAATTTATAAGGTAAACACAATGAAGATCCTTTTTGCCATGTAATAACATGTGAATACCTTCATCGTGTATTCTTTTAAAACACGGTAACACCCTGAATTATCATAAAACCTTATTGATTACATTCATGCTCCCTTATTCTTTATAGAATACTGGATATACTCCTTATATCAAAAAATATTGTAAACTCCAACAATGATGGAATATACAAATCATTAATCGGTTTCAAGGTAGTCAAGAATATCCAATATAATTTATCCAAATCAATTATATCTTATTCCAAAATCACTACCTCAGTATCAGAACCATATTAAGGTTTATCTTTCTCTCAACCATATATTTTTCAAAAAATTTAACCTGCTATTGAGTTACTTTTCTTGGTTCCACACAATCCCGTGTCCTTAATGAAATAATACTGCAGTACAATATTTATATATTTTATATTTCTTATAACATTTTCATCATTAATACAATACTCAAATGACACAATACTTTAATAACAACATAAGAACTCTAATCATTCCTTTTCATCTTTGGTAGTATCATAACTTGATTATTATCCAATAGCGGCATTTGAGTTATACTCTGATGATTTGGACAATAATTCACATCGTGTCCCAACTTATTGAAGATGAAACAATGTACATTTTAAACCTTTTTCTTACCATTTCAATCACGTACTTGGTGTCCTTTTTCTCCACACTTATAACAAACTCTCATTCCCTTCAAGCATTTACCAAGGTGATTCTTTCCATAGTTATCACATATGGGAAAATCCTTCTTTCCCCTCTTCCCTTTATCCATCTTTCTCTCTTCCATCCTTTTCTTCTCTTGCTTCCCTTCAAAGTCATAGGACTCAGAGAATTATTTACTTATCTTATTAATACATGATGTTATTTCTTCATATGATGAGAATATGTGGGAGACTATTTCCCTTCTAAATGTTGGTTTAATACCATGAAAGATATGATCCTTCTTAATCTTTGGATCATGCGTATTACTAGAGTTCTCATTCCTTCTACTAGGAACCATTTCTAAACAATGACATACACTAGGTTAGTTTATGAATTGTAATGCATAATTCTAAACTTGTAAAATACCTAACGTAAATTGAAATGATTATACATATAATCTATAATCATAAAATGTTTTCTTTGAGGAAGTATTTAATCCTAAATCCTTCATAATGACTTGTAATGAAAATATGAATTATCCTAAGCATATCCCCCACGAGTGTCATAACCAAGAGTGTAGCAAGACTCGTTGGTCTGTACCAGGATACCCCAGGTCAAGCCTGAAACTCCTTGTCAGAGTTTTCACTCTTAGGTACATCTGTGTCAGAGCCGCCTATACCTACTCGTATCTAGACAGAGATGTATTGCTTGGAAAATATACAAAATCTCTACATTACCAAAATTCTAGGAAGTTCTTCTATACTAATTCTCAAAGTCTATCTTAGGACAATGTTATCTAATAAGAGTTTATCTAAATCTAGCTTCCAAGGTTTGTACTAAACTTGCTCTGATATCAACTGTAATGCCCCGAACCTTGAAGCTCATAGTCGATGCATTATTTTAATACATTAGCATGATTACAATGAATCAAGTCCCGAAAGACCAATCAGTTTAGCAGTCTTGGAAAATAGATTACATACCTGAACGTTACATTACACATTAGAAAATAAAACACAGCATAAATGATTCTTTGATAACGCCATTAATCCCCTAGCTTAACCCTGCTTATCAATCATAAAACACTTCTTGGAATCTTGGGAAAATAAAACATAAGAAAAGGGTGAGCTCTGATGCTCAGTAAGGATAACAATATAGCGGAAACTTTCATAAAGAAGCATAAATATTTATTGTAATGTATAAGACTAAAACACAAGCCTTTTAAATTTAAACTTAATCATAATATGACAAAGATAAATCAAATAATGTCATTTACTTATTCACATGAGTATTCTACTAGTCGAATAATCACATGTAATATCAATAGCCAATTTCGTAATGATGGAATGCATAATGTCAGACTTTATGACCACATAGTCAAGACCTTGTGCCAAGACTACAAATAAGATTTTGTCAAACCCTTGTACCAAGACACTAGTTTGTCTCATGAGATCTACCGATGCATCAAGAAGCTATAGTGGGCTCCACCCGTCACTTATTAAGTCCAATGCATTCCTCATATGAAATTTTAAAACATAACATAAACATTCGTATTAAAACTAGCATACGATATGTTAATACTTTAATCATATACCATGAATGGTATAAAAATAACACATCCACAAATATATCACAAAACCTTCAATACAATATGGAAGATTTGTATAATAATGAATCAACTTCAAAAAATAACACATCCAAAGTCAAACATATCACAAAACCTTCAATACAATATGGAAGATTTCCATATTATAACATGTAATCTTCATGCTTCTAATGTGTTTTTCTTGGGGTTTGGTTGGTGCTATCGTACCATGGCATCCTCGGGTGGATGCAGTTGTCACGAGAGGAGGATTGTGACCCATTGTGAGGATAAAGAGCGTGATGAACTGTTTGAGGTAGGGGATTCGTTGTTTCTCTTTTCTTTTACGTGCAACTGTATCGTTAGCATGTTTTATCTTAGTGGATCACAATGGAATTGACGTACTAAATATTGAACTAGATAAATAAATTAATATCTATCATATGTTATTGCCTCTTGTTTTGCTAGATAGTGTGATATCTATGCATGCTTTGTTTAGCTATTTGTTCTTGATGGAAATCAGTAAAGAACATAAACCAGGATTAATTGATAAGTGTTGGCTAAAGATAAAGAGGCATGAAAATGAATATGGTTCTTGTTGTAATTTGATGTTAATCAAATTAGTGCAGTAAGCATGTTTATTTATTTTTGATAGCTTACTGATTAAGTTTCCCGAATTTGGAACCTATGAATAATAAACCTGTTAATTCGAGATGGATTAAAGAACGGATTGTTTGATAATTTCTTAAAGGGTTCTGAGTTACCCTCTTGGTTGTTAAAGGGCCAAGAGCCCATTGATGCGATGTTTGTTTTCCTGCTGCTTGTGCTGTGATGTGACCTTGGAGGGGTGTTGTGATATGTGGAGGCAGGGAAGCCTTGTGATTGTGGCAGCGGATGACGCCTAGGGTGGTGAGATACATTGGTTTATGCATGTGGGTGTCGAGGAGGACACCAGGGATGATGGTATGGGATGGATGTGATGGCTGGATGTTGGTGGTTTTGATTGGTTGTTTATCTACTTTACTTTTCCCCACTGCTCAAGGTAGCTGGTCTTGCTTACCCTCTTTCCGAAAGAGGCGAAGACACGCGGGGTATGTCACATGCTTTCTGTGTTTAGCCTCTCGAGGGAGAATGAGTCTACGCTCTTGCTATAAGCATCAAAGACTCAATGGGTAATATATCTACTCACCGTGTTGAACCCCCTTGTGTTTAGTAGCATATGATGCTTTTCTAGAATGCCTGGGAATATGGGAAAGTATTTCTATAATGAAAGATTGATTAAAGGGTGATAATCCACGGGGATGGAGATGCTGGAATCAAATGGTGATGTTGTAACTTTTAAAGGAACAATTGATATTGAATGTGATGCCAATGAAGTTTAATGCGATTTTGTTCATGGTTAATTAATGTGCAAAGAGCTAATTAACGTAAAGTGGAATTGATGAAAAATGGAATAAAGTGACCTAATGAAATTCTTTAATTGGTTGTGTGCTTATAGGATACCTAGTCTTAGAAATAGCAGCCCGGAGTCCGAGAGACATTAGCTGCAGTTGAGACTAAGAATAGGTTATGCCCATAGTGTGGTTGTGAGTTATATATATTCTGTACTTTTTGTGTTTTTATATGCCACTCCACCCTGTCAGTAAGGGCAACTAACACCCCGGGGATTCTGAGCCCTGGGGGGTGTTTTCCCCAACATTCTGGTGGGAGGATGAATGACTGACTACCCCCTTTGGCCCCGCTCTCTTCTCTTGGTAGATACTTGTGTCATTGGGCACAGCGGTTAGTTTTCCCCCATATATATGTGTAGAGGGCTGTAATGGCTTGTGGTTATTCACACACAAATATTCTGGATATAGTATCCTATGGACTACTATAGGTGTAACGTGTATAGGCTGTGATGGCTTGAGGATCCTTACTCGGTGTATGGGCTGTAACGGCTTGAGGTATAATACCCGACGTATGCTACACGTTATGCGAGCTGTGGTGGCTCTCGGAAACTACCTTGTTACTTTTGGTTGTGAGGATGGTGTGGTGCTTAACCCAGGTGTCTGCGGGCAAGCCTTTGTGGTGCATGAGGTGCAGATTGTGGAGCTTATCCCAGGTATATGCTGGCAGGCCTTTGGAGAGAGATTGTAACGTCCCGGTTCCGGGTGCCACGCAACGGGTGCCCCGAACCCAGTTCGCCACGTGACCTCAAGCGCATTTCCCCAAACGCCAGAGACAGCTGACTAGCAGCAAGGGCCCAGGTCTGATAGTGGGGAAACTATGTCCTCATTTGTCAAAGTGTAGCGCAGCGGAATACAAATAAAACATACAACGAACATCGGAAGCAGTAAATCATACACAACTGAAATACACAACAGCAGTGGATATAACCAACAGTATATAAATAATGATACTACATGTCTCAAGTTCTAAGAAAACAGTCAGAACATGTTATACATCAATTCAGTACAACAAAAGTAGAGTACAACAACACACAGAAAAACAGCTGGCAGCGGCATCGCGAGCCTAGGCTCGGTCCCATGCCCTCCTACTCCTCAGCAACAGTCAAGTACCTGTATAGGGACTCTTTCCCCTATCCACACCTGCAGAGACGTAATCTGTTTGGGCTGAAAAGTGTGACCTAAACAGGGTGTGAGAAACATATCTCAGTAGGCACCCACCAAAGGCCCGTGCCCAACTGCGTATAAGCATGCAACAATAGTGTGCAATAGTAAATGCAATAAAGTAAGCAGTACTGAAAAGTAACTAACTTAACAATTAAATTGCTATTTTTATTATTCATTTAATCCATTAAATATTAGAAATCACTATAGTACATTTCTAAGTAAACAGTCCACGTCCTCAGACAAGTAAAACCTTACCCTCAGGTAAGCAGAATCCCACCCGCAGGTATAACTCTCAGGCGTAACAGAAATTGCCCTCAGGCGTAGGAAGTGTCGCCCTCAGACACAGAGTCTATTGCCCTCAGGCACGAAAGAAGTTTCCCTCAGGCCGAAATAACTACTGCCCTCAGGCTAATAGTTCAGTGCCCACAGGCTAATCACAACAACGCCCTCAGGCTAAACAGGTAATCGGGTCATGCTCAACATGTAAACAAGCAGTAAACAAGCAATTCCTCTCAAGGCAATTCTATAATTACTACTTTAAAGGCATACCCTCAGGTATCCTAGCCAAACGGCTAAACAGTGGAACACACCCCCGAGGTGGTTCCGGATCCAAGCAACGATCCCAAACAGCAGTTTTACAAATTATTCAATTACCTTTGCAGTTCTAGGTAGTTAATATAACCGCGACCTCAGTCACACGACACCCCAACATGAGTTCGTGGCACAAAAACGCACAAAACACACGACAGTTGGAAAAACAAACACCAAGCCACCTACCTTATACGCCAACAAGCGGTATACCCGAACGTCGACTCCAGAAACGCCCAAGAACGGCGTAGATCTGACGAAGAACAAAACTCGCTTAACCTCAAATAACTCATGTTAGGAGAATAATTGGTAAGCAACATGCTAGGAGAAGAGAGGGTTTACCCGCGCGGTTCCAACGAGATCGTCGGAGGCGGAATCGGATTCCAGACGCTCGATCGGTGGATCTTCAAAGGTCTGGTCGTTCACTCCCGCTCCTTCCTCCGGTTCTAAGCCTTCCCTGTGAACAGGGGGGGCTACTGCTCGATTTAAGCAAAAAAAAAACAAAGTACACGTCGTGTACTTCCAAGTACACGACGTGTACTCCTTTCATTTAACTGTTCCTCTGGCAGCACCGCCATACTGTTCACCCGTCGACATGAGTACACGACATGTACTCCTGAGTACACGGCGTGTACTGTCGCCCAGCTGGCAGCTACTCCACCGCCTTACTGTTTTGGCCTACCGACTGACTACACAGTGTGTAAAGGACCACTACACGACGTGTAGTCGGTTCCTACACCCTTTGTCGCTGACATGGCTACACGCCCCGTGTACTCATCCCTACACGGCCAGAAGTACACGGCGTGTGGAAAAAGTACACGGCGTGTACTTCCAAAATTTAGGATTTTTCCCCATTTCCCATATTTTATTAAAAACACTTAAGGAAAAGAGAAAATAAGAAGCCCGTACCTCAAAGATAAGAACCAGGTTCTTACAAACATCCCCTCTTATAGCAATTCGTCCCCGAATTGCCCTTCCAAGGGTGAAGAAGATATAGCTGTGAAAAACTCCGGCCACTGAGCACGTACATCGGTTTCCCGCTCCCAAGTTTCGTCCTGCACTCGGCCATGCTGCCATAGCACCCACACGAGAGGAACTGACCGGCCTCGGAGAACCTTCGTGCTCCTGTCAACGATACGAATCGGATGCTCCTTAAAGGACGCATCTGCCTCCAGCTCAACCTCCTCGGGCCGAAAGACGTGAGGCGGGTCTGAATGATTGCGACGCAACTAAGATACGTGGAAGACGTCGTGCATGGCTCGGTACCGATGCGGTAACCGCAACCGGTAAGCAACCAGCATGACTCTCTCCAGAATCTCAAATGGCCCCACATACCGCGGTGAAAGTTTACCCTGTCTCCTGATCTGCTTGTGTCTCAGCCTCGGCGAAACACGTAGAAAAACCTGATCCCCAACCACGAACTCCAAAGGTCATCTGCGACGATCAGCATAAGACTTCTGACGAGACTGTGTGGTAGCCATCCGCTTCTGAATCAACTGGACCTGCTCAGAAGTCTCCTGCACGAGACGTGGTCCCAGTAAAGCTGTCTCACCTGCCTCTATCCAGCACAAGGGTGAACGGCACGACCTACCATATAAAGCCCTGTAAGGTGTCATCTCAATAGTCTCCTGAAAGCTATTGTTATAGGCAAACTCAACCAGGGGTATATGCTTCTCCTAAGAGCCCATCAAGTCTAGGACGCATGCACGCAACATGTCCTCTAGCACCTGTATCGTACGCTCTGACTGACCATCGGTCTGAGGGTGGTAGGCTGTGCTCAGAAGCACCTGTGTACCCAGTGCCCTCTGAAAACTCTGCCAGAAACGAGACATGAAGCGGGCGTCCCTATAAAAAATGATAGAACGAGGGACCCCATGAAGACGTACGATCTCTCGGATATACAGCCTTCTGAGATTGTCAACACCGAAGGTCTCCTCGATCGGCAAGAAGTGTGCTACCTTCGTGAGTTTGTCCACAACAACCCACACGACATCATTTCCACGAGGTGACCTCGGCAAACCAGTCACGCAATCCATCGTAACATCATCCCATTTCCACTCAGGAATGGGTAATTGCTGTAACAACCTAGTTGGTCTCTGATGCTTCGCCTTCACCTGCTGACAGGTGAAACACCTCGTAACAAAACCAGCTACATCTCTCTTCATACCCGGCCACCAGTACTGACGTCTCAAGTCGCGGTACATCTTGGTAACCCCGGGATGAACTGCCCAAGCTGAAGCATGAAACTCTCACATTAGCTCCTCGCGTATATCTCCTGGAACCCATACTCGTCCATGGAAACGCAAAACCTCATCGTCGCCTATCGTCCAACCATGAGAAGGGTCCTCACCTGCCACCGACTCCCGTAGAACTAGGCCTTCTGGATCAAATAGTTGTCTTATCCTTACTCTATCCAGGAGGGTAGAAGTCACAACTAAATATGAAAGATAAGTCTGCCCCTGACTGTCATGCACCTCCAGATGCATCTCAGAGAATAAGGCCATGAGCTGCCACTCACCGCTGGCCTCCTGCACTGCCTGTACCTGAGTCTTCCTGCTCAGTGCATCAGCTACTGCATTACATTTACCAGGTGTATAGGCAAGCTCAAAATCGAAGGACTGTAGGTATTCGACCCACCTCCTCTGCCTCAGATTCAAGTCACGCTGAGTAAAAAATATACTTGAGGCTTTTGTGGTCGGTGAAAACCACAAAATGCTCCCCCAATAGATAATGTCTCCAATAGCGCAACGCATGTACAACTGCAGGTAACTTGAGATCATGCGTCGGGTAATTCTTCTCATGTGGCCTCAACTGTCGAGACCCGTACGCAACAATTCGGTCGCCCTGCATCAACACTACTCCCAGCCCAATATCTGATGCATCACAGTAAATTGTATAGCTATTCCCCGGCTCTAGGAGTATCAGGATCGGTGCTGATGTCAACCTTCCCTTCAGGTCCTGAAAAGCTATCTCGCAAGCTTCCGACCAAACGAACTTCACACCCTTCTTAGTCAGACCTGTCAACGGTGCTGCTAAGCGGGAGAAGTCTTGTATGAAGCGTCTGTAGTAACCAGCCAACCCTAAGAAACTCCGTATCTCGAACATGTTCTTAGGCTGCTCCCAGGAAACCACTGCTCTCACCTTCTCTGGGTCTACTGAAACTCCTGCCTCTGAGATGATATGACCCAGGAAGTGAATCTGGTCCATCCAAAAGTGTCACTTTGAGAGCTTAGCATATAGTCGATGCTCTCTCAATGTACTCAATACGATCTCAAGATGGGTGACATGGTCGTGTCGAGTGTGAGAGTACACCAAGATATCGTCCACGAATACTACCACAAAAGAATCCAGATAAGGATGGAACACACGATTCATCAGAGCCATTAAAACTGTTGGCGCGTTCGTGAGTCCGAACGGCATAACCGTATACTCATATAGACCATACCTACTCCTGAAAGCCGTGAGAGGTATATCAGATGGTCTCACGCGCAGCTGATGATATCCTGATCTCAGGTCAATCTTCGAGAACACTCGTGTTCCACGAAGTTGATCAAAAAGATCATCAATCCTCGATAAGGGATATCGGTTCTTAACCATCAATTGGTTCAGCTTCCGATAATCCACGCAAAGTCTGAGGGTACCGTCCGCCTTCTTCGCAAAAAGGACTGGAGAACCCCAAGGAGAAGTACTGGGTCGGATAAAGCCATTTTCATGCAACTCCTCCAACTGCCTCTTGAGCTCTTGCAACTCAGGTGTAGCCATCCTATATGGAGGAATGGACACCGGTGCTGCTCCTGGCATAAGCTCAATGGAGAAATCCACCTCTCACTCCAGAGGTAGACCCGAAAAGTCATCCAGGAAGACATCCCTGAAACGATCAACAACTGAAGGAAAATCCGTCTGACAAGTCCCCTGATCATCCAGATATAAACTCGCAATCTGGGCTGTGACTCCACCTCGCCCACGATGCTCTGGTCCATCTCGACTCGCCTGAACATCCCATTTGCCCTTGTATAGAAACTCTCCGCCCTCTGGTGACGTGAAACTCACCTTGCGACGATAGAAATCCACAAAGGCTCGAAAGGGAACCAACCAGTCCATCCCGAGAATGACATCATAGCTCGTCATCTCTAAGATATAGAGGTCCCAAAGGAAGTGACACCCACCAACCTCAAGGGGGCACTCCTTGCACTGACGCACACCAGTCGTTCTAGTCCCCAACGGTGTGTCTAGCGTCATGATAATAGAAGAAGTAGAAACACAGAGCCCAAGGCTCTCCATTACGGGTACATATATGAAACTATGCGTAGGACCCGTATCAAAAAGTACTGAAGATAGAACATAAGCTACTAGAATAACACCTCTGACTGTAGAAGGTCCGGGATCCTGCTCCTGCTGGGTCTATTGCACTGCATATGCCTGTCCAATGCCACGGCCCTGCGACACAACCTGACTACCCTGAGCTGTCCCGCCCTGCTGCCTCTGAGATCCTGGTGTCTGGCTACCACGACCACGACCACCATCTCTGCCTGCACGCCCTGTCGTATTCCAGTTCCCTGACTAATAAGAAGCCACTGGTCCTGCTCCTGCACGCGGAGTCTGCACAGAACCCCTCTCACTAGCCATCGGTGGAAACGCCTAGCAAAAGCGCTGCAGATGACCCATCTTGCCACAAGCTCGGCACTCCACTGGGTCTCGTGGACACTGCGTTCTCTTGTGCCCCTCTCTACCACACTGGTAGCACCTGACCGACCCAGCTGAAGAAATTGTCTGGCTGGTACTGCCACCCTGAGAGAAGTCCATCTGTCTCTTCCTCTTGCCAGCAGAAATAGTACCAGTAACTGGTGCTGAACCGCCCTGGACCACACCACCAGATTCCAGCATGTTCTTCTCTGTAATCAGCACCTGATTTACAATAGCATGTACAATAGGCAACCTGAAGACATTCACCAGCGCTCGGATGTCATACCGAAGACCATCCTCAAAACGTCTGGCTCTCAACGTCTCGTCACCCACCAGCACGGGTGAAAAACGTTGAATCTCGGTGAAACGAGCAGAATAGTCCATCACCGACATAGCACCCTGCTGCAGATTCATGAACTCTCGAGCTCTGTCTGCCTTCAGCGTCTTGGGAAAGAAGAAGTCATAGAAGACTGCCTGGAAATCTTCTCACGCCATGTCTCTGTGATGCTCTGACTGGGTGGTAACATCCCACCACCTCTTGGCGGAATCACGCAGCATGTATGTCGCGAGCTTGACTCTCCGCCCTGGAGGCGTCTCAAGATGCTCGAAAATAGTCTGCATCGACCCCAGCCAAGACTTCGTAGCCTGTGGTCCGTCATCCCCTGAAAACGTAGGCGGCTGCTGCTGCTGGAAGATACGTGTAAACTCAACCATAGATGTGGTAGCCGGCGGTGCTCCCTGAAAGGTCTGCATGAACCGCATAAAGCCTTCACGGAACTGCGCCTCCGTGCCTGTGTCCGGTATAACAGTTGGCGCCACATCTGGCTCTGCTGGAGGATCCACTAGTAGCCCATGGCCCACCATCTCTGGAGTATTCTCGTTGTCGCTCTCCTGGCGAACGACGCACGGTCGTCTAGGCGGCATGACACTACAAGGTCAAAAGCACGCCTTAGATTCAAGATTATTAAGGCTGAAATGAAGAAACCACAAAGGGAACAAGAAGAAGAAGGTATTTCAAAATTTACAAAACAAGACTACACGGCGTGTATACTGACTACATGACATGTACTTGACTTCCCTTCCCATGCCCAGGTCCTTCGACACGGCTAAGCCACACGGCTCCCGTTAAACAAAACTACACGGCGTGTATGGTGTTATTTTCCAACAGCCTGTGTCGTCTGTGACACGGCCGACTACTCGGCTTGATACTACACGGCGTGTTACACCTTCACATAGCGTGTACCCACCCCGTTTCCCAGCCACACGGCTTACTCCACACGGTCTGTCCTCGGACAAGATTACACGGCGTGTTCCCACATGTACACGGTGTGTACTAGACGAGCTTCACCGACCCGTGTTGTTAGTTACACGGCCGGGTTCCCAGGTCACACTACACGGCGTGTTCATCATTGACACGACGTGTTCTGTACAGGAGTTCACCGACCCGTGTTTGTTAGTTACACGACCGGACTCTGGGTCAACACTACACGACGTGTTCATCATTGACACAACGTGTTCTGTACAGGAGTTCACTGACCCGTGTTGTTAGTTACACGACCGGACTCCGAGTCAACACTACACGGTGTGTTCGCCCCAAGGTCTTCCCTTCCCCGTGTCGCCGCCCACACGGTTTGTGACACGGGAAGAGACTACACGGCGTGTACTCAGACTACACCGTGTGTACTTAAAAAGTTCATTTTTCTTCCCAAACAGAAGACCATACACGACGTGTGTACAAGGACTACACAGCGTGTATACTGGGTTTCCAGACAGTATGCCTCAAAAACTTCCCCGGAACCCAGAAAATACAGAACAACAACACCTAAGTGTCAAATTTCGAACCGTGAGGGCCCATACTCCCCACGGATCAAAGTTTGACATCTTATCTGTGTTATAACTAATAAACAGTCAATGATCCACCAAATTCCGGTCAATGGGGGGCCATACTCCCCAAAAACCAAAGTTTGACGTCCATTCTATGAACAGCTCAAACAAAAATTACCCTATCACAAGGCAGGTATTTTATCAGAGCAGTTATCACAACTGCATGCTTTTCTAGCACAACAACTATCACAACAACATGCAATTTCTAATGCACCTACATGGCATGGAAGTATGCATGACATGCGATTTCTAGCATGTGCCTATATGATGCATGAGACGACATACCCTCATCTCATCGGGTTGCAACTAAATAGAACCCATGGATAAAATATAACAGCACAATACCAAGTGTGTCAGCCAACGGTGAAATCAAATCAACTGTAACATTTGCAAAATTAGAAGAATTGCAAAATACGAGGTAGACTGGCTTTTCCTTGTACACGGGTTAGCTACGCCCGGGCACAGCTTATTACCAACTACCATTCGTCCTATCCCTGACTACGGCTCCAAATAGTAAGTCAAAGAAAAGAACCCCTTTGATACCACTTTGTAACGTCCCGGTTCCGGGTGCCACGCAACGGGTGCCCCAAACCCGGTTCGCCACGTGACCTCAAGCGCATTTCCCCAAACGTCAGAGGCTGCCGACTTGCAGCGAGGGCCCAGGTCTGATAGTGGGGAAATTATGCCTTCATTTATCAAAGTGTAGTGCAGCAGAATACAAATAAAACATACAACGAACAGCGGAGGCAGTAAATGATACACAACTGAAATACACAACAATAGTGGATATAACCAGCAGTATATAAATAATGATGTTACATGTATCAAGTTCTAAGAAAATAGCCAGAACATGTTATACATCAATACAGTACAACAAAAGCAGAGTACAACAACACACGACAAAACAGCTTGCAGCGGCATCGCGAGCCTAGGCTCGGTCCCATGCCCTCCTACTCCTCAGCAACAGTCAAGTACCTGCATAGGGACTCTTGCCCCTATCCACACCTGCAGATACGTAATCTGTTTGGGCCGAAAAGCGTGACCCAAACAGGGTGTGAGAAACATATCTCAGTAGGCACCCACCAAAGGCCCGTGCCCAACTGCCTATAAGCATGCAACAATAGTGTGCAATAGTAAATGCAATAAAGTAAGCAGTACTGAAAAGTAACTAACTTAACAATTAAATTGTCATTTTTATTATTCATTTAATCCATTAAATATTAAAAATCACCACAGTGCATTTCTAAGTAAACATCCACGTCCTCAGACAAGAAAAACCTTACCCTCAGGTAAGCAGAATCCCAGCCGCAGGTATAACCCTCAGGCGTAACAGAAATTGCTCTCAGGCGTAGGAAGTGCCGCCCTCAAGCACAGAGTCTATTGCCCTCAGGCACGGAAGAAGTTGCCCTCAGGCCGAAATAACTACCGCCCTCAGGCTAACAGTGCAGTGCCCATAAGCTAATCACAACAACGCCCTCAGGCTAAACAGGTAACTGGGCCATGCCCAACATGTAAACAAGAAGTAAACAAGCAATTCCTCTCAAGACAATTCTACAATTACTACTTTAAAGGCATACCCTCGGGTATCCTGGTCAAACGGCTAAACAGTGGAACACACCCCCGAGGTGGTTCCAGTTCCAAGCAACGATCCCAAATAGCAGTTTTACAAATTATTCAATTACCTTTACAGTTCTAGGTAGTTAATATAGCCACGACCTCATCCACACGACACCCCAACATGGGTTCGTGGCATAAAAAACGCACAAAACACACGACAGTTGGAAAAACAAACACCAAGCCACCTACCTTATACGCCAACGAGTGGTATACCTGAATGCCGACTCCAGAAATGCCCAAGAACGGCGTAGATCTGACGAAAAACAAAACTCGCTTAACCTCAAATAACTCTCATTAGGAGAAAAATTGGTAAGCAACACGCTAGGAGAAGAGAGGGCTTACCCGCGCGGTTCCAACGAGATCGTCCGAGGCGAAATCAGATTCCAGACGCTCGATCGGTGGATCTTCAAAGGTCCGACTGTCCACTCCCGCTCCTTCCTCCAGTTCTAAGCCTTCCCTGTGAACAGGGGAGGCTACTGCCCGATTTAAGCAAAAAAAAAAAGTACACGGCGTGTACTTCCAAGTACACGGTGTGTACTCCCTTCATTTAATTGTTCCTCTGGCGGCACCGCCATATTGTTCACCCGTCGACATGAGTACACGGCATGTACTCCTGAGTACACGGCGTGTACTGTTGCCCAGCTGGCGGCTACTCCACCGCCTTACTGTTTTGGCCTGCCGACTGACTACATGGCGTGTAAAGGACCACTACACGACGTGTAGTCGGTTCCTACACCCTTTGTCGCCGACATGGCTACACGCCCCGTGTACTCATCCTTACACGGCCAGAAGTACACGACGTGTGGAAAAAGTACATGGCGTGTACTTCCAAAATTTAGGATTTTTCCCCATTTCCCATATTTTATTAAAAACACATAAGGAAAAGAGAAAAGAAGAAGCTCGTACCTCAAAGATAAGAGCCGGGTTCTTACAGAGATGCACAAGACGTATGTCGTTGGGGAAAAGTGGCAAACCAGTGGGGAAGTAGTAACGGGGTACCCTTGATATTCTTTACTATATGCTATATTCTTGTATGTGTTACTTGGTGAGAGTATCCATGGTGAGGTTGAGAACTTTGTATACCTGTTTAGGTGACGAGTTAGTTTCACTTGTTGTTCACTGTGCTTTAGCATGCTTTCTTTACCTTTGTACGAGAGGCTTCAGGGAGGATCCTACTGAGTATACTGTTATACTCACCCTACGTATATATAAAATGTTTTTCAGGTCACTTGGAGCATGTTGGAGATCAGGCTGGTTACTACTAGCTTGTGGTTGCAGGAGCTGTTCGGGCTTGTGGTCGTTGCTGTTTTTACTTTCTTTTGGGTACTTGTAGTTTTCCCCTTTCAGTTGTAGTACTTTTTCATGACATTACACATGTGCACTTGAGCTTTCTTTTGTACTTCAGTTCTGAGTTGGAGTTGGTTGGTGTCTATGTTATCTCTCTCTTCCGTATGTGTTCTCTTAGAGGGTAATGTCTCCCATTTGTGTGTTTATTATACCCTTGGTGCTAGTCGCCAACCTGAGGCCTACTGGAGGCGGGACTTGGGGGGTCATTATCTCCCTTCTCACATTGTCGGCTCAGGAGGGGTACACTTTGTGGGGAGGGGGTCGTGACAGGGGTTGTTATAAGAAGAAAGGGGGAGTGAGGGAGGTGGAAGAGAATATTCTAAGAAATTGGTCATTTGGCTTGGACACGACTTCGGTTTGGAAGTTTCTCCTCCATATCCTTCTCTTCTCCCGCGTGTATTTTCTTCTCATATTATTCTTAATACAAAGTAGTCATCTCGTGTTGTTTATCATTTCGACATCAATCGATTTATTTCACGTTGTTATACTATTTGGAAATGTTATGAAACCGACATTTATTTCCATGGAATCTTTATGCTATGAAAGGTGAATGATTTTCATTTGAAAGTCTTTGGAAACTCATTTTTAATTTCATGGGATCTTTATAAAAAGTAAATGATTTTCATTTAAACGTTTTATGTAACCCATTTTATTTTCCTGGGTTCTTTATAATGTGATAAGTGAAAGATTCTTAAGTGGAACTCATAAATATGGATAATGACGGGTGGGGTATTATATCGCCCTTCAATGCTTTGGTTAAAAGTTTAAATCTCAAAAGATATGCATATAGGCTAGCACAATTTGGTTGTTCGCAAGCGTGGATACAAGTGTGTGGCTCGAGAAGGTGATGTATACCCGAGTACAATTAAGTTGTCTCGCAAACATGGATGCAAGGTTTATGTTAAATGTTTTTAAGCCATGTTATGACTATTTTGTTTCATTGTTTATTTTTTTATGGTTTACGTTCTTATGTCATGGCCTTTGAGTCTCACTTATGTTTTATGATTACGAATCATATGGTATGATATTTCTCTTATGCTCGTGTATTTTTTTAGGTTTATGAACTCAACCTTGATGAAATGTTTATTCACCTCTTACTGAGCATTTAAGCGTATCCCTTTCTTATGTTTTCATTCCCAGGGTTATGAGGATGAGTTTTCTAATGAGACGTTTATAAGATGGTCTAGTATAGTGCACTTGAGAAGAAATTATCACAAGCATCGTAAAATAAACTGATTATGTAGCTAGTCTCCAAAGACACTAAACTTATCGGTCTCAGATATGTTATTGTTATTTTTTAAATGTAAGGTTTATATCATGTAAAATAAAGCATGTTTAGCTTGGGTCGCTATACACCATGTACCAATACCACCATGCACCCTAAGACACTAAACCTATCAACCCCAAATATGTTAGTTATTTTTGAAATGTAATGCTTATATCATGTAAAATAAAGCATGTTTAGCTTGGGTCGCTATACACCATGTACCAATACCACCATGCACCCTAAGCGAGAGCGAGGAAGAGAGAGTAGTCAGCCATCTGCTCTCAAAAACCTGAATGTTGGGGAACACACCCAAAACCCAAAACATTTGGGTGTTGATAAGGATGTCTAATGCGGGCAGGTTGCGTATAGAAATCACCAGGAAAATACAAGTATATATATAGACACATACAAGCCCAACCTAAAAGGGTCCACTCCAATATAACACCATCACAACCCACAACCATCACCACACACTACCATCGCTTCCAACTATCACACCACAAACCAGTCCATTCCCCACACAAAACAACCACAACATTCACAAGTTTTCGTTTAGTCATGCCCTTACACCATTTCCAGATTTACCAATAACCAATTAATTCACGTTAATTATGTCATTTGGTTCCATATTTAATGGCAAACCATTCTCAAACATTACCCATATTAGTTCCACCCACACCCATTTACCAATTCATCATTACCAGTTATATTCCGTTTTTATCAGACAGCTACAAAACAACCCAAACAAAAGGCCATGCTATCGTTCCTCGACAATCCCCAAATTCCCTTTGGCCAACCAAAACAAGCAACTGCAACCCCACTACACAACCCACAACAACCAACATCAACTGACCACTGCAAAACCATCCCACAACGCATCTCATGCTAACAAATCGAAGCCCCGCTACATAAACCACACCAACAGCCGAACACGCACCAATACACGTACGTAACCAATTCCTCCCCCACATTTAACCACAACCTTACCTCGCAACAACCACACAAGCACAATGATAACAACTGCCCAACAAAGGCCACACAACCACAACAAGCACATAACAACTAGTTTCAGCAAGCAAACAGTGTCGCAACCCTCTGTTTTTCCATTATCAATTTCCACACAACCGGTTCAATTACCATCTTTCATTGATTAGAATTTTATGAAAGAGGATTCCAACAGACAAAACACAACATCAACACAAGGCTCAACAACAATAATGATTTTCAGCAATAGCAGCAACAGGTATCAACTACGAGAGGAAAATCACAAGAGAAAGTAAACAAATGCGAAACACCCCTTTCCCATCTTTAAGTCTGATTCATTATCTTTATTAGGCAAGTTCATACTCCTCACCCAAAGAAAACAAGAGCCTGCTAATCCCACAATTTACACAAAAGGAGAGTTGAATCCCCTGCCTCAAGCGGAGCTTTCCGAATCGTTGCGCTAGACAAGTTAGGGATCCCATGATCAAGATGACATTAATGGAAACTTCAGCAACCTAGCGCATAACATCCATCATCAACCACTTGCCTTAGCCTCACACAATCCAACTATATCCCACATCCACAACCTTCTTAGAATGATGAACAGAGAGAAAGCTGAGAAGAGGGGCTAAAAGACCTCCCAAAAACACACCCAGGTCGCCCAAGAGTTGAGAGTCGAAGGAAAGAAAGGTGAACCAATGGAATTCGAGGGAGTCCCCGAATTTATACCCAAGCTAGAAAAGTATAAGATCACGACAAAAGGGGAAAGACCATGCTTCAAATTCTAGGTTTTTTGAGTAATTATTTTTTGGTTTTATAAAAAAAATCGGGAAAGGGGATCAGGGTTCCCGTATTTTTAAAAATGGGTCTGGGATGCGTGAACGACGTTCAGGCATCCTTCCCCGCGGAAGGATGTGTGAACGCCGTTCATGCATCAGAGCCACGGCAAGGATGCGTGAACCCCGTTCACGCATCCTTCGCAGACCAACTGAAGGATGCGTGAATGGGGTCCACACATCCCACAGAGAAAGTTTATAAAAGGAAGGGTCCCTCCCTCAAAAACCATTGTTCTTCTCTGGATTTTGTTGTGAAGCCCTGCATAAATTCTTTCTCAACAAATATTTGCTGCTTTTATAGAGGTAAAATTTATATTTAACATTTTAATTGTTTTAATTGTGTTTATTTATTTCATTTGTATGTTTAATTGTGTGTATGATTTATTTATTTCATATGTTATGCATGATGTGTAATGTTTTGTATGATTTAATTTTCTGGATTTTGAATGTTTGTATGATTTAATTTTTTGAATTTATGTTGTCTGAATATTGAATGTTTTATGTTATGTCTAAAATGTTGAATGTTTAGGAAAAGTAATTTATGTTAGAGAAGTTTATTTTAATGAATGGTTTTGATGTAAGTATAAATTATATTACTTTTATTTACTAGTAATAATATTTTTAATCAATAAAGTAGAAAATATATTTACTTATATTTTGAAAAGTAGAGGAATGACCAAAAAACATTACAATTTCATAAAATTTAAAATAAAAAAGTGTTTATTATGTAAATCTCAATTATATTAGTTATAATAAAATTTATTAAATGTTATTAATAAATATATATATATACACATGAAGTTAAATTTTTGAAAAAGAGGTGTAGTATTTAATATACATTTCATTTAGTAATTGATAAAGTTATATAATATGGATAATATAATAATTATACCAAAAAACATGGTATGAGTGATGACTGATCTTGAGATGACCGACCATGCATAATTGAAATTGCATGTTTTATTTTGTGTATGTGGTTATTCAATTTGTAATAATTGCTTTTTTTCCGCATTGATGACCTGCGAGTCATCTCTCAGTAAGTGTAAGGACCTGCGTGTCCGCTTAAAAAAATTTATGTATTTCATACCCCTAGACCCCCTCACATGCATGTGAGTAAATTTGTAATTAAAAGACAGACGCCCCCGATGAGGTTTCCCCGAACAGGCTTCCCCGAAGAGGTGTCCACGAAGAGGTATTCGAGAACTCGTTCGAGAGGAGGCGTTGCTGTTTGACAGGAGATTGGCGGTTGTTGAAATATTTGATAATAGAGACAGGAGTCCACCCATATGTTGTGGTTAGTTTATCAGATAATGATAAACTAATCGTAAGTCTCAAGAAAGTCATGATTATATATTCACAAGTAATTAAACTTTATGAAACATTATATTAAATTTGCTTTTGTGATAATATCACAATCACTATACCTTAACAGTGATAAATCAATACATAAAAAAGTCTCAAGATAATCAATTATTCAAAAACAAATTAAATAATTTAAAATTTTAATGTAGTATATAATATTTTTTAAATTATTTTTTTATAGGTAATTATGTCTGCACAAATATATTGCAAAGGTGAGGTAATTTATACCGAGCAGGGTTTTAGCTATAGTGTGCCACCTGCCAGAGTGGTAAATCTCCATGGTTGTATGACATTGGATGTAGTTCTTAATAAGATTCATAGTCGGTTAAAATTGAGGGCTGAACAAGCAATCACTTCAATTAGATACCGACATCTTCAATATCCTGAGCGTCTGTGACACAACGAGTACCCTATAATCGATGATGAGGATTGGATGGAGGCTTCTCTGTTATTCAGGCAACAATGTATTAATGGTTTGATGTAATTATTTTTTGTCATTTTTGATATTGATGTGGTGCGATCGATTCCTACAAAACCATGCTTTGTGAGCTCTGTAGAAGCTGGTCCTTCACAGTAGTCTTATTCATTGCCTCCTCTTCATATGACTCATGTGGAAGAATTTTATGAAGAAGATGATCAAAATTTGGAAGGAAATGTTGATGACATCCCTTTGTGTGCTGATATAGCGCATGAAAGTTTATCTGAGGAAGAAGAATCTGGGGAGTCATTAGGAGATGATGTGGTTGGGAATGAACCTTCTAAGGTTCCTTTGAGAGATAGACATCCACTACATCCACCAGTAGTGGTAATCAACCTTTAGTTTTGAGTTCTTTAGTTGAAGGAATGTCTTGTGAACAACATTTTGATTGGGATGTCATTACATTAGCTTCTGAATTCCATGACATTATAGAGAATAGGTCTGCATCAAATGATAATGCCATATATGTTGGGCAGGAGTTCGAAAGTAAACTGGCCATGAAAAATGTGATAAAGCAATACCACATTGAGCGAAATTTCACATTTGTGGTTGATGAGTCAAAAAAGACCAAATATCTCATTCGTTGTGAAAAATATGGGCCAGAATGTAAATTTCGATTAAGAGCAATATTTGATAAATATTATGGATATTGGAAGATAACCAAATTAGAAGGCCCACACACTTGTCTGCATCCCAGCTTGGCACAAGATCACTCTTCCTTTGATGCAGAGTTTATATCTACTGTTATTTGTGAGATGATACGAACATGTCAGGATGTTCCTATTGCCCTTGTTCAGGAAAGAATTCAACAGTTGTATAACTATATGATATCATATAAAAAAGCTTGGAATGCAAAACAGAAAGCCATTGTAAAAGTGTATGGTGATTGGGATGAGTCTTATGTGATGTTGCCACAACTTATGGAATTGTTGTCTCTCAATAATCATATTGTTTATCATTTGGACAGTGTTGAGTATGTATCCCAGAATCATCGAGTTGATCGGTCAAAGGTGAAGTTCAATAGGTTTTTTTGGGCATTCAGACCGTGCATTGCTGCCTTTCCCTATTGTAAACAATTTATTCAGGTAGATGACACATTCCTTTTTGGAAAGTATACAGGTGTTCTACTCATTGCTGCCACACAGGATGGTAATCGCGCTCCTCTACCGCTTGCTTTTGCTATTGTTGAAAAAGAAAATTTTGAATGCTGGAGCTGGTTTTTTGCATGTGTACGTATTCAGGTCACGCAAAAATAAGGCGTGTGTCTAATATCTGATCGTCATCGAGTGATTATAGAGGCCATGAGTAGTGATGATGTTTCTTGGATTGAGCTGAATGCTTATCATCGTTATTTCATTAGAAATATTGCAAGTAATGTGCATAAGCATTTTAGAGATGAGGCCATAAAGAAGGCGATCCTCAAGTTGGGTATGGTTTTCTAAACTTTCTTTAAAAAAAATTAATATCCATTTTAATACATTATTATCTTATGGTGGCATGTGTACGTATTCAGGTCACGCAAAAACAGGGCGTGTGTCTGATATCTGATCGTCATCAAGTGATTATAGAGGCCGTGAGTAGTGATGAGGTTTCTTGGACTGAGCTGAATGTTTATCATGGTTATTGCATTAGAAATATTGCAAGTAATGTGCATAAGCATTTTAGAGATGAGTCCATAAAGAAGACGGTCCTCAAGTTGGGTATGGTTTTCTAAACTTTCTTTTAAAAAAAATATCCATTTTAATACATTATTATCTTATGGTTTCAGCATATGAACCCCAACAAGAAAGGTTTGATCGATGTCTTGAAGAGATTCAAACTGTTAATGAGGAGGTATATGAATATATGATGCAAATTTCAAAGGAAAAATGGTCATTAGCATACGATGGTGGCATGAGATATGGGCATATGACCACTAATATAGTGGAGTGCATAAATGGGTTCCTCAATGGTGTGCACAAACTCACAATCACAGGGTTAGTGCAAGATACATTTTTTAGATGTGTTCACTACTTTGTTGACCAGTCCCAAAAGGCCTACCAGAGGATGGAAAATGGAATGCTTTTTACTCAGCATTTTCAAATTGATATTGACCGGATACGGAATGAGGCTTCAAGATGGAATGTTATAGCCTTTGACAGGGAAAAGAGGAGCTTTCAGGTAAGACAATGCTACGACCAGGGTACATGCACTACTGGTGGAGTGTTTGTCGTGATGTTGGACAACATGTACTGTGATTGCGGCAGCTTTCAGGCATTGATATATCCATGTGTACATGCTATCGCAGCTTGTGCTTCGGTAAATATATCATGGGAGCCATATGTTGACCTGATGTATCACATGAGCACTTTGGTTAACTGTTATAGTGTTGCTTGGATGCATGTTGGTGACTTCCATTCTATCACATTGCCTGTTGATCAACCGACCATCGTCCCTGATATTTTCAGGTTTTGATAAGTTGGTTTTGGTTTCATTTATGATTTTTTTCAATGTCTGTCATTTTTAAAATTATTGGCTTCATGCTACTAGGTTGCGGCCCTGAGGAAGGCCGAAGTCAACTCGCATCAGAAATGAGATGGATTGGCATCGACAATGAGGGAGAATACGATGTTGTATTTGTCATGCAGAAGGACATACTCGTAAGAGATGTCCCCAAGTGGCAGGACAGAGTTCCACATCTCGTCATCCATGATCGAGTCTGTGTACTGTATCATTAATATGTATATGTTGTTTCGTATGTGAATGTTTTATTATTGAATCCTTTTATTTCTGACCCGCTCTATTTTTGAGATGTTTGAATTTTGGTTTGTCTCATTTTTGGATTTTATCATAAAGAATTTTATGATACTAAAAATATTAAAAAAATAAACACCGAACAAAAATGAATATATTATGCTTCCACATCTTCAATGCATGTTTTTCATCACTGCTGCTTTATTTTCTACCTTATTTTGCTTGTTGTAAATTTTTTTTAAATAAAAGTTTATAATTTTTATTCAATTCACTATTAAAAAGTAACGATGATATCATGTGTGCAGATGACAGGTTTTCCATTGCTTACATCTCAGGATACTCATGTATAGAGACTGCTTTTAGAGGGATGTTATGTGCCTCCCTTGAGTGTATGTAGATCTCACCATTTCCATCATACTTCACCACCTCCCGCTATCATCCCCCATCTTCGTCGAGCTGGATTCTATGGAGTTGCGATGTGCGACTTCACATTTCTTGATCATCAGCTCATTATCGCACTTGTAGAGAGATGGAGGCCAGAGTCGCATACTTTCTATTTCAGTGAGGCGGAGATGAATATTACGTTACAGGATGTGGCCATTATGTCGGGCCTCCCTATCGACGGACATGCTCTGACAGGCCGAGTTCCATCAAATTTGCCTGAGCTTGTTCATAGACTACTGGGCATAGAGGTCTAGAATGATGGCAGAACCATCGTCGGTGGTATATTGCAGATGTCTTGGTTAGACCAGCACTTCACACATTTACCAGATGATGATGATGACGTCACCGTGCTGCGATTTGCACGCGCATATATTTTTAGGCTGATAGGTAGCACTCTTTTTGTTGACCACTCTACTACTTTTGTGCACCTGATGTATTTATCTTTTTTGGAGGATTTGGACCAGGTTGGCTGGTATAGCTGAGGGTCTGCCTACCTAGCATATACATACAGGGCCCTATGCAGTTCATGTCGCATTGATAAGATGCAGATTACAAGATGCATGGTTCTTCTGCAGATGTGTGTATGGGAGCACATCCCACATTTAGCTCAACATGCCTGTGCGCCATTACCCGTTGATATTGTAGTAGAGGCTCCACGTGGACGTTGGTATGTTATTAATTCCTTCTAATATCTAACTTAATTGTATAAGATTCAATTATGAAATGTAAAAATAAAAATGTTATCTATAGGTGGAGTCAGACGCATCGACATTCAGATTCTTCCAGACCTGATGTTCACACCTACAGACTTATGTTAGACAGCATTCGACCATACAATGTATGTGTCAGCTAGTTCTTGACCCGCCCAGTCAGTTGGATTCATTGCATTCCCTGAAGATGTCAGAGAAGATGGATTTTGATTGGAGGAGCTACCATGCCAGATATGTTGCGTTATGGGACAAACGACGGGAGTCCCAGTTGCGAGGGGCATGGACAATACGTTTTCATTTGACGGATCAGATGGATTATGCAGGCTGGTACATCAGGTCCCTGGTCAGATTTCTGACACGGCACTGATGAGGCTTTCATGAGTTGGTATGCATTCTTCCTTTCATTGTTCAACATATTTTTTATTCATATTAGTTAACAATGGAATTTGTTTTTGCAGGATGCTCGTATTTGTCATCTACTTCATATGTCTGATCCAGTGGAGAGAGCTGCCTTTGACCCGACATATTTTCACACCCTTGTGGCATAGCTGCTTCCGTCGATGGACGAGATCTATTATGACATTTTCTTTGATCCACCACCTGCTGCGGAGGCCGCGGAGCCTGCTGAGCCTCACATAGATGTACCTGGGGGTGATGACCCTGTTATGGATGTTGTTGTTCCACAGGAGGAGGGTGCCTAGCTTGCTCGGCCACATGCTATTGTTCCACTGGAGGAGGGTGTTCAGCATGATCATTGCTTCTCCAGCTTCTCAGGCACAACCATAGGTATTTACAGACGATGACTGGATTGAGATCAATGCTTTACTACAATCATCCGCAGCAGAGCATCCATCCACTTCCTATGTTGGTGAGAGTTCCAACCAGCTTCCACTATCCTTAGATGCGGGTCAGGGTACAGGCAGTGAGACTGTACATCCACCGCCTGTTACACAGGAGGATGTAGTTGTGGCTGTCGATGAGGATGCGCAACGTACGCCATAGCACAGACAAAGACAGACACGGCATGGGCGCATCCAGTATACGCCTGGCTGTGGGACATAGGAGCATCCACGCCAGAGACATAGATTAGGTTGATATTTGATTTATGATACATTTTGTATGTGTCTTACTGTTATCATTTATAGACTTCTATTCTTTTTTTAATAAGTGTCTTACTGTTATTATATTATCTACAAATGTATATATATATATATATGTATAATAAATAATATGATTAAATCAATTAATAATTATTAATTATATTAATTATTTTGAAATCAAATAGATTCTGGATGAAAAGATGCGTGAACTTGAAGAAATCTTGAAAAATATTATTGATCTCAATGATTTAAAATTAGATGTAAAATCTTAGAATATCATGGAACACGATTATGTGTTTACAAAAATTAAATCGAATGAAGAAGAATTTGAATGAATAATGGACATTTGTGAAGAGTAGATGATTATGATTGAAGATCATAATAACTACAATATGAATTAGAAGTTCATTTGGCCAATTTTGAAAAGATACATATTCAGGCTTTATAAAAGGAAACAATTTCTACTGGTACGCAATCTTCACTAGAGAATTTTACTATTAAAATACCTTCATCATGTAATAAAATTATGGATATTATGAAAAAGATTGAATTCATATTCTTCCAAAATAAGAAACAATCCTTAAAATCTTCATATAACTCACTACTCTCTCACAATTTGAGAACTCATTTCTCACTCAACTAAAGTGTACTCTTAGTTCCTTTATAATAATCTTCAGATATACATGATCAACATTGTCTACACCATAATAAGGGTGCCATGAAGCTCATATTTAATCCAAATGATGAATTCCTCTTTACACAAAAAAAATCTAAACAATTTTATTGAAGTCTACATAACCGTCCTTTTGCACAAATATTGTTCTCATAAAATGTGTTCACCCAACTCTTGTTCACTTAATTTAATCACCTTTATATATGTAATTGGTATTCACATTAATTATTTATTTAATGAAATATTTAATTGTATGTAGAATATGAAAATTGAGAACATGAATCCCCTATAGTCATATTATTATTAACAATGGGATTAGTGGCCTATTTATATGTAAAAATCAATTCTTCATGCAACCCTTTTCACACATGTAAACTGTATCACCTTTGTTCCTGAACACCACTCAGTTCATGAAATTAACTTATATGAGTTTGTCTATATTACATGTGTTTCTTCATAATACGAGTGAGAATCATTCCATATATTTTAAACCCTTCAAAATCTTCTAAAATGGACTTTAAACTTCTCTGAATCATTTAGTTCTATAATACCCCACAGTCTTCTCTAGTTTGGAACATTTCCAACACTATTTGTTAACAAACACAACAAAAAATATCCAAAACATCATCTATATGTATTTTTAAAAAAAATATTGAATAACACACAAATATTATCATTATCTACTTGCCCTATAATCAAATAGATGTATAGGGATCTCAAAGATCATTTTCGATGGGACAACCTAAAGAGTGAGATTATTGAGTATGCATCTCAAATCTTAGTTTTACGGTAAGTAAAGGATGAATGAAAGAGGTAAAAGAGGATGATTAAACTATTACCCATTAAAATATAAAACATCACCATGTAATTCATCATAGGTCTTATAAAGACCTACATTATAAATAATTCCATTCAATTTATAGTTGATCAACTTACAATGCTTTCGTACTTCATTACTATTTAAGAGTATTTCACACTCTATCAACATACCAATATATAAATAAAGAGGTAAGTTTACATGAATTAAATCTTTATATTATATCTAATAGAGACCCAAGGATCTCTATGATGTTTTTGGGAATTATTTAACAAGCATTGGATACAAAAATGAGATTTGAACTACTTACCACACTTAAACTAATAGTAAGTCTAAAAGGATCATTCATAGGCTTGAAGATCAGCTAATATATTTCTTGATCCATTTGAAGGGATATTGTGATCGACAACATTTATTAGTGGAATTCATATATAATAACAGTTTCCACTCTAGAATACAAATAGAACCATATGAGGATCTTTATAGAAATAGATGTATAACTACAACATGTTGGGATGATGTGAGTGAGTGAAAGATGCTAGGATTATATCTTTCTCAATATATGTTAGAGAATACTCAAGCCATTCAAAAAAATATTAAGTTAATAGAAATTACAGTGAATATCCATGCTAGGATTCATTGTGTAACGCCCCAACCCTAGTTACCCAGAGTCGGTGCATTATTACATTACATTGGCATGATCACAAGAAAGATCAGATCTCGAAAGACCGATTGGTTTAGTAGCCTTGGAAACACTAGATATATTCATAAGTTTTACATTACATCATAAAGTGAAAAACTACTACAACAACATAATGTATCCATAGTCCACACTATTATCCCCTCATAAAATCCCTGCAGGTCATTCATAACTTACTTCTTCACATCCTGGGAAAAATAAAACATAGAAAAGGGGTGAGCTCAAATGCCCAGTAAGAATAACAATATAGCAGAACATTCAAAAATAAGAATAAACATTTAAGTCAATGCATTACTAAAACAAAAGCCTTTTAAACTTGAACTTCAACATAGTATGGCAAAAGTAAAATGAAATAATGTCATTTACTTATTCACATGGATATTCTATTAATCGAATAATCACATGCAATATCAATAACCACTTTCATAATGTTGGAATGCATAATGCCAGACTATTATAACCACATAGCCAAGGCCTCGTGCCAAGACTACAAATAAGATTTTTCCAAGGACTTGTGCCAAGACACTAGTTTGTCTCATGAGACCTACCGATGCATCGAGGAGCTATAGTGGGCTCCACCCGTCACATATTAAGTCCAATGCATTCCCATATGAAAAGGTTTAAAAATAACATAAACATTCGTATTAAAACTAGCATACAAAATGTCAATACTTTCACCATAAACTATGAATGGTATAAAAATAGCACATCCATAGTCAAAAATATCACAAAACCTTTAATACAATATAGAAGTTTTGTATCATAATAAATCAACTTCAAATAAGCGTAAAATCCATCAAAGGATGTTGACATAGATGAAATCAAAACTCTTTTTAGAGAAATATCTCTTTCTATTTTTGAAATCATTTAGGAGTCATATATTTATAAAATAAAACATTTTCTTTGAAAATATTCTTATAAGATTGTAAGGGAAGCTTCGACGATTTTATAACGGTGGAAAATAACCGCACCCACCGTATAAGTTAAAAAAACATTCTCACCTTAATTCTGTCGAAAAGGTTAAAAGCACTTTGTTTGGAAAATGACGGAAAGATTCCTTTATAAACCTCTTATAAAAAGTCAAATAAGGGTATAATTGACTTTAAACCATATTCTAGTAAATAGTAAAAATGTTTTGAAATTCATTTTTAAGAAACATGGATGTGGATGATAAAGATATCCCAGTAGATTATTACGTATAAACAACCTCGGATAATGAAGAGATTGCGAAATAACTCTTACCTTGTACTTTTCCTTGATTGAGGGTAGGTTAACCTCCTGTATAATGGTGAAATAATTGTTATTAAATTATACAAGAATCATATACATTAATATGATATCATATATGATCTTTTAACATTGATTTGTTAATAATATCTTAGTATTATCATTGTTTCGGGTGTTAACTTACTCGTTTTCTTTTATATGTTTTGTTACGTAAGTCATGTTTGTAATGGATAGGTTGTATATTATTCATATCCAGAATGATATCAAGTCCATAGATACTATTATTAATCATAAAATGAGAATTATACTTGAATGGATACGATGGAGAATGAATCTCATCGCGTTTGTGGAGACGGTAGTCCGTACGTACGCACGAGCGACAATATCATTCTTTTGATATTAAAATAATATATAAATGGTTGTTATATCATATATACAGAATCATTAACATGTTATATTTATTATTTACATGAGTTACGTATCATTATTATACCCATCCAAATAATAATATATTGAATAACAATTACACCACGACGTGGAGACGGTAAGCCGTACGTACGCACGTATGGTGACATGTTATTCAAAGGGTGGATAGAATACTGAATATGGTTGTACCATATTTATAATAACATCTCAGTATATATATATGATACTGGAATTATTATTTTAGAATGATAACAACAAAGGAAGAAGAAGTGGAAGAAGAAAGGAACTTGGAAAAGGGTGGTGAAATCATTACCTCTTCTTCGGGTTCTTCCTTTTGATTTGATCAAAAGGGCTCCTTAGGTTGGATTTCTGATCAAACTAAGGCCTCTAGGTTGTAGTGAGGGGTGTTGGGAGAGTATTTGGGCAGAGTTTGGCCGAACCAAAAGGTTTTGAGGGTGTGAAGAAATGAGGAGTGCCCTTTTATAAGAGGGGTGAGGGGCACCTTTGGAAAAGCTAGAAATATTAGTTTATAATAAATTCATATTCGGTTTCTAATGGATCAAAAGTTGATTATTTAAATTTTAAGGTGGGGATGGGTCGAAAAAAACTCAACCAATAGAATTTAGACAGGTTTGGGTACTTATATTAACCTTATCTTTAAGTATTAACTCTAAGTTAATTAGTTTCACTTTTACAATGTCTCTTTGTATTTTTATATAATATGGTTAATAAACTTACTATATACATCCAAGCGACCCCCAAGTGGTCCATTAATGATGAACCTATCATGATATAAGTCTCTTGGCCGAACCTTAGATTTTTAGGAATTTAATATCAATTAATAATATAATATTTGTTTTAATAACTCTTTTATGTCAATTTTGACACTATTCAATAGTTGATTTTTGTGAAACTCATAACAGATTGATTACTTCGAAAAAAGTCAATTAAATCAATCCTAATATATCATATTATCCTAGAAAATTAGTTTAATTCATTAAAAGTTTCATATTATATTTATTTGGGTATTTATAATATCAATTATTTTAATTTTTCACTATTATAGTAATTAATTTATCATCATTGTGTCATAAATAAATTAAATTATTTAATGTCTAAAAATTATAAATAAAATATCATTATGTAGGAAATCTTTTTATCTTTCTAATGAATATTTATAATCTAAAATCCAACATATATAACCCTATGTAAAAATTGTTTTGCTAAAAGATATATGCTTGTGTCATTTTTGTATTCATTTTAACTTAATTAAAATAAAGTGTCCCTATCACCTACAAGTGGCACCATGAGGTCCCAAAATCGACCCAAAGATGCCTATGGTCGAACATGTATCAACCAATAAGGCTAGGACACGTTTTAGGGTAATTTAGTATTATTATAATATTATTTTTTAACCCTTATTTACCGGATTTACCCTTAACCATGGTAAATAAAATATTTACCGCAGTAATTATTCAAAATGTCTAAAAATAAAAGTTACCTATTTACACAATTTGAACATCCTGATTCCAAATATGGAATCCATTTTTCTAAATTCAAAACACAGAAGTGACAGAAATTAATTTAAAATTAATTCCCGCTGTCAAAACAAAAAAGCGTGTTTTTAAGAGATAATAACTATCAAAAGATTGACACTTGTTTATGTTCGGTTTAATTGTAAAATTATGTCCAATGACCAACATTATATTAAATGGTAAAAATATATTCTAAATATACTTTAAAACCACTCAAATTCATAATTTATCACTATTAATTATTTTGATTAAAAAGGTTGTTTTTAATTAAAATTTAGTAATTTCACTATTCATCAAAATATGAAAGTTATCCGAAAAGTACCAAAATTTCACCTTAGGCTAAATTCGATATTCCGAATCCAAAAATGAAGTCCATTTTAAAATATAAAATATATATAATTTCAAAAAGTAGGTATTACTATTCATAACGGCTAGTTTGATTGGTTATGGTGTGTTAGAACTCGGTGTTGCGTACAACACAGGCTATCACATTATTCAAAGAGAAGCGTACCGTAGAAGCTTGGGGTGTTACACATTGGCTTACTCACAATGTTTCTCATAAGAGCCTATTTGGATATTATATAACTTCATCATGGTTAGATCATGTTTTGGTATCCTGAAAAATAAGTATTGAAGAAGATCATTTTTGATGAAGTTCTATAAGTTTTCAAATCTCGACATTCATAAGCCGAAGATAAATTCTAGTGTATTCTCTGTATTAGAACATCTTGAAAACCATTATTGGAAAAATTCACCATTATAAAGATGTTTATGAGTGTTTCCCTTGAGGGGGAGATAAATGAAGAAATATGAAATTACTGCCAGAATTAGTATATTCATTAGAATCAAACCTAATTACCGTAGAATGTTCAGGAAGATCATGTTATTAAAAGATGAATGTTTTTCTAAATCCCTCTTCCTTTGTTAACAAAAAAATAATCTGAATAAGAAGAGGTTGTAATTCAATTAATCAAAGACATACGAAAAGTTCAAGTATGAATGCGCTCAAAGGCCACTTATCCTTCTTTTTTGCATTTGAATATTTTTGATCTGCTTGTTAAAGTTAGTGCATGAGTTTTAGGGTGATTGTTCTAATAAAAGTTACATATCACATTTAATATCTTCATCCTAAAATAAATTTGGATTACCCTTGATGATAAGTGCATAAGTTCTTGTTTCATGTGGTATCATGATCAGTTGGTAGAGGACGACATTATTTCCCAAATCGAGCAGTGCACCAAAAATATCTATTAATAATTATTTAATGAATATCTATTATTCATGAATATTTATTAATAATTATTAACATTATTTCAATATTTTCTATTATTTAATTGATATTTATTAATTTTTACTTTAAGTGTATTAGTTTGTAATTACTATTTATAAATATTGAGAAATATTTAAGCTCTCTGTGGGATGCGTGAACCCCGTTCACCCATCCCTCCTCTCGGGAGGATGCGTAAACGAGGTTCACGCATCTTCAGTGGGGACTTGGATGCGTGAACGTCGTTCACGCATCCTTTGCTCCGGAAGGATGCGTGAACGCCGTTCATGCATCCCAGACCCATTTTTAAAAATACGGGAACCCTGATCCCCTTTCCCGATTTTTTTTTTATAAAACCCAAAAGAAATTACTCAGGTTTTCCACAAAACCAAAGCGCAACCTAGTTCACTACGCTACAATGGTCGTAGCCAAAACTTTCCCCTGTAGGATTCATGCCACAGATCCCCCTCGGATCCGATAAAACAACGGAAGGACCACGACACAATGGTCCTGGCTAGGGGTGTAATCAAGTCGAGCCAAGCGAGGTATCTTAGTACTCGAGCTCGAGTTTGAGCTAGGTACTTGAACACAGTGCTCGAGCTCGGCTCGGTACTCGATTGAGTATCTATTTTATGGCGCAAGCATGAGCTCAACTCGAACTCGATTGAGCTACTCAGTTAGGCTAACTCGGTTCGATTAGGATATTTTACCATAATTTTAATTATAAAATCTAGCTTGAATCCAAGATCGAACTCGAATTAGTACTCAAGATCGAAAGCTCAATCTCAAAATTAAATACATATATATTGAATAAAAATAATAGATTGAAATATTATATTCTTGATTAGGCTTGCGGGCTACTCAATTATGTTATTCTAATATTCAAACTCCTCTCGAGTTACAACTCGAGTGTGGTTCAAAGCGCACATATTCATTAGACAGAACCATAGAATATAGAAAGAAATTAGATAACAAAGACTCCCCTCGGTGAAGCCTTGCTCCGATCTGCGTCTCAACTCCAACCACGGATGTTAGGTCAGGATCTCCTCTAGGTCTGGTTAGAAGTGGTCAGCCTCTTGTTAGAAGCAGCCTCGAAGGTTGACTCTCAAATTTTAGGTCAGGAATCACCCGGAGTCCAGAATAACAGCGGCCTCCAAGGTTAAAAAAAAATGGAAATGCCCCCACTGAATTCTCTTCTCCCTTTTTAAAGTGGTTGAGTTCCCTTTGACTTAAGTTCCTAATCCAACTGCTCAACCACTGTAAATATGTCCAACAGATTCTAAACAACAACTCCACATGTCTTCTTTTATTCTGCCAACTCTCTGCATATGACTTTTAAACAGCTTACTCTCTTAAATAGCTCAACTGCACGTGAATCATAGTGAACGACATCCCACAGCTCATCTCAGTGTAGATCAGCTCCCATTTCTCACTAAACAGCCCTCAAAGCACCAACAGTTTGAATAAACTCCACCTAACACAAATGCCATGCTCCAAGATTAAACAGCTGCCCAGTTGCACCACTCAGACAAAACGTCAAACATCTTTTAGGCAGTCCACTGCTTCAGCTTTGAATGAATCCACCAGCACTAACAACTTCGCACAAGAAATCCTGCAGCAAACCAAACAAGCAGCGAGAAACTTCACACGAACCAGATTAGCACAAACTGACCTGATCGAACCCATAGCAAACTAGAACCTTTTAGCTTTGCAGCAGAACCCGACCGATGCAGAACAAGCGCAGCGACAAACTTCACACGATCTGACCAGAAAACCACCTACGAACTCAGCTCAACACAGCAATCTTCAGATGAAAAGATCAAACCAAAGAAGTGAAATCCCGAGCTCAGACCTCCTTCCAGAACTGGGTAAGAATCGTGGGAACAACAAGCAAAAAGATATGAATAAAATTTGTTAGGGCGGTAGCTCGGCTGATTTCGATGACGGCGCCTCCGAAAAAGCTATCTGGCTGATTTCGATGACGGCGGTCTATTCTTCCTGTAAGTGCGTATGCAATCATGGCTGCGTTCGATCCAGAGTGGGAGTTGGCGTTCAACCCTTCGAAGGGAATCGAGAATGGCCCAGATTCTGCCTTTGTTCGGAAAGCCATTTCATTTGCGGAAGTCCTAGCTGCGCCAAATGCATCTGAAATTTCCAAATTACCTGTTCTTACGCGTCTGGGGGATGGCTCCATTGCTGTGGCGGCTATCCAGATGCTCTCAAGCAGCGAATGGACCTCTGCAAGTTTTCAGTGTTAGGTCGCACCTCATATGAGAGAGGCATGAGCCTTGGTCTTACGCAGATCTGAAAAAAAGGGTCTCACTGTGCTGGGGCTTCTCGAACTGGAGGCTCGTCCCGATGGGGAAGGGTTACTTTCAGATTATCTTAGAGAAGAGGGCAGATTTTGATGCCGTCTGGCAAATTGGGAACATAAATCTCAGGCCAGGCCTCTTCCGGATCTCTGAGTGGGATCCCAATTTTAATCCTTTCAAGCAGCGGCACTCTGTGGCACAGGTTTGGACACGATTACATGGTCTTCCATGGGTGTATTGGCATCCCAAAATTCTCTGCGACATTGCGTTGGGGCTCGGCACACCGCTGAAAGTCGACCAACGCTCTATCAATGGAGACCTTGGTTTGTATGCGAGGGTCCTCATTGAGATTAATATGGAAGCCTCACCTCCCAGTCGCATTTTTCTTTCCACAGAGGATCATCAGCTGGAAGTTACGTATGAATTTGAGAATCTGCCCAGATTTTGTGACCATTGCAAAATGGTTGGGCATTTGGTAAATAACTGCCGTGTTCTGCAAAAATTGGTAAAACCAGCCCCAACTATCTCGACCTGGAAGGAGATTATTCAAGGCAAAGGCAGTGATAAGACTGACAAGGGAAAATGTTTGAGCGCTGGTCCGGTGAAGGGAGGAAAATCCGAACTGGATGGGGCTACCGCCTCTTCATGGGCTAACTTAGCCGAGGCAGAGGATCAGGAGCGCACGTGCAGGGAAAGTTTGGGAAGATTCAGTAAGGATTTTCATTGTCCGGAGGAGCAGGAATCTCTGGACTTCTCGTCTGACTTTTTATCAATTGCCTTGTCAGTGCAGGCGGAAGACTTCACTCTTGCTCTTATTTCTTCTGATATACAGGCCAAGTTGATGCTTGAACAATTACCTACAGATCCTCTTGCACGCGGGTCAGGGGAATCAGACTGGAATCTGGGAAAATCAAATGCTGTTGTCCAGAATCAAGATGCACCGGATCTAAAAATGGGCTCATTGGATGAGCTCACGGAAGCTGCTATGGCACCAACTAATATGGTAAGTGACTCATCAGAGGATAGAGTGCTGGCTTTATCTTCTCAGAATTCTGGGGAAAAGAATGAGGTTGCCAGTGAGCAAAAGCAGTATCTGGCCAAGGCAGAGGGTTTTGCCTCCTCGACAAGGTCCGCTAGGAAGTACAAAAGTTTGGATATCTTAAGCAAAGGGGGAATTACCCCCAAAGCCAAGCCTCAATGAGGATACTCTTCTGGAACTGTCAGGGACTAGCCAACCCTGACGGTGGGTTCCACTAGGCTGATTACAGGCAAGTATAAACCTGAAATCCTAAGTATTTCTGAACCTAAGACCATCTCTACCAAGGTTGACAACCACTTTAGTAGAGCAGGCTACTCACTCCTTGGATGTAGCAGGGCTGAAGGCTCTTCAGATAGAGTCTGGCTTTTTATACATGCTTCTGTGGTTAATCCAGTTTTAGTCTATGAGACTGATCAAATTCTCACCTGCAGTTTTTTAGAATCAGGACGGAGGATGTTTTGCTCTGTTGTGTATGCACACAATAATTACATTGACAGGAGGCGGCTATGGGATTGCATTCAGGAAATGGAAAGCTTAATTGTTGATCCATGGACCATAGTTGGTGACTTTAATTCAATTTTGCATGCTGATGAGAAGCTTAGACCAGTTGTTAATACCACCTCCATGGTTGAGTTTCGTGCTTGTATTGAGGGGGCATCTCTGACTGAGGTCAATCTTGTTGGGGCCAAGTTTACATGGTATAGGCGCCATCTTTCTGGAATGAGGGCTAGCCGAATTGATAGAGCCTTTATCAATGAGGCATCTCTCCAAGCCTGGAAGTCCATTTCCTGTGTTACTTTGGCTAAGCATAATTCTGATCATCATCCTATTTTGGTGAGTCTTCTCAATATGGGAAGAAAGTATCCGATCCCGTTTCGTTTCAATAATGCATGGGTCACTCTACCAGAGTGCTCCAAAATTATTCAGGATACTTTGGGACCAAGGGCCTATGGGGTCAGCCCTCTTGTCTGCATTTCAAAATTCAGAATGGTCAAAATGAAACTGAAGGAATGGAGTAAGAACAGGTTCAGCTCAATGGATGCTGAAATTGATGGTCTTGAGGGCCTTTTACATGAATTGCTAGAGTCTATGACTAAAGACCACTTTGGCGGGGATCCAAGAGAGGAATCTGAAATTACCTCCAAGCTTGGGAGCCTCATCAAGCTTCGTGATAAAATCAGAAAAGACATCTTTAAAATTAGATGGCTTTCAGAGGGAGATAGGAATACAAGGTTCTTTCATACTCTTCACAGGGTCCGAAGGGCTAATAGGCCCCTTGCTATTCTCAAGGATGGGGATCGTGTTTTGGAGGAACGACAGGAGCTCTCAGATCATATTGTTTCCTTTTATAGGAATCTTTTCAATGGACCTCCAAAGAATGAAATGATAAGGGAGAATATCATCCCACATCTTGTTTCGGAGGAGGATAATATCGCCCTTACATCCTTGCCCATGGATTTTGAAATTAAAGAAGCTGTTTTTGCTCTCAAGAAGGATAGTTCACCAGGACAGGATGGATTTACTAACCATTTCTTTCAGACTTATTGGGAAACCATTCACGAAGGAGTTTGTCAGATTGTCCGCCATTTCTTGAAGGATGTGACTTTTCCCCAAGGATTCAATGCCCAGTTTATTGCTCTTATTCCAAAGGTTGAAAATGCGAGTGAGATCAGTCAGTTCAGGCCCGTTGCTCTTGTTAACACCATTTACAAGGTCATTACTAAAATATTTGCACACATGCTTGCCCGTGTCTCGGAGAAAATTATTTCTTGGAATCAATTTGGATTTGTAAGAGGGAGACACATACAGGACTGTTTGCTCACTGCCTTAGAGTGTGTCAATCTGCTTAGGAAATCAACCAGAAGAGGAAACATTGCTCTCAAACTGGACATCACCAAAGCCTTTGACACAATGGACTGGGGTTTTATTGACAGGGTGCTTAACAGATTTGGATTCAGTATGAAATTTACAGGGTGGCTCAGGATTTTTCTTGAGTCAGCACGCATATCCATTCTCATTAATGGATCTCCGGAGGGCTATTTCACTTGCTCCAGGGGGTGCGCCAAGGGGATCCCCTCTCAACCATTATTTTTTCTATAGCCTAAGACTATCTTTGTAAAGACCCGCAAATTTCAAGGAAATTTTTTTCTTAATTTTCTTTGGAATTTTACAAGAGCGCAGCTTCAGACGGCACCTGATTCCGAGGCCCGGTGTGCCCGGAATCAATTTCCGAAGTTTGGCTCGGGTACGTTCAGTGAACGGACGAGCGGGTTTTTCTATCTTTTGAACCGGTGCCCGGAATCGAATTCTGAGGGCACCGATGAAATCGCAGCGCCGGTATTTGCTTAGAAACGCCTCTTCCGGAGTTGCGTTTGCTCAGACGTGGTTTTTAAATTTCGCGGCTTAAGTCAGAAATAAAATAAAGTTTGTGCGACAACTTTATTTTATTTCACTTAAGCTGCTTGAAGCCACTTGAAGCCACTTAAGGGCGGCTTGAACTGAGTTGAACTGGATAGGATGCTATCCGGAAATATCCTACCCCCTTGGTAGGATATTTGTGAGGTGGGGCCCGCACGAGCCCCGCCGTTTCTTTCGCTAAGTAACGCACCCGCGAAAACCCGTCAAGGTAACTGAAAAGTCAACCGACGCGTTTTCGTAAATTCTTAACAGACCATTTAATTGGGCGGTTTATTTCGTGAATTAAATGGGCTGTTTCGCTCGTTGAATTAATTCAACGAACTGATGGGTCGTTACTTACGCTTTTGCGTTTGTTGGCATGTTTATAAAATAAGACCAACCTAAAAATCCTTTGAAAGGATTTGAGAGGATCTTGTTTCTTCATCTCCCCGCGAAGAACGCGAAGAACGCGAAGAACGCGAAGAACGCGAAGAACGCGAAGAACGCCGGCGACCGGAATTCGACGACGCACACCGAGATCTGCGACGTCGACGAGCTTTACCCGCGACGTTCTTCGGCGACGCCTCTTCTTCCGCAGCCGATCCTCGTTCGGCAACTAAGGTAAGAATCGGATCGTTAATTCTCCCTTTTTAATTTCAATAACAACGGATTTAAATTAATTAAATCCGTTTGTTCTTGATCCGGAGATTGGCGACGCGACGCCAGATACCGCGACGACGCGACGATCCCCCTTCTTCCGCGACGAGCAATCCCGCGACGATCCCTCGTTCGGCAACGACAGCTGCGAGGTAACGGTTGATTGGAATATTTTATTTTTCCTTTTCCGTGATTTTATTTCTTTTAAAATAAGGAACCGATCACGGAACAATTTTAAATTTATTTAAAATTGTTGATTGGTCGTTTCTTGTTTCTCCCGTTGTTTATGACTAACGCGGAGGGTGCGGGTCTAACGAACAAGACCCGGCAACCCTCCGCCGATCTTCCTTTTTGTGCGGATTTGGCGGACAACGACGAACCGCGCGGCAGGGGCGATCTGTTGATCCCGCAGTGGAGATCGGCCCCCGGGAGGAGCATCGGCGCAGACGGGAGGCAAAACGGGCCACCGGAGCAACTCCGGCGGCCCGCGGAAGGTGGCGGCGGCGGCGAACCGCCGGACCGCGTCCGCGGTCCGGCCACCCAGCACGCGGCCCGCGCGGGCCGCGTTTCTCCAAAGCCGCGGGTTTGACCCGCGGCGGCTCAAGCGGCCGCTCGGCCGAAGCCGAGCCGGCCGGTCCGGTCGGCCGGGCCGCGCCCAGGCCGGACCGGACCCGGCCTAGCCGGGTCGGACCGGGTCGGGCCGACCTGGTTCGGGCCGACCCGGTTCGGCCGACCCAGGGGGGGGTTCGGGCCGGGTCGCCCCGGGCCCAGGACCCCCGTTTCGGGCCCTCTTCGGTCTTTCGCCCATATCTTGGGCCTGGGACCTCCGATTGACGAACCGTCAGCGGCTACGCGATCCTTGGATCGAGACGGTCGTTTCGGTATATTATACTCAAGGTTTCGGAAGACTTTGGGTTCGGCCGGGTTGGTTCGTACACGAAACCAACTGGGCCCTCGGAGCGGAAACGCTCATAACTTGAGCTACGGACGTCCGAACGACGTACCGTCAGCTGTGGTAGTTTCCTCTAAGTGGGACGGAACTTTTGGCATACTCCGCCCGAGGATCGGATACAGGCGGAGTACGGTCGGGTTGGTTTTCCTCTAAAAACCAACCGGGCCCCTGGGACGAAAATGCCAATAACTCTCAGACCGGGCGTCCGATTGACGCGCCGTCTGTTGCGTTGAGATCCTGTTGTCGATACGGAACTTTTGGATACATCAACTTCGGACTACGTGTCAGTTGATGTATCAGCCTCTCGGCTCGTGGAGCGGACCCTCCTAAACGAGCTCGCTATGTGCGGGAACCCTAGCGCTGGCTGTGACTTCGACGGCAGAGCAGAGATCCTCCGTGGACTGCGACGACGGCAGAGCAGAGATCCTCCGTGGACTGCGACGACGGCAGAGCAGAGATCCTTCGTGGACTGCGGCGACGACAGAGCAGAGATCCTTAGTGGACTGCGTCGACTACTGCACTCAGCGATCCTACGTGGATCAGTGCTACAGGTTCTGTGTGAGCCCGATCCTATGTGGGTCCTTACTACCGGTTCTGTGTGAGCCACTGCCTACAGGTTCTGTGTGAGCCCGATCCTACGTGGGTCTTTTGCGGGGGTTAGTACCTATCGATCCTTCATGGGTCCGACGGCTTAGATGGATCAGTGATCATCTTTGACGTTATCTGAAAAAGTATACCTGGTTGAGCTGAATCGTATGTTACTCTCCTTTGTGGATTGTGTTGAACTATCCTATGTGGATTTTACTGTTTACTCTCCTTTGTGGATTTGAGTCTTGCTTTCCTTTGTGGATTGAGTTGTTCTTGAGCTCGTGAGCAGAGCTAGAATTGAGGACTTAGGTATATGTATGGGCATATACCTAAGTCGAGTCAGATGTTACTTCGTGATTGCATCTTTCTTTTGTGCTATATCCTTTGTGGATTTCGGGAGACCTTCGGGGGTCTCGGGGTCCTTACTGAGTAGCTTGTACTCACCCCTGCACGGGCTATGCCCGCACCTTGTTGTGTTGGTTGCAGACGACGGACAGCGCTGATCACGGTTGGGGCGTGGAGCAGGACGGTACCTGGAGGTGGACCACTGGGCGGGACGTGCTCGGAGCGGACGTGGGACCCGAGGAGCCTGGAGGCTATCTGTACCCACCCTTCAGGTGGGATTGCCAGTGGACGACACGAGGCCGCCGTCTTTTCTTCAGTTGTTGTACTTTACTTTTCAGTTGTACTTTACAGTTGGGCTTGTATTTCCGGCCCCCTTTAATTTTCGGCACTTTACTTTCCGCTTGCTGACTCTGTGTGGTTGTTACTTATAAAGGCAATGCCTTCCCTGTTTACTGGGATTTTACGCCTTGGTGCTAGTCGCCAGCCCCTGGCCTATGGAAGGCGGGCTTGGGGTAGTCACGGCACGGGCCCCGAGGACGGGTCGTGACAAATTGGTATCAAAGGCGGTCGGTTCTACCGCAGACTCTGATCGTCCTTTCTTTCTATATGAAGCAATAGTGTTTAGTGTATTGAGTGTGGTTATCAGTTCAGGGAGCCCAGTGTTGGTGCGGCGGCCGACGTATCCGTACACCAGGACCCTGACTCCTGATTTCCGACTTAATGCATGAAAACATTGATTGCGTGTGTGTTTCGAGTTATCTTTGTGATTACTTGTGTCAGCTCACCGGGTATACTGATCTGCTTCATGAAAGTCTCAAGTTTTCCTTGTGATTACTTGTGCCAGCTCACCAGGTATACTGTTCTGACTGTGGTGCTCTTGTTCTCCATTTCAGGATGGCCCCGCGACGACAGCCAGCTAGGGTTCCGAGTGTAGGGCACGACGGCAGCCCACCGAGCGACGAGGCCTCGGTGCAGGGCCCTTTGCCAGCAGTGGCACCGGCGGTAGCTTTACCCGCCGAGCCACCGATGCTACCAGTACCAGACGCTGACGATGCACGTCGCCTCAGGGCACTGCATGAGTTTCAGAGCCAGCGACCGCCCAGGTTTCGCGGTGAGGCGGACCCCCAGGCCGCCGAGGACTGGCTAGAGGCGGTGGTACGGATCTTTAGGCTAGTGAGGACACCAGCGGATCTCATGGTGATTCTCGCAGCGAGCCTCCTGCAGGCGGCGGCAGGACGATGGTGGAGCCTGATGCTCCAGGTTCACGATGAGGCATCCTTGCTCTGGGCGGACTTCGAGAGCCTCTTCCGCTCTGAGTTCGTCCCGGCCACCCTCCGAGCGGTGCGCATCCAGGAGCTTCTCCAGCTGCGCCAGGGCAGCATGACGGTCGCTCAGTACGCGGCGAGGTTCACGGACCTATCTCGCTACTCGACCGACATGGTACGGGACCCCTTCTTCCGGGCCCGGACCTTCGAGCAGGGCTTGCGACAGGAGATTCGGGCGTCGCTGATCTCCCTCAGCATTCCGACCCAGGCGGGAGTGCTGGAGCGAGCCCTCCTGATCGAGAGCTTCCTGGCAGAGCCTTCTTCAGCGGCGAGACCTAGCGCAGGGCGGCAGGTAGCTGAGTCTTCGGCAGCAGGTAGCCGACGGATGACTCTCGGATCCAGGCAGACCAGACCCCCACGCAGACGGCCTCAGGACACCGGCTCAGCAGTGCAGGGCACACAGCGGAGTTCCAGCCTTCCGAGAGGCAGGCTGTGCTACTCCTGCGGCGGGCAGGGTCACATGGCTCGTGACTGCCCGACTCACCGATCAGAGGAGCAGCAGACGGTGGAGGGGCCACCCAGGCAGAGGCAGAGGGTCGACCGTGGCGGTCCGCAGGGAGGAGGCGGACGAGGCAGAGGAGCTGGCCGAGCAGCGGGTGGTGGGCGACGCTTCCAGGCTCTACCCCCACCACCACCAGGAGGGCCACCTCGACCACATGGAGCTGGCGGGCAGGGACAGGCCCAGCTCCAGGCAGTGGAGGCCTACGACCCCGACTTGCCAGAGATGATTCGAGGTACGATCTGTGTCTATTCCACCCTTGCTGCAGTACTTATAGACACAGGAGCGAGTCACTCTTTCATAGCCTCTGCCCTTGTTCGGAGCTCGGAGATTCCGACTGAGCCGTTGGCTCGATCCTTACGGCTAGAGACTCCTACGGGAGCAGACTCGACGATTACGCACTGGTGCCGGCAGTGTGAGCTTACTCTAGGAGGCGAGAGCTTCGGCTGAGATCTCCTTGTAGCGGCGTCGAGGCCTTACGACGTCATCTTGGGCATGGATTGGCTATCCACGGTTCATGCCCAGATCGACTGTTTTAGGCGCAAGGTGCGATGTGTTCGCACCGACGGGAGCAGGTTTACCTTCACCGGCGAGAAGGGAACCTTTGCAACACAGGATGGACTTCCGCGGAGGAGAGTGCAGCCCATCTCTCATCAGTTGGCTAGCCTCATCCTAGGAGCAGTGGACGTGCGGAGTCCGGCTTTTCCTGCAGTGGTGGACCAGTACGTGGACGTCCTTCCCGACGACGTTCCAGCGCTACCTCCTCGTAGAGAGGTAGACTTTTACATCGACTTGTACCCCGGGACAGCCCCGATATCTACTCCAGCATATCGGATGGCCCCCGCCGAGCTTCGGGAGCTGCGGGTACAGTTGGAGGACTTGCAGAGCAAGGGGTTTATCCGACCCAGTGTTTCACCCTGGGCTTCCCCGATTTTGTTCGCCAAGAAGGCGGACGGGAGCTTGCGACTGTGTGTCGACTATCGTCGCCTGAACCAGGTGACAGTGAGGAACAAGTATCCGCTACCACGGATTGATGACCTCTTCGATCAGCTCAAGGGAGCGCGGTGGTTCTCGAAGATAGACCTCCGGTCAGGCTATCATCGGCTCAGAGTTCGAGACGAGGACGTGCAGAAGACGGCCTTCAGGTGTCGGTATGGCCATTATGAGTTCTTGGTTATGCCATTCGGCGTAACCAATGCTCCAGCAGTGTTCATGAGCCTCATGAACAGGATCTTCCAGCCATACCTCGACCGATTTGTCGTGGTCTTCATTGACGACATTTTGGTATACTCGACGACTGAGGAGGAGCATGCCTACCACCTGCGAGTTGTGCTAGACACACTCCGAGAGCACCAGCTTTATGGCAAGCTCTCAAAATGCCAGTTCTGGTTACGTGAGGTCCATTTCTTGGGGCACGTCATCTCTGAGGCGGGGGTTGCAGTGGATCCCGCGAAGATCGAGGCAGTGCTAGCTTGGGAGCCACCCAAGAGCGTGACAAATTGCGGCACCTCTGTCAGCTTTGACAAAGAAGGGGAAACCCTTCGTGTGGTCAGACAGATGTCAGCAGGGCTTCCAGGAGCTGAGGCAGAGATTGACCAGCGCACCTATCTTGAGGTTGCCTGAGGAGGGAGTTGGATACGTAGTTTACTGCGATGCATCAGGGAATGGACTCGGATGCGTCCTGATGCAGGAGCGGGCCGTGATCGCCTACGGATCACGTCAGTTGAGGCCGCATGAGCAGAACTACGCCACTCATGACCTGGAGTTAGCAGCAGCGGTCTTCGCTCTGAAGACGTGGCGACACTATCTGATGGGCGAGCGCTTCACAGTCTTTTCTGACCACCAGAGTCTCAGGTATATCTTCTCTCAGAAGGACCTGAACCTGAGACAGCGGAGATGGCTTGAGTTCCTCCAGGACTATGACTTTGAGATAGTCTATACTCCTGGGAAGGGGAACGTGGTAGCCGATGCCCTCAGCAGGAGGACGGGCATTCAACTACTTGAGGAGGCGACGGAGCAGCTAGCCTCCTTACAGATATCCTTCGTGGATAGAGACGGAGCAGCCTTTCTTCAGTCTCTCACAGTCTCTCCTCCACTTCTACAGCGGGTCAGAGAGGCTCAGCGTGAGGACGCTGACTGTGAGACCCGGCGTGCACTGATATCCTCAGGTCAGGCGCCTGATGGCTTCTCCCTTGGAGCAGAGCACGACATCCTTTTCAGAGGACGTACCTTCGTACCAGTCGCTTTGCGAGAGGAGGTGCTGAGAGAGTTTCACACTTCTCCCTTGGCGGTACATCCTGGAGTGGCGAAGATGTACCAGGATCTCAGGCGACAGCACTGGTGGCCGGGCATGAAGAAAGCTGTGGCAGAGTTCGTTTCACGATGCCTCACCTGCCAGCAGGTGAAGGCAGAGCATCAGGTACCAGCAGGCTTGGTACAACCCTTGGAGGTCCCGGAGTGGAAGTGGGATGGCATATCTATGGATTTCGTGACTGGACTTCCACGCACTTCCAGAGGTCACGACTCCATTTGGGTGATTGTCGACCGACTCACCAAGTCGGCACACTTCTTACCCATCAGAGAGCAGGGCTCAGTGGAGAGCTTGGGACGTCTTTACGTCCAGGAGATCGTACGGCTTCACGGTGTGCCATCGTCTATCGTCTCCGATCGAGATGCTCGTTTCACTTCCCGGCTTTGGAAGGGGTTGCAGGGGGCGTTCGGGACGCGGCTCCATCTGAGCACAGCCTTCCACTCTCAGACGGACGGTCAGACGGAGAGGACCATACAGACACTCGAGGACATGCTCCGTGCATGTGTTCTCGACTTTGGTCGCAGCTGGGAGGACCACCTACCCTTGGTGGAGTTCGCGTACAACAACAGCTACCACTCCACCATCGGGATGACACCATACGAGGCGTTGTACGGCAGACCCTGCAGATCACCGTTGTGCTGGACAGACCCTGGGGAGTCAGCACTCGTGGGACCAGAGATGGTCCGAGCCACGACAGAGAAGGTCCAGATCATCCAGGAGAGGATGAGGACAGCTCAGAGCCGGCAGAAGTCATATGCTGACAGGAGGCGGAGGCCACTAGAGTTCGAGGATGGCGACCACGTCTTTTTGCGTGTCTCACCTCGACGTGGTTTACGGAGATTTGGCCGAGGCGGCAAGTTGTCCCCACGCTTCATCGGGCCTTTCCAGGTCCTCAGCAGGATAGGAGAGGTGGCTTATCGCCTGGCTCTACCACCTCAGTTGCACCGGGTGCACGACGTCTTCCACGTGTCTCAGCTGAGGAGATACGTGCACGACCCGACGCACATCATCGACTTTGGGGAGCTGGACGTGGACGATGGGGCGACTTTTGCGGAGGTCCCAGTGGAGATCGAGGATCGACAGGAGCGGGTCCTACGTGGGCGGTCGATTCCTCTTGTGCGCGTCAGATGGCAGCACGAGAACCTCCAGGAGAGCACTTGGGAGCGGGAGGCTCAGATGCGTGCTCAGTACCCCCATTTGTTCCCCTAGTTTTTGATGTAACTTTACGGGGACGTAAAGCCCTGAGGTGGGAGTAATGTAAAGACCCGCAAATTTCAAGGAATTTTTTTTCTTAATTTTCTTTGGAATTTTACAAGAGCGCAGCTTCAGACGGCACCTGATTCCGAGGCCCGGTGTGCCCGGAATCAATTTCCGAAGTTTGGCTCGGGTACGTTCAGTGAACGGACGAGCGGGTTTTTCTATCTTTTGAACCGGTGCCCGGAATCGAATTCTGAGGGCACCGATGAAATCGCAGCGCCGGTATTTGCTTAGAAACGCCTCTTCCGGAGTTGCGTTTGCTCAGACGTGGTTTTTAAATTTCGCGGCTTAAGTCAGAAATAAAATAAAGTTTGTGCGACAACTTTATTTTATTTCACTTAAGCTGCTTGGAAGCCACTTGAAGCCACTTAAGGGCGGCTTGAACTGAGTTGAACTGGATAGGATGCTATCCGGAAATATCCTACCCCCTTGGTAGGATATTTGTGAGGTGGGGCCCGCACGAGCCCCGCCGTTTCTTTCGCTAAGTAACGCACCCGCGAAAACCCGTCAAGGTAACTGAAAAGTCAACCGACGCGTTTTCGTAAATTCTTAACAGACCATTTAATTGGGCGGTTTATTTCGTGAATTAAATGGGCTGTTTCGCTCGTTGAATTAATTCAACGAACTGATGGGTCGTTACTTACGCTTTTGCGTTTGTTGGCATGTTTATAAAATAAGACCAACCTAAAAATCCTTTGAAAGGATTTGAGAGGATCTTGTTTCTTCATCTCCCCGCGAAGAACGCGAAGAACGCGAAGAACGCGAAGAACGCGAAGAACGCGAAGAACGCGAAGAACGCCGGCGACCGGAATTCGACGACGCACACCGAGATCTGCGACGTCGACGAGCTTTACCCGCGACGTTCTTCGGCGACGCCTCTTCTTCCGCAGCCGATCCTCGTTCGGCAACTAAGGTAAGAATCGGATCGTTAATTCTCCCTTTTTAATTTCAATAACAACGGATTTAAATTAATTAAATCCGTTTGTTCTTGATCCGGAGATTGGCGACGCGACGCCAGATACCGCGACGACGCGACGATCCCCCTTCTTCCGCGACGAGCAATCCCGCGACGATCCCTCGTTCGGCAACGACAGCTGCGAGGTAAGGGTTGATTGGAATATTTTATTTTTCCTTTCCCGTGATTTTATTTCTTTTAAAATAAGGAACCGATCACGGAACAATTTTAAATTTATTTAAAATTGTTGATTGGTCGTTTCTTGTTTCTCCCGTTGTTTATGACTAACGCGGAGGGTGCGGGTCTAACGAACAAGACCCGGCAACCCTCCGCCGATCTTCCTTTTTGTGCGGATTTGGCGGACAACGACGAACCGCGCGGCAGGGGCGATCTGTTGATCCCGCAGTGGAGATCGGCCCCCGGGAGGAGCATCGGCGCAGACGGGAGGCAAAACGGGCCACCGGAGCAACTCCGGCGGCCCGCGGAAGGTGGCGGCGGCGCCGGCGACCGGAGGCGGCGGCGCCCGGCGCGCCGCCGGAGGAGTCCGCCGCGGCCGAGCCGCGGCGGCGGCGAACCGCCGGACCGCGTCCGCGGTCCGGCCACCCAGCACGCGGCCCGCGCGGGCCGCGTTTCTCCAAAGCCGCGGGTTTGACCCGCGGCGGCTCAAGCGGCCGCTCGGCCGAAGCCGAGCCGGCCGGTCCGGTCGGCCGGGCCGCGCCCAGGCCAGACCGGACCCGGCCTAGCCGGGTCGGACCGGGTCGGGCCGACCCGGTTCGGGCCGACCCAAGGGGGGGGGGGGGGGGGGGGTTCGGGCCGGGTCGCCCCGGGCCCAGGACCCCCGTTTCGGGCCCTCTTCGGTCTTTCGCCCATATCTTGGGCCTGGGACCTCCGATTGAAGAACCGTCAGCGGCTACGCGATCCTTGGATCGAGACGGTCGTTTCGGTATATTATACTCAAGGTTTCGGAAGACTTTGGGTTCGGCCGGGTTGGTTCGTACACGAAACCAACCGGGCCCTCGGAGCGGAAACGCTCATAACTTGAGCTACGGACGTCCGAACGACGTACCGTCAGCTGTGGTAGTTTCCTCTAAGTGGGACGGAACTTTTGGCATACTCCGCCCGAGGATCGGATACAGGCGGAGTACGGTCGGGTTGGTTTTCCTCTAAAAACCAACCGGGCCCCTGGGACGAAAATGCCAATAACTCTCAGACCGGGCGTCCGATTGACGCCCCGTCTGTTGCGTTGAGATCCTGTTGTCGATACGGAACTTTTGGATACATCAACTTCGGACTACGTGTCAGTTGATGTATCAGCCTCTCGGCTCGTGGAGCGGACCCTCCTAAACGAGCTCGCTATGTGCGGGAACCCTAGCGCTGACTGTGACTTCGACGGCAGAGCATAGATCCTCCGTGGACTGCGACGACGGCAGAGCAGAGATCCTCCGTGGACTGCGACGACGGCAGAGCAGAGATCCTTCGTGGACTGCGGCGACGACAGAGCAGAGATCCTCAGTGGACTGCGTCGACTACTGCACTCAGCGATCCTACGTGGATCAGTGCTACAGGTTCTGTGTGAGCCCGATCCTATGTGGGTCCTTACTACCGGTTCTGTGTGAGCCACTGCCTACAGGTTCTGTGTGAGCCCGATCCTACGTGGGTCTTTTGCGGGGGTTAGTACCTATCGATCCTTCGTGGGTCCGACGACTTAGATGGATCAGTGATCATCTTTGACGTCATCTGAAAAAGTATACCTGGTTGAGCTGAATCGTATGTTACTCTCCTTTGTGGATTGTGTTGAACTATCCTATGTGGATTTTACTGTTTACTCTCCTTTGTGGATTTGAGTCTTGCTTTCCTTTGTGGATTGAGTTGTTCTTGAGCTCGTGAGCAGAGCTAGAATTGGGGACTTAGGTATATGTATGGGCATATACCTAAGTCGAGTCAGATGTTACTTCGTGATTGCATCTTTCTTTTGTGCTATATCCTTTGTGGATTTCGGGAGACCTTCGGGGGTCTCGGGGTCCTTACTGAGTAGCTTGTACTCACCCCTGCACGGGCTATGCCCGCACCTTGTTGTGTTGGTTGCAGACGACGGACAGCGCTGATCACGGTTGGGGCGTGGAGCAGGACGGTACCTGGAGGTGGACCACTGGGCGGGACGTGCTCGGAGCGGACGTGGGACCCGAGGAGCCTGGAGGCTATCTGTACCCACCCTTCAGGTGGGATTGCCAGTGGACGACACGAGGCCGCCGTCTTTTCTTCAGTTGTTGTACTTTACTTTTCAGTTGTACTTTACAGTTGGGCTTGTATTTCCGGCCCCCTTTACTTTTCTGCACTTTACTTTCCGCTTGCTGACTCTGTGTGGTTGTTACTTATAAAGGCAATGCCTTCCCTGTTTACTGGGATTTTACGCCTTGGTGCTAGTCGCCAGCCCCTGGCCTATGGAAGGCGGGCTTGGGGTAGTCACGGCACGGGCCCCGAGGACGGGTCGTGACAATCTTAGCAGACTTGTCCTGGACATGGTGAACAAGGGAGAATTGTCAACCATGAGAGCCGCTCAAGGTATATCTGCTCCCTCCCATCTATTTTTTGCTGATGACATTGTCATTTTTACACAGGGAGAAAAAAGGAACCTCAACAATATTAAACAAGTTCTACAACATTATGAGGATGTTTCTGGTCAAGTCATAAACTGGAGAAAATCATTTATCTACTTTGGTAAGGGCATTCCGGCTTCCAGGAAGATCTGTCTCATCAACAACATGGGAATTAAAGAGGGCACTCTGCCTTTTATCTATTTGGGTGTCCCAATGTTTTGGGGAAATCCCTGACACTCACATCTTTCAAATGATTTGGATAAAGTCAGAAAAACACTGGCATCTTGGAAAGGGAAGTCTCTATCAATGGCTGGGTGAATTTGTCTGGTGAAGCATGTCGTCGTCTCAAAGCTGGTTTATTCTTTTATGGTATATCTTTGGCCTATTTCTATTATTAGAAAGCTGAATACAATGCTGAAAAACTTTGTCTGGAGTGGAAATATTACGGAACGGAAGGTAATCTCTGCACCATGGAAAAAGTGCTGCTTGCCCTATAAGCTTGGAGGACTTGGAATCAAGAACTTGGAGGCCTTTAACCAATCGCTGCAAGCCAAATTTGTTTGGAAACTGATTAACAACAAATCTGCTGCCCTGGAATTTGTTAGAGACAGATTTATGGCAAAGCTTATTGCTGGAAAATTCAGATATGTTGAGTCTTCTATATGGCCTGGGATAAAATCTATCTTTCAGAAAATTATGGGTCACTCCAAATGGTTGGTAAGCAGGAACTCTTCCCTGAGGTTTTGGTATGATAATTGGACAGGGGAGCCTCTCATTAATCGTGTTAACCTGGAAGAAAGTGGAACTGTCAACAACATCACGATTAGGGAGCAGCTAGATAATATGGAAATGGTGGAAGATGACATTATCAATACGGTGGCTAATTATGATTTTGTTAATCAGGAGGATACTCTTATCTGGGAAGGCTCTCCCACAGGACTGCTTGATTCAAAAAGCTTCTACCATCATTTGATGAACGGTGACAAACAGTGGATTGGAAATTTGAACAAAAACTGGATGACGCCCTCTCGGTTTACGCTCCTATGGAGGTTGCCCCTCAACAAGTTACCAGTGGATGCCAATCTACAAAGGGTTGGCATTGCTTTATGCTCTCGATGTGCACTCTGCAAGCAACACAGAGAGGATGTTGATCATCTCTTTTTGAGTTGCAATGCTGCCTCTTCTTTATGGATGGCAGTGCAACAGATTTTCGGACTGCAATCTCCTCCTTTTGACTCTGTTCAAGCTCTTCTTTATGCCATGGTTAATGTTCAGCTTTCCAAGCAGGTGAAGTTACTTTTTCAGGTTGCATGTGCTGAACTTGTCCACTATATCTGGAGCTGCAGGAATTCTGCGGTACACAGCAGGTCCGGCTTCATGTTTGGTCGCGCGCTGGACATCATTCGTGTGGCAGTTCATGATGCGAACAATCTACACTCAAAAAAATGTAGAAATTCGATTGATGATTGGATGATCTTTAAGAGACTGAATATCGCTGGTAATTACCCGACCCCTCGTTATACCATGGAAGTTTTTTGGACACCGCCATTTGCAGGATGGTTAAAATGCAACATAGATGGAGCATCAAGGGGTAACCCAGGTCCCTCGGGATATGGTGTTATCTTCAGGGATGCGAATGGGGATGTCGTTGAATGCTTTTTTGGTCCTTGTGGTAACCTCACAGCCTTGGAAGCGGAGATGATTGGACTTATAATGACGGTTGATTGGGCAATACAAATGGATTGGAATTGTATATGGTTTGATTGTGACTCCACTACCCTCGTGCAAGCTGTTAGAGAGGACCAGAGGCATCTCTCATGGAAGCTGGCTGCTAAATGGGTGAACTGTCTTGACAAACTTCACTCTTTGAATCACTTCATCACCCACACTTTCAGGGAGGCGAACTATATTGCTGATGGGCTAGCCAACAAAGGAGTCAATGCGGAAAGCTGCACTCACTTGCACATTCTGCCTGATGATATGGCTCCTCTTTTACTCCGAGATAAATGTAAAATTCCTTCGTTTCGCCTTTTGTAATCTTTTTTATTTAATATAAGGGCCTCTGCGCTCATGTTTTTCTTAAAAAAACAAGCAAAAAGATAAGCGCCATACGAATTCCATCCTGCAGCTCGGCTTCGAATCAGTTCAAAAACTAGAACTCCAACCAGATAAGTCCTCGCAAAGCAACATGCTCCTTAGCTCGTGTCACCAATGGCCACCAAAGCTTTGCCTCAGATCCGCAAACCACTGGGAAATGGAAATAACGGTGAACCATCGAAGGTTAAACGGATTTTTTTTTGCAAGTTTAAAAAAAAAAAAAATTTGTAAAACATGATGGGTAAAAAGTTTTTTTAAATATACGTCATAAAGGCGGCATCTTAGATGCCGCCTTTCCCTTCAAACAGAAAAAAAAATATTTTTTTATTTTTTATTTTTTTTGTTTTGTTTTGTTTTGTATAAATATATATATATAAATAAAACAAAACAAAACAAAAAATAAAAATAAAATTTTCATCTGAATTTATCCGCTATTTAAAATACAGCTGTACTGCCATTATGACAGTCTGGATTCTGATATAAGCTCTCACTCAGAGCTCCCTTTTATAAGAGAGCTTACCCTGAAAATCATTCTGCATTTCCGATGTGTGATTCTGGTTCTTCCTTTCCTGCGCAGAACATTTTGCATTTCCAATGTGAGATTCTGTTTCAAGTACGTGACTTTGAAAGACTATAAAATACAAACTATAAGCCCAATATAAATGAAACTTAAAACATGGATTAAAAATATAAAAAATAGTTGAAAACAAAAATAATTTCGTAAAAAATGATGATAAAAAATAATTTATAAGGTTTCATTACCACCTACTTGAAACTTAAAAATGTTTTAAGTACGTGACTTTGAAAGCTTATAAAATATAAACTACAATAGCAATATAAATGAAACTTAATATATGGATTAAACATATAACAAATAGTTGAAAATAAAAATAATTTCATAAAAAATATTGATGGAAAATAATTTATAAATTTCCAAAAACACCTACATGAAACTTAAAAATGTTTCGAGCACGTGACTTTGAAAGCCTATAAAATATAAACTATATGACCAATATAAATGAAACTTAAAACATGGATTAAACATATAACAAATAGTTGAAAATAAAAATAATTTCGTAAAAAATATTCATGAAAAATAATTTATAAGCTTTCGAAACTACCTACTTGAAACTTAAAAATGATTCAAGTATGTTGCTATGAAATACTATAAAATCTAAATTATAAGACCGATATAATTTAAAGTTAAAACATGAATGAAACATATAATAAATTATTTAATTATTAAATTAATATTATTAATAATTAATTATATAATAATTAATTAGTTAATTAGTAATATATTTATAAATTATATTTATTCATTATAATTAGTAATTAGTAATTATTGAAAATTATTATATAATAATTAATTAGTTAATTGGTAATATAATTATTAATTATATAATAGTTAATTAGTTAATTAGTAATATAATTATAAATTAAAATTATTCATTATAATTATTAATTATAATTATTCATTATAATTATTAATTATAATTATTCATTATAATTACTAATTATAATTATTAATTATTAATCATTAATTATTAATTAGTTAATTAATAATATAATTATTAATTATTTAACTATTAATTGTATAATAAATAGTTAGTTAATTAGTAATTATTAATAATTAACTATATAATAAATAATTAGTTAATTAGTAATATAATTAGTAAATTAGTAATATAATTATTAATTATTTAATAATTAATTAGTTACTTAGTAATATAATTATTAATTATATAATAATTAATTAGTTAATTAGTAATATAATTATTAACTATATAATTTGTAATTAGTTAATTAGTATTTATTAATCATTAATTATATAATAACTAATTAGTTAATTAGTAATATAATTATTAATTATATAATAGTTAATTAGTTAATTTTTTGAGAAAGATAAAGTCGAGGCCCTTTTTATAATTAGTTAATTAGTAATATAATTTTAAATTATAATTATTCACAATAATTATTAATTAGTATTTAATAAAATTTATTATATAATAATTAATTAGTTATTTGGTAATATAATTATTAATTATATAATAGTTAATTTTGTTAATTTTTTGAGAAAGATAGAGTCAAGACCCTTTTTATAATTAGTTAATTAGTAATATAATTATAAATTATAATTATTCATTATAATTATTAGTTAGTATTTATTAAAAATTATTATATAATAATTTATCAGTTAATTGGTAATATAATTATTAATTATATAATAGCTAATTAGTTAATTAGTAATATAATCATTCATTATAATTATTAATTAGTAATTATTAAAAATTATTATATAATAATTAAGTAGTTAATTAGTAATATAATTAGTCATTATAATTATTCACTATAAATATTCATTATATCTATTAATTAATAATTATTAATTATTAATTAGTTAATTAATAATATAATTATCAATTATATAACTATTAATTGTATAATAATTAGTTAGTTAATTTTTAATTATTAATAATTAATTATATAACAATTAATTAGTTGATTAGTAATTATATTTGTTATTTACTAAAATAATTATTAATTATTTAATAATTAATTAGTTACTTAGTAATATAATTATTGATTACATAATAATTAATTAGTTAATTAGTAATATAATTATCAATTATATAATTTGAAGTTAGTTAATTAGAAATTATTAATCATTAATTATATAATAATTAATTAGTTAATTAGTAATATAATTATTAAATATATAATAGTTAATTAGTTAATTTTTTGAGATAGATAGAGTCGAGGTCCTTTTTACAATTAGTTAATTAGTAATATAATTATAAATTATGATTATTCATTATGATTATTAATTAGTATTTATTAAAAATTATTATATAATAATTAGTCAGTTAATTTGTAATATAATTATTAATATAATTATAAATTATAATTTTTCATTATAATTATTAAATTGTAATTATTAAAAGTCATTATATTACTAATTAATTGGTTAATTATTATATAATTAATTATTAATAATTTCTAATTAACTAATTAATTATTATATAATTAATTATTAATAATATTAATTTAATAATTAAATAATTTATTATATGTTTAATCCATGTTTTAACTTTAAATTATATTGGTCTTATAGTTTAGATTTTATAGTATTTCAAAGCCAAATACTTGAATCATTTTTAAGTTTCAAGTAGGTGGTTTCGAAAGCTTATAAATTATTTTTCATGAACATTTTTTATGAAATTATTTTTGTTTTCAACTATTTGTTATATGTTTAATCTATGTTTTAAGTTTCATTTATATCGGTCTTATAGTTTATATTTTATAGGTTTTCAAAGTCACGTGCTTGAAACATTTTTTAGTTTCATGTCGGTGTCTTTGAAAACTTATAAATTATTTTTCATCAACAATTTTTATGAAATTATTTTTATTTTCAACTATTTATTATATGATTAATCCATTTATTAAGTTTCATTTATATTGGTCTTGTAGTTTATATTTTATAAGTTTTCAAAGTAATGTACTTGAAACATTTTTAATTAAGTTTCAAGTAGGTTGTTTTGAAAGCTTATAAATTATTTTTTATCATTATTTTTTACAAAATTATTTTTGTTTTCAACTATTTTTTATATTTTTAATCGATATTTTAAGTTTCATTTATATTGGGCTCATAGTTTATATTTTATAGTCTTTCAAAGTCACGTACTTGAAACAGAATCCCACATCAGAAATGCAGAATGTTATACACAGGAAAGGGAGAACCAGAATCTCACATCGGAAATGCAGAATGATTTCCAGGGTAAGCTCTCTTATAAAAGGGAGCTCTGTGTGAGAGTTTCTGTCAGAATCCAGACTACTGTAGTAGCAGTACTGCTGGATTTTAAATAGCGGATAAATTATGCTGAAAATTTTATTTTTATTTTTAACCTAGTATGTTTTAAAAAAATATATTTTTTTTAAAAAAACTTACTTAAAAAAAACTCAAGGTTAAACCCTATTTTTTTTACTCTGGGTATTTTTGAGTCCCACATCAGAATACTTCTGCATGTATTCCTCTTTCTCAATCTATAAAAAAGGCCTCCGCCTCACCTTGAGGTAAGGTGGTTTCCCATTTTACATGGTATCACAGGGAACCTAATCCTGAGCTCTCCCTCTAAATATTTTTTTCCCTCCTGACTCTACCCTAAAGTGGCACCCCTCCTCTCGGGTCTGCCCTACGCGGCCACCCCCCCCCCCCCCCTCCTGGGTCTGCCCTGCACGACCACCCCCTTCCTCTTGGGTTTGCTGTCACGACCCGACCCTACCCGGGCTCGAGTCGCAACTACCCCAAGTCCGCCTCTATAGGCCAGGGGCTGGCGACCAGCGCCGAAGGCACAACAACTCGGGGAGGCCTTTTCCTAAGCACCTGTACACACACACGCAGCACACTCAATGCAAAAGTGCAGAGTAAAAGAAAGGACAAGCAGAGTAAAAAGAACAACTGCTATAAATAAACCACAATGTGCATCGACCTCTAAAAGTACAAAGTACAAGCTGAAGGTAACTGAAAAAGAAAAGGGAAAAACACGCGCTCAACCAGAAAAGGTGCCACAACCCGGCAACAGGTAAACAAAAGAAAAACAGCCGGAAGGGGTCCCCCACCTGGGACCTAACCACGACCACCGCACGCGGTCCAAGCTCCTGAACTCCTAAGCTCCACTGAAGTCACAACCAACCTGTCCGTCGTCTGCAAGGGCACACCAAGTGCGGGCAAAGCCCAAACAGGGGTGAGTATAAAAATACTCAGTAGGATACCCCGAAGGTTCGAGGGAGCAACAAAGGAGGTACCGAAGGGTGAGCAGTAGATCGAACAGGGAAAGTAAAGGAGTACAACAAGGAATGCAGTGAAGAGTACAGTAGAGAGTCCAGCTCAACCCAACAAGAGAAAGGAGGTAGACTCTTCCAGACACAAGGAGCTAGAAACGGTGAGAAGATGAACTTCTCGTTGAGTCTTCGCTACCTATAGCAGGAGAGTAGACTCGTCCAACTACGAGAAGCTAGACACGGAAAGCACGTGGCATACCCCGCACGTCTTCGCCTCCTCTGGAAGGAGAGTAGCCAAAACCCAAGGAGTGGGTACTGGAACAAGGTATATACATATACATATGCTCAACAAGAAGCCCGAACAAGGTCGTAAGGGGATCTCCATCCCGTAGCTCAGCCCAAGAAAAGTGAGTCGCCTACAATCCCAGAAGAAACACCATCGATGCCCAGCATCCCGCACGTCTGCCCCGAACCGCAAGCCAAGGGGCTCAATCACCGAATCTTGACACTATCTGCTTTGAGCGGCACTGAATCGCTCGCACAGTTTTAGATCACGTCACAATAACGCGTCTCGGTGGGGAAAGTGCCCCTCGTACTTGAGAGTTCTAGGGAAAGTCAAACCACACCTCGTCACTGCCCTGCAGTCGAGAGGTCTCCTCAAAGTCAAAGTCGTCACAACACTGACCCGTATAACCAAGGGTCCCGCTTCGGTAATCACGGAGGAAAGCCACAGACTAGCCTAGTAGAAAGGACTGAGTCTGGAATATCAACGGGTGTCCCACTGCCCAGCCCTGCTGGGGGGTAATTCATAACCAGATATCGGGTGACCCACTGCCCAGCCCTACTGGAGGGTAAACCCTACTACATCAACCGGCGACCCACTGCCCAGCCCCGTTGGAGGGTAGACCTTAATACATCATCAGGCGACCCACTGCCCAGCCTCGCTGGAGGGTATACCTTAATACATCATCAGGCGACCCACTGCCCAGCCTCGCTGGAGGGTAGACCTGGAATAAGTCGACAGGCGACCCACTGCCCAGCCTTACTGGAGGGTAGAACTGGAACTAAACGACGGGCGACCCACTGCCCAGCCCTGCTGGAGGGTAGACCCTAAGAGGTCGTCGGGTGACCCACTGCCCAGTCTCTGCTGGAGGGTAAACCCTAGAAGTCAGTGAGCAACCCACTGCCCAGCCCCGCTGGAGGGTAAAACTCAGAACTGCTCTGACCATCTCTACTGGAGGGTACAACACTAGCCAACCGAACACGTAGTGGGTATCGTGCAACCACCCAACTCCAGCACTACTCACCCAAAGGGGTTCAGCGCCTGTTCCATCACGGGGTGCCACTAGCACCGCTACTAGCCGATCCATCGAGAACGAAACCAGGGGGAGACAACTCAACCCTGCTCGTCAACAACCGAGCACAGAGCCGGGGAAAAACTTCACCCTGCTGGTCAAACAAACAAATAGAGGGACCCTCTACGTTGCGAGAGGTCAAAGTACGCAAAGCAGAGAAAGACACGCACATGGGGCCCACAAGACGTGTGGCCCCACGTCAACCCCAACTGAGTGCACAAACGTTCTCAGGTACAAACCACACGTACCTCCAAGCGCTCCCGTATACTCCCAGAGTATACCTCGTTCTAACCCAAAGGTTATCGCGCACACGGCACCCAACATCAACGTGAAAGCATGACGTAACAACTCCACCTCAAAGGCCCAGGCACGACCAACCACATATTGTGAATCATTTACATCACTTTCCCAAGAGTGCGCGACCACACGCCAAGGGTCCGCTACAAACAAGGTAGGGCGAACCACCACTGGAGCACCTTCCATGCTTCCACATTTAATAAGATCGCGTATAAGGATCCACATAACCAAACGGATCACACCGTTGTAATCCTCGCGGAAAAACACGCGAGATAGACTACTCACTCGCCTCAAACGGATATCCGACGGAAAAATCACCAACACCGCCTCACGCCCGAACGGCGTCCCGTGATCCCGAGCCTCAACCCCGAAAACAGACGAGCGCATCGCACCATTGCGATCCCCTCGAGAAAACACATCGAAAGCACTACTCACTTGAGTGCAACGGATATCCGGAGAAAAAGATACGTTCCGGCGCACCGCACATGAGCAGTGCTTCGTGGGACCCGCATCCCGGTCCTGAAACTCAACGAACGGATCGCACCGTTGCCATTGTCCCAGATTCGTCTGATGCTTCTGCCCCGGCACCAGATGACTTTCCCATTGCCCTCTGGAAAGGTACTCTCTCTTTCCAGAGTACTCCTTTATTTGTATCTTCATACAAGGGTCTGTCAGCTCTGGAGACAGTATCTATTCCTCATACATTTGGTGATGCAAAATCTCACCCAGGATGGCTAGCAGCAATGTGGGATGAATTACAGGATCTGAAAAAAACCATACTTGGGATCTTATCCCCCTTCCAGCAGAAAACAGGCGGTTGACAACAAATGGATTTACACAGTCAGGCTAAATCCCGATGGAACTCTCCATCGACTCAAAGCTCGCCTTGTGGCAAAGGGCTTCACACAGAATTATGGTATAAACTATTTTGATACCTTCTCTCCAGTTGCCAAGATGGCCTCCGTTCGGTTATTCATCTCTCTGACGGCTTATCATCATTGGCCTCTTTATCAACAGGATGTCAAGAATGTCTTCCTCCATGGATTTCTTGAGCAAGAGGTTTATCTGCCACAACCCCCCAGATTTTTTGCCTCTGGTGCCGAGTCTCAAGTATGTCGACTCCGCCGCTCTCTTTACGGCCTCAAGCAGTCTCCTCGTGCTTGGTTCGGCCGCTTCAGCACTATCGTCACTGACTTTGGGCTCTTTCGCAGCATGAAGAACCACACTGTGTTCTACAAGATGACCTCCGCTAGCTGCATCCTGTTAGTCGTTTATGTGGATGATATCATCATCATCGACTGCGACTCTTCTAGTATCACCCACCTCAAGGGGCATCTTCACCATCACTTCCACACTAAGGATTTCAGTCCCCTCACATACTTCCTAGGCATCGAGGTATCCTATTCTCTGGACATCATCTCCCTCTGCCAACAGAAATATGCGTTGGGTATTCTGCAGGATGTCGGGCTGACACATGCCACTGCTATGGACGCTCCTCTTGAGCCTGGGGAACGGTCTCTTTATGACTCCTCAGAACCGTATTCACACCCAGATCAGTACCGTCGACTGGTGGGCAAACTCAATTATCTCACCATGACTCGTCCCAACATTGCCTGCGCTGTTGGAAAAGTGAACCAATTTATGGAGCATCTGACCACCTCTCATTAGGATGATGTCCTCCGCAATGAGTTCGAGCAATAAATTTATTTTCTCGATGGTCAGATGGTACCATGATGGAGTTATATGTTGATGTTTCTACAGTACAACAACAACGTCCAATTGTACGAATACATAGACTTACAAGAGTGGTTGAAGAAGGTTCGTCCTAAGAAATTGAGGCTATTCTATATGATGTGGAAGCAGACAACCTAGATGATCTCCCATATATACATGTAAATACATCTTCCAATGAGGATTTTTGTATTGATGGAATAGACGGTGACAACAGTGCTGATGAGGAGGGAGCAACGGAAGTTAGTGAGGAAGTTTCTATAAATCCATTAGTTGTACAATAGCCTCGACCTATAATAAATCATCCACCACTTTTCACATCTTGGTCGGAAGCAATGACACGTGTGCCTGAATTTGACTGCAATGTTTTCACACCCACAACTGAGTTTCCAGGAGTTGTACCAGATAGGTTTAGTGATCCGGATAAAACCTTATATGTTGGAATTGATTTTCCAAGTAATGATGCATTAAAAAAACCCAATAAAGAGATTTCACATTGAGACACACTACAGATATATAGTTCAGGAATCAGACCCTAAAAAACACCTCATACGGTGAAGATGATTGTAGATTCTGTTTGAGAGTGATTCCTAACATTGCATTTGGAGGTTGGAGAATCTCAATAATTGAGGCTGCTCATACTTGCGTTCATCCAAACCTGACACAAGATCATACTACATTGAATATTGAATTTATGTCATCCATTTTCGTCGAGATGATTATGATATGTCAAGATGTTCTTATAGATCTTGTGCAAAAATGGATATAACAAACTTTTGGTTATAAGATTTCCTATAATAAAGCATAGATGGAAAAACAGAAGCCAATTTTGATGGTTTATGGTAATTGGGATGGATCGTATCGGGTGTTGCCGCAATTTCTAGTCATATTGAGACACAACAACCAAGTTGTCTTCCATATTTATATGAATAAACATTTTTCTCAAGATAACCGATTTGATCCATCTCGTGTTCAATTTCATCGGTTGTTCCGGGCATTCTTATTATGTATATTCACATTTCGTTTTAGCAAATAGTTCATACAGATTGATGGAACCTTTATATATGGAAAATATAAGGGCGTGTTGTTGATTGTGGAAACCCAAGATGACAATCGTTCACCTCTCCCACTTGGATTTTCCATTGTAGAGAAGGAAAACTACGAATCATGAAGTTGGTTTTTGGGATGTATCAGCAATCATTTCACCCCCACTCAGGGTGTTTGTTTGATATGTGATCGGCATGGGGCAATCAATGAGGCAATCAATGCGGACCTTGATACATGGAGACCCCCAAATGCACATCATCGGTACTGCATCAGACACATAGCTAGCAACGTGAAAAAAACATTCCATAACGAACCAATGAAGAAGGAAATCACGAGGCTTTGTATGCAATGTCTGTTATATTTCACTATTTCATCATAGAGATAAAATCAACTTGTGTGAAATATAATCACTTATGTGTAGCATATGAGCTGGATCAACAGAGGTTTGAAGAAAGTTTTGAACAAATCCATAAATCTAATCAAGAAGTATATGATTATATGATGCGAATTCCAAAAGAAAAATGAACATTGGCATATGACAGAGGGAAGAGGTATGGACACATGACCAAAAATATTGTGGAGCGCATCAATGATGTCTTTAAAGGGCTTCACAAATTACTGCCCTAGTTCAGGAGACATTTTATCGATGCGTGAAGTACTTCGTTGATAGACAAAAACTAGTCTTAGACGGGATTCAACAAGTGCTAAGGTACGAAAGACACTTTCAATGAGAAATTGAAAAGAACATTGAAGAAGTTTATGGTTATCATGTTTTCCTTTTCCGTCGAGAAGACTCTCGATTTGAAGTTCAAGAGCATTTGTACCCCATCACAAATAACATCGGTGAAAAAATGGTGGTATTACTGGAAGAGAGACAATGTCAATGTGGAAACTTTCAGGCCTTACTGTTTCCATGCGCACACGTCATCGCAACATGTGACTCTGTGAACATATCATGAGAAGCATATCTTGATCCATTGTACTGGCTGGACTCCATTGCTAACTTTTATGCTACACCATTGACTCCTATTGGGGAGTTTCAATTTTTTTAAATGCTTGAAGGTCAGCTAATAGTGATACTTGACATCAACAGGTTGCGTAAATGAGTGAGACCAAAGTCCAGTAGGATGCAGAATTAAATGGACTGGCCTCAAGAAAAAGGGAAAAGTTTGAGATGCATTATATGTCATCATGAAGGTCATAACCGGAAACAATGTCCTAACATCGCTGGATCTAGTTCACACTCTCAGCCACAATGATGTATTGTCTCTTATGTGATCCTATAATATTGTTAATTATATGGTGTTAATATAAGATCATTCGTTTTGTAGAATTGTCTGACATCGCTAAATAATTTTACTATAGAGGTGCTGCATGATGCTCCGCGTGGACGCTGGTATGATCACTCGTCTCTATTGGTTTCTGATGTTAGTAGGAGTTGTTGAATTTAATTTCTTATTATTTATCACTTTTGATGTTGTATTTTATAGGTGGAGTCATAAACACAACTTCGCCAGCATTACGACACACCATTTGGGTGCATACTGTCTCAAGTTGGACAGTCTCCTACCTAACAAGGTAAGTATATACAATCTATCATTGTCTAATAAATTTAATAATAGCATCAATTTTTGTTTTTAGTAAGGAACTTATTTGAAAAATCTCAATGTCATTTCAGATTTCATGGATGTCATACTGGGATTTATTAGACCAATTGGCAGCATACTGCACTGCTGGACTTCATGATGCTATGGGTTTAGTGTCATTCATTCACTTTCATATTATTGAATGACATCTTGATAGAGTCATGTGTCAGTTTGGCTGTTTTCAGTCGATTCCATTTCCGTCGAGACAGACACAAGAGATTCATGACTTGAAGCTGATAGGGAGACAAGATGAGGGGACTGGCACCGACGATGATGATGATTCCTTCTACAACACTAGTGAGAGAAGGATCAGGTGCATAGGAAGACATATAGTTGACACCTCCTCCCACTGACACACAAGCATAGTATGCGACGGTTGACGTTCCAGTGCTAGAGGATTAACCATCTCCAGGTCATCAGACGCCACCCCAGCACGGAACTCGACGATCTCGATATGGGTGTACCATTCGCAGACCACCACGTGGGATAAAATCTCCCCATAGACATTGATTGTACGCGTTCAGGTATATGTTTTATGTCTCTATTGAAATGAATAAATTGTTTTTACTATCAACCATTTTTACATGTTTAACCTGTGTTTCAATTTTCATTCATATTTTAGCCACAATTTATATTTTATAAGTTTTCAAAGTCGACTACTTGAAACATAGGAAAACTTATTAAATTTCAAATAGGTAACTTTAAAAGATTATAAAACATACACTATAAAAAAAATCTAAATAAAATTTAAAACATAACATAAATATCTAAAAATGTGTTGAAAATAAAAAGAATTTCATAAATATAATAAATAAATGAAAATGATAGGAGTGTAAAAAAAGATAATAAATACCATTTTAATGGTTTAAAATAATACTAAAATTTATTTTCAATAAAATATTGATGAAGTTGGAACATTATAGATTCAAACTAACCCTAGATATTGAACCCCGCTAAAATGAATACTTTCTAATCGAACTCCACTTTTTACTGGTATATTCTAATCTATAGAATAGACCGACATACAAAATCCAAAAAGGGAGTAATATAATATAATAATAGCCATGAATAGATTAAAAAAATATATCAAGCTAAGAGCACTTTCAGTACTATAGAAATGGTGGATGTATAAAAAATCTACAGTTCACATGTGCTTCAATCAAGTCGCGTGTTGCTTTCTTATGAATTTTATTGAAACAAATGAATTGAAAGATTGAAAGAAAACAATACAGTATGCATATAACAAAACAATAAATAAATAAATATATTTATAATGTATATATATTTATAATGTATATATTTATAATGAATAATAATATTATAGTTATGTAATGAATATCTATAAAAGGATAATGAAATACTTGCATGACTCGTCATCAACGTCACCATATCAAGAAAGGTATGGTTCCTCCTTTCACTGACACCATTCCACTATGGTGTATAAGGAGTAAGTTGGGAAAGGATCTCGCACTCCAATAAAAAGTCAATAAACTCTTTGTTAAGATACTCACCACATCGACTAGATCGAAGCTTCTTTATCTTCTCACTAATTTGATTCTCTACTTCATTCTTGAACTCTTTAAATTTCTCAAAAAATTATAACTTATACCTCGTCAAGTAGACATATTCATACCTATTTAATTAATCCGTAAAAGTTTTAAAGTAAGAATACCAACCTCTATATTCTATTGGAAAAGGTCTACACACATCAATTTGTAACAATTCTAGAAGCTCTATAGCCCTTTTACCTTGTCCACCAAATAGTGGCTTGGTTATTTTCCCTTGTAAACAAGTGTGACATTTTTCATGTAGTTTTAAGCTCAAAATAGTCTAAGTAACCATCTTCATAAAGATTTTCCATATGCTTATTGTTTACATAACCAAGATAGTTATGTCACAACTGGGTGTGAAATGAGTCATGCAAACGTAATTTGTTATCAATTTCCAATTCTTGGTTTTCATAATTTAATATATAAACACCATTATTGAGTTGTGATATACCATGACAAATGTTATTGTTATAAAAGATGAATTCTTTATCTTAGAACTTGAAAATAAATTTATCCATGTAAAGGAAAGAAACAGATATGATGTTCTTGGAAAAACTGGGAATATAATAACAGTTCTTTAAAACTAAAATAAGTCTAGTTAGAAATATGTGGTGGTGGGCTCCAATGGCTAGAGCATCCAACCTCCTTCCATTAGAAGCATGTTAATCCACCTCTCATGTGATCTTTCAAAATCTATTTGGTTTCTGTATTTGAATACAAATGTGAGCGCCACAAAAGTTTTGCTCAAAAACATATTTTCACTTTCAAATATTAATGAAATAATACTAAACAACATAAAACAGACACAATATATATATATATATATCATAATACACAAACCTATATATTTATAAATATTAAAACACATCTTTTTTGCTGAAATTCGGAAGGGGGTTTGCTGCCTTTCATACACATTATTTTAAAAAATAACCTACGCATATTTAAAAAAATCAGAAAACCCATAAAAAAACTCCTTCAAGATCCTCGATCATGTCGGGGCGGTAGCTTATCGCTTAGCGCTCCCTCCAGACCTCCCCCAAGTGCATGATGTGTTCCGTGCAACTGGAACATGATCTCTCATATGAGGAACAACCGGTGGAAATTATGGATCGAAGAGATAAGGTGTTGTGGAACAAGACCACTCAACTGGTCAAAGTTCTATGAAGGAATCATAAGTTCGAGGAAGCTACATGGGAACCTGAGGAATAAAATTTCGAGGAAGAATTTTTTTAAGGGTAGACTTTAATGACCCAAGATTTAGTGAAATATTCCTCCTTAAATGAATATTGTGTTCGGTAGCTTGTTCCACACGCAACATCAAACTTTAACAGACTCCAAAGAATTTTAATAAAATAGATATTGACCACTATAAAGTAGCCATTAAATAAGCAGGTTCAAACAATTGTAACCACATTATGAAATAAAGGTTCCTTTTAATACTATTTCAACCACTGCAGTTAAACAACTAATAAAATCTTTTTACACTTAAAATTTATTTTCTAAAATGCATATCTTTCAAGTAACATATATTTTTGGTATAAATAATATATTATCACTAATTTTAAAAGAATGGTTAATACACTTAAAAGGATGATTTCATATAAAAAAAGCTTTTCCACTATACTTCATTATTTTATTCAAAAAGTAAATTTATGAATTTTGGAATATGAATTTGACAAAATTAAATTCATTTTTTGACTTATAGCAGAAATTGATTTTTAGATGAATAGTCCAACATATTATTTTTATAAAAAATGTTACTTTTACAACATTACTTATATATAAGTATGACTTAAATTTATAAAATTCTATTCTAGACCACATATGTACTTTATAAGTGACTAATTTAAAAATATTGATTTTAATTTCCAAACTTATATTTGAAATTTAAGAACTTACATTATATTTTTCAAAAATTGTTTAAATACATTATACGCTTATTATTTTAAAATCGATTTCCATCACTTTTTGAAAATAAATATGTATCATATATGGAATTATAATGTCCAAATTATGCAATAAGTTTCATTTTATTTTAGGGTATAAAGGATGAGTTACCTTTGTAAAAAAAACTAGTTACTGTAATAGAAAACCTAAAAATGGGGTAACCTAATATGTAAAAGGCATAAATGTAAAAAACATGTTTCTAATTGAGTGGTTGAGGTGTGGCTCAATCAAAATTTATATCCACCTAATCATTGCCCATTTTTTGAGTAACTTGACATGTTTAACATGTGATCTCTTTATATTAAGTTGTTATAATTACAAAAACGTCATTCTCACATAAAAGAGGTCTCTCACCACCCCTTCAAGACCACTCAAAGAAATCATGTTTCACCTAAAACTCTGCTCATTCTCCTTTATAATCATATTCCCTTTCCTTGAACCTCTGGTCACAAGAGATTAGCTTAATACCTCAATTTCCAAGAAGTCTTTCAAGGGAAATCTCAAGTCCTCAACCTAAGTACTTTTTCCTGTAACTTATTTTCTTTTATTTCTTACTTTCCCAAATCCAATTTTCTAATTCCTATATAATGGGAATGCGTTAGTGTTCTTTGTATACTGAATTTTATTATGCTAAGGGAATAACTATTAACCACTTTCCCCCTTTTCTATTAAGAAAAACAAAACCATCATTCATGCATTGTGATGACTACTGCCTCCAAGAAACGACGACTTCCATTTTTTTCAACACTGCCTCTCTTCGCTGATTATAAGGGTGAAATTGAAGAATAAATGTGAAATATATAATATGATTATGGTTATGATTATGAATAGAAATTATAATCCACCTTTTTCCCCCTCATTCTTCGATAAATGAATAAGTAAACATCTTTTGTGCGGACTACCGTCTTCAGAAAGTAATGTATCTTGTTTTTTATCTAGTTTCTTATTTATCAAACTCTCTTAAAATTTGATTCATCATCTTAAAAGTTAGTAAATAATATCATTATGCTTTTGTAATAATGATATTATGCCAAAAGAAACCACTTTCATGATTGGGTCAGTCTAACCAGCTTTTTGAACAGTACTATAAAATAATATCATGGATGACTACGAGAACTTAATGTTTGATAATATATGATATAAATAAATAAATAATGATTTGATTTTGGTTCTTCAATGGTAACGTTAATATTAAACTCGTTAATTAAGATACCAACTTCTATTTGTTAAAAACCACTAAAACATGTTTATCATTGATTTTAAACCAAAACTCTCATAGAATGAGATTATAACATTATAAATAATTATAAAGCATCATTTTCAGTACCTTTTATGATATGGGAATGATATGCTTTGGAAGAACAAATAACACTGCGATTACGAAACTAGTTCAAAACGATCAAGATTACTCACACCTGATATCGAAAATGGATAAGAACTAACTAATAAACACAGACAATAATTATACATTAAGTTTATAAAAGGTTATATATATGAATAAGGTTCTGAAATAGGTGATTAATATGGTTATTTTTGTTATACCGGAGTTTAAAGCACTTTCGTGAAAGTCTAGAATAACATTAGAGGTTTTGGTAACTCAAACCTCTTCCTTTGAGATATATGATTTCTTATTGAATTTATTTCCAGTGTTCAATAAATTTTCCATTTTAAATGTCGCTCACTCTTATATCTCTAGGGGAAAAAGTTTTTAATTCAAATCCACTTCAAAGAATGGTTTTCTTTTCACTTGTTTTTAAGAAAACAATAGGTATTTTAAAAGAAATTTCTGACTGACTTTTACATCAATGATTACAAAATGTTTAAAAAAAGCTCTTTTTGTGATTTGGTTTTCATTTTCCTCTCTATCTTCAAAAAGATTAATCCCCGAAAAATTTATGTTTCAAGTCTCACCCTTCATTCTTCTTTCATTATGTGATTATTTTTGGGTGATCAAGTTTTCGTGATGGGAACCTATGAGCTGGAGGGAATTTGGTTAAGGTTTTTGTCTTTGTATGGGATTAGTTTGTTAGGGGGAATTGGGGAAATTTGTTAGAATTTGTTGGATGTGGGGTGAGTAGTCACTCCATGTGGCAGGGGGTTGTTATAAGAAAAGCAAGGGGGGTGAAGGAGGGGGAAGACAATATTCTGGGAAATCGACCATTGGGGTTGGACACAACATCGGCTTGGGCAGAAGTGCAAACTCCCTAAGTGTCTCCTCCAATCTTTCTCTTCTCTCGCATGTAGTTTCTGCACATATTACTCTTATTAAAAAGTAGTCATCCCCTATTCTTTATCAATTGGTCAGACTTGTCGTTGCCCCCTACTGTCAGAGCATCCCGTCGTTCCGTGTTTTCTCGGTATTGACAAAGGCACATACTGTTCTTTCTCTGCTATATCTGGTCTTGTAGAGTCGCATCCCCTGCATGTCACATCTTCCTCCGGCTGACTCCAAGTGCCGCGTCTCTCTGGCTCGTTCTCATTGTGAGGGGTGCACAATGCAGGTGGCTACGCCCGACTACCATCAGCTCTTCTCTCTCGAGCGGCCGCACGAACTGCCGTTGTGTTTCACCACTACGTCTGCAGCGTGCTGCAGACTTCCTCGACCGACTCACATCCCGCGCGACAACGTCTGGACCAAACCACTCTACCGAAGCCCAACCAATCAACGAACGAGCCACAGAAGACAATACTTTGCTTGGTGAAGGAGCCCCCATAGGCTCGCATTTTTCGATGCATTGAGATAAGGGTGATCCCAACTTTTTCTAACTGCTGAGTACTGTTAAAAAAAAAGACGTCCCTGATTTTTTTATTTTGGCCAACTTGGACGAGCATAGTGCAACGCTCAGACCAGCATTCCTATTCCACACTGCCTGCTCACAATCAGCTGCCCAAGCACTGCCAAATATCTAGATGGAAACTCGTAATCAAACTCACCAGAATGAAGTTGATCGATGGATTAGTCGACTCGAAGCTTTATTTGAAACCCGCTTCAAATAGTCTTAGACTCACGACATTGTTGAACTCACCAGGACAATTTCTGGCTTGGTTCACCGCCTGGACAAGACCCTACAGTCGGATGAGGCGCGTCCATCAATAATGACAACGAAGGTTTCTTCTTTGCACGCACAGTAGTCGGATAGACCCCCTGTGCTCAGCCAGGAAGTTGGTGTAGATGCAATCACTTTCCACACTAGCTCAGGGAAACAGTCTCCTTCTCAGTGAGTGGAGCTCCTGGTTTTCACTGGCACGAATCCATGAGGTTGGATCATGCGTGATGAGATGTTTTTTTTGTATTCAGAAAACCATTGAAGCTGATAAAATCGTCATGGCTCAGTTAAGTATGGAGGACATCATTATCCACTGGTTTACAATTTTGGTCGAGATGTACCTGACTTTAACATGGACGATGTTACCCTACCAACCCAAGCCCCAGTATGTCAGTTATTTCCTACATGGACTGAGCGACACCATTTGTAGTTGGGTTCACATTCACGACCCACCGACTCGATTGCACGCCATGCGCTTGGCTTGAAATGTGTAGCTCGCTATCACGAGAGGCGAGAGTTCTCAATTCCACGGTGGGGGTCCTGCAAATTCACTAAGGTCTACGAGTCTGAATAGTGGAATCCTCCAATTCGCTCGAGACCACACCAACCAGATATAATTTTCTCCAACCAACCAAATACGAAGAGGCCACCGGGAAGGGAGCTCCCCGCGAGCCTCTTACTCACGCACCCCCCTGACGGGCGAGGTGTTCGACACTTGATCACCCAGGAGTGGGAGGATCGACGCTGCAAGGGTATTTATTTTTGATGCGGTCAGCCCTATAAGCCCATGCACCAGTGTCTCGATCCACACTTGAGGGTGCTATTACTGGGAGAGGACGATGTTGGAAATGAAGAAGGGGCAGCAGAGTGGGGCCCTGAGGTAGCCTGCGATGAGGAACTCGTTCCCCACATCCAACCTTGTGGATAAGGCTATTTTCATGGAGAGGCGAGTGATAGGAAGCTATGAGTTAGAGAGAGTTTGGTTAAGGGGTATTTTTGACTTTCTATGGGGTTTGTTTGGGGGAATCGGTGGAATTTTTTAGAGTTTGTTGGAAGTGGGGTGAGTAGCCAGCTCCACGTGGTAGGGGTTGTTGTAAGAAGAAAGGGGGAGTGAGGGAGGTGGAAGAGAATATTCTAAGAAATTGGTCATTTGGCTTGGACGCGGCTTCAGTTTTGAAGTTTCTCCTCCATATCCTTCTCTTCTCCCACGTGTATTTTCTGCTCATATTACTCTTAATACAAAGTAGTCATCCCATGTTTTTTATCATTTCGACATCAATCGATTTATTTCACGTTGTTATACTATTTGGAAATGTTATGAAACCAGCATTTATTTACATGGAATCTTTATGCTATGAAAGGTGAATGATTTTCATTTGAAAGTCTTAGGAAACTCATTTTTAATTTCATGGGCTCTTTATAAAAAGTGAATGATTTTCATTTAAATGTTTTGTGTAACCCATTTTATTTTCACGGGTTCTTTATGATGTGACAAGTGAAAGATTTTTAAGTGGCACTCATAAATATGGATAATGACGGGTGGGGTATTATATCACCCTTCAATGCTTTGGTTAAAAGTTTAAATCTCAAAAGATATGCATATAGGATAGCACAATTTGGTTGTTCGCAAGCGTGGATGCAAGTGTGTGGCTCGAGAAGGTGATGTATACACGAGTACAATTAAGTTGTCTTGCAAACATGGATGAAAGATTTATGTTAAATGTTTTTAAGCCATGTTATGACTATTATGTTTCCTTGTTGATTTTTTTATGGTTTAAGTTCTTATGTCATGGCCTTTGAAGCTCACTTATGTTTTATGATTACGAATCATATGGTATGATATTTCTCTTATGCTCGTGTATTTTTTTAGGTTTATGAACTCAAACTTGATGAAATGTTTATTCACCTCTTACTGAGAATTTAAGTGTATCCCTTTCTTATGTTTTCATTCCCAGGGTTATGAGGATGAGTTTTCTAATGAGACGTTTATAAGATGATCTAGTATAGTGCACTTGAGAAGAAATTATCACAAGCATCGTAAAATAAACTGATTATGTAGCTAGTCTCCAAAGACACTAAAATTATCGATCCCAGATATGTTATTGTTATTTTTTATATGTAAGGTTTATATCATGTAAAATAAAGCATGTTTAGCTTGAGTCGCTATACACCATGTACCAATATCACCATGCACCCTAAGACACTAAACCTATCAACCCCAAATATGTTATTGTTATTTTTGAAATGTATGCTTATATCATGTAAAATAAAGCATGTTTAGCTTGGGTCGCTATACACCATGTACCAATACCACCATGCACCCTAAGCGAGAGCGAGGAAGAGGGAGTAGTCAGTCATCTGCTCTCAAAAACCTGAATGTTGGGGAACACACCCAAAACCCAAAACATTTGGGTGTTGATAAGGATGTCTAACGCGGGCAGGTTGCGTATAGAAATCACCAGGAAAATACAAGTATATATATAGCCACATACAAGCCCAACCTAAAAGGCTCCACTCCAATATAACACCATCACAACCCACAACCATCACAACACACCGCCACCGCTTCCAACTATCACACCACAAACCAGTTCATTCCCCACACAAAACAACCACAACATTCACAAGTTTTCGTTTAGTCTTTCCCTTACACCATTTCCAGATTTACCAATAACCAACCAATTCACGTTAATTATGTCATTTGGTTCCATATTTAATGGCAAACCATTCTCAAGCATTACCCATATTAGTTCCACCCACACCCATTTACCAATTCATCATTACCAGTTATATTCCGCTATTATCAGACAACTACAAAACAACCCAAACAAAAGGCCATGCTATCGTTCCTCGACAATCCCCAAATTCCCTCTAGCCAACCAAAACAAGCAACTGCAACCCCACTACACAACCCACAACAACCAACATCAACTGACCATTGCAAAACCAGCCCACAACACATCTCATGCTAACAAATCGAAGCCCCGCTACATAAACCACACCAACAGCCGAACACACACCAATACACGTACGTAACCAATTCCTCCCCCCACATTTGACCACAACCTTACCTCGCAACAACCACACAAGCACAGTGACAACAACTGACCAACAAAGGCCACACAATCACAACAAGCACATAACAACTAGTTTCAGCTGACAAACACTGTCGCAACCCTCTGTTTGCGAGCAACATCATTCCATTATCAATTTCCACACAACCGGTTCAATTACCATCTTTCATTGATTAGCCTTTTATGAAAGAGGATTCCAACAGACAAAACACAACATCAACATAAGGCTCAACAACAATAATGATTTTCAGCAATAGCAGCAACAAGTATCAACTACGACAGGAAAATCACAAGAGAAAGTAAACAAATGTGAAACACCCCTTTCCCATCTTTAAGTCTAATTCATTATCTTTATTAGGCAAGTTCATACTCCTCACCCAAAGAAAACAAGAGCATGCTAATCCCACAATTTACACAAAAGGAGATTTGAATCCCCTACCTCAAGCGGATCTTTCCGAATTGTTGCACGTAGACAAGGCAGGGATCCCATGATCGAGATGACATTAATGGAAACTTCAGCAACCTAGAGCATAACATCCATCATCAACCACTTGCCTCAGCCTCACACAATCCAACCATATCCCACATCCACAACCTTCTTGGAATGATGAACAGAGAGAAAGCTGAGAATAGGGGCTAAAAGACCTCCCAAAAACACACCCAGGTTGCCGAAGAGTCGAGAGTTGAAGGAAAGAAAGGTGAACCAATGGAATTCGAGGGAGTCCCCGAATTTATACCCAAGCTGGAAAAGTATAAGTTCATGAAAAAAGGGGAAAGACCACACTTCAATGTCTAGGTTTTCCACAAAACCACAGCGGAACCTAGTTCACTACGCTACAATGGTCGTAGCCAAAACTTTCCCCTGCAGGATTCATGCCACAGATCTCCCTCGGATCCGATAAAACAACAGAAGGACCACGACACAATGGTCCTGGCTAGGGGTGTAATCAAATCGAGCCAAGCCAGGTATCTTAGTACTCGAGCTCAAGTTTGAGCTAGGTACTTGAACACGGTGCTCGAGCTCGGCTCGGTACTCGATCGAGTATCAATTTTCTGGCTCGTCGAACTCGATTGAGCTACTCAATTAGGCTAACTTGGTTCGATTAGGATATTTTACCATAATTTTAATTATAAAATCTAGCTTGAATCTAAGATCGAACTCGAATTAGTACTCAAGATCGAAAGCTCAATCTCAAAATTAAATACATATATATTGAATAAAAATAATATATTGAAATATTATATTCTTGATTAGACTTTCAGGCTACTCAATTATGTTATTCTAATACTCGAACTCCGATCGAGTTACTACTCAAGTGGCTCGTGTTTGACTCGAAAAAAACTAGGTCGAATTTGAGTATTTGTCGAGCCAAGCTCGAGTAACTTGCGACCACTTGAGCTCGTTTACCACACTAGTCCTAGCCACACTATAGGATCCCAACCACGACGCAACACCACCAAAAAAGGCAAAACGACCCAAACCACTCTCCCAACCTCCATGCCACAGCGGGGAGTACCACGCCACAACTTGTGGCCTTCCCTTCACCCCGATAAACTCCTGGACCAACACCAAGACACAACCTGAGTGTGGTTCAAAGCGCACATATTCATTAGACAGAACCAGAGAATATAGAAAGAAATTAGATAACAAAGACTTTTGCGAAATCGCTGGGAGTCGCAAATGACAGAAACGAGAAAACGAAAGAAAGAAAAACAACAAGAACACAGCGATTTACGTGGTTCGAGAATAATCCTTATGTCCACGAGAGAGACAGGAATTTCACTATTCGGGAGCACAAAATTACAGAGGATTTTCGGTGGTAACCCTAGCCCGAAAATGGGCTATAAAACAATGGAGAAGACGATCACTGTTCGAAAAGTGAGTCCGCGTCGCTACAGTGAACGATGACCAGCTTTGTCAAAAGCGCTACAGTGGCTGCCGGTTGGAAGTCAAAAGTGCTACAGTCCAGTTGACCCCGAAGTCCACACTGCTACAGTGCCTATTGGTGTCGCTCGGTCAGCTCCGCTATAGTAGTCAGAGATATTACAGTGCCGAAAGTTGCGGGCCACAAGCATTCGGCCCAACCGGACCGGGCAACACTAATCCAACAAAGACTCCTCGGTGAAGCCTTGCACCGATCTGCGTCTCAACTCCAACCACGGATGTTAGGTCAGGATCTCCTCTAGGTCTGGTTAGAAGTGGTCAGCCTCTTGTTAGAATCAGCCTCAAAGGTTGTCTCTCAAATTTTAGGTTAGGAATCACCCGAAGTCCAGAATAACAGCGGCCTCCAAGGTTAAAAAAAATGGAAATGCCCCCAATGAATTCTCTTCTCCCTGTTTAAAGTGGTTGAGTTCCCTTTGACTTAAGTTCCTAACCCAACTGCTCAACCACTGTAAATATGTCCAACAGATTCTAAACAACAACTCCACGTGTCTTCTTTTATTCTGCCAACTCTCTGCATATGACTTTTAAACAGCTTACTCTCTTAAATAGCTCAACTGCACGTGAATCATAGTGAACGACATCCCACAGCTCATCTCAGTGTAGATCAGCTCCCATTTCTCACTAAACAGCCCTCAAAGCACCAACAGTTTGAATAAACTCCACCTAACACATATGCCATGCTCCAAGATTAAACAGCTGCCCAGTTGCACCACTCAGACAAAACGTCAAACATCTTTTAGGCAGTCCACTGCTTCAGCTTTGAATGAATCCACCAGCACTAACAACTTCGCACAAGAAATCCTGCAGCAAACCAAACAAGCAGCGAGAACAGCAAGTCTTCAGCTTTGAATGAATCCACCAGCACTAACAACTTCGCACAAGAAATCCTGCAGCGAACCAAACAAGCAGCCAGAACAACAAGTCTTCAGCTTTGAATGAATCCGCCAGCACTAGCAACTTCGCACAAGAAATCCTGCAGCAAACCAAACAAGCAGCGAGAACAACAAGTCACTAGCTCAGACGAGAAACCTCTAACACGAACCAGATTAGCACAAACTGACCTGATCGAACCCATAGCAAACTAGAACCTTTTAGCTTTGCAGCAGAACCCGACCGATGCAGAACAAGCGCAGCAACAAACTTCACACGATCTGACCAGAAAACCACCTACGAACTCAGCTCAACACAGCAATCTTCAGATGAAAAGATCAAACCAAAGCAGTGAAATCCCAAGCTCAGACCTCCTTCCAGAACTGGGTAAGAATCGTGGGAACAACACGCAAAAAGATAAGCGCCATACGAATTCCATCCTGCAGCTCGGCTTCAAATCAGTTCAAAAACTAAAACTCCAACCAGATAAGTCCTCGCAAAGCAACATGCTCCTTAGCACGTAGTAGCCACCAAATCTTTGCCTCAGATCCACACACCACTCGGAAATGAAAAGAACGGTAAACTTATCCCGAGCTCTCCCTCCTTTAGATATATTTTTTCCTCCCGACTCTGCCCTAAAGTGGCACCCCTCCCTATCTGCCCTACGCGGCCACCCCACTCCCTCTTGGGTCTGCCATACATGGCCCCTCCCATCCCAGCGGCCCCCATCCCTCTGGCGGCTCCCTCCCATCGCGGTTCCCAGCCCGCCTCCCGTCGCGGCGCCACTCGTCCAGGCGCCCTTGTCCTACCGCCCTCATCCAAGCGCCCTCGTCTAGGCGTGATCGGCCCATCATGCCCTCTTCGTGCTGCTCACTGCACGCGCCTCCAGCCGCTACAGATCCCTCCCGACGGTCCTCCTCCCAGCACGCGACGCTCTAGGCGGACTCCCCCGCCCCTCCGGCCTTGTTTCCCTCACGGACTTCCCCGCTGCTCCTCTGTCGTCGACGTCACCCTTCTCGGTCCTGCACCTCCTGCCTGCGACCCTCCGCCCCTCTGCAGACATCCTGCACCCTCCTAGCGGATCCCCTCTTGGGGAATCTCCCTCCCTGTCGGCCTCCCATCACGGCTCCCGACCTGCAGTCGCTCTCTCACACGGCGGCCCTCACCCGACGGAACGACGCCTCCGATCTGACGCCACTGCTTGGCCAGCTGCCTTTCCTGACGCTTCCCAGTCCGAACTTCATCCGGTCCGGGCCTCCAGCAGCTTCCCGACGACACCCGGCTCCCGCTCGATGCGTCTCCCAACTCCCGCGACCCCACTGCCCGACGCACCTCTTGTCGCCCTCCCGCACTCAGCCTCGCCTCCCGTGGTTGTCCACCCACGCAGCCGCAGCACCGCACGAGCTCCTCCTGTCGCCTGCCTGTACACTAGTTCGGCGCTACCAGGCCTGCCTCCCTGTGCTCCCAGCAGTGCTCTCGACTCACGACACCCTCCGTCGGCCTCCCACGGCCGTCGCGCACATTCCCCTTCATCCAGAACCCGGTACAAAACTACAGTCTCGATAGAAGAAATTGCTTGGATACAATATTATCGGGCGAGTGTGTCATCGTTCTCTTCTCCAGCCCACATTGCTCGGACTGACAACTCTACCACATATGTATCTCCACAACCCACAACATGGATGCTAGACTCTAGTGCATCGGAACATCTCACAGGGGACTCTGGTATGTTCACTACCTATCATCCATACACCGGTGCCTCTACAATTACTATTGCAAATGGATCAACAATCTCCATCATCGGATTTGGCACATGCCACTTGACCCCGACTATTCGCATGGATTCAGTTGCTCATATTCCTCACAGTCCCTTTAATTTTCTCTCAATCTGCAAACTCACCAAAGATTTAAATTGTGTCGCTACTTTTACTTCTTTTGGTGTTGTTTTCCAGGAGCAGACGACAAATCAGGAGTTTGGTCGAGGTCATCTTCAGAATGGGGTGTACATGTTCGATACCCCACCATATCTCTCTTGCTCATCTACCTCGGCCTGTGCTCTTGACCTACATTCCCGTCTTGGTCATCCACCGCCTTCCATCCTCCATAAAATCTGCCTCCAATTCAGTTCCCACCTATCATTCCATTGTGAATCCTATAAGTTTGCTAAACATCATCGGGTAACATATTCTCCTTGATAGGAACCACGTGTAGTGAATCATTTCGATCTTGTTCATACTGATGTATGGGGTCCTTGCAGGGTTCCAAGCCCGTACGGGTATAGCTATTATATCACCTTTATTGATGACTACTCCTGCATGACATGACTTTACATGCTTCGTGATCGGTCTGAAGTATTTCTTACCTTTCAGACCTTTTACAATGAAATTCAAACTCAATTCTCCACCTCCATCAAATGTCTCCGCTCCGAAAATGGACGAGAATATTTTTCTACTTCCTTTCAGCAGTTTCTCAAGGATCACAATATCATTCATCAGACATCCTGTCCTGATACACCTCGGCAGAATGGAGTGGCGGAACGAAAACATCGTCATATTCTGGAAACTGCTTCTGCCCTCCTATTCCACATACAGGTGCCACTCCGCTTTTGGACCGATGTCATCCTGACTGCAACCTACCTCTTAAACCGACTCCTTTCTTCTATCCTTCAGGGGGAGACTGCTTTTCGGACTCTATTCTCATCTCTCCCTCCTCACTCACTTCTACTCTATGTATTTGTATGTCTCTGTTATTTCCGTGACACTCATCCCGGCCTTTCCAAACTCTCTCCACCGCATCTTACTCAGATACTCACACACTCAGCACAGATACCGGTGCTTCTCTCCAGACCTACGATGTTATATCACCTCTACTAACGTCTCATTTGTTGAGAGTTCTCCATTCTCACTTCCCAATCCCCATCCAGATACAGACATCGATGATTGTCTTCCACTCATCATTCATCCTCCTCTGGTGTTGCCTCGTATTGCTCATCAGTTTGGTATGGTCTACTCCTATCGCCCATCGACTGTGCCCCCATCCAGGCCGAGGAGACCATTGTCCCATATTCGTCAGATGCTTCTGCCCCGACACGAGACGACTTGCCCATTGCCCTCCGGAAAGGTACTCGCTCTTGCCAGAGTACTCCTCTATTTGTATCTTCATACAGGGGTCTGTCATCTCTGGAGACAGTATCTATTCCTCGCACAATTGGTGATGCAAAATCTCACCTGGGATGGCTAACAGCAATACGGGATGAGTTGCAGGCTCTGGAAGAAAACCATACTTGAGATCTTGTCCCCCTTCCAGCAGACAAACATGCGGTTAACAGCAAATGGATTTACACAGTTAGGCTAAATCCCAATGACACTCTTCATCGACTCAAAGCATGCCTTGTGGCAAAGGGCTTCGCACAGGCTTACGATATTGACTATTTTGATACCTTCTCTCCAGTTGCCAAGATGACCTCAGTTCAGTTATTCATCTCTCTGGCGGCTCATCATTATTGGCCTCTTCATCAACTGGATGTCAAGAATGTCTTCCTCTATGGATTTCTTGAGGAAGAGGTTTATCTTCAATAGCCCCTAGATTTTGTGCCTCCAGCACCGAGTCTCAAGTCTGTCGACTCCGCCGCTCTCTTTACGGCCTCATGCAGTCTCCTTGGGCTTGGTTTGACCACTTCAGTACTGTCGTCACTGACTTTGGGATCTCTCTCAGCATGAAGGACCACACTGTGTTCTACAGGATGACCTTTGTAGGTCGCATCCTGTTGGTCGTTTATGTGGATGATATCATCATCATCGGTAGCGACTCTGATGGTATCACCCACCTCAAGGGGCATGTTCACCAGCACTTCCACACTAAGGATTTCAATCCTCTCACATACTTCTTAGGAATCAAGGTATCATATTCTCCGGACACCATCTCCCTCTACCAACAAAAATATGCGTTGGATATTCTGCAGGATGCTAGGATGACAGAGGCCACTGCTGTGGACACTCCTCTGGAGCCTGGGAAATGGTCTCTTTATGAATCCTCAGAACCGTATTCACACTCAGAGTAGTACCGTCGACTGGTGGGAAAACTCAATTATCTCACCATGACTCGTCCCGACATTGCCTGCGTTGTTGGCAAAGTGAACCAATTTATGGAGCATCTGACCACCTCTCATTGGGATGTTGTCCTATGCATCGCCAAATACATCAAGCGAGATCCTTCTCATGGAATTCTCAACTCCCATCATGCTCATCTAAATATTATGGCCCTTTTTGATGCTGATTATGCTGGTTGCCTTGCTACTCAGAGATCTACTTCTAGGTTTGCCGTATTCTTGGCAGGCAACCTCATCTCCTAGCGCAGCAAGAAACAGACGGTCGTCTCCCGCTCCAGTGCAGAATCCGAGTACTGTGCCATGTCCAACATCACCACAGAGATCATGTGGCTTCAACATCTCCTCCAGGAGCTTGGATTTCCTCTGCAGACATCCGTTCGCATCTGGTGTGACAATTTGGCAGCCACCATGATAGCTTTGAATCCTGTCTTCCATGAATGGACGAAACATATTGAGGTGGACTTACACTTTCTTTGCCACCACATGGAGCATGATCACGTCAGCTTTAGCCACATCCTGACGACGGACCATCTTACCAACATCTTCACCAAAGGCCTATCAGGGGCTCACCTATCCTCGCTCAGTTCCAAGCTGGGCATCCACAACATCTGTGGCCCAACTTGAGGGGGAGTGTGTCTGGTCTTGTATGATGTCATATTTCTTTTTGTGGGACTCATTGTCCAAGTTGGGCATGTCCATATTGAGGGGGAGTGTTAAATCCCATTTTTATTATTCTGGGTATTTTCGAGTCCCACATCGGAATACTCCTGTATGTATTATTCTTTTTCAATCTATAAAAGAAGGCCTCCGCCTCACCTTGAGGTAAGGCAATTTCCCATTTTACAGAAGGAAAGCAGTGCCTTCCACAAAAACCTTCTGATAGGGCACAAACTGCTACTGGAGTCTGGAAAGTTTATTCTAGAATGGGTAAAAGGGTCCCCGTAGGAGAATTCAGAGCATATGGTTATGAGGGGAAGGGGAGTAGGAGAGAAGGTAATTAGAGAAGAATATAGGCCTCAACCAGGTGGTTTGGGCAGGGGAGAAGAAGACTTCTCCTGTATTCACTTTTTCTGGGTTTTTTCTCTTCTCCTCATCCATATTGTGTTTCTCATACTGCCAGTTCATAATACATAGGGGAGTTCACTGGGTCGTGTGTCCTGTCAAATGGTCCGGCCATCCAAATACCCACCCCTGTTGGAGGAGGAAAATAGAGAGATGACACCAGGCATGTTTGAAAGGAATGGAGCAACAAATAGGGATGGTTGAGATGGCACTCTCAGAGCTGTCGTCGGTCGTGGGAGCATTAATTCAAGGACAACAGAAGTGGAAGCAAGAGGAAAGAGCGGGAAAAATTCCGAAAATATCTCACAAATTTGGTGTGTTGTTTGGAGAATATGCCCTAACAAGAAGAGGAGCAACCTTCGATGGCAACAAATATGACTGAGGCGCATTCAGGGGAGACTGGCGGAGCGAGGAAGCAGGGGTGGGATGCAGTTTTGGAAGCAGACACAACTAGTGTCAGAAATGACCAATCCTTGGTTGCGATATGGGTTGATCTACCCATGTTTGATGGGAGAGATTGAGAAGGATGGATAATGCGAGATGAACCATATTTTCAAATTAGACACCCAAAGAAACAAAAGTATCTCTTGCATAAGAAAGAATTGAAGGGATTACGGTCCACTGGTTCACCATGTTTAGAGAAGTCCTCCCTGAAGTGACTTGGACATCATTTAAAGAAGAATTGATGGAGCGATTTAGTGGCCAATAAATTCAAAATTCATAGCAGCACCTATAACAAAAGGGAACGATCCATGATTTTATTGAGCAGTTTGAATACCTGGCTTTGTTTCTGCCACACCAACCGGAGCAACAATATGTGGGATTGCTTCCTTCATGGGTTGCAAGAGGAGATTCACAGTTAAGTTCGAATACATAATCTGGAAAAGTGATTATAGACAATGAACCTGGCTCAACGTGTTGAACTGGTAGTAGGGGGGGGGGGCTTTCAGTTTCAAGGAGGGGTGACACGCACATCAAATGGACGTGAAGTGAGTGCATGGCAACAAACCCTATTTCCTGGTTTATAATAGAGAAATTGGACATCATTTCAACAAGATGAATAATTGGGGAGGGCTCTAGGAGGGGTTTCTCAGGAGGCACCAAAGTAGGCAACAAAAGGAGGGAGAGGGGTGATGAATCTGATATTTTCAATATATTTTATATGTATTTAAATGATTTAATCCCCACCTAATTGTCCTTTTATATGAAATTGCATTGTTTTTTGGATTTTAGAGATGTTTTGATTTTTTAAGTGAAAATTGCTTAATTTTGGAATTTTAACAGTTTTTACCACTTCTATATTTTGAGAATATATTTTTAAATAGTGATCCAATTGTCAAAATTCTTTTTTGTAGGAACCTTTAAAATGTGGGATTCATTTCTTCTAACTGGACCAAGATCTTAATCTACCATTTAGAGGAAAAAAAACATAAATTTATGGAAAAGGGATATGAAGACCCATATCTCCATTAAATACCAAGATTTAATTCAGTCCTAAAGATGGTCACTGGGAGGGTGAAAGTGTAGGAAGTTGAAAAGTCTCTTCGGACAGAAAAGGTTTACTTTAGTAATTAAGGTGTAACTTTTTATCCACGTGTCCAAAATTCCTGAAATTTTTGTAGGGAGAAACTTAAGACGCGTGCGAACAACATTTATGAAGGGACTTTGTGGAGATTCGGTCGGAAAGAGACCCAAAATTGATCCAACATTCAAAGGATAGAAATTGGATAGAACATTTTCCACCCCCTTTCACTATATATTCTCATCTCCACTTCATTTCAAATGATATTTAGATTGAAGGAGTGAGATTTCACTATATATTTTCATCTCCAATTCATTTAAAAGGATAGTTAGATTGAGGGAGAAGGCTATACTGAGGACGATATTCTGGAGAAGAGGAGTTCTAATGAAGTAATCAAGCCATGAAGGGCTAAACTCCAAGTGGCGATGGACAATAAAGATCCAAGGACTTATATTTTGAGTTTGTGCTTTTCTTTCTTGAATTCACTTAATTATAAATTATTAAGGACTAATGTTCTACTTATTAAAGTAGAGTGGTTATTCTCATTGTTTAAATTTCTTTGGCGAGGTCTCTCCATTGAGCACGATGTGTTTAATCTATTTTGGTTTCTCAGAGGTCTTCGGGTAATCAGATCGCTTTCATAAGGGGATGAACACCCATATTTGAGGTCTCAATATAGTATCTAGTTAAATTATGTCACAACCCTCCCTCCAAAGATACCCCTCCTGGACTGGAAATAAAGAAATGGAGATAATGACCCCCGAGTCCCGCCTTCAGCAGGCCCTGGGGTGGCGACCAACACCAAGGGTATTTAATATCACAAACATGGAAGGGTGTGTGTGTAGAATTGCTAATGGGAATGATGTGCTAGTGTGGAACAATCTGTGGTTGGCTGATCTTACTAACCCAAAAATCTCTTCACTTGTTGTTCCAAGCTTTGAGGATTTTAGGGCCTGAGAGCTCATTAACCCATCTCTTGATGATTGGCATTGGGACCAGATTCATTCATGGTTCAATGAAAGGGACCGCCATCTCATACCGAGCTTACCCCTTACCCCAGATATGGGTATTGATCAGTTATCTTGGAGTAGAGAGCCCTCTGGTGTCTTTTTGGTTCGGTCGGGTTATAAACTTCTGGTGGATGATGTCTCTTTTGGCCAACGTCTTGATTACTGGAATGATATTTAGAAGCTCAATGTTCCCCCCAAAGTAAGATTTTTTTGGTGATAGGCCAGTTCCAGAGCTCTCCTGACACATGACCTCCTTACACGAAGGCATCCTGCTATGGATGACATCTGCTCATTTTGTCAGCAGGAGGTGGAATCTTCGGTGCACGTAGCTCTCCTATGTAGGGCGGAAGAGGGTGTGTGGAAGGAATGTAAATCAAACTTTAAGGATTTTTTTCACCCTTCACAGGATTTGGCCCAAAATCTTCATCATTGGGTGCACTCCTTTGATCCGAGGCTGGTCGGGTTGATTTTCACCACCACCTGGATGGTCTGGATCAGAAGAAATGAGAGTATTTTTCAACATAAAGAGTCATAGGATCGCCCCTAGTTTCATAAGGCTTTGGTTTGGATGAATATTTGGGCTATAAATGAGGCTCCCCCAGTTGTGGGACACCCCCTTTGGGTTGCACCAGTGTGGACCCCCCATAAGGTTTTGTTAAAATCAATTCTGATTTTGTTATCTCCTCTGGGTCAAGGGTGGGGATCAGGATTATTGCTCGCTGGAATATTTCTCAAATTGTGGTGGCCCAATGTTTGGCTTTCCAAGTGAATTGGTAACCAACTATGGCAGAGGCGAGTGCTATTCCGCATGGCGTTTTATTGGCTTTCTCCAATGGTTGGGGAAAAGTTATGTTTGAAGCTAACTCCCTCCTGGTGATTAACGCTTTATCTAAGTGGCCTTATAGTCTCATTCTGAGGAAGATCTGGTCTTTATTGGATGTTTTTTCTTCTTTCAATTTCCTTTTCACTAAAAGTGGTAACTTTTCTGCCCACCATTTGGCAGGTTTTGGGATGAAATGGGGAGACCGTGTGTGGTATGATCATTTTCTTAACTGTATTTGTAATTCCCCTTCATGCGACCATTAATATATGTTCTCTTTTGTTTAAAAAAATGTAACTGATACAAAAGCAAGAGTCTCCAAAGTAAACCCCAAAAGAAAGAGCTAAGAAATGACACAACAACCGTCCCCAACGTCCGAGTTAGTACTGATCAGCACGGTCCACATAGTCCCCCTGGAAACCTGAAAATAGTTTTATATACGTAGGGTAACCATACAAGTATACCCTGTAGGGAAAAACCAAAGTCTCTCATGCAAAAGTGTAGAAGCATACTAACTCCCCTGTGAGAATATAGAAAAAACTAACAACACCTAACAAGGTATACTAGTCATCCCAACCTCACCAAGGAACACTTACCAAATAACACAAGTAAAGTAAAGTAATATAAGAAGCACATTGATGTTTTGGTTACCCCGCACCATTTCCCACTGGTTAACTGCTCATACCCCAAAGAAAAACATCCTGATGCTTCCACGCTCTTCCACAATCCCCACATCACAAATCTGCCTTCACACACCTAGGCCACTAAACACATCACATTCCACTAGCAAACACATGATCCATAAACCGCATCACATCTCACCCGCAGACACCTGGGTCTCATCCCGAAGACACCTGGGAAAGCACAACATATCACATCCCAAAGAATCGCCCATAAACACCTAGGCCTCACAACCACACCATAGTCTGCCCGAAAAGTCTTGGGATACCAATTCCTAGAAGAGGGAGCAGGGAAGATCCAATAACCAGTCATCCATCCTCCCACTGGAATGTTTGGGAAAGACACCCCCATGAAAATGGGGGTGTTTGGTACATAGTGCTCAATTAGTGTGGGGTGCATATATAAATCACAAGAAACTACAAGTATATGTATATAGGTATCAAACACTTAGCTCAACCTATGGGTTCTCAAGCAAACAACCAACCCATAACACTGCCACCTTTGTTGCCACCTCTAAATGCACGTAACGGGACGAATGGCGGTCACTTCCCAATTCGATAAAATAAAGTTTCTTAACACCCAAATTTTTTGATGTTAATACACATTTACTGGTTATTCCATCCCTACCCGGGAAACTAACAACCTCATCACACAACCAAGCCAAACAGAGGGAGAAAATCGTGATAAAACACCCCACTCCACACATCCTCCCAACTTAGCACCCAAGCCAACCACTGGCATTATCATTATTCAAATTCATATAGCTCTATCCTTCCTCTCAAGGAGAAAACCCCCAACACACCTCATCACAACCACACTCAGCAGACCCACTGTATAACAACACCACACTCAGTAACATAAACATAGCACAACCAAAAATTGCAGCCTCGCTGCCCAACCACTGCCTAGATGCAGTCTCACTGCATAACAAGTTCATACATTCCACAATCAACCAATATCTCAACCTTAGATTCCATTACACCACTCGTACCACCCCATACACACTGCCACACTCCCATCCATAGCACCACGCGACCAACACAAACACAAGTTCGAATAGAACCATACACAGCCCACAACCACACCAAACAACAAGGTGTATTTAGATTTAGCAACCCTCATTTTTTAATTCCACTTTGATAATTCAGGGGTGATCATAGAACAAGTTCAATCCTGGGAAATCCATTTAATTAATCAGATATATGTGATTAATCAAGTTTTCATGTTCAAAGCCATCCAACAGAAGGTTAACAACAAGTATTCATGAGTCGGGTGCGAAAAAAAAGACCACTAACGACCATGATTTTTAGAGGGCATACATCCAACACAATTCACAACATGGATCAAATATAACAAATAAAACAATGCAAGCATCATCACCATCTTCCCCATCCATCATTTAGTACTAAGGTAACAAAACTCATTATCATAACAAGACTGATTATCTTTATAATAGGTTAGATTATCTCCGTAATAGGATTTGACCGTAAACACAAAGAGACATTAGATTACCCACCCTTCATGATACACAATAAAGAAATACTAAGAGATCCCTACTTGGAACAATAGATGATCAGCAACTCCTTCGTACACCAAAAATAGGGGGTGCGTGAGAAGCAGAAAAGACTCCAAGGAAAACTGGATTCAAAGGTCACAACAAAACACACGACTCCATGAGGAGGATAGGTTCTAGGCACACAAAGAGAAAATGAAAACACACAAGAAAGAGAATATATAAACTTAGAAGAGTCAGATCCTATATGAATAGAAGAAAACAGTTTCAAAGTACTTAAAATTAGGATTGTGGTCAAGACCACATGCCTTGGCCATTTCAAAGTCTAGGGGGGCATTAGGACATTAAGGATATAATGAGTATCCTCAGATATGGTGGAAACGGCTTCAAAACGCTTAAACATGATAGGTAACTCATTTAACGTCATAGAGGGGCGAAACTAGAAAAACTGAGACAAACTAGAAATGAGTCACTGATGGGTGAGTCACCGAAAGTGAGTCACCGATGTGACCCACCGACGCGAGTCACCAACAGTGAGTCACTAACACAACCCATCGACACAACCCACCGATGTGACCTACAGACGCACGACCTACCGACACATGACCTATCGACGCCCCAACCTACCGACGCCCTAACCTACTGTTGGAAAACTGGTTTTTGACAAACTCTTTGAATGATTCATCGAGACTACCCAGACCACCTCAAACACATGATTTTCACAAAGGAATGAACTAGAGAGGTCCAAGCCATTACAATTTAGGTGTGTATTTTGAGGTCTTCAAGTATACATTGGGTGATTAAATTGGAAGACAGTGGTAGAAAATGATAAAGGAAGTGTACGAGGATCGAATCTTATCCATTGTTGCTACCTTTATCTCATATTTTTTCAGTCTGATTTGCTTCTGATTTCTAATCTCTAACGTAGATTTATAGTTTTAATTTGATTTTTTTATTTAACATTGTTTAACTTTTGTTCTAAATCCCCCCCAATTTTCTAACATTTAGCAACATTTTTTATCAAACTGACAGTTTGATAACTTAGCGTGCAACCTCCTCATGAGACAACCCATTCTGCTACATTTTTAAGGGAAATTATTGATTGGGGTATCATGACTAAAAACCTCAGCATCAATTTGACACTATTTCTGAGAGGTTGCCTAAGTTGATTTTTATTTAATTTCTATAATTTTAACCACTAATTTATACTCTTAAAAAAACCATGGATTTTTACAGTGACTACTATGCTTAGACCAATTATCAACAATATGAGTTATCAACAATATGAGGAGTCTAGTCATGATTTTTTTAAAATTTTAATTACAACAAAATTCTTTAATGATCCAAAAAATGATTTAATGGTTTAATAAAATATTCAAAAAATGAGCAAGCAAATGAAAATTCCAGCCATTGCTTTAAAAGAATTGAAAATTTTGAAATCTCAAATAGATGATAAAGAAAAGGAAAATATATTCCCACCCACTTTTGATAAGAATTGAAAATTTTGAAATCTCAAATAGATGATAAAGAAAATGAAAATCTTGTCCCAACCACTTTTAATATTGAAGAACTTTATGCGAGTGAGTTGAAAAATGATTTGGAATCTCCCGTTTCAAATTTAAATTAAGAAATTATCACGGATTCATCAATTGATGTGTCTTTAGGAAATAAAATGTCTTTGGAAAATTATTAAGCTTAATTTTTTGAAAATCAAAAACTTTTTATAAAACTTTGGCTAAAGAGGTTGAAACATGTGACCAATTCGTTATTTAAGAGAATTTGGAGAAACCTTAGTTGTTTCCTACTAAAACTAATGAGTGTGAACCATGTGATTTTGGAAATGCTGAAACCGACTTCAAAAAAATTGTTGATAATATGAAAGATGATCTCAGGAAAATTATTTCCAAGATAAAAAAATAAGGAAATTTCTTATGAAACATAGCTAGAGCCTGACCAAACATAGGGTGAAGTCTCAAATTCTAATCTACTTTTTCAGTTTATTTTGATAATAAATTTTTAATTCTTTCTTCCTGTGAAAATTTACTACTCATTTTTTTGAGTGGATTGATTTTTTAGATGAAGAGGTAAAGCCTGAAATTGAAGAAATAATGGTCTACCCAAACTAGGAGTCTACTGGTACACATGAGGATGGTGGTACCAAGATAATTTTCAAAGAAGAAATAATTTTTAAATATGAAATTGAAGATGAACCATGTCCTGAGATTAAAATTTAGAAACCACTGGAGGTTGTTTGTGAAGATGAAGTGTTGGGAAGTTGTACTTACAATTTGTTCTCACTTACACTGCATCATTGGAACATCAAATTCATGGAAGGAAACCTGAAAAAATCTATTTTTGAGAGTCTTATACAAGTTGTGTGAGTTTTGTTAGTTGAAGAAGACTGGAGAAAAATAATTTTGGTTGTTCATGAGGAAGAAACCACACCCTCCTTCAGATTGAGGATGATCACCTGGAACTGTCTGACTAGGGGCAGTGAAATCCTCACACCCACATGGGGGTTCATACCAAGTCTCTTTTCCCTTATCTTTCTTTTGTATTTTTATTTACTTGTTTTCAATAAAATTTTAATGCTTTGTTTTTGTTTTTTCATGTAGGTTTCTAAATTGCAATTTTTAGGAGGCAAGATGAAGGTCGTTGCTGCTCAGTAAAAACCAGTTTGTATCTTTCCTTTCCACTTGTTTTTGTCAGGTCTTATCTTCTTGATTTTCATTTCTCAATATAAAATATGAACAATGATTATGTTGTACAAAATAAGTGTGGGTAAGGGACATTCTGGGTAGATTAGGATTTTGTGTGTTTTCTTTTTAAATTTTGTTTTAAAAAAAACCTGTGAGCTTCAAAGTAATTACCATTTGTGAATTGAAAACCATTGTAAATGAAAAGAACAAACTTGTTCCATGAAACTAAACTTAAATTATTGCTGAAATATGTTGCGTTTCAGATTCAAATTGCAAAAATTCATGAAAAGACCATTGACTTCTGAATTCCATGTCATGAATGCTGTCCAAAATTGAAAATTAAACTCTCTTTATTCCATTGAGGAAATTTGTTTGTGATTGAAAACCCCTATTTCAAAAATTTAACTCTCTTTATCCTGGTCTGTCATATACATTCAACTCTTGTGAGCCCATATTATCCATGTATTGTCTGTCAGTTAGCCTCATTACAAGTCAGTTTCCCTGTCCAGCCTGCTATTTAAGTACATTGCATGATTTTAGTAAAGTTGTGGGGGAGATGACTTGTAGTGTGATACATCATGTGGGGATACTTTGGGTGGAAAATCAAATTCTTAAAAGATGTTCTTTTTACTAAAAATGTTATTCTACTAAAAGTTGTCTCTTTCTAGAACCTTCAAAAAAAGAGAGTTTCCTTTTTGAAGCTTTCAAAAAATGAAAGTTTTCTCTATCTAAAGTTTTAAAAAAAAAAGAGAAATGTAATTTTAATGCTAAAATATTAATGGTGTGGGATGACTATGATATTTTCAAAGATGCTTAGAGCAGAATTTCCTGCTAAGAAGAGTGAGAAGACAATACTTGAGTGAAAGTTAGAATCATGCATTTTTGCTTCAAAAAAAAGTAAAACTCCCCTTCCATGTGCATGGAAGAATGATTGAAAATCATAGTTTTCAATATCAGATCACGACGTGATGCGGTAGAGGTCCTTTAGTTGGATAGCGGCAACGCGGATCGCGTCACAACTACTTTTTTATCCAATCGCGGGGTAGTTAAAATATTTTAAATTATTTAATTTTACACATATATGTTGAAAAATTAAACACAAAACATAAAAAGTAAAAACACATTCAAATTCAAAATTAAAAACATTCATAAATTCATAATGCATCAAACACATGTCTCATCCAATTATTCATAAACAATAACCATGAGAACAATCAAATTTCAATCATCTTATTCATTTTCAATATCTTCTATTTCTTCTTCACCTTCACTTTCACTATCACCACTTTTATAAATCACCTCTTCATTTGTTTCTCCATCATCATCATCATATAATTCATGTTCATCATCATCTTCAATAATCATCCTTTTTTTTCTTTAAAGCTTGAACTTGAAGCATGGGTAGCTCCTCCATTTGTTTTCCTCCTTGTATAAAAGGTAGTTGTCACTTTGTTGTTGTTTTTAGTGGTTGTTAGAATCATTGAAATAGTACAGAGAAAAGCAGTGGATTCTAAGCATAGATGGGTAACAACAAAGGGAAGAAAGGAGAAGTCTGTTGTAGTGAGGAAGAAGGGGTGCCTGAAAAAAAACAGGTGTTCATAGCAATGACTGCATAAAGGAGGTGCACCTGTAAAAAGGGGTGTACTAGGGGGGGCATTTCTAATGGAGGAAATAGGATGGGTTAGGCAGATCCGAGTGGGTTTTGACTGCTTATGAGGCAAAAAAACACATTTCTTTGGTGCCAGAATAGGGCGCAACAACGATGACCAGGATTATAGTGGAAGCACAACGGATGAGATTGCAGGTGAGGCAGTGTGATAGTGTTCCACTCGCGATCCAACCACCTAAAACGATTGGGTGCCGCTCCACACCACGTAGACACGATCGTGGATGAGATTCCACATTTTGACAACTGATATGAACATAATGAAGAATTCAGAATTGAAGTTGTTGAAGATGTAAGATAAGTTGGGTGACAAAATTTTTAAGCTTGTGAATTTCATTGACATGAGTTTTGAATTTTCATTGGAAATTTATTTTGAATGCTCACTTGTCGAAGATTCTAAGTATTAAGTGGGTAGAAATTGATTGATCTGATATTTTCAATATGTTTTATATGTAGTTCAATGATTTAATTCCCACTAAATTGTTATTTTATGTGAAATTGCATTGTTTTTGGATTTTAGGGATGTTTTGAGCTTAAAATTGAAAATTGATTAATTATGGAATTTTAACAGTTTTTTATCACTTATGTATTTTGGGAATATCTTTTTAAACAGTGATCCAATTTTTGAAATTCCTTTTCTTACAGGAACCCTTGGCATGTGGGCTTCATTTCATACATCAACTTGAAAAATATTTTTTCATCCAAAATTGATTCTCCTTCAGTAAATGAAGAATAACTCAGCCCAGTAGTGTCCAAATGGGATGATTCCAGAAGGAAAAGACAAAGGATTTGAAGAAACATATCTTCATTAAATAACAAGATTTAATTTTGTCATTAAGATGGTCATTGGGTGTGTGAAAGTGAGGGAAGTTGAAGAGTCACTTCAGAAAAAATGCTTACTTTAGTAATTAGGGTATAACATTTTCCCCACGTGTCCAAATTGACTGAAATTTTGTAGGGTGAAATTTAAGACACGTGTGAACATTTATAAAGGGAATTTGTAGAGATTTGGATGTGAAGAGGCCCAAAATCGATCCAAAATTAGGGGGATAGAAACTGGGTAGAACATTTTCCACCCCATTTTCGCTATATATTATTGTTAGAAGATGCAGGCTCACATCAAAGTTGGGTATTATTACATATTTATTATTCATTATAAACAAACACCAAGTCCTCCCTTAGAGAGGCATCTTGAGTTTTGGGTTACTTTCTCCTCAATTATAACATGGTATCAAAGGATCCCTAACCCAAAAACCCTACCTCCTATATATCCTCTCTCAACCTAGGTTTTATTGGGATTTTCCCCATTAGGGGCAGCAGCCTCAGGCCCTTGGAGACCATCATAACAGTGCCTCCCCCTTATCTACTCTCTCCTCCCACTAATGTAAATTCTCATTTTATTGTTCCTGAGTAGAATTCATCCACTCTTTTCCCTTTACGCCAGAAAACTAATTGCCTCATCTTTCGCTTGAAGTATATGTCTAGGAAGAGATTGACACATTGAAAGATCCATAAACACCTTTATCTATACCTTTAGAACCACTTGAAATTCCCAATTTTTCCACATGAGTTCCGCCTGACCTCGAACAAGAATTTCTACTGTCGACTGTACTTTGAGAAATTGCTCATCATGTTTCTTCAATCTTTCATTTTGATGTAACATTTCAGCCACCTATGTATACATAATTTCCTACAATCCATCAATCATTATTTCCACCAATGTCACTCATGACTCTATCCTAGTGTCCATCCAACAATGACTACGTCAATACACTACTCAACAATGTTCCTCACTCAATCAGTGACTCACAATTTCAATAATGAAACTCCCTCTCTCAATCAGTGAATCTCTCTCAATGAAATCACCAATTGATAAGACTGTGAGAGAATGTTTAAGAAAATCAATTGTTTCACTTTATTATAAATGAAATATTAGTCGCTCCTGAAGGTTTATAAGAGGATAACTCCCCTGGGACTCGCTTTTGGGGGCCAAGGTTGTAGCCTCCTACAACAAATCTGTAACTGAAGACTCGATTCCCTCTCTCGAAAACAACTATATACCCACCCTCAAGCGCAATTACCACCCTACCCCTGCACCTAAGTAACTCAACCCGTCCTCCTAGAGTACATCTTAAGGGTACCCTTGTCCATAGGTAGGGGGTGTTAGGGATCGATGCCTTGTCAATATCTAGGCCTTGTCTTCTATTACCGAACACAAGGTGGGGAAGATTTGTCTTAAATGAAAGTGAAGGATCAAGTGTGAGGAATTCCTATTTTAGTTTTGATAGATAGTGGATCCACCCACAATTTCATATCTTCTAAGTTGATCACATTGTTGAGATTAAATATACATGAGACATGAAGAATGAGCATCAAGATGGGTGATGGGAACTGGTTGTGGTCTTAAGAAGTATTGGAAAAAACTGAGAATAGTAATGGGAAATTATGCTTGTTGGGTTGATTCTCACATCTTGAACATAGAGGGGTTGAATTTAATAGTGATAATTTCATGCTCACATCAAATTTATGAATTTATGTTAAAGAAAAATAAGACCAAATTTAAGGTGAAAATGGAATGGAAATAAACCTCTAATCTAGTGGTTGGTTTCTACTGTGCACTATAGGCCCATCTATATTCCATTTTTGCTCCTTGACAGATAGTGACACTGAATACAGACTCATAGGGATAGTGATTTGGCAAGTGAAATCTATGCCAAAGGAACTACAAACTTCAGTGAGGTGAGTGTGGGATGAGATGTTTTTATTTCTAGATTTAAAGAAAAAAAATAAAACACCAACATTTTTTTATTGAAAACACAAAAATTGTCTTATTGAAAGCAATAGTATCATAGGTTTGTTTCTTATGCAGTGCTAGTTTTAAAGTCCTAAGTCAGACTCTCCTATGAAACCATCCATGTGGATGACCCAAATGTTTTTAAGTGAAAACTATGTCCTATGGGATATAAAGAATCTAATAAAACACCCAAATCCCCTCACAGTTGATAAACTCCCTTCAAGACACCCCTTTACAGTTACAAAAAGCATGTTGTCCACTTATGGAATTGAGTCAGAATTGATGAATTTCCAATTTCCTTGAGGTGGAAACAATAGAGGAGGTTCCCTTAAAGGTCTATCATTAACCTTACAACATTATCCAACAATTTGGATCTTAAAATCATCACAAACCATGGTGCAACCAACTGAGTATTTCAAAATAATGTCTGAAAGAGATTTCCAAATTAGTTGGGAAAGGTGTTGGATGGGAACCGCATCATGCGAGGGGGTGGCAATGTGAACAAATGCGTTGGACGAGAATCGCGTCATACGGGTGGGAGTAGCCTGGAAGCCGCTTTGAGGGTAGGCTGAAAACCGTAACGGGAGGCGTGGCCGGAGCGGATGTAGAGGGGTCTTTGCTGTTGGAAAGTTGCACGGACAGGGTGCAGACAGAGACATCACACATGGTAGTGATGCAACAGAGGATCAAATGGTGCAGGAGGGCCGTCGCGCACAGCGGGGAGGGGACATCGGGGAAGGAGGCACCGAAAGGGGGGAGATCCGCTAGACAAAACCTGGAGGGAGGAAAAAACAGAGAGGCCACCTGGGAAACAAGATCGGAGGGATGGTGGAAGAAAATAAACCGAGCCCTACATGGGGGGGGGGGGGCACCCCCCAAGGGGGAATTCTAGAAAAAACTAGGGAATGAAAAAAATGGATGGGAAGGTTCAGGATTAGGTTCCTTTTGATACCATGTAGAATGATAAAAAGAGGTACACCCGAATCCCCAAGGTCCTCTCTAAAGGAGGCATTGAGTTATTTTATAATGAATACTAAATACCACACCGGACCACAAGTCTGATGTGGGATGAAGACTCTAACACTCTTCAACAAGAGACGTTTGAAAAATAATTGGGTTCACACTTTCAATACAGGGAATATCACATTGAGAAGTTTCATAAAATTCAAATTCAAAGATTTTTTGTTAGATGTTTTCTTCCTTAAACCCGCCATCTTCAAACTCCATCCCATCACTCAACATTTTCTTGAAAAACAGAGCTTCTGCGAGGCCCCTTCCACCACGTACATGTCTCCCTAATGCGATGACCTCCCTTCCCATCGCCCCTCCCTACTCGACGACTCCCTTCTATCCCGAGCTCCTGCGCGATGACCTCCATTCCCATCACCCCTCCTTGTGCGACGTCTCCCTTCCATCCCGAGCCCCTGCGTGACAACCTCTCTTCATGTCGCCCCTCCCTGTGTGACCGCACACCTCCCCATCGCCCCTTCCGGTGCAACCTCACCCCTCCCCACCACCCTTCTCTATGTGACACAACCCCCAGTCACTCATCCATCCCTATGCACTAACCCCACCACCCAACACCTCTCCCTTCTCTCATGAAACGCCCCAAACATGCCCCAAACAACACAGTCTCACCCCTCCACCATCCCTTACACTCCTTCCATGACATAATTGATACCCTAATGCTCCATCCATGCACTTTAAACACATAATTGATACCTGTATGCTCCGCCCGTGCACTTTCAGCACATACTTTCTACCCACTATGGACTTTCAACGCTCTGTCCTTGTGTAACATGCATATTTAGCACTCTACCAACTGTGCATCTTCAGCAACTTGTTGTCGTGCATTTTTAGCGCACAATCTATGGCATCATCGAGCGCCACTATTAACCATGGTGATATTCCAATGTTGTGTTTATCCCAATGGTCCACTTCATGGGTTCTTGACTCTAGTGACTCAAATCACATCACATGGGATGCAAATATTCTTCGGTCCTATGAATTGACCTCAACTGAAGGTAATATTATTGTGCTCGATGATCAAATAGTGCAGATTACTGGTTATGGGAGTTGTAAATTTATTCTTGGATTGACACTATCCATTGTTACCTTTGTTCCTAATTGTCCCTTTAATTTAATATCTATTAGTAAACTTACAACTAAATTATAGTGTCGGGTCATCTTCTCACATGCTTTGGTTATATTTCAAGAGCATTCAACGACTCGGGTGCTTGGTAATGGACGTCTTCAGGGTGGTGTGTATGTTCTTGACTCGGCCCCAGCTCTTGCATGTCCTACGACCTCTGATCATGTCCTACAGCTTCACTATCTCCTTGGTCATCCACCTACCCCCATAATTCAGAAACTTTTTCTGGACTTAGGTCCTCTTCTTCCTTTTGAATGTGAATCCTGTCACTACACAACGCATCATCGAGTCACTTATGTTCCTCTCAATTCCCCGTGCATCCAATCCTTTTCATTTGGTTTATTCTGATATCTGGGGCCCAATACTAGTCCATCTAAACTGATTTATCGATATTTCATTACTTTATTTGATGATTTTTTATGGATGACTTGGGTCTATTTGTTGAAAAATCATTCTGAAATTTTTACCGTGTTTTGCTCCTATTATCAAGAAATCACCACCTGATTTTCTGCTAAACTTCACTGTTTCCGTTCTGACAATGGTCATGGTTATTTATCTAGACCATTATAGTCTTTTCTAAATGAACAAGACATTATCCATCAGACTTCTTGTCCTGACACACCTCAACAAAACAGTGTTGTTAAACAAAAGAACCATAATTTGTTAGAAGTTTCTTGTGCACTTTTATTTCAGAAGAAAGTTTCAACCATTTTTTGGGAAAATTTCATTCTCACATACACCTATCTAATCAACATACTTCCCTCATATGTTCTTCACATGGGCACTCATTCATTATTTATTTCCAAAAACCCCTCATTCTCTACCCCTACACATTTTTGGAAATGTGTGTTATGCATAGTAGTCAATCTTGGACCACGGTGCGACGTGGCAGGGTCCTATAACAGGATAGCAGTGACACAGATCACATCGCCACTACTTTTTTATCCAATCGCGGATCAATTAATATAATTTAAATTATAAAATTCAACACATATATAAGATGAAAATTTAAAATATGATAAATTAAAATATGATAAATAAAATATAAAATAGAATAAAAATAAAATAGAATAAAAAATATGATAAATAAAGTATAAAACAGATTAAAAATACTAAAATATTTTTTTAAAGAGTCCCACATAATGGAAATTAACCAAAACACATAAAATAAGAAAAAAATAAATATCAAAATAAAAAATGGATGATAACAAAATAGATGGAGTGACATAAAAAAGAAATTAAAGCCTTATTAGATTGGTTGATAATGAGAAGAAACCCACTATAGTGAGGAGGAGGAAAAGAGAAGTCTGCACCCCACTGTAGTGAGGAGGAAGTGAGGCCTGAAGAAAAGGGTGTGCGCAACATCAAATGGAGGAAGAAGGTGCAGTTGAAAAAAAAAATGTGTGCAAAGCAGGGAGGGATTCATCGCAGCAGGAGGAGGGGGAAATAGAATGGGTAGGGAAGGGGCGTAGCAGGTTTGACCACTTATAGAAAAAAACACTTTTGTTTGGTGCCAGAACAGGTGCGACAATGATGGTAGGGATCACAGACATCACGCAACGACCGAAATCACAGGTGAGCATGATCGGGTTTTTCCTGCGATCCAATCGCTTGAAGCGGTTGGGTGATGATCCTCACCACATAGGAACGATCACAGCTACAATTCCGCATTTTGACAAGTATGGTGTTATGTTCACGATATTCACCACTCGATTACCAAGTTTGATGTGCGTGCTCTAAAATTCATCTTTCTTGGCTATTTCCGCACTCAGGGTAGATATCGATGCTTCTCTCCATATTTGTGTCATTATGTGGTCTTAGCTAATGTTTCCTTAAACGAATCATCAATTATTTCTATTCCTAAGTTCCCACTACCATATACTATTCTTGATTCTAAAGTTATTTTACCATATTCTCTTGATACACCATGTGAAGTCCTGTGTTTTTGAACCGGGATAAAATACGAAAGTTTTTGAACTTTTTCATTTACTGCACGGGTCGGTTTTAAAACCAAGTTTTGGGATGATGTTTCGTAAGTTAAGATAGTTTAAAGTGTTGATATTGTGCTTACGTAAAGGCTTGGGGAGTTTCTTGGGTGGCTCAATGGGTTTCAAGAGTATCAGACCAGGTAGTGACGTTCGTACATGTTTCACATGATTAGTCAAACCATTGTAATTAAACAGGTATCCAATCGCGAACGCACGGTTTGTTAGACCGTGTGAGTCAAACCATACAGTTTACCTAGTTTTGAGTTTCAGATTAAATTATTTAATTAAATTCCAGGTTAGAAAGGGATTTAATTAAATTCAAATGTTTTGAAATGGTGGTTTTATTTAACTAAATTCAAACTTAAGAGAAATTTAATTAATTGATGTGAAACGGGGGATTTTTTAATTAAATTGAGGTTGAAGAGAATTTAATTAAATGAAGTCTAAAAGGATAATTTAATTAATTAAATTATGTTAAGAAAATTTAATTAAATAATGATGAGATATAGAATATATTTAATTAAATTATAGTGAGAAAAATTTAATTAAATGGTGTTAAATGGGGGTTGGGGTTTATCAAAGAAGTGTAATATTAAATGGTAATAATAATAACATGATGGTTATTATTATTATTATTATTATTATTATTATTATTATTATATAAATTCTTATAATTAATTTGGGTTTTATTTCTTTTTTTAAGAGAAACTTAGGGAGGCACTCCCCCTTTTCCCCTTACGTGAAACATGAGGCGCGACCCCCCCCCCCATGGCTCTCACATGGTGCAACGCGATCCCCCCTTCTCCCAAATCATCTTATCATGCACGTCTCCTTTCAATCTCTTCATGAAAGTAATACATCTCGACAAGGTAAGGTCTTCTCCATGTGTTTCGTTATTCTCATCAGTCGTTTCAGCTCTCCGTCGCCCGGTCTCCATTAGGCCGAAACCCAAGAATCAGGTTTAATTCAGTTTCTTCTGATTCTACATGGTGTAGAAGATGTCATGAAACCCCCTTTGGTTTGTATTCTGACGAATTTCACCAAAGGAAAGGTGGTTCAACTAAATTTTTCTTCATCGTTATCAATTTTGGGTAAGTCTAAATAATTGTTAATTGATTTTTCACCCCTTGAATTAGGTGATTATGGTTTATTTGAGTTGCGGTTAATTAATTGGCTGTGTGTTGGTCCTTGACACACTAATTTTGGGTTTCAATTGTTGTTATAAGGTGTGGCGATAAATTTCAAGTGCACGTGCGCTTTTGTTGAGGTGCGTGTACGCGATTGGGCTACGATACGAGTTAGAAAGCGTTGACTCAACCAATTCTTTATGGTAGGGTCCTTAAATTTTATTAATTAATAAAACATAGTAGTTGTTTAATTACTGTTAATAAATTTGACTGCAAGTTCTTAATGGATTATTTATTGGTATAAAATGATTTTTTAGATTACAAATTCACATTTTTTTTGTAATAAAATCCCTCCAATTAAGGTTCACTGTCTTCAAGTTAAAAACATAACGATTAGACTGATATGTTCATTTAGCTTACTGATACGTGTTTTGCTATTGTCTCCCTTACATGTTGACACACACTGGTTAAGTGGTAATTATGAGTTTTGGGTGGGATAAGTTAAGATAATTAATTATGAATTAATGAGTATAATATATTGAGACAATTAATTGTGAATTAATAATGAGCTTTGAAATTGGAATTTAGATAATTAATCAGTGAATTAATTATGCGATATTGAAATGGTTGCCTTGAGATAATTAATTTTGTGGATTAATTATGTGACATTGAAATGGTTGCATTAAAGATAACTAATTTTTGAATTAATTATGTGATATTGAAGCGGTTTTCATGAGATAATTAATTTTGAGAATTAATTATGTGAATACTGAGACAATAAATTGTGAATTTGTTAGAGTCTGTATCCCACACCAGACTTATGATCCAATGTGGTCTTTATTATTAATTATAAAAGAACCTCAAGGGCTCCTTTAGAGAGTACCTTGGGGATTCAGGTCTACCTCTTTTTTTCATTCAACATGGTATTAGAGGGAAACTAATCCCGAGTCCTCCCTCCCATTTTATTTATTGTTTAGGGTTTCTGCCAATTCTCCCCTTGGGGGGGGGGGGGCTCTAGCCTGTTGGTCTCATTTTTTGCCTCCCCTCCGGCCTCATTTCCCAAACGGCCCTCCATCCTTCCTGACAGAAACCTACTGCTCGAGGCCCTCCCTCCCTCCCACACGTCGACCCTTGGTGGCCCTCCTGCATGCATCAGCGAGGCCGAACATGTCCTCCCTGGTCGTCACCCCCTAGGTCACAGCTCTTGGACCTATCGCACCTCCCATTCCCGATGGCGCCTCCCGATCGTGCCTCTCATCACGCCTCTCAATCCCAACGGGATCGGGCCGCTCCTCCTATGGAGGTTATCCCATGATGGCCTCCCCACTCACCCTTTGACATGACTTGTCCAGCCCGTTACCTTCATCCAACCTGAGGGCACCCTCCCACCTGTGGCCATCCTCCCGTGCGCGCCTTCACTATGCAAGATTCCCAACAGGCTTCCTCCCTCTCCACCAGCCTGCACGAGCTGTGACATCCTCTATGCGCGATGAACCAGGCATCCCTCTCTCTACTGAGCGCAGCCCAGTCTGATGATGGTCTCTCGTTCTACTCCGGCCTTCTGCAGAATCCCCGACAACCTCCTCTTGTGCACGCGACAGACTCCCGGTGGCTCCCTCTCTCAGATCCGGCTAAATCTGGATGGATCCCATTAGTCGCGGGCTCCTCTTCAGTAGCTTTCCCTCTCAGAGGACCTTCCTCTGGAGACCATATCTCTCCCAGTGGAACCCCCCTACGCCCCTCCGTCAGAAACTCCCACGATGGATATGGATTTCCTGCCTTGACCTACGGGCTCCCCTTCAGTGCGCCACCCCTCCAGTGTGCCAGCCCCCTCCAGAGCTCCATCCCCTCCTTTGGCTGCCCCCCTGTGCCCTGTCCATCCCTTCTTGAGTGGCCTCCTGTGATGACTCGGTTCCGCACCTCCATCCCATCGTCGATCTATAGCACAGATCCTGCACAAATTTCCTAATGCTCTATCGTCTAGCCCCGCTAGTTTGGATTTCCCGACGTTCTATCATTCGACCCCACTGGTTCAGGTTTCCTAGTGCTCCAACTTCTGACTCGGCCTATGTAATTCTGATGTTGCGCCTCGACAACATGTTGCTCCACTGATGTTATTCGGGATTTCAGCGCTATTTTCAATCATCCATCGTTTTCATCTCAAGGGGGAGCTGCAATCTTGAGGGGGAGATGAAATCGCTAATGTTTTATTTTCTTTTCATTTGTATAGTTTTAAAAACAATATGGGTATGTCCAGATTGAGGGGGAGTGTTTGCAGCATTTCTTGTTTGCTTTGTATTGTCTTTTCTTTGGTCTTTTTTCTTTATGTGTCCAAGCTAGGTACACCTAGCTTGAGGGGGAGTGTTGGAGTCTGCATCCCATATCGGACTTATGATATGACGTGGTCTTTATTATTCATTATAAAATAACCTCAATGGAACATTTAGATAGTACCTTGGGGATTTGGGTCTACCTATTTTTTATCATTCCACAAAATTAATCATGAGATTTGAAATTGGAATTTAAATAATTAATCGGTGAATTAATTATGTGATATTGAAATAGTTGCCTTGAGATAATTGATTTCGAGAATTAACTATGTGATATTGAAATGGTTGCATTATAGATAATTAATTTGTGAATTAATTATGTGATATTGAAATTATTGTCTTGAAATAATTAATTTTCAGATTAATTATGTGATATTGAAACGGTTGAATTAGAGATAATTAATTTTTGAATTAATTATGTGATATTGAAACAGTTTCATTAGAGATAACTAATTTGTTAATTAATTATGTGATATTGAAATGATTTCATTAGAGATAATTAATTTTTGAATTAATTATGTGATATTGAAATGGTTTCCTTGAGATAGTTAATTATGAATTAATTATATGCTTTGAGATGATAATTAATTGGGATATTAATTATGAGATATAAGATTGGATAAATTGATATAATTAATTGTGAATTAATATTTTTTCTTTGAGATTTGTAATTGAGATAATTAATCAGAGGATTAATTATGAGATATAAAATTGGCTATGTTGAGATAATCAATTGTGAATTAATTATGTGCTTTTAGATTTTTAATTGAGATAATTATTCGGGGGATTAATTATGAGATATAAAATTGGATAAGCTGAGATAATTAATTATGAATTAATGAGTGCAATATATTGAGATAATTAATTGTGAATTAATTATATGATTTGAGATTTTAATATAGATAATTAAATGGGGAATTAATTATGAGATATCTAATTGGCTAAGTTGAGCTAATTCATTGTGAATTAATTATGTGCCTTTGAAATTATGATCTAGAAATTTAATTGTGGAATTGACTATGGATACTTGAGATTTATAATAAGATAATTAATTCTAGAAAATTAACTACGAGTTATGAATTGTGTTTTTGATTAATTAATTGATGAATTAATTAATGGGATTAGTGTACCTAGTTAATTGTTGAGTTAACTAATGGATTTGAGTATGGTCAATGAGATGAATGAGAGGGCCTTGCCTCATGTTTTTGAGTTGAATGTGAATATAATGTTAATGTTTTAATTGAAATACTTAAGATTGTTTTCCTTAAGTATAAATGCAAATATGCTTGCTTATATGTAATTGAAATGGGCTAATGAAATGCATGAGAGGTCAAATGTTTCATGCATTATATGTTGTGAATGGTTACGCCTTGTATAGGCAGGGGAGCCAATGGACTGTGAGAGCCCTTGGGGAGAAAGAATATGTTACTTTCTATGTTGATCCTCTAAAGACCGTGAGAGATCGTGGAGTTGAGCTAGGGGATAGATCGTGTGCGCTACTCTTGGTGATGGATGTCTGTGTATTACGTCCCAATACATCAAACATTGCTTTCCAAAGGACTGTGAGAGTCTGGGGTAGGAAGACTGTGTGAGCTTCCATATTGATTTCCATGAGACTATGAGAGCTCTTGGAGTTTGGACCAGGGGAAAGACCGTGAGCGCTTCCCCTAGTAACGAATGTCTGTGTATTACATCTTGGTCCAGCCAGAAATAGTATCCAGAGTATATGTCCATTTGGTGATGGTACATGCTTAGTTCATATAGGAGGATGCTAAGCATATATATCTGTTTATATATGTATATACATATACACACAGTTACTATATATATGTGTATAATTGACATGATCAGACATACCAGTCATGGGCTGAAACAGGTATCGTCGTCAGATGTCTCTTTGGAACCTGGACGGGTTGTTGGTTATTTATTCAATTATGTTATTGTTTCAATATACTTGAACACTATTTAATTTCATTTCATAGTCTAGATTTTAATGACTTGGACCTGAATAGACACCCGAAAAGTGCTAAACGAGTCGGGTGTTACAACCTTAGGTGCACCTCCCCGACTGCCAATGGCTATTGACTAGCAGTGAGGGTCTTATTAGGTATAGTGGGGAGGCTATACCCTCTCAGAGGATAATAATGGTACTGGTATGAGTATAAGAATAAATATGTAGAGGAATAAACGACTCAGCAGACTCAAACTAGACCCGCAGAGCAAAAGCACATTCAATATCGATAAACAGTGGAAGCAATTAATATAAAAAATAGTGGCAGAAATAAACACAACAACATGCTGATCACTTTTAATTACTATTGAACAACAAAACATGAATTCAAAACAGGCCATACATATCTAAATATAAAGGTCGCCAATGGATAACCAACTATAGCTACAAAACAAGTAAGCATGTTGATACAGGAAAGTAAGAAAAACAAAGTAAAATCTATCTAGGCAAGACCTCAAGGTCCATACCATCTCCACGCAACAGCTAATGCACCCCAGATCCTAAATCTAGCCTCTTTCCTACACATAAATCCATAAAGTTTGCATGCGTCCCGAAGGGCCCGTGTAGGGTGTGAGACGAATCTCAGTAGGGTACCACCCAACAGTGTGTACCTAATATAAGTTTTTAAACAGACATGCATTTATAAGGAAAATAGTAAACAGTACGATGTACAAATAAACACAAACTCTACTGGTGCTCAAAAACCACCATGGAGTGTCACCTGCTTCGTCCAACACTAGAATATCTGTCATGTAACCCGAGGGACAATGATGCTTTCCCTTAAAATAAGGTTACTAGAAGGACAACGATGACTGCCCTCAAATCATGGCGAGCCCCTGCCCCCAACTCGATAGCCTCAATGCTATCCCCTGAAGGCTCCTCACCTTCCATGTGGATTCCTACGGAAAGCACCCCCAAACCAATAGTACATAAACTGTAACTAACAGGGGCCTCTACCCACACGAGTGGTCAAAACCATCTCATCACGGAGTCTCTCTATGTGTACACTACTCATAGTTTCAGGTGAGTGGTAATCACAAAAATAGTACCCAAGCCACAACATCTCTAACACCTCGTGCCCCTACGACCATGTCACTCAAGTCTGATGGCCCTTCCATCCAAGTAACCCGGGCCATGCCCAACCTGACAGTCACAATTCCTCAAGACAACGTCCATGACACCCAATCCTATAGTTAGAATAACCAAACGTAACCCAGGCCAAGCCCAACCTGTGATCAGCATCACTCAAGAGTATCCGGGCATGCCCAACACAACCATAAGGGTTCCAGCATATGCAATTCAACAATCACATATATAATCAAAAGAATCAATTTTAAACAGGAAAACAAACTAAACAGTTGATATGAACTAACCAAGTGATGTCCTATACCAGTACTGAGGTCCTTAAAGTCTCTAAAAATTCATATCAAGGTTCAATAAACAAAACTCAAAAATTTAAAACAATACAATTTATTTACAACCATTTTGGAACCCCCCGACCAAAATTCCCCAATGAGAAACAACCCCTCGCCTGACCTCACTCAAGAAAAATAGGTAACAGGGCATACCCAAAGGCATCCCATAGGTCAGATAACAATTAAACAGGAAATAACAGGTAATACAAGGTTGCGCTCAAAATACCTGAAAACACACCTAAGGTCGTTCCACCCAAAAGTCTTCAAAAACACAAAAGAGGTATGCACCACCTACCTAAGACTCGTACGATGATACTTCTCTGATAACAGCCTCCAATTAGGTCTAAAATGCGGTATATCTAAAAAATAATCAAAATTTCTCAAACCCCTATAACTTGTTCTAGAACAGAAATCAATAGTAACGACTCAAGAGGAATCAAGGCCTTACCGAGGGGGTTCTAACACATCTAAAGGTGATCTACACGGAGTTTAGATGGATGATTGGGAGCAAAAACGATCTCTGGATGGCTCTCCCCACTCAAACCCGTCAAAGGTTTGGGTTTCTGCCTCAAAATGAGGCTATTTCCTGTTTTAGTGAAAAAATACACGACGTGTACATATGAATACACGTTGTGTATCATTTTACTGTTCATAAGGAGACTGATATTTCACTGAGGACTTTTCGACTGACTACACTGCATGTACCTATGGTACACAGCATGTACCTCTTTACCCAGCTGACATCCCCAACACGCCATGTATATCCCCACACATGGCCCCTCTACACGGCGTGTACAAATAGTACACGGTGTGTACTTGCTAAAAACATTCTACCCCGCCAACATGCCTACACGCCATGTATGGAATTCACACGGTCACAGGTACATGGTGTGTCTATAACTACACTCCATGTAGTAATAAATTCCTATACGGTCATCACATGACATGTACTCGGTGAATACATGGCCAGTACTCGCCCAATTCATACACGGAGTGTACTCTAGAGTACATGGCATGTATTCTGGAAATTTATAGAACATCCCAGTTTTCCCAGTTTTCTCTGGAACAAGTCAAAAATTCAAACAGGGTCGGGATTTTGATCCATTCTAAAAACACGGGTTCTTACAATCTCCCCACTTTAACATAGCTCATCCTCGAGCTATCAAATGAAACCCAGAGATGGCTCTGAACATACCACTCTGATCAAAGTAGCCCAGACTACCCCAGTCTTAAAGGTTCTAGCTAAATTTCTCAAGGGGATCCCCACCTTAGGAATCGCCTAACTCGGTCTCAACATGACAAAACTCAAAACAAGTAAAGGTTCACTAACCTATTTTCTAGACGTATGGTCCTCTCATGACGTATCATCACCCTTGTGCCTCATTGGTGCTCTCGTGTCATTTCCAACACCCAAAAATATCCCGCACTGCATCGGTGTTTGCCTCCATGAGGTCCTGTATCCCATGGATGCTCAAAATAAAACCTAATGCCATGCATCTCAAGTAACCCGCATCCTCAATTCCCCGATGCCCAAGGCACCTCAAGTAACCCGTATCCTTGATGCCCCGATGCTCACGACATCTCAAGTAACCCACATCCCCAGTGCCCCTGATGATATGAATATCATACATATATATAAATATATCATGCACCTGATATGGTGCCAATCCCACTGACCAACATCTAGTCATTCTACATAGATCATGTGCATCACGTTCACTCAAAATGGATATGCCTCTATAGGTCATGCCAAAAAGAAAACATGAAAATCATGGCCACAACCATGGTGTAACTCTAAATGTCGTCGGCTTACCAGCCTGCTCAGCCTTTGGCAGCTCCACAACGTGCACTTGGCCTAAAGTATGGCTGCCTAATGCCTGACCTCCCTGTGGTGCTGCTCCAGCCACTAGCAACTGACCCCTTAGCTAGATCCTGCTATCCCTGTCACGTCCTCCGCATGTAGCTGAACCTCAGATACCCTCTCCTGGTACTGAACCTAAAACAACTCCATATGCCATCGTTTTTCCTAGTCCTTGCTTGCCGGCTGTCTGAGAAGGCTACCTATAGAACCTCTCCAGATGCCCGGCCTATCCACATGCCCGGAACTCCTTTGGAGGCCTATCACACCAAGTCCAAACATGTCTTGGTTGTCCACACTGAAATAAAATCACTAAATAACTACTACGATGTAGTCTAGATGAGTCCTTGGCCTATCTACCCTTCTGGAACTCATCCCATCCTCACTTCCTGCTATCTGAACCATCACCTGAAATTGTTCCCCAGCCAACCTGGGACCTATCCCTTTGGTTTCCCTCTACTATGAGCGCCTGTTTCACCACCTCTGAGAATGAACCCATCCCAAAGATATTCACTTGGATCCTAATGGTGTGTTTTAATCCATCCTCAAAGCTTCTCACCCTAGTTGTGTCATAGCTTACCATACCAGGTGTAAAGCGGGACAACTCAGTGAAAGTAGCTGCATATTAAATGACATACATGTCTCCCTGCTAAAGGATCAAGAACTATCGAGCTCTCTCTTCCCTCAGTGTCTCTGGGTAAAAGTGCTTGAAAAATCTATCCCCGAATTATTTCCATGATAGTCCCTCGTGTCTGCGAGCCTGAACCTCCACATCCCACCAACGCTTCGCCGGTCCCCATAGCATGTACGTAGCCAGCTTGACCCTCCGCCTTGAAGGCATCTCGAGCTAATTAAAGATCATTTTCATGCTCTCTATCTAGTTCTCAGCTTCCTGAGGATCACCCTCACCCTGAAAAAGTGGCAGGTTATACAACTCGAACTCCCACGTCAGATATTCCATAGATAGATCTGTACCCTGCGCACCTCTATCGATCCCCTAAAAGACACGTACCAGGCTAGCTTGGAGCTGCTCATTGAGCCATGGTCCGAATGCTTCCAAACCCAGTTGTTGTCTTGCCTACACTAGATCTTGAACCTGATCATATCCGTGAGCCTGTACCTACGGCTCATGCATTTCTTACGCCGAATCCTGAACCTATTCCTGCACCTACAACACTGTATCACCACCCGCCTGATGCTCCATCAAGACGTATAAGAGGAACCCACTGAATACCATAAATGGTTAGACAACCCATATATATATATATAACAATATATTCACATAGATAGGAAAAGAAGTAAAAGGAAGCGCATAACTACTACCCTTACTCTCCCCCACCGTAACCCATGCCCATGGCATCTTGGCCTTATAGCCTCCCTACCCGCCCTCAACACACCCAAGTATCAAAAGTACCTCGGCCCATGCCCGTCTCGATAACCAAAATTGCCTCAAACTGACAACCGAGTCGCCCAATCCTGATGATCAAAATTACCTCAACCATAGTACCTGCCTTCTCGTATAAGAGCCAGACTCAAATACCCTACCACATGCAGTTTTACAATATATAAAGCATGAAAAAACATTGCAACAAATAATAAATTCTATCATAAATTTTCCCTTTTCACATTTCAAATAATATAAAGAATGAAAATTTATATTATTCACATGACATTATCACTTCACAAAGCATACGTGCAGTTATGAAATTGAAATACCCTAAAAATGTGCCTATCAAAAGACAAACAAAAAACCTTTCCATACCGGGACAAGGTCAAATTTTTCCTTAGAGTACCGGGTCAAGGGTCACATATCACAATAAATAACATCACACACCAAGTGAGACACCGAGGTGTAAATTTTATAAACTGTAATCTAAGAAAAAAGCAAACAGAAATTCCCACCCATGGAAACTTGGTCCATCCCTCATAACTGGGTTTGCAGGCACCCAAGCACAAGCTAGAAACACAGTTCCAGTAACAATATATCTCTAGTCTACCATATCCCAAATAGTAAACCAGCATAAATAAAAAGATAATTATCAATATCATTAGTAGCCCGAAAAACACTTCTACTAAATCCCTATCAATAACTCCTCTGATACCACTTTGTAAAGACCCAGAACCGAACAACCACCCGAACAATGCTAAACAGGTCAGGTGTTACAACCTTAGGCACACCTCCCCGAACGCCAAAGGTTTCCGCCTAACAGTGAGGGTCTTATTAGGTATAGTGGGGAGGCTATACCCTCTCAGAGGATAATAATGGTACTGGTTCGAGTATAATAATAAAGATGAAGAGGAATAAATGACTCAGCAGACTCGAACCCGACCCGCATAGTGGAAGCACATTCAATATTGATAAACAACGGAAGTAATTAATATAAAAAATAGTAGTAGAAATAAACAAAATAGCATGATGATCACTTGTAACTACTACTGAACAACAAAACATGCATCCAAAATAGGTCATACATATCTAAATATAAAGGGTTCCAATGTCTAACCAACTGTAGCTAAAAAACAAGTAAGCATGCTGATACAAGAAAGTAAGAAAAACTAAGTAAACTCCAGCTAGGTAAGACCATAAGGTCCATACCATCTCCATGAAACAACTAATGTTGCATAGATCTTGAAGCTAGCCTCTTTCCTGCATGTAAATCCATAAAGTCTACACGCGTCCCGAAGGGTCCATGCAAGGTGTGAGACAAATCTCAGTAGGATACCACCCAAAGATGCATACCTAATATAAGTGTTTAAGTAGGCATGCATTTATAAGGAAAACAGTAAATAGTATGATGCACAAATAAACACAAACTCCACTAGTGCTCAGCAGCCACCATGAAGTGACACCTGCTTCGGCCAACACGAGAATCTCTGTCATGTAACCCAGCACCATGTGCCCCCTGACACCATGTGTCTCAAGTACTGACGTCCCGAAGGCAAGCCCAATAAATAGTAACCCAGAGGAACAGTGATGTCTGTTCTCAATAAGTAACTAGAGGGACAATGATGTCTGCCCTCAAAATAAGGTAACCAGAGGGACAATGATATCTGCCCTCAAATCACGTCGAGCCTCTTCCCCAACCCGAGAGCCTCAACGCTATCCCTTGAAGGATCCTCACCTTCCACGTGGATTCCTACGGCAAGCACCCCCAAACCAATAGTACCTAAACTGCAACTAACAGGGGCCTCTACCCACACGAGTGGACAAAACCACCTCATCACAGAGTCTCTATCTGTTCACAATACTCATAGTTCCGGGTGAGAACCACCCAACGTAACCTGGGCCAATCCCAACCTGTGATAAGCATCACTCAAGAGTATCCGGGCACGCCCAACACAACCGTAAGGGTTACAACATATGCAATTCAGCAATCACATATATAATCAAAAGAATCACTTTTAAATAGTAAAACAAACTAAACAGTTGATATGCAATAACCAAGTGTTGTCCCATACCGGCACTGAGGTCCTTAAAGTCTCTAACAATTCATATCAAGGTTCAATAAAATAAACTCAACAATTTAAAACAATACAATTTATTTATAACCATTTTGTCACCCCGACCAAAATTTCTCAATGAGAAATGACCCCTCTCATGACCTTGCTCAAGAAAAACAAGTAACATGGCATACCCAAAGGAATCTCATAGGTTAGATAACAATTAAACAGGAAATAACATGTAATACAGGGTTGCTCTCAAAATACTCGAAAACACACCAAAGGTCGCACCACCCAAAAGTCTGTGAAAACACAAAAAGAGGTATGCACCACCTACCTAAGACTCATACAATGATATTCATCTGATAATAGCCTCCAATTAGGTCTAAAACATGGTAGATCTACAAAAGAATCAAAACCACTCAAACCCTTATAACTCGTTCTAGAACATAAATCAAGAAGAACGACTCAAGAGGAATCAAGGCCTTAACGAGGGGGTTCTAATGCATCCAACGACGATCGAAACAGAGTTCGAATGGATGATAAGGAGCAAAAACGAGCTCCAGCTAGCTCTCCCCGCTCAAACCCATCAAGGGTTTGGGTTTCTGCCTCAAAACAAGGCTACTTCCTATTTTAGCAAAAAAAAAAAAGAAAATACACGACATGTACATATGACTACATGTCGTGTATCATTTTATTGTTCATAAGGCGGCTAATATTTTTCCAAGGACTTGTTGACTGACTACACGGCGTGTACCTATGTTACACGGTGTGTACCTCTTTACCCGACCGACATCCCCAGCACGCCATATATATCCCCATACATGACCCCTCTACACAGCGTGTACAAATAGTACATGGTTTGTACTTGCTAAAAACATTCTACCCCGACAATAGGCCTACACGCTATGTATGGCCTTAACACGGTCACGAGTACACAACATGTCTATAACTACACACTGTGTAGTAAGAAATTCCTACACTGTTATCACATGACATGTACTCGGTGAGTACACGGCCGGTACTCGCCCAATTCATACACATCGTGTACTCTAGAGTACACGGCGTGTATTATGGAAATTTCTAGAACATCCCAATTTTTCCCAGTTTTCTCAGGAACAATTCAAAAATTCAAATAGGGTCAGGATTTTGACCCATTATAAAAACCCAGGTTCTTACATAGATTGAGCTAGACACCGGTGGTCCCAGCCTACTGAGATTTATATCACACACCCTATTTGGGTCTCCATTGCACTGGGGTACCTAGGTATAATTCTCTTGTTTGCGGGACTGTGGAATTTTGCTATGTTGTTTTCTTATAATCGGAAGTTATGAACAAAGGACCAAGAGGGAGCTCAGGATGCTTGTGGATATCGCCCTTGGGGTTTGAGTCTTTTTCTTTATTTCTGTACTGAGATGTATAGCATGCCTTTTTGTTTACTGCTTTCAGATATATATCACAATGACATGCATGCATTGTGTAAACTAGCATTGGATTTTTTTTCTTTATTGAGTTGATATTACAATTGACTTTTGCAACATTAGTTTTTGTTTTATACTACTTCTACTATTGTCATCTATTTATATATTGTTATACTGCTATACAAACTATGATATGAGGGTATAGTCTCCCCACTGACTATCCTTACACCCTCGCTGCTAGATAGAAGCCTCTAGAATATGGGGAGGCACGCTTGAGGTCATCTGGCGACTGGTTTGGCTACCGGTTCAATGGTAAGATGGGTTTGGACGTTACACACCACCACCCCTATCTCTTCCTAATGATATTGTCGAATCATGATTTGTTCAGGTATATACTCACTGATCTTGCACACCTACCACCCCAAAACCTAATGTTGCTACCTCATGAGTTATAAACACACTTGTTTCTCACTCAACACTGCACACTGTCATCGAGGCCATATCTCATCCTGGATGGTTACAAACTATGAAGGATGAACTTCATGCTCTAGATGCCAACCACACTTGGGATCTTGTGTCTCTTCCTTCAGGTAGGTAGGTGGTCTCGGTTGAAAATGGATCTATACATTACACGTCAATGTTGATGGCTCTATTAATCATATCAAATCTCCCCTTGTTTCCAAAGGTTATGCGTAGACATATGGAGTTGGTTATTTGGAAACATTTTCTCCAGTAGTAAAGATGGTCTCAATTCACCTACTTATCTCTCTTGTTGTCTCCTCTCAATGACCTCTCTATCAGTTGAATGTTAAAAATGTTTTTCTTCATGGTTTGATTAATGGAGAAGTTTATATAGAGAAACCACCCAAGTTTGTTGCTCAGGGGGAGTCCTCCAAGGTTTGAAGCATTCATTGATCATTTTATGGACTCAAGAAGTTACCACGTGCTTGGTTCAGCCATTTTGGCACAGTTATGAATAGATTTGGCATGTGCCAAGGCATAAAGGATTCCTATGTCTTATGTTATCAATCTGCAGCAGGAAGCATTTTGGTAGTCTATATGGATGACATTGTTATTACTGGTAGTGATGTTACTGGCATTGGCCAACTCAAGTCTTTTCTTCATAAAAATTTTCAAACAAAAGATTTGGGTCCACTGAGATATTTCTTAGGAATTGAGGTCTTCAAATGTAACAAAGGGATTTTTCTATCCCAGAGAAAGTATGTTCTTGATATACTGTAGGAGACTGACATGACTCAAGTTGACTAGATTGACTCACCCCTTGAACCTGGAGAAATTTCACTTCATACTGATAGTGAGATGTTTCCATCACCCGACAGATATAGATGAATTTTTGGGAAGCTCAACTACTTGATGATGAATCGAACTGATATTGATTGTGTGATTAGAAAAGTGAGTCAGTTTATGGATATCCAAAAAAAATGCAGTGAGAGGTTGTTCATCAAATTGTAAAAAATGTGAAAAAGGAACCAAGTTTAGGTCTTATATATTCTGATGATGGGCATAATGATATTGAGGCATTTTGTGATGCAAATTATATTGGATTTATCTCTTCTAAGAGATCAATGTATGGTTTTATAGTATTTGTTGGAGGAAATTTGATCTCATGGTGAACCAACCAGACAATTATCTCTCAATCAAGTACAGAGTTGGAGTATCATGTCATGATGTATGTGACTGCTGAGATTATTTAGGAACAAAAAATTCTTCAAAAGATTGGATATACTGCCAAGAAACCGACACATATATGGTGTGTCAATCAAGATACTATCAAGATTGCCACAAATTCAGTCGTTTATGAGAGGACCAACCATATTGAAGTTTATTATCATTTCATTTGAGAAAACTTTGAGAAGAACACCTTTGACCACATTCACACCTCAGATTAACTTTCAAATGTTCTCACGAAAGGGGTCTCTGGATCATGTGTCCAATTTTTGTGTAACAAGATGGGTATGATAGATATATATGTCCCAACTTGAGAGTGAGTTTTAAGAGTATTATAATATTAGATATTTTTAATATTCTTATCCAACATTGGTATGGTTTATCTGTTGTCTTCATTTTCTCATCTATAAATTAAGCAGTCTACCTCATTGTAAGGTATGAGTTTCCATTTCAATAGTTTTCTTAAAATTGGTGGGGCTACTAGGGCTGGTTATAGGTACACTGGAAATTATTATGCCCATAATAGACACATCTTGTGCAAAAATTTCCATTTTGTTGATTAAAACCATAAAAAGAGCCCTTTATTTACCAGCACACAACACAAAAATTCAGAAAATAATAGTTTTCATAGCAGCTTAAAAATACCCAAACAATTTTCAAAAAGTAAAGGTTATAAGTTCTGAGAACAATAACAGAAAGTTGCAAGTGATTTCACTTGTTCCATAGGCATATAAAAATAAAATTTCAGCACAAAATCCTAATCATGCAATATATTTTGAATTTTAGCCAAAAAACACAAGGGGCGGCAAAAAAGGAGCAGTTTTTTGTACCTTTTTTTTAAATTTTATTTTTATTTATACCCAAATAAACTCAACATCAAGCCTTCCCCAAAAGCATAAAATTTTGATCAAATCTTACTCTTTATCAGATGAAAAATGGTCATATATATCTCCTACACAAGCATAGTAGTGAAGGGTAAAACCCAAGGGAAGGCGTGATGTTAATAGTGTATAAAAACAATGGTCAGAACTAGATGCTGTCAAAGAATTGTGTTCAGAATTAAAGTGTAAAGAATTAAAAATGAGTGAAAATAAGTGACTGCATGGTGTTAACAATATTAATAAGTTGAAAATAGTGATGACACCAACTCGGTCTATCAACATAAAAAATGCTTAAGTTGAATACAAACAGTTGATCAAATCAAATTTACTACGAAAAGAAAAATTCATTTTATTGCAAGATAATAGATAAATGAGGTAGAAAAAGATAACTGTCAAGAAACTAGTATATTCCATAAACCAAATCAAACAATAGATATGTCCAAAACAATCCAAAAGTGTGGTTCACAACACATATTCATTAGATAGAAATTGAGAATATATAAAGAAATGAGATAAAGAAGAGAAGAAGACTCCCCTCAGTGAAGCCTTGCTCTGGTCTGTGTCTCAACACAAGACTCAAAGGGTCAGGAGCTCCTCTAGGTCTTGTTAGAAGTTGTTGATGTCCTGTTATAAGTAGTCTTGAAGGTTAGCTCTCAAATGTTAGGTCTCGACTTCCATGATTAGAAAAAATGGTAACGCCCCAACAAATTCTCTTCTCCTTTTATAAAGTTTTTGAACCCCCTTTGACTTTCTATCCAAGTTCCTAATCCAACTGCACAACGAATATAAATATGTTCAATAGATTATCAACAACTCCTATGAGTTTATTCTATCAACTCTATGCACATGACTTTTAAACATCCTACTCTCTTAAACAGTTCAACTATGCGTGACTCGGAGTGAACGAAATCCCCCAGCTCATATCAGTGTAGATCAGCTCACTAAACAGCCCTCAAAGCACCAACAGTTTGAATAAATTACACCTAACACATATTCCATGATTTTAGATTAAAAACATGCTCAACCTACATCACTCAAATAAAACATCGAACACCTTTTATGTAGTCCGCAGATTCATCTTTGTGTTGTGGTTCGATGACCACTAAGAGAGATAATAGAGGAAGAATGGGAATAAAAACAATCTTTATTTCAATAAGAACAAAGGATTACAAATTACCCCTCCCACACCTATATTTATTTCTCTCACATGGAGCTCTTTAAGCCCTCTCTTAAAAGACAGAGCTCTCTTGGATCTCTAATCTGCTGGAAGGAAGCACCCCAAGGCCTCATTAAATCGCCATGGCGGGGGTGTCAAGTTTGAAAAAACTCCCCCACCAATTCTCCACCAATCCCTTCACCCACCATGGACTTCTCCCATAGCTTCCACCTACAATGGTGGGTGGAGTTGATGCACCATCCACCTACCAAGGTAGCTGGAAAAGTACAAGTTCCAATAATTCTCCCCCTCCAGCTGTAATCCGCTGGAGCATCAGAAAAGGTCCTGCTTCTCCTAAGAAATCATCTTTTCCAACATATCTGTTGGGTTCTCCTTCATGTGGATCTTCACAAGTCACACCATCTGTTGATCCATCACTTCGTGTATCCAATGATAGTTAATGTCAATATTCTTCTTGATACCCTTCTGGCTTCCCCTCATCAGTCAGCAACATTTAATATGACTCTGAATGTTTTGTTGATGGAATACTTCCTTGTGAAGATCATTAAACCTGTGAAATGTTAGGTTCAGGTGGCATAACATCATCAAGATCCTGTGATGGTTTTGCAACTTCTTATGGAGAGTACTGAGACTCCCCTACTCAATATCCTCCTCCAATGCCTCCTATTCCACTGTCGATGAGTCTTTTTGCACATCCTCCTCTTCAGTGATAGGTGGTGCTGGTATAGGTGTTGGATCATGAATTGAGTCCTCGACACTTTCCCTTTGAGACATTCTAGGATCTTGAATGTCCTAGATCATCTGGTTCTCATGGAACATTAAATCTCTACTTCTGATCACTAACTTCTCATTTAGGTCCAAAACTTGTATCTGAACTCCTCATCTCCATAGCCGATGAAGATGCTTGCAGTAAATCTCCTGTATGGCTTCTGCTTGAGCTCCTTGGATACATGTGAAAATTCCAAACATCCAAATACTCATAAATGAGAGTAATATGGATGTTTACCAGACAATATATTCTGTGGAATCTCAAAATTTAGCAGGACTGATGGTGATCTGTTGATCAGGTAGCATGCAACCTAAACAGCTTCTCCCCAGAATGGCTTAGGGAGCTTAGCCAAACTCATCATGCTTATAACCTTCTCTATGATGATTTTGTTCATCCTTTATACAAATCCATTGTTTTTTGGAGTGTGAGGGACCATCCTATCATGTTGGATGCCCTGACACCTACAATAGGTATCAAGTTCCCTGGATGTGTACTCTCCTCTATTGTCTGAATGAAGACACGTTAGCTTCCTTCCAGTTTCATGCTCCACCATGGTGTGGAACATATTGAAGTAGTCCAGTAATTGGTTCTTCATCTGTAAGAATAACACCCACACCCTTCGAGATGCATCATCAATAATGGATAAGAAATATTTGTTACCTCCGAGTGAATCCACCTCCATAGGTCTCTATACATTAGAGTGCACCAGATCCAACAACTCTGATCACCGTGATGAAGCAGTATTGAATGAGACTCTATGATGCTTCCCATAAAAGCAGTATTTACAAGGATCAAGTGATGCATCCTTATCAATACCGATGCACTTATTCTTTATTAAGGCAGATAACCCTTTCTCACTCATGTGGCTAAGCCTTCTATGCCACATATTGGATGAAATTTCTCCTTCCACCGTGTTGAGGCTGTCTGCACATATCTTCACATGAGTTTTGTACAACATACTGCATATGTGTCCTAGGGAAATGATGATGGATCCTTTTTTCATCTTCCATGCTCCATTTCTAAATATGTTGTCATACCATTTTTGATCAAAGGATATACCTGATAACAAGTTGAGTTGAAGACTTAGAACATGCCAAATATCCTTCAGGGAGATTGTGTATCCAACGTTCGTCTTGACTTGGATATCACCCATGCCAATAATCTTCACTGAACTGGTATTCCCCATCCTGACTGCATAAAAGTCACCAGCTTGATAAGTCAAAAAATACTCACGATGCAGTGTGACATGGTACGATGTTGTAGTATCAACCACCCATTCTGTGTCTTGGCCTGATGTATGAAAGCATGTCTCTTCTTCGTCTTTGGATCAAAGCACAACTTATCTAATGGTGGTCACATGCGTGTCTCCATTTATTCTTTTTCAGTTGATACTTTTACTCTTTTCTTGTAACAACTTTTAGCAGTTCTTCTTTATGTGTCCCATCATGCCACAATGGTAGCATTTTTATGACAGTCGTCTTCCATTTATAGACCTTCTCTGGCTTTATCATCCTTTTATGACACCTTTACCACCTCTCATGGATGGTCCTTCCATGAAATTTAAATTCTGTACAAAATTGGTGCATAATATGGAAAAATAGAGCTCACTGATGCATCCAGAATGGTAAAAAATGGTGGAATTGACTTCTGGATCATCAAAATCGGGTACCGATTGATCAAGTTATGATCAAAATAGTATCAATAGTCGAGATTGTCTGATGACGTGTCGATGATGTGGCAATGATGTGGCATGCCAGAGTAGCTGCTGAAAACTCACCAGAAAAGTTGTTGGTGCCGGAATAGTACCTTCTCCGACAAGGGGGTACTATAGCACCTGAAGTTTGACCAAACTTTGACCGGGCCTAGGAAGCTCATTTTAGCTCCATTTTCGATATCGTTTGCGCCGTTGGAATAGTCTTGACATAAGATTTCAGAATATGCCTTCAAAACACAATTCTGGGTAACTTGAATTTTCCAGTCATTGGAAAATTTCCACTACCAGTCACCGTTTCACCAAAACCGCCTCTGATACCACTTGTTGTGGTTTTATAACCACTAAGAGTGATAATAGAGGAAGAATGGGAAGAAAAACAATCTTTATTTCAACAAGAACAAAGGATTACAAATTACCCCTCCCACAAATCCCTTTATTTCTCTCACATGGAGCTCTCATGAACCTCTCTTGAATGGAAGAGCTCTCTTGACTCTCTAATCTGCTAGAATGAAGCACCCCAAGGCCTCCTTAAATAGCCATGGTGGGGGTGTCAAGTTTGACACAACCCCCACCAATTCTCCACCAATCCCCCACCAACCATGGACTTCTCCCATGGCTTCCACTTACCATGGTGGGTGGAGTTGATGCACTATCCACCTACCAAGGCACCTGGAAAAGTACAAGTTCCAACACTTTGAATGAATCCACCAACACTAACAACATGGCACAATAAATGCTGCAGAAAACCAAACAAGCAGTGAGAACAAAACATGAACCAGATCAGCACAAACTGACCTGCTTGAACCCATAGAAAACTATCACCTTTTAGCTTTGACAGCAAAACTAAGCCAATATAGAACTAGCACAGTGACAAACGTCACATGATCGGACCAACGAACCACCTATGAACTCATCTCAACACACCAATCTCCAGATGAAAAGATCTGACCAAAGTAGTAAAATCTTGAGCTTAAAACTCCTTCCAGATCTGGGTAAGAATCGGGAGAACAATAAATAGATACATAAGATCTATAAGAATGCCATCCTGCAGCTCGACATCGAAGCAGTTCATGAACTATAACTCCAACCAGATCAGTCCTCACAAAGCAAGGTGCTCCCAAAGCTCGTGCCATCGGTAGCCACCAAATATTTTCCTTGGAATGCCCCCGTTTTAGTTAACCAGTCTTCACTTCAACCAAAATACCATAGGGACAACAACACAAAAGGTGATCGACAGCTGGGGTTCACTGCCTGTGCAACTTGTCCAGCTACCAATTACTCATGCAAGGGTATTTAGTCCAGCAACAATCATATTTTAAAACTAGGAATTAAAACAGTATCTCGAATCATTCTAAATCCACAACAATTTCCATAATTACAAAAACTTGTAGAGGGAAAATTTAAAATCTCAAAAAATTAATAATTGATCACAAATCATCTAACATTTGAAACCATGGAACATTAAAAAATTAAAACTCAAAAAATCATGTTTTTTTATCATTGAATTTTACAATTTAATATAGAATTATCCAACATATGAAAATTAAGCAATTAATAACCCTTTAAATCATAAATTGACAACTAGATAACTAAAAATGGATGTGAAAAAAGCCTTAAAATGTAACCACATCACACTACCATAATCATAACTAGTATTCAAGTTGAAGTTTCTTTGGATTGATCAAAATTTTCTATATGAAAATAATAAACTCAAAATACTTAATGGATTCAACTATACACAACACGAGAGCCTTTATTCTTGATGGATTTCTATCACGAACAAACTTAGACTATCCCTAACCCGAATATCTATGTCGACCCGTGACAATGCTCGAAGGGAATTCCTAATATTAAAGATATAATAACTGGTGTCTAAACATAAAAGAATGCACACTTTGAAATAATTTCACCCAATAAATCCATTAATCAATAAGAGGGTCCTTACTGAGAACCTGGAATGACCTCTCTGTGTGGTGACAAGTCATGAACTCAAATAAGTGAAATAGCAATGATCAAATCAATTTTAAAACAACATCCACAATTTTAAATAAAAACACAAACCTAGAGTTTTTGGTCAGAGTAGGACACTCAATAGGGGGTGATTTGTGTTCTTAGAAAAATTTATGTTAAAAACTTTATTTAAAAATCCCCCAATTTCAATTGCAAACAACCGAGTTAACCAAAGTAGCAGATTTATAAGAGTTTTGATCATTAAATTAATTTCTCTAAAGATTGATTAATTATTAGTTATAGAAATTTGAAATATTGATATAAATTTTGAAAGTAATTTACTAAATTAAAACAATTATAAATACTATCTAAGATTAACTATAAAAGAAAAATTCTGTTTTTTAAAATACGTGTAAAAGCAGAGAAAACTAAATTTGAAAACACAGCGGATAAAAACAAGAGGTTCAGTATCAAACCAAGACCTAGTCCTCTTCACTTGGTGATCACCTATCACCAAGAAGTTTATATTAATAAAATTGATCCATGTAACGTCACGGTTCTGGGTGCTTCCTTGAGGTTCCTCATACCCGGTTGGTCACATAACCTCAAGCGCATTTCCCCAAACGCCAGAGGCTTCTGACTAGTAGCAAGGGCCTTGGGTGTGATAATGGGGAAACTATGCCCTCATTAGAAGAGTAATATAGTAGAAATAAACTAATAACAATATTATACAACAACGGAAACAGTAATAACATGCAGCAAGAAAACATCAGAAGACTGAAAGTAATAAACAACTAGACATATATAAATGATACATGTCACATATGTCTAGGAAAGCATCCAAACTATCCACGACGCTAGAATACTATACTAAAACAAAATACAAAGAAAATGAATAAAATCCAGTAGCATCGTAAGACTCAACTTGGTCCCATGCTCTCCAGGAAGTTCTCAAAAGTAAACAATCCTACAGTTTCAATTTTATTCATTTACATTCATCAATTATTAAACTAAAAGAAAAAAAGCAACCCTCTAGGAAGTTCTTACATCATATCCCCTCTAGTTCAACCAATCAGTCTCAAGTAACCCTTTGGGTAAGTTCTCACAGCCTAAACCCTTTTGTTCAACTTATACAAGGATATAATGAATATTCTCTGAGGAAGAACTCATCATCAATTACCCCTATGATCTCATGTAATCAAGGACTCTCTGAGGAAGCACTCACTGTCAATTCCCCCTATAGTCTTTTAACGGTAAACTACAGACACTATGAGGAAGCACTCAACATCAATTCCTCCTGCGGTCTCATAATGTATCTATAGACACTTTTAGGGAGCACTCAACATCAATCCCCCCTATGGTCTCACAACATGATAATTATAACAGACACTCTGGGAAAGCCCTCAATGTCAATTTCCCCTATGGTCTCACTACACTAGGTTCCCGTAAGCCTTTTTAAATCAATCCTACAGAAATGATAATCAACATCCAAAGTAAACCTCAAAGTACTACTTGGCTAATTATCTATAAGTCATGGAACAATATATTAGATAAAAATTCACTCCATCCTAATAACACTTGGAATAGAAAACAAATAGCTGAACTAGAAAAGCTAGAACAAACGATCAAAATCAACAAGCATGTGAAAACACATCCATAGCATGGAAATTAACCCTATTCATAATAAAACAACCACTATTCAAACATAAAAAGAATAACATACATTAACAGGGTTAAAATCCCCAAACACACAATATCCCAAATGAGGGTATTGGGAACTTTTTTACATATAACTCAAAGAATAACTATGGAAAGTCACAAACCACCTACCTCGGTGTTGTACAATTGATATAGTTGAATCCCAACCTTTTATTCAACCTAGAATCTTGTAGATATAAAAAAATATAAAACGTTCAACCAAGAATAACTCACGAAAGAAAATGAATCAGGAAACAAGGATCTAGAAGAAGGAAGAGATTACTGTGGCTATTCCAACGTAATCAACAATGGTCGATTTAGAGAACAGATTGTGAGTCGGGGGTTTGGAGAAGAATCGGGCCATACGGTCTCTCCTGGATGATATGAACAAAGAATAAGGGTGATCTTTTGATTAGATGCGACCTCGGTCTGTTTAATAAAATAAAAAGAAAGTACACGATGTGTTCTTCTAGGGAAAATGACATGTACTTGCCTTTATCGGGCCCCTCTTTAGGTGGCCTCCAGGTCACCCCACATGACCATGTACTCAGCTATTACACAGCCAGTACACGATCACCCATGGAAACCAGGTACATGGTGTGTACTTATAAGTATACAACATATACTCCTGAAATTTCCAGAAACTCCTATTTTTCTCAAAAACAAACAGAAAAGAAAAACATACCTAAAAAGAAGATCCAAGTTCTTACAAACTTCCCCGCTTAAAATAAATTTTTCCTCGAATTTCTCTAGCAAGGAAGCATAGAAGAATAATCCTTGATTAGCTCCAACCACTATGATCATACATCGGCCTCCCTCTCCCAAGTTTTGTCCTATACTCGCCTGTACTGCCATAACACCCATACCAGAGAAACAGAACGGCCACAGAGAACCTTCACATTGTGATCGACAATCCAAATAGGATGCTCCTCGAATGATACATCCACCTTTAACTCTACCTCATTGGGTTAAAAAACATGAGATGGGTCTGAAAAGTAATGTCAAAGCTGAGAAACGTGGAATATATCATACATATCCTAGTACCTCTGAGGTAACTACAACTGATAGACAACCAGCCCAAATCTATCCAAAACATAAAATGGTCCAATGTATCTCGAAGAAAGATTTCCCTGTCTCCTAATCCTCCTATGTCCCAACCTCAGTGTGACACGCATGAAAATCTGATCTCTAACCTCAAAATCCAGAGGTCGTCTCCGTCGATCAACATAAGACTTTTGTTGTGACTGTGCAATATCCATCCTCTTCTGAGTCAACTCCACCAGCTCTGTGGTCTCCTGAACAAGATGAGGTCCCAGCATAGCTGCCTCTCCTGCCTCCAGCCAATATAAGGGTGATCGGTATGGTCTATTGTATAAAGCCTCATAAGGTTCCATCTGAATAGTTGGTTGAAAACTATTATTGTAGGAAAACTCCACAAGAGGTATGTGCTTCTCCCAAGAACCTCCAAAATATAAGACGCATGATCGAAGAATGTCCTCTAGCACCTGTAACATATGCTTAGACTGGCTATCTTTCTGGGGATGGTATGTTGTACTCAGAATTACCTATGTACCCAAAGTCTTTTTTAGCCCTTTCTAGACCCGAGAAGTAAAATGGGAATCCCCATCTAAAACAATAGAGTATGGAACTCCATGTAAAAACACAATCTCATAGATGTACAACCTTCCTAACTCATCAACACTTAAGGTCTCATTTATTGGTAAGAAGTGATAAACCTTCATGAGTTTTTCAATGACAACCCAAACTGCATCATTCCCTCAAGGAGACCTTGGAAAACCTGTCATAAAATCCATCACGACATCATTACACTTTCACTTAGGAATGGATAATAATTTCAAAATACCTACTGATCGTTGATGCCCCACCTTCAATTACTGACAGGTGGAACACCTCATGAAAAAATTAGCAACATCTCTCTTCATACCTGGACACCAATACTGACAGTGTAGATCTTGATACATCTTGGTGACTCTAGGATGAAATGCCCCAAATGAAGAATGAAAGTATCACATCAGCTCCTCGCATATGTCTGCCGGCACCCATACGCATCCATGAAAAAGAAAGATCCCATCCTTGACTATGGTCCATCTAGAAATAGGGTTTTCTCCTAACACACTTTCCCATAGGACTAGGCCTTCAAAATCTGATAGTTGACTCATTCTCACTCGATCAAGTAGAGTATAGGTAACAGCTATAGAAGAAAATAATGTATGCCCCTGTCTATCATGCACCTCCAAATGCATCTCAGAGAACAGATCCATAAGCTGACACTCACTGCTGGCCTCCTGAACTGCCTGTATTTGCATCCTCCTGCTCAATGCATCAGCTACAATATTGTCTTTCCCAGGCTTGTAGGCAAGCTCAAAGTAAAAAGACTAAAGGTACTCAACCCACCTTAGATTTCTCAAGTTTAGTTCACACTGAGTGAAGATATACTTGAGACTTTTGTGGTCGGTGAAAACCACAAAATTCTCTCCCATAAGATAATGTCTCCAACAACGCAAGGCATGAACAACTGCAGCCAAATCGAGATCGTGCGTTGGGTGATTCCTCTCATGTGTCCCCAATTTCCGAGACCCATACACAACGACTCCTTCCCTCTACATAAGCATTGTTCCCATCCCAATACCTGATGCATCACAGTAAACTATATAACTTTTTCCCAGCTCTGAAAAAACTATTATCAGTGCTGAAGTCAACATTCCTTTTATCTCCTGAAAGGATGAATCACAAGAATCAAACCACAAGTACTTCGCACCCTTCTTAGTCAGGCCTGTTAGTGGTTATGTTAAGTGTGACAAGTACTATATGAATCGTCTATAGTAACCATCCATACCTAGAAAACTATGTACCTCAAATACATTCTTCACCTGCTCCCAAGATACTACCGCTCTCACTTTCTCTGGGTCTACTGATACTTCTATCTCTGAGATAACATGACCCAAGAAGTGAATTTGGTCCATCAAAAAGTGGAATTTTGAGAGATCATCATATAAATTATTCTCTCTCAGTATACTCAAAATGATCTCAAGATGGGTGGCATGGTCGTGTTGAGTGTGAGAGTACACCAAGATATCATCCAAAAAGACTACCATGAAAGAATCCAAGTATAGTTGGAACACTAGGTTCATTAGTTCCATGAAAACTACAGGTGCATTCATGAGACCAAACGACATAACCACATACTCATATAGACCATACCTGCTCTGAAAGGCTGTAAGAGGTATATCAGATGGTCTAACGCGCAAATGATGATAACCGGATCTCAAGTCAATCTTCGAGAACACCTGGTCTCCATGAATCTAATCAAAGAGATCATCAATACTCAGCAAGGGATATCAGTTCTTGACCATAAACTAGTTCGACTTCCTATAATCTACAAAAATTTGGAGGGTACCATCCACCTTCTTCGTAAACAGGACAGGCGAACCCCAAGGAGAAGTACTGTGTCGAATGAAACCCTTTGCCTGAAACTCCTCCAACTGCTTCTTGAGATCCTATAAATCTTGTGTAGTCATCCTATAAGGAGGAATGGACACCGATTCCACTCTTGGCACAAACTCAATAGAATATTCTACCTCTCGATCTAGAGGCAAACCTAAAAAGTCCTCTTGAAAGACATCCCTGAATCGATCGAACACTGGAGGAATGTCTAACTATGAAGTCCCCTGGTTATCCAGATATAGACTAGAAATTTAGGCTGTAACTCCTCCCAACCCATGATGCTTGGGTCCTTCTCTGCTCGCCTGGACATCCCATTCTCCCTTATGAAGAAATGATCTTACCTCTGGTGATGTGAAACTCACCCTACGGTGATAGAATTTGACAATAGCTTGGAAGAGAACTAACCAGTCCATTCCAAGAATAACATCATATCCCGTCATCTCTAAGACATAGAGGACCCATAAGAAGTGGTACCCACCAACCTCTAGAGGTAACTCCTTGCACTATCATACACTAGCCTTTCTTGTCCCCAACGGAGTGTCCAACGACAAGAAATCAGCAGAAGAAAAGATACAGAGCCCAAGGCTTTCCAAAACAACAACAGATATAAAGCTATGGGAAGCCCCTGTATCAAAAAGAGTAGAAGATAAGACTAAGGAAACAAGATTAGTACCTCGAACTGTAGAAGGGATGAGATTCTGCTCCTGTTGGGTCTGCTCCACTGCAAAAGTCTGATTTGTATTGTGACCCTATGACCCTACCTGACCACCCAGATCTGATCCACCTTGTTGTTGTTGTACACCTAGCGAATGGTTACCACGACCATGAACTCCACCTCGGCCTGAAAGGCCAAATGAACTCCAGTTCCCATACTGATGAGAAATTGGTGGTCCTTCTCCGGAATGTGGAGTCATAGAATAACCCTTGTCACTAGCTGATGATGAGAAAAACTAACAGAACTGCTGAAGATGTCCCACCATGACACAAGATCGGCACTCCACTGAGTCTCTCAGGAAATGTGTCCTCATATGATTGACCTTATCACACTGGTAGCATACTACCTGGATACCTGAAGGTGCATCCCTCCTACTTGGATCTCCATGTGTAGACTCCCTGCGACACTTCCTACTATCAGTCGAAGAAGTACCAACTCTGGATGCTGGACCTCCCTAGACCACAGCTCCAGAATCACTCAGGTTAAGCTCCATGATCAACACCTGATTAATGATAGAAGATATAGAAGTCAATATGAAGATGTTCACCTGAGAGTGAATGTCTTTTCCAAGACCATCCTCAAACTTCCTTACTAGGAATAACTCATCTCTCCCTAGAAAGGGTGTAAAGTGCTATAGATCTATGAAGCGAGAAGAATACTCCATGACTGAAAGAGTACCCTACTCCAAACTCATGAACTCTCAGGCTCGATCGGCCCTCAAAGTCTCCGGGTAGAAGTAATCGTAGAAGGTTCACTGAAATTTATCCCAAGCCATACCCTACTGGCGTCCCGCCTGTGAGATCACATCCCACCATCTCTTGGTGGAATCCAGAATCATATACATAACAATCTTGACTCTCCTCTCTGGAGGAGTCTCTAGATGCTCAAAGATCATAAGCATGGCTTCTATCCATGACTCTATAGCCTGGGGTCCTCCATCCCCTAAGAAGGTGGGAGGATGCTGCTGCTGAAATACCCATGTCAATTTTGCCATCGACGGGGCAGGAGGTAGTGCTCCCTGAAAGGTATGCATAAACCTCATGAAGCCCTCTCGGAACTGTGTATCAACACCTTTAACTAGGATAAAAACTAGTTCCAAGATAGGAATGACTAGAGGATCTGCTGGTAGTCCCTGATTAGCCATATCCGGTGTCTTATCACTGCCCTGTAAGTGACGTACAACCAGAGGATGTCTCGGTGGCATGACTCTGCATGTTTAAGTGCACACTAAGTTCAAGACTATCAAGGACTGAAACTTAGAAGTGTAATAAGGGAACAGGAATAGGAAAGAATTCAATATTTTTAAAACAAGTATACACGGTGTGTATAACCCCTACACAATGTGTTTCTTTAAGAATTCACATGGGCATGTACTCCTGCTAACTCTGGTCGTGTAACACCCCACACACACGACATTTTTCTCTAATACACGATGTGTACTTGAATCATTTTTCCCTTCCCAAGTTCTTCTACATGACCTAACCCACATGGTTCTCTTAGAGCAAGACTACATGGCGTGTTCATGCCAGACATGGTGTGTACTAGAAGAAACTTCAGCAACCTGTGTTGTTTGTCACACGACTAGTTACATGACTAAATCTACACGACGTGTTTGTACCAGAAACAATGTGTACTAATGACCCACTATCCACCCGTGTTGTTGGTTACATAGTTGGACACATGGTCTATACACACAAAGTTTTCTTCAGGTACACTGTGTGTTTCACTAAAGATTTCTCAACCATGTGTCTCAGCCTACATAGGTAGTAACATGGTTAGGGACTACATGACGTATACATAAAGTACACATAATGTACTTAAGAAAACAGTTCCTTCCCGAACATAAGGACACATGGCCTATATTTATCATTTCACGCTGTGTATTCTGGGTTTTTCCAGATAGTAAGCCTCAAAAACTACTCCAAACCCCAGAAAAAACACTAAAACGAACATTAAAGTTCCAAATTATGATTTGTGAGGGCCCATAATCCCCAATAATCAAATATTGGCATCTTATACATGTCATAAACAAGGAATAACAATTAAATGATCCACCAAATTCTGATCCATGAGGGCCCATAACACCTCATGAACCAAATTTTTGCATTCATTTAAACGAAACCTTACACAGTCAATAATCTATCAAATAGAAGTTATTATATCAAGGAATCTATCACAACATTATGAATATCTATCACAACATCTATCACAACAACATGCAATTAGTAATTCCCCCTAAATGACATGACAAGAATGCATGAAATGTGATCTCGAGGAAGTGCCTATATGATGCATGAGATGACATAACGTCATCTCATCGGGTTGCAACAGAAATAAAACCTCAATGATATCAACAATAACAACACAAAACATGTGAGTCACCCAACGATGAAACCAAATCAACAGTAATAATTACAAAACAAGAAAAATCACATTATACAAGGTAAATTGGCTTTTCCTTATACATGGGTTAGAAACTCTTGGGCACAACTTATTACTAACTACCTATTGCATCCTATCCCTGACTATAGGCTCAGAACAGTAATTCAAGAAGAAAAGAATCCCTTCGATACCACTTTGTAACGTCCTAGTTCTAGGTGCCACACTGAGGTGCCCCGTACCCAGTTGGTCACATATCCTCAAGCACATTTCCCCAAACTCTAGAGGATGCCGACTAGTAGTGAGGGACTTGGGTGTGATAGTGGGGAAAATATGACCTCATTGGAAGAGTAATGCAACAAAAATAAATAGATAATAATATTATACAATAGCGGAAGCAGTAATAACATGAAATAAGAAAATAACGGAAAACTGAAAGTAATAAACAACTGGAGCACATATATAAATGATGCATGTCACATATGTCTAAGAAAGAATCCAAACAAGTAACAATGATGGAATACATTACTAAACCAAAATACAAAGAAAACAAATAAAATCCAGTAGTATCACAAGCCTCAGCTTGGTCCCATGCTCTCCAGCTCCACAAAAATCAAGTACTTGAAGTAGAAGGGAATTTTCCCTTATCTATACCTAAAATAATACAATATTCTTGGGCCCAAAATCATGACCCAAAAAAGGCGTGAGATGAATCCCAGTAGGCAACCACCTAAAGATCTGTGCCTAATAGTCAGTAAATATATATTGAAGGCAATAAGAAAAATGAAGAAATAAATAAGAAAGTGCTCAAAAGTAAACAATAATACAGTTTCAATTTCATTCATTTACATTCATCAATTATTCAACTAAAAGAAAATAAGAAACCCTTTGGGAAGTTATCATAGCCTATCCCCTCTGGTTCAACCAATCAGTCTCAAGTAACCCTCTAGGTAAGTTCTCACAGCCTAACCCCTTTGGTTTAACTTATACAAGGATATAATGAAGACTCTCTGAGGAATAACTCACCATCAATTCCCCCTATTGTCTCGTGCAATCAAAGACTCTCTGAGGAGGCACTCACCGTCAATTCCCCCTATGGTCTCATATAATCAAAAACTCTTTGAGGAATCACTCACCGTCAATTCCCCATATAGTCTTTTAATGATAAACTATAGAAACTCTTAGAAAGAACACAACATCAATTCCTCCTGTGGCCTCATAACGTATCTATAAACACTATGAGGGAGCACTCAATTTCAATCAATCCTATGGTCTCACAGTTTGGTAATTATAACAGACACTCTGGGAAATCCCTCAACGACAATTTCCCCTATGGTCTCACTATGCCAGGTTCCCGCAGCCTCATGTAAAGAAATAATACACAAACGATAATCAATAGCCAAAGTAAACCTCAAAGTACTACTTGGTTAATTAGCTACATGTAATTCCACATTATATCAGATAAAAATTCACTCCATCCTAACTACAATAGGAATGGAAAACAAATAACATAACTGGAAAATCTAGACCAAATGGTCAAAATCAACAAGCATGGTAAAATATATCCATAGCATGGAAATTAACCCTATTCACAATCAAACAACCTCTATTCAAACATACAAAGCATATAAGACATTAAAATCCCTAAACACGCAATACCCCAAATGAGGGTATTGGGAAATTTTTCACATATAACTCAAATACTAACTAAATAAAGGCACAAACCACCAAACATGGTGTTGTACGATCAATATTGTTGAATCTCATCCTTTGTTTGACCTAGAATGTCGTAGATCTACAAAAATTTCTAAAACGTTCAACCAAGAATAACTCACAAAAGAAGAAGAATCGGAAAACAAGGCTCTATAAGAAGGAAGATCTTACTGTGGTGATTCCAACACAATCAATGGTGGTTGATTCAGAGAACAGATGGTGATTCAGGGGATTGGAGAAGAATCAAACCATTCAACCACTCCTGGATGAGATGAAAAAAGAAGAAGGGTGTTCTATCGATTATACAAGACCCCGGTCCATTTAATGAAATAAAAAGAAATTACACGGTGTGTTCTTTAAGGGTACACAGTGTGTACTTTCATTTACCTGGCCCCACTTTAGGAAGCCTCCAGGTCACCCCACATAGCCATGTACTCAGACATTACATGACTAATACATGGTCACCCATGACAACCAGGTATACGAACTGTACTTATAAGTACACGACGTGTACTCCTGAAATTTCCAGAAACTCATCTTTTTCTCAAAAACAACCAAAAAAGAAAAACATACCTGAAAAGAAGATCTGGGTTCTTACAATCCACACCTTGGATCGGGGTTCACAATAGCTCACAAGGCTATCCATGTCAACTAGACCTCTACCATAGTTATTTGTGGGAAACAAAATACAACTAGGTCAGACAGGGACCTCTTCCACAGTTGTACGTGGGTGTAAAATAGTGTAAAAAGATGTTTGAGTGAGGATATCTTGTATCCTCCAACTTAGCTTAGGAGACAATATGTGTTTGTAATAAAGACACACATACTACTCAAAAGAATAGTAAGAATGTACACAACATATCATAAATAATGAGAGAGAGTTTAGAATTATCTAAGTGATGTTCTTGATGCTTATAGATTTTTTAGGTGTAGCAGATGTGAAGCTCGAGTCCACTTCTAGAAACAAACACCAAAATAGAGCATCGTGAAAGCTATGTGTTCTAGTTTCCAATGAGGTGAGATACTCTTTGAAGGTTCTATTCATTAGGGTTTATTGCTACAAGAATTTTGTGAATTTGGTTCTTAGTAAACCCTTATTGGTCACAGTTAGCAATAATGAGTGTTCTTCCTGTATGTCTCTTGTTTTTCTTCATAGATTATCTCTATATCGTGCACTACTATTTTTTGCTCAGGTGATTTATTTTTATACTACAGAGGTCAATAATAGGCATGTTTGGGACATGTGATGTACCTCATACCTCTGAAATCCAAGTTAATGATTTCTATAAAAAGTCATACAAGTAAATTAGTTGCATTAAATAACCTAGTATGACCATTAGTTAAAAGTTCAAATTTTGAGAGTAAATAAATTTTCTAAGTATTGAACAGTAGGTCATTTTTTCAGTAAGTCCTTTTGTCGGTAGGTTAGTGAATCAGTGACTCCTTCTATCGGCAACTCATTCTATCAGTGACTCCTTTTATCGGTGACTCAATGCGTTGGTATGTCAGTGCATCAGTGTCACATACTATCGGGGACTTGTTCTGCTAGTGAATCAGACTATCATTGACTCATTCTTGTATCTGTCAGTGACTCATTTGTTCTGTCAGTGAGTTATTCTGTCGGTGACTCATTTGTTTTTTCAGTGACTCATTTGTTCTATTGCTGAGTCGTTCTGTTAGTGACTCATTTGTTCTGTCGATAACTCATTTGTTCTATCGGCGAGTCATTTGTTTTTTTTGGTTAGTCATGAATATTGATGACTCATACTTGTCTATGTATTTCTACTTGTCTTATAGTATAAACATCAATAAAATGTGTTAAAATTAGTATTGAACATAAATAATTTAAACACATTTGACTTTAATAATTAAGACATGATTTGAGATCATTAAAACTAGAGAGGTCCAACAATATCTCCATTTTTGATAATCACAAATCATGACATTATAAAGTAAATTCAATTGGTTTAGAATGATCAAAGTACTTATTCTGTTTACTATATCCCATAAACAATTAGTTCATAATTAAGCAGAGTGAAAAATTCATAGTGAAAATAATTAAATAATGTATCCATAGTTAAACTAATGCATAAAGCTTATTCTTTTCTCCCCCTTTTGGGATTATCAAAAAGAGTAACGACATTAAAGAATAAAGTGGACATGAAGAAAATAAATAATCAAACCATGAAAATATATGAGATTTCATTAGTAAGGAAAATTACATTGGAGATTAAAGTTCAAAAGTACATTATAGAAGCCCTATTAAACAAGCGATCCAAACTACTTCTTCTTATTCAAAGAGGAATCCATTGTGGAATTTCCCTTATGAGAAGAAGCAATGGTAGGAGTGGATGTAGAAGTAGTGGTAGGAGGTTCAGAATGAATTTTCAGAGAGGAAAAAAGAACTCCATGAAGGACTAAAGGGGCCGATCTAGGACAAGTGGAGGAAGGAGGGATAGTAAGATCCCTAAAAATGATAGGATGAATCTGCCTGAAAGCTTGAGAAAGAGTCATTGTCAAAGAAGGCATGCTGGAAGAAGTAGAGCTAGTAGGTTCTAGAGGTGGTCTGATAGGAGTGGCAGGAGGGGAAACAATCATAGTACTTTTTACATGTAGATAATTCGTAATAAGGTTGATGAAATCCATGATTATCTCCCCACTGTACTGCATATCCTTTGTGAAATATTCCTTATTTTCAATGAACTGTTCAATTGTAGGAGTAAAATCCTTAAGCAGCTTTGCTTGATCTCTAAAGGCTTGGGTCACTGGAGGATTTTTCAGGTTCTCAAGTAAAAGCTTGAAGTGACTGTCTAGTTGATTCTTTGTGTATATCCTATAAAAATAAAAATTCACTTTCTTGGTTATTTATTCTTGAGAAGTTGTAGCCTGGTTGGAATAAAATATGACCATGTCATAGATGTGATCACTATTCTTCCTAATTTTTGAAATACTTTGCTAATCAGTTCCACCCATCATGGTTCTCAGTTCTTCTCTAATGACATTCCAAACCATCTCTATGTATGGTGGGTGAGATATAGGAGCTGATGAGATATATGCCTCTTGCATAATGTCTCTCACATATTTCTTTATCTGTCTTAGGCTGTCACTATCTAAATGGAATATTACTAACTGAATTTCTTCCCTTACCATTTTTCTAATCACCTCATTGTATGAAGACTAAATAAGAGGAACATAGAGAGGTTGAGCCATAGATGACGAGGCATTGTTCACTACATCATTGACTACTAACTTCAGAAGGGTCAAACCAAGATTTGGAGTAGCATCCTTAATAGGGGATTCATGAGAGATTTCATGATGTTGTAGAGCTTGGTATATAGTGGATTTGTAATCACTAAGAAGTTGGATAACAATAGCTGCAATCTTGACCATTTCACAATACATCTCCTGACTAGTTGTCTTAACAGCTTCCAAAACTGATACCAACCGAGGTTCGATCTTGGAAACACTTTTTTCTACAATCAATTCTGCATCATTGTCACTAAGTGGTGCTACAGGTTCAAGGTGATCTTGAGGGACTGATCTCACAACAACTAACATTTCTTCCTTAAATTCATTGAATTCGGCCTTAGATACATAATCAGTAGGCACTGGTACTAGAGATAATGCAACTGCTAGAGGTTCCTCAACTAACGATCCTCTTAAAACAACTATCCTCTCCTCATCATTTGAATCTAGATAATTGAGACCAAGAGAAATATAGACAAGGAATTTTTCCAACTTAGATAACACAGAAGCATTCATAGGAATGAGTGTATCAACTCTCACTTGCCTAGCTTGAGGCTCCCCTTCAATTTGATCTATCCTCACCTGTTTCTCCCCCTCAATTTGAGGTATCCTTCTAATATACACCAACTGAGGTACTAAGTCTACCTGAGCTCTATCTATATTTCCATCTTCAACTAATTATTCTGCCTCAACACCGGCTTCTGCAAGACCAGGAGGTTCGACAAACTATTACTGATTCTTAGGACCATCCAATTCTAAATTGGAACTTTTATCATCACCAGGATGATCAGAATAACTCCAAATTTTACCACTTTCATCACTTTCATGATTAGGTTTATCTCATTCACTTTAATTATCACCTTCTCCATTTTTATCACCAGATTCTTCATCCCCTTCTTCCTCACTGTCAAAGCCACATCCACTTTATTCTTATTCTATGTCTTCTTCTTCTTCTTCTCAAAATTATTATTTTAGATCATTTGATATTCTTTTATATTCCACACTAGTTGAATCCTCAATTTCATCATCATCATAATCATCATCATCTAAAATAGGTTCCTTGGATGATAGAGCTAAAGGTAGACTTGGAGTTCCAAAAGACACCCCTTAGACTTTCAACAATATATAGGTCACTCTTATCATCTATAGGAGACCCTTATTCTCTAGAAGATTCAAATTCCTCTTCATCAGAATAAAAAACCCCATCATCTAGTCCTAGAACAGGATCAATCACATCTCTCGGCCTAGTAGGATTCTCAATAGGATTGAAATTTTCATACAGCTTCTCATTATCTTCAACCCACTCCCTCTTCCAGGGATTCCAATTTATCTTCATTCTCTTGAAAATATCCTTACTTAGGAATATACCACTGCAATAAGAAATGGTTTTATCTTTAATTACACATCCTTTTGCTTTTATCATGGAAGATATCATTCTTGGATAGAAAAAAAATAGTCTTACAATATGGCTTTATCATCTCACTTATATGGACTATCAAATACCTACACAGATTTACCTTATGTCATTTGTTTAGAAAATACAAGAGATATTCATCCTGATATTTTAGTGAGGAAAATTCCCCTTTCCTGGGACATATTTTTTATTGAATAAACTTAAATAAAAGTCTACTTTCTCCATCCAACTCTGAAGCTATAGGCCTTCTGTGCTCTCATTACTAGTCAACTCCCTCAAAGTTGTCTCATAGAAAAACAACTCATTGGTGGTTGGAATACTCCCCTGGTAGTCATCAAAGACTCCTTCATGTGGTACATTGAGGTATTCTTCCCATTTCCTTGAATAAAAATATCACATTCTTCCATTAACTACTGATTTGATCCAATACATCTCACTGCCTTCTAGAATAAACTCAGCATGAAGATAAAACTCATGCACAAGATTAGGGTAATATGACCTTTCATTATTTGAAAACTAAAATATCCACCCTTGAGTTTGCAACACTCTTAACACAAGAGACTTACTAGATACTAACCATTCAGTGAACACTTCCTTCTCAGGAGTTACCACACAGTTCGCAAGACCTGGATTAACATGATTAGATCTACTTGAATCTCTTTTCCACCTCTTAGAGGGTTGTGATTCATCTTCAAATCCTTCGAAGACGCCCTTCACTCTAACCATTCTGAAGGTTCAGTAGAAGTTAGGAAGGTGAAAGGTCCAAGGTTAAAGAGAGAAATGGTAAGAGTGTAATAGTGAAAGTCTGATAGTAAGAAATAGGATGGATCAAATCAATTTTATCATTTAGGGATTTATAAGTCATAAATAGAGTAAACTATGTTAAAATAAAATAAAATAAATAAAAATGCGTCATTTTGGTAAAATAAAATAGATACAGACAGTGGGTTCCATCGGTGAGTGTCCATTGGTGAGATATTAGTGTCGGTGTCAGTGAGACATCATCAATGTCCATAAGATGCTATTGGCCTGACATTATCAACATGATCCTATAAGTGTCAGTATGACATTGTCAGGAAGACATTGTTAGTGTCATCATGACATTGTCAGTGAGACATTGTCGGTGTTTTCATGACATTTTTAGTGAGATATTGTCATTGTCTACATGAAATTGTCAGCAATACATTGTAGGTAAGATATCAGTGTCAGCGAGACATCAGTGTCATTGAGACATCACCAGTTGGTCCTATCAGTGTGACATCTATAATTAGTTTTATCACAAAGTTATTGACAATAGGTCCTTACAAATTAATCATCCCAAATTTATATCTAATGTAACTCATCCTCTCAGAGTTCAATTTCTTAGTGAATATATCAGTAAGATAATGTTATGTGCCAATAAATTCTATAGTTATATTACCTTTTTAATAATGATCTCTCAAAAAGTGATGTCTTACATCAATATGTTTTGTTCTATAATGAGAAATAGGATTTATTGATATGTTAATAGTACTTGTATTGTCACAATTTATAGGGACATGTCTAAACTAATATCCATAATCTAGAAAAGTGTGTTTCATCTACAAAATCTGAGCACAACAACTATTAGAAGCTATGTATTCAGCCTCAGTAGTAAATAATTCCACAAAAATTTTATTTTTACTACACCATGATACTTGATACTTTCCAAAAAAGTGACATGTTTCAGAGTTTCTCTTTCTATATATCTTACAACCATTAAAATCAACATCTCAATAACTAAATAAATCAAATTATTATCCTATAGGGTAGAAAAATCCTAAGTTGGTGGTATACTTGAGGTCTTTTAAAATTCTTTTAACAACAGTTAAATGAGATTATTTAGGATTAGATTGAAAACGTTCACACATACACACACTGAACATGATGTTATACCTATTATTGGTCAAGTAGATTGGACTTTCAATCATTACTCTATAAGTGGTTTGATTAGCAGATTTACCATTTTCATCAAGATCCAACTTACAGGTGGTACTTGTTGGAGTATCACTGATTTTTGTACCATTAAATCCAAACATTTTTAAAATATCTTTAGTATATTTATTTTGATTTAAAATAATACCATATTTATTTTCAAATATTTTAAATCCAAGAAATAATTTGAGTTCTCCCATTAAACTTATTTCAAATTCATTTTGCATCATTTTTGAAAAATCAATAAATAAATAATTCTTTGAAGATACAAAAATAATATCATCAACATAGATTTGAACTACTAAAACATCTTTAGAAATTCTTTTTATAAATATAGTATGATCAAATATACCTTTTGTAAAACCTTTATAAATAAGAAAAGTACTTAGCCTATCATACCAAGCTCTTGGAGCCTGTTTTAAACCATATAAAGCCTTTGTTAACTTAAAAACATGATTTGGAAAACGTGGGTTTGTAAAACCAAGGTGTTGTTCAAAAATAATATCCTCAACTATATACCCATTTAAGAATGCACTTTTGACATCCATTTAATATAGTTTGAAATTTAAATGAGCTGCATATGATAGAAGGATTCTAATGGCTTCAAGTCTAGAAACTAGTGAAAATGTTTCTTTATATTCAATACCTTCTTCTTGACTATATCCTTGTGAAACCAATCTATCCTTATTTCTCGAAATGGGGGCCTGCTTCATCTACTTTGTTTCTAAAGACCTATTTAGTACATATGGTCAAGGTGTCTTTAGGTCTATCCACTACTTTCCAAACTTTATTTCTTTCAAATTGATTCAACTCTTCTTGCATATCCATCACTCAAAATTCATCATTGATTATAACATTAATGTTCTTAGGTTCAAGCTATGATAAGAAGGATTTATGTTCAACCTGGTTCCTAATAAAAGCTATAGTCTATATTCCTTTATCTAAATCTCCAACTAAAACATCTAAGAGATGATTCTTAAGGGTTCTAACATATCTAGAAAAATAAGGACTAGTTATTTCAGGTTCATATGTAGGTTTTGGTTCACTGTGATTAGAGTCTATAGATTTTCCAGATCTAGAGGATTTTTCACTTTTCTTAATAGCAGAATCAGAGGGTCTAGAATTTATTTTTAGATTGGGTATATCATTATCAATATTTTCAAGAGGGGTTTTAGGTTCATGTGGATCTGTTTCATGAAATTTAACATGTACATATTATTCCAAACATTTGGTTCTTTTATTAAAAACTATATAGGCTTTAATAGAGGTTGAGTAACCAAAGAAAATTCCTTCATCACTTTTGGATGAAAATTTTTAAATATTTTCCTTTTTATTAAGGATTTAAACTTTGTAACCAAACACTTTGAAGTAGTTAACTTCGGGTTTCCTATTGTTCTACAACTCATAGGTATTTTTCTTAAGAATTGGTCTGATTAAGAATCTATTATTTTTTTTAAAAGTTGAGGCTGAAGACTCATTTTATTTGGGGAAGGGGCTACAGTATAAATAAAATCATGCAAAAAACAGTACAGGGATGAACTCGGTGAGACTCGAACTTGAGTCCTCACCGAGACCCACAGGTGCATCTACCAACTGAGCTACACCCTGGGGGAAGAATCTGTTAATTATGGTATAATTTGTATTTATAGATTCAGCCCAAAAATAAATAGGTAAGTCATACTCATTAGGCATTGTCTGGGCTATTTATTGTAAGGTTTTATTCCTTCTTTATACAACTCCATTCTATTGGGGTGTCCTAGGAGTAGAGAAGTTATGACTATAACTATTTTTTGAGAAATAATATTTAAAATATTGGTTCTAAAACTCACAACCATGGTCACTCCTTAAGGTTTTTATCCTAAGACCGCTTTTATTATCTACAGATCTAGAATACTTGGTGAATTAAGAATAAGCTTCACTCTTGTGATCTAAAAATAATATCCAAGTATACCTAGAGAATTCATCTACAAGAACATAGATATAGTGCTTCCCATTAATACATAAAAATCTAGATGATCCAAACAAATCCGTGTAAACCAACTCAAGTGGTTGAGAAGTTGGAACTTCTTTCTTTGGTTTGGAAGATATTTTGCGTTGTTTTCCCTTTTGACAAGGATTGTATAATTTATTATCTAGAAACTCTAGTTTGGATAGATCTTTAACTAAACCTTTCCTCATAAGCTTCTAAGTGAGTGTTACAGTGGACTAATCTCCTACGACAAATCCATGATTCTTTATGAAAAAATGCTTAAAAAATACATATTTTGAGAAACTAAATAATCTAAGTTTACAGCATAAACATTCTAATTTATAAAATCAGTAAATACTAACTCATTTTTATAATTATACACATTACATGAATCATTTTCAAATTTAAAATTGAAACCATCCTCGCATAACTGAGAGATACAAAGTAGACTACACTTTAATCCATCGATAAAAACTACTTTGGAAATTAAAATTGAATTAGTGTTAATGATTTAGAAAAGGCCAATTATTTTTCCTTTATCATTGTCACAAAAAGTGACATGCCCACCATCAATCTTTTTAAGATTCTTAAAGCTTGATTAGTCCCCTATCATGTGTCTTGAACATCCACTATCCAAGTACCATAATCTTTTACAGGAGCTGTTCAAACATGCTTTCTACAAAGTCAATTTAAACAAGAAAATATTTTGGTACCCAAACATTATTGGGTCAAGTTATATTATCAATTAATTATTTGGGAACCCATAATTTCTTCATGGGTTTCCTATAAATAGTTTATAGAGTATTGGAAAAATAAACTCTATTTGGTCTAGAAAAACTAGTTGTAAAGGACTTTTCACTGCTGGAACTTGCAACAGACTGTTCAAATCTAGGTACCAAGACAAATTTTCTAAATTTTGATATGAAATTATTTTTAACAAAGTTTCTTTGTCCTGATTGATAACCTATACTGGTAGCATATTTTGTTACAACCTATTTACTAAGAATTTGTATGAGAGTGTTCTTTCCATTGGAAAACTTTTCTAAATCCCTTTTCAACTTCTCATTTGATGATTTAAACTCATTATTTTCTTTAAGAAATTGATCATTTTTCTCTTTTTATTTAGCAAGCTCATATTTAATAGTAGAAGTAAGAGCATGTTGTTTCTTTAAAACTTTATATTTATCTTTTAATTCATTTAATTTTTCTTCAAGAATTTTAAAATACTCAAAAATTTCCTCATTGTTCATGTTTTCTGAATCAGATTCATCTTTATAATAATAGTAATCTTGTACAAGAGATTCAATGGTTACCTCAGAAGTGTTTATCATGAAGCACATGTTAGTTTTTTTCACCTTTTTCATCATGTGAAGACTTTGACTCACTGGAGCTATCCTCATAAGCACTCTAGGTGGGCTTCATTTCATTTTTATATCTTTTATCCTTGTACTTATATTTCTTATTATACTTTAAATTAGGAAAGTCAGTCTTTACATGCCCTTTTCTCTTACATTCATAATAAACTAGCTCATTTGAGTTATCACCTATCTTTTAGTCCTTTTTCCAGTTTCCCTTATAGTCACACTTTCCTTTATAGCTGGGATTCCTAAAGAACTTCTTCTTTCTATTAAATCTTTCAAAACTTCTAGATAATTGAGCCACTTCCTCATCACTGTCAGATGATGACTCTTCATTTCTTGAACTTTCAGAATGAGTTTGTGCCTTCTCCCTTTCTTTGTGTTTAGAAGTAGTGGTTTTGAAATCCATTAACTTATTTTTGGTTCATCATCCTCTTCTTTGTTGACCTTCAATTCTTACTCATACATCATCACCTTACCTATCATCTCCTTTACTAGAAAAGTGTTGATGTCACAAGATTCTATAATTGACACTGAGTTTCCCCTCCATTTATCAGGTAAACATTTGAGAATTCACATGATTTGTTCCTTAGTTGTAACTTCCTTTCCCAAAAAAATCATAGTATTTACAATTTAATTAAACCTGAGATACATGTTAGATATAGGTTCACCAGGATTCATTTTTAAGTTATCATATTTAATAGTATATGTGTTAAGTCTCATTTCCTTAACATTAGTGGCTCTTTCATGTGAAACATCTAGAGTATCCCAAATTTCATGGGCTATTTAAATGCAGAAATCCTATTGAATTCTTTATCTCCTAAAGAACAATATGAGGCATTAATATCTTTGCAGTTATTATTATAAGTTGCCTTAGTTGGGTCATCCCATATATTTCGAGTAGTAGCAGGAATCTTCTATTCATATATAATGGAAGACCAAATTTCAAAACTCATACTTTCTAAATGAATTTTCATCTTAATTTTCCACTGGGCACTATTATTTCCATTATATTAAGGAGGTCTATTGGTAGAAACACCTTCTAATATATTATCCATAACAAATAATAGATAATAGGTTTTTAAAGAGCTAAAAATTTATAACTAATAAAAATTTAGAGATCTTTAAAACACAACAAAAATCACAATTGAAAAGATTTAAAAAATATTTGAAAATAGAATATTAAAAAATAAACCCTTTGATACCAAATGATGTTCGGAGTAGGACACTCAAGAGAGGGGTAAATTGAGTTCCTATAAAAATTTCTGTTAAAAATTTTATTTAAAAAAACCCCAATTTCAAATCCAAACATCCTAGTTAACCAAATTAGCAGATTTATAAGAGTTTTTATTATTCAATTAATTACTCGAAATATTTATTAATTCTCAGTTATAGAAATTTGAAATATTGATATAAATTTTTAAAGTAATTTACTAAATTAAAACAATTATAAACGCTATCTAAGATTAAATATTAAAGTAAAATTCAGTTTTCTGAAATATGTGTAAAAGGATAGAAAACTAAATTTGAAAACACAAGAGATAAAAACAAGAGGTTCAATCTGAATATGAGACATATTCCTTTCCACTTGTTGATCAACTTCCACCGATCAATTTATATCAATAAACTTGATTCATACCCTGAATCGGGGTTCACAATAACTCACAAGGCTATCCGGGTCAACTAAACCTCTACCACAGTTATTCTTGGGAAAAAAATACAACCATGTCACACAAGGACCTATTCCACAGTTGTAAATGGGTGTAAAATGGTGTAAAAAGATGAGTGAGTGAGGATATCTTGTATCCTCCAGCTTAGCTTAGGTGACAGTATGTGTTTATGATACATACACACATACTGCTTGAATGAATAATAAGAATGTACACAAAAGATCATAACTAATGAGAGAGGTTTTAGAATGCTCTGAGTGATGTTCTCAATGCTTCTGGACTTGTTAGGTGTAGCAGATGTGAATCTTGAGTCCACTTCTGGAAACAAACACCAAAACAGAGTGTCATGGAAGCTCTATGTTCTGGTTTCTAGTGAGGTGAGATGCTCTTTGAAGGTTCTCTTCACTAGGGTTTGTTGCTGCAAGAATGTTGAGACTTTGGTTATTAGAAAATCCTTCTTGTTCAAGTTAGAAAAAATGAGTTTTCTTCACGTATGTATCTTTATTTTCTTTATAGGTTATCTATATATCACGCACTATTATTTTTTTCTCAAGTGATTTCATTTTATACTACAGAGGTTGACAATAGGCATGTTTGGTACATGTGTTGTATCGTATACCTCTGACATCCAAGTTAATGATGTCTGAAAAAAGTCATAAAATTAAATTAGTAGAATTAAATAACACAATATTACCATTAGGTAAAAATTCAAATTTTTAGAGGAAAGAAATTTTCTAAGTATTGAACGATAGGTCATTCTGTTGGTAAGTCCTTCTGTCGGTAGGTCAGTGCATCATTGACTCCTTCTATTAGTGACTCCTTCTATAAGTGAATCCTTATATCAGTGACTCAATGCATCGATATGTCAGTGCATCAGTGTCACATACTATCAGTGACTTGTTCTGTCAGTGACTTAGACTATCATTGACTCAGTCTTATATCTTTCGGTGACTCATTTGTTCTATCGGTGAGTCATTCTATCAGTGACTCATTTGCTCTATCAATGATTTGTTCTGTTGGTGACTCAATTTTTTTTTTCAATGACTCATTTTTTCTGTTTTTGAGTCATTTGTTCTGTCGGTGAGTCATTTTTTCTGTCAATGATTCATGACTATCGATGAATCATACTTGGCCACATCTGTATGCTTATCTTACAGTATAAACATCAATAGAATGTGTTAAACTTAGAATTGAACATAAATATTTTAAACATATTTTACTTTAATAATTAATACATGACTAAAAATTATTTGACATGATTTGAGATCATTAAAACTGGAGAGGGCCAACAAGAGTGAATATACATGACAATCCAAAACATGATAAAAAAGAGAATGTGATAGGAAGACTATAAGGTGATACGATGAATGGGGGTGTAACAAAATACCAAACAAAAAAATAGTCATTTCCCATTGACACTCACCTATCGTGGGGTGCGGAAAAAAATTATTTACTAAGTTAAAATATAGTATAGTGGTTAACATAGGTTTTCTCTAGAGAGGAGCGCTCAAAAATCACTTATGTGACTTTAAATTTGATAATTAAATGGGGTTGTTTTTGATATTGTTTGGTTATGAAAACAAACCAAAGAAAATAATGAAGGAAATAAAGTAAAATATTTGAAAAAATAATGCAATTAAAAATATTGATAATAATTGGGTGATCATATTGGGGTTGGTTTTTCAATTATTATGTTATCATAGCTCCAATTTTATTCAATCCTCTTCTGCTAAGTTGGTTTAAGTGATATTTCACGATCACTTCCTATCACTCCTTTAGTAAATGATGATGGTGATAGTAAACCTTACCAATATCTTAGCTCAGTATACTCTATTTTCTATGTGTTAAACAGATGTAGCGAATACCCTTAATTGAGTTAGGAAATTCCCAATCGGGTCTTGTTTATCCCAAACAATTAAGAATATTCAATACCCCTGCCACACGTACTGGTGATAGCCGAGTACTTCACCACTAAGCCCTGATCTATTCCATAGTATATAGACCAGAAAATAGTGGAGGGATATTATGAAAATTTACCAAATCAATAATAACAGTAGAATATTAAATCAAATACAATTGTATAAGATAATAAAACCGTTTATTAGAATTTGAAACCAACACCACAGAAGGGAGAGAGTTTTTATTCAATCAAATGAAAGAACTAAAACATTACAAAAGATAAAACCTAACATTCCCCAATCACTCAGAATATTTACCCCACCATGGTAAGGGTAATTTAGAAGAATGGGGAAGAAGAAGACATTATAAAACTAAGAAGAACAAAAGAAAAGAAAAGAAAGAACTGAATTTTTATCTTCCAGAATCTGTCCACCAAAAATATAGCTTCAGTTCATCTACCATATCATATAATCAGACCAAGGTCCATTCTTATAGGAGACGATTAATATAGTTTTCTATATACCCACTGAGTTTCAAGGAATTTGGATCTGTGTTGAATGAGTTATGACCAAATTAGTAGACCTTACTTTTTCTGGACACCAATCACTATTCCACTAACCCTACTTTGACCAGTTTAATGGTGGCCTAAATAAAATCATTTCTCTATGAAATTTAATGTGAAAATTCATTGTCTAGTTTTCATTTGAACCCAGCTATAATCATCCAATTTGGTTGTCGGTATCCCGAGATATGGATCATTGAATGAGTCATGGTCTATTCTATCGTCCAGAATAAGTGTTCATATTGACCAATTTTGTTTGGCCTGTTGGAGTTTTAATTGGAACTTGGTACAAAAGAAAATTTTGTAGACAACGAACCATGTAATCCTATAAAAAATGAATCACATTAATTGGATCATAATTGTAGTATTTATGCTTGAAATACAGTGACATCATAAAACTGTTAAATGTTCAAAATTAACCAATTTTCACACTTAAGCTCAAAACTCACCAAAAGTCATAAAATGATGAAAATAAGATCAAATTGATTAATGATAAGGGATTAAATCATTTAAAAAAATATGTAAAAATATGAAAATATAGGCTCTGTTACCCATATCTATGTGACATGAGGCCTCTCTCCCACCATGTCACCTCCACTGAACCCGAAAATAGCTAACATGAGAATATGTCGCCTCTAAGAAGCCACTACCAAAGAAACAAACTCCCTATGTAGTCTATTTTGCAGACCTTTGGCCTATAGATTGACTATGTTTGCTTCCTCTGTATGGTAGTAGAGTAGTCTCTAATACATGTTTTTTGTAGCTTCTCTTTCACCTGTAGGCTATGGATTTATATTGAGGATTCGCTTGGTGTTCGATTGGCCTGTGATGGTGTATAGAAGCTGCTCATGTCGGTTGATATAGCCACCTGCAGTCCTCAAGTGAGGGGTATGTTGTTGTTTGTGGTCGGGGATGCTCTTGACTTCATCTGGACAGCTCAAAATGCCTCCAGTTTTTTACAGCACATTGCCTTCTTTTCAGGATGTTGTTAGAGCTATTCATCGGGCTGTCATCACTGCTTATAAGGTGCAGCTCAGGTGTATGAACAATGACATAAATGAACTCATTGTCATGAGAAATTTAAGCGTGTTGGGCCGTGAAAAGAAACCATTGCTGATAAAATATGTTAGGTGTATTTCTCCAATCCCTTGTTGGTTAAAAGTGAATGTTTATGGGGCGGCCTCGGGATCACCGGGCCCTTTGGGTTGTGGTGGAGTTTTCCACACTTATCAGGGCTTCGTTAAAGGTCGTTTCTCTCATTTCATTAGGTCAGGCTCGACGATTGAAGCGTAACTCTGGTCCATTATTAAAGTTGTCTCATATTCATCCCATCATGGATGTGATTTTATTTGGGTTGAATCTGACTCTGAAGTGGTAGTTGAAATTCTCAGGAGAAGATCAAGGAATGTTCCTTGGCGGATGTTGGTGCCTTGGGTTGATTACCTTCAATGAATAAATTGTGGCTTGGTGCTTGATGTGACTCATGTTTATAGAGAGGCCAATCAGGTTGCTGATGCACTCTCAAAGAGGGCCATTAGATTAGATTTATTTTAATATTATAATAAATTCCATTAAATAAGAAAGATATTTATTAGATTTATTAGATTTATTAAATTTATTAGATTTATTAAATTTATTAGATTTATTAAATTTATTATATTCATTACATTCATTATATTCATTATATTTATTATATATTTATTTTATTTATAATTAATATATATAAATATTTTTTAAATATATATAATTATAATTATAATTATTAAATAAATATATATGTTTCCGATGAATTTGGTCAATAAATATATTGATTATGCATGAATTGACATGCATATATGTTTTGTATCATCATGAATGTCCATTTATACATTACACTCTTATTATTACTCATGATGTCCATTTGTGATGACTCGTTTTTTATTATGTATACTTTACTAGCTATATGATTCATTCATGTTACCCATATGAACTATTATATATGTTCTAAAAAATACTTATAAAATCAAATTAAATATATTTAAATAATATATATATATATATATTATATTTATAATTATTAAATTTTAATTATATATAAATACCTTTTAAATATATTTAATTGTAATTATAATTATAACTATATATATATATTTAAATAAATATAAAATTACAATAAATACATATATTATAATTTTATAATTATATATATATATATATATAAATATATTTATAATTATATAAAAATATTTATAAAAATATTTATTTATAGTTATAATTATAACTATAAATATATATATATATATGTACAAAATTATAAAATTATAATAAATATATTTATTATACTTATATAGTTATAAATACATATCATTAAATAAATATATACAAATATTTAAAAATAAATACAAATAGTTATAATTATAATTTCTAAATAATTATAGATATATTTAAATAATTAATTTTTTTTAATAAATATATATTAATTAGATATATTTATATACAAATATTTATAAATAAATACAAATAGTTATAATAATAATTATAAATAAATACAAATATATTTAAATAATTAAAAAATTATAATAAATATATTAATTATATATATTTATAAAATTATAAATATATTTGTTGTAATTTTATAATTATTTAAATATATATATATATATTTAATTACAATTATATATAAATATTTATTTATTATAATTTTTAATTACAAATAAATAAATAAATAAATATATATTTATAGTTATAAATATAAATAAATAAATATTTATTTAAATAATTATTAAATTATAAAAAATATATTTATTATTTTTATATATAATGTTATATATAATTAAATAAATATATTAATAAATATATAAAAATATTGATAAATATATAAAAATATTGATAAATAAATACAAATATATATATATATATATATTTATAATTATAAATAAATATAGATATATTTAAAAAATTAAAAAATTATAATAAATACATTTATTATATACATTAATAAAATTATAAATATTAGAAATATAAAATTATTGTAATTTTATAATTATTTAAAAAAATAAATAAATATTTATTTATAATTATAAGTTTAAATAAATATACATTCCTTTAAATAATTATAAAATTAGAAGAAATATAATTATATATATCTATAATCTTATAAATATATATAATTAATATATTTATTATATATATTTCTAAAATTATATATATAATTAGTATATTTCTTATAATTTTATAAATATAAATAAATATATATTTATTAATAGTTATAATTATAAATAAATAAATGTATATTTATCATATATATAGTTTTATAAATATATATAAAAATATAAATAAATTATTAAAATTATATATTTACCAGCACTATAATTTTAGCGCTGATAAAGACATCGTTTATCACCACTTTCTATTTTAGTGCTGATAAAACATTTATCAACAGTTTTTATCTAGCGCTGATAAAAGGTTCAACATCTTTTATAAAGAAACCCAGATAGTCTCTTTCATTCTTGCACCCCTCTAGCTCTCACGGAAGCCGACCCCTGCACCTTTTGTGACCCCTCCTCTGCCGCAGACTCTCCTTGGTCGAAGACCCTCCTCCGATGTGACCCCTCCTCTATCGCAGACGCTCCTCTACTGTGGGCACTCTTCCTCTACAGACCCTCCTCTTCTACGAACCCTCCTCCACCATGGACCCTCCTCCACCACGAACCCATTTCCACCGCAAACCCCCTCCAAGATTTCTTGAAGCCCTTATACCTCAATCTTTGGGTGGTTTTGACTATGATTCTTCAAGGAAACATCATGTAAGTCTTGTTTTGCTTGATTTCTCCCTCTTTTTAGGGTTTCTCTTCCCCCTTTATGGAGTTTTTATTTTCTAGTGGTTTTTTTTACATGATGTTGGTCTGATCTTGTGTTGTTGGGAAAAATATTCATGTTTGAGTTTGGATCTTGCTGTAATTGGGTCTTACTGAGGTGCGGTTTTGGTTTCACACCGATTTATAAAGGTTTCCAAGTACGAGGTAGGTGATTCCATCATTTTACATTATTATATGATTTTTATATTCTTGCATGTTGGCTTATATGTGTTCCATGGATTATTCATGTGGTGAAAAACATGTTTTGGAAATGGTTTAACATGCATATGTGATGAAAGGTGGTTTTTGAAAATAAATTGGTTATATTTCATATGTGCTTTGTGGTGGAATTCCTTGAGAATTTTTTATGCCTTGTGTGAAAGGTGAGAAATGTTTTTTCAAAAGATATTTAAAGTTGAAAATGTGTTGAAAATGGATTTCTCCAAGGGAAATGGATTTTTATTGTGTGTTGGTTTCCTTTTTGTGTATCTTAAATGCGTCTTTGAGTTGTGAAAGTAATGTGAAGCATGTTATGAAATAGTTTTTATGTGAGAATTATTTTAAAATAGGGCTTTTCCCATATGCTTGAATCATTATTTAAGATCCCAGTATGAAGGTGATAATTTGATCGCATCAGTGAGGCATACTCTAAATTTTCCTTTATTTGGTCTTTATTTTGAGGTAGTTGTAATGAATATGAACCGACCCACCACTGAGTTATAGAAGGTTCTAGATAGAAGGATGGTTTTATTTTCTTTTTATTCTATCTACAACCATATTCAATATAAACCATATTTTGGAGGTGTTTCCTCCTTTGACTATGCAAGAATCATACTCCTTAATCCCTCCCTCTACTACACATCCACCTTTAATGCTCAACATCATTGAGGCATGTCCTTCTTCCCTCTTGTTTTAAACAAGTACAATGGTCAATCTAACATTTTCTCTACCCATCCTTTACCAATATGGTTGTTGAACTTGTATTTTAAATTTTTTTCAATAGCCATTCCTCGCCAATTAGTCACCTCCCTTTTGTGGTTCAAATATCAAAAGTTCGTATTTACTTCCCTTCCACCTCCCTTTATTCTGGAAGAGTTTTAATACCCTTAGTGTTTCCCCTCTATGCACCCACACACTTTTATTAAGGATGTATATATTGATGGTGAATTTTCAACCCAACTTCTCCTTTTACCTATTGTGCAATCCCATGTGACAGATGAGACACTTTCTACTCTGTGTTTTACACATCGAGCATGGATCATGTGGGATTAAGAGATATGGTAGGGTATTTCACACATGGTTGAGATGCACCAAGATCCCTATCAACCCAACCATCAAGACCTTATACTATGGGTAACTCTTTCCAAGGTTTTTTGAGTGGCGTGTGACCCCTTTTCCTCCTATTCATTTTGGGATTAAACTTTCTAGTGCCACACAAACCCTCCAGAACACATAACCCTTTTGTTCCATTCTCTATGACCTTAAATTGGTGGGAATACTTTTCGTTCAATCTATAATCCATTAATCTAGCAACTTTTTTCTAGGAATCATCACTTTAAAATATGTGAAACTTGTCTTGGGGATGTTCATTTGGTGAGAGGCCTCCATGGACATCCTTTCATAGTGGGTTCATAATCTCCCCCTTTCCATAAGATCCTCTCCATGATACCCCTATTTTGGCTCAAGCTATAAGAACTTATACTATAATAATCTCTTTATATCCAAGTATCATGACCTTAAACTATGTGAATCTTGTTTTGGGGATGATTTCATGGCATGTGGACTATTTTGACCTCCATTTACATCATTTTTTGAACCCTTTGATGCCACGCAAATCCTTTTGGAACAATCCCCTTTGGTCTGAGCTCCATAACCTTAAAATGGAATAAATCTTGTTCCAACCATTATGAACTTAATCTATGTGTACATATAGACCCATTTAGTCCTCAACCCACATCAATTTTTGATTACCTTTGGTTCTTCTCTGACTAGTATCCCCCTTCATTGCATCTTCACTCAAGAGGACTCCCCCATTTGGTGTCGATCACCTACCACACCACCTCCAAGAACTACATGTGGGATGATTCCTAGTTCTATGTGATATGTAGTGACACCTAGACCCCCTATCCTTGCTCTAGTTTTAAAATTCTCCATTACTCATGCCTTGTTTTTTGAATTCATCTATCCACTCGAAACCTCAGTTCCTCTTTGTGGTGTAATAGTCATATAGAAATTTTCCAAGCTATAGAACCTTAAACTATCATCAAACCCTTTTTTCCTCACATCATAACCCAAAATAATGTGAAATTAACCCCACATAAAACTTTAAAAATTGTTCCATAACTTCCATAGGACACATATTATAGAAATAAGCCACATAGGCCTAACCCAACCACTTCCATTCATGTTGGGTGTGATCCTCTTGAGCCAAATAATCCATTTTATACCTTCTATTCCAAGCATTATAACCTTAAATATTGTGATCATTATTCAAATTGATGTCCATGTAACACTAGCCTCTCAAAACCTTCATTCACATTAGGTTCATATCACCCTTTTTGCCACATATGCTTCCCCAAGGAAATTTCATTCTGAATAGCATAACCATAAACATACCAAGGCAAGAGGAAAAAATTCATGTCAGGTTAAAATCATATAAAGGGAAACCTAAAATAAAGTAAGGATTCCACCAACTAAGTCACCCCTAATATTTGGTCAAAAGTAAGGGAATGACAAAAAAATATTCAAAGCTTGTGAGATTCTCTAACAAGTCCTATTAAAAACCAAGATTTTCTCACTAAACCCACTAGTTCTAGATTAAATGAGATCTAGTCCTGCCTTTTTAACCCCATTCACAAGGTCCTCCATAAGGTACCACCCTATATACTCCCCTTTCATGCATCCCATTACTTTGATAGGGTGGATGTTATTCATGTTTGTTTTCACATCCCGGTCACATGATGATAAACTGTATGATATATCATACCCACCATACGATGTTAAATTTTTTATTCAATTTCCTTATTGTAAGATATTAAATTACATGGTTCTCATCCTCATTGAATTATGTAGAGATCCCAAATTTTATTTCCCTTACTTTAGGGGAACTACCCACCCCCTTCTATGTTGGTCACCTACCACAGTACTCAAGTTCCTCGACCGTCACATGAAAATCAATACAACAATCCTCATGGGATAAAATATTTACCTTTACTAAGGCTGATATTCCCCTTTAATGTTCTTATATCCATAGTAGAAAAATTTATAGAGCATTTAACTCTACTTGAATGAGTTTTGGAGAGGTAAAACTTCTCTTGATACTTATAATGATACTCTCATCACTTGGATTCTTGAGGTTACTGATATGATTTTAGTTAAGGATTTTGAATGAATAGTCTTTGTAATATCATTTATAAAGTCTTTTTGAAGATTTTAGAAAATAGACTATGGAAAATAATACCATCTATTATTTTAGTACCATAGTTATTTTTTTATTTTGACTTGAGACATGATGTACTTAAAAGGATCGGGAAATCAACATAGTTTCTTCTAGTGATGAGTGACATAGGGACATTTTCTGTGTGAAAGGAATGAAACTATAGAAATGTTTGATTATGTAATGGGTTCATGCTTATAGATTTTATTAGGTGTATTTATAAAGGAATGAACCAATTGATTTGGTGCGAGCCAAGGATAATTGGGATAATGCAGTGTTTGTAGTAAACTGGAACACAAGTGTTTCACGGTTGTGAGTGTGGTCACTGACTATGGAATATATCCATTGGGACTCTGGTGTTGTGGTGAAGGATAATTAATTTAACTGGAAAATGGAAGTATGGATAAGGTATATCCAATATAGTTGATCACAATATCAAATGATTATGTAAATTATTATTATTACACCAAAATTTGGAATAATGTGATGGAACCATACAATACTGATTAATTTAGTATGAATCGAGGTGTTTTCTATGTATCTTTTATAAAGTGCCTCTCTTGGGATTTATGTTTGTGAAAATTCCTAAGTTGCTATTTTAAAATGGTTCAAGTGTTTTGAAATGTTTCTTAAAAAATTATATGTGTTCAACATACCTTTTTTTGGTTTTAAATAGTTTTAAAAGGATTTAAACACTTGACATGGACTTAGGTTGTATGCTAAGTGTTTTCCAAATCAACCAATTAGCTTTCATAAAGGGATGTGAATTTTTTGAAATAATATTTAATGTTGGTTTCATTTTAATAAGGGGTGTGTGGAGTTTTAAATGAAGATTTGTAAAATATAAATGGTTGTCACTCATTTTAAATGATTAATATTATTGGGTCATGAAATTTCCTTGAATGCTTAAAAAAAGGAATTGTGGTTTTGTGAAAGAGTGTTTGGAACTGATTGGTTTATTTTAAAAAGGGTGTGTTATTTTAAAGATGAATTTGTCTAAATGGTATGTTTTTTAATGGTATTTCAAGTGAGATTTTATAAATAGTTTTCAAAGGATATCTGACATGTAGTTTTTCCATAATCCTTTAAGTTTATATTTTTATAGAATTAGGAAAACCATTACATTGTATCAATATTTTGTGTATTTATTTTGTTAAATATTAATACGGATGAATCAAATAGGATGGATATGAATAATGAATGGATGGATTCCAATTATTTGACAAAAGAGTATGAAGATGGCGTGGAAGAATTCATCAAGTTTGAAAACAATCATGCATACGACCCTACTCAAATTCTTTTTCCATGTTTATGCTCTTTTTATTCAAGACTAATTAGTCTAGAAGAGTTGGAAGAATACTTGATCTATCATAGAATAGATCTCAGTTATAAATTTTGGAATAAAAATGGGAAAAAATTGAATGTAGGTGGTGACTAGGATAACACTTCATTTTATGGACCATCTAATATGATTACAAGTGTGGAAAATTAAGAAGACCATATCAAGAATGTGATTGCATATGTTAATGATGATGGAGATCGTATTGGGAAAATGATAAGGATAGTTGAAGATGAACTTCGTGATTGCCCAAAATTGTTTGAGAATTTAAGTTGTTGGGAAAAGATGTCATTATATGCTTGTTTCACTAAATATACAACATTGTTATCCATACTAAAGCTGTATAATTTGAAAGCAAACAATGGATTGAGTGATGATAGTTTTACAGAACTACTTGATCTCTTGAATGAAATTATTCGATAAGATAATGAGATCTTGAGCTAAACATATGATGCCAAATGAATTATATTATCAATGGGTATGATCTCTAAAAGAATACACACCTGACTTAATGACTACATACTATTTCTTAATAACCAAAAAACACTTATCGAATGCCCAAAGTGTGGTGCTTCTTGATACAAGAAAGATGAATATAATCCTACAAAAGTTGTATGGTACTTTCCAATCATTCCAAGGTTTAGACATCTATATAGAATTGATGTGACTACAGGGAAATTGACGCAACATGCAAATACAAGAATTAAATATGGGTAACAACATCACCTGATAGACTCTCCTTAGTGGAAGAGAATTGATCATGAGTATCCTGAATTTGGAAACAATACGAGAAACCTTCATCTTTCATTATCTATAAATGGAGTGAATCCTTCTGGTTTTTAAAGAATAACTCATAGCACATGACCGGTTATGTTGGTAAATTATAACTTACTACCATGGTTATTCATGAAAAAAATACATCATGTTATCTATGCTTATATTAGGATCAAAACAACTGGATAATTATATTGATGTTTATTTGGCTCTATTGATTGATGATTTGAAATTATTGTGGGATTCAGGTGTTACGTTGTATGATGCTTATAAAAATGAAGATTTTACTTTGAGATCCATATTGTACAAGAAGATAACTAACTTTTCTACTTATATAAATTTTTTAGAATATATAATTAAAGGAACTCAGGGGTGTCCCATTTTCAAACAAGGTATATATTCAATTAGGTTGAAGCATTCATAAAAAACTATGTTTCTAGGAAATCACATATTTCTACCCCAACAACATATGTTCCAATATTGGACGACATTATTCGATGAAAGTTTAGAAGAATGTACAACATCATCTCCAATAATAGGTGATGAACTATTTGAGAAAATAAAATATATGGACACAGCTTTTGGTAAACCATTTTTGAAAAACCTTATGAAAACTAGTTGGAAAAAGGGATCAGTTTTTTTAAATTACCATTCTATAATTGTCTATACACAAGTCATTTTCTTGATGTTATGAATATTGAAAAAAATGTATGTGATAGTTTTTTCAACATGTTGCTAAATGTACCCAACAAAAAAAGTATGGAATTAAGGATAGGTTAGACATGGTTGACATGAGAATATGAGAATATTTGGCCCCAGTAAAGAGTGAAAAATGAACATTTCTTCCTCCTCCTGCTTACACTCTTTCTAGTAAAGAGAGATATCCATTTTGAAACTTCTTCAATGATTTAAAGGTTCTAGAAGGGTATTCATTGAATATCAAGAACATCAGGTTAATGAGAAATTTAAAGTTAAAGGGTTTGAAATCACATGACTTTCATGTTTTGATGAAAGATCTAATTCATATAGCTTTACAATGTTTTCTTTCCAAGAATGTATGTCATACATTAACCAAACTCTATTTATTCTTCAAATCTATATACAACAAAGTTATAGACCCGGTGAAATTTTCGACCATGGAAAGAGAAATTGTCGTCATATTATGTGAATTGGAAATGTTATTTCTGCCAACATTCTTTGATATGATGGTTCATTTGATGGTTCACTTGGTGAGAGAGATTCAACTATGTGGTCCTACATATTATAGATGGATGTACCCCATTGAATGGTAGATTAATATTTTAAAAGGTTATGTCAAAAATCTAAGTCAGCTAGAGGGTTGTATTGTGGAGAAATATATTATTGAGAAAGATGTTGAATTATATACCGAATACCTATCTGGTGTGGAAAGCATTGGTCTACCAAAATATCATCACACTGGGAGTCTTGCGGGTGAAGTCATTTATGGAAGAGAGGTTTTCACAATCAATATTAAGATCAGGAGTAGGCCCACCTTTACATTTTGCATAATAGTTTGGACGTTGACCCATATTTTAAAACCCATAAATAAACTCATAGGCATTTGAATCCATCAAGGGATGAAAATGGATATCAAATACATGTAATAAATAGTTTATAGAATGGTTTTGGGACTATATTTTTAAGGAGATAGATGAAAATTAGGACTCAATTTCAGAACAACTTTAATGGAAATCCATAGGATCAAGTGTGTATATATTATATTAAAATGCTTATGTAATTAATGGTTATACATTCTATACTAATGAACATGATGAAGACAGTACCATGTAGAATAATGGAGTTACACTTGTGGCTGAAGCGATGCATGTTTCTAGTGCTAAGAATAGAAATCCAATTTACATGAATATTTCATACTTTGGTATCATCAAACAAAAATGGGAGTTGTATTATATGACATTCCAAGTGCTGAATTTTCAATGAAAGTGGGTAGATAATAGGATTACTATTAAAATAGATGAATTGGGATTCATGAAAGTTAATTTTAGTAAGCAAGGGTACAAATATGAACCGTTTACAATAGAATCACATGCATTAAAAGTATTTTATGTTCCAGATCCCACAAAACAAAACTGGTCAATTGTTCTGTTATTGACCAAAAACACTGAAGGATCAGATGAAAATTCAATGGAGGACAGCCCTTTCATTGGGACGTCACAATAATTTCACAATGGTCCCAGTATAGATGACATTTTGTATGTCAGAGGATACCATAATGAAAGGATTTATATAATTGATAGAGGGTTCAAATCCCTTCACCCTTTAAAATAATGAAATTTCAATAATAAGGTTATATTTTTTTTAATATACATCATGTTACCTTATGTTATTATATTTCCATTGCTGCTTTTATGTAATCTAAATTAAATGTTAAACCAATTTTGCAGATAATGACTTATATATGTGTTAATTATCCCAATCCTGAGGCATAATAGGTCTCTCAACCTACTGCTGCTCGTAGTGTAGAGGAACAATATGTTTATAAACCTTCTAATTCTTCTAGTGAAGAGGTACAATAGGTTTCTCAACATTTTACTGCTCTTAGTGCAGAGGTATAACCTCTATCTACACATGTCAATGCTAGTGCTCTTGAGGAACATATTGATGACGTTGAATCTGAGGAAATGGTAGGTGATGAAGCACCAATAGTGAAAAAAATAGGAGAACTGCAGTTTGACAGTGTTAGCAAAAATCATTAAGGTAAAAGCAAAAGGAATCAAATAAAAGGTTAGATGGAATATGTAGGGCCAACATGTTAACCCCCTAAAGGCCATGTTCAGTAGTTACATTGGAATCATCACTCAGAAATGCATGATGATTGATGTACATTCAAGACACCATGTTGTCACCGGGCTTAAGACACTGATGTGGGAAGAGATTATGATACCACTATGATATCATTTCTTTAATTTACTAAAAACTAAAATAATGAAACATTGACTTACTCTTTATCATCCCTTTCAGAGTGCATTTATAGTAGTTTACTCACACAATGACTATGTATTAAGGGTTACTGGAAGGATTCATAGAGGCTTTCACATACTTTTATTGAGATATCATCTTAAATATGATGAAGTGAAAATAAACCCACACCCACCTCTTATTTATGCACACCTGATAACCCAAGCATCATGGGATGTGCTTACTAGTCGTCGTGCAGAGCAGTCTTTTCAGATACATTGTGTTTGGTAATACGTTGTTTGATGATACATCTATTCATCACTTTTATTGGAAGTTTTTTATTTATGAAATAACAACTGAGTGCTGAAAATAAGGAATGAGTAGCAAAACCAGCATACCCATACCGTAAATCAAGGATTGGGTACACTTCACTTGAAAAAAAAATTGGTACGTATTTTAAATCTACCGTAATACCATTATGGGACATAAAAAAACACCATAACTATATTCCTATATTTATATATAGATTGATGAATCCAAATCCAAAGAAACTTCTATCCCACACCATGTGCTATGGAATGAGGCACATGTAAATAAATATGGGATACTAATAGATGAAAACACACAAAAAGTGTGGGAAACATGTGTAAGTATGACATAATAATTTTTTTACTTTAAATTTATATTACATAACAATGATTACTTATATTACTATATTTTCTATCTGACATAGTCACATGAATCAAAAACACCCACACCAGTTGCACACATACTTTCAATGGCATTGAAACAAACATAACAGTATGGCTGCGTCAGAGGTGTGGGTTTTGGGGTGACACCCCAGAAATATTTTGAAAAAAAAAACAAAAGGATCAAAGTGAAGAAATGAAAAAGTTGATATAAAAAGTATCTATACTTTACGAACAATTCCAATGGTAGATAGAGATGCTAGAAAACTTTGATGGGGGGATGCAAATAGAATAAACAACTCACAAAAAACCAGCGCGTGAAGATCCCACCCACCCCCACTGGCTTTGAAGCGAGACATTCCCCTTAAGAACCTATCTTAACTACGGTAATTAATGTTATAATAATTTTTTCTATGAAATTTGAATCAAATAGACACTGATAATTGTCCTGTAATGATATTCTATAGGGTTAAAATTATTGTGATTTATATCTATCAACACCCACCCATCGCCTTGTAGTGAGGTCTACGGTGTTTAATATCCATAAAGACATGCTACAAAGAATACCAGTTCTAAGAGGTCATGTCAGAGTGTCAATTAATTTATCCCATGAGTAGATCACCGAGTTACATTTTCCTATTAATGATGAATATATTCATAAGGTCGAACAATCTCTTAGAACATTCATCGTATGGCCATCACATCTTGTTAAAAAACATGTATATAAGGATGAATTCATTTCCAATTTATTTTTCAAGATAAATATTTAAAATTTAATGAAAAAAGGTCTGAACCAATGAATTTTATTATAGGTGAACAAAGGAAAGGGGTTTAAATGAAAGAACGACTCAAAACTATCTCAAGTATCAAGCAACCGATCGAAACAATCTACCGAAATCACCTTAACCTTATCTGTTCTATTACCACATTTATTATCATTATAGGTTCATGTGGATATGAAGTTGAAATATGGTCATACTCACAATTTATTTTGAAGAAAATATGTATAGAGGGGAAGATCCATACTTCATTGGTGTTGATAATATAAGTGAAATCCTCGATTATGATTGGCTAGGCATCAGTTGTAAATGTATACATGAGGTATTTCTTCATGATTTGATTTTCCAAAAGCTAATATACTATGTTAATTATGACTAAATAAATTTTATATTTTTTTCAGGAATATATATGAAAAAAATTGAATAGATTTCCCCATGAAAAAAAATTTCGACTCATTCATCCTCACATCAATTTTACAGAATAAGAAAAAATAGATTCCAATAAAGAGGATGAAATAGTGGGAGGCCTACTCAAATCGTTTAAAATAAAAAATAGAGATGAAATACTATTCCTAATACCAATGATGCATGGGTAAAACTCTAAAATGTAATAATATAAAATATATTTTTATTTCTTTCCTTAATTATTCCTTTTTTTTTGTTTTTAGGCAGCACTGGATGCTCATTACGGTCAATTTGGATACTCCAAATATTTATTTCCTAGATTCAATGCATGAATATCCAACAAACCAACCACACATGATGGTATTTGTCAAATTTTAATACACTACAACCAAAATATTATAAATAAACATATAGTTATATGATTTATATTATATTTTATTGAGGATTATGTTATGATAGGGCAGTGCATCAATATCGTGTACAACATGGAATGAATCAAGGAGCTAAGGATAAGAAACATGATAAGTAATATAACTGGACAAGTATCAGGGTATATATAATAATATTTCACTATCCAAACACATATCAAAACAAATTTCTTATTTTTCTCAATGTTTCTACAGTGTCCAAAATAAACAAATAGAAAATATTGTGGTTATTATGTTTGTAAATTTATGAAAGAGACCATATTTAATCAATAAAATAGCATCCCTGAAGAGGTATTTTCAAAGATAATTATTATTTCATTTAAAATATTTATTAATCATTTGTGTGTTAATATTTTTTTAGTACTACTATGACTGTATAAAAGACTCATATTCACAAGATGATATAGATTTGTTTAGAAATGAATGGGAATCATACCTAATGGAAGAATGTACACAAATAACATGAAGATGTGACTTCCATTTAAGTAGTGGATTATTTCATATTTATTTATAATTTAATTATTTTTAGTATTAATAACATAAGAATTATTTTCTTATACAGGTGAATTACTTCATTCTAGTTAGGGCAGTTTTTTTTAAATGGATCATGCTCATGAGAGATTGGACTTTGAGGCTACAACCAAGATAATGAAAACAAGTAAATGGGTTAGGAATGTATACAGGTAAATTCTTAATACTTAAGTTATCCTTATATTATCAATAATATATCCCTTTTTACACTTATTAAGTATCTATGACCACCCTTTATTATATTTCATATCCTTAGGTTATGAAGAATGATTTTAGAAATAATGTGTCTTTCTAGTAAAGAATAACTTAATAAGAGACTCTTATGAACTAGTTATTTATATTTCCATGTTTACAAAAGCACCAGATCTAAACTATTCTAGCATGGATCATTATGTTATGTAAGGAATATTAATCTACTAAGATGTGGTATCTATGTATGAAATGTCTGGGTCAATATAGTTGGTATCAGAGTAACTGATCTACTCAAAATTGAGCAAACACATTTAGCTATTTTGATGATTTATAGAAATGATCCCTAAGTCATTTTAAATATATAGGAATCAACCCCAACTTAATACGATGAAAAATGTGATCGGGATGACTCAAAGTGTCTTTTTATTTAATATTGACATTATTTTTATCAAAAAGAACAAGTGACATACTGAAAACTGAGAAAATACATTCGGATTGTTTTTATACTTTAGGAAAATGATCCATCAGTCATTTTTGATGTGTAGGAATCAACTGCACCTCAATATGATTCACTATGTGAATGTTATTACTTTAAGTGTGAATTTTTATATTAAATTAATAATAGATTTAGAAAAAAGAACAAGTGACATACTAAAAACTGAGAAAACACATTCTAATCATTTTGATAATTTAGGAAAATGTTCCAACAGTCATTTGTGACATGTAGGAATCAACCATGCCTCAATCCGACACATTGTGTGAACGTTATGACTTTAAGTGTGTATTTTTATATTAAATTAACAATAGATTTAACAAAAAGGATAAGTGACATATTGAAAACCAAGAAAACACATTCATATTGTTTTGATACTTTAGTAAAACAATCTATTATTCATTTTTTATGTGTATTAATCAACCTCAACTCAATCCAATGAACAATTTGAACATTATGACTTTAAGTGTGTATTTTTATATTAAATTAATAATATATTTAGCAAAAATAGCAAGTGACATATTGAAAACCAAGAAAAAACATTCAGATTGTTTTGATACTTTAGGAAAATTACTCATCATTCATTTATGACATGTAGGAATCAATAAAACATAAATTTGACATACAGTGTGAATGTTATGACTTTAAATGTGTATTTTTATATTAAATTAACAATAGATTTAGTAAAAAGAACAAGTGACATACTAAAAACTAAGAAAACACATTAATATTATTTTGATACTTTAGAAAAATGATCCATCATTCATTTTTTATGTGTAGGAATCAACAAAACATAAATCTGACGAATGATGTGACCGATATGACTAAAAGTGTCTGTTATCAGTTTAAAATTGACATTTTAGCTCAAAAACATGTCACTCACTGAAAACCAAGAAAACACACTCTGATTGTCTTTATAATTAAGGAAAATTATTTATAAGTTCTTTGTGATATGTATGAAGTATTCTTAAGTCAAATTGATGCACGATGCAACCAGTATGACTCAAAATGCGTTTTTCCAGTTTGAAATGACATTTAAGTAAAAACAATAACTGACATACTAAAAATTGAGAAAATTAATTTGTATTGTTTTTATGATTTAGGAAAACAATCTATATGTTATTTGTGATCTGTAGGAATCAACTAAACCTCAATCCAATGTACGGTGTGACCAGTATGACTCAAAGTGTCTCTTTTTATTTAAAATTGTCATTAATTTTATTATAAACACAATTGACATACTGAAAACCAAGAAAACACATTCATATTGGTTTGATAATTTAGTAAAAATATCCATGAGTCATTTGTGTCATGTAGGAATTAACTCCACCTCAATATAACACATGATGTGACCGGTATAACTCCAAATGTGTCTTTTATTTAAAATTGACATTAATTTAAGTAAAAAGAACAAGTGATATACTAAAAACTAAGAAAACACATTATTATTATTTTTATACTTTAGGAAAATTATTCATGATTCATTTGTGATGTGTAGGAATCAACTCCACCTTAATCTGATGCACGGTGTGACCGATATGACTAAAAGTGTCTGTTATCAGTTTAAAATTGACATTTTAGCTCAAAAACGTGTCACCCACTAAAAACCAATAAAACACACTCCTATTGTCTTTATAATTTAGGAAAATAATTCATATTTCCTTTTGATGTGTAAGAATAATTCTCATATCAATCCGATACACAATGCGACTAGTATGACTCAAAATATGTGTATCCAGTTTGAAATGATATTTTAGAATAAAACACAACTGACGTACTGAAAACTGAGGAAACAAATTTGGATTGTTTTGATACTTTAGGAAAATTATCCTTGAGTCATTTTTTGATGTATATTAATCAACCCCAACTCAATACAATGCATGGTATCACCAGTGTAACTCCAAATGTGTCTTTTTATTTAAAATTTACATTAATTTAAGTAAAAAGAACAAGCGACATACTAAAAACTAATAGAACACATTCAGATTGTTTTGATACTTTAGGAAAATGATCCATGAGTCATTTTTGATGTGTATAAATAAACCACAACTAAATCTAATGCACAGTGTGACTGGTATGACTAAAAGTGTCAGTTATCGGTTTAAAATTGACATTTTAGCTCAAAACATGCCACTCACTGAAAACCAAGAAAACACCCTCTTATTGTCTTCATAATTTAGAACAGTGATTCATAAGTCCTTTGTGGTGTGTATGAAGTAGTCTCACGTCAAACCGATTCATGATGTGACCAGTATGACTCAAAATGCATGTTTTTGGCTTGAAATGATATTTTAATAAAAAAAATAGCTGACATACTAAAAACTAAGCAAAAACATTCAGATTGTTTTGATACTTTAGAACAATGATCCACGAGTCATCTGTGACATGTAGGAATCAACTGCATAACAATCTAATGAACGATGTGACCGATATAAATTCAAATGTGTCATTTAAATTTGGTATTAATTTTAGTAATAGAACTAGTGACATAATCAAAACTGAGAAAACCCATTTGTATTGTTTTGATATTTTAGGACAATGATACATCACTCATTTTTGATGTGTAGAAATTAACTCCACCTTAATACAATGCATGGTGTGACTAGTATAACTCCAAATATGTATTTTGTCATTAAAAATTGATAATTTATTAATTTATTTATTCATATTAATGTTTAATTTATTTTTTTATAGTATTACTAACAAAATATTTGTTTTCATATATATAGGTGGAATATTTTTCTTGATTTGAGATGATTTTTTCTGCAACTAATACCATAGACGGGCATTTTTTAGAAGGGATCACAGACATCAAAATATGAAATGTTAGTATTTTTAACTATTTGTTGGATAATTGTAACTGTAATTATATAAAGCATTGTTTTAAATGTATATAGCAGTTTTTTTGTATATACCATGGGTAGATATTTTTTTATTCGTGATGTTAATTAAATGTATATAGAATTTTTTTTCCAAACCCTTGTGTGTGCTGCTTTTTTTTCCATCATTTGTGTTGTGTATGTGTTTCTTTTTTCCTGCTTTTTTCTTATCATAAATTTATTATAATATTATTTATTTTTTATAGTGAAATCATGTGAAAATTGTGCTGGATTATATTTCTGTATTTTCCATTATTTTTTGTAGGTTTTTGCTAGGTGTACTGTTATATAAATAGTATATCTCAAGCAGCTAGACCTTTATCAGTTCTATTTCCAATGCTGATAAATTTTCCTTTTATTAGCGCTCAAAATAGCATTGATAAAGGGGATCCTTTATCTGTGCTAAAATAGTGCTGATATAGGGGGGGGGGTGACTTTATCAACGCTTTATTTAATGCTGAAAAAGGGGAACCGTTTTATCTTCACTGAGATTAACAACACTTTTTTACCACTGTTAAAAGCTATTTCTAGCACTTTTAAAAGCATTATCTATAGTAGTGAGCACCTTACCTTTTTTCCTTGTTGATCAAAACAAGGTTTATATTCACCCATTGGGTGTATGTAGGGTGTGAGCATAACTAGACCAATAATATCTCCACAATTTTTTGAAAATAGACATATGAAAATACTTATAGACTCATTTTATGTGCATATTTTTAATCAAATTTGAATGATTTTTAATGGGTTTCAATGATAATTCCCTTATATTCAATGTTTTATTAAAATATGGGAAATTATAATTAAGGAATAAAAATTGTGTTTAAATATTAAAATAATGTTCATTTTGAATTTGAATCTTTTATTTATGAGTCTTATGAAATTTTTATGATCTTTGTTGATTTTCTTCTAACCCTTTTTATAAATTTTGACCAAAAATTTAGCCAAGACCTTGAAAGACCCTCAAATCGGCCCACGATCCACATATCTAGGCTCTATTTCACCTATTTTCAAAGATTAAAAACCTCCTCTAATCCGGGTAGGCGGCCACTTTAGCGGCGATTAAGGGTAACCACCACTAAAGGTTTTAGAGGCAGTTATAACCCCTTCTAAATGAAAAAACCTTCTAATCACCCTATTCTTCTGTAGCGTGTCTAAATTTGTCTTTACATCTTTGAAAATAGGTGAACTGAATCCCATAAGTGTGGTTATCCAACTAGAATCTGTTTCACTATTTTTCCCACCGAAGTTGTAGAGGATGTGCTAGTAGGAGTTGAAGGAATAAATTTTCCAGCAAATTTTTATGTACTCACCATGGAGGAAGATAGTTCACCAGGACATTCACCCATTATTTTGGGATGACCATTCCTGAAAACATCCAAAACAGTCATCAATGTGCATGAAGTAACCCTCACCATGGAGCTAGGAGATAGCATGGTGAACTTCAATGTTCTAGACTCCAAAATGAACCCTTCAAACAATCATTCCCTCTTTGAAATTTTCCATGAAGAAGGTATTGATCCCATCAAAGACTCAGGTATGATTCAAGAATTATCAACCTTAGGATATCACCTTTATATTGAAAAAAAATCAAGTAGAGGAGTGATTTAGTGATTACTAAGCACGCGAGGAAAGAACGATGGACTGACTTGAATATTTGGGGATATCAATACCAGATTTGGTATTTATAGAATAATTTAAATAATTACCATTGGGATTTTCACACTTTGATAAATCTAAATCAAAGTTGAATAAAGGAAACAATTGTTACTTCATTCACTTAACTATTTTAATAAAAATAAAAACAATCATTTTTCTTAATAAAAAATCATGATAGCATCAAAAAAAGGGGGAAACCTAACCTAACCCAATCACTTCTCTCTCATATGAATTTCACAAACAACAAATTCCTTTTCATTATAGTCTTTACAATCTCATTCTTTTATTTACTTTCATATAAGTGATAAGTAGATTAAAACACTATTATCTAGTGACAACTTTTGGTTGCTACTAATACTACACCCCTAGGGGGAATTAATTTCTTTTTCCACACCCCATGATGGGTGTGTGTTAAATACCCTTTTAACATTTGAAAATACAATTAACACATATCAAACTTTATAACACTTAAATTGTAATGGCCCAAATTCATGTAGTCCGTCCCTTTGTGTGTTTCTATAGCTCGTAGTGCTCTAAGGAGGTATAGAATAAGTCTAGAGGGGTTTGGCTACTAAAAGTCTAGAAACTAGAAGAATACATGACATGTAATGGTTTCACGTCATGTATGCATAGATCATTAATTGTGAAGGATGGTTCACGGGGTGTTACATGACATGTAATAAATCAGCATTAACTGATTATAGGTGACACGTTTTGCACCAGATCTTAAAAATTGACATTTACATTATTGGTATCGGGGCACGCAGAGGAAGCTAGTGGTTCGGGGATTTTAAATTTTTATCACCAGAGCGATGAATCTTATCGTCTCTAGTGATTCAATCCCCAGTACTATATAAGGATCTCATGTGGTTTATTTAGAGCACATTAATTAAAAGGAATGAGTACCTTGTTCGGAAAAAAGCACACATGACTGCAGCTCATCACTGATTATCGTTGCTTGAAGGATCTAGATTCAAACCCCTCTAAATCATCCACATAATCTTCTCGAATTTGTGTTTACATTGTTTGTTGGATTCCAGGTGCTATAACTAAGTTCCGACTTTCTCTTCAACACCGCGATGATCACCTCAATCCTCTACCTTTGATCCACAAAGGAGATCTTGGATCATATGCTCAGTTGGAGTGTTTATCTCTCTAGGAATCAAGAGGAGAGAGATGATCTCAATTATTGACCGATGAACAATTACTGGAATTAATCTCCTCTCCTACTTATATATTTAATTGCACCAAATACCTGGTTAGGGTTCCCCATACCCCATATATATAATACCCACTAAATAAGTAATAAATAAATAATTATGACGTACTAAACTGCATCATAAATATTATTTATATTTTATAACATACCTATAATATATATTAAATATATTACATGATAAACCCATGTCATTAACATGACTCATAATTCTTGATAATATTAAACAAACCCTGAATATTAAAATAATATTCATTCAAATAATATTATTTCTTATTTTTTACTTAAATACCACTAAATAATTTTAATAAAAAAATTCAACCCAATTATTCTTTACTTGAATAATAATTTATTTATTTATTTATCAATGATTTATAATACTTAGAAAAATCTCAGAACCCATTTCAAGTCTCTATAATGACTTGGGTTTTCCATGTATTTTTTTTAAATATTTTATTAATTATTTTCAAGACTAGACGCTGAGAAAATTTGTGATTCCAAGGCTCGGTGTGCCCATAAAAAATGTGTGAAATATATTGAATATATTAAATAGCGTGGGTGAATAGTTTTCCTAAAAAAGTAGAATAACTTCTAAAAGGGGGGACCGTATTAGAAATATGAGGGAATCGTTGAGTTAAGAATGCAAGGTTTACCCTAGGCATGACATAACCTTGGTCAGTGCAGGGCGTTAGAAGAAAATTCATCATGGGCATAAAATGAATAAAATCATTAAAGAATTATTTTATTTTTTTGTTGATGGAACAACCTAGTTTCCTTCCTTAAATGCACTTATGAAAAAATGGTAGGGTTGGCCACATATCCCTACAATTTGATGAGATCCATTGGAGATGTTGGAGGATATATCATTGGTGAACAATGACTGAATTAGAGATCGACGATCGACATGCAATGTAATCAAAGGATATCACCAATGATCACAAAACAAATTTGTTCTTCATCAGCGATAAATTTGAATCAAGGTAGGATGTTTATTTTGATTGAATTATTTCCCCATTATTGATTTCTATGATGAACGTGAATCAATTGACCAACAGATTGATTCACAGATAGATCATCTTGAAGTATGGGTTTATTTGTGGGGATTTTATTTTGATAATTACATGTGATTATTGATTATTCATTGTTATTCTAATAAAAATAAATTTAGGTTGACACAAACATCAAATGAGGTCCATTCCTCTTGATTGTTGTTGTTCTTTTCTACATCAATTATTTTCTCATCACATGCATTCTTTGTTTGGCCCATGGTTCAACATATCCCAATGAATCGATCATTGCACACCCATTTCTTGGAACAATGATATGATATTATAGATATGGGATTGGAACGACATAATGTTGGTGCGATGATGGGAGCATTGATGGATTAGATGACTTTGGATACCTAATATCATGTTATTCAGTGCGTAATAAAGAACAATGAATGGTTCCATTTTACAAATGAATTTGATTGATGGAAGTTTTTTTGTAGATGATGGAAATGTTTTCGGGATATGATTAAAGATTTTTCAGTAAGGTGATCTTCAAATCAAAGGCCAGAGGAACGATCGAGATGCACAAAATCAGATCTAGAATTTTGGAAACTTCTGTACTATGCAGTGTATAACGTGGAGCCACATGCCATGTGGTACCCTTTGTATGACAGCTAGGGTTTTGAGAGATAGTTAAGTATCACACGGTGTGTGACCTCTTCTTGGCGACTTGGCATGTACCTCATAGTGTGCACAAACATAGGTTGGGGTACACGGGTTGGATCACACTGTGTACTCCCCTACATGGACACGACATGGACAAGTACATAGGCTAAGCCATGTACTATAACACAGGTAGAGTACAGGGGTAGCCAAAACACCATGTACTTATACACAGACATGAACATGGGATAATACATGGTTCATTTTTGCGAGCAGGACCCGGGGTCAAGGGACACTGTGTGTAACCCTTTTACATGTTATGTACTTCATGAAACATGAATTTAAGCCTTTGTCTTATGTATCTTGGAAAAGTTTCATTTGGATGAGTTCCCCTTATTCATTCCCTAAGGATTATTATGGAATCACCTCCTACTCCTAGGATAGTGATCCCTTTAGTAGGAATTCTTGGATATAATTGTTGGAATCCTTATCTAAGGCCAAAAGTGAGATCCTCTATTCAACTTTGTGCCCTAGGTGGAGTTCTTAGTATCATTGTGACTAACACTACGTAGGTTTCGATACTCTAATTAATAGGTTAACCCATATTGAGTTGTCGGTATACCTCATGGCCTTGGGTGTGCTCCTCATCTGTGCATCACATATCTTTAGACAATCAATAGGTGCTTATAATGGTGAGGATTGATGATCATTACCTCTTGGAATGATGTCATTAGTGTTATCAGACTTACGATTGTGTTATCTCGGACGAGTTATTTGTGGACCCTTTGAGGTGGAATCCTAGGGTGTCATATTATAGCTATGAATTACCTCTAGACTGTGTGTATTTGTTGAGTATATCTGGATATTCCTATTATATGTGTTGTAGATATATACCTGTGTAGAGATGACTGTATTCTTTTTTTTATGCTTTGTGGTTTTGAGGTGTCCTACTAGATATTGGTATACTCACCCCTATATGAAATTTTCCCACACATTTCATGTATTATGCAGACAATCAAACTTTTGACAGATTCCTTAACGAACCAAGACCATATGATACTTAGTGAGTCTGCACAGACTGAGGTGTGTTCCTGTAGTATTTTGACAACAATCCCAACTTTACTTTCAAGTTATACTTGTTTCAGAATCTTTGTGGTGAGCTTGTATTTATCCCTATTTACTTTCCTTTACTTCCTATCATACTCTGGTTGTGGGATTTAGATATATGCATGCATGGTTGTTTAGTTGTTTTTATATTTTATCATTGTATAAGATTGAATATGTGTGTGTGTCTAGGTAATTAGGCTAAGGCTTCCCATGGTAGTGATATGCCTACTCGACACTAGTCACTAGCCCCTGACCTATTTTAGGTGGGCTTGGGGTGTCATAGGAAGGGACCCAATGGGATGGGTCATGGAAGAGTGGAATCAGAGCAGTTGGTTCTACCTTAAGACTAAGAGTCTATGAGATTGGTTTAGGAAAACGATGTTAAGTATTCTGAGTTTAGATTTTAGTCCAAGTACTCCAGTATTAGTGTGGTGCTCAACATATCCATACACCAGGACTCTGATCACTTAATTTTTGACTCGGTACATGAGAACATTAGTTTTAAGGAAAAAATGGTACATGAATCATATAGGAATGAGTTGTGTTTTCCATGAACTTCTTAAGTGAGCTCTCCAGATATACTCATTAACCATGGTATATTTGGTTTAATTTCAGGATGCCTCCACAATGTATGCTAACTAGGATCTAATATAAGGATCATGAGGATGATCCCCTCATCGATGAGGTGTTGATACTAGGAATGGTTCTAGAGGTGTTAATTCTAGGTGATGCACCAGTTATACCACCACCTGTTGAGAATTATATGGTACCCACAGTACCGATGGATGAGGTGCACATGATGAGGGTACTTTATGATATTTAGCAACAGAAACCCCTCAAGCTTCAAGGTTATCTCAATACACAAGCGGCTGAGTAATTTCTTATGGTGGTGACCCAAGTTTCCCATCTGGTCAGGACACCATTAGAGTAGATGGTGGTCCAAGAAATGAGCCTTCTTCATGGATCAATAGGATTATAGTGGGGGTTAGTGACCCAATATTATGATGTGTCAACTCTACCATGGTCAGAGTTTGAGAATCTCTTTATATAGGAGTTCTCTCCAGCTGTGCTGAGATTTGTATATATCCAGGAATTTCTGCAGCTTCAGTAGGGTATTGAAATAGTATCTAATTATTCCTCGAGGTTTGTCAACCTCTCTAGGAACTCAATGGATATAGTTCGTGACCAGTTCTTCAGGGTTCAAAACTTTGAGTGGGGTCTGTGTAGAGACATCTGAGCCAGTGATCCCTTTATGTATTCTTACTTATGCTGGTGTGCTAGAGAGATCTTTGGTGGTTAAGAGTTTCTTGGCAGAGAAGATACATCCAGTGGTTGTTAGTAGTGAGCATACATGAGAAAAGAACTCTAAAGAAAGAATCCAACCTTAGTACCAGAGACCTGGACATGTGATATGTTTCAATAGGAGATCCTAGGAAAGAGGATCTGCGATTAAGGGCGCACAGTATGGGTCCATTCAGCTGAAGGAGAGGCGGTGTTACTCATGTGATGGTAGGGGACATCTTGCATGAGATTTCACAACCCACCTTTCAACTGATAGATAGATTGTGGATGGGTCCATGAGGCAGAGGCATTGGTAGAAGTAGGTAGGTCCATAGGGTGGAAAACATGGAAGAGGAACTGGGAGAGCAGCAGGATGTGGTAGATGCTTTGACTTGTTACCACCACCACCCCTAGGTGGTCCACACCAGGCTTAGGGATTTGGATGATATGGGAGGGGAAAACTAGAGGAAATTAAATCTTATGACCCAAAGGCTCTGGGAATTATTCAAGATACAATCTGTGTCTTTTATACCTTAGCTGTAGTATTTATAGACACAAGTTCTAGTCATTATTTTCTTGACACATAACTTGTTCGATACTTAGAGATTCCAGTTTATCCCTAGGCTCGAACCTTACACTTAGAGAATCCTACTGAATATGACTCAGCGATCACACACTTGTACCAATAGTGTGACCAAACTCTTGGAGGTGAGATTTTATGTTAGGATCTCTTTGTTACAACGATGAGGCCTTACAATGCCATCTTAAATATAGACTGGTTATCCATAGTTCATTCCCAAATTGACTATTTCAAGCAGAGGATGTGGTGTGTCCATAGTGACAGAACTAGGTTCTCCTTTTTTGGTGAAAAGGAAACTCAGATAGTGTAAGATAAAATCATGCATAGTAGGATGCGACCAATTACTCATCAATTAGCTAACCTAAACCTTGGTGCAGTGGATGTTATTCGTTACCAGTTTCCTATAGTGGTGGTGAAGTACAAGTACATCTTCCCTGAGGATGTTCCAGGTTTACCTCCCCACTAATATATATAATTATACATTAATATACACCTAGAGATGACACTGATATCTGCACCAACATATTAGATGGATCATGTATAGCTTCATGAGTTGAGGGTATAGTCGGAGGACTTTCATAGGAATAGATTTGTTAGACCCAGTGTTTCACCTCAGAAAACCCTAGTTTTATTCTTCAAGAAGATATATGGAAGCTTGAGGTTTTTTGTGGAATAATGATTCTTGAACCTGGTGAACATGAAGAATAAGTATCTATTACCGAGGATTGATGAAATCTTTAATTAGTTGAGAGCGGTATGATGGTTTTGAAGGGTTGACCTCAGGTCAGGCTATCACCAGTTATGAGTATAGGATGAGGATATATTGAAGATGAAATTTAGATTCCATTATGGTCACTATGAGTACTTGGTGAAACCCTTAAACATGATTAATTCCCCTGCAGTGTTCATGGGACCCATGAACTAGATCTTTCATCCTTTCTTAGATCGGTTCATGGTAGTGTTCATCGATGTTATCCTTATGTTCTCAACTTCTGAGGAGGAGAAAACTAGACACTTAAGAATAATTTTGGAAATATTCTGAGAGAACCATCTTTATAGAAAGCTCTTGAAGTTCCAATTTTGGATTTAGATGGTCCAATTTTTGGGATATATTATCTCAATAGATGGCATGGTAGTGGACATGACCAAGGTTGAGGTAGTGTTAGCTTGAGAGCCACCTAAGAGCATAATGGAGGTGTAGTTCTTCCTTGGGTTGGAAATATATTACAGGAGATTCATACATGAATTATCTAGGATATCATCACCCATGACAACTTTGACATGAAATGGGAAGCCTTTTGTGTGGAAAAAAAGGTGCCAACTTACTTTTCAACAGTTGAGGAAGAGTTTGACGAGTGCTCCCATCTTGAGATTTCTAGAGGAGGGTTTCAAGTACATAGTGTTTTGAGATGCATTAGGAATAAGTATTGGTTGTATTTTTATGAAGAGGAAAGTATTGATTTCTTATGGTTCACGTCAGTTGATACCACATGATCAAAACTACGCGACCCATGATCTTGAGTTAACAACGTTATTCTTTTCACTAAAGATGTGGTGACACTACCTGATGGGGGGGGGGTATTTTATCATCTATTATGATCACAAGATTCTCAAGTATATCTTATCTCAGAAGAATATTAACTTGAAAAAAATGTGATGACTAGAGTTCTTCTTAGATTATGACTTCGAGGTTTTCTATACTCATAGGAAAAGGAACCTAGTAGTAGATGCTCTCAGTAGGAGATCTTGTTCATAGTTGTTGAATGAGTTATCAGAGTATTTTTCATTATTGAAATTATCCTTTATAGATGGAGATGGAGAATATTACCTCTAGTTGATGGTTGTTACCCCTTCTCTCTTATAGTGAGTTAGGGAGACACTTCTTGGGGATGTCGACTATGAGACCCTACACACTTTGATATCCACTGAACATGATCTTGATGAATTTTATGAAGGTGGGGAGCATGTAATCTTTTTCAATGGAAGTATTATGGAACTAGTGACATTGTGGGAGGATGTTATGAGAGAGTTTCATACATATCATTTGGTGGTACATCTAGGTGTGGAAAAGATGTATTAGGACCTCATACATCAGTTTTGGTGGTCAGGGATGTAGAAGGGAGTTGCAGAGTTTATCTCTCAATGCCTTAATTCTCAAAAGGTGAAGGCTAAGAACCAAGTTTTGAAGGGTTTATCTCAATACCTTGAGGTTATAGAGTGTAAGTGGGATGGGATATCCATGGAATTCATTATGATCTTACCACATATGTCCAGGGGATATGATACTATCTATGTGATCATATACCAACTCACTATGTCATCCCACTTCTTAGTAATTCATGAGTAGAGTTTAGTAGAGATATTGTGATACCTCTAGATACAAGAGATAGTAAAACTCCATGGAGTTAAATCAATGATCATTTGTGACCATGATGCCAGCTTTACATCCTAGTTGTGGAAGGGATTACAGGAGGCATTTGGTACTCAGTTGCACTTGAAAAAAACATTTCAGCCCCAAACTAATAGCTAGAATGAGTGGACCATTCAAGTTATAGAGGACATGCTTTGAGATTTCATGTTGGACTTTACCCATGGTTGGTAATATCATTTACCACTTGTAGATTTTACGTACAAAAACGGCTACCATTACACCATCGGTATAACACCATTTGAGGCTTTGTACGGGCTACTCTATAGGTCACCACTTTACTAGACTAACCCTAGAGAGTCAACACTCATGGGCCCAGAGTTGGTGTGAGTAACTACCAAGAAGGTTCAGATCATAAAAGTGTAGATGAAGAATGCATAGAGCCATCATAAATCTTATATAGACAGACGATGTAGGCCTTTGGAGTTTGAGGAAGGAGACTATGTGTTCCTATGAGTTTCACATCGACATGGATTATGGAGAATTGGCTAGGGTAGAAAGCTATCTCCAAGATTAATTAGACCTTTTTAGATACTCCATAGAGCTGGCAAGGTGGAATTATCTCTTAGATCTACCTTCTTAGTTAGACCAGGTACATGGTGTCTTCCGCATGTCGCAACTGAGGAGGTATGTGCATGACCCACTGCATGTTATCGACCAAGGTGAGTTGGACATTGAGGATGGATATACCTTTGTTGAGTACCCATTATGAATTGAGGATCAACAAGAAAGGATCCTCCATGGGAAATTTATTCCTTTAGTGCATGTCCAATGGTATCATGAGAATTTCTAAGAGAGCACATGTGAGAAAGAGGCTCGTATTCATGATCTGTACCCATATATCTATGTAGCCCTTATTTTGACTTTTTAGGGATTTAAATCCCTAAGGTGGGGAAAATTTAATGACTCAGGTTTTCCAGGTATTGTTTTTAGATATTGTATGGATAATTTTTGAGACCAGGAGCTAATATGACGTGCGATTCTAAGCCATGGTGTGCCTAGAATAAAATTTTGAAATATATTAAATATATTAAATAGAACATGCACACATTTTTCCTAAAAAAGTGGAATAACTTCTAAATGGGGGACCATATCAGAAATATGAGGGCACCTTTGAGTTTAGAATGCAGGGTTTACCCTAGTCGCGATATAACCTTGGTCAATGTAGGGCATTAACAGAAAATTCATTGAGGGCATAAAATGAATAAAATAATTATTTTATTTTTTATTGACATAGTGACCTATTTTTGTTTTATAAATACACTCTTATGAAAAAAATGGTAGGGTTAACCACATAACCTTGTGATTTGATGAGATCCATTGGATCCGTTGGAGGAGATCCTGTTGGTGGATGACAACCGGATCATAGATCGACAATCGACACACAATACAATCGAATGATTTGGCCAAATATCATGACACAGACCCGTTCTTCATCAATGACCAATATAAATCAAGTTTAGATTTTTGTTTTGATTTCATTTTTTCACCATTATTGATTTCAACGATGAACGTGAATTAATCGACCAACAAATTGATTCATAGATCGATCATCTTATATGATGGGTTTATTTGTGAGGATTTTATCAAGAAAATTACTTTTGATTATTGATTCTTCATTTTTATTATAATGGAAATGAATAAAGGTCACGCAAAACATTGAATGATATCCTTCCCTCTTGATTGTTCTTATGATTTTCTCTCCTGATTCTTCATTCATCACAGGCGTTATTCATTTAGAACACGGTTATAAATATACCAATGAATCAATCATTGAACACCCATTTATTGGCATAATGATTCAATATTATAGATCTGGGATTAGCATGACATGACAGTGGTGTGATAACAGGAGTAACGATGGATCAGATGACTTTGGATACCTGATTTTGTGTTCTTTAGCATGCAATGAATAATGGCGAATGATTCTATTTTCCAAATAGATTTGATGACCAGAAGTTGTTTATTAATGATTTCATGGTTCTTCGGGACCTAATTCATAATTTTCTAGCAAGTCGGTTACTGGATCAAAGGTTGGAGGAATGGCCAAGATGCATAGAACCAGATCTCTAATTCTGAAAAATTCTACACTACACAACATGTAACACGGAGCCACATTCCATGTGCCCCCCTATGTGGCGACTAGGGTTTTAGGAGATAATTAAGTATCAAACGACATGTGACTCTATCACATGGTTTGTGACCTCTTCTAGGAGACTTGGCGTGTACCTCGTAGGGTATACAGACATGGGTTGGGGTACAAGGGTTGAAGAACCCCATGTACTCCCCTACACAGACACATCCTGGACAAAAACATGGGATAAACCATGTATTGGAACATGGGTAGAGTACATAGGTATCCAAAACACCATGTAATTATACATGAACATGGATATAGGATGAGTCATGATCCATTTACATGGGTAGGATCCAGGGTCAAGGGACATGACGTGTAACCATTCTACATGTTGTATACTTCTTAAAACATGGAATAAAGCCCTTATCCTCTATATATAGGACAAGTTTCATTAGGTTACATTCCCCTTATCCATTCCCTTATGGTTAATATGGATTCACCTCCTACTCCTAGGACAATTATCCCTTCAACAAGAATTCTTGGATAGAGTTGTTGGAATCCTTTCATGAGGCCTGGAGTGAGATTATTTATTCATATTTGTGCCCTAGATGTAATTCATTGTATCGTATTGACCAAAATTACATGGGTATCGATCCTCTACTTACTAGTTTAAACTAGATTGAGTTGTTGGTATACCCCATGGCCTTGGGTATAATCCTCATCTATGCATCGTATCTCTTCAGACCTTTAGTGTGTGATTCTAATGGTGAGACCAGATGAGAATTACCTCTTAGACGGATGTCACTAGTGTAATTAGACCCAGGAGTGTGATCTTCTGAATGAGTTCTTTGTGGATCCTTTGAGATATAATCCTAGGCTAGCATATTACAATTGTGACTTACCTCTAGACCATGCATATTTGTTGATTATATCTAGATATTCTTATTATCTGTGTTGTATACATATACCCATGTAAATTTGAATGTATTATTTTATTATTTCATTTTTGGTTTCAGGGTGTCCTACTAGGTACTATTATACTCATACCTACATGGGATTTACCCGCACATGTCATGACTTATGTAGATGATCAACCTTTTGGCAGAGTCCTTGATGAACCAGGACCAGAAGGTGCTTAGTGAGACTACATAGACCAAGTTGTGGTCCTACAATATTTTGATAGTAGTCTTAGTTTTACTTTCAGGCTAGAATTTTTTTCAGACTCTTTATGGTGGACTTGTATTTGTCCATGTTTACTTTACTTCCTACCATACCCCGGTTATGGGATTTAGATGTATGCATGCATGGTTATTTAGTGGTTTTTAAATTTTATCATTGTATAGGATTGAATATGTGTGTGTGTGTGTTCATGTAATTAGGATAAGGGATCCCATGTTAGTGATATGCCTACTCAGTGCTAGTCATTAGCCACTGGCCTTTTGGAGGTGGGCTTGGGGAGTCACAGCACGTGCCCCACTATGACGGGTTATGATAGCCCCCCATATCCTATATACCTATTCACTAGAATATGTAAAATTATAGAATATTCTATTATGTGTTAACCTATAAGACATAATTTTGATTAATAGTGAATAGTATTCATAGACCAAAATTGGAGTTTAGAAGCTCCTCAAGACCCCTAAAGAGATAATGAATAGTCATAGCAACGACAACCAACCTATGAATACGTACTATATAATATAATCTATTTGTATTTAGATATCTCATAAAGTAGGACACACACTCATGTCATCATACTTTCTTTCTTTATTGTTTGTTGATAATATAGATCGATTTACCCTTGACTACCATGGTTATGGATTTATGAAGGTACTACCATCCTGATCAATCTGGGATGAGATATTACTTCCTCAAATCAGAAGCAACAAATCCTATCTTGATCATTCAACAAATTCCATACCACCAATGACATACCCAATACAAGCTACCTTATCACGATTTCATTATAATGGGTTTTTCCTTGCATCGAAGTACACGATCAAATGACACACATTGATAATGATCTCAAATCAAGAGACCAATACACATATTCGTAGATAGGAACTTCTAGTGACACCTAAAACATGTGGTGGTCCTATTAGAGAGTATTTTCTCATGATCCCACCTACTATAAATAACCAAGTGCAAGATTCATGAGAAGACGTCTCAATGCTTATGATCCCCCAACACCTAATAGTTAGACATCAACTGTGTTTAGTCAGTATGATGTATCTAGAACATAAGACATATATTTAAGATTAATGTCATAGTATCTCAATGTTATCATTATATCCTATAATCTTCTATAACATTTTTATATGAAAGATAATCTATGGACATTACCATTAAATAGTGGATGCATAAATATATACACTATAATGGTAAGTATACATCATGCACATCTCACTGTATACATGATATGGAAATCAAAAGTGCTGATAAAGTTTGGTATAAGGAACACACTTTTACAACACTCCCACTTGAACTAAATAAAAATTTATAACTATTCTTGTTAGCTCTCACATGATTAAGATTATGTTTCTTCTAATTCACAAATTTTGTTGCTAGTTCTACCATATCTCTACTACATGGATTTTCTGCTATGTGCGACCTCATCTCCTTGAGTAAAACTCATCAAGAGATGTAAACCCAAGTATATTAATTTTTTTCCACAATAAAAACTTGAAATATTGGATAGTAAGAGTATCACAATTTACATTATGATAATACATTACTTACTAGGTGTGATTCCAAGAACTAGAACAGAATGTTTCATATTTTACATTGCTTCTTAGTTGCCTCTAAAGCTGCAACGCACTTAGTATTTATAGACACGAATACCAATATATTGAATGAGACTTTCTTACTCATTACATTATACTATCTATGATATTAGATCATATTAAACTTATAGGAATACTAATTTATGTCCCCTTAAAACTAGTATCCCTTCCTCTCCATATACCAGGTACACATCTTTTGTACTTTATCAAGTATAATCAGATAGTTTTGACTTCTTCCCTTGTAGTTCTCCTGGATATAACTACTATTTTCTTACTATAGAGTGTGTGTTGAAAATATCATATCTTGTACATATCATTCTATATGTGATTGACCCATCGCAAAAGCATACATAATTGAACTCACCACATTAATCTTCTACTATGTCCATGTATGTCTTCTTGGAGAGATATATTCCATGTGACGTTGGCAAAAATTCTCTCTATAATTATTCAAACTTTTATTTTTCAATACATTTTAAGTATATGTACGATTGAGTAGGTCTAAACAACCATTAGATATACCATAGTATATCCCATTCCCAAGAACTTAGGAGGCTAATTTAAGTCAATCTCCGAAGAATTTATTTTATTTTGGTCTTAACTAACTATAAGACCAATAACAGTTTTCCATAAGTTATAAAACAAATTTTACTTGAAAATAATGGCACTACCACTAAACTCTAGTAGAAACATGACAAATAAATACTCTAATATGTTATTTATTACTATTAATCCTGAATTTTATTTCAGTAACTTGCTCCCTTATTGGTATTCTTTGATGTCACTGCCCCTTTTTGGCTGCATTATATTGATGCCTTCCATTATTGGTGGTCTTTATATCCAATTATCAATAAAATGATCATAGTAAATAGTTATTACAAGTAAAACTATAATTTATTTAGGCATAAAAACTTAGTATAACCAATCAAGCCTTATTTCTACCACACTTTTACCATCCATATATATCCTCACTTGAATACCCACCATAGTATTTAAAATAATAACCCCTTGTACATTGATACATGGAATACATTATTGGATTCTAATTTATCTTTTCAATATTATATAATTTCCATATACTACTTGTAGGAATTATTATTCTCAAAGAATAATGTATCACTGGCTACAGATAATATAAACCATCACTATCGTTTCATCATTCTTATACAGTATGTGTCTTTGGAACATTCTATTTCCACATGATCTTATAAAAATTGTTCCTATTTTCCACACTCATGACTTATTTTAAAGTTATTTTTCATTTAATTTCTATTATTTATTTGTTTTTGAGGTTTCCCATTCATTTTGGTGGGTATGGTGGGTTTTCAAAATTTGGGACAAACTGTGAGCTCATTTTCAGATTTAAAAATAATTTTTTTTTCTTTTATAACTCCTTCATTTTCAACATTTTACATCCATTAAACTTCCCAATTGGAACCCCCTGGTATATTAAAACCACCATATCAATTTTTACCCCATATGAATCCATAATAATGGTGGATTTGGGTTTTTTATTAATGTTTTGGTCCATCCCATAAGCCCATTTCCTACTTTAATTATTTTTTTTAATTTTTCAATATCTAGTTCATTTTGTACTTTTTTCAGTGATTATACCTCCAACCCAAAGAAAAAAACCCTAGTCTCACTCTCATTATCTAGTTATCCGCTTTGGAGCTCAATTAGACCACGTATTAGGGCATAAATTATCAGGGTTTCTCAAATCTTCTAGATTTGAGAAGGTAATTTGATTCTTTCATAAACCTTTCAATTTTCAATCTTTCTTTCCCATTTCAGTCCCTAATTAACCTAATAAGACTCATTAGAGACTAAATATCAGTTTTTGTTTGTTGTATATTCAAAATTTTGTGTATTTGGGGTGATTTCTTCAATATTTTTCAAGGTAAGTGATTCCTTCTTGGTTTCTTCCATTTTCCATAGGGTTTCCTCCCTCTTTCATGAAGTTATAAAATGTCTAGAAGATAGGGTTCGAACCTAGGGTTTTATTTATTTTTTCTTTTTGGTCAAATATTGTGGTTTAGGGTTGTTTTTCACCCCCTTGTGTTGTGGCGGTGGTACAGTTAATGTTTCGCACAAAGTTTTAAGGGTTTCGACACAAAAAAGTATGTGATTTCATGTGTTACCATTTTATTATGAGTTAAATTGTTGTATCTAATAATTTTTCATATTACTAATATTTTTAGTGTGGTTCAAAAACTTTTTATGATCGATTTTTTTAAGTGTTTAATTTTATAGTTGCACCTTAGCTTGGAATTGGGTCTTTTTCATGTGTAACTCTTGGGGTATTATTTGGATGTATTTTATGACATATGAAATTGGTTTAATAAATCTTATTTGGGATTCGAATTATTATTTGTTAGGGTATTGGAGTGACATTAGGTTTTAAAGATGGGTTTTGAATGGGTTTTATGTGTAAAACCATTTTATGCCTCTTGAAAGTGTTTTATGAAAATGTGTGTGTTTTCATATGCATCTTTTGCGGTATTATTCGAGGTGATTTTATAATAATTGAGATTGGTTTATTAAATATTTATAGGACTGAAAATTATGTTTTGGATTGTTATTGGTGTGATTTTGTTCTTGAAAAATGATTTTTAAATGAGTTTTATGTGCAAAGCTTGGGTATACTCCTTAGAATTATTTTATGAAAGATTTGAATGGTTTAATGATTTATGTAAGTGGTGAAACCATATTGGAAAACTATTTTGGATTGTGTATATTTTGAAGTGGTCCATTTTAAATGTGAAATGGGATTTTATGATATGTTCATCCTCTTAGAAATGTTTTATTAAAATGTTTAACAGAATTACTGAAATGTGAAAATGATGTGAACATGATGTGGGCTGTTTTTTGTGAGTGTGATGTGAAAAATGGATTTTGTTTATTAAAAGGGTATTATGTAACATGTGATTGGGATGTTATGTGATGTTTACCATCTTTGGAAAGATTTTATAAAATTTTTAAAGGATGTGTTGAATTGTTAAAGATATGAAAAATGTGTTGTGGGCTATTTTGGTGTGAGTTGGGTTTCAAAATAAATTTGAATGAAAAGAGGGATGATGTACTTGTGTGATGTACATGTGGGATGTTTGGTTGATGTGTGATGTGGAAGTTTTATTTTCATGTTCAAATTATATTTCATGGCTTGTTGAACTTGTTTTATAATAAGAGGGAAACCCAGGTATCTGGGTGGGTGGACGTGTACTAGTATGCCAGTGATAACGTGGAGTTTGGCCTCAGTTTCACGTAGAAAGATTGACACTTACAACACTAAATAAAATATGATTATGATGATTATTGGGGGCCACTAGGATATGGGTATGTTCCCTACTAGTGTTTCATGCATGAGAATGAATATTGTGACGGTTACTCTCACCGAGATACGAGGTACCTGAGACCCACAACAAGCTAATGCCTAGGGTTTATTTCCTATTAATTTTGCTCATTAGATGTTTTAGTCTTACCGTTGAAATATGGTATGTTTGGATGGAAATTTAAGTATCTTTGTAATTTTATTTAAAAGTGTTTATTCTTTAAAATATCCCACTTGAAAACTGTTTTAATTTTTAAAGATGCATCTTTTAGAAATTGTAACTATCATTTCATGTTTTTGAAAACTTTCATGATTTTTATCTTTGAATGTTTATCAAATGGAATATATTAGTGGTGGTATCCTAATGGGATTTGTATTACACCATACTTACACCTTTTGGTTTAAGTAGACTTGTGGATTTTGTTGCCACGGGTTTGGGTAAAACTTTTGTGCCTATGGTTCAGGTTTTAGCGGTCCAACATGATGCAGTATTGTGGAGATGGATTGAGGGAGGTGCCTCTTGACATGTGGAGGTTCTTGGGATGTCATTTATGGTTTTTTACCTTTGTAATGGTCTTTTTGAATTGTTTTAATTTGTGTAATTAAATTCTGAAATTTTATAAAAGATGATTTTGTTTGAAAAATCCATATTTGTTTTATTGGATTCGTTTGATGTTTTATGTTTATAAACTTGGGTAAATGATTCCAAATTTTCAATTTATGATACCCAGGCATTTGTTCCAGCCCTTGGGGATTTGTAATTCCCTTCGGGCCTTATTAAGGGCCGAGTTTGGTGCTGGTTTAGAAAGAAACCAGATTCGGTTCGTGACAAAATGGTATCAAAAGAGGTTCGCTCTTTTGGGTCATGTTATATGGGGAATAGTCAGGATAGTCTAGAGTTAGGAATATCGGGACTTGAAATTATGGTTATGGGTTGTGTTCCTAGCTAGAACACCCCATTACAGGATTCGAGTCTCCAGGGGAAGTCAAGATTTGTCTGAGTCCTTTGGTTTTCTTGGTTGATGATGATTAGAGGAAATGAAAAGAGAGTTGGGTTAATGGTCTCAGTGAGATTGTAGGTCCTGGAAAGCCATGCAGAGTTGAGGATATTTCCATAGATCACTATCTATGATGGTGAAGTGATTGGCGTATGGCCGCCAACCATATGTCCAAGTCACCCATTGAAACTAGTTTCCTCTCACATATTATTGTGTTATTTAGTTTTGAAATCTTGGAAGTTTGGTTTTAAAGAAAAAATGACTTGGTTTTAAGAAGCATAAAGTATTTGTGAAATGATTTTCTAATATAGAGGGAATGGTTTGATTTTTGAAATCATGTAAATTAATTTTAAAAATTGTTTTGAAATGGAAAATGGTGTGTTTACACCTCTTTTGAAAGCAGTAAATTACATTAAAGTTTGTTTTGAAAAAGTGTTCCCAATAATGTTTTATAAACTATTGAAAGGTGTTTTAATGGGATGAGATGTTTTGAAATTGATGTATATGAATTGAAAGTGAGTATTCATTTTAATGATTTGGATTTTGATTTCGTGGTTAGCGGTCTTGAGAAAAAGGAAGTATTTGTTGATTCTTTTGGTTTTGGAAAGTGGAAAGAATTTTTGTTTTAACCTTTGGTATTTCTGTGAGTGACCACATGCATGGGTTTATATGGGATTATGGATAGTTAATGGCATTAATGGATGAGTGATGGGATGGATATGAGGAGGGTGACTAGTGTGGCATAAAAACATGCATGTGTGAGGCCCATGGGGTACCATTGGTGGATACCCTAACCGGTGAACCATTTATTTTCAAAGAAATGTTTTAAAGGAAAAATTGATGTCTTGATGACTGGGTTAGGATGGTGTGTATCATGTGTTTTTAAAAATTTTGATATTGTGGGATGTTTTGAGTCCAAGAACCCCTCCTGTTTGAACTGTGTTTTGGGTTTTTGTTTGGTCGGTAAGCTGGGTTGAAGGGATAGTTAGTGGTCCCTTCTGAGAAAAGTTCGGGAATCCTTTACAGTGGTTCCCCTAATGTGTTTGGTTTTGGTTTGTGGCATGTTTAGACTAATGTACTAGTATTTTTGGGTCCTTGGGTTCTTTTATTGGATAAGGTACACCCCCATTAAGGGTTAGTGCATGATTTAAGTGCAACCCGGATTGTTTTTCCATTGGAAAATCCTCTAGTTGATCAATTTAATGAATAAGTTTCTTGAGATTGGGAGATTGAGTTTACACCATTTAATTTCTTTATTTTTGGACCCTCTTGTAGCAAGAGAGTTCTCATGGAAGGTTGAAAGATACCTTAGTTTCTTAAGTTATCGGAATCATTGAAGGTGGAAGTGGTCTGGGGTTGTTAGTGTGGATGAGTATTTGGACGGTGTCTAAGAAGGCCTCTGGGTCCTTCGTACTCTCTTCTATGTTGGGGTTTATGTTAAACCACTAGTGTAAGAAATCTGGTCATGAGAGGTTATTATGTACAATTTCTGTAATTGTGTGTTGTTTGGGGAATTAGCATAAGGTCCCCTTCCATGTATTGTTTCTATCAGTCGCAATGGTCACATTCGGTAATGCCTTGTGATGTCGTGTTCTTGTTGACTGTAAAAGGTGAAGGTTGTATAACACTCAGAGAGTCTCTGACATGTTAGGAGTATGTCTCTTGTGGGAAAACTTCAAAATAATCTATTTTAGAGGAAGGTTATTATATCTATCCTTTCCTTATGTTGTTTCTCACCCAAAGAAACAAGGTTTGATGTGTGTGTGCATCTTATAATCCCATATTCTAGTGAAATGGTGGGTTAGGGTAAAGTGAGTTTTGGAATGTGTTATGTCTTGGTGAACCCATTTGTGATTAGGGTATATTTTTCAAGGAACTGAAAGGAAAAGTTCAGTTTAAGGGTTTCCAAAGCCTAACTATGAGGATGAAGATGCTTCAATCATTTGAGCTCCAACCATAAGTCCTGGAGAGAAGCTGGAACATAGTTAGGGGTAATCACAAGGTCTTTTAAAACCTTGTACAAAATCCTATCATCAATATGAAATATGGAGAATATTTTAAACCTTTGATGTTTCCATCTTAATTTTTTTTGTTATCGTTCGATGAAAATAGGTGAGAGTACCTCATATTTATGTTATCTCCCAATTTCATTCTTTTCCCCTTTGGTTTCCATTGAGTTTTTGAAGTATAGTTGGGAATTTGGATTGATAGGTAGAGCACATAGTTTGTGCATGGTTAGTAACCATGACCTAGAAAACCATTCAAGTAGAAGGATCTACATGGTTAAGGAATTATGTCTTAAACTATGTGGATTAACCATGTGGCTGTCCCAACTCTTTAAATTTGGATTCTTCCTATGTCGGCCCATACTGGTTGGTTAAGATGGTTGGTTTTTATGATGGGGATACCCACTATGATTCTCATGTATGTTACTTTGTAAATTTTGAATGGAGGGATACCCCTTGTACTGGGGAGTCCATTCAGGCCTCCCCCTGTTAGTGTCCCGATCTTGCCTTGGGAAAATTTGAGTTGTCTCTTATGGTGGGGAGCCCATTTGGGTCTCCCCATACTAGTAACTCAGATCAGTCCATGGTCTTGGCTTGGTGGTAGGTAGTCTTTTTTGGAGATATATAACTATATACATTTTACTTGGTTAAACGTTGGGAGTAAAGAACACCCAGTGCTCTGGTTAAAGCAAGGTAAGTGTAACCTTGTTCGTTGTTGTTGTTCGTTTGGGTAAATTGCTGGAATATTGTCTGGATAATGTTTGAGGAGTTTTATTTTGGGATAAAATATGAACATACTTTATCATTTTAGGAAGTGGGTATGTTTTTTTTCTGAGAGTATTACTTCATTGATTGATCAATTGGAGGTGTTTTATCTTTTTGAGAGCAGATGAAACTTGGCAAAGGAGTCCATTTTTGGCCTTTCGTTTGGGTTTGGTTTTTGCCTTTGGCCTTGTTGTGGATTTCCAAGGGAAAAAGTTTTATGGTGGGATAAATTTTCACACCCATGAATTATTTTAAAGGTATTTTTCACTTAATATATATTCTTTCTTTGTTTTGGATGTTTCCTATTCATTTTGGTGGAAATGGCGGGTTTTTAAAATTTGGGCCAAAATGTGAGCTCATTTTCAGATTTAAAAATATATTTTTTCATTTATAAATCTTTAATTTTCAAAATTTTACACCCATTACACTTCCCAATTGGAACCCACTAGTATATTAAAACCACCATATCAATTTTAACCTCATAGGAATCCATAATAATGATGTATTTGGTCTTTTATTAAGGTTTTGGGCCAGCCCGTAAGCCCATTTTATGCTTTATTTTTTTTAAATTTTCAACATATCATTCATTTTGAATTTTTTTTTGGTTATTACACCTCCCAAAAAAATAAAAAAACCCTAGTTTCACTCTCATTATCTATTTTACTGCTTTGGAGCTCATTTGGATCACAGATTAGGGCAAAAATTCTCAGGGTTTCTCAAATCGTCCAGATTTGAGAAGGTAATTTTATTCTTTCATAAACCTTTCAATTTTAACTCTTTCTTGACCATTTCAGTCCCCAATTAACCTAATAAGACTCATTAGATCCTAAATATCAGTTTTGGTTTGTTTTAGATTCAACCTTTGGTGGATTTGGGGTGATTTCTTCAAGATTGTTCAAGGTAAGTGATTCCTTCTTGGGTTTTTGCATTTTCCTTAGGGTTTCCTCCCTCCTTCATGAAGTTATAAAATGTACATAAGGTAGTTTTAGAACCTAGGGTTTGATTTGTTGTCTTTTTGGTCAAATATTGTGGTTTAGGGTTGGTTTTAACCCCCTTTTGGTTCGATGGTGGTGCGGTTGATGTTTCACACCAAGCTTTAAGGGTTTCGACATAAAAAGGTAGGTGATTCTATGTGTAACCATTTTATGACGAGTTAGATTGATGTATTTACTCATTTTTCATATTCCTAATATGTTTTTTTTGGTGAGAAAATAGTTTATGATTGATTTGGTTAAGCATTTAATTTTATAGTTGCACCTTTGCTTTAAATTGGGTGTTTTTCATGTGTAACTCTTGGGGTATTATTTGGGTGTATTTTATAAAATATGAAATTGGTTTAATAAATATTTTTTTCCTGAAAATTATGATTTGGTAGGGTATTGGTGTTCCATTTTGTTTTAAATATGGGTTTTTAATGTGTTCTATGTGTAAAACCATGTTATGCCTCTTGAAAGTGTTTTATGAAAATGTGTGTGTTTTCATGTGCATATTTTGTGGTATTATTCAAGGTGATTTTATAATACTTGAGAGTGGTTTATTAAATATTACTAGGGCAGAAAATTATCCTTTGAATTAGTATTGGTGTGATTTTTTCCTTGAAATATGATTTTGAAATGGTTTTTATGTTCAAAGCTTGGGTATACTTCTTAGAATTATTTTATGAAAGATTTGAATGGTTTAATGATTTATGTAAGGGGTGAAACCATATTGGAAAACTATTTTAGATTGTGTATATTTTAAAATGGTCCATTTTAAATGTGAAATGGGCTGTCAGTAGATGTGTATCCTCTTGTAAATGTTTTATTAAAATGTTTAATGAAATTACTAAAATGTGAAAGTTATGTAAATGTGATGTGGGTTGTTTTGTGTGAGTGTGATGTGAAAAATGGATTCTGTTTATTAAAAGTGTATTATGTAACATGTGAATGGGATGTTTTGTGATGTTTAGTATCTTGGTAAAGATTTTATAAAATTGTTAAAGGATGTGTTGAATTGTGAAAGATATGAAAAATGTGTTGTGGGATATTTTGGTGTGAGTTGGATTTCAAAATCAATTTGAATGAAAAGGGGGATGATGTGATTCTGTGATGTACATGTGGGATTTTTGGTTGATGTGTGATGTGGAAGTGGTATTTTCATGTGAAAATTATATTTCATATCTTGTTGAACTTGTTTGAGGACAAGAGAGAAACACATTTATCTAGGTGGGTGGACGTGTACTAGTATGCTAGTCATCCCGTGGGGTTTGGCCTCAGTTTCATGTAGCAAGATTGACACTTACAACACTAACTAAACTATGATGATGATGATTATTGGGGACCACTGGGTTATGGGTATGTTCCCTACCAGTGGATCGTGCATGAGAATTGATATTGGGATGGTTACTCTCACCGAGATACGAGGTACCTGGGACCCACAACAAGCTAGTGCCTAGGGGTTATTTCATATTGTTTATGCTCATTAGATGTTTTACTCTTACAATTGGCATATGGTATGTTTGGTTGGAAATTTCAGTAGCTTTGTAATTTTATTTAAAAGTGTTGATTCTTTAAAATAGCCCACTTGAAAATTGTTATAATTTTAAAAGTTGCATCTTTTAGAAATTTTAACTAGCATTTCATGTTTTTGAAAACTTGCATGCTTTTCATCTTTGAAGGTTTATCACAAGGAATATCTTAGTGGTGGTATCCTACTAGGATTTTTATCACACCCTACTTACATTTTTGGGTGTAAGTAGACTTTTTGATTTTTTTTCCGCAGGTTTGGGTACAACTTTTGTGCCTATGGTTCGGGCTTTAGTAGTCCAACGTGATGTAGTGTTGTGGAGATAGCTTGGGGGATATGCCTCTTGAAATGTGGAGGTTATTGGGATGTCATTTCCAGTTCTGTACATTTATAATGGTCTTTGAGCATTGTTTTAAGTTGTGTAATTAAATTCTGAAATGTTATAAAAGTTGATTTTGTTTGAAAAATATAGATTCATTTTATTGTATTCGTTTTTTTTATGTTTATAAACATAGGTAAATCGTTCCCAATTTTTAGTTTATGATACCCAAGAACTTATTCCAACCCATGGGGATTGGGAATGCCCTTCAGGCCTTGTTGTGAGCTGGGTTTGGTACTAGTTTAGATGGAGACCAGATTCAGTTCGTGACACTATTCCAACTAATTGTGCATCTATGACATTGACTAAACTTAAGTCAATCTTTCTCCCATTATATAAACTAGAGATGTGCACTATTTTATAAAAATTTAGTCTATCACTTTATTAAATCTTTTGTATCATAGGTATTTCTGCAATATTCTATAAAAATTTTATGATGATTATATTATATGCACATTGTGTTTTTCTTGATATATGTTTGTTTATATCCTCAATAAAAGTTTTTCATATAAACACATGTAATTATGACATAATGGATTTCCATCATACTTAAACACATATGATATCATTTTTTCATGATATTTTGTATATCGTTATGGGGTAATTATGTTATTTTCGATGCATATTTTAAAAAATAATGGAAGTAACTACAATGAATATAAGTTGTAACATTAATACTCATATTACTTACATCATGACTCTGATTTATATAAGTAAATGTGCATTTTGGAATTGATCCATGCTAGATATTTATTGATCAATGTTAACATGAAATATTCATCATCAATCATCCTTATGAGAATCATAGCTTTGATGTGGATAAGGTAATCTATATTTAGGAATTAGTCCACACTACATTATATTGATCGATGAATGCTTGGTCAAGATATTCTTCAACATACCATCGAAAAGAAAATTATATCATATCACTATAAATACAATCATACTTCACTTTCATATCCATTAAAATAACTTAATAGAATTTTATGAAGTGTATTTACCACTATCTTACCTTTAGAATGGTTCAAACTCTCTAGCTGAACTAATTCAGAAATATTTTTGAATTAAATTTTTCTCTAAAGGTTTCTTTTTCCAAAACTAAATAAGTATATATGTCAATAATACCTAATGTGTCTAGCTCCACTGAGTCTAAATAACATACTGGGTATATCCTTGATTCTCACTTTTAGTTTTACTTGACAAAAAATTATCATGACATAACTAGGTATATAATTCTTACATTTATATATTCATCAGGCATTTCCAATGATTCAAGAATTATTGAACTATTGGTTGAGTATTAAATGTTGAAATAGTGGGTGCCCTAGACCCAACTACGTAGTACTCTTGATTACCGTATCATGTGTATAGTTAGATATTCATGATGATATCTTACCATTATAGTGCAGACTTTTCTGCGTCCACTATAATAATGGTAATGTCTAAAGGTTAATTGTCGTGTCAAGAGGTTATAGCAGATCCCAGGCTATAATGAGAACCTTGAGATACAATGACATTGATCTTAAATATATGTTCTATAGTCTAGATACATCTTACTGACTGGACATAGTAGATATCTGACTATTAGGTGCTGGGGGATCATAAGCATTGAGACTTCTTCTCATGAAGTTCACACTTGGTGATCTCTAGTAGTGAGATCATGAGGACAGACCCGTTAATAGGAACACCACATGTTTTGGGTGTCATTGGTTGTTCCTATCTACGGAAATGTGTATTGGTCTCTTGACTTGAGACCATTACCAAGGTATATCATTTAATTACGTACTTTCATGCAAGGAAAAAACCATGACACTAATGTTGTTGCGAGGTAGTTTGTGTCAGGTGCATCGTTAGTGGTATGATGTTGGTTGAATGGTCAAGAAAGGATTTGTCGCTTCCAAGTTTAGGAAGTCGTATATCTCAGGCATGGTTGATCAGGATGGTGCCACCTTCATAAGTCTTTGGCCAAAGCAGTAGAAAGGAAAATTCATCCAGATAAATCAACAAATAATAAATCAAGTTAAGGATGATGACACAAGAGTGTGTCCTTCTTTATGAGATATTTAATGACAAAGAGACTATAATACACATTCCGTGTTCATAGGATGGTAGTCATTGCTATGAATATCCTTATCTCTTTAGGGGCCATGACGGAATGCTAGACCTCGCTCTTGGTCTGTAAATTTTATTCACTAATATCGAGATAAGGGCCTAGAGGGTTACAAACAACAATGTATTCAAGAATCCGCACCTATTCATTTGAATAGGTATATGGACATAGTCGGCCCCGCCACGAGGTTCGAGTGTTGTCCAAGTTGATGATCACCAAAAGAATTAAATAAATTCATTAATATTCAAGTTATGAATATTTTGGATTGAATTTATTTAATGTATTTACGAGTTCAATAAATATGAGAAAATATTAGTCGAACTAATATTATTTTAATATTCAAGGTTTGTTTAATATTAAGCGGGACAGCGAGTCGAGTAAAAGGCTCAGATTTTATCACGTAATATATTTTATATATTACAAGTATGTGATAAAATTAATAAATAATATTGACGCAGTTTTAAGTCATCATAATTATTTATTTAGAGAACATTGATATTAACGAGGGCCGGGGAATCCTACCAGGTATTTATCAACATGTCTACAAATAAGAGAGGAGGCTCTCTCTCTTTGGTGTGTATATCACTATTCATCCATTTATGGGATGAAAACTTGAGAGCCTCTCTCTCCTCCCGCTTCCTAGAGAGAGAAGCTAATGATCCAAGAGCTTGGATCAAGTTCCTCCTCACGCATCGCAACATCAACGATGTGGTGATCGTCGCGACGTCTAAGATATCATTGAATCTCCGCGCTAGCACCCGGAGTTCTACGTTCGGTGTTCCTGTGGATTTTTGGAGCGCGTGTGGACGATCTAGAGGGATCCTGCTTTGGATCCTTCAAGCGACGATCACCATCGGCTAGCAGTAGTCGATCGCGCCTTCGGATTTGAAACGGGTACGTTTACCATTTATTTTTGTACTCTTTATAATCTACGCGAGATCCTAGGACCTCTCTGGGGCTCGGATCGTCGGCAACGACAAGTACTGTCGTTGCGCCGACGAAATTTTTTAAATCCCCGACCCACCGGCTTCTGCTATGGACCCCAGAAACCTAACAATGGTATCAGAGGAATCGTGTAGATTTTCTGAGCCAAATAAAATTAGTTTGCATGAAATTAAGTAGAGGGTACAAAATCGGTCACAACGTTTCAAACCGTGTGTCGATCCAATTTCAAACGGCCGGGATATGGTCATTTGAAATTTTAAGAAAGGATCACGGGTATTATTTTACAACCGTTTCCGATCATTGTTCTTGTTTTGGTTTTTCCTAAAACAAAAACAAGGATAATAATTATTATTATTTAATGATAATAATTATCATCATAAATTAATAATAAAAATAATTGTTTTATAATTATTAAAATAATAATTATTTTATTATTATTATAATAATTATTAGTATAATTATTATTATTATTAAAGGCTAATATATAGCCTTTTGGAAAATTAATGGAGGACTTGACTCAATTAAATAAGGGGGAAAAGAAAAGACTTTAAAATAAGTCTTAATGTTTTTTTATTTAAAAAAAAGGAGGGGGGGGGGGGGGGCTGGCTGTGTGGAAAACAGAAGAGAACACAAGCAAAAAAAAAATCGAGGGGGCCTCTTGCGTGGAAACAACAACAAGAAGAAGAAAAAAGGTAGCAGGGGGTCCGAGCGGACCCCCTTCCTCTCCCGTATGGTGTGCAGCGCAACCCTAGTGCCCCCTCCTCGGGGCGCTCCTCCCGGACGTCCGCACCACAGCCAAGGCCCTCGCCCAGGCCGCCGCTCCCCTACGCCGTTTGTGCCACCCCAGCGCACAGCCCACCTCCACGTCGGCCACCCCGCTTCCCCGTCGCCTGCCCCTCCGCCGCTTGGGCCTCTCCTCCTCGGAACATCGCACAGAGGGCATCCAACGGCGACCGCCACACCTCTCCTGCTCGAGCACCTCAACCACGATCTGATGCCGCACCCGACCTCCCTCGGCTGCACCCTTCCCAGGCCAGGGCTGCCGCCTGCCTCCCGCCCTCCTTCGCAGCGCCGGCCTTACCCAGCGACTCTTCCCGCCGGCCACCTCGAGCAACAACTCCGAGCCGGCGCACTAGGCTCCATAGGGGCCTCCTCCAGTCCGACTGCCGTACTACGACAGTTCCACCAGCCGACCCTCACTGGACCCGTGCACGAACCCACTTAGCACAAGCTCCCACAATGCCTCTAGACCGGGTCATTGTCCTGGTTCCCGTCTTTCCCGTGTGTGCAGCAGTGCCACAGTGCAGGACCAGGCCCGAGTACCGCGGTGGTCTCAGTGGCAGGTACCCCTCTGCCGGACCAGCATGCGCAGGTACCACCGCCACTCTGTCCAGCGACCATCACTGCTCCTACCTCCAGCCGCCAGCCTCTTAGCACACAGATAACCGGCCTGGGTTAATTAATTAATATAATTAATTAGTTTAATTTAATTAAATTAATTATTATATTAATTAATGGTTTAAAATAAATTTTAATACCCGAGGATTAAAATTAATTTAATTTTGAAATTAAATTAATTAATTAATTAATTTAATTTTAAGTATTAAAATTAAATTAATTAGATGACTGATAATTAATTAAATTATTTTAATTTATTAATTCATTTAATTTAATTAAATTAAATAAGACTCATACTTATTTATGCATTTTAATACTATCGCGCTTTAATTTTACCCGTCATCTGGTCTTGATCATCGACCTTTGTATATATGTTTTTAATTATTATTTTAATTAATTATTTAAATGTGTGTGATGATTGTAATTAATTAAAGACAGTCTGTGCATCGTCTATTTTTTCGGTTAAAATGTATAAGGGTCTACACGCCCAATAATTATATGATGTACATTTATTCCTGAGTCCCCCTCGCCTGCGCGAGAGTATCTTTGTACTTTGGACAAAGATGGCGAGTGACGTAGACCCCACCAAGATGAGGCGGTGTACGATGGTGCAAGATGACACATGGATTCCACCAAGCCAAGGTGGTACTCTAAGATGTGACGTCGACCCCGCCAAAACATGGCGATACTGCAGAAGACTAGCGGACATACATGACAAGGGGAAAGTTGCATTTTGAGTCAGGTTTCGACTCAGGTATTATACACCTTAGGTCGTTTAGATGCTCAAGACCAGACGGGTAGTAGTTTTACCTTTATGCATTTATTTATTATTTTATGTTTTTTAGAACAGCCGGAAAACACATAAAATAATAGATAATAAAATGCATAAAGAAGCGGCGTATGTTTTTCTATTAAAGTTCAGTTGTGAGAATGACAACATATATGAACAAGTTTAATAGAAATGGATTACATTCGTCGAGAGAAAACCAATAAAACCCTCAAATAAAATATTAAGTCACAAATAGCCTTCCATCGTTCAAGTTTGAACAAAACCGGGTGTTCGAGGTTCCGGTTCATGCCTCAGCTGAGGGTGCCTCTTACTACTTGGGAGTTCTTATTTGTGTGGTGGGTTGACTTAACTAAAATTTCAGAAAAGATATATCCTTAGCTAGTTTGTTGTAATTTTTGAGGCAAGCATTGAGTAAATCATTAAATTATTTTGAAGCTAAGACTTCACTCAACAGATCAAGGAACCGCAAGTTAAAGCGGTTGGCCCGCCAAAAGCCTACCTTGGACCCTCCGAGTAGTGGCATAGCCCTAGCTTGTAGACTATGAGGGAGGTTTAGGGATCATTTCCACTAGAATACTCAAGATTATTCTGATTCTAGTACAAAGGGTTCCTAGAATTATAAAAAATTAGTGGAAGACATTTAATGATTAAATAATCAGCAATGTCAGATTAGGTAATCACATAAAAGTACAATCTGCTAAAGTATATTTGTAGATAATGGAAAGAAATACCATAATAAAACTGCGATAAAAATTGGACAAAGTTAATGTCCAAACAATCACAAATTTCCTAAATGTAGTACAGGCGCTTGCGCACATTACTACCATAATGGAAATTCAAGGTGCTTGTGTCCCAACCTATTAAGCCACCTTAAGAAGCGAGGGTGTGAAACTGCTTATAGGAGACTCCTGAATCAAGAATATGATGGTTCTGTCATAATGCTATCATCAAAATTTGATGTTAGTTATGGCCGCTACATCATGACATGGATGATGTTACATGTAGTCTCATCTCCAAGATCCTTTCGAGGAGAAAGCGAAGCAAGATTTGAATATGATGGTTGCACTCGGTTTGTGTAAAGTGAAAGGTTGTTCACAATCTTTCATGCCATACCATTTATTATACCTTTTACACCCAATTACTCAAGTTTCATTTAAAGGTACAAACGAACCGTATAGAGTAAGCACTTCATTACCATTAAGGTAACATTCTCCAAGTAATAAGAATATTAGAGAAAACACCATCTTTTATTCTTATAGAAAATACATTGAATGACAAGGAGAAAAGGCTTATGGAAAGTTACGCCAAAGGCACCTTTGTCATGTCCTTCAATGAAAAGTGTTTGGTTATTTAACAGTATATTATTTGCATCACATAATGAAATAAATTCATGGAAGTTTAAAAACTGAAATACTAGAAGCAAGTACCCGCTTCTTGTTCAGTTAATATTCATCAAATAAAAGTATTGTAATCTCACATAATTCTTGGGTATTAAAATACAATATGCTTTTCACATATATGTATTGAAATACAATAACCAAGTAAGTAGAGAAACATTACTAGAAGTGAAGTGTTTTCTCCAAGCAGCTGAGAAAGGGTGATTCCTCGGTCAGCATTGAGAAACACATAACTTCTAATTTCCAAGTGATTGATTCAAATTGAACAATTTATGGAGTATAACCAAAAACATTTATCTCATATGCCCATTTGGACATGATGAGATATTATTCCATGTTTTGGAATGAATGTTGTTTGTGGTAACATACTCAATAAATAGTTCACTGCTATTTGAATCAATGGCAATACACGATGAATATAAAATGTAAGACCTACCCAGTTGTGGAAATGTGATTTTTTGTCAAGTAAAACTAAAAGTGGACGTCAACTATATACCTAGTATGGTATTTAGGCTCGGCACAGCTAAACACCTATGGTATTATTGACACCCTTAGTTTAGACAAATAAACCTTTAGAAATAATGGTATGCCACAAAGCCTTCCGAGGTTAGTTCAACAAGACAATGTGAACTATTCCAAATAAAGCAAGAGGTAAATATACTTCATAAGTTTCCTTTAAGTCATTAAAGAATAGTGAAGTATAAGTTTGGTTAGAAGATATGAGTTTCTTCGGATCGGCAGGCCAAAGAATATCTTGACCAAACAATCATCGATCATGATAATGTAGCGTGGAGTAATTCCTAAACGCATCACCGTATTGATGTTCATAAGGAGGATCGATGATGAGTCTTACATATTAACATTGATCAACAAACATTTAGCATGGAGCAATTCCTAAACGCATATGTTACACATCAAAGTTATGATGTAAGTTGTATCAATGTTGCAACTTGCGGAAACTTCCATCATATTTCAGATTTGCAAATAAAAGCATAAACCCATAACCAGTATGCCAACTAAAATGACAAATTGATATCATACGAGTCATATTATGATAGAAAATCCATCATTTCATAGGACATGTTTAGATGCAAAGCGTTTGTTAGAATTTAAATAAACCTGCATCAAGATTAAACACGTTGTGCATCTTAGATAATTATCCTAACAGTTGCTTAAGATATTACCTAAATCCATAATATAGAAAAGATGTAGTCAAGTATTAGACTAAATTTCTATACAAGGGTGCACATCTCTATTAGAGATAGTGGGAGCTGAATTGACTTAGACTTAGTCAATGTTCAAGATGCACAAATGGTTAGCATAGGGAACAAGTTCCACAAGTACATGTGGAATAGGAATGTTCCAGAGACACATACTGTGTAGGAAGTATGAAACCATGGTGATGGTTTTATATTCACCGTGGTCGGTGATATATTATCCATTGAGTATAATAAATCCTAAAAGTAAGTAGTATATGGAAACAAGCTAATATTGACAATATCAACTAAAATTCAATAATGGATTCCATGTATCAAATTACAAAGGGGCTTATAAATTGAATATTGTGGTGGGTATTCAAATGAAATGATACATGGATGGTACAAGTATGGTACCAATAAGGTTCGATTGGTTATACCAAGTTGGTACGCATAAATATATTATAATTTTACTTTTCATAGCCAAACTTCTAAGATCCTTTTATTGTTCATTTGATGTCAAGATCATATTTCATGGAAGGTGTCTATACGACGCAACCAGAAAGAGATGATGACATCAAATGATGCCAATAAGGGCTAAAAGTTACTGAAATATAGTTTTGGATTAAAGTAAGCAACAAGATCTTAGATCATTCATTATAAAATAATCTTTTCCTTATGTCTACCAAAGGTTAGTGGTAGCGTCAATGTTTTCCAAATGAAATATGTTCGACAACATATGGAAACCAGATTTTGATCTTACAGTTAGATAAGATCAGGTTAAAAGCAATTCTCCAATGATTGACTTTAAGTAGCAACCTAAGTTCCAGGGAACAGGATCCACTAAGGTAGATCCAAAGGTTGCTTGGTCCTAGTCAATCGTACATATAGTGACATTGTACTGAAAAATACAAGTTGGAACAATTCAAGTTCAGAATTGTTGCCTATGTCACATGGATTAATCTCTCCAGGTTAGCATGTTCAGAGCACATATAGTGATTAAAGTTGTGAATTGATACCATATGCTTTAGCGATGGATCAATCACATATGCCATAATATGTAAAATAATTGATACTACCAGGATATAATTTATTATAGGCAGATATCAATTATTTCGAGGAGCACTGCAAGTGATGCAGTCAGAACTATCATCTTGTACTTCGACAAGTAAAAATGATATGTACCTGGAATATGGAGAGGAAGGTATACTAGTTTTGGTGGGACACAAACTAGTACTCCTTAGATCAATTTGATCTAGCATCACAGTTAGGAAAAGGAGATGAGCGAGCCAAGCCCATAAAAGCTTGTGGTAGCCATACCTACAAATACCGAGTACGTTGCAGCTTCTAAGGCATCTAAGAAGCAGTTATAAATCATAACAATTTTTCCCAGTTCTTAGATTCGCACCTAGTGAGAAAAGTATTATCATAATGAGAATTATGATATTCTTACTATCCAAGTAGTCAAGGTATGACAATGGACAAAAGTAATATACTCAAAGATACCTTATCTTGAGAAGTTTTAATCAAGCATATGAAGTCACATATATCACATATGCCACGTGGCGAAAACATGGCAGGCCCAACAGTTAAATCCATTACTCAGCAGAAGCATGATATTTATCATGTGAGTAGCTAAAAAGTTTAGTTAACAAGTTTTCTCTAGTGCAAGTGGGAGTGTTGAAATAGTGGGTGCCCTATACCCAACTATGTAGTACTCTTGATTACCGTGTCATGTGTACAGTTAGATATGCATGCTGATATCTTACCATTATAGTGGAGACTTTTCTGTGTCCACTATAATAATGGTAATGTCCAAAGGTTAATTGTTGTGTCAAGAGGTTATAACAGATCCCATGCTATAATGAGAACCTTGAAATACAGTGACATTGATCTTAAATATATGTTCTATAGTCTAGATACATCTTACTGACTGGACACAGTATATGTCTGACTATCAGGTGTTGGGGGCTCATAAGCATTGAGACTTCTTCTCATGAAGTTCGCACTTGGTGATCTCTAGTAGTGAGATCATGAGGACAGACCTGTCAATAGGAACACCACATGTTTTGGGTGTCATTGGTTGTTCCTATCTATGGACATGTGTATTGGTCTCTTGACTTGAGACCATTACTAATGTATATCATTTAATTGCGTACTTTGATACAAGGCGAAAACCATGACAGTAATGTCATGGCGAGGTAGTTTCTGTCGAGTGCATCGTTAGTGGTATGACATTGGTTGAATGGTCAAGAAATGATTTTTCACTTCCAAGTTTAAGAAGTCGTATATCTCAGGCCTGGTTGATCAGGATGATTCCACCTTTATAAGTCTTTGGCCAAAGCAGTAGAAAGGAAAATCCATCCAGATAGATCAAAAAATAATAAACCAAGTTAAGGACGATGACACAAGAGTGCATCCTGCTTTATGAGATATTTAATGACAAAGAGACTATAGTACATAGTTAGTGTTCGTAGGATGGTAGTCATTTCTATGACTATCCTGATCTCTTTAGGGTCCATGATGGGTTGCTAGACCCTGCTCTTGGTCTGTGAATTTTATTCACTGCTATCGAGATAAGGGTCTAGAGGGTCACACACAACAGTGTATTCAAGAATCTGCACCTATTCAGTTGAATAGGTATATGGACATAGTGAGCCCCACCACGGGGTTCGAGTGTTGTCCATGTTGACGATCACTAAAATAATTAAATAAATTCATTAATATTCAAGTTATGAATATTTGGGATTGAATTTATTTAATGTATTTACGAGTTCAGTAAATACGAGAAAATATTAATCGAACGAATATTATTTTAATATTCAAGATTCGTTTAATATTAAGAGGGACAACGAGTTGAGTTAAAAGTCTCAGATTTTATCACATAATATATTTTATATATTACAAGTATGTGATAAAATTAATAAATAATATTGACGCAGTTTTAAGTCGTCATAATTATTTATTTAGATAACGTTGATATTAACGGGGGACGGGGAACCCTACCGGGTATTTATCAACATGTCTATAAATAAGAGAGGAGGCTCTCTCTCTTGGGTGTGAATATCACTATTCATCCTTTTATGGGATGAAAACTTGAGAGCCTCTCTCTCCTCCTGCTTCCTAGAGAGAGAAGCTGATGATCCAAGAGCTCGGATCAAGTTCCTCCTCACGCATCGTAACATCAACAATGCGGTGATCATCAGGACGTCGAAGATATCATTGAATCGCTGCACTAGCACCCAGAGTTCGACGTTTGGCGTTCCCATGGATTTTTGGAGCGCGCGTGGATGATCTAGAGGGATCCTTCTTTGGATCCTTTAGGCGACGATCGCCATCGGCTAGAAGCAGTCGATCGAGCCTTTGGATTTGAAATGGGTACGTTTAACTTTTATTTTTGTGCTCTTTACAATCTACGCGAGATCCTTGGACCTCTCTAGGGCTCATATCGTCAGCAACGACAATTACCGTCATTGCGCTGACGAAATTTTTTAAATCCCCGACCCATTGGCTTCAACTGCGGACCCCGGAAACCTAATATTAAACACCACACAAAAATTCATTCCTAAACTAGAATAAATTCTCTTAGTTTCAAATGAAAAAATGAGATAAATGTTTTGTTTATACTAAATAAAAGTTCTACTAGAATCATTAACTTTCTAATTAGAAGTTATGCACTTCTCATCATTGACTTAGGAACCACCCTTTCTCAGCCTCTTGGAGAACACACCTTACTTTTTAAAACATTTCTATACTTACTTGGTTACTGTATTTAAATACACATATGTTATTGGAATATTGTATTTAATACCCAATAAGTATGACGGAAACATTACTTTTAATATTGATGAAAATGCTTAAATAAGATGAGAATAATTACTTCGTAAATTAAGTTAATTTTATTTAGACTTCCATAAATTTATTCATGATATGTGAAACAAATAACCTCTTATTTAACACTTATTTCTTTGAAGGACATTGCGAAGGTGAATTTTTCATTTATCTTTCCATTGGACTTTTCACCTTTTCATTCAACTTTATCACCATAATAACTAAATATTAAACCTTCTTTAAGTTCTTATTTTCTTGGGGAACCTTACTCAAAAGGAAATGAAGCATTTTCTCCATGCTGTTCATTTTTTAATCTTAAATGAAACTGAATTATATGGGTGAAAATGATATATAAATGGCTCATGATCCATCTTTATATCTACATGTCTCCCATTCAATAACCACTCATTCATATTTCACTTCACTTTCTCCATGTAAGATTTTCAGAGATAAGAGAACATGTAATATCATTCTTACCCTGATGTAGTATCCACAAATTGCATCAAACATTGATGAACACATTATGATATAACCATCATATGTGTCATACATGAGTATACTATAATCATTTTTACACCCTAGTTTCCTGAGGTGTCTTAATAGGTAGTGGGGACATTGACACCTTAAATTTCTTATAATGTAGTACTTTTCACAAGCACCTATATTACTCTTTGAAAATTCATGTTGGATAAGACATTGATTTTTTCTGATAAATATCACATTGTGTTTTGTGGTATTACTTATCATTTTTCTACAAAAAAATCTAGCATATTAGTACTTTTATCTTGATTACAGATTTAGAAATTATTTATTAGTTGATTAAATCATTAAATGTCTCTCAGTATTTTATCAAACTCCAGAAACCATCTTTACTAGAATTAGAATACTCTATCACTTGAGTATTCCAATGGAAAGGATCCTTAAACCTCCTCTAATAGTCTATAAGATATAACTATGACACTACTCAGAGAGTTCAATATAGGAGTTTGACTAACCAACAACATTAACTCATGGATCCTTGATCTATTGAGTAAAGTCTTAGATTCTAAAATAATAAATATGATTTACTCAACACTTGACTCTAAAGTTCCAAAAAGCTATCTATGACTACTCCTTTGCTGAAAACTCAATTGAAGTAAACCCATTATTCTCATAATAACACTCTAGTAATTGAAGGCACCCTCAACTATGGGTGACTGAGCACCCATAATACTTGGATGTGTTCAAATTCAAATGATGGAAGGTTTTTTCAACCTAATATTTACATGAGGGTTTTAATATTTTTATCAATGTATGAAATCATTTTCTATGTGATATGCATGTTCTATGTGATCACACTCACAACTGACTATAAAATAAATAAAAAAACATTCATCACATATAAATTTATTTAATATATGAATTTTTATGTTCATTATTTTATGTGATTTCTTAAACTTGAAGATTAAATAAACTAATAAACACTGCATAAATGAAATATACTGCACAACTGTTCTTGAGCATCTATTATTGGTTGATCCATTTAAACTCAATGGACCAACCATAACCTAGGGGTATAATACCTGAGTCAGGTCTTGACTCTTATTTTAGCTCTCACCCCAACCTAATGTGTCATCGACTCATCTAGAATACCACCTCATCTCATCTAGAATACCACATCATCTCAGTGTAGTCCACATCTTACTCCGTCTTCATTATAATACATACATACCTGCACGTAAGTGAGAGGGTCTCAAGAATTCATAATACACAGAAAATTAGCACTCATGGACACACAAACCCCTATACATATTAAATGAGAAAAACTAATGATGCATAGAACATGTTTTAATTAATTACACGAATCACACATAATTAAAATAACTAATTAAATAAAAAAATTCAGACATACATTTGTTGGTCTATGCTCAAGACCAATCACCACACAATTAAATGTAAAATTTAAAACTAAATAATTAATAAAATTAAATTACAATAAAATTAAATTATAAGGACATTTAAATAAATTAAATTAATTCTATAAATTAAAATAATGTGCATTTAGGAATTACTCCACACTACATTATATTGATTGATGAATGCTTGGTCAAGATATTATTCAACATACCAGCCTGAAGCAACTAATATATTCTTACCATGAATATAACATAATTCACTTTAATATTCCTTAATAAGTAATTAAAGTAATCTTATGAAGTATATTTATCACTAGATTACCCTTGGAATAGTAATAACTCTCTAGCTGAACTAATTCCAAAAGCTTTGTGACTTACCTTTTTTTTCTAAATGTCTATTTGTCAAAAACTAAATAAGTATATATTTTGATAATACCTAAGGTTTTTAGATCCACTAAGTATAAATACCATACTAGGTATATCCTTGATTCTCACTTTTAGTTTTAGTTGACAAATAATTATCATGCCACAACTGGGCATATAATTCTTACATTTATATATTCATCAGGCATTGCTAATGATTCGAACATTACTAAACTATCAGTTGAGTATTAAACACCACAAAAAACATTAATTCCTAAACTATAATAATGTATCTTAGTGTCCAATTGACATGTGAGATAAATTTGTTGGTTATACTCAATAAAATTTCTACTAGAATCATTAACTTGGCAATTAGAAGTTATGTACTTCGCACTGCCGACTTAGGAACCACCCTTTCTTAGCCACTTGGAGAACACACCTCACTACTACAAATATGGCTTTTGTCAGCACTAAAAATGGCCATTAAAAGTGCTAGAAAAAGCGCTATTAATGTCGGCGAAGATAAAGGGGGGTCCCCTTTATCAGCGCTCCAAAAAGTGCTGATAAAGACCCCTTTTATCAGCGCTTTTTTTAGCACTGATAAAAATTAAAAAAGTAAATAAAAATAAAAAAATACTGCTAATCTCAGGGGGGGGGCTTTTTACAACGCTTGAGCCCCCCCTTTATCAGCGCTTTCCCACACCTCCAGCGCCAGCCCGCACCGCCTACACCCTTTATCAGTGCTATCCCTTTAAATCACCCTTGCGTACGCACCCATGCCTCCACCCGGATTTGATCTCGAGACCTCCGCCCTGCGCACCTAAAGCCTTTGCCACTACCCTATATTTATTTGTTCTCTTATTCATGATATATCTATTTATTTATATATACATATTTAGTTATATTTATTCATATAGTAATATATATTTATATTAATATATATAGTTATATTAATATATATATATATATTTATATTAATATATATATATAGTTATATTAATATATAAATATAGTTATATTAATATATATATATATAGTTATATTAATATATGTATAGTTATATTAATATATAGTAGTTATATAAATATTCATATATTGGTATTTTAAATAAAATGGATATTAGTTATTATTTAGATAAAACTAATATATTTTATATGTAAATATTTTTAATTATTTATTTAAAAAAATTAATTTTTAGGTGTGAATATATAAAGAATATGTACATATAGTTATATATTTGATTATAAATAGCAGTGCATTATAAAAAAGGATGAAATTTCAAAGACATAATATCAATATGAATGTAATACCTTGGAATAAATTCAGTCCCCACCAAAAAAAGCCAATAATACCCCCTTAAATGAGGCTGAAAATCCACAAAATGTTAAAAAAATATGGGTACCCTGACTAAAAAATCAGTTTTGGAGGCCTTCTGGGCCTCTTTTGGCCTCGAAAAACACTTTATCAGGGTCCCCCTGGGTCACAGCGACATATATCTCATCACAGGCTTTGATTTGATATGTGGTAGAGCTCAAACAGACACCCAGATCAAAAGTTATGGCCGTTTGAAGTTCGAGTTGCGTTTTCAACATATTTTAGATCGTTTTTTAATTTTTTTTAATTTTTTAGTCTTAAAATTGATATTAAATGACTATTACTCCATAATAATTAGAAAATTATTAATTAAAAATAATTTTTTAAATTTTTTTATAAGCCATTTTCACTAAATATCTTATATATTAAGTATAATAAGTGTAAATGTACATTTATACTTATCTAAAATATATTTAAAAATTATATATTATATTTATATCAATATAACTATATAACTATATTTATATATCAATATATTTTTTTAATTTTTTTTGAAGTCGACCCTTTATCAGCGCTTAAAAAAACGATGATAAAGGTCCCCCCCTTTTATCAGCTCTACTAAACAAGCGCTGATAAAGGGGGTCCCCTTATCAGCGCTGAAAAAAGCGCTGATAAAGGCACCCTTTATCAGGGCTTTTTTTAGCGCTGATAAAGGTCCCCCCCTTTATCAGTGTTTTTTCGTTAGCGCTGATAAAGGGGTGGCACTGGTCTTGCCCAGTTTTGTGGTAGTGCCTTAATTTTTATAACATTTTTATACTTGGTTACTTTATTTAAATACACATATGTGATTGGAATATTGTATTTAATATCCAATAATTATGAACAAAACATTACTTTTAATATTGATAAAAATACCTGAAGGAGAAGCAAATACTTTCTTTGTAAATTTAGTTCATTGCATTTAGACTTCCATAAATTTATTTCATAATATGCGAATCAAATAACCTCTTGTTTAATACCTCTTTCTTTGAAGTATGTTGTGCTAGTGCCTTTTGCATCGCTCTTTCCATTGGACTTTTCGCATTTTATTTCAACTTTTTCACCATAATAACTAAAGATTAAACCTTCTTTATGTTCTTATTTTCTTGGCGAACCTTACCCAAATGGTAATGAAGCATTTTCTCCATACTGTTTGTTTTGTAATATTAAAAGAAATTGGAGTATATGGGTGAAAATGATATATTAATGGATCATGATCCATATTTATATTTACACATCTCCCATGCAATAATAACTCATTCATATTTTGTTTCACTTTCTCCTCGCAAGCTTTTCAGAGATGAGACAACATATAATATCATTATTGTCCTAATGTAGTACCTACAACTTGTATAAAAAATTGATGAACACATTATGTCATAACCATTATATATGTCATACATGAGTCTCCTGTAAGCAATTTCACACCCTCATTTCTTGAGGTGGCTCAACAGGTAGTGGGGGACACCAACACCTTGAATTTCCTATGTCGTAGTACTTTGCGCAAGCATCTGTATTACTCTTTGAAAATTCATGCTGAATAAGACATTGAATTTGTCCAATAAATATCACTGTATGTTTTGTGTTATTACTTACTATTTTTCTACAAAAACAAAATCTATAATATTAGTACTTTTATCTTGATTACTGATTTAAAAATTATCGATTAATCAATTAAATCACTAAATGTCTCCCACTATTTTATCTAACTCAAGAAACCCTCTATACTAAAATCAGAATACTATGTCACTTGAGTATTATAGTGGCAAGGATCCTTGAACCTCCCCTCATAGTCTATAAGTTATGGCTAGGACACTACTTGTAGTGTTCAAGGTCAGTGTTTGATTGGTCAACTGGATTAAATATCATCCCCTTGATCTGTTGAGTAAAGTCACAACTTTTAAAATCATAAATATGATTTACTCAATGCTTACCTCTAAATTTGAAGAAAGATAGATATGACTACTCCTTTGTTGTCAACTTCTGTTAAGTCAACACATTGTTCTGATAAGAACTCCACATTAGTAAGAGACTCCCTCAAATTTGATTGGCCAAGTACCTTGAATACCTGGATGTGTTTAAATTCAAACTATGGAAGGCGTTTGTGACTAAATATTTTTGTGAGTGTTTTTAATATTTTTATCAATGTATGAAATCATTTCCTATGTGATATGAACATTTTATTTGAAATAAATAGAAAAACATGCATCATCTCATAAATTGATTTAATCTATGAATTTTTATGTTAATTATTTTATGTTATTGCGTAAACATAAAGATTAAATAAAATAATAAAAAATGCATAAATTAAATATAATATGTGACTGATCTTGAGCATCTATTATTTATTGATCCATTTAAACTTAATAAACCAACCATGACCTAGGGGTATAATACCTGTGCCAGGTATTAAATCATATTACAACTCGTAACTCAGTCCAATGTGTCATCATCTTGTCTGGAATACCGCATCATCTCGGCATGGTCCACACCTTACTCTGTCTTCATCATAATACATACATACTCGTACATTGGTAAGGGGGTCTCAGGAATGCACAATACACAAAAAAATATCACTCATGGACACATAGACCCCTATACATATTAAACGATAAAAATAGACAATACACATACTGTCTTTTAATTAATTACATGCATCACACACAATTAAAATAATTAATTAAATAAAAAAAGTTCAGACATACATTGGCCGATCTCTACTCAAGATCAGTCATCTTGCAGTAAAATATGAAATTAAAAACTAAACATGCAATAAAATTAAATTTCTATAAATTTAAAGTACAAGGGAATTTAAATAAATTAAATGAATTATATAAATTCAAATAATTTATTTTATTCAGTCCAAACAATAATTTAATTTTAATTCCAAAAATGAAATTTATTTATTTATTTAATTTAATACAAAAAAATAAATTAATTTATCATACTATTAAAATATTATTAATTTCTAACCAAAAATTAAATTTAATTAATTAAATTTAATTCTAAAATTAAATAAATTAAATAAATTAATTTTTTATTATATTAATTTAACCCAGACCCCAAAAACCCCACCCAGGTCCATCGCGGATCAGGTCGATCCCACGCTAGGCCATTTCAGGACATGTAGACACCATGCAAGGGAATTCTGGGCTAGATAGGTCCAACCAAACGAATTTTGGGTCGGGTAGACTCACCCCAAACATGTTTTTGAGGCAAATAAGAGTTGTGCAGTGGGTTACATCTCTGTTGGGGATTCTTGCACGTGGGTATTTGACAGGATCTGGTCTGCCAGTTAGTGTGAATGTCGTCGGGTACGACTCAGTTGAGTGGAGGTATCCTGCACGCGACAATGCAACTCAGGTGGTGGAGTCTATGGCTAGGCTCGTTTGAACAATGAGGCGATGCCGACACGGTCGAGCAGATTGGGAGACAACACAACTACCTCGGGTAGTCGGCACACAAGGATGGTGATCTCGCAATCATCTAGGGCTTGGAAGGTCGTCGATGATAGGTGGTGTGGTGGGGCTCTGATGTAGTGAGGTTGGTCGCTAGAGGAGGAGGCCGCTCGGACTGGGGTGGCACACCAGAGGAAGGCAATGACATTAGGGGGTCCTGCAGGCGGTGATTTAAGGTGAGGGTAGCAGACTCACCATAGGAGGAGGTACGATCACTGCAGTCTTGGTCAGCACTAGTTCTTTCCAATGAGGAGGGTGGCGTGGTGGCCTGGGGTGAAGAGGGAGACAGTGGGTGGGTTCAGTGAGGGAGAAATTGGCTGCCACCATGTGGACAAATCTTCCGATTTTTTATTTGTAAAGTTATCTTGTTTTTTTCCACCAGCTCACCATATAATGTAACTTATATTGAATTTTTTGTTTTGTCTTGTAAGATGGCCACCAGTCGTCCAACATTTTTTCCACACCATAAAAAAATAGACTTATCATTAGGATTATTTTAAGAATAAAATAATTTTTTTAATTTGTTTAAGGCTGATATCGGTGGAAAACACAGTCACTGACTAGAATATAAACGGGTCACCAGAATCAATTTTTTTTATTTGATGCCTGAAAGGTAACTCATATTAAAAATAATTTCTCTATATTTTAATATCTGAAAAATTTAATATCCAGAAAACCATGACTTTTGATCTGTAATTGTTTTTCCGAATGGCTGTAACTTGGATATCCGAGATTAGATCTAAATGAGTCAACTTAGTTGGGACCTATTTCATATCCCCTTCTTAAATTTAAAAGAAAAATAATGTGTTATTAGATCATAAAACCATGATCCCCTTTGATACCAATTGTTGGTACTAGGATGAACAACAGAAGCTGGTGGGCCGGAGATTTTAAATTTTTATCATCAGAGCAATGAAACTTGTCATCTCTAGCGATTAGATCCCTAGTATAGTCCGAGGATCTAGTGTGGAATATTCAGAGAACAAAAAATAAAGATAATGGTTACCTTGTTTGAAAATTAAGCATGCACAACTGCAACTCGTCATTGATGACCGTTTCTTGAAGAGTTTGAAGTCGAACCCCTATAGATCATCCACGCACTTCTCAAATCTATGCACACGCTGTTCATTAGATCTTGGGTCCTAGCGCGGAGCTCCAATGATCTCTTCAATGCCGTAACGATCAACTTATCTTCCACCTTCGATTCGTGAAAGTGATCTTGGATCATACACTCTGTTGGAGCATTTCTATCTATTGGAATTGGGAGTAGAGAGAAACTCTAAATTTCTGCACTACTGGGAAGTTGGGTTTTCCCAACGCTTGTTTTCCAACAGTTCTGTTGAACTGTTGGCATAGAGGTATAAAATAAGTATTTCTCAATGGTTTGAATAAACCGTTGGGAAATCTAAAGATTTACCAAGGCTTTCCCACGGTTTGTGTAAACCGTTGGTAAAGCTCACATTTCCCAACAGTTTTAACAAACCGTTGGGAAAGTTTTCCCCCTAAAATCCCAGCAATCCCCGAGATATCATCCACGCTCGCGGCTGCTGCTGAAATTGAGAGCTAAGATCGCTCTCACTTGAAAAACTATTCCACCAAATCCATACTCAATCACAAGGTTATTTTGTTCTACACTTAAAATTTGTAAGTAGTACGTTATGTTTAATGTTTTGCATCTAATTTTTTACTTTTCTGTTTTGATTTGGCTTAAACCTAAGGTTCGTGCAGTAGGGGTATACCCAACAATTTCAATTGGATTTGTTATTTGTTTTTTGTTTTTGTTCTGGTGTCGTGTGAATCAATTTTTTGTTCTGTTTTTGTTTTCTATTTTTGTTCTGGTGGGAGGGTGCTGGGGGTGCAGTAGGTGGGGGGGAGGGGGTGTGCTTGTGGGGTGTTTAGGTGGGGGGGAGGGGGTGTGCTGGTGGGGTGTTGAGGTGGGGGGGTTGTACAGGTGGGGGTGGGGGTGGGTTGTGCAGGTGGGGGTGCAAGTGGAGGGGGTGTTGTTGTGCAAGTGGGTTGGGGGAGGGGAGTGTGCAGGTTGGGGGGGGGGGTGGGCTGGGCAGGTCAGAGTCTTGGGGGGGGTGAGGTGGGGGTTGTACAGGTGGGGGGGTGGGGGTGGGGGAGGGGGGGGGGTTGTTTCAAGTGGAGGGTAAAAGTGGAGGGGGTGCTGTGCAAGTAGGTGGGGGGGGAGGGGGAAGTGTGCAGGTTGGGGGGGGGGGGTGGGGCTGGGTAGATGGGAGTCTATTGGGGGTGAGGTGGGGGGTGGGGTGTACAGGTGGTGGTGGTGGGGGGAGGGGGGCTGTACAGGTGGGGTGGGTGAGGGGGGAGGGGGGGGGGGTTGTGCAAGTGGGGGGGGGGGGGGTGTAGGTGGGGGGGTGGCTGTGCAAGTGGGTGGGGGGGGAGGGGAGTGTGTAGGTTGGGGGTGGGCTGGGCAGGTGGGAGTATGTTGGGGGGGTGAGGTGGGGGGGTGTGCAGTGGGTGGATGGGAGGGGGTTGTGCAGGTGGGGGTGGGGGAGGGGGGGTTGTGCAAGTGGGGGTGCAGGTGGGGGGGGGGGGGGTTGTGCAGTCGGTGGATGGGGAGGGGGGTTGTGCAGGGGGAGTCTGTTGGGGGTGAGGTGGGGAGGGGGGGCTGTGCAGGTGGGAAGTCATCACTTCCATAGTTCACCAATAAGCATGGAGAATTCATCACTTCTAGAGATTGGGATAGTTTTGAGGCCTCTTTGGTTTTGGTTCTTGTCTAGTCATCTTGATGAGTAAGGAATCACATGATCTAAAAGTGACATCAACTATATAGGATGAATTATTTATCCCACAACACATTTTTCTAGAAATAATATATCCTTGGAAGGTTGTGGGAGCCTTTTAGAATCCAATGCCCCAACATTTTCCCAATTGCAAACTTGATACCATCATGTTATCAAGTCACTAATCCTACCAAATTGGATTTTCACTAAAAAATACTATTCTAATCCTTAACACCCATCTTTTGTTTTTCATAACATGAATGACAACCCAATTAAATCTCATAGATATCAGTCACACCCCTCGTGGACAGCTCGCCCACCCCCCCCTGGACACCCCCTACCCCCCTGGACAGCCCTGCCACCCTTGTGGACAGTCTGCCCACCCCCCCTGGACACCTTGTACCCCTGGACAACCCCGCCACCCCTGTGGAAAGACTGTCCACCCCCTGGACACCCCTACTCCCTGAACAACCCCCAACCCCGTGGACAGCCCGCCCACCCCCTGGACACTCCCACCACCCCCCGTACACCCCCACCCCTGGACACCTTGTACCCCCTGGAAAGCCCCCCCACCCCCGTGGATAGCCCGCCCACCTCCCTAGACACCCCCTCCCCCCCTAGACAGCCCCGCCACTCTCATGGACAGCCCCGCCACCCCATGGACAACCTGTACCCCCTGGACAACCCCGGCCACCCCCGTGGACAACCTGCCCCCGATTACACAGAATCAAATAACTCTGCATTTCCCCTAATTTCCAGAATCCCCCCATGCAGGTGAACCCTAACCTGAGGTCTTCCATCTGATCGGCTGCAACTCCCCCATCCAGGTTAGACTCCTTCAACCTCTTCCCAAATACAGACATAGAAGCCCTCATTGAGGTAATTGACATGGTTGGGGTAGTGGGGTAGGGGGTTTTCCTTTTTTTTAGTGGGGTGATATGGTACTTTCTATGGACTTTAGTTTGGGTGTTATTAAATGTACTAACTTTTGATAATATTTCCATTTTTTAGAATCAATAAATTATTGAAAAAACTCTCTTTACACATTCTGCATCTTTCATGAAAAGCCTTCACTTTGTAATATCTTGAACAATGTTTTATCAGGTCTCTGGTGTCTTCTTGGTATGTGATAAATGAAAAAATTACAAAACACATCTCACCTCAAATCTAGGCACACATAACTGAATTAATTAGTATATATTTACATTGTTTTAATACTTCACTACATCAACTAGAAACTCCTTCCTTTATCGTTTACTTAAATATATTTTCTATTAAAGTTCAATCCTATTGAATTGTTTATGACAAAATGACTTATATAAATTCTTTTTACAAAATGGACAGAAGTTGGATGTATGAAACCGATCGGATCTCAAGCGATTTTCAAAATAATTTGGAGAGCTTTATAGATTTTTCATTTCACAATGCTTCAGATAGTGGTCGCATACACTGCCCATTTTCCAATTGTGTTGGTAGACCTTGGTTGAGCCGTGAAGAAGTCAGCTACCACATAACCAAAAATGGTTTTCAAGCAAACTACTTTGTGTGGTATCACAATGGGGAGAAAATGAAATCTCAAATTGGTGATGATCGAAATGAAAGGACTGGAATGGAGAATTTGTTAGATGATCAATTTCCGTTTATTCTTCATCATGAAAAAGAAAGGATTTCGACTCAAGAAGACTTTGATATGAGGATAGCTGATGAATCTAGTGAAAATGATGATATTGATAGGGTGAAAAAATTGAATGATGCTTATTGACAATGCAATAAAATGAAAAAGCTGGAATTTTTAATCCGATTGTTTCATTGGAAAACTATGTATGAAATTTCTAATACAGAAATCGATTACATTCTTACCCTCTTGAAGGATTTACTTCCAGATGATACAGATATTCCCTCAAATCACTATATGGCATGGAAGTTAGTTGAGGAACTTGGATTTTCAAGAAACAAAATTCATGCTTGCCTGAAAGATTGCAGTTTATTCTGGGAGGAAACCGCTGAACGAAATGATTGTATAAAATGTGGCACATCCCGCTGGAAGTCAAAATCTGATGGAACACCATCCCGCGTTCCACAAAAAGTAATGTGACACTTTCCATTGATCCCCAGACTTCAGAATCTTTTTATGTCTGATGAAATATCAATAAAAATGAGATGACATGATACAGAGAGAAAGAAGACTAATGATGAGTTGGTTCATCCTGCAGATGGATTTACATGGTAGAGATTTGATGCTCGACATCCTGATTTTGCAGCTGACGTGCATAATGTGAGGCTGGGTCTTTTATGCGACGGTTTTAATCCGTTTGGGTAGATGCTTACTTCGCACAGCACATGGCCAGTTTTTATACACATTTATAATCTTCCCCCATGGTTGTGTATGAAAAAACCTTTCACTTTCATGAGTATACTCATATCTGATCCTTCTGATCCCGGCATTGATATTGATGTATACATGAAAACTTTAATAAAAGAGTTGAAACTTCTTTGGGATGTGGGTGTGTGCACATACGATGCATGTTCGAAAGACATATTTCAGATGCGTGCTGCGCTTATGTGGACGATCAATGATTTTATGGCTTATGTAATGATGTCTGGATGGAGAACGAAGGGAAAACTGTCATGTCTAGTTTGTATGAAGAATACACGATCTAGAAGACTGAAACATCTTTGTATTTTCTGTTTTATGGGACATCGACGATTCTTACCAAAGGATCATCCATATAGAATGAATCGTCGAAGATTTGATAATACCATAGAGACCGATGATCCACCTCAGCGTATGTCTATAACTGACGTGCTTAATGAATTGAAAGATTTCAGTTTTTCGTTTGGGAAGGGTCGACGTAATTCATATTGAAAAGAATATATGCGAAATTTTTCTTTCGGTTCTTCTAAATGTCAAGGGGAAGACAAAAGATGATTTACGATCTCGGTGTGAATTGGTGGATTGGGGCATTAGAACAAAATTGAATCCCGTGCGTATCAGTGAAAATAAATGGAAACCTCCATGTGCTTCTTATGTGATGACACCTGCGAAAAAAAACAATTTCTAGAAGTATTAGAGACTATTAGAGTTCCTGATGGCTATTCAAGCAACATATCTAAACGGGTCAACATAAGAGAGTTGAAGCTAAAATCTTTGAAGACTCATGATTATCACGTTCTACTGCATGAGTTGCTTCCAATAGCAATCCGTCATCTTTTGTCCAATAATGTAAGGGTGGTTGTTATTAGGTTGTGCCATTTTTTTAGAGATCTTTATGCTAAGAAGTTGTCCAAGTATTTCTTGCAAAAAATGTTGACAGATGCCCCATTAATTTTGTGTGAGTTGGAGAAAATATTTCCTCCGTCATTTTTCACATGCATGCTGCATCTGACTATCCATATTCCCACTAAAATACTTCTTGGAGGACCTGTTTCTTTTTGTTGGATGTATCCAACTGAAAGAAATATGTTCACATTAAAGTCTTATGTCGGAAACAGAAATCATCCTGAAGGTTCTATCGTGAACGGTTACTTGGCTCAAGAATGTATGGATTTCTGCTCGATGTATTTTTCTGATCTTACTACAAGATTGAACAGACCAATGAGAAATTAAGAAGAACAGTATGAGCAAATTAAACCTAGTTTTCCATCACTTCATCAAACATGAGGAATTCCTGGATCATATACATTGAAGACATTAATCCATGAAGAGCGGGAGATGGCACATCACACAGTTTTGTTCAACTGTGATTTTTTCGATGACTATATCAGGTAACTAAATTGATTATGTATATCTTATATATATATCTGTTAAAATATTAATATTTTTTATCTACAGGGAACATAAAACAATGATAAATAGGAAGCATCGTTCTTTATCTTTGAGAAGGAGAGAGACTTTTCATAGCAAAGAGCTTTCTTCTTGGTTAAAATTGAAGGTATAAAAAATTAATGTTTAAAATAATTATATCAATATTTAATTAACTTTAATAGTAATTTATATTGTAGGTATTGAGTTTTTCTACTGACTCTGTCTCTGAGGAAATAAGAGCTTTGGCTTTTGGTCCTAATACCGTGGTTCGTGATTGTAAATCAATTGTTATCAATGGGTACAAATTTATTGTCACTGAACGAGAAAAGAACATGAGAACACAACATGATGATGTTATGGTTACTTCCACAACAGATTGTTATGCCAATGCATCAGATAGTAGACCGCGATTTGAAAATGTGGGTTATTATGGAGTTGTTGAGAAAATAATAATATTGGATTATTACTCTCATGGATGAGTCACAATGATGAAATTCCATTGGTTTGATTCGATGATAAGACATGGCACATTTATTTATGATTGTTGATTTTGAGTAATTAATATGACTCCCACTCTTGCTACCGAAGAACCATATGTGTTGGCATCAATGGCTAAACAAGTTTTTTATGTCAAAGACCAACTTCGACCTGAATTTGGTGTCATAGTTGAAGTAATTCCAAGACATATTTTTGATGATGGTGATGATGGAATTGAAACTGTCCCTAGTGCCATTGGAACCAATCCATTTATTTCTTTTGATGACTCAAATATCTCAATTGTCAGAGTTGATTGTGAACCTGAAGTTGTGGTTGAAAATATATAGAATCATTCATCCATGTTCTCAATTCTTTTGGTTTACCTCGAGTTGGGTTTTTAAGGTTGGTAATATTCAAATTTATTTAGTATTGATCACAAATATGTTTTAGATGACTTGGCCATTATGTGAATTTTCAATGTTTATTGGTTGCAGTTTTATTTGAATTTCATTTTCTAATTTGGAATTGAACTGTATTCAAACATAGTCAAACAATATTTCTAACTTGGTGAACATTACAACTTGTATGATTTATTAAATCTATTCAAGATCTTCTAAAACAATTGATATCTTAATTGACCATTATATGAGTTTTCAATTTTTATTGGTTGTAGTTTTATTTGAATTGCATCTTCTAATTTGGAATTGAACTGTATTCAAACATAGTCAAACAATATTTCTAACTTGGTGAACATTACAACTTGTATGATTTATTAAATCCATTCAAGCTATTCTAAAACAATTGATAGCTAAATTACCTATGAATCCCCTATTCCCTCATATATTTAGTTTTTTTGGGTTACACATTAGTTTTATTTTTCTAATTAATTACATATTTGTTTTCAAAAGCAGGAAATGAATCCAATTGAAGAGAGACAAAGGAAAAAAATGATGGAGAACAATCGTCGAATGACGGAGATGGGCGTTCCACCATTAATGCCTACAGTGAGTACTTTATTTCAAATTGATATATTTAAAGAATATATAATGTCATGTGATTATTTTTTTTGTAAAATTTTTTGTAGGATCCACCTATACATCGACAGTTATTCGACGAGGAGCCTAGTAATAGTCCTAGTACTCAGGATGGTGGTACAAGGAGGGTTCGTACCAGAGGTGGACGAGCAGCTGCGCGTACCCGACTAGACCCTGCCCCTCCCACTGACATGTCATACTTCCCACATTCTGATCCCGGTGTGTTGTTAGAGACACACGGGATATTTAGGACTCCATGTTTTTGCTACTTTCTGCATCTTCTGGCCCATCATTTTCATATCCCATGCTGATTACCACTCCTCAGTCAGCATCGAGTTAGACAGCTGTCCCATCTTCTTTTATTTCTACTTCTGTCTCTCTGAGCTTCTATATTCCATCGTCTTCGACTCCTATTCCACCACAGGGTGTTCCATCAGTTTCTGTGGATCCAGCGGCACTCAACGATCAGATCGACACAGGTATATTTATAGAACCCTAAATTTTTTTTATAGAAATATTTATTTTCATTATAACATGTTTTGATAGAATATTTGTTTTTCTTTCATGACAGATACATATACTGACAGGAGGCATGGGCGGGGGTGTACATGCATGCGTTTGGTGTGGAACCGCTCCACACAGGTTATGGTGGATTATAATGAAGACAACCAAATGGTTGAGAAAACAGGGCAGCAATGTCGGAGTTTTTTGGCGACGCTTTCCAAATACTCCGACATCATTCCCGTCAGCCCACTATCGTGGAGACATTTGCCACATGAGGTCAAGGATAGAGCTTGGGCAGAGATATGGGTAAAAAATCTGTTTTATTTAATGCCATGAATTATTTTTATATTTATATGAATTAATATTTTGATTTCAGCTTCGATTTAATTTTCCTGATGGTGAGGGTGCATGATCGGAATGTCTAAAGGATTTAGGCGAGATTTAGAGAGCCTACAAACATGAGTTATATATTGGCTGGGTTGCTAGAGTTGGAACTGAGTTAGAGGCGGTACCAGTGGTGGATGATTGTCCTATAGAGCAGTATCGTCAGATGATTACTCATTGGAAGAGTACCCAGTTTAAGGTATTAATAACATTTGAGGTATTTAAATAATAACTTTCATGTTTTTCATTAATAATATCTGTTGCATTTTCGAATTTTATTTAGGAATCATCTAGAAAAAATAAAAAGAACATTGATGCAAAAAAATACCTCCACACACTGGGACACACTACGATGCCTGATCTTGAGAGGAAGCAGGTATAACAATTGTTTATAAGTTTTCTTTACGACTTACACTTTCTTTTGTTTATTAAATTATTTAATAGTTTGATAAAGTTTTCATATAACTTTAGTTTTTAATGTCATTGTAGAGGCAAATATAAAATATTGAAGGACGCGTGCCTCGAGCAAAACTGTTTTTCTCAAGTAGATGGAAAAAGGATGGAAGTGCTGTTAACAAAGCGACTCAGCAGCAGATTGTAAGTTTTAATCTGTTGAATTTATTTTTTAATATCTATTTTGTAACTTAATGATATATTTATATTTGTAACAGGATGCTTTAGAGGCCCTCAATGACCAAGAACCAGACAATTTTGGGCCAACAGATCACTTACATCTGATGTTGGGAGAGGAGCATTCTGGCAGAGTACATAGCCGACCTAGGATAGCCCTGACGAGGTATTGGACCTCCTTAGGTACGAGCTGTAGTGCCGCCGAGCTACAGAAAGTTAGGTAACAGGTAGAACAGGCTAAGAAACGGGCCACAAAGATGGAAGAACAGTCTGCTAGGGAAAATAGTGTGTTTATGAAATTTATTGAAGTTTTACGTCCTACACTTCCAGCAGAGGCCAGCCCAGCTTTTGATGAGTATATGTCATCGATACGTTCTATATACGATGCACCAGGTGGCAGTTCTAGTGGTGGTCAGGATGATGTACAACTTGACGATGATGATGGCGAGAAGTCTGATACGGAAGAGGAGGGAGAGGAGTAGGGTGAGGCGGGTGGTGAGGGCGAGAGGAGGGAGAGGACGAGGAGGAGGGCGAGGGTGAGGATGATGATGGGGACGAGGACGAGGGTGATGATGATGATGGTGATGATGGTGATGGTGATGTGGAAAAAGTTGATCCATTACATTTTTGACTGATATTACTGAGATTTGATATTTAATATATTCTAGTTGTTGGTTTTATCTAGACTCATAGTATAGTATTGGAGTTGAGTTATTTTTATATATTATCTGTTTTTATAGATGTTGTTGTCTTTTAGTGGTTGTGTGTTTGGGAACCCCCCTCCTTCCTGGACCCTGGACAACTCCCCACCCTCCTCCCTGGACCCCGGATAGCCCCGCAGGATAGCCCCCCAGATAGCCCCCCGGACAGCCCCCCCACCCTCCTCCCTGGACCCCGGACAACCCCCCGGACAGCCCCCTAGACAACCACTCGGACAGCCCCCCACCTTCTTCCTTGGACCCCGGACAACCCCCAAACATCCCCGGACAGCCCCCGGACAACCCCTCGAACAACCCCCCGGACAGCCCCCCCACCCTCCTCCCTGGACCCCATACAGCCCCCCGAACAGCCCCCCGGACAGCCCCCAGAAAGCCCCCCAGACATCCCCCCTCCTCCTTGGACCCCAGACAACCCCCCGAACACCCCCCGGACAGCCCCCCACCCTCCTCCCTGGACCCTAGACAGCCCCCCGGACAGCCCCCCAGACAACCCCCCGAACAACCCCCCCACCCTCTTCCTTGCACCCCGAACAACCCCCCTCACAGAGGATTCTCATAAAATGGACAACATTTTAAGTACATACGGAAAACAGACCAAACAAATTCGTATTGTGTCGATACATTAGCACAACGATCCATGAGTCATATGTGACGTGTACGAGTCAACCCCGCCTCAATCCGAGGTACGGTGTGGCCACCACCACTCAAAGTGTCTGCCTTTTGTTTCAAAAGGACTCCATTTTAATTGAAAAACATCAACTGACATAAGTAAAACCGACCAAAAGCATTCGGATTGTGTCGATACATTAGTACAACGATCCATGGGTCATATGTGATGTGTACGAGTCAACCCCGACTCAATACGAGGCGTGGTGTGGCTACCACCACTCAAAGTGTCTGTCTTTTGTTTCAAAAGGACGTCATTTGAAGTGAAAAACATCAACTGGAATACAGAAAACCGACCAAACACATTCATATTGTGTCAATACTTTATCACAACGATCCATGGGTCATATGTGACGTGTACGAGTCAACCCCGCCTGAATCTGAGGCACGGTGTGGCCAGAATCACTCTAAGTGGCTCTCTTCTGCTTAAAATGGACAACAATTTAAGTACATACGGAGAACCGACCAAACGCATTTGGTTTCCATTGAAACCTTAGGAGTATTATCCATGGGTCATATGTGACGTTTACGAGTCAACGTCGCCTCAATCCGAGGTGCGGTGTGGCCGACACCACTCAAAGTGTCTACCTTCTGTTTCAAAAGTACGCCATTTTAATTGAAAACATCAACTGACATACGGAAAACCAGCCGAACGCATTAGGATTGTGTCTATACATTAGAAAAACGATCCATGGGTCATATGTGACGTGTACGAGTCAACCCCGCCTCAATCCGAGGCACGGTGTGGCCGCCACCACTCAAAGTGTCTGTCTTCTGTTTCAAAAGGACATAATTTGAAGTGAAATACATTAACTGGCATACGGAAAACCGACCAAACACATTCATATTGTGTCGATACTTTAGAACAACGATCCATGGGTCATATGTGACATGTACGAGTCAACCCTGCCTCAATCCGAGGTGCAGTGTGGCCGCCACCACTCAAAGTGTCTGTCTTTTGCTTAAAATGGACAACAATTTAAGTACATATGGAAAACCGACCAAACGCATTTGGTTTCCATTGAAACTTTAGAAGAATGATCCATGGGTCATATGTGACGTGTACAAGTCAATGCTGCCTCAATCCGAGGCGTGGTGTGGTCAGTACCACTCAAAGTGTCTGCCTTTTGTTTCAAAAGTACGTCATTTTAATTGAAAAACATCAACTGGCATATGGAAAACAGACCAAACGCATTCAGACTGTGTTGATACATTATAAAAACGATCCATGGGTCATATGTGACGTGTACGAGTCAACCCCGCATCAATCCGAGGCACCGTGTGGCCGCCACCACTCAAAGTGTCTGTCTTTTGTTTCAAAAGGACGTCATTTGAAGTGAAAAACATCAACTGACATACGGAAAACTGACCAAACGCATTAAAATTGTGTCAATACTTTAGTACAACGATCTATGGGTCATATGTGATGTGTACGAGTCAACCCCTCCTGAATCTGAGGCACGGTGTGGCCGGAATCACTCTAAGTGGCTCTCTTTTGCTTAAAATGGACAACAATTTAAGTACATACGGAGAACTGACCAAACACATTCAGTTTCCATTGAAACTTTAGGAGAACGATCCATGGGTCATATGTGATGTGTACGAGTCAAAGTCTCCTCAATACAAGGCGCGGTGTGGCCAGAACCACTCAAAGTGTCTGCCTTCTATTTCAAAAGTACGTCATTTTAATTGAAAAACATCAACTGGCATACGAAAAAATGACCAAACGCATTCATATTGTGTCGATAAATTAGCACAATTATCCATGGGTCATATGTGATGTGTACGAGTCAACCCCGCCTCAATCGGAGGCGCGATGTGGCCGCCACCACTCAAAGTGCCTCTCTTCTATTTCAAAAGGACAAAATTTGAAGTGAAATACATCAAATGGAATACAGAAAACCGACCAAACGCATTCGGATTGTGTCGATACTTTAGTACAAAGATCCATGGGTTATATGTGATGTGTACGAGTCAAACCTGACTCAATTCGAGGCACGGTGTGGCCACCACCACTCAAAGTGTCTGCCTTTTTCTTAAAATGGACAACAATTTAAGTACATACGGAAAACCGACCAAACGCATTCGGTTTCCATTTAAACTTTAGGAGAACTATCCATGGGTCATATGTGACGTGTAAGATCCAACGTGAACTCAATACAAGGTGCGGTGTGGCCGACACCACTCAAAGTGTCTGCCTTTTGTTTCAAAAGTACGTAATTTTAATTGAAAAACATCAACTGGCATACGAAAAACTGACCAAACGCATTCAGATTGTGTCGATACATTAGCACAATGATCCATGGGTCATATGTGACGTGTATGAGTCAACCCCGCCTCAATCCGAGGAGCGGTGTGTCCACCACCACTCAAAGTGTCTGTATTTTGTTTCAAAAGGACGTCATTTGAAGTGAGAAACATCAACTGACATAAAGAAAACCGACCAAACGCATTCGGATTTTGTCGATACTTTAGAACAACGATCCATGGGTCATATATGACGTGTATGAGTCAACCCTACCTGAATTTGAGGCACGGTGTGGGCGGAATCACTCTAAGTGGCTCTCTTTTGCTTAAAATGGACAACAATATAAGTACATACGGAAAACCGACCAAACGCATTCGGTTTACATTAAAAATTTAGGAGAACGATTCATGGGTCATATGTGACGTGTACGAGTCAACCCCGCCTCAATCCGAGGTGCGGTGTGGCTTCCACCACTCAAAGTGTCTGTCTTTTTCTTAAAATGGACAAAAATTTAAGTACATACGAAAAACCGACCAAACACATTCAGTTTACATTGAAACTTTAAGAGAACTATCCATGGGTCATATGTGACGTGTATGATTCAACTCCACCTCACTCCGAGGCACGGTGTGGCCGGAACCACTCAAATTGTCTACCTTTTGTTTCAAAAGTACGTCATTTTAATTGAAAAACATCAACTAGCATACGGAAAAAAGACCAAACGCATTCAGATTGTGTCGATACATTATAAAAACGATCCATGGGTCATATGTGACATGTACGAGTCAACCCCACCTCAATCCAAGTCGCGGTGTGGCCACCACCACTCAAAGTGTCTGACTTCTATTTCAAAAGGACATAATTTGAAGTGAAATACATCAACTGGCATACGGAAAACCGACCAAACGCATTCGGATTGTGTCTATACTTTATCACAACGATCCATGGGTCATATGTGATGTGTACGAGTCAACCCTACCTCAATCCAAGGCATGGTGTGGCCGCCACCACTCAAAGTGTCTGTCTTTTTCTTAAAATGGACAACAATTTAAGTACATACGGAAAACCGACCAAACACATTTGGTTTCCATTGAAACTTTAGGAGAACGATCCATGGGTCATATGTGACATGTAAAAGTCAACGTCTCCTCAATCCGAGGTGTGGTGTGGTCGACACCACTCAAAGTGTCTGCCTTCTGTTTCAAAAGTAAGTCATTTTAATTGAAAAACATCAACTGGCATACGGAAAACCGACCAAACGCATTCGTATTGTGTCGATACATTATCACAACGATCCATGGGTCATATGTGACATGTACGAGTCAACCCCACCTCAATCCGAGGCACGATGTGGCCGCCACCACTCTAAGTGTCTGTCTTTTGTTTCAAAAGGACGTCATTTGAAGTAAAAAACATCAACTGGCATATGGAAAACCGACCAAACGCATTCGGATTGTGTCAATACTTTAGCACAACGATCCATGGGTCATATGTGATGTGTATGAGTCAACCCTTTGTGAATATGAGGCACGATGTGGCCGGAATCACTCTAAGTGGCTCTCTTTTGCTTAAAATGGACAAAAATTTAAGTACATATGGAAAACCAACCAAACGCATTCGGTTTCCATTGAAACTTTAGGAGAACGATCCATGGGTCATATGTGATGTGTATGAGTCAACGCCGCCTCAATCCGAGGCATGGTGTGGCCGGAACCACTCAAAGTGTCTGCCTTTTGTTTCAAAAGTACGTCATTTTAATTGAAAAACATCAACTGGAATACGGAAAACTGACCAAACGCATTCAGATTGTGTCGATACATTAGAAAAATGATCCATGGGTCATATGTGACATGTACGAGTCAACTCCGCCTCAATCCGAGGTTCAGTGTGGCCGCCACCACTCAAAGTGTCTGTCTTCTGTTTCAAAAGGACATAATTTGAAGTGAAATACATCAACTGGCATACGGAAAACTGACCAAATGCATTCGGATTTTGTCGATACTTTTGCATAATGATACATGAGTCATATGTGACATGTATGAGTCAAACCCGCCTCAATACGAGGTGCGGTGTGGCCTCCACCACTCAAAGTGTCTGTCTTTTGCTTAAAATGGACAACAATTTAAGTACATACGGAAAACCGACCAAACGCATTCGGTTTCCATTGAAACTTTAGGAGAACGATACATGGGTCATATGTGATGTGTAAGAGTCAACTCCGCCTCAATAAGAGCCGCGGTGTGTCTGGAACCACTCAAAGTGTCTGCCTTTTGTTTCAGAAGTACGCCATTTTAATTGAAAAACCTCAACTGGCATACGGAAAACTGACCAAACGCATTAGGATTGTGTCGATACATTAGCACAACAATCCATGAGTCATATGTGATGTGTACGAGTCAACCCTGCCTCAATCCGAGGCATGGTGTGGCCGGTATCTCTCCAGGTGTATGTATTATGTTTAAAATGGACATTATTTCAAGTAAAAATATATGGTATACAAAAAACCGATCAAATTATGAATTGACTTCCGGATTCCACATATAATTGTCATCTAAATTTTAAATTGAATTCTAAATGAATTATGTATGTTTATAATTACATTATGAATTCTAATTTAATTATGGATGTGTATAGTTCCACCATTATATGTTAAATGTGTATGAATTTGTTCTCTATATGTAAGTGTTAGTTGGTTATTGCAGGTAAAATAATTGTATATGTATGTGTTAGTTTATTGTAGGTACAATAATAGGATTGAAAATGAGAGGGAACCCACAAAATGAGACCTGGTGGGCAAATTGGAGAGCCGATGGTCAAATTGGAGAGCTGCTGGGTAAATTGCAGAGCTGCTGTGCAATTTTCCCAGCAGAGGCTATGCCAACGGTTCAAAACCGTTGGCATAGAATGTGTAGGTCTTATTTTACCAATACTTCATAGAACCGTTGGTAAAACACTTTTCCCAATGGTTCATATAACCGTTGGTAAAACACTTTTCCCAACGGTTCTAAACCATTAGGAAAGAGGATATGTTGGGTTTTTTCCCAACGGTTTGCCAAACCATTGGGAAAAACATGATAATTTTGTGCACTGTATCCCAACGGTTGTAAACAGTTAGGAAAAAGATTTCCAAATGGTTTTCCAGAACCATTGGGATAGGGTAATTTTTCAGCACCCTATCCCAACGGTTCACTATAAACCGTTGGGAAAAACTTTTCCCAACGGCTTACTTCCCTACGGTTTGCAGAACCGTTGGTATAACATATACCAACGGTTCTGTAGCCTTTCCCAACAGTTCTAAACTGTTGGGAAATCCTACATTTCCAGTAGTGCTGACTGATGAATAGTCACTAAAACGAAGCTTCTCTCCTACTTATATAGCGGATTACAACAAATACCTGGTTAGGGTTCCCCAAACCCCATATATTTAAAACCACCAAATAAGTAATAAATAATTAATTATGAAATACTAAACTACATCATAAATATTATTTATATTTTATCAAATACCTATAATATATATTAAATATATTATGTGATAAGCCCAAGTCATTAACTCGACTTGTAATTCCCGGTAATATTAAACGAACATTGAATATTAAAATAACATTTGTTTGAATAATATTATACATTATATTTACTTAAACGCTTGTAAACACTTTTAATAAATAAATTTAACCCAATTATTATTTACTTGAATAATAATGAATTTATTTATTTATTAGAGATGAATAATGCTTGGACAACTCTCATACCCTGTGGTGGGTCCCACCATGTCCTATATACTTATTCACCAAAATAAGACAGATTCTCAAATACACTATTATGTGTGACCCTATAAGCCCTTATCCCGATTAATAGTGAATAGTATTCACAGACCAAGAGTGGAGTCTAACAACCAATCAAGTCCCCTAAAGAGATAAATAATATTCATAGTAATGAAAACCAACCTATAAACACGTACTGTGTAATATAATCTCTTTGCATTTATATATCTCATAAAGCAAGATGCAGACTTGTGTAATTGTCTTTTATTGATTTATTGTTTATTGATCTATCTATATGGATTTACCCTCGATTACCATGAACATGAATTTATGAAGGTACTACCATCCTGATCAACCTAGTCCAAGATATTACTTCATCAACTTGGAAGTGAAAAATCCTATCTTGATCATTCAACCAATGTCATACCACAAATGACGTACCCAAAACAAGATACCTTGTCATGATTTCATTATCATGGTTTTTACATTACATCAAAGTATGTGATAAAATGAGACACATTGATAATGATCTCAATTAAAGAGATCAATGCACATGTTTGTAGATATGAACTACCAATGACACCTAAAAATTATGGTGTTCCTATTGGTGGGTATGTCCTCATGATCTCATGTAATTATTTGTGCCTTCCCGATCTATTACTTAGCTGGTTTTGGGTGTTGGAGGTTCTTGGAGGAGGCCTAGAGAGGGCCTGTAGGCTTTGGCTATTAAACTGTTTGCAGCATAGAGAATACACACCATGTAAAAGTGTTTCATGACTTGCATAGGGCTGATTCATGATGTGTAATTAATTGGGATTAAATAATAAAAAGGAGACACATTTTTGGAAAAAACAAAGCCTTGAGGATTTCACGATGTGAAAGGGTATTAAACGTTGTGTAAATACCTGATGTTGTACATCTTTAAATGTTTTTAGCCACTTGGGTTTCTCTAACCCTATGAATACAATGACTCTATCCCTCTCATTCCAAGCAATATAGTAGCCCTCTCCTTTGAATTTTGAGATTCCTTCAATGGGGATTTATTTGTGGATTCCCATCTTCAATATTAGGATTCACTTCATCGATTTGGTGTGATTTATCTCTTCTTTATCATCCGTTTCCTTTACATTCTTCTTAAAAGTTCACTGTGGTGGTGCAGTTTGGTTTGGGCTGCATTTTGATGATATTATGGTGTGGTGTAGGTTGACCCATCCATTTACTGTATATCAGTGGTTCTTAGGTAGTTTCTTCTTCTCCCTACAATGCACAATGAGATCATAAATCTTTTTTTTAAGGTAGGGGATCCTCATTATCACCCTTTTTTACGTGATATGTGTGGTAATTACATGTTTTTTATTACCTTTGGGTGGATAGTAAGGTTCTATGAAATCATATAATTAATTGGAATGTCTAAAATTGATGAGTATGGAGAGTTATCACATGCTTTGCTATTTTTTATATGTTGTTGTTGTTGTTATGCTTGCCTTTTTTTCAATTCTGAAAATAGCAACTACTGGAAGCCTTTATTATGTTGTAGTTGATATATGTGATGTCCCTTATTGCGTTTTTGTGTGATCTCACCCCAAATAAAAGGCTAAAGGACTTATTTTTGGATAATAATTTGTTTCACCTGGATCTCTAGTTTGTGTGATAATACCCATGCTATTATAAAGAAGTAAGGCGATTAAACCCACGAATAAAGGTGAAGCTGGTATGTGTTTCTGTTGTGTGTGGCTATGCTTCTTGTGATGTTTTGTCTGGATTGTGGTTGTTGTGCGATGATAGATATGAAAAACTAGGTTGTGTGTTATGTGGGGGTAGTGACGTGATTGTTGGTTTGCATGGATGCAATGTGGGAAGTTGTTCATTGTGGCATAGATGTTGTGGCACATATGTTGTGGCACATATGTTGTGGAACAGATGTTGTGTCCTAGTGGTTGTGGTATGTGGAAGTTTTGGTGTGATGGATGAGATGTGTGTTTTTTGTGTTGTGATATGGATTGGGTAAAGTGGTGTGATAACGGTGGTGGATGTGTGTTGCGGTAATGATAGTTGTGTGGTGTAGTTATGTTAGTTTCCCATGTAGTAGTGGAATAAATTACAATACTGAATGAAATGAATAAATGAATGATTTGGAAATTGAATATAATGGGGTGGAAAATTGACATGTGATTAATTGATTAAATATAATTTAATGAGTGGTGTAATGTGAAATGAAATGTTTAATGAATAAAAGTGATGGAACTTGAAATCTGAAAGTAGAAAATGTTGCGTGGCTTATGTGACAATTGTGTGGTGTGTTGAATATGGTGGTGGAATGAGTTGTGACAGTAGACGTGTGGTATGTGGTGTTTATGTGGGGTTCTCTAGTGTTGTTGATGTGAAACCTTAGTTTGGGTATTTTGTGTTATCTCTATATTATGTATGTTCATGTTATTTTATACAACCCACCCGAGTTGGAAAACCTTACCAACGCTCATAGGTTCTGGGTGTTTTCCCCAATATCTCGGTGGGAGGATGGGTGGATAGATACCCCCTCTCCCCGACTCTTTCTTTAGATGTGACATGTGGTCCCAAGTGTTTTCAGGATGAGTTTGTACATGTGGTCCCATGTGTCTTTGAGATGAGCTGTGATGTGTGGTCCTAGGTGTCTTCAGGATGAGTTGTGATGTATGGTCCCAGGTGTCATCGCGATGTAATGTGATGTGATGAGTGGACCAGGTGTGTGTGGGTGGGATGTGATATGTGGACCAGGTGGGATGTTATGTGGTGTGTGTCCTAGGTGTGTGTGGGGTAGAATGTGATGTGATATGTATGGAAGGTATGGGATCATAGGACGTTCGATGTTGGGGAATGAGAGTGAGAAATTAGTGGGGAAGAGGTAGCAAGGCACCTTGGTTTGTTATGATCTCATTATTATATTATTATATTGGATGCATGATTTGGCGAGTGAACTGTTGTGAGGATAGGTTTGGTTAGATTACCTATGTAGGTGCTTGTTGGTTATACTATTTGATCATTGGCACATTAGCATGATATTTTCACATGTGCACTTGAGGCCTTAGTTATGTCCCTACTGAGTATACCTATTATTCTCACCCTACATATATAAACTATTTTCAGGGTTTTAGGAGGACTTTGGGGACTAATATGGACATTAATAGCTAGGTGGGAGTTGTTTTTGAGTCGCTTCCATAGACTTTTCTTTTTGGTATTTACCTTGGAGACTTTTATATGTATCAATTTTATTTTATTCATGCATTATGGGATGGTTTTTGGTTTACCTTTATATAGTCTATTAGATCTTTTTGGTGTTTTTTATCCTATCTCCTGATCCTATTCATTTATTGAGGGTAATTCCTCCCATATTGTGATATTTTTATACCATCAGTACTAGTCTCCAACCCGGGGCCTACTGGAGGCGAGACTCAAGGGTCATTATCTCCCCCCCTTTATTATGACATATTTGGTAGGAGGGTGTTGTGACATATTACCTAAAAAATATCACCAAGTGCGAGCTTCATGAGAGTAAGTATCAATGCTTATGTCCCATTAGCACCTAATTATCAGACATCAATTGTGTCCAGTTAGTATGATGCATCTAGGATATAGGGAATATATTTAAGATTAATGTTATAGTATCTCGAGGTTCTCATTATAGATTGATATCTTCTATAACCTTTTGTATAAAAAATAATCTATGGACATTAACATTAAATAGTTGATGCATAAATATCTACACGGTAATGATAAGTATAAATCATGCACATCTCACTGTATACATGATATGGTAATCAAAAGTACTGATAAAGTTGGATCTAGGTCACCCAATTTTACAAATTACATGATTTAAAAGGGGTTCATTCCATGTAAATCCCCTATATAGCGTGACTATAAAAATTGCAACGCCTTAGGTTTTCTCCAAACCCTACACCCGTTCTCTCATTCCAGGTGATCCAATGGCTCCCTCTTCTAACACTTTGTAATTCCTTCGATGGGAATTGATCCTTTTCTCCCGTCTTCGATATGTGGTGATCCAAGGTGCATTCCTTCTTCGTTTTCTACTGGGTCCTCCTTGATCAATCTCATTTCCTCCCATTTCTTCTTATCATGCTACGGTGGTTGATATCCACTATTCTAATGAGATTTATTTGTTGTTATCATCTCTTTTGTGGAATGATGTCTTTAGGATATCACATTTTCCTCATGGGAGTGGTGATCAGAGATCCATAATGTTGGTTAATTTTCATGTAAAGAATGTTGACACCATTGAGGTATGGGATTCATTGATTCTCCTATTTTTATGTGCAATCATAGAATTTATATGGTTTAAGACTTTTTATGGAAACAAAATTGATCTAATAATGGTTTAACTGGATTAATAAGAATTGGATAGTGATCACATGTCGCATGTTGTTTCTTTATATCGTGATAGCATTTTTCCTATTATATTTCTAGATAGTGTGATATCTATGATATTCTTTGTTGTCATGTTATTATATTTAGAGTGGAATTTTTAAATGGATAAATAATGTAAATTTGAAATTAATAGATAATTAATTGGCTTAAGAATTAAATAAGAGGCATGTTTGTAATCCGATGATTGTCTTCATTTGATAATGATCAAATTGATGCTGATTGAATGTTTAATTGAAAATGATCTTCCATGTGATTAATTGAATTGATAAATAATGGGAATTATGATAATGATTGTTGATGATAATAATAAAAAGTCATGTTAAATGAGAATGGTACTTATCACAGTTTGATGAAATTGGTTTTAATTCTAAAAGCATGTTTAACTTTTGATAACTTGTTATAGATTGGTGCCTTAGGTTACCTGTAGTTGGAACCTATGAATAATGAATCGATTAATTCAAGATGGAATAAGAACCAGTTGTGTGAAAAAGGAGATTATAAGGTCCTGAGTTTCCTGTCTAATTAAGAAGGCTGAGTTCCTTGTGTTTAGAGCCATGATAGATTGTTTATGTGTGAAGAATGGATGCCTTGCTTTAGGGCCTAGATTACCCTGTTGGTTATTATTGTTTATTCCAACCACTTTTTTGATGTGTTTTGGTTGTGAGATTCACTATGCGATGTGATATGAGACTGATATGGCTGATCCTGGTATGATTGATGTGATATGGGGTGGGGAGGCCTAGATGATGTGGCTATAGTTGATGCATGTGATGGCGCAATGCATTGGGATATGCATGTGGGTGTTAGGGATGGAACCAGAGATGATTGAATGGGTTAAATATGGTCTTACCCGTTAATGTGATGCTAAGATATGGGATTCTCAATTTTGAATCTGTTTCGTGGTTGATGGCCATGTGTCTTATTTTATCTAATTCCTTTCCCCACTACTTGAGTTAATTGGATGTGCTTGGTTGTATGTTTCCTCTGGGGTTTAGCTCAAGATGGTTTTCCAAGAGTAACTGGTTTATGGAATGATGATAACAATTAATAAATAATTATTAACCCATGGGTTTGGTAATGATGGAATGGAGATGCTAAAAATATGTAAATCTTGATAAACCATGGACTCAGTTTGGATTATGATTGGAGGGTATGAACTTTACTATGATGGTGTTTAATGCAATGTAATGTGGAATAATGTTAATGGTTAATTAATTTTTTAATGAATTAATTAACGAAAAAATGATAAAAAGGAAAGAAGTAATTAATGTTTCTCTTTTAAATGCTTGATTTCTTATAGGATATCTGGTCTTAGTAGTGGTGACTGAGAGTTTGAGCAATGTTAGATGTAGTTAAGCCTAAGACTAGGTTATGACCATATCATGGTTGTGAGATATATTATATCCTATATTTTTTTTGATTTCATATGCTTCCCCACCCATGTTGGTCAGGGAAAATAACACTTAGTGGACTCTGGGAGGGTTTTTTCCTAAAAATCTTGATGGGAGGATGGATGGATGACTACCCCATTTGTTCTCGCTCTCTTCTCTTAGTAGTTACTTGTGATAGTAAGCATGATGATTAGTTTTACCATATATATATGTGTAGAGGGTTGTGATGGATTTTTGTTATTCGCACACATGTATCCTCAGATACAATATACAAAGTATTATTATAAGTATGGCATGTATTGGTTGTAATATCTTGTGGTACCTTACTCAGTGTATGAGCTGTAATGGCTTGAGGTATAATACCCAATGTATGATACATTTCATATGGGATTTGGTGGCTCCCAGAAACTACTTGTTTATATATATGGATATATGGATGGGATGATATGATGATGTAATGCATGAGGTGCATGTTGTGATGTCTTACCTAGGTGTCTTCAGGATGACCTATTTTGGAGAGAGATGGCTCGAGACATGTGACGTTGTGGTAGAGCGGAAAACCAGTGGGAAAACAAAAATGGGTTACCCTTTATATTTCATTATTATATTATATTCTCTCTTATATGTGATACTTGATGAGATTTAGATATGGTGAGGCTGGGAACTTAGTATATATATTTATTTGATGAGTTAGTTTCAGTATTGTTCAGTGTGATTTAGCATGATTTCTTTATCTTTTGCATGAGAGGCTCTAGGGAGGATCCTACTAGGTATAATTCTATGCTCACCCTAATTATATATAAACTATTTTTAGGTCAACCAGAGTAGGTTGGATATCAGGATGGATATTATTAGCTTGTGGTTTGGCAGGAGTTATTTGGGCTTTCTGGTCTATATTGTCTTTACCTTTTTAGTACTTGTAGTTTCTCTTTCAATTGTTTTAATATTGTATGAAATTGCATGTTTTCACTTGGGGTATATATATATATGTGTGTGTGTGTGTGTGTGTGTGTGTGTTTGTTTGAGTAGGTGTTGTTTGGTGTATATATCTTTTTCTCTCTCTTATGCATGTTTCTCTTAGAGGGTAATGCCTCCCATAAGCATGTTTATTATACTCTCAGTACTAGTCACCAACTCGAGGCCTACTAGAGGTGGGATCAGGTAGTCACTATCTCTCTCCCCTTATTTTGGTATCTTTTTGGAGAGGGGGTCATGAAATAAAACATGAAAAAGGAATTCAAGTAAATAAGAATTTCAAAACAAGAATCATGTGATGTTTTCTAAGGTAGATAAGGTCAAGGCACACCAGAATTATCATACTATATAATGTCTAAAAACCAATAATACACAACTACATGCATGTCGCTAGATAGAGTACCATAAATTCCTAACAAGTACAACGACATATTTTTTAGAGTATATAGCAACTCATACTTTTCATACATAGATATTACATCTTATTAGATGAATATTCATTATGTAACATATCAATTCATTCTAGAATCATATAGGTATAGTATCTTTAGAAACATAGATACATAAACAGATGGTTTATAAGTGAATTACAACATATCCCACTAAGTTCTTCATAATTAGAACCCTTCTTAGATATATCATACTTAATACCTTTCTTCATAACCCATGGAAAGGAAACATAAGAAAGGGTGATCAGAAATGATTAATAAGGGTAAAATGGGAGATATCAATGATCATTTAAAAATAACATGACCATAAGGGTATTAGAACACGAGCATAGCATTTGAAAACCATACCCTACATATCATAGATCATAATCTCAAGTCATGGCATAAATCTTGGAAATTCATAAGACACTAATCATAAAGGAATCAAAAAACATTAGCCATGATAGTATAACATAGGAATAAGACATAAGTTTGTGGTATACACATAAACATAGAAAATAATTTAATTAGTAGTCAAGGATTTTTTATAAGACTATCATAGTGGATTGGGTTCACTCCCCATACCATCTTAGTAGTTAGGGTTCACTCCCAAAATTATCATAGTGGAAAGAGTCCCTTACTAAATTGGGTTTACTCCTAATTACAGTCATGTTTATCTGATGAGAGACTAATCTTTACCCAATGCACTAGAGGGATATATAATTCCAAACCCACCTATCACATAATGAAAATCATACAATTGTTCTCCATATGATCATAAAACTCTCATCATATCATAACCTGTGAAAATAAACAAGTTCCATAAGCATTTCATCATTACATAAAACACGGAAAAGAAACATGTTTCATGAACATTTCATCAATTCATCATATCATAACTTGTGGAAAAGTAATGAATTTCATAAACATATTGTCATCATAACCATAAACCATCACTACTATAAATATTGGATATACCAATGGTTAAAAACCATTGGTATAGGATGGAGAACAATGGGTATAAACTATATTAATGGTTCTCCAAACTGTTGGAAGATAGGATATTGGGATAGGCTGATACCAATGGTTATCAATGAACCCTTGGTATAAGGGTAATGAAATTTTAGAAATACAAATGGTTCTAATAGAACTATTGGTATAGATCTATAGGAATGGTTTGAAACTGTTGGTATAGACCCTCATTAATTTCACAATCAGTAGCACCCCACCCCACCCAAATAGCTAGCAGCAACCACCATAAATCACCACCCTACCCAAATATCCACCAGCAACCACTAAAAATCATAGCAGCACCCCAACTTGATCAATTACCTAAAAAAACATCACCAACTAATATAAAAACAATGATAACACAAGAAACCAATTAATTCATTCAACCAGTGATATCACACATTCAAACCATCACATATATTTATTAAATACTAATCATCAAACATAAAATGTCATAGATATCAGTGAAAAATGTAAAGGATCAATCTTTCCCTCATCACCATCACCATCACCATCACCATCACCATCACCATCACCATCACCATCACCATAACTATCACCATCACCATCACCATAACCATAACCATAATAATTACCATCACCATTGTCATTTTCATCCTCACCATCATCTTTTTCATCTTCCTCATAATCATCCTCACTATCATCCTCACCCTCATGCTCACTATCACCATTTATAGAAACATAATTGTCCTGAACACCACTAGGACCACTGCTCAGTGCACTATATAACACACATATCATCAACATATATGCATTACAAGCCGTGATGGTATCCGATGGAAGTGATGCACATAAGACTACCATAGATTTCATAAATTCTTAATTGTCACATTTGACTATATTCACAATCCAATATGACCATTTTAGGCCTCTTCTTCCTAGGACTAATCCTGTGCTTCTCATGCATTAGTTTTTTTGAACTCAGTGCTACCAGAACTAGAACCTGAAGTGGGCTAATATCTAGTTGGGATAATACTCTCCCCTGATCGATGATGTACTCTACCATTCTTCTCATCTCCTAAAACCTGATGTAAGTGATCATTTGTCCTAAATTTTTCATCTTCCTTCTCATCAAGGGCCTCCAAAGAACATAGTTAAAAATATAAATGGACTATTTAGTTACAAAATAGATATTAAAATTTGAAATCAACAAAGTAAAACTTACAATCTGGTACTGTGTCAGTTTTTTTACCGTGGTTTCATCTTTCTTCAATATGATTGAGAATTTTTTTCTCAGGGCACACATCCTTCGATATTCAAAACCTACCTCTATAATGACATTGAATATATGAAACCATAATTTAAAATATGTTATTAATAATGAATCTAATAACTAAAATAAAATGGATGTACTTGATGATGCACTATGATTTTTCATTATGATTGAATAATTATATGATAAATTAATTGAGAATATTATTAAATAATGATTTGATAAGTTAACTTAAAGTTTAATTTAAGGATTATTATTTTTATATATTATTTCCACGAATATAAGAGAAATGTAATTATAGAATAATTTAAATGGATTGTCTTTATTTTAAAAAAATAATCAAGATTAAATACATGTATAATACGCTAAAATTGAAAGGTAAAATTCATGCTAGATGTGTTCTTATTTGATTTTCTATGTTTCTATGATTTAATTTAAAAGGTGTTGAAATTGGGAAAATCAAGGTAAATTCTTCATTGATGGATATTGATGACAATGTGTAGTCAATATTGGTTTTTTTTTGATAAAAAGATACATAAAAGAATAGGATTTATTATTTATTTCATTAAAGAATGTTAATGTTAAGTTATCATGAGAGTATGTAAGGTTAGCATGGTTTTGATCCTTATTGTTCCAATTCAGTTTTACATGGTATAATTTTATTTAGTTCTTTTTAATTCACTTTGGTTAAGTATGGTTCAATTCAATTCATTTTGGTTCAATTATATTCAATTTCTATTAATGACACATGATTTCATTATGTTCGGATTATTTTTTCATCTTAATTTAGTTTGGTTTATTCGAGATCAATTTTATTTCTTTTGATTCACCATATTTGTTTGTAACTTTCCATTTCAATTTGATTTATTTTGTTCATACCTTATATTATTCAGTTTGGTATATATTACTTTATATTCATTTAGTTAAGTTAGATTCCATTTTATTTATTTCAATTAAATTAAATTCAATTTTATTTGTTTTAGTATGATTTATTTTATTTTTATTCACTTTTTTGGATCATTTTTAGACTAGGACATTTTTTTTCTTTTCATGTTGGTTTCACTTCCAGTTAGGTTGGTTCAGTTTTATCAGAATCCGGTCATTTCAATTTGGTATTATTAAATTTTTGTTCATTATTAAAGTTATGTTTTGGATTGGATGGTTTCTGATTCATTGATTTGGTTTTGTGCCTTCATTACTGGATTTTTTAGTTTTATATTTACCCAGTTCTAGTTGATTTAGAGTTATTTATGTCATCTATATTCAGATTTTCTTGATTAAACATATAATAGTTATGTTTGGTTTTATTTTTATAATGTTGACACATTTTTTTTATGTTAATTGAATTTAATTATTTATTGATGGATTCTATTTTTTGGTACAATTTGGGTTGGTTTTACTGGTCCTATTCAGTTTGATTCAATACAATTAAATTCTATAATAGTTGAATTTGTTTGATTTTGGTCTAGTTTATTTTAGGTCAAATTGTTTTAGTTTAGTTTATATTAGTTGGTTTCTATTTGATTCACTTTGGATTGGTCCTTATAAGCTTTTTTAAGCTCATAGGGGTTTTTTGGTATGTTAGGTTTGGGTTAGTTTCTATCCTTTTTATTTGATTATAATCCACTCACTTCAAACCAGTGGATACAGTAATGTCATATATTGATTTTGAGTTTGAGGGTTATTTTTTTTTGAAAAATATTCAGATGTTTTTGTTGTTTTAGAAGATGGTTAATTGTATATTTGAAAGTTTTTGAATAATTTTATTTCTTGTAATTTATCTTGGATGAGGAGATAAATCTATTCCTGAAATAAATTTAAGGTAGGAGAAGTTGTTCAGAAAGTGGTTGTTCGGAAGTTGATTCTTATGGTGGATGTGTAAGTTTTGTGTTCTAGATTTTTTATATTCCTAAAGTATATAATCAAGATGTTTTGAGAAAAATGAGAGGGGTTACTATCTAGAGGTTTTGGATTTATAGATCTTAGGTATTTGGAAAATCCTTGATACAAAAAAGTAACCAAGAAAATACATAAGGGTAATCTAGTAAAGTACATAAAGGTCACAAAATATTCAAAGTTTTTCAATTTTATGATATTTATTGGTAATTAAGACAATACATAAGATTCATTCAAGATAATATATAAAGGTTACCAATATTCTTAATATTTTAGAATTAGAAAAGTCCCACGTATAAGGGTGTATAGGGGAGCATATGTAAGGTTTGATCTGAAATTTAAATCAGGAAAATGAAATCATTCAATGTGATATTTAATATTACTCTAAAGTGATATATAAGATTCAATTTATGCTAAGTAGACTAAGTGTGAGAAAAATGAAAAATTCATAATATGTAATAGTAACTAAGCCTCACTTTGAAAAATGGAAAAGTGTTGATCTGTAATAAAATACACAAGAGTACACAGAAACATACATAAGTGTAACTATATTAGATAAACTGATACATACGAGTACATTTTGTTATCAAATACAAAATAATATTTATAATGTATGAAACCATGAATTATAAGATACAATAATGTTCTCTATTTATATTTATTAATCAATATTTTGTTTAGGAGAAAATTTAATTTGATTATTTTTTATTACTTAATGGTTATTAAGTAGTTATATCATTTTTAGATGAAGAATAACATCCATACTAAGGTTTAAGTTCATATTACAGGTTGGATTATGTGCACTTTCTATCGTGTTAGATTGGATATTAAAAAATTTTAATAAGAGAAAATTAGTTTGACAATGAAGAATGTGTAATCCTAAAGTCTACAATAGTTCACAATTTTTTTATTTTACCTATTCATATAACATTCTCATTTAAAACATTTTGTTTCACAATCATTTTACATATTTAAAATAAATCCCCTTGATTCTTTAAAAAACTATAAAATGAACAACAAGAAAAGTAAAATTAGATATTAGTTGTAACCATCTATTATTTTTTTTAATTTGATTATCATCCATTCAATTCTAATGAACCCATATAATTTACAATTAAAGAAAATTTATTTCCATAATTTATTTAAATAGAAAAATTATAAATGAGTGTTGTACCTGCTTTATCTCATGGTCTGACATCATAGTCCACCCCAAAGTGTGGAGGTATTTCGTATCATCCTTGTTATTTTATTTCTTCCTAAAAATCCTTAAAAAATAATTTTCAATAATACAAAACAAAGTATTAATGAAAATCATGGTAAATTTCATTCCAAAACCTCCAATTTTATTAATACCTTGAATTGGTAGTCTTCGAATAAGAAATAATTTCAAAATAATATGCTACTAGAAACTCATTCATGATATATGTTGACTCTAAATCTGTACCAACTCTATCATGCCATACACTATCCAACTCTTTCTTATATTCTCTCTACAACTTTACTAATTCCATGAGTCATGCTATCCTTATAGCCACACCATCAAGAAAATTACAATGAAGATGACACCAAAATATTAGTTCATATAAATACAATATTAATATAACATTAAATCCAATGAATTTTCTTAACCATTTTGTGCCCAATCATTATCTTTTACTTCATTTAGCATGTGTCTCTAGTAGAGTTTTCTGACGAGAATGATGTTAGAGTATTTGGAATGTGTCTCTAAAAAACTCCTACATTATCAATCTATTTTCCAATCATTTGATTTTCCTCATTGTACTCCACCATCATCTATTTGTGGAAGTTCCACACCACACACATTCACGTATTCCCACGTTGCCTTTCAGAAGATCCAACTATTAAAGAAAAAAACAAATATTATATCAATAAATCTTATAATGAAAATAAATTATGGTCAATTTTTTTACCATGGTTGTATAAATATACCTTAGGTTTCCTGATCAGTGGGTTTTTCTAGATCCCTAGGCTCTGAAGGAACATCAACCTATATAGAAGGAGTGTGACCCAATGTTTTCTTTGGAGGCTCGAAACGTGTCAACATAGAATTTGAAGGATAAAAAATACAGAATCTTGGGGAGAAGGAATTAGGAAAAAAATAAGATGATCTAGATGTTTGTGGAAATGCATAATATGGATAGGGAGTAAGAGACATCATCGGATAAGGGAAAGATAGGTGAGGAGAATCGGATGAAAATGGCGGTGAAAACATAGGAAGACTAAATATCCCTGGTGCCTCTAATGGCACTGTGAGATTAGAAGGTGTTCTAGATGGTATGTTATAGGAAGGGACATGGTGTAATCAGGTACAACAAGTGGTACACATAGATCTAGTACCACCCCACCTCATATCATCTAGCTAAGCACTAGCACTACTAGGCTGGTCAGAGAATAACTATCTCCTAGGTGGTCAACCCTGATTAAAAGTTAAAAAAAATTAATCACATGATATTATTTGTTATTGTTATATATATTTGAAATAACATTCTCACAACAAACACTAAAGGAGGGACTCCCATCTCTCTCATTTGGTGATTATTGTTTGTCATTATTTTTCTTTATTATCTCTTCAATGTTTTTAATTTTCTACATTTGAATTTTTTTTGTAATTAATTATAAATCCATAAATAATGTGTAATCCAAACAAGAAAGTATATGAGACATGAATTAATTAAAGAATACCAATTGTCAAACCAAATAAATGATAGATAGCGATATAACAAAATAACTTTATATTTAGTAGGAAGAATATAAAAACATAAAAAATGTGTCATAGAAAAATCAATATCTTTAAATTATCATGTTTAGCATGGGTATGATATAGTTTTATTCTATTTTAAATTCGATCCAATTCAATTTTGGTTAGGTAATTTGGTTTATTTTGGTGAATTGATTATGTCATTTGTCTAATTTTTTTTGGGTTAGGTCATTTGGTTCATATTTTGGGTTACATCATTTTGTTATTTTTTGGTTAGGTCATTATTTTCATTGGTTTTATTTTAATTTTAATTAGTTTAATATGTTTTAATTCATTTCATCTTGTTTGTTCCAATTTAATAGTTTCAGTTTAGTTTGGTTTGGTGGGTTCTAATATAGTTTAATTAAATATTAGAAAATGAAACTCAATGAAATATACAACTAGTATATATTGCAAATAAACATGAAAGTCAAGTTGGATACAAAATATTTGTAATAAATTGTAAAGAAATTTAAATAGTACCAAAATTAACAACCCAATTTGAGTTAAACCAAAAGAACATAGAACACATATGGATGATTCTATATATTTCCCACTACAACTTTAAGTTCAAAATCAACTCTGAAAATTGAACTATTGGATTCATCATAAGTAATAAACTGATCGGGGCCAATGGGATTAGGGATGTTTTCAATTCCATCATCACCATCATAAAAAATATGAGTTGGTATTACTTAAATAATGACACTAAGTTTAGGTCACGAATGATCTTTCACATAAAAAACTTGTTTTGGTATTGATGTCAATATATATGGCTCATTGGTAGCAAGGGTGCGAGTCATGTCAATAACTCGAAATCCACAATCATCAATAAATATTCCATGCCTCATCATTAAATCGAACCACTTTCATTTCATCAGAGTGGGCTCAATAATGAGAGTAATAATCCGATATAAGCATTTTCTCAATGACTCCATAATAATATGCATTTTCAAATTGAGGTATACTATCTGATGCACTGGAATAATAGTCTATTGAGGTACCATAATGTTGTGTTTTCATGTTCACTGCTCATTCAGTGATAATAAATCTCTACCTATTGATCACAATTTATTTTCATTCAAAAACCATGTAATTAGGACCAAAATCCAAAGCTATTATTTCCTCAGAGACAAAGTTAGAAGGAAAAATCAATACCTGAAATATAAATGAATATTAAAATTAATTAAATATTAATTTTATTAATTTATTACCAAAATAATTCTACCTTCAATTTAAACCAATAATAAAACTCTTTTATATTCAAAGTCTCTCTCTTTATCAAAGATAATGAATAATGATTTATATTTATCATTTTTTTATGTTCTATAATGAAAAAATAGAAATAGTTTAACATATATGTACAATTAAATGAGATGAGATAACATATACATGTTAAGTTTACTTACTTGATATAGTAATTGAATAAATCATAGTTAAAAAAAACTATTATATGTGACATCTCCTGCTCTTCAAGGATTAATGTGGTCAATGCATATGATACGGGAATTCCCCCTATTTGGGGAAGTGATGGAAAAATGTTTTCAATTTTCTCATATTTTTCTTCTTCATTTCTCATTTTTATTTTATGTCTCATAGCCACATCTGATAAATACATTGAATAGAAATCCATACATTCTTTATCTAAGTAACCTTTCATGATAGAACTTTCAGAATGATTCCTATTCTGGACATAAGACTTAAATGTATACATATTTCTTTTAGTTGGAAACATTCAATGAAAATAAATAGGTCTCTATAGAAGTATTTTAGTTGGAATATAGAGAGTTATATGCATCATGCACACAATTTATTGTATTTTCCATGCATTTTTTTGGATATTATATAGATTATTTTCAAGACCGGGCATTGAGATGGTGTGAGATTCTGAGGCCTGGTGTGCCCAAAATAAATGTTTTAAATATATTAAATAATTTAAATAAAACCCATGCACAATTTTCCTAAAAAAGTGGAATAAATCCTAAACTAGGTACCATATTATAAATTAGAGGGCACCGTTGAGTTCAAAATGTGATTTTCACCCCAAGCATGACATAACCTTTTTCAGTGCATACCATTTGTGAAAAAGTCATCATAAGCATAAATAAATAAAATAAATTAAGTAATTAATTTTTTTTAATTTTTTCAATGTAGTGACTGAATTCCTCTTCAAGTAAATGACTATGGATTTTTTCTTAGGGTTGGGTGCTAAACCCTAGATATTCGAAAACTATTAGAGGAGATAGTTCTTGGAGAATGAAGATGGATTTAGATTGGATCATGGATCATTGTGCCAATAGAGTTCATGGATCTCATCAAAGACAATAACACAACCAATCTTCATCAAAGATCAATCTAAACTCTAGGTAGAATGTTTTATTTTGTGATTTTCATCCCATTTCTTAATCCTGACTAAATGTAAATTAATTCAAGGAACAAAATTGATATGTGCATCATCAGTAGAATTAAATTGATGGAATTGTGTTTTATTAATTATGATTATTCCTCTTCATTCATCCTCTTCTATGATAATGGATCGAGTCCATATGAAAAACCACTGAGGTTTGTTCCTCACATCTTATGGTTTACAGTTTTCTTCCCACATTCTTCATATATTCATCACAGGAATTTACTTTTGTCCTATGGTTCAAATAATACCCAATATTAGATCATTTTGTGACCATTCCTCATCACAATGGATCAATACCACGGGTGTGGATCATGATCGATGGTGCGTTTGAGTTGCGACGATGATGGTGGATGATCAGGAGTGAAAAAAATGGATTTGAAATTCCCATTCTTCCTAATTTTGATGCACGGTGATGGTTTTTGCTTGATGAATCATTTTATAAGATTATTCAAACTTTTAATACCAATATTTAGTAACTATAGGCTTTATCAAACCTCAATCTATAGGTTCTAGAAAGGGCTACAGTACTAGGGTTCTAACTGGAGTCAAGTATCACACACTGTGTGAACCAGTCATATGCTGTGTGACCCCTTCCATGAGGCTTAATGTGTACTTCATAAAGTACATGAGCATGGTAAAAAGTACATGTATAGAGTGGAACACCATGTACTTTGACATGGATAGGGAATGGAATACACATGATGATGCACAAACATGACCACCATACACATACATGGCCAGAAAACATGAGCAGGATACTTTGTGTCTCTGCATTCCATGTACTCCTTCTATACATTATGTATATGGATACTTACATGCTTCACGAGGCTCTTACACACGGGTAGTCATGGGGATAGTTGGACACATCGTATACCCCTTCAAGAGTGTTTTTATCTCATCATTTCCTTATTTTGGACCAATATTGGTTGAGCATGTTTCCTTGGTCTATTCCCTTAAAGGTAGAGTGTGGTATTACATCCACATTACAAGATTGTGATACCCTCTAGAGGCCGAGTCTCAGATAGAGTTGCGGTGTCCCTATGTGAGACTAGAGTTCAATAATCTATCACCTTTTCTACCTAGATTTGGTTTTTGGAATCAGAATGACCTCACTAAGTAGGGCTTTGATTCTCTATCTAGCAGGCTATATCAGTTGGATCTGTAGTATCATTGACATACGATCCCTTACGTAGTGGGTTGATCTAGATTGGGTTCATGGTGTCCCCCAGTTGTTCTGGTTGTGAACCCTATCAACCTATTAGTGTATTATTAGACTAAATATCATCCATTGGGTGGGACCAAATGATCTAGACCTCTTCATCGAGTGTCTCTAATGATAGCATGGCTTGTGGAGTGGATTATCCTAGAATGATCATTGCTTCTAGAAGAATCCTATGGATGATATTTGGTTATGACTTCCTGGTGGTGTGGTGTCTTTCCTAAGTATAACTAGGTTTTTATGTTATACATTTTTGTTAGATGACTATAGTGGGTGCTTCATGTTTAGTATTTTAGGGGTATCCTACTGAGTATTGTTATACTCACCCCTACATGGGATTTTCCCACATATGTCATGTCTTATGTAGATGATGACCCATTTGATGGTGTCCTGAGAGGATAGGGAGTGGGTGGATCATATTTGGAGCTTTTTTGACTGAGGTGTTTATCAGGATGTTTCATTTGACTTATTCCTCACCCTTGGAGTAGGATTGACTCTTTAAAATTTTGGTTGGGCTTGTATTTGGACCCTTTTCCACTTTCATTACTTTACTGTTGTACTTTGTTTTGGGATCTTGGATGTACGCATGCATTGTTTCAGTTGTTTTAGATTTCAACAATGCATGGGCTTGTACATATGTGCATGTGTACAGGTACTTTAGGATAATGCCTCCCATTTATGTCTAACTCAGTGTTGTTTTCTATCCTTTGGCCTATTGGAGGTGGGATTGGGGTAGTCGTAGATCGGACCCCGATGGGTCAGGTTGTGACAGAGTAAGATTAGAGGTGGGATTGAGGTAGTCATATCCAGTTCTACCTTAGGACCAAATTCAGTTAGATTGGTTTGGGGAAACAGTGTTTAATGTCTCAAGTTCGTATTTCAAGCCATAGATTCTAGTGTTGGTGTGGTGGCCGATGTATCTATACACCAGGACTTTGATCACCTTCCTTTCAACTCGGTACATGTAAACATTGGTTACAGGGAAAAGTTTTGGTACATGAATCATATAGAAATGGTTGTGTTTTCTATGTCTTTATTGATTCATATCCCCAGATATACTCTTTTGATCATGGTACATCTTGTTTTATTTCAGGATACCACCATGCAGATAGCCAGCCAGGATTCCACTATGTGATCATGAGGATGATCCACCTAGTGATAAGGCATCAGTATAGGGGCTTGTACTAGATATGGAAACTACATGTGTTTTTTCTAGCTATACCACCACCCATTGAGTAAAAACTATCATTGGTAGTAACAACTAAGGATGTACATAGGATGAGTGTGTTGCATGAGTTTTAGAGGCAGCAACCTCTCAGGTCTCAAGGTGATTCAGACCCCCAGGTAGCTGAGGACTATCTAGAGGAAATCACTCACATTTTCTTCCTTGTGAGGACACCTATATATCAGATGGAGGTCCTTATGGAGAGTATTATTTAGGTATTTTTTGGGTGATGTTGGAGCTTGGTGACTCAGTCACATGATGATACAACTCTCTCCTAGTTAGACTTTGAGAATCTTTTTAGGGAGGAGTTCTATCTAGACATGTTGTGATTATAATGCATACAAGAGATTTTATATCTGTAGTAGGGTTGTTTGACCACAATGGAGTGCTCAGTGAGGTTTATTGATCTCTCACATTACTCCTTAGATATTGTATGAGAGTGGTTCTTCAGATCTCGAACCTTTGATTATGTCTTCTGTCGAGAAAGCTGGGCTTCATTGGTATCCCTTTTCATTCACAGCTATGTTGGAGTGCTTGAGTGAGACTTTTTGGTAGAGAGTGTCCTGGTAAAGCATACACCAGTAGTGGGAGCTAGTAGTGGGAACCCAATAGATGAGACCTCAACAGTAGTCATCTGATGGCAGTCATAGGGATCCAAGTATGTTATATGCTTCAGGAGGAAATCCCAAGACTTAGGTATAGTGTTTTAGAGCTCTTAGGGTAGCTATAATCAGCAGAGGGAGAGGTGGTGTTTCTCCTATGATGATCGAGGACATCTAGTTCAAGATTGTATAACCCGTCGTATAGATAATCATGATACTATCTAGGGAACACCAAGATAGAGATAGAGATAGGAGTTGGGTGGTTCTTAGAGTGGAAGACATGGAAGAGGGGATGGCAGGGCAACAGGAGGTAGTCAGAGGTCTGACCTATTACCACCACCACCCCTAGGTGGTCCGCGCTAGGCTTAGTGAGATAGTAGACATGGACAAGGCTAGTTTCTGGATATGGATCCCTATGACCCTGAGGATCTAGATATGATATGAGGTAAGTTATATGTCTTTATAACTTTAGCTACAATACTGATAGACACAGGTGCTATTCATTCCCACCTCACCACTTCTCTGGTTTGAAACTTAGAGATTATGGTTGAACCATTGGCTCAAACCTTGCAATTGGAGACTCAGACAGGCAGTGACTCAATGATTTTACACTTGTGGTGATACTGAGACCTAATTCTTAGAGGCGATAGATTTTTATGGGATCTCTTCATTGAAGCAATGAGGCCTTACAACATCATCTTAGGTATAAACTAGTTATCCATAGTTCATGCCCAGATTGACTGTGTTAGGTAGAGAATGTGGTGTGTCTATAGTGATGGCATGAGGTTTTACTTTGTGAGTGAAAATGAATCCTTGGAAGAGTAGGAAAAGCTTATGAAAAGGGGTGTGGAGACGATTACTCACAATTTGGCTAGCATGACTCTTGGATCAGTGGATGATTTGGGCTATCAGTTTCCTATAGTGGTGGAGTATGCAGATGTCTTCCTTGAGGACATACCAGGTTTACCTCCCCACCAAAAGATAGAATTCTTCATTTAATTGCATCCCGATACAACACTAATATCTGCATCATCATATCATATGGATCTTGTAGAACTTTGAGAGAGGTGAGGGTGTAGTTTGAGGAATTTCAAGTGAAGGAATTTTTGAGACCCATCATTTCCCCCTAGGCATCCCCAGTGTTGTTCTCTAAGAAGTTAGATTATAGATTGATGTTATGTGTGGATTATTAGCACTTGAATCAAGTAAATGTGAAAAATAATTATCCACTATCAAGTATTTATGACGTCTTTGATCAATTTAGAGGGGCATGGTGGTTCTCGATGATTGATCTCAGATCAGGCTATCACTAGCTATGAGTATGAGATAAGAATATTCTAAAGACGACCTTCAGATGTCATTAGGGTCACTATGAGTACTTGGTGATGTAGTTCAGTGTGATGAATTCCCTATCAGTGTTCATATAGATCATGAACTATATCTTTTATCCTTTATTATAATTATTCATGGTGGTTTTTATCAATGACATCCTAGTGTATTCGGTGACTGGGGAAGAGCATGTGAGAAACTTGAGGATGGTCCTAGACACACTCCAAGAGAACCAAATTTATGGGAAGATCTTGAAGTGTTAGTTTCAAATTCAAGAGGTTCACTTTCTAGGACATGTAATCTCATAGGATGGAGTTTTCATGGATCCAACAAAGGTTGAGGTAGTTCTTTCTTGGGATCCACCCCAGAGTGTTACCAAGGTGTGGAGTTTCCTTGGGTTGGTGGGGTACTATTAGTGGTTTTCACATGATTTCTCTAGAGTGGAATCACCCTTGATAAATTTTAATTGGAAGGGGAAACCTTTTGTGTGTATTAAAAGGTTCCAACAATGCTTTTAGGAGCTAATATAGAGGTTTAATATAACTCCCATATTGAGGTTTCTAGAGGAGGGTGTCAAGTATGTAGTGTTCTATGATGCATCCGGGACCTAACTTGGTTGTGTTCTAATGTAGAGGAGGGAAGTTATTACCTATGGTTCATTTTAGTTGAGACCACATGATAAAAAAAAGTGACCCATGATCTTGAGTTATCAGTGGTAGTCTTCACTTTGAAGATGCGGCGACACTACTTGATGGGAGAGTGGTTTATCATTTATTATGATCACAAAAGTCTCAAGTATATCTTCTCACAAAAGGATCTTAACTTCAGATAGAGGTAATGACTAGAGTTCCTCTAGGACTATGACTTAGATATTTTATATACTCTTGGTAAGGAGAACGTGGTGGAAGACACTCTCAACAAGAGATCTTGTTCTCAGTTGTTGGCCAAGGAATCAGAGCAGTTATCCTCATTGCAGTTTTCCTTCATGGACATGGATAGTGCTTCATATATTCATTATATGGTTGTTACCCCTCCAATTTTATAGTGTTTTAGGGATTCTTTGTTTGAAGATTCTGATTGTGAGACCTTATATATTAAGATATTCACTGGACATGATTCTGATGGACATTATGAAGGTGGGGAGCACATTATCCTTTTGAGAGGGTGTACAATGGTATCTTTTACATTGTTGGAGGAGATGATGTAGGAGTTTAATACATACCCTTTGAAGATAAATCTAGGTGTGGAAAAGATGTACCAGGACCTTTGATGTTAGTTTTGATGGCTAGGTATGAAAAATGAAGTTATAGAGTTTGTCTCTCTATGTCTCACTTGTTAGTAGGTGAAGGCAAAGCACCGAGTTCCAACATGTTTATCTCAAACCCTTATGGTGAAAGAGTGTAAATTGGATGGGATATAAATGGAATTTGTTATGGTATTACCACATATATCCAGGGGACACGATGCCATCTAGGTGATCATAGACCGACTCACAAAGTCATCCTACTTCCTATCTATTTAGAAGAAGAGTTTATTTGAGAGCTTGAGACACCTCTATGTATAGAAGATAGTCAGACTCCATGGAGTTCTCTAGATGATCGTCTCTAACCATGATGTTCATTTCACATCTTGAATATGAAGAGGAATAAATGAATCCTTTGGGACACAGTTACATTTTGAGTACAATGTTTCACCCCCAAACTAATGGACAAACAAAGTGAACCATTCAGGTCTTAGAAGACATGCTGCGGGCATGCATGTTGGAATTTTTCCATAGTTGGGAGGATCACCCACCCTTGGTGGAGTTTACGTACAAAAATTTCTATCATTATATCATTTTTATGGAACTTTTCAAGGCTTTGTATAGGCCAGCCTGTAGGTCACCACTTTGTTGGACTAATCTAGGCGAGTCAGCTCTCATGGGCCCAAAGTTGGTGCGGGCTACTACAGAGAAGGTACATATCATCTAGGATCGGATGTAGAATGCATAGATCCATAAAAATTCTTATACAAACTGATGATAAATACCTATAGAGTTTGAGGAGGGAGTCCATGTGTTCTTGAGAGTCTCACCTCGATGTGGATTAAGAAGATTTGGCCATGACAACAAGTTATCTCTGAGATTCATTGGTCCCCTATAGATTCTACGTAGAGTTGGGAAGGTGTAATATCACTCATCTCTATCGCCGTAGTTGGACAAGATACACAATGTCTTCCACATGTCACAACTGAGGAGATACGTACATGAACCATCACATGTTATCGACTAGAGCGATATAGAAATTAAGGATGGAGCTACCTTTGTAGAGTACCCAATGGAGATCGAGGATTGACATGAGGGGATCCTTTGTGGGCATTAAATTCCCCTCATGTCTGTCCATTGATAGCATGGAAAACTCTAGGAGAGAACCTGGGAGTGAGAGACCTAGATGCGAGCTTAATAACCTCATATTTTTAGGGAGAATGTAGTGTCTAAAATTTTCTATGTATTATTTTTGGATATTATATGGATTTTTTTTGAGACCATTCATTGAGAAAACATGCTATTTCGAGACCCTATGTGCTCGAAATAAATATTTGAAATATATTAAATAGAAAGAATGCATAGTTTTCCTAAAAAATGGAATAACTCTAGAATGAGGGATTAGATCAGAAATATGAGGGCACCTTTGAGTTCAGAATATAATTTTTACCCTAGGTGTGACATAACATTTGTCAGTGTGGGCCATTTGTGAAAATTTTATTATAGGCATAAATAAAATAAAATAAAAAAAGTAATTAATTTGTTTTATTATTTTTTTAATGCAACAATCTACTTCCTATTTAAATAAATTGCTATGGATTTTGTCTCAGGGTTGGAGGCTAAACCCTGGAGACCTAGAAGCTGTTGGAGGAGAGTGTCCATGGTGAACGATAATAGATTAGGATCAGATCATGGATCATTGTGCCAATGGAGTTTGTGGATCATGTCAATGACGTCAATGCAGTCGTTCTTCATCAACAATCGATCCAAACTCTAGTTAGGATGCTTTGTTTTGTGATTTACATCCCGTTTCTTAATCCTGGATGAAAATGAATCAATTCAACAAACATAATTGATACACGTATAATCGGTAGAATTAAATTGATGTAATTGTGATTTTTTTGTTCAGATTATTCCTCTTTGTTTGTCTTCTTCTATGAAAATAGATTGAGTCCAAATGAACAATGGATAAGGTTCACTCCTCACATCTTATGGTTTATGGTTTTCATCCTCTATTCTTCATGCGTTCATTGCGAGCATTTCCTTTTAGCCTGTGGTTCGATGAATACCTGATATTCGATCATTTCATAACTGTTCTTTGGTGAAACGAATCAATACTGTGGGTGCAGTTCATGATCAATGGTTTGATCAAGCTGCGATGATGACAATGGATTAATGGGAGTGAAAAAATGGATTTTTCATTCCAATTATTCCTGATTTTGATGCATGGTGATGGTTTTTTCTTGATAGATCTTTTTTTGAGAATATTCGAACCCAGAATACCAAGATCCAGCAACTAGAGGCTTGAATTAACCCTAATCTATAGGTTTCAGCAAGGGTTGTGGAACTAGGGTTTTGGGTAGAGTTAATTATCACACATCATGTGACATGGTCACATGACGCGTGTCCCCTTCCGCAAGGCTCCATGTGTACTTAAAAAAGTACATGAGCATGGGAAAAAGTCACGGCTAGAGTGGCACATCATGTACTTAGACACAAACATGTCTTGGAACACACATGCCTGTAGATAGACATGACCACCATAACAGACATGACTAAGTGACACAGGAAGGATAATGCATGTCTCTACATGATGTGTACTCCTTGTACATGCCTTGTATATGGAGACTCAATTAACTTGTGAGGCTCTTCCACACTGGAAATTATTGGGATAGTTAGACATTCCATATACCCCTTGTTACATGCCATGTATCCCCTTCAATAATGTTTATAATTATTCATTTCCTTAGTTTGGACTAGTTTAGGTTTAACATGTTCCCTTGGTTCATTCCCTTGAGGTTACAGTGTGGAACTACATCCATATTACAATATTGTGATCCTCTATAGAGGTTGAGTCTCAGATAGAGTCATGGTGCCCCTTTGTGATATTGGAGTGTGATCCTCCATCACTTTTGTTCCCTAGATGGGTTTTTTGGAATCAACATGACCTTCTTAAGCAGAGCATTGATTCTTCATATAATAGGTTGTATCAGTAGGGATTGTTATATCATTGACATATAATCCCCTATGTAGCAGGTTGATCTAGATTAGGTTCATAGTATCCCCAAGTAGTTTTGGGTGTGACCCTCTATCTATGTATCAAGTCCTTCTTAGACTAGTGAGCTTCCATTGGGTGATACTCAATGATCTAGACCTCTTCATCAATTTTCATTGATGATAGCATGCCTTGTGGAGTGTATTCTCCCAAAAAAAGTGTTGCTTCGAGTAAAATCCTATGGTTGATAATTGGTTATGACTACCTGGTAGCGTGGTGTCTTTCCTGAGTATATTTGGGTGTTTCTATTATAAATTAATTGTTATATATTATATTGAGATGACTATATTGGGTGCATAGTGATTTGTGTTTTTGGGGCGTCCTACTGAGTATTGTTATAATCACATATGCATGGGTTTTTCCCACACATGTCATGTTTTATGCAGACGATGACCCATTTGATGGTGTCTTGGGAGGACAGAGAGTGAGTGGAGTGTAACTGGAACTTTTTAGAATGAGGTGATTTTTTGGAGGTTTCATTTGATTCAGTGCATGTCCTTGGAGTAGGTTGGAATCTTTACAGTTTTGGTTAGGCTTAAATTTAGATTTTTTTGCTTTCAGTACTTTACTATCGTACTCTATTGTGGGATCTTAGATTCATGCATGCATTATTTCAGTTGTCTTATATTTTGACATTGTATGGGATTAGAGACGTGTGTGTGTGTACATATAATTTAGGCCAATGCCTCCTATTTGTGGGATATGCCTACTTGGTACTAGTATCCAACCCCTAACCTATTGGAGTTGGTCTTGGATTAGTCATAGATGAACCCTAGTGGGTCGGGCCATGATAATGCATATGAAAAATGATGGAGTAAATATTTTCTCTAACTCACAAAAAATTAATGCTGCCTTTACCAACATTTTTTGCAAGAAATACTTGGAAAAAACATTGCATAGCTAGGGAGTGTGAAGCGAACCTGGGCTTGGTCGGGGCCCCCCGCTGGGGAATCGGTGTTAGCAACCCAAATTTTTTCCATGGGGTGTTAGCCGAGTGGTACCCATTGGTTATACCCCTTGCTCTCCATGGGAACCGGTGCAGGATCGAGTCCTGCCAGACTCAGACACTATGCATATTATGCACAGGGCGATTCAAATCCATCGCTTAGCTGGGGAGTGTGGAGTGCACCTAGGCTTGGTCGGCCCCCCCTGTTGGGAGTCGGTGTTAGCAACCCACATTTTTCCAATGAGCATATACCTAAGCGGTAATGGATCTTACTTGGAATTGAAGAGACTCAGGTTCAAAACCGGTTGGAGGAAAATTTCCAGGCTACTGTAGCAGACACTATAATAGTACTGTAGCAGTTACTGTTCGGTACTATAGGAGTCAAAACTCTTCACTTGATTTGGGCCTTCGGGCCACCGGTTTTGGCCTACGAGTCTCAAGGGCCTTCGGGTCATCAAAGGCCTTCGGGCCACAGGGACTTCAGGAAACAAAGACCATGGAGTAGCCTAGTTCACATAAAACATGCCCTAGAAGAGGATTAGAGCAACAAGAGTAGTAGCCAATAGAAGCAGAGCTAACTGGATTGAAATAATGAGAGGGTATGACAGCCACCATTGAGACCAGGCACCATGAAGATTTGTACGAGGCAATGTTATCCAATCAATAATAAAAGGTGGGGATCTAGGTGATCAATGACGCAAAATCTAGGGAGGGGCAGTTCTAGTGGGTTGGGCTTGTGGGTCATCTAATGGGCATGGTTTTCCTCTGGGCCTTCAGGTCATGTATTATGGGTCAATCGAGCCTTGTGCCTTGGGCCTATGAGTCATGTACGAGTTCCCCTTCAACCCTTAAAAGGGGGATTATCCATAATAAAATAAAAAGAAGGCCTCCGGGCCATTCGGGATACTTAGACAACTTCTTAGCACAAAGATCTCTATAAAAATGCCACAACTGAACAACTAACACCCTTACATTATTGGACAGAAGATGACAAATTTTTATTGGAATCAAATCATGTAGAAAGATGTGATAATCATGAGTCTTCAAATATTTTATCTTCAACTCTCTATTATTGACCCATTTTTACATGTTTCTTGAATAACCATCAGGAGATTTAATAGTCACTAGTACTTACGAAAATTGATTTTTTTCTATAGGTGTCATCACATAAGAAGCACACATAACTCTTTATTTATTTTCAGTGATACACACATGATGAAATTCTGGTCTGATACCCCAATACACCAAGTCACGCCAAGATTTTAAATAATCTTTTATCTTTCCCTTGATATTTAAAAGAATTGAAAGAAACATTTCACATATATATTTTTTAACGTGCATTATGTCTAAGAAATGATTAAAAAATTGGTTGACCAATAAGGAAAATCAAAGAAGATACTTTTATTCTTCCAATTGTAAGTAGTTTTAGTGGAAATATTCTTCCTCTTTCTAGATTTCATCCAACCCTTCCCAAATGAAAAACTGATATCTTCCAATTCATTAAGAACATTAGTTCCATACATATGCTGAGGTGGACTTTTAGTCTCCATGGTATTTTCAAACCTTTGATGATTATTCCTATATGGATGATCCATTGGAAAGTATCATCAATGTCCCATAAAACTAAAAATACAATGATATTTAAGTCTTTTGGATCATGCATTATTCATAAAAATAGGACATGATGGGTTTCTATTCATGATCCATCCATATATCATTTCATAAACATGAAAATTGTTTATCATCCACATAAGTGCAATATGCATATGAAATATTTCTTTCAAACACGCATCATATGTGCACACACCCACATTCCAAAGATACTTCAACTCTTTTATTAAATGTTCCATGTAAACATCTATATCATTTCTAGGATCAAAAGGTCTAGATATGAGTATAATCATGAAACTAAAGGGTTTTTTCATACACATCCATAGAAGAAGGTTATAAATGTGCATGAAAACCAACCATGTGATGTGCGGAGTAAGCATCTACCCAAATGGATTAAAACCATCACAAGATAGACCTAGCCTCACATTACGAATGTTAGCTGCAAAATAAAAATACCAAGCATCAAATGTACACCATGGAAATCCATCTACAGGATGAACAAACTCATCATTATCCTTCTTTTTATTAGTATCATTCCATTGATTTTTTATTGATATTTCATCATACATGAAAAGATTCTATAGTTTGGGAATCAATGGAAAGTGAAAAATTACTTTTTGTGTCATATAGGATGGTGTCCTATCAACATTTGGCTTCCATCGGGATGTGCCACATTTTATACAATCATTTCATTCAGTAGTTTCCTCATAGAATAAGCTGTAATCTTTCGGGAAATCATGAATTTTGTTTTTAGAAAATCCAAGTTCTTCAACTAACTTCTACACCATATAATAGTTTGATGTAATATCTACATCATCTGGTATTAAGTCCTTCAAAAAGGTTAGAATATAATCAATGTCATTATTAGAAACCCCATACAAGGTTTCCTCATAAAATAGACGGATTAAAAATTCAATATTTTTCATTTTACTATATTACTAATATGTTGGATTCATGGAAGCATAATTCAATTTTTTCACCCTATCAACATCATAACACTATGGGAAAATGGACTAATTGTGATGGGGTATCTACAACTGGTTGAATACCCATCGCAAATAGTCCGGTAGCAGGTGTATTTGTGGAAGAATAGAATATCTGCCATAAATAGTCCTTATTTTCAACAGATCATCTATGCCAATCACAAATGGTTTTGGCGCAGTTGTGCGCACTTACATGAGAGGGAATATTGTGATGGGTATTTGCAATGGACGAATAGTCTGTCACAAAAGGTTTCCATAGAATACATTTTGTGATGGGCTAAATTCAATCCCAATTAGCCAGTCGTAAAAAATAATTTAATAAAATCACACACACCCCTTTCTTCTTTCTTCTTCTTCTGGCTTTCTCCAAACCCTACAATCGACCGATGATGCCCACACCTGAAGGTCCCCCGCCCATTATGCCTGATTTCTTGCAGATTTAGGCTTAGATCTCTAGGTATAGAATTTTCTTCTATCATCCTTCATTATTTTTTCATTTTCCCATTAAATCTTGTATATATTGGTTTAATCAAAACCTAGGTCAATAAATTTATCTGATTTATATGATTTATTTGATATTTAGGATTAATATAAGTTTATTATTCTCTATTTGGGTGTCCGATGGTTCTGCGTGAGTTGATTTAATTTGAGTTAAAGTATTTTTGTCATTGTTTGATCTTTATATTTAATAGATTTTTTTACTTGGCGTTTAGGGTTACTGCAAGTTTATTATTTCTTTTCTTGGCGATTTTCATGATTTATTTGGTATTTTGGATTACTAAATTTTTTTTATTCTTTATTTGATATTTACGTTTTTGTGTATCTATATATATACTAATATATTCCTTATTTGATATATGTACTTATGTGAAAACCCTAGGTTTAGAAATTTATCCAATTTCAATTTTGATTCACATTATTTATTATTACCTATTTAATTTTGATAGTTTTATGTGTGTGTATATATATAAATTAATATAAATTAGTAGAAAAGTAAAAATGAAATAGGTCGTCAATTTTCAGGTCATGAGTAATAAAAAATTTGATTGTCACTTGGACATGTTTGACACAAATTGGTTATTGCTCATGACCTGAAAATTAGAAATTCCACAATTTATACCATTTTAGTAATTTATAATATATTTTTTAACTTTATATTAAATTATACTAATCTTTACTAATTTATAAAAAATATGTTAATTTAAACCAATTAATGGTGAATTTAAATTAATTTATTCTAAATTTTATTTTATTTTTATAAATTAATAAAAAAATTACATTAATAAGCTCAAATCCAAAATATTTGTAATTTTTATTAATTTTTAATTTCTTTTTAATTTTTTAATCATTTTTAAGTTTTTTAAAATATTTTTTATGATTGGTAATTTTTTTAACGATTTGTAATTTTTTAAATATTTTTAATGTTTTGTAATTTTTTGTAATTTTTAATATTTTTAATGATTTGTAATTTTTTTAAATTGTAATTACTTTTTAAATTTGTAATTATTTGTAATTTTGTAAATATTTTTAATTTTGTAAATATTATTAATTTTGTAAATATTTTTAATTATTTTTAATTATTTTTAATTTTTTAAATATTTTTAATGATTTTTAATTTTTTAAAGATTTTTAATTTATTTAATATTTTTAATGATTTTAATTTTTTTAAATTATTTGTAAATTTTTAAATATATTTAATGATTTTTAATTTTTTTAATTAATTGTAATATTTTTAAAAATTTAATTATTAGGAATTTTTTTTTTAAAATTTTAATTATTTGTAATTTTTTTAATTATTTGTAATTATGTATTTTTTTTAATTTTGTAATTATTTTAAATTATTTAGTTATTTGTAATTATTTTTTTACATTTTCTAATTTTTTGAATTTTTAAAATTTTTTTTAATTATATTTAAATAATTTCAATTATATTTATTTTTTTTAAATATTTTAAATTATTTTAAGTTTCCATTTTTTATTTTTTTTAAAAAATATAATAGTATTTGCGATGAATTAATTATTCGTTACAAATACCATTAGTTGTGTTAGACTATCTCAGTTGACTTTTTTAAAACATAGACGAATACCATTTATGACGAGCACCAAACCCATCATAATTAATTTTTATTTGCGATGATTCATCGCAAATATCATCATTTGTGACATTGTTTATTGCAAAAACGCATTAGGGATGGACTCCCGTCGCAAATAACTTTTTGCGACGGAAGTCCATCGCTAATGCACCGTCGCAAATACCACAATATCTAGTAGTGTCATTTTCATTACATGCATCATGTATTCTAATATTGAAGTCTTCTTGGGCCGACATCCTTTCTTTCTCATGATGATGAATAAATAGAAACCGGTCATCTAATAAATTATCGAATCCAGTCCACTCATCCAGATCATGAACATTTTGAGATTTCATTTTTTACTCATTGTGATACCACACATAGTAATTTGTTTGAAAATCATATTTGGTTATATGGTTGCTAACTTTTTCACGACTTAACCAAGGTCTTCCAACAAAATTATAACATGGTAAGTTTATATGACCATTATCCAAAGCATTGTTAAATGAAAAATCTAAAAATATATCTAACTTGTTTTAAAAATTACTTGAGATCCGATTAGTTTCATACATCCAAATTCTATCAATTCTATAAAAAAATGTTATATGTCATGTTGTAAAAGAAATGAAATAAGATTGAAGTTAAATCAAAAATATATTTAAGGATATGAGAATTGTTCACTTTATATGAAATCATAACCGAAACACTATTTTGCATGAGAATCATAATAAAAAAGACAAAAAAATACTATATATATAACAAAATACTATAAATAAAACCATGATATTGAATTCCATTATATCAATGAGTAATAACTATACATAATACTACAAATTTTTTTATTTATAATTGTTTTTTTCTCTTATTCAATTCACTTTTTAACTAATGTTATTCTTATTCTATAAATTCATGTATAAAAGATTACTATTTATAGGTAACTATTTTCTGCAGCACACATAAATTATGAAGCTTGGTTGGATAAATCCAAAATTAGTGGTTTCTCATATTGAGTGATGCAAAAGTGAAGCCTCCCTCACCTTGAGATTAATGCAAAAAAGTGCTTTTATATATGTTGTAGGAAAGATTATGCCTTGTAATTCTATGAGGAATTCACCTTCAATGGATGTGCCTTGGTATCAATGACGATTTTGAGGAAAGGAAAATTTGGATTCCTAACTCTATAGACCTTTTCTTTTATGGTTTTCAATGTGATGGTTAATGATGAATCTAAATGGGTGGATGTTAGGTGGAGAAAGTGTGGTTTGATGCTATGAATTATGGAACATTTCTAGTTTGGTGGGTGTGCATGTGGTAGAATTTGGCATGAGTGAGAGATCTAACTTTGAAGAGGAGGGATGAGAAATTTTGAAGAGGAGTGATGAGAAATTCAAAGTGGGTTAGTTTGGTACAAATTGGTTCTATTTAGTTTGTTTCAAATAAATTCTATTTGTGTTGATTTGGTGTTGTTTGATATGATTTGGTTTAATTTGGTATAGTTTGGTTCTATTCAAGTTGTGTCAGTTTGGTAAGGAACCACAAATAAATTATTCATAAGACACAAATAAATTTTATATTATTTTATTATATAACTAAATCCCTATAATAAAAATTATTTTCTCAAAAATAGTTTCCCAATAATTTTACAAAAATATTTAAGAAAATAAAATTTTAAAAATCACACACATGCAAGAATATTTCATGTAGATATATATACCAAGTATGATGTGTGAAAAAAATGAAAAGTCACTATACTTGAATGGCCTATAACTTATTCCCAATTTCCACTAGTACGTACTCATGATATTCAACCCAATATATCACTTATCTCTTTGATTTCTTTTTCATATTTGAACACCCCTAATAAAATGACCTTCAACTATAAATAGCTTGACCAATTCACATTGTGGGTTACTTTTCATGTCTCAAAACCATCATATTTTTATATCTAAAAAGTACCTAGAATCCCAAACAATACAAGAATACCACATTAAAATGGACTATATTGAATCTTCCATTGACTTAAATCAGACTATCACATACCCCATGTGTGTTCCCCATTTACAAGGGTCCAGATACTAGCACCAATAGTCTGGGTCTATCATTAGGGAAAAATTTACCAGTTTCTAACGACATTCAAAATGAATGATTAATTATATTAAAAATCTAGCATGATCTATCTATATCTCAAGAATTTCCTAAAATAAAATATCAACATATATGATAGGGATTTCCTAATAAAGATTGATAATAGTTTAAATAAAACATTAATATATATCCCATATATATATATAAAGTAAACCCAACATAAAATGGAAAAATATACCATTGACATTATATAATATTATAAATCACAAACATAATAAAACTAGAATGACATACAGATTTCCCAAAAACTCCACATGTTAATTCCATCAACCAACACTTTATGTATTAATAGAGTAAAAACTACCAAAAAAATTTACCATAACCCATGAATCATCTATGTAATAACTATTTCATACATTCTTGTACATGAAATTAAATATTTGTAACAACATAAACTTAGAGATTCATATGCAGGGTGAGACTATGTAACTCAGAATGAAACCCCCAATAGTTCCCCTATCATAGTTCTTTATAAACATGAGTTTATAATTAATATGAGATGAAATAGTATCATAAAATCTTATCTTAATAATACCTAAATCGAATAAAATTAGACTAAACTAAATGAAACCAAACAGAACCAAAATGAAGAAAAATAAACGATAATGAACCAATCCAAATTGAACTGAATGAACCCAAACCGAACCAAATTGGATTTAAATAACCCAAATAGAAATGAACAAAATATAATAAATCCTAAATCGAAATATATTAATTAGGATCAAAATAAATTAAATGCTGAAAACTATTGTTTTAACACCCACAAGTATATTTAAACATATTAGAAGAAGTTAAATGTGAAAAAATGAATCTACCATGGTGTTTTAGACCTATAATTAAAAAAATCATGGTTGATAGAATAACTAAATATTTTTGAAGTTACATATTTAATAATGAAGAATATTGTAAGTAAAACAAGAAGTGAGGAGTTATTTCCACCAGTGGGGAAGAAACCCGAACACCGACTGCTAGGGCTTGCGGGCTCTAGATTGAAATATGAGGGAGGAGGAGCCCGTGTGGTATTTAGGGAAATATGATACCAATTTTTCATTAAAATTGTTGGTATATCATCTCTATACCAATGGTTTTAAAAAATTATTGGTATGTATTAACTTATACCAATGGTTTTTTAAAACTGTTGGTATAAGCTTAGGAAATCAAGCTATCCCAATGGTTTTAGAAAACATTGGGTATAGCCCTGTGGGTATAGCTCTTATTTCTAATAGTGCATCCAGATAGAGAATAAGGATGGTATCATATGATCATACAATAAGTAAATATTATGAAACATCTAAGGATTCAATCTTATATGGAAAATTATTTTAAAATATCACTTGGAACATTTCTTGAGAAAAATAACCTTTTTTACTTTGAAATAAATTATTTAAAATCTAAAAAATTCTTAAATATTAAATAAAATATTTTATTTGAAAATAAAATTGGAAACTTTAAAAATAATCTTCAATTAATTTAGTGGTCATGATGGTATGATATTCTGTTCATATTTTATATGTTAAAATATTTTTTCTTACATTTTTAATAAATATTCAAAAGTACCTTGTTCAAAAAATGAAAAGAAGATTAATTTTAAACCATTTTCTAAAAATAAAAACATGGTTAAAAATTAATTTAAATAATAATATTATAATATTAAAAAAAATTTGAAAACATTTTTATAAAACATGGATATGGAAGAAAACATTTTTTATACCAAAGAAATAAATAAATCTGGTTTTCATTAAAAATGTACTTTCAGTCTCATGAGTAATCAATGAGAGAAAAATTAAAGTAAAAAATGTATTATCTATAAATAAAAATAGGAGAATAAATTTAATGAGTTTATTGAGAGGTAGATCCTGAAATTTCATCTTTAAAAAACTTAATCATAAACAATTCTGATAAACAATGAGATTGTAAAATAAAACCCTTACCTTAGGCCTGTCTTCCTTCATATGTATTCAAACCTCATGTATAATAAATATAGGTTTATTATAAATCTATTATAGAATAATATATATATACATATATATATATATATCACACCATATATTATTTACTTATAACCATTTATCATTCATTTATTAAAAATTCTTTATTAGAATCATTATTTCAGGTGATAACCGCTTCGCTTTTCATGTATGTTTTGGTTCAGTAGTTTTAGTCCTTGTGAATTTATCATGGTTACATAGTCTATATAATTTTAATAATGATATAAATATAATATATATTCATCCATAAAATCAAAGATAAAAAAATGAATTACACTGTTCACGGTGACGGTAGACCGCACATACACATGAATGTTGTTTCCATTTGTTAGAAAGATGGAATGAAAGAAAGGTAAATAATAATTAACCTTTATAGAATCATTATTATATCATATATATCATATATTTTCATTATATATATACTTATTAACATCCATGACAAAATAAAATGAAAAACATATCACATTGGTTCGTGGAGGCGGTAATCTACACATACACATGAGCAACATTATCATTTTCCAACGAATTGGAAGGTAAGAAAGAGAATGTGATATTATGATTACAAAATTATAATTATATAATATATATATATATATTAAATTCATTATTATATCCATCCATGAGAGGCGGTGATAGAAAACAAATTACATCGGTTTGCGAGGTGGTAGTCTATCGTACACACGATCGACGGGTTTGTTTCCCATTTTATGGAAGTGTAAATAGATAATGGTGTTTTAATAATCATAATAAAATTTTATGATATTTATTATACATAATTTATTATTTTATGATAAATACCACATATTTAGAGGAGGTAAAATACGAATTAAAAAGAAAGTTATCGATTAAGGTGATGACCTCATCTTTGAAAAAAAACTCCTTTAGATATCCTATTAAGAATCTTAGGGTTGGTATTTTATGAAGAAAAAAACCTATATAATGTGTATAAGTATGTTTATAAGATATTATTATAGGGATTATTCTAGCTAAAAGGATCAATGTGGTGTAAATAAGGGAAAAGAGGGGTTCCCTTTTATAAGTGAGGGGAGGGATTTTTTGGAAATTCATAAAAGATTAAAATATAAAAAGGAAATTATCTAGAAAAATACTTCAAAATGGTCATATATTAGAATATAAGGTGGGTTTTGGTTTAAATAACAATAACCAATAAAATTTGGATAGATTTTAAGTGGGGTTTTAAACCTTATCTTTTGGTTCAACCACTTTGTTAACATATTTTAACATTAACTGTGGTAAAAACTATTTCAATCATAAAGGGTCATGAATGTTACCATAAATGAAAAAATGACTCATAAATGGATCATGGTCGATATTTTCAACCAAATTCCATTCAGTTGGACAAATATAAAATTTTTATGAATTTTAAAACATTTAATAAACTATTATTTGTTATAAAATATCATTAATATTATTTTTGGAACTATTTATTTAATTTGACTTGGGAAACAACATGGAAACAATAAATTCAAATATATTCCATTAATTTTTTTAACATGTTATATTTATCTAAAAAATTCATGTTACACAATAATGATTTAAAATTATATCACTTTTAATATTTTTAAAATAATTTATTTTATTTTTCTATTAATTAAAGAAATACTATGATGGCATTGTGTAAGAATTTAAGGTAACTGTATAATTACTAAAAATTTAAAAAAACACCATCATGAAAATAATTTCATTATTCTAAAAATAACCATTAATATTCATTCAAAACTTTCTTTTTTCCCTATGTGAACACATAATAGGTGTTTAAAAGTAAGAGAATGGCATTTTGTCTTTTTATTTACTTAACATATTACATAGGTCACTTTCATAAAAAAGTGTCCGATAAACAAATAATAATATATAACAAGGTGATAATTTTTAAAATACTTTCATCCAATAATATTTAATATAAAAATTGTGTCCTTATCATTTAGTTTTAGCCTAGGTTAACCTGATTTACGCTTTTACTATGGTGATGTTTTTCATTATTTTTACTATATATCATAAGAAAAAATTATGTTTAACTAATTAAATAATATTAATTTTTATTATTATAAATATTTAATTCATTTTACCACATAAAAGCTATATAATTGGTATAAACTCATTCAATAAGTATCCCGTAATGGGTGATGAAAAATGTTTTTTTTCCGAAAAAATGCCTTTTTAAGTCTAAAAGTATTTTTATACGAAGATAAAATATAATGTAGATTAATATGTAATTAGTTTTATTATTTTTAAATAAATGAGAATTATATTATTTTAGGATCAAATTCAAAATATTATAAGTCTTTTCAATGAAAAGAAATGACAGTTTTACAAAAATCGGTATTTTTCTCTATTCACTAAAATATAAATATTTTTAGAAAAATACCAAAATTTTACCATAAGTTAAGTTTAACATTATGATTTAAAAAATGAAGTTAATTTTATAAAATAAAAATTCTAAGAGTGGAAATTTTTATTTAAAATAAGTTTTCGAAATGTGATGAACTCATTTTTTAGAAAAATATAGTTTTTAAGCATAAAACTAGATTTATTCTTATCTCATGCCTAAAAAAATATTAGATTAATGATAAGAAATTTTATTGAGTATATAATATATAAAATTAATTAAAATAATTCACTAATAATTATTAATTTAATTTATTAAGATAAAAACACATTGCGTGCATGGAAACAATTTTTTCAGAAAAATATTTCTTTTACTTTCAAATGATTTTTATTTTCATTTATAATCAATTGATAACCAATGAATTTATTTTATACATGTGTAAACCATATATTTTTAATAATTTTGTTATTCCTATTCATACCCACAAATTTAATGGCTAGGTTATAACAATATACTATATTATGGTTTATTTAGACCCAGAGTTGCATGTATCAAAAACTATCAAAGAGATTAAATTTATTTAAAAAGAAATATATCATAATATATCAGGGTTTTATAGAGTATAATCACAACTATAAATCTAATACAAGGCTAGGGAGAGTGTCATTAATTCCTAATAAGTACTTGTCCTTGAATACCTACCCAAGTACCCAGGGTTCCCATGAGGCACCATCATTACAAAGAATTTCATTTTTCATCAAATAATAATTTCCATAAAAGAGGCTTTTCATTAAGAAAATGGTAGGAAAAACCAATTAACATAAATAAAACATGATTTTAAAACCAATTTATTACTCATATCGAAAGAGAGAATTAGAAAAAAATAACATATATATCATTTTTAATGATGGTATAAAATAATTAAAACACTTTAAAACATTATTTTTAGAAGTAAAGCAGTCATGGTTCTTTAAGAAAAAGGAAAAGTATGGATCCGCTTACCTTAAACTGACAAATACCATTATCTAAAAGTGAGAATCCACTAAAGAACAAGAGGGAAATCTATAACATCAAGAACCTCTATCATAGGTTCATCCAATGGGAATCCCCAGACTATAAACCCCATTGAGAAGGAATAAATCCAAGGGGAAGAAGATACTATAACAAAAAGGATAAAAGAAGACCACTTACCAATTATTTTTTATTTCAAGATCCACTCAAATCAAATATAAGGGAAGGATGAACAAGTGGGTCAATGTCTACACTCTGGAAGTTTCGAAATGGGTTCTCCTATAATATGGATGAAAAATCATAAAATTCCATATTTCATATTTTATTAAATCAATTATTTAATTTTTAAAAAAATACTAGGCATGATAGGTCATGATGTGACCTCCCTTATCAAGGTGTGACACCCCTTGCCTAGGAAGAATCACAACTTCACTACCGAGGTTCACATCATGATGTGGCCATGACCACCATGACATAATGACCTTACACAAGCTGGTATTCATGGAATGGATCTCAACCAAGATACCCCCATTATGGAACAATGCTCACCAATAATGGTGTGATAATTCAGTGTTCAAATGTAATAGGTTGGGAGTTTGGTCATAGTGTGATTTAATTTTAGTCATGATGTGAGAGTTTTAAAAAAAAATTAGTGAAGGGGAAAATCTTACAAATTTAATGAAAATATGTACATATGGTCCTAGTGTAACATCCCCACATAATGTCATGAATATCCTTACATAAGGAACTTTTCTATCTCAACTTCCCATCACACATAATGTTATAATTCCCTCAAGCTACAACATGATCCTCAATCATCCTTAGTCCAAAAATCTAACTCCAACACTTTACATCATGATATATCTTGTTCACTGCATGAATTATTACAACCCCAAAATCTAAATTGTTCATCATTTTGTGATGATTCTTGGACATGATGTGACCTACAAATAGCCTAAAATTAAAAATCACTAAAAAAACAAGAAATATAAATAAAAAAAGAAACCAAGACAAAAAAATCAACAAGAAATGAGTTGGTACTTGAAAGTGACACTATGGGTGTTACAATTTCACTTTGATTCACATAAATAAAAGTTTATGTCTTAACTATAAATATATTAAACTTTTTATCACTAAACAACATTACATGGTTTTCAAATAAGAGACATGGAAGGATTTATAGAGGAAAAGAAATATAATATCACTGAGATTTGATGTCAATGTATGGGAAGTGTTAAGAGTAACAGTGCTGGACAAGGTGTATAAAAGAATAAGGGATAATGGATATTGGATAATATTTATGGAGTGTGTTTCTTATCGATGGAAGGTGATACACACACACACACACATATAGCTAAACGAGCTATGAGAAAAATAATAAGTTGAGCGTGGACATTGATTCTAGGGTTTTGTCATAGAACCCTGGTCAATAAATTCTTATTTACCTTATAATGAAGCATAGTTCACACCACAAGGCCAATATCTTGAGGAGGATATGTTGGAGTTGGTTCATAAAACCCGTTGAATTTTTAATTTCGATTAGTAGAATATTCAAATACTTTAATATTAATAGATATATTATCACATATTGACCATTCTTTTGTGTATCATTAATATAATAATGTCTTTAGAGTATCTATCACATTAGAAGGTTCTATATATTCTTTATTATAATAATAACCTTGATATGACATGATAATATTCTTGAATACATGTATTATGGTCTGTATAAAATCTACCAGTTGGGACACATATGACATTTTACTATCTAATGTTAAGGTCTCATAAGACATTGATAATTCTTCTCATGAAGTACGCACATGGTAATATTTACGAGTAGGTTATTAGGACATAACCATCAATATGAATTCAATATATTATATTCTTCATTGGATATTTCAATACTTGAATGCGTGTATTGGTACTTAAACTTATGATTATTATTAGTATATATCATGAATCGTGTACTCTAATGTATTGATGAAAACTATGATGAAATATGCCTGTAACAAGGTGGGACATATTGGGTGCATCATAAGTGATGTTATAATAATTAAATAATTCAATATAATATTTTTCCTTTCCAAGTTATATAATATGGTATCTATATCCCTTTTCATGAAACATAACTATCTAATTAAATCCATGGTCATGGTAGTTCATTGATGAATTCATTTCAGGTAGTCAAAGAATGATAAATCAGGCTTATTGGATGATTACACAAAGTATGCATCATGTTTGATGAGATGTCAAGAAAAATGGATTATATTACATAGTAAGTGTTCATATGAGGTTTCTTTCATTACGACATTGACTTCCTTCTCTACGGGTGCTTTTATATGTTGTTATATATCAATCTTATACTCTAGGAAAGCTCTATAAATGCCACTGAGAAAGAGGCCTATAGGTCCACACACTAAATGTATGCTGAATCTCATTTAAATTCTATTTGAATTTAACAGTTATAATAAATATTTTTCTTGACCAGTGGTTTAATAATTATTTAGGTTAAGTTTAATATTAAATAAATATTATTCACAAGTAATAGATAAATATTTATAATACACATTAGTTGAATATTAAATAAATATTATTTTTGAGCTAAAAAATATATAATATTTATCTATATATTTTTTATTATTCACAAGGTAATAAATAATTATATATTTATTAAATAAATATTCATTTAGTTATGTGTATATTAAAAAAAACATTTGTTCACAAGTTTGATTAATATAAAATTTATTTACTTATTGAATGTGTAATATAAAGATATTCATTTAAATAAATATTTATTATTCAGTATTTGATAATTGTCAAGGAGGATTGTTGGTCCGAGTTAAGGGCCCGATAGAAATGATATATTTTATTTAATATATTTTAAATAAATATTAATTAATTTATTTAATAAGTGGTATATAAATATTCGCGAGTCAAAACATGTTGCGAAATATAATAATAATAATAATATTATTTTACATAGGGAATATATTAGAGAGAATATTTAATGAAAGGAATCAGGGAAATTATCAAATATTTAACAATAAATATATATTCCATCCTATATCATTTTTCTAGAGTGATGAGGATGGCTATCCACAACACTTTCTCTCAAGATAATTTTCTCAAGACCAGGAGAACATCTTAAGATTGCTCTCAAGAATGAGATACAATCATTCTCCTCCCTCTATAGACTAATAGAATTGGAGAAATAATTATTTCAAGACCGATATAATTCTTAGTGATATTAATGATGAATGATGTAATATACTTCGTACTCTTGTTCTATCACCCAGAATACAAAAATTATGTTATGAGAATCTTGGGGAACATATTGATAACACTAAAGTGATTATAATTCGGATTATCCACCACAATGATGAGATGATAAAAGAAACAACCAAATTACTCAATAAAAAGAAGAATTATCAAGCTTAGGTAATTCTTGATTTAAATTAATTATAAATTATATGTGAAAAATATATTTTCTATATAATTTTTATAGCTTCCCATACCCACACTCCCAGATTTGGTGCTAAAAATATATCCATTAAACACTAATTTTGATACAAAATGAGGTGACCCAAGATAAACATATCTTTATTCTAAATCATTTCCCTAAGTTAAACATAACATCTCACAAATAAACAAAAAATCATAAGAATAAAAGGAACAATGAATTTGGGGACCATCTATATAAACAACTTATTCTATGATACTTTTAAACATTTATCCATGATTAAGCCACACTAGAAAATCTTCTAGACTTCTCATAAACTACACTCATCTTTATAACCCAAGGAAATAGAAACATGAGAAATGTGTAAGCTCAAATACCCAATATAGTTAAACATAAGTGATAACAATCAAAGATCAAAATTATGAATAAAATGACCATACATGTGTAATCAAGGTACATGAAAATAATATAAGAGTATCATACCCAGAAAATAATATATCACAAATCACGAGTCACGACATAAGTAAAAACGAATAAACATTAGTCAATAAGCATGATCCATGAGAGTGAAACATTATGATTATTTATAAATATGGAACTAACATTAGTATAGGGAAAAATCACCTTCGTGAGTTACACACATGAACCCATGATTGTGAATAGCTAAATTTTCCCGCATATACCTGTATCATGAGATATAAACTTTTAACCAATGAATTTGAGGGTGATATAGTACCCTAATATTCATTCATTCATACTTATGTGTACCAATTGAAAGAAATCATTCATAATATCATAAATAACACATGAGAATAAAATGAGTTTCATTCACCACATCATAAATAACTCATAGAAATAAAATTAGTTTCATATCATTTTCAAATGAATTCATATAAGTAAGTAATACATAATTCCATCAATAATATTAACATGATAAACCCATTGAAAATAAATGGGTATCCAAAGATATTTAGTAAATTTCTAGGTAAATACCCTTTAATTAAGATGAAGAGGTATAAGGTATTTAAACCATATAGATAAAAGGTATAAAATTTAATTAATAATTTCCTCAATCAATCAACATATGACATCTAGGTGAACACACTTCAACCAAAGGAAGTAAATATAGAGTGTTCATAAAGGGAATACATTGGAAGAAGAACCATGTTTATACAGAGTGGATGATTAGGAAATCCAAAAGCAATAATAATTTTCCATGAGTTTAATCCCCCCAAATAGAATAAGATAATTTATATATTATATTATAAAAAATAAATTTCAAATAATTTAAAACCTTTTTTTGAAAAAGAGAAAATTATAAGTGAATCCTTATAAGAGTTTTTTAGAAAACATTTTTAACATTTTTATAAAAGAAACAATTACCGGTCAATTTTTAAGGACCTTTTTTGAAAAGGTGATGTGAAAACTTTTGAAAACATTTAGTTTAAAAAAATCTATAATAATTGTGCCTTGAAAAAAAAAACATATAGGTTAACTTGAGGAAATATGGAGTGGAAGATAAATCAAATGATCATGGAAGGAAAACCATTTTAATATTTTAAAATACCTTTATTGAAACTCACATTATAAAAAAAGATAACAAATACTCCTTATAAAAATTGGAAAATGGATATGTGAAGGTAAAATAAGATAATACATAATTGGGTTTCCACATATAATGGATAATATTGGAGAGAAATGAAAATATGGACAAGGAGGAGAAACCACCATTAAAGGGGATGATAATTATTCTCAAAAATGATATAATTTTTGAAAGAGAACTGAATTAAAGTAAAATTATTGAATTAAGAAGTAATTTTACCCAATAAAGGGATGTAAAGTATAATGAAATAAATTCTTAGGGAAGAAGAAACCAATATTGAAAGAAATCAGTTCAAGAAGAATCATTTTAACTCAATGAAGGGAGTTGAGTTAACAAAAACCCTTATGGTAATGGAAACGTAAGAATCAAAAGAACATAATAGGGTTACCATGAAATATACATTCAAATATAATGAAATAAAAGATACATAAAGTAAATAGTGTAGTGAATAAACCATATAAAATAAATATTTACATGCAATATCAAACTTGTCTCATGGAATTTAAAATAGAGATAAATAACCCTTATATCATCATTATATTTCGAATTAAAAACCCATGAAGGGTATAACATGATATGGATTTTTAAATCCCTTATATTTAATGAAAAATATTATAAAATAAATCAATTTACAATATATACACCACAAAAAAAAAAGAAACAAGTCGATAATATGCATCATATCACAATGATGAAAAATTGAGATGCAAAAACCCTAACCTCAAGTCCTGATTCATTCTACGCATGTTACTAATATCCTAAATAATAAAATTAAAAATATTAAAAAAATTAAGACAATTTATCATGTATATTTAATTTTAAAATGTAAATTTATAATCTTATGTTATCTATTTATTAAATATTTTTTTCTTATAAACATCACATGAGGTAGTTTAGTTGATTTATCTGAAAATTTCATGGAATATTAACCATTGTAAAAAGTTTTATAAAATAGTTTTTTAATTTTTATAATTTTATAGAACCATGTATTTTATTGTTCCATTATCAAAAAATTTATATAGTTTCATTGTTTTTCCCAAAATAGACTCAAATTAAAAAAATTTACTCGATAAGTTAAATTTAAGGTGGTTAAGTTTACCACGAATTTTTATTGTTAATATAACTTATATAATGTATAATATTATAATTACAAAATATTAATTGTGTCATAAATATAATTTCTAATAATTAAAATTTTAAATTCATTCATGTTAGGTGTTAATGGAAAATAAAATACATCATTCTGTGGAGGTGATAGTCTTCACATACACGGACAACACTTTCATTTTCCATAGAATGGAAGGGGTAGAAAAATAAAATAATTATAATTTATGAATTTTAATAATGTTATAAATATAATACTATTTTATCCAATAACTCTTTTAGATCATCTATTAAAGTTATTTTTGAAAAAAACAAAACACGTCGTTCATGGAAGCGATAATCCACACATACGCATAACGATGTCTTCATCTTTACATGGTATTGGAGGAAGGTACAAAAGTGATATTACATTATTATAATAACATTTAGTTATATTAATAATACTTATTTAATCATAATTTTATGTATATAGAATATTTTATGGGTTAAAAGAAGAAAATAAATAAGAGAGTTTGGTTGAGAACATCACCCATCCCTTTGGATGTTCTCCCAGGGGTAACACCTTAAGGTAAATTAGATTGGTATTTTTTCAATAAAAAGGATCATAGGATGTGATTATAGAGTCAAGGATATAATAGGTAATAGTTTTTGTAGGTATAATTCTTTTTAAATGGTATAAAAATGTGGTGGAAGTGATCCCCTTTTATAAGTGAAGAAAATGATAGTTTTGTAAATACCCATTAACTTTACAATGACAACATGAAACTATTCAATGGTTAATGGATCCAAAAGTGGTAAATAATGAGTTTTTTGGTGATATAATATTGATCTAGCCACTACCACTCATTATCACACATGTTTTAAACATTTTTCAATCATTTTAACACTTGATTTTTACATTTTACCATTTTGGTTTTTACCTTGGTAACTAGTTTTTAAAAAAGTAATTTATGGTTTATTAAAAAAATATAAGGTAACCCCTATTATAAAATTTGGGTGCTGTGAAAATAAATTTAATATCCATATATTATAATTCAATTTCTAGATAAAATAAAATAAACATTTAAATTACAATATTTAATATATAGAAAAACTATTTTGTAGAAAAAATGTTGTTTTCGCTATTAAGTGTTATTAATATTATTTAGTACCAATTAAGATTTTAATGAGTGTTAATTTACATATATTTATTTTTATAAAATATATAAAATTAATTTTTTAGAATATATTAATTTATTTGATTAGATAAAAATTACACAATGCTAATAAAACAAGTCTTTGAAGATAACAGTGCTACCATTATCACAATAATTAACTTTAATCTCATAAATCTTATTTTTATGATTAAAATTGAACTTATTAAATAATATGAAAATGTTTATACAAGATAAAAAATCAAATTTTTTATATTTAATTCCAATAATATATGAAAACTAATTTTTTAATATAAGTGAATGGAAATAGTTTTTAGAGTAAACTATTAATTATGTTTCCAAAACATTAAAAATGAGTTTTATAAATTAAAAAAATAATTTTTAAATGATTTATTTTAATTTATAAATATATATTTATAGAAAAAAAGTTTCAATTTTTTAATTCATTCTTATTTTATGATAATTTCATAAAAGTGACGGTATTTGAAAAATCAGTATTTTTTCACTATTCTCTTAAAAATTCAATCATTTTAGAAAAATATAAAAAATTTACCTTAAATAATATTAACATTATGAATTTAAAAATTAATTTCATTTTACAAAATTAAATTTCTAAAATTTATAAATTTATCATTTAAATAAATATATAAAATACCAAGAAAAACCTCTTTTATAGAAAATTTATGTTTGTAAACATTAAGTATTATTATCATTATTTCATAACAATTTATAATCTAATAAATGATAATATATTAGTTCATATATTATAATAATATTATAAATGGGTTCAATTTAATTTATCATGATAAAATATATAACACTAAAAAATAGTTATTTGAGAAAGAAAAATCCTTTTTAATATTAAATCATATTAATTATTTATGCTCTAAATGTAATCAACTGAGAAATATATTTTTATTTACTTGATGTTTTATTATTCCTATAATTTTATTAATAATATTCATCTAATAACTTGTGGATCAATTTAGTTCGGTGTTACGTTTGGGGTAAGCTATCAAACATAGTATTAATTTATAGAAAAAATATATTCAAAAATTTCAGGGCATTACATTCTCCCACCCTTAAATAAATTTCATCCTCACAATTTTAATTATAAATTAATATTAAATATAGATAAGGAAATTATTATCATAAATATAAATCAATATATAACTTCCAATGAGGAATATTCCTTACTATCTAAGGCTATATCAGGATACATATATTTTTCAACATTAACTACTCATATAGTCAATTATGTATATACCTTAATAATATATTCCAAGATAACCTGAATTTATAATATATAAAACTATATATAAATCATACATGCATCCAAAAAATAACACTACCTTTAACCCTGAAATGGTGTCAACCACTAGGTCATGAAATCAAACACCATCAAATATGTACCATAATCCCAAAATTTTAGAAACTTCACTAAAAGTATCATGATTTTTTTTCATCAAATCAACTATCAATATCGTAACACCCTCATATTTAAAGGAATGTCCTAGGGTTGGTTTCATAAGAGGAAGATAAAATTTGATATGATTTTTTAGGTGGTGTTGGATTTTATGGCCTAGTGTATATTTTTCACTATGGAGGTTATAGCTGTGGCATGGAGAATTGGTTGTGTCATAGAGGATTGAAAGGTGGAGTTTATAAAGTTCTTCCAATTTTGGGATCCCTACACCATGGAGATAGGTCGTGGGGTGGCCTTCTTTTTATATTTGGAATTTTGCGGTGTGGTGGTTCCCTTGTATCATGGTCTCCTTTCTAAGTTTATAGGATCTTACTGTATACTACATCATGGTTCTTAGATGTGGTTTTGACCAGAAAATTTTCACTATAGTCCCTTACCTTGCATCGTAGTTCTATTATGCATCAGTCCCCTTTGCACTGTGGTATATGGCTTTCGCCATGGTGTTATATTTCCTAGTTTTACCTATAAATTTTAAAGACCCCTCAAATTCAACCATTACTCTTGATTTTTAGATGATTGTAAGGATTCATCAAGAGAACTTTTATCCCCAAAACTCTTAGATTTATCCCTTGACATTGGAGGACCATATCTTGGTGATTCTAGGAGAGTTCCTCCCCTATTATAAATGATTTTTCTCCCCTATCTTGGGGTTAATTGCATATATAAGACTATATTTCCACATCCTTCATGAATCTTGTTATGGAATCTCTTTTGTGGTGATTTTGGATTGGTTATAGGATCCTCGACATGTAGGCTTGATCCAATTAGTGTGCAGGTGTGAGTTGGGTATGGGATCTTGGAAAATTTTGATGTTTATGTCAAAATACTTTAGGTTTAATGTTTCTTACCATTTAGAGCCCTTGCATAAAGTTTTTGTTTTATAATGAATACATGTGTTCACATGTGTAGCTTGTGAGACCCATGTTTGATATTGATCACATGCATGTGAGTGTATAGCTCGTGAGACCCACATTTGATGTTGATCACGCACACACATGTGTGTGGATTCTGGTACTTATGCTTAATATGTTATGTTGTTCCTATATGTGTATGTCCTATTTTTTTGTGAATGTATGAAGTTTTGAGGTTTTTCTTCTGGTATAAAATGATATATGGGCCGTTACATCTTGGTTATCCCTTAGAGGGGGAGCATACGTGATATGTGATGATGAGGATGATGCACCAAGAAATAGGGTAGGGGTGTGATGGACTTGAGGTCTGACCCGAGGTAGTAGAAATATACAAAGACCATGTGGCCCAAATTAAGGTAGATATGGGGAATGGTGGCCTTGTGGCCTGACTCATGATAGATATAGGGCTTAATGGCCTTATGGCCTGACCTATGATAGAGATGGGGTTCGATGGCCTTGCGGCCTGACCTAAATCTTATTGGTCATGTAGCTACTCATAGATATATGTGGTGTCCTTGAAAACAACCATATTTAATGAATTCCATTACAATTTTCCTTCTGACATAGAGCCTAAGAAAGTATAGTCAGGGTTCATGGAAACTTGGTTTGTGCACGAATTCCCAGTACATGATTGATTCTTACTCTCTCACATGTTTATCTATTATCATAATGTACCCATCTTATGTATGTGAACTTATGTTAATGATTCATTGGTAGTGTCCTATTGAGTTAATAATAACACCCTACATGAGAATCTCAATGTGTGTGAAAACTTCATGATCATGGATCTAGGAAAGGGTCAGGGCCCAGCGATAGGGATTTGAGGAGACAAAGTTTGGTGTTTAGAGGAGGTATCAATATGGACTCTAGAGTATTATTGTAGTGTCTTTATTTGAAATCATGTTGTTTTCTTATACCCTAGTTTGACCATCCACTTTATATGTCCTTGATTTTTTAATTTTCATGACTTGTGATACCTATCATGTCATCTATTATATCATTGTTATTACATTGTTACAATACCCGTTTTGGGTTATTATATTTCTTTATTATTATTTTATTGTATGAAAATTAATATTGAGGGTATAATATCCCCATTGTAAATTTCAAACCCTCGATGAAAGTCGATAACCTCTTGCATATGAGGAGGAGTGCATGAGGTCATGTATCCCACTGTCCTAGACTAGGTGATTCGGGTTGGGTGTTACAAATTGGAATTAAAGGAGGTTTTCATTTTCTTTTTTGACTGAATATTTTTAGGTAATGGTAGAAATAATTAATTCTATATGGAACTCGGATATGGGATTCATGTAATTTCTTGACCATCTATTATGTGATGGAACTATGACTTACTAGTGATGGGACTACTGTTACATTTTTGGTTTTACAGTTTCATGATGATGCTGAGTATATTGCACTGTTACAATTTATGATATTTAGTTGTGTTCATGCATCATGACTAGGCACATAAGGTCACATGTCATATATACTTGTTTCTTTCTATACATGGTAGTTCATTTAATTAAATGTATTAATTCATGTTGTGTACTTCTATGATATAATATGATGGGATTTAGATTATTTACACTTGAAAATACTTATTTTTATTTTTATATAACTATGACTAATGTGTAGGTATGAATAACTTGGCTTGGGCCTTAGAAAAGGGTTTTAAGGGTGTACTAGAAGGGTCATGCCTTTTTTTTATTATGGGTATCCATCTAGGATAGGTTTTTTGTAGAAATCCCTTATGTGTTCCAATAAACTGCTTAGGTTGTTATATTAAGTAAGTTACTATACACATTAAAAGTGTAAGTTTGTAATTATAGATGATTCCAAATAGAATACGTCAGATGGGACTGTCGATAGAAGAAGGTCAGAATACTCTCACAAGGTAGAATGCCCCTAATCCACCACCAGATGTACAAAAGAATCCAACTATGTATGCTTATATACCTGCTCCAATGGTTTAGGTGATAGACCCAAAAAAGCCTAAATTCTTCTGATTAGTTCCTGATAAAGGTGGATGAGATCACATGATAATGATTGATTATTCATATGACTTCCAGCTCTAGTACCCTCCACTATTCTAGGGAATTGGAGGCCCTCAGGATATTAAAGATTGTATTAGTGTCATTGAGGGGATCTTTTATCTAGTGGAGACCACAAAGGATCGATGGGTAGATTTGGTTGCTTTCACTCATTTGGGACCCTCTAAGAGGTGGTGGGGTGTCATGAACCAAGTTTGAATATATGAGAGTCTTACATGGGGTGACCTTCAAGGACCTATTATTCAAAGATTTATTCCTAGATATGATTATGCTAGATCGTACTCTTGATTTTATGGAGCTTCATTAGGGATTAATGTTGGTGTTTATTTACTCCTCTTATTTCACAGAGTTACTTCGCTTCACTCCTCTCTTGGATGGGAATGAGGTGCAGAAGGCTTGAAAATTCATGATCAGCCTCTAAGTGGAGTTATGGAATCTGGTTAGGATTTTTGACCCAACAAAATACATAGAGTTTATTTATAAGGACTTTATGATCAATAAAGGTTTAGATGATGATAGAGATTCAAGTCTCCTACAAACTCTTAATGGATGAATTAACATGATTCTCAATATTGTAGTGGGTTTCTCTTCTGTTAGAAAGTAGAGGAAGGAAGATAAGTTTTTGTTATGTAGTGGCATTAATTTATAGAAGATAAGAGTTTCTTTAAACCCCTCCATGGGTGGTGTAGGTCCCCGATGTTTCAAATATGGAAAAAGTGGGAATTATCATAAATTTTTTCTAAGGACTGAGAAAAAGATTCATTGGTGTGGCAAGACGGGGCATCTTCAACAATTCTATTTGAGGTAATTGTAGAAAGGTTCTCATAAGTGTATAGGGAAAATGTGGATTGTGACCTAGGGACTTGGATAGGTTCCTCAACAATAGACTCTGACCCCAAATAATTTAGTGAACCAGGTGAGTTTTTCATCTCGGGGGTAGGCCTATGGAGCTGAGGTAGGCGGAATTTTTGTAGCGGACTAGGTTTCAACTGATGGTGGAGAGGGACCATTAACTATTTGAGGTATAGTCTTGATCAAATCTATTACATATTTTACATTGTTTTATACATGATCTAATCATATTTTTATATCTTATAATTTTTTTTATTGGAATTGGATTTCCAATCAAGTTGTTTTCTAATTTTCTCTCTATTTATACAATCTTGGGGAAGAGAGTGGATAATCTCCATATATGTCTCGGATGTCTTGTAGTGGTTATTAGATTTGAAAATCTATGGGATTTTATAAGAACCTATGATTTTCATGCCTAAATATTACATCATTTTAGATTAATATTCAATATATAACATTACGATCTATTCCATAACCATAAAGGTTTAACGTCTTTAGAAACCAGATACTCAATCCTCTTATTTCATGAAATATCTTCAACATATCCCACATATATATTCCCATATATCACTCTTTTTATACATACCCTATATAAAACCTTTCTACAAAACCCGGTGAAAGAAAATATAAGAAAGGGTGAGCACAAGTTCTTAGTAATGGAAAACAAGGGAGATATCAATGGTCTCTTAAGAATAATATGAGAATAAGGGTATAAGACAATGATCTTAAAATCTAAAAATCATACCTTTCATATCATAGATCATTATACCGTGTCATGGAATAAAGTTGGATAGTTTATAATATATAAATCAAAAGGAAATCAAATAACATGATTCATGAGAGTATAAAATATAATTAGGAATGCGAAACAAACATAAGATTATAAAATTGAGAACATGTATAAATAGAAACAAGTTCACTCATTAAGTTAAGGAGATGAAATTATGCCCTCAAATAAACTTATAGAAATGAAACTAGGTATACACATAATCTTATGGACACAAAAGTCAGGTCCATACATAAACTTATGGATATGAAAAAAAAGTTCCATGCATAATATTATGGGCTTGAAAACCAGGTCCATACATAAAATAGTGAACATTAAATTAGGTTTACACATAACATATTTATCTCATGAGTTATCCATCTTTTCCCAATGCATTGGAGGGATATGTAATTCCGATCCCACCTATCACATAATTAAAATCATACAGATGTGCACCGCAAGATCATAAAGCATTCATCATATCACAAATTTAGAAAATTAATGGGTTCTATAAGCATTTCATCATGGTACAACCCATGTAAAAGAAACAGGTTACACAAAAATTTCATTAATTCATCATATCATAACCCATGGAAAAGGAACAAATTTCATAAAAACATTATCATCATAATATTAAAAAATCCAGAGAAAGAATAAGGATGAAATCATTGGATCATATCCTCAGTAAAGATTAGGAAACTTCAAGGGATTCCATATTAGATAGAAAATTCGTTTAAAAGATCACCTGGAACATTTCTTGAGGAAAATAAACTTTTCACTTTGAAACCAATTATTTGAAATCTAAAAATTTAAAAAATATTAAATAAGACATTTTATTTGAAAATAAAATTTAAAACATGTAAATTATGCTTCAAATAATTATGTGTATATAATGGTGTAAAATTACATTCATGTCATTTACATTAAAACAAAGTTTTCTTTCACATTTTTGATAAAAAAGTCAAAAGCACCTCATTTAGAAAAAACAAGAAGATTAATTTTAAACATTTTTTAAATAGTAAAAAATGTATAAATTTAACTTTAAAAATCATTATAGAATATAAAAAACATTCTTGAAAACATTTTTTTAAAACAAGGACATTGAAGAGATAGGATTTTCAATCAAAGAGAGAAATAAAGCCGATTTTCCTTAAAAACGTTCTTTTAGTATCTTGAGTACATAAAAAGTGGAAAATGAACGTAAAACATGCATTATCTATAAATAACCATATAATAAGAACATTATTGTAATTATTGAGATATATATCATGAAATTACATTATTTTAAACTTAATTATAAACAATTCTGGTAAATAATGAGATTATAACATAAAACCCTTATCATTTTGGTAACATTTGAACCATAAGAACCATGAAATAATAACTTCAAATGAAACTTTAAATATCATGAAAATATGTATAATCATGATATAACATGTAATATGGTAGTAAAAACACCATATAAAGTAATATTGGTTCATGACATAACATACGCCCCAAAGAAGATAAATTGAGATGATACACCCTTACCTTGAGTTCCAATTACTTCAAAAGCACTCTAAAATCATTTATAATGAATTTAAATTTATTATACTTAAATAAAATAATCATTTATATACTTATAATATCATATATGATCCCTTTATAACATATCAATACCCATTTATCAATAATTCCTTATTAAAATCATCCTTTTCAGGTGTTTTAGTTTATCATGAGTATTTCCGTTCAGTATTTCCATTCCTTATAATTTGATCATGTTTACATAATAATTTTTTTTAAAAACTATATAGATATAATATATATTCATTATATATATATCTATCCATAAAATTTACAGATAGAATAATGAATTACAACTTTCTTGGAGACATTAGGTCGTACGTACAAATGAACACTATTTTCATTTTTTGACAGATGGAATGAAAGAAAATTAAATAATAATTAACCTTAAAATAATCATTATTATATCATATATATCATATATATTCATTAAATATATCCTTGTTACCATCCAAGTAGAATATAAAGGAAAAAAAATCACATCGTTTCGTGGAGGTGGTAGTCCACATGTACGCAGGAGCGATGTTATCGTTTTAAAATGGATTGAAAGGACAGAAGTTAGATGTGATATTAATATTATAGAAGTATAATTATGTAATAAATATAATATATAAATATCAAACCATCATAATACCCATGCATAAAATATGGTGATGAAAAATAAATAGTATTACTATGTGGAGACAGTAAGCTGTACGTACGTACGAGCAATAATTTCACTTCCCAATTGATGGTAAAAGTGAATAATGATGGTTTCATAATAATAATAATGTTTAATTACATCTAAGATACTTAATTTATTATTTTATGATAAATAGTATATATTTAAAAGGAGGTAAAATAAGAAGAAAAAAGAAAGTGATCGGTTAAGGCGATTACCTATTCTTTGAAAGAACTCCTTTAGATCACCTCTTAAGGATACCAGGGTTGGTATTTTTGGAATAAAATCACCTATATAACATGGATAAATATGTTGGGAATGGATTTTTGTAACATTCTACCCCTCCTTATTGGCTTTAGTCGAGGCAGAAATGCTACTTGGCCTTAGATGACATCCCCAAGGAGCCAAAGGCTGACAATAAATTCCAAGGGATTCATTAATAGTTGGTGGATTTTTTTTCCATTTTTAAATAAAACAAACAACCAATATAATCACAACCAAACCACTAATATATGATTCACGAACACAATATAATTCAAAAAGACAACAATACCAAACTATACCATCACCAATATCATAATACCAAAGAGGACGACTAAACCACAAATCTTAAAGACTCTAAAGACATGAATCCACAACTCCCAACATGCTCTATGATCCAACTCCACAATATTTAAAAATTATCACAAAGCACTACTAAATAAATTCTACACATTCCCTTTACTTATGTCTTGATAAAAAATATCTGCAAAAGAACTATCATGCCAAAGGAGGGGATGAGTAATGAAACTCAGTAAGTTCTCCCCAAATGACTTCCCTACTCATGCTACCAGGATAGAACATGTTATCACATTTATATAAAATAATTTATATAAAAAAATTTAAAATATTTAATAGTTTATATCAATCCAAGAAGTTTCATACAAAAATATTTTTTTAGGGAAAGTAACCAATAATTCTTTAAACCATTTCATATTCCTTTTTAAGATACCAAATACATGATTCAAAAACACACCCACACATGAATGTTTCAGTGAAAGTCCCATACTCATGAGTATTTTCTCATACATCTACTAAGTCATCACTAAGTGGCCAATCTCATTGTGCCCCAATGGAACATTCCCCTTATCCAGGGTCACGTCCCTTGTACCCCAATAGTACACACCCCCTTCTTTAGGGTCATTTTGAAATCATGAACTCAAAACAACCTATTTATGCCAAAACCATTTCAAACTAACCATTACAAGCCATTTAAATAAAAAAATATTTTATTGAAAACATTATAATCAAATAATTTTCTATAAATTCAACAAATCCATATTTTAAAATCAATATTTTAAAATCAAGAAAACATAGAACTTTGAACAACCAATTTACACAATTCCAAAAACCATCACTAAAGAGGGTTTCTACCATGCTTTAAACACCAATTTCAAAAACCAATTTCAAGTAATTAAAACAATTTGAAACTAATCCTTCAAGTTCTAATAAGAGGATTCAAGAGTGAATCCACCTATCTCATGAATTATGGTGAAAAAGAAGAACGACATGAATTCCTCAACAAAATCAGGTTGAATCTCCAAAAAACCACATGAGATCTCATTACCTAACAAAAAAACCACCATATATCATCATTATTGGAATAAAATATCATAGATATATCCCCAACAAACTATATTAATGAATCTAATATAGGGATGAAAAATAGATCTAAGGAAAACTACCAAGAACGAAGACTTACTAATCAATCTGACCTTCAACTCACAAAGGATTGCCAATGGATCACTCTTGGATTGAAGGGGAAAGTATCCATAGCCTTTGAGAGGAATAAAAAACGAGTTAAGGTGAAAATGGAGGGAAAATGAGGGGATTAGGGGAAAAACTGAGTGAGATCTACTTTTTTTAGGATCTAAAAACTAATTGTGCACAGTTAGTTCCATGATTAAGAAAACTGTGAGATAACCATGAAAATTCCTCTATCCCCAAAAGCATAGTTTCTAATAGGTGGATTCATGGTTTGTCCAAACCATGCATCTACCCATAGCCCACTACCTTACTTCGCATAGTTTCTTGTAAGAGTTTCACTGTTTGTACTAACCATGATGAAATCGTGCACCTCGAGAAAATCCCCAAGAAATTTCCAAAAACTCTTCCAAACCCTCCCAAGAATCACAAAAAAACTTTAAATACATAAATAAAGGGTTAATTTTATGAAACAAGGGGCGCTAAATTCTCCCAACCATTGGCCTTTCCATCCCCAAAAAATAGAAAACCACCACTTGCCTGAAATATTTTGGACCATTGCTTGACCATTTCTGTTTACCGTTCCCAAGTTTCTTCCAAAATCTGACCATGTTTCCACAAAACCTAAATCAGACCAATGATTTTACCACAAAATAATTTCTATTCCCTATCCACAATTTACACTAGAACATGAACCAATTAACCATCTGGCTCTTGGCCAATGTGATCCCATTAAATCACATGGTCTGGATTTGGCTAATACTTTTTGAATTGAGATACATAAAACACAATAGGTTTTACCCAAATGAATTCCCTAATAATTTCACTAGGATATAACATGTTATCACATTTATATAAAACAATTTATATAAAACACTTTAAAATAGGTTAATAGTTTATATCAAGACAAGCAATTTCATACCAAAATCGTTTTTCAAGGAAATCAACCAACAATGCTTTAAACCATTTCACATTCATTTTTGGCATACCAAATCCATGATTCACAAACACACCCACACATGCATGCTTTAGTGACCATTCCATACTCACGTGTGTTTTCTTAGCCATCCACTAAGTGGAAAATCTTCTTGTGACCCAATGGGAGACACCTTTTATCTAGGATCAGATCCTTTTTTATCCCAATGGTATATGCCCCTTCTTTAGGGTCACATAGAAATCATGAACTCACACCAACAAATTTATGCCAAAACTATTTCAAACCAAACATTACAAGACATTTAAATAAAACCATTATTTTATTGAAAAAATTATAATCAAAACATTTTCTATAAATCCAACAAATCCATATTTTAAATTCAACATTTCAAAATCAAGAAAACAAAGAACTTTTCACAACCAATTTCCACAATTCCTCAAACCATCACTAAAGAGGGTTTCTAACATGCTTTTCACACCAATTTCACAACCAATTAAAATCAATTAATTTTTTTTGAAACTAATACATAATGTTATAATAATTTGAGTCAAGAGTGAAGCCACCTACCTTATGAATTATGATGAAAATGAAGAATGACATGAATTCATCAATAGAACTGGGTTGAATCTCCAAAAACCCACCTTATATCTCATTCCCTAACATCAAAACAACCATATATCATCATGATTAGAATAAAACAACACACACACACACACACACACATATATATATATATATCCCAAAATTACTATATGTATGAATCTAATATAGAGAATAAGAATAGATCTGAGGAAAACTACCAAGAACAGAGACTTACCAAGGAATCTGTCCTTCAACACACTAAGGTTTGCCAATAGATCACTCCCGAATTGAAGGGAAATATCTCCATAGACTTTCTGAGGAAGAAAAAATATGTTAGGGTCAAAATGTAGGAAAAATGAGGGGATTTGAGAAAAAACTGAGTGAGATATAGTTTTTAGGATCTAAAAACTAATTGTGCATGGTTAGTCACATGGTTAAGTAAACTGTACGCTAACCGTGAAAATGCATCTATCCCCAAAATAATGGTTTCTCCAAGGTGTCCGAATGAATTGGAAAAACTGTACAACCACCTAGATCCCACTACCTCACTTTCCACAGTTTCATGTAGTAGTTTCATGGTTTGTACTAACCATTATCAAACCATGAACCTCCAAAAAATCCCAAAACACATGTCAGAAACTCTTCCAAACCCTCCCAAATTTCACCCAAACACTTTACATACTTAAAATAAATAAATAAATAGTTACTTTAATGAAACCAAGGGTGATAAATTATCTCCAAAATTGGACTTTATATCCCTAGAAACTATAAAACCATCACTTTCCTAAAAGAGTTCGGTCCATTGCTCGACCATTTCTGTCTCCCGTTCCCAAGTTTCTTCCTAAATTCGACCATGTTTCCACAAAACCTGCACTAGACTGATGCTTTTACCATGAAATAATTTCTATTTCCTATCCATAATCTGTACTAGAATGTGTGTTAATGAATCATCAAACTCTAGGTCAACGTGATCCCATCAAATCACATGGTCAGGATTCAGCTGATAATTTTACAATTGATATTCATGAAACAAAATAGGTTTTACACAAATAACTTCTATACTCATGACACTAGGATAAAATATGTTAGAAAATTTATATAAAAAATTTTATATAAAACACTTTAAAATATGTTAACAGTTTATATCAAGCCAATAAGTTTCATACCAATTTTTTTTCAAGGAAATCAACCAACAATTCTTTAAAAAATTTGATATTTTTCTTTTTGGAATACCCATTCCATGATTCAAAAACACAACCACACATGCATGATTCAATGATAGTACCATACTCATGAGAGGTTTCTCATCCATCCACTAAGTCATCACTAAGTTTCCAATCTCCCTGTGCCCCAATGGAATACACCCTTTTTCTAGGGTCACATCCCTTGTACCTCAATGGTACACACCCCTTCTTTAAGGTCACATCGAAAGCATGAACTCAGACCAACCCGCGTATGCCAAAACCATTTTAAACCAACCATTACAATACATTTCAATAAAACCACTATTTTATTGTTAACATTACAATAAAACCATTTTCAATAAATAAAACAAATCCACATTTTAAAATCAACATTTTTAAATCAAGACAACAAAGCACTTTGGACAACCAATTTCCAAAATCCCATAAACCACTACTAAAGAGGGTTTCTACCATTCTTTGAACACCAATTTCACAGCCAATTTAATGTAATTAAAGTAATTTTAAAATAATAGTTCAAGTTATAATAAGATTATTTTATAGTGAGGCCACATACCTTGAGAATTATGGGGAAAACAAATAACTACATGAATTCTTCAAAAAAATCGAGTTGAATCTCCAAAAACCCACCTTAGATCTCATTCCCTAACATCAACACATCTATATATCATCATGATTAGAATCAAATATCATATATATATATATATATATATCCTTGAAGTAATATATCTATGATTCTAAGATATGTAATAAGAATAGATCTAAGAAAAAACACCAAGAATAGAGACTTGCTAAGCAATACAGTGTTCAACGCACCAAGGTTTTCCAATGGATCGCCCCCAAATAAAAGGGGAAATTATCCAAAACCTTTGGTAGGAATAAAAACCAAGTTAGGGTCAAAATAGATAAAAATAGGGTATTTGGTAAAAAATCAAGTGAGATTCACTTTTTTAGGATCTAAACACTAACTGTGCATGGTAAGTCACACAATTAAAAAAACTATGTGGAAACCATGAAAATGCCTATGTCCAAAAAATCATGGTTTATACTAGGTAAACACATGGTTTGGAAAAACTACGCACCTAACCATGCACCTACCCAGAACCCACTGCCTCACTTTTGACGGTTTCCTATAGGAGTTTCGTGGTTTGTACTAACTATGCTCAAACCATGCCCTCTAGAAAATCCCCCAAAACTTAGCAAAAGTATTCCCAAAACTCCCAAACATCACCCAAAAACATTAAATAATTAGAATAAATAAATAAAGGTTTAATAATGTTAAAATAGGGGTACTAGAATTTTGGTAGGGTTTGTTTGAGCTAGATGGCTCCAAAGGTGTGGATAAGTGAAGGGAGAAGGTTACCTTTTATAATTATGGTGAGGGGTACCATTAGAATTTCTTAAAATATTAAATTATAATAAATTAATTAAAAATAAAAAATATTCAAAATGGAAATATTATCTAATATAAGGTAGTAGGTGGCTGTAATACCAACAAAAAAAATAGGTTTTTATAGGTTTAAGTAAGGGTTTTAAACCATATCTTTTAATTTAACCCCTCAGTTAACCTATTTTAACCTTAGTCACAGTAACCTCCTTTTCAATCTTAAAGGGTTATAATTTTATATATAAGGTAAAAATTAAATCATAAATTTCCAAGGGATTAAATTTTATACCAAATATTTTCATCCTTTTTCACTTATAAAACTTTTATGATTTTTAAATAAAATAATATATTATTTTGATAAAATATCCTTAATTTAAATTTTAAAAATATTCACAAAATTTGTCATTAAAGATAATAAGACAAAGGATGAATTAAAATATAATCCATTTACACATCACTAATATGTCATATCTATATAAATAATACGTAGAACACTATAAATCACTCAAATTATACTACTTTTAATATTTTTAAAATAATTTATTATATTTTTTATCAATTGAAGAAATACTATATCGGTGTTGCATAGGAATTTAAGATAATTAAATATGTAATAAAAAATAGAAATAAATTTACATCATTAAATTTTTTTATTATTCTCAAAATAGATATTTAGATTCATTTATAACTTGCTTTTGTCCCTATACAGACACATAATAGATATTTAAAAGCATGAGAATGGTATTTTGTATTTTTATTTTCTATAAATATTATATAGGTCATTTTCATAGAAAAGTGTACCTTCAATAATTAAATTTTGAGCCTAAGTTGATAAGGGTTTAATTACCTTCATCTAAAAATAATTAATATAAAAAATGGTGATGTTAACATTTAGTTTTAGCCTAGTTTAACCTAATTTACTATTCATTGAGGTGATAAATTTCACCATAGTTACTATTCACAATGAATAAGAGTAATAGGAGTTTATTTACAAAATTTATACCTCATAATTTTAAACATGGAATTCATTTTTCATAATTCAATTTCTATAATTTTTATAAATTCATTATGAAAATAAGTGCACAAAACATGAAGAAAAGTGTTTTTAGAAAAATACATTTTAAGAAGAAAACTGGATATATATTCTTATCTAATTAAAAGAAAAACTATTATATGAAGGTTAAAACATTTCATTTAATATATAATATATAAATTTAATGAAAATCATCCACAAATAATGATCAATTAAATTTATTAAGATAAAAATACATTGAATGCCTAATTTTTTTTTCAGAAAAAACCTCTCTTTTACTTACAAATTATTTTTATTTTTATTTTTAAGTAATTGATATCCAATTAATGAATTTTATATATATGTAAACCACAAGTTTTCATAATTTAGTTATTCATAGTTGTATCCTACAATCTAAAAACTCGGTGATTACCATCACATTAAATAATGTTTTAATATTATATTGTGGTTGGTTTAAACTTGGTGTTGCATGTAATGAAAGATATCAAAGAAATAAAATTTATTTGAAAAAAATATTTCATAAAATCTCAGGGTGTCACATTCTCCCCACCTAATTTAATAAATTTTGTCCTATCAATTTGAACTTGTCTTCAGTAAATAAGGGTTTTATTTTTTAAAAATCCATTATTGAATCATATAAAGGGTTGATAAAACTTCCACTTCAGAAGAAGGAAATAAAAATTTAAATGTCATATAGAAAAATAGATAACTAGGTTTCAAAATAGAAGAAAATTATCAGGAAGTGAAAATAGGGACATGGAAGAAAAACATGATGTTCATATAATGGTGGAGAGTGAAAAAGAACATTGATCAAAAGAAGGTTAATGATTATAATAAAGTTAATGACCACAAAACCATAAATCGATGAGGTGTGAAAAGACCATCAATTCATTGTAATTGAAGGTAATAGGAAAACATTTTCATTTCAAGATCATTTTCCTATAGTTGAGGAATTCCTTTACCATCTAGACTAAGAAAATAAGGAAATATACTTAATTGTAGATTAGATTTTTCTCCTTTAATAAATTTCCACCATAATCTAAACTATTGTCCCAAACGATGAGTATTCGATATGAACTTTTCATGCTTCAAGAACTAAAATAAACTTATAATGGATCCATAAAATATATCAATGTAATCCTCCAATCATTAAGAATTAATCAAAACTAATAAAATGGTTAAAATAAGGTATGATAATTCCCAAAATGAATAAACCTTCATATGAAGAAATACAACATTAATCTCCAAAGACTTAATTTCTTCAATAATATCAACATTAAATAATGTTTTAATATTGAAGCCTATATCACACCCTTCATCTTACATCTTCAAAAATTTAATTTAATTTTTCCCAAACAATATTTCATATTAAATCACTTGTTAAACTTAAGGGTTATATATACCTCAACCCAATGAAAATATCCCAAAACATAATTAATCACCATGATAAATCACTATATAATCTTTTAATGTAGTGAACTTCACAAAAATACCATGAATCTAAATCTAGATACTAACCTAAAAGTTAATCCTTAACTTGATAATAAGTATCTCCAAACATATCACCTTGTCAATGAATCAATTTTTAATCGTCAATATTATCTATATCCCACTATCCAATAGACTATAATTAACTTAACATTAAATAATATGCTAACCCAAAGGGTTATTTAAATATCAATAGAGTTTTCTTCCTAAAAACTGGTAAAAGATTTAAATCACCCCAAAATTCATCACTAAAAAACATCAAAAGGGGTATCGATTCATTTGAACTTATAATCGACTTTGAACATATAAATACATGATGGTATCTATAACTCTTAAGTTAACCCCACATGAGAACATATATACTTCCATAAATTAACACAATCCTTATACCTCATAAAAAACTATTCAATATATTCCATAAATCCAAAAATAAAATAAAATTCATAAAAAATGACATAAATCACTTTTCTATCAAATTAATAACCAATTTCATGATCAATAATACTATCCCATTTACTTAATAAATGTCAATTATCTATTTATACCAACTAAAAATTATCACCTTTCCACTAAATAACTTTTCTTGGTTACTAGAATCATCCAATATAGGTTTTCAAATCCTCAAAGAATTTTTTTTGGAACAATAATTAGATGTTTCATGATTCTTATATCTGAAATATCATTGATATAATAATTATAAAACATAATTCTTGAATCCCAATATATAAACACTTTAATAATTTTACTTAAATGATTGGTATAACATAAGTTCTTACTTGGGGTAGGAGTTAACCCTTGGATTTGGTAATTGGCTTAGATAAATACCATATTCCCCAAACACAATACATTAAGTTCCTCTACAATTAATTTCCCTATATGTAACAACCCAGGTACTTATAATATAATTTCTTTTCATCCTGGAATTAAATAGTCAAATTCTTTATAAATGAATAATTAAATAAATAGTGTTTATAGAAATTAAGGAATTTATATTGATGGAATAATAACTTGAACTTAGGAATAACAACATGACCATTAGGAATAGTAATATATCCAATAGAATAGTAACCTCAGATAATAAATTATAAAAAATTTATCCATCTTATAAGTGAAAATATGATATATTTATATCATTGAACAAGTAAATAATTTTTTTGAAAACTATAAATTAAGTTTTGGAATTTTGTAAGTAATAAATATTTAATTGAAAATTTATAATTAGATTAATTATTTAAAGTAAAATATATTTTCATAAATATACTCACGAATTAATATTTTATTTTATTATGATTATAATATAATTTTATGAGACATTAATTAATTTTTCAAACTGTTATAAATTGAGTTATAGTTTTAAAACTAGTATTTTTCGAACAAATTATGATTTTAATTAAAAATTAAATTTATCATATTTAAAAAATTATTTTCATAAAATAGAGTTAATTTTTTAATTCTAAACATCATAAAATGGTTAGAGGGATTTTTTTTAGATTTTTATAAAATACTTGATTTTTTGGTGAATAGTGAAATATGATAATTTACGAAATAAGCTAAATAAATAAACTATTGAGTCATGAATGATGTTATGATGAGGTAATCACCCTTGGTTCGAACTCACATGCACTAATTACTATATTTAGTCACAATAACCAACACCATTGCTTATCTTGATCAAAATAATAAAATTATGATTAAAATAATAGAGCCCCCCTCTTCTCCACTATAAATACCACCCATCACCCCCTCTTCTCCTCACACCTATAATTCTTTGAGACTTGTCCAAATTATGACCAATAATCTTCTCAAGTCTCTCCCTAATGTCCAAGACCTATGGGTCTCACCAAAAGGCCAAAACCAATGGCCTTAAGGAGGTTCTCAAGGAAGATAATTCAAGAGGAGGGATGGACATGTTTAAAGTAAGAAAAACCTAAGGTTATCAAGATGGGTAAGAGAAAGAAGGAATTCATGATGAATGTTATGAATATTTTTTAAAGAAATCATGTTTTATTTTTAATGTTTTATATTTTGGAAAAAAATTGATACAATTTTAGTAATATCCTCTTTATATGGATGTGGTATGTTATGTATGTATTATGTCCTAATATTCTAAAACTCTAAACCTAAATAGATAATCAATGTGAAATAAAGTAATATATTGAATAAAATTCAAGATTATATAATTTTTTGAGTCTAGTTCCCTATAGTTGGTATCAAAGGATTGTTTAGATAACCTTAGGGGTTAGGATGATGTTAATAGAATACCATAAATGTTTTTTTACTTTATGGTTAATTTGAAATGATATAGCATTTAAAGTTTACCATGTTTCTTCAACTAAGATATGTCTATTCAGAATGGTTTTACATAGAAGAAATAGGGAAGATAAATTAGGAAGGCACCGAGAGGCTGAAATCAGTTGGAATCTATAGCCTGGAATGGTGGGAATTGGAACCGAGCGGTTTTTGATAGTAATGGATCAGTTGAATTAGGTGATAAATGGTGGTGGTATTCATGCTAGAGATAAACATGATCTAACATGAAAGAACATGTATTTTATAGAGCATTTCGTGAGGCAACATGCCCCATCATTTAGTATATCATCTGAACCGATGGTAGTCCATGGATGGATTAATGCTATGAAAAAGATATTTGATGTCATGGGATGCTCAGAGCACCAAAAGGAAACCCTAGAAATTTATCATTTTGAAGGTAAAGCTGATCAATGGTGGTATATGGTTAATAATACCAAGGAAAAATATGATCTTGATACTTTGGAATGGGATTATATTAAGAGTCTTTTTATGGAAAAATATTTTCCTAAAACTATTCAACTCAAAATAGTGAAAAAATTATTGGAACTGAAGCAGAAAGATGACGATTCTATGGTATTTTATGAAGTAAATTTTATGATAATGTATAGGTATGTAAAAATTTTACTCAGGACTTTTATATTAATATTAATAGTTTTTTATCTGGTTTAAAACCAATTTTTATAGATATCTTTGGCTTAATGAGAGTTTAAAAGCTATGAGAAACCTATTTATTGTGATGAAAAAGATGAGATGGAGTTTGATGACATGTATGTGCCTCGTAATGACAAGAATAAGAAGTGGTTAGGTTGGCATGCTTTGGGGAATAATTCATCAAATAAATTTAGAGGTAAGAAAATAAATTTCCATTCTTGTGAAAAGTATGGTAAAAAGAATCCTATAGAATGTCTTGTAAACTATAGGAAATGATACCAATGTGGAAAGTTTGGGAACATGTATCATGAGTGAAAGTAAAATTATCATAAAAACTACAAGAAGCTGATGATGAGATGCTTTAACTATAAAGAATTGGGTCATTTTTCTAATGTGTGTCCAAATCTAGTCACTCTGGCAGGAAATCAGTAAGATTGGAAGCAGAGGGGTGTGGAAAAATCCTTTGCATCTACTTTAGCAGATGATGAGCCATAAAAAAAAGTGTTATCAGGTACATTTCATGTTTTTATCAAATATTCTAATGTGTTGTTTGATTTAGTGTCTACACATTCCTTAATTTTTAATAAATTTTCTACTAAATTGGAAATTCCCCCACATAAAATGAATCCAAAACTCATGGTAAAAACACTTTTAGGAAATATTAAGGAAAAAAAGGAATTATAATAATATATCTATCATGGTAGGTGGAAAGAGTTTTTCTGAAAACCTTGTTGCATTTCATCTAGTAGAGTTTGATATTATTCTGGGTATGGGTTGGATTTCTTTTTTATCATGCTAAGATAAATTATAGATCAAAAGAAGTTATTTTTCAGAAAGAGTTTCCGTTTGTGTATAATAATGAACCCATACCATTGATAACATATCATGACTCTGAGAAACTATTACAAGATGAAAATGAAATTTGCCTTGCATATATTGTTGAAAACATGGTAACTGTTCAAATTAATGATATGTCAGTGGTAAATGAGTATCTTGATGTTTTACCTAATGATTTTTCCAGTTTTGTTCCTAATATAGAGGTTGAGTTTACTATTGAGTTAGTTCCTAATGCTAATCCAATTTCTAAAACCCCTTATCGAATAGATCAAATGGAACTTTTAGATTTGAAAAAGAAGCTGCAAGAATTATTAGATAGAGGATTCATCTGACCTAGAACTTCATCATAGGGTGCTCCCAGCTTGTTTGTTAAAAAGAAATATGATTCAATGAGACTTTGCATTGATTATAGAGACTTGAATAAAATCAATGTTAATAAAAAGTATCCTTTGCCTCATATTTATGATTTGTTTGATTAGATCCAGGGAGTAAAATATTTTGTGAAGGATGAACTGAGGTCAGGGTACTGTCAGTTGAAAGTAAAAGAAGTATACATTTTGATGACCACGTTTCGTACTAGATATATGCATTATGAATTTACAGTTATTCCATTTGGGTTAACCAATGATGATTTTGTATTCATGGATCTTATGAATAGAATATTTCATAAGTTCTTGGATAATGTTTTGGTTGTGTTTATTGATGACATTATGGTATATTATAAATGTAAAGAGGATCATGAAATACATCTAAGGGTTGTTTTGAAAACCTTAAAAGAAAATAAGTTGTATGAAAAATTTAGCAAGTGTGAATTTTGTTTGCAATAAATTTATTTCCTTGGTCAAATTGTTTCTAAAGATTCATCACTATTGATCCTACTTAAAAAAATTTATTGGAGAATGGCCAAGACCCAAAAATATAACCGAGATTCATAGTTTCCTTGGTTTGGAAGGATATTACCAGAGGGTTTTTGAAATCTTTTCACGGTTATCTATCCCACTAACCAAGTTAACTCACAAATTTGTTAAGTTCATCTAGAAAAAAGAATGTGATGTTTGTTTTTAGGAATTGAAAATAATATTGGTGAATTCTCCAGTTCTGACCCTTCCTTCCAGAAATAGTGAATTTTTTATCTATAGTGATGCTTCATTGAAGGGGCTTGGTAGTGTCCTAATGCAGAATGATCAGGTAATTTCTTATGACTCATTTTAGTTGAAACCTCATGAGTTAAATTACACTACACATGATTTGGAATTATCTACTATTGTTTTTACATTAAAAATTTAGAGGAATCATTTATATAGAGTAAAATGTGAAATATATATTGACCATAAAAGTTTGAAGTATTTATTTACTCAGAAGGAATTGAATATGAGACAAAGAAGATGGATGGAACTAATCAATGATTATGATTGCATGATTCATTACCATCCTAAGAAGTAAAACAAAGTGGTTTATGCTTTTGGTCAGAAAATTAATGCTACAGTAACCATGTTATGTTTTGAACATGACCCCTTGGTTAATGATTTCATAAATTTTGGTTTGGAAGTTGTTGGTGTATGAAATTATTCTATTTTGTTTTAGGTTTTAGTCTAGTAGTATATATTAGATAGGATAAATCATGCTTAGAAGGAAGAATGTGAGTTGCAGAAAAAGGTATAATTTGTTTAAAAGGGTAATTTTCCTGAGTTTAACATTGATAAAGATTGTGTTTTTAGGTTTGGGAAGAGAATACGTGTTCCTTTTGATTCATAGTTGAAGAAATAATTGTTATGTGAAGCTAATAGTTCTCCATTTTCAATTCATCCTGGATGTATAAAGATGTATAAAGACCTTCGAGAGTATTACTGGTGGGATGGAATGAAAATATATATTTCTTATTTTACCAGGAAATATTTAACTTGTCAACTGGATAAAGTAGACTGGTAGTTACATAAGGGGATGCTTCAGCCTTTTCCAGTACCAGAGTGGAAATGGGAAAATATATTCATGGACTTTATGGTGGGACTACTAAATAATTCTTGAAGTAACAATGAAATTTGAGTTATTGTTGCCTGACTAACTAAATCTTTTCATTTCCTTCCTATTCGAGATACTATATATTTAGATTAGCTTTCTCATTTGTAATTTAAAGAGATTATCAAGTTCCAGGGAGTTCCTCTCTATATTTTATCTAACCGTGATCCCAAGTTCACTTCTAACTTTTTTAAATTAATTAGTAAGTTGTTGGGAACATAATTAAATTTTAGCACAACCTTTCATCCTCAATCTGATGGAAAGACTGAGAAAAAAATTTAGACATTGGAGGATATGTTTTTAGATTTTTCAATGGATTACCAGGGATGTTTGGATCAATATCATTATTTAGTTGAGTTTTCTTATAATAATATTTTTCATTCCATATACAGATGACACCATTTGAGGCATTATATGGGAAGTGCTATTGAACTCCAACATTTTGGGATGAAGTTGGGGAAAGTAAGTTGATGGGACTAGAATTGGTAGAGGAAGTGGCAGAGAAAGTTATGTTGATTCAGTAACACATGAGGATAGCTCAGAGCAGGTAGAAAAGTTATGCATATAATAAGTGGAAAGACCTTTTATTCGAGGTAGGTGATCATGTTTTCCTTAAAATCTCTCCTTGTAAAAGTGTTATGTGTTTTGGTAAGAAAGGAAAGATAAGTACACAATTTATCAAACCTTTTGAAATCCTAGATAAAGTTAGTCTATTTTTCTACCAAGTATATTTTCCTCAAATTTTATCTCAGGTACATAATGTTTTTCATGTTTTGATGATGAGAAAGTATATGCTATATCCATCTCATGTTTTGAGACAAGAAGTAGTTCAGTTGGAAGAGACAATTTCTTATGAAGAGAAACCTATTCAAATTGTTGATCACAGAGAGAAATTATTGCAGAATAAGGTAATTAACTAGGTTAAGGTTTTTTTAGAGAAACCACATGGTTGGAGAAGCAACATGATAATATAAAAATGCTATGAGGGAAAGTTATCCTCACTTGTTTAATAAGTGATTAAAAACTAAGAGGATGTAATTTACAAAAGGTGGGGAGAATGTTACAACCCTGGTACTTATAAAATAATATCTTCTTATTCTATAATTAAATAGTAAAATTATTTATAAATGTATAATGAAATAAATGGTGTTTATAGAAATTAATAAATTTATACTGATAGAATAATAACTTGACCTTAGGAATAGAAACATGACCATTAGGAATAGTAATCTAGACAATAGAATAGTAACCACACCTAATAAATTATAAATAATATTTATCTATCATATAAGTAAAAATATTATATATTTATATCATTGAACAAGTAAATATTTTTTTTGGAAAATTAAAAATTAAGTGTTGGATTTTTTGCAAGTAATAAATATTTAATTATAATTTTATAATTATTTTAATGATTTAAAATAAAATATATTTACATTAAATAGATTCATTAATTAATATTTTATTATATTATTTTTATAAGATAATTTTATGAGACCTTAATTAATTTTTCAAACTATTATAAAATCAGTTCTAGTTTTAAAATCGGTATTTTTTGAATAAATTATGATTTTAATTAAATATTAAATTTATTATATTTAAAAAATTATTTTCATAAAATAGAGTTCATTTTTGAATTAGACACGTCAAAAAATGGTTAGGGTGAATTTTTTATATTTTTTTGAAATACTTGAATTTTTTGTGAATAGTAAAATACGACAATTTACGAAATAAGCTAAATACAAGAATTATGGAGTCATGAATGTAGTTGGGGTTTGGATTATTGGTAAGCACCCTGTAATCCTACCCGAAAAATGGGGGTTCAAAACCCATTGGGCATAGGTTGTTGTAGAAGTACTGTAGCGGAGGCGGGAACTGTAGCGGTGACGGACACTGTAGCGGTGATGGAAACTATAGCGGTGCTGGGCACTATAGCGGTGGTGGGAATTATATCACTGGAAGGCACTGTAGTGGTGGTAGACACTTTATTAGGAGGTTACTGTAGTAGTACTATTCATATAATGGGCCTTGGGACAAAAAATTTGGGCCTACGGGCTATATAATCGGATACATTCCCACGAGGCCTTCGGGCTATGTAATGGGTATCCCTCAACCCATTAAAAAGAAGTATTTTCTTTGCTTTAAATAATAAAATGATGCTTCAGACCCAACCTTTTTATTGAGTTATGAATGATATTCTGCTGAGGTAAGCACCCTTGGTTCGAACTCACATGCACTAATTACTATATTTAGTCAAAAAAACCAACACTATTACTTATATTGAGAAAAATAATAAAATAATGATTAAAATAATGGATACTCTACTCCTTCAATATAAATACCACCCCTCACCCCCAATTCTCCTCACACCTCTAAATCTTTGATCCTTGTCCAAATTCTTCCCAATCCTCTTCCCAAGGTTCTTCCCCATGTCCAAGACCTACTGGTCTCACCAAAAGACCAAAACCAAGGGCCTTAAGGTGGTTCTCAAGGAAAATAATTCAAGAGGAGGTTTGGACACATTTAAAGTAAAACAAACCCAATTTTATAAGGATGGGTAAGAAAAATAAGGAAGTCATGATGAATGTTATGATTATTTGTCAAAGAAATCATTTTTTATTTTAATGTTTTATATTTTGGGAAAAAGTGGATACAATTTTAGTAGTATCCTCTTTGTTTGAATGTGGTATGTTATGTATGTATTATGTCCTAATATTTTAAAAATCTAAACTTGAAAATATTTTCAATGTGAAAGAAAGTAAGATCTTGACTAAAATTCAAGATTATGTAATGTTTTTAAGGCTGGGTCCTTATACAATAACATTTATTTCAACATATAAAATATCTTCCCCTTCCTTTGTGTAATTTTACTAGGTGTATCATTCCACATTTATGACATTATGGAAATTGAAACTTCTTTCCTCTATGGTATCCACCACCCAAGATTTCAGTGGACTCTATCCTTCTCTTCTTTTGTGAGTTTGAGAGTTGGTTAAGGTAAAGGTTGTTAATCAAATATTATGATAAATGATTGTGCATAATCATAATATCTTTCACCCTAGATAACATCCCATTTAGTTACCCATAATCATCAGATTTTCCATTATATTCACTATTAACTCAACTCATCCTAGTTCTATCTATTGAATAAAATAAAAAACTATGGGGTGATAAACAATAGTCATCATGAAAAATAATTTATAGAATGTATAAATCATGAAAATTTTTTATGATACCTTAGGTTTAACCTAATCCATTCATGGCCATCATCTATTTGAATCCTTCATAATTCTTGGTGAATTAACCCAAGTTTATCCCCCAGGAGTGTTAAACCAGGTGCACAGTAAGGGCACACTCACTGTACACCAAAATGATGGTCGAGGTATACCTAATCAACTCTTTTCAGGGTTAATATCCCTAGATACATCTGTTCCAAAACCACATACACTTATAGTACTCATACTGGGATGTATTTCTAGGAAACCAACATAATATCTTCCTCACAAAAACATTAGTTTGTTATCCTATACTTAGACTTATCTCCTGAGGTTTCTCATTAACATTTTTCTTATCCTAATCTCCAAATATTAACTAAAACCTACTTTGATACCAACTATAATGACCCATCCTTTTCATACATAAATATTACATCCTTTTATATGAATATACAATACATAACATTACGAACCATTTAATAACCATAAAGTTTTAGTGTCTTTGGAGACAATACACAATATTCTTATTTCATGAAAGATCTTCAATACCCCCTCAAAAATATCCCCACATAGAACTATTTTTAGACATACCCTACATAAAACCTTTCTTCATAACTTGGAGAAAGGAAACATAAGAAAAGGTGATCTCTGGTGTCCATTAAGGTTAAAAAATGGAGATATCAATGGTTACTTAAGAATATCATGAGTGTAGGGGTATAATAACATGATCTCAACATTTTAAAACCTTACCCTTCTTATTATAGATCATAATCTTGAGTCATGGAATAAATCTTGGTAGTTCATAAAAAATGAATCATATGTAAATCAAAGAACATTATCCATGAGAGTATAACATAGAATTATGAATGTGGCACAAACATAATCTTATAATATTTTGAACATGTATAAAGAGATACAATTCCACTTCTTATGTTAAGGAAAATAAAACAGGCCCTCAAATAAAATTATGGACATGAAACCAGGTCCATACATAATCCTATAGACATGAAATTTTAGTCCAAACATAAACTTATGGACATGAAAACCAGGTCCATGCATAATATTATGGACCTGAAAACCTATTCCTCACAGAAAATTATGAACATGAAATTGGGTTCATGAATAACGTATTTATCTCATGAGTTATCCATCTTTATCCATTGCATTGGAGGGATATGTAATTCTTGGACCACTAATCATATAAATAAAATCATATAGATGTGTTACACAAGATCATAAAACATTCATCATATCATAACCCATAAAAATAAACAGATTTCATAAGCATTTCATCATTTTTTAACCCATGGAAAAGAAACGGGTTTCATAAACATTTAATAAATTCATCGTATCATAACACATAAAAAATGAATATATTTCATTAACATATTTTCATCATAATAATAAACCATCTAGAGAATAAATAATTATGGTAACATTGGATCATATCCTCTGTAAATATTAGGAAATTTCAAAGGATTCCATCTTAGATATAAAATTCTTTAAAAATATCACTTGGAATATTTCTTGAGGAAAATACACTCTTCACTTTGAAATAAATATTTTGAATTTAAAAATTTCCCAAATATTAAAGAAAACATTTTATTTGAAAATAAACTTGGAAAATTATAAAGTAATATTCAAATAGTTGTGTGTTTATGATGAAAATAAATTATTTTTATTCCATTTATGTTAAAATAAAGATTCCTTTCACATTTTCTTTAAAAAAAATCAAAAGTACCCCATTCAGATAACAAAAAGAAGGTTATTTTTAAACCATTTTGTAAAAATTAAAACATGGGTAAAAATTAATTTAAAAAATCATTATATAATATTAAAAATATTCTTGAAAATATTTTTAGAAAATATGGACATTGAAGATAAATTATTTTCAGCCAAAGAGATAAATAAAGTTAGTTTTCCTTAAAAATGTTATTTCGGTCTGTTGAGTGCTTAAAGAGATTAAAATTTGAGTAAAAAAATTATTATATATAAATAAATATAGTATAATAAAATTCATTTAATTATTTATAGATATATCACGAAATTACATCATCAAAAACTTAATTATAAACAATCTCAATAAACAATAAGATTGTAATATAAAACCCTTACCGCTTTGATAACATTTGGATCCTAATCCCCACGAAATAATAAATTCAAATGAAACTTTAAATATCATTATAATATTTATAATAATTATATAAAATTTAAAAGGTAAGTGTATGCATCTTATAAAGTAAGATAGGTTCATGATATAACATATGTCCAAAAGAAGATAAATTGAGACGATAAACCCTTAACTTGAGTTCCTATTACTCTAGAATCACTATAAACTCACGTATAATCAATTTAAATTTATTATAATTTTATAATAGAATCATTTATATACTTATAATATCATATATTATCCCTTTATAACATTTCAACTCCCTTTTATCAATAATTCCTTATAAATATTGTCTTTCTCGGGTGTCAACTATTTCGTTTATCAGTTCAGTAGTTCCCATACTTGTACTTTGATCATGGTTCCATCATCTAAAAAATGTTAATAATGATATTAATATAATAAATATTCATTATATATATATTTATAGTTATATACATCCATAAAATTTGTAGATAGAAAAATGAGTTACATCGTTCATGGAGAGAGTAGGTCTTACGTACGTAGGAACATTGTTTTCACTTTCTGACAGATGGAATGAAAGAAAGTTAAATAAAAATTAAAATTTATAGAATCATTATTATATCATATATATCATACTTATTCATTAAATACATTCTTATGAAAATATAAGTAGAATGAAAATGAAAAAAAATAACATCACTTCGTGGAGGTGGTAGTCCACAAGTACGCACAAGCAACATTATCATTTTCCAACAGATTGGAAGGTAAGAAGGTAAATATGATATTATAATTAAATAAATATAATTATTTCATAAATATCATATATAAATAATAAATCCATGATAATACCCATCTATAAAATACGGTGATGAAAAATGAATAGTATCGCTTTGTAGAGCCGGTAAGTTCTACGTACGTACGAGTAATATTTTTACTTCCAATTTGATAGGAAAAGGGGTGGATAATGGTGTTTTAATAATGATAATAAAATTACAGTATATTTATGACACATAATTTATATTTTATTATAAATAAAATATATTTATAGGTGGTAAAATAAGAAGTAAAAAAATAAAGTATTCGATTAAGGAAACTACCCATTATTTGAAATAACTCCTTTAAATATCCTCTTAAGAATCCAAGGGTTGGTATTTTAGGAAGAAAATCACCTATAGAGTGTGTAAAAGGATTTTGGAGAGGTATTTTGGTACGTTTCTATTGATATAGATGACTGAAAATGTGCAGATAAGTGAAAGGAGGTGGTGCCTTTTAATAATTGAGGTGAGGGGTACTTTTGGAATTTCTTAAAAGATTAAGTTATAATAAAGTCATTATCAATATAAATGAATCCAAATGGACATATATTAGAATATAAGGTATTATTTGGTTTTAATACCATCAACTAATAGAATTTGGATAGGTTTAAGTGTTTTTCTAAACCTTATCTTTTGGTTTAACCACTTAGTTATCCCATTTTAACCTTAGATGCAATAACATCGTTTTCACTCTTAAAGGGTTATAATTTTACATATAAGTTGAAAATTGAATCATAAATTGAAAAGGAATGATATTTTTTATCAAATATTATCTTATTTTTCATCTTAGAAGTTTTTATGTTTTTTTAAATAATAATAAAAATATTATTTTGATAAAATATCATTAATGTCAATTTTGACACGTCTTTAAATTTGAAATTTAAGAAAAAAAGAAAAAGTTAAAATTAAAATCTAATACATTTACACCTAACTAATATTTCATATCCATATATAAATTTTTTTAACACTATAAATCACTCAAATTATATTACTTTTATTATTTGAAAAATCATTTATATTATTTTTTATTAATTGAAGAAATACTATATTGGCATTAGGTAAGCATTTAAGGTAATTAAATAATTACTAAAAAATAGAAATAAATTTAGATTATGAAATAAATTTTATTATTCTCAAAATAGACATTTATATTCATGTGTAACTTACTTTTTTTCCTATGTGGACACATGATAGATATTTAAAAGCAAGAGAGTGGAATTTTGTATTTTTCATTAATTTACATATTATATAGGTAATTTTAATGGATAAGTGTCCCTTAAACAATTACATTTAGAGAATAAGTTGATAAAGGTTGAATTAAATTCATCCAATAATAATTAATATGAAAAATGGTGACCTTAATATTTAGTTTTATCGAGTTTAACACAATTTACCCTTTACTGAGGTGATAAATTTTACCTCAGTTACTAACCATAATGCCTAATAATAAAAGGGTCCTATTTATAAAATTTGGAACTCATGATACCAAATATGAAATCAATTTTTCACAATTAAATTTCTATAAGTGAAATAAATTCATTTTAAAAATAAGTATGCAAAAAGTTATGGAAACCATTCTTAGAAAGATACATTTTTAAGCATAAAAATGGATATATATTATCATCTCATTCCTAGAAAAAAAATATTAAATGAATGTTAAAATATTTTATTTAATAAATTATTTATAAATTTAATTAAAATGTTTCACAAGTAATGATCAATTTAATTTATTAATATTAAAACACATTACACACATAAAAATTGTTTTTAGAGAAAACATCTATTTTACTGACAAAAGATTTTGATTTTAAATTTTAAGTAATTCATAACTAATTAATTAATTATATACACATGTAAACCATAATTTTTTCATAATTTAATTAGTTCTATTCATACCTACCAATCCAATAGCTAGGTGATAACCATCACATTAAATAATATTTTAATAGTATGTCATAGTTTGTTTAATTTTGATGTTACGTGTAATGAAAGATATAAAATAAATCAAATTTATTTGAATGTTATTTCATAAAATCTCAGTATGTTATAGATTTCATGATTCTTAGTTTTGATGTGACCTTTAACATGGACTATAGGACCAGTTATCAAGAACACATAGACTACTATTAGAGATGAGTATCATTTACTATGCTTAAGGGGGAGAAGTTTATGGTGATTAATGTATGAGATATTGGAGTAAAAATAATGGGACCAGACGTTAGATATATTAGAGATATTATGGAATAATTAGTAGGATTGTCTCTTGCAGTAGAGCCAATATTATCTCCCTCTTTCTTTCCTCTAGTGTTGGAACTATATTAGGGTGTTTTTTAAGACTATTTATCAACAATTCCTCATGATAGAGGGATTGAATTCGATATTGAAATTTTGACACAAGTTCAATCTATATTGATTCTTCTATATCATATGGTATTAGTTGAGTTAAAGTAACTTAATATAAAACTTGAGGATTTGGAGGAGAAGGGTTTTATCAGACCAATCACATCTATTTTGGGTTCTCTAGTGTTGTTCAAAAAGAAGAAAAACAATAGTCTTTGGTTATGTGTAGACTACAGAAACCTAAAATATATAGCTGTGAAGAATAGATACTTGTTTCTGAGGATTGATGACTTTTTTGATCAATTATGAGAAGCTTTGTGGTTCTCCAAGATTTTATTATGATCATGATACCACTAGCTTTGGGTCTGAGAGGAGGGTATTCCTAATCCAATGTTTAGGAGTATATACAGACTGTATGAGTATCTTTTCATGTATTTTGGGTTGAAAATTGCACCAGTAGTGTTCATGGATATCATGAATAAGATCTTACATCTATATCTGGACTCCTTTGTTGTGGTGTTTATTTATTATATCCTCATATACTCACAAACCTCAAAGATACACGCTTGACACCCGAATGATGTGTTGAGTTAACTTCTAGAACATCTTCTCTATGCCAAGCTCTAAAAGTGTCACTTATAGATAAAGGATGTATTGTTTATTGGGAATGTGATAATTGAGATAGTAATTTCTATGGAACCAAAGAAGGTAAAGGCTATAATGTTTTTGGAATTCCCTAAAAATGAGTTCAGGATTAGAAGATTCCTTGGTTTAGAGGGGTATTATAGATAGTTTATATAGGAATTATCCCTTTTTTCAGCACCTATGATTGGTATTACTAAGAAGGTAATGAATTTTGAGTGGAAAGAACAGTATGAAGCGACATCCTAGAGTTGAAGATAAGATTGAAAATTGCTTCAATTCTAATATTTACAAATCCTAGGATTAGATATGCAATTTACTGTGATGTCTCAGGTGTTGATTTAGGATCTGTATTGATATAGAGGGTTTGGGTAGTGGATTATGTGTCTCATTAGCTATTACCCCATCAGTGGAACTACCCTATGTATGACTTGGAGTTTTTAACTGGGGTCTATGATCTTGAGTTTTGACTCCATTATCAATTTTATAAGAGATTTTCCATATACATGAACCTTAAGAGAATAAAATACATCTTATTTCAGTGAGATTTGAATCTCTAATATAGGAATTGGTTGGATTATCTAAAAAACTGTGACTTGGATATGAATTATACTACAAGGAAAGGTAATATTGTTATAGATTCTCTTAGTAGGAAAACACATGATCTTAGAGAGAGACCTTTAAAGGATGAATGATAGTTGATGATATTGTTTTCTGAATGGTTGGTGGATGAATTTGAGGACTGATGAGTGATGAAAAGTTCTCCATTTGATATCAAATTGACATTCATGGTACTGGTAAATTTTATTTAGGAATCAAATCCTGAATTCTTAGTGATACGATAATGGTTGGAAGGGAGAGACCTAGTTCCAGGATGGTCGATGGACAATGATAGTGTAATATATATACATATGAGAGTTTTGGTTTCTATATTTATGAGTGAAGAGATGATGAGGGAATCCCATTCCACTCAATGGGTAGTGCACCCAGGTGCGATGAATATATATTTAGATATTAGGTAACACTTCTGGTGGACAAGAATGAAGAGAGACATCATGGGTTTTGCCTATCATTGGATGGATTGTCAAAGTATCAAGGAAAAGAACACACGACCAATAGGAATACTTAAAAACTTTTCTATGCCTGTATGAAAATGGGATGAGGTGATGATGAACTTAATTATGGGGTTTCCTAGGACCCCAAGAAGTTGATATTCTATTTGGGTAATAGGTGATAATATGATAAAAGTGTCACACTTCTTACTGATTCAAGAGACTCAATCTATTGATGAGTTGAAAAGATTTATATATGGAAGATTGTATGATTTCATGGAATTCCTTCCAGTATCATATCAAATAGAGAAATATTTTTTTTATTGTAGCTTTGATAGGGTTTGTAGAATGGTTTAGGGAATCAGTTAAAACTGAGTATGACGTATCATCTACAGACCGATGGATAGTTAGATAGGTTGATATAGATCTAGGAAGATATTATTTGGAATGTATACTATACTTCAGTGGATCATGGTATGATCATATATTCTTTGTGGAGTTCACATTCAATAATAGTTTCTAGGATTCAATTTAGATGGGACCTTTTGAGGCTCTTTACGGATGATCATGTCACTCACCACTGTGTTGGAATAAGGTTGGAGAGGTAGCTATTTTTGGGATGATTATAGTACAAGAGACCTCCTATAGGGTTAAATTAATTAGGAATTGGTTGGTTAGTACATAGAGTAGACAACTAACATATGATGGTTGGAGTAGACAACCTTTGGAGTCTACTATGGGTGACCATGTTTTCTTGTAGGAGTCACCTTGGTTAGGGAATCACTAATTACAGAGGAAAGGGAAACTGTAAACATAGTTTATGGGAACATTTGAGACTACTGAGTGTATCATAGAATTTTCTTACTAACTAGAAATTGCTATATGATATCGAGGTATAAATAATGTGTTTCACATATCTCTTATTTATAGGTATGAGACCAATCCTATTCATATGATTTAATGCGAGGACTTTGAGTTGGAACCAAATGAATTATTATAGAGTACCTAGTGAAAATTATAGATTGGAGTGAAAAAGTGTTGATGGGAAATATTTTAACACTTGTTCGATTCTTATGGTAGCATGGATAGATCTAAGAGGAGATGTGAGAGCATGATTATAATGTTTATCCTCAATAGCCCAAGTTGTTCGAGCAAGACCGCTAGAGTCACTTTTCATGGATGAAAAGTCATTAAAGGGAAATATTTGTATCACCCTTAAATTTTAAGGAATTACATAGGGTTAGTTCTAGAGGATAAATAGAGAAGTTGATTTGATTTTTTAGGTGGAATTGGATTGTTCGTTGTGGTGGATTTTTAACACCATGGAGGTTGTAGCTAGCGTATGGAGTGTTATCTATGACATGAAGACTTAGAAGATGTATTTTTATAAATTATACCAATTTAGGGGTCATGACATCATGGAGATATGCTATAAAATAACCTTATTCTTAGATTTCTAATTATACAGTGTGGTGGTTCCCCTATGACACGGTCTCTTATCCAGGTTTACAGGATATTATCATGGACTACATCATGGTTCTTGGATGCAGTATTAACCAAAAAATTTATGGTGTTGTCCCTTAACTTGTTTCATAGTTTTTTTCAATTTTAGTCCCCTTTGTACCATGGTGTAGGGCTGGAACCATGGTGTTATGTTTCCCAATTCCCCTATAAATTTATAATACCCCTAAAACCCAGCCTTCTCCAAGCATTTCCTCTCATTTTATGTATGAATTTAGTTATTCTTCAATGTCACTTATATCCCCCAAACTCTGGGATTCATCCCCAAGTTTGGAGGATATAATCTTAGTGATTATAGTAAATTTACTCTCCCACTATACCTTATTTTACTTCCTTATATTTGGATTAATCACATATCTAAGACTATTTCACTGTATCCTTCATGAATCTTCTTCTAGAATCTTTTTTGTAATGATTTGGTATTATTTATAGGATCCTTGATGTGCGGGCTTGATCCAATTGGTGTGCGGGCTTGATTTGGGTACTTAATATTGGAAAATATTGATATTGAAATAAAAAAACTTGATGTAGGAAGTTCATTACTATTTAGATCCCTTATATAAAGTTGTTTCTTAATAATGGATGAATGTGTTTGCATGTGTAGCATGTGAGACCCATGTTTGATATTGATCACATGTGTGTGTGTTTAGCCTGTGAGACCCATGTTTGATGTTAATAACATGTGTGTGTATACATATACTAATACTCATGATTTATACATTATGTTGTGCCTATATGTGTTATGACTTATTGTGTGTGAATGTATAGCCTTTAGAGATTTTTTTTCTGAAAAAAAAATGAAATGTGGACCATCATGGCTTGGTTATCCCTTAAAGGAAGATAATGTGTGACATGTAATGATAATGATGATGAAAATATACACAAGGTGGTGGCACAATGACCTTGAGACTTAACCTGAGGTAGTAGTGGGATATGAAAACCATGTGGCTTGGCCAAAAGTAGAGATAGGGTGCAATGGATTTATGGCATGACCCATGATAGGTATGGGGATTGAAGACCTTGTGGCTTAACCCGAGGCCAGTTGTACTTTTGATTTATTAGAGATATATGTGATGTCCTTGTGGATGATCCTAGTTTTCAAATTTTATTACGATTTCCTTATGACATGGAAATGAAGTTGTAACATCCCACCCATTTTCATTGGATTGAGAAGGTAGAAGGGAATTACCTAGAATTAAGAGACATCCCTAAGATGCCAAAGGCTATAAATAAATACCAATGGATTCATTAACAGTTGGGGGATGATTTTTCATTTGAATATAAAATAACCAATAGACATTCCATAACCAAATAACCACTAGATAATGAATTAAATAAAAAAATGATAATAATACCATTTATCTAAAAAATAAACTAAAAAATAGTTCCACATCATAAAAATAAAAAAACACTAAAGTAAATCATGTAAGATGACAAAAAAACTCAATTTTAACCACATAACTCCAAGATAAAACATGATCCATTCTCTACTTCATAAAACAACCCATGTATCACTAGGCACCACTAGAGAAGTGTGATACTTTACCTTTTCTCATGTATCGATACAAAATATTTCCAAAGAAGGGGTGAATAAGAAAACTTATTAGGTTTTCCATGAATAAATTCCCTACTCACACTACTAGGATAGAACAATTTAAGAAATTTATATAAAATAATTTATATAAAACATTTGGAAAACTGTCCAAGAATTTATCACAAAGACAAACAATTCCACACCAAAGCGGTTTTCTCAAATAAACCAATTTCCAAGGAATGTAACCAAAAAATGATTTAAAACCATATAAAAAGTTCTATTTTTTAATAACCATTCCATTACACATATCCACACATCCAACGATGCATGAAACCTAGACCTCCCTATATTTGCGAGTGGTGAGTAATCCTTTCACTAAGACGTCACTTAATGAACCATTTTGATGGGGGAGAGACCTGACCATTATCCATAACACTAATGATGGGGGATAATCCTAAACTCTATCTATACTAGAGGCACATGAACACACTCAACCATTATTCCAAAAACCAATTCCAAAACAACCATTTCAACCATTTCAATAAAAATGTTCTTTTATTGAAAACCATTCAAACAAACCATTTCAAATCCACTATTCCAATTCATTTAAATAAAAACATGATTTTATTGAAAAAATTTATATTAAACCATTTACCAAAATTCCAGAAAATCCACATTTTAAAATTAACATTTTAAAATCAAGAAACCAACGCACTATCCATAAAAACACCCAATTTCCAAAATTCTCTAAACCATCACCAAAGAAGGGTTCCAACAAGAAATTCACCAAAATTCCAAAAAACAATTTCATTAAAAATAATCAATTTGAAACTAATACTTATAGTTATAATAATATGAGTCAATAGTGAATCCACCTACCTTGGAAAACCTAGCAAAAATGGAAAACATCATGAAAAAGTCCATGGAAATAGGTTGAAACTCAAAAAACCCACCTTATATATTTTCCCCTAAAATAAAAAAAGGAAAATATAATAATATTTGGAATAAAATACCTTAGATATATCCACAATGTATGTATATCTAAGAAACCAAGAGATAGGGAGAAGTAGATCTAAGGAAAACCAAGAAAAACTACCAAGAATAAAGTCTTACCACAAGAATCCGACTTCAATGCACTAAGAGAAGCCTTCAGATCTCCTCCAGATCGATGAGAAAATACTATAATATCTCTGGTAGGATAAAAATTTGAGTTAGGGCCGTTTTGGAGTAAAAAAAGTATTTATAAATGAAAATATGATAGATCCACAATTTAAGGATCTAACTTTTAAATCATGTATGTTTAGTCACATGGTTAGTCAAACTATGCACCATCCACTGCCTCAAGGATGGACCTCTCAGGGTTGGATCACATGGTTTTAAAACCATGCACCAACCATGTAAAAGGATACTATCTAAAAAATGTTTTCTCTTAGGACTCCATATGGTTTGGACAAACCACGTGCCGCCCGTGCGCCTTCCCCTTATCCTTTGTCTCACTATGAATGGTTTCTTGTAGGAGTTTCATAGAATCCTCAAACTGTGAACCCTTATAAAAGCTCCAAAGACATTCCAAACTTTTTATAATCTCTCCCAAAATTCACCCAAACACTTTATATACTTAAAAATCATAAAGAAAGGGTTACTTACTTGAAACTGAGGGAGCTAAATTCTCACCACCATTGGCCTTTCCATCCCTGGAAAGTAGAAAACCATCATTTCCTTGAAATAGTTCCAACCATTTATTTTTTATTTCCTTCCCCCAATCCCAAGTCTCTTCCTGAATTTGACCATGTTTTCACAAAACCCACAATAGATCGATTCTTTTTCCATGTAAAACTTTCTCTTTCTTATCCACAATCCACACTGGTATGTGTACCAATGAAGAATCCAACTCTAGGTCAAAATGATCCCATTGAATTGTATGGTTAGGATCTGGACGATTATTTTTAAACTGAGATACATGAAACACATTATGCATCACACTAAACCTTGGTGTAAATGCCAATAGATATAACACCTCACCAACTCGTTCCATTATCTCAAAAGGGCCTATGTATCGAGGAGATAACTTTACTTTATTTCCAAAATTACAATGTCCAAGCCTTGGAGAGATACTGAAGAATACATGACCACTTACCTAGAATGAAAAAAACCATTTATGATGCTCCACATATGATATATAACGACTTTGAGCTGTTTCTATCTATTTCCTGATCAAATGAATCTTCTCCATTGTCTCTTGAATAAGGCTTATCCCAACCAGTGAATTCTCACCCGTTTCCACCCAACAAAGTAGAGAATGAAAATGACTCATATATAATGCTTCAAAAGGATCCATATATATCAAGACCTAATAATTGTTGCAATACGAGTACTGAACTAATAAAACATGCTCTTCCCATGAGAAACCAAAATCCATTAAACAAGACCATAACATGTCTTCAAATGTCTGTATCATCCTTTCAGATTTCCCATATGTATGAGGATAATAATCCATAATCATTTTCAACCGAGTCCCAAGGTATTTCTGTAAGGATTTCAAGAAATGAGACATAAAACTCAGATATTTTTCTGACACTACCAACACTGGTACACCATGCCTCTTTACCACTTCTCAGATATATATTTTTGAAAATTCCTCTATCGTACGAGATTCATGAATAGGGATGAAATGGGATGACTTTTTGAGTTAATCCAATATCACCCATATGGAATTGTTTTTACGAACCATTCTTGGGAGACTAGTTACAAAATCCATAGCTATCTGCTCCTATTTCAAAAAAAGGTAAATACTACAAAAAACCTACTGGTCACTGATGTTTTTATTTAACTTATTGACAAGTTAATCATCTTGAAACAAACTGAGTCACTTACCTTTTCATACCAACCCACAAAAACTATGCTTTTAACACCTTATGAATATTATATATTCTAGGATGAACAACCCATATTGAATGGTGGTAATCATGAATAAGTTGTTCTTGAAAAGTCATAAGTATGACCATCCAGTTTCTGAACCACAACATTGAACTCCCATCTAGCTTCCATCCCTCAATGGTTTCCCTACCATTGAGTTTTGACCACATAATAATGCAATCTGAATTGGTTTTTTGTGCCTATTTAACTATCTCCACCAAATCAGGAACAAATTAAACTAGAAAGAAAACCATAACTTCACCTTTGTCTTAAAATTCTAAGTGCATGTTTTCTAGGACCAACATAAACTGCCACTCATCAGAAGCTTCTTTTTTTTTCAAATGAGTATATGAATTTTTTCTTAACGCATCCACCACTGAATTTCATTTACCCAATGTATACATCAATTAAAAGAAAAACATTTGGAGATAATCCATCCATATTATTTGTCTCAGATTCAAATCAATTTGTGAAAATATGTTTCAAGCTTTTATGATCCATAAACATAGAAAATTTATCACCAAAGAGGTAATGGTTCTAAGTCTTCAAAGCACGGACTATGTAAACTAGATCCAAATCGTATGTTGGGTAATTATTCTCCTGAAACCATAACTATATTGAGCTATAAGAAAAAACATGATCTCCCTTCATGATAAACCATCCTAAACCTAATCCCAAAGAATCAAAATATTCCACACACCCTTGTCCTGATTCACTAAGTATCAAGATAGGTGCTGATGTAAGAAAAAATTTAAGCTCTTGAAAAGGTTTATGACATTACTCATTCCATTGGAATGTGAAATTATTCCTTTTCAAATCTATCATAGGTTAATGTAGTTGTGAAAAATCACAAACAAAGTATTAATAATAACTAACTAAACCAGGTAAACTCTTTATCTTGAAGACATTATTTGGTTGTTTCTAAGAGATAACAACTTCTATATTTTCTGGATCCACAAAACACCTTTTTAATAGATTACATGACCAAAAAAATGTACATATTATATCCAAAAATTACACTTTGATAATTTGGAATACAACTATTGACCCATAAATATTTCCTACACTATCACCAAGTGTTTCTCATGCTCATAACTTTTCCTTGAATACACCAATATGTCATCCACAATCACCACCACAAAGGAATCTAGATATATTTGAAATATCCAACTCATCAATTCTATAAAGTATATTGGTCAATTATTAAGATCGAAAGGCATTAATAAATATTCATATTAACCATATCTACTTCTAAAAGATGTCTTTATAATATCCTCCTTTTGAACTCGTAATTGGTGATATCCTGATCACAAGTCAATATTAGAGAACCATTGAGATCCCATCAATTGATCGAAAAAATAATCATTGTGTGGAATTGGATACCGATTATTTATCATAACTTGGTTAAGCTTATGAAAATCCCCACATATCCTTAGAGTTCCATCCACCTTTTTGACAAAAAAGACCGGTGCTGCCCACAGAGATGTGCTAAGATGAATGGACCCTTTTCTTTCCAGATCTTCCTACCACACTTTCAATTCACTTAATTCAATTGGTTACATATGGTAATATAAAAGGGAAATATGATTGGTCCTTGGGATAATATAAATCGTAAACTCCACTTCTCTCTTTGGTTGAAACCCTGAGAAATTATTGGAAAAAATATTAGTAAAATGATCAAAAATCACTAGAAAACTGCCATATTTGATCTCTTCCATAGATTCCAAGGTCAAATACACCATCTGGTAGAATATTATTCCAACTATTGGTGACAAAAATCCCATTTCATCTACCTTTACATTATAGTATCCTCAAAATAGATGATCAATGTCATTATTCATCATAAAACTGACTCTTCTTATATAATATATGATGTGAACCTTGAACATCATCAACCAATACATACATAGTATTATATCATAGACTTTAATTTATATCATAGATAAATACCATTTTAGCTCAACTCCATTAAGAGTTATAGAACATTCTTTACACAAAGAGGCTCTACATTCTCTTTTACCAAGAGAAGTTTGCAGTTTTAACATGGTAGGAATCATCTCAAATTTTAAACTCAGTAAATAAATAGCACAAGAAGAAATAAAGGATGAGATGCACTCATATCATATAAATATTGCATACATGTAGAATTAAAAAGAATCATACCTCTCATGGTTTATGGTCTAGACTGATCACAAACAATCACCTGCTCGGATCCATATAATTTCTTACTTGTGACACTTTGTTCCTCATTTCCCTATTGAGATTTCCCTATCTAAGGAGTCATGGTATTTCTGGAATCACCATGTCTATCTCTATTATTCTTATGAGTTTGATTCTTCTACCTTCATCTCGTTGAAGCATATGATGTCTACGACACCTGAGAAGTGTACCAAACACCCGAACTTGGAGCACTATGATAATAGTGTTGAAGATGCCCCATATAGTTGTAGTTATGGAATGATCTAGGTGTTGTTGTACATTATTGCTTCATGTGGTCAAACTAACCACATTGAAAACATTCAATCCATATCTTTGGTTTTGGATGAATATTCACTGATCCATCTATTTGATTCTGAGCCATACTCCCACCTTGGAAATTGGTTTCACTCTTCCACTTACTCCCAGAATTAGAGTTCCTACTATTTCCCATAGGTATCAACATGCTTCCTCTAGTTGTAGATTCTGAGATGTCCCTTTCTACCACTATCACTCTAATAAATGGCTTTGTATAATCCACAATACAGAGCACAACAATCTTGGAGAAAATCTCCTACCTCATCTTCGATTCAAAGATGCATGCCTATAAGGATGCACTAGCAGCAAATTTAGTTTCAAAACACACTAAATTGCTGAATTTATCCGTGTACTCCATAAAATAAAGATTTTACTACTTCAAGCTGAATAATTCCATCATTATTTGAATTCTTAACATGTGAGGATATAATTTCTTGTTAAACAATTCTTAAAAATCCTCCCATGAAAGTCCTTGGTCTAATTTAGCCTGAACAACTAAATCAGACCACTAACATCCAAGATCTTCTAGCATATACATCACTAGATTTAATTTCAGCTTTGATGGAGCATTTAAGAAATCTAAGATATGATTCATCCTATCCATACACACCTCTACCTTATTTCGTTCTAAATCACCCCAAAATATGGGTGGATTCTACTTGTAGAACTAGATAGAGTGATCCACATGCCTTGGTTCATACATCTTATTCCCTCTATACACATCCTGAAAGGCTTGGATGATACTTTGAACCATCAATTGGTTCACCTATGTCTCAAGTGCACCCATATTCTTATCATCTTCCTCTGGTTGGTTTCTACGATGCTTACTAGGTTCCATTTTCTATACAAACAAAAAACACCATATATATCACTCTCTATTAATTGAAGGATTAACATTTCAAATTCTACAACATCATACTATCTGAAAATTGCTTTCCAAAATCAAATTTTTTCATGATCAACCATTTTTGAAAAATTAAACTTTATTTTTAAAATCAAACCATTTTTTAAGTACCACAACAAATCTCTTTTCAAAATCATACATTTGAAATAAATTTCAACATTTTTCAAAAATCAACACATTGCACCAAATCATTACTCAAAATGAAATATGCACTCCTACTGGGAAGTCATTTCTATAATTAATGTCATGCTCGTCTCATTGGCTAAAACCATGAAAATGAGATTCAAGATCCTATAAGTGTATCCAAAACACTTATATACCCAAATCATTTGTAACTTTAAGTTTGGAATAAAAATGTTTGATAAATATTTTTATGATATACCTTTCATGTCATGATGATCCTACTCCTTTATATAAACCCAACCTAATGAATAGACCAAAATTAATATCAACTCCAAGACCAAGAGAACTGAAGAGCACTTGTTATATAGTGACCGAACAAACTGATACCACTTATCATCCAAGGAAATTTGGAAGGACCAAGAATGATACCACTTGTAATATCCCACCCCTCCTTGTTGTCTTGATAAGGAAGAAGGAATTTACTTGGCTATAAGAGACATCCCCAAGATGCCAAAGGATAGAAATAAATTTCCAGTCCTTCATTAACAAATGGGGGGTGATTTTCCATTTGAATATAAAACAACCAACTAGACATTACATAACCAAATAAACACTACATGATGCATGATATAAATAAAATACAACAATACCATTTATATAAAAACCAAACTACAAAAGAGTGCCACAATAGAAAACTACGAAACAACAAAGTAAACAATGGAAGACGACCAAAAAACTCAATGAAAACCACATAACTCCAAACTCCCACATGCTCCATTCCCAACTCCACGAAACAACCCAAGTATCACTATTAACAACTAGAGAAGTGTGATCCATTAACTTTTACCATGTCTCGATACAAAAAATCTACAAAATTACCAAAGTTCCAAAGTAGGGGTGAGTACGAAAACTCATTAGGTTTTCCCCGAATGACTTCCCTACTCACGCCACTAGGATAGAATAAGTTATCACATTTATATAAAATAATTTATATACAACATTTGTAAAATGTTCAAAAATTTATCACAAAGCCAAAAATTACATACCAAAGTAGTTTTATAAAATAAACCAATTTCCAAGGAAAGTAACCAAACAATGATTTAAAAAACATTTCATAATATCCATTTTAGAATAAACATTCCATTCCATATATCCACACATCCAACCATGTGTGAAACTTGGACCTCCCTATACTTACAAGTTACAAGTTATCATTTCACTAATATGTCACTTAATGAACCATTTTTATGGTGGAGATATTTGTCCCTTATCCATCCCACTAATGATGAGAGAGACTCCTTACCCTTATCCATACCTAATTCGCATGATGACACACAACTATTATGCCAAAAAACAATTCCAAAACAACCATTTCAACCATTTCAATAAAACTGTTATTTTATTGAAAACCTTTCAAAAAAACCATTTCAAATAAACCATTCCAATTAATTTTAATAAAATCATACTTTTATTGAAAATATTTAGATTAAACCATTAAACAAAATTCCAGTAAATACACATTTTAAAATCAACATTTTAAAATCAAGATACCAAAGCACTTTTCATAAAAATTCCACAATTCTCTAAACCATCACCAATGAGGGTTTCCAAAAATAAATTAACCAAAAATTCACTACCAATTTCAATCAAAACAATAAATTTGAAACTAATCCTTCATGTTCTAATAAGAGGATTCAAGATTGAATCCACCTACCTTGGAAAACATGGTGAAAACAGAAAAAGGCACAAAAACATCAATGGAAACGGGTTGAAACACAAAAAACCCACCTTAGATCTCTTATACTAATATAAAAAAATATAAATATAATCATATTTGGAATAAAATACCTTATATATATCCATAAAGGATTTATATCTAAGAAACCTATAGATATGGAGTAGTAGATCTAAGGAAAACCAAGAAAAACTACCAGGAACAAAGTCTTACCACAATAATCTGGCTTTAACACCCCAAGATAAGCCTTAATATCACCCCCAAATCAATGGGAGAATATTTTAATACATTTGGAAGGATAAAATATCAATTTAGGTTCGTTTTTGGGAAAAAAATAAGGCAGCTAGAAGTGAAAACGTGTTAGATAAACAATTTAAGAATCTAACTTTTAGATTATGCATGGTTAGTCACATGATTAGGAAAAACTTGTGCAAACCGTGCACCAACCACTACATCAAGGATGAACCATGCACGATTATCTCACATGGTTAGAAAAACACATGCTAATCATGAAAAGTACCACTGTCTAAAAAATCACAGTTTCTCCTAGGTTTCCATATGATTTGTGATATGGAATAACCACCATTTTAAATGCCATGGAGTGGTGGAGTATCCACTCTCTCAAGCATTAGGGTTTCAACCAAGGCTTCTCTCCCTTCCCTTGTCCAGCCTCGGTCGGCTAGGCATCGATGTCCCCTTCCTCGGTGATCCTCAGTGGCTCGGTTGTCGTAATCGTCTCATCTCGGCGGAAGAAGGCTTTAGTCTGGTGGGCAGAGGTGTCTTGGTGGTGGATTAGGGCTTGGTGGTTGCGGGTGAAGGCTTCGGTCCTGAGTGGCTCCACGTCGGTCCCGGTATGGCTTGGAGTGGGGAGGATCTTTGATGGTTTTGTTTTCCCTGTTTTTTTGTAGTTTTTTGTGTGATGCTTTGCTGGAGTTATTGCGTTGGATTCATCTTCAGTGTGCCCTTCTGCATCGCCGGTTCCTCTTTCTATCCATGGATCATTTGTTGAGGAATATGTTGAGGGTTCTTCTATGGTAGGGATGTTTCCGGCTCCAACCGAGAGAGGCGTTGTAGGAATTGATGTGCTCAGATCCCTTCAATGGAGACTTTCCCTCGAGGTGATGTCGGTTCTCCTAGTCCTAGGTGACGGAGACCTGAATTCTTTCTCCTTGGACCATCTTCTTCATCGGGTTGCTATGGATGCAGATGGAGGAGTTCGTGGTTGTAGTGGGGTGCTTCCAGTTTTAGTTCTGGCACTTGGGATCTATGATGTTGATGGCTTGCTTGTTCAAGCTCATGAAGTGGACGGTTCGATTTTGGTTTTGAAGACAGTGGAGGGTGTTTGTGTAGCTTGGGGGCTGTTTTCTCCTGGCCAGCTTATGATGAGGTTGATTTCCGGCATGTTGTGATGATGGTTGTCCTATGAGGCGGTAGGTTTAAGGAGGTGACAATTGTCTCTTTGTTGAAAATTGAAAAAGGTGATGTGTCATGGTGCATTTTGTGAGGCGGTAATGATGGACCTACATTTGAATTTTGAATGAGGTTTTGTTTTGAATGTTTTTGGAGGGTTGTTGATGGCTATGGTTGATATTTTGACGTTTGAAATCTATTATGAGTTTTGGATTTTCTGTAGGTTCCCACTTTTCCTTAAAGTGGTTTCTTCAATAAAATAAAAAAATGGATTGTGGTGCCATATGATTTGGACAAATTGTACACCACATGTGCACCTTCCCCTTATCCTTTATCTCACACTGCATGATTTTTGGTAGAGTTTCATAGTTTCCCCAAATTTTGCACCAACCATAAACCCTTATAAAATCCCACAAAACATTAAAAAATTCTTCAAAACCCTCCCAAACTTCCCCCAAACACTTTATATATGTAAAAATCATAAAGAAAGGGTTACTTACTTGAAACCAGGGGTTTTCCAGAAGTAGATATGGTTAGGGTTTGTGGTAGCTTGGTTTTCACATGAATGATTAATATATTATTGATTATTACTCACTTTCACGTTCATATATTACCATGGAATACACCTCTTATTCACATGAACTTATGTTAAGAATGTATTGGTGGTGTCATATTGAGTTTATACTAACACCATGAATTTTCATATCCATGTGTATGTTGACTTTATGATCAGGGATCAAGGAAAGGTAAAAGTCCCAACAACACATAGCTAAGGAGATGAAGGTTTGTGTTCAGAGGTAGTACCCTGATAGAATTTGGAGTGTTTCCGCAATGCCTTTATTTACTTTCTTTCTATTTGGTTATACCATTGTTTGACCTACCACTTTGGGGATAATTATTTTATTAATTTTAATGACTTGAGTTAAATTCCATTTCATCTATTATAACATTTTTATTACCTTATCCCACTATAAATTTTTAGGTTATTATATTTATTTGTTATTATTTAGATGTATTTCCATTAATACTGAGCGTATAGTCTCCCCATTATATTGTTTGGACCATCATTTCTAGTCAGAAACCTCTTGTATATGAGGAGGAGAAAATGAGGTCATGCAACTTACTATCCTAGATTGTTTGATTAAAGTTGGGGCACTATAAACCCCAAGGTTACCAATATTATCTAACTTACTTTATCTAAATCAATCAACCCTTTATCCCATAAATCCACCCTTATATCATCATCAAGAACATATTAACCCTGTAATTTATCCATCCTTATTCATGTGTTCTTCAATAGTTATCTCAAAAAATATTAACATGTCATAAAGTCAATTTTCAGGGTTTTTGGTACCATGTTACATACATTTAAAAACATTTAAAACCAAACATCTAAATATAATCCATATACATTTCATATAATCCTTATAACTTTTGAACACACCAAAATATCATTAATAAACACAACTATATCATATTTCTTGAAACCCTATTAATAACCACTTTAATAATCTAACTACCTCCATGAACCAATAATTATTGACCTATTCCATAATACTTCCTTCATATAACCAAAAATATGAATCATATCCTAAAATTTATCAATATTAATATAATCATGTTCCCTAAATTTAACATAAGAAAAATAATTCATACCTTTTATACATTAACTAAACTCTTTATTTTTAATTGGTAGTTTATTACTCTATGTCCACATTTTCCACAAATAAAACATCTTTCCATTCATTTGAGATAATCCCATCGGTACATCTTCTAACATTATTGACATGAATTATACGAAATCATATTTACTTAATTATCTTTATCCCCTAAACTTTTATGTGACTATATCCTACTATTCTTTCGTGTGTTTGGAAACTCAACTAGGTTAACATTTTTAATCCTAATTCTTGGTAGTTATATTTTCATAATAACAAGATTTCTCACATAAACTCTTATCCTATTAAGTTTCTCACTAGGAAAATCTCTGTATTGTACATGGAATCCATTTCTAAATTGGTTACTTTAGGCTACTACCTTTACTAAAAAAATGGGGTTAACATGAGTGATGAATAATTAACACCAAAAGAGAATTTTCATAGATAATATAAGAAAAAATCAACCTCAAAATGTCATAGTTTGTAAAAATATCACATTAACTTTATATTGAACCTAAATCACCCTTGATATAATCTATGTTTCTATATGTTGAATTATTTCATACTCCTCATACTAATTCTTTAACATAATAAATCCCTTATAATAGATTTTAAAGGGAATTTGATTATCAAAAACATATCCAATATGAGTGTCTATCCAACTATGTTATCTTAGATCCACTCATCATGAACTAGAGTGAAGATTTAATTGATACTCAACCAACATTTTTCTAGGTGATTACCCATAGGTGAATCTGTTTCATAGCCACATCCACTTTCTATTATCTAGATAGGGTTTTAATTTCTAGAAGAACCGCACAATATCTCCTTTACCAAAACATTGGGATGTTATCATAAACTTAGAATTATCCCTTAGATTTATCACTAGGGTTTTCACTAAATCTAACTTCTCCTATTCCCTAAAAGAGATAAAACAATCCTGAAAAATAACTAAAACCTACTCTGATACTAAATACAGTCCTCTAGACCCACACTCATGGATATAGTGATAAAAACATACTCTTTAAACACTATATTTGATAAATAATAATATGAAGCAAACCAAACATATTTTTATTCTATATAATTTCCATAATTTAAACACCAAATACCACAAATAAAAGTTAATCCCAAGAATTCTAGGTTTAATGTCATTGAGGATAAACTATATAAGAAACTTATTCTAGGATACCTGTTAACATTTATCCATGATTAAGACACACTAGACCCACTTCTAGACTTCTCATAAATTATACTCATCTTTATATCATGAAGAAATGGAAACATAAGAAAGGGGTGAGCACAAATTCTCAGTAAGGGTAAACATAAGTGATAAAAATCAAAGATCACAAGTGATCATTAAATTAAAATTTGGATATATTTAAGGTACATGGAAATAATTTAAAATAATCATACCCAAAAAATAATATATCATAAATCATGAATCATGACATAAGTCCAAATACATAAGCATTTGTCAATAAACATGATCCATGAGAGAATAACATTAGGATAACTTAAAAATGTGGCACAAACATTAGAATAAGGGAACATAACCTTCATGAGTTATACACTTACACCCATGCTTGCAAGAAAATAAATGTTTCTATGTATACATGTCTCATGAGATATGAACTTTTAACCAATGCATTGGAGGGTGATATAAGACCCCACCCATAATTCATCCATACTTATGTGTGCCACTTAAAATAAATCATTCATCATATCATAAAGAACCCATGGTAATAAAATGAGTTTCATTAATCAAATCATAAATAATTTATGAAAAAATATGGGTTTCATATCCTTTTCAAATTGATCCAAATAAAGAAATCATTTATTTTTCCATAAATAAATATAACATGATAAACCCATGGAAAATAAATGGGTATCCAAATATATTTAGTAAATTTCTAAGTACTTCCCTTCAATTAAGATGATGAGGTATATGGTATTTACACTATATATATTAAAGGTATACATTTTATTAAATAATCTAACCAATCAATCGGCATATGAAATCTAGGTGAACACCCTTCAATCAATGGAAGGAAATATAAAATGTTCATATAGGAAAGGTATTGGAAGAAGAACCATATTTATACATAGTTTTTGTTTAATAAATCCAAAATTAGTAATGGATTTTCATGAGTGTAATGACAAAAAATAGTATAAGATAATTTATAGGGTAATTTATAAAAATTAAAATTTTAAGAATTAAAACCATTTTTGTGATAAAGAGGAAAATGAAAGAGAAACCATAAAATATTTTTTTCGGAAAGGTTTTTAACTTTGTCATAAAATAAGAAGTTAATTGTAATTTTCAATACTTTTTTTTAAAAGGTGATTTGAAATTTTTTTTAAAAATTTATTTTTTTTTAAAAACCTCAACAATGGAGCCTTGAAAAAAATGAATAAATATTAACATGAGGAAATGTGGAGTGAAAGATAAATCAAATGATCTTGGAAGGAAAAACACTTTAATATTTTAAAATATCTTTTTTGAAACCCAAACCATAAAAAGGGATAAGAAAAATTCCTTTAAAAAAGGAAATATGATATCTGAAGGTTACACGAGATAAAAATTAATTGGATATCTATATATAAAGGTTAAAATTTGTAGGAAAGGAAAATGTGGTCAATGAGGGAATCTGTCATTAAATAGGATGATAATTATTCTAAATAATGATATAATTTTTGAAAGAGAACTTTATAAATTAAATTATTTGAATTAAGAAGTAATTTTAGCCAAGATATAAAAGAAACGTATATTGAAATAAATCCTTAGGGTGGAAGAAACCAATCTTAGAAGAAATAAGTTTAAGAAGAATCATTTTAACTCAACAAAGGGAATTGAGTTAACAAAAAACCCTTTTCTATAATGGAAATGTAAGAATCAAAAGAACACTATAGGGTTACTATGAAATAGAAATTAAAATATCATGAAATAAAAGATATTTTATGGAAATAGTGTAGTGGATATACCATATAAAATAAACAGTGGTTCACAATATAAAAAAAGTCTCATGAAATTGGAAATAGAGAAAAATAACCCTTACATCTTCGTTATCATTCAAATTGAAAAATCATGAAGAGTAGAACATGATATGGATTTCTAAATAACATATATTACATGAAAAAATATGATAAAATAAATACATGTCCAATATATATACCACAAAAAGAAACAAGTGGAGAATATGCATTATATTTTAATAAAGAAAAACTAAGATACCAAAATCCTTACCTTGAGTCTAGATTCATTCTCTGTGTGTGTCTAAAATCCTGAATAATAAAATTAATATAACTAAAAATTTATTAATAAAATTTTACCAATATATTTTATCTTTAATAGTCTATTTATTATCTTATTTTATCTATTTATTAAATATTTTTTTCTTATGGTAATTACTTGAGGTGGTTTAGTCGATTTTTATGATACTATTTCAGTACATTGAACATGGTCAAAAGTGTTGTAAAATAGCTTTAAAATGTCAATAATTATATAATTGTTTGTTTTTTATTATTCTATTAGAACAAAATTTATACATTTTCTTAGATTCTCCCAAAATGGATTTAAATTATGAAAAGTACCTCGATAAGTTTATTTAAGGTGGTTAAGTTTACCATTACCATTTATCCTTAATATAACTTATTTAATATCCAATATTATCTTTATATAATATTAATATTATCATAAATATCATTTTTATTAAATAAAATTTTAAAATCTGCCATGTTAGGTAGCAATGGTTAACAAAATATGTCATTACATGTAGGTGGTAGTCCACACTTGCATAGATGGAACTTTCATTTTCCATATAACAAAAGGTGTTAGAAAAATAAAATAATTATCCTTTATTAATGTTAATAATTTTATAAATATTATATATTTTAGTTAAATAACTCTTTTTAATCAGCCATGAATGACTGTTGTGAAAAAAATAGAACACACCATTCATGGAGTCGGTAATCTACATTTACACATTATAACATCTTCATTTTTCATATGGTATTTGTGGAAGGAAAAAAATTGATAATATATTTGTATAATAACATTTAATTATATTAATAATACTTATGTAATCATAATTCCATGGATATATAATATTCTAGGGGGTATATTAATAAAATAAAAAAGATAGCTAAATGGAGAACATTACCTATTCCTTTGGATGTTCTCCCTTGGGTAACACCTTAAGGCACATTAGCTTGGTCTTTTGGAAATACCATGGATCCTAGTACATGGGGAGAGAGTTTAGGAGATAATAGGGTAGAGTTTTGGTAGAGATAATTTTTTTTAAAGGGTGAATAAATTTGGTGAAAGTGATCCACTTTTATAAGTAAAGAAAACGACACTTTTGAAAATACCCATTAAGTTTTCAATGATGGCATGACACTATTCAAGGGTTAGTGTCTCCAAAAGTGGGAAATAATGAATTTAGAGGTGATATAAGGTTGATAAAGACTCTACTAATCATTTTTACACATGTTTCAAAAATTAAGTTCATTTTATATAATTCAAGTTCTAAAATTTATAAATTTATTTTTTAAATAAAAATAAAAAATAAAAATAAAAACATTTTTTTATAAAAAAATGAAAATTTTAAACATAAAGTATTATTAATATTATTTCAAATAAATTTTTAATTTAATAAATGTTAATATATTATTTCATATATGTAATAACCATGAATATTATCAATGAAATTCCCCTTCTTATAATTATTTCATGTAGTATAAAGCACATACATCACATAGAGACCACAATAAAAAAATTATTATCATAAATGAATAATTATAAATTTGTTAGAAAAAAATAAACAATAATTCCAAATATTATAATAGGATAATAAATAGAAAATAATATAATAAGAATAGAAAAATATGGATATGTTCGATCCACTAGAATGAACAAACTCAGGAACAAAGCTGTAGAAATAAAACATAATAAAATATTAATTTAAAATATGAATGTATATATAACCTTGGGAGAAAATATAAGTGATTGAATAATGTAATAAGAGGCATTTATAGGAAGTAGTAAACCCTTATGACCGTTAGAAATTTGACCATTGAAATAGTAACTTGACCATTGTAATAGTAATATAACCATTAGGAATAGTAATATGGACATTAGAATTGTAACTCCAACTATGAAAGTATAAATAAAATTTAGGTACATTATAAATTAAAATATTATATATTTATACCAGGTAATAAGTAAATAAACTTTCTAAAAATGATATATTAAGTGTTGGTATTTTTGTGAAACATAATTGTTTATTTACAATTTTATAATCAATATAATGATTTTTAAGATTTTTTTTTCATAAAATAGATTCATAAATTAATATTTTGTTTTATTATAATCATAAGGCAATTTTATGAGACCTTAATTAATTTTTCAAAGTGTCATAAAATCAGTTATAATATTATATTCATTATTTTTAGAATAAATGAGGCTTTTGATTAAAAGTTAATTTTCTCATATTTAGAAAATTATTTTCATAAAATTAAATCCATTTTTGAAATATTCGCATAAAAAAATGGATAGGGTGATTTTTTTGGATTTTTCTAAAATAGTTGAATTTTTGGTGAATAGTGAAATATGGTAATTTACGGTATTTAACATTATTAGTAAATAAATGAAATTTTGAGTCATGGTTGAGTCATGGATGATGTAAGTTAAAATTATATAAAACTAAAATTCTCTATTTACTATATTTACTCATGGTAATCAACACTATTGATAGTCTTGAGCCAAAATAACAAACAAATGAATAAAATAATGTAATCACCCCTATCCCCCCTTTAAATACCAACCCTCACCACCCCTTCTCCTCACACCTCATAAGACTTGTATATTTTATAAATTATACCCAATTACCTTCCCAAGCCTCTTCCCCATGTCCAATAGCTTCTTTTCTGAACAAAATACCAAACCCAAGTTTCTTAAGGAGGTTCTCAAGGCGACGATATTCAAGAGGTAAAATCCTGCTCCTTTCTCTTTTAAATTATTTCTTTATTATACCTTATCCTCACCTACCATATCCAAAACAGCATGATAAATCCAATATAACATATATACTATAATTTTATTATGTTAATTGAATATCCATAATCAAATCTTTTCTCTTCCCCTTTTATCTTAAAAGAGAAAACATCGTTTGTGACATATCGATTCACCACATTTGTGGATGATAATTTTTTAATTTCCATTAACACCTTCAAGGATAGTCATAAAACCCTTATAATGGTTAAAAAATATTTTAAAATGTCTATAATAACTTTTTTCATATTCTATAACTAATATATAGGCTTAATATTAAATAATACAACAAACTAGTTCGTGATGATCAAAAAATCGTCAAAATAAACTAAACATTTATCATTAACATTTTATCAAATGAATCATCCTTATATTAGAAAAAATGATATATTTGGACCATTTAAAATTATTAATTTATATTAATACCATTTTATTCCACTTTTTTATGTTTTCATTCTATTTTACAAGAACTCCCATAATTATACCCAAGGGAACCGACCATAAAACCATAGAACTAACGCTTCGAGAACAATGAAATTAGACATTATAACTCATCTAAATATCCATAAATAATCTTAATAAAATTACAATAAATCAAATATATGTTTAAGAGGTTACGAATTAAATTACTAATGAATCTAATTTTATTATCCAGGATGTTAGGTACAAGTGAAAACAACATTCAAACATAAGGTAAGGGATCTCTCAAAAATTTCAAATTACCTTTGGGTTATGCTTTCTATCTCTTTACCCCAATGTATTTCTTCATACTTATTATATATTTCTTCAAAATTATGTGTATATGTTCTACACACACATGAACACACATATATATAGTTCAATTCATCCTTATTTGATGGATAAATACATGTTTTAAGAGGCTCCCTTCTCAATTCCTCCCAATAAGAAAGTCTAATTAAAGGGAACTTCTCTATTTCTTACCCATTTTCAAGTACACTCCATAAAATTTTTAATACACGATTATTTTTATAAAATAACTCATTTTATCATGTAAAAATATCATAGCTCATCTCTTGTTTTATACAAATAATTATGCATTTGTCCTCTTTAAATACTCTTTAATATTTTCCCTTAAACCACACTAAAGAGCCTCATTTATAAAATTTCTTATGCACACTTCTCAATGTAATCACTTCAGTTGGACAAAATTATTCATGATATATTATTATTTTTATTTTATGATCATCTAGTAATGATTTAATCCTTCCTTTCATGAAAACTATTTTGATACACCCTTTTGTTAGACATGTTGACATGATTACTATACCCATTTCTTTAAATGGGTAACCCAATGTTTATTACTTATGTTTTATTCTTTATATGGAACACATGTACATGGAAATGTTATGATGGGTGAACCCAGATATTTATCTAATTCATTGGGTAATGTTTAGTCTCATGGGACATCATTTATGGGACCAGTGAGTAAACCATTTCTACTATGGGACTTTTTCCACCATGTGATATGGTATTTGTAGTTAGACTCAACTCATGTTTATGTCATGTTATATGTTGTTTCCACATTCCTATGTTTCCATGATTACATGACCCCATATTCTATATGTTATGAATCCATATGTTTATTCACGTGCCATTTCTTTTTATGTCATCATGCTATGCCTTCTAACCCATGTGCTATGCATTATTCCTATGTTTATTCCCTTATTAGACTTTCTAGATCATCCCTTTTGTCTATGTATTCCCCAGGTTATCCTATGTAGATGTAGGAGCTCAAATTAAGTCAATAGATCTTAATAGAAGATTAATATAAAGATGTTTTATTCTATTTCCATGTTTTCAATTTTATGTACCTAGTCTTCCAAAGAGACAAGACTTTACAATCCTTGGTTTGTATTTGATGGTTAATTATGATTAAAATCATATAATAATTTGTATAAAAGTCTAGGGTCACTATATTTTGTATTAGAGAATGGTATTGTTTTATTTTATATTAGTTGAAAAATTTAGTAAGAACCTTATGGATAATTCTATCACCATGGATAACCTAGATTGAAACATAGGGAATCAAAAGTTAGGATATACTTTCCATTTAAAAGTTTATCCTTATATGTTAATAATTTCCTTTTTATATGGTCATTAGTTAATTATTAAATCCCCTATTTATATTTTTATTTTTATAGTTAATGGAGGGAAATAGGAGAAACCTTTCTAACAACCAATGTGATAGTAAATGTTATTATTTACCTAATGAGATTAAAAACCTGATGGTAATGAGAGATCTGAACTTCTTGACAGTATTAGATCCAGTTATGAATAATAACTTAAATTATGTGTAATTTATTCCTTATCCTAAGAAAGAGAAAGTTGTGGTGGAATACTTTATGCAACAAAGGACTCATTTCTTTAGTGGATATTATGATCCCATCATCATAGAATAATGGATTAAATCCATTGAAAAGATATTCCCTATCCTCTAATGCTTAGAAGAAGAGAAAGTTGTGCTGGAAGTCTATCATTTTGATGGAGAAGCTGATCAGTGGTGGGAACTGATAAAAAACACGAATTATAAAGAGGAAATTGATTCCATGAAATGGAAAGGATTAAATAAAATATTTTCAATAAATATTTTCCTAAAACTCTATGTATTAATATGGAGAGGGAGTTACTCATTTTGAAGCAAAAGGAAGATGAATCTATCAGGGTGAATGAGGCAAAGTTTACAAGGATTTCATGATATGCCTATAGATTTTTTATGAACACTAAAATAAAGTTGGATCACTTCTTTAGTGGATTAAATATGATTCTATGAATATCCTTAGAAATTCAAGACTTTGATAGTTATGAGGAGTTTTCTATTGTTCCCTTAAGGTTAAAATGGAGACCAGAGACTCTCAATGGTCTCATGGGATTAGAGATAAAAATAGAAAAATGTAATTTAATATGGGAGGATAAATAGATAAATACCATGATGGAAAGAAAACCCAACATACCACATGTCAAAAGCGTGGGAAGAAGCACCCTGGGAACTATCTAAAGGGAACCAAGAGATGCTTCAAATGTAGAAGATATGGGCATTCGACTAATTATTTCTAAAGGGATATGAAGAATCCCTTAAATACAGAAGTAGAAAGGAAGGTTCAGATCAATACTCATCCTATAGTGTAGTGTTACATATTCAAGGAACATGGGAATTATTCTATCTAATACCCTAATAAAAATGCTGTTAGATTCAATCAACAAAAATAGCTTACAATGTAGCATGGAAAGGTATATTCTATCATCACTAATAAGGTGGATCCCAACAATTATGTGGTGATAGGTACATTGGTTATTCATTCAAGAATAGAGAATTTACTATTTTATTATGGTTCTATGAATTCTTTCATATCTTTAAAGATTAGTAGAACTATTCAAACCCCACCTCAAAATATGAAGGTTGAGTTATCTATAAGAACAAAAAATGGAGAAATTACTACATCCAAAGTATATAACTCCTCCTCGATTAATGTTTTTGGATTGAACCTATCAACAAAACTCATCTTACTTCCTTTGGTGGATTTTTATGATATATTGGGCATGTATTGGTTATCTTTAGACAAATAAAACATCAACTTTCAAGAAAGGGTGATCACTATTAACACCCTGAGGCATCCCCTAATTCTGTAAAAGTGTATGGAAGAGAATGAATATCCTTCAGTCTTCTAATCTCAATTTTGGATATTATTTCCTTATGAGAAAGTATATCTAGGTCAATTTATTAAGAAAAAGGGTAGGATCATGCTCGAAGACATTCCCATTGTGAGGGACTACACTGATGTGTTACCTTAGGATTTTTCTTGTCTTCCTCCGGATCAAGAGGATGAGTTCTCAATTGAATTTATTCTTGGATCTATGACTATATCAAATAATCCTTATAGAATGGACACCATTGAGTTAGAGGAACTGAATAAGTAGTTATAGGAGAATATGTACAAGGGTTTTATATGCCTAAGTGCTTTACCATGGGGTGTACCAATCCTCTTTGTCAAGAACAAGGATGGATCAATGTGACTCTACATTGATTATCATGAACTTACAAAAATAATGATAAATAACAAGTATCATATATCATAGATAGATGACTTGTTCGATCAAATATGTAAGGAAAAGTATTTATCTAAGGCGGAACATCAATTAGGATATCACCAATTAAAGGTGAAGAAGGAAGATATTATGAATACTTCCTTTTGAACAAGGTGTGAAAATTATGAGTTCATAGTAATTCCATTAGGACTCACTAATTCTACAATTTTTTTCATAGAATTAATGAATAGAGTCTTTATATATGACCCCAAAAAATTTATGGTAGTATTTATAGATGATATTCTTATATACTCCAAGAGAAAGGAGGAATACAAGGAGTATTTTAACACCGTCATAAAGACTTTGTGAAGGGAGAAACTATATGAAAATTATAATAAATGTGAGTTCTAGATGTAGGAAGTATCATTCTTGGTGAATTTTATCACCAATAATGGAATATATATAGACCCTTCCAAGATAAAGGTAATTTAAGAGTGGCATGGGAAAACATATGTAATAGAGATCCTTAGTTTCCTTAAACTAGCTGGGTATTATTGATAATTTATGAATAACTTATAAAAATTATCAAACCCATTAACCATGATGACTTGGAATGGAGTAATGTTTTTTTGGACTAGTTAATGTGAATACTACTTTAAAGAGTTTAAAAAAGGATTATCAATGCACCAGTACATACACTAGAGACAAGGGTAGAACTATTTATGGTATACAATGATGCTTAAAAGAATGGATTAAGATGTGTACTAATGAAAAATGATAAAATAATAACATATTCCTCAAGTAAGTTGAAAGTTTATAAGGAAACATATCCTACACAAGATTTGGAGTTGGCGATTGTGATCTTCACATTGAAAATTTGGTAGCAATATCTCTATGAGGAGAAGTGTGAGATGTATAATGAACAAAAGAACATAAAATATATATTCACATTGAAGTAGGTTAATATGTTCTAGTGAATATGGTTATATATCATTAATTATTATGAATTCTCAATCTACTAACATCCAGGAAAAGAAAATAATGTGGCAGATTCCCTAAGTAGAAAGGATCCTACAACTTTATCAATGATGATAATTTTAAAGGATCCAACCTTCTTAGACTTTAAAAGGATGTAAATGAGAATTATAAGGGAAGTAACATAATCATTCCTTTCTCAAATTATTTATCATCCATCCATTATAAAGAAGATGAAATGTGCTCAAATAAATGATGTAGAAATTCATAAAAAGGTGGAAGCTATAAGAAAGGGTAAATCCTCAGAGTACAAAATTGATGAGTAATGAGTTGTATGTTTTGGGTCATTAATATGTATAACATTAGATCCATTGATAGAGAAATAGATTCTAAATTATTCACATATATCAACCTTCTTTATCCACCCAGGGAGCACAAAGATGTATCAAGATCTCCGAAAGCACTATTGGTGGGACAATATGAAGAAGGAGATCACTGGATATACATAAAAATGATTAGTTTGTTAGCAAGTGAAGGATGAAAGTTAACAATATAAGGATATGATGCAACCATTACTCATACCAACATGGAAATGGGGAAACATCACCATGGACTTTGTAACTAGACTTATGAAAACATCCAGAGGAAATAATTTTATACTGGTCATTATGGATCATCTTACAAAGACAACTCACTTTATTTTGATTTGAGAGAACTTATCACTTGACCAACATGAACAAATATACTTTAAAGAAGTTGTGAGTCATCATGGAGTACCATTATCAATTATATTCGATTGATACCTGAGATTTACCTTTATGTTTTGGAAAAGTCTGTAACATGCTCTAAACATTGAGCTCAAATTTGAAATGGATTATCACCCCCAAAATGATGTCCAATCTGAGAGGACTATCCAGAAACTGAAAGTCAAGTTTAGAGCATGCTCAATGGACTTTAAAGGAGTATGATATCAACATATTTTACTGGTTGAGTTATCTTACAGTAATAGTTTCAACTTAAGCATCTAAATGGCCTCATATAAAGCCCTTTATGCGAAAAGATGCAGAACACCTGCATGTTAGGATGAATTTGGTGAAAATAAGTTGCTGGGACCTAAAATGGACAAGTAAATGGAAGAAAAGGTAAAGAAAATTATTTCAAATGCTTTCTTCCAGGTCATGCCCATGTCGTCATTTTCTCGGAATGAATGAGCCACACTATTGCCCCATATTCTCACTTTCCAAAGGTGGGTGACATTCATCACTTCTTTAGTGATGTCTTCTCTTTGATCGTAATGGGATGATGGGATGTTGATTCCTCCTTCCATGGATTCATCCTTGGAACTCATAGCCTAGTCTGGGTCTCCCTTATAGATTAATGTGTTGTTCATGAACCTCATTACTGATGCCATTTATTTGTGGATACAAGTTAATTATGCTGCTTATGTCTAGACATTCCAAGTGGACTATCCTGGGTAGTAACCTTCAGCCGAAAAAGTAGTCATGTTGAGTATCACTAAGCATGTATGGACACTGGAACATTGGAGCACCAGTATTCTTTCTCATAAGAGGTCTTCTCAAGGGTGTGGAAGCCAAAGGAATCCCATGTCGATCACGTGGTATCTTATTCTAGAGGCACGTATTCTGATGTTTTCCTCACCATCCCATGTTTTATACAAGGTATGGCACAGGTTTATCATCTTTTAGAGATGGATCAGACTAATCATAACACTTATGATGGTATATTGTATAGGTACATCCCTAGGAGGGAGCACCTATATGGGTTTACTAGATAGATGGATCCAAATGCACAATGTGAGCGGACCTAGGATGGTGTGTCCCAAAAATGGAAGGTTTCACATCACTAAGGGATATGTCTCAAAAATTGAGGCACCTAGATTTACCATTAGATTGATGGGAATGCCTCTAATGATGAACCCATGTGATGTGTCCCTTAAAGGGAAAGTATGTGTCCGATAGAGGGAAAGATTTCACACCATGAAGGCTGATCTGAACACCACTTAGGGTGGATTAATGAGGTGGACCCCATATAAGGGGACACCAAGGTTTACCATTGGGTGGGATTGAACCTCAGCGAGGCTTCCTACATACCCTGTTTAGAAGATAGGGATCAAAACCCGCATAGTTTTAGGGATTTTTCAGGGTTTACACATGGTTAATAACCCTTTGTAAGCAGAGTACTCTTGGTTGGATGAATATGGATTGTGTGTGGATTATGCATGTTTGGATTATTGGGTGATACTAAGAGTAGTAGTGATATGAATGGAATGATATCAATGAAATTTGGCAGCTTAGGTAAGAATCAGAGTGGAAATGGAGGGAGTATTGAAGTGGAATGGAATGGATGAGATGAAAATAGAAATCATCTTTCTATGATTTTCAATGAGATCACAAATAGAAGAAGAGTGGGAAAAATATGACAAAATCATTTATGGAATAATTTAATTTTTTTAGTTTCCTAAGAAAAAACTTTGATAAAACAATTGATTTTTAGTATGATAAAATATATAAAAATAGATATGATAAGGATTTCAAAATGGATGAAAATGTTCAAAATCATTTATATTTTTAGAGTGAAGATGATAGTGTTGGGATTAAACCTCAGGAAGGTTTCCTATGTATCCAAGTTGGCTAGGAATCAAATTCCATGTATTTATAAAGGTAGAATTGGGGATTTTACCTGAAGAGGTGGATTAAGAATGTGGTGTGGGGATTACGTGTTAAATCTGCCCAGTTGGATGGATTAGAATGCCTCAGGGAGGTGGATTCGAGGGATGTTTCCAAAAAAGTGAAGATGTCACATCACAGGGGTATGTATCTAAGAGGGACCATCATAGTTCACCATTGGTTGGGATTGAACCTTGGGGAGGATTTCTAGATACCCTATTTAGAAGGTAAAGATAAAAAATTATATATTTCGACAATATGGGGAATAGGGATTACACGTTGAAGCGGCCTGTGTGGAGTCATGAACTCTATTAATCTCTAAGCCCACGTGAGTCATGATCAGTATGAGAAACAAGAGGTAGTAGTATACCTAATGACCATGTTTCAAAAGGTGAGGCCATGAGAATTGATGTGGGGATCATGCACTAAGGTGGACTAGGGAGATGGAGATTGGGGCTTACTCTAAGAGGGATGCCTAAAGGGGATCTCATTCCATAAGAAGAAGATATCATTTATTTCCAAGAGGGTAAAGGATATCTCACTTTCATGGAGATGAGTGGGTGTTGAAAATACCCAAGGTGGGGAACCTCATGACCATGGAACATGGTGAGACATAGTTTAACATCATGTTCTAAGGATGATTATGCTTAGAAGTTTAACATATTGTAGCTCAAACGACAAGGAATCACCCCATATCCCTTGGTCTTACATAACTTATTCCCACCCACACTTAGGGAAGGGAAGGCATCATGAATTCCAGGATATGATGAGGTGAAGAAGTGGTTGATTGTGGGGTCCATGTTAGTGTGTCTATGCCAAAAATAATGATCCATTAGAATACATATGACAAAAAAAAAAGAGGTAGGTAATAAAAACATGGGACACTGCACAAGGGACTAGGAAATCACTATACACAAGCCTGGAGGGCTTCACAAAGGAGGTGAATATAAGATGTGGTTGTTGCTCTCAAGAGGGGCTCAAACATGAGGTTTTGGAGTGAAGACAACCCATGGAACCTAAATTAATGGGTGAACGCAATATTGGAGGCTTGGGTGCAAAATGGATGGGTATTAACGAAATAGGTAATATGAAAGGGTAAGTTTTTCATGCAAAAAGGGTATTTTTCACAAACTTTCCTTAGGAAAAAAAGGAAATGGGTGAGGTTCAAGCCCTTATGGTCCCACCCAAAGGGGGACTCATGGGGGAACTATCATGAAAGATCCTATACCTTGATGTAATGACTTGTACACGTTCACGGAAGGGGTTGTCTTGTGCACACATGAGCGATGGTTCGACTTCCACATAGTTACCCCAAAAAAAGTGGGGTACCATTTTATTTATAAAATAAATTCTTGGAAGGACTATGTTAGAGCTACGACATAGAATTGGTGGGTCGATGTCGCATTGAGTGTGTAATATCCTTACACATGTTCTAGCCTTTTTCATGCTGACCTTTCTTCTTTTTCGGATCTTCCTTTTCCATTTTCGTGGGGCTGGGGTGAAAGAATGCCTTTGACATCACATTGGGCGCGTAAGGACCTTGTGCATGGATTCCTGTCTTTCACTCAAGCATCCAAACTAACATACCACTATTTTGAGGTTTTTAGAATTGTCTGACGAGTTAAATTGTTGCTTTTATTTGCTTATAGAATCCTATCTATGTCCCTAATTAGAATTTGATGCCAAAAAATTCCCCCTCATAATCTGAGTTGAAAGGGGACTAGAAGGTCAGGTTTTGAGGGAAATTACAAAGAGATCGATGCATTAGGAGATGTGTGAAAAAAATCTGAAGAGTAGCACATAAGGAAACTTGAGTATGTATGAAAGACCTATTCCATGCCTATAAATACATAGAGGGGCCCAAGGCATAGTATATTGACTTTCTATATGATAATCGATTTATCTTGTGTGCGCATGTTGCTGATTCCTACGCGAAAGACCCTAATATTGGTTAAAGATTTATGCCCAACTTCCAATTCTTATGAGCTTCAGACTTATCCAAATTTTTCACTACTATCATATGATATTTTCCTAAACTATATGTTTGGTTCACCAAACCTAAATATTTCATGACAAGTCCTTTACGCTTTTATAGATTGACTGACATGGTTGGTGAATAAACTGCTGTTGAGAGGGAGGATGCCTTTGCTGCACAGAGAGATGAGATGATTATGAATACCCATATTCTTCAATCTATAAGGGTACTATTAGACAATAAAATTCCATCAGGTATGCTGATGCAATCTTAGAAGGATTACATCCTGATTGATAGCCTACCACTATGGACTTTTGGAATTCTGAAGGAAGTGTCCACTCTGGGCTTCGAAACTGACTCACCGTGGTCTTGGGTCCCGTGTGGAGATAGTTTTAATCATTAAAACATCACAAAAAATGAACACCCTAATAGGGAGACTTGATATATGGGATTCTATGTACTGAATCTGAAAACCAGTATAACCATGGGATTGAATTGGTGGCCGAAGAATATCCCATCCACTACACAAGCAGCTTACAGAGCAGTATCACTAATAAGAGAAAAGGCTATAAATAGGATTGGGACTTGATTTTAGAAGGGAATTTTATTAGTTAATGGGCATGGGTGTTTTTTATGCACCAAAAATTCAAGGAATTTGAAGGATATATGCGAAAAATCGAGCTGTTTGAAGCTGTTTGGACATCTCAATTTGATTTCTTCCACCGGTAGTAACGGTGCCAAAGCTATTTAGTTGGTGGTCTACATACACAAATACTTTCTAACTCAACCATGTGGAGGTTGATATCAGTCTTTGGGATATCCATTTCATCAGAGGAATTCCCATGGAGGGACTTCAATATGATGAGTTCATACCAATAGAGAATATCTTGGGAGATAGAGCGTGAACCCCATTCTAACATGGAATCTATTGGATACGGGGAAAGAGAGGATGGGGATCAAATATATTTTGAAGGAAATACCATACATAGAGTGTTTCATCCTATTCATCAAGAGGGATAACGAGGTGAGGATGGCAGGCTGAGGAAGGCTGTGCCTGACCACATCACAAAGGGGAAAGGCTGGATCATATTGGGTGGTCCTAGAAGCAAGAAAATATTAGTCATGGGGATTCAGTGTGAATGAGATCCAAGATCCACAGGTGTGGTATGTCACTTTCCTTACTACCTTATTAAGTGGATAACTGCTAACAATGATGGACACAAGGATGTGGGTCCGTCTGGGAACTCTGGTAATGGATGGGATCATGGTATCCTACAAAAAATTTAACCTTGGAGTGCATGTATTGGTGAGGATATTCAAAATTTCAGGGTGCATCTCAAGGGGAGGCATGCCCAGGATAATTTTCAGACCATTCCAAATCCTCCATGGCTAGATCATAGCCCACTTCAGCAGATACAAATTCCTAAATGCCATCCATCCTCCAGGTGAAAGCCTGCAAACATCTTTGTTGAAAATTGTTGGATTTTGAACACTAATGCTCAATGAGGAAGGGATCAAGATCTGAATTGGAAATCATGAAGACTTCAATTTCCACCCATTCCATACCCCATTTGGCTAGATGATGGTTGACCTCTAAGGTCCACTTGAGTAGTTGGAATATCTGTAGAGTGTTAGGGGTGGCGTGCTAGTATCCCGGATCGATGAAAATATTTTTTGTGATCTATATGTTCTATCACACCTCACAAAATAGTTTGGGTTCTTACATATAATTCCAAAATAAAGTGTTTGGAGAGGTTTGGGAGGAGAAAAAACCTTGTATCCAATGCTAGTTGTGGATCATGTGTTCAACTTATAGATTTTGTGAAACAATCACACTGCTCCCACTAATGTTGATGCTGACCTATGAACAAAATATGATGATCACTGGGTGGAAGAATATCTAGAAGTAATTTTTTGAAAGCGCATTTATCAAATCAAGGCAGAAAGTGTAGAGTCTGGGTGGAAAGAAAGTAAACAAGCTAGAACCTCGGTGGTAGGAATATTGCATGGTACAACCATACCCCCACCTTCTAAAGATGGATGGTCCCAAAGTCATCCCCAAAGACCAGTTAGAGAATACCCCTAGGAAGCAATTGATATACCTAGTTCAACCCACTTCAGATGAAATCTTCCCCTCACTTTGGTCAGTTTGAACAAAACTGCAACAATAGGTAAGTCCAAAAAGCCTGTGGAAAAAATTAATGCGAGATGAGATCCATATACTAGAAATTGGGATTATCTAGGTTGATGATAGGGTGTATTTTCACCAACATAATGCATATCTAACATCCCTGGATGTATATGAATGCCAATGGGGGCAATACAAAGAGAAACATATTTTGGTTAAAGTGATGCTCAACCCATAGCACGACCCAGATGAACTGTCACCTGAGGATTATGGCGACGATAAAGAAGAAGGAGAAGAATAGGAGAAAGAAGAGGAGGAGGAAAAATAAGAAGAAGTGGAAGCCAAGGATGAAGAGCTTGGAGGTGAGGAATCTTAGGGTACAATAGCTCATCGGGAGAGTGCATGGGAGAGAGGCCAGATAACAAGCTCTGATGAGGAACTTATTGTATGAATTTAAGTAAGTCTTGGATTATTTCTCTCTTGATTCCTTATCTTTACATAACCCATATTTACTAACCATATTTTTCATCTGTTCATGAAAACATTGGTGATGATCAATGGGATCCCATTGTGGTGGGTGAAATTTTCCAATAGACATGGGGGGATGTTTCCCAAAGCCTTCATTCAAGGATGAGCTAGGAGTTAGACCATTTATGGATGAAATGGATAGAGGTGACCCAGATTAAGGGGTCAAAGTGACAACCTCGATACCCCAAACCATTCCTACACTAGTTCCAACCATCAAAGTAACAAGTGTTGTGGGGTCTCCCATGATGGAAGTTCCTTCAGTGACTTAGAAACTTGATCTGACTGCACTTAGCTCTTGTAAGTCTCTATTTTTCAAAAACACACATATATTAAGTAACAATCTTTATGAACAAGGTGAAAATTACACGCCGTGTTCATATGACTACAATATTGACATATTGAAGAGTTTGGGACATCTATGGGGGCTCTCTTGATGGTTATACCTGTCCGTGAGGAGCCGACCACTCAAGATGATCTGGCCTCACCACCTAGTGAGTCAGGAAGTTGTGGATATGGGTGATTCCATTTCCAAGGAAGAGCCTGAAACTAGTGAAGATGAGGCTACTGAAGAAGAAATGAGAGAAGATGACCACCCCCATTTCATAGAGCCCTGTCCCTAAGAGAGGATGCTGGAGGAAGATCCTACCACTGAACTTTTGGCTATTTTTCTGGAATATAGATATGAATACCCTATGGAGATGGACGATTCTGATCCCTACATAGTCAAGGAGATCTGTATAACTTGGGGTAGAGAATGTAAGTGTATTAAACATTTCCTTGATATCCCAGAGGTATAATGGATGAGTTGAATGGGGTAACTCTACACATAGATGCACTGTCTATATGACAGAGGGGTGGATTCTCACCATCATCATGTGATTATTAGAAACTATCTTGTTGGGTGGATGCAGGAGAGTAGGAAACACTTAGAGGCTACCTGGTACCAAAATAAATATGAAAACACCAATAATTTCCATTAGGTTTAATAAGAAATATGAAACCTTGATGAGTAGATGAATGAGTGATCCACATTCATCCACAATGAATCATAACTCATTGAATGACTGAATTTCCAATTGGCAGAAGCCTAGGAGAAACTAGAACATGCAATCCATCAAGTAGATGAGAGCCAAGTAGAACAAAATGGAATTCATATTATGGATGATAAGATTTTCTCTGTGGTTTTCGACAAGGAGAGGGAGCTCAGGAAGTGTTAGGAGAATCTGGAAGCCACACACTGAAAATTGGTGGTATTGAAGCATTCAATTGAAGAGGAAAATCCCTAATGTCCATGCTTTGGACAAACTCATGAAACATACACTTTGTTTTTTTCCTTCTTACTTTGAACTGCATGCATGATAATATTTCCTACTTACTTTAATCACTACAATTATTTCATATCTATGAAGAAACTAATGATCAATCCTTAGGCTCCTATGGGTCATGCCCGATGTGAGAAACAAGGGACGACCACATAATCATTCATTTTTTGAGAGTTCCAAATAGTAATCAAATACTCAGAGTTTGATATTGATGATTGACCACCTAGAGTATTTGAGATGAGAGAGGATGTGGCTGGAGAATAGGACTCTTAGAGAAGCCAATTTTTCTTTCCCAACGTGATCTAGTGCATGATTGGGATATGGCTAGGGGTATTGGATTCAATTTGAACAAATGAAAAATGAGAAGTGTAAATCACGATGACCAAAATTCAGAATCATGGAGAGGATGAAATGCTGGCGTGAGATAATTACTGACCATATTTGAGACACTGTATTTATAATGTTAGCTGGAAATGGGGTCTAACAAATTAGGGTCGAATACTATCTATATCCAAAACATCGGAAATAACTCGAAATATTGTCCAATATCTTTTAGGTCATTGACCCAGATCAGTAGGTGAGCCAAAAGGGTCCTATTCAAACTATAAGGGGTCCCTTCATACATGAAAGAGGATGAGGATCCAAATGATGGGCACACAAAGTGTGGGTTGGAGTTATGGAATGTTTGAAAGGATTCTAACACCCCTAAAATCATTCCATCATGACTTAGAGAACATTGGTGTAGGCGCGTTGGGATGAACAATGACCAAAACTATACTCTAGGGGATCATTATATTAGAGTCCACATAATAGATAAATATGTGAAAAATGTGGTAGATGACCAACACTATGGGTGAGGACCCCTCAGGTGAGGGCCTGTGATGCTTTTTGGTTTCATTTCATGCAAGTGTGGATGACACATACATAGTTTAACATCGTATGGTGAGGAAGATGCATGGCATGGTTTAACATCATATGACTAGGGTGTTTCATATAGTTTAAGGTCATACCGCTTAGACCCTGGAAAATAGTTTAAAGTCATGTTATATGGACTATGGTGTCTATTCCCAGAACGTTTTCATGGATTGGAGGAGATTAACCCAACGTGAATGGTCCAAATGAGGATTATTCACCATATAAATACAAAGTAAAAGATAGAAAGGAGGCATATGTGATGTGGTGAATGAAAAAACCTAACATGAATGAGCTAAAGGAGGTTCAATTCTATACCACACATTCTCTATGCGGCTATTTGTTTAAGTTCATAGAGTTTGGACCATCAGAGGGAATGATCTAGGAGGAATATGAGTGATGTGGTGGTATAACAAACCCAATGTGAATGAGGATCGTGGAGAGGCCCACACTCACTACATATGCATTCCTAAGGAAGATTTCATACAATTTAAAGTTTTGCAACTTATACTAGAAAGTTTATTGCCAGGACCAAGACTAAGTGTCTAGGTATCACTTGATATCCCATAAGGATGGGAATCAAGCCATACATAGTTTTTGATTTTCGTACAGTTTAACATCATATGGTAAGGATAAGGATGATTTGAAAAGAAAAAGGCGAAATAATGTTATGGCTAGACCCAAGATCAATGATCTGAGTGTCACTACATATCCCATAAGAATGGTAATAAATCCAAACTTAGATATTGATAGGTGGAATGGTGGATAACCAGTGCCAAGGGTGGTGTCTTCTCAAGCAAGAACACCAAAATTCTATGCCATATTTCATCATGTATCCAAGATGATGATACCATAGTTTAAATTCATATGATAGGATCAGACCATTCCTTTTACCGTTTTGTGGTAAATACCCCAAGGGGGACATGCATGGTGTGGTTAATAAAACCCAACATGAATGAGGACCAAAGAGATCCACAATATTCCACACACTCATGAGAGAACCATGAATAATCTCTTAGTTTAAGGCCATATAGTTTATACTATAGGGTCGTATGACCACTCTAGGTGGGTAAAAACCCTACCAATACTCTTAAAACCACATGATCCATGCTCGGTGTGGGAGATAAGGATTGATGTTAGGATTTCCTCATTATATGGGAGCACATAATTATGTAAAGTAAATGTCATGAGGGAAAGTCCCAACTGCACTAACATTCCCACTCAATGTGTGTGAATGGATGGAGGTACAACACCAAGGGTGTTGGGGATCCACTAGAACATAGGGGGTGGAAAAAGTGAATCACTACACCCAATATCTAGAACACAATGAGGCTGGTGTAATAATGACAGATAGCTACTGTCCTTATTTGAGACATGTCACCCATATCGTACTACCAGGAATGAAGCTAGAAAAATAAGGGTTGACCATTGACCATGTTAGAGACCCGAGACCTAACTCAAAGTGTCATCCAAATTTCTACAGGGTGTTGACCCAAAATGGCAGTTAAGAGGCATGAGACCATTCCTTCAGGGGGTCCCTTCAGATGTGGAAGAAGATGGTGAACCAGATAAAGGGAGACACAAAGCATTGAAATGGATTGGGGGAATGTACCTATGTAATCCAACACTATAGGTCTCATACCACTTCCCATTCAAGAATTTCAGTGAGGAGCATACATATGTGGAATTAGATCTTACTTCAAGGATTGAGTTCCTAGGCATGGTATTATTGAAAATTTAAGAGTTTTATCCATGTGTTTTAATGTCATGTGGTAAGAATGAAAATTTCACATAGTTTATCATCATGTGACTAGGACATAAAATCTCAAGAGATAAGTGTACTGTGATGAAAATAACTCAACATGAGTGAGGAACGAAGAGATCCACACCATAACACACATTTTAAAAGGGGAAACCCAATTAAAAGGGAAAAAAAGAGAATTTATTATTTTGTGGCTGGGCCTGGAGAAGAGATTTTCGGGCATCACTACATATCTCATAAGGATGGGAATGAAGCCAATAGTAGTTCTGATAAGTGGCACGACAGATGGATAGTTCCAAAGAAGGGGGGGATATACTCTCAGATGAGAATATCGTGTTTATTACCTAGTTTATTGTCATATTACTAGGAAACTAAAAATATTAGTTTAAGTTTTTAGAGTTTGGACCAATTAGAGGGGATATGGGTATTGTGGTTCCACGAGGCAACCTGACGTGAGTAAAATCAAAGAGATACACACCATACCACACATTCCTAGATGATATCTAGGACAATGGGACAAAGGGGTGAGTTTTTGACTCTGCGATTAAGCCCAATGACGATATGTACATGCATCAATATGTATTCCATAAGGATGGGAATCAAGACACATGTAGTTCTTTAAGGTGGCATGGAAAATGTACAATGCCAAGGGGCAATGTCTTCTCAGGTGAATACATCGTAACATTGAGTAGTTTATCTTCACACAACCAGGAAGCAGAATACATAGTTTAACTTCATATGATAAGGAAAGGGGATGTTATGTAGTTTATCATTATATAACAAGAACACTGGGGATCTTAGTTTAGGTGCATAGAGCTCAGACTATGGGGTGAGGCTTCCAAAATAGAAATATAAGGTGCGACGTCATAAAGCAACCCGACGTTAATGAAGACTAATGAAGTCTCAAACCCGCAGCACACATTCCTCAAGGAAAACATTCACATAGTTTGATGTCATAAGGCTTGGAATTAGAATATTGGTTTAATGTCATGTGCCTAGGATGTAAACTCTTAGTTTATTGGTCATAGATTTTGGACCATAGGGTAGTGTGATTCTTCCATGCGGGTACAAACCCTACCAAGGCCCCTAAACCCATGTGATTCATGATTGGTGTGAGAAAAAAGGGGTGGATAGGATTAATATGACACATGGAATCACACATAAGGGGGAAAATATGTTAGGTTAAGGGTGTCCCAATGACACTGATTAGCCTACTCAACATGAAAAGGTGCACATAGGGGTAACACCGAGGGTGTTGTAGTTCTTCCCAGACATAGGAATGTAGAAACTATCGTAAATCATATCATTTGATATTTGGGACAAAATGAGGGGGGAATAATGACGGAGGATAACTTCTAACCTTATTCGAGACACAACACCCACATCGTGTTACCCTGGATGGGAACAAAAAAATGAGGGTCATCCACTGACCATGTTTGAGATGCAAAACATAACTCAAAATTTCATCCAAAGTCTTCCGAGGCATTGGCCTAGAATAGTAGGCAAGATAAAGAGGTATGAGAACATTCCTTAAGGGGGTCCCTAAAGATGTGAAAGATGATGGATATCTAAATAAGGAGACATGTGAATCTTGGAGATGGAGAGTGGGGATGTCCATGCAGAATCCAACACTCTAGGTCCTACATCTCAGCATATCTGAGCACGTTAATGGAGGCATATTAGATATAGGGATCCACAACCTTTATTAAGATAATAATCCTTAAGAGGGATCTTAAATATGGCATGGTAAAGGGACAATGCCTAATAAAGAGGACAAAGAGGTATAATATAAGGTTAATGGACCAGGGGATGGACCAGAAGACAAAATGTCTGGGTGTTTCTACGTATCCCATAAGTATGGGAATCAAGCCACATATAGTTCTTGAACTCTATGGAGTTTAACATAATGTGATAAAGATGAAGGTTTTTATGCAGTTTAACATCATGAAACTAGGAAAAAGTAGAGAGAGGTATCCCAAAGAAGTAAATATGATGCAACCACTGTAACTCAATGTGAATGAGGACCCAAAAGGCCCGTCACACCATATTTTTATAGGGAATTCATAGTTTAAATTCCTAATTACTAGACTTGGGAATATTATTTAAGGTCATGGAGCTTAGAACAGAGGACACATCCTTTATAATAGATATTCATAACATGGAAAGGTGATGGACCCGACATGAATAAGGACCAAGGTGGTCATTTCTATACCACATATTCCTAAGAAAAGGTGGTGTTTAACCTAGGATGGACTCAAAGAATAAATTTCTGCATGTTCTTATGTATCTCATGAGGATGGGAATCATGACCTACATAGTTCTTGAATTTTGTGCAATTTAATATCATGCGGTAAGAATGAAGGTTGCGACACAGTTTTTTGTTGTGAATATAAAAAATTGTGTGGAAAGTTATCCCAAAAGGGGATGCAACTGATGTGGAAAAATAAACCTTATGTGAATGAGTATTACAAAAATCCATACCACACCACACACTCCCAAGAGAGACCTCAGTCCAAGGGGCTGAAAGAATGAAATTTGCAGCTAGTCCCAATGACTAAATGTATGAGAATTCCTATATATCCCATAAGTATGGGAATAAAGCTACAAATACATCTAAAAATGGAACAATAAGTGACCAGTGCCAGAGGTGATGTCCTCTCAGATGAGGACATTAGGGTGTTGTGTAGTTTACCATCATGCAGCCAGGATGAAGTAGCAGTTTAATGTCATGTGGGATGGGGCAGATTAGCATAATTCAAGACAAAGGGGCACTCATATTTTAAGTTCATATAGAAAGGACCATAAATTCTATGTGTTTTAACATCTTATAGGTAGGAAACAACAGTTTAAATTCATGTGGGATGGGGCAACACAATTTATCATTATGTTGATTCGAAAAAATATATATTAGTTTAAGTTCATATAGCTTAGACCACAGAATAATGATCCTGAAATAGAGATGTGTAGTGCAGTACTATAAAGAAAACCGACGATAATGAGGATCATGGAAATATATACCACACCACACACTCCCTAGAGAGATCTTAGTCTAGGGTACCAAAAGGATGAAATTACAGCTCTAAAGAAAAGACTAAATGTATAAGCATTCTTACATATCCCATAAGGATGGGAATCAAGCCACACATATTTCTTTAATTTGGCTTGGCATGTGGATAGTGCCAAGGGGTGATGCCTTATTAGGTGAAGGCATCATTGCTCTGTGTATTTTATCATCATACATATTAGATGCAAGATATGTAGTTTAATATTATACGATAATGATGAGGGTTATTATGCATTTTATCATCATGAAATAAGGAAAAATAGTTTAAATTCAAGTGGGATGGAGAAACACAATTTATCACCATGTTTCTTGGATGAAATAGATCTTAGTTTAAGGTCATAGAGCTTAGACCATAGGGACACTGTGTAGTTTATTATCATGTAGGAAAATTAGGATGTTCTATGTAGTTTAACGTCATGTGGGAAAAAATAGTTTAATGTCATGTAGGACAAAGGATTCATTAAAAGTACTATTTAAGTAACTTGGAATTAGTGGGAGGATTAATTCACTCACCATTCATGGTGACCAAAGACTATGCATATTTGGAATATACTTTGTGAATGATGTAAGGTCCTTCCCATTTGGGCTCCAACTTTAGTGATTTACTACTATGAATCATCAGCACTTGAAGATCCACCAATATTTCACCTTGAAGGAATGAGGGAAGGTGAAATTTATTATTGAAAGCTCTGGATATCTTGTTCTAGTGCCTCTCCAGATTATGAAAGGACTAGAGATGATTCTCATCAAGGGCTTCCAGTTCGGCCAGATGAACTTCTTATAATCTTTCTGAAATCTTATAATCATAGATAGTTGTAAAAAGTGATGAAAACTGAATATCGATGAGGAGGAATGCATATGTTCCATACACCAAGGAATATGGAATCAACTGGGTGGAATTATATGTCTTCTTCTAATAATCCCAGAGGGTATTGGGTAGTATGTCTGGCCAACTTCTCTTTTTCTATCCGACCATCTTCTGAATTTTTTTGAAGAGATTCTTGTTGAACACCTCAATATTATCATATTCCTATGCATGGTAGAAATATGTGTGATTGCACCAGATACTATACTTGGCATACAACTTTTTCAAATAAGCTACTTAGATGTTGGTGCTGTTATCGGTGAGAACAGTTTGAGGGACTCCAAATATATGGATGATGTTGGAGCTCATGAATTAAAAAATATATTGGGCCTTTAATTATTTGAGCGGGATAGACTTTGACCACTTAGAAAAGAAATACGTCATGTTTAGAATAAACCTGAACTAGTGAGTTGTTGTTGGTGGGTATGATCCCACAACATTGAGTCCCCAGACTACAAAGCACCAAGAGTAATTGGTAGTGTGGAAGGGTTCCGATGGACGATTCACAAAGTTGGCATGGATCTAACATGAGTGACACCTCTAGGTGAACTTGATAAAACCATGGACCATGGTGGGCCAAAAGCACCCTACCCTTTGAATTTAGTGGGAGAGATTCATCCCTTCCTGGTGAGCATCACAAGACCCGACATGGACTTCATTCATGACCTGTGGAATCTCTTATCCTTGAATACAGTGGAGGATCATTACATGAAGACCATGTCTATACAGAGTCTACTCTAGGTTGGGACCACTCTGGAGAGTGAATTGAACTACATGACAATGGAATCACTCATGATCAGATCTATCTATCAGAATATTTCCATAATAGAGGTACTCATTGAAAGGAATTGTCTAATAGAATATTTATTCAGCTGTAGGGGGATATAGAGGACCCGATGTGGAATTATCAATGATAAGGTGTCTTACCTACTGGTTTTCATCACTGTCTACATTGACAGAGTCAATGACCCTTTCATGTGCCACATAAATGAATAGATATTCCTGGTTAGGCTCTACTATAGAAGTGGATAGACTAGATAGGGAATCTATTCAACCATTATGAGGATGGGGAACATGATTCACCTTTGTATGAGAAGGTAACTGGACCATCAGCTGGTGAGTGCATTCTAGAAGGGGCACAAGATTTGGTTTCCTAACGACATAGTCACCATTAATCTACTTGATGACTAGCTTAGAGTCCCCCTTCACATGCAGGTGGGGAACATAAATCTTGAGATCTAACTCAAGACCAGTGATAAGAGTCTAGTACTCTACTACATTGTTGGTGAAACCTTTCGATAGTAAGAATGAATAGAGAAAAATAGAATGTTCAAGAGTGATGAAGATAATCCCCATGCCCACTATGTTGAGTTAGGGATCATTGACTCTCATTACAGTTAGACTTTGGGAGGCACTGTCAATGTGAATCTACCAACATAGCACAACTCAATCCACTGAGAGAATGGCCTCATCGAAAAAATCAAGATCTAAAGACTGCTCTGTGGGGGCCATATGGGAGACCATAAAGTATTCCATCTCCTAACATTTGATGGCCTTCTATAGAATGAATCAAATTTCAAACTACTAAAAGATAATGAAACACTAAACTAGATGGAATATCAACATAGGGAGGTTTAGAATATAATTCAACATATCCATACAGGACACCAGTTGTATCTTGTGATGTTGGAGATAGTGCTGTAACTTTTTCACTGCAAAAAATAGCACAAGGTAGCTTCTCTCAATAGAATAATATTTGGTCTCTATGTCAAGGAGCATATGACTGAGATATTGCAAAATATTCTCTACCATTTATGTTTCTTTTGAGAAAGAAGGGCACTAAGGGATCATTCTAGGGTGGTCACATAAAGGACCAAAGACTTTTTGAAGATGGGTGGAATCAAGACTAGTGGATGTAATAGATACTGATTATTCTCCTCAAAATCAATCCAAAGCTATTCATCCCACTAATATATTTCACCATTATTCATGAATTTGGAAAAGCAATTACACTTTCTAGCTAGATTAATGATAAGTATATAATCTAATCATTCTTTAAATCATCGAAGATCCCAGATGTTGCTCGAAGGGGGAATCCAACTAACAACCTTGATCTTCTCTAGGTTGATCACAATGCCTATGTATTTAAAAATTAATCCAAGGAACTTCCCATAGGTAACCCTTAAGGCACACTTCAAGGGGTTCATCTTCATATGGCGGTAGTGAAGAAATCCAAACACTTTATCTAGGTCTCTAAGATGGTCCTGAAACTGGTGGGATTTGACCACCAGGTCATCCATATAGAATTCTACTAGTGTCCCAAGGATTGGTTTGAATATGTGGTGCATTGCATGCTGATTGGTGGATCCTGCATTCTTTAAACCGAAAGGAATTACTTGATAATATAAGGTACTATATGGTGCTATGAAGGTTATATAATACTAATATTTGGAGGCCATTCAGATCTTATTATACCCAAAATACCTATCCATGAAGGAGAGAGGCTAGAATTTGGTGGTAGCATCAATCAGTAGCTCCATCACTGCAAGGAGGAAATCATCCTTTAGGAAGTGGTGATTAAGATCCTAGAAGTCAATCAAAATGTTGATATGTCTTTTATTATTCCTAATAGAAACGATTTTGTCTAACCATCTGGGGTACTGAACTTCTTTAATGAAGTTATCCTTGATGATCTTATCAACTTATTCTTTGATCATAGTATTGTGATAAAGGTGCATCTTCCTGGGAGGCTACTTGAAACCACAATGGCTCACTGGAAGGCCAAGAATATGTATGGATACCTGAGGTTCCAACCCTAGAATCTCATCATAACTCCAGGAAAACACATAACAATGTTGATTTAGGAAGTCCACATACAGCTATTGTTCCTCTACATGCATAGATACACTAATCAGCGTCGACCCCAAATTTGCCTCAATACCAAGATTCATTCGTCCCAACTCATCAATAGTGGTGGATACACCCTCTTTGAATGTGGTAGAAGAATATTCAAAATATTATACATCATCCTAAGTTAGAGGATTTTTGGGACGTGCAAATTTTTCTAAGTTAACTAACCCTTAATGAACACTGGTGTCAGCTTGAGTGGTAGTGTAATTTTCACCAGGAGAATCCTTCACTTTTGAAACCCTGGAAAAAAAGTTGTTAATCTGATCCCATCAGGCCTTCGATTTAGGGGCCCACTCTGGATGATGTTAAAGCAGTGGTGGTGGATCAGTTTGTGACAAATTATCCCATCCTGACAAAACAAGAAGGTATGTCGTACTGCTGTAGTCATGACGTGAACATCCCAATACCTTATAGGGGTAAGGGGTTCTGGTATCACTCGATCCTATCCTGTATAAGAGTATAAATTAATCTTTTGAAGTTCCTTGTATATGGGAATGTATATTCCCCTCATCTTGTAGATTATGAAGTAATGTACCAAGTCTAGTGTTGTATCCTCTAACCGGTGAATCAGTAGGATGAAAAAATTATCCAAGTCTATCCAAGGATCATCTACAGTAGAGATGTGATCAAAATCATTGGTATAAACCCATTTTTTCTTACTCTTATAATAATAAGTATCCAAGTAGTGGGATTCACAAGAGGAAAAAGGATACACGTCACTATGGAGCATGCCCACTTGACCATTGAGGGGGAACTTGAGGCATTGGTGATATGAGGAGAGAATTCCTACATACATACGAAGCTAGGTTCTACCCATCAGTACATTATAGGTGGTGTCCTATGATATTTCCATGAACTCAGTGCTAAAAATCCGGCCACTAAACTGGGTCCTCAGGTAATGTTTTCTACATTATATCTACTTGGTCCTATCATAACCATGAATTTTCAAGTTAGAGGGATTTTGATCTGCTTCAGTCAGTACTAACTTGTGGAGTGTCTGAGTTGGGACGAGATTGATCTCAAAACCCATGTTGATAAGACGACGAAAAAATTCCACACCATTGATCTATATTGTGATGTATAGTGGGTGAATGTGCCCCTACAAATTATAACCTTTATCTTATCCTAAGAATGAGACAATGGATCTACATTATGTTTGATTGAATTCCTTAGCATGGATGGCCTCTACAGTTTCTACCTCTATTTCAAACTTTATGGGGATTTTCAAAGCCTCTGCGAGGGCTTCACACATTTCTTCTGATAGGCAGAGGTCCTTGAAAATCAAGTTACTTGTAAGAATGCTGGAAATATTCTTGAGCACGACATAATTCCATGTTAGGCACACATTTCTTCTAGGATGAGGTTTCTATTTGGTAGGAGGTATGACATGAATTTATGGTCAAACCAATAGATTTTGGCTAGTGTTGGGAATATCCTATTGCTTGCCAAATGAACAAAAAAAATTACTACCAGTTTACCATAAGATGATTGAGGCCTAGCCTCAAATGGATGTGAATAATTATGATGCAGCTGTGATGACATAGTCTGGTTGAGTAGCATGAATGATGGTGGATATAAACTCTAAAAGATAGGCTGAGAGGCCTATGCCTACTAGGTTCTGCATTGAGCCTGCTATTTGGTCTCAGTGGAATGCATTTTTTGGGAAATCTGATGATTCAGATGTCCATTACCACACCGATAATGAAGTTAATCAAAAATATTAGGAGGAAAAAATTTATACCCCACATTGTCGTGAACCACATAGGGGTCCACCATCTTTATTGTATTTATGGAGGTGTACTCCTATTAATTATATGAGAATATTCCAATGGTTGTTGATTTTGGGGGAAATTCCCATTTTTGGAGGCATGAAATCACCAATGGTGCGATATGGATTCAACACTTTCAGGGCACTTTTATTTACCTTATGGTGGAGGTGCCTAATCTTATGAGAAGTAGAATGTTGAGATGTGGATACAGAAGTGGTTAACAGAGGATATATGGAAACATTTTGAGGCTTGAGATGATTCCAAAAATAACAAATAATACCATGGGCATGACCAACTAATCTACATGTGAGCCAATCATCATACTTATGTATCCCATGACTGGAGACATGATGCCACTCATCTTCACTGTTACTATTAGTCTTTGTAGAAATGCAATCTACCTATGCCAGAGCTGGGACCAACCTGAGGATATTGTCATCAATATCGTCCTGGAGCCAGTCCTTGAATATATAAAACTACTTGATGGTATGTCCAAGGAATTTTTGATAGGGGTAATAGTTGGGGAGATCACTGAGATGAGCCTGCTCAGGTATACTACATTCTGTATGATTCAGAATCTATTGACTCAAGGAACTTTAGAAATAAACAGGAACCTTATCATTGTTAAAGGAGTAGGTCTGATTTCTCATATTTGGAAAGGGAACTTTGGGAGCTTGGACCTAATGAGGGGATGGAGGCTGATGAGGGACTATAGATTGATTTTATCTCCTAGGTGGTGGTAGTGTGTTGTTTGGCAGAACTTATCGATTCTATGTCGAGAAATGCTGAGCCTCAGGCTAGACTTGAGGATGATTCCCTTAGGAAGGTTGTGGAGAAGGCTCTGTTGGTAAAAAATATAGCTTCCCAGGGGGTTCTATATACACAAATATGGTAGTATCAACCTTGTAATCTCTTCTTATAGGAGCTGGAGGCAATAGACACCCCTACTTAGACTGATGCATGGATTCCTCTATGTGTTGAGCCTTATCAGAAAGTCTCAAAAGCCACCCGAGAAATTCTGAGTGATGAGGGAGGGAACCAATTCAATATTAATATTACCCATGCACAATATCAGTAGATGATATTGAGTGAGTAACATTTCAATTGAGTACGTGAGACCCTTCCACCTAGTGACAAAGTTTGCAACTTACTTATTTGGTTGTTGCTTTCACTTGAAGAGGTTGACGATACTTGTCTTGCATGCAGTGGAGATGAACTGATAAGAAACTGCTTGCGAAGATCTTCCCAACCAATTATGGACCCAATGGGTAACTGGATATAATAGATGAATGTAGACCCCTCCAATATCTATAAGAAACACCAAAGATTGGAAACATCCTGCTATGATGGAGTTCCTAGCATGGATCCACACCTTGAAATAAAGTGGGCCAGATGCTGTAGCGGGTATCCCATCCCATTGAAGGGGGAGAAGGTAGGATTTTTGAAATATGGGTGTGCCGAAATATCATCCAATCTTGTTGGATATTAATTTCCATCTGGTGGGATCACTACATGCTATGTCTCAATGACCTTGAGGAATGTGATGAGTGCGGCCATTAGGTACTCCTGAAGAGGATTCCTTTCTGGGTGAGGATCCCTGACCACTAATGCATTGTCGGTCTCATTGATATGGTAGGTTGGTTCAGCGCCTGATGAAGAGGCTATTAGAATTACTAGAGGAATGTCCTGAGGATCTACTAGGGGAATGAATTGATCCGGGTTTCGAGGAGTATTCTCACACAACTCCGTAGGCTTGGGTCATAAATACCATGATTTATTTCTATAAGATTTGATATCTACCCTATTGGGATGCTCAATATCATAAAGATTGACTAGAGGTATCCAACCAAGGGGGAATTATGGCTACCCCTACTATCATAATGGAGGAGGGATATGATTATATCAAGGATTACTATAATTTTGATGTTTCTTAACAAGGATCTCATCAATATTCCTTTTTGGTTTAGCGAGTTGCTAGAGCAAGGTGGTCATAGCAGGATCAACCTCCATATTCTTCACTGAAATAGATGAGTCAAAGGTATTAGAGGTACCAATAATTCATTTACCCTTATTGGTGCCTTGACCTAAGGTAAATAACTTGGAGGGCTCTATAAGGCCAATCATCTGCCTTTGCTGGAAGGTGACAACACCTAGGGGGTATAACATATGTTGTGTTCTTCTAGTGGGTGGGTCATCTTCCTTAGAACCTACTTAGGTGTATCTATCCTTGAGTGTGCTGAGCTCAACCATATTCACTATGACTGCACCTAGAGTCATATCCTCGATTTCACTAGGCAGGTCCATCTATCACAAGATAGAACTTAAGTGAAGAGCAGCATATTTCCCCCAGGAATGAATTTTCATGTGCGTGGATGCTTCCTTAATAATTTTATGGAGCACAGTAAAGTTATGAATGCATTGTTTTTAAATCATACAGTGGTATACGGGTGATTTAGGGTGTTGATCCACCAGGATCACTACCAATTAAACCATACGACATTGATGGTAAATTTCATCGTAATTCTCTTAGCTCTTTGGATAATCCAACTGACAGTTCTGTAGGTGGAAACACATCGACTAGATGGTCTGGTGAAAGAAAAAAACCTCATCCCAAGTGAGAAACCTCAGAATGTAAATTTTAGGATTAAAAATCAGCCAAAACATCCCAGAAAACTAATCAGCGACTAGAGTGACCCATAAACTTCTCTACTAAGAAGTGGAGTCTGACTCTTGGTTTCCCCACTCTTCAATCAAGGTTAGTTGAGGAAATGGTAATGAAATTGATGTGTAATTCTATAGTGGTGGACTATCTAGTGAGGAAAATGAAGTGTGAGATGAATGGCCACCACTCACTGGGTCGTTTCTTGGAGATGTAACTGATCATATCATCATGTATGTGTAGGATGGAGTATTTTCCATTGCTTCATGTGCAAGGGTCGTAACTATTGGTGGTGAATCTGGAAAGTTCTCACCACCTATCATACCAAAGAATAACTCTCTGTGATCTCATGTTGAGGTAGATAATGAAACTATTTATGATAGGGAGGGTTTCATGGTGAGAATCTAGAAGGGAGCCAAATCTTCTTCCACTTGAATGTACTTGCAAAGGGATTTAGGGATCTGGTATATCTCACCTTCAAGAATGATGAAACCCACATTCTGGGGTCCTTAACTAGACTCTGATATAGAGGATAGAGGAAAAGGTTCCTTTAGTAGGTCTCACTTAGCTTCAGAATCAGAGAATAAGATGAAATTCATGACAATATGACACCTATCAGAGTTCTTCCATTGGTAGTGATAGTTCCCCCTTCTACCCAGGGATAGTTCATCAGGATAGGGAACTTTTTCAATATGAGGAGTAACTTCGTGCTGCTGGTTGATTGTGTGGGGAGGACCTCCTCTTTGATTTTTCAGGATATGAGGAGGAACTCTATACATGTTGTCATCAAAGTAGGGAGGACCTCTACTTGGACAAATATGGGAGTGGGAAGAACCTCCACTTTGATGATATGAGGTACGGGGAGTACACGAGCATTTGTCAAAAAGAACACAGGGAGGACCTCCGTGTTGATTAATGAATGCATGGGGAGGACCTCCAAATTGATTGGCAGTGGTATTATTAGGAGGGCCTTTGTACTAATCAAACTTGACATCGCTTGGACCTCTGGGTTGTCTGTTTATGAAGCGAGGAGGGCCTTTATTTGGATGGTCGCTGGAATGGGGAGGACCTCCATTGAAACCGGTGAGAACATGGGGAGGATCTCCATGATGAAGAGTGACAAAGAGAGGAGGACCTTCACTCTGGTCAATGCTACCACAAGTAGGACCTTTGAATGATTCACAAGTGACATGAGAATGGTCTTCATATTGATAATCTAATACATGGGGAGGACCTCCATGCTAGATTTCAACAAGATGGGGGAAACCTCTTGTAAAGACCTGTAAAATTCAAGGGAAATTTTTTCTTAATTTTCTTTAGAATTTTACAAGAGCGCGGTTTCTGACGGCACCTGATTCCGAGGCCCGGAGTGCCCGGAATCAATTTCCGAAGTTTGGCTCGGGTACGTTCAGTGAACGAACGAGCGGGAATTCCTAACTTTTGATCCGGTGCTCGGAATTGAAATCCGAGGGCACCGATGAACTCGCAGCACCAATATTCGCTTAAAGAGACCTTTTCGGAAGTTGCGTTTGTTACGGGACGAAAGTTAGTTTTTGGGAGAATTATAAAAAGTTGAATAAAAAAATGTGGAATTCTTTTTATTTAAGCTTGTGGGTTAACTTCTTCCAAAGGAAGTTAGGGGTGGGACCCACACCCACTTAACCTCCTTTGAGAGGATTAAGTGTGGTGGGGCCCACACGAACCATAAACTTTTCAAGTTCCCTAACTCCCCTCTCTCCCTCTTAAAGGCTTGACAACTTAACTTCTATTTAATTATACAACTCATGTATATTAAATAAGTGAGTTAATTTTGGAGTTATCCATTTTGAATTTCAAACCTTTGAAATTCTTTGTTAAGTTTTTGATTAAATTAAGCTCTTCTCTCTTTTTGTTGGGTTAGAACACTTTGGCCACCTTGAGAGCTTTTGAGAGCTTCTTCTTCATCTTCAAGCTCTGACGAAGAACACGAAGAACGCTCAAGCTCCGACGAAGAACGACGCCTCTCTTCTTCGTCCTCCGTGTCAACGAGAGGGAACGCCGCTTCCTCCTCGGACCTTCTTCGTCGGCATACGAAGATTCTCCAACGACGTATCTCTTCGGGCGTATCTCTTCGTCAACGGATTTGACGAACGACGACCGCGACGCCCGACCTCCGCGACGTTGTCTTCCGCGGGACGTTGTCAAATCTTCGATCTTATACCCGAGGTAGGGGTTGTTGATTCAATATTTATTTATTTCATTCTTGATCGTGGATCTAGCATGTCTAACGTGAGACACTTGATTATTTTAAGTTGTGTTGTTATTTAACGTGAGGGGGGCCGGACCGCATGAACACGGCCGAACCCCCTCCATCGTTCATGTTGTTTATCTACGGGCGGAAGCAAGGTGGCGTGGTGCCGTCGCACCACGCGGATAATTGTATGTTAATTTTACGCAACGCCGTCGCGCGCACACCATGGAAGAAATATCAAGAACGTGACGTCGTCGCGCCGCGTTGAAAGAAATTAAAGTGCGGCAGAGGGGCGCGGTGCCGTAGCACCGCGCCGGACGACGAACACCGTGGCCGGTTCCGGGCCGCGGCGGGATGAGAAGACCGGCGGCCGGGCCGCCGGCGTCGGAAGCCGAAGACGGGACCAGATTCTTCCGGTCCCGTTGGAGAAAACCGGCCGGCCAGCTGGCCGGCCGGATGGTAATTAAACCGGGGGAATTAATCCCCCGGCTAGCACACAAAACCCCCCTCATTATGAGGGGGGCGGTTTCCATGAGGGGGGGGGGGCAAAGCCCCCCGGTTTATTCCATGAAGCGGACCCCCAGAAGGGGGGCCGTTGTTTGACAAAACGGCGCGGCATAGCCGCTCCGCCATTTGAAGAAGCAGGGGCTTGATTGCCCCCCGCGTACACCCTCCGTGCGGCGCCCGGCCGCCGCGGCCCCCGCGCCGCCGCGCCGCCACCGGCCGCCGTGCCGCCGCACCGCCGGCCGGCCGGCCGGGCCGACCCGGGGGGGGGGGGGGGGGTCGGGCCGGGTCGGTCCGGACCCGGACCCCCCCGTTTCGAACCAGTCTCGGTCTTTTGGCCATATCTTGAGCCTCGGACCTCCGATTGACGAACCGTCTGCGGTAACGCGATCCTTGGATCGAGACGGTCGTTTCGGTATATCGCACTCAAGGTTTCGGATTACTTTGAGTTCGGCCGGGTTGGTTCGTTCACGAGACCAACCGGGCCCTCGGAGCGGAAACACTCATATCTTGAGCTACGGACGTCCGATTGACGTGCCGTCAGCTGTGTTGTGTTCCTCTTAGTGAGACGGATCTTTTGGCATACTCCGCCCGAGGTTTGGACGCAGGTGGAGTACGGTCGGGTTGGTTTTGTCTTAAAAACCAACCGGGCCCCGGAGACGAAAATGCCAATAACTCTCAGACCGGGCGTCCGATCGACGCGCCGTCTGTTGCGTTGAGTTCCTGTTGACGATACGGAACTTTTGGATACATCAACTTCGGACTTTGTGTCAGTTGATGTATCAGCCTCTCGGCTCGTGGAGCGGACCCTCCCGAACGAGCTTGCTGTGTGCGGGAACCCTAGTGCTGGACTCCGACGACGACCGTGCAGAGATCCTCAGTGGACTGCGGCGACGACTGTGCAGAGATCCTCCGTGGACTCCGACGACGACCGTGCAGAGATCCTCAGTGGACTGCGGCGACGACTGTGCAGAGATCCTCCGTGGACTCCGACGACGACCGTGCAGAGATCCTCAGTGGACTGCGGCGACGACTGTGTAGAGATCCTTCGTGGACTCCGACGACGACCGTGCAGAGATCCTCAGTGGACTGCGGCGACGACCGTGCAGAGATCCTCCGTGGACTCCGACGACGACCGTGCAGAGATCCTCAGTGGACTGCGGCGACGACTGTGCAGAGATCCTCCGTGGACTCCGACGACTACTGCACTCAGCGATCCTACGTGGATCAGTGCTACAGGTCCTGGGTGGGCCCGGTCCTGTGTGGGCCCGATCCTGTGTGGGTCACTACAAGGTTAGTACCTATCGATCCTTCGTGGGTCCGACGACATAGATGGTTCAGTGATCATCTTTATCGTCATCCGAAGAAGTATATTCGTGTGAGCTGAATCTTCTGTGTTACTCGATAGAGGTGGTGCGCTTGGTTGTAGCGGCAGACCTGCGATACTGGAGACGAGCGTACGGAGTACGGAGACCGTGTAGCCGGCTGAGACCTGAAGACTGCTCGATCGAATCGACTTGGAGTGAGTCGACTAGCCCAGTGGACGGAGCGCCCGGTATTTGGCGGCATACCCACGGCGGACGGAGCGCCTAGTAGTTGGCAGCAGACCCGCGGTACTCGACTGAAGGAGTACCTCTGAAGGCTAATTGGGTGAGCGCCCGGTATTTGGCAGCAGACCCTCAGCGGACGGAGCGCCCGGTAGTTGGCAGCAGACCCGCGGTACTTGACAGGAGGAGTACTTCAGCAGTCTTAGGTTAGTGAGCAGTACCTCGGAGTCGTGACAGGACCACTGTACACTTCAGAGATGGGGCTCTTCAACAGTTGCGGTTTCGTTAATGAAAATCATGGTTTGAGCTGAATCCTGTTTCTTTCCTGTGTGGATTGTGTTGTGCTATCCTGTGTGGATTACGTTTTTCTTTCCTGTGTGGAATACGTTTACTTTCCTGTGTGGACTGAGTTGTACTTGGACTCGGAGGTTGGAGCGTATTTGAATTGATGACTTAGGTATATGTATGGGCATATACCTAAGCAGTGTCGGTTGTTACTTCGTGATTGTACCTTTCTTCGTGGTTTATCCTTTGTGGATTTGAGAGACCATCAAGGGTCTCGGGGTCCCTACTGAGTAGCTTATACTCACCCCTGCACGGGCTTTGCCCGCACTACGTTGTGTTGGATGCAGACGACGGACAGCGTTGACCTTAGCTGAGGCTTGCAGAGCGGGACGGTACCCGGAGGTGGACCACCAGGCGGGACGTGCTCGGAGCGGACGACGGGACCCGTGGAGCAGTGGAGCTATCTGTACCCACCCTTCAGGTGGGATTTCCAGTGGACAGCTCGATGTAGCGGCTTTACTTTTCAGTTGTTGTTTTCCCTTTCGAGTTGTACTTTACTTTCAGTTTGGGTTTGTATTCTGGCCCATTTACTTTTCTGCACTTTCAGTTGTACTCTGTTTTTGTTTAGTGTTTACTTTCCGCTTGCTTCTCTGTGGTGTTTGTTTACTTTACAAAGGCAATGCCTTCCCTTTTTACCGGGATTTACACCTTGGTGCTAGCCGCCAACCCCTGGCCTATGGAAGGCGGGCTTGGGGTAGTCACGGCACGGACCCCGAGGGCGGGTCGTGACAAATTGGTATCAGAGGAGTTCGGTTCTACCGCGAACTCTGATCTTTTCTTTGTGAAGCAATAATGTTTAGCATATTGAGTGTGGTTATCAGTCCAGGGAGTCCAGTGTTGGTGCGGCGGCCGACGTATCCGTACACCAGGACCCTGACTTCTGATTTCCGACTTAATGCACGAAAACATTGATTGCGTGTGTGTTTCAAAGTTTTCTTTGTGATTACTTATATCAGCTCACCAGGTAATTTGTTCTGAACGTGGCACACCTGTTTCCTTTTCAGGATGGCCCCACGACGGCAGCCAGCTAGGGTTCAGAGAGTCGAGTGTGACGACAGCCCACCGAGCGGCGAGGCCTCGGTGCAGGGCCCTTTGTCAGCAGTGGCACCGGCGGTAGCTCTACCCGCCGAGCCCCCGATGCTTCCAGCACCAGCCGCTGATGATGCACGTCGCCTCAGTGCACTGCATGAGTTTCAGCGCCAGCGACCACCCAGGTTTCGCGGGGAGACGGATCCCCAGGCAGCCGAGGACTGGCTGGAGGTAGTAGTACGAGTGTTTAGGCTAGTGAGGACACCAGCAGACCTCATGGTGATCCTCACTGCGAGCCTACTACACGCAGCAGTAGGATGATGGTGGAGCTTGATGCTCCAGGTGCACGATGAGGCATCTCTACTTTGGACGGACTTTGAGAGCATCTTCCGCTCGGAGTTCGTTCCAGCCACCCTTCGTGCGGTGCGTATCCAGGAGCTTCTTCAGCTGCGGCAGGGCAGCATGACGGTCGCTCAATACTCGGCGAGATTTACTGATCTCTCGCGCTACTCGACCGACATGGTACGAGACCCATTCTTTCGGGCCCGGACCTTCGAGCAGGGTTTGAGACACGAGATCAGGGCATCACTGATCTCCCTCAGCATACCGACTCAGACAGGAGTACTGGAGCAGGCCCTTCTGATCGAGAGCTTCCTTGCTGAATCTACACCAGCACAGCGACCCACCGCAGGGCGGCACGTGGCAGAGTCATCTACAGCAGATAGCCGACGGATGACTCAGGGTTCCAGGCAGACCAGACCTACCTGTGACCGACTGCACGACTCAGGCTCAGTTGTGCGGGGAAGCCGGGGTGGAGTCAGAGCCAGGCGTGCCGAGAGTGGGCAGTGTTACTCCTGTGGCGGGATTGGTCACATGGCTCGTGACTGTCCGACCCGCCATGCTGATGATCAGCAGTTAAGTGAAGAACCTCCCAGGCAGAGGCAGAGGTTCGACCGTGGCGGTCCGTAGGGAGGAAGCGGACGAGGCATAGGAGCTGGCCGAGTAGAAGGAGGTGGGCGACGCTTTGAGGCTCTTCCACCACCACCACCAGGAGGTCCACCCCGACCACAGGGAGTAGGTGAACATGCGAGAGATCAACTTCAGGCAGCCGAGGCCTTCGATCATGGAGCTCTGGGAGCCGATGGACAGGAGCAGAACTAGTGGATACATCCTTTGTACTTCTGGTTCCTTGTTTCTTTTGTGTAGCGTCTTGTATTATGAGCTGCAATAATAAAAGACACATACCTTTGTGATATTTTCGTTCCTGTCCTCTTTCGTGATGTTACTAAGAGGTTCCAGTTTTGGCTGTTGACTTGACCCTCACTTGTGAGACATCTACTGGAGGAGATCCAGTTACCACACACTGATGCCGACAGTGTGACTCAACCCTTGGAGGCGAGAGTAACGGTTGAATCTCTTAGTAGTAGCGTCGAGGCCTTACGACGTCATCCTTGGTATGGATTAGTATTATCCATGTTAGGATTGACTATTTTAGGCAAAGAATGTGGTTCATCCAGGGGATGGGACCAGATTTCTCTTATCGGCAAAGAAGAAATCTTGCAGCTCTGGTGGGACCGGAGATGGTCCAGGCCACGACAGAGAAGGTCCAGGTCATCCAGGAGCGGATGAGGACAGTACAGAGCCGGAAGAAGTCATACGATGACAAGAGGCGGAGGCCACTAGAGTTCGAGGATGGCGACCACGTCTTCTTGCGGGTCTCACCTCGACGTGGTATTCGGAGATTTGGCCGAGGCAGCAAGTTACCTCCGCGCTTCATCGGACCCTTTCAGGTCCTCAACAGGGTTGGCGAGGTGGCTTATCGCCTGGCTCTGCCACCTCAGTTGCACCGGGTGCACGACGTCTTCCACGTGTCTCAGCTGAGGAGATACGTGCATGACCCGACGCACATCATTGACCATGGTGAGCTTGACGTTGACGATGGGGCGACTTTTACGGAGGTCCCAGTGGAGATAGAGGATCGACAGGAGCGGGTCCTGCGTGGGCGATCGATTCCTCTAGTGCGCATCAGATGGAAGCACGGGAATCTCCAGGAGAGCACATGGGAGCGGGAGGCTCAGATGCGTGCTCAGTACCCTCTTTTGTTTCCCTAGTTTTTGATGTATCTTTACGGGGACGTAAATCCCTGAGGTGGGAGTAATGTAAAGACCCGTAAAATTCAAGGGAAATTTTTTCTTAATTTTCTTTAGAATTTTACAAGAGCGCGGTTTCTGACGGAACCTGATTCCGAGGCCCGGAGTGCCCGGAATCAATTTCCGAAGTTTGGCTCGGGTACGTTCAGTGAACGAACGAGCGGGAATTCCTAAATTTTGATCCGGTGCTCGGAATTGAAATCTGAGGGCACCGATGAACTCGCAGCACCATTATTCGCTTAAAGAGACCTTTTCGGAAGTTGCATTTGTTACGGGACGAAAGTTAGTTTTTGGGAGAATTATAAAAAGTTGAATAAAAAAATGTGGAATTCTTTTTATTTAAGCTTGTGGGTTAACTTCTTCCAAAGGAAGTTAGGGGTGGGACCCACACCCACTTAACCTCCTTTGAGAGGATTAAGTGTGGTGGGGCCCACACGAACCATAAACTTTTCAAGTTCCCTAACTCCCCTCTCTCCCTCTTAAAGGCTTGACAACTTAACTTCTATTTAATTATACAACTCATGTATATTAAATAAGTGAGTTAATTTTGGAGTTATCCATTTTGAATTTCAAACCTTTGAAATTCTTTGTTAAGTTTTTGATTAAATTAAGCTATTCTCTCTTTTTGTTGGGTTAGAACACTTTGGCCACCTTGAGAGCTTTTGAGAGCTTCTTCTTCATCTTCAAGCTCTGACGAAGAACACGAAGAACGCTCAAGCTCCGACGAAGAACGACGCCTCTCTTCTTCGTCCTCCGTGTCAACGAGAGGGAACGCCGCATCCTCCTCGGACCTTCTTCGTCGGCATACGAAGATTCGCCAACGACGTATCTCTTCGGGCATATCTCTTCGTCAACGGATTTGACAAACGACGACCGCGACGCCCGACCTCCGCGACGTTGTCTTCCACGGGACGTTGTCAAATCTTCGATCTTATACCCGAGGTAGGGGTTGTTGATTCAATATTTATTTATTTCGTTCTTGATCGTGGATCTAGCATGTCTAACGTGAGACACTTGATTATTTTAAGTTGTGTTATTATTTAACGTGAGGGGGGCCGGACCGCATGAACACGGCCGAACCCCCTCCATCGTTCATGTTGTTTATCTACGGGCGGAAGCAAGGTGGCGTGGTGCCGTCGCACCACGCGGATAATTGTATGTTAATTTTATGCAACGCCGTCGCACGCACACCATGGAAGAAATATCAAGAACGCGACGCCGTCGCGCCGCGTTGAAAGAAATTAAAGTGCGGAAGAGGGGCGCGGTGTCGTCGCACCGCGCCGGACGACGAACACCGCGGCCGGTTCCGGGCCGCGGCGGGATGAGAAGACCGGCGGCCGGGCCGCCGGCGTCGGAAGCCGAAGAGGGGACCGGATTCTTCCGGTCCCGTTGGAGAAAACCGGCCGGCCAGCTGGCCGGCCGGATGGTAATTAAACCGGGGGAATTAATCCCCCGTCTAGCACACAAAACCCCCCTCATTATGAGGGGGGCGGTTTCCATGAGGGGGGGGGGGGGGGGGGGGGGGCAAAGCCCCCCGGTTTATTCCCTGAAGCGGACCCCCAGGAGGGGGGCCGTTGTTTGACAAAACGGCGCGGCATAGCCGCGCCGCCATTTGAAGAAGCGGGGGCTTGATTGCCCCCCGCGTACACCCTCCGTGCGGCGCCAGGCCGCCGCGGCCCCCGCGCCGCCGCCGGCCGGCCGGGCCGACCCGGGGGGGGGGGGGGGGTCGGGCCGGGTCGGTCCGGACCCGGACCCCCCCATTTCGAACCAGTCTCGGTCTTTTGGCCATATCTTGAGCCTCGGACCTCCGATTGACAAACCGTCTGCGGTAACGCGATCCTTGGATCGAGACGGTCGTTTCGGTATATCGCACTCAAGGTTTCGGATTACTTTGAGTTCGGCCGGGTTGGTTCGTTCACGAGACCAACCGGGCCCTCGGAGCGGAAACGCTCATATCTTGAGCTACGGACGTCCGATTGACGTGCCGTCAGCTGTGTTGTGTTCCTCTTAGTGAGACGGATCTTTTGGCATACTCCGCCCAAGGTTTGGACGCAGGTGGAGTACGGTCGGGTTGGTTTTTCCTTAAAAACCAACCGGGCCCCGGAGACGAAAATGCCAATAACTCTCAGACCGGGCGTCCGATCGACGCGCCGTCTGTTGCGTTGAGTTCCTGTTGACGATACGGAACTTTTGGATACATCAACTTCGGACTTTGTGTCAGTTGATGTATCAGCCTCTCGGCTCGTGGAGCGGACCCTCCCGAACGAGCTTGCTGTGTGCGGGAACCCTAGTGCTGGACTCCGACGACGACCATGCAGAGATCCTCAGTGGACTGCGGCGACGACTGTGCAGAGATCCTCCGTGGACTCCGACGACGACCGTGCAGAGATCCTCAGTGGACTGCGGCGACGACTGTGCAGAGATCCTCCGTGGACTCCGACGACGACCGTGCAGAGATCCTCAGTGGACTGCGGCGACGACTGTGGAGAGATCCTCCGTGGACTCCGACGACGACCGTGCAGAGATCCTCAGTGGACTGCGGCGACGACTGTGCAGAGATCCTCCGTGGACTCCGACGACGACCGTGCAGAGATCCTCAGTGGACTGCGGCGACGACTGTGCAGAGATCCTCCGTGGACTCCGACGACTACTGCACTCAGCGATCCTACGTGGATCAGTGCTACAGGTCCTGCGTGGGCCCGGTCCTGTGTGGGCCCGATCCTGTGTGGGTCACTGCAAGGTTAGTACCTATCGATCCTTCGTGGGTCCGACGACATAGATGGTTCAGTGATCATCTTTATCGTCATCCGAAGAAGTATATTCGTGTGAGCTGAATCTTCTGTGTTACTCGATAGAGGTGGTGCGCTTGGTTGTAGCGGCAGACCTGCGATACTGGAGACGAGCGTACGGAGTACGGAGACCGTGTAGCTGGCTGAGACCTGAAGACTGCTCGACCGACTCGACTTGGAGTGAGTCGACTAGCCCAGTGGACGGAGCGCCCGGTATTTGGCGGCAGACCCACGGCGGACGGAGCGCCTAGTAGTTGGCAGCAGACCCGCGGTACTCGACTGGAGGAGTACCTCTGAAGGCTAATTGGGTGAGCGCCCGGTATTTGGCAGCAGACCCTCAGCGGACGGAGCGCCCGGTAGTTGGCAGCAGACCCGCGGTACTCGACAGGAGGAGTACTTCAGCAGTCTTAGGTTAGTGAGCAGTACCTCGGAGTCGTGACAGGACCACTGTACACTTCAGAGATGGGGCTCTTCAACAGTTGCGGTTTCGTTAATGAAAATCCTGGTTTGAGCTGAATCCTGTTTCTTTCCTGTGTGGATTGTGTTGTGCTATCCTGTGTGGATTACGTTTTTCTTTCCTGTGTGGAATACGTTTACTTTCCTGTGTGGACTGAGTTGTACTTGGACTCGGAGGTTGGAGCGTATTTGAATTGATGACTTAGGTATATGTATGGGCATATACCTAAGCAGTGTCGGTTGTTACTTCGTGATTGTACCTTTCTTCGTGGTTTATCCTTTGTGGATTTGAGAGACCATCAAGGGTCTCGGGGTCCCTACTGAGTAGCTTATACTCACCCCTGCACGGGCTTTGCCCGCACTACGTTGTGTTGGATGCAGACGACGGACAACGTTGACCTTAGCTGAGGCTTACAGAGCGGGATGGTACCCGGAGGTGGACCACCAGGCGGGACGTGCTCGGAGCGGACGGCGGGACCCGTGGAGCAGTGGAGCTATCTGTACCCACCCTTCAGGTGGGATTTCCAGTGGACAGCTCGGTGTAGCAGCTTTACTTTTCAGTTGCTGTTTTCCCTTTCGAGTTGTACTTTACTTTCAGTTTGGGTTTGTATTCTGGCCCATTTACTTTTCCGCACTTTCAGTTGTACTCTATTTTTGTTTAGTGTTTACTTTCCGCTTTCTTCTCTGTGGTGTTTGTTTACTTTACAAAGGCAATGCCTTCACTTTTTACCGGGATTTACGCCTTGGTGCTAGCCGCCAACCCCTGGCCTATGGAAGGCGGGCTTGGGGTAGTCACGACACGGACCCCGAGGGCGGGTCGTGACACCTCTAGTTGGACCAATACTGGTAACATGGGGATGAACTCCATGTTGAGTGTAAGAGTGGGTATGACCTCCACTATGGATGGAGACGATATGGGGAGGACCTTCGTACTAGATCTCATCATCACAGGTCAGCCTGTGATGGACACTTGTGGTGCCAATGACCGGAAGAGTCAACCCATCTTGTCCATATGGTGGCTGAGGTCTCGATATTGATCGGGCATTATAGTTCCCCTACTCTATAGTATAAGGGAACTAGTAGTATACATCAGTGTTGTCATGGGCCACTCGATCTGTTGAAGATGATTTCCCTTGACTGTCATCCTCCTGAGCTTGGTCCTGAGGCTAGCTTCAGGTCATCTGAATCGAGGTTGGTTGAGAAAGAACAAAAAAACTATTATTTGACTTGAGGGACCATTTTGTGGCATTGATGTGGCTTGGTGGGAGTCCTCCTTGGCTTCTCCTGGTTGGTTGTCATAGCTGGGATGACTCAGATATCCATTGCTTCATCGGCATAGGGGAGCGATTCACATGATCACTCTAGAGAGAGGCTCTTAAAATAGTTGAACATGGGAGTGGGGAGTATAGGATCCCTATGTATCCCTTGGGGGAAGTGATGATAATGAGGCATAGAAGCCTAAAAATTCTAGCGGGCCATGTCCCTCATGGAAATGACCCCCTCCTACTCGTATCGACAAACAAGGTTATCTATCACCCTTATCTTGATTATTTAAGAGGGTGAGATGGGGTGTGGGTGCCTAGTAGTCAGGGTCATGGATGAAGTCATGGAATCGGTGGAGTCATGTTGTATTTTCTCATTAATGTTCTTTATGCCTTGGAATCTATGGGTTAGGGGGTGATTGGTTTCCTTTAGCTGGGATCTTGCAAAGCAGGAAGATTCAACTATCAATACAAACACAAAGAAAGTAACTACCAATTCCACAATGCCATCCAATCTTCCATGAATGAAGAGAGATATCCACATTGACAATGTCATAGTTCAGAATTAAAAATGATGAACTACCCCAAATTTTGGTGAGTTTCACGCCAGGACCACTATTTTCTTGGAGGGACTCGGTTCCAGATAACTAGATCTAGTGACATGCTCATCTTCCAGTGTCTCCAATGCTAATAGTTCTATATCAAGGATACGAGTTCATGTTGGGTTTAAAATTTATTTTTTCTAACTCTTTCCACTGGGGCATTTCCATGTCACTGTTCACTCAGATCAAATAGGCTGCACTGTTGCACCACATTCCTTCTTTCCAAAGGTCAGTGACATTCACCACTTCTTTAAGGATGTATTCTCCTTGGTTGTAATGGGATGATGGGATGTCGGTTCCTCCTTCCATGTATTCATCCTTGGATCTCGTCACCTACTCTAGGTCTCCCTTACAGATTAAGAAGTTTTTTGTGAACCTCATTCTCGATTCCATTTCTTTGTGGATTTCGGTTAATTATGAGGATTTTTTCTGGACATTCTAAGGGGTCTAGCCAGGGCAGCATCCTTCGGATAGGGAAGTAGTCATGTTGGGAATCACTAAACCTATCTGGAAATTGGTATAATAGATCACCTATATTCTTACTCATAAGAGGGCTTCCTAAGGTTGTGGAAAACCAAGGCATCCCATGTCAATCGTGGATTATCCTATGCCATAGTAATTCCTTCCGTGGTTGTCCTCAGAATCCCATGTTTTATACAGGGTATTTCATGAGTTTAACATATTTAAGAGATGAATCATACTGATCAGAACACTTAATAAGGTTGATTGGATAGGCATATCCCTAGGAGGGAGCACCTAGAGAGGTTTACCAGATAGAAGGATCAGAACACCCAATGAGAGTAGACCCAGGATTGTGTGTCCTAAAAAGGGAAGGTTTCACACTATGAAGGGATAAATCCCAAAAAGAGGGGCATATATATTTACCATTGGTCGGACAAGAATGCATTTGATAATAAACCTAGGCGATGTGTCCCATAAAGGGAAAGGATCTATCCTATAAAGGGAATGATTTCATACCATGAAGGCTAATCTGAACACCACTGAGGGAAGATCAAGGAGGTGGACCCCATATAAGGGGACACATGGGTTTACCATTGGATAGGATTTAACCTCAGGTAGGCTTCTTATGTATCCTATTTATAAGATAGAGATCCAAACCCTCATAGTTTGAAGGTATAGTTTGGGTCTTACACTCTGTTAGAGTCCCTTCCCAAGAAGAGTGATATTGGTTGGATGCGTATGGATTGTGTGGGGATTAAGCACAATTGGATGCCCGAGTGATGATAAGAGAAGCGATGATGTGGATGGAATGATCTCACTAAGATGTGGAATCTCAGGTAATAATTAGGTTGGAAGTGGAGGGAGTATTGAAGTGGAATAGAATGGATGAGATGGAATCAACTTGAAGATGACAGTGTTGGGATTGAACCTTGAGGGAGTTTTCTTTGTATCCCAGTTGGCTAGGAATAAAATTCCATATAGTTATAAGGGGTTAATTGGGGTTTATACTAGAAGAGGCATCCCGAGAATGTGGTGTGTGGATTATATGATAAATCTACCTAGGTGGATGGATCATAATTCCTCAAGGAGGTGGATTTGGGGGATGTTCCCTAAAAAAAGAAGATGTCACATCACTTGGGTACATCCCTAAGAGTTAGCACCAGAGTTTAATATTTTTTGGGATTGAACTTCTTGGAGTATTTTTACATAAATTATTTATAAGATAGGGATCAAACCACATGTAGTTCAGCATAATGGGGAATGGGGATTACATGTTGAAGCGGACCATGAGGAGTCACGATCACTATTAATCTCTAATCCTACATGAGTCATGCTTGGTGTGAGAAATAAGAGGTAGAAGTAGACCTGATGATCATATTGAAAAAGGTGGTCCCTGAGAAGTGGTGTGGGGATTATGCACTAATGTGTCCCAAAGAGATAGATATTAGGTCTTACTACAAGAGGAATGCCCGAATGCGATCTCATTCCACATTAGGAGGATATCATTCCCTGCCTGGAGGGAAAAGGATATCTCACTCTTGTGGAGATGAGTGGGCATGGAAAATGCCCAAGGTAGGGTACCCCATGTTCATAGAATAGGGTGAGGCCACATTTTAACTTCTTTCACTGAGAATGATGGTGCTTCACAGTTTAACGTTCTACATTTATGATGAAAATGACTCTCTCCTTACCCCTTGATCTTACATAACTGATGCCCAACCACACTTGGGGAAGGGAAGTCACCAACAATTCTAGGATAAGATGGGGTGTAGGAGTGGTTGATAATGGGGTTATTGTTAGCATGGATATTCCAAAATAAATATCCATTAGCATACATATCCCTAAAAGAAAGAGGTTGGGAATTTCAATATGTACCACTGCAAGAGGGACCAAGAAATCACAACACACAATCTAGGAGGGCCACACAAAGGAGGTCAACACAATATGTGGGTGTTGTGTGCAATAGGGGATCAAACATGGGGTTTTGGAGAGAAGAAAACCCATGAATCCTAAAGGAAGGGGTGAATGCAATATTGGACTCTTGCGTGTAAAATGGAGGGGTCTGAGCGAAAGAGGTACTATACAAGGGAATGTTTTGTGTGCAAGAATGGTATTTTTCACGCACTTTCTTTAGGTGAAAAAGGAAATGGGTGAGGGTAAAGTCCTTGTGGGACCATCCAAAGGGGAACCATGTGGTACCCGTCACGCAAGATCCTATACCTTGACGTCATGACTTGAACACAATCAAAAAAGGGGTTGTCTTGTGCGTACGGGACCGATAGTTCGAATTCCACATAGTTAACCTGAATAGAGTGGGGTTCCCTTCTATTTATTTGAAAAATTATTGGAGAGAGTGTATATGATCTACAGAGTGAAAGTGGCCATTTGACATCATATTGGGTGTGTAAGAGCCTTATGTGCGGGCCATCATTTTACACACCATACTTTCTTCTTTCACGCATATACATTGGCCATTTTCTAGAGGTCGAGGTGAAATAATTCCTTTGATGTCACATTGGGAATGTAAGGAAATTGTGCATAGATTTACATATTTTGTGAAAGCATAAAAAATTATGTGCGACTCCTTTTAAGTTTTTAGAATTGTACAATGAGTCAAATTATGGCTTTAAGTTTCAAAAATATGCTATTAGTGGCCTCAATTATAATTCAACATCAACAACCATCCAACAACATATCTGGGTTGCCCAAAGTTGATAAAAGTGCCATGAAGATAATCGCCAATGAGACTTAGAGTTTCAGGTTGGTGAAAAGGTATTCCTCTACATATCTCCAAAGAAGATATCATGAGATTTGGGAACAAATTAAAGCTATGTCCCAGGTACATCAACCCCTTCAAGATTCTTGACCGTGTCAGAGCTATATCCTATCAACTAGAACATACATAAACCATATTTCCCATACATAATTTATTATATGTATCCATATTGAGGAAGTATATACCATATCCCTCACATGTACTTAATTTCAAGGTTTTTCAGTTTGAAAATGACCTCTTTTATGAGGAGAAGCCTATGAAGATCTTGAGCCATAAAGAAAAATTTCAATGCATCAAGATAAATTTACTGGTCAAAGTATGATAGAGGAACTATAAATATAAAGAGGAAACATGGGAGCTAGAGGAAGTGATGAAGGAGAAGTACCCTCACCTATTTTCACTGTAGTATGTAGAATGAAATTTTGAGGGTGAAAATTCATAAGGAGAGAAGAATGAATAAACCCAGAATTTTATCAATAAAATATCCCTTATTATAATTATTTCATGTAGTATAAAGCACATACATCATATAGAGAACCCAATAAAAACATTTTTATCATAAATTAATAATGATACTTTATTCATCAAACAAATTAATAATAATTCTTAATATTATAGTGGGGAAATAAATAGAAAATTAGATAATAAGATTGGAAAATTTGGATATGTTTGATCCACTAGAATGACTGCACTCAAAAACAAAGATATAGAAATAAAACATAATAATATATTAATTTAAAAGATGAAAATATATATATCCTTGGGTGAAAATATAAGTGACTAATGAATGGAATAATATGTATTTATAGGAAGTAGTAAACCCTTATGAACATTAAAAATATGATCGTTGGAATAGTAACCTGACCATTATAAGTAATGTGACTATTAAGAATAGTAATTTGGCCATTAGAATAGTAACCCCACCTATGAAAGTATAAATAAATTTAGGTATCTTATAAATGTGAATATTATATATTTATATCATGGAATAAGTTAATAAATGTTTTAAAAATGATAAATTAAGTGTTGGTATTTTTGTGAAACATAAATGTTTATTTAGAATTTTATAATTAATATAATTATTTAAAAGAAAATTTATTTTCATAAAAAATATCCATAAATTAATATGTTCTTGTAGTATAATTATAATAAAATTTTATGCGACCTTAATTAATTTTTCAAAGTGTTATAAAATCAGTTATAATATTAAGATCAGTATTTTTCAAATAAATAATGGTTTTAATTAAAAATTAAATTTCTCATACTTAAAAAAATTATTTTCATAAAATGGAATCCATATTTGAAATCTATTTGTATAATAATTTTTAGGGTGAAGTTTTGTGATATTTCTAAAATAATCGAATTTTTAGTGAATAGTGAAATGTGGTAATTTACGGTATTTAACATTATAAGTAATTAAATGAACTTTTGAGTCCTAGTAGAGTCATGGATGATATAAGTTCCCATTATTTTGAACTTAAATAATCTATTTAATGTATTTATTCATGGTAATCAATACTATTTATAGTCTGGATCCAAAATAATAAACAAATGAATAAAATAATCCAAAACACCCCTCTCCTCCTATAAACACCACCCATGACCACCCCTCCTAATCACACATCCTATGAATTTTAGATTGTATAAATTTTACCCAATTCCCTTACCAATACCCTTTCACACATCCAAGAGCTATTAGTCTCAATAAAATACCAAACCTAAGTGCCTTATGGAGGTACTCAAGGAGATGATCAAGAGGTAAAACCCTCCTTCTTTCTCTTTTAAATTATTTCTTTATTCTACCTTATCCTAACCTAACCTACCCAAAACATCATGATAAATCTAGTATCACATATATATTTTAATTGTATTATGTAAATAGAATATCCATCATCAAATCTCTTCTCTCTCCCTTTTATCTTAAAAATGAAAACGACATCTGTGATATGTTGATTCATCACCTTCATAAATGATGATTTTATGTTTTCCATTACCACCTTCAAGTATGGTCATAAGCCATTATAATGGTTAAAAATTATTTTAAAATGTATATTATAAATTTTTTCATGCTTTTTAACTGATATATATGCATAATATTAGATTATAAAACAAACTAGTTCATTATGATAGAAAAACCGCCAAAATAAACTAAACATTTATCATTAACATTTTATCAAATGAATCATCCATATATCATAAAAAATGATATATGGGAACCATTTAAAATTATTTAAGTATATTAATACTATTTTATTCCACTTATGGGTGTTTTTCTTCCATTTTACAAAAACTCTCATAATTATACTCAAGGGAATTGACCATAAAAGCATGAAATAAACACTCCCAAAACAATGAAATCATACATTATAACACATAGAAATGGCCCTAAATGAACTTAATAAAATTATAATAAATAAAATATATGTTGAATATATTCTTAATTAAATTATTAATCAATATTATTTGATTATCCAGGACATTAAGTGCAAGTTTAGAACACATTCATACATAAGGTAAGAGATCTCTCAGAACCTCCAAATTACCTTTGGGTTACACTTTCTCTATCTTTACCCCAAATTATTTCTTCATCCTTATCATATGTTTATTATAAATTTTGTGTATATGTTCTACAACTATTTATCTAGTTCAATTCATCCTGTTTTATGGAGAAATACACATTTTAAGAGGCTCCCTTCTCAATTCCTCCCAATAAGCAAGCCCGATTAAAGGGAACTTCTCCATTTATTACCCATTTTCCAGTACAATTCATAAATTGTTTTAAGCCAATTTTTTTTATAAAACAAATAATTTTATCACATAAAACTATATTAGTTATTCTTTGGGTTTATAAAAAGAAATATTCCTTTGTCCTCTTTAAAAACTCTTTAATATTTCCCCTTAAACCACACTAAAGTGGCTCATTTCTAAAGTTTCTTATACACTCTTCTTCATGTATTCAATTTAGTTGGAAATAATTATTCATTATATATTCTTATTTTTTTTATTATTGTCTATAAATTATTTAATCCCTCCTTTCATGGATACCATTATGATACACCCTTCAGTTATTCCTTATGACATGATTATGATACTCATTTCTTTCCATGGGTCACCCTTATGTTTATTCATTATGTTTGATTCTTTATGTGGAAAAAATATGCATGAACATGTTATGATGGGTTCAAATAGATATTTATCTAATTAATTTTCTAATTTTTAGTCTCATGAGACTTCATGTATGAGATTAGGGAGTAAACCTAATCCATTATAGGACTTTTTCCACAATGTGATATAGTATTGGAAGTTAGCCTCGACTCATGTTTATGTCATGTTATATGTTTCTACCAAATTCCTATATTTCCATGATTAAATTATACCATGTTTTATATGTTATGTTTCAATACGTTTATTCATGTTTCATTACTTTTTATGTCATCTTGTTTTTCCTTCTAACTAATTTTCTATGCTTTATTATTCCCTTATTGGGATTTTTAGCTTAACCCTTTTTGTCTATATATTCCCTAGGTTATCTTATGAATATATAGGAGATAAAAGGAAGTCATAAGATCATTAGGGAATATTAATATAAATATTATTTATTCTATTTCAATGTTTTCAATTTTATGCACCTAGTCTTCTAAAGACACTTGAATTTATGATCCTTGGTTTGTATTTGATGGTTAATTATGCTTAAAATAATGTAATAATATGTGTAAAATTATAGGGTCTCTATAATATATTATCATAATATTATAAAATATTTTAATTTAATTTATTAGGATAAAATATAAAACACATAAAAATGGTTATTTTGAGAAATAATAATCCATTTTAATATTAAATTTTTTTAATCATTTATCCTATAAATAAAAGTAATTGAGTAATATATTTTTGTTTATTATAGGTTTTATTATTTCTTTAATTTTCTTAATAATATTTATCTAATATGTTATGGATCATTTTAGTTTGGTGCTATGTTTGGAGCATGATATCAAACATATTATTAATTTAGAGAAAGATATATTCCAAAATCTAAGGGAGTTATATTCTCCCACCCTTAAATAAATCATGTCTTAAAAATGTTAATCATCAATTATTAATGAAGATTTATAAGAACATTATTATCATATTTTTCAGATCCTGATGTCACTTTTTATTCTCTTATATTCATTTTATTTGGCAATATTTTACTTCGAACCATTCTCAAGTAGTTTTGGTTGACTTTTGGGAAATTTTAGAGTTTTCTCATCATGTTCATGGTTGGCGTATAGTTAGATCGAACCATGAAAAATTCCTATGAAACCATAAATCTTGTGGTGGTTTGGGACAATAGAATTTTTCATGGGTGGTGCATGGTTATCCAAATGATAAGACCAAACCATGAAGCTTCTCCAGTGTACATAAATGGGCACATGGTTGGCATACAATTTTTTAAATAGTGTGACCAAACCATGTGATTACAATTAATTAATTTGAAAATTCATTTTTGAACTAGTGACACCTTTGGGTAACCCATTCTTCCTCCTATCATCTAGAATCTAGACACAAGGGATTCCCCTTGTATATTTTGGTGATCCTAACCCTTCTAGAGAGAGATTTTTAAAAATCTTGAGGCATTAGATCTAATAAACTCAAGGTAAGATCCTGATCTTCATTGTTCTTCATCATTCTTCTAGATCTCCACAATTTTTCTTGAAAGGAACCATAAATTAGGGATGTATTTTATAGATCTATGGGTTGTGTCATTATCTAATGGGTTTTATTATAGTTTATTTGTGAGAAAGGAAGGTAGAGACTAGGATACCTAGATTATTGTATGTTTCTATGAGAATTGTCTTGGTAAGCACTTTTACTTATCTCTGTTGATCTTGGGATTATTTAATATGGATTTATTGATATAGGTTTCATGGTTTAGGGATCTTATTTACTTCTTAAGATCCTTTATTCCTCTTCTCATGTGGACTATGTTTGGTTTTTGGTTGTACTATGTGTTTGAGGTAATTGGATTCTTAAAAAGTATTTGTTTTATGAATTTTTCATGTCTACTCATTATAAGTTAGTTTATAATTTTTTTAATCTGTTAATCATGATTTATCAAAAAAAATTGTTTTGGATAATTTTATTGAATGGAATTCCCATTTGGTATTGTAGATTTTTTTTTTAAAAATCATGTTTTGATGTGTTACATGGTCCATTTGATTATTTATGTTTGTAGTGTGCCCTTTTAATGGTTTAGGAAATGAAAATGTAAGCCTCCAAGTGTTGGGTATTTGTAAAATTGAAATCACCCGAGTGTGAGTTATGGAAGATGGGAACTCAATGTACTTAGGAGGGGTATAGATTAGGTCAAGAATGCTAGGAGGGTTTGTGGATACCTAGCATGGGTTTATTCTATAACTCTAACTAAACTTTACTATGATATGAGGGTTCACTAATCAGGATGTTCTATCATAACTAGGATCATGTTTTTTGGTATTTTTGTAAACTTAATCATTTGATCATTGAGGCATGAGGATACTAGCTATCCTGAACCTAACTAACCATAGGACTAGTATCCACAGCTCACCTTTTGGATTGGATATTTATAAATGATTTAATAAAGGGTTTATTTGCAAATGATTTGAAGATGGTATTTTTTTGAATGCTTTATAAACTGTCATAAAAAGGGAAGGTTTACATGTTTTATTGAAAACTATGTAAATATATATCCCATGACTTGTATTTTTTAAAATGTGCATAATTGGTTTGTTTTATTAATACTGCTTTTGAAACACCTGGTGAGACTCTACTAGATTTGTTTTGATTACACCTTTTCCATACCTTTGGGTGTGTTTAAATATTTTTTGGGCTGATATAAGTAAAGGCAAGGAATTTCATGGTGGCAGGGGGTATTCATGTTAGTGGGGTGCTGAATTTTAGTGGTGACATGGTGGGAAATTGTCCCACATATCACATGGTGATGGGTGTTATTGGTCTCAGCTAATTTTCTTTACTTATTTTGATTTGTAACTTGTATTTTCCTTTTACTCTTTATCTTAAATTTTCTGAAATTATATTGTCATGTTTTATTTATTTTATATACTCCATATATATATAGTTTGGTTTATTTTGGCCAAAATAATTCCCAAAGGCAGTTCTTGATGCCCAGGTGCTTGTCACTAGCTCATGGGGATCCAGAACACCTTTCATCCCTTGCCACATATCGACTTGGGTGTCTAGTTTAGGGATGAACTAAGTTGTTTCCTGAAAAATTGGTATCAAAGTATGGTATTTTTCATTATATTTTTGTCTTGGGATATCCAGGAAGATAAGAGATATGTTTTTTGGGACTTAAGGGGTAGTTTATGAGTGTGTTACCAACCATATGTCATTGTAACGAGCCTTAAGTTACCATGATATGTAGGTTATTGTATCTGTCATGTTTATTTTTGATTTAATATCAATTATTTTATTATTTTATCTTGGTTCAAAATAATATTGATCGCTTGTATGATGGTTTTTATTATTTCTTTAATGTAGTACCATGCCCACCATAATGCTTCCTAGAGTTATTCAGGAGGGTTCTATGAATGATGTTATGTGAGGAAACCCCCCCTATTGATCAAAATCTTGATGAAGGGGTAGCATGATTGGTTTGTACCATGGACCATGGTGTTTTCCCCACTCCAAATCAAGATAGGGAAGAGCAACTAGGGATAGGGGGAGATAAAGATCTATCCCATGTGTTTCTATGCTTGAAACCATCATCTTTACAAGGAATGAATGACCATCAGGAAGTGAAGGAATGGTTGGAGAATATCGAGTGGATTTTCAACTTCTTATAAAATTAAGATTATATCAAAGTGAATTATTCCACCTTTAATATTTAAGGACCTAATAAAAGATGTTGGTACATGATAGTTTATGGAAAACAATATGAATGTTTGAATTGTAAAGACTTCATCACCATCTTTTCCCAATGTTTTTTACCTAAATAATTAATGATGGCTAAATCCTTAGAGTTACTCAACCTTCAAAAAGGTGATCAAAATATAACCCAATATTCCAACCACATTACCAAAGTAGTTCATTTCTCACATGAAACTGTATAAAATGATATGTTGAAGGATTAGAGTTTTCATATGTGATTTTTATTGAAAATTACATATTAGGTTTATATGAATGATATTATCACATATTTAAAGGTTGTGGATAGTGACATGATGAAATAAATTAACATGATAGGAAAGTTGATGCTAGTTAGGATTCATCTTCCACCAAGTGATGGTTTCAATGACTCTTATGGAAAGAACAAGATGCAGAGTGAGGTTTGCAAGGGTGGTGGAAGTGACTCCAAACAATAATACTTATACCACACCTTAAACATTTTTAATTAGTGTAACTTTAACTTACTACCAGTTTTTAAAGACAAGGCATATGAGATGTAATTTACCCACACCTTCTAAACTATATAACTCATATGGATAATGAGGTCACTTATAAAAGTTATGTCATGTTATTTCTACTACAAATTATGGAATAGGATAATTGGAACCTAAAGGGTTTATAGTGTAGTAGGATTCATTGAATACTATAGGGTTTCAAGCCTAAATCTTTGAAATTAAGTAGTTTCATGCAATGAAAGTGTCTCTAGTGAAAGTTGACGTGGGCCCTGTAATTGTGAGAGTTAAATCATTATTCTTATTTCTTTAGTGAATTATTTATTTGATATTGGTTCATATCACTCCATTATATCAAACTTATTCATAAGCCTTTCAAAACTTCCAATGGAACTCATTCCCTTTTTTTATAGAGTTAACAACACCTCTTGTAAAGAAGGAGAACGGTTTTTGATGTCCCTCATGCTCAAGTTTGATATCAAAAGTTTAGTTATTTTGGGATTTTCTAGTTCTCTAATTGGATCTATTTGATGTTATTATTTGGATTGTTTAGTTGGTTTCCCATAAATTAGATATTTATTATTATCATTTGCGGGTGTTATTTACCACCTCTGATGTGAACTCCTAAGTGTTTCAAGGATAATTGGGTCTAAGATCTAGTCGAGTAAGACCTCCTTTATCAAAACACAAGAAAAATGATTTCCTCCTTCACAATTGAACTTAGGGACAAACCTATGGGTCATTATATTCCTTTGGTGGTTAAGGAGTTTCTTAGATTGTTTGCAACTGATTTTTCTAGTCTTCCTCCAGAGATGGAAGTTGAGTTTTTGATCGATTTGGCACCATGAACTTAGATGAAATCCTTTCCTTCATAACGTATGGCTTAGGAGTAATTTAATGAATTGAATATTTTGTTAACTGATTTGAAAGATAAATTATTCATTCATCCTAATGTATCAACTTAGGTAACCCTTGTAATTTTTTCCAAAAAATAATGAGAAGGATATTTTTTTGAGTATTTATTACCAAAATATCAACTATGTAATGATCAATAATAAATATACTTCACCCCATATCAATGACTTGGTTGATCAATTAAAGTAAAAAATGTGGTTCTCAAAAATCAACCTTTAGTCTGGATATCATTAGCTTAGATTTAATGAGTATGTTATTCTAAATACTACCTTCAGAAGTAGGTATGGCCACTTTGAATATTTTATGATTCCACTTGGTTTGACTAACAATAAATTGGTTTTCATGGTCCCAATGAATCATATTTTCAACTAGTAGATTGATTTCTTTATTGTGGTATTTTTGGACAACATTCTTGTTCAATCGAGAAGTAAATAAGGGCATGAGTGTCACCTGAAATATATTCTAGGAATCTTGAAGGATTATAGACTTTATGATAAGTTATCAAAATTTCATTTCTGGATTTGAAAAGTTAAGTTCCTAGGATATATGGTTTCATAACATGAAATTTTAGTTGATCTTGAGAAGTTAGAAGTTTTCTTTCATGGGAGGATCCACAACATGTCTTTGAGATATTAAGATTCTGGGTTTTGGTTCAATATTATCAGTAGTTTATGAAAAACTTCTCAAATATTACATCTCATTTGGTTTCTCTTACTATGAAAGTGGTAAAATACATATATGATTATAAGTGTTAAACTTCCTTTTATGAATTGAATATAAATCTGACCTAATCACCTATTTTTATTTTACCAAAAGAAGGATAGGTAAGTGTGGTGTTTTTTGATGATTAAGGTGATGTTTTGGGTTTTGTTCATGTACAAGAAGATCATTTAGTGGTGTTAAACTACCATCACCTTTATCCACACAAGAGGATTTACCCTACCCATGATTTTGAACTTGAAATAGTTATGCACACTCTTAAGGGTTAATGACATTACCTATTCAGGTAAATACTTACAATCTATTCTGACTATAAGAGTTTAAGTTATATCATTTTTTCAGAAGTATTTTAACCTTAGGTAGAGGCGATGAGTGGGGTATCTTTAGTCATTCGACTTCGACATTTCCCATAACTCAATAAAGTGGAATGATGTTGTAGATTCTATAAGCATAAATTTACCTCCTCAAGTAGTTATGGAATCAATGGATGAATGGAATATCACAAGAATCTTTTCTTGAATAAACCTAAATGAGATAGAGGAGGAGTCTAGTATTATTTTAGCTAGTTCTTAGTTTAAGTAATACATTATTGAGTTGATTTTTTAGGTGTAATAATGGGACAAATAGTTCTAGATAATTAGGAAATATTTATATGGAAGGGAGATAATTGTTGAGTGGTATATCACCCCGAAATGTCTTATTTATTTTAGAAGTTGATTTTTGTTAGTTTGAGGAGGGTTTTACTGGATTGTTTTCATTATTCTCAGTGGTATTTTCATCTTGGTATAGCAAATATGTACTGTGGCATGAATCATCAGTTTTTGTGTCCATGTTTGAAATGTGGCATAACTGATTTTGTGTCTTGTTGATATACCATTAAGGCCAAAAGACTAAAAGTCTTCTTCCTTGGTTTTACCTCTCCTGGTTAATTTAAGAAATGGGATGATGTATACATGGATTTCATTATGAGGTTACCATGGACTATTGAGGGAATAATTACATACAAGTAGTTTTTTATGGACTAACCAAGTTGACTCATTTTATTTCGATTCAAGGAACCAACAAGGTTAAGGATTTTATATTTAAGAGATCATGAGGTTGCACAAGGTGCTGTATACTATTATTTTAGATTGGGATGCTTGATTTAACACTTGGTTTTGGAATGTCCTTGAGGAGGTGATGATTTCTAAAGTTAAATTAAGCTTGACTTACCATCCCTAGACAGAAATATAGACATGAAAATCCATATTGATTTTAGAGGATATTCTCTGTACTTATTTCATGGATTTTGGTGGCTCTTGAGATATTTATTTGGGAATAGCTGAGTTAGATTATAATAATAGTTACTATCCATCCACTATAATGGATCCTTTTGAGGCTTTGTATGGTCGATTATGTAAATTGCCTCTTTATTGGTCTGATGTGGGTGAAATTTTTCTTATGGGGATAAGCATTGTTTATGAGACATCAGAAAAAATTTACATTATTAATCAATGAATGAATATATCTTAGAGTAGATATAAATATTTTGTGAAATGTCGGCATCATCCACTATAATTTACTATAAGTGACTGAGTGTTCTTGAAAGTTTCACCTTGATTGGGTCACTATCAGATTGGGAAGAAAGTGAAATTAACTACGAGATATCTAGGAGATTTTGAGATCATTGAGTGGATTGGAAACGTATCTTATTAATTATATTTTCCATTATAGTTTTCTTCTATCCATTAATTTTTTCATGTGTATTAGCCTATAAAGTATCATCGTGATCCCATTCATGTTCTGAATTAGGAAGAGACTGATTAGGAACTAGATATTCCAATAGTCAAATGACTGGTTAAAGTTATTGATTCTCAGGAAAATATTTTTCATAGGAAGTATATTGTATTAGTTTGAGTGTTGTTTCAGTACAAAATGAATTCTTATGAGATGTGGGAATGATAATTGATTTTGAGGGATTAAATATTTTCTTTTATTAGTCTTATTAATCTTGAATTTCCAAGGAAAAAATGATATGGTGGGGATAATTGTCACATCCTAATGTCACTTTTAGGTACTTATATTCATTTCTTTAACTATATTTTTCCAATAATTCTTAGGTTGTTCTGGGTGTTTTTATGAAATTTTGGAGTTTTCTAGGTATTTTTAAAGTTAAAACCTGTTTATATAAAACCATGTGGAACTCCCAAGATTCCTCATGACACGAGGTTTTTGATAGTGGAGTTTCACATAGTTGGAACATGGTTAGCCAGACCATATGGCTTCTCTAATGTAGAGAAACAGACATATTGTTTCGACACAGTTTTCCAAATCTTACACAGGAAATTAATTAAATTGAATTTTTTTGACCCCATTATTTCCCAATATCCCAATATTCCATATGGATTATCTAATGTACCATATTAACCCCATTATTTACCCTACATCCTAGGATCGTGACCCCATGGATTCCCTTTGGAGATTTTTGTGATCCTAACGCTTCCAAAGAGCGATTTCGATGGATCTTGAGGCATTGGATCTAGGAAACTCAAGTAGGATCCTATTATTCATGGTTCATCACTGTTATTCTATATATCCTCACTATTTCTTGAAAATAACCATAGAACAAGAATGATAAGCTTGGGTCTATGGAGTTTTTTATGTTCTAATGGGTTTTCTTATAGATCCTGTATGAGAAGGATAGTAGAGATAGAATCTACCTAGATCTTTGTGTATTTATTTAAGAATTTTATTGGTAAGTGGTTTTCCTTATCTTTATTGATCTTGAGATTATTGAATATGGGTTTCTTGATATGGTTTTCATGGGCTAGGGACCTTCTTTTCTTCTTAGTATATTTCATTCCTCTTGGTGTGTGATTTCCATTTCAATGTTGGGTGTACCAATTGTTTGAGGTAGGTAGTTTTATAAAAAGGTTTTTTATGAAATTTTCATGCTTTCTCATCATAAGTCAATTTATAAATTATTTTAAGGCATTAATAATGAATTATTTAAATTTGGTTAGTTTTTATACCTTTATAAAATGGAACCTCCTTTGGTAATATTGATGAAAATAGATTTCAAAGCATGTTTTGATTTGTTACAAGGGTCATTTCATTATTTATTGTGAAATGGCCTTTAAATGATTTAATTAATGAAAATGGAAGCCATAAAATGTGGGTTTTTTGTGAAATTGAAAGGTTCCAAGTGTGGGATATGGAACATGGGTACCTGGGGTACTTAGGATGGGGTATATTGGGACAAGTACACTTGGATGGTTTGTGGATACCTAGAACAAGCTTACACTATAAATCTAACTAAACTTTTTCATAATTTGGGGAGGGGGGGGGGGTTCACTTGTTAGGATGTTATATCATACCTAAACCCATGTTTTAGGTATTTTCACACACTTATTAATTTTATAATTGATGTGTGAGGATCCTACCTAGATCATACCTAACCTACCCTAGGACTAGTTTCTACGGTTGTCCTTTTCAATTAGAAATTTATAAATGATTTTAGAAATATTTTACTTGAAAATTATTTGAGGATGGTTTGTTTATGCATGCTTAACAAAATATTATAAAAGGCTATATTTCCATGTTTTATTAAAAACCATATAAATATATATTTCATGACTTTTCATTACTTAAATAAGCATAATTGGTTTTTTTTATAATGACTTCTTATGAAACACTTGGTGAGATCCAACTAATCTTGTTTTTCTCACACCCTGCACAGTCCTTTGGGGTGTGTGCAGATATTTTTTCATCTGATGTAGGTAAAGGATAGATGCCACATGGTGGTAGTATGTATCCATTTTAGTGGGGGTATATGAGTTTAGTGGTGACATGGGGGGATGTTGACCCTCATATGTAGAGACCCGTATTTTTCTGGACTATTAAATTAATAAAAAATTTGATTTTTTTTATTTTAGATGCTTATAAGGGGTAAAATGGTCATTTACCCTATAATATGATCTTAGATGATTTTTATGACCACTATTTTTGTCCTAAAATAGAGTTTTTATCCTAGTATAAGAGTTTATGGGAAATTAGATTCATTCAAAATTTCATGCAATAATGAATATTTAATATTAATTTGTTAGCACATGTTCATTCAACTATATATTTTAAAAAAAGAATCAAATTGAGATTATATATATTAAATTGATTCTATAATTAGGGGTTTTACCTAGGAGAGGCATAAACTCATGTCAGGTACTGAGGCCAGGCTTGGGCCCCCTTTTCATTTTTTTTTCATTTTTTTCTTTTCTTTCCCCTTTTCTTTTCTCTTTTCCCCCAGATTATCATGAATGAACCCTATGGGATTAATTCACCAAGAATAAGATAGTATAGGGAGATGGAGATAAATAAATAGGTATATAGGAAGATAGGTTCTATTGTAGAGCTCGGGAAGAGCTGGATCGTCGTGCAGAAGCTGCAACTCATAGAAACGGGCGAAGCTTCGCCGAATTCCACCCAAAGACAGGTTGTTTTTATGTTTATTCCATATATCACTATATATTTAAAAAATTCTAGTTTTAGATCTCTATAATGACTTATTAAGACCTCTTTAGGGTTGTTATATTTCTTTTGTGGTGAAAAAGAGGGTTTCAGGACATTTGTAAGAGTTTCTGATTCAGAAATTCTAACCACATGATGTGTAGTTTAGGAACACATGTCATGTATTATTCCCATTCAGGGAAGATGGATTTTTATAAGTACACACCATGTACTTATAGTAAATTCTATGTAATAATTCTTGGTCATTTATCCAAGAACCGGTCCATATAGCCCATGTAGGGGCACTTGGCTGTGTATAGTACATGGCTAGACCCCACATGGGTAACATGTCATGTAGAAGTACAAAACTAGGCTAAAACACATTTACATGACATGTGAGGTACACAAGAAGGTACCCCACATAGATTATATGTTGTGTAAATGTTTTACATGTAATGTACATTGGTTTTATATGCCATGTTTGGATGAAGTACATGACCAGGTGGAGATTTTAGAGTACACACCATGTACTAGGGTATACACACAATATACTTATTCCTTTCTACCCTTTGAGGGGTTTTTCATGTTTTGAAACCCCTAATTCATAACTGGAAACATGAGTAATCAATTTTCAGCATTTTTATGCATATATCACGATTTTAAAATCCTTGGGGTGTTTAGAGGAATCCTAAGAGGCGTCTTGGGGTGAATGAGCTATAATTGAGAGGTTCTTTATCCAATATTAAAATTTTGTTATCTAATAAGTGTGTAACCTGGGATGAGAAACACATGAGTGTAATGATAATTATTCAAGGGAATGTCATGAGATATCCAAGGTCCTCATTTATCACCATTCCGAGACAGTCCCTGGCTAGTGGGACTATAGTGCGACTCAATGAGGCTGATTGGTTTGGTGTTTGAGACATCCTAGAGTGAGACCATGATCTGAGATGGCCCATGAGATATATCCATTTTATTTATGATTAAATATATTTTACTATGAGTACATATCCCTTAGAAGATGTTACCTTCTAGCCTAGGAGGCCATGAGATGTTATAAAAAGGGTTATGGAATGTGTTTACCCCGAGAGGTTAGTTGTTCCAAGGGTCTTCTGTAGGTTGGATCAATTATCTTACTCTTTTAAAGGGTCTTGTGTAAGATTCCTACATTTAAAATTTTCAAGGATCTCATGTAGGATTTATTCTCTTACTATATCTGAGGATTTTTCTTATTATGCCTCCACTATCTTACTATTCCAGGGATCCCAAGTAGGATGCCTCTCTAGTGTAATGACTTAAGGAGCCCAGTGGGTGCCTCAGTAGTTGACCGAGCCTATGGTAGTGTATTAGTGGTTTGTGTAGATATGGTAGTAGGTTTTACCTTATAACCCATACCAAAAAATTAATCCCATGTTTTTATGGAAGTAGTTGCGTGTCTAGGAATTCGACCACCCTCACTCTTTTATTTATAAATTCACTTGGTTATTGATGATACAACTATGATTCCAGAGGTTCTTCCTAGTAATCATCCCATGGGGTATAATGTGATATGTTGATATGTTGGGGTTACCTAGAGGTACTACCTAGTATTTAGACATCAATTCCTATTGATTTATTATTACTTTTTTAGGATACCTATAAATACTTCTTGGGATTTGGATGCCAGTCCTTATTGATTGGGATGACCAAATGTTCTTCCTAGGACCCAGTATTTGAGCCTAAATGTTTGATTATCACTAAGAGGCCTTGGTTGGGGTTTTTTACATGATTAATAACACCCCCTTAGTCTAGGATGTTCTATATGGTATTTCACCACATTATTGGGTAGTTTTACAAGATGTTTCATGGCCCTTGATTTGAATATTAGGCATGGAATTTCACATCATTGTTGTGTTGCTAAACATGAAGTTTCATGCCCCTTGATTGGGATGTTGTAAATGTAATTTCATATCATTATTTGGTTTTTTTACATGATGTTTCACACCCCATTTATAGGTATTATAGGTCATGGAATTCCATATCTCCATTTTAAGGATCGGGATAAGGCCCCTTATTAATACATGAGACCCTTATGCTGTTATGCATGGACACCTTGGTTTCATGCCCTGGGTCCTAGTTAGTAATACAAATATATATATATGTCTATATATGTTAATACATTTATAGTATATATATATACTTATATATTCACACACATATATATACTTACATATTCATATATATATATATACACACACACATGGGGATATATAGTCAGAGTCATTTCCAACATTGGCCAAAGAAGGTATTATCGATTGGGACCACAGAACCAAGGATTGAATTTGGTTTTATTTTATTTAGTTATGGTTCAACTAGGTTGAGTATATTTCATGAGAATTCACTTATGATAGTATATTTTAGGTTCACCATTAGAGGTGTCCTGATGAGATTTATTTATCACCCCCTATACATGCACCTCGGTGTGTGTACAAACCTTATGTATGATTTTAGGTTGAGCATGGATGTATGATGGATAGGGATGAGGTCCATGGTTACATTATTGAGTGTATATGAATGTGTGGATTCTTATGAATTGGGTTGGATTAGCTCTAAAATGTCATGGATACTAGGTATGTGGTTTGGCTCTAAGTTAGCAGTAGAGGTACATACATTTATTTCGGTTTTTTATTCCTGTATATGTATGGTCAGACCAGTGGGTGATCAATGTTTTATTTAGGACATGGATATTTGGGATTATAATGAATTCCATTTAATTATTATAGCCTTGTTATATTTATTTCCTTATCACTCTATTTATTTACCACTTTTGATGATGATTATTTATTTATGAAGATTTCTTACTCTAATATGAGAGCATAGTCTCCCCACAGACACACCCCAGAACATCATTGCTATTCGGAAGCCTTTGAAGTAGAGGGAGGCCTGATTGAGACCTTGTGATGAACCAGATCGGGGAACCATTTTAGTGGGTATTGGGTTGGGAAATGAAAAATTTGTATCATATATATTACATTCTTGTTTTATTACCATTTGGGATATGGTAGATAAGAGTATTATGAATGTTTTAGAACTCATGATGGATATCAGTCTAGTGTATCAATAATTGTTGTTGGGGTAATAATTCCTTATTTCTAGGGAAATGAGATTTTTGTTATTGATATGTGATGTTATAGTTTTATATTATTTTCTCATCGAGAAACTTATATGTTTTGTGGAGTTTATGAATTACTATGGATTAATGTCTCTCGATCTGTTAGAAAGAGGCCATTGATTGATTTATGGTCTGGCCTATTGGTGAGAGTGAAATGATTGATTTTGACTCTTGGATGAAAAATGAAAAATGAGTTACATGCCTCATATTTGGAATTTAGGGTCCATATATTATATTTCTCATAGTGTGTGATTATATTGATTAAATAGGAAAATTATTTAAAGCATCAACAACTACCTAAATGGAGTTTTCCCATATAGGTTCTTGGTGACTTTCTACGCAACCTATCTAAATTTTATATAAATTTCTTTATGATTCTAGGTTATGTAGATCTATAATGAGACACTTATTAGTGAGGATGATGACTCAATCCTCATGCAAAAGAGGTGTAGTGATCCTAGTGTTGGAGTTTGTGTCCTAAAACCAACTACTTTGTACTCTAGATCACATGTATATTCAAACAAGTGTATATTAATATAAATATTTTATCTCATATTGATTGTTCTTCTACATAAAATTGATGTGATAATTTCCTAGAGTATCTGTTGCATTGATAAGGTCATATAAGTTTCTTTCTATGATGAGAACCTTGAAATTCCAAAAAAGATATTCTTAATATAGTTCTGCAGTTAGATAATTTACTATGATGGACACATAGTACATAGATAGTCAAGTTAGATTACTAATTCTCAGATGAGGATTATTCTTATGAAGTTTTCACTTGGTAATATCTAAGATAGTAAATTATGAGAAAATACCATCTCATAGAAATTCTGTATGTTTTGGTGTCATCTTATATTTTTATCTATAAGCATTTGTAATGGTCATCAGAATTTAAGATCATCATTAATGAAAGTAGGGTGTGGGAGTTGGTTCCCTAGAACTGATTCCATGTACTTTATTATAACTTTTATTCATTATTTTCAACATTAACAAACTCCTTATCACATCATGATTTTTCTTCTGCGTAACATAGCATGTGGCAATTCCTTAAGAGCATCAGTCACACTAAAAGGTTATAGAAGTTCACCATAATGATGTGAACCTAGATGTTCCATGACAGTATTCTTTAATATATGTTCTATATATTGATAAAATCATTTGATGGGTACAAATTATACATGCTATCAGGGGTATATACTTATAGGACTTTTAGGCACCTTCTTATGATGTATGCCCTTGGTAATATCTAGTATAGGATATTATGAGAATAAGACCCGCAAGTAGGAAATCCAAATTTATAAGTGTCATTATATGTTCCTATCTACAGGTGTGTGTATCGATCCTTAGAATTTAAGATTATTATTAATGAATATTATAATTCATGTAATTTTATTTATTGATTAAAACCATGATGACATAAGTTTACAGCGAGGTGGGATACGTTGGGTGTGTCACGATTAATATTGCATTAATGAATAATGTGAGAAAAGATTTTACCCTTATGTTCTTTAAAGGAAGTTTATATCTTAGGCCCTTTTATGGAAATGATATATCCTAAATAAATCTATGTCCATGGTGTTCTATAGGAAAGTAATATTTCCATAAATTCAAATAAAGAGACATCGAATACATAAGTTGATAGCACCAGCATGCAACCTGCTTAATTAGAGATATCATGATAAAGGGATTATATTACACCTTAAGAATCCATATGAGGTATTATGTCATTATGGAATTAGATTCTTTCTCTCTGTGTTCTTTGGAGTGTTACTAGACACTAACCTTGGACTTTAGTTTTCTTCTCTTAATGCCACGGAGAAAGAGGCCTAGATGGTCACACTCTAAGTGTATCTAGAAATTTAGTAAAATAATATATTATAATTAACTATTTAACAAGTTTGATAAGTATTATTATTACACATGGTTTAATAATTATTCATGTTTACTTGATTGCATATATTTCATCCCCAGTTATTCAAGAGAATATTATATGTGAGAAATATTTATTTTCTATTTAGTGAATGTAATATTTATTTATTTATTGCCGAATAATACAATGATATTTATTTATTAAATAAATATTCATTATTCAAGGAACAATAAATATTATGGAGTAATTACATACCAAGTTTATAGGTCTGGTGAGAAATAATATATATATATAATATTATTTTAATAAATAATATTTAATTTTAATTCATGAGTTCATCACATGTCGAGAAATAATAATAATAATAATATTGAAATGGGGTTCCATAGGGATTAAATAAATATTAAATGGGACTTGTGAAACTATTTATTTCTAACCCCAATAATATATAAACCCAATTATATTATTTTTCCATATAGTCAATTCATTTGTTTTGTCATGCATAATGAATCTAGAGAATCCTCTCAAATCCCAAGAGAGCTCTCTTCTCTAAGAATTATCCCAAGACCATAGATAAATATTACCCCAACTTACATTCTTGAGTCAAGATAAATAAAAATTAATCCGTTATAATTCATTCTTAGGGAGATCAGAGGTGAACAATGAATGTGATAGGATCTTCTGTGCTACCATCGAAAGATTCCTATAATGACATTCAGAGGTTTTTGGAACATGAGTGGATCACTAAAAGAGGGAATATTCCCTTTATTCCTAAAACACAATGATGGTATGACATAGATACATTATTATATACATATATGAAGAAATAATTTCTCACAAGATAATTATTAATTGCTTAAATTAATTATAAATAATATATGATGATCTTGTGCTTTGGTTTTAGTGTTTATCTATTGTCTGTATTCTTTGATTGAAATTTGTTGATCATGATGTTTATAACCATGTAAATATTGGATTGATCATCGATCATAAGAAAAAGAAATGTTTGGCATGAAACATCACATGCTTCTACTATTTCCAGAACCTTCAATTGGTATTGAAGTGGGTCACATAATTATTTAAAGATCATTGGTTGATTTAAACATTTTTAATTTATTTTTCAATTTCACTTTAGTTTTTCATAAATTTGATTTGGGATATCTGCTTATTCCTCTTTGTTTCTCATAATTATAATAAAATTGATTAATTTTAGGAATGAAATAAATTCAAAGATCTCATTTGGAGGTGTTGAGGAATCAAGCTGGATAATAGAAGAGTACACACCATTCAACCTGAAGGTACACACCATATAATAATGTTTAATTCACCAAGAATAAATTTCGAATTAATTAAAGTCATGTGAATTTATGACACAAAGTGAATTTAATTATACACCATATATGGATTGGGTCATCCTAGCGCAAGGTCATCTGGAGTACACATCATGTAACTGATGTACATGACATGTAGTCCTTTAGTCACCGACGGGTTGTGTATCTTCTTACATGGCCAACCTGACTGGTGACCATGTAACTTGGAGATCACATGACTTGTATCCCATGTACACATAGTGTACTACAACAATTCTCAAGGCACTATTAAACATTGAGTCCCTAGGTGTGTTCCTCAAATAGATGGTGAGAAAACCATATGCTTTATAGTTGGATTGTACAGGTCGTGTACTTATACCAAATTATACAGAATTAAAATTAATTCATTATACCATGTAAAACTTATCAACATGTTCTTGTGTGTGGCCATTAAGTTGATAGTACATTCCATGTGATAGGTTATATATATATATATATAATTAATTAATTAATTTCTATGAAATTTCTGGATCTTCATATCATGTAAGAGTCATATTAAAACTATTACTCTCTGTGAATTGAAGCATAAAACATGATTAAAACATTATGTAATCTGTGTAATCATTAAGTTGATAGTACACATCATGAAAGTACATGATAAGTCGTGTATTCCACATGGTTCATGAGTAAAAAATATACAATTATAATACATGTTGAGTAATTCAGATGGGTACTCACCGTATTTCCTCTAAAGGTACATTTATATGCATAGTTAATTTTAATAAATTTATTTAATTTGTTTAAAATTATGATGGATGTGAATCTAAAGGAAATTCATATGATAATTAAGATAAAATAATTTATTAATTAAATAAGAAAATTAATTTATTTAAGCAAGATTTATCTTAAAAAATAATGATTATAATTTAATACTATTTTTATTAAATGTGTAATTCATTGCATGTGGATGATCATGAGGTTAGGCCAGAAATTTTTATGTGATTAGTTTCTTTTAATTTATTGTTAAATTAAATTTTTAGCCCGTGTTCCATATTTCCTCTTATTATGTAAGGGCATGTGTGCCCATGATTTATTTTATGTAAACCCCTTCCCCTCACCCGTGTGTGACTAAAAGCATATATAATTGATGGAGCTCCCAAGTTTGTGTAGGTGGTTCAAGTTTGGAGTCTAGGTGAAACCAATCCAATAGAGATACATAGGTGGGTAGCTGGAAAGCTGCAACATGAACCATAAATGGTTCAACGTGTTTTCCCCTAGGTTGACAGTTAGTTTATCATCCTCCATATAAACTAATAGTAGAAGATCATGATCATACCACTTTAATATTTTATTTCTATAATGTTTCATAGTTATTTCATTATGGATGTTTTGTTGCGATCAAATGAATTAATGAATTAAAAATCATGCAAGATAGAACTAAAATAAATTGGATTATGCATAAATATAATCTAAGACATAGTTAATCACATAAGTAAATCCACTTAATATCAATAAGCATGTAATAAAGATAACAATTGGAAATTTACCCATAAAAGATAAAATCCATCAATTATATACTAAGTTGGTATAACCTTACACTACTTCAGTTAAAATTGTACCATAGTTTAAAGTGTTTGACCAACCTATGTTGGGTTGATTTTAATTATTGGGGAATTCTAACTTGATGTTTTGGGTTGAATTAACTTAGTTCACATCAAGGGTTGAATCCCAAAGCAAGACACAGTGTAACTAAGAGGTAATAGTTTAGGAAATCCAATTTATGGATTTTGGCATTAGAGAGTAGAATCAATAGATCAAGGAACTATGAGTCAATTAATTAAGAATTTGAAATACCTACCAAAAACTCTTAAAATTTCTTGAACAAAAAAAATTGGGGTGATGAGAATGGGAATATGGATCCTTTACACTAGAATGACCGAGAAATAGGATATTCAGAATACAATGGTGAGGGCCATTAGGTTTTGATAAAATTGGGGGAGATTAATAACTATAATATTTATTTATTTGTTTAATTTTATCATATAAAGTACTAAAATTATGCTCACATTATTTTTAGAAACAACAATAAATATGAATTAAAACATATCACTATGATCCATACTTGATAAGAATAACATTCTCATTGGGAAAAATTTCCAATAATGGTAAAGGCACTTGTGTGTTATCCTATGTCATGAAAGTAAATTGAATGTGATGGGAGAACATATTATTATTGCACCTGGTAATAAGGATAGTAAAGAAGATTTATCTCTCTATGAAAAAAATTTGAATGATGATACAGATGTTCAGTGCTACATTCCATCATACATGACTAATGAGCTTGAAAAGAAACATGAGGAAATGGATGCATATATCATGATGTATCACCTTCATGATCTCTGTCAAGAGAAAGAGAGACAAGAGCGATATAAGATATCCAATTCTCTATTTACAAGTAATCTGGGAGAGTTAGCACTAGCTGGACCTCATGTAGTCGTGCTCATTAGCTACATTGAACGATTAGTCATCTTAAAGATTAAATTTCCAATTTAGTTGTGCATAGATCTCATACTTTCCTCAATACCTAAGAACTTATCCACTTTTATTGTTAATTATAATATGAGAAATACTGAGAAGAGTCTTTCATAACTTATTACATTGATTCTCCAATTGGATAAGGACATTGAGTGTGATAAAATTATGGTCCTTATGATGAATAATAAAAGGAATAATAAGGTAAAGGGGACCAAGACTCATAACAAGTCTAAATATCCCAAGCATTTTCCTTCCAAGAAGAGGAAGATCCAGAGGAAGTGCATGGAAAAGGGGGAAATGTGTTTTTCATGTAACAAGCAAGGCCATAGGAAGAAGAACTGCACCCACAAGAAAGGGGAAGATAAATATGTATTCTTTATCGAGTGTAATCTTTCAATATCTACACACTGTGTATTAGATATAGATTGTAGTGATAACATATGTATCCAAATGTAGGAACCCAGTAGATTCCAAAATATTGATAGAGTACAGGTAGATTTATGAGATACCAATGGAGAAAGGATGGATGCTCTAGCCATTGGTGACAACAACTTTCATTGCAACATGTATGATATTGGTTTTAAGGTATTTTTATTCTATACCAACTGTCACCAAGATCATAATTTCTGTGTCATACCTAAGTACAGATGGTTTTATTTTCTAGTTTGTAAATAAAAGTTGTTTATTTTATAAAAAAGACATATGTTAAGGTATGGAACATTTAAATAATGGTATTTTTGTATTAAATTATGAAAACAAAGTATTTGAAATAGATAATAAATCATGTTCACAAGAATCATATAACAACCTTATATGGCATCACTATCTTAGTCATGTAAACAATAAGTATTTGAAAAATCTATGTCAATATGGTTATTTAGAATCTTCTAAGATAAAGTCACTTGAAAGATGTCATGTTTGTTTACATGAAAAAATGACCAAAATAGTATTTGGTGGATAGGTTTAAATTTACATAGATCTTCTGGGATTGGTACACATTGATGTGTGTGAATCATATCTAGTAGAATCTAGAGGTGGATATTCTTACTTCATAACTTTTATTGATGACTTTAGTAGATATGGATATGTATACGTAATGAGGTATAAGTCTGAGTCCTTTGAAAAATTCAAAGAATTCAAGAATGAAGTAGATAATCAACTTGGAAATAAGATAAAATAGCTTCGATTAGATTTAGTTAGTTAATATATTAACCAAGAGTTCATCGAATTTCTATGTGATTTTGGGAATCTATCTCAACTCACTCCACCTTACACACCATATTGGAATGATTTTAGTTAAAGGAGGAACCATAACTTGTTATTCATGGTAAGGTTGATGATGATTCATACATAAATTTTATTATCCTTGTGATGATATGCATTACAAACAGTGACATAAACACTAAAACAAGTACCAAATAAAGTAGAAAGTAATTTTTTTGATTTATGGAGTGAAAAAAAACCCATTTTGTCGCACAAACATGTATGGGGTTGCGAGTAAATTGTTAAGGTTTTCTCAATAAAAAAACTAGAACCCTGGGAAACAAAGTATATCATTATAGGGTATCCTAACAAAACAAAGGGATACTATCTATAAGCCCAGTTAGACAAGAAAGTGACTGTTGTCCAACAATCCGTCTTTCTTGAGAGGGTTAACATCCTCAAAAAGGATAGTAGGAGCAAGATGGAATTTGATGAAGTTTATGCTCAAGATACAAAAGAGTTAGAATAAGAAAAGATTCCATAAGTCCACATAGAAGAAGTAGTTCATGAAACACAAGTACTGTATAGGAGCACTAGAGAGGTAAAAGAAATAGATACATATGGTTTTCTAGTCACTGAATATGGTGACTCATTATTGGTTGAAAATTATGAACCTATCTCCAATAAATAGGTAGTAGAGAGATCAGAAGCAATAAGATGGAAAGAAGCCATGAATTCTAAAATGGTTTCCATGTACTATAACCAAGTTTAGGTTTTGGTCTGTGTGCAAGTTGATGTAAATCCCATAGGGTGAAAATAGGTATTTAAGAGAAAACTGGACCTGTAAGGTGATGTAAATACCTATAAATTAAGGCTAGTGGCTAAGGGGTTTAAACAACGTCAAGGAATTGACTATGATGAAACCTTTTCACTAGTTTATATGTTTAAATCAATTAGAATTATACTTTCTATAATATATTATCATGACTATGAAATTTGGAAGATGGATATAAAAATAGATTTCCTTAATAAAAACCTTCAAGATGATGTATACATGATGTAAAAAAAAGGTATTGTGACTCCATATGATGCAAAAAATCTTTTAAATTTATATAGACCCATTTATGGATTCAAGAAAACATTTATGTCATGGAAAATTTGATACAATAAATCTATAAAAGAGTTCAGTTTCATTAAAAACAAATGCCATCCATGTGTTTACAAAAGGTTTATTGGAAATTATATCATTATCCTAGTTGTATACGTTGATGAAATATTACTTGATGGAAATAAAATAGTAGTCTTACTGTCTATTAAGGACTTGTTAAACAAGTTTTTCTTAATGAAAGACTTAGGTGAAGAAGCCTATATTCTAAGGATCAAGATAATTTGTGCTATATCCAAGAGGTTTTTTGGACTAAGTCAAAGTGCATACATTGATCAGAAATAAATGATATTTAGTACAGGAAAATCGAAGAGGGTATTGGTTCCAGTGTTACATGGTATAAATCTTCCTAAGAAAATGTGCCCTCAGACACAATATGAGAAAGAGAGAATGACTAATATCCAATATGATTTAGAGATAGGATCAATCATGTATTCTATGTTATGAACTAAACATGATGTTTACTATGAATTGATAATGGTAGGAAGATATCAAGAAGATCCATGAGAATAACAATGGTCTAAAATTAATTTTATCCTCAAGTATCAAAGAAGAATTAAGGATATGTTCCTAGTTTATGGAGGAGATGAGTAGTTAGTAATCAGGGGTTATACTGATTCTAGTTTTCAAATAGATCAGAATGATCTAAAGTCACAGTCCAAATATGTTTTCTATCTCAACAGAAGAGCTATGAGTTAGAAAAGTTCAAATAAGAAAATTGTCACTAATTCTACCATGGAGTCTAAGTATATAGAGGATTATGATGCATCTAAGGAATCTATTTGAATAAAAAACTTTTTATATAATCTTGATGTGGTACCTGGTAGTAAAGAGCCTATCACATTGTATTGTGATAATACCACAATTTTGGATCTTGAAAAAAATCAAATATCTCACCAATAGATAAAGAAAATACTCCAGAAGTATCAATTATTGAGGTATTTTTATAAAATTGGTGATTTTGAAATAAATAGATTTCCCAAATAAGAAAACATGGTAGACACCTTGACTAAAGTCTTATCTCAATAGAAGCATGATTATCATGTGATAGGTAGTAGAATGGTGGTTGTTAGTAGTTTGTTCTAGTGTAAGTGGGAGTTTGTTGGAGTTGGTTCCCTAGTACCATATTTTGTGTACATTATGATAACTTGTATTCATTATTTTAAATATTAATAAACTTATGGTCACATAATGATTTTTAGTATTCATAACATATCATGTGATAATGTTCTAAGACTAGTTGTCACACTAAAAGGTCATAACAATTCTCTGCTATGATGAGAACATATAAGTTCTATGATAGTATTCTTAAATATATGTTCTATAGTCATATGAAATCATTTAAGGGACAAAAATGATATAGGATATTAGGTGTGGAGAATCATAGGGTTTTTAGGAACATTCTCATCGTGTATTCCCTTGGTAGTATCCAGTGTAGGATATTATGAGAACACGACCCACATAAAGAAAATTAATATTTATATGTGTTATTGGATGTTCCTATATATGGATTTTTTATTGATTCTTAGACATTAATAATATTATTAATGAATATTATAATTTTTTTACTTTTATTTATTGATGAAAACCATGAAAATATATTTTTACAGTGAGGTAAGATACATTGGGTGTGTCATGAGTAATATTAAATTAATAAATAATGTGAGAAAATATTTTCCCCTTCTATCCATTAATAGAAATTGATATCTCATGACCTTATATGGAAATGATATAGACTAAATAAATTTGTGGCCATGGTGGAAATTTTGATTTTTGGTAATTCAAAGAAAGAGACATTGATCACCTAAGTTGATGACACTGACATGCAACCTGCTTGATTAGAGATATCATGATAAAAGGATTATATTACATAGTAATCATTTTTATGAGGAATTATGTCATTTCATCATTAAATTATTTATCTACAGGTTCCTTGGTGTGTTTCTTGATCCCAACCTTGGACTTTAGGCTGCTTCACCTAATTCCACTAAGAAAGATGCCTAGAGGGTCACAAACTAAGTGTATCCAAAATATCAGTTTAATAATATATTATCTTTTATTATTTAAAAAGTTGAATAAATATTATTACTACACAAGGTTTAATAATTATTCATGTTTTCTTGATCACATATATTCTGTAACCAGTTATTCTAGAGAATATTACATGATTAGAATATTTAATAAATATTTATTTTCTATTTAGTGAATGTAATATTTATTTATCTATTGATGAATAATGCAGTGATATTTATTAAATAAATAGTCATTTTTCAAATCCCAATAAATATTGTGGAGGAATGGAGGACCAAGTTTATAGGTATGGTGTGAAATGATATATATTGAATATTATTTGAATAAATAATATTTATATTTAATTCATGAGTTTAACGCATATTGATAAATAATAATAATAATAATAATATCATAATCATGGGGTTTTACAAGGATTAAATAAATAGTAAAGGGAACTTGTGAAATTATTTATTTTTAACCCCAGTGGTATATAAACCCAATTATATTATTTTTCCACAGATCTAATTCATTTATTTTTTTGTGCATAATGAATCCATAGAATTCTATCAAAGCCCTAGAGAGATCCCTTATGCAAGAACACTCCCAATACTGAAGAGAGATCTTCCTTCACCTTCTATTCTAGAGTCATGAGAGATAAAAAACAATCTTTTGGAAGAAATTCTCAATATGATCAAAGGAGAATAATGAAAGCGATAGGATATATCATGCTAGAACTCAGAGATTACTACGATGACATTCTAAGATTCAAGGAACACATGTGGATCATCTATAAAGGGAATCTACCCTTGATTCCTATATTTAAAAAATGGTACAATGTAGATCCATTTTCAGATCCACAAATGAAGAAATAATTTCTCTCAAGGTAATTCTTAATTTCTTAAATTAATTATAAATAATATGTAATGATCCTGTGCTTTAGTTTTAGCATTTATCCATTGTCTTTATTCTTTGATTCAAATATGTTGATCAGAACATTTATTGTTTTTTAAATTTTGGATTTATCATTGATCATGAAAATAATCAATGTTGGGAATGACCCATCACATTCTTCCAATGTGCTCAAAACCTTCACAGGGTACATTGGGGGCATCATTAATGACATGTTATTATTGGATAAGTTGAGGAAGGAATTATACCTTCTATATTTATGGAAGTTTATATCTTGAACCTTTTATTTAAATATTACCATCTCATAAATTCCATAGACATGGTGTAATGATCTTTATTTCAGATAGTCAAAGAAATATGTATCACATATATAGGTTGATGATGTAGATGTGCAACTTTCATGATGAGATATTAATAAAAATAGATTATATTACACAGTGAGTGTTAATTTGTGGTTGTCAATGTTGGGTCATTAAGTTATTTATCTTAGGTTCCTTGACTCATTTTAAGACAGTAATCTTGGATTTTAGGTGTACCCGCCCAATGCCAATGAGAAGGAATCCTTAAGGTTTAAACACCAAGTGTTTCCATTGATCTTGATTGAATTATATTTAAATTTAATTAATGAAATAAATATTCTTATCAAGTATGAGGAAAAATTTTATTTAAGTTTTATCGATCACATAAATTAAATAAATATTTATTCATAGGATTTTGAAAAATATATTTATATTTATTTTATTTTAAATTTAATAAATATTTATTCACTAGTTTGTGGATAAAAATATTTACTTATGAATAAAATGTTTATTTAGGTATTCAATAAATTCCCAGGAGTTAAAATGGATGAATACTATGTATGGTTATAAATATTAATTTACAATCCAATAAAATAATATTTTTTATTATGAAAGTTAGTGCACACATCATAGAATAATAATAATAATAAGAATATTATTATGTGGAATGAGGTTTAATAAAGATTATAATATTATTTAAGGGCTATTATACAATTAAATAATATTTTATCCTAAACCCTAGCTCTATAAATATATGGTTATGTCTATTGTATAGGATTAATTGAGAAATAGAGAATCATTGCGCATAACATATTTCTCTCTTGAATTATTATTTATCTCTATTTCCCTCAAGAATGAGAAATGTAAGAGAGATTCCTTCATGTTTAAAGGATGCATGATAAACCAGAATGATTTAATACAATTGATTCACCATGCTAGCACTTGGAAATCAATTGGCCTTTCTTAGAGATCTAAGAAGCATATGTAGATCACCAATAGAGGGATTCTATAATTGAATCCATACAACTCAATGAATGTAATCTGGAAAAGGGCTTTTAGATTATCAAAATCTACATCGAAGAAAGGATCCCAAGCCAAGGTAAATAATTTCTAACAATTTAAAATAAATTAATTATAAATTTAACATGAAAATTTCTCTATTGGGGTTTTAAGGAACTATATGTTAAAAGAAATTTTAATATTTTTCCCACTATATAAACTTCCACTATGACTGAAACCAACACATAATAGTTTTATAGGGCACATGGTGCCTAGTGATAGACCCCCTGTGGGGTGTTGTTTCTTAGGATCAGTTATTTAATGTCTTAGTAATAACCTATATGGAATTTTCATGTATATATTGGAATGACATTCTACTTAATTGAATCATGTTGACCTGGGAATCTAATTCTTTTCTAGTAGACCCTTTATGGTTTTATTGCATTCAGGTGTAGTTAAATAAATGTTTATAACAACCTATATAGAGTTTTACCATCTATCTTTTTATGATATTTTACATAAATGAACTTCTTTTATGGTAATATAGTCTGATCCTCTAGTGCAATGTTAATATGTACCTAAACATTTATAGAAAAATGGACCAGAAGGGGTATTACCATATATGGATGACCAACTCGGATCCTTTTAGTATCTATTATACACTGTAACCTCCAGAGAGCAGTCCTTATGAGGATGATCATAGAGGATTAGGACCCTAGTAGGCCAAGGCTTAGAAGGTGATGTCATTATAGTCCTTTATTTAAAATAGTACCTTACCAATGGGTTACATTCAATTGAGTTGCTAATTACAAATTATATGGATTTTTTCTCTATAAATTGGTAATTAAAAACCTATATAAATTAAACAACATTTATATATTTTACCCTCATAGTTCAAAATTATCCTTACCCATTTCTAAGAGGGTTGATAGGAAGTCTAGATTCCTTTCATTGAGACAGGTGTACAGATGACGCCCCATGAGATGCAACCATGGTGGGAGGTTTTACTTTTGGTCTAGGTGGTTAGATTTAGTGAACTTGATATAAAAATTGATCAGTAGGACTAGGCGGGAGACCTAGAGGCCCTTAGTTTTTACTTAGACCTTTGTAGGAAGATTTTTGGTTCGATCAAGGGCATCCACATGAGGGGCTGTCCTAGGTTTATGGATGCATTTTTAGGTAGTGATCTTGATTTATGCTTGTTTTGAGACCAATGCATGGTAGGTTCTTGGGTTTTGTGATATAGGATTTTTGGAACCTTGATATTCTAAGGAAGCACACATGGTGATTGAGTATCGAGACTGGCTTTGATGGGGCATAATTTTTTGGGTGTTTGGGCCTGTTAACTAATAGTTGTGCATTTGATGATTTAATTTCTAAAAATGATTCCAAGTGATGGGTAGTAATGGAATAAATCATGGAACAATAGATTTGATTTATTTTTAAGAGGATTTTAAGGGAGATTATGGATTAGTGAGACTGAAATTCCATGTAGCATGGTCATCTTGTCCTTGTGATGGATGATTGGACAAAATGTGAGTTGGGTGATAATGGTATGCGTCGATTTCACATGATACCATTTAAAGTTTGAATTAGTGATCAGCTGTGTGTGATTCAAGGATCAATGGTTGTAAATAAATTTTATAGTCATTGTTTCCCAAGAGTTATAATTAAATTATAAATGTCCCTTTCTGATAGAGGATACATTGAGAATAAATTGGGTGTTGTGAGGGTGTTGACCAATGGTTGGACCTAGACACACATTTTCAAGAGATGTGGTGTTAGGAGTTGGTTTAAGGATAGTATAGCCTGTTTTGATGTGAGTGTGGATAAGATAGAGATATAAAAACCTATAAATGGATTCTTAGTGTACTCCTAAATATAAAAAATCATGCCCTATATCTTGACATTGTCCTGAGTATGCTAAGAGAGTGTCAGTTATATGCTGACATTTTTTTTAAATATATTTTCTCATTGATGAATGGAACTTTTTGAGTTTATTATCAAGGATTAGTATATGTTAATCCATATAGTGGGGAGTATAACATTGACAATTTGAGGGTGGTTATCGTCGTTATATGTTGAAATTATGAGTCTACCATGTAAACCGTTATTGAGAAGTAAGAACATGGGAAGCTTGATGTTGTAAGTTAGAACTCTAGTATGAGTAGTTTTGGCCATGCTAGTCACTATTTATAGTTATGGATATATCATGGGCCTTTGATATTGGTCTTGGTTATGAGGTGATGATTAGGATTCTCATATATTGGGGAGTACCAGATCGGTCATGGTTGAATGTAGTCCTTGTTAAGAGAGTTGTTAATATTGTAGGACTGGTTGTTAGATAATAAAAATATCATAGTTGAATAGATTCTTGTAATGTAATCAGGGCTTATATTTGACCACCAATGATTCTCAGGTATGAGAAGTTTTATGGTGGGGAGGTTGTAAAGACCCGTGTTTTTCCAGATTGTGAAATTGAACAGAAATTTGAATTTTTTCTTTCAGATTTTCGTAAAGGGTAAAATAATATTTCCCCCATTATAAAATGATATTTACCCCATTATAAAATGATATTGGTTGATTTTTATTACCTATATATTGTTCTTATAATATGGTGTTTACCATAGTATATGACTTTAGTGGAAATATGAGCCATTCCATTTTTTCATAGAATAATAAATATTTAATATTAATTAATTGAATATTAATTTATTCACACATGTTTGTTCATATATATATTTTTAACAGAGTTATAAATAATGATTATATCACCTCTATTGAGTCTGAAATAGGGGGTTTTCTAGAGGTAGGGTATAAACTCATGTTGGGCTCTAGGGCTAGCCCGAGACCCCCTTTAATTTCTTTTCCTTTTCTTCTTATCTTTTCAAATTTTATTTTCTCTATTTTACCCTATATTATTTCTCATTACACCTACAGGATTATTTCAATAAGAATGAGATATGATAGGGAGAGGTAGAGAGATAAATAAGAAGAGAGTAATAGTGGTGTTTCTATGGATCATGGGAGGATCTAGATTGTTGTGCGGTAACTGAGGATCGTATAAATAGGCGAAGCTTCAGCAAATTCCTCCCAAAGGAATATTGTTTTTATGTTTATGATGTAAATCCACATATATTTACATATTTATTGTTTTATAGCCATATTATGACTAGATATGACCCATTTAGGGTCGATCTATATCTTTTATTAAGAAAAATGGGGTTTCAGGTTGTCCATAAGGGGTTCTCATTCTGAAATTCTGATCACACAATGTGTAGTTTAGGAACACATGTTGTGTGTTATTACCATTCATGGAAAATGATTTTTAGAAGTAAAAACCATGAAATGGGAGTATATGTTGTGTACTGGTTCTTTTCCATGTGGCCAAGTACTTGGCTAGCCAACCCATGTAGGGAAACTTGGTCATGTATAGTACACAACCCGACCCCATGTGGGTTACATGGTGTGTAAAAGTATATGAATAAGATAAAACACATGACCATTCCATGTGAGGTACATAGGAAGGTTCCCCATGTAGGGTAAACATCTTGTATATGTTTCAAATTCTATATACATTGGTTTTATACACCATGTTCATATGAAGTACACAACCATGTGTAGATTTGAGAGTACACATTGTGATTAGGGTATACACACTGTGTACTTCTTCCTTGCTACCCCTTTGAGGGTTTTCCTATAATGATTCCTTTAAGTCCTAATTGAACACATGATTGGTACATTTTGATCATTTTCTTCACATAGATCACGATGATAAAATCTTTGGGGTGTTTAGAGGACTCATAAGAGGAATTTTTTGGGAGAATTAGCTATAATTGAAAGGTGTTTCCTCTAGTATTTAAATTATAATATATATCTAGAGTGAGACATGGGATGAGACCCACTTGAGGGTCAATTTTAATGATTTAAGGATAGGGAATTAGATATCTAATTTCCTTATTTATAAACCTTTTAACATAGTACCTAGTTAGTGAGACTACGATGAGACTTGATGAGACTGACTGGTTAGGTGTTCAAGACGTCTTAAAGTGAGATCATGATCAAAGATAGTCCATGATACATCTACCTTTTAGTGATTCTTTTGTAGATTTTACTTTTAGGATAGATCCCTTATGATATATTCTCTTCTGAACTAGGATACCATGAGATATTATAGATGGGGTTGTAGAATGTGTTTACACTAGAGATTAGTTTTTTCAAGGGTCCTGTGTATGATACCTCTAATATCATACTCTTTTTTAGGGTCCTATGTAGGATGAATCCATTTAATGTTTTCTACGATCCCATGTAGGTTGATTCCCCTTAATCTCTTTGTGGATTCCACATAGGATGACTCCACAAGCTTACTTTTCTTAGGATATTAAGTAGGATGCCTCTACAATATAATGACTTAAGGGACCCCAAGGGTGCCCCGATAGTTGACTGATCTTGAGCTAGTGTGTTAGGGGTTTTGTTAGAGATGATAGTGGGTGACACCTTAGAACCCATACCAAATAGGTAATTCTAAGGGGATGTGCTAGTAGTGATGGTCTAGGAATTTATCCACCCTCACTCTTTTATTTATGAATTCCCTTGTTTATTTATGATGCAACTAGGATACCACATGTGCTCCCTAATACTCAGCCCATGGGGTCTGATGTGATATGATGCTATGGTGGTGATGCCTATAGGTACTTCCTAGGATCCATCCATAAATACTTTTTGATTGACTATTACTCTTCCAGGATACCTAGACATATTTCCTAGGATCCACCTCCTGACCCTTATTGATTGAGGATGATCGGATATGCTCCCTCAGACCCGATCATTAAGCGTACATGTTTTTTATCACCAAGAGGCCTTGGTTAGAGGTGTTGGAAATGATTTTTCACACCACCTTGGTCTATTATTTTGGACATGACATTTCACATTAATATTATGTTGTTGTACATGATGATTCATTCCCCTTTATTCAGATATTAGACATGGCGTTTCACATCATTATTAGGTTATTAGACCTGAAGTTTCATGACCATTGATTGAGATGTTTTACATGAACTTTCACATCATTATTGGGTTTTTGTAATTGAATTTTTATGACCCATTAATATAGATTTTCAGTCATTTCATTCCATATCCCCATTTTAAGGAGTTGGATGAGTCCACTTATTAAAACATGAGACCCTTACGATGTTATGCATTGATGCCTTGGTTTCACAGCTTGGGTCCTGGCCAGTAATAATAATCTATATATGTATATATATATATAGTATATATATACATGTATAAATATTAATATATATATATATATATATATATATATATATATATGCACACACAAGGTAACATATGGTCAGATTCATTTTCAACATTGGCCGAAGCAAGTATCATTGATCGGGATTATGGACCCAAGGATAAACCATTGTTTTATTTTATTTACTTTATTCAGTTGGCTAGGATGATCATATATCATGATAATTCACTTATGACAAAAAATTATAGGTTCACTATTGGGGGTGGCCTACTAAGATTTATTTCTCACCCCCTGTAAGTTCACTTCAGTGTGCATGTAGACCTTATGTCTAATTTCAGGCTGATCATGGATGTATAATGGATAGGGTTGAGGCCCGGGGTTGCATGATCGAGGAGAGTAACTCATGTGTATTCTTATGAATTGGTTTAGAGTAGTCCAATAGTGTCATAGAGACCAGGTATGTGGTTTTCCTTAGAATTAGCAATAAATAAATGTACTTTTATTTTAATTTATTCTATTTCTATATATGCATGGTCGACATAGTGGGAAATCTGTGTTGTATTTATGAAATTGATACTCAAGATTATACTATATTATATTTTATAATTAAATACTTGTTATATTTATTTCTTATGCATGCTATTAATTACCATTATTGACTATGGTTAATTATTTCCACATTTTTCTTACTCTGATATGATGGTATAGTCATCCCATAAATACACTATAATCCCTCACTACTAGTCGATAACCTCTAGAATATAGGGAGGCACAATTGATGCCTTGTGGCTAACTAGATTGGGGGGTACTATTTTAGTGGTTCCTGAGATGGTATGTGACATCATATCACATGGATATGGGTTTTTTACTCTTAGCTAATTTGGTTTACATGTTTTGGTTTATTAGTTATATTTTCTATGTTCTTTGTCTTACGCTATCTAAATTTTTATTAGGATTATTTATTTATTTTATATATTCTATCTATTTATTTTTTGGTTTATTTTGGTAAAATTAATTCCCAAAGGTTGTTATTAATGCCCATACTCTTATCATCTGCCTGTGGGGATCATAAATGACCTTTAAACCATGACACATGCCGAATTAGGAGCCTATTTTAGGGATGATACTTGTAGGTTCATGAAAATATTCACCAGTCAAGATATAGATTCTAACATAACATATTCCTTACTATCTAAGGCTATATCAAGATATATATTTTGTCAAAATTAATTACTCAAGTACCTAAGAAAGTATATAAACTAATCATATATTCCAAGATAACCTAAATTTCCAAGACATAATATCATAGAGAAATCATATGTGCTTCCAAAAATTAACTATATCCTTAACCATCAAATTATTTGAAGCACTAATCCATAAAATCACACACCATCAAATATGTACCCTAATCTAAAAAAATTTAGTAACTTCACTAAAAAAATCATGAACTACCTTTTTTTTTAAAATCAACTATCAATCCCAAGGATACCAATATCGTCATACTTACTTTCTCTAAATCAATAAACCCTTAATCTCATTTAACCACCCTTATATAGCCATAAAACATGTATTAACCCTAATAATTATCCATCTGCAATCATGTGTTCCTCAATAATTATCTAAAAAATTATTAACTTTATATATAATCACTTAGGATTTTGATACTATGTAACATATATTTAAAAATATTTAAAGAAAAACTACTAAAGAACAATCCATAGATTCTTCATATAATCCTTTTAAAATTTTAACATACAAAAATATAATTGATAAATATTACCATATAATATTCCTTGAAACTCTATTAATAACCACTTTAATAATTCATCTACCTTCATGAACCAAGAATTTTTGACATATTCCATAATACTTCCATCTTATAACCAAAAAATATGAATTATGCCTTGAAATTTACCAATATATATATAATCATGTTCCCTACCTTTAACATAAGAAAAATAATTCATACCTTTTATAGTTAACCAATATCTTTATTTTTACTTGGTAGTTTATTACACTATGACCAACTTCAATATAAATAAAAAACCATTTCCCATTCCTTTCATACAATCCCATGGGCACCCCTTCCCAAATTTTTAATATGATGGAAATTGAAGTTTCTTTCCATTATCATCTCCATCATTCGAAATTCCATGATATTTAATTGTTATATTCTTTGGTGTGTTTGGAAACTCAATTAAGTTCATATTGTTAATAATGATTCTTGATATTTGGGTTGATATAATCACAAGATTTATCAGACTAACTCTTTTCCTATCATGTTGATTGCTAGGAAAATCTCCGCATTGTCCATGGAATTCATTGTTTACTTGGTCCCTTTAAGATTAATCCATTACTAAAACCAAAATGGATCAAAATGAGAGATAAATAATTAACATCATAATAAAATTATCATAAATAATATTATTGAAACTAATCCTTGAAATTTCATACTCTTTAAAAACATAATATTAATTATCATCTCAATCTAAATCACTCTTGGTTAAATCAATGTTGATTTTGGTTGGGTTCTCTCATGATCCTTAACATAATTACTTAACAAAATAAATCCTTCAAAATGGATTGTAAAGAGAATACGATTAACCAAATAATACCCCCATGAGTTTCTAGTCTAGTTTTTAGTATTATGCCCACTCATCTTACACCAGAGTGAAGATTGATTTGATACTCAACCAACCTTTTTTATAATGATTTACCCTTGGTGCATCTGTGTCATAGATTCATCCACTTTGTAGTATCTAGACATGGATGTAATTTTTATAATAACCACAAAATATATACTTTATAAAAACTTCAAGATGTTATCATAGAATTATACCTATCTATTATACTCATCCTTAGGGTTTTCATTAATGTTTACTAATCAGATTTCTCAAAAAGAGCTAAAATTGTAACAATCCATACTTTTGTTATTGAGAATCCCTCTTGATATAATTAAATGTATTAATATGTGAAATGGTTATAAAACATATGAAAATATTTTGTTTTATATTTTTGGATTTTAAAATACCATTAAGAATTGTGACCATTGCTATTGTAGACGTTGAAAAGTGATCACACGATTAGTATAAATATGGGCTTTAACAAATCCAATTTACTCAGACAAAGGAAACAATGGCCTCATTCAGTAGACTTTCCCCGTATGAACCCCATTTTTTGGAGATCGGAAAGGAGGTGGCATCATTGATCTTCACTCTTGAACAAGCTCAATCCAAGCTTGAACACGTTAAGCTTGAGTAGAACTACATATGAGAGAAGTGGAAGTTGATAGAGATTACCACCCGAGCGACGTTATCCCAACCACCCCAAGAGAGTGTCACCATTGCACCCCTCACCCTTCGGTCTTATGTGGGTGTTTTAAGGGGTTATTTAACAATACCCTAGTACTATGGTTATGTACATTATTTTTTATATAATAATGAATATACTTTCATTTTGTTATTGTTACCTTGTAAATAGTATTTAAATCACAAATAGTATTTTTAGTTAATATTCAACTAAGAAATATATTTTGATGAATTAATGGATTTTTGAATTAAATAATATTTTAATAAAATATTATTATTATTATTAAATTAATTTTTATTAAATATAAATGATCATATAATTTTATGAATGCAATTGTATTTTTTATTAAGGTTTGAAAGCCATTTTTGTCAAACCCCCTGAATTTTTGATAAATGTTGGTTTTAATTTTAAAAGTTAAAATTAACATATTTAGAAAATAATTTAGATAAAATAAATATAATTTTTGGAATCAGGACGTCAAAATTATCCAACAGTGATTTTTTCATAATTTTCTGAGATAGTCAAATGTTTGGGTAAAAATTAAATACCGTTTAAATATATAATGTGTTTCATGACATCATAATGACCCAATAGTGATGTAATAAAATACTATAAACTTTATTTTTGGCAAATATTTGTTTTACCATTAAAATAAAGTGATTTTGGGTTTGTTCGATTTTTTTAAAAAGCTTTAATGGACCCTTCAAGACTTATTAAAAATTTTGTCTTTTTAAATTGTTTTCCTTGGGAGTGTGACTCACCTCCTCATAAGAAACCCCATTATTTTAAGAAGTTCGGACTTTGGAATTATAAAATATTGTTTTCCTATTCCCTTTTCCAAAATCCATGGGAAAAAACCATGGATTGGTTTGTGGTTTTGATTAGTTTAATGTGAGGTGTCCCAAACCTAAATAATAAAGAATTCCCTCACCTTTCCTGTATAAATCCACCCAATCTCACACTTCCTCCTCACTCAAAGCCTTTGTAGTTCATACAACATCTACCCTCCTATATCTATAATCCTATCAAGGTGCCCCAAGCTCGCAAGAATCCTCTATCAATTCTCTCTCAAGCCTTTGGAAGCACACTTCCAAGTAAGGGTTTATTTCTTCCTTTCTCATTTTTGTCCAATTTTTTAATGTTGTTATGCCCTTTTAATTTCAATTATAAATGTTTGGGTATGTTTTCAAACCTCCCCCATACTTCCCTCTTTATTTTTGAATGATGGCAGACCCCTTTCTCTCTCATTAAATGCCTCCCCTGTACACCCGTTACTATGCCGAAATTCCGAAAGGATTTTCTCTCTCCTCATTTACATTTTAGAAATTCTTTTATATCATGAATATAAATTCCATTACATTTGTTGGGACATGTATCTATATGTCCCCTTACTCTACATGTAATTTAAATATTATGAGAAACCCATTTCTCTCTCATCAACTATTTTTATGAGTTCTTATGTCACATCGTTATGCTGCCGAAATTACACCGCGCTTTTCCAAACCAAAATAATTGTGTAGTAAATACCATTCCCATTTCTCTATCAACGGTATTCACATTTATGCACATTTACATATTTTTTAAAGAGTTTAATGTATGTATTCCACATTGTTTTATCATGGAATACATTATTCTGTTGAATGATTCAATGTGTTAGGATCCATGTGGCACACTTATGCATGAAATGAAATGTTTAAGATGGGTGCGCCCTTATAGTGCTTCAATTCATTGGGTAAAGTATGGTATCCTGATACATCATGTGAAATGGGTGTTTAATCATGCTAATTCAAGTGAAATGATGGTTTACTTTTGCTCCATGTGCAATGAGGGTTTACTCATGCTCCATGTGCAATGAGCCTTGGCTCATGATAATTCCATGTTAAGTGTTGTTGCCACATTTCCATGTTATGATTATCATGCTTTATCAGGACGTTATGTTTATGATTATATTAGTATCTATTGATATGAATATTTTATAACATGTCTTGTATTCCTCATGTTATTCCATTATTATTCCCTTACTGGGATTTATAGCTCACACTTTTCTTATGCATGTCCTCTGGTTATCCCATGAAATGCTAGGTATGAGGAAATATAGTGGTCATTTAAAAGATTTTTTCAATAAAGATGTTGTATTTAACGTTTTAAGTTGTTATGTAATGATCCTAATCCCCAAAGACACTAGACCTCTTGATCTTCTATGTTGTATCAAGTGATGTTTATTTAATAAATTATGTTTAATTTTGTAATAAAAGATCAGGGTTTTCATAGTTGGTATCAAAGGATAGGTTTAGTTATTTTTGAGATTAGGATTAGAAAACCCTATTAAAGCCATAGAAACAGGACTAAGTATAATAAAAACATCCCTATGTTTTGGTGAGTATTGAGTAAGTGTTTTATCAAGAAAATACATCCATGTCTGGATACGATCAGGTTGAGGTGGCTCTAGCACAGATGTATCCTAGGGGTAAAACCCAAAAACACCGCTTTGAGCTAGACTCAAACAAGAACTGGTGCACGAAAATGGGCGTTGCTGCACTCTTGGTTACGAAACTCCTAGGGGATATGATTTGGTAAATTCACAATCTTAGTATGAACCATTATTAAGGGACAAAAAATGCCCTATGAATATATGTTAGAAATTAGATCCTAGATTACATAGACTAAAGCCAATAGATTCATAAGTTATGGAAATAAAAGTTATTTATATGTCATCAGTTTTGTCCTTGGATTACCTTTTATGTGTTACCCCTAACTTTCCTTTTTATTCTAGCCAATGGCCGGTAATAGGAGGACTCGGGCTAACAACCAATGTGAAGATCAATGTGATGACTGTGCAAATGAGATACCCAATCCGATGGAAGTGGAAATCACGAACTTTGTCATGATTCTCTCTCAGTTAACTCAATATTTGAATAAAAACATGGGTCAAGAGTAACGTTCAACCCCCCAAAGAAATAACAAGTCTCTATCGAGAGATTCATGAGACAAAGGCCTCCTACTTTTAATGGATAATATGATCCCTCAATTGCTGAACAATGGATCAAATCCATTGAAAATATATTCTTTATCCTTCAATGTTCTGAACAAGTGAAGGTTCTAATGGCTACTTATCGTATGGAGGGTGAATCTAATCAATGGAGGATGTTGATCAAAAATATGAAGCCTGGGGAGGAGATCAAGGCATTGGAATGGAAGTATTTCCAGAAGATATTTTTCAATAAATATTATCCATGCACCCTCCGGTATAAGATGGAAAGGGACTTCCTTGCCCCCAAGAAAAAGGATGACGAATCTATCAGAGCGTATAAGGAAAAATTTACAAGGCTTGCACAATATGCATCCAACTTTTTCATTACCCCCAAATGCAAGGTTAACCGCTTCCTTGGTGGCCTGCAACTTAGCCTGTGGAAAGAACTGGTGATCCGTGACTTTGACAGCTATGAGGAAATTGTCCGATGTGCCCCCATTGTCAAAATGGAGATCGGAGAATCTCAGGGGTATCATGGGGATAAGAAGCGTATGGTGGACTTCAATGCTGGCGGTTCGATGGATAAATCCAACAGTTCTAAGAAGATCTAGCACCCCACTTACCAAAGGTGCGGAAAGAATCACCCCAGAAATTGCTTGAAGGGGATGAGGAAATGCTTTAGGTTTGGAAGAGTTGCACCTGGCTATTAACTGTCGGCAAGAAAGATCCGAGGCTACGAAAGAGGAGAGGAACGCTCCATTCAAACCTCAACGTGTGGTTCATTGATCCAACTTCAAAGAACCAGAGCATCTTGGAAATCAATGCCCTAAACAAAGGGTTTTTGGAGGTAACCAACAATCTCTAAGGCTGCAAGGGTGTTCTTTTTCCATCATTACCACCGAAGTGAACCCTAACAATGAAGTGGTGACAGGTATGCTAGTTATTCATTCAAGAATAGCAGACATACTTTTTGATTCAGGTTCTACGCATTATTTTATATCTAGAAAGGTTAGTAGAATAATCCCATCACCACAAAAAATCATGGAAGTGAAGATGTCGTTGAGTACAAAAAATGGGGCAATCATTGCATCCCATGAATATAAATCCTCCCCTATCATTATATGTGGATATAACTTCCCAGAGAACCTTTCCATTTTCCATCTGGTGTAATTTTATGAAATTCTTTGCATGGATGTGCTTTCCTTATATAGAGCCAACATAAATTGCCATGAGAGGGAAATGACTCTCCATGTGGAGAATCAACCCTCGATTCTTTACATGTGCATGGAAAAAGATGATTCTTCTTTAGCTCTATCATCTCAAGCATGGATATTACTGCCCTATGAGCATGCGTATCTGGCTTAGATGGTTGAGTTCAAGGAAGGAACCATCCTTGAAGACATGCCTATTGTGAGGGAATTCACTAAAGTGTTTCCCGAGGAATTTCCTGGTCTTCCTCCTAGAAGAGATGTTGAATTCTCAATTGATCTCATACCTGGGGAATTTCTAATATCTAAGACTCCATATAGAATGGTTGATGTGGAGCTTAAGGAGATGAAGAAACAACTACAAGGGAATCTGGATAAAGGTTTTATACGCCCAAGTGCTTCACCATGGGGTGCACCAGTACTCTTTGTCAAGAAGAAGGATGGGTCAATGCGCCTTTGCATCGATTATTGTGAGCTCAATAAAATCACGATAAAGAACATGTATCCTCTCCCACGAATTGATTACTTGTTCAATCAAATGTGTGGAGAACAATACTTCTCCAAGGTGGATTTTCGGTCAGGATATTATCAAGTATGGGTGAAGAAGGAAGATATACCCAAGACAGCTTTTCGTACAAGATACGGGCACTATGAATTCATAGTAATGCCTTTAGGACTCACCAATGCTCCAAAAATATTCATGGAATTGATTAATAGAGTCTTTATAGATTACCTATAAAAATTTATGGTAGTCTTTATAGATGATATTATGATATACTCTAATACCAAGGAGGATCATGGGGAGCATCTAATAACTGTACTAGTGACCTTACGGAAGGATAAGCTCTATGAAAAGTACAAAAAGTGTGAGTTATGGTTGAAGGAGGTCTCATTCTTGGTCCATATCATCACAAGAAATGGGATATCTATAGATCCCTCCAAAAAAGTTGCAATTGAGGGATGGACGAGGCCAACATCAGTAACAGATATCCATAGCTTCTTGTGGTTAGCTGGATACTATCGACGATTTGTGAGAAATTTCTCATGATTATCGAACCCTCTTACCAAGCTAACTCGGAAGGGAGTAAAGTTATCTTGGATTGATGAATGCGAATAAATATTAAAGGATTTGAAAAAGAGTCTTATCACTATGCCTGTGATCACTTTAACCACAAGTGGATAACTTTTTATGGAATTCAGTGATGCTTCGAAGAAGGGCCTGGGATGTGTGTTGATGTAAAATGACAAAGTCATTGCATATGCTTCATGTTAATTGAAAGTTCATGAATAGAACTATCCAACACATGACTTTGAGTTGGATGTAGTGATCTTCACTTTGAAAATTTGGAGGCATTATCTCTTCGGGGGGAAGTGTGATATATATACAGACCACAAAATCCCCAAGTATATATCCACAGAGAAAGAGTTGAACATGCTCCAACGATGATGGTTAGAGCTGATCAAAGACTATGACTGCTCAATCCATTACCACCCTGGGAAAGTGAACAGGGTGACATATGCTCTAAGTATTAAGGACCCAACAATTCTATCATTGATGAGAATTTATAAGGACCCAATATTATTAGATTTGATGAAGATGGACATGGGAATCATATATAAGGGAATATCATTAATCCTTTCACAAATGGTTTCTCAACCGTCTCTTTTCGAAAGGTTAAAGGATACTCAAAAGGATGATTTTGGAATTCATAAGAGAGTGGAAGCTATTGGTAAAGGGAAATCCTCATAGTTTAATGTTTATGAAGAAGGAATTGTGATATTTGGGAAAAGACTATGTGTTCCATCAAGTATGGAGCTGAAGAAGGAATTTTTGTATGATGCACATAGTTCAAATTTCTCTATTCACCCAGGTAACAAAATGATGTATTGATATCTATGAGATCATTATTTGGGGGATAATATGAAGAAAGAGATTTTTTAATATACATCAAAGTTCCTGGTGTGTTAGCAAGTGAAGGAAGAGAGGCAGAAGTCTAAGGGGATGATGCAACCATTTCCCATACTAGAATGGAAATGGGGAACATCACCATGGACTTTGTCATCGGACTTATGAAGACATACAAAGGCAACAATACAATCTAGGTTGTTGTGGATTGTCTTACAAAGGGTGCACACTTCATTTCTATTTGGTAGGATTTCACATTGGATCAACTAGAACAGATATATATCAAAGAAGTGGTAAGGCTGCATGAAGTAACACTATCTATTGTATCCGATCAAGATCGAAGATTAACCTCTAAGTTTTGGAAGAGTCATCAATATGCTATGAATACTGAACTGAACTTCAGTATGACCTATTATTCTCAAACTGATGGCCAATCCGATCAGACTATCCAAACACTTGAGGACATGTTGAGAGCATGGTCAATGGATTTTAAAGGAGTATGAGATCAACATCTTCCTCTACTTGAGTTCTCTTATAGTAACAGTTTCCACTTGAGCATCCAAATGTAACCATATTAATCCCTTTATTAGAAAAGGTGTAGAACAACAGTGTGTTGGGATGAGGTTGGTGAGCGTAAGCTTCTTGGACCATAAATGGTCAAAGAAATGTTAAAGAAGGTGAAAACCATTCAAGAATCATATCAAGGTAGCCCAGAGATGAAAAAATATTTATGCAGATAACCATCGATGAGACCTTGAGTTTAAAGTTTGAGACATGTTATTTCTATGCATATCAATGTGGAAGAAGTTCATGAGGTTTGGAAGGAAAGGGAAGTTATGTCCATGGTATATCGGCCCCTTTGATATTCTTGATCATGTCGGGGCTGTGGCCTATCGACTAGAACTTCCACCTAAAATGGCCAAAGTAAATGATGTCTTTCATGTATCCCTATTAAGGAAGTACATACTAGACCCTTCACATGTACTCTTTTCAGAGGTAGTACAACTATAGGATATTCTTTCTTATGAGGAGTAACCAATGAAGATCTTAGATTGTAGAGAAAAAGTTCTACAAAATAAGACAATGCCCCTCATCAAGGTGTTGTGGAAAAACCACAAGTTTGAAGAAGTGACATGGGAATCAAAGGAAATGATGAAGTAGAGTAACCCACATCTATTTTAGTTGGGAAAAGGAAATTTTGAGGGAGAAATTTCTTAAGGGGGGAATATTTTAACGACCCAAACTTTTGTTAATGAAAATTCCTCTTGATGTAATTAAATGTATTAATATGTGAAATGGTTATAAAACATATGAACTTCTTTTGTTTTATGTTTTTAGATTTTAAAATACCATTAATAATTGTGACCGTTGCTATTATAGTCATTGAACAATAATCACATGATTAGTATAAATATGGGCTTTAACAAATCCAATTTACTCAGAAAAAAGAAGTGATGAACTCATCCAACAGACTTTCCCCGTATGAAGCCCATTTGTTGGTGCTTAAAAAGGAGGTGGTGTCATTGGGATTCTATCTTAGCCAAGCTCAATCCGATCTTGAACACGTAAAGCTTGAGGGGAACCGCCTATGGGGGAAGTGGAAGTTGATAGAGATTACCACCCGAGCGATGTTATCCGAGCCACCCCAAGAGTCTGTCACCATCGCACACCTCCCCCTTCGGTCTTATGTGGGTGTTTGAAGGGGTTATTTAACAAGACCCTATTACTATGGTTATGTACATTATTTTTGTATATAATAATGAATGTATGTTCATTTTATTATTGTTACCTTGTAAATAGTTTTTAAAGCACAAATAGTATTTTCAGTTAATATTCAACTAAGAAATCTATTTTGATAAATTAATGGATTTATGAATTAAATAATATTTTAATAAGATATTATTATTATTATTATTAAATTAATTTTTATTAAATATAAATGATCTTATAATTTTATAAATACAATTGTAATTTTTATTAAGGATTGAAATCCATTTTGGTCAAAACCCATGAGTTTTTGATAAATGTAGCTTTTTATTTTAAAAGTTAAAATTATTATATTTAGAAAATTATTAAATAATATAAATATTATTTCTTGAATCAGGATGTCTAAATTATCCAACGATGAATTTTTCATAATTTTCTGAGACAATCAAATTTTTGGGTAAAAATTAAATACCGTTTGAATATATAATGTGTTTTATGACATCATATTGACCAAATAGTGATGTAATAAAATAATATAAACTTAATGTTCAGCCAATATATGTTTTAACATTAAAATAATTTGATTTTGGTTTTGTTTGATTTATTTTACAAAGCTTTAGTGGACCCTTCAAGACTTATTAAACATTTTGTCTTTTTAAATTGTTTTCCTTGGGAGTGTGACTCACCTCCAAATAAGCAACCCCATTATTTTAAGAATTCCAGACTTTGGACTTATAAAATATTTTTTTTCCAATTATATTTTCTTAAAACCATGGGAAAAAACCATGGGCTGGTTTGTGGTTTGGATTAGTTTAATGTGAGGTGTCCCAAACCTAAATAATAAATAATTCTCTCACCTTTCTTATATAAACCCACCCAAGCTCCCACTTCCTCTTCACTCAAATACTTTAGAGTTATTCCAACATTTTTCCTCCTCTCTCTAGAATACTACCAAGGTTCCCCAAGCTCCCAAGAAGCCTCTCTCAAGCCTCTCTGACGCCTTTGGAAGCACACTTCCAAGTAAGGTTTTTTTTCTTCTTTTCTCATTTTTTTCCAATTTTCTTAATGTTGTATTCCATTTTAATTTCAATTATAAATGTTTGAGTATAGTTTCAAGCCTCCTCCATACTTCCCTATTTATTTTTTAATGATGGGATACCCTTTTCTCTCTCATTAAATTCCTCCCATTTACACCCATTACTATGCCAAAATTCCAAAAGAAATTTCTCTCTCCTCATTTACATTCAAGAAATTTTTTTGTATCATGAATCTAAATTCCATTAAATTTATTGGGAAATGTATCTATATGACCCACTTACTATACATGTAATTTAAATTTTATGAGACACCCCTTTATCTCTCATAAACCATTTTTATGAGTTCTTATGCAATGTCATTATGCTGTCAAAATTGCACCACACTTTTCTAAGCCAAAGTCATTGTGTAGTGTATACCATGCCCATTTATATATCAAGGGTATTGAACTTTATGCACATTTACATATTGTTTAAAGAGTTTCATGTATGTATTCCACATCCATTTATCATGGAATAAATTATTATGTTGAATGATTCAATGTTTTATGATCCATGTGGCACACTTATGCATGAAATGAAATGTTTAAAAATGATGCGCCCTTATAGCGCTCCAATGCGTTGGGTGAAGTATAGTATCATGATACCTCATGTTCAAAGGGTGTTTACTCATTATAATTCAAGTGCAATGAGGGCTTACTCATGCTCCATGTGAAATTATGGTTTACTCATGCTCCATGTGAAATGATCCTTGGTTCATGCTAATTCCATATAAAGTGTTGTTGCCACATTTCCATGTTATGTTTATCATGATTTTCCATGACTTTATGTTTATTCTTATCTTGTGCTCTATTTATATGCCTATTGTCTAACATGTATTGTATTCCTCATGTTATTCCATGATTATTCCCTTACTGGGATTTATAGCTCACCCTTTTCTTATGCATATACTTAGGTTATCCCATGCAATGATAGGTAAGACGGAATGTAGTGGTCATGTTAAAGAAGTTTTCAATAAAGATGTTTTATTTCATGTTTTAAGTTGTTATGTAATGATGATAATCCCCAAAGACACTATACCTCTCGATATTCTATGTTGTATCAAGTGAAGTTTATGTAATAAATTTTGTTTAATTGTGTAATAACAGATCTGGGTTGTCATAAAAATAATTCTAAAAAACAACTAAACCCTACCATGACAACAAGTATTGTTCCCTAGACCTACACTCTTAGATCTGGTTCTAAAAAAATTCTTTAAACACTATATTTTATAAAAATTGAGATAACCCAAGATAAACATTTCTTTATTCTACATCATTTCCAAAAGTTAAAAATTATATCTAAAAAATTAACACACAATCCTAAGAATGAAAGGTTAATGTCTTTGAGGATAAACTACATAATTAACTTATTCTATAATAGTTATGAACATTTCTCTATGATTGATCAACACTATACTCCCTTCTATATTTCTCACAAATTACACTCATGTTAATAACGTAGGGAAATGAAAACATGAGAAATTCATGAACACAAATTCTCAACAATGGCAAAAATAAGTGATAAAATTAAAATATCATAAGTGAGAATAAGATGAGAATATGGTTATAATCATGGTATATGGAAATAACGTAAGGGAATCATACCCAAACAATCCTATATTATAAATCACAAGTCATGATATAAGGAAAAAGACATAAAAATTAGTCAATAAACATAAACTATAAGAGTGTAACATCAAAATAAATTAGAAATGTGGTATAAACATTATCATAGGGAAACATCACCTTTGTGAGTCACACACCCACACCCATACTTGTGAGTGAATAAATTTTGTCTGCATATACCTTTCTTCTGATATTTAAACTTTTAACTAATGCATTATAGGGAGATATAGGACCCCACCCATCATTCATCCATACTTACATGTTCTACTTGAAATTAATAATTAATCATATCATAAAGAACCCATGAGAATAAAATGGGTTTCATTCATTGCATCATAAAGAACCTATGTAAATAAAATGGTCTGCATATCCTTTTTAAATGGATTCAAAAAATTAAATCATTAATAATTCCTCAATAATAATAAAATGATAAATCCATGAAACATAAATGGGTATCCAAATATATTTAGTAACTTTATAGGTAAATTTCATTCAAGATTATGACATATAAAGTATTTACATCTAGGTGGACACCCTTCAATCAAAGGATAAAAATATAGAGTGTTCCTAGTGGAAATACATTGGAATAAGGACTATGTTTATATATAGTGGATGATTAGTCAAGCCAAAAAAATTATGAATTTCCATGGGTTTAATCCACCAAAATAGCATAATATAATTTAGAGGGTAATTTATAAAAAAACATAATTTTCAAATAATTAAAAACCATTTAGTTATAAAGGGGAAAATGGAAGTGAATCCATAAATGAGTTTTTTTATGAAATGTTTTTTACATTATCATACAATAAAAACATACATGTCACTTTAAAAAGTCATTTTTTTTGAAAAGGTGTTTTGAATTTTTTTGAATTTTTTTAAAAAAAATCATCAATAAAAGATCCTTGAAAAATGTCATAATAGTTAAACCTAGAAAACATGGAGTGTAAGATAAATCAAATGATCATTTAAGGAAAACCATTTTAATATTTTAAAATTCATTTCTTGAAACCCATATCATAAAAAGGGATAACATAACTTTATATTGAAAAGAGGAAAATTGCGATGTGAAGGTCACATGATAGAACACATAATTGGGTTTCCACATATCAAGGATAACATTTGTGGTAAAGTAAAATATGGACAAGGTGGGGAAACCATATTTAATGAGGATTAGAATTACTATCAACAGTGATATAATTTTTAAAAGAGAAATTAAAAAAAGTAAAATATTTGAATTAAATAGTTATTTTCCACAATATCAGAAGGGAAATTACAATGAAATAAATCCTCAGGGTGGAAGAAATATTTTTTTTAATAAATATGTTTATTAGGAATAATTTTAACTCAATAAAGGGAGTTGAGTTAAAAAACCCTTATTGTAATGGTAATGTAAGAATTAAATGAATATAATAGGGTTACTATGAAATGGAAATTAAAATTTCATGAAATATAATATATTCTAAGGAAATAGGGTGGTGAATACACCATAAAAAAGAAATGATGGTGAGAAATATCAAACATGTCTCATGGAATTGAAAATAGAGACTAATAACCCTTAAATCATCATTATCATTCAAATTAAAACCTATGAAGGGAAGAACATGATATGGATTTGTAAATCCATTATATTTCATGAAAAATATGATAAAATAAATTCGTGTACAATATATACACTATAAAAAAGACACAATTGGTGAATACACATCATATAACAATAAAGAAAAATTGAGATGTAAAAACCCTTACCTCGGGTCCAAATTCATTTTTTCACATTCAACTAACATCCAAAATAGTAAAATTACGTTTTTTAACAATTTCCTAAAAACCTTTTCCATATATTATATTTTTTTATCTATTTATTAAATAGTTTTCTCTTATGAGGATTACTTGAGGTGGTTTAATTAATTTCTTTAAAAATTTATTGGTATATTAACCATGATAAAAAGTGTTGTAAAATAGATTCATAATATCCATAATTATAAATATATATATATATATATATATTATTCCATTATCACCAAATCTATATAGTTTCTTGGGTTTTCCCAAAAATAGATTAAAATCCAGAAAAGTTCCTTAATAAGTACTTTTAAGGAGGTTAAGTTTACTATGACCATTTTTTATTAACATCACTTATAAAATTTCCAATAATATCATCTAAGAATATTAATAGTGTCATAAATTTGATTTTTTCCAAATACATTTTTAAATTTATCCGTGTTAGGAAGTAATGTAAAAAGAAATAGGTCGTTCTGTGGAGGTGGTAGTCCGCACATACACGAACAACAAATTCATTTTACATCGAATGGACGGGGTATAAAAATAAAATAATTAACTTTTATTAATGTTAATTATGTTATAAATACTATTTTTTCATTAAATAACTCTTTTAAATCATCCATGAAAGGCTGTTAAAAAAATAGAACATGTCGTTCATGAAGGAGGTAATATGAATGAAAGTAGGATGTCATATTCATTTTTCATATGGTATTTAAAGAAGAAAAAAAGTTATATTAAATTATTATAATAAAATTTAAGTATATTAATAATACTAATTTCATAATAATTTTATAAATATAGAATATTGGGTATAAATTTAATGATCTGTGTTTTGAACCAGACAAAAATTATAAAGGAATTAGAACCTTTTTATTTATTGGAAGGGGTTTTTTTAAAACCAAGACTAAAAATGGAATTTTGAGAGTTCGATCAATTGAATGTAATGTTTTTGGACTTGGGTGAAGACCCGTTAAGTTTCCTAGGTGGCTTGAGGAGTTTCAGGAGTACCAAAACTGAAAACACCGAGTTTTGAATGACTGTAGATGGCGCAAAATCTATCTAAAACCATGCATCCCATTGTAGGAAACTGTGATGTTGTGTTCAAGGGTAGAAGAGAAATTTTTTATAGGATGCACATGGGTTTCCAAACCATGTGCCTAGCCTGTACGATGTGCTCTGGGAGGTAGTATCCTTGCACTGTACACCACACAGTTTGCGCACGGTTTGGAAAACCGTGAATTTCAAACTGTGCAGATGGGTCTGTTTATGAAATTAAATTAATATAAAATAAAATTAAAATTAAAATAAAACACAAACCCTCATCTCTCAACCCTCATACCCAACCACGATTCACACTGGGTGGTTCCCCTTTTCCACACGCTTGACCCCCTCATATGATCTCCATTGATTTCTCCTTCGAATATCTAAGGTAAGATTCCTTCTCTATTCTATTCCATATTTGCGACTTCATTCTGTATTATCTATCACCCCATAAGGTTCAACGAAAACCCTAACATAGGGTTTGATCTAATTTATCAATGTTCTTCAGTTTTAGGGTGGTGAAAATGGCCTCCTAAGTGATGTTGGTCTGTGTTCCAGCAACTGCTGCTGAAGGAGAGGGGGTTTAGGTTGATTCAGTCCACCACTATCATTTTTGTTTAAGTTTCTAAAACCATTGTTTTTTTAAACCCTATAAATTAGGTCCTTATGGTGTTTAGGGGTCCGAGTTGTTGCGTATAGTGAATTTTGGTGCCTTTGGAAGACTAGTGGGAATATAAAAAGGTATTTATATATATATATATATAAATATGTATATCCTCAATGTGAATATTCTATCATGGAATAGGGAATACTTTCATTGGGTTAAGGGTATATATACATACATATAGAAGTATGTGTGTGCGAGTGGAAAATAGATTGATTCAGAAAGTGTTGGCTTCGTCTGCTGCTTGAGGTATGGTCCCTTTTCTTATCCTTTTTATTTTCAATGAATTAATTGATTATTTAATACCCTTTTATATGTTAAGTTGTTATCATTTATAAACTTATAGTTCTGATAAATTCTTTTTTTGATATACAAAACAAGGGTTTTCAAATAAAACCCCTCCAACGGAGGTGCACTGCTTTCAAAAACTCACAGTGAAAACTTATGAGATTTAGCATTATTGGATTATTACACTAGACTTTTTATATGCTTTATAATTTGTTATGGAAGTTATTTTAGCATGTTTAGCACACAACCTTATCGATGTTCCTCAATGAGTTTCCCTTGATGGTCAAATGCTTGTTGCCCGGAACAACTGTTTAGTTCTGGATTAACCATTAAATGGAATTTTTCTTGAGATGTGAGGATTCAAGGGACTTTATTTGGATAGAATAAACGTGATAGTGACATCTTTCAATTAAAATAACCAAGAAACTTGTACCTTAAATCAATTTTCCATGTTTAGGAAAATTGAGTGGAATGACCTTGAATATGATGACTTATGCCAAATGGTGTGTCTCAATTAAATGGTTAGGTCTCAATGAATTGCTCACATTGTATTAAATGGTTTTAATGAATGGTTCCATTGGAATGGAATTGTGTTTGGATAAGGTAATACATGAGAAGTCTTTGCCTCATGGAAATATTTTAATGTGACTAAGCCTATGTCTATGTTTTAAATTGAAATTCTTAGGATGTGTTTCCTTAAGTAAATTTGTGTGAATGTGATTATGTCACTTATATATACCTGGTCTATATTTAAATTATCTATGGATGATATGAATTTTAACCCATTCTATTTATATAAATTAATATGGATGGGAGGTAGTTTACCCCATCCCATTAATATAAATGATTATGAATGGGAGGAAGTTTTACCCCATACTGGTTAAGTATGCTTATGGATGGGAGGAAGTTTTACACCATGCCGGTTATATATATGTTATGGGTGTGAGGCATGATTACCCCATAAAAATTGTGATTACATTATATAAGATTATTTCATTCCAAGAGACTAAGGTATCTTGGTATTGGGTTAGGGGTAGGTTGCGAGAGCTCCCCTAGAATTTGGATGGCGATGGTATGTCCTGATATACCCCAGAACTTATTGGTTATGAGAGAATGCCCAGAGACTAAGGGATATTGGTATTGGGTTAGGGGTAGACCATGAGATATCCCCTAGAATTGTATGATGGAGGTATGTAACAATCCATCCCAACATTAATCTAATACAGAGAGGCCATGAGACTAAGGGATCTTGGACCTGGGTTAGGGGCAGATCGTGAGAGCTCCCCTGGAATTGGATGATAGAGGTATGTCCTGATCTATACCATATATATATATATATATATATATTACTACTATATATATATATGTATGTATATCGTGTTGATATGATCAAACTCTTATCCCAACAATGATCCAAAGATAGTATAGTCGTCAGGTGTCCCTTAGGAACCTAGGTGAGTGCTTACTTATTTATGCAGTTCTGTTTATTAAATTTTGATATACCTACACACTATATAATTTATATTACATTAGATTGGGCTTGAAACCATGGGTTTCAAATTACTGATATTTTATCTCACACCCTGTTTGGGTACCCTTGGTATCCGAGTAGACCTTATATTTGTAGGATTTAGGTTGATTACTAAATTTCTTATGCTTGGGAGTTAGGAGAAAAGAACCGAGATAGATCTTAGGATGCTCATAGAGATCACCCATAGAGATTTTCCATCTTCCCATTATTATTACACTATATTGTAATTTTTTTACTACTTTTCATCCTGTATCATTACCATGTCATGCATTCATCTGTTGTATAAACTGGCACTGTACACTCTTGTTCAGTTATGTAAGAATATATCTTCTATAGCATTATCATTTCTATTTATTGTTTCCAATATTTCAAGTTATTATTATTCTGTTGTACTATTGTAAAACTTTGATAAGAGGGTATATTATCCCCACTATCACCTCTTAAGACCCTCATTTCTAGTCAACAACCTCTAGTGTACAGTGAGATACGCTTGAGGCCATGTGACCCACCAGTCCAACTACCAGTTCGATGGTAATCTGGGTTGGGATGTTACAAAGTGGTATTAGAGGTTGTTTAATTTAATTTGTCTTAATATTTTTGGTTGGTAGAGAAGATATGAAGAATGTGTCAGCACTTGGTTAATAGTCGTGCTTGGGACTAATCACCCCCCATATGGGAAATGACCAAGTGGACAGGGTTATGAATTATTGTTTCTATTATTTTCTATTATGGTTGGATTTGATTTCACCTTGAGTGACTATTTTATTTTTCACTACTAATGATTTATGAAATTTATGGAATTTTACCTTTGTCCTAATATGTAAATAAATCTACATTACAAGCATCATTATATGAATATTGGGATTAACATGTCATGCATGTGCCATTCCATACAGTTGCTTTAGTATATTGCCTACTAAATTTGTAATGTGTGTATTGAATGTTATACCATGTTTATGTATTTATTATTATTATTTTTTAGATAACATGTTTTAGTGATAATATTCTATTATACCTATATTTTTTGTGTTCTGTACTCCCATGTTATAGCATGCTCTGTGTTTACTGCTTATAATGGCATGCTTTTCTTTGTTTATATATGGGTTATGAATGAATGAGAACCAGTTTTCCACTGTAAGGTATATGAGCACTATAAAACCAAGAAAGGGTAACCCTTATATTCAAACCATCTTTAACATAATATAAATTCATTATTATAATTTTTGTTTAAATGTAAAGGAAACTAATGTTTGAATGCCAATGTGAATTGTTTAGTAAAAGGAATCCAAATTCCAAACTATAAAGTGTATGGGTACTTTATAGGTTGGTTAGTGTCTACCCATATAGCTGGACTATTATATATTTGAATATGCTATAATTTTAATTATAATCTAGTTTCGATAAATGCGAGACTATTTTCAATTTGTGGAGTTTATGTGTGCTTCAAAAATTGGGAAATGGAAACACATATCAAATGTAATGACCATGTTATGTTTGAAATGGTTATAAAAGTGAAAGCTATTTGTTTTGATCTAAAGTGTTTTGGATTAATTAGACCCTCGTAGGTTACCTTAACTATTAAAATTAATTTATTATGACAAATTTCCAGGAAATTACATGTTATCAAAAGCTGTTAAATGTTTTAAAAAAGAGGTTTGATACAACTTTCCCGTCTTGTTTTTAAATGAGTACTAGATGTTGGTTTTAAATATTTAAATTCTTAAAGGTTAAAAGTGATTAAATATAAATTGATTGGAAATGGAACCTATAGCGGTTCCCTATATTTGTAACCCTTGTGTAAGGTTAGGTTGAGTCTCTCCTTGAGTTTCCTTAGAACAAAAGCACAATCATTTTCCATAGGCCATTTTCTTTTTAGTAATGTATTAAAGGTTAGGCTCTTGAGTTGGTGACTTTTTTTAGGAATGAAAAAATGATTGGGTAGATTCTTGTTCTTCTTAAGGGGTTATCCATGGTAGTTATAACCCTTAGAGTTTGAATTCATTTCTTATACCATGAGTTTTCTGACATTTGGTATCGTTCAGGTGCCATTGTCCATTGTAGGACTTCAGTTTCCAATGAAACCCTCATTCAGATGGGTGGTCATGGTATCATTGAATCTTTTTATGGGTTTGAGAATCAAGTAATTCTCTTTTTCAGAAGTTTATATGTGCCTTGGGAATGGTCGGATGGTTTGTTGATCATTTGATCCTTTCTTTTCCTTGGTGGTGGATGACTTGGCATGTCATTGTCTAAGTGAACGGTCATATGGGGAAATATGAATCTGGAATAAATCTCTTATACTGTTGAGTATGGTATCAAGTCATCTCAAAGTATAGTTACCAAAGCATTAAAGAATAAAGTTTTTCCCAACAATCAAGAGGGTTTTTAGAGATTTAGGTATTTTAATATGCCAAACATATGGGCATGGGTTTTGTTCCTTTTCTTAAACATTTTTCTTTAAGGTAGTTTTGATCTAGCACACTTGTGAGAATCTAGTTTTTTTATTCTCTATCATCGACTAAGAAAATCATAAGGTACATATTGTCATGCCAAATCCAGTAAATGTAACCTTCCAAGTGGAAAGGACACCACATAAAATGAATTTTAGGGATGGTTAATTGTGTTTGAATGAATTTGAGGCTTGTGAGTCTTAAATCATGTGTACGGGAAGGTAGGTGAAGCTGAGTTCCTTATTTGAAGTCGACTAGTTGTGATTCCACTGTTCTTCTTTCCAGTAATTGGGTATGATTGAATAGAATCCATTTAGATCCCCTCAGGGTATTATTTTTAGCGATGATCATGTACCCTATATTGACATCATCCTAGATACACTAAGAGATCATTAGTCTTACACCACACTGAATATTTAAATGTTGTTGAGATTTTTGGGTGGTTCTCTTATGATATTGCATGGGAGATACATTTTTTCCTTTTTGGTTTGGTTAAGAACCTCACAGGGAGTCAGACATGAGATTCAGTGAACGTCCTTGTGGTGAATGTGATATGCCATGGGAGAGGGAATCATGGTTCAACTTATAATCCACCAAAAATCTAAACCTAACATCATCTTAAATGGCTAAATGAAGTAGATTGAATCTTTTCTTCTCTTTTTTAATGAATACGGTTGGTGAAGAACCATGTTAAGGCATGACATCAAGTGAATATGAGTGTGGTTGGTGTCGTCTAAGGCTTTTCATGAGAAGTTGGATTGTCCTAAGATTGAGGTTGATGGGGAATTGACTATTTTATCATTTCAAAATCACACTAGGAGCATCATTGGAATTATTTGGGCATGCTTTGAAATGAAATTCAAAAAGTGGAGGAGCTATAGTTTGGATTTGGCCATTTAACATTAAATCCTAAGGTGGGAAGTACCTTTGTCAGGTTTCTTAACAAGATGACTATGTGATCATGTCTCTAGATAAATGGTCTCAGGTAATAGATGTCTTGGTGTTTCAGTTAGAGAACAAGCATTGGATTTAGTTTTAAATAGATTAAGTTCCATGTGTTTAACAAATGGCCAGAAGTGCATTGGGAGTTTGGGAGCACAAAGTAACCATTTGAATGAAGCTTCATGACCCCTATAGGTTGGGTGATGTTTTCGGTGTTCCCAAGGGATTCTTGGGGATTATAAGTTCTAAGGTGGGAAGGTTGTTACAATCCGTGTTTTGAATCAGATGAAAATTCAAAAAGAATTTGAACTTTTTGATTTACTAGATGGGTTTTTTTATAACTAAGCCTTATAAAACTATTAAAATAGTTGTATCTCTTTAAAGTGATGATTTTTGGACTTGGGTGAAGACCCATTAAGTAGTATCACACTATACACCACATGGTTTATGCATAGTTTGACAAACTATGCAAGTCAAACCATGAAGATGGGTATGTTTATTAAAATAAAATAAAATAAAATAAAATAAAATAAAAATAAATCACAAACCCTTATCTATCACCCCTTATACCCAATCTTGATTCACTTATGGGGGTTCCAATTCACCGTACACCTGAACCCCCCTCCTATCTCTATTTTTGTCTATATCTCTCATGATTTATCCTTCAAATATCTAGGGTAATTTCCATAATCTATTATCCTTCCTATTCCTAGATTCATTTTGGACTCTCCATCGCCACACAAGGTTTGGCCAAAACCCTAGCTGAGGGTTTTATCCAATTCATCGATGTTCTTCAGTTTTAGGGTTGTAAAAATGGCCTCTTGGGTGATTTTGGTCCATTTTATAACAACTGTCACCAAAGGTGAGGCATTTTAGGTGGATTCACTCCACCGTCATCATTTTGGGATATGTTTCTAAACTCTTTGTCTGTTTCTCACCCTCTAAGTTAGGTCCTTATGGTGTTTATGGGTCCCATTTGTTGATTCTAATGAATTGTGGTGCCTTTGAAAGACTCGAAGACATATATGAAGATATTTTTATATATTTATAAATATGTATATCCTCTAACTTCATATTATATCATCGAATAAGGAATATGAGAATTGGGTTAAGTGTATATATATATATAGAAGTTTTTGCATGCGAGTGGATGAAAACTTGAGTTAGAAAGCATTGGATTGGTCTTATGTAGGGTCCCTTTCCTTGTCCTTTTTATTTATAATGCATTAATAGATTACTTAATTCCCTTTGATAAGTTAAATTATGATCATTGATAAACTACTATTTCTGAAAAATGATTTGTTTGATAAAAAACTAGGATTTTCTAAAAAACACCTCCAATACAGGTGTGCTTCTTTCAAAAACTCACAGTGACAACATATGAGATTTAGAATGCTTGGATTATTACATTGGACTTTTTACTTCTTTGTTTTGGAAGGTCTTGTAGCATGTTTATCACACGAACCTTATGGATGTTCCTCAATGAGTTTCCCTTGATGGTCAAATGCTTATTTCCCTAAACAACTATTTAGTTCTGGATTAAGCATTAAATGGAATTGTTCTTGATATGTGAGTATTCAAGGGACTTGATTGGGATGGATTAGAAATGATAGTGACATCCTTCAATTGAAATTACCAAGACACTTGTACCTTAAATCAAATTTCCATGTTTTGGAAAATTTAGTGGAATGACCTTGAATATGATGAATTATGCCAAATGGTATGCCTCAATTAAATGGTTAGGTATTAATGAATTTCTAACCTTTTATTAAAGGTTTTAAATTAATGGTTCCCTAGGAATGGAATTTTGTATGGATAAGGTCATACATGAGAAGTCTTTGTCTCATGGATTTATTTGAATGTGACTAAGCGTATGTTGATGTTTTAAATTAAAATTTTTAGGATGTGTTGCCTTAAGTACATTTGTGTGAATGTGATTATGATTATTATATATAAATGGGATATATGTAAATTATCTATAGATGGGAGGTAGTGTACACCATGCCATTAATATAAATGACTATAGATGGGAGACAGTTTACCCCATGCCATTAATATAAATGATTATGGATGGGAGGAATTTTTACCCCATGCCTGTTCTGTATGCTTATGGGTGGGAGGTATTTTTAACCCATCCTAGTTATATATATGTTATGGGTGGGATGAATGATTACCCCATGCCACTTGTGATTACGTTATATAATATTCTTTCATGCCAAGAGACTAAGGGCTCCTGGTATTGGGTTAGGGGTAGGCTGTGAGAGATCCCCAAGAATTTGGATGGCAATGGAATGTCCCAATCCACCCCAAAACTTATTTTAAATGAGAGAATTCCAAGGGACTAAGGGATCTTGGTAATGGGTTTGGGGAAGACCGTGAGTGCTCCCATAGAATTGGATGGTGAAGTTATGTCCCAATCTACCCCAACATGTATCTAATACTTAGAGGATGGGAGACTAAGGGATATTGGACTTGGGTTAAGAGAAAACCATGAGTGCTCCCTTGGAATTGGAAGGCAAAGGTATGTCCTGATCAACCCCATATTATATCTCCATATATATACTGCTTCTATATATATATATATGTACATCATGTTGACATGATAAAACTCTTATCCAGATAATGATCCAAAGCTGGCATACCTATCAGGTGTCCCTTGGGAACATGGATGGGTGTTTACTTATTTATATAGTTATGTTTATTAAATTATTTTATACCTGCACACTACATTAGTTATATTACACTAGATTGGGCTTGATACTATGGGTGATGGACTACTGAGATTTTATCTTACACCTTGCTCAAGGACTCTTTGTACCTGAGTAGAACTTATATTTGTAGGATCTTGGTTGAATGATGAATTTATTATACTTGGTAGTTAGGAGAAAACGTCCAGACTAGATCTCAGGATGCTCATGGAGATCAGATGTGGGGATTTTCTATCTTTCCATTATTATTGTACTATATTGTAAATCATTATTTTTTGTTTACTAATTTACATCCTATATCATTACCATGTCTTTAATTAATTTGTTGTATAAACTGGACTTGGGAACTCTTGTTTAATTATACTAGAATCTGTCTTCTTCTGCTTTGTTATTTCTATTTACTATTTCCACTATTTCCAATTATTATTATTATGTTGTACTGCTACACAAATATGATAATAGGGTATAGTATCCCCAATATCACCTACCCAGAACCTTGCTTCTTGTCTAAAGCCTCTATAAAATAGGGAGATGCACTTGAGGCCATGTGATCCACTGGTCCATCTATCGATTTGATGGTAAGCAGGGTCCGTACATTACAAAAAAGAGAGAGATAGGTTGAGAATATTACCTATCCCTTTGGATGTTCTCCCTTGGTAAACACCTTAAGGAACCCTAGCCTTATATTTTGTAAAGACCTATGATCCTAAGACATGGGGAGAGAGTTAATGAGATAATAAGATAGATTATTGATAGTTCTAATACTTTTGAAATGGTGGATAAATGTGGTATAAGTGATTCCCTTTTATAAGTGAAGAAAACGAAACTTTTATAAATACCCATTACTTTTTCAATGATGGAATGCCACTATTCAAGGATCAATTACTCAAAAAGTGGGGAATAATGAATTTTGGGGTGATATAAGGTATATATATTTGTTACCACTCATTTTAACACATGTTTTAAACATGTTTCAATCCTTTTACCACTTTTTTTTTTACATTTTACCATTTTGGTTTTTACCTTGGTAACTAGTTTTTAACTAAGATATTTATGGTTTAGGAAAAAAATATAAGTTATCACCTATTAATAATTTGGGTGTTATGAAACTAGATTAATGAAAAATATAATCCAAAAAAATTTCTAAATAATAGAAAATTAACTTTTAAATTAAAACATTTTGTATATATAAAAAATCTTTTATATATTTTTTATTTTCACCATTAAGTGTTCTTATTACTATTTAAAATTGATTACCATTTGAATGAGTGCTGATATATTTATATATAGGCTTAAAATTTATATAAAATTAAATGCTAATACGATATTAATTTATCTTATTTTATAAAAATTACCTAATGATAATGAACAAATTCATTAAAAATAATAGTTTTACCATTATAAGAGTAATCGACTTTAATCCTAGAAATCTTATTTTTATGCCTCAAATTGACCTTATTACATAATATGATAATGTTGATTAAAAATTTAAAATCCATTTTATTATATTTAATTCCTACAAGAGATTAAAACTATTTTTAATATAAATGAATAAAAATAGTTTTTAGAATAACATATTACTTGAGTTTCTAAAACATTGAACACGAGTTTTATAAATTCAATTTGAAAATTTTATAATGATTTATTTTAATTTATAAATATATATTTATATAGAAAAATATGTTTTAAAAACTTATAATCCATTATTCTATTTTGATAATTTCATAAATGTGATGATATTAGTAAAATCCCAATTTTTCACTATTCACGTAAAAAATCAATAATTTTAGGAAAAAAACATCCTAATATAATTTTGAAATTATGAATTCAAAAATTAAGTTCATTTTATAAAATTAAATTTCTAAAATATATATTAATTATCTTTTAAATGAAAATATGAAATATTAAGAAAAAATTCTTTTATAGAAATATGATGTTTTTAAAAATTATGTATTATTAATATTATTTCATATTAATTTATAATTTAATTAGTGTTAATATATTATTTAATATGTTATAATAATAGTACAAAATAGTTCAATGTAATTTATTAGGATAAAATATACAACACTTAAAATAATGGTTTAATATTAAATCATATCAATTATTTATCCTCTAAATGTAATTAATTGAGTAATATATATTTATTTACTAGAAGTTTTAATATTTATATAATTTTCTTAATATTATCCATATAATATTTCATATATCATTTTTGTTTAATGTTTCTTTCTAAGAAATCTATCAAACATAGTTTTAATTTAGAGTAAAAATATATTCCAAAATATTGGGGTGTTATAATTAAGGGTTGCATCATCAATTTATTTAGATTTTATATGTTGAAACCAAAAAAAACATTAATAGAAATGGTCTTGACCACTTAAAGTGTGCCCCAATTCCTTTAAGTGATATCAGACTAGTCACATAATAATTTATAATTATTTATGTTTGGTTGAATAATTAATTGTTTTGTTAAAAAGAATTCATTTATTGTTTTCCATTATTATTCAAAATGTTGTGATTATGATTTTTTTAAAGTTTTTATGAACAAGAAAATTCAAATAACCAATGAATAATTCTCTAAAATCCCATCCATAGGTGTTGATAAAGTTGATCAAATGAGATAGTTACACAACATGTAACTAAAAAGTACAGTTTTTCACCCTTGGCCAACCACACAAGCATGAGACACAAAAATCATGGAATACCATATGGTATTTGGTACATGACATGTAATTAAACAACACATATTGATATCTAATTAGAACATGGTTTTACATGGATTACGTGGTGTGTAGCTGGTGTAGACATTGCATAACCCCACATAGTTTGTCCCCATGTAAATCACAGAATCCATGTGGTCAAATTACATGACATGTAATCACTATACTCTTTATATTGGATATAAGATGAGTTAAAAGACATCACATAAAGTAAAATACATTTAGATGTATGTACATGAAATGTAACATTTGATAATCTATGCAAGATATATACAGATCCATTAGGTTTATATCGTAAGTGGCCATAAACGAATTACATGATGTGTAGCTGGGTGTACACGCTATGTAACTCGAGCTAACTCATGAAAGCTACAAATCAAAACATGAATTTTGTTTAAGTAAAATACACATATTATTAAAATAAAAACTAAAGTACACCTCATGTATCTATCTATACACACTGTGTAACTGATAATTTCATACTAGAGTACACAATGAGTTACTTTTATAATGTTGTGTGGAAATAAATTATTTTAATTAATATATAAGTTATTATACAAAAAAATGATATGTATAGCCTTCATACACATCATGGAATTCACGAGAAATGCCAGTGGTACACACTGACTATATTCAAGGCATTTTGTGTGGCCATTCATGTCATGCATATCATATAAATTGACCTAATGAACAACATGATATGTAATAACACGAAACCATATATGAATACATATTGTGTAAGTACATAGTACATGATAAGGACCATAAAAACTTTAATCACACACTATTTTGAGTGATAGTAAACACCATGTAAGTGTTAAATTCTAAAAATGTGTTTAATCAGTAGAATAAGGGTTAACACCATGTTACGTCTAATATATGTCATGTGTGTGTTTTTATATATATATATATATATTAAATTATAGACTAAAACTAGAATAACTAGGACGATATGTGCCATATATTCGATCATCACACACCATGAACTGATTAAGTTTAAATTATAATAAATTTATTTAAAATTATATAGGATGAGAATCATAAGGAATGTATGAAAAAATGACCAAGATAAAAAATTAATTAATTAATAAGACCATTAATTTATTAATTTGAGAAATTTATCTTAATAAAATAATGAATTGACATGAATGTTAGAATGTTTAATTCATATTTTTTGCGTGATATAAATGATCATGATATTTTCCAACATGTGTTTGTGTTGGGTTTATATTTAATTTAATTACTTATTTCATGGGTTTTTAAATAAAGTTATTATTAAATTAAATATGATGATATGTGCATCATCCTTTTCACCCCTATTATGTACATGCCTATGTATCAAGGGATTATTTTATGTAAACCTTATCCCTGGAACCCTTCACCTATGAGTGAGTTAAAATCTATAAAGAATGTAACTCTTGGTTGGAGGAGACATTTTAAGACATGGGTTTATGTGAAATAAAACAAGGATATACATAGGTTAATGGATGAATACTACAAATAGAGCCAGGTGTCAACTCAAGGAGTTACCTCTATATGGTCAAGGTTGGTTTATCTACCACTCAATAAACCTACCAGTAGCTAAAATTTCACGATCATGTCACTTATTTATTTTATTTTTCAAATACATGGTATTTATTTATATGATTCATGTTTATTTAATGATTAAACATGATCACATAAAATAAATAAATAAAAAGTATACAAGATGAAATAAAATAAAGTTATTATACATAAATTATTTTATCAGACATGGTTAATTAATTATTTAAAACCAACATAATATTAAAAAGAATATAAAATGATAAAATGAATAATATTTATGCATACGTTAAATTGAATCCCTGAAAAAAAATATTAATTCAAATATCACATTTCATCACTTGAGTTAGAATGAATCCATAGTTTGAAGTACGTTTTTGGCTTATGATAGGGAGATCTCAATTATCAGGGATTTATAACCAATGTTTTATGTTTAATTAACCTAGTTAGCATAAATGGTGGATTTCCAAAAATATACATAGTGTAAAATTTAGGAAAGTGTTGAGGAAGTATGGTTATAAGATTTCATGATTGAGAAGTTCACTCAACATATCAGGGAACTACGAGTTAATGTAGTTTAAAATATTGTTTAGCTAAATACCTTTGAGTAGTTTATTTGAAACAATTATGGATTAATTGAAGGGTAATATGGATCCTTTCCACTCGAGTATCCATGTGACATGATATTCCAAATCTGATGGTAAGGGCTATTGGGATTTGATAAAATAGTGGGATATTAATAAAATTAATGTATTACATTACACTTGGTAATCAATATAAAGTAAAAAATACTCTTATTTATTATAGAAAATGGAAAGAGAAACCATGAGAACACTATGATCATCCATTAAAAATAATATGTCATCACCAACAAAAATTTCCATGAATGGTACAATCATTTGTACATTTTACTATTACAGAAATAATTATACTATGTGTTAGAATCTTCTATTCTTAATCAACCATACCAATAAGAAAGAAAGGGTGAAAAGGATTCATGTAGGTGATACATGAAGGATTATTCAGATGTCCATTTCATCTTGTTATCATCTCACCAGTGAGAAAATAAGGATTTACACATAGGGTTTTTTTGGGTTTTTAACACACAATATTGTTGAAAGTAACATTGTAAATATGTTTTTCACATTGATTATTATTAACCAACATGGAAAATTGTATTTCATTTCGGTTTATAAAATATCATTATAGAAATCAGTCAAAATATTTAGAATGGGAAGGTTTTTTCACATCAGTTATTGTATATATAACATGATATATATATATATATATTCAATTTTTCTCATTGGTTATGCAATAACCGATGTTAAATATAATTTTAAAAAAATTAAAATCAAATAAAATATTCCAACTATATAGTGGCACATACAAAATAATAAAACATCAGCATAAATATAAACCAAAAATAACAACACAAATTCAAATCATTTAAACTTTAAAATTTGAAATTTATACTTTAAAATATATATCACAAATAAACTAAAACTGAATAAAAACTATGAAATAATATTTCCATGCTTCTGTTTTTTATTTAACTTGTTTTATGAATAAGTATGAGGGCCATAAAAATGATATAAACTAAACAGAAAGAATTAAAAAAGTGATTTAAATATAATTATTATATAAATTAAATTAATGGTTATGATTAAATTTAATCTTGTGTAATTTTTTAACTATACAAGTTTAACTTATTTTGAAAATAAATCTTAGAACATAATATACACATTACTGTATTTTTTATTGATGATGAAAGTTCTATTTCAAAATTTTTTTTCATTTCAAAATAACATTTTAAGTACTTGTAGCCGAAATTTAGTAATTATAAATAAGAATTCACCTTTCCACACACATATTTAATATCTACTGTCCCCTTTCCGGTTTCATCTCTAAGTTAATTTCATGCCCTTTTTAAAATGATATGTATAAAATAAAATTAAAACTCCTTATAATATTCAATTATTCAAATAAAAAAATGTATGTGACCAATATGTTGTATATTTTTTCTCACACATCACCATGTATAGAGAATAACTTGTAAGTTGTCTTCTCTTATGAAAAAAACACACAAAATATAATATCAACTAATATAAAAAAATATATAATGTGAGTGGTTATTCATGTAATATAAATAACACTGTATAAAATATATGTTCCATACCCTTAATGATAAGGAAACAACTGGAACTAAATTGCATTATTTTGAAATCTTTTAGTATTATATACTGTTATTTATTTATCTTTCATTGTCATCATTATTGGTGAAATAAATTTTGGGTCAAAAAATCCATATAATGATGTCATATCATACTGAATACAAAGTGTATAAAGATACCTAATAGAAAAAAAACATAAATAATAAGTTTAATTAGATTAAAATTACTTAAAAGAATCTGATAATTGAATTATAGGGAAAAATATTACAGCACGTTAATTCCCAATAAATCTCCAGTTACAATCTCCATGACATATCTCTTTAAATTAATCATATTAATTTCACATGAAAAAATTTTAGCATCAATTGTAAACTCATAAAATTACAACAACAAATATGAATATGTTGATAATAAATCATGTCCCAAAGAATTAGTATCTGAAGTCATAACAACCCATACTTGTTATCATCTATAAAGTATGTATTTAACTTTAAATTATTAAATTAAAAAATATAGATAAATATATTAATTTTAAAATGTTAAAACAAATTTAACACCAATATAAAATAATGTATATAATCTATATATAAATCAATGGTAATTTACGAGACAAGTCTATATGGCAAAACTAAAAAATGGCACTAATACTTTTTCTAACTACAATGAATTCATATTTAAGAAATGATAATCTGGCTTATCTTACCTACCTTGTGACCCTAAGTCGATCCATCACTATCTATTGACGAAGAATGATATCCCCAATATAATATATAATCATATATGAAACAATATGATTCATGGATCATAAATATATAACTCAAAATATATGGGAATATATGAAAGAGTAGGCGTAGGGGTTGGATACGTAGGAATAGGTGGAAGAGAGGGATATTCAGGTGATGGTTGAGGAGTATTAATTTTATCCAAAAACTATACTTACATGCCTACAAACATCGACTATATCAAAACTCTAATCCTCTCCTCCATCGTCTCACCCATCTCATAAACTTTTTTTTCTAAAGATTTTATTTTTTTCCTTTATATAGATCCTTCTTTGAAGAATATCTAGAATTATTAAACACTTTTTTGAAAAATAAACCCACCTTATACCCTTGTACGTGACTAGGGTGTTTGTGTTTTCCTAAAGCAGTAGCTAAAATATCCTTCCAACCCTCAGGTATGAAGGTAACCTATGTGCTATGATCCTTAAGGGATTCCTGTATAGAATGTTTGAAAAATTTATTAGTAAATAACAATATATAAAGAGTTTAACTGAATTAAATTACTCCTTAAAATAATCTTAGATACAACCATCCACTCTTTTTTAGGATATCTTCCCCTTTATATCATTTATGAAATCTTTTATTTTTCATGTCTAGTTGGGGAGAGTCAACCTCTATGAAGACTGAAGACTTTTCACCCATAATTTTTTCTTCCAATAACATATACCCTCATTGAGATAAATTATGACATTTTTCCTTTTTGGATTGGATATCCTAATGAGATATACTCAGTTATTGTAAATTAAGGATAAATAAATTAATAATATAAAAAAACTTCTAAAATCTAAAATTTCCCTTACTAAAAATGATTATTGCCATTTACTTTCAACAAAATGATTACATGTATATTCATCTAGAAACTGATATATATCAAATGTTTTTTTATTTTGTCTTTCCCCAAAAATGAAATTTGACGTGAGGGTTGATTTAAAACCCCTCCATATACCAGCATATGAATATGAAAATCTCTTTCCGACTTCTCTACTGTCATGTATAACATATTCCATTCAATAAGATGGGAAAAACTTATATTAGTAAAAACATTTCTCGATAAGTAGAATAATAATAAATGATATTACAAAAATTTTCTCTTATAATTGAGATATTGTTGCTTTGTCAATAATTTTATATTCCCAAACCAAAATTCTATCTTTGTTCTAATATTTCATGGAAATAAAAGTATAAATTTTTTTTGAATTTGGACACCTAGGATTATCATTATCATCAAACTCAACATATATCCCCTCATCCTAGCTATAGTAAATTTCTAATTTTTATAAACGTGTACTACCATGCTTACCAACCTTGGAATACTTCTCTACCCCCATGTAAGTAGATGTATCTTGTATAGAAGGATAATGAGGCTCCTTAATAGATGTATGTGTATGATACTCCCTAGAAGCTCGAAATGAATCAACTGTTTGATATGACATTATACTAAAAATCAAATTAACAAATAATTATTACAAAATATACAAATCCAACTATTACCTATAAAATAAAATAGAAAATAGAAAATGATCCAATAAAAATTAAACTAAACTAAACACATTTTTATTCATATTTGTTAAAGTATTTAACTAAAATTATAACAACATTAATAAGAGATGAAAGGATATAATAAAGGAAAAAAATTGAGTAAAGAATTATACACACCCAACTGTGACATAAAAAAATTAATAACAATTTTAAAGTAATACCAACAAAGAAAAATGATATAAAAAACCACTCTTTATTATATTCATTAGAGTAGTTGACAATAATATTAAAAATATTAATCACAATATTCTTTATATTATTCGTTATTATTTAATAATGTTTAAAGAAAAGTAAAAATATTTATGAATCATAAAATGATATAAAAAAAGAAAACAAATCATAAGTAAAAATTTATACAAATCCATGTAAATACCCCAACCCTAGTAGCCCATAGTTGGGGATAACATTATTACATTGGAATAAGATATAAGGAACCACATACCAAAGGATAAAAAAGATTAATAGTTTTGTAAAATTAGATAGATACTTAAATCTTACATTACATTTGAAAACATAAAATACAACATATCATTTCCTTTAAGAAAACTATTAATCTTTTAGATTATCCATGTATATCAATCATAATAATTTTTTAGAAACATGGGTAAAATAAAACATAAGAAATGTGTGAGATAAAATGCTTATTAAGAGTACACATACATCTTAATAAATAAGAAATAAAAATTATGGAAAGGGAAATAACTTAAATTCATTCCTTTTATTAAATAAATTGAATATAATATTTCCATAATAAAAGATGATCAAATAATTCTATATAAATAATAAATTCACTAGAAAACATAACCATGGATATTATAGTAATCACATAATCACATGTACGTCAATATCTAATCACATAATGAGGTAATTTTTAATGCTGGACATCATAAAAATATCATTGAGGCTGTGTCTAAGACACCATATATAAACGGGTGAGACATAAGCCAATACCCAAACTAGTTTGTCTCATGAGACCTACTAATGAATTGAGGAGCTATAGTGGGCCCAAACCATCAATTACTAAGTCTAATGAATTCCTCTTATAAAATGGGTGAAACATAATAAATATATACATTTTTATTGAAACTATAATATGAAATGTAAATAACTTTTCCCAATTAGTAAACATAATCACACACCATCAAGAGTAATATGGTGAATGGTATCCAAATATTATATCCCTAGTCGAACTGATCATAAACCATTCAATAAAGTATTGAATATGGTATCATAATAGATCAACTTCAATAAATCACAATATTCAACATATTATGTTTACATAGATGAAAAAACATTCAATGTGATCATTGAAAAATTCTTGAAGAAAATACCATTTCACTTTGAAAATAACTTATTTTTAAAATGACGGACAATTGTAAAAGAAAACATTTTCTTTGAAAATAATCAAGTAAAATTGTAAAGTAAGTTCTAAATCATTTTGGTTTCATGATAGTGGAAAAATCCACTCACTCCCTATAAGTTAAAAAAACACTCCTGCATTTTTGTCAAAACATTCTCATACCCTTGTTTAAAAAAAGACAAAATAGACCATTCAATTTTTTAAAAAGTAAAACATGAGTGAAAATGACTTAAAAAATCATAATATAATAGTAAAAACATTTTTTAGAAAATTTAGAAAACATGGACATGGAAGAAAAAGAAAGTTTTATGTGAAAAAATAAAAAGATAATTTTTAAAAGAAAATACCTTATAATATCATATCATTATAGAGAGAATTAATAAAATGAATGGAATATGTGTATTAAATGTAAAGAAAAATAAAACATAAGATATTCAAAAGTCATTTCACAAATAATATTATTATGACAAAATCAAGGAAGTATAACTTTAACCCATATAATGGAAATTGGGTTATGAATTCCCTTACTAGTTTGCAATCTGTAGAATCATATGCCCCATAAAATTAATAATTATCAGAAAAATCATTGAATAAATTAATATAATTAGATTCATTATATTATATATCCAAGTACATTATATACACCACACATATGAAATAAGTTGTGAATAAAGAATATATATCATAGAAGTAAAAGTGAGACTAGAAACCCTTACTTCAATCTTTCCTTTAGTTTTGTGGCCTTCAAACTCTTGTATAATGGTTTAAAGAATGTTATTAATTTTTGTAAATAACTATATTATTATTTATAATTCATTATATGATATTTTATAACATCTCACTGCTCATTCATTAATAACATTTCATTTTTTCATTGTTTCAGGTGCTTTTATTTCATGGTTTCATGATCAGGTCATTTGTTTATAATTATGGATTTTCTATTCAAATGAAAATATAAATATAGAAGTTAAATTCAATGGTATCAATTAAATTAAATAATTTTAAATTTTACCATATATATTTTTTCTTTCTTACACGAGGATGATTTATTTGATAAAAGTTAATGATAAATGTTTAAATTATGTTGACAGTTTTTTCTGACCATCATGAACTAGTTTCATTTAATTTAATATTATGTATATATATTAGTCATAGAACATGAAATATGTTATAATATAACTTTTAAAATATAATTTTACTATAAATATACTTTTATGACCATCCTTTAAAGCGGTAATAGAAAATAAAAAATCATTATCCATAAAGACAGTTAACCGCCAAAATTTAGACAATGGTTTCATTTATTTCCATAAGAGGAGGTAATAAAAGGGATGGATATAATATATTAAATTTAAAACATAAATATCTAGTATTTAAATGATTTTGGGTTTATTTTTCCTTTATAGATGAAGGATTTGAGGATAAGGTAAAAGAAGAAAAGAAAATAAGAGAGGTGGGTTGAGTAATTACCTCTTAAATATTACCTCCTTGAAGGATCCCTTAAAGACCATGTAATTGGTATTTTAGTGATAAAAGAACCACCTGGATGTGGGGAGAGTGTAGAGGAGATTTTTTGGTAGATATTTTTTGTAAATTCATGGCTTTTGAGGACAAATGGGGCGGTGAGGGGTGATATTTATACTTAAGGGGGGAAGATTTTTAGTGATTAAATAATGATTATTGTATATTTAAATACAACCACATTTGGGTGGAATTAATTAAAATGAATTTTGATGATAATTAATGATTTAAAGGATGTTTATTATTTAGAAAAAACATCAAACAACCATTTAAAGTTTTATTTTTTATGTATTTTATGTTTTTACCTATTAACTTTAACCCATTTCATTATTTTACCTATACAATGATAAATCTTGTTTTTACCATGGTAAATTTTTTATGAATAAAAATGAAAATGAAATTAAATAATAATTTTGAACTTATATTAAAAATTATATAATCCATTTTACTTTATTTAATTTATTATTTTTATAAAAATCAATTCTAAATATGTTATGTGGCTAACCCATAAAAATAATTTTAAGGTTAAAATTACAGTTTTCAAAATTTCTAAGCATGTGTTTCTAAATGTAACAGATTATGTATTACGTAATTAATTAAATAAATTTTGATCAATAATAAGGGTTAATAAATTTTAAATCACTATCATATAATAATTATTTCATAAGAGTTATGATATTTTGTAAAAACATTATTTTCACTTTTTAACCAAAAAATCAACTTTTTTAAAAAATTACCAAAAAATTACCCTAAGATAATTTTGATGTGATGATTCCAAAATGAAGTTTATTTTTTAAAATAAATTTTTTAAAAGTTTTAAAAATTAATTATATTTATTTTTTATGGAAAGTCATAAAAATCTATTTTTGAAGAAAATATATATTTGAAGAATAAAATGACTTTACTAAAAATTATGTGTTAATTTCCAAAAAATAATTAAATAAGAACATAATATTTATTTTATAATATAGTTTATCTTGTTAACACCCACCAATTTAATGGTCAGTTTATAATGTTATTGTTAAAAGAATATTTTAATAGTATATCGTGGTTCATTTAAGCTTTATGTGATGTGTTATATACTCTATTGAACATAGTGTTATTTTAAAATATTAGGGTTGAAAGCACCATAAGCTGTAAAAGAGATTAAATTTAAAGAAACATACCATAGAATATTGGTGTGTCACATTCTCCTATCATTCAATAAATTACATCCTCATAATTTGAGATTTCACTTTGAAAAATAAAGGTTGATATTTTAAAATTCATTTATGGGAAACCCACATCATAAGAAGGGTTAATAAACAATCCTATTAAAAAGAGTGAAAGTAAAATGTAAAGGTCACAAAAAAAACTAGGTTTTTAAATAGGATAATATTAGTGGGAAGTGAAAACATGAACATAGAAAAGAAATATAACTATCAAGTTCTGATGGATAGTGATAGAGAATTTGGTTATTAGAAATTTTACCACCAAAAAGTAGTAAATCTCTGATGGATTAAAAGCCATTTATTTCTTGGTAAGAAAAATAAAAAAATAAAATTATTGTTCCAAAATCCTTTTCCTAGAGTTTAGCAATCACACAAAGAAATAAAATTACTTGATTTATAATCATAATATCATCCTCTTTTTTGTGATTCAATCTATTTCCACTTCATAACTTATTCTAGGAAAGGGATATTCAAGGTGAATTTTTCATGATAAAATCCTTTTTAATGAATAATAAGACCAAAAAGTCATTCCTTAAACCTCTAAATATATATTTAAACCAAAATGGTTATCATATGTTATAAAAAAAGTAATATTGAAATTTAAAATTAATCTATTCCATAAGTAGTTAATCTTAAGACTCCTCTAAAATATGTTTATCCAAATTTGAAGATAAAAAATTTATAAGGTCACTAAATTTAAAAAATCAACTTAACATTAGATTCCCCAAATATCATATTATAACTCTTAATGTCACATATCCAGTATGTGAATACCTTGATCACCATAAAACCTTAATGAAAACATGCATGCTTCTAAAAATAAAATCTTATATTGTTGAATATATTCATTAAATCCAGTCATATAGTAAACTATTCAAAGAAAACACAGACCATCAATTCAATAACAAATTTCATGGTCATAAATAATATCCCATAAACATCCATTTTTTATCATTATCTCAACACCAGAAATATATTTTGGGCCATCCTCCCGAAATCATGTGTTTTGAAAAGATCAACTTGGAAAAAAATAACTTCTCTTGGTTATCATTACTATTCATCACATGCTTCCAAATCCTTAAAGATGATGTATTATAATACAACCCTTATACATTTCATAATTATTATAACAATAATTTCATAAAATATATTTCTTGGATCAAAAAACAGAAACACAATAATCATTCCATTTCGGTTATATAAATAGTATAATCTTTACCTTGAACCCTAAGCTTCTTCTGTGGTATATTACCTTGACACTTATGGAATTCATTTACATAGTGCCACATGTATTTAATGTTGAAAATTTTCACATTTATAGTTTCTTTATTTCCCTTGAAATCACGAGCCTAGTGGATTTTTCTTCAATCATGAACCAGACTGGATACCTTGGTACCTTGACACCCAAGCTGATCTTAACATGGCCTAAAGGGAATTCTTGATCCTTATGGGTTGAAGACTAGAACTAAAAATTATGAAAGATAAAGGAGGGAACCTTTCTTACACTTAACACCTAGAAGAAATAGAAACAATTCAGTATACTCAAAGAAAAATAAAAAAGGAGACTATACAAAAAGTTAATCAGGTATTACAAAACCCAAAAAGTACACCACCAAAGTACTAGAAGAACAAGATAAATAACCCAAGCCCCAAAAGACATATCACTCCAAGCCTCAAAGGATCCAAAACAACCACAACCACCAAGTGGTGTTTTCCCTTGGTCAACATGGAAGAAGGAAATATATAAACAACCAAAGGCAAAGATAGGGTATGAACTAAAATCTCAGTAGGGTCTCACCAAGTGTTCTATAATAGGATGCCAAAGTGAATAGGCCAAATCATGCTTTCAATTTCAAATAATATAGAAATGGAATTTCAATTTCATATTTAACAAAAAACATGATTTTCATTTCATTTGATGGAAACATTTTAAATAATTTCTTAAGTAAACTGTTTAAATAAAATTCTTTATATAAGTCACCAAGCATGAGTATAACTATTTAAAAAAATAGAATATATATATATATATATATATAAATAATCATACTGAGAAAAATAGTCATCTTCTAAGGGGTACAATAGTTCCAAGGTATGGGATCCTCACACATCTCATATTGGAGATCAAAATAATATGTGCACACATGTCCCATAGACACTAGTCGAAGAGGACTTATCAACATCCCATCGAGGATAATATTCACTACACTATATTTTTTTAGAGTTGTAAAGCATCAAAACATTACTAGGGAATTACCATTATAGCATATTTATCCCAAATAACCCACTAACTAAACAGGCTTTCATGAGCTCAAATAAACAATCCAAAATGGGAAAACTATTTCAAAATAGTTTAAAATACAATTTTCCCATTTACCATTCCAATATACCAATTTATCTTTAAAAATGAAAACATAGATTTTTAATCAATTCATGACTTTTTCAAGATAAAAAAAATCATATATTATTATCAAAATAATTTAATTAATTTTAATCAAATCAATTTCACAAATTCCATCAATTTCTAAATCACACCCTAATTTCCAATTCCATTGGAATTGGGGGGTTTTCCCAAATTTCATGTAAAATATATTTCCAATTACAAATTCACATAAAATTGGAATTTAATAATTTAATTTAAATAAAATTACTTTAAATCAAACAATTCGAAGGTTTATAACATGGAAAATATCAACTAAACAACCTACCCTTTTCATGAAGATCATGGAACACAATGCCGACAATGAGTATTGAAAATGAAGAACGACAACAATAGAGATCTAGAAAATAAACCTACAATCAAGATCCAAATAAAATAATTTTAGATATATCAACAATATGATGATATAAAAAACCCTAAGATGAAGAAAAATAGATTAGGTGAGAAAGAATAGGATAAGATCTCTTATAGGAGAGGAATAAAATGATGTTTTCCAAGCTTTGATTCACTTCAGAAGGGGTTTGGAGGAGAAAAAAATGGTTATTAGGAGATCCAAAGACCCAGGAAGACATACAATCCCATGTTTGGATCTTGTGTGGGGTAAAATTGTTTCAATAATTTCTAAAATATTTTTCAGAATAAAAAAATTATGCACGCACGGTTAGCTGGGTAGTGTCACATAGTTTGTCAAACTATGTGCCCTAATAGTACACACCTCAAATTGGTTACAAAATTTCTACTAGGTGATAGAATGGTTTTTAAAATTCCACCCTAAACATGCAAACCCCCACTATTTGGGTTTTCACAGTTTCCACTGGGTGGCTGCACAATTTTTGGAAAATAGGGCACCAACCGTGCACAACCCATAGATTTCAAAAAATTTCAAAATATTACCCAAAGCACCCTTAAACGAGACCCAACCAAAGAATAATAAGAAAGAGGGTTGAGGAGTACCTGAAAATAGTAATAGGATGTTACAACCTCCCCACTATAGAAATTTTCTATCCTTATAAATCTCATTATGAAGTCTCCTTATAAAAAAGATGAGGCCACTATTCTCTCATTAACACCTCTCTCTCACAAGTCTCATGAGTATAAAAACCATGCCAACAAATAAATTTAACCAAAGGTATCATCCTACCATGATGTACCTTGGTTTCAAAAGCAATTATCCTGGCTGTATGCTCAGTCACAGATAAATCAGGCTCAACATCAAGATCAATCCATCTCAAAACATGAGTTGGATCAGAAATATACTTTCACTACTGTGATACATTGAACACATTATGTATCAACATAAAATATGTAGGAAGTGAGAAAAAATAATCCTATTTCCCCACCAACTCAACAAACTCAAAAAGTCCCCAAAAATGAGGAGCTATCTTCCCATGCCCCCCAAGCCTTCGATGTCCCTAACGAGGTGAAACATTCAAGAACACCTGATCACCAACTGAAAATTCCAATGGCCTGTGATGTTGATCAACATAATATTTATACCAGATCTGTTCCATAAACATACTCCAATGAATCAACTAAATCTTTGATACTGTCTCTTGAACCAAGATCACCCAAAAAGTAACTTTTAGTGATATCCAACTAACATAATATATATTTACAAGGTCGATCATGAAAGCCCTCAAAATGAGCTATCCTAATTGAAGGATGGTAACTATTTTTATAAGAAAACTCACCCAGCCGCAAATTGTCATCCCAAGACCCACTAAAATCAAGGATATAGGCATGAATCATATCCTCAAGAATATGAATAGATATATCTATTTTTCCATCTATATGTGGATGATATTCCATACTCAAATGAACTTAAGATCCTAGTACCCCCTAATGACCTCTCTAAAAGAGATAAGTAAAATGTGGATCTCTATCAGAGACTAGAGTATATGGAACTCCAAGAAAATGAACAATCTCTTTTACATAGATATCTCATAGTTCCTAAAAATTATTTTTATCATGAATAGGTATAAAATGATCTGATTTAGTAAACCTATTGATCATAACCCATATTACATTTTTATTTTTCTGGGTACATGTAAAACCAACCACAAAGTCTATAGAGATCTCATCCTCTATCAATGTTGGAACATGAAATGAATGAAGTAAACATGAAATTCTTTGGTTCTAGACATTGAATTATTGACATGTATAATAATGAGAGACAAAATTAGAGATTACTTATCTCATACATGGACACCATAATCATCACCACATGTCATAGAACATATTCGTGGTTCCTGGGTGCACTGCCTAATAGAAATTGTGGAAATCCCCTAACTAAACATTCCTCATAGAAAAAAGTACAATGAATTGATTCTAAAAACACAGAATACCCTCTATGGAGAATGACCACTTAGCAATGGTATCTCAACCATAAATAGATTCTTTAATGATATATAATTCACCATTAATCTATTGTTCCTGAAGAATAATCTTGAGAATATTATAGGTCAATAGAATACTAGCCAAAATAAACCGATCCCCTATTTCCTAGACTCCAATATGTAACAATGAAAAAAGATCCAACAATTTCCACTATTTTTATGATTCTATCATAGCCTAGGTCAGAAGTTTCCATCTCAACACCTCAGCAACGACATTCCCTTTCCACAGGGTATAGGAAATATTGGAATCAAAATATCGTAGGTACTCCACCCAATGCCTCGGGTGGACATTTAAATCTTTTTAAGAGAATATATAACTCAAAATTTTGTGGTCGGAAAACACAGTAATGATTTCTCCAAAAGGTGATTCCCCCAAATCCTAAGAACATGCATCAAAACTACATGTTTAGGGTTATGAATTAGATAATTATTTTCATGTTGACTAATCTATTGAGATCCATAGGCAATAATTTTATCACCTTGCATAAGAATACAACTCAAACAAGAATGTGATACATCATAGAAGACCACATATCCCTACCCAACCTATGAAATAGTAAACACCAACATAGTATTCAAAAGATTTTTTTATTTGAAAATAATAACTCTGACATTATCATCCTAGATAAAATTTACTCCTTTCTGAGTTAAGGAATTCATCGGAGAATCCATTTTTGAGAAGTAATTTATGAACCAGTGATAATACCCATCCAAACCCAAGAAGCTGCAAATATTAAATACATTACATGGTTTCTCCCATGTCACAAAAACTTCCACCATATTAGGATCAAATAAAATAAAATTTTACTACACCACATGTCCTAAGAACTTCACTTACTAAATCCATAAAGAACATTTTTATAGCTTGGCATAAATTTTGTGATTTCTCAACAAATCTAGAACTGCTCTCAAAAGAAACACATGACCATCCTCAGACATAGATTAAACAATAATTTCATCATTAAATACCACCACAAAATTATTAATATATCTATGGAAGATCCTATTCATCAAAGACATAAAAATTATAGGAGCATTTATTAGACCAAATGGAAATAAAAGGTACTCATAATTTCCATACCTTCTTCGAAAGGCATTTTTTGAATGATATATTTTTTATTATATACTAGTGTTAACCCAACTGAAAATAAATCTTCAAAAACCACTTCACCCCTTCTAAGTGGTCAAAAAGATCATCAATATGTGGAAAAAGACACTTAATATTTTATGTAACTTGATTGAGTTTTCAGTAATTAACATAAAGTTGAAGTGTTCTGTCACCTTTCTTTATAAAGAGAACATGCTCCACCCAATTTTAAACACTCAGTTTTATAAATCCTCTCACTAAAAGATCATCCAGCTGAGTTTTGAACTCTATCATTTTAGCTAGTTCCATGAAATAATAAGGAATAGGTTCTGGTTAAGTACCAGTCAGTAAATCAATAGAAAACTCTACCTCCCTTACTGATTGAAAACCAAAGTATTCTGAAGGAGAAAAATTGGTAAACCTGATGAAAATAGGATGAATACCATCACTCAAATATTATAACTCCATATAAAAATTAAACACTGATATTACATTTCCAACTATGGATAAAAAGGTCTGACTTTAATCAATCTTAGGTCCAATTATCCCTAAAAGATATGACACACCCCATCAGAATCCATAATAGAGGCCCTTCAAAGATAAAAATCAATTTGGTATTTATTATAAATGAGCCAATCCATCCTAAATATGACATCAAGAGGTTCCATGTTGAGAACCATAAAATCCCAAGAAAGATCAATCTCTGATAAAGAGAAAACATAAGTATGCCAATGAATTCCCTGCTCTCTTTGTTTAGAGGGGTGTAGTAATATCCATTACATAAGATAAAATATCTATAGGAAGATTTATCATATTCACAATACGAGTTAAAATGAATAAATGAGATACCCCAGTATTAAATAAATCAATCAATAAAGATTAAACAATAGTGATGGTACTGATCACAATTGCAAGACCCATATCTTCTTCCTCTAAATATTCTTCCACTATTTTTAGAATCTTTATTACAAATACCTTTGGCTGGAAACCCTTAGTCTGTGAAGCATCTGATTTCACTATAGTAATTTTAGGAATAGATGACCCCATGCCACTACATGGAGCAAAATAGAAATGATAGAACTTCTGCAAGTAACCTGAGAATCCATAGGAAACGTATATCTTAGGTTCCTTAGTGAAAACCTATTTCGAGGTACCATGATTTCCACATTGGTATAAAATCAAAGGGCCTCTACCTAACACTGTAGGAGGTATAGAAGAATCATTTTTGTTGAGAACTACCATGATAATAATCATGATTTATCTTTCCATTGAATAAACTGATAGAACTTCCACTGGGATAAAAAGGAACTCCTATCAACCCTGAGATACCAGCCAGGTCAATCTCGACCATTAATGCTCTATCTAACACATCAACATAAGAAGACATATTGTAATTCCCCGACCCCAGTTACCCCGAGTCAGTGCATTATTACATAACATTGGCATAATCACAAGGGATCATATCCTGAATTACTGGTCATTTTAGTAGCCTTGGAAGTACTAGATACATACATAAGGTTTACATTACATCATGAAATGGAAAAACAATGAAATTGCATCACCTTTGAACACACTCATATCCATTAGCCTATTATTATAAGTTAATCATAATTTACTTCTTCATATCCTGGGAAAAATAAAACATAGAAAGGGGTGAGCTCAGGTGCTCAGTAAGGATAACAATATAGAAAAAACTTTCATAAATAAGCATAAACATTTAAGGTAATGTATAAGACTAAAACACAAGCCTTTTAAACCTAAACTTCAGCATAATATGGAAATGATAAATCAAATAATTCAATTTACTTATTCACATTGATATTCTACTAGTCGAATAATCATATGTAATATCAATATCCAATTTCATAATGATGGAATGCAAAATGTCAGGAATTATAACCACATAGTAAAGGCCTCATGCCAATAGTACAAATAAGATTTTGTCAAGGCCTTGTGCCAAGACCCTAGTTTGTCTCATGAGACCTACCGATGCATTAAGGAGCTATAGAGGGATCCACCCATCACTTACTTAGTCTAATGAATTTATTATATGAAAAGGATGAAACATAACATAAACATTCATATTAAAATTAGAATATGAAATATTAATAATTTAACCACAAACCATGAGTGGTATAAAAATAAAAAATCCACAATTAAACATATCACAAAACCTTCAATAAAATATTGAAGATTGTATCATAATAAATCAACTTCAAACAAGTATAAAATCCAACAAAGGATGCTGACATAGTTAAAATCAAAACTATTTGAGATAAATATATCTTTATATATTGAAATCATTTAAAAGTCAGATATGTAATGCCTCAACCCTAGATTCCCAAAGTCGGTGCATTATTTTAATACATTGGCATGATTACAAGGAATTAAGTCCCGAATGACCGATCAGTTTAGAAGTCTTGGAAAATAGATTACATACATGAACATTACATTACACTTTTCAACATACAATGCAAAAAAAATCCTTTGAGAATGCCATTGTTCCATTAGCTTAACCCTACATATCAAATATAAAATACTTCTTGGGATCCTGGGAAAATAAAACATAAGAAAGGAGTGAGCTTAGATGATCCGTAAGGGTAAATAATTTAGTGGAAACTTTCATAAATATCTATAAACATTTAAGGCAATGTATAAGACTAAAATGAAATCTTTTTAAACATAAACATCAGCATAATATGGAAAAGATACAATAAAATAATTTCATTAACTTATTCTCATGGATATTATACTAGTCAAATAATCACATTTAATATCAATACCCACTTTCATCATGATGGAATGCATAATTCCAGACATTATAACCACATAGTCAAGGCCTTGTGCCAAGACTACAAATAAGATTTTGTCAAGGCCTTGTTCCAATACACTAGTTTGTCTCATGAGACCTACCGATGCATCGAGGAGTGATAGCGGGCTCCACCCATCACTTACTAAGTCCAATGCATTCCTCATATGAAAAGGTTTAAACATAACATAAACATTCGTATTAAAACTAGCATACGAAATGTCAATACTTTATCCATAAACCATGAATGGTATAGAAATAACACATCCACAGTCAAACATATTACAAAACCTTTAATACAATATGTAAGTTTTTTATAATAATAAATCAACTTCAAATAATATTAAAATCCATCAAAGGATGTTGACATAGATGAAAATGATTTGTAAAACTATTTGAGGGAAATATCTCTTTTTCATGAAAACACTTAAAAGTCGCACAATTTAGAAAGGAAGAAATTTAAAATATTTTTTAAATCAAAGTGTCCCATACCAATTTGAAACTTTTTAGAGGAATTAACATTTTAAAAACATTCATGTCTATATAAATAAATCCTTAAAAACAATTTTGAAAATATGGAAATTAATGAGAATGATTTAGAAGAATACAAATTTAAACCATTTAAAATGATGATATAGTTAAATATTAACTTCCATAAAATCTTAAAAGATTCCTTTTGAAATGAGTTTTATTAAATATGGACATTTATGGAAAATATTCCTCAGTAAATACTTACACATAAACAATCTTAGATAATAACGAGATTGAGGAATTAACCCTTACCTTGAACTTTCCTTTGGTCGATGGTACGTTTAAACTACTGTATAATGACCATTGTATGTTATTAGATTATAAAAGAACCATATTTATATTTATTATATCATACATGATTCATTTATGACTTTATACTACCCATTTAATAATTATTTTCATGTTAAATTAACATTTCGAGTAATAATCACTTTCTTTATCATACATATTTTAACTTGTTATTCTTGATTTTATCATTTAGATCATGATTTAAATACTTGCAGAATATAAACCTTGATTTATATATCATAAATATTTAGAATATAAATATTTATAATAGATAGATATATGAAATAAAAAACACTGTTTATGGAGACGGTAGGTCATGCATATGCATAAATGTTGTTTCTATTTTCATATCATATTGAATGGAAGTAAGTGAATAAGATATATGTAAGTACATATATACAGACACACACACACACACACACACATATATATATAGTATCATTATTATTTCATATATTACAAACTTATTAGTAATATATATTTTTATAATTGTTGATGAATGGTGAACGTGGAAATGAATCTCATCGCGTCGTGGAGACGGTAATCCGTACGTACGCACGAGCGACAATATCATTTCCTTGAAGGTGTGGAATTGGATGGTATATTAATTTTACAGAGACATTAGCATGTTAATTTCATTATTTATATACATATTACTCATCATTATATCCATCCAAATAAAATTGTGTTGAATAACAAATTACACCACGGTCTGGAGACGGTAAGTCGTACGTACGCACGCATGGTGAAATTATCATTAATAGGATGGATAGAATAATGAATATGGTTGTGCCATATTTATAATAACATCAAATTATATATAAGGTACTGGATTTATTATTTTGGTATGGTAATAACAAATAAAGAGTAAGTGCAAGAAGAAAAGAACTTGAAAGAGGGTGGTGAAATCATTACCTCTTCTTCGGGTTCTTCCTTTTGATTTGATAAAAAGGGAACCTTATGTTGGATTTATAATCAAACTAAGGCCTATATGTTGAATTTAGGATAGTTTTTAGGATATTTTGGTAGGTTTTGGCCAAGAAAAATGGCTTTGGTGGAGTGAATTTGAGAGAAGGGGAAGTGCCCTTTTATAAGAGGGGTGAGGGGCACCTTAGGAAAAGATTGAAATATTATTTTATAATAAAATCATTTTCGGTTTATAATGGATAAAAAATGATTTATTTAGAGTATAAGGTGTTTATGGGTAGAAAAAATCTAACCAATCTGTTTTAGACAAGTTTAGGTTACCCTTTTAACCTTATCTTTTAGATTTAACTCTTTGTTAAATAGTTTAACTTTTACCGTGTCTTCTTGTATTCTTATACTATATGGTTAATAAACTTACTCTAAGATTACAAGAGAACCTAAATTGGTTCATTAATTACATATATAATATTATTTAATCCCTTTGGACAAACCTTATATTTTTAGTAATATTATATCAACCAATAATATAGTATTTGTTTTAAAAATTAATTTATGTCAATTTTGACACTATTTGGTATTTCATTTTTGTGAAAGTCATCACAACTTTATTACTTCAAAAAAGATACATTTAATCAACCCTAACATGTCATATTCACCTAGAAAATTTTTGGATGTCATAAAAACTTTGAAATTATATTTATTTTAATATTTATAATACCATTTATTTGATTCTTTCATTAATAAGGTAATTACTGAATCATCATTGTGTCATAAATAAATTTAATTATTTAAGGTCTAAAAATTATTAATAAAAAACCATGATATAGAAATATTTTTATCTTTATAATTAATATTTATAGTCAAATTCATATTGTTTTTAACCATATATTAAAAATGGTTAGGTTATTAAACTTTGATTTTAACTCCTTTAACTCTTCTTTAAATAAAATAATAACAAATGTCCTAATCTAATCCAATTGGACCTAAAGGTTCATATTTTATTCCTAAGGTTGTTTTTTGTCAATTAAACTTATCCAATAGAATTAGGACATGTGTTAGGGTAAGAATAATATCATTTTTACCCTTAATTACACTATTTACTTTTAACCGTGGTAAATAAAAGTAAAAATTTACTATTCATCAAACATTATTTTCATCTTATTTAACCAAATTTGTCTTAATGATATCAACTGTGTCTGTAGGAGTTTTTAAATTACACTCACAGAAGCGTTAAAATTTAGTTTTATGCGAATTTGCAAATTCTCCTAGGAGGTGGGTAAAAGACGATGAAAAGTTCAATAAAAGTTTATATATATAATATTATTAAAAAATGACACCAATGGATTTTATTGAATATATATAGGTACTATGTATCTATTTTGACCTAAAATATATTTAAACAAAATAAATAATTATTTAAATGAGAAGTCGGTTTTAACCAATAACGCAGTGTTTTTCACTATTCACAAAGAATTGAAAGTTTTCAGAAAAATACCAAAAATTGACCCTAAGATAATTTTGATATTATGAATTCAAAAATTAAGTATATTTTACCAAATTAAAAACATATTAATTTCATTTATTAATTTAAAATTAATTACAGTTGTCAAAACCAAAAAGCGTATTTTTAAGAAATAATAACTACCAAAAGATTGACATTTTTTATGTTCAATTTCAAAGTGAAATTACTTCAAATGACCAAAATTGGATTAAATGTTAAAAATATAATATAATTATGCTTTCAAACCATTAATATGTATAGTTGAAAACTTTAAATTATTTTGATTAAAAAAGTTTTTTTCAGTTAAAAATTGTTATTTTTCCCTATTCACCCAAATATGAAAGTTATCATAAAAGCACAAAAAATTTATCAAAACTAAATTTTTATGTCAATATTCTAAAGAAGAAGTTTATTTTGTAAAATTTAATATATAAAAGTTTCAAATATTGGATTTAAAAGAGGTTCTCTATTAAAAGATGGTAAAATCGTATTAAAAAAATACTTCTTTTATCTGAAAAAATGAATTTGTTCTTATATTATGTCTAAGAAACTCATAATATGGATTCAAAAATTATAAGGATTATATAAAATTTAAAATTCAGGTCATAACCGCTTTTTAACTACTAGTTTGGTATGTGGATGAGCGCTTGAACTGTAGAGACCCAAAGCTTGATGTACATATACATTACATTACTTTTGCGGAATACCTAATACATAACAAAAAATAGACACTAAAGGACCGTAATAGTTTAGTGTCTTTGGAAACTCAGAATATAATCTTCTAATCTTGGTGAAAGATCTTCAACATCTACCATAATGATCTTCCGTTTTTTTCTTACCTAAAACCTTTCTTTATATCATGGGGAAAAATATAAAGGGTGAGCTCAAATGCTTTGTAAGGGTAAAAATGGAGAAAATAAAACAAACCATATACATTTGAACTTCAAAACATGAACATAAAGTTTACATATCAAAATATTGAGTTGTGAAATAAATCTTGGCAGTACGTAAGGCATAGGTCATAAAGGAACATCAATCATGATAAAATAACATGGGAATAAAACATTTAATTGTGGAGAACCATTAAGCACATGATATGATTTCCATAGTAGCCAAGACATTGCTGCCAAGACCATCTTAGTGGACAAAGTCCCTTTCTGAATCGAGTTCACTCCTCGTTTCAGTCTGGTATCACTGAACCAGATTAACTTACCATTCCAACCATGTCTATATCATGAGACATAAATCTTTAACCAATGCATTAGAGGGAGATATAGGTACCACCCATCTTATAATGAAAATATTTCTACGTGTGCCACAACATGAACATAAATCATTCATCATTACCAAAAGAATAAAATGGGTTTCATAAACATCATCCCATCATAACATAATCCATATAAAAAAATGGATATCATTTCATCATAAGAGAATTTAAACCACGTAAATCATAGAGACATTATACATGAAACCTACACATATAAAATAATGTCATCTTATTGGAAAATGGTTTTGATAAAACACTTGAGAAGAATTCTTGTGGAAAATATCTTTTCTTCTTAAAAATCATCTTCTTTTCACAAAATGCCATGCAATTTTAAAATAAAAGTATTTTTTTGAAAATATTCATGAAATATTTCAGAGTAAGCTTCATGAAAATAAGGTGTTATAAAACCGTAAAAATCCGTTCATGCCGTATAAGTTAAAAAATATATTCTTCTCGTACTTTTTCCAGAAAAGTCAAAAAGTACCACGTATGGTAAACACAAGAAATATTCCTTACATTCCATGTAGTAAAATTCAAAAATGGGTAAAAAGGAATTTAATCATACATGAAACCATTTTTAGAAAACATGGAAATGAATGATAAATATAACCCCATTAAATACTTACGAATAAACAATCTCATATAAAAACGAGATTGAAAAAGTTATCACTTACCTTAGGTCTGATATGCTTCTTACGTATCCAAAACTCCTTTATAATGATTTAAATAATGTCATTTACTTATTAAAGAATCATATTAATTATTATTATATTATATATGGTTCACTTATGACTTTATATTACCCATTCTTTTATAAATTCCATGTTAAAGCAGCGTTTTGGGTAAAATCGTTTTATTTCTCGTACGTGTTTGGACTTGTTGTTCTGGATATTATTATTAATTACATCATGATTTACTTACTTCCAGAATTTAAATAAGTATATATATATATCATATATATTCAGTATCTATATATATATATTTAATATATATATAAATGAGGTGAAATACACCGTTCATGGAGACGGTAGGCCGTACGTACGTATGAACGTTGTTTTACTTTCCTTATTGACTTGAATGGAAGTAAGTAGATGAAATATATATTTATATATATATATATATATATCCAGTAGCTTTATCATGTCATATATTTCATTTTTATTCATTATATATACTTTATAATCATTCTTCAATGGTTAACATGGAGAATGAATCTCATCGCGTCGTGGAGACCGTAATCCGTATGTACGCACGAGCGATGATATCATTCCCATAATTATTGAATTGAATTGGAGTGGATGATATAATATCTCAGAATCAGTATGGTGTTATAATAACCATATATAGTTATTCTTTACACCATTATACCCATCCAAGTAAGGTGGTGGTGGAGGCATGGAGAGGGTATTCCGTACGTATGCACGCGCGGTGATTTCGTTTTCTGTAGGATGGATAGAAGGTTAATTGGGGTTTTTTCATATTTATAATAACATATCACTATATTAGTTATAATGATGTTATCACTTTATAATTAAAAACTAAAGAAGAAGAAGTTGAAGAAGAAAGAAAACTTGAATGAATCAGTAGAAGAGATTACCTCTTCTTCGACACACCTCTTTTATGCTTCTTCTTAAGGCACTAGAGTTGGTCTTTTGAGGAGACCAGAACCTCTAAAATATTTCTAGGGAAGTTGATAAGGGAAATGGGAGGGGTTGGCTGAGCTTGAAGGTTCAAAACTGTGTGAAGAGAAGGGGGAGGAGGTGCCCTTTTATAAGGGAGGAGTGGGGAACTTTAGAAAAAACTTAAAATATTATTTTTTAATAAAGTCATATTCGATTTATAATGGCTTCAAAGTGACTTATTTTGAAGATAAAGTGGGGATGTGTCGAAATCCTCTCAACCAATAGGTTTTAGACAAGTTTAGGTTACTATTTTAACCTTATAATTTAGATTTAACTCTAAGTTAAATAATTTAACTTTTATCGTGTCTTCTTGTTTTCTTACACTATATGGTTAATATACTTACTATAACAAGAAAAACGAATCCCAAGTGGTTCATTATTAATATATATAACCTTATATAAGTCATTTGGCCAAACCTTATATTTTTATAAATAAAATACTGATTAATAATGTAATATTTGTTTTAAAAACTATTTTATGTCAATTTTGACACTATTTGGTAATTGATTTTTGTGAAAATTATAATAGCATGATTAGTTTAAAAAAAGTTAATTTAATAAAAACTAACTTGTCATATTAACCTAAAAAATTAGTGTAATTCATAAAAAGTCTCAAATTACATTTATTTGGGTATTTATAACATCAATTATGTTAATATTTCATTAATAAGGTAATTACTGCATCCTCATTGTGTCATAAATAAATTAAATTATTTAATATCTAAAAATTATAAATAAAATACCATTATTTAGTAAATATTTTTATATTTCTAATGAATATTTATATTTTAATTTATCTTATGTATAACCCTATATTTATTAAACTTTGATTTTAACTATTTTAACTCTTCTTTAAATAAAATAATAATAAGTGTCCAAATCTAATCCAAGTGGACCTAAAGGGTAATATTTTATTTCTAAGGTTGTTTTTGGTCGAATTACACTTATAAAATAGAATTAGGACATGTGTTAGGGTTATAAAAATATCATTTTTACCCTTAATTACCCTATTTACTTTTTTACCGTGGTAAATAAAAGTAAAAAGTTACTATTCACCAAAAATTATTTTTATCTTATTGAACGAAATTTTACTCATTGATATTAACTATGTGTCTCGGATATTTTAAATTCCACTCACAGAAGCAGTAAAATTATGTTTTATGTAAATTTTCAAATTCTCCTAGGAGGTCGGTAAAAGACGGTGAAAAGTTCAATAAAATTTTTATATATCTAAAATTATTATTAAATGTCTCAAATGAATTACATTGAAATTATATAGGTATTATGTATTAATTTTGACCTAAAATAAAAATAAATAAAATAAATAATTATTTAAATAAAAAGTCTGTTTTTAAATAGTAACCTAGTGTTTTCACTATTCATCAAAAATTGAAACTGTTCAGAAAAATACCAAAAATTCACCCTAGGCTAATTTCAATATTCCAAATTCAAAAATGAAGTCCATTTTGATCGATAAAATTTATAAAATTTAAAAAAGTGGGTATTACTATTCATAAAGGCTAGTTTATAATAATATTATAATAATATCTCGTTTAGTGAAACTCGGTATTGCGTACTCCACACGCTATCGAAGAAGGTCTTGATTGCTTGTAATGCAAGCCAAGTCAGGGCTTCATGTAGTGAAAGATCTGTTTGGTGTTGCGTATAAAATAATCAAAACTTATTTCATTTATACATTAAACAAAATCTATACTTAAAGTTGCGTAGAATAATTTCCACAAAACGAACTTGAAATTGTGTGTAACACGAGCCAAGAATAGTGTTCCGTATACTGCAAGCTGATACGATGTTGCCTATAGTACAAGCTAGTCTTGGTGTAGTGTATAATAGAAGACATCAAAGAAATTAAAAATAATATATCTCATAAAATCTCGGGGTGTTACATTTTACCACCCTTAAAATGAATTTCACCCTCGAAATTCGTCGGGGTTATAAATCATTTACTACTTGAAAGTTTCATTCATAGAAACTCACATCGTAAAAAGGAATTCTAAAACTTCATTTTAAAAAGAAAGTTATAATCATAATGGTCACCCAAAGTAACTCAGCACTGGGTTTCCACATAGGACAACATAGGTGAAAATATGGATATATAAGAGAAATCTAACCATCAAGTTCTGAGGGAGAGTGGTAAAGAACATGGCTATAAAAAATCCATCAATCACAAAGCCATAAATTTGTTATTATTTAAGGTACCATATAATTGATTGGGTATGAGGGTACTAGGACAACGTTTTTAGTTCTCAAGATTATTTCCCTAATATTGAATAATTTTTGAATTAAAATAAATACTTACTTGATTTTGGTACAATATCACCATTGTTCGTTCCTTGAACAATTTCCACTTCATCTCTTAAATAAATGAAGTTTAATTTGTCATTCGTGAAGTGTTATCAGATAATGCGATAGAATGTTAGGCCATTCCATCTGTTTCTATCACTAAAAGTTTAGGACAATTTATTAAATATACATAAGTCCATTTATGCTGAGATTAATCATATATGGTTACTCAAATGGACTTATAATTAATCTATCATAGCACTTAATAAAATAAAACTAGTTCCTACTAACCAGAGACTTCTTGTAGGCCAGTGGTATGCGATAATGGCCTGTCGCAATTAGTTGTGGGTTCGATTCCCAGAGCCTTGTCTGACATGACGGGTTGTCACCCATCCTGCAGGTTGTCCCTTTTTCTAAAACTACATTATAATAACATTCCTGAAATAATATCAAAAAAATTTCTAGACTTAAGCAATACTATCTTATGTATAAATTAATTCATTCCAATCTTTAGGCTTATCCAAAATACTTCTGTACAAGCTCATAGTATAAAGAAAACAATTACTAGAAATTTCATCTACCAAGCATGTGAATACCATCATTTATCTCCCATATATCATAAGATATATCTTTTTGGTCACATTCCAAATATTTAAATTCCTTAATCATGTATTCTCTTGAAAAATGAATACCCATTGAACCTTATTGAAAACATAAATGCTGTCAAAAGTTAACATTTTCCACATACCAAAATCCCAAAATTTATATATTCTCAAAACATGAGATCACTTTGTCCTTATATTAGTCATGAGCTCATTAATATTATCAAACATCTCATTATCTCCTAATCCTTTCATTATGAACATATCATCTACCTTCCAAAAATATTTAAATAACCTTTCATGGTTACTGGTACCATTCAACATATACTTTCAAATACTTTAGAAAAAATAATAGTGTAACAATCCTTAGATGTTTCATTATTCCATAGTACCATACATTATTCTTGATAAACATGCAAGCATTCCACTACCTTCATAAACCATTGACCAAGCTTCAAAACTTATTTCATCTCATATATCATTTGTAGTCTCTTCATTATCATCCACATAAATACTTCCTATATAACCATGCTGATTCTCTTCATGAGATTTTTTTATGGCATTGGTTTGCATAATGTCCGAACATTCTACATTTAAAACATTTAACCATTGTTGATGTCTTAGAAATACCATTATACTTGTCCACTATGTCAACTAAACCTTTTCCTTTACAATTACTGGCTTTGTTTCCTTCTTTTCTACACCCTAAGCATCTTACAGTTCCTTTGAAACATTCTCTCTGATGCCTCTTCCCACATGATTTACATGAGGGGAATTGAACTTTCTTTCCTCTATGATCATCATGAAACTCCATCTTTCTCTTATTAGATGAGTCGGGATACTTATCAAAGTTGAGATTATTGATCATATTACGAGATTGCTGATTAGGCATAATAATGATATGTGGACTTCCAGATCCAATTTCATTTGGTTTCTCATGAATAATATCATTCCATTGTCCATCATATCCTCCATTATCGTGAATCTTCCTGTTTCCAGCCATTTTCTAAAACCCAAAAAGAATAGTGTGAGAGGAAAAAATCATAATAAAGGGGGATTACCTTCAATATCTAACATCTTAGGTTTAATTCTAATATTGTTACCATAATTCTAGGACTATAACCTATACTTATAATTAACCTTAGAGACATCCCTAGACATACCTTAGAAATATCTATAGGGATTTCACTAAAGTTTTCGATTCCTAGTTTCCAAAGTTTGACTAAACATTTCCTCTAATACCAACTATAGAGACTCAAAGCTTGATGTACATAGACATTAAATTAAATTTGTAGAATACCTAATACAAAACAAAAACAGACACCAAAGTACCGTAATAGTTTATTGTCTTTGGAAACTCAAAATATAATCTTCTAATCTTGGTGAAAAATCTTCAATATCTCCCATAATGATCTTCCATTTTTTTTCTTACCTAAAACCTTTCTTTATATCCTAGGGAAATTGAAACATATAATGGGTGAGCTCAAATGCTCAGTAAGGGTAAGCATGGAGAAAATAAAACGAACCATATACATTTGAACTTAAAAACATGAACATAAAGTTTACACATCAAAATATTGAGTTGTGAAATAAATCTTGGCAGTACGTAAGGCATTGGTGATAAAGGAACAAAAATAATGATAAAATAGTATAGGAATAAAACATTTAATTGTGTAAAACCATTAAGCACATGATATTATTTCCATAGTAGCCAAGGCATTGCTACCAAGACCATCTTAGTGGACAAAGTCCCTTTCTGAATTGAGTTCACTCCTCGTTCCAGTCCTGTATCACTGAACCAGATTAACTGACCATTACAACCATGTCTATATAATGAGATATAAATCTTTACCCAATGCATTTTAGGTAGATATAGGTCCCACCCATCTCATAATAAAATCATTTTACATGTGCCACAACATGAACATAAATCATTCATCATTACCCAAAGAATAAAATGGGTTTCATAAACATCATCCCATCATAACATAATCCATTTAAAAAAATTGTAATCATTTCATCATAAGAGAATTGAAATAATGTAAAAAATAGATACATTATACTTGGAACATAAAAATATGAAATAATTTCATCTTAGATGGAAAATGGTTTTGATAAAACACTTGAAAAGAATTCTTGAGGAAAATATCCTTTCTTCCTAAAAATCATCTTCATTTCACAAAATTCCATGCAATTTTAAAAGAAAAAGATTTTGTTTAAAATATTCATGAAATCTTGTAGAGTAAGCTTCATGAAAATAAGGCGTTATAAAACCGTAAAAATCCGTTCATGCCGTATAAGTTAAAAAAATCATTCTTCTCGTACTTTTGCCGAAAAAGTCAAAAAGTACCTCGTATGGTAAACAAAATAAATATTCCTTACATACCAAGTAGTAAAAGTAAAAAATGGGTAAAAATGACTTTAAACATACATGAAACTATTTTTAGAAAATAGGGACATGGATAATAAATATATCCCTAGTAAATACTTATGAATAAATAATCTCAGATAAAAACGAGATTGGAAAAGTTATCCCTTACCTTAGGTACGATATGCTTTATACGTATCTAAACCTTTTGTATAATGATTTAAATAATGTAATTTACTTATTACAGAATAATATTAATTGTTATTATATTATATATGGTTCACTTATGACTTTATATTACCCATTCTTTTGTAAATTCCATGTTAAAGCAGTGTTTTGGGTAAAATCATTTTGTTTCTCATAAATGTTTGGACTTGTTGTTTTTGATATTATTATTAATTATATAATGAATTAATTACTTCCAGAATGTAAATCATGATTTATATATCATATATATTCAGTATATATATATAATAGATAGATAAATGAAGTGAAATACACTGTTCATGGAAACAATAGGTTGTACGTACGTATGAACGTTGTTTTCCTTTACTTATTGACTTGAATGAAAGTAAGTTGATGACATATATATATATATATACATAAATACTGTAGCTTTATCATGTCATATATTTCATTTTTATTAATTATATATACTTTATAATCATTATTGAATGGTTAACATGGAGAATGAATCTCCTCGCGTCGTGGAGATGGTAATCCGTACGTACGTACAAGCAATGATATCGTTCCCAAAATTATTAAATTGAATTGGAGAGGATGATATAATATCTCAGAATCAGTATGATGTTATAATAACCATATATAGTTATTCTTTACACCATTATACCCATCCAAGTAAGGTGGTGGTGGAAAAACAGATTACACCACGGCGTGGAGATGGTATTCCATACGTACGCACGTACGGTGATTTTGTTTTCCGTAGGATGGATAGAAGGTGAATTGGGGTGGTTTCATATTTATAATAACATATAATTATATTATTTATACTTATTTATTACTTTATAATGAAACACTAAAGAAGAATAAGTTGAAGAAGAAAGAAAACATGAAAGAATCGGTAGAAGAGATTACCTCTTCTTCGACACACCTCTTTTATGCTTCCTCTTAAGGCTTTAGAGTTGGTCTTTTGAGGAGACCAGAACCTCTATAATATTTCTAGGGAAGTTGATAAGGGAAATGGACAGTGTTTTTCTGATCATGAAGGCTCAAAATTGTGTGAAGAGAAGGGGGAGGAGGAGCCCTTTTATAAGGGAGGAGAGGGGCACTTTAGAAAAAACTTAAAATATTATTTTATAATAAAGTCATATTAAGTCTATAATGGCTAAAAAGTGACTTATTTTGAATCTAAAGTGGGTATGGTTAGAAATACTCTCAACCAATATGTTTTAGACAAGTTTAGGTTACTATTGTAACATTATCATTTATATTTAACTCTAAGTTAAATAATTTAACTTTTACCGTGTCTTCTTATTTTCTTACACTATATGGTTAAAAAACTTACTATAACAAGACAAACGAATCCAAAGTTGTGAATTATTAATATATATAACATTATCTAAGTCATTTGGTTGAACCTTAGATTTTTAGGAATAAAATAACAATTAATAATATAATATTTGTTTTAAAAACTAATTTATGTTAATTTTGACACTATTTGGTAATTGATTTTTGTAAAAATCATAACATCATGATTAGTTAGAAAATAGTTAATTGAATAAATAATAACTTGTCATAGTAACCTATAAAATTAGTGGAATTCATAAAAAGTCTCAAATTACATTTATTTCTGTATTTATAACATCAATTATGTTAATATTTCATTAATAAGGTAATTACTGCATCCTCATTGTGTCATAAATAAATTAAATTATGTAATGTCTAAAAATTATAAATAGAATACCATTATATTGGAAATATTTTTATCTTTCTAATGAATATTTATAGTTGAATTTATTATATGTATAAGCCTATATTAAAAATGTTTTAGTTATTAAACTTTGATTTTAACTATTTTAACTCTTCTTTAAATAAAATAATAATAAGTGTCCTAATCTAACTCAAGTGGACCTAAAGGGTAATATTTTATTCCTAATGTTGTTTTTGGTCAAATTACACGTATCCAATAGAATTAGGATATGTGTTAGGGTAATAATAATTTCATTTTTACCCTTAATTGTCATATTTACTTTTAACCGTGGTAAATAAAAGTAAAAAGCTACTATTCACCAAAAATTATTTTTATATTATTGAACTAAATTTTACTCCTTGATATTAACCATGTCTCTCAAATTTTCAAAATTACACTCAAAAAATATGTAAAATTATGTTTTATGTAAATTTTCAAATTCTTCTAGGAGTTGGGTAAAAGACGGTGAAAAGTTCAATAAACTTTTTATATATCTTAAATTATTATAAAATGACTCAAATGAATTACATTGAACTTATATAGGTATTATGTATCAATTTTGACCTAAAATAAATTTAAATAAAATAAATAAATATTTAAATAAAAATTTGGTTTTTAAATAGTAACCTATTGTTTTCACTATTCATCAAAAATTGAAAGTTTTCAGAAAAATACCAAAAATTTACCCTAGGCTAATTTCAATATTCTGAATTCAAAAATGAAGTCCATTTTGAAAGAAAAAATTTATAAAATTTCAAAAAGTGGGTATTACTATTCATAACGGCTAGTTCATAATAATATTATAATAATATCTCGTTTAGTGAAACTCAGTATTGCGTACTCCACACGCTAACGAAGAAGGTCTTGATTGCGTGTAATGCAAGCCAAGTCAGGGCTGCGTGTAGGGAAAGCTTCGTTTGGTGTTGTGTATAACACAATCAAAACTTATTTCATTTATACATTAAAAAATAACTATACTTAATGTTGCGTAGAATAATTTCCACAAAACGAACTTGAAATTGTGTGTAACACGAGCCATGAATAGTGTTATGTATACTGCAAGATGATACTGTGTTGCATATAGTACAAGCTAATCTTGGTGTAGTGTAAAATAGAAGACATCAAAGAAATTAAAAATAATATATCTCATAAAATCTCGGGGTGTTACATGAACTTAGTCTTGTGTGTAGTTCAAGTTATTGAATTACATTGAAGAAATAACGTACTATGAAATCATGGGGTGTTACAACATAATTATAAAATAAAACATTTATTTTCAAAATATTCTCTTAATATTATAAGGGAAGCTTAGAGAGGTTATAATGGTGGAAAATAGCCTCACTCACCATATAAGTTAAAAAAGCATTCTTTCCTTAATTTTTTCGAAAAGGTCGTAAAGGACCTTATTTGGAAAATGACAGAAATATTTCTTTATAAACATTATATAAAAAGTAAACAAAGGTTATAAAGGACTTCAAACCATAATCTAGGAAATAATAAAAATGTTTTGAAATACTTTTTTAATAAACATGGATGTTGATGATAAAGAGGTTCCAGTAGATACTCACGTATAAATAATCTCAGATAATGAAGAGATTGTAGAAATAACCCTTACCCTGTACTTTTCCTTTATTGAGGGTAAATTAACCTCATGTATAATAGTTAAATAATTTTTATTAAATTATACAATAACCACATACATAAATATGATATCATATATGATCTTCTAATATTTTATTGTTAATATTATTTCAGTAGTATCATTGTTCCGGGTGTTAACTAATTCATTTTCATTTATATGATTTGTTATGTAATCCATGTTTGTTATGGATAGGATGTATTTGATTCATATCCATAATTATATTAAGTTCTTAAACATTATTTTTAATCATAAAATTAAATTTATTCTTGAATGGTTATGACGGGGAATGAATCTCATCACATTCGTAGAGATGGTAATCTGTACGTACGCATGAGCAACAATACCATTCTATTGATGGTAAAATCATATGTAATTGGACGGTATATCATATATACAGAATCATTAACATGTTATATTTATTATTTTTATATCATTTATACTCATTATGATACTCATCCAAATAATGAAGTGTTGAATAACAAACTACACTATGACGTGGAGATGGTAAGCTGTATGTACGCACGTACGGTGACTTATCATTCATAAGATGGATAGAATAAGGAATATGGTTTTAACATATTTATAATAACATCAAAGTATGTATAAAGTAATTTATATATTATTTTGGTATGTAAAAAAAATAAAGAGGAACTGGAAGAAGAACAAGAACTTTGAAAGAGGTGGTGAAATTATTACCTCTTCTTCAGGTGCTTCCTTTTGATTTGATCAAAAGGGATCCTTAGGTTACCTTATGATCAATTTAAGGCATCTAGGTTGAAGTGAGTGCAATTTGGAGGATATTGGAGCAGTGGATGGATGAGCCAAATGGCTTTGGAGGTGTGATTTTGAGAGAAGGGGAAGTACCCTTTTATTTGAGAAGTGAGGATCAGTTTTGGAAAAGCTTGAAATATTATTTTATTATACAATAATATTAGGTTTATAATGGATAAAAAAGGATTTATTTCTAGGATAGGGTGGTTATGGGTGGAAAAAATTTCAACCAATAAGTTTTAGATAGGTTTATATCACCATAGTAACCTTATCTTTTAGATTTAACTCTTAGTAAATAGTTTAACTTTTACAATGTCTTCTTGTATTTTTATATTATATTGTTAATAATATTACTATAAAATTCCAAGAGAACCCTAAGTGGTTCATTAATGATATATATATTATTATATAATTCCTTTTGACAAACATTAGATTTATAGGAATATTATATAAATTAATAATATAGTATTTGTTTTAAAAACTCATTTATGTCAATTTTTACACTATTTAGTATTCGGTTTTTGTGAAAGTAATAAAAACTGTATCACTGCGAAATAAATTTATTTAATCAACCCTAACATTTCATATTAACCTAGAAAATTATTGGAATATATAAAAAGTCTCAATTTACAATTATATTAATATTTATAATATCTATTATTTTAATCTTTCAATAATAAGGTAATTATTGCATCATCATTGTGTCATAAATAAATTTAATACTTTAATATCTAAAAATAATAAAAAAATAAAATTATGTAGGAATTTTTTTTATATTTATAATTAATATATATAGTCTAATTTATCTTATGTATAAACCTATATTAAAAATGTTTTAGTCATTAAAATTTGAATTTAACACTTTTAACTCTTCTTTAAATAAAATAATAATAAATGTAGTAATCTAATAAAAGTGAACAAAAAGGATCATATTATATTCATAATGTTGATTTTGGTCAAAAAACAAATATACAATAGAATCAAGACATGTGTTATCATAATTATAATATCATTTTTACCTATAATTACCCTATTTTCTTTTAACCGTGGTAAATAAAATTCAAAAGTTACTATTCACCAAAAAATATTTTCATCCTATTGAACCAAATTTTACTTACTAAAGTGAACCATGTCTCTCATATTTTTAAAAATCAATTCACATAATTGGTAAAATTACATTTTATGCAAATTTTCTAACGTGCCTAGAAGGTGGGTAAAAGACGTTAAAAAATTCAATAAAATTTTACACATCTAATTTTATTATAAAATGACTTCAATGAATTAAATTGAACTAATATAGGTATTATGTATCTATTTTGAATTAAAATAAATTTTAATAAAATAAATAATTATTTAAATAAAAAGTAGATTTTAAACAATAACACATTGTTTTTCACTATTTATCAAAAATTGAAAGTTTATAGAAAAATACCAAAAAATCATCCTAAGCTAATTTTGATATTATGAATCCAAAAATGAAGTTAATTTTGATAAATAAAATTTATAAAATTACAAAAAGTTGGTATTACTATTCTTAACAGCTATTTTGGTTGGTCATGATGTGCTAGAACTTGAAGTTGCGTACAACCCAAGTTATTGTATTATTCAAAGAGAAACATACTATGGAAGCTTGGGGTGTTACATTCTTCCACCCTTCAAATAATTTCATCCTCAATTTTATTTGAATACTACTGTATAAAAATATTTGGTTGGTTATTCATCATAAGTTCCCTAGGTTGCCATATTCCCTCTTCTATCTTATGGTTTCACCATAGAACTTTTACCAGACGAGTCGTCCGATTTCTCAGAACTTGTTCTCTAGTATCAAGAATCTTGATAGTATCTTTATAATAACATAGATTGTGTTCCAGTTATATTTCTTCATAGGTGATTACATGCGTTTGGACACACATGTATTTTATCAACAGTGATACGTGGAACACATCATGAACTTTGGAGAGACTTGGTAGCATTGCCAAACGGCAATCTACAACTCCAATTCATTCTAGAATTTTGAAAAGCCCGATGTACCTGGGACTTAATTTACCCTTCTTACCAAATCTTATAACACCCTTCCATGGAGATACCTACAAGAAAAGATGATCTCCTACTTGAAATTCGAAATAATTCCTCCTGTTATCAAAATATCCATTTCACCTACTTTGAGCTGATTTAATGTGGGTTTTGGACAATCTTCAACTTTTCCATTGTTTCCTCAACAAGTTCGGGGCCTACGAGTTTTCTTTCACCAACATCATCCCAACAAGTGGGTGTGCGATGTCTCTATCCATATAACACATCATATGGTGCTATCTGAATACTTGAATGGAAGATATTGTTATAAGAAAATTATACTAGAGGAAAATATTGATCCCAAATACATTGAAATTCAAGTGAGAAAGATCTCTAACAAGTCTTATAAGGTTTGAATAGCCTATTCTGACTGTCTATCAGTTTGAGGGTGGTAGGCAGTACTCAAAAAAAGATCAGTATCCATGTCCTTCTGAATACTTTTCCAAAATATTGATGTAAAACGGGGATAACGATCAGAAACAATCGATAGGGGTACTCCATGAAGTCTTACAACTTCATTAATATATAGTCTTGCTAAACGTTCAAGTGGTAAATCTTCTTTTATAGAATGAAAATGTTCTGAATTGGTAAGATGATCAACAGTGACCCATATTGCATCATTCCTTCTAGGATTCTTTGGTACCCCCATGAAAAAGTCCATCGTAATATCATCCAATTTTTACTTAGGTATGGGAATAGGTTGCATGACTCCTCTAGGATGTTTTCTTCCATCCTTCACCTGTTGAAAAACCATACATATTGACACATAATCAGCAATATCCCTCTTCATGTTGTCACACCAATAATGTTACTTCAAATCTCTATAAATCTTTGTGCTACCTGGGTGTATAGATAAATTGGAGCTATGAGAATTATCCAATAATTCCCTTTTTAGATCAGGTATGTTAGGAACACAAAGTCTCTTCCCAAACATCAAAATTCCATCTTCATATATGAAGTCAATCAATATATCATCATTCACATATTTAATTTTCTTTTGAAGCTCCTCATCATCAGTCTGAGAACTTTTTATCCATTCTTGAAAAGATAGTTTGGCAACCATTTGAAAAATTATTGATGTTTCACCTTCCATGATTATTCCCATATCCATCTTTACTAGATCCATGAACATAGTATCCCTTTCAACTCTTATCTTATTCAAAACTCCATGATCCTTTTTACTGAGAGAATTTTCCACCTTATTTTCTTTCCTCGGGTGGTAGTGTATAGTGAAATCATAATCCTTGAGTAGTTCAAGCCATTTTATTTTCCTCATATTGAGTTCTTTCTGTGAGAAAATATACTTCAAACTCTTGTGATCAGTATATATCTCACATTTTTCACCATAGAGATAGTATCTCCAAATATTCAAAGCAAAGATTATAGCTGCTAACTCAAGATAATTATTGGGATAATTTATTTTCATGAATTTTTAGCTGTAGTGATGCATAGGAAATAACTCAATCATTCTACATAAGGACACAACCAAGTCCTTTATTTGAAGAATCACTATAAATAACAAAACCATCATTCCCTTATGGTAGATCCAAGAGAGTATCATTGACTATTCTTATCATCAATTATTCAAAACATTCTTCACACTCTTTTTTCAAAAAGAATTTAACCCATTTACATGTGATCTTGGTTAATTGGTTAGCCAATCGGGAAAAACTCTAGAGGAAACACCGATAATAACATGCCAAACCAATAAAACGGTATACATCAGTTATACTTTTTGGTGTTGGACATTATGGTATTGCTCTTGTCTTAGAAGGATCAACAGAGATTCAATCCTTAGAGATAATATGTAAAAGAAAAGAAATCTCCTAAATCCAAAATTCACACCTGAAAAATTTCCCTTATAATTCATTTATTCTAAAAGTATTTAGAATAGTGTGCAAGTTATTTTCATGATATTCATATATTTTGGAGTACACTAAGATATCACTAATAAATAACACTAAAATTTCTTTAATATATTACTTGAAAACTCTATTTATTAAAACTATGAAAATAGAGGGTGCATTAGTCAGTCCAAAAGGAATTACTGTAAACTCGTAATGCCTGTACCTGGTATGAAATGATGTTTTCGGAATGACTTCCTTCTTCACACACAACTGTTGATATCCATATCAAAGTTCAATCTTTAAAAAATATTGAGCTCCTTGAATTTGATTGAATAAATCATCAATGTGAGGTAGGGGATACTTTTTCTTTATTTTTATAGCATTGATCTCCCAGTAGTCAATGAACAACCTCATAGATCCATATTTCTTCTTAAAAAAAATAATTGGGGCTCCCCATAGAGAAACACTAGGGAAAATAAATATTTTATTACTCAATTACTCTAGTTGTTTCTTTAGTTCCACTAATTCATTAGTGGCCATTCTATAAGGGGTATTAGATATGGGCCTTGAACCAAGAAGTAAATCAATGGAAAACTCAATTTCTCATTCTGGAGGATGTCCAGGTAAATCCTCTGGAAACACATCAACATATTCTTGTAAAATAGGTAAAAAATCTATTTAAACATTATTTTCCTCACCCATAGTTATTTCACTATCTTCCTCTCCAATAACTGAATTTAGTAGAGCTACTGGGGGTGGATCTAGATAAGAATCAGATGATTACATTTCTGATCTAAAGATAAGGTACCCCTTATCATCATAAAAAATTGTAACCTCCTTCTTCTTACAATATATTTTCCATCGGGGTTTAAAAGCCTATCCATTCTGAGGATTATATCAAATTCAATCATTGGTATGACAATAAGATCAAAATATAAAACATGTTTATATTCCCTAATGGGAACTGATTCGCAAAACTTGGTTGAAATGATACTTCCCTTAAGAGTTTTGACTGACAACTCCCTTGTTAAATCAAATTGGAAATATCGAATTTTCTTAGAAAACTGGGATGATATGAAAAAATGTGATGATCCAGAATCAAATAAAGCATTGGCTAAATTTTAAAAAACCATTAAATTACCTGTCACCACGTCATTCGGAGCTTCAACCTTAGTAGTAGTGATCGCATAAGCTTGTACTTTCTCCCTTGTATTTTTTAAGGTAAGTTTACTTGGAGCTTAAGACATTCATTTTCATAATTCCCCATTTCTCTACAATTGTAGCATTCAACATTGAAAACATCTTTCTTTCCCTTGTAATCACGAGCTTGGTGTCCTTTTTCAACACACTTGTAACATACTTCCTTTCCATTCAGGAAAGTACCGGGGTGTTTCTTCCCACATTTACTACAGTATGTACATTCAACTTTTCCCTTCTTCCCCTTATTTCTATTTCTAGAGTGTTCAATAGATCTCTTCTTCTCTTGCTTTTCTTTAAACTCGTATGACTTAGAGAATTGATTTTCTATCTTGATAGCACATGAGACAATATCTTTGTATGATAAGAAGGATTGTGAGAATAATTCTCAACAGAGAAATTCTTTAAACCCATCAATGAATCAGTCAGTATTACTCCTTGGGTTATGTATATAATCTCTCGTATGCCTTGCTAACCTTGTAAAGTTATCCTAACACTTTGTGACATTCTCATCCTCCTTTTTCCTCAAACTCAGAAATTGTCTTTCCATATCTGCTCGATGGTCATGAGGAAAGTATTTTTCAAAGAAAAGTTCTTTAAAATCCCTCTATTCCATATTTTATAATTCTTCATCCTTCTTTGTGTTTTTAATTAGTGACCACCATTGATCTGCATCTCCCATGAGGCGGTAAAATGTCATGACAAATTTTTCCCTTTCGCTACTCCCTAAAGCATGAAATATTTTATCTAAGGAACTAATCCATTCCTTAGATACAAATATATTTTTAGTCCCATTTAATGTTTGTGTTTGTTTCCACATGAAGGGGTCTAACATTGATCCTACACATTTTGGATCAGGGTGCTTCAAACAAGTAAGGTTATTATTCCTAACCGAAGTGAGTTGTCCCAGTACGGTTATAAGTTGTTCATAACTGGTTTCATCACCAGCTCCACTATAATTATCTTGAGTATGAGGGAAATAACTAAATGGATTATGTGCATTGATATAGTTTCTATTCCTTTAACTAGGCATCATTTATACACAATGACATATACTAGATTAGTTTATGAATCACAATACATAATTCTAAACTAGTAAAATACCAAACATAAATTGAAAAGTTTATGCATATAATCCATAATCATAAAAAGGTTTTCTTTATGGAAGTATTTACTCTTAAATACTTCATAATGGTTTGTAAATAAAATGTGAATTATATTAGGCATATCCCCCAGGAATGTCATTACCAAGAGTGCAACAAGGCCCATTGTCGTGTACCAGGATACCCCGAGTCAAGATCAAAACTCCTTGTCAGAGTTTTCCATCCTAGGTACATCTGTGTTAGAGCTTCCTCTACCTTCTCATATCCAAATAGGGATGTATTTCTTGGAAAATCCACAAAATCTATACAGTAACAAAATTCTAGGAAGTTATTCTATACTAATCATTAATGTCTATCTTAGGATAATGTTCCATAATTAGAGTTTTTCTAAATCTGTCTTCCAAGGTTTGTACTAAATTTTCTCTGATACCAACTGTAACGCCCCAACCCTAGTTACCCAAAGTTGGTGCATTATTACATAACATTGGCATGATAACAAGATATCAAATCTGGAAAGACTGATCAATTTAGTTTCCTTGGAAGTACTAGATACATACATAAGTTTTACATTACATCATGAAATGGAAAAACAATAAAATTGCATCCCCATTGAACAAACTCATATCTCTTAGCCTATTCCTACAGGTTAATCATAAAATACTTCTTCACATCCTGGAAAAAATAAAACATAGAAAGGGGTGAGCTCATGTTTTCAGTAAGGATTACAATATATCGGAAACTTTCATAAATAAGCATAAACATTTAAGGAAATGTATAATACTAAAACAAAATACTTTTAAACATAAACTTAATCATAATATAGAAAAGATAAATCAAATAATTCCATTTACTTATTCATATGGATATTATAATAGTCGAATAATCACATGTAATATCAATAGCGAATTTTATAATAATGGAATGCATAATTCCGGACATCATAACCACATATTCAAGGCCTCGTTCCAAGACTAAAAATAATATTTTTTCAAGGCCTTTTTCCAAGATACTAGTTTGTCTCATGAGATCTACCGATGCATCGAGGAGCTATAAAGGGCTCCACCCATCACTTACTAAGTCCAAAGAATTCCTTATATGAAATGGTTGAAACATTACAAAAACATTTGTTTTAACACTAGCATACAAAATGTTAATACTTTAACCATAAACCATGAATGGTATAAAAATAACACATCCTGAATCAAACATATCACAAAACCTTCAATAGAATATGGAAGATTGTATCATAATAATTCAACTTCAAATAAGTGTAAAATCCATAAAATGATGTTGACATAGATGAAATCAATATTATTTGAGAGAAAAATCTCTTTCTATTTTGAAATAATTTTAAAGTAAAATATTATAAAAGAAAACATTCATTTTGAAAATATTATTATAATATTTTAATGTAATCTTAGAAGATGTTATAATAGTGGAAAATAGCAGCACTAGTCGTATAAGTTAATAAAACATTCTTTCCTTAATTTTGTTGAAAAGGTCATAAAGGACCTTGTTTGGAAAAATATGGAAGGATTACTTTATAAACATTCTATAAAAAGTAAAACAAGGGTATAAATTACATTATACCATAAACTAGTAAATATTAAAAATGTTTTGAAATACATTTTTAAGAAACATGGATGTGGATGATAAAGAGGTCCCAGTAGATACTCACGTATAAATAACCTCGGATAATGAAGAGATTGTAGAATTAACCCTTACCTTGTACTTTTCCTTGATTGAAGGTACATTAAACTCCTGTATAATAGTAAAATATTTATTTATTAAATTATAAAATAACCACATATATAAATATGATATCATATATGATCTTCTAATATTTCTTTTTTAATAATATTTCAATTGTATCATTTTTTCGGGTGTTAACTCATTCATTTTCCTTTATATGATTTGTTATGTAAGCCATGTTTGTTATGGATAGGATGTATTTGATTCAAATATAGAATTATATTAAGTTATTAAACTTTATTTTTAATCATAAAATAAAAATTATTCTTGAATGGTTATGATGGGGAATGAATCTCATCATGTTTGTGGAGACGGTAATCCGCACGTATGCATAAGCGACAATATCATTTTATTGACAGCGAAATAATATGTAATTGGATGGTATATCATATATACATAATCATTGAAAAGTTATATTTATTATTTAAATCATTTATACCCATTATTATACCCATCCAAGTAATGAATTGTTGAATAACAAACTACACCATGATGTGGAGACTGTGAGCCGTACATATGCACGTATGGTGACTTGTCATTAATAGGATGGACATAAAAATGAATATGGTTGTACCATATTTATAATAACATCAAAATATGTATATGTTACTATATTTATTATTTTGGTATGGAAAAAACAATGAAATAAGAAGTGGAAGAATAAAAATAACTTTGAAAGATTTGGGGAAACTATGACCTCTTGTTCGGGTGCTTCCTTTTGATATGACCAAAAGAGATCTTTAGGTTGGATTTTGTTCAAATTTTGGCCTATAAGTTGAAGTGAGGTTAGTTTGGAGGGTATTTGAGTAGCTTTTGGCCAATCTAAATGGCTATGGAGGTGTTATTTTGAGAGAAGGGGAAGTACCTTTTTATAAGAGAGGTGAGAGTCACTTTAGGAAATGATTGAAATACTATTTTATTATACAATAATATTAGGTGTATAATTGATAAAAAAGGATTTATTTCAAGGATATGGTGGCTCTAGATCGAAAAATTCTCAACCAATAGGTTTTAGATAGGTTTAGGTCACCATATTAACATTATCTTTTAGATTTAACTCTTAGTTAAATAGTTTATCTTTTATAGTGTCTTCTTGTATTTTTATTTTACATGGTTAATAAAATTACTATAAAATGCCAAGATAACCACAAGTGGTTGATTAATTACATATATATTATTATATAAGTCATTTTTATTATCCTTATATTTTTATAAATATTATATCACTTAATAATATAATATTTATTTTAAAAACTCATTTATGTCAATTTTGACCCTATTTAGTATTTGGTTTTTGTGAAAGTCATAACAAATTTATCCCTTCAAATAAATTATTTAATCAACCCTAACATGTAATATTAACCTATAAAATTTGTGAAATACATCAAAAGTCGCAATTTACAATTATATTAATATTTATAATATCAATTATTTTAATCCTTCAATAATAAGCTAATTAGTGCATCATCATTATGTCATAAATAAATTTACATATTTAATGTCTAAAAATTCTAAATAAATTACCATTATGTAGAAAATATTTTGATCTTTATAATGAATATTTATAGTAGAATTTATCTCATGTATAGTCCTATATTAAAATTTTTTAGTAACTAAACATTAAATTTTACACTTTTAACTCTTCTTTAAATAAAATAATAATAAATGTCCTAATCTAATCCTAGTGGAACAAAAGGATAATACTTTATTCATAATATTTATTTTGGTCAAAAATAACTTATCAAATAGAATTAGGACATGTTTTAGGGTAATTATAATATCATTTTTACCTTTAATGACCCTGTTCACTTTTAACCGTGGTAAATAAAATTCAAAAGTTACTATTCACCAAAAAATTATTTTCATCCCATTGAACCCGATTTTACTTACTGATGTCAATCATTTCTCTCATATTTTTGAAATTAAATTCACAGAATCTATAAAATTACATTTTATGAAAATTCGTTAACGTGCCTAAAAGGTGGGTAAAAGACGTTAAAAAATTTTAGAAAATTTTATACATCTAATTTTATTATAAAATGACTTCAATTAATTACATTGAATGAATATAGTTATTTTTTTATCTATTTGTACTTAAAATAAATTTAAATAAAATAAATAATTATATAAATAAAAAGTAGGTTTTAAACAATATCGTAGTGTTTTTCACTATTCATCAAAAAATGAAAGTTTTCAAAAAAAATCAAAAATTCACCCTAAACTAATTTTGATATTCTGAATTCAAAAATGAAGTCCATTTTGATAAATAAAATTTATAAATTTTCAAAAAGTGTGTATTACTATTCATAACAACAGTTTTTATCTGGGATGCTTCCGCGACAGGCAAAAGACGATGGGTTTCATGGGGAAACATGGCAAAACCAATCCTGGATGGGGGGATTAATGCCAAGAGTTTAGAAGTCACGATCGAATGCATATATGCAAAACTTTCATGGGAAGTTGTGGAAGCACGAACCCTGTATGGAAAGTTGATGTCCGGTAATAGGGGTGCTAATGTGGTCACTGCCCCTGCACACCCCTCTCCCCTCTGGTCCAAGGTTAACAACATCATACCAACCCTCCTCCGGAACTCACAATGGATTGTAGGGGAGGGGAACATATTGTTCTGGTACAACAATTGGGTAGGTGATGAGCTCGGCTATCTAGGGTGCCCTGCACCTAACATCTCTTTTAAGGAGGCGAGTCTCCACCTGGTATTCATCAAGGCGGTACTGGACAGTAACCAACAGGATATATTTTCTTCGATAATCATTAATTCTGACCAGGATAGGTGTGTTTTCACAACCTCCAAATTAGGGAAATTCAACTCTAAAGACTATCGCAGGATGTCCAGCATGCTGGATCAGTGGGACGAATGGAATGAAACAGTCTGGTGTACTAAGCTTCCCATGAAATACAATTTTCTGATGTGGAGGATCAGGAATAAGGCGATACCTTCGGATGAAAATGTCAAACGGATGGGAATCAGTCTTCCCTCCAAATGCCAATGCTGTAAGGCGGGAAGGGAGGAAAATACGACTCACATATTTTTTAAAGGGGAGTGGGATCACGAGGTGTGGAGTGCTTTTGGCGGGCTCACTACCTTTTCCTCTCAGGAGCTGACTGATACCCCCTTCTTGGACCGATGGTTTAGGGGAGCAGATAACAAAGGATTGGAAAGAACAGCAAGAACCGTGATCCTAAGCGATGGGTGATGGTGTCTATGGAAGGCCAGAAATAGGGAAATATATGAGGGGAGTACTTCAATAGGGCGGCCCATTATTGTGCAGACAAAGAGTCTCCTGGTTGACATTGTAACACCCCGAGATTTTATGAAAAATATTATTTTAATTTCATTAATGTCTTGTGTTATATTCTACACCAAGATTACCTTGCACTATACGCAACACCGTATTAGCTTGCAGTATACGCAACACTATTCTTGGACCGTGTTACACACAATTTTGATAATAGTTATTCTACGCAAAATTGAGTATATATATATATATATATATATATATTGAATGTATAAATGAAATATGGTTGGATTTTGTTATACGAAACAACGAATGATTCTTTCACAACACGCAACCCTGACTTTGCTTGCATTACACGCAATCGCGACCTTCCTCGATAGCGTGTGTTGTACGCAATACCGAGTTTTAATAAACAATGATATATTATTATAATATTTTCATGAACTAGCCGTTATGAATATTATTAACTAAATTTTGAATTTTATAACATTATTATTCATCTTACACATTTTCTAGAACATGGTAGAAGAACAAAATAAATTTTTCGGGTAAAATAAGTATTTTTAAAAAAATGCAGTTTTGCCGCCTTTTGATGGCGCAACCACTTTAAATCTAGTTTTTGACATGTTTATAAGTACAATTTGACAAAATAAAATTCTTCTTTGGAATAAATAAATAAAAATTTACTTTGGATAAATTTTTCATATTATTCTGGTAACTTTCACATTTTAATGAATAGTAAAAACACGCTATATGTTAATTAAAAATAACTTTTTTCATCGTAATATCTTATGTGGTTAAATTATAATATTGAATGGTTTTAAAGTATAAATATAATATATTTTTACCATTTAATATAATTTATGTCATTAGCATTGATTTTACCTTGAATTCGTAGGTTAAATCAATTCAATCTTTTGCAATGTTTTAAACAAAAACCCGTTTTTATTCGACAACGAGATTAATTTTAATTTAATTTCTGCAACTTCTTTGTATTGAATTTTTAAAAATTGATTCCATATTTGGAATCAGTGAGTCCAAATTATGTTAATAGGCTACTTTTTATTTTTGGGAATTATGAATAGTAACAACAGTAAATTTTATTTACCATAGTTAAAGGTAAATCAGGTAATTAAGGGTAAATATAATATTTTAAAATTACCCTAAAAAATGTCAAAATCCTATTGGATGACTAAAAGTCGACCCATATCACCTAAGGGTATGATTAGATTCATTTAATTAAATTTTTTCAATGAAAATAATTTAATTATTATTAAAACCAAAGAATGTGACAACATGTCACTTTCTTAAATCTTATAAGTATAATAATTTTAATCTAGTGATAAACTTCATGAAACTTCAAAAATGAATAGTCTCCAGAAATCTAACATAATTATCTACATCATAGGAATTTATTTAGAATTTTTAGGGATTAAATAATTATCATTTATTATGACACATAGATGATGCAGTAATTGTCTTATTAATGAAATATTGACATAATTGACGTTATAAATGCCCAAATAAATGTAATTTGAGACTTTTTTATGACTTACACTAATTTTCTAGGTTAATATGACATGTTATTGTTGATTTAAGTAACTTGGTTTGAACTTATCATTCTGTTATGAATTTCATAAAAATCATATACCAAATAGTGTCAAAATTGACATAAAATAGTTTTTAAAACAAATATTATATTATTAATTGTTATTTTATTCCTAAAAATCTATGGTTTGGAAAAATGAATTAGATAAGATTATATATATTAATAATAAACAACTTGGGGTTTTTTTGACTTGATATAGTAAGTTTATTAACCATATAGTGTAAGAAAACAAAATGACACGGTAAAAGTTAAATTATTTAACTTAGAGTTAAATCTAATTGATAAGGGTAAAATAATAACCTAAACTTGTCTAAATCCTATTGGATGAGAGGATTTCTACCCATCCGCACCTTATCCTCGAAATAAATCAATTTGGATCTATTTAAAACCGAATTTGACTTTATAATAAAATAATATTTTTAGTTATTCCAAAGGTGCCCCTCTCCTCCCTTATAAAAGGGCACCTCCTCCCTCTCTTCCTCACACAACTTTGAGCCTTCAATCTCGGTCAACCCCTTCCAAATTATCTTCTACACTTCCCTAGAAACATCCTAGAGGTTCTGGTCTTCCTCAAAGACCAATTTTAGTTCCCTAAGAGGAGGTCTCAAAGAGGCGTTTCAAAGAAGAGGTAATTTCCGTTACCGATTCTTTCACCTTTATTTCTTCTTCCACTTCTTCTTATTAGGTTGTTTCATTATTAAGTAATAACATCAGTATCACTCATATACTGATATGTTATTATAAGTATGAAACAATCATATTTCACTAATCTATCCATCCTACGGAAAACGAAATCACCGCGCGTGCGTACGTACGGAATACCGTCTCCACGCCGTGGTGAAATCTATTTTCCACCACCACCTTACTTGGATAGGTACAATGGTGTAAATAATAACTATATATGATTATTATAAATTGATATTTATACTGAAATAGTATACATACACTTCAACAAAAGTTCACGAACATGAGAACGATATCATCACTCGTGCGTACGTACGGACTACCATCTCCACGACGCGATGAGATTCATTCTCCATGTTAACCATTTAAGAATGATTATAAAGTATATATAAGAAATAATAATGAAATATATGACATTATAAAGCTACTGTATTTATGTATATATGTATGCCATCTAATTACTTCCATTCAAGGTAATAAGGAAAGGAAAACAGCGTTCATGCGTACGTACGGACTACCGTCTCCATGAACAGTGTGTTTCATTTCATTTATCTATCTATTATATATATATATATATATACTGAATATATATGATATATAAATCATGTTTTATATTCTTGAAGTAATTAAATCATGATATAAGTAATAATAATGTCAAGAACAATAAGTCCAAACACCTACGATAAATGAAACAATTTTACCCAAAACGCTTCTTTAACATGGAATTTACAAAAGAAAGGGTAATATAAAGTCATAAGTGAATCATATATGATATCATAACAATGAATATGATTCTTTAATAAGTTAATGACATTATTTAAATCATTATACAGGATGTTAGGGTACGTACAAGGCATATCAGACATAAGGTAAGGGAAATATCACAATCTCACTTTTATCCGAGATTGTTTTTACTTTGGTAATTACTGGGGTGTATTTTATCATCCACATCCATGTTCCCTCAATATGTAATATTATTTCCATCCTTCTACAATAGTTAATATCCAATTTTACCCTTCGGTGAGTTTTTTTGTAAAAGATATGAATGGAATCTTTTGTCGTTTTTCGTATGAGGTACTTTTTGACTTTTCTGACAAAAGTATGAAGAATGTTTTTTCAACTTATACGGCATGAATGGATTTTTAAAAAATTATTTCCAAGAAGCTTCCATTACAAGTTTTCAAGTTTATTTTTAATCTACTTCTTTTAGTTTAGAATTGTATGACATGTTAAGAAAGGAAAAGTGTTTTTGAAGCAGAAAGGATATTTTCCTCAAGAATGAAGTTCAAGTGTTTTATCAAAATTATTTTCCATCTAAGATAATAAAGGGTTCTGTTTCTATCCCTATTATTACATTGATTTGATTATGTTGTGATGGAATTATATTTTTATGAATTCATTTATCTTATATGAATTGTTTTATGATGTCATGATATTTAAGATTCCCATCTTTATTACATGGGTTATGCTATGATGTATGGTTTATGATTTTGTGGCACACATGAGAATGGTATCATTATGAGATGGGTGGGACCTATATCTCCCTCCAATGCATTAGGTAAAGATTTTATATCTCATGAGATAGACATGGATGGAACGGTAGGTTATACCGGTTCAGTGAAACAGGACTGAAATGAGGGTGACTCGGTTCAGAAATGGACTTTGTCCACTAAGATAGTCTTGGCAACGAGTCCTGACTAACAAGAAATGATTCTCTATGATTATGTGTGTATGCCACAAAGTTTCATGTTTTAAGTTATGATTATTGTGATTATATTTCACTTCCTTGATTTATCCCATGTTATGAAATTTTGATCTCTTTTGCAGGTTAAGATTTCCAAAAGTTATGTGCTTATGTATATGATGTGATTGATATTTCTTTTGTTTACCCTTACTGAGCATTTGAGCTCACCCTTTTATGTTTTCTTTTCCCCAGGATATAAAGAAAGGTTTTAGGTAAAAAAAGGGGAAGATCTTTATGGGTGATATTGAAGATCATTCACCACGATTAGAAGATTACATTCCGAGTTTCCAAAGACACTAAACTATTACGATCCTTGTGTGTGTGTTTTTTGTTATGTACTAAGTATTCCACAAATGTAATGTAATGTCAATGTACGTCAGGCTTCGGGTCTCTACAGTTGGTATCAGAGGAAAGGTTTAGTCAACCTTTGGAAACTAGGATGTGAGAACTTTAGTGAGATCCCTAGAGATATTTATAAGGTATGTCTAGGGATGTCCCTGAGGATAAGTATACGTATAAGATACAGTCCTAGAAATATGGTAACGATCATAGAATTTAACCTAAGAAGTTAGATATTGAGGATAGTCCCCCTTTATAATGTTGTTTTCCCTAGCATGATTTTTGCCTCTCACACTATTCTTTTTGGGTTTTAGAAGATGGCTGGAACCCGAAGGAACCGTGTTGATCAATGCAATGGACAATGAAATGATTGCCCTCCTGAACAAACAAATGTTATGGGAGATGGAGTGCAAAATATTATTTCTATACTTACACAAGCTATGAATCATTCTGGACTTCCAAATGAGCAGAGAAGGGAACAATATTCTATTGAGTCCTTCATGAGGCAACGTCCACCTTCTTTCAGTGGGTCTTCCGATCCACTTGTTGCTGAACAATGGATCAGTACCACTGAAAATATATTTTCAGTTTTTCAATGTTCTGAGCATGATAAAGTCATCTTAGCAGTATATCGTTTGGAAGGTGAAGCTGATCAATGGTGGAATCTTATCAAGAATACGAGGCCAGGAGATGAAATTGAGTCCATGGAATGGGACGAGTTCAAGAACTTGTTTTTCAGTAAGTACTTCCCTCGTATTCTTCGAACAAATACGGAAAAGGAGTTTCTTGAGCTGAAGCAGAAGGATAATGAATCTGTTGGTATATACGAAGCGAATTTTACAAGACTTTCAAGGTATGCATCTGGCATTATCATCCAACCTGAAAGTAAAGTTGATCGATTTTTTAGTGGCTTAAAACCAAGTCTTCGAAGGGCATTAGCTATAAGAGACTTCAGTAGCTATGAAGAAATTGTGCTTTGTGCTATCAAGGTATAAATGGAAGTTGGTGTTACATATCCATCTCATGGTTTTGACAAGAAACGAAAGATGGAGTTCAAGGAGAAATCTCAGAATAATGGTGAAAAGAAGATGAATGTTTCCTTATGCACAAAGTGTGGAAAGAAGCATGGTGGAGATTGTCTTAAAGGGACTAGAATATGTTTTAAGTGTGGAAAAGAAGGTCATCGAGCAGCTGAGTGTCGAGGTAATGGAAAAAGGGTTTCTAATGATGTGAATAAAGAAAACACTACAGAGAATGCACCACCAACACTTCAGTGATTCAAGTGCAAGGAAATGGGGCATTATGCTAATAAATGCCCTAATCCAAGGGTTATTGATGATCAACATGAGCAACCACTGAAGGCAAAGGACAAAGGGAAGTCACATGCGATCACTATTGGCGATGTTGAATATGACAACGATGTGGTGGAATGATTAAGTGTTTATGTAATGGGGTTCCAAAATAATCTTGTATCATGGAGTATTGGAATATTTATGTATTGGTATAATGTGGTATTCAAAGTGATTGAGATATTTTTGGAAATAAGATGATATGCGTATAATGAAGGGAAAACGAGAAAATGAAATGTTTAACAGTATTGATGAGCTCATGATTGATATAAGGACTAAGTGATATCATGGTTTGAGTATATAGAATTTTGAGGATTTTGGTATGTGGAAAGTGTTAACTTTTAACTGCATTCATGTTTTCACTAAGGTTCAATGGGTATTCATTCTTCAAGAGAATACATGATTAAGGTATTCACATGTTTGTAATTTGACCAACAAGATATATCTTATGATATATGGGGGATAAATGATGGCATTCACGTGATTTTTCTATGAAATTTCAAGTAATCATTTTCTTTATACTATGAGCTTGGGACGAAGTATTTTAGATAATCCTAAAGATTAGAATGGATTATGTAGGAAATATGTTAGGATAAAACGTTTTTCGATATTATTGATGGGATGTTATAGTAATATAGCTTTATAAAAAGGACAACCTGCAGGATGGGACACAGCCCATCGCGTCAGACAAGGCTGTGGGAATCAAACCCACAACCGAAGTGCGACTGGCCTTTATCGCCTACCACTGGCCTACAGGAAGTCCCTATTTAGTAGAAACTAGTTTTATTATATTAAGCCGTATGATATATGAAGTATAAGTCCATTTTAGGAACCATATATGATTAATCTCACTATAGAATGACTTATTTATATTTAATAACTTTTGCTAACCTTTTGTTTGAGACAGATGAAATGACCCGTCATTCTATCACATGATCTGCTAACACTTCACGAATAACAAATTCAACTTCATTTCTTTAAGAGATGAAGTAGAAATTGTTCAAGGCACGAACAACAGTGAGATTGTACCAAAATAAAGTAAGTATTTATTCTAATTCAAATTCTTCAACTTTAGGGAAACGATCTTGAAAACCAAAAATGTTGTCCTAGTGCTCTTATATCTGATTAATCAGATGGTACCTTAGATCGTCACAAATTTATGGATTTGTGATTGTTGGCTTTTCCATAGCCATGTTCTCTACCACTCTCCATCAGAACATGATGGTTAGATTTTTCTTCCATATCCGTATTTTCACCTATGTGGAAACCCAGTGATTAGTTTATTTGGGTAACCATTACGTTTCATACTTTTGTTTTTAATGATTGGTTTTGGTATTTCTTTTTATGATGTGGGTTTCTATTAAAGAAACTTTCAAGTAGTAAACCATTTATAACCCCGACGAATTTCGAGGGCGAAATTCATTTTAAGGGGGGTAGAATGTAACACCCCGAGATTTTATGAAAAATATTATTTTAATTTCATTAATGTCTTGTGTTGTATTCTACACCAAGATTACCTTGTGCTATACGCAACACCGTATTATCTTGCAGTATACACAACACTATTCTTGGACCGTGTTACACACAATTTTGATAATAGTTATTCTACGCAACATTGAGTATATATATATATATATTCAATGTATAAATGAAATATGGTTGGATTTTGTTATACGAAACAACGAAGGATTCTTTCACAACACGCAACCCTGACTTGGCTTGCATTACACGCAATCGCGACCTTCCTCGATAGCGTGTTTTGTACGCAATACCGGGTTTTAATAAACAATGATATATTATTATAATATTGTCATGAACTAGCCGTTATGAATAGTATTAACTAAATTTTGAATTTTATAACATTATTATTCATCTTACACATTTTCTAGAACATGGTAGATGAACAAAATAAATTTTTAGGGTAAAATAAGTATTTTTCAAAAAATGCAGTTTTGCCGCCTTTTGATGGCGCACTCACTTTAAATCTAGTTTTTGACATGTTTATAAGTTCAATTTGAAAAAATAAAATTCTTCTTTGGAATCAAGAAATAAAAATTTACTTTGGATAAAATTTTCATATTATTTTGGTAACTTTCACATTTTAATGAATAGTAAAAACACGCTATATTTTAATTAAAAACAACTTTTTTCATCATAATATATTATGTGGTTAAATTATAATATTGAATGGTTTCAAAGTATAAATAGAATATATTTTTACCATTTAATATAATGTATGTCATTAGCATTGATTTTACCTTGAATTCGTAGGTTAAATCAATTCAATCTTTTGCAATGTTTTAAACAAAAACCCGTTTTTATTCCACAACGGGATTAATTTTAATTTAATTTCTACAACTTCTGTGTATTTAATTTTAAAAAATGGATTCCATATTTGGAATCAGTGGGTCCAAATTATGTTAATAGGCTACTTTTTATTTTTGGGAATTATGAATAGTAACTACGGTAAATTTTATTTACCATAGTTAAAGGTAAATTGGGTAATTAAGGGTAAATATAATATTTTAAAATTACCCTAAAAAATGTCAAAATCCTATTGGATGACTAAAGGTTGACCCATATCACCTAAGGTGGGGATTAGATTCATTTAATTAAATTTTTTCAATGAAAATAATTTAATTATTATTAAAACCAAAGAATGTGACATCATGTCACTTTCTTAAATCTTATAAGTATAATAATTTTACTCTAGTGATAAACTTCACGAAACTTCGAACATGAATAGTCTCCAGAAAGATAATACAATTATCTACATCTTAGTAATTTATTTAGAATTTTTAGGGATTAAATAATTATCATTTATTATGACACATAGATGATGCAGTAATTGTCTTATTAATGAAATATTGACATAATTGATGTTATAAATGCACAAATAAATGTAATTTGAGACTTTTTTATGACTTAAACAAATTTTTTAGGTTAATATGACATGTTATTGTTGATTTAAGTAACTTGGATCGAACGTATCATTCTGTTATGAATTTCATAAAAATCATATACCAAATAGGGTCAAAATTGACAAAAAATAGTTTTTAAAACAAATATTATATTATTAATTGTTATTTTATTCCTAAAAATCTAAGTTTAGGCCAAATAACTTATATAAGATTATATATATTAATAATAAACAACTTGGGGTTCTTTTGTCTTGATATAGTAAGTTTATTAACCATATAGTGTAAGAAAACAAAATGACACGGTAAAAGTTAAATTATTTAACTTAGAGTTAAATCTAATTGATAAAGGTAAAATAATAACCTAAACTTTTCTAAATCCTATTGGATGAGAGTATTTATACCCATCCCCTCCTTAGCCTCGAAATAAATCAATTTTTATCTATTTAAAACCGAATTTGACTTTATAATAAAATAATATTTTTAGTTATTCCAAAGGTGCCCCTCTCCTCCCTTATAAAAGGGAACCTCTTCCCTCTCTTCCTCACACAACCTTGAGCCTTCAAACTCGTCCAAACCCTGAAAAATTATCTTCTCCACTTCCCTAGAAACATCCTAGAGGTTCTGTTCTTCCTCAAAGACCAATTTTAGTGCCCTAAGAGGAGGTCTCAAAGAGGCGCTTCAAAGAAGAGGTAATTTCCATTACCGATTCTTTCACCTTTATTTCTTCTTCCACTTCTTCTTCTTAGGTTGTTTCATTATGAAGTAATAACATCAGTATCAATAATATAATGATATGTTATTATATGTATGAAACAATCCTATTTCACCAATCTATCCATCCTACGGAAAATGAAATCACCGCGCGTGCGTACGTACGGAATACCGTCTCCACGCCGTGGTGAAATCTATTTTCCACCACCACCTTACTTGGATAGGTAAAATGGTGTAAATAATAACTATATATGATTATTATAAAGTGATATTTATACTTAAATAGTATACATACACTTAAACACAAGTTCACGAACATGAGAATGATATCATTGCTCGTGCGTACGTACGGACTACCGTCTCCACGACGCGATGAGATTCATTCTCCATGTTAACCATTTAAGAATGATTATAAAGTATATATAAGAAATAATAATGAAATATATGACATTATAAAGCTACTGGATTTATGTATATATGTATGCCATCTACTTACTTCCATTCAAGGTAATATGGAAAGGAAAACAGTGTTCATGCATACGTACGAACTACCGTCTCCATGAACGGTGTGTTTCATTTCATTTATCTATCTATTATTTATATATATATATATACTGAATATATATGATATATAAATCATGTTTTATATTCTGGAATTAATTAAATCATGATATAAGTAATAATAATTTCAAGAATAACAAGTCCAAACACCTACGATAAATGAAACGATTTTACCCAAAACGCTTCTTTAACATGGGATTTACAAAAGAACAGGTAATATAAAGTCATAAGTGAACCATATATGATATCATAACAATGAATATGATTCTTTAATAAGTTAATGACATTATTTAAATCATTATACAGGAGGTTCGGATACGTACAAAGCATATCAGACATAAGGTAAGGGAAATATCACAATCTCACTTTTATTCGAGATTGTTTTTACTTTGGTAATTACTGGGGTGTATCTTATCATCCAAATCCATGTTCCCCAAATATTTAATATTATTTCCATCCTTCTACAATATTTTATATCCAATTTTACCCTTCGGTGAGTTTTTTTGTAAAAGATATGAAAGGAATCTTTTGTCGTTTTTCGTACGAGGTACTTTTTGACTTTTCTGACAAAAGTACGAAGAATGTTTTTTTAACTTATATGGCATGAATGGATTTTTAAAACATTATTTCCAAGAAGATTCCATTACAAGTTTTCAACTTTATCTTTAATCTACTTCTTTTAGTTTAGAATTGTATGACATGTTAATAAAGGAAAAGTGTTTTTGAAGCAGAAAGGATATTTTCCTCAAGAATGAAGTTCAAGTGTTTTATCAAAATTATTTTCCATCTAAGATAATAAAGGGTTCTGTTTATATCCCTATTATTACATTGATTTGATTATGTTGTGATGTAGTTATATTTTTATGAATTCCTTTATCTTATATGAATTGTTTTATGATGTCATGATGTTTAAGATTCCCATCTTTATTACATGGGTTATACTATGATGTATGGTTTATGATTTTGTGGCACACATAAGAATGGTATCATTATGAGATGGGTGGGACCTATATCTCCCTCCAATTCATTGGGTAAAGATTTTATATCTCATGAGATAGACATGGCTGGAACGGTAGGTTATACCGGTTCAGTGAAACAGGACTGAAACGAGGGTGACTCGGTTCAGAAAGGGACTTTGTCCACTAAGATAGTCTTGGGAATGAGTCTTGACTAACAAGAAATGATTCTCTATGATTATGTGTGTATACCACAAAGTTTCATGTTTTAAGTTATGATTATTGTGATTACATTTCACTGCCATGATTTATCCCATGTTATGAAATTATGATCTCTTTTGCAGGTTAAGATTTCCAAAAGTTATGTGCTTATGTATATGATGTGATTGATATTTATTTTGTTTACCCTTACTGAGCATTTGAGCTCACCCTTTCATGTTTTCTTTTCCCCAGGATAAAAATAAAGGTTTTAGGTTAAAAAAAAGGGGAAGATCTTTATGGGAGATATTGAAGATCTTTCACCACGATTAGAAGATTACGTTCCGAGTTTCCAAAGACACTAAACTATTACGATCCTTGTGTGTGTGTTTTTTGTTATGTACTAAGTATTCTGAAAATGTAATGTAATGTCAATGTACGTCAGGCTTTGGGTCTCTACAGACATGGTGTCGCTGATCACCAACTGGAAGGAGGAACCCTCTCTCCGCATGCTGCAGGACCTTCCACCATCCAACACTCCCGCTCGGGGACACTGGGTGAGATGGTCTCCCCCAATAATCGGCCTCAAGATCAACACCGACGGTTCTTTCATCTCGGGGGATATGATAGGCGGAGGTGTTATCCGCGATCACATGGGATGTGTTTGGCTAGCCTTCACGGCTCACTACGTCAACGACACTTCAATGCTGGCAGAGGGGAAAGCTATTCTCACTGGGCTCAACCTCTGCGCTTAGTATAACATTCCCCTCTCTCAAGTGGAAACAGACTCAATGATCATTAATGATTCCCTAAATGGTAGAGGCTCTATTCCATGGTTTATCTCATATATCATTGGGAGTTGCAAGGGCCTCCTCACCAATGATGAATTGGTAACTCACACATGGTGCAAGGGGAAAAAAGTAGCGGATTATCTTGCCTCTTTAGCTTTCAAAGGATCTAACGTAGCTTGTTTATCCAATTTTACTCTCTTGAAGCCTAAGGGGGTGAATTTGATTCGAGGGGACGCCCTTGGACTTCATTACTTCAGCCCCCCTAACCTACTGTCTTTGCACTTGGTACCTTGTACTTTGTACCATTCTTTTTGTACTTTGTGCTTTCTATTGAATAAAAATGATAATATTGATGATGATACAATGCAAGTTATTGTATTATCCAAATAGAAACTTACTGTTGAAGCCTGGGGTGTTACAAATATTCATAAAGAAAGCCTAATAACTAATATCACATCAAATTACCATCTTGAACCATTGATTCTTTATATTATCGTTCAATATAAGCTCATGTAAAATCTTCATAAGCTTAAAAAAAGTAATTTTCATACTCAGTCATGCTTCTATTAGCCTACTCGAGTTTGAAAAACTGTATAGACTTAGCTAAAAACAAAGACTCTCGATAGAATTGGTTAGTGAAAATAACTCTATAGTTCTTCTACTATAATTAATCATGCTTATTTTCCTTCCCCACCATGTCCCACCATCTATTAGTAGGTCCTTTTATCTCAAAGGTGTAACATTTCACCTTGATTTAATCAGGAATCTCCAAGAACTCAAACAAAATATTAATTCTCCTTAGAAAATACTCATACTTTTGGGGGTCATTTGATACTTGGAATTATAAAGGCTTATGGACAAGGAAACTAGGAGCATGATTCCATAAAAAAAATCCCTCTATGGTTCCTCTACTAGATCCTGAATAGGAATGGGTGCAGGTGCATGTCCCATAGCATGGACAACACACATGATCACCTCAACTAGATTCTGATCCATGAGAGGATTAGCTCACTTTGGTTCACTAGAATATTCCTCCTAGATACTATTTAGATGTCTTCTCAGCGTCATGATACTACAAAACATCAACATTCAATAAGGAAGACAACATAAGAGTACTCAGATCAATAACTCAACAAGAGTAATAGGATGATTAATACCCTTAGATAGGAAACCAAGATTTCAATTTTACCATATTTAAATATAAAGTAGAGGAAATTGTATAACTAATCTCAAATATGTATTTTACAAACCACCCAAGCTTACCTAAGGCTCATCACGATGAGTGATGGCGAGGAAATCACACACAACTACCTTATAAGTCCCAAAACTATTTCGAAATAGTATACTAAAATCAAGGAAAGATGAAAAAACTACACCTTTTAAAAGGAATTCCTGATCCCCTTGTATTGGATACTATCACTTGGCATCATTAAAGATAAAATAGGTAACAATTTTTCCACATAAACAATAGGATAAACAAAAACAAGTTAGTATGCTCCAAGAAAACTCTGAAATAAGACTATACCAGAAGTCAAATAGGTATAAAAACTCAAAACAATACATCACCAAAGCACTAGATGAACAAGATAAACAACCCAAGTACCAATTGACACAATACTATAAGCCCCAAAGTATAAAAAACTACCACCACCTCCAAGTGGTTCTTTCCCCTTGCTCGAACCTAGTAGAAATAAATCTATAAACAACTGAAGGAAAAGGTAGGGTGTGAGATAAAATCCTAGTAGGGTCTCACCAAGTGTTCCAAAATAAGTTTTCAAAGTAAATAAAAAAATCACACTTTAAATTTAAAATAATAAAGACATGTAATTTTAATTTAATATTTAACACAAAACATTATTTTCATTTCATGTGATAGAAAAATTTCAAACAATTCCTCAAGTTAACATTTTATATAAAACAGTTTATATAAGTCACTAGGCATGAGTAAAATTGTTTTACAATAATGGAATATATATATCAAAATAATCACCTTAAGAAACATAGCCATCTTCCAAGGGGTATGATAGTTTCATGTTATGGGATCCTCACACATCTCATATCGCTGATAATGAAAATATGCATACACACGTCCTTTAGACACTGGTCAAAGATGACTAATCAACAACCCATTGGGGATAAGATCTATTTCACCATCTTTTTTTAGAGTTGTAAAGAATCAATCCATTGTTAGGAAATTACCATTCTAGAATATTTGTCTCAAATAACCCACAAACTACCCAAGATTTCATGTGCTCAAAGAAACAATCCAAAATGGGAAAAATATTTCAAAATAGTTAAAAATACAATTTCCCCATTTACTATTCCAACATTCCAATTTCTCTTTAGAAACCAAAACTTGGGGTTTTAATCAATTTATTCCCTTTTCAAGATAAATCCAAACATAGGATATTATCAAAATAATTTTATCCATTATTCTCAAATAAATTTCAAATATCAATTTCATAAATTCAACCAATTTCCAAACCATTGCCCAATTTCCAATTCCATTGGAATTTGGAGTTTTCCTAAAAATTTGTGTCAAATAAAATTTAAATTCACAATTATAATTGAATTGGTTTTTCATAATTTAATTTAAAGAAATTTAATTTAAATCAATGAATTAAAAATGTTTATAACATGGAAGATTTAAATATAACAACTTACCATTTTCAAGAAGATCATGAAACACAATGCCTGCAATTAGAATTTACAATGATGAATGTTGGAAATAAAGATATCAAAAACAAACCTATAATCAATATGCAAATAAAAGAAGGCTAGATATACAAAAAAATTGATGATCTAAAAAACATAGTAGGAATAAATAGAGAGAGGGAGAAAAATAATGGGATAATATCTCTTACTGGAGGGAAATGGAATGATGTTTTCCAAGATTCAATCCACTTTAGAAGGGATTTTTAGGAGCCAAAAATAGTTCTTGGGAGGTCCAAAGTCCTAGGAAGAAGTCCAATCCTGATTTATGGTTGATCGGGGTAATAAACAAGGCTTTGTGAATTTTTAAAATATTTTTCTAAATTAAAAAAGTATGTGTGCAAGGTTAGCTTGGTAGGGACATAAATTTTGTCAAACTGTGAACCCTATCCGTGCACCCCAATAATGGGGTGCACAGTTTCTACTAATCGAGCATGTAGTTAGCTGGGTAGGGCCACACATTTATTAAAACCATGTTCCATAATTGTGCAACCCTCCACTGGAGGGAATAGTTTCTACTAGGTTGGAACATGGTTTTTCAAACCTTTCACTAATCTTTAAAACCTCCACTGTTTGGGTTTTCACGGTTTCCACTATGTTGGTGCACAGTTTCGGAAAACTGTGTGCGAACTGTAGAAAGTCCAGATATTTCCAAAATTTTCCGAATTTTAACTAAATCACCCATATACAAGACCCAACCAAATCATGATAAAAAATAGGGTAAGGAGTACCTAAAAATAGTAAAAGGATGTTACACTCTCCACACTTGTAACAAACTCCAATTTCTTTCAAGAAAGTACTGGGGTGTTTCTTTCCACAACTATAACATGTGAGAAAATCCTTCTTTTTTTTAGTCCCCTCATCTATTTTTTTCTCTTTCATCCTCTTCTTCTCATGACTTCATTCAAAACCACAAGGGTTGGAGAATTATTTCTCAGTATTTATAGTACATGATACTCTATCCTCATATAATAATTTTTTTTGGGAGACTAGCACCTTTCGAAGGATTAGTTTAATCCCATCAAAGAAATGATAAATATTACTCTTTGTATTACATATGTAGTCCATGTAATTCCTCAATAAACTTTTATAGTTGGCTTTATACTTAATAGAATTTTCATCCTCCTTTTGTCTCAAACTCAAGAACTGTCTCTCCATATCTTCTCACTGTTCTCGTGGAAAATATTTTTCCAAGAAAATTTTATTAAAATAATTACATTCCTTATTTTATAATTCCTTCACCTCATTAGGGTTTTTAATCCAAGACCACCATTGATATAAATCCCCCAAGAGATGATAAACTGACATTAAAACCTTCTCCATTTAATTACTTCCCAAGACAAGAAGTATCTTATCTAAGGAACTTATCCATTGCTCAGATACAAATGGTATTTTAGTTCCATTTAATAATAATGGTTGTTGTCACATAATGAACTATATCATTATTGCACCACATTGTGGATCCAGATGATCCATATGGGTAATGTTATTGCACATAACCTGACTTAACTATCCTAGTATAGTTATAATTTGTTCAGATCTAGTTGCAGACCCATATACAACATCATTATCTTTTCTAGGAGGGAAATCCCTATACAGATTACGTGCATTGGTACGGTTCTCATTCCTTATGCTAGGATACATTTCTAAATAATGTAATACACTAGATTAGATCATAAAATTATGAAACATAATTCATAATCTTAAAACTACTTAATTTTAAATAAAAATTTAGTTATCAATATTCTATAATAATATTTTCATAGAAGTTGGAATCCTGCATTAATTATCATATTTATCAATTATTTTATCATCTAAATAGTATTTTTCCTTGTAAAAAAATATACCACTGCACATTTTATGGATCAAGAACATATAAAATTTACTTTTCATTTATTTAGATGATAAAAAGGTTTAGCTATGTATTCTAATCTATTCAGATTAACTGGTGTCATACAAAATTCATCATGTATTATGATATTTGTATAGTAACCCATTTTCATTTAAACATCGAAACTCAAAATTTAATGTAATTAATCTCCCATATTTCTTCAATAATTCCATAACATTCACTTTACATAGAGGTTGTTTATTTTCTTTGGCACTCAAAAAATTCATTTTTTAAAGAACAGAAATACACTACTATTCTAAACTGCACTTATATTATCCTAATATTTTGTATAAAATGTATATCATTTAATTTCATACCTGGAACCTATTATCAAATTTAAAAATGGGTCTCCCACTAACCATCTTAATGTTTCTAATGCATCTGATCTACCATAAATGGTCTCTTTAAACCATAGAAAAAAGTTTGGTTATGCTCAATATCCATTTATCTTTATTTTTTAGATAACATTGTTTTAACACATTAACATGAAATTTTACATATAGATGGACATCATCTATGTTATTCAAGATGTATAAATTTACCCGATTTATCTATTCACTAATTAAGGTTTTTACTTTAAATCCATGGATCCCCTTTCCCCTAAAAGTAACTCATTTATAGTGATATTTAGGAAAACTGATTTGTTATACTGTAGAAAAGTAGTTTGTAAAAAACACAATAATATCATTATAAATATACTTCTCAATAATGGAGGATTCAGGTAAATATGAATTCTTAACACATACCTTTCATATTTTCATATACCATCCAAAATTATACATCCAAAATTGATATAGAAGTCCAAACGAATTTATTTTTCACCCCAAATAATTCATTAAATTCACCATGATATCAAAAAAATATGGAGGAATGTACATTTCTAGTTGAAAAAGGGAATAAATTGTATCGTTATCTAAATTTTTCAATCAATCACTTTGTTACAAATTGAATTGAAAAAATAACAAACCGTCATGATAGTCATTTTTATATGGATGGATATTATTCAGAATAATGAAACTACTAGGATCTATTACATCATTATGTGACAATCTTGAGATTTCATTCCCGTCAAATTCAAATATTTTAGTGACACAAATTTTTTTAAATTTGAAGAATAAACCTGTAGTAATTTGACACCATGGAGACACAAAAAAACTAATTTTCTCCCTCTTGGATAATATAAGATATAATAAAGGGAAGTATGTTAGTCTTCCATTATCATTGGGAGCTAACTCCAAAAGTATTCCAATTGAGAGTAAGTCTAATCTTTTATTAAACCTATACTTAGTATTTATTTTAATATCGAATAATGTTCTAGTCAAACTGTCATATATATTCTTCTCTACATGAACGACATAAATGTTATGTTTGACCTCATTATATCTCCAACATGGAAGCTCAAATTTTTTTGTAGTTTCTTTTAAATATTTATATTATTACTATATTTTTGTTTTTGTCTAAATGTGATATCAATTTTTTTCACCCTTTCAAATTATTGATAAGTGGAAAAAGGTTTTCCAGTAATATAAAATTATTTTGAGCCCTTGAATTCCTTTTTTTAATCTTCGATAAGAGTGATCCATATACAAAAACATTATATGAAAAATGTAATTATCTCTCTCTCATGTTTTAGTTGATAATATAAAGTCCTTTATTCATAAATTGGACAAGATTTATGCCCCTTAACACTGTATCCAAACAAATTTACATATGATCTAAAGTCATTTACAATGAACATAAACATTTCATATAGTTAAAAATGTTCCATTTTATAAGAATCATACACTATAATACCTCTCCCCTATAAAAGTTTCAAATTATCAATTAATGGTCATAAGAAAACATCCATATCATTACCAGGTTTTTTTTATATAAATCATTAAGCTAAAGATGATATATTTTCACCTCATACAAAATTCAATATATAAGTTGCAAATTTCCAATAAAACATACCATAAACTATGTTTTATACCAAGTATTTGATATGGATTCATTCCATCTTTGAATAGTCTAAGTACAATATTTCTAGCTTCATTTATGAATATGAGAAACTGTTGATCAATTTTCTTCCACTGTGGACAACCAGCTAAATAACATAATATTCCATCAGATAATCACTCATCTGTATGACATATTAACCTTTTTTCATTATTTTATTTTTCAAATAAATGTTTTAAGAGAGGAATTATAATAAGATAAAACATTTCTTTGGAAAGTGTCTTTGTAACTTTTAAATTACCCTATGATTTGTCTTTCAACATACACCTTGATGTTACACATTTAATACACTCTGACAGACCATTGTATTCCTTCCTATATAGCACACAATTATTCTAGTAGACATGTATCTTCTTATACCACAAAACTATTGAGCATAATATTTTCTTCGCATTATAATATTAATCAAGAAGTTCATTATTTTTAGGAATTATGGCTTTCAAAAATAAATCAATTCGATAAAACTCTTGTCACTCCATCTATTTTTGACCTTCAAGTTAATCAATATTAAAACCATTGATAAAACCATAAATTTAGAACAACCTAGATAGAATTATTTTTTAGGATCACCATATAGACACTTAGTTTTTAATGCTTGCTTAATTTCCTATAACTAAATATCATAAATTATTTCTTCAATTTGATTGGAATTATAATATTGAAAAACATTATCATAAATAGATCTTGAATTATTCCCAATTTCAAGATGAAAAATCCAAAGACAATAACGTGGATTAAAACTATGAAAAATTAAATGATATTTGATATCTCAATTTTTAACATTTTCATATTTAAACATTTCAATAATGGACAAATAAATAGTTCATTGGTTGGAGAATTTCATTTTGAAAATTACAAAAAAGATTCAACAAATTCCTCATATTCATCACTTTTTAATAGTGAAGAAATCTAACTTCGACTTATTATCATCTATAGAAAATTTTAATAATTGATAATATGTTATTATATTTTAAAATTTAATTTCAATTTTATAAATAACAATAAAAAAATACACATAAAATATTTCAAAAATAAAAAAAGAAAATATATTCTATAAACAAAAGTATCACTTTGAACATATTTAATTACAATCATTTTAGAAAAAACTAAAAAAATGGTATAAAAACATTAACATTTATTTTAAAAGGTTGACCACAAATAGAAAAAAATTATTCCTTAATTTTATTATGTAATTTAAAAATCATATATTTATTATTTCCAAATTAAATAAATAAATATCATTATATAAAGGGCCAAATATTAGAGTGTTAGAAAAAACAATATTTAGAAACATGATAAAGAATATAAATACATGCCTAAGCTTATACCAAAACTGACATGCAAGGGTGAATACAGAAACATACTAATTTGGATCACCAAAAAAAATCTATACAAATAAAATTTAAATTAAAATCCAATGATTATAATTTGATACTATTAGAATAATTAAAATATCTATAAATGTATCATATTATATAAGAATTAAAATAATTAAAATGATTCAATTTATAAATTTATAGATATTTATGACATTTTAAATAGGCAAAAATAATATATTAGAATGAATAAAATATTTATCATGAGTTCAGCCCTATCTAGTCTAAGGGGGTTTAATAAATAATATTTTAAAATAAAATTATCCCTTATTAGTAATACAATTTTAAAATCTATCTTTCATTGTAACATGATTAAATAGAAGTTAGAATGTTTTTTTGATCACAATATGATTGTGCAATCAATATGATCATCTAAATATATATTATCAATACTACACAGTCAAACTCTTATAATCCACTATACCTTCGAGACACCCGATAATAATTCATGAAAAAACATTCCTTAGACCCCCATTAATCAGTGAATTAACATTATTTATTACACCAATTCATAAAATAATCATTTAATCAAACCATAATATAAAAAATTACATTCATAAATTTAAAAATACATTAGATTCATGAATAATAAAAACTAAAAATAAAATCCAGAAGTGATATCAAATAGAAGAAACAAAAGAAACCATTCAAGAAAAAACCACCAAAAATCATTCATCAAAATAAAAATACCTTATATACATGGAAAATTAGAACAATAAATACAATCTTCAAAGATATATTGAAGAGAAGAGGTAGAGGATGATGATGAAGAATGAGAAGAAAATAACAATGATGATAGTTACAATAGAGGAACAAATAAGGGTTTGGATGATTCATAAGAATGAAATAAAAGATCACAACCAAGAGTTTGGGTGAAGAAAATAAGGGTCTAAATAGGCACAATTAAACACGTGACACATAATATGATTTTTTAAAAAGTTTATTATTCTAGTTATTTTTTAACCGATGTAAAATATATATCATTTATGTTAATTATATAATAACTGATGAGAAATATAAATATAAATTATTATTTTTACATTGGTTAAAACAAATCATAAAAAATATATTTTGTTCTAGTGTTTATTTCCATAGAGATGAAGATGAAACATAACAACACAGATGCAAAGGCTATAGTAACTCATTTCATAGAACCTGAAAAGAGAGGAATAGAGGATAAATATAAAAAATATTTTCACTATAATTCACAAGTGTAAAATAAAAGATAAGAACCTATATAGTTATCTTTCCTTAAATATATATTATTATATTGATCAGTTAGTGAAGTTAGGCTTCAATATAAATAGGAAATTATAGATTCATCTCATATTATCATACTTACCACCAATATTCTCATCATACATCAAGAATTACATGATGAATGGTATGGATAATCTAATAAAAAATATTTGACTATGATTCTCCATGTAGATATTGATTTATGGGGATATGGTTCCTCGCTTCTTAGGGAGAATGAAATTAAATACAAGTTTGAAAGGCCCATAAAAATTTCAAGTTCAATCAAGCCTTTACAAAATCCTCTAAATATTATTTTTTATATAGGGTAGTGAACAAGAAGCTATCTTCTTTACATATTTCAAAAAATGTCACTAGAAGTGGAAATTCAATGAATTAAAGAAGAATCATGCAAAATATTCTACTTTAGGTATATTCATTATTGCATGTAATATATATTTTTTACTTATTGGGTATTAAATACAACATGTAACTCAAATATTTTCATTCAAATACAATAAACAAGGAAGTTCAAAAATATTATAATAAATAATGTGAATTCTATTTGTAACTACAAGAGGGTGATTCCTATTAAAAAAGGGAAGCACACAACTTTAGATTCCCAAATGGATCAACTCTTGTAAAATTATTATTTTTATTGAGTGTTACCAAAAAATTTATCTCGATGTCAATTTCTAGACATTATGAGACATTATTTCATATTTGAAATGAATGTTGTTATAGAAATTCAAACTTAAAATTTTAGTAATAATTAAATCACAGATATCCAATATTGGTAATCGATGATGAATATAACCTATAAAACTCATACCTGGTTATAGAAAGATAATTATTAGTCAAGTAAATCTAAAATTAATTTTTAAGTATATACTTAGAAGAGTGTATAGTCTCTTTTTTTCTGAAGATATTAGGTATTTAATGTGTTTACTTACTAAATTTTAGACAGATACACTATTAGGGACCAAATATGCATGCCACGGGAGAGGTCAAGGAAGGAACGACCAGTTTGGAGAGAACCTAAGCCAAAAGTCCCAAAAATCCCTATAAGGGTCTTTTTATAGTGAATATATCCTTTAAAAATGGTCATAGCTAAAGAATATCCTTTAAAATTCATAAAGGCTTGATAGTAACCACTACACAATGACATTCAGAGTCGCGAGGCATTTCACTAATACGCGAAGGGGTGTGGTAATCTCCACGAAAGAGAAATTTGTACTCACAGAGATGTTCCCATTCATGAAGATCAAAAATTTTCATGAAAACCTATAGTATTTTTGAAATACACTTCCCTATAAATACCCCCTTCAATCCAACATTTTAGGGGCAACATGACCTTTTAGCTTCTGACAATCTCTCCCTATTCACAAACCACATAAGATTTTTAAACTAAAGAAAAAATGGATCACCCAAGGAATCCAATCATCAGAAAACCACTTCTATTTTGTTCTTGAGATCCTCCAAAAAAGTGAAGATGCCTTTCATGAAGTCCCTTCCTCTTAATAGATAAAGAATTCCCTATGAAGAACTCGAGGCTTCATGAAGTATTTGACCTTTAAAAATCTCTCCCCATAAGAACCAGGACTTCCCTCCCAAGTGGGGGAACCCTATTTCACAAATCCTACCCCTTCAAGAACCCCTCTAACTCACTAAGGACTCCAAGATTCACGATAACCTTTTTCTTGTACCTCTAATATTTGCGATTCACCTATCCTAGGACTTTCCATGGTGCCTCACTTATATTGATACCCATTTGCAATGGTTGAGTGACAGAGGCCCCCATACTAATCCAGGATTGGTTCAGCTGCACCCTAACTCCCCATGTGACTAGTTCCACCCACTCCTGTGTTTTCCCACTTCACCCCAAGTCTGGAATGTTCCTATAACCTACCTTTTGATTATAAGAATAGGTACCCTAATCCCTTTTTATTCTAAGAATAGGGTTCCCAATGTCAAAATCTTAATTGGACACTCTTCTATGGCAATTCCAACTCCATTCCCCACCCAAAGATGCCTGAGTTGGGGTCATGTGTGATCTAGGGGTAAGGAATGAGCCTTAAAACATTCAAGTTACATGATGAAAAACTACATAGTTACACCTTCTAGTCATACGATTTTAAACTTAACGACAACATGCACAAAACATGTTGTAAAACCATATCCTTTCCCTATGTGATGAACATAGTATGCCCCATGTATGATCATCACAGGATGTCACCCTATCACACCAAAGAGCACAAGAATCCCATTTTGAGTAGTTTCTATATGTAATCCCCACACCATCCCTCATCAATGATCATTTCATGATACAAGCGTCTTTACCAAAAGAAATTAAACTACATGGATAAATCTTACCCCAATACCTTAAATTGTGGTATTGAACTATATGGGTTTTGATCCCTATCTTCTAAATAGGGTACAAAGGACACCTCCCTAAGGTAAAATTATTAAAATGGTAAACTATCTAGGTGTTGCCTCATATGGATGCACCTCCTAGATTCAAATCCACAAGGCGTTATAATCCATCGGTAAACTATATAGGTGTGAAATATTTTCTCCTATGAATGAACCTACTTGATATTCCTCCATAGGGAATTCTGATCAACCATTCCTGCTCCACAAGTTGTTAAAATCATTCTTGGATTATTCTCAATAGGACTTCTCGATCCATCTTCATAGGATGTTAAACTTGTGACCTAACCCAGAAAACCTACCCCATGAAATAAATATGGGATTACTACAATAAAAATACATGGAATAATTACACACCTAGAATAAATTACTTTGGCATTGACATGGGATTCCTTAGGTTCCACACCTAAGATACCTAATATAAGATTACCTCCAAATAGAAATATTTATAGGTGACAAATGTACCCAATATCCAAAAATGCTCAGAGATTTCAAAAATAGATACTCTCTTAACCAAACTTTGTTACCCTATCAAGACAGAAGTACTGTAATTAACTGGTTTCCACAAAGAGATTGAATAATGAATGTGTTCCATGAACATAAATTAATATACGAGGGAGACATTGACCATTAAAAAATTGACAATTTGGAATCTAATGAATGAGGAACCAATATCCCATCATCCCATTTTGATCAAGGATAAGGCATCACCAATGAAAGTGATGAATGTCTCCCACCTTTGGAAAGCGGAAACACATGGAAATAGAAGCTGAGCACACAATGAACGCACCTAGTGGTCCTTATTGAAAGAATCAGAAATAAAAATGGTGGGCATGAGATGAAAATGTTATCCTTCAAATGTGGGGAGTAGTAATGTTGGACAAAAAATTTAGGATTATACTCAGATGTTACTGGTATTGAGATTCACTAAGAAATGGTAAACCCAATGTAAAACTATTCTCCTTTAACCATGGGGAATAGTAACATCTGGGGAATTAGTGGATTAGCATGTCACCAGATTCAAACATTCGGTACCAGGTCCCACCAACTGAATATAGGGCCAAGTATGGCACTCACTTATGCATTGAGGCAGTTAGCCTTTGACATATTTTTTCCGCGATATCATCAACATGGATCCTTCTTCTTCTTTATAAGATTGGATGAAGTTGGGGCATTGAGAATCAATTTTATTGTACCTATACTGATTGTTGAATATGCATGAATTATGTGACTCAAGCCATGATGAATCAGTAGACCAGCACTCATAGGCACCGGGGAGGGATGAGAACTGATGAAAGAAAACTATATGACTCTGCTTCCACCATGAACTCCACCTTGTCTTCGACTACTAGTCACCCACACCCTATCTCACCTTCTAGTATCATCTAGAAGAGGGTGATCAACACCATAGTACACTGTTATGAGTAGAAGGGGGCCATTCTCACAAGGGATATGGCCCACTGAGACTTGGAGGCATTGGTTCCTCATAGACACCACCACCCCAAGGACTGTGTAGGAGAAAAACACCCCCATTCTAATGAAGAAATACTTAAAGAGCATCTACCTAGAGTGATTTGATGATTCTATCCACAACACTAAGGGGGTAGGGGATTTTCAAGTCATTCCAACCATGACTACCACCTAGGAGCCACCAATGAGGGATCCCACTCGGCCTTATCAGTGCCATTAGTAACTAGTCCCTTAGGCTGAAAAGAAGGTGGAATTAATCCCTACTCTATTTCCCCCAGTCTAGATCACCCAACACCAATGTCAAGGGATGACTCAAGATATTTCCAAACAAGGGGTATCTTCTATGGATCTGGTTTCCCTTTCCACTACCTACACATACTTCCAAATACTAGCAGTAGATAAATAAGGATCCACCTTTTCCTAATTGAGATTAAGACCTCATCAACCTCATAGGTTGGTCGGGATGACTGTTTTAATCACCTACACCACTGAAAACCATTACGGTCCAACCCTTGATGATGAAACTCAGTGAGGAGGTCCTCCTTGCACCTTAATTAACCCAATAATAGGTCCTCCACAGTCTTCCAACAACCAGTTCATAGTTCTGCCCAATGATGTCACTTACCAAAGTGGAGGTCCTCCCCACTCTAGCACCAAAATAGGTGTAGGTCCTCCCCATTTCATAGAAAGACAAAGTTGTGGTCCTCCTCACTCTTTCGAAAACTAGTATGAAGTTCCTCCCCATACTCCCACTTCTCAACACAGAGTTCCTAACTATGTCACTACAAACAAACACATAGGTCCTCCCCATGTTCCTACCAAATAATGTAGAGGCCCTCCCCACTCATTCACTAGTGAAAGCATAGGTACTCCATAATCCAATGAAATTCAACAGGAAGACCCTACCCATTTCCTAATATACAAAAGTGAAGGTCTTACCCACATTACAAACAACCTGTATGGAGGTCCTACCCATGTCAAAGAGGTACTTTACCCTAAAAACCCATCCCAATATAGAAGGGAGAGCACTCACCATCAAAGGAAAAATCCTAGGAAACACTAAGTCATCGTCAACCATGATGATCTCTTAGATTTCGAGGGAAAAAAGGACTCGATAATGTAATCTACATTTTAACTTCTAGATTATAGGGAAGGATCCATATAGTTGAATTTAACCATCCCAGAAGCTAAGATCCAGATGATCCCTAGATCCCTCTATAGGTATTTGTAGGTGGAGGAAGTTTTGGCCCCCTTCAAGGGGACCACAATGCATCCATCTCTGTCACCTCCAGTCTCCCTCCTCTCTACCTATATACAAGTTTTTGGAGAGATGTTGGGGTTAGTATTGTAACCTTCACATGGTGAGAATTCTGATGATCCGTAAATGAATTCCACTGACCTGGAACATAAGGGAGTAGTTAATACCCCATACTACAGGGATGTGATGATGTGTTTGGAACCACCCCTGAGAGACTTCCCAACATGCTGTGAACATTTGACTCATGCAATGAATCGTTTACCGGTAAAATATCTATAGAACCGATATACATCAATGCTTCCACCCATTTCTTAGCCAGCACTGATCAGATCTTGGGCAAACCAAGAGAAGGACCCTCCTCTAAGATAGAGGCCCAATGGGAGGTCCTAGACACCGACTAGTTTTTAGTAGTGGTATGGATTCATGGAAATCTAAACTTTGACATTTAGAAGTCCCTAACTGATGAAAAATTTGTATGTTTCCACTAGATTATTAGGTAAATATTTCATCACCTCCATTAACTTCATTTGGCCTACCCAAAAAGTTAGAATCACCTCGAGGCCATTGACCGATGGTACCGAAGGGTTGAGATAATAAAAATCCCATTAGATTAGAACCCTATTTCATACAATTATCGCCTGAACCATAAAAATACCTATATAAAGTGCCTCAAAGTGATCCATTGAGTTATGGAGGAATCATCTATGAACCTACAGATCAGAGGATAGGGAGATTATGCTGCCACTATTTCAACCCAATCTTGAGATAACCTATCTTATCCATTGATGATGAGGGTTCCCCTTAAGCTACTTTCATAGTGAACATTTTTATACCAATTTTTCCTAATGATAAAAGGGATATGGAAATCTACACTGGGATTGATAGGGAAGAATCGTATCAAGGGGCAGCACAATACCATATAAACCCTTCGATAGGTGTTTTCATGAATCAATAGAAGCAGTCATGTGGCCTTATAGATCCCTCAAATGAGGCATTTTTTCCTCCTCACCAGCACCTCAATAAGGGCAAGGATCAGGCTGAGCCCTCCCATCCATTCAATATTGTGTTGAAATTAGAGATAGAACAAATGATATCCACCTTTCTCTGATAGCTCAAGGAGTATAAAAGCATCATAACCGATCTAATTACTGATCGACACCCAAATTATAGAACTGCCCCAAGAGATCCCATTTATCCTATAGTTGGGACAAAAATACTTCTTGGATAGATTCCCCCTAGTTGAGATTGGTAACCCCACACATCTAGGTAGATCCAGGAAAAAAATATATGTAAAGAGTCTAAGGTATGGGTTTCCAAACCCGTCTGAACAACATAATTATCCTTCTCAAGATCCAAATCATTCCGCTCCTCAAGTTGATGAGCCTGATCTATGAGTAGATGAGATGGTCAACACATTAGTACCTAGAGAACCTCACCAAGATAAAGAACCTCACCACGATTACTAGATAGCCACTCTCACTACTCACCTTAAGGCTCTAGAGGCCTGACAAGTGGAAATATTGTCTGATAGAAAGTCATACCCGACATGGGTGGACAACATCCGAACACTTTCTATGTTTGGAAATCCCAGTTTTTCCTTATCTAATGGGATGAGTGACCTGATGCATCAATTGAACAACTTAATATCAAGGGTTGGACCCATTTTTGGAACCCTAGAATAATAGTAGTCTACCTAGATTTAGTGTTTTCTTCATACATTTGTATAATCCATGTGTGTTTGGTAAAACTCACTGTCTATAGGGTCCATCACTATTTTGAAAGACCTCCATAGGAAGTTACTCTACCAGTTCAGCTCCACCACATGAAAGACATGTATTTATAACCTCTTAAAGTGAAATCAAAGGTCTAATGAATGCTTCATTGACTATATTTCTTATTGAAAGACCTCATGTACTCACTAGACATTCCACAAAACTAAAATAATATACTAAGAATGTGTGTGGAGAATTTCAATATTGAAATGGTCCCTACCCTCATCACCTAGAACTTTCCAAGTGGATTTTGGGAGTTTTCAAACAAGGACCATCATTTGGAAGAATCCTTATACTAGACTAGACAGTCACACCAATTTCCTCTTCTTAACCCTGTGAGAAGGCCTATCAAAGTAGAGACTGCTATTGCAGTACAAGTAGAGGCCCCCCGAGCCAGTGGATTTATTGGAACATTTTCCTAATGAGCCTCACTGAGTGTAGCCTTATCTAGAACATCCTTTCCCAGCACACAACCCTCAGGTAACACCTAACAAAGTCCAATTTCCTAGATAATAGAATGTGGTTCTAGCCCCATGTCAAGGCCAGGATCCCATAGTGGCCTTTCTAAATAAAAGGAACTAGACCTATTCCATCAGGGATGCATAGGTAAAATTCTATTTTATATGTTCCATAGAGAAGGGAATTATAAATATACCAGAGTGTAAGAATCTCCAAGTAGCTAGATTAACTAACCGTCACAACCATTTCCCATACCATGGGATTCTTAGACACACCATCAAATAATACTATGTATTCAAAGACTGGCTTAAATACCAAGTGTATCTTGGTTTTGTGAAGTTCGGAGATGTCTCGACATAGGTGACAGATTTATCCTTCAACCATGTTAGTGACAAGAAAGGATTAAGTGAATAAAAATAGGCTTATATCTATGGGATGAAGAAATATTATGACTTATTGGCCCGTAGGGTAGTTGATTTCACACATGGTGTAATCCATGCTCGCTTAGGTAGACCAGGATATCCTGAGGCCATAACAACTTCTCTAAATATTAACTCCCTACCAACATCGTAGCCTTAAAAATCCTATAAGAATAAGAAACAATGACCTAAGGGAAATTAGATCCCCCATCCGGTGCCAAATACATCTCACACTCTTAGTGATTTCATTATCCCTGAGTTGAGAGTTGAACCCAGTGTCCACTTAGAATTAGATGACCTCATCGAAAATGAGTAGGAGTACACCTTTGGGAACACTATTAAATAAGTATATCACTTCATGATGCTCAATAATGGGGATTGACATGTAAACCCCCTAGATGCCCTTGTAAAATACTATTTAAGGAAAGGATAAGGACATGAAAGCCATCAAAATTCTCCATATAGTGCCTCAAACTATACCATTCATGTTATCGAGAATAGAAAATAGGTTTTTCATAGGTCTCAATAAGTATTGTATTCCTAGCCTACTCCATCAGGTTTTCCTCCATAGCTAACAGTTTTAGTTGATATAATAACTCATCCCTAACCACACCATGATTGTCCTTATCCAGCCAAAGTCAGGCCTCAACACACTGATAGTCATCTGATAGGGGTTCATATCAAGTTATCTAGTAATAAACATGATATTTATAGTATTATCCATACCCCAATGGTAAATCCAACAACATCTGTTGTGCCACCAACCAAAGTGTAACACCCTTTTGGGAAAAAACAGGCCTTTTTCATTAAATTACAACGTGTTGAAGCACCTCACCAGTATAACCAAAATTATTTCAATAATTGAGGCCCTCAATGTTTTAAAAGAAATGAGTAAGACCCATTCAGAAGCCTTGAAAGTCCCTATACAGTTCAAAGATGTGGTATATTTCGTAGAGGCTTACTATGTAGAGAACGCTGAGAAAGCATAATTCCAATTGGTTATCTCATTCTCTAAGGGAGACAAAGGAAACCTTGTTTAAGGTAATATAAACTTGGTTTACATTACAAGATATTTCAATGGAATAGATATATTCCACTACTTGGAGAACATAGGTTATGGAATCAACCTCATCCCAACCTAGATGATCCATAAACTAGGACATACTAAAGTAGATATGACTACCTTTGTCTTGAAAATTCATGTTTATGACAAGAACAAATAGAAACCATATAGAAGGATTCAGTTTATTCCCCAGTTTAACGGATTGATATCAAGTTCTTAATTCAAGGGAGTCTTGTAGGATAACACCTACACTGCACTGCTGGGTAGGCCTTGGCTTCATCTACATGCGACAATCACCTCATCATATCACCAGAGGCTCAAGTACTCCCTCAAAATTCATGTATGGGTACTCTAGGGTGATTTATCTCTCTAAAACTCTTGTAAATTCCACTTTTTGGATGACATATACTATAAGAGAGAGGAGAATAAGGTTCAGACCAATGGGGTTGAGTGAACCAATGATCTAACAACCACCATAGCCAATCCATGGGTAGAATTGGATGATGTTTTTATTCTACTGATTCATTGGATGGATTCCATAACATCAGACCCAAGAGTTTACTTTTTTGTCTCCAATAAAAAGGGTTTTGAAATCCCTAAAAAGAAGTAACATTTGTATATTAACTCACACTCTTACACGAGACATGCATGGGTAATACCAGAATCCCCTACTCCTGGGAGGTACTAAGAAGTTTTCTCCATGGACACCATTTTATGGAATTCTATCATGTTCCAGAGAGAAATGTTGAACATTCGGAAGCCAACTCGCCACTATTACTTTGACATTAATAATGGACCTCATGGTTAGAGGCCAGATAGAATTGGATAAAAAACTTATATAACAATAGTGTCAGTAGAGAAGGATCCCCCCTAGTGAGGATTCCATGTCCACCAATGTAGGCACCAATGCGACCCCTGCTTCAGCTGTTCTAGATGAACTGACTGCTCCTACTAATTCTCCTACCTCAGACATTGAAAAGGATTTGTAAGATACCCCTCCTACATTTTAAGAGGGTGTTTCCACCACCATTGATGATTTGATTCGGGTAAACCTTGGTATCGAGGAAGATCTAAGGATTACACAGATCATTGTAGCTATGTATCCAGTGGAACAATAGTAGTATGTGCCTTTCCTAAAGAAACAACATGATGTATTTTCCTAGAGTTATTATGAGATTCCAGGATCAGACCATCAGGTTTCCATTCACTATCTCAGTATCCCAACATGTATTCACAAATTCAATCACCCTATAAAAAGGATACACCCCCTCATGGTGTAATGGTATAGGATTAAGTTGATAATATTATCAAATCGAATATGATTAAATAGAAGTTAGAATGTTTTTTTGATCACAATATGATTGTGAAATCAATATGATCATCTAAATATATATTATAATTACTACACAGTCAAACTCTTATAATCCACTATACCTTCGAGACACCTGATCATAATTCATGAAAAAACATTCCTTATACCCCCGTTAATCAGTGAATTAACATTATTTATTACACTAATTCATCAAATAATCATTTAATCAAACCATAATATAAAAAATTACATTCATAAATTTAAAAATACATTAGATTCATGAATAATAAAAACTAATAATAAAATCCAGAAGTGATATCAAATAGAAGAAACAAAAGAAACCATTCAAGAAAAAACCACCAAAAATAATTCATCAAAATAAACATACCTTATATACATGGAAAATTAGAACAAGAAATACAATATTCAAAGATATATTGAAGAGAAGAGGTAGAGGATGATGATGAAGAATGAGAAGAAAATAACAATGATGATAGTTACAATAGAGGCACAAATAAGGGTTTGGATGATGCATAAGAATGAGAGAAAAGATCACAACCAAGAGTTTGGGTGAAGAAAATAAGGGGCTAAATAGGCACAATTAAACACGTGACACATAATATGATTTTTTAAAAAGTTTATTATTCTAGTTATTTTTTAACCGATGTAAAATATATATCATTTATGTTAATTATATAATAACTGATGAGAAATATAAATATAAATTATTATTTTTACATTGGTTAAAACACATCATAAAAAATATATTTTGTTCTAGTGTTTATTTTCATAGAGATGAAGAGGAAACATAACAACACAGATGCAAAGGCTATAGTAACTCATTTCATAGAACCTGAAAAGAGAGGAATAGAGGATAAATTTAAAAAATATTTTCACTATAATTCACAAGTGTAAAATTAAAGATAAGAACCTATCTAGTTATCTTTCCTTAAATATATATTATTATATTGATCAGTTAGTGAAGTTAGGCTTCAATATAAATAGGAAATTATAGATTCAGATCATATTATCATACTTACCACCAATCTTCTCATCATACATCAAGAATTACATGATGAATGGTAAGGATAATCTAATAAAAATATTTGACTATGATTCTCCATGTAGATATGGATTGATGGGGACATGGTTCCTCGCTTCTTAGGGAGAATGAAATTAAATACAAGTTTGAAAGGCCCACAAAAATTTCAAGTTCAATCAAGCCTTTACAAAATCCTCTAAATAGTATTTTTTATATAGGGTAGTGAACAGGAATCTATCTTCTTTACATATTTCAAAAAATGTCACTAGAAGAGGAAATTCAATGAATTAAAGAAGAATCATGCAAAATATTCTACTTTAGGTATATTCATTATTGCATGTAATATATATTTTTTACTTATTGGGTATTAAATACAACATGTAACTCAAATATTTTCATTCAAATACAATAAACAAGGAAGTTCAAAAATATTATAATAAATAATGTGAATTCTATTTGTAACTACAAGAGGGTGTTTCCTATGAAAAAAGGGAAGCACACAACTTCAGATTCCCAAATGGATCAACTCTTGTAAAATTATTATTTTTATTGAGTGTTACCAAAAAATTTATCTCGATGTCAAGTTCTAGACATTATGAGACATTATTTCATATTTGAAATGAATGTTGTTATAGAAATTCATACTTAATATTTTAGTAATAATTAAATCACAGATATCCAATATTGGTAATCGATGATGAATATAACCTATAAAACTCATACCTGGTTATAGAAAGATAATTATTAGTCAAGTAAATCTAAAATTAATTTTCAAGTATATACTTAAAAGAGTATATAGTCTCTTTTTTTCTAAAGATATTAGGTATTTAATGTGTTTACTTACTAAATTTTAGATAGATACACTATTAGGGACCAAATATGCATGCCACGGGAGAGGTCAAGGAAGGAACGACTGGTTTGGAGAGAACCTAAGCCAAAAGTCCCAAAAATCTCTATAAGGGTCTTTTTGTAATGATTATCTCCTTTAAAAATGGTCATAGCTAAAGAATATCCTTTACAAATTCATAAAGTCTTGATAGTAACCACTACACAATGACATTCAGAGTTGCGAGGCATTTCACTAATACGCGAAGGGGTGTGGTAATCTCCCCGAAAGAGAAATTTGTACTCACAGAGATGTTCCCATTCATGAAGATCAAATATTTTCATTAAAACCTATAGTATTTTTGAAATACACTTCTCTATAAATACCCCCTTCAGTACAACATTTTAGGGGAAACATGACCTTTCGGCTTCTGACAATCTCTCCCTATTCACAAACCACATAAGATTTTTAAACTAAAGAAAAAATGGATCACCCAAGGAATCCAATCATCAGAAAACCACATCTATTTTGTTCTTGAGAGCCTCCAAAAAAGTGAAGATGCCTTTCATGAAGTCCCTTCCTCTTCACAGATAAAGAATTCCCTATGAAGAACTTGAGGCTTCATGAAGTATTTGACCTTTAAAAATCTCTCCCCATAAGAACCAGGACTTCACTCCCAAGTGGGGGAACCCTATTTCACAAATCCCACCCCTTCAAGAACCCCTCGAACTCACTGAGGACTCCGAGATTCATGATAACCTTTTTCTTGAACCTCTAATATTTGAGATTCACCTATCCTAGGACATTCTATGGTGCATCACTTCTATTGATACCCATTTTTAATGGTTGAGTGACTGAGGCCCCCATACTAATCCAGGATTGGTTCAGCTGCACCCTAACTCCCCATGTGACTAGTTCCACCCACTCCTGTGTTTTCCCACTTCACCCCAAGTCTGGAATGTGCCTATAACCTACCTTTTGATTATAAGAATAGGTACCCTAATCCCTTTTTATTCTAAGAATAGGGTTCCCAATGTCAAAATCCTAATTGGACACTCTTCTATGGAAATTCCAACTCCATTCCCCACCCAAAGATGCCTGAGTTGGGGTCATGTGTGCTCTAGGGGTAAGGAATGAGCCTTAACACATTCACATTACATGATAAAAAACTACATAGTTACACCTTCTAGTCATACGATTTTAAACTTAACAACAACATGCTCAAAACATGTTGTAAAACCATATCCTTTCCCTATGTGATGAACATAGTATGCCCCATGTATGATCATCACAGGATGTCACCCTATCACACCAAAGAGCACAAGAATCCCATTTTTAGTAGTTTCTATATGTAATCCCCACACCATCCCTCATCAATGATCATTTCATGATACAAGCGTCTTTACCAAAAGACATTAAACTACGCGGATAAATCTTACCCCAATACCTTAAATTGTGGTATTGAACTATATGGGTTTTGATCCCTATATTCTAAATAGGGTACAAAGGACACCTCCCTAAGGTAAAATTATTAAAATGGTAAACTATCTAGTTGTTTCCTCATATGGATGCACCTCCTAGATTCAACTCCACAAGGCGTTATAATCCATCGGTAAACTATATAGGTGTGAAATATTTTCTCCTATGAATGATCCTACTTGATATTCCTCCATAGGGAATTCTGATCAACCATTCCTCCTCCAAAAGTTGTTAAAATCATTCTTGGATTATTCTCAATAGGATTTCTCGATCCCTCTTCATAGGATGTTAAACTTGTGACATAACCCAGAAAACCTACCCCATGAAATAAACATGGGATTACTACAATAAAAATACATGGAATAATTACACACCTAGAATAAATTACTTTGGCATTGACATGGGATTCCTTAGGTTCCACACCTAAGATACCTCATATAAGATTCACTCCAAATAGAAATATTTATAGGTGAAAAATGTACCCAATATCCAAAAATACTCAGAGATTTCCAAAATAGCTACTCTCTTAACCAAACTTTGTTACCCTATCAAGACAGAAGTACTGTAATTAACTGGTTTCCACAAAGAGATTGAATAATGAATGTGTTCCATGAACATAAATTAATATACGAGGGAGACATTGACCATTAAAAAATTGACAATTTTGAATCTAATGAATGAGGAACCAATATCCCATCATCCCATTTTGATCAAGGATAAGGCATCACCAATGAAAGTGATGAATGTCTCCCACCTTTGGAAAGCGGAAACACATGGAAATAGAAGATGAGCACACAATGAACGCACCTAGTGGTCCTTATTGAAAGAATCAGAAATAGAAATGGTGGGCATGAGATGAAAATGTTATCCTTCAAATGTGGGGAGTAGTAATGTTGGACACAAAATTTAGGATTATACTCAGATGTTACTGGTATTGAGATTCACTAAGAAATGGTAAACCCAATGTAAAACTATTCTCCTTTAACCATGGGGAATAGTAACATCTGGGGAATTAGTGGATTAGCATGTCACCAGATTCAAACATTCGGTACCAGGTCCCACCAACTGAATATAGGGCCAAGTATGGCACTCACCTATGCATTGAGGCAGTTAGCCTTTGACATATTTGGTCCGCGATATCATCAACATGGATCTTTCTTCTTCTTTATAAGATTGGATGAAGTTGGGGCATTGAGAATCACATTTATTGTACCTATACTGATTGTTGAATATGCATGAATTATGTGACTCAAGCCATGATGAATCAGTAGACCAGCACTCATAGGCACTGGGGAGGGATGAGAACTGATGAAACAAACCTATATGACTCTGCTTCCACCATGAACTCCACCTTGTCTTCGACTACTAGTCACCCACAGCCTATCTCACTTTCTAGTATCATCTAGAAGAGGGTGATCAACACCATAGTACACTGTTATGAGTAGTAGGGGGCCATTCTCACAAGGGATATGGCCCACTGAGACTTGGAGGCACTGGTTCCTCATAGACACCACCACCCCCAAGGGCTGTGTAGGAGAAAAACACCCCCATTCTAATGAAGAAATACTTAAAGAGCATCTACCTAGAGTGATTTGATGATTCTATCCACAACACTAAGGGGGTAGGGGATTTTCAATTCATTCCAACCATGAATACCACCTAGGAGCCACCAATGAGGGATCCCACTAGGCCTTATCAGTGCCATTAGTAACTAGTCCCTTAGGCTGAAAAGAAGGTGGAATTCATCCCTACTCTATTTCCCTCAGTCTAGATCACCAAACACCAATGTCGAGGGAAGGCTCAAGATATTTCCAAACAAGGGGTATCTTTTATGGATCTGGTTGCCCTTTCCACTACCTACACATACTGCCAAATACTAGCAGTAGATAAATAAGGATCCACCTTTTCCTAATTGGGATTGAGACCTCATCTGCCTCATAGGTTGGTCGGGATGACTATTTTAATCACCTACACCACTGAAAACCATTACGCTCCAACCCTTGATGACGAAACTCAGTGAGGAGGTCCTCCTTGCACCTTAATTAACCCAATAATAGGTCCTCCACACTCTTCCAACAACCAGTTCATAGTTCCACCCCATGATGTCACTTACCAAAGTGGAGGTCCTCCCCGCTCTAGCACCAAAACAGGTGTAGGTCCTCCCCATTTCATAGAAAGACAAAGTTGAGGTCCTCCTCACTCTTTCGAAAACTAGTACGAAGTTCCTCCCCATACTCCCACTTCTCAACACAGAGTTCCTAACTATGTCACTACAAACAAACACATAGGTCCTCCCCATGTTCCTACCAAATAATGTAGAGGCCCTCCCCACTCCTTCACCAGTGAAAGCATAGGTACTCCATAATCCAATGAATGTCAACATGAAGACCCTACCCATTTCCTAATATAAAAAAGTGAAGGTCTTACTCACATTACAAACAACCTGTACGGAGGTCCTACACATGTCAAAGAGGTACTTTACCCTAAAAACCCATCCCAATATAGAAGGGAGAGCACTCACTATCAAAGGAAAAATCCTAGGAAACACTAAGTCATCGTCAACCATGATGATCTCTTAGATTTCGAGGGAAAAAAGGACTCGATAATGGAATCTACACTTTAACTTCTAGATTATAGGGAAGGATCCATATAGTTGAATTTAACCATCCCAGAAGCTAAGATCCAGATGATCCCTAGATCCCTCTGTAGGTATTTGTAGGTGGAGGAAGTTTTGGCCCCCTTCCAGGGGACCACAATGCATCCATCTCTGTCACCTCCAGTCTCCCTCCTCTATACCTATATACAAGTTTTTGGAGAGATGTTGGGGTTAGTATTGTAACCTTCACATGGTGAGAATTCTGATGATCCATAGATGAATTCCACTGACCTGGAACATAAGGGAGTAGTGAATAACCTATACTACAAGGATGTGATGATGTGTTTGGTACCACCCCTGAGAGACTTCCCAACATGCTGTGAACATTTGACTCATGCAATGAATCGTTTACCGGTAAAATAGATATAAAACCGATATACATCAATGCTTCCACCAATTTCTTAGCCAGCACTGATCAAATCTTGGTCCAACCAAGAGAAGGACCCTCCTCTAAGATAGAGCCCCAATGGGAGGTCCTAGACACCTACTAGTATTTAGTAGTGGTATGGATTCATGGAAATCTAAACTTTGACATTTAGAAGTCCCTAAATGATGAAAAAATTGTATGTTTCCACTATATTATTAGGTAAATATTTCATCACCTCCATTAACTTCATTTGGCCTACCCAAAAAGTTAGAATCACCTCGAGGCCATTGACCGATGGTACTGAAGGGTTGAGATAATAAAAATCCCATTAGATTAGAACCCTATTTCATACAATTATCGCCTGAACCATAAAAATACCTATATAAAGTGCCTCAAAGTGATCCATTGAGTTATGGAGGAATCATCTATGCACCTACAGATCAGAGGATAGAGAGATTATGCTGCCACTATTTCAACCCAATCTTGAGATAACCTATCTTATCCATTGATGATGAGGGTTCCCCTTCAGCTACTTTCATAGTGAAGATTGTTATACCAATGTTTCCTAATGATAAGAGGGATATAGGAATCTACACAGGGATTGATAGGGAAGAATCGTATCAAGGGTAAGCACAATACCATATAAACCCTTCGATAGGTGTTTTCATGCATCAATAGAAGCAGTCATGTGGCCTTATAGATCCCTCAAATGAGGCATTTTTTCCTCCTCACCATCACCTCAATAAGGGCAAGGATCAGGATGAGCCCTCCCATTCATTCAATATTGTGTTGAAATTAGAGATAGAAAAAATGATATCCACCTTTCTCTGATAGCTCAAGGAGTATAAAAGCATCATAACCGATCTAATTACTGATCGACACCCAAATTATAGAACTGCCCCAAGAGATCCCATTTATCCTATAGTTGGGACACAAATACTTCTTGGATAGATTCCCCCTAGTTGAGATTGGTAACCCCGCACATCTAGGTAGAGCCAGGAAAAAATTATATGTAAAGAGTCTAAGGTATGGGTTTCCAAACCCGTCTGAACAACATAATTATCCTTCTCAAGATCCAAATCATTCCGTTCCTCAAGTTGATGAGCCTGATCTATGAGTAGATGAGATGGTCAACACATTAGTACCCAGAGAACCTCACCACGATTACTAGATAGCCACTCTCACTACTCACCTTAAGGCTCTAGAGGCCTGACAAGTGGAAATATTGTCTGATAGAAAGTCATACCCGACGTGGGTGGACAACATCCGAACACTTTCTATGTTTGGAAATCCCAGTTTTTCCTTATCTAATGGGATGAGTGACCTGATGCTTCAATTTAAAAACTTAATATCAAGGGTTGGACCCATTTTTGGAACCCTAGAATAATAGTAGTCTACCTAGATTTAGTGTTTTCTTCATACATTTGTATAATCCATGTGTGTTTGGTAAAACTCACTGTCTATAGGGTCCATCACTAGTTTGAAAGACCTCCATAGGAAGTTACTCTACCAGTTCAGCTCCACCACATGAAAGACATGTATTTATAACCTCTTAAAGTGAAATCAAAGGCCTAATGAATGCTTCATTGACTATATTTCTTATTGAAAGACCTCATGTACTCACTAGACATTCCACAAAACTAAAAGAATCTACTAAGAATGTGTGTGGAGAATTTCAATATTGAGATGGTCCCTACCCTCATCACCTAGAACTTTCCAAGTGGATTTTGGGAGTTTTCAAACAAGGACCATCATTTGGAAGAATCCTTATACTAGACTAGACAGTCACACCAATTGCCTCTTCTTAACCCTGTGAGAAGGCATATCAAAGTAGAGACTGTTGTTGCAGTACAAGTAGAGGCCCCCCGAGCCAGTGGATTTATTGGAAAATTTTCCTAATGAGCCTCACTGAGTGTAGCCTTATCTAGAACATCCTTTCCCAGCACAAAACCCTCAGGTAACACCTAACCAAGTCCAATTTCCTAGATAATAGAATGTGGCTCTAGCCCCATGTCAAGGCCAGGATCCGAGAGTGGCCTTTCTAAATAAAAGGAACTAGACCTATTCCATCAGGGATGCATAGGTAAAATTATATTTCATATGTTCCATAGAGAAGGGAATTATAAATATACCAGAGTGTAAGAATATCCAAGTAGCTAGATTAACTAACCATCACAACCATTTCCCATACCATGGGATTCTTAGACACACCATCAAATAATACTATGTATTCAAAGACTAGCTTCAATACCAAGTGTATCTTGGTTTTGTGAAGTTGGGAGATGTCTCGACATAGGTGACAAATTTATCCTTCAACCATGTTAGTGACAAGAAAGGCTTAAGTGAATAAAAATAGGCTTCTATCTATGGGATGCAAAAATATGATGACTAATTGGCCCATAGGGTAGTTGATTACACACATGGTGTAATCCATGCTCGCTTAGGTAGACCAGGATATCCTCAGGCCATAACAAATTCTCTAAATACTAACTCCCTACCAACATCGTAGCCTTAAAAATCCTAGAACAATAATAACCAATGACCTAAGGGAAATTAGATCTCCCATCTGGTGCCAAATACATCTTACACTATTAGTGATTTCATTCTCCCTGAGTTGAGAGTTGAACCCAGTGTCCACTTAGAATTAGATGACCTCATCGAAAATGAGTAGGAGTACACCTTTGGGAACACTATTAAATAAGTAGATCACTTCATGATGCTCAAGAATGGGGATTGACATGTAAACCCCCTAGATGCTCTTGTAAAATACTATTTAAGGATAGGATAAGGACATGAAAGCCATCAAAATTCTCCATATAGTGCCTCAAACTATACCATTCATGTTATCGAGAATAGAAAATAGGTTTTTCATAGGTATCAATAAGTATTGTATTCCTAGCCTAATCCATCAGGTTTTCCTCCATATCTAACAGTTTTAGTTGATATAATAACTCATCCCCGACCACACCATGATTGTCCTTATCCAGCCAAATTCAGGCCTCAACACACTGATAGTTATCTGATAGGGGTTCATATCAAGTTATCTAGTAATCAACATGATATTTATAGTATTATCCATACACCAATGGTAAATCCAACAACATCTTTTGTGCCACCAACCAAAGAGTAACACCCTTTTGAAAAAACAACAGGCCTTTGTCATTAAATTACAACGTGTTGAAGCACCTCACGAGTATAAACAAAATTATTTCAATAATTGAGGCCCTAAATGTTTTAAAAGAAATGAGTAAGACCCATTCAGAAGCCTTGAAAGTCCCTATACAGTTCAAAGATGTGGTATATTTCGTAGAGGCTTACTATGTAGAGAACGCTGAGAAAGCATAATTCCAATTTGTTATCTGACTATCTAAGGGAGACAAAGGAAACCTTGTTTAAGATAATATAAACTTGATTTACATTACAAGATATTTCAATGCAATAGAGATATTCCACTACTTTGGAGAACATAGGTTATGGAATCAACCTCATCCCAACCTAGATGATCCATAAACTAGGACTTACTGAAGTAGATATGACTCCCTTTGACTTGAAAATTCATGGTTATGACAAGAAAAAATAGAAACCATATAGAAGGATTCAGTTGATTCCCCAGTTTAAAGGATTGATATCATGTTCTTAATTCAAGGGAGTCTTGTAGGATAACACCTACAATGCACTGCTGGGTAGGCCTTGGCTTCATCTACATGAGACAATCACCTCATCATATCACCAGAGCCTCAAATACTCCCTCAAAATTCATGTATGGGTACTCTAGGGTGATGTTTCTCTCTATAAATCTTGTAAATTCCACTTTTGGATGACATATACTATAAGAGAGAGGAGAATTAGGTTCAGACCAATGGGGTTGAGTGAACCAATGATCTAACAACCACCATAGCCAATCCATGGGTAGAATTGGATGATGTTGTTATTCTACTGATTCATTGGATGGATTCCATAACATCAGACCCAAGAGTTTACTTTTTTGTCTCCAATAAAAAGGGTTTTGAAATCCCTAAAAATAAGTAACATTTGTATATTAACTCGCACTATTACACGGGACATGCATGGGTAATACCATAATCCCCTACTCCTGTGAGGTACTAAGAAGTTTTCTCCATGGACACCATTTTATGGAATTCTATCATGTTCCACAGAGAAATGTTGAACATTCGGAATCCAACTCGCCACTATTACTTTGACATTAATAATGGACCTCATGGTTAGAGGACAGATAGAATTGGATAAAAAACTAATATAACAATAGTGTCAGTAGAGCAGGATCCCCCTAGTGAGGATTCCATGTCCACCAATGTAGGCACCAATGCGACCCCTGCTTCATCTGTTTTAGATGAACTGACTCCTCCTACTCATTCTCCTACCTCAGACATTTAAAAAGATTTGTAAGATACCCCTCCCACGTTTTAAGAGGGTGTTTCCACCACCGTTGATGATTTGATTCGGGTAAACCTTAGTATCAAGGAAGATCTAAGGATGACACAGATCATTGTAGCTATGTATCTAGTGGAACAATAGTAGTATGTGCCTTTCCTAAAGAAACAACATGATGTATTTTCCTAGAGTTATTATGAGATTCCAGGATCAGACCATCAGGTTTCCATTCACTATCTCAGTATCCCAACATGTCTTCACGAATTCAATCAGCCGATAAAAAGGATACACCCCCTCATGGTGTAATGGTATAGGATTAAGTTGATAATATTATCAAATCCAACTTTTTTAGGGAAGTAAAATACCCCAAGTGGATTAAAATATCATCTGGGTCAAAAATAAGAATGGGAAGATTAGATTTTGTATCAAATTCTGGGACCTAAACCACCATTTCCTGAAGAATTATTTTCCCCTTCTAGTGATAGAGTTGTTGATAAATTCTAAAGCTAGGTTCTAGGTATTCTCCTTCATGGATTGATACTATGGGCATAACGAAATCTAGATTTTCCTTGAGGATGAGGATTATACCACCTACAAGACACCATGAGGGACCTTCTCCTATTAGGTGATGCCCTTTAGCCTGAATAATTTAGGAAGCACACATCAATGGGATATACACCACATATTCAAACTTCTTCTAGAGACATTGGTGGAATATATGTGGATGACTTGGTTGCCAAATATTTTCAACGTTATGACCATCTTAGAGATCTTGATAAAGTGTTGTACATTCTCCACTCCCAACATTTGAAGTTGATCCCCTTGAACTATGCATTTGAGGTTACCTTTGAGATGTTTCTATGATTTCATAACAAGATAAAGAGGCATTGAGATCGACCTAGAGAAGATCAAATCCATCAACTAAATTTCTCCTCCAAGAAACATACAGGAACTGCAATGTCTCCAAAGACACATAACATACATACACCAATTTATCATAAATATAACATGCCAGGGTAATCCCATTTCAAGGATCATAAATCAATGTATTTTCTACCAGTGGGATGAGGAATCCTAGGAAAAATTTGAAGTAATAAAGAGGTATTTTCCAAAAACCCCGGTTCTAATGCCATTTATCCGAGGGAATCCTCTAGTCCTTTATGTGACCACCTTGGAATAGTACTTCAATACTATTCTCACCTATAAGAATAATGTAGGTAGAGAAATTTATTCATACTATCTTAGTCTCATGATTCATGAAATGGATACCAAATACACCCCTATCAAAAAAGGATGGATCATGATTATTTTTTAAATGCAGACATTTAAAAATTATATGTAGCATCATGAGATACATCTAGTATCCTTCGTGGACCCACTAAAGTATATTATAAACTTCTTAATGGTGAATGGATGGTTCACATAGTAGGTAGTGATCCTACAGTAGTTTGACATCATGTTCATGTCATAAAATTCAATCAAGGGCCAGGCATTGATAGACTTTCTGACCACCCATCTAGCCCCTACAGATCTTCTCTTGGATATTGATTTACTAGATGAGTCTATCCTTTCAATTGATGAGGATATGGTGTGTTGAAAGATACAATTCAATGGTTCCTCACAAAGCTTGATCGGTAGAAGGTGCAACAATCCCAAAATCAACACAACAGGAATGAGGATCATCTTTATCATTCCTATATAGACTATTCTATCATACTCATTCATGTTGTCCAAAGGCTACACCAAAAATGAGGCAGAGTATAAATCCCTTATTACTAGTATTAATATAGACCTCAATATTAATTTCCCCCACATTCATGATAAGGGAGTGAAACGCACGGCCGATTGTCGCCCATCGACCGGTCAAAGTTCCGGTGCTCTGCTAATGTGTATAGCAGTACTCGGGTCCAATCCTCGGCGATGATACTTTGTAATAGTCGTTTGTTTTTAGTTAATTGTATTCTGATTGGGGGGTTTGTTTGCAGAGCTTATGAAATAATTTATGGATGATGTTTGATTTAACAAATTGATGAAGATTTGGGTGAGTTCATCATTAGGTTAGTTAAGCTTGTGATATCCTTGAGCTTTGCTTTATATTGCATTTAAATTAACACCCATGTCACAAGATGACGTTGATTAGAATTCCTAAGTGTTAAGGCTTTAAACCAAGCCTTAACTTAACTTAAGGTTATAATCTCAATCAGATCTTATTTATGGTGGTGTATTTATGGTTCCAATAATCCATGGAAATCACATGTTAAACAAAACAAGTCATTAATCCATGACATGTTAAGTCCAACATACACAATGTTAATTCAAAGAATATTCATCGAGCAGAAGCTCTCAATCACTTAATATACCTAAATTATAACTCACCCCAATGAGAGATTTACTCTGCCATTTGGGTGTTTAATAATCTGGTTATAATTATTGTGATTATAAATTAATAAGAGAAGAAAAATAAAGGGATAAGAAAAGAGTGGTACATCGATACACACACACGAACAATGATGATAATTAAAAACGAACTTTCGATTGAATGAGGAAGATAAAGAAGGTAAGGGGATTGAAATGAATTTAAACTATTTTAATAACATAAATATTAAAATACATAAGGTGGAAGTGAATAAGAGATATTGAATAAGAAACTTGCATTAAAACAGAATTACAAAAGAAAGGACTTACAAAATTACAAAAATGAAGAACACAAAAGTAAGTGAAAACAAAGAGAGGAGGAAAGTTATCTCAAGTAAAAAATTGAGTATGGAAGGTCCTTCCAAGCCTTTGGAAAATATTTCTTCGTGCCAATATGATCTCCTCTCTTCTTAAATGCCAACCCATCTCAAGGAGAGAAGGGGAGAGTATTTATAGCCCAAGGAGTGGACTGTTTGCATTCCCAATCTATCCCTCCACTTACATCGCCAATTTGGCTATTCAGAAAGCCGAATATTCAAATATCTCCTTGTTAAAAGTTCTAGAAAATAATGTTGTCTGACTACTCTAAAAATTTGGAGTCATTTGGACTTAAGGATCAAAAGTTATGGCCAGTTTATTAAAAAAAGTTAAACTGTCCATTTCAATCCAGTATTTTTGAAGTTCATAATGTGAAAGGGTTTATGAATATAAATATGCCTTCAAATACAAATGGTTTCTTCAACAAAGTCTTCCTCCTATATTGCCTCTTTTACACTGCAAAATATCAGCTCTATTTGATGCTTACATCATGAGATATGTCATGCATACTATACTGATTTTAATTCTCGTCCAGAATGGTGGGCTGGATTTAAAAGATTTATTTAGGCCCCTTGTACTTGCATTTGGGCCTTGCAATTTTTATACAAGATGTCATGTAGTGTCCCCCGAATTATGGTGGAGAGTTAATGTTTTTGGACTTCTGGATTGTGCTCAGTAAATCAATCTTCAAGGCTGGTCCAGTTTGTTCACAGATTCTTTGGTCTTTTTTGTGAGGACAATATAACCCTTCAAATGCCAGAAATGGATCATGGTACCTTCTAATGAAATGTTTTATATTGAATTTAGAATCCTACAAAACAATAACCACACAATTTGGATCAGTATAGTGACAGGTATTGTTAAAACATTAAACTGACTCAATTGGACTACTTCTAAAAATGCTCAAAAATTATACTTAATATTAAAACATTAATATTTCACACAAATTATGAACATTTCATATAAAACCAGTAAATGGGGAATATAATAAGTCATGAAAATATTAATAACATCAACTCCCCCACACTTAGCTTTGTGCATGTCCTCATGTGAAACAAATATAAAAACATGACAAAATCATTTTCACTCACCAACAAATATTAAAATTTTGTTTTCTCCAACCAGGGGAGGTTTAGACTATTTCACTCATCCATTTTGAAATCCAACACAAGTTGTTATAGAAAAAATGTTCCAAAACTAATTCATTTTTTCATGCTCAAATTTAGAAATGGAAAATGTGGACACTCAAAACTCACACCTCTCAAGATGAAAAAATTTATTTGTGGAGGTTCACTCTTTCACCAACCAAAAGTGAAAATCTTAGAGATTGAGAAGGGCTCTCAGCTTAAAATACCTATCCAAAGTGAACAAGAATCAAGAGGTATTTTTAATGGGGTTTTTCTGTGGCTATGGGACGGTAGGAATATATTGTCCAAGAGAGAGAATAAGAGGGTTAAAATACCAACATAGAAAAACAATGAACATTTTTTTGAAATAAAACATGGAAGGAAATGAAAACACATATTTACAAGGGAATGATTGTGTGAAGAAATACAAAATAGAGGAAGAAAATATGAAGGGGATGATAAGATGAAATATTTACAAACCACCAAACTTGTCCCAATGATATAAGAATATAATGCAAGTGTTCTTTTTTTCCTTTTTTTTCTTTGTTTTTTCGAAAGTTGACCTTGAGACAGATCTCACACTCATATCCCAACCCATGTTTGATCTTCTCATGAAACTAATTGTAATAGTTATAACAAGATCAAAGGTTGAGGAAGAGTGATTTTTGACCTACCCAAGACACAACCCATTTATTTCATTTTTTATTTGATTTTTTTTTTTGAATTTTGATTTTTTTGATTTTTTTTGAACAATTTTCAATATCATTTGTACAATACATTCCCAAATCCCACTGAATGATAACCTCCCCCCACACTAAAATGGATTCTTTCCCTCAATCATATGATAACACAATACAAAGTAAGGAAATGATACCCAAAAATGAAATCCATTCCCCCCCCACACTTAAATTTCAAAAACTTATGCAATGAAAATCCATGTTGATATTGGGTGGGATAAGGTATTGGGATTGTAATGTGGCTATCAAAGAAAATGTTTTCATAGGCTTGAAGGGGCTTTCAAAAGGAGGATTAATGTAAGGGTTATGAGAGGCTATTTGGCTATTGTGATTCTCATGTGGTTCAGAAAATGCCTCTATCAAATTAATGCACACTAAGGAAGGAAATTCAGCTCGAAGGTCCACAAACATAAGACTCACAAATGGGGGTGAAAACACACATTTTGAAAAGATGGTCATAGGTGGCCTTGGCATGAAAGGAAATTTTTGTTCTCACAGTTTGGGAAAATCATTTTCCAAATCAAAAATTGAGCATTCAAAATTTGTTAATTTTGACACAAAATTCTTTATCCAAATTCTGGATGAAAATGAAAAATTTTTGAGATGAAAACATGTCTGTTAACTCCCCAAAATGGTTGGACAAAATTTCAAAACTCGATGGTGAGTAAGCATGAATCTTTTTTTTTTTATTTTTTTAAGTGATTTTGTTTTTTGGTTTTTTTTAGTTTTAAGGTTTTTATAAAATAAACACCCACACAAGAAAGAGAAAAATAAAGGGTTTGATGAATATAGTGGTAAAAAAATGAAAGAGAGAGGAAGAAGAAGAAAGAGGTTGAGAAAGGAAGAGAGAGAGAGAGTTAAAGGGAAAGAGGTGCCCCCGGGTTTAGATTTGGTGGGTTGCCATCTCCATCTAGTGGTGGGTCGGCTAGAGAATTTGGAGATTCGGTGGAAGTCGAGTTGGTTCCAGGACAATGGGAAGTTACCTGAAAAATAAAATTCATTATTCATCTAATGAAAAATTAAAAAGAAATTGAAATTTCATAAAAGTAAAAGAAAACATGGGTTTCCACCCAAGAAGTACTGCGTTTATTTGTCTACAGCTGGACAATTGCAGTGGACCACCCATAGTCTGACGGTGGCCATCGTATTTTCTCATCTCCAGTGTGCTTATAGAAAAAAATTTTCTTTGGGAGGCCTGATGATTCATTGGATAATTTCTTCCCATCCTTGTTGGTGTGCTTGAAATTCAATGGGGTAGGAAAGAGAATATTTCTATCCTCACTTTGGTCTTCATCCTAAGGAATTATGTTATCCACAAAGTGATGGTTTTCTATGCATGGAAATTCAGAAAGATTGCTCAATTCTAATGGTTCATTTCTGTAAGGATCAGATAACACAGTACCGCAGTATGAGATCCCAATTGTTTTTGACTAATTTATTTCATCACTTACCGATGTAGAGTAATGAGGATCAGTGGAGTCATAATACTTAATAAAATTTTCAATATCCTATATTTCAATATTGTTCGCCAAAGAATTTTCAATTTCAACCTCACCAGTGATCACTTTATTAATTAGGGAACAAATGTCACAAACATCACTACCATCAGGACAATATAAACACATTGGTTCAGGGTTCACTTCACATATAACAGAATTTTCAGAATCATGGATAGGAAAGGATGAATGTGGGATAATCTGATCTAAATCAACAAATGAGCATTCTAGTTCATTTTCCTCATTACCATCCATGTTGGAGCATTGGAGTTCAGAGGTGAGATGAGATTCCAAAGAGTTTTCAAGATCCTTTAGATCAATGGAGTTTTCATTTGTAATGTCAACATCAATTTCACCATTAATCACTTGGTTAATGAGGATGAAATATTCACAAACTCCTCTATTAGTAGAACAGGAAGAACATGATGGATTAGGATTCAACACACTCTCAGAGGGAGTTTCAGAAACATGGATAGAGAATAAAAATTGATTCTCTAATGTGTATCACATGGATTGAAAAATATTGAACCTGACCATTTGGTCGCCAAATTCCATGGATAAGATGCCAGTGTGGACATCAATTTTGGTTTTAGATGTCATAAGGAATGGTCTTCCTAGAATTAGGGGAGATAGAGAAGAGTTTGTCTCACCTTCCATGTCAAGGACATAGAAATCAGCTGGGAAGATAAGATCATTTACTCGAACAAGGACATCCTCAATTATTCCCTCAGGACTGGATGTGCTTCGATTGGCTAACTGAATGAAAACACCCGTTGGGTGAAAGGGACATAGACCAAGGTTGGAGAAGATAGATTTGGGAATGACATTAATTAAGGCTCCTAGGTCTATGAGTGCATCATCAAAGTTGGAACTTCCAATTTGGCATGGGACTGTAAAGGTCCCTGGATCTTTGCTCTTTATGGGAATAGACTATTGGGTGGAAACATTTTCAAAGGTCCTAAGTTTCCTCTTGTGGTTGCACAATTCCTTGAGAAACTTGGCATACTTAGGAATTTGTTTTATGGCATCTAAGAGGGGAATGTTGAATTCAACATGTCTAAACATGTCAAGCATTTCAGGATCAGGTTCAAAGGACTTCCTTGGTTTAGAAATGGCTTGAGGAAAAGGAATTGGATTCCTAAGTGGAATGGAAGGTGGTGATGTAATGGATTCAGATTCCTTTTCAATTTTCTTTTTCTTTTCATTTTCTAGGTCAACATTTAAAGGAGGGTTTGATGATTTATCTTGTGGCATAGCAAGTTTCTTTCCTGATCTAAGTTCAATTGCACTTACATTACCCTTGGGGTTGGGTAATGGTTGAGCTGGGAGTTGGGAAGAATTTGATTGTTGTTGCTGGCTCAGGTGGGATGCAAGTTGACCTATTTGAGTTTCAATGTTTTTAAGGCTAGAACGGGTGAAGGAGGAAAGATCTTCCACTTCACTTTCCCATGGTTGCTTGGAAGAAGAGGCTTGTCCCGGATTGGGATTACCTTGATTTTGGTTCTTGGGAAAGCGATTGTATTGGTTTTGGAATTGGGAAGGCTCACTAGGATAATGGAATCCAGGAGGAGGAATATGAGGATTGATCCTTTGAGGTTGAGGGACAAAAGGGTAAGGTTGTTGAAAGTTACCAACACCTTGACTGTATTGAAACTGGTTTGGGTTTTGAGGAGGGAATTGAGGGGTATGAGAAATGGGATTACCATACCTAAGGCCTTGGTTATAGGAAGAAGAGAAAGGCTCGGAGTGAGGTTGGTTGAAGTTTCTAACAAAATGACCTGATAGTTGAGGATTGGGGTTCCGCTGAGCATATGCTACATTGAGCTCCATTGGTCCAGATGAATCGGATTGACACTCTTGAAGTTGTGTACAAGTGTCAGTTGGATGAGATGGGGAGCTACAGATTCCAAAATTCTTGATAGGTCTTGGGAATAGTGACTATGGAGAAGATGAGGTTGGGGCTTTGGTAGCCACCGCTAGTTTCCGCACAAGACTTGTAAGTTCACTCATCCACTCAGTCATCCTGTTAGGCTCTATGGATTGATTATCATGGGCTTGTTTGACTTGAGCATGTGCTCGAGTATGGAATTGTTGTGTGTTTTCAGCCATGTTACTTATGAGATCTCTTACTGCTGCAGGAGTTTTATCAACAAGAGCACCGCCACTTGCGGCATCAATGAGGGTTCTCTCCATAGCCAATAACCCCTCATAGAAGTATTGGATCAAGAGTTGGTCAGGAATTTGGTGGTGGTTTGGGCATGTTGCAACAATCTTTTTGAACCTCTCCCAGTACTCATGGAGTGATTCAATTGGGAATTGACGGATACCACTTATTTCCTTTCGGATGGAAGCGGTACGAGAATCAGGACAGAATTTTTCTAGAAAGAGACGCTTCATGTCATTCCATGTAGTTATGGAACCAGGAGGGAGGTAGTAGAGACATGACTTGGCAGAGTCAGCTAGGGAGAAAGGGAATGCTCAGAGTTTTATTTGTTATTCAGAAACCCCTTGAGGCTTCATGGTAGAGCATACTACTTCGAACTCTTTAAGGTGAAGATGTGGATCCTCACTGGCTAGCCCGCGAAAATGAGGGAGAAGATGAATCAAACTCGATTTGAGTTCGAAGTCAGATTCAATGTTTGGATATTGAATACCATGAGATTGGTAATTCATATTAGGGGCAGTGAGTTCTTTTAGGGTTTGTTCCTTGGGATTGGCCATTTCAATTTCAACTAGTTGGATGAGGACTAGTTCTTGAATTATTTGAGTATCTCTTATGTTCCTCCTAAGTTGGCGTAGTGTTCGCTCAATTTCAGGGTCAAACAAATCCGAGGGATTGTTTGGAAGGCTACAGGGCATTCAGAGAGATTTTGGAAGAAAGAGGAAGATGGGTTTTGCTTTTTATTTTTTCAGTTTATGATTTTTATGAGAAGACGGGTTTTTCTTTGTGATTTTTTTTCAATTTTTTTTTTAAAATTTTTTTTTTTTTTGGTTTTTTTGAAAATAACTAGAAACGAATGACTACTTAAACCACCATCCCTGGAAACAGAGCCATTTGAAACACACGTCCGATTGTTGCCTATCGACGGGTCAAAGTTCCGGTGCTCTGCTAATGTGTATAGCAGCACTCGGGTCGAATCCTCAGCGATGATACTTTGTAATAGTCGTTTGTTTTTATTTAATTTTATTTTGATTGGGGGGTTTTTTTGCAGAGCTTATGAAATAATTTATGGATGATGTTTGATTTAACAAATTTATGAAGATTTGGGTGAGATCATCATTATGTTAGTTAATCTTGTGATATCGTTGAGCTTTGCTTTATATTGCATTTAAATTAACACCCATGTCACAAGATGATGTTGATTAGAATTCCTAAGTGTTAAGGCTTTAGACCAAGCCTTAACTTAACATAAGGTTAGAATATCAATCAGATATTATTTATGGTGGTGTATTTATGGTTCCAATAATCCATGGAAACCACATGTTAAACAAAACAAGTCATTAATCCATGACATGTTAAGTCCAACATACACAATGTTAATTCAAAGAATATTCATCAAGCAGAAGCTCTCAATCACTTAACATACCTAAATTATAACTCACCCCAATGAGAGATTTACTCATCCATTTTGGTGTTTAATAATCTGGTTATAATTATTATGATTATAAATTAATAAGAGAAGAAAAAGAAACGGATAAGAAAAGAGTGGTACGTCGACACACACACACGAACAATGATGATAATTAAAAATGAACTTTCGATTGAATGAGGAAGATAAATAAGGGAAGGGGATTGAACTGAATTTAAACTATTTTAATAACATAAATATTAAACTACAGAAGGTGTAAGAGAATAAGAAATATTGAATAAGAAACTTGCATTAAAACAGAATTACAAAAGAAATGACTTACAAAATTACAAAAATGAAGATCACAAAAGTAAGTGAAAACAAAGAGAGGAGGAAAGGTCTCTCAAGTAAAAACTTGAGTATGGATGGTCCTCCCAAGCCTTTGGAAAAGCTTTGGTCATGCCAATATGATCTACTCTCTTCTGAAATTCCAACCCCTCTCAAGGAGAGAAGGGGAGAGTATTTATAGCCCAAGGAGTGGACTATTTGCATTCCCAATCTGTCCCTCCACTTGAATCGCCAATTTGGCTATACAGAAAGCCGAATCGTCAACTATCTCCTTCTTCAACGTTGTAGACAATAATGTTTTCCGACTACTCTAAAAATTTGAAGTCATTTGGACTTAGGGATAAAAAGTTATGACCGGTTTATTAAACAAAGTTAAACTGTCCATTTCAATCCAGTCTTTTTGAAGTTCATAATGTGAAAGGGTTTATGAATATGAATATGCCTTCAAATCCGAATGTTTTCTTAAAAAACATCGGCCGCCTATATCTCCAATTTCACACTGAAAAATTTCAGCTCTATTTGATGCTTAAATCATGAGATATGTCATGCATACTATACTGATTTTAATTCTCGGCCAGAATGGTGGGCTGGACTTAAAAGCTTTATTTGGGCCCATTGTACTTGGATTTGGGCCTTGAAATTTTTATCCAAGATGACATGTAATGTCCCCAGAATTATGGTGGAGAGTTAATGTTTTTGGACTTCTGGATTGAGCCCAGTAAATCAATCTTCAAGGCTGGTCCAGTTTGTTCACAGATTCTTTGGTCTTGTTTGTGAGGACAATATGGCCCTTCAAATGGCAGAATTGGCTCATGGTACCTTCTAATGAAATGTTTTATATTGAATGGAGAATTATAAAAAACAATAACCACATAATGTGGATCAGTATAGTGACAGTTATTATTAAAACATTAAACTGACTCAATTGGACTACTTCTAAAAATGCTCAAAAATTATACTTAATATTAAAACATTAATATTTCACACAAATTATGCACATTTCATATAAAATCAGTAAAGGGGGAATATAATAAGTCATGAAAATATTAATAACATCAAATCCCCCACACTTAGCTTTGTGCATGTCCTCATGTGCAACAAATATAAAAACATGACAAAATCATTTTCACTCACCAACAAATATTAAAATTTTGTTTTCTCCAATCAGGGGAGGTTTAGACTATTTCACTCATCCATTTTGAAATCCACCACAAGTTGTTACAGAAAACAATTTTCCAAAACTAATTCATTTTTCCATTCTCAAATTTAGAAATGGAAAATGTGGACACTCAAAACTCACACCTCTCAAGATGAAAAAATTTATTTGTGGAGGTTCACTTTTTCACTAACCAAAAGTGAAAATCTTATAGTTTGAAAAGAGATCTCAGCTTAAAATACCTATCCAAAGTGAACAAGAATCAAGAGGTCTTTTTAATGGGGTTTTTCTGTGGCTATGGGACGGTTGGAATATAATGTCCAAGAGAGAGAATAAGAGGGTTAAAATACCAACATAGAAAAACAATGAACATTTTTTTGAAATAAAACATGGAAGGAAATGAAAACACATATTTTAAAGGGAATGATTGTGTGAAGAAAGACACAATAGAGGAAGAAAATATGAAGGGGATGAGAAGATGAAATATTTACAAACCACCAAAATTCTCCCAATGATTTAAGAATATAACGCAAGTGTTCTTTTTTTCCTTTTTTTTCTTTGTTTTTTCGAAAGTTGACCTTGAGACAGATCTCACACTCATATCCCAACCCATGTTTGATCTCCTCACGACACTAATTATAATAGTTATAATAAGATCAAAGGTTGAGGAAGAGTGATTTTTGACCTACCCAAGACACAGCCCATTTGTTTCATTTTTTTTATTTGATTTCTTTTTGAATTTTGTTTTTTTTTATTTTTTTTGAACAATTTTCAATATCATTTGTACAATACATTCCCAAATCCCACTGAATGATAACCTCACCCACACTAAAATGGAAGCTTTCCCTCAAGCATATGATAACACACTAGAAAGTAAGGAAATGATACCCAAAAATGAAATCCATTCCCCCCCCCACACTTAAATTTCAAAAACTTATGCAATGAAAATCCATGTTGATATTGGGTGGGATAAGGTATTGGGCTTGTAATGTGGCTATCAAAGAAAAGGTTTTCATAGGCTTGAAGGGTCTTTCAAAAGGAGGATTAATGTAAGGGTTATGGGAGGCTATTTGGATATTGTGATTCTCATGTGGTTCAGAAAATTCCTCTATCATATTAATGCACACTAAGGCAGGAAATTCAGCTCGAAGGTCCACAAACATAAGACTCACAAATGGGGGCGAAAACACACATTTTGAAAAGATGGTCATAGGTGGCCGTGGAATGAAAGAAAATTTTTGTTCTCATGGTTTGGGAAAATAATTTTCCAAATCAAAAATTGAGCATTCAAAATTTGTTAATTTTGACACAAAATTCTTTATCCAAATTCATGATGAAAATACAAAATTTTTTAGATGAAAACATGTCTGTTAACTCCCCAAAATGGTTGGACAAAATTTCAAAACTCGATGGTGAGTAAGCATGAATCATTTTTTTATTTTTTAAGTGATTGTGTTTTTTGGTTTTTTTAGTTTTTAAGGTTTTTATAAAATACACACCCACAAAAGAAAGAGAAAAATAAAGGGTTTGATGAATATAGTGGTAAAAAATGAAAGAGAGAGGAAGAAGAAGAAAGAGGTTGAGAAAGGAAGGGAGAGAGAGAGAGAGTTAAAGGGAAAGAGGTGCCCCCTGTTTTAGATTTGGTGGGTTGCCATCTCCATCTAGTGGTGGGTCGGCTAGAGAATTTGGAGATTCGGTGGAAGTCGAGGTGGTTCCAGGAAAGTGGGAAGTTACCTGAAAAATAAAATTCATTATTCATCTAATGAAAAACTAAAAATAAATTGAAATTTTATAAAAGTAAAAGAAAACATGGGTTGCCTCCCAAGAAGCACTGTGTTTATTTGTCTACAGATGGACAATTACAGTGGACTACCCATAGTCTGATGGTGGCCATCGTATTTTCTCAACTCCAGTGTGCTTCCAGAAAAACTTTTTCTTTGGGAGGCCTGATGATTCATTGGATAATTTCTTCCCATCCTTGTTGGTGTGCTTGAAATTCAATGGGGTTAGAAAGAGAATATTTCTATCCTCACTTTGGTCTTCATCCTGATGAATGATGTTATCCACAAAGTGCTGGTTTTCTATGCATGGAAATTCAGAAAGATGGCTCAATTATAATGGTTCATTTTTGTAAGGATCAGATAACAGAGTACCACAGTATGAGATCCCAATTGTTTTTGACTCATTTATTTCATCACTTACCGATGTAGAGTAATTAGGATCAGTGGAGTCATAATACTTAATAAAATTTTCAATATCCTTTATTTCAATATTGTTCGCCAAAGAATTGTCAATTTCAACCTCACCAGTGATCACTTTATTAATTAGGGAAAATATGTCACAAACATCACTACCATCACGACAATATAAACACATTGGTTCAGGGTTTACTTCACATATAACAGAATATTCAGAATCATGGATAGTAAAGGATGAATGTGGGATAATCTGATATAAATAAAAAATGAGCATTCTAGTTCATTTTCCTCATTACCATCCATGTTGGAGAATTGGAGTTTAGAGGTGAGATGAGATTCCAAAAGTTTTCAAGATCCTTTAGATCAATGGAGTTTGCATTTGTAATGTCAACATCAATTTCACCATTAATCACTTGGTTAATGAGGATGCAATATTCACAAACTCCTCTATTAGTAGAACAGGAAGAACAAGATGGATTAGGATTCAACACACTCTCAGAGGGAGTTTCAGAAACATGGATAGAGAATGCAGATTGATTCTCTAATGGGTATCACATGGATTGAAAAATTTTGAACCTGACCATTTGGTTGCCAAATTCCATGGATAAGATGCCAGCATGGACATCAATTTTGGTTTTAGATGTCATAAGGAATGGTCTTCCTAGAATTAGGGGATATAGAGAATAGTTTGTCTCACCTTCCATGTCAAGGACATAGAAATCAGCTGGGAAGATAAGATGATTTACTCGAACAAGGACATCCTCAATTATTCCCTCAGGACTGGCTATACTTCGATTGGCTAACTGAATGACAACACCCGTTGGGTGCAAGGGACATAGACCAAGGTTGGAGAAGATAGATTTGGGCATGACATTAATTGAGGCTCCTAGGTCTATGAGAGCATCATCAAAGTTGGAACTTCCAATTTGGCATGGGACTGTAAAGGACCCTGTATCTTTGAACTTTATGGGAATAGACTGTTGGGTGGAAACATTTTCAAAGGTCCTATGTTGCCTCTTGTGGGTGCACAATTCCTTGAGAAACTTGGCATACTTAGGAATTTGTTTTATGGCATCTAAGAGGAGAATGTTGACTTCAACACGTCTAAACATGTCAAGCATTTCAGGATCAGGTTCAAAGGACTTCCTTGGTTTAGAAACGGCTTGAGGAAAAGGAATTGGATTCCTAAGTGGATTGGAAGGAGGTGATGGAATGGATTCAGATTCCTTTTCAATTTTCTTTTTTTTTTTCATTTTCTAGGTCAACATTTAAAAAAGGGTTTGAGGATTTATCTTGAGGCATAGCAAGTTGCTTTCCTGATCTAAGTGCAATTGCACTTACATTACCCTTGGGGTTGGGTAATGGTTGAGTTGGGAGTTGGGAAGAATTTGATTTTTGTTGCCAGCTCAGGTGGGATACAAGTTGACCTATTTGAGTTTCAATGTTTTTAAGGCTAGAACGGGTGAATGAGGCAAGATCTTCCACTGCACTTTCCCATGGTTGCTTGGAAGAAGTGGCTTGTCCCGGATTGGGATTACCTTGATTTTGGTTCTTGGGAAAGCGATTGTATTGGTTTTGGAATTGGGAAGGCTCGCTAGGATAATGGAATCCAGGAGGAGGAATATGAGGATTGATCCTTTTAGGTTGAGGGACAAAAGGGTAAGGTGGTTGGAAGTTACCAACACCTTGACTGTATAGAAACTGGTTTGGGTTTTGAGGAGGGAATCGAGGGGGATGAGAAATGGGATTACCATACCTAAGGACTTGGTTATAGGAAGAAGAGAAAGGCTCAGAGTGAGGTTGGTTGAAGTTTCTAACAAACTGACATGATAGTTGAGGATTGGGGTTCCGCTGAGCATATGCTACATTGAGCTCCATTGGTCCAGATGAATCGGATTGACACTCTTGAAGTTGTGTACAAGTGTCAGTTGGATGAGTTGGGGAGCTACAGATTCCACAATTCTTGATAGGTCCAGGGAATAGTGACTGTGGAGAAGATGAGGTTGGGGCTTTGGTAGCCACCGCTAGTTGACGCACAAGACCTGTAAGTTCACTCATCCACTCAGTCATCTTGTTTGGCTCTATGGATTGATTATCTTAGGCTTGTTTGACTTGAGCATGTGCTCGAGTATGGAATTGTTGTGTGTTTGCAGCCATGTTACTTATGAGATCTCTTGCTGCTTCAGGAGTTTTATCAACAAGAGCACCACCACTTGCGGCATCAATGAGGGTTCTCTCCATAGCCAATAACCCCTCATAGAAGTATTGGATCAAGAGTTGGTCAGGAATTAGGTGGTGTGGGCATATTGCAACAAGATTTTTGAACCTCTCCCAGTACTCATGGAGTGATTCACTTGGGAATTGACGGATACCACTTATTTCCTTTCGGATGGAAGCGGTACGAGAAGCAGGAAAGAATTTTTCTAGAAAGAGACGCTTCATGTCATTCCATGTAGTTATGGAACCAAAAGGGAGGTAGTAGAGCCATGAATAGGCAGAGTCAGCTAGGGAGAAAGGGAATGCTCGGAGTTTGATTTGTTCTTCAGAAACCCCTTGAGGCTTCATGGTAGAGCATACTACTTGGAACTCTTTAAGGTGAAGATGTGGATCATCACCGGCTAGCCCGTGACAATGAGGGAGAAGATGAATCAAACCCGATTTGAGTTCGAAGTCAGCTTCAATGTTTGGATATTGAATACCAAGAGGTTGGTAATTCAAATCAGGGGTAGCGAGTTCTTTTAGGGTTTGTTCCCTGTGATTGGCCATTTCAATTTCAACTGGTTGGATGAGGACTGGTTCTTGAATTATTTGACTATCTCTTATGTTCCTCCTAAGTTGGCAAAGTGTTCGATCAATTTCAGGGTGAAACAAATCCGAGGGATTGTTTGGAAGGATATGGGTCATTCAGAGAGATTTTGTAAGAAAGAGGAGGATGGGTTTTTCTTTGTGATTTTTTTTCAATTTTTTTTTTAAATTTTTTTTTTTTGGTTTTTTTGACAATAACCAGAAACGAATGACTACTTAAAGCACCATCCTCGGCAACAGATCCATTTGAAACGCACAGACAATTTTCGCCTATCGACCGGTCAAAGTTCCGGTGCTCTGCTAATGTGTATAGCAGCACTCGGGTCGAATCCTACGTGATGATACTTTGGAATAATCGTTTGTTTTTAGTTAATTGTATTTTGATTGGGGGGTTTGTTTGCAGAGCTTATGAAATAATTTATGGATGATGTTTTATTTAACAAATTGATGAAGATTGGGGTGAGTTTATCATTAGTTTAGTTAAGCTTGTGATATCCTTGAGCTTTGATTTATATTGCATTTAAATTAATGCCCATGTCACAAGATGATGTTGATTAGAATTCCTAAGTGTTAAGGCTTTAAACCAAGCCTTAACTTAACTTAAGGTTATAATCTCAATAAGATATTATTTATGGTGGTGTATTTATGGTTCCAATATTCCATGGAAACCACATGTTAAACAAAACAAGTCATTAATCCATGACATGTTAAGTCCAACATACACAATGTTAATTCAATGAATATTCATCGAGCAGAAGCTCTCAATCACTTAACATACCTTAATTATAACTCACCCCAATGAGAGATTTACTCAGCCATTTGGGTGTTTAATAATCTGGTTATAATTATTATGATTATAAATTAATAAGATAATAAAAAGAAAGGGATAAGAAAAGAGTGGTACGTCGACACACACACACGAACAATGATGATAATTAAAAACGAACTTTCGATTGAATGAGGAAGATAAAGAAGGGAAGGGGATTGAACTGAATTTAAACTATTTTAATAACATAAATATTAAACTACAGAAGGTGGAAGATAATAAGAGATATTGAATAAGAAACCTGCATTAAAACAAAATTACAAAAGAAAGGACTTACAAAATTACAAAAATGAAGAACACAAAAGTAAGTGAAAACAAAGAGAGGAGGAAAGGTCTATCAAGTAAAAACTTGAGTATGTAAGGTCCTCCCAAGACTTTGGAAAAGATTTGATCGTGCCAATATAATCTCCCCTCTTCTGAAATTCCAACCCCTCTCAAGGAGAGAAGGGGAGAGTATTTATAGCCCAAGGAGTGGACTGTTTTCATTCCCAATCTGTCCCTCCACTTGCATCGCCAATTTGGCTATTCCGAAAGCTGAATATTCAAATATCTCCTTCTTCAAAAATGTAGAAAATAATGTTGGTCGACTACTCTAAAAATTTGGAGTCATTTGGACTTAAGGATCAAAAGTTATGGCTGGTTGATTAAACAAAATTAAACTGTCCATTTCAATCCTGTCTTTTTGAAGTTCATAATGTGAAAGGGTTTATGAATATGAATATGCCTTCAAATCCGAATGGTTTCTTCAACAACGTCTTCCGCCTATATCTACTATTTCACACTGCAAAATCTCAGCTCTATTGGATGCTTAAATCATGAGATATGTCATGCATACTATACTAATTTTAATTCTCGACCAGAATGGTGGGTTGGACTTAAAAGCTTTATTGGGGCCCCTTGTACTTGGATTTGAGCCTTGAAATTTTTATCCAAGATTACATGTAGTGCCCCCGAATTATGGAGGAGAGTTAATGTTTTTGGACTTCTGGATTGAGCCCAGTAAATCAATCTTCAAGGCTGGTCTTGTTTGTTCACAGATTCTTTGGTCTTGTTTTTTAGGACAATATGACCCTTCAAATGGTAGAATTGACTCATGGTACCTTCTAATGAAATGTTTTATATTGAAAGAAGAATCCAAAAAAACAATAACCACACAATTTGGATCAGTATAGTGATAGTTATTATTAAAACATTAAACTGACTCAATTGGAATACTTCTAAATATGCTCAAAAATTATACTTAATATTAAAACATTAATATTTCACACAAATTATGCACATTTCATATAAAATCAGTAAAAGGAGAATATAATAAGTCATGAAAATATTAATAACATCAGGGAGATTCTGAATTAGTCATCGAACATATTAACGATGACTACATCATTAGAAATTCAGAACTCATGCCCATGATGGAGTGTGCTTTTTAGTTGATGGCTTGGTTCCCTTCATATCCAAAATGGTTCATGTCCCATGATTGTAGAATGTTTATGAAGATTCCTTGTCTATTTTAGTCTCATATCTCACATAACCCAAATATGATGATATAGTCATTAGTGTGGTGCATCAAAGGGTCATCACCCCAACCATTGCAAATGATTATGACATACAATAGAAGAACCCACTAGTTTCTAGCTCTTATGCTCTAGGACCCATAGGTTCCCCTATAGTAGAGGAAACACCTGATTTGGAAACAACATTAGTTGAGTATATCTAGTGTGACATTCTACCACTGGACCATGGTGGGTGTAATAGAATCCCTTGGTGTGAAGTGTTGTTCACCCTCTAGAGTGGTCCTAAACTTAAGAAAACTCTCTACATACTTGGGTTTGATGGAATTATCCTATATTACATCCAAGTAGATAAGATTACTTAGGTTATTTAGGAATTACATGTTGAGTAATGTTTTCCCATTAGGTGATATTGATAGTGTCCAACCATATTTGGAGATTGGGATACATTTGGACCCATATAGTCCATGATTACATCGATTTCTACAAGAGGTTTCATGCATGTTAGATCCATGCAAAATATGTTTATAGACATGTCGAGATCCTCCAAAACACATGAACACTTAGACCTTTTTATTTTGGTGACTTGATGTTGTGGGTCCATATTGACTAGTGATAGCTCGCCATTGTAGGTTCATTCTGACCGTGATAGACTTATTCTCCAAGCAAGCGAAGTATTTTTACTCAAGGAAGTTAATAATCAATCCATGGACAAGTTCAAGAGCTCCCACATCATCCATATATTTGGAGTTATTCATGATATTACCATAGAAAATGGTATCAACTTTTGGGATGATAATCTTAATAAGTTGTTTTCCAAGTACAACATCTGGTCAAACCATACATCCCCAATACCATGCGTAGGAAAATAGACAGATTGAGGCATTCAATAAGAACCTCTCTAACATTATGTAGAAAATGGTGGGCCATAATTAGAATATTTGGCCAAATAAGATCCCCAATTCCCTATGGTCTTATCATACGATGGCTCATAACTCCACCCAGGTGACCTCATATTCCCTATTGTATGGAACAAAGGCGATCCTACACATCAAGGTGTAGTCGCTGTCACTCTGAATAACTGTCTACAACCAGAAGACACTTGAAATAATTTCAGATGTCTGTCTAGCTAAGTGGGAATCCCTTGAAGAGAATAGACTCCATTCCTGGAATAATCTAGAGAGGCACCATAATAAGACACGGAGAGAGTTCAATAAGAAGGTTTGCCTCTGATCCTTTCTCCAAGGTGACACGGTAATGAATCTCAGAATGTCAATGATAGGTAGAAAGGAGTTTCAAAAGTTGGATCCCAAGAGGTAAGTTCCTTAAATTAGTCATAAGTTCTATTCTAATGGAGTATACTCTTTGATCACTATCGAAAAAGAGCATATCACACCTCCCACCAATTCCAATTTTCTCAAGCCATACTTGGACCGAGGATATCCATTCATATGAACTATATGACCTTAAACTAGGATTCCAAGTCCAACCATCAAGACTTTAAACCATGTGAGGGTTCCCCTTAGGAATGTTTTTTGTGGAATTGGACCTACTTAGATCTCCATTAACTTTTTGTTTTTCACCTCGCCACACTAAACATATAAATTTGGGATATTCATCCTTGGTACAAACTCTATGACCTTTAAGTACCCATTGGTACAAACTCTAGAACCTTAAACTAAGATACCATGGTCCAAGCATTAATACCTTAAAATAATATCCTCCCTATGGTCCATGAAACATGATTTTAAACTATTTGTTATAGGTCCAAGAATTATGAACTTAGACTATTTGAATCCCCTATAGTCTAAGTTGTTTTAATTTAAACTAAAAATCATGAAGTCCTTAACACATGATGTTAAATTATGGTCTTATCCCATATTAAACTTGGATGCCTCTTAAATATTAAATAATAGTTCGTTTTCACCACATATTAAACTAGTATGTGTCATATAATATGTATGGGATTGTAATGCACCCCATATAAAATTGGGATGACTCATAAAATAAGTTTGGGATAGTCAAAAAACCCTACCCCATGCCCTAAACATGGGTTTCCCTACGAAAAACCTGGAATGCCTCAATTCCATCACCAAAGAGGTTTACCCCCATCAGTGTTGGTATTCTACCATTCCATGTTCTATAACTATGTGTGGAATGATTCCCATCCTCATGGGATATGTTGTGATGCCTAGAATTTCTATCTCTGGGCCCAACCAAATACTTATCACCTCTTCACACCTTGCCTCATTCAGAGTCCCAACATCACAACCTTAAAATTTGTTTGGTTCATATCAAAGCGTGCGTGGTGTAATTGATCCAACTTAGATCTTTTCATGTTGGGTTTTACCTCTTCCATTCCACAAATACACCCTTGAGACCAATATCATCTTAGTCCAAGAATCATGATGTTAAACTTTTCCACCATTTTCCTCATCCAAGCATTATGACCTTAAACTATGTTCCATTTTCTTCCTAGTACTTATGTGGTACCTGATCCTCCTTTGTCTCTATTCGCATTATGTTTTACTTATTTTTTTCCACACATATAACCTTGAATTTTTTTTACCCACTATAGTCCTAGAATCATGACTTTAAACTGATTTCCCGTAGTCCAAGAAACTTGACATTAAACCTTTTTCCTTGGTCTAGACTGTAAAACCTTAATCTATGTAGAACTAGCCTCAAGATAATTTCATGTGGTACAAGGGCTCCTTGGATCCATTAACATTGGGTTTTAAATCATTCAAAACAAAAACATCCTCAAATTCCCCTCCCAATGGCCCAAAAATTAAAACCATAAAATATTTGTCCCCATCTAAGCACTATGATGTAAAAATGTGTGCATTCGCCCCTCTTTAGCATGGATATATTTATACCTATTGTTCCAATGGACTAATGCATCTACTTAAACCTTCCAAAACTATGTGTGGATTGATTCCCATCCTTTTAGGATATACAATGTCACCTAAACATTCCATCTTTGGGCCCAACCACAGATTATCCGCAAAACCCTCTATTGCTTGAGGTGTTATTCTACCAAAATTACCACACAGGCCTCCTTTATAGGTATAAGACCATCCTATTTACCTTGAACCATCAATGTGCCAAGATTCACTCATAGCATAATATAAGGAAGAAAAGAATAAAAATCTTAACATATAAACCCCACCAATGTCCTCAGTGAATGATGTTAACCTACAACATTACTCTACAGATAATCAGGATGCATCATATTATATTATGAGAGGGGATTTCAATAAATAACTTACACAAAATTGGGATGCCTCATATCCTAGCATGAGAAGAATCAGTATACTTGCTCAAGAGGGTAGTCCCTGCCGACTTCGATCTTCTACCATGACACATTTTCGAACTATATATGGATTGATTCCCATCCTTTTGGGATACGTAGTGATGCTCAGATATCATGTCATGGGACCAATCCTTCTGTTGACTTGTTATGGGATTCTATCTCCCCCAATGACATGATGTTGACCCGGGATACATTTTTTTGATCTTTATGTAGAATTGGGACCTTTTGAACCTCTATTCATGTCAAATTATCACTCTTCCATGCCACATAATCCTCCTTGGGACACCAATGCCCCTAAAATCTGAGATATATGAGTCTAAACTAATAGTATACCTCGTATGAGTTTTACGAATTTAAACTACCAAGATCAGTGTCCTCACAAAATGATGTTAAAACACATATTTATCCCATTTAAACCCATTATGCCTCATACAAAGAGCATGGGATGTCAGAAAATACCCCACACAAAATTGGGATGCCTCATATAAAAAGTATGAGATGATTCACACCTTACCCCATTTTAAACTGGGATGCCCCATATTGGGATATGATATGATATCCTAACCATCAACTTCTGTCTTCTACCATGATTTATCTCTATCACTCTTCACATTCCCTTATTTGAATTACCATTATTATCTCAATATGAACAGGATATATAATGGAAATAGTGTCTTTCCACAATGGCTCACCCACCTTCCTTGGCTCACAAATCGAAGGATATTTAAGAAGAAAATAGCAGAACTCATGTTTTTAACTTGGTCAACATTCGATCATATATTTTTTCCCAACATCTTCAAATGATGTGGGTACATAACTTGTGTTTCAAACATGGTGAACCATTGTTCCCCATCCATTGATTGTGATCTTCTTACACTATCCTATTCTTGGAATTCATAATCACCCTCATGGGATTCACCATCCACTTCCTCCCCTCGCTGTATTATCCCTTACAAGTAGTGGTAACCTCATACCGATCCTTGATTCTATCAATAAGCATGTCTCACACAGTCTTAGGAGTCGATAGGGGGTTTCTCCTCAATCAAGGTTGAGACACATGAGAACTCTATGGTCCAAACTCTATGACCTTAAACTAAGAGCCTATTTCCAAGAATCATGAATCTAGATTGAGTGAATGTCTCCTCAATAATGTGTTGTGTAGCATTGGGACCACCTTGGACCTCGATTCACTTTAGTTTTCTCACTCTATTGTTCTTTACATATCAATTTGAGATGGCCCTATTTTAATAATTATGACTATAAAATATGTTCCATTTGTATTAACTTTTATGAATTTAAACTAAAATCCATTATACAAGCATTATAACATTAAACAGTGTGCATGTTATCTTAGAAAAATTTTGTGTGGTATCGAGTGGCCTCCTAGGCCTCTCAATTCATGTCTGGTTATATTCCTTCAATGTCATGCATATTATTTTGAGATACACCACCCCTATTGGTCCAATAATTATGGCCTCAAAACTATTCACCTTGGTCCGAACAACATGACCTTAAACTGATGGAAACTTTCCCCTTACATTTTTTATGGCACCTAATCCTTCTCTTCCCTCAATTCATATCGGGTTACTACTCATTCATGTCGCATAAAACACTTTAGGGTGCCCTATGGTCTAAACTTTATGACCTTAAAATAGGATCCCAAGTCTAAGAATCATGACTCTAAACTAAGTACAAGCCCCATGTGAATGTGTTGTGCGGTGTCAGGCCCTCTATGGTTTAATTCATGTTGGGTTTTCATTTTATCATGCTACACATACCCCTTTTTGGATACTCCCACTATGGTCTTATATCTATGACCATAAACTAGAATTCATTAGTCCAGGACATCATGAAGTTAAAAACTATGTGATACTCGACCGAGATTCTTTTTCTTATTGAAGGGTATTTTAACCTCCCCTTGCAATATAGGCCTCTATAGGGAGAACTCCTGTTGTGCTACCCTTCTGCGCCTCTGGCCACTTTGGATGGGCTAGTCCATTCACGCTAGTTCATGCATCCCAATCACATGATGTAAAACTATAACGTTACACCATGAAATGGATATGATATTCCCTTATGACCTGACATGAATAAGGAATGATGGGAAACCCACTGCATAAGCCCCACACACCAAGTCCCGATCACATGACATTAAACTGTGTAATACATCATCCTCACCACGTGAAGTTAAACTATGTGTTTATCATACCCATTGCATGACATAAAACAACACAACATCTTATGCCCTTTTCTAAGAATCCCTTTCCTCCAATGTCAATCACTTACCAAATCATTCATGTTCTTTGATTATCACTCAACATCTGAGATAACTCCCCACTAGAATATTAATTTTACCTTTGTTCATATCGATACTCCTACCCAATGTTCTTCAAGTCATAGTGATGTAATTCCAGGAGTATGGAAATCCATTAAAACATTCTATAACTTCATCTCCACAGTTTTTGTGTCCCTTTATCTAGATCCTTATATTCTTTCACATTCAAAAATTCCCCCTAATGGTAATGGTGTCTGACCAAAATGAATCACCTACCATCCTGGGCCAATGCCCTGGAATACTTTGGATGGCATTATGAGATAGGTCATATGCTTCAAACATGGTTAGTGGTTGAACCTCATTTGTTTTTCCCCATGATGGCTAAACGGTATAGATAATGTGTATAAAATAAGGTAAGAGGTCATCCTATAACGTCACACCACTCCCCTTAAGTTATAGATTTTGGGCCACATTATTCACGCTCTCCATTACCATTTGTTCGGGTAGAATTCAACACCCCTGGAGTTACCCCATTCATGCACTAGCACACATTGGAAAAGAAATTCAGCAGTTCAGAGTGCCCCATTCTCTAGCCACAACTTCTTTTGATAAAAAAACTCCTAGTGGTCAATAAAAAATAGCATACCTAGGGTGTTTGATGATTTTTGACAATCTCATATGAATGATCAATCATGTGGTCATCCCATGTTTCTCACACCGATCATCACTCATGTGTCCTTAGGGATAAGTCATTGTTTATCTTCAGAATATGATTGAAATGTGATAATAATGTGAAAGAAACATGGTCAAGTATTCATGAATTTTGAAACAAAGCAACCAATGTTTCAGAGGTTCATCCACATGTTGGAGCCTCTACTTCGAAAAATTACCCTAAAGATCGACCATGGAGATCAAGCATTCAAGATCATCCTTCCTCAGTTGGGTGGCCCCCAAGGTACACTGCTACCTTTCTATGTCTCATTTCTCTTTTTAGAGTTTGGGGTGTACTTATTCAACTCTAATCCACAGTCGGTTCTACTAGGCCTGACACTCATCCACCAAGGATGTCAGCTCTACCACCTTGGCCTTAGCCACCACTAACCGAGCTATCAAATGGTTGAAAGTCTTATCTTGGGAAGTAGTGATGACCACATGATCCTATGTTATCTCTTTTAGGCAGGTGATCCACCCTTCATCCACCTCAAGTGTTTTGGAGCCCTTAGCCTCATGCTACTTCCATGAAACGTCAAGTACATAACATTCAGCGCATGACTGATTGACTAAGAAGTTACGATATAGTGTATGATGATTTTTGGAGTCCACCCCACTAATCACTAGGATGACTAGCCTGTGGAAGAGAAATACCACCCTGCTTTGAAGGTCATATATCTGGGTGTGTGTGATAAAGTTATTCACATACTTCCATGCCTTACGATGCATGACCTGGTTCTCCTCAGTGACATCCAAGCCAGAATCGTCAAAGTATTTGGGAGGTGTAGGATCATACATAGGGAATAACACCCACAACTCAATGACTATATTGTCTATAGATATTTCATTAAGTATGATCATATGGAGATCTATTCATAGGAACTGATCCTCATCAGCTTCTCCACTGACAACAGAAGCCTCTGCTACCCCATGTGGCACCTTTGAGGAAGACATGAAAATCCTAGCCTCTTTAGTTGCTCCTATTTGTGGCTCTTTTTTAGTCTCATATATTATAACCAACAGTAGTTTAAATTCTAAGGAAATAAAAGGCAACACAATCTCCCTAGCCACCTCATATTTGACTCCAACAACTGCCTCCAGTGGAAGCTCTAGGACATGATCCATCACCACAGATCCTTCATCCATCCCCATCATAGGTACCATCTAGACCCCCTACATCTAATTCATGGTTTCAATGGTCCCTTATAATGGTGCCTCCATGGTTGGACCACACTCTATGGTATCCCTAACCATTTTCCATTGGGAAAATAGCCCCCACTTTCACCACCCTATCCCTTAGTTCAACTGACTCAGACATTGCTGTTGGAGACTGAACCCCAAACACCATTTGGAATTCCATTACAAAATGAATCAGTAAAATGAAAAAAGGAAAATAAGGAAGGAAAGGTGAGAAGGGTAAAGATGATTATGTGAATAATATAGTCTAATGAGTATCTTATACATGTTTACAGGAATCCCCTCTAGAAAGGCTGTTCCCCTAGAAACCATTGCCTTGGTCATAGGTTCCTCTTTAGATGATTATTAGACACCCATAGTCACAACCTCAGGGTGGTCCCCCACCCTCACCCCTTCATGGGTTGATGTTTTCTCACCCTCTACCCAATGATCATCATTAACCTCCCCCTCCTCCGTACTATTTGACCCCTGTATAAGTATAAGAAGAGTTAGACAAAATTTTTAGGGGTTTGGTAGATTTTTAGGTACACAAGATAAGATTATTTACCTGATAAATGGTAGATCCACAATATACTGGAGACTCCTAGTAGGTGTCACTCACTCAAGACTTGTCCGAGTCTCCCTATAGCGGCACACACATAGCTAACTCATTGGTCAAGAGTTTCGATGGGGATGTTATCCATAATGACACCTTTTCCTAAGTGGTTAGTGGACATAACATGACCTAAGAGTGGATTAGATCCTCAAAATCTTTGATGTATAACACCACCTCCTCCCAAGGAACACGAAAACCAACCCTAGCATGGAACAACCCTATGAATAATATCCCCTCTTAGTTGAGATCTCACCACATCCCATGGAGGGTGTTGAGCTGTCTGAGGAGACCCCATATATCTCAAGAATCTAGAAATACTATTGACTGAAAATTTATTTTTTATTAAATACCCCATTTTAAGGGCTGAGGGGTAACCCAACATGATATCAATACTTAAACAATAACCAAGCCTCTATAGTAAGTTCAAGGACAAAAACAACTCATTCAAAACTACAAATAAAGGCTCCGACCAAACATTATAACCATGAAGACTAGTTTCCACCTACTCATCATAGCTTGAAAAGTTGTCCTGTGCATGATTTCATGGTACTAGAACCGATGGAAAAGCCATACTCTCTCAAAAATCATAATTTAAATAGAAATGTTAGGTGAAAATCTCTACTCTGAACTTCCTCTGGAGCACCCCCTGTAGTTGATCTGGTGAAAAATTCCCTTAAAATGAAAACCATAGGGACACACTAAAAAACCATTCACAAACAGAAACCCACTACACAAAAACATAACTTAAAAGCCTTCGCAAAACCAATTCATAGAAGGCCAGTCCTCCAACTTCACCACTCAAAGGAAACAATAATCCAAACCTTCAAAGATACAAATCAAACCAAAAACCTTCAATCAAGCTGCCCACCATTGTCAGAATCAAAAAAACCTCCAACCAGAAATCACCTCCACCATTGGAATAAGCCTTCGCCGCATATCCAAAGAGATCAACCACAAACCAGAAAACCAAATCCAAAACATGACCCAAAACATAACAGAACCATGATAAAAAATAGTAAACATCAAAAAACATCCCCGAAAATCATCACCCTGATGCCAAACCAAAATGGAAGAAGAACGCAATTACCGTTGCCACCTTAAAACATATACGAAGACCAGATTTTACCAATACACCCATATCCAATGAAGAAATTTGACTACAAACATCGTCATTCTAGCGGAAAACTTGAACAATAGACCCTAACAGGACCCTCACCGCACTGCCATGTGAAGCCCTGCCCAAATCGAAGGGGAGGGCATGGAAAAGGCCAGAAAATTAAAGCTTCTCTAAGAATTAGAGCCCATGGAATCAAATGATGCTGCCACGGAAGAGACGTCGCATACCACAAGATCATTAGGCTAAATCATAGAGAAAAATCTAATCTACAATGGGAGAGGAAGGTGGTGGCGGGTGGAGGAAACCCAAAATTAGAGTCTCCTATGGGCGCATCGCTAGTGCTAGAAAGACTACATCATCAGGGATGTCCATACAGTGTAATTGTATCCCTTGATCTTGAAAATTAACTCGTGGTACTACCCCAAAGGGTTCTCCTACCTCTCATGACTGCTTTCATAGGATCACTGAGCATATTACCTCTCTTGTTTTGCAATAGAAGCTCTACCCACCTGACCAATCCTGCCTCTATGATAAACTCAAAAACCCACTCACCCTTAGATCAATGATTGTGGTTCCACTCCTTTATCATCTTGGGTAGCCTTATGACTTATAATATCCCTCGGATATGTTCTCTCCACGCTCAGTACATATTTGGGGATGCTCCCATAGGTAGAAGTGTGTGATAGAAACTTGTAACACCTTTTTCCATCCTTATGCATGACCATGTGCCAAATATACCTCATGAATAAAGTGTTATAATCATGATGTACCTTCATTTACACCTTCAATATCCATCGCTTATAGTATCAAAAATCACTTGAAAACTTATGTGGGTTGTATGGATTGAATATTGGATCATAGTCAACCCTCACCACCAGTACCCCACCTCAAAAGTCTAGGAGGTATGATCTCTACCTGATGGTCCCCACACCATCATCACTCACCATCCCCATTAGAAGAGGGAATGGTGAAAGGTGAATCACTATACCAAACAAACCCTTTCCAGCACTTCCATTGGGCCCAACATGAATGAGTGAATCAAAAAAATGTCAATAGTTTTTGGAAAGAAATAATTGCTCGGAGGGGAGATGGGGTTTTAGTATTCATATCCCACCATGTGTATGGCCACCTAGATATACAATAAGTAGAGGTTCCCACACACAAGGAGAACAATCTTCACTTTTCTAAAGTTACAGATCATCTTATATGGATTCACAAACACCGAGACATCTAAATTGATGTGTTTCCTCATCACTAAAATTACTTCCATAATGAAGGTGTTCCGCTCTAACCCCATGTGTGCATCCCTCACAGGGAGAATGTATCCATAGATCAATGCAATAATGTACCCCACTAGCCTGACCATGGGAGATTTAGGCTTTATGCTATAGCCCCATGACTACCAATGTATTTCCTCAAAAATCATCTAGTAGGAGTGCTCCTTACCCCACTGGAATGACCTGGGGAATGTTCATGAACTCCATGATAAATTTTCTCCTCGATTTCCCCCCTCAAGGTGATCCTATGATAATTAATTTAGGAAACACCCAAAACATTTCTTGAATGGGATGACCTTTATCCCTAGATTTTACTCATTGATCCCTTACACCAAATCTAGAAGCACCTTCTCAAGAGTAAAAAGTTTCTCCTAGTCCTCCAACATGTTCTATATGGATAATAATTCATCACACATCACCCCTAGATTGAGATCCCATCAATCTGGTGAAGACCCCATAGGATGATTCTAACCTCCCCATGATGCTGATGGAAAGTGTTGGTCTATGGTGAACACCTTCTTAGTAGATCTGGCATGATATCTTGGTGGTGGTGAAAATTAAACTGTGAGGTCTATACTGCCTTGTAGATCCCTAATTTCTTCACCTCATCCTCAAATTCGTGGCATGATACATATTCCCATGCCTATTCATTAGTAACGTTTCCACCCTAGCAAAGGTCTCAGTTGTCTGTCCATCATTTGAGTTTATCTCTCAAACTAATGTTAAGAATCATCTCACATTGTTGGGGGGGGGGGATGTCTCATCCTCTAGATTATCCCCATTAATGTTGTTGATGTGGTTTTATAGAGTTTCACTAATTATTGGTGTATGGTCCTTCTGAATGTGGACCTCGACATCACTATGCCACCAATACTTTCCTAGCATGCTTCTCAACCAATAGTAAGTCTCATCTATTCCCTTATGTTGGATCAAGACATCATACCTCATCCCAAAATGAGAAAGTGGTAGCCTCTTTCATAGTGGGTAATCCACCCGATCTTTTGATAGCATTGAAATGAGTGATTTTTCATACAAGGTGCTATGAACACTCTCCCTAATCATTATATTCATGGCCATTTCCTCTCGATGAGTGGCATAAACATTGGATCCTTGAGAATATATTTTCTTTATGACCCAAGAATATTTTTAGGTACGGTTCACAATTCCCTTTTCAAGGAGATCAGTTTTCAAAGGTTATGTTTTTAGAGATTGTTTCAGAATGGTCAGGTTTATGGGTATCAGTTTGCAAAGGTTGAGTTTGCGGATCTCCAATTGAAAAAAAGGAAATATACATGAGTGATGGGGATCAAAATTATAAAGGTCTTCTAAATGGTTTGAGATACAAAAAAAGAGATGGCATGATTTTATCCTTTTGAAATTAAGGTGTTACCTCTAAGGGACCCCTCCACTATTTATAGGTATACGAGCACCCACGAGTTCACGGTTGTCTTCACAAAGTGGGCATCCTGAAAGAATTTGTGAATGAGCATCAGAAATGGGATACCAAGAAGATCAAGAGGCATGCACGCTTGCTCCTAGAAAAATATATTAATGAAAAAAAATAAAGTAAACAGCGAAAAATCAGAGAAGAAATTTACAAAGACGAGTATAAGTCTCACCACAACAATTGTCCTGCACAAGTCTATTACAAAACTCCAGTGATACAAAAGAACAAATGGTGCTCACCTCAACAATATCTCTCTTGGAGAGAGCATCCAAAACTTGATTGGCCTCATAATAAACATGTAGAACTTCAAGTGAGAGTAAATATTCAAGTTGGAGGCATTCCACCCAAACCGATAACATCCTCTATGTAACATTTCTTGACTGATCTCTAAAGATTTGGACTACAATAGTCGAGTCTGACTCAATCCATAGATCATTCCATCCATAATGGACAACATACCTGATAGCCTTTATCATGGCCCAAAGCTCTGCTTCAATGGAAAACAAATTTCCAATATAATGGAAGAAGCATCCTTTAACGAATCCCCTATGAGTGAGGAAGTCACCACCACATCCGGAAGGACCTAGTGCACCAAAAGCAGCCCCATCAACATTAACCTTCAACCGTCAATAAATGGGTGGGATCCAGCGAACAAACTTAATCATCAACAGTTTTTTCGCCCTGCCATTCACACCAAAGGACCTCAACAAAACAAGGTCAAAAACATCATTCCTCATGGTACCAATTTGGATATTGGAATCAATTAAGATTACACAATGTATCACTAGTACACCAACATAAAATGTGGGAGTAATGTTGTTAAAAATAACAACATTTCATACCTTGTATATGAAAGACAACATGCTATCCAACTGTTAGGAGGAGATATTTGACCTACTCTTTGCAATTAGTCTTTAAAATAAATTGCAACAGTCCTTCCACCGATTGTGAGGGAATGAAACATTGAAAAATCATCTACAAATAGGTCAATAACCTAGAAGAAAACTAGTAGAAGACAAAAACATGGTCAGAATCTTCATCTTCCTGAAGACATAGCATACAAACTGTAGCGAAGTTAAATCCAGAGCGTTGCAACATGGCCTGAAAGGGAAGCCACTTTCTCTAGATTTTCCAGATGAGCAAATAGGAGGCCGGGGGAATGAAAGGTTTGTAAAAATCCATGACCCAGAATGGAGGGTCCAGGGAAGCACCACACAATGATCTGTAGCATTCCCTTATATTGAACCTACCATTCAAATTTTTCATCCAAACCACTGTATCACAATCTATGTAGTAGTAACTTCTTTTTTATTTTCTGACATGATTTGGAATCATGCTGTTGATTGTTGTTTGATTTTCCTGGAAATCAGCAATGGAAGCCTCTCTTAAGAGTGTGGGGATTGCAGTAGCATAACAGATAGGTCGAGATAGCCAAGGAGTGGTCCATAAGTTGATAGGGGATTGCTTGTACACAATCCATTTCGAGCAAATCATGAGGTCAGCATAGGCTTGCTTGATGGAAGACCAAACAGATGAACAAAAGTAGTTAGAATACCCATTATAAAGCTTTTTAAGGAACCTATTTCAAAGTAATTCCATGGAGTCATCATATTTTGAAATTAAATTCCAAGAAAACTTATTGATCAAGGTGTCATTGAATAATATGATATCTTTGATGCCCAATACACCCATGTGGGGGGGGGGGGGGGTTGATGCAATCTTTCCACACAACGGTGACCAAATTCCTCTCATGAACAGAGCCAGTCCAAATAAAATTTCTGATCTTGCTAGTTTGGTCCTTATTCAGGGTTCTGGGCCATCTATACGTAGAAAAAGTGTAAACAAACATCAAAGTGATCACTGAGTTGACCAAACATATCCCCCCTGCTTGAGACATGTTTTCCCATTCCAATATTCTAACTGATTTATGATCTTTAGATAAATATTATCCAAATGACACCTTTTAACTCTACCCCATAATAGTGGTACCCTGAGGTATGTGAAGGGAAGCGCTCCCCTCTTGACACCAAGATGTCATACCACTGTACATTGTCTCGTTGTGATTATGCCTCCACCAAACATAACTAATGATTTCCACTAATTAATGACCTGAACTGTAACCTCCTCACAGTGTGAGAAAATTACCTAGATACAGAAGATGGTTCCTTTATCATCTCTCCCAAAAAGAAGAATATCATCAGCATAGAACAGATGTGAGGGTGCATGCAGCTCATCCACTATTTTCATTCTCTGATACTATCCAAAATTGGAAATATCAGTGAGGCACCAGCTTAAGTAATCCTCCAAAATAGAAAAATCATCTCAGATAGGGGGTCTCCTTGCCTGAATCCTCTTGAGTATTGAAAGAAACCCCTAGGAGAGCCATTGATAAGAATAGAGAGCTTTCCACTTGCAAGGATGGAGCCAATAAGATCAATGAACTTCTGGGAAAACCCATGCATTTTAATAATGGTGAAAAGGAAGTTCCATATGATAGTATCAAAAGATTTGGAGATATAAATCTTCAATGCCATGTTACCATCCTTAAACTTTCTCCTCATGGAATTAACACAATCAAAGGTAGTATAGAGAAACTTTTGAATTTTCCATCCTGGAACAAACCCAAATTGATTACAAGAGATGAGTCCCTTTGAAATACCACCTAGTCGATTATTGATGATCTTGCTAATCACTTTTGGTATAGTGTTTCCAATATCAACAGGCCTAAAATCCCTATTCTCAAGGGAATTCTCATTCTTGAGGATTAAATTAATGAAGTTGGAGTTCATTCCAAAGGGCATATGGACTGTTCTAAAAAAACCATTCACAAAATATGTGACATCAAGGTGGACAATATCCCAATAAAACATGAATAACTTGTTTGTAAATCTATTAGGTCCAACAACACTATCAATATTCAGGGAGAAAAGGGCATCATATACCTCTCTTGCCTTGGGGATATCAACAAGCTTCTTATTTTGATCATCCCCAATAGAAGGATCAAAACACCGAATAATTTTCTCAGAGTTGTATTCACCATGATCCAAGTATAGCTTATCAAAGTAGTTAATGGCCACACTTGCAATGTCATTCTCAGAGGAGAGGAGGTTACTCTCAATATTCAAGGCTTGAAGGCTTATCTTGGCCTTTTTCTCCCTATTCATACAATGAAACAACTTCATGTTTCTGTCTCCATTCTTCAACCATCTAATATTGAACTGATTTTGTGCCAACTTTTCCTTCAAATCCAAGAGTTTATCCAGATTTGATGTAGCCTGAATCTCATTCTGAGTTGGAAAATCTCGAGGAAAGATAGTTTATTGGCAGTTTGATAGCATAGTTTTAGCCTCCCGAATGTCATTATCAATGGAAGCAAATGAGTCATTGCTCCATTTCTTCAGTCTTTCCTTGAAACACTTTAATTTGCAGCAAAGAATGTAAGAAGGGATGCCCAAATAATCATTTTCCAGGTATCCAGGACAATTTCTTTACAGCCCAAGACAACTATCCAAGCATTATTGAACTTGAAGGGAAGAGTTACTAACCTAAAAGTTCAAAAAAAAAACATCAATAAGGATTGAATTGTGATCAGAATTTAAACTTGGAAGAGTTATCCCAGAAACATCAATCACCATATTTCTATCATCCACTTCCACAAATCACCTGTCTAACTTACTTTCCTACCTCCCATTAATAGTGTATTGACTCCATGTAAACTCAGCCCCAGAAATAGGTACCTCAGTGAGACCACATTTATCAATACAAGCTGAAAAATCATAAGCTGAGGCATGACAAAAAATCCAACCAGTTTTTTCCTTGGGTCTTAGAATAGTGTTGAAGTCACCAAGTAAAACCCAGCTATTCGGCATATTCTCAAAGATATCCACTAAGTTTCTCCACAGTGCTCATCTTCTTGTATAGAGATTAAAAGAATACACAAACATCACTAATAAGGAGGCATTGCCAAAATAGGATGCGAGGGTAACAAATTGAGCATCGGTCAAAACATATCTAATTGACACACTATCATGCTTAAGAACCCACAAGGATTCAAAGTTCATATCAAGATGATTATTTGGAACAAAGGAGTAACCTAGAAAAGCCCATTTGAAAGACCTCCAATTTTCAAACTTCATCCCTGGTTCAGAAATACCAATCAATAAAGGCCCGTTGGTCATAGAAAAGTGTCTAAGGGACCTGACCGTGGGAGGGTTCCCAATCCCTTGACAATTCGAAAAAAGGATTTTCATATTTTCGATTTTAGCCTAGTACTAGGGCCTTCATTTGTTTGTGTCGCCTGACTCACAGAGGTATCATTAGCAGTGATACTGGGAACACCTGAAACATGTTCAGACAAAGCATGATCATCATACTCTTTAGTAGAGTCTTCAATATTGAACAAAGAGAACCTATTGCTAGAGTCAATTGGGACAACCAATAAGATGGCAGGTAAAACTCTCTTTGCAACCATAAAAGCATGAACCTGGACAAAATCACCAGGATGAGCAGAGGCCGCATCAACACCACAGTCTGAAGTAACATGTCCTCCATGAACTGCATCAGGAATTGCAAGGAGACTTTGATCAGAATCTGAAATTAAGCTCGAAGAATCTATAACCATATCTTGCACAGGGGCTGAAACATCAGCAGATCTTGTGACCAACTCCTTAATAGGGACTACACACTGATCTTGCACATGAACTTCCCCCATAGGACCCAACCTAGGATCTGAGACCAAATCATAAATGCGGCCTATATCTGCATCCTACTTACTGGCCTCCAAGGCAGAAGTCACTACTGTTTACTCCTCTATATGAGCATCACAAATCACAGCTTCGTCTGCAAATTGACCTGCCTCTTCCACAACCTGTGGGATTCCACCATTTCTCTTACCCTTATCTATATCCTACACATGATTCCCCTCATCATTCACAAGAAGAGCATCCTTAGAGTGAGAGGGACCAGGGTAAGAAGCAGGAGCTGATTTCTTTCCCCTCAGCCTATAGTTCTCATCATCATGCCCTCAGACCTTGCAGAAGTTGCCCAACTTATTTCTGTTACGGTCTGATGCAATGTGTCCAAAGAAATGAAAATTATTGAAGAATTTAGTTTTTATTTCATAAAGGATTCCAAGGGCGAGGGTGTCATATTTTGTGGTTAACACCACTTCTTCCACCAAAGTAGAGGACATGTCAACTTCCAAAAGAAACCTAGAATAATTACCAAACATGGGATTTTCAGTCTGACTATCAAGCTTGATAGAATTACCAACTGACGAGGCAATATCCTAGAGAATTTGGGGATGAAAATAGAGAATATTCAGATTACAGACCCTTAACCATATTTTTTCATAGGTGCCCTTGACAGAATTAGGATAAAAATTCTGGTCCCATTCGGAAGTAATGTTTGAGAGGGACCGAGCCAAAACTCTAGGAACGATTCTTGATTTCATCTTAGGGGAATAAAATGTGGTAAAACCCACATCACATCGCTTTAATCTTCCACTCAGTAACACCCCATATCTCATCAATCCAAGCAGTGAGCTCGTGAAACTTCCATGGATTCACCCACTTCAGAATTAAAACCTAGACGATGATTGAGAATCTACATAATTTTATTCTCTCCTCAATAGCGCTTTGATTCGTTGAGACATGTGCAATTTGGCCCTTTCGAATGACCTTTCAGCGAATTCTTCAAAATCAAGGAAGGATGAAGTACCCATGATTCTGACAGCATCAACAAAGCTTTTCTGTATTCCATCACCCCGACAATCATGAGAAGTCTTCTTTTCCAAAGACTAAACAGATCCTTGTGACCGAAGAAATCATCATTAACCGATCAACAAATTGATTTTCCTCCTAAATCATCAATATTAGGACCAGATTTACCCAAGCTAGGGTTCAAATCCTTTTCATTCCCACACTCTGCCATTAGACCCCTCTATATTCATCTAGAAACTAAACATCTTCAGAAATTGGAACTAATTTCCAATTTTTGGGTGTTTTCCCTTAGAATCCTACCATCCTTTTTTCATGTCAGCAGCAATTATGAGGGGGGGATTTGTTAGTAATGAAATATATATTCCATGAGAGAGGTAGAGGAAGTAACCACCAGTTTGTGGTTAATCCAAGACAAAGCAACACAAATATCCCTATAAGGATGTATTTTGTGAAGCTTAGCTATTTGAGAATGACTAGAGATCACGAAGCTTTTGGTGCTAGAAGTTAATTCATGAACACATGAATTCCTAATGGTGACCTCCATGTTGTGACATTTAGAGTCACCAAGTGCTTTGTGAATGTGTGAATGGGTTCATTAATCTCCATCAAAGTGACATTCAAACTCATGGAGCCACACCCATTCATGAAGCTCATAAAGATTTATAAGAACATCAAATCTTCATGAAACCCCATTTCCTATAAATATACCCTTTATACCAAACATTTTATAGGGAACATGAATTTTTGAATTCCAAAAATTGATTTGTATTCATGAACAACCCAAGATTCGTGAATGAAAGAAAAAAATGGATCACCCAAGGTATCAGATCATAATGAAACCAACTCTCTTGTGTTCTTGAGAGCCTCCACCCAAAGTGGAGATGAATTTCATGAATTCCCATTCCATTAATGAAAGAAGAAGACCCACTAAGGAACTTTTGACTTCAAAAAGAATTCATCCTTCACGAAGCTCTCCCTTAAAGATCTAGGACTTCACTCCAAAGTAGGGGAACCCTATTTCATGAAGCCTACCCATCCGTGAACCCCTTGACCTCCAAAAGGACTCTAATATTTGAGATAAACTACACTAAGAACCTACAATATTAGTTAAACACCTCTCCTGGGCCTATCTATGGTGACTAAATTATGTTGATACCCCTTCAAAAAGGTCAAGTTTCCAAGGCCCTCATACCAATCCTGGACTGACTTAGCTGCACCTCGAGTCCCCGTGTGACCAGTACCACTAACTCCTATAACCTCCCACTTCACCCCTATTGTGGACTGAGCCTCTGGCCTACCTGTTTCTTCTATGCATTGGTATCCTAACCCCATTTTATTTTAATGATAAGGAACCTAACATTGGCCTTCTAATTGGACACTCCACAACAGTGAAAACACCATTCCTTGACCAATGGTGCATGAGTGGTGGTCATGTAATCCCTAGGGGTAAAGAGTAAGCCTTACTACATTTGACATACAACACATAAAACATCCTATTTATATTTCCTATCTGTATGATGTTAAACTTCACAACAATATCCTCCATACATGATGTAAAACTATAGCCTTACCCCATCTGATGAATATAGGATACCCTATATATGATCATCAGGGTTTTCCACCCTTTCCCACCATGTATAAAAAGCCTCCCATTCTAGGTAGATTCTATAGATAAGCCACACACTATCCCTTGTTGACTCTCCTTTCATGACATGAGTGTTCTTACTACATAAAATTAAACTATAATGACCAATCATGGAAGATGACTGTAAATTGTGGAATCAAAATATGTGGGTTTTGATCCCTATATTCTAAACAAGGTACATAGGATGTTTCCCTAAGGTTCAATATCGAAAATAGTAAACTATCTAGGTGTTCACTCCTAGGGATGTACCTCACATTTCCACCTCAAACTGGTGTTCTGATCCATGAGTAAACTTTTAAGGTGTGACATATTCTCTCATAGGGACGCACCTCCTTGATTTTCCTTTATAGGGCATTTTGATCAATCTTTCCATCTCCACAAGAGATTAAAATCATGCCCTGATCTATCTCAACATGACTTCTTGATCCTTCTCCACATGATTTAGAACTTGTGTCCTAACCCATAACACATATCCCATGTAATAAACATAGCGTTCCTGAGGTAAAAACCCTTGGAATACTTACAATCCTGGCACCAACTACCTCATGATCGACACAAGATATCCCAGGTTCCACACATATGATGCCCCATATGTGATTCCATCCAAAGAGGAAGATTTATAGGAGACCAATGTGACCAATATATAGACATTCCTAGAAATTCTCAATGTGACTACTCTCCTGAATGAAGGTTTTTTACCTATCAAGAAATTAGCAGCGTAATTAACTGGTGTCCACAAAGAGATGGAACTGGGAATGAGTTCAAAGAACACGACTTAATCTATGAGGGAGACTCAGACTAGGAAACGAGATCTTAGGAGAAATCCATGTATGTAGAAATTGATATCGCATTATCTTGTTTCGATTAAGGAGAAGACATAATATATGAAAGTTATGAAATCCACTCATCTTCAAAAAGTGGTAATGTAGGGAAACATAAGCCGAGAATAGAGAGAACACACCTAACATGCCCCAATGAAAGAATCCGAAATAACACCTTTAGAGATAAAATAATAGCACAAAATATTCTATAGTTGGTTTAGTAAGACTCAAGTGAACTATTATAAGGAGAAGATAGTAGTAAATATATATACTTCATGAAATTCCTTTAAGAGATTTTAAAAATGTAAAATGGAAGTAATGAATTCACTTGGTAGAATATATATGTTATTTTGGGTGGGAATACTATAGAATATACCAACTAAGTATTAATTGATCAATTAAATGTTTAAAAAAGCTAAAAATAAACTCACATTATATTATACACAATAAATAGGTTATGATTATAAAAGTTGGATCAATGAGGAGTCGTATATATATTGAAAGTCTTCCACATTTCCTTTCAAGTCATGTTTTGAAAATAGTAGTGTAATAACAAACCATATGATAACTGGATGGACTAATGGATATCATATAAGTTACAATATGAAGAGAATCAATTATTTCACAAATTCATGTTTTTGAGGAGAACCATTTGTTAAAGCTAATATTTGAAAACAAACTTAAATCATGGAAAATAATTAGTGCATCTTAATTAGTTACCCTATAGCTATTTGGGACATTAATAACCCTAACATATAAAGGTACTAGTGAATACTGACTATATTTTTATAATAGGGAAAAACTTCTATTTTGAGATAGTCTGAGTAGTACACACTTCAATGAAGTCAAGGCCCTAGATTCACATGGGATAGCATAAGAATAATAAAATACAAAATATTTAATGGGAGGAGTTATTATGGAGACACATACTGCATAGGAAAGTTAAATCCAAATATGTGGTTTTATATTCACCAAAATAGGTGATTTATTATTAAATAATAATAATAAATTCTAAAACGAAGTAAAAAAATGAAACATGTTATTATAGGTAAGATTATAAAAATTAAAAGATTAATTCCATGTATCAAAATCCAAATCCATATTATGGAAGTTTCTCCAATTGATGTAATGGCATTAGTGGGCATTCAAGAAGAAACTATACATGGATGGTACAAGCTGGTAACAATAATACTTGATTGGTTATTTAAGGTTCAATAGGTTTTTAGATAAGGTCTGTGAAAAAAACTCACACCATTCATCATGTAAAAATCCATTAGAATTTTACTTATCAAGGAAACCATCAATGATCATTATACTGGGAAATTGGGTGTCATGACCACCTTCCTTGAGGGATTACCTCTAAAAGATTCCTTTATGTTGTAACCATAAGGGTTGGTGACACCTAATAAATCTAATCAAGTATGAAAGAATCATAAATCCATTTATGGATTTAAGTGAGCATATTGATCATATAATATTTATTTAATAAAGCTATAATAGTTTCATTTTTTAAGAATAAAATCATGTTAGGTGTCTACAAGAGGTTAGTGGGAGATATATAGTCTTCAAATAAAAATATATCGATACCATATGTAAAAAAATATAAATTATTTTAGTTTTTTATAAACATGGAAAATATATTTCTCTAATAATTACTTAAAGTAGAAAATAGATTACCAGGGTATAAGATCTACAGACATAGATCTATGAGGTTGTTTAGATCTTTTCATAGAATATACTTTGAAAAGGTATTGAGAAATAAAATATGGAACAATTCAAGACTAAATTATTGGTTATATCACATGGAATAGAATATCTCTAGTTCATGTGTGAAAGAACATAAGGATATTATTGTGATGAATATAATTTCATACACTCAAGTTTATGGAATTCATCTCACATTCCATAATATGTATCAAGTTTTGATATTTCTTATGCATAAATAATAGAGGGGAAATATAAAACAAAACTAGAAGAAATATATAGGATTTTAGTAATAAATTTTTAACAGCACTTGGTGAAGTAAAAATGGAAAAGTTCCTAGTAAATAGAGAAATGAAAATTCTAGTTAACAATGGGAAATTAAACTAGTCTTCCTTTATATTAGTTTGATCTACTATCATAATATGGATAACGTAATAAGAATCCATTGGTTACCATATCTACATAGACTAAGTATGTTTCAGATTTTGATGATACTTAATAAGTATTTTATGAATTATTTATTCTATATTTTGGAATTTTACCGAGATGGTAAATTATTATCATAATTTTGATAAAATTGAGACTATGATATTATACAATATGTCAAGTTTATGATAGTGTAAAAAATGTAACTACTTGGTGATATCACTTATTAAGGGATTGTTTCAAGGGACTGAAGTCACATTAAGTATAATAGATATAGGAGAAAGTAGAATGTCCAAAAACTATAACCATAGCTTAACAGAATCATGTTCATTATGTGAAAGAAAATGAGACCATCAGAAGTTGGATCTAGTACAAGTGAGAGTCTGTTGGAGTTGGTTCCATAAAACTAACTAATGCTGTAATTTAGATTAATAAAATATTTAAAGACCAGAATATTAATAAATATATTATCACATGATGATTATTCTTCTATATAACATTATGTTTAAAACCCCCTTAGAGTATCTATCATATTCAAAGGTTCAAACAGTTACTCGCTATAATGAAAACATTGATATGATATGATAATATTATTAAAAATATGTCCTATTATTTGTATGGAATCAATATGATGAGACACATATGATATTTGAATATCAGGTACTAGGGGATCATAAGTTATTAAGACTTATTTAGTGAAGTTTTCACTGCGTAATCTATAATAGAGGATGTTATGAGGAAAGATCTTCCAAAATGAATTTCACATGTTATATATGTCATTGGATATTCTTACACATGGATGTGTGTATTGGTCCTTATAATTGAGATTATTACTAATGTAAAACATGAGTCATGTACTTTGATGTATTAAAAAAACTGTGACAATATATACTCATAATGAGGTAGGATATGTTGGGTGCTACATAAGTGATTTTATATTAATTAAATAAGACGGGATATGATTTTTCCCTTCTATGTTATGGAAGATAATATCTATATAGATAAATTTAAAATGGAACTATTTGAATAAATTCATGTAAATAGTAGTTCATTGGATAGTTCATTTCAGGTTATCAAATAAAGATAAATCAAGATTATAGGATGATTCCACAAAGTATGCATCCCATTTCATAAGATATTAAGACAAAGAGATCATATTACACAGTAAGTGGTCATATGAGGTTATTTTCATCAGAAAATTAACTTCTTTCTCTATGCGTGTCTTAGAATGTTTCTAGATGCCAATCTTGGTCTCTAGGAATAATTTCCAAATTCTATTGAGAAAGAGGCCTAAAGGGCCATACACCCTGTGTATCTATGTTAATTTTTTTTAATTTCATAGTTAGAATAAATATTATTTCTAACATGTGGTTTAATAATTATTCAGGCTATGTTGACCAAATAAATTCAATCACTTGTTATCAAAGTTCAAAAATATACACAAGTTAAATATTAAATAAATATTATTTGCGATATAGAAAATATAAAATATTTATTTATCTATTATTTACTATTCACAAGGAAATAAATATTTTATTGTTAAATAAATATTTATTTAGTTCTGTGAATATTAAAATAAATATTTATTTATAAGTTTGGTGAATATAATATTTATTTACTGAATGAATGAATAATTTAGAGCTGTTTATTTATTTAAATAAATAATTATTACTCAAGGTTTGATAAATGCTGAGGAAGATTGATGGGATGAGTTAAGAGCCTAATAGAAATGAGATATTTTATTTAATATCATTTAAATAAATAATAATTTATTTATTTAAAAAATTATATTTAAATATTCATGATTTATTCAATTCCATGTAATATAATAATAATAATAATAATAATAATAATAATTTATATAGAAAAATATATTTGAGAGAATATTTGATTGAGGTACTTAAGAAAATTATCAAATATTTAACCCTAACCATATAATTCATCTTATATATTTTTTTCTAGAGTGATGTGAATTGTTGTGTACAATATTTTCTATCAAGATAATTCTCTCAAGACTGAGAGAACCTCCCAAGAATGTTCTCAATAATGAGAGGAAACCACTCTTCTACATCTCAATACCTAGATAACAAGAGAAAAAATTATTTCAAGCCTCATAAAATTCTTATTATGATTAATGATGATTGATTCCAAGGGCTTGGTACCTCCACAAGAGAACCAAAAAATACTGATGAAAACATTTCAGTATTCATAGATTATGTGTGGATACTTTCAATGGAATTCTACTTTGGATTATTTACTATAACGGTGATATTAAAAATAGAAAACCAGATTTATAATTTACAGGAAGAATTATCAAGTCAAGATGATTATTTTTTAACTTAATTATAAATTATATCTAAAGAGATCCTACCTATGAAGAATATGGGGTTAATTTATCCTATTTTTTTAGATTTTATCCATTGAAACCAGTTTTTCATAGACCCAACTACTTCTTGTTGCACCCTGGCTCCTTCAAGACACTCACAAAACCCTATTTCTTACTTTCACTATTTATAATTAACTAAAAAAAGCTACAAATAAAAACTTAAATCAATGGGGGTTTTATCAAATGCATGTTATATATATATATATATTTTAATACATGAGAAATAGATAAAGGTTAGTAAGAAAAAATATTATATCCTTAGGAGTTCATAGTAATGTTATTATTTTTCTTAAAATTAATTAATTCTCATTATTATTATAAAAACAAAGATCATGGAATATCACTCGATATCCTCTCATTTTAATAGTGTTTATTCTAAACAGAGTCCCCAATATGTAGGAGTAATATATTTTCAATAAAAACCCAATAAAAACTACATCGTATAAATTAATTCAATATATAAGAAAAGGAAAATATATAAACAAGAAAGAATAAGATAGTAGTAGGGAAAGAAAGGCTACCACACAATCAATTCATTTAACCACTATTGAATTATTATAATAAAAACAATTGAGAAATCATTAAAGAATAAATGAAACTCAAAGAATCCACTAATTCATTCCTTGAATAGAAAGGGTTAGTTCTCCATCAACAGGGATATGAGAGTATAATAGTTAGAGAAACAAAAAAGATAAAATGATAGAAGAGAGAGAAAATAAAAATAATATATATAAAAATGCAATAACTATTATAGAAGAATAGTAAACAAAATAACATAGTATATCTAAACTAGAAAAAACCCTTAAGATAAAACCAAATATTTTACAATATAAGGAAAGGATTATTTTTATAGGTATCAGTGGGGAATTCTTATTTTTCATGCAGCATGATTCTAAGGTGAATCTTCCAAGTGGTAATCAACAGTGGAAACTTCCTCGCATACATGGGATAGATAGTTCTAATTCCCCCATGAATTATTTAGTAAGAAAAAAATCTTAATTCTTCTTTTAATCCTCACATGATCTTTGGATATTCATATTCTCATTAAATGAAATCATGTGATCCACCAAAAAATTCAATTTCCACATGATGCTTGTCATACTATTTCTGAAATATTCAGGTCATAATAGCTATCACCACACCATTACTTCATTCTTTATTGAATGTCAATATCCAAATTAGAAGTATCACTAAATATTTTCAAGGATAATTCACATCATGGTTGAACTTCCAATGATGTGTCTTCTATTCTTCTAATTCCATAAAGATGAAATCTTTATGTATGTAGTGATAACTTTTACGTATTTACATTTGATCTACCTAAGTAAGTCCTTGACTCTTATTTATCACTGGGGCCACAAGTTTTTTTCTTACATTATACTATACTTACTTTTTTATATCCCATAATTTTCCAAATTATTGATTTGTAGAATTATAATAACTCTTACACATTGATAAGAATAACTCATTCATATTCTAGTACTTTTACAATTTTCTTCTCCGCTGCATTAAATGAAATTTTATGTATACAAGGCCTTTTCAATTTTTCTCCACTACTTCAAAATTACTCTTAATAATCTAAAAATAAGAGCCTTATACTTGTAAAATTATTCAAACATGTTTATCTTCCCAAAATTTAGGCATTTAGTAAAAACTTAACTTCTAAACATTTCTGTATATATCTTCTGAATCTCCCACTTAAAACAATGAAAAATTATAAATTAAAGAATGAACTTTTGAATTAATCCTAAAATTTAATAAAAATACTTAACCATCAATAATTAATTAATTTTCACAATAAACTCTAAATTATTCATAAAACCTAAAATGTGACCCTTAAAATATAAAAATGGTGGGATTTTAATCACAAAATTTGAAAGTAATAATATAGAAAATACATGCTTCAAAAATTCCACAAACTTATCTTATTTCACTCCTACGTAATCATCTAATATCATGCATAAAACATATTTCCCAAGGTGTAAATGGAAACACATTTAAATTCAAACATCCTAAGAAATATCATGCTTCTTAAACATATTTCAACTCCCTATATCTAAACTAATCATAAAATTTCATTCAATCTCCTACTAATTTCCATTTATATTTTGTACTTACCTCTTAGGAGATAAATTAATCCCACTTTAATTATTTAAATATAGATATTTTTTCATTATCAATCACATGAATGATATTCCAAGGTTTTCCCCTACCATTATCTCCACTTAATAGAGTTAAAAAAATGTATCAATAATGAGGGACTTACATGTGTTTTTCTATGGATTAGGGTTTGATTGTTTTATATGTGAAAATTTTAGAGGTAGAATGAGGAAGGCCTATGTAATGAACCATGTTTAGAACAAAGGTAACATTCCTTGGGAATTGTAATTTACTATTGATAGGATGGTCCTTTCTTTGAACCAATCTTTGAAACGAAATTACGAGAGTTGGAACACTTTAATGTGTTGTTGTTAGACATCATTAAAGGATAGAGGTATCCTTGGAGTTTCTCATTGTGTTTTGGTAACACCAGAGAATGAAAATAAAAATTTTTGGTGCCATGAATATGGTGCACATTTTTTCTAGAACTGTGCGGCCCCCAATAGAAAATCGTTCGGCTGCAGCAGGAGAGCAGAAGTACCCCACACAGGCTATGAATAGTTTACCCAAACTGTGTGACTAGCCGCATTATAACAACATTGCTACTTATTTCATTTTAAACAATATTTATTACATAATATTTCACTTAATACAACTCATAATATCGAGAGGTCTAGTGTCTTTGGGGCTTAGTAACATTACATGACAACTTAAAACATTAATTACAAATCTTTATTGAAAACATCTTTTACATGACCACAACATTCCTTCGTACATAGTAAGGCATGGGATAACCAGACGACATACATAAGAATAGGATGATCTATAAATCCCAATAAGTGAATACAAATTTAATAACATGAGGAAAACAATACTTGTTAGTCAATAGGAATATCAATAGAGTGCGAAATAAACATGAACATAAAGGCATGATATAGTATGATATTCATAACATTGAAATGTGGAAACAATATACAACATGATATTAGCATGAACCAAGGATCATTGAACTTGTATTGGAATGAGTAAAACCTAATTACACATGAATTATAACATGTAAACCATCATTGAACATGGAGTATCATGATACTAAATATTACCCAATGCATTGGATCACTATCGGGGTGCACCCTTCACAATCATTTTAATCTCAGGTTTAAGTGTACCACATAGATCATATAACATGGATTCATTCAACAACATAATTTATTACATGATCATGGAATGTGTAATAAAAACATGTAATTCCTCAATAAATAAGTACGTGAGCATAAAGGTGAATACCCCTGATAGAGAAATGGGTATTGTATTCACTACATGATGATTTCGGCATGGAAAATCATGGTGTAATTTCGACACCATAATGATGTCAAATAGAAATTCTTAAAATGGGTTGATGAGTGAGAAATAGGTATCTCATCATTTATACATGAAATTGATAGTAATGGGACCATGGAACATAATATCCCAATATAAGAAAAGGAATTTATATGCATAATATAACAAAAATTCCAGAATATAAATGAGAATTGAAAAATCACTTACAGAATTTCGGCATAGTAACAGGTGTACACGATAAGGTTTAATGATAGATAAAGGGGTATATCATCATTAAAACACAATAAGGGTAGTATGGGGGAGGTGAGAAAACATACCACATCTTTTTTAATTAAAAATAGAAGGATTTAACACTATAAGGAAACTTGGACAAAAATTAAGAAAGGAAGGAACTCTTAATTGGATGTGTGATCCCAAAGGCCTTGGAGATGCTTCTTGGGAGCTCACAATGCCTTGGCAGGACTCTAGATAGTAGATATAAGAGTTATTATTGGATTTAAATAGTTTTAGTGAAGATAAATGGGTGCTTTTGTGGGTTTATATAGGAAAGGTGGAGGAATTATTTATTATTATTTTTGAACAGTACAGACTAAAATATTCAAAACCACAAACCATCCCATCGTTTTTGACCATGGATTCTGGCCCAGAAGAGTGGTATACATTATTTTATAAATCTATAGGCCAAATATATTAAAATATTCTTCTTTATTATGTGGCGGTGAGTCATACTTTCAAGGAAATGATTTAAAAATAGTAAAAAATATTATATGTTTTGGAGGATTCACTAAGGCTTTTTAAAATAAAACAAAAAAAAATCAAAAATCAAATTATATTAAAGGTATAATATATATTTTTATGAAAATACCTTTTATAGTATTTTATTACATCACTATTGGGTCTTATGATGTCATAAAACATATTATGTATTTATACGATATTAAATTTTTACCTAAAAATTTGGGTATCTCAGAAAATTATGAAAAATTAACTGTTGCATACTTTCAATATCCTAATTAAAAAAATAATATTAATTTTATCTAAATAATTTTTTAAATATTGTAATTTTTACTTTTAAAATAAAAACTAAATTTACTAAAAATTGACCAGTTTTGGAAAAAAATTGTTTTCAAACCTTAATAAAAATTACATTTGACTTCATAAAAATTATATGATCATTTATATTTAATAAAAATAATTTAAAAATAATATTTTATTAGAATATTATTTATTTAAAAATTCCATTAATTCATAAAAATAGATTTCTTAATTGAAATTGAATATTAACCAAAAATACAATTTGTGCTTTAAAAATCATTTACAAAGTAACAATAATAGAATGAAAGTATATTCATTATACTATAAAAAATAATTAACATAATCATAATTATATGGTCTTGTTATATATCTATTTATTATACTAGAATACTCTCAAAGGTTAAGGTGTGCGATGGTGGGGCTGTTCGGTAAACATGGTTTGGGCCGTGATATTGATGAGCTTGAATATCTCTCTTAAATAGTTTCACTCATGCTTAAGTTGTTGGATCTCAGCTTGGGCTTAGTCCAGGGAAAATCCCAAAAATGATATCTCTCTTAGATGCTATGATAAATGGGATTTATAGAGTACGATCCTACTGGTCGATGTCATCACTTCCTTTGTCTATTCCAAAAGGATTTGTTAAAACCCTATATTTATACTAGTCATGTGATCACTGTTCAATGACTATATTATCTAGTATAAGGATAGTTAATGGTTATTTAAATACAATCAGATATGATAAAACTAAAGGAGTACATATGTTTTCTATATTGATATGACATTTAATTAAAAGAAGGGGAGTTTTATTCATAAATTATTGGGTTGTTAAAACCTTCCCCCATTAAGAAATTTTACCCTCATCATTTCCTTTTCACACATTAAAATAGATTACGGTAACTTTGCTTCATCACTTTCTCCAGTTCACACGTTGCTTCTTTAAACACGTGGTTTCTCTACAACACCTTGATGATGGGCATTGTCTTATTTCATAGAAAATTTTCTCAATGATCTTAGATATTCACCAGCTTATACTCATAAGAGAGGTCATTCTCTAATGGTACTACCTATGGATTGAGTACATGTGATGGGTCAGGTATGTACTTCATCAATGGTGATACATGGAATACATCATGTACTTAAGATAGATTCGGTGGGTGTGCTAGTCAATAAGAAATTGCTCTGATGCAATCAAGGATCTCAAAAGGGAAGATGTACTTTGGACTAAGATTTACTTTCTTCCAAAATCTCATAACTCTATTCCATAGAGATATGTGGAGGAATACGATGTCTCCAAAATCAAACTATAGCTCTCGTTGATGATTTTCAGCATAGCTATTTTAGCAACACTTGGTAGATTTTGTTTGTTATTGGATGGTTTTAACCTTCTCCACCATTTCGTTAACCATTTATGAACCTAGTTGTTTTCGTCCATGAACTTCTTCCCAACATGCCGATGTTTTTCACCTATTCCCATAAAGGGATTCATAAGGATCCATTTGGATGCTTGAGTAGAAACTATTTTTGTAAGAGAACTCAACCAAAGGAAGATGTTGGTCCCATATGTCTTTGAAGTCCATTTATCAAGCTCTGAAAATTTCCTCAAGTGTATAGATAGTCTGATCATATTGGACATCATTTTTAGGGTGATAGGCCATGCTGAATTTTAACTTAGTGTTCAGAGAAAATTGGAGACTCTTCCAGAGCTTATAGGGGAATCTTAGATCTTTATTAGACACAATCGATAGTGGTACTCCATATAACCTTACCACTTCTCTGATGTATAAATGTTCAAGTTTATCCAATAATAAATCCTCTATAATTGCAATTAAGTGTACAATCTTTATAAGACAATCCATAACAACCCAAATAGAATTTTTTTCATTTTTATGTCTTTGGAAGTCTGGTGACAAGGCCATGGTGATGTTTTCCCATTTCTAGGTTGGTATGGGTAATGGTTGCATCATCCCCCTAGAATTTTTCCCCTCATCCTTCACTTGCTGAAATACTAGGCACTTTTATGTATATTTAGAAATATCCTTATTTATATTATCCCACCAATAGTTCTCCTAGAGATCTCGATACATCATTGTGTTTCCAAGGTGAGTGGAGAAATTTGAACGGTGTGCATCATCCAAAAGTTATTTCTTTAACTCAATATTTGATAGAACACATATTATTGAACAAAATATCACAATTCCTTTTTCATTCACATTGACCTATGGGTATTTCTATTTTATGATAGTTTCCACTTTATTCTGAATTCCCACGTCATCATTTAGAGCATCCTTTAACATTTCCAAAAGAAATGGTTGAGCAATTATTTGAAAGGATTTATGATGTTCCATTATTTTAGATTCCCATGTCCATATTCATCAAATCTATGAATGTTGTATCCTTTTCAATTCTCATAAATGATAGAATTGTTGGGTCCTTTCTACTTAGAGAATCTTCCACCTTGTTTGATTTCCCTAGGTGGTAATGGATTAAGTAGTCATAATCCTTTATTTGATATAACCATATTCATTGGTGAATATTCGTCTCTTTCTGTGTGAATATGTATTTGATACTTTTCTGATCCGTATATATTTCATACTTCTCTCTAAAGAGATAATGCCACTAAATTTCCAATCTAAAGATCATAGCTGCCAACTCCAGCTCATGCATGGAATAATATTGCACATGAATTTTCAACTGACTTGAGGCATAGTCAATGACTTTATCATTCTATATCAACACACAACCTATAACCTTATTTGAAGCATTGATAAATATTATGAAAATCTACCCACTTATGGGTAGTGTGAGAATAAGGGAATTGACAAGCCTTATTTTGAACCCAATAAAGCTTTCTTCAAATTCATCATTCTAAGAAAACATGACCCACTTATGGGTTTTCTTAGTAAGAGGGTTTGATAATTGTCAGAAATTTCTCACAAATCGGTGATAATATCCAGCTAACCCCAGGAAGCTACTGATATCCATCACAAATGTCAGCCTCAACCATCCCTAAATTGATTTTTTTAGAAGGATCCAAAGATATCCCATTGATTATGATGATATTCCCCAAGAATGAGACTTCCTTAAAACATAAATCATACTTGATTTACTTCTCATAGAGCTTCTCCTTTCATAAGGTCTCTAGTACAATGATTAGATACTCCTTATACTCCTCTTTATTTTGGAAGTATATTAGAATATCATCTATAAAGACTACCAAAAATATGTCAAGGTAATCTCTAAAGACTCTATTCATCAAGTCCATGAAGATTTTTGTAGAATTAGTGGGTCTTAATGTAATTACTATTAATTCATAGTGATAATACCTTGTATTAAAAAAAGTCTTGGGGATATCCTCCTTCTACACCTTAACATGGAAATATCTCAACCACAGATCCACCTTGGAGAAGTATTGTGCTCCATTGAGTTGATTGAACAATTCATCAATTCATGGAAAATGATACCTTTTATTTATCATGATTTTATTAAGCTCAAGAAAGTCAATGAAAAATCAAATTGACCCATCCTTCTTCTTGATGTTGAGGAGTGGTTCATCCCATAGGGAAGCACTTGAGCGTATAAACCCTTTATCGAGATTCTCCTGTAGTTGTTTATTTAGCTCCTCAAGCTCTATAATAGTCATTCTATATGGGGTATTGGATATTGGAAATGACCTAGGTATAATATCAATTGATAACTTAACATATCTTCTAGGAGGAAGACCAAACAATTACCCAGGAAACACATTAGTGAATTCCCCTCACAATAAGCATGTCTTTGAGGATGATTCTTTACTTATACTCAATCATATATGAATGATACACATGATCATAGGAAATTAATATCCACTATTGAGATGATGGTGCAAAAGAATATTAATCCTCATCCTTACAATTTTATAGAATTGTGGGTTGATTCACCATATAGAGAGTTATTTCCATATCATGGAAATTTATGTTGGATCTATATAGGGAAATCCAATCCATGCCAATAATTACATAAAATTCCACCATAGGGAGTATGATGAGATTCTCTGGGAAGCTCAATCAAAAAATTGTGACATGGGAGGAGTTATATACATAAGATACAATAATTTTCCCATTTCTATTTTCACCAATATCTCTACTTACATGATTTTTGGAGGTGTTTGGATTATTTTACTAAAGTTTTAATATATAAAAGAATTTTTAGAACCAGAATCAAAAATTAAATTTATTATTCTTGATTGAATAACCAGCGTACCTATCACCAATTCATTTTTCAGATTCACTTCAATGATAATGATGTAATAAAGCTCTCCCTTTTAGCCTTGGAGGTTGTTGGTTATCTCTAATTACCCTTGGATTAGGGCACTAGTTCAAAAAGTTCTATAGTTCCTTGAAGTTGTAGAAATGAAAAACATGCTGAGGGTTGACCATAAAATTACTTTCCTCTATCATATTGAGGGGTTTATCTTATTGGAAATTATTATCTATATTCCCTTATCTCCATAGCTATATAATTTACTTGATCACCTTAGGCAATTTACAGGGTGCTTCTTTCCACACTTTTGAAAAGAGGGGTTTTATAATTCCTTATCACCATTGGATTTATCCATTTGATTGCCAAAATTGAAGTCCAGTTTCTTCTTTTTATCCCCATGATACCCCTGAGATTCACTAATATCCATCTTGACTTCGAGGGTAAATCAGGCAATTTCTTAATAGCTATCAAAGTCATGGATTTCAAAGCATTTTAATAGACTAGGATTTATCCCCCCAAAGAAGCTATCAACTTTGCATTAGGGGGAGATGACAAAACCAGAGGCGTATTGTGGATGTCTTGTGAATTTTTCCTCATCCGCCCCAAAAAATTCATCATCCTTTTTATTGAGTACAAGGAAATCTCTTTCAATCTTAATATGGAGGGTGTGGGGAAAATATTTATTGAAAAACATTTTATAGAAATATTTCCATCCCATCACCTCGATTTCTTCCACAAGCTTCATGTTTTTTTATCATTGATCAGATCCACCCTCTGTATGATATGTATGCAGAAGGATATTATCTTTTTCATAACATTTAAGGATGAAGAAGATATTCTCAATGGATTTGATACATTGTTATGTGATTGAGGGATCATATGATCCATTGAAAGTACGGGGAATTTGTCTCATGAAGCTCTTGATTGTAACTTTTTTATTTAGGGGGGGGGGGGGTGGATGTTTTTCTTGATCCAAGTTTCAATTAATAACTTAAGTTAACTTAGAGAGTATCATGATTTTTTTTATTTCTACTCCCATCGGATTGGGCATCTCATTAGGGCAGTCATGACATTGATCTTCACATCATTTGTTAGCTCGATTCCTCCTATTACTGACCATTGGCTATAATAAAAGGAAAATTAGGGGTAATTGTTTTAAACTATTAAACACATAAAGGGTAATTTAATGACATTAAAGGTAAAAAATATAAATTACATTTATCTCTTTAATTTATGAATTCCAATTCTTCGATCTAAGTTATCCATGATCTACTTCCTATCTTATATTATTAGGGGATTTTTTTGTTACCTTAATAATGGTTTGTAATAATCTTATGAATTTACCAAGGAATATCCCATTGGAGTGTCAAAATAAGAGTGGAACAAAGACCATTGTCATGCACTAGTACCCATTTGAGTCTATATCAAAGTGGTGTTTTCAGTTTTTACCCCTAGATAAATCTATTCCAGAGCCACCTATAATTATTCGTATCTAGATAGTGATGTATTTTCTTGATAAACCACTTACTCTATACTCACCAAAATTTATGTATTGTTTTCATATACTTAGTATTATCCCTATGTCTTTTACTATATTATTCTAATACTAATCCGAAAAATTACTAAACCTATCCTCTCATAACAACTACAACAACCCCACTCTTTATTTCATGTTTAAACATGATTTATTACATAAAATTTCACTTAGTATATATCAGAATATCAAGAGTTCTAGGGTCTTTGTGTATTATAAACATTACATAAAAATTTAAAACAATAAGTACACATCTTTATTGAAAACTTCTCTTACATGACCACAACATTCTTTCATACTTTGCAATGCATGTGATAACCTGAGGAAATACATAATAAAAGGGAGAGCTATAAAGACTGTTATGGGAATAAACATGGAATAACATTATAAATACAATACATGTTAGTTAGTAGTCATATCAATGGAGTGAAAAAGAAACATGAACATAAAGGCATGATATAACATGATATTCCAAACATGGAAATGTGGAAACGACATGCAAAATGATATTAGCATGAGACAATGATCATTGCACATGGATTATCATGGGTAAACTCTCATTTCACATGAATTATAATGATTAAACCCTCATTTAACATGGTGTATCATGATACTAAACATTACCCAATCCATTGGAGTGCTATCAGGGCTCAACCTTCATAATCATTTCAATCTCATGCTTAAGTGTGCCACATAGATTTTATAACATGGATTCATTCAACAAAATCATTTATTCAAAGATAAATGAATGAGGAATAAAGACATGTAAGTCCCAAATAAATATTTATGTGAGCATAAAGGTGTATACACTTGATAGATAAATGGGTATGGTATTCACAACACGATGATTTTGGCATGTAAAATCGTGGTTCAATTTTGGAAACATAACGACGTGAAATAGAAATTTTAAAAATGGGTTTATGAGAGATTAATGGGTATATCATCATTTATACATGAAATTTATAGTTTTGGGATCATGTATATTAATATCCAAACATTTTTAATGGAATTTAGATGAATAATATAACATAAATTCTTAAATGTAAATGAGAAGAGAGAAATCCATTATAGAATTTTGACATGGTAACGAGTGCACATGGGAGGGATTAGTGAGATGGAAATGGGTATATCATCATTAAGAAATAATAATAACATTATGGGGGAGGTGTGAAAACTTCCCCCATCATTTCTAATTGAAAACATAAGGATGTAACATTATAAGAAAACTTTGAAAAAAATTGAGAAAGGAAGGAACCCTTACTTGGATGTAAGATCCCAAAGGCTTGGGAGATGATTCTTGGGAGCTTGGGGAACCTTGTTAGGAATATAGAGAGTATATAGAAGAGTTTGGTCGGGATTTAAGGAGTTTTATTGAAGAGGAATGGGTTATTGGGTGGGTTTATATTGGAAAGGTGGGTGAATTCTTTATTATTTTGGTTTTGTACACTACACACTAAAATATTCAAAACCACAAAACATCCCATGGGTTTTAACCATTGTTTTTGGAAATGTGGAGTGGTATAAAGTAGTATAAGGGATGAATATATTAAAATATATCCCTTTATTATGTGGAGGTGATTCATAATTTTAAAGAAATGATTTTAAAATCTTAAAATATATTATATGTTTTGGAGGATTCACTAAGGCTTTATAAAATAAATCAAACATATCTAAAAGAAAAATATTTTTAAGTTAAAACATATATTTGTCCAAATATCCCATGTATAAAATTTTATTACTTCACTATTGGGTCATTATGATGTCACAAAACATATTATATATTTATACAGTATTTATTTTTAACCAAAAAAATTGATTGTCTTAGAAAATTATGAAAAATTCACCATTATATAATTTAAACATCCTGATTCCAAAAATAATATTCATTTTATCTAAATAAGTTTTTAAATATGTGAATTTTTACTTTTAAAATAAAAACAACATTTATTGAAAATTGATGGGTTTTGGAAAAAATAGTTTTCAAACCTTAATAAAAATAACATTTGACTTCATAAAAATAATATGGCCATTTATATTTAATAAAATTAATTTATTAATAATAATTTATTAGAATATATTTTATTTAAAAAATATTTTAATTTATCAAAATATATTTCTTTATTGAATTTTAATATTAACCAAAAATACTATCTGTCCTTTAAAAATTATTTACAAAGTGACAATAATATAATGAATTATATTATTTATCCTATACAAAAATAATTAACATAATCATAATTCTATGGTCTTATTACATATATATTTTTTATAACAACATAATCCCGAAGAGTAAGGTGTGCGATAGTGGGGAATTCATGGGGTTGTTTGGTGAACATGGTTTGGGTCATGAATATGATGATCTTGAACTCCTCCCATAAATGGTTTCACTCATTCTTAAGTTGTTGGATCTAAACTTGGGATTGGTCTAGGGAAATCGCCAAGAATTTCTATCTCCTTCAGATGCTCTAATAAATGGGATTCATAGGGAACGATCCTATTGGTTGAGGCCAAGACTTCCTTTGTCTATGCAAAAATGATTTGTTAAAAACCTAAATTTATACTAGTCATGGGATCACTGTTCAACGTCTATATTATCAATGGAAAGGATACCTAACAATCCTTTAAATACCATTTGATATAATAAAACAAAAGGAGTGCATGTGTTTTCTATGTCTATAATACATTTAATTAAAATATGGGAAATTTTATTCATAAATTTCTAGGTTGTTATACGCATGATTATTTCCAATTAGTCACTAACCTCACACTATTCATCGCATGGTTGGAGAACAGTTAGGAAAAACTATGTGGGAAAACCATGTGAGGTGGGTTTCCTTGGTAGTGGGTTCCGCAAAGTTGGTGCATGGTTTGGAAAGATTTGTGACCGAAATGCATTCCCCAGTTTTTAGGGTGAAATTAAAAAAATTCCCATAATGAGTTTTAAAACCCAATTCTATTTTTTTACATCTCCTCCAACATGAGTAGCTCTCTTATCCCATGGGTTTATCCTCCCAACACTACCCTAGACATTTCAAGATCTCTTTCATTTGATTTTTGAATTAAACAACATTTGTATCTAGATATCCATATAGGTAACCTATATATTCCTTTTTAATCTTTATTCATTTAATATTCTCTCAACCAAGTTATTGTGGTGCACACTTATTTCCCCTATTTGAGGTAAAATTTATGTTTCATTTATTTCTTACAAAACAGACTAAATAAAGCCTTGATATTGGATGAGTGCCAAATTATAAGCATAAGGTAGGTGTTCTATGAATTTTCCATAAATTTACATTGAATTATAAATTTTTTTGTTCCGTATGATGGCCTTTGTCATGCGTTATCCTAAATTTAGGTTATTCATTTAAAATTTGTATTTAGACTTGGTATTACTCCCATTTAGTGTTTTTATGTAATTAGAGGATGCCAACCTCTAATATGGACACCCCTTGGGTGAGATGACTTGAATTTTCCTGTTATAAATAATTATTTAAATTCTCTAAATTCCTTCTAATTGTTTACCTTGTGCTAAAAATAAATATTACACTTGTAGACACCTACCCAAGAGAGAATGAAACATCCTATGTTCCATGTTTAAACCTTATAAGTTAAATTTCCATGTTAGGTAGTCTTTATAAAATGATTCTGTAATGTTAATTGAATTAATATTCATGCATATGATGTTTAATTATTCTAAATTAATTGTTTGATAAACAATATCATTTTTTCATAATAAGTCACCTCGAATGAGGTGCACTGTATTCAAATCTAAAAATTATGACTAGTATTTAAAACCATGTTTGGTTTATTGATTTGGTAATCCGCTATGCTTTAATGTCATTGTTAGATATATGGAATGTTTTGTACATGGAATTCATTCATGTTTATAAAAGTTTACTTGAGTCAATGAACCTTATATGTGCATGACATGGCCCACTATTATCTAAATGAATAATGGAAAAAGCTCCTCCTAAGTGTTTGAATTTCTTAATAAATGGGATTTCCCATTTAGGTAATTTTCCTAATTAGACCATGGTACCCTATAAGTACCTCTTTGAGCCTTATTAAATGGATTTCCATGTTTTTATATATTCAATGGAATGTATTTAATTGAATGTTTTATTCATGATGGTTGTTTTTTTAAATGAGTTGTTTCATATAAATAGTGTGGATTGACATGATGGATTTCCTCCCATGAATGTTTTAAATGTATTAAATGTTATGTATTGATTATATTGAATGAAATGGTACAAGATTGTTTTCATGACTTGAATAAATTAAATGGTTTAATTGAAATGGAATTGAAATGGTTGGTTCAAAGAAACCTCTTTCTATAATTGAATAAGCATGGATTATGTGAATTGCTATAATTGTGAAGCCCTTAATTATGTTTGGGATTAATAAAATTTAAATCTTGAGAGAAATTTCCTCATGGATATTTATTATAAAAATGGGTACATGTTTCTATAGGATGTGTAATTATGGTATGGGTTCTGTTGAACATGGAATTATCACACTCCCTTACATTGGGTGTTGAGCATGACATCTCACACTAGTGATACTATATGGATGGTGGGAATGGTGCACCATGTCCCCTGTTGAGTGTTGACACGAAAACATACTCACAACTTTTGAGTGTTGACATGACAAAACACTCACAATATTGAGTGAATATCATGATTTATACCACTCATTATGAGATGTAGGTTATGTACCCTTTGGATTGATCTTATAGGATCATTCAGAAAGGTTATGGATGACAGAGTTATGCCCTGGTCCATCCAGTAGCTAATATTCTTGGTATATGGACACTTGTATCCGCACATAATTGGTTCATATAGGTGGATTCAATATATAACTATACTATGTATATATTATACTATATAGATATGTTTACTTGTCATAATTCTCATTCCATCCATGAGACGAAGTAGGTAGATCCTCCATGTATCTTTCTAGAACTTGAGCTGGCTGGTATTTATTTATCTAGTTCTAATTATTATTCTTTATACCCACACACTACTGTACTTTATATTCATGAACTGGTTTAGATATAGAAATCAGGTATGGTAATGTACTGGGATTTATATCTCACACCCTACTCATACTTCCATTTCATTGGCATACCTGAGTAGATCTCATGTTTGAAGGATTGTGAATCATTACTTGCAATGAAATACTTGTACCTTGGAGTTAGAAGCACAAGATTGATCTAGAGATCATTATTTTCATGGAGTTAACCCTCATGGATTTTGATTTTATTTCTTTTTTATATTGTTTCCTATTGTATGTCTACTGTTTAGTTTATGTTCCACCATCTGGACATGGATTCATTGTATACTTTGGTTTTGGCCATCTTTTATATTTAGTTTATATTATTCTTCCACTACTATGTATTTATTTGTTACTTCTTCTGCTATTTTTTGTTATTTATTATCTATTATACCACAGTGGTACTCTGATCACGAGGGTAAATTCTCCCCACTATCACCTCCTTAGACCCTTGCTGCTAATCAGCAGCCTTTGGCATATGGGGAGGTGCACTTGAGGCCATGTGATCCACTCACCTGACTACCTTTCTAGTGGTCATTTAGGATGGAATGTTACAAAGTGGTATCAAAGCCATTCGTTTCCTTTATCTTACTATTTCGGGATGGTAGATAAGAGACTATGAATGTATCGGTGCTTGGTAAATAGCTGTGTCTAGGACTAATCTCCCCATCCATGGTTAAAATTCCAAGTGTCTAGGTCTGGGATTGTTGTTCATGTTGTTTTATGTTATAGTTGATTTTGATTTCAACTTGGGTGATTAGTGTGCTTTACACTACTTATTAACTTATGAAATTTATAGTATTTTACCCCTATCCTAGTATGGTTTGTAAGTAGCATGAAATTCATCATTATAGGCACATAGATATTCAAATTGAATGCATATTCCATGCCATGTAGTTTCATTCGTATACTTCCCATTTATTGTGATTTTATACCTTGAGTGTATGTCATTCCTTGTATTTATTATCATTCCTATTTACATAACATGATTCAATGTTTTATTTTTCATGAATAGTCTATTTCCATGATTAGGTAACTATATTCTATGTTTGTTTCTTATTTAGCATATTTCTGTGTGTTTATTTCTTGTGATAACATGCTTAGTTATGATTTTTATATGTGTAACTAGTTGTATGGGATGAATTTTTTAGTTTCAATTAAATGGGAACCATTTTTCAGTTTTAAGGTGTATAGGAAACTTATAATTGGGAAATGGTAAACCATGTACTCGAACCATCCTTGAGATTTATATATCTAAACACTGTTGTTGAAATATTAAAGTAGCTAAAGGTCAAATGTGAAAGTGAATTGGTTTCAATTAAATAGGAGATAGTCTACGATCTATAATGTGTATAGGAACTTTATATATTAGTATATTGAAACCTATATAATAGAACAATTATTTTTATGGCCATGATATATTATAAAATGGTTATAAATGTAAAATTTGTTTAATTTTATTTAGTAATGAATTGGTTTCCTCTATATAGGCTTGTGACTCTATCACATGGGAAGGGAGATCATGTTGTTAACTTCTAAAATGAAAAACTAGACCCAAGTAGGTCAGTTGGGGCATGTTTCTTCTAAGATAACCCACTATGGGTGTTTTGGAACATAATTATTAAGAAAATTCTACTAGGTTGCATTCTAATGAACCTAGGTTGGATTACCAAGTCCCACATAGGTTAACTTATAATTTACCAAGTGATATTGTCTTATAACTGGTACTTGATTATCACATAGGTTGACTTATAATTTACAAATGTTAATTTTTAAATAGTTTTTAAAGAAAAAATTTCATTTTTAGTTAATTAAGAAATCTATTTTGATAAATTAATGGATTTTTCAATTAAATAATATTTTAATTAAATATTATTACTAAATTAATTTTTATGTAATATAAATGGTAATATAATTATTATTAATACAATTGTGATTTTTATTATGGTTTTAAAGCTATTTTTGTCAAAACCCATGAATTTTCGATAAATGTCACTTTTTTATTTTAAAATTAAAAATTAACATATATAGAAAATTATTTAGATAAAATGAATATTATTTCTGTAACAAGGACATAGAAATTATCCAATGGTGAATTTTTCATAATTTTCTGAGATAGTTAGATTTTAGTGTAAAATTTAAATACCGTTTAAATATATAATGTATTTTATAACATCATAATGACAAAATAGTGATGTAATAAAATACTATATATATTATGTTCGTCCAATATATTTTTTACCATTAAAATAATGTGATTTTATGTTTGTTTGATTTATTGTTCAATGCTTTAGTGGACCCTTCAAGACTTATACAACATTTTAACCTTTTAAATTAATTTCCTTGAGAGTGTGACTCATATCCACATAAGAAACCCTATTATTTTAAGATGTTCTGCCATTGGCCTTATAAAATAATTTTTTCCACTCCCCTTTGGAAAAACCCATGGGTAAAAACCATGGGTTGGTTTGTGGTTTTGATTAGTTTATTGTGTGGTGTCCTAAACCTAAATAATAATGAATTCCCTCTACTTTCCTATTTAAACCCCCCAAGCTCCCACTCCCTCTTCACTCAAATAATTTTGAGGTCATCGAAACTCTTCCCTTCTATCTCTATAATCCACCCAAGGTGCCACACTATCTCAAAAGGCCTCTCTCAAGCCTCTTTGAAGCCTTTAGGATCACACTTCCAAGTAAGGGATTCCTTCCTTTCTCATTTTATCCAAGTTTCTTAATATTGTTATGACATTTTATTTTCAATTATAAATGTTGTTGTATGATTTAACACCTCCCCCATGATTCCCTTTTTATATTTTAATGATGAGATACCCTTTTTCTATCTCATTAATTCCACCCATATACACATGTTACCATGCTGAAGTTCCATAAGGAATTTCTCTCTCCTCATTTACATTCAATCAATTATTTTTGTATTATGAATCCAAATTACATTAATTATGTTGTAACATGTATCTATATGACCCCTTTACTTTCCATTTCATTTACATATGATGATACACCCTTTTATCTCTCATAAACCTTTTTTATGAAGTCTTCTGTCTCGCCGTTATGGTGCCAAAATTGCACCGCCATTTTCAAATCCAAAATCACTATGTAGTGAATACCATGCCCATTTCTCTATCGAAGGTATTAAACATTATGCACATTTACTTATTAATGGAAGAGTTTCATGTTTTAATTCAACATTCCTTTACCGTGGAATAAATTATCATTTTTAATGAATCTTTGTTGTATGATCTTGTGGCACACATATACATGAAATGAAATGTTTAAGATGGGTTCACCCGGATAATGCTCCAATGCATTGGTTAAATATTAGTATCATGATACATCAAGTGAAATTAGGGTTTAATCGTGATAATTAAAGTGCACTGAGGATTTACTCATGCTCCATGTTCAATGAGCCTTGGCTCATTCAAATACTATGTTAAGGGTTGTTGCCACATTTCCATGTTATGATAATCATGCTTTAACATGCATTTATGTTCATGTTTCTCTTATTATCCATTTATATGCCTATTGCCTAACATGTATTGTATTTTTCATGTTATTCCTTGTTTACTCCCTTGCTGGTCTTTATAGCTCACCCTTTTCTTAGGCATTTCTTTAGGTTATTCCATGCATTTCTAAGTTTGAGGGAATGTAGTGGTCATGTAAAATAAGTTATCAATAAATAAGTTGCATTTCACATTTTTAGTTGTTAAGTAATATTCCTAAGCCCCAAATACACTAGAACTCTTGATCTTCTATGTTGTATCAAGTGAAGATTTTATGTAATAAATCATGTTTAGGTCTGTAATAAAGAGTAGAGTTGTTATACCCTGATCCATCCAGCGACTAGTATTCTAAGAATATGACCATTTATGACCTTACATAGTTGGTTCAAATATATAGATAAAATATATAACTATACTACATATACATTATACTATATACATATGATTATTAGTCATAATTCTAATTCCTACCATGTGCTGAAATCGATTGAGCTACCTGGTGTCTTTCAGGAACTTGAACGGGCTAGTATTTATTTATCCTATTCTATTTATTATTTTTTATAACTTCACACTACTTTAATTTACATTCACATTCAATTTTAAACTATAGACACCACGGGTGGTAACCTATTGTGATTTATATCTCACACCCTACTTAGGCCACCACTACATTGGGGTACCTGAGTATATCTCATGTTTGTAGGACCATGGATCATTTCTTACACCATTTTACTTGTACTTGGGAGTTTGGATCATAGGATTGAGTTGAAACTTCAGATTCTCATGGAGTTCTCCCTTGAGGAGTTTTATTTTTTTTGTTTCTGCATAATGTTTACTACTATATGTATACCATTTAGTTTATGTACCACCTTCTAGACATGCATGAATTGTATGCATTGTCATTTTTAATATTTTATATTCAGTTTATATCATTCTTTAATTACTATGTTGTAACATCCCTGCCCGATAGACTATGGAAACAATAGATAGACCGGTCACCCCATGGCCTTAAGCATGCCTCCCCATACACTAGAGGCTTCCAAATAGAAATGAGGGTATAATGGTGGTATGGTTGGGAGACTATACCCTCGAGATCAGATTAGCACAATGTATAGAAGATACAAAAAACAATAGATTGTTTCAAAAGAAGCAATAATAAAAACAGTACAAGAAGTAGAAAATAAATATCGTTAATGAGTAAAAATGGCCAATGACAAATATAAAATGATTCATGTATGTAAAATATATTATAAAAGTATAATAAGAAGGAAATAAAATAGGAAAGTACAATGTGATAAAATAATAACATCCCAACAACTTTCTCTATGATCATCTTAAGTACTGGAATGGTTCTCTGCCCCAACTCTATCCTAGTAATGTAAATCGGGCATTGGAAGCTATATGCTTCCCTTGATCATTAAATTTAGGCATAAAGTTTACTCAAGTGATAATATTTCTTGAGAAGGTTGTGAGACAAAATCTCAGTAGGCTAACACCCACAGTGTCTAGACCATTCTATTTCATGCAATATAAATAAGCAGTGTGCTATATTAAGTAAATGTAAGAAAAAAATGAATAAATAAAATAAATGTATTAGACTGGGTTCCACTTGGACACCCATATAACTACATATTTTGGACTAATCTTATGTTTTTGAATCAAATGGACCTACAATGGTAAAATGAGATAAAAAAGGAGGAACATGGACTATCCCCAAGCTTGTGATTGGGCTTGGAGAACACATACCCATGTTACTTTTGAACCAAGGAACATTTCACATTTTGAAAACATTCATTTTCATTTTCTTTAATTCAATTCTAAACCACTTCCAAAATATAGCGACACACCCTAATCCCATACATGAAAATCTAGTAGGACTTTCCAACTATCTCTCAAGGGGATCCACATGTGGCCAAAGGCAAGGAGTCCATCTGTGATGACCCAGGAATGAAGTCCCATGTGTTACAACAAGCATGGTGTGAAAATTCAAGTACCAACCTCCATGTCCATACCTGATATCATACATAGAGACCTAAGTCTCACTTGAGGTATGGTACAACCATTGTGACTTCGAGACTATCCAAGGGGTCTCCCCTTGGGAACTGGTGTCACTATTCTAGAGGTAAAACTAGATAATGCTCGAAAATCCCATCCCATGAATATCTAGTGTCTCCCCTGATGTGTTTACAATGTATTAGAAAAACTTAACTAAAAGGAATGGGTGTTTTCCAAGTGTTCTTTAAATCAGAACCCCTCATATCACCCGAGCATTGAGATAAATCCCTTACCCAAGTAATTCATTTTTAATAATCCAAGGAAGAGGGAACAATTCATAAGTTCAAGAATTTAAACCTAAAGGTCATTTTACTCTAGGCACTTCCATTTTAATATCTCAATCAAGGCATGAGGAATGTGTATTAAGAGAAAGTCCCATTGATTAAATTATCCCTGTTCACCTAAGGCTTGGGGATTGGGTTTACCACATATATCAACACTCAATTCAAAATATATTATTCACTCAGAAAAAATATTATTAGGAAGAATTACCCCTTCAGGGCATATAAGAAATAAAAATATAAAGTAAAAGGAATGAAACTCAAAATATAATCTCATGGCCACCCATTTATATTAATTAATTTTACATGATTAAGTCCCTAACAAAGAATCAACTCACAGATGGTGATTTAACTACTTGTGGAATGGGAAAATGGACATTAATAATGGGAACTCACAAAATGGTGGCCAATGACCAAGATAATGACCCACACGTGGGTTTATCCATAAGAAGGGATCAGATAGGACATGGAAACCATTTTAATTAATTAATTAATTAATTAATAACAAATCTTCACCATAAAGGTTTAGTGCACGTTACAATAAACCATTATTTAAAAAGTGATGAAATGACGGAAAAGAGCCTAGAACACCTACCTCAATGTAATAGCACTCCACTCATCCATTATTGATGAAAGATTCAACCTAGAATAGAATAAATAAAAGGATATATAAAATGAACCTAAAATAGGGAAAATTCATCACACCAAAATAGTGAAAAGGATGGAAGAGGAACGTTGAAATTGAAGAGTGTGGATCAAAGAGTATACCATGGGATTTTCATTTCTTCTGATGGAGAAGGACTAAGATGATGAATGGTGGAGAAATAAATATCCATATCTTGAGGGAAATGGGTGCTCAAACATGGAGGGAGGAGGTGAATCCCACTAAAAGGGATAGAGGATGAAAGAAATGTTGTATACAGATTTCATTAAGGGAAAATTTTTAATTTCACCCTCAGAACTGGGCTGCATGATTTGGAAGAACTATACGCCAACCATGAAATGAACATTGTGAGGATACATAATAAGTGTTGTTGACCATATGTATTAGGCACATGGTTTGGGTAAATCGTGCACAAATCATGCACTTCACAACTGTACACCTACTAAAGTCACACATTTTTCTGCTAGGGTCCGCACGGTTTCAGAAAAACCATGTGACTTGATCATACCTCCCAAACATGTGATTTTTGAGGCTCAGTGCTCCCGAAACTCAACAATACCTCTGAGGGACCTCTTGGACCTTTACCCAAGTCTAAAAAACACTTTTAAGAATCCCAAATCTTATAATTACTTTTTTAATCTCCGTTCAATGAATGATCCATCCACAAAATTCCAAAATTCAAATTCCCGTGAAATTTTATTTGGTCCAAAAGAACGGGATGCTAAAACCTCCCCACATTAGAAATTCTCATCCCCATGAATATTTAGGAAGAAAAAAAGAATATCACTCAAATTACTCAGGTCATGAAGTATTATTTAATGGGAACATTGTATTTCCAAATTCCCAACTCACTTCCAAGAATTACCTAAACACATTGAATAAGAGTCGTGCAAACTCAATACAATTCTCATTTCTGAGATTAAACATCAAGACAAAGCTTACCAAATCCTATCAAAATAGAGACACAATACAAATATAGGGTTGAATCAAAACTAACCCCATTAAAACTGACTACGTCGACTCTTACCTAGAAATTTGGAGTTGACACTTACATTGCATCCATCCTACCCAAAAAAGTCATGAAGTGAGTCCACACCAACTGTATATAGAAGGAGAGAGGGATATCAAATTTCACCATCCTTGGTCAGCTACCCTTAAGGAACCAGACTTAGATGACTTCTTCATTTCAAATATAGACTTGTTGCCTATAGATGAAGTCACCTAAATACTTCTTAGAGCATTCTCACTGGAGCCTGTAACCAATTTCTAGTGACGCCTCTAACCAAACACCCATCAAAGCTATTTTTCCATAGTATGAACATAGAAAAACTCTTGATCTGACATACTTGGATCATCATAGTTAAAAAACCCCCTCCAAGCCTGATTAAATTTTTGGTTAACATTTGTGTCAACAATTGGAGTCCAAGTATATCATCCAAGGAAAACCTTAAATGGAGTTTATCATAGAGATGTCAGTACCAAGATGAACGCCTGCATAGTAAAAAATATGACTGGACTTAAAGCATGATCTGCCCGATAATCAAGTCAAAGGGAACAATTTGTATCCATGAGTCTATCCATTGAGTTTCTAATTAGGTACCCAGGTATTACTCAGGACAAACCATTCCTCTAAGGACAACCAGACTTCCAGATCTCACTTTTATGGTGATCATCCAAACAATCATAATGACTATTAGAATGTTAGTTTGGCGTAAGAACAACACCCTCTCAGTGTACCCAAATGATACCAAGATAAGGGACACGTTCATCCTTATTTCAAGATTACACTTAGAGGATTTAAAATATATACAAAAAGGATATGAGACACATTCTCTAAAAAGAGGGTGAAGTTATTGGTATTGTTTTGAACCTACCTTTCCAACTATAGAAATGAGAATCGATGAACTATCATCAGATTACCAATTTTTAGATGATATTCACCAGATAACACATCGCCATTAACTAACCATGATGCCTTTTCTACCTAATGCATCCTGTCAAACTTTAGAACAACCACTACATTCCTCTCTTAAAAATAGTGCATACAATGGTTTCATACCCAACCAAACATTCATCGTTGTGATATATCACTTGTATTAATAATATTTGAGACTCACTAGCCCCATGGGATTTCAAAACAGAACTAAACATTTATACATATTCCTTCTACATAGAAGGAGATTCTTAACCATAATTGACATGAAGCTCCCCACCTTAAGAGTATCCTTTTCATTAGAGTTACTAATAAAGTAACTCATCCCATAGCACACGATCCATCGACCACTGACCATGTTCCTAGAGGTGTCCATCATGATTTAATAATAATTTAACCAAGAAGATAGAGATAACCATCCAAAAAAGAGTGCTTGATTCATTTCACTTTTAGACTTACACATAACTCTTAACATGAGTTACATCCTTGAATTCCATTGCATTAGGCATGAAATAAAAAATGAATAGCTAACATGTCAAACACCTGATCCTCTTAGAATGTCATCATGAGAATTGGGATGGGATTGACTTTGTTAGATGCTCAGGTCACTCTACACTAGAGCTGACTAACATTAAAAGCATAATAACCCCATATTAAATGATTAACACTGAAATAAAATGGTTTGATGTACCATTTAACAAGATTACAGGTACTGTGTATATCAACACATTCTACCCCAATGTTTCATTAGAAGAATGAAACATCTGTGACACTATCCATAGGCGTCAATGACCATATGAATTGAAGTATCTGATGGACTAAAAAATATTTAACCGGGATTCATAATACTTTGTATTACCACTAACCTTACTGATGACATATTGAGTCATACATCACTGAAAAGAAAAATAAGGGAGGGTCACATGACCAACTAATCAGACAACCATGCCCTTAGTATGTCTAGACCACTAGAATTGAGAATTTTGAAATGATCACACTCATAACAAAGATCAAACAACACATGACCACCAATCAAAACAAGGGTGTTGATTCAGAACTAAGAGTCCTACATAGGACTATGACACTCTAATAGTACCACACAAGAGGAATTTTTCACAAGAAACCAACAAGAGATTTAAAAAGTCTAAGGGTGATACCTATAGTGGCTAGATCCTAACCAAAATAGAAATCACCAACCCTACTGAGGGATCACAATGAATAAGGACACCAAGATTAATAGAAAATAATTATTAAGCACAATATATAGGAAAATATACCTATGCGTAATGCTCACATACCCATTTTAAGGGGGAAGGAAGGATTTAATCACCTTTATATGAGGGATAGGGTAAAACACCACCTTTGGTTCCATATTAAGGCATTAAACCAAAACTCATTTATCTATATAAAAATTTCTAGGATCAGTTTTAAGGTAAACCCAACACCCTTTAGGAAATGCAGAAGCATAATTCTTATTTAAACAGCACCACAAGGCACACAAGAAAGTTACACTCAACTCCCTTTTAAGAATTATCATTTATTGACATCCTTATATAAATAGGTCATTATTTACATAAAAATAATTTTAAACACCATTCATTTATTTATAATTCACCACATAAAATAACTCAAGAATATTTAAGGTTACTTTTATTCATTAAATGGTGGTTCGGTAAAAAAGGGCAACACCTTACATTTTCATGAAAAACCAGATAGGCGGACACATGTTCTTTTAAATTCCCTCAACTCAATGCATAAACACACACCCATGGGGTTTTAAGAACTAAGGAACATAAATAAGAGAAGGAAACATAAGAGGGTCCATTTAGTCCATTTCATTTTCATGTTAAAAAAATCGGAAATTTTTTAAAAACTTATCATTTTAACATCCTTAGCAGTTCATTACATAAGTGACATGCCCCAACTGAACTACTTGGTTCTAGTTGTGCATTTATAAATTTTAGTTACATGGGTAACTATGAAAAAATAAAAAGTGGCACAACCTTTATAAAGGAAACCAATATATTAATGGACAAAATTTTAATATCACTCATCAGCCTCAAAGGAAAATACCATAATTGATGGTTCAGATTTACGGGTTACCACTCCTAAAATTAAAAAGCACCTATACACCTTAAAAGTTGGGGGTGACTCCTATCTAACTACAACCATGGTGTTCCAAATTGAGAAGAAGAATTCTAGTTCTTTGACATTTAGGAAAAAGTATTTAAATATAAGAGGTTCATCTACTATAGTTCGATTATATAGGTCGCCTTGTTCCAATTCATAAAGCACCCATACACATTACCAATTGGAAATTGGTTCCCATTTAACCCATATAATTGAGGATAAAAATAAATTTTAATAGATTTAACATTTATTCAAAGCCTATGAATACATATGGTGAAATTTAAATAGTTTAATTATATGATTCACACTATTCCAATTTATAAAGAGCCCATACACTTTACAAATTGGAAGCTAGCTCCCATTTAATTATAACCATAATATTTCAGCACATACTAAAAAAATAGAATTGTAAAAATTTAAAACAAGAACATAAATAAGTTACCTAAATATCTAAAGTGAGCAAAAAAGTCTAAAAAATAACCTAATAAATGGAAATATAATAATGTTATTAAAATTTCTAACATGACATATTTTAGACATGAAAATAACACATAAGGCACATCAATAATTTCAAATAGCCTATCAAGGTAATCTACCTAGAATGACATATGCATGGAATGTGGATTCCTATATTTCTATCATAATGCATGTAATATTATTTAATTTCCATACTAGTAAAAGGGTAATTATATAAATATCATATATCAATAAGCAATAGAAAGTACACCATTCACTCAAGATGAAGTCACAATCAAATGTAATAGATATCATCCTAAACAATAATTCCATCCCCAGACACATGGAATCTTCCCTGTACATGGGGTGATAAATACTTGGAATGACTATTTACTAAGAACTAAAAATTCTTAATCTCCTATATAATAGCCCAAAACAACAATACATTGGAAAGGAACCTAATATGATACCACTTTGTAATATACTGACTCAACTGACTATGGAAACAGTATCTGAACTGGTCTCCACATGGCCTCAATAATGCCTACCCATATTCTAGAGGATAGAAACTACTAGAGAGGATATAATGGTGGTAATATGGGGAGACTATACCCTAAATATTATATTATTACAATGACATAATAGATAAAAAACAATAGACAATAGTATAAGTAGTAATAATAAAGAAAGAACAAGTAGCCTAAAATAAATTTTGTAACTGAGTAAAAATGGAAAAGGATAACTATACAATGATTCATTCATGTCCAAGAGATGCTAAAAGTCCAATTAGAAGGAAATAAAATAGGTATGTGCATTATAATAAAAGAATAACAACCCAACAACAAGATCTATGATTATCCCGAGTACTGGCTCATTCCTCTATACCAAATCCATCCTAGAAATGTAAATCATGAATTTGAAGCTGGATGCTTCCTCTGATCATTACATATAGACATAATGTCTAATTAGGTACTAACGGTTCTTGATTATGGTGTGAGATACAATCTCCATAGGCTGGCACCCACGGTGTATAGACCATTCCATTTTGTGTAATATAAATAATTAGTGTTCCATATTAGGTAAATGCAAGAAAAAAAATGAATAAACTTAACAAATGCATTGGAATAGGTTCCACTTAGACACTGATTCAATTAATTTTTTCATCCTATGATTGTGTGTCTAAACTGAAGGGACCTGTAATGGTAAAATGAGATAAATAAGCAGGAGGATGAAATGTCCCTAAGCTTTTGATTGGTCTTGGAGGACACGTACCTACATTTCTTTCAAACCAAGGAAAATTTCTCATTTTTAAAACATTGAATTTCTGTTTATTTAATTCAATTAAAAAGAAATTCCAAAATATAGAGAGACCCTGGGTCCATACATGAAAATATGGTAGAAAATTCCATGTATCTCTCAAGGGGCTCCACACATGACAAAAGCCAAGGATTTCATCTACAGTGACCCAAGAATGAAGTCCCATGTGTCACTCCAAGAATGGTGTAAAAATTGAAGTAATAAACTCCGAGTCTATACCAAATATCACATGTAGGGGCCTGAATTTCACTTGAGGAATGAAACAACCATTGTGCCTTTGAGACCATACAAGGGGTCTCCCCTAGGGAACCAGTGTCACTCATCTGGAGGTAAAAATAGATAATGCTCGATGATTCCATCCCAAGTATAGCTGGTGATTACAAAGAATTAGAAAAATACAATATAAAGGAATGTGATTCCTTCCAAGGGGACCTTACATCATAACCTCTCATTCACCCCATACTAAAGATCAGTCCATTACACAAGCAATGAATTTGTAATAATATAAGCAAGATAGACTAATTAATATGTTCAAGCATTTAAACATGAAGGTCTTTTTACTCAATATACTTACATTTTAATTGATCATTCATGGAATGATGCATATGTATTAAGAAAATGGAAAATTGTTTTAATTAAACCATTTCACATAAGGAATGGGTTTAGGGTTTAACACATGGATCAACACCTAATTAAAAATCCATTAATCATTCAAGGTAATATTATTAGGATGTGTTACCCCTTCAATACATATATGAAATAAAAAATATAAAGTGTGAGGCATGAAGCTCAAAATCCAATCTCATGGACACCCATTTATCTCAATTAAGTTTAAAAGATTATGTCATTAACCAAGGAGAAAGGAATACATGGTGATTTTACTGTTTAAGGCATGGGAAAATGACCATTAATGGTGGGCGCACCCAAAGGGGTGGCCAATGACCAAGATAATGACCCATAGATGGGTTTATCCATAAAGAGGCATCACATAGAACAAGGAAAACCATTTTAACTAATTAATTAAGAAAGAATAAATAATTATCAGAATGTTCTTCCATGCCACACAACAACAATTCATTAAAAAGATACAAAATTATGGAAAAGATCCTAGACCACATACATTGATGTAGTAGCAATCCACTCATTTGTTATCTAGGATCAATTAAACATAAGATGTAAAAAATTAAAGGATTATTCATACTCTACTAAAATAGGGAAAAATTATTGCACCAAAATAACACAACATATTGAATAATAACCTTTAAATAGAAGAGTTTAGATTGAATAGATTATCGTGGGATTTCCATTACTTTCCACAAAAAGGATTCAAACAACAAATGGAGAAGCAATCACTATCCCTAGGTTGAGGGAAATAGGAGAACACAAATGGGAGGAGGAGGATAATCCTATTGAAAAGGATCAGGGAGAAAAGAAAATATGTTTAAGGATTTCATTAATGGAAATTTTGTAATTTCATCCTCATAACTGGGATTCAGGGTTTGGTCGCACGGTTTGGCCAAACCATGCACCAACCATGTGATAAACAGTGTGATGTTACTACCTAAGTGTCACTGACCATGCATGTTAGGCACACAATTTGGGTAAAACATGAACAACCTGTGGGATTCACACCTAGACACCTGTTATAGTTGCACAATTTTCTAATTGGGTCCACATAGTTTTAGAAAAACCATGCATTCTAATCAGACCTCCCATACTTGTGATTTCTGCATCCTAGGACTCCAAAAACTCAACGAGACATCCTTGGGACCTCTAAATCCTTTAAAAAATTCTAAAACAACACTATGAAGTGTCCCAATTTTTGTAATTACCTTCCAAATCTTGGTTCAAAGAATAACCCATCCACTAAATGCCAACATTCAAATTCCCTTGGAATTTCTTCTGGTCCAAAAGCACTAAATGCTACATATATATTTATTTATTTCTTTTTCTACTCTTTTATAATATTTATTATTTTTTGTAACACTATTATACTATGAACAAGAGGTTATAGTCTCCCTGTTATCACCTATTTAGGACCTCACTACTAATCATCAGCCTCTGGCTTACGGGGAGGCGTACTTAAGGCCATGGACTGACCGGTCCTACTATCTTTTTAGTGGTCAGTGAGACTGGGAAATTACATCCTATATTTATAATAAATAAAAATTAATGATAATAGTTTACACTCAAGAATTTATCTAAAAATGATGCTCAGGATCAGTGGAAATTCACGGGGGGGGGGGGGGGATCAGTGAATTCTATTCTTTTAGGTTTATTTTTGAAACAAAATTATTCACTTATTAAAGTTAACATTAGATCACTATTATAAAATCTAATGAACACACACAACAAGCACAATATATTTATAAGGATTGATACTCAAAATGTGTATCTAGTCTTTAACATGATCCATATTTACCAATGACCATATTTTCCACTAGTTTCATCATGTAGAATACAAAATAGCATGTTTTATCCTTTACTTGTGTTAAAAAATAGTCTCTTGACTATGTAAAGTTCTCCAACACTGATATAAAGATCTATAAATTGATTTAACAAATAGAGAGTCTTCAACTAAAAAAGAAGTCCATTTAGATTTTTGGTATTGTTTTTTATTCTTATTCTTCTACTTATACAATAGAAGGAATATTATTATTCTATTTCTTCTTTATTCATATTTTATTTTCAATGCACACGTATATTCATACATCATCAATGAATATATTTCCTTCATACAACATAAGAAATGGATTTTACATTAAAATTTTAATTTCAAATTTGAATATTCTAACATAAAACTACCTTTAACCACTCTTAACTTCTTCTTAAACTTTTCCCCCTCTTCTTCAGTCCCTGGAGTTACCTAGATCATGACATTACCATAACACACATTAAGACATTGAAAAAGAGTTTTCTCAAACTGAATCACCCTTAATGGTGCTTTATTTTTCTATATAATGAACTATTATATCCAACTAATTGAGTCATGAATTTAATTCATGATATTTAATCCATATAATTCTATATTTATAATCAAATAATATAAAAATAACTCATAAATTCTTATTTTATCTTTCATTAATCCTTTCAAAAATTCATTTGATAATTTTCTAAAACTATTATCTATTAAATTTTAAAGTAATAATATCTATTTAATAAGTATATAAATCTTATGAAACTAGAGTAACCCTAAAAAAATATCCCATCACAAAAAAACTCTTAGAAAATGGTGAAAACAACTCTTACGAGCATTGAAATATCTTACACTACTGAGAGTTACTCTAACACAATGTCTTACACAAACTAGAATCTCTTACACAATTGGAATAACTCCCATGAAAATTAAATAACCCTTATAAAATATCTGACTAAATCTTCTAAAATATATATAAATATTACAAAATTCTCTAACTCTTATTGAATTTCATTTCCTCAGAGACAACTCTTATAAAATTATAGAGACTCTTATTTAATCTCTACATAACCCTTAATAAATATATGAAATTATTAAAAAATATGAACTTAGATTAATTTAATTCTAATTCAGAAGAATGAATCTTATAGTTTGGAATAATGACTCATATGAATTTGAGACTTAGCTAAATCTTAGTCCAATTCTTCTCAAATTCAAAGACCTTCAAATTACTAACAAAATTCTCAAAAAAAAAAATCCAAACTTTTTTAAACACCCCAGTACCGTAGAATGTAATTCACCTCACATAATAAACTTTATTTATGTGATTTTAATATGATTAATTTATTTAAAATAAAATCTAACATAATAAAATATCCACCCCATCACTTCTCTAAATGTTCTTCTCTAGAAAAATTCCACATACTAGAGGAACTTCATCAACTTTACAATTTTAGAAAACACTCCTAGGTTCTTAGACACTTTTTCATAGAATCTATAATCTCATAAAATTTTTTTGTGGTCTCAATAATCTTCCCATTTGGACATTTTTTTCAAATAAGTAAAATAAATCAATTTCAAACTCATCCTTCTTAGTCATAAATAACTATTCAATAATTTTAATCCTATGTAAGTGAAATTGGTGTAGGAAACAAGAATATTGAATAATAAAGTCGTGTTATCCATAAAAGTGAATTACATTCACCCTCTCCACTACTCTTGAAACCATTGAAACCACTTGATACCAACTAATAATTATCTTTGACGAATCTTCCACTTATCACTACTAGAATCTTAGCCTATACCCATGGTTTATAACTGTTGGTATAGCCTTGAAAACCACGGGTATAGGCTATACCCAAGGTTCAATGAACCATGGGTTCTTAAGGTGTGGGGATAGATCTATACCCACCATTTTTATAGAAACCATGGGTATAGACTATAAGTATTTCTTAGTACCCATGGTTTACTTGAAACTATAGGTATATGTCAATACACACAATTTTTGAAACCATGGGTATAGATGGTTGTCAAGAATTCATCTATACCCATGGTTTTGTGAACCATGGGTATTTTTCCTACCCTCATTTGAAAGATACACCACCATCCAACACCTCTCAGACATCCTACAAATAAATTATAAACCATGGTACACATTTGATGAGCACACTTATTATATATTTGACATTCAACCATCAAATTATAAATAGTTTTCAAACTATTTACAATATTTTAACATACATATACAATCCACTTCATCAATTAGTTTTATTCATCCAAACATGTCTCAACAAAAACTCAAAAATAGAGGGGATCAATATCCCCCTCATCAGCACTAGTTCCATCATAATTATCACCAACATCAGCACCTAGAGCACCAACATCATCATAATCATCATCGTCACCAACAACACCACCACCACCATTGGATCAACCAACACTAGGAAGATCATTAACATCACTCAGGGAATCATATAAATAAATCATAGATTCCATACATGAATAAAAAATCGTATCTTCCTTAGTTAAAAGTGATGGGATTATTACTGACATGGATTTCAAGAATTGTTTGGCGACTAGTTTACTTCTTCCATGCTCTTATGTAGATTTTTTTCCTTAAGTTGTTTTTTCATGAGTGTTATTCAGATCAGTGGTCTATGTGGTTTGAGAGGATCCCGATGAGTGCCAATACCCAATGGAGATTATGTTTTTCCTGAGTTGACATCAGAGTATCCCCTGGTTCTCCTCACCTCATACCTATCTTAAATAATCATGTAGCCCAAAGTTTTCATCTTCTTTCTCATCAAGGGTCTCTGGTAATTTTTTTTGAAAATATAAACAACATATTTAATTACATATAAAAATATGAAATATCAATAAAAAAAATATAATAACTTCTTGTGTTTGTGAATTTAAAACACTTCCATCATTTTTCTTCATACACGAGAAAAATAATTTTGTGTGAGGAAAACTGTAAGAACCTGAGTTTTATTACAAGGTACAGATCCTTTTTCTTTTCGGTTTAACTGTTCTATTGAGGCCTATTGAGGATTCCTAACTTGAAGAGGGATTTATGAAGGTGTCTGGGGCTTGTTCAGAGCTTTGAACGAAGGTTTAGGCTGGAAATGGCCGGGCACACGGTTTGCGCACGACCTGCGGACGGCCTGGGTAAACCGTGTGCCTTGGTACAGGCCTTCCAGAGGCAGGAGAACGGCCTGCGCACAGTTTGGGGAAACCGTGCGGTTGCCCCTTGCCTTCCAGTACGGTCCGCATGGTCTCCGTACTATTTTCCAGGCCATACCGGTAAATCGTGTGACCTGCTATGTTTTGAAAATTTAATTAATTTTTAATTGAATTGATTAAATTTTATAAAAACCTAACCTAAACCAATTCTATTCAACCTGACAGAAGGGGAAGGCGCCTGGGAGCTCCCAAGGAAGCCTTCAAAGGTATTTTAATCCTTCTTATCTTTCCGATCTCCATTTAAACTTCCATTCATCTCATTGGATCCACAATGATAAGTCCTCAATTCCTTTTTAATCCTTCTCTATTATTCTGGTTCTAACGAATGCAGATTTAATTAAGGCTCATATGACCTAATTTCTCATTCTACATCTGTTCTTCAGATTTCTTCCAAATTAGGACGAATCAGAGCCTGATACTAGAGGAGCTATCTAGTACAAGACTAAGGTAGGTGTTATCGTACTTTTTGATGATTTTCAAGCTGTTTATATATGCCGGAGTGCCACACTCCCACTTTTGGGGTGTCGCTTGAACCTGTAATTTAACCGTGTTGTTACCTAGCGTGTTGTAGGTAATTTGAATAGGGTGGTGTGTGCCTGAGTTAGGTTGTACACCTTGGACAGGAACCACCCCTTGGGTGCGTTTCCTTGAATGACTATTTTAGGGGTTTTGACCCTGGATGATTTTCTTTCCCTTGGGGCTGTTAGAAAAATGGAATTTGAATATGAATGGAATTGCAATAAGATGAAATTGTAATTGAAATGGTTTCAGGTATGGGATGGAGTTTTTCCCCTTGACCCTAGTATTTTAATTCTTGAATTTCTATCCCATGTGAGTGAAATGCTTTTGAGCTATTTTAAATATGAAAAAAATTCATGGGTGAATCACGGAACCAATGTAAGTTTCCATGGACGAACTCATACGAGACTTGTTACTGAGATGCCGAGTGAATCATGGTTCCTACATGAGATGCCATGGATGGAATCAATAGGGAATGATATGTCATGGGAGATACCCGAATCTTATTTATAGGATCCCAGGGATGGGCTTAGTTGACATACTATACCGCACCTAGAGTGAGGCTGGGTACCTAGGAGGTTCACCGGAATGGGCTTGTAGGGTGTTGGTGGATTTTCTCCTTGAACGATGCCTGGTTTCCGAATTGAGTATTCCAAGAATGGGTTCAAGGAATTTTTGAACACATGAATGAAATGATTAATGAATGGAATGGATACCTCAAGAGACGCCAAGTCAAAGCACAAGCTTGGGTCGGTCTTGCTAGTTTTCCTTGTTTACTGCTTTCCATATGAATTTTTAGTTCTATATATTCACTGATAGATTAGAACAGATCTTTGGTGGTTTCCTACCAGGATTCTGTCTCACACCCTGTTTGGGTCTTGTTTTTGGACCCAAGAATATTATATGATTTCAGGTATTGATACAGGGAAAGGCTCTAGTACAGGTACTTGACTTGCTGCTCGGAGTAGGAGTGCACGGGACCAAGCTGAGGCTTACGATGCGACAGGGGATAATTTTTGGTTTCTTTTTGGTGTTTTGCACACTTGTATTGTTCTGTATTGACTTTTACCATATTTGGATGTTTTATAGACTCTTGTACCATTTTAAATATTATATATATGTTAGATCTTTCTATTTGTTATCTATTTCTGCTGTCTATGTTTTGTCTACTGAATACCTTCTTCTTCTATTTTATTTTTGTAATTATGCTGTGATACTTTGGTAATGAGGGCATAGTCTCCCCACAGACTCACCTAGGCCCTCGCTGCTAGTGGGTAGCCTCTGGCGTTTGGGGAGATGCGCTTGAGGCCATGTGGCAACCGGTCCAGCTACCGGGTTGGATGGTAAGTCGGGTCGGGATGTTACAAAGTGGTATCAGAGGATTTTTCCTTTTCTGATTTGACTTACTATTTAGCGACTATAGATAGGAGTAGGAAGGGAAGGGAATTTGGTAATAAACTGTGCCCGAGAGTTGCAAACCTGCGTACAGGGAAAATCCAAGTTTCCTCGTATGGAATTGTGTTTCTGGTTTTAATTATTATAGTTTCTATGATTTCACCATTGGGTTACGCACATGGTTTTTACTGATACCATTGATATTATTGTGGGTTCTATTTCGTTGCAACCCGTGGAGATGAGGGTTTTCCATCTCATGCATCATATACGAACCTTGATAAGAATCACATGTCATACATTATGCCATGCTATCTAGGATGCATTAGATGTTTCATGCTATTGTGACAGGTGTTGGGATAGCTATTGCATGGTGTTTTGATAGTTGATTGATAGGTGTGCCTACTATTGTGTTAGATTGGGTGCAATGAATGAATAGTGACATTATCTTTCAATTTATAAGGTGTATGGGCCCTTATGGATTGGGAAATGACGCACCAATCGGATGTAAATGCCAAATGAAATTGAATTTCATGGTTATATGTGCATAAAATTTTGATTCATGAGGTGTTATGGGCCCTCAGGGATCGGAACTTGGTGGACCATTGGTTAAAGCTTTTTAATAGAGGTATGTTAAAAGAATGAATGTTTAAAATAGAGCCTGACCTAGACCCAACTTCTGAGTGGGAAATAGGTAGTGACTCTAGTGGTTTTTGGTGACTGTACCTTATGCAGTCCTGGATTTAGAAGCAGGTTATGGGTTGACGTGGTTTTTAGGAAGTTCTTGACCTGTCCTATCCTGGTTATTGTGTTCGTGAGTTTTTAACCTCGTTAAAAATCATGAACTGAGGTGTGTGTTTGGCATTACAGAGTCATGCCACCATGAAGACCTCTAGTCATATGTCGGGAGAGCGCTGAAGACCATGTTCCATAGATGGTAGGACATGGGATACTAGAGGAAACTCTAGTTGTAACAGCTGCGGCACCAACAGTTCTGCCGAACATAGGTGTTGAGGCATAGTTCCGTGAGAACTTGTTTCATTTTATGCATACTGTTCAGGGAGTACCATGACCTGACCAACTATGGCAGAGTTGACGCGTGAGTTTCAGGGGGAGCATCTGCATATGTTTTCAGAGGATGGAAAGCCATAGGCTGCAGAGTCATGGTTAAAGGCAATACTAGCTATCTTTGAGCATTTGGAGACGCCTCCAGAGAAGAGGGTCAGGCTCGCTACGTACGTTCTGCGTGACTCCTCCAAGAGGTGGTGGGATGAAATCACCTAGTCAGATCATCATCGGGAGATGTCTTGGATAGATATTCATATGTCCTTCTAGGATTTCTTTTATCCTGGGACTTTGTGGGACGATCGAGACCAGGAGTTCTTGCGTCTGGAACAAGGCGAGTTATCAGTGATAGAATACTCAACCCGTTTTACTAAGCTTCATCACTTCGCACCTGTCCTGATGGGAGATGAGCTGTCGAGGGCCATACATTTTGAGGATGGTCTGAGATATGAAATCCGATCTCAGGTAAATATCTTCTAGTAGACTACTGTTTCTGGAATTGTGAACCAGGCGCTAATCACAGAACGTAACCTGAGAGAGGCTGGAGGTGTGAGCCAGAGTGGTTTGGCATCGAGATCAGGTACTACAACGACTGTTAGTAGGAAGCGTCATTTGGATCTTCCACATGGTGATTCTAGCAGTCAGAACCTATCTTCGGATAGCAACCCAAGGTGCTTCCAGTGCAGTAAGCTGGGACACATGAAGCCGCAGTGTCTGAGGGACCCAGTCGAGTGCCGATCATGTGGCAAGATGCTTCATCTTCAATGTTTCTGCAGAAAATTTCCACCAGTAGCCAACGATAGAGGGTCCGCACCGACTCCATATGCAGGAGCATGGTTGGCAACTTCTCATCAGACATGGAGTTGGGGTGCGACTGGCCGATTAGACTGAGGTAGTGGTCATGGAAGAGGTATCCAGGTACAAGGTACACTGAGACGTCAGAGCGGGCCAGCTCTAGGTAGCGAGGTTGTATCACCGGGCTGTGGTTGAGGGTAGATGTATGTAGTGCATCCTACCTCTGAGGATCAGGGATCAGGACCGTCTACGGTGAGAGGTATGATCTTATTAGAATATGTTATTTCATCTTCCCTCTTTGATACAAGTGCATCACACAGTTTTATATCTACGCCTATAGTGAAAATACTTGGGCTAGTTGTGTTGTCTTATGGTGGTGTCTTGATGCTAGAAACACCACTGGGAGTTAGGGCAAAGGTTGTACGTAAGTGCAGAGGGTTCCCCCTTGAGGTTGGAGGGTTTCACTTCATCTGGGATATTTATGTTCTCGAGATGACAAGTTTTGATGTCATTCTATGTATGGACTGGCTAGTAGCTTACCGAACCTACATTGATTGTTACCGCCGGAGGGTGATTTTCACATCACCAGAGGGTGAAATGTATACTCTTAAGGGTGAGTGGGTTCTCCAGGAAAGCCGAACTAGACCAGAGCATCGTGGGCTGGACGTGATGACAACCCAGATCGCTAGTTTGTTTCTGGAAGATCAGGGAGTGAGTCAGACAGGCCTTCCTCCAGTAGTTGAGTGCTTTAGGGATGTTTTTCCTGAAGAGTTTTTAGGTTTACCTTCTGAGAGAGAGGTAGAATTCTCCATTGATCTAGATCCAGGAGCTGCACAAGTATCCATTCCTCTTTATAGGATGCCTACAACGGTGTTGCAAGAGCTCATAAAATAGCTCAAAGATTTGGAGGCAAAGGGGTTTGTTCGACCCAGTACTTCTCCGTGGGGTCCGCCAGTCCTTTTTGTGAAAAAGGAGGATGGAACTATTAGGCTATGTGTGGAATATTGGAAAATGAACCAACTGAAGGTTAAAAAATGATATCCCTTGCCCTGGATAGATGACCTGTTTGATCATCTTCGAGGAGCTAGGGTGTTCTCGAAAATTGATTTGAGGTCAGGATATCACCAGGTTCATGTTCAACCTGCAGACATACCTCATAAAACTTTTCGTAGTAGGTATGGATTTCATGAGTATCTGGTTATGTTGTTCGGTCTCACGAACACGCCAGCAGTTTTCATGGATTTGATGAATTGCAGGTTCCATCCTTATTTGGACTCATTCGTCGTGGTTTTCATGGATGATATTTTGGTGTATTCTCGAAATTGAAACGACCATGAAAACCATCTTGAGATTTTCCTGAATACACTAAGTGAGCATCAGCTATATGAAAAGCTTACTAAGTGCCTCTTTTGGATAGATCATATTCACTTCTTATGACATGTTATCTCTGAGACAAGAGTGTCTGTAGACCTAGAGAATGTTAGAGATGTGGTTTCTTGGGAACAAACCAAGAATTTATTTGACATACGGAGTTTCCTAGGGCTTGCTGGTTATTATCGTCATTTCATACAGTATTTCTCATGCTTAACAGCGCCGTTGACAGGCTTGACTAAGAAGGGAATGAAATTTGTATTGACAGATGCTTGTGAAGTATCCTTTCAGGATCTGAAAGGAAGGTTGACATCAGCACCAATCCTGATACTCCTAGAATAGGGAAAGAGTTACACAGTCTATTGTGACACATCAGGTATTGGGCTGGGTGCATTGTTGATGTAGGGAGATAGAGTCGGGGCATATAGATCTCGACAGCTGAGGCCACACGGGAGGAATTATCTGACGCACGATCTCGAGCTAGTAGCCATTGTACATGCGATGCGCTGTTGGAGACACAATTTATTGGGAGAGCATTTTGTGGTGTACACAGACCACAAGATCCTCAAATATATCTTTACTCAGTGTGATCTGAATCTTATGCAGCGACGGTGGGTGGAGTACCTACAATCCTTTGATTTTGAGCTTGCTTATACGCATGGTAAGGGAAATGTTGTGTCTGATGCATTGAGCAGGAGGAATCAAATATAGGCTGTGCAATAGGCTAGAAATGAGTGGAAGCTTATGTCCTTGTTCTCTGAGATGCATCTTGATGTGCAGAATAGCCAAGGGAAGCCTTTTCTATCGTCCTTAGCTGTGACCTCTACCCTCCTGGAAGGAGTAAATATGAGACAACTATTAGATTCATAAGGCCTAGTTCTACGGTAAGGTGTGTCAGGTGAGGACCCTCCTCCTGGTTGGACGATATGCGAGGACGAAGTTCTTCGTATCCATGGACGTGTATGGGTTCCAGTGGATATTAGAGAGGATTTGATGTGAGAGTTTCATGCTTCGGTTTAGTAAGTTCATCCTGGAGTCACTAAGATGTATCGTGAAATGCGCCGACAATACTAGTGGCCGGGTATGAAGAGGGAAGTGACTATTTTCATAATGAGATGTTCCACCTATTAGTAGGTGAAGGTAGAACACCAGCGGTCAGATGGGCTTTTACAACAGTTACCTATCCTGGAGTGGAAATGGGATGCTGTTGCGATGGATTTCGTGACTGGGTTGCTGAGGTCACCTCGAGGTAACGATGCTGTGTGGGTTGTGGTTGATAGGCTCATGAATGTTTATCATTTCCTTCCAATCAAGGAGACCTTCAGTGTGGATGAGATGGGAAGGTTGGATATCTGAGAGATAATACATCTCCACGTGGTCTTACGCACCATTGTTTTAGGCTGGGATGCTCATTTTATGTCACGTTTCTGGAAGAGTCTTCAGAGGGTTCTGGGTACACAGGTGATCCTAAGCACAACATACCACCCTCAGACTGATGGCCAGTAAGAGCGAACGATACAAGTTCTTGAGGACATGATGCGAGCATGCGTCCTGGATTTTGGGGGCTCATGGGAGAGGCATATTCCCTCTAATTGAGTTATCCTATAACAATAGTTATCAGGCGACTATATAGATGTCACCGTACAAGGCTTTATATGGTAGGCCATGCCAATCACCCCTGTGCTGGTTAGAGGTAGGTGAGATAGCCTTACTAGGACAGAGTCTTGTTCAAGAGACTTCGGAGAAGGTCAAGTTGATACAGAAGAAGTTGGGTACCGCACAGTCTTGTCAGAAGTCATATGCTGATCGCCAAAGACAACCCCTAGAGTTTGAGGTCAAGGATCAGGTTTTCTTGTGTGTTTCACTGAGGCTGGGACACAGGTGGATTGGTAGAAATGGTAAGCTATCATTGAGATATGTTGGGCCTTTTGTGATTCTAGAGATGGTAGGGCTGGTAGCCTATCAGTTGCAGTTACTTTAGAGGTACCGAGCCATGCATGACGTGTTCCATGTTTCTCAGTTACAATGATACTTTTCAGACCCATCTCATACCTTCTAGCTTGAGGAGGTCGAGCTTCAGGTTGATGCATCCTTGGAGGAACATCCTATTCGTATCATTGATAGGAGAAAGAAGGTTCTCCGAGGACGGTCAGTTCCTCTAGTACGGGTGCTATGGCAGCACAGCCGATTATAGGATGAGACTTGGGAGTAGGAGGTTGATGTACATGCTCAGTGGCCAGATCTGTTCGAAGATGAATCTTGACCACCCTTCTGAGAGCAATTCGGGGATGAATATCTATAAGGGGGGAAGATTGTAAGAACTCTAGTTTTCTTAAGAGGTATGAATCCTTTTTATTTTCGGTTTAGCTATTCTGTTGACGCTTATTGAGGATTCCGAACATGGTGAGGGAGTTACGGAGGTGTCCAGGGGTTGTTTAGAGCCCAGAATGAAGGTTTAGGGTGGAAATGGCCTAGCACACAGTTTGCGCATAGCCCGCGCATAGCCTGGGTAAACCGTGCGCCTTGGGATAGGCCTGCTAGAGGCAGGAGAAAGGCCTACGCACGGTTTGAGGAAACTATGCGGGTTGGCCTTGCGGTTTCCCCTTAGAGGTATTTTGATCCTGCTTCTCCATCCGATCTCTATTTCAACCATCATTCGTCTCGTTGGATCCGCAACGATAAATCCTCAATTCCTCTTTAATCCTTCTTGATTCTTCTGGTTCTAATGAACGCAAATTGAATTAAGTCTCATATGCCCTAATTTCTCGTTCTTCGTTTGTTCTTTATATTTCATCCAAATTAGGATGAATCAAAGCCTGATACTAGACGAGCTATCTAGTACATGCCTAAGGTAGGTGGTCTCGTACTTTTCACAAATTGTCAAGCAGTTTATATTTGCCGGAGTGCCGCGTGACCACTTTTGGGGTGTCTCTTGAACCTAGAATTTAACCCTATTGTTACCTAGCATATTGTAGGTAATTTGAATTGGGTGGTGTGTGCCTGAGTTAGGATGTACACATTGGACAGGAACCACCCCTTGGGTGCATTACCTTGAATGACTATTTTAGGGGTTTTGACCCTGGATTATTTTCTTTCCCTTGGTGTTGTTAAAAAATGGAATTTGAATATAAATGGAATTGCTATAAGATGAAATTGTAATTGAAATGGTTTTAGGTATGGGATTGAGTTTTTCCCCTTGACCCTAGTATGTTAATTCTTGAATTTCTAGCCCACGTGAGTTAAATGATTTTGAGCTGTTTTAAATATGAAACAAAGTCATGGGTGAATCATGGAACCAATGTGAGTTTCCATGGACAGACTCATACATGACTTGTTATTGAGATGCCGAGTGAATCATGGATCCCATGTGAGATACCATGGACGGACTCAACAGGGCATGATATGTCATGGGCGATACCCATATCTTATTTATAGGATCCCAGGGACGGTCTCATTTGACAGACTATACCGAAACTAGGGAGAGGCTGGGTACCTAGGAGGTTCTCCGGAATAGACTTGTAGGGTGTCGATGGATTTTCTCCCTGAACGATGCATGGTTTCCGAATTGAGTATTCCAGGAACGGGTTCAAGGAATGGTTAAATAATTGAATGAAATGATTAATGAATAAAATGGATACCTCAAGCGATGCCAATACAAAGCACAATCCTGGGTTGGTCTTGCTAGTTTTCCTTGTTTACTCCTTTCCATATGACACTTCCATTCTATATATTCACTAACAGATTATCAAGGATCTTTAGTGGTTTCCTACTAGGATTTTGTCTCACAACCGGTTTGGGTTATGTTTTTGGACCCAATAAGATTATATGATTTCAGGTATGGATTAGGGGAATGTCCCTAGTACAGGTACTTGACCTGCTTCTTGGAGTTGGAGTGCACAGGACCAAGCTGAGGCTTATGATGTGACAGGGGATTCTTTTTGGTTTCTTTTTGGTGTTTTGTACACTTGTATTATTATAACGACCCACACTTTACATACATTGTTAATACTTCAAAATTGAAGCACTCTTATTACAACATATGACAAAACCACAAAGGACCGTATAGGTATAGTGTCTTTAGAAACTGGGGAAACATAAACAACTGGTTCATAAATCTTCTACAGTGTCTCCCATTTATTTCATCATATCTAGGGTCCCTTTTAGCATATTCTACTTAATATCCATCTTCCTGACCTGGGGAAAAGAAAACATAAAAGGGTGAGCTCAAATGCTCAGCAAGGGCAAATAAAGGAAATAAAAATCATATCATATCTTTATGAAAATCAAAACCTGCAAAAGAGATCATAATATCTTAACATGGAATAAATCATAGAAGTGAAAATGAGATCCCCATAATCATAACATAAAACTTGAATCTTTGTGGAATGCACACATAATCATGGAAAATCATTTCTTGTTAGTCATGACTCATTGCCAAGACTATCTTAGTGGACAAAGTCCCTTTCTGAACCGAGTTCACTCCTCGTTTCAGTCCTGTATCACTGAACCGAAATAACCTTCCGTTCCAGCCATGTCTATCTCATGAGATATAAAATCATTACCCAATGCATTGGAGGGAGATATAGGTCCCACCCATCTTATAATGAATCCGTTCTTATGTTTGCCACATAATCATAAAACATACATCATCGCATAACACATATAACAAAAATGGGATTCTTGAAACATCATGACATCATAAATCAATTCATATATGATAAAGGAATTCATAAACATAATTCCATTACAACATAGTCAAACCAATGTAAAAATATGGATAGAAACAGAACCCTTTATTATCTTAGATGGAAAATAATTTTGATAAAACACTTGAATTGAATTCTTGAGGAAAATATCCTTTCTTCTTCAAAAACATTTTTCCTTTCATAACATGTCATACAACTTTAAAATAAAAGAAGTTGATTAAAAATAAACTTGAAAACTTGTAAAGGAAGCTTCTTCGAAGTAATGTTTTAAAAATCCATTCATGTCGTATAAGTTAAAAAAAACATTCTTCGTACTTTTGTCGGAAAAGTCAAAAAGTACCTCGTACGGAAAAAACGACAAAAGATTCCTTTCATATTCTTTAATAAAAACTCACCTAAGGGTAAAATTGGATTTAAACTATTGTAAGTGGATGGAAACAATATTACATATTGAGGGAACATGGATGTGGATGATAAAATACACCCCAGTAAATACTTACGAATAAACAATCTCAGATAAAAATGAGATTGTGGTATTTTCCCTTACCTTAGGTCCGATTTTCTTTGTTCGTGTCCGAAGCTCCTGTATAATGGTTTAAATAATGTTATTGACTTATTCCAGAATCATACATATTGATATGAGATCATATATGGTCATATTATTATCTTCTTGTTAGTAATATTTCATTGTTACTTGTTACTCGGGTCTTTATAACTTTTTGTTCTTATGCGTGTTTTGTCGAATAAATTCTTATTCTTATCTTTAGGTTATAGATAATTCATTTCCAGAATGGTATTAGTGTAGTATATACCATATTCATTCATTCAATTCATTTATATAATCATTATGAAATGAAGATCATGTAGAACGAGTCGCATCACATCGTGGAGACGGTATTCCGTACGTACGCACGAGTGATGATATCGTTCCTATGATCGTGGAATTGTATTGGAGTATATATATATATTATTTCAGTATCAATATTACTTAATAATAATCATATATAGTTACTGATTACACCATTATACCCATCCTTGTAAGGTGATGGTGGAAAATAGATTACACCACGGCGTGGAGACGGTATTCCGTACGTACGCACGCGCGGTGATTTCATTTTTCCGTAGGATGGATAGAAGGTGAATTAGGGTTGTTTCATATTTATAATAACATATCAGTATGTAAGTAATACTGATGTTATTACTTTATCATGAAACAACTAAAGAAGAAGAAGTTGAAGAAGAAAGAAATTGAAAAGATCGGTAATGGATATTACCTCTTCTTTGGAACGCCTTTTTGAATCCTCCACTTAAGGAACTAATATTGGTCTTTGGAGAAGACCAGGACCTCTAGGATTATTCTAGGGAAGTGGAGAAGGGAAAATGGCAGGGGTTGGCCGAGCTTGAGTGCTCAAATTGGTGTGAGGAGGAGGGGGAGGAGGTGCCCTTTTATAAGGGAGGAGAGGGGCACCTTAGGAATATCTCAAAATATTATTTTATATTAAAGTCAAAATCGGTTTATAATGGTTCCAAAGGGTCTTATTTCGAAGCTAAAGTGGGGATGGGTCGAAATCCTATCAACCAATAGGATTTAGACAAGTTTAGGGTATTATTTTAACCTTATCAATTAGATTTAACTCTAAGTTAATTAATTTAACTTTTACCGTGTCTTTTTGTTTTCTTTCACTATATGGTTAATACACCTACTATAACATGCCAAACGAACCCCAAATTGTTTATTATTAATATATATATCCTTATCTAAGTCATTTGGCCGAACCTTAGATTTTTAGGAATACAATAACAATTAATAATATAATATTTGATTTAAAAACTATTTTGTGTCAATTTTGACACTATTTGATATATGATTTTTGTGAAAGTCATAACAGAATTATATGTTCGAACCAAGTTGATTAAATCAACATTAATATATCATAGTAACCTAGAAAATTATTGGAATTCATAAAAAGTCTTAAAGTACATTTATTTTGGTATTTATATTATCAATTTTGTCAATATTTCATTAATAAGATAATTACTGCATCATCTTTGTGTCATAAATAAATTAAATTATTTGATGTCTAAAAATTACAAATAAAATATCATCATGTAGGAAATCGTTTTAGATTTCTAATGAATATTTACAATCGAATTTATCTTATGTATAACCCTATATTAAAAATGATTTACTTATTAAACTTTGATTTTAACTATTTTAACCCTTCTTTAAATAAATTAATAATAAATGTCCTAATCTAATCCAAGTGGGCCTAAATGGTCATATTTTATTCCTAAGTTTGTTTTTGGTCGAATTACACTTGTCCAATAGAATTAGGACATGTGTTAGGGTAATATTAATATCATATTTACCCTTAGTTACCCTATTTACTATTAACCGCGGTAAAAATAGTAAAAAGTTACTATTCACCAAAAAATTATTTTCATCTCATTGAACCACATTTTAGTCCTTGATATTAACCGTGTCTCTCGGATTTTTGAAATTCCATTCACAGAAGCGGTAAAATTAAGTTTTATGCAAAATTCAGTTTTTAACCTACCACTTAGTGGTTTCACTATTCATCAAAAATTGAAAGTTTTCAGAAAAATACCAAAATTTCACCCTAGGCTAATTTCGATATTCTGAGTCCAAAAATGAAGTCCATTTTGAAAAATAAAATTTATAAAATTTCAAAAAGTGGTTATTACTATTCATAACGGCTAGTTTTAATAGCATATTGTTGTTTAGTGAAACTCGGTATTGCGTACGACGCAAGCTATCGAGGAAGGTCGCGATTGCGTGTAAAGCAAGCCAAGCAAGTGTTGTGTAGAAAAAGATTCCTTTGATGATTTATATAACATAAAAGTCTCGGGTGTTACATTCTACCCCCCTTAAAAAGAATTTCGCCCTCGAAATTCGTCACTTTGTAACAAACAAATGAGGATACTTCTCCCTCATCATATCCTCAAGCTCCCATGTAGCTTCTTCAAGTTGGTGGTTTCTCCATAAAACTTTCACCAAGCGAGTGGTCTTGTTTCGTAGGACTTTTTCGCTACAATCCAGAATCTCTATCGGCTGTTCTTCATAAGAAAGATCTTGCCCCAGCGGTACAACTTCTGAGCTGAGTACATGTGAAGGATCTGGTATGTACTTTCTCAGGAGAGATACATGGAACACATCGTGAACTTGAGAGAGATTCGGTGGAAGCGCCAATCGGTAAGCTACCTTCCCAACACGATCCAGTATTTCAAAAGGACCGATATATCTAGGGCTCAACTTCCCCTTCTTTCCAAATCTCATAACCCTCTTCCAGGGAGATATTCGTAAGAACACTTTATCACCCACTTCAAACTCTAGGTCTTTTCTTCGGTTGTCGGCATAACTTTTCTGTCAACTCTGAGCTGCTCTTATGTGTTGTTGAATAGATCTGACCTTTTCTGCCATTTCATCAACGAGATCAGGTCCTAATAGCTTTCTTTCCCCAACTTCATCCCAGCAAGTTGGAGTCCTGCATTTCTTTCCATAGAGAGCTTCATAAGGAGCCATCTGAATACTGGAGTGAAAGCTATTATTATAAGAAAATTCCACCAAAGGTAGGTGTTGATCCCAACCTCCTTTGAAATCCATAGAGCAAGCTCTCAACATATCTTCTAGGGTTTGAATTGTTCTCTCAGACTGACCGTCTGTCTGGGGATGATAAGCAGTGCTGAAACTCAACTCTGTATCCAGAGTATGCTGAAGACTTCGCCAAAACTTCGAGGTAAATCTCGGATCTCGATCAGATATAATAGAAAGTGGTACTCCATGCAATCTTAGCACTTCCTTTACATATATCCTGGCAAGCTGATCTAGAGAGAAATCCTCTCTAATAGCAATGAAGTGTGCAGACTTTGTAAGACGATCAACTATGACCCAGATAGCATTATTGCCTTTGGATGTTTTAGTAAGTCCTGTGACAAAGTCCATAGTGATGTTTTCCCATTTCCATTTGGGTATGGGTAATGGTTGTAACATCCCCTTAGACTTCTGTCTCTCAGCTTTAACTTGTTGACAAACCAAGCATCGAGAGACATATTCAGCAACATCTCTTTTCATGCCATCCCACCAGAAGTACTCTTTCAGGTCCCTATACATCTTCGTGATTCCAGGATGAATAGAGAATGAATAACTATGAGCCTCATCCAGCAGCTCTTTCTTTAATTCGGGGATGGGAGGAACACAAACCCGATTCCTGAACTTTATTATCCCATCACAATCAAGGTTGAATTCAGGAACATTTCTCACCTTCTTTTGTAACTCGACATCTTCTTTCTGTGCCTCTTTAATCTTCACATGTATAGATGGTTGAACATTCATTTGAGAAAGATAAGATTTTTCCCCTTCCATTATAATTCCAAGATCCATCCTTTGTAAATCCATAAATATTGGATCTTTTGTGATCCTCATCATGGATAAACTAGCATGGTCTTGTCGACTTAATGCATCTGCCACCTTGTTTGCTTTCCCAGGGTGGTAATGGATTGAGCAGTCATAATCCTTAATCAGCTCCAACCATCTTCTTTGGCGCATATTCAGCTCCTTTTGTGTGAAAATATACTTTAAACTTTTATGATCAGTATAAATATCACACCTTTCACCGTAAAGGTAATGCCTCCAAATCTTTAATGCAAAGATTACCACAGCCAACTCCAAATCATGTGTTGGGTAATTTTGCTCATGGATTTTCAACTGTCGTGAGGCATAAGCTATCACCATATCATTTTGCATAAGAACACACCCCAATCCCTTCTTGGATGCATCACTGTAGATCACAAACCTTTCTCCACTACAAGGCAGTGTGAGTACAGGTGCACTGGATAACCTTCTTTTCAACTCCTTGAAATTCTCTTCACATTCCTCTGTCCAGACAAACTTAACTCCTTTCCGAGTCAACTTGGTGAGTGGATTAGATAATCGTGAAAAATCTTTTACAAAACGTCGATAATATCCAGCCAAACCAAGAAAACTTCGGATCTCAGTTACTGTGGTTGGTCTCGACCATCTTTCGATAACCTCTGTTTTTGCTGGATCCATAGATATCCCCTCTTTTGAGATTATATGACCCAAAAATGCAACTTTTTGAAGCCAAAATTCACACTTGGTAAATTTGGCATAAAGCTTCTCCTTTCTCAGGGTCTTCAATATAATTCTCAAGTGATCTTCATGCTCTTCCTTGCTCTTTGAATAGACAAGAATATCATCTATAAAGACTACCACAAATTGATCAAGATAGTCTCTAAAGACTCTATTCATTAGATCCATGAAGATAGCAGGGGCATTAGTAAGACCAAATGGCATCACTATAAATTCATAGTGTCCATACCTTGTACGGAAAGCCGTCTTTGGTATATCCTCCCTTTTGACCCTTAATTGATGATACCCTGAACGAAGATCAATCTTGGAAAAGTATTGAGCTCCGCGTAGTTGGCCAAATAAGTCATCAATGTGTGGGAGAGGATATTTGTTCTTGATAGTGATCTTGTTAAGTTCTCGATAATCAATGCAGAGTCTCATTGATCCATCTTTCTTCTTAACAAATAGAACAGGTGCTCCCCAAGGTGACGCACTAGGGCGTATGAATCCCTTATCAAGATTCTCTTGAAGTTGCTTCTTCAATTCCTGCAACTCAATTGGGGCCATTCTATAAGGTGTCTTTGAAATAGGCAAAGCACCCGGTACGAGTTCTATTGAAAACTCAACTTCACGATTTGGTGGAAGACCCGGTAATTCCTCCGGAAAGACATCATCAAACTCCCGTACAATGGGCATATTCTTAATCGTGAGTTTCTCACCAACTATTTGAGATAAATAACCTTCATTTAGTGGAATCAATACCCATAAGATGGAAGAAATTTCCACTGGAAGGTTATGTTCATCCTTGCATTGATAGACGATCGTAGGTTGATCTGGAATATGAAATGTGACTTCCCTTCTTTGGCAATTGATATGAGCTCCATGTAGAGAAAGCCAATCCATGCCAAGAATCACATCAAATTCCACTAAAGGAAGGATCACAAGATTTGCAGGAAGCACTTTCCCACAAACTTCGATCGGAGAAGAATTATAAACTTCTGATGCGATTGATGTGCCATTAGGTGTTGTCACAGCTAACTCAACATCTAATTGTTGAGGTAATACGGTGATACCCTTAGAAAATTTTTCAGAAATAAAAGAGTGGGTGGATCCAGAATCAAATAAAACATTTGCTACTTTAGAGTGGATGGTAAGTGTACCTTTCACCACATCGTTATCGTACTCCACATCGCTGATAGAAATTGCATGTGACTTTCCTTTGTCTTTAGCCTTAAGAGTTTGTTGACGTCGACCATCATCATCAACCCTTGGATTTGGGCATTGATTGGCATAATGCCCCATATCCTTGCACTTGAAACATTGAAGTGTAGCAGGTTCATTCCGTGTATCCCTTCCTTTGTTTGCATCATTAGACATCTTCTTCCCATTATCACGGCATTCAAATGCCCGATGACCTTCCTTTCCACATTTAAAACATTTACTTGTCCCTTTAAGACAACTCCCTCCATGTTTCTTTCCACACTTTGAGCATAAGGGAAAGTTCATCTTCTTTTCCGTGTGCTCTTTAGATTTTTCTTTGAATTCCATCTTCCTCTTCTTATCAAACCCATGTGACTGATGGGTTACTCCAATCTCCATCTCGACTTTGAGAGCACATCGAACGATTTCCTCGTAGCTATTGAAGTCCCTTATGGCTAACTCCCTTCGAAGACTTGGTTTTAAGCCACTAAAGAATCGATCGATCTTACTCTCAGGTTGGATAATAATACCAGAAGCGTACCTTGCAAGTCTGGTAAAATTTTCTTCATAGGTACCAACAGATTTATCATCCCTTTGCTTCAGTTCAAGGAACTCTTTCTCCATCTTTGTTCGGAGAATACGAGGGAAGTACTTATTGAAAAATAAGTTCTTGAACTCGTCCCATTCCATAGACTCAATTTCATCCCTTTGCCTTGTATTCTTAACAAGATTCCACCATTGATCAGCATCTCCTTCCAAACGATACACTGCTAGGATGACTTTATCATGGTCAGAACATTGAAGAACTGAAAATATCTTTTCAGTAGTACTAATCCATTGTTCAGCAACTAATGGATCAGTAGACCCGCTGAAAGATGGTGGACGCTGCCTCATGAAGGATTCAACAGAATGTTGCTCCCTCCTTTGTTCATTTCGAAATCCTGCATGATTCATAGCTTGAGAAAGTTGTGTGAGCATGGCTACAAGATTTTGCATTCCAGCTCCCATATCGTTTGGTTGCTCAGGGGGACAATCATTGCATTGCCCATCGCATTCCGCATTAACACGGTTCCTTCGGGTTCCAGCCATTGACTAAAACCAAGAAGAATAGTGTGAGCAACACTAATTATAATAGGAAACCACATAATTCAAGAATAAAATTTTCATGCTTATGGTCTTATCCTAGGTTATTCAAGGCCATTTCTAAAACACTAAGATTGTGTTCTATTCTTAGACTTATCCTTAGGGTTCTTACTAAGGCTTTCACATCCTAGTTTCCAAAGGTTGACTATACCTTTCCTCTGATACCAACTATAACGACCCACACTTTACATACATTGTTAATACTTCAAAATTGAAGCACTCTTATTACAACATATGACAAAACCACAAAGGACTGTATAGGTATAGTGTCTTTAGAAACTGGGGAAACATAAACAACTGGTTCATAAATCTTCTACAGTGTCTCCCATTTATTTCATCATATCTAGGGTCCCTTTTAGCATATTCTACTTAATATCCATCTTCCTGACCTGGGGAAAAGAAAACATAAAAGGGTGAGCTCAAATGCTCAGCAAGGGCAAATAAAGGAAATAAAAATCATATCATATCTTTATGAAAATCAAAACCTGCAAAAGAGATCATAATATCTTAACATGGAATAAATCATAGAAGTGAAAATGAGATCCCCATAATCATAACATAAAACTTGAATCTTTGTGGCATGCACACATAATCATGGAAAATCATTTCTTGTTAGTCATGACTCATTGCCAAGACTATCTTAGTGGACAAAGTCCCTTTTTGAACCGAGTTCACTCCTCGTTTCAGTCCTGTATCACTGAACCGAAATAACCTTCCGTTCCAGCCATGTCTATCTCATGAGATATAAAATCATTACCCAATGCATTGGAGGGAGATATAGGTCCCACCCATCTTATAATGAATCCTTTCTTATGTGTGCCACATAATCATAAAACATACATCATCGCATAACACATATAACAAAAATGGGATTCTTGAAACATCATGACATCATAAATCAATTCATATATGATAAAGGAATTCATAAACATAATTCCATCACAACATAGTCAAACCAATGTAAAAATATGGATAGAAACAGAACCCTTTATTATCTTAGATGGAAAATAATTTTGATAAAACACTTGAATTGAATTCTTGAGGAAAATATCCTTTCTTCTTCAAAAACATTTTTCCTTTCATAACATGTCATACAACTTTAAAATAAAAGAAGTTGATTAAAAATAAACTTGAAAACTTGTAAAGGAAGCTTCTTCGAAGTAATGTTTTAAAAATCCATTCATGCCGTATAAGTTAAAAAAAAAACATTCTTCGTACTTTTGTCGGAAAAGTCAAAAAGTACCTCGTACGGAAAAAACGACAAAAGATTCCTTTCATATTCTTTACTAAAAACTCACCTAAGTGTAAAATTGGATTTAAACTATTGTAAGTGGATGGAAACAATATTACATATTGAGGGAACATGGATGTGGATGATAAAATACACCCCAGTAAATACTTACGAATAAACAATCTCGGATAAAAATGAGATTGTGGTATTTTCCCTTACCTTAGGTCCGATTTGCTTTGTTCGTGTCCGAAGCTCCTGTATAATGGTTTAAATAATGTTATTGACTTATTCCTGAATCATACATATTGATATGAGATCATATATGGTCATATTATTAGCTTCTTGTTAGTAATATTTCATTGTTACTTGTTACTCGGGTCTTTATAACTTTTTGTTCTTATGCGTGTTTTGTCGAATAAATTCTTATTCTTATCTTTAGGTTATAGATAATTCATTTCCAGAATGGTATTAGTGTAGTATATACCATATTCATTCATTCAATTCATTTATATAATCATTATGAAATGAAGATCATGTAGAACGAGTCGCATCACATCGTGGAGACGGTATTCCGTACGTACGCACGAGTGATGATATCGTTCCTATGATCGTGGAATTGTATTGGAGTATATATATATATTATTTCAGTATCAATATTACTTAATAATAATCATATATAGTTACTGATTACACCATTATACCCATCCTTGTAAGGTGATGGTGGAAAATAGATTACACCACGGCGTGGAGACGGTATTCCGTACGTACGCACGCGCGGTGATTTCATTTTTCCGTAGGATGGATAGAAGGTGAATTAGGGTTGTTTCATATTTATAATAACATATCAGTATGTAAGTAATACTGATGTTATTACTTTATCATGAAACAACTAAAGAAGAAGAAGTTGAAGAAGAAAGAAATTGAAAAGATCGGTAATGGATATTACCTCTTCTTTGGAACGCCTTTTTGAATCCTCCACTTAAGGAACTAAGATTGGTCTTTGGAGAAGACCAGGACCTCTAGGATTATTCTAGGGAAGTGTAGAAGGGAAAATGGCAGGGGTTGGCCGAGCTTGAGTGCTCAAATTTGTGTGAGGAGGAGGGGGAGGAGGTGCCCTTTTATAAGGGAGGAGAGGGGCACCTTAGGAATATCTCAAAATATTATTTTATATTAAAGTCAAAATCGGTTTATAATGGTTCCAAAGGGTCTTATTTTGAAGCTAAAGTGGGGAGGGGTCGCAATCCTATCAACCAATAGGATTTAGACAAGTTTAGGGTATTATTTTAACCTTATCAATTAGATTTAACTCTAAGTTAATTAATTTAACTTTTACCGTGTCTTTTTGTTTTCTTTCACTATATGGTTAATACACTTACTATAACATGCCAGACTAACCCCAAATTGTTTATTATTAATATATATATCCTTATCTAAGTCATTTGGCCGAACCTTAGATTTTTAGGAATACAATAACAATTAATAATATAATATTTGATTTAAAAACTATTTTGTGTCAATTTTGACACTATTTGATATATGATTTTTGTGAAAGTCATAACAGAATTATATGTTCGAACCAAGTTGATTAAATCAACATTAATATATCATAGTAACCTAGAAAATTAGTGGAATTCATAAAAAGTCTTAAATTACATTTATTTTGGTATTTATATTATCAATTTTGTCAATATTTCATTAATAAGATAATTACTGCATCATCTTTGTGTCATAAATAAATTAAATTATTTGATGTCTAAAAATTACAAATAAAATATCATCATGTAGGAAATCTTTTTAGCTTTCTAATGAATATTTAAAATCGAATTTATCTTATGTATAACCCTATATTAAAAATGATTTACTTATTAAACTTTGATTTTAACTATTTTAACCCTTCTTTAAATAAATTAATAATAAATGTCCTAATCTAATCCAAGTGGGCCTAAATGGTCATATTTTATTCCTAAGTTTGTTTTTGGTCGAATTACACTTGTCCAATAGAATTAGGACATGTGTTAGGGTAATATTAATATCATATTTACCCTTAGTTACCCTATTTACTATTAACCGCGGTAAAAATAGTAAAAAGTTACTATTCACCAAAAAATTATTTTCATCTCATTGAACCACATTTTAGTCCTTGATATTAACCGTGTCTCTCGGATTTTTGAAATTCCATTCACAGAAGCGGTAAAATTAAGTTTTATGCAAAATTCAGTTTTTAACCTACCACTTAGTGGTTTCACTATTCATCAAAAATTGAAAGTTTTCAGAAAAATACCAAAATTTCACCCTAGGCTAATTTCGATATTCTGAGTCCAAAAATGAAGTCCATTTTGAAAAATAAAATTTATAAAATTTCAAAAAGTGGTTATTACTATTCATAACGGCTAGTTTTAATAGCATATTGTTGTTTAGTGAAACTCGGTATTGCGTACGACGCAAGCTATCGAGGAAGGTCGCGATTGCGTGTAAAGCAAGCCAAGCAAGTGTTGTGTAGAAAAAGATTCCTTTGATGATTTATATAACATAAAAGTCTCGGGTGTTACAATTATATTGTATTGACTTGTACCATTTTTCCTGTTTTCTAGACTCTTTTACCATTTGCACGATTATATATATGTCAGATCTTTCTATTTGTTATCTATTTCTATTGTCTATGTGCAGTCTATTAGTTACCTTCTTCCGCTATTGTATGTTTGTAATTCCGATGTGATACATTGGTAATGAGGGCATAGTCTCCCCACAAACTCACCTAGGCCATCGCTGCTAGTCGATAGCCTCTGGCGTTTGGGGAGATGCACTTGAGTCCATGTGGCGACCGGTCCAGCTACCTGGTTGGATGGTAAGTCAGGTCGGGACGTTACACAAACGAACTTCGATGCCCAATACCGCTTGTTGAAAATGACATTGATTAGTATAATACTATGTTTTGAGTAATATGAATGTGATAAACCTATAGTTAATTAAAATTATTTCTATTGAAGAAATACATAAAATTAAGAAGCATCTAAATATACATTTAATAAGAAATTTAATACTAATGGCATAACACAAACAATACATACTAATTAACATGTTAAACATGGGTATGATATTGATTCATATTTTATGTTCATTTCCGTCCAATTCTATTTGTGTTATGTTATTTGGTTATTCAGTCACTTAGTAATTTTGATTATTTAGTCATTAGGTTAAATTTTTTGATAGTTTTTTTTGGTAATTTGTTAATTTGGTCATTTTTCCAATTAGGTCATTTAGGCTGATTATTCCAATTAGGCTATTTAGGCTAATTATGTCAATTAGGCCAATTAACTCATTTAGTCTAATTAGACCATTTTGGCCAATTTTGGCCAATTAGTCAATTTATTTGGCCAATCTTGATCAATAAGGTCGTTTAGTACAATTTAGGAAAATTAGGCCATTTATTTGACCAATTTAATCCAATTAGGCCATGTAGGTCAATTTAGATCAATTTAGGCCAATTAGGGCAATTGGGTCAATTTAGGCCAATTCGGCCATTTAGGCCAGTTTAGACCAATTATGACAATTAGGCCATTTAGGCCAATTCAGTTATTTGTTTAGGATAATTATGCTATTTTGGAAATTTAGGCCATTTCGGAAAATTACGCCAATTTAGACCAATTTTGGCCAATTAGGCTATTTAGACCAATTGGGCCAATTAGTTCATTTAATCCAATTTACTATATTTAGGCAAATTTAAGAAAATTTTGGAAAATTTAGGCCAATTTAGGATAATTTAGATCAATTAGGCCCATTAGTCCAATACAACCCAATTCAGGACAATTTAGGCCAATTTAGGCAAACTCAGGAAAATTCAGGCTATAGGCCATTACGCTAATTAGGCCATTATGCCGTTATTCCATTATACCATTGGTATAGTGAATCATATTTTCCATGTATTAATTTTGGATATTGTATAAATTATTTTCAAGTCTAGGCACTGAGAAAGCATGTGATTTCAAGGTCTGGTGTGTCCATAATAAATGGTTGAAATATAATAAATATATTTATGAGCACATGCACTCAGTTATCCTAAAAAAGTGAAATAATTATAAATAGAGGATTGGATTAGAAATAAGAGGGCACCATTGAATTCAGAATGTGGGTTTTACCATAGGCACATCATAACCTTTGTCAGCGTGTGAAGTTTTTGGAAAAGTCACTGTAGGTGTGAAATGAATAAAATAATTAACTAAATTTTCATTTTTTATCTTGTTGATGATATGACCTAACCTTTTCTCCAAGTAAATGGTTGTGGGATATTTTTAGGTTTAGTTTCTAAAACCAAGAGATCCAGAGGACTTTTGGAGAGTTATTGGAGGAGATTTAGTTGGCGGATGATGAATGGATTAAAGATTGAAAAATGCTGTGAGAGAGAATCATAGGATCTTTCCAACAATCATGACACAAATCTATTTGTTAGATACATATTTGGATTGAGGTAGGATATTTTCTTGATTTGAATCCTCTCCATTTTATATTTCTATAATAAATGTGAATCAATTGACCAACAGATTGATTCACGGGTCAATTTTTTGCAGGATGTGTAATATACAAGGATCTTTTTGTGGGAAATTTCATTGTGATTATTTTATTACCTATTAGATAATCATTCTAATAGAAATATATTAAAGTTGATATGAAAATCAACTAAGATCCATTCCTCATGATTGTTCCTTGTTCTTTTCCCTCCTGATTCTTCACTCATCATGGGTGTTCTTTATTTCCCCATGGTTGGAAATATACTAGAAAATCAAACACTAAACACTCATTTCTTGGTGAAATGGTGAAAAATAAAAGATCCAGACTCAACACATTGTGATTTTGGTTTGAAGATGGAATCGGTAGCTGATCAAATTGTGTAGATACCCAGATTTCTTATTCTTTAAGGCAGAAGGAAGAAAGATGTTCAAATGTATTTTCTGAATGGATTGATGGCCAGATTTTGGTTTTTCCAATGAAGGAAAGGAATGACCAATGAAACTCCATGGTTCTGACATGGGGCTTGGATGGATATGTTTCCATAGAAGTGGATAAGACAGGAAATTGTAGATCTAGAATTTTTGGAAATTTACAATCTACCCAGCATGTACTACGGAGCTACACACTTTGTGGTATCCTTCCAGTGGTGGCTAGAGTTTCAGGAGGGATTTCACATTGTTTGTGATGTTATCACGTGGAATGTGGTCCCCCTTTTATAGATCAACATGTACCCTAGAGTGTAAACAAACATAGGTTGAGGAATATGGATATAGGGACAACATGTACCCCTACATAGACATGGACAAGCCTTGTGTACATAGGAATAACTATGTACTAGTGCATGGAAGAAGTACGTGAGTTACATCATTTCGTGCACTTCCACACTGACTTGGGAACATGTGTTTTTTACATGGGCATGACTTGATGCTGAAGGAGAATGCTGTGTAATTATAGTACATGCTGTGTTTTCATTAAATGTTGGATTGGAGACCTTGTCTTAAAAATCTTGGAAAAGTTTTGTTATGGTACATTACCCATACCCATTCCCTGAGGGTTAGTATAGAATCAAATTTGACATTGAGTATGGAGATCCCTTCAGCATGACTACTTTTATAGAGTTGTTTGAATCCTTCTGTGAGGCTCGAAGTGAGATCCTCCTTTCATCTTTGTGCCCTAGGTGGAGTAATTGGTATTGTCGTGACCAACACAACATGGGAATAGATCCCCTACTTAGTGAGTTAATATAGATTGATTTTTTGGTATACCCCATTCCCTTGGGAGTGATCCTCATATGTATATTGTATCTCTTCAGACTTCTAACATACATTTCTAATGGTGAGACCCAATGAGCACTACCTCTCGGACAGATGTCATCAATGCTATTAGACTCATAAAGTTTGTTCTCCTGGATGTGTGCTATGTGAAAATTTTGAGTTATAATCCTCATATGAAATTATAATTATGTCTTTACCTTTATAATCCATGTCTTTGTTGAGTATATATAGATATTCTTGTTACAGTAATTATAGACATATAAATTTGTAGAGATGACTGGTATTATTTTTTTATATGCCTTTTGGTTCTATGTTGTCTAACCAGGTATTGTTATTCTCTCCTCTATAAAGGATTTTCCCACACGTGTCATGTCTTTTGTAGATGATCGACATTTTGACAGAATTCTAAAGGGACTAGGACTGGGTGGTGCTTAATGATACTAAACAGTCCGAGGTGTGTTCCTGAAGTATCTCAACAGTAGTCCATATCTTAACCTTTTGGTTGTACTTGTTTTTAGACTCTTTTTGGTGGGCTTGTATTTGGTCCTATTTACTTTCTATTACTTTTTTCATACTATGTTTATGGGTTTAAGATTTTATCCATTCAGGGTTGTTTAGTTTTTTTACATTTCAACATTTTATGGACTTGGATATATGTGTGTGTGTATAGGTACTTAGGTTAAGGCTTCCAATGTTAGTTATGTGACTACTGAGCGCTAATTATGATCCCTTGGACTATTGGAGGTGATCTTGGGGAGTCACAACACAGTCCCCTTTAGGAAATATCATGACTGAGTGGTATAATAGGAAGTAAGTTCTACCTCAATACCGAATCCAATGAGATTCATTTGGGGAAATATTGTTCACTGTTTCGAGTTCATATTTCTAGCAAGAGACTCCAATATTAGTGTGGCAGCTGACATATCCATACATCAGGACTCGGATCACCAACTTTTTGAATCGATACATTAAAACAATGGCTGAAATAAAAAAATGGTATATACATCATATAAATTTTTTTTGTGGCTTCCATGTATTTCTTGAGTCAAATATTCATATATACTCATTAAACATGGTATATATTGTTTACTTTTAGGATGCATCTATGATGTATTCAGCTAGGATCTAGAATCAGGATCATGATAATGATCCCCTCAGTGATTAGGAACCAATAAAAGGACTAGTTTCAATGGGTTTTCCTCGAGGTGGTGCACCGATTATATCACGACCTATATATTAGTAGATGGTGACCGCAGTACCAATAGATAAGGCGTGCAGGTCGAGAACACTTCATGAGTTTTAGTGGAAACTCCCCCTCAGGATCCAAGGTGATCCCGAGCCATAGGTAGTTAACGAATGGATTGAGGCATTAACAAGAGTTTTTCATCGGGTCAGGACACCATCAAATCATATGGTAGTTCTGTAGGCAAGGCTTCTCCATGTATTAGTAGGATGATAGTGGGGGTTAGTGATTGGGTATTACGATGAGGTGAATATAGAATTTTCAAAGTTGTAAATTCTTTTTTGAGAGGAGTTCTTTCTAGATATTCTAAGGGATATATTTATCCATGGGCTTTTACAGCTTCAGCAGGGAAACATAGTAGTAATTGAGTATTCATCAAGGGTTACCAACATCTTTAGGTACATTATGGATATGGTTTAGAATAATTTCCTCTAGGATGGGACCTTCAATAAAATACTAAGTAGATAATTATGATCTATCATTATACCTCCATGAATTCCTACATATTTTGGGGTACTAGAGTGATATTTTGTGGTTGAGGTTTTCTTGGATGAGCAGACACAACTAGTGGTTTCCAAAAGTGGGAATGCAGGAGCAAATACCCTAGATGTTGGGATTTAATGTCAGTATTAGGGAGCTGGACATGTGATAGATTTTTGAAGGAGGTACCTGAATATAAATTATGTGGCTTACGGCTAACATATGGGTCTATTCATCCTAGAGAGAAGAGGTGATACTCATGTGATGGCATGGGACATCTTTCACGAGATTGTCCAACTATCAGTGTGGATGATAGAGAGACCATGGATGGGATACTGAGTCAAAGGAAGTAGAATAAGTAGATAGTTTTTTTATGGTGGAAGACATGACAGAGGATCTTGGAGACTAGTTAGAGGTGGTAGAAGCTTTTAATTATTACCACCACTACCCATGGGTGGTCGGCACCGGGCTCAAGGAGATGGAGGATAGGGGATGGGGTAGCTGAAGGTGCTTGAGGCTTACAACCTAGAGGATTTAGGAATAGTATGGGGTATGATCCATGTCTTTTATACATTAGGTGAAGTATTGATAGACATAGGTTCTAGTCATTCCTTTATTTCCACTTATCGGGTTCAAGACAAAGAGATTCAAATTAAGACCTTGGTTCAACCCCTACGCTTGGAGACTCCTACTGCAGATTACTCAGTGATCACACACTTTTACTGATAGTGTGACCTAACTCTTCGAGGAAAGATTTTATCTTGGGATATATTTATAGAAGTGATGAGGCCTTATGAAATCATCTTAAAAATGGACTATTTATCTACAATTCATGCCCATATTGATTATTTTAGGCAGAGGATACAGTGTGTCTACAATGAAAGAACTAGGTTTTCTTTATTGGGTGAAAAGAAAACCTATGAGGGATATGATGGGATCGTTCATACAAAGTTGCAACCAATCACTAATAATTTGGCTAGAATGACCCTTGGTGTAGTGGATGTTATGAGTTCCTAGTTCCTAGAAGTGGTGGATGAGTACAAGAATACTTCCTTGAGGATGTTCCAGTATAACCTACCCACCTAGAGATAGAATTTTACATTGAACTGTACCCTAGGATGGCATCAATATCTGGTCCATCATATCGTATGGATCCCATAGAGATTTATGAGCTAAGGGTGTGTTTGGAGGACTTACAAAGGGAGTGGTTTGATAGACCCAGTGTTTTACCTTGGGTGGACCAAGTTTTTTTCACCAAGAAGGTGGATGGGATCTTGAGGTTGTGTGTAGAATACCAGTGCTTGTACCAGGAAAATTTGAAGAAAAAGTATCCACAACTAAGGATAGATGACCTCTTTAATCTATTGATAGGGGTATGATGGTTCTCTAAGGTTGACATCTAGAATCTATCACTGGTTGTGAGTAAGATATGTAGATATACTAAATATGACTTTTAGATGTCACTATGGTCACTATTAGTACTTGGATATTCCATTTGGTGTGAACAATTACCTAGTGATGTTCATGGGACTCATGAACCAGATCATTTGAACTTTCTTAGATCATTTCATGGTGGTATTCATCGATGACATACTTGTGTACTCAATGTCTGAGGAGGATCACATGAGACACTTGATGATGGTTCTGTACTTACTCCAAGAGAACTAAATTTATATAAAGTTCTCAAAGTGGAAGATCTAAATTTAAGAGGTCCACTTTCTAAGACCTGTTATCTCAATAGATGGAGTGGTAGTGGACCCGACCAAGGTCAAGGAAGTGTTAGCTTGAGAGCCACATAAGAGTGAAATTAAGGTGAAGATCTTTATTATGTTAGTGGGCTATTATCAGAGATTCATAAATTATTTATTGAGGATTTCATCACCCCCGAAAGGGGTTGCCTTTTGTTTGGACAAAGACGTGCCAACAGGATTATGTGGAGTTGAGGTAGAGATTGATGAGTTCTCTCAGCATGATATTTTTAGAGGATGGTGTTAAGTACATAGTGTTATATGATGCATTAAGAATCAGTATTATTTGAATTTTTATGTAGAGTCAAGTGGTGACTGCTTATGGTTCACATTAGTTTAGAAAACATGAGAAGAACTATATGGACCATGATCTTGAGTTTTGTGGATAGAGATGGAGAATCTTTCATCTTTTCAATAGTTATTACCCCTCCACTTTTATATCAATTTAGGGAGGCATAGCTTGGGGATACTAATTGTGAGAACCTATGTACTCAGATATCCACTTAACATGCTCTCGATGTATTTTATGAAGGTGGGAATCATGTCATTTTTTAGAGGATGCCTGATGATATAAGTGAAATTTTGGGAGGAGGTTCTGAGAGAGTTTCATACATATCTTTTGGTGGTACATCTAGGCATGAAAAATTTGTATAAAGTCCTCTGATGTCCATTTTTGTGGCCAAGGGTGAATAAGGGAGTTCCATAATGTGTCTCTTGATGCCTAACTTTCCGGCAAGTGAAGGTCAATAACCATGTTCAAATAGGTTCAGCACAACCCCTTGAGGTTCCAGAGTTGAAGTGGGATGGTATATCCATGGAATTCATGATGGGATTACCACATACATACATGCGACATGATTCCATATAGGTGATCATAGATTTACTCACCAAGTCAGATCACTTCCTAGTTATTAGAGAGTAGAGTTTAGTAGAGAGATAGGGATGACTCTATGTTTAGAAGATAGTCTGACTCCTTGGATTTCCCTCAATGATTATTTCTAACCTTTATTTTCACTTCACATCTCGATTATGGAAATTATTAAATGAGGATTTCAGGGCTCATTTATGCTTGAGAACAACATTTAACCCTTAGTCTAATGGCCAAATAAAATAGACAATTCATGTTTTGGAGGACATACTATGAGATTTCATGTTAAAATTTATATATAGTTGGGAGGATCACCTACATTTTGTGGTTTTCTCATAAAAAACATCTACCATTCCACCATTATTATGGCACCATTTGAGACATTGTATAGAGAATCCTATAGGTCACCACTTTATTGGACTAAACTAGGAGAGTTAGCGCATAGGGGTCCATAGTTGGTATGAGATACTACTGAGAAGGTTCAGATCATCCCAGAGGAGATAAAGACTATAAAAAGTCATCATAAGTTTTATGAGGATAGACGATGGATACCTTTGGAGTTTGAGGGTGGGGAATCTGTGTTCATATGGGTTTTACCTTGATGTGGATTATGGAGATTTGGTTAGGGGGGAATATATCCATGTGATTAATTAAACCTTACAAAATTTTTCATAGAGTTGGAGAGGTGGTGTTCCACTTAACTCTACCTCCATAGTTAGACCCGGTTCATGATTTCTTCCACATGATATAGTGGAGGAGGTACATGCATGACCAATTACACAATATTGACTGGGGTGAGTTGGAAATCAAGGATGAAGAAACCTCTACTGAGTACCAAGTTTATATAGAGGATCGATAAGAGAGGATTCCTCATTGGTGAGAGATTCCTTTAGTGCATTTCCAATGGTAACACGATAACCTTCAAGAGAGCACATGGGAGCGGGAGGCTCTAATGCGTGCTCAATACCAACATTTATTTGTATATCCTTATTTTGATTTCTGAGACATAAATCTCTAAGGTGGGGAGAATGTAGTAACTTTTATTTTCCATGTATTATATTTGGATATTTTATGGATAATATTTTAGACCAGGAACTGAGATGATATTAGATTTCAAGGCCTGGTGTACCCAAAATAAAGGTTGGAAATATATTAAATATATTTATTAGCACGCACACATATTTTTCTTGAATAAATAGAATAAATTATAAACTGAAGCCCATATTAGAAATATAAGTGTACTGTTGAGTTCATAATGTGGGTTTTAACCTAGGTACGATATAAGATTTTTCAACATGGGGCATTTGTGGAAAATTAATCATGGTCTTGAATTGAATAAAATAATTCATTAAATTATTTTATTTTATTTCATTAATGCAACAACCTAAACTATTCTATAAGTAAAAAGTAATGGGGTATTCTTAGGTTTATCAACTAAAACCAAGATATCTATAGGAACTTTGGATAATCGTTGGAGGAGATTCCATTAGCAGACGAAATTTGTATCGAAGATCGACGATCGATGAAAGATAGAATTAGATGATCTCACCAACGATCTCAAAAAAACTCTACTCTTTATCAAAGATGGATCCTAAATGTGGTAGGATGTTTTTTAATATATTATTTCCATTTTCTATTTCTTTGGTGAACACAAATCAATCAAACAAATATTGATTCATATATTGGTCGTTTGTGGGATGGGTTATCTATGAGGATCTTTTTGGGGGAACTTACTTTGATTATTTGATTATCTAGTCTTTATTCATTCTAATGTCAATGAATCTGGGTCATCATTAACATTGAACAAGGTCCATTCCTTATGATTTTTCCTTATGATTTTATCTCCTGATTCTTCGTTCATCACAAGCATTCTTAATTGTCTTGTGGTTTGACATATACTACAAAATCGGATGTTTAAAAACCATTTCTTGGTGTAATAGTTTAAAATTAGATATTTTGGCTCAACATGATGTGAAAGTGGTGTGATGATGGAACTAATAATAGATAAGATAATTTACATACCTGATATTGTGTTCTTCATCATGCAACGAATAATGACATCCAATGTAATTTTTTGAATCGATTTATGAATAGATTTTGGTGTTTCCAATGACAACAAGTCTTAAACAATGACCGTCATTAGTTTTATCATGGGGAGTGACTAGATTAGTTATTGGAGAAATAGAGAATACATGATATTTCAGATATATAATTCCTAAAATTTCTTATCTACATGGAGTGTAATGTGGAATTACATTCCATGTGGGACTATTCCAGTGGATGATTGGGTTTCGGGAGAGATTTAAGTATCACACAACATGTAACCTTATCACTCGGTGTGTGGTCCCCCTTTGACAGCTTGATGTGTACCTCAGAGGGTAAACATACACCACGTGAGGTACATGGTTTTGAGTATGGTGAGTACCCAAACATGGACACAGCCATGCCTTGTGTACATGGAAATATTCATGTATTGTTTCAGGATCAGAAGTACACGGAAAGCAGCACACCATGTACTTTCACACAGACAAAGGCATGAACTATTTTAAATAGGTAGTACCTAGTGTCGAAGGATCACTCCATGTAATTATATAAGACATTATTTACACCTTAAATGTTGTCTTAGATCCCTTTTAATATATATCATAGACAATTTTTTTAGGGTATGTTCCCAATATCCTTTCCTTGAGGTTAGTATGGAATCATGTCCAAACACAATATGGGGAACCGTTCAGCGTGACTACTTGTACAGAGTAGTTATAATACTTCTATTTGGCCTGGAGTGAGATCCTGTATTCATATTCATACCCTATGTGGAGTTCTTGGTATCATCATGACCAACACTACATGGGAATCCATAATCTACTTAGCAGGTTAATCTAGATTGAGTTTTTTGTATACCCCATGTCCTTGGGAGTGATCCCCATATGTGTATTGTATCTATTTAGAATTCTAGTGTACATTTCTAATTATGAGACACAAAAATCCCAACCAATTAGATAGATGTCATTAGTTTTATCAGACTCATGGAGTGTGTTCTACCATATGAGTATTATGTGGAACTTTCAAGATTGAATCCTAGGCTGGAATTAATGTTGTTGCTTTAACTTTAGACTATGTGTATTTATTGAGTATATCTAGATATTATTATTATATTAATTTTAGAAATATACCTGTGTAGACATGAACATTATTATTTTTTTATATTCCTTATGGTTTTGGGATGTCCTACTTGGTATTGTTATACTCAACCCTATACAGTCTCTTCCTGCATGTGTGGTGTCTTGTGAAGATGATCATCATTTTGATAAATTCCTAAAGGGACCAGGACTAGGTAGTGCTTATTGATACCAGGCAGTCTGAGGTGTGTTCCTACAATATCTCAATGACAACTCTATATTTAATTTCAAGTTGGACTTGTTTTTCAATTTTTTTGGCGGGATTGTATTTGGACCTGTTTAATTTCCATTACTTTTTTCATGCTCTGTTTGTGAGTTTTAGATTGTATGGATGTATGGTTGTTCAATTTCATTTCATTTAAAATTGTATAGTCTTGGAGATGTGTTTGTGTGTGTGTTTATAGGTACTTAGTCTAAGACATTCCTTATTAGTGATATGCCTACTTGACACTAGTCACCATCCCCCACCTATTAGAGGTAGGATTGGGGAGTTTAAACATGGACCCTTTAGGGAGGGTCATGACAATTAGTCCATTAGGCCATTTAAGTCATTTAGTCTATTTAGAACATTTAATCCATTTAGTACATTTAATATATTAGTCCATTAGGACATTAGTCCATTAGTCCATTAGGCTATTAGTCCATTTGGAAATTAGGCCATTATGCCATTAGGCCATTAGGCTAATTGGTCAATAGGCCATTAGACCATTTGGCCAATTGGCCATTTAGCAATTTGGATATTTGGCACTTAAGCCATTAGGACATTAAGAAATTTTTCCTTTAGGAAATTTGGCCTATTATTCTATTAGTCTATTTTGGTCATTTAGTACATTTAGGCCATTTATAATATTTATGTCATTTGCTTCATTTAGGCCATTTAGACCATTTAGAACATTAGGCTATTAGGCCACTAGGCCACTAGGCCATTAAGAAATTTGTCAACTTAGTCATTATTCCAATTGAACATTTGTTCACGAGGCCAATTGGCCATTAGACCAATTTACCATTAGTCCATTAGTCCGTTAGGCCCTTAGGCTGTTTAGACCATTTTGGCCATTTAGGTCATTTAGTCTATTTAAGCCATTTAGGCCATTAGACAGTTATGAAATTAGGCAAATAGGACATTTTACTATTTTTAAATTGGGCCATTAATCCATTAGTCCATTATTCCAATTGGTTATTAGGCTAATAGGCCATTGGGTTGTTAGGCCATTAGGTCATTTAAGCCATTAGGTCATTTAGGCCATTTAGGCCTTTTATTCCATTTAGTCCATTTTTCACATTGATCCATTGGATCATTTAGGCCATTAGAACAATTTTACATTAGTCCATTTAGAAATTATTCTATTCGACCATTAAGACAATATGCCATTTAAACATTAGTCCATTAGTCCATTAGGAAAATTTGTCTATTAGGCAATTAGTCCATTTAGTTCATTTAATCAATTTAGGACATTTATGAAATTTAGGACATTTAGGACATTTAGGATTTTAGGCCATTAAGAAATTAATCCATTAGGCTATAAGGCCATTAATCCAATTGGCCAATTGGCCATTAATTCATTTGGCCATTTTCCCACCAGGCCCTTAGGTCATTAGGCCATTAGGCCATTTTCCCTTACGCCATATTTCCTATACGAATTTACACTATTATCCCATTTAGATATAATTACATTATTAAAATTTGTCCATTAAGACATTAGGCCATTAGTCCATTAGTCCATTTAGGCCATCTAGGCCATGTTAGAAATCTAGGACATGTAAGCCATCTAGGCCATGTAGGCCATCTAGGCCTTGTATGGCCACAATCTATTAGAAAAATATGGTATTTGGCCTTTTTTCCATTATAAAACTAGTCCAATTTTCCATTAGGCCAATAGGCCATAAGGCCATTTAGTCTATTTATGTTGTTTGGGACATTTAGGCTATTTATTCCATTTCAACCATTTCACCCATTTAGTACATTTCTTCTATTTCACCCATTTAGTCTGTTTAGGCCATTCTGGTCGTTTAGTCCATTTAGGCTATTTAGTTCATTTAGTCCATTTAGTTCATTTAGTCCATTTAGGCCATTATTCCATTAAAACATTAGGCCGTTTGGCCACTAGGCCATTAAGACATTAGGACTTTTGTCCATTATTCCATTAGGAAAATTTTTCAACTTGGATATTAATCCATTTAGGCAATTTAGGTCATTTAGGCCATTTAGGTCGTTTAGGACATTTAGGCCATTTGGCCCTTAGGCTATTAGGCCATTAATCAGATTGTAAAATAGGACATTGTAGAATTTGGACAATTGGTCATGAGGAAATTTGGCCATTGGACCATTATTCCACTAGAAAATTAGTTCATTGTGCCATTAGACAATTGGTTCATTAGGCCATTGGTCCATTAGGCCATTAGTCCACTTGTCCAGTAGGCCATTAGGTCATTTGGTGATTGGGCCATTATGCCATTTTTTCCACTAGGACAATTTGTCCATTAGGTAATTAGTCCATTTAGGATATTTATTCCATTAATTCCATCAGTACATTAGGCCATTATACCATTAGGCCAATTTTCGAAGAGGACATGGGGGCATTAATCCATTATTCTATTAGGGAATTTAGGGAATTTAGGCCATTTAGTCTATTTTGGGGATTTAGGAAATTTATTCCATTTAAGACATTTAGGCTATTAGGCCATTTAATACATTTAGTCCATTAGTCCATTAGGACATTAGTCCAATTGTCCAATATTCCATTAGGCCATTTGGCCATTATTCCATTAGCCTATTTGGCCATTAGGTCATTAGGGAATTATTACATTAGGCTATTAGGCCATTAGGAAATTAGGACATTAGGAAATTAGTCCATTAGTCCATTAGTCCATTTTGGAATTAGGCCATTAGATCATTGGGCCATTATTCCAATAGTATAATAGTCCAATAGGCCTTTAGTCCATTATTCCATTAGGCCATTAGAAAAATTGGCCAGTAGGCCATTAGGAAATTAGGACATTCAGCCAATTATCCATTAGAGCATTTGGAAATTGGTTCATTAGGACATTAGGACATTAGAACATCAGGACATTAGGTAATTAGGCCATTAGGTCATTTGGCCATTAGGTAAGTAGGCCATTAGGTCATTAGAACATTAGGTAATTTAGGTCATTTAGGACATTTGTCCCTTAGGCCTATTGGCCATTAGTCTATTAGGAAAATGGGCCATTAGTCCATTAGGAAATTTAGGCCATTTAGGGCATTTAGTCTATTATTCCATTTTGGACATTAGTCCATTAGGCCATTAGGTGAATTGGGCAATTGGGTAATAGGAAATTATGCCATTAAACCATTTGGACATTAGGCCATTAGTCCATTTCTCCATTAGGCCATTTGGCTATTTGTCTATTAGTCCATTTATCCACTAATATAATTGTTTCATTAGGGAATTTGGAAATTTGGTCATTTGGACATTTGAAATGGGTATTTCCAGCCTTATATTAAAGGTATTAATGAAAAAAAAACTTAAAATTCAGCATGAAAATATAATTAAGTTAAAATATAAATATAGATTGTTTTCTATTAATATTAAAGTACCAAGAACCTATAATTATTGGGAATTATAGTGATCTCCAAAGTGTGAAAATATGTCATTGAATATTTTTTCCTTTTTGTTTTTTCCTAAAAAATCCTAATAACAATAATTAAAAAATTAATAAGAATTAAATTCTCTATGAAAACCATTAAATATTAAGAACACCTTAAGCTCATCACTCTTCCCATATGTGTTCATTTATTGACATTGTGTTATTGGGGATTTGAGGAATATTGGTAAACCCTCAAATCAGAACCAACTCTACTCTTCCAACCAACATATAACTAATTATTATATGATCTCTAGAACTCCCCAAGATCCATCAACCTTGAAACCTTAGTAGCATCACTTTTGGGGAAATTAAACTGATTCTGAAAAAAACATGTTAATTAATATAAATACAATAATAATATAGATATAAATTTGAAAAATTTTCTTACACACATATATTCCCTTGCTTTTTCCTTGATTTCATTACTAATATGTGTCCATGAGACTGGTTGCATTAGAATGATATCATTTTTCTTGGATAAAGTTCCCATGAAACTTCTACACTACCAATAAATTTTAACTATCATCCAATTGTCTTCATTTTAATACACTATTATTTGTTTTCTGAGATTTGAGGCGTCACACATTAGGGTGTGCCCACATCACCTATTAGAACATTCCACTAAATAATATTAAAGGAAAAAAATAATTAAGTCACATTACAATAGAAAAAAATGATGTGATATAATTTAAAACAAATATAATAAAAAAATGATGCAATATTCTATTTAAGCTCTGATAGATCCATTGGTTATCCTGAATTAGTAGCCTCTGAAGGATGTTCTTGTTTTGATGCTTGTATTGGGTGATTTCTATGCACTGGAGTGGAAGATGAAGGAACATAACCATCAAATCTAGGATGAATAATAGGAAATGAAGGGAACATATACATGGTAGGATATGGGTAGTAGGGTTGGGGATACATCAAAGGATATAGATATGGTAAAGGTGGGAACATCCTTACAGGTGGCGTAGACATGGTATAGGAGGAATAGGCTAAATGTGATGATGATGGAGGTATGGGAGGGAACATCCCAAGAATCTCAAATGGATGATTGAAAGTTGTGGTAGATGGTCTGTCCGCTGGTGGGTTAGGGTGAGAATTGGTATGATGGGAACTCCATCTAGCTCTTGGTGAACCCCCGCTCAGACCCATACTAGTAGGTTGAGCAAAAGTCAACTCTGGTTCAACTGTATGTCCCTAATTTTTTTTTTAATGAACAAGAACGTGACATTAAATGTAATTTAAAAGAAAAGAAAATTATAATTATTATACTCACTAAGGGTACCATATGAGGCAACCCAAGAATGAAAATCTATGTATCATTATCAAATAATCACTTCCTTCAAACTTTTTAAATATTTTTTATAATTTACATAAGAATTAAATGTAAATTTTTTATAATTTTTTTTAAATAAAATCCATTCCACTTATAATTCAAATAAGTCATGAACAATGTCATAACATGTTTTTGAAACTATAGTTTAAAACCAAGTTATACATTTTTTAAATACCTATTTTAAACCTAGTTTTCTAAATTGAAATAAATATAATTAAATGAAATGAAAACAACCAATACAAAAACAAAAAAATCATTCCAAACTGAAACTAAATTAAAGTAATTATAGTAGTATCAACCTAAGAAATCCACATCAAGGTAAACTAAATGAACTGTGAACATATATGAATGCTTCTATATATTAACCACCACTACTTCAGGTTAAATATAAAATCTCACAATGGGAAAATTTGAGTCATCAAATGTAATAATTTATCAACACAAATGGGGTAATCAATGGTGTTAATTTTTCCCCACCACCATGAAAATATGTATTTGGATTACTTCAATGATTACACCATAATCAGGTCTTAGATGATATTTCACATAATAAACTTTCTTTAAAATTGATTCCAAAATATATGGTTCATCGGTATCTAGGATTCAAGTCATGTTAATAACTCTTAATCCATAATCATCAATAAATATACCATGTCACGTAATTGAATCAAACCATTTACATTTCATTATAGTGACTCAACCATGAGAGTAAAAATCTAATAAAAATATTTTCACAACAATTCCATAATAAGACAAATTTTCTTATTGTGGCATACTATATTATGCACTGTAATAACAATCTATTGTATTAATTAACATAAAAATATCATTCCATGTTCTCATTTTCACTGCTCAATCAATTGTAACAAATTTATACCTATTGATTATTAAATATTTTCATTCACAAAGCAAAGAATTATGACCAAAAGTAAACACTCCTAATTCTTGTGAGACATAGTCAAAAAGTAAACTCAATATATAAAATATATATGAATAATAAAATTAAATTAATATCTATATTTTAAGTTAATTAAAATAATGTTCAAACCTTTGATTTCAACCAAGTAGAAAACTCTTTGCTATGAAAATCCTCTCTCTTTCTCAAAGGCAAAGATCTATGAACTCTAATTATAGTTTTTTTTATGATCCCTATGTAAAATGATAACAAAATTTTGTGGTATATGTGAAATGAAATAGTATGAGATAACATATAAATATTCAAATTACTTACTTGATTTAGTTATCAAACAAACCATAGTTAAAAATGATAGTGCGATGTGACATATCCTGCCCTTATAGGCTCAATGTAGCCAATGTATTGACCCAATAATTCCTCCTATTTGGGGAAGATATTTAAATGAGGTCTCAGTTTACCCATACTTCTCATCTTTATTTCTCATTATCCATTTATTTCTTGTTCTCACATCAAAAAAGTACATTGAATAAAAATCCATACATTCTTGAACCAAATAACCTCTCACAATGAAACCTTTAGGATGATTATTATTTAATATATAAGATTTAATTGTGCACATATTTATTTCATTATGATACATACACAAAAAAAGGGTCCTCTGAGAAGGGTTTTAGTTGGAATATGAACTGTTAAATGTAGCATGCAAGTGAAAAATGATGGAAGAATTTTTTTCCAACTCACACAAAATTAATGGTTCCACTTGATTCATTTTTATCAATAAATACTTGGATAAAATTTTACTAAAAAGGTATCTAAAAAATAGAACAAGTGAATTACTATCACCCTTACATTATTGGAAAATAAATTCCTGATTACTATTGGAATTAATTAATGAAGAAGGATGTGATAATCATGATTTTTTAGGGATTTTAGTTTAAAATACCTTGTATTGAATTTTTTAGATATTTTACCAAAATATACATTAGGAACCTTGATATTATATAATAATTCTAGAAACGGATTATTCTTTGAAGGTGTCATCACATAAAACGCACAAGGAACATTCCATTTTTTCATAGATATACACAGGATGCAGTTCTAGTTGAATACATTAATCTAACAAGTCCCAAAGAGATTGAAAGTAATATTTTATCTCCCCCTTGATATTTAGAATAATTGAAATCAATATTTCACATATATTTTTCTCAATTTTAATTATTTCAAAAAAATGATGTAACAATTTGGTAAACCAATATGGAAACTCTAAAAAGTTAATTTTTTTTAATAATTATAAGTAGATTTGGTGTTAACATTATTACTCTTTTTAGATTTTATATAACCTTTCTATAATGAAAAAATGAAGGATTTTAATTCATTAAGAACATTAGTTGTTCACATATGTTGAGGTGTCTATTCAGTTTCAACAGTATTATCAAACTTATGGTGATTCTTCATGTATTGACAATCCATTTCCAAGAATCACTAATGCACCAAGAAAGTGAAACCATTGTGATATTTAATCCTTATCAATCATGTATTATTCATATAAATTGGAAATGATATTTTTACTGTCATTATACAACTATACATCATTTCATAAGTAGGAAAATCAATTATAGTCCATTGAAGGGAAACACACATATGAAATATATTTTTTGAAGAAACTTTTAATGTGAGAACACCCATAACCTAAAGCTACTTCAACTATATTATTAATGGTTACAATTAGACATCTATAACATTTCTAAGATCAAAAGTTATAGATTTTAGTACAATCAAGAAATTTTAATGTTTTTTCATACACATCCACATAGAAATATTATAAATGTGAATAAGAACTGACCATGTGTTGTGAGTAGTAAGAATATGACCAAACAGATTAAAACCATCATAGGATAAACCCAATCTAACATCATACACCTTAGCTGAAAAATCAGGTTATTGTGCATCAAATTTCTACCATCCTAATCCATTCTCAGGATGAAATAACTTATCATTACTGTTAATTATCTTCGCATGTCATCACATATTAGTTGATATTTTTGCAGACATGAATTGATTTTGAAGTCTATGAATCAATTGAAAGTGCCACATAACTTTCTATGGAACCCGGGTTAGTGTTACATATACATATTCGTTACATTAAGATGGACCAAATTATTTATAATCATTAAGGTATGCCATTTTCTCCCAAAATAAACTATAATATTTCAGGAAAGCATGAATTTTATTAGTAGAAAATCTGAGTTGCTTAATTAACTTCCAGGATTTATAATTATTTCAGGGAATAATTGCACCATCAGGTAGAAAGTCATTTAAAAAAGTGATAATATAATAAATGGAGGTATTATAAATTCAATACATGTTTTTTTCATGATATAACCATATTATAAATTCTATTTTTTTCATTTTTGTACATTCCTGATATATAGGAGTTTTGGAATCATGCATTAATTTTTTCATTAAGTAAACATCATTATCATTAGTCTTTTTTGCTTATGTATTAATATATTTTTCTTCTTTTACTGGAATAATATCTCTCTCATGATGATTTTAAAATGGAAACCAATAAAATATCAAATTCTCAATACCACTTATTTCTTTCTATTCATGAACAATATAAGATTGTCTCATCTCTCTATTGTAATACCAAACATAATAGTTTGTTTAAAATTAATATTTTTTATATGATAACTAACTTATTATAAGATTAACCATGGGTTTTGAAGACGATTATAACATGGAAACTGTATGCAACCTCCATATAAAGCATTTTTAAATGAAAAGTCTTTAAAAAATCCAAAATCTTTTGAAACTTGGTTTAAATATAATCAATATGATACATCCAGCTTCTATCCATTTTGCTATAGGAAAAAAACATTATGTTCCAATCAACAATGTATACCATAATTACAATGATATCTAAATTCAAAGTCAAATTAAAATTATAGTGTAGAGGATATTAAAGAACACTAATAGGAAACCAAATTGAATATAATACATGATGAAAGTGACCATTACAGAATACTAATATCCATCCAAAAAAAAGAACAAGACATATCATAAGAAAAACCAGGGTATACTTCCATGAATACAAATAATAAACATGTATTTGAAAAAATAACAACTAATAAATACTAGTAGAAGAATTGTATTTCTTATCCATAAAGTTCTTATAATTTGAAAAAATAATTAAGGATAACATTTAGTCATGAAAGGATGTTATTTAATGTTAAATTTACTTATATTATTCAAATAGAAAGAAAATAGATTTTACATGATGCTCTATTTCAATTTAAGAAGTATTTAATCTGGGGGAGATACATCAAGACTAAATAATTAATCAATTCCATCCCACATAATGAAACTCATCCATTACTTCACCACTGATGAAACCTCTTAATTGAGGTAAAATGTGGTTAGATGGTATTTAATTCATTTAAAAAGTAGTGGAAATATATTAATAACTACTAAAAACATGATAAATTAAATAAAGAAGAATTATTAATAAATAACTAAGTTATACTAAATAGTTAATCAAAATATGTGAAACTAAGGTTCATAACATCAACATTTTCTTAAAAACTAAATTCATGTGTAAAATTTTATCAATGGAATCCATATTTTATTAAATGAATATGATCCAAAAATATTTCCATTATATCTTATATAATTATTTAATGAAATTTACCAAGGAATTATATAAATTTTTTTATAATAAAAGTTATAAAATTATTATAAATTAGAAATATAAATATCTAATTATTTGAAAGCATATTTTATCATTCATTCATGTCTAAATCATAATAATGAATTCTGGGAAACATGCTTAAAAATTAAAATAAATAAAATAGTGAATTACTTAAGAACTAACCTTAATGTATAAAGAAATATTACATATTTACTTATAATAGAATAATCATTTACATCATCATATAATTATTTCTTTATGGATTAAAACAATCCAATAAATATTTTAACGATGGTTCATGATATAAAAAATTAAATGTCAATAGTTAAATACCATAAATCAAATATTATAAAAACAAATTTTAACCCTATAGATAACTTAATTATTATTCCCAACACTAAAAATCTCTAAATACCAAAAATATTCCTCCAAAAGAATCTCAAATTTATGTTAAATTTATAAAAATACCTAGGATAGTTTTTAAAATGAAGAAATTATAACAAAAATAGCACTATTTGGAATTTAGTAGACTATATTTGATCTTTATTAGACTATAAATTTAAAAACACAATGATTGAAGGGATACCAATGAGCTTTAGAAGAATCACATGTATAGATAAAATTGAAAATAGCGTCCAATAAAAGAGAAGAAAAATTTAGAACCCACTAATATGATGTTGAAGAAGATCAGAATAAAAAAATTCTTAAATTAGGGTAGAACACTAGATAATACAACCAAATATTTCTTAGGTGAGGGGATAAGAATGAAGATTAGGAGAGTAAATATTGCTTCTTAGGGATCGCAATAAAATATAAATTCCAGAAATAGAGGAAGAATAGTTGGCCGATGGGGATAACATCGCCTGAGGAGGGGAGGGGAGAGAAAGGATATTAGGAGGGGAGTGGATATTAGGGATTTTACGTGAAGGGGAAGGGGATCCTGAGGGAGAGACCAACATTTTAATGAGTTATAACCTTATTTTTGAAAAAATATTAGTATAGATCAACCTATAAAAATGGTTTTTTTATAAGATCAGGTATATCTTTGTGTAGAAACTCTATACCCATGGTTTCTCTAAACTATGGGTATAAATTCACAGGGATAGCCTTATTGTCCACTAGTGTCTCAAAACTATTAATTGAATCTATTAATTACACGTTCCAATATTAGATCTCACCAAAAACTATTAGAATAGTTCAAAAATTTAAAAAAATATACACCCATATACTAACCTCACAACATACCCATTTTAATAACAATCGTTAAATACATTCTCCCCCAAAATAAGTGATATGTTACCAATTAGTTTAAATACATATATTTGGATTTTCTATTTATATAGTTTTATCCTCCCTTGTAAATACATTTAGGAATTAAAAATAAAGATATTTATGTTGTATTTCTCCCCCTTTGACAACAATATCCAAATAAAAAGTGAGATAGGGGTGAAAATGACTATACCTTAGCATTGGGATGAATGAGGTTGAACACACATTATAAACCTAAATCTTTAAAATTTATCTTTCAGTCATGGTCTAGTAGAAACATATATTATTCATTCATTTCTTGAAAAAAATTAAAACTTCAACTCATTTTTCTCCATAATCTATTTATCAAAATGATATTTTATATCTATATTATTTGAATGAGAATCCTAAACTAGATTTCTAGATAGATTCATGTAAGATTAATTATTATGGCCCATAAGTAATGGAGAATTAGATTAAACATTATGATTTTCCAATTGATTCCTCATCCATATAAATTGGGTTATAACTTCAGTTTCAGTTACATATTCGACTTTAATTGTGATTATGGTTATCAGTCATTGCTTATTTGTGTATCAATATACACACCTATCACCAAAAAATTAAAATCCACTAGATATTGAACTTTGATCATATAAATTTCAATACTAATCTACATATTTATATATGAATAGATTAAATTTTTTCTCTATTAATACTTCTAAAATATAGTTATAAAAAAAAGGAGTAGACAATAACTTTGAATCATCTAGGCCAAAATTATTTAAAAGTTTTCAATAAAATTTCTATTGAGAAATAAATATGTGATATTTATCTCGATAGATTTGTAAACCCCAAAAGTATCTCATTTTTACAAGAATATAAATTTTAAACTTACTCATATTTAAATCAAACTCTTCAAAAACTCCTCATTCATTTAAAAAAAATGATATCATTAAAAAGACAATATTAATAAATGATACTTTTATCATCTTTAATGTTGGGGATGTTGTCCACTCTTCCTTTTCCAAATTTTAACTAATTTAAGATAGTATCTAACTTATAATACCATGCTCCTAGGATTTATTTTGACCCATTTTGAGTCTTCTTAAAACATTAAACACAAATTTCTTCTTGAACAAGAATAAAACGATTAAGTATATCAATATACAGTTCCTCTTCCAACTCTCAATTAAGGAAGGTAGACTTGACATTCATTTAGAAAATATTTTTTCTCTTTTTTACTATAATAAAAGGAAATATCCTAATGGTATCTAGTTTATCACCTGATTTAATGGTCTCATCAAAATAATTTCCGTCATTTTATGAGTACCCTTTGCATACAAGTCTTTCATTTTTTCTTTAAACTTTTCCTTTTTATCCATATTTTTTAAAAAAACACCCACTTTAATCTTATAAAAATCTTGTATTTAGACTTTAGTACCAAATACCAAATTTCATTTGTCACAATATGACTAAATTCTTTATTCAGAGAATTAATCCACTCTTAATGCTCCAAATCTTCTTTAACATCTCTTTATTCAACTTGATAAAATATTGAGTGATATATTGTTTTAATCAAAGTTATTATATTATGAACGTATTTTCCTCATTATAAAATAATATTTTAGACCTCCCCATACTTTATAAGCCTTGAATTAATTGAAAAATTCTATTCTTTAACACTTTAAATTGTCAAATCATTATCTTTAATCAAATCTTGTTAATTCTTATTATTTTTAGAAACTTTATCCTGCTTTTTAATAAAAAAATCATAATAATGACTTCTAAAAATTTATTCTTTTTGTTTAATATAATTATTTGAGTATTCAATAACCTTTAGATAAACATTATCGATAATCTACCTTGTCTTCTTATTGTACCAATAATTTCCCCTCCTATTTGGGGGATAGAATAGAAAGATACTATAACACCCTGAGTTTTTATGATTAGTTTTTCAAATAAATCAAATTTCATTTATATCTTAGGTTAGATTAAACACCTTGTTAAGCTTTCACTACACACAAAACTAGGTTATTTTTCATTACACATGACAATAAGTTTTAATAAAACCGCGATATATTATTAAATATAATTATTTAAATATGATCATTATAACCTAAGATGATAAAAAAAGAAATATTAATAGTAATAAATACCTTTTAAATATTAATTTTATTTTTTTTATAAATTAAACATATTTTTAAAATATACATAATTTTCAGTAAAGTCTATATTTGTTTCAAAAATACTATTTTCCCAAAAGGTTCTTTTTATTCCTTTTTGGGAAAATTAATAAAACTAAATTTTCACAATTTAATAAAATTAATTTGATAAAATATACTTCATTTTACAAATCATCATGTCAAAATTATTTTAGGGTGAATTACTTTAATTTTTCCAAGAGGTATCATTTTTTGATGAATATTGAAAAATAGTGAATTCTAATTGAAAACTGCCTTTTCATTTAATTTATTTATAAATATAAATTATATTTTAAATTTATTTTAAAGTAATAATAGATAACTTATAAATCAATTAATCCAATTTAGGACATTTTGATAAATTTCATATTGAATTTTGATATAGAATCATTTTAAAAATTTGAACATTTCTCTATTAAAACTCGCTTTCGCACCATGTCTGTGAGATTATCTTTAAATTTAATTTTGACACTTATTTGATTATAATTTGAAAAAATTGATACTATATTTTTAATCGTAATTATTTATATCATATAATAAGTTGAAATTATTTTTTTAGGAAAATTAATAGTAAAAACCGTAAAAATTATTTACCATGGTTAAGGTAAAAATGGATTTACAGGGGGTTAAATTTAAAATATAAGGGTTAAAAATAACACAATACATATCCAAAATCCATTGTATGGACATATATATACCTTATATATCCTATTAACTATAATGGCGCATTATAATATCTTTTTGACATGAATAAATATGGGTTTAATTCTTTATTTCAAAACAATTACAAGTGTGCCACTCACCTCACTTATAAAAGGTCGCCCCTTCTCCTCCCCACTTAACAGATTAAAAACATTTTTTTCCAGAAAATACCTAAATAAATAACTTAATAAATTAAATCATATAATTATATAATACTTATATTGGACATAAATCTAATATAGTAAGGCTTTTTGTGAAACCTAAAAAGGATACTCAAAGAATAGGCAACATTCATCAACGAGTGATTTTGTTTTATTTCTTCCACCACTACATTAAATTAAATTTATACCATGATAATATAATAAATTCAGAATATTATATATGTTTATATGTTCTTATATTAATTACATTACCTAAATAATTCTCCATTTCCATCAAATGGGTTATGAAATCATCATTAATGTGTACGGAGGACCATCACCTCACGAATCAATGTTATTAATTTTTTTTCCATTACTTCCTCTCAATAATAAACATAATTAATTATTTATTATTTATATATGATATTTATGATATAATTATTCTTTTTGGAATTATAATATCACTAATAATATCATGATCTCCATTTTATGGGAATACGATAATGTCACTCATGTGTACAGAGGACTACAACCTCATGAAGCGATGTTATTCAATTACACTTTACAAAAACGGTAAGAAGGATGGTTTTAATGAAATTATATTATATATATGAAATAATTTTTTTTTAATGATAATATATATTTTCACTTTCTTTATTTCGATCCAAAAATAAAACTGCAACAACGTTCATGCGTACATATGACCTACCGTATCCATGATTGGTGTATTTCATTATCTATCACTAAATTTTATAGATTACTATAAGTAAAAATAAATATGTGTATATTATATTTATATGATGGTTAAAATTATGGATATTATGGGATCATGATCAAATTAATAGTACCAAAAATAACAAATAAAAACCGATAAAAATAAGCATTTATTACCTGAAACATAACTTTACCATGGAATTGTTAACAAATGGGTAATAAAATGTCATAAGAAAATAATATATGTTATGATATATATAAATATTTTTCTATAATATATTTATAATAAACTTATTTTTATTATAAATGAGTTTTTAACATGTAAAACAGAATTCAAGACTTAAGGTAAGGTATTTTGGTCTCAACTTTCCTTCTTTGAGACACAAATTTTGTTATGTACCAATATTATTTCCAGAGGTGTATATACATACCCTTTTAAATGTAACATAATGAATTTATTTATCCTAATGATATTTTACATTCCATTTTATGTTACTTATTCATGAGTATTACGATTAAACGTTACCAAAGTGGTAATGATTTTATGTTATAATCTCATAGTTTATCAAGTCTGTTTATGATTATAAATTATTATGATCCATATATCAAGAAACTCATGAATATTATTTTCCTCTATTTATTCAAGATATTTTCAAGTAATAGTACCATTTTTACACTCTTTGTTACTCAAAATAATTTACAAAATGTTTTTAATAAAATATATTTTTATTTCTCTCTTCATTCAGATTTATGTTTTCTTCAAAATAATGTTTTCTAAAAAATTAGAAAATGTTTTATTATTATCGCATGATTTTTTAAAAATAAAAATTTTCCCATGTTTTAATTTTTTAAAATATATTTTTAATGGAATATTCATGTCATTTTCTGAAAAATTCCCATTTTTATTTTTTCAAAATTGTGAAAGAAATATTTTTTTTAATATGTATGGCATGAACAAACTTCCCATCATCATGAAAATTATTATCATTGAAGCTTAGTTTATAAGTTTTCAAGGTTATTTTCGAAGAAAAATATTTTGAAAATGGTTTATGTTTTAAAAATTGTTTTTCAGAGTGGAAAGAATATTTTCATCAATAAATATATTAAATGATCGTTCAAAATCATTTTCCATCTATATTGAAATCCATTGATGTTACCTATAACTTATCACGGACATGATCCCGAGATTAAATTATTATTTTTATCATAATGTTTTATGTTTTTTATGGAATTATTTTTATGAATCCTATTTCTATTCAAAGAGTTATACCATGATAAAATCATTATAAACCTTCTTCTTTTTCCAAGGGTTATGCTATGATGAAATAATGAAATGATTATAAAACCTATCTATTTTCTATAGGTTATGATATGATGAATGTTTATGAAACCCATTTCATTTCATGGGTTATTATATGATAAATATTTTATGATCTTGTGGCACACATAAATATGGTTTTCATTATGTGATGGGTGTGACCTATCTCTCTCTCATATGCATTGGGTAAATATTTATATCTACTGAGATAGACAAGATTGGAATGAGGAGTGAACCTGGTTCAGTAAGGGAATTTATCCCATGTGATGGTCTTGGGAGTCAATATTGACTATTATGATGGTTTATGGAGTGAACCCATTATGCTATAATATCCTTGGAAGTGATCATTGACTATTATGGAAATAATTTTCTATACTTATGTGTATGGTATAAATATATGTTTTTCCCAATGTTATGATCTCATGGATCATGTTCCTTGATTCTATTTTGATTCATCACATATGAACTTCCAATATTTATTCCATAACTCATTATTATGACCTTTGATATATAAGGTATGGTTTTCAAATGTTATTCTCATATTCTCACGCCCTTATATTCATGTTATGATTACATATCTCCCTTTTACCCTTATTGAGAATCTAAACTCACCCATTATTATGTTTCCATTCCCCATGTTAAGAAGAAATTTATTACATATGATATGTTTAAGAAAAGTTTTATTTATTAATATCATAGTGGGAGATGATGCAGTTTACCCATTGACTAGTTTATTGTGTTTCCATGTTTCCAAAGGCACTAAACTATTAAACTCCTCATGTGTATGTCTGTGTAATGTAATGAATATTCATAAAAAATGATGTGATACCTATATAGGATAAACCCCAATCACTATATTTTGTATCAGAGGATGATTTAGTTAATCTTTGGAAACTATGATGACAAAAATTTATTGAGATCCCTAAATAAATGTTTAAGGATAAGTATTAGGATGACTCTAAGTATAGGAAAATGTTCTTGAATTTTGGTAAAGGATAGAGAGAGTAATTTCCAAGAAATTATATCCCTATCTGGATACTATAGGTATATGTGGTTCTTACATAAAGGTTCTTAGGGGTAATAAATATGAAAATGGATTATTTATCTTGACTTGATCCTTACATGGTACACAATAATGGGCCTTACTACACACATGGTTTGACACTCCCAGGGGATATGATATGAAAATTCAAAAACAGTTTATGAATCATTATAAAGGATTTAAATATATAATGGATATGAATAACCAAAGATAAAACTAAGGTGTCATAGATTAAAAACAAGGTGTCATGATTTCAATATCTTGTAAGTGATTTTTCATTATTATATGGTTCCCCATTATGATTATTATTTCTTAAACTATGATTTTTGGTCGTTGTAAAAGATTTGAACTCAAAGGAACCATATTATAACTAATTGGGATGGAAAATGAAATTATTTTACTCTTGAGAATTCAAAAATTATGGGAATTAGAATGAAAAATCTCATTTCTATTCTCACACAAATTTATTATTCTATAAATCATGATATACTTACAGAATAAAAAAGAAGGGAACAATATTCCATTGAGTCCTTTATGAGGAAACATACATCTTATTTCTATAGGTGTTATGATCCACTAGTTAATTAACAATGTATCCGAACCACTAAAAAATATTTTCCTTTATCTATATTTTGTAACATGGAATCGATTCCATGTAATGGGATAAGTTCAAGAACTTATTTTTTCAATAAGTACTTTCCTCATATTATTTATATGAATATGGATACGATGTTCCTTGAGTTATATAAAAATGATACTGAATCTATTGGTACTTATAAGGAAATGTTTACAAGACTTTTGAGGTAAGATTTTAGTATTATCATCCAACCTAAAATTAACATTTATAGATTCTTTAGTGGCTTAAAATCAAGTCTCCAAAGGGTGTTATCCATATAAGACTTCAATTTATATTAATATATTGTTTTATGTTCTATCATGGTTGAAATATTTTTTGGAGTTACGTATCAATCTCTTGGTTTTGATAATAAGAGAAAAATGGAATTAAATGGAAAATCTAATAACCTAGAGAGAATAAGATTCCATTTCCTTTATTCTCAAAGTGTGGAAAGAATCAAGGAGGAAATTTTCCTAATGGGACTAGTAAATGTTTTTAGTGTGAAAGAAAAGGTCATTGATCAATTTTCTTCTAAATTTATTAGAATAAGTTAGATAACAATGTGAATAGCGATAAAGATACATAGAATGCACCACCCACACTCTATTGTTAAAAATGAAAGGAGTACAAGAATTATGCTAACCAATGAACAAATATAAATGTTAATGATGATGATCACTATTAGCAACCTCTTAAGATAAGAGAAAAAGGTAAATCTCATGATATCACTATTTCTGATGAGGGATGTGATAATAATATGGTGAAAGGTAAACTTACCATCCACTCTAGAACTGGTAATGTCTTATTTGACACTAGATTTACCCATTATTTCATATCTTAAGAATTTTATAATGTATCTATATTCCAAAAAAATTATTAGATATAGAATTAATAGTAAAAACCTATAATGTTATGATAATCATATCTTAATTATATAATTCTTATTTGGTTGAAATTGGTGAGAACACAGTTCATTAAAATCTTGGCATTCTTATTCTTATTGAATTTGATGTTATCTTAGGAAAATTTGACTTTATATATATAAATCCGACATAAATTGTTGTAGAATAGTAGTTACATTGGAAATTTAAAATCAAATTATGATAATATATCATTGTGATAATAAGTAAAAACTTTCGATGGATATCACATCTATTGTATGGGTCTTAATTCACATTTAGAAGGGGTGTTTATCTCCAATGGTTTGGGATAAACTTGACATCGATGATATGAATATTTTGTGGAGATTTTTAGATTAATTTTTAGAATATTTGATTTGGATTAAAAAAACATAATGTTTAAATGTCAATAGTACTCATACATGGTTCCATACAAATTCCAAAGACTCCCTATATAATGGACTCAATTGAGATATAGGAATTGAAGAAGAAACTCCATGAAAACCTTGACAAGAGATTCATTCAACCAAGTGTGTCACATTATGGGGAACCAATTTTTTTAATTAAAAATAAATATGGATTGATGATACTCTATATTGGTTATTGATATATGAACAAGACCTAAATTAACAACAAGTTTCCTCTTCCCCGTATTGATGACTTATTTGATCAATTCTATAGAGCTCAATAATTTTCCAAGATTTACCTTTACTCTAATATCATAGATTAGGGGTCAATAAGAAGGATATAACCAAGACAATATTCCTTGAAAGGTATGACAACTATGAATATATAGATATTCCATTTTTTCTTTCTAATTCCCCACTTTCTTCATAGATTTAATGAATAGAGTATTTAGATAATACCTCGATAAGTTTGTGGTAGTATTTATGGATGATATTATTATCTATTAAATGTTAAAGAAAGAACATGAAGATCAATTGAGAATTAAACTAAAGATCCAATGTAAGTAGAAAATATATAAAAATTACAAATTATGAATTTGGGATGAAAAATCTTTCATTTTTTGGTCATATAATCTCAAAGAGGGTATATCAGTTGATCCATCAAAGAATGAGGCTATTGAGTATTGTCATATACCAATCACAATGATTGATATATGTAGTTTTTTTATTTATCTATATATTATTTATGGTTTGGGGAGAATTTATCACGACTATCTAATCCTTTTACCAAGTTAATTTATATGGGAGCCAAGTTCCTCTAGATAGATGAATGTGGAGAAAATTTAAAGGATATTAAGAGAAGATTAGTCAGTGCACCTATTCTTACATTTACCTATAGTGTAGAAGAATTTTAAATCTATAGTGATGTATCCAATAAGGGATTTGGATGTGTTCTTATGTATAATGACATGTTTATAGATTATACCTCATAATAGTTGATGATCCATGAGAAATATTACCAAACTCAAGATTTGGAGTTAGACGTGGTACATTTTTCATTAAAGATGCGGAGAAATTATCTTTATAGAGGAATTTGTGATATATATACTTATAATAAATGTTTCAACTATATATTCACATATAAAGAGTTGAATATGCACTAAAAAATATGGTTATATCTGATTAAAGATTTTGACTTATCAATAAATTACCACCCTAGTAAAGTGAAAAAATTGGATGATTCTTTAAGTCAAAATAATCATGATAGATTATCCAAGATGAGGATTAAAAATGATCCAATGTTTATGGATTTAAAACGGATGTATATGGAAATCCCGAAGAAAGGGGAAAAATATTATATTTCTCAATTTAATGTTCAACCATCAATCCATGTAACTATTAAGGAGGCACAAAAGAAATATGTTAAGTTGAAAAAGAAGGTTATAATTTTTTTAAGTTTAACATTAATCAAGATGGAAAGATAATATTCAAGAACCGTGTATGCATTTATCCATACTAGATTTTAAGAATGAGTTTTTTGAGGAAGATCATAATTATTTATTCTCTTTTTATCCTAAAAGTAGGAAGGCATGTATATATTTTAATGAATACTTTTGGTGTATGGAATGAAGAGATATTTCATAGAATTTGTATCTTAGTGCTTGGTAGGTCAGAAAGTTAAGACTAAGAGACAAAATTATGATGGGATGTTTCATCCATTACCCATACCATAATGGAAATGATAAAACATTACCATGTATTTTTTTATTGGACTCCCCAAAATGTGTAATAGAAATAATACTATATGTGTTATAATTTATATCCTTAAAAATCTGGCACACTTCATCACTATTAGAGAAGACTTATCTTTTGATAAGATTTCCATGATTTTCATTAAGGAAACAGTAAGGTTTTAGGGAGTACCAAATTCTATTATCTCTAACCAGTATTTTAGGTTTACCTCAATGTGAAGGAAAATTATTCAGATGGGTCATGATATAGAGTTGAGTTTTACTATTAAATGTCATCATCAGATATATAGTCAGTCTGAGAGAAAAATTCAAACCCTAGAGGATATTTTGGTATCCTATTATTTGCATTTCAAAGGTTTTCAGGATAAAAACCATTATATATATGTTTTTTCAAACAATAATATCATTCAATCAAGCATTCATATGGATCCTTATGAATCCCTATATGGAAAGGAATTTAGAGATCCAATATGCTGGAATGGAGTTGGATAAGGAAATCTATTGGGACCTGAGATAGATAAAGAAATGGAATAGAAGGTTAGATCTATTTATTAAAACATTAGGGAAGATTAAGTTCAGTATAATAGTTATGCTAATAATTTTTGGTGTCATCTATAATTTGAAGTTGGTGAGAAGGTGCTTCTAAGAATTTCTCAATGGAATAAGGTTATGAGATTTTAGAAGAAAGGGAAATTGATCCCTAGGTATATTGATCCATTTTAAATTTCTTATTGTATCAAGACCACATATTATCACAAGGTTCATCCAAAAAACCTCTCTCAATTCCATTATGTGTTTTATGTATCCCTCTCGAGGAAGTACATACCTGATACTTCACATGTACGGAGCATAGAGGTCATACAACTTGAGAATGATCTTTCATATAAGGAACAAACGGTGGAGATTATGAATCATATAAAGAAATTTATATGAAACAAGACCACTCACTAGGTCAAATTGTTGTGAAAAAAACACCAGTTTGAGGAATAAACATGGGAACTTAAAGATATGACGAGTCATAAGTATCCTTGTTTGATTGTATCAGAGTAACGAATTTATAAGGAGAAACTCATTTTAATGGGGTAGAATGTAACATCCCAAGTTTTTATGATTTTTTTTCTAAAAAATTAAATTTCTTTTATAGCTTTTATGACAGCCAACACTAATTTATGTTTTCACTATATGCAATACTAGGTTAGCTTGCATTACAAATGACATTGAGTTTTAATAAAACCATAATATATTATTTATAAAATTATTTAAACATGATCAATATAACCTAAATCATTAAACTTAGTGGTATGAATAATCATAAATATTTTTTTAAATACTAATTACAATTATTTTATATAAAGTAAACATATTGGTAAAAAATTACTTAATTTTTGATAGAGTCATTATATGATTTGAAAACACAATTCTCTAAAAAAATGATTTTTATTTATTTTATGTGAACATTAATAAAATTAATTCATTCATAGTTTTATAAAATTAATTTGATAAAAAAACTTTATTTTTGAAATCAATATGTAAAAATTATCTTAGGGTGAATTTTTAGTATTTTTATGAAAAGTTTCATTTTTTTGATGAATAGTGAAAAATACTGAATTATAATTCAAAACCATCTTTTAATTTGAATTATTAATAATGTTAAATTATATTTTTCATCATTTTTAAAGTAAAATTAGTTAAATAATATTTCTATTAATCCATTTTAGTTCATTGGAATCAGTTTCATATTGAATTTTGATATAAGAACATTCCAAACTTTTGAACATTTTCTATTTAGAAACCCACTTTCCCGCCACATCTGTGAGATTATTTTTAAATTAAAATATTAAAATTATGTGAATATAATTTTTCAAAATTGATTAAATTTTTTTAATCATAATAATTTATATTATCTAATAATTTCAACATAAATTTTCACCCAAATGAATATTAAAAATAGTAAAAATTATTTACCATGATTACGGTAAAAAGGGTTTATGAGGGGGGATAAACTAAAATGATAAGGGTTAGAATAATTCAAAATTTTTACAAAACCCATTTTATGTCCATACTTCAAACTTATCTCTACCATTATTGATAATTTTATATTATTATATCCTTGTGACATGAAAAAACATGGGTGGAATTCTTTCTTTTAAAAACATTATTAGAGTGCCACTCACCTCACTTACAAAGGCCACCCCTTCTCCTTTCCTATTGATAGCTTAAAAACCTTTTAATTCATCCAATACCTAACCAAATAACTTACCATCTCATAATATAATCCTAATTTTCGATATAAATACAACCTAGGAAGGATTTTGGTGCAAACCTAAGGAGGATACCCGAAGAAGAGGTAATGTTCATCAACAACCAATTTGGTTTTATTTCCTCTTCATACTAGTTCAATTATTATTATACCATGATGATATAATAACGTCATAATATTAAATATTATGAAATGTTTTTATGTTAAGGTAATTACCTACGACCATTTCCACTTCCATCAAATGGGTTATGTAATCATCATTCATGTGTATATAAGACTACCACCCCACGAACTGATGTCACTAATTTCATCATTAACACCTCTCATGGATAGAAATAATGATGGATTTATTATTTATATATAATATTTATTATATTATTATACTTATGGAATTATTATACAACACATAACTTCATACTCTCCATTTAGTAGGAATATGATAACATTGCTCATGTGTATGGTAGACTACCACCTCGTGAAGTGATGTGATTATTCACACCTTAAATAGAATGTAATAAGGATGGTTTTAATGAAAATATGTTATATTTAGGAAATGTAAATAATTTTATAATTATAATATATCATTTAAATTTTTTTATTCCAATCCAAAAATGAAATTTAATTAACATTCATGTGTAAGTACGACCTACCATCTCCATGAATGCTATATTTAATTTCCTGTCACTAAATTTTATGGATTAGTCTAAATTAATATATAATGAATATGTATTATATTAATATCATAGTTACAATTATGGATATTATGGTACCATGATCAAATTAGGAGAACCAAAAAAAAATCAAAACATATACGAAAAATAAAGCGGTTATTACCTGAAATGTAACTTTATCATGGAATTGTTAAAAAAAGGGTAATAAAAGGTCATAAGAAAATCATATAAGCTATGAAATATATAAATATTTTTATTTAATATATTTATAATAAAAATAATTTTATTATACATGAATTTTTAATTGGTACGATATAAGTCAAGACATAAGGAAATAGATTTTTTCCCCAATCATCCTTCTTTGAGACTTACATTATGTTATGCACCTACATTCACTCACAAGGTGTATATAAAACAAATTTGACAAGTAATATCATGAATTTATTAATATTAATAATATTTTAAATTCTAGTTTATGTTGTTCTTTCATGGGGCTTACATTTCAATGTTACTAAAGTGGTAATTATTTTATGTTACAATATCATCATTTACCAGGATTGTTTATGATTATAAAATTATATGACCTATCTATCAAGAAACTCATGAATAATATTATACTCAGGTTATTCATCATATTTTCATGTAATAATACCAATTTCTACTCATTGGTAGTTAAAATAATTGATAATTTTTTTTACAAATTCCAACATTAATTCTCACTTCGATCAGAAATCTATTTTCTTCCAAAAACGATGTTTTCTAAAAATATTTTAAAAAAGGTTTTATTATTATCCCATGATTCTAATTTTTTTTTTCCCATATGTTTTAATTTATAGAGTTTTTTTAAAGGAATATTCAAGTCATTCTCCAGAAAATTACCATTTCGATTTTACCAAAACTATGAAAGGAATCTTGGTTTAAATGTGTATGATATGAATGCAAATTCCCATCATTATGGCCATTATTTTTTTTAGAGATTCCTCTATAAAATTTCATTATTATTTTCACAGAAAAATATTTTCAAAATATTTTATGTTTTAAGAATTGTTTTCAGAAATGATATTTTCCTCATGAAATATTTTAAATGATTGATAAAAATCATTTTCCATATAAGATAACATCTGTTGATGTCACATATATGTTGTTGGAGATATGACATAAGTATACTATTTATTTCTATGAATGGTTTATGTTAATGATGACATGATATTTATGAAATCTAATTATCATCCATGAGTTATACCATGATAAAATTCTTATGAAACCTATATTTTCCCATGGGTTATGCTATAATGAAATGATGAAATGTTACGAAACCCATCTATTTTCTATAAGTTATGATATGATGAAATTCTTATGAAACACATTTCATTGCATGGGTTATTATATTATTAATTTTTTATGATTTCTTGGAACAAATAAATATGGTTTTCATTATGTGATGAGTGGTGTAACGTCCCGAATCCGGAGCCACAAAACTGGTGCCCCGTACCCACTTCCCCACATAACCTCAAGCGCATTTCCCAAAATTCCAGAGGCTACCGACTAGCAGCGAGGGCCTTGGGGAGTCCGTGGAGAAACTATGCCCTCATTGGGTAAGGTATGCAGTGGAAGAATAAAGATAATCAATAGCGGGAGCAGTAAATATCATGCGATAACTGAACTAAAAGTAGAAGCAATGTGTGATATAATAGTGATGCAGAATGGTACATGTATTTATGGAAAGTGATAAACAAAAAAAAGTGCTGAAATATAACTGAAACCAAAGTATTAAATGTAAACAGCAACTCGAACAGCATCACGGGCCAAAGCCTGGTCACATGCCCTCCAGCTCCAACCAGCAATCAAGTACCTGAGGTAGAAGGGCCACAATCCCTACCTAAACCTGCAACCATATAATCTATTTGGGATGAAAAGCAGGACCCAAATAGTGTGTGAGACTAATCTAAGTAGGCAACCACCACAGGATATGTGCCCTATTGTCAGTGAGTGATATAGAAAAAGTAAAGGTAAATAAATACAATATTGAACTAGGAGTACACCAGTAAATAATCCTACCAATTTCTATTCACATTAATTTAATTAAACTACCAGGAAGAACTATTAAAGCCTTCTATTTCAAGGTAAAGCAAGTAGCACAGGAGGTATCTAAAAAAAGACTTCCTAAACACAAGAAATACAAAACCCAAGCTTGTTCTTTGTCTTGGTGGACTCATCACAACCAACCATCAAAATTCACACTGACTCTATGTGTGGCTCAAACTAGATGACCCCTATAGTCTAGTAATAAAACAAGGCACAGACACTCTGGGATGCTCTCACGTCAATTCCCCTATGGTCTTGCAACAATAGCTACAGACTATCTGAGGAAGCACTTATGTCAAATTCCTCCTGTGGTCTCGATGCATGGGTAAACTAAGAAAACTCTTTGGAAGCACAAAGTCCTATTCTAGTAGGCCATACATAAAAAACTAAAACCAACATACCCTCTAGGGAATCACTTAATCATCTATTCCCTCTTTGATCTCCTGCACCAGGTTCTCACAGCCCTGACCAGTCCAATCATGCATAATCGACTGTCAGCAGCCATAAGTAAGTTCAAAAACCACTTGGATAATATCTACCATGCATCAAAAGCATTTAAACAGCATGGAACACATGAAATTAGTGATAACAAGTAAACTAGAAATTGCTATAGGGTTTTCCTCACAGGCAAATGGTGCCAAATGATGATAAACAACCAAACAGGGGGAGAAACAACCATGGAGTGATCCTCAAACATGCAACCTAGAATATATTAGCAACAATTAATCATAATCTATCAAGAAATCTAGGGCAAACAAATAATAGGATCATAATCCTAAACCCGGGATACCAGATACATGGGTATTAGACACTTTTTCAACCAAAACTCAAATAACTTCAACGTAAGGAAATAAACCACCTAATTCAATCCTAGAAGATCGATATAATTGAACCACGGCCCGTGAATTGGACTAGAATGGATTAGATCTACAAAAACATCTAAAACTTTCAACCTCAGATAACTCAAACGAGAGAAAGAATCAGAAAACGAGGCCAAAGAAGAACCAAGAACTCACCTCTGCAATTCTTCTGCAATTGATAGAGTTCGATTCGGACAACCGGTGACTGATTGGTGGCTCAGAGAAGAATCAGCCTCCCCAGACACTCTGGATGGAATTAGGTGGAGAAGAAGATGTTAATGATCATTAGGCATGACCCTGGGTCGGTTAATGAATTGAAAAAAGTACACGGCGTGTACTTTTAAAGTACACGATGTGTAGTGGGTTTTTCCGTACTCTTCCAAAATCGGCCTCCACGTCACCCTTACACACTGTTTGTGTGGCCCGGACACAGCTAGCACACAGCTTCAGGTGGGAAAAGAGTACACGGAGTGTACTAAGAAATTACACAGCGTGTACTTTAAAAACATCTAGAAACTTTGTTTTTCCTTAAAAATTCTATAAAAGAGATCCGTACCTGAAACTGAAGAACCGGGTTCTTACAAACTACCCCCCTTAAAGAAATTTGTCCTTAAATTTCCCTAACAAGGCGTAGGAGAAGAATCCTAGAACAGCTCTGGCCACTTAGATCGAACATTGGCCTCCCTCTCCCAGGTCTCATCCTGTACTCGCCTGTGCTGCCATAGCACACGTACAAGAGGAACAGGCCGGCCACATATAACTTTCGTACTGCGATCGACAATCCTGATAGGATGCTCCTTGAAAGATGAATCCTACTCCAGCTCATCCTCCTCTGGTTGAAGAATATGAGACGAGTCTGTGAAATACCGTCGAAGCTGAGAAACATGAAAGACGTCGTGCATGGCCTCATACCTCTAAGGCAACTGCAACCTGTAAGAAATCAGACCCACTCTCTCCAAAACCTCACACGGCCTGACACATCTCAGTGGGAGTTTCCCCTGTCTCCTAATCCTCTTATGTCCCAACCTTGGGGTGACACGCAATAAAACCTGTTCTCCAACCTTGAACTCCAAAGGTCATATCCGATGATCAACATAAGACTTATACCAAGATTGTTCTGTATCCATCCTCTTCCAAATCAAATCTATCTGCTCTGAGGTCTCTGGAACAAGAAGAGGTCCTAGAAAATCTGCCACTCCTGCCTCTAGCCAGCATAAAGGTGATCGGCATGGCCTACCGTATAAAGCCTCGTAAGGTTCCATCTGAATAGTTGCCTAAAAACTGTTGTTGTAGGAGAACTCCACTAGAGTAATATGCTTCTCCCAAGTACCACCAAATTCTTGAATGAAAGCTCAGAGAATATCTTCAAGCACCTGGATTGTACGCTTGGACTGGCCATCCATTTGAGGATGGTATGCTGTACTCAAAAGTACCTGTGTACCCAAAGACCTTTGTATCCCCTTCCAGATGTGCGAAGTGAAACATGAATCCTTTTCTGAAACAATGGAGTGTGGAACTCCAAGCAGACATACAACATCTCGGATGTACAACTGTCCAAGCTCATTACCACTGAAGGTCTCCTTGATCGGCAAGAAGTGTGCAAACTTCGTGATTCTGTCTACTACAACCCAAACCGCATCATTTACTCGAGGAGATCTCAGTAATCCTGTCACGAAGCCCATCATGAAGTCATCCCATTTCCACTCAGGAATGGGTAACTGCTGTAAAATCCCTACAGGTCGCTGATGCTCTGCTTTCACCTGCTGCCAGGTGGGACACAACATAACAAAACCAGCCACATCTTTCTTCATACCTGGCCACCAATACTGATAATGTAAGTCTCTGTACATTTTGGTGACACCAGGATGAACTACCCAAGCTGAAGCATTAAACTCCCGCATCAGCTCCTCACGTATGTCCACTTAAACCCATACACGACCATGAAAACGTAGTACCTCGTCACCACCCAGTGTCCACCCCAGAGTATGGTCTCCATCTGACATACCCGCCCATAGGACTAGGCCCTCTAGGTCAAATAGCTGCCTCCTTCGAACTCAATCTAAAAGGGTAGAGGTAACAGCTATAGAAGAAAGAACCGTCTGACCCTGTCTGTCATGCACCAACAAATGAATCTCAGAGAACAGAGCCATGAACTGCCACTCACTACTAGCCTCTTGAATTGCCTGAATCCTATTCCTCCTACTCACTGCATCTGCCACAACATTTCCTTTCCCAGGCGTATAAGTAAACTCGAAGTAGAAAGACTGTTGTTACTCAAACCACCTCCACTGTCTCAGATTCAAGTCACGCTCTGTGAAAATATACTTGAGGCTATTGTGGTCAGTATATACCACAAAATGATCTCCCATGAGATAGTGCCTCCAACAACACAAAGCATGAACAACCACAGCCAACTACAGGTCGTGCGTAGGATAGTTTTTCTAGTGTGGCCTCATCTGCAGAGATCCGTACACATTAACACGATCTTCTGGCATAAGTACTTCTCCAAGCCCGATGCCAGATTCATCACATAAAACTGTATAACTCTTGCTGGGATCTGGCAGAACTAGAATCGGTGCTGAAGTCAATATCCCCTATAGCTCCTGGAAGGCTGAGTCACAAGATTTTGACCAAACGTACTTCACACCCTTTTTAGTAAATCTTGTCAATGGCGCTTTTAAGTGCGAGAAGTCTTGTATAAACCGTCTGTATTAACCAGCCAGTCCCAATAAACTCTGCACCTTGAAGACATTCTTCGGATGCTCCCAGGTAACTACTGCTCTCACCTTCTATGGGTCTACTGATACTCTTGTCTCTAAGATGACATGGCCTAGGAAGTGAATCTCGTTCATCCAGAAGTGGCACTTTAAGAGATTAGCATATAACTGATGCTATCTCAGTGTACTCAATACGATCTCAAGATGTGTAGTATGGTCGTGTCAAGTGTGAGAGTACACCAAGATATAGTCCACAAAGACAACAACGAAAGAGTCCAAGTAAGGATGGAAAACTCTGTTCATCAACACCATGAAAACTGCAGGTGCATTCTTGAGACCGAACAACATAACCAGATACTCATAAAGACCATACCTGCTTCGGAAAGCTGTGAGAGGTTTATCAGATGGTCTGACCCGCAACTGATGATAGCCGGATCTCAAGTCGATCTTCATGAATACCCTGGCTCCTTGAAGCTAATAAAAAAGATCATCAATCCTCGGAAAAGGATATTAGTTCTTAACCATAAATTGGTTCAGCTTCCGATAGTCCACACAAATCCTTAAAGAGTCGTCCGCTTTCTTTGCAAATAGCACAGGCGAATCCCAAGGGGAAGTACTGGGTCAGATGAAACCCTTAGCCTGCAAATCCTCCAACTACTTCTTGATATCTTGCAACTCAGGTGTGGCCATCCTATTAGGAGGTATGGATACCTATGCTGCTCCTGGCACAATCTCAATAGAGAAGTCTACCTCACGCTCTGGAGGAAACCCTGAGAAGTCTTCTGGAAATACATACGGAAAACGGTAAACTACCGAAGGAAAGTTCATTTGAGAGGTCCCCTAATCATCCAGATATAAACTTGCAATCTGGGATGTAACACTGCCCAACCCATGATGCTCTGGTCCAGCTCTGCTTGCCTGGACATCCCATTCTCCTTTGTGAAGAAAGGACCTGCCCTTTGGTGATGTGAAACTCACCCTGCGGAGATAAAAATTGACAAATGCTTGAAAAGGAACTAGCCAGTCCATTCCGAGAATGATATCATAACTCGTCATCTCAAGGACATAAAGATCCCACAATAAGTGACACCCACCGACCTAAAGGGGGCACTCCTCGCACAGATGCACACTAGTAGTTCTATGTCCCAAAGGAGTATCTAGTGCCAAAGTATCCTAAGAAGTAAGGACAGTAAGTCTAAGGATCTCCACTGTGTGCACAGAAATAAAGCTATGAGAAGCTCCAGTATCGAAAAGTGTAGAAGATAAAACTGAGGCTACTAAGATCGTACCTCAAACTGTGGAAGGTACATGATCCCGATCCTGATGAATCTGCTATACTGCAAATGTCTGGCCAGTACTGCAGCCCTGTGTAGCAGCATGATATCCCTGAACTGATCCTCCCTGAGCCAAACCACCGTGTCCGCAACCTCGACCCTGGCCTAACCGACCTGAAGGACTCCATCCCTCAGTCTGCTGCGGAACTGGTAATCCTGCTCCTATACGAGGAGTAGAAAATGATCCTCCTTCACTAGCTGCTGGAAGACAAACACTGCAAAAACACTGTAGATGACCCATCTTGCTGTAGGCTTGGCACTCCATTGGATCTCTTGGGCACTGAGGCTTTTTATGCCTGCTATTTACACACTTATAGCACACCACCTAGTTTCCAGAAGGAAGATCTCATCTACCAGAAGTAATACCTCACTTCCTCGAGTCACCTCGAGTAGACTCTCGGTGGTGCTTCCTGCTGTCCGCATGAAATGAGTCAGCATTGGATGCTGAACCACCCTGGTCAACAGCTCTAGTCTCCCTCAGATTTCTTTCTGTGATCATCGTCTGGTTGACTATTAGGGTAATAGAAGTCAATTGGATGACGTTCACATGTGATCTGATCTCTAGTTTGAGGCCTTCCTCAAACTTCCTTGCCAAAACAACTCGTCTTTTCCCAGAAAGGGAGTGAAACATTGTAACTCAATGAAACGGGAGGAACACTCCATAACTGAAAGAGTACCCTACTGTATGAACTCCCTGGCTCTATCGGCCCTCAGTGTCTCCGGATAGAAGTAGTCGTAGAACGTATGCTGAAACTCGTCCCAAACCATAGTCCGCTGGCGCCCTGCCTGTGAGACTACATCCCACCATCGCATGGTATAATCTCACAGCATGTAAGTCGCGAGATTCACCCTTCTGTTTGGGGGTGTCTCCAAATGCTCGAAGATGGAAAACATGGTTTCTAGCCATGACTCTACAGCCTGAGGTCCTCCATCCCCTGTAAAAGTGGTAGGATGCTACTGCTGGAAGACTAGCGTCAACTCTTCCATAGGCGGGGAAGGTTGCTGAGCTCCCTGGAAGGTCTGCTTGAACCTCATGAAACCCTCTCTGAAATGAGAATCTTCACTATTGTCTGGAATCACTATGGGTGCCATGTCCGGAATGATCGGAAGAACTACAGGTAGTCCCTGGTATGTCGTATCAGGCATACAATCACTGCCTGGTTCCTGACATGCAACAGGAGGACATCTTGGTGCCATAGCTCTGAAAGGTCAAAAGAACACTCCATATTTAGGATTAACAAGGACAGAAAACACAAGTGTACAAAATGGGAACATTAGATATAAACACTTATGTTTTCAAAACAGGACTACACGATGTGTATTTAAACTACACGGCGTGTTTGTTAAATCCATTTACATGGGTGTGTACTTCCGCCACCACTGGTCGTGTAACATCCCAGACTACACGGTTTGTAGTCCCAAAACTAGGCATGTACTTGAAATCCACTCCCCTTCCCGAGTCTCTTTACATGGCTAACCTACACGGTCCTCCTAATTCTAAACTACACGGCATGTGAACTAAATACATGACATGTACTAGACAGGTTTCGACGGCCCATGTAGCGGTTACACAGCCGGCTACACGGCTGACTCATACACAGCATGTTCCAAACAAACACGGGGTGTATAAGGATAGAGCACACCGACCCGTGTTATTCATGACACGGCCGGGTACCCAGAACGAAACTACTGAACACGTTCTTATAACACACGGTGTGTACTAGACAGGCTCAACAACCCGTGTATCAGGTTACACGGCCGACCACATGGTTAAGCCCTTACACCGTGTGTTCCAAACAAACACGACATGTATAGGTGAAGATAACACCAACCCATGTTGTTCGTGACACGGCCGGGTACCTAGGAGAAAACTACATGACATGTTCTTATACACACAGCGTGTACTACATGAGTCTTCCTGACCCGTGTTGTTAGTGACATGACTGGGTACACGGTTGACTACCACACAACGTGTACTTAAGTTACATGGCGTGTCCCCAAAGACTCTCCCACACCCCGTGTTTTTGGTCACACAGTTAGTAACACCATTTAAAAACTACACGACATGTATTAATAAAGTACATGCCATGTATTCTGGGTTTTTCTGGGTAGTAGCTCAGAAACTGCACCGAACGCTAGAAACACTGTAAAACAGACATCTATGTGCCAAATTATGATATGTGGGGGACCATACTCCCCACGATTCAAATATTGGAATCATAAAAATGCATATATCAAGTAAAGAAGAATAACAAGTATGCCCGCCACAATAACTATCACAACAACTTGCATAATTTATCACGACATCTAACACAACAGCATGAAATTCTAATGCACCCTAGATGGCCTGGTAAAATGCATGACATGTGATTCCTACTCAGTGATTATATGATGCATCAGATGGAACACCCTCATCACATCGGGTTGCAACAAAATAGAACCAAAATCATATAAACGGTAATAGCACAAAACACGTGTTTCACCCAATGGTGAAATATAATAAACTGTAACACTTTCAAAAACTAAAATTGAAATTATGAGGTAATATAGTTTTTCCCTGTACACAATTTAATTACTCCCGGGTATAGTTATGTACTAATTACCCATTTCTTCTTATCCCAGTCTATTATTGCAAAATAGTAAGGCGATAGAAAAGAAGAAAACTCCTCTGATACCACTTTATAACGACATGAATCCGAAGCCACATAACTGGTGCCCCATACCCGGTTCGCCACATAACCTCAAGCGCGTTTCCCCAAATGCCAGAGGCTGCCAAATATAAGCGAGGGCCTTGGTGAGTTAGTGGGGAAACTATGCCCTCATTTGGTAAGGTATACAACAGAAGAATAAAGATAATCAATAGCGGAAGCAGTAAATAGCATGCGACAACTGAACTAAAAGTAGAAGCAATTTTTGATATAATAATTACATAGAATGGTACATGTATCTATGGAAAGCAGTAAACAAAAAAACGTGCTGAAATACAACTGAAACCAAAGTACTAAATGTAATTAGCAACTCCAACAGCATCGCAGTCCAAAGCCCGGTCCCTTACCCTCCAGCTCCAACCAGCAATCAAGTACCTGTGGTAGAAGGGCCACAATCCCTACCCACACCTGCAACCATATAATCTGTTTGGGCTGAAAAGAAGGACCCAAATAGGGTGTGAGGCTAATTCCAGTAGGCAACCACCACAAGATTTGTGCCCTACTATTAGTGAGTGATATAGAAAAAGTAAAGGTCAATAAATACAGTAATGAACTAGGAGTACACCAGTAAATAATCCTACCAATTTCCTTTCACATTAATTTAATTAAACAACTAGGAAGAACTAGTAAAGCCTTCTATTTCAAGCTAAAGCAAGTAACACAACAAGTATATAAAAAAAGACTACCTAAACACAAGTAGTACAAAACCCAAGCTTGTTCTTTGGCTTGGTGGACTCATCACAACCAACCATCAAAATTCAAACTGACTCTCTGGGTGGCTCAAACTAGCAGACCCCTATAGTCCAGTAATCAAACAAGGCACAGACACTCTAGGAAGCTCTCACGTCAATTCCCCTATGGTTTTGCAACGATAGCTACAGACTCTCTGAGGAAGCACTTACGTCTAATTCCTCCTGTGGTCTCAATGCATGGGTAAACTAAGAACACTCTTGGGAAGCACAAAGTCCTATTCCCGTAGGTCCTGCGTATGAAACTAAAACCAAAAAACCCTCTAGGGAAGCACTTAATCGTCTATTCCCTCTTTGATCTCCCGCACCAGGTTCTCACAGCCCTGAGCAGTCCAGTCGTGCATAATCGACTTTCCTCATCCCCAAGTAAGTTCAACAACTACTTGGCTAATAGATACCATGCATCAAAATCATTTAAACAGTAGGCAACACATGCAATCAGTGATAATAATTAAACTAGCAATTGCAATAGGGTTTTCCACACAGGAAAACGGTGCCAAACGACAATAAACAGCCAAATAGGGGGAGAAAAACCCCTGGGGTGATCCTCAAACATGAAACCTAGCATATATTAGCAACAATTAATCATAATCTAACAAGTAATATAGGGAAAAGAAACAATAGGATCATAATCCTAAACCTGGGATACCTGATACATGTGTATCCAGCACTTTTGTAACCAAAACTCAAAGAACTTCAACGCAGGGCAACAACAACCTACCTCGATCCTCGAAGATCGGTATAATAGAAACTCTTCCAGTGAGTTGGCCTAGAATGGAGTAGATCTGCAAAAATTTCTAAAAAATTCAACCTCAGATAACTCACACGAGAGGAAGAATCGGGAAATGAGGCCAAAGAAGAACCAAGAACTCACATATGTGATTCTTCTGCAATCGACAGAGTTCGATTCAGACAACCGGTGACAGATCAGTGGCTCGGAGAAGAATCAGCCTCCCTGGATGCTCTGGACTGAATTAGGTGGAGAAGAAGATGTTAATGATCATTAGGTGCGACCCCCAGGTCGATTAATGAAGAAAAAGTATAGGGCATGTACTTTTAAAGTACACAGCGTGTAGTGGATTTTTTCCGTACTCTGCCAAAATCGGACTCCACGTCACCCTTACACACCGTGTGTGTGTCCTGAACATGGACATAACACGTCTTCAGGTAAGAAAAGAGTACACGACGTGTACTCAGAAAGTACACGGCGTGTACTTCAAAAATTTCCAAAAACTTCATTTTTCCTTAAAAATACTATAAAAGATATCTGTACCTGAAACTGAAGATCTGAGTTCTTACAAGTGGGACCTATATCTCCCTCTAATTCATTGGTTAAATATTTATATCTCATAGGATATTTAGTACTAGAATAAGGAGTGAATCTGGTCCAGTAATAAACTTTTTCTGCTATGATGGTCTTGGGAGTGAACCTTGACTTCTATTATGTTTTGGGTAGTGAACCCATTCCACTATGATATCCTTGGTAATAATCCCTGAATACTACAGAAATTATTTTCTATGCTTATGTGTATTCCAAAAATCTAAGTCTTATGCCAATTTTATTCTCACATGGCTCATCTTATTTAATTCCCTTATGATTCATATCTTATGAAATATCGATATTTATTTCATGACCTAAGATTTTGAACTTTGATATGTAGGGAGTGGTCTTAAAATTTTATTCTCATGTTATCATACCCTTATACTCATGATATGATTATATATATCCCTTATTTATCCTTACTGAGCATTTGATCTCACTATTTATTATGTTTTTTCTTTTCCCCAAGTTATGAAGAAATGTATTATGTATGATATTTCTAAGAAGGTTTCTAGTTTTTATCAACTCCTCTTTGCTCAAACTATCCAAGTTTTCACCTTTCACTTTGATGAAATATGGGATTCCAAACACCCTTAAATATTTTAAATTTACGAAATTACTATAATATATGTCATATAGTGACATATAAAAAAATTATATAAACAATGGTTTTTAATGTGAACTTTCATACCAATTGATTATCTCCAAAAATACCAAAACATATCATGCTCAATCGACATGGTATGAGCCATCTCAACCAAAATTCCATTGTTAATTTAACAACACCATTTTTTGTGGTGTTCATAGTGCACTGAGTTCATGGTAAATACCACACTTCTCAAGATATGTGACAAATAATCCACTTGAATATTCTACACCATTTCTTATCTGGATCTTTTGCAAGGAGAAACAACACTCCTTTTTAACAATTCTTCTATTTTTTTAAACATTTATAGTGATTTAGACTTCTGATTTGTAAACATAACACAAGAGATATGAGTAAAAGTCATAAATAAATGAAATTAAATACTTATTTTCATTTATTTATTTCATCATCATAGGACCATAAATATCTGAATGTATAGTATATAATTAATGAGATGTTTGAATATGAAATTTCTTGTGTAGAGAATTAATAATATTCCATTTTTGACACGTTGGGTACAACCAATTTATCTATCTCTTCAACATAGAAACATCACAAACATTATCTCCTTGAGTAATATTACTCATGATCTTTTGGATGAGATGACCAAGAATTCTATAAAACAATTGATTTCATTATTTCAAGAGAATTGATATTCAGCATCACCAAGAAGAAAAAAGTTTCCCCCTTTTCATTATCCTCTTATAAATACACTCAAATATTTTAACCACTTTATAAAAAATCCATTTTTCCAGAAAACCACTTCATTAACTTCATAATATAACTAATATACACTTAACAAAATTTTTTAAACCCATAAATATATAAAGTGTTATTTGACTTAAACTTCTTCTTAACAAAAAATACGGATTTGAATCCTTTTATTTTAAGAGACCCATCATTCTAAAGATCATATATCATTTCAATTTTCAATATCCTTTAATATATTTAAATATCCTATCTGGTGTGAAGAGAATAAACTATGAAAAATCCATGGAAATTCCATTTTAAATGCTTTAAATGAAACTTCAATAATAAAATACTTTTCCTTTACTTTTTCCTTCTTTTGATACATTTGAGTATTAAAATTCATACTCATTTGGGTTGGTAGGATGGTAAAACAATATTTTTAAAAATTTCTCTATTATTCATGTCTTCCATAAACAAATTCTAGTTGTTGAAATTTATTCTAAACCTCCACTATAGAATTCTAAATTTTTTCATGAACATTTTTCTATTTTGATTGGTCTTACTACCCCTCAAAATTAGACTCCCAAACCATTTAGGCTCATAATATTAATATTAATGAAACCCAAAATTTATTTCCTTGTTTACAATTCCACCATAGTTCCAAAAATAACCATAAAATTCATATTTATATGTTAAAATTGATTGTCGACTAAATTTTTACACATAATTTTGTTATATAAATTGATCATAAAATTTGGATCCTTTTTCTGAACCAAAATTTATATAGACTACCAATACTTTCTTAATTAATACAATATTATTTTAAATCTTTTAAAACTAACTATTTATAATACTCTACACCTTCAATTAATGTTCCCATAATTTCTAGATTTATAAGAATCGTCCTATTTTACCACAAACTTGACTTATTTCACTTATTAATTATACTTAGACTTTATAACAACACTTATAGAATATTTTTAATCCCTTGAGTGTGATATTTTCTGGTGAAATAGATCCTTATCATTATATGAATCTTAAACATCTTTTATACCCTTTTTCTTTGATCCTTGAAAAACTTCTTGAATAGAATTACGAAATTTGAATATGTACTTATCCAATTACTTTTCATCATTAATCAAATTAAATCTAATATCCCTAGGTTATTTTTACTTCATTTTAACCCTTACTTAAATTTCAAATTTCAATGTATTTTCTTCAACATGAAACTTATTTATGTCATCAATCCTATCCATAAAACTGAACTCTTTATCAACATGAATATAATTGTTGTTTCTTGAATATTGATTGTATTTATTTAAAATTATGATCTTCTTCTCTAACATTTAGACCATTTAAAGACATTCTTTGATTTCTAACTTCATCATAATCTCCATTTTAATTCCTTCATCACTTCCAACATCACAAGTTTCATCACTTGTGAATTATTCCTCATTCAATTTAATAATCAATAATTTTTCATCAACCTCATTGCAAGTATCAACTTCCAATTATTCTTTACTACTATCAATGTCTTGAAACCTTGATAATATGTTTATTTTTTATATTTAAAGTAATTCTTACCCTTCTTTTTTGAATAAAACATTGATTTATTATATTTTTTCAATTTATTCTTAAAGGATATCTTTGTACATTTATCCTTAACTTCAATAACTATTTCTTCTTTCAAATTATTATTTTTTACTAACAAATATCCAATAGATACACACTTGAAACAATTTAGGGGAATATTCTCCTTAAATGTCCCTTTTCTTATTCTCGTACTTTTAGAGACGAGTAACACGAGTTTATCTAATCTCACATTTACATATCCCTCTTCATTAGAACCCCATTCATAATCATTTGAATATAATAATACGTCATTATGAATTTATTGTATTAATTTTTATTTTTACGACCTAGGTGACAATACCAAAGATAAGTTGAACACAAATTATTAATTTGAAAATTATTATTATTTACAATATAGATGTTATTATCAAGATCCAATATATTTTAGCTATTAAACATGTTTTTAGAACAATATAAAATTCATTCATATAAATAGAAAAGTAGTTTCTCTTTATTATAAATGAAAAACATTCCCTATATAAAAAAGAAATTAAAATATATTTTTTTGTTTATTAATGGTATATAATAATAGTCTTATAGACTCTTAAGATCACTTTGAGTATGAAATACCCTCTAAAAGTGTCTCAAGTTTTAACCCACCATGGGAGGTGAATTAATGATCCTATAAATTAGTTAAAGTTTATATAAGGAGGTTCTTAAATGGTCTCTCTATGTGGAATTATTAATTTTCAATAGGTAATGTGCCTTGAAATTCTATTACTCCCTATCTAATCCCAGATACCATTAAGTCCATTTGTATTAATAATATAAATAACTCATTATTTATATTATCATGCCACATTAAAAATTTAATAAAATATTTATAATGTGAGAAAAAGAATCTTGTTTATTTTTACAATAAACATAAACATTTGTACACATTGATTAATAACATTAGTCCAAAAATTCGTATTGAAATTATCTTATGTGCGACCCCAAGATCCCTTTGTAAAGTTGTAAATAATGATGGTTTTTTTCATAATCATAAATTATGAGGGGTATCTAGAAACACATAATAGATACCCAAATTTAAAAGGTTATTGGTGTGATCTAATCCACCACATGACCATCATCAATGTTTGTTTTTCCTTGATATTGTGATTAAGCAGAAGACTTGGATAATGTCAATATTTTATAGATTATATTTTTTTTTCAATTCATGAGTTGACTAAATTTAATACAATTACATCACATGCAGTTATCTTGGCATAACTCTGTACTCAGTTAGATTCAATAAAGGTCTCCAATGTCATCGCCCTTTACATGGGTGGACACATACAATCTCAGTTAATCAAATTCCACTACTTGATTAAAGTCATGACCAACTACCTCCTATTAATAAAAATTCACAAATGACTTTATATATTCATAAAATTATGAAAATTTACAAGTAGAGAACATATTTGAAAACTGTAGGTCTAAATATCCATTTCTAATGTCCACTTAAGTAACAAAAAATACACATATATGACAATCTATGCGGTGTAATTTAAGTGGGTAAATCCAAATACTTTCCAACCAACTTATAACCTATAATTAATTAATTGAATTTGAGTGATTATTTGTATCTATATATAATTTATCTTATTTAAAATGATCTTAAAATATCATCATAAAACAATATGATGATCATCTATCAAGTATAACCCAATAATGCATATATTCTAGGGGGTTGTGATCACATAATCTCTTATGATCAATTTAACAAACATAAGTGTAATGTATTTAAATTAATAAAAATTATATGATATAATATATCCCTATTACAAAAACACATTACTGACATTAGGGCACATACACTAACAAAAAACTATCCCACAATCTAAAAAATGTATGGATAAAGGACTCTATCATGTATTGAACTACGATGAATATATGATTATGACGACTCTTTATGTTAAGAATTTATAATGAAGAACTCTATAGAAGATTTATTGAATATTGGAGAACTAGATTAAAGAATTGCATTGTAAGAATATCACACAAGATAAGTGGATGATATCACGATCAATGATATAACTAAGACTACAAGCATTTTTAAAGGAATGTTAAATTAGAAAATGACATCAATTCTAGGGATGAATGGTTTTATGAGTGATCCATGAATTTTTATAATCTAGAATTATATTTGGATATTTTATAATGATATTGGGAGTGATTTGAATGTAATCTGTTAATTGAAATAATATTAGAGATTTTCTTAGATATCAAGTGAAGTGATTAGAGGATAATGTAATGTGTTATATAGATCTTCAAGGGAAATCTACTTTATACATATATCATGACCAATGATATGAAGATGACATGACCTATTATTGGTATGGTAGTAAGGATTTACTACACTTGTGAAAGTCATGCATGGTAACAGAAGTTAAATTCTAGTAGTATTTGGATATCTTGGTAGTAGATGCATAATATTGTAAGACATAAGAAGTGTTGGTAAATGAATAGATGAATATTTAAAAATTAAATAGAGAAAAAAGTGGGAAGCAACATATATCTCAAATAGAGATACAGATGAGCTTATACATGTCATGGAATAAATGAAAAGAATTAGCAATAATAAGGGAATAACACAAGACAAAGATAGAATATATCGATGGAAAATAATAGGTTATATATATGTAGTGTCCTGAAGAAATATGCATAAAGTAAGGAAGATACTCCCTTAAAAACACTGGATGAATCTACCAAATATTCCTCAATAATTTGGAAAAAATATAAATAATGTTCAGAAGAAATGGTAAAGGACCTTACCCGTATGCGTACCAATTCATCATTAGTGGTATGCGGCCGATTCGGCGAAACGACCCCCTACCATCCACTAAATCATTCTAAAAAATTGAGGTGGAGCCCTGTGCGACCGTGAAGCACCCCCGTGAGCGAGTTGGTTCGTGGGTGAGGTAAATTCCATATATCCCACAAACCTCGGTTTGACTAAGTCATCTATAGGCCGGATTTTATGTCATGGGACTCCACAAAAGGTGGCGCATGACCACAGATTCAACCCTTTCTCCCCTTTATAAAATGAATTCAAGGGGGTGAAGAAAGGGATTATCTCACTGAGGATCAAATTCTTGGAGATCGGCTCTTTGAAGAAAGGCATCTGACTTTTGGAGAAGGAAGAGGCTTTTGGGAGCTTAGGATTTCAGGTACCGTGAAGTTTCGATTCATGAACCAGCAACAGGTATAAAATGGGGTTGAACTATTAAGAGCTAAGGAACACATAATTAAATTGGTAAACCATGATCCAAAAATTTGTAAACGACAAAACATGGCCCATACGCTGATGCACCCCTCATGAACTAGGGAGCCTATGCCCCTTCTTTGATCCAGCGTGCTACGTAGCACCCCCACTACATGGGAGAAGCCCTGATCGGTGCTTCCCCTAGCCACCGCTGCTCAAGTAGGATCTGACCCAACATACCAATTTTGTACGTAGACCAAACCCGAAGTCGATTACCACTCTGGTATGCGGGATTCCCGTCAGTCTGCAAACCTCATTGGAACGCGGATGACCTCTCCATCTGCGTAGCACCTACCTATACAAAGGGAACCTCTCATGATATGTCCATGTGGTTATCCAAGACCTTCGGTGTTTTCATCCCCCCCAAGTCAGATAAGGCCCTTCCAATTCATTCCAACCACATATAATCCTTTCAGTAGCCTATCCAACAGCACCAGGACAAGGCCTCTACCAACGCCACCAGACCGGCTGGATAAAACCTTCTGGCACTTTAACACACCCTCTTGAGTTCACATACCCACAGTTGGTGGAGATGAAGGGTTACCCCATCCCTTGAATGGACATCTGGAGCATTCCTCTTTTCACATACCCATCGTAGTCCAGAGTCCGAGCCCGAGAGTCCCCTTCTGCCTCTCCACTCTTCATGGTTGAGGGATTCTTCTTAATTTTCCATTCAATGAGTGCTAGTGGTGAGCACTTCTCCCCTCCCCTAAAGAGAGTAACAAGTCATCCCTCCTAGAGTAATCCCCACACCATCCTTACTGGACATTAATAGCTTTTCCCCTTTCATCTGGGACGGTTCATTGTTCTGTTCCCTTTACCACAATATCACAGCCTCCACAAACGTGATTTCTACCTTTATCCCCTCCTCGACACTAGTGGGAATGAATGACTCGTAGTCTTGGCCCTCCCCCTCTGCTGTCATCTTACTCATCTCCCCTTAGTAAGGAAAAAGTGTGTGGATTCCCAAATTGTTCACATTATCTTGTTTCTCACACTATGCATGACTCACGTGGGCTTAGAGATTTGTGATGGTCACGAAATTCATACAATGACGACAGTAGAACAAACTACGTGGGTTTTTATACTTGTCTCTTAATAAGGGTATATAGGACCCTCTAAAAGGTTCAATCCCAACTCAGGCCACCAACCACATGTATTCCCCAACCATACCCTAACATGGGCTTCCAATAACGCCCTCAATAGGTGAATATTGCGTGTAAGCCCTGACCTTCTAGAACTATGTACACCTTGATTACCAACCAACTGATATGCAAAGGAAACCACCCTGAGGAATAAACCCAAATTCCATGTCTAATACCCATCTATCCTTATCAGACTGTGTCCTCATGCACCTAGCATGAACATAACCAAGAACAAATAATCATTTTACCTCAGGTCCTATGGGCCGCATCAGCATAAGTCCCGCACCAACCTAGAATAAGAACTTGTCTCCTAGATGTCCTTTCCACATGACGTTAAACTATACTGTTGGATCCTTATCAGATGACCTTTAAAGGCGATGTGTCCTATTAAGTGACACTAGACTATGTGGATTCTGATTGCTTTCACAAGGATACATAAGAAGACCATATTACATGTTCGATACAGATGATCAAGTCCCTATCTATCCCCCTGGAAGAAAATAAACTCTAGAGAACCCAGTTATATGGCTGGAGACCAGTGCTATCTAAACAAACTCAAAATTCCCTAGAACTAGTAATTCAATAAAGGATGGTAAACCTCACATGTAGATGGATTTGGGTCCCTATGTATACCTGTGACTTGCAACCCAAGAATAATTTGTGAATACTATTCTTGGGGATAAACAAAAAATTCACGAACATATGGACAAGTCTTAAAAATAAAATAGAGTCCCAGAATAGGAAATAATTCCACCCAAAAGGGTGCGATGATCCCGATTTCCCATCCTCTAGACCAATGTGAGTTCTTAACTGTCATTGGCCATATCACCCAACAAGCACCTTCCTTTGGAAAGTGGGTCCATGGATCATTGTATACAAGAACTGCTTGGATTTATTGAACCCATGAATAAACCCGTTGGAGACTAGGAGAAGCCATAGAGATAGGGATACCGATAGAAATCATTAAACAACACTAAATCCCTTTAATCATACATGGGAACTGATCATATCCCCTTCTCCATAAAAAAAATGGTGAACCTGACATGAATCTTTAACTAACATGACGAATTTACCCTAATCTGAAACTGTCCATAACAATAAATGGATGATTAATATCTGAAGGTCTATCTTGTTCGCTCTCCAACCAAAAAACAAATACCTGGTCTTGAGCCTTCAACCGAGGTGGTGAAATAATCCCACTTCATTCCCCCATTCCCACTCAAAAGGAGGGACATTCAATGTAATTAATTACACATGGGATTATGAGATGCTAAATTATTGGGTTTTGCTTAATGTAATTTCCAAATGTGTCATAGGTACGTGGTAGATCTTCCTTTAATCCAATGGTGTCACAATGAAATTCACAGACAGACATGATGATCATCGTACAAACCATGCCTCTCAATCAGCAGAGGACCCCATCACCCACCCAGCCTCTTCAACACTGGGTCTTGGATGCACTGATCTGAGAATACCACCTGAATAGTGCTCTCTTGACTGTGGAGGTGGCTATGTACACCCTCTTGTCAGCTAAGTCATGTCGGCCGCATGCCTAGTAGTGACCAAGGGAGAAGATCTAGGCATCCCCTATAGCTGTCTCGAACCTTTTTGAGAGACTGTACTCAAAACAAGACAATGAATACCTCCCTTATCTTAGGTAGGTGGATGAGGTCAATGCTAATGACTTCATCCCCACCGAAAGGGGGTTCCACTCCAAGGCCTCCATTGGAAGCCATTGCCCCAACTACACCGTGACCTTTTATCCTCACCCTGAAGAGGATACCACCATGAGGATCCATACCCACGCTCCCCAAGATTCGGCCCCTTGGACCACCCGCCTAGGGTGGAAAACACAAAACAAGGAAAAGTTCATCACCCTCATTCCTGAAGAAGAACTCTGAAGCTCAGACATAGAGACATATATTGAGCAGGCCCTTGCACCTATCCGCTCTTTCAAATCCCACCATCCAGACATGGAGGCAACCTATGAGTAGGTGCATATTCCGATTGAGGCTTGTCAGGACTATTGCCTATACAGGATGGCAACTACTTGGTGGGTTCCTCTCCCTTCCTGGGATCATGAAGCCCACTAACTAGACATGGTTGAAATCCAGCACCTACATGACCAGCTCATCGCAGATGCTCCTGACGATCACCATCCCGATATGGTGGAGATCAACAAGCTAGAATGTTATCCTACCAACCGAAGACACTAAATCAATATGATGGGACACCAACATATGTAAGGACAGTTCCATGTAGATGCAAGTAAAGTCTGTCATCCCGATGTGATGGAAAATAGAGAAGTAAGCTGTCATATCCCAGCACAGGGGAAGAATCCTTCATCTACCCCAACATAAGAGAATAGTTAGTGTCCACTAACCACTAGAGGACCAGAGTAGGAAATTCTTACTCTTAAAGTGGAATGGGCCCTCATACCTGTTCAATCCAGGGATTTCTCTCTCCATATCCTGGTAATGGTGGAAGAGTATGTATCGATCCTGGATCATATCTTACATACTTTCCAGAATATAATTACATCAACGACAACAGAAAGGACTCGGGTCTGTGAGCCCATATCTCCAATTGAGGTGAATCATCTAAAAGACGAGATAGCCACCTCAGAGAAAATATGCATCCCTACTTTCTCCTAGGAGGGTCATCTGTTATATCCCTTGATACAAGGGCAACCAGATATAGCATATTCACTCGTTCAAATTGGGGGACACCCGTCCATCATGGTGGATGCCCCGGGGTAGGAATATATCCCTTCCAAAACTCAATATCTTCATTGACATATCCCGAAAGCATCATAGGACCCAATTAGATAGTGAACCATAAGTGACGACTATTTTCAACATCAGACGGTCCCTAATTCCTATAAGAGAGTGCCCCAAATGCGCCGAAGTAAATCAAAACATAAGGAGTGGGTTTATGAATTCAGAAGAATCCTAAGACCCAATTAGATAGGGAACCAGAGGTGGCAGCTATTTTAAATAGCAGACAGTCCCCACTTCCCACAAGAGATCACCCTGAATGCGCCGAAGGTAGCTAAAAAATAAGGAGTGGGTCCATGACTCCGCTCTGCCGGAATCTGGGATTTTCAATTCCACCAAACATGTCTCAAAGGATCAAAATCCTACCAACCCATTACCATACTATGGGTGAAACAGTAGAATTTGCGAAGTTCTTCCCCGCAATGTTGCTACCAGTGGCTCTGAAGGTACTCCCCAGAGCACCCATGAGGGCCTCCCTCATGGGAATATAACAATCGATCAGGAGAGTTCCTCTTTTAATGCGACTAACAAAAGTCCTCTATGTGACTAGAAGATCAAGCAGAAATAAGGTCCTCCACTTGCTACGGTCTGCCCTGATGGTCCTTCCCAAGGTATACACTGCAAACACTCTCTGTGCAGTAGGACCACAGACTATGATGGTAGTCCTCGACATCATAGTCGAAATTGCGTAGGTCCTCCCCATAGTGACGTCTCATCATGAAAATAAGGTCCTCCCCTTGCCGTGTCCTTCCATGAAGGTCCTCAATATGGGTTACTTTTCAATGATATTTCACACAGCCATATATCAAATTATGTTTTTAGTCCGCACCACTATAATTGAGGAGGTCCTCCCCGCAGAGACTTCAAGCAACGAGAAGGACCTCCCCTCATTGTGTTATATTCTGAAGGTCCTCCCCAGGGTATTACTTTTAGATATTCTCCCTATGACAGCTGTGGTGTTAGTCCTCTCTATCATAACATCTATGATGGTATTCCTAGACAACATGGATGCCATTGCGAAGGTGCTCCCCGCAATGGCCTTAAGTAACAAAAAGGTCCTCCCTATTTAGCGGTGTGTCCTAAAGGACCTCCCTAGGATGAACACCGAATGAAAAACCATGAGGGCCATCCTTTCCACCATGGAAACTATTTAGAATGTCCTCCCCGCAATGGCCTTAAACCACCAGATGGTCCTCCCTTTGCTATAATCCACTTTGAAGTTCCTCACCAGGGTATTCATTATGGAATTATTTATGGTAGTTGGTCTTCAAGATGTGATGATATTCCTCACCACTACAACACCAAATACGGAGGTCCTCCCTATGGTGACATGTCATACCGATAGGAAGGCCCTACCCCTACCGAGTCGAGTACAAAAAATCCCTCCTATGCTATGGCACTCAGAAGGAGGGAATCAAGCATGTCAGATTCCCAGTAAACTATCACCGACATCATTCTTCAATAAAGAGATGGTCTGAGACCACTTTCATCCTCTAAGTCACCCCGGAGCCTCCAACATAGTGATTTTATCCATACCAACCCCGCTACCATGGATCATATTGTCAAGGAGCATCTCAGATAGGATGATCAAGTAGAGGAATTGCTAGTGAAGGCACATGGTAATGTATTGCAGCTGAGGAAACAGATGGCTTGGTATGATATACCAGTAATGTTTTGGCCCACAACAACCTCTCAATTCGACATACCTAGAGAGTTGTCAAACAGAAGTGTACATGAAATCCACTCCTATATCTGTACAAACCTTCACCAATTGAAGTTAAATTTCCAACCATACGAAGGGTATGTAGATCATGTCAAGACAATAGAAGAGATACTACGTCACATTGACCTTGAAGCCCTTCCTTAGGTGTGGCAAATGTTATCAAAGAGGTGAAAAAGGGACATTGAGTTCACCTGCCTTCATGCACTGCACAAATTTCATCACCTTATTGATGATGCTTTGACAGGAGTTCATATCCGTGGATAGGGAGAACCTGGGGCTCTGTATTTAACTCCACTTCTGATCCGACAAAACACGTTTGGCATAAGGTCTTGCAATGAAATCACATCAAGATGATAGTTAAATGAACTCCCTATTTCGGGGAGGTGGTAGATCCGACAGAAAAAAACCTTGAGTAAGTATCAAAATATTCCAACCCAATGAAAGATAGCCATTAAAGAACTCCTAAATCAGGCTACTGAGAACATTCACCTGGTTTCTCACCTAAGAAAATCCAATCAGCGATTATGGATTGCCTCTACATAGTGAATTAATTCAAAGGTGAACTTGACACTAGGTTCGTCTCACCCTCAAATAGGATCCCATGAGATCATGAAGGAAGCGATAACAGTAGAATCCGCCGCAATACGGGACCAACCCCAACCTATAGGGATGGGGTAATTTTTAACATAAAATACCCCCGTAAGACCACCAAAAATGGGAAGAGGCACAGTGCCTAAGGAACGGGGAAAATCCCGCCCCCCAGTGCTGGGGGAATTTTATCTCAACAAAAACCTCCCCCATGAGAATTAGTATTATCCTGTTTGGGGAGGATAGTCAAGAGAGGAGGTTCCTATCCAGTACCTTCCTTTGAAAAATTATCCCCTCTGAGAGGGATGTCTGCCATAAGGTCCTACCAAGGATCCTTCTGTATCACCATTCTACAAGAGACCTAAATATAATCCTGGGAGAGAAGGGGGAAAACTATTATGAGGCCTGAAAGGTCCTCTCCCTACTTGGAATATGACACCTCCTCTACCCCATATTATGAATATATCAACATCGTGGATGTTAACCCCACATATTTCAATGAAGATGATGCAAATCAGGATGGATTAAGATAAAATATTTCTATTCAGGTTGTGATTCACAATGAGTGAGCAGGCATGGACACCTGGAACCAGAGGTCCACCCTGAACCTAGCCACTCTAGAAAATCCCCCTCCACTTCCCCAACGAATCCCCAATAGAGACTAGAAAAAAGGCCAAGTTCTCTTCAACCCAAATTATTCTCTCAAAACAAATGAGCCTCTCACGCTCGAAGATAGGTTTTCTCAATAGGAGGAGGAAATGAAGGAATTAAGCTGGATTAATGCTGATCTACTCCAGAGGAACAGTTCTGTCAAACATGTTCCCCAAAATGAGTCATAGTACTCACTTATATAATGTGTACCTAAAAAAAGGATTACCCTGACAAATGAAATATGTTCATGGTCCCCACCCAGCATGGAACCTGGCCCATCCAACTACCTGAACATGGATTCAGGAGAAAACCAAGACTTCCCTTCACTCTAGAAGCAATCAGAGTGTGTTCATCTAAATCCTCCGAAGGTACCACCAATGGCATATGCACCTTAGGTACCATCTAAGATAGAACCTCAAGTAGTACCCCAGGATATACCCATTTGGGATCAGGCCCAACAAGATGTAAACCTGAGTCTCTCCAACACCATCGAAGCACTGATAGCTCAAATTTATGTCATGGAAGATAGGCGTTCTCTAATACAGGCAGAGAAAAATCCTTATCCAGACTGGGTGAGCAGCACGCCACCTCCACCGAACATTGGGAGACCTGAATTCCCTATATTCAATGTCTTAGGTGACCCAGAACAACATTTGATACACTACATGTCTTATTGTGACCCTATGATGGGAACTTTGAAACAACAAGAAGTAGTGAAACTTAGATGCTTCATGCAAACCTTACAAGGTTCAGACTTTGTTTGGTATACACGTTTTCCATATCAGTAAATAAAAGGATGGGAGGATATTAAGCAGTAGTTCCTATTCATCTTTAGATAAATGTTACCCAAGATGACAGTTAGCAACCTTATAAATTGATAACAAAGGGAGAAAGAGTGGGTCTCAGATTTCATCACCAGATAGAAGGGTCTGACCTACTCTATGAATATGCCACTACTCTAGGATGAGATACTTGCTATATGAATCAACAACATCTAAGATGAGCTACGAACACCACTCATACCAAGGATATGCACCACCAGATTCTATGATTTCTCTACTATTTCCCTGAGAATCGAAGACTCCCTGCAGTGGACTAACCTAAATTCCTAAATAGCCTCATATGATCTTGCAAAGAAAGAATATAGAGTTGAAGCATCCTCTGTCATGCTCATGCCAACCCCTACACCTGCTCCACTGCCTGGGCCTCCGCCAAATCACCAAGGGCCTCTGGTGTATCGATGACTGCCTCTGCCCCGATGAGATGATCAAATAGGACCTAGGAGAAACCAATTTGAGGAACAAAGAAACAAATTTTACTCATTCTGAGAGGACCAAGTCTATGACTATTTTATAACCACTATGAATTGCTACTTTCTCTACTTACCAGATCCAATAAATACTGAAGAAGTCATCCTCAAAAACCAAACATATTATTATCCCTACCATCGGATGTTGGGACACAATATTATGGAATGATTTGTCTTCAAAGATCTCCTAGAAAGGATGGTGGTCTTGGGGTAGGTCAAGATGGGACCACCCCCAACACACGTAGAATAAGTTTATGCCACCGACCCAAATAATGGGTAGGTGTGGTAAAAAGTTGTTAACAGAAGGGGGAAGAAATTTAATGTTTGTAAGACTCAAAATATGGTCCACCGAGCTCATGGAATACTCCTAGATCAATTGTAACAACTGGTTGTGCCGCCAACATCTCCTAATGCAATACAGTGACCGTCCTCCACTCCACAACCCTCCACAATCCAGTCATCTGGGCATAATTTGAGAGGGAAGAAACCTATACAAGAGGAGTAGTCTATGATAGGGCCAAAGCTATCTTGACACTTTTGGATTTCATGCCCTTAGGATTGACACAACGGGAACCGGACCACCAAATAGCACCATCAGAGACAGCCAACCAGGCTAACTTGTCATCAAACTGAGAACTAATATTTTGTTCCATCAACATCGTACATTTAAAGGAACCATTATTCGATGAAGAGTATGGTTATGAACCCAAGTTCCTAACACCTGATAAGGGTATCAGAAAGAGGAATCATAGAAGTATGGGATACCAAGTCAGACACAACCGTAGCCAGAACCAACCCTATTGTTATACCCCAAATCAAAACGCCAATATTGTGGAAACTCATGGGATATCCCTTCAATGAACCCAGCAGGAATAATAATATTCCCCTTCCCCCATGATCAGACACTCTGGACCCATTATTCTACAGTACCCATAAGGGGAGGAACACGTTTCTAGCTACCTAGGGCGCACAAGTAAACCGATCAGATCAGGTCCCCATAATGCAAGATCACCACCAACTCTTTCCCTTGCCACATGTTCCTCCTCATCTCATGCTCTAGTTTCTAATGTTCTTATTAAAGAGCTCCCACAAATGGATAATCATTGTCCTCTAGAGAAACATTATGATATCCTAAAGGATATGGACTCAATACTAGAAAAGTTATCAATCTTGGATGCCCTGAGTTTGTCAGCAGACCTTAGGGAGGCACTCGTAGAATCCCTGCTTAGCCCCCAAGAATTTCAAGCCAATGTTGCAACTACCGAGATATATCGAACGGAGACTAGCCTGACTGAATGTAATGTAGTGATTTCCTTCACCTATTAGGATGAACATATGACCATGCATGGACAAAAAAAACCCCTATATGTGTCTGGAATACTGAATAACATTGATGTCTGGAAAGTATTCATTTAAAAAATCTCTAGAGTCAACCTTCTCCCAATAATAACACTTCATAGGTTGGGTTACAATGAGGACAATCTGATACTCTCAACCTTAAATATCTTAGGTCATGACAAGAGAGAATAGAATCTAGTGGGACAAATCATGCTCAGAACCCATTTTAGTGACCTTGTGGCCCATTCATAGTTCTAGGTGGTTCGGAAAAACATGACATTAAACACCCTATTAGGAAGGCCATGGCTACATCAACACATGGCCATTCCTTCCTCCTACCATAAGTGTATCAAATATTGCATCAATGGAAATTTTGAGACATTTCATGCTGATAAGGACCCTTTCAAGATCTCAGAGTCACATTACATCGATGCTGGATTTTACAAGAAAAAGGGGAAGACATCTGTAATTGATGGTATTTATTGGTTCCCTACCCCAAAAATCCTGGATGTGGTTTTCGAAGACCACCTCAAGAAGATTGATGAAGAGTACGTGTTTCCAATCAACCATTTTGAGAGAAGGAATCTAAGTCTGGATGCGTATTCCGCTGTTCTCAGGATCTCAATCATAACAGCGGAGTTTAACAATGCATAAGAAACTACTAACCATCAATCTAAGGAGGAATAATTGGGAAATGGTGCCAATACCCCATCCATGGAATCTCAAGATATCCCTACCACACTCTCTGAAGATGAAAACAGAAAAGATGCTAGTCAGCCCCATGATTCTCTCTCTCCAGAGGTTTCCTCACAACCAATTGAGTTAGAAGAAGTCACTTCTGCCACATAGCATCCATGCGACATCTTGCGTCCCAGCTCTGGCGAGCCCACCTCAGGAGCTCTCTCCCTATCAGAAGAAGAGGAGGAGGATTTGGGGGAATAAGAGGAAGAGGGTTTCTCTACCACTGTTGATGAACTCAGGGAAATAAACCTGGGTATCAAAAAAGACCTAATACCTCCTCTAAACCAATTAAGTTAGAGGAAGTTGCTTCCACCACATAGCATCCATGAAACATCTTACGTCCGAGATCTGGTGAGCCCACATCAAGAGCTCTCTTCCCATTAGAAGAAGAAGAGGAGGAGGAGGATTTGGGGGAATAAGAGGAAGAGTGTATCTCTACCACTGTTGATGAAATCAAAGAAATAAACCTAGGTATCGAAGAAGACCCGAGATCCAACTCTCATTAGTGAATCCATCTCTTCTGAGGAACAATAGGTATATACCTCATTATTGAGGAAGAATCAAGATTTTTTAACCTATAATTAGATAGAAATTCCAGGACTCGATCTCGATGTGGTGACGCACAACCTAGGCTTTCCAGAAGATTATCGATGCTTAAGTAAGCCATGAAAAGGATTCCCCCACATGCGGCCAAGATAAGTGCTAAAGTTGAGAAGATCATCAAAGAAGACTTCATTCAGGAGGTCTAATATCCCATCTGTTTGGCCAAAGTAGTCCCAATAAAAAATAATAATGGACAGATCCATGTCTGCATCGGTTTTAGAGATCTCAACCGGCATAGACCGAAAGATGATTTCTCAGTCCCAATCACCAAACTATTGATCAATGTGACGACTGGATATGAGGCTCTCTACTTCATGGATGATTATTCTAGATATAATCAAATCAGAATGGATTGATAACATGATTAATTCACAACTTTCAGGGGCCCCCAGAGAGTATTTTTCTACAAGGTCATGCCCTTTGGTCTAAAAACCACTGGCGCGACATATAAATGTTCCATGCATAGAATTTTCAAACTTTTACTCAGGAATTTTGTCAAATGTTATGTCGATGACTTGGTGGTAAAATAATGACATCACTCAGATTTCCTATTAGAACATGAAACCATCATTAGCAAACTTCAGCAACACAGCCTGATGATAAACCCCTTGAAATGTGCCTTCAGGGTTACCTCAGGTAAATATCTCAGCTTCATCATACACCATCGTGGCATCAAAATTGACCTTGAGAAGACAAATGATATCCTTGGTTTTCCAACTCCCAATAACCTCACTGATATGAGATGACTCCAAGGACACTTGGTCTATATCAGTCATTTTATAGCCAACCACATAGGCAAATGTCTGCCCTTTACCAGGTTGATGAAGAAGGAAGTTACCTACCAATGGATAGATTATTACCAAGAATCATTCGATAGACTCAAGAAGTACCTCTTGAGTCCGCTGGTGCTCATCCCACCAGTTGAAGGAAGACCACTCATCCTGTACATGGTGGCCTTAGAGAAATCACTAGGAGCCTTCCTCTCACAGAATAATGATTCTGGTAATGAAAAAACCTTTATTATCTCATCCAAACCATGATCGATGCTGAGACCCAATATTTAAATATCAAGAAGTGTTATTTGGATATGCTCTTTGCGGTCTAGAAGTTGTAAAATTATCTACAACATCATGAAGTCCATTTTATCTCACGTATTATTCCACCTAAGTACATAATCACCCATCCAATGCTGACTAGATGCCTATCCTGATGGGAATTCATCCTACAACAGGTTGACATTCTATTTGTGCCTTATAAAGATATCAATGTATAAGAATTGGAAGATTTTATTGTAGGGAATCCCTCAACAGAGACCACCCCATCCGATGTGGAACTCCCCTATGAAGATATCTTATTTTTTCAAAAGGATTCCCGAACATGGGAAATGTACTTTGATGACACACCCAGAAGCATGATAGGTAAAAGAATAGAAGACCCCAAGTTTAATAATTTGGGGCTGGGAGTCATACACATATCCCCAAAGTAGGTAGTTTTTCCATATTCCTTCCTCCTGTTAGAAAATGAATAAGAAATGATGCAGAATACCAGGCTCTCATTACAGATTTAGAGCTCGCACACCAAGAACAAGTGCAATACCTTAAAGTAAAAGGTGACTCAGAACTGTTCATGAAGAAATTCAATTGTGACTCAGAACTATGTTCTCCAGTCTTAGAATGCCCAGGACAATGTATTAGCCAATACGGCCACAACCCTAGCTGATCCAGACTGGGATGAAATAATTATCAGCATTCCTCACCGTCGAATGGTCTTGCTGTTTGTTCAAACATACACTAAAGAAATCGATGAAGTCCTCCCTGTCCCTGATCCAAATGATACTACTACCGGCTGTATGAACCCCATTACAATCTACCTTCATAGGAGAGATCTCCCATTGGATAGGGATGGAAGAGAGCAAATATGGAGAGGGGCAGTTAATTTTGTCCTATATGGCAGCACGAGCCAGTAGAAGGTCCTTTACTAGTGAGGCCTTGACGAAGTCCTTCTCAGATGTATTTATGGAGAAGAGAATGTTGTTGTCATTAATGAAGTTCATGCTAGAGTGTGTATTTCACATCAATCAGGATCCAAGTTTTCTCATCAGATTCAAAGGATTGAATACTATTAGCCCACACTAGTACAGGATTACGCAAACTTTACCGCGAAATGTCACTCCTTCAAAATTCATGTCAACTTCATTCATCCGCCCCCAGAGCTACTTCACCTATCTGAGTACTCCTGGCCATTTTACATATGGGTAATGGACGTCATGGGACCATAACCTCTAGCTATGGTCAAACAATTCAAATATATTCTCACAATGAGCGACTTCTTTTCATAGTGGGTCGAAGCTGCACCCCCTTAATGAATTCATGGAAAGAAGCATTATCAGCTTCGTGAATGCCAATATCATCACCAAATTCGATGTCCCTAATACAATACTGATAGAAAATGGTAGAAAATTCTGCTTTGTTGAATTGGAGAAACTATACCAGGAATAAGGTATCAAGACCAGCCGTTCATCCCACTACCACACAACAGCCAACGTAAAGATGGAGGCCTTCAACAAGACCCTATCTAACATTCTATAGAAAATGTTGGACAAATACAAGAAGTCGTGTCCTGAAAAACTCTTCCATGCCTTTTGGGCCTATCTAACCATAACTTGCACCACTACCCAAACTACTCCATACTCATTAGTATACGGAATGGACACAGCTCTGCCCATTGAACTCCAATTTCCGTCACTCTGTATTTCCATTTTTGATAAACTGTCCGACGATGAGCAAGATAAAAAAGCGACTTGATGAATTGGAGCGATGGGATGAGAAGTGGTTTCACTATTTACACCACCTGGAAGTATATTATAATAGGATTTCATTAGGCTTTAATAAAAAGGTTTGTCTTCGGTCTTTACTCGAAGGAGAATTGGTATTGGTCCACCAGACCCCGATTATACCTAGAAAGAAACCACTAAAGTTGGATTCAAAGTGTGAGGGACCATATATCATACACAAGGTATACTCTAATGGAGTGTATTCCTTGATCTACATGAATGGGAAGCTCACCACCGCTTCTCCAAATGTGATATTTATGAATAAATATTTCATGTAACCATAAGAGAAGCAATCATCCGAGTTGTAGAACATTAAACTACCAAGCCCTGAATGTCCTTACTGCATGACAATAAATTTCATAGTAGAGTGTCCATACCACATGAAATTAAACTTCATGATAATTCGTCCTTGTGACATGACAATAAACTGTGTTGTGCTAGCTGAAACTCTATGACCCTAAACTAAGAGCCAATAATCCGGGTAATGCGACCTCAAACTGTCTCGAATTCCCCCCTGGGAGTGTGTCGGAGGCTCCTAGCCTCATTAAAATTGGTTCTAATATAAAATCATAGCATGTTACTCTATTTGGAAGATATTCCTATAGGTCCAAGATCTATGACTCTAAACTAAGAGAAATATGTTTTAGTCATATGACTTTAAACTGCATAATGAGAGAGTTTATTCACCCGAGAAAACATTGATCCCCCGGAATTCATCATCTACTATGCCATGTTTGAAGAACTATGTATGAATTGATCCCTTCCCTCATAGGATACATAGCGACACTTAGATTTTTGTATCCTAGCCCAACCACCATGAAAATATTTCCCCCTCCTGCATATGAGTCAGATTTTCATAGGAAACCCCTTTGAATTACACGGGCTTTGAGAACTATGTGTGACTTGATTCTTACCCTCACAAGATACGTAGTGACCACCAGACCCTACATCCTGGTCTAGCCACCAACCTTAAAAAAATCCTTTTGGAACACCATTGTTTGAACCATGTGGCGGGAACCCCCGTCATTCCTTGTCTCTCACAATGAGTATTACTCACATGGGATTAGGAATTATGGAAAGGTTCACTCATGTGAAAAAAATATGAGTGATAGTTTGCGAAATAAGTACGACTTTATTCTTTCCCTTGCAGGATACATAGTGACACTGATATTTCTATATCTGGGCCAGGCCACCCAAAAAAAATGATGATCGTCATCCTTACCGTATGACGCTAAACTACACGGAGTCCGTGCTTACCACAAGACGTTAAACTACACGACACCCTTTTATTTTCACATCGATTCACCACCATCCTTACCACATGACGTTAAACTATATAGAATCCCTTTTCACATCGGTTCGACACCATCCTTACTGCATGACGTTAAACTCCACGTTTTTAAAAATGATTCTCGTCCTTACCACATGATGATAAACTGCCCAACAGTTATCCTTACCACATGATAGTAAATTGTATGGTAAAATAAATAATCCACTCAAGATACATGGTAAACCATGGCTGGAACAATCCTATAATATTAGAATAAATCCTTCCCATGCATCGGACTCCATGACCAGGATGATTGTAGATCTTCATAATCACCCATGGCCATCAGAATTGGAAGGTTGTTGAACAGTAGACACCTTTGCATAACTATGTATACCCTGCCCTTAGAGGCTCTTCATATTGATATCCCCTAGCCCATATACCAAAGGCATGTCTTACTTAGGTGACACACTTCCTAGATTCGTATACTTACCAGCACTAGAGCCACCATATCACATTTCCCGATCCATGAAATTCAAGACCAATGGTTTACATTTTTGTCCCCTTCATGTACAGACATTACCAAGGTTCCCATACCTTGTTAGCTTATATATCCAACCATGGTTCCTTTGACGGTCTTCATCCACAACATAACACTAGAGCTGTAATGCTTTAACCCAACAAACAATTTCAATGTGGTCGTTTATTGTATGCTTGGACACATCTCTCCCCATCTACAAGAATCCATGTAATGAGCGATACTGGATCTTCATAATCATTCATGGAAATCAGAAGTGGAAGGTCATCGACTTGTATACACCTTTTCATGACTATGTATTCCATACCCCCAGCGGCTCTGCATATTGATCACCCCTAGCCCATCTACCAATGGCAAGTCTTCCTCAGGAGACACTCTTCCTATCTCCGTATGCTTAATGGACTTAGATCCCCCACATCACATATCCTAATTCAAGAGACCCCACAAATATAGTTTACACCTTAATCCCCTTTCTGATCAGAGCATTCCAGAGAATCCTAATTTGATTATCCCACAGGTAACCGTAGCATCAGCCAACAGTGGTCCGAACTCTATGACTATTAAACTAAGAGCAGATCATCCTTAACACACGATGTTAAACATCATGGAATAAGAGTCTACCCCATTCATAGGTAAATCAGCATAGGTAAATTCCTAAACTTCAAAGACAAATGTGACCTACTATCTCGAACATGACTAGACATACCCTTTTTGTACATCAGAATCCGTGATCCAGATAATCATGGATCCTTGTAAACCTCAAAGGCCATCAGACATGGAAGGTCATCGAAATGTGAACACCCTTTCATGACTATGAATATCATTCCCTCAGTGGATCTACATATTTATCACCCATGGACCATCTACCAAAGGCAATTCATCCCCAATAGACACTATTTTTACCCCAATACGCTCAATGACCCCAGAGCCCTCATATTATTTCACCTAATCCAAGATGACCCAGAACCACATTTTACACTATCTACATCCTTCCCACATCTTTGAAATGTTAGGGTATTTAGACCCCATTACATTATAATCAAGAGTGAACTACACGGATATCTTCCTTACCACATGATGATAAAATGCACAGAGTGAGTCCTCACCGCATGACGATAAACTACATTGAGCATATCCTCACCGCACGATGATAAACTGAAAAGACCAAGTACCTCGACATTGAAAAATGTCCCCAGTTACAATAATTTATATAAAAAAATGCCTCATATCCTTACCACATGATTTTAAACTGCACTAATACCGTCATTGTTGCATGACGTTAAACTACATGGTCTGGAAAGAAGTCTTCATGAGTTCAGTCAGCAAATGAGGATTCCCTATATTCCTCGGTGAACGGGTCAGACTAGCATATATCATCATCTCACACCTATGTGAGAGGGATGAATTCACCCATTCATGGGATATATTAACCCAAAATGCCTCTCTTGTGTTTAGACACACCCTCCTCATGAATCATACTCTATAACCAGAAATAACCGAACTTCCATAAACCACCCCTGGTGATCTTGAATCCCAAAATCCCTAGAGTTTTTTGACTATTGAAATAATAAAACCATTTACCTAAGGACAACTTTTTCACAACTATGAATACCATGCCCCTGGAGGCTCTTCATATTTTTTCCCATGGACCATTTGTCAAAGGAAAGTCTTTTTTAGGCAATGCTTCTTTCTGAAAGCCTCATGGCCTCTGAGCCCTCATATCCATCCCAGGATTCAGAAAATCTCTGAGATATAGTTTAAAAACATTTCTAAAATCATTTCTGGATATGGTGGGATGTTTTTGGATAAATTCCTGAGAACTAGGGAAAGCCATTCCATTTTGAAATAATTTCCCAGCTGCATGACTTTAAACTACGTCAAGATCCAACCGTCCTTCATGACAACCAAGTATGTGTAGGAGTGGTATCCTATCCATATCCATGATTGATAGGGATGTCCCCAAACCCTTCGGACACCATGTCCCTTTTAAGTCACCCCTAGTGGTCTTCATAATCTGAACATCCATGAATTTTCCCGGCCATCAGAAATGGAAATTCATTGATTTAGGATGACTTTGTATGACTAAGCATACCATGTACTTAGTGGCTCTGCATAATGAGGTCAATGGACTATGTACTAAGGTAAATTATTCTTTAGGAAATTCTTTTCCTACCTATGTACTCCCATATGGGCCCTATTCCCCTTAGCATGTCCTGCATGCTATTCAAAAAAGAGTGAAAAATTCCCCCTATATACGTCTGAAAGGTATTAAGGCATCCACAATTAGTAAAAAACATCATAGAGGCCCTCTCCCCACCAAATTCTGTCAAAGATGTTCGACATAAAACATCATTAATGATATTATTGTTTGAGGGACTTTAAAACGCTCACAAAAATAGGTATGAAACTCTCCAAGATGAAAACCCACAAAGGGTGTCTTGGAAAAAAGGCAAGTATCATCTCACTAGGCCTACACCTTGTATGGTCTAGAGAAACCATTAAGAAATAAAATCTCAATAGTAAAATATCTCATTTGGTTGAAAACCCTCAAATAGAGGCCTAAGAAAAAGCAAAGCTATACCGGCTAGGTCCACACAAAATGGGCCTAGGAAAAAATTTGGGTGTCATCAGAAAAGGCACAAATATTCTTGAGTTGTTCTATAAAACCACAAAAATAGTTTTACTAAACTCACTGAGTCTCTTGGCTCAGGATAAAAATTAAAATTAATTAGTACTTGATTCGGTTTTCATATTTTCTTGATTTCAAGTCATGGTTTAAAAATTAACCCTTTATTGAAATAATCATGATAGTAAGTGACAGAGAATATATATTTAAAATACAAATATATTTCATCAGGTTCAACATAAAATGGAGGAACATCCCAAATTCAGAGTCTCTATAGAGTACCAAAAAAATAGGGGAGAGTATATGCCATAACACGGGACTGAACTACAACATGGCCCAGTTCACCATTTCCAAAAGGATAGCGAGTGATTTCCACGGGCCATCGATGGTCTTTTCCAAAGAATTTATTTCCTCCATTTTGTATTTGACTGTCAGACACACCCATTCTAGGTTAGATTTAAGTTCCTGCCCTTTCTTCTAGAAGGTTTCATGATTGGAACACAAATAGGTCATTTTCTCCCTCAACCTGGCTGTGTGAGCTTCTCACTCCTGCAACTCCTCCTCTCGGGTTTCCACCAAATCATGGGACTTCACCTCCTCATCCCTCAGATTACAAAATTCATCTAAAATATCTCGGAAGGTTTCCACTTGGTGATGGGAAGAATTAAAACTGGCAATATTGTCCTCACATGAGGCATGGTCTTCTCAGGAAATGATGATTTGGTAAATGAGGAAGTGAAGGTGCTGATAATCAAAGCCTCCAGAACCTATATTAGTAAATAATCATAGAAAATTATCACCTACATTAGTGAAATTGGCCATGGGTGTATCCATGGAAAGATAACATAACTGGTTCCATGCCTCTTTACATGCTTCTTGGTGTCTTACCACAACACCGACACTTTGATCCTCCCCTGCTGCCATGTGTTTGTAAGTGGGAAGTGACTCTATGGGATTTGGTTTGGAACTAAGGCTAGTCACCCAAGCCAGGATAATCTCTTTCTCCTTAGATGGACCAACCATTGGATCCAGATGTGAAATACTGAATACGATCCCCAAGAATATTGGCAATGCTCGGCTAGTGATAGTCTCATCAAGATCTTGAGAAAAAGCCGCAGGAGGGGAGCAATCTGAATCACTCCCCACTGAAATGGGTTGTACTGATGAAATCCCTCTCAGATGCTTTTCACAATGGATCGAGCGCCTTCTCACAACGAGAATGGGATTAGTAGGTGTATACTACTAGGCTACAGAAGGGACATATGTAGAAGGCGTGGCTGTTGAACCTCTCACGATGAAGGAAATGTGTGGTGTTGTTGTTGGGGATGGAACAAGATAGGAAATGGTCAAGGGTTATTTTACACACCAGGCTGGTTCTTTTAGCATCCCCACAGGGTAACAATCAACCCATACTTGGGCATACACTAGCGACTGGAAGGTGGGCCCTGTCATGTTAGGTGTGATGATTTAACTAGCAGCACCCTCGCGCATCATCAAAATCCACAATTGATAGATAACCACATGATGGCATTATCCCCTTAGTTGAATGATTAGAAGGAACACAATATATTGAAGGAATCCAAAATGCATGGAAAACTGGTAGGGGAGGTATGGTTTACAAATAACTAATCGATCTACCTTGGCAGTGAGAATCCGATCCCGAATATTGATGAGGTATGAGCATTCCTCCAAGGAACGACCCCTATAACTTCTCAATGATCCAAAAGGGGTAGGGTGCAATGCAAAAAAGAAATGATAGGCATCATTCAACAGCCCGACAACATCGTTAATAGTCATAGTTCAGGGGAAAACAACAAAAATGCTTAGAAGAGTCAGGTGAAAGTCGTAATAGGGAACCCGTGTGGTATGTTGATACTCATAATAGGGGAATTATTTCTCCATACACCCGTATAGAAATTGGAACGGTCTGCTGAGATGGTATAGAGACCTTCCATCCTAAATCTATCCCTATAAATCATAAATCTGGGTGAGGGTTGGAATAGCCAAATTAATGGGTTGGACCTCCACCAACATAACTTCCATCATTAAGGTGAAGACCAGAACCCCATTGTATGCATCACAGGATGAGAAGAGCCATCCACTTAAGAACATGGAGAAGGAACCAACTTTCCTAAGATCAGGTGAAACGTCGGGCCAAAGCTCGTATCCCCATGAGGCATACCTCACTACATCAAGGGTAGCATAGTATACCTTGGATTTTTTCAATATTGACGGGTTGAGTGAGATCGAATGAGGCACACCTTCAGCCTAATATAGTTCTTCTATAAGAATAACCTTATTCACTCTTCTAATGGTATGAAGGCAAAAACCTCGAGAGGATGAACCAATAATCCCTCCACAGTAACCAGAAAAATCCTTGTCAAAGGAGACACGTGATCGGTATCATTCCATGTGGCACTTTCTGTGAGAAACTCATCGTACATTTCTCTGAGGATAGGGAGACCTCCAAGTGGGTTGATGTCCCATAGACTGATCCCCACCTCTCCATGCAGTTGATGAAATGTGTTGGTACTCAAACACCATCGACGCAACAAATATTAAAGAATCTCGCCCATAGAGAATATTGAAAACTGAGACACCTAGGCTGCCTGGTGCAAGATCACAACCTCCAGTTGGTCCAGGCACTCCAGGAAGGTTTGATACACCTTGAATGCCCAGGACCACTCATCTAAGAAGCATCCACTGGACCAAAAATCCCACTTAGTGCTCTATCCACCACTAGGGTTTTCTCGGGAGATGTTTATAATGGATGGGTACTCTTGAGAATCTAGTCTCAAGACATCATCATGGCACCCACAGTGGACCAGAGTCCATGCCAAGTCTCAAAATAAGAATATGTTCTCCTCAATTAGAGTGGAAATGATTTCTCCTACTAGGGAAATGTTGGTGATGTCATGACCTTGCAGTGCCTCTAAATGAATGAAAGGGAGGTCAGGGTTAGGCAGCAATAGATGTACGTCACCAGGAAGAAGAAAATAGTAAAGTGGAAACTATATGGATAACGAGTAAGATAAGAGCTCTGGTGTTAGGAAAACCATCAAAAAGTTTTCACGAGGAATGATGTGGGTTTGAAGATTATCATCACTATTCCTTTCCATGGAAGCCCTAATCTTCATCAATTCAGCAGCAACATGTGAAGGAACCATGTTTTCTCCCTGCATCAAGAAACCATACCGTGGTTTAGTTATAAGGATAATATTCAGGCAAAGTACAAATATTTTGAAAATGATCCACAAAGGGAATGCATAGTACGCCCCGGGTACCGACCCCAGAGTTGGTTCACGATGCCCATATTCCACGAACTAGTGGAACATGGAAGATGTCTGCAGCATCCAAGCCCACAGATCGGTGGCTAGAAGATCACATGCCAAGACCCTAAGTTGGTTCTCATAATCCAGTAATTAAGTGAAGTTCGAAAGTTTGAAGTATATTTCCATTCCATTGACCACTGAACCACATAGCATTTTACCTACGCGCCCCTCTGTGAGTTACATTTTAATGTTAGTAGAGTTCAATTCGTAGATGGGAAATTAGTTCATGGATAGGGGCGAGCATGGACAAGGATTAGTTCGTGGAAGTCGATGCTGGTTCGTAGATGAAACAGTTCATGAAAGAAGCCATACATGGAGGTGGTGTGCGGAAGTTGGGAATGAGATTGATTTTTCTCCAAAAGACCCAGTAAAAGAAAAGTCATGTGGAACCCTTTATATAGGAGTGGTCCCCCTCAGGGTCCATCTCTCTACTACAAACCGATCTAGTTTCCGAACCACTCAAAATCAGAATATCCTTCTCTTCATTCTGATCGGACCCCATTCCGATAGGGGCAATTGTAGAGTCATAAAAAATCCATAGAAGGTAAGGAATATACACCCTTAAAATTAGTGGATAAATCTACCCAATATTCATTAATAAATTGGAAAAAATATGATGAATGCTCAGATTAAATTGTAAAGTACCTAACTAGTCTGCATACTGGTTCATCCTCAGTGGAAAGTGGTAGGTTCGGTGAACCGACCCCCGCCATGCATCATGTCGTTCGAAAAATGGCGGCAGAGCCCTAACCGACTGCGAAGTAGCCTTGTGACAGAGTTGGTATGTGGGTGAGGTGAATTCATTATACTCCGTGAACCTCGGCTTGACTAAGTCATCCATAGGATGGGTTTTATGTCATGAGGGTTTCAAAAAGGTGTCACATGACCATATATAAAACCCTTTCCTCCTCTATAAAAGGACTTCAAGGGGAAGAAGAAATGGATTGAATTATTTAGGATCAGATTTATGGCGATAAACTCATTGAAGGAAGGCATCAGACTTTTGAAGAAGAGGTTTTTGGGAGCTTAGGATTTCTCATATTGCAAAGTTCCGATTCTCAAATCAACAACATGTATAAACTGGGGGAAAATTGTTAAGAACTAAAGAAGTAATAATTAAATTGGTAAACCATGAACCTAGAATTGGTAAATCGCAAACCATTTCACCTAAACAGATACACTCCCCAAAAACTTTTGAGCATATTCCCATTCTTCGATCCAGCGCACCGCGTAGCACCCCACTACGCAGATGAAGACTTGACTGGCCTTGGCCCCAACCGTCGCTGCTCAAGCAGACTCCAGTGCTACATACCAACTTGGTAAATAGACCAAACCCAAAGCTGTGTACCACTCCAGTACACTGGATACCCCTTAGTCTGCAGACCACACTGGTGTGAAAATGACCTCTCCATCCACGTAGCACCAACCAACGCAAAGGGCGCCACTCCTCCTATGTTCATGTGGTCCACCAAGTCCTTCAATGTTTCAATCCCCCCAAGTCAGATAAGGCCCTTCCTATTTAGTAAAACCCTCCAGAATCCCTTTAGAAGCCTATCCATCGGCACCGGGCCAATGCCTCTCCCAAAACCACTGGACTAGTTTGCTGAAACCTTCAGGTGCATTAGAACGCCCTCCTATGTTCACATACCCATGATAGGAAGAGATGAAGGGGTTAACCCACACCTTGAATGGACATCTGGAGCATTTCTTTATTCACATACCCTTGGTAGTCTATAGTTCGATCCTGGGATCCCCATTCTACCTCTCTACTCTTCAGGATTGAGGGACCCCACTTGCATTTCCATTCACTGAGGGCCAACAGTGAGCACTTCTCCCCTCCTCTGAAGAGAGTAACATGGCATCCCTCCTAAAGAAAGACCCACACCATCCACTTCAGATAAAAATACCCTTTACCCTTTCATCTGGGAAGGTGAATTGTTCCGCTCCCTTTACCTCCATATCATGGCCTTTGCCGATGCGATTTCTACCTTCGTTCCCTCATCGACACCAGCAGAAATGAATTTCTCATGGTCTCAGACCTCCCCCTCCACTATCATCTTCCTCATATACCATAAGTCTGGATTTTGTTTTTGGATTTCCGAATTGTTCAAATTCTCTCGTTTCTCACAACAAGCATTACTCACGTGGATTTAGAGATTTACGATGGTCAATGAGTTCGTATAATGATGATGGTTGAACAAAATATGGGGGTTTTGAACCCTATATCCTAAGAAGGGTACCTAGGACACCTCCTTGAGGTTCAATCCCAACTCAGACCACCAACCACATGTAATCCCCAACCATACCACATCATGGGATGCCAATCATGCCCTCGATAGGTGACTATTGTGTGTAAGCCCTGACCTTCTAGAACTATGTACACCTTCATTTCCAACCAACCAGGATACGAAGGATGCCTCTCTAAGGCATAATACCAACTTCCAAGTTTGATACCCATCTATCCTTATTAGATTGTGTCCTCATGCCCCTAGCAGGACTATACCTGGGACTAAGAAATCAGTTTCCCTCAGGTCCTCTGGGCCGCTTCAGCATAAGTCACACACCAACCTTGACTAGGCACTTGTTTCCAAGAATTCCCTTTCCCACGATATTCAATTGTATGGTTGGGTCCTTATCACATGATCTTATAAGGTGATGTGTCCCATTAAGTGGCACCGAACTACGTGGATTATGATTCCTTTCATAAGGATACATAGAAATCCCATATTATGGGTTCGATCCAGATGATCAAGTCACTCTCTATCCCCCCTAGATGATAATAAACTTCAGAACACCCAATTATAAATCTTGAGACTAGTACTGTTTGAACAAACTCAAACTTCCCCAGAACCGTTAATCCAACGAGGGATGGTAAACCTAAGATACAGATGACTCTAGATCCTTGTGTATACCTGTGACTTTCAACCCAGGGATAATCCATGGATACTATGCTTGTGGATAAACTAAATATTCATGATCATATGAACACATCTTAAATCTATAAGAGAGTCCCAGAATAGGAAATAATTCCCCTCAAAAGGGTGCGATTAGTCCAATTTTCCATCCTCTTGACCAATGTGAGTTCTTATGTGTTGTTTTACATATCACTCAATGAGGTAATACCTTTGAAAAGAAGGTCTGTGTATCGTTGGATACAAGGACCATTGGGCATTTCTGAATCTGCGAATAAACTATTTGGAGTCTAGGAGAAGACATGAAGATAGGGAACCTGATAAAAATGACTAATGAACATCGACTCCCATTAAACAGACATGGGAAATGATCACGTCCCCTTCACAGTGAAATAATCTCTAAGCATGACATGAACACAAATTTTGTGGGTTTTCATATAAAATTGGAATTAAAGGACATTTTAGATCTGGTTATTAGGCATGATTCCATGTGAATGATAGTTAAAGTGTCTTGAAATATTTCAATGTATGTATATTGGAGACATAACATGTGAAGGATTATGGATTTGTAAAGTGAAATCGATAGTGGGTTTATAATGTCATATCAAAATTCAATGATGGACACTAAGGGAATAACAAATAAAGTTAGATGTAATGTCATAAGGTGTGATATATATGATAGGGAAGTGACAAGTGAGAAATAAAATACATGCAATGATGCTACATAGAATGATATATGATATCATAGGTCATAATTTATTTCCAGGAAACAACATGCCCTTATCATAGTGCTAAGAGGATATCACATATAAAGACATGATATATCATTTGAAAAAGGAATTCAATTAGGAATATTGTAGGTATAATTATTTCATATTACACTACATGATAATACCTTTATAATGATATTTTATACATATAATATATGTTTATACCTGAGATAAAACTATCCCCATGGAAAATTTAGCCATATAGTAGGAAATTAATATGATCATTAGTGAGGTTGAAATATGTGAGGTACACATTTATAATAATAAAGAATATTATATTGTTACAACCAAGAGTTTATTTGTATGATTTTTTGATAATAGTTGGTGGATGTATTAAAGAATTATTGACAAGAATTTTTTGGATTTTTTTCATGTGCATGAATCTTTGAATGAGAAGATACATGATATTGGATAAATGAATAAAAAAGAATATGGTTAATAAGAACAAGGAAAACATATTAAGAATTTGTGGAGGATGCATGGAACTGGATTACATTGTGTGAGTAGTTTTAAAGAAGACTAAATGTTTCATTGATTCTCAAAGTTATGATGGTTGAATGATTTGGAAGTTAGAATTATGGTAGATATGAATTGAAAACTCAAGGATTGTAAGGTGAGAAGTGATTTTTGAATATTTTTATATTTTTAGATGGAATTATAGAATTTATTTTAGAAGATTTTAATTAATTCAAAAGTTTTGTAATAATTTGAGTTTATTCTGAAATATAAATAATTAGGTGTTCAGACATTATTGAATAGGTCGGTTGTGAAGTGTTCTGAAAGTGAGAATCCCAAAAGATATAATAGGATTTGGGAATTTGGATTAGTCAGAGATATCTAACCTTTATATGTAAGATATATTAAGTAGATCTATAATATATTCCTCCACACAAGTGAGATATTCAAGAGGCACTAATTTGACAAAGTCCAGGATGTTCCCTCTATACATAACATTTTACATCTAGTGTATAATATATTATTCATAGAGTTCAAAAAGATATGATATATAAAGGTAATTTGTAATATATTTATATTACACATGTAATACATTCTCAGAAGAGGCATATTTATCAAAGGCATGTAAGTTATAGTGATTCATAACATATTCAAGAATATGTATAAGATATTTTCTTTGGAATATATAGATTGTGGATTTGGTAGGCCATGATTAGTAGATTTGTCTTTTGATATCAAATACAACAAAGAGAACTACTACAAATTTGAGTTTTTGCACTAGAGCCTTTAGATACCCCCTAAAGAAGTCTCTAAAGGCAGTATTAGTGACTACTTTTGGTGGCCACTAATACTGAAAAATATTCTAGTAGGATTCTTCCCACCTCAAATCGCCTTCTCCACATTTTTTCTACAACATGCCATCACAACATGCCATTGAATACTATGTCATAAAAGTCACATCAAGTGACCACATACAAGATTCGAACGCCCTCGACCTACCTCCAAACACTTCAGGTGGCCCTCTGGTTTCACTCCATCCTCCTCTCACCACTCCTCAAGTGCCCCTGACGTACCCTATCACCCTCAGACCACCACACATATTCCATGGATGGATAATGTAGGTCCCAACAACCTGAAACATCCCCAACAGAATCCATTCTTGACATAATCTCTATTTCACACCTAAAATTGGGTTTTTTTGTTGATACCATCAGAGACCACTAAAAATAGTTGTTGTTGGGTATTACCGATCGAGCCACTATGGTAGCTAAATACCTTTAGTTGATTCTTTTGGAGGTCATTAAATTCCTTAATTATAGAAGTTACCTGAATAAATAATATTTTTGAGTTGATTCATAACATTTTTAGAGAAGCATAAAATTTTTAGAAGAAAAATATTTGTCTATGTTCTATAGTTTTCCAAAAATGCATAAGATACTTTTGTCTTAAGCATAAGATGCATAATATTTTGTGGAGTCAACATAATGATTTTCAAAACTATATTGAAATGTGAAGGTCTTTAGTGATGTAATGTACGGTTTTTCAAAACCTTATTTATGTGTGTATGATATAGTGAAGAAATGTAAGGTTTTAAACATGGTTTCTAGATGAAAGAGATTTTCTAACACACTATAACTTTGCGTTTCATGTCATGAAGTCTACATGTATTCAATTCAAGTTCACCCAGCCGATGAATTGGGATATTTTTTTATTATTAATGGTATATAATTGATAATATGGTCAAATGAGGTTGAAGGAAGTTTCATGTTTTGTGCATTGTTAAGTATTTTAAGTTTAAAGGTAGGTAGTAGAGATTATGTGAAATTTAAATGGAAAAAATCATACTAAAATTAGGGTAGAATTTTGATAATTAATTATAGAAAAATATATTCATGAAAATTTTAGGTGAATAATAAGGGAAGTAAAATATAGAGTATAAAAATATAACATTAACTGTAAAAATATATTTAAAATATGGAAAATATCACATCTGATTAATTATATGAATAAATAAGAAGAGAAGGAGATATAGAGTAAGAAAATGACACTATTGTCATTCTTAAAAAATATACGAATCAAATAAAGAATAAATGTGAATTATATCGATGATATTATTTTTAAAATGAGTTATAACACATTCATAAATCTTGTTTAAGAAATGAAATGTATTATTAGTACATTAATTATCCTGTTCTAGAAAAGAGAAGGTTGGAAGATATTGATCATTTGGTTTCTGTGAGAGAAATTGGAGGTGTGGTACATATTCAAATATTTGGATTCAATAAAGAAGAATAAGAAGAATATAATGAGGACATAGATTTATTCCATTCATTATATCCAATTTAATAGGTAAGAAATATTGAATGGTGTTGTTACCATAGTACCTTATCTTGAGAGTTGAGGAAAGAGGTGACATATTTTTTGTGCAAAATTATCCTCGTCTGAAAAAAGATGAGTTTGATATTTTGTTCATGTGGAAGAATTCAGACTGAAACTCACTTTTAGTGGTCAATCTCATTAGGCCTTAGAGAGGATAAGAGTAGTGAACATTTAATTGAATATATCATTAATACTAACTTGATGGTTTATAAATTTATTCTTACTATCCTCTAGTCTATAAATCAATTTACCTTCATAGAACTAGTGTGTGAAGGTGAAGGGAAGTTAATGTTCCTTGGATCAATTATGTATATTTCTTAAATAATTGTAATAGAATCAATGAGTAGTATTACATACATATATATCAACACAATTCTGTCATATGATTATTATATTATCCCTTCTTTTGGAAAACTAAGTAAAACCCCCATGTCATGTGCATGCTTTTCATTTTTTTCTTACATGGTTGTGAATTAGTGAGACCGTGAGACTTTAATTAATAAATTGGTTGAAAAATAGTTCATACTAACATGGGAGCAAGATCCTAAAGGGAGATAATTAAGTGAAATAAAGAAATTTCATTGGGAATCACCTTGATTCACCACTCTCACAGTGTCTAGGGTTTTAATAAGTTGTATAAAATATAAAAGGTTCTAACTTGGTGTTCAACCTCTAAATAAATTTCAGATTTGTTACATATATGGATTTAATGATAATGCCACCATTTTCATTGTTTATACTTTTAATGGTTATAAAGAGGATATGGTTATGTCTCATTATAAGCTTATGGAAAATATATCAGATGTTATATACATTGAGATATGTTGATTTGACTAAGCTTAGTGAATTTTTTTTGATGCAAGGACATAGAAGATTTTTATTAGACCACATTCCAATTATGTTTACAAGAACACCACTCACCATGCTATTTCCCTCAATATATGGATTTTTTTGAAGTAATATATAGAAAATAAGGGTATATATGGAGTATACTTTATGAAATGATTATATTATTAGTTTTGATGAAGAACTAATGAACAAAATATGTTGAATTCTAACCTATATCAAAATGAATGAATAAAAGGAATAAAAATAGAAATAATCATATGAATATGGAATCTCCAATCATGTGATCATTTTTTATTATATTGTCAAGTCTCATTCTAATAATTTATTGGAAGATATTTTTAAATCTATAAATTACGAGTTTTCCCCAAATACTGATATAAGTATAGATCATAATTCTGACATGGTAACTACATAAAGTTAACAATCTAGTGGTTGTTTATGATGAAAAAAAAGGTGATCCAAGACTTACATGTGAATTTGGATCAATGGGAGGTTATGAATCACGTGTAATGATATTTAATAAAATATTTATCTATGGATAATAGAATGTGGAAGATAATTTATATCAACTTGAATGTTTATATAATCAAAATGGGTGAAAGGATTAAGGATAAAAGTGTTGTACTTGATGAAATTACTCAAGAGATAAGAAACCATATATCCTTAGAGAAGTATTTGAAAGTGATTATTCTCCCTATTAAAACTCAACTTTAATAGAGGAGAAATATAGAAATAAAGGACGATCTAAATTGAAGGAATTGAATACATGATTGAAGGAAAAGGATGAGAATATCAGGGAGATTTAGGAGAGGTTTAAAACCAATAGTGAAAATAAAACATCTACCGTGGTAGTATTAATAAGTAAACAATTTAAAATTCCAAAATTGGAATTATTTAATTGAAGGAATTTACTTACTAAACCTTCTAGAGAAGGTTCTAAAAAGTTTTTAGCTATAAAGTTATACTTCTGTGGAAGAATGATACACATGTCTAGAATCCTAAGGGATCAAAGGTGTATGAATTTTTTCTATACCAACATATCAACTATGTAATAAACACACTAGGTAATATTTTTACCGAATATGTTTTATATATTTTAATCATGGATATTTGTAAAAATAATTTAGCAATATATGTGTAGATGATTCCAAGAGGATAGATTTCATTCCAATATTTTGGGGGAGTTTTGAATAGAAGAAAGAAAAACCAGTTCCATATTTATACAGATTCTTGGTGTTGTAATTTTTTAAAGTGGAAATAAAAAGAAGGAATCCTCAAGTATCATCATTTGATAACTCACAACAACCATCTTGGGATGAGAAAAAGTAATCAAGCTGAGAAAATAATAAATAAAATTTGTCTCTAATGGATTTTAAAGAAGACAAAAAAAGGATCGTCACTTTTTGACATGAAGGATGACGTTTCTATAAAATGAGAAATAAATGCATGTTCAAATAAAAATCAATTAAGTATAAATAGATATAAAGTATTTTTTTATGTTAATTGATGAAGAAAAAAATAATTCATGCATTAGTGGTTTAATTTATACTACAACAAATCATGAGATGATGACCGATGAAGTTGTTATTACATGGAAAAAGAAACATGGAAAAGAAGAATGTATCAATAAATCATTATATGAATAAAATTGTACAAGTTGGTTTAGTCTCATAAATGAGATATAACACAATCATTTGAAATTAAAGAATCCAAAATAAATCAATTAGGATGAAATTTTCATTAGTTGTATTACCTAAAGGTGGGACATTATTAAGGCTTTATGTATATTGAAAGTAAATGGTTAGTACACTATGACCAATAAAATTCATCAACTTGAGGATATTAGAGATACCCCTCTCCCCATGAAATTAAATTCCTCTTACATGTTGTATAAAGTGGTGTAAAATTAAGGGGAGATATGATCCTTAGGGTGATTGTGTTGAAAGAAGATGTGTTGTGATGAAAACAGATACTTTCAAGAAGATGAGTTAGAATATTTTAAGTATTAATTGTTATTATTCCTTAACAAAAATCCCAAAATGTACTAAGGCCCAGATTTGAATCAACAAGGGGGTTTAAGAAACTAATTTGGGTTTTTTAATCCATATCTAGAAGTGTCATGATATTATAATGAATAAAATATGAAGATCATCATTTAGAATTAAACATGTTTAAAATATATATTTAGAGGTTTTAGAGGGATAAATACACCATTAGAGATCAAAAATGATATCAGTCCATTTTCTAAGTGATAAAAATACTTTAAAATTAGAAGTAGATAATTTAAAACAAAGAAGTCATAGAATTAATTTTTATATTGAAAAGTATACTATTCAGGGGATAAAATGATTCAATATATAAAATATAAAGCTAAAAAAATGATTCACATGTAATGACCAAACCAAGGGACCCAAATTCATATACTCAAACCTGGTCATCACATGGCCTCAAGATCATTCTATAATCAACAGAGGCTTAAATCTAGTCTCAAGGGATACCACACAATCATTGGGGAATAATTTTCACTTAAATTTAAATAATAAAATATATCTATATATGAATATCTCTTTATTTAATAACAAAATATTCGTTAAAAAGAATCTTCAAAGAGACCTTGTACCAATAATGCAGGAAAAAACAAGTCAACAATCATAACAAAAACTAACACCAAACCATATTGGATATGAAACTCCACCAATGACATATTATCAAACACTGATACACCCCACCATGAACATAACACCTCTAAAAAAATATTTCTTTTTTGATGAGTTATTTATAAGGTAATCTTTGTTATGAGAATCCTTCACAAAAACTCATCATGAAAAATCAAATTGAAAATATAATTTTTTTTGAGAGACCATTGAAATACTCTTGGGAATTATTTTTTTGTAAGTGTTCATCTATCTCAAATACAATTTGTGATGATATATAAATCTCACCATAAATGATTTATTTCTATATTATTTGTGAAAAATTCAAATTTCCATCAAAAAACTAATTTAAAACAGATTAATAATATAATTGTAAATACTATTCATAAAGAAAACCATAGTTATTTATCAAAAATAATTCTATGAAATTATTTGGGAAAAAACTAGTTTTTTTTAAAATAAAATTTATGATGCACCTATATTTTGAAAACAAATAACCATAAACAAATAAAAAATAATAATTAAAATTAGCTAAAAAAATAAAAAAATAAAAAAACATTCATTATAAGATTAAAACTCATACTATAAAAATATATCCTAAATATGAATATAATAAGAATTTAATTGAGGGTGTGGGTGACCAACTCTATCAGTAAGAGTAAACCACATTACTAACTCATATTCAAGTCATAATTTATACTACATAATCTACCCATGCTATTACTTATACTATTGACGGTGCTTCTCATACTTTTATAGTTGATGCTCTTAATACTATCATTTCTCTTCATTCTCTTGGGTTAATGTCTTGATAATGTCATCATAAGCTCATAGCCTTGTCTAATACACTAATGAAGTGAAAGAAATAAACATCACTTATGATCCCTTGGAGCTAAATGTTTATATAGATTTAGAACCATAAATACTATCCAACATCGATTGTGAACCAATAGAGATCATATAACCTTTCTGAATACCACTCGTTGTCTTCTACATCCAAACCAACACAACAAAAGTTGAATTTCATGAGGGATAATCCCCACCATACATCTCAACTATGATATCTTATATTCATGAAATATACTCCTCACATACCTTTTAAAACTATATAAATAGAAAATAATAAGATAAAAAAAATATTATTGGTTAATTAAAAAAACTAATGAAAATACTAACCATAGTCTTTATTTTCAATCAAAAATAATATTATCCAGACTACTATTAGTATACATCCTCTAAAAAATAGAAAAATACATAATATATAGATTCAATATAGTGTACATAGATTTATCATATACATTTATGATTAAATACATATATAAATAAATAATTAAATAGTATTACATACTAATTTTGGATGATGTATACTGAATTTTGGCATAGAAATCTGTGTGTGACAACATGTTTCCCATGATTCCTTTTATCAGATGATGATTTCCTCCTTGATGACTCACCATCCAGTAAGTGCACAATACATCCCAAGATTAGGCGGGGACATAATTAGGACTAAGAAAGACAAAGTATTTCTTAAATATTATCACAAATTCTCTCTTTATTTATCTCCGACAAAGGTTATGTAAAAACATATGAAAATGATAATGTATACATGTAACTTGTGCCTCTAAAATAGATGGAATCATGTTTCCATCAGTAAGATACCACAAACACTATAAATATTAAAGAACATAGTAAATTTGAAATTATATAAATGTTAAATTAAATTAATTTTTTATTTATATGTATCATCAAGTTCTCAATCCTTAGATGACACACATTAGTAAGAGCCTGGTCCCATGACATTGATTAATTAGATGATAAGATCCTCAGAATAGTATAATCCTAAACAATGGATAGATTTGAAAAAAATATGAAAATAGGATTAATTAGTAACATAATTAATAAGTTAAATAAATAAAATGATAAATAAATAAAATTCATATTAAAACAAACATCCGCTAAAAAGGATCAAAATAAATAGATGGATGCCATTTAATATTTGGATCTAGAATTATCAATTATACAACGCCTTTCCCCTTCATTATAGTTTGTTCCATGATGGTACCATCAATTAAAAAATAGGAGGCTCACCATAATAAATACCATCCTTACTCATGTTATACATCATATCAAAAAACTTCTATTGGGGCATTTAAAAAATATAATTAATTTTAAAAAACTCTTGATTCTATTTAAAAATATAAATAATTTAAAAATTATTGAGCCTTTTTCTTAAAAAGAGCTGAATGAAATTACTACTACATATAAATAAATGCTAATTAAAAGATAAAATGTAAATAACTAATAAATATTTATTGAAAAAATGATTCATATTGATTATTACTAAAATTAGAATGTAATTCATTATTCTTTATCATCATATTCATATTCATTGGTGGTAATGTCTCTATTTCCACACTTATCATCATCAATTTCTACATGACCTTAAGTTTCACCATCTCTCATTATTTAAAATTATGTGGTTAAATTAATGTTATTATAAATAACATCAATCCATAATGATGGGATCTCATCATTGATGCACGTATCTCTTTGAGTAAGAGATATTTTTGGAAATTTTTCATAAAGTATTTCAAAAATTTCACTTCTATAGAACCTATTTAATTTTCTATATTCTAAATTTCATGTGATTTTAATTCTATTACATTATATCAATAATTTAAATCCATTAAAAAATAATATTAATTTGTATAATAGTCTTGTTGTTCTTTCATAAATGGTTCATTTTCTCAAATATGACTTTTATAATTACTGTTAGTGACTCAATATCACAGATCAATTCATAACTCTTGATCATTATAAAACCACTGGAATAGATAAATTATTGTGTAATTATATGTTAGATAACATGACTAACTTATTTCATATAACATACTATAACATTCAACAACACTTTTATTGTGATTCAATCCTTTTTAAAAAACATATTTGTTCATTGATTTTTTGCATTCACCACATGTAATTTTATGACATCAAAATCCATTAAACACATACACATAAAAACATTTTACCAATTTATATAGTCGGATACTCAATGTATATAATAAAATAATTTGTTTCCATGTTGTGATGCCTAGAAAAATATAAATTAGTAATTAAAAAAATTGACTTCATATGTACAATTGTAAGCAATCTGTCTTACCAATCATTGAAACTAGTAGGACATATTACATTATTGACATTATTAAAGACCATATAATGAAATTTGTATTAATTATTTTTTATATGGTCATCATATAATCTAAATAATAATTTATATAAATTTAAATTGAAAAAATATTAAAAATAATATAGGAAAAATTAGAATTTACCACACTAATAGTGTCTATGGGTCCTGTGTTGTTTATCAGATAACATTCGTCATTCATGATCACCACTAAATATATGCTCAATAATATTAAATATTGATAATTAATGGTCAAAAACATCATAAATATTTCCCTTATTGTGGGCATTTAAATTATGTTTTAATGGAAATTTAAATTATAATAATAAATGTCGAAATTTAAAATTTCCTCATGCAACTATGATTCTACATTTGACCCATTAATTGATAATTTTTTATTTATCTTATTCAATAATTTGTTTATGTTTATCTCTATTATTTGTACATAAATCAAAATTTTACAAATAAGAAATAATTTTCTTCATATAGAAAAATTAATATTAAATTTTATATTGAATCTAAGAAGTTCAATGAAAATGGTTTTTCATATTTACATAAAATTTGAAAAAATTATTTTTGCGATGCACTCAATGAATCATAGTATGTTGTCACTGTACAAATTTCTTGGAAAAATATATATGATATTTTAACCAACATGATAAAAATTTAATAATTGAATAACCATCAACAAAAAAATAAATAATAATCATTATATTATGATAGGGAAATCATGACTTTTTATCCTAGTAATATGAATATTTATGACAAAACAAGATAAATTAAAAGTATAGATATTTAAAAATGTAATGAACTAAGATTTCACTACACATTTCTCCTTAGATAAATAATATATTAAATATTATGATTCATATACTATAAAAAATTAATTTAAAAATAAAAAACCTTGATATATTTTTAATGTTAAATATGTCTGTTAAAATTTAGTCATTAAATTTTCTTGTATAAATTAATGCTAACATATTAAAAAATAAATATTTAATGTAGGATGAAATGTAATTATGAATTGGAATTATTAGATAAGAATCCCAATTTTCTAGGCTCATAAGTTTGATAGCTTCGCTAGGGATTTCCCTGGACCTTGTCCAAGACAAACTTGAGAAATTAAGGCATGAGTGAAATTGTTTGTGGGAAAATCTTAAGATTGTAGAACTCAATATGAAATATATTCAATTTGAATCACCACACATGATGGACACTACCATTTATTTTTTCCTCAGATCTTTTGTGGTGGTTATAATGTGGTTTTTATATAGAAATTAGTATGATATCAACATGTAATTATTATTTGTATAATTAAATATGCATATCAATATAAAATAAATTTTATTATTAATAGATTTTTTTAGAGTTATGACATCCTATATTAAAATAAAATACTGTAAATTTTCGATATGAATATGTTTATAAATAATTTACCATCAATACAATTGATATTTATTGATAATAAATAAGAATACGCTCATATTATACTTAAAAATACCTTTAAAAAAATAATTGTGCCTCACCATTCATCATTTTATTAATTTTTTTTATGAATTTTATAATTTTAAATTAGTAAAATTAAATTCATATTCTAATTTATCATATCGAAATTTAATTAGCATAATTTTTTTAGTTTTTCTGTAAGGATTTATTTATAATCCAAAAAATAAAATTTTTCAAAATTTTTAATTTTTTTTTATTTTATCATTATATAAGTATTGAATAATGTTTAAAAATACTATTTACGACATAAAATAAGTTCTTAATGAAAAAAATTATTTATTTTAATAAATGTTTTAAACATATAAATCCCAGTTCCAACATTTTTAGGACTAAATTTAAATATTACATTAATAAAAAATTATTTTTCGTCTTCTCTTCGAATCAAGTATTTTAAAGGTGAGATTAGGTTTTTAATTTTATTAAAAGACTCATAAATTTAATTTAATTTATAATAAATCAATTAATTTAATTTAAATTAGTAATAATGATTATTTTATCTTATATATATATTTAAAGTTGAATATTTTCATTTTTCTAGAAAAATATTTTTTTTCATGATTAAATGTGTTTATTTTAAAATTAACTTTTCACACATTTAGAAATTTGATATGATGATTTTTTTTGTAAATATTAAATTGAAAGGTTCAAATTAATTAATAACTTCAATGCTAATTTTGGTCATTAAAATGAATTACTAAGGTTAAAAAATAATTACCCTCGTAAAAAGTAAAAATGGTAAAATAATAATTTAATATATAGAAAAGGAAAAATCATGTTAATTTTTTCACATAAGAGTTTGATGTGTGTGTCATCTCACACCAACATTTACCTCTACTTTTTCCCATCGTATGTCCATTTACCATTGCATAGAAACTTTACATTATTGAAAATGTAAGGGTTACATCCCAAACTACCATTCTCTTCACTTATAAAAAGCTAAAACATTCACCACATAAATACACACCTTACCTTCAAATTTATACATGAATATATAAAAATATAATCCTAATGGAACCATATCCCACCTATATAAGATTTTGGTTACTATTATCTTTCTCAATGCCTTCATCTTTACGGTGTTTTCTATACGAAAAAACGAAAATTCTAATGTGTGTATTACTTTCCCTTATTATTTCATTTACTCTAATCCTTCTTTAATCATCTCTAACTAAATTAATATAATGATATTAATATAATAAGTTTATTGAAATAAAATTTTATTAATTTAAAAACAATTATTTACTCATTTTCATCCATGTGGAAATATAAAATAATGTTGTTTGTGTATTGTGCGGATGACAATGTCCACGAAGTAACGTTTTTCATTTTTTTTCATGTTTTTCATTATTTATGAAAAAACTTAAAACAAGATTAAAAAACGTAATAAATCTTAATTATATAATTAGTATTCTATTATATTTATGTTATACCCTTCCTTAACAAAACACACCCATTGAGATATATTATGTTCATTCGGTAGGTGGTTTGACCACATATTTGAATAAATGCTATAAAACTCAATCATGGATGAATATGGGAACTTAAATACTAATATTATTATATTATAATATGAATTTAAAAATATTTTTTTTTGGTTTTTGAATGTTTATATTAGTTATTTTACTTATTTTTAAAATATCATCTTTGATTGATAAAATTAGCTAAATAAGCAGGCACCGATTCAATTTTCACACAAACATAAGAAAAAAAAATATAATAAAAAAATATAACAAGATAATATTTGGAAAATTATAAATTAAATATAGAATATTATATTTTCTAATATGTAATATAATAAACTATATTTTATTATTCTAGAATTTAATCACATACGTAGAACAAATCTCAAATATGGTAAGGGTTTCACCTCAAATTTCCTTATTTCAGACGAGTTTTCAATTATACACCTAATTTCATTTAAATGTAATGTCTATTAACTATTAGATATATAATATAACTAATTATATTTATTCATTTTATTTTAACATTTAATTCAATATCTCGGTCTTTTAAGGATTTTTTATTCGAATGTTTCTTAAGTCGTAGTGATTTTTCATCTGAATTTATCTTCATCGACACATGTTTTAAGTTTATACTCCGATTTAATTTTTATATGGTGCATAGAATAACCAAGAATTTATTTTGGAATACTAGATGATTAAATGTATTTGATTTATAAATCATTATGATTTTCAAGATTCTAATGACTTTTGATTAAAAAATTACTAAATCCATAAGGGTTTTGATAACTCTGTTACTTTTCAATGAGTAATACCTATATTTATTAAACTGTATAATTAAAATATGGTTCTAATAATTCCTATGATTATATTATGTTATAATCCTTATTTATTTTATGGGTAATTATGGTGGATATCCATTTCTTCTACCATGATGATTTCATTTATAAAGTTCGATATTGAAAGAATAATTCATACATTTTCTAATGAACCATTATTGTCCATGTCCATTATTTCACTTCCCACCAAGTATTTTATTATTATTTTGAAATATATATTCTTTTTTTCTTACAACCCTTATATTTCACTTAACCACTTTTAAATTAAAGCTTAATAAACTCTTTAAATGATGTGGGTTTCTACAAAAGTATGATATTTTGATATGAATGTTTTTAAATTTCATGCCCATATATTTTATTTTATTACCCACTTTTTAAAATAAAATAAAATTATTATTTCCATACTATTTATTTCCAAAAATAATTTTTTAAAAGTATCTTTGAAACTTTATGAAAAATGTTTTGGAAAATATTCTAAACTTGGTTTTACAAAAAAATTACAGGGGTTGTAAGGAAATAATATTTGTAAGGGTTTTGTTTCTACACACAATATTATTATTTTTATTAAAGGAGGACCAAGACCCACAAGCTGGTCCCAGGAAGGAGTCACAACATCAAGGGGGTTGATATTAGTCCATACCTAAGGATTCATTAATAACAAAAATAACACCATCATAGGGGAAGGAAACCACATTGGAGAAAATGGAAATGACATCAGAGATCAAAGCCCATGAAGCAAGGAAGTATGCCGATTTTTTACCTTCCCTCCATATTTGTAAGATTCTAGCACCACCAGGGATCAGACCGTTGCACCTATAGATTTGATAGGTGAAAAGGAGAAAAGAGTCAGTTTCGACCGCATCTAGAATGTGGTTCTTCTCCTTACAGATAGTCAGTCCAGTCATCAAGTCATTCGCTTCAGCTTGGAGAAAGTCACCAAGGCTAAATGGGGATATGAAAGTAAGAACCATTGATCCATTACAGTCCGGCACAAGGCCTCCACCCCGCATTGTAGCAGAAACAAATAAGCTGTCTGTGTTGAGTTTAAGTCCAGTGATATGTGAGAACCACCAAATACAGTGGCCAGGAGGAGAAATATTGGAAGAGGCATCGAGAGATTTGGGAAGGACCAGAGAGGTAACACTAACAATGCGAGGAATGAGACCGCTACCAAAGACATCATGCACCAGGCCAATAATGGAATGCTTAACTAGGTCCCCGGTAGCAATAAATAATGATCCTGGGAAGTCCCTAGGGTTAGGCACACATTAAGGGAAAAGAGACTTGACTGCTGCATATATTTCACGTTCATCAGGATTCAAGAACCACCTCCAACTTCCAATTATCCTACTCCAAAACAATGCAAAGGATGGGATCGAAGAGATCACAATGACCCCTTGGGTAACCCCTGACCATGTAGGGGTTTGGATCAGCTAATATGGATTTAAAATGGGAAAATTCAAGGTCCCCAACTTCATCAAGACCTGTCACAAAGGATCCATCCTCCCCAAGAATGTTGGGCCTGGTGTGGCATGTCCTCTCTTTAATGCATGCATGAAAAAACATATATTTTTGTCTCCTTCCTGATGCCTTTTGATTCAAGAAGTTTCTAGAGAAAGGCATTCCCCTTCTAGAAATCACACCATGAGGCCATTCTTCTTAGTGATTATACGACTGGATAAGTTATCATCCCAGTAGGACTTGAGCTACATTTCAATTTTCTCAAATTTATCACCAAGGTTATCCAAGTCATGCGGTCAAGGATATAGGTTCTTCCTCCAGGTTTGAAGATCACATCATAGAAATCATATCCTATTATGAAGGATAATCTATAGATTAACCTGAATGCGATTATTCTAGAATTCAACCATTGTGTCAAGGAAACCAGGAACTGAGATCCAATGATGCAAAAAGAAAAAAAATTTATTCTCTATTAAGAGCCTAAGAAAATGTCACCCTAAGAGATCTAGATCATCTATCACTAAGTTCATCATAAATAAAACCCATATTATACATATCATACATAAAAAATTTATTCATAAACTAGGTAATTAAATCATATGAAAGAGTGAACTTAGATTATTTGTAAGGGAAAACAAGGGAGAAATCAATGATCACATAAATATAACATGAGTATAAGGGTATAAGAAAATGAGATAAACATTTGAAAACCATACCCTGCATATCATAAAACATAATACTGATTCATGAAATAAATCTTGCGTGTTCATAAGAAATGAATCATAAATAAAAAAACATGATCCATGAGACCATAACATTGGAATAAGAAATAAGTTTGTGGAATACAAACAAGAATTTAAAATAATTTCGTTAGTCAAGGAAAACTGACAATACTATTATAGTAGATTGAGTTCAATTCCCATCCCATTATATCCTTAATCAAGGTTTAATTCTAAGAATATCATGGTGGACAAATCCCCTTAACAAACTTGGTTTACTAACCATTTTAGTTTTTATTATCTCATGAGAGATCTATCTTTACCTGATTCATTGAGGGATTAGATAATTTTGGGCCGACACATCAAATAATGAAAATCATACATATGTGTGACATAACATCATAAAAAATTCTTAATTTAATAACCCATGGAATGGAAATTTGTTTCATAAACATTTCATCATAACATCACAACATAACCATTAGAAATGAAATGAGTTTAATAAAGGTTTTATCATAACTTAATTAACCCAAGGGAAAGAAACGAGTTTCACAGAATCATCATTAAATCGTCATCATAGTCCATACAAAGAATGAAGGTTGATCATAAAATTGGACTATATACCTAGTAAAGAATAAGTAAAATAAAAGGATGTTATCATAGATGAAAAATTCACTTAAAATATCCATGGAACATTTCTGAAAGAAAATAACCTTTAGAAATTGAATTCACTTATTTAAAATATAAAAAATCAAAACAATTAAGGAAAGAATTATATTTAGAAAGATCCCTAGAAACATGTAATGGAACCTTCAAATAATTGAGTAGTCATGGAGTATGGAATTTCCCTTCATATGTTTTATGTTAAAACAATGATTCCTTACACATTTTCGTTAAAAATCAAAAGTACCTCTTTTTGAGAATGATAAGAAGATTCATTTCAAACTATTTGGTAACAATTAAAATATGGGTAAAAATGGAATTAAAAAATTATAATATAATAGTAAAAATATCTTGAAAATATTTTTTAGAAAACATAGGCATGCAAGAAAAATGATTTTCGACTAAAGAGATAATTAAAGTCAGTTTTCCTTAAAAATATTCTTTCAATATCTTGAATGCATAAAAAAATATAATGAAATGAAGACAAGTAATTTATATAAATAAAAATATTATAATAAAATTAATGAGTTTATTTATAGGTCTATTATAAAATATCATCATTGAAAACTTATTCATAAATAACACCAATAAACATTGAGAATGTAACATAAACCCCTTTCCTCAAGTTACACTTACTTTGAAATCACAATAATCTCCAGTATAATAAATTTAAATTTATTATTATTCTATAATATAATAATTTTCATACTTATAAAAATAGATAAGATCCAATTATAACATTCTAATACCCATTTATTAAGAATTTCTTATTAAATGCATTGTTTCTGGTTGTAAACGATTTTGTTTTTCATAAAATTTTTTGCTAGGATAATTCCTTTAACTGTACATTTATCATTGTTAATTAATCTATATAATATAAATAACATATATATTAATTATATATATATATATATACTCAACCAAAAAATGTAGATATAGAAAAATTAATTACACCATTCGTGGATACGGAGACCGTACATACACAAAATGTTTTTTTTCACTTTTCAATGGATGAAATGAAATAAAGGTAAATAATAATTCACCTTCCTAGAATAATTCTTATATAATATATAAAATATATATATTTATTAAATATATCCTTATTACCACCCATGTAAAGTGGAATTGAAATAAGGAATCACATCACTTCATGGAGTTGGTAGTCCACACGTACGCAAGAGTGACATTATCATTTTCCAAAAGATTTCATGGTAACATGGTAGATAGTATTTTTAATTATAAAATAATAACTATGTTATAAATATAATTTATAAACATTAAACCCATACTAATAACCATCCATGAAATATGGTGATCAAAAATTAATTATATCATTATGTGGAGGTGGTAGTCCACATGTGTGCACGAGTAATACTTTCACTTCCCATTAGATGTAATATAGGGTGGATATTCATGGTAAAATAATAATAATAAAATTTTATTATATTTAGGATACTTAAGTTAATATTTTATGATGGTTACAATATATTTAGAGGAGGTAAAAGAAGAAATAAATTAAAATATTTTGGTTAAGACGATTACCTCTTCTTTGGTTGGCTTCCTTAGAGCCTTTATTAAGGTCCCATTGAATGATATTTTTCGAATAGAAACACATAAAATTGTGTATAGGGAATTTTATATGAAAATTTTAAATGGTTTTGGGGAGATATATGGTTAAATGTTCTATAAAGAAGAGAAAGGTGGGGTCTTCTTTTATAAATGTGGGACAAGACAAACATTGAATTTTTTAAAAGAATAAAAAATTATAGTTATTATCAAGAAAAATGATTCCAAATGGATGTATATTCAATAGTAGGATATGATGAGGTCTAAATATGTCCATAAAATAGGATTTATATAATTTTAATTTGAAAATGTACCCTTATCTCTTGGTTTAACCCCCGATAAGCTTGTTGTATCTTTCACCATGATGATTTTTTTATTGTTTTTACTATTCACTAAGACAAAAAATTAAAGTGGCCTCATTAATTTTTTATGATATAATGGTTCCAAATATGGAATCAATTTTATTAAATTCAATTAAAAAAACTAGTAAAATTTAGTTTAAAATAAAATATTCAAAACACGAAGAAAATTAGTTTTCCTGAAGAAATGTTTTCTTAAATATGAATATTTTTATAAAATAATAAAATATAAAATTAGTTATAATGAAATTTATTAGATTTTTATTAATAAAAATGAACTAGTTTTACATTTTAAATATTTTTTATTATCAAATGGAACTTTTTACACACTTGAAACAAAAGATAATGTTTTAAAAATATAAGTATTGTTCACTATTCATAAAAATCAATATTTTTGAGAAAATTCATAATATTTTACTTGAATATAATTCTGAAATGGTGATTTCAAATTTTAAATTAATTTTTTAAAATAATTTTCTTTGAATTTTTAAAAAACTAATATTTATAATTTTTTCACAAAAATTAATAATAATCAATTTTGAAGAAAAATGTATTTTTAAAGTATATAAAGACATTACTAAAATTGAGTACTTATTTATCAATATGCTTGTTTTATATAAAACTATTATACATAATTTTCAGAATTTGGTTATTCCTATTCATTCCTCAAATTTAAAAGCTAGGTTATAATGGTAAACTCTATTACACTTTATTTAGACTTATGGTTTCATGTATTACAAGAAATTGAGGAAATTAAATTTATTTTGAGAGAAATATGTCATAAAATATCAGAGTGTTAAATTATACCCATTTAAAATGCATTTATACCTCAAAATTTCATCACTTCAATACAAAAAATTGGATATATACTTTTCATTACTTCCTCTGGTTCCCAAGAAGATTCTTTGAATTCTGGATTCCTCTAGATAAATTTGACCAACTTAGTACTCTTATTCAATAGAACATTATATCCATGTTGCAAGATTTATACTGGTTATTATTCATAGGAAATATCATACTCCAGTGGTATGAAATATGAGTTCATTACATGTGATGGTTCAAGTATGTACTTCCTCAGGAGAGATAGACCGAACACATCATGAGCTTGTGAGAGATTTGATGGAAGCACAAAGTGATAAGATACCGAACCTACAGGATTAAGAATCTAGAAGGAGAAAATTAAACTAGGACTTATCTTTCCCTTATTTCCTAATATCATAACCTAATTTTATAGACAAATTCTCATGAATACATTCTCAACAACATTTAATTCTAGATTTCAATTCTGATTTCAATCATAAATTTTATGTTGATTCTACGGTGTATTATTATTATACTGAATTGATATGAGTTTCTCTATAATTTTATCATCTAGCTCAGTTCTAGTAGCTTTATTTCTTAAAATTATACCTATAACATTATAGTTCTATAATTATTTCTACATAGGGCTTCATAAGGATCCATCTAAATTCTTGATTGAATGATTTTGTTATAAGAGAATTTTGTATATAGGATAGTGTTGATCTCAGTAACCTTTAAAATCCATATAACATGACCTATTCATATCCTCCAGGTTTTAATGGTTCTATTAGACTAACCATCTATCTAAGGATGATAATAATTATTGAAACATAACTTTGTATCTAGATATTACTGAAGAATAAACCAAAATATTGAGGTAAACATGGGATCTTGACTAGATATATTATAACGTGGTGCTCCATGAAACCATATTACTTACTTAATTTACATTATGGAAAGATAATAAATATTGAAATAATATATGATAGAAATGAGGTATGATGACTTCATAAGGTGTCCTACTATAACCCAAATAACACCATTGATTTTATATGTTTTTGGGAGTCTAATGAAACAATACATGGTGATGTTTTCCCATTTCCATTCTTGTATGGGTAATAGTTGTAAAATTCTCTTATACATATATATTTTAGCCTTAAATTATTGACATACCATGAAAAAAGTTGAATACTCTACAACATCTCACTTAATGTGGTCCCATCCGAAACAATATTTCAGATCTCTATAAATCTTCATACTTCTAGGATTAATAGATTATGATTAACTATGATATTTATCTAATAACACCTTCAAATTGGGTATGGATAAGACATATACAAGGTTCATGAACCATATCCTTCCATCACAATAAAGGTTTAACTCAAGAACATTTCTTACCGTCTTTTTTAATTATATATCTTCCTTTTTCACCTCTTTATTCTTTACACAGATAGATGGTTGGACTCCCATTTGATGAAGATAATATTTCTCTTCTTACATTAATATTTCCTTATCCATCCTTTAAAATTACAAAATATTGTATCTTTATTTTAAACATCGTCGAAAAGCTAGAATGATCCTTTTTATTTAATGTATTTATGTAATGATAATTCCACCATATTTTTAATGTAAGAATTACTGAAATAAACTCTAAATCATGAGTAGGGTATTTTTTCTCATGAACCTTTTATTGTCATGAGGAATAAGATACAATCATATCATTTAGCATGGGGACACATCTCAAACCCTTATCTTATGCATCACTATAGATCCCAAACCATTCTATAGTGAAGGGTAAAATATAAATAGGTGTGTTGAATGACCTTATCTTTATTTCATTGAAATTCTCTTCACATTAATTTGTCCAATGGAACTTTTTTTCATAATGAGTTAACTTGGTTAGTGGATTAGATATCAATGATAAATTCTCCATAGATCTTCAATAATATCTATCCAATCTAAGAAAACTATGGATCTCATTCAAGTGGTTAGTTTGGGCCAATGTTCAATAACTTAAATCATTAATTGATCCACTGATATACCCTAACATGAGATTATGGGCACAAAAAATGAAACTTTTTCTAGAAAAGAATCACACTTTTTAAATTTTTCATACAACTTATCCTTTATCAAGGTATTTAGTACAATTCTCATGTGATCTTCATGATCTCCCTTTATTTTGGAATATATAATAATGTCATCGATAAATACTACCATAGAATAATCAATATAATCTATAAAGAATATATTCATTAAAACAATATATATAGTTAGGTAATTAGTATGACCAAATGACATCCCTATAAATTTCGAATATTTATACCTCATACAGAAGGATATCTTGGGTATTTAATCACTTTTTAACCTTAATATATAGTATCTAGATCAAATATTAATCGTTGAAAAATATTATGATCCTTATAATTTATCTAAAAAATCATCAATATGGGAAATATGATACTTATTCTTTATTTTTATCTTTTTAAGTTTCAGATAATAAATTTAGAGACTCATTGATCTATCTTTCATCTTAACAAATAATAGTTGTACCCCATACTGATGTATTTAGATGAATGAATCCCTATTCAAGATTCTCTTGGAGTTTCTTCTTCAATTATTACAACTCAATTGGACCCATTATATATGGAGTCTTTGAAATAGATATATCAACATGTATGAGTTATATCAAAAACATAACTTCATGATTCTATGGAAGACAAAATAACTCTTCTATAAAAACAAAAATAAACACTCTTAAAATAGTTACATCTTCAATGTTGAGTTTCTCCCCAATAATGTGAGATAAACACCTCATTTTTACAAGAATCAATATCTATATAATGAATGTAATTTCCATTGTAAGTTCATATTTATCATCAAACTGATAGTTTTTTTTGGAATATGAAGAATGACTTATGTTCCTTATAAATTTATGTATTATTTTTGTACATAATTAAAATCTATTCCAAAGATAATATCAAATTCAACTAGAGGGAGTATAAAGAGACTTTCAGGAATCACATTCCCACATACATCAATCATATAATAATCTCATACTTGAGATGTGATTATCATAACTTTCGGGGTTTTCAATGCTAATTCAACATCTAATAGTTTATTTTGTATCCTTATAAAATTCATCAGATATCATAGAGTGGGTATATACAAAATTAAATAATACATTATAAATTCTAGAATGAATGGTACATTTACATTTCATCACATAATAATCATACCCCACATCAAAAATAGAAATATAATGATATTTTATTTTTTCTCCAGGATTAAGAGTTTTCTAAAACTAATCATTATAATCAACCTTTGTATTTGAGAACTAGTTAGCACAATGCCCATATTCCTTGCATTTGAAATGTTTAGGTATGGGTGGTTCATTATGTGGTAATTTTTCTCAATCATTAGATTACTTCTTCTTCTCATTACTCATACTTTTTATTTATAGATGATCTTACCATACAAGACAAAATCATTTAATAATCCCATTAAGATGATTTCTTATATGTTTCCTTCCACACATATAAAATAAAGGAAATATAATCTTCTTCTCTCCATGGTTTTTAGAATTTCATTTTATTTCCATATTTATTTTCTTATCAAAACCATGAGATTTATGTGTAACACCAATCTCCAATTATACCTTGATAGAACATCGAGTGATTTGTTTATAGATACCGATTTACATGATGGATAACTCTATTTACAGAATTTGTTTTAAGACACTATAGAATTGATCAATCATACTTTCAGTTTGGATGATAATACCATAATTTTACCTTGAAAGTCTTTTAAAATTTTCCTCATAGGAACAAATGGATACATTATCCTTAGATTAAGGAATTATTTCTCTATTATTATATAGATAACATCAGGAATGTAGTTAATGAAAAATATGCTCTTAAACTCATCCCACTACATAAATTAAATTTCTTACCATTGCCTCATGTTCTTGATAAAATTTTACCATTATTATGCTTCACCTTATAAATGATAAACAAATAAAATGAATGTTTCATGTTATAAAAACTAAAGAATGAAAAATACATCTATTATTGTTCTAATACATTTCTAAGAAACTAGTGGATTAATAGATCATCTAAATGAAGGTGGATTATACCTCATAATGGACCCAAAATAAAATAATTCCCTCGTTTTTTATATTTATAAGAACAACAAGATTCATATTGTGATAATGTTCCATAAACATAACAATTAAATTTTCATTCTATATCCCTTAACATTTGGATTATTAAGAGGACAATTATTGTATTGTCTATCATATTTAGCATTAACACGGATTCTTTGGGATCCATCCATTAACTACCACAAAAAATCATAGTGTGAGAAATAATAATCATATTGGGAAACCACATAATCAAGAAAAATAATTTACAGGATGTCTAAATCATTACATCTTATTTTTATCCTATGACACCATAGGTTTAACATAGGATATCCATAGTCTTATTCTATTCAAATCCTTAATAATGATTTATAAATAAAATATTATTAAACCAAATCATATTCATTGAGAGTGTAAAACTAAGTTCATTGTATGGTTACACTCACCGTGCACCAAAATGATGAGTGAGATATACTTAGCTGTTATTTTTTGAGGTAATTACCCTTATTTTAATTTATACCAAAATCATGTACACTTATTGTATACAAACCATAATGTTTTTCTAGGAAACCAATATCCTTTATTTACTATAACATCCTATACATAGGATTATACAAAGGGTTCTCACTAAAGTTTTCACATCCCTGTTTCCAATGGTTACTAAACCTTTATTTGATACTAACTATAGTGACCCATATTTCTATAAATAGATATTATAACATAATGAATTAATATTTGTTATATAACATTATGATACATTCTATAATCATATAGGTTTAGTGTCTTTGAAAACATGGATACATAAACAACTTAATCCTAAAATATTTACAACATCTACCAATATGTTCTTTATAAATATAACCCTTCTTAAACATATCATACACAAAACTATTATTCATAACCTTGGGAATATAAACATAAGAAAGAGTGAGTTCATATACTCAGTAAGGGTAAATAAGGGAGATATCAATGATCACTTAAACATAAAATACGAATAAGGGTATGAGAACATGATATTAACATTTTAAAAATATACCCTTTATATCATAGAACATAATCATGAGTCATGGAATAAATATTGGAAGTTAATAAGACATGAATCATAAAAAAATTCAAAGAACATGAGCCATGTGATCATAATAATGGCATAATACATAAGTTTGTGTCATAAACATAATCATAGAAAATCATTTCCTTAGTCAAGTATCACTTCCAAGAATATCATAGTGGATTGATTTCACACTCATTCCATCATATCCTTCATCAAGATTCAATCCAAAGACTATCATAAGGGAAATATTCTATTACTGAACTAGGTTCACTCCCTAGTACAGTCATTATTATCTCATGAGATATCAATGTTTACCCAACTATTTGAAGGGTTACATAATTCTAGGACCACCTATCACATAATGAAAATCATATATATGTGTGTCAAAATATCATATAACAATAATAATTTCATAACCCATGTAAAGTTAATTGGTTTCATAATTATTTCATCATAGTATCATAGCATAACCCATGGAAATGAAATGGATTTCATAATGGTTTCATTATAACTTAATTAACATGTGTGAAAGGAACATGTTTCATAAAATATTACATAAATAATTACCATAATCCATCCAAATAATGAAATTTTAATATATCATTGGATCATATACCCATTAAATAATAATAAACATCAAATTATGTTATCATGGATGAATAATCCCTTTAAAATATCATTGGAACAATTCTTGAGGAAAATAAAATTTTCAATTTAAATGAACTTATATAAAATATAGAATTTACAAAATATGAAGGAAAAAATTTTCTTTATAAAGAAACTTTGAAACTTGTAAAATAAGCTTCAAATAATTTAATGGCCATAATGGAAAGAAATACTGTTCATGACCTCTATGTTAAAATAAAGATTCCTTTAAATTTTATGATAAAAAGTAAAAAGTACCACTTTCAACAAATGAAAATAATATTCCTTTGAAACCATTTTATAAAATTTAAAAAATGGGTAATATTTAATTTAAATACTTAACATTTCATAGAGATTTATTATTTATTTTTTAAAAAAACATGTATATGAAAGAAAATGGATTTTTGATCGAAGAGAGAAATAGTCAGTTTTTCTTAAAAATATTCTTTTGGTATCTTGAATACTTAAAGAGAGATAAATTAAAAGAAAACATGTCATATAAATAATTAACTAGAGGATAAGAAAAATACTGAGTTTATTAATATTATTATCATAAAATTCAATCATTAAAAATTATTCATAAATAATCCTGATAAATAATGAGATTGTAACATAAATCCCTTACCTCAGGTTCCACTTCTTTCTAAAGAACTATAACCTACATTATAATAAATTAAAATTTATTATAATTCTATAAAATAGTCATTTTCATACTTATAATTTCATAAATGATACATTAATAACATTTCAAAACCCATTTAATAATAATTCCTTATTAAAATTGATGTTTTCAGGTATTAACTATTTTGTTTTCCAATTGAAAATTAGTTCAGTAATTATAGTCCTTGTACATTGATGATGGATTAATTATCTTAATATTGTTAATAATGGTATAAATATTATATATATATATATATATTAATTATATATATATATACATCTATAAAATATAGAGATAGAAAAATTAATTACACGGTTCATGAAGATGGTAAGATGTACATATGCATGAATGTTGTTTTCAATTTTAAATGGATGGAACAAAATTAAGGTAAATAATAATTCAACTTCCTATAATTAAAATTATAAATTTTTTCCCAAGTTCCACAAAAACTGGTTCCCCATGCTAGATTGCCACATGACCTCAAGAATTCTTCCTTGTACGTCAGAGGCTACTGACTAGAATTAGGGGTCGAAAGTTGAATTGTGAGGAGACTATACCCCCATATAAGTGTCAAATAAGAAGAAAAAAAATATAATATAAATTAGTGTAATAAAAAATAATAAATAAGATGTAATATTCTATAATAAATTGATAGGAAATAACAAACTCAATGGCCATGTCATACATACAACCAACCGCCCACTTGGTCAGTTTTATAGCATACCAAAATAAATGAATCTAAAAGAAGTCTCTACAACATCACCGATCCAACCCATATAGTCATATAATACCACTTAATCCATCCTTCTTGACCAAAAAATACTCCTCATGGGCCTCAGCCTAAACCTATGCCTAAAATAATCATGTGATAACTGATTGGGAAACCATGTTCAATAGAATCCCGAGAAGGGTGTTAGTAAAAATCCATAGGCCACCACCAACGGTGTCTAAAGAAAATACCAGCTAGTACGATAGTGTATATAGGTGTATGGATAAACTGTATACAAGAAATTAAGTAAAAAAAGTTATATCATTTAATAATATTTAAATTAATCACTTTTATTCTTTATTCCCAATGTTACCCATTTCCAGTAAACTTTCTCAGCCAACAATGGTAAAAAAAATACATATATCATAGAGGTCACTAGTTGGAAAAAAAAATTAGCCTCAGTCCATGTATCAAACTGGGATCTAGTATTCCATATAAGGAAATCACAAACACTAGGCCAGAAGTTGTTAAACATGGAGTATCAGTCGATGAATCCAACTGAGAGTTAGAACACGTCACGACCCATCCTGGAAAGAAAAATACCATGACTACCGAAAGGATGCCTCCAATATACCAGGGGATAGTGACTAGAACCGATCATGCATATCCCATGAATGGGAGGAATTATCCTAAAGTACCTGTACAAACACACATATCTCCAAGCCACACATGATGAAATGTAAAAAAACTATGTAAAAAATGCATACAAACCACTATATCACACAAAAAGAGTACAACAGTCAAAGTACTAGAAAGTAAATAGGATAAGAATACAAGCCCACTAAAAAGAGTTTGTAACACAAGTCCAACCTGAAATTAAAGGTAATGGGAATGTTGTATGAAAATTCATAGAATCACACCTCGGCCTGTCCAGTCTCATAAAGAATCGCCCAGTGCTGGTCTGCCTAGGAATCATTTGAAAGGTTGATCATCTAAAAATTACCTGACATGTGTAGGAAAATCACATGTAGGGGTGAGTATAACAATACTCAGTAGGAAACCCTAAACCCACAAAGAAAAAACAGAAAGGAATACCACAAAGGAATACCATGAAGGAATACCACAATGGAATACCATTAAGGAATACCACAAAGGATTACCACGAAGTAATACCACAAAGGAATACCATGAAGGGATACCACATTGGATTACCACAAAGGAATACACCATAGGATTACAACATAAGATTACCACACATGATTACCACATAATAATACCACACATGATTACCACATAGCATTACCACAAAGAGATTCTTCACTGGACTACCACACAGGAATACCACATAGGATAAATGCGTAGGAATATCACACAGGATTACTACAAAGTTATACCACACATGATTACCATATAAGATTACCACAAAAGATTACCACATAGGATTACCACACAGGTATACCACACCAAAGTACCACATAGGAATACCAAACAAGAATGCCATATATGAATACCACACTAGAATACCAAAAATGTATACAACATATAAATAAAAAAAAAGAATACCACATAGGAAAACATAGTTATCTATACACAGATATATGTCTAAAATACATATAATAAGAATATGTAGACATTCTCAGTCCAAGACACCTAGTCTATACATAAGCCACAACCAATTACTTGCCACAAGATTATACTCGAAGCATGCTCATTCTAGGAGAACTCACTCCTCGAGCCATGATATCATCAGAGTCACTCACGAAGAGGTCTAGCTCAATTGATCCCCTCCAAAAGAGAACTTATTGGTTAAGGAATATTATGATATTTAGAGAGGGGATCCTTCCCCAAAAAACTGGGGGAACACCAATAACCCAATATAGATCAATTTTTAACATATGGGATCTTATCCATACACTCTAGGGAATAACCCCAAACCTACTGATGTGGACCTCTAGATGGAGGACCAACTGCCTACTCTAAAAGGTTACATTGGATACATAAAACTACACTAGGTGTGAAAGATGGTCCTTCTCCAGACCCATTAAAGAATACCAGAACTCTATATGGGACTCAACTTCTAGAGGGGACTACAATTCAGTAATGTGTCTTTAATATCATACTAAACCCTCAAGTAAAGGACCAAGATAATGATATTATCCTATTCTAGTTCAAGCTAAAAAAATAAATAGATTATTTAGAATGGATCAACTCAATGTGAGGGTCCCAATTCCACAAATAGCTCGTCAAACGAACGTACTGTTTGAAATTTATGGTCGTTTGAAATTTTCATAGGGTGGTCATTGGGTCTATGGACCTACCATGGTGGTAGACCTCCTGAATTGGCTGCCCCGTGGCTGCCATGGTCAACCAATCTCTAGATCCCACAGTCATGCAGCTACAGGAGCCCCCATGCCCCATAGTCGACCATGGATCATCTCCGGCCCGATCGCCCTGAGTCTATATTGGGTCTGACCCACCCACTTTGTCCAACCTAAAACACTAGACCTGAACCATTTTTTCAGCCTAACCTTCTTTCTCATGGGCCACCTAGCCTAGCCCTGTCCACACAGATTCTGGCTGTATCCCAAGCGACCGCTGCCACCATTGCATCCAATGACCACCAGCATGGTCTGCTCCAGCCAGCTCCTCTGGCTTGCACGCAGCTACCCACTACACTTCATACCATCACACCACTTCCTCTAATCACTGATGTTTCGACCTTGCCTCACTAGACTGCTATATAGCCTTGTTGGGCTGTCTCACTAGAACTATTTCAGTGGTCCCTTCCGCGGACCACTAAGCCACTTTTGATGCTTCTAATTCGAAGTAGTTGCAAATATGATCTCCTCAGGTCCCAATCTACACAAACTCGGCCTCTATTTTCCATTTTTTCCAATTCTAGGGTCCAATTGAATTCAGATCCACCCAAAAATTCCAGTCATGACCATGAGGGTCCAACAACGAAGAACACAAAAAATAAGGGAGAGAAAATCCTGAAGAAAAATTTGAGGAATGACCATAGGACTTTGTTCTTGTAGGCCTCAATAAACTTCAATGAGAAGGATAAATGAAGATGAATTAAAATAAATCCCCCAATAACCTTTTAGATAATATACCATCCCACAAAAATGATCAAACCATGGATCAATCTATTCATGGATTGACCCTCGTTCAACATAGAAATCAAGAACGTGGATAAATAACAAAGAAAAAATCACCCAACCAAAATTAGATTCGATCATTGATAAAGAATAATCATTGCATCATGTTTGTTGGTGAGATATGTTGAATCTGATACTACACAGATTGATCGATCCATGATTCACAACTTTATTTTCATTCATTTGAGACAATTATCTAGGATTCTTTCTAAAGATCCTCTTGAAATTCCAGGGTTATGCTGTTAACCATGGAATTCTGAAGAATGTTTTTTAAATAAACAAGTCACAAAGTAGTTGTGTCAATAAAATAATTAAATTACTTTATTCCTATTACATCTCGCGATATATGTTTCACAAATGAACTATGCAAGATAAAGTTAAGTCATACATAGGGAAAAAACCACATTACACACTCAATGACGGTCTCAGATTTTGAATCCAAGTTGCTGTTCATGAGTTATTAGTATTTACAAATAAAATAATTTTATTTACAGTTACATGCTTGGTGTATTTATTTATAGATGACTAGAGCCGACCAATGTTAGGATGTTCCTAGGGTAAAAACACCATTTTGAGTTCAAAGGAGCCCTTGGATTTATAATCTGAGAAAATTTTTAAGATTTATTCCTTTTATTTAGGAAAACCACATGTATGTGATATTAAAAATATTAATATTTTTCAAACAATTGTTCCAGGCACACCAGGCCTCAGAATCGCACACCTTATCATCACCTTATCTCAATATAAATCAGTATAATATATAAGAATTGTACATGAAAAATCTAAGACATTACATTATCCCCACCTTGGGGTTGTACATCCCCAAAAGACAAAACAATGGATACTCAAATAGAATAAGGTACTGAGAATGAATGTGAGCCTTCCACTCCCATTGATATATTATAGATCACCATGCCTCCATCAGACAAACACCAAGGGAATCGATCACCCTTGAAAGATCCTCTCTTATTGATCTTTGATATCCATCAGGTACTCAGAAAAATTCACACCAACCTCAATGTCCATGTCACCCCATTCGATAATGTGTGACGGGTCACACATTTATCTCTTATTCTATAACATGTGAAAGATGTCATGTGCCAAATCTAGCTTTAGTGGTAGAGCCAAGTGGTATGCCACCCCAAGAAATTAACATAGAATCTAGAAAGGAACAATTAATCTCAGAGATATCTAGAAACTAGACTGACTTGGTGAGTCGGTCAATGATAAACCATATGGATTTGTGTCCCCTTGATATATTTAGTAAACCCATCCTGAAGTACATCGATATCTAATCCCACTCTCATTCTAACACCTCAAGGGGTTGATCTAAACCTGCTGGAACCTGGTGCTGAACCTTCACCTAATAAAAAGTAAGGCATCGAGAGACAAACTTTTCAACTTCTTTCTTTATCCCTGGATACCAAAACTGATGTCGGTGGTCCTTTTACATCTTATACACACTTGGATGTACCACAAAGGGGATGTTTGAATCTCCCTCAGAACATAATCCCATAACACCATTGGAATTACTGTCTTTCCTATGAAAAGAATGTTATGCTTCCCACCTTTAGAATATCTATCAGGAAAATTCCCTATGGATATATGAGCATGTGGGGTCTCATAGTGGGCATCCCAAAGTCATGACTTCCCAACTTGATGTAAGACTGGAGGGGTTACAACTATCAACTATAGGTAAGTTGTTCTATCCCTATCAATAAATGATAATTGCAACGAGGATAAGTACTCTGAAGCCTCATTAAAAAACTACAAACTTGATCTCCTACTGAGAGAATATTCCCCCACATTCCCATTATTAGAAGTATAGACAATCTCAAAGTCATAATACAGGAGCAAATCTAGCCAACACACCTATCACAAACTTCTCCGGATCCATTGAAACTCCTTCACCACTACAGGAAACCAAGGACTCGTAACATCCACTGCACCAAGGGTTTGGTTAGCCAATTGATGAGTAATTAGTTGCAACATCCTATGAGTGAGTTTATACTATACTGACTTGGTTTCCTTTCCACCAATAAGGAAATTATCATTACACCACTATGGACACACCACACTATTCTCCTAAAATAGACAATCTGAGAATGAAATGTGGATAAACAGTGCATACCAATAATGATGTTGTAAGACATTGACACTTCTACCAAGAGATCCCAACCAAAACTCTCTTCTACAAGTGTCAGGTCACAATGTCGGCACTAGTGTGTGATCATTGGGTCTCCTCCAGCAGGAGTCTCTAAGTTTGAGAGTCGAGTAAATGGTTCAAATAGAACCTACAAGTCTTGAACACGATTCGTGGAAAGGAAAGAATGTTTGACACCTATTTATATCAAAATGGAAGATAAAGTAGAAAAGACATAGATTGTGCCTCGAATCATTATTAGAGCCCCTGGGTCAAATGACTCGACCACATGCACTTTCCCCTCCCCTATACTTTAGATCCCTGATCCTAGTGTGGACCACCTAGGGGTGGTGTTGGTAACATGTCAAAATTTCAACCACTCATGCTGCTCTCTCATATCCTCTACCACATCTACAACCCTTCAAAAATGTATTCTCATATCACTGTCCCTTCTTAGTAGCCCATATATATTATCCCTTTTGCATTCTGATGGGATGTACAATCTTAGATGAGATGTACCCTACCATAATATGAATAACATTACCTCTGTTTAGGATGATTAGTACCAACCCATGAGCCCTAAACTGAAAATCCTCCATCTTGGGACCTCAACTTGAAATGTCTCGCATATCCAAGTCCTTAGTAATGGATTCATCTCCCTAATTCCGAGGTCCATTCCCATGATTTCTTCTATCTCAGATGATTGGACCCAACCTGTGAGCCGTAAACCGCAAATCCTCTATCCTAGGACCTCCACTTGAAATGTCTCACACTTTCATGTCCCTGAGACTGGAGTCGTCTCCTAATGCTGGGGTCTCTTCCCCTGATTTCCCAATGATAACAGTCACTGGTTGTATCTTATTAGACAAGAATCTTTTTACAACAAAATATTTCTCATGAAGCCCATCATATTTAGAAAAGATCATAGGGATAACATGTGATCATATGTCTCTAACAGGACCTCTCTCAAAAGTCCAATCCCTGATGTACATATCATGTTTCATATAAATAGAGTACCTGAAGAGGGTAACATACCTTGATGAATACTCAGATACTGACATTTCATTATTTTGGTGTTGTAGAAAATCATAGACATGAATATATCTATGTTATAAGTTGATAAATACTCTCTAAAAAGGTTCTCAAAATCCTTTCATGGAAGATTCACCTCATCACAAGATTAGGTCACCAAACCCGACCATCGCTCTACTGAGCTCTGTAGAAGGCTCACTGCCAGTACCACTATCTGACCTGCTGGTATCCTAAATAGACTAGAAACTAGAGTTACCACCAAAATCTAGTCCCTAGATGCTTGAGGGTTAGGCTAACCTCATTAAAAGAGGGGTCTCTATTACTAAAACTCAAGAAGCATGCTCAGTCTATTCTCCTCATCTGCTGGTACTGTGTGTACCTTGTGCTATTCTATAGGTGGTGGTATAGATGTTGCACCACCTAGATGTGATATCTTTGATAAAAATCCTTGTACTGATGTCTCATCACCTAGTGGATCATCCTCATGATCAGACGATGGAATTATGGATGGTTTTCTTCATGGACTCATCCTGAAGTAAACCAATATGCACAATGGTAAATAAAGTATATCTGGAGAGATGACTCAAAAAGGATATTGAAAAGACAACCATTCCTATATGATGCATGTACCTTAATTTTTACTTCAAATAGTGTTCTCATGCACTGGTTCAAAAGGATGGTTATCAAATAATTGGTGTATGGATATGTTGGCCACCACATTGATACTGGAGTCCCTGGCCTGGAATCCAAACTCGAAACACTTAACATTGTTTCTCCAAACCAATCTCACAGACTCTTAGTCCTAAAGTAAAACCGACCTCCTCTGATACCACTCTGTCATGACCTATCCTAGAGGGGATCATGTTGTGACCACCCCAATCCCACCTCTAATAGGCCAGGGGATGGTGACTAGCACCGAGTAGGCATATCCCACAAATGGGAGGCATTAGCCTAAAGTACCTATTTTCACAAATAGATCTCCAAGACACAAATGATGAAATGTAAAAAAACTGAGAAAACAATGCATGAAAATATCTATATTCCACAACTAGATTACAATAGTAAACGTACAATATATTAAATAGGGCCATAATAAAAGACCACCAAAAAGAGTTGGTAACGCATGTCCAACCTGAAAGTAAAGTTACTGGGACTGCTATTTGAAAAGACGCATGAACTCACCTTGGTCAATCCAGTATCACAAAAAACCGCCTAGTCATGATCTTCCAATGACTCCATCAAAAGGTCAATCATCTGTACAAGACATGACACATGCGAGAAAACCCCATGTAGGGGTGAGTATAACAATATTTAATAAGACACCACAAAACTATAAAGAAAAACCAAAAAGGAATACCATAAAAAAACACTGTGAAGGAATACCACAAATGAATACCATGAAGGAACACCACAAAGTAATACCACAAAGGAGAACCATAAAGGGATTCCACAAAGGATTACCATTGAGTAATACCACATAGGAATACCACACAAGAATACCAGACAAGATTACCACACATGATTACCACACCAGAATACCACACAGGATTACCAGACATGAATACCATATTGGATTACCACACAAGAATACCAAAAAGGATTACCAAAAAGGTGTACCACCTAGGATTAATACACTGTATTACCACATAGGAAAACCACACATGATTACCACATAGGTATACCACATAGAATTTCCCCACAAGAATACTACATAGGAATAACACATAGGAATACCACAAAGTAATACCACATAGGAATTCCAGACAGGAATACCACCAAGGAATACCACACAAGAATACATAGTTATCTCTACACAGACATATGTCTACAATACATATAACAATAATATCCAGATATACTTAGTCCAAGACACATCGTCTAGAGGCAAGACACAACCAATTACCTACCACATGATTCTATTCAAAGAAAAATCATTCTGGGAGAACACACTCCTCATGCAATGATATCATCAGAGACACTCATGAACTGGTCTAGCTCATTTGGGACCCAACCAAAGATAACTTATTGGTCAAGTAAGATTATGATACACATATAGGGTATCTGACCCAAACATTATGGGGAATACCAATAACCCAATCTAGAATAAGTTAAAACATAGAGAATCCTTCCAAGAGAATCTAGGGAATACAACTAACCCTACTAATGTTTCCCTCTAGATAGAGGCCCAATTCCCTGCTCTAGAAGGTTATGTTGATTCTAAAAAACTCCACAAGGGGTGGTATAATATCCCTCTCTTGTCCTATTTAATAATACAATAACCCTATCCGGTACTGAGCCTCTAGAGGGGACTACAATACAATAATATAGATTTAATGTCATACTAATCCCTTGAGGAAAGGACCAAGGGAACAATCTCAATATATCCTGGTCCACTTTAAAAACTCACCACATTATCTTAAAAGGATCGTCTCAATGTCAGGGTCACAATTCCGTAGAAAACATATTAAATGAACATACCATTTGAAAGTTATGGGCATTTGAAATTTTGAAAGGGGGTCACTAGGCCTATAGATCGACTGCATGGTTGGTCCATTGACCGTGGTATTCAACCATGGAAGTCAACCACACAAACTAGACACCCCGAAGCTATCATGGTTGACTGAAATGTTCAAACACTCCCCAGCTACCACAATCGTGTGGCCGCTATCACCACCGTGACCCACGGTTGACCGCTGGGGTCAGTTTTAGGTCTGACTCGCCAGCTAGGCCCGACCCAGACCACTAGGATTGATTAATTTATTCTTCCCAGGTCAATCGCTTGTGGGACACCTAGCCCGACCTAGTTCACATGGTCACCAACTGCATCCCATGCGATCACCGACCATGAACCATGTGGCGGCCACCACTGCCGTATCCCATGGTCCCAATCAACGCTACTGTCAGTCATGTCTCAAACTTCCACCACCATGGTCTTACCTTAATGGATCCACCAGATCAAAGGTGGCCACCTGCCTTGCTCATGCCACCATACATCCACCTCTGATCTCAGCCACCTCAGGTCGGTGATGCTGTCACCTCAGGTCGCCGATGTCTCCACCTCACCTCACCGGACAATTACCTCACCTCACCAGACTGCCATACTAGACCCGCCCCATTGGTCCCTTTTTTTGACCACCAAGCCACTTCTAATGATCGGAATTTGAAGTAGCCTTATTTCTTATCTCATTAGGTCCCGATTAATAAAATCCCATCCACTATTTTCAGTTTTCCTCCAATCCGGGGTTCTGATTTTGTTCAGATCCATCTAACAAGTCGATTCATGACCACATGGGGTCCAATGATGAAGAATGTGAATAAAGGGTGAGAGAAAAGCACAAAAAACAAACCAAGGAATGAACATAATCCTTTTTTTGTGTTAGCCTCAATTCATTTATGTTAGAATGATAAACAAAGAGTAATTAAAATAAATCTCCCGATAATCCCACGGATAATATCTCATCTCGCTACAATGATCAAACCTCAGATCAATATGTTTGTGGACTGAGCCACATTCATCTTAGAAATAAAGAACGGGGAAAATCTTGAAGAAACAACTATGATACCTCAGTTTGGATCAATTGTTGATGAAGAATTATCATTGTGTTGCATTCATTGGTGAGATCCATCAAATTTGAGGCTGCAATGATAGATCAATCCACAATCCATAACTTCATTGTCATTTGTTCGAGAAAATTATCTAGGGTTCCCTCTAAAGATCCTCTGGATATTCTAGGTTTATGTGGATAACCCCATAATTTATACATAATGTTGTTTTTAAAGAAACAAGTTGTTGTGTCTCTGTTTCAATAAAAAAATTGAATTATTTTATTCCTATTACATTCCGTGAAAACTTTTTCACAAATAACCCACAATGACTAAATTTATGTCACGCCTAGGGGAGAAATTACATTATAGAGTAAACAGTGGTCTTTGATTTCTAATTTGAGTCACCATTAATTAGTTATTAGAAATTAAAAATCAAATAATTTTATTTAGTTATTTTATTTATGGTTACACCGTTGGTGAATTTTTCTATACCTGCCCCATGCTAACCAATGTTAGGTCGCACCTTGGTTAAAACTGCCATTTTAAGCTCAATTGTGACACCATATTTCTAATATGGGAACCCGTTTAAGAGTTATTACACTTTATCATGGAAAAAATACACATGATATTAAAAAGTTTAACAATTTTCAAACAATTGTTCGGGGAAAACTGGGCCTTAGAATCACATGCCATCGCAGCCCCTATTCTTGAAATCTGTCCATATAATATCTAAAAACATCACCCAATACATTATGTAACTCCATGTCCAACCACCCAAAATTAGTATGGAACACAATGTAAATACCCTTAGTTACATGAGCATCAATACTTTCCCTAAAAAACTATATTGCACTGGGACACCAAGAGATTCAGTCTGGCCTACCCAAAATTGTGGAGTGGAACTTCCATACAATATCCCAAAACCATTAGTCTTGGGTCTAAAAACACATAGTATGATTCCATAATTATTAAAAGGATTTGAAATGTCATGTACTACCATCCCCAACCATTCCATAACAAATTAATACCATTTTTTTCAACATTACAATGGTCCATTTGTTAAAATTATATAAAACCAAATTCAGATATTAATATTTTCATCCTTTACCCAAATACATATTTTTTAGACGTTCTTTAAATCATTTAACAATCAAACATACCCTCTTTAACCATTTACATTTCCTTTATTAATTAAAAAAATTATCATGGTCTCAGTGGACCTTTAAATCAATATTAGGCTCACATAAAACCCAATCCTTTTTTATATTTCACAAAAACGAACACCCTTGTTAACAATTGGAATCCACCCATTTAAAAAACGGGTCTTCTCATTTGAAAATTCCAAAAAATTTCCTTGAACTTCATTTTCCATGAAAACCATTAATATAATTGCCAAGACATTTTCACAAATAGTGAACAACACACCCATTTCAAATAAAAAATTGAAAACCATTTAAAAAACCTTTTCCTAAACTACTTGGAGGTCAAAACTGTAGTGTCCCATGTTTTGAGATAAATGAAAAAGAGATGGAAATTAATTTTTTTATATTAGCTGGGCAGGATGTTATTAAAACTAAGAGTTAGATTTTTTTTATTTATTTCTTAGATTCAGAACACTGTGATTTGTGTTTTTTAAGAAATCAAATTAATTGAAAAAAATTTTAAAAAGGGAAATAAATTAAATGTCAATTAAATTGGAAACTAATAATAATGGTTTTAATAATGATAATAATTTAATTATTATTTTTATTACTATTATTATTATATTTATGATTGTTATTAGGATTACTATTATAATTTATTATTATTATTATTATTTATTTTTAGGATAGGTTTTAAGAAAAAAACCCCAAGAGGATCCTTACCCCTCTCCTGACTGCGACCTCCATCTCGCACCACCTCCAGCATTCACCCCTTTCCTAGCTACGTCCCCTATAGTGCTACGCCATTCTCGCCAGACCTCGATCTAGGCAGGCGCCCTCTTTGTCTAACCCTCCCTTAAGGGATCCCCTAGATGGACCCCCCTAAAACCCAAAAACCCTACATTGTGTGACTTCCCTTCTCCTAGATCCCTCTTCGATCCATCAATCTGGTGAGGTATGTCTCTCTTACCTCTTCTCCTTCCATTTCCAGCCACAATTTGTCTTTCCCATCACCTAATACAGCTCATCCAAAACTAGGGTTTATGTTTAATTCACATTTCTAGTTTTTTTGGTTTTAGGGCATGCGAATGGTCTCTCAGGTCATGTTCATTCATGTTTTGGCAACCTCCAATGATGGTGACGCGGTTAAGGTCAATTCACTCCACTACCATCGATTTGAGGTAAGGTTTTTTACCACTAAATTTTTTCGAACCCTCTAATTAGGGTCTAGTGGTGTTTATGAGACCCATGAAAATTATTGTATGGTGTTGATAATGATTCCATGTTCGCAAATGCATATTTATAGGTATGAATATATATATATATATATATATATATATATATATATTCATGTGCATGTTCCCACATGTTATGGGGAACACATGCAATGGTTTAAGGATATATATATGGAAGTGAGTGTGTATGATTAGGTTTCTACTTGAGATAGAAAGCACTAAATTCCTTGAATTGTCTTGGTTCTCCATTGAGGTAAGATCCCTCTCTTAGCCTCTTTAATTCAATATTGCTTTAAATTTCATTTAACAACTTCTTATTTTTGTATTTTTATATTGAATTTCAATCCTTGAATAAAATTTTTATATAGGAAAAATGAATTGTTCGATAAAAAGGAAAGGTTTTATTATAAAATCCCTCTATTGAGGTGCACCTCCTTCAATATAAAAAGTATAGATGTCATATTTATATCATTTTTATTATTCTCATTAAATTGGTGTTTCTATTACATTGATTTAACCACACATGGTTAGTGGTTGACCTCCTTGAAATGAATTATAATCTTAGAATCAATGTTTAAATATTCACAAAGGAAGTGTTGATAAATGATGTCATTTTTCTAAGAAAACCCCCTGTTGAGGTTTGCTACCTTCTAGATAAATATTTAGTGATAGAATTTTATACTTTACTTCATTAATTCCTTGGTGTCTCTTTATGCTCGAGATTATAATTAATAAATGGAATTATTTTACATGAACCTTCTTGGTTATTTCTAAATGATGTTGCTTCCTTGAAAAATGATTGATGAGACCAGACACCACCAAAGTCTGTGGCTCGACATGTTATTGGAATTACCAATGTAGGGAAGCCACCCCCTTTCATTTAATTAATTGCTTATATCATGTTGCACCTTTGTTCCTCTCATTGAATCATTCCAATGATTCCTTTTTATCTTTTATTAAATTGTTAATTATCATCTTCCATTGCTTTTCAATTATTTATTACTATTAGTGCTATTGTCTATTCATATTATGCTTCTGCTATCTATTATATGTTAATTACTATGCATACTCAGATCTATTAGGGAATAGTCTCCCCATAGACACAACCTAGGCCCTGGCTGTTAGTAAGCATCCTCTTGTGTTTGGGGAGATGTGCTTGAGGTTATGTGACACACCAGTCTGACCACCGTTTTAGAGGTGATCCGGGTTAAGAATTTACAAAGTTGTATCAAATGTGGTATTTTACTTTGACTTACTATTTTGGGTTGGTATATAGAAGACTAGAAATGTGTCGGCTCTTTGTTAATAGTCGTTCCTGGGACTGATCATCCCATGTATGGAAAATGACCATGTGGCTAGAGCATGGAATTAATGTTCATGATTTTTGACATTATACATGATATGATTTCACCTCGAGTGATTAGTGTAATATCTTCTATTATGGATTTATGATGTTTAAGGTATTTTAACCTTGTAATTTTATTGAAAGGATGAAACATAACATGCATCATATTAGGTATATAGAAATTCACACTCCACAGGTAATGCCATAACATGTTTCAATGATATATTTATCTTGCTAGCCTATTATCATGTTGTATGGTTACTAGAATATTTTCATTGTATCATGCTTATGTGCTTATTATCATGTCTCTATGATTAAAGTTTCATGTTTCTATGATTACAACATGTATCTATATATTATCTTCTTTTAGTGACATGCTATCTTGATTGATATGTAATTGGTTTGATGGGATAATTAGATGGTTTGTAATTAAATGGGATCCGAATTCCCCCTATAAATTGTATGGGCACTGTATGAATTGGTAGATTGCCTCCCATATGATTGGATTGTTGAACATGTACATGATGTTTTATGAAATGGTTTTAAATGTAAAGGGATTGGAAATTGAACCTTTATTGGTGTCCTTTGTTTAAAACCATCTTATAAGGGTAGTTGGAGTTTCTCCATGAGTATCCTTGGAATAGAACCGTAAGTGTCTTCTATAGGCTTCATTTTCTTTAGAAATGACCTAAATGATCAACTCTTGAGCCTAGTGACTTTTGTAGGTAGGAACCCATTTTCGGTCGACACTTTTTGATTTTATAAGGGGCTAGCCTATGGTTGGTAGAACCCTTTGAGTTTAAATGCCTTGCTAATGCCATGAGTTTTCTGAAATTTGGTGCCATTTTGGTTTCATTGTACCTATTATGTATTTTACTTTATAAATGAACCCTTTTTTGGGTAGGTAGTCATGGTATCCTTTACTCTATTTTCGGGCTTGAGCATCAAGTAATGTTCATTCTCATAATTTTATGCATTCCATGAGAATGATCAGCTGCTTTATAGGTCATTCAACCCTTTCTTCTCCATAGTGATAGATGAATCCATACGTAGTCATCTGATTTAAAATCTATATCACTTCTATATCACCTTTGGGTAGTATCAATTCTCATAAGAGTTTCCCTTTGAGGGTTTAATGTTGTTATGAAAGATGAGTTTAGTGTAATCGTTAAGCATTGTGCTACTAAATACATCTCGGGTAATCCATTTAGTAGAGAGAATTATCCATTAAAGGAACCAAGTTCGTCCCAATTATTGGGATAACTTCTAAAGACTCAAGTGTTTTGACATGCCAGTCTATTTGGTTGGGTTTTCATACCAATTGTTTAAACATTCTCAATAAAAAATATCTGACCTAGTTAACTTTTGAGTGTCTAGTCTATCTCTACATTTGGAGGATTAGTACAATCCTATGGTGTGGAGTGTCATGTTGGTTATGTTAAATAATTGTCCTTTCAGATAGAATGAAAAAAACCAAAGAGGTCCATTAGAGAATGGTCAGGCTGGCTTAAGTTCCATGAGGCTTGTGAACATTAAATCATGTTGGTGGTTGCTCAGGAACATAATGATGGTGAGGTTAGAGGTTTATGAAAACTTCAAGTAATGATGTTGGTTGTAGGTGGACTATGGTGGTTAATATTGAACGATCATGGGATTCCTTGGGTGGTAAAGGATCGGTGATCGGTTAATGATAGTGCATTAGTAGGTGAAGCTGAGTTTCTTTTAATGTGAGCCAACCGGTTATGGTTTAATTGTTCTTATTTCTATTTTGGGTGAGTTGAATGGAAAAATTTCAATCCTCTTAGTGTATCCTTCTTAGTGATGAGCATTCCCATGATCTTTACATCATATAGGTACACTAAGAGTGCATCGGTCCTACACTACACTAATGTTTTTAAATATATTGGCCTTGTTTGATTGGTTATTTCTGCATTTCATGATAAATGTGTGGTTTTAATTGAATCTTGTTTAGTATTGAGTGTCCCTTGTACTCCCATGTAAGAATGCCTTAGATGAACTCTTGAAGACCAATCGTTTCTTCTGAATTGACCACCAGGCTAGTGCCACACTACGCTTAGTCAATGATATAATCTAGATGTGTTGGATTTGTAATAATTTCTCACACATAAAAATGGAGTATATACTAACTTATAATATTTATATGTACTCTTTTTGTGCAAATATGAGGTCATAATAGATTTTTTGTCAGGATTGGTGATGTATAAATCAGGGAACATCACCAGAAGTTGGGTATAGACTTTAGTTGGTAGGTTCATGGTGAATGTGAGATAGCTTGGAAGAACACAACACTGTTCAATTTGTAAAATTGTTTCCATCTAAGTTGAGAATATTCTTAAATAGTGGGCCAAAGTTGATCAACCATTTTTTCTATCATGTTCAATGGAGAAATTAGTGAAGGACCATTTCAGGCACGTCATCAGATGAGACGAGTGTAGTTTGTGTCAGCCATGTATTTTAATGAAAATATGGACTGACATGGCCTTTGAGGTCGATGTGGAATCAACCATTTTAACCATTTTGGAAATCATGCAAGAAGTGTCATCATAAATCTTATGGGCATATCTGGTAGGCAATTTCAATAGTCGAAGGTGTTGTTGCTTGGAATTTGAGCCTTTTTAAAGTTAAAGCCTATGGTGGGAAGTAACTTTGGCCCAATGTTTAACAGGTTGATGAAACAATCATGTCTCTAGCTAAAAGGGCTCAAGTAAGTGTCATCTCAGTGTTTCTGTTGGGGAATGAGCATTGGCACAAGTTTTGACGGATTAAGATGTCGTGTGTTTAAATGCTTCATGAAGGTGTGTTGGGTATTTGGAAAAGAAACACAACCTTTTTTGGGAGACTTTGTGAACATTTTAAGTTGAGTGATGTATAAATTATTACTAAAGGTTTCTCGAGGATGATAAGTTCTATGATGGGAAGGTTGTAACATCCTGTGTTTTGAACGAGATGAAAATACGAAGGAAATTAATTTTTTTCCATTAGCTGGGCAGACCGTCATTAAAACTGAGCATCAAATTTTATTTATTTATTTATGAGAGTTAAAACACTATGATGGGTGGTTTTTCTCTGAATAAATTAAATTAATTGAAATGAATTTTAAATTTGAAATAAATTAAATATCAATTAAATGGAAAAATAATAATAAAGGCCTTAATAATGATAATAATTTAATAATAATAATTATTATGATTATTATAATTATGTTTACAATTATTAGTATAATTATTATCTTTTATTATTATTTTATTTATTTTGTATTGTTGTTTTTATTTTGTTTTAGGTTATGTATTATGAAAAAAACCCTAATAGGGTCCTTACCCCTCTCATGGCCATGGCCTCCAGCATGCACCCCTCTCCTAGTCGTGACCCCTTCAGTGCTCCGACCTTCCATCCAAAACTCCCTCCAGGTGAGCTCCCTCTTCGTCCGATCCTCCCTATAGAGAATCCATGGACAACCCCCCCCCCCCCCCCCGCCCCGACCCCCACCCCCTCCCTTTTCCCCTTAGTCACGATGCACCCAACAGTGCATGATTTCCTTCTCACAGATTCCCTCTATGATCCTTTGATCTAGTGAGGTAGGTCTCTCTTCCATCTTCTCCTTCTGTTTCCAGCCATTCTTTGGATTTCCAATCACCCGATATGTCTCAACCGAACCTAGGGTTTAGATTTAATGTCAACTTATAGTTTTTGTTTAGTTTTAGGGCATGAAAATGGTATGTCAGTTTGTGTTTGTGTGTGTTGCATCAACCATCACCGAAGGAAAGGAGGTTTGGGTCAATTAACTCTGCTACTGTTGATTTGAGGTAAGGGTTATAACCAATAATTTGTTTCACACACTCTACTTAGGGTATAGTGTTGTTTATGTGACCCAAGGGAATTATTGTAGGGTGTTGTGAATTATTCCTAGTGTGAGAATGCATAATACCATGTATGGATATATATAAATATATATATCTTCCATGTGTATGTTCCCTCATGGCATGAGTAACACATGTAGCAGTTTAAGGATATATATATGGAAGTGTGTTTGTTCGATCAGGCTGCTTCATGAGTTAGAAAGAGTTGAATGCCAAGCATTGGCTTGGTTATCCTTTGAGGTAGGGTCCCTCTTCTAGCCTCTCTAATTCAATAATTATTTAAATTGCATTTAGATTCTTGTTAATTCTTCTAGTTAATATTAAATTTAATTAATTAATAAAATTTATAAAGATGAAAAATTAATTTTTTCAAAAACAAATAAAAGGTTTTATAATAAAACCCCACTCTTTAGGCACACTTCCTTAAATATAAAATGTAGAGTTTTCATATTTATATCATGTTTTTGTGCTTATTACATTAGTGTTTCTCTTTCATTGATTTTCACACTAAAGGTTAGTGTTTTCCTTCCTAGTTATGAATTATAATTTTAGAATCAATGTTTAAATATGTACAAAGTAACAATTGGTAAATGATGTCATGTTTTATTACAAAACCCCTCTTTTGAGGTGCACTGCCTTCAATATAAAAATGTAGTGACCTAATTTTATGATTTCCTTCCTTAATGACTTCGTGTCTCTATATTCTTGAGTTTATAATTGTTAAATGGAATGCTTTAACATGACCCTTCTTGGTTATTTGTAAACAACATTTCTTCCTTGAAAAATGATAGATGAGACAATACATCTCCAAAGTGTGTTTCACAACATGAAATTAGAATTCCTAGTGTAGGGAATCTAACCCATTCCCTTTACTTCATTTCTTATGTCATTTCACACCTTCATGCGACTCATTGCATCCTTCTGGTGATTCCTTGTTATCTTTTATTATTTTATTAGTTATTATCTTCCACTGCTTTGTCAATTATTTATTACTGTTTCTTCTTCTATCTATTCTTTTTTATGCTTTATTTATTATGTGTTAATTGTTGTGCATACTATGATCTATTAGGGTATATTCTCCCAATGAACATAGCCTAGGCCCTCACTGCTAGTAATTATCCATTAGCATTCGAGGAGATGCGCTTTTGGTCATATGCCCCACCAGTCCGGCCACCGTCTTAGAGGTGAGATGGGTCAAGAAGTTATAAAAAACCCATTTGAAAACAAATTTCATTTTAAAATCGCAACCAAATCATAATCCAAAACACACCATTTATCAATTTCCAAAATGACTCATAGGTTTTTACAAAAACTCAACACCAAAAAATTATATTTTTTTAAAAGCAGCACACTCCTTGGGTTGTCATATATCCAGTCTTAGAAAATTCAATAGATCCAACGGGGGTCTGTGGAATGTCCAAGGTATCAATATGAATCCAAAACCAATTCCTTAATTCAAGGGAGAAAACACACAACTTGTGGGATTAAGGCTCATATCACATACACATGAAACAAATATAAGAAGACTATGGATAAAGATCTTATACCACACACCTCATTATCAAATCTTTCAGAAACATTTTCAAAGAACAATGTCCTTTTCAAGGCCCGTCCACATCTCTTCCCAACTCTTCGACACCCAACCAATCTCATCTCAATCACATAAACCTCAACATCACACCAAACAATAACAATTAATTTAAAAAAATCGTAATTAATTAATTAACTAAAACCCATCTTGGAATAATGATAGAAAACTCATCAGGACAACATGGAACACCAGAAATTAATACAAAAATTCACCAAAGACTTGAGACATAACCCCAAATAAATTACAGTCCAAAGACCTAATTAGATTTTCCAAATCAAAAATTAATTAAATTAAATCATTTGAAAAAACCTATTAAAATTCACCGCAAACACATACCTTAAACACCAAACAATGACGTCTGAAATCCATCTCAAGATCTATTCTACCCAAGATGGCCAAAATACCCTTGAGAAATGGATTATTACACCCTGTTATGGTGTAATAATTAACAAAACCTAAATTAGACAACTACAAAAATTAGAGAGGAGGAAGAAGAAGAAGCAATGAATCTATTAGAGGTTGGATCTTACCTCAAAATTGTTGTACATCTCGTTCCCCTCGTTGTTTGATTTTCATGATCACAATCACCTTCTTATTTATCTAATATTGTGTTTTAAGTGTTGTGGATGATAGGCAAGAGATTGCCAAAGGAATGGCCCAAGAAAGCATCTCAAGTGGACTGAAATTCAGTCCACCGGCCAACCGGTGTGATGGCACCGGCCAGCCGGTGGACCTGGCAGAGGCATTGCCCACTGCCAGGTTCCACCGGTCAGCCGGTGGCTCAGCCACCGGCCAGCCGGTGGCACCCAGACTGAACAGTGAGACCTACTGTCTCACCACCGGCCAGCCGGTGGCCTTCTCACCGGCCATCCGGTGGCTCCTGGGCAGAAGCTCTTCTCAACAGCCAAGGCACCGGCCAGCCGGTGGACCTGTACCGGCCAGCCGGTAGCCCAGTCAAACTAGCCGTTGGGTTTGACCAGTCAACCTTCTTTTGGCCCCCAACGACTCCGAAGACTTCTCCAACGGCTCCGAAGCCCCCCAATGGGTTCCATGCCTATAAATAAAGGCTAAGGAAGCCCCGGACACTAACCGGAACTATTGTGAAGCCACCGGACACATTGTTGAACATTTGGCGAACCTCCGGCGCTCCACCTTCAAAGGAACCCCAAGTGCTCCAACCATTTTCCAATCCAAGGAGCACCTCAAGAAGCTTGGGAGAGCACGCTACATCAACTCCATCATCCAATTGGCGCCCAAGTCTTCCTCCAATACAGTTTTTAGTGTTTTATTTATTTTGAGCTTTAATTTTGGGTTTGTGCCTACAAACCCCAAACTCTTTCTCATCCCCCTTTCTTTTGGGTTCTCACACCACCATTAAGGTGTGAAGAGGTTTCTTCAAGCCTTTCCTTTTAAAAGGCTTGTGTCTCCGGTGAGCTAGCCTTCACCCGTTAGAAAGGCTAGTGGGTTCTTGCTAAACCATCAAAAGCAAGTGGGTTCTTGCTAAACCACAAAAAGCAAGCTGTAATAGGTCCTAGTGCTACCTCAAAGCCTAGTGGGTTTCTTGCTAAAACCATTGAAAAGCAAGCGGTAGGAATCTCTCAACGGTTGAGTTGGGAGCGGAGACGTAGGCCGGGTTTTGGCCGAACTCCGTTATCAATTTCTTGTGTCTTGCCTCTTTTATTTTCCGCTGCATTCTTTACTTTGATTTTAATTTGTTAATCTTTTTTAAAAGGCAATTCACCCCCCCTCTTTCCATCATTCCCGTTTTGTTCCGACCCAACAATTGGTATCAGAGGACGTATTTGAATTATTCTTTACCCGGTTTCAAATTAAAAGATCCTATTTTTTTTAATGGCTTCTACCGCTTCTTCCTCTCAATCCCCCGAAGGACATTCTTTGGATCGTGCTCCATTCCTTGATGGAGCCGATTATAGTTTTTGGAAAACCCGCATGACCACATTTCTTAAAAGTATTGGATATCCTATTTTTAAAATTGTCATGCATGGTTATACTCTCTCTAGTAAAGATAAATCTCAATGGACCCCCGTTGACATTGCAAACTTCGAGCTTGATGGCAAAGCCATGAATGCTCTTCATTGCGGGTTAGATAGAAATGTTTTTGATTGTATTTCTTCTTGCACATCTTCTCATGATATTTGGAAGCTTTTAGAACTTACCCATGAAGGCACTAAGAAGGCTCAAAAGCAAGAACCCGACAACAAGCAAGAACCCGATGAAAAATCCGTGCCCAATTGCCCACTCCACAAAAAAAGGGACAAGAAAAAGGGGAAGAAGAAGGCTTCAAAGGCAACATGGAGTGATAGCTCCACCTCTTCATTCTCCTCCTTCTCCTCGAGCGACCAAGGTAAAAAATGCCTAATGGCAAATCATGAGGTATCATCTTCCGACTCTTCTTCCTCGTCTTCTAGTTCTTCAAATTCTTTCAATCATCTGTCTTATGAAGAACTCCAACACGTTAGAGACCAACTTGAAAATGGTTTTCACAAACTTTCTTCAAAATTTGTTGATTTAAAAAAGTCTTTCAAAAAACTCTCTTCCGAAAAAGAACAACTTCTCAAAGAGAAGGAAGAGTTGACCCTTAAAATCCAAAATTTTCCAAATGTTGATTCTATGGAATCAACCATCAAAGACCTAAGGGAGACCCTAGCTAAGTTCACTCAAGGGGAACAAAATTTAAACAATCTACTAGGTTCCCAACGAATATCTAGAACCACCCAAGGGCTTGGCTATTCCAAGCAAGCTTCCTCCTCCCATGCACCCACTATTTTTGTAAGGGGGAGCTCCGAATTTAAATTTTGCAATTATTGTAAGAAACCCGGGCACCTTATTTATGAGTGTAATTGAAAAAATGCCCGGTACGGCCAACCCAAATCTATTTTCTATTCCGATGAATTCTATAGGAGAAGACCCGCCATGAGGCAAGTGTGGATTGAAAAATCCCTTCTAGCGAGTCTCTCCGGGCCTAAAATCATCTCTTTTCAAAATCCGTCTCCCCGGTGATTTATTGTTTTTATTTAGGGGGAGTCAGGTTTGTTTAAGCTTTTTGTGAATTCAAAATTTTCCTTCAAAATTTTCATTCAAAATTTAAATTTCTCAATTCAAAATTTTCATTTCAAAATTTTCGATTCCAACTTTCAATTTCAACTCTTGGTATCAAATTTTCAATTCAAAATTCTCAATTCAAAATTTTCATTCAAAACTCTCAATTTCAAAAATTTCATTTGGTTTCAAATTTCAAAATTCAATTGGTTTTTGATTCAAAACTTTCAATTCAAACTGTTATTCAAATTTTCATTTCAATTTCAAAAATTTCAATTGATTTTCAAATCCCATCTCTTGTTTTTCAATTCCCTCAATCAAGTTTTATGCCCCATTCTATTTTGATAATCACAAAGGGGGAGAAATTTCTTGATTGATTGGGGGAGAATCCTTTTCATCATGCTTAGCATTTCCTTTCAATTTCAGTATTTTACTTTAATTGTTTTGGTGATTGTGATCATCAAAATAGGGGGAGATTGTTGTACATCTCGTTCCCCTCGTTGTTTGATTTTCATGATCACAATCACCTTCTTATTTATCTAATATTGTGTTTTAAGTGTTGTGGATGATAGGCAAGAGATTGCCAAAGGAATGGCCCAAGAAAGCATCTCAAGTGGACTGAAATTCAGTCCACCGGCCAACCGGTGTGATGGCACCGGCCAGCCGGTGGACCTGGCAGAGGCATTGCCCACTGCCAGGTTCCACCGGTCAGCCGGTGGCTCAGCCACCGGCCAGCCGGTGGCACCCAGACTGAACAGTGAGACCTACTGTCTCACCACCGGCCAGCCGGTGGCCTTCTCACCGGCCAGCCGGTGGCTCCTGGGCAGAAGCTCTTCTCAACAGCCAAGGCACCGGCCAGCCGGTGGACCTGTACCGGACAGCCGGTAGCCCAGTCAAACTAGCCGTTGGGTTTGACCAGTCAACCTTTTTTTGGCCTCCAACGGCTCCGAAGACTTCTCCAACGGCTCCGAAGCCCCCCAATGGGTTCCATGCCTATAAATAAAGGCTAAGGAAGCCCCGGACACTAACCGGAACTATTGTGAAGCCACCGGACACATTGTTGAACATTTGGCGAACCTCCGGCGCTCCACCTTCAAAGGAACCCCAAGTGCTCCAACCATTTTCCAATCCAAGGAGCACCTCAATAAGCTTGGGAGAGCACGCTACATCAACTCCATCATCCAATTGGCGCCCAAGTCTTCCTCCAATACGGTTTTTAGTGTTTTATTTATTTTGAGCTTTAATTTTGGGTTTGTGCCTACTAACCCCAAACTCTTTCTCATCCCCCTTTCTTTTGGGTTCTCACACCACCATTAAGGTGTGAAGAGGTTTCTTCAAGCCTTTCCTTTTAAAAGGCTTGTGTCTCCGGTGAGCTAGCCTTCACCCGTTAAAAAGGCTAGTGGGTTCTTGCTAAACCATCAAAAGCAAGTGGGTTCTTGCTAAACCACAAAAAGCAAGCCGTAATAGGTCCTAGTGCTACCTCAAAGCCTAGTGGGTTTCTTGCTAAAACCATTGAAAAGCAAGCGGTAGGAATCTCTCAACGGTTGAGTTGGGAGCGGAGACGTAGGCCGGGTTTTGGCCGAACTCCGTTATCAATTTCTTGTGTCTTGCCTCTTTTATTCTCCGCTGCATTCTTTACTTTGATTTTAATTTGTTAATCTTTTTTAAAAGGCAATTCACCCCCCTCTTGCCATCATTCCCGTTTTGTTCCGGACACTAACCGGAACTATTGTGAAGCCACCGGACACATTGTTGAACATTTGGCGAACCTCCGGCGCTCCACCTTCAAAGGAACCCCAAGTGCTCCAACCATTTTCCAATCCAAGGAGCACCTCAAGAAGCTTGGGAGAGCACGCTACATCAACTCCATCATCCAATTGGCGCCCAAGTCTTCCTCCAATACGGTTTTTAGTGTTTTCTTTATTTTGAGCTTTAATTTTGGGTTTGTGCCTACAAACCCCAAACTCTTTCTCATCCCCCTTTCTTTTGGGTTCTCACACCACCATTAAGGTGTGAAGAGGTTTCTTCAAGCCTTTCCTTTTAAAAGGCTTGTGTCTCCGGTGAGCTAGCCTTCACCCGTTAAAAAGGCTAGTGGGTTCTTGCTAAACCATCAAAAGCAAGTGGGTTCTTGATAAACCACAAAAAGCAAGCTGTAATAGGTCCTAGTGCTACATCAAAGCCTAGTGGGTTTCTTGCTAAAACCATTGAAAAGCAAGCGGTAGGAATCTCTCAACGGTTGAGTTAGGAGCGGAGACGTAGGCCGGGTTTTGGCCGAACTCCGTTATCAATTTCTTGTGTCTTGCCTCTTTTATTTTCCGCTGCATTCTTTACTTTGATTTTAATTTGTTAATCTTTTTTAAAAGGCAATTCACCCCCCCTCTTGCCATCATTCCCGTTTTGTTCCGACCCAACAAAAATGCTTAAGAATTGCCACCAAAACACCTTCTTAGTGAGGCTTTATGAATAGAGGAATGGAGGAGAACACTTCTTTGGTTCATGAGAATAAGAGGGAGAACAATAAGGGTGGTAAAAATACCATTTTAATGAAATTATGGGAAGCCACATGACTTTCCAAACCATACACTAACCATGCAGTTGGATTTGTCCATGGCCAATCCACTCGCACGGTTTTGGAACATAGTTAGACAAACCATGAGCTGATCATGAAAACCACTACTATCCAATATCCATTCCCCGCATGGACAGAACACATGATTTTATAAACCATGCACCAACTATGTTTTCAACATCACCTCCTTTCCACTGAAAGTTGCATGATTTTTCTAAAATCATGCACAGCTAGTGCACCATTCCTCAAACACTCCTCAACTTCACATGGTTTCCCCTTGGACCTTGAACTATTTTTTCTTAACCATAAAAACCAACCATGATCATTTAAAAATGAACTGAATTTTCCTATGCATCAAGTTGTCGCATTGTTTCTACTAAACTATGCACACCAAACTATGCACCCTTTCCAGAAAACTACAAAACTCCTGTAACTTAACCCGAAGCATATGAATCTTATATGGACACTCGAGCTACCTCCCAAGAATAATTAATCTTATAAAAATAACCTTTTTAGACACTCAAACTCTCAAAACCCCATTTAGATCTTTGTACAATATTTGACATGTCTGGTAATATAAATTGAAATTCCATCAGAAATTTTTGATCTGTTCTAACTTATGATCTTACATCCTCTCCACTACAATACTTCTAATCCTTGATATATCTCAGTAGTCATCCACCTACACAGCCAAACCAATACCGGTCACCAAATTTATCCAAAATCCTTATTCATCTTTTGATAACCCTAAACACTACCAAGTCACAACATTCGTCTTAAGGACCTCAACAAGACAAAAATCCTAGAAAACACATGTTTTCAAAACCAAAACACCATGATGGTGCTTAATAAAGATCATACGACAAAAAAATTGATAAAAAATTATCTTAGTAGTCATTGGTCTATGGTGGTTCCCACCATAAGCTTCAACTTATAGCCACAAACTTCTGATACTTAACACCCTTGCTACCAGGAAAGCCCAATGGAACTAAACTCATGTTACCACCAAACGACCGACATGGTTTTCAACTTTCCATTCCCCAAAAACCATGAGACACTAATCATCATCGACACCCATCCTCATCATTAAAAACTAATCAAAGAGGATGCTTATCTTCCATGTATGCATGAACTAAGACTATATCGACTTTTCATCAAAATCCCAACTGATACCAAAAACACACCTATCATTCTTGAAAAGACACACCCGACATAGCTTGAAGCCTTTTTCACCCACATTGTGCACTAATCCCAGTCAGACTATACTCATCCAAATCATGCTAAAATGACTAACTCTAACTGTCAGTCAATTTCTATCTCACCCGATCACTATTTCCTCACACTCAATGGAATTCCATAACCACCGAAACCTACCCATTGGATTCCAAAACCAAACTACTTTCCATAACAACCTCAATATTTAATTAAATGACTGACTTGATCATCCGTCATCACTAATCTCTAATTATATTCCTCCAGGTAATTTAAGCACTCACTACAATGATTCTTCACTGGCATCACAATGACACCACGACCGATCCATGTCCAGTTCCTCACATATGCGACCTTTATTAGTATGAGGGTCATATCTCTATGACTGATAAAACACTCCCCAACATAAGATTTTCAGTTTCATCACCCCACTCAAGAGACTCCAAGATCCATGGCCCCCATTCTATTCACATTTTATCTAGGAATTGGATGTCTCCATATCTCTCTCACTAGAGAAACAAAACAAAATATCCATTATCACCTATCCTTAGCATCCGAGGATGGTACCGACAATATTCACTGACATCCAAACACAAATCCCTCACCCATTGATGGATGATATTTCACTTCCCACCATATGGATCCACTTGAACTACTCCATGAGTGCCACCCCAAGGTGGATTTTCATCAACCTTAGAGAATCCTAAGTTAGCTAGGTATAGATTCATTTTCCTCTTAGCATAACTAGGATGATGTCGATATATTCAGAATGATCTTGTCTAAGATAAGAGTATTCTAAGATTTCATTGATGAATACCACTACAATTCATCTATTTTTCGATGTCACCTATAACTGCACGGACATAAAAAACCCATTCAAAGGCCCTAAACCTCCCTACCCACAAGCATATCATCACATTCACATCACCTCTCAGCCTAAACATTATTTCATACTCCACTCAAGAACCTCGAGCACACAATATTGTATGGTCTTATCAATACACAAAATGACATAGTGGGTCACCATTCGTTCATGCCTCCAAGATCCCAATGTCACATAACCATGACCCACACTCTTTTGTAACCCCACCACTAAACCAGATTACAACTATAATGAGTCAATCTTAACAATCCTGATCTCACCAGCTCTACCCACTAGCCATGCCTACACTGCATGCCTATCTCACCCATTGTATAGAACCCTTGGTGCTTTCTAAAATCAAAAATAAACCCTTGATCCAAAACCACCTGTTCAATCCATCAAATCCTGAGCATCGTTTTAAAATTTTCACTAAGACCATTTATTTTCTTTTTGCGTTCCTGAAGCACCAGTACTCCAACTACCTTTTCATCTTAAAGAATAAAAGAATATATATGTTCCCCTTATAAAAAACAAACTCACACACATGGTCACCTCTTGAAGTGAACTCACCCACATAAAAACACATTTACATGAGCACCTATCATGCTACTGACCCAACTCATAATCACTAATCACGACTTTCTCACATAACAATTACTTGATATAGGCACCTGATCGAATTTTCTCCTCTAGAAACTAACAATATAGCCAAACACTATCACTCAAGTGATCTTTTCAAAATTAGAGGCATCCTACATGCCAAAACACCAAACTCGAATACACCCTTTGTACACCATTTTAAGAGTTTGAAACATACATATGTTCCCCTAGAACCCTAAGTACCCTTAACATGGTCAACCAAAATCATGGGTCACCCCTGAATGCCACACAATATCAACTCTAAAAACTGGATTGATGTAAAAAAGGTCACAACTCACAAGGCACTGAATATGCACCCATCTCATCGTCACAGAACATCGACAAGTCAAAACACACTTCTCTAGGATATCATACCATAAAGGTGTCATAAAAACCAACTGACCAAAGCTAGGGTGCATGTCCTCTCTTAGAATCTGTACATCAGATCACTCTTTGGAGGACTTGTACATGCTATCAAACTCACACCAAAACAACCCACAAGGGTCAAAAAACAAAACACTAATACTACACTGACCCACTAGGGACACTACACCATCAACACATGAGGACCACACATTCACTCTCATCATATATAACATAACTGTAGGTCCACATAACCTTCCATTAGAATGAAATTCATACAATCACACATTAGAAGAACTCTAAAATGTGGATCCTACATGCCTATCATGATGTATGAGATACCTCTTGCCTCTGCTGGACAAGAGTCAAAAATAAACCACATGTATCTTTCCAACAATCCAAGAACCATAAATCCATCATAAGTCATCAAATCTAAAAAAAAAATCATTCCTCGAAGAGAAAATCATATAAAACCATAACCTAACAAATCTATAACATCAATCCCATCCCCTATTATCCTGGACTTCTTACTAGAATATGCATTCGCGACACCCTAGCCTAGTATCCATATAAATATCTAACACATTCATATATATTCAGTCTACTAAAAAACAAATAGTAAAATATAAAAATGAAAAATCATTTGATGCCACTTTTTAATGTCCCAGCCCAAATTCCATGAAAACTGGTTCCCCAATATAGGCCTTCACATCACCACAAGCACACGTACTCATAATCTAGAGGATGCTGACCAGTAGTGGGGATATATATCATAATTATGAGGAGACTATACCCCCATATCAGAGTCCACAATAAGAACTAAATAATAAAATATAATATACATCAGTGTAAGTGAAGAAAATAAATAAGCTGAAACATTCTATAATAAAATGAAATGAAATAGACCCGAATAACCATGTCATACATACAACCCACCACCCACTGGGCCCATTACATAACATACCAAAATAAAAGAAACTATAAAAAGGATCCACAAAATCATTGATCCAACCCATAAAATCATATGATACCACTTGATCCATCCTTCTTGACCAAACCATACTCAAAAAATGACTCATCCCAAACTCGTGCTTGTAATAAACATGTGAGAGATGCTTGATTACCCATGTGAAGTGAATGCCTCAGCAGGGTTTGGGTAAAACATTGTAAGCCGCCACCAATGGTTTCTAAGGAAAATACTATACAATATAATTGTGTATGAAGGTGTATGAATAAACTATAAAAAAAGAAGGTAAGTAAAAAAAGTTTTATCCTTTAATAGTATTTAAATTAATAACTTTTATTCTCTATTCCCAATATTACCCACTTTCATCAAACCTGATTCGGTCCAAGTCAGTTAACTAAGACATATATCATAGTGGTCAGTAGTTATAGAATAAGGAGCCTTATTCCAAGTATATAACCAACATCTGGTCTTCCATGTCCAACCATCCCAACAACTAGGTCACAAGTTGGAAAACATGAAGCATCAGTCCATGAATCCAGACGCGATTCATAACTCAAATTCTGACCATCCCAACCTTGATTTTGAATACCATATCCATACCCTTGGGTTTAGGGGAATCATTTCTTTCTCTAAATAACTGTGGTGCACCAGGGTTACTTGTGTATTAGTCTGGCCCAACCAAAATCGAGAATTAGAGCATCTGTCGAACAACCCAAAACCATTATTCATTGGTTGGAAAACACAATGTATATGTCCATGAATCAAACCAGGATTCAGAATGTCTTGTATGAACATCCCCAACCATTCCATTATAAATTAATACCATTTTTTTCTACATTACAATGTTCTATTACTTTCATTATATAAAACCAAATTCACATATAAATATTTTCATCCTTTACCCAAATACATATTCATTAAATGTTGTTCAAACAAATTATGATCCAATTCACCCCTTTTTACCATTTCCATTTCATTTATTAATCATAATACTTATCATGGATCCAATATATCATTAAATCAATAAAATACTCACATTAAACCCATCCCTTTTTAACATTCCACACAAACAAACACCCTTGTTAACACTTGTAAGACATCCCTTTAAAACATGGGTATTCTCATTTGAAAAATTTACACAAGTTCAATGACCATTATTTTCCATGAAATCCATTAAAAGAGTCACCAAAAAAATTTCACAGAAAGGTAACCACAAACCCATTTCAAATAAACAATTAAAAATGATTTAAAACCCCTATTCTTAAAATACTTGGAGGCCAACACTCAATTACAAAAAAAAAAATTTTAAAACATAGTTTACCTATGTTGAAAAGAAAAATAAAACCAAAATACAAAACACACTATTAACCATTCCAAAAAGGCATAATAGGATTTTACCAAAACTCAACACCAAAACATTCTATTTTTCAAAAGAGGTACACCAATTTGGTGGCTGTCGATTCTATCTCACAAAATCCAAAAAATCTAATGGGGTCTATGGAAGGTACTATCTATCATTCTAAATTCAAAAAAATTTTCTTGAATCAAGTGATAAAATAAACCAATTGTGGGATTAAGGTAAATATCAAATTCAAATGAAAAAATTAACAATATTATGGGTAAAAATCTTAGACCACCTACCTCATTAGTGATTTTTCTAAAACATTTCCAAACAACGGTGGCCTTTTCAAGGCCCATACATGTATTATACCAACTCATGAACATACAACTGATCTTATATCAATCATACAAGTCTCAAAATCACACAAAATAAAAAAAAAATAATTAACTTTTATAATTAATATTAATTAATTAAAAAAATTTAAACTTTTCATAGTGTCGAAAAACTCACCGGGTCATCATGACACACTAAAACTGAAGCCAACCACACACTGAAGACCTACAAAATAACCCCAAAAAATTAATGGACAAATCCCTAAGAGGTGATACCATATCATAAATTAATTAAATTAATTTATTTGAAAAAAATAATAAAATTCATCATGAACACATAACTTAACGAAATTTCACACAATGATGTGAAAAATCCATCTTGGGATCTCTTCTGCCCAAGATGATGAAAATCCTGATGAGAAACAGAAAATTCCACCATTCTCTAGTTTAATCATCAAAAAAAACTAAACCATAGAAATAAAAAAATTATAGATGTGGAATAGGAATAAGAAAGGAAGCCACTAGATATTGGACCTTACTTTAAAATACTAAAGAATCCCCACCAAAACACATCCTTAATGAGGTTTGACAAAAGGGTGAAGGGAGGAAAAACCTCCTATGGTTCATGTGTGTCAGAGAGAGAGAGATAAATGGCAGTGGTGACTTAAAATTTTGAAGGGTAAAATGGTAAAATAATATTTTAATTAAATTCTTGGAATTTGGATGGTTTGGATGCATATTTTTAAAAATCATGCATCAACTATGCGGTTGGCTCTGTCCAAGGCCAATCCACTCATAGGGTTCAGACACATGGTTGGAAAAATCAAGTGAAAATCATGAACACCCCTATTTCCCAACACCCATGCCCCTAAAAGTTAGGCCACAAGGATTGAAAAAATATGAACTAAACATGCTATTAGAACTTCCCCCCTTCAACAAAAAGGCACATGGTTTGTCTGAAACCGTATGTAGCCCATGCACCATACCTCAACAACTCCACAACCTCACAGGTTTTACCCTTATTACTCTCATGGTTTTTACTTAACTATGATGTAACCATGAAACCCAACCATTTACATTTCAAAATAAACTAAAAAACTCTTGAGCATTAAGGTGTCACAAGGTTACTCCTAAATCATGCACCCGAAACCATGCACCCTTTCTAGAAAACTCCAAAACTCATATAACATAACCCAAAGACTCCAAATCTCATCCAAATACTATATATACCTCATAATAATAATTAATATTCTAAAAAAATACTTTTAATAATATCTAACTCTCAGAACCCCATTTCAAGTCCTTGTTCAAGATTAGATCCATTTGGTAATGAAAATTTAAATTACATCATAAATTTTTGATTCATTTGGACACGAGATATTAAAATTATTATATAATATATATAATATATATTTATTTAAAATACATTTTTTTTCATCCTTGTAAATATTAATAAATAATGAATCCCATCGCTTTGTGGAGGTGGTATTCCACACGAATGCACAAGCGATGTTATCACCTTTCAACCGATTGGAAGGGTTGAAATTATATAAGATATTATAATTACAGAATAATTTTTTTTTCATAAATATCATGTATAAATATTAAACCCATCATAATATCCATCTATGAAATATGGTGATGGAATATTAATTTCATCGCTATGTGGATGCATTAATCCATACATTCAAACAAGTGATACTTTCACATACCATTTGGAGAAATAGAGGATGGATGTTGTTTGTTACATAATCATAATAAAATTTTGGTATATTGAATATAACAAATTTATTGTTTTATAATGACTTATATATATTTAGATGAGATATAAGAAGAAATAAATTGAAATAGGTTGGATTAGAGGATTATATCTTCTTCAGTAGGCTTCATTTAGTTCCTTTCTAAAGGACCATTTTAATGGTCTATTAAGAATAAAAGAACCGATACATCATGTCTAGGGAAGTATATAAGATAATGGGATAGAGTATTATTTATATAGATGGATCATAGTGGTGTAATGAAGTTAAAGGTGGGGTGTCCTTTTATAAGTGGGAGAGAGGACACACTGAGTTTCTTTAAAAAAAATATATAATAAAACCATTATAAAGATAAATACATCCAAATTTCCAAATATTAAAATTTGGGATAGTGTGAGGTCTAAATATATCAATAAAATTTGATTTAGATACTTTTTATTTGAAAAATGACCCCTTATCTCTCGGTTTAATCCCCTGTTAAACCCATTTTAACCTTAATCGCAACGATAAATTTTTACGGTTTTTACTATTTATTAAGAGAAAAAAGTATCTACATTAAAAAATTTGGATGTGATGATTAAAATTATGGAGTATATATTATTATATTAAATTCATAGAATCTATATAATTTAATTTAAAATTAAACCTGTAAACATGATGAAAATTTGTTTTCCATAATTTTTTTACTCAAGTATAAACATGTTTTTATACCATAATCCAATATTAAATTAATAATAAATACATTAATTGGAATATTAATATTATAAATTAACTATATTTATTTTTTAAATGATTTTAATGAAAAAATAAAATTTTTAAATGCTTAATATAAATGACAATTTTAAAACAAAATCCATATTATTCACTTTTCATAAAAAATAAATAGTTTTAGAAAATTATAAAACATTAACTCAAAGATAATTTTTAACATGTTGATTTAAAAAATAAATTTCTTTTTGTTAAATAACTTTCTTAAAATTGGAAAAAATTAACTATTTTATTTGATTACATAAAGTAATTAAATTCATTTTTGAGGAAAAATGTATTTTTGAATCATATAAAAACATTACAAAAAATTTATAAAAAATTTATAAAAATATTTAAATTAACTAAAATATTTATACATAATTTGGAAAATGTGGTTATTCCTATTTCTTCATCCAATTTAGTAGATAATTTACAATGGTTTACAATATTATGGTTCATTTAGACTCAGGATTATGTTTATCACAAGATATTAAGGAAATTAAATTATTTGAAGAGAAATATATCAACAAATATTAAAGTGTTACATATAATGTATTTCATTTGGGTGAAAACGTTTTGGTATCATTTTATTTTATTTTTGGAGTTATTTTATGATATACCATTTGATAATGTCATAATACACATTTTTATTTATATAGATTATTTTATGATGTGATTATTGTTTTTCAAGTGGGAAAAATGTATAGATTATAATATAAGTGGGATCTATATATCTCTCAAATTAATTTTTTAAAGGATTATATATTATGAGATAAAAATCTTATATGAATTGGTTATCGAGTATCTATATTCCCAAATAGTTTCAATGATGTCATTTATCTCTACTCATAATTTTATGTGTGAAAAGGTTTAAGGATATCCTCGTTAAAAAAGATAATAAATATTATTTTTATGATTATTACAATTTCCATCCTATGATACATGTACCATGTTATATGCTTCATGTTTTATTTTTTCATGCCATGGTAAAATTATTATTATTTCAGAAGATATGTCTATTTTTCAAGATTATATATAATTTTTTTATTTATGTTATTTTAAATTAGATATTTTTATTTATTCACACTTTTCCACATGTTCATGATCTTATCATTATGGCCTTTGATATTAATACCTTACCAAGAATTTGATTTCACACCTTCTTATGTTTCCCATTTCATAGTATTTGAAGATGATTATGTCTCATGCAATGTATATAAAGGGGTTTAGTTTATGGAGAAAATTTAACAACATGTAAAATGTGTTTTTTGTGTTTCAAGTCTCCATGACTGTAAGCATTTAGGTCCTTGGGTTCTGAGGGTATTTGTGATATATATTGATTAAACCATGGTACCAATGAATTATTTATATATGTTTATACTGGATCATTTTAGTTGTTATCATAACACGATTTAGTTATTTTTGGGTATTCATTTAGTTACTTTTAGGATTAATTTTAGTGTACCTTAGTAAAAACCCTATAGATGAGTCTATGTATAGGATGATATCATGAAATATTGGTAAAGTCACGAGTATATATTTTTCCAAGAAATATATCTTTGTCTGGATGCTTTAATGTGGATGTATCTATAGAATAATGCACCTAGGTGTAATCTCCTTGAAAAGGGTTGGATGAAAATTGAATCAATCATCACATTGATGCACTATGAGTGGGTGAAATACTATACAACTAGATAGAAATTCTCAGGGGATATTACCAAGTTGATCATATTCAATTTCTGAACTACTATGAAGGATTTATATCCGAGTTTCTTTGGGGGATTGAGTAGAGAAGTAAATGATAACCCAACTTAAAGTAACCTAGGTAAAACTAAGATTAATCTAGGATGATTGATTGGAACTATAATACAACATGATAATAGAAAAGAACAATATGTTTTAAGGTTGAATTCCTTTTTGGTTATGATAATTTCCCTCTATTTCTAACGTTCCATCACTCTTTTCAACACTATAGGTTTTAGAAATGGATGGAAGTAGAAGGAACCATGGGTGGAAGGGAGAGTTCATAGATTACATCAATGATAAACCCATTAGAATGATATAAGGAGTGAGAAACTTTGTGATTATATAATACCAACTATCAAAGAATATGATTAAAAATGTGAACATAGTAGAAGACACAAACATACCAAATAAGATAATGATCGAGTCTCATGAATGATCAAGTAATGAATATACTGAAAGAAATAATTTTCAATTTATTAAATGTAAAATATGTAGAAAGAAACACTATGAGAGTTGTGTTAAGGGTACTAGAAGCTAATTTACTTGTGAAAGAGGGGGTCGGCAAGCATCGAACTCTGATAGCAAAATTAGGAGGTCAGTTATAATAAATGGAGTAGAAAGGATTAGTCCAAAATAAAGACTAATAGTATGATGCCTTAAATGTGGAAGACATGGAAATTCTCCCAATCAACCAAATAATCCCATGTTTGATATGGGTGGTAGGCATGAAAAAAACCACAACCAAGGGAACAAGGTAGAGTCTATTCAATGACAACCAATAAGATGGATTTTGATAACTAAATCAACTACATAAAAATTGTGAATATATGATCTTTATTCTATACACTCTCATACTACTAGATCCTTCTCTATGTATAAAAACCTGAATTTTTGTTTATCAAATAAAATATATAGTTTTATGATGGTTATATTTTAAAATTTATGTTTATAAAAATATAAATCTTTTATGGATCTTTTATGTGTATTTGACATTATTCTAGCAAGGGTTCATTTGTTTCAATATAGAATTCATAATCACTGATCATGATAAGATTACCCAAAACATACACAGGATCGAAATAAATGGATAGGTATGGAGAAAAACCGAGTATTCTCCACTAAGAGATTTATACATCACTCAAATTGTAGATGAAAATAAAAAATTGTCTTCACCATCATCCATCAATTCACTGCTGATGCATGCAAGCCTTGATATTTCTATATAGGTTGAAAGGACCATGAAAATGATGTATATAACATATATAAATTTTCCACTACCACTAGAAAAACATGATGCTATGGTTATGTAAAAAATTTGGATGGAACCTAGTCACCTCAGGGATGAGAGCAGTTTTATAGTCATGTTCTATAACATAGAGCACTTGAGCCCGTACAACATGTGTAAGAAATAGTTTGGGTCTTGGAAATCCATGTTTGGAAACATGAATATCCACTCATAAAAAACATAATGGAGCATACTTCACCCACCATCCTTTAGTTAATAGGGTTTCATGGAGTGAGAAATAGAATGAATGGTGAAACAAGATGGTGAGGATATGGGTGGTTGTCTATTGCAATTTTAAAAGTAATGAGGCATATGATAAAGAGGGTGCATGATGGTGTGATGGGGGAAGATACTAAAGAAATGGGTGGGAAGGGTTTTAAGGATGATCTCAATGAGCCTTATGTTGACAAGGGAGATTGTTCATTGATATAATTGTTAGACATCAACTTTCCACAAACACAACCAAGTTGAAGAAACATGGGGGATAAGAGATAGGTGAGTTTAGTGTAGTTATTATAATAATAAGGAATTTCATTTCATAACTTAAACCAATTTTTTAAAATCCATCAATGTAGGTCTTATTTATGAACAAAAACATAAACAAAATATGTCTTACCACAAAACCATGAAAGGTATCTAACACTAATTGTTATGAAGAAACTAAATATTAGGATTATTCTAATTATAAGTGAATAGTTGTGATTGATACTTCTTTGAAAAATTATGTCTTTATTTATCTTTTAAATAACCTTAGCTAACATCATTTTTAAATAATAATTTAAAACAACAAGGAAACAATTTATTTATGGTAGGGCTAATGTAAAAACCCAATATTTCAATGAAAATTTCTATATAAATATATAATATATTAAATTTAATAATTTACGCACTGTACCAGATTAAGAAGAAAATGAAAAAAATCTTGATATTTTTTAATACTAAATATGACCCTAAAAATATAGTTATTAAATTTTCCAGTATAAATGGAAGAAAACATATCAAAAATCTATAACTAAAGTCATATGAAATTGAATTTTAAATCTAAATTCTTAAATATCATTTCCTTTTTACTGATCTTGAAAGGGAGGTAGCATCGTTAGGGTTTTCCATGGACTAAAACATGACCAAAATTGAGCAATTTTGGCTTGAGAAAAGCCATTTTAAAAATGAACTCATATCGGTTTTCTTGATGAATATATTAAAAAATTTACCTTTATCAATACAATATATATTTCTTGATAATAAATATGTATACATTCATATTTTACTTAAAAATACATTTTTCTAAAAGAAATAACGCCATTCCAATTTATATTATAAAATATTTCTATAAATTTTATAATGGGAATCCAATAAAATGAAATTAATTTTTTAATTTAGAATATCAAAATTTACTATGTATAAACTTTTGTTCTTGAATAGACTGATTGTTAGTTGAAAAAAATATTTGTTTGTGAAAATTATAATTTTTACGAGTTTATAATTATGTAAGTGTATAATAAAAGTTTAAAAAACATTTTATTTTATAAAAAATTTATTTAAAGACTAAAATTATTCCTTTTAAAATATTCTTTGAAATTATAAATATGATTCTGAATATTTTGTGGGCTAAATGAACATATTTCATTAATATAAAACCACTTTCGGTATTTTATTTATATAGTGAATTTTCATTGTGAGATTAGGTTTTCACTTACCTTTAAATACTAATAACTATAATTTGATTTAAAATAATTCAATTCATGTCATTGAATTAGTAATAATATAATTTTTTGTTATATATAATTTTAATTCGGGAAAACAAAGATTTTATAAAAAATAATTTTACATGATTGACTATGCTTATTTAAAAATTAAATTTTAATGTATTTATAAATTTAATATGGTAAAATGATTTTAAATATTGATATTTTTTTCAAATTTGTTAATAATTTAAATTTTAATTTGATTCATTAAAATTAATTACTAAGGATAAAAAATGGTTACCCAAATAAAAAGTAAAAATGGTAAATAGTGTGTTACTAAAGGGAAAGGGAAAAACATGTTAGAAACATGTTTTAATATAAGTATGTAAGGTTTGATTCATCCAATAACAATATTTCCCTACAATGTTTTCCAATTTTTGGTCATTGACTCTTCAATATTAACTCTACATTATGGAAAATATCACAGCTACTTCCAGAACCACCCTTCTAATCACTTACAAAAAGTCAACACATTATACACTTCAAGACTCACCTTACCTTATAATTTCTTTTTTAAACTATACCAATTTATTACTCCTATAACCATATCAAAAATCCATAATCTTATAGGCATCATTATATTTTTTAAGGTCTTCATCTCCCAAGAGTTTTCTAAGAGAAAACTCAAGCTTCTAACATGAGTATTACATTCCATTAGTATTTAATTTATTCCAATCCTTCCTAAATATACTATAAAAATTTTAAAATAAGGAAATTAGTATCATTGGTATGATATAATATCACTAAATCAATTAAATTATAACTATTTACTTATTTCCATCATCATATAAAAATAATAGAATGTTAACTGAGGGTTGTACGGACTCCCACCTTCACGATGTAACATTTTATGTTTTTCATCTTGTATTATTTTATTTTTGAAAACCAATTTAATAAATAATCACCAACTTAAAAAAATATCACTATTTTCATTTTATAATAAAATTGTACACTTCCATAACTATACTCACCCTTTAGGATATAATTTGATTCTATTTCGGTTGGTTTGACCAACTACTTGAATAAATGATATAAACCTCAAACATGGATGACTATATGAAATTAAATTATACTATTATTATATGTTAAAAAATTATAATATATTTTTTTGTTCTATAAGGGATATATTTTATATATAAATTTTTATTAATATATCATCATCGATCGCTAAAATTACCAAAATAAACAAACACTGATTCAATTCTCACTCAAACATAAGTAAAATGTTAATAAATAAATAGAATATGATAATAAATATATAGTTTAAAAAAAATATAGAAGAATTATGTTATTGATATGTAATCTAATATAATTAATTTGATTAATCATAAAGTTAGGCGCATGCACTGAATAAATCTAGATAAAATTAAGGGCTTCATCTCAAATTTCCTACTTTGAGACACATTTTCATTTATGATCAAAATTTAATTTAAATTGAATATTTAATACATATTTGATATATAATAACATGAAATATAATTATTCATTGTATTTAAACTTAAACTTATATCTCACACACTCTCTCTATTATAATGGGATTTTTTATAATGTTTCTTAAGTTGTATGGGTTTTTTTTCTCAATCTCTCTCATTGAGACATGTTTTAATGTTAAGAACCCATTTCTTATTCTTATGGTGTATATAATACCCAAGAAATTATTTTGTAATACTCTATGATTTCACTCATGTATTTACTAATACTTATTACTTTCAAGTATCCAATTACACTTGATTAAAAATTTAATAAATTCATAAGGGTTTTGATAACTCAATTACCTTTCATTGAGTAAAATTACTATTAATTAAATCTTATCATTAAAATTTGTTAATTATAATCCTTATTATGATATTATAATATAATTGAAACCTAGTTTCTAGGGAATTATTCTTGATTTACATTTCTCCATCTATGATGATTTTATTTATAATGTGTGACATTACAAAGAAAAATTATCTTATTTTCTAATGAACCATTCTTTTCCATGTCAATAATTTCTAGTTTCACCAAATGTTTCCTTATTATTTTGATTTATATTATGTTTTATCACCTATGAAAAACAAATTTACATTTAAAATTTTTAAAATAATGGTTTATCAACTCTTTACATGATTTGGTTTTTAACATAAGTATTATATTTTATAAAAAATTTATTTATTTCATTAAATAATATTTCATTTTCTATCCCACATTTTCTTGTACAAGAAAATTATTATTTAAAGAATATATATTTACAAAAATAATGTTTTAATTTATCTTTTATTCTTTATTGAAAATATTTTGGAACATATTTTAAACTTTATTTCACAAAAATAATTACAAGGGTTTTAAAGAAATAATTATTTAAAAGGTTTGCTCCATATTTCTTCTATATCTCTAAAGGATTTACATCCAATGGTGTTTATTTTCATGATTCAACATCTTTTTTCACTTATATTGTATTCAATTTTTGTAATTTTTTTGATATCATCTTATTTAATTTTTAGGCTATTTTATGGGAAAACATTTGATAAAGTCTTAAATGTAACACCCCAATATTTCATAATACGTTATCTCTTCAAATAAATTCAATAACTTACATTACACACAATATCGAGTTCGAGCGCACCAAGACTTACCAAACTAGCCATTCAAAGGGTTTATGAATAATATTAACTGAATTTCGAATTATATATACTCCATATAATTTTATAATCCATATTATGTGTTTCTTAGACATACTATAAGGCCAAATTCATTTTTTCAGATAAAAGAAATTTTTTAAAAAAATTCTATTATACTGCCCTTTAATGGAAAACCTTTTTTAAAAACAATATTTGAAACTTTTATATATTACATTAAATTAAATTAAATTATTCTTTAGAAAATGGGTAATAAAAAATTTAGTTTCGATAAATTTTGGTACTTTTTTAAAAACTTTCATATTTTGATGAATAACGAAAGATACTAAATGTTTTTTTAAAAAATTTTTAATTGAAATAATTTATAGTGTTAAAATATAAATTTTAGTGGTTTTAAAGTATAATTAGATTATATTTTTTTCATTTAATTTAATTTATGTTATTGTATGTAATTTCATATTTAAACTGTACTTAAACAAGTGTCAAACTTTTGATAGTTATTATTTCTTAAAAAATGTCTTTGGTTTTGACAACATGAATTAATTTTAAATTAATTTCTTAAAGTTCTATATTTTTAATTTGGAAAAATTGATTCCATATTTTTAACTGTGAGGTCAAAATTGTGTAAATATTTAACTTTTAATTTTAGACATTATGAATATTTACTTCAGTAAATATTTTATTTACCATGGTTAAAGGGTAAATCTAATAAATAAGGATTAGCAAATATTTTTATAATAATATTAAATTAACCTAACATGTGTCCCATTCCTATTGGTTGATACATGTCCAATCGTGGGAATCCTTGGGTCGATTTTGGGACCCCATGGATCCACTTGAGGGTGACAATGACACTTTATATTAATAAATATAAAGTGAAGACAAAAATAACATAAACATATATCTTTTAGTAAAATAATTTTTACAAGGGGTTATATATGTTATATTTTCAAATATAAATATTTAATTGAAAGGTAAAAATGTATAATAAATCATGATATTTGTTTTTAATTTTTAGATAGGAAATAAATAAAATTATTTATAACACAATAATGATGCATTGTTTACCACATTAAAGAATGATTTAAATAAATGAGATTATAAAAATTAAAACAATATCTAAAACCTATAAAATTATTATTGGATGATTTTATTTCGAACATGAGTCATATTATATTCTAATTTAATGAGTTTTGGGACTTTATAAACCCAAAATCTTTATATAATAAAATAATATTTTCAAACATTCTTATAGAGCCCCTCCTCTCGCTTATACAAATACGTCACCTCTAACCCATTTATCACACATATCAAGCCCCTTAGATCATCCAAACTCTACCAAATTAATCTCATTACATCCCTCTCTTCCTCTTATAAGCCTTAACTTAGGCGAAATTCACTTCAAAGAAGTCTTTTGGTTCAAATCAAAGGGAGTTACCTGATTTAAAGGTAATATCTCCTCTTAAGTTATTTTCTTTTATTTTATTTCTCAAGCCCCATAATCTCAATTTATTACTTTATTTTATAATGAAACGTATATAATAAATATATTATGTTGTTTTTATGAGAATTATTTGAACTACACATAAACATGACTCCATATAATGGGAATAAAACATAATGTTTCTATGGACGGAGAACTACTGCCTCACTAAATGATGATTGTTCAATCTTCTACTACCACATCTTATGGTGGCCATTAGGATAGAACTGTAATTATATATGATATTTATGATATTTATTTTATCTATAATATTTTGTAATTATCTTTTATATCATACCTTTATTCTTTTTTTGGGGTATATATACGACAATTTCATTTGAGGAAGTGCGGACTACCGCCCCCTCAAACTGATATGACTCATTCATTCCATACATAGAACGTATAAAGGACGGTGTTAATGAAATTACGTAACATATATAAAATATTATATTATAATGGAATAATAATATACCTCTTTATCATTTGGTCTTCATTCCTTTTAATATAAAAAAATGAAATAGAAGTAGCATTCATGCCTACGTACAGATTACCATATCCACAAACGCGATGAGATTCATTCCCTATAATGACCATTAAAGAATAATTTTAGTTTGATTATTTAAAAAAATATTTAACAACATTATATCATTCTATATATGAATCAAATACATCCTATCCATAACAAACATGTCTTACGTAACAAAACATATAAAGGAAAATAAATTAGTTAACGCCCTAATCAATAATACTACAAAAATATTTTTAACAAAGATATAATAGAAGATCATATATGAAATAATAATTATATATTTTTTCCTTTTATAATTTATTAAAAATTATTTAATAATTATACAGGAGGTTAACATACTCTCGAACAAGGAAAAGTTCAAGTTAAGGGTTAATTTCACAATCTCTTTATTATCCGAGGTTGTTTTTACATAAGTGTCTACTGACGCCTCTTTATCATCCACATCCAAGATTCCTAAAAATGTATTTCAAAACATTTTAAATATTTACTATAATATGGGTAAAAGTCATTTACACCCTTGTTTTTTTATAAAATGGTTTTAAAGTAATATTTCCATTGTTTTCCAAACAAAGTACTTTATGACCTTTTCAACAAATTAAGGTAAGAATGTTTTTTTACTTATACAGTGGGTGTGATTATTCTCTGCCGTTATAACACCTTTGATGATTACCTTACAAGATTATAATAATATTTTGAAAATAAATGTTTTCTTTTATAATTACATGACTTTTAAATGATTTCTAAATAGAAAGAGATATTTCTCTCAATCAGTTTTGATTTAATCTATGTCAACATCCTTTAATGGATTTCATACTTGTTTGAAGTTGATTTATTATGATACAAATATTCAATATTGTATTGAAGGTTTTGAGATATGTTTGACTATGTATGTGTTATTTTTATACTATTCATGGTTTATGGTAATTGTATTAACATTTCTTATGCTATTTTTAATACGAAGGTTTATGTTATGTTTCAACCTTTTCATACGAGGAATGCATTGGACTTAGTTCGTGACAGGTGGAGCCCACAATAGCTCCTCGATGTAATGGTAGGTCTCATGAGATAAACTAGTGTATTAGAATATGGTCTTGACAAAATCTGATTTGTAGTCTTGGCACGAGGCCTTGACTATTTTGTTATGATGTTCGACATTATGCATTCCATAATTATGTAATTTGTTATTAATATTACATGTGATTATTTGAATAGTAGAATATCTATGTGAATAAGTAAGTGAGATTATTTAATTTATCTTTTATATATTATGTTGAAGTTTAAGTTTAAAATTTTTTTGTTTTAGTTTTATAAATTACCTTAAATGTTTCTGTTTTTTATGAAAGTTCCCGAAATATTTTTATCCTTACTGAGAATCTGAGCTCACCCCTTTCTAGATTTTATTTTTCCCAGGATGAGAAGTAGTATATTATGACTAACCTGTAGGGATAGTCTAAGGGATATAAATGTTTTCAATGTAGACAATGTTGTTGTTGTTTCTCATTTTATAATGTAATATAACATTCTTGTATGTGATCTATTTTCCATGATGGCTAAACTGATCAGTCCTTCAGGACTTGATTCCTTATAATCATGCCAACACTACTGGAAAAAAGGCCTATACCCACAGTTTTGGGAACCGTGGGCTGGAACGCCGTCGGTATAGGTCCCCAGCCTATACCCACGGTTTTCCAAAACCGTGGGTATAGGTGTTCTGCCACCATGTCAACAAAACATTCCCAATTTCCACGGTGTCAATGGCTTTTACCCACGGTTTCAAAACCGTGGGTATAGATCCTAAAATAAAGCTGCAGGCGGGTTTCGATCCCACGACCTCTTCGCTGCAAAGTCCCGCGTCTACCACTACCCTACTATCAATTATGTGTATATATATATATATTTAGTTAAATATAGTTATATAAACCGTGGGTATAGAGGGAAGAACCGTAGGTATAGGACTCCCGCAAAAAAAAAACTTTCCCGTGGAAAATTTTTTTTTCCTGCGCACACATGGGAAACCTATACCCACGGTTTTTCAAAACCGTGGGTATAGGTTTTTTATCCTATACCTATCCCCACGGTTCTCCTCAAAACCGTGGGGATAGGTACCCCTATACCCACGGTTCTTGAAAACCGTGGGTATAGGTCAATTTTCAAGACCTATCCCCACAGTTTTGGAAAACCGTGGGGATAGACCCCCCTATGCCCACGGTTTTTGAAAACCGTGGGTACAGGTCTTGAAAATTGACCTATACCCACGGTTTTCCAAAACCGTGGGTATAGGGGGTACCTATCCCCACGGTTTTGAGGAAAACCGTGGGGATAGGTCCATTTTCCAGTAGTGCAACGTATTTAAATAATGCACCGACTCTAGGTAACTGGGTTCGGGGTGTCGTAGTTGGTATCAGAGAAAGTTTTTAAATAACCTTGGAAACTAGATTTAGAAAAACCCGGATTAGAGAACATTACCCTAAGATAGACTTTAATGATTAGTATAGAATAACATCCTATCATCATGGAAATGTAGATATTTTGTGAATTTTCCTAGTAATACAGCCTTATCTAGATACGAGCAGGTAGAGGCTGCTCTGGCATAGATGTATCTAGGAGTAAAAACTCCAACAAGGAGTTTCGGGATTGACCTAGGGTATCCTAGTACATGAAAACAGGCCTTGCTGCACTCTTGGTTATGACACTCCCGGGGGATATGCTTAGGATAATTCACATTTTCTTTACAATCCATTATGAATGATTTATGAGTAAATACTTCCTCAACGAAATTTTTTTTGTGATTATATATTATATTCCTAATCTTTTCAATTTACATTAGGTATTTTACAAGTTAGGAATTATGAATTGTGATTCATAAAACTAACCTAGTGTATGCCATTGTTTAGAAATGGTTCCCAGTAGATGGAATGAGAACCATAGCAAAACGCATGATCCAAAGAGTAATAAGGATCATATATTTCATGGTAAAAGTCAACATTTAGAAAGGAAATAGTCTCTCATTTATTTTCATCATATGAAGAAATGGAATCATGTGTCAATAATATAAGTAAATAATTTTCTATGTCATATGGCTTTGAAGGGAAGCCAGAGAGGAAAAGGATGGTAAAGAGAAAGAAGGATAAAGGGAATAAGGGAAAGAAGGATTTTACTATATGGGATAACTATGGAAAAAAATAACCTTGGTAAATGCTTAAAGGGAACATGAGTTTGTTTTAAGTGTGGAAAAAAGGGCACCAAGTACGTGATTGCAAGGGTAAGAAAATGGTTTCAAATATACAATGCTTCTTCTGCAAGGAGTTGGGACACTATGAAAATCAATGTACCAATCATCAGAGTATACCATAAATGATGTTTTTGGATAATACAATATTTATGATATTACCAAAGATGAAGAGTAATGACTTGTTTTCTTATTTTGATACAAAAGAATTATGTCATTTGAGTGTTGTATCAATGATGTGATAATTATAATAATTATGGAGTATATAAAGATTTTACTACAGTAATATTTCATCAAGGATTTAAGATTGTGTGGTGCCAAGAAAAGTGACTCAATAACAAGTTAAATGTTTTTTGGAAAATACATGGTTGAAGGTAAGATAAACTTTAATATGGTCCTGATACTCTGGTATTTATTTAGGAATAAGAGATGATTGATTTAGATAAATTATATTGAATATTATTGATACATTGGAACTAATTAACGGTTTTTTATTCCATCATTGTTGGTGATTACAATATTTTTGGATTTTATGAGTATATCCAGTATTATATGATTCATAGAAGAAATAATTAAGTACATACCTATTCAAATATGGTTTTTTGGAAATTAATTTTATTACCACATTTTAAGAGAATACATGATGAAGGTATTCACATGTATATTATGTGGCTTTCCTTATAAATTTTGGACTGTGAGTTCGGACTGAAGTATTGTAGATAAGTCTAAAGTTTTAATAGATTATGTTTGATATTGGATACTATTGTTAAGTTTAAATCATTTATTTAAATTATTTTTGGATTGTCTTAAAAAGGAAAACATGGAGGTCAGGTGATAACCAGTCACATCCGGCAAGGCAGCCAGACTTGAACCCGCAACTGAAGGGCAGAAAGGGTAAAGACCTAACACTGGATCATGAGATGTCCTTGTTTGTATAATGTAGTTTTTTTAAATATTCTGAAAAATGAATTATAAATTATTTATTTTTTGAACCCTGTACGATTAAGATAAATATAATATTTTTGAATTCTATTATCTTTTGGAGTGAAAGATGAGTTTGTGGTTAGAATTAGTTAAAGAATTAAACTCTACTTGTCAAGTATACTTTTTACCATTGTTCTATGAATAAATTAATTATTAAACGTTAGGGAAGGGATCTTAAAACCAAATTTTTTTAATCCTAATTCCTTATGTTTTTTTGAACCAATGATATTTTAAATCATCATAGATAGATGGATTTGAGGCCCTCAATTTTACCTTTATTTGGGATTAATGACCTCAATAACTCCCTATAAATAGTTACATTTTCCCTCCAATTATGTGTCTCTAATTGACACCAATTTTCTCCTAATCGAGATCATAATTTGGTGGTAACTTTTTCATTTCTCTTTCCCCCTTATTATAACTAAATTTCATTAACCCAATTTCTGATATGGGTTTTCCACAAAGGTATTTTTCTAATTTAACCATTTATTTTCAAACAAAAATTTCAAATTGCGAGGGTGAAATTTATTAATGGAGGGGAGAATAAAACACCCTAATTTTTCATAGTATGTTATCTTTTCAAAGAAATTCAATAACTTTCATTACACGTAATACTGAGATCGAGTGCACCCCGACTTACCAAACTAACCTTTCAAAATGCATTTATGAAATGTATTAAATAAATTTTAAATTTTATATACTCCATATAATTTTGAATCCATACTATGTGTTTCTTAAACATAATATAAAAACAAATTCATTTTTTTCAAATAAAAGAAGTATTTTTCAAAAAAATGCAATTTTACCGCTTTTTAATGTCGAACCTTTTTTAAAACCAATATTTGAAACTTTTATATATTAAATTTAATGAAATTAAATTATTCTTTTAAATATGGATATAAAAATTTAGTTTGGATAAATTTTGGTACTTTTTTGATAACTTTCATATTTTGATGAATAGTGAAAAATACTAAATTTTAATTAAAAACTACTTTTTAATCAAAATAATTTACAGTGATAAATTATAGATTTTAGGGTTTTTAAAGTATAATTAGTTTATATTTTTATAATTTAATATAATTCAGTTCATTGTATGTAATTTCACATTTAAACGGAACATAAACATGTGTCAATCTTTTGATAGTTATTATTTCTTAAAAACACACTTTTTATTTTGACAACGAGAATTAATTTTAAATAAATTTCTACCACTTATGGGTTTTGAATTTAGAAAAATGGATTCCATATTTGGAATCAGGATGTCCAAATTGTTTAAATAGGTAACTTTCATTTTTATATTATATGAATATTTACTTCAGTAAATATTTTATTTACCATGGTTAAAGGGTAAATCTGGTGTATAAGGGTAAAAAAATATTATTATAATAATATTAAATTATCCTAAAATGTCTTATATTCCTATTTTCAGATACAGTTCCGACCATGGGAATCCATGGGCCGATTTTGGGACCCCATAGAGCCACTTGTAAGTGATAATGACACTTTATATTAACTAATTTAAAGTAAAGACAAAAATGACATAAAAATATATCTTTTAGTAAAATAATTTTTAAAATAGTTCATATAAGTTATATTTTAGACTATAAATATTCATTTGAAATCTAAAAATATTTCCTACATCATGGTTTTTTTATAATTTTTAGACATAAAATAAATAAAATTATTTATGACACAATAATGATGCAGCGTTTACCTAATTAAAGAATTATTTAAATAAATGATATTATAAAAATTAAAACAATATCCAAAACCTATCCAATTCTTATTGGATGATTTTATTTCGAATATGAGTCATCTATTCTTCAACTTTAATGAGTTTTGGACCTTTAAAAACCGAAAATCATTATATAATAAAATAATATTTTCAAACTTTCTGAAAGAGCACCCCCACCCTTATAAATTTCCCTCATCACTAACCCATTTATCACACCACTCAATCCCCTTGGATCTTCCAAACTCTTCCCAATTAAGCTCCTTATATCCCTCTATTCCTCTTATAAGCCTTACCTTAGTCAGAAGGCACTTCAAGGAAGCCTTTTGGTTCAAACCAATGGGAGTTACCTGGTTTAAAGGTAACATCTTCTCTTAAGTTATTTTCTTTTATTTTACTTATCCAACCCAATTAATTCTATTTATACTTTTATTTTATAAATAAATTATTATCCCTAATATACTAGGCTGTTTTTATGAGAATTATTTTAACTAAACTTACACACACCTTCTTCTAATGGGTATAAAACATTATGTTTCTGTGGACGGTGAACTAATGCCTCACAAAATGATGACTGTTCAATATTCTACTACCACCTCTAATGGTAGAAATTATGATGGAAAAATAATTATATATGATATTTATTATATTTATTTTATCTATAATCTTATGTAATTATCTTTTATAGAATAAATTTATTCTTTTCATGTGGTATATATACGATAATTTCATTTGAGGAAGTGGGGACTACCACCCCTCAATGTTATATGACTCGTTCATACCATACATAGAACATATAAAGGATAGTGTTAATGAACATACATACCATATATAAAATATTATATTATACTGGAATAATAATATACCAATTTATCATTTGGGCTTCTTTTCTTTTAAAATAAATAAAATGAAATGGAAGTAGCGTTCGTGCGTACGTACGCATTACCATTTCCACAAACGCGATGAGATTCATTCCACATGATAACCATTCAAGAATAATTTTCATTTTATTATTAAAAATAATATTTAAGAAAATTATATCATTTTTATATAATTTAAATACATCCTATCTATAACAAACATGACTTACATAACAAAACATATAAAGGAAAATGAATCAGTTAACACCCGAAACATGGAAACAACTAAAATATTATTAACAAAGAAATATTATAAGATCATATATGATATCATATTTATGTATGTTGTTCTTGTATAATTTAATAACAGTGATTTATCTATTATACAAGAGGTTAGCGTACCCTCAACCAAGGAAAAGTACAAGGTAATGGTTAATTTCACAATCTCTTTAATAGCCAAGGTTGCTTTTACGTAAGTGTCTACTAGTACCTTTTTATCATCCACATCTGTATTTCTTAAAAATGTATTTCAAAACATTTTTACTATTTACTAGACAATGGGTTAATGTCATTTATACGATTTTTTTATTTTTTTATAAAATTGTTTTAAAGGAATATTTCCTTCATTTTCCAAACAAGGTACTTTAGGATATTTTCAAAAAATTAATGTAAGAATGTTTTTTATGTTATACGGTGGGTGTGGTAATTCTCCACCGTTACAATAACTTTTAAGCTTCCCTTACAAAATTATAAAAATATGTTAAAAATAAATGTTTTATTTTACAATTACATGATTTTTAAATGATTTCAAAATATAATGAGGTATTTCTCTCAAATAGTTTTGATTTCATCTATGCCAACATACTTTAATGGATTTTATAATTGTTTGAATTTTATTTTTTATGATACAAATATTCCATATTATATTGAATTTTTCTCGATATGTTTGACAGTGGATGTGTTATTTTTATACCATTCATCGTTTATGGTTAAAGTATTAACATTTCGTATGCTTGTTTTAATACGTATGTTTCTGTTATGTTTCAACCTTTTCATATGAGGAATACATTGGAATTATTATGTGATGGGTGGAGCCCGATATTGATCCTCAATGTGTCGGTAGGTCTCATGAGACCAACTAGTGTTGGTAGAAGGCCTTGAGAAAATCTTTTTTGTCGTCTTTGAACGAGGCCTTTATTATGTGGTTATGATGTTCAACATTACGCATTCCACCATTATGAAATTAGCTATTGATATTACATGTGATTATTCAACTATAAGAATATCCATGTGAATAAGTAAATGGAATTATTTGATTTATCTTGGATATATTATTATGATTTTTATGTTTAAAAGGATTTTGTTTTAGTTTAAACATTTCCTTAATTGTTTATGCTTATTTATGAAATTTTACGCTATATTGTTATCCTTACTGAGCATTTAAGCTCACCCCTTTCTATGTTTTATTTTTCCCAGGATAAGAAGAAGTATATTATGACTGAACTATAGGGATAGTATATGAGATATAAATGTGGTCAATAGAGATAATGTTGTAGTTGTTTTTCATTTTATAATGTAATATAACATTCATGTATTTAATCTATTTTCCAAGACTGCTAAACTAATCAGTCCTTCGGGACTTGATTCCATGCAACCATGTCAATGTATTAAAATAATGCACTGACTCTTGGTAACTGTCATGGGGTGTTACATTGAAACCAATTTTTCTTTCTATGGGGTATTTTAGGATGTGATGATTATTTTTCAAGTGGGAAAAATGTATGAATTATTTTATGGGTGGGACCTAAATATCATATCAATTTATATAGTAAATTATTTTATCTTATGATATTTTTTTTTATGTGAACTAGTTTGGGAGTAAATAAGTTTATAAAGGGTGAGTTTAATAGTGTTTTTTCTCTCCACATAATTTTATGTTTGAATAAGTTGGTGGGTAGTCAGGTTAAAAAAAGATAATAATTTATATATTTACGATTATGCTAAATTATTTCTAACGTTTTATATTCCATTTTAGATGGTTCATGTTTTATTATCTCATTCAATGGTAAATGTGTTACCGTTTTAGATGATATGTCTATGTAACATGATTATGGATAAAACTATTTTATTTATGTTATTTTAAATAAATTTTTTACTTATTTATGCTTTTACACATGTTTATGATCTAACCATTAAACCCTTAGATATGTTATTACATATTAAGTGTTTGATATCACACCTTCCAATGTTTTACAATATTTGAAGGGGATTACATCTCATAGAATTCCTAAGAGGGGTTTAGTCTGTGGAGAAATGTTCACAACATGAAAAAATATGTGCTTTTATGTTTTCAGTCACTATGAAATGAAACCGTTAGGTAATTGGTTTATATGTATTTTTTTATATATATATTAGTTAAAAATGGTATCATTGCATTATTTATTTATTTTTTATCTTGGGTCACTTTTGGAATCCTAAAATATTAAATTCACCGATATAATAAGAACTATATTTTTTAAAGGGTATAATTTTCTTTATCATTAATTAAGTTTTACGATAATTTATTTTCAAATGACTCAATTTCAAGATGCTGTTAAATTTTGGCAAGATCTAACTATACATTTACAGTATATTTTGTATTTATAGGTGTTTCCAAAATTTTATAGAAAATGTTATCAAAATAATTATTCTCCATATACATTAAATCTAACATATAATGAACCAATAAATAAGAAAAATAAGGAAAATCCAAAAAATTAATTCATTTTATTCAATTGTGATCTCTCTCAATTCCACTTTTTTCTTATTGGTCTGAATGTAATGGGAGGTAAGGAGTTAATGTTATAATAAATCTAAATACCTTAGAGAACTAATATAGGTCCATATTTTAAGAATATACCTTTTGTAAAGAAATTTCTATTCCTATGAAAATGATGACAAGTAGAAATAATTCTCCAATGATGGTTGAAAAATAATGTTTTCTTCCATTAATAAGAATAAATAATCTTCTATCACCCATGCAATGTGGATATAATTTTAGACAATGTTAACTCCATCTTGATAACATACCATATACTATAAAGTGACTAATTGTAATCTTTGATATATCCTTTAATGGAAAATTCTTTTATAAAAATTATTTACATGTAGTTGCACCATCCCTCAAAAACAAAAGTTACTCATTAATAAGTGGATTCAAATAAACATAAATATTTTTCTCTAGACATCTTGGATTTAATAATACAAAATAGATATATGGTTCCATTATCCACATACAATGAGGTAAGTTGAATTGGCTTATTAAAACAAGATGACAAGAATATTTACTGTCATAAACTATTGATAGAATGACCAAACTATACATTATGTGGTTCTAAATCAAAATATGGATGCACTTGGTAAAAGTGTTTCAATTAATCACCATAAAAAGGTTTATTGATTCTTCTAATTATAGAAATATCAGAACCACTTCATGTCATCAATGTAGGAGAATTGAGAAACAAAAACAAACACTTCAATCTATGTGTAATTGGAAACTAAATCAACAAGTTAATATGAATAAATCTATAATTTTCTTATTGTAGCCCATTATACCTCAATTGAGTACATGTTGGACAATTAACAAATGGATCATATGAACCATAATATAATATTCAATCTTATACACATGGGAATTACTAATATTGTTATAAAAATCTAACATAGAATTAATTATTTTGTTTAACATTCTTTTCTATTTTTAGTTAATTTTTATAGTACTATAGTGTTTTATATAAAGTGTGGTTAATTATATACTAATTTTAGTTATTATTATTATGTTTTAATTATATATATTATTAATATGTATTATTAAACACTATATATATTTATTAATAGCACTTTTTTAATATTTATATTAATATTAGTTTAATATTTTTACTAAATTGTGTTAACATTTAATTGTTTATTGTTATTATGTGTATAATTATAGTTCTATCAAATTATATATATATATATATATTATGTATTATATTAAGTATATCTGATTATCTCTACATATATATTTATTTCTGACTATATCTAATAGTTATATTTATATCTAGTTTTATTATTATCATCGTCTTGCTTACTTAATTTTACTATTATATTATACTTAACTTTTTTTATAAAATTATTATTACTATTATTTTTATTGTAAAATTTAGATAATTAGATTTTTGAATTTTAAAATTTGATTCACCATTCCACACTACATGATGCAAAAATACCTTATCATCTACCCAAATCAATTTGGGGTACTTCTTCATTCTAACATGGGCATAACCCTCATATTTGGCATTGGGATGAAAAAACATAGCTCAATGCCTTTATCCACACTATGGCCTTCATCCCTTGGTTTTCATAATCCTCAAATTTTCTAACTATTTGAGAAAATTAGGCCAACATGATGTACCTCAACCCCAAACACTGTCCCCTACATAATAATCTCCAAATAAGCAACAAACCACACTACCAAATATTGTAGCAAGGGATGCTCCTGCTTTTTTCAGCGCTAAAAAAGCACTGATAAAAGACTCGACTTTTTTAGTGCAACTTGAAAGAAATGATAAAATATTTTAATAAAAAATATTATAAATATATATAAAATTTTATATTTATATTCAAAAATATTTTTCCTTATATAAATTAATTTAAAATGCATGTTTATAATTATTATAAACATGATATATTTATATATATTTTTTAATAATATATATATATATAATGTTTTAAAAAAGTATTTATAAGATTAAAAATTAATATAATTATATTTAAATAATTATAAAATTATAATATTTTATTTCAAATATCAAATATATATATTGTGATTATTATTATATATTTATAATTGTATATATAAATAATTTTTAAATATATTTATTTATGATAGTAATTATATAAATATAAATAAATAAATATTTATCACCAATGAATTGAGTCAACAATATATATATATATATATATATATATATATATCATGAGATAATGATGATACACTTGGACATGTTTGTGTTCAAATATTGATATGCCTGAGTATATTTGACACAAGCTATGATTATAAGTTTATTTGTGGACATGATTGTGTTTCTTTATATGTTTTAAATGTTATATTACCTATTCTGATGATAACACATGCATATGTCATGTATTCCTTACTCATTAAATGTTCATTTATACATTTTCACCATTATTATTCATGCTTCCATGTATGTGATGACTCATTTTTTATGATTTATACTTCTCATTCATGTTATACCCGTGAACATATTTATATTCTCATAAATAATTATAAAATTACAATAAATAAATATATTATAATTCTATAAATATAAATATATTCATATATTAATACATATATATATATATATATATATTAGATTAGATTATTTTGGACAAGATACTTGCGGAAAACAAAGAACACTTTGCTAAAACTGTGAATATATATTTTATAGAACTAGCCATGATGGATAAGTCTGGAGTGGAAGAAGATCCAGAAGAGACTCGGCAGAAAGAAAAGTCACAGAGATGAGGGCATCATCTAAAAAGTCATGGAAGAGGGTGTGGTCGTACCAACTGGGGTGATAAGAAAGAGGATACAACACCCAAGGAAATGGAGAGCCTATTTCTTGAAGTGGGAAGTGCAAGAAAATTTTATATTAGGGGTCGTGGTCATGGTCGTGGTCATGGTCATGGTTGTGGCCATAATTTGCTCACTCCAGAGCAGGAAAAGCTCAAGGAGAAGTACTCGGTTCTTCTCAATAAAAGGAACACTTAGCCAGAGTGGGAAGCCACTGATAATGATGATGACTATGACCATGACTATGAGAATAAACCTGTTCTGGAATTGTAGTCTTACCCTATGGATGAGGGCATGCCTCATTGTGTGACCCCATCCATCTTCTTTTCATCTATGCCATTTATCTTTTTCTAATAAGCTTATTAGGAGTAGACTTTCCTGTCTACTGAACTTTTGAGTATATATATTTATAAATATAAAAAAATATTTATAAATATATACAAATATTTATAAATATAATGAAATATTTATAAATATATACAAATATTTATAAATATAATGAAATATTTATAAATATATTTATTATGTATATAATTATAAATAAATAAATATATATTTATAATTATAATTATAAATATAAATTTATACATTAATAAATAAATATATTTATATACAAATATTTATAAATATATTTACTTATTATTTTAATTATAAATAAATAAATAAATTATATTTTTAATTTTATAAATATATAAAATTATATAAATATATTTATAATTTTATACAAATATTTATAAATATATACAAATATATATGTAGAAATATTTATAAACACACACACACACACATATATATTTAGAAATATTTATAAATATATTATATATATATACATATTTCATTAATTATAATATTATTATAAATACATTTATTATAATTTTATGAATATATACAATTATTTAAATATATTTATAAATATACAAATATATTTATAATATATATAAAAAATTTATAAATACATATAATATATATATATATAGAAATATATATATATATATATATATATATATATATTTCTTAAATTATATTTATTATACCTATAATTATAAATAAAAATTAAATATTTATTTATTTTAATAATTATAGAATTTCAATAAATACATTTATTATAATTTTATAAATATATATATTTATATATTAATAAATAAATAAATAAAATTATATTTATAATTATATACAAATATTTATAAATATATTTAATTATAATTATAAATTTAAAGAAAGAAATATTTATTTATTATATATATAATTATATAAATATATATAATAATATAAATAAATTATCAATATTATACTTTTCTCAGTGCTTATTTAGCACCCATAAAGATACCACTTTATTAGCACTAATGAAGCGCTGATAAAACATGTCTTTATTAGAACTATAATTTTAGTGCTGATAAATATAGGTTTTGTGAGCATTTTTAGCAGTAATAAAGGGTTATCTTTATCAACACTTTCTATTTTAGGTTTGATAAAATTGACCTTTATCAATTCTTTTTGGATAGTGCTAATGAAAACATTACGCAATTTTATAAAAGAACCATAACATGGGGATTCTCTCTTGCACACCTTCAAGAATTCCTGGAACCCTACTTCTATCATGCCGCTGCTCTCACCACCTCTCTCGTTCCCACTATCACTGCCTATCTCACTGTCACTACTCTACCCACCTCTCTCACTACCACCACTCTCGCCGCTGCCTCTATAGTTTCCTCTCTCGCCATCGATACTCTTGCCACCTCTCTTGTCACAACCACTATCGCCGCCACCTCTCTCATCACCAATACTCTCTCAATCACCTGTCTGCAAATATAATGTACGTGATGAGAGTAATTGCTTAAGACTAGTTGTTTTTATGAGTTTATCATGATATTTTTATACATATTTGTCTTGATGATGAATAACTTATCTATACTGCCTCATCTACAATTTCATTTTTCTAATTTCTAATCTTTTACATGTTGGTCATTTATGATCATTAATCATAAATGGTTAATTACTTATATATGACTAATTAATCGATTGCTCATTTAAATCAAGTTTTTTGTGAGAACACCCATCAAATAATGTTAATTTTTAATTAAATTTACTACATTGTATTTAGAGTGTTTATAAAAGTTGAATGATCTATTATGATTGTTCATGTGCTTTTTGAATATCCTTATGTTTTATGTGGGGAATTAAGGTGTGAGTACCAAGATAATGGTGAAGAAATTAGATGTGGAATGTGTTTGTGGGAGAAGATATTTTTTTGGCATATGTTATGATTAATACTGATGCACGGTGGTTGAGTTATAATGATTTTTGAGAGAGTGGCAGGTCATTGCCATGGGATATGATGATTTCATTTATGATTTGGGTGGTCTGTTGAGTGGTGTATTTTTTATAATTCCATGATAGATATATAATGAAGTTATAATAATGAAATTGAAAAGGAATAGGTTAAAAATTAAAAGTGTGTGGGTTGTGATTCACATATGGAAATTGATGTAATCGGTTGAATAAAAAAAATATGAGACAAATGTCTTAAAAAGTTTGCATTGGATTATAATTATTAATTATAGTAATTGAAAAACAAGTTAATATAAGGTATTTTGTGATATTTGTATTTTTTGTTCACATGTTATGATTCATTGGAGTTGTAATTAGTTGATCTAACCACTTTATGAGACATTTATATGTCCTCTCTTATTAATAATTTGATATACCACTGCCCTTAGTTTCCCATTTCCCCAGAGAATCATATATAAGATTATTTTTAGTAGTAATACTTATCTAGAGACATCTACATTAGATATTATTTTTTATTACACATAATTCATTCTTTTGGTTTTATTAAGGGCTACATCCAGGAGAAAACAATATAATAATGGGTATGATGGACAACGAGGGGACTGTCCCAATAGAAAATAAAATCGGAAGAGAGATGGATTGAAAGATATCACTATAATACTTACTCAACATTCTTAATAAATGAACAATAATATGAACCATTTCAAAATCCTAAACATGAAAAGGATGAAACAAATCACCATGGATTCATTCATGTGGAAATTCCCTCTAACTGTGTGGGTTCGATTGATCAAACAGTTTCGAATAAATGGATAGTAATTTTGAATTTGGAAGGTGAAGTAGATATATGGTGGGTGTTGATTATGAATATGAGGAAAAATAACTAAGTTTTTATTATGAAATGGGTGGTGTTTAAGGAAATATTCTTCCCTAAATATTGTCCCTGAATTACTCACAACCAAATATAGAGATATTTCTTAAAAATATATATTCTTTTATAAATTATATAAGATTTTATACTTATATATAAGTCAATAATTTGATATTTTATTATAAAAACAAATATATTTTTAATTTATACTTTTATATCTGTATACTTTTTTCAATTTATCAATAGTTTAATAGCTTCAAAAATTATATTTCATTGTTGAAAATATTTTTAAAAATATAATAATTTGTGTTTTATATCTGTAAAACCATTATTATACTCAATAGCCATATTTTCTATTATGAAAATTGTTTTTAAATAATATTGATTTTATGTTTTTTTATTTCCATTATTACATTAAATAGTTGTATTTTATCAGTTTTATAAGGTAAATGTGATTTTATAGTTCGTTTATACTCATTCAAAAAGGGTTTTCATTCATGAAATTCAAGAGATCTATCTTTAATTGAACATATTTTATGTAATTATTTTGTTAAATATTAATTTTACTAAATCCAATAAGATTTATAAGAATAGATAATGGATTGATGCTAATGGTATGACAAATGAGTATGAAGATGGGGTGAACGAGTTCATCATGTTTTCAAAATATAATGCATATGAACCTTCTAAAATCCCTTTCAAATGTTTATGCTATTGTTATTCAAGATTAATTAGACTAGAAGAGTTGAAAAAAAACTTGATATATCACATAATTTATCACAGTTATAAATGTTGGAATAGACTTGGGGAAAAATAAAATGTTGCTAGTGATTGGGATAACGCTGTGTTTTATGGATCATCTAATATAACTAAAAGTGTGGAAAATGAAAAAGAATTTATCAAGTATGTGATTATAGGTGTGAGTTATTATGAAGATCTAATTGAGGAAATGAAAATTGAAGTTGAACTTGAACCTCATGATTGTCCATTTTTTTAATAAATTTAAAGAGATGTGGAAAGACACGATTGTATGTGAAAGAGGGGGTCAACAAGCATCAAACTCTGATAGCAAAATTAGGAGGTCAGTTATAATAAAGGGAGTAGAAAGGATGAGTCCAAAAGAAAGACTAATAGTATGATGCCTTAAATGTGGAAGACATGTAAATTATCCCAATCAACCAAATAATCCCATGTTTGATATGGGTGGTAGGCATGAAAAAAACCACAACCAAGGGAACAAGGTAGAGTCTATTCAATGACAACCAATAAGATGGATTTTGATAACTAAATCAACTACATAAAAATTGTGAATATATGATCTTTATTCTAGACACTCTCATACTACTAGATCCTTCTCTATGTATAAAGACCTGAATTTTTGTTTATCAAATAAAATATATAGTTTTATGATGGTTATATTTTAAAATTTATGTTTATGAAAATATAAATCTTTTAGGGGTCTTTTAGGTGTATTTGACATTATTCTAGCAAGGGATCATTTGTTTCAATATAGAATTCATATTCACTGATCATGATAAGATTACCCACAATATACACAGGATCGAAATAAATGGATAGGTATGGAGAAAAACCCAGTATTCTCCACTAAGAGATTTATACATCACTCAAATTGTAGATGAAAATAACAAATTGTCTTCACCATCATCCATCAATTCACTGCTGATGCATGCAAGCCTTGATATTTCTATATAGGTTTAAAGGACCATGAAAATGATGTATATAACATATATAAATTTTCCACTACCACTAGAAAAACATGATGCTATGGTTATGTAAAAAATTTGATTGGAACCTAGTTACCTCAGGGATGAGAGCAGTTTTATAGTCATGTTCTATAACCTAGAGCACTTGAGCCCGTACAACTTGTGTAAGAAATAGTTTGGGTCTTGGAAATCCATGTTTGGAAACATGAATATCCACTCATAAAAAACATAATGGAGCATACTTCACCCAACATCCTTTAGTTAATAGGGTTTCATGGAGTAAGAAATAGAATGAACGGTGAAACAAGATGGTGAGGATATGGGTGGTTGTCTATTGCAATTGGAAAAGTAATGAGGCATATGATAAAGAGGGTGCATGCTGGTGTGATGGGGGAAGATACTAAAGAAATGGGTGGGAGGGGTTTTAAGGATGATCTCAATGAGCCTTATGTTGACAAGGGAGATTGTTCATTGATATAATTGTTAGACATCAACTTTCAACAAACACCACCAAGTTGAAGAAACATGGGGGATAAAAGATAGGTGAGTTTAGTGTAGTTATTATAATAATAAGGAATTTCATTTCATAACTTAAAACAATTTTTTATAATCTATCAATGTAGGTCTTAATTATGAACAAAAATATAAACAAAATATGTCTTACCACAAAACCATGAAAGGTATCAAACAATAATTTTTATGAAGAAACAAAATATTAGGATCATTCTAATTATAATTGAATAGTTGTGATTGATACTTCTTTGAAAAATTATGTCTTGATTTATCTTTTAAATAACCTTAGCTAACATCATTTGTAAATAATAATTTAAAACAACAAGGAAACAATTTATTTATGGTGGGGATAATGTTAAAACCAATATTTCAATCAAAATTTCTATATAAATATATAATATATTAAATTTAATGATTTATGCACTGTACCAGATTATGAAGAAAATGAAAAAAATCTTGATATTTTTTAATACTAAATATGACCCAAAAAATATAGTTATTAAATTTTCCAGTATAAATAGAAGAAAACATATCAAAAATCTATAACTAATATCATATGAAACTGAATTTGAAATCCAAATTCTTTAATATCATTTCCTTTTGACTGATCTTGAAAGGGAGGTAGCATCGTTAGGGTTTTCCATGGACTAAAACACGACCAAAATTGAGCAATTTTGGCTTGAGAAAAGCCGTTTTAAAAATGAACTCATATCAGTTTTCTTGATGAATATATTAAAAATTTACCTTTATCCATACAATATATATTTCTTGATAATAAATAAGTATACATTCACATTTTACTTAAAAATACATTTTTCTAAAAGAAATAAAGCTATTCCAATTTATATTGTAAAATATTTCTATAAATTTTATAATGGGAATCCAATAAAATGAAAATAATTTTTTAATTTAGAATATCAAAATTTACTATGTATGAAATTTTTTTCTTGAATAGACTGATTGTTAGTTGAAAAAAATATTTGTTTGTGAAAATTATAATTTTTATGAGTTTATATTTATGTAAGTGTATAATAAAAGTTTAAAAAACATTTTATTTTATAAAAAATTTATTTAAAGACTAAAATTATTCATTTTAAAATATTCTTTGAACTTATAAATATGATTCCGAATATTTTTTGGGCAAAATGAACATATTTCATTAATATAAAACCACTTTCGGTATTTTATTTGAATAGTGAATTTTCATGGTGAGATTAGGTTTTCACTTACCTTTAAATACTAATAACTATAATTTGATTTAAAATAATTCAATTCATGTCATCAAATTAGTAATAATATAATTTTCTGTTATATATAATTTTAATTCGGTAAAATAAAGATTTTATAAAAAATAATTCTACATGATTGACTATGCTTATTTAAAAATTAAATTTTAATGTATTTATAAATGTAATATGGTAAAATGATTTTAAATATTGAAAAAATATTTCAAATTTGTTAATAATTTAAATTTTAATTTGATTCATTAAAATTAATTACTAAGGATAAAAAATGGTTACCCAAATAAAAAGTAAACATGGTAAATAGTGTGTTACTAAAGGAATGGGAAAAACATGTTAGAAACATGTTTTAATATAAGTATGTAAGGTTTGATTCATCCAATAACAATATTACCGTACAATTGTTTCCAATTTTTGGTCATTGACTCTTCAATATTAACTCTACATTATGGAAAATATAACAGCTACTTCCAGAACTACCCTTCTAATCACTTACAAAAAGTCAACAATTTATACACTTAAAGACTCTCCTTACCTTATAATTTCTTTTTTAAAGTATACCAATTTATTACTCCTATAACCATATCAAAAATCCATAATCTTATAGGCACCATTTTATTTCTTAAGGTCTTCATCTCCCAGGAGTTTTCCAAGAAAAAACTCAAGCTTCTAACATGAGTATTACATTCCATTAGTGTTTAATTTATTCCAATCCTTCCTAAATCTTCTATAAAAATTTTAAAATAATGAAATTAGTATCATTGGTATGATATAATACCACTAAATTAATTAAATTATAACTATTTACTTATTTCCATCATCATATAAAAATAATAGAATGTTAACTGAGGGTTGTACGGACTCCCACCTTCACGATGTAACATTTTATGTTTTTCATCTTGTATTATTTTATTTTTGAAAATCAATTTAATAAATAATCACAAAATTTAAAAAAATATCACTATTTTCATTTTATAATAAAATTGTACACTTCCATAACTATACCCACCCTTCAAGATATAATTTGTTTCTATTTCGGTTGGTTTGACCAACTACTTGAATAAATTCTATAATCCTCTAACATGGATGACTATAGGAAATTAAATTATACAATTATTATATGTTAAAAACAATTAAAATATATTTTTTTGTTCTATAAGGGTTATATTTTATATATAATGTTTTATTAATATATCATCATCGATCGCTAAAATTACCAAAATAAACCGACACTGATTCAATTCTCACTCAAACATAAGTAAAATGTTAATAAATAAATAGAATATGATAATAAATATATAGTTTAAAATAAATATAGAATAATTATTTTATTAATATGGAATATAATATAATTAATTTGATTAATCATATAGTTAGGCGCATGCACTGAATAAATCTAGATAAAATTAAGGGCTTCATCTCAAATTTCCTACTTTGAGACACATTTTCATTTATGATCCAAATTTAATTTAAATTGAATATTTAATACATATTTGATATATAATAACATGAAATATAATTATTCATTGTATTTAAACTTAAACTTATATCTCACACACTCTCTCTATTATAATGGGATTTTTTATAATTTTTTTAAGTTGTATGGGTTTTTTTCTCAATCTCTCTCATTGAGACATGTTTTAATGTTAAGAACCCATTTCTTATTATTATGGTCTATATAATACCCAAGAAATTATTTTGTAATACTCTATGATTTTACTCATGTATTTACTAATACTTATTACTTTCAAGATTCCAATTACTTTTGATTAAAAATTTAATAAATTCATAAGGGTTTTGATAACTCAATTACCTTTCCTTGAGTAAAATTACTATTTATTAAATCTTATCATTAAAATTTGGTAATTATAATCCTTATTATGATATTATATTATAATTAAAACCTAGTTTCTAGGGAATTATTCTTGATTTCCATTTCTCCATCTATGATGATTTTATTTATAATGTGTGACATTACAAAGAAAAATTCTCTTATTTTCTGATGAACCATTCTTTTCCATATCAATAATTTCTAGTTTCACAAAATTTTTCCTTATTATTTTGATATATATTATGTTTTATCACCTATGAAACACATATTTACTTTTACAAATTTTAAAATAATTGTTTATCAACTCTTTACATGATGTGGTTTTTAACATAAGTATTATATTTTATATAAAATTTTATTTATTTCATGCAACAATATTTCATTTTCTATCCTAAATTTTCTTATACAATAAAATTATTATTTAAAGAATATATATTTACAAAAATAATGTTTTAATTTATCTTTTATTCTTTATTGAAAATATTTTGGAACATATTTTAAACTTCATTTCACAAAAATAATTATAAGGTTTTTAAAGAAATAATTATTTAAAAGGTTTTCTCCATATTTATTCTCTATCTCTAAAGTATTTACCTCCAATGGTGTTTAGTTTCATGATTCATCATCTTTTTTCACTTATATTTTATTCTTTTTTTGTAATTTTTTTGATATCATATTATTTAATTTTTAGGCTATTTTATAAGAAACCATTTGATAAAGTCTTAAATGTAACACCCCAATATTTCATAGTATGTTATCTCTTCAAATAAATTCAATAACTTACATTACACACAATAGTGAGTTCGAGCGCACCAAGACTTTCCAAACTAGCCATTCAAAGTGTTTATGAATAATATTAACTTAATTTCGAATTATATATACTCCATATAATTTTATAATCCATATTATGTGTTTCTTAGACATAATATAAGGCCAAATTCATTTTTCAGATAAAAGTTTATTTTAAAAAAATGCCATTATACTGCCTTTTAATGGAAAACCTTTTTTAAAAACAATATTTGACACTTTTATATATTACATTAAATTAAATTAAATTATTCTTTAGAAAATGGGAAATAAAAAATTTAGTTTCGATAAATTTTGGTACTTTTTTAAAAACTTTCATATTTTGATGAATAACGAAAGATACTAAATTTTAATTAAAAACAACTTTTTAATAGAAATAATTTATAGTGTTAAATTATAAATTTTAGTGGTTTTATAGTATAATTATATTATATTTTTATCATTTAATTTAATTAATGTTATTGTATGTAATTTCATATTTAAACTGTATTTAAACAAGTGTCAAACTTTTGATAGTTATTATTTCTAAAAAAATGTCTTTGGTTTTGACAATAGGAATTAATTTTAAATTAATTTCTTACAGTTCTATATATTTAATTTGGAAAAATTGATTCCATATTTTTAACCATGAGGTCAAAATTGTGTAAATATTTAACTTTTATTTTTAGACATTATGAATATTTATTTCAGTAAATATTTTATTTACCATGGTTAAAGGGTAAATCTAATAAATAAGGATTGACAAATATTTTTATAATAATATTAAATTAACCTAACATGTGTCCCATTCCTATTGGTTGATACATGTCCATCCATGGGAATCATTGGGTCGATTTTGGGACCCCATGGATCAACTTGAGGGTGACAATGACACTTTATATTAATAAATATAAAGTGAAGACAAAAATAACATAAACATATATCTTTTTGAAAAATAATTTTTACAAGGGTTTATATATGTTATATTTTAAAATGTAAATAGTTAATTGAAAGGTAAGAATGTATAATAAATCATGATATTTGTTTTTAATTTTTAGATATGAAATAAATAAAATTATTTATAACACAATAATGATGCATTGTTTACCTCATTAAAGAATGATTTAAATAAATGAGATTATAAAAATTAAAACAATATCTAAAACCTATAAAATTCTTATTGGATGATTTTGTTTCGAACATGAGTCATCTTATATTCTAATTTAATGAGTTTTGGGACTTTATAAACCGAAAATATTTATATAATAAAATAATATTTTCAAACATTCTTAAAGAGCCCCTCCTCTCGCTTATACAAATACCTCACCTCTAACCCATTTATCAAACATATCAAACCCCTTGGATCATCCAAACTCTACCAAATTAATCTCTTTACATCCCTCTCTTCCTCTTATAAGCCTTAACTTAGGAAAAAGGCACTTCAAAGAAGTCTTTTGGTTCAAATCAAAGGGAGTTACCTGATTTAAAGGTAATATCTCCTCTTAAGTTCTTTTCTTTTATTTTACTTCTCAAACCCCCTAAACTCTATTTATTACTTTATTTTATAATGAAACGTATATAATAAATATATTATGTTGTTTTTATGAGAATTATTTGAACTACACTTAATCATGACTCCATCTAATGGGTATAAAACATAATGTTTCTATGGACGGAGAACTACTGCCTCACTAAATGATGATTGTTCAATCTTCAACTACCACATCTTATGGTGGCCATTAGTATAAAAATATAATTATATATGATATATATGATATTTATTTTATCTATAACATTCTGTAATTATCTTTTATATCATACCTTTATTCTTTTTTTGTGGTATATATACGATAATTTCATTTGAGGAAGTGCGGACTACCGCCCCCTCAAACTGATATGACTCATTCATTCCATACATGGAATGTATAAAGGATGGTGTTAATGAAATTACGTAACATATATAAAATATTATATTATAATGGAATAATAATATACCTCTTTATCATTTGGTCTTCATTCCTTTTAATATAAAAAAATGAAATAGAAGTAGCATTCATGCCTACATACAGATTACCATATCCACAAACGCGATGAGATTCATTCCCTATAATGACCATTAAAGAATAATTTTTGTTTGATTAATTAAAAAAATATTTAACAACATTATATCATTATAGATATGAATCAAATACATCCTATCCATAACAAACATGTCTTACATAACAAAACATATAAAGGAAAATGAATCAGTTAACACCCGAAACAATAATACTACAAAAATATTTTTAACAAAGATATAATAGAAGATCATATATGAAATCATAATTATATATGTTGTCCTTGTATAATTTAATAAAAATGATTTAATAATTATACAGGAGGTTAACATACCCTCGAACAAGGAAAAGTTCAAGGTAAGGGTTAATTTCACAATCTCTTTATTATCCAAGGTTGTTTTTACATAAGTCTCTACTGACGCCTCTTTATCATCCACATCCAAGATTGCTAAAAATGTATTTCAACACATTTTAATTATTTACTAGAATATGGGTAAAATTCATTTATACTGTTGTTTTTTTTATAAAATTGTTTTAAAGTAATCTTTCCATTGTTTTCCAAACAAAGTACTTTATGACCTTTTCGACAAATTAAGGTAAGAATGTTTTTTTACTTATATAGTGGGTGTGATTATTCTCTACCGTTATAACACCTTTGATTCTTACCTTACAAGATTATAATAATATTTTAAAAATAAATGTTTTCATTTATAATTACATGACTTTTAAATGATTTCTAAATAGAAAGAGATATTTCTCTCAATCAGTTTTGATTTAATCTATGTCAACATCCTTTAATGGATTTTATACTTGTTTGAAGTTGATTTATTATGATACAAATATTCAATATTGTATTGAAGGTTTTGAGATATGTTTGACTATGTATGTGTTATTTTTATACTATTCATGGTTTATGGTAAATTTATTAACATTTCTTATGCTAGTTTTAATTCGAAGTTTATGTTATGTTTCAACCTTTTCATATGAGGAATGCATTGGACTTAGTTCGTGACATGTGGAGCCCACAATAGCTCCTCGATGCAACGGTAGGTCTCATGAGACAAACTAGTGTATTAGAATAAGGTCTTGACAAAATATTATTTGTAGTCTTGGCACGAGGCCTTGACTATTTTGTTATGATGTCCAACATTATGCATTCCATAATTATGTAATTTGTTATTAATATTACATGTGATTATTCGAATAGTAGAATATCTATGTGAATAATTAAATGAGATTATTTGATTTATCTTTTCTATATTATGTTGAAGATTAAGTTTAAAATTCTTTTGTATTAGTTCTATACATTACCCTAAATGTTTATGTTTTTTATGAAAGTTCCCGAAATATTGTTATCCTTACTGAGAATCTGAGCTCACCCCTTTCTAGATTTTATTTTTCCCAGGATGAGAAGTAGTATATTATGACTAACCTGTAGGGATAGTCTAAGAGATATAAATGTTTTCAATGTAGACTATGTTTTTGTTGTTTTTCATTTTATAATCTAATATAAAATTCATGTATGTGATCTATTTTGCATGATGGCTAAACTGATCGGTCCTTCAGGACTTGATTACTTATAATAATGCCAATGTATTAAAATAATGCACCGACTCTAGGTAACTGGGTTCTAGGTGTCGCAGTTGGTATCAGAGAAAGTTTTTAAATAACCTTGGAAACTAGATTTAGAAAAACCCAGATTAGAGAACATTACCCTTTGATATACTTTGATGATTAGTATATAAGAACATCCTAGAATCTTGGTAATGTAGATATTTTTTTGAATTTTCCTAGTAATACAACCTTATCTAGATACGAGCAGGTAGAGACTGCTCTGGCATAGATGTATCTAGGAGTGAAAACTCCAACAAGGAGTTTCGGGCTTGACCTAGGGTATCCTTGTACATGACAACAGGCCTTGCTGCACTCTTGGTTATGATACTCCAGGGGGATATGCTTAGGATAATTCAAATTTTCATTACAATCCATTATGAATGATTTATGAGTAAATACTTCATCAAAGAAAACATTTTTTTATGATTATATATTATATTCATAATCTTTTCAATTTACATTAGGTATTTTACAAGTTAGGAATTATGAATTGTGATTCATAAAACTAACCTAGTGTATGGCATTATTTAGAAATGGTGCATAGTAGATGGAATGAGAACCCTATCAATATGCATGATCCAAAGAGTAAAAAGGATCATATATTTCATGGTAAAAGTCAACATTTAGAAAGGAAATAGTCTCTCATTTATTTTCATCATATGAAGCAATGGAATCATGTGTAAATAATATAAGTAAATAATTTTCTAAGTCCTATGGCTTTGAAGGGAAGCCAGAGAGGAAAAGGATGGTAAAGAGAAAGAAGGATAAAGGGAATAAGCGAAAGAAGGATTTTACTATATGTGATAACTATGGAAAAAAATAACCTTGGTAAATGCTTGAAGGGAACATGAGTTTGTTTTAAGTGTGGAGAAAAAGGGCACCATGTACGTGATTGCAAGGGTAAGAAAATGGTTTCAAATGTACAATGCTTCTTCTGCAAGGAGTTGGGACACTATGCAAATCAATGTCCCAATCATCAGAGTATACCGCAAATGATGTTTTTGGATAATACAATATTTATGATATTACCACAGATGAAGAGTAATGACTTGTTTTCTTATTTTTATACAAAAGAATTATGTCATTTGAGTGTTGTATCAATGATGTGATAATTATAATAATTATGGAGTATATAAAGATTTTACTGTAGTAATATTTCATCAAGGATTTAAGATTGTGTGGTGCCAAGAAAAGTGACTCAATAACAAGTTAAATGTTTTTTGGAAACTACATGGTTGAAGGTAAGATAAACTTTAATATAGTCCTGATACTCTAGTATTGATTTTGGAATAAGATATGATTGATTTAGATAAATTATATTGAATATTATTGATAAATTGGAACTAATTAATGGTTTTTTATTCCATTATTGTTGGTGATTTCAACATTTTTGGATTTTATGAGTATATCCAGTATTCTATGATTTAAAGAAGGAATAATTAAGTACATACCTATTCAAATATGGTTTTTTGGAAAGCCATTTTATTACCACGTTTTAAGAGAATACATGATGAAGGTATTCACATGTATATTATGTGGCTTTCCTTATAAATTTTGGACTGTGAGTTCGGACCGAAGTATTGTATATAAGTATAAAGTTGTAATAAATTAATTTTGATATTGGATACTATTGTTAAGTTTAAATAATTTATTTAGATTATTTTTGGATTGTCTTAAAAAGGAAAATAAGGAGGTCAGGTGACAACCAGTCACGTCTGAAAGGCAGCCAGACTTGAACTCGCAACTGAAGGGCGGAAAGGGTAAAGACCTAACACTGGATCATGTGATGTCCTTGTTTGTATAAAGTAGTTTTTTTATATATTCTGAAAAATGAATTATAAATTCTTTATTTTTTAACCCTGTTCGATTAAGATAAATATAATATTTTTGAATTCTATTATCTTTTGGAGCGAAAGATGAGTTTGTGGTTAGAATTAGTTATAGGATTAAACTCTACTTGTCAAGTATACTTTTTCCAATTTTTCTATGAATAAATTAATTATTAAACGTTAGGGAAGGGATATTAAAACAAAAATTTTTTAATCCTAATTCCTTATGTTTTTTTGAACCAATGATATTTTAAATCATCTTAGATAGATGGATTTGAGGCCCTTAATTTTACACTTTTTTGGGATTTATGACCTCAATAACTCCCTATAAATAGTTAAATTTTCCCTCCAATTATGTGCCTCTAATTCCCACCAATTTTCTCTTAATCGAGATCATAATTTGGTGGAAACTTTTTCATTTCTCTTTCCCCCTTATTATAACTAAATTTCATTAACCCAATTTCTGATATGGGTTTTCCACAAAGGTATTTTTCTAATTTAACCATTTATTTTCAAACAAAAATTTCAAATTGAAAGGGTGAAATTTATTAATGGAGGGGAGCTTAAAACAACCTAATTTTTCATAGTTTGTTATCTTTTCAAAGAAATTCAATAACTTTCATTACACGTAATACTGAGTTCGAGTGCACCCCGACATACCAAACTAACCTTTCAAAATGCATTTATGAAATTTATTAAATAAATTTTAAATTTTATATACTACATATAATTTTATAATCCATACTATGTGTTTATTAAACATAATATAAGAATAAATTCATTTTTTTTCAAATAAAAGAAGTATTTTTCAAAAAATGAAATTTTACCGCCTTTTAATGTCAAACCTTTTTAAAACCAATATTTGACACTTTTATATATTCAATTTAATGAAATTAAATTATTTTTTTAAATATGGATATAAAAATTTAGTTTTGATAAATTTTGGTACTTTTTAGATAACTTTCATATTTTGATGAATATTGAAAAATAATAAATTTTAATTAAAAATTACTTTTTAATCGGAATACTTTACAGTGTTAAATTATAGATTTTAGGGTTTTTAAATTATAATTAGATTATATTTTTATCATTTAATATAATTTAGTTAATTTTATGTAATTTCACATTTAAACGGAACATAAACATGTGTCAATCTTTTGATAGTTATTATTTCTTAAAAACACACTTTTTATTTTGACAATGAGAATTAATTTTAAATAAATTTCTACCACTTATGGGTTTTGAATTTAGAAAAATGGATTCCATATTTGGAATCAGGATGTCCAAATTGTGTAAATAGGTAACATTTATTTTTAGATTATATGAATATTTACTTTAGTAAATATTTTATTTACCATGGTTACAGGGTAAATCTGGTGTATAAGGGTAAAAAAATATTATTATATTAATATTAAATTATCCTAACATGTCTTATATTCCTATTTTCGGATACCTTTCCGACCATGGGAATCCATGGGCAAATTTTGGGACCCCATAGAGCCACTTGTAAGTGATAATGACACTTTATATTAACTAATTTAATGTAAAAACAAAAATGACATAAAAATATATCTTTTAGTAAAATAATTTTTAAAATAGTTTATATAAGTTATATTTTAGACTATAAATATTCATTTGAAATATAAAAATATTTCCTACATCATGGTTTGTTTTTTATAATTTTTAGACATAAAATAAATAAAATTATTTATGACACAATAATGATGCAGCGTTTACCTAATTAAAGAATAATTTAAATAAATGATATTATAAAAATTAAAACAATATCCAAAACCTATCCAATTATTATTGGATGATTTTATTTCGAATATTAGTCATCTAATATTGAACTTTAATGAGTTTTGGACCTTTAAAAACTGAAAATCATTATATAATAAAATAATATTTTCAAACTTTCTGAAAGAGCACCCCCACCCTTATAAATATCCCTCATCACTAACCCATTTTTAACACCACTCAATCCCCTTGGATCTTCCAAACTCTTCCCAATTAAGCTCCCTATATCTCTATATTCCTCTTATAGGCCTTACCTTAGTCAGAAGGCACTTCAAGGAAGCCTTTTGGTTCAAACCAATGGGAGTTACCAGATTTAAAGGTAACATCTTCTCTTAAGTTCTTTTCTTTTATTTTACTTATCCAACCCCATAAAATCTCTTTATTACTTTATTTTATAAATAAATTATTATCCCTAATATACTATGTTGTTTTTATGAGAATTATTTTAACTAAACTTACACACACCTTCTTCTAATGGGTATAAAACATTATGTTTCTATGGACGGTGAACTAATGCCTCACAAAACGATGACTGTTCAATATTCTACTACCACCTCTAATGGTAGAAATTATGATGGAAAAATAATTATATATGATATTTATTATATTTATTTTATCTATAATCTTATGTAATTATCTTTTATAGCATAAATTTATTCTTTTCATGTGGTATATATACGATAATTTCATTTGAGGAAGTGCGGACTACCGCCCCTCAATGTTATATGACTCGTTCATACCATACATAGAACATATAAAGGATAGTGTTAATGAACATACATACCATACATAAAATATTATATTATACTGGAATAATAATATACCAATTTATCATTTGGGCTTCTTTTCTTTTAAAATAAATAAAATGAAATGGAAGTAGCGTTCGTGCGTACATACGAATTACCATTTCCACAAACGCGATGAGATTCATTCCACATGATAACCATTTAAGAATAATTTTCATTTTATTATTAAAAATAATATTTAAGAACATTATATCATTTTGTATATAATTCAAATACATCCTATCCATAACAAACATGACTTACATAACAAAACATATAAAGGAAAATGAATCAGTTAACACCCGAAACATGGATACTACTAAAATATTATTAACAAAGAAATATTAGAATATCATATATGATATCATATTTATGTATGTTGTTCTTTTATAATTTAATAACAATGATTTAACTATTATACAAGAGGTTAGCATACCCTCAACCAAGGAAAAGTACTAGGTAAGGGTTAATTTCACAATCTCTTTAATAGCCAAGGTTGTTTTTACATAAGTGTCTACTAGAACCTTTTTATCATCCACATCTGTGTTTCTTAAAAATGTATTTCAAAACATTTTTACTATTTAATAGACTACGGGTTAATGTCATTTATACCATTTTTTTTATTTTTTTTATAAAATTCTTTTAAAGGAATATTTACTTCGTTTTCCAAACATGGTACTTTAGGATATTTTCAAAAAATTAATGTAAGATTGTTTTTTATGTTATACGGTGGGTGTGGTTATTCTCCACCGTTAAAACACCTTTTAATATTCCGTTACAAAATTATAAAAATATTTTAAAAATAAATGTTTTATTTTATAATTACATGACTTTAAAATGATTTCAAAATAGAATGAGGTATTTCTCTCAAATAGTTTTGATTTTATCTATGCCAACATACTTTAATGGATTTTATACTTGTTTGAATTTGATTTTTTATGATACAAATATTCCATATTATATTGAAGTTTTTCGATATGATTGACAGTGGATGTGTTATTTTTATACCATTCATGGTTTATGGTTAAAGTATTAACATTTCGTATGCTTGTTTTAATACGTATGTTTCTGTTATGTTTCAACCTTTTCATATGAAGAATACATTGGGCTTAGTATGTGATGGGTGGAGCCCGATATTGATCCTCAATGTGTCGATAGGTCTCATGAGACCAACTAGTGTTGGCAGAAGGCCTTGAGAAAATATTTTTTGTAGTCTTTGAACGAGGCCTTTACTGTGTGGATATGATGTTCAACATTATGCATTCTACCATTATGAAATTAGTTATTGATATTACATGTGATTATTCAACTAGAATAATATTCATGTGAATAAGTAAATGGAATTATTTGATTTATCTTTTCTATATTATTATGATTTTTATGTTTAAAAGGATTTTCTTTTATTTTAAACATTTCCTTAAATGGTTATGCTTATTTATGAAATTTTATGCTATATTTTTATCCTTACTGAGAATTTAATCTCACCCCTTTCTATGTTTTATTTTTCCCAGGAAAAGAAGAAATATATTATGACTGAACTATAGGGATAATATATGAGATATAAATGTGGTCAATAGAGATAATGTTATAGTTGTTTTTCATTTTATAATGTAATGTATCATTCATGTATGTAATCTATTTTCCAAGACTTCTAAACTAATCAGTCCTTCAGGACTTGATTCCATGCAACCATGTCAATGTATTAAAATAATGCACTAACTCTTGGTAACTGTGGTGGGGTGTTACATTGAAACCAATTTTTCTTTCTATAGGGAATTTTAGGATGTGATGATTATTTTTCAAGTGGGAAAAATGTATGAATTATTTGATGGGTGGGACCAAAATATCATATCAATTTATATAGTAAATTATTATATCTCATGATATATTTTTTTTATGTGAACTAGTTTGGGAGTAAATAAGTTTATAAAGGGTGAGTTTAATAGTGTTTTTTCTCTCCACATAATTTTATGTTTGAATAAGTTGGTGGGTAGTCAGGTTAAAAAAAGATAATAATTTATATATTTATGATTATGCCAAATTATTTCTAATGTTTTATATTCCATTTTAGATGGTTCATGTTTTATTCTCTCATTCAATGGTAAATGTGTTACCGTTTTAGATGATATGTATATGTAACATGATTATGGATAAAACTATTTGATTTATGTTATTTTAAATAAATTTTTTACTTATTTATGCTTTTACACATGTTTATGATCTAACCATTATACCCTTAGATATGTTATTACATATTAAGTGTTTGATATCACACCTTCCAATGTTTTACAATCTTCAATATTTGAAGGGGATTACATCTCATATAATTCCTAATAGGGGTTTAGTCGGTGGAGAAATGTTCACAACATGAAAAAATATGTGCTTTTATGTTTTCAGTCACTATGAAATGAAACCATTAGGTAATTGGTTTATATGTATTTTTTTGATATATATTAATTAAAAATTGTAACATTTCATTATTTATTTATTTTTTTATCTTGGGTCACTTTTGGAATCCTAAAATATTAAATTCACAGATATAATAAGAACTATTTTTATTTTAATGGGTATAAGTTTCTTTATCATTAATTAAGTTTTACGATAATTTATTTTCAAATGACTCAAGTTCAAGATGCTGTTAAATTTTGGCAAGATCTAACTGTACATTTACAGTATATTTTGTATTTATAGGTGTTTCCAAAAGTGTATAGAATATGTTATCATAATAATTATTCTCCATATACATTAAATCTAACATATAATGAACCAATAAATAAGAAAAATAAGGAAAATCCAAAAAAGTAATTCATTTTATTCAATTGTGATCTCTCTCAATTCCACTTTTTTCTTATTGGTCCGAATGTAATAGGAGGTAAGGAGTTAATGTTATAATAAATCTAAATACCATAGAGAACTAATGTAGGTCCATATTTTAAAAATATACCTTTTGTAAAGAAATTTCTATTCCTATGAAAATGATGACAAGTAGGAATAATTCTCCAATGATGGTTGAAAAATAATGTTTTCTTCCACTAATAAGAATAAATAATCTTCTATCACCCATGCAATGTGGATATAATTTTAGACCATGTTAACTCCATCTTGATAACATACCATATACTATAATGTGACTAATTTTAATCTTTGATATATCCTTTAATGGAAAATTCTTTTATAAAAATTATTTACATGTAGTTACACCATCCCTCAAAAACAAAAGTTACTCATTAATAAGTGGATTCAAATAAACATCAATATTTTTCTCTAGAAATCTTGGATTTAATAATACAAAATATATATATGGTTCCATTATCGACATACAATGAGGTAAGTTGAATAGGATTATTAAAAAAAGATGACAAGAATATTTACTGTCATAAACTACCTATAGAATGACCAAACTATACACTATGAGGTTCTAAATCAAAATATGGGTGCACTTGGTAAAAGTGTTTCAATTAATCACCATAAAAATGTTTATTGATTCTTATAATTATATAAATATTATAACCATTTCATGTTATCAATGTAGGATAATTGAGAAACAAAAACAAACAGTTCAATCTATGTGTAATTGGAAACTAAATCAACAGGTTAATATGAATAAATCTGTAATTTTCTTGTTATAGCCCATTATACCTCAATTGAGTACATGTTGGACAATTAAATAATGGCTCATATTCACCATAATATAATATTAAATCTTTTACACATGGGAATTACTAATATTTTTATAAATTTCTAACATAGTATTAATTATTTTGTTTAACATTCTTTTCTATTTTTAGTTAATTTTTATAGTACTATAGTGTTTTATATAAAGAGTGGTTAATTATATACTAATTTTATTTATTATTATTATTTTTTAATTATATATATTATTAATATGTATTATTAAACACTATATATATTTATTAATATCACTTTTTTAATATTTATATTAATATTAGTTTAATATTTTTACTAAATTGTGTTAACATTTAATAGTTTATTATTATTATGTGTATAATTATAGTTCTATAAAATTACATATATATATATATTATGTATTATTATAAGTATATATGATTATCTCTACATATATATATTTATTTCTGACTATATATAATAGTTATATTTATATCTAGTTTTATTATTATCATCGTCTTGCTTACTTAATTTTACTATTATATTATACTTAACTTTTTTTATAAAATTATTATTACTATTATTTTTATTGTAAAATTTAGATAATTAGATTTTTGAATTTTAAAATTTGATTCACCATTCCACACTACATGATGCAAAAATACCTTATCATCTACCCACATAAATTTGGGGGACTTCTTCATTCTAACATGGGCACAACCCTCATATTTGGCATTGGGATGGAAAAACATAGCTCAATGCCTTTGACCATACTATGGTCTTCATCCCTTGGTTTTCATAATCCTCACATTTTCTACCTATTTGAGAAAATTAGGCCAACATGATGTACCTTAACCCCAAACACCGTCCCCTACATAATCATCTCCAAATAAGCAATAAACCACACTACCAAATATTGTAGCAAGGGATGCTCCTGCTTTTTTTCAGCACTAAAAAAGCACTGATAAAATACTCGACCTTTTTAGCGCTAGTTGAATGAAATGATAAAATATTTTAATAAAAAATATTATAAATATATATAAAATATTATATTTATATTCAAAAATATTTTTCCTTATATAAATTAATTAAAAATGCATGTTTATAATTATTATAAATATGATATATTTATATATATATATTTTTAATAATATATATATATATAATGTTTTAAAAAAGTATTTATAAGATTAAAAATTAATATAATTATATTTAAATAATTATAAAATTATAATATTTTATTTTAAATATCAAATATATTTATTGTGATTATTATTATATATTTATAATTGTATATATAAATAATTTTTAAATATAAATATTTATGATTGTAATTATATATATATAAATAAATAAATATTTATCACCAATGAATTGAGTCAATAATATATATATATATATATATATCATGAGATAATGATGATACAGTTGGACATGTTTGTGTTCAAATATTGATATGCCTGAGTATATTTGACATAAGCTATGATTATAAGTTTATTTGCAGACATGATTGTGTTTCTTTATATGTTTTAAATGTTATATTACCTATTCTGATGACGAAACATGCATATGTTATGTATTCCTTACTCATTAAATGTTCATTTATACATTGGCACCATTATTATTCATGCTTCCATGTATGTGATGACTCATTTTTTATGATTTATACTTTTCATTCATGTTATACCCGTGAACATATTTATATTCTCATAAATAATTATAAAATTACAATAAATAAATTTATTATAATTCTATATATATAAATATATTTATATATTAATATATATATATATATATATATATTTTAGATTAGATTATTTTGGACAAGATACTTGCGTAAAACAAAGAACACTTTGCTAAAACTGTGAATATATATTTTATAGAACTAGCCATGATGGAGAAGTTTGGAGTGGAAGAAGATCCAGAAGAGACTGGGCAGTAAGAAAAGTCACAAAGATGAGGGCGTCATCTAAAAAGTCATGGAAGAGGGTGTGGTCGTACCAACTGGGGTGATAAGAAAGAGGATACACCACCCAAGGAAATGGAGAGCCTATTTCTTGAAGTGGGAAGTGCAAGAAAATTTTATAGTAGGGGTCGTGGTCATGGTCGTGGTCATGGTTGTGGCCATAATTTGCTCACTCCAGAGCACGAAAAGCTCAAGGAGAAGTACTCGGTTCTTCTCAATAAAAGGAACACTAAGCCAGAGTGCGAAACCACTGATAATGATGATGAATATGACCATGACTATGAGAATGAACCTGTTCTAGAATTGTAGTCTTACCCTATGGATGAGGGCATGCCTCATTGTGTGACCCCATCCATCTTCTTTTCGTCTATGCCATTTATCTTTTTCTAATAAGCTTATTTGGAGTAGACTTTCCTGTCTACTGAACTTTTGAGTATATATATTTATAAATATAAAAAAATATTTATAAATATATACAAATATTTATAAATATATTGAAATATTTATAAATATATTTATTATGTATATAATTATAAATAAATAAATATATATTTATAATTATAATTATAAATATAAATTTATACATTAATAAATATATATATTTATATACAAATATTTATAAATATATTTACTTATTATTTTAATTATAAATATATAAAATATATTTTTAATTTTATAAATATATATAATTATATAAATATATTTATAATTTTATAAAAATATTTATAAATATATACAAATATATATATATATAGAAATATTTATAAATATATTATATATATATATATATATTTCATTAATTATAATATTACTATAAATACATTTATTATAATTTTATGAATATATATAATTATTTAAATATATTTATAAATATATAAAAATATTTATAAATATATAAAAAATATATAAATACATATAATATATATATATAGAAATATATATATATATATATAAATATTTTTTAAATTATATTTATTATACCTATAATTATAAATAAAAATTAAATATTTATTTATTTAAATAATTATAGAATTTCATACATTTATTATAATTTTATAAATATATATATTTATATATTAATAAATAAATAAATAAAATTATATTTATAATTATATACAAATATTTATAAATATATTTAATTATAATTATAAATTTAAGGAAGGAAATATTTATTTATTATATATATAATTATAAAAATATATATAATAATATAAATAAATTATCAGTATTATACTTTTATCAGTGCTTATTTAGCACCCATAAAGATACCCCTTTATCAGCACTAATGAAGCGCTGATAAAACATGTCTTTATTAGAACTAAAATTTTAGTGCTGATAAAAATATGTTTTATGAGCGTTTTTAGCACTAATAAAGGGTTAGCTTTATCAACACTTTCTATTTTAGTGTTGATAAAATTGACCTTTATCAATTCTTTTTGGATAGTGCTAATGAAAGCATTACCCAATTTTATAAAAGAACCCTAACATGGGGATTCTCTCTTGCACACCTTCAAGAATTCGTAGAACCCTACTTCTATCATGCCGCTGCTCTCACCACCTCTCTCGTTCCCACTATCACCACCTATCTCACTGTCACTACTCTAACCACCTCTCTCACTACCACCACTCTCAATGCTGCCTCTATAGTTTCCTCTCTCGCCATCGATACTCTTGCCACCTCTCTTGTCACAACCACTATCGCCGCCACCTCTCTCATCACCAATACTCTCTCCATCACCTGTCTGCAAATATAATGTATGTGATGAGAGTAATTGCTTGAGATTAGTTGTTTTTATGAGTTTATCATGATATTTTAATACATATTTGTCTTGATGATGAATAACTTATCTATACTGCCTCATCTGCAATTTCATTTTTCTAATTTATAATCTTTTACATGTTGGTCATTTATGATCATTGATCATAAATGGTTAATTACTTATATATGGATAATGAATCGATTGCTCATTTAAATCAAGTTTTTTGTGAGAACACCCACAAAATAATGTTAATTTCGAATTAAATTAACTATATTGTATTTAGAGTGTTTATAAAAGTTGAATGATCTATTATGATTGTTCATGTGTTTTTTGAATTTCCTTATGTTTTGTGTGGGGAATTAAGGTGTGAGTACCAAGATAATGGTGAAAAAATTTGATGTGGAATGTGTTTATGGGAGATGATATTTTTTGGCATAAGTTATGATTAGTACTGATGCACGGTGGTTGAGTTATAATGATTTTTGAGAGAGTGGAAGGTCATAGTCATGGGATATGATGATTTCATTTATGATTTCGGTGGTCTGTTGAGTGGTGTGTTTTTTATAATTTCATGATAGAGATATAATGAAGTTACAATAATGAAATTGAAAAGGAATAGGTTGAAAATTAAATGTATGTGGGTTGTAATTCACATATGGAAATTGATGTAATCGGTTTAATGAAAAAAATATGAGACAAATGTCTTAAAAAGTTTGCATTGGATTATAATTATTAATTATAGGAATTGATAAACAAGTTAATATAAGGTATGTTGTGATATTTTTATTGTTTGTTCACATGTTATGATTCATTGGAGTTGTAATTAGTTGATCTAAACACTTTATGAGACATTTATATGTCCTCTCTTATTAATAATTTGATATACCACCGCCCTTGGTTTCCCATTTTCCTAGATAATCATATATAAGATTATTTTTAGTAGGAATAATTATCTAGAGACATCTACATTAGATATTATTTTTTATTACACATAATTCATTCTTTTGGTTTTATTAAGGGCTACATCCAGGAGAAAACAATATAATAATGGGTACGATGGACAACGAGGGGACTGTCCCAATAGAAAATAAAATCGGAAGAGAGATGGATTGAAAGATATCACTATAATACTTACTCAACATTCTTAATAAATGAACAATAATATGAACCATTTCAAAATCCCAAACATGATAAGGATGAAACAAATCACCATGGATTCATTCATGTGGAAATTCCCTCTAACTGTGTGGGTTCGATTGATCAAACAGTTTTGAATAAATGGACAGTAATTTTCAATTTGGAAGGTGATGTAGATATATGGTGGGTGTTGATTATGAATATGAGGAAAAATGACTAAGTTTATATTATAAAATGGGTGGTGTTTAAGGAAATATTCTTCCCTAAATATTGTCCTTGAATTACTCACATCCAAATATAGAGATATGTCTTAAAAATATATATTCTTTTATAAATTATATAAAATTTTATACTTATATATAAGTCAATAATTTGATATTTTATTATAAAAACAAATACATTTTTAATTTATACTTTTATATCTGTATACTTTTTTCAATTTATCGATAGTTTAATAGCTTCAAAAATTCTATTTCAGTGGTGAAAATATTTTAAAAAATATAATAATTTGTGTTTTATATCTGTAAAACCATTATTATACTCAATAGCCATATTTTCAATTATGAAAATTGTTTTTAAATAATATAGATTTTAAGTTATTTTATTTCCATTATTACATTAAATAGTTGTATTTTATCAGTTTTATAAGGTAAATGTGATTTTATAGTTCGTTTATACTCATTCAAAAAGGGTTTTCATTCAAGAAATTCAGGAGATCTATCTTTAATTGAACATATTTTATGTAATTATTTTGTTAAATATTAATTTTACTAAATCCAATAATATTTATAAGAATAGATAATGGATTGATGATAATGGTATGACAAATGAGTATGAAGATGGGGTGAACGAGTTCATCATGTTTGCAAAATATAATGCATATGAACCTTCTAAAATCCCTTTCCCATGTTTATGCTATTATTATTCAAGATTAATTAGACTAGAAGAGTTGAAAAAACACTTGATATATCACATAATTTATCAAAGTTATAAATGTTGGAATAGACATGGGGAAAAATAAAATGTTGCTAGTGATTGGGATAACGCTGTGTTTTATAGATCATCTGATATAACTAAAAGTGTGGAAAATGAAGAATAATTTATCAAGTATTTGATTATAGGTGTGAGTTATTATGAATATCTAATTGAGGAAATGAAAATTGTAGTTGAACTTGAACCTCATGATTGTCTATTTTTTTAAAAAAATTTAAAGAGATGTGCAAAGACACCATTGTATGTTAGTGGAAATAAATATACAACATTGTCAACCATACTGAAGATGTATAATTTAAAAATTTTCAATGAATGTTGTGATACAAATCTTACTAGACTACATTATCTCTTGAAAAATATAGTCCCAGAAGAAAATAATCTTCCTAGGAAAACATATGATCCAAAATAAATTCTATATTCAATATTTATGATCTCTGAAATAATAAACGTTGGTCCCAATGATTTTATACATTTTTTTATATACTAATAATCCTGTAAATAATTCTTAAATTTTGGTGCTTCATGATAAAATAAAGATGAACCAGCTCCTATAAAATTTGTTTGGTACTTTCCAATAATTAAAAATTTTAGGCGCCTATACACAAGTGATGAAATTGTGAGGAAATTGACATGGAACACATATACAATAAATAAACATGGGAAACCTCATCACCCAAAATAATATCTTTTGTGGAAGATAATTGATCATGAGTATCCCGAATTTGGAAACGAACCAAAAAACCTTCATCCTAAGTTCTCTATAAATGGAGTGAATCATTTTTCATATCAAAGAAAAACTCATAGTATATGGATTGTTATTATGGTAGATTATAACTTTCCATCGTGGTTATGCATTTAATGAAAATACTTAATTTTATCTATTCTTATATATGGATCAAAATAAAAGGTTAATGATATTGATGTTTATTTGGATCCATTGATCAATGATTTGAAATTATTGTGAGATTAAGGTGTAATGTAGTATGATACTTATAGAAATGAAAATTTCACATTGAGATCCATGTTTCATGGGATGATAACTATATTTTTTTCTTATGGAAATTTTTTCAAGATATAGCATTAAATGAACTCAAGGGTGTCCCATTAGCGAACATGGTATACAATCAATTAGTCTGAAACATTCATTGAAGGCTGTGTTTCTAGGACATCGCAGATTTCTACCCCGATGAAATAATTACTAATCTTAAATGACATTATTCGATGGAATTTCAGAATAATGTACAATATTACCTCTAATAAAATGTGATCATTAATTTGAGAAAGTAAAATATGCAGACACTAATTTTGGTAAATCATTTTTGAAAAAACTTATGAAAACATGTTGAAAAAATAAATTAGATTTTTAGTTACAATATTATATTTTCTTGTACATAAATTTTTTTTATTAATATTATGAATATTGAATTTTGTTTCTGATAGTGTGATTAGAACATTTCTAAATGCACCATAAAAAATGTTTGGAATTATGGTTAGGTTTGACACTGATGACATGGGAATATGCTGTATTGATAGTTTAATGAAGAAATCTAATGTAAAGTGTGGTAATATTGATATTTAGTATTTTTTTGAGACTCTAGGATGTGTAGGAATCATGGAAACATTCATCTAATATATGATTTTACTTGTATGACTCCAAGTTCTTCTTTTTATTTTAAACTGGCATTAATTTTAGTATAAAAGAAATCTAACATAATCAAAACTATGAAGAAATATTAATATTGTTTTTATATTTTAATAAAATGATCCATATGTTATTTATGACATGTAGGAATCAACTAGAACCCAATATTATGCACAATGTCATTGATATAATTCCATTTTTTTCTATTTATTTAAAATTGACATTTACTTTAGTAAAAAGAACAAGTGACATACTGAAAACCTTGTGAACAAATTCATATTGTTTTTATACATTAGGTAAATGATCCATAAGTAATTTTTTATGTGTTGGAATGAACCAAACCTCAATATTATATAGGTAGTCACCGATATAACTCCAAATGAGTCACTTTGTTTAAAATTAAAATTAATTTTAGTAAAAAGAACAAGTGACATACTAAAAACTAAGAAAATTCATTTAGGTTGTTTTAAATCTTTAGGAAAATTATTCATAAGTAATTTTTAATATGCATAAATCAACATTACCTCAATTCGACACACGGTGTGACTAATATGACTCTAAGTGTGTTTTTATTTAAAATTGACATTAATTTTTATAAAATGAACAAGTGACATATTGAAAAATGATAAAACACATTTTTATTTCTTTTATACTTATAAAAAATGATATATAAGTCATATTAGATGAATATAAATCAAATGAACCTCAATATGATGCATGATGTGACTGGTATGACTCAAAGTGTCCATTTTCAGTTTAAAATTGAAATTTTAGTTCAAAATGTATCACTATTTGAAAACTATTAAAACACACTCTTATTGTATTTATAATTTAGTATATTTATTCATCAATCAATTTTAATGTGTATGAATTAGTCTAACATCAAACTAACATACGATGTGACCGGTATCAAAAAAAGTGTCTGTTTCTAGTTCTAAATGTTGTATTAATAAAAAAGACATCTAAAATACTCAAAACAAAGAAAACACATTCAGATTGTTCTTATGCTTTATAAAAACTATCCATAATTAATTTTTGACATTTAGGAATCATCCATACCTCAATCTAATACATGGTGTGAATGATATAATTGAAATTCGGTCTATTTATTTAAAATTGACATTAACTTTAGTAAAAAGAAAACGTGACATACTGAAAACATAGAAAAAACATTTGTATTAATTTAATACATTAGGAAAATGATTCATAAGTCATTTATAACATTTTAGCATCAACCTCACCTCAATCTGAAACAATGTGTAACCGGTAGAACTCAAAGTGTGTCTTTTTATTTAAAATTGACATTAATTTTATTAAAAAGAAAAAGTGACATACTGATAATCGAGAAAACACATTCATATTGTTTTGATACTTTAGTAAAAAAAATCTATATGTCATTTTTGATTTGTAGGAATCATCCTCACCTTAATACTACACAAGTTGTGATCGATATAATTCTATGTGTATATTTTTTTTTAAAATTGACATTAATTTTAGTAAAAAGAAAAATCGACATAATGAAAACAGAGAAAACACATTATGATTGTTTTGATACTTTAGTAAAATGAAACATTAGTAATTTATTATGTGTATGAATCAACTAAACATTAATACAACACATGGTTTGATCGGTGTAACTCGAACTGTGTCTTTTTATTTAAAATTGACATTAATTTTAGTAAAAAGAACTTGTGAAATATGGGAAACCAAGAAAACACATTAATTTTTTTTTATAATTTATATTAATGATCCATTAGTCATTTTTGACATATAAGAATCCGATGAACCTCAATAATACACATGATATGATTTGTATGATTCCAAGTGTATCTATTTATATAAAATTGATATTAATTTTAGTAATAGAAACAAGTGACATACTGAAAACAAATCAAACACATTTGGATAGTTTTGATAATTTAGGACAATGACCCATGAGTCATTTTAAAAGTGTTAGAATCAAATTTAACTCAATCCAAGGAACAATGTGACTATTATAACTAGAACGGTGTCTTTTTTACTTATAATTGACATGAATTTTGGTAAAAATAATAAGTGAAATACTTAAAAATGAGCAAAAAAATTCAATTTTTTTTATAATTTATGAAAATGATCCATAAATCACTTATGACATGTAGGAATCAGCCTCACCTCAACTTGATTCATGGTGTGACAGATATGATTCCAAGAGTGTCTATTTATTTAAAGTTCACATTAATTTTAGTAAAAAGAATATGAGACATACTATAAACTGAAAAAAGAAATTACAATTGTTTTAATACTTTATAAAAATGATCCATAATTCATTTATAATATACAAGAATCAACCTCAGCTCAATTTGAAACATAGTTTGACTGGTACAACTCCAAGTGTATCTTTTTATTTAAAATTGTCATAAATTATAAAACAAAGATATAATGACATACTGAAAAAAACGAAAATTCATTCTAATTGTTTTGACAGATTAGGAAAATGATCCATAAGTAATGTTTTATGTGTAATAATCACCCCCAACTCAATCCAACACATGTTATAACTAGTATGAATCCAAGTGTATCTGTTTGTTTAAAATTGACTTTAATTTCAGTAAAAGAAACAAGTGAAATATTAATAAATGTTCTAACACATTCATATTGTTTTAATTATTTTTAATGAATACCCATGAGTCATTTTTGATGTTTAGGAATCCAATTCACCTCAATCTGATATATGGTGTGACTAGTGTGGCTCAAAGTATCTATTATTAATTTAAAATTGACATTTTAGTTCAAAATGTGTGTTAAAAACTGAAAACCAAGAAAACATGCTCCAATTTACTTGACAATTTAGGACATCAATTCATAGGTCATTTTTTACATATAAGAAGTAGTATCACATCCATAAAATAAATGAAAAGGATGGATTGACTCAATATGTGTTTTTCTAGTTTGAAATTACATTATAGTAAAAAACACAAGTGAGATACTAAAAATCAAGAAAACACATTCGGATTGTTTTGATACATTAGTAAAAATATCCATAAGTAATATTTTACATATAATAATCTACCACAACTCAATATAATGCATTGTGTGACTGGTATAACTCCAATTTTGTCTTTATTTAAAATTTACATTAATTTTAGAAAAACTAACATGTGACATACTAAAAAACAATAAAACACAATAATATTGTTTTAATACTTTAGGACAATGATCCATAACTCATTTGTGACATGTATGAATTAACATTTCCTCAATACGATGCACTATGTGACTAGTATAACTCCAAGTGTGTCTTTTTTATTAAAAATTGACATTTTCCTAATGTATTCATTCATATTAATGTTTAATTTATTTATTTATAGTGTTACTAACAATTGATTTGTTTTCTCATATAGGTGAATTATTTTTCTTGTGTTGATGTGATTTGGTTGGAAACTAATACCACGGGTTGAATTTTTTGAGAAGGGATCATGAGCACCAAAACATGAAACATTAATGTTTTTAAATGTTTATGCTCAATTGAAAATATAATTATTAAAAAAATTATTTTAAATGTATATAGTAGTTTTTTTACTCATGATGTCAAATTTATTTAAATTAAATTATATTTTTTTCATACATAGGTTATAGGTTTCGGCTGGGTGTGTTGTTATACAAACAACACACTGTAGTATACAGGAACATTATCAGCGCTAATGAAAAGCTATAATAAAGAGGACCCTTAAACACTGCTTGTTTAGCACAGATAAAGGGCCCCCCCTTTACCGAAACTAAGGAAAACAATTATTTTTTAGCACTATTAAAGGCCTTTTGCATGTTATTAAAGTGTATATTTGTTTTATTTCTAGGATAAAACCAGCCTTCATACATGGCCAACTCAATTAGACCCTACCCATATACAAAAACTTGCTTTCTTATCTTCCATTTTCCATGATACCTCATCCACATGTAGTTGTATATGATCACTAACCCTCACTAGTTTCCACCATTTATATCCAAACATTAAAGATCCTCCTCTTATTCAGACCATCTCAACAAAACATGGATTTTGGCCTTCTTATCACTCTTATTTCCCCAGTACTTACTAAAGTACAAGTTCATTATAGTGGTTTGGGTGTGCTACAGGAGTGGTGATGATTTTTTGAGTAATGATTCTGATTACATTCATATATGGTGGTGGTCTGTGTTTGTCGATAACTTGTGCAGTTGTTCACATTGACATTATGGTTATGTGACGATTTGTATATAGTGATTTAAAGTGGTGATGTGTTTTCATATTTTCATCAATATGAACATAGTAACTTATATTTATTATTTTATGTCTCTTATATGCATGATGGATATTTAATTTTTATAGGGTTAATGTCTTGATTAAGAGACTGTATATCCATAGAAATGGTTTATTCAGGATATCTAATTTCTAATTGAATGTCAATTAAATATATTTTTAATTATTTTAAATTGTTTTGTATCTAAAAATATTTTTAGACAATATTTTCACACTTTATTTGGATCCCATTCAAATGATACCAAATAAGTAATCTCGAGCAATATAACATCACTGAATTTATTCATAAAAAATTTGATTGAATGCATGAGTCAAATGTAAATAACACACATGATAATCCCAAATAAATAAATTTATTAATAAGAAAATTCATATATTGAGTGGTGCCTCTTCAAATTGAATGAGTGATACCAATAAAATAGTCTTATGTGAGAAAACCTGAAACATATAGATACCTCAATTTTGTGTGAAATTGTTCATTATAGTTCACAAAAATATTCAACACTAAAATGTCACCTAAATTGTCAATAAAATTATATAATGAAATAATGATTTTTAAAAAAAAGTAGGATTACCATCTATCATCAGGAAACATTACTTCATAGTATGATAATTTTTATTAAAATAGGTAATAATTAGATAAATAATCAATTAGATAGGGAAGTTAGATAATTTTCACCACATGTACCTAAGTGTAAATATTAACTCTGACCCTTGCCTCTACTATTTCTTCCCTCTATTATACATAGATTTTTTAAATAATTATAGAGTGGTTGTAATATTTATTTTTTAATCACATTGAAAAAATTCATTTTCCTATACATTCTTGGTAGGATATAGTACTAGTGGCCACACACATTCTCCATACGGTTTGGAAATTCTATCCAATTCTAAAGTATTTATCATAAATTGGGCATGTCACGATAGTGTGTACCAAATTTATGGTTCTATTTCTTTGGATAATCATAGAATTAGGAGATCCTCCAATTAAAGTGATCTAGGTTAAAACATAATTACCAAAAATAAAAAGAACTAAACTAAAACAATAATGCTACTACTATGGGTAATTTTTTATTGCCAGAAAATTTATGATATCTTGGATTTATTTATTTTATGGGAAACACCACACAAATACATCTAATACCCATCATATGCACCCAAAAAACATGGTATGGACTTAAATTTTTCACCACCTATGATTTTTCTAGGTATCTATTTTTATTTCAATGATCATTATTCAATTCATTATCATGATCAATGGGAAAATACCTCACTATATTATATTCAAAGGTCATACCCACTATTGGATTATTCTTAATGTTTATGTTATCCAAAATATACCAATCCTAATAATTAATACTCTTTATCTAGTTTACATGGTATTTTAAAAAATTATTAAAACTTTACTTCCAAATTTCAAAAAATTATAAATAATGAATTATATTTCACACTGGCTAAAAATAATAACTTTTTACAATATCTATGTGATTCGCACTCTTTATCATTATTTGGAAAAAAATAAATAAATGAGGTAAATAAAAGGTTTTATCTTTATGAATAATATAATCCAAATCAGGATTCCACACTGTAGAATCGTTAAAAACTAATCTTGTAGTTAAATTATCCTCCTCATTATCACTTAACCCTTTAACTATGAATAATTCTATTGAGGAAAATGTATTAGAGGTTCCTTATGAGAAAATTTCATTTACTCTTTCGGATTAAGAGTCTAATTTCATTGATTCTTCTTCCTACCATTCCATAGAATACAACTCTTGATCTTAATTTCATAACACTATTCCAATAAACTTTCATTAATAGTGGAGACTAGTCTTACACTATTTTGAATACAATGGTCCGCTATACAATGAAATTTCACATCCATATTCTATGTGTTCATAAAAATTCCAGTCTGAAGTGAAAAAGCATTATGTTGATAAATATCAAATTCCACCATTTGAGGATGAAGTGTCCATTTAAGTATGACCTTTTTTACATTAATATAGCTGTAATTGAACCAAGACACCATAGATTTCTACACACTATAGTAAATCACTTATAAGAACATTGATTCACCACAATATGAGAGTATTTATTAGTTAGAAAATTTTTATATATTGGTTTTGGTAGAAACAGTTTAAGAGTCAGAAACTCAATTAGAGACTGTTATGGCGGACACTCATAATTTTTTAGAAATTATAAAAAAATTGGATTATATATAGGATCCTAAGATTAAGATCCCACATATACCTATGGTGAAATGAGCTAAGGGATATTTAGAAGTAAATTTTGGAGAAATTATTATTCCTGATATAATAGATTCCCCAAACAAATTTGAGAAAGTCACAAAAACTCTGTACACTATGATCAACACTATTTCACTTGAAACACCAATAGATATGAGAAATAATCTTGTCCTTGGAGAACATAATGAAATTTTGAAATGTAAAGTGAGCTTCAAAATAGAGGATCTCCCTATTTTGTGGTCATTTAGGAAAAAGAAAAATTTTAGATTATTTAACAAGAAAATGATTTCAATGATGTGATTGGCATAAACTGGCCAGTAAAATAGTTTTAAGGGTATTTTTAATCATTCACACACTAATAGAGGTAATTTTATTGGTCTTTATTATTAGAATCCTTTAGAAAAATATTAACTATTTGGTTCTATTATCTTCAAATGAGTTATTATCAACCCTTAGTGAGATGGGATATTTTCCTTACATTCCACCCAACAATTTTTCTAATAACTTTCTTTATAGATAATGGGATACCTACTATATAAGTATTTTCTTGATGGGAATATGAAACATTGTTGCTGACGAAGAAGATGATGCATTGGTTTACATTTTTTTATCCTAGTTGAGTGATATCAATTTTTGGTTGAAGATAAAGTAAGCATAGTGATCAATAGGAGGTAACCCATTAATTTTTAGTTTATATTTCATTGTATTTTAGTTAAATTTAATTTAGTTTTTATGTAATAAAATTTTATGTATTTACCAACTATAGTTTTCTCCTAGAACTATAGTGGATTTGAATTAATCACCTATAATTTTATCAACCAAATGTAAATTTTATTTTAGTATTATTTCTTTTATATGATTTGGGAATGAGTTGTCTATGGGAATATATTTAAAGGTTACATCATTTTTGGAGCTTTATTAGATACATAAAGTCTATTTGTGTCTATCTATAATAAATCAACCAATTGATATATTATCTATAATATTTTATTTACAATTACTAAAATTCCATCAAACATAACTAATGAATAGAAAAAAATGAAAAAAATAAAAAAAATAAACAATCTTGTCATTATTAAACTCGTATGAATGATGTCGCGTTTTTATAGTAAAAAAGTTGGTGAATTAAAACTTGAGTCCCTAATCAGTCTTAGCACATAATTCATGGAATAAATTATTTCATTATTGATGCTCGAAATTAGATGATTGTTAATATCATTAAATTCTTTTACAATTTTGGAAACTAGTTTATTTTGGGACAAATATTTGCACTCTTTCCCATTTTACTTTTTAATGTTATATATCCATAACTATAAGGACTCTGGACCTTTGTATATATCTTAAAATTTTATTTTTTCCTGATGGAATCATGTCCATGCTATGTCTTCTAAAACATTTCATGTTTCTCCATTAAAGGGATGGTAATTTTAAAATTATCACAAAAATGACATAGGCATTTGTTTGTTGTATTTATCCCCATTAACCCATTTATTCACCCTTGAATTTTCAGTGTTGAGTATCCTTTAGAATCCATGAAGAAAACACTTTAGTATGACCCCAATAGAAGAAAAACCTCCCTACTGATAACTTTAATAACTACTTATTTATTTTCAATTTAAACATGGGGAGTGATCCATACAACGATAGGGTTATTTGAGGGGTAGGTATTCATTTGATTTATGTGGATAGAAATAAAATTATCAAGTAAGACATGTTCTATTACATATTAGCTACATTCATTTATTTATTTTGATATATGAATATAAATTCATTTTGGTTCCAACAATGAGTACATTTGTGGATATTATGTGGTAACTCTCATCTTTAGGGATATAACTTAAATTTATAACCTATTAATCTAGGATATAGTGTGTTTTTATGACCAAATTTAACTGATATTCTATAATTTTGGATATATTTTTGTATTTTTTGATGAGATATTGTCTTATATCTCTTTCATTAGGGATTGGAGTTGATACTATCATGTTTATCATCCATTATGTTTCAGTGAGTTGTGTCCTAGTAAAAAAATTAAAATAAAAAGAAGAATAAGTGGAAGAGGAAAAAAATAAAATTGTTGTGGGGGCATTGGATTATAATTTTCTTGGGAAAAAATAAACATTTTAAGTATCGAGGAGGGATAATTTGAAGGATATTTTTTGATAAATGGTGTATTAATGTGTTGTTTTATGATTTGTTTTCTAAAGAGTAAAATATTTTATGTGTGGGGATTTTATGAATAAAGAAATAACATATAGATTTTTAAAATTTTAACATCATTTTTATTATTTTTATTAACAACTTTTAATGTTTTAGTTATTTTTTGTCTTTTTATATTTTTTTAAAAATTTTAGTTAACTAAATGTTATTTTTTATTATTGTTGTTATTATAATTATTATATTTGTAATATATATTATTATCATAAATTATTTGAAACTATATTTATGTATTATTAGTAGTTTTATTAATATTAATATCATTTTTAGTTTATTATTTTTTCTAAATTATATTACAATTTAATATTAGTATTATTATTATGTGTATAATTACATTTTTATCTAATTATAATTATATTTTAGGTATTATTATTAGTAAGTATAATTATATATACATATATATATTTATATCTAACTATATCTAATTATTATAATTATACATGTTGTTGTAATTATCATTATATTGCTTACATAATTTTACAAATATATAATACAAAGTAGTTTTATTATTTTCAACTAATTAATAATAATAATAACAAGAAGAATAATAATAATGATATGATAATTATAATTATTATTGTAACATTTTGATAATTAGATTTTTTGAATTTTAATTTTTTTTATCATTTCTATAATACAAGAGATATGTGTGGATCCACTATCATCTACACACATCTATATAGAGGGACTTCTTCCTTCAAATGAGGAAACAAACCTCATCTTCTTCGTAGGTGAATATAACCCTAGCATAGAACCTCTAATCGACCTGATATCTACTTCCCCTACGTCACATCTCCATCATATTAGAATCATCTTAAAAAAAGGCATGCATAATAGAGCCCAACCCCAACCACCATCCCTTGCAGTATCATCACCATCTATACTATAATTGAGGTAGTGCGATGGTTCTTATGTAGCGATTGAAAACAATGGATTGTGATAATAATTTCATAAAAAAACATAATTTATATATTTTTTAAGTTTCATTTCATGTTTGTATGATGTCTGACTAATTTTGAAAATGTTGGATTTTTTATTATGCAATTGTGTATTCATGCCCATTTTTTTTAATGTTTGATTTTAAGTTAAATTAAATTTAATTGGATTTTTATTCATTTTAATTATATTTATATCTAAAATTATTTTCATATGATATTTTCACACTTGATTTTGTGACCATTTTCTGTGATACCTAACAAATAATATTGAGTGAGAGAACATTATAAAATCTAATCATTTTATTTTTTATTGTGTTCATAAGAGAATCATAAGTTTCTCTTGATTGAATTCAAAATAAATAAATATATTACATTAAAAATTGAAATTTTATGCAACTTCTAATCAATTAGAGTGGGTTATATCTAAAAAAAATCTTATATGATTAAACCTAGAACAAATAGATACCTTGCCTTTGTGAGAAATAGTTTATTGAATTCAACCAAATTAGTTGATGATAAAATGTAGAACAAATTATTCATCAAATTAATGAATGAAATGATGAATGATTTGTGTAAAAAATTAAATTACTCTCTAATATTTGAGAATTAGACTTGATAGTATAATGACCAAAATTTTAATAAATTATAATTATATGAATAAGTAATTGGATAAAAAAAATTGATTAATTGGTATCACTTGTACCAAAGAAGAAATATTAACTCTAATACATCCTTAAAAACTTACTTCCCTCTATTATATTATAATTAATTCACTTTTATAATATTTTAGTATTTAAAATATTTAGATTTTAATCACATGAAAAAAATAATTTTCCTAAATATTCTTGGAAGAGGATGATACTAGTGTCGATACACATCCTCCATTTGGTTTGACCATACTCATCATTTATACAATATCAAATAGATGAAACATTTGTAATTTGAGCACACCACAACAGTGCGTAACACAATTATTTGAACATGCATTAATTCTATGATAAATAGAACTCAAATTAGGCAATAAATTTTTACTTTTATAGAAATATTTAGGCAGTGTATTTTCTTTAGGAAAAAATTTAACCAAAGAAAAAATTTGATTGAAAAAACAATTTTGACATTCAAAAATATGATTTCATAGCCCGTAATCTTGTAATTTCTACAAATTATTGTATATTGAATCTAGGATATAAGGCCTCCTCATCTGATCAAAAAAATAATAATACTAAGATCAATCCAATTAAATATTTTTATTATCATTAAGAGATTTTATTTCTACAAAATACAGACCAAAAAGATCATGTACTAAATTTTTTAATAGTGATGGATCTCGAATTTTTTATATTTATATTTGAATTACATTCAATATTTCAATACCAAAAAACATAATACTTTTGAATACCAAAACAAAATTGATGTACAGTAGCATTTTAAAGTGTTTCATGTTTCTTAAATTCAAATTCCTTATATAAACACTTAAATATCACTTAAAAAAATTCAAATGTGATTTTTCAAATGATATGAGAATTTTGATAAATTCATTGTCAACACTATTTATAACAGAACTATGTGTATTAATATGATATTTTATCCAATAATGATCCCATAATAAAAACTGATGTTTATATTATATATCCATAATTTTGTCTAAAAATATCAGTAATTATTTTATTAAATAAAATATTAAACAAGTATTACAAAATTTAGTTTCACTAATTCTTCAATTATAAATTATTTCAGGTGAATCTATATTTAAGATGGACAACATAAAAAAATGTAATTATGAAATATGCGTAAATATATTACAAATAATATATATTGGGAAAAATATTAAATTTTCGATAAAAAATAAACCTGGTTAGTACGAAAACCTAAAAATTGTGAATGTTTAGAAGTCAAAAATGATTTTTCTAGTAATGAAAGTATTTTCGAGTGGAAAAAGATTTTGTTAGTCATTAAAATATTTATCAGTTATGAAAAACATTGTCATTTGTAAAATATTTTGATAGTTTTTAAATCATAGATGTCGTGTTGCTTTTAGAAATCATGAAAGTGTTTTGATGTCCTAATATTATATTTTCATAAATTATAAATAATAAATATAATAATAATTATAATAATTTAATAAAATTTTAATTTATCAAATAATTTTAACATCTATTTTAACTTATGATATATTTTTTTTGAACCAAAGTGTTTCATTTTTTGTCAATGATGCGTCAATATGTGTTTAGTGAGTTGTGATGAAGTGGTTATGCTTGGATAATTATTATATACACACTTGATGTCTTTTCATGAATTGTTTGAGAAATTATCTATTTTTAAATGTTGATGATTGTTGTGTTGTTCCTTATCGTCAAAGCCTACACGAATTAGAGGTGTTGGTAAAGAATCAAAGAGAATAACTTTTTTCCATATCAATTGTGGGGATTTTTTATACTAATCATAAACATTACGACATGTAAAAAATAAATTAGTATAATTAAATTTTTTTTACAAAAAGTGGCCATCCTATATTTCGGTGAATAAGATGCGAAGAAGTACATGTAATATCTTTTATTGGATGAGAACATGAAGAATCAATGAAAGAAGGAATTTAGTCAGTCATGAAGAAATATAATCATATAATTTTCATAAGGTGAATGAAAAATGATTTGCATGAATATTTTTTAAGTGATAAATTTTTGAATGGAAAGAAAATTATTCTTATATATTTTCATGATGAAGATGGCATTTGAGTGATGTCATGGTGGAATTTAACAAAAAAATAGAGGCCTTAAAAGCAAGTCGAATGGACAATCTTGATACCACATATAAGAGGACACCTCAACTATATGGGAGAGCAATGCCACTAGGGAAATCAAGGGGGAAGGTGTAATTAAGATGAAAAGGGATCATATGATAATGTGTGAGCATAGAGGTGGTTCCAGTGTAAAAGGTTTTATGGTGGCGGAAGAGACGACATTTGTTGGTGCTAGCGGGAATTGGGAGAAGACTATGTACACACTTATGGATGGGTAAAGGTATAAGTTTCATTTTAATGTAGAGGCCACTATATGTGGGAAATATATGTGGGACTAACCTTATAAGGGTATAACTAACCAACTATTAAATAATATGTAAAAAATCTTGGTAGTCTTATTGGGTTAATCCAAGCCATTCGATCATATCCTTGATTGTTTTCAACCTTATGACTTTGAAGGCTTCTATGGATGGAGGGTTTTAATGACACAATAGTATAAGGACCAAAAAAGAATTTGAGACCATCCTAATATCAATAGGTGTTTGAAAAACCACTAAGTATGAATTCCCATAAAGCATAAAAATGAATTACAATGTTGAGTTTGTGGAGATAAGTTCTATGGAGATGAACACTTTGTGGTAGAGAATAATAGTTTGTGGTGGAATTGGTGCCCACAACGATGAAGAAATATTCCAAGAGTTAAAATATTCATACTAATATTTTTATATAGTGATGTACTATAAAGGTTTTCTTGGGAATGAAAATACCATGAAGATGTATTTACAATGTGAATTATGATATTGATTTGTGATTCATGCATGATGTATGTGAGAATAGAAGATGAACTACTATCTATACAAATCATATCAAATGGCATGTGAGATCTTCAAAATATTGAATAATGTTTGAAAATGAATTATGAATAGTTTTCCACAATCTATAAAACTAGTTTTCAAAGGTTATTTTGAAAATGAGGTAAGTATTTATGTGAATATGATTGATATGTGGATGATGAGAATTACAATATGTGAATGAAAATAGAATGCAAGCATGATGCTATCAAGGCTTCCTTGTGAAGATGAGAACTATTAGAGTGAGTTCTATAGTATATGAGAAAATAATATAAGCTCACATGATAGAAAATTATTTGATAATGTAAGATGTGTTCACAAATGAAAATGTTATGTGATATGGATATGAATTTATACTATGTGAAAATAAATTGAGATAATGTTATGCAGACCATGAAGTATGTGAGGTCCATGTTGATTGTGGAGAGAGGTGTCATGTTTTTCATCCTTGAATGTAGTTAAACAGTTAATCATATTTTGTGGTATGATCATGTTTTAACTTACTTTATCATGTCTATAAATACTTGAATACCACTCAACTAATTTTGATCAACAATCTTGGGAGAAGTTTTTCATCAGGAGAAAAAGCTCATATTTTTCTCCATTTGAGTTCTGAATAGAATGTCATCCTTTTAGTGAAGTAAACAATTTAATGAAGATATGTTTTATGCTAAATAAAATTATGATGGAAAATATGATAATTAATTTTTTTTTTAATTTTATAAAAAGATTTTTTCACACATGAATAAAACCAACTTACTATTTGAAGTGTCATTATGTGAACTACCAATAATGTGAACCAATAGTATGTGATAAATCAAATATGCTATGATATAGTCATAAGATGTTCATTGGTAAAATTTGACTATTATTTGAGAAAAATTTATTGAAAATAAAAGTGAGGTGATATATGATGCGATCATCAATACACAAATCATCATGCAAGTTTCCCATTGAGGTTAAATTTAATTTTCTCCATGTTTGTATTTGTGAGAAATTATCCCTGGATAATAAATCACAGAAATGGATACAAAAATTGGGGTGATTGGATGAGAAAATGTTACATACCTTGTATTATTTGTAAGTCCACCAAAATCAGATCACACGATCCTTTAACAAAGAGTACTCCTCTGATATTTCTTCAATGGAGAGATGATGTTTCTCCCTAGTACTCTAATTATTCCCAAAAATAAACCTAAAAAATTGGAATGAAAATGGGAGATACCTTAAACCATACACAAGGTATACTACAATGAAGCTTATTTTTTAATTTCAATGGATGAATAACATACCATGGCTACTACCAATGAAAGGTTCCTAAAGAAGTATTTTGTGTAATCACAAGACACATTACCTTGACCACATGATTTTATACTGGAGTGTACATCATCCTAGGTTCATGAAGATAAACTATGTAAAAGGCAACATCCCAGCTGCACAATGACAATCTATATGTCACCAGCATCTTAGTTTCATGAATTTAAACTACACAACCATTTTCTACTCCTTCATATGAAATTAAACATCATATCTATGTCAAAATAATACAATGCTAAAACTATGTGAGTTCTTTCTTGGGAAAGCATAGTGTGTCCCCAATACACCTAGGACATCATTCATGCTAGGTTTGTTACTCCTCTATGCCATATATACCGATTTTGGGAATCCTTTTACACTTGGCCCAAGCTCCATGACCTTAAACTTGAAGTTAACATCCTCAACGCATGATATTAAACATCAATCCTATCATGAATAATTTCATGACGCCTGTTAAACATGTAAGATATGATTCCAACCCCATTATTTAAAAATGGAATGCTTCTTAATGATCATGTTAGGCTTAAGTTACCTTACTATAGAGAATTCCCCCCACTAGTGTTGTTCTATCACCACACTATGTTAAATTTCATTGGAATCATCATTGTAATTAGAGATTCAAGACACATGAAATGGATCCATGCATGAAAAGGGGATAATTATTTCATCCCTACATGAGAGTAAGATCCATGAGTAAAGTCTCTTTACCAAGAACTACATATGAATTGATTCTTATCATCACATAATATGTAGTAACTCCTAGACCCAATGTCATAATCCCATCCATGAAAAATAGAAAAAAAGACATCCTCTATGTATAGGAGAAATATTCATAGAGAATTACATATTTAAAAATGGGTGTCTTGATTCCTATCATCATATGATTCAGAGTGATGGATAAACTACATGGGTTAGGCCCAACCCCAAATTTTATTCAATTCAGAAGATAATTTTCTTACTAGCCTTTGGTAATAGGGAATCCTTTCACATCCGGATTCTACTTTTTGCTATCCTATGAAATAATCATTCCCATAATTACAAGACATAATCGTCTAGACCACAGGACGTTAAACTTCATGGTACATCATCCATTTCAAAAGACAATAAACTAAATTACACTAATGTCCTTATGTTATGATGTGAAACTATACATCACCCTAATGTTCTCATCCGAGAGGAAATTTACATTGAAATCAGTCATATACCATGTCACATTAAATAAATACATACGACTTGATTCCTATCTTCAAAGGATACACAATGATTCCTAAATTCTTTATCCTGGTCTAGCCACACTAATGGTAAAACTTTCCCCTCCCTATGCATGGGTCAGACCTATTATTGGATCTTTACATAAATAATTACATGTGACTTGATTCTCATTCATTGGGACGTGTAGTGATTCCTAGACCTCATGTCCTCGGACCATCCAGGAAATATAAAAAATGCCATGTCCCCTATATAAACATTATATCAATTCAATGGACACCAAATTGGGTCCTATTTAAAGTTCCATTCAAGAAAAGAACCCCTACCTTAACACGATGTAACAACCTAAGATTCCACAATACGTTTCCCTTTGAATAATGTAATAGCTTGCATTGTACACCACTTCGAGATTCTGACACACCACGACCAATCAAACTAGCCATTATGAATAGTAATACCCACTTTTTGAAATTTTATAAAATTTATACATCAAAATGGAATTCATCTTTGGATTCGGAATATCAAAATTATTTTAGGGTGAATTTTGGGTATTTTTATGAAATCATTCAATTTTTGATGAATAGTGAAAAACATTGTGTTATTGTTTAAAGCTAACTTTTTAATTAAATAATTAATTATCTTATTTAAATTTATTTTAGGTAAAAATTGATAAATAATACCAATATATGTTCAGTATAATTCATTGGTGTCATTTTTTAATAATATTAGATATATAAAATTTTATTGAACATTTCACCATCTTTTACCCACCTCCTAGGAGAATTTGAAAATTCGCATAAAATGTAATATTACAGTTTATGTGAGTGTAATTTCAAAACTCTGAGAGAAATGTTTGATATAAGTAATAAAAATGTGGTTCAATAAGATGAAAATAATTTTGGTGAATAGTAACTGTTTACATTTATTTACCACAGTTTAAAGTAAATAGGGTAATTAAGGGTAAAATGATATTATTATTACCCTAAAACATGTTATAATTCTATTGGATAAGTGTAATTCGACCAAAAAAACCTTAGGAATAAAATATTACCCTTTAGGTCCACTTGGATTATATTAGGACATTTATTATTATTTTATTTAAAGAAGAGTTAAAAGAGTTAGAATCAGAGTTTAATAACTAATTTTTTTTAATATAGGGTTATACATAAGATAAATTAGACTATAAATATTACTTATAAAGATAAAACAATTTCATACATAATGATATTTTATTTATAAATTTTATACATTAAATAATTTAATTTAATTATGCACAATGGTGACACAGTAATTACCTTAATAATGAAATATTAAAATAATTGATATTAGAAATATCCAAATAAATGTAATTTGATACTTTTTATGAATTCCAATAAATTTATAGGTTAATATAACATGTTATTATTTAACATATGAAATTATTTCAAAGTAATAATGTTTTTAGGACTTTTAAAAAATCATTTATTAAATAATGTCAAAATTGACATAATTGATTTTTTAAATTAAATATTATATTATTTGTTGATATACTATTCCTAAAAATATACTTTTTCGGACAAAGGGCCTTAATAATATTATATATGTCATTAATTAACCTATTGGGGTTCTCTTGGCTGTTTATTGTAAGTTTATTAACCATATAATATAAAAATACAAAGAGGCATGGTAAATGTCAAACTATTTAACTAAGCATTAAATATAAATGATAAGGTTAATATGATGAACTAAACCTATATAAAACTTATTGGTTGAGTTTATTTCGACTCATACCCACCTTTTCTTCGATATAAATCATTTTGGGGCCATTAGAAACCGAAAACGAGTTTTTTATAAAATAATATTTCAATCTTTCCCTAAGGTGCTCCTCACCTCTCTTATAAAAAGGCACTTCCCCTTATCTCAAATTAATTCCTCCAAATCCATTTTGATCAGACAAAACCTACCCAAATATCCTCCCAACTATCCTCCCTTAATCCTAGGGGCCTTATCATGACCATAAATCCATCCTAAGGATCCCTTTTGATCAAATCAAAAGGAAGAACCCGAAGAAGAGGTAAATATCTCACCACCTCTTTCAAGTTATTTTCTTCTTCCATTTCCTAATTATCTTTAGTTTACATTATCTAATAATAACAAAATTATATTCTATATATTTTTATTTTATTATAAAAATGGTACAAACATATTCATTATTTTATCCATCCTATGAATAACATGTCACCATACGTGCAAACGTACGGCTTACCGTCTCCACGTCGTGGTGTAGTTGTTATTCAATACATTATTATTTGGATGGATATAATAATGATGTATATTTGATTTAAATAATAGATATACCATGTTAAGGATTATGTATATATGATATTCCATCCATTTACTTTTGATTTTAATTACAAAATAAGGATATTGTCACTCGTACATAGGTAGAGATTACTGTCTCCACGAACACGATTAGATTCATTCCCCGTCATAATCATTCAAGAATAATTTTCATGAGATGATTAAAAATAATATTTAAATAACTTAATATCATTATGGATATGAATCAAATACATCTTATCCATTACAATCATGGCTTACAAAACTAACCACATAAAGGAAAATGAATTAGTTAACACCCGAAACAATAATAATACTAAAATATTATTAAAAACAAAATATTAAAAGATCATATATGATATAATATTTATGTATATGGTTCATGAATAATATTATAAAAATTATTTAACTATTATACATGAGGTTAATGTGCCCTTGACCAGGGAAAAATAAAAGGCAAGGGTTAATTTCACAATCTCTTTATTATCCGAGGTTGTTTTTACATAAGTATCTACTGTGACTTCTTTATTATCCACATACATGTTTCTTAAAAATTTATTCCAAAACATTTTTAATATTTACTAGACTATGGGTTAAAGTCATTTATATCATTGTTTTACTTTTTATAAAATGGGTTGAATGGAATCTTTCATCCGTTTTCCAAACAAGGTACCTTATGAACTTTTTGACAAAATTATGGTAAGAATTATTTTTTAACTTAAACGGTGGGCGCCGCTATTTTCCACCATTATAACATCATCAATGTTTCCCTTTTATGATTATAATAATATTTTAAAAATAATTTTTTTTCATTTATAATTTTATGACTTTTAAATTATTTCAAAATAGAAAGAGATATTTCTCTAAAAAAAGTTTTGATTTCATCTATGTCAATATCATTCGACAGATTGTTTTTTTAAAAAGGCACAACTTATTGGAAAGTGAAAAATAATTACATGAGTCTGAAAGATGAAATCTTATTAAATCTTTCCATATTTTATTGAATTTTTTGTGATATGTTTGACTATAGATGTTTTTTTATATAATTAATTGTTTATGGATAAAGTATTGACATTTCGTATGCTAGTTTTAATACAAATGTGTATGGTATGTTTAAAACTTTTCATATGAGGAATGAATTGGAATTAGTAAGTGACAGGTGGAGTCTGATATATTTCCTTGATGCATCGGTAGCTATCATGAGACAAACAAGTGTCTTGGCATAAGGCCTTGACAAAATATTATTTTTAGTCTTGGCACCAGGCCTTGACTATGTGGTTATGAAGTATGGAATTTTGAATTCCATTATTATGAAAGTGGCTATTGATATTTCATGTGATTGTTAGACTTGTAGAATATCCATGTGAATATGTATATGTCATTATTTGATTTTAGCTTTTCTATATTATGCTTATGTTCAAGTTTAAAAGGCCTTTGTTTTAGTTTTAATTTTTTTTAATGTTTATTCTTATTTATGAATGTTTCCTCTATATTGTTATCCTTTCTTAGAATCTAAGCGCACCCATTTCTATGTTTTATTTTGTCCTAGTATGCAAAGAAGTATATGATGACTGACCTATAGGGATAGTCTAAGGGAGATGAGTGTGGCCTATGGAGACTATGTTGTTGTAGTTTTTCATTTTATAATGTAATGTAAACGTTATGAATGTATCTAGTATTTCCAAGGCTACTAAACTAATAAGTATTTTGAGACTTGATCTTTTGTGATCTTTCCAATGTTATGTAATAATTAACCAACTCTGGGTAACTAGGGTCAGGGCGTTAGAGTTGGTATCAGATGAATTTTAGTACAATCCTTGGAAGCTATATTTAGAAAAACTATGATTAAAGAACATTACCCTAAGATATATATTAAGGATTAGAATAGAATAATTTCATAGAATTTTGGTATCGTAGAGATCTTGTGAGTTCCCAAGAAATACATCCCTATCTATATACAATTAGGTAGAGGTAGCTCTGGCACATACGTACCTAGCTGTAAAACCTAAAAACACCGTTTTGAGCTAGACTCGAACGAGAACTGGTGCATGACAACAGGGCTTGCTACACTCATGGTTACAACACTTCCAAGGGATATTCTTAGGATAATTCTCATTTTCTTTACAAACCATTATGAAAGGTCAATGAGTATAAGCTTCCTCAAAGGAAACATTTTTATGATTATGGATTATATCCGAAAACTGTTCAATTTATGTTAAGTGTTTTAAAAGTTTGGATTTATGTATTGCGATTCATAAACCAAAAAAGTGTATTCCATTGTTTAGAAATGGAACCTAGTGGAAGGAATGTATATTGTATCAATGCACGTAATCCATGTAGGGATTTCAATCCTACTCAAGATAATTGTAGTAAAGATGGTGAATAAACTGGTGCTGATCATCTCATCCCCATACTAGGACAACTCACTCAGGTTATGAATAATAACCATAACCATATGGAGAAACCTGATCCACAATGTGGAGGATCAATGTTAGAATGCTTCATGAGAAAAAACAACCAACATTAAATGGGAGTAAAAATCTATTAGTAGCTTAACATTGGATAAATTACTTAGAGAAAATATTTCACGCTTTGGGGAGTAATGAAGGGGAAAAAGTTGCAATTGTATTTTATCATCTCAGTATAGATGCAGATCAATGGTGGTCATTTATTCAAAACAAAATGGAAGATGATAAAGTATATAATAGGGAATAAAAGTATTTTAAAGTAATTTTCATAGAAAAATACTTTCCTCATGATCATCGAGCAGATATGGAAAGGCAATTTTTGATTCTGAGGAAAAAAATAGGATGATAATGTCGTAAAATATGAGGCTAAATTTACAAGGATAACATGGCATGAAATAGATTATATATGTAACCCAAGAAGTAATACTGATCGATTCTTTGATGGGTTAAAACCATTTATCCGTTGTGCATTAGTCTCACAATCCTTCTCATCATATGAAGATATTGTCTCATGTGATATCAAGACAGAAAAAGAATTATCTAAGTCTTACGACTTTAAAGAAAAGCATGAGATGAAGAGATTTTATGAACACTCTATAAATGGAAATAAGGGGAAGAAGGTAAAAGTTGAATATCCATCCTACAATAAATGTGGGTAGAAACACCGCGGTACTTTCCTTAAGGGAATGGTATTCTGTTACAAGTGTGGTGAAAAAGTCCACCAAGCTCATGATTGCAAGTGGAAGAAAGAGGCTATCAATGTTGATTGCTATGATTTTAGAGAAAAGGGACATTATGAAAATGAATTTCCTAAGCGCCAAGGGATCTTACCTTAGAAAAGGCTAAGGGAGAATTTCCAAGCTTATGCTATCAATACTATTGAATTTAAAGCTCCTAAAGACGTGGTGGAAGGTAACTTAATGGTTTACTCAGGTTAAGAAAATTCTTAATTTGATTTTGGATCATCACATTGGTTCATATCTTCCGAGATTTATAAGAAAATTAGATATTTTAAATTTGAATTAACAAGGGTGTTTTCAGTCAAAACTCTTAGGGAATTATCATCACTACAATGTTTTGTGAATCAGTTCCCATTAGAGCATATAAATTTTCTTTATCTACTAATCTCATCGTCATACCCATGTTTTAATTTGTTATAATCCTCAGAATGGATTGTATTTTGGACCATGATGAAAAAATTTATTATAAGAAGAAAGAGGTTACAATTTTCGAGGATTATAAGAAGTACCTTATATTTAGAGCAGAAACATCACCACCTGATTCTTATCGAGATCCACCCCCAATAGTTCCACTAAATTCAACTATTGGGGATGAATAGAATTAAATAACAATGAGTGAGGAAAAGAATGTTCGAATAGAGGATGTACCTATTGTTCCTGAATATGTTGATGTGTTTCTTGAGGATTTACCTGGACATCCTCCAAAACAAGAAATTGAGTTTTCCATTGATTTAATTCCTAGTTCAAGGCGTATATCAAAGACCCCTTATAGAATGACCACTGTGGAATTAGTGGAACTAAAGAAACAACTAGAAGAATTGAGTAATAAGGGATTTATTAACCCTAGTGTTTCTCTATGGGGAGCCCCAATACATTTGGTTAAGAAGAAAGACAGATCTATGAGGTTTGTATTGACTATAGGGAGATCAATGTTGTAATAATAAAGAACAAGTATCTCATACCTCACATTGATGATTTATTCAACCAACTTCATTTAGATCAATATTTTCCAAATATTAACCTTTGATATAGATATCATCAGTTGTGTGTGAAGAAGGAAAACATTCCAAAAAAAGAATTTCAAACTAGGTACATGCATAAAAATTTACAGTAATGCCTTTTGGGCTGACTAATGCAACCTCTCTTATCATGGATCTAATGAACAGTGTCTTCAAGAAATATCTTGATGAATTTGTAGTGGTATTTATTGATGATATCCTGGTATACTCCAATAGCTATGATGACCATAAAAATTACTTGCACACCATTCTAAAAACCATATGAAGAAATAAATTATACAGGAAGTTTAGCAAGTGTGAATTCTGGATTCAAGAGATTTATATTCTTGGCCATATTGTCTCTATGGATGGAATATCAGTTGATCCTTCAAAGACCAAGGAAATCCAAGAATGGACAACACTGATGAGTATAAATGATGTACACAGTTTTATTGGTTTAGTAGGTTATTAACTGTGTTTTGTCCATAATTATTCCTGATTGGCTAGCCCATTAACCATGCTCACATGTAAATGGATTAAATTTATTTGGAAAAAATCATGTGAAGAATGTTTTGAATAACTGTAGAGAAGATTATTCAATTCTACTATGTTGACTCTACCATCAGGGAATGATGGGTTTTATATTTATAGTGATGTTTCAAATAAAGGACTTGGTTATGTCCTTATGCAGAATGATGGAGTTATTTCTTATACATCACGATAGCTAAAAATTCATGAGAAAAACAATCTTACTCACAATCTTGAGTTAGCGGCTATAATATTTACTCTGAAAATAATGAGACACTATCTCTATGTTGAAAAATGTGAGATTTATACTGATCACAAGAGTTTGAAGTATATTTTCTCACCAAAAGAACTCAACATGAGGCAAAGGTGATGGCTGGAACTACTAAAGGATTATGATTGCACAATACACTACCAGCTGAGGAAGGCAAATAAGGTGGAGGGTGCTTTGAGCTGAAAGGATCATGGAGTTTTGAACAAGACGAGAGTTTAAAGGGATCTTAATTTTATTGATCTAGTAAAAATGGATATGAGAATAATCATGGAAGGTGAAAAATCAATACGTTTTCAAATGGTCTCCAAACCATCTTTACTAGAAAGGATAAAACGTTCTCAGGCTGATGATAAGGAGTTTAAAAAGAATATTAAAGCAATGATTGATGGGAGATTGAGTGAATTCATATATGAAGATGGGATTTTGAAATTTGGGAAGAGACATTGTGTTCCCAATATACCGGATCTAAAAAGGGAATTGGTAAATGATGCTCATAGCTCCAATTTATCAATAAACCCTGGTAGCACCAAGATTTATAGATATTTGAAAGAATATTTTTGGTGGGACAACATGAAGAGGGAGATTTCTGATTTTCTGTCAAGATGTATGGTTTTTCAACAAGTGAAAGATAGAAGGAAACATCCTGGAGGAGTCATGCAACCTCTTTCCATACCTGAGTGGAAATAGGATAATAGTACGATGGACTTTGTCAGGGGGATACCAAAGACTCCTAGAAGGAATGATACAATAAGGGTCATTATTGATCTTCCTACCAAGTCAGCACATTTTCTTGCTATAAGAGAAGATTTACCACTTGAAAGTATAGAAAGACTATATATTAATTAAATTGTAAGACTTCATGGAGTACCTTTATCTAGTTTTTTTAATCATGATCCCTATTTTACATCAAGATTCTGGAAAAGTATTCAGAAAGCTCTGGATACTAAACTTCGTTTGAGCACTTCCTAACACCCTCAAACTGATAGACAATCATAATGGACTATTCAAACCTTATAATACATGTTTATATCTTTCTCACTTGACTTTCAAGGTATATGGGATCAATATTTACCTACGGTAGAATTTTCCTATAACAATAGATTCCATTCATGTATTCAGATGCCACCATATGAAGCATTATATGGAATGAGATTTCACACACTAACTTGTTGGGATGATATTGGTGAAAGAAAACTCGTAGGCTCATAACTTGTTGAGTAAACAATGGAAAAGGTAAAGGTTATCCAAACCCACATCAAATAATCCCAATGTAGGTAAAAGTGATTTTCCAATAACTGAAGGAAGGATTTGAAATTTCAGGTTGGAGATCATGTTTTCTTGAAGGTACCCTTATGGAAGGGTGTTATACATTTTGGTATGATGGGTAAATTGATTCCAAGGTACATCAGAACTTTCGAAATTCTAGAACGTATTGGAGTTGTAGCTTATCATTTGGAAATGCCTTAAAGTCTCTCCAAAGTTCATGATGTGTTCCATGTATCACTGTTGAGAAAATTCATGCCTGACCCAACACATGTACTCATGTATGAGAAAATTGAACTGAAACCTGATTGTCTTATTTTGAAGAGCCTATCAAATTTCTTGATACAATAAAACAAGTGATGAGAAACAGGACGACTCATCTGGAAAATGTTCTATGGAGAAACCATAAGATGGAAGAGGCAATGTGGGAACCAGAAGAACTTATGATGAAGAACCAACTAAATCTTTTTTTGTGGTGGTATTATATAAATTTCGAGGATGAAATTATTTGGAGGGAAGAATGTAACACCCTACGCTTCCACAATACATTTCCCTTTGAATAATTCAATATCTTTCATTGTACACAACTTCGATATTCTAACACACCGTGACCAATCAAACTAGCCATTATGAATAGTAATAACCACTTTCTAAAGTTTTATAAAATTTATCCATCAAAATGGACTTAATTTTTAGATTAATAATATCGAAATTAGCTTAGAGTGAATTTTTGGTATTTTTCTGAAAACTTTAATTTTTTGATAAATAGTGAAAAGCACCGTGTTATTGTTTAAAACTGAATTTTTATTTAAATAAATAACTATTTTATTTAAATTTATTTTATGTCAAAATAGATACATAATACCTATATATGTTCAATTTAATTCATTGGAGTCATTTTTTAATAATATTAGATATATAAAACTATATTTAACTTTTCGCCATCTTTTACACACCTCCTAGGAGAATTTGCAAATTTGCATAAAACTTAATTTTACTGATTCTGTGAGTAGAATTTAAAAAATCTATGAGACAAGGTTGATATTAGTAATAATAATTTAGTTTAAGAAGATGAAAATAATTTTTGGTGAATAGTAACCTTTTACTTTTATTTACTATAGTTTAAAGTAAATAGGGTAAATATGGGTAAAAATGATATTATTCTTAACCTAACACATGTCCCAATTCTATTGGATAAGTGTAATTTGACCTAAAACAACCTCAGGAATATAATATGTTCCTTTAGGTCCACTTGGATTAGATTAGGACATTTATTATTATTTTATTTAAAGAAGAGTTAAAAGAGTTAAAATCAAAGTTTAATTACTAAACCATTTTTAATATAGGGTTATACATAAGATAAAATCAACTATAAATATTCTTTAAAAAATAATAAAAATATTTCCTACATAATGATATTATATTTTTAATTTTTATATATTAAATAATTTAATTTATTTATGACACAATGATGATGCAATAATTACCTTAATAGTAAAATAATAAAATAATTAATATTATAAATATCCAAATAAATATAATTTGAGACTTTTGATGATTTCCACTGATTTTCAAGGTTAATATAAAATGTTAGGATTGAGCATATGAATTTTTTTATAAGTAATAAAGTTTTTAGGACTTTAACCAAAATCATTTATTAAATAATATCAAAATTGACATAATTGAGTTTTTTAAACAAATATTATATTATTGGTTGATATAATATTCATAAAAATCCAAGGTTCAACCAAAGGACCTTAATAATATTATATATGTCATTAATGAACCTATTGGAGTTGTCTTGGTATTTTATAGTATGTTTATTGACCATGTAATATAAAAATACAAAGAGGCATGGTAAATGTAAAACTATTTAACTAATAGTTAAATCTAAGTTATAAGATTAATATGATGACCTAAACCTGTCTAAAACCTATTGTTGGAGTGTATTTAGACCCATGAACCCTGTAGCTTCGAAATAAATCATTTTTTATCAATTAGAAACTGAAAATGATTTTATTATTGAATAATATTTCAATCTTTCCCTATGGTTCCCCTCACCTCTCTTATAAAAGGGAACTTCCCTTCTCTCAAATTCGCTCCTCCAAATCCATTTAACCAGCCAAACCCTACCCAAGTATCAACCCTACTATTATACCTTTATCATAGAGGCCTTAGTTCGATCAGAAATCCAACTTAAGGATCCCTTTTGATCAAATAAAAATAAAGAACCCAAAGAAGAGGTAAATATCTCACCACCACTTTCAAGTTATTTTCTTCTTCCAATTCTTATTTATTTGTTGTTTCCATTATAAAATAATAAATCAAGTATATTATATATACTATGATGTTATTATAAAATTGATATAAACATATTCATTATGTTATCCATCCTATGAATAACATGTCACCTTACATGCGTACATAAGGCTTACTGTCTCCACATCATGGTGTAGTTGTTATTCAATATATTATTATTTGGATGGGTATAATAATGATGTCTAATTGATGTAAATAATATATATAACATGTTAAGGATTCATTATATATTCCAAACCATCCATTTACTTATGATTTTAATTACAAAATATTGATATTGTCGCTCGTACGTACGTAAGGATTACAGTCTCCACGAACGCGATGAGATTCATTCCCCATCATAATCATTCAAGCATAATTTTTAGGTGATGATTAAAAATAATATTTAATGAACATAATATCATTCTATATATGAATCAACTATATCTTATCCATAAAAATCATGGCTTACATAACTAATCTTATAAAGGAAAACATACCAGTTAACACCTGAAACAATAATAATACTAAAATATTATTAACAAAGAAATATTAGAAGATCATATATGATGTCATATTTATTTATATAGTTCTTTTATAATAATCATAAGACTCAGGAGTAGGCAAAACTTCTCCCAAAAAATTTCATTAATAAAATAGTAAAGACATCGAAGGAGGAGAAACATGGGATCAACAAAGACGCATGTACACATCCCCATGCACATCAGCATCAACCAAACCACAAAATAGGTCAGTGTAACAAAGGACCATAACGAGCATGGAAAAGTACAAGGGAAGGGTTAATTTCACAATCTATTTATTATCAGAGGTTGTTTTTACGTAAGTATCGACTAGTAATTATTTATCTTCCACATCCATGTTTCTTAACAATGTATTCCAAAACATTTTTACTATTTATTAAAGTATAGGTTAATTTCATTTATACCCTTGTTTTAATTTTTTTAAAATGGGTTTAAAGGAATATTTCCATCGTTTTCCAAACAAGTTACCTTATGACCTTTTTGAAAAAATTAAGGTAATAATGTTTTTTTACCTGATATGGAGGGTGCGACTATTTTCCACCATTATAACATCGTCTAAGTTTACCATAGAATATTATAATAATATTTTCTAAATAAAAGTTTTATTTTATAATTATATGACTTTTAAATGATTTCAAAATAGAAAGAGATATTTCTCTAATTTTTTTTTGATTTCATACATGTCAACATCCTTTGATAGATTACGAGTTTATTTGAAGGTGATTTATAATGATACAAAACATCCATATTTTATTCAAGGTTTTGTGATATGTTTGACTATTATTGTGTATACCATTCATGGATTTTGGATAAATTATTTAGATTTCATATGCTAGTTTTAATACGAATGTTTATGTTATGTTTAAACCTTTTCATAAGAGGAATGAATTGGACTTAGTAAGTTATGGGTGGAGACCGATATAGCTCCTCAATGCATCGGTAGGTCTCATGAGACAAACTAGTGTCTTGGCATAAGGCCTTAACAAAATCTTATTTGTAGTCTTGGAAGAATGCCTTGACTATGTGGTTATGAAGTCTTGCATTATGAATTCTATCATTATGAAAGTGGCTATTGATATTGCATTTTATAATTCTACTAGTTGAATATTGTTGATGCTCGTTTCCATCACAGAGTCTAACAAATTGAAAAGGGAAATACCTAGAACCCAAATTGATTCATCCTTTGAAGAAAACATCAAAAATTGAAAAAGTCATGAACAAGGGTTCTTTTCCCTTTGGGTCGCGCAAGTTCCCTCACTATCGTGCAAGTACACTTGCACGCCACCTAATGGTCACGCAAGTGACTTGTGCGCCCTCTTCGAAAACCGCCCAGGGTCTTCTCCAGCCAATAAATACCCCCGGTGGGCCCCCCATTTGAGAGGAATTTTTCCAGAATTCACAGACAGAGCTCTGAACGCCCAAGTCCCTTCTTCAGGTCTTCCGAACTCTTCTAAGGTAATTCTTTACCTATAATGTAAGGTCTAAACAAGAGGAGTATGGTCTATGTGTTAGAATTCACTAACACTAGCGCACCTAAGTGGTTTTACCATTAAGGGAAATGGACACACTTGCACGCCGCCCTACTTCTTCAACAGAACTTGCACACCATCTTCTTGAAATCCTTTAGGGATAATTCCAAGGGTATGAGCCAAGTCTCGCCCAAGTATTGCTCTAAGGGCTTAAAATCGCGCAAGTACCCATGTACCGCACAGGTATACCTATGCGACCAGGACTATTGTGCCCATACAATACCTGCACGCATTCTAGGACTTGCATGCCCCTTACCTTTTTGGGTGCCTTTCCTGCCCATTTCACCCCTCTTATGTCATTCCACATATCCTATTCAAGATTCAATCTTCATGAAACTCTTCAAATCCATTTATGGAATGATTTCTTGATTTCAATTCCTTATCTGAAAGGAAATCCATGGAACATCTCTCAAAATCTAGTGATTTATAGATCTTTATGTCATTAAAGATTTAGATTTCATTTCAACCCCATCCTTTAAGATGAGAGAATCCTTAACCTAGGCCTCCTTTTCAGGAATAATCCCCAGTCATAATTCTCAAATATTGGCATCCTTTTCAAGAGTAAGCCCCAGAACCCCTAACTTGGGCCTCCTTTTCAGGAGTAAGCCCCAGTCATAATTCCCCAAATTATGGGCATCCTCGTCAAGAGTAAGCCCCAAACCTAGATTCCTTTAACCTAGGCCTCTTTTTCAGGAGTAAGCCCCAGTCCAAATTCTCATTAATATGGGAATCCTCCTAAAGAGTAAGCCCCAGATCCCCTAACCTGGGAATCCTTTTCAGGGGTAAGACCCAGTCATAATTCCCCAAATTATGGGCATCCTCCTCAGGAGTAAGCCCCAAACCTTAATTCCATTAACCTGGGCCTCCTTTTCAGGAATAAGCCCCAGTCTCAAATATGGGAATCCTCTTTAGGAGTAAGCCCCAAGTCCCTTAAATTTTCAAATCCCTTTAACCCGGGCCTCCTTTTCAAGAGTAATCCCCAGTCTTAATTTCCTTTTGATCTGGGCTTCCTTCTCAAGAATAAAACCCAATCATAAGTCCCCTATTAACTTGGGCATCTTCCTTAGGAGTAAGTCCCCAGATTAGAGTATCCAAATCTCCATAATGTACATATACCTTTATGGACCATGTTCTTGGGTTTCTTCCCTGAAGTAAATCTTAAATCCTCATCTATTTTGGGCAGTCATACATACATAATCCCCAAATCATTTCTTACGATTGCACCTTTCATGGAACAATTGTCTTGTTTTACCAATAACTCTTGTTTCTCACACCGAGCATGAATCATGTGATCTTAGAGTGTAAAGGTAATTATGACATCTTTCTTTGAGAAATCAATCATAAACATCATACTACCTTATTCAAACTACGTGGGTTCTGATTCCTTTTCCAAAACAAATGATACGTAGGTAGCCCATCAGCGGGTACAATCCCAATTCTGAAATAATCCATGTCCTCCTGAATGACAATAAACTTAAAGTGCCCCACTGAGTGGCTTTAAAACCATTATGGTCATCATAATGACCAAGATACTTTTATGTATTTTAAGGATACCATCAACTAAGAATCTCTAACAAATACAGATGATTCTCTGTCGATGAAGAACCTCGAATACATATAAAATATTCTCTAAATTTCTTTCATATCAATCATTTATTGTCAGATAAAAAGGAAAGTGCATTTTATACTTGGTAATGTAATAAGGATTTAGGACCATAAGTTAAATCTATAAAGAGAGTCCCAGAGTAGACAATAATTCCCCTATAAAAGGTGTGATGAGTCCGAACTCCCATCCTCTCGACCAATGTAAATTCCTATGCCTCATCAGTCCACAACCAATGATCACCTACCTTTGGAAAGTAGGTCCAAATAGATATGGAATCATTGGATGTTTCTGGTTCTACGAGAAAATCCATTAGAAACCGATTGGAATGTTTGAACCTTCAATCAATGAGGTCATCCCCAATTCTAGAGGGAAACAAAAAATGGTGAACCCGACGTGAATCCTTAACCAAGTTAAAATAATGTCTTGATAATTTATTAAGCCCCTATTTAAAACTCAATGAGAGGGCCAACAAAACAATCATTGGCATATGTTCTCATCCAAAAGATGTAGTGGTAGAATTTATGTTGATTACGTCTATTACAGTAAACAGGCACTCTTTCCCAAGATTTTCTTCATTCTAAGAAATGGCTGCTCTCAAGTTTACACCTGCGAATGTTGCTTCTGTGAATTCCACTGCTGATACTCCTGATGGATCATCATCCCCTCTGAGGATGACATCACCTACTCAGCGTCTTCAACGATGGGTATCAAACGTGCTGGTTAAGGAGTATCGTCAAATGGTACTATTCCAACTCTGGAGGCTGCCCGACAAGCCCTACAGGTAAAAAATTCACCCTGGTCGTCTGGACAATGATGACCAATGATCAAGAAGCAGGCGGTGCTAACCACCGTCTCCAACTTTTTCAAGTCGTTATCCCCAGAACGCAATCATCATTCACTCCCATATTCTAGGGAGGTGAATGAGAAGGTCCCTCAGGGCCTTAATTCAAGGAAGCAGGAGTCCTTCCCGAGGGCTCCCATCAAAAATCGCCCTCAGACTTGTGCAGCAGTGCGCCCTCAACATAATGAGGGTGTCGACTCAAGGTGTTTGGCTTAGGTTCCTCGAACCCGAGCAGGCAAGATGAATCACCAGAGGCAAAATCCGGTCAACAGTGAGCAGGTTCTCATATTTAATATCTCCGGAGGAGTCCACCAAACAAACTTGGTGGCAAGCAACGAGAAGGCACACACACCTACCCATTTTAATTCCACTGTCCAGCAGGCTCGTCTAGCAGCATCACGCCAATCCCTCCAGGGAATTCCGGCGGAGTACTATAGGTAGGAAAACACACCTATTTATACATCATCAGCTAGTCAGCAGGCTCGTCTGACTACATATGATGGAGCTTGTCAACCATGTTCAGTGAAGTATATTCAGCAGGCACATACACCTGCTAGTATTAATCAAGACCACCAAAAGTCTCTTTTTTAGAACACAGAGAAGTTAGTCGAAAAGCTCCGGCGAAAAACAAGAGGCAGACTCAACTCTCTGCCTCAACACTTGAGTACTGTCAGGATTCACTGACAAGAAAAGGAGGATAGGAGAAGGCACATACACCTACTCCAAGCATGGAATGGACGTATATTCTTGTTCCGACAGCTGAATTCACTAAGAAAATTCTATCAATGGTGAATGAGAAGAAGCAAATCCCTGCTCATATTTTGGATGCCTTCCAGGATATTATAATAGCTTCAGCAGCATCACAGGGAAAGAAATGAAAATCTATCCATACCAGGGGAGTGACACATCAACAGTTCACTCTGGAATAGTCATGCACACATGTACCAGTCCAAGAGGGTTGTGGGGGAATACTCCCCCATATCATATAGACAACCATGTCAAGAACATACACCTGATTTTAGTGGAGATCATCAGCCTAACATGGCCATCTCTCCTGATCAGGCACATACACCTTCTCAGAGAAGCCACTTTCATCAACAAGTGGTTTCCAAGGAGAGTAAGAAGGCATCGAAGAAGAAGATCCACCCATCAAAGTCAAGAGATCAAGAGCCAATCTGTAATAAGGACTTGCTCGATGCTGGAGTTCTTGAAGCCCTCATACAATTATCTATTAGAATTCAATATTTTACTCCCTCATTTCCCAATAGTGGGAACATTAATTCTGAAGGTCTTTAATAGACACTTCCTCATGAATGCTTGCTTCATGTCAATTAGGTCGATCTAGAAGTTTCATCTTCAGATGAGAGCCATAGGAACCCTCTGTGTGGTCAGAAGACCAAGGAGAAAGAGATCTCATATTTTTCTATAACCCAGCATGGTGGTCCTCTCCATGATGATGAATTTCACTACGAAAGTCCTCTCTACAGTAGTGATGCACATTGCCCAAAAAATGCTCTAGTGGACAATGTAGTGCCGAGAAAGCCCTCTTATCTTGAGGCACTTGAAAACGTGAAACCAGCCATGTCTGATGCTTCATCGCTAGCAGGTGAAATACTTTCTCAATAGAAAGATAGCCTAGGGTGTAGGTCATTCTCCGAACCACCCCTAAGTCATGCATCTTCTAGTTTGATCAGTGATTTCTCTACCAATCTTGTTGAATCCGATGAAGTAACAAGGAAACACCAGCTCTAGTCAAATCAGGTAGAATAATCTTCATTGAATGATAAAGAAGAAATACTGGACATGAGAACACAACTGGCGAAAGGTGAAGTGCCAATCATGTTTTTGCCTCTACCTGACTCTCAGTACGACATTCCAGAGATGTTGAAGGAAGATGAAATTCATTATATTCGTCTCAATATATGGAAAAATATTTGTCATTTGAGAAAGAAAGTATTATATTATGATGAATAAGAAAGTCATTTTAAGATAATAGAAGGGTTACAACGTTAAATTGACTTGGCATCTCTATCAGTCTCTCGATATCCGAAGGATGAAAAGCAGTAGAGAGCCCTTCAGTGTTCATGCCTTGGCGCACTAAGAAGATTGTTCCAGTTAATTTCCAATGCCCCATCTGGTATTCATGTCATAGGATGGGGTGTTCATGGAGCACTACATTTCACGGTGCTCTCCAGTCAGCAAAGCCCGCCAAAAATGGTCTCATGCAATGTTATTGCCCGTGGTCGGCCATAATCAATGGGTTTTGTTTGTAATCAAAATCTTGATCAAGAACATGCCTCAACTAGTTCTTCTCAAAATCTAGTATACATAGAACAAGTTGTTCAATTACTCCTGCATCAAGAAAACGAGAATATTGAACATGCCTCTCGTATAGAGCAAGCACATCATCAAGTGATAGAAGTGTCAGAAATCATCCAATGGTCTTTTGAACTGGGTGATAAAAGTGGATACAGGTTAATGCATCCAGATAATTTCCGGACCAAGGTCGAAAAGATCCGGAGAGATTTTAAGAAAGTCTCAGACATAACATGTCAAGAGCCATCCAAGCTTTCCAGACTGGGGACTCTTTTAAACCAACCCTCAGAATTAACAAATAGGATTTGAGGAGTTGAGAAAAGACAACAGAAATAACCCTAGTCCACCAGACTGGAGACTTTTTCAAATCATCAATCCCCTCCTCAGAGAAATTCAGTCTTTTCACGATTGGGGAAGAAGCCTCAAGAGGAACGTAGAGCCAAATTATTAGGAGATTCTCTCTAAATTACGGTTTGTTAAGAAGTTCCTGAGGGATTGAATCAAAAAAATGTAATGTCTCATCAAAGACATGGATGAAGACAATATCACAGAAATTATGATAGAAGGGATGAAATGAGTTATGTATCAATTAATGTCATCAATGCTGTTGTTGATGATCCACCATATGAGGCTCATTCAGAGGGATCAGATGAAGAGATTCCTGCTCAAGAATTTGTACGCATAGACACAAATGAAGAAGGTATACATATACAAAATCAAAGGTTTACCCAGAATCTGGGTGTTCCTTCAAATAACCCACTTCCCCCTCTCCAAAAGGGATCAAACAAGGGGAAGGGAAAGAATCAGGTTACAAATCCTTCCTCTGGAGAAGGCCAATCACTCTCACTAGAGCAAAGATTTGTGAAACAGGAGGAAGAAATGAAGGAATTGAGGAGGATGAATGCAGAACTACATTAGGGTAATCTTCCTCTTAAACGTGATGGAGTCAGTCAGCCAAGGGAGTTTTTTGCAACTACTGAGATGGATCAAGAATATCCTCCTTTATCAGTACACCCTCATAGGTCTAATCCTATGGGTCAAATGTAACAACAATTGGTAGTGCTACCATCAGTTGCAGTACCAGCTGCCATACCTGTTCAAACTCCAGTCATTGTACCTGCCCAAGTCCAAGTTCAACCAGATGTTTCTCAAAAGTTAATAACTACCATTGAGTCATTAATAGCTTGGTTAGATACTATGTAAGGGAAGCATGCATAGGTTCAACCAGAAAAGAAAGCTTACCCTGAATGGGTAGATTCAATCTCTCCCCCATCTTGTTTTGGGAACCATGTATTCCCTATTTTCAATGGATCAAGTGACCCTGAACAGAATTTGACACATTATGTGTCTTTTTGAGATCCTATGATGGGAACTCTGGAGCAGCAAGAAGTAGTGAAACTCAGATGCTTCGTACGAACCTTGCAAGGACCAGCCTTTGTCTGGTACACAAGCTTAAAATCCAGGTCAATTACTGGATGGGAAGATCTCCATCAATGATTTCTTCTTCAATTCAACTCAAATTTTCCAAAGACAACAGTTTTCTATCTTACAAACTGCAAGCAAAGGGAGAATGAAATAGTCTCTAATTTCATTACTCGATAGAAGGGATTAAAAAATTCCCTGAGCATAGCACTACCTCAAGAGGAACTGTTGCCAATCTATGTGGAAAATCTGTGTGACGAATCACGCACACCATTGATCCCTATGAAATACAAAAGAGGATTTAGAGACCTTACCTCAATTGCTCAACATATTGAAGATTCTCTTATACAAACTAAGGATGAATCTCGTGTAATTCCATCTGCTCTAGGAAGGAGAAAGGGTAAAGCAGAAAATGCTACAGTTATGCTTAAACAAGCACCTGTATCTGCTTCTATCTCAAAACCATCATCTTCTCGAAGGGCTCTACCTCCTGAGTGTCAACAAAAATTCCATTTTGTCAAGACAATCAATGAGATCTAATACGGAAACAATTTGAGGATCTGAAGAGAAAAACATACTCTTTCTGAAATGAACAAGTTCCTGGTTACTTCATTTCAGCTCTGGAGAATAATTTGGTTCAGATTACAAGGCCCAATAGGCCAAACAAGGAAGTAGATGAAGACCATCCCAATTATTTCCCCTTTAATAAAATGTTGGGGCATCCCATCCAGGATTGTTTTGTCTTCAAAGACCTCCTGCAAAAGATGGTCGACTAGGGACAAGTCAAACTGAAAGGCTCTTCAGACCAGGTAGCATATGTTACTGCTACAGTTATAGAGGAGGAAGGAAAGTGGCAAGAAGTCAAAAAAAAAATGAACAGAAATATGATGATTGGATGGTCAGAAAGACGATCAACTAAACACATGCTATTTTGTGAACGCAATTAAAAAAACCAATTGTACCTTCTGCCATGAATTCCGCAAAAAAAAACCCTTTTCATCAGAGGGAAAATCCTTAAAGAAACGACATGATTCAAAGAAATAAAAAGAATCAGAAGAAGATGAGTACGTGTCAAAGCCTAAGTTGTCTTTGACCCTGACAGACTTCATTACATCTACTTCAAATCAATGGGCACCATCCCACCAAACGGCACAGCCTAAACATGATAATTTGGTAGAGTCTTCATCGGATGAAGAGTTGATTTTTGATTCTTTTAATATGATTCAATTAATAGATCCATATGCCAGTTACGGTTTCGATTTCGATGAGCCTGAATTCCCTGTATCAAACAGACGAATTAGAGGAAGTTCTAGAGGCTTAGGATACAGGGGAAGACATGGATCTTTCAGAAGCCACTATTCCAATTCTACCCCTGCTAGAACTGTGTACGCAGCAGAAACTCATGGTAGATCCCTTCAGCGAGCTCAACAAGAACAAACAAGTTCTTCTACCAATAGAAAATTCAGTCCTAGAACAGTAATTCTGGAAGACCGGTTGAAGGTTCTATCTTCTTCCTCCCAGCAAGTAAATGGATCTAATCGGTTTAATCTTCCAAAACTAGGAATATTTCCAACTCCTATCCAGATGCAAGATGCATCAAATTCCAAAGCATATGCTTCCAAGGCACCTACTAAACCACATGTTCCTATTGGAAAATGCCGACCTCTAGATAAAACGTATGATGTATTGAAACACCTGGCCCAAGTACCGGCAAAGTTATCAATTTTGGATGCTTTTAATCTGTCAAAGGATCTTCAGGAATCACTCATTGAGGCTTTTTCAAGTCCTCAAAAGATTGAAACTGAAATTTCTGCAGCTGAAGTCTATAACATAGAGAATAATACTGCAGAATGCCATGAAATAATATCTTTTACTGATGAAGATGAAGATGATGTTGTGCATGGGAATATTAGACATTTGTACGTATCTGGGAATGTCAATGGCGTAGATGGATGAAGAGCTTTCATTGATAATGGTTCAGGAGTCAACCTCATGCCAATTCATACAATTCGTCTATTGGGCCTCACAGAATATGATTTATCTCCTTCTACCATGATGTTACAAGGATATGATAAAAATGAACAAGAACCACTGGGCAAAGTTACACTCAGAACATAGTTTGGAGATCTTGTATCCAATTCAGATTTCATGGTTGTTGATCAAGACTCAGCTTTAAACATCTTTCTTGGAAGACCCTGGTTACATCAACGTGTGGCTATCCCTTCATCATACCATCAATGTCTCAAATATTGTTTCGATGGTCAATTTGGGACATAATATGGTGATAAGACCTCGTTCAGGAAATGTGAGTCTCAATACATTGAGGAAAAATTCTATCACATGGAAGAAAAGGATAAATCTGCAACAAAGGAGATTAACAAAGTTAATGCTCCATATGGTTTGGAGAAGATTCCAGTAAATCCATTTTTGCATGTGAGTATAGATTATGTATTTCCTAACAGTCAAATTGACAAGATAGAACCAAATAAAAATACTCTTATGGAAAGATCCATAATGTCAATTACGACAATCAAGCCAGACAACATGGGAGAAATTGGTGATCATCCAAGAAGTGATGAAATCCCAAATGGTGACGTCTTCATTTCATCTGCTAAAATCCAACAAGTCTATACTTCGCGAATTAGGCCAGAAGAAGTTATAGCAACATCATAGGTGAACAATAATGTCGATTATCAATCCATCATCTCCTCTTTATTACCCAAAGAAGAACCTTTATCATCAATTGGGTTAGAAATGGAAGCTTCTTCTTCAAGATGTGAAAAATTTGACATCTCTTCTGATCATGAAACTTCTGCTTCATCATCTACTATAAAAGTAGAAACGGAAGAAATAAAACATGTTGAAGAAGAAGAAGAATATATCAGAGATGATCTTCCAGCATTTGAAGAGGGTATCTCTACCACCGTGGATGAACTCAGAGAAATAAATCTGGGTACAAAATAAGATCCACGCCCCACTTTAATCAGTGTGACCATGACTCTTGAAGAATAAGAGATGTATATTTCCTTTTTAAAGAAAAATCGAGAAATATTTTCTAGGGACTATACAGAGATTCCGGGGCTTGATCCTTATGTTGCTACTCATCATTTGGGCTTACCAGAAGAACATCAAGGATTTAAGGAAGCCACGAGAAGAACACACCCAACTTATTATTGCAAAATTTAAGCTAAAGTGGATAATATTATCAAATCTAACATTGTCAGATAAGTTCAATATCCCAAGTGGTTGGCTAATATTGTCCCTGTAAAGAAGAATAACAAACAAATTAGAGTTTTCATCGATTTCAGAGATCTTAATCGACATTGTCCTATGGATGATTCCCAGTTCCGATTACAGAACTTTTAATTAATGCAACAGCTAGCTATGAAGCACTTTCCTTCATGGATGGATATTCCAGATATAATCAAATCCGAATATCCCTAGAAGATGAGGAATCCATAGCCTTCAGATCCCCTCAGGGTGAGTTTTGCTACCGGGTAAGTCCCTTTGTCTTAAAGAATGCGGGTGCTACATATCAGCATTCCATGCATCGTATCTCCAAACCATTTAAAGGGAAATTTTTTGAATGCTATGTAGACGATTTTGTGGCTAAATCCAAACAACATTCTAATCACTTGGCTGATCTAGAAGTCATATTCCACAAGCTTCGACAACATAATTTGAAGATAAACCCCTTAAAATGTGCTTTTGGGGTAACCACAGGAAAATTTCTTGGCTTTGTTATACGCCATCATGGTATTGAAGTAGATCCTAAAAAGACAAAGTCAATCTATGGTATGTAACCTCCACAAAATCTGAAATAATTAAGATGACTTCAAGGAAACTTAGCCTATATTTAGCGTTTCATCACCAATTTGGCAGGAAAAAGTTTACCCTTCACTAAACTGATGAAGAAGGGAGTCACATACCAGTGGACCGAAGAATGTTAAGAAGCATTCGATATTCTCAAGAAATACCTCTTGAGTCCACTGGTACTCATGCCACCTGTTGAAGGAAAACCGCTTATCCCCTACGTGATAGCTCTAGAGTGATCATTGGGTGCCTTTCTTGCTCAGAAGAATGATGATGGGAATGAAAACATCCTCTATTACCTCTGTATGACTATGCTTGAAGCAGAAACCCAGTATTCAAGTATTGAGAAGTGCTTCCTGGAATTAATCTTTGCAGTCCAGAAGTTGAGACACTACCTGCAACATCACGAGGTCTAATTGGTATCTCTCAATAACCTTATCAAATTTATCCTTAGTCGTCCAATACTTATAGGACGTCTGACAAGTTGGGTAGTTATTTAGCTGTAATTCTACATTCAGTATGTGTCTCAAAAGGAAATAAAGGTCCAAGCTTTGGTTGATTTCCCGGATGAACACCCTTCAGTGGAAGACACATATTCAGATATTGAACTCCCTGATGAAGAAGTCTTCCCTATTCAAGAATGTCCTCATGCATGGGAAATGTATTTTGATGGTGCTACCAGAAGTCCAATAGGGAGGAAAATGGAAAATCCTAAATTCAACAAAGCTGGCTTAGGAATTGTGCTCATTTGTCCAGAAAAGGCAGTGTTACCTTATTCCATCTTATTATGGGAAGGTGGTACCAATAATGAAGCAGAATACCAAGCTTTAATCATAGGCTTGGAATTGGCGCTTCAAGCACAAGTGAATCACTGAAAGGTGAAAGGTGATTCATACCTGGTAATCAAATAAGTCAATGAGGATTATGCCATCAGAAAATAATAACTAATCCCTATGTATGATTACATCAGAGAGTTAACGGAGGAATTCCTTTTGGAACCGACATTTTCTTATGTCCCGCGATCACAAAATGCTCAAGCTGATGCACTGGCTAATATAGCCACAGCTCTGCCAGATCCAAATCGGGATGAGACAACCATCAGTATTGCCCACCATCGTGCAATTTCACCTTATGTTTGAATCTAAGCAGAGGAAATTAATGAAATTAGTCCCATTCTGGAATCGTATGGTCATACTATAGTATGGATGCCACCTATCAAGGAATACCTTAAAAATGGATCACTTCCACGTGATAGAGCTGGGAAAGAACAAATCTGGCGACGTGTGGTCAATTTTACTCTTTAGGATAGCCAATATTACTTAGAGAAAATTATATACAAACATGGTTTTGATGGAGTTATCTTCAGATTCATTGATGGTGAAGAGACAATGGCTGTCATGAAAGAAGTGCGTACAGGAATCTGTGGTGCCCACCAATTTGGATATAGACTGTCTGATCAGATTTGAAGGCTTGAATAATTTTGGCCTTCAATGATACAAGATTTTGTTGATTTCACAAAGAAGTGTCATTCATTCCAAGTACATTCCAACTTCATTCATCAACCTCCATAGTTGCTTCATATAGCTAAATACTCAAGTCAATTTTCCACATGGGGAATGGATGTGGTGGGACCTTACCCTTCAGCTACAGCCAAGCAATTTAATTATATTCTTACTGCTACTGATTTCTTTTCCAAATGGGCAGAGGAAACACCTCTCAAGGAAGTCAGTTCTAAATGCATTGTTAGCTTCATCATGTTTAACATCGTTACCAGATTTGGTGTCCCTCATACCATATTGATGGAAAATGGCACCAACTTCTGTTCATCTAAGGTGAAGAAGTTGTATCAAGAATACAACAACAAATCCAACCATTCATCTCAGTATCATGCAGCGGACAATGGAAAGATAGAAGCCTTTAATAAGACTCTATCAAATATACTACAAAATACGGTGGATAAAGATAAGAAATCATGTCTTGATAAACTCTTACATGCTTTATGGGCTTATCGGACTACCACCCACACTGCAACTCAGTCAAATCCATATTCACTGGTATATGGAACAGAATCCATATTCCCATTGAAGTTCAATTGCCTTGCTCAGAGGAGCCATTTGTGATCAGTCATCTATAGATGATAAATCTCAAAAGCGATTGAATGAATTGGAATGGTTAGATGAGAAAAGATTTTGCACTTTGAACCTCTTGAAAGTCTATCATAATCGAATAGCACGAGCTTTTGACAAGAAAGTTAGTCTTCATTCATTCAATCAGGGAGAATTGGTATTAGTTATCAGAACTCCAATGATACCAGGAATTAAACCTCCCATTCTCGAGGCAAAATGGGAAGGACCTTACTCAAAACATAGGGTCTACTCCAATGGAGCTTATTCATTAATCTCGATGGATGGAGAACTCATCACTACTCCAACCAATGAAATTTTTTTGCAGAAATATTTTGTATAAACACAAAATATATCATCACTGGTCCAATATGACCTTAAACTGCACCACCATCTAGCAAGACGTCAAACTGCATCATCCACGATCCATACATATGACCTTAAACTATTTGTGTTACTTTCGTCCCACACGACGTTAAACTATGAAAAAGTTCCCTAATATGCCTAACATGACGTTAAACTATGTCCCCCTTCATCGTCCTTGCTATATTACGTTAAACTATATAGAATTCTCTTTCATCCAACATGAAATTAAACTGTATAACCAACGGTCCATGCATATGACCTTAAACTATTGGCACTTATGTCCAACATGACGCTAAACTGTATCATCCCTTTTTCATCCAACATGACGTTAAACTATGAAGAAAAGTCCTTAATACGTCCAACATGACGTTAAAAATGTGTTATCTTTTGTCCTTACTGCATGACATTAAACTGTACAGTCCTATTTTTACCAACATGACATTAAACTGTGTTGTCCCCATCGTCCTAACTACATGACGCTAAACTGTACAGAAAATCCTTTGATACGTCCTACATGACATTAAACTGTACTTTGTTCCTGCCACATGACACTAAACTATGCTTCACCAATAGTCCTAACTACAAGACTTTAAACTGCGTAGTCCCTTTATATGTCTTACATGACATTAAAATGCGCATCGTTAGGGTTATTGCTACCTCTTATTTCTCACACCGAGTATGACTCACATGATATTAGATAAAACTTCAACCATAACTCTCTCTATGGGCTACTAACCATGTGTAAGTCCCAATAGAATCATTTTTATGTCATTGTGCCCAAGAACAACTTGATCATTAATTCATTATTTAATTGAACTACGAGGACTTTAATCCTTGCCTTCCAGCCTGGATACGTAGGCAACCTCCCAAGTTTCAATCCCAAAATCAATCTCTTCTCATCGGTTCAGCTCCATCTCATATGATGTTGATTCGTGAAACCTCCCTAGAAACAATATCTTTACATTGGTTCACTTTTGTCCTTGCTATATGACGTTAAACTGTACAACACTCTTTGTCCTGTACAAAAATAAAACTACAATATTCTTTGATACCCTCACCTGAGATGGAATCATTATTTACATTGATTTTCGATCATGTTATATTCCAAAGACTACATGCATACATGGCAATGCCTGAACCTTTTATCTTGGATTAAACCATCATTGTAGTAAAGTCCCCTTTCACCCTTCACATGTACGAACCAAATTTGTAAAAAGGGTATTTCTATAACTACGTGGGCTTGATTCCCATCCTTATGGGATACGTAGGAACATTTGAGTGTCCCTCGAATCCAGCCCCAAGTCTTTTTGGGCCAAACCCCAAATTCCACTTTCAGTCCCCTAGCCAAAAAGTCTCCATGAAAACACACACTGTGTATTTCTTATAATGGTCCAAGCTCTATTACCTTAAACTATGATCTCTAATACTTTTTTCCAACACGATGTTAAAATGTAGTTTAAGAACTATGTATGGCTTGATTCCCATCCTTATGGGATACGTAGTGAAGTCTAACATTTCCATTCAGGATCCAGCCACAACATGATTATGGTTAGCAATGATCTGTGTATCTCTGTATACATTGGACAATACCCAAATTTATGTGTCATAATCCTAACCTCAAATATTTTCAGATATCTATAACCTTTTTTTGACTTTTAGTCACAAAAATGTCAAATTTTATAGATTTCTTTTACGTGACTATGTAGTACGTGCCCTTAGGTGGCCTTGCATAAATAGTCTCCATAAAAAAAATTTCAGCCAAAAGATACTATTATTTGACTATGCAGCCAATGCCCTTAGGTGGCCCTACATAATTCAATCCCCCTAACGGGTTTGTCGGATACTGGTAACTTCATTCTTAGGAAGAAATCCACTTTTGTCCTTATTGTTCTTAAATGATAGTATGTAGGGATCCACAAAAAATATCCATCCTTAACATATTTGTCCCATATCCTTTTTCATGATCTGAAAGTATTCAAGACTATGGTTTATATTTCCCTTCCCTACATTTGGGTCAGACCTTCATAGGAGTAACATTTATCCAATTCTTAGACAAACCTATTTGGAAATATATTCACCATATTCAAGTACCTCTTTCCATACAACAAACTCTATACTTTGGAAAATTTGAATCTTCATAAACTTCCAGTGGCTTTTTAGCACTAGGAAATTAAATTTTTGAGAGTTCTTTTGCCTGACTATACAGCTCGTTCCCTTAGGCAGCCTTGCATAAACGGTCTACATAACAGACTAGTTAGCCAAAAGATACTATTTATTTGACTATGCAGTCAATTCCCTTAGGTGACCCTGCATAATTTAACCCCCTAATGAGTTTGTTAAATAATGGTAAATTCATTCTTGGGAACTACTTATTCTAATCCCTTTTTAGCTCTTTTTCATATCATTCCTCAGATTCAAATTTTTTTAAGTCATAGTTTACATATTTTCCCTCATACTTGAGTATAGTAATATATTTTTAGATAAATTTTCAAGGAATTGAGTCAATTCTAATTCATTCTATCAAATCTACTTAGTCCTTAAACACTAGACTTTTTATGTCCGACATGCATTCCTTTAAACATCCAATAACCACAAAGACCCCTAGTTTCTCTTTATTCCTCAGAGTCAAATCCTCTTTTCTTTTCGGATCCAACTCTGAGGGGGGACTTTTGTTGAAGATCATTTCCGTCACAGAGTCTAACGAATTGAAAATAGAAAAACCTTGAACCCAAATTGATTCATCCTTTGAAGAAAACATCAAAAATTGAAAAAGCATGACCAAGGGTTCTTTTCCATTTGGGTCAATCATGTTCCCTCACTATCGCGCAAGTACACTTGTGCGCCGCCTAATGGTCGCACATGTGACTTGCACACCCTCTTTGAAAACCACCCAAGGTCTTTTCTAGACTATAAATACCCTGGTGGGCCCCCCATTTGAGAGGAATGTTTCCAAAATTCACAGACATAGCTCTAAACGCCCAAGTCTATTCTTCAGGTCTTCCGAACTCTTCTAAGGTAATTCTTTACCTAGAATGGAAGGTCTAAACAAGAGGAGTAAGGTATAAGTGTTAGAATTCACTAACACTTGCACGCCTAAGTGGTTTTACCGTTAACGGAAATGGACACACTTGCGCGCCACCATACTTCTTCACCAGAACATGCGTGCCATCTTCTGGAAATCCTCTAGGTATAATACAAAGGGTTTGAGCCAAGTCTCTCCCAAGTATTACTCTAAGGGATGAAAATTACGCAAGTACCCATGTGCCGCGCAGGTATACCTGCCCGACAAGGACTTGCGCGCCCACGCAGTACCTGCACGCCTCCCCAGGACATGCGCGCCCCTTACCTTTTTGGGTGCCTTTCCTGCCCATTTCACTCCTCTTATGTCATTCCACCTCTCTTATTCAAGATTCAGTCTTCAAGACACTCTTCAAATCCATTTATGACATGATTTATTGATTTGGCTTCCTTATCTGAAAGGAACTCTATGGAACATCTCTCAAAATCTAGTGATTTATAGATATTTATGTCACTAAATATTGATATTTCATTCATTCAACCTCATCCTTTAAGATGAGAGAATCCTTAACCTGGGCCTCCTTTTCAGGAATAAGCCCCAGTCATAATTCTCAAATATGGGCCTCTTTTTCCGGAGTAAGCCCCAGATCCCCTAACTTGGGCCTCCTTTTCAGGAGTAAGCCCCAGTCATAATTCCCCAAATTATGGGCATCCTCCTCATGAGTAAGTCCCAAACATAGATTCCTTTAACTTGGGCCTATTTTTCAGGAGTAAGCCCCAGTCCAAATTCTCATTAATATGGGCATCCTCCTTAGGAGTAATCCCCAGATCCCCTAACCTGGGCCTCCTTTTCAGGGGTAAGCCCTAGTCATAATTCCACAAATTATGGGCATCCTCCTTAGGATTAATCCCCAAACATTAATTCCTTTAACATGTACCTCCTTTTCAGGAATAAGCCCCAGTCTCAAATATGGGCATCCTCTTTAGGAGTAATCCCCAATTCCCTTTAATTTTCAAATCCCTTTAACCTGGGCCTCCTTTTTAGGAGTAATCCCCAGTCTTAATTTTCTTTTTGATTTGGGATTCCTTATCAGGAATAAAACCCAATCATAAGTCCCCTCTTAACTTGGGAATATTCCTTAGGAGTAAGTCCCAAGATTAGAGTATCCAAATCTCCATAAAGTACATATACCTTTATGGACCCTATTCCAGGATTTCATCCCTGAAGTAAATCTTAAATCCTCATCTATTTTGGGCAGTCATACATACATAAGCCCCACATCATTTCTTATGATTTCAACTTTCATGGAACAATTGTCTGGTTTTACCAATACCTCTTTTTTCTCACACTGAGCATGACTCACATGAGCTTAGAGTGTAAAAGCATTTTATGACATCTTTCTTTGAGCCATCAATCATAAACATCATACTCCCTTATTTGAACAACATGGGTTATGATTCCTTTTCCAAAACAAAGGATACGTAGGTATCCCAACAGCGGGTACGATCCTAATTCTGAAATAATCAATGTCCTCTTGAATGACAATAAACTTCAAGTGCCCCACTGAGTGGATTTAAAACCAGTATGGTCATCATAATGACCAATAGACTTTTATGTATTTTAATGATACCATCAACTAAGAATCTATAACAAATACATATGATTCTATATCTATGAAGAACCTCGAATACATATAAAAGATTCTCGAAATTTCCTTCATACCAATAATTGATTGTCAAATCTAATGGAAAGCTCATTTTATACTTGGTAATGTAATAAGGTTTCACGAACATAACTTAAATCTATAAAGAGAGTCCCGGAGTAGACAATAATTACCTTAAAAATGGTGTGATGAGTCCGACCTCCCATCTACTCGACCAATGCAAATTCCTAATCCTCATCAGTCCACAACTAATGAGCACCTACCTTTGGAAAGTAGGTCCAAATGGATATGGAATCATTGGATGTTTCTTGTTCTATGAACAAACCCGTTAGAAACCGATTTGAATGTTTGAACCTTCAATCAATGACATCATCCTCTATTCTAGAGGGAAACAAATATCTATGTGAATAATTAAATAGAATTATTTGATTTTATCTTTGCCATATTTTGATGACGTTCAAGTTTAAAAGGATTTTATTTTATTCTTACAATTCCTTAAATTTTTATGCTTATATATGAAAGTTTTCGCTACGGTGTTTTCCTTACTGAGCATCTGAGCTCACCCCTTTCAATTTTTTATGTTTTTTCCCAAGATGTGAAGAATTATATTATGATTGACATGTAGGGACAGTCTAAGGGATATGAGTGTGGCCTATGGAGACTTTGTTGTTCTAGTTTTTCATTTTATAATGTATAGTAAAACTTATTAATGTATCTATCATTTCCATGGCTATTAAACTAATCGGTCTTTCGAGACATGATATTTTGTGATCATTATAATGTTATGTAATAATACACTGACTCTGGGTAACTAGGGCTGGGGTGTTACACAAGATCTATATCTATACCTGGAAGAATTCTTAGAACTATGTGTTGTTTGATTCTTTCCCACACATGATATATAATGATGCCCAAATCTATGATTATGTGTCCAACCAAAATATTCCCCCTCTTTCATGTATATTCACCCTCATCCTCACCAAATTAAGTTAAACTAAATGGGGTACCATAACTATGTGTTCCTTGATTCCTGCCCACAAATGATATGTTGTGATTCCCAGATCTTTAATCCTAGGTCCATTCACAACAATCAAACAATCAATCAGAAAATTACCCCTATTCATATTGATCAAACATCTGTAGAGAGTTCCCATTAATAACCAATTATTTATTATGTCCTAATATCACATGATATGTAGTGATTTCATGATCTCTAATATTCTGTCTACCCACAATAAAGGATAAAAATTTCCATCTTGTATATGGGTTATATATTTATAAGGAGTTATTTGAGAATAATGTGTATCCTGATTCTTGTTTTGACGAGATAAGTAGTGATTCCCAACTTCTTTATCCTGGTCCATCTTCCAAAAATTCAAAAGTCATCTATACCTCATCAAGTCGCTTATATGTGGAGAAATAATCCATTTCCACCTCTTTTTTCTCACACTAATAACATCTCACATGGGCTTAGAAATTTTGGTAGGGGATTCCCTGCATGATCAAGGAATATCAATCCACATCTGGGATTCCATGGTCTTGGTAGCAAGACCTTAAAAGACACACCAATTGTCTTTACCACATGACGTAAAATAGAACGGATCCATGATGTCCATATTTATTCACATCGGTTGACCTAATACACTTAAAACATGTTATTGAACTATATGGTACCTCAATAACTATGTCTATCTTGATTATCATTTTGATAAGATACATAGTGATTCATAGACATTGTGTCATAGTCTAAGTCGTGGGTGAAAACAATGAATTCCCCATATCTTGTATACAAAAAAAGATCTATGCATGAGATCTCAATTTTGGGATTATCATTTAGGGATATATCTATGAAACATAAATAACCCCTACATATGAGTCAGATATATGTTGGTACTTTCACACTCCAATGATAATCACGATCTAAATGTTTCTTACACACCCTTATATATTACTCCTATTAATCACACTCTATGACCTTGGTGATTTTAGATCTTCAAAATTTTCACCAGGACATCAAAAATGGAGGTTCAGTGTCTCGAGGACACTTATGTTTGTCAATGAAAAATATTCCTCAGTTGGCTCTGCATAATTTTCCCACAAAAAGGTCTAAAAACCAATGGAAAATTCTTCCCCAGGAGAGACCTCTTCTACCCATGTAATCCCCATTGGAATTTATTCCCCATCTCATTTATCATCATCTAAGAATCCTTGGAATCATGTTTTCCACTTTCTTTCACCTTCATGTACGAGGCATTTCATAACATCCCAACCTAATGATCCACCTATCACTCATCATTTCCATGACATATAGACCTAGCAATATAACCTAAAAATACAAGACCTCATGTTGTCCTAGTTGCATGATGTTAAACTGGACAACAGATGTCATAGTCACATGACACTAACTGCATAATGTCAAGAACTATGTGTGGATAGAATCCTATTATTACAAGATACATAGTTACACCAGTATATCGAATTCTAGGTCAATCTTCAATAAAATTAAAAAATGAAGTTTACCTATGAATGGTTTGATCCTAAACGAGGAACCTTACAATAACTCTATATATCCTGATTTTTTCTTTTATGAGACACACAATGACACCCAAATCTTATATTCTAGTTTGGACACAACTAAAATTTTTCCCTTGATCATTCATACATGAGTTAAATCATCTTTGAATGGTCCGATATGTGCCTCACCCTAATCATGGGAGCTCATATTCATTATAAAATTACATTTTCCCTATGAAATATTTCCATGAATACATAAGGAAACCTTATAATAATTACATATGGATTTATTCATGTTATCACATGATACATAGTGACACACAGATCCTCAATATCAGGTCCAATCATGAGGTAAAAATGCCTCCCCATTTTTCCAATGTATGGGTCAGACCTGTACAGGAAGTTTCTAGCATAAGAACTATGCGTGGTCTGATTCTCATTTTGAAAGGATACAGAGTGATGCCCAAAACTTGCATCTTGGGCCCATCCAGTATAAAAAAACCCCTTCCTATATATGGGTCAAAACCGTATAAGGGAAAATTTTATATCTATTCATTGGAAATTTTGACATGAAATGACCCTTTCACATTCAGTAAATCTCCTTTCAAAAACCAAACTCTTTTTCTGGAAAGGTCTGAATAACCATAAATCCCCCATACTTTAGAATTGGAGAGTCAGTTTCCTAAGCACACTTTCGATTGTCTATGAACAATATTACCCAGTTTGATCTTCATAAGTTCCCCCCGAAAAGGCCCATAAATTAAAGGAAAATTCATCATCATTAAATGATTTTCCTATCTCTATATATACCAATGAAGTTTACATCCCACATCAATCCTTAGATTTGAAAACCCCCAGATTATAGTTTACAACCCACCTTCATACTTGGAGGTGATAAAACATTATTGGAAAGATTACCATGAAAAGGGAAATTCATTTATCCCATGAACAAAGACAAGTGACCAAAAATTGTTTCCCTTGAACATCCTCAACATAATTCATTAAACCGTGAGGTCCATGTCCTAGTTGCATGGTGTTTAACTGAACCATGCTCCATCCCATATTTACATAATAAAAATACTTGTTGGATTGGTTCAACATTCATGGATAAAGCCCATATAGATGCCCCCTTCATTTTCATACATCATTCCCTTGACAAGACACCCACTTTGGTCTTCAAGAGTCTAATTTTCAAAAATTTCATGGCCATCTAAGATGGATGGTTAGCATCCTAGGGATAACTTTGTTTGACTATATATAATATTCCATCATTGGATCTACATGAGACACCCAAAAAGGGACTATCAACCAAAAGAAAATTTATCCCCAGGAGGGGCTTCTTCTACCTCCATACACCCAAAAAACATCATGTTGGAAATAGTTTTTACACTTCCTCCTCATGTACTTGACCCATATCATGTATTAGATCCATAACTCCCAAAACTAGGGTTATTAAAAATCTCTTATTTAGGTTTGGAAAATTTTGGGAAATTCTTATCCATTAATACCTATTGGGGACCTCTCCTCATAATTCATGGTATAATCTGTTTTAACTATAACATTAGTTTCATTATTTCGATTTTCAATACCCCAATCTACCCATGAAAATAGGAAAAAAAAACTTCTGCTGGAAAACCCAAAAATGGTATCATTGAAAAAAGCCATGTTATTACTTGGTACACCTAAAACATTCATGTTTTAGGTAGGAATTGAGGATTTAAAAGAGTCAAAAAAATTTTTTGGTTATAAACCTGCTAAGGGAAGCCTAAGAAAAATACATATTACACCCTCTATGCCCACACCATGGTGGGATTTGGAAAAATTTTGGTGATAAAAGAAAAGAATTTTTTTTTGGGTTCCCTATGTAACCCTATAAATAGTCAATACTATTTTCTATGAGTCCCTTGGCTAAGGAAAAATTATAACATTATGGTTCCACATTCATACCACAAAACCAATACAAACATGACCAATATATCCATCAGAATGTCATATTCTTCATCCCAATCAGATCCAATTCTAATGAGGGAAATTTTATGGGTCCTAAAATATTATTATGGAAGATAAAAAGTCATTAATTTCATTTTTATGGTTAAAAATAAAACCAAAGAATAGTCTAAGAAAAGTTTGAAGGAAGAAAATCCACAAATAAAGGATCGGGTCCACTTAAGGAATTATTCCATATGGACTACTAATCTCCATGTGGTTTCTCCTCTCCATGAGGTGTCATGTGAATAAAATGGTTCATGGGACGAGATGATACTTCTGAAACCTCATTATGAAATTAAATCATTTGTAGGAATGAATGGTGATTTCTATCCCCCACAATCAATTTCCCCTCGTTAATGATAAATCATTTTTAGGTGAGGGTTTTATCTTCCACCCCCATGAACAAAACCATTCATGGGCCCTAGAATTATTCCTAGGATTTGGAAAATAGAGGCCTCAGGGACCACCACAACTAACCAACCCAGTAGTCATTTTCTCTACACCTATATAAAAATGAAAAAGGCGGAGTCATGAGGAGGATAGAAAAAAGGATCAAGAGAAGGTACATGAGAAATCCCGCACCTGAAACACTTTGAAAAATCCATCCCATGAACCATATGTGGGATACCCTTCATGAATTCCAGTATTTTGTTTTTTTATGATGATGGAATCATATCCCTACATAAAAACCCATGTAAAGTGAGGAAATATGTTCATGAAGTTTCTATGCGGGCTGCCCTTCCTGAATCCCCTATGCCGAAGACCCTCTATAGAATATTACATGTGGAGGTAGTATCTTTTTGGCTTGATGCATTAATGTATGACCCTAGAAGAATAAATAAGTTACCTTATAGAGTATATAATTCATGGGATACCCTTTATGGTAAACAATTCATGGGCAACACTTCATAGACGACCCTTTATGGATAAACCCATTGTAGAATACATTCATATAAATCTCTATACCGACATACTTATATTCCAATTTAAAAACAATTTATTCTTTTTAGTACATACCATGATGGATACACCCCCAAAACCCCTTAGGACTAGTGATGGGATACAGTCCCAATCCTCAGGGATGGTCCCTTTTCTACCATCACTGACCACCCCATGAAAAATTTAGAGCTGCACTATGAACTTTTCAGGGAGAGTTGAGGAAATTTTTGGTTCTACCTTATATGAACCTAACATCCACCCTATATAATACCACAAGTTTAAAAATTTCTCATGCATCTTCTGAAATCCCATCACCTGAATCTTTTTCTAAGTTGAACTAGAATGCTCTTCTCTAGGGTAAGTCCCGCACCCACTATTGTAAGTAATAATTTTTCTTGTTGTCCTTACCACATGACATTAAATAATTCAAAACTCATCCCCAAAATAAGATATATAACTATACTTAATTAGACCTAGAATTATGAATTTAATATCTATTATAACCTATATAACAAGGCAAGGATTCCTCTTGTGAAAAACATGAGATTCCTTATAAAAAAGATAATATGATTCCTCATTCAATGATCATGAGAGGGATTCAAAATAGATAAATTGGGAATCGTATTAGGTGTAATCCACAACCAGACCTTAATTAACATGAGTTTATATTCTCATCGTGGTTCTAATAATTAGGGAATCCCACCTAGAGTAAGTACCTTGTCTTCCATGTAGGAGGTAAAAAATTTTCTCCTCTTCTCATATTCCCGGGTCGTAGCTGGATAGATAGACCAATTTGACTATCCTAGTTGCCAAAATAAAAAGATGATAAAACCACACTCAAATACCTCTCCCTATTAATTTGGGCTTCAACACCTCATCCATCAGCATAAAAAGTGGATCGTGTGATCTTCAGATCCACTATTTCCTTTTTTTTTCTTACAACAATCATGACTCATGTGGGATAAATGGTTATGGGTGATCATGACCTCACAAAATCTCAAAACCCATAATTGAAATAATACATGCTGTAAGAACCAATCATAATTTCATGGGACACTTCCATGTATAATCCTCAAATACAATTCAAATGGTCTGCTTCCATGTGTACGCCCCAACCACATGATCTACATGAAGTTTCCATGTGTAGGCCCCAAAATCTACTCAAATGTGCACCTTTCATTCATAATCCCTAACCACATGGGAATACCCTAGGTGTATATCCCAACTATATCCACTCAATTGTGCCTTCAACATATATGTAATCCCAAACCTCATTTAAAATGGGTAGCTTCCATGAGTAAGCCCCAACCACATGTGCATCCCTCCAGGTATAATATCCAATATAATCATGTCCCATAAAATAGACCTCCTCCATTGGTGTATACCATAATATTACCAAACTACATGAGATTTTATTCCCAGCTAGCTGGGATATGTTGGAAGCATCTATGTGTTCTAGAATCAGCACATAAATTGTCCCAAATGTTTTTGAGCTATATTCCTAGTAGGGTCATATCCACCTAAGATACCAAATCTCTTTTAGGTCCCACAGACTTCCTCATCACAAGTCTCACACCAAAATTTGACTAAGCATCTTCCGTATAGGCATTCTTGCTACCTGAGGTTAAATTGAATGGGTTAGTCCAGGTTACATGACCTTAAAAGGAGATGTGTCTTTTTATGTGGAACTCAAATACATTGGTTCTAATTACACTCATGAGGATATCTAGGAAGGCCATATTATTGGATAACTCTCAAAATCAAAGAAACATTCATCTTCCTATATAAAAGCATACTTTAAAGAACCTATCCACTTGGCTTAAAAAGAGATCCGTCCCAATAAACAGCCAAACAATCACTGATCTATCCTTAAAATTGTACCATTGATGGAGAACATTGGATACATATAGATCCCTACATTTATGGAGAACCTTGGATAAGTATTGTTGATTTTGAACTCATTATTATTTGTAATGAATCATTAATTTAGGGTGATCTGAGTATACATACTTGGGAATGAAAAAAGATTCACCAACATATCTTAAATCTATAAGAGAGTCTCAGAAAAAGCAATAATTCCCCCCAAAATAGTGTGATGAGAGATACTTCCCATCATCTTGACCAAAGTTATTTCCAATTTGTTATTGGATTAGCGCTCATAGGAATGATTTCCTTTGGAATGTAGCTCCCTGACTCATCATGAATATAGGAGATGCTGGACATTTATGGGTCCACAAAAAAAACCCATTGGAGATCATTTGAAGATGTTGTACCCAATATCAGTGATTTCACACAATTCAACCCCTTGCAATAAATTATCATGTGAAAATGGTTTTAATAAGAAACAATAACTTAGTGTTGTTCATTTTGAAATTCAAAGTACACTTGAAGAATGTTCTTGAAGAAGTGGTTAAGTATATTTTTGGTGTCCTAAAGGGACATTTTTTTTGATAAAACATAGCTAGAAAAAGAATTTGAATAATTAGAGAATGCACTAATTAAGAAGTTTATAAAGGGAATCACTCTTATAGACTTGTTTATTGAAAGGGAAAATCCATCATTTATATCGAAGAATAATTTCAAAGTTGTGAATTTAGGAAAGTGATTTTTTAGATTGTTTACATATAATACGTTAATGAACCTAAATTTTTTTAAAAAGTTTCTATGGATGTAAAGAATTATGAATTGGATATAAAATACAATATGATCAAGGATCTTCACTCATTATTATAAGAAATGGTTTCATTGAATGAAGTGAGTGTTCAAAATATGTGGAATGATTATGAATATATAATGACATTTATTGAATACCAAAATAATTCCTTTGTTATGAGATGTCTTGAATTGGAAATTTAATTCTCCAATCATGTAAATACATATGTTGAGACTTCAAAATTAAATAAGTATGTTTTTTCTTCTACACAATGCTATTTGGTGTATTCTGTCAATAAAATATCTCCATAATATGGTAAAAAGGTCACTACATCATCTAATGATCTTTATAGAGAATATGTGAAGAAAGTGGTACCATAAATATTTCAATGTAATAATCTTACAAAATTATTTTCTATAATAGGTGTAGGTCTAAATAAAAAATATATAAAAATATGGATGAGGGGAATTGGAGAAGAGTCTACCACAAAATAGATAGTGGATAAAATAAGATGTATAAGTGATAGTTACCAAAAAAAATATCAACATTTTGTGAAGAATACCCAACAACATTGTTCTGGAAATTATGAAAAACATACAAAAAATAAAATGAGATCACTATTATTTGGTCAATGTGAGTTCTACAATATATTTAAGTATTTTACAATTGATTTTAGGTATAATACTTTAAATTATAATGAAAAAAGGATTCACATATCTAGGGGAGAATCCTAGAGAATAATATGAACCAATCATATAATAAGAAAAATCCTACAAGTTCAAACATATTTTAGATTATTAATTATATCTAAAATGTTTTTAATAAAATGTGTCACAAAAGTGATACATGTACATCTCAACATGTGACAAGAAATTATGGGAAGATAAGAACCCATGAGAAATAATAGAACACATTGATTTGAAACATGAAGTATGTTTCAAATAAAATTACTCCTAATATTTTTTAAGAGAATCCACACTCCAGAACAATACATAAGAAAGATCAGAAACAAATAATGTCCAAAAAGATAAAAATTAATAATACTTCTAAAAAAAATATTTTTTTAAAGGAAATAATGTGATGTAATGTGGAAACTCCAAACAAGCTATCCACATTTCCAAATACATTATTGTATTTTTTCTTTATGATTTGGGTAAATATATAATGTTAGAATAAGTACAAGTGAAAGTAGTGATAAATAAAAAATGAAGATTCCATAAGATGAAAAAAGGTTTGATTAGATGTTGTTGAGAAATTAAAACTATTGCATTGAATAATTTATATGTGAGAGATGTAATAAAAAGGACAGAAAATAGGAGGATGTTTAACCACATTAATATTTTAAAAATAATCATTGAATAAAAAGAAGATTTCATTAGGATATTAATATAATTTAATTTCAAATGAGATAAGAACCATATCAAAAAATTTAATGGTAGGTTTAATAATATCCACGGATAAATCCGATATGTAAATTAGATGAGGATTCATGAATATTGGAAAATATGGTGAAATATAGTAGAGAAAACCAACTCAACCTTTTTTTCACATTGATGAATAAGTAAATACACTTCATTTTTTTATATGTTTTGTATATTCAATTCATTACTATAATGAAGATAATTAAAAGTGAAAAAATTTATTAGAGGGAGAACCTAAGAAGCATTTAGTGCTATCATATTATAGATAACAAAGAGTTGTGGAAACTGTCAAAATTAGACATCCATATAAAAAATTCCACTTTGGTGTGATCTCATATTGGAACATATTGAAATACATTCATGAAAATACCTTCCATGATGAAGATGATGAGTGTTTCCCTTTTGGGGGATTGCAAAAGGTGGATTCCAAAACATTTTCTTATAAATCTGCAATTTTTTTGAAATCAAGTTGAAACTATAATTTAATATATGAAAATAAAACTCTCATCCAATATTCTTAATTATATTTAATGTAATAATGAATTGGGAGTTTATTTTATCAAAATAAATTGGAAAAGGGGTAGTTTTTTTACTAGTACATGAATTATTTTTATGGTTTTTATGGTGTGTGTAGGTTACATGTTTCATTTAAAGAAATCTATTTTCATATACCCCTATTTGAGAAATAATATTTTTCTAAAAATTATTTCACATGTATGTTAGTTTATGGACAACATATATAACCTTGTTTTTATTTATCTTATTTTATAAACTGAGTTATCCCCCATCATCTTAGACTTTATTTACTAAAGGCTATTGTTTAAAAGAACAATGTGATGTCATATCTCTCCAAGAAATATTCATGAAATGATCTCAAAATTATGGTGAGAATGTCTTGAGAATATAGACGAGAAGACCCCCCACACACATTCCATTATATTTTTATAAAATAGGATAAAAGTTTGTGCACACATATATACTTTTATGTTTTAAAGGAATATTGAAAACATAATATAAAATCATATATTATAGAACCTAAGTGTTTCATTTTTTTCCTATGATGTGTAAATATGTGTTTATTGAGTTTTGAGGAAGTTGTGATTCTTAGTGAATTGTTATAGGCTTAGTTGATGGTATTTCATGTCATGTTCTAGAAGTTCTCTTTGTTTAAATAATAAATATTTGTGTTTTGTTCCTTAATGTTGATGATTAAAAATAATTGGATGTGTTGCTCAAGAAGCATAAAGAATAATTGTTCTCGACATAAATTATGATGATTGTTTGAAATAATCATAAAACCTTAGAAATGTGAAAAATAAATTAGTAGAATTTTATTTTGTTAACAAAAAGTGTCCATAACTTATTTAGTGAAGAATAAGTGAATAAGTCCATAAAATACCTTTTATTTCATGAGAATTTGAATATCCCATGCAAAAATAAATTTATTTTTCCATGTATAAATATAATCATATATTTTGCAAAAGTTGAATTAAAAGGATAAATGTATGATGAAATTTTAAGGGAGATTTTTTAAGGACCATTTAGATTATTCTTATATATTTTCTTGATGAAGAATGAATTTCAGTGATGTAATTGTGTCCTTTAATAAACAATAGAGTCAATCCAAGTAATCCTAAGAGAAAATACTGATCTTTCATAAAGGATGAGGCCTCAACCATGAGGGAGAGGCATATAACAGGGGACCATAAGGGGATATGTGTAATTGGGATGAAAAGGGCCCTCCAGAGTGCTTGGGGGGATAGAGGTGGCGCCACCGTGTGGTGTGACATGACAATAGAAGATAAGACACTAGTTGGTGCCAATGAGAATTAGGAGCAGACCCCATACATGATTATGGATGGATTAAGGGAGATATTTCATTATAAATATGGGGATCATATATTTGGGAAATATATTTGGGACTCACCATATAAAGGTACTTTTCATACTCTCTTAATTAATATGCATAAAATCTCAATCATTTGATCATGTTAATTCGATCCTTCTGATCGAAACCACGATAATATTCATTATTATGACTAGAATGATTCTGTAGAAGGAGGGTTTGCATGCCAAAATTCTATACTATCCCAAAAAGTATGCAGATAATCTTAAGTTCAAATTGTGTTTTAAAAATAGCTATGTATGAATTTTTCCAAAGAAAAAAAATGCTTTGTGATGTTGAGTTTGTGGAAATATAAATTATATTGATGAGATATTTTTATAAGATAATAATATTTGATGGGGTTGGAGGTTCCAAAAATTACGAATAAATATTCTAAGTTTGAAAATATGAATACTAAGGTTGTTATACAATGATGTACTACAAAGTTTGTCTTGTGAATGAAAATACCATACAGATATAGTTTCTATTAAATGTATGATATTAGTTTGTGATACATGGATGATGTATGTGATAATTGAAGATGAACTACTAGTTTTAAAAATCACATCAAATGGTATTCAACATCATTAAATTCTTGAAGAACATTTTTAAAAGAAGCTAAGTTTAGTTTTCCTCAAACTATAAAACAAGTTTTTAAAGGTTGGTTTGCAGATGTTGAAAGATGCTACATGATTATGAATGACATGCGAATGATGTGAATTAAAGTATGAATATGAAATTGGTATGTGAAATAATATGTGTTGGATACTTCTTTATGAAGATGATAGCTATGAGGGTGAGATCTATAGTATGTGAGAAAGGAACATGACCTCTTGTGATAGGGAATTTTTTTTCTAAGAATGTAAGATGGTTTTTCTAATAAAAATTCTATGGGATGTGGATATGAACTTATAATATTATAAAATAAAATGTGACAATGTTATATAAAACATGTAGTAAAAATGTACATGTCATTTGTATAGAGAAGTGTTGTGTTTTTTGTACTTTCATATAGTTAAATAGTTATGTATATATTGTGGGATGATCGTGTGTTATTCAATTTTCTAATGTCTATAAATATATGGTTAATAATTAGCTAATTTTGATTAAAAATTGTGGGAGATGTTTTTCATTGAGATTAGAAGATCATATTTTTCAACAATTGAGTTTAGGAAATCATGTTTTTATTTTAGTGAAAAAGAAAATTCTAAAAAATAAGTGCTATTCTAAATTCTTTTTAGATGGAATTAAATGATAATTTTTTTTCATAATTGTATACGGAGAGTGTCACATTCTTGAAAAAAAAACCAATTTTCTACATGAAGCATCAATATGAAAAGAATCAAGAAAGTAAATCAGCAGCACTCAAAAATTCATATATGCTTTGCTATAGTCCTAAAATGTTCATTGGAACAGTTTCATATAATATTTTATTAAAATATAGTGAAAATAAAAGTGAGGTGATATACAATGTGAGCATCAGTATGATAAGTATAAAGGAAGTTGTCCAATAGTAAGTGACTTAAAATATATGTTATGATATTATTCTTTTATTTCCATAGGTATAATTTTTCATACTATTTATTGTATATAAAGTGGAGAAGAATTTTATGTTAATTAAAAACTATTGTAAAGTCCATGTAATACTCATGATTGCATGAATCATTTGAGTTGAGAATTTGAAGATGGATAATATCTATTTGGGAAAGTTTAGTCTTACATAAAATAATATTGAATAAAGTCTATTCATCTCTAAAAAACATTTTTTAGGAAAATAATTTATATGAAGATGTAAGAATTATTTCCCAAGCAGTTGACTTAGGAATATCTAATCATTCAATGAATATAAAAAGTTGAATATACTGAAGCCATACTTGAAGGTGAATAAATTTTGTTCCGACCATTCAATAAATAGGGAAAGACTATATAAGTATAGATATAATGTGAATGAGTTTCAAGACCCATAGTCTTATTCAAATACAAATTTTAACTTCTTGAAGTTTAAGAGGATAGAAACCGATATAGTACAATCATGGAAGAAATTCTATAACAATTTTTGTAGAATAAGATATGAGAATAAAGATATCTTAATATTTTGGATCAACGAAATTTAGAAGAAGGTTCTTGTGTTTGGTGTAAGAACTAGGTTCTTTCTCAAGGTAAAAAGGCTTTTAATTACATCAATTTTCCGTTAAAATGTTTAAATACTGACTAATGTGAATTCCATTTGAGGAAATACATGTATTAGGGGTGTACAGGGTTGGTTCAGAGCTAGTAACCCATCTTTTTGGTTAAAAATTCATGGAAAACAGTTAGTGTAAATAGTGCAGGGAAGGCCCCAATGGTTAGATAAAACTATGAGAGGCTGGATAGTGGAGAGTTACTTACCACACGGTTAGACAAAATCATGTGATTTGGGGAAAACGACCATGGGACCATGTCTGCAATTTTGACAGTTGAGTTTTTCATAGTGAGTCTATTTGTGTATGGAAACCATGCAAGGTGCCTCTCTCTACAGCTAAGCTTGAAAAATTGGTGCAGGGGTTTGACAACCATGTTTCCAAGCCATGATACCCTATGTTTTTGGTGAATTTACAATTTTCCCCTAATTAAATACTTATTTCAAACCTAATTATAATTCTACTCATGCACAGAAACCTTGAATATTGGAGATCCTCTTTTGTGACTATTCTTGGGATTGGGAGATCATCTCCATCTGATAACAAAATCAAGAACTACTTATCTCATCAGGTCTATCTAGAAAAGATCTTGATTCATTTTTATCTGTTTCGTGTTTGGTTTGGAATTGGCCTCCCTTTTTATGTGCAAGATAATTTTGATATTATTAGGTTTATTATCTTTTCTTCCATTTTCTCCCAATCCATTTCGAATTAGGAGATAATACTAGATGATCTATCCAATATGGACCCATGATAGGTTTTATCCTTCCGTTATTTTAATGTCAAGTGTTTATATAGGCCATTGTTCAACACAACCAATTCTTGGAGCATCGCCTTGAAATGAGTTTAAATCCTTGAGTTAATTTAATATGATTGGATATGTAATTAAAGAAGAAATTAATGAGTGTTTATAAGTTATGTAAATTTATTTTGACCCACACCTTGGGTGATTTGATAATGAATTAGACCACCATGGGTGGCTCCTGAATCAGATTCTGTAGGGTTTACCTTTTCCCCCTTTTCCATGGGATGTGAATGATGAATCATAATCATGAACTGAATTGGGAATCCAATTGTAATTTGAATTGTGATATCAATAAAAATTCAATTGACTAATGCTAAGGGATAAAATTATAATAAACCATGTACTATACCTTGTATTGGATTTTTAATGTATGTGTTTTTTTAATGAAATTCCCACTTAAGTAACTGAGAGGTAAGCATTATGATCTTAGAACTGACATGATTCACCTCTTGGGGTAAGATTGAATTGAAATGTTCTAGGTGTTGAAATTGAAAATTTTATCTGATATTTATTAAATACCAATGAATTGATAACATTATTATTTTCCTTTGGCAACACATGGATTCAATGAAAAATTACATTGATAGACCATTTGGATTTTACCATTCTTATGCCCGAGTGACACTTGGACTCCTTAGAGAGAATTCCAATGATAGAATCATAAAGCATGATTATTATATGGAAAGTGAAACTTGGAATATATTTGTATTTACAAGTATGGACTAAAAGGTAATTGATCATATATTCCATGGGTGATAATTAGGCTCCTTCAGTGGACCACCAAGGATAGACTCCAATGATAGATATATTATACCAAACCTAGAGAGATACCTCGATTATTGTGTGTATCACTATAGATAGGCTTATAGGAAATTGTTTTATATTATACATAAAAGAATACCTAAATTCCAAATCAGGGATTCCATGGATGAGTTTAGGTTCCTATATAAATAATGATTGAAATGAGTTATATGACATGTCTTCCACGGCAATGAAAAGTATAATATTCAGTATTCGTTTATAATTTATAGATTTAATTTTTAGGTATCCTTGATCATGTATTGATGGGGGATACTAGGAATTATTCCAGGTTTCAATAATTAATTAATTGAGTTTGAATCATTAAATGAACATGATTAAAAATGATAACATTCACCATATATGATGTTTACTTTTTGTACATCCTTTACTTATTTTATTACTTCTTATACAATGTGAAAATTTTATACTCATTAAATGGATATAAATTGACCTTGGGTGGTTTCCTATCGGGATTATGTATCACACCCAATTTGGTTTATACTGGGTTACCAGAGGGTTTATATGATTTAATGTATGGATAAGGGACAGTTCCCTGATATAGGTTATTGATTACTGCATAGGAGGAGGGGATCCTGGGACCAAGCTAAGGCCCGTGATTCAAGCTGTGAAACCTTTTTGGAATTTTTGTACTTTTTATAAATGTATTGTGTTGTGAAACTGTGTACTTGTTTTGGATTTCTATTATATACATATGACATGTATCATCATCATTGTATATGAGCTTCATTTTGTTATCATTATCTATTCCTCCTGTTTATCTATTGTCTGTATGATTTACTACTTACACTAAATATATGTTACTAATATTCCACTATGTTTCACTTTGGTAAGAGGGAATAATCTCCCCATATACACACCCATGGCTCCTGATGCTAGTGGGTAGCCACTAGAATTTGGGGAGATATGCTTGAGGCTATGTGGCTAACTGGGATTTGGGAACCCTCTAGTGGAACCTGAGTCTGAGATGTTACAAATTTATATTAGATGGGTTCTTTTAAAATTTTCTCAACTATTTATAGATAATAGAAAGGGATAGGGAGTTTTACGAGTTTGGTAATGAGATGTTATTCAGAGTAGCTACACCATATAAGGGAAAGAGGCAAATTTCCTCAAATTAAATTGTTTTTTTTCTAAATTTAGACTACTAAAATTGATTTGATTCTACCATTGGGTGATGCACTTGTATTGTGATATTATCATTTCTATTATCACGGTTTATATTTTTTTATACCCAATGAAATTAGGGTATTCCATATCTAGCATCATGTTAGGCACTTTATAAGAATCACATATCATGCATTATGCCATGTCATTTATGTTGCTTTACTTGGTGAATGATATTGTGATATGTGCCATGATAGATATACCTATTGTTATGATATGTATTAAGAAATGTGTTTTGGTATGAATCATATGGAAACCTCCCATTGGTTACTAAGGAGTATGGTCCCTCATGAATCAAAATTTGGTGAACCCTTAGTGAAACCTTTTTAAATCATTGTGAGATAAATGTAAAATGAGTATTAATTAAAATGAGAAATGAACATGTGAATTCAAGTGAAAAATGAATTAGAAACTAAAATTTCAAATAATGTAGAACTAGACCCTGACCTGACCTTAGTAGTGGGATGTAGGTAGTATCCCATACTTACATACGATCTATACATCACTCAGACCTGATTCATTGAGTAGGAAGAGGGGTGTTTGATTATATAAGAAGTATTGTACTTACCTTATTTTAGTATCTAGGATCATGGGCTGGGAAATTTGATAATAATCTTGAACTGAGGAGTGTGCATAGATTGGTTAGATTTATTCCATTGTAACTTCCTCTATTCATATGCCATGAGGGTGGTGAAGACTATACACTGGAGTTGGTTGGCCGTGGGATACCGGTGGATCCTGTAGTAGTACCAGTTATGGAAACTAGTTGTAATACAAGACATAGGTTCTAAGGAATAGTTACATGAGGGTTTTATGATATTTATATAGTTCATTTTGGGAGAACTATGACCTTCCCCAACTATGGAAGAGTCGACGCCTGAGTTTCAACAATATCATCCACCCACATTTTCGGGGGATGGCACACCAAAGGCTGTAGAGTGATGGCTAGAGTCCGTGATGTCAATCTTTGAGCATCTAGCGATACATCCTGAGAGGAGGGTAAATCTCACTATGTACATATATTGTTAGTATCCAAGAGATGGTGGGATTTCATTAATCAGATAGATCATCATCATGAAATGTCTAAGAGGGGTTTTCATACATCCTTATATGAATAATTATATACCAATATAGTGAGGGCCAATAGATCATGAGAGTTCATGCACTTAGAGAAGGTGACATTATCATGTATGGAATGTTCATCCCATTTTACAGATAACTAATTCAGATCACCTGTTCTAAAGTTTTACATGTTATCCAGATCTTTGAAATTTGAGTATGGTATCAAGTATTAAATCAAATCACAAATTAATATATTTTGACTAACTACTATTTTTGGAATAGTGAATTAAGCGCTTATGATGGAGCATAACCTAAGAGAGGCTGGAGGTGCAAGACTAGGTAGTTCTACACCTAGATATAGTACTACATTGACTAGGACAAGGAAGAGTCTTCTAGAGCTTCCACATGATGATATTAGTAGACATAGAGCATAATCAGGTAGCCAGGCAAGGTTCTACCAATGTGGTAGTCAGGGAAATACAAGGGAAAATCTATGATGGACCTAGCCAAGTGTTGATCTTATGGAAATATGGTCCATATAAAGTGCTTCTGTAGAGATTTTCCTCTAGTCTCCAGGGAGATAGGGTTTTCACTAACTCTATGATCATGATTGGGGTTCACAACTTCTCATCTAGAAAGGATCTAGAGTACATATGGATGATCATGCCGAGGTAGCGGTCATGGACATAGTAGTCAAAGCCTAGTTATATAGAATCAACAGAGTGTATCTTCCCAAGTTTCAAGGCAATATCATAGGGCTGCGATTCTGACCAGATATTTGTAGTGCAACAAAACCTTGAGGATCAGAATCTTATACCTTCTACAGTTATATGTACTATTCTAGTATCCATTACTTTAGATTCTGCACTTTTCAATATAGGGGCTACGAATAAATTTATATCTGTGCCCATTGTAGAGATCCTGGGTCATAGTGTTTATAATTATGACGGATTCATGATGACTGACAATCCACTAGGGATTATTACGAAGGATATATGTCAGTAATGGGATTTCTACCTTAATAGTTTTGAGTATCACTTCATATGGGACCTATTTATCCTTGAGATGATTTGTTTTGACATCATAATTGGTATTGAATAGTTGGTTTCCATTAATTTTTTTTATTTCCTTCATTTTAGGTTAACCTTCACATCTCCAAAGGGCATAGAGTTAATTCACAGTGGTGAATGGGATGTCCAGGAAAGCTGAGATGGACCAGAGCATCATGGGATGGGTTGGATAACTTACTAGATTTTGATTTTATATCTATATAACCTAGGAACATGTGAGGAATACTTCCCTCCATTGTTTTATCATTTCATGGACAATTTCTAAGAATACTTTTTAGGATTAAATCTAGTGAGAGAGGTAGAGTTCTCTATTGAGATTGTTACAGGAGCTGCACCAATATCCATTACTCCTAAGATGATGGATACTACTGAGATGTATGATCTCAAGAGATATATAGGGTATTTATAGACAATGGTGACTATCCAACCCAGTATATCTCCATGGGGTTCATTAATCCTTTTTGTGAAAAAGGTGGAAAATAACCTCATACTATATGCCAGTTACCAAAAATTGAACAAGATAATGATTAAGAACCAGTATACTCTGCTATAGATAGATGATCTCTTCGACAAGATCTTAGGAGATCCAATTTTCTAAAAAATTCACTTGAGATCGTTCTATCATATCATGATTTTCATACCATCAGACATACCTTAAAAAAACATTCATAGTAGGTATGGTCATTATGATTATTTTATTATTCCATTTGGTCTCACGAATGCTCATGCTATCTTCATGGCACTGATGAGTTTAGTTTTCCATCCTTATCTAGATTCATTTGTAGTGATTTTAATGGTTGATATCTTGGTATATTCTCATAATCAACATGGCTATCACATACATCTTGAGATCATGTGGAATTCATTGAGCAAGTACCAGTTATATGATAATATCACAAAGTGCCACTTCTATATAGATCAAATTCAATTCTTGGGTCACATTATATCAGATATAGGTGTATTAATTAACCTAGATAAGTTGAGAGAAATAATATCTTTGGAGAATACTAATAACTTATTTGTTGTATGTAGTTTCATTAGGATGGATGGTTACCTTAGGCATTTCATACAGGAATTCTCTCTCTAGAATCATATATGGATTTTAATAATAAGGGTGTGATGTTTTTAGGGTCATATTACTATAGGATGAACTTTTAGGAGTTTAAAGGGATATTGAATTTAACGTCGATACTAAAACACATATAGCCCATACATTCTTCTAAATTAATTATATGATATCAAATGACGTCACCATCAAATGATGGTACCTAATCTCAAATAAATCATGAATAATACACAAAAAACCCTCTGTTGGTCAAATAAAACAATAAATAGAATAATAGTATACCGGTTAATAATTTTCATCTAGATCAATTTTTGGTAATAAACACATTATCAAAATGTTCCACCACCTTCTTGGAAAATAAATTAGAGATACCCAAGGTGATATCCTCAAACAAATAAACCCTTTATAATCAAACTCCATTAACTAGACTTAATTTCTTGAAGATATACTAGTTCCATTCAATATGGAGGAACATAAATGGGCTTATCCCAAAGCACTAACTCAATATTAAACTCAATCTATTTATCATGTGGAAGCCCTAAAAACTCTTCAAGAAATAGTTTTGAAACTATTCCATGAATGGGGGGAAATCATCCTACTCCAATACCATATAATCAATAATAAGAATCAAAACCTAGGCTATGAGCTCACGAAGATGATAATGAATATACCCTGCATGGTCTTCCTATATATTCCATTCCCCATTATGAACATGACTGACACCATTAATAGATGTAAAATTAAACCTCCCATAGTAACATGAAATGTGATGTAGATATAAAACTAATTTTTCCATCACAAATATAAATTTAAAATTTGATATCTCAAGCATAAAAAACCCCAATGGAATCAATACTAAAAACATAGAGGGAAGGATACTAAAAATAATGTATATCCTCTAATCTCACCCATAAAAACCTATCAATTGACATAAACTCTAATCATAAATAAAATTTTAGGAAAAAATCATTCACAAAAAGAGAAAATATAAAATAATATGAAGGTAAAAAATCAAAATGAGGACTATCAATAATTGAAGCCATAAGAATAGTACCTCAAATAATCAATGGCCTATTATCTTTTCCCATGAGGGAAGGATAAACTATATGCAACTAACCAATTCTTCTACCATGAGCTCCTTCATAATTATCATGAAATGAACTACTATTCCAATACATTTTTTTATTTCTTTAAGTACCACACCCCCACTAAGAATAATATGGCCAATAAAACTCTAAGTACTAGTTTGATTATGGTTAATAGATACCCTCTTAATACTTTATGTCATCCTAGGTCCTCCATCACTAGAAATTCAATGATTTTTCCTACAAAACCTCTATACATGCCCCATCCTACCATAATCTCAGTAATCCATTGGTGATTGACGACACATACCTCACATGTTACCTAGATTACCTTAATGTTATAAAAACACTATACCACTTTCTGAAGAGGCTGATCCACTCCCCTAATCGGTATATGCACCACTAGAGACTTCCTTATGTTTCCCCTAAAAAAGAGATCCTAATTTACTACTTCAGTGATATTTAGTAATTTGAAAATATTTAGCTATGACTTAATCTTATATTTGAGTCCATTTTGAAAATATTTCTCCATGACTATCTTATATTCTGATAACATTAAAACAAAATACTACGTGTCTATGAACCAACCAGTATAATACATCACTGATATATTGTAACACCCGAGACTTTTATGTTATATAAATCATCAAAGGAATCTTTTTCTACACAACACTTGCTTGGCTTGCTTTACACGCAATCACGACCTTCCTCGATAGCTTGCGTCGTACGCAATACCGAGTTTCACTAAACAACAATATGCTATTAAAACTAGCCGTTATGAATAGTAATAACCACTTTTTGAAATTTTATAAATTTTATTTTTCAAAATGGACTTCATTTTTGGACTCAGAATATCGAAATTAGCCTAGGGTGAAATTTTGGTATTTTTCTGAAAACTTTCAATTTTTGATGAATAGTGAAACCACTAAGTGGTAGGTTAAAAACTGAATTTTGCATAAAACATAATTTTACCGCTTCTGTGAATGGAATTTCAAAAATCCGAGAGACACGGTTAATATCAAGGACTAAAATGTGGTTCAATGAGATGAAAATAATTTTTTGGTGAATAGTAACTTTTTACTATTTTTACCGCGGTTAATAGTAAATAGGGTAACTAAGGGTAAATATGATATTAATATTACCCTAACACATGTCCTAATTCTATTGGACAAGTGTAATTCGACCAAAAACAAACTTAGGAATAAAATATGACCATTTAGGCCCACTTGGATTAGATTAGGACATTTATTATTAATTTATTTAAAGAAGGGTTAAAATAGTTAAAATCAAAGTTTAATAAGTAAATCATTTTTAATATAGGGTTATACATAAGATAAATTCGATTGTAAATATTCATTAGAAAGCTAAAAAGATTTCCTACATGATGATATTTTATTTGTAATTTTTAGACATCAAATAATTTAATTTAGTTATGACACAAAGATGATGCAGTAATTATCTTATTAACGCAATATTGACAAAATTGATAATATAAATACCAAAATAAATGTAATTTAAGACTTTTTATGAATTCCACTAATTTTATAGGTTACTATGATATATTAATGTTGATTTAATCAACTTGGTTCGAACATATAATTCTGTTATGACTTTCACAAAAATCATATATCAAATAGTGTCAAAATTGACACAAAATAGTTTTTAAATCAAATATTATATTATTAATTGTTATTGTATTCCTAAAAATCTAAGGTTCGGCCAAATGACTTAGATAAGGATATATATATTAATAATAAACAATTTGGGGTTCGTTTGGCATGTTATAGTAAGTGTATTAACCATATAGTGAAAGAAAACAAAAAGACACGGTAAAAGTTAAATTAATTAACTTAGAGTTAAATCTAATTGATAAGGTTAAAATAATACCCTAAACTTGTCTAAATCCTATTGGTTGATAGGCTTTCGACCCATCCCCACTTTAGCTTCGAAATAAGACCCTTTGGAACCATTATAAACCGATTTTGACTTTAATATAAAATAATATTTTGAGATATTCCTAAGGTGCCCCTCTCCTCCCTTATAAAAGGGCACCTCCTCCCCCTCCTCCTCACACCAATTTGAGCACTCAAGCTCGGCCAACCCCTGCCATTTTCCCTTCTCCACTTCCCTAGAATAATCCTAGAGGTCCTGGTCTTCTCCAAAGACCAATCTTAGTTCCTTAAGTGGAGGATTCAAAAAGGCGTTCCAAAGAAGAGGTAATATCCATTACCGATCTTTTCAATTTCTTTCTTCTTCAACTTCTTCTTCTTTAGTTGTTTCATGATAAAGTAATAACATCAGTATTACTTACATACTGATATGTTATTATAAATATGAAACAACCCTAATTCACCTTATATCCATCCTACGGAAAAATGAAATCACCGCGCGTGCGTACGTACGGAATACCGTCTCCACGCCGTGGTGTAATCTATTTTCCACCATCACCTTACAAGGATGGGTATAATGGTGTAATCAGTAACTATATATGATTATTATTAAGTAATATTGATACTGAAATAATATATATATATACTCCAATACAATTCCACGATCATAGGAATGATATCATCACTCGTGCGTACGTACGGAATACCGTCTCCACGATGTGATGCGACTCGTTCTACATGATCTTCATTTCATAATGATTATATAAATGAATTGAATGAATGAATATGGTATATACTACACTAATACCATTCTGGAAATGAATTATCTATAACCTAAAGATAAGAATAAGAATTTATTCGACAAAACACGCATAAGAACAAAAAGTTATAAAGACCCGAGTAACAAGTAACAATGAAATATTACTAATAAGAAGCTAATAATATGACCATATATGATCTCATATCAATATGTATGATTCTGGAATAAGTCAATAACATTATTTAAACCATTATACAGGAGCTTCGGACACGAACAAAGCAAATCGGACCTAAGGTAAGGGAAAATACCACAATCTCATTTTTATCCGAGATTGTTTATTCGTAAGTATTTACTGGGGTGTATTTTATCATCCACATCCATGTTCCCTCAATATGTAATATTTTTTCCATCCACTTACAATAGTTTAAATCCAATTTTACCCTTAGGTGAGTTTTTAGTAAAGAATATGAAAGGAATCTTTTGTCGTTTTTTCCGTACGAGGTACTTTTTGACTTTTCCGACAAAAGTACGAAGAATGTTTTTTTAACTTATACGGCATGAATGGATTTTTAAAACATTACTTCGAAGAAGCTTCCTTTACAAGTTTTCAAGTTTATTTTTAATCAACTTCTTTTATTTTAAAGTTGTATGACATGTTATGAAAGGAAAAATGTTTTTTAAGAAGAAAGGATATTTTCCTCAAGAATTCAATTCAAGTGTTTTATCAAAATTATTTTCCATCTAAGATAATAAAGGGTTCTGTTTCTATCCATATTTTTACATTGGTTTGACTATGTTGTGATGGAATTATGTTTATGAATTCCTTTATCATATATGAATTGATTTATGATGTCATGATGTTTCAAGAATCCCATTTTTGTTATATGTGTTATGCGATGATGTATGTTTTATGATTATGTGGAACACATAAGAAAGGATTCATTATAAGATGGGTGGGACCTATATCTCCCTCCAATGCATTGGGTAATGATTTTATATCTCATGAGATAGACATGGCTGGAACGGAAGGTTATTTCGGTTCAGTGATACAGGAATGAAACGAGGAGTGAACTCGGTTCAGAAAGGGACTTTGTCCACTAAGATAGTCTTGGCAATGAGTCATGACTAACAAGAAATGATTTTCCATGATTATGTGTGCATGCCACAAAGATTCAAGTTTTATGTTATGATTATGGGGATCTCATTTTCACTTCTATGATTTATTCCATGTTAAGATATTATGATCTCTTTTGCAGGTTTTGATTTTCATAAAGATATGATATGATTTTTATTTCCTTTATTTGCCCTTGCTGAGCATTTGAGCTCACCCTTTTATGTTTTCTTTTCCCCAGGTCAGGAAGATGGATATTAAGTAGAATATGCTAAAAGGGACCCTAGATATGATGAAATAAATGGGAGACACTGTAGAAGATTTATGAACCAGTTGTTTATGTTTCCCCAGTTTCTAAAGACACTATACCTATACGGTCCTTTGTGGTTTTGTCATATGTTGTAATAAGAGTGGTTCAATTTTGAAGTATTAACAATGTATGTAAAGTGTGGGTCGTTATAGTTGGTATCAGAGGGAGGTTATAGTCAACCTTTGGAAACTAGGATGTGAAAGCCTTAGTAAGAACCCTAAGGATAAGTCTAAGCATAGAACACAATCTTAGTGTTTTAGAAATGGCCTTGAATAACCTAGGATAAGACCATAAGCATGAAAATTTTATTCTTGAATTATGTGGTTTCCTATTATAATTAGTGTTGCTCACACTATTCTTCTTGGTTTTAGTCAATGGCTGGAACCCGAAGGAACCGTGTTAATGCGGAATGCGATGGGCAATGCAATGATTGTCCCCCTGAGCAACCAAACGATATGGGAGCTGGAATGCAAAATCTTGTAGCCATGCTCACACAACTTTCTCAAGCTATGAATCATGCAGGATTTCCAAACGAACAAAGGAGGGAGCAACATTCTGTTGAATCCTTCATGAGGCAGCGTCCACCATCTTTCAGCGGGTCTACTGATCCATTAGTTGCTGAACAATGGATTAGTACTACTGAAAAGATATTTTCAGTTCTTCAATGTTCTGAGCATGATAAAGTCATCCTAGCAGTGTATCGTTTGGAAAGAGATGCTGATCAATGGTGGAATCTTGTTAAGAATACAAGGCAAAGGGATGAAATTGAGTCTATGGAATGGGACGAGTTCAAGAACTTATTTTTCAATAAGTACTTCCCTCGTATTCTCCGAACAAAGATGGAGAAAGAGTTCCTTGAACTGAAGCAAAGGGATGATGAATCTGTTGGTACCTATGAAGAAAATTTTACCAGACTTGCAAGGTACGCTTCTGGTATTATTATCCAACCTGAGAGTAAGATCGATCGATTCTTTAGTGGCTTAAAACCAAGTCTTCGAAGGGCGTTAGCCATAAGAGACTTCAATAGCTACGAGGAAATCGTTCGATGTGCTCTCAAAGTCGAGATGGAGATTGGAGTAACCCATCAGTCACATGGGTTTGATAAGAAGAGGAAGATGGAATTCAAAGAAAAATCTAAAGAGCACACGGAAAAGAAGATGAACTTTCCCTTATGCTCAAAGTGTGGAAAGAAACATGGAGGGAGTTGTCTTAAAGGGACAAGTAAATGTTTTAAATGTGGAAAGGAAGGTCATCGGGCATTTGAATGCCGTGATAATGGGAAGAAGATGTCTAATGATGCAAACAAAGGAAGGGATACACAGAATGAACCTGCTACACTTCAATGTTTCAAGTGCAAGGAGATGGGGCATTATGCCAATCAATGCCCAAATCCAAGGGTTGATGATGATGGTCGACGTCAACAAACTCTTAAGGCTAAAGAAAAAGGAAAGTCACATGCAATTTCTATCAGCGATGTGGAGTACGATAACGATGTGGTGAAAGGTACACTTACCATCCACTCTAAAGTAGCAAATGTTTTATTTGATTCTGGATCCACCCACTCTTTTATTTCTGAGAAATTTTCTAAGGGTATCACCGTATTACCTCAACAATTAGATGTTGAGTTAGCTGTGACAACACCTAATGGCACATCAATCGCATCAGAAGTTTATAATTCTTCTCCGATCGAAGTTTGTGGGAAAGTGCTTCCTGCAAATCTTGTGATCCTTCCTTTAGTGGAATTTGATGTGATTCTTGGCATGGATTGGCTTTCTCTACATGGAGCTCACATCAATTGCCAAAGAAGGGAAGTCACATTTCATATTCCAGATCAACCTACGATCGTCTATCAATGCAAGGATGAACATAACCTTCCAGTGGAAATTTCTTCCATCTTATGGGTATTGATTCCACTAAATGAAGGTTATTTATCTCAAATAGTTGGTGAGAAACTCACGATTAAGAATATGCCCATTGTACGGGAGTTTGATGATGTCTTTCCGGAGGAATTACCGGGTCTTCCACCAAATCGTGAAGTTGAGTTTTCAATAGAACTCGTACCGGATGCTTTGCCTATTTCAAAGACACCTTATAGAATGGCCCCAATTGAGTTGCAGGAATTGAAGAAGCAACTTCAAGAGAATCTTGATAAGGGATTCATACGCCCTAGTGCGTCACCTTGGGGAGCACCTGTTCTATTTGTTAAGAAGAAATATGGATCAATGAGACTCTGCATTGATTATCGAGAACTTAACAAGATCACTATCAAGAACAAATATCCTCTCCCACGCATTGATGACTTATTTGACCAACTACGCGGAGCTCAATACTTTTCCAAGATTGATCTTCGTTCAGGGTATCATCAATTAAGGGTCAAAAGGGAGGATATACCAAAGACGGCTTTCCGTACAAGGTATGGACACTATGAATTTATAGTGATGCCATTTGGTCTTACTAATGCCCCTGCTATCTTCATGGATCTAATGAATAGAGTCTTTAGAGACTATCTTGATCAATTTGTGGTAGTCTTTATAGACGATATTCTTGTCTATTCAAAGAGCAAGGAAGAGCATGAAGATCACTTGAGAATTATATTGAAGACCCTGAGAAAGGAGAAGCTTTATGCCAAATTTACCAAGTGTGAATTTTGGCTTCAAAAAGTTGCATTTTTGGGTCATATAATCTCAAAAGAGGGGATATCTGTGGATCCAGCAAAAACAGAGGTTATCGAAAGATGGTCGAGACCAACCACAGTAACTGAGATCCGAAGTTTTCTTGGTTTGGCTGGATATTATCGACGTTTTGTAAAAGATTTTTCACGATTATCTAATCCACTCACCAAGTTGACTCGAAAATGAGTTAAGTTTGTCTGGACAGAGGAATGTGAAGAGAATTTCAAGGAGTTGAAAAGAAGGTTATCCAGTGCACCTGTACTCACACTGCCTTGTAGTGGAGAAAGGTTTGTGATCTACAGTGATGCATCCAAGAAGGGATTGGGGTGTGTTCTTATGCAAAATGATATGGTGATAGCTTATGCCTCACGACAGTTGAAAATCCATGAGCAAAATTACCCAACACATGATTTGGAGTTGGCTGCGGTAATCTTTGCATTAAATATTTGGAGGCATTACATTTATGGTGAAAGGTGTGATATTTATACTGATCATAAAAGTTTAAAGTATATTTTCACACAAAAGGAGCTGAATATGCGCCAAAGAAGATGGTTGGAGCTGATTAAGGATTATGACTGCTCAATCCATTACCACCCTGGGAAAGAAAACAAGGTGGCAGATGCATTAAGTCGACAAGACCATGCTAGTTTATCCATGATAAGGATCACAAAAGATCCAATATTTATGGATTTACAAAGGATGGATCTTGGAATTATAATGGAAGGGGAAAAATCTTATCTTTCTCAAATGAATGTTCAACCATCTATACATGTGAAGATTAAAGAGGCACAGAAAGAAGATGTCGAGTTACAAAAGAAGGTGAGAAATGTTCCTGAATTCAACCTTGATTGTGATGGGATAATAAAGTTCAGGAATCGGGTTTGTGTTCCTCCCATCCCCGAATTAAAGAAAGAGCTGCTGGATGAGGCTCATAGTTCTTCATTCTCTATTCATCCTGGAAGCACGAAGATGTATAGGGACCTGAAAGAGTACTTCTGGTGGGATGGCATGAAAAGAGATGTTGCTGAATATGTCTCTCGATGCTTGGTTTGTCAACAAGTTAAAGCTGAGAGACAGAAGTCTAAGGGGATGTTACAACCATTACCCATACCCGAATGGAAATGGGAAAACATCACTATGGACTTTGTCACAGGACTTCCTAAAACATCCAAAGGCAATAATGCTATCTGGGTCATAGTTGATCGTCTTACAAAGTCTGCACACTTCATTGCTATTAGAGAGGATTTCTCTCTAGATCAGCTTGCCAGGATATATGTAAAGGAAGTGGTAAGATTTCAAGGAGTACCACTTTCTATTATATCTGATCGAGATCCGAGATTTACCTCGAAGTTTTGGCGAAGTCTTCAGCATACTCTGGATACAGAGTTGAGTTTCAGCACTGCTTATCATCCCCAGACAGACGGTCAGTCTGAGAGAACAATTCAAACCCTAGAAGATATGTTGAGAGCTTGCTCTATGGATTTCAAAGGAGGTTGGGATCAACACCTACCTTTGGTGGAATTTTCTTATAATAATAGCTTTCACTCCAGTATTCAGATGGCTCCTTATGAAGCTCTCTATGGAAAGAAATGCAGGACTCCAACTTGCTGGGATGAAGTTGGGTAAAGAAAGCTATTAGGACCTGATCTCGTTGATGAAATGGCAGAAAAGGTCAGATCTATTCAACAACACATAAGAGCAGCTCAGAGTCGACAGAAAAGTTATGCCGACAACCGAAGAAAAGACCTAGAGTTTGAAGTGGGTGATAAAGTGTTCTTACGAATATCTCCCTGGAAGAGGGTTATGAGATTTGGAAAGAAGGGGAAGTTGAGCCCTAGATATATCGGTCCTTTTGAAATACTGGATCGTGTTGGGAAGGTAGCTTACCGATTGGCGCTTCCACCGAATCTCTCTCAAGTTCATGATGTGTTCCATGTATCTCTCCTGAGAAAGTACATACCAGATCCTTCACATGTACTCAGCTCAGAAGTTGTACCGCTGGAGTAAGATATTTCTTATGAAGAACAGCCGATAGAGATTCTGGATCGTAGCGAAAAAGTCCTACGAAACAAGACCACTCGCTTGGTGAAAGTTTTATGGAGAAACCACCAACTTGAAGAAGCTACATGGGAGCTTGAGGATATGATGAGGGAGAAGTATCCTCATTTGTTTTTTGCAAAGTGACGAATTTCGAGGGCGAAATTCTTTTTAAGGGGGGTAGAATGTAACACCCGAGACTTTTATGTTATATAAATCATCAAAGGAATCTTTTTCTACACAACACTTGCTTGGCTTGCTTTACACGCAATCACGACCTTCCTCGATAGCTTGCGTCGTACGCAATACCGAGTTTCACTAAACAACAATATGCTATTAAAACTAGCCGTTATGAATAGTAATAACCACTTTTTGAAATTTTATAAATTTTATTTTTCAAAATGGACTTCATTTTTGGACTCAGAATATCGAAATTAGCCTAGGGTGAAATTTTGGTATTTTTCTGAAAACTTTCAATTTTTGATGAATAGTGAAACCACTAAGTGGTAGGTTAAAAACTGAATTTTGCATAAAACTTAATTTTACCGCTTCTGTGAATGGAATTTCAAAAATCCGAGAGACACGGTTAATATCAAGGACTAAAATGTGGTTCAATGAGATGAAAATAATTTTTTGGTGAATAGTAACTTTTTACTATTTTTACCGCGGTTAATAGTAAATAGGGTAACTAAGGGTAAATATGATATTAATATTACCCTAACACATGTCCTAATTCTATTGGACAAGTGTAATTCGACCAAAAACAAACTTAGGAATAAAATATGACCATTTAGGCCCACTTGGATTAGATTAGGACATTTATTATTAATTTATTTAAAGAAGGGTTAAAATAGTTAAAATCAATGTTTAATAAGTAAATAATTTTTAATATAGGGTTATACATAAGATAAATTCGATTGTAAATATTCATTAGAAAGCTAAAACGATTTCCTACATGATTATATTTAATTTGTAATTTTTAGACATCAAATACGTTAATTTATTTATGACACAAAGATGATGCAGTAATTATCTTATTAATGAAATATTGACAAAATTGATAATATAAATACCAAAATAAATGTAATTTAAGACTTTTTATGAATTCCACTAATTTTCTAGGTTACTATGATATATTAATGTTTATTTAACCAACTTGGTTCGAACATATAATTCTGTTATGACTTTCACAAAAATCATATATCAAATAGTGTCAAAATTGACACAAAATAGTTTTTAAATCAAATATTATATTATTAATTGTTATTGTATTCCTAAAAATCTAAGGTTCGGCCAAATGACTTAGATAAGGATATATATATATTAATAATAAACAATTTGGGGTTCGTTTGGCATGTTATAGTAAGTGTATTAACCATATAGTGAAAGAAAACAAAAAGACACGGTAAAAGTTAAATTAATTAACTTAGAGTTAAATCTAATTGATAAGGTTAAAATAATACTCTAAACTTGTCTAAATCCTATTGGTTGATAGGATTTCGACCCATCCCCACTTTAGCTTCGAAATAAGACCCTTTGGAACCATTATAAACCGATTTTGACTTTAATATAAAATAATATTTTGAGATATTCCTAAGGTGCCCCTCTCCTCCCTTATAAAAGGGCACCTCCTCCCCCTCCTCCTCACACCAATTTGAGCACTCAAGCTCGGCCAAACCCTGCAATTTTCCCTTCTCCACTTCCCTAGAATAATCCTAGAGGTCCTGGTCTTCTCCAAAGACCAATCTTAGTTCCTTAAGTGGAGGATTCAAAAAGGCGTTCCAAAGAAGAGGTAATATCCATTACCGATCTTTTCAATTTCTTTCTTCTTCAACTTCTTCTTCTTTAGTTGTTTCATGATAAAGTAATAACATCAGTATTACTTACATACTGATATGTTATTATAAATATGAAACAACCCTAATTCACCTTCTATCCATCCTACGGAAAAATGAAATCACCGCGCGTGCGTACGTACGGAATACCGTCTCCACGCCGTGGAGTAATCTATTTTCCACCATCACCTTACAAGGATGGGTATAATGGTGTAATCAGTAACTATATATGATTATTATTAAGTAATATTGATACTGAAATAATATATATATATACTCCAATACAATTCCACGATCATAGGAACGATATCATCACTCGTGCGTACGTACGGAATACCGTCTCCACGATGTGATGCGACTCGTTCTACATGATCTTCATTTCATAATGATTATATAAATGAATTGAATGAATGAATATGGTATATACTACACTAATACCATTCTGGAAATGAATTATCTATAACCTAAAGATAATAATAAGAATTTATTCGACAAAACACGCATAAGAACAAAAAGTTATAAAGACCCGAGTAACAAATAACAATGAAATATTACTAACAAGAAGCTAATAATATGACCATATATGATCTCATATCAATATGTATGATTCTGGAATAAGTCAATAACATTATTTAAACCATTATAAAGGAGCTTCGGACACGAACAAAGCAAATCGGACCTAAGGTAAGGGAAAATACCACAATCTCATTTTTATCCGAGATTGTTTATTCGTAAGTATTTACTGGGGTGTATTTTATCATCCACATCCATGTTCCCTCAATATGTAATATTGTTTCCATCCACTTACAATAGTTTAAATCCAATTTTACCCTTAGGTGAGTTTTTAGTAAAGAATATGAAAGGAATCTTTTGTCGTTTTTTCCGTACGAGGTACTTTTTGACTTTTCCGAAAAAAGTATGAAGAATGTTTTTTTAACTTATACGGCATGAATGGATTTTTAAAACATTACTTCGAAGAAGCTTCCTTTACAAGTTTTCAAGTTTATTTTTAATCAACTTCTTTTATTTTAAAGTTGTATGACATGTTATGAAAGGAAAAATGTTTTTGAAGAAGAAAGGATATTTTCCTCAAGAATTCAATTCAAGTGTTTTATCAAAATTATTTTCCATCTAAGATAATAAAGGGTTCTGTTTCTATCCATATTTTTACATTGGTTTGACTATGTTGTGATGGAATTATGTTTATGAATTCCTTTATCATATATGAATTGATTTATGATGTCATGATGTTTCAAGAATCCCATTTTTGTTATATGTGTTATGCGATGATGTATGTTTTATGATTATGTGGCACACATAAGAAAGGATTCATTATAAGATGGGTGGGACCTATATCTCCCTCCAATGCATTGGGTAATGATTTTATATCTCATGAGATAGACATGGCTGGAACGGAAGGTTATTTCGGTTCAGTGATACAGGACTGAAACGAGGAGTGAACTCGGTTCAGAAAGGGACTTTGTCCACTAAGATAGTCTTGGCAATGAGTCATGACTAACAAGAAATGATTTTCCATGATTATGTGTGCATGCCACAAAGATTCAAGTTTTATGTTATGATTATGGGGATCTCATTTTCACTTCTATGATTTATTCCATGTTAAGATATTATGATCTCTTTTGCAGGTTTTGATTTTCATAAAGATATGATATGATTTTTATTTCCTTTATTTTCCCTTGCTGAGCATTTGAGCTCACCCTTTTATGTTTTCTTTTCCCCAGGTCAGGAAGATGGATATTAAGTAGAATATGCTAAAAGGGACCCTAGATATGATGAAATAAATGGGATACACTGTAGAAGATTTATGAACCAGTTGTTTATGTTTCCCCAGTTTCTAAAGACACTATACCTATACGGTCCTTTGTGGTTTTGTCATATGTTTTAATAAGAGTGCTTCAATTTTGAAGTATTAACAATGTATGTAAAGTGTGGGTCGTTATATATATTCCTTTGGGACAAACACATAATATCCATGACTCTTTATTTTATCAAGGTCTTTAGGTTGAAATTTTCCCAAAACATATCTTTTAAGTACTTCCAAGACATTCCCTCAAACTTATCATCCCAAACCTTAATATCCCACCACTGCTTCTCTAGTTCCCAAAAAATATAATCAACTAACTTAACTATCCTCTCAAGAGGAGTCTCTAAATTCTAGAGGAGGATTTATATTGAATTGATCCATAAATCAGAATTCTAAGGACCGCCCTCTCTATTAAATATCATGGGATTCTACAAATAGGACTCCTTAGTCATATCAAACATGGTTAGAGTAACCAAAATTGGTTTATTCTATAAAACATTACCCAAAGTGAGTGAAATTATCACAAAAATTATCTTCCATTACATCACTTAGAGCCATAGGAGACTTTGGTTCCAATACTAGAGGTGCATTATCAGTTGTTTCCTCATGTTTACCAACCAAAAAACATTATCATGGAGATATCACTGTATAATTAAAATAAACATTTCAAGGAACACAACAAATTACTTTCATGGTTACAAATAATTGGGGTAATAACCAGCCATAATCAAGCTACATCACACACACTATCCAAAAAAATATGTCCATAACACTATCACTAAAAAAATAATGCCTATATAGGAACACTATATAACATATGGTGAAATAAATTTTCAAAGTCATACTATTTATGATCCAAAACTTTTTTTCCAACTATATTTAACTTAATTAAAGTTAAAATAGTTAAAACCACTTTAAATGGTTATATTTACTCAAAACCATGAAATAAATAAGAAATAATTATTTTCCCACAAATCAAATATTTCCTATTTAAATGAAACTGTATCAAAACATTTTATTCTTTTTGTGCCTAATATAATTCATGTCATACAACCCTTGAGTTCTTGAAATGATGAATGTATAAAAAAAACTCATTCTATGCTGGACTAGAAGTAAAATATCATAAATCAATAACATCATAGAGTAAGGGTATCACCCAAGGTGAAATAATTTTTCCAATGAAGATATGAACCTCAAGAATGATAAACTAATCCTAAAAAAACGTTTCCCCCATACATGGGTTATCTACTCCTATAAACGAGCTCATTTCCAAGCCCATACACATCCTATTATCTTGTCTTAATTCTCAAATTAGTATATAAAAAGAATTTACCTAGTCCACTGATAAAAATTTGTAACATACCTTCCTTGATCACTCTAACTAGTAACCAAACCATTTCAGTATATATGGTCTCAAGCATGCCTCCCTGTACAGTAGAGTCTACCGACTAGAAGTAACATTCAATCATGGAACTTTGGGAAACTCTACACTATTTATCAGAATAAAAAAATTAAAATAAAAAGAAATAATAACCAATAGGTAAGCACACATCAGATACCAATCTCTAGAATATAGGTATGTTTCCAGAATCCAATAAAATAAACATATCATGTCATGGTAGTCTCATGAGATAGGAGAAACCGAAAAGTAATACAAAAAATGAAAATTCCCAAAAAGGTTCTCAATTCCTAGCCTAGTACACTCATATATTATTCATCCTATAAGTCCCAAATCATTCATATATCATTGGGATATTATCCGTATATTTAGTTTCCACCTTACAGTTTTTTGGGTACTAATAGCGGTTTGAGATGGGCATGAGTACAAATAAATAGGACATTATGAACAAATCTGAATTAATGTCTAGTCTATACAATAGTATATGAAAATAAATTTATAATGGAATAATATACATAGAAATAAAGAAGGCATGTTTTAAAAATAAATAATTATTAATTGACCATTTTGACCCTCATGTTTAAAGTGAAACCATGGACATGTAAACCCCCTTTGGCCACTACCGGTTATCAGAGCGACATATCATATGAGATACAATTTATGTAAAAGAAAAGGGCCTTATTTAACTATTTAAATATATGTTCCAAGGATCATCAGTCAAGGTACCCACACCATGCCTAGTGATATAGATGCCTCGAGCTTCGGTACAACACCCGCCCCATGTACTAGTAATGTTAGTACATTGAAAATTAATATAACCTACAAACCATGCATAATACCCCTTTCCCCTTGAGAATCATTCTATAACTGAACTCGTGGATGTATATTTTCATCCCAAAATCATAACTCATACCATCATTTAATCATTTAAATAGTAAAATACCATATATATTTTTAACTAATTTAGATAACAATGAGATCTATTTAAATATTCATTTTTCACTAAGGTCAAATATACATAACACTTTCAAAAAAAATCTAAAAATTTAACCAATTCATCATTTATTCACATAATAAAATCATTAAATACCCTTTAAAACCATTTAAACTCTTAAAATTTCTATTTAAATCATTAAATAAACAATTCCTCTTACAATGTATGGGAATATTTAATTCCTAGGTTGTTCTAAGTAACCCCTTTAATCATGATGGAAATCCAACAAAATAATAATAATTGTGATAAGATTTTAAACCAAATATTTCATCCTTTTAAACCCTATATTACCATTTCCAATAAGTTGGAACATCTAATGGTTGGTCTTGGGTTTGGTTTCATGAAAATTAGTGAACCTAATGCAATTTATAAAGGGTATAAGTCATCAGTTTAAGCCCCAATATATTTTCATATCCAACAATTAAAATTCAAAACACATTATAAATATCACAGATACCACATACACATCAAAAATATCAAGACTATTAGAAATTTCACTTCTACCACCTACCTTTTTCTCGTAGATATCCCCTTGCCCATCCCCATCCTTTGAATAAAGATAAAAAAACAAAAAAAAAACAAAAGCATAGAATAGCCAAAGAAATAAGGAATATGATAAATAAGGGATGATGAATAAAAAATATGTGAAACATATAGATAATAGAAGGAATCATACTTGTAGACTTACTTAGGTATTAAAATCATACGAAACCTCACTTCAAATGGATAAGGATCTAAAGAGATTCACCCCTAGAAGAGGAGGAGAATATTGGGACAAATTAAGTGTTTTTGGGGGTGAAATAGGGGAAAAATTATTTGATCTCATATAATTATCAGGAGAAAAAGGTTAAATTTACCACTTTTAATGAGGTTTGTGGTTTGGTCACATGGTTTTCCAAATCATGTGCCAATAATGAAAGCACAAATTTATAAGGAAAACCACACATTCCAAGTCTCTTGGGTCACCTTACATGGTTTACAAAACCATGCTTCCTCAAAACTAAGCTACATAGTTACAGTGGATGGTTATTACTAACCATGAACTAACCATTCATCTTGTTTATTTAAGCCCTATGTTCAATGTTTTTATGTCTTAAAGCCTTGGAACACTCTCTAAACCTTATATAATCCTATTAAAGCATTCCATAAATAATTTAATATGAAGTTATCCAAAAATTAAAATTAAAATAGAACTCAATAATGGTCAGGACATTACACATTACTTTTATTATTTTTTAAATAAAGTGAAAACTAATATAAATTCATCTTAAAAATCATAAAGTGTAAAGAACGGAATTTATAAAATAATATTAACACAGAGGATATATATTTCCAACTAAAAATTAGAGATATTGTCATTTCCACAAACACACATCGTTTTGATTTAATTGAAAGGAATTGGGATTTAAAATGGTAAGAATTCATGTGAAACCAAGATAAAATAATTTTATAATAAAATATATGGGATTTTAAATATAAATAAAAAATAATTTCTTTGAATGGAAATTTAACACAATCTATATCGATTTCAATGTGGGTTTGGAAAATAAACCCTTACCTTAGACATCCTCTGGGTCAATCATGTTCTAAATAAATGTATATTAAATTATGGTTTATTATTAATTTGTATAATAATTTAATTAATTTATATTTTACTAAATAAAATAAATTTATAAAACATTATTGCACATAATTAATGTTTTATTATTACAATTATTATTTAGGTGTAGAATATTTTGTTTTACTTGTATGTTTTAGTTTAGTGGTTCCAGTCCTCACTTCATAATCATGTGTTAGTTATCACTATTATGTTAAGGAATATTTAATATACATTCTTGATATATTTTAGGATTCCCAAGGTCGATTCATTTAAATTGTGGTTATGGTTCTCATGTAACACATTAAAACATTTCCTTTCTAGTCATTAATGTATTAAACAATGAATTTATTGGTGAATATTTTTAGAATATTACCATCCCAAAATTATAAAATAATCACAAATTAATCAATTTTATATTATATTACCATTATTTAGGTTTTATTTTCCCTTAATTAGGTAAATAATATAACATTGTTCATGTAGGTCATAAAACCAACCCAAAAAAGAATGCATTATAATGAATTAATGAGTATGAACATGTTTTGGGATAAATTATATATATATTTTAAATAATATTAATGGTTTCAAAAACATGTTATTAATGTTATAAATTATATTCAATAATAGGTGGATGAAAAAGATACATATGAATGATTAAAGAGTGGATAACTCTTACATTGAAGACTTGAATCTTCTCCAAGAGAGAATTTGGAAATGTGGGATTTGTGACATCTTCTTAAAACTATGGGTTGCCAAATATGAGAGAGGATTTATAAGGAGATAATTTTTGAAATTATTTAAGATAAATTATAAGGAAATATGTGTGTTTATAGGGCTATAATAGTGGTCCTTTAATAGTAGATATTGAGTGATTTTTTCCCAAATACACACTGGTTAATATATAAGGTTTTAATTTTAAAAATATAAGTGTAAAAAGTGAAAAAAGTAATAGATAAGGTATTAGGGTAAGTAGATAATATCATAATACATTCATTTAGAGATTGTTTTGTGATATTTTATGATATTATCCATCAATTTAATGTTTCAACCTTATTTTAGCCTTTACTGTGATGATTAACTTTTACATTAGTAACATATTTTTTCGCCAAAAATTGTAATTGACCATATTACCAAAATTATAAAATTTTATTTCAAATATGAAAATCAGTTTTCAATATTCAATTTATAATGATGATAGAAATTAATTGTTACATCATAATGCATAATACTATTAATTTATTTTAGAAAATTTTATTTTATGAGTATAAAAGTGATTTGTTTATTTTTCATTACCAAATAATCATCAATTAAATGATTGGTAATTTTTTTGGATATATATATATATATATATATATTTATAAACACAAAATTTTATTTTACATCATACTAAAAATTTGAAAAATTTTACATTTTAATAAAAACATATAAATATACAATAAAAACAATGTTTACAAAAACATTTCTCTTCTACAAAGAAAATATAATTAGTTTTTCTTATAGTTAGTTAATTATATCATGGATTTTACTAATTTATTTTAATAATAATTCAATCAATTTATCAAATTTTTTTATGGATATCATTCTTAAAAAATAATTAATTTAATAAAAATACATCATATGTAGAAAATATTTCTCTAGAATCAATGGAAATTTTCATAGTGAATTAAAACCCTTTAAATTTTAATAAATAAATAAATTTTAATATTATGTTTTATTTAAATATATGATAATTTAGTTTATTTCTTATTATAATAAATTATTATTCACATTAGTTCAGTTGTGTGTGCCTCACAAGCTATCAAACACACTTTATTTATTTAATGGGATATACATACTAGAATCATTGTGTGCAACATTACACTACCCTTAAAATAATTTTACCCAAAAAAAGTAATTACTTCCATGAAAGAAATGAGGGTAATTTTTTTAATTACATCCTTAGGTTCCCACATTTATTTCTCACACATCATATTCCTCTAGAGAACTTTAACTTGATGAGTGGTTTTGTTTCAAATTAATTTATCTTTATGATGCATAGATTTATGATTTTTTGTTCAAAATAGACCGTGTTGTAGATGTAAAACTTATGTGTTTAGTATATGTGATATGTTAGATATGTTCTTCCATAAAATCAATACATGAAAAACATCATGCACTTGAGATTGGTCAATTTGATGTACAAGTTGATAAACTATCATCCAAAAATTATCAAGGATTTATAAAGGACCATTCTATCTATTGAATAACTTTACCATATTATGAAATATTTAATTTTAGAATTGGATATGGTGGTAGTGATAATAAACTTAAATTTTGATTAATTGGATGAATAATATATTATAACTTATAAAGGAATCTTCATATCAAAAAATGTATATGAAGAATGTTAACAAATTATCCATGAACCAATTAATAAGATCTATTCACATTAAATTTACAATTAATTTAATAATAATAAATAACTTAGTTATGATATTATTTCATCATTGAGGATTTTAATCATTAAAATCCAATTTTGGATTGTATCATAATTCTTCCAAGATGATCTGAAGTAGAATCCCCCTTGTGGTAAACAATTTTATCTCCTCGATCTATAAACAACACCAACTAAATGATGGATAGAAACATAGAATATATTATCATCTTATATTATCCTAATTAATCATATAAAAATCCTTCAATAGGAGGATTCTCCCTCTCTATCTCTATTTCTCTCTCATTATCTAATTCTCGAGAATAAGGAGGAGGTGGGGCAATTTTCTCAGTATTGAAAGAAACCTTAGAGACATTCTTTACTAAGATAGAATTATCCAAGGAAGATATTATTGGGTACAATATAATGGTTCTACCAATAATCATATAACCACAGGAAATGATATAAACAAGTATTTATAATTATAGTTTAAATAATAAATAATTTCACTTAATCCCTTAATTATTATCACAATCCTTATTGATCTTGATGTCCAATAACAATCGAAAAATAAAAATAATAATATTTCCTCAACACTTGTATATCTCATAGATAAAATAAATGTCTTTTTTTAGTAAATAAATTAATATATATTAAAATTATATTTATATATAATTGCCACTAAAACTGATAACTCAATCAGTTTTTTCTTCTCAACATTTACCAAACCTCAAAACATAAATATTATTCATTAGATAAATTCATAAATATTATATTCATTGTCTTGAGAATAAATATATATTTCAATATTCACACTAATAATTAAATATTTATTTTAAAATTAATATTTTGTATTACCATGTGAAAAAACATGGGATAACTTAATATTCTATTTAATGGTTTATATAAATAAATATTTATTTAAATATTAAATTAACATATAAATATACGGAATGAATATATGTTATCTATAAACCTTCAGTAAATATTATTCCATTGTCTTGAGAATATTATTTATTCCAACTTTTATATACAAATAGTTTTTTAACTAAGATTGATAGATGCACTTTGTGTGACTCTCTATGGATCTTCCTTATTAAAATTGGGTTGGATTTCCTAAAGTAAAATATTAGTGTCTTGCAACAGTTAATGGTACACATAGAGGAATAATTTTTTTTTCAAAATGATGAAAACCTCCTAAAAATTCTCACTATATTATAAAAATCTCTATTAATCAATAAGGTTTCATATATGTTTCATCAACCTATGTGAAAATTTCTTCTTCCTGGATATTCTAACATAAATACTCTAATACACCAAATACATTTAATTTATTTTGATAGATTAATTACAATTAAAGGGAAAGAGATATAAACTTCCATAATTGCAAAGGAAATTACATTATTGAATTATTCACTAATAAAATATCACTTCCAATTCACCTACCAAACCTAACTTAACAGTGGAAATATATCATCATTGTTTAAGGAAATACATCAATGTAAATGAGTGATGATATTTATGAACAAAAATATCAAGTATAAGGATCATTATAAACACTCAAATATAGTAATTATAATGACACATAAACATGTGGATATCATATTGGAAATATATTCCTCAAAATAAATAATCTTAGAAATTAATAAGTAGGATATTAATGAGAAGAAGTCCATTATTCTTATGAGTAATCAATACTAATACTCAATATACTATGAGTCCCATAATATAATGTTATCTTTAATATAATACATAATATTAAAAATATATTTGTAGAACATTAAGGTTATCATAATTATAATGAACTTATATAACCCTTTCAATATGAAAAATAAAATAGGAAGGTACCACATTAACTCCAATATCTTTTAGAATCTCAATTCTCTTCAATGAATCATATAAAAAATATTATAGTAAATTATAAATCTCTTTCATGGTGATATTTTAAAAAAATACTTATCTATGACTTAAAATTCAATATCTCACTGATAATTATTACAAAATATATTTAATTGACTTTATGGTGTTTTATTGTTTCATTGGATGGTTTTAATCATCTCTAACTTCTCTTGACAATGTTCCGGTATATGTGGCTTTTGCTATAAAACTACATCCCACAATGTTATAGTTCCACACATTTTCCTATATAATCTCTAATGTAGTAACATTCGGTAATGTACCTATCATGTTTTACTATATAGTAACTAGACCAGGTTTCTATATGAGCTCAAGAGTGCCTCTTCATATTTGAGAGGCTACTGACTAGAAGGGAGGGTACAGGGTGTTACTATAGAGAGACTATACACTGATATTTTAGTGTAATAATATAACAAAATAACTAAACAACATCAAGAACAATAATAATTGTACATTGGAATAAATAGAACATATCCATCAATAATAAATGAATTAAAAATAATACAATCAAATACCCCAACTGATTTCCCACTAGGATATTCAAATATTCAAAAATAAATAAGAAAAATATATAGAAGCTTTTTTACCATCCCCAAGAATTATCTCATGAATATTTTAACTCCATCTAAGACATCCAGCTGAAAAATCCAATCTGGTCCACTGTTATACCCAATCAAGAAAAATATGTGGTCTAATAAAGTAATATATTTTCATGTCCACCTAAGCAAGGTGTGAGTATAACGAGGTAGGAAACCACCAATAGAGTCCCAAACATAACCAATAAATATAGTTCATGAACATGTGATATGCTCATAAAATAATAAAACAACCATAAATAAATAACAACTTTGATACTCATGTTATATTGTGACACTAAGTATCAACTATCCATAATTCAACCACTATTATAGTATATGAGCATAGTTTACCACCTTGAGGGGATACAAGTACTTCCCTAGAAATATTTCATGAATATAAATAAATATAGATGATCAAAAAAGTTGGAAATAACCAACTTGGATCACTTCATTGGAAATAGTACGAGGTTGGGTAGAGGACCCACCCAAAATCTTGTATAATAAAATGAATAGGGGAATATTGGCCCATTGAACTATTATCATATACACTGCATTAGTGAAATCACTGGCCACCATCCTAAGATAACATAAATGCACTAGAAAATAGAGAATCACCTGGATAATCGTGTATAAATTTAGAGGGGAATCATGAACCACCTGGATAATCACACATATAAATGCATTGGAAAGTAGCAGCCCCTGGATAAGATCATATAAAATAAAAATGTGAAAACACAACTCACCTGACAAATATCATATAAAATTCATGGGGGAAAAACAACCCACTTGGATAATATCATTTCAATGAACGTGGGAAGTGTGGACCACCCAGATAATATCATATTCTCTTTAGGGGCCTGGATATAGCTATTAATATCTCATATAATCATCTGAGGTTATCATCCAATTGTTAATAACTCATATAATAAATGACATCTAGAATCCAACAAATAAAATATCATATAATCATTAGGTTCCAAAATACAACTTGTAATATATAATGTATACTTTTTATCAAGGGATGGGAATACATTGATCCCATAAGACATCTATTGGTTTTTACTCTTAGTGAACAACCTATGCCTCCACAATCAACTCCAGAGATCAATGTTTCCACTCAAATGCGATGATGCCATCACTTCTCACACTAAACCTCTAAAGGGATAACACAACACTAGGGAACCCATACGGATCCCCAAAGATATACCATAGTACATACTTTCTAAATGGGTTATATGACTTTAATATCAACTGTCAAGCCATCTCTATCACTAAAGGGCATAGTTTCCAACAATTTCACCATGATCATATTTTGGATACGATACCCTTATAGGGTAAGCCACACTAACATCACTCCAGTGAAATGGAATAACACCCTTATCTCTTCCTAAGCAAACCCAGGTTAGTACTATAATCAGAAATATTATAAATAAAAACATTTTTTACCTTTTAATACCTATATATTTTATGATATATATATCTCATTAAATAAACTTAATTTATTTGATATTTGTTTATAGAAAACACTTATTTTAAACATACCACAACATATAATTAAAATATTTATGAGATAGGTTCCCATTTAACGTTAGATTGGTGGGTATGAGTAAGGTTAACCAAATTATAAAAACTAAGTATAAATATTCTATTTAATATAGAATAATAAATTAATTCTTAGGAACTAATTACCCATTTTTTTGAAAATATATTTAAGGATTCAATACAATAGTTTCATCAAAAATGTTTTTTTTACATTTTTTGTGCGGACATTATAATTAATTTCTTCAAATTTTAGAAATGTAATTTTATAAAAAGTATATAATTCTTGAAATTAACAAATCGAAATTAGATTAAGGTGGTATTTTGGAATTTTTTTGAAATGATTTATTTTTTAATGAAAATTGAAATATAATGGGTTTTCAAATACTAACATTTATTTTCATTAAATAAATAATTTACATGTCCTGCTATTTTTTTTCTTTTTTATTAAAGTGATATATGATTAATTTTATTTATAATATTATAATTAATTTTATTTTTAATAAATGATATTGTTGATTTTGATATAAGTAAATTTTTATGCTTTAAAACACATTTATCTATACACTATTTTTTGTTTCATTTTATGTATTTATATTAAAATTGATTTCATCTAATTATAAGAATTGAAACACTAAAAATAGATTCTATATTTTTAATCTGGTGGTATAAGGTTTTCAATTATTTTATATTTATTTTTGGTTATTATGAATTTTAATCTTATGAAATGATTTTCACCTCAGTAATGGTAAATCATGTAATTAATGTTCATAATAATGTGATAAGGGCAAAAAAAACTTCTGAAAACTTATTTTAATTTCATTAGATTAGTATTTTCAACTATAACCATCAAATTCTAAAATATTTGGCAATTTAATTTTACTTTTATTTCATAATTACCTTAATATAATTTTAAATGAAGAATAGAAACAAAATATTACTCTCTCTATTTTTACATCTCTATTTTTATTCAAAAGGAATAAAAGTGGACAAGTTCATTTATAAATTTATATTTGAAATATAAATAATATTTTATCATGTTTATTTATTTTTAATTCATAGTGACTGAATATTTACATTAAATTCTTACTGAACACCGAAAATGTAGAGACCCAATATTGATATACATGTAAATTACATTTCTTTTGTAGAATACTTAATATAGGACATAAAAAGATTCCCAAAGACTATGTTAGTTTATTGCCCTTGGAAACTCAAAACATAATCTTCAAATTATGGTGAATTATATTTAACAACTCCCAAAAAGATCTTCCCATGTTTTTTTCCTACCTAAAACATTCCTTTATATCTTAGGAAAAAGAAAACGTAGAAAGTGTGAGCTCAACTACTATATAAGGGTAAACATGGAGAACATAGGACAAACCATAAAAATTTCAACGTAAAGAAATTCACATAAAGTTTAAACATCAAAATCTTGAGTCATGAAATAAATATTTGCAGTGCATAAGGCATGGATTATAAAGGAACATCAACCATGATAGAATAGAATTTGAATAAAACATGTAATTGTGGAAAACTAATTATCACATAATATTATTTCCCTAGGAGCCACAGAATTGCTGCCAAGACCATCATAGTGGACGAAGTCCATTACTTAACCGGGTATAATTGCCATTCATGCCTTGTATATCTCATGAGATATATATATATTTACCCAGTTTCATGGAGATGGATATAGGTCCCACCCATCTCATGATTTAATCATTCTTACATGTTCAACAAAAACATAAATCATTCCACATAGCATAACCCCTAAAATAAAATGGGATTCTTAAATATCATGCCATCATAACATAATCCATATATGATAAATGGACTTTATAAAAATAATTCCATCATAAAAATAATAAAATCAAAGAAATAATAGTTATAGAAACATAACCCTCTTTCATCTTAGATTGGAAATAATTTTGATAAAACACTTGAACCTAATTCATGAGGAAAATATCCTTTTTTTCTTAAAAAATGTACTATTTTCTCAAAATACCATGAAATTTTAAAATAACTAAATTTATTTTAAAATAAACATGAAATAATATTGGTGAATATTCATGGAAATAAGACTTTAAGAAGACGTACAAATCTGTTCATGCTCTATATGTTAAAAAAACATCTCCTTATACTATTACCAAAAAAGTCAAAAAGTACCTAGTATGGTTAAGAAAAGAAAGATTCCTTCCATACCATGTAGTAAAAGTGAAAAATTTGTAAAAATGAATTTAAACATACATAGAAGAATATAAAACATTTTATAAAAACATTTTAATAAAACATGGACATGGATGATAAATATATCCCAAGAAAATACATATGTATAAATAATCTTAGATAAAAATGAGATTGAAAAATTACCCCTGATCTTAGTTCCGATTTATTTCATATGTTTCTGAAACTCTTTTATAGTGGGTTTAAACATATTATTAACTTGTAAAAGAACCATAATAATATTTATTATATCATATATGATTCCATTACAACTTTATATCACCCGTTAATTTTTCATTTCCATGTTTAAGCAATGTTTTGGGTAATAATCGTTTCATTTATCGTACGTGTTTGGACTTTTTATTATTGATATGATTATATAGATCATGATTTAATAACTTAAAAGATTTAATATATGATTTATATATCTTATATATTCAATATCTATATATATAATAGATTGATAAATGAAATGGAATACACCATTCATGGAGACGGTAGTTTGTACGTATGCATGAATGATATTTTAATTTCCTTATTGAATTGGATGAAAGTATGTAAATGAAATATATATATATGTATACATAAATACTATTGTATTATTATTGTTGGATCATAATATATATGTATATGTATATTGGATGTCACAATATAAGAGGGGGGGGGGGTGAATTTTATGTTTAAAAAATTTGTAAGTAAATACTTAAAAGTGATCTTCGTTTTAGAGATCATAAACTAATAAAATTTACAACCAATATAATTCATCATAAAAGACTTGGATCTAATGGATAATATGTGATGTAATAATATAAGTAATGTAAAAAAAATTTATTTGAAATGAATACAATGATCAAGGTAATACAAATGTAATTGTTTCTACTATACATCGTATATAATCGACTAATACAATATGTAATGAAAGAATAATAAATGAAATAATTACAATTGAAATGAATATGAAAAGAAAGAAAAATCAATACAATTCTCTTTCAAATACAAATAGCAGAAGAAATTTAAAAGTATTACAATACTTTTATCCCAAATTGTAGGGTATCCTTTCACCTAGGATAAAGGTATATCTTATAACCACCTTGGTAAGACATCAATACGAAGATAAGTAAGATTGTCTTTCTATCCTCAGAATCCCTCAATTAAGAAGGTAATCAGTACCTCTATCCTTCAAGAAATTTAATGCCCTCTATACGATGATCATCAGTGCATCTTTCTATCCCTAGAAGCCCTAAATCATTATCACAATGATCGGTCACACAAATCAGAAACAAAGATCTTTTAAAAGTACAATAATAAGGAACAATATGTTCACTTCTTATATCTTCAAGTCTTTCGAATGAAGAAAGTGAGAAGTCAAAAAATCTTGCTCTAGAATTTTATAGAAGTAAAATTTGTGTATTCTAGTTTGAATGACCTACAATTAATAGGATTCAGGTTCCAACCATTATACTTTCTCCAATGGTCATATTTCTCTTAAAAACTCGGACGGACTTGCACACCTGACATTATAACTATAAAAAATAAACAGAATACATGACATTATTTTGATCGGTATATAACTAACTCAACAACATAATTTTAGTTAGAAATTTTTATGTAAAAAAGTATAAAACAATTATCATGAGATACTTGAAATCAGTATTAAAGTTATGATAAGAGTGTAATGCATTTCATAAGTTCAATGCATAACTTGTTTTCTCGGATTATCATAATAACAATGCACATCAATTACAAATTATAATCTGGTTACAAATCTTAACATGGTTACAATGCATGATATTTAATCTAATTACAATTGTTGGATACAAAAAAAATAAGGGTATGATGCCTAACTTGGATATGATGCATAACCTAGTTACAATATCGTGATTAAAATACATGATTATGATTCAGTACTTAACATAGTTATTGTGTAAAAATATGATGTGGTACATAACCTGGTTATGATGCATGATACATGAAATTGTGATACTATAGTTATCTTGATTTTGATACATGATTATGATGCGGTACTAAACCTGTTTACAATTTTTTATTATAATTAAATACTCAGTCATGTTGTGATTTATGACTACAATGCAATGAATAATATATTTACGATTCTCAAACAGTATATAAAACAGTGTGTATGAAAGACAAAGATGAACTTCATAAGGTTATATCAATCATGAGAATCAATGTGAGTGATTATTATTATTAAAACAACATACATGATAATCAATATATGTGTTTACGATATGTGTGAATTCCAATTTACAAAACAAATGATTGATGGAAGATTCGAAACATGTTTTGATTGAACAATATCCCCCTTTTTGGAAAGCACAAAACAAAACAAAAACAAATAGTATAACAAAAAACTAAAGACTTATCTCCCCCTGAGTTTAATTACTCTAGTGAATATGACTAATTCCACCCTTGGTTTAAACAACTAACACAGGATCATATTATCCTTAGTTTTTCTTGTGACATATCCCCCTTAATAAGTCATTAAAAACATTCTTTTCTAATCCATTATCCCCCTTTCTGATTTTGAAAATGAATAAGGGAAAGAATTTATTTCCTACAAAAATTTAGAGAAACTGAGTACGAAACAATAAATGTTACTTGAAATTTTTTTATTACAACAAGAGTTTATCCATAATTATTTTCCCTTTTGTTTTTCCAAAAGGTTAAAAAAATAGAGTTTCATATTCTTGAACTCTTTTCTATCCTCCATGAGCTAGTCAAGAGCTTCTCGCTGCCCCTTCAGCTTCTTATGCTATTTGGAAATAATATTTTCTTTCTTTAGGAGCCGATCTTCATAAATCCTATTAATAGATTCTTGAGCTATAAGTCTTGCTTTATTGTTATTGAAAACATCCATCTTGAGTTGACATTCTTTTTATAAGATAAAAAATCTATTTGAGAGTAAAACAAAGTCATTACTCTTATCTTTAATTTTTTTTAAACTCTCAAGCTCTTTTGAGGATACTTTTTGAGGTACCAGGTCTTTGATATTCTTCAAACATTTCATTTAAATCATCAATAAAATTTAGATAAAGAGAGTTCAGTTTGTTTACCCAATGGACCAATTATTATTTCATGTACAAATGATTCTTTAGTATTTCATAAATGTTATAAGACCACTTCAAAACTCTATTACAAGACTTACTATGCTCAGTAGAACGTTCCTTGAAAATCTTTAAATCTGATTCGAGACTTAGAAACATGTCCATCAAAACCTTCAAAGAATCTGTTATATCATTCTAGGAATTTGAAAGAATTTCCAACTCGGATTCAAATTTAGTAATTAATGGTAACAACTTATCTAATCTATTTAATGTTTTGTCAATGTACTAAACCCCTTTCATAGTTATTGTTTTTTCATAACCCGTGTCCTTAATGAATTGTGGGAGATCAAAAAAATTATTCTCAATGCCAATTACTTGAGCTAGCTAATTATGATTCTTATCAGATTCTTCTTCTTGATATTCTTCTTCTTCTTCTTTATCATAAATCTAAATGAATCACTTGGAGGAAACCATTTGAGATACTCACTTGGAGGGTTGAAGATCTAGATATGGTACTTTTGATTACTTTGTGGTATGAATTTTCTTTTTTATATATTCTTTTTATTAGACTTCAATTTCCTCTTGTATCTATTATTCTTGATCATGTTTATCTTGGCCTTATTATTCTTGTTCCTGTTACTCTTCTTTATGTTCTTTTTCAAGGGATTGTGTAGCCAATTGATCATAATTTTTTTCTCCTTTCCTTTCCCTACTAGAACTGATTGAGTTTTACCAGATGGTTCCCTTATTTCAATTGCGGATTTTAGTTGCTGAGCTATTCTTAGACGATTATCAATATAAATAGCATCAACCTTTATTTTATTCAATAACTTCTTCCGCTCTTATTATATCAAATCCAATTTAGACCTTACTTTTAAATCCATAGACTTAGCCAGATCCAATCAAAACAGAGGGTCCCAATCTTTTCTTTCTTGCGTTTTCTTCCTCTATAGAACAATGACCATATCGGATACAACCTTTTGTTTCTTTGAGGGGTTTGAATTTGTACCCTTTACTACCTTTCATTTTTTATATGATTACATGGATTTATTAGAAGGTTTATCACTACCTTTATCCACTTCCTTTTCTTTATTAGAATTCGGATATTTCTCAAAAAAATTCAATTTAGAATTGAAACATAATTTGAGCCTTCTTATCGTATCCTTACTAATTAGGGGATCATTGATGAACTTTGGATTTCACTTAATTGTAATATTATAAAAACCCAAGAACTATTTTATAAACTTAGTAATAATGGTGGGAAACACGATCAGCCAATATTTTTTACCACAAGAATTGAGCTTCTTAATTTTTTTTAAAATTATCCCCATAAGGTTAAACTTCCTCACGTTCACCAAGTAGCCAAGCACACACACATGTGAAAATTTCAAAGTTTCCTTATCACCTTTTATCATCACCAAAAAACCTTGAATCCGAAGGTCTATGAGTATATTATCTCTAAGTAGATGACACACTTTTCTTTTTTTCCTCATGAATTTAAAAAAGGGTTTCTTCAGCTTTGGAACTATCAAAGGTCCCATCAGATTTTGGTAACCTATGAGAAGGACTTAATGCATCTCTCTCAAATGGAATATCTAGAAACATAACTGCCTATTTTGAAGAGGTAGTATAAGTATTTCCATAAATATTAAAAGAAATATTATGATCTTTTTCTATCTCCACTCATTTGTAAAATTTTAACAACTTATTATGATAGACATGATCCAGATCATAACTTCTTCTATCTAAAAAATTGATTCGTAGCCTTGAAAACTTATAATTATTTTCAAAGAAGAATGAAAAGGCTTGTTAAAATATTAGGAGACCAACATTTCTCCAAAAAAAGTCATGGTAGAGAAATCCTTTGGAGGCATTTATTTCGGAGGTGAAGTATTTGAATCAGTCATGAAAGACTAACTCAAAACCTGAAGAACCTATTGATTATGAAAAATGAATTAGATGAGAAGATCTTTGATTATGAAAAATGAGGTATGAACCAAAATAAATTTTTGGAATATATATGGAGAAACTTGTCTTGGGAGAAAACACAGATGAAATTGATGTTGGATAATTTTTTTAAATGGTAATTTATAGTCAACATTAGATCTAAGAGATCCAATGGTCAAAAATGATATCTAATTAATTAGGTTTAATTTAATATAAAATCATATTCAGAGTGAAACTAATTTATATATAAAAGAAAGAAATTAGAAACAAACATTTAAACAACCAAAGTAAGGATTTATAAAATGTACATGTCGAAGTAATATGATAGATATTATTGTTTTAGTATATTTTTATTATAAAAAAACTCATATATAATATAAACTAAAAAAATAAAATAGACTGGTACTGATCATTTAGAGGTGATATAATAATCTACAATGATTGTACAGTAATGATATTAATATTTTAGTACCTGTAAGGTAATCTAATACTGACATTTCAATACTGATAAACTAATGCAATATTGATAGTTTAGAACTAATTAGATAATTCAATACCAGTAGTCTAAATATAGTACTGAAAATTTGTGAAACCGAAGCATGAAACTCATATAAACCTAAAACTGATAAAATTCAGACACCTATAAAATAAAACTAATTATTGAAACCAATTACTTGTAAAAAAGGAAAATGATAAATTTTAAAACATAAAGTGGAATGAAATGAATACCCCCCTTTCAAAAGAGTAAATAATTGCAAGAATATGGATTAAACAAGAAATAAATGTGAATAATTACTCTACAATGATCATTCCTTGTTTCTGTTAAATGTATTAAATTCTATCAGAAGATAATTGTTTTGTGAAAATGCCAACAAGTTGTTCTTACATTCCAATGAATTGTAAAACAATATCTCCTTTTAGTGTGTGATCCCTAAGAAATTGATGCCTAATATCTATGTATTTTGAACATGAGTGGTGTGCATGGTTTTTTCTAAGTTCAATGACACTTGTATTGTCATATAGTATTAGTGTTTTGAAAAAAATTAATGCCATAGCCTATGAGTGTGTGTTATATCCACAATACAAAAGCACAACAACTTCTAGCTGCTACATATTTGTCTTCAATAGTGTAATGTTATTCTGAGTGTTGTTTCTTATGAGAAACAGAAGCTAGAAAATCTCCTAAGAAATGAAATTTTCCAGATGTACTCTTTTTATCCATTTTACATCCACCAAATTTAGCATCTAAAAACATTTAAAAACAAAATCATTTCTAGAATAGTAGAATAGTCCTAAATCCATAGTTCCTTTTATGTAGCGAAAAATTCATTTTAATGATTCTACATGAGATTCTTTTGAATTGTATTGGTATATTTCACATAATCATAAAGAAAACAATATGTCTGGATGAATATCATTCAAGTATAAAAATATTTCTATCATACCTCTAAAATTTGTTTAATCTAATGGTTTCTTAGCTTCATTAAGATCAAGTGTATTTGAGGTACCGATTAGAGTGAAAATTATTTTAGTGTTGTCATATTCATACATTTTGAGAAAGTCTTTGATATACTTATACAGATATATATAGGTTCTTTCTTGTTTTTGAGTTAATTAAAAACCAAAAAAGAATGTTAAATCACCCATAATAATCATTGAAAACTCGAATTTCATTAGATTCTTAAAAGAATCAGTTAAGGATTGCTTAGGTGAACCGAATATAATGACATCAACATATATTTCGACAATCAATATATTTTTATTTTATATTTTTGTAAAAACAGTTTGGTTAGTTGTACCATTTGTTTAATTGTTTTGTAAAATAAATTATTTGATTCTATCATACCATGATCTTGGGGATTGTTTAAGTCCATACAATGCTTTGGTAAGTTTAAAAATATGATCATGATGTTTTGGATCTACAAAACCAAGGGTCTGATCAATAAATTTTTTTTCTTGAACAAAACCATTGAGGAAATCACATTTTACATTCATTTTAAAAATCATGAAATTGAAGTATACTGAAAAGGCTAATAGAATTCGAATAGATTTAAGTCCAGCTACCAAAGGATAGGTTTCTTCATAGTTTATTCCCTCTTGTTGAATATATCCTTTAATAACGTGTCTTGATTTATTTCTTACTATCACTCCATTTTCATCACATTTATTTCTGAAAACCAATTTCACACCAATAACAGTTGTTTCTTAAGGTTTTTAATCTTATATCGAGACGTTATTTCTCTCAAATTTCTTTAGTTTATATTGCATTGACTTAATCTAATATTCACCACTTAATGCATCATTCAATGTTTTAGGTTCGAATTGAGAAATAAAGGATAGATGTTCTATTTCATTTCTCAATGAATTTCTAGTCCTTGCAGGTTTATTTACATCTCCAATGATATTATCACTCTGATGATTATTAAGAAACAACTAATTTGGGTTTTGAAAAACCAGTTCATCAACATATAATAGAAATTCTTCTTGGTAAAATGTTTCAAAAACATTTTCTTCAGCATTTCCCTTTTCTGAAGAGTTTTCAATCAAAGGTTGATAATCAGTTAGTGATAATACATCAGTTGATATAGGTAAGGATTTTTTAAAAAAAGGGTTTAGTTTTATCCAATTTATCATGAACTATTTTTATAATAATAAAAGAGTTTTTATTAAAAACATTTTAAGCCTTAAAAGTAGTGTAATAATCTAGAAAGATTCATTCATCAGATTTGGGTGAAAACATATGTAAATTTTTTTCTATATTAAATATGAATACTTTTCATCCAAACACACTGAAGTATGAAAATTTAGGTTTTCTTCCATTCCACAATTCGTAAGGTGTTTTATTAAGAAAAGGTCTAATTAAAACACGATTTAAAGTATAACATGTAGTACTAATAGCTTCAACCCCAAGATTCTCAGAAATTGTGTATTCACTCAACACGGTTCTTTTCATTTACTAAATAATAAAATTCCTTCTCTCAAAAAAAAACATCTTGCTGAGGGGTGCTTTGAGATGAAATGTTGTGAGTAATACATATCTTACAATAATAGGTTTCAAAATCAGAATTTTGAAATTCTCCACCATGATCACTATGTATAGTTCTCAATGGTAGGTTTTTCTCTTTTTTAACTTGGGCTCTAAAAGTTTTGAAATAGAAAAAGGATTCAAATTTCATTGCTATAAAATTGACCGATGTAAATCTTGTATAGTCATCAACTAAAAAAATATATATATTATTTTAATCCAATGATTCATTTTTGTATAGGAATGAAATGATCCATGTGCACTAACTATAATGCATTAGAAGTTGAAACATCAATGACTGTCTTAAATCTAGTTTTATGTTACTTTACATATTTACAAGGGTCACAAACCATTGAAGAATCAAACCTAAGATCTGGTAGATCCTTAACAAGTATTTTCATTGAAAGTTTGTTTCTTAGGTTGAAGTGTCCTAGCCTTCTATGCTATAATCAAGATTGGTCTTCCATGCCACTTAAGCAAGGTTAGTCTTGGCCCATAAGGACTTCTATGATGATTGTGTATACATTATCATGCCAATGGGTAAAAAGAATGAATTCATCCTCGAAATTTAGAACTAAACATTTATCATTCCTAAAATTCATAAGGTAACAATCATCAGATAATTTAATTATGCTTATAAGGTTGTATTTAAGACTTTTGATAAACAAAACATTTGAAATTAGAACATCTCCTAAAAGAACAATATTACCTATACCAATGATATTTCCCTAAGCATTATCTCTGAAGGTCACTCTCCCACCTTTAATTTAAATAATATTTTCAAAGAAATATTTTTTACCCATAATGTGTTGAGAATAACCAATATCCATGTAAAAAATGTTCTTGTTTTTGGTACACTTCTTATTTTCCTAAAAAGAAAACAATTAGTTTTCTGAAACCCAAACATGTTTGAATCCAGAAATGTTAGATAAAATAATTTTTGGAATCTACATTTGTTTTGAAAAATGTTCTTGGTGAAATCCTAAATAATGAGATTTATTACGTAAAAAGCATCTTTCTCAATGTCCACCACATTGAAATTTCATACAAAATGGAGCACTTTGAAAAAAAATTAGTTATTACTAAAAACCAGTTTTGAGTGAGTGTATCCAAATAGGGAAGTATTAATTATAGGAAAAATTTGAGAATACATCTTATCAATGTTTTCCTTACCACAGGTAAAGATTGATAAAAGTTTCTTAAGGGAAAATATTTCCTATTTTAGTCAAATGACTAAATTATCATTCTCACAAGAATTTTTTTTGGAATTATTTACAGTTTCATAAAATATTTTCTTTATAAAAAGTTGTTAAAAATATTTTGAAAGTTTATACTTTTCAGAAAATATTTCCCTAAGATACATTGATATATTTTCATAATGAAGTGTTTTTTGATCAAGAGATTTTGACAGATCTGATATTTTTTTTAAGAATAAATATTCTAGAATTTTCTATATCATGATTTTTCATGAGATATGAATTTTCATTCTCAAACAATTTTGAACATTTGGATACTTATTAAAAAGAAGGAAAACTATCCTCTTCTATGGAATATTATTCATTCAAGGAATAATAGTGTTTATTATCAGGATAATTTTCATTTAAAGTTAACTTTTTACAGGATTCAGCATTGTGTACCTTAGCCATGTAACAATGATTTTCAATTGGTAGTATGTAAATGAGTCCTATGTTTCTCTAACTAGAATATTCATAATCTATGTATTCATCTGATGAATCACCAACACTTGCACTATAATTATTATTTGACATAAAAAATTTATTTTTCTTTGACTTGACATACTTTATTGTTTCTATCAGACAGTTTATCCTTTCGTTCATTTCTTTATAGTAAAAGAAAATCTGGTCTAATATGACATGGTCTTTCTCATTCATAACAAGTAAACTAAGAATATTTCTTTTAATTAATATCTTTCTTTTTGAATATTTATTGAAATTCTTTCTTTCTAAAAATATGGTTCATCCTTCAAGCAAGATTATCTAACTCATTATCTGAGAGATCACTATCACTTGATTCTGATATAATAAAAAATTTCATATCTTTGGATCTTGTTATCCTTTCAAGTGTCTTAGCATTAGTATTAGTAAAAGTTATACTCAAATTTCCATTTTTATTCTTATTGAAATCATCATTTCTTTTAATTCTTGTCTCGTGCTAAAATATAGTGCCAAATAACTCATCAATAGTGATTCTAGTAACTTTCCTATTTTCCTCAATAGATGCTCTTTTTGATTACCACTCATTAGGCGTAATATCAATAATCTTTTCTACCAGTAATTCATCATCAAGACCATTTTCACCCATAGATTGTAGAATTTTAATGATTTTTGTAAACCTTTGTTGTACCTTGCATACTAGTTCTCTATAAGGAGAAATAAAACCTTGATATTCTACTCAAAGAATTTCTCTTCTTATTTCTATGACTCTAGATGTACCAAAATGTGTGACTTCTAATTTCTTCTAGATACAATTTTCTACTTCACGAGATGACATTTGACTATATATTCCTGGCCATGGAACAAAATAAAGTAATTCTTACCTTGCAATTCATTTGATATTATTGTTTCCCTTGATTGGTGAAGGTACTAACTTCCTTTTCTGGGATTTTATAACCTCCTGTAAGCATGATAATGTTTTTCGCTCAAGTATTTATAAAAAATTTCTTCATTCGATATCTCTAGAACTCATAATAATTCCCATAAAATATAGTTGGTATATCAAGATTTATATTTTCAATTGATCCAATACTCATTCCTTCTATATTATAAAACAATACCTTTATTCTATACACATTAGTTTAATAAGTAGTTATAATAAAAATATTTATAAAAGAAATACAATTGTATTTCCAAAAGAAATAAGGAATGTAATACAAAATAGAGGAAACCACCTCTGATACCAATTGTTGGATCGTAATATAGATGTATATGTATATTGGATGACACAATACAAGAGGGGGGGATTGTAGGTTTAAAAACTTTGTCTATAAATACATAAGAACAGATATAGTTTAAGAGATATTAAAGTAATACAATTTACAAAAAATATAATTGATCATAAAAGACTTGGATCTGATGGATTGGATGTGAGTAATACTAAAAGTAATGTAAAAAAATTGTATTTAAAATGAATAAAATTATCATGGTAATACAAATGTAAATGATTCTACCATACAATGTATAAAATAAACTAATACAATATGTAATGAAATAATTGAAATTGAAACAATTAGAATTAAAATGAATATGAAATGAAATAGGATTCAATACCATCCCCCTTATAATACAAATAGCTGTAGAGATGTAAATTAATTACCATTATTTTATCACCAAGAGCAGGGTATCCTTTCACCAAGAATAAATGCATGTATCACCACCACCATGGAAAACCCTCGATATGAAGATCAGTATGACAATATTCCTATCCCTAGAAGCCCTCAATTAAAAAAGTAAATGACACCTCTGTCCCTTAAGCAATTGAAGGACCTCGATTCAATGATCGGAAATGCGCCTTCCTATCCCAGAATCCCTCGATCATTATCACAATGATTGGTCACACAATGAATAAATAAAGATCCTATAGAAATACAAGAACAAGGAACAATCTGTTCAATTCTGTTATCATCAAGGCTTTCACATGATGCAGGAGTTAAGTCACAACATTGGTATCTAGATCTTAATAGAAGAAAAAGATGTGCATTCTGGTTTGAATAACCTCATATTTATAGGCTTCAGGTTTCAACGATCATATTTTCTCCTATGGTCATATTTATCTGAAAACTCAGAGGGACCTGGACACAAGGCATTAAAATGTCAAAACAAAATAGAATACACGAAATCATTTTGATTGGTAAATAACCCACTCAATGAAATCATTTTTTTAGAAAGTAGTATGTAAAAAAGTATAAAACAATGAGTATGAGATACATGAAATCAGTATTAAATTTTTGATAAGAATGCAATGTGTTTCATAAGTGAAATATGTAACTTGTTTTCTAGGATTATCATGATAACAATGCATATTGATTATAAATTATAACCCGGTTATGACTCTTTACTTGGTTGCGATGAACACTATTTAATCTGGTTATGAATATTGGATACAAATAATAATAAGAGTATGATGCAAAACCTGGTGATGATGCATAACCTGGTTACAATATCATTATTAGGATACAAAAGTATGAATCAGTACTTAATGAGGTTATGATGTAAAAATACGATGTGGTACTTAACATGGATACGATGCATGATACATGAGATTGTGATATAATACTTATCTTTATTTTGATACATGATTACGATGCATTACTTATCCTGGATACAATTTTAGATTATAATGCAGTACTTAGTCAGGTTACAATTCCTGATTATGATGCAATGCATAATCTGGTTACGATTCTAAAACAGCATATAAAACAATGTGTATGTACATAAAATATTACTTTTATAATGATACATCAATCATGAAAATAAATGTGAGTGGTTATGATTTTTTAAACAACATTCTTTATAAACAATATATGTTATTACGATATGTGTGATTTGTGATTTCCCAAAAAAATGATTGAAGGAAAAGTTAAAATAGGTTTGGAATAAACACCTATTTAATATATTTCCTTATTATTTATTATATATACTTTATAATAATTCTTGAATAGTTAACATGGAGAATAAATCTCATCGCATTGAGGAGAAGGTATGTCGTACGTACACACAAGCGACGATATCGTTCCCATAGTTGTTGAACGGTATTAAAGTGGATGGTGTATAATATCTCAAAAATTTATCATGTAATAATAATCATATATAGTTATTATTTACACCATTATACCTATACATGTGAGGTGGAGGTGAAAAATCGATTACACCATAGTGTGGAGATGGTATGCCGTACGTACACACCCGCAGTTATTTTGTTTTTTGTAGGGTGGATTGAAGGTGAAATAGGGTTGTTACATAATTATAATAACATATCAATATATGAGTGATAATTATGTTATTACTTTATAATGATACAAAAATAGAAGAAAAAGTAGAAGAAAAAATAAAATTGAAAGAATCAGTAGAAGAGATTACCTCTTCCTTGACATGCCTCCTTTAAATTTCATATTAGGGCACAAGAGTTGGTCTTTTGAGAAGACCAGAACCTCTAAAATGTGACTAGGTAAGTTTATAAGAGATATGGGAAGGGTTTGGATGAGATTTAAGGCTTCAAATGGAGTGAATAAGTGATGGAGGAGGTTCCCTTTTATAAGAGTGGACAGGGACACTTTAAGAAACTCTAAAAAATATTAATTTATAATAAAATTAAACCCCACCCAAAAAACTCCAAAGTGCCCAAAATTCAATTATTAGATGAGATAGGCTTATAATTGCATTATAAAATAAATTTTGGACAACTTAGATTGTCAATTTAAAACTTATCTCTTTAATTGACACTTAGTTATTCTATTAATTTTTAATTTTGGTAATAACAATCTAAATATTTAATAGTAATTAATATTTACTTATTTAGTGTTAATTGAAAATAAATAGATAATTTATGATATTTTGGATCGTATAATTATCACGTTGTAATTTTTAAATATTTTTATTATTTTAAATAATTTAATAAATTGTTATGTTTATAAAATGTCAGTAGTGTCAATTTTGACACTATTCATTTTTTAGACTTTAAATAAAATCCACAAGAAAGATAAATTCAAACCAAATTATTTAATACACTCTTAACATTTCAATGTAACATATAAAATTCATGGATCTCTTTAATTATTTCATATGTTATTTCTTTTAATATTTTAATACTATTTATTTGATATTTCTATTAATAAAATAAATTTACATCATTATTGTGTCATTAGAAATGATAATTAGTTAATTTATAAAAATATATAAATAAATTCACATGATATATAAAATTTAATTATATTTATAGTGATTATTTACTTTTGATGATTTACGAACTTTGTCAGTAAATTAAAATTATTAAACTTATAAGATATAAGAGAGTAACATGTTGTCAATTTTTTTAGTTTTAATAACAATTACATCATTTTCATGAAAAAAGTGCAAGAAATAAATCTATTTCGACCCTTAGGTGGTATTGGTAGACTTTTTTTCATCCAATGGCAGGTGTTAGGGTAATTTTATAATATTATTTTACCTTTAATTACCATATTTTCCTTTAACAATTGTAATAAAAATAATTACCAAAGTTTCTATTCATTATGTCCAAAAAAAAAACTCTTATTTAATAAATTTGAACCTTATAATTCCAAATATAGAATCAATTTTTCCAAATTAAAAACATTTAATTTTTATATATTAATATAAAATTAATCCAGTTATTGAGAAAATGGGTTTTAAAAGTTAAAAAATTGCACAAGATTGAAATGTTTTTACCTATGAATTCAATGTAAAATTAATGCTAATGATCTACATTATATTAAATGGTAATGATATATTATATTTATACTTTAAAAAATTCAAAATTTTAATTTAACCATATAAATGATCTCGATGAAAAAAGTTGTTTTTAATTTAAATTTAGCGTATTTTTACTATTTATCAAAATATGAAAATTATCAAAAAAAAAATCAAAAATTTATCCATAGTAAATTTTAATATACTGATTAAAAATAAGATGTCTATTTTGTAAAATTTTACTTATAAACATGTCAAACACTAGATTTAAAATTGGTGTGCCATCAAACGGCGGGGAAACTACAGTTTTGGAAAAATACTTATTTTATCTGAAAAAATGAACTTGTTCTTATATCATGTATAGAAAATACATAAGATCAATTTTAATGTTATATAAAATTAAAAATTTGGTTAATAATACACATAAATTCTAGTTTATATCCCATTAAATAATAATATTTTAATTATATATCATTGTTTAGTGAAACTCGGTATTGAGTACAACCCAAACATTCGAGGAAGGTCTCTCTTGCGTGTAACACAAGAAAAGTCAAATTTTCATGTAGGAAAATATTCCTTTGGTGTATTTATAAAATAATCCAAACATATTTCTATTATTCATTGAAGAAAATCTATACACAATGATGCATAAAATAAATTCTATCAAATGAACTTGAAATCATGTGTAACAAAAGCCAATAATATTTTTGTGTATACTTCAAGATAATATGGTGTTTTTATAGCACAATATAATCATGGTGTTGTGTAAAACACAAGAAATTGATGAAATTAAAAATAATCCATCCCATAAATTCTTAGGGTTTTACATTCTACCCTCTTTAAAATGAATTTCCCCCATCAAATTCGTTGGGGGTTATAAATGATTTTCTACATGAATGTTTCTTTCATGGAGACCCAAGTCGTAAAAAGGAATACTAAAACAAAATTTTAAAAAGTAAAGGTAGAAACATAATGGTTACCCATTGTAACTCTCCATTGGGTTTACACATAGGATAACATTGGTGGTTAGTGAATACATGGATATGGAAGAGAAATATAACCATCATGTTCTAATGGATAGTGATAGAGAATAAGGTTTGTAGAAACATAAATACCATAAACCCATAAATATACAATTATTTAAGAGGCCATCTGATTCATCTGATAAGAAGGAACGTGGATAAATTTTTTGGTTTTTCAGATCCTTTTCTGAAAGTTGAAGAATTTTGTATTCCAATAAATACTTACTTGATTTTGGTAAAATATCATCGTTGTTCGTGTCTTGAACAATTTTCACTTCATCTCTCAAAGAAATTAGGTTTAATTTTTCATTCATGAAGTGTTAGATGATCATGCGATAGAATGATAGTTCATTCCATCCATCTCCACAAAAAGGTTTGAACATGTTATCAAATATGCATAAGTCCACCTATAGTGAGATAATAAATTAATTTAACAATCATAAAATGAAAAGTTATTTATACTATCCATAAATGGATAACATTAAAATCCTTTCATAAACTAAAAATAAAAAACTTTTGAAGGAAGTGAAATCAATCAACATAACATTTGTCTCCCATATCTCATTTGGCAGTTCTTGGTTGTCACATTCCAAACATGTGAATACCTTATTCGTGTAGTCTATTGAAACATAATAATAACATGATTTACCATAGAACCTTAGTGACAACATAAATTCTATCAAAATTAACTCTTTCCACACACAAAATATAATACAAATTAAATATACACAAACCATGATATCACTTTTTCATTTATCAGTCATGCGATCATTAATACTATCAAACATCTTATTTTCTTCTTATCCCATAATTATGTGCATATCATCTACTTTCCAAAAACATTTATATTAGTCTTCATGGTTACTAGTATCTTATACATATGGAAAACCAAAATGGACCAATATAAAGATATTACAATATTCCATAATACTATATTAGAGATTCAATAACACTATTTTGGAATCCCATTACATTAATACTTAATCATTCCACCACTTCATTAGCATACACAACATCACCAATAGTGATCCCATGTGATTTGACTTTATATTTGGGAATAAAAGGTTGTTGGCGTCGATAATCATCCATAAACCTTGGATTAGGGAATTGGTTAGTTTAATGCCACATTCCCGTGATCATTTAACCCTCATTTGTGGGAGGTTCACTCTTTGGACCTTTCTGTTTATTCACATTAATTAGGTAGTAAAATTATTGATGACCTTCTATCTCATACTAAAAACATTTATTAGTCCCCTTAAGAAAATTTCCCATATGTGTCCTCCACACATTGAGCATAAATAAAATCTAATATTGTTTTCTACATAATTTTTATATTTTTCTTGGAATTCTATCCTTACTCTAATCATAAAAATTAGATAGATGAGAAACTTAAATCTCTTTTTTGGTAAGAAGAATATAAGGACGGTACATACTACAAAATAATTCCTTGAACTCATCCCAATCCATGGAGTTAATTTTATCTTATTGCCTCATATTCTTGATAATGTTTCACTACAAATTCGCATTACCTTATAAACAGTAAGTTCCCATATTATCCTTTTAATGTTCAGAACAATAGAGATTGAAAAATATATTTTCAACGGTAAAAATCCATTTCTATGTAACTAGTATATCATTCATTCCACTAAAATAAGGTGGATGTATCCTTAAGAATGATTCAAGAGAACGTTGTTCCCAACTTTGGTCATTTGAGAGCCTGTCATATTTTTTGGTACTAGAAACAATATTCTTTATTTGAGATCCCATAAAATTTGGTTTTTGAGGATGAAAATCATTTTATTTCCCATTGTATCCATCAAAGTTCCTTCATTTTCCAGCCATTTTCTAAAACCCAAATTTAATAGTGTGAGTGGAAAACATAATACTAGAAAACAACATAATCAGGGGGGTACTTTAAATATCTTACATCTATGGTCTAATCCTAGGTTATTCATGAAAATTATAATATCTATAGAACTATAACCTATAGTTATACTTAACCTTGGGGACATCCATAGACATACCTTAGAAATATCTATAGGGATCTCACAGAAGTTTTCACATCCCAGTTCCCAATGGTTAACTAAACCTTCACACTGATACCAAATGTACAGATCCAATCTTGTAGTACATGGACATTAAATTTATTTTTTTGTAATACTTAATACATGAAACAAATAGAGGCCCAAGGACCATGTTAGTTTAGTTCCTTGGAAAACTATGAACATTATCTTCAAATCATTGTGAAAGATCTTAAACATCTCCCATAAATATATTCACCTTTTTTACTACCTAAAACCATTATTTATATCCTTGGGAAATGAAATCAATGAAAGGGTGATCTTAAATTCTCATTAATGGTAAAATGGAGAATATAAAACAAATAATAAACATTTGAAATTAAAAAAATTCACATAATATTTAGATATCAAAATCTTGAGTCATGAAATAAATATTGGTAGTGTGTAAGGGATGGATCATAAAGGAACATTAACCATTATAGAATAGAATTGGCATAAAATATGTAATTCTAGAAAACTAGTAAGCATATAATATTATTTTCATAGTAGCCAGTGCATTACTGAAAAGACCATCATAGTGGATGAAGTCTATTATTAAACAGAGTTTACTTGACGTTCCATCTATGTATGTCTTATGAGATATAAATATTTACCCAATGCGTTGTAAGGAGATACAGGTCCCAACCATCTCATAATGAAATAATTCTTACATGATCCAAAAAAATAATAATCATGCCGCATAACATAACCAATGAAATAAAATAAGATTCTTAAATTTCATGCCATCATAACATAATCATTATAAGATAAATGTAGTTAATAAAAATAATTCAATAATAAAAATAATCAAATCGAAGTAATAATTGGGATAGAAACATAAAAATTTGTCATCTTATATGGACAATAATTTTGAAAAAACACTTGAACATAATTCCTAAGGAAAATATCCTTTCTTCTTTGAAAAAGTTTTATTTTTCTCAAAATGCCATGAAAATTTAAAAGAAAATAATTTAGTTGAAAATAAACATGATATATTGTAGGGTAATAATCATGTAAATAAGGAGTTAAAGAGACTTTAAAACCCCTTCCTACCATATAAGATAAAAAAACATTCTCCTCTTACTTTTATCAAAAAAGTGAAAAACTACCTCGTATGGTAGAAAAAAGAAAGATTCTGTCCATACCATGTTGTAAAAGTCAAAAATAAGTAAAAATGAAATTATACATACATATAAGAATAGTAAACATTTTATGATTTTTTTTCAAAAACATATGCATGGATGATAAATATATCCCCATAAAATACTCATGTATAAACAATCTCAAATAAAAATGAGATTGAAAAATTATCCCTTACCTTAGGTCCGATTTCATCCGTATGTGTGTGAAACTCCAATATAGTGTGTTTAAACATATTATTAACATGTAATATAATAATAATAATATTTATTATATCATATATGATTCACTTACGACATTATATTACCTGTTTGTTTTCCAATTCCATGTTAATCCAATGTTTTGGGTAATAATCTTTTCACTCATCGTACATGTTGGGACTTGTTATTGTTTATATGAATACATAGATAATGATTTACTTACTTATTAAATGTAAAATATTATGTATATATATCTTTAATATTCATTATATATATATAATATAGATAAATGAAATGAAATACACTGTTCATGAAGACAGTAGGTTGTACGTATGCATAAACGCTGTTTTTGTTTCTTTATTGAATTGAATGGAAGTATATAAATGGAATATATATATATATACATAAATACAATATAATTATTATTTCATATATTTCATGAATATTTATTATATATAGTATATAATAATTCTTGAATGGTTAACACGTAGAATAAATCTCATCACGTCGGGGAGACAGTAAGCCGTACATATGCACGACCGACGATATCATTCCAATTGTTGTTGAATGGTATTGAAGTGGATTGGGTATAATATCTCATAATTAGTATCATATTATAATAAAAATATATAGGTATTATTTCCACCATTATACCCATCTATGTAAGGTGGTGGTGAAAAACAGATTACACCAGGACATGGAGACGGTAAGCCGTACATACACACATGCAGTGATTTCATTTTTCATAGGATGGATTGAAGGTGAAATAGGTTTGATTAATATTTATAATAAAATATCTGTATTTGAGTGATGCTGATATTATTACATTATAATTAAAAAACTAAAGAAGAGTAATTAGAAGATGAAATAAATTTGAAAGAATTGGTAGAAGAGATTATCTCTTTCTTGACATGCCTCCATTAAATTTCCTCATAGGGCACTAGAGTTGGTCCTTGGATAAGACCATAATATCTAAAATATAACTAGGAAAGATAAGAATATAAATTTTCATGGTTTGGATTATCTTTACATCTTAAAATGGAGTTAATATGAGAGGGAGTAGGTGTCTTTTTATAAGAGTGGAGAGGGGTATATCAGGAAGCTCAAAAAAATATTAATTTATAATAAAATAAAAACGGACCAAAAAACCTCCAAAGTGTCCCAAATTAGAAGATGATATGTGATAGTGTTGTAATATCATTAAACATTAAATTTTGGACAAATTATGTTTTCAATTTAAACATTAAATTTTTAATTGACACTTAGGTATTCTATTAATTTTAAATTTTGGTAATAACATTATTAATATTTAATGGTAATGAATATTTATTTATGTGGTGTTAATTGACCATAAATTGATTCTTTATGATATTTTGGACCTTATAATTATTAGTTTTCAATTTTTAAATACTTTTATGAAATTTAAATAAAATAATAATATGTTATGTTTATAAAATGTCAATAGTGTCAATTTTGACACTATTCATTTATTAGAGTTTGAATAAAATACTCACAAAAGATAAATTCAAACCAAAATATTTAATAAACTCCTAACATGTCATAGTAACCTATAAAATTTGTTGTAAAATGTTAATTTGTTCATATTATATTTCTTTTAATATTTTAAACTATTTATTTGATATTTCTAATTATAAAATAATATTTACATCACTATTGTGATGTCATTAATTAAAATTAATTAATCACTAAATTTTTTAAATAAATTCAAATGATATATTAAATTTATTTATAATTATATTTAATATTTAATTTTGAAGTTTTATTTAGTTTATCAACAAATTAAATTTATTACACTTATAAGATATAAGAGAGTGACATGTTGTCACTTTCTTTTGTTTTAGAAATAATTACATCATATTCATGGAACAAAGTCCCTAAAATGAAACTATTAAAACTATTAGGTTATATGGGTTGACTTTTATTCATAAAATTGTATTTTGGTAGGTTTAGTATAATTTTATAATAATATATTTACCCTTAACTACATGATTTACCTTTAACTATGGTAATAAAAATAATTATCAAAGTTACTATTCATAATGTCCAAAAATAAAAAACACCCATTTACTTGATTTGAACATTTTGATTCCAAATAAATAATCCAATTTTACAAATTCAAAACATAGAAGTTTTAGTAATTAATTTAAAATTAATCCTATTGTTGAGAAAATGTGTTTTAAAAGATAAAACATTAAAAAACATTGAAATATTTTCACCTACGAATTCAATGTAAAACTAATGCTAATGACATAAATTATATTAAATTGTAAAAATATGTTGTATTTATACTTTTAAAACATTATATATTACAATTTATCCATATAAATAATCTTGATGAAAAAATTGTTTTTAATTAAAATTTTGCATATTTTTACTATTCATCAAAATATAAAAATTGCTAGAAAAAATATAAAAATTTTATCCAAAGTAAATTTTTATATCCTGGTTGAAAATAAGATGTTTATTTTGTAAAATTGAACTTATAAACATGTAAATAACTAGATTTGAAATTCGTGCACCCTCAAAAGTTGACAAAACTGCATTTTTTGAAAACTACTTATTTTATCGGGAAAAAACAACTTATTTTTATATCATGTCTAGAAAATACATAAGATGGATGTTAATGTTATATAAAACTAAAAATGTGGTTAATAATATTCATAAAATCTAGTTTATATCCCATTTAATAATAATATTTTAATAATATATCGTTGTTTAGTGAAACTCAGTATTGCGTTCAACACAAGCTATCAAGGTCGCTCTTGCCAGTAAATCATGCCATGTAAATGTTGCATGTAGTGAAAGATTCCTTTTGTGTTGCATGTAATATAATAAAAAAATATTTCTTTTTTATATTGAACATTAACTATACTCAATATTTCATTAAATAAATTATATCAAATGAACTTGAAATCGTGTGTAACACAAGCCAAGAATAATGTCGCATATACTAAAATCTAATACAGTGTTGTGTATAAAAAAAGGTAATATTGGTTTTGAGTACAAAATAAGACATCGAAGAAATTAATAATAATCCATCTCACATATTCTTGGGGTAATACAACAAAAGTATTTATTCAATTAATAGAAAAAAATAAAATAAATGATTTAAAAAAATATTAAATGTAATAAAACATGGCTGAATTATTGTGCTACAATAATATTTTATATTAAAATAACATATTATTGATGTTTTAAAATTTTATATTTTATTTCCATCTTGTCTTGATGTCTTTAAATAAAATTAAATTAATAGTGTCAGAAATGAGATTAATTGTGTTTTATGAAAAATAATATTTAATTTAATTATTTTATGTTCATTAAAATAAAATGTTTGGAAAAGTAAATTGGATATTTATTAATATATCAACCATGGTTTATTTTTGGTTCAATTTTCCTTTTATGGTAACATTTTTTACCCTTCAAGCGTAAAAACCTTGATATTGTGGTAATAGTGAAAAGTGTTAACATGGGTTATAACTAATAGATAATGGTTAAGAAACCACTAAACTTGTATAAATAAAATTTTATGATATTATTTATAATAAAAAATATATTACTATAAAAATTTATCAATTTTAATCCACCTAAAACTATAAATTAATTTATATAAATTTAATACTTTATGAAATTCCAAGGGTTCCCCTCCGCACATATAAATAGGTACGACTTATCTATTTTTATTGCACCAATTTGAGATACCTTGCTTAAACAAACCAATACCTAATATACTATAATATTAACTAGATATAATTTAGAAGTTTTTGTCTTCTTAAAAGGAAATTCACATGGTTCTTAAAAAGATATCTAAATGAGGTCGGCTGAATAAGAGGTAATCGTCCCACCTAATCTCTTTCAATTTATTTCTTCTTATAACTAATATAAACCTATAATATTTATTATAAAATAGTAACTTAATAATAAAAAATATACTGACATTTTATTATTATTATGGGAAAACCTTATTAACATTATATTCCATCAAATGGTATGTGACATTATCGCTCGTGCGTACGTGTGGACTACCTCTTCCACATAGAGAAAAAATTTAGTTTACATCACCACAATTCATGAATTATTAATTTGATGGGTTTAATGTTTATATATTATATTTATGACATAATAATTCTTATTTAATTATAATATCATATCTACCTTCTTACTTTCTCATCAATGGGAAAATGAAAATGTTGCTCGTGCGTACGTGTGGACTACCATCTTTACAAAGTGATGTGATTCCTTTTTTGTTTCTGATTTACATAGACATTAATAAAGATATAGTTAATGAATATATGATATATATTATATGATAATAACTCTATAAATATAAATTTATATTTTCCTTTCTTTTTTTCCATCCATTGAAAATTGAAAACATCGTTCATGCGTACGTACGACCTACCATCTCCATTAGTGGGGTAATTCATTTTTATGTCTCTAACTTATATGATTCACTATATATATATATAATTAATATATATATGATATTAATTTCATGATTAAAATTATTGATATTTTGTAAAAACTATCAATGTACATGGACTAGAACTACCAAATTGAAGTTCTTCGGAAAAATGAAATGGTTAATACCCAAAAAACAACGATTTTAATACGAAGGTTTTTAAATATGGGAGACAAAAAATGCTATAATTAGACCATATATGATATTTTAAGTATGAAAATGAATATTTTATAGAAGTATAATAATTCTAAATTTATTATAAAGGATGATAAAATCACTAATGGAGAAAGTCAAACATGAGGTTAGAAATTTATTTCATAATCCCATATTATTTCATCATTGTTTATGTATTAATTTCCATAAAATTAAATTAATAATATCTGATAAAACCATTTAATTTTATTTTAATCTTGTTATTCATGTAATTTTCATGTAATATTATTATTTTCCCCTCATGGGTATGTAAAAAGGTCGATAATGTTTTTATAAGACAAACAAAATTTATTTATTATTTAGTCTAAAAAATGTTTATTTCAAGTCCATGTTTTCAAAAAATATTCCAAATAATGTTTTTAATATTCCAATATGATATTTTAATGTCATTTTTACCCATTTTTTACTTTTTTTATTTTTTATAATTAATCTTCTTTTCATTTTCTAAGCGAGGTTCTTTTGAATTTTTATTAAAAATATTTTTTTACTATACACACCACGAAAAAAATTTCCAACCATCATGAATACTAAATACTTTGACTCTTCATTTATATGTTTCCAAATTTATTTTCAAGGAATATTTTTTCTTTTATATATGGGAAATTTTTAGATTTTAATATCTGATTTCTATGTGAAAATAGTATTTTCTTTAAAAAATTTCCTATGATATTTTATAGGTATTTTCAACTATGAGAACACATAAGGATGTTAATTTGGATATAATCCAATGATAAAATATTTAATATTTATCTATATTATTTATGATGATTTTGTATTGATTTTCCCAATTATTTCTTCAATACCAATAATTTTTTAATTATAATTTATTTTTAGAATGAATTGTATTGAACATTTAAAATATAAGGAATTTAAAATACGTGAATGTTATGGGTGAACACCAGTTAGAGATAACCCCTTGATGAATCAATGTGTGTTAAGAGAAAAAATAGTTTTCATTCCATATTATAAGGGTATTTGGTTTACAATTACCCATTTATAAAGAATGATTTCAGGGATGAGAGGTTGTGATAATAATATTCATGATATTTTAATTGAGAGGCCTTACTCCTGAATATCCAGAATTATACATTTCCTTTATTAGGAATTAAATATTATTAATATATATGTTTAATATGTTATTATTATTTAGGGATAATCATTTAACTCAAGTGTTGATTTAATTTAATGTTTTTTGATTATAAACTCTTCCATATTGATTATGACATATTTACCCATGATAACTTCTTATACACATAACAGTCCTTGAGCATCTCATGTCACCAGTTATTTGTTTTCCATTACTCAGGATTTGAAGATGAATATTATGAATTATACCAGGTATTAAATAATGTTTCTTATTATATGTTTTTTACATTCCCATTGTAATATAGGAATCTTGTATTTATCTGGATCTCCAAGACTGATAAACTGACTGATCCTATATGGTGAGATTCCTTGTATCTTATAATAATGTAAAAATGTAAACACCAACTCTAGGTTACTAGAGTTGGTAGTTCTATATTCCGGCCCATGTTCTCAGGTAGTTGTGGGGGAGTATTACTCTCCCAATTTTTAAATAAATTAGCACAAGTCTCTATGGTATCTCACACATCACATGGAATACACAGTCTAATAATTCAGATCCTAACACTTTATTTTAAAAGTAATAGTATAATAATCCCCTAGAAAGGACACTATATTCTATCTATATCATGTACAATCTTCTATAGTCTCTATATAACATCTCACACATTTATTATTAAGTATATGGCTAAGACACTAATTAGTTTTTATGGGTCAATCATGGCCCTTAACACATTATTAATTTAATGAAATCCATTTGAAATCAATTATTTTAATAATTATGGCCCAACTCCCAGTAGTGGAGGGACCACATATCATATTCCACATAAAAAATTCATATACATATGGAAATACATAGATACCTCATACCCTATTCAAAGTAATTCCCTTTAATCAAAGTTTCACTACCACTGTATAATCCCATCCAAAGAACATAAATGATTGTATCAATATCCCAATTACCTATATAAACACATACCATTAAAATATATTAATGATAACAATTTATATTTAAATGCTTAATTTATTTAATTGGACATCAAGACACCTTACTCATTAGGTCACCCCATCATAAAGAAACTATGACTAACCACCCATAGAAGGACCATAAGAAGCTCTTGATACTATCTTAGTCAAGATACATATCATTCAACACTGATTCAATAACCAGTTTAATTAATTTTAATCCAAAACACTATAAAAATACATATGTAAACATATATTCTTCCAAATTTATGCATTCATATTCAAAAATTAACACATAACATCCATTTTCTATACAATGAAAAATTACCATCATTATAGATGATTCCAACATTATCCAATAAAATTTTACCTCAAAGTACTAGTAGGTGATAACCATAAATCATATATTAAAAAAGTAGGAGAAGAATGGAGGAATATTTGGATGATAATAAAATAACATATAATGAAAATATATCTAAAATCACCTCAAACCATGGGGGAATATAGGATAAGAGGAGAAGGGTCATCAAAATTGGATGTGTGTGTGAGGATGGAATGAATGAGGGAAAGGGGTAAAAATATCAATGGTAAACAAATAATTTTTTTATTTTAATGAATCACTAAATTTACCAAAAAGTGTGCTTACCATGTGTCTCACAATATCTCGAGTCACACAATCACACATAGTTTTCCCATATAGTTTTTAACCAATTCTAAAAATTCTAATTCCATTTGAAAATTGAATTAGGGATTTTTTAATATTTTTGAAATAATTTACAAGTCATGAACCATAAACCATGATAATTCTAACCTATAATTTATACTTTTATGGTTTTACCTAACCATGTGTTAACATTGTGATAAGGAAAATATCATTCAAAAATTCAAATATTCTACATGAAGTTCCTGATGCTCTTCTGAGCACCCAAGACACCTTCTATGCCTCTGACATTTCCAATCAAATCTCTTTTATATCCTCCAACTCTCAATATTAAAAAAAATCATGATTCTAAAAAACCCTTGGTTTGGAAATAAAAAAATCAAATTCAATAACAAATTCATAACTCGGTAATACAAGGGTTAATACACATTTTAATGCTTGGAATGAAAATTTTGTTAAATAGGAACCCAAATAGATGCAGGTGTTCATCTTAATCTCCTTTGAGTTTCATTGAATGGTGTTCTATATATAGATTCTATATTTTTAATGGTCATTTTAGATTGACCAATAGTCTAAGGATGATAAAAAAAATAAATCTATACTCTATATTCAATTCTTGTGGAATACTTCTCCCAATCATTAATGTAAACCTCCAATATCAATCTGATAAAACTAAAAGTGGTACTCTATAAAGATTTACCACTTTATTTATATCCTGTCATGTTGATTAAGGGTTAAATCTATTGTAATACCAAAAATATTTACTAACTTTATAATGAAATCAACTATATCCCAAATTGAATCATGGACTGTTTAAGTCTATGAATATCCTATGATAAAATTTATACTAATTTTTCCCATTACCATACATGCATGGGAAATTTTTTCATAATCACCTTATAAATTTAATGTTTATCCATACCTTGATGTCACACAAAGTATTGAGATACATAATATTCAATATCTCTCTTCGTGATGTAGAAAAAATTAATTTTAGATATTTATACATATTTTTTCTCTCAAGATGGATCAAGAATGATGAGATATTTGAATTTCCCAATGGTTCAATCCTAAATTCTGTTTTTGATAGAACACATATTCAATTTGTAAATAATATAATTCCATCATTATCATGGATGAGCTCTATAATATTTCATACCTTATTTTGTATCTACATATCCGCATTTTCACCATCTTAATATTCACATGGATGGATTATTGAGTACTACTATGGTAAATATAGGATCTCACTATTTTATTAATGATTTAAAGGCGAATCCTTGAAAAATACATGAGCACCGTATCTTTGAAAATCAACCTAAAGGATAAAGAATCATGATCATTCATACTCAAAGTGTCATCCACATTATCAAATACAATAGATTTATTTTAAGGGATATACATACTAGAATCATGGGGTTTAACATTCTACCACCATTAAATATTTTTCCTTTAAAATTTTATTAATATTTGGAAAAAAATGAGGTGACATTTCCATCATTACATCCTTAGGTTTACACATTGCTTCCTCACACTTCATATTCCTCTATAGAAAATTACAATGATGAGTGGTTTGGTTTTAAAGTAATTTATCCCTAGCATCCAATATTTCTACTAAATGTTCCCCAATAAGGACCCTACTCTAGTTGTAGAAAATTTGAGTTTTGTACATGGGATAATAATGGTATGTTCTTCCCCAAAAGTGATAAATGAAACACATCATGCCCTTGACAATGGTTAATTTTAAGTAAAAGATAAAGAACAATCATTCCCAAATTATCAAGGATTTCAAAATCTTTAGTCTATATGTGGCACAAATTTCCAATATTTTTAAAGATATAAGGATAAAATTGTTAGTGGTGGGAGGAATACTCAACTTGAACTTTGTATTATTGAATTAATAATCAATCAAAACTTTTCAATAGATATTAATATCAAAAATATGTATATGAAGAATATTAAAAAATAATCTCTGAACCAATTGATAGGATCTTTTCACATTAAATTTTTAAATAATTTAACAATAATAAATATGACAATTAGGAGATTATTTATTCAAAAAATATATTGATTATTAAAACCCCATTTTTGGTTTCTATCATCATCATTCCAAGTGTATCTGAAGTAGAATCCATCTAGTGGAAATCCATGCATTCTGATTGATATCCAAATAACACTAATAGAATGATGGATACAAACACAGACTATCCAATCATCTTATATTATTCACCTTGATTGTATAATATTCCTCTGATTGGAGGATTGTATCTCTATATCTCTCTTTATCTCTCTATCTCTTTATTTTTCCCACGTTATCTCATTCAAGATTAGGAGGAGGTGGAACAATTCTTTCAATATTGAAAGAAACATTATTGTTTTTCTTCTCTTAGAGATAATTCTCTAAGGAAGATATTATTGTGTAAAATATAATGATTCTCCCCAAAATAATATAACCCTAGGAAATTATATAACCATGTATTTATAAATCTAATTTAAATAATAAATAATTTCACATAGGCAATTAATTATTCTCATAATTCTTAGAGAAGTCGATATCCAATAACAATGATAAAAATATTATTATTTCCTGGACACTTTTATGTCTCAAAGATAAAATTATTATCATTACTTAATAAATAATTTAATATATATATTTAAACTATATTTATATATCACTCCATCTAGAATTGATAACTTGATCAATGTTTTCTTCTCAGTTTTTACCAAAACTCAAATAATAAATATTATTCATTCGATAAATTAATAAATTTTATATTCACAGTCTTTTTAATATATTTATTTTTAATATTCACACTAATAGTTAAATATTTATTTAATAATAAATATTATGTATTAACTTGTGAATAAAACAAGAGATAAATACATTTTCTATTTGATGATTTATATAAATAATTATTTATTTAAATATTCAAGTCACATATAAATTCATTGATTGAATATATGTTACGTGTAACCCTGGGAAAAAATTATTCCATAATCGTGAAAATTATATTTATTAAAACTCATAAATATAAATTGTTTTTAACAAATATAGATAGATTCAATATGTGTACTACCCTCTTTTGATCTTCCTTAATGACATAAGGTGGGATTTTCAGAAGTTGAATATAAGTGTCTTTCAATACATAAAGGTGCACATAGAGGAAGAATTTATTTGGGAAATGATGAAAACCACATAAAAAAGGTCACTATATAATATAAACCCTTTTAATTTCCTTCTCCTAATATATCTGGTTTCATATATGTCTCATCAACCTATGTTCCTAATTTCTCTTTCTTTGATATTTTTAAATGAATCCTCCAATACACTAAAACTAGAGAATTTATTTTAATAGTTTAAGTACAATTAAAGGGATAGGGATATAAAATTTCATAATGGGAAAGTAAAATTACATTATTGAATCAGTACTTAATATGATATCACTTACAATGCACCCACCAATCCCAACATATTATTGGAAATATATAATCATAGTTTAATGAACTACATCAATGTAAGCGAGTCATTATTTTTATTAATAATAATATCAAGTCTAATGATTATAAAAAACACTCAAACATATGAATTATAATTACACATAAACATGTGGGAATCCTAATAGAAGTTCTTTCCTCAAAATATTTTATCTTATAGATTATTATGTGTAAAGTTCTTGAGAAGAAGTATATTATGATTATGAGTAATCAAACCTGATAGTAAAATATACTATATGTCCCATCATAGATTTATATCATTAATATAAGAGATAAGATCAAGAATATCTTTGTGTAACTTCTGGGTTCTCATCATTAAAATGAACTATTGTAAATTTTTTAGTATGAAAAATATTATAGGAAAGTATCACATCAAATCCAACATATTATATAATATAAAAAACACCTAAAGGCATCAAATCTAAAATATTTTAGAAAATCATAACTCTCTTCCATGGTGATTCTTTATGAAGTACCTTATCCACTAGTGCAAAAACACTTTTTCGCGTCGGTTTTTTTTAATTTTTAATGTCGGTTATAAACCGACGTCTTTATAGGCGACGTTAAAAATACAGTTTTCGCGTCGGTTCATAGAAACCGACGCGAAAAATAATTTGCTTATGAGCTTCGGTGTCGGTTTTTTATAAAACCGACGCCGAAGCTACATTTAGACATTATTTTACGCGTCGGTTCATTAAAAAACCGACGCGGAAAATATAGTCGACTAGGTTTTCGGCGTCGGTTTTTTTAAAAACCGACGCCGTAAATAATTTTTTAAAAAAAATATTCGGCGTCGGTTTTTAAAATAACCGACGCCGTAAATATTTTTCTTTAAATAAAATACATATATTTTCTCCTCCAAACAAATCGGAACCCTGAAAAAAAATAACGAAGTATACAAAAACAATTAAACAGCTTTAACAGAAGTACTTGAGAAAACTCAAAGTAAAGCAGAATTAAAATACACGTACCTACATGGTGCATTTTCTTAATCTAACCATACTCAGTATCAATCATTGTAAGTTTCCTCCCATAGATAGCACCAATCCTGTCAAAACAGTAATGAAACTAAGGAGATGTGCGTGAAAAAATCAATCCAAGATATTAGTGCAATGAATAAAAATTAAATGAAAATGTGTAATTTATTTGAATCATTAATTTTTTCACAAAGTAAATTACCAAAATGAAATGTTACGACTCCTGATCAAAATTCCAGGAACACTCAGCCGATGCAACCTCTTCCTCACCTCCCCCACTGAAGATGTTGGGGGTGTCTTTTCACCATAGGATCCCCACCACCCCCAACCTCAGGTTTTTATATTTGCTCTGTATAGACGTGCATTACCCATTCACTATTGTTATTTGTTTATGTTATGGAATAACAGAGAAATAAGTTAGAGTGCAAAAAATAGGATAGAAAATTGAAATCAAATGCAGATTGAAGAGACATAAAGAAACATACCTTAAAAATTGACGCCTTCTATTTTATCTTTGTGCAAACCCACTAAGCGCTGTTTCAGGTATTATGTGATATGCTTCTCGGCAATCATTTTTCGATATTTATTTGCATAAAAAATAAAAAGGCCTAGAAGATATTTCTGTGCATTCAAGGGAGACAATTTTTAGTGTTTGTGAATGTTATTTCGCTATACGAATCTCTATGTTCATGATCCAAGTACCACCCTACAGATCTGTCACTGTACAGACAAATGATTTTAAGAAATAACAATGAAAATAAATATAATAACTAATTCTGAATTAAAATACACGTACCTGAAATATACGACATGCTTATTGTTGGTTATTGTTGAAGGATTCATTTGATTATTAGTAGATTCAATAAAACAGTTTTTGCAGAGGCACTTGAGAAAACTCAGTAAAGCAGAATTAAAATACACGTACCTGAAATATATGACATGCTCATTGTTTGTTATTGTTGAAGCATTCATTTGATTATTAGTAGGTTCAAACACCTAATATATCATAAGAGTTAGTTTTTTAAACCCATATATATTATTATTTATAAATATTAGTATACATACCTCAAATCTTAATCAGACTTAACAAATAGTCCGCAAAAGTAGATTGAATATGAATCATATCAGATTGAGAATATGACTGTGAATCATTGAATACCTACAATAATATTGAATGATATGAAATTAATAAATAGAAGAAAGTGGATGAAAATATATAAAAAAGTTAATACAACTAACCTTATGAAAATCAGTAGTTTCCCCAGTTGTGATTATCTCATACATAAATCGTAGAATATAATAACCACATTCAACGCTTCCATTTTGACGATGACACTACTGTTATAAAACATTTAACTAATAATGAAACCCAATATATAACAAAAATATAAAAACTAATTACCTGTACTTCCACATATTTGATTTTCGTTGGTTTCTTTTCATTTGTAAAATGTTTCCATGAACTGAATTTTTTTATATAAGAACTAATAAAACTTGTGTAAACAATTAAAATTAAACATAAAAAACTTCTAAAAATAAAAAAACAACTTACCTGTTTAATAAGTTGGAAAACGGTTTACACACTTTTCCTAATTAAGAGTAAAACCAATATAAGGTGCATTCATTTGGGCAAAATACACCTAACATCCAATGCCCCCTATAATACAAAAAGTTCATAATTAATGACATTATAATGATCATGAGTTCAAAATTATGTTGATATTCTTACTTATCAAGAAATGGAAAAAACCAGCACTGAATCTCTATTTGTGATAATCTCTCGGATATATATTGAACTCTTTCATCATTTTTCACATGTTTGACTTCCAAGGAAATGTACTCTGGATCTATAAAGCTATAAATGCTTGTAGTTTCATTTTGTAAAAGAATCCTGTATAGATACCTAATTTAAAAAGAAAATATAGTTAGTCAATGACATAACAATATTTTATTAATGAAATAGCAATTCAAACGTCAATTTACTTACATGGAAAACAACTGCACCACATTCAGCCCGATCTCTTCAAAATTAACTAAATTCATGATATCTTCTTTCAATATTCTCAATTTATAATTTCTTCCACATATATCGGACGTCATCTGAAACTCATAGATAAAATTCAAGGAAGAAGAGCACTGAGATAATCTTTTCAACCCAGAAGAAATATCAGAAGTATCTACAACCGACTGTTTCTGAACATTTTGCTGCATTTGTACAGTTTCTTTTGCTTTCAGATATTCCTATATAAGTTAAATGTCAGAAAAAATTATAAGTAATTTGGAATCATTTCTAATTACTAGTTAAAAAAACTCATACCTCATGTGAAATATAACGAAGAAGTGCAGTTGGCCAAAGTAAAAAATGGCCCATGCATTCCCCAACACGTGTGATCTCCGCAGTAGGAAATGGTAGTAGAGCAGTAGGATCTATAATAACAAGTACTGATACTCTAACCTGACCCATCTGCATAGGCTGATGATGTACCGAGTCCCCCAAAAAATACACTTGTCCTAACGCAACAATATGTACATGAGGATCTCCCGCAAACAACTCACAATATAAGGTTCGATCCGATGGAGGAGGTGGAGGCTCAAAGTTAGCAGGTGGGGCAGGGTAGTCAGGGTGAGCAGGCTGAGAAGTCAGAAAAATGAAAAGGGTATATTAGTGTTTAAAATTTATAACATAGAAAAATTGATTAAAAATAAAATAAAATAATATACCTCAAATGGTTGCGCAGACGGGGCAGGGTAAGCAGATGAGGCAGGGTAGTCCGGGTGAGTTGGCTGAGAATTTTGAAAAATGAAAAAGTTATATCAGTGTTTATAATTTATAAAATAGACAAATTGATGACATTAAATAATATACCTCGGAAGGCTGCCCAGACGGTGTTGGGTAAGCATATGAGGCATGATAGTCTGAGTGAGTAGGCTGAGAATGTTGAAAAATGAAAAATTTATATCAGTGTTTATAATTTATAGAAAAGAAAAATTGTTAACAGTAAATAATATACCTCGGAAGGATGAGCAGACTGTGACTGTCTTGCCAAGTGTTCTAATAAAGCCTTCTGTACTGCTGTTTGAATTTCATCACCAATAGACCGTTTCATATCCTGCAGCTCTTCTTTTAAGGATTCGATTTCCGGGTCTCTTGGTTGCTTACTCTTACCAAAAACCTTCCGAATACTAACACCCGCCTGATATCCTCTAACACGGCCAGGGTGTTCAGTCTTTCCCAAATCAGTGGCTAGGATATCCATCCTACCCTCGGGGATAAAAGAGCCCTGTGTCTCTTTCTCCTAAAGTTCATCCTGAAATGAAAAATAAAAAATTTATATTAGTGTTTATAAATTATAAAAAAGGAAAATTGTTAACAAAGAATTAATATTTACTTACAATTCTATCAGCCACTTGATGAGCTTCGTCTGTAAGATATTGTTCATTTTTTCTTCTTCTTGCTCGTTTCCATTTCTCATGGCGAGTGGGAGGAGATGGAGGACCATACTGGACCTCTTCTGAACCACTACTTGATCGAGCTCTTAATGCTTCAAATTTTTCTTCAATAATTTTCTGCTCCAAATACGAGTATCCTCCATGTGATAAAGTATGAGGGTATACGTTTTTCAACTGGATCTCCTGATGAGATCTTCTGGAGGCCTGTTACATAAAAATAAACACATAAGTAATAAGGAAAATATAGCATAAATTTTAAAATATAAAACAATTACAATACCTGAAATTTCTCTTCCTGACGACTGTCAACAAATCGCTTCCATGTTTCTTCATCTATATATGGATACTTAAGACATGGGCTTTCAAACCTTCTCTTTCCAAAAACATAATCTTTCGTCAGTTTGTTTTTAAAATCTCTCCATCGAACCGCCGCTAAAGAGAGATGTCTTTTCCGAATTTCTTTGGTTTCCTCAAAATTGAATGTCATCTGTAATTGAAAAAATTAAATATGTCATTTAAACTATATAATATTAAAAAAATGAGATAAAATAAATAAATAAAGATATTTTACCGTCACGGCCTCCCAAAGCTGTTGCTTCGCCGTCCTGTCCACTGACTTCCAATCAGGATATAAAATACTAATCCTGCAACGGCTCTGCATCGCTATATAACTGACAAACTGAACTGCATTTGGGCCAACTGCATTATTATTATCATCAAAACGGATGTGTAATTTGTTATCATCACGAGCGAGTGATAGTTTTGGTAAACGTGTAATACCACGTTTACCAACTAGAGAACTTGATTTTTCAGTAGTAACTGGAGAAGTCTCCTCCGCCGAGGACGCATCAGTAGTCCTGCAATTTTTTTAATAAATTAACAGTTTTATTTCATTAAATATGTATATTACTGAATATTTAATAATATGTCAAAATAGATATACCTCGGTAACTGCTCATCTCTATCTGTATTTGCCATTGCTACTTGAAAGTGTAATGAAATTTTGGGTACCTGCATATCATTAGAAAACTGAATAATTAGAAACAAGGAAATGAAAAATAAATATGTAAAAATAGAGGCATGCATTTGTAAGTTTTAAAAATAGACACAAAATATAAATATTTACCAGAAAAATTAGGAGACTAATTTAGTGTTTTCCCACGTCCCTTCATCATGATCGGTACGTACTGCATGCACTATGTCTGTCTTATATTCATTGTAATCATCTGAAAATTGCATAATAGATGAATAACGCTCATGTAAATCACTAGCATCATCAGAATCATCATCATCACCCAAATGATATCTTTTCCCTTGCAAAACAACTGACCACTGATCATTCGACGGATCAATGACATAAAATACTTGTTTTGCATGTGTCTCCAAGATAAATGGTTCCTCATTGTGATTAAATCTTTTCAAATCAACCAGTTTAAACCCATATTCATCATGTTTCACGCCACTATTACTATCAACCCAATTGCACTTAAAAATAGTGACTCGAAATTTAATATAATCAATTTACCATATGTCTTCAATAACTCCAAAATATGATGTTGATGCAGAAATTGGGTTTTTATCTTTGGCACTCGAAAAATGCACTGCTTCAGCGAATACCATCACACCACTATTCTGAACGGTACTCTTGTCATCCAGGTTTTTTGTGTAAAATGTGTAGCCATTGATATCAAAACCAGACCAAGTGATCACATTAAAAGATGGTCCCCCTGATAACCACTTCATTGTTTCTGATACAGATATATCTGAGGTGACTTTCTCTTTAAACCATGAAACAAATGTCTTCTTATGCTCAATCATCAACCACTTTTCATTTCTTTTCTGATATCGTAACTTTAATTCAGCAATATGTGAGGATATATATGGTTGAACCTCATCTGTGTTGTTCAAAATGTATAAATGTGCTTGCATCACTTCATCACGTGGAATGAACTTTACCTTTAAGCCTCGAACCCCTCTACCTTATCTGTCAACTGTCATATGTCGAGATAGAGGGAGACCAATATGCTCCACCTCATTCAAATAATCAGTACAGAACTCAATCACCTCTTCTGATACATATTTTTGAACAATAGAGGCCTCTGGTCGATAAGGATTTTTAACATATCCTTTCAAAATTTTCATATATCTTTCAAAAGGATACATCCATCTTAAATAAACAGGCCCACACATTCTTATCTCACGCACCAAATGAACCAATAGATGAACCATTATATCAAAAAATGTGGGTGGGAAATACATTTCTAGTTGACAAAGAATAAGAGTTGATTCATTCTCCAACAAATCTAACAAATTTGGATCAACGACTTTGCTACAAATGGATTTAAAGAAATTACATAACCTGATGATTGTCTTCCTGACAGCTTTCGGTAATATACCACGCACTGCTACTGGTAGAATTTGTTGCATTAACACATGACAATCATGTGATTTCATACCTATTAATTTACAATCCTTCAATGACACAAAATTATTCACATTTGAAGAAAAACCGCTGGGTACTTTAATACCATGAAGACACTGACAAAAATTCATCTTTTCAATCTTGCTTAATGTGTGACAAGCCGGAGGTAAATATGTTCTTTTTCCTTTCACAGCGGGAGCTAACTCCAAACGTATTCGCATTAATATCAAGTCCAATCTAGCATGTAATCCATCTTTTGTCTTTCCTTTTATGTCTAACAAATTTCCAATCAAACTATCACATATTTTTTTCTCAACATGCATAACATCAATGTTATGTTTTATCTCTAAAAATCTCCAATAAGGTAGTTCGAAAAAAATAGACTGCTTCTTCCAGATATGTTTTTGTAAACCAGAACTTTTTCTCTTTCCAAATGTTGAATCAATATCTTTCACTCTGTCATAATATTCTTCAGCTGACAATGGTTGAGGGGGGAGGTTGTATTCTTGTAAACCGTTAAATTCTTTTCTCAATCTACGATAAGGATGATCAATTCGCAAAAATCTTTGATGTCCCATGTACACTGTCTTTCTTCCATTCTGCAATTGATAATATGAAGTTTGTTCTTCACAAATTGGACATGCTTTATGTCCCTTAACACTATATCCAGATAAGTTTCCATACGTAGGAAAGTCGTTTATAGTGAACATTATCATAGCACGCAAAAGAAAATACTATTTCTTGTATGCATCGAAAACTGTAACACCTTTCTCCCATAGCAGTTTTAAATCCTCAATCAATGGTGTAAGATACACATCAATATCATTTCCTGGTTGTTTTGGTCCAGAAATCATCAAGCTCATCATAACATATTTTTTCTTCATACATAGATGTGGGGACAAGTTGTAAAGTACCAGCAAAATAGGCCATGAACTATGTTGGCTACTGAGGCTCCGATATGGATTCATTCCATCAGTACACAATCCCATTCTGAGATTTCTAACTTCACTTCCAAAATCATGAAATTTTTTATCAAAACTCTTCCACTGTGGTGAATCGGCAGGGTGACGTAAGTTACCATCAGAAATGCGCTCATCTGAATGCCATCTTAACCTTTTTGCATCATTTGAATTTGCAAATAGACGCTTCAAACGAGGAATAATTGGAAGGTACCAAAATGCTTTAGATGGAGTTTTGATTTTGGTACCTAAAAATAAATCAGAATTGAATTATCAGAATTGTTTGAAAAAAATATTGGATGATATCATTGGAAAGTAAAAAAATTGATTTTTCATAACGTTACATGACATCACCTGAAAATGAATCTGAGTTGACTTTCTCATCCATCTTATAGCGCGATGTTCCACATGTAGGACAACTTGATAAATGTTCATTTTCTTTCCTATACAGTACACAATCATTGGGGCAAGCATGTATCTTTTTATACCCCAATCCCATTGGGCATAATATTTTCTTCGCCTCATAATTGGAATCTGGAAGCCCATTGCCTTCTGGAAGAAGCTCTTTTAAAAGCTCAAGTAAACTGGAGAAACTTTTATCACCCCACCCATTTTTTGCTTTTAAGTTAACTAATCTCAAAACTGCTGATAACACTGTATATTTACTGCAACCTGGGAATAATGGTTTCTCAGAATCTCCAAACAATCGTTCAACAGTTGGTGTTTTTTCGATGGTTTCAACACCTAAATCATGAATTAATTCTTCAATACGATCCTCTGCCTCATTATGAATATCGTCATCAACATTGGATGTTGAATTTTCAGTTCTTTCACCATGCAAGATCCAACGTGTATAATTAAGGCTAAAACCATAACAAATGAGATGATCTTTGATTTCTCTGAAGTTTAACTTTCTCATATTTACACACTTCACACATGGACATAAAATCAAATCAATATTTTGATTATGCCGTTTAGAAAATTCCAAAAAATTGTCAACTCCTCTTTCATATTCACTAGTAGTTCTTCGTAGATAAATCCAATTATGATCCATCAATACCTGATATCACAATATAATTGATGAATATATTAAAACATAAAAACATTTAAATATCTATCAGATAAATTGTAAACAAAAACATATTCCATAAAAACTATTGATAATCAGATAAAAGACATCAGATATGAAACACGTTTACAAATACAGTAAACAGTTAATTTTAATATTATATACATGTGTGTTATATTGAAATACAAGGACAAAATGGTTAAATCAAAGGTTTCATTTTTTGAAAATAAAGTTTCATGATATAAATATTATATGAATGACATACAAGATAATATGATTTCTCACTATGACTACTATTGATCACACTATATTTATTTTTTTATTCATTTGATGTAACATGAATGAATCATGGAAAAATTAATGTGAAAAATAGTGCAATAACTATCCTTATTTAAGACAATGTGTATTAAGAGACATGATACAATTTTTGGTGACTATGATAACTCAACTCCCTCAATCCATGAGTTTTATAATAGGGAACTATGAACATATAAATTCATTATGGAGGGATAAAAATTCCATTGCATATTGTAGGTGACAACTTACACCCCCATCCATGGGTCTATTGCAGCAAAACATGTCAAGGAATGGATCAACATGAAGAGAAATATATTATCCATCCATGAAAGATTAGATCATGAAAATGTTTTATTTGCAGCCTATGACTTAGAGGGGGAAGTAAATCATTTCATGACTATTATTTAGAGGGAGAGAAAGATGAATAAATATAATCAATGGAATGAGATTAGTTTAAGAGGACATTTATTAAAAATGCATGAATCTAACCCCACATATGAAAGTGGAAAGGTATTTTTGAACATTAATAGAGGGATAATGATTATATTATTATCTACGAAGAAGTAATTACAATACATTATGATTCTAGTCGTATTATGGACATTGCAAGAAAAATTATTTATTATATAATGGCATGAAAATAATTATTCAAATTTTTTTAACATAAAAGATAGTGGTAATTATTCATGTCTTAGTTAAATGATGAGAACCAAAAAGAATTGAGGAATCTGGCATGGTAAATCTCTAGAAGGAATGAAATAACAACAAACTACATGAAAAAATGTGAGTGAATTCATTTAACACAATAAAATTATTTTTTTGAAGAAGAATTTATTAAAATGGAAATGGAATTAAAAATATAGTACTTCATAATGTAATGAAAGATCATTTTAAACAGGAATAATGATAATACAAACAAAAAATTTGAAGTTCAACCCGAATGGAGATGTTAAATCCAAACTGCGACCGGTATAATTACTTCTAAAAACAAACAATATCAAATCTACACCAACAATGATAATACAAACAAAAAATAATGATAAATTACAACTAAAATCTAACCAATAATCAAAATCACGCAAAATAGGGTTATTGATAAAGAAATAAACAATGGGATATGAAACAAGAGAATGGGATATAAAACCTTTGTTGTACCTTGCATACTAGTTCTCTATAAGGAGAAATAAAACCTTGATATTCTACTCAAAGAATTTCTCTTCTTATTTCTATGACTCTAGATGTACCAAAATGTGTGACTTCTAATTTCTTCTAGATACAATTTTCTACTTCACGAGATGACATTTGACTATATATTCCTGGCCATGGAACAAAATAAAGTAATTCTTACCTTGCAATTCATTTGATATTATTGTTTCCCTTGATTGGTGAAGGTACTAACTTCCTTTTTTGGGATTTTATAACCTCCTGTAAGCATGATAATGTTTTTCGCTCAAGTATTTATAAAAAATTTCTTCATTCGATATCTCTAGAACACATAATAATTCCCATAAAATATAGGTGGTATATCAAGATTTATATTTTCAATTGATCCAATACTCATTCCTTCCATATTATAAAACAATACCTTTATTCTATACAAATTAGTTTAATAAGTAGTTATAATCAAAATATTTATAAAAGAAATACAATTGTATTTCCAAAAGAAATAAAGAATGTAATACAAAATAGAGGAAACCACCTCTGATACCAATTGTTGGATCGTAATATAGATGTATATGTATATTGGATGACACAATACAAGAGGGGGGGATTGTAGGTTTAAAAACTTTGTCTATAAATACATAAGAACGGATATAGTTTAAGAGATATTAAAGTAATACAATTTACAAAAAATATAATTGATCATAAAAGACTTGGATCTGATGGATTGGATGTGAGTAATACTAAAAGTAATGTAAAAAAATTGTATTTAAAATGAATAAAATTATCATGGTAATACAAATGTAAATGATTCTACCATACAATGTATAAAATCAACTAATACAATATGTAATGAAATAATTGAAATTGAAACAATTAGAATTAAAATGAATATGAAATGAAATAGGATTCAATACCATCCCCCTTATAATACAAATAGCTGTAGAGATGTAAATGAATTACCATTATTTTATCACCAAGAGCAGGGTATCCTTTCACCAAGAATAAATGCATGTATCACCACCACCATGGAAAACCCTCGATATGAAGATCAGTATGACAATATTCCTATCCCTAGAAGCCCTCAATTAAAAAAGTAAATGACACCTCTGTCCCTTAAGCAACTGAAGGACCTCGATTCAATGATCGGAAATGCGCCTTCCTATCCCAGAATCCCTCGATCATTATCACAATGATTGGTCACACAATGAATAAATAAAGATCCTATAGAAATACAAGAACAAGGAACAATCTGTTCAATTCTGTTATCATCAAGGCTTTCACATGATGCAGGAGTTAAGTCACAACATTGGTATCTAGATCTTAATAGAAGAAAAAGATGTGCATTCTGGTTTGAATAACCTCATATTTATAGGCTTCAGGTTTCAACGATCATATTTTCTCCTATGGTCATATTTATCTGAAAACTCAGAGGGACCTGGACACAAGGCATTAAAATGTCAAAACAAAATAGAATACACGAAATCATTTTGATTGGTAAATAACCCACTCAATGAAATCATTTTTTTAGAAAGTAGTATGTAAAAAAGTATAAAACAATGAGTATGAGATACATGAAATCAGTATTAAATTTTTGATAAGAATGCAATGTGTTTCATAAGTGAAATATGTAACTTGTTTTCTAGGATTATCATGATAACAATGCATATTGATTATAAATTATAACCCGGTTATGACTCTTTACATGGTTGCGATGAACACTATTTAATCTGGTTATGATGATTGGATACAAATAATAATAAGAGTATGATGCATAACCTGGTGATGATGCATAACCTGGTTACAATATCATTATTAGGATACAAAAGTATGAATCAGTACTTAATGAGGTTATGATGTAAAAATACGATGTGGTACTTAACATGGATACGATGCATGATACATGAGATTGTGATATAATAATTATCTTTATTTTGATACATGATTACGATGCATTACTTATCCTGGATACAATTTTAGATTATAATGCAGTACTTAGTCAGGTTACAATTCCTGATTATGATGTAATGCATAATCTGGTTACAATTCTAAAACAGCATATAAAACAATGTGTATGTACATAAAATATTACTTTTATAATGATACATCAATCATGAAAATAAATGTGAGTGGTTATGATTTTTTAAACAACATTCTTTATAAACAATATATGTTATTACGATATGTGTGATTTGTGATTTCCCAAAAAAATGATTGAAGGAAAAGTTAAAACAGGTTTGGAATAAACACCTATTTAATATATTTCCTTATTATTTATTATATATACTTTATAATAATTCTTGAATAGTTAACATGGAGAATAAATCCCATCGCATTGAAGAGAAGGTATGTCGTACGTACACACAAGCGGCGATATCGTTCCCATAGTTGTTGAACGGTATTAAAGTGGATGGTGTATAATATCCCAAAAATTTATCATGTAATAATAATCATATATAGTTATTATTTACACCATTATACCAATACATGTGAGGTGGAGGTGAAAAATCGATTACACCATAGTGTGGAGATGGTATGCCGTACGTACACACCCGCAGTTATTTTGTTTTTTGTAGGGTGGATTGAAGGTGAAATAGGGTTGTTACATAATTATAATAACATATCAATATATGAGTGATAATTATGTTATTACTTTATAATGATACAAAAATAGAAGAAAAAGTAGAAGAAAAAATAAAATTGAAAGAATCAGTAGAAGAGATTACCTCTTCCTTGACATGCCTCCTTTAAATTTCATATTAGGGCACAAGAGTTGGTCTTTTGAGAAGACCAGAACCTCTAAAATGTGACTAGGTAAGTTTATAAGAGATATGGGAAGGGTTTGGATGAGATTTAAGGCTTCAAATGGAGTGAAGAAGTGATGGAGGAGGTTCCCTTTTATAAGAGTGGACAGGGACACTTTAAGAAACTCTAAAAAATATTAATTTATAATAAAATAAAACCCCACCCAAGAAACACCAAAGTGCCAAAAATTCAATTATTAGATTAGATAGGGTTATAATTGCATTGTAAAATAAATTTTGGACAACTTAGATTGTCAATTTAAAACTTATCTCTTTAATTGACACTTAGTTATTCTATTAATTTTTAATTTTGGTAATAACAATCTAAATATTTAATAGTAATTAATATTTACTTATTTAGTGTTAATTGAAAATAAATAGATAATTTATGATATTTTGGATCGTATAATTATCACGTTGTAATTTTTAAATATTTTTATTATTTTAAATAATTTAATAAAATGTTATGTTTATAAAATGTCAGTAGTGTCAATTTTGACACTATTCATTTTTTAGACTTTAAATAAAATCCACAAGAAAGATAAATTCAAACCAAATTATTTAATACACTCTTAACATTTCAATGTAACATATAAAATTCATGGATCTCTTTAATTATTTCATATGTTATTTCTTTTAATATTTTTAGTACTATTTATTTGATATTTCTATTAATAAAATAAATTTACATCATTATTGTGTCATTAGAAATGATAATTAGTTAATTTATAAAAAAATATAAATAAATTCACATGATATATAAAATTTAATTATATTTATAGTGATTATTTACTTTTGATGATTTACGAACTTTGTCAGTAAATTAAAATTATTAAACTTATAAGATATAAGAGAGTAACATGTTGTCAATTTTTTTAGTTTTAATAACAATTACATCATTTTCATGAAAAAAGTGCAAGAAATAAATCTATTTCGACCATTAGGTGGTATTGGTAGACTTTTTTTCATCCAATGGCAGGTGTTAGGGTAATTTTATAATATTATTTTACCTTTAATTACCAGATTTTCCTTTAACAATTGTAATAAAAATAATTACCAAAGTTACTATTCATTATGTCCAAAAAAAACTCTTATTTAATAAATTTGAACCTTATAATTCCAAATATAGAATCAATTTTTCCAAATTCAAAACATTTAATTTTTATATATTAATATAAAATTAATCCAGTTATTCAGAAAATGGGTTTTAAAAGTTAAAAAATTGCACAAGATTGAAATGTTTTTACCTATGAATTCAATGTAAAATTAATGCTAATGATCTACATTATATTAAATGGTAATGATATATTATATTTATACTTTAAAAAATTCAAAATTTTAATTTAACCATATAAATGATCTCGATGAAAAAAGTTGTTTTTAATTTAAATTTAGCGTATTTTTACTATTTATCAAAATATGAAAATTATCAAAAAAAATCAAAAATTTATCCATAGTAAATTTTAATATACTGATTAAAAATAAGATGTCTATTTTGTAAAATTTTACTTATAAACATGTCAAACACTAGATTTAAAATAGGTGTGCCATCAAAAGGCGGGGAAACTACAGTTTTGGAAAAATACTTATTTTATCTGAAAAAATGAACTTGTTCTTATATCATGTATAGAAAATACATAAGATCAATTTTAATGTTATATAAAATTAAAAATTTGGTTAATAATACACATAAATTCTAGTTTATATCCCATTAAATAATAATATTTTAATTATATATCATTGTTTAGTGAAACTCGGTATTGAGTACAACCCAAACATTCGAGGAAGGTCTCTCTTGCGTGTAACACAAGAAAAGTCAAATTTTCATGTAGGAAAATATTCCTTTGGTGTATTTATAAAATAATCCAAACATATTTCTATTATTCATTGAAGAAAATCTATACACAATGATGCATAAAATAAATTCTATCAAATGAACTTGAAATCATGTCTAACAAAAGCCAATAATATTTTTGTGTATACTTCAAGATAATATGGTGTTTTTATAGCACAATATAATCATGGTGTTGTGTAAAACACAAGAAATTGATGAAATTAAAAATAATCCATCCCATAAATTCTTAGGGTTTTACATTCTACCCCCTTTAAAATGAATTTCCCCCATCAAATTCGTTGGGGGTTATAAATGATTTTCTACATGAATGTTTCTTTCATGGAGACCCAAGTCGTAAAAAGGAATACTAAAACAAAATTTTAAAAAGTAAAGGTAGAAACATAATGGTTACCCATTGTAACTCTCCATTGGGTTTACACATAGGATAACATTGGTGGATAGTGAATACATGGATATGGAAGAGAAATATAACCATCATGTTCTAATGGATAGTGATAGAGAATAAGGTTTGTAGAAACATAAATACCATAAACCCATAAATATACAATGATTTAAGAGGCCATCTGATTCATCTGATAAGAAGGAACGTGGATAAATTTTTTGGTTTTTCAGATCCTTTTCTGAAAGTTGAAGAATTTTGTATTCCAATAAATACTTACTTGATTTTGGTAAAATATCATCGTTGTTCGTGTCTTGAACAATTTTCACTTCATCTCTCAAAGAAATTAGGTTTAATTTTTCATTCATGAAGTGTTAGATGATCATGCGATAGAATGATAGTTCATTCCATCCATCTCCACAAAAAGGTTTGAACATGTTATCAAATATGCATAAGTCCACCTATAGTGAGATAATAAATTAATTTAACAATCATAAAATGAAAAGTTATTTATACTATCCATAAATGGATAACATTAAAATCCTTTCATAAACTAAAAATAAAAAACTTTTGAAGGAAGTGAAATCAATCAACATAACATTTGTCTCCCATATCTCATTTGGCAGTTCTTGGTTGTCACATTCCAAACATGTGAATACCTTATTCGTGTAGTCTATTGAAACATAATAATAACATGATTTACCATAGAACCATAGTGACAACATAAATTCTATCAAAATTAACTCTTTCCACACACAAAATATAATACAAATTAAATATACACAAACCATGATATCACTTTTTCATTTATCAGTCATGCGATCATTAATACTATCAAACATCTTATTTTCTTCTTATCCCATAATTATGTGCATATCATCTACTTTCCAAAAACATTTATATTAGTCTTCATGGTTACTAGTATCTTATACATATGGAAAACCAAAATGAACCAATATAAAGATATTACAATATTCCATAATACTATATTAGAGATTCAATAACACTATTTTGGAATCCCATTACATTAATACTTAATCATTCCACCACTTCATTAGCATACACAACATCACCAATAGTGATCCCATGTGATTTGACTTTATATTTGGGAATAAAAGGTTGTTGGCGTCGATAATCATCCATAAACCTTGGATTAGGGAATTGGTTAGTTTAATGCCACATTCCCGTGATCATTTAACCCTCATTTGTTGGAGGTTCACTCTTTGGACCTTTCTGTTTATTCACATTAATTCGGTAGTAAAATTATTGATGACCTTCTATCTCATACTAAAAACATTTATTAGTCCCCTTAAGAAAATTTCCCATATGTGTCCTCCCCACATTGAGCATAAATAAAATCTAATATTGTTTTCTACATAATTTTTATATTTTTCTTTGAATTCTATCCTTACTCTAATCATAAAAATTAGATAGATGAGAAACTTAAATCTCTTTTTTGGTAAGAAGAATATAAGGACGGTACATACTACAAAATAATTCCTTGAACTCATCCCAATCCATGGAGTTAATTTTATCTTATTGCCTCATATTCTTGATAATGTTTCACTACAAATTCGCTTTACCTTATAAACAGTAAGTTCCCATATTATCCTTTTAATGTTCAGAACAATAGAGATTGAAAAATATATTTTCAACGGTAAAAATCCATTTCTATGTAACTAGTATATCATTCATTCCACTAAAATAAGGTGGATGTATCCTTAAGAATGATTCAAGAGAACGTTGTTCCCAACTTTGGTCATTTGAGAGCCTGTCATATTTTTTGGTACTAGAAACAATATTCTTTATTTGAGATCCCATAAAATTTGGTTTTTGAGGATGAAAATCATTTTATTTCCCATTGTATCCATCAAAGTTCCTTCATTTTCCAGCCATTTTCTAAAACCCAAATTTAATAGTGTGAGTGGAAAACATAATACTAGAAAACAACATAATCAGGGGGGTACTTTAAATATCTTACATCTATGGTCTAATCCTAGGTTATTCATGAAAATTATAATATCTATAGAACTATAACCTATAGTTATACTTAACCTTGGGGACATCCATAGACATACCTTAGAAATATCTATAGGGATCTCACAGAAGTTTTCACATCCCAGTTCCCAATGGTTAACTAAACCTTCACACTGATACCAAATGTACAGATTCAATCTTGTAGTACATGGACATTAAATTTATTTTTTTGTAATACTTAATACATGAAACAAATAGAGGCCCAAGGACCATGTTAGTTTAGTTCCTTGGAAAACTATGAACATTATCTTCAAATCATTGTGAATGATCTTAAACATCTCCCATAAATATATTCACCTTTTTTACTACCTAAAACCATTATTTATATCCTTGGGAAATGAAATCAATGAAAGGGTGATCTTTAATTCTCATTAATGGTAAAATGGAGAATATAAAACAAATAATAAACATTTGAACTTAAAAAAATTCACATAATATTTAGATATCAAAATCTTGAGTCATGAAATAAATATTGGTAGTGTGTAAGGGATGGATCATAAAGGAACATTAACCATTATAGAATAGAATTGGCATAAAATATGTAATTCTAGAAAACTAGTAATCATATAATATTATTTTCATAGTAGCCAGTGCATTGCTGAAAAGACCATCATAGTGGATGAAGTATATTATTAAACAGAGTTTACTTGACGTTCCATCCATGTATGTCTTATGAGATATAAATATTTACCCAATGCGTTGTAAGGAGATACAGGTCCCAACCATCTCATAATGAAATAATTCTTACATGTTCCAAAAAAATATAAATCATGCCGCATAACATAACCAATGAAATAAAATAAGATTCTTAAATTTCTTTCCATCATAACATAATCATTATAAGATAAATGTAGTTAATAAAAATAATTCAATAATAAAAATAATCAAATCGAAGTAATAATTGGGATAGAAACATAAAAATTTGTCATCTTATATGGACAATAATTTTGAAAAAACACTTGAACATAATTCCTAAGGAAAATATCCTTTCTTCTTTGAAAAAGTTTTATTTTTCTCAAAATGCCATGAAAATTTAAAAGAAAATAATTTAGTTGAAAATAAACATGATATATTGTAGGGTAATAATCATGTAAATAAGGAGTTAAAGAGACTTTAAAACCCCTTCCTACCATATAAGATAAAAAAACATTCTCCTCTTACTTTTATCAAAAAAGTGAAAAACTACCTCGTATGGTAGAAAAAAGAAAGATTATGTCCATACCATGTTGTAAAAGTCAAAAATAAGTAAAAATGAAATTATACATACATATAAGAATAGTAAACATTTTATGATTTTTTTTCAAAAACATATGCATGGATGATAAATATAACCCCATAAAATACTCATGTATAAACAATCTCAAATAAAAATGAGATTGAAAAATTATCCCTTGCCTTAGGTCCGATTTCATCCGTATGTGTGTGAAACTCCAATATAGTGTGTTTAAACATATTATTAACATGTAATATAATAATAATAATATTTATTATATCATATATGATTCACTTACGACATTATATTACCTGTTTGTTTTCCAATTTCATGTTAATCCAATGTTTTGGGTAACAATCTTTTCACTCATCGTACATGTTGGGACTTGTTATTGTTTATATGAATACATAGATAATGATTTACTTACTTCTTAAATGTAAAATATTATTTATATATATCTTTAATATTCATTATATATATATAATATAGATAAATGAAATGAAATACACTGTTCATGAAGACAGTAGGTTGTACGTACGCATAAACGTTGTTTTTGTTTCTTTATTGAATTGAATGGAAGTATATAAATGGAATATATATATATATACATAAATAAAATATAATTATTATTTCATATATTTCATGAATATTTATTATATATAGTATATAATAATTCTTGAATGGTTAACACGTAGAATAAATCTCATCACGTCGGGGAGACAGTAAGCCGTACATATGCACGGCCGACGATATCATTCCCATAGTTGTTGAATGGTATTGAAGTGGATTGGGTATAATATCTCATAATTAGTATCATATTATAATAAAAATATATAGGTATTATTTCCACCATTATAACCATCTATGTAAGGTGGTGGTGAAAAACAGATTACACCAGGACGTGGAGACGGTAAGCCGTACATACACACATGCAGTGATTTCATTTTTCATAGGATGGATTGAAGGTGAAATAGGTTTGATTAATATTTATAATAAAATATCTGTATTTGAGTGATACTGATGTTATTACATTATAATTAAAAAACTAAAGAAGAGTAATTAGAAGATGAAATAAATTTGAAAGAATTGGTAGAAGAGATTATCTCTTTCTTGACATGCCTCCATTAAATTTCCTCATAGGGCACTAGAGTTGGTCCTTGGATAAGACCATAATATCTAAAATATAACTAGGAAAGATAAGAATATAAATTTTCATGGTTTGGATTATCTTTACATCTTAAAATGGAGTTAATATGAGAGGGAGTAGGTGTCTTTTTATAAGAGTGGAGAGGGGTATATCAGGAAGCTCAAAAAAAATATTAATTTATAATAAAATAAAAACGGACCAAAAAACCTCCAAAGTGTCCCAAATTAGAAGATGATATGTGATAGTGTTGTAATATTATTAAACATTAAATTTTGGACAAATTATGTTTTCAATTTAAACATTAAATTTTTAATTGACACTTAGGTATTCTATTAATTTTAAATTTTGGTAATAACATTATTAATATTTAATGGTAATGAATATTTATTTACGTGGTGTTAATTGACCATAAATTGATTCATTATGATATTTTAGACCTTATAATTATTATTTTTTAATTTTTAAATACTTTTATGAAATTTAAATAAAATAATAATATGTTATGTTTATAAAATGTCAATAGTGTCAATTTTGACACTATTCATTTATTAGAGTTTGAATAAAATACTCACAAAAGATAAATTCAAACCAAAATATTTAATAAACTCCTAACATGTCATAGTAACCTATAAAATTTGTTGTAAAATGTTAATTTGTTCATATTATATTTCTTTTAATATTTTAAACTATTTATTTGATATTTCTAATTATAAAATAATATTTACATCACTATTGTGATGTCATTAATTAAAATTAATTAATCACTAAAAATTTTAAATAAATTCAAATGATATATTAAATTTATTTATAATTATATTTAATATTTAATTTTGAAGTTTTATTTAGTTTATCAACAAATTAAATTTATTACACTTATAAGATATAAGAGAGTGAAATGTTGTCACTTTCTTTTGTTTTAGAAATAATTACATCATATTCATGGAACAAAGTCCCTAAAATGAAACTATTAAAACTATTAGGTTATATGGGTTGACTTTTATTCATCAAATTGTATTTTGGTAGGTTTAGTATAATTTTATAATAATATATTTACCCTTAACTACATGATTTACCTTTAACTATGGTAATAAAAATAATTATCAAAGTTACTATTCATAATGTCCAAAAATAAAAAACACCCATTTACTTGATTTGAACATTTTGATTCCAAATAAATAATCCAATTTTACAAATTCAAAACATAGAAGTTTTAGTAATTAATTTAAAATTAATCCTATTGTTGAGAAAATGTGTTTTAAAAGATAAAACATTAAAAAACATTGAAATGTTTTCACCTACGAATTCAATGTAAAACTAATGCTAATGACATAAATTATATTAAATTGTAAAAATATGTTGTATTTATAATTTTAAAACATTATATATTACAATTTATCCATATAAATAATCTTGATGAAAAAATTGTTTTTAATTAAAATTTTGCATATTTTTACTATTCATCAAAATATAAAAATTGCTAGAAAAAATATAAAAATTTTATCCAAAGTAAATTTTTATATCCTGGTTGAAAATAAGATGTTTATTTTGTAAAATTGAACTTATAAACATGTAAATAACTAGATTTGATATTTGTGCACCCTCAAAAGTTGACAAAACTACATTTTTTGAAAACTACTTATTTTATCGGGAAAAAACAACTTATTTTTATATCATGTCTAGAAAATACATAAGATGGATGTTAATGTTATATAAAATTAAAAATGTGGTTAATAATATTCATAAAATCTAGTTTATATCCCATTTAATAATAATATTTTAATAATATATCGTTGTTTAGTGAAACTCAGTATTGCGTTCAACACAAGCTATCAAGGTCGCTCTTGCCAGTAAATCATGCCATGTAAATGTTGCATGTAGTGAAATATTCATTTTGTGTTTCATGTAATATAATAAAAAAATATTTCTTTTATATATTGAACATTAACTATACTCAATATTTCATTAAATAAATTATATCAAATGAACTTGAAATCGTGTGTAACAGAAGCCAAGAATAAGGTCGCATATACTAAAATCTAATACAGTGTTGTGTATAAAAAAAGGTAATATTGGTTTTGAGTACAAAATAAGACATCGAAGAAATTAATAATAATCCATCTCACATATTCTTGGGGTAATACAACAAAAGTATTTATTCAATTAATAGAAAAAAATAAAATAAATGATTTAAAAAAATATTAAATGTAATAAAACATGGCTGAATTATTGTGCTACAATAATATTTTATATTAAATTAACATATTATTGAAGTTTTAAAATTTTATATTTCATTTCCATCTTGTCTTGATGTCCTTAAATAAAATTAAATTAATAGTGTCAGAAATGAGATTAATTGTATTTTATGAAAAATAATATTTAATTTAATTATTTTATGTTCATTAAAATAAAATGTTTGGAAAAGTAAATTGGATATTTATTAATATATCAACCATGGTTTATTTTTGGTTCAATTTTCCTTTTATGGTAACATTTTTTACCCTTCAAGCGTAAAAACCTTGATATTGTGGTAATAGTGAAAAGTGTTAACATGGGTTATAACTAATAGATAATGGTTAAGAAACCACTAAACTTGTATAAATAAAATTTTATGATATTATTTATAATAAAAAATATATTACTATAAAAATTTATCAATTTTAATCCACCTAAAACTATAAATTAATTTATATAAATTTAATACTTTATGAAATTCCAAGGGTTCCCCTCCGCACATATAAATAGGTACCACTTATCTATTTTTATTGCACCAATTTGAGATACCTTGCTTAAACAAACCAATACCTAATATACTATAATATTAACTAGATATAATTTAGAAGTTTTTGTCTTCTTAAAAGGAAATTCCCATGGTTCTTAAAAAGATATCTAAATGAGGTCGGCTGAATAAGAGGTAATCGTCCCACCTGATCTCTTTCAATTTATTTCTTCTTATAACTAATATAAACCTATAATATTTATTATAAAATAGTAACTTAATAATAAAAAATATACTCACATTTTATTATTATTATGGGAAAACCTTATTAACATTATATTCCATGAAATGGTATGTGACATTATCGCTCGTGCGTACGTGTGGACTACCTCTTCCACATAGAGAAAAAATTTAGTTTACATCACCACAATTCATGAATTATTAATTTGATGGGTTTAATGTTTATATATTATATTTATGACATAATAATTTTTATTTAATTATAATATCATATCTACCTTCTTACTTTCTCATCAATGGGAAAATGAAAATGTTGCTCGTGCGTACGTGTGGACTACCATCTTTACAAAGTGATGTGATTCCTTTTTTGTTTCTGATTTACATAGACATTAATAAAGATATAGTTAATGAATATATGATATATATTATATGATAATAACTCTATAAATATAAATTTATATTTTCCTTTCTATTTTTCTATCCATTGAAAATTGAAAACATCGTTCATGCGTACGTACGACCTACCATCTCCATTAGTGGGGTAATTCATTTTTATGTCTCTAACTTATATGATTCACTATATATATATATATAATTAATATATATATGATATTAATTTCATGATTAAAATTATTGATATTTTGTAAAAACTATCAATGTACATGGACTAGAACTACCAAATTGAAGTTCTTCGGAAAAATGAAATGGTTAATACCAAAAAAAACGATTTTAATACGAAGGTTTTTAAATATGGGAGACAAAAAATGCTATAATTAGACCATATATGATATTTTAAGTATGAAAATGAATATTTTATAGAAGTATAATAATTCTAAATTTATTATAAAGGATGATAAAATCACTAATGGAGAAAGTCAAACATGAGGTTAGAAATTTATTTCATAATCCCATATTATTTCATCATTGTTTATGTATTAATTTCCATAAAATTAAATTAATAATATCTGATAAAACCATTTAATTGTATTTTAATCTTGTTATTCATGTAATTTTCATGTAATATTATTATTTTCCCCTCATGGGTATGTAAAAAGGTCGATAATGTTTTTATAAGACAAACAAAATTTATTTATTATTTAGTCTAAAAAATGTTTATTTCAAGTCCATGTTTTCAAAAAATATTCCAAATAATGTTTTTAATATTCCAATATGATATTTTAATGTCATTTTTACCCATTTTTTACTTTTTTTATTTTTTATAATTAATCTTCTTTTCATTTTCTAAGCGAGGTTCTTTTGAATTTTTATTAAAAATATTTTTTTACTATACACACCACGAAAAAACTTTCCAACCATCATGAATACTAAATACTTTGACTCTTCATTTATATGTTTCCAAATTTATTTTCAAGGAATATTTTTTCTTTTATATATGGGAAATTTTTAGATTTTAATATCTGATTTCTATGTGAAAATAGTATTTTCTTTAAAAAATTTCCTATGATATTTTATAGGTATTTTCAACTATGAGAACACATAAGGATGTTAATTTGGATATAATCCAATGATAAAATATTTAATATTTATCTATATTATTTATGATGATTTTGTATTGATTTTCCCAATTATTTCTTCAATACCAATAATTTTTTAATTATAATTTATTTTTAGAATGAATTGTATTGAACATTTAAAATATAAGGAATTTAAAATACGTGAATGTTATGGGTGAACACCAGTTAGAGATAACCCCTTGATGAATCAATGTGTGTTAAGAGAAAAAATAGTTTTCATTCCATATTATAAGGGTATTCGGTTTACAATTACCCATTTATAAAGAATGATTTCAGGGATGAGAGGTTGTGATAATAATATTCATGATATTTTAATTGAGAGGCCTTACTCCTAAATATCCATAATTATACATTTCCTTTATTAGGAATTAAATATTATTAATATATATGTTTAATATGTTATTATTATTTAGGGATAATCATTGAACTCAAGTGTTGATTTAATTTAATGTTTTTTGATTATAAACTCTTCCATATTGATTATGAAATATTTACCCATGATAACTTCTTATACACATAACAGTCCTTGAGCATCTCATGTCACCAGTTATTTGTTTTCCATTACTCAGGATTTGAAGATGAATATTATGAATTATACCAGGTATTAAATAATGTTTCTTATTATATGTTTTTTACATTCCCATTGTAATATAGGAATCTTGTATTTATCTGGATCTCCAAGACTGATAAACTGACTGATCCTATATGGTGAGATTCCTTGTATCTTATAATAATGTAAAAATGTAAACACAAACTCTAGGTTACTAGAGTTGGTAGTTCTATATTCCTGCCCATGTTCTCAGGTAGTTGTGGGGGAGGATTACTCTCCCAATTTTTAAATAAATTAGCACAAGTCTCTATGGTATCTCACACATCACATGGAATACACAGTCTAATAATTCAGATCCTAACACTTTATTTTAAAAGTAGTAGTATAATAATCCCCTAGAAAGGCCACTATATTCTATCTATATCATGTACAATCTTCTATAGTCTCTATATAACATCTCACGCATTTATTATTAATTATATGGCTAAGACACTAATTAGTTTTTATGGGTGAATCATGGCCCTTAACACATTATTAATTTAATGAAATCCATTTGAAATCAATTATTTTAATAATTATGGTCCAACTCCCAGTAGTGGAGGGACCACATATCATATTCCACATAAAAAATACATATACATATGGAAATACATAGATACCTCCTACCCTATTCAAAGTAATTCCCTTTAATCAAAGTTTCACTACCACTGTATAATCCCATCCAAAGAACATAAATGATTGTATCAATATCCCAATAACCTATATAAACACATACCATTAAAATATATTAATGATAACAATTTATATTTAAATGCTTAATTTAGTTAATTGGACATCAAGACACCTTACTCATTAGGTCACCCCATCATAAAGAAACTATGACTAACCACCCATAGAAGGACCGTAGGAAGCTCTTGATACTATCTTAGTCAAGATACATATCATTCAACACTGATTCAATAACCAGTTTAATTAATTTTAATCCAAAACACTATAAAAATACATATGTAAACATATATTCTTCCAAATTTATGCATTCATATTCAAAAATTAACACATAACATCCATTATATATACAATGAAAAATTACCATCATTATAGATGATTCCAACATTATCCAATAAAATTTTACCTCAAAGTACTAGTAGGTGATAACCATAAATCATATATTAAAAAAGTAGGAGAAGAATGGAGGAATATTTGGATGATCATAAAATAACATATAATGAAAATATATCTAAAATCGCCTCAAACCATGGGGGAATATAGGATAAGAGGAGAAGGGTCATCAAAATTGGATGTGTGTGTGAGGATGGAATGAATGAGGGAAAGGGGTAAAAATATCAATGGTAAACTAATAATTTTTTTATTTTAATGAATCACTAAATTTACCAAAAAGTGTGCTTACCATGTGTCTCACACTATCTCGAGTCACACAATCACACATAGTTTTCCCATATAGTTTTTAACCAATTCTAAAAATTCTAATTCCATTTGAAAATTGAATTAGGGATTTTTTTAATATTTTTGAAATAATTTACAAGTCATGAACCATAAACCATGATAATTCTAACCTATAACTTATACTTTTATGGTTTTACCTAACCATGTGTTAACATTGTGATAAGGAAAATATCATTCAAAAATTCAAATATTCTACATGAAGTTCCTGATGCTCTTCTGAGCACCCAAGACACCTTCTATGCCTCTGACATTTCCAATCAAATCTCTTTTATATCCTCCAACTCTCAATATTAAAAAAATCATGATTCTAAAAAACCCTTGGTTTGGAAATAAAAAAATCAAATTCAATAACAAATTCATAACTCGGTAATACAAGGGTTAATACACATTTTAATGCTTGGAATGAAAATTTTGTTAAATAGGAACCCAAATAGATGCAGGTGTTCATCTTAATCTCCTTTGAGTTTCATTGAATGGTGTTCTATATATAGATTCTATATTTTTAATGGTCATTTTAGATTGACCAATATTCTAAGGATGATAAAAAAAATAAATCTATACTCTATATTCAATTCTTGTGGAATACTTCTCCCAATCATTAATGTAAACCTCCAATATCAATCTGATAAAACTAAACGTGGTACTCTATAAAGATTTACCACTTTATTTATATCCTGTCATGTTGATTAAGGGTTAAATCTATTGTAATACCAATAATATTTACTAACTTTATAATGAAATCAACTATATCCCAAATTGAATCACGGACTGTTTAAGTCTATGAATATCCTATGATAAAATTTATACTAATTTTTCCCATTACCATACATGCATGGGAAATTTTTTCATAATCACCATATAAATTTAATGTTTATCCATACCTTGATGTTACACAAAGTATTGAGATACATAATATTCAATATCTCTCTTCGTGATGTAGAAAAAAATAATTTTAGATATTTATACATATTTTTTCTCTCAAGATGGATCAAGAATGATGAGATATTTGAATTTCCCAATGGTTCAATCCTAAATTCTGTTTTTGATAGAACACATATTCAATTTGTAAATAATATAATTCCATCATTATCATGGATGAGCTCTATAATATTTCATACCTTATTTTGTATCTACATATCCGCATTTTCACCATCTTAATATTCACATGGATGGATTATTGAGTACTACTATGGTAAATATAGGATCTCACTATTTTATTAATGATTTAAAGGCGAATCCTTGAAAAATACATGAGCACCGTATCTTTGAAAATCAACCTAAAGGATAAAGAATCATGATCATTCATACTCAAAGTGTCATCCACATTATCAAATACAATAGATTTATTTTAAGGGATATACATACTAGAATCATGGGGTTTAACATTCTACCACCATTAAATATTTTTCCTTTAAAATTTTATTAATATTTGGAAAAAAATGAGGTGACATTTCCATCATTACATCCTTAGGTTTACACATTGCTTCCTCACACTTCATATTCCTCTATAGAAAATTACAATGATGAGTGGTTTGGTTTTAATGTAATTTATCCCTAGCATCCAATATTTCTACTAAATGTTCCCCAATAAGGACCCTACTCTAGTTGTAGAAAATTTGAGTTTTGTACATGGGATAATTATGGTATGTTCTTCCCCAAAAGTGATAAATGAAACACATCATGCCCTTGACAATGGTTAATTTTAAGTAAAAGATAAAGAACAATCATTCCCAAATTATCAAGGATTTCAAAATCTTTAGTCTATATGTGGCACAAATTTCCAATATTTTTAAAGATATAAGGATAAAATTGTTAGTGGTGGGAGGAATACTCAACTTGAACTTTGTTTTATTGAATTAATAATCAATCAAAACTTTTCAATAGATATTAATATCAAAAATATGTATATTAAGAATATTAAAAAATAATCTCTGAACCAATTGATAGGATCTTTTCACATTAAATTTTTAAATAATTTAATAATAATAAATATGACAATTAGGAGATTATTTATTCAAAAAATATATTGATTATTAAAACCCCATTTTTGGTTTCTATCATCATCATTCCAAGTGTATCTGAAGTAGAATCCATCTAGTGGAAATCCATGCATTCTGATTGATATCCAAATAACACTAATGGAATGATGGATACAAACACAGACTATCCAATCATCTTATATTATTCACCTTGATTGTATAATATTCCTCTGATTGGAGGATTGTATCTCTATATCTCTCTTTATCTCTCTATCTCTTTATTTGTCCCTCGTTATCTCATTCAAGATTAGGATGAGGTGGAACAATTCTTTCAATATTGAAAGAAACATTATTGTTTTTCTTCTCTTAGAGATAATTCTCTAAGGAAGATATTATTGTGTAAAATATAATGATTCTCCCCAAAATAATATAACCCTAGGAAATTATTTAACCATGTATTTATAAATCTAATTTAAATAATAAATAATTTCACATAGGCAATTAATTATTCTCATCATTCTTAGAGAAGTCGATATCCAATAACAATGATAAAAATATTATTATTTCCTGGACACTTTTATGTCTCAAAGATAAAATTATTATCATTACTTAATAAATAATTTAATATATATATTTAAACTATATTTATATATCACTCCATCTAGAATTGATAACTTGATCAATGTTTTCTTCTCAGTTTTTACCAAAACTCAAATAATAAATATTATTCATTCGATAAATTAATAAATTTTATATTCACAGTCTTTTTAATATATTTATTTTTAATATTCACACTAATAGTTAAATATTTATTTAATAATAAATATTATGTATTAACTTGTGAATAAAACAAGAGATAAATACATTTTCTATTTGATGATTTATATAAATAATTATTTATTTAAATATTCAAGTCACATATAAATTCATTGATTGAATATATGTTACGTGTAACCCTGGGAAAAAATTATTCCATAATCGTGAAAATTATATTTATTAAAAATCATAAATATAAATTGTTTTTAACAAATATAGATAGATTCAATATGTGTACTACCCTCTTTTGATCTTCCTTAATGACATAAGGTGGGATTTTCAGAAGTTGAATATAAGTGTCTTTCAATACATAAAGGTGCACATAGAGGAAGAATTTATTTGGGAAATGATGAAAACCACATAAAAAAGGTCACTATATAATATAAACCCTTTTCATTTCCTTCTCCTAATATATCTGGTTTCATATATGTCTCATCAACCTAGGTTCCTAATTTCTCTTTCTTTGATATTTTTAAATGAATCCTCCAATACACTAAAACTAGAGAATTTATTTTAATAGTTTAAGTAAAATTAAAGGGATAGGGATATAAAATTTCATAATGGGAAAGTAAAATTACATTATTGAATCAGTACTTAATATGATATCACTTACAATGCACCCACCAATCCCAAAATATTATTGGAAATATATAATCATAGTTTAATGAACTACATCAATGTAAGCGAGTCATTATTTTTATTAATAATAATATCAAGTCTAATGATTATAAAAAACACTCAAACATATGAATTATAATTACACATAAACATGTGGGAATCCTAATAGAAGTTCTTTCCTCAAAATATTTTATCTTATAGATTATTATGTGTAAAGTTCTTGAGAAGAAGTATATTATGATTATGAGTAATCAAACCTGATAGTAAAATATACTATATGTCCCATCATAGATTTATATCATTAATATAAGAGATAAGATCAAGAATATCTTTGTGTTACTTCTGGGTTCTCATCATTAAAATGAACTATTGTAAATTTTTTAGTATGAAAAATATTATAGGAAAGTATCACATCAAATCCAACATATTATATAATATAAAAAACACTTAAAGGCATCAAATCTAAAATATTTTAGAAAATCATAACTCTCTTCCATGGTGATTCTTTATGAAGTACCTTATCTCTGAATTAAAATTCAAAATCTCACTGATAATTATTATTGCTACTATTTTATTGACATTGGGATGTTTTAATGTGTCATTGGATGGTTTGAATAATCTTTGACTTATATTGAGAAAGTTTGGGAATCAGTATATTATGCTCAAAAACTAAATCCCATCATGTTATTATTCTAAACCATTTCCTATAGAAACCCTCATATGGTTCCATTTTGTAACATACATATCCCATTTCACTCTACAATAACAAGACCAGGTTGCTATAGTAGCTCAGGAGTGCCACTTCATAAGTCAGTGGTTGCCGAAAAGTAGTGAAGTTCTTGGGTGTCACTACAGGGATACTATACCCTCACATGATTGTGTAATAATAGTATAAAATAACCAAACAACATATTAGACAATAATCATAGTACATTGGAATAAATAGAACATATCCATCAGTTATAAATGAACTTAGAGACATAAAATCACACATCCCAACTGATTTTCCACTAGGATATTAAAATACACATAATAAATGAGAAAATAAAATATATAGAAGCACCGGTACCATCCTTGAGCATCATCTAATGAATCTTCTAACCCATTCTAATATATCTAGCTGAAAAATATAATATTGTCCTTTTTCTACCTGAACATGAAAACATAAGGCCCACTCAAGTAACATAGATTCATATCCACCAAAGTAGTGTGTGATTAAAACATAGTAGGTCACCACCAATGGGGTCCCTAAAAAACAAGTAAATATAGTTCATGAACATGTGATATTATCATAAAATAATTAAAATAAAACCATAATTAAATAAAACCTTTGATACTTAGGTTTTAAGGTGACATTAAGGATCAACAATACCTACTTCAACCACTATTATTGTCTGTGAGAATAGTTTATTAACTAAAGGGAATACAAGTACCTTCATACAAATATTTCATGAATATATATATATGAATATAGACGATCACAAAAGTTGGAAATATCCAACATGGATCATATCATTGGAAAAAGTAGGGTAGATAATGGCCCCACCAAGAATCTTGTATGATATAATACATAGATGAATAGTGGCCTGATCGACTAATCTCATATACAATTCATAAAGGAAATCACAACCCACCCACCTATGCTTAGAAACATGCACAAGGAAATACCGAATCACTTGGATAATCATGTATAAATACATTGAGGAATCTCAAACCACCTGCATAATTAAACATATAAATTCATATGGATGTAGTATCCCACACGGATAATATCATATGAAATATAAAAGGTAAAACACAACCAACCTAGCTAATCTCATAAATAATACATGGGGGAATAATGACCCAATTGAATTATCTTATTTCAATGAATGGGGGATTTTGGACCACCCGACTATTATCATATCCTCTTTAGGGCCATGAATCAAACTATTAAGACCTCATATAATCATTTCAGTCCATCATCCACTCATCAAAAACTCATATAAACATTGAAGTATAGAATCCACCCATTAAAATCTCATATAATCATCTGGTTCTTGCATAAAACCTATAAAATATATTATTAATAGTGAAAATAAGTATGGGAATACATAGATCCCATCAAACATCTTCTAAGTTTAACTCTCAATGAATAACATAGACCTCCTCCATCAACTCCTGATTTCAAAAGTTCTACTAAATATTGCTGATGGAAACTCCTCTGACACTAAACATATCAAGGGTTAACATAGAATTAAGGCACCAAATGTATCCCCAACTATATACCATAGTACAAACACCCAACACGGGCTCTTCATATTCAATATAAACTATAGGGCCAATCTGGTCACTCATATGGAATAGTGTCTCACAATGTCCCCATGATCATATTTTGATTTTTTTCTTAATGTTATACAAAATTAATTTTATTTTTAATAATATAATTAATTATATTTTTAATCCATGATATTCATTATTTCAATATATGTTTATTTTTATGATTCAAAAGCATTTTTCTAAAAAATAGACTTTTTGTTGCATTTTCTGTATTTATATTAACATTTATTTATACTACTAATAAAAATTAAAATTTTAAAAATGGATTCAGTATTTGTAATCAAGTTGCATAAATTATCTTAATATTTCTCATTTACTCTTGGTCATTATGAATAGTAACTGTAGTAAATGTTTTTCACCTCAGTAAGGGTAAATCAGGTAATTAATATCAACGATAATGTGGTAAGGCCTAAAAATATCAATTTTTTTTAAAATTTACTAAATATTTTTTTTTCAACCATAACCATAAAAAGCTAAAAAATATTTTAATTTCAACCCACTTTCCTTTGATAAAGACCTTAATATAACTTTAAACAATGAATTAAAATAAAATTCCACTCTATTTATTTTAATATATCTAGTTTTTCATAAATATAAATAGAGGATAAGTTTAGGTATAAATTTTTATTTTAAATAAAAAATATTTTTTAACTTTTTTATTTATTTTTAATTTTAGTCATTGAATAGTTACATTAAATTCCTACTAAATGCAAAAAAATATTTATTCAGCTAATATAAAAATAAAATAAATACATTTAAAAATATTTAATGTAATAAATTGTTTATAAATAGTTGAATTACATTAATTATATTGAAATATATAACATATTATTGATGTATAAAACGTTTATATGTTATTTCTACATTTTTCTTGATTTATTTAAATTCAATTAAATGAATAGTTCCCGAAATTGAATTAAGTACATTTTATGAAAAATATTATTTTATTAACTTATTTAAAATTAATAATTTTTTTTTGGAAAAGTGAGTGGGATATTTTCTAAAATATCAACCCTGGTCTATTTAAGGTTAACTTTTCCTTACATGTTTAAATTATTTACCCTTAAAGAGTAAAAATCCTTGATATTGTGATAATATTGAAAATGGTTAATGATGGTTAAAACTAATAGATAAGGTTTAAAAAATCACTTAAACATGTATAGATATAAAATTATGAGATTATTTTGAATCATACTCATCTTATTCTCTAAATATATCAATTTTAATCAACTTGAACCCATAAATTAATTTAAAAAATTTTAATACATTAAGTAATTCCATGGGTTCCCTTCCTCACTTATAAAAGGACACCCGTTCAATATTTTCTTATCACGAATTTGTGTCCTATATCTCAACAAAACCCATCCCAAATTTATTATCAACTTCACTAGAAACAAAATACAAGTTTTGGTCTTCTTAAAATACCATTCCAAGGGTCCTTAAAAATATATCCAAATGAGGTCTATAGAAGAAGAGGTAATCAACCTACCTGACTTATTTCAATTTATTTATTCTTCTAAATCCTAAAAATATATGGTATTTATTATAAAATAATATCTTTGGAATCATAAATATACTGAAAATGTTATTATTATTATGGAAAACCCCTTAAATAGGAAATGAAAGTACTGGTCATGCATACGTGTGGACTACCTCTTCAACCTAGAGATACAAATTATTTTAGATCACCATATTTGATGAATGGTTTTTAGGATGGGTTTAATATTTATATATTATATTTATGGAATAATAATTGTCATAGAATTAGAATATCATATCTACCTTCTTAAATTTTCATTTATTGTAAAATTATAATGTTTCTCGTGCGTACATGCAGACTACCATCTTTATGAAGTGATGTGATTAATTTTTTATTTATGATTTAAATTAATGATAATAAGGATATATTTAATGAATATATATGACATATATTATTTAATAATTATTCTTGAAAGGTAAATTTTTATTTATATCTATTTTGTTCTATCCATTGAAAATTGAAAGCATCATTCATGCATACGTACGACCTACCATATCCATTAACGGTGTAATTCATTTTTTATCTCTACCTTATAAGCTTAAATATATATATATCTCTATATATAATTAATATAAATTATATTCAAATCTATATTTAAATTTTTTTTATTATATAATAATTATCAAAGTACATGTATTAGAACTACCAACCCAATGTTCTCTTAAAAAACGAAATAGTTAATACCTAGATACAAGGAATTTAATAAGAAATTACTCATAAACTGGTGATTAAAATGTTATAAGGGGATCATATATGAAACTATAATTATGTACACAAATCTGGTATAGAATTATAATAAATATAAATTTATTATACAGGAGGTTAAAATCACATACGAAGAAAGTCAAACTGGAGGTAATAAATTTATTTTACAATCCAATTTTATTTCATGATTATTTATGTTTGAATTTAAATTGATTAAAATTTAATGACCCATATCTGATAAAACCCTTTATTTTCTTTCAATTATGGTTATTCATGGAATTTTCATGTAATAGTATCATTTTACTCTATTGTGTATGTAAAGAAGTTGATAATAATTTTAAGAAAAAATGAATCTATTTCCTATTTAGTCATAAATTGTTTTTTTATATGTCCATGTTTTCAATAAATGTATTAATTTTTTTTTAATATAAATCTATAATAGTTTAATGTTTTTTTCCCATGTTTCAGGTTTAATTTTTTTAATGAAATATTCTTTTCATTTTCCAAATGAGGTACCTTTTGTTTTTTATTGAAAATGTAAACAGATTCTTTGTTTTAACATAAAGAACATGAATAGAATTTAATTCCATTATGAACTCTCTATTATTTGATTAATCATTTATAAATTTCAAAATTTATTTTCAAAATTTATTTTTTCATTAATATTTAGGGAGGTTTTTTATTTTTATATGTGATTTCAAAGTAAAAGGGTATTTTCTTAAGAAAATTTCCTTTGATATTTCATATGTATTTTCAACAATGAAAACACCCATTGATGTTACTGGGGATATGATCAAATGATACCATATTTATTATTTATGTATATTCTTTATGATGATGAAGTATTTATGTTCCATATTCCTGATTCAATATGTATAATTTTTTTTACTTATGATTCATTTTAGAACTAATTTTATTGATCATTAAAAATATAAGGATTTCATAGTACATGAATGTTATTGGTGTAACCCAATTATAGATAACCACATGATGCATCAACGAGTTTTATGAGAAATAATAGTTTTCATGCCACATTATATGGGTAGTTGGTTTATAATTACCCATTTATTGATAATGATGTATTTTCGAGAGGACATGATAGTAATATTCATGATATATTGACTGAGAGTCCTTAATCTTGAATATCCAGATTTATACATTTTCTTTATTAATAATTCAATTTTTTAATCCTTGTGTTGTCTATGTTGTTATCAGACCGATTTCCTGCTTGAACTCATGTGTAGATTGAATGATATGTTTTATGATTATCCACTATACCATGCTGAGTTTTCTTTATTTACTCATGATAAATTATGATACATGTAATAGTTATTGATCAGATGAGATCACCCTTTATTTTTTTCCTTTACCTAGGATTTGACGATGGATATTATAAATTAAACTAGGGACTAAAAATGTTTCTTATTCTATGTTTTTTACATTTTAATTTTAAAATAGTAATCATGTATGTATCAAGTTTTCTAGGAATTTTAAACTAACCAATCCTACATCGTGAGGTTCCTTGTATCTTATAAAAATGTAATAAAGTAAAAATAGACTCTTCGTTACCAGAGTTGGGATTTATATATACCCATCCATGTACTCACCAAGCTGTGGGAGGGGAATACTCTACCCATTCTCAAATCAAATAGCACAAGGATATATGGTATCTCACACCTCACATGGCACACTCTATATAATAATTTAGATAATAAAACCTTATTTTACATGGAGGAGTATAAGGAAACCCACTAAGGCCATTATCTTCAATATATATCTTGTACAATTATCTATGGTCTCTACATACCATCTCACACATTTATGATCAAACCTCTAGATATTAATGGATGAGACAGTAATTAGATTTCATGGGTCAATCATGGATCAAAATACCTAATTCAATTAATGGAATCCATTTTAAAAAAATTCTATAAATAATTATAGTCAACCTTCAAATAGTGGAGGTCCCACATATCATATGACACATAAAAAATGCATAACCATAGGGAAATAAATAAATACCTCTTACACTGTTGAATGTAATTCCCTTTAATCAAAGATTCTACACCACTGTATAATCCCATCCAAGGAACACCCATTCTTTTATCAAAACACCAAGTACTAATCTTGATACATACTTCTTAGATAAATTAATTTCAACAATTTATAGTTAAATATAAAATTTAATCAATTATTCATTAAAGCTGAATTACACACTAGGTCATACTGTCCAATCAAAACCTGGATTAACCACAAACATATAGTCCATGGAAAACTCCTAATACTACATTAGGAAAGATAACTATCTTTCACCATTGATTTAGTAGCCAATTTAATTTAATTTGAAAAAAATCTTAGAAAAATCCATATGGTAACATAACATTATCACAATTCTATGAAATGGTGTGCACAAATCATCTGAAAAAATCCTTTATACATGCCAAGAAAAAGTGCCATCATTATAGATGATTCCACCATTATCCAATTGAATTGGCCCTCAAAATCAAAGCTGGTGGCTAACATTAATCATATATTAACAAAGTAGAAGAATAATGGGGGAATATTTGGATGATCATATCTCAACCTAACATAAAATTAAATCTAAAATCACCTCAAACCATGGGGTATGGATGGAGAAGATGATTATGGTATTACAAATAGGATGTGTGTACGAGTTAGGAAGAAAGAAGGTATATGGGTAAAATTCTCAATGGTGGAAAAATAAAATCTCTTATTTTTAATGAATCACATAGTTTACCAACCAATGTGGTAACCATATATATCACACATTCTTGAGCCACACCATCATGAATAATTTAAAAATATGGTTTTTACATCCATAAAACACTATATAAATCCCTATGAAACATGAATTACTTATTTTTTTTTTAAATCAGGTACAAAACATACAACATACACCTTTGTCAGTTCAACCCACAATGTTTGCTTGTGATGTTTTCCATAACCATGTGATAGCTATGTGATAAGGAAAATATCATTCTAAAATTCAAAAATTCAATTTGAAGTTCTTGATTCTCTTCTATGAAACCAATACACCTTATTTTCCTCAAATATTTCCTAACACATCTCTTATTAATGCTCTAACTCTCATAATTTGAACCCAAATTTTGATTCTAAAAACTACCATTTTTTGGAAATAAAAAATTCAAATTCTATAAAATATTATAACTCAATAATACATTGGATGATACACATTTGAATACATGGAAATAATTTTTTATGGGATCTCTAATAGAGGTAGGTGTTAATCTTAATATCATTTGTGGTCAATTGAATAATGATATTAGTATAGATTCTAGTTTTTTAAAAGTCTATTTCGATTGACTAATAGTTTAAGGATGATAAACAATCATAAATCTCAACTCCATACCCAATTCCATCTGAATTATTCTCTTAAAAATTAAGGTGAACCTCAAATCTCAATATGATACAATGGAAAGTGGTACTATAAATAGATTTAACACTTTATTTATATCATGGAATGTTTATTAAGGAAAAAATGTTCTATAATAACAATTATATTTTCAATCATTTTAATGTAAGAAACTACATCCCAAATTGAATCATGGACCATATAAGACTATAAATATCCCATGATGAATTTCATAGCAATTATCTCATATTACTATACATGTGTGAGAAATGTTTTCAAAATACTCTTAAACATTTTATGTTTAGCCTTAACATGATAGAACACCAAGCACTGAGATACGTACTCTATGATATCCATAGTCATGATGTCTTATAAAAAATTATTCTTGAACACATATTCATTTCCTAAATTTGATAATTACATCATTATCATGGTTGAACTCTAGAATATTTCATAACTTCTTTTATAGCACCAAATCCTACTTTTTCACAATCTTTATATTCACATGGATGAATTATTGAGTAATAATATGGAAAATATAAGATTCCCCTACCTTCATTAATTATATCAAGGTCAATCCTTTGAAAATACATGAGTAATGGATTATGACACTTAGTCTTTTAGTTTTTCCACCGTTCTGGTTCAGGTTGAGTTCTTGGTAATTTTCTCAATAACTAGACATGATGGGGACAAGGTTATGGGAAATTAATTCATTCTTATTCATGTACTATATTTCCAATTCTGTTTTCCCTAGTATCCCCATTTAAGTTTTGATAAAAATGGAACTTTTGCGGTGGAAATAATAGTAAGCACGGTTTGGCTGCACAGTTTACTATGCCATGGAGCCAAACCACGCACAGTGACTAGGTCAAAAAAATATTGTTTGTTATTCTGTGTTTTCCTTACTAGGATTAACCCTAGTTTTCCACTTTTATCCCCCATTTTACCATTACATCTATATAAGGCTCCCATGATCCCTCAAGCTCATTAATAACCCATTTTTTATGGGGTTATTAGTAGTGGAAATTCAAGATCTTTCATGTAAGTGAATTCATCTATGATTTCTTCTATTTTTGTAGGGTTTCATGCCTCCTCCTTGAAATTCAAAATGTATAGAAACTAGGGATTCATAAATAGGGTTTATTTTGGAGCTTTGTAGGATAATATAACTAGTTAGGGTTTGTTTTCATTCCCTTGTGGTGTAGTGGTGGTGCGGGTGAAGTTTCACACAATAATTTGAGGATTTTGACATATAAGGTATGTGATTCCAGGTGTAATATAAATTTATGAGTTATATTTTTTACATGACATTCTTATAATGTTTATAACTTATTTTGTGTGGTGTTAAAATAATTTTCGATACAATTGGATAAGAGTTTGATTTTAAATTTTCATTTTTTCTTGAAATTTTGTGTTTTTCATGTCTAACTCATGTGGTATTATTTCAGGGCATTTTACAATATATGAAATTGGTTTATTAAATATTAATGGGGCTTCAAATTTTGTTTTGTTTTGGTGTCAGGGTGAAATTTCCCTCTAAATAGCGGGTTTGTATAGATTTTGTGTGCAAAGCTTTATTTTACTTCTGGAAATTGTTTTATGAAAATTTTAAATGGATTATTGAGTTACACAAAGGGTGAAAATTTTAATTGGCTTATATTTTGTAGGTTTTATGTTCCAAAAATGTGTTTTTAAAAGATAACGTGATGATTTGTGATGTTAAACATTTTTATAATGTTTTAAAAACTGTTGAGATGATTAATTATATTGTGAGATATGTTTGTGGGTTATTTTTGTGTGTCTATGATGCTAAAATGAATTTTAATTCTAAAATGGTATTATTTGACATGTTTGTGGGTTTTGGGTGTTTTCATGATTTTGAAATGTAATTTTCACGTGGAAATGGTATTTTACAACAATTGGAACTCGATTAAGCATAAAGAGGAAAACCTTGGTGTCTAGGTGGCTGGACTAGGACTAGTAACCTTCTGATTCGGTTGAGGTATTGTCCATGTTTGACATAGAATGTTTGATGATGGAAAAACTAAGAAATATTTCATGATGTTTGGGGACCACTAATCCATTGTGTTTCCCCTCCCAGTGGATCATTCATGAGAAAGATATTAGTTATGGGTACTTGTACACTGAGATACAATGTACTTAGGTCCCCACAATTCACTACTTCCTAGGGGTGTTCTTGTGACTAGCGATAATTGGTTTTATTTTACATACCTTCATAATAAAATGTGTTTGTTTGGAAAATTATGTATCATATATGTTTTATTTAAAATTCTTCATTCTTCAATGTTTCCCTCTTGAAAATTATTTTCATTTAAAGTATAATCTTTTAGAAATTTTTTCTCGTTTTTATTGTTTATAAAACTTTCATGATATTATCTTAAAATTTTTATCACATTTTATCTTTTCGGGTGGCATCCTATTTGTCTTAGTATCACACACTAATTAAACCTTTTGGTGTAAGTAGACTTGATAATGTTTTTCGTTGGTGGGTAATGCTTTTAGTGATGGTGGTTGGAGTTAATAGCAGACCTCTATAGCGCGGTGTTGTAGAGATGGTGTGAGAGTGATGTCCCCATGACATGATATGGTTATTTTGATTTAATTTTTGGATTTATTCCCTTGTGTTAGTCTTTGGGATTTTGTTTAAACCTTGTTATTAGACTCTAAATTTTTGTTAAGACATGGTTGGCCTAATTTTTTTGATTTGGTTATTTTATTATTGTTAGTTGTTTTATGTTTCTAAAATCTGGTAAATAATTCAAAAACCATTATTCATGATACCCGATAACCTTTTCTAAATATTAGGGACACAAAAATCCCATCGTTACTTTCTACAGACTAGATTGGGCGTCGGTTCAGATGGCGACCAGATCTGTCTCGTGACAAAATGGCATTAAAGGAGTTTTACTATTTTTGGGTCATGTTCTTTTGGGAAAGATTTTTGGTAGACTAGAGCTATTATTTTTGGATCTCGTTGTTCTGGTTATGAGTAAGGTGTCTTTTCATCACACCTCAGGGAGGGACTTGAGTTACCAATCAAATTGGGGTTCCATATAAGTCTTTTAGTCCTTATGGTTACCCGTTGTTTAGGAAATGAAATGAGAGTTTATTCAATAGTCGTAGTGAGATCTTAGGGCCTCTCAAGACATGTGGATCTTGGGATATGGTGCTTGAACACTCTTCATTATAGTGGATTGACTAGAGAATGGTTTCCATCCCTATGTCATATTCACCCATCAACACTAGTTTACCTCTTTTCTGAGGTGTGTTGTGTCTCTTTGATTTTTAAAAATCGTTTTGAAAAGACTTTATTTTGGAATTATTGATACACGGTTTTAAAGTAAAAAATGAAGTTTTTTTAAAAATGTGAATTTTTGTGATATAATGTTCCAATAAAAATTAAAATGGGTTGATTTATGAAAGGGTAGAAATAATGTTTTGTGGTTTTTTAGAAATTTCTTTTGGAAAGAATGAATTATATTAATACTTGTTTTAAAAATCTATTTCAAATAGAGTTTTTAAAACTATTTAAAGGTGTTTCTAAAAGGGGTGAAATGTTTTAAAATTAATGTGTAAGACTTGAAAGTGACCTTTTATGTGAATGGTTGGTGATTTTCTAAAAATGTTTGTATGATTTGAATTGGGATTTGATTTTGTGGTTAACAGTTTTGAGAAATAGAGTGTTGGTATAATTTTTTTAATTTGAAAATAGTAATAGTTTTGTTTTGGTATATGGTATCCTCATGGGTGACTACATACATGGGTAACACGGAATGATGGATGGTTAATGGAATGGTCGTATGAGTGTTGGAGTGGGTTTGAGGAGTGTTCCTAGTGTGGCACAGAAACATGAATGTGTAAGGCCCATGAAACCATTGGTGAGTGAACAAACCACCAAAATTGTTTACTTTCAAACAAATTATTTTAAGGAAAATTTGATGTTTTAATAATAGGTTTTGGGGTGGCGTGCCTTATGTGTTTTTGGGAATATTGTTGTGGGATATTTTTAGTTCGATAACCCCACTTGTATGAAAGATGTTTTAGGTTTCTGTTTCATTGTTAGGCTGGGATAAAGTGTTTTTAGTGTAATTTTATGTTAAATGGTTTGTGAAGTCTTTAAAGTGGTTACCCTCTTTGTTTTTATTTAGGTTGTTGTATGTTTTTACCAATGTTCCATCTTGGTTGGGTTCTTGGGTCTCCTCATAAGCTAGTGTATACCCCCATAAAGAGTTAATGCACGATTAAAGTGCGGCCAAAGGTGATTAGCTATTGTAAGATCCTCCAGTTGATCAACATTAGGACATTATTCTTGGGCTTTTGAGATGGAGTCTACCCCCACTTCCTTTTAGGTTAAGTGGATCGTCTTGTAGTTAGAGATTGGTTGTGGATGTCTGAAAGAAACCTTAGTCTCATATGTTTCTTGAGTCATCAAAGGTGATGTTTGAAACCGTTGTGTCTATAGGTTCTATCTAGAATTATTGATGGGTAATTATAGCGAGGGATGGTAAATAAATATAGAGTTGATGGTTTTGGATACATTCATTAAGGGAGTTTGGGTCTTTCATTAGCTTCTCATAAAAAATAGAATCGTGAAAGGCCACCAGTGTGGAAAATCTAGTTGTTCAATGATATTATAGCTTCTTATAGAAATCTTATGTTGCATAGAAATCAGTTCAAGGTCCCACTCATTGTAATGTTTGTATCAGTTTATAGGGTCATGGTTGGTGGTGTCTTGTTATGATGTGTTTTCTTTTAAGATAAAATGCAGTTGTTGTGGAAATTTTTTAGGACTTACACTTAAATGGATGCATGTATACTTTTGGAAATTCCTGAAATTATCTATCTTGAATGAAGGTGTATTATTTGTGTTATTTATTCTCAAGTTTCTTGTTCGGCTGAGAGGGGAAATGAGTAAGCATCTTCGAGGCCCCTGTCTTGGTGAAGGTTCCATGAAAGGGTAAGCTGTTTGTTGGATGTGTTGTTTTTTATCGATGTTATTGGATCATGGTGTAGTTTCTTATGGAAGCAGATGAAAAAGTTATGTTCATGGGTTTGTAGTGCTTAATTTCTAGGCAGGAGATTACTCAATCATTTGAGCTCCAACTATAGGTCCTAGAGTGTAGATGGCGTATAGTCAGAAACACCCAGGGGATAAGGGATCATGGTTTAACTTCTATATTCGGTGATAGAGGTTGAAACCACATGAGGTTTCGATGTGGATGTTTCTTTTCAAGTGGTCCAGTGTGGTGGAAAGAGACATGTGGACCCTGTTCTAGAAAGTTTTAATACGTGTTTGTGAAAAAGTCCCTCATTCGTTATAAAGAGGTGATGGGGTATTGTCTTCTCAAAACCCCAGTTATTGGACCCATGTGGGTAGGAATATCAGTACATTTATCCATGTAGTAAAAACCTTATAGTCCCACTTCGATCTGAGTTCTTGTTGGACTCATTCGAGGATGGTAATTCCCATGGGAGTGGTGAAACACATAGTGTCTCTGCTAGTTTGGAGTTTCATTGATCAACCCCGCCTGTAGTGGGAATTGGGTATTGTGGGGTATTTTTTCATGTTGGACCATGCTAGTTGGTTAAGATGGATGGTTCTTATGGTGGGGATACCCATTAATGGTCTCATATATGTTCTTTAGGAATAAGTTTACTGTTTGTTTATTCCTTATGGTGGGGAGTCCATTCAGCCATCACGTTATTGGTTTCCTAGTTCTGTCTCAGGAAATTAATTTTTCTCTTACGGTGGGGAGTCCATCCAAACCTCCCTGTCATTGTATTCTGGTTTAGTCTCGGGTGATAGTTTACTTATGTTTTTGGGGAGTCTTTTCAGGTCTCCCCGTATCAGTAACACTGTTTTTTTCTAGGTGTTGGCTTGGAGGTAGGTAGTCTCACTCAGAGCTATCTAAACACCAACTTATTTCATGGGTAAATGTTCAGATTGGAGCATGCAAATATTTTTTTAATGTAAGTTTATGGTAACCTCTTTTAAATTTGTTGTCTGTTTTAGTTAAATTGCATGAGCTTTGTCTATTTGTGATTATGGTGTCTCGTTTTGGGATGTGGTTTTATTATGTTTGACTGCTTCGGGAAAGTGATGTAAATTTTTTTTGGTGAGATTACCCTTTCCTTTTATGATCAAATTGATGTTTTTGGAATTTGGGGTAGGGTGAAACTTATCAAGGAAGTCATTCTTGGTGTCCCAAATAAGATCGTACCCCACTATTCTTACTAGTGGTGCCCTTGTTTTCTTTTCGTCCAACATTCATTGGGAACCCTCGTTGAACATGTAAATGGTATTAGGTTTTTTTGAATCTGTCCTTATTGTGTATTTTTGAGGATAGAAAGTATTATGGTGGGAAAAATTGTCACAACTGAGTTTTTAGTTTTTCTTTCATTCCGGTTTGGGACAAGTTCTCGGTTGTTTTCTCGAGAAACGGGTGTGACAAGGTCAGGTTTTGGGACCATAAGTCTTTATATTGTTGTCCTATCATTCCCACTAGGTTTCCCCTTGGATCCACCTTGGATCCCCCTCGAATTTTGGATAAAAAGGCACTTTTTGTGATTATAGAATATGGTTCACGGTTTGGCCGCACAGTTTACTAAACTGTGCACCAAACCATGTATAGTGTCTATGTAATAAAAAAAATATTTTTTTATTCCAAGACTTACCTATTGGTATTACCCCCATTTCACATCTTTCCTCCCCCATTTGACCATTATATCCATTGAATGCTCCCAAGATCTCTCTGGCTTCATAGGAGCCCATTTTTTGAAGGGGTTTTTGGTGGAGGAACTTTATGATCTTTCTAGTAAGTTAATTCCTCTCTTGATTATTCCATTTACATAGGGGTTCTTCCCACTTCATTGAAGTTCCAAATTTCCATAAAATACAAATTTATAATTAGGGATTATTTATGATATTATCAGTTAAATATTCTTGGTTAGGGTTTATTTTCATTCCCCTATAGTGTGACGGTGGTGCTGTTGATGTATCACATAAAGGTTTGGAGTTTTTAACATATAAGGTAGATTATTCCATGTTTAAGTATTTATGTATCAGTTATCATAATTTATTGACCTTCCAAAAATGTTTCATAATTATTTTGTATGGTGTGAAAATCATATTTTACAGAATTGGTTAAGTGTTTGTTTTTAAAGTTTCATTTTGGCTTCCAATAGTATGTTTTTCATGTGTAACTCATGTTGTATTATTTGAGGGAATTTTATAATATATTAAATTGGTTTACTAAAGGTTGATAGGGATTATAATTCTATTTTGGTATGTTATTGATCTGAATTTGTCCTTGAAATAGTTGTTTTGAATTGATTTTGTGTGTAAAGACTTGTTTTACTTCTTGGAATTAATTTATAAAAATTTGAAATGGTTTATTAACTTACACAATGGGTGAAAAATATGTTTGGGTACGTTTTTTGTGGGTGTATATTCTTAAAATGGTTTTTTGAATGAAAATGTGATTATTTGTGATGTCAAAAGTTTTGAGAAGTTTTTATATATTCTTGAGACAATTTATTAAACTATGAGAAAGGTGTGAGACATGTTTGTGAGCTATTTGGGAGTGTGTATAATGTTAAACTGAATTCTAATATTAAAAGTGTATTATGTGACATGTGTGTGGGATGTTTGGTGTTTCCATGATTTTGAAATGGAATTTTCATGTGAAAATATTATTTTATGACACTTGGAACCTGATTGAACATAAAGAGGGTAACCTGGGTAATGAGGTAGAAAAACTAGGACAAGAATACTAGTGATCCGGTAGAGGTATCATCCCTATTTCACTTAGCATGTTTGATGATGAAAAAACTAACAAAACATTGATGATGTTTGGGCACGAATATGCCATTTTGGTTTCCCCACGTAGTGGCCCATACATGAGAAGCTACTAGTTATGGTTACTTTTACACCAAGATATGATGTGCCTAGGGCCCCACATCTAACTAGTATATAGGGGTGTTCATGTGACTAGTGCTCATTGGATGTATTGTAATTAGAATATTCATATAGTGTTTTTTGTTGGAAAGTATAGTATCATGTGTGAATTATTTTAATTTTTACATTCATTAAAGTTTCCCTCTTGAAAACTGTTTTCATTTAATGTTTCATATTTTTGAAATTGTTTCTAGTTTTTCTTATTTATAAAACATGCAATCCTTTTGAATTAAAATTTTTATCACATTGAATATTTTTTGGTGGAATACTATTGGTATAAAGATCAAACTTTACTTAAACATTTGGGTGTAAGTATACTTGGTAATGTTTTTTCTAGGCTGGTGAAGAATTTAGAGCCGGTGGTTCAGATTGCTAGTGGTCCTTCTTGGTACATTTTTGTAGTGATATCTTGAGGGAGATGCCCCCTTGCCTTGAGGTTGTTGATGGGATGTTATTTTTTTATCTTTTATTCAATTTTTTATTCTTTGGGATTTTGTATACACCTTGTAATTCAATTCTGAATTTTTGTTAAGACTTCGTTAACATAAAGATTCAGATTCGGATCCTTGATTATTATTGGTTGTTTTATGTTTATAAACTCAAATAAATTGTTCCCAAACCCTTATTCATGAAACCCAGGCCCTTGTTCTAGCCCATAGGGATAGGTAAAACCACTATATCCTTTCCACATACTAGTTCTATCTCTAGTTCGGATAGAGACCATATATGGTTCTTGACATGGATCATAATTAATCCACATAAAGCATAAGGTATGGTGATTTTTTATACTCAGAGTATCAACCACCTTATTCTCCTTACCCAAACAATTTTTGCAATATATCCCTCATTTATAAGTTAAAAGGACTATATAACAGAAATAAATTCTATTGGGATTTAATTGTTAACCTTGTATAGACAGATGATTATGGATTGATTTCGAATATGAAATTTTATTTTTCAACATTGGAAAGAAATTTTCAATATTTTAAGGTGACCTAATCATTGCTCAAAATTACGTAAAATTGTGGTAAAGAAAAAATAACAAGATTTTTAGAAAGAAAAATCCTAAAATCTTAAATTAGGGAAGCGTTTGGGAATTTTTAAGAAATCATTGTACCATTACATGTTTTTATCGATAAAAAATCTATCCATATTGGAGAAAATTTAATAATATTAGATCCATTTTAATGTATAAATTAATTCATATAACTAGAAATAAAGAATATGTTTTCAATATTGAGCATACCTATCACCACTCTAATTCCATGATTTTTTATTCAATTCATTACTAAAATAAAAAATGGGTTATGTGAGTATCTATAGAAACATAGAATTTTCAAATTTATATTTCACATCTTAGTAGATGAATATTCATTACATAACAAAATGATCCATGATATAATCATTGTAATGTCCCCACCCAAATTACCATTGAACCGGTAGCTAAAATGGTCACCACATGACCTCAAGCATATCTCCCCATATGCATGAGGCTTTCAAATTTTAGTGAAGATATAGAGGTACTTTTGTGGGAAGACTATACACTCAATCTTAGAGTGAATAGTGGAAAATGAATATTAAAACACCGAAATAAGTGGAAGCAATATAAAGATACAACTAAAATAGTAAAAGAAACTTGTAATAAAAACTAGTTATAGAAAAAGGCCAATTCCAGTTTAAAATTCATGCATTCTATATGATGATATATATGAAATCGTTAAATAGTATAACCTAATTTTCAATACATTAAAAAAATAAGAAAAGATAGCCAAGCCCCATGGGAGATCTCCATGAGCATCCGGAGCTCCTGATTGGACCCTTTCCTCTAACTCCATAGTACAATATAATACATCAATCAACCTATATCCTGAAAATATATGGTCTATAGGGGTATGAAGTGTACCTGATCAAGGTGTGAGATAAAATCTCTATTGGTCGGCACCAAACAGTGTCTAGAAAAACTAGGCAGTGAATAATAATTAAATTGTGTAAAGGTATAACAATGTATTAAGAGAATTGAATAAATAATCTACAACCCATCCAGATTCCTAAGGGTCACCTGATGGTGATACCTACAATGCCTCATAGGTAGAATAACAGTCTGAATAAGAACTATATATATAATTAAAAAAAAGTTGTTATCTCATTGTTATTGATTCACTATTTAATAATTTCATAACTCTAAGGTTCCTGTGGACACCCATACCTCAATTCTATCTTATTCTCATACAAGATCCTGAAGCCTTCCTTAGGTAATTTCATATCTTAATACCTTCTTCGACTCGTGCGGGAACTCAAAGTATTTTAATGTGATATGACATCTGAACACCTAATTAGACTCTTGATGAAGTTCGAATTATTTTTATGTGAGTCCATAACTCAGAGTACTATGTGTTAGAAGGCTCACACAGTCACTCAAAAATAAATTATACATGTATATAATGTGTGAATAAAGTCATTTGTATAGCCCCAAAATCAATTTGTGTGCACACAATCACTAGATTATAAATATATCTAGTGTAGAAAACCATGTCTAACACCCAAAAATCATTTGTGAACACACCTTCACAAGTTTATAATTCCATGTATAATACCCAAAAACCATTTGTTCTAACACAATCACATTTGCGCACACATTGTCACTAGTGTAGAATTTCATGTCTAACACCAAAAAACCCAATAGATCTATCACTGGCATAGAACATCATGTCTAAAACTCATTGAACCATGTATGTATATTATCACTGGCCTAAAAATTCATGTATAACACCCAATCCAACACAGCTGTTAATTAATCAACAAATTAATTAATCCACGCCCAATAATTGATTCAACAATTAATTATTTAATCACATCAATTTTAACCAATTTTTCAATTGATTAACCATTCAAATAATTTACATATAATAATTAATCTACAATTAATTATTACCGATTTTTAATTCATTATTTGATAATTAACATGTCATGTAATTATCCATAATTCATAATTCTCAATATTCAATCACAATCACATTTTCCTAATTAAATCCTTCATGATCAATTCATCAATTAATTCCTATATCATCAATTACCAAAATACCATAAATAATTCTAAAATTAATTATATTTTTCATTGATTACATGTTCCCACAATTCCATAATGACACAACATTAATTAATTTGAAAAATTAATTAATTATATTTGGAAATTCAATTTCTAAACAAATCAATCAATTCTATATTGCATATACATAATCATAAAATGACAATGGGAATTGAATGTAACACCCCAGGTAAATAAAGAATATGACATCCTTATATTTATCCATATTTGTGAGTCAAATGTTAATATTACTTTAAAGGGGATGTTATGCTCGATCGCATACCCAATATGCAACAACGAGTTTCTTAGGAATCTTACGTTGCACTCTAATAGTAAAATAATATTATTTTAAATGGTATTTAACGCCTAGCCGTTGTAATGGAGAGAATGAACAGAACTAACTAAAAAATGATTATATATGTTTGTCAAATATTTTTACTTTTTACAATAAATGTTACAGGATTAAAAATGCGAATGAATCAAATTTTAAACGTAAACATTATAATATTCTTTAAAAGGTCAATTAACCGCCTTTTGATGGAGAACCTATTTTAAATCCACTTTTTGACAATTTTATGTGTTATATTTGACAAAATAATATTCTTTTTAGAATCGGGACATCAAAATTTACTTTGTGTAAATTTTTTGTATTTTTTTGAAAAAGTTCAATTTTTAATGAATAGTGTAAAATGTTATATTTTAATCCAAAACCTCTTTTTAATCTAATTTATTTATATGATTAGATTATATTTTGAATTGGTTTTAAAGTGAAACTAGAATATATTTTTACCATTTAATCCAATAGTGGTCGTTATAATTAATTTCAACTTGAAATCGGACTTAAACTAGTGTCAATATTTTGATACTTTTTTCATAAAAACACGATATTTGTTTTGACAGCGGGAATTAACTATTAAATTAATTAATGAAACATATATGTTTTAAATTTTGTAAAATGGGAATAATTTGAGAATTCGGAATATCACATATCTCTTAGGGTGAATTTTTGGTAATTTTCTGAAAAACTTCAATTTTTGATGAATAGTGAATCCACTAAGTGGTACTTATAAAAACTGATTTTCCGTTTAAATGAAATTTTTCCACCTTTGTATTTTGAATTTCAAAAATCCGACATATATAGTTGTAATTAAGAGTAAAATGTGGTTCAATGGGATTAAAATAATTTTTTGGTGAATAGTAACTTATTAAGTTTTTAATCGCGATTAGAGGTAATTAGTGTAGTTTAAGATAAGAATAATGTTTTAATAAAATGAAATGACCTAGAAACATGTCCTAAAGTAATTGGATGTGTCATGGCCGACCAAGATAATCCATGGGTCAACTTGGGGACCCCATGGAGCCACTTTGGTTTGAAAATGACATAAATACCTTTTTATTTAATGATAAAGTAAGAATGGCACAAACATGATATGTTTTACTAAAACAATTTTTATACGGGGTTATACATGTCCGAATTTTGAAAATAAATAGTCATTGGAAAGCTAAAAATATTTCTAACATCATAGTAGTTTTTTTTATAATTTTTAGAAATTAAATAAATTAAATTATTTATGACATCATGATGATGTAGCGATGACCTCATTATTTAACGATTTAAATAAAATGGAAATAAAATGTAATATATAAGACCTAAACATGTCCAAAACCTATTGGATGGGTGTATTTAGAACACTTATCACCTTATCCATGAATTATTTCAATGTGGGACCTTTTAAATCTGAAACTCATTTTCAAATAAAGTTACATTTGCTTACATTCCAAGAGTGCCCCTCCTCTCCTCTTATAAAGGCCCCCACCTCTACCTCCTTACCAACATCTCTCAAGCCTTTGGATCGGCCAAAATCTTCCCATTGCATCTCTCCACATCCCTCTATAACTCCTTGAAGCGTCAATTTTGGAATAATCCTTTCCATGGAAGCCTTTGAGCTCAAATCAAAGGAAGTTACCCGATTTAAAGGTAATGTCTTCACTTGTGTTCTTTTGATTTATTTTGCTTCTCCAACCACCTAAAATATTATTATTCATTTATTTTGTAACAAATCCAGTATCTTAAATATACTAGTATATTGTTATAAGAAGTATTAGAGCTAAAATTACAGACACCTACATCTAATGGTTAAAGAACATATTGTTTCCGAGGATGGCGAATTTCTGCCTCCCGAAAAGATGATTGTTCAAAATTATTCTAACACCTTCAAAGGTGGACATTAAGATGAAACTATATTTATATATGATATATAATATGTTTAAGTTTTACTTAAGCTTCTGTATTTTTCATTTATGGCATACCTTTATGGTTTCCATTGTGGGTAAACGCGATATCTTCATTTAAGGAAGTGCAGACTACCGCACCCTCAAAGTGATTTGATTCGTTAATACCTTATGTGGTACGTATAAAGGAAATTTTTAATGATATTATATATGATACCATATTGGAATTAAAATAATATTATGTATCATTATATTTTAATTCCATTAAATATGAAATAGAAATGGAAGTAGCATTCATGCGTACGTACGGATCACCATCTCCATGAACGGTGCATTTCATTTCTTAACTCTAAATGTTATGTAATATTATACATGAATGAATATACTAGATATATATGATATATAAATCATGAATAAAATTTTGGATATAATGAAGCTTTGACCACACGAACAACATGTAATTGGAAGAAGTCCACTTTCGACGTAAGAACCAAGTATCGACAAAACAAACATTATTAACTTAAATTATTACATAATATCTAGGACATGATAATAAGTGATATAAAAGTAATAATGAACTTGAAAAAGGTTCTTAAGGAAGTATAAATTAACTCAAGTTTATTATTCAGGATATTAAAGAACAATCGAGTCAAGTCGGACTCGAGGTAAGGGACCTTACTCCTCTCTTTCTTTTTAAGTACACTCTTTTATGTCATTCCTTTTAAAGCTCATCTTTCTTGTTATTGGGATGTTCTTTAATATTAATCCTACTGTAATTTTTATGTTCATGTGATGAGAGACCCTATTCTCTCTCATCAATCTATTTTGGAAGTTTTAAGTGGCACCGTTAGGCTGCCGAGTTTTTGTAAGGGATTTTTCATCTCACTTTTATTCCCATGACATTTATGATAAGTTTGCCACTATTTCCTTTGAGTGGTGTATGTACTGCCCATTATTATACACTTTTTGTAGTATAATTTCATTTATGGGTATTTAAATCTTCATGGTATGACCCTTCTTCCATGGGGTGTACTTTTCGAAAGTTACCCAACTCGGTAAGGGGACCTTTCACCCTCTTTTTTTGAAAGACTTATTTTGTTATGTCTTTTAATTCACATACTATTATGTTGGGATATGTTCTTCTATATCCTTATTTATGTAAATTTTATGTCCAAGTGATTATATCCCCTTTATCTCTCTCATAAACCATTTTTGGAAAATTTTATGTGACGCCGATAGGCTGTCGAGTTTTACCAAGGGAACTTCTTAACCCAATTTCGATTTCTTTGGGTTCAACATGTAGTTATTGAATATGTCATCCTTTGAATATGTGTGAATAACCTATGATTGTTTTACAATTAATATCCACTTATATTGGGTGTATTTATTTTTGTCACACATAATTATGAGATTGATTTATCCTTAATTTAAGGATACCTTCTTTATAATGGATTTCATCTCATTTTACATTTCTTTTGAGACATCACTGTTGTTATGAACCAATTCACTCTTATATGGTGTGTATACTGTCCTTTGACATATTATATCATGAATCACTTTATTCTCATGATATTATAAAGTTCAGATTAAATGTTATTCCGCTATTATTTGTATTCAAGAGTCTCTCATTTTGTTAAAAACTATTTAACAAAAATATCTTTTTAAATGTTTTAAAGATTTATTATTCTAAATCATTATCTTTAATGTCCATGTTTTCGAAATGGTTTTCAGTATTTATTTATATAGACATTAATGTTTTAAAATTATAATTCCATTAAAAGATTCAAAGTGGTATGGGATACTTTGATTCAAAAATCACTTTTAAATGGTTTTTGAAAATGGATTGATTAATTCAATATCTGGGAATTACTTATTGTGATTGCAAATGAAATGTTGTTATTGAAATGTTTATATTTTCAATAATTTCTGTGTAATGATGGTACTTGGACATTTTACGGGTGGTTACGTGATAAACCATATGACGGGTGGTGCCATGAATACCAGGATGGGTGGTTACGTTATAACCTCCAATGCATTAGGTATGGAAGTCGGCCGTATGGCTATTCCAATATGTATGTATGGAAGTTGGCCGATTGGCTATTCCATTAAGTGATATGTGTGGAAGTCGACCTTATTGTTATTATACTTAAGTATGTTTATATCCCACGTTACCTTTATATGTTATGTGATCTTTATATGGGATTTATTGTAATCCTTTGTGTCTCCATTACTGGGCTTTTTCTGCTCATCCCAAGTTTTTGAAATGTTTTTCACAGGACATAACGTGGAATAGGGTCAAAGATGAGATCAAGGGAAAGTCATGCTACCTAAAACATGGAACTAGACATGTTTCTTTTTAAGAGTTTTTATTTTATGGAAACTTAGTAGAAGTTTTTAATTTGTAATCTTTTGAGATGTAATAGTTATGTCCTAATTCTCTAAAACTCTAAACCTAAAAATATCCTCAATGTGAATTATTCATTTAATTCAATATTATGTAAGGTTTAAGGCTAGGGACTTATAGTTGGTATCAAAGGTCGGTTCAGATAACTTTAGAGGTTAGGGTATTCTTTAAGCATAAGTGACATTACCATATTGGCTAGGATTTTAGAAAGTGTAAAAGTTTTTAGATAAAGTGAATGAGTAAGTATATCTTAGTGTTTATCTCACTCATTAGTACATGATGGTTATGTTGATATACTCACACTGACCTCTCTATTTTTAGTGAATGGATGGATCTAGCAGGCACCAAAGAGACAACAGGTTTGAAGGAAACTGTGGTGGTTCTTTGTTTAAGATACTAGATAAAATGGGGGATTCAATGAGGAAACTCATGGTTGTTCTAAACCAACTATCAAGGAGTGATGATCAACCACTTGAACCTTGGTATGTTCTGTAATGCATCATGTACGAGATTACCAATCGTTGTGGAAGTTCAGGTAATAATTATAAAGGTAACCATTAGAGTTTATATGATCCTTACTTTTGAGGTAATTATGGGTTACTAAATGTTATGATGGAAGTGAAAGGAATGAGATAAAATTGAGGTTAAATTATGTTATGGTTATTTTTTTGATGACTTATCTATTTTTGAGGAATTATTTGAGAATTATATAGTTTTGGAAAAAGGACAACACGTAGACCGTGTGACAACCCGTCGCGTCGGACAAAGCTGTGGGAATTGAACCCACAACCAAAGTGCAACTGGTATTTATCGCCTACCACTAGACTATGTGAAGTCCCTGGTTAGTTTGACTGATTCTTTTTAGTTAGATGATTTTATTAATTAAGAGTAGGTTGATTTTGGGTTACCTATGGATATTTATTAACATATCATGGAGGATATGTGATTAGGTTAATTACTTTTCAATACGAGACATTAAGAGAAAATGATGTTGTTTGGAGATAAATGTTACGATTTAACTTGGAAGAATATATGACTAAATCCCTCAAATATTTGGGTTTCAATATTAGTTTGGTTTACATTGAAGAATTTTATGGACAAATAGATTATTGAATGGTCCTCGTTGAACTTTGGGGTTTGTTGGACAAATTTTGGAGATTAAGAATAGATTTTCTTATTATAAGGGGTTATCCTTTTCTGGATTATCTAATCTTGTACCAACCTTATTGGTTTTGGTTTTGGTCTAAAGACATGGGAAGTATATAGTTCTCTTTTGTGGATTAGGTGATTCTCTAGAAGTTGATTATAGTACTCTTAATGTGAACAAGTCTTCTTAAATACTCATCTTTTGGAGAAAATATGAGTTTTTGTATGGAATCTAATAAAAGTTGAAGGTCAACATGATAAGTGATTATGTTTCCTTATGAATAAATTCCTCAATAAAAAGTAACTTCAAACAAAAATGTTGTCTATTAACATTTCCTACTGGGGAATCGAATACCGTTTAACCCATCACATGTTTTTGATTTTCTTGTGGTTAACTTTCTCCTAAACATGTTTTCTATCACTCTCCATCAGAACATGACCCTTTGTTTTTTCCTCCATGTCCATATTTTAGTACGTGGAATCCTTTTATGGGTTAACTCGTGTGACCTTTGTACTTATCTTCCTTTATTTTAAAGTGACTGTTTTACCAACTCTTGTTCTGATGTGGGACTTTCAAGGATGTTTCCAAACCCAATTTTAAAATTGCGGGGACTCAATTCCCAAAAGGCAGGAAGGATGTAACACCCCAAGTAATTAAAGAATATGACATCTTTATATTTATCCATATTTGTGAATCAAATATTAATATTACTTTAAAGGGGATTCTATGCTCGATGACGTACCCAATATGAAACAACGAGTTTCTTAGGAATCTTACGTTGCACTCTAATAGTAAAATAATATTATTTTAAATGGTAGTTAACGCCTAGCCGTTGTAATGGCGGGAATGAATAGAACTAACTACAAAATGATTATATATGTTTGTCAAATATTTTTACTTTTTACAATAAATGTTAGAGGATTAAAAATGAGAATGAATCCAATTTTAAATGTAAACATTCTAATATTCTTCAAAAGGTCAATTAACCGCCTTTTGATGGTGGACCTCTTTTAAATCCACTTTTTGAAAATTTTATGTGTTATATTTGACAAAATAATATTCTTCTTTATAATTGGGACATCAAAATTTACATTGTGTAAATTTTTGGTATTTTTTCGAAAAAGTTCAATTTTTAATGAATAGTGAAAAATGTTATATTTTAATTCAAAACCTATTTTTAATATAATTTATTTATATGATTAGATTATATTTTGAATTGGTTTTAAATTGAATCTAGAATATATTTTTACCATTTAATCCAATAGTGGTTGTTGTAATTAATTTCACCTTGAAATAGGACTTAAACTAGTGTCAATCTTTTGATACTTTTTTCATAAAAACACGCTATTTGTTTTGACAGCGGGAATTAATTATTAAATTAATTAATGCATCTTATATGTTTTGAATTTTTTAAAATGGACATCGTTTTTGAATTCGGAATATCAAATATCGCTTAGGGTGAATTTTTGGTAATTTTCTGAAAAACTTCAATTTTTGTGAATAGTGAAACCACTAAGTGGTACTTATAAAAACTGATTTTCCGTTTAAATGAAATTTTTCCACCTTTGTGTTTTGAATTTCAAAAAATCGACATATATAGTTGTCATTAAGAAGTAAAATGTGGTTCAATGGGATTAAAATAATTTTTTTGGTGAATAGTAACTTATTAAGTTTTTAATCGCGATTAGAGGTAATTAGTGTAGTTTATGGTAAGAATAATATTTTAATAAAATGAAATGACCTAGACACATGTCATACCCTCATTGGATGTTTCATGGCCGACCAATAAAATCCATGGGTCAACTTGTGGACCCCATGGAGCCACTTTGGTTGGAAAATGACATAAATACCTTTTTATTTAATGATAAAGTAAAAATGACACAAACATGAGATGTTTTACTAAAACAATTTTTACATGGGGTTATACAAGTCTGAATTTTGACTATAAATAGTCATTGGAAAGATAAAACTATTTCCTACATCATAGTAGTTTTTTATAATTTTTAGACGTTAAATAAATTAAATTATTTATGACATCATGAAGATGCAGCGATGACCTAATTATTTAACGATTTAAATAAAATGGAAAGATAATGTAATATGTAAGACCTACACAAGTCCAAAACCTATTGGATGGGTGGATTTAGAACCCTTATCACCTTATCCACGAATTATATAAATGTGGGAACTTTTAAATCCGAAACTCATTTTCAAATAAAGTAACATTTTCTTACTTTCCAAGAGTGCCCCTCCTCTCCTCTTATAAAAGGCCCCCACCTCTCAAGCCTTTGTCTCGGCCAAACTCTGACCATTTAATCTATCCAAATCCCTCTCTAACTCCTTGAAGCCTCACATTGGGCAGAAGCCTTTCCAAGGAAGCCTTTGACTCAAATAAAAAGAAATTACCCGATTTAATGGTAATGTCTTCACTTGTGTTTTTTGATTTATTTTGCTTCTCCAACCCCCTAAAATCTTTTTATTAATTTATTCTGTAACAAATACAGTATCTTCAATATACTAAGATGTTGTTATAAGAAGTATTAGAGCTACACATACACAGAACTACATTTAATGGTTAAAGAACATACTGTTTCCGTGGATGGCGAATTTCTGCCTCCTGAAACGATGATTGTTCAACATTCTTCTAACACCTTCAAAGGTGGCCATTAAGATGACAATATATTTATATATGATACCTAATATGTTTATGTTTTACTTACGGTTTTTTATTTTTCATTTATGGCATACCTTTATGGATTCCATTATGGGTAAACACGATATATTCATTTAAGGAAGTGCGGACTACCGCCCCCTCAAAGTGATTTTATTCGTTAATACCATATGTGGTTCATATAAAGGATATATTTAATGATATTATATATGATACCATACTGTAATTAAAATACTATTATGTATCATTATGTTTTAATTCCATTAAATATGAAATAGAAATGGAAATAACGTTCATGCGTACGTACGACTTACCGTCTCCATGAACTGTGCATTTCATTTCTTAACTCTAAATGTTATGTAATATTATACATGCATGAATATAATGGATATATATTATATATATGATATATAAATAATGAATAAAATTCTTGATATAATGAACCTTTGACCACACGAAAAACATGTAATTGTAAGAAGTCCACTTTCAACTTAAGAACCAAGTATCGACAAAACAAACATTATTAACTTAAATGATTACATAATGTCTATGACATGGTAATAAGTGTTATGAAAGGAATAATGAACTTGAAAAGGTTTTTAAGGAAGTATAAATTAACTGAAGTTTATTATTCAGGAGATAAAATAACGATCGAGTCAAGTCGGACCCGAGGTAAGGGACCTTACTCCTCTCTTTCTTTTTAAGTACACTCTTTTATGTCATTCCTTTTAAAGCTCATATTTCTTGTTATTGGTATGTTCTTTTATATTAATCTTACTCTAATTTTTATGTTCATGTGATGAGAGACCCTATTCTCTCTCATCAATCCATTTTGGAAGTTTTAAGTGGCACCGTTAGGCTGGTGAGTTTTCGTAAGGGATTTTTCATCTCACTTTTATTCCCGTGACATTTATGCTACGTTTTCCACTATTTCCTTTGAGTGGTGCATGTACTACCCATTATTATACAATTTGTGTAGTATAATTTCATTTATGGTTATTTACATCTTCATGGTATGAACCTTCTTCCATGGGGTGTACATTTCGAAAAGTTACCCAACTCGGTAAGGGGACCTTTCACCCTCTTTTTTGAAAGACTTATTTTGTTATGTCATTTAATTCACATACTATTATGTTGGGATATGTTTTTATATATCCTTATTTATGTAAATTTTATGTCCAAGTGATTATATCCCCTTTATCTCTCTCATAAACCCTCTTTGTAAAATTTTATGTGACGCCGATAGGCTATCGAGTTTTACCAAGGGAACTTCTTAACCCAATTTCGATTTCTTTGGGTTCAACCTGTAGTTATTAAATATCTCATAATTTGAATATGTGTGAATAACATTTGATTGTTTTACACTTAATATACACTTATATTGGGTGTATTTATATTTGTCACACATAATTATGAGATTTATTTATCCTTAATTTAAGGATACCTTCTTTATAATGGATTTCATCTCATTTTACATTTCTTTTGAGACTTCATTGTTGTTATGCACCAATTCACTCTTATATGGTGTGTATAATATCCTTTTACATATTATATGATGAATCCAGTTATTCTCATGATATTGTAAAGTTTGGATTAAATTCTATTCTGCTATTATTTGTATTCAAGAGTCTCTCATTTTGTTAAAAACTATTTAACAAAAATATCTTTTTAAATGTTTTAAAGATTTATTATTCTAAACCATTATCTTTAATGTCCATGTTTTCGAAATGGTTTTCAGTATTTATTTATATGGACATTAATGTTTTAAAATTATAATTCCATTAAAATATTCAAAGTGGTATGGGAAACTTTGATTCAAAAATCTATTTTAAATGGTTTTTGAAAATGGATTGATTAATTAAATATCTGGGAATTACTTATTGTGATTGCAAATGAAATGTTGTTATTGAAATGTTTATATTTTCAATAATTTATGTGTAATGACGGTACTTGGACATTTTACGGGTGGTTACATGATAAACCATATGACGCGTGGTGCCGTGAATACTAGGATGGGTGGTTACGTTATAACCTCCAATTCATTGGGTATGGAAGTCAGCCGTATGGCTATTCCATTAAGTATGTATGGTAGTTGGCCGAATGGCTATTCCATTAAGTGATATGTGTGGAAGTCGACCTTATGTTTATTCCACTTAAGTATGTTTATGTCCCAAGTTACCTTTATATGTTATGTGATCTTTATATGGGTTTTATGGTAATATTTTGGTTACAGAAGGGTAAGTAATGATCTTTTATTCACTAAAGAGTTTTTACTAGTTCGAAAAGGTGAAAAGTATTACTTTGATAAAGTATACTTGGTTTACTTGTTGTTTTGAAAAACTAACAGTTTTCATTCTTTGTGTATCCATTACTGGGCTTTTTATGCTCATCCCATGTTTTTGAAATGTTCTTTCATAGGACTTAACTTGGAATAGGGTCAAGGATGGGATCAAGGGAAAGTCATGCTACCTAAAACATGGAAGTAGACATGTTTCTTTTTAAGAGTTTTTATTTTATGGAAACTTTGTAGAAGTTTCTACTTTGTAATCTTTTGAGATGTAATAGTTATGTCTTAATTCCCTAAAACTCTAAACCTGAAAAGATCCTCAATGTGAATTATTCATTTAATTCAATATTATGTAAGGTTTAAGGCCGGTGCCTTATACTGAATTTTAGATACCTTATAATTAAATCTTATCAAATGGGAATTCCCACCCATTAAACCCATCTATGTCCAATAGAACCAATTAACCTACGAGCATCAATATGCAAGGGAGGAAAAACATATCTTAACTAAGAAAACCACATTCCTTTAACTGAGAACAATTTTTTTATAACTAGTAAAGCATAGGAAAACAACATATCACAAAGTCAAGAAATATAATAGTATACTCACCATGTTTTTAGCCAAAAGGTAGCACACCTCTGATGGAGGGGTTTTATTACAAATAAATAATTTTAAACTCTAACAATCATTTATCACAAAAAAGAAGTTCATTTTAGAATTTCAGTCCACTTTTTCAAAATATGTAATTAAAAAAATACTTCTTTTTTAAATTTAATGCATGGTTGAGGAACCTACCTTATGAAGGAAAATCCAAATCATAACATTCATCACTTTCTAACTCAAGAATCATTTTTCCCGCACACAACACTTATATACATATACACATCCTTAATCAAATGCACATATTCCCCATTCCTTGAGGGAATAAATACATAGAGGAAATATTCATATTATATATGAATACATACCTTAAGTACATGCATGTGATCCCTCACTCATTGATCAAAACCCACTATAAAATCAATAGGAACCCAAAATTAATGCATCTAGGACAATCAAACCTCAAACTAAACACTTGGGAATCATAATAACCAAAAGACTCTAAATTTTATGGTGAAAAACCAAGAAACTCGAATAATAACTCACCTCGAATGGTAGTGGAGAATCAAAACAACCTGAAGTACTTTTGTTTTGTGGAGGTTGTCAGAATAGATTTGAACACTACCCAAGTGGCCATTTGAATGCCCTATCAAAGGAATAAACACAAAAATTGATCAAAACCTAGCCATAGAATTTTGGGAAAATAAAGTAGGATGAATGGGAGATAAAAAATTATCTTAAAAAGATTGGAAATGGTGCATAAGACCTTACCTTAGAGATTATAAGTATAAACCACAGGAAATTGGTTTGATTTGGGGATTAGAGGGTGCTAGAGAGGGGTGTGAGCACACTATAGGGGTTTGACCAAGGGGGTATCATGTGCCACATGGAGAATCAGGTGATGAATGATATCATGTGCACAGGGAGGCTCAGCTAAGGGGTTTCATTTGGAGGGGTGGGAATCATGCTGTAGGGATTCGGCCAGGGGGGCATCATGCCTCTAGTGGTTTAACCAAGAGTGGGCGTTGTGAAAACCAGTAGGGGAACGCCATTTGGGACTTAGAAAAAGAAAATTAACCTAAAAAAATATAAAAACATTAATATAATATTAACAAAAATTAGAGTAATAATCATAATATCAATAACATTTATAATAATAATAATAATTATATCATTTTTATCATTTTTAACACCTTTATTTTATTAATTTTTTTCTTTCCCCTTATTTAATATATTTTTTTATTTCTTTAAAAGAAAAACACATTACAGTGTCAAATCTCAGAAATAAAAATGTTTTGATGGTATGTTTTAAAAGTTCATCCCATTCATTATTGGTAAAAAATATTCCAAAACCCTTATTAAATTCACTAGGTCCAAAACATAGAATTATACAATCATATCGGTATAATTCCATTGAGAAAATGTAAATATAAAATATTGGTTCATAAAAGGAAAACATTATCTCCCACCATGTTATTCATAACTATCGGTCTTCTTAAAAATATTATACTTAATACCTTTTTTTCATAACATGGGAAAAGAAAACATATAAAAGTGTGATCTCAGATGCCCGGTAAGGGAAAACAAGGGATATATTAATGATCATATAATAATAACATAAACATGAGGGTATGAGAATATGATTTTTTTTTAAAATCAGACACTGCATAAAAAATCATAATCTTGATTCATGGAATATATATTAGAAGTTCAAAATAAATGAATAAAAAAGGATTCAAAGGAACATCAGAAATGGAATAATATCACTTACATAAGACATGGAATTATGGAATGCACATATGTGGTTAAAATCAATTCCATAGTAGTCAAGTATAATTTTCCAGACTATCATAGTGGATTGGGTTTACTCCCTAAAACAATATAGTAGTGAAAGTTCATTATGAAGACTATCATAGTGGTTTGGGTTCACTCCCAAAACTATCTTAGTTATCATGGTACACTCCCATGAATATCATAGTGGAAGAAGTACTTCAATGAAAAAGGATAACTCTCCATTCCAGTCCTATTTATCTCATTATATATCACTTTTTACCCAATGCAATAGAGGGAGATATAGGTACCACCCATCTATGGTTATAACTTGACCACCTCCATTGGTTATAATATAACCACTATCCTTGGTTATAACATAACCACCATCCTAGGTTATAAGCTAACCACCATCCTTTTTTATAATATGACCACTGTCACATAATGAAAACCATACATATGGGTTCAAAAATATCATAAAACATTTATAATATCATAATATCATATCCCATTCAAATAATATGGGTTTAATAAACATTTCATTCATTCATTATAACATAACACATGGAAAATAAATTGGTTTAATAAATATCTCATAATTTTAAAAATTAACTATTCAAAGAAAGAATAATAATTTTTTCATCAGATTATATACCCAGTAAATAATAATTAGTATCAATGATTACATCTATGATAGAAAATTATTTTGAAATATTATTTGGAAAATTTCTTTAGGAAAACAAACTTTTAACTTTGGTATTTTTTTTATAATATAATGTTTCCAAAATTATTAAGGAAATGTTTTATTTGAAAATAATATAAAAAAATTGTATAATATGATTCAAAACATTTATCATTCATCAAGTCATGGAATTCCATTCTTGATATAAAAATTTAAAGAAAAGAAATTCCTTTTACACTTTCGTAAAATTACATAATTTAGAAAATGATAAAAATATTCCATTTAAAGAATTTAATAAAAATTAAAACATGGGTGAAAATGACTTTTAAAAAATATAAGATAATAATAAAAAAATTATTTTAATTTTTAATAGAAAACATGGATATGGTAGAAAGATGTTTTTCTAACGAAGATAGAAATAAACTCGATTTTCCTTAAAAAAATATTTTTTTGTCTCTTTAGTACTTTAGGTGAGGAAAATAAAAGGAAAACATGTATTCTCAAGTAATAACCAAACGAGAAGAAAATTAATGAGTTTATTTAAGGATATATAATATTATTTCATAATTAGAAATTAAACATAAACACTCTTGATAAATATTTATATTGTAATATAAAACTCTTAACACTTTTTAAACATTTGAATCATAATTCCCAAGAAAAAATAACCTTAAAGGATCTAGGTACTGTATTTTAGAAGCAGGTAACATCTAGAATGTGTATAGGTATGTTTGAAATATATCTTGGTAGATGTTTTCTAAGATAGAAAGATCAAATTGGTGTGATGAATAGAAAGGAGGAGTTCCCTTTTATATTTTAGGGAAGGGTCACTCTTTGTAATTTCTTAAAATATTAAAATATATTAAATTAATTCCCAAGAAAAATGGTTCCAAAGACCATATAAATTGATAATGGGTAACATTATTGATAAAATATCATCCTGATTTTCCTCTTTTAATATTTTTATGATTTTTAATTAATTTAATAAAATATTATTTTCACAGAATATCATTTTTCTAGTCTAGAAAATATTCATTTAATTTGACATAAAAAACATAATAAAAAAGTTGAATTAGAATATATTTATATAAAATAATAATAATTTTTCATCTCAATCTAAAAAATTCATTGAATACCTTATATAGGTCATGTTATATAATTTTTTATATTTTTAGTATCATTTAATATTTTCTTAGTTGCATAAATAATGTATAAGTGTTGAATAAGAGATTAAGGTCATTATATATTTACTAAAAATTATAATTAAAGTGATATCATGAAAATAATTTCACTAATATCAAAATAAAAACTTATAGTCATTTATAACATTTTTTTGTTACTATGTGGACACATAAGTGATATTTAAATTTAAAAGAGTGATATTTTTCAACATTCATGGATTTAAATATTACATAGGTCATTTTCATGGACAAGTGTCCATTAAAAAACAAAATTTAAAGGCAAAGGTGATAATGGTCAAATTTAGTTCATCCAATAAGAGTTAAGATGAAAAATGATGGACTTATCATGCATTTGTAACCTATAATTCCCAAATTTACCCTTTATGGAGGTGGTAAACTTTATCATGGTTACCAATCATATTGAAAAAATTAAAATATATTTTATTTAATTCAAATAATAGGGACTTATTAAAAAAATTTGAAACTCCTAATTCCAAATATGGAATAGTTTTTTTAAAATTAAAAAAATATCTATTGTAGAAATTAATTTTAAAATAAAAGTGCAATGGGGATGAAAACATCTTTTAAGAAAAATTCATTTTTAAAAATAAAACATGGTCTATTTTATCCCATGTCTAGAAAAATATTACATGAATGTTATATTTTTTTTACTGAACATATAATATATAATTTTTATTAAAATAATTCACCAATACTGATCAATATAATTTGTTTACATTAAAAAACATTGAATGTAAAAAACCGTTTTTCCAGAAAATGCATTTGTATGTTTAGATATGTTTTTTAATACTAAATTTAAACATGAAATTGATTATAATAAACCAAATTGGATAAATTAAAATAAAATAAAACAAAATTTACTATTAAACCATTTGAAAATAAAAATTTATCTATTTACATTCCTGAAACAAAAATATAATTTTCAAAAAAAATTAGTATTTTTGGCCATTCATTGGAAAATTAATACTTTCAATAAATTCTAAAAAATTAACTATAATATAATTGCTTTATTATTATATCCAAAATTTAGTTTTTTATGAAATAATCTTTTTATAATTGTTAATAATTAAATATAATATTTTATCATAAAAATATATAAAAATTATTTAAAAGGATCTCTATTTTTTATCGAAATCTTATATTGTAAAAAATTAATGTTTAATATATAATAAATAAAAAATATATTTATAATTAGAGGATATATTTCTAAATTTCATAAATTATATAATACTATTCATACCCACTAATTTAATGTCTTGTTTATACCAGTCACATAAAAATATTTTAATAATATATCACTATTTGTAAAAATTTAGTGTTGTGTGTAATGCAAGATATCGAAGAATTTAATAAGGGGTGTTATATTTTACACCATTAAATTTATCTTCACCCAAAAATTTGGTTACTCTGAAAAAACAAAAATAGGATATCTTTGTTTCAATACTTCATCGAGTTCCCATGTAGCTCCTTTGAATTTTTGATTTCTCTAGAGAACTTTCACCAGGTGACTTGTCTAGTTCTGTAGAACTTATTCTATTCATTCTAGTTTATCTACTAGTTTTTACTAATAATATATATCTTTTTATAGTTGTATGACCTTTTAGTTTATTACATGTGATGGATCAGTATATAATATCTTATGATAGATACCTAGAATATATCATGAACTTGAGAGAGGTTCACTAGAAGTGTCGGATGATAAGATATCATCCCTAATTAATCAACAGTTAATAAAGGTAAAATAAACCTAGTGATGTTATTTACTTTATTTCATAATATCATGACCTTATTTCATTTATAATTTCAAAGAAAAACCTTCTCACTAGCTTCAAAATTCAAGTACACACCGATGATTGTCAACATATCATTTTTTATGACTATAAGATACCCTGATGTACTGCTAAATGGATCTAGATTTCTTTATCATTTACATAGCTATATCATATCCCAATATATTTCCTTCTTTAATCTCATCCTCTAGTCATGATATCATAAATTTCCCTATTATTAATTACTATTTAAAAATAATATTCAAGATTTATTTTTTAGTATTTATGCACTAAAACTAAATTTTAGAGAATAATAATATCCATAATCCATTCCTTATACACATAAATGTTTACTAAAACAAAAATTTCAAGAATAATTTATCCAATAAAATACAAGGTTTAAATTTATCCATTGCATAAATATTTTACCTTATGTCTCATTCAAAATAGAACAAACCAAAACTAAATCCAATCAATTGGAATGATTTGAAATCATATCCTTGAATGATCAACATACTTATTATCTTAACAAAACATAATCACTTATAAAGTCTCATAGAAAAATTTATATCCCCTAATAATTTCCCAAAATTATTTCACACTAAAATCATATATGCTTCCAAAATATAATTCACCATTTATTCATTAAATAATTTTATTTCTTAATAAAATACCTTTCCATTAGAAGTCTAGGTTCATCCTTGAACCAATTAAAGATCACAAGATTATTCATAACATCAAATGTAATTTATTTTTTTATAATATTTTATGAGAGTGTTAATAAATTCTCATAAAAACATAAAATGTCACTAAATTATTACCAATAATATTTTAATGGGGTGTATTCCAAAAAAATTTACCATAAAATCCCCAACTCTAGAGTGGAGGTTAAATGTTCCCTAATTATCACGACTCACTTCAAATATTAAGATTGCACAAGATTTCATTTATCCTTTAAATTCAAAGGTTATTGAGTCTTATTATCCTAATTATTCTAGGGAATAGGGCATTGATTCACATAATTCTTAAAATCCCTGCATTTATATAATTGGAGTGTGGGTGGTGAATTTTATAGATATTTCTCTCTATTCACATATTTAGCTAACTTATTCCTATCACTATGTCATTCAATTTCTTGATGGCCTTCTGGTCTACACTTGAAACATTTACTAGTTTCCTTAAGATAATTTCCTCCATGTTTCTTTCTAAACTTTGAGCATAATAGAAGGCTCATCTTATTTTCTCTTTGGTTTTTAGAATTCCCTTTTAATTATACCATTATTTTATTATCAAAACCATTATATGAATGGGTAACTCCAATATATATATCTACTATTATTGAACATTTATGTACTTACTCATAGCTTATAAATTCCCTTATGTCTGATTCCATTGAAATACTTTGTTTTAATTCAATGAAGAGTCGATCAACCTTAATTTCACGTTGGATGATAATACTAGAAGTGTACCATGTAATTATTGTACAAATTTCAACATTGGTACAAACAGATTCATTATCATTCTGATTAATCTCTAGGAATTATTTCTCCCTTTTTTTTGCAATGAATATGAGGAATGTATTTATTTAATAACAATCTCTTAAACTCAACCCACTCCATCGAGTCAATTTATTCATGTTTCCTCATGTTATTGGTAAGAGTCCACAATTTATTCACTTCTCCTTCAATATTATAAAAATCCATGATAAATTTTTCATGTACAGAACACTATATAGCAGGAAATAACTTTTCTATGGTACTGATCTATTTCTTATAAACAAGAAGATCATCATACTGAATAAAATAATGGGGATTTTGCCTCATGAAAGACTAAGAAAACTTTGTTCCCTAAATTGATAATATGAAATCTATAAATGATTCATAACTTGATAATGTTGTGTTAGCATATAAATAAGATTTTTTATTACATATCCCATAACATTCAGTTTCTCAGGAGGGAAATCATTAAATTATCTACCACATTCGTCATTAATATGATTCATTTATGTTCCATCAATCGACAAAAAAAATAGTTTGAGCATATGATCCCCATAGAAAAGAACATAATCGGGAAAAAGTATTTATAAGATGTCTAAATAATGAAACCTTATTTAAGGAAACCTTAGGTATAACCTATTCCATTCATGATCATTAAAAAAAGTTTAGGATGTTATTATATATATATATATCCCCAAGGTTCTCACTAAAGTATTCTCATCATAATTTCAATAGGTGAACTAATAATTTCTTTGATATTAACTATAATGGACTAGAACTTTCATGCATAGATATCATATATTATTCAATGAATATTCATTACATAATATAATGATCCACTTGAGAACCATATATGTATACTACCTTTAGAAACATGGACACATAAATAATTAGATCAAAAAAAATATACATCATCTCCTACTAAGTTATTTATAAATAAAACCGTTATTAGACATAATATATTTGGTACAATGCTTCATAACCTAAGGAAAGGAAACATAAGAACGGGTGAAATCAGATTCCCAGTAATGGAAAAAATGGATATATCATGATCACTTGAGAATAACATGAAAATGAGGGTATTAGAACACAAAAATTACATTTGAAAATCACCCCTTGAGTATCCTAAATCTTATATTGGATTCATGTAAAAAATATAGGCAGTTCATAAGACTGGAAACATAATGGAATCAAATAACATAAGCCATAGTATTATAACATTAGAATAAGACATGGAATTGTGGAATACACTATAGAATATCATTTAATTAGTATTCAAGGATCATTTTAAAGACTATCATAGTGGATTGGGTTTACTACCCAAATCTTTTTAGTATCCAAGTTTTATTGCTAAGAATATCATAGTGGAAAAAATTTCATTATTTAATTGTTTTCACTCCCAATTATAGTCTTACTTATCTCATGAGATATCAATATTTATCCAATGCACTGTAGTGAGATATATGTCCCTCCAATCCTTTATTATAACATGACCATATTAATTTGTTATAACATAACCACAATCATTTATTATAATGTAACCACCTTCTTAAGTTATAATATAACCATATTAACATAATTAAAACCATAAATACTTATGAAAAAATATCATAAAGCATTCATCATATCATGAAATCATGACCTGTTAAAAGAAAAAAAGTTTCATAAATATTTCATAAATTCACTATATCATAAACTATGGAAAAAATGGGTTTCTTAAACATGTTATCCATGCCATCATTAACCAGATAAAGAAAGACTAAGAATGCTATTATTTAATCATATCTCTATTAAATAATAATTATAATAAAAAATGTCATCATAAAATGAAAATTATGTGGAAATACCCCTAGGAACATTCTATGAGGAAAATAACCTTTTTACTTTGAAATAATTCTTTTTAAAACATAGATATTTTCTAATTATTAAGAAAAAATTTTATTTGAAAATAATATTAGAAAATTGTAATGGGTTCTTAAAAAAATTGAGTGGTCATAATAGTGGAAAATTCCTTTCATTAAATATAATTTGAATGAAAAACATTCCTTTTAAACTTCTTTAAAACAACCTATTTCTCCAAATGAAAAGAAAACACATTTTAAATATTTTTTTAACAAGTAAAACATGGGTTAAAATGAATTTAAACAATAATAGGATAACAATAAAAACCAAAATTTAATACATTTTTATAAAAATATGGTACGAAGAAAAAAAAATCTACTAAAGAGATAAATAATGTTGATTTTTCTTAATGATATATTTTTTGGTATTCTGAGTAATTAATGTGAGAAAAATGAATGGGAAAACTTATTCTCAAGAAATAACCAAATAAAAATAAAATTCATGATTTTATTAGGGGAGATATCAAACTATTTTATCATCAAAACATAACCATAATCAATCTTAATAAATAATTAGATTGTAATTTAAAACCCTTATCATTTTGGTAATATTTGAATCATAATTTCCTTTACAAAAATAACATTAGATGGAAATATAAATAAACATAACATTCATAATAATTAACATAAAATGCATTCCTAAGAAATATAAATACCACATAAAATAAAATTTTGTGTATAAGGCATGTGTATAATAAAATAATAGTTAGAGGAAAATCCATTACCTTAGGTCCGACCTCTTTCGTATGCACTGGAATTTAATATTATTTGAAATAACTCCTTCATATATCACCTTAAGGGCTATAAAGATGGTATTTTAGGAATCAAAACATCTCTATAATGTGAATAGGAAATATTAGAAGATATCAAGTCAAATTTTGGTCAATCTAGAAGGATCAATGTTATGTGAAGAAGTGAAAGTAGGGGTTCTTGTTTATAATTGAGGGAAGTGCCACTCTTAAAATTTATTAACATATTAAAATATATTAAATTCATTATCAATCTAAATGGTTCCAAATGGACTAAAAGTTTGAAAGGGATGACATTTTATACTAAATATTATCCCCATTTCAATATTATAATATATTAATAATTTTTAAATAATTTATAAAAATATTATTGTCCCTAAAATATTATTTTTTCAATCTAGAGATTATTTATTTAATTTCACTTATTATAAATAAATAAAAAGTTAGAATTCAAATATAATTCATTAAAAAAATTCCATATGTAGAACACTTTAACTTACCCAAATTATAATACTTTTAATATTTTTCAAAAATTTTATATATTACTATATTAATCGGGGAAATATTTCATTGGTGTTTCATAAGATTTTAATTTTATTATATAATTAGTAAAATACGAAATAAATATATATCATAAAAATAATTTCATTAATCTCATAATACACACGTATACTTATATATAAATTGATTTTTTCTTATTTGGGAACATAATATAAATTTAATACTAAGAGATTGAAATTTTATAAATTATTTTCTTTAAATATTATACAGGCCATTTTCATGGGAAAGTTTCTACTAAATAAATCAATTTAGAGAATAACTTGATATTGGTAAAATTAACTTCATAATTTAAAAATATGATGAATAATTATTACCTTATAACTTATTTTTAACCTAGATTCACATGATTTACCGTTTTTTATGATGATAAATTTCATCATGGTTACAATTCATATTGATTAAAACTAAACAGAAACTATTTACCAAATTTGAAACTAATAATTCCAAATATGGAATTTGTTTTATTAAATTTAATTTATATAATTGGAAGAAATTAATTATAGAATAATTACACAACAAGTGATGAAAACTACTTTTTAGAAAAATACATTTAAAACATAAAACAGTGTTTATTCTTATCCCATGCCTAAAAATATAATAGATTAATAATAAAATATTTAATTGAGTATATACTTTATAAATTTCATTAATATAATTCAAAAATAGTGATCAATTTAATTTAGTAAGATAAAAATATATTGCATCTATAAAATAATATTCCAGGAAAATGCCTTTGTACCTATAAATATATTTTTTTAAACTAAATTAATACATAAAATTTATTCTAATTAATGTAATTGGATTATTGGAAATAAATTAAAACTAATTATACTCAGAATATATTTAAAAATATGAAGCTTTTTATGGTCATCAAATTAGAATGCATTTTTCAATAAAAATTAATATTTTCACTCCTCATGAAAAAGATAATATTTTTTGAAAATTATAAAAAATTCACCCTAAGATAATTTTGATATGATGGTTTCAAAAATATATTTAGTTTTATAAATTTAAATTTAGAAGAAGTATCAATAATTAAAGAAAATAGTTTCTCTGAAAATTTTTTAAAAATCATTTTGAAGGAAATATATTTTTAAAGCGTAATATAACTTTGCTAAAAAAATTGAATTTTTATTTCCTAAGAACTAAAAAATACATTTATATTGACTATGATATTTTTTATCTCATAATTTATTTAATACTATTCATACCTAGCAATTTTATGAGCATGTTATAACTATTAAATAATAATATTTTAGGAATATATTTTTATTCTTTTAAACTTAGGGACGCGTGTAACTCAAGATTTCGAAGAAATTAAATATATTTGAGAAAAAATATTTCGAAAAATATTGGGGTATTACAATATCAAATATAATTAGAGTAATAAATGATATGATAGGATAAAAAATATATGATGTAAAAAATTAAGACATCTTAAATTCAACATATTCTATTTTAGCTTCTTTCAAAATCAAATTTCATTCAACATAGGTCATTCTATGTTATATCATCTTATTATTCATGACAATGTCACCATAAATAAATAAAAGTCACTCTAATACCAAATATGAGATACTAAACATATAATAAAAGAATAATACTTAATTTTTTATAATTATTCATTACATTTCACAATTAAATATTCCCCAACACATATTTTTTGAAAGTATCTAGAGACTATATACACAATAAACTATTTTCACAACCATTATTTTACAACTATGACATATATTCAAAAAACATACTCTTATAAACATGAAATATTGGATATTCATTTCTAGAACCTGGAGAAATTTAAACATATTAATGTATGTTCTCATACAGTCATCAAGGGGTGAACATAATAGATATAAATAGATCATCATAATTGTGATTATGATAAAAATGTTTTTATAAAACATAATCATTTTACATGAAAATGAAATAAGAAAATGAAACCCAATAGAAAATTGATAAAAAAATATTGAATCATGACATTAATATTTTGGTATACCAAAACTAATGAGTTATATAAGTGAGGAAACATGAGTCAATAATCCTGATCTATGAGTAGATGACATAGTTATGTTTCCTAACATAATAATGTGGCCCAAATATAAGAATAGAAATAATAACATATTCAAAGTATGACTATTATGTCTTTCATTTCAAAATGGAATAATCCAACCACATACTAATAACATAGTGTAGATGGGATAAACCCTTACAATACATAATATTTTAAACTTAGGATAATGATCATTATCCCACATTCTATTAAACTTCGACCACCCACCCACATCTCATAATGACCTCATGATATATAAATTTTTACCTAATGTATTTTACATCCATAATATACCCAACCATAAAATAATTATGAAACATATATATGTGTTCTATATGAACATAGAAATAATCATAATCTCGTTATAGTTCAATTAACATGTGGGAATGAAATAGATTTCATGAAAATGTCGATATGAAATTATCATTAGCCAAACAGTGAAAGTACGAGGATGGTATAATTATTGAATATCACCAATGAAGTATATGAATCATTAATGTATGTTTACATAGATGAAAATAAATTTCATAATATCATTATAAAATTACTTTGAAAAATCTAAGAAATACCCTTTATGTTTTTAATATCATTTATTTCAAATGAAATATATAATAAAAAAAATATAAATGTAAATTACTTTTGAAAACCATGAAAATATATAATGTTATTTTTGTAAATAAATATAATTATTATGGTAGGAAACTATGTTCATGAAAAATATATTTTAAAAAATATTTCATTGTAATAAAAATCAAAGTCAAAAGAAAATGACCATTTTAGAAAATATTAAAAATAATTCATTTAGTTTTTATGAAAAGAAATTGAATTATAATATTAAACAACTATAATAAATCATAAAATTTTAAATAACATGGATGAGAAATATTCCTGAAAAAAAAGAAGAGATATAGTCATCTCCTCCTATTAGTAACTTTTCTGTTGAAATGTCAGCCAAATGGTGGTGAAATTATATGAAGATATGTAAAGACTAGAAATAACTGTAGGATAATAATATATATGGGGTTTAACATATAAATAACAAGCAATTACTCATAGTGTAAAATTAATATAAATAACCTTGATTTCAAATTGATATTGGAGTAAACCCATACCTCAAACTTCCACTTGGTTAGATCTGTTCTAAACCCTAGTATAACAAATTTAGATTTATCTTTTTATAATTAAGTTTTTTAAATTTATTTTACTTAATTATATTTAATTATCATTCCTTATTACCCACTGATTAATATTTTATTATTAAATTTTTTATTTATATGTTAACTGTCCTATTTTCCGTGCATTATTCGGTATGGTGGTTCCAGTACCCACTCCATGATTATTGGTTAATAATTTATAAGATATTAAAAATGTTTTAATAAAAGTTTATGATACATTTTTTAGTCCCATGTTTAATTAAAGTAACCTATAGTGTTGGTTTTCATTTAATGGTTGAATATCACATTTTTAGTATTATAGAATTTACAAAAAATCAAAAAGTTATAAAATGTCGTTTGGTATATTAACATTATAGAATTATTAAAAAATATTAAATTAATAAATTTTAAATAACATTATAATTATTTAGGTTTCCTTAGTCATTCATGAGGTCAAAATATAACATCATTTTTATAGGTGATAAAACCAACCTAAACAAGAACACGTTATAATGACCAGATGAGTAAGAACATGTTATTAAATGTAAATAATATCAATTATAAAGAATATAAATGGTGTCAAATTTTACAATTAATTTTTTAAATGATAATTTGGATTAGGTAGAATAATATTTTAATGAATAATGATTACAGAGAAGATAACACTTATGTTGAAGTCATGAATACCCTCTTAGAGTGCATCATTGAAATGAGTGATTTAGGATTTCTCCTTGTAAAAACTATTTCAAAAAAGGGTAGTATTGTGAAAGGTAGTTAATTTGGTAAGTTAATCAAGATAAAAACAAATAGAAGGTGTGTTTTTGGATGGGAATAGGAGGAATCCTTTTATAGGTGCACATGAGTTTCATTTTCATAAATATATAATACTTATAGTAAAAGTGTGTCATTATTAAAATTCAAGTTGAAAAAAGAGATAAAATAATAGATAAGGGATGGGGGGATATTAATGAATCCATAATATATATTTATATATATATTTTATAATCTTATCACTTAATTTATCCTTTTTTACTTTATTTTATCCTTTACACTGATAACTAACGTTAAAAATATTAACATGTTTTTATTCATAAAAATGAAAATGAACATTTTATAAAATATTTAAATTCTGATTTAAAATGAAAAAACCACTTTTATTGATTCAATTCCTAAATTTATTAACAATTAATTTTAATATTTGTTTTTAAAAGGCAATAATTTTTTTTAGAGAAATGTATTTTAATATAAAATATGAATTTATTCTTAATCTATATGAAAATAATTATCAATAAACGATTTCTAATTTTTGGATATTTATAAAAAAGTACAATTTATTATACCTCATAATAAAAATAATTGATATTTATATATTTTTTTTAAAATATAATATATAATAAAAACAATTTTTGTAACAATTTTTTTGCTTATACATTAATTGTTAAATTAGTAATCCTTAGAAGTACATAATAAATTATCATATATTATTAATTTATTTTCCTAATAATTCCTTGAGTTTTATAAATACTTTTTTAATATCATTATGTAAAAATTATAAATTTAATAAAAACATGAAATTCTTAAAAACCATTTTTCTAGAATCAATGGTATTTTACTAATTGAATTAGAACCATTTTAATTTTTCAAAATAATTTAAATTTTATGTAAAAATATTTTTATGTATTTAATTTTTTTAAAACAATGCATTATTCACCGTAGTTTTTTGTGGCATGTATCTTATGATAGAAAACACAGATAATTTATTTAAAGGTAAATACATACTATAATAATAGGGGTGTTTGAATTATATTTAATGTTCATTCCTTTAAACTAGATTAAATCCAAATGTCATTCAAAAATATCACTTTTAACAGATAATGGTTTTTGTGAGAGATAAAATTCACCAGACATGAAAAAATAGTTGAAAAATTATTATCCCTAAATAACATCACCATGAACTCATAATATCAATTCTGTATCCTAAAATCAATCCTTCGAACATCCTCACACTTCACCCTCAATCGGTGATATCCCCATCCAAATTTGATATTTGAGAACCAAATTTATTCTATCATATAGTAAAAATTATTATCAAAGTGAGTTGAAGGATACATATTTTTAAACATCAATTGGTTCAACTTATGGTAGTTAATCAAATATTATAACCTTCTATTAACCTTATTGGAAAGAAAAATAACACCAAACCAAATGACGTACATTTTCAAACCACGATCCTTCCTATCAAAACCCCATCCCTCCAAAGATATCACAATGAGGGGAGAGAGATAATGGCTCCTGTGTCCCACCTCCAGTACACCCTAGGATAGAGACTAGCTCCATGGGTATACAAATCTCAAAAAATGGGATGTACTACCCTTTATAAGAAAACAAGATCAAGAGATATAATGAATCATCCACAAGAAGTTCAAGGAATAATATAAAAGACAAAAACAAAAACCATACCACAAAGCATGTTTAAATAGAACTAATACATAAAAAGTATCTAATGAAAATACCCAAAAGTAAAGCTAAGTAGCGACACAAAAACTATCCAAAGGTTCAGGATATAATGCATAACTCGGTCTATAAAATCTTCTAGGAAACCTGAAAATAGTTTTATATATGTAGGGTGAGCATACAAGTATACTTAGTAGAAAAACCAAAGTCTCTAGTGCACATGTGAAAGAAGTATACTAATTCTCTTGTGAGAAAAAAGTAGATTCAAACAGCACGTAAATAAATATAATAACCATCCCAACCTCAAAAAGGAACAGTCACGAAGTAACATTGGACAATTAATATAATTTAATTCACATCAATGATAGGGTACCCCACACCACTTCTCCATGTGTATACCGCTCTCACCCAACATCATATATCCTAGGGCACCCATCCCTTCTGTGTACCTCATCACATCCTACCCACACACACTGGGACTCACAACACACATCCTGCCCACACACAACTAGGCCTCAAAACACAACCCTCCTACAAACACGTATCCCAGAAAAAACATCCCATGATTTCTCATCTTGAAGAAACCTAGGAAAATACATCACATATCATCCTAAAGACAACTTGCACAACACTATCCACTTCACATGTAAACAAATGGGCTATGACATCTCACTCAAAGAAACTTGGGACATCATGAACACCATCTAATGAACTAACTAACCTTCATCCATCATAGCCTGTGCCATACCTATATCGACTATAATAGAGTGCGGAAAACAGCGGGTACCCATCCATCTGTACTCCTTATCAAATGTTGGAAAAAACACCCTTGTGTGACAATGTTGGTGTTCAACCCATAGTTCTCAACATGGTTGGGGTGTGTATATAAAATAAAAATAATATAAAAGTATATGTATTGTATCAAACACTCCAGCCCACCTACAGGTTCTCAAATGAACAACCAACTCAAAACACTATCACCTTTGATACCCTGACTAAATGGAATTATTAGGATCTAAAACCATCACTTTAGAAGGTGAAGATCATCATTAACAAATGTGTCTTCACATTACCTATTTTTTCAATACCCATTAATTTTAATATTTATAATCATCCTCATTCAACCACAAAACCATAAAATTAACATTTCATTATCCATTTCCATTCCATTTACCAAACCAACCCATATCACTCCAAATATTATCAAACTATTATTTGTTCATCACTACCCAAGGAACTATCAGGTAGATAACACCTTAAGAAACACACAAACAATCATTAAAATTTGTCTGAGGGATGATGATCTATAGTTAATTAACAGACATTACATTAAAGACTCGTTGTACCATGACCTCTAAAAATGGGGTGAAGCTTTCCGCATGTTATCAATGGTGAAGATACCATACCAATAAATAAATTATTTCTTAAAATTCATCTTTCCCAAACCACCATACCAACCCAAAACAAAACCCCATCTCAGAACCACATCTAGCAACTTAATAAAGCACAACCAGCTCCCCAAACCTACTGTATAATCACAACACACACATCATTTCCCCACTACACAGACACATGTTATCCACTTTTCTCCTTGCACACAAACAATAAAAATTACATACATCACATCACCTCACAAACTGATAAAAACACATCTTTAAATCTAATAAGGCATCCCTTATTTAATTTACCATTTTAAAATTTGGGGTTTTCAAATAAACTGTATGATCATGGGGTATCCACTTATTACCCAAATATATATTGTTAACCAAATTTTATAAATATGAATTAAAAAAACAAAACAACATGAATCTAGGAAACTATCACATGAAAATAAATTACCCTTAATGATCATGATTTTTAGTGGGTAGTTAGCCCATTAAAATCATAATATCAATAATAACAGATAGACCACAAGATCATGTGTCAATTTCCTCGGACCCTATATATTGATTCTTAAACCAATTTTATTTTATTTAATAATCTAGAACCAGCTATCCTCACAAGGGGAAACATATATAAAACCTTCCCAAATGATTAAAAATTAAGAATGATGAAGTAAAACCTACTTGGAAGAAGAATGATCTTCACTTCCTAGTTGTACAAAAAACATGGGTGCTTGTACAATTGGTGGTTCTCTAAGGAATCACGAACCCAAATAAGGAAATATATATAAAGAATAATCATTTGGGGATATAAAATGTAATAATAAAGGATAATTCATGGATGAAGGGTAGGGTATATCAACTTTAGGAAGATCATATCAGATCCGACAAGAAATAACTACTCTTTAATGTCGCTATTAAAGGCATATGTCACCAACAATATGTGATATTACCATTTAAAAGACTCTGGAACATTAGGAAATTAAATATACGATATATGGGTATTTAATTGGTCTTAAAGACTTTAAAATTTGGCCTTAAAATTATTTTACAAAAAATAAAGATGTCAAAATGGAAAAACTAGAAGAATTGAGAAAGATTTTCATGAGACACCGCCAGTGATGTACAGCCAAATGAGGAACTTCTATATGAGGAACCATTAGATGAGGAACTGCTAAAAGTTGTACCACTAGAAGAGGAACCACTGGATGAGGCACTATTGGACGATGCACTATTGGACAAGGCACTGCTAGACGAGACACTATTGGACAAGGCTTTGTCAATATGAATCACCTACCACTTTCAGTGATCCAACTCTAGTTGAGGCACTGCTAGATGAGGAAAAACTGTTTTAGTGACTGCCAGTGAGCCACCACTGGTGAGTTACAACCAAGGTGACATTACTAGGGTGGGCTACTGCCAAGGTGAGATAATTCCAGGGTGAGACATCACTAGGGTAACACCACCAGTGTGACACCATTGGCATGAGGTGCTGTTGGGATGCAGCACTGTTGGAAAACATTGAAAATTGGTAAATTCTAAATGTGTTAAGAATAGTCACCTTGACTTCTTAGGACACCTCCAACAATAGATTTCCCATAATTTAGTGAACTAGAATGGCCTAGGAAATTACACTGCCCCTCTAAATATTCCCATTATGTATTTAGAAATTTTTATTTTGAAATATCCGAGTAAAGAATTTATAAGTATTGATTGATAATTAGTTAAATATAATCCACATTATAGAATAAATTATAAATATCAAATACAAATACTTACCATGGATGAATGATAAACAATATAATATAAAATTAAGAACACATTCATACCATTCATCAATGAGCACCATTGATACTATTATACTCATAAAAATAGTCTAATAAAGATACCATTGAGGAAGTAATAATACTCACACCTCTATTCCATGGGTTTTTAATGAATACCCATAATATGGAAAGAACTCTCCTTCACCCATTAAAATATTGTAACTCTTGGGTGGAATGAAATATAGAATATAAATAAATTTAGGTGGAAGGGGATATTAACAAGAATCTAGGTAGGGTCAACCTATACCACCTCAATGGTGTATTATTTCATATATAATAATTGGTGCATTACTACAAGTTAGCTCAAGTGTTCATAATATAAAAGCTAATTATTTGAGTAAAAATTAATTAATCACATTAATGAAATGGTCTTACCACATTTTTTATCTTATGAAATACTCCTAATAATTTTATAAATCAGTGAAGGAATTAATATATTATGTCATTAATTTTCTCCAACCATATGTTATTTTTTATTATAAACCATGGAATATTATATTTAAATTCATAAAATAAAACATAAAAAGGAAACATATATGATATATCATATCATTTCATTAAATATGATCAAATCACACACTCTGGTTGTCTGATATATATCATATATATATTAGGCTTTTGAAAACATCTCATTCAATCACCAACTTATAATAAAGCCTTATAGAATCTATCTCAGTTCACTTATATTATATCATATACAAACAATCATGAAACCATTCCCAAAAATATATTTGTATATCATAAAAAAATACTGGATAAGCTACCATTAACTCCTTTATCTATCACTTCATATGAATATTCTATGAATACCCATTGAAAACTCCTTTTAGATAAACTATAAAACACTTTTTCAGAAGCTCTTGGGGTAAAACTAAACCCCATTCAATCAAACACAAAGTGTGATCCCGTAATACCTTATGGTGTTAATAATAAATATTAATTCATGAATATATAAATATAATAAAACAGTATCCTCTAATAAATAATTAATATTAAACAATCTATAAATGGATTTTATATTATATTTATTATAAAAACATGACACTAATAACTTAGAGATGGTGGTTAATTTATTATAATTGTATAGAACACCGGAGATCATATTACATAAGGTTGAAAAATTTATCAGTAGTAGGATAATATATATATATAAATGATACAAAAATTAAAATAAAACCTAAAAATTTAGTGAAAACATTATTATTCCTCCAAGTATATCATTGAAATAATTCATAGTACTCATTTTGGTTCCTTAGGTAAAAGGAAAAAAAGGAATGGGGTGAGATCAGATGCTCTAAGGGGGTTGCATATTGGGAATGATTTTATGAAATAAAAAAGTTATGAATAATATTCTAGGAATAAATAATATTCAATTATTAAATATTACCAATAATATGAGTGTGAAATATATCCCAAGAAACATAAAAATCAAAACAATCACATGGAAAAAATAACTAATTTGGTAGAGATGGAATGGATAACTCTGGATGTCAAAATAAGACTATTAATTTCATTTTCCTATATATCATATATAAATTGTTATGTGATATTACAAATACCCAATATATTTTTTCTCATGAGACCAATAGATTCTTTAAGAGGATATATAACTTTTTGTCCCAACAGTATCTAAATAATTATAATACATTCATAATATAAAATAAATTAATAAAAATAATACACATAAATAAAATCACTCAATAATAAATAATTATACAAATATAAATAAAAATTATATAAAATTTTAATATCTCCCCAATTAGTAAATGGAATAATTTTATTTGTAAGCACCCTTGAAACTAATTTATATAATATAGTGTATCCACACTGTATCTTCTAAGGTGTATACAGTCATGTAAATAAAATATAAATATAAATATATATAAATATTAACAATGGTATAAAATATATTAATGGGATTAAATAACATGGAAATGGTATATAAAAATAAAATAAACAGAGAGATGAAGAGTGATAGAGAACGTAATCACAAGAAAGAGAGTGAATGAGAGTTTTCCTATATGAACAAGGTAATATATGAAATATAAATTAACATGGGAGGAAATGAGATTATAAATTCATTAAAAATAGAGTTAAGATATTAATGTAAACATTAAGTTACTTTAATTTGATTTATTCAAGTGAAAGCAAGAAATATAATAAATGTACTTTAAGAAAATGGAGATATGGAAATAGATACTTACCATGAATCCTGACCTACTATATATTTTATCAAACCTATTCAATAATACAAATTAAAATAATTATTTAATTTATTTAGAATTTTTTTTATTTTAATATCTTTATTTCTTATCATTTATTTCATTTACAGTCATGTTTAAATGATTTTATAAATTTGTACTGTCAATGTAGGTTATTTCGAGGTCATTTAGTATATAATTTCCAAAATTAATGTCATATATTAAATATTGTAATAGGTAATTGTAAAATAGACCCATATGCTCTATATGTGTTATGGTATTTTCTGAATTTCATTACAGTTGAAAATAATTTCAATAGTTGATAATGTAGTTTTCATTTCAATAATATCTCCCATTAAGATCCCTTTTTATAGTTAAAATCAACTATGATTATTTACTTTTAACTTCATTATTAGGATAAATGTTTCACTAATATATATTCACAATCATTAAATTACTTAAATAGTAGAATTATATTTAATCAGGAAATAACATTTTAAAAATATTAATGAATTATATATTTATGAAAACATAATCACATTCTTAGGTAGCAGAAAATTACCATGGTACGTAATGTATTTGAAAAGAGTTTAAAAGAAGGGTAACCCCCATAAATAACTGAGAATTATAAAAATCATATATTATAAATAAACTAATAATTTGTAATTATTTGTAATTATTTTTTATGTTATTATAAATAGTAAGTGATTAATTGGAAATAAAATCAATATTTTTAAGACCCATATTTCAATATAGTAATGAATTATATAAATGAGTTTGGTGAAAGGTATTAGGTTCCATATAATTAGTTATAGATAAAAATAATGATAATAAATTTGGGAAAATAATCATTTTATTAAATTAATTTTACGTTTAAAATATATTTATGACAATGAATTACAATTAAGAAAAGAGAAATACGCTTAAAAACTGTAACCATCCCCTTTAGGTCACCTTTTTAGATTGAGTAGGAAGCCTTTGAAGAAATGTATTTTTTCTTGAACCACGCCTACTAAACATGAAAATTTATTTTTATAGAGTAATTTTGAAATAATATAAAGATAAAATATAATTTTAGATGGGTTTTTTAAGGTTTTACTAAATCCCCTTTTAGAGTAAATATTTGATGGCATTTTCACAAATATTTAGTCATTAAGGATAAAAAATATAATATAAAATTTTTAAGTGGAAAATAAATGTGTAATAGATAATATTTTCATCCATAAATAATTCCTAATTGACTCATGATAATGATTTGTTTTATTAAATAATTTAAAAATAATTTATAACTGTAAACACCACTCAAACAAATATTCATGGTTTTTCTTGTAATTTGTGATTAAAAATAATAAATGAATGCAATATTCAAGAATTAGTTTTAATATAATTAATTATATTAACTGATTATCTATATTATTTTTACAATAACATAATTCACCCACACATTTTCAATTTAAATGTTTTATACAATTTATTTTTCTTTTCCCTGGTATTCACGCGCAATGAGTTGACCTTGCTTAATATTTTTTTTCAGAATTATTAGTTTTTTTAAATTTATAGTAAATTTATAAAATAAATATACTTTATTATTAATCAATATTACAATATAAAATAATTCATAAAATATATTAGTATAAATCATTATAAGATGAGTCATCTTAATACTCGATTTCTATAAAGCTGAGTATGTTTGTTGGGACTAACATATGCTTACTGAATAAAGAGTCATGGAATATGTAAATTACATTTGAGAGGTTGGGTGACATAGATAAGTAGTAATATATAAATCCAATTTTCACTAAAATTTCAAAAGTCATGATTTACCATGGGTTTACATTTACCTTTTTACCAAATCTTTTAACTCTATTCCATTAAGATATCATTAAGAAAACAATATCCCCTAGTTAAAATTACAATTAATTCCTCTAATTATTATTATTAATCCCCAATTTACATTGATATTTGTTGACATGATTCTGAATACCTACCATATTCATTGTTGTCTCCTCAATATGTTTTTGTCCTAATATATTCCATTATCCAACTTCATCATAATAGGGTGGAGTATAATATATATTTCTCTATAATTCCTTATATGGTTCTACTTTAATGATTGAATGATTTTTTTTATTTTATTAAATTTCAAAAATGGTCGATATTGGAAAAATGTAACTTAAAAATCAACTGAACGTGGGATCAATATTATTTTATAATGATTGGATTTTCCTCTCATTCTGACCCTTAGTTTGAAGATGATAAGAATTTATTAAGTATATCTTGGTGTTGAGATCCTTCTAAATACTCCCATATAATGTGGATGTGAACCAAGGGTCATGATTCTATCAAATTGATTGTGGTGCATGATGAAGTCTCCTCACATCATTAATATAGATCCATTTATGGAACAAAAAGAGTAGATCCCCTATTATTACTAGGAAACCTGAAGACTTAGCATGATAATCATTAGTGTGACATATTACATAAATCTTACAAGTTGTGTTTAATAGTATATTAACAAAGTCTCTAGCAATATTTTCCCAAATACACATTAGTATTAGAAGAGGGTTCATGAACCCCTTCAGATGTTTTCTCTTAATCTTTACTTATTGTACCACCAAGAATATTGATACATAATCTATAATTTCCCACCTCATACTACCCCACTCGAAAGGTTCTCTTAAATCCATATATATCTTTATGATACCAGGGTGTGTCAAGAAATTTCAACTATGAGATTAATCTTTAATTTCCCTGTATAACTCATGTTTAGATAAAACAGATAGGATCTATCCAAACATTAATACAAAAACTCATATATTAATTCCATCAATTTCTCATTATTCCAAGAATTAATCTATGTAGGGTCATGGAAATTCTTCAAGGGGGAAATATAATTACCCCAAGACTTTGGAATGGACTAAACCAGTCCGCACATTGGCTCCTAGAAACAGTACACGTCCGGTTCGATAAACCGCCCCCATAGACGATGTCAATTGGGAAATGGGGGCGGAGCACATATGCAGGCACGAACCAGGAAGACTGCCGATGAATCCATCCTGTTGCACTATCGCGAACCATGTCATTTGTGGAATGAAAGCAGAGAGGTGCATGAACACAGATCAATTCCACAAATCTCGGTTCCAAAACCCACTGGTTGACTGAGTCATCCACGGGTGGGGATTCCTTCATGGGCTTCTGCAAAAAGTTTAGTTTTCCCATCAATACAACCTTTTTGCGACTCTATAAATAGTCACTGAGGGACACCAAAAAAAGTGGGAGAGTAAGGAATGGTGAAAACCTATGGGGAGACGCTGGAGAAATCTCTCCCAATGGTAATGTTCAGTGACCATCAGTGGACCCCATATCGTCCGCAGATGCACTCTTCCGCATAGAGGAGAAACCAAACCACGAACTACATGTGGAAATTTCTTTCACGGATAGTCCCTCTGTGGACATATCCTTCACGTCCATGCCCTCCATGGACCAGCGTTGTTCGTGAAATGGAGATAAGAACCCCTCTGCTGGCACAAAGTCGGACGGGAGCCAACCGCTTTGCAGACGGCCTTCACGTCCATTTCCTTCACGGCCATTTCCTCTGTGGCCATATCATCCGCGGACACCCTTCGCATATAGACTCTCTGCGGCTGCTTCTATGCTTCCAGCATCTTCACGGAAAACCCCCTCCCAGCCATATTCTATGAGGAAAACTCTTACACGGCTCTCTCCTCCGCAGACACCCTATGCGGCCAGCTCCATCGCGACCAGTCCCTCGTGGCAAGCTCTCCACCACCAACTCCTACGCGGCCCGCCCCATGCAGAAAACCCCATGCACTCGTTGGTCTATAGAATAGGGGGGGGGCACACCCCTACTAGGGTTCAGTGTTGGGCTGTGGTCCCGGACCTCCGGGCCGGTCCCTTCGCTACCGTCACTGACCCCCATGAAAAACAGAGTGCCGCACCACGAAATTTTCAGGCCGGGTTAAGAGTATTTAACATTTCACCCTTGAGCTTCCCCAAAATCCTTTCTATACATGTCATGAGTCAAGATACTCCTCATGACTCTCCTATAACCCCATTACCTAGCTCCATTTGTTAGGTTCATCCATAAGGGGCCGCCCTTGCGTAAGTCCCACACCAACCTTTGCTAGGTATCTCCTACCTAGTCGTCATGACCACATGATGTTAAACTGTATGGCCCTCATCTTATCCACATGACATTAAAAAATATGTAAATAGTCCTCTCTACAAGACTATAAACTGTAGTGCTCCGTATGTTCCAAAAATAGGATGCCCCTTTCTCCAAAAAAGAGATGCCTTATTCTACAAGTATAAGATGCCTAATGCCCTAATTACAGTTGCGTAATTTCAGGAGCGTTGAAATCCATTTAACCATTCCATAAAACCACCTCATGATTTGCATGTCCTTCATTCAAATCCTCATCCTCTTTCATGGCTGAAGGGACACCCTAACGGTCTGTTCCCATGCTGCCTCGGCTCACCTACCGTGCTAGGCCAACGCCCTGAAAGATATTAGAAAACACTTTGAGTCAGGTCCTGTGTTTCGAACATGGTCAATAGTAAACCCTCACTTGTTTGACCCCATTTCAGGATAACGTGATGTGGATGCTGTTTTTTGAGCACAGTCAACAGCTATCCTCCATCGTCATGCCACCTTCACTGTGTTCCAAATGTTGGTCTTATGATTCACACTTTTCATCTCCCTTTGTTTGGATGAATTCCAATGCCCTTAGGGTTATCCTTCTTGTGAACTAGTTCATAGGAAAAGTTTTCAACCCACTAGTGGGTTGGGATGCCATCATGGTTAGACATAAGAAAGGAAACATGGTATCCTCCCTAGTGTAAGCCCCAAGATTTTCATGCTGGAGGTAGTACCCATGGACCTCTGTACTTCCTCGGAGCTAGGGGGCCAAGAGGGGAGATGGACACAAGGGATTTAGTTATCCTTTCCCACTACCTCTGGGATTTATCCCCATCAGGACTCCATTATGGAGTATGCCCTGACTTATCAGGCCACCCTATGAGTAATCCCCACTTTGCTTCCCACGGACGCACCTTTCATGACATGATCGTCAGGTCTCTTATATCTCTTATTTCTCACAACGAGCATGACTCATGTGGGCTTAGAGTAAACACCGACCCTGACCCCAACCTCTTGCAAACTACGATAACTTTGATCCATGTCACGTAATGGTACGTAGGAAGCCTCCATGAGGTTCAATCCCATTACCCATCGGATCCTCTATCCATCTTCGCGTCGGTTCTCTGACACCACCTAATCCAAACTATGAGGACATTGATCCATGTCAAGGCATGGAACATAGTAAGGCTCCACGAGGTTCAAGCCCACCACCCAGCCGTTATGGCCCCCTTCACGTTAGTTTGTCCTTCGTCCCGCATGACGTTAAACTGTACTCCTGAACTATGTGGAATTTGATCCATTTCTCCTAGGTGGGGTATGTAGGAAGCCTCTCTGAGGTTCAATCCCAACAATCGGTTTATCTGACCCCCCTTTGACGTCAGTTCACCCACATCTTGGGTCGCCTTAGAGTATAAGCCTCATCCCAAACCGAAATACAATGATTCTGATTCCTCTTGCAAGGATACGTAGGAAGCCCGTATCACGGGTTCAATCCAAATTCTCAAGTCATTATCTGTCCCCCCTAGATGATGATAAACTCCAGAGTGCCCAGTCATGAGGCTTCAAACCAGTGCCTCCTCAGTGATTCCAAAGTCCTAGGAGTCACTAATCCAATGAGGGATGGTAAACCTCAGGCCCAAATGATTCTGAATTGTTGTGTTCAGATGACCATTGCCAACCAGGAGTAATCCACGGATTTTATTCTTGGGTATAAACCAAAGATTCACAAACTTATGACCACGTCTTAAATCTTTAAGAGATTCCCAGAATAGGCAATAACCCCCCCCCCACCCTAAAAGGGTGCGATGAGCCCGACTTCCCATCCTCTCGACCAATGTGAGTTCTTAAGCATCACTGACCAAATCATCTGGAAGACGCCTACCTTTGGAAAGAAGGTCCACGTATCGTTGGATATGGAACCATTTGGATTTTCTAAACGATGATCGATATACCTGACCTTAGTAATTGAGCGGAGCTCAGCCCTCTGTGAGATCGACAGTCGGGTGCGTCGGCCCAGCCCATCCAATTTGTCCCGAAACAATCTATTTTTCAAACCCTTATCATATTTTCAGTACTTCATTAACTTCTATTGTAATTATTTTTTTTAAATCACATAGAAAATGAATGATTTCCCCCTTCATTAATAATTTAAATATATAACTTTATAAATCCATGAAAATAGGATTCTTGTATATCTTTATAATATATAAAACTCCATGGTTGTTTCGACTCAATGAAACATCCATCATGTTTATATTCCCATGGTATTAATCTATCAAGATGTATTAGTCCTGGTGTAGTTGTTCCATCTCCAATATCTCTTTTTGATCTCATTATAAGAGAATTTATAATTCAAAATTTTTTCATCCATATATATGCCACCTATTTAACCATTGATATAGTTTGAACAAATATTTATGGTAAAGAATATAATTTCCATGTGAAGATCAAGTTTTTAATTGTTTTTTTAATGGATCATTACTTCTTTGATACATAGAAAATAACTTTATTTTTTTCATAAAGATATACTGTAGTCCTTTCTATGATGAATCACTAGATATAAAAAATATATCCTTACTTGATGGTAAATATTAGATTAGTGAATTGAACTATATTATTTTTAATTGTCCAAAAAATTCTTTACATTCAATTAAACATGCGAATTTGATCCCTTTATGTGTCAGCTTACTTATTGGGTTAGATAATTTGGAATCTTTTTGATCAAACACCCAAAAATTGCCTACTTAAATTATGAAACTATATATATAAATTATATTCATTTGTGTGGGACACTATTTGAATACCATTAGGTTTAATCCTTCAATATATTTCCATAATTATAGACAATACGGCCTTGAAAACAAACCTTTTACATCAAAATTTCACACATATTAGATATCAAATGTGAGTCATTTTTCTCTAGGAGTCTCAAGAATTATTAAAAAATGATTATTATGATCTTTATTTATTTGAGAGTATATAAAGATATCATTAATATATACCATAAATATTATATCAAGATATCAATTAAATTCCCTATTCATCATATTTAAAAATATAGATGATTTATTATTTAATATAAAGGGAACGGCCATAAAATCATAATGTCAAACCTTGTATGAAATTTTTTCATTGGTATATTGTCTATATTTACTCATAATTGATGATAATTATAGAAATTATCAATATTTTCGTTCTATTATGATCCATTATTTTGATGAAATGAGTCATCAATTAACAGATAAAGATACTTATTTTTTATATAAATTTAATATAGTTCCATGTAATCTATTAAAAAACCCATAAAACCCTTCTTATTTTTTTATAAATAGGATAAGGGATCCATAATGTGATTTTCTAGGACATATGATTGCATTATCAAAAAACTCCTAAATTTGTTTCTATAACTCCATCAATTCCACTAGGGTAATTTTATAGGGAGTTAGAAAAATAGGGTTTTAATTAGAGATGTGATTATTATAAAACTTAATTCCATACTCATGTTTATGCCTAGGTAATTCTTCTAGGAAAACAATAATGTATTCGTATACAATATGTACATATTATTTTATTAAGATGTGTTTTCCTTCTATATATTTAATTTTATATTATCCTCCTCCCTGAATTAAATTAAAGAGATCCATAAGAGGTGAATCTAGAAAAGGCTCAGATAATGATGTCCCCCCTAAAAAACATGGTATTCTATTCCACTGTTATAAATTGTAATATCTTTATCTATATAAGAAATTATATCATTTTAGTTTGAGATACAATTATTACCAAGGATTATCTCAAATTCAAACACATGTATATAAATAATGTTTGAAACTATGGAATCTCTATAAATATTCATTGAAACTACCAGATATATCCTTTCTGTAACAAGATTTCCATGTGGTGTCTTTATTAAAAACAACTCCCATTGCATGTCATGAGACAATTCTATGCTCTAAAGAAAAATTCTAGATATAAAATTTTATAAATATATAAAATCATATAAAGAAATATATAACTATGATTTTATAATCAAAGTAAAATATAATAGGTTTTTGAGACCTGGAGTTTAGTTGTAGTAATATCATAACACCACATGTTCTCCTTTAGAAAATTTTAAGAAAATTTCCCTTAATTATTGGAGAATTGGTTTGAATAATTCACAATCTCAAATTAGTTAAAACAATATATTTTGAAATATAATCTTTTTTATGTTTTATTTATGATATATATGGCTTATACCTCAAAATATGAATAAAAATACCATTCATATATAGAAATTATAGCGGTGTCTCCTAAAAAAATAATTAGAATTTGGAAATTTTACCATTCCCTTATTCCCTATTGTGACATTTATTTTTACATGGTTCTAAATCATCCTATTCTTCTCTTTATCTATTATGAATGTATAATAAATGGGTAATTAATTTTAATTATTTATGGAAATTGATACTATGTCCCCATATGTTGAAAATCTTTTAGAGTCCCACTACCATCAAAGGCCTAACAATAACCTGTCGAATAAGTGATCGATATTTATTTCTTGATGATGTTTGTAATCTCTATCATGTCTTGTTTACCCTATAATTTTATCCACATACTCAAAAACATTTTAATATTCCTTTTTTAATTAATTTTTTTAATAATCTTACAATATTCATTTGTTTCCAATTACAAATATAATTTTCAATGAATATACCATTTAAGGTTTTATATTTTATAATCTCTATAACTTCTTTGGCCATAGTGTTTCAAATCAGTGACCACCATTGATCAATATATCCCTTTAAATGATATATTCCCATGATAAGATTATCTATTTCACTACTTCCAAATGTACGAAATATCCTCCCAATTGGATTCATGCATTGTTCATATACCAAGGGATTAGTGGTTATATTGAAGGATATGGTTTTCTGCCACATCATGGTACCTAGAATTTTTACTCCATGATATGGAGAAACAGGTTGTTACATATAGTCCTGATTACTGATCATAACCTAATCCAATAGTCTTAATATTGTTATATTCTACTCATCATTGATAGTAGGCTCATTTACATAATCAGAAGTAATATCCCAATATAGATTATAGGTGTTGAAATTTAAACTAATCCTTCAATTGGGAAACATTTGTAAACAATTCCATGGAATTGAATATCTCAAAATATTATCAATATTTAATCACCGCATCTAATTCCTATATAGGTATGGTATTATCGAAAAATTAATTAAATATCCTATGGTTTTATCATAATGTTTTTTTCTTCTATCTATCCTCTCAGAAATTTATTTCCCATGGGTTCTAATAATCATTCTATGATATAAACTATAACAACCATTACTTTAATAAACTAGAGCTAGTGAAATATACATTTACATGTTTGAGGTATTAATTGAACCTTTTTTGCCACCTTTAAGTTGGTTCTTATTTTGGGGTTGTTCAGGGAGAATGTGGAAAACAATTTAAAGCACTTTGGGATGTTCCTGGTTAGAGAATGCTCAGAGAAAACCAAGTGGTTTGGATCAAAACAATCATGTAACTAATTGAGAGATTCTAGGATGAGGCCCACAATTAAGGTGCATGATTTTTCTAACCATGATACTGCCCCTAGAAATCACAAAACCCATGTATAGTGGAAAATTAATGGTTGGAACAAGAATATTTTAACTGTGGGTCTAAACCATGCACCCCTAGATTTAAGACTAGTAGGGGTGTATAGTTTTTCTAATCAAGTGACCTTCTCTATGAAACGATGTAGACAGTTTTAAGTTTCTCTAAAAAGTTATTTTAAATTCCAAAACCACCTACTTAATAGCCTAATGATACCAATTATTCCCTAATATGATTTATCCTGACTTGGATGCTCTTATGATTTGATTTTGGTTCCTCCAAACTACTCATTTGGTGAATCAATGTGTGGATGGATGATCCAATACGTCTTTGATAAGTGGATATCCTCTTTCATGTTTCCTTATGATCATTATTATATTATATTTATAGTTTTTTATATTATTTTTCAATTGATGGATATAACCTCTGTTTCATTGGATCATTATTCTAGATTATATTCTTAGACCTTATTTATCTTCGATCATCATTGGTGTTCCTGTTGCGGGTATGGACCACTTTATTCCTTGATTTAACATAAGGTGGTTCCATTTGATATTTTCCATGTAATTAAAACCTTTATTTTCTTAAAATTTTAACTATATTTAAATTGTATCATAAAACATTAATTTGGAATGAATTTATTATGAAATTTGAAATGGCATGGATTATGAAAAAAACACCAATTCCAAAGGAATTTAAATTGAGGGATTTATTTTTGGAATGATAGATTGATTTTGAGAAAATGGTTTGATGATTAAATTGATAAAATGATTTTTCTGAGAAAATTGATTAAATTTAAATGATGAAAACCCTTGATTGGTTTTGAATTGAAAAAGAGATGAAATGATGATAAACCTATGTTTCAGTTTTCTAATGGAATTGGCATATTGAAACTAAAAATTGGGTAACTAATTTCTAAATGATGATTGATTTGAAAATATTTTATTTTCCCATTATTCATTGATTAAATATAAACTTGAAAAAATTGGTATTTAGTAATTTATATGGGAGAATCATTCTAGTATATTGATCCTTTAACAAGGATTGTGATAAGAATTATAATAAAATAAAAGTTTGAAATCATTATCCCAGATGGGATTTTGATGAGTCCAATTTGTCTTAAGAATGAGGGATGTGTGCACACATGATTATCCATGATCAGTGATTTGATAAGTGCAATGATTTTATACTTAGAAATTAACATTCATCATGAAAGATGACGGTAGTGCTTGTTGTGTATGGCTTGATTATATATACTATTTTTTATTGAACTATTGTACTCATGATATTTATTTATATAAATTATTTTATATACTATTATTATTTAATCCATGTTTGAAATGATTTCCAATGTTTGTGAAGAAATTATGTATCATTTTAAATATGGAAAAGATACATTATTCCATGACATGTTATATTTGAATTGAAAGCATGATTAGTTTATTGTTATGACATCAATTATTGAGCACTTGGTGAGACTCTACTTGAATTTTTACATAACAAATTGACTTTTCCTTTGACTGTTTATAGATTTTATTATGTTAGGTTTGAGAAAATGGATTTCCCCCATTGGAGATGATGGATCTTCTTATTCCTTGGGTCTATGGTGTAATGATGGTGACCAAAGGAGTTGAGGTCCACTTATTAAATTTGGTTGTGAGAATTTAGTTGTTTTTTCTGGTGTTTGGTTATGCTGTTTCATTGAGTTATTCCTCTATCTTCTTGGGTAATACTATTAATTTTGACATACGGTACTTTATAATTGAAGTGTGTTGATATACCAAATTCTATCTTGTTTATATGACACTATTATTTTGAAAAAACTTTTCCCTCATTGATCTTGTAATATTCCATTTGATAGTCATTGACCCATGGGGATTGGGAACACCCTTTGAGATATCCTAGAGCTGGCTTGGGTGTTAAGGTACCAGTGTATCTGTGCTGTTTTATGACAAAGTGGCATTAAAGGAACATGTTGAGCATCTTTTCTTGAATTTAGTATGTGGGATGGGTAGTCCCAGTAGTTATGATATAGGATTTATGGGACATGAGATGTAGTTATCAGTGAGTTCCTATATAGATCTTGATATTACATGCCTTAAGTCAAAATGGTTGGTGGATTAGAGCATCATTGATGATTATTTTGATCTGTTTCTAGTTCTTTCCTTGTTTGATTAATGTTTTCTAAAAATCCCATAATTTTGGATTTTTTGATAGGGTTGAATCATATATATTCCAATTTTTGTTGTTGATCTATGTTTCTTTATTAATGTTTTTTGTTGTATGTCGATGGTGCGAAAAATCATGCATTTGAAAAGACTTCTGAACTGAACTAAGAAGGTAGTTACCAATGAACCAAGGAAAAGTGAAAAAATGTTTTATAGTAGGGTCCTTATAAGCCTCTTTCAGTTCCTGATATGTCCTCTTTTAGCTGCTTATAGTGTGAAAATAATATTCTTCAATAACAAAGGTGTTCTTGACATAAGAATCTAGAGGAAAGATTCTTCGCATGTTGGATGAGTATCCAGAGAAGTTGATATAGGTACAATGATGGTTAAAGGTACCATCATTATAGCCACATCCTTAATGGATGATTTATTTGATACCAATGCATCCCAATCATTCATATAGAGTCATATTGTTTATTTTCCAACCCTTCTAACTAATATTTTTTGTTATGTGATGGATATTAATAACCCCCTCAGAACAAATAGAGAGAAGGGTCTCCGTTGTCCTTCTTGTGTTTTCTCCATTACAAAAAATTATCATTACTATGATTTTTTAGCCCTCGATGTGAAATATCTCAACATCATTCATATGATGTATTTTCTGATCCCTCATCAGGACTTGATTGACTATTTTATTTAGTATGTCTTCTTTAATGTATACAATGTGGTGTGATTTGTTTTTTAGGGAGCATGGCACCAGAGGTTGAGTAGAGATTGAACTTATTATCCAAATTTAGGAAAAGTAATATCAATTGTTTCTTTTGATATAGAGTGGAAATCGTTGTGCGATCATCTCCCTCCAGCTATTGTGAAGTTTCCATATGTGTTTCCTTCCAATTTCTCTAGTCTTCCAAAGGTAATCGGGGTAGATTTTTCTATTTATTTTGTTATAAGTACTCAACCAATGTCTATTCCTTATTACCATATAGTCATAGTACAAATAAAAGAGTTAAAGAATCAATTGGATTATTTTCTAGAGAAATTATTTATATGTCTGAGTGTGACACCTTGGGAAGAGTCTTTTCCCATTGATATGAATGATAATTGAACAATTCAATTTCATGTTTATTATCTGATTCTCAATCGAGTTATAGTGTAGAACAATTATCCATTAACATGAATTGATGGCCTATTTGACTAGTTGAATGGGTAAAAATGATTCTCAAAGATTGAACATTGATTTGGTTATCAGCAGTTGATAAGATAAGAATTTAAAATTCAAAAAAATATTGTTTGATAGGTATGACCATTATGGGTATAGTTATATGATATTTGGTCAAAAAAATCTCATGAAATCTTCATGGATTTAATGAAAATGATATTCCATGAGTATCTTGAAATGTTCACTGTGGTCTTTGTGGATGACATTTTAGTTTACTCAATGTTTGAGGAGGATCATGTGAATAATCTTATAGAAGTAATGGAAATGTTGATAAATCACACACTTTATTCCATGTTATCAAAATGTTATTTATGGACTTCAGAATATGAGTTCTTGGTACATGTTTTCTCAGATATTGTTATTTCAGTTGATCTTAAAAAAGTGAAATCTATTATTACAGGAGAGTAGCTGTGAAAAGTTTCCAAGATTCAATGCTTCTTGGGTTTAATATGGTATTTTTACTAGTTTATGAAATATTTATCAAATATTTATCCTCTAATTAACAATCTCAGTCATAAGGAAGTGAAATTATTATGGAATAATTAATTTCAGAGTTATTTTATTGAGTTGAAATTTATCTTAAATTCAACAATGGTGTTGACTCTTTTAGAGGCTCGGAGGGCTATGTGGTCTTCTATGACACATTAGGTTCTATTTTTTACTATGCTCTTATAAAGGGTGATCATGTCATTATATATGATTCTGAAAAGAGTAGGCCATTTGAGATTAATTAGCTAACCCATTACCTTTAACTCATATCCATGATGCATGTATTTAAGAGTTAGAAGTATTACCTTTCTTTAATAAAGTCTTATCATGAATTTATGTAACATACTAGGTAAATAAAAAATAATATATTTTTATATGTATTAATATTTATGATTTAAAAATTAATTTTACTTTAAATGGGTTTCTATGTTCGATAGCGTACTCGATACGCAACAATGAGTTTTTTTTGAAATCTTACGTTGCACACTAATAATATAATATTATTATTTTAAATGGTAGTTAACGCCTTGGTGTTGTATTAGAGAAAATGAATAGAACTAACTACAATATGATTATAAATTTTTTTAAATGTTTTTACATTTATCAGATTAATGTTAGGGGCTTAAAATATGAATTAATCTAATTTTAAGCATAAATACTCTAACATTCAGCAAAAGGTTGATTTACTGACTTTTGATGGAGAACCCTATTTTAATCATGTTTTGGTCATTTTTATAAGTTCTATTTGAAAAAATAAAATTCTTCTTTAGATTTGGGACATCAAAATTTACTTTGGGTAAATTTTAGGTATTTTTCTGATAGAGATAATTTTTTTAATGAATAGTGAAAAATACTGTATTTTAATTCAAAAGTGACTTTTAATATAATGTATTTATATGGTTATATTATCTTTTTAATTGGGTTTAAAGTGTAATTATAATATATTTTAACCATTTAATCCAATGTTGGTCATTGTAATTAATTTCACTTTGAAATTAGACATAAACAAGTATCTATCTTTTGATAGAAATTGTTTCTTAAAAATAGGCTATTTGTTTTGACAACGGGAATTAATTATAAATTTATTAATGAGACTTATATGTTTTGAATTTTGTAAAATAGACATATGTTTTAAATTTGGAATATCAAATATATCTTAGGCTGAATATTTGGTATTTTTCTGAAAAACTTCAATTTTTGATGAATAGTGAAACCATGTAGTTGTAGTTAAAAAAACAAAATTTTTCCATTAAATGAAATTTTACCACATATGTAAATTGAATTTAAAAAATATTACATACATGGTTGATGTTAGTAAGTAAAATTTTCTTCAATAAGATGAAAATAATCATTGGTGAATAGTAACTTTTGACTTTTATTTACCACGGTTAAAGGTAAATAGTGTAATTCAAGGTAAAAAGAATATTATAATAATAAAAAATTACCGCAAAACTTGTACTAACATTATTTTATGAGTAATGGCTGAAAATGGGAATCCTAGGGTCGATTTTGGGATTTCATGGAGCAACTTATGAATGATAATGACACTTTATTTTAATTAACACAAAGTAAAGGAAAAAATGACATGAAAAAATATCTCTTTGTAAATTAAATTTTACATGGTGTTATATAAGTCATATTTTTAACTATAAATATTCAATTAAAATCTAAAATATTTCCTGCATCATTGTATTTTTTATAATTTTTAGACATCGAATAAATTAATTTTTTAGGACACAATAAAGTTGCCGTGTTTAGCTCTTTAAAAAATGATTTAAATAAATAAGATTATAAATATTAAAATAACATCCAAAACCTATCCAATTCTTATTGGATGAATTTATTTCGACAATGAGTCATCTTATATTCTTCTGTAATGAGTTTCGGTCCTTTAGAAACTGAATATCATTATATAATAAAATAATATTATCACACTTTCCTAAAGAGCCCCTTCTCACCCTTATAAAAGGACACCACTTCTAACATATTAATCACACATATAAAGCCTTTTAGATCATCTAAAATATATCCAATTAATTTCCCAAAATCCATCTACTCCTCCTAGAAGCATTACCTTAGGTAGGAGGCACTTCAAGAAACCCTTTTGGTTTATAACAAAGGGAGTTACCCAAATTAAAGGTAACAATTTCTCTTAACTTCTTCTCTTTTATTTTACATCTCCAACCCCTAAACTCTTTTTATTCCTTTATTTTAGAACAAAACTAGTATCCTCAATATACAAAGATGTTTTTATGAGAATTATTTGAACTACAATTACACACACCTCCATCTAATGGGTTAAGAACATACTATTTTTGTGGATGGAAAACTAACGCCTCACGAAACGATGATTGTTTGATTATCTCCTACTGCCTCTCAAGGTGGCCATTATGATGGAACTTTATTTATATATGATATATTTTATACTTATGTTTTCTTTATTATTCTATAAATTCCTTTTATACACAACTTTATGGTTTCCATTATGGATAAACGCGATAATTTCATTTGAGGAAGTGCGGACTACCGCCCCTCAATGTGATATGACTCGTTAATTCCATTTGTGGGATGTATAAAGGATAGATTTAATTATATTATGTATGATATTATACTGAAATTATAATATAACTTTGTATCGTTATATTTTAATTCCATTAAAGTATGAAATATAAATGAAAGTAGCGTTCATGTGTACGTACGGCTTACCATCTCCATGAACGGTGAATTTCATTTCATATATTCAAAATCGTACATACTATTATAAATACATATATATACTAGATATATATGATGTATATAATATCTAGATATTGAATATCATTCTGGATATAATGGACTATTGACCACAAGGACAACATGTAATTATAAGGTGTTCATTTTTTACTCAAGTACCAAATAAAAAAAATTGTTATAACTTAAATGATTACATAATGTTTATAACATTATATTAAGTGATATAAAAAGTATAATAAAATTGAAAAATTTTCTTAATAAATTATAAAGGAACTTTAGTTTATTATTCAATAGATTAAAGAACAATCGAGTCAAGTCGGACACGAGGTAAGGGACTTTATCTCAATCTCCTTTCTTTGAGGCGTATTTTGTTCTAATACACGAAATTATTTTATACACTGTATAAAAACCTTTGAAATTTCATTTCATTCAAAGGGAATATTTTTCTATGAATCATTGTAATAAATTAAAAATAAATAATATTTCATTTTAACATAAGCGGTGACAACGACCTTTCCACTGCCGTAAGCATTATTTGATCTTTGGCTTCCTTAAAAATCCTTAATGTTTTTAAAAGGAAAATTAATACCATATATTATTTTATATGTTTATAGTATTGAAAATGGTTTTGATACTTTAATATATTAAAATGTTATATTTTTATTATATTTTGTAAATGTTATATTTTTTTATGCTTATGTTATATGTTATTATCATGTTATGGTCATTGAGAATTATTTATGTATACAGGTGGTTCAGTGACAAACCTAGGGAGGGTGAGCCTAAGATAGCTCTCAAATGCATTGGGTAACAAGACAGAGGTAAATGTGAATTTTTCTCCAAAGAGATTTAGGGAATATACTGTGATGAGTATTCCAAATAAACTCTCTATGTAGCTGTGATAGCTACAATATAAGTATGTTATAGATTCCACAACAAACCTTTATGACTTATGATGTCTATGTGTTATTAATAAATATTATGATTTTATGTGTCAAGTAAAATATTTTATGTTTTGTACATATTTATGAACTAATTTTTTCATTCTTTTTTTTATAACCCTTACTGAGATTTTTATGCTTATCACATGTTTTGAAATGTTTTCACAGGACTTAAAGATGAATAGGGTCAAGGATGGGATCAAGGAAAAGTCAAGCTGCCTAAAACATGGAACTAGGCATGACTCTTTTTTTAAAGAGTTTTTATTTTATGAAAAAAATTGAAACTATGTAGAAGTGTCTACTTTTTAATCTTTTGAGATTTAATAGTTATGTACTAATTCTATAAAACTCTAAACGTAAAAATATCCTTAATGTGAATTATTCTATTAATTCAATATTATGTAATGTTTTAAGATCGTGACCTTATATTTGGTATCAGAGGTCAGTTTAGATAACATTAGGAGTTAGGGTATTGTTAAATTAATATCTATAATGTAATTTATGTTAATAGTAAAAACATATAGAATTTACAGATTACCATGTTGTTTCGCATAATATATTTTTGTGTTCAGAATGGTTTTATACAGAGGAAATAGGGAAGCTATATTCGGAAGACATCAGGAAGAAAACAACCTTCCAAATATGTATCCTCAGATCGTCAGAATTGGAACTGAATAGTTTGTTACAGTGATGGAACAATTGAATCAGGCTATTAATGGTGGGGGTATCCATGCACCAGATCAGCCAGATCAACCAAAAAGGAACATGCCAGTAGTAGAGTATTTCATGAGGCAACATCCCCCATCATTCATAGGATCATCTGACCCTGTGCTATCCGAAGGGTGGATTAAAGCACTGGAGAAAACGTTTGATGTTATGGGGTGTTCATAACATCAAAAGGTTAGTCTTTCTATTTACCATTTTGAAGGTGATGCAGATCAGTAATCGTCGATGGTGAAAAATTTCAGGGATAATGAAGAGATCAGTGCTCCTGATTGGGATGAATTCAAAGGTATGTTTTTGAGAAATATTTTCTTAAGGTGGTTCTTCTTAGGATGGAAAAACAATTCCTATAATTGAGGTAGGAGGATGACTCAGTGGTTTCTTATGAAGAAAAATTCACTCGACTGGCAAGGTATGCTACAAATTTCATACGAGATCTTGATAATAAAATCAACCATTTTTACTCAGGATTAAGGAAAATGTATCGAAGGGATTTAACTTCTTGTGAGTTCAAAAGATATGAAAAACTTGTTTGTTGTGTACAGAAGATGGAAATTGAGTTTGTCAATGATCATGTTTTCTTTGAAAAACCACATAACTAAAGTTCAAGGTGGTAGAAAAAAGGGTAGAACTCTTCAAAAAAGTTTGATGGTAAGAAACATAATTTTATAGATTGTGAAAAATATGGTAAAAATCATGCTAGGGAATATATTTTAAATTCTGTTATGTGCTACCATTGTGTTAAAATGGGACATAAGGCTCGTAATTTCACTGAAAAACATCAAGGTAATGGTAATAAAAAATATTATTTAAAGTCAGTAAAATGTTTTAAGTGAAATGAATTGTGTAATTTTGCAAATGAGTGTCCAAAAAAGAACTCAATCGGGGGAATGCATCTAGACTACAAGCAGAAAGGGGTGGTGAAATCCTTCACAACTTCTTCAACAAATGTTGGGCCATCAAATGAAGTAGCATCATATACACAATTTTTTGTTTATATTTTTCCATTTTGTTGTTTGATTCAAGGTCTATGCATTATTTCATTTCTAAAGAGTTTTCTAGTAAATTGGGAATTCTATCTCAAGATATGAATACAAAACAGAAAGTAAAAACACCTTAAAGAAATGTTGAGAAAAAATAAAACATATGAACATTACTATCCTTATGTGCGGAAAGAATCTACCTGAAAACATTATCGTTTTGCCTCTAGTAGAGTTTGATGTTATTTTGGGCATGGATTGGATTTCTACTTATCATGCTATGATTTACTGAACATTTAAAGAGGTTTCATTTCTAAATGATTTTCAGTTTGTGTATAATAATGAACCCTTGATTTTCATAACATATCCAAAAGTTGAGAAACTAGTAAAATATGGAAATGAAAGTTACCTTGCTCATATTGTTGAAAATATATAAAGTGTTGAGATTAATGATGTTCTAGTGGTAAATGAGTGCCTGGATGTTATTCTTGATTAGTTTTCTGGTATTATTCCTGATCGAGACATTGACTTTACTATTGAATTAGTTTTTGATGCTACGTAAATTTCAAAACCCCCTTATCGAATGGATCAAATTGAAATTTTAGAGTTAAAGAAGAAATTGCAGGAGTTATTAGGTAAAGGTTTCATTTGACCTAGCAGATCACAATTGGGTGAACTTGTCTTGTTTGTTAAAAATAATGATGGTTCAACGAGACTTTTCATTGATTATAGAGCATTGAATAACAAAACTGTTAAGAAAAAGTATACTTTGCATCATATCGATGATTTTTTTGATCTACTCCAGGGAAATAAGTATTTTTTGAAGATTTATTTGAGGTTGGGGTACCATCAATTGAAAGTAAAGGAACCAGAAATTCTGAAGACCATGTTTGGTACAAAATATGACCATAATGAATTTGTAGTTATCCATTTTGGATTAACCGATGCACCAACTATATTCATGAATCTTATAAATATAATTTTATATGAGTTATTGGATATGTTTTTGGTGGTGTTCATTGATGATATTTTGGTTTTTTCCAAAAGTAAATAGGAATACGAAATTCATTTAAGGGTTGTATTTCAAACCATAAAAGAAAAGAAACTATTTTAGAAATTCAAAAAGTGTGAGTTTTAGTTATAGAATTTTTTTCCCTTGGTCACATTGTTTCAAAAAACCAAATAACAGTTGATCCATCTAAAACAAAAGTTGTTAAAGGATGGCTATAACCTAGAAATATAACCGAGATTAATAGTTTTCTTGGTTTGTCAGGTTATTACCCGAGGATCATTGAAAATTTTGCATGGTTATCTAGTTCAATGACTAAGTTAACTCAGAAAGGTGTTATGTTCATCTGGAATTAAGAATGTGATGATGGTTTTCAAGAATTTAAAAGAATATTGGTGAATGCTCTAGTTTTAGAACTACCTTCCAAAAATGGCGAGTTTATAATTTACAGTGATACTTCATTGAAGGGACTTGGTTGTGTCCTAGTTCAAAATGATCCATTAATTTCTTTTGCATCACATCGGTTGAGAAAACATGAGTTAAATTATCCTACACATGATTTGTAATTATCTGCAATTGTTTTTTCATTAAAAATTTTGAGGCATCATTTTTATTGAGTAAAATGTTAAATATATACCGATCACAAAAGTGTAAAGTACATATTCACTAATATTAAATTAAAAATGATGAATAAGAGATTGTTGTAAGTAATAAATTATTATGATTACATGATCCTTTACAATCGAGGAATGGAAAATAATTTGGCTAATGATTTGAGTCGAAAAATTAATGCTTCCTTAACCATGTTACATTTGGAACCAGATCCTTTGGTTTTTGATTTGATAAACTTTGGCATAGAAGTTGTTGGTGTAGAAAATTCTTCTGTTTTGTATCAGGTGTTAGTGGGATCATCTCTATCAGACAGAATTAATCAAGCACATAAAAAGGACAGTGAGTTATAGAAAAATGTAGAGTTGGTTCAAAAGGGTATGTTTTCTGAATTTAACATCGATAATGATTGTTTTATGAAATTTGGAAAGTGATTATGTATTCCTTGTGATTCATAGTTGAAAAATGAGTTGTTATGTGAATCTCATAGTTCCCTGTTTTCAGTTCATCGGGGCAGTACTAATATGTACAAAGATCTTCGAGAGTATTACTGTTTGAAAGAAATGAAAAGATATATTGCTGATTTTATTGTGACGTTTTTGACTTTTAAGAAGGTTAAAGTTAATCTGAAGATACCGAAAGGGATGCTTTAGCCTTTACCGGTGCCAGAGTGGAAATGTGAAAATATATTCATGTACTTAATTGTGGGATTACCGAATACATATTAAGGTAATAAAACAATATGGGTTATTATTGATCAATTTACTAAACTTTCTCATTCCCTTATTATTAAAGATACATTGTCTCTTGATCAAATTTATCAGTTGTATGTTAAATATATAGTTAGGTTGCATGGATTTCCCCCCTTTATTATATTTTATCGTGATCTCATGTTTACTTCTAACTTTTGAAAAGGCCTTCAGAAGTCTCTGGGTAATGATTTAAATTTTAGTACATCTTTTCATCCTCAATCATATGGGCAATGAGGATGAAAAATTCAGACCCTGGAGGATATGCTATGTGCTTGTTCATTGGATTACCAGGGAAGTTGGGAATAACATATTTATTTGGTTGAATTTTCTTATAATAAAATTTTTCATTCTAGTATACAGATGGCTCTATTTGAGGAATTATATGTAAACTGTTGCTAATCTCCAGCTTTTTGGGATGAAGTAGGTGAAAGGACGCTCATGGGACAAGAATTGGTAGAAGAGATGGGAGAAAAGGTTCAGTTGATTCAGAAGAATATGAGAATATCTCAGAGCAGGCTTAAATGTTATGCGGATAACTGGAGGAATGATATTTCTTTTGAGGTAGGTGACCATGTCTTTCTCAAATTTTCTCCATGGAAAAGTGTGATGCATTTTGGTAAAAAGGGAAAGTTGAGTCTGAGGTACATTGGACCTTATAAAATCCTAGATAAAGTTGGATCAGTTGTGTACATTGTGGCTTTACATCCAATTTTATCCTAGGTACATAATTTTTTCATGTTTCAATGTTGAGAATGTATATTCCAGATCCATCTCATGTTTTGGGCCTAGAGGTAGTTCAGTTGGAAGAGAATCTCTCTTCTGAAGAACAACCAGTCTAGATTCTTGGTTGTTGAGAACAAGTGTCGCAGAATAAGGAAATTCACCAAGTAAAGGTTTTGTGGAAAATCCATATGATTGATGAGGCAACATGGAAATTTGAATGTGCTATGAGGGATAAATACCCCCACTTATTTGATAAATGAATAAAAATTATGAGGGCACAATTTCCAATAGGCGAGAAGGTTGTAACATGCTAGGAAAATAAAGAATAATACTTTTTTATATTTATTAATATTTGTGATTTAAATATTAATTTTACCTTAAAGGGGTTTCTATGTTCGATAGCATACCTAATATGCAACAATGGGATTATTTGAAATCTTACGTTGCACACTAATAATATAATATTATTATTTTAAATAGTAGTTAATACCAAGACATAGTATTGGCATAAATGAATAGAACAAACTAAAATATGATTATACATGTTTGTTAAATATTTTTACATTTATCAAATATAAGTTAGGGGCTTAAAATATGAATTAATCTAATTTGAAGCATAAATACTCTAATATTCAGTAAATGGTCGATTTACCTCCTTTTGATGGAAAACTATATATAAATATTGTTTTGTCATTTTTATATATTCTATTTGAAAAAATAAAATTCTTCTTTAGATTCAGGACATCAAAATTTACTTTGGGTAAATTTTTGGTATTTTTCTGATAAATTTCATTTTTACTGAACAGTGAAAAATACTGTATTTGAATTCAAAAGTTCCTTTTAATATAATATATTTATATAGTTATATTATATTTTTTTTTAAAGTGTAATTAAAATATATTTTTACCATTTAACCCAATTCTAGTCATTGTAATTAATTTTACTTTGAAATTGGACATAAACAAGTATCAATCTTTTGATAGTTATTGTTTCTTCAAAACACGCTATTTGTTTTAACAATGAGAATTAAGTTTAAATTAATTAATGAGACTTTTATGTTTTGAATTTGGTAAAATAGACATCATTTTTGAATTCGGAATAACAAATATAGCTTAGTCTGAATCTTTGGTATTTTTCTGCAAAACATCAATTTTTGATGAATAGTGACATCACTTAGTAGTAGTTAAAGAAACTGACTTTTTCATTTATATGAAATTTTACCAATTTTGTGAATTGAATTTGGAAAATACGACATACATGGTTGTTTTTAGTAAGTAAAATGTGGTTCAATAAGAATAAAATAATTTTTGGTGAATAGTAACTTTTGACTTATTTACCGTCGTTAAAGGTAAATAGACTAATTCACGGTAAAAAGAATATTATAATAATTTAAAATTACCTTAACACTTGTACTAACCTTATTTTATGAGTAATTGTCGACCATGGACATCCTAGGGTTGATTTTGGGACCCCATGGAGCCACTTATGAATGATAATGACACATTATTTTAATTAACTTAAAGTAAAGGCAAAAATTACAAACAAATATCTCTTTGTAAATTAATATTTACAAGGTTTTATATAAGTTATCTTTTTGACTATAAATATTCATTGGAAATATAAAAATATTTCCTACATCATGGTATTTTTTTATAATTTTTAGACATCGAATAAATGAAATTATTTGTAACACAATAATGATGCAGTGTTTACCTCATTGATAAATGATTTAAATATATAAGATTATAAATATTAAAATTACATCTAAAACCTGTACAATTATTATTAGATGAATTTATTTCAACCATGAGTCATCTTATATTCTTTCTTAATGAGTTTAGGACCTTTAGAATTAGAATATCATTATATAATAAAATAATATTATCACACTTTCCTAAAGACCCCCTCCCCCCTTATAAATGGACACCACTTCTAACCAATTACTCACACCTATAAATGCTTTTTCTCATCCAACCTCTACCCAATTAATCTCCCTATATACCACTCCTCTTCATATAAGCCTTACTTTATGAATAAGACGCTTCCAGAAACCCTTTTTGTTTATACCAAAGTGGGTTACCCAAATTAAATGTCACAATTTATCTTAACTTATTTTCTGTTATTTTAGTTCTACAACCTCTAAAATCCTTTTATCACATTCTTTTATAACAAAAAAAGTATCCTAAATATACTAGGATGTTGTTATGAGAATTATTTTAACTACAATTACACACACCTCTATCTAATGGGTGAAGAAGATACTATTTCTGTTGATGGAAAACTAACGCCTCACAAAACGATGATTGTTCGATTATCTCCTACCACCTCTCAAGGTAGACATTATGATTTCACTCTATTTATATATGATATTTTTTTTCTTTATTCATCTGTATTTTCATTTTTATATCATACCTTTATGGTTTCGATTATGGGTAAACGCGATAATTTAATTTGAGGAAGTCCGGACTACCGCCCCCTCAATGTGATATGACTCGTTAATGTCATATGTGGGATGTATAAGGATATAGTAAGTGATATAATGTATGATATTATAATGGAATTATAATATAACTATTTATCATTATGTTTTAATTCAATTAAAGTATGAAATAGAAATTAAAGTAGCGTTCATGCGTACATATGACTTACCATCTCCATGAACGACGCATTTCATTTCTTTTCTCCAAAATGTTACGTACTATTATAAATATATATATATATACTAGATATATATATTATATATAATATCTAAATATTGAATATATTTCTGGAGATAATGGAATATTGACCATATGGACAACTTGTAATTATAAATTGTTCATTTTTTACTTAAGTACCAAATGTCGACAAAACAACCGCTATTAACTTAAATGGTTGAATAATGTTTAAAACACGGTATAAAGTGATATAAAAATAATCATAAAATTGAAAACTTTTCTTAATAAAGTATAAATTTATTTTATTTTATTATTCAGGAGATTAATGAACAATTGAGTCATGTTAGATAGGAGGTTAGAGACTTCATCTCAATCTCCTTTCATTGAGACATATTTTGTTCAAATACACAAATTTATTTTATCTGCTGTATAAACACCTTTTAATTTTCATTTCATTCAAATGGAATCCTTTTCTACAAATCATTTTACTAATTTACAAAAAAATAATGTTTCTTTTTAATTTAATCAGTGACAACGACCATTCTGCCACCGCGAGTATTATTTGATCTTTGGCTTCCTTAGCAAGCTGTAAGGTTTCTAAAAGAAAAATAAATACCAGATACTATTCTATGAATATTTGGTATTGAAACTGGTTTTGATAATGGTTTTGATATATTAATATATTTAAATGTTATATTTTTATTGCAATGTAGAAATTTTATCTTTTTTTAATCTTATGTTATGTGTTATGATTATGTTATGGTTCTTGGGCATTATTTACATATACGGGTAGTTCCATGATAAACCTTGGGTGGGTGAGCCCGAGATAGCGCTCTAATGCATTGGGTAACATGGAAGAGTTAAACTTGAATGTTTCTCCTAAGAGATTTATGGAATATAGTATGATGGGTATTTCAAAGTAACTCCATATATAGCTATGATAGCCACAATATAAGTATGTTATAGATTCCACAACTTACCTTTATGATTTATTATTTCTATTAGTTATTCATAAATCTTATGATTTCATGAGGTATGTAAAAGTTTTTATGTTTTTTATGTATTTATGAACTAATGTTTTCTTTCTTTTTTTTATAACCCTTAATAATATTTTTATGCTCATCCAATGTTTTAAAATGTTTTCCTATGACATAAAGTTGAATAGGGTCAAGGATGGGATCAAGGAAAAGTCATGCTATCTAAAATATGGAACTAGACATGACTCTTTATTTCAAAAGTTTTTATTTTATGAAAAAAATGGAAACTTAGTAGAAGTGACTACTTTGTAATCTTTTGAGATGTAATAGCTATGTCCTAATTCCCTAAAAGTCTAAATCTGAAAAGATCTTCAATGTAAATTATTAATTTAATTCAATATTATGTAATTTTTTAAGGCCTAGAACTTATAATTTTAATCACAAAGGTCGGAGTTATATATTCTCTCAATAATATTTCAATCTCCATCAAATATATTGGCTGTATTACTTCCAATCTATTGATTTAAAAATTTGTGATACCCAAATTAATGGGAATTTATTTACTGATGCTTTAAGCCGGAAACATCTAAACCAAGCCTTGAAAGAATCATCAGAAGAGTGAAATTTTATTAGTCTAATTGAAAAGTCCAACATGGTGGTATAAGATAATGAGTTAGAGTCTATTTTTACTAGTGTTTAGATGATCTCATCCATTCTTGAGATGATTCTTCAGGATCAGAAGAATGATGAAGAGTTCTGTGGAGTTATATACTCTCTTCGTGGTGATGAGACCATTATAGAGTGGTCTTTCCCCATAGAGGGTATCCTATGTTTCCAGAACCAGTACATTGTTCTTTCTCCCACGATGTAGGATATTAAGGGAGACATAATAATTATCTATGGGAAGTGATCTAAGGTATCATTAAGATGATATATTATATGAAGCAACTTTTTTTGCCCATGTATGATATGAGATATTTTTTACTTTTTTTGACATTGTTATACTTGCCAACTGGCCATGACTGAGCACTATAAACCTTTAGGTTTTCACCAGCCTCTATTATTTCTAAATTATAAGTGGTATGATATTTTTATATTTTTATGGTATTTTTTATTCATAATCCTCAAAAGAATAATGTGATATGGTTTTCGATCGATTGACTAACTAAATATTATCACTTTATAACCATCTGTGATACATCTATGTTTGTGGGATTTGGAAGCATGTACATTCTGGAGGCTATCTGGTTTCATGGTGTTCCACCTTTGATAGTATCTGATATTGATCCCCATCTAACTTATCATTTTTGGATAATATCTTAAGAGGTAATGGTATCTAAGGTGATCTTGAGTGTGTCATATAATCTATAAATCAATGTAAAGACAAAACATACTATATAGATTTTGGAATACGAACTCCTATCTTGTGTTCTCAATTCTAGTGGATGTTTTTATAACTACTTGTGATAGGTTGAGTTTTATTATAATAATAGTTACCAGTAATCCATTCATATGGATCCATTTCTGGCTTTTTATAGACTATTATTTAAATATCCATTGTCTTTTTTTTGGATATTGGAGAGGCGTTCTTTCTTGGACCATGTTTGGTCTAAGAGATGACGTCTAATATTATGTTGATTCATCAAGGAATGGTATTGGTAGAAAGTTTATATAAATCTTATGATGATCATCATTGAAAACCATTACAGTATTAGGTTAGTGATTGTGGGTTATTTAGAGTTCCACCTTGGTTTGTTTTTCAATATATTTTGAAATTGGGACACATAGAAATTAGGATTATGGTACCTTTTGAGGATATTGAGAAGGTGGGGAAAGTGGATTTCTACTTATAACATAAAATAGAGTTGATATTTATACATAATTTGGTCCATGTATCAAAAATTTATAAATATACATCTTACCTATATCATGTATTGAGTTGGGATGATCTTGATATTGAACATAATTTATCCATGACTAAAAAACAAATCAAGATTTTTTATTCGTAGAAAAAGGTACTTCATGGGAGGACGTTACCTTTGTTCCTTGGCCTATAGAATAATGGTTCTAATTCAAATGATACATGGTATTTTTAAAAACAGATGAGAGAAAAATGCCTTCATCTCGTTAATATGGAAACTTCTTGAATGATTTTTTAGGGATCAAACGTTTTTATATTGGGGATGTTGTAATAGCATGTTACTTGTTTCAGGTAATCATTGTTCTCTATTTTTGTATCCTTTAAGTTGGGTATTTTTGGGGGTTTTCTAGGAATATTTTTAATTTTTATAATCAATTTAGCATATTCATTTTTTTCAAATGGTTAGGGAAAACTGTCTCGTTTGACCCATCAATGTGTGTTTCCTATTAAGAGCCACTAAAAGGAGGAACACAGTTAGGGGGCACAATTTAACTAATTGTGGATCCACCCCTCCAAATTGTGCACACCATGGATATTTGATAATTCATTAATAGAACATAGTTATTTTAACCATGTGGAAAAATAATGAACCAACAGATAGAAGGCTAGTAGGGGTGAACGGTTAGGGAGCATAGTTTTTCCAATCATGCGACCCTCTACAGGAATCTATGCACACAATATTAAATTCATCAAAATTTTAATTAATTATCTTTAACACCATAATAAAGAGGACTCCATTCATACATAATAAGATTTAAACTTCTTGGGAGGTTATCATGAATCAATTTTTTCTCATCGAACCAACTCTTTTTGAGAATTAAAGTGTCAGTGGATGATCGGATCCCTCTACAGTAGGTGGATATCGTATTGTGTATTTACTTCTAAAATTCAATCTATCATAATTAGATAGTGGTATATCATCATTAATTTTTTGGATCTAAAATTTATTTTATTGTATCAGGATTCTAGATTTTATTTTTATATCTTCTTCACCTTCGATCATCATTGGCATTCCCATTTTGGGTGTTGATCGTTTGATTTACTGATTCAACGGTTGTTAGTTTTATTTTATATTTTACATGTAATTAAAAAATTTTCTTATTTTTTTAAAATATTTCAATTAATTTTCAAAACCTATATTCGGAATTATTTTATTATGATATTATAAATGGAATTTATTTTGAGAATCCCCCCCAAATTCCATTGGAATTATAAATGAGGGAATTTTTGGGAATGCTGGATTGATTTAAAAATGATTTGATAATTCAATTGATGAAATAATATTATATTTTTTTGATAAAATAGATTAAATGTTAATATTGAAAATCTTTTATTGATTTTAGATTGAAAAAGGCATTAAATGATGGAAAAACTATGTTTCTATTTTGATATTGAATTGGCATATTGTAACTAAAAATTGGAAAATTTAATTATAAATAATGATATATTTGAAAAAAGATGAGTTTACCATTATTCATTGATTGATTGATAACATGTGATACATGGTACTTAGTATGATATTTAGGGAAATAATTTGATCCTATATCAATGGATTGATGATGATAACTCTAACAAAAACCTAATTCGATATGATTATCCCTGACAGGATGTTGACGAGTCATATTTGGCTTGAGCCTGAGGGATGTGTGCCCACATGATTATCTATGATCATTGAATTTAAAAGTATGGTGGATCATATATCCATAAACTAACATAATTTTTTGAATATTACCATGGTGATATTTGTGTATTATTTGATTATATATGACTTTTTTGTAGAATTATTTTAATCATTCCAAATGATTTTAATTAAAAATTTTAGTTAATAAAATTTTCAAATGTTTTCCATTAATTGGAAAGAAATAACATTTCATTTTAATAATGAAAATAATGCTTCATTCCATACCCTATTTTCTTTAATTTGAAATCATGATCAGTTGATTATTATAGATTCAATTATGGAAAACATAGAGAGACCATACTTGGTATTGTATCTCACACCATATATTTACCTTTTAGAATTTGTATATATTATTATTCTTAGAATGAGAAAAGGGAATGTGGAACTTGGTAGGGGTGGATATTATTGATACTTGTGATTGTGGAGTGATGATGGTGACTAGTGGAGTTGAGGTCCACTTGTTACACAGGGGTTTGAGGCTTTGGTTATTATGGAAGTTTGTATTGATGTTTTATTGATTTGTTTATTTACCTTCTCGGGTACTGTTTTACTTATTTACTTTTGGTACTTTATCATTGATGAGTGTTGATATACCAAATTGTATCTTTTTTATATTAAACCTTTTGTGTAATTTTTATTCCCCTTGTGTTCTTGTAAGAATCCAAGTGTTAGTTTATTATCTCTAGTGATCAGGAATACTCTTTGGGCTCTACTAGAGCTAGCTTGAATGTCAGGGAACCATGGTATCCAATAAGTTATGTGATAGCTGGTGGTTACTTTGTAACATTTATTGAGAATAGAATATATTACCTTACTCTATATCTAATAATTATGTATTATTAAGAAAAAATACATATACATGATAGTAAAATTACATTTTAAAACATAAAACAAATCATAAAATTTAGTGAAAACTTTTTTATTACTCATACTATATCCTTAGGTTCATTTATAATATTATTCTTAGTTTTCTAGAGATATGGAAAAAAATGTAAATGGGAGAGCTCATATTCTTAGTAAGGATTAGTATATAGTATAAGATACTATTGAATACAAAAGGGATGGATAAAATAGACCAAATACAATATAAAAAAATTACATATTACTAATATCTTGATCAGAAAATATACCCATGGATGGTATAAAAATATAAATAAACATAGGGATAATAATTACTAATTTTATAGTGATGGAATAAATAATAGAAATTGTTTAAACAAAACCATAAAATAATTTTACTAAATAAATCTTACACATATATGTAAGGAATACAGCTAATAAATGCACTAATTTTCCATACAAGACATACTGATTCATCAAGGGGCTATATTATTTTGGGCCCCACCAATAATAAAATAATTCTAACACATTCATTATATAAAATAAATGTCTAAAAATATAATAAATAATTAATATTATATAATAATTAATAGTTATTTTTATTTAAATAACAATTATACTGAATTTAAATATTTCCCAAGTCAATAAATGTAATAACATTCATGGTAAGAACCCTTCAGACCAATATATATAAAATATGGTATCCACAATATATTTTTTAATGGGTATAAAATTAAGTAAATAGTAGAATAAATATACAAATAGTTAAAATGATATAGAATATATACAAGAGATTAAAAATTATGATTTTAAAGGGTAAAAATAAATTCAAGTTGGAGATAAAGATTTATAGAGAGTATAATCATAATAAATAGAATAAATTGGAAAGATCCCATTAAAATAAAGTATGGTATGATCTATATGTTCATAAGGGTTGAAAAGAAACCATAAATTAAAAAAATGAAGGTCTAATTTCAATTTAATCATTTAATAACAAGAATATTAGTTATATAATAGAAAATATATAAAAGAATAAAAATTATTTAAAAGAACGAAGACGTAGAAAAAGCCATTTCCATGTGTCCGACCTAAAACATATGTTCTCTAAATCTAGAGATAATAAAATTATGTTAAATTTTTAAGTTATTTTGAACATTATTTTGTTAATTTAATTATATGATTCCTTTAAATTCATTTAGAACAATGTTTTATTCATTTAATAAATTGGTATTGTCCACATTGGTTGTTACGAGGTTGTTCAATATATAATTTCAAAAAATAATGTTGTTTATTTGTAATGGTAAAAGGTTATTTTTCAATATTTAAATAATATATATAATATTAAATTTATTTTATGTGATTAATTCTCTTAATAAATTAGTTCAATATGTTATGAAGTAATTAACATTATGATAATCATTCCTAATATGCTTGTTTTTATGGTTAAAAAGGAAAATTATTGTTTACTTATAATTTCATTACTTAATGTTTTATTTTACCATTCTTGAATCATAATCAAGAAATTAAAAAAATATTAATATTATATTTCATGATAAAATCAATTTTAAATAATTTTAATAAATGTTGTAAATTTATGAAAACTTTATCCTGTAATAAGGTATCATAAATCCACAATAGAGTGAAATGTTTTCAAAATAGTTTTAAAGATGGGAAAAAATAAATATTTTATTTTTAAAAACTAATATATTATAATGAACCTACTATTTTAGGATTATGTTTTATAAATACTTATATTATTTAAAATTTTAATATATGGATTGGAAAGAAAATTTATATGTTGTGAAAACAATATTTTTACATAGTAATGACTTATTAAAAAGAGTTTATTTAGAGGTAATGGGTTACCTATAATCACTTATGGATAAAAAGGATGAAAATATGTTTATATTAGAATCAATTAATTAAAATAAGAGGATCTTTAAAAGAGGTTTTATAAAATAATCATAATTAAGAAAATAAAATCTAGCTTCGAAAGCCATACCTTTTCTTCAAGTTACATCCTTTAGAATGTGATGGAAGTATTTAGAGAAGGGGATTTCTGTTGAAAATACTTATGTATATGGAAAAGGATGATTAGAGAGTAATTATTTTATAATATTTAGTTAAAAAATAATTATATATTTTTTTGAATTTTTATATCAATACCCCATTTAATAAAAAGTATTCTTTGAAATTTTTTCAAATATCTAGTCATTAAGGGTCAAAAAATTAAAGTGGATGATAAAAAAAATAGATGATATGATTGATCATTATAGAGTCTCAATTGACTCATTATATTATTTTACACTTTTAAATTAACTTATAAATAATTTTTAACATTAAATTCTTCTATAAGTCATTTTCATGGTTATTTATATCATTAAAGATTAAAAATAAAAAATGATTATAAAAATCCGAAATTATTATTTATAAAATTACTTAAATTTCATAATTATCTCAAAAATTATTGAAAAACCATAATAATCCCAAAAAATATCAGTTTAAATGTTCTGCAACCATGTATTTGATATTTCACTTACTTACACTTATGTGTGTCAACACTATATAAGAAATCTGGATAAATATCCCCTTATTAAATTTAAAAGTAACTAAAAAATAAATATAATTTATTATTAATATTCAGTATCATATAATATAATTTATAATATATTTTTATTCTTATCTATTCTATAGAAGCATAATAAATATATTAATTGGTCTTTTTTACCTTGCGCAAGAACTTGGTGAGATTTTTGGATAATTATCTTGGTTTAAAACTTTTAAAGACATAAATATTCTTTAAAATCATTAATTAGTCAGATGTTTTATAAATTAGATTCTATAATAGTGTTTTCAATTCATATATATTATCTCAATGAAACCAATTTTATCTTTTCCGATGTTTTTCATATACTATGTTTACTCCAATAATTTTATTTATATTTATCTTAAAATAAAAAATAATTTATATTATGATATTTTAGTATTATAGATAAAAAATCATCATAGTTATACATTAATTTAATGAAAAGTGTTTTTTTAATTTAAATTAATATTTATATCATGATGATCATATAAAATCCACATTACTTATTAATACTACATTTTTAACTATTCACACTGGAAAATCAAAATTTTCAAGAAAAAACAAAAAAAATAAGACTAAGATAATTTTAATGTAATGAATCCAAAATGATGTCCATATTTTCCAATCCAAATTATAATATTTATAAATTTAACTTTTACATTTAATTAGTAATATGATATATTTCTGTTTTTTGCGTGGTTACTTTTCATTTGTAATAATTACATGTTCAATGGTACTAATTATTCCAATTATAGTGAAAGTAGTTTTCTAGTTTTATATTATAATATAATGATTAAATAATGAAAAAATGTTGTTTGAATATTTCTTTGAGGAAATTTTCACTTACTATATTATAATCTTGGGTCTTATATCTACGAAAATCATATAACTCTATACCTATGTCCATTGACGAAGTCATGTGTATGAATGTATTTTCACATGATCCATTTTTATAAGACATTGAGTAACCATATGAAACAGAGTATTTGAATCCCATATAGATACTCATAAATTTTTAATTCTATGAGTTGAATATTTTATGTCAATGAATACTTCACATGTTATATATATATATGGATGAGTACATCACATTCACCTCATCTGATAGACTAGAAAATCATATGTCATATCTTGGTATGGTAATATAATAAATTATTCTATTTCAATTATGGTATAATGTACCCAAATGGATGATGAATATTGTTTTTCCATTTGTTGTCAATATATATGGGAAGTAAAATAAATGTATCCTTAGGATTGTTTTTATAATAAAAACTTATTGATTTCATTAGTTTATATCATTATTATTTAGTATAAAATATGTATATTATTAAAACGTTTCGTAAAAATAACATATAGATAGATTCAATATAGAAGCATTGAAATTTCATGATTTTGGATTTGATCATCGAGGAAACTAAATACATATATTTTCTTATGAATATATACTATCTACAATAGTTTAGATTTATTTAAACGATGAATATGGAATATAACTTAATGATATATGGTTAAATGTGTATAAAAGTTCATAAAAGTATATATAATCCATTAATAAGATCTTGATATCCAAGGATACTATAATCAGTTAAAAATGTATTTGGATAACATTTTATGTTAACTTAAAGTTTGTAAGAATACACAAAATTGAATTGATGAATTTCTGAACTGATGTAGAGAATTATTAAATTTGAATCTGAAGAAAAAATTTTCCTTTGTACAGCATGACAAGGGTAACTCAATATACTAGAATGAAGAAAAATTATAAAGGAATAATTCTGAATAATAAAAGAATAATTTATAAATTCAATTATATACTTTGGAAGGGGACCTGGAGACTTTTGAAGGGTATCCTCACGGTCGTAAGTATAATGAGAATTGTTTAAGGGTATTTTATGAGTTCTTAAGTGTACTTTATAATTTTAAAATATAATTCACTAAAATTAAAAAGAAAAAATAAACTTTTTAATTGAAAATTTACTTGATAAGTCTATGTATTAACATCATAATGTTTTTATACTTAGTGAAAATTCATTGCAGTCATGAAGGTCTAAAGTAAAGAATTCACAAAGATGAATAATTGAGAGTTTCATAATTAATATACAGTGGAAATAATAATTTAAATTATTAAAATAGCTTATATTCGATGTAATAAATAGAAAAATGGACGATTATGATACGTTTTAGAGTCCTATAGTTTCACACTATTATAGGAGGATTACCACATCACAATGATTGAAGATTCCATGAACACATGGAAGAATTAAATGGAATTAAGGATGAGAATTTTATATAGAAAAATAAGTCATGATATTTTTATACTGTATAGAGAATTATATTTCGTTTCACATAGATATTTTAAAAGAGAGTACTGACTAGAGTATTATATAAGAATCTTGTGGGGATTTGAAATTGGAAATATGGAATAGTTTGAATGAAAAGGATTTATTACACCTTAATTAAATGGTTTATATTTCTCACAAGGTATAGAAAAAATATATAGGATTCTATGAATATTAAAATCATAGTAATATAAGAATAATTTTTTAATTGATAACTTGATTTAGGTACTCCATGATTGTATATATTCTGGGTATCAAATTAAAAAAAATCAAAATCAATCATTATAAAATGGTGCCTATGAATTAAGAAATGATGTGAGATTTAACACAACTACTTCTGGGTTGAATCTTATGAAAAATATGGGTTGTAATAACACCATCTTTGCCTATAAATTCATATATCATAGAGTATCCTACTAGAGGGGACTGATAATAAGGAAAAATATGACATAACACTACAGTAGTAGATATAAGGAGTTGATGAAGAATTCATAGGAGTTCATGGAAGACACCATGCACACTTAAAATATCTATTATATTGAAATGGTTTAGAGATTGAACGTAATTTTTAGGAGATATATCTATAGGTCAAGTTCTAGTACAATTTTTTTAGATATGGCATAGACTTTGTGTTGTACCCTAAAACCAAATTCTCTTATGATCAAGTATTTAAATAGATTCTCTATTTTCATTTTTGAGAGATATCATGAAATTGTAAAAATAATTTTTATTAATGGAAAATATGTGATTAGTGTGAATAACTAATCACAACAAGAAAGGGTTCTCACTTAAAGGTTGAATCTTATAAATGCTCATGTTATTCTCTATTTTTTAATATTATTTCATATTAGAAAGGGTTATAAAAAATGAAGGAGTGAATTGAAACGATTTCCTTTCTCTGATATTTTTTAAAAAATGAGAAATTATAAAATAAATATATAAATAATTCAACGCTTATTCTCTATATGATACATCCAGAACTTGGAACTATAAGTGGTATTAAATCTAACTAGATATCATCTAATTGGATACAAAATTTTCATAGTTTTTTAAATATCTCAACATTAACTATTTATTTTTTAAATATATTGATAATCATTAGATGGAAAAGAAGGATGTTACTTCTTTTAGAGCCAACATGGATATCTTTCACAAAAATAATTAAAATAATGAACTGAGAAAAAAAGAAATTAAGAAAAATTAAAAATAAATAGTGGTATATAGAACTATTTAAATCGGATAAAAGATAAAATTATATATCAACTATATAGATTGGGATTTTCCCTTTTGATAAAACATTTTTTAGCTTTGGAAATAATGTGCAAGATGATTCTATTTAAATAGTTTAAGTCATACAATTTGTATTCAAAGATAAATAGAAGAACATTCCCATTTAAGTAATGACTAATTAATTATGTTTTAATAAGGGACTATTTGGGGAAAAGTCATAGATATAAGAGTGTGATAAAAAAATGAAGAATTATTTTGACAAAAATTTCCAATGATTTAAGTCTCTCAAACAACATGTTGAACCAAAATACAAATCTACGTTACATTGGAATGAGCATATTTTAATAATTAAATAAGATTTCTAAAGATGTTTTTTTGAGAAAGTTGTGACTACGAATGTTTTTGGAGAATTGATCAATTCATTGGATAGATTCTATAAAACCTCTATAAATTTAAAATATTCTCAATTGAATGATTAATACAATAGATTATGATATATCGAACCCTACTTATAAAAAATAATTAAAATTCATGAGGAACAGATTGAGAAGAATAAGAAAGAATTTGTATAATGTAGGAGACTAGTTGGGGATTAGAATAAATCCATAAATATGTACTGTCTTGAACTAGTGGTGTGATTGAATATAATGGACTTTTTTTACAATATGGGAATTCCCAGATAGATGATAGCTGAATAAAATCCACATAATCTTCTAATGAGATTCATATATCAAAAGGGACTCATATAAGTAGAAATAATAGTTTGTAATCATTTTCCGATAAATCTATAATTGGTTTCTAGAAAAGGGTAACCCATTTTCTTATAATATATATTTTCAATAATGTAGTTTCAGGTGAAATTACAAGTACAAAATGAATATCTGAATAAATTTTTGTGGGTAAAAATATTAATAAATCCACCATCACATCTAAGGTGGATATTGGAATTCGGAATAAGATAAGAACCCCATATAGAGCTAAAAGGATCTGGGTTTTACCCAGAATCCGTATGTAAATTTTTTTGAAAATATTTAAACCAACCGAATGACAAGAAATTCATATTCTATTTTATTACTTATAGCATATTTGGTATAGGGAAATTGAGTGTTCAAAAAATATGTTAAATAATAGATATTATAAAAGTTTTGAATTAAGCAGTATAAGAGTTGAAAGGAAAATAATAACTATAATACACGGGTAAAATTCCTAGTAGAGGATGTGTCTACCTATCTATAACAGATTTAAATAATTGTAAGATTTATGTTGTCACTATAACTATAGTGTTTATAGTTATATGGAATGTTTTTATGTACCAACCATGAATAGTAAATGGGATAATGGTAACTGGTGACTAAATAATTTAAAGAAAAAATGGAATTGGAAGTAATTTATCCTTGAGGAGTAAATGATAAAAAAAATATCCAAATAAATTACTCATAAGAAGTCAATAAAGAATGTTGTGATGGATGTAAAAACCATTGGGAGTTTTTATTCTATTCTATGAATGTCCACTATATAGACCACTACATATATTCACTAAGATTTTTATTTAAAATAAGTAAGATAAAGTAAAAAATTAAACTGATATAAGAAAGGAATAATAGGATTGTTGTAGTGGAATAATTTCATAATAAAGAGATAGAGAGGTTACATAAAATATGGTAATGAGAAATTTACTAAAAATTAATCCAAATAAATTAATAAATATAAGAATGTAAATAATTTATGCTTTATTGTTTGGCCAAATCAATTTAAAATTTCTTGAAAAATAGATAAATCACATGAAATTTATAATTTTAAAGAGTACAATGATTTTTAAAATGAAAAAGAGAATGAATATCATGAGATTATATCCATGAAGGATGGATCTAGAGTTCTTGATAATGTGTTTGGAAGATGAAAACAACTTGGTCACTCACTTAAAAACTATAGGTCTTGGTTTCAAAGATAAAAAGAGATACTAAAACCCCAATCTAAATCATAATTGACTAAAAACAATTATTATCAAAGGTGAATAATTCTGCTACACACATGAGGGAGATAATTTATAAAATAAAATAATTATACCTAAGGAATATTGGAACTAGAAAATCAAAAGGGGATCTATATTGAAGAACTCTCCCAATATTGATGATAGAACGAGTATAATATCATGGTGAGAGGAAAGAATATTAATTTCTCATATCACTATTGTGAAATAAAACCTCCCCTTTCATCCCTTTATTATTTATTCATTCTAACATGTAGGGAATTAAAGAAGATCTATTAAAGGTGGAGCTGTATGAAGAAGATGTAGATTCATTTGTAATAAAAGTACAATAAGAAAAAATAAATTCAATTATAGTATTATAATGAGGAAAATACTCCATGATTAAGAGATTAGTGAACCCCTTGAGGAGAAAATAACATGAAGAAGGATCTTACAAAAATATATTCTTTTATCCAAATATTGAATATGGATAATAACTAAAAAATTAATTGAGGAAATATAATGACACTTATTGTCTTAAATATGATTATATCAAACCTGATTATCGAGGAGAAATGATGATTTATAAGGAATATGAGTTTATAGGGAAGTAATAAATATTTTGACTAGAATATTTTAATTTGTTTGTTTAATATGACTACTATTGGTAAATATCACATTGAATCAATTTATATTAACAGTAATATGAGAAAAATGAAGTAGTACCACATTTAAGATAGATCAATTAATAAATTTTTTATCTTTATTATCAACTCTTTTTTCAATATAGGGGTTGATAATATATAATTAGATTTAACTAACTATAGTCACATGGTTAAGAAATATGTATCGCTATTATTCTCTAAATTATCCTAACATGAAATATTAATGAGCAGGGGAAATGAATTTTTGGGAAGAATCATGGATTTAATATGAGAAGAATTCCCCTCAAATTTTCTAATGTATTTATTATCATGATAACTGAGATGTATATTGGACTTATAAAATAGGCATTGGTAGTAAATACAAAATGAGACAATGAAGTACCTAAATTTATTTTGAATATAATTTTTTTTTATTTTTTTGTTAAAATATATATGGAAAATAAAGTCAATGTATCCTCAATATGAGTGTTAGTTTAAAACCCCACAGATTTTATGATTTTATCCTATTATTATTTAGTGTAAAATGATTATATAATGAGTATTTTACTTAGATATATTTTAGGGACAGATTCCTGAAATCATTACTGAAATGGAATGATTTCAAATATGTTTTTAAATGAAACTAAAGAAAAGTTTTATTGATATAGATTCATTTTATAAAATAGTGTCGATTTATTTTGGAAGTTTTACATGGAAAAAATATAGAATACCTGTGGTTAAAGGTGAAAAGAATCTAGAATAACTATAAAGAATCCACAAAAAGGATATTTAGATTCATGGATAATAAAATTAGTGAATAATTTATATCAGTAATTTTTATGTTGATTTAACATGTTTTATAATTAATAGATTCTAATTAAATAAGATATGAACTAATATCTATAATTATAGTCTTTGGAAGTAAATAATAAATTTGGCCCTATATCTTCAAAGGAGTAACCCAGTACTCTGATATGAAGAAAAATGGAAATATTAGACCATAAAAGAATATTTTAAGACATCAGAAAGGTACATACATTTTTTGAATTGGATCTAAGATACATTATATGGGTATCTTTGAGTTAGAAAGATTAGTGATGACATCAGAAGTGTATCTATTGAGTTTAGAATAGTAGATGACAATTTTGAAAGTGCATTTACTAACTTAAAAAAAGTAAAACATTAACTCTATAAGAGTAAATTTTATTTTTGATGTGTAACTATGGACCACATAAGATTAATTTACTTAGTGAAATATTATTGATGTTAAGAAATTATAGAATAAATTATTCTAAAGGATAAAATAACTAAGATTTTTAGAATTTATTTTTTTTAGTAAATATTAATTTAGATGATAAAAAAAATTTGATCATCAAAATATTACACATCATAGTGGAATGTTTATATTAAAACTAAAGATTGATATTTATTCACCACACTAACATGATTTACACATTACAATAATTCTTTCTTTCATGCACGTATAGGAGAATAAAATGGAATTATGGATATAGTTTTTTTGGAGAGTAATAAGTAATGATATATTAATATTCTATGAATAAATCTATCTTAATTATCATGACGATATAAATATAGTGTATTGAGAGGTATATTAAATGATAATATTCTGATAAAAGCATACTAAAAATATCCACCATTTTGAATGGGAAGAACACATGACACTTCAATTTAATGGGTTTACATATTTTATATATGTTATAAAAAATATTTATGATTCTATGAATATAAATAGAATAGGATTAGAAGAATAAATTGTTATATGAGAACCTGATATAAGTACATAAGAGATAATATATTACAGGTATCTAAGAAATAATCTCATTGTATCTTGGAATAATGGTGCTTGTGCATAGAGGATAGAGGAGGGATCAACACTGATACTATTGTGTTCGAGTTCAAGAAGAATTTTAGAAGCTGGAAGACCATCCTAGATAAGAATATTTATATATCATAGAGAATATTATTTTAACATATTGAGAATAACAACAACATTGATATAAAAATGCACCAAATGATAGAGGGAGTTGAACATTAATTTACTATAGTTCGTGGAAGGACACTAGAACATTTGTAGAAGCGATTATAAAGAACCAGTTTGGAGACTGAATGGTATTTTTGTGAGATAGATAAAATTTTAGGATTATAGTATAAATATTCCTTTATGATATGCCTTAGTATTTTTGGAAGATTTCCCATCACTATATTCAATTATTATTAGATATTTTTGAAGATAGTGTATCAATATTTATGGTGGATATCTTTTTATTTTACTCATTGTAACACCTGATATTCATTTATAGTAATTGAGAAATTATATTTTTAATAAAAATATAAAACAATTATCGTTTTAATATTTAATGGTAAAAAAACAGACTATTTTTATAGGATGAGTATCAATTTTGAACATACTTGGTCAAAATAATTTTAGTATGAATTTCTGAAAATTTCTCTTAGAAATAAGCTTTTATGAAAAAAATAAATGTAATATTTAAAAATTAATACATGAATTTATAATAATTTGTTATAATATTTATAAAAAAATTATTTAATATCAATTTGATAGAAATAAAGATAGGATCACTTGAAGGTAAAAATGAATATTTTTCAAAAAACTATGTTTTAAGGAATAATGTACCTCAATTTTAGATAATTAAATCAATATTTAATTATGAATTATTTAATATTATTTAACTACATATATGAATTTGAACCAATCCATTGATTATTAATTTTCATATATTTAATATAATATCTTCTTATTTCTGAAAAAGCATTTTATAAGAAACTATTTTTAACATGTTTTGCTGGTTTATTTTTAAATTTCTTTCTTCCACTTATATGAGATGAATTTTAAAAAATGGATTTAATATTTTTAATAGAAATAACTAATATATTTAATTGAGGTCAGATTAAATTTTAGTTTTAATGAGTAATAAAATTTGTAAAAATTAGTTTCTGCAGTTACAGTTATAACTGGTTTACCAGGGGGTTAATATAAGAATATAAGGGTCCAAAGATGTAAAAAAAGTTAAAAACCAATTGGATTATTGGATTTAAATAATATAACTCTTTAATTTGAATATGAACCATTTTTGAACTATATTTCCAAGAAAGTGACATAACATTATTGAAAAACTATGAAAAATTATAAATGTTCCACTCACCTCAATTATTAAAGGACACATCCTCCCCAAATTTATTCACTCCACTTAAGAAAATTGGATTAAAAAAATCAAAAACAAATCTCAAAAAATAATTATCCACTTGATAGATGTTTTTATCATCTAAAAAGACCAAATCCTTTTATCTTTAATAAGATATCCAAAGGTGGTTTTTCTAATCGAAGGTAATTGTATTTATTAAGATCTTTCTTTTTTACATATTCTTTTAAGAAATTGTATTATGTCTTAAAACTGAAAATATAATAACACCATTATTTAAAATATAATGTGATTTTATTTTCATGATTACTTGACTTTTATCCATATATTTCTTTATCAAATGGGAAAAAAACCATCGATCATGTGTACGACAGACTACCGCAATGAGAACTGATATAATTTTTTCCATCATCAAATACCATGAGTAGTCATAATAATGGAAATAAGAAATATATATGATTATTATGAAATTATATTTATTTTTCATATTTAATATATTATCAACTTCTTTACCCTTTGACCCATCAATGAATTGGTAGTATCCCTCATACGTATGTTCTTCCTACAATCTCTACAATGTTATATGGTTAATTTTATAGGTTCAAATATTAATAATTATTCTAAACATGTATATAATGAAAAAATATAATTATGACTTTAAGATCATTTTGATATTATTGAACTATATCATATCCATAATAATTGAAACTTCCATGTTAAAACGTGATTGAGAAAAAGACATAGTTAACACAAAAAACAATGGTTATAATGAAATATTATCAATAAAAGTGTTAAATGATGTTATATGAGGATCATATTTGATATTATGAATTTCATTATTTTTGTATATAAATTAATATCATGTTTAAAATCAATATAAATTAGTTTAAATAATTTTCAACTAAATGATGGAAGACGGGAAGTAGCAGGAAGCAGGAGTCTTCCCCCTCAAAAAATGGCTACAAAGGTTTATGATCACTTAGGGTAGTTGCACCACACTTGGTTTTTAAGTTCCTCTACATTCTGAAGGACCTGCGACGGAACCTCTTTCCACATTGACTTCAGTGGATAATGATTCTTCTAATGGGCATTGAATGTTTGTTGTAGTGAGGATGAAATATCTCTACGAACTCCACCCTTCCCCAGATCTAGGTATAGTTCCTTAACTTAATTATGAATTGATGGTGGAGACTCTTAGATATGCCATTTTGGACACAATCAGCTGAAGGGATGTTACATCTGTGAAGCCCTATACATATTCAATGTTTTGGGATGATAGGGAGAATAGCAGGTCTTATGGTGATGTTTATGTGAGGTTTACTATGGGTGGTGCTAAATCTTTGACCCCATTGAAGGATGCATATCCAGATAGAATCCTCCATAAGGGCTCTTTATCCCTTGTTGAAGAACACCCTACAGCATTCACGGAATGTTTGGAAATTGGAAACAAGTTTCACATTAGATGTATCATTTTAAAAAGTGGGAAAATCCATGTAAACTTGAATAGTTGCATCACAGAACCTTATCTTTGTGGGGTTTCTCAAATGGGAAACGTGTCTCTCTTGGTCAAGGATTTTTTTCACTGCTTGTTTTCCTCAGACGAATTGAAGCATAGATAATGGGGTAGTGGAACTCTGATCCTTGAACCTGGTTGGCTGAATTTACATGAATGGTCATTAGAATTTAATATATTATATGAAAGGAATATTTTTTTTCAGGTATGGGTTCGATTTCATGGACTCAATTGGGTCCTTTGGCATCTAACTATCTTTCATGACATTGGAACAACACTTGGAATGCCTTTCCACCTTGAAAAAGATATAGAGGATGTTAGTTTTAGACTCATTTCCAGTATTCTGGTGGAGGTTGATATCAACTCCACACTTATTGACAAGGTATCCCTTTAGACACCCTTAGATAACATACAAATTGATGTTGAATATGAGAAAAAGAAACTTCTCTACAATGAATGCATGGTTGTTGGTCATTCTTGGAACTCTGTCAAAAGAAGCTTTCCTATGAGGGATGTGGGAAGAGGGGTCAATCATCCAATCTCTGTCAAAATAATGAAATAATAAAAAATAATGACTCATAGAAATTTATTGTCCATAATGGTGAGTCACCCAATGAAAATGTTCGACATATGGTAGATATGCTTCCGTAAGTGCCCAATAGAAAGGGGATACAAGTGCACTCCCCATGGGAGTAGAAGTCTTGGGCTTCCATCTTCTCTGAGGAATAAAATGACGCTGCTTTTTCTAAGAATTAAAAATGTTTATGACCTACCAAAAATTAAAATTTAGGATACTCATCAAATTTCAGATATTGGCAATGACTTAAACAAACAATTCAATGAAGAAGTTCCACAAAAAAAGGAAGATTAACCTCTTCCATAAGAAAAAACTTTAGGGAAAGGTGATGTTTTTCCTCACCCTTATTTTTCTCCTAAAGATCATGACATAGTGGTTAATCATGTGAATGAATAATAATTATAGCTAGAGGTGGATCACCATCTCTAATAGGAAAGGATGATCTCTTTAAGAAATATAAAGTGTAAGAATATATTAGAATCTAAGCTTCCAGTAATTTCTATATCATCACATTTATCTATGGATTATGAATGATTTCATATGGTTTCTTATAAGAAGACAAAGTGTCTGATTACCATACTACTAGTATTTGAGCATTCGATGGAAGAGCAGCAGAAAAAAGTGGAACTAACTAAAGCAATGATCATTTAAGGAATGAAGAACACTGTGACAAGAGACAATTATCCTGAAAAATAAAAAAACAAAAAGAGGAAAGCAATGATTCTATAATCAATAATGAAAAGAAAATATATAAATGGATACAATCACTCTCATAAATTATGGGATTTTATAAGGCTAGGGGGTGCAATCGTAGAAGGGTTGACTGGCATGCACTTTAGGAAAAAGGAAATATGTTAAGTGCATGACTGTTGAAAAATATTGGTAAGTAGTTATTGAATTTGGTTTGACAATTTCTCACATTACTCCTCTTGACCAATTTTTTTTTATTATTTTCGAAAAAGTGGGCCATCCTTCAAAAAAATGTTCAATTAAAGGGAAGTGTGAGGTAAGGGGCTGCATAACTAAATTTCTATTCATGGGGTTATATTAATTCCTCATTATAATTGATAATCTAATATTATATGTTTGATGAATTTTGATTATTTTAAATTTTATTTAAAATTGTTTTATATGGATTTATATTTTATGCACATAATTAATTAATTTATTAATTTTCACTTAAAAAATAGGATCTTTATAAGGTATTTCATCTCAATTTCTGTTCCTGTTAGACGAATTTGTTATTATAAACCTATTCACATTTATATAGTGTATATACAAACCCTTTGATATATTTAACATGAATATTTATTTATTAATTATGATTAATGTTTTAATTAAATTGACTTATTTCAATCAATTATAATTTTAATGGCTTGAAAAGGGGTAATATTTTTTTTATGAAATCTCACCTTCTTTTGGGATTTATTTTATTTTAAATGAAGAAAAATTATCATTTATGCTTCTTAAAATCCACCTGTTTTATAATCCTCTATATATGTAATGAGTTTAAAAAAATTATTCCAAATTTGAATCTATTTTTTACTTGAATAAATAAAATTAATGTTGAAAAACTCGATTTTATTACTCTTTTAATCCGGTATATTTTTTTGCATGTCAATATTTTTAAAAATTGTTTTATAAAAGTCCTTTTTATAATTAAAATTATTTATTAAGGAAATTATAAGTCATCTTTTAATTCTTTGAATTGTATTAATAGAATTACTATTATTTTTTGAATGGTATGTTTTCAAGTTTCCCTAAAAAATCTCGAATTTTTTTTTATAAAATATACAGTGTTAATGGACATTTACATCAACATAACTATTTATTGATATTTATAGTATTATACACTTTTTAAATGGGCTTAAAGATAAAACACTTTTATTAATTATTAGTTTAATATTTTTCTCCCATTTTATTATTTCTCTATTAGACATAATTTAATTTTAAAACATATGTTTTTGATGAAACTATGATGATCTCTTATATCTTATTAAATTCACGGTCACAATATTTCTCATAAAACATTAATAGTCTTGTGATAATTGGGTTTTTAATTTATATTAAATATCTATATTATTTATATAAGGGATATGATTACTACCTAAACCGTATACCATTTCTAATTACATTATTTTAATTTGATTGTTATTGACTAAGGAAATATTTATAATTCTATATTCTTTAATAAATAGATATATTTATTGATAAGTCATATTGTTAATAAATTTAATTTACCATTCAATATATGAGTAATAAATTGAAAATATAGTGATGAGTGGGGCCATATTATATATAGCCCATTGACTCATACAAATGTATCATGAGACAAATTTGTTAGCCAAATTAAATGGGGTTTTTGGGTATACCTACCCATAGTTTTAAACAGTTTTGGTTCAAGGTCTTGATAGTATAGGTATCATTATTTATGAGAACATTATGAATAATTTTAATTATTTCCATCATTGATAATTCTATAATTATTATTATTATCCATGAGATATTTTTATTTATATTATTCATACATAAATTTTGTACAAAAGTTGTTAATTTTGTTGAATGTGTTTTCAGTTTTTTACAATGCCATATTGATTATTCATTATTTAATCATGATAGATTCCACTTTACCTTACCCACACTGAGAATTTGAGGTCACCCTTATTTTTTTCCGTTCCACATGATATGTATAATATTATTTGAATGATTTTCAAAGATGAAACACATTTTATTTTGTTATTTTTTATATTATATTCCCTATTTAAAATGGGTATTATGTATTAATCTAGATCTCCATTCCTACTAAACTGATGGATACTTAATTATTATAATAGTTGTATCTATTCTAATTTCATAATTTAACGACCATCTCTGGGTCACTAGTGTTAGAGTTATTACACTCAAAGTGTTTACTAGTGTAAAATCTAGGATAAGGATGAATAATTGATCCAAATAATGAATATATTTTCACATTGAGGCTAAAATTATAAAACATCATATAATTTTATGTTCCTTCATCAGCTTACATATATGCAAGTATGAAATAATAAGAATGAGTGAATGGAGATATTAACAGATCATATAGATTATTTTAAAAGTAGAAATCAAAAAATAATGATATCATTAATTCATCCCTATCAGTTATTCAACTAAACCTAGTCAATTCATTGTATAAATTTTCAAACTCATCATATAGGAGGAAAAACACCATCATGTCTATGAGTCATCCAATTACAATATTGTTAACATACTCAACCACACTTATATTAACTATGAAATCTTGATTTTTTCAGAAATGTTTCAAAGTATAAAGGTTATTATGATAGGTATCTCCCCACACCTAAGGTATGGGATAATCCAAATACAAAAAATAGACCCCTACTATATTGAAGATAATGTATATAACACACAATGTTGTATAATTTAAGGTCCATATAGTGAAAAAACCCATTGAAAAAATTATCAATATAATATATACCCTGATAAACAAATCATACCATTGTGAAACATAAAATTTAATAACAACTCCTAAACTCGATGATAAATATCAATTAGTGATAAATGAAAGTATTACTTTAAGAGATCAATTATCCTTTCACTATATGTGTATATATTTCCAATATGATGTTATATGATAATGTACTAATTTCCTTTTATCTAACATAATATTTTCTTCTAACACTCTTTTATGAATTTTATCAATACCATACAAAATTTATAATCAGATTAATCATAAATGTTAGACATATTGATTAGTATTATTCTTGATACACTTTTATGGTTATCTTAATCTCATTACCTTTATTTATAATCAAAGCCTCACATATATGTGACAACCAAATACAATTCTCCCATGAAATCCCTTTAGAGAGTAACACCATTAAATAATTAAAGTTTGAATAGTATTCCAAAATTGTAATTATACACATAATGTTCAAATAATTTATTAGGGATTCAAAACACGTTACATAAAAAAATCCATGTTTTATACATCTTTTCCCTCCTATGCTCTAGTTTTGGTTATTAAAGGTCTTAAAAGGTTCTATTTCTATACAAATTTGAATTTCCTATCTATCATCTTAGGTGGCAATGATTAAACCTTTTTTTGGATGAGAGTACGTGAGGTCATATCATCCCTTAATTAGTCTTATATCCTATTAATGTACTCTCTTTTAGATTTAATATGTGTTATTGATTCGTTATTAATATAAATACTAGTTATGAATAACTAAAATGGATTGATTATAAATATTTATTAAAGAAGAGAATTCACATGAAAATTATATTATCTATCATTTGAACAAAATATTAAATTTTAAAATATTTCATAGCCATATAAGATGGAAAAATATAATTTTATCTCTATTAATTGAGGCATTGAGACCCCATTAAAGATGGTAAAATGTGTTGTAGAGTTTGGATTTGGGCCATGGATGGGGATTTCAATGTATCCATGTGAATGGAATTAGAACCCACATATTTTGGTTCCATATAAGAGGATATGCCACACCTTTTATGGTCATGTTGTAAGGATGATTGTGATACCTTTTATGGTCATTCCTACAAGACCATTTTAAAGTAGTGTAATGCCATAGAGATTGGAATAGTAATTTTAGACACTATTATATCCTCAACATGTCATGGAATAGGGGAATATTACGCTTATAATACGAGGATAGGGAATATGGGTTCATATATTCCTAATTTCAATCCATTTGGGGTATTATCATCATAATAAAAGAAAGGATGGGTAATCCTATGCCCATTACATAGGGAATCATATACTTATTAAAAAATGCAGGTGGTTTATAACACTTATCACATAATAAGGACGATCTGTTTTTTAGATACCACCTATTGATGGGGAGAAAGAAATGTAATGGTGATTTGATTGACCCTCAGAAAAATTTCCAACATATCTAATTATAAAAGTAATCAAATCCCATGTAGTTAGATTTTCATAATTTAATGTCATTTGAGAGGTCCAATCTACTATTTTTAATATCATGAGTTATATAATATATGCTATATAGTTTAAATTCATACAAAAAGCATCATGTGATATATATATTAATGTAATATAGCTTCCAATTCTATGTGATAGGTACCTCAAAATTTTACTATAAAGGATATATACCGAAGAAATCATTTTTTATTACTCTTGTAGGTGCACCAAGAGAAGGTATATTTTGGAAACTATGATATGAATATAAACTCAAAGTATTTAATATAACCAAGAGGGGACTCTCGACTCAAGAAACATAAGGAAACTAAGATAATAATCTTGAATAAATTCTTATGATGAAACGAAGATGATAATCTCAAATCAAGTCATATGAAGAAAATAAGAGGAGAATCATAACTAAAAGAATATAATAAAAACAAAAGGATATTCTTGAATCAATGTGTGGGTCATATATTTCATGACCCAAAACATATATGAACCATAATTAGATGTTATTTGTGTGATTTTTTATTTTTCATAGTGATAAGTTGTAGGAGGGATGATATTGGGCCAAGGGATGAAGGCCATAACCCATTAATATTACTGGATGAGGGATGTGGGGATAGATTCTCTATGATATAGGTCAATATGGGGGGGGGGGGTTCAAAACCTAGAACGACGTCTTGGGTGAAGTGGGTACCCAAGTAGTGTTATTGAAAACAATTAAGCCCATATAAGATGTATGTGATAATTAGAACACATGTGGGAGGTATATGTGAATTAGTTCATTGGTATGAAGATATGGGCAAGGTGGTACCCAAGTAGGAGTCTTGGGAAAAGGGGAACCCTAAAATGCAGACCTGGGTGAAGTGATTCATTACTATATAGTGCATTGTGAGGTGGCTCCCATACAGGAACATGGGGGAAGTGGAAGATGCTAGATGAGATGAAGTGGTGCCCAAATAGAAGGAACCCAAGTGATCTAGTTCCAAGGAGGTCTTATTTCAATGGGACACATAAAATTTTAAGGTTATTGGAATGGTGAATTATATCCACTATAAAATGGTCTGGATTAAAAATAGCATGAATTAGGGTTATTATGTTATAATGTATGTTGGAACTCAGATATTCTAAGTGCCCTGATCTGTACAAGGTAAACACTTAGTTCTAAATCCCTAATGGGGTCAAAGATTTTAGGAAAGGAGTTCCATTTATAATAAACCCCATGCATTTTGAATAATGTTTGGGTGAGGTATTCTTTATCTAGTACATGAAGCTAATACCACATGAATGTGAAAAAATATGGTGGACTTATTCTCAATGGTTGCAATGTTCCCTTAGATCAATTTAAAATCACTAGGGGGGGGGTGAATCAATGATCAAATTCATTTTATAATAAAGTTTATTTTCTTTATAAGAAATATTTATTAATCATTGAAATTTTTTTAGAGTTATGATCTACTCGAATATAAATGTCAAATTAAACTTTCAGATGAACCAAATATAAAGAAATACCAACACAGGATATTTAAAAGGTTTGATAACAAGACTTACTCAATTCAAATATGGTTATTCCCTCTAAAATTATTTTTTACTGTATTATTTTAGGATTACAAGTCCACAAAAATCATGTACTTCTACAACCCATTAATATTTCTTCCAATTAACTGTTGTTCTATCCCCATCAATAAGATCTTATTGGGATATTTTTATACCCTTAACTCTCTGAACTAGAATTTCTTTATTCACAACTGGTAATACGACTAGTCAAAAATCCTTTTTAGAAACTGGTTATACCCACAACTATAATCTCTGTATATATTATTTTTTTTCAACAATAGAATGATCTTATCTTTTTTCCTTATAAATTAAGATCACTATAACCTATGTAAAATTAACTGATTATCACTAAACCTCTAAATAATATGTGGGCCTTGAAACATTTGAGTCATTTTTAGTAGAACATGTTATAATAAATCTCAAATTTTCCATAAATTTTATAAAAACATACTTAGAAAATGTTCATCTGATGATTCCATCAACTAATATTATATCTAATGAATCTGTGTGGTTGGGGAAATTCAAATTATTTTCAAATTAATATGATTTTATTCATCTATATTTATTGATAAATTTCTTCTAAGGTCTCCATATTATACTCCAAAATCTAGTAAAACACATTAAGTCAGGTGAATCCCTATCTTATTTGAGTAAGTAAAAAATCAATTATCTACTCTACCTATGATTCATCTTCACCCAATGATTCTCAGGACGTTGCAAGTTCTATTACATCCAATGAAGCTTAGACTGATGGAAATCTTTCTTTAGTATGGTATGAACATATTTGGGATCTCATGTTACAAGTCATTCAATACTTTATCTCCCCTAAACATGAGTAATATTATACACTCAATACTTTTTTACACTTATATATAGGTTTAGTTCCATAGGATTTTACTGGGAAACGATTTCATTTTTATTCTCACTGAAACATGATATCCTGATGAATTTTCTCAAATAAATTTTATAATATTATTCTCAAATATTTTGTAACATTATAGAGTAATATTTTTGTTTCAAAAAATTTACCCAGCTATTATAACATTCTAAACCATTATAGATAGATATAATTGAATAAAAAAATTCAAAATTGATTTTATTAAAAAATATTCATAGTTTTTGTAGAGATCCATAGAACTATTTTTTTCGGTGTGTGTTCTTTGTCTTCCTTCATAAAGGCTTATTTTTCTTACATTGAACCTTTATTATAATTTTTTATAATAGATCTCATAGGATTCCATTGAATTATATTGCCACCATTTTTTTCCCTTGGTTAGAAAACCTCTATCCATTAGGCTCATTATTTTTATGTCCAATGAAAATTCAATTCTATGTCAGTTTTTCTTCCTTCAGAATCAACCGTCATGTGAAATCGTGAACATTTTTCTAATGTTAATTTTTACTATAGATGTTAATTTTATGGAATCAATACCTTGTCCATCCTTTTGTAGTGAACTTTATAAATTCTCAACATCAAAATTTATACAGTATGAAAAAAAACTTTTCTATTTAAACATCATAAAAACATTTAGAAAAAACACTCATCATTAATTTTATGATAAACAAGATTCATTGAAGATGATTCACAACATCATTACAATATCTAAATACTTCTATCACAAAATAATTTCTCTATATAGTTATAACTATTAATTTTTTACCACTAAATATTTTTCTTTTTAACCATTAAAACATACTACCCATTACACAAGTATGTAGAAACTCAAAAATATTATATTATTACAAAAACTAATCTAGAACATCAACTATGTTCTCTCTAGTTTTTTTTCTTGTTTCTTTAACCACTGGACATCAGTTACCTTTATGAATTGGTCATATTACCCTTATGAAAGTCATAATGTGATTTTCCATTATACAAGCTCATTCAAACTTTACATAGACATTGTCCAATAATCATTTGTCTGGTCCATCTGATACTCTATGATTAACCTATCCATAAAAGTTTTCTGATGACCTGCATCTAGTGACATGCATATGAATCTTTAGATAGAACATTATATTCCTCCTCGATTTAAGACTTTTCACCCTTTATACTTAGTCTGGTAATATCACCATTTTCTAATTGAAAGGAATTGGTACTTCTTTCCATATGGACTTCATTCCAATATATCTTCATTTTTCCACTATGTGTCTAGCCAGACAAAAACTCTATTTTTGAAGATCATTCTCTACTGATATACATTTGGTAAAATTGATTTCCCCCCTTTTAAAAAATTCATAGATCATGTGGATTTTCATGATTCTAAGAACATGACAGTTGACTTAGTATCATCCAAATTTGTTAGAAAATTTTCCTAACATAGTTTTGTAAACTTTATAATATTCATTAATTATATTCACACAAACTTCTCAAAATTTATTAAATAACATTCAATTTAATCATATATTAATATATTTTATACAAATTAATCCAAATGCACATTGGAAAAAAATACCCCCTTTGTTTTTGTGGTTAATATGTACATAAAACTTCAAACAATTTTGAATCCAAAATTTGGGATCAATACATTCTTCTTGATATTTTATTCTCCACCTAGGTTATTTTCCATCATTATTGATTCTCAAATGAAAATAGTAACATAAGAATCATATCATCTTTTCTTCCTTCATCACAAAACATGAAATTTTTTCCTAAGAAAAAAATAGTATTACATCAGATTCAAAACCAAGAGCTTTTAACTGAACATATCTATGTCTACCTATGTGAACCAGGTGTAGGAAACAATAGTGTAAAATCAAGGTGATCAATTTTGTACAGAACATGACATCCATATTATACATTACTCAAGGTTCTTAAATTTTTTTATATAATGGGTAATCATAGTATGTTTATTAAGAAAACGCAGGCATCCATATCAAAAACCATATCAATAAAGTTCATGTGTTTAAACATAATTTCTCAAATATATCATCTTTCTCAATATGATGAATTTTTATTAAAATAATGATACTTATACTTTATCTACATCTTTTCTCCCCCTTAAGGGTAACCCAATTTTCATCATCAAGGTGGTAATAATGTTTAATGATAGATTTTTAATATTTTTGTAAAACATCAACAACACTCATCAATATTTCTTTATTATTCTCTTTAAATTATCTACCAAATTTTAAAAACAAAAAACTATATTGGGAATGAGGGGGGTACTTAATTTTCCATAGAAGTAACATTCATACTATGAATCTTCTCTCAGACTGAACTTCTTGATCATATTACTAGATTTTTTTATTATATGTGCATCTTGTCTTATAATCATCATCCATATATTTATTATTTTTTTATTTTCATTTATAGAGTATTGAAATCAGTTTTTCATGTTATCTTCATCTTTCATGACATCCTTGTAAAATTGTGTTTATAATATTTAATTCATTATTTCATTTTGGTCTTGTATGATAGATATGAAATTTTTTATAACATGAATTTTATTCGTACAACACCTGTTCTCATTATGAATTTTAAATCCACTATCTAATAGAAATTTATTATCAACTTTGTTCTCATTTTATAAAACCTTTCCCTTCACTTTTTCTTATAATACTTTTGTTCATTATAAATATTTCTAACCATGTCTACTTTATCTAGAAAAATAAGTTATAATACTTTTTTTTCTTACTAAATTTTCTTACCATGATCACCTTTATTATATTGATTTATTTCCCAAAAAATATTATGTTTCACATTTGTATCTCTTTAATTTTTAGAATAATTTATGTTTTTAAACTTCCTTTATTCCTCATTATACATTTATAATTTTTTTTCTATTCTGATCATTATAACTCCACCTTTATTCACACCAGATTCCTAGTAAATACATATTATACCAACATTTTTATAATATATTCCCAAATACTCAAAGACACTATCCTTGACATGTAAATATTGATATTTTATACTAATAGTAATGCTACTGTGAATTTTGTTAATCATTTCATTTTACAAACAATGGGACACTTTTTTCAGGGAGATACATTTTGAGGAATCCTTATCTGCATTAATGAAAGATGATTTCTCACTTTTTAACTTATATTGTTAGTATAAAAGAATTTAATTGGGATTTTTTTTTGGAATAGAAACAACCCAATTTTATGAAATTATATTTATAGTAGCATATGAATATTATCCTTTAACCTCATCTAATTTAGTGAATTATTCTATCATATCGATTAACAAACATTATGTTGCAAGAAAAATTGATTATGCTTCTAATAAATGTTCTTATTTTAATCCAAAAATTCATTAAAATCATTAAACATTATTATAATTTATCTATCATCAATTTATTTGTTTTATATTAATAAACAAGTGTTATTTTTAAATTGTTATGATTTTATTTCTATGTGAATGTTTCATTATAAATTTTCAATTTTGTTTTATGATTTTTAACTATAGATTTCTACAAACTAATCACTTTGAGGTTTATCTCCTCATTTTTGATTTCATTACTATTCTTAAATTTTATTCACTAAAATTATTTCATCAAATTATTTCCTTACTTCTTGTGTTTTTTATTTTTCTCAATCATTTCATCAAAATTTTCTTTAAGAATATACTGAATTTAATTTTTTAATTCACCATCATCTTAACATCTTGATGAATCAATCCCTTATAATACATGACTTAATAATTTAATATGAAAATATGATTAATTTATATATAAAGAATCATATTTCTCTGTTTTACTTACCAATATTTTCTTTTTATTAGAATGAAAATTTTTCTTATGCTTCTTCATCTTCTGTTTTTGAGACTTCTTATCTTATTATTCTGATTTAGAATATTGAAACATTTTCTAGGGATTTTTTTTACAAATTATCCTTTATTATTACAATTAAAAAATGTAAGATAAATTTTAAATCTCCACTTTACCAAATTATATATCATAAAAGAAAAAAATAATTATAATGAATTCCTATTAATTTTCCTCATCCTTTGAATCAATAAATTCTTTTTGTACATTTTTATCTTTGAGATAACAATTTAAAAATGATTCAAAATCCATTTATTCCATATAATTCTTATTAAAAACATTATTAATTAAAATTATTTCGCTTAAGAATATATATAATTTCATCCAGATACAATCTACTCAATCTTCTAAAGCTGACACCCTTGGAATATAATATATCTATTAAGTTTCTCATCACTTTCTTAATGATAGAATAATCTTACAAATTTTCTCCAAAATATCTATTATTGCTTATAATTTCATTAAATCATGTAAAGTATTCATCAATACTTTTCCATCAGCCATATTAACATATTCAAATATTCTCTACCATATATATAAATTAACTTTCTTATGTTTATCATTTCCTTCATAGTTACTTCTAAACTCATCCAAAATTTTTTATATAGAGACAATACCCTTTGACACATACTATTACATGATTTAAGTATAATTAATCATCAAAATTACATGACAAGGATCATTAAGTCTCATTCTTCGGAGATTAGGTACATAATTAAACATCATGAAACCAATAAAAAACATATTTCATTTAATTATGTTAATGAAATCATAACATTTATTTCTCTTATACAACTTTAGTGGATAACATTTGGAATACATGAAAAAATGAATGAGCTAAAAATCCCTGTAAGGAAATAAGAATAGGAATAAAACATAGCACATGGGTTAGAAGGCATAACATGATGGAATAAAAGAAATGAAACATAAATAAAAATATTTAATAATAACATGTATAGCATGGGAACATATAATCATATCATCATAAGAACATGGAAACAACATATAACATGAAATAAAGATGATACAAGCCTAGCTTCTATGGAATGGTGTATAAAGTCCCATAAAAGAATTAGGTTTAATCCTTATCCCAACATGGATTATCATGACACTAAACATTAACCAATGAATTGAAGCTCTATCTAGGTGCACCCATCATAAAATTTTAATAAATATGTGTTCTATATGATGAATAAATATAAGGTTTACTCATGGAAAGACATGGTCATCACAATCATATCACAAGGCCCAAAAAATTTTCATATCATACATGTTTCCATGAAATAATGGATTAAAAACATACATGGAAATTCATAAGGTAAAACTGTTTTGGATAAATTAAAATGATACCCAATTTATAAGTATAAATTAAAAAAGGGTGTTTAAGAAATTTTATAAATGAAACATTTTAGTGAGGTTTAATGAAATATTAATGAGAATTTAAAACTAAAAGGAATATTTGTTTTTATAAAAGAAAAAATGATCCAATGTATTTTTCCATGATTATATGAGTGATTTCAGAAAGATAAAGGTGGATTAAAATAGATTATGTTCTGAACATGTATGTGGTTAAAAAATCAAGAAGTTTCCTTGAATTAAGATAGCTTATGTGAAAGAATTAAAAAAGGAACATTTCAAAAAAAAACGTATTACCCCATCAAAGAGGGATTATATGATCTTGATACATGATTTGGATACACATACACTGAATTTATAGGAATTATATAAATTATATAATAATTTCACTGGGGGTAAAGAGAGAGAAATAGTAACTCAAGGGAAAATGGAGGTTAGGAAAGAATCCCTTACCTTATGTATAAAATGGATCTACAATTGATCTTAACTTCCAATATAATCAGATTAAATACACTATTTAATTAATTGACAACATTTAATACATTTATATGATTTATTATAATTTTATTATGTAAATTTATGGATCTTTTTATGGGTTACGATATTCAATTTTATCGTTCATGAGTGTTATCTTCCTTGGTTTTCATGATCAGTTTACTTGTATACATTTACCAAAAATCTTGTAAAATTAGAATGGTTGTCCGGAATTTATGTTATATGTTATTAATGCACAAATAAGGTTAAATGGTTATAAAAGTCATTATTTTGTTATAGATTAATAATTATATAATATGTTAGTGATATTTATTTGTATTATTTTGGGTAGTTTTCACTCATAACAAACTAGTTTTGTTTTATTATTTAACATCACGTGTATATAATGATTATAGAGAATTACATAATATTTAATAAAATAATATAATTTTTATTAACTATAAAAATGGTTCAATGAATGGCCTTAAAGGTGTCAGTAGAAAATGAAAATTTTTCATCCTTAAAGGCGATAAATCAATACGTCACAAACAACGTTTTCATTTTTAGAATCAGAAGGGAGATGAGAGGGGTTTAATGATGGATTATTCCATTAGTATAATAAAATTACAGTATATGTGAGTTATTTTAGTAATCATAACATTTTTATGCGTGGATTTTTTGTAGAGAATAAAAAATAACTTGAAAAGAAATTAAAAGAAGAGGAAAGAGAAATTTATCCCTTGAATTTATCCTCCTTGAAAACCTCTATAGGGAAAAGGTTTTTTTATTTTAATGAGACCAGAAGCTCATGGATGGGCAGCAGGTTATTGGGAAAAACATTTTTTTTTTATTTTTTTCAAGGATCAATCTTGGAAGGTGATAAAAGAGAAGGTGGTGATGGGTGGTGTTTATAGTGGAGGTGAGGGGTGGGTTCTCATTATTTTATTCATTAGTTTTTTATTTTGGTTCAAGACTAAGAATAGATCAATAATTATCACCAAATATAATAAAATCATGAAGGTAAGTTTGATATTATAGTGCCTAATTTAGTTATTACTTAATGAATAGTGTATTTATCTTATAATATCTATATATTGTAAATTACTATATTTTACTATTCATAAAAAATTCAACTATTTAAGAAAAATAAAAAAAATAACCCTAACCATTTTTTTATGTTTAAAATTAAAAAATTAACCCTATTTTATGAAACTAATTTTATAAACGTGGGAAATTTAATTTTTAATTAAAATCTTCATTTTCTTCGAAAATACCAATATTTAAATTATAATTTATTTTAAAACACTTTGAAAAGTTAATAAATTAATCATAAAATTATATTATAATCATTATAAAAAAATATTAATTTATGAATACATTTTATGGAAATAATTTTTTTGAAAACATTATATTGATCAATAAATTGAAAATAAACACTTGTATTTTATAAAAATAAAAACACTTAATTAATAACTTCTAAAAAAATTATTTACTTATAGTATGATATAATTATATGAAATTTTCATTTATAAGATGGAAAAATTTTATTTATAGTTTCTTGGGTGTGGTTACTATTCTATTGACCAGTTTACAATTAATAATGGTCATATTACGATTCCAAAGGTCAAATTACTATTTCATTGGTATATGTTCCTAAACTTCTAGAAATTCCTCTAATTTAAATATAAATTCATTTATAATTTTTTTTTATTTTTCTATTAATTTTATTTTATGTGATTATAATATATGAAATATTTATAAAAACGGAATTTCCATTGATTAAATTTTGGGTTGTTACATTCTCTCCCCCTTATGAAATGTTTCCTTCAAAATTTTGTTTTACATACCATGGGGGAAAGGTTAGGGTACTTCACCTTCATCACTTTTTATGTTTCCCATATTTCCACTTCCTACATAATGTTCTCCTATAATAATTTAACCAGCTGAGTAGTATTTTTTCATAGAACTTTATCGCTATGGTCCAATAGCTTCAGTGGATTCTCTTCAAAGGAGACATCATTCTCCAATTGTACCACCTCTAAATTAAGTATATATGAAGGATCTGGAATTTACTTCCTAAATAAGGATATATAGAATATATTTTGTACTTGAGACATGGTACATGGAAGTTCTAGTTGATATAAAAAGGATCTGGCATGATCAAGGATCTCTATAGGGATGTTGTACATGAGGCTTAGCCTTACTTTCTTCCAAAATATCATGATCTTCTTCCATGGAGATATACAGAGGAATACGATATATCCATCCTTAAAATCAATATATATTTGACGATTATATGTATATACATATTTTTAATGTTGGTATGCCTTGATGTTCTGTTGTATAGTTTTCAAACATTCCAACATTTCTTTGACCATTTCTGGTCCTAACATCTGAAGTTCACCGACATCATATCTACATGATGGCATTTTGCATCTTTTCCTATAGAAGAATTCATATAGATCTATTTGGATGCTTGAGTGGAAAATATTATTGTAGTAAAATTAGACCAATGAAATATGTTTTTCCTATAATCCATCTAATTTCATATAACATGCTCTCAACAAGTCTTCATGTGTCTGAACAGTCTGCTGTTATTGGCTATTAGTTGGAGGATGATAGTTCATACTGATGTTTAGCTTAGTTATTAGATCATTTTGGAGACTTTTATAGAAATTATAGGTGAATCTAAGAACTCAATCAGATACAATCAATAGTGGTACTCCATGCATCCATAACACTTACTTGATATATATCCATTCAAGGTGATCAAATGAGAAGTCCACCTGAATTGCGATAAATTGAGATGTATTTATTAGAATATCCATAAAAACCATATATATTTTTCTTCTAGATATACTTGGTAGTCCAGTGACAAAGCCCATGGTAATGTTCTATCACTTCCATTTTGGTGTGGGAAGTATATTCATAATCACTTTATACTTTTTCCATTTGGATTTAACTTATTGACATACTAAGCACTTTAATGTGTATTAATGGATTTTATTCTTCATATTGTACCAACAAAAGTACGCTGAGAGATCTTTTCACAACTTTGTTCTTCATAGGTGAATAGAGGAGGTTGAGCTATTTTTTTCATTCATAAGATCATTATTTATCACTAGGATAGATGGTACACATATTCATGACCGAAATCTTACAAATTCATCCTCATTGATCTTGAACTTAGAGGATTTCCTATTTCTGATAGCTTCCACCATTTTCTGAATTTATATATCATTCCTATGATCATCCTTTATTTTCTATACAATGGATGGTTGATAAATAATTTGGGAATGTATTGATGATTTTACTTACTCAATGATTCCCATTTACATCCTTTATAGGTCATAGAAAATTGGATTCTTCTCAAATTTGATTATTGATAAAGATAAAATATCCTTTCTACTAAGAGCATCTGTTACCTTTTTGTCCTTACCAAAATGGTAGTGGATCGAGAAATCATAATCCATGATGATATCTAACCATATTCATTGAAACATATTAATATTATTTTATGTGAATATGTATTTTAGGATTTTATGATCTGTATAAATTGCAAACTTCTCCCCATAAATATAATTCAACTATATTTTCAATGAAAAGGTCACAAATTCCAACTACAGATCATGAAAAAGATTGTTTTTATTATTAATTTTCTACTGAATTGAGTGATATGATATCACATTATCATTTATCATCTGTATACATCCTAATCCCTTATGTGAAGCATAATTTTACACTATAATAAGTTCCCCACTTATTGGTAGTGTGGGAATTGGTGCAGTGTCAATCCTCATTTTAAACTCCTTAAAGTTGTATTCACATTAAATGGTCTAAAAAATATTACGACATTATGATACAACTTTTTAGTGGTTTTTAAAATCTTGAGAAGTTCCTAAAAATCATTGGTAGTACTCAGCTAGACCAAGAAAGCTGTAAATCTCTGTTACAGACGTTGGCTTGGTCACTCTCTGATTGCCTTTATCTTGGAAGGGTCTATAGATATACCTCTTCTAGTGATAACATTCACCAAGAATGATACCTTCTTCATATAGAAATAAAATTTAATGTACATTTCATATTTTTTCTCCCTTAAAAAAGTATTTAGCATAGTGTTCAAATGATCCTCATGTTCCTCATTTCTCAAGGAGTATATTGGAATATCATCAATAAAGACTACAATTTTTTTTCAAGGTAATATATACATAATTTATTCATTAAATCCATGAAAATTTCTAGATCATTAGTGAGTCTAAAGGGAATAACTATGAACTCATAGTGTCCATACCTTGTTCGAAAGGCAATCTTGAGAATATATTCCTTCCTCACCTCTAATTGTTAATATCCAAACTGAAGGTCATCATTAGATAAATAACTATCCCCACATAGAAGATCAAACAAGTCAAATATAGGGGTAAGGAGATACATTTTATTTATTTTTATTTTATTGAGATCATGAAAATAAATATATAAGCTCATAGATCCATCATTCTTCTTGAAAAAGTGGACTGGTTCACCCCATTGTGGTTATATAAAACCCTTGTTGATATTCTCTTGTAACTACTTCTACAGCTCTTCTAGATCAACAGTGGAAATTATATAAGATGTATTTGATATAGGCATAGATCCCAGAATAAGTTAAATTGAGAATTAAACCACTCTATTAGGAGGAAGACTAGATAACTCTTCAGGGAACACAATAGTGTAGTTCCTCACAATGGGTATGGATTAGAGCATGATTCTCTCTCTTTTCTATAAAATTTGAGCTATATATTCTTGCTCATAGGGAAAAAATATCCACAATTTAGAAGATTATTATGAAAGATATTCTTCCTCCTCCTTACACTTGTATAGAATTGATGGATGCTTCGGGATATGAAAATTGATATAATTTTCCTAATATTCAATGTTAGATTTGAATAAAGATAGCCAGTCCATGACCAAAATAGAATAAAAATATACCAAAGTGAGTTTGATAAGATTTAATGGGAGGTATAGTACAAAAAATTAATCTAGGAGTTACATACATTGGATGCAATAATTCCCTATTTTATATTATCAAAGATAAGTCATCCTCCAAATTTTGAGGTGGTGATATAATATTTCTAAAAAAATTAAAGATATGAAAGAATGTATAGAAACTGAGTCAAATATTAAATTCTATACTCTTGAATTAATAACAAGCATACCTATCACCACATCATTTTCTGTCTCCAATTCAACTATAGTGTTAATATATTCCATTCCTTGCTGCCTTAGAGGTTGTTGTTGTTGATTAGATCCAACAAACCTTGAATTATGGTAATGGATTTCATAATTCCCATTATACTTTTAGTTGAAACAATTCCCTACAAGATGAGTCTTGATTTAAACATTCCTCTCTACTTCCACATAAGTCGGGTTTTATATATATTTCTGGTAGTTATTTACCATATACCATTTACTTCAACATTTGAATCATCTCATGGTTCCCTGTAACTAGTTTATAGGATTCTTATTCCCACATAATTGACACACGGGATATAGGGTCTTCATTCCATCATTGATATACCTATTGATCCACCTATATTATATACCATTTTTTTATTTGTTCCATAGGACCACGAGACCACTATGAGTCCCAAATAACTATTTATACCTTAAGGGATCAACTAAAATTATAATTTTAGTTGTAAATGTATGGATTGAGAAATGATTTTCAAATAATATAATCTAATATACTAAATACGTGACCCAAATTACATTTGATGTTCATGAAAAATCCAAATGAATATCTTTAAATCCTTTTGAATTTTTATTCCCACACACCAATAGACTTATATTCTTACTTTATCAGTCTAAGGAACTCTCTTTACATTTTAAAATGATGGTTTCAGGGAAAATATTTATTGAAAAATATTTTCATGAAATTCTCCCATTACATGGAATCATTTTTCTCTATGGAGTATGTGATTTTGATCAGTGTCCACCATTGATTAGATTTCCCATGAAAACGATAGTCTGCCATCACAAATTTCTCTTATTTTGAGAACTAGAGGACATATAATATCTTCTCAATAGAGTCAATCCACAATTCTATGAGGATGGGATCAGAAGATCCCCTAAACACATGAGGCATTTATTTTATAAATTATTAGACCATTACATTCACTCTCCTAGGAGAAGGTGGAAGTTCTACATGATTCATGTTATTTATCATAACTTGAGCTAGTTGAGAAAGTATATTAATGATTTTTTAATCACCCGTTCCCATTATATTTGGAATATCATTAGGTGAATCATCACATTACCTATAAAATTGATTGTAAGAATTGTTTCTTTTATTTCTAGCTAATAAATTGGAAAATGAAAGTGTAATTAAGTACTTAAATACTTATCTAATAAGAATAATAAAAGGAAAATTTTAAAATAAAAGGATAAAATTGTAATGCAAAGGTATATCCTGAATTGTGATTCCCTAGGTTTCAGTCTAGATTATCCATGATATTTTTACAAACATATATGCTTATGGGTATTTTTTTATTCTCGTAACAATGGTTTATAATGAGCTTTTAAATTTACCAAAGCATATCCCCTGGGAGTGTAAAACTTGGTGCATAGTAAGGCTTGTTATCGTTTACCAGGTTACCCCGAGTTTGTCCTGAAACACTTTTTCAGAGTTGTTACTTCATGGTAAATTTTTCATATAACCATGTCCACCTATAGCTTCAAGACATTAATTTTTTCTTTATAAACATGTTACACTATACTAACCAAAATATTGGGATATTTTCTCATACATAGTCGTATCCATATGTATTTCACTATATATTTCTAGGCCTAATCCTAAAGATAACTAAACTATTCATCTAATACCAACTATAGAATCCCTATCCTTTTAAAAATACTATAACAAGATTCTAAGCATAATAAAGCTTCAAATTACAAGCCATATATTACAAATTATAGTGTCTTTAGAGATTAGATACATAATTAAACTTCATTAAACCAAAATAAAAACAAATTTTTTTAATATTTATAATGAGATCATAACATTCATTGAGGTCATACATATTCATAGGATAACATGGGGAATACATGAAAAAAAAGTAATGAGCTACAAAGGCCAGTAAATAAATAAGCATAAGAATAAATTATAACACATGGGTTATAAGTCATACCATGATGGTATAAAAGGAATGTAAAATGATTAAATATAATGAATAATAAAATGTTTAACATGGAAACATTTAATAATGGAAGTATTGAAATTTGGAAATAACATATAACATGACATAAACCTTGGTCAAGTCTAGCTTTCAAGACATGGTGGAAAAAGTCCCTTAAATGAATTAGGATCAATCCCTCTCTTAACATGGAATATCATGAGACTAAACATTAACCAATAAATTAGAGTGACATCTGGGTGCACCAATCATAACATGTTCATGAATATGTGTTCATTATGAATAATAAACAGAAGGTTTACACATGGAAATAAATCTGTGTCATAATGATGTCACAAAGTATAACAAATGGGTATATTATATACTTTTCCATTAAATAATGGATACAAAACATACATGGAGATTAATAAGGTAAAATAGGAATGCATCAGGATAATTGATATCCAATTTAAGTGGAAACATGTAAACAGAGTGTTTATGAAACTTTATAAATGAATTATTTTAGTGTGGTTTAAGGAAAATATTAAAGAGAATTTAAAATAGAAAATGTATATTTGTTTTCATAAAACTAGAGATGAAACAATATAGTCATTAATGATAAAATAAGTGATTTTATAAAAACAATGGTTCATTTAAATATATAATGGTGTTCACTAGGATTTGGGTATGAAATCAGGAAGTTCCCTTCAATTGAGCTTGCTTATCAAGAAGAATTGAAAAGGGAATCATTCTAAAAGATGTATTTCCCCATCAAAGAGGGATGATATGATCTAGATACCAATGGTTTTACTTGTACCTATAATTTATGATAATTATATAAATGTAATGATAAAATAAATAAGGGTAATTGTAGTGAAAGAGTGACCCCATAGAAAAAATGGTGGTTCAGAAAGAATCCCTTACCGTATGCCTGAAACAGTTTTCCACATGAACATAAAATCCAATATTATAAGAATAAATCCATTAATTTATTAATTAATATCATTTTTACATGTTTATTTATTTATTATAATTTTATTATGTTCATTTATAGACATTGTTATAGATTTTGAGATTGAATTTCATCATTTGGGATCGTTGTTTTCCATGGTTTTCATGAACGATTTACTTATATAAATTTATGGAACATCATGTAAAATGAGTATGGTTTTATAGAATTCAATTTATATATTATTAATGAATAAAAATAAGGTTAAATTTTCATATAATCCATTTTTTTTATTTTGTGTTACGATGAATCTTTAGATAAGATATTAGTGATAAATGTTTGGATTATTTTGGGAGGTTTTCTCTCACAACAAACGTGTATAATTTTATTATTCAAAATCATCAGTTTATAATGATTACATAACATTAAATCAACTATAATATAATATATATATATAATTTATATTGACCATAAAAATGATTTTATGACTAGGTGTGAAGGTGTTAATGGAAAATGAAAAGTTTTTTTCCTTGAAAGAGATAACTTAACACCTCACAAATGACATTTTCATTTTTAGAATAAAAGAAATAAAATAGGGGTTTAATTATTTATTATTGAATTATAATAATAAAATTCTAGTATATGAGATTTAATGGAGTTATCATAAAATTTGGATTTTTGGACGTAAAAATAAAATAAGATAATAACTTGAAAACAAAAACGAAAAGGAAAGTGTAATTTAACTGTTGAATTTAACCACCTTGAAGAAAACCTTAGAGAAAAGGTTTTGGTGTTTTGTTAAGAAAAAGAGATTATGGATATGGGGGGGCTTGGTAATAGTATTAGGTAGAATTCAGTCAAGTCCCAAAGTTTCCAAGGTGTGAGGAGAATATGTGATAGAGTGTTGTATTTATAGCAGAGGAGAAGGGTGTTTTCACATTTTTATATTCATTAGTTTATTATTTTGGATCAATACTATGAATATATTGATAATTATCACTTAATATAATAAAATAATTAAATTATGTTTGATATCTCAATGCTTACATCAGTGATGAATCAAAGAATAGTGTGTTTAGATTGTAATGTTTATATATAGTAAATTACCGTATTGTACTATTAAAAAAGATTCCTCTAATTTATAACAGTCACAAGAATTAACATAAAAAAAATTCATATGTGGAATTAAAAAATTAACTCCATTTCATGAACATTATTTTCTAAATATGATAATATTAGTTTTTATTCAAAAGAAACATGTACTAGGAAAATATGAATTTTTAAATTATAAAATTTTTTATAACACTTTAAAAAATTAATTAAGTTCCCATAAAAAAATATAATAATAAAATTACATCAAAATAATAATTTATGAGAACATTTTAGGGAAAAAAGTTTTCTTTTAAAACATTGTTTTAATTCCAAAATTATAAATAAAATAGAAACTTTAAATTAATAATTTCTAAAAAATAAATTATTTATACTATAATATAATTATACCATATTTTCATTTACAGGATGGATAATTTTATTTATACTTTCTTTGTGATGTTACTGTTCTATTAGTCAATTTACTATTCGTAAGGGTCACATTACTGTTCAAAAGGTCAAGTTAGTATTCCATTGGTATAACTTACTTAACTTCTAGAAATAATTATTATTTAGTTTAATATTCATTTATAGTGTTTGTATTGTTTTCATAATTTGATTTTATAAGATTATACTATATTAAATAATTATAAGAAAAAAATTTCATTGGTAAAATTTTTGGTCGCTATAGTTTAGCTGTTAGAAATCCCATGAATTTTGTGAAAACATTCTCATTGAGAGCCGTCAAAATGAAAATTTGATGTTTCCCATCAACATATAACATTATTTTTTATGTATCTGTTTTATAAAATTCATTAATTATGGGAAATACCATGCTTTTAGAATATGTAACTTTCAGTCTGAGATATAGAATATAAGGTACCATCATATTCTTATAACTATGATATTTTCTTCCATTGAATAAATAATATATAATAAATATAGAAAGGTAAATATTTTATAAATAATATATAATCAATATGGAAAGGTACCATCATATTATTCTAACTATCATGAATAAATAATATATAATCAATGTTGAAAGGTAAATATTTTATAAAAAATTCCATTTAATCAACAACTTGATCATTAGTAAAAATTAGTAAATAATAAATTAATTCAATATAAATAATTATATAAGCTTGGAACATATCCATGGATATCATAACTAATAAAATAATAGCATCGGTATCAATAACTAATCTCATAAAGAGGGAACTCATAAAACTGGAAATCACAAACATGTTGTCAAGTCCTCATTCTAATATATATTATGTAAATATATAAGGCCTCAACCAAATACCAAAGTTAGAATTTTTTTCATGATACATACTTATACATTTTAAGACTATAATGGTGCCCTCCCATCACATACTATGTGCAATTTATTCCTCACATGAATGTGATGAAACCTAATCAATGTAAACAATTGTATTAAAAAACTAGCATATAAAATGTTACTAATTTCCATATTTATAAGCATAATCATAAACTATAAAAATTAATACAAAAAATGGTATCAATTATTAAATTCTTATTAAAGCATAATATTCACTAAATAATGTTTACATAAATGAATATAATTTAAAAATATCACTATAAAAGTTTATAAATAGAAAAACTTTTTTCTATGAAATCAGTTATTTATAGTCCAAAATACTTCCAAAATATTAAAGAGGGTATTTTTATTGAAAATATACTTTAAATTTTTTTGATTAATATTCAATTTAATGAGTTTTAACAATGTAAGTAAATCCTGGTCATACCATATAAGTTAAAAATATTCCCGTCACACTTTTGTAAAAATTTTAACAAGTACCTCATTCAGAAATTGAAAAGATGATTACTTATAATTTTTTATTTTAATAATTAAAACATGGTAAAAAATATATTTAATAAATAATTTGGGAATTTTGAAAACATACCTTTATAAATTATTAGGAAAATATAGACACAAAAGAGAAAAACTCCCAACTGAGATGAAAAACAATTTTTGGTTTTCTTAAAACATTATTTTTGTATCTTTAGTACATAAAGATGGTAAATTTAAATGAATACATATAGTTTAAAGGAATAAATATTGGAGAATTAAATATATTGAGTTGAATATATAAATATAAAACAATTTCCCCCCAGTGGAGAAATAAACATAAATAATCATGAATAATGATGATATTATGAAATATACCCTTACCTTAGGACCAACTTCCATAGAATTTGTCTGAACCTCCAGTACAATGAATATATATTTATTATAAATATATTATTGAACCATAATAATATATTTTATACTTTATATTTTTTACTTAAAATCATTTATAACCGATTTATCCACAATTTATTGTTAAAATCACTATTCCAGATAATAATGACTTTATTTTTCATGTATGTTTTGGTTCATTATTTTCAATCCATGCATTTTTATAATTATTACATTTTATCCATAATGTTAATCATGATTTTAATATTATACATATACATTATTTACATATTTATATCCATCGATTAAATATTGAGATAGAAAAATAAATTACACTATTCATGGAGTTGGTATAACATATGTATGCGCCAACAAGATTGTACTTGGGTGTTAGAGGCTCCTTCTTGGCATCCAAGAGACCCAATATCAAATTCGAGTGAGGGAGAAATTTTGGTGTACTACAGAAACATTGAAGTAGGTTATGTTTGGTACTCCAACAACCCACAATATTCATCCTATTTGGGCCATCAAGACACTAGTTTGACCTATGATTCATAGGGCCTTCATGACACCAATAGACTTTATACCATATATAATTCAGGCCATAGGGATTTCAGGAAACAAAAAAGACCCATTGGGTAAACCGCAAAAGAGAAGACATTGATGAGGATTTAGTGAACAATTGGAAACCAGTATAGGAGAGGTTACCAAATTGAAAGAATGATAGGGTATGTAAACATTGTTTATGAACAGGCACCATGCATCTCTGCATAGGGTAGTGTTAGCCGATCATACATGCATTTTGGGGAGCTAGAAAACTTCAAGATGAAGATGCTGGGGTGGGGCTGTTGGAAGTGGGTTAGGTCTTGGGCCTTTGGTCCCCTGTATTGGGTTATTTATGGGCCTTGTTCCTTGGTCCTATAAGTCATGAAAGGGTTCCCGAACAACCCTTAAATGTGTGATTATGAAGAAATAAAATAAAAATAAGGCCTTCGGCCAATTCGGGTAGACCATATGTACGCATGAACGATATTTCCATTTTTTTCAACGAATTAAAAAAATAAAGGTAAAAATTAATTCAGAATTATAGAATAACAATTAAATAATAAATATAATATATATTAATTAAATACAACCTTATTATAATTTATTTTTAAATAAAATAAAAAACATATAACACCACTTTGTGGACGTGGTAGTCCACACGTATGCATGAGAAATATTATCATTTTACAATGGATTGGATGGCATGAAGGTAGATTTTATATTATATTTCCAAAAGTATAATTATGTAAACAAATATCATATATATAGAGTAAATACATCATTATACCCATATATTATAGAAGAAATGGAAAATAAATTATAGTAGTCCGTGAGGTTGTAGTCCAACATACACACAATTAACTATTTCATTTCTCATTTGATGAAAGAGGGGATAGACATAGGATATTCCATTAATTTTATGACATCTATGTATATGGTAGATATTGGTGTTATTATCATGCCATATCTGGATAATATTTTAAGGGGGTTTTGGAATAAATAAAATGGAGATGCATGGTTATGAACAATACATATTCTTCGGAGAACCTCTTTAGGTTTTAACTTAAATCCTTAATAGGATATTATTTTGAATAAAAATGGATTATATATTCTGGTGAGGAATTAAATTAATGGATTTGGATTAGTCATGTCTGAAAAAAGGCACTGGAAGATTATATAAGAGAGGGGATGGGGTGTCATTTTATAAGTGGAGGAGGGGACCACCTTTGAAATGTCCCACAAGAATACAAATTATTAATTCATTCCCATGAAAATAACCCAAATGGATATAGATTAAAATTTGGGATAGTACAATTTCAAAATATACCCATAAAATAGTATTTATACAAATTTAATTGGATATATTACCCATATCCTTTGGTTTAACCCAATGTAAACCTGTTTTAACTTTATCTGTAGTAATTAATTTTTTTCTTGAATCATATTATCCAAAAAAAATTTCCTTTAAATATCTATACATTTTTTTATAACCAAGGTTTATAGAGAATGTTGATCAATGATAATCGATAAAAAATTCATTCTAAAGATTAGGTGTTGATGAAACAAATAGTTTCTTCAAAATTTCAGCATTCCATCTTCACAAATGATGTTTTTTTCAATTTTCCATCACTCACGACTTTAATTTTATTTTGAAAATTCCCTTGATCGGGTTGAAAATTCTTTAACTTTTATGGTATATATGTTTTGGAAATAATTTATAAAAGGAATTATCCTGGTTAATAATAATACCAAAAATCTATATTTACTTGATCCATGAAAATAACATCTCTATCAATCTTCATTTTTTCATAACTTCATAATATTTTCTGATCAATGCACATGATACCTTATTCTCCTTCCCTTGGTTGTAGTTTATTGATAAATCATAATCCTTTAGTAGCTCAAGACATCACCTTTTCCTCCCATTGAACAATTTTTATGAAAATATGTATTTCAGACTCTTATGATCCATGTATATCTCACATCCTTCACCATAGAGGTAATGTATCAATATCATAAAATAAAATATTATTTATTCCAACTAAATATCATTGGATGGATAGTTTTCTTCAAGAATATTTAATAGCCCCAATACATAGGAAATAAATTTATCATTCAGTATAAAGAAACAACAATGTCCCTTTTTCAATGAATCACTGTATACTACAAAACCATCATTTTCTGATGGTATAGTCAAAATAAGAGCATTGACCAATATCTTCTTTAATTCATCAAAACATTATTAACATTTTATTATCCATATGAACATAATAAAATTATTGTTATTATTGGTTAATAGGTTAGCCAATCATATTTTTTTAAAATATCACTAATAGTATCATTCCACACAAATTAAAATATACACATTGGTTAAGTTCATTAGTGTATTACATTACTGGACTACATTTATTTTCGTAGGATCAATTCATATTTAATCATTCGAAAAAATAATTCAAAACTTATAAATTTTTGAATCTATAAATCACACATTCATAATTTCCCATATAACTCTTTTCAACTAAGGTTTTGAAGAATGGTATGTATGTTATTCACATGGTACTCATATCTCATAAAGTAGACCAATATATAATCAAACAATTCCACAAAAAATCATCGACACATTCCTTAAATATAATATTCATTAGATCTATAAAAATATATGGTTCATTATTCAATACAAACAGAATAATAATAAACTCATAATTTCCATACCTTGTATGAAATATTTTCTGGAGAATATGTTCCTTCATTATTCAAAATTGACGAAATCAATAATGAATGTCTATATTTGAAAATTATTAAGATAATTAAATTTGATTGAAGAAGACATCAATATGAGACAAAGGATAATTTTTTTATCTTAATAACATGAATTTACCTATAATCAATGAAAAACCTAATATATCTGATATTCTTTTTAATGAAAACAATAGGGTCTTCCCAAGGCGAGATAGTATGACCTATTAATCCCTTACCAAAAAAATACTCTATTTTTTTCTTCAACTCAAATAGTTAAATAGGGACCATTTTATAGGTATTATTTGATATAGGTCTTGAATAAAATAATTAATTAATAAAATACTCATCTTTATAATCTAGTTGATGTACCGGTAATTCATTAGGAAAGAAATAAATTTATTCTTGTAAAATGTGCATATCCACAAATTAAATATTACAATTTCCATATATATCTATTTTCTACCCTTCTCCCCCAAGGATCAAATTCACATGGGCTAATGGGGATGGATTAGACATAACATAGATAATGTGTCACCCCTCTAATGATAAGGAAGTATTCATCTTTATCATGAATCATAATTTACTTATCCTTCCAATTAATTTTTTCATTATGTTTTGAAAGAAAGTATATACCAAAGAATATATCAAAATAAACCATAGGTATAATAAGTAAGTCAGTAAATAGGGCATATTTATGTATAATAATATGAACTAATTGGCACATCCTTGTTGCACCGAGACATCCACTAAGAGTCTTTACTGATTACTCCCTTTGTACGGTGCTACGAAATTATCTTATTTTATTGGAAAACATGGATGAAATAGATGAGTGTTAAGATCTAGAATCAAATAAGTAATTGGATAAATATGATGATATGATTATATTAGCTCCCACCTCATCATTATGAACTTCAACAGTAGCTGTTGTGATCATATAAGATTGGCCTTGATCACTAGGTTTTTTCAAAGGAAAATTTACTTAACACCTAGTACAATAAATTTCAAATATCCCCGTATCTTTAAAGTTGAACAATTAAACATTTTATGCCTATTTTTTCATTTGAAATCATTATACTAGTGGAATTTCTCTTCACACTTACTGAAAAATATCATTCCCAGAAGAAGATTCTAATGTTTTTCATCCCACATTTATTAAAAATTGGAAATTATACCCTTAAATTATCCCATTATTTCATATTTCATATTCAAAAGTTCTTGTACACTGACTTAATGTATTTATTTTATTTTAATTAAAAAAGATTTTAAAATTCCATCTATTTCATGAAAAAACATTAAACAATATCCTCATATGATGAGAATGATTGGGAGACTTGTTCCCTTTAAAGTATTGGAATAATACCATCTATTAAATAGAAAATACTTCTATTTATATTAATATTTAGTCCAAAAAGGTGTTTATATCAATATAAAGTTTGATTAATAAATAGAAATATTTTACTCTTAATTTTAGCTTGGAATCAATAATTTTTTCTCCATATCCTCTTGTTAATCATAAGGAATGTATTTTCTAATAAATGTTCCTTAAAATAATTCCCTTAGTGGCTTAATATTTCCTCCCAATAATTCATATTTCAAATAAATTATCACTAATGATCCACATCTCTTAACAGATGATAAACTACCATGAAACCCTTCTCTATTTCATTACTTTTCAATGTGAGAAATATCTTCTCTATGGAACTTATCCATTACTTTGATACAAATGGATTTGTTATCCTACTAAATGATGAAGGATTTTGATGCATGTAGTGGTTTAAATTTTTTGAACCACATAGTGGATCAAAAGGATTCTCTATATTGGAATGTTTATTGTTCATAACATGATTCAGATACCCCAATATAATTATAGTTTATTCATCTAAAATCCCAGCTCCAGTTTCATTATCTTTCCTAGGAGGTAAAAACCTACATGAATTACCAACATTGGTAAGATTTTATTCCTTCAAATAGGTTTAATTTATAAAAAATATAATTTACTACGTCTGATCATAGTATTTCTAAACATAATGTATAATATTATAACAAATGAAACCCATAACATAAGTTGAAAATTTTATGCATAGATAAACTGTGAATAATAAAACTTGTTTCTTTGGGTTGGTTTTTAGATCAAAAACATATTTTCACATCCTTCATAATTATTTTTAGTCAAAATTGTAACTATCCAAATTGATCCCTTGGGAGGGTCAAACCAATTGTATATTAATAGAACACTCAAAATTCACTATAATCAAGGTCCAGATATAGTCAAATGAACTCTTTCTAGGGTTATTACCAATAAATGAATTTCTTCCAAATTTCATATCCACTTATAGTATATAGAAATGTATTTATTTCAAGTAAATCTATATAGTTTATAACTAAGAATTTATTTATGATGTCATCCTATACTTATACTTATTCTTAATGTCATACATAGGGAAATATTCTATAATCTATGTTTTTGTTAAATCCAGTTCCTATGGTTTATACTAAACTTGTTCCAATTCCAACTCTAATGACCCTAACCCTTGTATCCTAGGGTTAGTGGTTAATTAATTATATATGTAATAGAGACAAGTGATATCATAGCAATGAACTGAATAGTTTATTAGGTATGGAAAACTATCTACACACTTGAATTTCACATTTCATTTTAAAATATAAAATACAACATAATATTTTTGTTGAGAATAAAACTATTCCCTTTAGAATATTCTTCCATATCAATCACAAAAAATTTCTTGACATCCTTTGGAAATCTAACATAAGAAAGGGTTTATCATAAATGCTTGGTAATGGTATCTATACCACATAATCGCACATGAATAAATAATTTATAATCAATATAATAAGGGAAATATATAAAAACACATGGTATTTAATCAATAAATTGAGCATGAAGAAAATATGAAAAAAATAAAGGATGATGAAATAATAATATATATATATAATCACATAAGTTTTAAAATAGTCCATTGATGTCATAACAAATAAAATAATTACATAGAAATACATAACTAAACACATAATGTGGAATTCATAATGTCAGATATCATAAACATATTATAATGGCCTAATGTGAAGGAATATTACCTAAATTGGTAAGGCCTGAGATAAATATCCAATATAGTTATCCACATGATATATTTCAATCCATCAAGGGACTATATAGGTCCCAAAATTTCCCTTAATAAGTTCAATACATTCCTCATATAAAAGGGGATAAACATAATCAATATAGACATTCATATTTAAAAAATATTATATGAAATGATAATAATTTACTATACTAATAAATATAATCATAAACCTTCCAAATTAAAATGGAGAATAGTATCAAAATATTACAACCCTAGTAAATAATAATATTCACCAAATAATTTTGACATAGATGAATATACTTGAAAAATATCACTGGAAAACTTTATATGTAAAATACCCTTTTCACTTTGAAATCATTAATTTAAAGTAACAAATAATTCTCAAATATTAAGGAAGAACTTTTATTTTAAATTATCCTTATAAAAATTTAAATTTATCGTAAAATGAATTATTGGTTATAATAGTTATAAATTCCATACATTATATATTAGTTAAACAAATTCCTTTCACAGATTTGTGAAATGATAAAAAATTACTTCATTTTGAATATGGTTAAGAAGATTATTTTAATTTTTTAAATAAATATATTAATGGTTAAAAATTATTTTAATAAAACATTTTATAATGTTAAAAACATCCATTTATAAATTTTAAAGAAAATATGGACACAAAAGAGAATGAAAACCATCTAAGTGGAAAAACAATGTCAATTTAAAAAAACATAATTTTTGTACCTTGAGAATTTAAATAGAGGAAAATGAAAGAAAAATATATAGTTTATATGAATAAAAAGTGGATAAGATAATTTATTTATGTTTCTATAGAAATATAAAATAATTTCCCCCAGTATAGAGATAAATATAAACAACCACAAAAAATGATGAGACTGTGAAATAAACCGTTACCTCATGACTGAATTCCTTCAAATATGTATATAAATACTATATAATGAATTTATATTAATTATAAATATATTATAGAACCATAATAATTTCTTTAATAATTCATATGATTTACTTATAAGCATTTATCAGTTGTTTACTAATAATTATTTACTACGATATCTATTTAGGGAAATAACTCTTTCTTATTTCTTGTATGTTTTCGTTTGTTAGTTTATGTACTTGTACTTTAATCATGGTTCCATCATATCCATAAATTAAAAAATATATTGATATCTAATGTATATTAATTAAATACATATTTGTATTCATACATAAAATTTATAGATAGAAAAATGGGTTACACCATTAATGGAGACTGTAGGTTGTACATACGCGTGAACACTATTGCAATTTTTTTGATGGATAGAAAAAACTGAAACATAAATAATAATTAAAATTACCATATTAATTATTATATCATATATATAATATATATTTATTAAATATATCATTACTATCATCCATGTCATAAAAATAAAAAATGTATTACATCTCTTCGCGACTGTTGTAGTCCAGACTTACACACAAAGAACGTTATAATTTTACAATGGATTAGAAGATAAGAAAATAGATATGATATAATAATTAAATAATTATTATCATGTCAAAAATATCATGTATATACACCTCAAATACATAATTAACTCCATCTGTTATACGTGGTGATGATAGAAAATTATTTCTGTTCACAAGACGGTTATCTACCATTCACATGATTAACAAGTTTGATTCCCATTTGATAAAGAGGGGATGGATATCAATTATTAAATTAATATAAAATCATCTCAATATATCTAATATGATAAATTTATAATTTTTCACATTTGGATAATATTTTAAGTGGGTAGTGGATGAAATAAAATTAAGACACATAGTTAATAATTGTGCTTATTCTTTAGTTAACCTCTTTAGGATTAAAACAAAATCATTAATAAGATGGTTTCATGATCAAGTAATAATAATTATGTCATGGGGAGTAATTTGAGGAAGGTATTTTCTTAATTAATGGATGAAACAAAAGGATTTTTATGAGTTTATAGGAGATGAATGTTTTTCTCCATTTATAAGTGAGGGATATGACCCCCTTAGAAATATTCTAAAAGAATACAAAATTCATATCATTCCAATGAAAAATTCATCTGAATGTAAATAGTCTCATATGTGTTATATTATAACAAATAAATATATCTATAAAATATTATTTATATATTTTTAATTGAAAAAATACCCTTTTGTCTTATAACCTATGGTAAACCTATTTTAACTATAACATTGGTAATTAATTTTTTACTATTTTTTACTTTTCATTATGGAAAAAAACTAAGTTAAAATTATTAAATAATATTAATTATTATTATTCCAAATATTAAGAATGATTTATCAAATTAAATTCACATAATTGGTATAGTTTAATCTACTAATAGATTCACAAGCGTAATAAAAATGCAGTTTTCTGAAGAAATATTTTTTAAGTACCAAAGTTTTTATAAAAAATCTCAACAAAATATTAATTAAAATGAATAAATTGGATTTATAATAATTCTTTCTGAACTAAATTTACTTTTAAAATAATTTCAAAATGAAACATTTCTTTTTAAATTATATAAACAAAAAGACCACTTTTAATAAAAATTAATATTTTTCTCTATTGATACAAATAATTAATATTTTTAGAAAATAATAAAAAAATATTTACTCTAAGATAATTTTAAAATTATTATTTAAGAAAATGATGTTATGTTTTTGAAATTAATTTTTTAAAATTTTTAAAAATTAATTTTAAAATATGTGCACACAGTGTAAAGAAACCACTTTTTAGAAAATATATAGTTTTAAGCATAATACTAGATTTATTCTTATCTGATAGGTACTAAAATTATTATATGACTGATAAAACATTTTATTGAATATATAATATATAAATTTAATTTAAACATTTAACTAATATTGATTAATTTAATTTAGTGAGATAAAAAAACATTCCACACATAAAACAATATTTTAGAGAAAGATTCTTTTTTACATTAAAATGAATTTTTATTTCCATTCATTACTAATGAAATTATTTTATATATGTGTAAGAAAAATAATTTTCATAATTTATTTATTCCTATTCATACCAATAGGTTTAATGGATCTGATATAATGGTATACATTTCATATATTATCACGATTATTTATATCACAAGCTACTGAAGATCGTTAATTAAAAGGAAATATACTATAAAATCTTAGGGTGTTACAACACTCCTACAATTAATAAATTAAAATTATATATAATAAGTAGATGGTTTTATTTTTGAGAGGGAACATAGGAAATGATTCTAATTTAATTTCCCTTGGATCAACGTCGGATCACTAAGGGGGGGGGGGAGTGAAATAATTGTAACTTTTTTAATAAGTATGATAATGTCATAAAGAAACATTTATAGCTTATAAAAAACATGTTATAGTCATGATAAACTCAAATATAAATACAAAAATCACCTTTTATATGCATGAAATATATAGAGAGATCAAGTCATGATATTTACAGGGTTTAATACATATATATTCTTTTTATATGTTGGTTATTCCCTCACAACATGGATTATTTTACTATTGTCTTTCAAGATAATGAAAGCACAAGTCAAAAAATGTTATACACCCTAGTATTCATTCTTACAGCTAACAATAATTTTACCACCAATAGTCATATTGTCTTCCAAATTTGGTTATATTTCCCACTATGCTAAATATAACATCTTTCTTCAAATATGGTTATTCTCATTAGTCAATAATACATATTAGAAACTAGTTTTAACCCCTAACCACAAGATCAATACTTATTTAATATATTCTATATAAATATCTTCTCTTTTGAAAGAAGAAATTTGGATCACCTTATCCAATGTATAAACATTAAGATTTTAAAAAACTCTCTTAATATTATTTTGGACTTGAAAATTTCTCTTGATATTTTTTCAACTAAGATATGGTCAATATGAAATTTTCTTAACTTGTTATGAAAATATATATATATAATATTTCAATATAATGACTTCATCTGGTAATTATCTATCTGATGACTTTGTCTCATTGGTGTCAACCTGATGCTTCTAAAAATAATGCACTTTAGGTTTTCCATTATTTCTCAATATATATATATATATATATATATATCTAATGACTTCATCTGATTATCCTCTATTCGAAAAATCATGTTCGATCTGGTGAACCTCGTACATCTTTGGCTCAGTAGGAACTCAATTGGATACTCTGTCTGTGCTTCCACTTTATCCAATGATTCTTGGTCTATTGCATGTTCTTCTTTGTTCAGTGAATCTAGGTTTGATGGAACTATTTATTAATGGAGGTAAGAACCTTGTAAGATGCTCATAGAATAACTTATTCAGTGCTTTGTCTTCTCTACACAAGAAAATTATTTTACACTTCATACTTTTTGTACCCCATTATAAGGGTGTACTTTTAAGAGTTTTGGCATGAGATAAAATATATTTTCCTCTTAACTAAAAATTTTTATATAAAATATTCCAATCAATTTTATTTCATTGGATTATTTTTAACACTTATAGAATATTATTGTATAATATTGATGTTTTTTTGAATGATTCCTATATATTCAAACTTTTTAAAACATTCTATACGATTGGAATTGAATGACCAACATTTTTATCGATATTTTCATGGAATTTAATATTGCACCACAATATTTTCAATTCAGAAAACATAGTTTAATTAAGAATGATAAAAAGAAAAAAAAGATTAAGTGGAATTTAAAATATATTTATTTAAATTTAATCGCTTAGATATCATGGGATGAATATAACATCTCGTTTAAATGAACAACGATACTGTACTAAAATATTATTATTTAATCATTACCATTATGACCTATCCATTAAGTTAGATGGTTTGAATATTAAAAATTAATTATTAAAATTATATGGTTTAAAAATGTATAATGTATATTAAATTGTTATCTAATGATTATAAATAAAATAAGAACCATTTTAAAGAAAAAGAAATGTATTTTGAAACACTATATTTTTTGAAAAGGAGGTTTAGTCATGTTTAATAGACATAATTTAATTTTTTTTTACCAATTTTAGAATATTTATTTGAAATAATAACAATAATTTTTTAAATAATTATATCCAAATTTACTAAGTGTTATATTTTGGCATTTTTACAAAAAATTGATTTTTATTGAATACTGAAAATGTATATTTTTTGTAAAACTATCATTTATCTACAAAATATTAAGTAATTTAAAAGTCCCATACTGATATTAATTTTATTTTATTCCATATAAGTATTTTTTTATATTTAATCAAATTAAATACATTTTAATCACCTGCATACTAGATGTTAGTAATCTTTTATTTCTAGGTTAAAAAACACATTTTTTGGAAAACAATTTTCATGTGTACAATGTTTCCATATTTTAATTGATAAAATAAAACAAAATTAGGTATTATTTAAAATAAATGTATATATTATAAACCTAATATTTTAGTTTTAAATTCATTTTAGGATGATTTTGATTCGTAAATATATTGTATGATATGCACTTCCTAGAAAAATATACTTTTTGAGATCTTATTTTTTATCGAATCTACCAGATTAATTTTAAATTAAATTATGCCAAATATGTGAAATTAATTTGGAAAAAAGGATTCCATATTTTCAATTAGAATATATAATATTATATAATAATCCAAATTTAATTTCGGACCATAATGAATAAGGAAAAATAAAAATTAATTAAAATAAGTAAGGTAAAAATGGATTTACTGATGAGTTAAAATAAGATAATAAGGGTTAAAATGGCCAAAAAGTTTTTAAAATTACTATTTTAAGGACATATTTAGACCAAATAACCACTAATTTTATATAATGACCCATTTTAGAGACTTTTTTAATGAGAGAAACATTAGTATCACTTTATGTTTTAAAAAATTCCATGTGTGTCCACGCCATAACTTATAAACGCCAACCCCTCTCTACTATTATCCACACATAAAAACCATTGGTTCATAAAATAAATGAAATAATATATTCTTTAATTATATAAAAATAATATAATTCTTAGTTTTATTATTAATCCCTTATAATAAGGATTTAGGTATAAACCTAAAGGGTCCGTTCAAAGAAGAGGTAATAATCTTAAACATGCTTATTTATTTCATTTAATCTTAAAAATACATAAAATAATATTATAATATGATAATATAATAAAACAATTATCCAATATATAATTATATGTTATTATGTTAATGTAATAACTTAGATCCAACTCCTCTTCTATCAAATGATAAATTAAACTGTCAATTGTTTGTATGTTGGACTACCGCCTTGTGAACCGATGAAATTAATTTTCTATCACCACATTCCAAGGATGAATATAATTATGTATTTAAAATATTTATATTATTTATATGAAATTTTTATACTTAGGTAATTATTTTATAAAATATACCTTCTTACTGACCATTTTATTTGGGGATACAATAATGTCGCTCGTGTGTATGGAACAATACCATCTCACAAAATGATATGATCTTTTTCCACTTTTAGACTACATATATTGTAGTAAGGATATTATTAATGAATATATATGATATTTATGACCAAATAATACTTATCAAAACTTAATATGAAATATAAATTATGACTTTAAAATCCATTGAAAAATAATAATGTCGCTCGTACGTACGTGTGGACTACTGCCTCCACATAACAATGTAAAATGTTTTTCATTGTATATATATATAATAATAAATAATTATTTGATTAATTTAAATTAAATATATAAAATAATAATTATTCTATAATATTTAATTAATATTTATATACATTTTATCCAGTTTATCAGTAAAAATTGAAACAACATTCATGGGTACGTACAGACTACCGTCTCCATAAAAGGGGTAATCCATTTTTTATCTCCAAATTTTATAGATTTCAATAAATAAATATATAATAAATATATAACATATTTCTATAATGTTTTAAATTATGGATATGATTTAACTATGATCAATATAAGGAGACCAATATTACGAAACCAGAAAATACCTGAAACATTAAGGAAGTATCTCCCAAAACACAGATTTTAACAATGAATTATTAACAAATAGATCATAAAGTAATATAATTAATGCTCATATGATATAAAATATATTAGTATGGTTTTGTAATAGATTTATAGTACACCTATATTTATTATACAAGAGATTCAAACACATTTGAAGGAAGTCGGACCTAAGGTAAGAGATTTTTGTCTCAAGTTACCTTCTTTGGGAAATATGTCATGTTATGCACATATATTATTTTATTTGGGGTATATAAAACCCCTTTGAGATATAATATATTGAATTTATTTATTATTTTTTATATTATAGGTTTCATTTATTGTTATTATTTCATGAGTAATTTTATTTAATGTTACCAAAGTGGTAATGATTTTATCGTACAATATCATTATTTATTTTTTTAAATGGTTGGGCCTGACGCCTAAATTATTATTAAATCAATGAAAAGAACTCTTTAAATGGGTAGAGGGAGACCAATTACATAGCTCGAAGGCCCAATGGGCATATAGCCCATTACATGGCCTGTAAGCCCAAATTTTTGGCCCAATGCCCATTTGGTGAATAGTACTACTACTGTACTATACTGCACCATTACGGCACAATACTTTCCACTGCTATAGTACCCTTTAACTACTATATTGAATTTCCCCATGCTACTGTGCCCACCATTGTTATAGTGTTTCCACTGCTACAGTATTCTATAGTACTGCTACATTAACCTGCGCCCAATGGGTTTTGAACACCCATTTTTCTTGTAGGATTAATGTGTGCTTACCATTAATCCAAACCCCAAATACCTCTTAATACATATTGGTAATGCTTATCTTTATGATTTTAATGATGAAATATTATGATACATATTTCATGAAACTCATGAAATTTATTATCTTCTTGTTATGTCATGATAATACATGTTTCCCTTCATTTTTTTCTCTTTATTTACTCAAAAGATGATTATAGTGTTTTTAATAAAAATAATCTTTATGATAAATATATCTATTTTCAAATAATGATTTATTTTATTTAAATTGTCCAAATGAATTATTAAATAAATTATTACCCATGTTTAAATTTTAGAAAAACGTTTTGATTGTAATCATCATGTTGTTTTCCAAATAAAAACTATTTGAATTTTATAGAAAATATAAAAGGAATATTATTTAACCTCTTTAAAAAGAATAAAACATTCCACTATCATCAATAATAAATGTTTTAAAGATTATTTTTAAATTTTATAATGTAATTTTTTTAAAAAGTATATTTAATTTTCTTTTGAAATTTCAGTTTTAAAAGGATATTTTCAAAGAGGAAAGGATATTTTCCTCAAGAACATTTAATGGAATTTTTATGATATTTCAATTACTTAATAAAAAAACATCGTTATACCATATGATCTATTGGTAACTTTTTTCAAAGATAGTATCCTTATTATTTCCATGGATGGTTTATGATAAGTTGACCGAGAAATAATATTTTGGTACCATTTTTTACAGTACTCTGAATAATTTATTATTATATTTATTGATTGGGGAATGTATTTACATTTCATATGATAGTTCATAAAATATAAATATTTATGATGATTATGTTTCATTTATTTTATATGAGGAATGAATTGGACTTAGTAAGTGATAGGTTAGGCCCACTATATGTAAGAAACCAGGTTTTACACAGGTATAGATCCATTATATTAATGTTTAAATATTTACTTTGGACCTAATGTGGATGAATAATGGGTTAGTAAATGTATCAGGGGTGTTTAAGGAATTTTTGAAGCCTAGACACCATCTATTTGGGGAAACTGGCCAAGTTGCATTGTTGGCGCATAGTTTTCTTAACCGTATAGATGTTGTTATTCTAGATAGAGCCACCTTGCACTGTTGGCGTACAACAGTGTGGCCTAACTATGTGAGTACCCCTTTTTCTGAGCACCCATGCATGGTTTGATAATGGTTTGTCAAACTACGCGGACAACCCACACATAAGCCATTTTAAGTGTAAATTGACCTTTTTTCCATTAATGATCAAATTAACTAGCCTCCTTCTTACCTAATATAATTTTATGTGGTATTTACCTCAACGGATCTCAGTTTGGATTGGTTTGATGATATAAATTAGGAATCAATATAGTTCCTTTTTCTGAGAACTATTCATGCTTCTATTATTCTTGTTGGATGTGCAACAGTAAGTACTCGAGTCCTCTTGAGTTGTTTGATATCTCTTTTTCCCTCGATCGAGTTATCAGGCTCTAAGCATTTTTTTCCTTTTCCTAGATCTACTCTGATAAATACCAAATAAAGGGCCAATATTGAATGATAAGGATTATACAAGACTACGGTGGGTGTTCTATAACTCATCCATAAAGTTTATTGATTTTGGAATTATATTGTGGGGCACACCGAATTCATTGGTCACCATTTAAGGAATTTATTTTCTTTGTTTCTAATAATTAAAACCATATAGGTTTTGTCTTTCCAAATATGTTCTTAGTTGTTATTGGTTATGCACACATCTCTATTCATCCCACATAGGATGTTATGTTATAATTGTCATTTTAGTGTTTTGACATGTTTAAGAACCCACTAGGGTGTGATTTGGCATGAACATTATAAGGGTGTGTATTTATATATTAAATTGATGGTCATAATGATAATTTCATAATGTAAAGAACCATATATGCTCAATAGTTGACCACCTTAGGTAAGTGCTTCAATTGATAATTAAATGTGAAATTGAAATTTGAAAGTATACTAATTATATGACTTTAGAAGATTAATTTTATATGATTAATAGGATAAATGTATATATCACCCCTTACCACATAAATGGATGGCAGTGTAATGAACCATTAATATCAAATATGCCTTAAATGGATTAAATGTGTGGTTTCATTCTACATGGACTTGTTAGAGTAAGGAATGGAAATGATTGAACCAAATGACTTGATTAAAAGGATGCTTGATACCTGACCTTGTGACACTAATTAATGGAAAGTAGTGAACAAAATGAATTATTACATTACATTATTATAAAATAGTAATGGCCTGACTTTAGATTTCATTGGATTCTAATTGGATAATTCCATGAGTAGTCGGGAACACCATTCTGATTCAAGGATATAACTTTTATAGGATGATACCCACCTAGATATCAATCCTTGTTTGCTATTGGATGCCTCGTATGACACCATATGATCAATTCATATTATAATAGGATGAGTTTGATATACTCCTTAGATCCAACATTGATAAGTAGGTTCCATGGTTATAGCCCAATGATCCCTGTCTCTACATAATCCTGTTTTACCTTAGACAATCACCTTGGATTTGGTAGAAACATTATTATGGAATTACATGGACTATGATACTTGGATTACACTCTTACCCAGGCTAGGTTATAGTTATTAAAATTTTGGAAACCCTTGATGTCTACATCACCATTGTTATTACCTTAAGACATCACTGGTTAATATTATTATAGGTTTCTTTGTTACAACATGTAACCTTTTAAATTGATAACGTGTGACTTTTTTATAAACAAGTAAAAATCAAATAATGAATTGGTTTTATATTCAGACACCATCCAAGGTATGGAGTAGGTACTTGGTTATTTAGTTACATTAACGGGTCGTAGGATATAGTCACCATTGGTGGTGGCCTACTGAGATTTATCTCACACACTCTTCGGGTTCAGTTTGGTACCCTGTTTAGATTATATAGTATATGGTGCTGATAAAGGGATGCATATGGCCTCAAACACTTGAATGCTTGCTTTTTACTATGGATATTGATAACAGATGACCAAGTTAGATCTTGTGATGCTTAGGATAGTATTTTTATTTCATTACACCATGTGGAACATGTTATGCATGTTGTCTTGTATCCATGTTTTCTAGTTTTTTAGTGACATCACATATCAACGAGGGTTGAATTCTTTTTCAGTTGTTTCAGTTACTATTACTCTTGCCTCTATTTTTTATTCCCTCTGTTTAATTATATTCCTTCCCTTATTTACCTATGTTTACATCCATCCACTGCATTAATCTTTTCCAATAATGGTATAGTATCCCCTTAGATACACCATTGTCCCTCACTACTAATCGGCAACCTCTAGTGTTCAGGGAGATGTAGTTGAGACCATGTGGTCCACTGGGCTCAGGGCACCCTTTTAAGTGGAATCAAAGTTTTGGACATCACACAATAGCCCCTCAATTCCTTAGTAGGTCACATAAGACAAACGATCATGATTTTTTTGTCAAGGCATTACCAATTTATGTAAGATTCCTTGGAATAAGCCCTTTAATGTATAGTTATGTTGTACAATATTATGAATTACCTCATTATGAGATTAATTATTGATGCTTCATATGATTATTTTTTTATCTAGAATATCTATGGTTATGTTTCAATATTATGTGATTATTTATATGAAACTATTTGATCATTGTTTATTATTTACATATTATTCTCATGTAATTGATTAAATATAAAATATTTTTGTTATTTTCCTTTCAATAATGATTTTTATTATTTATTCATGATATATTATTATTTATTCATACCCTTACTGGTAATTTTATCTCACGCCTTTCTTACATTATTCCCAATGGTTCCAAAATGTGTATCATGATTGATATAAAGGTATTTTCTAGAGGAAATAATGGTTAACTAGAAGAAAATACTATATTATATATTATTTTTTCAATTATAATATGAATTTAATATATTTATATATTTTACAAAGACTAATAAACTATTTTATCCTTTAGGACGTGATTATTTGTATCTTATGCCAATGTATCAAAGTAACTCCTGACTTAGGGATACTAGAGTATGGGTATTTATAGTTGGAATTAAGTGGGTTTTAGTAGAAACACTTGTATCTATATTAAGGGAAAACTATATTTTTGAACATAACCCTATGATATACTATGATTATATGAATAGAATAACATGATAATGTTTTGGTAAGGAAGAGAATATGTGGTTTTTCCTAGAAATACATCCATGTTTGGATAATACAAGTGGACGTGGTTTTAGAAAAGATATACCTTGGGGTAATAAATCCAAAAAAGGTGATTTGGTCTTAATAATATAATTACTTAGGACATGAAAATGGGTCTTACAACACACCTTGCTTGACATTCCCATGGGATATATTTTGGACAATTCACATTTTATTTACAAAACATAATGAAGGATATAAAATTATGATGAAAATAAATAATGAAGATTAAGAATAAGGTGTATTATATTGAAAAGAATGCGTAATGATTTATAAATACTATAAATAATTATATTATATTCTTAATATGATTATTGTTTATCAAACTATGCTTGTTGGTTGTAGTCAATAGTTGGGACCAAAAAGAGTCATGTTAACATTTTATATGAAGGAAAATGGGGTGACTCTGAGAAACCAAATGGGATGATCTATGGAGTTATAGATTTCATGATTATTACAAATAAGTTATCTTAAAACATAATCAAAGAATTATTCCTTAAAAAACTTCTAGACACACAAATTTTTATAAGGATAGAGTTTTTTAAGAGGATTATTGATGGATACCATCGAGGAAATATGATTTGATTTATTTCATGTTAGAAATGTAGAAAGAGACACCTATGAAAGAGTCTCAAAGATACGTGAAAATTCTTTATATGTGTAAAAGTGATTAATGAAATGATGTTTTGAGGAAAAATTAAGAGTATAGTTGAAAGAAATAAATTTCATCATAGAAATCCATTTATAATTCACTGTCCTAAATTTGGGGAACCCATACATTATACAAGTCAATGTCGTCTTATAAAGGTTAAACCATAGACTAAGGAAGTACCTATGTTGAAGTAAAATGGTTGAATTATTTATGTATTGAGATTCAATGATTAAATTATATGATCATATTTACATAATAAATTTTGGTTATAATAATTATACAATGTATAAGGATTGTAATAAAGTTGTATTTCCTTAAGTAATTGAAAAAATAAGTTAAATGGTATCAATGACTAAGAAAGATGATTCAATGGAAAGTTGATCTTTTTGGAGAACACATGATTGAGTTTAGATAACAATTAATGTGATATTGATGTTTAGATAATAATATTAATGATATGTTTATGGGATATCATTGGTGACTTTGAAATTAGTGAGTGATTTAATTGTTTTTGTTATCCATGCTAAAGTTTACAACATTTTGGTATTTATGGAATATTTTTATCAAATTTAGATTTTATTTTTGGAAGCATTCTTGATTTCATTAATTTATTATGGTAATAAATGTATTCATGTATTTTATTATGTGTCATTGAGAGATAATCTGTTTTTGGAATCCAATGTTGGATTGATTCTAGAAAATTAGTGGCCTTCCTTCAACATATTTGAGCATTTAATTTGGTTAGACATATTTTGGATGAGTCTTGTGGTTAACTATTTATGAAATATATTATGTTGAACATTGGTGTTATTTTTTTGGTTTTATAAATTTACTTATTATTGAATGACTCATGCTATTCATTTTGGGTTTTCTAAATGATTAGAGACACAAAAAAGTAATTTTCAATCCATTATGGATGTTATGATCCACAAAATGTTAATATCAATGCTTCAAGAATAAAAAATTCATTTGTAGATATTCATTTAAAAGAGTAATAAATTAGTTGAGTATTTATAAAAGCATAACTAAAGGATTAAATTATTCCTATGAAATAGAATGTAATAATTTAATTATAATTTTTATAGTTCTCTATCATAAATATAAAAGAACTACTCAACTTTAGAAAAGAATTTTAAACAGAAAATGTTATCATATTACCATTATATCCAATGAATCTAATAGTACTTTAAATAATTATATATTCATGGTTTCCAATTCCTTAACATTTCATAGATAATTCAATTTCTTGTGATCAATGACTTCTATCACTATCCATAGTTATTTAAAATTTTCTTCCATGTCCATATCTTCACATTCCACAATTTTTATCTTATCAGGAAACCTAGTATGTGATATTCACAATGAACAACATATTTCCTTTAATATTTTATTAATATGAATTTTTATTAATCATTATTATTATGTGGGTTTCCAAAAAAATTATTTTCAAATTTAAATCCCTTTATTTTTTAAGTCAAATTTAATTTGTGAGGACACAATTTATTAAAGGGGTAGAATGTTACACCCCAATATTTTAAGAGATGAAAATTGTGTTCGATAGCATATATGACACAAAAACCATATCTTATTTGACCCATTAACTATGTTTTTTTAAATTTTATCTCTTCAATAGATTACAATGCATACAACACAGAGTAAAAACACTATAATCTATTAAGATATTATTAATTAAACATGAAAATTATGCAATATCCGTTAAGTTTCCTGGTATGAATATAAAAATATAAATAATGAATATTTTATAATTTACACATTTAAAAAATAAAATAAAATATTATTTTTTTATTATAAATAAAATAATAGCAATTTCAAAAAAGGAATGTTTTCTGAAAAACAATATTTTCCTAAAAGAAGGTTTAGTCGTGCTCAACATATATAATTTACAATTAATTTCTAATAGAATGATAAATTATAATTTAAATTATAAATATAATTATGTAAATCATCATATTAAAATATAATTAGGATTTATTTTTTTCTATTTTTTAGAAAATATTTATTTTTCAGTGAATAGTGAAAATCCCATTGTTTTACAACTATTATTTATTTAAAATAAATTATATATTGTAAAAGGAAAATTTTGGATTTATTTTAATTTAATGTAAAATAATAATAATTTTTTTAATTTAATATCATTAATACATTTACATCACCTTGGTAATATATTTTAGGATAATATTATTTTTCGCTTAATTAGTTTCTCGAATACTTTTTAATGTAAATAATGTTTCCTTATTTTAATTAATAAAAATAAAACATAATTAAGAATTATTTAAATGAAATGTATCAATTATAAATATATATTTTTTAAATTCATATTGTGATTATTTTTATTTATACTGTTAATATAATTCCATCCTTCCCTAAGAAATAAATTTCAAGAAAACCATTTTTTCATCACATCTTTAGAATTGATTTTAACATAAAATTTTTCAAATATATGAATTGAAATTTTAGAAATGAATTAAAAATTTTGAGTCAAAATTAATAATTTTATATAATAATTTCAAATTAATTTGCCATCATATTGAACAGTAAAAATAAAAAAAACTAATTACCACGATGGAGGTTAAAATGGGTTTACAAAGTTGTTAAAAAAAGATAATGTTAAAATGGCCTATAATCTTGTCGGATTTCAATTTTATGGGAATATTTAAACATTATCACCTTTAAGTGTTTATAATTATCCATTTAGGAGAATTTATTTAGGATAAAAATGTGGGTAGCACTTTACCCTTTCAAAAATTGCATGTCCGTCCTCTCCCCACTTATAAAAGGCACCCCTATCCTCTCCTATTCACACCTAAAAACCCCTTTTATTATAAAAATACCTACCAAAATATCACCCTTAATTACCTATAAACATAATATAGATGTATTTTTATTAGTAATCTCTTCTAATAAGGCATTAGGTATAAACCATGATAGGCTCTTCATAGAAGAGGCGAGACTCTTTAGCGTTCGTATTTGTGTTATTTATTCTTCAAACACATTAAATTCATATTTAAATATGATAATATAAAAACACCAGTATAAAATATATAATTAGATATTTTTATGTTAATTTAATAAGAAATAATCATATCCTTTTTCATCAACTGGAATACAAAACTCTTAATCACATGTAAGACGAACTACCATATCTAAAATCCATGTAATTTTTTTCCATCACCACCTTTTTGGGTAGGATGTAATAATGGATTTAAAATATTTATGTGATATTTATGAAATTATTATACTTATATAATTATCATATCACATACAAATTCTTACTTACCAATCTATTTGGGGATAAGACTTTGTCTTTTTTTGTACATTGGCCTACAACCTCACAATGTAATGTGATTGGTTTATCACTTATGATTTACATGGAAGTAATTAAAGATATAGAAAATGAATATATGTGATTTTTTCTGACATAAAAATAATTTTAGAAATATAATATCACATTTAACTTATTACCTTCTAATCTATTGGAAAATAATAATGTCTCTCATGCATACGTGAGGACTACCTCCTCCACATAGAAATGTGAATGTTTTTTAATTTTTTTACATTGATGGCAATAAGGATAGATTTGATTAATATAAATTTTATATAACAAATAATAATTATTATATAATAGTTAATAAACATTTATTTTTCTTAAATTCCATCTTTGAAAAAAATGGAAACAACATTCAACTATACGTACGACCTACTATCCCCATAAACAGTGTAACCCAATATAATGATTTTAACAAATAATTATTAATAAGAATATCTTAAAAGTCTATATTTAAAACATATATTGTATAAAATATATTATTATGGTTCTCTAATATATTTATAATATAAATATATTTATTATAATGGAGGTTCTAAGATATATAAAGGATTTTATTCCTAAGGTAATGGGTTTTTGTCACAACTTTCATTCTTTGAGAAATATGTCATGTTATGCACTTATCTTGTTTTATGAGGTATATAAACATACCATTTGACATTTTATATAATGAATTTATTTATTATCAAGATATTATATATATATTTTTTATTTTATTATTTTACGGTCTTACAATTCAATGTTACTAACGTGGTAATGGTTTCATTGTATAATCTCACCAATTATCAAGATTTTTTAATTTTATAAATATAATAAGTAACTTTTATGAATAATATCTCAAGAAAATAATAAATTTTATTATCCTATAGTTATTTCATGAGAATAATTTTTGTTCCACAAAGTTTCTCTCTTTATGTAATCATTTGTTCAAAATAATTTTATTAAGAAAAACCATCATTATTTATCTATTAGATCAAAAAAACATCTACATCTATATCTGTGTTTTCTAAAATATATTTTATAAATTTTGTTAAGATTATCAAAATGTTTTATTAAGGAAAAATGTGCCCATTTTTTACTTTCTATAAAATATTTTCAAAATAATATTCATGTTTCTTTCAAAACAATGCCCGTTTGGATTTAATTAAATATGTGAAAGGAATATTTTTTTTAATATATATGACATGAATAGAATTTTAACTATCATGAACACAAAATTTTTTGAAGATTAATTTATAATTTTAAAATTTAATTTTAAAATAAAATAATTTTCAAGTTTATTAACTTCAAAAAAATATTATTTTCAAAAAGAAAAGGATATTTTTCTAAAGAATGTTTTTAATGGAATTTTTATAGTTCTTCAATTAATCAATGAAAAAAACTAAATTTTACCTTATGATACAATGATAGGTTGTTTTAATGATACAATAGTAATTATTTATATGGATAGTTGATTATTATTTGAATGGTATATACAATTTTGTTATGATTTTCTGTATTGCTCAAAATAGTTTTGATTATGTTTATTTGTTAGGTAACATATTAACATTTACTAAGATTTTTTGCCTATATGAATGTTTTTTAAGATTATGTTCTATCAAATTAGTAAGAAAAATTCATTGGACTTAGTATGTGACAGGAAGGGCCTACTATATACCCTAGATGCATCGATAGGTATCACGATACAAACTTACTTGGGTTTTTGGATAAAGGATTACCCAATTATGTTAGATTACATGGAATGAGGTGTTAATGGTTTGGTTATGATAATAAACATTATGAATTCAATAATTATGAGATAGTTTGTTGTTTATCTATGTGATTATTTAGTTAATTAGTATATCTGTGGTTATTTTTCAAGCTCATGTGATTTTTTATGGAATTATATGATAATCACTTATTCCTGCCATATTACATTTAAGTAACTCATTGAATAGAATGTGTTTTAGTTATTTACCTTTATAAAATTATTAAACTTATTTATCAATGATAACATCATCTATACACATACTCATACAAAGTATTTGATCTCAACCATTTATTATATTTCCTTCCTCGGTATTCTAAGAATTTTATTATAATTGATATATAAGATTTTTAAAGAGGAAATAATGACGAACTTGAAGAAAATACTATGTTGTATTTTGTGTTTTAAAATTTAATGTGAAATTAAATTATGTATTTAGTTTACCAATACTAATAAACTATATAGTCCTTTAGAATGTGATTCCATGTATCTTATGTGGAAGTAATAATGTAACCACTGACTATGGGCTACTTGGGTTAGGGTATTTACATTTACATAGTCCATATAAATCTCATTAAAAGTCATTTGTTTAGAGTATGAGTATCTATTTACATAAAAATCATTCTATATTCAATGATTCACCTTCAAAATTTTTCCATATGCTGTATCTCACAATAATCCATCATCTTTTGGACCTTCTATAGGTTTATCTTTGGTTTGAGGGCACTTTATTTCATGCTTAGCATATGTGTGTCCAATGACTTTTTATATATATGTATGATGGTTCTTCATTCATAATAGATCTTCTGGAGACATTATGAATTTTTGTTTAATATTTTCCCATATGAAGGATGTTTTTCAAATGGACTCAATCCATTTACATTACTTCAGTAGTGTACTACCAAACTTCTCAATAAAAAGAATCATACATCCTATAACCAAACTTTTCTAATTAATCTCTATAAAACCGTCTACCAAAAACATCATCCTCTTTATTATGGTAAACTAAATCCATTGAGGTTGGTTGAATAGATTCTTAAAACATCTAAATATTTCTACCATAAAATACTATCCCCATATAGTTACAACTTTGAAATTTTGATCATCCCCTACGTTACATTTTCCCCCATCAGACTTATTTTAATTTGTACATGTGTGTACAAACTCAGCAACATTAGCTATGAATATAATATTTTTTACAACATCAATTATGTTCTATCCTATTACTTTATACAGTTTATCAAGATGATAGACTTCTGTTTCCATTAACCATTGGGAATATTACCCTTATGAAAGGGAAAATGTGATTTAACTTTATTTGAGATACTTCCACCTTTACACACCCCCTATACAATATTCATATTTCTAGTCTTTCTGAAACACCAATCTTTATTTATATGAAAACATCATTTGGTGACTGACATCTGGTAACATGTGTCTAGAACTTTATATAGAACCTTTTACTCCTACTTATATTAATAATTATGCCTCTTTTCACTTATTTCTTATAATATAACCATGTTTAGTTTGAAAAACAATTTTTATTCTCTCTTCATGAACATCATATTGATGCATCTCTATCAACTCACTATGTGACTGGTTAGTACAGATAAATTCATATGGACCTTTGTGTTTGGTGATATTAATCCATTACACTTCATATAGTAAAATTTATCCACCAACTGAACAAAATATTTGTCCTTGAGTTTTTTCATGATTTTAGGAACATGATAGTGAACTTACCATGGTCTAAAAATCCTAAATTATCTTATAAAAATCATATCCAACATTCTTATGAAACCATAAGTTTAAAAAATATTGAAATATTGAAAACATTTATCCAAACTTATTTTAGTATAACAGACTGGATGTATGATGGAGTGGATATAGATGGGATTTTGTTCACTAGAAGATAAATAATATAGTATCTAGAATAGTACAGTGTAACTGAACACCAGATGTTAGGTCATTTAATGTGTAATAGTGTAATGACCTTAGCACTTGTAACCCAGAGCTACTGGCCACATTGTTAAATTAGTAATATATTCAAGAAATCATATCCCTATGGATCTAATGGATTTCAAGAGTTAGTAAACTGAATATATACATTATTCACATTTTACATTGGTAATATAACACAAAAAATAGTGAAAGTGATTATTCTACATCATTGAACATATTTAAAGGTCCCTTCACCATATCTTTGGGAAAAGAAAATATAAGGCTGAGCTCAAATTCTATGTAATGTTTATGTAATGTAGAATATATCTTGAGTAAATAAGAAATAATCAATACATAAATGTAAGTAACTAAAAACACATTCCATTTAATCAATAACATGAGCACAAATAATAATACGATAACAATAAATGATGATCAAATAATTCCATATAAAATTTCACATGAGGATAAAAATTATCCATATATAACCTAACTATTAAAATAATAACATGTAAATTAATAACTGTTTTTCTAATTAGTTAATTGATAATGCAAGACATAAAAAAATAACATCAAAGACTAATACCAAAACATTTTACACAAGTGGGTTAGGACTCATCAAAATACCCAGAGTAGTTTTTCTCTTGAGATCTATCAATTCATCTAGGGGATAAATTGGAATTTTTCCATCACTTACTATGTCAAATTCATTATTTATCTGAAATGTGTGAACACAATCAACATAATCATTTATACTAAAAAACTAACATTTAAAATTTTAGTACCTTCCCCAGTCAATAAATATTTCATGATCATAATCTATATTGAGTAACATAATGGCTGGTATTATTATAAAATATCTTCAGTAGAGATTAATTAAAATAATTATTTCTTTCAATGATGATTATAAAAATCATAAAAATATTAATAATAACATTCTTATAGAAAATACCATTTTTATTTTGAAAATTACTTATGAAAACAATTTTTTTTAAAAAAATATTTTTAAAAAATAATTTCTTTTAAAATTACTCAAAAAACATATAAAGGAAGATTTAAATAATTGATATGTTAATATTATGGTAAATTCCATCCATTCTATATAAGATAAGAAAGAATTCTCTAGAATGTTTTATAAAAAATTCAAAAATTATGTCATTAAGAAAAATACATGATGAATCCATTTAAATATTGGTTTTATAAAATTAAAACATTGGAAATAAGGTATTTAAAAAATCATAGGATAATATTAAAAAATATTTTTAAAACATTGTTTTAAAAAATATATATAGAAGAAAAAAAGATTTTTGACAAGAGAGAAAAATAAAGTCTATTTTCTTTAAAAATATTCTTCAAATTTCATGAGTACTTAAAGAGAATAAATTCAAAGGAAAAATTATAATTTCTAAAAATAATCCTAGTAGAATAATAATTATTATGTTTAAGATTAAAATATTAAATAAATATCCCAATGTATACTTAAACATAAACAATCTTCAATAATGATAAGACTATGAAATAAACACTTACATCTCCAAAAATGTGTGAATCATAAAACCCAAGAATGAATAACTTCAAATGAATCATTAAATACCATTAATATAAATATACTAATTAAATAACATATCAAGGGGATGTGTATACACCACACAAAATAAATAAGTGGTAATTATGTCATATGTATCCCAAAAAGTAAATATGAGAAAAAAAACCTTTCAAAGATCATATAATTGATGTGATAATTAACCAATGAAGTGATTATGTATGAAAATATAAATACACATAAAACAAGTATAAATATATAATAACAAATTAAGAGGTAATATAACTCATAATTCTGACATAACATGGTCAATGAAGTAAAATTATAACCCAATGAATGGAAAATGATTTCCTAAACCTCTCACCACTTGATATGTTTCATCTAAAATTACAATGGATGAAATAATTTTAATTGAAACATAGAATACCATGAATTACTAATTAGTTATGATATAACATGAAAAATGGTATTATCTACATCATAGAAATAAAATTAGTTGTTTAAAATTAAAATATTCCCCAATGAGAGGAAATTGAGATGAAATCCCATATCTTTTTTCTGACCTATCATATACGTTCATTATATTCATCAATAATAATTTAATGATTATTATTTACTTACTTAATAACTGTAGAAAATTATTATTCAATTTATTTTATTTATTAGGATGATATATGTAAAAAATTGACCTAAGTATCCAAAAAATGGTTAATTACTTCATTATGTTGGTATTATTACTAGGAATTCGTATCCCAAAGGAATAATACATTATTAGTTTTTGAAATCCATGATTATCCCTATAAGTCATTCATAATATTCTTCTTCACATCCTAGGGAAAAATAAAAAATTAATAGGGTGATCTTTGATGCTTATTAAGCATACATAATACAGAAAAAGAATAAATACAAATCATAATAAATGTCATAAAAACATAATCCTGAGCATAAAATCCCAGGAAATAAAATATGATTAAATAATTCCATAAAAAAACATTACCTTAGATATTATACTAGTATAATAATCATAAAGACAATCAATTAATAGTTTCATAATAAGGGAATTCATAATGTAGTATATCATAAACATACTGTCAAGGACGCAATGATTACACCATACATAATGGGTAAAAACCCTATCTTGTTGGTCTCATGATACATACTAACGCATCACGTGGATATAAAGGGCCTACCTAAACACTTATAAGTATAATTCACAACTCATATGAAAAATTATACACATAATAAAAATATACATATAAAATTTAAATTACTTTCCCCCATATGTAATCATAAGCACTTATAATTCTTAGTAGTATGGTGAATGGTACCAAGATAGCACATCCATAGTCACACTGATAATAAACCATTTAATAAAATATGGTGTATGAAATAAAATATGAGAAAAACTTCAATAAGGAATAAAATTCATCAAATTTTCTAAACTAATTTAAAATAATCTTATAAAATCACCAAGGAATTCTTGATATAAATACTTCTTTTTACTTTGTAAAGATGTGTTCTTTTGAAAAAATCATGTGAATTTGGCTTGATTGTTTGTATAAAACATGACAATAAAAAATATATATTTTCATTAAAAAAGTAATTATTTTGTAAAAATAAATGATTCATAATGAATATTATGGATGGTACATGAAAATGGTCATGAAATCGAGATGCTCCCTTTAACCGGGCTTGCTTATCAGGAAGAAATGAGAAGGGAATTTTGTAAAACATTTAATCTACCATAAAATAATGTTGAAATGATATAGATATATGATTTTAAAACCTATATATAGATATATATAATTTATAAGTATTGTATAAAAATAACAAAGAATTTCATTGGTTTATTGAGATAGAAAACAGAACACATATTAAAATAGAGGTTCCAGAAGAAAACCTTAACCATATGTCTAAATTTGATCAGAAAATGAAGATAACATCATAGAAAATTAAATTAAATCCATTAATTAATTAATTCAAAACCTTTTCTACATGTTTTTGATTTATAAAAATTTTATTACATTAATTTATGTCCATTTTAACAATTTATAAGATATAATGATTTTGTTTTGGAGTGTTCGTTTCATTGGTTTTCATGATTAGTATCCTTGTATATAAGTATGGAAGTTCATGTCGAATGAGTATAATAGTTTAAAATTTAATGTTTATGAAATTCATTAAAATATATAATATTAAATGGTTATATAATTCATTTGTTTATATGGTTCAAGGACATGTCAATAGATAAGACAGTACTAATAATCATTTAGATTATTTTGGGGTTTTTTCGATCATTACAATCTAGTTTGGTCATATTAATTAATATATATATATATATATATACTAGTTATAGAACATTAAATACGTTGTAATTCATATGTTATATTTTTTTCATTCATAAATATTCTTTCATTACTATCAATAATGAGGAAAATGAGGAACGAAAATCCATCATCCAGGAAGGTTGTAAATCTGCACCTCTCGTATGATGATTTCATTTTTAAAATAAAAGGAATAGAGAGAAACAAGTTTAAACAAATATATTACATTAATAAGATATCATTCTAGTATATATATGATACTGGAGTTTTCAATCTCATTTTAAAAAAGGAGGCAAGTATCCAATAATAAAATAAAATAATTTTAAAAGGAAAATTAATGTAAAAAAGAACAAGATTTACCTCTAGAATACTATTACATGAGAACATCATTACGAGTATTGGTTTTGGTTTTTTGTTAATACAAGGAGATCCAAAAAGTAGGGTAGAGGCTTCAAGAGTAGACTATTCCAAAATTTTACATGCTTCAAGGCTTATAGGATTGAAAAGAAGTGGTGGTGTATAGTGGTATTTATAGTAGAGGAGATGGGTGATTTCTTATTATTTTTTTTATTTTTCTCAAGAAAATAAATAGTGATGATTCATGTGACTAAATATAGTAATAATAGAATATTAGTTATATCCAAGGATTCTTATATCATCCAAACATATCCTATGACTGAATAAATAATTTATTTATCATTCATCATAAATTATCATATTTTACTATTCATAAATAATTCATGTGTTTTCGAAAAATATGAAAAATTCACCGAAACCATTTTTTGACTTGTAGAATTAAAAAAAATACATTTTATGAAAATAATTTTATAAACTTTAGAAATTGAATTTCCAATTAAAATAATCATTTACTAAAAAATACCAATTTTAAATCTATAACTGATTTTATATCACTTTCAAACAATTTCTAAGGTCTCATAAAATTATCCTAAAATAATAAGAAAAAAAATTTAATTTTTGTATAAAATTTATATAAATATAATTTCTTTTAAATAATTATTTTAATTATAAAATTTAAATTAAATAATTTATGACTAACAAAAATACATACACTTAATTTAACAATATTTAAAATATTCATTTAATTATACTATAAAATAATTATATGATACATTAATTAATAAGGTGTCTAAATTTTATTTATACTTTCATGGGTGATGTTACAATTCATTATTCTGACGAACTCTTCATAAAGGTTATATCACTATCCCTAAGGTCAGGATACTATAACATCGGTATGGGTTCCTTAACTTCTAGAAATACCTCTAATTTCATTCATTATTCATTTATGATGTTTTATTGTGTTATATAAGTTATTTATGTGATATATACTATATAATTATAATAAGGTAAATTTAATTTATTGAGTTTTGGGTCATTACATTCTCCCCTCCTACAAAAAATTTTTTCCTCAAAATTTCTAGATTATCACCCCATAAAAATATTTGGGCAGTTTTTCAGCATAATCTCTTTAGGATCCCATGTCTCCTCTTAAATTATATGATTTTTTCAAAGTACCTTTACAAGTCAAGTGATAATATTCTTCCAAACCTATTATTTAGTGTCCATAATCATGATAGGATCTTCACTATATGATAATTTAGGTTCTAATTCTATTCCTTCAAAGGTGAGTATAGGTGTTGGGTCTGGCATGTACTTCCTTAACATGGATATGTGTAACACATTTTCCCCATATAAAGGCTTGGTGACACTACCAAATGATAATAAACAACTCCATTTTCATTATAATTTCAAAAGGACCAATATACATGGTGCTTATTATCCTTTTCTTTGAAAATCTTATAACACCCTTCTAGGGAGATACAATCAAGAAAAACTGATGCCCAATTGAAATTACAATATTTCCTTTGATTATTGGTATATAATTTCTTCCAAATTTGATATTATTTGATATGTTATTGAATAGTATTAAAATTTTCTATTGTTTTCTCCCCATGCTCTCAGCCTATAAGCTTCCTCTCACCAACTTCATCCTAACAAGTTGTCAAATGACATTTCTTTCCATACAATCTTTCATATGGTTCAATTTGAATAGATTAATGGAAACCATTATTGTAGAAAAATTCTACCAAAGGAAAATACTAATACCACATACCTTGTATGTATAGTGAGTATCAAAATTTATTCTAATATTTGAATGGTCCTTTTGGACTGCCTTTCAATTTGACAATGATAACCAATACTCAGATGAACCTTAGTATCCAAATATTTCTATTTAAGTTTATATTTTTTCATATTAAATCATGTATCTCGATAATAAAAAATATAAATATATGATCCGTGAAGTCTTACAACATCATTAATACAGAGTTTTTCAATGTTCTATAGTGGAAAATCCTCCCTTATATTGGGGAAATTTGAATATTTGGTATGTTGATCAACAATCACCCATATTATATCATTATATCTTAGAATTTTTTGTAATACAGTGAAAATATACATAGAGATGTACTCCCATTTCTGTGTATAAATAAGAAAAGGTTTCATGAATCTTCCAGGATTTTTTCTTTCATCCTTCACCTATTGAAAGACTGAAATATCGATACATATTCAGCAATTTTGCAATACATATTATCCCACCAGAAATGTTCATTCAGATTTCCATATATCTAAGTGCTACTATGGTGTATAGGGAAATTTGAGCTATGTGAATCATCAAATAACTCCCTTTTTATCTTGGGTATAGAAGGAACACATATCCTTCTCGCTAATTTATTAATTCAATCCTCATACAAAAAGTCTTCTATCTTCCCATGTTCCCACCATTCACAACATTAATTTTCTTTTGAATATTCTCATCATCATACTGTGAAATTTTAATCCCTTCTAATAAATATTCTTGGGAAACCTATTGAAAAATTGATGAGGTTTCATCTTAATTTACAATCACCCTATACAAATTTTCTAGATCCTTGTACTCAAGATCTTTGTCAGTCCTCATTTTGTTTAGAAATCCACGATTCTTCCTACTGAAACCACATGATACTTTATTTTCATTACATGGGTAGATGTGTATTGAACCATAATAATTATTGAGTAGTTTAAGCCATCAACCTTTCCTCAGGTCGAGTTATTTGAACAAGAAGATATATTTCAAGCTCTTTTGGTCTGTACATATCTCACACATTTCGCCATAGAGATAATGTCCTTATATTTTCAAAGCAAAGACTACAACTACAAACTCAAAATCATGATCTATATAGTTACATTAAAGAGTTTTTAACTACCATGATGCATATGAAATAACTATTTCATTATGAATTAGGACACAACCAAGTATTTTACTTTGATATGTCACTATATATCATAAACCCACCCTTCCTTGATGGTAGAGTCAGGATATGAGAACTCACCAATCTCTGCATTAATTATTCAAAAAATTATTCATATTTTTTTCCATAGAAACTTAACCCCTATATATGTAATATTGGTTAATGGGTTATCTAATCAGGTCATGTTCTAAATGAAACACAGATAATAAACTTATAAACTAATAAAACTACACACTCAAGTTATGTTCATTGGTGTAGGCCACTCCTAAACAATCATTATCTTAATATGATCAAATAAGATTCAACCTTTATTGAAAATATATCCATGAAAATAAATGATTTGAATCCATAAATAACACATGCTATGAATAAAATATAATTTATTTCTTCTATGATTATTAAGAATAATGCACAAGTTATTCTCATGATCTCTCTAGATTTTAAAGTATACCATGATATGAATAATAAATATCATGAAAAATTCATCCAGATATTATTTGAAAACCATATTCATTAGATCCATGAAAATAGATGGTACATTATTCATTCTATATGGAATTAGTATAAATTCATATTTTCCATGTCAGGTCTGAAATGATATCTTTGGAATATGTTCCTTCATTACATGAAATTTATGATATACAAATTGATGATCAATATTCATAGTATATTTTACTCCATGATGTTTATCAAATAAGTCATTAATATGAGGAAGAGGATACTTATTCTATATCGTAATAACATATATTTTCATATAGTCAATGCACAGTCTCATAGATCCATATCTATTATTAATAAAAAGAATAAGAGATACCCATGGAAAAACTATAGGGAGAATAAAAACCTTAGTTCTAAACTTCTCATGTTGTTTCATAATTTGAAATAATTACATTGTCTCTATTATATTAGGAGTCTTTAATATAGGCCTTTCACCAGGAATAAAAAAATAAAAAACTCAATTTCTTACTTTGATTGATTTAATGGTAAATCCTCTAGAAGTACATCAATATACTCTTAAACTATAAAAACATCATTAATTTGAATATTTCATTCCTCACCTAGAAATGTTGCATTATCTTTCTCTGAAAGAATTTAATTTAGTATAGCTACTGGGGGTGGATCTAGATAAGAATCCAAAGGCGAGGTTTCTACACTATATATAAGTGACTCTACAGCATTATCAAAATATTTATCTTACTTATTCTTGAAATATATTTTAGAACTAAAATTTGAAATAAAATTATTACTAAGTATTATATAAAAATCAATCACAGGTTTGATGATATGGTCAGAAACTAAAACAAATTTATATGTTACAAAGGGGGAAAATCGACAGAGCTTTGCTGAAATTTTACACCCCTTAAGATTTTTTTACTAAAACCCATTTATTAAATCAAAATTTAAATGTATAATTTTCTTACAAAAACTAGGTAAATATAAAAGAGTTAGATGATCCAAAAACAAAGTCATAATTGGCTATGTTTGAATAATGTTTTAATATACCTAGAACCATATCATTTGGAACTTCAAACATTTCAGTTCTTACCATATAATCTTCGCATTATTCCCTTATACTTTTTGGGAATTTGTTTTGGCGCTTAGGATAATAATTTTCATATTGTGCCATATATTTTCAATTATAACATTAAAAATTGGTAGATAATTTCTTTTTATTGCAATAATGGGTTAGGATACCTATTTTCCCACACTTTTAACAAACACACGCACCCTTCAATAATGTACTAAGGTGATTCGTCCCACAATTATCACAATATGGGAAATGAACTCCTTCATTCATCCCCTGTTAATTATTTCCTTTTCCATAGTGTCTAGTAAACCAATTTATCAATTTCTCTTATTTTAATTCATACAACTAATAGAATTTTTGATTTGACTTAATAGCATATGAGACTATATCTTCATATGATGAGAAATTTAGGGAGAATAGTTCCCTTTAGAGGAATTCTTTTAAATAATCAAATAATCGATCAATATTTCTCATTAGATTACATATGTGGTATGTCACAAAACTTGATAAACTTGTAATATTGGATTCATAATTTTCAACATTTTCATTCTCTTTCTACCTTAGACTCAATAATTTCCCCTCCATATATTCTCGTGGTCTGCGAGGAAAATATATTTTAATTAAAATTTATTTAAAATAATAATATTCCTTATTTCAAATTTAATCGTTATCCTTTTTGTTTTAAATCCATGGCCACCATTAATAAGAATATCCTAAGATATTATACACATCAATGATAACCTTCCCCCATTAATTTCGTCACAAAGAAGTAAATATCCTCTCTATGGAACTTATCCAATTTTACGCTACAAATGGGTTTGTAGTCCCATTGAATGATGGATGATGTTATTTCATAAAGTGGTCGAACATTTCACATCCACATTGTTTATTAGGATGCTCCATATTGCTAAGGTTATTATTAATAACATGATTCAGTTGTCCTAGTATAGTTATAAGTTTCTCAACACTAGTCAAAACAACAATACCAAAATCCTTATCATGTACAGGTGGGAAATACCTAAATGGGATACATAGACTCAAATGGTTCCCATTAATTCCACTAGGTTCCATTTCTAATCAATGTAATACACTAAATTATGTTATGGATCATAATTTATAAACTCATACTATAAAAATAAATAACTTAAATTGAAATTCTATGTATAATTACTCTCATAATCATAAATATGGTTTCTTTGGGGACATATTTAAATTAAATTCTTTTATAATGAATTTTATATAAAATGGGATTCATCCTAAGAATATCACTTGAGTGTGTCAAACCAGGGGAAGAGTAAGGCCAATAGTCATGTACTAGGTTAGCCAATGTCAGGATCGGGACACATTGTTGGAGTTTTTAACCATAGGAACATCTATTCAAGAACAACAACAACTTATAGTATCCAAACAAGAAATTATTTATAATAAGATATAAATAATCTCTTCCTTAGTAAAATCCTGGGATGTTATTCCATTATTATCCTCAAAGTCTATATTAGGGGTATGTTCCCTAATCAATATTTTCTAAATCTAGTTTCTATGGTTTCTATTAAACTTATTTTGATACCAAATGTAAATACTTAAACCCCAGTAGACCAGATTTGGTGACATAAATTATTACATTGGTATGATTATGAGGATGTTTTAACCGAAATGACTTAATAGTTTAGTAGTTTTTCAAAGCCAGATACAAACATATGTTTTACATTACTACATTAAAAAGAAAAACAATATAAAGATTCCATATGAAAAATACATAACTCCTAGATTATCCCTATACTTCATTATAAATATATATCATTTCATCCTAGGTAAAAATAATATATTGTTAATTATATTAAATATAAAGCATGGTGAATTCCATTAAAAAACAATCCTGACTATAAAATGACAGGAATTTAAATATGATTAAATAATTCAATAATAAAGCATAACCATGAATATTATTTTAGTTCAATAATAACATGGTAAATCAATTCATAGTTTAATAATGATGGAATTCTAAATTTCATACACCATAAATATACCATCAATTCCTTAGCCAATACAACATACATCATGGATAAAAACTGAGTATAGTTTGTCTCAAGAAATGTACAGATGCATTGAGGGTATATATTTGGCCCCACCCATCATGTAATATGTCTAATTAATTCCTAATATTTATATTTATAAACGTAAAAAATATACATATAAAATGTAAACATCCTTCCCCAATATGTAAGGATAACTATTAGCCATTCTGAGTAGTATGGTGAATAGTATCAATATAACACATCCACAGTCAAACTGATCATATAAAATTTATTAAATTGTGGTGGATGATAAAAATAAGAGGTAAACCTCAAAAAATGAATAAAATTAAAAAAAATGTGTTAAAATATTCGAAAATAATTTAATAAAATCATTGAGTAATTATTCAGAGAAATAATCTTTTTTACGTTGCACAGAAGTGTTCTTTTGGTAAAACCATTTGTATTTGTCATGATTATTTATATCAAACCTGAAATGAAAAAATATAGTTTTTTATTAAAAAATTATTTATTTTTTTATAAATAATAGTGTCTTATAATATATTATGTTAGGTACATGAAAATGGGTAATAAATCAATATGTTCCTTTTAATAGGGCTGGTGTATTAGGACGAAATGAGTAGAGAACATTGTAAAACATTTATTCTTCCATAAATGAATAACGAAATGATTTGGTAATATATTTTTAGAACACACATAGAAAAACAAAACTAAATATAATTTAGAATAATTATATGAAAACAATGATTAATTACATTGGTTTATATCAAGAGAAATCATAACCTGAATGAAAATGTAGGTTCAAGATGATAACCCTTACCTTATGTCCGAATGTGTTCAACACTTGATATTAACTTCATGTATAATAAAATAAAATTAATTAATTAATTAATTAAGAACCTTATATATAATTATTTTATTATTATATTTTTATTAATTTCACTCATGTCCTTTTTGATGAGTTATAAGACATAAATTTGTTACCTGTGAGCTTTTGTTTCATCAACTTTCATGTTTTGTATACTTGTATATTAGTATGAAAGATCTTGTCAAATGGGTATAATTATCTAGAATTTAATTTATATGATATTATTAAATATAAATAATATTAAATGGTTATATAATTCATTTTGTTATTTGGTCTGCGGATGATTCATTAGATAAGACATCAATAAGAATAATTTAGATTATTTTGTCAGTTTTCGGGCCATTTTGAACTAGGTTTTCTATGTGAATTAATATTGTGTATATATACTAGGTATAAAACATTTGATATTTTTTGATACCTATATTATAGCCAAATTTAACCATAAAAATTGTTTCCTTTTGATCCTTGAAGTTGAAATTGAAGAATGGAAATCCATCGACCCCGACGGTTGTAAATCGATACCTCACAGACAATGATTTCATTTTTAAAATAAAAGAGATATGGAGAAAGGATATTGAGGAAAGATATTCCATAAGGATGATTTCATTATAGTTTTTATATGAAACTGTATTTATCAATGTAATTTTGATATAGGACGTGACGAGACAATAATAAAATATAATAATTTGAAAATGAAATTAAACAGAAAAGGAATATGATTTTACTTTGGGAATATTTCACATTAAGAACCTCATTAATGGGATTGGTTTTGGATTTTTTTAAGACAAATAGATATTTAACATGGGTGAGATTTTTTGGGATATTATTAGAATGAAAGTTTAAAAGATTCAATGTTTAGAGGTGTGAGGGAAGTGGTGGTTTGGGTGGAATTTATATTGGTGGAGAGGGGTGATTTCTCATTATTTTTTTCATTATTTGATTATATTTTTCTAGATATGAAATAGTGTTGAATATTGTGACTAAATACAGTCATTAGTGAATGTGAGTTGAAAATATGGGTGATTACATCATCCAAACATCACCTACGAGTCAATAAATCATATATTTATCATTTTTCATAAATGATCATATTTTACAATTCCCAAAATAATTCATGTATTTTTTAAAAATAAAAAAATTCACCCTAACCATTTTTTGATGTGTAGAACTAGAAAATGAAATCCATTTTATGAAAATATTTTTCTAAATATGATAAATTTAATTTTTAATTTAAACCATAATTTACTGGAAAAATAATGATTTTAAATCGTTAGCTACTTTTATTACATTTTCAAAAATTAACTATTATCTCATTAAATTATACTAAAATAACAACATATCAAAATGATAATTTTTTAAAAAATTTATCTAATTTTTTTTTCTTTTAAATCATTTTATTAATTATAAAATTGTAATTAAATATTTCTGACTTAAAAAAATACCAACACTTAATTTAACAAAAATTTTAATATAAATTTATATAGAATATGATATAATTACATGATTCATTAATTTATAAGGAGCTTAAATTTTAGTTATACACTCGTCGGGGATTTTATTACTCATGAATCCAATTTACTATTCATAAGGGTCATATTACTAATCCTATGGTCGAGTTATTATTTCATCGATATTGGTTCCTTAACTTCTAGAAATACGACATAATCATTAATTATTCATTTATGATATTTTTATTGTGTTATATATGTAATATTATGTGATATATAACATATAATCATAATAAGGGGAATTTTACTAATAGAGTTCTGGTTCATTATACTATATAAAATTACTTAATTAATTAAGTTCACATTAGTCATTTTGATGACATTTAGTTCATACATCAAAAAATACTCCAGAAGGATGAATATGGGAAATTAGGTCAATATTCTATAATATCATGAATAATAATAATGAAATAATTATTATTTTTATAAATTAATTATACCATTAAAACCAAAAATGAAATTTTTTTATAGAAAATGAACTATGTTATAATCATAGAGATGGTCTACTATATATATGAATGAGTAACATTTCAATTTTGCAATGATCTTGATGGAAAGAAGGTAAATATTATTTAAACATTATATAATTATAATTATATCATAAATATAATATTATTTCTTTAAATACACTAATATATATACTATCCATGTTATGCTATGGTAAACAATGAATCAGATTGCTCGTGGAGGTGTTATTCCACAAAAACAGACAAATTTCGTTATAAATTTTCAATGGATGGAAGGGTAAAAAAGTATTTGATATATTATAATTTTGAAATTATAATTACATATTGATTATCATAAACACACATTAAATCCATCACTATATCCCTTCATGATAAATTATGATGCAAAATAGATCACATCGGTTCACGAGACGAGAGTCCTCTGTACACCTAAACGTGAGTTTTGTTTCCCATTAGATGGAAGAGGAGATAGAGATAGGATATGTAATTAACACTATAACATACCAGTATATATTAAATTCTTATTTTATTATCTCATAATAGTAGTAAAATATTTTAAGAAGTTGAGTACGAAAAAAATGGAATCACTCCGTTAAGAACTATACCCATTCTTTGGATAACCTGATTTTCATTAAAACTTAATCCCTCTAAGATTGGTATTCTACCAAAAATAAGTCCTATTGATAATGTGTGCGGGGGGAGGGGGATTTAAGAAGTTATTTTTTAAATAAATGGCTAAAACAAATGGCTTAGGTAGTGAGAAGAGAATAGGAGAGGGGGTTCTTATTTATAATAGAGGGGACAGACACATTTGGACTTTCCTAAATTAATAAATTAATATAAATTCAATAAAAAATTTAAAAATTTATATATTTAGAATATAGGATGACTATGGGTCAAAATACTCTCATCCAATAAAATTATAACATTTTAAGAATATTTTTATGATCATATTTTCGTTTTAATCCCCATGGACCCTTTTGACAATTACTCATATATTAAATTTTTCTATGCATTAATGGTCAATAATTTTACTATAATATTTAAATTGACATAATAATCAACCATGGGTGAGATTTTAAAACATATAATCTTCATTTGTATTATTTTAATGTACTTATAAATTTTAAATTAGTTAATAATAAATTATTTATTATAAAATACAATTAATTTTACTTTTGATACTATTCTTTTAATATGACTATTAATACATCAATAAGTAGATTGAATTTAAATAAGATCCTTTAAAATTTCCCTAACATTTCATATATATCTATTTAATAATTGTAAAATATTATTTCATTAAAATTATAGAAGTTTTAAAATCATGTAAAATTTTTTTATTTATATTATTTGAATAAAATTTTTGTTGGTGGTGTGTAAGAATTTAATGTAATTATTTCCTTAGTAAAAATTAGAAATAAATTACTGTGATAAAAATATATATATTTATCTTTGATGGAAATATTTATAACTGAACATATATTTTGGTTAACCTAATGTAAAAAATTTAATCATAATTAAACAAAGATAATTTAATTTTATGAATTTACATTAAATAAAACAATACAATGGCCATGATTAAAAAAATTGTAAAAATCTCAAAAATTAAAATATTGGATGATTATGGAAGAAATAGGTTCATAAAATAAAATTATTTCAAGTGTTAGGATAATTGTCTAGAACTTATCATATTATTTTAAACCTAAATAGCATGATTTACCCATTGTGTGGTGGCAATTATTTACTATCATTGTTATTCATAATGACCAAAAAATAAAAGGTGAATATTTAAAAAATTCATATCTAATTATTTCAAATATTAAAACCATTTCTGAAGATTCAATTTCTATAATTATTTCAAAATTAATATGAAAAATGCAACAAAGAAAACATTTTTCCTATAAAAAATGCCTCTTATGTATAAAAATGTGTTCTATGGAATTCAATCATAAAATTTATTCTAATGAAATTAATTACACTATTAAAAATATTATAGAACTTATTTAACCAGTTATTCATTTAAAAAAAGTTAACTTTTCAAATTTATGAAAACAATAGAGTTGAAAAAATCATTATATTTTTCAATTCACTGGACAATCAATATTTCTAAAAAAATTGAAAAATTATCCCCAAGATAATTTTGATATGCAGATTTAAAAAAGTAAATTATTTTAATAAAATAATTCTTATATAATTTCTGGAAATTAAATATATTATTTTCCCACAAAAGTAAATATTTTTTCGAAGAAAAAATATTTATGAAACATAAAACAACTTTACTAAAATTCGTGTACTTATATTCTATAAATCAGTCAATGACTTTATACTGAGTTGGTAATTTATATATATTTCATAATTTTGTTAATATTATTTATTCCCAAAAATTAAATGGATATATTATAATATTTTTTGGTGTTTTTAGGATTAGTTTTTCTAGAAATATACATTATTGCACAATGAGTTCTTTTAAAATCTCAGGTTGTTAAAAATATTGTATTGGAAGATATTTTTGAGGAAGTGAGTGTTAGAGTACTCTTTTTTTCAATATATCCCATGCGATTTTTGTTTTTATGAAATCAAATACCCTTCATATATTACTAAAAAAATTTAAGTTTGTTTATAAGGATACATCTTTAATTAATCCTATTTTACTATTTATCTACAATTACATATGTCTTTTCTAAAATTTATTAAGTGTGGAAAATCGTTTGTGTGAGGAAAATTTCTACATAAATATTTGGATACATCGATAAATCCACTATGTCAGTCATCTACATGAATGAAATTACTTTGATAATCGACTATAAAATGAAATCAGCAACATGAAAATCAACCATGTTGATGAATCACCTATGTGAGAAAATGGATATGTCAATCAAATGAATATGTAAATCAACTATGTAGAGTAATCAACTACATTAATTGTATACATAGATATTTTTGGATAAATGGTTTAAAATGGATACACAATTCAATTAACTACATCAAATTTGTATATGTGATCAAGAAATTTGTGTGAATAATTCATCTATGTGAAAAACTCTTACATAATTTAGTAATGTGAATAATTATTCATTGTTAACATCAGCTATATAGAACATTTTGGCTTCATGAATTCATATTTATAGACTTCATCTACAAGGTTATCAAGAGACATCTATGTGGTTCTATGAAATTATCATTTATTATCGTTTTTGAACTTTTATTAGAATTTAATGTAGTTGTATATACATTAAATATTAGATTACTGATGTTAATTAAAATATATTATAAAAAAGTTTTAAATACAAAGATAAGAAACTACAAAATATATTTTAACACTAAGTGTTTTTGCTGAGGTATTTTTTGTGAAAAATACTTGTGGAAATAAATTCCAAGATTGTATTTTATGGATATAATGCCATTAAATAGAAAATATTGGTTTTAATATAATATTTCAAAAAAAAGAGAAGATTAATTAAGACAATAATCACAATAATATAATATCTCTCACTGTAAACTCTTACTCTTGATGTAATTTGTGTGTGAATCTATTTTATGTGAAAAAAGAAAAAGATTCAAGAATTTATAGGTATGATTCAATGATATGTCTTGATGAAATCTAGAACAATATACTCATGATTCGTTTAATTATTATTCTCTCTCTTGGAGACTTTTCCTTCTCTCTGTTGTATCTTGTAATAGTGATCCACATCTATAATATTTCATATTCTATCATACTATTTGATGTTTAAAGGTAATCGGTAATATAACCTTAAATGATGGTGTTTGTAAAACAAATCTAGGAGACCTATAAATTAACCTAGTATTATACCAAGTATAAAATTCTTTTACATAGTTGTTTAGTATTTAGGTAAATGAATGGAAGTCTCTTGTAATAGAACATGTTTAGTTAAAATTACCAAGACCATGGAGTTGAGTGTTGGTGGGGTGAACTAGAGGATTTCTATCCCTCAAACCACTATAATTTTCTTGTCTGATCCTTTATATTATTATTTCCACTACTTATGATAATAAAATATTAGAATATTTCAAACCATAAATAAGTTGGTTTTAAAATCCAATAAAATTTCATGAACTAAATTCACCCCCCTCTTGAGTCTTAGTGAAGCTAGTCTCCCACCAACAATTAGTTTCTGAGGATATTAATTTTGAATTATAATACATAAAAGGATGAAGTGTTAAGATCATATTGCAAATGGATATTTTTTTATAAAAGATATGGTATGTAAATGGTAAGAGATCCTTACTTCAATAACTAAAACTATGGATTCTAGAATGAATGAATGATAAAATATTTGAATAAAATTTTCCTGATGAATTATCTAAAATACATGAAGACTTATGAAATTCCATTGATTGAAATTGAAAGATTGGATTCTCAAACTAATGCAATCCATGATTTAAACTCGAAATCCTTTAATTATATCATATAAGGACTACATCATGATTAATTCTACTAAGTTTCATAGTGTGGAACAACTTACGATATTTGGACTACTATATCGGTTTTATATGAAGGAAGTAAAAACATACAAGTTCTAAAACACAATACTATGAATCCTATGTTTGATACATTCAGAATATAAAAATCATCACCCATCTGAATAGAATACATAGGTTGTAAATAGTGTTTTTACTTTAGGAACACCCATTTGTAAAATAGAACATTCTCTAAAAATCTTTAAAATTTTACCACCCAAATGTAGTGAATTATCGACCTCCTTTAGAAATATACAACTATAAAAGATATAAAAATAAAAGATCATATTTTTACACTTATGATGTATGAAGATGAAGTTGAATCTGATTAAATTGGGAACCAGATTATTAAAATAGAATATTCTTTGTCAAATATTTAAACATCCAAATATGAAAAAGGGAGAAGAATATACAAATTTTTGAATCATCTTGAGAAGAAGATACCTTAAGAAATTATGGATTAAATGATGAATTTTCACAGTTTTTTATAATGTATAATAAGGAATTTAAAAAATTAAATGATTTAGAAAACCCATAAATATGCATAAGAATGTTAATAGAAAATATAAAGAATTAATATTATATAACTTTTATAATGTCTTATTTATAAATCCTGGCTTCCCTCAACTATAAGAAAATGATAATTCTTAGAAAAAGTATTTCAAGAAGTATGACTATAAGAACAAAGCCAAGAAATCCATGAAAGAATCATGGAGTTATTTTAAAGAATCTTGTAGTGATTCCATATCAGATTCTAATCTTCAATTGTCTATTCAAAAGGATAATATGTTATTTGTCGCATATTCAAGTGAGGCATATTAATTTTAATAATATGTGCATGAATCTTATATAGATAACAAAAAATCCACTTATGAATAATTAAATGAATATAAAAACAATTATTAAGGGAAAAAATCATAAAAAACCTAAAATATAATTATAAGGTTTTTTTAATTAAGTGGATGACTTAAATAAGAAAATTATATTTCTGAAAAACATGCTAGAAAATTTGTTGTTTTGTATGATAAACATGATAAAAAATTAAAATCATGAAAAAACATTTAAAGACGTTAATTTTGACTCCCATGTGTTCAAAAAAGGTTAATATTAACTAAATAAAATACTTGGAAAAAATAAGTCTAGAAAAATAAATTTGTAATAGGAATCCCAGCTAAAAAGAAGCATTTTTATAATTACTTTTACAGAGCTCAATGAATCAAAACCTCTCTAAATAAATTTATTTTCACTTTTGAGAGTCAGAGCACTATTATAATAGTTTCAGCTTAGTAAATCCAAAATTTTGATGAAATAGACATGATTTTTTTAAAATTATTTCAAAATCCAATGTAAGTATTTATTGAAATAACAAATAGATTGGGGTTCTAAATTCATTAGTTTCTAAAAATATCAAACCCTAGGGAATATGGGTACCAAACCAATTTATTATATGGTATGTATTTATAGGGAAAAAGATTGAATATAATCAAAGAGAAATGGTATATGGATAATGAATTATCAAGGCATACGTGTGGATAATTATTTAATTTCTACTATTTATCAAAGATTAATGGAGGTTATTTCACATTTGGTGATAATTCTAATGGAATGATTATGAGAGTTGGATGAGTTGGTATTCCAAGATCAGTATTAATCAACAATGTTTTATGTGTTAGGATTGATGAATAATATAAATATTATTTCTTAACTTTGTGATAAAGGCTATTTTTTTAATTTTTCAAATATTGAATGTTTTAATAAAATTTCTAAATTTAATGAGCCTAGAGTGGGTAATGACTATTATAAATATATTAATTATTTGAGAATAAAAAATTAAACTATTTAAATTATGAAAATATGAATATTGGATTTAGAATATAGGTCTAGGACATTGTAATGTCTATTATTTGAAAAAATAATATAAAACTAATTTAGTTTTCGATTTATCTAAACTTAAATTATTTAAAGAGAAACCATGTGATGTGAAACAAATGGGAAAGAAACAAAAGTCATATTTTATACCAATTAAATTGGTTCTTACATCTAGGTATCTATTAATTACCCACATTGATCTGTTTGGGTATTGTAGAAAATAAATCCTAAGAGGATTTTTTTTGTTTATGTCTGAGTTGATATTTAGATTAAATATGATTTTCTGAGTTTTAATAGTGAATCCTATTATATATTCCTTTCCAGTACACCTCAAAAGAATTGTGTGGCTGAATGGAGAAATAAAACCATGTCAGAAATATATAAGACTACGTTATGTTAATATAACCTAACAACTCAATTTAGGGATGAAGCTATAAATGAATTATTCTATCTCATAAACATAGTTCTATTTAGTCTTATTTTAAAGAAATCACACTATAAAATATAGAATAATAGACATCCAAATGATAGATACATAACTATTTTCTTATAAAAATATTTCATTTTGAACACCATGGATGATATTGGTAAATTTTATCCAAAATTCGATGAATGAATATTTCTTCAATATTCTACAACTTCCAAGGTATATAATGTTTTTATAAAAGGTAAAATATTTTTGAATAATCAACTCTTGTAAAATTATATTTATGTGATCATTTTATTCTCAAAATGGTTCATGTTAATGAGAAAAAAAAATATTTTCCATACACAAGACATGAAACCCATTGTTAACATAACAATGATGATTAAGAACATTATTTTTATGAACCTAATACTTAAAGGATTGATACTAACGAACCAATATGTGTTCCAGCTAGACAAAAAAAATATTAAGAAACCATCCCATAGAAACAATAATATGAGGTTTATGTTATTGGATTTAGAGAAGATTAAATACAAAAAAACATGTAAAATATTATTCCATTCTATCTCAATTAGATCATGAAACTACAGAACATGCCTTAAATGAAATGATTTCGGTTTTAGTAATACAAGAATTGTTAAACTAGTTCAAGAGTGACATGGTATGAGAATTATTTTATAGACCCTATGACTATGCTTTTATAGGAACAATGGGTTTTTAGGAATAAAAAACATAATAATTTTGTGATCATTGGGAATATGTATAAAACAAAAGAAAATGTATATAATCATAAGGTAGGTATAGATTATAAATAGATAATTTCACCCATATCTGTACTACAATCAATTAATATTCTCTTATATTATGAATTATATATGAATTTTAAAATACCTTATATTGATGTAAAGTATAAATATTTAAATTGTTTTATTATTAGGTAATTTTATATTAAAAAACCTCTTACTTCTAAAAAATCTCCTTTTCAGAATTCAATTTAAAAAAAACTATATGCCTTTAAATAAGAATCTAGATCATGGAATGAATTTTTACATTTATTTATTTTATTAAATTGATTTTGAATATTAGATAAATAACCTACTATTTTCAATAGAAAATCATTTTGAGATATTTTTTCAGTTTCGATATATCTTAATGATTTTATTTTTTGTCTTTAAAAATATAAATCTATGTAATAAATTTTTTAAAACCAATGAAAAAATAATTTGAAATGATCATGATGGGTATGTTAAAATACTTTTTTAGTTTTTAGATTTATAAAAAAGGATTTAGGAACATGTTAAATCTAATTAAACATATTATTTACATTATTAATAAATGTTTGACTGAAAAGGTAAAATGCATGAAACTCCTATGAGTTATAATGAGAATATTTATATGTATAAGGCTAGGAAACTAGTTGAAAATGATGTATAATTAGGAATAATTTGGAGTCTACTATATCTGAAATGTAGTTGTATAGAAATTATTTTTGTATTATTCTTATGTTCTACATTCAATGATAATCCCAAGGAATCACATTTGAATGTATCTAAAATAATTTTAGGGTATTTTAAAGGATGAATTTTTTCCTTACATTTTCTAAAAACTTATGATTTTATTTTTTTCTTCTCTTTGGATGCCATCATTTGTGGTTGTATATAAGATATGAAGAGTACCTTATAAAGATACCATTTTCTAGTGAAATCCCAAGTATCTTTGTCTAGTAAGAAACAACACTCAGTTTCACTATATACTACTAAATAAGAATATATTAATGTGGCTAGTTATTGTGCCCCGGTGTTGTGGATGAAACACAACATAATGGATTTAATATTTAATTATTATCAATAATAAATTTTTTGTCTTAAGAATAATTCTATCAACCTTAAAATTAATTTGATAAACCATTCTAGATAAAATCATATAGATTAAATTCATTTTATCTTAAGTGATCATGTTCAAAAAGGTGGTATCTCTCATGAGTTTACCTCTATTAAAAATAAATTGGTACATATCTTCTCTAGTAACCTTGGATATGGATGTTTCGATTTTATTAGAATATAATTTAGGTTATTGGAATTTAAATGAGTTTATTTTATTTTATTTCATTTTTTAATTATTATTAATGTATTTATATTTTAATTTATTATAGAAATTAAATGACTTTATTTTATTTAAGTTTATTCACAAAAAATATTACCCATATATGGTAAATTAATCATTATTCATTTAGAAAATAAATTTTATTTTTATGTTTTATTTTATTTTATGTTAGAATCAACCATAAATCTTGAATTAGTTTTATATCCCTCTTAAAAAATAAATATTTGACATGAAAATTAAATCCACCCTTGGATTCTTTTTCATAATCTTCACTCAACCACCAAATAACCATTCTAGGATGGGGTAGTCAATGTGAGGAGATAATGGTAGTTTTAATTCTTCCATGAGTGTGACAGGAAGTAGTGCATTGAATGGAGTGTCAGCTCAGAAAACAATAGATAATTATTAACTAATAGGAACAAAAATATTTCTAAAGAACATAATTCGATTCCACGAATATGAGTTTATCTTGGATGAGAATAAATCAAGGTTCTTTTTTAGGAGTAATTAAATGAGTTTATGAAATATGTTGAGTTTTAGTTCGGTAAATCAGAGGATTTGGTTTTGTAAAAAATTTATGAAATGTCTTGATTTTGTAATCTTTGAAATGGAAGAATTATTTTACTTTTTTCATTAGGGAGATTTCAAAATTACCTATACATAAGTTGGTATATGTAAAGGGGGACAAATAATGTATTCATGTTTCTTTTTGGAACATTTTATTTCAATAAAAATTCTATTAAATATATGGAATCTTAATATTAATTATTTTGTAATTCTATTTAGACTAGGATTTCCCATAGAGATGGTGAGATAGAGAGAGTTTTGTTTCAGGACATGAACATATTACATGTCTTGATCAACAAATTGATGTTTAATATTCCTTGATATATGATGTAGTTTATGCCTCTATACTTCCATGGGAATGGAAAGTTAAACTATTACCCAAATGGATGGATTTTCTCCCATGTTTTAATGAATATGGAAGATAATCTCAATGATGGAGAAGTAGTGAAGTATAAATAAAGCAATACATTATTTGTTATTTTTCAGAAAATATTTGGTTACACCTATGATAGAGAATAAAATTACATAAATCTTGTTGGAATGGAATGTATAGAAACTATATCATCCACTCATGAGGATCCAAATACTCCTTCACCACCTAAGGATACATCACCGGTTGATAGGGTGCCTGTTAGGGAGGTAGATGAGTTAGTTTCTATAATTACAGAGACACTAATGTGCCATCAATCCATCCTATTATGTAAGAAGAAGTTGACATACAAGAGGAAAAATTATTTAGATCTTCTAAATTATTTCAGCGTATTGAGAAATCTACTTATAAATTTGATGTTGTTCAAATGGTGAGGCCAGTTGAAAATATTCCAACTGTGATAGGTGTTGATGAAAGTGTATAAGTATAGGTTTAGACACAAATAAATGATCTAATCTATCTTATATCACCTAATATAAGATACGGATTAAGAGATTTGAAATTAGAATAATCTAGTGTTTTATCCCATACTTCATAGGTTATTCCATCACCATATCATGTTCATGACTATGCCCATCAGCATAAAAACGTTTTAAAAGTTATAATGTATAAAATAATATGTCAAGCATTCATTCACATATGATGGTATTGTTTCATAATCTTGAGGGTTATTATGTTCAGTAGAATAAGGAGCTAAAGGATTATAAGGTTGTGATCATGAAGCTCAATTAGTATTCAATTTCTAGAGAAGATTTTGAAATCCCAAATAGAATTGATCAAAAATATTTAACAATTTTGGCTTGTGAAACCAATTTCTTCTATGGTGAATGAAAAAGAATTTAAATATTTTAGAGAACCTGTGAATGGGATAGAAAATATATGTGCTAAAAGGTTAGAGATGGGTGATATTGGTGTTATTATTGTATCTCAAAGATACATGATTCAAAATCATCTAATGGATCAATCAAGTATATCATAAGAAGCTTTTAAGGAGATTCAATCTTTCAAGACATAAATTAAATATAGTTTTTTAAATTTTACGTGTATAGTTGTGCTCTATTTTGAATTACTAATCATTTTCCAACCACCCATCCCATCTACCATAACACATTCTATGGCTCCAAGTCTCAAGGGTCATATTTATAAGGTGTTTTCTAATTTGACAGTAATAGATTATCATATACAATTATTTCAATGTGACATTTTCACACATATTCTTATGAAATAATTCTATAAGGATGTATCATTTATGTTTCAAGAGACCAAATAATTTATTTTAAGGCTAGATGTTGGAACTAATGGGTATATAAATATCATGGTTGGATGTCATGAAGAATTCATTAGTGTTGAGTTGGAATAGATATGGGGTATAACATAGAATTTTAGTGGTTTGAGTTACAATTAAATTGGTATAAAGAAAAGAATTCATAATTTCTTTAAAATATACATACAATAAAATAGAAAGAAGTATAAGGACTATATGTAGATTCTCTAGAATAGGATTCTATTTCCTTAGAGTTTTAGTAGACTCCAGCTGCTCTGTCTACTCCTATAGGAAGAGAGATTATCTATATAGACCACTCAGACCCATTCCAAAATGAAACAAAATAATATGACTCCAATTTCACCCATTCCAACTGTTGTTATTTGTAGTCCCTAAAATCATTAAGAACCTTCCAATGATTCTTAAGAGGTTGCTCAACTGATCATTCGTACTATTTAGAAAATAATCTGAAACTTTTAGGGTGAATACTGATTATATTACAATAATTAGTAGGATAAATACAAGACACTATATATTCAAATCCTTCAGTTTCTTATTATATTCCAAAACTAGCTACTTACTTGGATGAATCCTATTAGAGTCTATCTTTTATCAATTTTTAAGCAATAAAATGGAATATAATTAATGATATTTCATTAATTTATTATATTTATAGGCAAGATTTCTCTACCATCTTGGATTTCTTCAAATCAGATATGATCAAGATAATTGATCTATATGAATATTATTTATTTTATATTAGTGAAATAATAACTCTCCAAAAATAACATAAATATAGTTTAATATTCTATGAAAATAGTTGTTCTTGTGTTTGATCTAACCCACATTTATTTTCAACAACAATGCAAAGTTGACATTGCTCTTACTACTAATCAATCTTGAAAAGAAGCTGCATAATTAGAATCTACAGATAAAATAGATGTTTTCCTGGATGGTATATATGATTTTAGTATTCATTATACTTATTTTGAGAAAATGTTAAGTACCCCTAGTTAGAGACCATGAGACAAATCAGGTTTTGTGACAATGACATGTTCTTCTATGAACAATGGTAGGGAAGTTCAATCTCTAGTGGTTGACCATTCAACTCCCTCCTCTACCAATCCTACCTTTAAAAATCCTTCTATGAATTTTATTGTATATTTTGAGACAATCCATAATCTAGAGGCTTATTACTTTGACCTAAATTTGAACTATTTATGCATATGTATCTTTATTGTTCTTTACTAATGTTGATCATTAATATAGTTTCTCTTTATATATTTAATGTGTTTGTCATAGATTGTTTTCCATTAATGTGTTTTATTGATATTGTTTTCATTTAATATAATTTTTCTTTATAAATTATTAACATTATCTGATTTTTTTTAATTCCAATATTTCTAGAATTTTTATTCAGTATCAGTGTTGTATGTAACCATTTCATCTCTTTATATTTGAAATAAAAAGTGTTTTCCTCTCCTTACCCATCCCTTTAGTGACACAAATGGGGGATAAGTTTAATCAACAAGGAGTAGTACCCTAGTATGGATAAGTCCTTTGAAGTAAATGAGAAGAAGTTTACTTAAGGGTGGATAAGAAAGAATAAAATATACAAATAAAAATAAATAAATATATTAGATATCATTTTCAAAAAATTCATTAAATTCATTACTATTTCATGTTTATTGATAAAAAAGTTATTTGATCATAAAAAAGGGGGAGATTGTTGAACTACTAATTTTGTTCCAATATATCTGATGTAATTTATGTTTTATTAATTTCAGATACCCTTTATATTTTACTAATTATTTTATATGTTTATTTATTAGGATTCTCCTTAATTTAAATATATTATGTTTTTTATTTTCAATTATGGAAATTTTTGTTTAAATTTTACAATATATGACAAATTGGCTACCTGAGGTAAACATCTATGTGAAAATTTGGTTATGTAGATCAATCAGATACATAAAATAATTACATACCTGAATCATCTATGTCATGAAATTTCTTAGATGAAAATCACCAACATCGATGAATTGGCTACATGAGAAAACTAATACATTGATCGAACCACAACATAAATTTCCTATATAGAGTAATTGTGTACATAAACTAGATACTTGGTGATTTCATTAATATGATTCCAAATTGAGATATTATTCCTTTAGATATGTCAAATATGGATATGTGGGGAAGAAAGCAACATGAATTCTTCAATTGAGTGAAGAACGCCTACATAATTCATCCATGTGAATAAACTAAATACATGGATCAATTAGACTATGTCAATTTAAATATATAGAATTCAGATATATAGTGATCCATATTTGGCTATGTGGTTTTTTAAAATTATCCTTTGTAATCATTTATTCACTTTTAATGGAATTTATTTGTGATGTCTCAAACCAGATTCACTCATAAGAAACCAGAATCGGTTAGCCATACAACCTCAAGTGAACATCCCCATATGAAAGAGGATTCCAATTTGATGTGATATTCTATGATGGTATGGTGGGGATATTATACCCATTGTAATATAGTTCAACATATTTGTAAACAATAAAGAATCAGTGGAAATAATATAATGAAAAAGCGAAAGAATATATAAATATGGAAGCACAAGTAAATAATTCTAATAATAATTGAGTAAAATCCATAAGAAGTGTCATATAAAATGATTTCATGTCTATAAAAAAAGTTTTAGGGGAAAAAGGTATCATACATACAATAATACATGATATAAAAAATAAAGTATGAGAAATAGATAAAATCCAGTAGTATTAGGGGAACCAAATCATTTCTATGCTTCTATACTCCATCTTAGTATAGAAATCATGTTCCCATAGTTGGGATCTTCCATTTTTACCTACCTTTATCCTTGAAGTCTTTTATAGTACCCAAAAATAGCCTGAGTAGCGCATGACTAAAATTCAATAGTCCATAGCCAACTATGTCTAATATAATGATGTATGTGTATATAAAATGAAGCATTGTGAAGGTAATAATAATAACACATTTAGTAAAAAAATGAAACTGCATCATCCTAGGTTCCTCATGAGATACATGTCTGATCCTACATACTACGGCCAAATCCAAAATTTCTCTAAGCATTTAACATTTTTTAAATAAAGTCATAACTGAAGCGTGTAACCTATTAATCAATGTAAAATAAAAATCACATAAGGGTTCTTCGCGTCACATGGAATTTAAAACTATGCATTTGAGTATCAAACAAATTGGGGTTTTACCCTTTTCATATCAACCTAAAGGGTTATACCTATGATGTAATAGCACCAAACCCACACACCTAGTTCCAATGCTAGAAATATAAAATTTTAATTTTTTGGATTTGTTCTGATAAATTTTTCCAAATTTAAACTCTTGAACATATAAAATCAAATTAAAATTAGGATCATTTAAAAACCAAAGTAACATTTAGGTTTTGTTAGTTTTATAATATTTGGAAAAACTCTGACATAAGAACTTGGATACATAAAAAACTAGTTCATAAATATAATACATCATTTCCAACCATTTTCTTCAAAACTATCACCCTTCATGGAAAAACCATACATAATCCCTTTCTTCATAATATGGGGAAAATAAAAAATTTAAAGGGTGATCTCTGAAGCTCTGTATGATTAATAAAGGGAGATATCAATGATCATATAATAGAAATATAGGGATATGAGAACATGATATATATAGAATGATTATTGTATAATAATATTATGGAAACATAAAAATGTAGAAGCAGTATATAACATGATATAATCATAATTCAAGTCTAAATACAAAGAAAACATCACATGTTGGACAAATTCCCCTAATTGATTAGGTTTACTCACTAATCCCATACATAACGTCTCATGAGATAAAAATATTACCCAATGCCTTGGATGACTATTGATTCACACCCATCATAAAATGTTCATGATTATGTGTGAAATAAAAAGAAATCAATCAAAATGTACAATCATAATAATTACCCATGGAATGAAATAGGTTTCATATTATTTCCTCATATCATAATCAATGGAAAAATAAAACATATTCAAAAGAGAAGAAGAATTTAAATATTACAAATGCTCAAATATGAGTACATAATCATAGGACCCAAAATAAGTTGTTCATTTGGATAAAAATTTTAATTGATAATTACATAAATGGAGTAAGGGATATAAAAGATCTCAACAATAAGGTTTGATTTTAAATAAAGAATTGAGAAATTGCATTATGACACATATTACTTCATTAAAGGAACATAAGATGATATATGTATATGAGTAAGATAATTATAAATGTAATTTAGAAATAATACATAAGATAAATTCTTTTCATTGATATATTGAAATATCATAAAAATAATATTAAAAATATTTTTGAGGGAGATACCCTTCCTATTTTGGAATCAATTCATTAAAAATATAAAAATTCCAAAAAATATAATTGAAATTTGATTCATTGAAAATAAATTTTTACAATTTTAATTTGGTCATAAAATCATTTAATGATAATGATAGTGGTAAATTACAATCATTCCGTGAAAGTTAAAAACAACGAATTCTTTCACATTTCTAGTAAAAAGTTAACAATACCTCATTCATAAAATGAAAAGAATATTAGTTTAATTTTTTAAAATAAGAAAAAAGGGTAAAACTGACCTTAAATAATCAGAGGATGATACAAAAAACAATCTTGAATTTTTTTGAAAATATGGACATGAAAGAGAATGTAATTTTCACCAAATAGAGAAATAATGTAAATTTTACTTAAAAATATTATTTGGGAATCATGAGGACTAAAGGAGGATTAAATGAATGTAAAACATGTATTTTTTAAAAAAACTAGAGGAAAATAAAATTAAAGTGATATATCATGAATGGATCAGATAATTTCATTAAATGAAAATTCGAGCATAAATAATCCTGATTATAATGAGATTAAAACAGAAATCCATTACCACTTTGGTAACTTTTGAATCATTAACCTTATGAAAGAATGATTTGAAATGAAAATTTAAATATCAAGAGTATAAATAATGTCAAGATATTATTTGTCAATTTGATATACATACATCTCATATTAGAATATATTTTCATACCAAAACTTATGTCTCAAGTAAAATAATTTGGGACAATTAACCCTTACCACTGGTAATATTTGAATTCAAAAAAATCACGAAATGGATAGTCTTACAAGGATTCTTAAATCCAAATAGTTTTTAGTAAAATAATTATAAAATTTCTTCTTGGATATTATAAACACCAAATAAAAGTAACAAGTGGGTAATATTGAATATTTCTCACAGAAAATAAATTTGAGATGAGAAAACCCTTACTTTGATTCCATAATTTTCTTGAATTTATTTTAACTCATGTATATTAAGATTATATAATTTACTTAAATTCGTAATAAAATTTTATTGATTTAATTAATTATCCTTATACTATATTTTTCATTTATTTTATTGGAATATTTTATAACCTAATCAATTAAGTATATGTCAGGTGTTTTGTAGATGTGCCACTTAAAATTTTCAAATATCTTAGGTCTGTTAACCATGGTAAAAGGGTTAATGATTCCAATATATAAAAAATAATAACAATGAAATAATTATTTTTTATAGATCAAATATAATTTTAAAACTAGTAATAAAATATAATTGTGAAAAATTAATTACACTACAATCATGGAGACAGTAGGTTGTACGTCTGCATGAGTACTGTTTCCATTTTTCATAAACCATAAGACAAAGAAGATATAGATTATTTTATCTTTAAAAAAGGATAATTATATCATAAATAATCTTTTTTTTATTAAAATTTACTTATATATATTTCATCAATGTTATGCAGTGATGAAAAACTAATCAAATTACTTTGTGGAGGTGTTTTTCCACACGTACGCACAAACAACGTTATCAACTTTAAATGATTGGAAAGTTAAGAAAATATATGATATGTTAATTTCATAGAATTAATATTTTCATTAGTTTCATATATATATATACATATATATATATATAAATTCCATCATTATAATCATTCATGAGAGGTGACGATGGAAAAATAATTAAATCAGTTCGTGAGGCGGTAGTCCACCACACATAATAATGATGGATTGGTTTATCATTTGATGGAAGAGGTGGTGGTGTAGGTTATGAAATTAATAAAATAACATATCAAAAAATTAGATATAATGATTTTATTAAATTATAATCATTGAATAATATTTAAGGAGTTTTAAGAAGAAAAAAAATAATTATTCTTGGATACTAACGATACCACTTTTTTGAAAAACTGTTTAGGTTTACACCAAAATCAATCTTAGGTGAGTTTTATAATTAATCCAAGGACTATAGTAAATGGGAAGGGAATTATGAAATGGATTTGGGTAGGGATTAACTGATCCAAAAAAAATTATGTGTCAAGAAAATATGATAGATTGTTCCCTATTATAATTGAGGGGTGGGTTACATTAGGAATTTCATAAAATATTAAATTAATATAAATTAATTTTCATGTAAAAATGCTCCAAACTGATATAATTAAAATATCGTGTGATAATAGGTCGAAATACTTTAATAAAATAAATTTTGGACAGGTTTATACTTTCTTGTTTCCAAAATCAATTTTTTGAAACTCGTGTTAATCCTTTTTTGTAAATAACTTAATAATAATATTTTTAATATTTCAGGGTCAAGATAGTTAGTATTATAACATCTCAATATTTTAAAATGAAATATATACAATATTGTGCTTAAATGAAAAACAAAATTCTATTATGTGACCATTCTAGCATAGCCTTTAAATAAACAGGTATGAATTAAAATAATTTATTTATGAAATAAATATAATGTTTCAACTCAATATGATTTTATTGGGATTTTATTGGAAAATAATACCATAACTTTTTTAGAGGCATTTTAATTTTTCGAAATCTATTTTCTTAAAAAATGATTTTTAATTCTTTTTATGTTGAAATAATATAATATATTTGTAGAGATTTTTAAAAATATATTATTTAAAAATAAATTTAGATTTGAAATAAAAATATAAAAATTATCCTGTGGTGAATTTTTTTGAACTATTAGAAAATGTTTAATTTACGGTGAATAGAAAGAAATATAGTCTTTTTGTAAAATACTTCATTTTTTTATGATTTCATGAAGAACTAATTAAGATATAAAATATGAAAAATTTATTAAATAACTATATTATGATTTAATAAGAGTAATATTTTATAGAAATAATTATGAACATTTATGTTTTAATTTATTTCATGATAAGTATAAAACATATTGTCAGCATCGATGCAGTGCCTTTACAACATTGATATTGTCAAATTTGGTTCCTTATAAATAAAAATTGAGTGATAAAAATTATTTTCATGGTTTCTATTAATTATAATGTATTATTGACGTTTTTATCTATTAAATTAAAATTTTAGAGTCATATAAAATAATTCTATCCAAATGTATGTGCAACGCTTCTGCACAGCAAGAAAATAAAAAATAAAAACTTTACGAAGCAGTCATGATATGTATATGAGTAAATATACACAATAAATCGTTATAATGTTTTATTTTTAGCATAAATTATTTATTGTTTTTGATATTATTTTATTTATAATTTTTATATAAGAAATAATTAACATTATTTCTTATGAAATGTTGATGCAGTGCTTGTGCAAACAGAAGAAAAAAATAAATAAAATGTTTCAAATAAATTTTTAAGATTAATTAATTAAACTAGAATCTATATACATTTACTTGTATGTGTATGTTTTGGAAAATATCTTTTTTTATTCTATATGGGTAGATTTTGGGCCCACATGAATCATTTTAAGGCCTTCAAAATATTTTTTTTTCAAACGGAAGTCAAGTTATCAAATTATAGTTTTTTATTCGTATAATATTTTAATATGTGGTTTTCCTATAGAGTTTTTTCAGAAATAATAATTTTATTAAAACATAATAAATTTATATTCTTCCTGAAATTTTATTTTTTATTATTACGCAATACATAAATACCTTAATATCTTGAAAATTTATGATGCAATAATTATTAAATTATTGAAGAAATTAAATTAATGATATTAAAAATAATAAAATAAATACTATTTGATATTTTAAAACTAATTCATGAATTTCATTGATTTTTTGATGTGTATTTGATATAATAATAAATTTTACTTGAAAATTAAGTTTTTTTACGTGTTTAATGTTGTAATTACGAATAGTGTATACTTTGAAAAAAAATTATTATTCATGATTAAAATATTTTATTAAATTATTAAAAAATAAAAAAAATCACAACAACTGCTAAAATTATAGTATTCTTTATATAATGTGATATACTATAATTTTTAGGCCTTTTTATATTCTTTAACCCCACATTACACTAATAATATTTTAATATGTTATGTAATTCCTAATTTTTCCCTCACCCCAATTATAAAAGGAAACTCTTTCATAAGTATTCATCTTGATCCTTCTTGCATTATATTATTCTTTCGTATTACCTTACCCTCATCCCTTCTCACAATCTGTTGCTTATTGTATCACAAAAATCCCACTCCCAAGAACCTTAAGAAGGATCTCAAGGAGAAATTTTCAAGAGTCAAATTACTTCTTTTTCTCTTCTAAATTCAATGTCACTTCTATCTTATATTCACCTCTTATCCAATATTTAATGATAACTCCAGTACCATATGTATAATATATTTTTGTTTTTTCTAGTATATTAATCTCAAAATCGCTCATTTTTCACCTTCTATTATTAAGTTACGAAATCGTCCTTCATGGTGTGTCAATTCACCAGCTTTATAGACGATGAGTTTTCATAGCCTCTTAGCTAAAAATATAGAAAGTTTAGATTATAAAATATTTTTTTAAATTTACTTAAAAATATATATTCTCTCACCTATATAGTATTATTTCATCTGAAAATTATGTCCATAATAAATAGACTTTGGAAACCATGAAAAGAACTCACTAGAAATAATAGAAATAACATACATATTATTAATATATAGTTCCAAAATGTTATAATAAGATCATGTAAGGTACTATAAACATGATTATAGTTCATTAATAAATTAATAAACTCTTCAAACTATTTAATAGTAGTTTCAAATGCTTTTTAAGGAAGCCAAACTGGATGTAAGAGATACCTTAACGAAAACATTATTTTAAATGTTTTAATGATTTATTATTTTAAATATTTCTATTTTATGTCCATGTTTTCAAAATGGTTTTATGAATATATATATATCTGTTTATTAATTTTTTTATTTCTCTATTTTTTATTTAAAAAGTGATATTTTTACATTTCTTATGTAAGGGAATTTTCATTTAAAATCAATTCAAATGTCTCTTTTATGAAATTCAAATATTTTTTTATATATTTAATGACATGTTTCTTCGGATTTCCTGAAAAAATATTACTATAATTTTTAAATTATATATTTTAATATTTAATTTTTTAATTATATGATTTCATTAATATTTAATTTTTTTATATTTTAAAAATTAATTTTATGTGAAAATAGTATTTTGAGTCTCATTGTGTTTTTCTCATAGTGCTAAATGAGTTATTAAATGTTTTATTAATGATATAATTCTGAGAAATTATTTATTTTTGTATGATCCCATTTTATCATAATATATGATGTGTTAGCCTCCATTATATCTCATGATATAATGGTTTGATCCCCATTATAGCTAAACATATGACGGGTGAGTCTAATTGTAAGTCTCCAATGAATTATAGATTCTCGAGATGGAAGTTGGCTGAATAATTATTCCATTTGTAAGGGTGAATATAAGAGTGATAAGGTAAATATGTCTTAGTGAAACTGCATGATGTTTCTATAATGACAATAAATTTTTATGAAAAATGTTTTATTATTTATTATTTTTTCAATGGACTAATAATTTCATTCTTTATATTCATTACTATGATTTTGTGTTCATACTTTTCTTTAAAATGTTTTTCATAGGACTCCTTGGAAGTTAAATAGAATGTTAAGGTGTTAGAGTAGATTAATTACATTAGTTATTTTGTAATTATTTTTTCAAACCCCTATTTAATGTAAGGCTTTTCTTATCCTCACAAATAAAGACCAAAAAAGGTCCCTGATTATATAATATATTGGTCATTTTTAATAAATCTTTTATAAAACAAATACAAAACATGTTTTTTGTACTGAATCTGAATGTGTGGTTTCCAGAAAACACATTTGGTTTTATAGTAATGATCATTACATCTTCTGAGTTTAGATTTTTTTATTGTTTTAAAAACAAATTTGTGATAGAATTTACTTTTGAACATCTAGTTAATTATGTACAAATAAGAAAAAGATTATTTTAAATTATAATAGTTTAAATTCATAATTATATGTATAATTAAATATTTTATATGGGTCAATTAATTTAAGCAGAGGTTATAATGAAACATGTTGATATTTTAAAAGGAAACATTATTCCACATTATTCTTAAATGAACAACTAAATGATATTATTTGACTTTTATAGCATTACCTAAAATTAACTCATATAAATATAAATAATTTAATTTTGATTTAAATATAATATCCCAACTAACTATAAATTTATTGGAATATAATTATAAAATAGTAATGTCAAATTTATTAAAGGCATTTTATTCATATAAAATACGTTTTATTCAAAAAAATATTTTATTTATTTTTATGTACAAATAAAATAATTAATTTCTAAAGATTTTAGAAAATAAAATTTTTAAAAATTAATTGAAATTTTAAATAATAATATCAAAATTATTCTATGATGAAATTTTTATAATTTTCAGAAAAATTTTATTTTTTTGGTGAATAATAATGATAAATTATTTTTATAAAATAGATTATTTTGTGGTGATTTCATGAAGTCATAATCACGATGTTAACATTTTAAAATTTTGTGAATAAATAAACTATAATTTTATAAGAGTAATATTGTTCAAAAATAATTCCTAACATGTATTGTATGATTTATTTCATGATATGTATATAAATTATTATCACTCCCATTGCATTTCATACACAACATTAAGAATGTAAAACATGGTTCCATATAAATAATAATTGATTTCTAAAAATTATTTTCATAACTTTTTATTAATTATAATATATATTTGATATTTTTCTATGTTAAATTATATTTTTATATTCATATAACAAAAAGTTTAATCCAAATGCAAGTAGAATGCTTCTGAAGGAAAGAGAAGACAAAATAACAAATCTAAGAATATGTATTGATTTGTATATGAATAAAGATACATAATGAATGAGTGGAAAACATTATTTTGAACCTAATAAATTTATTTTTACGATGCTATTTTTTTTATTTTTTATATATGAAATATTTAACAATATTTCTTATGCAATGTTCATGCAGTGCTTGTGCAAGAAAAAGAAAAATAAAATAAATTACTTCAATTAAATTTAGAAGAATACATAATGGTCCCATAAATAATATAAATTTACTTTCATGTGTATGTTTTTAACAATATCTAATTTTGATTTCAAATGGGAAATCTTTGGACCCACATTTATCACTTTAAAGACTTTATAATGTTTTAATCTAAAAGGAATTCAAGTTGTCACATTTTAGTTTATTATTAGTATAATTTTTTCAATATATGGTTTTCTCATAGCATGTTTTGGAAATAAAAAGAATGTTTAATGCTAATAAATTTATCTTTCTATTGAAATTATATTTTTAATTTCTAGGGATCACAAAAATATCCTAATGACTTGAAAAATTATGATACAATAGTATTTTAATTAATAAATAAAAAAATTAATTAATAAATCAAATTAATTAAATTAAAAAAATTTATAATTTTTAAGCAAATTTATGAATTAACTAGATCAATATAATGTGTCTTTAATATAATAACAAAATATTATTCTAATTTTAAACATTTTTTTCATGGGTTTAAAGTCATAATTATTAATAGTTATTTATTTGATAAAATTAATTTTTTATGAATAAAATATTATATTAAATAATTCAAAACATTGAAAATATAAAAAATGTAAAATTCTGAATATTCCTTCTTAAATGAGATATCCTATTATTTTTATGCCTTTTTAATGTCTTTAACCCTATATTAGAGTAATTACATTTAATATTATATGTAATTCCAAATTCTCCCTTTACCTCAATTATAAAAATAGATCCTTTCTACCCAAATATTTACCACCTTAAAACATTGTTATTGACTATATTAAAAGATATACATTACCCACATCTATTTCCACATTCCAGTTCCTCTGGTCTCACAAAAATCCACTTCTAAGAGACTTAATGAGGTTTTCAACTGGAAATTTTCAAGAGGTAAATTTATTCTTTTTCTCTTTTGTATTCGTTCTCAGTTCTACTTTCTACTCACCAATTTTATAATGTTTCATGATAGCTCTAAAATAATATGTATATTTTAATTTTTCTATCTTTATGTTATATTAATCTTAAATTATATCATTTTCTCCTTATATTCTTAAATAATCAAATCAGCATTCATGGTGTGTCAACTCCCCGCTTTAATGGACGATGTGTTTTCGTTTCCTTTTTTTACATCAGGGAATGACTAAATTCCAATGTATTTTTTTAAAATGAACTAAATATATATATATTTTGTCACTACTAGAGTACTATTTGTTTTCATAAGGATTCGCATAATAAAGCGACGTTGGAAACCATGAAAAGAACACACCTAACACAATGGAAATAAAAGAATATAGTATATAAATTAGTTGAAAATGTTATGATAAGATAGTGTAAGTTAGTATAAACATGAAAATGATTATATAATAAATTAATAACTCTCTTAAAGACATTATACATCATGTTTGAACAATTTTAAAGAAGTCAAATTGGAGGTAAAAGTCTATTTAATTAAAACAAATTTTCAAATGTTTTAAAGATTTATTCTTATAAATATTTATATTATATGTCCAAGTTTTCAAAATTGTTTTTATTAATATATCTATATGGTTTTTAATTTTTCTATTTATCTTTTTTTTTTGAAAATGGATCTTTATTTTGTGTTATATATGAGAATTATCATTCTAGATCCTTTTAAATGTATCTTTTACGAAATTCAAAAAGACTTTTTTTATATGTGGAATGAGTAGTTTCACCTTCTTTAATGAAAATTTATTACTATAATGTTTTCATTATACATTTTATTTTTTATTTTCTAATAATATTATTTCATTTTTATGTGTTTAGTTTTTATATTTTAAAAGTTATTTTTACAAGAAATTTGTATTTGGATATCTGAATGTTTTTTCTCATAGTTTTAAATAACTTATCAGGTTTAGTATTTCTAATATATTCTTTGTAAATTTTATATTATGTGTGAAAACTATTATAGATCAAGTTATTATTGGTAGAACCCCATTACATCTCATGATTTGATGGTTTTTTCCCCATTATAACTAAATATATGATAGCTGAGCCCTGTTGTAGCTCTAAAATGCATTGGGTATTCCAGAAATTTAAGTCGACATATAGGTTATTCCAATTAAAATGGTTAATGTATTATTGGTAAGATAAATTTGTCCCAAGGAAACATCTTGACGTTTCTATGCTCTCTAATGAGTTTTTTTTAGAAAGGTTTTAAATAATTCTTATGTTTTCAATGGCATAACAATTTCTTTATTTATATCCTTTATTGGGATTTTTTTCTTATCACATGTTTACAAAATGTTTTTTACAAGATTAATTAGAAGTTTAACAGTTAGTTGAGGTCATTGTGTAGGTGAACCAGAAATGTTCTTCTTTAATTATTTTTTGTAAAATCTGATTTAATATAATGTCTGTCGAATCCCTGAAAACCTTGATTGAAAAGGTCCTTGATTTAACAATAAACTATATATTTTTATTTTATCTTTTATAGTAAAATAAACAAAATGTTTTTGTACTGAATCAAAATGTGTCAGTTTGGGTTATCATATTAAGTATTAGTGGCACGATCTAGAAAACATTGTAGAGTTGTTTTTATTAATTTTTTTTAAAAGTAGTGATATAGTTTAATATTGAACTTATAGTTAATTAAATACACTTAAGAAAAATAGTTTTTATTAATTCTTAATTTATAATTTCAGAATTATAATTACAATGAAATAATTTCAAGGGTACAATTCATTGGTGGGGAGATAATGTAACATCCTGGGATTTCAAATAGAATCCTTTATCCACATCGTAGGTAAGTGAAAAATTTAATGCCATTATGTGACGTTTATAGCCTAGCCATTAAATTTATGGGTATGAATATAAATAATTTATTTATTAAATAAATATAATTTTAAATCTCAATATAATATTTTGGTATATTATTATAAGATAATAACATAATTTTTATGAAATACATTTTAATATTTCGAATTATGTTTTCTTAAAAAAAATGTTTGTATTGATTTTTATATAAAAATAATATAATTAATCAATAGGGATTTTAGAAAATATATTTTATAAAAATAGATTAATATTTAAAATAAAAATATAAAAATTAGCCTATGGGGAATTTTTTATAATTTTCTAAAAAAGATTAATTTGTGGTGAATAGTAAAAAATAGAGTGTGTTTGTAAAGTATGATTTTTTTGTGATTTCATGAAGATATAATTATGATATAATATTTACTAAATTTAATTAAAAAATAAATTTTTATTTTATAATAGTAATAATAAATATAAATAATTCATAATATATATGTCATAGTTTATTCCATAATATGTATAAAAATTATTGTCAATACTGACTTAGTGCCTGCGCACCACTGGAAATGTCAAATTTAGTTTCTTATAAATAATAATTGAGAACTATAAAATATTTTCAGAACATTTATTATTAATTATTTGGTATTATTTATTTTTTTATCTATGAAATTGTTGTTTTATAGTCATATTGCATAAGTCTTATCCAATTTCATGTACAATGATTGTGTAAGGCAAGAAAAGACAAAATAATAAATTTAAGAATCTGTCTTGATATGTACATGAGTAAATATATATGATGAATTATTATATAATTTTATTTTTAACCAAATTAATTTAGTTTTATGATATTTTTTTATAATTTTTATATATGAAATAATTAAGATTTTTTCTTATGCAATGATGATGCATTTCTTGTGCAAGAAATTGAAATAAATAAAAAAATATTTCCATTAAATTAATAAGAATACATAATTGACCCATAAACTATATAAATTTACTTTATGTGTATTTTTTTGGAAAATATTCATTTGGAATCATTTTGGGGACATTATGTACTTATATGAATCACTTTAAAGCCTCTATAGTATTTTATTTTAAAAGGAAGTCAAGCTATCACACAATATTTTTTTAGTATAATATTTTAATTTATAGTTGTCTAGATGAGTTTTCTGGACATAAATTGTTTATTTAAATATAATAAATTTATATTCTTCTAGAAATATTATTTTTTAATTTTTTGGAATACAAACATATCTAAATGGATTGAACAACTATGATGTAGTAATTATTTAATTAATGAAAAAAATAAAATTAATGATATTAAACAAATAAAATAAATATAAATTGATATTTTTAATATAATTAATTAATTAACTTGATGAAATTTATGTGTATATGAAATAATAAAAAATTATATTTGAATTTTTAACATTCTTTTATGTGTTTAAAGTCATAATTATGAATAGTGTTTAATTTGGAAAAAATATTTCTCATGAATAAAAGGTTTTACTAAATTATTTTATTATCAAAAAAATAGAAATATGAAAATATGATCTTATTAATTAGGAAATGTGATATCCTATGAGTTTTAGGACTTTTAAATTCATTAAACCGGTATTAAAATAATTATATTTTAATGTTTTATGTAATTCTTAATTTTACATCACCTTAATTATAAATGGGGGCTCTTTCCTTCACATCTATTCATGTCCTTGAGCATTATTTCTTAACAATATTCTACAAAATTCTTTTCCCCTCATCATTTTCCAAAATTTAGTTCTTCTTCTCTCACAAAAAGACAACTTATAAGCATCTTAAAGAGGTTATCAAGGACAAATTTTCAAGAGGTAAATTCCTTCCTTTTCTTTTTTAAATTCTTTCACATTTCTACCTTATCTTGGCATCATATCCAATGTTTCATGATAAAAAAATTGCCATATATATACAATAATTTTTTTATTTTTATGTTTTATTAATTGTATCATATCTCATTTCCCCATTCAATTCTTAAATAAAAAAATCATTGTCCATTATGTGTCAATTCACATCCTTCATAGACGAGGAGTTTTCATTTACCTTTTTACCAAAATTGTTGTCAGTTTAAATTAAAATGTATTTTTTAAAAATTAAACATATATATAAATATATATTCTCACCTCTATAGTATTATATCTTTTTATAATAAATTATATAATAAACTGACCTTGGAAACAATAAAAAGAACCCACCTGAAATAATGGAAATAACATAATATTGTTAGCAATTGGTTGAAAATGTTATAACATGATAATGTATGGAATTATAAACTTGAGTATAGTTCTGTAATAAATTAATAACACTTATGAAATTATACAGGAGTTTTTAATACTTTTAAGGATGTTTAATGTGAGGTAAGGGACTCTTAAACTAAAATAATGTTTTAAGTGTTTTAATGATTTATTATTCTAAATCATTTTATTTTAGGTCCATGTTTTCAAAATTGTTTTTGTGAATGTATCTATATAGTTATTAATGATTTAATTTATCATATGTGGTTTGAAAATGGATCATTCTCACTGGTTATGTAAGAGAATTTCCTTTTAAAATCCTTTTAAATGTATCTTTTATCAAATTAAAAAACGTTATTTCTTATATATGGCATGAGTGGTTTCTCCCGATTTCATGTCAAATTATCAATGCAATTCTTACATTATATGATCTTTTTTGAAAATATGATATCATTTTTAGGAGAAATATTTTAATATTTTAAAAAGTTTTTTATGAGAAAATGATATTTTGATATCTGAATGTGCTTTTTATCATGTGTTTAAATGATTAACCAAGTGTTTTATTCATAATATTTTCCTTAAACAATTTTTATTATTGGATGATACCATTTTATCCGAAGATATTATGGGTTGAACCCTATTATAGGCCAATATTTGAGGGGATGAGCCCCATTAATGCCCAGGATATGATAAGTGGGCCTCATTTTAGAGATCTAGTGCATTGGGTACTCTATAGATAGAAGTTAACCTAAAGGTTATTCCATTTATAAGGTTGAATGTAAGACTGATATGGTAGATATGTCCTAAGTCAAAATCATGACGTTTCTATGCATGATAATGAGTTTTTATGAAAAGGGTTTTAATGATTCTTATGTTTTCACTGTACTAACAATTTCTTTATTTATATTCCTTACTAAGATTTTGTGCTCAACCCACGTTTTTTAAATGTTTTTCACAGGATTCCATAGAAGGTAAATTGTCTGTTAAAGTAATATTGAAAAAGAATCCAATTAGTTATTTTGTAATTATTTTTTTATAATATTATTTAATGTATGGTTTGTCTAATCATCAAAAACATAAACAATAAAAGGTCATCAATTGTAAAATATAATGATTATTTTTATTTTATCCTCTATAAAAGAGCACCCAACATGTTTTTGTGGTAAATCTGTATGTGTGGGTTTGAGTCATCACAATTATAAAATAAAAAATGGTCTATAAATATACCATGGTTGATATTTTCAACCAATTTTAATTTCCTTATATTAAAATAATATATGTTTTTTAATTTTATATTATATAATAAGACATTATTTATTATAAAATATCATTAAGGTCAAATTTTACCCTATTGAATTAATTTTAAATTAAAAAAATCAATAGAAAGTATCAGCTCAAATATATACCTTTTAAACATTCGTGACATTTATATTTATCTATTTTTTTGGAACACAACAATTAATTCAATATATGTTACTTATATTTTTTAAAAAATTATTTATTTTATTTTTTTACTAATTGAATAAATAATGTTTTGGTGTTTCATAACCATTAAGCTTATTATACGATACATATAAATAATAAAGAAATTTTAATCATGAAAATAATTTTATTATGATAGAAATAAGTATCAATATTTATTTACAACCTTAATTTTTTTCATATGTGAACACATATGATATATTTAGAGGAAATAGAGTGACATTTTGTCTTTTTATTTACCGTGAATATTATATAGGTCAATTTCTTGAATTAATGGACCATAAATAATTTAATCCTATGAATAAGTTTAAATGGTTTAAATAAAATTATCCAATAAGAATTTGGAATAACCATTGTGGCATAATCACATAGTTTTATCTTAGGATAACTCGATTAACCCTTTTACCATGGTGACAATTTTTTTTTAACATTCATTATAATAAAAAATTTAGTTGACCTTATAAGCTAATATTAATTATTATTATTTAAAATATGGTATAAAGAATAATAAAAGAAACTTAATAAGTTTATATAAAACTAAAAAATATATAATTCAATTATATATAAAATTAAAATAATAATGATAATTTTAAAGTACTTAATTTTTTAAAAATAAATGATTTTTTTTTACAAAAAGTATTATTTTTCACTATTCATTGAGAAATCACTCTTTTCCAAGAAATCCCCAAATTTCACCCAAATATAATTTTGATATAATTATTTTAAAAAATATCTCATTTTTATATAGTACAATATCTATGAGTTTAGAAATTAATTGTTATAATTTCTCACAAAAAACAATAAAAATCATTTTTGAAGGAAAAACATACCTGAAACATAAATTGACATTACAAAAAATTTAATGCTTATTTCATAAGAGTTTATCAATAATTTTTTATCGATTAAGATATATATATATATCATAATGTGTTTATTACTATTTATAACCTCTAATTCAATATATATGTTATAATTTTGATATTAGAATTAAAATATTTTGTGGATCCATTAATCTTGTTATTTTTTGTCATATACACTGTCAACCATGATGTTATACTTTTAAAAACTTAGGGTTTTACATTTTCCACCACATAATAAATCAAATCTCCTTATTTTAAACTTTATCTCAGTAATCAAAGGATTTCAATTTGAAAATAATTTTTTTTATGGAATCCAACATTGTAAAAAGGATTAATAAAATATCCTCTTGAAAATAGAGAAAAGGAAAATATAAAGGTCATCCAAATTAAGGTTTCAAAATAGTTGAAACTTAGTGGGAAGTGAACATGTGTAAATATAATAAAAATAAATGTCTATAATAATAATGTGGATTCACATTGAATGTTCATATACGATATTGAATGATCATGAGAATGTTAACAACCATAAAATCATACACTAAAGAGGTTTGAAAAAGAACATATATTTATCAAAGATAAAGGTAATAGTGTAATTACACTGACTATACTATCCCAGATATGTATTTTAATTATTACATTGGTGCAAGATATATGAAATGACCTACTAATGTATTTAATTGTTTATTGGTATTGTAATCTAGATACATACATTTGAATAATTTTTCATTAGAAATAAAAAAATATGTAGTTAAATTAATTATAATACATCCTTGATCGCATTCAAAGATCCCTTCTTCATATCATGGTGAAAGTAAAAAATAGGGATCTGCTAAAATTTAAATTAAATGTTCTGTAAAGTGGAATATTTCGTTATGATATAATTAATAATCAATATAGAAAGGTAAATAACTGAAATAACATTACATTTAATCAATAAAATTATGATAAAAAATAATATGTAATAAATAAATGATAATGAAATAATTCCATATAAATAGTCATATTATCATAAAAATCATTCATAGATTTTATAATGATTAAAATAGTTATAAGAACATCAATAACTGAATTCTTAATTATAGAATTCATAATGTTGGTCGTCATAAATTTTTCATTAGGGTCCCATGAAAAGATATTTTACATAAGTGGGTATGGTCTTAGCCAAATACCCATGTTAATTTATATTATGTGACCTACCAATGCATAGAGGGCCTATAGTGGTCCCTACCTTCCACTTACTAAGTATGATGCATTAATCACATGAAATAGGTGAACATAATCATCATAAATATTCATATTTAAAAAAAATATAAAATATAAATACATTCACTAATAAATAAATATAACTTGATAATAATCCATCTAGATTAATATAGAGAATGTAATCATAACAACATATCCCTAAGGAATAATAAATGGAATAAATGGTTGATATCACTAATGAACAGAAATACAAAAAAAAATATTAAAAACATTCTCGAGGAAAATATTCATTTCACTTTGATTTTTTTTGAATTATTTGGTAAAATAAAATGAATAATATTTTATTTTCAATGAACCATGGTAAATTAGAATAGAATATTCCAATCATTGATCAATCATGATTGTTGGAAATTTTTTTATTCATTATAGGTTAAGAAAACATTCCTTTAACAAATTTCTAAACCAATATTAAAAATAATTAGTTCAAAAAATAAAAAATATATTCATTTTAAAAAAATTTATACAAAGATATAAATTGGTAAAAATTTCAATAATAAATCATAAGAGAAAAGAAAAAACACTATTTAAAATATTTTTAGAAAACATGGATATCGATGAAAGAATATTTTTGATTGAAGGGAGAAATGATGTCAGTTTTCGATAAAACCATTCATTTAGTTTCTTGAGTATTTAATAAGTGGAAAATTAAGGTAAAATAATAATTTTTAAAAATCAAAAGAGGAGAATGAAATTGACTATTTTTATGTTGTAAGTATTAAATTATTTTCATATTTAAGACGTAAACATAAAAAATTCCGAATAATGATGAGACTGTGAAATAAACCCTTAAGACTATGGTGAAAAATTAATCATAATCCATATCAAATGATAACAAAAAATGAAACATTAAATACCATTAATTTAAATAGATTCATGATCTAATATATCAAATTGAATTATATACACCATATTGTTGACGCCAAAAGTTGGGATAAAGAAGAACAAGAGGGAAGTATCATGGGAAGCTTTGTGATGCCCTTTCATAGAGACCCATAGCTCCACGCCCGTCACATAGTAGGGAGGCAGGATGTACCACAAACACATTTGATGTTCATGATGCCACCGCGAAGCAAAGAGGTGGGATTCCCCATGAATTCATTTGACATTCACAGGCCTGCAACGGACCAAGGAGGAGGGACACCCAGCAAACCCCAATGACGTTCACGAGCCCAACATGAAGCAAGGAGGTGGGACACCCTGAAAACCCCTTTGACATTCATGCACTAGCCGTGGAGCAAGGTGGCGGGAGGCTCCGTGGCCAAATTTGACATTTGCGACCCACCACGAAGCAAACTCTCTCTTCAAGGGCTCCTCTTGGGGTACCTCTTGGCTATAAATACAGTGCTCCGCTTGATCCCAAATGATGGATCATCCAACATTTCACCTTCTAAGATCTCAATTCACAAATCACACCTTGATCTGTGAACCATGAGCTCCTCAAGGTACTTTCTTTTTGTGAAGATCCTCCCCCTTTACTTTCATTCAACCCCTCTTCCGAGAGGGATGCCTTTTGCGAAGCCCACGGGCCTTCGCGATGGAAGGAGATATCCATGGGGACTCGGGTCATTGGGAAGCATTTATGATTCATGAAACATCCTCCACACATACATGACCCACACACTAAGGTAGGGTTATTGTGTTTCACGATGCACATTGCTTCACGAGGCATTTCTTTGCGAATGTCTTTTAACTTCATGAAGCTCCTCCCATAAGCACATATTTATTATTCCTAGCCTATTGAACTTCACTTCATGATGCACATTCCTTAACAAATCCCCTTAACTTCATGGAGCACCAGAGCTTCACAAGACTTCCTATGAACCCCTTTTCTCTGCAACTCCTTTTCTCATGTGGCCTTTCAGGTTCGTATGAAGTAAATTCAAAGTCCCTTAGAGGATATTGTCCATTGTGTTGCTTTAACTCATTCCTCTTCACATAATCATTCTAACAACCATTTCTTCTTCGCATAGTCCTGATAATGTGGAACCCCAATGAGATTACCTCTCGACACCCCCCATTCATGGCATTATCGATTCCTTCTTTCCCTCAAGGTTGGGCGGGTATCAGATATGTAAGTCCTAAGGGTGATGAGTAAACCCACCTCATCCAAGATGAATGACATTAAACTTCCAAGCACCATTGTGCTCAGTACATGATGTTAAACTTTGACCACGCCCCGTGTGCCAGACATGGGGTTCCCCCACCTTGGACATTCTGCATTCCCAATGGCCTCCATGAGAGTGAGATGATTCCTCAAATGGAATGAGATCCTATTTATCGGAGTAGTGTCTGCCCACAGGGAAAAGAAAACCACCCTAGTTTAAGCCCCTATCTTTTCTTTCAGGAGGCAGTATCCCTACTCCTCCTCTCTTCCTGGGTACCAAGTTCCTCTCCTACTGGGCTTTGTCACCATTCGGGCCTCCATCATGGAGGAAGTCCCTATCTCCATCAGCTTAGGCTTCTAAGCAGGCACAAGCCCCTATTTTATCTTTGGGCCGCTAACCACACATAACCCCCCTCTTTGACTTCCCACAGACAGACCTTCCGTGAAATGATCGTTAGGTCTTTACTATTTCTTGTTTCTCACACCGAGCATGACTCACATGGGCTTAGAGCTAGCAACGCCCATGAAATCCTCTCTGGGAAGCATAGAGTGTATGTCCCGCACACACCTCTAGAACAACATGTTATTTGGTCAATTCCAAGGAGTTGTACATATGAACCTCCCTAATGTTCAAGACCAACAATCATCGGGAAACCTAGAGTGTAAGCCCCAAACCCTCCTAAACTACGTGGACATTGATCACTGCCAAGGCATGGTACGTAGGAAGCCTCCTTGAGGTTGAAGCCCAAAAATCATCAGGAATACTAGATTGTAATCCCCAAACCCTCTTTAACTACATGGTCATTGATCCTTTCCAAGGTAAGGTGCGTAGGAAGCCTCCCTGAGGTTCAATCCCAACAACCATTGGTCCCTACCATCATCAAGTCAGTTCACCAAACCCAACATGAACTACGTGGTTTTTGATCCTTTCCAAGGTAAGGTACATATGAAGCCTCCCTGAGGTTCATGCCCACTATCCATTGGTCCTTACTATATTAACATCAGCTCACTAAAAACCACTTGAACTATGAGGTCTTTGATCTTTTCCAAGGCATGGTACGTAGGAAGCCTCCCTAAGGTTCATTCCCACCATCCATTGGTTATTCTGACCCCCTTCATGTTGGTTTTCCAACACAACCTAAACTATAAGGCCATTGTTCTTTTCCAAAGGGTGGTATGTAGGAAGCCTCCCTGAGGTTGAAGCCCACCATCCATTGGTCATTCAAACCCCATTCACATCGGTTCCCCAAAACACCATCTCATACTACATGGGCTTTGATCCCTGTCTCCTAAAAAGAGTACGTCAGAAGCCTCTTTGAGGTTCAACCCCATCCAGTGGTAATCCATTGTGACCCCATCCAATGGTAAGATGTTGTGACCCCATTCAGTGGTAAGCTATTATCAACCCCATTCTACAGTAATCCATTGACATCCCCATCCAACGATGAGCCGTGTGACCCCATCCAGTGGTAAGACATTGTGGCCCCACTCAACGGTAAGCCGTTATCAACCCCGTTCATCAGTAAGTTGTTGATATCCTCATCAAGCGTTAAGCCAATATGAATCCTTCCAATGGTAAGCTGTTGAAATCCCCAATCGGTGGTAAGCCATCGTCAGAAGAAATATGAGGACTGTGATTCCCTGCCACCAGGATACGTATGAAGCCTCTACAATACTGAAGCCCAAAATAACCATCATACTCGAGAAGACCCCATCTCATTCTCCATACACATCATTAAACCTTCCATCATCCATCATGATTCTTACCCAGGACGCCACATCCCAGTGGGAACATGCCACCCAATTCCCCCATTCACATTAACAACAATCGGGAAGCTAACCATGTGTTAGCCCAAACATCGGTGTTCCCTTCGGGGGATTCACTCACCTGATCCACTCTAGTAAGTGTCCCGATCAGTTTGATCCTTCTCCACTAGATGTTAATCATGTCACATACCATGTTTTAAATATTGGAAGCGGAAGAAAATATTAGATACATGCCTACAGAATAGAATTTTCATCGTTCTACGTGAGATTCCTTGTGCTTCAATGCCATTGAGAAGACCTATTATAAAGGGAAGAAACCCATAAGAAACACTATTCTAGTCTCTAGACACATGAGTGATGTCTAAAGTGACTACTCCCCTAACCCAATGTTGTTTCACTGACTATACCCTTTGGAATGTTTTGATAGAAGTAGTGTAATTAACTGGTGTCTTTGAAGATATGGCACAAGGAAGGGATACACGAAAAACATGTTAAATTAATATGGGAGACCCGGACTAGGAGACATGTTCTGAAGAGGAATACATGGAAGGAAGAACCAAAATTTCATTATCCCATTTCGATCAAGGAGAAAATGTCCCTGAAAAAAGAACAGATTTTTCCTACCATTGGAAAACGGGAATGCGGGGCAACTAAACCATAACTTTCATCCTCGAACAAGACAGATGTGTGTGCCCTAGATAAACCATCTACAACTGAAATGGTGAACCCTACGTGAATCTATTCTTCTTAATATAATGATTAGTAGCATTTGAGACATCAGTGGATTAGCATGTCAACGAATCCAGATATCTTTCATCGGGCCCCTCCATGAAAATAGCGGGCTTGGCGTGAGACTCTCCAAAGGTTTCAGCAGTAGAACATTGGGCATCCCAATCTGCAACATAGTCTGTGTGGATCCCTATTATTGGTCATGGAAGATGGAATGGAGCTGGGGAACTGGTCTTTGATTCCCTTTTTCTTTCAGCACTATTCTACCTACTTTCAGAAACCTAGCTGCTACACCCGGAGCTCTATCACTACCTACCCACCAATGCAGGGGCTGGGGCAGTACTAGCGTAGCTATCTCATGCGATTAAACCTCTTCTGTGATGGTCTCAATCACCACGACCGATGGGTTCCTCTGCCCCATCTCTCCCTTAGAGTTCATCCAACAAAGAGTGATCAATGACCTCATATGCCGGTATGAGGAGGTGGGTATTATTCCAACTAGGGATATGGCCTTCCTGTAAACAAAGGCATCTGCACCTCATCATCAATGCCACCACATAGGGACACGCAGGGATCCACTACTCCCCACTCCATCATATAACCATTTCAGAAGCCCCCCTGGGAATTTTTCGACGACTCCATGACCTATGCCGACGAGGTAGGGGATATATGGGCCAGCCCAACCAGGATCCCATTCTAGGGGCTCCCATAAATGGACCCCACCCAGCCATGTTAGATCCTCCCCGGTATTACTAGATGAGGAGGTAAGCCACATACCTTCACAACTGGCTCTGGTCCATCTAACTTGACACTAGCATCGGGCACAAGCCGAAGAGGACATCCTCCAAGGGGCGTCAGTGTCAGCGGATACTATGGCCCGAGCCACTGCTAATGCATATCAAAAAATCCTTGTTTACACAGAGCAGAGAAATTCATATTTCATACCTGGATTGAGGCCCTAACAGCTCCATCGGTAGGGTAGGTTGACTCTCTTGGTCACCGACACAGTCAGTGGCCGCTGTGGACTAACCTGTAGCGATTCCAACCAGTACGAAGGTCCTCCCCATACCTCAACCATGGAGAACGCCGTCCTTCCCCACTTCCATGATTTCCATCTAGGTTCGCCCCATGCCACCTTTATTTTGAATAAGGAACCTCCCCCCAGTGATGACACTCGGTACAGAAGTCTCTCACGTGACCACTGCACTGGATATTGAGTCATTCCTCCCTCCACAGACCATTGGTATAAAGAAGTAGCACATCCGGTCACTCTTCAATGAGAAGATCCTCCCCGTGTCCTCATAGAAGTTGGAGAAGGTCCTCCTCGCCCCAAAAATCATAGGATTGAGGGCCAGCTTCACTTCACCGGTGCCCAGCATGGAGGTTGTACCCGTGTTCAGCCAGACCAGTACAAGGACCCTCCCCATACTGATGTCACTAGGGGGAACAAGCCTAGAGGTCATGCCCATGCTCATAAAAACAACTATTGAGATCTTACCTTCTCAAGCACAGCCCACAGAGGTCCTCCTCATGTTACCTTTGATATCTGTCATGGTGCTCCTCGAACCCCATCTTACTGAGGCAGAGACCCTCTATGCTCCTACTCTTTTACAGACAAAGGACCTCGTCATTCTAGAAATCTACACTATCTCGAAGATCCATCCAGGGGAAGGAATGCGGGTTTTTGTATCCATAAAAATAATTCGGGGAAGGTCTTGATAGACATAAAATGAGTCCATTTCTTAGACTCCAAAGAAGAGTACTACTCAGCGTGGGAACCCTCTACTCACTCATCCGAGTCAAGGGATAGGGTAGGAATGAGGTGCATTGGACTAGTACTCTCAGAATGTGAGGTCCATCATATTACTCCCTCTCTCCGTCGGTTCACCCAGGATAATAAAAATTTGGAAACCCTGCAGGTTACAGTAGTGAAATCACCACTTTCGTCACCAGAAGCACACTCTACCTTGACTAGAGATAACAGAGAGTTATTCTAGGGACCAATGGTGGGAGAGTAGCAGTGTAGCCAATAGTTAGTTTCCCTAGCCCCTGCGCCAGGAGTTGCGACTATCATCCCACCCCGCCATGATGTGTTGGATAAGTCGCTACACTCTTTGAAGGACAACCCAAGATGTGGAGGGTTGTCAGCTCTCTCACCGTACTCTCCAACGGCCATCCCACCATCCCTGTGGTCTGCTTCGGTACCACTACCTATTCCTCAACAACCTATAGTTGATGATTGGGGCAATGAAGGGACATACCATAAATCTGAGCCAAGGAGATTATGTAATATCCTTGTAGTGGACCACTTCCCTCGATGTTTTTCCCATGGCGGAAAGGAATTCTTGCACACCGGAATCCCTCACCCCAGAGGAAGTTGAGTGTTTTCGTATAACCCTCTGGGTGATGCATATTTTCCTTCATCATCAGCAACTGGTTTATCCTAGGAGCCAAGCACATTTTGAAGAAATTGGCAAGCAATGTCGTTTAGTTGATTTGGCTGCACTCACTGTGGCCCAGCACCCTGGGTCACCTGGTCACCATAAGTCCCTCCAACAACAATGCATTCAAGGTTTCAAGGTACTCCACAAGAATATCAAGGAGGAATACCCCATGTGAAAATCCATATCTGGGGGTAGTATAATAACCTCTTAATCAGTTCTATCTGAAGGCAGTCAGACTCACTAGGAAATATTGGGGACATGCCCCCAAGAAGGGTCACGGTCAATATGGCTGACATATTGGACAAGGATAATTATCATCACAGGGACAAACCCCACGAGGGCATTCAACAACTACTTGATCTATAGAGAAGAGTTACTCATCAGCAGCGGAATATACATGGGCTCCCTGCACTAACCGAGGCATTGGTTCTTAGTCAGAATATCGGTAAGGGTAAATAGAACCATAGAGCTTTCAAACCCTCTAACTCGTCTGCCTTAGTGAAGAAGACGGAGGAGGACTATGAGAATTCCACATTGCACCAAAAACATAACGAACAAAAAAAGTTTATATACAACCTCCTGGATGAATGCGTTGTGAAACAACATCCCGATTATGGGGATCCATGACTAGTACAGCAGGGTCTGGAACAACTTTCCCATGGCTAGCTACCTCTAGGTGACCCTGACCATCCTGCCCCCACAGATATGGTAGAAGCTGGAATATATGGAAAAAGGGCGTGGTATATCTCCCAACCCACTCCATAACTATATGGAAATCCATGGAACCTAGCTTAGGTTCCCCCATCAACCCCAAAAGTCACACCACTAGCCACTCCATGAGCTATTGAACTGCCTTATCATGTTAAAGAACCCACCAACACACTCGTGGTTAGGGATCCTTGTCAATTCATGGACCCCCGCCCATATGATCCTATGAAGGCACTCATTTCCCACCTTGAGGGATTACAAATGTGACAGGTGGAATTCCTGCCTGATGGAAAGCCATATACATTAGGGCTGATGATATTCCAACACCTCCAGGTTTTGGGAATCCCAAAATTTCCCCCTTTAACAGGATAGGGGACCCACCGTAGAACCTGACCCACTTTACCTCAATGTTTGGCCCCATGTTGGGAACTCCAAATCAGCAAGAAGATGACAAACTCCATTTTTTTACAGACATTGGAAGGGTCTGTGTTTTTATGGTATAGCCAGCTCCCCATCGGATCAGATACCAGTTGGGAGAACCTCTATAGGCAGTTCCTCTACCAGTTTAGTTCCACCACACAGAAAATGAGTATCATGGACCTCTTCAAGTAAAAGAAGAGGCCTGATGAGTGTGTCGTGTACTTTATCTCTAAGTGGAAAGGACTCACATACTCTCTTGACATTCCACTGACTCAGGAGAAATTATTGACAATGTGTGTGGAAATGTTAAGACAGAACTGGTTCCCTCTCTGATCACCTATAACTACCATGGAGGATTCTAATACTTCTCTGATAAGGCCCATCGCCTGTAAGAAGCTCTAAAATAGGCCATCCAGACATGTCTATTGCCTCCTATAATTCCTGTGAGGATGGCTGCAAGAACCGAGCCCACCAAAGTGGCCCAAATAGAGGCCCCTAGATAGCAGAAAGTGTTACCTATGGAGCCACCTCTGCAACCTCGTAGAGGTCCACCACCACATGAAAAACCTCTATCCCAACAGCGACCACCTCAAAATAGGTAGGCGCCCCCATGTAATGCATCACCACCGCCTAGGTAGGACAATCAGACCTTGCTTTCTTGACAGGATCCTCCAGCCCCTCGTCAGGTTCAAGCTCCAAGGGCCCCCTTTATAGACAGAAGAAATCAGACATACTCATTCAATTAGAATCAGGTCCCCGACTATTCCCACGTGCCAAAGAACACGAGATTGGGCATTTTCCTAAGTGCAGAAGGCCAGGAAAAGTGAACCTCACTGATATCCCCAACTACTTCCCTTGTCACCGGATCTTGGAGAAATATCTCAAGTAGTATTATGTGTTCAAAGATTGGATCCAAGACCAGGTTGATAACAACACAGTCAGGTATGTCTTGACCCCAGCACAGGTATCATGTGTCTTCGTTTGACCAGATAGGAACAACGACAGTGAGGGTGTCTAGAAGTAGGTTTCTAATCGTAGGTCCTATAAGTGTGATGGTTGGATGGCTCGAAAGATAGTCGCCCATGCCCATGGTATCATATGTGCATGCCTGAATCAGACCGAGCATTTAGAAGCTACAACCACTACATTTGTATCATTTTATCAACCATCCCCTTCATAGAAGAGAAATTATAGGCAAAAAAAGTAAAGAAATGTGCCCCACCAATACCATCGTCATCACTTACTCTCAGTGAATTGATTTCCACGAATATGGGGATTCCTTCTATAATCATCCTATTTGTGGATGACTCTTCGAGTGATAGTCAAGGGTACACTTCCGTTAACCCTCTGGAGCTGGTAAAACCCTACATGACTCTCGATGATGGGGAGTGATAAGAGGATCTCCCCAATCTCCCTATACAACACCAATGTTGGAAAAGCCACATCCATATGGGGCGTCAAGGCACATCAGTTGGAACTTATAGATAGGTCGTGCACACCACTGATACTAGATAGGAGGCCTAACACAGAGCTCAGCATGCACAACCTCCTCATCTGGTGTCATCTGGCTCGCCTCCATTGCTGTTTGTGCTACTGGACTAAGCAGAGCCACTTATGCCTCACTGTGATCAGCCATGCTCCACCCCAGGCTACTCCCAGTTAGCTAGCCTCAGTACGATAGGTACCCTGCATGCTTCGAATAGTGAGAAGTGGGACATTCCCAGCACCAGTCAGCTGTCGGTCCAGCTAGCAGAGGCCACCGTACCTTCTGTCATAGAGTGACCTCTTTCAAGAATAAGTTCACTCCTCGCATGGGAGTATTATGTTCTTAAACACCTTGCTAGCCCCCCAGAAAGGGTTTCCATTCTCAAGGCCCTTCACCTGTCATCAGATATGCACGAGGCCCTCGCTGAGGCTTTAAGAATCCCCCTCCAGTTTGAGATAGAGGTAGTAGCTGCATAAGCCTTTTATGATGAAGCAGTCAAGAATGCTAAATGCCCGGAAATTATCTCATTTTATGGAGAAAATTAAGGATATCCCATACCGGGGAACATTTACCCACTATACATCACCGAGCAACTTAATGGCATGGAGGTTCTCCAATATCTTTTTGACATCGTCTCTAGGATTAACCTTATCCTGACAAAGACACTACGGAATCTAGGGTTATCCAAAAATGAATGGACTACATATGGCCTAAAAATTCCGGGATACGATAGGACAAAGAAGACCCTGGTAGGCAAGATCCATTTTAAGACCCAGTTTAGTGGCCTAGTTTCCAGCACCGAGTTTATGGTTGTCTCTCAGGACACCGCATACAATGCATTGATGGGAAGAACATGGATCCACCTGCACACGGTGTTTCCATCATCATATCACTAGTGCCTCAAGTACTGCCTCATTGGTCGAGTAGGCATGCTCCAAGGTGACGTGTCTCTTTTTACCTATTTTGAACATCACATCCTTGATTCCGACTATTACAAGAGAAAGGAAAAGAAGATTCAGAATAATGAGTTCGAGTATGTCGTGATTTCAACTGACCCCTGGGCATGTCTGGATGATACCTATGTCGTCCCGATCCATTAATTGGAGCCCCCCCCCCCGCCCCGATATGGGGTACTTTTTTTCTCAATTACAAGGGGGAATCTTATTATCTGGTCCAAATGACAACGGGAAATCACTTTGTATTCTTATAAGAGTCAAGACTCAGTGATCCCTGAGCACCCTAATCCCATAATGTATTGAGATGTACGGACCATGGAAATGAAAATACTTCATACTTTCTTATTCATCCAAGATAAAATTAATCATCTCAAGATGACACACCAATATTGCTTTGATATCATCAAGCATGGCTTCTTGGAATCAAGGCCAGATGGGGTTGGATAAACAACTTGCATTGCGATGGTTTTGGTAGCAGAAGAATCTCTCGATGTAGTGACCAATACCGCTCAAGCCGGTACCAGCTTTTCCTAGGGGTCTGTCGACTCAGATAAATATCCCCTTACTGGGGATCTATCCTTTGAAAGTGAAGAAGAGGATTTGGAGGACTCTCCCCTGGCCTTTGAAGAGGGTTTCTATACCATAGTTGATGAACTGGTACAAGGGAACCTTTGTAGCAAGGTACTCCTGAGACCAACATTGATCAGTGCTACCATGTCCCTCGAGAAGCAGCAATGGTACATAGACTTCATGAAACAAAATAATGATGTATTCGCCTAGAGCTACGATGTGATTTTTGTACTATATCCTTACGTCCCCTTCCTCCACCTCAGTGTCCTTACCAATCATCATAGGTTCAAAAAACCTCCCAAGAAGATGCACACTTCTCACGACACCATGGTAGCGGCGGAAGTTGATAAGCTCAACAGATCCAATTTTATCAAGGAGGTACAATAAACCAAATGGATACCCATCATTGTTCCAGTATAGAAGAAGAATAGATAGATCAGAGTCTGCATCGACCTCTGGGATTTCAAACATCACTGTCTGAAGGATGATTTTCCACTTACTATGATGAAGTTGTTGATTGATGCTACAACTGGATTCCAAGACCTCTCCTTCATGGATGGGTACTCCGGGTATAACCAAGATTTTAATGGCCCTCGAGGATGATGATTTCTCAACCTTATGGGAGCTGTAAGGTACTTTCTGTTACCAATTCATGCCCTTCGGCTTAAATAATGTAGGTGACACTTATTAGCAGACCATGCATTGCATATTAAAACCAATCCTCAAAACATTAGTGGAATTATATGTGGACAATATGGTGGTCAAATATCACCATCTCCAGGACCATCTCAAGGACCTTGAGAAAGTGTTCATCTTTATCTTTTCTCTCCACCTAAAGATGAACCCATTGAAATGTGCCTTCGGGGTCACCTATGGGAAGTTCCTAGGCTTTGTTGTTGGATACCGGGGTATCGAGATTGACCTTGAGAAGATCAATTCCATCAGACAGATGTCTCACCTGAGAAAAATCCATGAGAATTGAGGTTTTCAAGGCCACTTATCCTACATAGTCCAATTAACTAAAAATATGTACGACATGTGTATGCCCTTTTCTCGGCTAAGGAAGAATGTCACCTCCTATGAGGGGGACGAAGAGTTCAAGACAGATTTTGAGGAAATCAACCATTATCTGCTTCAGCCTCTGTTATTAATGCCACCAATCTCCAGAAAGCCATTGGTTCTTTATGTGACCACCCCGAAATGATCTCTCGGCACCGTTATCACCCAGAAGAACAACGAGGGGATGGAAAACAACCTCTACTACCTCAGTTGTATGCTCATCAATATGAGGACTAGATACCTCCCCACCCCCATCGAAAAGAGCTTCATTTTACTGGTATTCTCAGAACAGAAATTGTGACATTACATACAACACCACGAGGTACAGCTGGTGTCTCAGGTAGACCCACTGAAGTACATTTTGAACCTCCCCATGTTGACAGGCTATCTAGATAAGTTGGTAGTGATTCTTCATCTGTTTGATATAAGGTTTGTCCCTCAGAAAGCTATTAAGGGGCATGAATTGGCACACTTACTTGATGCCCATCCGGCTCGTGCTGACCAGTCCTTGGATCTTGATTTCCCCAATGAAGTGATCCTTTCGGTAGAACAAGCCTTCTCATGCTGGCAGATGCATATCGTTGGTGCTTCTTGAAGCCCCATAAGTAGAATGCTCAATGATCACAGGATCAACAGACTAGGATGGGTATCATATTTATTACCCTGGCACAAGCGATTATTTTGTACTCATTTCTACTGTCATAAGGCTGCACCAACAATGAGGCAAAGTATTAGGAACTTATCACTAGCCTCGAGCTGGCCCTTAATATTGATGTTCCCCATTTTCATGTGAAATGGTATTCTGAACTAGCCCACGAGAAGATCAATGGTGACTATGTCGTTAGAATTATAGATCTCGTAACATTGTTGGATCACACTCTCCTGCTAATGACCCAGTTTCCATCTCATCTGGAAGTCACTCATATCCATCGATCTCTAAACGGTCAGGTTGACCCCCTGGCCGGCCTGACTGCATCAGTTGCCGAACCCGAGAAGGATGATGTGATTATCCACGTGGCACATCAGAGAGTTATTGCTCCCGTCACCCCAGATAATGATGAGGGCCTGCAGGTGAGCCATTCTATTGCTGGAGCCTCCATGACAAGAACCCTTATATGTAGTGGGTGAAGTCACTCATGACTGGAGATCCCCCTTTTTTGAGTATCTCCAAAATGGTCACCTCTCGGCTGATCGGGCTGAGCGCAAGCGGATCCGATGTTGCGTGTTGTTTTTCACCCTCCAAACGGCCCTGGCCATGAGTGGATCATCTATATTCATATATTTTATGGTTTTCTCCTCCGTTTCATTCAAGTATTTGAGATTTCTTAGGTCATGAAAGAGGATCGCGTCGAGTCTTGCAGGTCCCACTAGACTGGGCTAAAGCTATCCCATCTGATCTGGAGGCTGGGGTACTTCTGGTCCTCCATGATCCACGACTACATCGAGTTCTCCAAAAGGGTTTCTGCATGTCATGTTCATGACAACATTATGCATTGGCCTCCAAATCATATCCACTCCACCAAGTACTCTTGGCCATTTGCGTTGTGGGGACTCAATGTCGTTGGACCATATCCACCAATGACAACTCACAAGTGAAGGTTCATCCTGACGGCTACAGATTTCATTCCAAGTGGGTAGAGGCAGTTCCACTAAAGTGGGTCAAGGCTCGTTCCATCGTTGACTTCATGAGATCCAATATCATATACCGATTTGGAGTCCCTCATGTCCTCCTGACCGATAACGGCACCAACTTCTGTGCGACTGAGTTGAAATGTCGTACGCCAAGTAAAACATCCATTCAAACTATACATCCCACTACCACACACATGAAAATGGCAGACCAAGGCATTCAACAAAACCTTATTTAGCTTTTTGCAGAAAATGGATGTTCAGAACAAGAAGAGTTGGCTGAAAAATCTCCCCAATTCCCTATGGGATTATCGGAAAACGACTTGTATTTCCACACAGGTGACCCTATATTTCTAGTATATGAAATAGAATCCATCTAGCTAATCGAGATTTAGTTTCCTTCATTACGCATAGTAAATATGATTATTAGGAACCAAATAATGTAGTTTAAATTCGCCTTTCTGAGTTGGAAGTACATGATGAAAACAGGCTTTGTGCCCAGCACAACCTTGAATGGCATCCATATAAGATAGCTAGAGCCTTCGACCAGAGGGTTCACCTCCACTCATTCCTACAAGGTGATTTAGTACTGGATTTGATGACTTCAATGATTCCTATATGGAAACCATCGAAACAGGATCCCAAATGTGAAGGACCTTATATAATTCACAAGGTTTACCCCAATGTTTCATACTCCCTGGTAATAATGGATGGTGAGCTTATGACTCCTCCCACGAATTCCATGTTCCACAAGTAATACTTTTCTTGAGTCATAGGGTCCCACATGACCATACACTATGTGGTACTGCATGACCTTAAAATGGATGGTCCCACATGACCCTAAACGGCATGAGGGTCCCGCATGACCCTAAACTGCATGGTGGTACTGGATGAACCTAATCTGACTAGTCCAGTATGACCATAAACTATCGAGTCCTATATGACCCTAAACTACTTCATCCCGCACGATCTTAAACTATTCATTATCCTGGACGATGGTAAACTGTTCATCCTCCTACAAGACATTAAACTTTATGGCTCTTCTAGAACTACGTAAGTCTTGATTCCCAACATTATCGGATGCATAGGAACGCTCTGATGCTCAGTCCAGAGGCCATCACCCAAACTATTCTCATTGACTATCCCCCTAGGTGTAGTTCTCTCAAAGGGTCCTTACATGGTATAGTGTAGGATTCTTTAGCCCCACTCATGTTAGGATTACAGAGGTCACACAATGTCTCCCTCCCCTTTCTTCTATCCTCCCACATCCTCACCACATGAAATCAATCTACATGGCATTCAAGAACTAAGTATGGATTGATTTCCATACTCATTGGATACATACAAAAACCCGGACATTTAGTCTGTCGACCCAGCCCCAAACTCTAGAATCTTCCCCCCAGGTCGAGACATATGGTGTGGTTTAGGCTTTTTCCTCAATTCATGTCAAGTCCATCATACCCCCACCATGTGTTCCACTCCCCGGAGACTTCCACCTCTTTCACTGTCATGATTAACATTAAAAAGAACAGGCACACTTATGATTCACTCACGTTCCTTGTTTGGGAATCCTATATCATTCATGCTCAAAAGGTCCCCCGAATGGCATGGATTCCTGGCCCAAGGTCCCTCCTTTTTTTTACTGTCCAACATCCTTGAGGATTTCGAACAACAAATAAACACATGCCCCATGTTATGAATATGGTTAGCGGGTGATCCACATTTTTTGTTCCCATTCTAGGTCAATGATATGTACCTTGTGTTTCTAACATTTTCAATAGAAATCCTATTCCATTTTCACCACACCCATATGTCCCAAACATGGAGTGTAGTGATTCATTCTTCCCCACTACATCTTCAAGTTGTGGGTTCCCTCGGGTGATGCTAGCAGTCTGAACCTTATGAGTTGGGGAGAGCCTAATCCTACTCCTTGTTTCCCACACCTAGCATTGCTCATGTGGGATTAAGAGCTATGATGAGGAAATGTTTACATAAGAGGCCATATGGATACAGTTGGCTGGGGCACCTAGTCTCAGGTCCCTCGACCCCTTCGACCCCCTGTCCCGAGTTCTCATTTAGGATTGTGTGGTACGCTATATACTATTATCCTCATTTACATCAGGCTATTTCACCATACCACACATATCCCCTTATGGTGTCTGTCCCATCATTTATGGTCCACCCCGTGGGTACAGGCCCATCCATGCTTTGCACGTCCCATCATTTGTGCTTCCTTCACCATACATATCCAAAAGGGCCCCTGAATGTCATGGATGCTCGGCCCAAGGGCTCTCCTACTATTACAGGCTAATGTCCTCGAGGATTGTGGGCGATAAATTGATACTTGTCCCATATTTCAAACATGGTCAATGGTTAGTTATCAATTGTTCTCCCCCCTTCTGGTTACACAAGGGTGGATGCTGTGTTGTGAACCTGGTCAACAATAGTCCTCATTAATCATCTATATTTTGTGTTCTTCCATAGGCGTGATGATTCACCCTCTCTATCCCACGCACATGACATTAAACTAGGCATATACTGTCTGAGTTCTCTGAACCGAAACTAATATTACCTTATTCCTCACTACAAAATGTTAAACTACAAACTGGAAAGGGATTTCCATCTGAAGTCCACCCTCATTCCCCTTGGCCTTTTTGGGCCCCTCATCCATATTCTAACATAGGGTTGTAAGGTCTGGGTCAGGATTATGTCCCCATTAATGCCGAGTTGATCGCCATACCATACACATAACCAGATAAGGTTCCTTTCCCCTACCTCCATCATCACACAAGACATTAAACAATAAGTTAGACATGTAATTCTATCCATGGCCCATCCTCATGCACCTCGGCCTTTACAGGCCCCTAGCCCAAGGTCTCACTTAGGATTGTCGGGTGTGGTGTGAGATTATGACCTCATTCACTTCAGGTTATTCACCATGTCATACACATCCCTTTTTGAGATACCTATCCCCTACCTTCCATCTTTTCCACAAGACGTTAAACTGCATGACATCATCAAGAACTATGTGTGGCTTGATTCCCATCCTCATGATATACATAGGAACACCCATACATTTCGTCTATTGGACCAACCCCATATTCTAGAGATATCCATATTATCTAGGACCCTTGTCCTGTATTCTTCCATGAGAGGGATATATAGAGCGGTATGGAATTATTCCCTCATTCACATCAGGTTTGTAACAACAACGCCATGTACCTATTTCTCCTGATAGTTCTCATTATGTTTGTTCTATACTCATCTTTTCAAATTGGATGCTCTCATGTTGAGCCCCTCGACCCTATACAGTGGTTCACCAATGTTCCGAAGGGTAATCTAGGTTAGCGCCCAGAGTGTTAGATTCTATGTGTACATGCTTTCGCCAATTTTTCAGGCTTCATTTTCCCTTCATTTGGGCATCCATAATCTTTCACATGAGAAGGGTCCCACAAATGGCATCGATGCAAGGACTAAGGGCTCTCCTACTATTACTATAAGGCCCCAACCTTAAAACTGACTTAATCTTGAGCTATTACAAGATTACACATTGAGGATAATTTAGGGTTTAGAGTTTTAGAGAATTAGGTCATAAAACATGCATTACATTTCACATATAAACAAAGTGGTTACATAAAGATAGTATTCTTCATTCCCATCAATGGAAACATATTAAAAATAAACATGGATTCTTTCTTGACACTTCCTTGACACTATCATCATATCATGTACCATTCCCTTGACCTGTGAAAAAACATTTCAAAAAACTTGGGATGAGCATAAAAAGCTCAGTAAGGGATATAAAAATATGGAAAGGAAACATGGGTACATATATACATAAGGATGAGATCATACTTTACCCATAAAACATAAGCACTTTAACATACCTCATCAAATCATGAATAAATCATAGAAATCATAAGACATAAAGGTAACTTGAGGCATTCATAACATTCTTACGTAGGGAGTAACCCTCTTGGTTACGTTTGGAATACCCATCACAATATATTCCCTAAATCTCTTCGGAGAAACCTTAACGTTTCACTCCTTTGCGTTACCCAATGCATTGGAGAGCTATATCGGGCTCACCCGCCTTTAGTTTATCACGGAACCACCCGTCTTCATAATAATGCCCAAGAACCTCAACATAATCATATCACATAAAACATGCATAAAGGAAACATAACATTTCCACCTTTCAATCACAAGATATCAATACAAAACATTCATATAAAGACATTATGAAAAGCATTTTCAATACCAAAATAAAAGAAAAGTAAAACATGGTATTTATTTTTCTTTTAGAAAAAAGGTATGGCTTGTAGAGGAAGCCGAAACTCAAATAATGGTCACGACGGCGGAGAAGTCGTTGTCACCGCATACGTACAACAAAAACATTACCTTTTGTAATTTAGTAAAACGCTTCATATAAAAAAGATTCCTTTTGGATAAACGTAAAGGTCAAAGGGGTTTATACACTGTATAAAAGAAGGTTGTGTATAAAACAAAATATGCCTCAATGAAAGGAGATTAAGACGAAGTCTCATACCTCGTATCCGACTTGACCCGACCGTTCTTTAATCTCCTGAATAATAAACATGAGTTAATCTATACTTGCTTAAAGAACCTTTTTAATGTTCATTATTCCTTTTATACCATGTTATGAACATCATGTAATCATTTAAGTTAATAATGTTCATTTTGTCGGTATTTGGTTCTTAAGTCAAAAATAGACTTCTTACACTTACATGTTGTTAATTTGGTCAAAGGTTCATTATATACAGAATGATATTAATGATTTGGATAACATATATATCATATATATTCATTATATACATGTATTTATAATATTACATCACATTTAGAGGTAAGAAATGAAATGCACCGTTCATGGAGACGGTAAGCAGTACGTACGCATGAACGCTACTTCTATTTCTATTTCGTATTTTCTGGAATGGAATCATAATGATATAAGAGTATATTATAATTCCAGTATAATAACATATATAACATAATTAACTTTATCCTTTACACATCCCACATATTGTATTAATGAATCAAATCACTTTCAAGGGGCGGTAGTCCGCACTTCCTAAAATGAAGATATTGTGTTTACCCATAATGGAAACAATAATGGTATGCCATAAATTAAAAATAAAGAAGCTTAAGGAAAGAATAAACATATTATATATCATATATAAAAATAGTGACATCATAATGGCCTCCTTTGAAGGTGTTAAATGAGTATTGAACAATCATCGTTTCGGGAGGCAGAATTTCGCCACCCACCGAAACCATATGTTCTTTAACCATTTGATGTAGTTGTGTGAGCGTGTAGCTATAATAAATCTTATAACAACATCCTAGTATATTGAAGATACTGGTGTTGTTACAAAATAAGTAAATAAAAAGAGTTTAGGGGGTTGGAGAAGCAAAATAAAACAAATGAACATGAGAGAATGAATTACGTTTAAAAGTGTAACTCCTTTTGATTTGAGCATAAAGGCTTCCATTGAAAGGATTCTGCCCAAAGGGAATCCTCTAGGATGAGGAGAGGGATGTGGAGAGAGTAAATGGGCAGGTGTTGGCCGATCCAAAGGCTTTAGGAGTGTGTGCAATGAGGTAGAGGTGGGGGCCTTTTATAAGAGGAGAGGAGGGGCACTCTTGGAAAGTAAAGAAATATTACTTTATTTGAAAGTGAGTTTTGTATTTAAATGGCCCCACATTGATATAATTAGAGTCTAAGGTGATAAGGGTTCTAAATATACCCATATAATAGGTTTTGGACATGTGTAGGTTTTAGATATTACATTATCTGTCCATTTTATTTAAATCGTTAAATAATGAGGTCATCGCTGCATCATCATGATGTCACAAATAATTTAATTTATTTAAAGTCTAAAAACTATAAAAAAATACTATGATTTAGGAAATCGTTTTATCTTTCCAATGACTATTAATAATAAAATATCTGATCTTTATAACCCCAGGTAAAAATTGTTTTCGTAAAACATATGATGTTTGTGTCATTTTTACTTTTACATTAAATAAAAAGTTTTTTATGTCATTTCCCAACCAAAGTGGCTCCATGGGGTCCCCAAGTTGACCCATGGATTTTCTTGGTCGGACATGACACAACCAATGAGGGCATGACATGTGTCAAGCTCATCTCATTTTATTAAAGCATTATTTTTACCTTAAACTACACTAATTACCACTAATCGCGGTTAAAAACTTAATAAGTTACTATTCACCAAAAAATTATTTTAATCTCATTGAACCACATTTTACTTCATAATGACAACCATGTATGTCGGATTTTTGAAATTCAAAACACAATGATGGAAAAATTTCATTTAAACGGAAAATCAGATTTTATAAGTACCACTTAGTGGTTTCACTATTCATCAAAAATTGAAGTTTTTCAGAAAATTACCAAAAATTCACCCTAAGCTATATTTGATATTACGAATTCAAAAATGAAGTCTATTTTACAAAATTCAAAACATATAAGTAACATTAATTAATTTAATAATTAATTCCCGCTGTCAGAGCAAATAGCGTGTTTTTATGAAACAATAAGTAACAAAAGATTGACACCAGTTTAAGTCCAATTTCAAAGTGAAATTGATTCCAATGACCACCATTGTATTAAATGGTAAAAATATATTCTAATTTCACTTCAAAACCAATTAAAAAGATAATATAATCATATAAATAAATTATATTAAAAAGCATTTTTGATGTAAAATGTAGTATTTTTCACTATTCATTAAAAAAATGAACATTGTCCGAAAAATACCAAAAATTCACACAACGTAAATTTTGATGTCCCAATAATAAAGAATAAGTTTATTTTGAAAAACATAGATTATAAAATTGTCAAAAGATAGACTCAAAATGGTTTTCCATCAAAAGGCAGTAAAACAATCTTTTAAGAATATTAGTGTATTCCATGCATAAGATTGTATTTATTTTCATTTTAAGCCTCTATAACACTATCTTAATCATTAATAGACATAGATAAAAATATCTATTATTCATTACTTACTTTGGATGTTACATCCTTCCCCCCTATAGAAAATTGTGTCCCCATAATTTATTTACTTATCGAATAAATGGGGGTACTTATCCCTCATTAAATTTTCAGATTCCCATGTTGCCTCTTCCATCATGTGGTTTTTCCACAAAACCTTTACCTAATTAATCACCTTATTCCATAGCACTTTCTCCCTGTGGTCAAGAATCTGGATCGGTTGTTCCTCATAAGATAGGTTGTCTTCCAGATGAACTACCTCTGGACTCCAAACATGAGATGGATCTGGCATATACTTTCTCAACATCGAAACATGGAAAACATTGCGTACCTGAGATAGACTCGGAGGTAAAGCCACTCGGTAAGCAACTGATCCAACTATCTCCAGAATTTCATATGGTCTAATGAACCTTGGACTCAAATTTCCTTTCTTACCAAATCTCATCACACTTTTCCAAGGAGAAACCTTGAGAAAAACATGATCACCTACCTCAAAAGATAGATCCTTCCTCCGGTTATCCGCATAACTCTTCTGCCTGCTCTGAGCTGTTCTCATGTGCTTCTGAATCAGCTGAACTTTTTCTGCCATCTCTTCTACCAATTCTGGTCCCATCAACTTCCTTTCACCCACTTCATCCCAGAAAGCTGGAGTTCGACACTGCTTCCCATATAATGCCTGAAATGGTGCCATCTGTATACTGGAATGAAAACTGTTATTATATGAAAATTTAACCAAAGAAACATGTTGGTCCCAACTTCCCTGATAATCAATAGAACAAGCTCGTAGCATATACTCCAAGGTCTGAATTGTTCGTTCTGACTACCCATCTGATTGAGGATGAAAATCTATACTAAAAATTAATTCAGTACCCAACGACTTCTGAAGGCCTTTCCAAAAGTTAGAAGTGAACCTGGGATCACGATCAGATACAATGGAGAGAGGAACTCCATGTAACCTGACTATCTCCTTAAGATACAAACGGGAACGTTGATCTAGGTAAAAAGTATCTCGTATAGCAAGGAAATGAGAAGATTTAGTCAAGAGATCAACAATAACCCAGATTGCATTATTACCTTGAGATGTCTTCGGTAATCCCACAACAAAGTCCATGGATATATTCTCCCATTTCCACTCTGGAACTGGTAAAGGCTGAAGCATCCCATTCGGTAACTGCCGCTCTTCCTTAACCTGTTGACATGTCAAACACTTCACAGTAAAATCAGCAATATCTCTTTTCATTCCATCCCACCAGTAATACTCCCGCAGATCTCTGTACATCTTAGTACTGCCAGGATGAACTGAAAACGGAGAACTATGAGCTTCACATAACAACTCGCTCTTCAACTGTGAATCACAAGGCACACACAATCTCTTCCCAAATCTCAAAACAAAATCATTATCAATGTTGAATTTAGGCAGCTTACCTTTCTGAACCAGCTCTACCTTTTCCTACAACTCACTGTCTTGCTTCTTTGATTTCTTGATTCTATCTGATAGAGATGATCTCACTGATACCAGAAAAAAAACAGAAGAACTTCCTGCACCAACAACTTCTATGCCAATTATCATCAAATCCTTAACCAAAGGATCACGTTCCAAACGCAACATTGCTAATGAAGCATTACTTTTTCGACTTAAAGAATCAGCCACTTTATTTGCTTTTCCCGGATGGTAATGAATTATACAATCATAATCCTTGATTAATTCTAGACATCTCCTTTGTCTCGTGTTCAATTCTTTCTGAGTGAATATATACTTTAAACTTTTGTGATCGGTATATATTTCACACTTTACTCCATACAAGTGATGCCTCCAAATTTTTAAAGCAAATACAACAGCAGCTAATTCCAAATCATGTGTAGGGTAATTTACCTCATGAGTTTTCAACTGTCGTGAAGCATAAGAAATTACATGATCATTCTGCATTAGGAGGAAACCAAGTCCTTTCAATGAAGCATCACTGTATATAACAAACTCACCATTCCTAAAAGGTAGTGCCAAAACTGGAGCATTCACCAATCTTTTTTTCAACTCTTTATACTACTTAATTTGATGGACCAACATCTGCTGAATTAGTTGCAAAGGATTTCACCACTTCTTTCTACTTGTAGTCTAACTTCTTCCCATCACTCAAGCTCTTTTTCGGACACTCGTTTGCATAGTGACCTATCTCATTGCACTTATAACATTTCACTAACTGTAAATCAAATTTGGTCTTACCTTCACCTTGATCCTTTTCAGTGTAATCACGAGCCTTATGTCCCATCATACCACATCAGTAGCACTTTCCAGAATTCAGAAGACATTCCCCAGTATGCCTTTTGCCACATTTATCACAAACTGGAAACTTAGTTTTCTTACCTTCAAACTTTTTTGAAGAATTCTTACCTTTCTCCTGCCACCCCAGTCTCTTCTTCTGTTGGTTGTTATAGAACACTTGATCATCAGAAAACTCCATTTCCACCTTCTTAGAACATCGAACAAGCTTTTCATAACTTTTAAACTCATTAGAAGCTAATTCCCTTCGATATTTTGGCTTTAATCCTGAGTAAAAACGATTGATTTTACTATCAAGGTCTCGGATAAAATTTGGAGCATACCTTGCCAATCGAGTGAACCTTTCTTCATAGGCAGCCACTGAGTCTTCCTCTTGCCTCAATTCCAAGAATTACATTTCCATCCTAAGTTGAACAGCCTTAGGAAAATACTTCTCAAGAAACATACCTTTGAATTCATCCCAGTCAAGAGCATCAATCTCATCAGCGTCCCTGATATTTTTAACCATCGAACACCACTGATCTGCCTCACCCTCCAAACAGTAAATAGCAAGACTAACCTTTTGATTGTCTGAACACCCCATGACATCGAAAATATTCTATAGTGCTTTAATCCACCCTTCAGCTAGCACATGGTCAGATGATCCTCTGAATGATGGGGGATGTTGCCTCATGAAATGTTCCACCACTGACATGTTTCTCTGCAGTTGGTCTGGCTGATCTCGTGCATGGATACCTCCGCCATTTATCGCTTGATTCAACTATGCCATCACTATAACAAACTGTTCAGTTCCAATTCCGACCATCTTGGGATTCTGATTCGGAAGGTTATTTCCTTCTGTATGCCTTCCTAGCACTGCTTCCATGTTTCCTCCGCAGAAAACCATTCTGAACAAACATGTCTTAGATGAAGCAACATGGTAATCTTCAAATGCTATATCACTACAATTTAACCATAAAAAAATATTTTTGTATAATCATTTAATATAATTCTAACTCCTCAAGTTATCTAAACCGACCTATGATACCAAATATAAGGCCCCAGCCTTAAAACTGTCTTAATCTTGAGCTATTACAAGATTACACATTGAGGATCTTTTCTGGTTTAGAGTTTTAGAGATTAGATCATAAAACATGCATTACATTCCACATATAAACAAAGTGGTTACATAAAGATAGTATTATTCATTCCCATCAATGGAAACATATTTAAAATAAACATGGATTCTTTCTTGACACTTCCTTGACACTAACATCATATCATGTACCTTTCCCTTGACCTGTGAAAAACATTTCAAAAAACTTGGGATGAGCATAAAAAGATCAGTAAGGGATATAAAAATATGGAAAGGAAACATGGGTACATATATACATAAGGATGAGATCATAATTTACCCATAAAAAATAAGGACTTTAACATACCTCATCAAATCAAGAATAAATCATATAAATCATAAGACATAAAGGTAACTTGAGACATTCATAACACTCTTACGTAGGGAGTAACCCTCTTGGTTACATTTGGAATACCCATCACAGTATATTCCCTAAATCTCTTCGGAGAAACCTTAACATTTAACTCCTTCACGTTACCCAATGCATTGGAGAGATATATCGGGCTCACCCACCCTTAGATTATCACGGAACCACCCGTCTTCATAATAATGCCCAAGAACCTCAACATAATCATATCACATAAAACATGCATAAAGGAAACATAACATTTCCACCTTTCAATCACAAGATATCAATACAACACATTTATATAAAGACATTATGAAAACCATTTTCAATACCAAAATAAAAGAAAAGTAAAACATGGTATTTATTTTTCTTAAAAAAAGGTATGGCTTGTAGAGGAAGCTGAAACTCAAATAATGGTCACGATGGCGGAGAAGTCGTTGTCGCCGCATACGTACAACAAAAACATTCCCTTCTATTGTTTAGTAAAACTCTTCATATAAAAAAGATTCCTTTTGGAAAAATGTAAAATTCAAAGGGGTTTATACACCGTATAAAAGAAGGTTGTGTATAAAACAAATTATGCCTCAATGAAAAGAGATTGAGACGAAGTCCCATACCTCGTATCCGACTTGACCCGACCGTTATTTAATCTCCTGAATAATAAACTTGAGTTTATCTCTACTAGCTTAAGAACCTTTTTCACGTTCATTATTCCTTTTACACCATGTTATGAACATCATGTAATCATTTAAGTTAATAATGTTCATTTTGTCGGTATTTGGTTCTTAAGTCAAAAATAGTCTTCTTACACTTAAATGTTGTTAATTTGGTCAATGTTTCATTATATCCAGAATGATATTAATGATTTGGATAACATATATATCATATATATTCAGCATATATATGTATTTATAATATTACATCACATTTAGAGGTAAGAAATGAAATGCACCATTCATGGAGACGGTAAGCCGTACGTACGCATGAACGCTACTTCCATTTCTATTTCGTATTTTCTGGAATGGAATCATAATGATATAAGAGTATATTATAATTACAGTATAATAACATATATAATATCATTAACTTTATCCTTTACAAATCCCACATATGGTATTAACGAATCAAATCACTTTCAGGGGGCGGTAGTCTGCACTTCCTAAAATGAAGATATAGTGTTTACCCATAATGGAAAAAATAATGTTATGCCATAAATGAAAAATACATAAGATTAAGGAAAGAATAAAAATATTATATATCATATATAAAAATAGTGACATCATAATGGCTACCTTTGAAGGTGTTAAATGAGTATTGAACAATCATCGTTTCGGGAGGCTGAATTTCTCCCTCCACGGAAACCGCATGTTCTTTAACCATTTGATGTAGTTGTGTGAGAGTGTAGCTCGAATAAATCTTATAACAACATCCTAGTATATTGAAGATACTGTTTTATTTACAAAAGAAGTAAATAAAAAGAGTTTAGGGGGTTGGAGAAGCAAAATAAAACAAATGAACATGACAGAATGAATTACCTTTAAAAGTGTAACTCCTTTTGATTTTATCTTAAAGGCTTCCTTTGAAAGGATTATGCCCAAAGGGAATCCTCTAGGATGAGGATAGGGATGTGGACAGAGTAAATGGGCAAGGCTTGGCCGATCCAAAGGCTTGAGGAGTGTGTGAAATGAGGTAGAGGTGGGGGCCTTTTATAAGAGGAGAGGAGGGGCACTCATGGAAAGTAAAGACATATTACTTTATTTGAAAATGAGTTTCGGGTTTAAATGGTCCCAAATTGAAATAATTAAAGGCTATGGTGATAAGGGTTCGAAATATACCCATCAAATAGGTTTTGGACATGTGTAGGTTTTAGATATTACATTATCTGTCCATTTTATTTAAATCGTTAAATAATGAGGTCATCGCTGCATCAACATGATGTCATAAATAATTTAATTTATTTAAAGTCTAAAAACTATAAAAAATACCATGATGTAGAAAATACTTTTAGCTTTCAAATGACTATTTATAATAAAAAATCTTATCTTTATAATCCCATGTTAAAATTGTTTTCGTAAAACATATGATGTTTGTGTCATTTTTACTTTTACATTAAATAAAAAGTTTTTTATGTCATTTCCCAACCAAAGTGGCTCCATGGGGTCCCCAGGTTGACCCACGACTTGTATTGGTCGGCCATGACACAACCAATGAGGGTAGGACATGTGTCAAGCTCATCTCATTTTATTAAAGCATTATTTTTACCTTAAAATACACTAATTACCACTAATCGCGATTAAAAACTTAATAAGTTACTATTCACCAAAAAATTATTTTAATCTCATTGAACCAAATTTTACTTCTTAATGACAACCATGTATGTCAGATTTTTGAAATTCAAAACACAATGATGGAAAAATTTCATTTAAACGGAAAATCAGATTTTATAAGTACCACTTAGTGGTTTCACTATTCATCAAAAATTGAAGTTTTTCAGAAAATTACCAAAAATTCACCCTAAGATATAATTGATATTCCGAATTCAAAAATGAAGTCTATTTTACAAAATTCAAAACATATAAGTAAAATTAATTAATTTAATAATTAATTCCCGCTGTCAGAGTAAATAGCATGTTTTTATGAAACAATAAGTATTAAAAGATTGACACCAGTTTAAGTCCAATTTCAAAGTGAAATTGATTTCAATGACCACAATTGGATTAAATGGAAAAAATATATTCTAATTTCACTTCAAAACCAATTCAATAGATAATCTAATAATATAAATAAATTATATTAAAAATCAGTTTTGATGTAAAATGTAGTATTTTTCACTATTCATTAAAAAAATGAACATTGTCCGAAAAATACCAAAAATTATCACAAGGTAAATTTTGATGTCCCAATCATAAAGAATAAGTTTATTTTGACAAAAATAGTTTATAAAATTGTCAAAATATAGATTCAAAAATGGTTTTCCATCAAAAGGCAGTAAAACAATCTTTTAAGAATATTAGTGTATTCCATGAATAAGATTGTATTTATTTTCATTTGAAGCCTCTATAACACTATATTAATCATTAATAGACATAGATAAAAATATCTATTATTCATTACTTACTTGGGATGTTACAATTACAGGATAATGTCCTCAAGGTTTTCACACAACAAATCAATACAAGTCCAACGTTGAGAATATAGTCAGTGGTCGATGCTCATTTGTTATTCAAATTTCAGGCCAGATAATATGGATGATGTGTTTCGAACATGGTTAATAGTTATCCTCTATTTTCATTCCAGCACATTTAAGCCTTGAATGTTTCTTACAAAATTCACATTATTTTCCACCTCATCATTTCAAAATTGAATTTCAACACTCTTAGCACTATCCTCAGTGCACATTTTTTACTTTAGGAGTACCAAAGTCGCAGTAAAGACATCATTAGAGGATTCACACCGACATCCCTTTTGCATGCATTCTAGGTATGAAAAAAAATTCTTCCACCCTTATTTCCCACACCGATCATGACTCACATGGGCAAAGGGATTGGGTTGAGGTCCGCAATTACATGGAAGGATTCCACTTATCCTTGGTCTGAGCTCTAAGAACTTAAACTAAGATCTACATTAGAACTACGTGTGGCTTGATTCCCATCCTCATGGGAAACGTAGGAACACCTGGACATCTCATCTTTGGGTCCAGCACAAGTTCCACCAATTTACTTCTTCTGTTCTATATTCTAGGATCTGACTCATGTAAGATCGCGTGGTGTTGCACATGTGTGCTTGTGACCTCATTCATGTGAGGTTTGCATTAGCCACACTGCGTATGCCTCTTTCTGGGAGTTATCCCCCTACTTTCTGTCCCACATGTCATTAAACTCTATGTTGTCTTGCGTGACATTAAAAGTAACCTCCACAAAATATGTATGGATTAATTCCCATCCTCGTGGGATACGTAGGAACACCTAGACATCTTGTATGTGGGTCTAGCTCAATTGAGTGCTAGCCTCTAATGTTTTCTACCTTATAACCTTTTATGGACCCTCGGCATGAGGTTTCTTCCTCAGAATTGTGCACGGTGTAATGTGGACATCATCTTCATTAACATCAGGTATGATTTATTTCACCATGCACATTCACTATTTAACCTAATATCTCTTGTATATGTCCAATTCATATGACATTAAGCAATGCTTCCTAGTCCCACATTACTTTAAAATGTTATATTTATACTAAATGTTGTTAAAGTGCATTGTTGGTCCCCTCACATGACCCTAAACAGTGACATTATCGTCCTATCCTAACGATGATAAACAACACTACACCATGATATCCTCACTCTTGGGGGCCTCATGTCTGGTATCGATCACACAACATAACATTTTTCAATTCCTTCATACAGCTTGATTTTTGTGGTGGTGTCGGGACTTTCTATCCTATGTCCATCACATAAAAAACTCCTTCATCCTAAAGGACAAACATGATCTATCAAATACCACTTCTTTTGGTGTAAAGGACAGACCCACACGACCTCATCATCCCTAGAACTGGTATATTACCTTACCACCCAATTAAATATGTATGTATTGATTCTCATCCTTATGAGATACCTAGGACCACCCTGACACATTTTCCCCGAGTCCAGCCCCAGAAATCTAAAATCATGTCCTCTCTTTCTGCCCCTCAACCCGAACTCATTTGGGAACATGTGTTGTGGTGAGTACCTCAGAGGTTCTCTTTCACATTGATTTTTTTTAATATTTTCACCATGTGCTTCCCATATCATTTCACAGTGTGGTCAAAGTTCTGTGATTCAAAACTAAGATCGCCCTATGGGAACTTTGCATCACGTTTGGCTATTTCGCCACCCTGCACAGAGTCCATTAAATCAATCCCCCTTAATGGTCCAACCTAACACCTTAATTTGAAAGAGTGTGACACTAGGACCCTTGTCCTTTAGTAGGTAATCATCTCCCTCTATCAGATATATCTTATAGTCGTATTCAGATGTGTTTCAACAAAGATCATGTAGTATGGAATTTTCACGAGGACATCCCTCGTTCCATGTCAATGAATCGTGAGACCTTCATTTGGATGCTCATCCTTTTCCATGTCTGAAGATACCCCCTTTGCGCCATAGTATCATGACACACTAGCTTACCTACCATCCTAGTCCAATATCCCTGAAGATCTTAGACGACATTTGCGACATGTCTTGTGTTTAAAAAATTGTCAACAGTCGACCCTCATTTGTTTGTCCCCATTTCAGGATAACGTGATGTGGATATTGTGTTTAGAACATCGTCAACATATATCCCTTATTATGAAGCCACAATAATTTTGGCCCTGATCTTGAGCACCATGATTCACATATTTCCACATCCTTATGTTCAAGTAGAATTCCAAGATAGTCAGATTTACTCTTCCGTGCATTTAGGTGCATTATATAGGTGGGTCAGCATTAGTGGGACATCATTAACCTAGTGAAAAATCATCCCTAATGTGTTCCACCCAGTTTTAGGAATGTCCCATCACTAATTATTGTTTCCCACATTGAGAATGACTCTCAGGGGAATAGTAGTTCTAGTAGGACATGTACTGGTGCAGCCATGCCACACGTATCGTTCCTCATCCCACAGGATGATAAATTGTGATCTCAAAACTATGTATGGATTGATTCCCATCCTCACGGGGTATGTAGGAATGCCTGACCACTTTGATTTGGTCCAAACCTAATTTTCACTTTTGGTCACTTGACCTGTAGGGTTTCCTCTGGGGATAGGTGGTGTGATACGGACTCAAAGTCCTCATTCACGTCGGGTTTATAGGTACCAAAACACATGATCCCTTACTAGGATCTTCCATTTCACTCAACATACTATCGTATGATGTTAAACTGCACGATTCTATATGTCCTCAATAAAGGAAATTAAAGAGTGGTTCTACCCTGATCAAGTTTAGTATTCCCAATGTTAAACATGGGATGCGCTAGTTTCCTCTCCAGAGAGGATTATCCTAACTAGTGTTGGTTTCTGACCACACTGTTCCCCAAGAACTGTGTTTTTTATAATTCTTATCTTTATGAGATATGTAACAATGCCCAGGAATTTCACCTTGGACCCATCCCTAGGTCCATTAACCCGCGTGCCCCCACGGCCCAGATCATGGTCATTTCTCTTTGACCTTAAACTAGGGTCCTACCATCCATTTATTATGACTTTAAACTATTAAACGTGTTCAAGGTAGTATGACCATTAAACTATGTGCACTAGATTTACTATATGACGTAAAACTAAACGTATTTCTAGGTCCTCACCAGAGAGATCTTGTTCAAATGTATGTTTGATCCCTGATCAAACAGATGTACCTACCTAATGTGTTTCCACCATGGTGGCGTGATTTCAAGAGTGTTGGAATCATGTCGAACAACCCTTCACTCTACTCTCCATGCTTTGTATAACCTTTATTCATATCCTTGTCCTCTTTCATGTCTATAGGAACCCCTTAACAGTATGGATGCATGGCCTATGGATCGCCTACTATCTTGGGATAACATTTCATAAGACTAATGGATAACATTTAGATTCAGGCCCCATGTTTCTAACATGGTCCACGGTCGTCCCTCATTTGTTATCCCCATTTCAGGATAATGCAATAAGGATACTTTGTTTCGAACATGATCAAGAATAATTCTTAATTTTCATGCCATCACTATAGTGTTCCGAATCTTCGGTATTTTCATTCATAACTTCCATTACCCCCTTTTCAGATTTATTCCAGCTCCCCTAGCATTACCCCATTCATGCACAAGAGCATACTGGGAAAACAGTAATTTGATTTTTCTGAGAGCTTCATTCTCCAGTCAGGTCTCCCCCTTCCCTTTCCATAAATCTAGGTTGTTTGTTTAAACCCCAGATGCCAAAAACATGGTTATCAATCTTATGTTCAGACAGAATAACAAAGAGATCATCCATTTTTTCACATTGGGCTCAACCCACGTGAGCTTTGGGATTGATCACTAGGTGTTTCACATATATAATAGATGCATGTAAAACAAACATTAATAACCAAACTCATTCATGCTATCACATAAAAATAATCAAATCATGAAAGTACGTTAGAGGGGTTTTGATCTCTACAACTCCCGAGGGTCTATCCCTCCCATGGATGGGTTAATCCCGTCAAAAGAAAGCTACAACTCTGCCACCCTCTAGCTTGTGGCATCGAGTATTTTCTGTCGCCTGTTCAGTTCCCTCTCCTCCACGACAACGATTGTGTGCAATTCATCAGCTACAATCTGGGACCACTCTACATCGGTCTGGATGATGGTCATCTCCTCAGAGACTCTCTTCAAGCCCTCTTCGTCCTCCGACAGTTGGGAATTAAATCACAATATTAGCACTGATTGGGAGTTAAGGGTGGCTGAGTGCTCATCCACATAGACCTGTAGAAGCTGAACTTCATTATTAGCTTCCCAGAGCTTCTTGATGTTCACTGCTTTCCTCCACTTCTAGCCCACACCAAGACCAAAGTCATACTCCCGAATCTTCTCCACCATATGATCTCAGATGAGCATGTGAGGACACTGGGCATCCACTATCCCAATACACAGTTCACAAAGTCACGAGAGAAGTATGTCCATCTCATCCAGCCATAGTGCTTGGGGGTGTCATTAATGAAGAACTTTATTAGCTTCCCTGATCAGTGATGGACTATTTTGTTTTCCTCTTTATCAGATGTCATCTTTTCCTAGTCAGTGTCATTGGCAGGCTCATATGTGGGGAACACCCTTATAAACTGGTCAGTAGGGTCCACATCTAGTGTTTGATCAGGACCGGTGGGACCTGGGCTATTTGATTGATCCTCATCATCAGATCCCACCTCAATAATCTCAGGTACAACACTGTTGGTAGTCTCACCAGTGATCAGGACCACTGTTGTTTGGTCAGTCTGGATATCTGCCTCCACGATCACCAGCATTCTACTGAGAAAGACTCCGCCAAAAGCTCCGACCTACCTCACTAAGGTGACCCGCATCATTTGAAGAACTGTGCACACCAAAAAGAGGCTTGGAAGTTAGTTGAAATGGTCAATGGGTGACATCCATAAATCTGGTATAAGAAACTTACAGAGATCAAATTTCTGGTCTCGTTCTTGGGTTGATGTTATCGAGACCCCGATGCGTGGCCCCCCATATATGTTTGGAAGGTCTGAAATCTCCAGAGGGGTCACCTCATGTGTCCTGGACCCATAGGACGTAGCAATTAATGCAGTCATAGGTGTGGATCCCGAAGTCCCCATATTTGAATCCATTGAGGGATGAGAACGATTTCTGTGTACGAGGTTCTCCTGCATAGTTACGATGTTAGGGAGGAGTCCAAAATGGTCGAGAATCACACCCAAAGGGAGGGGATTGGGATTTTACCTTGAGGGCCTTTGCGGAATATTCATGATTTGATTCTTGATCACTGACTTTTCCCACCTCCAATGGGATCCTCTATCAACTTCATCCCCACAAGAGGACTCGTCCGATTCTTCCGATACAGGAAAGTGCTCTCTCAGTTTAGAGGCTGATAAATGTGGAGTGATATTAAAATATAGAATCACCATAACACGGTCTGTCATTGGATGTGGGGCACCCCAGGAATACATAAGGTCGTCCAACTCTGCCAGGTATTGCTCCCCTCCTCCCGATACACCACAAATCTATCCCTGATAGGGCCTATCCCAGGAAAATCCATCCTGAGATAGTTCAAGTGTTTCCACATCTCAGACGGGCTGAGGAATTTCCGATTGACTTCCCAGATGACCCAGGCCTATGAGAAGATAGCATTATATGGCATGTCTATATGGCTCAACCGCTTCCCTGGAGCCTGGATAGTTATCCTATAGAATCCTCTCAGTGGCCTCCCCTTGGGATGACTCTGTTCTTCTGGAACCGCTGGGTCTGCTACTGCGGTTGGATCTATCGCTGCTGACTGACCCTCAACTGGTGCTGGTCTCACAGCCATGGCAGCCCCAACACTATGAGATTCCCTTTCCACCTTCTGGCCTTGGCCTCAAGATTGAGGAGGCTCACTATCACCGACTCAACTAGTTGGATGCTTCAGCATCTCCCCCGGGTAGGCCGCCTCCTAGCTTTGGGCATAATCCTTTACCAACCCAAATACAACATTAGGAAGAGGTAGCTTGTTCTTCATCTTCCTCTCTTCCCATGTGATCATTAGACACATCTACCTCATCACACATGGGTGTTCCTCATGGCACACTTCTAGATATACCTATGGGTCCAGTCGCTGCATACACGGAAATTGTCAGGCTAATTGGTGTGGGGTGTATGGCTCGCAAAGGGGATCACAGTCCACTCTAGCCACTAGGAATCCACCTCGAAAGGACAAGAGATATGACCAGTGCACTTATTTTCCTTGGACGTAATCAGTAAAAGCACCTATTGGTAATGGAAACAGATGAATGTTTAATTCATCCACCTTCCATGCCTGTTATAGTACCAACAGTGTGGTCAACTTGGTCAGAAAGCATCCCACGACATTTAGGATTGAAGAGCAGAAGTTCGACCCCATAGGTGAGATGAGGTTCGGGTATTCATAAACCCCCCTAAAATACGCCATTATCCACCCATAAAGGATGTGGAATGGCCATCATATCCTCCACGGACACGTCCCCTCGTTGACATGCCACAACATTTTTTATAGCTTGGAGAGAATCGGGATACCGAAGTGGACTTGCCTTCCTATCACCAACATGGAAACCATGATAAATGAGCTGGGTCACATGAACATATTTGTATCCATCACCGGTAGGATCCAACCACAAATGAGAGCTGCGATGAATGCCGCCATGCGGACTATCAGCTACTGCTCAGTGCTGACACTAAATCCCTAGGTTTTCCATCGGCTGTCCTCCAATAGATGCTAGTACAAGTGCTCCTTGCCTCGTTGATCCCCCTTTGGGCAAGTCCGAGGCATCACCGGATATTGAATTTCTTCTAGGAAGTTTAGAAATAGCTTGAACCACTGCCTGAAATGGATATCCCTTATGGATTCTTTGTCCTCTCCCGACACCAGCTCCCTCAACGCCATCACCAGCCGCGACATTTTTTCTGGATACTCCAACTCACCCAGGATGGGGAGGAATTAATCATACATCGCCCCCAATATCGGGACCACTGAGATCTATTGAACGCCCCACAAGCTGATACCAACCTCCCCGTGGTGTAGGTGGAAGGTACTGGTCCTCAATGAACACCTACTCAGCAACTCCAGCATCAGCTGGTTTAGCTGATTGATTTGAAACTGTGCAGCCAAAGCTGCCTCATATAATAACACTCTCCTCATCTCAACCCCAAACTCATCATATGAGGCGCCAACCTAGTAGCCCCAAGCCCAATCATCTATGAAATTTCCTCCCTAGCACTGGTCCCACTCCTCATACCATCTGTTTCCCAGGATCATCAAGGATACCTTCAAGATTGTCTGGTATAGTGGGGGGGGGGGATCTCCAACTGCAATGCCTTCCCATCCACATTGATTGGGTGGTTATAAAGGAAGTCACATCGACAGGCATGTAGTCTTCTTGGGAATGGCCGGCATCCACCCTGAACCATTGGTGCTAACACAGCGTTTTCCTGAACCAGTAATCCAGCTCGTCCCTACTTTCTTCAAAAATGAATACATCATACCTCAGACCAAATATGTACACAGGAAGCCTCTTGAATAGAGGATAGATTCTATGGCTCTCTGATAGCAGCTCCACCACTGATCAGTGGTCATAATGGCTCTGTATTAACTCCCCTAGGCCTATTTTGTTCTCCATCTCCTCCCATCAAGAAGCGTCCATGAGAACACCCCTGGAGGTCTCCTGATGATCTATTCAATTTAAATTTTATTCTTTTTTGTGTACGGGTTTCGATGCCTTTTTGCAGAGAAATTTCAGAGAGATCCCTGTCAAAGAATGTCTCTGGAGCCCTGCCCTGACATTCCAACAAAAAGTTTCTAATCACTATCATGGAGTCGACGACTCACTATGTGCCGCAAAGCAGAAACCCCGATTTATGAAGAGAAAGCGTGAAGTACATGGAGCTTCATGAATCAAGAGCACTACAAGACAATGTCATGGAGGAAAGAGAGGAAAAAAGAGGGGTAAGATCCCCTATTTATAGGCAATGACCTTCAGAGAATCACGGTGCATCAATGCCATGACAAGCTTCATGCCACGCTCATCTTGCACGTCGCCTGTCCTCTTCGCAAGCCTTCTTCACAAAATAGCTTCACGGACGACTGAGAGATTTTTGCGATTGACCCTTAGACTTTGACCCTTGATTTCTCCTTGGCTACAAGTCTGAGGGGTGGGGGCATTTGTTAACACCAGAATTTGGGATAAATAATAATAAGAGGGAAGTATCTAAGGCCGCCTCACGAAGCCCTTTGGTAGATACCCATATCCCCACGCCCATTGAAGAGTTAGGAGGTGGAAAGCACCGAGAACGCATTCGACGTTCACGAGCCCATCGTGAAGTAAGGAGGCGGACACCCCACCAATGCATTTGACTTTCATGATCCCACTATAAGTTAAGGAGGAGGTACACCCCATAAACCCTTTTGATGTTCGTGAGCTCACCACATAGCATAGAGGCGGGACACCCCATGAACCCCTTTAACATTCGTGAGACCACCAAGGAGTAAGGAGTTGAGAGGATCCACGACCAAATTTGATGTTCATGACCCGCCGGGGAGCAAACTCTCTCTTCGTGCTGAGCGAGATCTGCTTCGTGGCGCTTCATTCATATAAATACTGGGCTCCGATCAAGCCCAAACAACGAATCATCCAACCTTTCACCTTACGAGATCTCAAATCATGAAGCACATTTTGCTCTAAGAACCGTGAGCTCTTCAAGGTACTTTTTCTTTTTGAACTCCCTCCCCCTTTGCTTTAATTGAACCCCTCTTCCAAGAGGGATGCCTTTTGTGAACCCCATGGGCCTTCATGAAGGAACGAGATCCCCGTGGGGACTCGGTTCAAGGAAAAGAGATTATGATTCATTAAACACTCTCCACACACACATGACCCACATGCTAAGGCACAATCACTTTGATTCACATAGCACATTGCTTAATAACATATTGCTTCGTGAGGCACCCCTGCTTTACAAGGAATTGATTCATGAATTTCTTTCCACTTTGCGAAGCTCCTCCCATATGCACCTATTCTTTAAGCCTAGCCTAGACAAATTCACTTCGTGAAGAACATTCCTTCATAAATCCCCTCCACTTCATGGAGCCCCAAAGCATCGCAAGGCTTCTTGTGAACCCCATTGCTCTGAAAATCCTTTTTCCATGCATCCTTTCAGGTTCATACGATGTAGCTTCAAATTCCCTTGGATGAAACTACCCATTGCGTTGCTTCACCTCATTCTTCTTCGCATAGGCACATAAACGACTATTTCTTCTTCGCATAGGCACAATAATGTGGAACCCTAATTGGATAAAATCTCGACATCCCCTATTCACGGCATTACCGATTCCTTCCTCCCCTCAAGGGTGGGTGGGTATCAGATATGTAAGTCCTAGGGGTGTGGAATGAACACGACTCGTCTGATATGTAGGATTTCAAACACCCAAGACCTATAGTCCACAACACATGATGTTAAACTGTGACCTCTACCCATGTATCATACGTAGGGTTCCCACAACTTGGACATTATGCATGTCCACTGGCCTCCAAGAGTGTGAGATCATTTCTCGCATTGAATAATATCCTCTTTATCGGAGCGACGTATGTCTGTGGGGAAAGGGAAACCACCATAGTGTAAGCCCCTTGATTTTCATGTAGGAGGTAGCATGCCTACTCCTCCTCTCTTCCTGGGTTGCAAGTCCCTCTTCCGCTGGGCTTTATCACCATCTAGGACTCCATCCTAGACTAATTCCCAATCTCCATCACCTCGGGCTTCTAACGAGGCGTAATCCCATGTTTCCTCTTTGGTCTACTAACCACGTGTAACCCACCTATTCCACTTCCCACAGATGCACCTTCCACGATGTGGTCATCGGGTCTTTGTTGTCTCTTGTTTCTCACACCAAGCATGACTCATGTGGGCATAGAGCTAGCATCGACCATGAAATCCTCTCTGGGCAGCCTAGAGTCTATGTCCACACACACCACCTGATCTACGTGGACTCTGATCTCAGCCAAGGAAAGGTTTGTAGGAAGCCACCCAGAGGTTCAAGTCCAACAATAATTGGGCAACCGAGAGTGTATGCCGCAAACCCTCTTGAACTATGTGGACTTTGATCCCTGCCAAGGCAAGGTACATAGGATGCCTTCCTGAAGTTCAAGCCCAAAAATAATCTGGTAGCCTATAGTGTATGCCCCAAACCCTCATGAACCCCATGGTCTTTGATCCTTGCCGAGGTAAGGTATGTAGGATTCCTCCCTAAGGTTCAAGCCTAACAACCATTGGTCCCGACCATCTTCACATCGGTTCACCAAACGAAACCTGAACTACATGGTATTTTATCCTTTCCAAGGTAAAGTATGTACGAAGCCTCCCTGAGGATAATGCCCACCATCCATTGGTTTTGACTATCTTCATGTTAGCTCACCAAAACCCAACTAAACTATAAGGTATTTGATCCTTGAAAAGGAAAGGTATGTAGGAAGCCTTCCTGAGGTTCAATCCCACCATTCATTGGTCGTTCCGACCCCCTTCATGTCGGTTCACCAACCCCACCATAACTACAAGGTCTTTTATCCTTTCCAATGTGAGGCATGTAGGAAGCCTCCCTGAGGTTCAAGACCACCATACATTGGTTATTTCGACCCCGTTCACGTCGGTTCTCCCAAACACCATCCTGAACTATGTGGGATTTCATCCCTTTCTCCAAGACAGAGTATGTAAGAAGCCTCTATGAGGGTCAAACCCATCCAGCAGTAAGCCGTTGTGACCCCATATAGTGGTAATCCATTGTGACCCCATTCTGCAGAAAGGTGTTGTCAACTCCATTTTGCGGTAAGCCATTAACATCCCCATACAACAGTAATCCATTGTGAACCCTTGCAATAGTAAACCATTGTGACCCCATTCAGTGGTATGTTGTTATTATCCCCATTAAACAGTAATCCCTTGACATCCCCATCCAGCGGTAAGCCGTTATGACCCTATCCAGTGGTAAGCCATTGAAATCCCCAATTATTTGTAAGTCATCGTCAAATAAACTATAAGGATTTTGATTCCCTACCACCGGGATACATAGGAATCATATTCGAGACTCAATCCCAACATCTATTTCTTCCTCAAGATGGCCCCATCTCATTCTCCATCAACTGCGTTAAAATTTCCATCATCCATCCTAATTCTTACCCAGGCCGCCACATCCTGGTGGGATCTTGCCACCCCATTCCCCACTCACTTCATCAAAAGTCAGGAAGCTAACCACATGTAATCCCTAACATCGATGTTCCCTCTGGGGTTTGCACTCACCTAATCCACTCTAGTCAGTGTTCTGATTAGTCTGATCTATCTTCGCTAGACATTAAAACTACGACATACCCTGTGTTAAACATAGGAATCTGAGGAAAACCTCAGATGCATGCCTATGGAATAAAATTCCCATCATTCGACATGGGATGCCTCGGGCATCCACACCCTCCAGAAGCCCTATAATAAGGGGAAGAAACCCAGAGGTGCCAGTGTCCAAGAATCCAGACACACCAGTGATGTATAAAATTACTACTCCCATGACTGAAGGTTGTTTCCTTGACTAGACCCTTTGGAATGTCCTGATAGAAGTGGTGTAATTAACTGGTGTCCATGAAAATATGGAACTAGGAAGAGTTTCATGAACAATGTCTTAAATCTATAAGGGAGACCTGGGCTAGGTGATGAGTTCTGAGGATAAATCCATAGAAGGAAGAACCGACGTCCCATCATCCTGTTTCGATCAAGGAGAATACGTCCCTAAATAAGGAAAGGATGTCACCAGCCTTTGGAAAGGGGGAATGCAGGGTAAAAAAACTGTTCCTTTCATCCTCAAAAAAGACAGATGTGTGTGCCCCGTTGAAAGCATCGGAAACACATACAAAAGAAATATGCGGTGAGTATAGAAAATTTTTCATAGAAGTAAAATTATGATGAGGAAACCTTAAAAAGATCATTTCATTGATGTGATAATCAATAAATTAGTTAATTATGTGTGGAAAATATAGATACTTATAAAACAAGTGTAAATATATTATAATACAGTTAGAGGAAATTAAATACATAATCATGGAATAAAATTGTCATTGAAATAGATGTATAACCTAATGAATGTAAATTGAGATAAGAAACCCCTTGCCACTTCGTAACAATTAACTAAAATCCCCATGGTTGGTATAATTTTAATTAAAGAATAAAATAACATGAATTATTAATGTTTCATGATATAATATTCAAAAGGATAGTATCTACCCCATATAGAATAAATTAGATTCATAACTTTAAAGCATGTCTCAATGATGAGAACTTTTGATGAAATCCCTTACCTAAGGATCGAATCATCTTGTATATTATTTATCTTCAAAAATAATAAACATATTTCAGTAATTAAAATTATTAAGAAATATTTTCATGTTTATTAATAATTTTATTTTATATTTTACCATGTTTTATTTATTTAAACAATTAATTGATTTCATGTAAGATGTTTTGATTATATTTGGTCATATATCAAAAATGACTATGGTAAGTTGAAAATGGTTAAAGAGATAATTATTACATCATATATAGAATAATAATAGTAAAAAATTATATTTTTTATTCATCAATATACTTTAAAAAAAACCAATAAATTATTATTATGAAAAATAAAAAAAATTATAATCATGGAGATCATAAGTTGTAAATATGCATGAGTAACATTTTAATTTTAAAATGATCAAGATGAAATAAAGGTAAGTATTATTTTATTTTAAAATAATTATAATTATATAATAAAAATATTATTATTTCGTTTAATACAATTATAAATACCATCAATGTGATGTATTGATGAAAAATGAATCACAACACTTCAAGGATGTTGTAATGCACACGCATGCATGAAGGAGAATATCATTCTTCAACAGATGGAATGGTAAAAAAATAATATGATATATTATATTTTAAAAATTATAAATATGTAAAAATTTAAATTAACATACATTAAATATATTATTAGTACTTGTACTTAGAGAAGGTGATGTAAAATGAATCACATTAGTTTGTGAGGGAGTAAACAATAGTATAGTTGAATGAAAGTTTAATTTACAATTTGATGGAAGAGGATATAGATATATTATATTTAATTAAAATAATAACATTAAATTATAATTAATAAAATAATTTTTTTATCTAATAATGTTTGTATAATGTAACATTATGTAACTTGTTTTTAGATACTCCTCGAACCTAGTTTTGATAATGCTTCGGCTATGGGTTGTCTTGGATTGTTTTGGTGAAATTAAGAAAATTTTTGATGCATAAGGGTCTCTTAATGGTTTTTTCATGTTTAGATAAAACAATAATGTTTGGCCCAAAAAAACCATGCACCCTTTAATGGTTCTTTGGAGGGAATGCACAATTTGTACAAAAATTGCGACAAGATCCTCTTAATCATGCATCCTCAATCAATGAGGGTTTTAAAAATTGGATCATAGTTTTATAAACTATGTTCCCACCTAGGATAAAATATGAAACCCTGAATAGGGTTGTACATTTTTTCTAACCATGCGACATTTCCCAAGAAACCATGTTTTTAGGTTATAATAAATCAAAAAATTATTAGTATTAATAATCCAGCCACTGTTTAAGTTGTATATCTACCCTAATCATAACTAACTCAATTTATAGGGTTATCAAGGCTCCCTATAATTTCATTCAACTACTATTACACTTTTATTAAAGGAATAAATGTCTTAGTGGAAGATCTAATCCCCCTTAGGTATGTGGATCACCACATGTTTAATCTCTCCCGATCTCTCCTTTATCCCTCCCAAGAGTTTGATGGATCCACATGTATGGTATGGATCTAAAATCCATTTAAGCAGATCATGATTCTAGGTATTATTTATATATCTCTAGTACCTTTGTTCTATGATTTCATTCCCATTATAGGTTTTGATCTTATAATTTCAATGATTAATGATACATGGTCCATTTGAGATTTTCCATATAATTAAAACATTGATTTTCACATTTTGTTTAAATATTATTTCAATTGATATTTGAAAAATTTATTTGATATGTTTTGTAAATAAAAATTTAAAATTTCATCAATGTTTGGGAAAAAACCCAACTTCAATAGAATTGGAATTTTGGTAATATATAGAAATTGATAGAGTTGATGAAGGAATTTGAGAATTGTTTTGAGAATATAATGTATTTAATTGTAATGATAAAAACCTTTAATTAGATTTGTATATAAAATGAATGAATTGATGAAAACATGTTTTGTTTTTGAAATTGAATTGGAATATGGAGACTATAAAATGAGAAATTGAAATTTAAATGATAATTAATTTGAAATTAGATGATTAGAACATTTTTCATTTTCTGAATGATCACATTTGATTCTAGGTAGTTAGTGGGTTATTTAGGATAAAACCCTAGGATATTAACCCCTAGCATTGGATTGATGATGAAAACTATAAAAATACCTAGTATGGAATATCTAATCACTGATGGGATGTTGATGAGTCATATTCAGCATGAGCCAGAGGGGTGTGTGTACACATATTTCTTCGTGATCACTTACATGATAAGTGTGAGGATCATATAGCCATAAACTATCATACTTTAGGTAATATGACCATAGTTCTAGTTGGGATTGTTTTATTTATATATTACACTGATTATAGAACTATTTTACCAATACCAAATGATTTATATAAATTATTTTATATAAAGTTTTTATTTAATCCATGTTTAAAATTTTTTTCCATCATTTTGAAAGGAAATCATATTTTGTTTAAATATAAAAATATATTTTCATGGAATTTTTAATTTAAATTGAAAGTTTTATTGGGTTTATTATTATGGAATCTATTATATAATTTTTGGTGATACCCTAATGGAATTTATAGATCACACCCTTTCTTTTCCTTCTTGTGTTTGTATATTTTCTTATGACTAGTAGAAGAAAAGGAAAAATCACCTATTGGTTGAGGTGGATGTTGTTAATCCTTTAGGATTAGATTAAAATTTCCTCTGGGATTCTTGAGTTTGATATTTATATATTTCTAGTACATTTATGATTTACTAATTTGGTTTATGTGATAAATGTTTGGTTTTTGGCACTTTTTTTCACTAGTGAGTATACTGAATCTTATATTTTATCTTTTTCAATTTTGTGGACAAATTGTTCCCTATTTTATATTATATGATTCCAGGTTCTAGTTTCCAACACATATGGTTCAGAAATTTCCTTTCGGACCTATTAATATCGACTCAGGTATCAAGGTACCTTGATATCCTGGATATTTCAAGATAAATTGTTATTAGTGGTGGAGGTAAATAATCTTCCCTTATTTTTAGTATGTAGTATTAAATTTCATTTGGGGATCAGGTGGTAATCACAAGTGAGTTCTTGATTCTCCCTCATCATAACAAGACATAAGTCACCACTATTTGTTTGGGAAAGGCATATTAAGGAAATATTTTATCTAATTCAGGTATTTTTGATAATTTTTATTTGGATAAGTTGAAATACAAACATTATAATCTTATCTGATGCAATTTATATTCCTATTTATCTTATTGATTTGCTGATATGAGAAATCTCTTAATGTATTGAATATTTTTTTTAGATGTTGTGTAGCATAATTACTCTAATAAGACATGTGAATAGGCCCTAGGAGTAATCTTCTGGGGAATCATAGTGAGAATATCCTTACATGGAACAAAATATTGTTGAGATAATTGTATGGTCTATCTAAACATTGGACATTCTCCTGCACCTGTTCCTGTTGAGGCTAAAGTTGTGGAACCTCATAGGGAAGAATCTTAGAATAAATCACTATATTTCCTTCACTAGAATACTCCAATGTTCCAAGGATATAATCATCCTCAATATGATAAAGATTGTTTGATAAATATAGAGATTATTTTTTATTTATTAGAAATTAATGATTAGATTAAGGAGAAATGTTCCACCTATAAGCTAGAAGGACCTAGTAGGAGATGATGGGATTCGATGATGATGAAGAATAATGAGAATTTATTTTGGAATGAATTTATTTTTATTTTAACCAATCAATCCAACCTTGAGTATATAGTGCTGGATAACTCAATAGATTTTTTCAAACTCAGGTTGAAAGAGAGGACTGTGAATAAGTAAGAGAACCACATTGCGGAGCTTGCACAGTTTCCACATAAGATTGTATCAAATGAAAATATGACGAAAAAAAATTATGTTATGGTCCTTTAATATGATATTCATTGTTATGTTTTATTTTTAAATCTTACTTATTATCCTAATGTGATGGATAGAGAATTGGTGGTTGAGTTTGACCTGGTTGTTAATTAATAGTTGAAGAGATGTATTTTTTTCTCCTAGAGGATGCTCTTTGAGTTCCATTAAAAGATATATGATGCAAGATGAGTCTTATGGTGGACTTCAATTAAAGGGGTCTTCCAAACGACTTATAGTTAATGGATTTGGACCTTTGAGTTGATTCCTATATGAAAATCCTAGTCATTCAACATGGGTTTTCATTGAGGCACCTAAGGTATTTAGTTTGTGAAGATTCTCATCATAGTTATATAAATTATATTATGTCTTTTCTATTCCATGCAGTAACACTGGATCATAAAAATCTAAATGTATTGTTGTACAATAAGATTAATCACAAAATGGGGTTCAAACCTTAGGAATCCACAAATAGTCTTATTCACATAGTGTAAGAGTTTCCAGAAAAATAAAATATGGGTCCAACAATTTTGAGAGGTACAAACACTACAGTTTCATATTTAGTGACTAATTTATTAGATAATGGTGAATCTAAACTGTTCATATCAACTATTATTGTGAACATACTAAATATTCCTATGGTTTATATTTCTTATGTGATGGATATTACTAGGCCCTTAGTGTGGAGAAAGAACATGGTATATGTTTTCCTGTTAGTGACTTTTCTATACTAGATTTTGAGTTTACCAAGTATTTTATGATATTTACATGAAAACTCTTATTTTCATTTTTTGGGATGGATTTTCTTATTATTAATATGACTCAAATTTATTGTTACCTTTCACAAGTATCATTTACCATTCCAGATGGGGTGGGTCATATCCTTTAGGGAGAATAGGACCCGATATTGTGTAGAGCTAGAGATTCTTATCAATATTTTTGGAATGTAACATTATTGTTCACTTTTGATCTAGAGAGGGAGACATGAAGTGTTTATCAACCCCAATTTTTTATCAATTTTCTTGATGTTTTTATTTTTAATTTCTTAGGTTTTACACAAGAAAGAGTGTATGAGTTTTATAATGATTTAGTTCCTGGTACTCAACAAATTTCTATTCCTTTTTACCATATAAAACTAGATGAAAATAAATATTTGAAAACATAGTTGGATGATCTATTATAGAAATGGGTTTTATACCTGAGTGTGTCACCCTGGGTGTTTCTTGATCTGTTTTTTAAGAAAGAGGATGGGACACTTCAACTATGTGTTGGTTACAAAAAACACAATATAGTTACAGTAACTAATAAGTACCCATTTCCATGGATTAAGTATCTATTTTAACAGTTAAAAGGGGTAAATAATGTCTCAAATATTAATCTTCAATATCATTATCATTAGTTGATAATAAAATAATCATATATTTAGAAATCTACCTTCTATAGTAGGTATGACCATTCTGACTATCTTTTCATTCCATTAAGTCCAGAAAATGCTCTTTTAGCCTTTATGGATTTGCTAAAAATGACATTCAATGAGTTTCGTGATATATTCATGGTGGTATTTGTGGATGAAATCCTAATTTACTCTCATTCTTGGGATGATCATCTGTGTTATCCAAGAATAGACCTGGAAATGTTGAGGAATCATAAAATTTATTAGAAGTTATACAAATTTGATTTAATGATTCTGGAGTTGAAGTTATTATGTTATGTGGTCTTAGAACATGGCATCCCAGTTGACCCTAATAATGTATATGTTCTTATGAATTTGTAATAACCAAGAAATGTATTCTAGATTTATATCTTCATAGTTCTATTAGGGTATTATCACCATTTGGTGATGGATGTATCAAATTTCTCTTCTCCAATGGCTGTTGTCACATCAAAGGGTGTAATTTCTCTTAGGATGAATAATATCAGAATTGTTTTGTTAATATGAAATTTAATTTTATTTTTATACTGGTGTTGACCCTTCCAGAGGCTGGTTAGGTTTATGAGGTCTTTTGTGATGCCTATGTATTGGGTTTTGATTTTTTTCTCTTATGTAGTGTGATAACATGTAAGCCTTTGGTTCTTGACAAATTAGGCCATAAAAAAAGAAATCCCCAACCCATGAACTAAAGATCATATTAGTGATGCATTAACTTTAGATCTGGAGAGATTAAATTTTCATATAAAGCATTATCATGTATTCTATCCACAAAATTCTAAGTTATATATTCTCTCAAAAAGATATTAAAATCCTTTATAGGTGATGGGTGGAGTGCCTCCAATATTTCTTATTTTGAAATTTCTTATACCCTCTATAAAGGGAAAGACATTGAAGATGATTTGAGTGAGAAACATCCAACCCATTCCATGAAATAATCATCTAAATATTTTACTCTATTTGATCGTTTTTCATAGTTTCATTTAGTATTCCAGGAAGAGGTAGCCGAGGTTGTCAGGGAAATCATTAAGATGACCTCCTCTATTCTCAAGATTATTCTTCAGGAGAAGTAGCTTGATAATTATTTCTAGTTCATTTGGGACAATATTTATGATTTGTAGATATTTTTTTAGTGTTCATTATCCACGTAAGATATTCCAATGTTTTCAAAATAGTTTTTTTGTGACATCATCCATGGGGAATGATATAATGCTATAGTTCCATGATACCCAATGGGAAGTGAACCCCATAACAAAAAATATCTTTTATGATATACGATGTTTAATATAGTGCCTATGTATGAGATGATACATTATTGATTTTGTTTATAATTATTATTTATACCAAAATGTCAAATACAAGAAACATATACCTTTGACAGTTCTTTACCCACTTCCATTGCATACATGGAAGTGGGATGTGAATTTGTAGACTTTATTGTTGATTTTTTGCACACCTCTACAATGGATAACACAATATAGGTAGTGATTGATAGGTCAAACAAATTGGATCACTTTATACCCATTCAATATATAACCAAAGATGATGTGTAATGAAATATCTATGAGAATTATATTAATCATTATCTAAGAGTGACATCTACTATAATGTCAGATAGAGATCCCTGTTTTAAATATTTATTTGGTGAGGCATTCAGGTGGTGATGGGATCTAATGGTTTGTTGAGTAAATCATACCATCCGTAAATGGATGGACATATAGAGTGGTATATAAAAAGTCACAAGGATACACTTCATGCCAACATCTAAAATTTTGGTGGGTCTTAGGATGGCCATTTGGGACTTGTTGAGTTCATATATAATAATTTTTTCAAGTACACAGTTTGTATAGATCCTCTTCAAAAATTTTATCGAAGTCCATGTAAGTATATATTGTGTTATTATAAGATTGACGAAACTTATTTGGTTGGACCATGTTTGGTTCAAGATACGAAAAAATATTCATTTGATTCATCAAATAATGTTGATGGAATAGATTCAGTACAAATCCTATATTGGTTGTCGATGTAGATCGTTGGGGTTTTCTATTGGTGATAATGTTTTCTTGAGAGACTCTCCGTGGTAGGGTCACCAAATTCTTTAGAGATAAGGGAATCTTTCCCATCACTTTTGGGAACCTTTTTAGGTTATCGAAAAGTGGGAGAGAGCAGCTTACTATTTTTCACTTCCACAAAAGTTGAAAAAAATACATAATGTGGTCCACATATTGTAGCTTTAGAAGTATCTTTTTAACCAACCTCATGTCTTGATCTAGGAGTATCTTGATGTTGATCCCAGTTGATCCATCAGCGAGCATCCAACTAGAATTGATTATTATGAGACAAATTTACTTTGTGGGAGGATGATACCTTTTTCTATGTATAGTGGAATAACAGTTATAATTTGTATGAGGCTTCGGAGAGAGAGGCACTTATGAGAGATTAGTGGCACCAAATCATTCTTTTGGAAACTATTTCATTAGATTCATGGGGAAAATATTTCATATGGTGGTGAGGTTATAACATCCCAATAATGGTTTCTATGTACTCCATTACCCTTATATTGATCATTAATTAGATGAGGTTTATACCAGGTCATTTTTGGAGAAATTTAGAAAGTTTTGGAAGGCCAAGGAACTATGTATGGTTTGTGAATGGTTATGGAAAACAATGTGGTTTATAATTAAAACATGTTTACCCTATTATAGTTCCCTATAGGGAGAAAATGATTTTTCTAAACCATTTAGTTAGGCCATCCAAACCATGTATCCTTAGAAAGTGATGGTTTTCATGGTTAGTACATGGTATGAAAAACTGTGTACCCACCTAGGCAAAACTGTACACCCCAGAATGGGGGCATATAGTTAGAGTGCATTTTTTTTCTAACCGTGTGTTACTCTCTAGGAAATAGTGTAACCCTCTCCAGAAAACCATGTTCATGGGTTTTAATTACTCTTAAAATTATGATTTTTAATTCTAGATCCACTATTTATGTAACCTATAACCCCTAATAAGATTTAAATCAATTCCCAGGGTTGAGAGGGTTACCTAGAGGCGATCTTATCTCCTCCAACTATCTCTTTCAACAAATAATAGTTATGGGGGAAGATTTGACCCCCTCTAGTACCTTTATTTCTTCTCATTTAATCTCTTATGGTCTCTCGTTACTTTATACCTATGGTTTGATGGAACATCACATATGGTATGAATATAATATATATTTAATTGGATAATGATATTAGGTTTTATTTCTCGATTTCTAATGAATTCTTTCTACGTTGTATTTCCCATTGTTTGTTTTGAATATTAGATTTATGTTATTAATGGTATGTGGTCACATTTGAGATTTTACAAATAATTAAAACCTTGATTTGAATGATTTGATTGAAATGGGGTTAAATTTATTTATGAAAACTTATTTTTACATGATTTGTAAATTGTAATTATAAATGGTATGGATTTTGTAACCCTCCCCCCAATTCCAATGGAAATGGAATTTGGGGCATATGTTGAAATTGATAGTGTCGATAAATTGATTTGAGATTTTTTTGACAAAAAAATTCTTAAATAAGAATAATGAAAATCTACGATAGTTTTCATTTGAAAAGGAATGAAATAATGAAAATGCATGTTTTGGTTCTAAAATTGTATTGAAATATTAAAACTGGAAATTAGGAAATTGAATTGTAAATGTTGATTAATTTTAAATGATATGATTTTTCTTTTTGGGATTTACTAGTTCAGAACATGCGATCCCGATTAGTTAGTGGGTTATTATGGTTAATAACACTAGGATCATGGCCCCTATAATTGTATTGATTGTTAGAAATCTAAAAAAATCATAGTTTAACATATAATATCTCTAATGGGATGTTGATGAGTCTTATTAGACCTGATCACATGGGATGTGTGCAAAAATATTTAGTCCTGAACACTAATAAGAGAAGTGTGAGAATCTTATAATAAGAAACTATCATACTTCAAGGAACATTACCATTATGATTTTTTTGATTGTTTTGATTAAAAATTCAATTTATTATAGTAATGTTTTCTCAATAAAAAATATTTATATAAATGATTTTAAATATAATGTTTGTTTAAGGTATTATTGAAATTTTTTTCATAATTTGGTAATGAAACCCTGTTTTATTTTAAATATGAAAATATATTACCATTCCCTATTTTATTAAAATTGTAATCATAATTTTGTTTATTACAATAGATTATATAATTTAACACATGGTGAGACCATAGTAAGATTTATATCTCAAACCCTACCTTTTTCCTTAGGAATTTTTAGATTTTCTTTTGTTAGGTCTAAGAAAATGGAAAGATCCTCTTGGAAGAGGTGAATGTTCTTGATCATTTTGGATTGGAGTGATGTTTCCTTTGGGATGTTTTAGTAATATATTTCTAGTTTTTGCATTCATTGATGATGTAATACTTTTTTTATCTATTTTGTTTTTTTACTTTATCCTTGTGGAGTGGTGAGAATACTAACCCATATCTTTTATCTTCATCTATTTTTTTGAAAATTCCTTCCCTCTTTAACCATATATGATGGGAGTTTCTAGGAGAAAACATATGCTAAATGAGAATTCCATCAAGTAAATTTATATTTTTTCTTATATATGAGGGTACCATGGTTTATGGGTTAATTTTTAATATATATGATTTTAAGAGGGTAGAATAAGAAACAAATTAAAATCACTCGATTAAGAACTATACATATTTTTAAAAAAAACTCATTTATATTACACATTAAGACCTCTAAAATTTTTATTATACCTAAATTATGACATATAGAATGTGTATGAGATGTTAGGAAGCAGTATAGCTATGTTTTGGCTGAACCAAATTTCTCTTTATGTAATGAGAAAAGAGGATAGGTGGTTACCATTTATAAGATAGGGGATATAAAATTTTGAAATTTCTTAAGGTGTTAAATTAATATAAAATAATATTCATTGATTAATGGAATCAAATTGATATATTTGGAATATAGAAGAATAATGAGTCTAAATACACCTATCTAGTAATGTTCTGACAAGTTTAGATGAAATTTTTGCCGTTATATTTTTGTTTTGAACCCCATTAACCCTTTTGACTATTATTATACCGTTAATGTTTTCTCTCCTTTAAGAGTCAAAAAATATTCCATAAAAAGAAAAAACGACTTATATATAGTAAATGGATGATTTTTAAAACTATATCCAATTAATTTGTTAAAATATATGTTTAAAAAAAATTTAAATCATTAAATAAAATTATATTTATTAGAAATTATTATTAATATGAACTTTGACCATATTACTTTAATATAGATTTAAATACATAAATACAAAGAGTTAATTTGAATAAAATCCTATAATACATTCTTAAAATGTCATTGAGATCAATAAAATTCATGACACACAATATTTCAATAGAATTATATTAGTTTTTTTATATTTTTAAAAGCATTTATTTTATTTTTCAATTAATCTAATAAATACTATGTTGAAATTGTGTAAGCATTTAAGATATTTATTTCATTACTGAAAATTAAAAATTAATATCTATGATAAAAATAAATTATATTTATTGAAAATAAATATTTATAACATAACATATTCTTTTTTTATACTCATGTAAAAAATGAATGATAAAAAATCATGGGAATGGATTTTTGGAAATTTCATTCAATAAAATAATATAATGAAAAAATTGTAGAATAAAATTGAAAAAATCCCATATATTAATATATTACTTTTTTAACAATTAAAAATGTCAATATTAAGAATTTAAGTTAATGGTTATGGTCATTTTCTAGTTCTTATAAGATTATTTTTAAACTTAATTACCCTATTTACCCTTATCATGGTGACACTTATTTGTTATGATCACTATAAATAATGAATAAAGTTACCTATTTAAAAAAATTGGCACTACTGAAAAAAATATATAATCCAATTTTAAAACCACAATTTTTATATTTGAGATTCATAAAATTAAGATCAATATTAAAAACACAATGAAAAACAAATTTTTAGGGAAATAAAATTTTATGAATAAAAATGTCTTTATACCTAATCTAATCATGAAATTGATTACAATGAACATAATTGTATTATGAATCAAAAAATAGGTCAAATTTTACTTTTAAATAATTTTAAATAAAAAGGGAATTTTATAACTGTTTGAAAAAATAAATTTTTCAATAAAAATAATAATTTTCATTATTCCTTAAAAAATAAATCTTTTAAGTAAAATCTATTGATTTAAACCAAATATCATTTTTATATTATATTTTATAAAATGAAACTACATTATTAAAACATAATTCTTTATGTACCTGAGGTTAATTATATTATTTTCCCACAAAAATCAAGAAAATTCATTTTTGAAGAAAACTTATTTCTATAGCATAAAATAAATTTACTACAAATTGAGTACATATTTCATAAAAATTAATCAATGAATTTATATTTAATAGGTAAATGATATATATTTAATAATTTTTATAATACTATTCATACCTTCCAATTCAATGGATGGATTATAATATTTTTTTTGGTTTTTTCATGCTCGGTGTTGTGTGTCATATACACTATCTAACATTTTGTTTTCTAGAATCTATTAGTGTTACATTGTCAACCCATTCAAGAAATTACATCTTTGAAATTTTAAATTAATATCGTATATCTAGGTTTTAATATTTTACAATACCTTTATGGAAAACCCATCATATGAATAAGGTTAATAAAAATTCTTCTTGAAATGTGGGATAAGAAAAGATAATGGTCATTAGGGATAACAAATAACTAATTTCCCAAATATGATAACATTATATGGAAGTGAAAATATAGACATGGAGTAAAAAATAATACTTATGTATTCATATATTGTGATAACGAACATGGTCAAGTGAATTTTAATGGTCATAATACCATAAACCTCTCTTAACCAAAACATTATGTTATTTTTATATACTTAGAATTATCCTCACATTTATTCATAGAATTATGTTCTTTAATATATGTTTTCCTAAATCCAATTCCCAAGGTTAGTATGAAAATTTAGTTGACACTAACTATAATGAACCCAACTCCTGTAACCTAGAGATGGTGTTTACATTATTAAATTGGTACAAGATAAAACAATTCTTATCCCGAAGAACAAAATGGTTTTTTATCTTGGTAAACAAGATAGACACATTTTTTATATTTTATATTATAAATAAAATAAGAAACACAATGAACATAATTACACACTATCCTTGAACACATTCAAATTTCCAATCTTCATATCCTTAGGAAAGGATACAAAATAAGGGAGAGATAAAATACTTAGTTAGGGTTATGTATAATGGAACCTATCAAGTGTAAAAAAAGAAAAATATATATATAGGTAAATAGGTAGAAAGAAATGTTATTTAATCAATAAATTGAGAATAAAGAATGATTTTGTAGTAATAAATTATGTTCAAATAATTCATTATAAATAGTAACATGATCTTGAAACTTATACATAGATATCATAACTATTTAAGTAATCTCATGGATATTAATAAACAATTTCATAATGATGGAATTCATAATTTTGGACACCATTAACATAATATTTAGGCCTTATACCAATACATTATGTATAAGTGGTTTAGACATTAGAAAAATATCTATAATAGTTTGTATCATGATACCTATTGATATATCGAGGGGATATAGAGGGAAAATCCCAAAATATACTAATTTCAATGCATTTATCTTATGAAAGGGTGAATATAATCAATATAAATATCTGTTTTGATAAAATAGAATTGGAGATGTTAACAATTTCAGTTAAATATAATATGGTCACAATCCATCAAAATTAACATATTATATGGTATCTTTATAACATATCCATAATTAATCATAATTATAATAAAGGGTTGTTTCCATTATTGTATAAAAATACTAGAAAATTAATAAAAACATTCTGAGGAAAATATCATTTCTATATTGAAAATCTATTTTGAAAACTAAATTTTTTAGTATATTATGATAAAAAATATTTTCATTAAAAAAACCATAGAAAAATATAATGTAAGATTAAAATAATTTATCAGTCATGAAAATGGAAATTCCAACCATGTTCTATAATTTAAAAAACATTCCATTCATGTTTTTTTAAAAATGAATTCAAAAAGTTACGTATATAGAAAAAGACAATAATATTTCCTTAAAAAAAATATTTAAATGACAATCATGGGTAAATATTTCTTTGATAAATCTTTGGATAATAGTAAAATCATTTTTCATATTTCTTTTTAGAAAAAAATGGATATAAATGAAAAATGATTTTTGACCAAATATAGAAATAATGTTCGTTTTCCATAAAAATATTCTTTTTGTTTATTTATAACATAATGAGAGGAAAATTAATGGAAAAACTATAATTTTAAAAATAACTATAGGATAAGAAAACATATTTGGTTTAAGGTGAAAATATTATATGATACTCAAAAAAGAGACTTAAACATAAACAATCCCAAATAATGATGAGATTGTGAAATAAACCCTTACCATTAAGGTAATTTCTGAATCGTTATCCACATGAAATAATAACATAAATTTAAACATTAAATATGATTAATATATAGAAATTAATGATATAACTTATCAAATGGATGTATATACACAAAAAAATAAATAATTGGTGATTAAGTCATATTTCTCAAAAAGTAAAAGTGAGATAGGAAAAAAATACAAAGATCGTATCATTAAAGTGAGAATTAATCAATAAAGTTTTTATGTCTAATAAATTTAAATCCTCATAAAAAATCAAAAAAACAACATAATAAAATAATAGTTCAAATCAAACAAAATCATGTCACAACATTGTCAATGAAATAGAACTACATCCCCTTGAATTTAAACTGAGTCAAGAATTCCTTTTCCACTTGGTAACATTCATATCAAATCCCTTTAAATGAAATAATTTTAATTGAAACAAAAAAAATATTAAATATCAAGGATTCAGGATATAAAATGAAAAATGGTATTATATACACTATAAAAAATAGTGTAGGTTTGTATTATTAATGTATTCCTTAATGACGAAAAATTGAGATGAATTCCCTTCTATCGGGTCTGAATCATCACACATGTTTTTTATATTCATGAAAAATAAACTTATATATATTATTAAATATATTAAGAATTATTTTATAGTTCATTAATTTTTTTATATTCCCATTTTTTACTTTTTTATATAATAAATTAAGTTCACATTAGACGTTTTTAGTGATATTTGGATCAAATGTTTAAAATGGCATTGGTAAGTTGATAATGGTAAAATGTGTCATTAATCAATCATATTTAGAAAAATTATCATGAAATAATTATAATTTTTATAAATAAATTATACTTTAAGAACCATATAAGAAATATGGTTATTAAAAATGAACTATGTTACCACTACTAGAAATCCCACTTTTACCAACGCTTATATCCCAATAGTTTCGATAAACCATTGAAAATGGCTATGTATACCAACAGTTTTCTTAAAACCATTGGCATATAAGTTTTTTAAAGATTTTTACCAATAGTTTGTAAAACCGTTGGTATAGGTCTTAGTATAGGAACTTTTACCAACAGTTAACAATAACCATTGGTATTTGTTAGCCTTTTACAAATGGTTTGTGTGAACCATTGGTATATGCCTCTCATTTATCCTCCTTTTAACAATGGTTTATGAAAACTGTTATTATAGGACTTACTATATAAACATTCCCAATGGTTTTTAAAATCCGTTGGGAATGTTTTCCCTTAAATGCAGATCGGGCGACCAGTTCCCCCTCCACATGATTGCAGGTCCCCCTCCGCTCGATTTGTGCCCTATATCGAATCTACCTCTTCCATAGCCTTCCAAACTTCTTCCAGTAATCGATCCATCTTCAATCAAGGAAATTTTTTCGTCTAAACATCAAATATATTAGTGATACCTTGGTTTTTTTGTTCTATAAATTTTTTTTATACCTTGGTTTTGTTTTTCGGAATCTTTTTTTTTTCACTTTTTATTTGGCAGAAAGGAGACATCTGTAGACATTAATCATGGTTGTTGGTGGTCATTTAGGATGTAAGATAGTATAAATTCATTTTACTCGATATATCCAATATTATTATTGATTTATGTTCAATTTTATTATCATTGACAAATTATGTTGTTTAATAAGTTATTTTTAATGGTTGTAATAATGAATATATGGTATAAGGATCCACATGGTTTGTATAAGGGTTCACATGGTGTCTAAGATAATCTAGTGTCCTGTAAATGTACATAGAGAACATGACTTAGATATCTATGTAAATATTCATGGTCAATCCCTTATGGTGATATATATGTTTGGCCAAATGGGGTGCTGAAAACGTCCCATTTAAACATTCCTTTGTTTCCTGGGTATGACAATATGATCTGTTGGCCATACTATAGAGTGGGTAGTAATTAGCTCACCCAAAACACTTTCATCCCTAAAATCCAAGACTACATGGTTAAATGGGATAATCCATGTTCTAATGCCAGACTTAACCTGGTTTCTAACTCAACTCACCTAATCATAAACTAGAACAATGGTTAAATGAAATAACTCATCCTAAACATACACTATAACATTGGATAATGGAGTAACCCATACTCTTTACTAAATTCCAACACATATGGACAAAAACTAGGATTCATTAACATCCCTATAATTCATAGACTTTTCACAAAACAGATATCCCTTAAATGTCATGAAATTATAGTAGGCACTAATATAAAGTTGTCATGTTTACAGGTTGAAGCTTCATAGATTAGGATAATATACTATATGAACTATATAGTGGAACCCCATTCGGTGTTCTGAGGTCAACCCAACTCCACATATGAAAAATAAGATCATTATCCATCAATAAAACCAATGTTAATATATAAATTGTGATTAATATTAGTATCATTAATAGATTTCCTTGGGGATTCTTAATCCATTAGGGTGTTCTCCCGATACCTCCCTTGTTTGCTCTCAAATTCAATAATCTTTGTTTAACACCACTATGTGGCATCTCTTCATTTACAATTATGTTTTGGTTATATGATATACTGAAATCTTTATCTTTTATATGATTTAAAGATATTTAATTAGAAATTTCAAAACCCTCCATTAAAATCCTACTTCTAACACTGTAATTTTATTTTCTAAACCCACCTATTTAATTTTATAACACTCTGAAGAGTCTTTTTACATTGGAAAACTTGATTATCTTCATCCCAAAAGGTCGTTAACAATATTAGAATTGCAAAAAATATGTCATTGTTTTAAGCATTTGGAGTAGAAAAATAATATTTGCGTTTTTTATGAAAAAAATATCATATTTAAGGTATATTTAATTTCAATTTGATGTTTTCTGGGTGGGGAGGGGGTGTGTGTAGGTGGTATGGGGATGGGGTGGGGGATGGGGTGGGTGGGGTAGGGGGCTTCCAGGTGGTGGGGGGACTGGGCTGTCCAGGTGGGTTCATGGGTGGCCAAGTGTCACAACCACTATTTAATTATGAGGCAATTTGTTTTATTTTTTTTGGTATTTTATTTTTCCCTAGTATTTACATAAGTGTTCTTAGAAGAAATATACTTTTTTTACCCAATAATATGTGGTTCATGGTTGGCACAATGTTCAATAAAACTGTGCCACAACCTAAGGGAAACTGGGTAACTAGGACTACATTTTTGATGTGTATGAGTCAACCTCGCCTCAATCTGATGCACGGTGTGGCCAGTATGACTTAAAGTGTCACACTTTTATTTTAAATGGAAAAAATTATAAGTGAAAACAATAGACATATGGAAAACTAATCAAACAAATTTTGATTGTGTAGATAATTTAGGACAATGATCTAGAGGTCATTTTTGATGTGTACGAGTCATCCCCGCCTCAATCTGATGCACGGTGTGGTCGGTACCGCTCAAAGTGTCTCGCTTTTATTTGAAATAGACAAGATTTTATGTGAAAACAAAAATTGGCAAACAAAAAACTGACCAAACACATTATGATTGTGTTGATACTTTAGCACAACAATCCATTGATTATTTTTGACAGGTATGAGTCAAACCCACCTCAATTCGAGGCACTATGTGATCGGTATCACTCAAAATGTCTCACTTTTTTTTGAAATGGACAACATTTTAAGTGAAAACAATAACTGACATATGGAAAACCGACCAACCGCATTAATAATGGGTTGATACTTTATCACAATGATCCATGGGTCATTAGTGACGTGTACTAGTCAACTTCACCTCAATCTGAGGCACAGTGTGACCAGTATCACAAAAAGTGTCTCTCTTTTATTTGAAATGGACAAAATTTTATGTGAAAAAAACTGGCATACGGAAAATAAATCAAACAAATTTGGATTGAGTTGATAATTTAGGACAACAATCCATGAGTCATTTTTTATGTGTATGAGTCAACCCCACCTCAATCTGATGCATGGTGTGGCTGGTACCAGTCAAAGTGACCCACTTTGATTTGAAATGGACATGATTTTAAGTGAAAACAACAATTGGAATATAGAAAACCAACCAAACACATTCGGACTATGTTGATACTTTAGCACAACGATCCAAGGATCTTTTGTGACAGGTTCGAGTCAACCCCGCCTCATTTCGTGGCATATTGTGACATGTATCACTCAAAGTGTATCACTTTTGTTTGAAATGGATAACATTTTATGTGAAAACAACAACTGGCATACGAAAAACTAATCAAACACATTTTTATTGTGTTGATACATTATCATAATGATCCATGGGTAATTTGTGACGTGTATGAGTCAACTGCGCCTTAATCAGAGGCACGGTGTGACCGGTATCGGTCAAAGTGTCTCTCTTTTTTTTGAAATGGACAAAATTTTAAGTGAAGACAACAACATGCATACAGAAAATTAACCAAACACTTTGATATTGTAATTATAACTTATGAAAATGTTACATGTGTCATTTATGACAGTATAAGTCAACCCCACCTCCATCTGAGGCATGGTGTGGCTGGTATCACTCTAAGTGTCTCAATTTTTTTGAAATCAACAACATTTTAAGTGAAAACAACAACTGACATACGGAAAACTGACCAATGTATTTGGATTATGTTGATACTTTAGGACAACAATACCTTGGTCATTTTTTATGTGTACGAGTCAACCCTGCCTCAATTCGAGGCATGATGTGGTGGAATCCTACTCTGATCAATATATTGCACCACAATCATACCATTTAGTGTTCATAGCCAAAAAAACATTAGCATTATTCTCACTAAGGTCAATAAGCCTACAGTTCCATTCATCTAGACCATCACAAGTGGAAATTCTGATCATTTCAGTTCTTCCTGAATTTTAAATCAAGTAAAGAGTTCCATACATTACTCCTTTTGTAATGACCATGGAACCATTGGAAAGTTTCAAAACCCCATTTTCAAATTTAGTTTCATAGCATGCATCATCAAACATTCTCTTTAGATTTGAAAAATAAGAAAACCACTCCCAGGTAATATCCATTTTCATACGTTTTTTATTTTCATTAAATGTTGCTTTTATTTGAGGATATATCGTATTTCTGTGTTCTTTCATTGTAAAAATATCTTATTATGATCCTCAAAAACCAAAGAATTTAAAAAATTGAGGGTTTTTATTTCACAACATCATGAAAGTGTATCAAGGGAATATATTTTTACTTTTCAAAGTCCTATGGTAGGATAGTTGGGTTAAAGAGGGTATTTGGGGCATGATTCACTTGGATCCAATTTTTTTGAGGCTATTTTGGGTCGTCACTTTTATTCTTACTATTAATCATGAGAGGGTCTTATAAATTATTTTTATCATGTAATAAAGAAGTGTCACCCTTACATTAACCAGTTGTACCCCATGTATGACTATAAACCATCGTGGAAGGGGACTGTTTTTTGTCAACCTCATATGCATCATGAAAAACTCTAGATCAGACACATGTTCAAGATCCACTTATTCAACCAATTTGAACATGATCACAATGCTTATAAAAACCAATAACCAAGTATATTATGTTATTACCACTATAGATTCTACCAACAAAGCCATTACCATTCACCCAATATCTAACATTAACACCCCTACCTCCTTTATCTTCCTTCTTAGTGCATCAAATCTAACATTTCTTTTACAAAGAACATATTCCATTTCAAATTTTAACATCTACATGTATTTTATCCAACACATCTGAAAATAATTTAGTTCACATTAAATAAATTATATTACTGTGACATTCAGTTTGTATATATAACATGTATCTAATTAAAGAGGTGGTGTCTCTGAAATTTACACTCATCAATGATAGTTGCAAACACTTTTTCATGAGTTGGGTAGTTTCACTCATGGGGTCATAATTGATAATACTCCTAAGAAAATAAATTTTCATCAAATATTATAAAAAATACAGGTTCAATGAAAAATGCATCACAAATCAAAACATACCCAAATCTAGGATCAGAAAAAAAAGGGTTTGGAGGTAATTTCAAACTCTTATTCAACTATAATAAGTATTTCTCACACTATTCTGTCTATTAAGAATTCGATGGGGAGGTGGGGGCTGTGCTGGTTGGGGGGGTTGTGCAGGGGTGAGGTGAATTACCATAAGATGAGTGGTTCTCATATGAAGATTGAAATGGGTGTAAATAATGTTTGAGTTATTGAAACTATTATTGAAATCTATTGGAATATTGTTGTCATATGAAGATTGAAATAGGGAATTGTAGTACATGACATGGTTGGAAGAGTTTGATGGTTTTATGTGTTTTTTTGTTCTATTGCAGGTGTTTTTATGCTGTTTTAAGTCTATTTTTCTGTTTTTTTGTGCTATTTTTTATGTAGGTGTATACTGGAGGGGCTACTAGAAGGGATGATATGTAATAGTTCTGGAAATACACAATACCAATGATTTTAATCCATTGGTATACTCTGAGCATACACGCTCAGATTTTTTTGATAATTTAGGAAAATGATCCATGGCTCATTTGTGACGTGTATGAGTCAACCCCGCCTCAATCTAATTCACGGTGTGGCAAGTGCCACTCTAAGTGTCTCTATTTTGATTAAAATGCACATCATTTTAAGTGAAAACAACAACGGGAATATGGAAAACCAAAATTAACACATTAATATTGTGTTTATACTTTAGTAAAATGATGCATGAGTCATATGTGATGTGTAAGAGTCAACCTCACCTCAATCCAAGGAATGGTGTGGCCGATATCACTCAAAGTGTCTCTCTTTTGTTTAAAATAGACACCCTTTTAAGTAAAAAGAACTGTCATACAGAAAACCAACCAAAATATTCATATTGTGTTGATACTTTATCACAACAATCCGTGGGAAATTTGTGATGTGTAGGATTCAACCCCGCATCAATCCGAGGTGCGGTGTGGCCGGTACCACTCAAAGTGTCTCACCTTTATTTTAAACGAACAACATTTTAAGTGAAAATAAAAACTAGAATACGGTAAACTGACAAAAAAAATGCAGTTTGTGTTGATACATTAGGAAAACGATCCATGTGACATTTTTAACATTTATGTGTCAAACCTGAATCAATTTGAGGCACGATGTGTCCGGTACCACTCTAAATGTGTCTTTTTTTAAAATGGACATCATTTTAAGTGAAAACAACAACTGGCATACGAAAATACAACCAAAATCATTCGGTTTGTTTTCATACATTAGGATAAATATATATGAGTCATATGTGACGTGTATGAGTCAACTCCGCCTCAATCCGAGGCATGATGTGGCCAGTATCACACTAAGTGTATCTCTTTTCTTTAAAATGGACAACATTTTAAGTAAAAAAACTAGCATATGGAAAACTGACCAAATGTATTCAGATTCCGTTGATACATTTGGAAAACAATCCATGAGTCATTTTTGATGTGTACGAGTCAATCCCGCCTCAATCCGAGGCTCAGTGTGCCTGATACCACTCAAAGTGTCACCCCAATATTTGAGATGGTCAACATTTTAAATGAAAACAACAACTGGCATATGGAAAACCGACCTAACACATTCGAATTCTGTTGATACTTTAGGAAAATGATACATGGGTTATTTGTGACATGTATGAGTCAACCTCACCTTAATAAGAGGTTTGGTGTGCCCAATACCACTCAAAGTTTCTCACATTTATTTGAAATGTTCAGCATTTTAAATTAAAACAACAACTAGCATACAGAAAACTAAATAATCACATTCAGATTGTGTTGATACATTAGGACAACAATCCATGGGCCATTTGTGACGTGTATGAGTCAACCCCGCCTCAATCTGAGGAACGGTGTGTCCTGTAGCACTCTAATTGTCTCTCTTTTGATTAAAATGGGCACTATTTTAAGTAAAAACAACTGACCTATGGAAAATCGACCAGACATATTCAGATTGTGTTGGTACTTTATCACAATGATCCATGGGTCATTTATGACATGTAAGAGTAAAACAAGCATCAATACGAGGCCTGGTGTGGCCGGTACCAGTCAAAGTTTCACACATTTATTTGAAATGGACAAAATTTTAAGTGAAAACAATAACTGGAATACGGAAAACCAACAAAACACATTCAGAATGTATTGATACATTAGGAAAATGATCCATGGGTCATATGTGACATGTACGAGTCAACCCTAGCTCAATCTAAGGAATTGTGTGTGTGGTATCACTCTAACTGTCTCTCTTTTGTTTAAAATGGACATCATTTTATGTAAAAACAACAGACATACGGAAAACTGACCAAACATATCCAGATTTTGTTGATACTTTAGCACAATGATCCATGGTCCAGCCTCACAGAATCCACTTCCCATGTGAGGTAATCCTACCCCTATTCTAAAACACATGACATTTAATACGCCAAGGACAACTATATTCCCTAAGTAACACAAGATTCTTGATACACCCCCATTATCATCATCATTAAGTTCAATGACACCTGCCCCAAACCGTTGGACATTATATTTATGTTTGGTTGAATTCATTTATTCATTTCCTTATTTTAGGTTATTAGCATCTAATTTATGAAATCAATCATGTATGTGTTATAAAAAATGAATTTTGTATGTATTCTTAATTCTGTATCACATATAATTACGTATTCAGTTTTTAATGTATTGTATTCATAATTTATTGTTGTATTATGTATCCTTATTTTGTGATTATGAATTTATTGTTGTAAAATTCACATAGTAGCACACAGAGCAGTAGGCTACTATTTGAAATGTACAGATAAGCCTATGCCAACAGTTTTACACCACTAGTATAGGTTCTTTAAAGAATTTTTACCAACGGTTTGTAACCATTGGTAGAGGTGTGAATACTTGAGACATTTACCAACAGTTCTTAAGAACCATTGGTAAATGTCTAGATAATGTTTATCCCAACGCTTCATAACTGTTGGGATATCTCACCTATATACTAACTGTTTACATAAAGACGTTGGTGTAGTGTAAATTTATTCCCATATACCAATGGTTTCTTTGAAACCGTTGGTATATGTCTATTGTCATTGCTTACTTGTCTATGGTTTGTAAAACTATTGATATAATTTATACCAACAGTTTTACAGCCTATACCAATGGTTTTCATCCATTGGTATACCTTTCATTTCCAGTAGTGTACAACAATGGAGATGGTAAGTTGTAAATATACACGATTATACTTTTTATTTTTCAATAATCAAGATGGAAATAAGGTATGTATGATTTCATATTTAAAAGATTGTAATTATATATAATAAATATAATATTATTTTATCAAATATACTTATATATACTATTAATGTGATGTAGTGATGAAAAATGAATCACATTGCATTGTGGAGGTGGTATTTCATACGTATGCATAAATGCTATAACCATTCTTAAATATATGTAAGGGTATGAAATTATATCATATATTTTCTTTTAATGATGATAAATATTTTATAACTATCCTAAATATACATTAAAACAATCATTATAAACATTTGTGATATGTGGTGTTGGAAAAATAATCTTATCAGTTCATGAGTCAGTAGTCCGCTGTTTAGATAAATGAAAATTTCATTTCCCATTTGATGGAAGAGGAGATAGATATTGAATGTAAAATTAACATAATAAAATCAAATTATATGGAATATACCTATGTTATTATCTAAATAGTGTTAAATTTTATTTTTTAAGGACGTAGAATACTAAACAATATGAAAACTCTCGATAAAGAAATATGCATCTTCTTTAGAGAACCACCATTTATATAAACCTTAAGACCACTTATATTAGTATTATTACCCAAATAATACTCATTTAATGTGGGTAGAAATTTTATAAAGGGATTTGGGAAATTATTGGTCACTAAAATTGATCTTGATGTGACTAGATAAGAGGAGAGGGGTTCCCTTTTATAAGAGAGGGGATGTGAAAATTTAGAATTTCAGTAAGTATTAAATTAATATATATAAATTTTAATGGATAAATGGATTTAAAATGACATATTTTTATTGAATTATGATTATGGGTTTAACTCCAGAAATATAATAAATTTTTGATGAGTTTTGATGATTTTTTCTCCCCTATCATTTTATTTCAACTCCAGGCTAACCCTATTGACAATTACTGTGGTATTAATTTTTTCTACCCTTTAAGGGTATGAATGTTACCATAAATGGGAAAAAATCATTAATGGACCATGTAATTTTTTTCCAACTATATATAATTAATTTATCTAAATATAATCTTTCTAATAATTTTAAATAATTTAATAAAATATTAGTTATAATAAAATACTATTAATTCCATTTTGACATTGTTCATTTAATATTAATTTAAATAAAATAATAAAAGGAGTTAAATAGAATATAATAATTTCAAAATTACATAACCTATTATACAAATCATTAAATTTTACGTTACACTTTATTTAATTCATATTAAATCACTTTTAATATTTTGTAAATAATTTAGTTAATATTTCTATTAATTAAATAAAAAATAATCAGTGTTGCGTAAGAATTTAAGTTAATTATTACATCCCTAAAAATTATAAATAAGTTAACATGAGAAGAAAATATCCTCAAATTAAATATTTATAGCTGAACATGGCCTATTTTTATCCTTATGTCAAAAATATAAAGATAATAAATCAAAGAGAATATAATTTTGGTATTTTTTATATAAAACTATGTAAGGGTAAAAATAACAGGAAAATGAAAAAACTCATATATTAAAATATTGTAATATTATTTAGAAAATCGGTTCAGAAAATAAAATTTTGTCATGTCTTAGGGTCATTTCTTGCCCTTATCAAAAAATATTAACCTTAATTACCCAATTTACCCATATTGAGGTGACATTTATTTACTATGATTACTATTCGAAATGTAAGAAAATAAAAGAACATATTTAAAAACTTTGGACATTATAATTATAAATATTTAATACAGTTTTAATATTTAATTTCTGTAATTTTATTTAAATAATTTAAAATCAAAATAAAGACCCCATTGGAAAATATTTTTTTATAAAAAACACTTACATGTATAAATAATATTTTATACCATATTCAATTATAAAATTTATTCCAATGAGCATAATTATATTAATAATAATGTAATATAAATTATTTTAAATTGAAATTATTTTAAATCAAAATGTAACATAGTAAATGATTCAATGAAAAATACTGTTTCCAATAAAAATTGGTATTTTCACTATTCACTGGAAAATCAATCCTTCACGAAAAATATCGAAATTTCTCCTATAGATAATTTTGATATACTAATTAAAAAATTGAAACTATTTATAAAATAACAATTTTTTTAATTTCATAAAATTAATTATAATACTTTCTCATAACAAGTAAAAAAATTAGTTTTGATGAAAATGTATTTGTAAAACAAAAAAAACTTTACTTAAAATTGAGTAATTATTTCTAAAGAATTAATAAATGAATTTATATTGAGTAGTTACATTATATATATTTCATAATTCAGTTAATAAAACTCATAGCCTCCATTTCAATGACAATGATATAATATTTTTTTTGTTCTTTTAAGCTTAGTGTTGGGTTTTATATACGATATCAAACATAGTGTTCTTTTAAAATCCCAGGGTGTTACAAATTTGAAAACATTATTTTTCAAAATATTTTCCTCTTATTTGTTGAATTTTATTATCGTATGGAATAAGAAAATAAGGAAATATATTTTCTTGATAATTATAAATTAATCGTTTAATGAATTGCTACCACAACCACTTTTTTCCCCCAACATTGAGTATTAAAGATGATTTTTTTGCATGAAGTAAAAACAAATTAAAATAGATAAAAAAAATTAAAAAAATGATAAAAGTATCTTCATAAATTCTTTGTACATTATCAAAAACCAATTTTTATAGGATAAGGGAATTCTAAAAATTAATAAACCATCATATGAAAAAATAAAATAGTAACCACCAAAGCATCAATAATAAAACCCAATGTTCAACATAGATAATTTGATAAGCTAATAACCTTAAAATTCATCAAAATATTCTAGAATAATATTGAACCCCAAATATTATAATGCTTTTATCCCATATTCTACCATGATAAATTTGACATATATCTCTAAATAACAAAGAATGAAGAATATAGACCATTCCATGAATAAAGAACCTTATATCTAAAATAACCTCAATAAAATAAAAATTTAACAATGCTTTAACGTCAAAGGTTATCTCATACCTTTGAAATTACATCTTCCAAAATATAATATTAATCTTCTGAACTAATGCATCATGTTAAACCTAAGTGTTATATATATTTCATCACAATAAAATTTCTCCCAAAATATAATTAATCACTTCAAAATTCCATTACATAAAACCTAAAAAGGGGTGTCAAAGACATTTAAGTTTTTTATCCAACTAAAACTAATAAAAACTATTTTGATAATAACTATAACATCGCTAAACTAAGACTTCTGAATCCAGTGCTAAAAAAATGAACATTTCATTTAATGTATTTCATTCTGATAGAAATTACCAAATTTAAACCTTAAAACATAAAACATAAAATTGAAAAATGATTCATTTACATACCCAACGAACATTTACGTTTATATTTTTACAATATTAGAATAATATCCTATATAAAAACATGGATAAATAATAAAATGGTTGATAAATTACCTACATCATCTCCCACTATGTTCTTCATAAATAGCACACTTCGTAGAAAAATAATACATAAAACCATTATTCATAACCTATAGAAATGAAACATAATAAAAGGTGAGCTATGATTCTCAGTTAGGGTAAAAAAGAGAGATATCAATGATCATATAACATGAATATAGGGGCATGAAGGTCATGATCACAACATAAAGAACATGATATCATAAAATCATTGAAATTTCAAAAAGCGGGAACAATATTTTACATGACATAAGAATAATTCAATTCTAACTTCCAAGACAACATCACATGGTGTAAAAAGTCCCCTAATGGATTAGGATTACTCTATAATCCCATAAATATTGTCTCATAAGACAAAAACATTACCCAATACATTGGATCAGTATATGGGTCGACCTATTATAACATGTTATTGATTTTTTGTTCCACAAAAGGAAACCAATGATATGGTATAAGAATTATTCATGGAAAGCAATGAGCTTCATAATCTCACTACATTTTATATTATAAGTAAATTTCATAAATATTCTAAATATAAGAAGATATTAAATATTATGAGTGTTAAAATCTGAAGAAAAAATAAATGTTATCAAAATAAGGTGTTCATTTTGTAATGAAAACTCTAAATAATCAATAAATTAAAGGACTATGGGATAGAAAGGTTCTACATAATTCTATTTGATATTAATCAAGGTAATGAGAAATGAACATATGGAATGTATTACCAAATTAAATGATGTGATAGAGAGAAATGTATATACTTAAGAGAAATATATACAAAATTTATATAAAAGAAATAATATTAATGGTTTTTAATTGATTAATAGAAAAACCATAAATGTATACTAAAAACATTTTTAAGGAAAATAACCTCTCAATTTTTAAATTAAATCATTAATATCTAAAAATTACAAAAAAATTATAATAGAAAATATTTTATTTGAAATGAACATTGAAAAAAATATAATGTATGGTTTAAATAATTGAGCAATCATAATGGTGGGAAATTCCTTTCATGCAATTTAAGTTGTAAAAAAATAATTTTTTTCAGATTTTTGGTAAAAGGTTAAAGATACCTCATTCAGAAAATGAAGATAAGATTAATTTTAAGACATTTATTAAAAAAATGAAACATGTGTTAAAATTAATTTGAAAAATCATATTATGATATTAAAAACATTCTTGATTTTTTTAGAAAACATGAACATTAAAGTGAAAAGATATTTTACTAAAGAGAGAATTGAAATCAATTTTCTATAAAAACACTCTTTTTGTATCATGGGAACTTAAGGGGATGCAAATGAATGTAAAAATCTATTCATAAGAAATAACATATTTAGAATTAATTTTTTTTATAATAAATGTATCATATAATATAATTCAATGTAAATTCAAGCATAAAAATCCAGATTAAAATGAAATTGAAATATAAATCCAATTCCTCTGTTAATTTTCCAACACAGGACCCTTGAAAGAATAATGTATAATAAAACATTAAATTTAATTATTATAAATTAATTCATGATATAACATGTCAAAGGTAAGTAATTACACCTAAAAAAACAAGATAGTTGTGTAACAGAATATATTTCTTAATGAAAAAAAATTTGATTTGATTAACAGTTACCGCTTTTTTAATTTATGAATTCAAAGCCTCATGAAAAAGAAATTATTATATGGATAATTAAATCCACATTATTTTAAGAAAATAATCAAAAAATACATTCATAGGTATTATATACACTATATTGAGGAAAGAAATAATGAATATGGAATACGTATCCTTGAAATAAAAGTGAGGCATGAATACCCGTTCTTTGAGTTTAGACATTACATTTACATCCTTTATGTAATTTCCCAATATATTATTTTAGTTACACTTAGAATTTAATATTTTATTTAAATTTTTGTTTGAGTGCATTGTGGGATTCTTAGGAATAGAGAAACTCTTCTAGGGAAAGTGAACAAAATTTCATTAATGTATATTTCTTTTAATTAATGTAGTATAGGTATAGATCTACCAAAGGATTTATAGGGTTATCTATGATTTTAGAGTTTCTTAAGGGTGGTTTATATCATTTTTCATAGAATTTGGGATGTTTGTAGCCTTTAGGGATATTACACGTTGTGGAATGGAATTACATTTCATGTAATGTTCATTGATTAGATATTGTGAATACAATTCAGGATGTGATATATTAACACACTGTGCTAGGAGATCACATCATGTTGTGGTAGAATCTGGAATTTTAACACAAGGTGATGAGTTTTCAGTTATTTTTTGTTTCAATAATTACATGATGTGAAAGGGGGTAACATGGTATGTAATTTTCATGGTTTTTATTAAATGGTAACTACATTTATGATTTTCATATCATTCTACTTGTATCCATCCCTCTTGATTCCCTAGGTGATTTTTGAGATCCATTCTCCATCATATCAATTCATTCGGTAATTGATCACCATTGATGTTGTAGTGTTTCCTTCCTTATAAGTGATCCTTATGTTTCCTCCATATATTTCTTCATGTTTCTGAAATTGGTTGTGGATTTGGTTTAGATTTTTTATCGATTGGGTTTTTTATCATTCCTTTATAGTTTCTTTTCATGAATTGTCATTCGAAGTCTGATCCGTGGTCTTACAACCACAATTGTTGAATTAGATTTGATTCCATCATTCTTAAGGTAACCGTTTCTAAAAAATGGGTTAATTTGATTAATTGACTATCATTATTGATAAATTTGTAGGGGTTTTTATTTTAATTGAAGATATTTTTGGTTATAATGGATTTCATGGAAAGATAAATTATTTTAAAGGGTTTTCGTTAAAAATCCATTTTCACTCCAATAGTTTTATTACATGACAGAGTGGGGATTTTTATTTAAAGATTGGTTTTCAAAAACCGAAGTACATTAGATTTGAATCTAATTTTTATTCTATATATTGAGAGTGATTTCAATTGGTTTTTGAAATTTTTTCCCATTAATAACCTTAGGTCCATAAGTATATAGAAATACTTAACCTTAGTCTATGTGGAACAACTAGTTGTTGTTTTGTTGATATCGACATAATGTAGTAGTAATCAATATCAATTAGATCTATTTTTCAGACTTATTAAAGATATTTTATGTCTTGTATGTAGTCTTATAGTCTTGGGAACAATATAATGTTATATTTCATTTAATTTTTATCATTGAATTATCATTTTTATCATGGATTATTTCTTACAGTTTTTTAAAAGAGGTTTTAACAAAAGAATTCACAAGATATGTTATTTAAATAATATGTATATTCTAGATTACATCTTCGTGTATGGAAATGATTTCATATTTTATCACATAATATTTTCATCTTATTTTTCAATGGGAATAAGAATGGATTTTATGAAAAAAATAAAGGAAAATGATTTATTAATTGGTTTGGATTTATGAAAATTCATTGTAAAAATATTTTTGTTCCAAATCTATAAGTGTTTCATTCTTGATGTTAAAACTTGTTTAGACTATGTGGTATATCCTAATAGTATTTTCCCTCAAGAGTTTCTTTTCTCCTTTGAATATTTATAGATGATGTTGTATAATATAGGTAAACGGAAGGGAACATTGTAGCTCGATCGATTCTCTTATCTCAAAGCCTTCAGTTCATGTTTCTTTGGAGGTAGCGCTTGGTCACACAGAGACTTGTTGGTATTTTTTGATTCATACATGTATAGTTTATCCTATATGGATTGTTTTTTATAGATATTTTTTGTATCTTTTTATTTCTATTGGTACTTTTGTAGTATGTCATTCGTTTATATATTCAAGGATTCTTCCAATTATCATTTTTGTACGTCACCATGGTGGGATGGATCAGGTGGTTTTCAAACTAACTTAGGTTGGTTTGTTATAATTGGGTATCAAAGGGATACTCATATTAAGTAATTCTAACTCTGTTTGAGTTTTTTTATGTATATTTGGTATATAAGAGTAGGAAAATTGGGATTTAGGTAGTAAGTGTGTGAGGGTCCCTAGAAAAGTCAATTATATCTCTAAAATAGAGTTACCATGGGTGGTGGGAAAATTTTTATGAGGTTTGAGACTTGGTGTTTGAGTTCATTTGAATAAACTATATGGATTTTTTTAGATGGAACCATTACTTCCAAACTATTTCCCTTCAATCAATAAGATTAATAATTTCTCTGAATTATTACTTATTTAAAGAATTAATGCCACTACCTACTATTGTTCCAAAGGTTATGGAATCTAATTATGAATTATTGGTTCTTATATTGTGATTATTAGACTATTTATTAGAGAATATATCATCCAAATATGATATAAGAATCTAAGAGACATGATCAGAAGATTAATTATTAGGTGGACCTTCTTCGGTAGAAGTTGTTATCTCTACTATTCAGACTATGGGTCATGTGGGTGGTGGAAACCCATGATGTATAGGGGTTCATTTATTTGAGTTCACTAAGAGACATACCCCTGTATTCCTTGGTGAGAAAGGATGTTATGAATATGAAGATTGTTTTTATTAGATTTAGTTTATTATTAACTTCTTAATGACTCTTAAAGGCACTACATTGGGTTTTCAATATATATGTTCTAAGTAATGGGAAGGAGATGGTTAGGATATATTATTCCAGATAAGATTCATGAAGACCTTACCTTGGATTTTTAAATTAAATATTCAATCAAAAGTTTTACCCTGAAATGCTACATGTGGAGAGGACCTAGGAGTTTCTAAATTTTGAGTAGGGAGACTGTACCATTCTAGAATATTCCAACTGTTACTCGATGCTGGTGCATCTAGAATCTAATCTAATCATTATTGAGTACCAAAGGCTCAATGGTTTGAGTTGGTACTATGGCCTGTTATTTGGACAATGTTTATTATCATATTTCTTTTGATCTTTTTATAGGTGGTTGAAAAAACATCTTTGGTTGGGGAATATTTATCTTGGAATATAGGTATGGGTGGAGCTTCATTCGCTGTAGTTGATAGACATTGTGTGTATTCTAGCAAAAAAAATGAAGCACAAAGGTAGAAATTTTTCTTTAGGACTAGTTTTCAGTGTTTTTTTGGGAAAAAAATAGATTGGTTGTTATCATTGTGGGTGGCCAAGTCATACCAAGAAAACTTATATGGTGTATCCCTTGACTTTTTGTCACTATAGACAAACAATTCATCTAAAATGTTTTTTTGAAAGGACATATCAAGGTTGTAAGGTAGGATACACTCACAATATGTGTTCGTAGAATCATAATGATGCTTCCAAGGTTGTTGTGTCTAATGCTTAGGCTAAGGGTTGTGTTCATGTGGAAAAGAGTAGATGACATTATGTAGAAGAGTATATTCCTTAGGAATCTAAGGTAGAGATATCAATAGTTAGAGGTATGGTGTTTATTTAGTTTTTAATGGTTCTATCTTTGATTGATAGGTGGTATAATCATTTTTTATATTGTCAATCTTAGTTGACATGTTGGTATTATGTTCATAAATTATATATTTCTAGTTGGATCATTCTATGACTTCATGAAAGAGATCCGAAAAAGATTTTATGTTCATAGTGTGTTGGGTGATGATATCCATCTTTTATGTGGTGTAGGAATTTTTAGTTATTGATATTGACATATTTGACTTGATTATCATCATGGATTCTATGATCGATGTTAAGGCCTATATAGACTATTAACCCAATCATGTTCAGTTATTACCTTTATATGGTGTCACTAAAGATTTTAGGTTTAGGGAGACTCTAGATTGGGAAGGAAATGGTCAGTTGTTCCTTACGATAGAGTGATATCATGCTAGTTGTCTGAGATGTTTCTTTATGTAGTTGAACCATGTTTTGGAGGTCGAATTCTAGAAGTGGTTAGTGCATGCTCCAAGGTATTTGTGGATTTTTTTTAGTTTACCACCATAGTGATATGCGGATTTCACCATGGAGCTTCTCCCTAGTTTAGTGCCTATTTATATGAAATATTATTAAATGTAACCTATTGAGTTGGTGGAATATAATGTCTAGAATGAGGATCTTGAGGCTAAATGATTTATTCATCCAAGTGAGTCACTATGGTATTTGTATTTCCTCTTTGTTATGAAATAATAAGGCCCCCTATGATTTTTTATTATATACTAGATGTTAAATCAGGTGACCATTATGAATAAATATCCTTTTCCAAAGATTGATGACTTTTTGAACAACTTTTTTGGGAATTTCGGTTTTCAAAGATTGATCTTCTATCAGGGAACCGCCAATTGAGGGATCGAGAAGAGGATATACCTGTGGAAATGTTTTGGTGATGGTATGGTCATTTTTTAGTTTCGGGTTATTCCATTAAATCAGAACAACTCCCATGCGATATTTATGGATTTTATGAACCAAATATTTCATCAGTTCTTGGACTATTTCGTTATTTTGTTCATGGATTGTATTTTTTTGTACACCAAGATAATGGAGGAGCTGATGGACCATTTAAATACTAGTATTTGATCCTTGAAGAAAATTCATATATATGGTATGATTTTTAAATGTTATTTTTTATCAGGGAAGTTCAATTTTTTGGGCATGTGATATCGGAGAGGGGAGTCTCAGTGGTTCTCGAGAAAATATAGGATTTTATGCCCTCAGAGCATCCCAAGAATGCGTTCAAAATCCAATGCTTATTGGGTTTGGATAGTTACTATAGATTATTTTCATGATTTCTCCAAGATATCATCATATATGATAGATTTAAATTTTAAGGGTGTGAATTTTGAATTGAATGAAAAAATACTATGATATTTTCATGATCTAATCATGAGGTTGAATTCATCACCAGTTTTGATTCTTCCAAAATTGGGTTTAGGATATGGTGTTTTTTTGATACTTATGTTATGAGTTTGGGACATGTATTAATTCATGGGAAATAGTTGGAGGCATATAGGTAATTCTATTTATATCCACATTAGATAAACTACCCATACATAGGAGCTTTATTAGGAAACAGTTATTCATGCACTCAATATCTGGAAAAACTATCACCTTGGGGAGCTATTTAATATGTATTCTAGACAAATGGGCCATTTTTTTACTCAGAGGGATATAAATTTGATTTATATACACTGGTTATGGTATCTTTTGAATTTTTATTTTGATATTTATTACACTAATGGGAAAAGGGAATTTGGTTCCCAATGCATTGAGCAGGAAATTACTAACAAAATCTATGATGGAATCAGTTTGGTAGTGGTATATGATTATTATTTTTACTCAGATGAGCTTGTGAGTAGAGGTTATTTGTGGAATAGTGTTCTTTGATTTTATGAAAGTTGAATTATATTTTTATGAGTGTGTTTTTCTTGAGGTGGTGACAGACAATGATTGATAATACTTGGGTAAAAGCCTTTATGGTGGGGATACCTCATATGAGTAGTTAGAGTCTCCCAATGTCACATTATAATTCTGTAGTAGGTTCCTTATTCCATTTTACATGAGTTAGGAGTTCATGGATTGCGGGAACCAGAATTTTTGGTCAATTAAACTTAGGGATACCAAGACGTATCATGAATTAAGACATCAAGATTGGTGGTTGAGGATGATATGGATGATTGAAGATTTTGTATCATGGTGTTTACATGTTAGAGAAACAAAGAAGAACACTAAAGACCTACGAGTTTTTTTGTAGCACACACCTATTATAGTATAGAGTCTAGATGATATTTTAATGGAATTCATCAATGTTTTACAATGAACTCCTAGTGGGATGGATGTGATTTGGGTGTCATTAATCCACTCACAAAATAAGTATATTTCTGACCTATCAAGGAGATGGAAAAAGGGTAGTAGCTTAGAAAATTCTATATCATAGGTATTACGAGAATCAATGGGGTTCCCTATAAGGTTATATATGATAGAGGCCCAAGGTTCACATACAGGTTCTGGGATGGATTATTGGAGGAAATGGGTTTTTTAGTGAAATTGAGCATGGAATATCAACTACAGATGGGTGGACATATAGAGAGGGAAATTCAACTTATTGAGGATATGGTTCAAAATTGAATCCTTTATTTTTGTGGATCTTAGTAAAATATTTTGAATCTCTATAAATCTTCCAATTACAAAAAATTTCAATCTTTGATAAAGATGGTTCCCTTTGAAATGTTTTTCTGGGAGACCATGTATATATCCCTTCTTCTAGGTATCTTTTAGGGATAAGTCCTTGATTAGATCTATTATTATTCATGATGGGATGGGGTTGTTGAAATTGATTTGGTACAGATTGATCATGGGATAGGGTCATCCGAAATCATATGAAGACCATTGTCACATGGTACTATAATAATTTTGGTAAACAATTTTTGTTATAGTGTCATCTCACATGGGACATCGCCAGTTTGGTAAGTAGGGTATGTTAGTGCCAATGTTTGTAGGGCCCTATGATATCATTTGGTGAATAAGATCACGACTTGTTGGTTTGAATTACTATTTCATTTAACTTATATACACGATTTTTTCATGTTTCATAGTTGAGGAAGAAATTACCAGATCCTTCCCATTTTATTGGATGGGATGATGTTGATCTTGACCTCGATAATACTATAGTTGAGGAACCAGTACTGAGTATAGATATCTAGGATAATGTAGATCATGTGAAAATGATTCATCTTGTATTTTTAGTATAGAAATGTGGATGAGATATCCATTATAATTCGGTGTGAGAATTTTTGATGAGGTAGTAGTGGCCTTCACTTTTTGTGAGTCCAAAAATCTAATGATTTTTTGGGGATAAAAAGTGTTTACAGTGGGGCTATTGTTAAACCCTAATATATTCCTTCAGTTACACCTTGTATTCTGTTTTTGGTTTCCCTTTTTATTTATGTGTATAGTGGAATTCTCAGGAATTGAGAACCATTTATGGGGAAAATAACCAAATGTTTGGGTATATGTTTTTTTAATTAATAGATTCCAGGTACATATTTTCCAGAGGCATTATAGGGCTCTCCTTATGATTATAGAATTATGAGGCTGGTTTATGGGATTTTTTGTAAAATATATGCCATTTTCATTCTATTGAATGATTACATTCCATGTAATGGGGATACAAATTTTGTAACGGTAATGAGGAAGATTATGTGAATCTGGTTCAATATGTGAATGGTTTACATGGAATACAAAGGGTTCACATCATGTAGTGGTAAAATATGGATTTCTAAACATAGCTAATATGTTTTTGGGTTTCAAGGATTGCAAGATGGGAAAAGAGAATATATTACATATAATTCTCATGGGTTTTTATAATGTGTTTCTCACAGATAATTTCTTTTAATTTGATCCATAACCCTCACTCTTGATCCCCTAGGGATTTTTGGGAAATTCTGGAGATCTATACTCCCTCCGGACCATTCATTTGGTGATTGGTCATCGCTTTGGTTGTGATGTGTCCTTATGGGTATGAATTACACCTATTTATTCATTTTATTTGGTCACAAATATACAATTATATACTGGATTGGTTTGGATTTTTGATCCATTGGTGTTTCTTAAAGATACTTTGTAGTTACATACCATGTGTTGTCTTCCGAAGGCTGATTAGGGGTTTTCCAATCATCATTCTTGAGGGAGGATTGAGTTACATCATTTTTAAGGAATATAATTATTTTCAATGGGTTAATATAATGAATCTATTATCATTATTTAAATATTATTTTGGTTAGTTAATTAAATTTATGTGGTTAGTATTTTCAAAAGATTCCTGGGAAATAAAAATGTTTTTAAATGGGTTTTCATTAAAAAATAGTTTCTGCACAACAAGTGTTTGATTAAATTCCTATTTGGGTATTTTGATTTAAAAATGGGGTTTTAAACACTAAATATTATTCAATTGGATTTAATAATGATTTATATATTATGATCATTGTTTGAAAATTTATTTTGATAATATAGGAACTTTGGGTACTTTTGGACCATCAAGAAATAAATATTGGAATCCATAATGTGTGTGGAACCACTTGTGGTTATTTATTAGATATTTAATGACTATGGAAGGACTTGATATTAGTTGGATGAAACATTTGGTCTTTTTCAGGATCTCTTATATCTTGTATACATCCCCATAAGATAGGTGTAAGATCACTACATTTTCTAAAGATATAATGGGATTGTTTTCATGTAATATTTTTTTCTTTGTTTGATCATACATTGGTTTGGTTTTTCCATGGGGTGTTTTAGGATGAAAATTCAAAATTTTGGAACTATGTGGGAAGGTTCACAGTTGGTGAATGATTTTCCCAAATAGGGCACCCTGACCCATCAAAACATATGAACCCAAACTAAGGGTATTTACACGAATGACACACAGAATTTCATTCTATCCACCATATTAGGATAAACTATGAACCCCATTGATGTGGTGAAAGATTAAGGCACATGGATAGTGTAAACCGTGTTACATGAGAATAAAACCATACATATTGGATTTTAATGCTAAAAAATTAGATATAAAATATATGAACCCCTAAAACTCACCCAAATTGACCCTAACTCTTACCAATTCGTTTTTTCTCATTTTTAGAGCTTCCCAGATGGATTCCAAGACCTTCAACCAATAATTCTTCAAAATTTGATGCCATGATTGAATATCTTTACCCATACCTATTAGGGGATCACATCCCATGTGGCATCCATTCTTTTACCATTATTCTTCCATCCATTGAAGGATTGTTCTTCCCTATTTTTAGTTTGATATAGATCTAGGATTCTGGGTCTAGATCTATAATTTTTGGATCTTTATTGTTCAGTATTGATTTAGGGTTTATGATCCAGATCTCATTCTACATTGTCGTGCCACACAAATTGAATATTTTCATTAGGTGATCGTTCATCAAAAAATTGACGTAGGTGATTTTTTATTGAAATCCCATTGTTAGGATTTCAATTACACATATATAATTTTAGAATTTATTGGGTTGATTTAATAATTGGGTTTTCTAGTGAATTAATTAGTTTGGAGAAATAATTAAATAAAGGTTTGTGAATTGAGATTAATTAATTATTAAATTAATTATTAGAAACATGAAATGTGGGATTTTGGGAATTAATGATATTTATTGAATTGAGATTATCATTTTTTAAATTAATTATTGATATATTTAGTTATTTTAATAGGATAGTTATTTGTTTAATTAATTATTGTATTATTGGGATTGTGTATTTTTTATTAATTAATTTGTTAATTAATTAATTAATGGGGTTGATGTTCTTAATTAATTGGGTAATTATTTAATGAAATTTATTTGATAAACTAAATGTTGAATTAGTAACAAAATTGATATTTTTATTTAATTTTTAAATTATTTTATGAGAATAATGTTCTTAATTAAATGGGTAATTAATCAAGGGGATTGATGTGACATACTAATTGTTTAATATGTAATAAAATTGTGGTGATTAATTAATTGTTGAGTTAATTAATGGGATTCTGATGATTAATTAATTGTTGATTAAATTAATGTGATTGAGAAAATAATAAATTATTGAGCTAATTAATGGAATTGAGATGATAAATTATTTATTTAGTTAAATATTGAGATTGAGATGATTAATTAATTTTTTAGTTAATTAATGTTATCAAGATGGTAAATTAATTATTGAATTAATTAAGGGAGCTTGATGTTGCGATAATGAAGGGTAAAAATTGAATTCATATGTGATGTTGAGATAATGAATGATAATAATGGCATTCATATGTGATATTGAGATAATAAATTGCATCAATAGAATTAAAATGTGATGATGATATAATGAATGCTAACAATGTCACTTATATGTGATAATGAGACAATGAATGGTAATAATGGTATTCATATGTGATATTGAGATAATGAACTATAACAATGTGATTTATATGTTATATTGAGATAATGAATGGTGAAAATTGTATACATATGTTAATAGATATGTAGAATGGTAAAAATGGAGTTATGACAATTGATATCCCTCAGAGATAATTTTGTCTCCAACATGAGTTGAAGTAGGTATTGGGAGTTTGAGCATCCCTGAGAACCTAGGTGTTATGTGGTTAAAATAAAATCAATTTAATAAGTGTAAATTTTTTAATTATGTTGATTTTATGTATAATTTATACAAATTCAAACACATATTATTAATTAGATATTATTTTAGATTCCATTGGTTGTGGCCTAATATGTTTTACTCAAACCCTCCATGTGATTCCAGATCAGTACTTGAGAAGATACCATGTTTTTAGGATTGGATAATGGAATTTTCCATGTTTAAGATGAATGATTTTTTATGGATATTGGATGAGGTAACTAGAAATGTTTCGTAACCTAATGGGGGTGTTGTTAGAGTATTTACATCTGGGTTTTAATTTTTATTAATGAAATCTAATTTGGCATGACATATCAACTATTCAGTTCATATATTTTATTTCCAGTTTTGGTATTTTGGTGATATTGGTATCATTCAAGTTATGAATTTGTGTCAACTTGTTATTTTTTCTTATTTCTTATTGGTGTATTAATCATAAAAAAAAAGTTATAGTCTCCCAAATATCATTATTATATCCCCACTTCTAATTTGACGCCTTTGGAATAGAGGAAGGTGCGTCTAAGGTCACATGACCAACTAGATTGGGGCACCAACATGTGGAATGCATGACAAGATGTTACAAAGTGGTATCAGAGGAGTTTTAATTTTCTTTTTTTTATTAATGTTTGGGAATGTTAGACACGATACTAGGAATTGTATATCCTTGGTTATGAGCTCATGCATGTGAGTAGATAACCCTTGTATTACAGAGAAAACATGTACCTAGAATTGGATTTATCTTATTCTTGTATTTTTTTTATAGTTGAATATTACTTCACCATTGGTGATGCACTCTTTGTGTGATGTGATTATTATTTAAGAGATTTTTTATAATGGAATCGTTTCCGGGAAATTCATTAGAATTTAGTATGAATTCATCATTCAAGGCACTTAGGGTTATTTTGTGACATGCATCATTTTTGACATGCAATGGAATAAATGTTTATAGTATTTTTCTAGACATAAAATGTTTTCCCATTTTTTTGAAATTGAAATGAAAATGTTACTAATGTTGAATTTATAATGGTAAAATGATGGAAATTTTGATTAATTGGGTTTCTAAATGGGAACCTTGATTAAGAAAATGTGTTTTCCCTTTGTTAACAATGACCTAGATGTTTGATGGTTATGGGTAGAGATAGTAGCTTGGTTTTTACCTTGTTCTTGGATTTTGGGGAATGAATTTTTTTTCCTTATTAGGTTTAACTCTTAAATAAATGTGATAAAATGATGTTATGCATCTTGAGAAATGTGTTTGTAATTGTAGATATATGTCTCCATGAAGATTTTTCGAGAGGAAGATATGAGGAAATGAATTGTGATGATCTACTAGTAGTGGAACCTGAAGCACTGATAATGCTGGAGGAGGAAGCAGGTGAGAAGTGTTGGGATAACTTCACACACATCATGATGTTTATGGAAAGATACATAGGGTGGGTTTTGAAGAGTATGTTCCACCGTAGTCGGTATTTTAGTTACCATACCCAATTAATTTCACTAAAGAGGGTAGAACTGAGGTAGTAGAGTTCTAAATGGAATCCAGTCAGAATATACATTATTTTTTAGAAGTTATGGAAAATAAAAGGGTCCAGTTAAATTCTTATATGATATAAGGATTACTAAATTGCTAGTTGGATGTTCAGTCTCAGACTAGACATTCTAATGGTATGTTATGGAATTATTTTTGGAGATGTTCTTGGAGTAGTTTTATCTAGAAGCACTATGGTAATAGATATCACCTGTGTTCATGGGGGTTCCTCAAGGGAGTAAATGTATGATGGAATATTCTAGATGATTTATAGATTTCTATCACTTTTATCCAGTGTTGGAAGGTGACAATACTTCTATTATGTGGTGTTTTTATGACTAACATAAATGTGATATTAAGCAGTAATTTATCATTTTTTGATTAAATATTTTTGATGATGTAGTGGATTATTACATAATAGTGGAGGGGAGCATATAATAGGTTCCATTGTAGGATACTTGGTTTCTATTGGATGATCAATTTGTCTATCTTCTAAGAGTATGAAGCATTGCTACAAGGTTTTTAGATAGGGTTCTATAGGATGTGGGGATAGGGGGAAGACTAAATTAATTAGGTCCATACCCAGATTTTCTATCTCCAGTGCGGTAGGTCGGGACACTATCATATAAATAGTTTATGTCCCCTAGTAGAGCACCTCTCTTGTGGAAAGATAGGAAATTTATAGAAGTTCTGCAGGAACCTACGAGAGATGTGTAGTGATGTGGGAGGAATACAGAAACAGAGTGTCAGAAGGGGATATTCTACATTGTATCATTCTTGTAGGTGGAGATCTGTAGGTCGTGGCAGTTGAGAAGGTGGACATGGTGCCTTAGAAAAAACCATATCAGTAGGGTGGTGTAGTATAGGGGAGTCAGACTGCATCACAAGGAATAGGTTAAGGTTTGTTTTATGCAGTTCATCCTACACTTGTGGATAATGATCTTGGACTATCGACCGTGATATATACTATTCATTTATATTCTATGTTATATAGTTATTTATTTGATACTGTTGAACTTTATTCCTTTATTTCTGCAATACGTGTGAATGTTTTGAGCAAGCTGTTGGAGATCATTATTGTAGTATTTGTTATTGATACACTGTTGGGAGTAATATCATTCGACATCTATTTATGGAAGGGGTGTTATCTTGTGGTTGGGGAGTAACATTTTTCTGTTGTATATTTACATCCTAGAAATTCCTATATTTGACTTGATTACAGGTAAGGATTGGTTTGTATCATACCATGAAAACATAGATTTTTACCACAGGAGAGTTAATTTTTCATCTCTTAGGGGTAAAAACTATATTCGCCATGGTGAGTCGGATCTTCAGTTACGCCAATAAGGTTCATTTAAATAGATTCTTTTAGATCCCACAACCGAGGATTCTAATATATTACAAGATGATGAACAAGTGATGCATAGTGTCTTTCCACCCATATTGGGTATTCTTTAGGATGTGTTTATAAATAATTTTTAGGGATTCACCTAAGAGAGACATGATATTTAAAATTGAGCTCATTCCAATGGAAAAGATAGTTTCAATTAAACCAAATTGAATGTAACAAATAGAGCTCCAAGAACTCATGGATAAACTGGAGGAGTTTGAGGATAAGGGTTTCATTCGACTGAGTAGGTTTACTTTGGGTTCTCGAGTGTTTTTTCTAAGAAGGTTGTTTGGAGTCTATTATTGGGTGACAATTAACAGATGTTTTACCAGATGAAAATGAATAACCATTAATAACTTCTGCATATTGATAATATATTTAAATAGTTGATAGCTGATTGTGTTTTCTCCAATATTGAATTAATATCATGGTGAAATCATTTTTTATTTTGAACATATATTATAACTCAAAATACTTCCAAAAGTAGGTATGGACAATATTAGTTTTTTTGTAATTATATTTGGGTCGATGAATGTACCAGTAGTGTTTATAGACATGAATAAAAAAATCTTCCATTCATAACTTGATCATTTTGTGGCAGTGTTTGTGGATGAAATATTGGTTTACTCTAAAACTCATGAATATCATTCCCAAAATAACAACATCATATTGAGTACAATAAGATAGAATCAGTTATACACCATGTTATATAATTTTATGTTTTTTATTGGTCAAGTATAATTATTGGGACATTTTATCTTGGATGAAGGTGTGTCTAAGGACATAGAGAATGTTTCGGAAATTGATTCATTAGAACAACCCAGGAATTGTTTCAATATGATTATATTTCTAGGATGAGCATGATATTATTGGATGTTCATTTTTTTGTTTCCCCTTTTAGTATCACCTCTTTTGGGCTTAAACATGATGGGGGGAAATTATCAATGGTTATAAGAATGTACGAATTTCATCTTGGAAGTGAATAACAGTTTGAAAATATCAAGAATATTAATCCAACTTGAGCTAGGTGAGGAGTACATGAGGTATTATGATGCTTTTCCCATCAAAATCAAATATGTGTTGATTTTGTGAGATCATGTTGTGGAATATGGGTCTTGAAAATTGAGGAGATAGGTATAATATGTATATAGATCACAAGAGTTTAATGTATTTATTTTTTTCAATTAGATTTTAATCTATAATATTAGAGGTAGTTTGAGCATATGTATTCATTTTATTATGATCTATCATATATGATAGGAAAGGAGAACATTATTGTTGACACTTTTATCTTGAAATCTGAGACTCAGGTAGTACATGAGTTTAGTTCTGAGAAAAAGATGATGAATTTTTTGTTTGAGATGTATGTGGTGGTTTAGGAGATGTAGGAGAAGACCAATCTCATATTAGATTTAGTAAAGTATATAATTTGGAATTATATTAGAGATATATGTATGAAGATCTAGAATACCTGGCCTTGTTGGAAATCCTTGATGGTGGGGATTCACATTCCGATTAGAGCCTATATGATAAGGAGATCATATTTGTTAGGAATCATTATGTTCTGCTTATGAGAATGTTGGAGGAGTTGTGGTGTGAGTTTCGTGCCTAGAAGTGGTTGGTACGTATAGGTGTGAAAAAATGTACTATGACCTATGTAGATAGTTTTGGTGGTTGGGCATGAAAAAGTAGATAATTGGGATTGTGACACGATGCTACACCTATCAGTTAGTGAAAGCTAATCATCAACGACCTGATGGTTTACTACATCAATTTCCAATTATAGAAGAAGTTGGAAGACATTACCATGGACTTTATGAGGATTATCCCAAGGAATCCTTAGATAAAGGAATATATTTGTGTGATTTTGGACTATTTGAATAACATAGAATATTTCATGCCTATATGGGAGACATTTTTAGTGGATCAGTTGGGATAAATATTTGTTTAATAGATATTCCATCTACACGGGGTACAATGAACTATATATTTATACCATGACCTTTTTACTTAATTATTCTTGAAGGTCTTGCAGAAGGATCTTGGTAAACTAGTTTTTTTGAGCACGAAATTCTACCCATAGGTAGATGGGAAGTCAAATCATACTAATATTGTACTTGGGGATACACTCTAAGCACATGTCCTTGAATTGATGGGTCTTGTTAAAGGACTATATACTTGGTAGTGTTCACCAATAACAAAAGTTATTATGAATAAATTCATATGCCACCATATGTGGATATTTTTTCTAGGTCATTCATATCACCTCTATGTTGGATGGAGGCAGGTGAGTTAGAGTAGGTGGGACCCAATATTGTCTAGAAGATTTTGGAGCAGTTTCAATTGATTCAAAAGTGTATGTATACTACTCAAAGTAGAAAAAGTTATACGATGAAATATTTCAATGACCCCTATATTTTATAGTGGGTGATCAAGTATTCTTTCAGGTGTCTCCTAGATTGGGTCACAACATGATATAGAGACAAGGAAAGTTGGAGCCTAGGTTTGGAGAACAATTTGAGGCTATTGAAAGAATTGAGCCAGTGGAATACAAATTGGTTCATACATGGATATATTGTTTTATGAATGATGTTTTCTATGTGTCTCAAATCTGGTGGTATCACCCTGACCATTATCATGCGATCAATGTGGGTGATGCTAAGATTAAGATAGATGAATCCTTTGAGGAGCATCTTATATGTCTCTGGGATTGTAGTGAGAAAGTATTGTCCGGAACGGGCATGATAATAGCTCATGTATTGTGAAAAAATGGTAGTGTGAAGGAAGAATCATGAGAGAGAGAATCAAATATGAAGGATCAATGTCCTGATCATTTTGACTCAGATTCTTAGAGATTCATGGGAGTAAATCTCAACGAGGAGTTATTATAAAGAGTGGAGATTGTAAGATCCAGATCTTTTCTATAGATGTCTTGGGATTTTTTAGTGATTCTTTTTATTTTATTTTATTTTATTATGGATACTTTTACTGGGTTTTTCATTGGGGTGCATTTGGGTGAAAATATGAAATTTTGGGAGGATGTTTGAACATTCACCTTTGGTGAACAATTTTTCAAAACTGTGTTCCCTAGCCCAATGAACCATGTAAAATCCAACAGAGGGGATATGCACATTTGGAGAAATATTTTTCAAATCGTGCAACATATTATGAGAAACTGTGAACCCCTTGATGAGGTTCATGGTTAAGGGACATGGTTAGGGTAAACTGTGCACCCCAAAGAGAAAACTATGTATATGAGATATTAATCCCCTCAAAATTATATTTAAAACTTCAAGAACCCCCAAATATCACACAAACTGACCCTAACATAGACCAAGTAGTTTTCTATCATTTTAGAGCATCAGAGATGGATTCTAATCACTTTTGAACTCTATTCTTAATGATTTGGAACCCATAATGAATATATTCACCCCTCTGGGTAATAGGATCTCATCCTATGTAGCTTCCTTAATTTTACTTTTGTTCTTCCACCCATTAAAGGTTTTTTATTCCATATTTCTTGTTAGGTATACATATATGACTGTAGATTTGTATCTATTATTGAGGGATTCTGATTTTTGGATATTGAATTGGTGGTTAAGATCTAGATCTCAATCTATGTTGTTGTGCCATGAAAATTGGGGATTTCATTTGGGTGATCATTTTCAATGAATTGAGTCAGGTGTCCTGTTATTCAAATCTCATATTCTATATTTCAATTATGTATATGTAGTTGTAAAATTATTAGTTTTTTTATAAATTTGGATTCCTATTGAATAAATTAACGTTTTAAATTAATTTATTAATGTTTTTTGAATAAGGAATACTTATTTATTGAATTAATTATCAGAATCTTGAATTCTAATATGTGGGGAATAATTGAGATTGAATGAATTAAGAGAATTATTTATTTAATTAAGTATAGAGATAATGTTTTTTTGATCAGGATAGTTTATCATTGAATTAATTATTCGATTATTGGGATTTTGGATTTGGATTAACAAATTATTGAATTAATTAATGGGATTGACATGCCTAATTAATCGGGGAAGTAATTAATTGGATTGATGTGATAAACAAAAATTTGAATTTGTAACGAAATATATGTGATTAATTAGTTATTGAATTAATTTTTGGGTTCGATTTGATTATTAAATTTTAGAATTAATTAATGGGATTGATGTGATGTACTTATTTTTGAATTAGTAATGAAGTTGGGATGATTAAGAAATTTTTGGGTTAATTAATTGGTTTCTTATGGTTAATTAATGGTTGATATAATTAATGGGATTGAGATAATTAAATAATTGATGATTTAATTAATGAGATTGGGATAAATAATTAATTGTTGAGTTAATTAAGGGTATTGATATGTTTAATTGATTGTTCAATTAATTAAAGGAGTGTGATTTTGAGATAATGATTGGTAAAAATGGAATTCATATGAGATATTGAGATAATGAATGGTAAAACTGGCATTCATATGTGATATTGAGTTAAGGAATGGTAAAAATGGCATTCATATGTGATGGTGAGATAATGAATGGTAACAATGGCATTAATATGTGATAATTAGATAATGAATGGTAATAATGACATTTTAATGTGATATTGAGATAATGAATTGATATAATGATATTTAAATGTTATATTGAGACAATGAATGATGAAAATGGAATTATGAGATGTGATATTCCTTGGAGATAACACAGACTCTGGCATGATATGATGTAGGTATTGAGATTTTTGGTGTCCTTGGGAACCCAATTGTTGCATGGTTAAATAATGAGTAAGTAAGTGTAAAATATTTACATTGTCATTTTTAATTATTCTTTATTCCATAGTATACAATTGTTACTGACTGGATGTTTTTTAATATGACATTGGTGGTGGTTTACTATGTTATACATGAACCATACATGGGATCCCTGATTAGTACCTAAAAATATTTCATGTTTGTAGTATAGTATAAGGTGAAATGGCCTATGTTAGATGGATGATTATGGATGGAACATGGATGAAAGAACTCTATGTGGTTTCAGACCCACTGGGGAGTTGTCATTATCTTTACTTTTGGGTTTTCATTTTGACAGTATACATTTAATTTGGAATGACATAACTAATATTCATTTAAGATACTATATTTATAGTTTTGTTAATTTTTTGATATTTATATTATTTAGGTCATAAATATATCACATACTATTATTGTTTTTTAATTTCAATTGTTATATTACTCTGATGAATGTGTTTATATTCTTCCTATGATCGATATTAAACACTCACTTTTAGTTATATGTCTATGTCATATGGGGAGGTGCACATGAGGTCATGTAATTGACATGCTTGGGGCACCGATGTGCAGTTCTCGGGCCACGACATTTCACTAGGGCACAATATGGAGTGATTTTTTTTATTTTAGGGTTATTTATTACATAATTTTTTCATCATATATTATTTCTAATATGATTATATATGAGGTTTTAGAACATGGATTTTCATGATAGGTTATTTCAAAGAAATGGGTTTACTGTATTAACACTTGGTGTATGGATATGATTTTCTATTTTTTCACTTGAACTTGTCATATTTATGGGATTCAGAATATGAAATAATTTTATGAAAACCCAAAGGAAAATTATTTAAAAATGGTATTGGATTTATCAAAATACAGAGTAAAACTATTTTTGTTCTATAAACTAGAACAATTTCATTCTTGATCATAAAACTTGTTTGGAATATATGGTGGTATCCTACTCAGATTTTTTATAACAACCTAATTTGGAATTTGGGTTGTTGTAGGTGTTTTATTGTTGGATATAGGTAAATGGATGGGAATCTTGTAGTATGATGGATTCTCCAGTGTCATTTCCTTCACTTTGGGTTGGTTTGGAGGTGGCGACTGATCACATGGAGATATGTTTCTCTTGTTTGACTCACACCTTTCTGGTTTAACCCCATTGCCTTGGATTTTATGGATCAAGGTTTTATATTTTTATTCCACTTGGTACTATAGTTGTATATCTTGTTTTTTATATCCAATAATTATTTGTATAATCTTTGTTCTTCCTCACCCTGACAGGCCATCTCTGGTGGATGGCCTCGTTGACCAGGGTTGGTCTATTACACTTTATCTCATTTATTTTAATATATTGTTACTAGGTTTCATTTACTGTTAGTAAATAAATATGTATTGATGGATTATGTGGTGATTTCATGGTAATTATTACGGATTCATCTAATGGAATAATATTTCACGATTGGACTTTTCTCATTTTAAATGTGATGATTTTTTTCCACTGGACATAATGTCCGAGAAATGTTTCAACTAAGACAAATTGTTTATTACAGTGTTTGGAGAAAAATAATATTAGGAATTACATGAAATATCTTTTATTACACGTGTTGGTCAATAATTCCATGTAATAATAAATTCTTATATTTTTTATAAGGTGTATTAATATATGTATTCCATGGAAATTTAACTTATAATAATTATGTACATTCATGATGAATAAATCATTTGGGTTCTTACTGGGATATTATATGAGAAACTTTCTAAGGGATATTTTTTATTTGAGTATTTTTTGGTGTATTAATTAAAAATAAATGTCAACCACAGAAGGTAGCCTATGGTAGGATTAACCAAAAATATATGGGACCCAAAGGTATACCACACCAATGGGATCTAGCTAGGGCTACCCCATATGGAGGATATGGTGGGAAGGCTGTGTATGATGCTTTAGGATTTTGATTGTGTATAGGTAGGTTCATATTTAGTCCTCCATGGACAGGTGGACTTGTGGGATAGTACTTGGAGGCACCTACCCATTTGGTAGTTTGTGCAAGTGTTCCAGGTGAGGACCCTGATACTGACTTGAGAGAAAAAATAAACGAGTTTACTTGTTAATTAGATCAAATCCTTTTCATATGTTTGATGTGGGATAGAACATAGAACGCAATATTCATCCATACTTCAATGATATTTAAATAATGTTGGCTATTTGATTGTGCTGATCTAAGACGTCTGATGGATCCCAAGCTATGTGAGTTTAAAAATATTCTTCATATTCAACCTTTGTCCCTCGACGGTTGTTTACACATGAGATCAATACAACCAACCATCTTGAGCATTCATCTAAAGGTAATGGGACATGATTAATATAACTGATCACATGAATGAATTCGATGCATTTCATGTATTTAGTAGTCCTGAAGATATCATAAGAACCTATAATGTCACATGATTTCATCACATAAAATAACTAAAACCACATATTCCATCAGGTTATGATCTATGGATTAGGAAAAAATAGTTTTAAAACCAACCAAGAACAATAAATGTGACATAAGGGTATATGGAAAATCATTAAAGGGATCATGTAAAGAAAAACATATTAATCATCAGGTTAATATTCCATATTTTATAGTTTTCATTGAATAAAGGAAATAAGATCATACAAAGCACTGAGGTGCTACTTGATTAAGAGAATCAGTCATGTAGTCCCATTATCACCATAATAAATTTTGGAGAATATTAGAGTCTCGAAATTCATTGAGATCTTGATATCTTCAAGAGGTTGAAATTTTCTAGGGCCCACTAGTTTTATAAGAAACAAAAAATTTATCATATATAAGTGGTGGGTCATTTACTATATAAATAGAGGAAGGGTGTGAGGGTTCCTTCAGTTTGGTATATTAAAAGATCTCTTTTTCCCTTGTAAGAAAAGAATATATGAAGAAAATAAGTATCCCATTTGATTATTTCAGGAAAAGGAGAATAGTTTTCCTAATCCAATCATGCAAAGATGATTTGTTAAGCTCTATGTAGATAATAATTATATGTCTTATGAACCATTTATTTTTTATAATAATAAGTCATTTTGTTGATTTCTCAAAGGATGGGAGAAAAATTCCATTGAAAACCTTCATCTCATTAAGTATCTTCCATGAAAAAATATCTATATACATTGAGGACAAACATATTAGATTTTTTGGTCATGAGAATGAAATGATAAGAAACATACTGAACACCTATATTCATGTGATGGAACCCAAAAAAACATATTTTAATGTGAAGTAACACTTTTATAGTGATTTGTTCATGAAAATCACATATGATACGGTATTTAGGAAATGAGTGATATTTCGGGTGAAGGAAGTAGGATAACCCACAAGGCATACTTGGATTTTGAGGAGGCAATGTTCACAAAAATAAAATATCATGTTAACCTTACCTAGTTAGGAAAAAGAGGAGAAATACAGCCAAATTATCCTTACATGTCCACATAATGGATGAAAGAGAAAAGTCGTTCATGCAACCCATTCATGTCATGCCTCCAACGTACCAATTTTGATTAACATTAAGTGGTTGGAAGGAAAAGTCATGAAAAAGATTAAAAGAATTCATGAAATATATTGAGATAACATGAATGATTGATATTTCACATTAAATAATCAATAAATATTTATAATATGTTATAGGGTGTACAATATTAACTATAAAATACATCTTGAATGCATGAAGGGAATTTTTTGAGATTGCGTTGAGAATTTGATAAGATTATTAGTTGACATTGTGAAAGATCCTCCTTGATTAGGAAATTCTTAAAAATGGTGTGTACATCATTTGGCCACATTAATTGAAGCTATTTCTTTATCAAAGAATGAAATATGAAAAACATGAGCATAATTTCAATTAGCCTACAGATCTGATACAGGTGAATAGAGTTTATTGAGAATGACCATCTAGCTAAAAATTTCCTTAAAAAGTCAAATGAGAAAGATATACTCATAGAGATCATGGTGTAATATCAATATATAATATTATAGTGGATCAATCTTTGAATAAAAGAGAAACCCTCTTGGTAAGAGCTAGAAGAAGAAGAAGCCTCTTATGTGATTCATGGAAAAAATTATCTAATTCATATTTTAGAGTAGGATAGTGTTGATTTTTCTAACATTGTGTGGTGGAATATTAATATCCTCATGATTGGATTCATGATAGATATGGTGTGAATATGTATCAACCATTATAAATGGTAATAATAGTTTTCTGGTGAATCCATGTTGGGTATAACAACTAACATAGTAAGGAGTAGGTATTTTTAAAAAACCTTATAAATCCTGGTCTTCTATGACTTCGTATTTACATAATTATTCAATGTAAGGTTGAGATACACAATAACTGTTGATTTAGTATTTAACAAACCTCATAGATTTGATTTTAAAGAAATTTTTTAAAAAATATAAAGGAATAATTAATTTAACCCTACACCTCTCATTGATATCCTACTGATTTGGGAACTTCAATTAGTATCAGAGAGAGGTTACCTCTAGAATATCTAATATAATTATGAGGATGGAGAAAAAATAATTTAGTAAACAATAGTTGGATATCAAACCTACGATGATAATTATCATATGAATTTTTAATATAAGAGGAACTTGGAGATGGATGTAATGGCTAATAATTCACTATTAATGAATTTATCATAAAAGAAATATAGTAAATTGGTGGGTTCTCAAACCACGAAGGAGATTATGGATAAACTAGAAATTGGAAATTATTTTTTTTAAAGTTAATGAATGCATGATAAAAATATTGAGAATCAGATTTGAGAATATAATAATTGGTGACGGTGAATGTGTTGATGACTACTTTACAATATAAAATTAGATTATCAATATCATCAAGGGTTTTGGGGATATTATGCAGGAATCAACCATTGTAAATAAGTTAATGAGAAAATATCAAGAAATATTTGATTCAAACGTTTCTTTAACAGAAGTCTAAGAAGATGTATATTTTGATTAACATCATAATATTACCATAGCATATGAAATGTGAAAAATAGATTTTTTTTAAGAATATGTTAAAAGAATAGATGTCCTGTAAAATCTATGATAAATATTGAATATAGAAATCAAAAGGAATCCAAATCAACTAATTATGAGGATGAGTAAGATGAAGAGTACTTTAATTATGTATAGTCCTTGTGTACATGGATTTATAATAGAGACATAATATTAATGTATAGAATACACTAAAGTTAATCAATTGTCATAGATCTGGACATTTTTCATATAACTATCTATGTAATAAATCTAATGTGACTGAGTCTGTAGAGAAATAAGATTACTTTAATAAAAAAGATAGGAAATACAAAAATTGTGATTTTGAGAGGTTTTTGAAAAATTAATGAATAAAAAATATAAGAAAAATGATGAGCAAGGAAATTACTTATCTTTATCATCATGTAGTGGGACCAAAGATGAGAAAAATTCATTAAATATGGTGTGCTTTATGAAAAAAATCCCAAAAATATAAATAAAAATTTGAATATTCATAAGGTAAACATTAAAATGAGATATAATGGTACATAAAAGATATTATATAATACAATCTAGAAAATAACCAGATTCTCAATATAGTGAAGAGAAAAATAATAAACGAGAATAAAAATATTGTGAATTAGGAAGAGACATATCATAATGATAGAATGGAATATGTGAATAATTTATCTCTATCTAGGAAGAAAACAAAAATATTCTCAAGAAAATTCACCTAGAAGTAAGGGAATCATTTATAATGAACCACATCCATTAAAGAGATCAAACAAAATTGGTTAAAGATAACTGAACATGAAAATATGTTGAATTGTTTGGAATAAATACTTACTGATAAAGAGATATAATTATATGAGACATAGTCTTTCCATATTTCATTTCAAAGGATTTTTATGTATATGAAATAATATTTCACTAAAGTTTCTTAGCTTAAAGGGGGATATTCTAAAGCTGACCAGAATAAGGGTCCATATAAATTGTCCATTTTTATACCCAATGCATCTCAATGTAAAATTTTACTTTCTTAATATATAGGCCTAAGAGGGAAGACAAAAGTTGTATGTAATAATAGAACAAATTATAAATATTCTTTTAAAAATTAAGAATTCTCTAATTATTCAAGAAGGTTTCCCCTAAAGATGAACCACCCACAGTTTTTGGAAAAATGAAAACCATTATCCTTAGAGTTAATCTTTTATCATAATCGAAGACTAAGGATCAAAGTCTATTTTTGGATTTATGAATTTCATAGTCATAATGTTTATTCATGTTGGTATAAAATGTAACTACTATGAATGATCCATGAATAAAGGGAGATAAATTATATGTAGTTGAGACGTGATTATTAGAAAGATGACCATGTGACCAAGACATCATTTAAAATTTCAACTCAATTTTTAATGAATAACTGAATGATGTATGTGGATGATGTAGAAAAAATGGTTACAACAATGAAAAATACAGAGTTAGATCACTAAGTGAGATTTCTCTCACTGTAAATGTGTAGAGAAGAAATTTTTTGAATAAAACTATAATCACTAGTGTATTATGTGAGAATATCAAAGAATGTAATAACATTAATAAAGACTGATTAGTTATATGTATTGATTAAAAGTAAAAGGCTAAAAAATAGTGAAATACCAAAACACTAATGAGGAAAAAGGAATGAATGTCATGAAAATTGAAAAAGGAAAATATTATGAGAATTCATATTCAAATTAAGAATTTAGTATCACTACATTTGAAAGGTTTGAAAAAATTGTGCATGACATAAAATAATGTATTATAATTTTAATAAACCAATAATCAAGAATGAATAAGATCTATAAATCTCAATGTAATTCTCATGGTTCTAGAGGTAAAGGGACATCCACATCATAAGTTTCAATTGAAGAGGAAAAATGAATCACATAATTGGAACAATCAACAAAGGAGCCACATATCGGAATGGATATAAGAAGAATATGTCCAGATGGAGAGGAATCTAGCAATATGATTGTTATTTCTTAGAATTTAAGAGGTTACTACTTATTCCCTTATATATAAAGTATTTTTTTACTAATATGTAGGTAATATAAAGAGATAAATGTAACCCTTTAGGGAGAGTAATGTTGAGATAAAGCTATTAAATAATCACTATCCATTGAATGTGGATCTTTTTAATAGATTTATGAAATTATATGATGTGGTATGGTAATCAAACTTTCATCCCTCATCCCTAATTTTATTATTTATATTAATTAATGGTTGATTTCTTCATTTATGTCAGGATGAGATATGGGGGCATATATATTTTTTAATCGAACATTATGATGTGTTTCTTGAATTATGTGAAGGATTTAACATTTCATTGATAAATATAATCCCTAAAAAGTGAATTGAGGATTTATGAGCATTATTAAACATGCATGGTATCTAATGGATAACATATAAAACCATGGATGTATCACTTTTTTCTACACTGAGTTATCCCATATAGACATAGAGTTGATTAAATAATGTTTATTAGTTAAAATAACCAAGTTATATCATCCCTCTCCCAAAATGTTTTAGTGAATAATCTTAAATATCAATAGAACATGTTTTTCCGAATAAAAATTAGTTAATAAAATCCCATTTTACTTTTTTATATTTATTATCAATAAGGGGAAGGAAATTTTCACCATATAATGACATGAATAATATGTGTTGACATTGATAAAAAATACCAAAGGGTGGATAATTGAGCCTTGATTTATTTTGGGTCAATAATTCAATATGTGTTTATGGATGACATTGTGATTAATCAATAATTAGTTATGGATCCATTGAAAGGAATTGGATTACATGCTTTGACTATTATCCTTTTAAATGTGATGATTTTTTTCACTAGAATTAATGTCCATGACATATTTCAAGGAGGATACATTATTTATTGCAATGTTATAGAATAAAAATTGGAATAATTCCATGATATGTCTTTTATTTCCTGAGGATTTAATGAATTTCCTAAAAAAATATTCCTATATTTTTTCTTAAGAGTTTTAAAATATAAATTACTTGTACAATTAAATGATGAAGAAATTATTTGAGTTTTTGATTGGGATATTATATGATAAATTATCTAAGGGATACGTGTTTCATTATGGTATTTATTAATGGACTTATTAATAATAATGTCCAACCACACAAGTCATCCTAGACTAGGATCAAATAAGTATTCGTGGGATTAGGAGGACAATAACTCCTAAGGGATCCAGCTGGGGAGACCCCATAAAGAGGCTAAGGTGAATGGGCCATATATAAGACTGTAGGAGCACTGCATTTTATATGGGTAGGACACATTGGGATCGAGTGATGGTGGTCCAGTGTGGTGATGCATGAGACCATAAGGTAGTGTGTTCAAGTTTTCTAGGTGCTGAACATGGTACTAGTTCAATAGATGAAAGTCTTGAGTTTCCATATATATTGTAGTGAAGCTATGTTTTATTTGTTATGTAGCATAGAATACACTATTTATCCATCCTGTAATTATATAAATATAATGTTCATTATTCAATCTTTCCAATCTGATCCATCCAATTGATACCACTCTATTTGAGTTTAAAAACCCTTATCATCATCAACCTTCAGTTTTCAAAGGTTTTCTATGCATGAGCATGAGACAACAATATATATTGAGTGATCATATGAAGTGAACAATACAAGCCCAATAAAATTGATCTCTTGCATGAAATTGATGTATTTCATTCATAAAATATCTACGAATCCATCATAATAACTAGTGACATATCATGGGTTCATCACATAAATGAATATCAATCACTTGTACCATCATGTGATGATCAATGGATCAATTTACATTACTACAAAACCAACAAAGAACAATTCATTTCACCTAAAAATTCCATATCACACATAATAGTTTAAGTATCTTCATGTGAATGTTCCATATTTTATAGTATTTAACACATGAAAGAAAGAAGGTTAGAAAAATCATCAAGATTATTCATAGTCAAGTGAAGTGATCCTGGGATAAAATGATCACCTCTACTATGCTTGGATAAGTTGAGAGTCTCAAAAATCACTAAGATATCGGTATCTTTGGGGATTTGAAACCGTCCTTAGAAAACTAGTCTTATAGGACATGCCACTGATATTAGAGATACATAGTGGATGCTTTCATATATAAACAGAGGGTGGGAGAGGGGTTTTTGTAGACCAGTACTTCAAAATAGATCTATTCAACCTTTGAAATAATGAATACATGCAGAATTGAAGGATACCATGTGATTAATTCACATGAATGTGAATATTTCGGGTGATCCAATCATCTGATAGAGATTCATGAAGCTATAAATATGTCATGAAGATTGGTTTTATATACCATTTAACCATCAGAAGAAGAATCTGTGTAGTTTTTTACCTGAATGATGGTAGAAGACTTCCACAAATAATCCAAAAATTCATAAAGTAAAAAACTGTGGTCAAACATTAGGATTCCTGAATTAAAAAACAACATTCCTTCTTGGTCATGGAATGTAAAAAAAAATACACCTCACATACAACTATTATCATGGGATGGAACTGGAAAAAACATATCTTGTCCTAAAAAGGATCCCAATGATAGTGATTTGGTCATATGAAGCTCATATGTGAAAGCAGTAACAAAACATGTGATATCATCATGTGATTGAAGTAGGATAATTTGCAATCCTTACTTGTCTTTCATGGCAGAAGTGTTCGTGAATGGAGAAGATCACGTGAACCATACCAAGTCATGTGGAGGAGGAGTAATATAGTTTTGTGATCTATACCTAGTAATACAAAGGAGGTAAGAGACAAGTATTTAATACTACCCATGAATACCACGCACCCTTAGTACAAATTTTGAAAAACATTAATTGGGTTGATTGAAAATTAAATAAGTTGATTAAAATGATACTTGAAATATATTAGGATAAAGTAAAACATTGATATAACACATAAAAAATTAAATAAATATTTACAATATGTGATAGGGTTTACAATATGCCCCCTGAAATACATCATGCATGCATAAAAGTCATTTTTTGAGATTGTATTGAGAATTATAGAAGAGTATGAGCTGAAATTGTGAAGGATAATTCCTGAATAAATTATTATTTAATAATATGTGTGCATCACATTCACACATTAATTGATTTTGAGTCTTTATTTTATGAAGAAATATGTGTATCTCAAGCGTAGCATCACTGGGGAAACTAATTAGATATATGCGATCTGAGTTTACTAAGAAAGACTAGCTAGTTGAAAGGGTTATTTAATAGTTATAAGAGAATGTAATATTCAATTATTACAAAATTTAATATAAAAATAACAAATGGGAATGGATCAAGACATGATGAAAGGAGGAATCCTTTTTACTAGTGTTGGGAGTAGGAGAAGTTTCTTATGTGGTTTTGAAGCTATAGTCTCTAATGTAGATTCAAGAATAGGCTTATATAGATTATAGAAACACTATGGGATATAGTATAAAGGACCACTGATGAAAATTATAGATAGATATAGTGTGACTATTTATAAACCGTTGTAATTGGTATCAATATTATAGTAGAGAATCCATGTTAGTTAAAATAATCAACACGGTAAGGGGTAGGATTTTATAAAAATACTTATATATAATTATTTGTATGACCTTATATTTTATGAATTATTATAGTTTGGTATTAGGGAAACATGAATAGTGTCTTGAGGCATTAACTAGCCTGATAGTTATAATTTAAATTGAAAACTTTGAAAAAAGAAAAAGGGATCACTGATTCACCCCTCCCCTTCTCAATAGGCTCACACTGATCTAGGAACTTCATAATATAAAAATTAACATTTTCTTTCTTAAGACCATTTTTGTGGTTTAATATATTATCATAAAACCATTTATTTCATTTATTTTAAAAACACATCTAATTACCTAACCACTTAAGTCCACATTTGGTGTTTTGAGGACATTTGGTTAATAATTTCAAAACGTATTAGGTGTATTGAAAATGGATAAAGTGGATAGTGTTCCTTCATATCTAGAATAATAATTATAATATATTGATAATTTTTATACATCAATTATAATTCCAAAACTAATAATTAAATAATTTCCCTAAAAATGAACTATGTTATTATCATGGATATGGTAGGAAATATATATACATATGAGAAACATTTCAATTTTGAAGGATCATGGTGAAAAGAATGTAGGTATTATTCTATTTATCTATAATGATCATTAGAACATAAATAAAATATTATTTTATTAAAAATTCTTATATATATATCATCAATTTGATGTAGTGATGAAAAAAAAATCACATCACTTCGTGGATGTGGTAGTCCACACATAAACACAAATAAAATTATAATATTTCAATAAATAGAATGGTAAATAATATATATGAAATTTTCCATTTCAAAAATTAAAAATATTTTATCAATAACATATATATTCATTAAATCCATCATAAAATATATCAATGATATGTGATGATGGAAAATGGATTACACAACATTGTGAGGCAGTAGTCTTCCACACACATGAAAAATGGATTCATTTACAATTTGATAGAAAAGAAAATGGTTATCGGTTTTTATAATAACTTAATAACTTCTTAGTATATGTTATATACTGATGTTATTATATCATCATGGTTGAATAATATTTTATGGAAGTGTAAGAATAAAAAATAAAAGTCTTAGTTAATAATAATACCACTTATTTGGAAAACCTCTTTAGATTTACACAAAAATCCCTCCAAGAAGGGTTTTATAATTAAAAAAAGAGCCTGTCGGTCATGATAAGGTAATTTAGTAAGTTATTTGAGTATATTTTTTATAAGAAAAAAGGATTTTGAATTGTGAATAAAAGTGGAGAGCATGTGCCCCTATATAAGTGAGGTGAGGGGAACTTTTTGAACTTATTAATATATTAAATTTATATAAATTAATTTTTAGTGGAAAATGATACAAATTGATATAATTAAAATATAGATTAATTATAGGTCTAAATACTATTTTAAACAAAATTTGTAAAGGTTTATGTCACGAACCATATCTGGTCCCCAATAAAATCGACACCAAACCCAGCACGAGGCAATACTTGAAGGGCTTTCCTGATCCCCATAGGATGGAATAAGTTATTGGGTTAAATATTAAGAGAATTGAGAATGATTTACCTGATATAACAAATAAATAAAAAAACAAATCCATCAAAACAAATCTGGATTTTTCAAACTAAGCCATATTTTACAAAATTTAATAACTAAATTACATAATTGAAAACAATGTTTAAATTCCATTACAAATGAGTAAATCCAAAAAGGACATACCAGAAACATCCACATGGCAAGAGGTACCACCCTCATTCCATCTCCACAACATTGCATCATAATAGACTACTAAAAATAAAAACCATTGGAACAAAATATGTACACAAACCTGTAGAAAAAATATCCAAGGCTACTTACACGAAAGGGTATACATAGTGTGTGAGAAAAATCTCAATAGAATACCACCACTAAGAGATTCCATGGGATAATAATTCAATGAAGAAAAGATTTCATGTTTTCATTAACAATAAATTCTAGTTAAAACTTCTAAAAGATAAAACATTAATTAAAAAGAGTTTTCAAGTGCAATATTTTAAAAAATTAACAATTTTGAATAAAATAACAAGGATACTTAATTTTATAGCCAATCATACTATATGATGATGGTAATCACAATGTATCTAATGAGAAAAAGAAATGAAAAAATAACACCTATGCACTAGCTCGTTGTGGGTCCTAGGAACCCCATATCTAAGTGAGAGTAACTATCAAAATATCAATACTCGGGCACAAGATACTAGTAGGGAACATACCTGTAACCAAGTGGTCCCAAATCATCATCATAATCATTGTTTAGTTAGTTCTATCCTTGTCAGTCTTTCTAAGTGAAACCGAATCCAAACCCCTTGGGATCACTAGCATACTAATACATATCCACCCACCTAGATACCCGAGTTTCCCTCTTGTGCCCAAACAAGTTAAACAAGTACTGAAATATAATTTTCCCATGAAAATACCACTTTCACATCACATATTCACCAAACATCCCAAAAGTCACATCAAACCCCTTTTTATTCAAATTTATTTTGAAATCAAACTCACACCAAAATAGCCCCAACACATTTTTCATATCTTTACCAATTCAAAAAACTCTTTAACAATTTTATAAAATCCTTCCGAAGATGAAAAAATCACATAAAATCCCACTCACATGTTACATAATACCCTTTTCAAAAACACAAATCCATTTTTCACGTCACACTCATAAAAATATGCCCAAAAACAGGTTTTTCACCCACATCACAATTTTTTAAATCACTATGACTAATTACAAAAAATTATCAAAACATTTGATATCAGAACTAAAAAAATTATTTATCAAAAACTCAATTTAGGTGAACACACTCCCTAAAATAGTACATATACATCCTTTTCCACATTATTTAACCCAATAAAACATTTACAATTTTCATAAAACAAACCCAGGGGGTATAACTATGTTTTACACACAACCCATTTTAAAACCCTCTTGAAAATCCTAAATCAAACCAATAAAAATCCAAAACATAATTGGTAGCCCTAAAAATATTTATTCAACCACTATCAAGTATTATAAAATCACCTCGAATAATACCATAAAAGATTCCCTTGAAAAAACACATTTTCAAAGAACACTTTCAAGAGGCATCACATGGTTTGATACAAAAAAGCACATTCAAAATCCTTATTTTAAACCTGAAGGAACTCCTAGACCATACCAAATTATAAATATAATCCCAAAAAAAATTTAGTAAACCAATTTTATATGTTTTAAAATACACCCGAATACTACCCCAAGAGTGACACAAGAAAAAAACCCAATATAAAGATAAAGTGAAACTATAAATGTAAATGCTTAACATAATCAATAAAAAACATTTCACACCATATAAGGCATATTATGAACATGAAAATCAGTAAATAAAACATGCTAACTAAACAATAAATTCATACACATGGATTCACCCACCTTTTTGTGTCGAAACCCACCAAACATGGTATGAAACATCAACTGCACCACACCCCCCCCCCCAAAGAGGTGAAAATGAACCCTAAACCACAATATTTGACCAAAAAGAGAAAAAATAAAACCCTAGGTTCGACCTCTAACTTCTGGAAAATTTAGAACTTCATTAATGTGGGATGAAACCCTAAGGAAATTTAAATAACCAAGAATGAATCACTTACCTTTAAAAATATTGAAGAAATCACCCCAAATCCCCAAAACGTTGAATATCCAAGCATCCAAAACTGATAGGTACACTCTACTGAGTGTTTTTAGGTTAATTGGGGACAAAAATGCGGGAGAAAGAGTGAAAATTAAAAGTTTTATGAATGAATCAAATTACCTTCTCAAATCTAGACTATTTTAGAATCCCTTAGCATTTTTTCGCTAATCTAAGATCCAAATGATCTCCAAAGTAGAAAAATAGATAATTAAAGTGAGTCTCGGGGTTTTGGATTTGGTTAGGAGGTGTAATCACAGAAAAAAATAACAAATGAATGAGATATTAAAAATATTAAAAAATAATTTAATGTAGGAAATAGGCTTACGAAATAGAATAAAACCCTAATAAAAAACTCAAAACCATAATTATTATGGGTTACTATGGGGTCCAAATTGATATGGTGATTTAAACATACTAGGGGATTCCAATTTGGATGTGTAATTGGTGTAAAATGTTGAAAATTATGGAGTTATAATATAAAAGAATTTTTTTTCAAATCTGGAAATGGGCTCATGGTTTGGTCCAAATTTAGAAAACCCACCATTTCCACCAAAAAGAATGGTAAACCCCCAAATAAAATTAATAATGGAAATTAAATGAAAAATACCTTTAAAAGAATTCATGTTTGTGGAAATTATCCACATAAAAAATATTTCCACCCTTGGAAAGCCACAACAAGTCCTAAAGAAAAAACCAAACCCAACCAAAAGGCCAAAATGGACTCCTTTACAAAGTTCCACTACCATTGAAATGGATAAGATATCTTCATTTGATCAATCAATGATGGAATAATCTCCCAATACAAAACATACACATCTTTCCTATAATGATCAAGCACTTTCTAAATTCATCCCAAAAAAACACCTCAAACACCATCTGATCAAGACTCAAGTAGTTTACCCAAATGAACAACAACATCGAACAAGGTTACACTGACCTTACATTAAATAAACCATTGTGCACTCTCTAATTCGAAATTTTAGACAAGGAGTATGTTGGTACCTAGATAGATGCAAATGGGACTACCTATAGCCAAGCCAAGACCAAGGACAAAACCGAGTTACTGATACAGGGAGACACAAATGGGCTCCCCACCATAAGAGACAACTGAAATTTTCCCAAGATGGTATTGGGACACTAACATGGGAGGGATAAAGGGACTCCCATACATAAGTGGTAGAATATCATTAGATTTTTCAAAAATAACTTACATGATACCCACATTAGGTCTCCTCACCATAAGAACCAACCATCTAAACTAACTAGCATGGTCTGATATGAAGGTACCCCAAAACATAAAGAGTTGGGGCTGCCGCATAGTTAGTCTGTATTGTTTGGGAATCTGTGTGCTAACCATACAAAGCATTCTATCCTAAGGGGAAACTTTGCACGGTTTCATGAGACAAGGCACAAAGTTGTGCGGTAGCCACTATCTCTTATTTCATGGTTCCCTAGGTTGGAACACAGTTACTACTAACCATGCACAAACCATGTTCTATAATCTTCCAAGCCCATATTTCTAAATTTTCTCAAAAAAGATGAGGAAACCAAAGGGAGAAAGTTGAACTCAAGATACAACATGGAAACAAGGTCCTCCCACATCTACCACCGAATGGGAACAACTTGAAAAAGATGATGACACCAGAGGTTTAAGATATTACCAATTTTCATACTGATGATTGGAATTTGTACATGGGTTTGAATGACCCTAGTATTTCCCCTAACTATGCAGTAGATTCACTCTAAGACCTTTGGCTGGAGCTCAAATTATTGAAGCATCTTCGACCTCATAGTTCTGGTTTTGAAACTCCATGAATGGAAGATATTCTTCAGGTGTTACAAAACAACTATACCACAAGCCCTAATGGGTTTACCAAGACATAACAAATTCCCAAACTCACATTACCAAAACCCAAAATTCCGCTAAATAAAGTGATTCGAAGACGAACAGACATCACCCCTTGTTTCCTCAGATGAGAAATGGAAAAAAGGAAAGGAAATATAGAAACACCTTCCTACAGACAAGGGATGACGAGATCTCCTGAAAGGAGAAACACATATGAAAAAAACAGATACTGAAAAATTATTGAACAACTTAACCTTTAAAATCAAACAAGAATTCTACATCACAATGCATCACCAAAGATGACCAATGTGACTAATAGAATAAATACACGTAGGCTGGACTTATACAACATCCCCAAACATCCCAGAATTCTAGAATGTGGCCATAATAGTCTCTCATGACCATATTTCCCACACTAGAGATTTAATGTGAACCCCTGCTTCAAAAAGGCTACGAAGGACCCATAGGCCCTCTTGGGAACCATCCAGCAACTCATCTAAACTAACAACCGTAGACAACTTCCACCTTCGACGAATCAGGTAACATATGATAATAAATTTTATTTCATTCTTCCACAAGAACTCTCTGACTACAAGAGGATCCTAAAAACAAAGAAATGAAATGGGTGTAGGCTCAATCTACAAATCTGGTGAAAAATATTCCTTATATTGATCAACTGGAGGATTTTCCAAAGGTGAAACAATCTAGGTATCACTTCAATCATAAACTAACCCATAATCAGAGCATACCTTATACAACGAAAGAACCCAAGGACCAAACCAAGATATTCCATTGATCAAAACATGCCACAAACTAGAACCAAACACATGAGGAGAACAATTGTAAAGGATTCCCAAAATTTTCTCAGAAGAGACCACTAACTATCCCTTTAACTCAACTTACTGACTAAACACAAACCCAAAACATGGTTCTAACAAGAGGGGGTTCTTAGACTCAAAACATCCCACAATATCAAAATTTCCATAAACACAGAATTCTCACCCTCTCAAACCAATCAAAAATACATCATGTTTTCCATTAAAAACAATTGATTGAAAACAAACGGTTCAATGGTTAGTGTATCCACCAATGGTACCCCATGGGCCTCACACATGCTTCTTTTCATGACATGCTATGCACCCTCCTCATATCCATCCCAGCACTCATCCAGTCATTCCATTAATAATCCATCATCCAATATAACCCCATGCATGTGGTCTCTCATTGAGATACAAAGGTTTGACACAAAAAATCTTTCCACCTTTGAAAAACAAAATAGTCAACCAACACATCCTTTTTCTCAAAACCGCAAACCATGAGATTAAAATTCTAGTTTGAAGCATAAAAAAATTTTCATAAAGTCACAACCATTCAGATAAGATATCACTTCCAAGTCAATCACATAAATTTTAAAACATCTCATCTTATTAAAACACCTTTCAATATTTTATAAAACTCTATTGTTAACACTTTTTAAAAACAACATTAACATAGTTCCTATTTTCAAAAAAGGTGTAAACACACCATTTTACCTTCGAAAACCATTCTGAATATTCAGTCCCAACATTTCACAAATCTATCCATTCCCCCTTTATTGGAAACCCATTTCACAATTTTTTTATGCTTCTTAAAACCAAGTCACTTTTTCTTTAAAACCGTACTTCCATGATTTCAAAACTAAATGACACTCGACAATGCAAGGGGTAACTTGTTTCATTAAGTGACATGGAAATATAGTTGGAAGAAATATTCTAATCACTTCACTATTATGGGGAGTGTTCTAGGGAAATATCCCCTTCTTCACATGGCTTTCGAGGACCTGTGAGATCACTAAGACCATTAACCCAACTCTCTTTTCATTTCCCTTAATCATCTTCAAACAAAGAAAAAGAAAGGACTCATATGAATTCCAAATTTCCCTGGATATTTGAATCCCATCGTGAGGTTTGTTGGCTAGACACACTACCCATAACCAAAACCCCATGTACTGACAGTCCTAACACTGGACTATCCTGACGGTTCCCCATATAACATGACCAAAAGAGTTAACCTCCATTGATACCATTTTTTCAAGAACCAGATCTGGTTTCTGTCAAAACCAACACCAAACCCAGATCATTGTAGGACCCAAAGGGAATTCGTGATTCCCACAGACTATAACAAGTGTTATTGTATCATAAAATGAGAATTTGGAATGATTTACCTGTGTTTATAAACCTACAATGAAAAACAAATCCAATAAAATAATTCTAGATTTTTCAAAAAAACACCATCTTTTTCAAAATTACAAAACTTAATCACATAATTTTAAAAAAAAATTAAACAAATATAGAAAGAAATAAAACCAAAAAGGGTATCCCATGAACCTCCACATGGAATGAGGCCCCACCCTCAAGCTATAATTTTTTCATGAACTAGATATAGTCACCAACAAAATCGGCACTAAACCTAGCCCGTGGCAAGAACCTAAGGGTGTTCCTAAGCCCTACAGACTAGGAAAAGTGACCAGGTATCAAAAAAATGATAATTGGGAATGACTCAACTAAGTTTATAATCATAAAAAATATCCAATAAAAAATATGTATTTTTTAAACAAAACAATCTTTTAAAAAATTTCAGAACTAAATTACATATTTTAAAACTATGTTTAAAGACCATTAAAAAGGAATAAAACCAAAAAGTAAATCACATGAACCTCCAAATGTAATGAGGAACCACCCCCAATCCATATCCACAACATCACATTAATATGGACTACAAAAAACACAAACCATTTGCACAAAAGCTGTACAAAAACTGGTAGAAAAATAACCAATTATACTTAAACTGAAGGGTGTATGTAGGGTGTGAGCCAAATCCTAGTAGGATACCACTGTTAAGAGATATAATGTGATAAACATTCAAATATTAAAGGATTTCATGTATTCAAAAACAATAAATTCTAGTTACAACTTCTAAAATATGAAACTCTAAATAAATTTATTTTTCAATTGGGTTATTTTAAATAATCAACACTTTAAAATAAAATATCAATGCTTCTTAATTTTCTTTACAATAATATAGAATGTCAATGGTAAAAAAATTATCTAATGAGCATAATAAATGGGAAAATAACCCCTAGAAACTTTCTCATTGTGGGTCACAGGTACCTCGTATCTTAGTGAGAGTAACCATCACAATATCCATTCTCATGAAACAACCACTAGTAGGGAACATACCCAAAACCAAATGACCACCCATTATCATCATCATCATCATAATCATAGTTTAGTTAGTGTTTTAATCATCAATATTTATATGGAATCTAAGGATAAACCCCAATGGATCACTATAATTCTAGTACAGGTCCACCCACCATGATTCCTGGGTTCCCCTCTTTTTCTCAAACAAGTTCAATAAGACATGAAACACAATTGGAAAATTAAAATACCAGTTCCTCATCAAAAATTCACCAAAAATCCCATAATTACATCATACAAATATCATATTAACCCTTTTCATTCAATTGGATTTTGAAATTAAACTCACTCCAAAATATCCCACAACACATTTTTCATATCTTTCACAATTCAACAAATCCTTTAACAAATTTTTAAAATATTTCTCAAGATGCTAAAAATCACATAAATTTCCACTCACATGTTACATAATACCCTTTTCATAAACAAAAATACATTTTTCACATCAAACTCACACAAAACATCCCACAAACATGTTTCTCACCCACATCACAATTTCATAAACCACATCGACAAATTACAAAAAATTATCAAAACGTTTGGTATCACTATTGACAACATTATCATTAAAAACTCATTTTAGGTGAACAAACACACCAAAATAGTACATATACATCTTTTTCCCACATTCTTTAACCCAATAAAACATTTAGTATTTATATAAAATAAACCAAAGAGGTATAACTATATTTTGCACACAACCCATTTAAAAAACCTATTTCAATGCCGAAATCACCCCATAATCAATCGAAAACAGAATTGTCATCCCCATAAATATTAATTAAACCAATCTCAAGTATTATAAAATCACCTTGAATAATACCACAAAATATGCACATAAAAAATAAACATTTTCATAAAACACTTTCAAGAGGAATAACATGGTTTTACACATAAAACTCATTAAAAAACCCTCTTTTAACTCCAAATAAATACTAAGACCCTACCAAATCATAATTTTCAGACCAAAAAACATTTCGCAAACCACATGAATATGTTATAAAATTCACCCAAATTATACCATAAGAGTTGAAAATGAAGAACACCAAATTTAAAAATAAAGTGAAACTATAAAATTAAAAACATAACAAAATTCATCAAAAAATATTGTTCACCATATAATACATATGCGAAACATGAAAATAAGTAAATCAAGAAATCTAACTCATCAATAATTTCTTACACATGGGGTCACTGACCTTTGTGTGTCGAAACCCTAAAACATGGTGAGAAACATTAACGACACAACCGCCACATCACAAGGGGGTAAAAAACCCTAAAAATTAATATTTGACCAAAAAGACAACAAATAAAACCCTTGTTTCTAACACTAACTTCTGGAAATTTTATAACTTCATTAAAGTTTGAAGAACCACTAAGGAAAATGGAAAAAACTAAGAAGGAATCACTTACCTTGAAAAATCTTGGTGAAATCACCCCAAATCCTCCAAAGGATGAATATCCAAGAAGCAAAAAGATATATGTAGGATTTAATTAAGTTGATTAGGTTATGTGGGGACTGAAATTGGGGGAAAATAATCTAAATTGAGAGGTTTATGAAAGAATCAAATTACCTTCTCAGCTCTGGATGATTTATGAAACCTCGAAATGTTTCTCATTAATCTACGATCAAAATAAGTTAAAAAGATTCAAAATAGATAATGAGAGTGAGCCACTAGTTTTTATCTTTAGTAGGAAGGTTTAATCACCATAGCATAGTAATAAATGAATGAGATATTGAAAAATTAAAAAAATAATTTAATAGGAAATGTGCTTATGGGATGGCCTAAAACCATAATAAAAAACTCAAATACATCATGATTATAGATTCTATGGGGTCCAAATTGATATGGTGGTTTTAATATACCTAGGAGGCCAATTGGGAAGTGAAATAGGTGTAAAAGTTTGAAAAATAAAAGAGTTATAAATGAAAAAAATATATTTTTAAATCTGGAAATGGGATCACAGTTTGGACCAAAATTTGAAAACCCACCATTTCCACCAAAATTCATGGGAAACCCCCAAATCAAAGTAAGAATGGAAATTAAAAGAAAAATACCCTTAAAATAAGTCATGTGTGTGATAGTTTATATTAGAATTTTACCGTCATCTCATTGTTTTAACCCAGTGTAACCCTTTTTTACATTTGACATGATAGTAATGTTTTTACCCTTTAGGGGTTAAGATTATTACTATAAAAGGAAAAAATTAAATAAATATATCATGCTTTATATTTTAATCCCAAAAAATTTTAATTGAAAAAATGAAATATTTTTATGAATTTTAAAACATTTAATAAAAAATATTTATTATAAAATATCATTAATGTCAATTTTTACACTATTCATTTAATTTGACTTTAAATATCAACAAGAATTTGGAATTCAAATTTATATATTTAAAAAATCCATAAAATGTTATATTTATATTCGAAATTTATGTAACTCACTAATTCATTCAATTTATATTACTTGTAATTTTATTAAAATCATTTATTATATTTTTTTATTAATTGATTAAATACTTTGTTAGTGTTTCATGATAATTCAATGTAATTATATGATAGCTAAAAATTTTAAATAATGTTTTATAATTTTTTTTAATATGATAAAAATAATAATAAATATTCATTCAAAATATTATTTTTTTCCCATTTAAACATATAAAAGTTTTTTTAATGAAAGAGGGTCACATATTGTTGTTTTTTTTTCATTACATGAAATATCACATAGTTAATTTTCCAAGGTAATTGTAAAATAAATAATAGAATCTAAATCCTAAATTGATAATATTAGAAATAAATTCATCCAATAAGAATTATGATGAAAAATTATGACATTATTATTTATTTTTAACCTATATTAAAATGATTTATCCTTCTACCATGGTAATAATTTTTTACTGTTTTACTATTCATTATGAAAAAATTATGTTGAACTTATTAAAAAATATTAATTATTATGATTCAATATATTAAATTTAATATATCAAATTCATTTAAAATAAGAGGGAGAATTTACTTAAAAAAAACCTATAAATTTTTTGAATTTTTTTTCATGAAATCCATTTTTCGAGAATAAGGTGATCTTGCATTAAATCAATGACTAATAATAATAGTTATTTATTTTATATTAATATATATATATATATATATATATATATAAATTTTCTTTAAATCATTCTTAAATAAGGTTTATTTCACCACCACCAAAGATTTCTTTTTGATTTTTTAGTGAGAAAAGTGGCTGAAAAGCCTAAAAGGAAAAACTTATAGAAGTTTAAAGTAATGGAGTCCAAGTGCATCAACTCTAACAATGTGGATTCCGTCTATGTTAAAGGATCCAAGATGACAAAATGTAAGAGACTGATCATTCTGAGATGCAATTGAAGTGAGAATACCTGCCACAACATTCCCCTCTCTCCTGTTATGAAGAATAGAAAATTGGTCATCCAGTAAAATCTTACAGCATCTTATGGTGTAGATAATAGACCAAGGTACTGAAACAATACCTGTATGCACACTAAATATTGTAATCAAATAAGTCTCTATCTCTCTGAAAGTGATTATCATCTGATTACAAAGCAAGAGGCCAGAAAGCATGGTGGGGGCCTTCGCTTGGAGAGAATCACTTGAGACCAAAATACCTAAAAATGTAGAAATCACTAATCTGATATTATCTCTTATAACTCTACCCCTCACATCATTCCCATACATTAGGAGACGTACATATTCAGACTGATCCCCAAATTGGGTGCTTTCCATCTAACCCACTCACCCCAGATGAGAGGATCCAAACTGGGCACTGAGTGCTAGGGAAGGAGCGGAGAGAAAGAAGGGGTAGCCTCAAGACTTTTGTTTAACCTACAGAAATATAGAATGAGGTTTCATATTTTAAATATAATAACTAAGTGAGATGCCACCATATTAGAGTGTCACATTTCATTTCGAGAGGTCTAGATCAACCAACGTCTTGAAATGAACATAGCCACCCTAGCCCATCGTTATACACTTGGTCTGTCTAATGCCACAAACCACTGCCAAAGGAGGAGATCAACCAAATATACCCAATCTAACTAGCATTTAAGTTGTCCAATGGAGATCCATATCACCTTATCCCAATCTCTATTGAAGAAGAGGCAGACATTAGATTCTGTTTGTGGCTCCTTGCAGCAGAAACACTTTGAATCCAAATAATCACCTCTTCACTGGACATTTTCATCCAAGGGTAAATCCCCATATCAAACACGCTAGACAAAGAAGAGAAATTTAAAAGGAAAACTTTTTAACCATAGATGATCACCGTAGTGGTCCTGATGGAAAGTATCAAATTGAAGTCTAAGAAATTCACTGATAGAAAACATACCTTAAACCAAGATTAGGAAAACCAACTTATCAGGGTCATTAAAGAACATGATATTCTCAAAAATATTTGTTTGAGTCGCATCCAGAGTAGTCTGAATAAAGAGATAGAAACCACTAGACTCCCTGAAAGAAATGGATGGAGAGGGACAGCTAGGGAAGCCTATAATTGACCCCGGCTGGTTATGATGCCAGTAACTAACATCCCCTTTTCCAAAAATCCATCGGGTGTGATGGTGAAGAATGTGGATGAAGGGCTGAATTATATAATAGATTCTAGATGTTTTAAATCTATTGGAGCTCCCCTGAACGTGATAATCTCTTTCCCCATAAAGATCTCCCGTCAAGAACCTCCCAGGACAACTTCGCATGAAGACCGCTCATAGAGCGAGATACACTTCTCATGTAAAGACCCCCTTCATCAACCGACTAATCCAACTTATTCCAGGAACCTCAATAGCACTAATTTCTGAAGTGGAAAGCCCATAATAAGAATGACATGGTATATTCATTATTGAAGAATACATTCTTATGAACTTTGAGGGTAGATAAAATGTGCATGGTTATGGAAGATAAGACTAAGTGGGTCAATATAATTATCCCTCCAAAATATAGAAGCCTATTTTTTCAATTAAGAATGAGGCTAGTGATTTTATCAATAACCATATCTATGTTTCAAATAATAAGGGTATTTTGAGACATTGGAGAACCCATGTACATCATTGGAAATGAACATTTTTTCATACTAAGGAAAGATTCTAGAATTCGTGAGTGACTCTCCTAGAATTTGGTTAGAACAAAGAAGAAACTCTTCTCACGATTGACAACTTGGGCAATCCACCTTCAATAACAATCTAGAGCCTCATTAACCCCTTTAATTGATCTTCTACTAGAATTGACAAATATAATGGTATCTTCAAGAAACATCAAGTGAAAGATGCCCACAGAATAAGATTTGTTGCGAAAGGGGAACAATTTCTTAACAGCGATGCAATGACATAGATAACAACTGTGAGAATCCTTTGCAATGATGAACAGAGAGAGGGAGAGAGGGTCCCCTTATCTCAATACTCGGATAGCCTTGAAAAAACAATAATTTTTAGCCATAATGGAGGTTTCCATCCACAGAGAACTAAATCATCGAAAAATAATGTCAATACCTCATGAAGAGAACCCCATAATAACAAGGACCCTGATGAAAAAACTCCATTCCATCCTATCATAGGCCATTATCATGTCAAGTTGAATGGACACATTACTACCTGGAGGTTTCAGATTGTTGTCACTAAGAATTTCCTGGGCTTGGAAAATTTCCCCTTTGATAGATCTGCCATTAAAAAAACCATGTAGTTCTGGGGAAACCCAACTTGGATAAAAGGGGGAAAATCATAAATTTAGAATGAAATCTAAGAAATTATAAGGGACAATGTAAATACTAATGGGTCTATACTTATTCATAGAATATGGGGCCTTGAACATTAGAACTAACACTATTTTATCTCACATTCCAATTGGGGGAGGTTAGATCCATAGAAAAAATCTTGCACAACACTTATGATAAATTCTTTCACCATATCATAGGCCGCACTGTAGAAGGATGCATGGAAAGCGTCCAGGCCCAAGGCACTAACCATGTTGGTAGAAAAAACATCCTCCCTGATTTCTTCCACTTTTGGGGGGTGGGTGGCTTGAAATAAAACATTAAATACATTCAACACTGGGAAAGGGATAACATCAAACAAGGTTGAGGTGAAATTAGAGTAGCCATCAACCATGGGAGGGTTAAGATCAGCTAGAAAGGACATGAGATGAATGTAATCCAAGCTCCCTACAACATATCTTTCATTTGAAAAGGACCCATACTCCATTAGATCATTAGGACCGGAGATTCAGCATTTTCTAGAATATAAGAATGGAAATAATCTGTGTTGTGTTCACCTTCGTAGATCCATTTGATTTGGGACTGCTCTCTAGCATCACAGTCATGCTTCATTAAAAAAACGGACAACAATATTTTTTACCCCTATTATCCAAAAAAACAGAATCATCCCATACATTTTTCAGCACCGATTCAAGATGTTTAATATATCTACCTACATCCTATAGCTCAGCAACAGTATATGGTAGGAATTTGGACCATGAATGATGATGATTTTTCATTTTCCATATGTTATTTAAGGGAGAAATAGGGATTATTGTTTCCAGGAGGATCCCATGTACATAGATCAAGGTCATGGAAGGTAGCATCATCAGCCCAGGAAGCTGAGTAGTAAAAGCGGGGAGCACTGCTGACATAGGATTCTAGAGAATGTATGAGGGGTGGGTGGTCTGAGAGATGACGCACCAGGTGAGGAACTTTATTATCAGGGAGGACTGAGAGAGAAGCTCTGTTAACTAAATAAAGGTCCAACTGACACCAGTATCACCTATTTCCCCACAAGTTATTGCACCAAGTAAAAGGATCACCTAAGAATATAACATTCATATGGCCATTATGAGCCATAAACCAAAAATATTCTAGCTAGACTTTCTTGGTAGATGCCCTATACCTTTTTCCTCTTTTGAGTGGACTTTATTTTGAAATATCTAACCACTATCCAAGGTGAGTCACCCAGGTTGAAGGAACTTAGGCCATCCCATAATGGTTCATGATCATGATCAGAACATTTTTTATAGACAACAAATAATAATAAATCATTATCTCCCACCAAATATTTATATAAATACATTTCTCAGTAATAGAAACTAGATCTACCACAAATCTTGACTTCCTAGACAACCATATTTGGGAGTTGATTGGGGAGCCATGAAGCGATCCATTAGCTATCATATTCCTATCAATGACCTTTGTCTGAATCTCGTTTGGGTTCAATAACAACAACCAAAAAGTAGAATGAGATGTAAATTCATTGGAAATAATGTTATATTATACCTCTGAGCCCAAACCATGAGCATTCCACAGAAGAATATTAAACATTGAAGGATAGTTGTCTGGCATTGGCTCCAGACTCATTTCCCTTAGATTTCTTAGAAACCATGACTTTGGATTCAGATTTGTATTGGGATATGGCCTTCATCCTACTTGGTGAGGAGTAGGCCAAGGATGAAGTGATATTTTTTATCGACAGAGACTTCAGGGAGGAAGGCTGCCTGCTCATTGGAGGAGGGTCTGAGAGAATCAAGTCCAGAAACATTCGAAGGAGCATATTATTAGAGATGAATGATAGACAGGGTATTTAGTAGATTCCCCTGGATCAATCACCTTGATGATTGGGTGTGGAAAAAAATAAGTTAATAATAGGAGAAATATTCCCTAGGAATACAGAGAAGAGCTCCAAAGTAGTTATCACTCTAGGACAACTACTAGAGGGGGCCTCCTAACATAAAGGAAGTCAGTCATGTCAAGGCGAGGCAACATAAAAAATAAAATTGAGCACAAATTAAGAGGAGGATTACATGTTAGAGGGAGAAGGGGGTTACATGACTTTTTTCTCCCAAGCATCAATTGTTGAATGACTAGAAGTTCTATTAATAGGGATCACACATGGTGCCACGGAAGGATAATAAAGAGTTTCCTTCATAGGGGGAAGTGTCTCATGAAACATGAAACATTCTTAAGAAGAGTTCCCCTGTAGATGGCACCAGCGATAGAAACTAGGTGGGTAATGATAAACTATGACTTGCGACTAGTCTTCCATCCCATTGGGTTTTAAAAAAATCTTGGGGGAAGAGCAGATGCAAAGTCCTTTTCAACACAAATTATAGCTATTGTTGTGTCTTCGAGGTGAAGCAACCTCTGGTCTACACATTGAAAGGAACCCAGGGAGTTCCCTATACTCTGTAAAAGTTATGAAGACATGAAGGGAAGAGGAAGAATAGGGAGAGAGACCCACACTATAGCCAAATCCAAATCTCTACCCGATTGAGACACCACTAACCACGGTAAAAGGGCAAACCTCCAACGTCCAACTGATCTAGGACCATAGGACCAGGCTGAAATGAAACCTTCTGACGAGGATAACACAACATAGAAAGCCTTTTGGTTTATCACACGAACCATAGCTTGGGATCCTAGAGTCCATGAGTTAACTAATCTATGCAAAACATGAAGAGGTGGTTTATCAATTCTTAACCTTACTATCAACGTCCATTGGAGATGATCTGAATCATACCTATAAACACCCTCCAAAATGGTGAAAGAAGGCATATCATCCGTCGAGAATGAAGATGAACCCTTAATAAGTGATTGAAATTTAGACCCCTCTGAGAAAAATGGATTTTGACATAATAAAATTTTTAATAAAGGATAACATAAAGACTTTGGAGGGGGTGGTTAACTAGGAGGATCTAGAACAAGTACCCCAGCTAGAGCTACATGGAGAAGAGTTAGAGAAAACAATAACGACGGTGTGTATAGTGCATCCTCAGGAAAAGTCATTCGAAACCTTAAACCCAAAGAATTTGTTCATGAATATCCCATAATTTTGTGGTTTATTTAAGTTAATTAAAATGGAGAAACATTATTTAATTAAAAAATTGTTTACAGAAAAAATGATTTTTACTACTAAATATTAACGTCTTCTAAGATCTGGTATAAAGATGACTCAAATTTAAATATTTATATTATATATAAATAAATAATACCATTGTTAGTTTGAAATCAAATTTAATTCATAATTAATAATTTAAATTACTTAATTTTTTGGAAAATAAATGACGATTTTACTAATAGATTTATTTTTCTGTTTTCACTGAAAAATCACTATTTTTGAAAATTACAAAATCTATCCCTAAGATAAGTTTGATATGATAATTTATAATTTTTTATCATTTATATAAAATACCATTTATATGTGTTTGATAATTTAATTATATTATTTCATCATATTTTATGTAATAATAATCATTTTTGGAGGAAATCTGGTTTTGGATGATAAAATCACCTTTCCAAAACTTGAATGAATATTATTTAAGACTCAATAAATATTTTTTGATTGCTATATTTATATAATGTTAATAATTTGGATATTACTATTCACACCATCAAATTCAATGATTAGGTTTTATGGATATTATTAGAATAATAATATTTCAGTGTTTGTTTAAGCTTGGTGTTGCGTGGTATATACATTATTGAATAAAATATTTTTTTTAAAAATATCAAGGCTTTACATGAGACCTATTTGAAATTCATGGGTATGCATGGTGCTATAATTTATTGGATCAACAAGAGATAAACCATGGACACACAATCATCAATCTGAATCCCATGAGATGATCCAAGGTAATCTATATTTTTATAGGGAAAAGAAGTGAACTATCAGTGCTATGTTAAGGCATTCACATATAAATTAAATTTATAAAAACCATAGTGTTTAATTTCACTTATATGTCATTTCCATTAACCATTACGCACCCTATATACCTATCCAAGGTAAATCATATGGTAGATCTATGTATCACACAAGGAATGTTAATCCATTAATTTGATCCAAGTTAATGACCATAGTCTTATATAATATAATTCAATTTTTTCCTTTAAGACCATACAAGGATTTCCAAACTGGTATCCAAGTATCGCTCAAGGAATGATATATATAAATGGCCAAATCAAAATGGTCCATACACACAACTAATAATTCATTTAATTATATTTATTCCATTCATTATAATGAGATAGCCCAAATTACTTTAATATTAATAAAAAGGGCCAAGGAAAATTGTATTAACATTCAAATTTCATTTTAAATAAGTCCATTTAATAATGTAGTTTTATGGAGGGAAAAATACCTCAAAATTTGGTTTAAAAACAATGAATTAACGGTAATCAAATAGAGATTAATTAATCCTTCAACAAAGGGGGTAGTGTTGGTTGACATTATTATTACCAGCCATGTAAAAAGGTCTCCTAAATAATATATAATGATTTCTAGTTAAAAATTGTAAGAGATATTAATTTCATAGGTAATGCATGTAAATAATGATTTATGGAATAATGGCATAAGATATAAAATATACATTTACAAAAAAGTACATGGCCACCCACCATAGAACAATTGATGACCCCTCATATGGTATCAGCTTCATATGTGGGATAGAAATCAAGAAATCTCCAAAATATATGGATGAACTAAAAATAGTGCATATGAGATTCAATGTAAATAACATCAATGGTAAGAAGATAATCTAATAAAAGTAAGAAGGGGAATGATAGACTTATCTATGGTTATCCAACACAAGTGATAATGATCAAATTAGAGCATAGATGGAAGTGATCTATCAATACCTATTGTAGGAAGAAGGGGGTCCATGGAGAGGGTAGTATGCATGAATGAGAAAAATGGAAATGATATGATATCTTTATGGGTAAAATTAGTTAATATTGGTAATTTATCCATTTGAAAGTGGTATACTATTTGGCTATACCATTTTTCTAACTGTGTGCCAACTATGAGAACCTGTTATCCAAAGGTAGATTCCCTCACATGGATAAGAACGTGGTTAGATAAACTATTCTCAAATCATGAAGAGATACCATCCAAAAGGTCAACCCCTATGGATGGATATGTGCATAGTTAGGAGAAACTATGCACATACCATTCAAAGCACACTAACATTTTATTTTAGGTTTTTTCACAGTTTTGGGACCTCTTGTTAATATTTATAAAAACCATACAACACCCTCTATTTCATATATAGTAGGGGTTTATAGTTATTACTAACCCTGAGCTAACCATTCACCACCACATTTCTTTCCACAAGCTAGATCTTTGAGCATTTAACTAAGCCTAAAACCATATAATAACTCTATAACCTCATTGAGATGTTTTTTTTGGATAAAAATAATTCAGAAGATTAAAAAGAAAGGGATTAATACTTCCTTGAAAATATGAGATCCTAAAACCTCCCCTCCTTAAAATGACTTGTCCCTATGTTTTCCTATATTGGGTGGTTGAGAATAAACCAATAATAATTTTGACCAATGTGAACACATATCAGATTGTCTCTCATAGGTATTATCTGGTATGTGACCATACATCCATATCACACAACATAAAGGGAATGATCTACCTCAAAGATCCACTATGATATGATAAATGATATGAACTAGATACTCCTCAAAAAAGCATCACCCACCAAATAAAATTCCTCTTGATCAATAGAATTAGACTAGTTAGAATGATAATGGGAATGAAGAGAGACATAGATGATATAGGGTATGTATTGATACTATTATTGTGGAGCTATTAAAAAGGCTACATGTCCATATCTCTCTAATATCAAGAAAGGTCTGAAAATATCTATGATATCATTCCTATCCTCCTGGCCGATTTATTCCCTACCCTGGTTGAACAACATATGAAGACCTGATCTCCCACCTCAAACTATAGAGGCTGGGGAAAATGATAATCATATGAATTTTTCCTAGTCTATATTTTACCATAAATTTCCTGATCAATTGTACTAACCCCATGGTCTCCTGAATGACATGAGGACACAATAGCTCTGCCTCTCCTCCCTTTAACTAGTACAGAGGTGAATAGAAGTTCATACCACATAGTGCCTCATATAGATCCATTTTTATAGGCACTGGAAAAATAATATAACAATATAATTAGAAAAATAAATGTGTTTTTTCAACAACATCCAAAATAGAGGAAGTATTATTTAAGCATGTCATCTAACACATGTATATAATAATTAAACTGGCCATTATTCTGTGTGTGATAGGTTGTACTCAGATGTACCAATGTGATAAGATATCTCTATAACCATTAATATAATTGAAAATTAAACCAATCATCCCTATCAAATATAATAGTATATTGAACTATATGAAGTTATATAGTCTTGTAGACATAATTTTTACCATGTTTTTTCCATTAAGAATGTATCCCTAATTGGAATAAGAGGGTGAACTTCTTCAAAAAAAAATGCATAGTTACCGAGACACAATCACTTCCTTGAGTTGAATTTAGTAATCTCCTAATCAAATCCATATTGATGTCATCCCATTTACACTTCTAAATGGTTAATGAATGTAAAATACATGTAAGCTACCAATGTTCCTCTATAATCTAGTAATTTTTTGAACATTCAGTAAAAAACATGTTATCTATTTTCACATCCTAGGACACCAATACAGATGGAATAAGTGATAGTACATATTTTTATTCCTAGGATATACTACCCATTTAGAAGTATAATATTCTTACATATACTCATCTTTCATGTCTGTAAGAACCCATAAACATCCATGAATATGTATATTCCCATACTCATAAACACCACAAACAATTGTTGGGTCCCCACTTAAAATTAACCCCTTTCAACTAATCCATGAGGGTAAAAAGGATTACTATATTTTTAACCAATATAGAACTGATGAATCCAATGATAAAGCAATGAGACAAAATTCACATGACACTCCAAGAATTTTATATGAATTTCATAAAATAGAGAAATTAATTTATATTCACTATTGACTTTATGAACAAATTGAGTAAGAGTATTTAGACTTAGAGCGTTAGAATCTTATTTTCCCTTATTAGGTGTATAAAAAAATAAAGAAAAAATAGTTGATATATTTAATCCTTATACACTATTGAAATTTCATGTCACACTGAGTGAATATATAATTGAGAATTTTAAGTTTCATCTTTTCTAGAAAGCACTCTCACTAAAAATAGTGTCTCTATCAATGTAAATCATGGACAACCATTACTAACATGAGAATGTATTCCATGAAATTACACTCGTGATTCCTTAACTATTTAGAAAAATATACCATTACTCATTGTACAAGAGTCAAAAAGGTTCATAGAACAATTTCTAATGCATCACAATAAATTGTATAGCCTCTTCAAGACACATGAAAAATCAGAATTAGTGATGAGGTTAATCCTCTTTTCAACTCTTGAAAGTATTTCTAAAAATATTTGGACTTTTAAAAAATTAACCATATGTTGTTCAAGAATGTAAGTGGTTATATGAGGGAAAAATGTTCTAAATGAATTAAATATAGTAACTACATAGCCCCATGAAACATCTGATATCAAGGATGTTCTTGGGATACACCTCAGAAATAACAGTTCTCACCTTCCCTATATCCATAAATACTTTTGATTTTGAGATAAAGTGACCAAGAATGTGAACATTATCAATCCTGAAGTAGATCTTAGTGAGATTAGAATATTTAATATTATATCTCATTGTATTCAATATGATTTCAATAGGTTTTCCATGATTTTTTTAATTCTGAAAATATAGTAAGATATCATCCATGAAAACAACCTCAATATAATCTAAGCATAGGTGGAAAACCCAATTCACCAGGTCCATAAAAATAGAGTGTAAATTCATTTTACTGAATGAATTTTTAAAATACTCATAAAGAGATTCATACATAAGAAATATTTTTTCAGTATATCTAAGGATAAAACCCTAAGTTGTTGGTATCCTAATATCAAATAAATATTTTAGAAAACATTACCTCCTTGGAGATGGAAAAAGTTATCATCTATATAAGGATGGGAGTACTAGTTCGTAAATCTAAGAAGATTTATCTTTTTGTAATCCATATATAGCCTACGTGTTACAACATTATTATTATAAAAAATATTATGTTAACCCCAAGGAAAAATAATAGGTCATATAAACCCCTTGGATTCTAGGTCATATAAATGTCTCTTGAGTTCCTGAAGATCAATTGGAACCATCTTGTATGGAGGAATATATACTATTTTTGCTCATGGACAAATATAAATAGTTAACTATACATATCTCTCATGTGGTATCCAAGAAATGTTATTAGAAAAGAAGTCTATTAATTCTTACAACAATAGAGGGAAGATAGAATACTACATTCCCTAATCATCAAGAAAAAAATATTTGAAATTAGGGATGACACTCCACCCATACCATGATTCCTAGGTCATGATTGAATTTTATAGACATCTAATTCTCCTTTATGATTAAATTTATCTCCCACATTGGATAATAATATCACCCTATAGTGATAATGGTCAATATGATTGTGATGGGGAAATAACCTATACATTCCATGGATGATGTCCAAGTATGTCGTCTGATGGAATAAAATTTAATAAGAAATGGTAACTAAAAATATCATGGCAGAACTCCTTTCATTAGTGTACACTTTCTAATCATAATTCCAATGCAATATGAAGATTCATTAAAATATTGAAATATTGAATTTTGAGCCTAATACATTAAAATAATAGTCAAATATAAAAGAGTTTTATGTTTTTGAATAACATAGACCTAATAATAAAGTCGAGGCTACCATGATCATACCTTGACCTATAGACGACTTGGTATGATACTAATGAAGAATAGTATGCACTTTATGTAATTGACCAGATCCATGACCATGGTCTACATATTGAAATGCCAAGGCTTGGCCACTTTGATAACACTAATAATCCTATGTTTGACTCCCAGGACCATGACCCCCGTTTTATCATGATTGAATAGTGTAAAAATGTTTTCCTTCCTAACACGAAGCTAATGACCCCCTCTAGATTGTAGTGCTAGTATAGATCCTATTTCATTGGGGACTGGTGGAATGGTTTAGAAAAATCTCTAATTTTTTCCCATTTGGATATATGATCTTCACTCAACCAGATCTCTACTTCACTAATGCTTCAAGAGGCCCAACTGTCAATACTAATGGTATACCCATAAATTTTAAATAATTCTATCTAACCACAACTATAATTATGAGAAATATCTAAGGGATTCATCTTACCAATGTATGGTACTCAAATTTTCATGGAATCTGAACTATATTTCCTGGTATCTCTATGTTTTCTCTGATTTCACTTAGGGATAAGCATTTCATTCACTATCTTAGTGATAGTAGTCAAATAGAAGATGTTCACCTAAGATCAAATGGCATGCCTGAGCACATATTCAAATCACCATTCTCTAGACAAGTCTTCACCAGAAAGAGTAAAAATATAAAACTAATGTTTAGTGAAATGATTTTATTAATCCATAACGGTGTTAACACCCCAGTCTGGGTGTCTATGATCAATAGCTTGCCCGTCTCTCAATTTTTCCAGGAAGATGTAATAAAAATACCCACATTAAAAGTCCCCCATACGATTACATGATGTTGAAAAACCTAATTTAGAACATCCCACCATCTATTTTAAGATCCATGAATCATATATGCTATGGGTTTCACTCTCATTTCCATAGGTGTATCCATATGCTCAAATATTGATAAAATGGAATCTATTCAAGACTGAACATCATGCAAGACATATTCCCAGAATATGTTTGGTGGGTGTTACTGATGGAAGTCTTTGGTCAAATATAATGTTTATGGTGTAGGCCATGGAGCTCCCTCCAAAGAAAAATTTAATTGTAGGAGATCATCTATGAGATGATCATTTGTTCCCAAACTAGGAATAACATATGGTTACATAAGTGGGATAACATGAGATAACTAGGTTTTTTAGGTACCACAACAACTAGAGCTAGATTACCACCACCATCATGGAATTAAAACTGAATATGTAATAGAGGCATATTTCCACTATTTCAATAATATTCCACTGAACTGATACTAAGAATAATGATTAATGATTGGAAAAAGATAATAGAAATGGATCACTACCAAAAATACTAATTCAGTGTTGACACTCCCTTTTCACAAAGGCGGAAAAGATCATGAAGATATCATTTATCATGTTAAATTATCAAGGAATTTTAAGAATTCTTCTAAATGACTCTAAATGGATATACATTCACTACCACTTATGCCTATGAAAAGCGTATGCCCTACCTACATAGCCTAGAAGGCACAACCGCCTTGCGTGGTACCCAAAAATTGGGCACCTACATTGAGAACCTTTATGGCACAGTTATATTTTCACCCTAACATGGTAGAGATGTTCCATGGTTATATGCAGAAAATATCCTTCAACCAGGGTCCCCATCTTTCAAAAAAATAAGACCCTTAGGCTACTCCTTTCAATAATAAAAAATTTGGATGAACCCCTAGAGCTCTCATTGCATTGTATCTTCTCCTGGGTCCCCTAAAATTTATCAGGTAGCTCTATAAAACATATGATAATAGATAATTAAAATTTATGAGTAATATAAAAGTCCATTTAGGGCCTAAAATACAAGACACATATTCAGGGATCCTTTTTTTATAAAAATAACCCACCTACACCAAGCACCTCCCTTAAGCAAGGACCTATGTGGGACTCTTCCAAAAATAAACACAAGAGGAGATCCATTGTGGTTAGGTTAAGACCACACCAAAATGTGGTTTTCCTAATACTCCATTTCCAAAATCATTTTAAGAATTCATAGGTCTATTCCCCCTATGTGAGCCATTTTTATTTCCTCCTAGTCCCTATTCCCAACACCTATGTGACACACCTATGATGATTACCTATTCTCAGTACCTATGTGTGCTATCATTTAAGCCCGATTACCATCCACCCTTAGTCAGGAACCTTCTTCCTTATCTCTCTTTTCGAAAAAGGACCAAGTTAAATCATATACCAAGACCTCCTAACCAACAAAATTTTTACCAATAGAAGGAAAGGGTGTCTCCCATTTGGATTTGTATTTATAAAGTCATATGTTTCCCACACTTGTACCACCATAGGTTAAGGATCCATGGGGAGTCTGTAGATTTTTATATCTATGGTAATGAGGACCCTTACCCCAGGGAAAGTGTTGATGAGTTCCTTTTATGGAGGATTACGGTTTGGAATTTGTACATCCCATCTTGTGTCTATGATCTGGTTCCTCTAGTTCCCTATGAGAAGTGTGGGGATTGAACTTGTTTTTTTATTCAACATGGAATCATATCCTCATCCCAATGCAGAACCAATTTTTGGGCATACCTCATAGAGTAAGCACTATACTTTCATGTTGGAGGTTTGAGTATTTATCCTCTCTACCACCACATCCTTTACCTTCATCCTGTCATTAAATTGGACTCATTACCAATGTAAATGGAAGAGAGTAAAGGTTAGTAGCCCCAATATATTATACCGTTGGCTATACCACTTCTGTAGTAGCCCTAACATCTTCCACTAATGAAGGAGGAAAATTGGGTGGTTTAATGAATAACCTAATTCATATTGTTTCTCACACCAATAAAGAATCACATGGGTTTATTGGCTAGTTAGGATCAAGACACCTTCACGATTGGCCAAAAGGATTGAAATGTGAGAACTCTAATTTCTTGTTACAAAGGAAACAAGACATGTCGGAAGCCTAGCGAAGCACAATATCAATGTGAATGATCCTCCTCTGGAGTAAGCCCCAATAATAACTCTCTTAATCCAGAAATCATGTTTATGAGTAATCCCTAACTATATCAACAAAACCACCATGAGTTAAGATATCCCTCATGACCCCTTTCACAATAGAATACTTCTCAAAAATAGGACCCAAATCATCATATCAGAGGTACATACTTATATATGATACATACCATGGAGAGAATCCCTTGTAATGGGTACTCATGACAAAACTACATGTGCTTTGATTCCCATCCAAATAAGATATGTAGGAAGCCTCAATGGGTTCCAAATCCTACACCCCACATGTACCATGTTCATTCCTGGGCCACATTCCCAGTAGGATCTAATTCAACCTGAGAATAAAAACCCCTCATCGGTTCCTTGGGATACTATGGCATATGTACCACACCAGTATTTGACTAGAAACCATATTTCTAGACTTTGCTGCTATATATAATTTAAATTTTTGGCTTTGTACTCTCACATGACCTTAAATGGTATGTTGTGTCCCGTTAAGTGGAACTAAACTATTTGGATGTTGATTCCTTTCACAAGAATATATATTAAGCTTACCTATGGGTTTGATACCAACATGAAAACAAATACCATCTCCCTAAATGATGATAAAATCTATAGTGACCCCAACCTCCCGAGATGAAAATATGCTATATAGTTCACCACTGTGTCAATTAAAAATTAGATTCTTCAACATAACGACTAAATAATTTCTATGTAGTAAATAATATGATACCATCGATGGAGAACCTTAGACACATACATTTATCTCTATTGATGATGAACCTCAAATACATACATATGATTATAAGATCAATACATGAAAATAAGTGATTTCATATATTAGATTGTCCCGTATCATACTTGGAAACTAATGAAGGATTCTTGAACACATCCTAAATATATAAGAGAGTACCAAAGTATTCCATAATTCCCCTTAAAAAGGTTTGATGAGACTGACCACCCTTAATATCATCCAATGTGAGTTTTTAAGCATCATTGGTCAAAATACCTAATGTGCACCTGCCTTTGGAATGATGGTGCCTTTAGAAATAGATCCATAGAGTTTTTCTGGGACAATGAAAAAACCCTTTGGAAACTATTTAAAAATAAAAAATCATAACTAGGTGAGAATTATAAGAGAAAAAAATCATGGAATTTCGTTCAATAAAAGTGATGTAATGATCAGTTCCCATTAGACCATTCCATTCCTCAATAAAAAACCATTTTTTCAAAATCAAAAAAATGGTGAACCCAATGTGAATTCGTAGCCAATATTATAGTATCACCCAAAATTTAGTTCCCTTTTATTTATAAATGAAAGGAGGATAGACAATGAAGTCAAGAAAGTATTCACTGAAATGGGACACTACAATGATAGGTGTTCCATTTTTTTGTTTTTAATATATATTAATTCACTTTTTTCATGACTCCCTTTAACAAAAGGTATTCATGCGTGTATTCACCAATGAAGAACCGACTACTATTCAGATAAGAACTTATACTATATGAAGGACATCATCACCGACTTAGTGTCTTCAACGCTAGGTATCAGACTCACTCATATGAGAGTACCATCAAAATGGTATGATCCAAACCTTGGAGGAAGCCCAACAGGCCCTCTAGCTCAACCAGCATCACCAAATATCTGGTCAATGATGAACTGTGGTTCTAAAGTGGTCAGCATCGAACACCATCTTCATCCATTTCAGGAGCTTATTAACAGAACACAATGACTATTCCCTACCATATTATAGAGAGGTAGATCAAGAGGCCACCTGGAGCCTATTCCTGGAGACACATGGGTCCATCTCTAGGGATATTGCTAGGAATAACCTACACTAACAACATGTGGTTGTTAACCCTAAACATGATGTGGGTATTTTACATTGATGTCTGTACTAGGTCTTTCAAGCCCGACCACACAAGAAGGCTAACTGAGGACGACAGAAGAACAATATGGATCAGGTTCAAAACTTTTACCTCTCTCAAGAAACCCACCAACCTAGTTTTTTGGAATGTAGTGAGAGAAGATATACACCCATCCATCCTCATACAACCATCATGTAGACTTTCCTTGTGGCATTAAAATAATCCTACCAACCAAACACAGTGGTATCCTACAATCATGAACATACATATACCTACACCCCCTAGCCTACCAGATGAATAATATGACATCACTCAAAGAATTCCATCAACCATGTTTAGTGGAAAAAAGGGACCAGGTACACACACCTTCAAGTAATTACCAATCCTACCAATAACTTCTTCTGAATGAACTCAAAGAAGCTAGCTGGAAAGCCCCGATGACAAGTAAAGGGATGACTCAACTCTCTAAACCCACAAATCAGTACTATCAGTATCAAAAGATAGGAAAGGGAGGAAATGAGTATTAACATACACATATTATAGATTTGAAGTGGACCTATATCCTCAATCGAGTCACTATTGTCAAACAAATATCCTAGAAATGGTTAAAGGGAAATTGAAAATTCCTTCCCTCATCCGACAGATTTGTTGGGACATCATCATGATAATGAAAATTGTACCTGAGGTATGGACACCTAATCCTTCCCCAAAAAATGGGATGGGTCATCCACATAACACCCTGGAGAAAACACAAATCCCAGCATTATTCCAGGAGGTTCATGGGGAAAAAAGCCATATATTATATGGGAAATCAGATCAGGAATATACACTCACTCCAATTGAATGTAATCAGCCTTTTTCAATGGCTACTCCAAGTTAGACATAAACACCTACCTATGACAACCAGTTATCTTAGTAGGTGGACCCAAACACTTGTAATAAGACTCCATAGAATAATCCTCAAAAAAATGATTGTGATATCAAGAGATGATCTATGATCTGTCTTTTTTTTAGTGCTAGAGTTCTTGAAGTCATCAGATTCTTATCTACTGTAGTTGAAGATCCTACCCTCTATTTGAAAAATTATGGGATGAAAAGTAGTGATTCTAAAGGTCATCATCATACACATCACTGTGAAGTATTTCTTCATGAAAACAACCCATCTGATTTTGAGAGCCTATTTCTTGATGAGAGCCACAAAAAACCTCCACGTGTCTAGAAGACCAAGGGGTAAGAGGATATTCCCCTTGTTTTACGCCACCATGGTTGTCCTCCCCATGTTTATGTTTGATTGAAATTTCACCTCTATAATAGTGATTTTAATTGTCAATGTAATTCTCCAATAAACACTAACTGTGATCATAAATACTTCCTATCATGATGCACTTCCAAACACAAGTCTAGTCATGTCTGATGATTTCTCACTGGTAGGTGAAATCCTTTCTCTTATATAAGACATCCCAAGGGAACGGTCATTCTCTAAACCTCCTTTGGTCCATTTTTCTTGAAACATAGATCAGAAATTTTCAACCAATGCCACTTATTGTGATATGAAAATTCGAAAGTGTATACTCTGGTAGGACCATATTGAGAATAATCTAGCGAAAGATGAAGAATATTTGGTAAACATGAGGAAAAAACTAGATAAAGATGAAATAAAACATATGTTCTGGACTTTGGAAACCCCTTAGTACAACATTCCTGAGATGTTGGTGGAAAATTTTATGCATTACATCCACCTCAACATAAGAAAACTATTAATCATATAAATGTAAAGGTATTACTCTATGATGAGTATTAAACCCAGATTAAGGTAATAGAATGGATGTAATGCAAGATTAGACTAGAATCACTCAAATCATATTGATATCCAAATATCAAGTAATAGTAAGGATCTCATCAAAGTGCATTCCTCGATACATTAATGAGGTTGAAACAACAAATCACAGACATACCATCTAGTTTTTGTATCATAGGATGGGGTACATATATAGAATTGAAATTTTCTGATCTCCTTAACCAACAAATCCCACCAAAGGTGGTATCATGAAATGTCACTTCCCCAAGATGCAAACAACAGACATAATTTATTTACAAATTAGGATATACTCAAAAAGAATAGGTCCCAACTAACTCTCCCTGATGTTAGGCCAGAAGAGAGAAGTATTTTTAAATTCTCTTATGTCAATCATATGATAATATCAATAAGGACTCTTTATTAGGAAACGTTATCCATCATATTCCAAGATTTTAGAAATATCACAATATTCATTGGAAACTAGATACTTGAGTGAGTTTTGAATAAAGCACCAAGCCCCTAATTAAAAAAAATATTTAAAATTAGAAGAGAATATAAAGTAATACCAGCCACAACTGTTTGAGCTCAACCCTAGAATGTAGGGTCGAGGTATATTTTTCCCAACCGTTGGGATCATCCAATCATGCCCAAAAGTTTATGAAAGCATAGAAGAAATTTACCTATCCCATAGGGCTGGGCTTTTCAACTCAACAAACCCCTCCTCTGTGGGAATAATTTATCTCCCGATTAGGGAAGATTCTATGGAATGAATCCTCTAAATTAATCTGGTCTTTTGATTTGGTGAATTCACTTGGAACATATATGACTGAATTCTCAAGAGATTCCCTACGAGTTAGTGTCCACTATGAAAATCCCAGGGAACCAACAAAAACAGGAAGTAGTCTTGTGGAGGGCACAAAAGAAGGAGATCTAGCATATATTCCAATAAGAATGCCTAAAATTCATTATTAATCAGTGAACATCATCCACACTATTATTGAAGATCCTCTAAAACATAAGGCAAACTTAGAGGGGTCATAAGAGAAAGTTCATGATCATAATCTGGTGCATATTGAAACAGATAAAGGAGATGTGTATACCAGAAACTAGAGTATTTCCCTAAATTTGGGAACTCCCTCGAAAAATCGTACTTTACCTCCCCAAAACGAAACCAGTGTGAAAAAGGAAAAGTGTTAGACTATGTATGAACACCCTCCTGAGCAAAGTCAATCCCTTTCACTAGAGAAAATATATTCTCAGCAATACTATGTGATGAAAGTGTTCAGAAGACTCAATAAATAATTTTTACATGGAAACATTCCTACATGATATGATCCAGAAGTATATCTTTAACTCTAACATCCATTTGGAACACCTCAACAAAGAGGGTTTTCTACAACAACTAATGTAAACAAGAAAAATCCACTTAATGTGGGATATGAACTAAAAATATATTTGAATATGTAAAAAAGACCAATAATTTCATCCATTGAGTACATAACCCTAACAGGGTCAGGTACATCCTTATAGGCCTATCCCTATGGGTTACCCATGATAGATACAAGCGGTACCTCCACCAGTGGTCATACTATTTACTGCACCCATTTATGATCCACCAACCATAACTTCTCTAGTCTTGGATTAGATTAAAATTCCATGAATTTTTAAAAATAACATTGAGTCATTAACAACTTGAATTAAATCTATGGAAGGATGATGTGCACTGATACAACCAAAAAATAAGGTTTACAACAAATGGGTGGTTAATACCCCTCCCCCACCAAACATTGATAATACTATATTTCCAATTTTCAACAGATCATGAGACCCCTAAAAAATTTGATGCATGTAATATCCTATTATGATCCCATAATGGGTACCCTTGAACTGCCAGAGGTAGTGATGCTCAGGTGTTTTTTTGAATCACTACAAGGTCCATCTTTTATGTAGTACACAATTTTTCAGTCTTGGTCGACCAATTGATGGGAAGACCTCTGTCCAAAATTCCCCTAAATTTTTATCTCGATGTTTTACAAAGCAACAGTCTTCAAACTCAAAATATACAAAAAAAAGGGAGAGTGAAAGGGTCTCTGATATTATTTCTAAGTGGAATGTACTATGATATTACTTAAACCCAACTCTCCCTCAAGAATATTTGTTTTATATCTATGTATAAAATCACCAAGACAAGTTACACACAACATTGATTCCTGTAAAATAACCAACAGGGTCTTCGGATATTGCCTCAATTTATCATCAGGTGAATAAATCCATTAAAGACACTAGAGAAAATTCCCATGTGATTCCATCAACTTAAAGAAGATGAATAAGAAAATAAGTGGTTTCTATAGTTACATGTAAACAGACTCATGTACTCACTCATATTTCAAAGCCCACATCATACTATATGGATTCAACTACTAATCATCAACATCAATAGCCTCCTCACTTAGAATATAAAATTTATCAGATGTGTAAGTAGTTTGAGGAGATAAAAAATATGGTCTCTTACTTTTATAATTACTGATTACCTGATTACTTCATATCAGAATTGGAAAAAAACATAGTTTATTTATGAAAAACTAGGAATATAAAACAAGATGTTTGTGAATTTTCCTACACTATCCCCCTTCCATATAATAATGGGTCACCCTATACATGATTTTTAAAATTTTCAAAGTCCTCCTTCAAAAGATAGTGAACTCTAGGAAAGTAAAATTGAACGATTTACAAGACCATGTAGAATGTGTTTTTACTACTAATCAAGAAGAGGGAGGTGAATGAAAAGATGTTAGAAGTAAGAGTATCAATATGTTTAGTGACTGGATGGTCAGAAAAAACGATCAACCAAACTCATTCTATTATTCATGACTATATAAAACATCCAATTATGTCCTCAACTACTTCAATCACAACACATCTAGATCCATTAAAAGCGCCATCCTCTGATGGTCAATCCTTAAAAAAGAAACATTAATGGAAGGAAAAAGAGAAAATAAAATAAAACGATATAACTTCAAGGACAAAGTTGTCTTTTACCTTTGAATACACCATACTGAACATTCCAAAAGCACAACACCTCCCACCATACAGTACCATATCATCATAATATGGGGAGTTGATCTTCAGTTCCATTAATTTTATCCAGTTAATAAATCCACTATAACTATATAATTCTTATTATGAATTAGATTTCCCTCCAATTTATTTGGGAATTAGTGGCATATATCATTAATGTCAAGGATATAGGGGAAGTTGTGGTCATGCTAGGATCCACTACATCATACAAACTGTGGCTCGAACCATCTATGTGACCGAAACATGAGGGAAATATCTCTTGAAAGGTCATCGAGAATATGAGAGTTCGTCCTCCACACATGGAAGGGTCTAACATGACATGACCATCTTGGAAGATTGGTTATTTGAAATTACACCACTATCTCGATAGGAAGACCCAACTGACCTACTCCACAATGAATAGGAACACTTCCTCCTCCTATCCCAAGGGATGACCCATTCACATTAGGGGTATCAACACCAAAAATATCTACAAAGTAACATCCCTATATTGGGAAGAACATATCTATGGATCAAAAATATGATTTCTTGAAGTCATTATCCTATGTTATGATTATGTTATCAATCATGGATGCTCTGTGTCTATCAAAAGACCCCCAGGAAGAACACATTAAGGCCTTATCAATCCCTTATAAGTTTCAAGCCAAGGTTACTGCTACTGATATATATCATGCGGAGAATGATCCTATATAATTCCATGTGATTAACTCTTTTATAGACCAAGAAGAGGATTTTTTAATGCCAGGAAACATTAGACCGTTGTATAAAATTAGTAGAATCTGTAAAAATGATATCTAAAGAGACTTTGTAGATAATGGTTCCAGATTTAACCTCATTATAGTATGAAAACTTTTCCAGCTGGGTCTCAATGAATCCCACTTGTCTCCCCCTACCATGATGTTATGTGGTTATGAAAATAATAATAAAAACCCTTTTGGATATATCACACTCAAAAATCAATTTGGAAATCTCATGTATAACTCCAAATTCATGGATTTCTAGTAGGATAAAATGTTCAATTTTTCACTAGGAATACAATTGTTACATCAGCATTCAACAATTCTTTCACCATACCACCAGTGTCTCAAATATAATATCAATGTCCAAAATAAGACCCTATATGGTGAAAATGTTCCATTCAAACCATTCGAGACATAATATATTATTTAATGATTTTATTCTAATGGAGTAAAACATTATAGGAATGATGATTTTACTGGAATCAGTTCCTCAAATATCTTGGAGATGATACTTGATAACCCTTTAAAGTAGATCAGTATAGACTACGTAATTCATATTAATCCAATTGAACAGATGAGAATAAATTCAAACACAAATTAAACAATTTCTATGATTTCATTTAGAGTATTTGAGAACAATGGCACTAAAGAAGTTATAAACTCTGTAGGTGATGCTAAGATATTTAATGAAAATGTTCTAACTTTATCTCTTGAGATCCAAAAAAAATCAGGTATCATCAAATGGACTGGAAGAAGCTATCATAATTAATGGATAATATGAAGGTACTCATTTTAGTCTCTAATTTCAATTTTCATACTCTATTAAGGGTCCATTATATTATGTGATCCTGAAATTATTACCTCATCCTCTGGATGCCAAAATGGTGGTTCCCCTTTTCCCATAGAGGAACTTGATTTGTCAACTCCTTCGGGAAAGAAGTGAAATCAGTGGAGCATGAGGAAGGCATATCTACCACCATTAATGAACTCAGAGAGATCAATCTTGGTACAAATTAAGATCCATGCCCCACACTAATTATTTTATCCATGAGTCCAGAAGAATATGGGATATATACCTCTTTCCTAAAGTAGCATTGAGATGTATTTGTTTTGGAACACCATAGAGATTACATCCTTAACCCCAATGTGGCCACCCATAAATTGGGTTTTCTATAAGATCATCGAGGATACATGTAAGCAGTCAGGAGGGTTCACCCAACTCACGCCTCCAAGATTGAGGCTAAAGTGGACCAAATCATCAAGGATGATTTTTTCCAAGAGGTTCAGTACATAAAAATGGATACATAACAATGTCCCTAAGAAGAATAAAAACATGAAAATTTTAATTTGTATAGATTTTTGAGATCACAATCATAAGTTTCCCATATATGACTTCCCAATCCCAATCATAGATCTCAAGATTGATGCAACAATTGGTTTTCAACCCCTATGCTTCATGGAATGATATTCTGGGTTTAACAAAATCTATATACACCCATAAGATGAAGAAGACATATATTATATATACCTTCTATGTGCATTTTCCTATTGGGTAATTCCATTTGGCTTGAAGAACACTGATGCCACTTATCAATGTGCTATAAACCAAATTTTTTAAAACCTTTTTGGGGATGTTTGTTGAATGCTACATTGATGACCTAGTTGGAAAGTCACAATATTGTTTTGAACACATGGTTGACGTAGAAACCATATTTAGTAATATTTTAATGTATAATCAAATTATGAACCCTTGGGAATATATTTTGGGGTAACCCCACAAAAATATATCAGCTTCATCCCATGCCATCGTGACACTGTAGTAGATCTAGAAAAGACTAAATATATTATTGGTATGTCACCTCCTTGAAACATGGAAGAGTAGGGGTGGATATCAAAGGAACATGGAATACATATAGTGATTTATATAAAATCTTGAAATAATGTTTTTACCCTTAACATAATTGATGTATAAGAGAGTCCTAAATCTGTGAACCTATGAATTTCAAGAAGCATTTGTTTCTCTCTAGATATTTTTATTGAGTCCACCGATGTTAGTGCCACCTCCAGAATGGAAACTAATCATTCAATATGTGAAGGACCAAGAATGATCATTGATAACCTTTCTTGTTCCGAAGAATGATATTGGTAATGGAAAGAAACATAATTATCTCATTTGAACCATGATTTACACTAGGACTCATTATCATGATATTGAGAAGAGCTCTCTAGCATTAATCATTGTCATTTAGAAGATGAGGCACTATCAGTAACATCAATAGGTCTACATGGTTTCACAAAATAACCCACAAAAATTTATTCTCAATCATCCAATGATGAATGGATGTCTGGAATTGTGTGTAGTTATCCTACAGTAGTTCAATATACTATTTGTGCAATAGAGAGTAGTGAAATTCCAAGACTTGGATGATTTCCTCACTACAAATCCATCTATAGAATATACATCATTAGATACAGAATTACCTGATTAATAGGAATTCCCAATTTAGGAAAGCACAAAAAATGGGAAATATATTTTTATGGATTGTCTAGGAGTCCAATGGGGAGGAGAATGGATGGCCATAATATTAATAATGAAGGGATAATGATTATTATTATCTCTCAAGAGAAAGAAATATAGTTGGATTCATTCATGTTATCAAAGGGTGGTACCAATTTTGAAGAAGAATATCAGGATCTCATAATAGGAATAAAAGTATCACATAAAATATTGGTAAAAATCTTTGAGATGAAGGGTGAATCAGAGATATTAATGAAGTAGGTCAACAGAGATTACACCCCTAGAAAAGAAGATCTAATCTAAATATTTTGATCATTTATGAAGGCTAATTTCATAATTTTCATCAATGAGAACATTTTATTTCATTCTGAAATCATAAAATTACAAGGTTGGTGAATTGGAAAATGCATCCACAACCCATTAAGATCCAAACCAGGAAAAAATAGTCATCATCATTTCCCATCATCACATGGTATCAAATTTCATTAAAATATGAATAAAATAGATCAATGAAATTTGTCCCATTACCGAGACATATGTTCCTACCAAAAAATTGATTATTCCTATAATATATTACCTTCAAGATGGTATAATCCCATTAGAATAAGTTTCAAGTGAATAGATCAGGTGGTGAGTGACCAATTGTTCTCATTATAACATCAACCAAAAAACAAGTCTTTGGTGGATACCTTCTTGTATGTGTTGATGGAAAAGATACTTCTACTATTATGGAAGAAGTGCATATAGGATCCTATGGTTCCCACCAACTAGGGTATAGGATTTCCAATCAAATTCGGAGGTTTGGATACTTATGGCCTATGATGAAACGAGATTGAATAGAATTCACTAACAAGTTTCATCCTTTCCACGTTCATGCCGACTTCATCCACCAACACCCAAAGTTTCTAGATACATCCAAATAATCCTGGCCATTATCCACATGGTGAATGGATGTTTTAGGATCATATCCTCCAGCTACAACTAAGATGCTTATGCATATCCTTACTCCTATTTATTTCTTCTCTAAATAAGATGAGACAATACCTCTCAAAGAATTCAAGGCCAAAAGTTTCATTAGCCTCATGAAATCTAACTTCATTAACATATTTGGTGTCCCTCATACTACAGTGATAAATAATGAAACTAATTTCTCTTCGACCAAGGTAGAGAAGCTATATCGATAATACAATATCAAATGCAACCACTCATCCAGATAGCATGTCGTGGCCAATGGATTTTAATATTATTTCAAAAACACTATAAAAAAATACTCCGTAGGATTTTGGATAAAGATAAGAAGTCTTGGCCTGATACGCTCTTGCATTCTTTATGGGATTACTGCACTATAGCTTGTACTATTATGTTAGTGACTTTATATTAACTGGTATATGGAATAGAATCAATTCTACCCATTTAGGTTCAATTTACATCACTTTAAATTTCTATATGTGATCATATATCCACTAATGAACAATTCCAAAAATGTTTGGATGAATTGGAGTGACTGAACCAATTGAGATTGAATACTGTGCCTGACATCAATGTCTATCAGAATTGGATATCATGATCTTTCAACAAGAGTTTCAGCCTCAATTTGTTCCACCAGGAAAGATTGGTATTGGTCAATCAGACTCTAGTGATACTAGGAATGAACCCTATAAATATTGAGTCTAAGTGGGAGGGACATTAATCTATACACAAGGTCCACTCTAATAGAGCTTATTCCACGATATCAATGCATAGAGAACTCATTACGACCCCAAAAAATGCAAGATTCCCAAAGAAGTACTTTTAGTAATAGCCCAGAATTCTCCTTAGCTGCATGTTGCTAAACTACAAAGCACCATTTATTTTCACATTGCATAATGTTAAAATACATAGCCCCACTATCCTTATCACATGATGATAAACTGAATGACCTGAGGTCCTATTCAAATGATCTAAAACTAAAAAAACCATTCATCCTAATGGTATGATATTAAACTATATAGAACTCATATCATTCAAAATCCTTCATGATGTTATGCCCCCACTCTCTTATATCTGTGAACTAAAATAAATATCCCTATTTTCCCACATAACATTAAGCTAATTTTTTTTAATTTCCATATGATATTAAATAGCATGGGATTTCAAGAACTACATATGTATTGATTATAACCTCTATGATATTTTCATTGATGTCTTGATCTCTAATCTCGTGTCCACCTGCAACAATAATGAACACCCCTTCCGCTTTTCAAAACCTAGTTGGTGTGGTTAAGCATTCATCAAGAACAACATGTGGCTTGATTCTCTTTTTAATGATATATGTAGTTATTCCCATTTTTCTAATCTTGGTTCGAGTCATGACTATGAAAATGGTCCCGCCATTCCCTATGTGCGTGGGTCAAACCAACACAAGGAACATTCTATAGAACTATATGTCACTTGATTACCTATTTTCATGATATATACTGAATCATGGGTCCTACACCCTAGAAAAACCATAGTACCTATATCCTTTCATGTGGGGTAACCTTTCATCCATTCCGCTTGACATGAAACTGCATGGGAATTCAAGAACTACATTTGATTTGATTCTCAAACCAAGTAGATACATAGCAACACCTGGACTCTATCTCATGTCCCCACCACCGAATAATTGAAATGCCCATATAATTCACTTGTGTTACCTATATTTTGGATAATAAATTTTTACCACTCCTTATTTCTCACACTGAGCATAGCTCATTTGGGATTTGGATTTTTGTACAAGAGTTATTTACATAAACAAGGTGATTCAATTCCCATTGGTTCTATCAATGGTCATAGATGTAAGACCTTAATGACCACATAATATTTCCCCATCGCATGATAATAAATAGGAAAATATTCTTCAATAAACATGTGTGGCTTGAATCTCATCCCTATGTGATATATAGTGATTTCTATAATTTCAATCTCCGATTGAGCCACAACAAGATAAAAGTAATGCCTCTATTCTCCTTTGTATTTTTTTAAATCTATATGAGGAAATTAAATACAAGTTCTCATGCTATGTATGATCCCATAATAAAAAAACTCATTATCCCCCACTTATGAATTCAATAAGGGAAGTGGACATTTATTTAAGAACTATGTGTGGGTTTATTCTTTCCCCATCTAGATACATAGAGACACCTGGTTCCTACAACCTAGTCAAGAAGTGATATTCCCCTTTTCACATCTGAATCATCCACTTCCTAAGAGCATAACGGTAAATTGCACAATCCTTCAAGAACAAAATGTGGCTTTATTTTCACCCATATGAGACATTTATTGACATACAGATCTTTAATATTGTCCCTAGCTATAATAAAACATGGAAAATCTTCAAATCTCTCGTGTACGAGTCAGATCAACATGAGGAGATCCAATACGAGTAATCAATTTACATAAGAGCCTGTATATTTTAGAACTACATGTGGTTTTGTTCTTTATCCAACAAGATAGGTAGTGATTCTTGGGTCTTATGGCATGATTTAGCAACATTATCCTATTGATCTTATCTTTGGGACACCTTATTCCTTACCACATGACATTAAACTATAGAGTACCCAAGGAACTATGTATGGATTGATTATTATCCCATTGAGATATGTATTGATGATTGGGATTAAATCCTATTCCCATCCATGGGGTAATAATAAACACCCCACTCATATATAAAAACACAATCTATGTAGAAGATTTCAATTTGGGTCCCTCATTAGGGGGTCCTCTAATGAAATAGGGATGTTACCCATTTACATGCGAGTGAGATCTATCTATGGGATTCTACAGTCATGGATGATATTGGTCCATATGCATCCTTCGTTCTCAAACACTTTTATCCAACAAGTCATAATCCAGATATTGGACACGTTTAGGTCTTTATAATCATCCTCCACTTCCTTGTGATAGAATGTATGATACCTCAAGTATACTCTTCCTAACTATATAGTATATTCCATAGTTGGCCTTTCATAAGTTAAACACATAACGGGTCTGTTATCCTTATGATGTCACTGTTTGACTATGCATTACATTCCCTAGATGTCCTTGCATAAAATATCCCACATACAGGTTCATCACCCATTGGGAACATATCACTTCGTAGTATCCTCTTCTTTACCTATAAGAAATGATGAAAATATGTCAAGAACCATTAGAAAAAGAAAAAATTATACTATATATCATTCCAATATTATCTCTCTTGATTTGAGTGCCCCCAAAACCATGGTTTATGATTTTCCCCTCCATATTTTTGAATTATATTTGGATAATATTGATATTAAAGGTCAAAAATCCATCTAATTTTCTTGGTGCAATGGTCCAATTCATATAACGTAAAACTATAGGAACCACAAACCATATGTGTGGTAAAACCTATATAGAGTTCCAATTCCCCATATTGTTTAGAAATCATGGCCTGAAATGTCTCTTCCATATATAAGATATCTTCTCCAATATCCAAATAATATGCTATGGGAGGTCAAAATTTCTCTAAACAGTCATCATCTTTTATTGATATAATCTAACAATTCATGAGATATCTATTACCTACTATGAAATATGCACCCTAGTTGGCCTTTCATATGTCATCCACACAACGAATATGTCAGCCTAAGGATACTAGTACTTGATTATATAGTACGAGCCCTAGTTGGCCATGCTTAACACATCCCCCTTCCAGGTTTTTCAAGAAGTGGTAAATTCATTCTCAAGAGAGGTCTACTCTATTGCCATAATTGTTTTTTTCAAACCATTACTAAAATTTGAATATCCTTATGATATAGATTACAATAGTCTCCTTTCATACCTTAATATAGTATCACATTTACAGAAAAAATATCCAGAATGGGGGAAATTTCAAACTTTCAATCAAAGATAAAAATCGAAAATTAATGATCCATAATGTTCATGTTTCATGACTTTAAACTTCACAGCATTATGTCCTGCAAAGCATAATGTCAATGGTATAAGATGTTAAACTACATGGTCAATTTTCTAGTCAAATGACATTAAACTGGATGATTCTTCTATCCTTTGATTGAAACAGTCCTTCTCCTATGACATTGGTTATCTTAAAAGTTTACCCTCCTTTACACACCAAATTCATATAGGAAATGTTTCTTATTCATGGAATGTGCTGGCATAGATGTTCCCTTCATTTTCAGACAACATTCTAGGGAAAAACCAACCACTGTGATATTGAGACATCCAAATCCTAAACAACATTTTTTCATTAACAATAAAATGGTTGAATTCCAGAGAACTCCTTTGTTAACTATGAAGTGCACAACCTAGTGGGAAGTAAAAAAGATGGACACATAACATGTCCCTTAGCATAAGCATGATACTATTTAACTATTTAGTACATTACCGATTTGTCCATGCATAAAATAGCCATTATAATAGGTTTTTCAACCTATTATGGATTTTTTATCTGGAAGGACCTACTCTATTATTGAATACCATGTTTTAGATTCAAAAAACAAAAAATTAAATCTCAAGATTCCACTGGGATATATCAAAAAAATCAAAAAAAATTCTTGTTTCGAAAGTCTTGTTCTGTTAATTATTTCAAAAATTATGGTCAAACTTGTTCAAGCTATTATTCCAGCCTCATTAATCCAATTTGCACCACATTAAACTACATAGATAAAAAAGGGATGAAAAGTTGTTCTATTGAAAACCCGAAATGGGATTCCAAAGAAAAATCCAAGTCTCACCCACTATGTATCCCCTATTTTGAATGTAGGAAAAAAATTTAATGATGAAATAAATTAAATAGTGTTTATAGAGTTTCCCATATGAACCAAGTAATAGCCGAACTATGCTAACCAGGCCCCTTAGATTAGGTAAAAGTTAAATTCCTCAAACCTATCATTGTAATTATGATTATCTGGAATCAAGATTTAATCTGATGAAGATCATATTTAATGTTATGATACCAGAATAAACAAGGGATGAAGAGATATATGATTGTAAACATAATTATTTATATTTATGGATTGAAAACAAAGGAACGAACACAAGGTGGATTATATCTGTCAAATATTACAGGAGTCCTTAAACATAACTCTTTATCTTTCGAACAGATTGCAAAGACATATCAACCACTAATTGTAGCTTAGTCATTCCTCTGGATTTAGTATCCTCATCCCAATGAAATGATTCTATGGTAGCTGCAATGGTTGTTAACCCTTCCAATTAGGATTCTTCAAATGAATAGTGGAGTTGTTCTAGAATCTCTTGACCAACATCCAATTCTTACTGAATGCACAAATCATGAATGTACTGCTACTTGATTTTCTATTTAAATTATTCAAACATTAGGTTATGGTTGGACTCCTCTCTGGAGAATGAAACTCAAAATTGATCATTATTGGTGAGTAGTTTGGACTTTATGAGGTATTTATAAATCTTATAATCTTGATCTCTCCAAAAAACTTCCTCTTTTACAAATGTGTATTTTTGACGGTAATCATGTCATCAAAATACCAACATTCCAAACAGAGCTAGAGGTCGAACAATTTTGATGGTTGGTCTTCTTGAGGTGTCTTAGAAATTATTTTTTAGATGATCTCCTATGTCCTACCACAGGTGATACTATAAGCATTCGACAAATCTATGTATGACTCAGAGCCACCCTCATGGGTAATGATTTATTTTGGAATTAAAGCACTCAAAATTTTCCCTTGAATACTCTCTCCTAAATAATTACTAACTCATCTTACAGTACTGGCCAATTTGATATTGAATCTTGACCCTCATACCTAACCCTAAAAGCAGAAAATCAAAAATGATGAATTAGTACCATTTTCTGCTTCTATAGAGTATTAATAGTGGAAAATTATTAAATAAGTCAATGGAATTCACTTAGTAATAGTTTTATAGTTCGAGTAGATACCTTCCCAATGTTCTCAATAGAAGTAGTATTAATAAGTACATCTTAGTGGGGGTCACTATTCGAAGCTTTCTCATCCATCATGACCAGTGGTTCCAGCACTTCCCAATAATAGATTCTTAGAAAATACCTCTCTTAGTGTAGGGGTAGTATTTATTTGGATTTCCTTCTATTGAAGATACTCAGTAATGTTTTCAATTAGAAAAGCTATATGTTTTGATCATCGATGTGAAATATTAGATAAAAGAAGAACAGTAATGTATGAAAAAATAAATAATGAGAAAACTCATGTCCTTCCAGTTCATTATGAAATTCCATGAAATCCTCAAAAGAAAATTGAATATCAAGGTATGGATAAAGATAATCCATAATTTCATGATATATGGCTCTATATATCATAACATCAAATCTATTTAGGGTATGTATGGAATGTTTCTCAGGACTTATATTGGCTCTGCCAATTTTATTCTCCAATAGCTCTTCAAAATGAATGATATTTTCTGGCCTTGTGAAACTAAGATCATCACTAACACCCTACCAAGTCAACCCAAGGTCCTTATTTACCCCTTTGGGAGAATGAATAGTAACAACATTAACTACCATAGAGTCCTTTGGTGTAGAAAATAGATATGAGGTATTATTAGAATAATAATGTTACAAAAAATATATAGATCTCCAAATAAGTGAATATGATATTATCATGACCCTCTTACCTCTCTCTAGATGTGGGTGAAGATACAGTTTCGCCCCAAGAAACTTCTTCTATCAAGGTGATAGATTCATCTGCATGAATCTATATATATCCTAGAGTATCATTATTAATTTATGAAGGATTAGTGCTATATCCCTTAAAATAATAATTTAATGTGATTTATGCAAAAAAATAAACATGGATAGAAAGGTGTGTCAATATTGTTGTAATATCAAACTACAACACAAATACTCACTGTGAAATATTCTCTAGACCAACATATTTAATCTCTTTATCTTTTTCACATGAGATACAAAATAGACTATAGTAATCTTTTTAGAAATGGAGATATGAAGTAATGTCTAGGGAATTTCGATCATTGTCACATCCATCATTGTCTGCCCACCAAGAAAGTGTTCTAGTGACCGAGGGGATTCATCCACCATCTCAATAGGGGTTCCCATATGAATGTAATTTTGTGACCCTAACACCTTTGTTTTTATTCCTATCCCCATTAGAAACTAGAAAATAAAACCCCCTTAAGATTAATGATGGTGGATGAAAGAGATGAAAATGGAATGACAAAATGAGAAATTAAATAACACGGTTAAAGAAAATGTCCCAGTCCTCCCTATGATGAATATTTACCAATTCAAGCACTCCTCAATCAATCATGATAGATACATTCATTGAGGCTATGACTAGATAATCGGTTGCATATATAAAAGATTCTAGCTCTAATAGATAACCCATTACCTCAGCTAAATCAATGTCAGGATGAATATTGGAGGGCTCTCTAATCTCACCCATCTTAAGGATTCAATGGTGGGAGTAGATAAATTTCTATGCATCTCTGATATCATGTGTCCTAATTTCCCAAAATTGGATTGCTAATATTTTTAAATAGATTGGATTTAATGCGGATTGATGGGGGGAAACTCAGTTCCATGTTCTTGGAGAGCTTCATTAGGCCTCCTTTCTCCTTCAGAATAATGAGAGGATGAGATAGTGATATCCTCTTAATGATGGTGACTAGACCGCCTTGGCACTAGAGGGGTTATCTCATTAACCCTATATTTCTTGGTGGTATTTGTATGAGAAATTTTCAAATGATCTAGAGCCTCCATGTCATATTTTTTTCTATAATCCTTTCCATGCATTCCTTGACGAGAAATTATTTTTTCCTATACCAAATATATCCCCTTTGTCAACACCCCCTACAGGTCTTAAAAACCGAGGGCTTGGCATATTCAGCCTCGAGTTTAATTTTTCCTCTGACAGAGGTATCATGATTGAAATTTTTTATTACTCTATAGAAATCAAGATCCATAATTATCGAGATACCATTATATGATTCTACTACATATCAAGTGTAGGAGGAGTGGTGCTTGATTTTTAAAGACATTTTACTAGAGATCAAACCAATAACGAATGTAAGCCTCATTGATAATCTCACTGTCAATATAAACTACCAATAAAATGTCCCAGAATGCTATCATGTATGACCTCATCTCATAATTCTTTTATTTATCATTATTGATAGACATTATGATTGGTGGGTAACCATATGGAAGGAAACTAATGTCTGTAGATAAATTCAATGCCTTCAACACCTCATCAGGCTTCAGGTTCAGAGTCCAAATCCTTGGGACTTTATGAAAAAATGGTTGAAATTGGATGTATGTGATCTTAAATAAGTTAATCAATGAATATGAGATAAAATGTATGGAAATACATCCCCACAACACTTGTAATGGCCCCGAAATTATAAATAGGGTATTCCCCTTGTATAAATTCATCAAATAGTGATATATTCTTACAAAAATAGGTGATTCTTACCCTATATAATTTATTTTTGCTAATTTTCCCATAATAATAAAAGTACCTAACCTCTTACCACCACCAGACTCACGAATTAGGATAAAATAAATCATTAACCTCATGGAAAGGATTCCAGGCATGCGAACATTCACATTAATCTTGGGGATAAGCTTATAGCCCTATGGTTTATACTCAACCTTCTCCAAGGTGGGCCAAAATGTTCTTGAAGCAGCTCAATTATCTACAGTGGGGAAAATATTAGTGCAACTTCATGTCAAACAACTCTCTTTTTCTGGATCTAAGAAATATTCCATACATACATCCACATGTATGTTAGCCCTTGTGTGAGGATCATTATATTTTTTTAGATTCTTTGCTATTTTGAATAGATTATGGTACAATGATGGAATCTTCTTTGCAGCATAACTCATTTTCATAGGTTGGATAAATTCAACATATATTTCCCTGAGAATGGGGACCCTAGAGATTTGGTATAAATCCCACAAACTGATATCTACCTCTATGTGTGACATGAAAAAGAAATTTATGCAGGCTCCATCGGCTAAATAATTTAGGAATGATATTTTCGTTCTTGTAAACATAGGTTTATCCATAAAGAAATCTCATAAATGTGTACATCCTGCAACTCTTTTTTTAACTCTATGATATTTTGGAACACCCATAACACCCACTTCCACTCATTCCTGAATCCCCCATTGGATTAGTAGTCCCAATCATCTTTCCAACCAAGAAATTGATTTGTATTCAATTCATGAATGGAAAACTCATAAGAATGAGGTCATATATCTATGGCATGTGAATTCATATTATTAGTGAATCCACAAATATGTAAAATGAATCCAATAGAAAATATCATTTTCTGATTGGAAAACCTTTCATTGAGATGTTGGCATAGAAATAATTGATATGTTTCAAAAACCAAGTATTTTAGAATTATATCTTAAACATCAGAATATGAGTGTGCCTTAGAATCCAATGCCCACATTGGGGTATATTGTCTCTTTATGCATACTCACATTGACATGGAATCAAAAACATTTACCAACCAGTAAGGTGAGTCTCTAAAACATCATAATAATCTAGTCTGATGGATTTGTTCATATCAGTTTGACACAAAATGACATCCTCAGTTGTATTCATTAATGCATAAATTTGAAAACAGGTATGAAGGAACCCAATTATACCATTAAGTTTAAATATTATCTTAGTATGTTCCCAATTTTTACTAATAATGATTCATGAATTTGGAAAAGGAAATTCACGGCATAGGTCCCTCAATAAGATTCCCCACATGGGTCCATCGATATGGCCTCTCAATGAGGTAGATCTAAGAAAACATTTAGACTGAGGTGACTCCATGTAGCCTCATCACTCAGGTGTCTATACCTTGATGAAAACCTCTTGGAGGCTTTTGTGGATGAATAGAATGTTGTAGCTAGATGAACGATATGTTTAATAGGATCGAAAATTCAGAAAATTTCAATGTAAAGAGAACAACAATGTTAAGGGGGTATTTATTGACACCAATAGAATACACCACTAACATATGATATCAACCTTTCCTAAACACCTACATAGGATACTACATACAGAACCTCTATGAATATGTTTTTTTATCCTTCATAATATTTTCCCCAATTTCATTTTACATCAGGACTAGACCCTCCATGTTTGTTCAGATCCATTCTTAGGGAGGGGAGGTTATTGACCCTCCCTTTTTATAAAATTATAAAAAATTATTATGAAGGGTACCTTGTGCTAGTTAAAAATCATGTAACTTTAAAGGATATGAGAAATTCATCCAAATGAACCTACTCACACAAAAACATACATCGAGGACTAGTGAAAGCCCTACCCGTGGAGCCAAAAAGGCACAAATCCCATGTATGATACCCCAACAGAGGGAACTTGTGATAAGGACCTATGCACCCAGTAATTTTTTCACGCCTACATAGATGAACTATGACAAAGATATATTCCATGGACTGATTCTAAAAAACTCCTTCAATCAGGGTCCCCTGGTCACCCATAAACAGTACCATTAGTATCCTCATTACAATAACTAAATATTAAGAAGGCCCCATTGAGCTCTCATTGCATAAAACCCTCACAAAGGTCCCCCAAAAATTCATTGGAATCTCACTATAACAAAAGATACGATATAATTTAATGGTATAAGTAAGATCAAAGACCCCTCAAGGTCAAAAATACAATACACATATTTGAGGATTTTTTTCTATAAAAAGAATCCTCCTGCTCAAAGCACCTCCCTTAAGAAAGGACCCACACGATACACTTCCAAATAACACCATTGTAGAGGGAGATTAGGTTAAGGCATTTCCCATGTTTTCCCCTAGTAGTCCATTTCTGAAAGCATATTCACCTTTTGTAGGTCTGTTCCCTCTGCACCGGCCATTTCTAGTTCCTCTTAGGCCCTTCATGACACACCTTCACCACACACCAATTCATGGACCCTATACCTTGGACCTACACGAGATAACCATTAAGACCTCATTTAAGACACCCTTGGTAGGTCCCCTTATTCCTCGAACAATTGGCTTAAATAGTCTATGACAAAACCTCCACCAAGACCTCCTGACATACAAAACCATGGGAAAAGGTAGGCCAGAGTGTCTCCCATTTAGATTTTTATTTACATGAGCATAGGGTTACCTCTCATATACTACAGGAGTTTTAGGATCCTAATTATGTTTGTATATTTGTATATCTATGATCATGAGTACCCTTACCCATAAGACAACGTTGAGGAGTTCTTAGTATAATGGATTATGGTTTGGACTATATCCTTCCATTTTCGTCTCTAAGATCCATATCATCATGTTCCCAATGATAAGGGTGATGATTAAACATTACTTTAAAATAAAAAATGAATCAAATCCTTATCCTGATGAAAAACAAATTTTTCGGCTTCCCTCATGGAGTAAGCCCCTAACCATTCATGTTGGAGGTTGTAGTATTGATCCTCTATACCACTATATCCTTCACCTTCATTCCTTCATTACCTTGGATTCATGTATAATGTAAGGATAATAGTGGGAAGTACCATATCCACATCCTCATCCACTTTATCACTAACTTCTCCCATCGTATCCTCGACCTCTTCCACTGGAAAATGAGGAAAAGAGTGTGGTTTGTCAAAACATCCAATGACACTTATTTTTCACTCTAATAATGAATCACATGGGATTAGGGGTTAGTGATTATTTAGATACCCATATGATTCTATTAAAGTATTAAACTACATGCACTCTTATTCTTAGTATCAAATTTATCAGGATATGTAGGATGACTAGCTCAGTCCAGAGCTAAATGGGAATCCTTCTCTAGAGTAATCCCCAATCATAAATCCTATAATCTAAGCATCATATTTAGGAGTAATCATGGAATTCATCCCACAAAGCACTGTGAGTTAATACATCCCTCAGGGATCCTTTTACAAAGTAATTCTCTATAGGAATAATACCCAAATCAACATTTCAATGGGACGTACTTCCCTCTGAGACACACCCTTTATGGAATCCATAGATATGGATCTTTATGACCGAACGTTCTAGAATTTAATTCCTATCCAAATGGGATACATAGGAAGCTATCATGGAGTCTAAACCCACCCCCCTAAATCAAATATGTTCTTTCTTGGGCCACATTTTTAATAGGGTCTAATTCAATTTGAGAACCCACACCGATCTCGGATTCCTTAGGCTACTTCGAGATAAGTCACACACCAATCATTGAGTTGAAAGCTTCCTCCTAGATATCATTTCCACATGATATCAAACTTTATGACTAGGTACCCATAACATGACCATAAAGAGGTATGATGTGTTCCATTTATCGGCACCGAACTATGCAGGTTATAATTTTTTTTACAAGGATTCATAGGAACCCATCCATAGGTTCAATCCTTACATCAAAAAAATCCTATCTACCTAAATAACCACAAACTACAGAGTTAACCTAGTATCCCTAGATGAAAATAAACCTCATAGTTTCCCACTATATGTCTAAAAAATGTGCATCTTCATAATAATGACCAACATGATTTCTTAAAAATCGATGGTTAAAATTACTAATGAGTGACTACCTTTTAGAATTAAGGTCCCTTTAGATAGAGAACTACTGGGTGTTTCTGGTTCCATAATCAAACCCATTGGAAAACATTTGAAAATATATAATCATAACATGACATGAATTATTAGGGAAATGAATTATATCATTTCCTTCAATTAGAGGGATGTTTTGATCAGTCCCCAAAGGACTATTACAATCCTTGAAGGAAACCCATTTCTGTCGGAAACATGAAACTACCCAAATCAATGGTATGTATATATTTATGATTTCGTGTTTTAATCATAGATGTTTCACTATATTTATGTTCAATTGAAATTTATAGTGTATTATAATATTTATGTTGTAATATACATAGTAATTTAATGGAAAAAAATTCATATTTGAGATGAATTTATAAAAAATTTATATTTATAAAATGTTTCATTTAGATGAATTACGATTCATAAGTTATAAATTCATAATCTTTATAAGTAACAATTTAAACCTCATGTAACTGAAGAAAGAATTTTTTACATACAATATCATGATAAAAGAAATCATATATAATGATTCAATTTTATGGATCAACATTCCCAATTTATAGAGACACCAAATTTATAAACTATATTCAGAAAATATTTAATTGTGACAGACTATTTTTTAATCCATGAAACTAATGTTCCATGGCTTAAATATTTCATAATTAGTCATTTAAGGCACCACTATGAAGCGATGTGGGAAACACCTTTTATTATGAGGTAGAAACATTAATTCACAAATTATTTTTTCCCTTTTTCATGCAAAAAATGTTAGTTCAATTTCATGTATAGTAACCAGAGAACACACTAAAGACAGCAAGCCATGTAAGTGATGAATCAAACATGGAATGATACATTAATGATATATTAATCATAAAATTCCCATAATAATGGTCAAATAATACTTATTTTCCATACTAGGGAGAAGTTAAAAATCATAGAATATCAGATAACATTGAAAAAAATTTGCATCACCCAAATATAAAAATAATTCAACTATAATAGATGAAGCACCAAAAAATAATTCATATCCTTAAAAACATGGATTCTCCCAATAACATGGGTTAGATAATCCCAGTCATGGCTTACTATGATGATATGAAAAGTAAAAGTTTTATATTATCCTAACAAAATTGAATGATGATGAAAAAAAATCTGATACCACTTTGTGACATCACAAACCTAGTTAACTCATATGTAACCCAACCTAGATAGTAATATGGTCTAAAGAATGTGTCCCCATATAACTGAGGCTATCGAATATGAGTGGGGGACTATGATGGAATGTTTTGTAGAATATATGTCCTTTACTAGATTGCAAATTAGTGGTAAAAAATAAATAATCTGTGCAAATAAAACATTGAAACAGTGGAATAATATTTAAATAGGTAAGCATAAGATAATTATCCTAATAATAATAAATAATAAACTCCATATGTACTGTCATATATAATCATATCATGTCTATAAAGAATGTAGTGTAGGGAAAACATGGTAGCATTCATAAAATAGTACATGCTATATAAAAATATACAAAAAAATATAAAATCCAATAGCATCTTTAGAACCATATTTTTTCTATACTCCAAACTAGTATAGAAATCATGAACCCATAGTCAGGTTCAAAAATTATCCCTACCAACACCCATGAAGTCTGTCTGGGTACCCAATGGTTCAACGAACAAGGTGTGAGTAATACTCCATAATCCACCACCAACAGTGTCTAAAACAATCCAATATTTTAACATAAAATTTTGTAGTGTGCCTATAATAATAATTTGGCCAGTGAATTAAATGAAATTACATTTTCTTAGGTTATTGTTGAGATACCAATGTTATCCTATCTACTATGGCCAAAACTGGAATATATCTAATAATTTAAAATATAAAAGACCAACACATTCATGAGGAGTGTAAGGAAGTAATACATGTATAATGATAATAATATAAGGGTTATATTGGTCCAATTTAATTCGAAACTAATTAGTTTCGTGTAATACAATTAGGGTTTTACCCTTAAAATTTCTCTATAATGGATTAAACCTAAGCCCAATGAGAAATTACGTGTTCGCATCAGTGGTAGACATTATTGGAGCCTAAGGATAAATCCTCAGGCAATCAATAATCATCAAGATGTATCCATGGAGGTTATTGAATGAATTATATTTATTTCTATTAAATAAGTAAAATTTTGGTGCAATTTCAACACATAAAAATATTTAACACCTTAAACAAATTTTAGTTCAGTATGTCATTAGTCATCATATAAATGAATCAGTTTATACCTTGTGATCCCTGTTAAGGCATTTCAAAATAGAAATCCAATTATCACTGAGGGAATTCCACACATTTAATGTGATCTACATCAATGACCATAGTCAAACATAATATAATTACATTTCTCTGTGATCTCATCCAAGGCATTCGATGTTGGAATCCAAGAATCTCTCAAGGCATGATATTACAAATGATCAAAGCTAAGCAGGTCATCCATAAAACATACAATTCTATTAATTCAATTTAGTTATTAATTTACAAAGGGATAATAAAAAAATAATTTAATATAACATCCAAAGGCCAATTAACAAGGTATTATCATTCATATTTCATTTGAAATAAGTTTATTTAATTATTTTGGTTGATAAATAAACAAAGCTCAAATGGGGTATTGATTTCAAGGAATGAATTTCAGTAGAATAACCATAAATTGAACCTACCATAAAATGGTAGGGGGTTGAGTTTAGGTCATTACCCTAAAACCTTGAAAAAGGATCTCAAAGAATTTATTTGATTATTTCTAGTAAATAAATTGTAGATATATTAATATTAGACAAAAACATAGAAAACTCAATGTGAAACATGATGGAAGATGATATAAATGACTAGAAATTTTAAGAAATGTATAAGACCACCTACCATAAAACATTATATGAATCCTTGTTTCGTATCATCTTCAGTTTCATGCTATAATTTAAAATTTCACAAAAGCATAAAAATTTCTTACAATAGGTTATATTATATTGATGGTAATAACATCAATGATAATAAAAGAAACTGTGAAATAAATGAAAATTAATGATACACACTCTAAGGGTGATACAATGAAACCAATGATGATTAAATCGAAGCTCATATGTAAGAGGTCTCTCAAATACTAGAGGAAGAAGAAGGGGGATCCATAAAGGTTATTATACATTTGAATGAGTAAAGAATAAATGAGAGGTTATATTTAGTGTTAATATAAGGGGAAATGGTAATTTAGAAATTTCTAAATGGTCACACATATTGTCTACGTGGTTTGGATAACTACAAACTATCCATATCCAAATACTGTTAAAAAAAGAAAACCTCAATGGCTAAGATCACAGTTATAAGAAACTAAGCACTAAACATGCCAATTTCACTTGCACATGATTGTATATTTTTCACATTCATGTAGATTCTCGTGTGAGGATATAAAAATTGTGTAACACAATTTACGGACTAAATGGTTGAGTTGTACTGTTAGAACCAACTTTGTGATAACCATGGGACTCCCCCTTTTTTCTAAAAATAGACTCTACGAGACCCATACTAGTTTCAACGCTCCAAAAACCTCTAGTACATCTTTATCCACTTATATTTAGATAAAAAATGAATGTTTTATATTTAAAATCAATGGATTCATTCCTAAAATAAAAACCATTATCATATATTGATGCTAATTTAGATGTAATAAGTATTGGATAACCACCTTGAGGTAATATATATTATAAAAGGTTGTATGTTCTGAGATAAGAAACCTATACGAGAATAATTTAATTCTCAGTACAATTACAAGAGTATTTTTTGAGAAAAGGATGGGTGGAATTTGATTCCAAGACTATATTTTCTGCAAAAGCTCTAGGAGTTGAGTGTTGTTGGAGTGGACACAGGAATAACTATTCAATTGAAAACAATAAATATCTATTGTTGGGTAATTTTATTTGTAATTTATTTTTTTACTATATTCATATTTTATGAAAAATATTATAAGATATAATCCCTTAAAGTGGATGGTTTTCAAAGCTATGAAAATTCCAATATCTGAATTCACCACTATTGAGTCTTTGTGAAGCTACTCTATAATGAATCTAGATAAAAATTGAGTATAAAAAGGTATTTTTATAAAGATATGTTGATTTGAATGATGGCCCAGGAAGATCATATGGTAGTGGAGACCCGACACACCTGTTTGAATACACAATTTAGTTAATGTTTGATAATATTGATGGAGATTTTTTTAGGAATCAAAATAATTTTTTCATCCATTTAGTTATAGTAAAAATGTATTCCCATGTATATTATGGTAAAATCTTGATCAATATAGTCCTCTTTTTTCATAGCTTTTTTTTCATTTCATTCAATATATTTTTTAATTCGTGTCTAAAATTCCATTGTTTTTTTATTTTAGTGTGGTAAATTTAGTGTGATTATCTTCCCTATTTTTGGAATTGTAAATGTGGTTCAAATATGATATTTTTTTTCATGTATGATGTTTTGGTAGAGTAAATTATATATTTTTTACCATAATGTGGTAATGGACTCAAGAATTCATATCAAAGCTTGAAATTAGACCAATTCTAGTGGATTAGTCCTTCATAACAGTGTTTCAAAAATTGGTTCAGTTGATTCCTTATATACATTTAATTATAATATAATAAAAAGTTTTAGTTCTGATATTTTCATCACACATTTTCTAGAAGTAGTGGTAGTTTATAATATCTTAAGAGGTGGAGTATAATGATCATATAATCTATCTGGAGAAGTTTAATGTTATTTTTTGTTTGTTTTGGATGATGTGGATATATTTCTATCTTCAAATGATGAAATTGGACCAATAATTAAATATATACATGAAAAAGGTGTAATAAACAATATTTATGAGATATGTTATAAATTAATTCAATATTGTTTTTTACACTTCCTTGGAATGTCTTGTACAACATACATGAAGTTGATAATGCTTTATAACTCATGAATATATTAATTGATATATATGAAAATATGATAAAAATATATGAAGTGTTCTTTCAATAGAGATTATTTGGTATGTGAATATCATAAGTATGATCTAACAATAATTATATAAATGAATTAAATTTCATTTGAAATTAGTGGTACTCAGTGAATAAAAACATCCTAGACCCAACTAGAACATCTATTACCCTCGTCTCTTCTAGAATCATGGGTTATGATGGTGAATGATATTAGTAAATATAGTATAATGGTTGAACCATATTTCATGAGTATTCATGATTTAATCTTGGGTAGGGAAATTCTTATGATGTTGATTCGTGAATCATCTTGAAATTCATACAATGTTCATGAAAGAGCATGTACCATTTGATGGAAATGTTACTGGAATGATAAATAAAGGAGGATCTAGTATAGATGTAGCTCAATGGATGGTTCTCCCCTGTGATGACAGTGTGAGAGAAATGATGACCTCCAAAATGGTTACACAGAATGGAGGGAAACTCTATTAGATAATACTTTGGAAGTGTATTTAATAATCCTTGAATGAAATACAAAAGAAATATGCTTTTAAATATTTCTAGTACATTGGGTCTTGGGGGATAGAATATGGTGCTTCTTTTCAGGATATATCGAAGAGATGGTGTATAAATAATTAAACATGTTAATGGTTTTTAATGGTGTACCTTTTCCATTATAATTCTCTCGAGATAGTTGGCGGAAGACAATGTTTTAATATAGATATAAAATGATATTATATGGGAGATAAACGATGTGGCACATATTTCATCTCTACGGATAAACCTAATTTAAATGAGGGAAATAAATTATAAGGGTTTCATTAAAATAGTCATAGAACATATTGTAAATATTTCAGGTAGATCCATGGTTATTAAAAGTGGATTGAAGGACATGGTTCTCAATCTTAAAAATTCTCTATAATGAAAAATTCAAGCTTGTGAGTTAACATCCATGATGTTATACCATGATAGTTTTCTCTACATTAATTTGAATGTGGTATAAGTTATTACTGTGAAAGGAATGAAGATGGAAAAAAATATAATATGGAACATGGAAGGATTACATAATTTGAAAGTAGATATAGAATTCATTCCAAACATAGGAGAAAATTCCAATCATTTCAAGAGGTATCTAGATTACAATGATTTATAGGGACCAGAATGAGTGAATTTTCATGGAGGGACAAAAATTTATGTGAAATTCATCAATGATTCTATATGAAATGTGTGAGTGTATATTCTAAATCTTAAATCTGGGGTCATTGGAATTTTGGTATAGAGGTATATTTTGGAGAGGGTGACTAAATGTAAGTTGATGTAGATATGGTCAGATATTGGTGGAGGGTATAAATGATGGTAGTTTTAGATGTTTTTTAAGTAAAAGAGGATTTTATTTTGGAGCACTAAAAAACAATGAAATTATTAATAGGATAATCTAGATTCAAGTGGAGAAGGAAAATAGTATGGGAATTCATGTATGGTTCCCCATGAGTTTTTGGCTAGAAGTTATGAATTGTGTCATATGCTAAATTGGTAGGAATCCATCATCTCTTATAAAACACTAACATTCAATGATCAATTGGTATAATCAGAATATCGAATTACACCACCTTAATGAATTTATAGTGATAATTTATGTCAACAATGATGCAAAATATGAGATCATATAGAGGCAAATGTTTTAGCATGTTATATTCTTGGGTAACGAGATAAAAAGTATATATTTCATCTCTAGGATAATGAAATTCAGATATTCATCAAAATAAAAAATGTGATATTTAACAAAGAGTTCCTATATAAGGATTGGAATCCTATTAGAAATTTTTATGGCGTAAAAATATCATTGGTAGATGAAGTTCAATTATATGGAAGTCCAAGTGTTGTGGATTTTATGTAAAATCAGGTTTTCACATCATGAATAGAAGCACCAAATCATCAGGTGAAGTTACTAGAATAAAGGGGTTAATTTATAATTTTTTTAACCGATATTACTATAATAAATAGTTAAATGTTATTGGAATCTTTAAAATTAGTGGTTCAAACTATTATTGGTGAAAAAATATTTGGATAATTACTTCAAAAATAGAATTGAATATCTACAAGGGAGAGATTCCCAATGAAAATGTATCATGATAGTTTGAACTAAATTCTTATTAAAAGTGATGTAGAGACAATGATAATAGAAGAGTAATGTGTTTAAATGACCAAGAATAACTAGAGTTAGACACATGGGATGAAATTTAAACCATCTATTTTTCTAAAATAAGGAAGATGATAGGGAGATATTCTTTTAAAAATGATCTATAAAAAATTGGATTATGATATATAAGAAGAGGTAGATAAAAGAATATTTTACATGGAAAGGAATGTTTTGTAAGACTTTTAAATAAATTCTTATTGTGGATTTCTATAGTATATTTTCACGGGTTGTTATGAACATAACTATATACATGGTGTTGAGTATCATTAAATCATAAGATATTCATTTGGAGTAGTCGTACTTGAAGAAAACATTCCTTTATAGAGATGTGGATGAAGAGAGATATATACAAAATCTAGTTGGTTTCAAGAATAAATAGTAATATAAAAATATAAGATAACTAAAACATAGTAATATATTTTGAAGCAGGTTCTATGATATTAGAATCAAAAAGTTCAATGATTTCATGACGTAATGAAATATTTTCTAGACAGATTCCTACCTATTAAATTTAAAAAAACTAGTTTAATGGCGAGAGTTTCATCATATTTTTATATCATAAAGACGAAATCATTATAGTGGGTCCATTAAAAGGAATCTTTGATGAGATAAAGGTTGATATTTTTGGATGTTTCAAGATAAATCATCTCATCTTTGAAAAATATATTTCTCAGGAAAAGGATTTTACATGATTGTTGTTTTGGTATGTTGTACATGATCTTGGTTGACTACATCCAGATGGTGGTGGAACATTTTGGAAATGGTGAAGTAAAGATGGTGACATCACTCTTGTCTAGTAATTTTATTCTAATCAAGGATAATTCACCTCAAATAGAAATGAAGTTGATTACATAGAGAAGGTATCATATGAATCAATTGATGGATTTTTGATATATTCCTCCATTTATATTCTTATAGACAATAGAAATTAGTGGGATTCATCAATAGGTTTATATAGAACCCTAGAAGAGAGAACTAGAATATTGTGAAGAGTATAATTTGGTATTTAAAATGTTAATGAATATTTTTTCTTTACTTCATAAAAGGAAATTCCTTGTTGGGTTTTGTAAACTCGGACATTGGTAGATATTTAAAAACATGAAAGAGTATTCATGATTTTGTGTTTACTTTTGGATAGTGATTTTTATATAATGTGACAAGGTTATGGTTTCACTCTCTATAATGGAATAATAGTATGTTTATTTGATAATAGAAATGTCGGATTTAGTGTTGTTAAATCGATTTATTGAGGATCTAGGAAGAATACCATAAATTGGAATGTTATTGCATGAAATTTACATATCATGATTCACAAAGTTATAAATACGATGTCTCATTCTGAAATAAATAACATTCATATAATGTTACAACTTATCAATATTGTTTTCAAGGATAGTGTGTTTAACCTACATAAAACTGATGTAATTAAGAATTCTATGGATATGTCAATTAAGTTGGTTTCCAAGGAAGTATTGGATAAGTGTTATATCTTATTTAGACGTAGGTCAATAGATGATATTGTTAGGAAACCATGATTCTTTTTATAAATTTTTAAGGAAATATAAATTGAATGGAAGATGAAAATGGACTTTTTCAAGAATAATCCTTTAAATGAATCTAATTTACTATATTGTTGGGGAATGAGATTATTTTTTATCAAAGGAATCTAAGACTATCAGAAGAGTTGAAAATCCCATGGAATTATTTTTAATAACTAGACAGAAAATGGAGTGGTGGTGTAAAAGGGTATGTTCACAATAGGATACAATCTTTAGAAATAAAAAAAAGAGAAATTATTAATATTAGATCACCATAAGGGGAATAATATAGCGATAGATATAGTTTAGTCAATGTGAGCCTCTAATCACATTGATGTTTTTTGATGAATATATGAAGTAGTGGATGGTTTCTAAGGGAGACTACATGGTAGTGGTGGATGGATACACTGGTAGGATTACTCTATTAAATCAATGTGTGTTCACATTGATCAAGGTGGTGATAATAATTTTAATCATTGTTATATCCTTTGAGTTATTTTAAAACGACATTACACAATAGAATAGGGTGTAAGATTTTACCATGTTATCCCAGTTTCCATTATTCATTTTTTTCATTCATTTTTTGCATCTGTTATTTCTTTTTTTACATTCTAATGGTTAAATATACTGGTCTATTGAATTTGGGGTGCTTCCCTTATAATATATGGGCATTATATATGGGGTTCATTCTTGATATTTTTTTCTTATGTGATGTTATGATGAATTATCTTCGGATTGTTTTTTCGAAAGCCACCAATAGACCCCACAACTCAACCATTGGTTCTAATCACACTAGTAATGCTGATGCAGATTTTGGTTGCATTCCTGATGAATGTGTGATATCATCCCGGTGAACAAAGTAGGGTTTATAGATTATGGTGAACACACTACCGAGCATCTGGATTGGGTTTATTGTGGTATGGTTTGTGAGGATAAAAATTGATAGGTAATATTAACTTTTCTAGTGAGAATTCATTGAAAATTTTTCATGTTTATAAAATTTATTAGTATGTTTGTCAACTATGGTGAAACATTATCCTTAAAATCCAACATCAAAGAGTTATATCATTTTATACATAATTTAATTTTCCTCCAAAAGAAATCATATTTATGATTAGAAAGTGAACTACAAAACTATTTATAGGGTTTATCCATGGAAGATATTTCCATAGGGTATAATGTAGGTAGAATTATCTCAAAAATGGGTTTTATAGTTTTTAAAATCATTTTCTTTTAATCATGTCCTACACTAATTGAAAGGTTCTTACATTAAAATCATAAGACTGATAAATAATATTAAAGAGCCAATATCCCTTGGATATTGAGAAATATTATGGTACATGGATATACATTTATTATTTATGAATATGTATACTTTACTTATTTGACTTAAGTTATTTGAGTGATGAAAATATCATGGATTTCATGTAAAATTGTATGATATATATTTTTAGATGGAAATAGTCAGATTATTTAAATCATAATGACATATATTATTTACATATATATAATTATATGTTCATCATCATTATAATTATCCTTACCATTCAATAAATATTTTTCTTGTGATTATTTTGTAATTAATATAACCCTTTACCTTATTTCTTTACTAAATCATCTTAGACTCCATTATGATATATTTTGATACTCACCCCATTATGGTAACAAAATTAAACTCTTTAAATTTCACTTTATAAATAAACCATATAATGTTTTAGGATATTATGTGAAATTCACATTGAATTTAGACTAGTAAAATCATTTATTTATAAAACATGACATTATCTAATAAAAAAACATAGTCACACTATGTACACTAAAATATTATTCACTAAAAAATATAATGAGAACTTTAAAAAATTATATTTTATCTTAGAAATAACACTAATTTATTTTAGTGGTATTACTCAATAAATAATCCATCACTAACCATATCATATAATATATTCTATGATTTTAATGAATTATTCTGAAAAAATATATTATTTATTACAATAATTAAAATAAATGTGGTGAGACCAAATATGTCATAATTTAACAAATATAATATATAATCACTTTTGTCCTAAATAACTATTTTTTCCATATCTTACATTCTGTCATGATATTGAGTCCAATGAATTATAATACATGTGTTTTAAATAAATTATCTCATATTGTTCATAACAACTCATTATTGATAAAATAATTCCCTTATCACATGAGTGGAATAAAAAACAATAAAACTCGTTTTCTTAGATCTAACTATATAACACTGGTATATAACATGGAATTTCTTAGAGTCTTTTTAAACCTCTTCAGACATCCTGGAAAATTACATCAAATAAAAAAATGTTATTATTTTCTAACAAATCTATAATTATTCAAAGAACTTGAATTGATTCTCAAAGTATTATTTTGTTACTTATAATTTTATTTTCATCATCCAATTTGATCATTATCTACATTATACTATCGATACTATATAAGAACCTAGAAATCCCATTCCTTATAAATCTATCATCAACAAATTAACAAAATATAATAAATATTTCATTATATTATTCATATTATAAAAAAATTTCCAATAAAAAAATACCTAATTTCAAAACCGAAATAAGGATTATACCACCTTCATCGTCACAAATTCATTATCACATTCAGTAAAATTGATTATATGAGTGGAGACTAAAGATCAAATAGTTATTTTTCATTTAATTTTTTCTCTAATATGTCTTTTGGTTGTATTTTTTGTCAATCGACAGGTGTGGTAAAGAATGAAATGATGTTGATGAATGAGAATTTAGATTAAAAGGTATTGAATGAATTGTTTGTTTTTTGGGTGTTAAGTTTTTCTTGGAAAGAATAAATTTATTCTGATTCAATTTACCTTATTTATGGAAACAGTTGGGCTACTGGTGGAATTGAATGAATTAAGAAACATGTGAATGTCCATTTTAATGAGAAGAAGAGTATTTAAAAGTGAAAACATCTTTCTAGAAGTATATGGTAATCAGATTCGCTCTGAATACAATGAGAAAGATGTGTTTTTTGCTGGAGAATCAGAGTCACTATGATTATGATTGAATCAATTGTGATGATGCCTTGCTGATTTCTATTTCATATAAATCATGAGTTGTATAGAGAACATGTGATGCAATATTTATTGAAATTAATTGTACTAAAAGAGATGCTTCCAATAAGAACAAAATCATATTCAAATTTTTTTTCAATTTTTTTGAAAATAATCATATTCAAATTGTTTTTTAAATAATTTAATAATAAATGTATTTCGATTTATCAAATCTGGATTTCAGAGAGAAATAATTGGTACGTATTTAGATTTATCATATCTGGATGGTAGGGATATTAAGGGGTACATATGGTCTTTTAAAAAAATGTAAAAGAATCTTGGTCAGATTGTTTTTCAAAACAATCATAAATGATTTTTATTTAGATTTATTATATCCGAACGGATGAGATAAATAAGTGGTACCTATTTTTTTCAAAACAATCAGAAAACAATAGTATTATGATTGAAGAGGAATTAATGATTGTTATTCAAAACCATCATATCCATATTCTATTTATTTCCATTCAAAATAATTGGATTCTGGGTGAATGTTAATAGGTGTTGTTTATGGAAGGTGGTGTAAATGAGAAGTGGTTCCGAAGGGAATGGTGATGCCGATAGAAATTGTTACCTATCAAAGTGGTGCTGATAAAATAGGCGATGCGGATGGAAGAGGATACATCAATTATTTTTCAATATAATCTTATACAGGTAGAGGAAAAGGAATTATTTGGTGTCAATTATGGATAAATCACATTTAGATTGTACTGTATCATATCCATGAAGATATTCATTATCAAATAGTTTTGTATCATATCTGGGAAGATCATTATTATCAGATTATTTTGTATCATATCCGTGTAGATCATCCAAATCAGATTGTATTGTATTGTATTGGGACAAATCATTGTTTTCAGATTGTATCTAGTCATAACAAGAACAATCTTAACCAGAAATTATTGTATTCAAGATGATCGTATCCATGCCATTTGTATTCAGAAAAGATCACTCCTGGGTTGAGATTAAAAGAATGAAGCAGGAATGAATGCACTGTTACAATAATTTACAATCAAAATTAGGTGATTTTAAATCTAATCCTCAATTAATTATAGTCATGAGTGAAATCATGATACAATCACATATTGGTGAATTAAATTTGTTACTAGAGATGATATGTTTTCTCATGTCGGTAAAGAGAAATTAATAGACAAGGAGACTGATGAATGATCAGTAAAAGGGGGTGTCTTTAGTTTGAAATATTGTGTTGTGCAAGAATGAATTTCTTCATACATTTGTTTTCAAATCATACATACCTTTGTTTTTAATAAATCATTAGAAGAAAATCAGACTCAGATGATCAAACCCATGTATTTATCATCAATTTTAATCATATTCACAATTGAAATGGGATTCTAAAGATGAAGTGGTGTAGATTTTTGGATGTTTCTAGATGAATCGAGAAGCATTGACGAAGTCATAGTTGTTCTGAGATTTCAGGAGAAATTTAGATTTGGGTGAATTTAAGTGAGAAGTAAAGTGATTTGGGATTCACAACTAAGCTTGTTTTGGTCACCTATAAAAGCAGTAAAGTACATTGTACTTGTGTGACGAGTTGGTACTGTTCATTGTATTAGAGAGAGAATCATTGAATTTTCATATAAAAAAATTGGTACAATTTTGTTTTATATTGAAGAAAATTTGACGGGTATAAAGTGAAAGGGAAGAGGAAAGATTGCAACGATTTCATTTGGATGATTATTTTATTGAGGATTTATCATATTCATTGAATCATCGTATTCAACTTGTCAATTGTATTCGAATGATTTTCTTATTGGGCTAAATTAATCGTCTTTAGGAATTCAATATTGGGTATCTCTGTATTGGGATTATCAGACTGAGGAATTATTTTATTCTAAATTGAATCAGTTCCAATTCATTTTTATTCAATTATTTTAGGAAAATTTGACTTGAAAAATTATATAGAAGGAATCGTACACAATGAATCAGACTGGGAAAATTAGACTTGGCATTTGAGTTTATTTCTTTATCAAAGTACGTTGAGGTTCTTACCTTTATTCTGGGTATGGAACTATTGAATTATATTTCAATTGAATACATTTATTGAATTGAAAATAGGTGAAGGTAACATTAGTTGTTACAAAACAATTATATTTCCTTATTGTGCTAAGAGGTTTCACACACACTAGTGGAATAGTTTCATAGTTCCACCTGAGTGCAAGGGAATATGCTAATCATTGTAATCCAAGGATTGTTTTACTAGTGGATTTTAAGGTATTGGATCATTTCTAAACCATACCAAGGACATAGCTATTCTTATTTAATAGTGTTACTTGTAAATCATTCTGTTCCTTTGGATGTGTGTTGATTTGATTCTCAGATGAGAATTGAAATCACTAATAGGAGGTAAAATTTGTTTCAATTGGAAAGAAACATAAAATAAAATAGTGTCACTTATTCAACCCCTCCCCCTCTCAATGATATAATACTCTGATTGGGAACTGTTAATTGGTACTAAAGGACGATTACCTCTGTTATTCCTTGATAATTGTGAATGTGAACTTTGTGAATGATATAAGTATTTTTATATTTGATTGAAATAACTATCATATCTATAAATATTGAATGATTTCATATCTCCTTTCAATCATCTACGATGTTATTGAATCTGAAACAGTTGGGTTTCCTCCCATTGATGATAAAGATCCAAATATTGTTGTTCATGAGAGACATCTTGATAATGATGTGAGGGAAAAGAATAATGTATTTTCATCACATTAAAAATGTTAATTCTTGTTATTAAAATGTTTCTCTATAGAAAATGGTATATGGGATAATTTTAAAAAAATATTTGAAAGCAATACAAAAGTGAAGAAGGAAAACATACAAATATGGAGTTTGAAGTATGAAGATCTCAAGATGGATGCACATGAATCTTTTTGGGGGTTCTTTACAAGGGTAAATTACATAATAAGTACTATCAGATATCCTAGTAAAATATTGGATGATACTACTATGTTTGAAATTATTTTGATAATTTTACTAGACAAATTTGATGCAAATGTCTATTTATTAGAAGATAGTGATCCTAAAACACTATCTCTTGATGATTTGTATAGTACTCTGATTACTTATGAAATTATAAGGGAGAATGATATGAATGGAAAAAATAAATTTTATAGAGAAATGAATTTCAAGGATTCAAATAAATAACAGAATATTCTTAAGAATAATTAGCTAGATATTCTAACTCTAAAAATGAGGTATGTAAATATATTGATACAATTTTTTCCATTTTTTCAAAGAATGTTAAAAGAGGCATTAGACGGTATAAAGGGAAACTTCGCTAAATTGTTTTTGGATGTTGGTCCATTGGGATTTTTTTTCCAATTATCCTGAAAGTGTAAATGAAGAATAAAGTGATGAAGAAGAAATTGAAGATGATGAAAGAAGGAAAAAAAGTTTTTGGAAGAAAAAGGGTGATAAAGAAAAATTCTATTCCAAGAGATAAGATAAGATGTTCTCAAATTAAAAAATTAAAATTTGATTGTATTAGGAAGATGATAGTGATTATCATAAAAATGGTGTTGAATAAATCATGTTTATTGTAATAGTTAATAATGAAATTTCATCCAGTAATGAATGTAGTTGTGCTAAAGAAGAAGTGGAAAGTGAAGATAAATCCAAAAATTCCATTGAATATGCTAGGTAAAATAATGTTATTGAAAAAATGAATGATGAGGAATTCAGAAGCAACAGTTCTATTAAATAAGATACTAAACATGAGATGCATTTGAAAGAATAACTGAATGAATGTCTAAGAAATATCAGAAAACATTGAAAGAAAAACAAAATGTTGGAATATTAATAATTATAAAACCAAGAATGTTTTACTGGTGAGATGTAAAATCTAGTTAGAGAGATTGATGATTTGAATATGTCTTTTTAATATGAAAATAATCATAGTGAGCATTTGGATGTGAAGATGAATGAAAAAGAAGAAGAGGTGGAGTTATTCCAACTAAAACACTTTTAAGTTGAAAAGAAAAGTCTAAGTTTCCAAAACTCTAACACTGAAGATGGTGAATGATATCATAATGAGAAATATAATAAGGATCAACAAGAGAAATCTTCAATTGGTGGGATAAAGAATTGAATTGTTTTTCAAAATTAGAAAGTGGGTAATATTATGTATGTGGCCAAGAACAAAAAGGTTGGGAATTAATAAGTCTGAAAGAACCCTGAGTCAAAAAATGTTATGAAACATTCAGAATCTAGAAATGTTTCCCAAACTTATGGTTCCGGTATTTCATAAAGTAAAACGAATAATCTGATTGATAAGAGAAATCATCGAAGATTGCAAAAGGAAAAGAAGAAGGTGGATGAGAAACACATTCAAATTTTTGGATAGTAACGATGCTTCAAAGAAAAATAATAAATTTATGGATATTACAGGTATTTTCATGGATTTGGGCATACAGATAATTTGTGTTGGTTTAACCAACAACACTACTATTATTCCATAGGTTATGGAAGTCATGGTTTTAGGGGGAGTCAATTCCTTCCAAATAAGAAGCCTGAGAAGGTTATGTTGAAGAAATATGAGAATAATGAAGTAAATATTTTAAATATGTTCCAAATATTGGAAACTATTTGTAAAAGGGGTTAGAAACCAAGACACCATATGAAGAGATGCCTTGTTTTGTTATCGGCAAAATAAAATATTCATAAAAATTATTAGAAGCTGGCTTTTTTTGATGTCATGATAGATAGATCTTCTAAATATCAAAAAATATTACTCAGTTGTTTGTCTAAAATAGATTGTCTTGGGTAGGAAATTAGAGGAATAAAAAAAAGTTAAATAAGAGAGGAAGAAACAATCTTCTGAAGATATGAAAACTATTGAAAAAAAGGTATGAAAAAATGGTAAAGATGAGAATGAAAGAAATAACAACAAAACATGTTAAACTATCCTTCCAAAGAAAAATATAGAAATAGACAATACAGAAAAAAAAATTTGATTGTAACAAGGATGTTCATAATGATAAATAAAAAATAATCATCCTCATTAAACGATTAGAAAGATAAAAATAATCTATATAAAACACGAGAAGGATGAACAGAATGAATAAATCACATCCATTGAAAAATCCATGAAGTAGAAGAAAGAAAGACGTTGAGAGGATTATTAGTCTGATTTTTGTTTCTAACAAATGATTAAGGCTCCTCCTTATTCCCAATATCGGTGTATACTTTTGCAATCATGTTGGGAATTTAAGGAATATAAATAAGGAAAATGGAATAATTGAGTCTCTTACTTTTCATTCGAAATAAAGTAATGAGGATGATATTTTTTTGAAAGTTATTTTTTATACATATGAAATTTTTGATGTGTTTATTGAGATCGGTGCAGGTTACATTTGTTTTAGTAAAATTCCTTCATGGATTTACCCTAGTAATGAGAATGTATAGAGATGTATGAAAAGTTGTTACATGTAATTTTTTTTAAAGTAAAACATTTATCATCTTGATTATACACTCTTTTTTCTACATCGAGGTCAGTCACGTAGACTTAGAGTTATTTAGTTAACATTTCTTTGTTTATAAAATCATATGATAACCCTGTTAAATAAATGCCCCATCCTCAAGAAATGGAGATCAGTTACAAATAAGGGGGAAATTTATGATTATGGCCCCCTTTAATTTGGCTATCAATAAGGGGGATAGATAAGATAAAGGGATAGATATAAAAGAAATAGGGGGATAAAGTATGGCAAAAATACAAAAAAATGTTTTTATTGAAGTGTTTGAAGTGGGTATTGGAAAAAAATACAAAGAGAGATATTTTTAGGCCCAATTTGTGTTTTGGTTTAATTTTTTATCAATTGATTGGTATGTGAAAGAAAGAAATCATGTCGATGAATGAGTATTCATAATGAAAGGGATTGAAAGAAGTGTTTGTTTTGTGGGCGATAGGTTTTTCATGGAAAGAAGAAATGTATTCTGATTTGATTCACTTTGTTTCTAGAAACATTAGTTTTATTGTTTTATGTGATATAAATAGGGATCACTATGAAAGTTTATTGTAATGAGAAGAATAAAATTTGAAAGTGAAAACATATTGTTCGAAGTATATGGTCTTCAGGTTCCCTGTGAATATAATGAGAAAGAGGAGTTTTTTCTAGAGAATTAGAGGCACTTTGACTATGATTGAATCAATTGTGATGATTCCATGAAAATTTGTATTTTATATAAATCATATGGTATATTGAGAACATGTGATGGAAGCTAGATACAAGGAAAGGGGAGAAAAAGAGCATTTGTCAATCAAAAAAATTATTATTCATATTATATTTCAAAATAATTAAAAAGGCATCATATTCACATTTTTTTCAAAACAATATAGAAAGAATATTATTCATATTTATCATATCCAAATGGATGAGAGAAAGTATTGGTACTAGTGGGTTTTCAAAAAAAATCAGAAAATAATCATATTCAGATTGGTTTTCAAAACAATCAAAAAAGAATCGTATTCAGATTTATCGTATCTGGATGGTAGATAGAAAGAAGTGGTACAAAATTTTTGAAAAAAATTTATAAAACAATTTTATTCATATGGAATATGTGGTGTTTATTGTCTTCTAAAAATAGTTCTATATGGATTGTATTGATTGTCTTTCAAAACAATTGGATTCCAGGTGAAAGTAAATAGGTTTTGCTGGTGGAAGGTGGTGCCGATGAAAAGTTGTGTTGATGGGAATGGTGATGCTGATGGAAGGTGGTTCCAATCAAATTGGTGTCATTGGAAGAAGTGATGCCTATAAATTATGAGACATTTATTTTTTTAAAAAACAATCTTATTCGGGTAAATGAAAAGAAAAGAGAAGGAGTCGATTGACAATGAATCACATTCAGATTTTATTGTATCATATCATGATAAATCATCATTATCAGATTTTTTTCTATCATATATGGGTATATATTCATTATAAGTTTTTTAATATTATCCAGGAAGATCATCCTTATCAAATTATATTGTATCATATCAGGGCAGATCAATGTTTTCAGATTATATCTCATCATAACCAGAACAATTGTGACCAGAATAATTGTGACCAGAATGTTCGTAACTAGATATTATCGTATTCAAGATGATTGTATCCATACTATTTTTATTCAGAAAATATCATTATTGGGTTGAGATGAAAAGTAATATTCAATAATGAATTGAAATTTACAACACATTCCTATTGAAATCAAGCGATGATAAAGATGATCTTCCATGAATTCAATGGCAAGAATGAATTCAGATACAGGAACATATTGGTGAATGAAGGTAGTTATAGGAGATGATTTATTTTCTTACAGGTGTAAAGATAAATTAAAAGATAAGAAAAATAAATGAATAATTTTCAAATGGTATGTCTTTCATTCAAAAGAGTGTTTTTCCTAATAATACATTTCTTCATACATTTGTTTTCAAATGGTGAATATGAAAACCCAACTTTTTATTACAACTTAAACATGAATTATTACATAAATATTTACTTGATACAACAAAGAATATTGAGAGGTTTAGTTTCTATGGGTCTTATGGTCATTATGTAAAAACGTAAATCATGAAATACAACATCTTTATTGAAAACATCCTTTACATGACCACTACATTCCCTCGTACTTTGCATTGCATGGGATAACCTAAGGACATGCATAAGAAAAGGGTGAGCTATAAAGCCCAGTAATGGAGTACACATGAAAAAACATGAGGAGTAAAATAAATTTTAGACAATAGACATATCAATATAGAATAGGAAAAACATGAACATAAAGTCCTGATAAAGCATGATAATCATAACATGGAAATGTGGCAACAACACTTAACATGGAACTAGCATGAGCCGAGGCTCATTGCACATGGAGCATGAGTAAATCATCATTGCACATAAATCACGATTAAACCCTCATTTCACTAGAATTAGTATGAGTTAACAATCATTTCACATGACTTATCATGATACTATACCTTACCCAATGCATTGTAGCGCTATAAGGGTGCACCCTTCTTAACCATTTCATTTCATGCATAAGTGTGCCACATGGATCATAAAACATGGATTCATAAAACATAATAATTTATTCAACTATAATGGAATGTGGAATTCATACATGAAACTTTATAATCAATAAGTAAATGTGCATAAAAGTGAACACCCTTGATGGAGAAATAGTCATGGTATTCGCTACACAATGGGATTGGCTTAGAAAATCGGTGCGATTTCGGCAGTGTAACGGCGGGACGTAAGAATTCATAAAAAGGTTGATGAGAGAGAAAGGGGTTCCTCATCATATTTACATTTAATGGAAATTAAGTAGATAATATAGATACTTTTCCCAACAATTTTAATGGAATTTATATTCATTATACAAATGTGTTGCTTGAATGTAAAAGAGGAGAGAGAAGTTTCTTTCTAAATTTTGGCATAGTAACAGGTGTACATGGGAAGCATTTAATGAGAGAGAAAGGGTCACCCATCATTCAAACATAAAGAGGGATGTATGAGGGAGGTGAGAAACCATACCCCAATATTCATAATTGAATTTAAAAGGGAAAAACAACTTAAAGAAAATTAGACAAAAATGAGAAAGGAAGAAAAAACCCTTACTTGGAAGTGTGCTTCAAAAGGCTAGAGAGAGGCTTGTGAGAGGCTTCTAAAGAGCTTGGTTCACCTTGGAAGGACTATAGAGAGATTTTATAATGCCTTTAGTGAGGAGGAAGTGGGAGATTTGGTGGGTTTATATAGGAAAGGTGAGAGATTTCTTTATTATTTAGGTTTGGGACCCCTTATATTAAATTAATCCAAAACACAAACCATATCATGGTTTTTTCCCATGGTTTTTGGATCAGGGAAGACGAAAAAAAATATTTTATAATTCCAAAGTCCAAACTTCATAAAATATTAGGGTTGCTTATGTGGAGGTGATCACACTCCCATGGAAATTAATTTAAAAAGACAAGGTGTTTAATAAGTCTTGAGGGGTCCATTAATGCTTTGAAAAGTAATCCAAAAAAACCCAAAATCAAATTATTTTAATGTTAAATCATATATTGGCCGAAAATAAAGATTATAGTATTTTATTACATCACTATTGGGTCATTATGATGTCATAAAACACATTAATATTTAAACGGTATTTAATTTTTACTCAAAAATTTGACTGTCTCAGAAAATTATGAAAAATTCACTGTTGGATAATTTCGACATCCTGATTCCAAAAATAACATTTATTTTATCTAAATAATTTCATAAATATGGTAATTTTCACTTTTAAAATAAAAACTGACATTTATCGAAAATTCATGGGTTTTGACAAAAATGGCATTCAAACCATAATTAAAATTATAATTGCATTCATAAAATTATATGATTATTTATATATAATAAAAATAATCTAATAATGATAATAATAATAATAATATTTTATTAAAATATTATTTAATTAAAAAATCCCTTAATTTAAAAAAATATATTTCTTAATTAAATAAAAACTATAAACACCATTTGTACTTTAAAAACTATTTTCAATGTATCAATAATGACAAAAAATTATATTCATTATTATATACAAAAAAAATGTACATGAACATAGTACTATCGATATAGTGACCCAGACTTTTCTTACATTACTATTACATCATTTCAAAGATAAAAAATATAATAGTATTACACATGGAGGATCCAGAGGTTTAGTGTCTTGGGAAAACTAGGACCATACATAACAAATACAACATCAAGCATAAACATTTATTTAATTTATTTTTCACTAGATTCTTAGTGGCACTTGTCCTATCCTTAGTACATGTAGCCACCTGAGGATATACATCAAAAGGGGTGAGCTAAAATCCCAGTAAGAGGATAGATAAGAATAATACATCATGGGGTGAGCATAATTATAACATAGGCAAAAGATCATGATCATGAGAGGTGCATAAGTAAAAGACTTGAAATATGGCAATGCATAAAAATGAAACATCATGTCTTAGTGGTTAACTACCACACATACTTGTGAACAAAGATAGAATCATGTTAACACATCATTTCACATTTTCTCATGAGATTCATCACTTTACCCAATGCATTGGAGCGCTATATAATTCCGGGCGCACCCGTCACATTTAAACATTCATATTGCGCTACATAATTCCGGGAGCACCCGTCAAATCATAAAATTATCATTATCATGATTTCCACATAGAACACATATCAAACATGTACATAAATAACCCATGGAAAGGAATGGGTTTCATCTCATAACAACACATTCATAAGATTTGGGTTCCCAAAATAAATAGGGAACAACAAACTTGATACAAGAACCATCAACCTTGAACGAGAGGTAAAATGTGAGATCTTGAAAGAAGAGTTCTTTTGGAAAATATTTTGATGGAAATATAAACCAGTGAAAAACATGAATATCCCAGAAAAGTAAAGGAAATGATGAACAAATGATCTTTGATGAGTAACCATATCAAAAATGGAGTGAAAGAGGGAGAACCCGAAGGAAGAAAATTGGGTTCGAGATTTCCCCTTACCTTGTACTCGAATGCCTCTTTCTCTTTAATGTCCTATATAGTGACATTGTATTCATTATTTAGAAATTCCAGAACCTTTTATACATTAATAGGGTTCATTCTGATTTCATTATTTCATATTATGTTTTTTTGGATGACTTATAGAGTTTAAAAACATTGATCGGGGATGTATGTTTTCATGGTTTTCTTGAACGGTCCACTTGTATTCTTAAATTGATGTTTGGGTAGATCATGGGTAATCATCCAGAACTGATATTACATGTAATTAATGATATTACAGAATCTTTAATGATTTTATAATGAGTTATATTAGATCCATGTGGATGAATCATTAGATAAGAATTAAATGAAGATTATTTGGGTTAATTTGAGCAGTTTTTGGATCACAACGAACTCATTTTAACTTTTCACATAGTAATATGGCCATAGGTTATTTACAGAACTTAAAATAGAACATAATACATATAAAATATTCTGGTTTAACAATAAAAATGGTTTCATGACCATATTTAATGTATAAATGGAAGAAGAGAACATGTCGTTTTTGAAGGTGATAAATTATCACCACATGAACAACGTTCTCTTTAATAAAATAAAAGGAAGAGGGAAAGGGTGTGGGGTGATATAATATACCATTAGAATCAGAAGATTAAGGTATATGTATAATAATGTAGTTAAAAAACAGTTTGGATGGAGATAGGTAGGGAGAGATCAAAAAAGGAACTTGAACTTGAAAGGAAATTAAAGGAGAAGAGGGAGAGAAATTACTTTAGAATCCTCCTTTTAGGAACCTCGTTAAGGGCCTATTATTGGTCTTTTGATGAGACCATCAGATTTTGGACGTGGGGGATGAGCTAGAGAAGGTGTTTGGGCAGAGTATAGAGAAGGATTGGAGCTTGAGAGGTGTGAGGAAAAGAGGGAGTGAAGGGTGGCTTTTATAGTGGAGGGGAGAGGGGTTTCTTTAATATAAAATTGATTAGTTTATTAATTTCACCAAAGAGAAGGAATAGTGAGTCTTGGATGACCAATAATAGTAATTTTATAATGTAATCCCGAACCAAGTGGGCTTACATCAACAGAACATCATCGATGACTCAATTAATACATTATTTAGCTTTTATTGTAAATTATCGGATTCCACTATTCATCAAAAATTCAAGTATCTCAGAAAAATATCAAAAATTTTCCCCAACCATTTTTTGATGTTTAGAATCCAAAAATGAAGTCCATTTTTCAAAAATAATTTCCTAAATATTATTAATTTGATATTTAATTAAAATCATAATTTACTTTAAAAAAAAGTTTTTAAAATTAAAACTGATTTTGCAGTTCATTAAAAAATTAGGTAGGGTCTTAAAAAATTATCTAAAAGCTGGTAGACATTTATTCAATACATTATGAATACATTCTAGGGGAATAAATATTCTTTTAAAATAAATAATTAATTATAATTTATTATTTATGACTTATAAAATACTAAAAACATTTACTAATGTCAAATTATCACTTTCTATGATGTCTAAATTTTATTTTATTATTCATAGGTAATGTTACTCTTATTTACTATTCATAAGGGTCATATTACTATTCATAAGGTTAGGTTGCTATTCACCAAAAATTATTTTTGTTTCATTAGACTCCACAAACCATCTTGAAGACAACCGTGTATGTCGAATTTTTAAAATTCCAACCATAGTGGTGACATAATTATGTTTAAAGATCACTTATCACTTAGTAGTTCATTAATTTGTGTTTTTAAGACATAGATATAATAAGGTAATTTTCTATTGAAATACTTTGGGTCGTTACATTCTTCCCCCCTTAAGAAATTTCACCCCCGAAATTTTACTTTACACAAACAAGTGAGGGTACTTCTCTTTCATTGCCTCTTCTAGTTCCCAAGTTGCTTCCTCAATCTTTTGGTTCCTCCACAACACTTTGACAAGGCGGGTTGTCTTGTTGCGTATAACCTTATCACTTCGATCCAAAATTATTACCGGCTTCTCCTCATAGGAGAGATCATCCTCCAGCTATACCACCTCTCAGTTTAGTACATGTGAGGGGTCTGGTATGTACTTTATCAGTAGTGATACATGAAACACATCATGAACTTGAGCCATATTCGGTGGAAGTTCCAGACGATAGGTCAAGACTCCTATACGATCAAGGATCTCAAAGCGGCCAATGTACCTTGGTCTTAGCTTCCCTTTCTTCCCAAATCTCATGACTCTCTTCCATGGAGATATTCGAAGGAAGACTTTATCTCCAACGTCGAACTCCAAGTCCCTTCGACGATTGTCAGCATAGCTCTTTTGCGACTTTGAGTGTCATTGATGTGTTTCTGGATGACTTGAACCATCTCGGTCATCTCCTACACTTGATCGGGTCCATGTAGCTTTCTTTCTCTAACTTCATCCCAACAGGTTGGAGTTCTACATCGCTTCCCATAAAGAGCTTCATACGGAGCCATATGAATACTCGAGTGGAAGCTATTATTGTATGAGAACTCAACCAAGGGAAGGTGCTGATCCCAACCACCTTTGAATTCAAGAGAGCAGGCTCTTAGCATATCTTCAAGCGTCTAAATAGACCTTTCAGACTGGACATCAGTTTGGGGGTGATAGGCTGTGCTGAAATTTAATTCAGTACTCAAAGCATGTTGAAGGCTCCTCCAGAATTTAAATGTGAACCTTGGATCACGGTCAAAGACAATCAAGAGTGGAACACCATGCAGTCTCACCACTTCCTTCACATATATCCTTGCAAGATGTTCAAGTGAGAGGTCTTCCCGAATAGCGATAAAATGGGCAGTCTTGGTGAGTCGATCAACCACAACCCATATCGCATTATTTCCTCTTGACGTTTTCGAGAGACCCATGACAAAGTCCATAGTAACATTTTCCCATTTCCACATGGGTATAGGTAATGGATGTATCATTCCTTTGGACTTTTACCGCTCAACTTTAACTTGCTGACATACCAAGAACCTTGATATATATTCCGCAATCTCCTTCTTTATGTTATCCCACCAGAAGTGTTCTCGGAGATCACAATACATCTTGGTACTTCCAGGATGAATAGAGAAAGCTTAGCTATGTGCATTATCCAATAGCTCCTTCTTTATTCCGGGTGATGATGGAACACAAAGCCGCGTGCCAAACCGAATCACAACATCATCGTCGATATGGAACTCTTGCAGCTTCCCTTCCTTTACTGCATTCACCCTCTTTTGCATCTCCACATCATCCCTTTGTTCTTCCTTAATCTTCTGTTGGATGGATGGTTTTGCGATCATTTGGGCAAGGTAGGATGTATCCCCTACCCTTACGATTCTCAAATCCATCCTTTGCATATCCAAGAAGATAGGGTCTTTCTCAATCCTCAACGTGGATCGAGTAGCAGGTTCTTTCCTTCTTAGAGAATCAGCTACCTTGTTCGCCTTCCCAGGATGATAGTGAATAGAGCAATCATAATCCTTGATTAGATATAACCATCTCCTTTGATTTATTTTGATCTCCTTTTGTGTGAATATATACTTTAGGCTCTTGTGGTTGGTGTATATGACACACTTTTCTCCATAAAGGTAGTGCCGCCAGATTTTAAAGGAAAAAATCATGGATTCCAACTCTAGATCATGCGTCGGGTAGTTCTGCTCATGGATCTTCAACTGTCGTGAGGCGTAGGCTATCACATTATCATTTTTCATGAGTACACAACCCAAGCCTTTATTTGAAGCATCGCTGTATATCACAAAACTTTCCCCACTTTTTGGTAGTGTGAGTACAGGTGCAGTGATTAGCCTTCTCTTTAGCTCCTTGAAGCTTCCCTCACATTCTTCCATCCATACATACTTTACCCCTTTCCTTGTTATGTAAGTTAGTGGGATCGATAATCGTGAGAAGTTTCTCACAAAATTTCGATAGTACCCAGCTAATCCAAGAAAACTACGGATTTCTATGACACTAGAGGGCCTGGGCCATTCCTTAATCACCTTTGTCTTTGAAGGGTCCACAGAAATTCACTCTCTTGTGATCAAATGTCCCAGGAACGTGACATGATTCATTCAAAAGTCACACTTTCTGAACTTGGCGTACAACTTCTCCTTTCTCAATGATGCCAACACAAGTCTTAGATGTTCTTCATGTTCCTCCTTGCTCTTGGAGTAGATGAGAATATCATCGATAAACACTACCAAAAATTTGTCGAGGTAATGTCTAAAGACTATATTCATCAAATCCATGAAGAGTACCGGGGCATTAGTAAGTCCGAAGGTCATCACCAAAAACTCATAGTGCCCATACCTTGTACGGAAGGAAATCTTCTGAATATCTTCCTTCTTCACCTTTACTTGATGATATCTAGAATGAAGATCCACCTTTGATAAGTATTGAGATCCTCTTAACTGGTCGAACAAGTCTTCAATCCTTGGGAGAGGATACTTGTTCTTTATGGTGATCTTGTTGAGTTCCCGATAATCGATACACAGCCGCATGGTACCATCCTTCTTATTTAGAAAGAGCACTGGCACACCCCAAGGTGATGCACTAGGGCGTATGAACCCTTTGTCCAGATGCTCTTGTAGATGCTTCTTTAACTCCTCCAGTTCGATATGAGCCATCCTATAGGTGCACTTCGAGATAGGAGTAGCTCCGGGTATAAGTTCATTTGAGAACTCTACCTCACGATCCGGGGGAATTCCGGGTAACTCTTTGGGAAATACATCACTATATTCCCTCATGATGGGAATTTCCTCAAGGTTGGCACTTTCCTTCGACTCAACCATTTGGGCGAGGTATGCTTCTTCATAAGGAATCATCACCCACACCATTGAAGGATTTTTCAAAGGATATTCATGATATTCCTTGAATTTGTAGAGGAGCATGGGATGGTTCAGAATATGAAGAAATATTTCCTTTTCCCGACAGTTGATATGTGCCCCATATAATGAGAGCCAATCCATTCCCATTATAGCGTCGAATTCCACCAAGGGAAGTATTATGAGATTTTCTGGAAGAATCTTCCCACATACGTCAACAAGAGAAGAGTCAGACACTTGGGTTTCACTGATTGCACCACTTAGTGTTTTTATTGATATCTCTACTTCAAGGTTTCGAGGCTTCGATTCTATAGTTCTAGCAAACTTGCAAGATATAAAGGAATGCGTAGAACCAGAATCAAATAAGACTTTTTCCATTCTTGAGTGAATAGGAAGTGTACCTTGTATGACTTAATTATCATGTTCCACATCCTTAGTATTGATGGCATAAGCCTTCCCTTGTTTATTTGGCTTTGGTGGTTGCTGGCACTGATTACCCTCAAGAGCACGAGGTTTAGTGCATTGGTTTGAATAGTTCCCTAGCTCCCTATAGTTGTAGCATTGAACCATGAGTGGTTCTCTCCTTTCATCGGCTAAATTATCCTTCCTTTTCATGTCTTTTCGACACTCATGAGCTTGGTTTCCTTCCTTCCCACACTTAAAGCATTTCACCGTACCTTTGAGGTAGTTCCCATGGTGCAACTTCCCACATTTTTGGCATGTGGGTTGTTTTGTTTTCTTCCCATCTTTATCACTAGATCCACCAGATTTAAACTCCATCTTTCTTTTCTTATCACCATAGCCATGGGACTATTCTCCAAACTCCATCTCCACTTTGGTAGCACACCGAACAACTTCTTCATAACTCCCACAGTCTCGAATTGCAAGAGACTTTCAAAGATGTGGTTTTAATCCACTAAAGAATCTATCAATTTTTCTATCATTGTTGATAACAAAACCCGAAGCATACCTTGCGAGAATTGTGAAATTTGCTTCATAGGTTGTGACAAATTCTCCTTCTTTTTTCTTGAGCTCTATGAATTCTCTCTCAATCTTCGTGTGAAGAGTTCCTGGGAAGTACTTATTAAGAAACATTATCTTAAAGTCTTCCCATTCCATCTCTTAAATTTCATCCCTTGCCTTGGTGTTATTAATCAAAGCCCACCATTGATCAGCTTCTCCATCTAGATGATAAACCGCTAGAGTCACCTTCTCCATCTCGGAACAGTGAAGAACAGAAAAGATCTTCTCCATGGAGTTGACCCACTGTTCCGCAACTAGTGGATCGAAAGATCCACAAAATGTCGGTGGTCGTTGCCACATAAAACATTCGATAGCTAGTTGCTCCCTCTTTGGTGAAGGAGGATGTTCCCCATTATTATGGTTATTATTCATAACCCAAGATAATTGGGTAAGCATCGCCATGAAGTTTTGAACTCCACCTCCAAAATCATTGGCGATGTCGTTCGGGAAATCATTGCATTGGCCTTCGCAAGAGTTGTTGGCCTGATTTCTCCTGGTTCCCACCATTTTCTAAAATAAAAAAGGTTAGAAAAAAACATAAGTAAACAATTCATGAATAAATTATCCATTTAAACAAGTATACCAAAAACATAACATATGGGACCCCTAGGTAAATATCCGTGTGTTCATATCTGTACTTAGTCTCATGCTAGAGGTTTTCTTTAGGGTTCACTAATCCTAATTCCCAAATTAAAAAATCCTTTCCTTTGATACCAACCAAAGGGACCCGACCTTTTCTTACATTACTATTACATCATTTCAAAGATAAAAAACATAATAGTATTACACATGGAGGATCCAGAGGCTTAGTGTCTTGGGAAAACTAGGACTATACATAACAAATACAACATCAAGCATAAACATTTATTTAATTTCTTCTTCACTAGATTCTTAGTGGCACCTGTCCTCTCCTTAGTACATGTAGCCACCTGAGGATATACATCAAAAGGGGATATCTAAAATCCCATTAAGATGATAGATAAGAATAATACATCATGGGGTGAGCATAATAATAACATAGACAAAAAATCATGATCATGAGAGGAGTATAAGTAAAAGACTTGAAATGTGGCAATGTATAAAAATGAAACATCATGTCCTAGTGGTTAACTACCACACATACTTTTGAACAAAGGTAGAATCATGTTCACACATCATTTCACATTTACTCATGAGTTTCATCACTTTACCCAATACATTGGAGCGCTATATAATTCCGTGCGCACCCGTCACATTTAAACTTTCATATTGCGCTATATAATTTCGGGCGCACCCGTCACATCATAACATTATCATTATCATGATTTCCACATAGAACCCATATCAAACATGTACATAAATAACCCATGTAAAGGAATGGGTTTCATCTCATAACAACACATTCATAATCTTTGGGTTCCCATAATAATGAGGGAACAACAAACATGATACAAAAACCATCAACCTTGAATGAGAGGTAAAATGTGAGATCTTGAATGAAGAGTTCTTTTGGAAAACATATTTATGGACATATAATCCAGTGACAAACATTATATCCACGAAAATTAAAGGAAATGATGAAAAAATGATCTTGGAGTAGTAACCATATAAAAATGGGGGGAAAGAGGGAGAACCCGAAGGAAGAAAATTGGGTTCGAGATTTCCCCTTACCTTCTACTCGAATGCCTCCTTCTCTATAATGTCCTGTATAATGAAATTATATTCATTAATTAGAAATTCCAGAACATTTTATACATTAATAGGGTTCATTCTGGTTTCATTTTTTCATATTATGTTCCTTTGGATGACTTATAGAGTTTAAAAACATTGATCGGGGATGTATGTTTTCATGGTTTTCTTGAACGGTCCTCTTGTATTCTTAAATTGATGTTTGGGTAGATCATTGGTAAACATACAGAACTGATATTACATTTAATTAATGATATTACAGAATCATGAATGATTTTATAATGAGTTATATTAGATCCATGTGGACGAATCATTAGATAAGAATTAAATGAAGATTATTTGGGTTAATTTGAGCGGTTTTTGGATCACAACGAACTCATTTTAAATTTTCACTTAGTAATATGTCCATAGGTTATTTACAGAACTTAAAATAGAACATAATAAATATAAAATATTCTGTTTCAACCATAAAAATGGATTCATGACCAGATTTATGGTAGAAATGGAAGAAGAGAACATGTCGTTTTTGAAGGTGATAAATTATCACCACATGAACAACGTTCTCTTTAATAAAATAAAAGGAAGAGGGAAAGGTTGTGGGGTGATATAATATACCATTAGAATCATAAGATTATATTATATGTATAATACGGGAGCTACAAAATAGTTTGGATGAAGATAGGTATGGAGAGATCAAAAAAGGAACTTTAACTTGAAAGGAAATTAAAGGAGAAGAGGGAGAGAAATTACCTTTAGAATCCTCCTCTTAAGAACCTCCTTAAGGGCCTATGCTTGGTATTTTGATGAGACGAACAGATTTTGGACGTAGGGGATGAGCTAGGGAAGGTGTTTGGGTAGAGTTTAGTGAAGGCTTGGAGCTTGAGAGGTGTGAGGAAAAGAGGGAGTGAAGGGTGGCTTTTATAGTGGAGGGGAGAGGGGTTTCCTTAATATAAAATTGATTAGTTTATTAATTTCACCAAAGACAAGGAATAGTGAGTCTTGGATGACCAATAATAGTAATTTTATAATGTAATCCTGAACAAAGTGGGCTTACATCAGTAGAACATCATCGATGACGCAATTAATACATTATTTAGCTTTTATTGTGAATTATCGGATTCCACTATTCATAAAAAATTCAAGTATCTCAGAAAAATTTCAAAACTTTACCCCAACCATTTTTCGACGTGTAGAATCCAGAAATGAAGTCCATTTTTCATAAATAATTTTCTAAATATTATTAATTTGATATTTAATTAAAATCATAATTTACTTAAAAAACAGTTTTTAAAATTAAAACTGATTTTGCAGTTCTTTCAAAAATTATGTAGGGTCTTATAAAATTATCTAAAAACTATTAGACATTGATTCAATAATTTATGAATACATTCCAGGGGAATAAATATTCTTTTAAATTAATTAATTAATTATAATTAATTATTTATGACTTATAAAATACCAAAAACATTTACTAAGGTCAAATTATCACTTTCTATGATGTCTAAATTTTATTTTATTATTCATAGGTAATGTTACTCTTATTTACTATTCATAAGGGTCATATTACTATTCATAAGGGTAGGTTACTATTCATACGGGTAGGTTACTATTCACCAAAAAATATTTTTGTTTCATTAGACTCCAAAATCCATCTTGAACCAACCATGTATGTCGGATTTTTAAAATTCCAACCATAGGGGTGACAAAATTATGTTTAAAGATCACTTATCACTTAGTAGTTCATTATTTTGTGTTTTTAAGACATAGATATAAAAAAGGAATTTTATATTGAAATACTTCGGGTCGTTACAATCGATTAGTTACATAGCCCCTTAAAATAGCTGCATAATACCTAAGGTTAAGGTGTACGATGGTGACAGACTCTTGCAGTGGCTCGGATAACATCTCTCAACTGGTAATTTCTATCAACTTCCACTTTTCCCGTAGATTCTCCTGTTTGAGCATGACATGATTAAGCTCAACATCAGCTTAGTCAAGAGCAAAGCCCAAGGATGCCAACTCTTTTCTGAACTCCGACAAATGGGCTTCGTATGGAGCAATTCTACTGGATGAGGCCATCACTTCTTTGGTCTGAGTAAATATGGATTTTTTAAGGCCCTATATTTATACTAATCATGTGGTCACTGTTCACCGACTATATTAGCAACAGTCACAATTCTTATCATAAAACCAATGATGTTGGCATTTTATAAATACATTTTATATAAAGATACATTTAATAAGATCAAGAGGGATTTCCATTAATGAAACATTGGGTCATTACAATATTCCCCCCTTAAGAAATCTCACCCTCGAAATTTTCCTTTTACCACTCTAAAATAGATGTGGTTAACCCAGCTTCATCACTTCCTCCGATTCCCAAGTCACTTCTTCAAACTTGTGGTTTATCCACAACACCTTGATGAGGGGCATTGTCTTATTTCGTATAACTTTTTCTCTATAATCTAAGATCTTCACTAGTTTCTTCGAATTAGAAAGATCATCTTCCAATTGTACCACCTCAGAAGAGATTACATGTGAAGGGTTAGGTATGTACTTCCTTAAGAGGGATACATGAATGAGATCATGTACTTTTTCCATAGTAGGTGGAAGTGATAGTTGATAGGCCACATCCCCGACATGATCAAGAATCTCTAAGGGGCCAATGTACCATGGACATAACATCCCTTTCATTACAGACCTCATAACCTTCTTCCACGGAGATATTCATAGAAAAACCATGTATCCAACTTTAAACTCAAGGTCTCTTCGACGATTATCTGCATAACTCTTCTGTCGACTCTAGGCTACCTTGATATGCTGTTGAATGGTATTAACCTTCTCCACCATTTCCTCGACCATTTCTGGTCCAAGAAGCTTACATTCACCAACCCCATCCCAACATACCAGTGTTCTAGACCTTTTCCCATACAGGGCTTCACATGGTGGCATTTGGATTCTCGAGTGGAAACTATTAATATAAGAGAACTCAACCATAGGAAGATGTTGATCATATCCTCCTTTAGAGTCCATTGAGAACGCTCTCAACATATCCTCAATTGTTTGGATAGTCCGCTCGGATTGGCCATCGGTTTGAGGATGAGAGGTCGTACTGAAGTTCAGTTCAGTATTCAACTTAGAGGTGAATCTCGGATCTCAGTTAGACACAATAGATATTGGTACTCCATGCATCCTTACCAATTCCTTGATATATATCTATGCCAGTTGATCCAATGAGAAATCCTCCCGAATACCAATGAAGTGTGCAGTCTTTGTAAGACTATCCACAACAACCCAGATTGCATTGTTTCCTTTGGATTTCCTCGGAAGTCTGGCGACAAAAATCCATGGTGATGTTTTGTCATGACCCATCCTTGGGGCCCATGCTGTGACTACCCCAAGCCCGCCTTCTATAGGCCATGGGTTGGCGACTAGCACCGAAGGCGTAAATCCCGATAACTGGGAAGCCATTGCCTTTATAAAAGTAACAGAACACCCTAGAGTCCAAGAGGAAGTAAAACACCGAGTAAAGAAAGGAAGTGCTGAAAAGTAAATGGACCAGAATACAAACCCAATCAAATGTACAACTACAACTAAAAGAAATTACAACAAAGACAACAGCTGGAAGAATGGAAGAAGCTCCTGGGTTGTCCTCCTCAAATCCTACCTGAAGGGTAGGTATAGATAGCATTGCTCCTGGATCGTCCACCACAGATCCTACCTGAAGGGTAGGTACAGATAGCCTCTACAACGCTCTCGCCCGTCAGCCTTTTCCAAGCGTCGCCTCGTCATGAAGTCCACCACCGGACATTGTCTCGTCGTGAGGTCCACATCCGAGTACCGTCCAGTCCTCGAACACTTGGCCTCTGTCTTCGTTTTACATCGTCTGAAACCAATAAAACAAGGTTAGGGTATAGCCCATGAAGGGGTGAGTATAACGATACTCAGTAGGGACCCCGAGTCCCTCATGGTCTCAAAAAATCCAATAAGTATAACCACAAATAAGATCTCAACAGATAACCTCTATTTAGGTACATTCACATACATATATCCAAGTTATCAAGTAACCCATCTCAATCATGAGGAAACCAAAGGATTATGGGCTCAGCTAAACCATGATTTTGTTCATGACGTCGAAACCACGACTACTGGAGAACTCCTCCCCCGTCGAGTATAGAGGTCCTTCCGCTGCAACCAAGCATGCTGAACTCCTCCTCTGTCGAGTATAGAGGGCCTGCCGCTACAACCAAGCACACCGAAATCCTCCTCTGTCGAGTGCAGAGGGCATGCCGCTACAACCAAGCGCACCAAACTTTTCCTCTGTCGAGTACAGAGGGCATGCCGCTACAACCAACCACGCCGGACACCTTGGACTGATGTAGTACTCCACCTATCGAGTACTATGGACTTTCTACTACAACCAAGTGCTTCCAACCATGGTTCTGTCCCTACAACCAAGCGCTCTCCCTCAAAGGTTCCAGAGGTACTCCTTCTGTTGAGTACCGCGGGTCTATCGCTACAACCAAGCGCTCCTCCACCTTGGGTCTACTGCTATAACCAAGTGCTCCCCCTCATAGGTTCCAGATGTACTCCTTCTGTTGAGTACCGCGGGTCTGACGCTACAACCAAGCGCTCCTCTGCCGTGGGTTTTCTGCTACAACAAAGCGCTCCCCCTCATAGCCTCTAGAGGTACTCCTTCTGTTGAGTACCGCGGGTCTGCCGCTACTACCAATCGCTCCTACACTGTGGGTCTGCCACTACAACCATACGCTCCCCACTGGGCTATCCGAAACACACCGAGTCGATAGATATGCAGTAGTCAAGTCTCAGCAAGCTACTAGGTCTTTACACTCTGCTAGCTCGTCAGCAGGAGGGTCCTCTCCCCGAGCTACTGGTCGATACTCCATGTATCACAAGGTTCCATGACGAAGTATCTCAAAGTACCGCCTCATCATAGAGGTCTCAACACAGCAGACGGTGCGTCAATCGGACGCCTGGTCTTTGAGTTATTAGCCTTTTTGTCCCAGGGGCCCAGTTGTTTTTGTGTGCAAACCAACCTGGCCATATCTCGACAGTACCCCGAACTCTCATAGGGTATGCTAATAGGGACCGTTTCCCGATTTTATTACCAGCGTTGCTGACGGTTCGTCAAACGGACGTCTGGTCTGAACGTTATCAGGCTTTCCGTTCCAGGGGCTCGGTTGGATTTTAGCTATGATCCAACCCGTCCATCATCCAAATGCATCCAAAACTCAGGAAAAGCATGCCCAAAGTTCTGTCTCATCATGAGGAATCCAACAATATTGACGGCACGTCCATCGGACATTCGGAGGTCAAGATATAAGCGTTTCTACTCCGAGGGCCTGGTTGGTTTCGTATCTGAACCAACCCAGTCAAACTCAAAGTTCTCTAAAATGTTGATTGTTATATCCCGCAATGACCATCTCGATCCAAGGATCGCTACGCATCTGACGATGCGTCTATCAGAGGTCTGTAGCCAATGTTATAGGCAACAGAACGAAAAAGTCCGGTATTATGGGGATCGGGCCAGGTCCGACCCGGCCCGATACCCCCCCTAGGTCGTCCTGACCCGAGTTCGGTTCCGGCCCGCTTGGGTGGGGCCCGTCCCAGGCACGACCCTGCCTGGTGGTCCGGTTGGGCGGCTCGGCCGTTTCGGCCGGACGGATGGTGGTGCGGGGTGGCACGGTGCCCCCAGCCAGCTCAAAACCGCGGCCCCCATGGGGGCCGCTCCTTGTCAAAGGATGCGGCCAAGTGCCGCGTCCCACCTCCTTTGGTCCTATGCAGTCACGGGACCAGTGTCCTACAGCCGCTGCTTTATCCGTGACGGCCCATCCCAGTGGCGCACCAGGCACCGCCGTGCCGGTGAGGTGCGCCGACGGAATGCTCCGTGGACCACCGGACGAGCTCCAGTGGTCGGATTTGGCTATCGTCTTCACCAACGGGCCTCCCGGGACCGGTCCTTCACTACGAGGACCTCACAAAGCTTATGCGCCCTGCTTCATCATCGCCCACCGATCCGCACATCAAGAATGAAGAGTCGGTGGGTTCGGACTTGTTCGTTGGTCCTCACCCACCGCGTTAGCGGTTTAAAAAGGATTCTGACAAATTTTAAAACATATGATGAGGGTATAATCACATAGATTAAATTGAACAAAAACCCTTACCTCTTCGAATTCGTTGAGCGAGGGTTCGTCGCGGAAAATTACATTGCGGAATAAGGCGTCGTGGAAGGGGGATCGTCTCGTTGCGGAGAAGGAACTTCACGGAAGAAGCGTCGTGGAAGAAGCATTGTGGAAGAAGCATCGTTGGTGTTGCGGTACACTGCGTCGCGTAGTTGATCTCTAAGGATTCGGCATTCTTTATCAGAGATCGGTTCATTTTTCATGTTCTTCGCGTTCTTCGCATTCTTCGTGTTCTTTGTCGAAGAAGAAGGATTTTTTTCCAAATCCTCTCCATGCAACAAGACTAACTAAATAAAATATGTGGTGTCTTATTTTATTTACACTCAAACCAACGCTTGAAATTCAAAAAGAAAAGAAACGGTCAGTTAATTGAGGAGTTTAAAACCGCCTAATTAATGATGCGTTTAATATCCATATTAAACTCAAGAGTTGACTTTATTAAAAAGGGGGTGCGGGTGTGTTACATAAGAAGAAAAGAAACGGTGGGGCTCGTGTGGGCCCCACCTCACAAATATCCTACCTAGTCCGTAGGATATTGTGGGTCCCACATCATCCACTTAACATAGGTTAGGCTACTTAAAATAATGTAAATTGGTCGCACCATTTTATTTTATTCATTTACTTAACCCGAAAATTTAAAAACCACACCCGAGCAACCGCAACTCCGGAATAGGTGTTTCTAAGCAATTACCGACGCTGCGAATCCATCAGTGCCCTCAGAATTTGATTCCGAGCACCAGTTCAAAAGTTAGAAAAACCCACTCATTCATTCACTAAACTTACCCGAGCTAAACTTTGGAAAATGATTTTGGGCACACTGGGCCTCGGAATCAGGTTCCTTCAAAAACTGCGTTCTTGTAAAATTCCAATGAAAAATTAAGAACAAAAATTTACCTTGATTTTTTATGGGTCTTTACATTACTCCCACCTTAGGGAATTACGTCCTCGTAAACCTGTAAAACAAACTAGGGTTACAAAAGCGGTACTGAGCATGCATCTGAGTCTTCCGCTCCCATGTGCTCACCTGGAAGTTCTCGTACTGCCAGTGAATGCGCACCCGAGGAATCAACCCGTTCTCATAGGACCCGCTCATGTCGTTCATCGATCCCCAATGGAACCTCTGTGATGGTCACCCCATTGCCCAAGTCCAGCTCCTCATGGTCAATGAAAAGCATAGGGTCGAGCTCGTATCTCTTCAGTTGAGATACCTGGAAGTTGTCGTGCACCTAGTGCAACTAAGGTGGGTGGGTCAAGCGGTAAACCACATCACCTACCCTGCTGAGGACCTAGAAAGGTCCGTTGAACCTTGGAGATAACTTGTCGCCTCGGCCACATCTCCGTTACTCATGTCGAGGTGAGACTCGTAGGGAAACGTGGTCACCATCGTCGAACCATAGTGGTCTCCGCCCCCTGTCAGCACAAGACTTTTTCCGGCTCTGAGCTGTCCTCATCCGCTCTTGGAGGACTTGGACCCTTCTAGTCCTACAAGAGAAGCTGAGATTTCTTCTTTGTCGATAAGATAAATCTGGTCTCATCCCAGGGATGAACCACGTTCTTCGCCTAATACAGTCAATCCCATCATAGACGATACTAATCCATACCAAGGATGGCGTTGTAAGGCCTTGACACTACTACCAAGAGATCCAACCATTACTCTCGCCTCCAAGGGTTGAGTCACACTGTCGGCATCAGTGTGTGGTCTCTGGGTCTCCTCCAGTAGGTATCTCAATGTGAGGGTCAATTCAACGTTTTTTTTAAACCGGAACCTCTTAGTAACAACATAAAGAGGGGACCGAAGGGTAAACACCACAAGAAAGGTGTCTTTAATTACTACAGCTCAAAGTACAAAGACACAAAGAATCTACAAACAAACATCAACAGAGGTAAAAGAAACATGAACAAAAGTATCCAGGTCTGGAGCTAGTCCCACTCCTGTCCATCTAATCTCGGAACTCCATTATCATAGGCCTTAGCTGCATGAAGCTGAGCTCTCCCACATCCACTTGTTCTCTGCGGTCGGGGTGGACCTCCTGGTTGTGGTGGCGGCAACACCTCAAAGCGTTGTCCACCTCCAGTTGTATTGCCAACTCCCCTGCCATGGTCTCCTGCTCCATGTGGTCTGCCTCGATCGAACCTCTGCCTCTGCCCGGGAGGTCTTTCGTTCATCTTTTGGTCATCTGTATGGAGGGTCGGACAATCACAAGCCATCTGACCAACCCCGCTACAGGAGTAACACTGTCCGCGCATGGTAAGTCGTTCTCCACCCCGGGTGCCTCGCACAAACGATCATGTGTCATGCGGTCGACCACCTATAGGTCTAGTCCTCTTGGACCTCTTTGTCATCTATCCACTGCCTGCTACCGAAGAATTTACCGCATGCCGGCTAGTGGTGGGTCTTACTGCTGGAGACTGCTCAGCAAGGAAACTCTCCACTAAGAGGGCTCGCTCCAACACCCCTGACTGTGTCGAAAAGCTGTGAGAAACAACTGAAGCTCTGATCTCTCACCTGAGCCCCTGCATGAAGGTTCAGGCCTTGATGAAAGGGTCCTATACCATGTCCATAAAATAGTGCGAGATATCGGTAAACCTCGCCGCGTACTGGGATACTATCATGCTGCCCTGCCGCAGCAGTAGCAGCTCCTGGATGCGCACCGTTCAAAGGGTGGCTGGGACGAAATCTAAGGGAAAAATGCTCTCAAAGTCCGTCCAAAGGAGAGATGCCTCATCGTGAACCTGGAGCATCAAGATCCACCATCTGGCTGCTACCGTGTGCAGGAGGCTCGCTGCAAGGAGCACCATAAGGTCAGCTGGAGTCCCTACCAAACAAAAAACTCGTACAACTGCCTCCAGCCAATCCTCGGTTGCCTAAGGGTCCGTCTCCCCACAGAACCTAGGTAGTCGCTGACGCTGAAACTCATGCAGTGCACTAAGGTGACGTGCACCATCAGCGGCTGGGGCTGGTATCATCGGTGGATCGGCGGGTAGAGGTACATCAGGTGCCTCTGCTGTCAAAGGGCCCGGTACGGAGGCCTCATCGCTCGGTGGGCTGTCGTCCCGCACAACGCTCGAAACCCTAGATGGATGCCATTGTGGGGCCATCCTGAAAGAGACAGGTGCGCCACAATCAGAACAGAATACCTGGTCAGCTTACACAAAGTAATCACAGAGAAAACATGAAACACACATGCAATCAATGTTTTCATGCATTAAGATGGAAATCAGAAGTCAGGGTCCTGGTTTACGAATACGTCGGCCGCCGTACTAACACTGGACTCCCTGGACTGATAACCACACTCAATACTCTCAACACTATTGCTTCACAAAGAAAAAGATCAGAGTCATGAGTTCTACGGTAGAACCGAACTCCTCTGATACCAATTTTTCACGACCTGTCCTCGAGTCCCGTGTCGTGACTACCCCAAGCCCGCTTTCCATAATCTATGGGTTGGAAACTAGCACCTAAGACGTAAATCCCGATAATTGGGAAGTCATTGCCTTTATAAAAGTAACAGTACAACACATAGTCCAAGCGGAAGTAAAACACCAAGTACAAAAAGGAAGTGCTGAAAAGTTAATGGTCCAGAATACAAACCCAATCGGAAGTACTACAACTGAAAGAAAGTACAACAAAGACAACAGCTGGAAGAAAGGAAACAGCTCCTGGGTCATCCTCCTTGGATCCTACCTAAAGGGTAGGTACAAATAGTGCAGCTCCTGGATCGTCCACCACAGATCCTACCTGAAGGGTATGTACAGATAGCCTCTACAATGCTCTCGCCCGTCAACCTCCTCTGAGCATCGCCTCGTCATGAAGTCCACCACCGGACATTGTCTCATCGTGAGGTCCACCTCCGGGTACCATCCAGTCCTCGAACACTCGGCCTCTTTCTGCATTGTCCGTCGTCTGTAGCCAACACAACAAGGTACGGGCATAGCCCATGCAGGGGTGAGTATACCGATACTCAGTAGGGGCCCCGAGACCCTCAAGGTCTCACTAAATTAAACAAGGATAACCACAAATAAGATCTCAAAAGATAACCTCTACTTAGTTACATTCTCATACATATATCCAAGTTATCATGTAACCCATCTCAATCATGAGGAAACACAAGGATTATCGACTCAGCTCAAATAGGATTTTATTCATGACGTCGAAACCACGGCTGCTAGAGAACTCCTCCTCTGTCTAGTACAGAGGGGCTTCCGCTGCAACCAAGCGCACCTAACTCCACCTCTATCGAATACAGAGGGGCTGCCGCTCCATCCAAGCATGTCGAACTCCTCCTATGTCGAGTATAGAGGGCATGCAGCTCCAACCAAGAGCACAGAACTCCTCCTCTATCGAGTACAGAGGGCATGTCACTACAACCAAGCGCGCCAGACTCCTTGGACTACTGTCGTACTCCACCTTTCGAGTATTGTGAGCCTGCTTCTACAACCAAGCGCTTCCCACCATGGGTCTGCCGCTACAACCAAGAGGTCCCCCTCATAGGTTCCAAAGGAACTCCTTCTGTTGAGTACCACGAGTCTGCCACTACAACCAAGTGCTCCTCTGCCGTGGGTCTGCTGCTACAACCAAGCGCTCCCCCTCATAGGTTCCAGAGGTACTCTTTCTGTTGAGTACCGCGGGTCTGCCGCTATAACCAAGCGCTCCTCCACCGAGGGTCTGCCGCTACAACCAAGCGCTCCCCCTCATAACCTCTAGAGGTACTCCTTCTATTGAGTACCGCGGGTCTGCCGCTACTACCAAGCGCTCATCTGCCGTGGGTCTACTGCTACAACCAAGTGCTCCCCATTGGGCTATCTGAAACACACCGAGTCGATAGATCAGCAGTCGTCAAGTCTCAGCCAGCTACTAGGTCTCTGCACTCTGCTAGCTCGTCACCGGGTGGGTCTGCTCCATGAGCTACTGGTCAATACTCCAAGTATCACAAGGTTCCATGAAGAAGTATCTCAAAGTACTTCCTCATCATAGGGGTCTCAACACAACAGACGGCGCGTCAATCGGACGCCCGGTCTATGAGTTATTAGCCTTTTCGTCCCAGGGGCCCGGTTTCATTCGTCTGCGAACCAACTCGGCCGTATCTCGACAGTACCCCGAACTCTCATAGGGTATTCTCATAGGGACCGATTCTCGATTTGATCACCAACGCCACTGACGGTTCGTCAAACGGACGTCTGGTCTGAATGTTATCAGCCTTTCCGTTCTAGGGGCCCGGTTGGATTTCGGGTACCATCCAACCCGTCCATTATCCAACTGCATCCAAAACTCATGAGAAGAATTACAAAAGTTCTATCTCATAAAGAGGAATCCAAAAAACTTGACGACACATCAATCGGACGTCCGGAGCTTGGGATATAAGCGTTTCCGATCTGAGGGCCTGGTTGGTTTCATATCCGAACAAACCCAGTTGTACCCAAAGTTCTCTGAATACTTAAGTGTTATATTCTGAAACGACCGTCTCAATCCAAGGATCGCTATCCATCTGACGGTGTGTCGATCGGAGGTCCATAGCCCATGTTACGGGAAACCAACCGAAAACGTCTGGTATTCGGGGGTTCGGGCCCGGTCCGACCCGGCCCGGTCCCCCCCCCCCCCCGGGTCGACCCGACCCGGGTCCGGGTCTGGCCCGGCTGGCGCGGCCTGGCGGTCCTGTAGGGCAGCTCGGCCGTTTCGGCCGAGAGGATGGGGGTGCGGGGTGGCACGCTGCCCCCCGCCAGCTCGAAACCGTGGCCCCCATGGGGGCCACTCCTTGTCAACAGACATGGCCGAGCACCGCGTCCCACCTCCTTTGGTCCTGCGCAGTCATGGGATCAGCGGCCCATCCTGGCGGCGAGCCGGCAGAATGCTCCACGGACCACCGGAACTCGTTCGGTGGTCGGATTTTCCTGTCATCTTCGCCAACGGCCCTCCCAAGACCGTTCCATCACTACAAGGACCTCACAAAGCCTGTGCGGCCTGCTTCATCGTCGCCCGCTGATCCGCACATCAAGAACGAAGAGTAGGTGGGTTCAGACTTGTTTGTTGTACTGCACCCACCGCGTTAGCAGTTTAAAAAGGCTTCCAACAAATTTTTAAACATATGACGAGGGTATAATCACATAGATTAAATTGAACAAAAACCCCTACCTCATCGAATTCATTGAGCGAGGGTTCATTACGGAAAAGAACATCGCAGAAGGGGCATCGTCGCGTTGTAGAGAAGGAATGTCACAGAAGAAGCATCACGGAAGAAGCTTCGTGGATGAAGCATCGCGGAAGAAGCGTCGTTGGCATCGCAGTACACAACATCATGTAGTCGATCTCCAAGGATTTGGTGTTCTTTGTCGGAGATCGGTGCGTTCTTCGTGTTCTTCGTCGAAGAAGAAGGCTCTTCTTCAAATCCTCTCCACGCAACAAGACTAACTAAATAAAATAAGTGGTGTCTTATTTTATTTACACACAATCCAACGCTTGAAATTCAAAAAGAAAAGAAATGATCAATTAATTGAAGAGTTTAAATCCGCCCAATTAATGAGGCGTTTAATATCCATATTAAACGCAAGAGTTGACTTCATTAAAAAGGGGGGTGCGGGTGTGTTAATTAAGAAGAAAAGAAACGGTGGGGCTCGTGTGGGCCCCACCTCACAAATATCCTACCTAGTGGGTATGATATTGTGGGTCCCACATCATCCACTTTACATAGGTGAAGCGACTTAAAATAAAATAAATTAGTCGCACCATTTTATTTTACTCATTTACTTAACCTGAAAATTTAAAAACCACACCCGAGAAAATGCAACTCCAGAAAAGGTGTTTCTAAGCAATTACTGCCGCTGCGAATCCATCGGTGCCCTCGAAATTTGATTTTGAGAACCGGTTCAAATGTTAGAAAAAACCCGCTCGTTCGTTCACTGAATGCACCCATGTTAAATTTGGAAAATGATTTCGGGCACACCGGGCCTCAGAATCAGGTGCCGTCAGAAACGACGTTCTTGTAAAATTCCAAAGAAAAATTAAGAAAAAAAATCCCTTGAATTTTTACGGGTCTTTACATGTTTTCACATTTTAATTCTGGTATGGGAAATGTTTGCATCATCCCCTTAGAATTCTACCTCTTTTCCATCACTTGCTGACACATCAGGCACTTGGATGTATATTCTGCAATTTCCTTCTTCATATTATCCCACCAAAAGTTTTCTTAGAGATCTCGATACATCTTTGTGCTTCCTGGGTGAATAGAGAAGTTTGAACTATGTGCATCATCCAAAAGTTCCTTCTTCAGCTCTGGACATGATGGAACACATATTCTTTTCCCAAACTGCACAATTCCATCATCATTAACATTAAACTCCATGGATTTCCCTTTTTCAATAGCTTATAATTTTTCTTGAATTCCCACATCTTCCTTTTGAGCATCCTTTAACCTTTCCAAAGGAGATGGTTGACAATAATTTGTGAAAGGATTGATGATGTTCCCTTCTCTATGATTCCCATGTCCATCTTCATAAAGTCTAAGAAAATTGGATCCTTCTCAATTCTCATCATTGATAGAATCGTTGGATCTATTCTACTTAGGGAATCTGCCACCTTGTTCGCTTTCCTAGGGTGGTAATGTATTGAACAGTAATAATCCTTAATGAGCTATATCCATCTTCTCTGGAAAATATTAAGATCTTTCTGTGTGAATATATATTTAAGACTCTTGTGGTCAGTATATATCTCACATATGCCTCGAATCATAGGATATAACATTATCATTCTGCATCAGCACACATCCTAAGCCCTTCTTCGAAGCATCACCAAATACCACAAAAAGTTCCCCACTTTTGCGTAAAGTGATCACGACCGTAGTGATAAGCCTCATTTTCAACTCCTTGAATCTTTATTCGCATTCATCACTCCATGAAAACATTGCTCACTTTCAAGTTAGCTTGGTAAGATGGTTGGACAATCGTGAGAAATTTCTCACAAATCTTCGATAATATCTAGCTAACCCCATGAAGCTACGGATATTCGTTACCGATGTTGGCCTCTTCCATCCCTCAATTGCATCTATTTTGGAGGGATCCATAGATATACCATTACTTGTGATGGTATGGACCAAGAATGATACCTCCTTCAACTAGAACTCACACTTGTTGTACTTTACATAGAGCTTCTCCTTGCCTAAGGTCTCCAGTACAGTTATTAAATGCTCCTCTTGATCCTCCTTGGTTTTGGAGTATATTAGAATATCATTTATAAAAACTACCACAAATTTTTCTAGGTAATCTCTAAAGACTCAATTCATTATGTTCATGAATATTTCTGGAGCATTAGTGAGTCTGAAAGGCATTACTATGAATTCATAGTTCCCGTATCTTGTGTGAAAAGCAGTCTTGGGGATATCTTACTTCTTCACCCTTACATGAAAATATCCCGACCGCATGTCCAACTTGGAGAAGTATTGTACTCCACACAGCTGATCGAACAAGTCATCAATTCTTGGGAGAGGATTCTTGTTCTTTATCATGATTTTTTTTAGTTCACGATAATCGATGCAAATCCGCATTGGCCCATCCTTCTTCTTGACGAAGAGGACCGGTGCACCCCATGGTGAAGCACTTGGGCATATAAACCCTTTATCCAAATTCTCCTGTAGTTGTTTCTTCATCTCTTCAATCTCTACAACAACCATTCTATATGGAGTCTTGGATATTGGTAAATCCCCATGTATAAGTTCAATTGAGAATTCAACATCTCTTCTAGGAGGAAGACCAGGCAGTTCCTCGGGAAACACATTTGCGAATTACCTCACAATAGGCATTTCTTCAAGGATGGTTTCTTCCATGGAATCAATCATATGAGCTAGATATGCATGATCATAAGGCAGTAATATCCATTCTTGAGATGATGGAGCTAAAGGAGATTCATCTTCCTCCTTACACTTGTAAAGAATCGGGGGTTGATTCTCCATATGGAGTGTGATTTCCCTCTCCCGACAATTTATGTTGTGTCTATATTAGGAAATCCAATACATGTAAAGAATTGCATCAAATTTTACCAGAGGGAGTATGACGAGGTTCACTGGGAAATTCAATCAACAGATTATAACATGGGAGGACTTATATTCGTGGGATGCAATGATTTCCCCATTTTCCATACTCACTAACATCTTCACTTCCATGATTTGTGGTGGTGTTGGGATTGTTCTACTAAAATTTTGAGATATAAAAGAATGTGTAGAACCTGAATCAAAAATTACATTCACTATTATTGAATGAATAACTAGCTTACCTATCACCATATCGTTTTCAGGGTTCACTTTGGCAGATGTGATGGAAAAATCTCTTCCTTGCTGCCTTGGAGGTCGTTGGTTGTCTCTGAAAACCCTTGGATTAGGGCACTGATTTTCAACATGACCCGGTTCTTTGCATTTTTAGCATTGAACAACGCGTTGAGGTTCGAACGGAGCATTACTCTCCTCTGTCGCAGTCGCGGGTCTTTCTTTCCGATAGTTAACAACTAGGTTCCCTTCCCTTCCACACCTAAAGCATTTCCTCATCCCCTTAAGGAAATATCCAGGGTGCTTCTTTCCGCACTTTTGGAAAGTGGGGTTCTGGATCTTTTTAGCACTGTTGGATTTATCCATCGGACCACCAGCATTGAAGTACACCTTACACTTCTTATCCCCATGATACCCTTGTGATTCTTCGATCTCCATTTTGAATTTCAGGGCACATCAAACAATTTCCTCATAGCTGTCGAAGTCACGGATCACCAATGCTTTCCACAGGCTAGGCTTCAGCCCACCAAAGAAGCGGTAAACTTTGTATTCTGATGTAACGACAAATCCGAAAGTGTATCATGAAATCCTTGTGAAGTATTCCTCGTATTCTCCAACAGATTCTCTATCTTTTTTCTTGAGGGAAAGGAAGTCCCTTTCCATCTTAATCTAGAGGGTGCGCGTAAAATATTTATCAAAAAACATCTTCCAAAAATACTTCCATTCCAACGCCTCGATCTCCTCCTCAGGCTTAGTATAGTTGATCAACATCCACCATTGATCAGCCTCCCCCTCCATACGATAAGACGCCAGGAGAACCTTCTATTGTTCAAACAATTTAAGGATGGAGAAGATATTTTCAATGGAGTTGATCCATTGTTCAGCGATTGTGGGATCAGATGATCCACTATAATTAGGAGGAATTTGTCTCATGAAGCTCTCGATAGCGACTTGTTATTTCTTGGGGGGGGGGTTGAACATTACACTTGACCCATGTTTCTATTCAAAACTTTTTTTAGTTGAGAGAGAAGCGTGACAAAGTTTTTGATTCCAACTCTGGTTGGATTGGGCATCTCATTAGTACAGTCATCACACTGATCATCACAACAGTTGTTAGCCCAAGTCCTCTTATTACCAACCATTGGCTAGAATAAAAGGAAAGTTAGGGGTAACACATAAAGGGTAATCCAAGGACAGAAGTTGATGAATTATAAATAAACATTCATTTCCTTAACTCATGAGTCTATAGGATTCAATCTAGGATTTTCATGATCTACTTTCTAACATATATTCTTAGGGGAATTTTTTAATTCCCTTAATAAGGGTTTATACTAAGCTTGTGAAATTACGAAAGCATATCCCCTGGGAGTGTCGTAACCAAGAGTGCAGCAAGGGCCATTGTCGTGCCCCAGTTCCCGTTTGAGTCTAGCTCAAAGCGGTGTTTTCAAGTTTTTCCCCTAAGATACATTTGTGCCAGAGCCGCCTCTACCTGCTCATATCCAGACAAGGATGTATTCTCTTGAAAACCCACTTACTAAATACTCAAAAAAACATAGGGATGTTTTTATTGTACTTATTCTTCTATCTAAGGCTTTACTAGGGTTTTCTAATCATAATCCCAAAAATAACCAAACCTATCCTCTAATACCAACTTTGATAACCCTACTTTTTATTACAACTTAAACATGACTTATTAAATAAAACTTCACTTGATACAAGAAAGAAGATTGAGAGTTTTAGTGTCTTTAGGGATTATATCATTCCATAAAAACATAAATCATGAAATACAACATCTTTATTGAATTATTCCTTTACATGACCACTACATTCCCTTGTACTTAGCATTTCATGGGATAACCTGAGGACATGCATAAGAAAAGGGTGAGATATAAAGCCCAGTAAGGGAGTACACATGGAATAACATGAGGAGTAAAATACATATTAGACAATAGGCATATCAATAGATCATAAGAAAAAAATGAACATAAAGGCATGATAAAGCATGATAATCATAACATGGAAATGTGGAAACAACACTTAACATGGAACTGGCATGAGCCAAGGCTCATTGCACATGGAGCATGAGTAAATCCTCATTGCACATAAACCATGAGTAAACACTCATAGAACTTTAATTATCATGAGTCAACACTCATTTCACATGACGTATCATGATGCTATACCTTACCCAATGCATTAGAGCGCTATAAGGGTGCACCCTTCTTTAATATTTCATTTCATGCATTAGTGTGCCACAAGAATCATAAAACATTGATTCATAAAACTTAATCATTTAGTCCACGCTAAAAAATGTGGAATTCATACAGGAAACTTTATAATAAATAAATAAATGTGCATAAAAGTGAACACCCTTGATGGAGAAATGGGCATGGTATTCTCTACACAATGGCATTGTCTTAGAAAATCGATGTGATTTCAACAGCGTAACGGCGGGATGTAAGAATTAATAAAAAAGGTTGATGAAAGAGAAAGGGGTTACTCATCATATTTAAATGTAATGGAAATTAATGAGGTAATATATATACATGTCCCAGAAATGTTAATGGAATTTAGATTCATGATTCAAAAGTATTTCTTGAATGTAAAAGAGGAGAGAGAAGTTCCTTTCTGAATTTTGGCATAGTAACGGGTGTACATGGGAGGCATTTAATGAGACATAAAGGGTATCCCATCATTAAAACATAAAGAGGGAATTATGAGGGTGTTTGAAACCATACCTCAATATTCATAATTGAAATTAAAAGGGAAAAACAACTTAAAGAAAATTGGACAAAAATGAGAAAGGAAGAAAAAACCCTTACTTGGAAGTGTGCTTCCAAAGGCTAGAGAGAGGCTTGTGAGAGGATTCTTGGGAGATTGGGGAACCTTGGGAGGATTCTAGAGAGAGTAGGGAAGAGGTTGGACAAACAAAAAAGGCTTTGAGTGAGAAGGAAGTGGGAGCTTGGGTGGGTTTATATAGGAAAGGTAAGGGAATTCTTTATTATTGAGGTTTGGGACCCCTTGTATTAAATTAATCCAAACTACAAACCATCCCATGGTTTTTAACCATGGTTTTTGGCATAGGTAAGAGGAAAACAATATTTTTTAAGGCCAAATTACGAACTTCTTAAAATATTATGGTTTCTTATCTGGAGGTGAGTCACACTCCCATTGAAATTAATTTAAAAAGACAAGGTGTTTAATAATTCTTGAGTGGTCCATTAATGCTTTAAAAAGTAATCCAAACAAACCCAAAATCACATTATTTTAATGGTAAAACATATATTGTCCGAACATAAAGATTATAGTATTTTATTACATCACTATTGGGTCATTATGATGTCATAAAACAGATTATATTTTTAAATGGTATTTAATTTTTACTCAAAAATTTGTCTATCTCAGAAAATTATGAAAAACTCACTGTTGGATAATTTCGACATCCTGAATCCAAAAATAACATTTATTTTATCTAAATAATTTTCTAAATATGTGAATTTTCACTTTTAAAATAAAAGCTGACATTTATCGAAAATTCCCTAGTTTTGACAAAAGTGGCTTTCAAACCTTAATAAAAATTATAATTGCATTCATAAAATTTTATGATCATTTATATATAATAAAATTATTCTAATAATAATAATAATAATATTTTATTAAAATATTATTTAATTCAAAAATCCATTAATTTAATAAAATATATTCCTTAATTAAATAATAACTAAAAACACCATTTGTACATTAAAAACTATTTACAATGTATCAATAATGACGAGAAATTATATTCATTATTATATACAAAACAATAATGTACATTAACATAGTACTATCGATTAGTTACATAGCCCCTTAAAAAAACCGCATAAGACCTAAGGGTATGGTGTGCGATGGTGACAGACTCTTGGGGTGGCTCAGATAACATCGCTCGAGTGGTAATTTCTATCAACTTCCACTTTTCCCATTGACAGTCTCGTTCGAGCTTGACATGATGAAGCTCAGCTTGGGCTTGGTCAAAAGCGAAGCCCAAGGATGCCACCTCTTTTCCGAGCTCTGACAAATGGGCTTCAGATGGAGCAATTATACTGGATGAGTCCATTGCTTCTTTGGTTTGATAAAACTTGGATCTGTTAAGGCCATATATTTATACTAATCTTGTGATCACTGTTCAACGACTATATTAGAAATGGTCACAATTCATATCATAAAACCAATGAAGATGACATTTTATAAAAACATTTTATATAAAGAGACATTTAATAAGATCAAGAGGGATTTCCATTAATGAAACTTTGGGTCGTTACAGTACATAACATTTTTTATGAAATCAGCATGAGATAATGAAACTTTGATGATCAGACCCATGTATTTCACATCAATTTTTTTTCATATTTACAATCGAAATGGAAGTCTGAAGAAGAATAGGTTTGTATTTTGGATGTTTAGAGAAGAACCGAGAAGCATTGATGAAGTCATAATTTCTCTGATATTTCAATAGAAATTAAAAATTTAGTGAATTTAAGTGAGTAGGAATGTGTTTAAGGATTATTTCCTAAACTTTTTTTTCACCTATAAATGGAATGAAGCATATTTTACTTGTGTGATGATGAAGTACTATTCATTTTATTAGATAGAATATTTGAGTTTTCAGAGAGAGATAGTGGTGCCATTTTGTTTTATATTGAAGACAATTCAACAAGGAATAAGTGAAAGAAAATAGGCAAGATTGCAATGATTCAATTTCGAAAATAATTTTATTCAGGATTTATCATATTTGGTAAATCATCATATTCAACTTGTCAATTGTATTCAGCTGATTTTGTTATTGGGATGAATTAATTAGCTTTGGGATTTCCATACTGGGAATCTCCATATTGGGTTTCTCATACTTAGGATATGGTTTATTCTAAACTGAAGTAGTAACAATTCATTTTTATAATATTCTATGAGGAAAATTAGACTTGAAAATTTGTATTGAAATAATTGTACTCATAGAATCGGATTTGGAAAATCAGACTTGGCATTTAGGTTTATTTTTTTATCAAAGTACATTGAGGTTCTTTCCTTTCTTCTAGGTAAGGAATTTAAGAATTTTATTTTAATTGAATACATTTGTTTAATTGGAATGAAGTATAGGTAACATGACTTATTATAAAACAATTATATTACCATATTGTGCTTAGAGGGTACTCACTCACTAGGGGGATTGTTTCATTGTGCTACCCGATTGTAAGGGTATATACTACTCATTGTAATACAAGGATTGTTTTCATAGTGGATTGTAATGTATTGGATCATTTCCAAACCATATGAAGGATGTAACTATTCTTATTAAATATTGAACCATGTAAATCATGGTATTCCATTTGATGTATGTTGATTTTTTTCTTAGTAAGGATTTGAAATCATTAATAGGAGGTAAAGGTAGTAGAAATTGAAAAGAAACATAAAATAAAATAGTATCACTAATTCACCCCTCACCTTCTCAGTGATAAAATACTCTTACTATGTAATTTGATCTAATATTTTAGAATCCATTATTGAATCACACTATATTTTAAATAAGAATAAAAATTTATTCTTTGAAAACCATTAATAGTTGGTTTCTCATAAATGGAGGGTTCTATGTAGCATCTCTCACTACCCTCTCTTCAGAGGCATATCTTTACTGCTAGATTGGTTGGGGAGACCAGTTTTCTACTTCTCTGGAATCATGTACCCCACCCCACCTTCTATTTTTACAAAATCCTTATCATAACCCTATTTATTATCTCTAACATTGGAATCTTGATGAATCCAAATTATTCGTACTCTCTATAATTAATTTTATTTCGATATGATTTAAATTTTCATTATTCATATTCATGGATATCACTATCCCCTATACTATTTCGTATATTTCAAATCATGATGGAACCCATACATGGTTGTTCATGATGGTTATAATGGAATATTAAGATGGAAGAGAGGTTCATGTAGTTTAACCATTATAGTTTATAAAAATTTATTTTTTTATGCGTGCAGAACTCCTTCTAAAATATTATCAATTTCTCATCATATCTTACCAATTTATCTAAGTTTACATCATAACCTTGGATTGGTGGTGAGATCAACCTATTTAGGTTATCCCTAATTTGGGAATTCAAGTCATTCCATTGAATTTCTTGATGGGTGTTTTGGATCCCCAATGGCTGGAAACAAGTTTCATTAAATCTAAATATACCAACTATTATTTATGGTTCCTAGATAAATTGAATTAAACATGAAATAAAATTATACCATTAAATCTGTCATGATGTGTCCATTAAATGGAACACCATTTTGAACATAATCTACAGATAAAAATAGGTATAAAAAACTGATTACTACTGAATTTAACATCCCAAAAATTAAAATAAATTAAAAATTAGAATGATACAAGTATACATCGTTAATCCACTTACCCAATATAAAATTATCATAAACACCAAAAAGAAAAGAAAATATCTAAATACAAACACATCATTCCCAAAGGACACATTCCAAACCAAACACTCTAAAAGAATCCCTAAATAGGAGGTCCATAATACAAGGATTTCTAATAACCTCAACCTAACCCTGAAAAAGAAACAAATTATTCTACAAACATTTAGTAATAAATGTATGGTGTTAGAATAAAGGCCTAGTCGGATTTCATCAAAGAGTCCTTGATTTTATTTTTTCCAAAATTCTATAGAACACTAGTTTTAAATATAGTATTTTAAAATAGGATTTGAAAAATTTAATAAAACAGTCACAAAGAACCTCTTCCCAACAATTTTTGAAAACAATCTTTTTTTGAAACAAAAAAATTACACATTTAATATAAAACAAATTTTTATATACATAGTCACCAAAAACTATTTCTTAACCACCTTTTCAAAACTAATATGAGAAAATAAAATCCTAACATGTCTAAAATATGATAAATATAAATAAATTTAATAAATAATGAAAGAAGTGGGTAACTAGATTAATAGGGTCAAATTAGTTATAAACTATTTTAGGTGGTAGTAAACAACATCTAAATAAATAATACATTAAAATCAACCTTGAGTATATATAAATTAGTAGCACACATCATCTGAAGAAATAATAAAACTAATAAAGACAAATCATAAAATATTTTAGTGAATAAGTAGAAAGATTAATGTCTATATAATCATGAAAAACTCTTAAAAATATAGTGTGATAATTCTAGATGTAATTAAGTGGAATGATTTTTTGATATATCGATGCTCAACAAGTATGTAACCAATTTTCTTATAATCAACTAGAATCTCAAGTGGATCTCATCTAGTCTTTACTAGTCCTAGTCTAGGGGATATAATTCCATCACATTGTGATAAGAATATAAATCATCACTTAATATCTTAATAAATTTCCTAGTATCCCAATGGTATTTTCAATAAAGGGTGAGTAAGGATTTGTTTCATATCAGGAATTAACGAGTAATAAAAAAGGGAAATTAATCCCATTACATACATATACCCACCATCATACACCCATATCACTAATTAACCAAATACAATTCGTATAAATAACAACAATAATAACATTCATAACAAAAATCATTTCCAATAGAGGTTTTTGAGGCTTTAGTAAAGGGTATAGTTTAGTCTAGGGAACTCTATTTATATATAAAGGTCCAACTAGGTATTTAATTTTGAAACCAATAATATATCAACAAAAAATCCTTTTCATATCCTTTTATAAATATTAATCATTTTGAAATACCTTTCACATGTTCTAAACACACATTTAGATCATACTTTGGAAATTACACATTTAAATTTCAATTGAACCCAAGGGGAAACTCCATATACTCTAATAAACCATTATTGAAATAAAGAATCACATTAATAAAAAAAATATAAAAACATAATAAGTATTTAAAAATATAAAATCATAATAATAAATTTAATACTTACACTATTTTATATTTAAAATTAATTCATACATGATATACCCTTTAAATACATGCACACTCCACAAATGAAACTATCCTTTTAAGATACCCAACCCCTTTGAGGATGTCTCTTATGTACTTAGATAATTATATGAGATACAAAATTTTAATGTAAAAGAGTTTAAAATAAGTCATGTATCCCATGTATTTTAAATAAAATGAAAAATATGAAAGAATCTATAATTTAAAGGAATATATGATTCACATTTTTTGAATACAAATATTAGAATTCAAAAGAAGGAATCTATATAGCCTAAGATATTCTGTGATGGTTTGGGTGATATGTGAAGTAAAATAAATAGTGAATATAGTATGATTTGGTGTGTCATATATTTTTCAATAAAAATCATGTTCTATGTCAACATCAAACAAATATTAATAATTTCTTATGTGTTTTTATCTCATGGAAGAATTTCATGATGTAATAAAATTAATAGAAGTTTCTGAAGGTGTTCAATGCTGCAAAGAATGTAATTGTGCCATATAAGTGAATTGAATGAGATATCCTACACCAAATATTAGTTCTTTACAATTACATGCTGTAAACTAGTTATAATACACAATAATAGTGGTGTCCATGTCATGTAGGAGAAGAAAATGGCGGTGTAATTTCAAATTTTCAAAAAAACCTGTCACCATAGTATAAGATTACATAATTTAGAGAAGTCTCAATTAATGTTCTACATCCAATATAAGGATGACGATGTAATTGATGAGGATGGGTTGGTTTTATTTGATCTAGAGAATATATGACCACCATTCCATGGTCTGTTTTACCATGTTTTCATTAAGAGAAAATATAGAGTACTACACCACAATAAATACACCTATCCAAAGAGGTGATCATGACGGTTTTCAGTGGAACTGTAGATTTCATCACATCAAAGCCATAAAATCTATTCTTGGATAAAATTTTTTATAGATTTTTATTGATAACTAAAAGAAAAAAATAATCATTGATGTAATTCCATAGACAAAACTTTAAAAGTCATTTTACTGGGAAAATCAAATAATTTCAAGAAAAAATGTTAACTTGGATTCATATTTGAAATTTTGTAGTTATATATACATATTTTAAAAAATTATTCCAAACTAAAGAGAATTATTATGATGGATATGATCATAGTGTTATGATTCAAGAAGTGGAGTTGAATTTAAAATCCATATTAGAAACAATGAATTACAAAATGTTGGTAAGGCTGTTCATATTTGGTATGTGTACATTATTGAATATGAAGGTATATTTGAAAGAGAAAAAATGCAAAATGAAAAAATGGGAAAGAATAAAGGGCTGTGAAAATTGGTATAACTTGAATTTGTCTCACCTAAGTGTCTTTATCTTAAATAATATATGGAGGACCATATTTCATAAAAATGAAGGATATATTTTAAAGTCTTTCTTCTAGTTTATATCATGTTCTTTATCCTTGTAACTGTGTTGAAAGTACTATCATAGTTGGGAGAATTTCTCAATTATGATTATAATGAAAAAAACTTCTCATTGTACATATATGTTGAATATAGTGGTTTTTAAGGTGTTAATGGAATTTGGATCATTCCAAGGACTATAATTCTAATTTTGAGAAGATAATTAGTAAATATTATTTTCCCATCATATTTCCATGTGTGTTGGATTGTGATCAGAATTCACTCTAATCTGTGATAAGGGTTGTTCCAACAAGGATACACAAAAACAAATCAGATAACTAATTCACCACATCCTCTTAAAAGATATTTAATAACCAAGGAGGTACCCTTTCATGGAGACCACTATAGGTTCCCCTCATTGGAGATTTTCTATTTGATGTTTGAGAAGGCATTTTTCCTTATTTTATGTTTTTATAATTGAATTTATGGTTAATGTCATGGGAAATAAAAAATTAAATGAATAGATATAGGATTCCAACACTTTATAGTATAATTTATCTCATACAGAATGAAATTATGATTTTATACTTGAAATATATCCATTATGATTTTTTGGAAGTCACAATGTAAGGGTTTGTTCCCCGAGATAATAGTAGATTGAGGGAATTTAGAGAATAAGGGTTATATAATGAATTTTATTCTATAATACATTATATAAAGTAATTTTTTGAATTTTAAATAACCAATTATAAATACATAAATTAATTATTAATTTTAGATTTTATATAAATGAATGAACAAAGTGATGAAAGAAAAATTATAGTTTTAGTGACATTATTATTAAGATCTCTATAAGCACGATGATAAAAATATTAATAGATTATTCAAAAGGGTTAATACAGTGGTGATACTGTTCATAAGATATGGTGATATGATTGATGATGTAGATATTTTGAAAAATATTTTAGAAATATTAAAAGATATGGATTCTAAAGTCACTACTTTGGAAGGAAAAGAGCCAAGGAAAATTTCTCTAGATGATTTTCATAGTGTTATAATGTCTTATTAAATTTGGAATGAAATTTTTATCAATAATATGAAGGCGAAAAAATAAATATCTTTTTGATAAAAAAATAATGAAAACTATAAGACGAAAGCTACCGATGATAAAGAATAATGTTGTTCTGACTCTGATTCTGATATTTATTAGATGTTTTTAGGATTATGTCCATATTATCTAGAATATTGAGAAGATTAAAGGGGTGGTTTCATGTTAATCATACATTCAAAATATTTATTTGTGCAGATATTATAATTTTTTCAATATTTTTTCATATTTTATATTAATATATAGTCAGTGAGGATGAAGAATAATAATTAAGAAGATTCTATTAGAAGATATCATCAAAATTTAAAATATTGGCGTTTCTAAAAAAGCGAATATAATTTCTAAAAAATTTGGAAGAGAAATTTATTATATATGTGTAAATGAAGTGATATAAGTGATGTATAATAGGAGTTAGAAATGTTAAGTTATTTTGAAAAATATATTCCCATTGTTAATATGAATAATGAAGAATTAACTATTAAAGTTTTTAGTGATGTAGAGGAAAATAAAGAAACATGGATGATATTATTGATGAACAGATAAATAAAGGAGTTTCTATAAAATATCTCCATGTTATAAAAAAAGATAAAAATATATCGAATATAGATAAATCGTCTTGATGTGATGATTTGTTTCAATTATATAGAAATCAATGCTGCATAAAGATGTTGTATGATTTAATAAACTATTTATTGAATAGAAGAATTAAAAAATTCATATAGAAGAAATAATGAAAGATAAAGAGAAGGATTTTTGATTCGTAGAAAAAAAAATGATAGGTATAGATAAAAACATCAAAAATTTAGATTTAATTTATTTAACTCAATTCATTAATTTGAGTAAATCACAACTAAATATAAAGATCATGAAAATTAGAAATATTTTTTCAAAAATGAATATAATAAATAAATTATAGAACATGTGATGTGTTTCATAATAATCATCAAATCAAGAAGTCCATGTTTGTAGAAAAATCATGGAATTTTTATGATTCTATAATTTTTTCTGAATTAACCATAATATATAATCCTCTAAATTAGGAATAGAATAATTGAAAAAAATAATTTTGATATAATTGAGTATGTGTAATGAGTTATCCATTTTTCTCAAAATGGGTCTAAGATTAATGGTTGAAATGATGGTTAAATACATGTTCATATTTCTAGACAGGATGATGTTTTAGATTAAAATGTTCATTTATGGTTATTAATATAGTTGTGGTGGCATTGGAAACATTGTATGTATTTTTTTGGTTTTATTTATATTACAATAAAGAGTAGATATGGTTTAAAAGATAATAATTTATGGGAATTTAACTCATAGAAATAAGAACAATTCGTATAATACTGGAGAAATATTGATTAAAAATTAAGTATAGATTTCAACCATTGGAAGATGTTTGTGATAGATGTGGGAAATGTTTTTACTTGTAAAATGATGTCTTGTTATGATACAATCACAAATGTTCCAAAAAGATAATTATTATAAATATTATAAAAAAGATAATGAAAAATATAAATATTTTTATTTTTTTTCCAGAAAATAATCCATAGGAAAATCATTCTAGATTTTTTACAATATCTATTACTCAAAAATAATATGATATATGAATCTACTCAAGATGTTGGAAAATGTAAAAAATACTCGATGAGATTTATAAATGACGGGTCACTCAAAATTAAATGGTTTGGATTAATATTTATCTGTAAACATCAATTGAATCCTTAGAGCATGTTGTATGATGAGGGAATGAAATAAAATATTTTCAGTGTGTCTCATTTATGTGATAAAGTCAATAAAGTGATTTCACAAAAAATATAGGTTTTATAACATCTCATTATATTTTGTTTTTTGGGAATAAATTTAATCACTTCAATATTTTTTGTTATACACAACACCTAGTTTAGATTTTGTTACCCAAAAGACGTATTTTATCTTTATTACATGAAACATTTAGTGTGTCTTTTATTATAGGTAACACAGATTATAAACGAAACATAACAGACTATATAAATATTATTATTTATTATAATAGTTATAAAATTGCCTTTTTAATGAAGGTTATGAATGTGATAAACTAAATTACAATAATAGGTTTCAAACACACATATATAATTAATTATTTTGGTGACTAATTAGTTAAAAATTAAAATAAATCTTTTTGAAAGTAGAGGAAATATTTTTTTAGAAAACTATTTTTAGGGCCATAAATGTTTTTTTCATCAATAAATTTATCAAATTACATCAAGTGAATGAATTTAAATAAATTAATATATTATATATTAAATGAAATATGTATCATTCATCTTATGTTTTTTTGGAACATGGGATAAAATTAAATCCAATTATACACATAAAAACAATATTTTTTTAAAAAGATTGTTTTCACCCATAGGGAAAATATTATAAAATAAAATTTTTCACTTTTAGAAAAAAAATTAAATGATAAACGTTATTTTTTAAATAATAATTTCAAAATTATATCATAGTGATTTTTTTAATGAAAATAAATTTGTTTTGATGAATATTGAAAATAATTAATAAATTATTTATCATGGTTATTGTAAAAATGGGGTTACATAAGTATTAATATAAGAATATAATGGATAAAATGACTATAGGACATGTAAAACTTCAATTTTATGGATATATTTCAATTTTGTCCTTCCCAAAAGTGCCACACTAGGGTCTTTAATAAGGTATCAACAAGAGGTGCTTTATGCCAAGGTAATTATCTTCGCTAAGATCATTCTTGTTATTTATTCTTTTTCAAACATCAATTATGCATTAAGAGTTACAATATAATACCAATAGTATATAGTATATATTTGAATTTATTATGTTAATTTAATAACATATACCCATCTCCACTTCAGTTACATTTAAATCAATACCGTCGAACATGTGTACAACGATCTATCGTCTCATGAAACGATATAGTTTGTTTTCCACGACCACATTTCATGTAAGGTTATAGGGATGTATTTAAAATAATAATATATTTTTTAAAAAATATTAATTTAATTTTAACATATTAAATTATATATATCTTCTTAATTTCCATTTGATGAGGGATACAATAACGTCACCCATGTATACAACAGACTACTACTTTGCGAAGCGATGTGAGTCATTTTCACTTTGACTTTACACTGAAGGAATTATTGAAATCCTAATTAAATATAAATTATATATATGAAATTATAATGTGAATTTCATGTTAATATATTTTTAATATTTCTTATTTTTAATCCTTCAAGATAGTGGAAAAAATCATTCCTGCGTACAAACAACCTACCGTCCCCATGAACAATTTATATCATTAACTATCTCTAAAAAATATTAATTCCAATAAATAAATATATACTGAATATTTATTCTATTTATATCATGGTTCAAATTATATATATTAAGGAACCATTATCAAATTAAAAGGAAAAAAAATATAAAATCATACATCTATGAAAAACAAAGCAGTTTTTTCCTAAAATTCATCTTCTACATGGAATTGTTAATAAATAGACAAAAAATCATAAGTAAATAATATTGGGTAAATTATATATTTATATTTCACTAATATATGTATAATAAACTAATATCTAATATATAAGATATTAAAACATTTATGAATGATTTAGAGACTTTCGGTAAAGGATTTCAACCTCACTTTTTTTACATTTGTGAGAAAAATTCCATATTCACCACTTATTTATTTTATGTGGTGTATATAATTAACATAAATTTATTATATGATTTTTATTATATATTGTTTTGTTATTTACATATCTATTTTATAATCTTTCTTTCATGGGGGTTATGGTTCAAACATTATAAAAGTGGTAAGGGTGTTTTTTCACAATATGCCTTATTTGAGACATTTTATGAGGTGTATATACAGCCCCATTGATATGTATTATCCTGAATTTATTTATTATCATGATTTTATGAGTTTAAATTAACATTATTATGTTTTATGGATTATGATTCAATTCTAGAATATTGATAAGGTTTTTATCTTATAATCTCATTACTTGTCATGATTGATCCTGATTATACTTCAAACTATGAATTAATATTATCTATCTCTCAAAAAAGTCATTTATTTTTTATCCTATATTTATTTCCACATAATAAATGTTTTCCCTTAATTTTAATCTATTTCTTTATTCAATACTACCAAAGAATTTATTTAAGAAAAAATCTTTTTTTCTCTCTTTGATCAAAAAAACATTTTATTCCAAAAAGTAGGTTTTTTAAAATTGTTCTAAAAAATGTTTTAACATTATATTATTAATCAATTAAATAAATTTTTATCCACGAATGAATTTTAAATGTTTAACATAATTTTGATGTTGTTTTCAAAACAATTTCCATTTTTCATTTTCTAAAAATATGAATGGAATCACCGTTTTACTAGGAATGACAGAAATATAATTTCATTCACTAATAAACATTATTTTCTTTGAAGATTTCTATATATGTTTTCATGGTTATTTTAAAATAAAAGGATATTAATTTTATTTTATGTTTTGAAAAGTGATTCCAATGGGGAAATTTTAAATTCCTCAAGAAATGATTTAAATTATTTTTAAATCATAAATTGTTTGTTTTCTAGATTATTTTCAAAGAAAATGATTTCAAAAGTATTTTTTTTGAAATTTTAGGTTTTAAATGTGATTTTCACTGAAAAGTTATTTTCCTTAAAAAATAATTGAATATATTCAAAACACCTCTATTACAATTTTTCATTATTAATTTATGATAATATATTTTCCAAAGTATTAAATTATTTTTAGGTTCTTAAAATTATTTTTAAAGAAAATATATTTTACTACCGAAATGTTCCACAAGTATTTTGAAAATCATTTTCCACAAAATATGAAATCTGTTGATATTACCAATTACATAATAGGGATATTATCCAAGGATACTATTATTATATATTTAAATGGTTTATGTTTATGATGGAATGAATTTTATGAAACATGTATCCATTCAGGGTTTATGCTTTGATGAAATGATGAAATGATTATGAAACCTATCAATTTTCCATAGGTTATGAAATGATCAAATGTCTATGAAACCCATTTCATTTAATGGGTTATGATATGATATTTTTTTATGATCTTGTATAAATAATATGTATGATTTGTAATTTTATATTATTGGGACCAATATATCTCTAGAATTTATTGGTTCAAGATTTATATCTCATGAGATAGATAGGACTTGAATATGGAGTGAAACCAATTTAGTAAGGGACTTTGACTACTATGATAGCCTTAAGATTTAACCATGAATACTTTGATGGTATATGGATTGACCCCATTACATTATTATTTCCATGAAGTGATGCTTGAATACTATGTAAATGGTTTTCTATGATTATATGTGTACCAATATTTCATGTCTTTTCCCAATGTTAATATCTCATTGATCATTTTATTTGATTTCATTATAATCCATGACTTATGAACTGTAAATATTTTATCTATGAATTAGTTTTATGATATTTGATATGAATAGTATGGTGTTCAAATTTTATTATCATGTTCTCATACCCTTAAGTTCATGTTATGTTTAAATATTTTCTTAGTTTACCCTTCATGAAAATATGATATCACTTTTTCTTATGTTTCACATAACCCATTTATGAAGAGAAGATTTAATTAGGGTATCTCTTTGAATTTAAATATACAAAAATATCTTTATTGGATAGGTTGAATACATTTCCAGAAAAAAACAATATTTTGTGTCTACTATCCAATGGTACTGCACCTTTATGATCCTTCGAAATTTGTTTGTGTAATTAAATGAATACTCATCTAAAAATTTGTAATATCTATATATGAGTATCATTGTTCACAATAGTTTGTAACAAAGGAAATGATTACTTAACCATTAGAATCTATGATGTCATAAAATTAGTGATATCCCTTGGGATATTTCTAAGGATATTTGTTGAGAAACATCTAAGGATAGCTCTAATGTTACCTCAAAGTATAAGAAAATTCCTTTGAATTTCAGTAAACAATAGACCATGTGGTTTCAAAAAAAATAAATCATTGTCTAGATACTATAAGTAGATGTGGATATGGAAAAAACATACCTAGGGGTAATAACTCAAAATATGGCATATTGAGTAGGACATGATCATCACCTAGTGTACTAAAATGGGGTTTTTTCCACACATGGTTTTATACACCCATGAGATATATTTTTGGAAATTTATAAACTCATTATGAACTATCATGAAGGGTTTTAAATGACTATGAGTGACCTAAGTTAAGACTAAGGTGTCATAGATTAAAAGAATGTTTCATTATTTAGACATCCTATAAATTTTCCTTCATGATTATTTGGATTTCCACTATAATTAGTATTTCTCACACGTTGCGTTGTGGTTTTAGTGATTGAATAAGACATGAAGGAAAGGTGTTATTACTGAATGAATAAAGTAATGAAATGATTATCCTAATGAGAAAATAGAAATTTGATGATGTAAAATTCACAACAATATTTCTATTATCACACATAATTCTCAAGCCATGATTCATGCAAGATGTATAAATGAGAAATGGTGTGAAGAAATTTATATCGAGTGCTGGATGAGGTAATTAGAGCTTTATTTTATTGCTTACTGCAATTATATAGATTTTGAGAAATGTATATATACCATTGATAATAAATTTTTCACAATCAGTTAACAAAACATGAAAAATTCATTTTGGCTATCTATCATATGGAATGAAAAGAAGATAAATGGTGGAACCTTGTTATGAGTACATTTTAAGAGGAGGTAATTGTCTCTATAGAATGGTATGATACTAAGAGGATATTTTTTAGTAATTACATCCCTCATATTCTATGGAAATGGATTTAGATTGAATTTATCTCACTCCAAGAGATGGACAGTTAATATAGGGTACTTATGAAGCCAATTTTACTACACATTAACAGAATTATTTATGCTTAATCACCTGTCCCGAATGAAAAATTGACCAATTATTTGGTTTCATAATACTATATCTTAAAAATTAATTGGCTATAAGGGACCTTAATAGCCTTGAATAATTAATTTTATGTGAACTGAAGGTAGAACTGGACGTTGTAGATTCTGGCCATTACCATTATTTTGATAAAAAAATAATAATGAGACTCATGATAACTCATATAAATAACATAGTAGAAAGAAATTTAAGTCACATACATGCTATAAATGTGGGAGGAAGAACTCATGTGAATTTTTGAAAGTAATAGTAGTTATTTATTAGTATGGGATGCCTGACCCTTGATAAAAAGAAATTTATAAGTAATGTGAAGAGGAAAGTCAATAAAAACAATGGGGATATAGACCGATAGAATTAAATACCAATTATCTAGTATTTCAAGTACAATGAGTTTGGGAATTACGAAAACAAATGACCCATCCAATTGATAATGTCAATAAAAATACCAAAAAAAACATATTTTGACAAATGAAAAAGGGAAATCTTAAGCAATTACAATGTATGAAGTGAATAATTATAATTAGGAGACACTTATCCCCCACTCTTTATTTGGGAATTTCATGTTTTTTTTATGAATGAGACCTTTGAAAATACTATTTTCCATCATTTAGTGAAATTTCATGTGACAATATCCTTCCACATGGATCATTGAATAATGAAATCACATTTGATATTATATCCTTATAAGGATTAAACAATTCTTCTAATTAAAATTTATTTGTATTTGATAAGAGATTATATGTGGAAGAAATGGAGAATTACCATTTGAATGTGTATATGTCTCCATTTAATTATAACTTCAATGTTATGGATACCATTATGGGTTTATGAGTTTAAGTTTTATCATAAGTTTAAAGTCTATAAAACCTATTTTTAGGTTTTTTTGTTGTTATTTTATCAATATTAAGGATATTTTAAGTGAAATTTATAGAAATAGAACCCTCATGTTTTTTAACATGTATTTTGAAAATTTTATTTAAGGAGAAGTTTCCTTACATTTTTTGACATATGATTAATGGTATTTATAACCATCAAGGTTGGTATTATCTTTTATTTTGTTATTATTATGATTTGTAGTTAATCACCTAATGAGGTTAGCAACCTTTTTTCTAGTAGATAAATTTTCTCTCTAGATATACTTTCAAAAATATACATTAAGGAGGTGGAAATGTTGCATGAATTACAACTTCAAATTGTATCAGATCTGGATATAATGTTTAATTAAAATTTTTGGTGATGTCTTTTACAAGATCATTAAACAATGTTATGATTTATCACTGTATTCTGTACTTAGACATATATTCATACATATAGAATAATTCAAACCCTAGATGATATAATAAGATATTTTTTAGTAATTTAAAAGGTTGTTGGGATCAAAACCATCCTTAATTGAGTTTTATTACAACAATGTATTCCACTCAAGATATTATAGGACTCCTTATGAACCACAATATGCATTGAAGTTTATAACTCCAACGTATTAGAATGATGTTACTGAAAGAAATCTATTGAGACCTATGATTGGGGTTAAAATGTAAGAGAAGGTAATATCTATCAAAAAACACATAAGGGAAGATAAAATTTGACTGAAATGTTTATTGAAGAATCATCAATGATATAAAAAATTTATGTTGGAAAGAATGTGTTTCTATGAATTTCTCCATATAATAAATAAGGGATAACTATGTCCTAGGTGTATTGGTCACATTGAAATTATTGATTGTATTTGGATAATAGATTATAACATGAAACATAAAAAAAATCTATCAGGTCGATGATGTGTTCAATGTATCTCTTCCATGTTTGTAAATACCTAATCCATAAAATGTATTGAACTCAGATGAGATACATCTGGATTATGATCTTGTTTATAAGGAACAATCAGTTGAGATTCTTGGTCAAACAGAGAAAGTGCTTCAAAACAAGGACACTCACCTGGTCAATGTTTTTTTGGTGAAATCAGTAGCTTAAGAATGATATTTGGGAACATTAGGATGTTACTTTGTAGATTTATCTTCAGTTTCTCATACCAAGTAGTTGAATTTTGTGATCCAAATTCATTTTAATGGGGTAAAATATAACACCCTGATATTTTGTGAAATAAATTTTTCCAAATAAATTTAATCTCTTGAATATTTTTCATTATGTAAACATCTATTTTTGTTTTCATTACACAGACCACTGATTTTATCTTGCATTAAATTCCACACTAAGAGTATATTTCATTACATCCAACACTAAGTTTAAATGAAAGATAACTTACTATTGAAACAATATTATTCAATATAATATTCCTCACTAAGATATTGAAATATAGATTATGAATATGAATTACTAAATTATTAAAATATGGTTAACACATGTATATATAATGAATTCATTGGTTACTAATTAATTATAAAATAAATTAAAATCTTTTTGACAATAATAGAAATGTTTTTTATAAAAATATTTTTATATGCACAAATGTATTTTACATCAATAAATAAACCAAATCAATGTTATTGAATGAATTTAATGTTATATATATATATATATATTATTTTTTCAATAAAATATTTAATATATGCGTTCTATTTATTCTAGAGTAGATATAATTATAAATCCAATTTTACGCATTAAAACTCTATTTTTCTAATATAGTAATATTTTATAATTCCTATTAATGAACATATTTAAATACTATAATTTCTAGTTTTGTATCTCTAGTCAATTTAATACATCTGTCTTGGTAATGAATTTATTATTTTGGATTCTTTTGGGAAATTTCCAAGTAGATTCTATGAGGGTTCCTTTCACCAACATAAAAAAGGCCACCACAGCCCTTCACTTTTTTAGACCTCCCATGTAAAAAATTATGGAAAAAATCTACCAAATTCCATCCACAAAATCCTTATCCATGGTCTATAGCTTCTATTCCTCCTAAAACATAACACTAGGGCACTTAATAAGACATCCAAGGAACATTATTCTATGATAATTGAATTGTCTTCACTATGATCTATATTTGTATTTCATATTTTTAGACATTATATTATTTATTAACACCTAAAATATAATAACATAGTTATATTCTATATATTGAGATACAATTTTGTTAATTTAATAACATATATCCATCTTCACTTCCATCAAATGGAAAATAAAATCGTTGATAAAGTGTACAATGGGCTACAAACTTGCAAACTAATGTAGTTGGTTTTCCATCGCCAACATTCAAGGATGGATGTAATTATGGATTTACCATATTTAAATTATATTTATGACATTATTAAACATTTAAAAATGTGATGTCATATATACCTTAATATTTTCCATTCAATTGGGGATACAATTACGTCACTCGTGTGTACGATATACTACCATCTCATGATGCAATGTGATTAATTTTCAATTATGATTGACATTGAAGGTATTAAGAATAAATTTAAAAAACTATAAATTATAAATATTAAATCATAATGATTCTATAATAGAAATATATTATTTAATTTTTTTCAATCTATCGTGAAAATTAAAATAGTATTCATGCATACGTATGACCTACCGTATACATGAATGACATATTTAATTTTTATCTAAATATTTGATAGATTGTTGTAAATAAATATGTAATTAGAATTTATTTTATTTATATCGTGGTTAATATTCATTATATTATGGAACCACAATTCAATTAATATCCAAAAATTAAAAATCGAAACATACATGAAAAACCAAGCAGTTATTGACAGAAACATTACATTAATATGAAATTGATAATAAATGGGAAATAAAAAGTGACAAGTAAATAATATATGGTAAGATATATATATACCATAAAATATATGGATAATAAACTTATATTTATTATATAGGTGGTTCAAACATATATGAAGGATGTTGAGACATATGGTAATGTATTTCCGTCTCACTTTTATCTTTTTAGAGACACATTCCATATTCAACACCTATTTATTTTATTTGTTTTATATATTACCCATGAATGTATTTTATGATTTTCCAACTAAAATAATTGGTATTTATATATCCATTTTACTATATCTCATTAATAGGTTTTATGATTCATACATAACAAAAGTTTTAAGTGGTTTTTGTCTCAATATTCCTTCTTTGAGAAATATGTTATGTTATGAACCTCCCGAATTTTTTGAGGTGTATATATATATATCCACTTTGACATGTAATAGCTTGAATTTATATATTCACATTATATTTCAGGTTCCAATTAATGTTGTTATATCACGGGTCTTGTGGTTCAATGTTACCATAGTCGTAAGGGTTTTCAATTACAATCTCATTATTTATCGGGGTTGCTCAAGATTATGCTTCAAATTATGAAATCTTATTTTCTGTATCTCAATAAACTCATATATTTTTATTACCCTCTATTTCTTTATGGAGAATACATGTTTCCCTTTATTTTTCTCTTTTTAATTCCCCAATAGTGTAAAATAATTTTTTTAAGAAAAATTATATTTATTTCTATCTTTGGTCGAAAAACATTTTTATTCCAAAACCATGTTTTATAGAAATCGTTTAAAAAATGTTTTAATGTGATTGAAATGATTTATTAAATAGTTTTTACACATGTTTTTATTTGTTCAAAATGATTTTAAAGTAATATTATTTTCATTTTCGAAACAATGGTCGGTTTTTTTAATGAAAATTTAAAAGGAATCTTTATATTAATGTCCACTACATGAACAAAATTTCCCATTTTCAGGAAAAATATTTTAATCAAATCGTTATTGATTAATTTTAAAGGATGTTTTCAAAAAATGGATTTTAAATTTTTTTATGTTTTAATTTTTTTATGTTTTAATTTTTTTTAAAGGTGGAATGGATATTTTCCTCAAGAAATGTTTAAAATTATTTTAAATCCTCAGTTATAATTTTTCACATTTATTTTCAAAGAAGATAATATCAAAAGTATTTTACAAATTTTTAGGATATAAAAATGATTTTAAATGAAAATTTATTTTCCTCATGAAATGTTTTAAATGATTTTAAATCCTCATTAATAATATTGCATGATTATTTTAAAAGAAAATTATTTCCAAAGAATTAGATGAATTTTTACGTTTAAATAGAGATTTTCAAGAAAAGTTATTTTCCTTTAGAAAATTTCCAAGTGACTTTTCGAAAACCATTTACCATCTAAGATTACATCTGTTGATGTTACCTATCACTTAATAGGGACAAAAATCCAAGGATACCATTCTTATTCATTATTTAAATCGTTTATCATTATTATTTCATAATATTTACAAAACCTAGTTCTTTCTATGTGTCATTCTATAATAAAATGATGAGATTATTATGAAACCTCTCTCTTTCCCAATAATTAGGATATGATAAAATGTGTATAAAATCTATTTAATTTCAGGGGTTATGATATGATAAATGTTTTATGATCTTGTGGAACACATACATATGATTATAATTATGTTACATGTGGTATATTTATCTCCCTCCAATGTATTAGGTAAAGATTTATATATAATGATATTATTAGGATTTGAATAGAGAGTGAACCAAATTCAGTAAGGAACATTGTCAACTATGATGGTCTTGGTAGAGTACCATGAATACAATGATATTTTGGGGAGTGAACCGATTCAATTATAATACCCTTAGTAGTGATCCATGACTACTATAGAAATGATTATTTATGCTTATATGTATACCACAATTCCATATCTTATACCAATGTTATACTCTCATGGATCATGTTATTTTATTTCCTAATAATCCATGTCTTCTGAACATCTGATTTTTTGACATGACTAAAGATTATTATCATTTATATGTGGGGTATTAATTAAAAATGTCATGATTATGTTCTCGTACAATTATGTTCATGTTATGCTTATGTATATCCCTTTTTAGTGTTACAATGCATCTAAGATTGACCTTTCCTATGTTTCCTCGACACATGTTATGAATAAATTATTTTTGTAGGTTATTCCTATGAAGAGTATGATAAGTAAATATATTTATGGAATATGATGGATATATTTCAAGAAGTAATAATATTTTGTGTCCAGTCACAAAAGGTAATATGCTTTATGATCATTTTGTGCATGTTTATGTAATGTAATGAATACTCATTTAAAAATATGTAATATAAATATACGTGAAGCCTGATTTACTACATTATTTTTAAAGAATCAAAATGATATATGTCTCTATATAAGAGGACTAAGATAAAGATGTAGCTTATTATAATTTTTTGATACTAAAAACACTTTTTATTTAGGCATGAAAGAATAAAATTCAATGTGGCATCGATGACTTAGTCATATGGGACAAAAGAATATGTCCAATCTTATTAATCGATACAATTATTTTGATGTTCATATAATGACATGGAAATGGAATTGTATGAGTTTAAAATGGGCTACAAACTTTCAAACTGATGTAGTTGGTTTTCCATCACCAACTTTAATGGATGGATGTAATTATGGATTTAAAATATTTAAATTATATTTATGACATTATTATTAATTTTATATTATGATATCATATATACCATAATTCTTTCTATTTGTTGAGGGATACAATTATATCACTCATGTGTACGAGATACTACAATGTCATGATGAACTGTGATTAATTTTTAATTATGATTGACATGGATGTTATGAAGTCTAAATTTAAAAAACTATAAATTATAAATATGAAATCATAATGATTATAGAATGGAAATATGTGATTTAATTGTTTTAATCTATCATGAAAATTTAAATAGTGTTTATGCGTACATATGACCTACCATTTATGTGAATGATATATTTCATTTTTATTTAAAAATTTTATAGATTGTTGTAAATAAATATATAATTAGTTTTAATGTAATTTATATCATGGTTAATATACATTATATTATGGAACCATGATTTAATTAAGATCTAAAAATTAAAAATTGAATCATACTTGAAAAACAAATCAGTTATTGACCGGTACAATACATTAATCTGAAATTGATAATAAATGGGAAAAAAGTCAAAAGTAAATCATATATGGTACGATATATATATTGTAACGACCCGAAATTTTGAATAATTTTTTCTTTTTGTGTGTGTGATGTTTTAGTTTATACTCAACAAAACTATACTCCTTAATTAATAATGTGAGTATAATTAAAATGAGACTGTTGGGTTTTGACTGTTATATGATCGTTGGTCAATATGAACGTTGGAAACTAAATTTTGTGATTGTTGTTTCTAAATACAAGTGATATTGTTTAATTAATACATAAATAGGATTCGATGGCCTCATCCAGTAGTCTTGGGGCGATCAAATCCCATCTGACGAAACTCTAGAAGGAGGTTGCACCACTGGGCTTTTCTCGGGCCAAACCAAAGTCGAACTTCATTGTGTGAAGTTGGAGCAGAATCGCCTTTGGGAGAAGTTCATGCTTTTAGAAATAACTACTTGAGTAATGTTGGCCAAGACACCCTCATATTATCTAACCTTATCTCACCTTACACTTAGGTCCTATACTGGGGTTATAAGGGGCTATGTAACAAGACCGTAGCTACTTTGTGTAATCCTTTGAGATAAATAAAATTTTGATTTCGTCCTATGGTGAAGATTGTGTTTTTTAAAATGATAGAATAAATATAGTATGTATATTGATGAATTTTGGAAAAAGAGTATATTTTAAAATATTTATGTAAACCATAAATAATCAATTATGTGTAATGATTTTCAAAAAATGGTCTTCTGGAAATGTGTTTAGTAAGAAATTTTGAATCTAATAAGATCAACTTAATTTTTTGTGAATTGTAAATTATGAATAGTGATTTTATGCTTAGTATTAGTAATGTGACCAAATGGGTTAGTAATATCACTTAAAAAATTTATTGATATAATTTAGGCACCTTGATTAAGTAACGTGATTCAATAAAATAGGTAAATAACTGTTTCAGAAATTATTAGTCAAGTATTAGTTTTTTTGGGTGAATAGTATTTTTTAATTAAAAATTAAATTAAAATTATTTAAAAATTATTTTTATAAAATAGAGTTCATTATTGAATTTAGAGAATCGATATTAGGATAAGGTGATTTTTGGATATTTTTCAGAAAAAAATGAATTTTCGGTGAATCATGAAAATACAGTTTTTAGTTTCAGGTGTGTAAAGACATCATTAAGGATGTAATAATTATGAAATACTTATGGTAGATTTATTAATAGTAATATAAGTTATTAGGTGTCTCAAGTGGCCACTACCATGGGAAAATACCATGGGAAAGCCCATGGTTTTTCCAATACCACTGATGAGGTGTCCCTTGGAAATTAATGCTATGTCCACTCACTTCTCCTATAAATACCATGACTTTTCCTCATTCATTTCATTTACAAATCCCCCAACTAAGTTATGGTCTCTTTACCTCCCAATTAGTCCTCCCAAGGTTTCCTCAAGTCTCCCAAGGTCCTGACCTTCAATCTTTTGAAGTTACTCTTCAAGGTAAGGGATTCTTTCACCCTTCTCTTTTAAGTCATGACTTCCTTTATGCAGCGTATTATATTTTCCATGTCATTATGTTGAGGGTATGTTATTATATTTTCTTATTAATTTCCATTTCATGTCCAAATTATGAGATACCCTTTCTCCCATCACCAATTTGTTTTCTGATTTTTTATGTGACACCGTTAGGCTGCCGAATTTCTCGTAAAAGGAATCATGTCTTCTCTTTTATTTCAAGTTTCCTTTTCATGTGGTATTTTATTAAAATTTCCATACCATGTTATTATCTCCATGTTGTTATATATTTACTCTCTATTATAAGGTATTTATTAGTGGGTTACTCTTCTACCCTCCCTTTCCAATGTTTTTTAAAACCATGTTATTTAGCCGTTATGCGGCAAAAATTTCGCCTCAAAATTTCTCTCCCTTTCTTTCCTGATATTATCTTGTTTATTTATGAGAATACCCAGACCTATTTCATTTCTATGGGTTTTCATAAATATATAAATATGAGATATTTTATTCTAGAATTGACATACATATAACCCTCACTCAATTTTGATGGGTTATTTTTTTAAGAAGATGAGTTTTGGTCAAAAGACCAGAACCCTGCAATTTATTAAAAACAAATGTAGAAAAAAAATTACATGAGGGGAAATGAGGGAAATTTTCTAGAGTATATAATAAAAAGGGAATCATATATTGAGGGAGATCATTCCTCCAAGTGATCTCATGAGATACTCCCATGTTAGCGAGACCGTCAGAGAACTTGTTTGCTTCATGGAAGGTGTGTGTAGCAAAGAAGTTGAGACGGTTGAGTGAGTTATGGATGTTAATACATAAGGTGGTGATAGACCATGATAGTAGAGTCTCAGCCTTCCAGATGTCTTGCATAATTCTAGAAGATTCTATCTTAATCCAGATGATGTTCCAGTTGAAATGATTTTCAAAAGATATGGCATGGATGATACCCAACATTTCGGCCTCCAAAGCAGAAGAAATGTATCCACTTCCATAGAAACATTCAAGAATATGATCATGATGGTCTCTGAAAGCACCTCCACATCCCGAATCTCCCAAGTTTCCATTATAGTCTCCATTAACATTGACTTTAATCCATCCGGGAGGAGAAGCCTGCTAGAAGACTTCAATAGTGTATTTTAGTTTTGGAAATATTCCACTCAATCCAATCCATCATAGGGTTTCATGATAAATGAAAGAATTGTTAAACTGATCATTTTGTATCATTGCATCCTCTTTGATAGCAAGAATAATCCTCATTTTCCCTGCATTTAGTTTAAATGATATATTGTCGAAAATTAAATCATTTCTACCGTACCAGAGTATATGTAGAAGCTCGGCAACGACAACGAGGAAAGGGTTTCTAATATACGGTGACCTCGAAAGCTCAATTTTCCTTTTCAACTGCATGAAAATAAAGCTATCCAAAATCAATCTGCACCCAAAAAGATCAAAATTGTAGTTCCAAAGAGTAGTAGTAGTCCCACAAGATAAAAGAGGTTGTTTATGTCATCCCGATGTTGGTTGCACAAACAAAAATTAGAGCAAATATTAAAACCATAAGACTAAAGAAAACCATTGGTATGAATATTTTGGTGAGAAATTCTCCAAATGATGGTAAGACGTGAAGGTTTTATCCAAGCCTTATTGAAATTGGCGATCCAACTGATATTATCATCAAATTTAGAGAGATGGTGATTATAATATTTTTTGAGTCTAATAAACCATTATTAGTGGGTTCCCAAACCAGAATGTCATCATTTGAAGTGAAGAAATAATTTTCAACAATCTCTTGGATAGGATCCAGAATATGTGGGCCATAGGAGTTGATCATATCTCTGATGGAGTAGTTAGTGGGATTAGGAGTAAAATAATTATGCTTTTTTGAGATAAGAGGGGAACCAGTCCAGTTATCAAACCAAAAAAATTAAATTTGACTCTTTACTAACAATCCATCTAGAATTTTCCAAGATAGAAAAATAAGAAGATTTAATCGAGGGCCAGATAGAGTAATACATATAGTGAAAAGAACCAGATTTAAGTTTATCGAGAAAACGAGTTATGAGGAATTTCATGGGATGAGAGTTATTATGAATGAGGGACCACATAAATTTATCTTGAAGAGCCTCATTAAAGGTTTTGATATTTTTAATTCTGATACCACCTTCTTCAATAGGTTTACAAAAAGCGGTCTAGGAAACCATGACCAATTATCTCTCCAGTGTGCTACCACTCCAGATGAAGTTCCTTATACTAGAATTTAAGCGTTTATTAAGAGGAGCATGACACTTGTAGACCATCATGGAGTAAACAAACTTAGAAACAATGGTGGATTTCACAAGGCAAATCCTTCCTTTCATTGAAATGGATTTTCCTTTCCAGGATGAAATTTTTTTATGAATTTTATCCACTATGTACTGGAAATAAAAATATTTGGGTCATCCCCAGAAGATGGGGACACTAAGGTAAGTGAAGGGTAGGTAACCTTATTTAACCCCTAAAACATCGTTAAGGTGAGTTTTCCTATTGAGGGGGAAAATTTTACCAAAATAAATAGAAGATTTATGCCAGTTAACATGATGACCAGACACCTCTTCATAATGAGCGATGATGGATTTAAGGTTATTGATATTTATTTTGTCCCCCTGGAGGAATAAAATGATATCATCGGCATAAAGAAGATGGGAAGGGGCATGTAAATTCCTAGAGGCAAGAATCGGTTTGATTTGTCCTGGATCAACATTGAGGGTAATAAATCTACTAAGATAGTCCTCTGCAATAGAGAAAATGATAGAAGAGAGAGGGTCTCTTTGTCTGACGCCTTTGGAGAACTAAAGTAACCTCTAGGAGAGCCATTGATCATAATAGAAATATGGACTGAATTGAAAATGGTTTTAATTATATTTACAAAAGTGTCATTGAAACCTAAACCAGATAGAACATTAAAAATAATGTCCCAGTAAATTTTGTCAATGGATTTAGTAATATCGAGTTTAAGATCAACATTTACACCTCTAGTGTTTCTATTCAAAAAATTTGTGGATTCAGAGGAAAGACAAATTGAATCTTGTATAGATCTCCCTTTAATGAAGCCAAACTAGTTCCAAGAAACAATTCTATTGCAAATTGTAGAGATTCTATTGGAAATGATCTTAGTAATAATTTTAAAAAGAGAGCTTAAGAGGGGGATGGGTTTGAAAAGGTGAATTTCATCGGCATTCTCAATTTTGGGAATAAGAGTGGGAAATTTGGAATTAAGACCATGAGGAATCAACCCTTTCTAAGGGTTATAAATGATATAATGATCTTATTTTTAAGAGCTTTTAAAACGGCACGATTTTGAAATGAAACCCATTCCATTTATTCTCAATGGGTTATTTATAAAATTTTTGGTTATGATATATGTGGATAACATGTTATTAAAGAAATATTAAGGGTTCTCTCTGATTGCGCTCTAACACATTGGGTAAAGATTTAATCTCTAGAGATGAGAAGTTTTACGATACCTTGGTGAATAACCTTGGTAATTTTTATGACACCTTGGGGAAGGACCTTGGTTATATGTTCATGAATGTCTAAATGAATTGTTGTAGCCACATATTCAAGTTTTGTTTCATGTTATTTTCATTATGATAAGCCTATAATTTAATTTCTCATATCATTATATTGTTATTCATGTTCTTATTGACATCACAAGTACACTGATTCCTTTGTTTACCCTTAATGGGTCTTCTGCTCACCCCTTCCATTTATGTATGTCTCAAGGATATGAAAGGTAGTAATTGTACTCAGGATGATTTTATGATGAATCCTTACATGTGTATTAGAGGAATGTTTTATGTTGTATTCAAGTTTTATTGTTCCTTATTTCCAAGACACTAGACTTTAAAGATCCTATATATGTAAAATGGAATGAAAAGTTCTGTATTAAAAAGGTGGGATTCCATAGTTGGTATTAAAGGTTAGTTTAGTTATTTATGGAAATTAGGCTATGAAAAATTTAGGAATAACCCTATAGAAAAGTTTAAATATATGGAAAACATACTGATATTCTAGTTTGTATTGAGTAAGTGGTTTATCAAAAAAATACATCCATTTCTAGATACAAGAAAGTTGTGGTAGCTCTCGCACAAATGTATATAGGGGTAAAACCCGAAAACAAGGCTTTGAGATAGACTTGAACGGGAACTGGTGCACGACAACAGGCCACGCTGAAATCTTGGTTACGACACTCTCAGGGGATATGTTTGGTTAATCACATGCTTTTTATGAATCATTATGAATGAATTAAAGAGAAATATAAATTTTAAAGCATGAAGTTTTAAGACGTAGAATCCATTATAATTAAACGATTTGTAAATGAAATGAGATTCTCACTAAAATTTTATTCTTTTAGAAAATAGCGGGCAATAGGAGGAACCGTGCAAATGGTGAATGCAATGGACCATGCGCTGATGGCCCTCCAATGGAAGCTGGAATGGAAACATTCATGCAAATGATAATCCAACAAAATCAATATATGAGTAATTATATGAATCAAGATGAGTGGATGATCTCACCATGAAGGGAGCAACATTATGTTATGTCCTTTATGCACCAACGACCACCAACCATCAGTGGATCGACTGACCCATTGATTACAGAGAAATGGATTAGCTCAAGAGAGAAGATCTTTTCTGGGCTACGTTGTTCAGAGTAAGATAAGGACACCCTGGCTGTCTATCGCTTAGAGGGAGAAGCTGATCAGTGGTGGAAACTGATCAAAAACATGAGTCAAAGAGTGGAAGGTGAGGATATGGAGTGGGAAGAGTTCAGAGAGATATCTTTCAGTAAGTATTTGCCTTATTCCATGAAAACAAGAATGAAGAAGGAGTGTCTCAAGATGAAGGAAAGGGAGAATGAATATGTGGGAAGCTACGAGATGAACTTCACAAGGCTTTCATGATACACCTCTAGCATTTTCATGGATCCAAATGGTAAGGTTGATATATTCTTTGGTGGACTGAGGCCTCGTCCGCAGAAGAATCTAGCCAACCGAGACTATGATAGCGATGAGTATATTGTGCGCAGTGCAATGAATGTCGGGAAAGAGCTTGGTGAGATGCAGTGGTCTTATAAATCCAATGACAATAAGATATTGATGGAGCCCATCTTAGGGATAAATTTTGATCAGGGAAGACGAGGAAAGGAAGTGCAACTTCCCACGTGTAATAAATGTGGAAAGAAGCATTCAGGGAACTTCTTGCTCGGGAGTGGGAAGTGCTACATGTGTTGTTGGGATGGCCACATTTCATGGAATTGTCATGGTGAGGTGAAACCACAACTTCCAAACAAAAATGACAAGGGGAATATGGTTCCATCCATACCTGATGTCCGGTGCTTCATTTTTGGACAATGCGGGCACTTGGCCAATCACTGTCCAAATCCGAGGGTAGTGGAGGGTAACCACCATCAGCTTTAGAAAAGGCCAAGGGATCAGGTCTGTGATTTTTCTATCGTGACAGCTGAAGTCGATGCTTTGAATGATGTGGTAGCATGTATTGTTGTTTTCCTCTCAATGCTAGAAAGTAATTGGTTTGATTCTGGTTCTACGCATTCCTTTATTTCCTCCAGGTTTGCAAGGAATTTAGAATCAACCACTAAATTTCTAAAAGTAGAGTTGTAAGTAAAGACTATTGGTGGGACTATCCAAGCATTTCCAGTGTTTAGAAAATCTAGTATTTACTATAGTGAGAACAATCTTATTGAAAATCTTGTATTCATTCCCATGCTAGAATTCGACATTATACTAGTTATGGACCGACTCTCAAAGTATAAGGCTAAGATCAATTGTAATCTTGGAATACGTCGATGTATTTCTAGAGAAGGTTTCTGGACCTCCCCTAGAAGGAGAGGTAGATTTATCCATCGAACTCATACCTGGATATCATTCAATATCAAAGACCCCATATAGGACGGCAACTGTGGAGCTGGAGGAATTAAAGAAACAACTCCAAGATCTTTTGGAGAAGATGTTTATCCGAACAAGTGTGTCTCCTTGGGGATCACCTATTCTCCTTGTGAACAAGAAGGATGGATCGATGCGGCTATGAATTTATTATAGAGAAGTGAATGGGATCATAGTAAAGAACAAATACTCTCTTCCAAGAATTGATGACTTATTTGACCAAATTTTTGGGTCTCAATTCATTTCTAAGATTTATCTTTGATCTAGTTATCATCAATTGGGGGTGAAGAGTGAAGATATTCCAAAAACTGCCTTTTGATCAATATATGGGCATTATGAGTTTGTTGTTATGCCCATAAGACTGACTAATGCATCTGCTATTTTTATGGATTTTATGAATAGAGCCTTTATGAACAACCTTGATAACTTTTTGGTAGTTTTTATTGATGATATTTTGATATATTCCAAACGTCTTGAGGAGAATGAAGATCATCTAAGGGTTATTTTGCAAACTCTGTGGAAGTAGAGGATTTTTGGAATGTTTAGTAAATGTGATTTCTGGTTACAACAAGTCACTTTCTTAGGGAAGATTGTAACCAATGAATGAATCATAGTTGATCTTGCAATGACAAAATTTGTAGAGGAGTGGCCTCAACCTACAAAAATAACTAAGATTTGTAGTCTTCTTGGATTAGCAGGATATTATAAGAGGTTTGTGAAAATATTTTCATGACTTTCTAATCCACTAACCAAGTTAACTTGAAAAGGGGTAAAGTTCATCTGGACAACGGAGTGTGAGGAAAGATTAGAATAGTTGAAGAAGAGATTGGTTGCTGCACCCATGTTAACTCTTCCCTCAAGTGGACAAGGATTCATTATTTTGAGTGATGCGTCTCTAAAATGTCTTGGGTTCATCCTCATACAAAATGAAAATTTCATTTCTTATGCATATTGACAGTTGAAGATTCATGAGAAGAATTATCCTACGCATGATCTAGAGCTGGCTGCGGTTGTTTTTGCTATGAAGATATGGAGGAACAATCTCTATGGCGAGAAATGTGATATATACACAGACCATCAAAGTTTGAAGCATATTTTCACAAAAAATGAATTGAACATGAGACAAAGGAGATTGTTGTAACTTATTAAAGACTATGATTGTTCAATTAATTATCACCCTAGAAGAGCAAACAAAGTTGCTGATACATTAAGAAGGAAAGTACCAGTTGTTCATTCCATGATGAGGATTCAAAAAGATCCTTTGATCAATGACCTCGTAAATATGGAAATGGGAATTATAAGGGAAGGGACATCATCAACCCTAACCCAAATTATTTCTCAACCGTCATTACTAGAGAGAATCAAGAAGGATTAGAATGAAGATCCTTCGTTACAAGAGAAGTTTGAGGCTATAAAGGATGGAATGTTTCCGAAGTTCAATATTGATCATGAAGGTGTACTAAGATTCCGTACAAGACTATGTGTTCCATCTATTCTGGAAATAAAGATGGAGCTTATGGATGATGCTCATAGCTCTACTTTCTTTATACATCCTGGAAGCACAAAAATGTATAGGGACCTTCGTGATCATTATTGGTGGGATAATCTGGAAAGGGATATTGTTGACTACACTTTAAGGTGCCTAGTATGTCAGCAAGTAAAGGAAATAGGACAACATTTTAAAGGGGTATTGCAACCAGTACCCATACCAGCATGGAAGTGGGACAATATCACTATGGACTTCGTCACTGGTCTTCCGATAACTTCAAAAGAAAACAATGTGATATGGATTATTGTGGACCGTCTAACCAAGACTGCCCATTTTGTCTCTATCTGGGAAGATTTCTCTCTTGATCAACTTTCTAGGATTTACTTGAAGGAAGTGGTAAGGCTGCATGGAGTTGCACTTTCTATCGTATCCGATCGTGATCCAAAGTTCACGTCAAAATTTTGGAGAAGTCTTCAACAATCTCTGAGAAATGAATTGAATTTCAGTATGGCCTATCACCCCCAAACTGATGGCCAATATAAAAGAACTATTAAAACATTTGAGGATATGCTGAGAACAAGCTCAATGTGATTTAACGGTGGATAGGATCAACATCACCCTTTAGTTGAGTTCTCTAACAACAACAACTTCCACTCGAGCATTCAAATAGAACACTCTGAATCTCTATATGGGAAGAGATATAGAACTCCTACTTGTTCGGATGAAGCTGGTGAGAGAATGTTTCTTAGTCCTGATCATGTGTAATAGATGACAGAATAAGTCCATTCCATCCATCAACACATTAAGGCTGCTGAGAGTCGGTAAAAGAGCTATGTAAAAACCCATCAATGGGGCTTTAAGTTTGATGTCGGTGGAAAGGTCTTTCTTCGAATTTGATATTGGAAGAGATTAATGATGATTGGGGAAAAAGGGAAGCTCAGTCCTAGGTACATTGGCCCCTATGAAATCCTTGATTGTGTGGGAGAAGTGTCCTATCAACATGCACTTCCTCAAAATATAGCACAAGTTCATGATGTCGTCCATGTATCCCTCTTGAGAAAGTACATATTTCACCCTTCACATGTACTAAACCTAGAGGTGGTACAACTGGAACATGGCCTCTCTTATAAGGAGTATCAAGTGGAGATATTGGATTGTAGAGACAAGGTTCTACGCAACAAGACTACCTACATTGTTAAGGTGTTGTGGAGAAACCACAAATATGAAGAAGGCACGTGGGAACCAGAGGATTTTATGAGGCAGAAGTACCCACACCTTTTCTTTTCTGAGGTATGAGTTAAAATTTCGGGGATGAAATTTCTTTAGGGAAGATGAACATAACGACCTGGAATTTTGAATGAATATTTTTTTCCTTTTTTTCTTGTTTTTTTAGTTTATACTCAACAAAACTATATTCATTAATTAACGATATGAGTATAATTAAAATGAGACCACTAGGTTTCGACTGTTATATGGCTATTGGTCAATATGACCGTTGGAAACTAAATGATGCAATTTTTGTCTCTAAATAAATGTGATCTTGGTTAATTAATATAGAATTAAGATTTAATGGACTCCTTTATTAGTCTTGTCCGATCAAATCCTATTTGACGAAACATGGGAAGGAGGTAGAACCACTAGGATTTTCTCTGGACCAAACCCAAGCTGAACTTCACTGTGTGAAGTTAGAGAGGAATCTCTTTTGGGGGAAGTTTAAGCTTATAGAAATCACTACTTGTGCAATGTTGTCCGAGCCACCCTCGGATTCTCTAACCACAGCTCACCTTACACTTAGGTCCTATGCTGGGGTTATAATGGGTAATGTAACGAGACCGTAGCTACTTTTTGTAATCCTTTGAGATAAAAAAATTGTGATTTCGTCCTATAGTGAAGTTTGTATTTTTTCAGATGCTCGAATAAATATAGGATTTATATTGATGAATTTCGGAAGAAGGGGATATTTTAAAATATTTATGTAAACCTTAAATAATTAATGATGTGTAACGATTTTCCCAAAATGGTGTTCTAGAAATGTGTTCAGTAAGAAATTCAGAATCTAATAAGATCAACTTAATTTTTTTTGAATAATAAATTATGAATAGTGATTTTATATTTAGGATTAGTAATGTGACCAAATGGATTAGTAATATGACATAAATAAAGTATTAATATAATTTAGGCACCTTGATAAAGTAATGTGATTCAATAAAATAGTTAAATAAATGTTTCAGAAATTATTAGTCAAGTATTAGTTTTTTCTGGTGAATAGTGCCTTTAATTAAAATTTATTTTAAAAATAGATAAACAATTATTTTTATAAAATGGAGTTCATTTTTTAATTCAGATAATTGATATTAGGTTAAGTTTATTTTTGGGGATTTTTCTGAATAAATGATTTTTCGGTGAATAGTGAAAATATAGTTTTTAGTTTCAGGTGTTTATTGACATCATTAAGGATGTAATAATTATGTAATATTTCTGGTCAACTTATTATTAGTAATATAAGGTATAAGGTGTCCCAATTGGACAATTACATGGTCAAATACCATGGGAAAGACCATGGTTTTTTCAATAACACCGATGAGGTGTCCCTTGGTAATTAATGCTTGGTCCCCTCACTTATCCTATAAATACCATGCCTTTCCCTCATTAATTTCATTTCCAAACCCTCCCCAAAGATGTTCTGATCTATTTAACTCCAATGGAGTCCTCCCAAGGTTCCCTCAAGCCTCCCAAGGTCCCAACCTTCATGCATTCGAAGTTACTCGTCAAGGTAAGGGATTCTTTCACGCACCTCTATTAAGTCATGAATTCCTTTATGTTGTGTCTTATATTTTCCATCTCTTTATGTTGAGGGTAAGTTCTTATATGTTCTTATTACAGTTAATTTTATTTCAAAATTATGATAGAGCCTTTCTTCTCTCATCAATTTGTTTCCTGAATTTTAATGTGACGCTGTTAGGCTGCTGAATATCTCGTAAAAGGAATCACGTCTTCTCTTTTCTTTCATGTTTCCTTTTCATGTGGTATGTCATTAAAATTTCCATAATATGTTCTTATCTCCATGTTGTAATATATTTATACTTTATTATAAGTTATTTAAGATTGGGTTACTCTTGTACCCACTCTTTCCAATTGTTTCTAAAACCATGTTATATAGCCGTTATACTGCAGGAATTTTACCAAAAAATTTCTATCTCTTTCTCTCCAGAAATTGTCTTTTTTATTTTTGTGAATACCCAAGACTATTTAATTTATATGTGTGTTCATAAATATATAAAGATGATATATTTTATTCTGGAATTTACATATATATAACCCTCACTACCTTTCCATGGGTTATAAAAGATATAATGATCTTATTTGTAAGAGCTTTTAAAACATCACGATTTTGAAATGAAACCCATTCCTCTTATTCTATATGGGTTATTTATGAAATTATTGATTACTATCTATGTGGATCACATGTATGTAAATAAATATTATGGGTTTATCCTGATATCACTCTAATGCATTGGGTAAATATTTAATCTCTAGAGATGACAAGTTTCACCATACCTTGGTGAATAACCTTGGTAATTTTTATGACACCTTGGAAATAGGCCATGGTGATATCTTCATAAATGTATAAATGAAATTTTGTAGCCACATATTCAATTTATGTTTCATTTTCTTTTAATTATGATATTGTTATACTTCCATTGCTCATATCTATATGTTGTTAATAAAGTTCTTATTGACAACACAAGTACATTGATTCCCTTGTTTACCCTTACTCGGCCTTCTGCTCACCCATAAATTTGATTTATGTCTCTAGGATATGAAAGGAATTAATTTTTATTAGTATGATCTTATTATGAAGACTTAAAAGTGGATTAAAAGAATTTTTATGTTGTATTCAAGTTTTATTGTTCCTGATTTCCAAGACACTAGACTTTAAAGATCCTCTGTATGTAAAATGTAATAAAAATTTATGTACTAAAAATGCCGGATGCCACACACACACACAGATATATATATATATATCATAAAATATATGGATAATAAACTTATATTTATTATATAAGTGCTTCAAACATATATGAAGGATGTTGAGACTTGTGGTAAGGTATTTCCATCTCACTTTTAACTTTTTAGAGACACATGCCATATTCAACACCTATTTATTATATTTGATATATATACTACCCATGAATGTATTTTATTATTTTCCAACTAAAAATAATGGTGATTCATATATCCATTTTATTATATCTCATTAACTGGTTTTATGATTCATACATAACCAATGTTTTAAGGGGTTTTTGTTTCAATATTCCTTCATTGAGAAATATGTCATGTTATGAACCTAACTAATTTTCTGAGGTGTATATATATATATATATCCACTTTGACATGTAATAGCTTGAATTTATTTATTCTCATTATATTTCAGGTTCCAATTAATGTTGTTATATCATGGTTCTTATGGTTCAATGTTACCAAATTCCTAAGGTTTTTTAGTTACAATCTCATCATTGTTCGGGGATTCTCATGATTATGCTTCAAATTATGAAATATAATTCTTTTTTGAATCTCAATAAACTCATGTATTTATATTATCCTCTATTTATTTAGGGAGAATTCATGTTTTCCTTTATTTTTCCGTTTTTATTTAGTCAATAGTGTAAAATAATTTTTTGAAGAAAAATTATATTTAATTCTATCTTTTGTCAAAATATATTTTTATTCCAAAACCATGTTTTGTAAAAATATCTTAAAAAATGTTTTAATGTTCTTGAAATGATTTATTAAATAGTATTTACACATGTATTTATTTGTTCAAAATTATTTTAAATTAATATTATTTTCATTTTCCAAACAGTGGTCTTTTTTTGTAAGTGAACATTTAAAAGGAACCGTTATTTTGATGTTCACAACAAGAAAAAAATTCAATTTTCATGAAAAATATTTCAATTGAATCCTCATTTATAAAATTTCAAGGACGTTTTCAAAGAACAGATTTTAAATTTTTTTATGTATTAATTTTTTTTTATTGTGGAATGAATATTTTCTTCATGAAATGTTTTAAATTATTTTTAAGTCCTCCGTTATATGTTATAATGTTTATTTTCATAGAAAATAATCTCATGAGTATTTTATAATTTTTTAGGATATTGAATTGATTTTCAATGAAAATTTATTTTCCTCAAGAAATGTTTTAAATAATTTTAAATCCTCATTTATAATATTTCATGTTTATTTTGAAAGGAAATTATTTCCAACATATTTTATGAATTTTTACATTTAAATAGTGATTTTTATGAAAAGTTATTTTCCTTTAAAAAAATCCATGTGAATTTTCAAAATCCATTTTCCATCGTAGATTACATCCGTTGATGTTAAATAATCACGTACTAGGGAAACTATCCAAGGATACCGTTCTTATTAATTATTTGAATGGTTTATCATTATGATTGCATGATATTTATGAAACCTAGTTCTTTCTATGTGTCATTCTATAACAAAATGATGAGATTATTATGAACCCTCTCTCTTTTCCAAAAACTAAGATATGGTAAAATGTGTATAAAACCTATTTAATTTCATGGGTTATGATATGATAAATGTTTTATGATCTTGTGGCACAAATACATATGATTATAGTTATGTAACATGTTGGAAAATTATCTCCCTCCAATGCATTAGGTAAAGATTTATATATAAGGATATTATTAGGATTAGAATGGAGAGTGAACCTAATTCAGTAAGGAACTTTTTCAACAATGATAGTCTAGGTAGAGAACCATGAATACTATGATATTTTGGGGAGTGAATTGATTCTATTATAATAGTCTTAGTAGTGATGCATGACTATTATAGAAATTATTTTCTACGCTTATATGTCTACCACAATTCCATAACTTATACCAATTTTATACTCTCATGGATCATGTTTTTTGATTTCCTAAGAATCCATGTCTTATGAACATTCAATTTTTTGACATGACTCAAGATTATGATCATTTATAAGTGGGGTATTATTTAAAAATGTAATGATTATGTTCTCATACAATTATGTTCATGTTATTCTTATGTATATCCCAATTTTAGTGTTACTATGCATCTAAGATTAACCTCTCTAAGGTTTCCTCGACACATGTTATGAGTAAATTATTTATGTAGGATATTCCTATGAAGAGTATGAAATGTAAAAATATTTATGGTGTATCATGGAGATATTTCAAGAAGTAATAATATTTTGTGTCCAGTCCCAAAAGGTAATATACTTTTATGATCCTTTGGTGCATGATTATGTAATGTAATGAATACTCTTTTGAAAATCTGTAATATCAATATATGTTAAGCCTGATTTACGATATGTTTTTTATAGAGAAAAAATTATATATGTATCTATATAAGAGGACTAAGTGAAAGTTTTAGCTTATTATAATTTTTTGATACAGGAAACTCTTTTTATTTGAGTATGAAAGAATAAAATTAAATTTGGCATCGATGACTTAGTCACATGTGACAAAAGAATATGTCCAATATTTTTAATGGATACAATGTTTTTGATGTTTGTATAAAGAAATTATAATGTAATTGGATGTGTTATTATTTTCACATGGGAATGATTGTGAATACATTATACATAAAGGTATAAATACAATATACTCATCCTTTATATCTAATTCACTCAGACATTTATGGGCCTATGAGAATGAAATCAAAAAATAAAGTAACATATTTTATTTCCTTGGTTGATTAATTTACTTGTATTATATATACAATGTTATAAATCATAAATAAACGTTTCTAGAAATTTTTAAGAGTTACAGGAGAGGTAATGAGATTTGTCATGGTTATTGTTTGAGTAAAATTAGCACATATCATGATGATGTGTATACCAGTGAAATATTTTAATAGTGTCATAAAAACATGGTTTTTGTCATGAAATCAATGAACCATTCATATCCCAACAAAATTCTACTTCTGAATGAATTACGATTAGTCTTATGGTGATATACAAAACTCTATTATTATATCATTAGAAATTTAAATATTTCTGGTGACATGTTATTCAAGAATTAGTTCATTTCTAAAATCATTGTCTATACAAGCCAAATTTGGATATGTTATCCTATGTGATATATTATAAGAAATATCATTGTCTAAATTATATAAGAGTGTTTTTATGACCTTTTTTTATCAATGTTAACAGTTTGATTATGGATAAATTATAAGGTAGACATAGAAAAGTCACCTTCTTAGGTTATCTACCAAATGTTGGAGGATGGGATTATTATAAAGAAACAAAATAGATTATTGATTTTTTCGATGTGAAAGTGATAAAACATGAAATAATATAAACTCATAGTAAAATATTATTCTAGAGGAGATGGAAAATATATTCGTTTAACCAATAAGATGATGTTTCATATAAATATGAAAATTATAATGAATTAAAAGATAAATAAGTTGATTAAGAAAATTCAAGTAATGAAGAACAATATTATTAACAACATTTAAGGTTCAAAAGGTGTGTTTAGGTTCATAAAATCATTAGAAATAATTTTTTATACTAAAACTAGGTGAAAAGGGTAGATAACCTCTCATATCATGCTGTTTTTTCAAATGGAACAAAGTGATGAGAAAGATGCAATGAATCTTAAAGAGTCAAATGATTCAATGAATAAAGTGTTGGTTCAAAAATAAAAGAATGAGACTTTGGAGATTGTAACCATTAACGTGGATAATATCATTATCATAATTAAGTGTATTTTAAAAAATAAGATAAAATTTGAGAGGGAGAACCTAATAAAATACGAGAATGGAGTCCGAAAATAGTGCTCTAATTATTTTGAATCTTGTAGCTTCATTGATGTGGTTATAGGGAATATCCATTCAAATCCCACTGATCTTAATGCCCATTCGATTCTAGTTTAATCCTTTCTACAAAAATGGATCAATCATAAAGGTCGTACAACCATTACCTTTTCAAATGAAGAGGTCTAATTTCATTTATCTAATCTCATATTTTTTCTTATTAATAAATTTATTAAACATATTTCTTCACTAAACCAATAATAGAAATATTTCAAAGCCTTAATATTTTTAAATTTTGATATTTTTTTATCAAATTTTTTAGTGTTGTTATTTTTTTAATATGAGAATAATTATTTTGAGATATAGTATAGGGGTTCTTGAGTTTTTAGAGTATGTTGAATGAATGTTTTAAAATGGTCTCATGTGTTTGATTTAAACATTAAATCCCTGAGTATACATATCTAGTTAGGTTTACTAGGATTACCATTTCTGTTTTTCAAGAAAATAAACATGTTATCTATTTCTAATATTATTGGTCATCTAATTAAAATATAATTTTCCACTAGAAATACTATAGGGCCATTAGTTGTGTGTGATTGTGTTGAGACTAGACATACTTAATCCCTGTCATCTATTATCTAGATTCAAAATGGTCATACAAATTTTTCTAAGTGGTCAATGACAATTTTCCAAACCACTAAACCAGTTTCATTCACAAAAGACACCCTATTTAACAATATTACCCTAGGACATATCCCATAAGAAACTATAAGTTTTGAAAAAAAATCTCCTCCAAATAAAGGAACTTTATTATGGGTTGATAAATCTAATCCATATCCTAATTAGAATGATGAACCCTCTAGTGCTAAGAACACATTCATGAAACCTATCCCAAACCAGACATAGGGTACTGATGTTGAGGTTTTCTCTAGGTTTGTGGATACAATCAATAATTCTATACCCATTATGGGAACCTTATTAGTTTTTTCAACCAATTAAAAGGTGGCACACGAGTCTTACTCTGTTTCTGGAGTATTTAAACAAGATGATAATGAACATGTGTACCAAATTAAAAAATAAAAGTATTTATATTCTAAATAAGTGATTTTTTTCTTAATAGTGATTAGAAATCATTTGATATTATGAATGATATTTTTAAAAATAGAAAAAGGAAAGGTAAAAATAATAATGAATGACTTAGATGGTTTAATTAAAATGAATCCTTATAAGTCTATGAAACATAGAGATTATTATAACATATAAATTAAAATTATCACTAGATACGTTGATGATGCTAATACATAAAACATTTCTCCCACAACCTATTGCTATAGAACCTTCTTTCTCACCATTTGGTGTACATACGTTGAAAATAACCATATTTGATAATTATTTTGATCATGTATTGAAGGATGTATACATGATAAATGTGAACCTAGGGGAGGAACTACCAACTTGTTTGGAGGGACAATATCCATTTGTTTTAAAAAATAAAAATATATTGATGTCCCAAAAAGAAACCTACCTTCAAATAAGAAAGAAAATTCTTTCATAAATGGTAGATGAATTCAAGCCTAATATTAACTTTAAGTAAAATAAAATTACAGGGAAATTAATATTCTTATCAAATTTATTTTAGGTTTCTAAATTTCGAGGTTAGTTTTTTCTTAATTTGGCTCTTCTAGGATCTGGTATTTTTGTTCTATATTGTATATATGTATATATATATATATATATATCATTTTAATGGAAGGATTCTATGAGAATGATGTGTAATTTTATTATTGTGCTTGGATATTTATGTCCACATACTATATTGTCTTGAAATATTGGATACTATATGAAATTTAAACTATTGTGGATCTTATCATAAGGAATTTATGATATTATGAGTTATTTTTATGTGTTTTTAATTCTTCTTTGACTTGATGTCAGTACAGATAGCTTTCCATTTCATAGATATTGGGATTTCATATAGTGATACCAATAAAAGATATTGTGATGATAAAACATTAAAAATGGAGGTAGTGACACTACTATGGACTTTAAAAATATATCTTTATTGATTCATCAATTAGTAGAGATTAATTCATTCCACACTTTTATCATGAGATCCTTGTTATAATGATTTATAGTGAGTTTTATCTGGTCTGATGAATTTTAATTGATTGTAATTAAAATTTTTCTGGGGATCTATGTAGTCTTTTTTTCAATTATATTTATTCCATATTCAGTTAATAATATATGGGTAAAATCTCATTGAAACTCATATAAAAAACTATACCACTTTTATTTATTAATATATGTTTAGGGAGTGTCACAAGGGTTTAAAAACCATAGTTCAAGTTGTTCATATAAAACATGAATAAATAGGATTATGTTGTTTGATATAATGAATGTTTGGTATATAATGGCTATTCATTGGTTTAAGGAGATCGATTTTATGAGACCTTTACATTAGTTTCAATACATTAAAACATGTGAATTTTTCTTTCCAGTGTATCATAAAGACAATGAATGGTCTTCCAAATGGTTGAAAAGTAAACTTCTTTAATAGTGTATTGGGATAGGATGTATATATATATATAAACCATGGGGTTTATTTCTTGGTGAAGATTTAAATTGTGTTTAGAGGTTAATGAACGTTTTATATATGATAAATCAATCCTGAAGAGATTTGTATGATAATCTTGAAAACCATGTGATGAAATAGTTATTTTGAAAAGGAAGAGTTTATAATAACAACTACATTAATGATTTTAATGAAACAATATTTTATTAATGAAAATCCCTCTTGATATAATTAATGTCTTATTATGTAAAATGGTTATATAATATATGAAATTCCATGGTTTTATGTTTTTGAATTTAAAAATATGGGTATGAATTTTTACCGTTGCTAATATAGCTGTTGAACAGTGATCACATGATTTGTATAAATAGAGGGATTTATCAAATCCAATCTACTTTGACAAAGGAAGTGATGGCCTCATCCAATAGAGTTGCACTGTAAGAGTCCCATTTTTCAGAGCTCATAAAGGAGGTGGCATAATTTGTCTTCTCTCTAGATGTAACGCCCCAACCCCTGTTACCCAAAGTCGGTGCATTATTACATAACATTGGCATGATCACAAAAGATCAAGTCTCAAACGACTGATTAGTTTAGTAGTCTTGGAAACACTAGATATATTCATAAGTCTTACATTACATCATAAAGTAAAAAAAAACTACAACAACATCTTGTCTTCATATCCCCTCATACTATCCATGCAGCTCATTCATAAATTACTTATTCACATCTTGGGAAAAAAAATGAAAGGGGTGAGCTTAGATGCTCAGTAAGGATAACAATATAGCGGAAACTTTCATAAAGAGGCATAAACATTTATGGAAATGTATAACTAAAACAAAAGCCTTTTAATCATAAATTATATCATAATATGGAAAAGATAAAATGAAATATTTCCATTTACATATTCACATGGATATTATATTAGTCTAACAACCACATGAAATATCAATAACCACTTTCATAATGATGGAATTCATAATTCCAGACTATCATAACCACAAAGTCAAGGCCTCATGCCATGTCTACAAATAAGATTTTGTCAAGGCCTTGTTCCATGACACTAGTTTATATCATTAGACCTACCGATGCATTAAGGAGCTATAGCAGGCTCCACCCATCACTTACTAAGTCTATTGCATTCCTAATATGAAAAGTTTGAAACATATCATAAAAATTAATATTAAAACAAGCATTAGAAATTTTTATACATTATTCACAAACCATGAATGGTATAAAAATAGCACATTCACAGTCATACATAACTCATTCAATACAATATAGAAGACTGTATTGTATCATTTTAACCTCAATCGAGAATAATGAAGAATATTAACATAGATGAAAATAATCAAAAAAAATTAGAGATAAATATCTCCCTTTTTCTTGAAATCATTTACAAGTCACACTACTTGTCAAGAAGCCATTTTAAAAATAGATTTTTGAATCAAAGTGTCCCATACCAATTTGAAACTTTTAAAAGGAATTCTAATTTTAAAAAATTAATGTCCATATATATAAATCCTTAGAACCATTTTTAAAACCTGGACATTAATGAGAAATATTTAGAAGAATAAATCTATAAAACTTTTAAAAATGATATTTTTGTTAGAGTTTCTAACCAAAAAAGAGAAACATTAATACAAATAATTGAGATAATCAAATCATTTAATTATAATGTGAATAAATAGATTCATGATATACTTTGTCAAAGTACATTATATACACCATATAAAAGTGATTTGGTGTATAACAACAAAGAATTATCAATGGAATTTAAATTGTGATGAAATATCTTATAAAGAACATACCCTTAGGTTAAGGATAAATCAATGACCTAATTATGTGCGAAAAATATAAAGACTCTCAATATGATTTTATATTCAGTGTAAATCTATTGGAGGATATTCATACATATTCTTGTAAAAACAACAATAATGAATTGGATGTTTAACTAAACAAATAGATATTGAGTTAAAATTACTCTTATCAAGTTCATATCGATGACAAGAGATATTATCAATGGAGTGATTATGTGTATCAAAAGTATATCCATAGAAAGGGGAATGAAAATTATGACATAAGCAAATTAATAGTGATTCCACACATAATATTGGAGTAAAATAATCATGAAGTATGCATAAAGCCGAATGAATGGAAATTGAAGTTTCAAATTCCCTTATTGATTTGGTAACTTATGAAACATACACCCATGAAAGAAGGATCATAAAATGATGATTTAAATATCCATAATTTAATGTATATTACACAATAAATACAATCATGGGCAGTACACACACCACATGCAATAAATAAGTGGTGAATAATGGAAATCTCATGGAATTAAAAGTGAGATAATAAACCCCTTACATTGTAAATTTTCCTTGGTCCAGGGTAGGTTATCCTCCTATATAATGGTGAAATAAATTTTTTTGAATTATACAAGAATAATATACATTGATATGATATCATATATGATCTTTTAACATTGCATTGTTAATAATATCTTAGTATTATAATCGTTTTGGGTGTTAACTTACTCGTTTTCATTTATATGTTTTGTTACATAAGTCGTGTTTGTTATGGATAGGTTGTATCTCATTCATATAAATAATGATATCAAGTCCTTAAACATTTTTTTAAATCATAAAATTAGAATTTGACTTGTATGGATACGATGGGGAATGAATCTCATCGCGTTCGTGGAGACGACAGTCCGTATGTATGCAGGAGCGATAATATAATTCTTTTGATATTATAATAATATATAATTGGATGGTATATCATATATAAATAATCATTATCATGTTATAATTATTATTTACATGAATTAAACATCATTATTATACCCATACAAATAATAATGTACTGAATAACAATTACACCACGACGTGGAGTCGGTAGCCGTACGTACGCACGTATGGTGACATGTCATTCAATGGATGGATAGAATACTGAATATGGTTGTACCATATTAATAATAACATCACAGTATGTAAAAAATACAGGATTTAATATTTTAGAATAGAAATAACAATGAAATAAAAAGTTTAAGAAGAAAGGAACTTTAAATAGTGTGGTCAAAACATTACCTCTTCTTCGCGTTTTTTTTGTTTTGATCAAAAGGGATCCTTGAGTTGGATTTCTGATCAAACTAAGGCCTCTAGGTTGATGTTAGGAAAGTGTAGAGAATATTTGGGAAGGTTTTGGCATATCCAAAAGGCTTTAAAGGTGTAAATTAGAGATAAGGGGGAGTACCCCTTTATAAGAGGGGTGAAGGGCACCTTTGGAAAAGCCTGAAATATTATTTTATAATAAATTCAAATTCATTTTCTAATAGGTAAAAAGTAAATTAGTTAAAGGTTACGGTGTGGATGGGTCTAAATCCTTTCAACCAATATATTTTAGATTGTTTTGTGTCACTATATTAACCTTATCATTTATATTTAACTCTTTGTTAAATAGTTTGACATTTACCATGTCTCTTTGTATTTTTATATTATATAGTTAATAAACATATTATATACCTCCATGAGACCCCTAAGTGGTCTATTAATGACAAAAATATAATTATATAAGTCTTTTGGCAGAACCTTAGATTTTTAAGAATCGAATATCAAATAATAATATAATATTGTTTTTAAAAACTCTTTTATGTCAATTTTGACAGTATTAGGTATTTTGTTTATGATAATTTCATAACAGCATTATTACATCGAAAAAAATTTATATTTCCAATAATAATATGTCATATTAACCCTGAAAATTAGTGGAATTCATAAAAATTCTCATATTACATTTATTTTGATATTTATCATATCAATTATTTAAATATTTCATTCATTTGGTAATTACTGCATCACTATTGTATCATAAATAAATTAAATTATTTAATATCTAAAAATTATAAATAAAATACCATTATGTATGAAATATTTTTATATCTCTAATTAATATTTATAATCGAATTTATCTTATATATAACCCAATATTAAAAAAAATTTATTTATTAAACATTAATTTTATCTCTTTTAACTCATCTTTGAATTAAATAATAATAAATTTCCTAATCGAATCCAAGTGGACCTCAATGATAATATTTTATTCCTAATGTTTTTTTGGTCGAGATACACTTGTCCAATAGAATTAGGACATGTGTTAGGGTAATATTAATATCATTTTTACCCTTAGTTACCCTATTTACTTTTAACCGTGGTAAATAAAAATAAAAAGTTACTATTCACCAAAAAAATATTTTCATCTCATTGAACCACATTTTACTCCTTGATATTAACTGTGTCTCTCAGAGTTTCGAAATTCCACTCACAGAAGAGGTAAATGTATGTTTTATGTGAATTTCCAAATTCTCCTAGGAGGTGGGTAAAAGACGGTGAAAAGTTCAATAAACTTTTTATATATCTAAAATTATTCTAAACTAAATCCAATGAATTACATTGAAATTATATTGGTATTATGTATCTATTATGACCGTAATTAAATTTAAATAAAATAAATAATTATTTATATAAAAATTCAGTTTTAAACTATAACTCATTGTTTTTTCACTATTCATCAAAAATTGAATGTTTTCAGAAAAATACCAAAAATTTACCCTAAGCTAATTTCGATATTCCGAATCCAAAAATGAAGTCCATTTTGAAGGATAAAATTTATAAAATTTCAAAGTGGGTATTACTATACATAACCGCTAGTTTGACTGGTTGTGGTGTGTGTTAGAACTCGAAGTTGCGAACAACACACGTTGTTGTATTAATTAAAGGGAAGCATACTGTGGAAGCTTGGGGTGTTAAATTATCCCCTCATTCAAATAATTTCATCCTTGAAATTTTTAAAATTGGGCTTGGGAATATAATGTAAAGTCCCACATTGGAAAAAGAGTCAATAAAACTATCACCTTAAAAGAAAGAAAGAGAAGTACAAAGGTCATCCAAGATAACTCATACTATGATTAAATGTAGGAAAACATGGATATGGACGATAAAATAAGTGTAAAGTTCTGATGGAGAGGGATAGAAAACATGATCCGGAGATAGTTAACAACAAGAAAGCCACAAAATTGTGATAGGACAAACAGGCATTAGTTTCCCAGTAGGAAAAGTATACAGAGTACTTTTTTTAAGTTACATTACAAAAAGATGAGGAATTAATTTATGAAATTGACTAAGAAAATAAAGAGATATACTTACATTTTTATTAGAGTTTCATTGTTTAATAAATTTCGACCACTACCTCATTTTTTTAAACGATGAGTATTCAAGAAGACTTGGTCACACTGGAAGATCTAGAATAAACTTCTATAGAATCACATGATCCACGAAGGATAACTTATATATTTACGTTTTCTTTAGAGATTAATCAAAACCAAAACGGTTATTACAAGATCTGATGATCCCCCAAATGGATATTCCTTTTGAGAAAGAAACATTAATCTTAATTTCTAAAATTCAACCAACAATACACCAAAGTTAAATAAATACCGTTCAATAAACAATTGTCCTTAAAATCCTTCAATATAATCCACACTAATATTGAATCCCAAAACATAGAATAATTTGGTTACGTAGTCTTTCACGTTAAATTGTATCTCCAAATGACTTCAACTACTCTTAAAGTCACATACATAAAAGTAATTAACCTAATCACATATTCTCTATTATAGGTTAATCATTTCCATTATTAACCCAAATCACTATAAATCCACAATAAAAACGTAGATATAAATCCACCATTACTCTTAAAATGAAATCCCATAGTATTCTATTTTCCTTGGGCAAAAAGTGTTCCCAAAAAAGAGAACATCTTCCAAAATAACATTTATCACTTAATCACCAAATCATTTTCCTATACTAAGGGTATTCATTTGTTAAGACATAAGAACCAAAATCGACTTATTATTGATCAATAAAATCATTTAACTAAAAATAATTAGTCACACTAACCAGGGATTTCACATAGTCAAGTGGTAGGTGATAAATCCCAACCGCACTTTGGATTTGGGTTCGATTCTCACAAATTTGTCCAACGTGACGGGTAGTCACACAGTCTGCATGTTGTCCTTTTTCAAAAACTATATTTTATAACATTACAAAAATGAGATAAATTTCTCAAAATAACCATAACATAAATTTAACCAAAAATGATATCTCATACCTTTCATTTTCATCCCAAAATATAATAACTTGTAATTGCCTCAAAACCAATGATCATATAAAACAAAATGGTTATTTATAACTATATCCACAAGGGAAAAGATAAGTCTTCCTCAAATATCCTTCTCACATGGAAAACTGCGGGGTTACAAATACACGAGAAATTATTCCAAAGTAATCCTATCAACAAGGACCACTAATTCTTTTAAACATTTCTCCAACCATTTATTACCACATAGCTTCTTCTTTGACCATGAAAATATCCTATAGAATAGGTCATTCACTCGGGTAATGGTCAGGTCCCCTACATTTACAGCAAATGACTATAAATGGATTTTTGGGACCATTTTTATTTTCTTCCATAATACTCTTCATTTTTCCTTAGTAATTCTTCATTTTATGTCCTTCTTTCCCACACGTAAAGCATTTCATTATTCTGTTGAGACACTTTCATAGGTGTCTCCTTCCACACTTCCTATATGATGGAAATTTAGGATTCTTTTCCCCATGGTCTCCACTCCTGGAGCTCTTATCATTCATCACCTTTCTCTTCATTATTGAGTCTGGGAGTTGGTTGATATATATGTTGATTATATTTTTGGAAAACTAATTTGGTATGAACATGATATCTTTTACACCTATCAAAATTCCATTTTTTTGCTCATTTCCACCACCATTCCCACCTTGTATATCATTCTCAACGTTACTATGACTTCCTTGGACTCCAGCCATTGACTAAAACCAGAAAGAATTGTGTGAGTAACAGTAGTCATAAAATCATTTAGAGAATATCATGACACCATATTCTCAATTTGAAAAACCTTAGGATTAACCAACTTCATTTATTCTCATATTATATTAAAATACTTCAAATTGGTTTATATAGAAAATGTAAATTATCCTAAGCAATATCCCCCGGGAGTGTCGTAACCAAGAGTCAGCAAGGCCTATTGTCGTGCACCAGTTCCCGTTTGAGTCTAGCTCAAAGCAGTGTTTTCGGGTTTTACCCTTAGGTACATCTTTTCCAGATCCACCTATACCTACTCGTATCCAGTCAGGGTTGTATTGCTTGGAAAACTCACAAAATATATACAATACATAAATTATAGGATGTTCTTATATACTAATACTCAAATTCTATCTTAGGGCTATGTGCTCTAATCAGAGTTTATCTAAATCTTGTTTCCAAAGTTTGTACTAAACTTACTATGATACCAACTATAATGCCCCGACCCCAGTGACCTAGTGTCGGTGCATTATTACATAACATTGGCATGATCACAAAATATCAATCCTCGAAAGGCCGATTAGTTTATTACTCTTGGAAACCCTAGATATATTCATAAGTCTTACATTACATCATAGAGGGAAAAAAACTACAACAACATATTTTCTTCATATCCTATCATACTATCCCTACAGGTCATTCATAAATTACTTTTTCACAGCCTGGAAAATATAAAACATTGAAAGTGGTGAGATCAGATGCTCAGTAAGGATAACAATATAGTGAAAACTTTCATAAATAAGCATAAACATTTAAGGCAATGTATAACTATGTAAAATTTCTTTTAAACATGAACTTCAGCATAATATGGCAAAGATAAAATAAATTAATTACATTTACTTATTCACATGGATATTCTACTAGTTTAATAACCACATGAAATATCAATAACGACTTTCATAATGATGGAATGTGTAATGCCAGACTATCATAACCATATAGTCAAGGCCACATGCCAAGACTACAAATAATATTTTTTCAAGGCCTTGTGCCAAGACACTAGTTTGTCTCATGAGACCTACCGATGCATCGAAGAGCTATATCAGGATCCACCCATCACTTACTAAGTCCAATTAATTCTTCATATGAAAAGTTTGAAACATAACATAAACATTCGTATTAAAACTAGCATACGAAATATATATACGTTATCCAAAAACTATGAATGGTATTTAAATAGCATATCCAAGGTCACACATAACTCAATCGATACAATATGGAAGCTTTTATTGTATAATATTAACCTCAATCAAGAATAATGAATAATATTGACATGGAAGAAAATAATCATCAAAACTATTTGAGGGAAATATCCCCCTTTTTCTTGAAAGCATTTAGAAGACACACTACCTGTCAAGAAGCCGTTTTAAAAATAGATTTCCGAATCAAAGTTTCCCATAACACATTGAAACATTAAAAGTAATTTTAATTTTAAAACATTAATTCCCATATAAATAAACCCTTAGAACCATTTTTAAAACATCAACATTAATGAGAATGATTTAGAAGAATAAATAATTAAAACATTTAAAAATGATATTTTAATTAGAGTATATAAAAAAAGACACTTGAATATAAATAAATGAGGTAATAAAAACATTGTAATATCATGAGAATAAAGGGATTCATGATATACTTTGTCAAAGTACATTATATACACCATATAAAATTGATTTGGTGTATAACAACAAAGAAGCCTCAATTGAATATAAATTGAGCTAAAATCTCTAATAAAGAATGTATCCTTAGTTTAAGGATAAATAAACTACATAATTATGTGTGACAAATATAAATATGCTCAATATGATTAGATATTCAGTGTAAATCAATTGGAGGATAATAACACATATTCTTTTAAAAACAACACCATTGAATTGAATGTTTAACTCAACAAATGGAGATTGAGATAAAATTTCTCTTATCAAGTTCATATCTATGACTTGAGAAATTATCAATGGAGTGATTATGTGTATCAAAAGTATATCCACAGAAAGGGGAGTTTAAATTATGACACAATAAAATGAATAGTGATTCCACACATAATCTTGGAGTAAAATAATAATGAAGTATGCGTAAAGCCGAATGAATGGAAAATGAAATTTAGAGTTCCCTTATTGATTTGGTAACTTATGAAACATACAACCATGAAAGAAGGATCATAAAATGATGATGTAAATATCCATAAATTAATGTATATTACACAATTTATACAATCATGTGAAGTACACACACCACATGAAATAAATAAGTGGTGAACAATGGAAATCCAATGGAATTAAAAGTGAGATAAAAACTCCTTGATTTTTACTTTTCCTTGGTCTAGGGTAGGTTATCCTCCTGTATAATGGTGATATAATTGTTATTGAATTATATAATAATCATATACATTAATATGATATCATATATGATCTTTTAACTTTTCTTTGTTAATAATATCTTAGTGTTATCATCGTTTCGGGTGTTAACTGACTAGTTTTCTTTTATATGTTTTGTTACATAAGTCTTGTTTATTATGGATTGGTTGTATATTATTCATATACAGAATTATATCAAGTCCTAAAAAAAATTTAACCATAAAATGATAATTAGACTTGTATGGATACGATGGGGAATGAATCTCATCGCGTTCGTGGAGACGGTAGTCTGTACTTACGCACGAACGATAATATAATTCTTTTGATATTAAAATTATATATAATTGGATGGTATATCATATATACAAAATCAGTATCATTTTATACATATTATGTACATGAATTACTCATCATTATTATACCCATCCAAATTATAATGAATTGAATAACAATTACACCACGACGTGGAGTCGGTAGGCCGTACATACACACGTATGGTGACATGTCATTCAAGGATAGATAGAATAATGAATATGGTTGTACCATATTTATAATAACATCAAAGTATATAAAAAATACTGGAGTTATTATTTTAAAATGGAAATAAAAAAAGAAGAAGGTGAGGAAGAATGGAACTTGAAAGAGGGTGGTGAAAACATTACCTCTTCTTCGGGTTCTTCCTTTTGATTTGATGAAAAGGGCTCCATAGGGTGGAATTATGATCAAACTAAGGCCTCTAGGTTGAATTTAGGGAAGTTGAGAGAATATTTGGGCCTGGGTTGGCCAATCCAAAAGGATTTGAATGTGTAAATTAGAGAGAAGGGGGAGTACCCTTTTATATGAGGGGTGTGGGGCACCTTTGGAAAAGCTAGAAATATTATTTTATAATAAATTTATATTCGGTTTATAATGGGTCCAAAGTGGATTATTTAAAGTTTAAGGTGAGTATGGGTCTAAATACTTTCAAAAAATAGATTTTAGATATGTTTGGGTCACTATATTAACCTTATCATTTATATTTAACTCTTAGCTAAATAGTTTGAGATTTACCATGTCTCTTTGTATTTTTATATTATATAGTTAATAAACTACATATATACATCCAAGAGACCCCAAAGTGGTCCATTAATGAAACAACTATTATTATATAAGTCTTCTGGCCGAACCTAATATTTTTAGGTATATAAGATCAATTAATAATATAATATTTTTCTTAAAAATACTTTTATGTCAATTTCAACTCTATTTGGTATTTTGTTTTTGATAATTTTATAACATCATTATTACTTCGAAAAGAATTTACATAACCAATACTAATATGTCATATTAACCTATAAAATTTGTGTAATTCATAAAAAGTCTCATATTACATTTATTTTGATATTTATAATATCAATAATTTTAATATTTCATTAATTAGGTTATTACTGCATCACCATTGTGTCATAAATAAATTAAATCAGTTAATGTCAAAAATTATAAATAAAATACCATTATATAGGAAATATCTTTAGCATTATAATAAATATTTATAATCGAATTTATCTTCTGTATAACCCTATATTAAAAATGTTTTAGTTATTAATCATCAATTTTATCTCTTTTAACTCTTCTTGGAATTAAATAATAATAAATGTCATAATCTAGTCCAAGTGGACCTAGATGTTTATATTTTATTCCTAAGGTTGTTTTTGGTCGAGATACACTAGTCCAATAGAATAAGGACATTTTTTAGGGTAATATTAATATCATTTTTACCGTTAATTACCCTATTTACTTTTAACCGTGGTAAATAAAAGTAAAAAGTTACTATTCACCAAAAATTATTTTCATCTCATTGAACCACATTTTAATCCTTGATATTAACCATTTCTCTAGGATTTTTATAATTACACTCACAGAAGTGGAAAAATTACGTTTTATGTGAATTTCCAAATTCTAATAGGAGATGTGTAAAAGACAGTGAAAAGTTCAATAAAATTTTTATATATCTAAAATTATTCTAAACTAACTCTAATGAATTAAATTGTACATATATAGGTATTATGTATCTATTTTGACCTTAATTAAATTTAAATAAAATAAATAATTATTTAAATTAATATTCGGTTTTAAACTATAACTTAGTGTTTTTTCATGATTCATCAAAAATTGAATGTTTTCAAACAAAATACCAAATATTCACCCTATGTTAATTTAGATATTCAGAATCCAAAAATGTAGTCCATTTTGAAAGATAAAATTTATAAAATTTAAAAAATTGGGTATTAATATTCATAACGGCTAGTTTGATTGGTTGTGGCAGGTGTTAGAACTCGAAGATGCGTACAACACATGATATTGTATTATTCAAAGAGAAGCATACTGTGGAAGCTTGGGGTGTTACACTAGACCAAACCCAAGCTAAGATTCAACATGATAATCATGAACATAACAACCTACAATAGAAGTGGAAGATGATAGAGATTTCCACCTGAGCGATGTTATCTGAGCCACCCCAAGAGTATGTCACCATCACACACCTTACCCTTCAATCTTATGCGGGTGTTATAAGGTGTTATGTAACAAGACCATAAATCTATGATTATGTGAATTATTTTTGTATTGATTAAAGTGTATAAATTTGTTGTTTTTAAATCACAAATTGTATTTTTAGTTAATATTCAATTAAAAAATTGATTTTGACGAATTTATGGTTTTTTGAATTAAATAATAATTTTATAAAAATTTATTAATAAATTAATTTTTATTAAATATAAATGAACATATAATTTTTATGAATACAATTATAATTTCTATTAAGGTTTCAAAGATTATTATTTTTCAATATGTAAGAATTTTCGATAGAGGTCAGTTTTAACTTTAAAAGTAAGAAATTCACATATTTAAATAATTATTTTGATAAAATGAATATTATATTGGGAATTAGGACATCAAAATTATCAGTTAATTTTTCATATATTTTTTTGAGATAGTGGAATTTTTTGGTAAAAATGAAATAACATTTAAATATATAATGTGTTTTATGAAATCATAATGACCAAATTTTGATGTAATAAAATACTATAAATATTATGTTCATGAAAAATATGTGTTATCATTAAAATAATGTGATTTTAGGTTTTTCTGATTTATTTTAGAAATCATTAGTGGAACCTTCAAGACATATAAAACATTTTTTCTTTTTAAATTGATTTCATTGATTGTTTGACTCATATCCACATAATCATGTTAAATATTTTAAGAAATTATCCCATTTCTATATAGAATAATTTTTTTCACTCCCTGCTGAAAAACCATGGAGAAAAACCATGGGCTAGTTTTTGGTTTTGATTATTATAATGTGTGGTCTCCCAAACCCAAATAACAAAGAATTTCCCCTCCATTCCTATCTAAACCATCCCAAGCTCCAATATCCTCTTCACTCAAATCCTTAAAGAAGACCAACCCCTAAAATTATCTCTCTATAATACTCCCAAGATGCCCTAAGCTCCCAAGAATCTAATCTCTCAAACCTCTACCAAGCCTTTTGGATCAGACTTCCAAGTAAAGGATTTCTTCTTTTTAATTTTTTTCTCAATTTCATTATGTTGTTGTTTCCCAAGATATCTCCTGGGCATGTGCGTCTGTCTTGTTCGAGGGTAAAGGGCGTTGTTTCTTTGCCCCATGTTCTCGCTTTCCAAAGGCTAGCGGAATCTTTCTCTTGTTCGGGGATGTTTTCTCCTTGATCGAAACAGGATGATGGGACGTCAGTTATTCCTTCTATGGATTCCTCCTCCAAACTTGTCACTTAGTCCAGGTATCCCTAATAAATTTAATACACTTTTTGTGAAAAACTTCTTAGAGCCATACCTTCATGGACACCAGTTAATTACACTACTTCTGTCAGGACATACCAAAGGGTCCGGTCAGGGCAAAAACCTTCAATCCGGGGAGTTGTCACGTTGGAAATCACTCGCGTGCCTGGATGTTGGGACACTAGAGCGTTTGGGTTTCTTCCCCTTATTAGAGGGCTTCTTGAGGGCATTGAAGCGTTAGGCATCAAACGTTGAATGAGGGGAATTTTATGCCCTGGGAATATAAATGAGGTTTTCCTCCACTTCCCATGTTTAACACAGGGTATGCCGCATGTTTAATGTCTACTGAAGATGGATCAAACTGATATGAACACTGATTAAAGTGGATTAGATGGGTTCAACCTATGGAAGGAACGACAATATTGGGACCGACATGTGGTTAACATCCTGATTGTCAATAAGGTGAATGAGTAATGAGGTGGCATGATCCCACCGGGATGTAGCAGCCTAGGTATGAATCAGGATAAATGATTGAAGGTTTAATGAAGTATATGGAGAACGAGATAGAGTCATCTTGGGGATGACGGTGATGTTGGGCTTGAGTCTCAAAGAGGCTTCCTACGTATCCATGTCGTAAGGAACCAATGACCTCATAGTTCACCTTACAATGGATTACCATTGAATGGGGTCACAATGTCTTACTGATGAATGGGGTCACAACGGCTTAGTGCTGAATGGGGTTGACAAGGGATTATTGCTAAATGGGAATGTCAATGGCTTACCACTGGATGGGGATGTCATTGTCTTACCACTGAATGAGGGTGGGAACTGACATGATGATGGCCGAGACTGCAGGTTGTAGGGCTTGAACCTCATTGAGGCTTCCTACGTACCTTACCTTAGCAAGTATTAACATCCGCATAGTACGGGACATGGGGGTATTTTGGGGTTATGCTCTAAGGTATCCCAAGGTGTTGGTGAATCGAGTGAAGGGATCCATTACCAAGGGGTGTTGGGATTAGACCTCATAGAGGCTTCCTACATACCTTTCCTTGGAAAGGATCAAATTCCATGTTGTCCAAGTTGGGGTTGGTAAACTGACATGAAGATGGTTGGGAAGAATGGATGGTGGAGTTGAACCTTAGGGAGGTTTTCTACATACGTTTCTTTGGAATGGATCAAAGACTTTATTGTTTAGGAATGGGTGTGTTTCTTACACTCTAGGCTACCCAAGGTGTTGGTGAACCGACGTGAAGGGGGTCAGAGCAACAAATGGATGGTGGGATTGAACCTTAGGGAGGCTTCCTACGTACCTTTCCCAGATAAGGATCAATGAACTCATAGTTCAGGTATGGGTGTGAGGATTACACTCTAGGATTCCCAAGGTGTTGGTGAACCGACGTGAAGGGGGTCTGAGCCACCAATGGATGGTGGGATTGAACCTCAGGGAGGCTTCCTACATACGTTTCCTTGGTAAAGATCAATTACCCCGTAGTTCAGGTATGGGTGTGGGGCGTACACTCTAGGTTTCCCAAGGTGTTGGTTAACCAACATGAATGGGGTCAGAGTAACCAATGGATGGTGGGCTTGAAGCATAGGGAGAATTCCAATGTACCTTGCCTTGGAAAGGATAAATGACCTCGTAATTCTTGTATGGGTGTGGGGATTATACTCTAGGCTTCCCAAGGTGTTGGTGAACCGATGTGAAGTGGGTCAGAATGACCAATGGATGGTGGTCTTGAACCTCAGGGAGTCTTCGTACGTACCTTGCCTTATCAAGGATCAAAGACCTTGTAGTTCAGGTATGGGTGTGGGGTTACACTCTAGGCTGCCTAAGGGGGATGTCATGGTCGGTGCTTGCTCTAAGCCCACGTGATTCATGCTTAGTGTGAGAAACAAGAGACAATAATGACCTGATGCTCACATCGTGAAAGGAGCATCCTAGGGAATTGGAGTGGGGCTTACACATTGTTGGCGGCCCAAAGTGGAAACAGGGGCTTAAGCATGGTCCACAACCCAGAGAGGAAACATGGGATTTTGCGTGGTTAGTAGCCCGATGTGACAGAGATTTAGACATACTCAAGGATGAAGGACTGATTGGTGACAAAGCCCAGTAGGAGAGGGACTGGTCACCTAGGAAGAGAGGAGGAGAAGCAAAGCAAACACATGAATGGAAAGCAATGGGCTTACACCAGGGTGGTTTCCCTTTCTTGGTGGACAGACGTCGCTCCGATAAAGTGGATCTAATTCCATATGATGAATGGTGTCACTCTAATGGAGACCAGTGGGCGTGCATAATGTCCAAGGTGGGGGAACCCCGCGTCAGACACACGGGGCATGGTCATAGTTTAACGTCATGTGCTGAGGACGATGGTGCTTGGCAGTTTAACGTCCTGTAGCTCGGATGAGGTGGGTTCACTCCGCACCCCTAGGACTTACATAAATGATACCCTTCTGCCCCAGAGGGAGAGAAGGCATCATTAATGTGGTGGCGAGGGGGTGTCGTGAGGTGATCCCATTGGGGGTCCAAGATAGTGTGGCTATATGGAGAATCAATAGCTATTAGCGTGCCTATGAGAAGAATCATATGGCTAAGCAATACAACAGGCAGCATTGTCCAAGGGACGTTAAAATTGTTTTGTGCAATCCTGAGGGGCCACACAAGAAAATATCATGTGACGCATGTGTGTCACACATAATAGAGGCTCGAACAAGGTTTCTCAAGATGAGGGTAGTACATGGAGTGGGCGTAAGAGAATGGGTCAGGGCAAGATATGAGGTCCATGCACAAGATACAGGGTTTTCACGCAAGGTGAAGGGGTTATGTGCAAAAGGTATGGGTTGCACGTGAGAGGTATGGGTGGAGTGAAAGATGAAAAAGTGGTGTGTAAGATGGAGGGGTTTCGCAATAGACGTAGTGGTCGCATGCAAGTTGTACCACGGGCGCGCAAGCCCAGAGGGACTGCGCGCGAAACGGGCGGCTTGCGTGCAGTTTGGATGGAGTGCATGTAAGAACTGCTGACATAGATGGATTATTTGCATGCAAGGTGGGACCCTATGTTCCCATACGACTTCTAGAAGAATCAAAATTCATGAATATTAGAGGGCCCATCCGAAGGCGCTCCCTGGGACCCTATCACCCAACAACCATTACTTGAAGGCCATGAGTTTTTTGTGCAGTCATGGAAGATGGGGTTTTTGCACAGAAGAACGTCGGTTCATCTTCGGTTACCATACCTGAAGAGTGGGGATACATTTCATTTTATAGCCAGAGTCCTTGGAGTGGCACACAAGAGTCAGGCACACAAACTCCAGTTGGTCGTCGGCATATGCACGCAAGGGGGATTAGGTGCGCAAACGACCATTTGACATCGCCTAGTGCATGGAAACGGGGCCGGGTGTAAAAACCACCATTCATCATCGCCTTCAGTTTTAAAATGGGGCAGGAATGCAAACACCCATCTGACGTTGCCTTTGTCATGGAAATAGGGTCGGGCATGCAAACCGCCGTTCCCCATCACCTTGGGAATGGAAATGGGGTCATGTGCGCAAACCACAGTTGGACGTCACCTTGGGAGTGTAAACATGGGCGGGCGTGCAAACCTCCATTCGCCATCACCTTGGGTGTGGAAATGGGTCCGCACACGCAAACGGTCATTCAATGTTGCCTTGGGCGTGGAAGGGAAGGTTGGCACGCAACGTTTAACGCGCTGGAAGTATTCATGTGCATGCCTTCCAAATCATTCATGTGACCACCTCTCGGTCCCCGGGATATATTTTTTTTCATCCCAGACGCATTAGTTGAACTCTTATCCTCCTGACATGGCCCTTCTCTGAATTTTGGAATCAACAAATTTCCCCCCTCAGAATCGGAGCTGAATGGGAACCCAAAGGATAGATTCTGAGGGTATGCCAAAAAATAGAAAAGATATCCTTGGTAGTGCGCAAAAACACATTTTTCATGTGCAAGAGTGTTGCGCAGGCATGGAAGATGTGTTAGCACTATAAAAATAGGCCAAGGACCCCCTAGTCCCAACCTTGACTATTTCTGTGTGACATGATTTCTTACTCTCGTGTGTGAAGAATAGTCCTAACCCATACGTAAGCTTCTGTGACTGACTCTAGGTTTTGGGCGCCATCCATAATTTTTCCACCCAAGTCGATCTTCTTTTGCACCACCACCACTTCTGTGTGCTAAATCTCTCTTCTTTTTAATCGACCATTTCAGAGTTCTAAATATGGCTACCCAATAGACCGATGCTGAGTGGGAAGTTTCCACTACAGCAAGGAGAACCCAAATGATCTCAAACCCTCAGATTATTCACTTGAGGAGGTTCGTGTCTAACAACCAAATGCTTTTCGACATGCTTACACAAGCTCAAAAAAAATATGTCCTGAGCGTTTGTCTTCCACTATAAAACTGTTGTCTTCTTGAATAGGTTCTAATGCCTGGTTTCGATACGGAAACACCATGGTTGTGGGTGATGTGCGAGGACAGTATTCCATAATTCCACATTACAAAAAATGACCATCCTTATAGGGAAACATAGAACACATCTATCTATGTCCTAAATTCAAATAGTAGGATGGTTGTAGAAAGTGATTGAGTTCCTGAGGAATCTCCCTCTATTTGTGCATGTACTTTCAAAAGAAACATTACCGACGAGACGACGGGCTGGAAGGAGTGGGATATCAGATCTGTGGGAAACTTTATCAATGAATGGGCATGGTCATACTGGGTAAGAAAAACATGCAAGGAATTTGGGCCGGTGTTGCGGGCCATTGGGGTTTTCGAGGCCATTTGGACATCTCAATTCCACTTTTACCGACAACAGGACTTGGTAGTAAAGCTATTCAGCCACTTGTCGCCTGATACCAATAATTTTCGCCTCTATCATGAGGTGGTGGGAATCATTCTATGGGATGTCCATTGTATTAGGGGAATCCCCTTGGAGGGGTATCAGTATGATGAGTTCCTCCTGACAAAGAATATCTTGGTTGAATGGACCCACTCCCTAATACTATCATGGAACTTGCTAGAGATGGATAAAGAGGAACTCAGTATAAAATATATTCTAAAAAACATACCCTATTTAGGAAAAGTAGGATCATATTTCGATGATTTTGGAGATATGGGAGTATTGATCATGGGGCTTTTGCATCAACGAAGTTCAAGACCCAAATGTGTGATATGATGGGTTTGTCTCCGCGTTCTTGAGTAGCTGGTTGTTACCTGTGAAGGACACAAGGATGGGGGTATGCCTGGGGATGCTAGTGATTGTTGGGATTATGGCGGCAAAGAACAAGGTTAACCTAGGGGTACTAGTGTTGGATAGGCTATACAATATCATAGGGTGAATTTTGAAAGGTTGTACACCCAAGAGGATATGTGGGACATTCCAAATCCTCCATGGTTGGGTCACCACCCACTATGGTGGGTATGAATTCTCGAATGCCATACTCCCCCTAGTAACGGTATACGACTATACATCTTTAACATCACTGGGACCCGCCCATTGAAGCTTAGGTATGATAGATTCAAGATCAGGATCGGAAACCACACTCACTTCGACTTCCACCTGTTCCAAACCCTAGTTTTCCAAATGGTAGACAATGAGCGGGGTCCACTAGAGTAGAGTGAGTACCTTCAATGCATCCGGGGTGGCATGCTGGTGGGTCAAATTGTTTGAAAAATCTTATACGAACCCTATGTGCCGACTAGGTTTTCTAGGTAGTTCGGGTTCATGCAACAATGCCCAAGAAATAATATACAGAGGTACGAGAAGAGAGTCATCCCTGCATTCTCCGCCAGCTATGGCTTATGTTCATGAAGGCAGGCCTGGGAGAAATCATTACTCTTCCCCCCACTGATGTCTATGCAGGACTGTCAATATAGCATGTCGAACACTAGATGAGAACATACCCCAAGGCAATTCATTGATAACACAGTTGAAAAATCAAGGCATATAGTGAAGATAATGAAGGTCTATAAGGTAGAAGAGGTGTCGCGGGGGAATTGAGGCAAAGAATGAGTCATGGGGGCAGTACGACACATGCTGATACATCATCGGTAGGGGACGCGCAGACCGATAATGTGCCTCTACCCTTCGGGGAAGGTTGGTCTCGTGAATGGCCTTGGGGTCAAACTAGGGACCTCCCAATAAATAAACTCAGGTACCTCCTAAAGACATCTGCCGATACTATATTCCTTTATCTGTGGTCTTCTTAGAGAATGTTGTGATAGTCCATGTCCGCTGAAGAGTTTTGACAGAGGTTATTGTGCACCGAGATCGATATACCAAACATAGGGTGCATCCAGATACTGGATATAGTAAACATTCATCGCCAACATGTATACTTGAATGCCATGGATATGTGTAACACCCGAGACTTTTATGTTATATAAATCATCAAAGGAATCTTTTTCTACACAACACTTGCTTGGCTTGCTTTACACGCAATCGCGACCTTCCTCGATAGCTTGCATCGTACGCAATACCGAGTTTCACTAAACAACAATATGCTATTAAAACTAGCCGTTATGAATAGTAATAACCACTTTTTGAAATTTTATAAATTTTATTTTTCAAAATGGACTTCATTTTTGGACTCAGAATATCGAAATTAGCCTAGGGTGAAATTTTGGTATTTTTCTGAAAACTTTCAATTTTTGATGAATAGTGAAACCACTAAGTGGTAGGTTAAAAACTGAATTTTGCATAAAACTTAATTTTACCGCTTCTGTGAATGGAATTTCAAAAATCCGAGAGACACGGTTAATATCAAGGACTAAAATGTGGTTCAATGAGATGAAAATAATTTTTTGGTGAATAGTAACTTTTTACTATTTTTACCGCGGTTAATAGTAAATAGGGTAACTAAGGGTAAATATGATATTAATATTACCCTAACACATGTCCTAATTCTATTGGACAAGTGTAATTCGACCAAAAACAAACTTAGGAATAAAATATGACCATTTAGGCCCACTTGGATTAGATTAGGACATTTATTATTAATTTATTTAAAGAAGGGTTAAAATAGTTAAAATCAAAGTTTAATAAGTAAATCATTTTTAATATAGGGTTATACATAAGATAAATTCGATTGTAAATATTCATTATAAAGCTAAAAAGATTTCCTACATGATGATATTTTATTTGTAATTTTTAGACATCAAATAATTTAATTTATTTATGACACAAAGATGATGCAGTAATTATCTTATTAATGAAATATTGACAAAATTGATAATATAAATACCAAAATAAATGTAATTTAAGACTTTTTATGAATTCCACTAATTTTCTAGGTTACTATGATATATTAATGTTGATTTAATCAACTTGGTTCGAACATATAATTCTGTTATGACTTTCACAAAAATCATATATCAAATAGTGTCAAAATTGACACAAAATAGTTTTTAAATCAAATATTATATTATTAATTGTTATTGTATTCCTAAAAATCTAAGGTTCGGCCAAATGACTTAGATAAAGATATATATATTAATAATAAACAATTTGGGGTTCGATTGGCATGTTATAGTAAGTGTATTAACCATATAGTGAAAGAAAACAAAAAGACACGGTAAAAGTTAAATTAATTAACTTAGAGTTAAATCTAATTGATAAGGTTAAAATAATACCCTAAACATGTCTAAATCCTATTGGTTGATAGGATTTCGACCCATCCCCACTTTAGCTTCGAAATAAGACCCTTTGGAACCATTATAAACCGATTTTGACTTTAATATAAAATAATATTTTGAGATATTCCTAAGGTGCCCCTCTCCTCCCTTATAAAAGGGCACCTCCTCCCCCTCCTCCTCACACCAATTTGAGCACTCAAGCTCGGACAACCCTGCCATTTTCCCTTCTCCACTTTCCTAGAATAATCATAGAGGTCCTGGTCTTCTCCAAAGACCAATCTTAGTTCCTTAAGTGGAGGATTCAAAAAGGCGTTCCAAAGAAGAGGTAATATCCATTACCGATCTTTTCAATTTCTTTCTTCTTCAACTTCTTCTTCTTTAGTTGTTTCATGATAAAGTAATAACATCAGTATTACTTACATAATGATATGTTATTCTAAATATGAAACAACCCTAATTCACCTTCTATCCATCCTACGGAAAAATGAAATCACCGCGCGTGCGTACGTACGGAATACCGTCTCCACGCCGTGGTGTAATCTATTTTCCACCATCACCTTACAAGGATGGGTATAATTGTGTAATCAGTAACTATATATGATTATTATTAAGTAATATTGATACTGAAATAATATATATATATACTCCAATACAATTCCACGATCATAGGAACGATATCATCACTCGTGCGTACGTACGGAATACCGTCTCCACGATGTGATGCGACTCGTTCTACATGATCTTCATTTCATAATGATTATATAAATGAATTGAATGAATGAATATGGTATATACTACACTAATACCATTCTGGAAATGAATTATCTATAACCTAAAGATAAGAATAAGAATTTATTTGACAAAACACGCATAAGAACAAAAAGTTATAAAGACCCGAGTAACAAGTAACAATGAAATATTACTAACAAGAAGCTAATAATATGACCATATATGATCTCATATCAATATGTATGATTCTGGAATAAGTCAATAACATTATTTAAACCATTATACAGGAGCTTCGGACACGAACAAAGCAAATCGGACCTAAGGTAAGGGAAAATACCACAATCTCATTTTTATCCGAGATTGTTTATTCGTAAGTATTTACTGGGGTGTATTTTATCATCCACATCCATGTTCCCTCAATATGTAATATTGTTTCCATCCACTTACAATAGTTTAAATCCAATTTTACCCTTAGGTGAGTTTTTAGTAAAGAATATGAAAGGAATCTTTTGTCGTTTTTTCCGTACGAGGTACTTTTTGACTTTTCCGACAAAAGTACGAAGAATGTTTTTTTTAACTTATACGGCATGAATGGATTTTTAAAACATTACTTCGAAGAAGCTTCCTTTACAAGTTTTCAAGTTTATTTTTAATCAACTTCTTTTATTTTAAAGTTGTATGACATGTTATGAAAGGAAAAATGTTTTTGAAGAAGAAAGGATATTTTCCTCAAGAATTCAATTCAAGTGTTTTATCAAAATTATTTTCCATCTAAGATAATAAAGGGTTCCGTTTCTATCCATATTTTTACATTGGTTTGACTATGTTGTGATGGAATTATGTTTATGAATTCCTTTATCATATATGAATTGATTTATGATGTCATGATGTTTCAAGAATCCCATTTTTGTTATATGTGTTATGCGATGATGTATGTTTTATGATTATGTGGCACACATAAGAAAGGATTCATTATAAGATGGGTGGGACCTATATCTCCCTCCAATGCATTGGGTAATGATTTTATATCTCATGAGATAGACATGGCTGGAACGGAAGGTTATTTCGGTTCAGTGATACAGGACTGAAACGAGGAGTGAACTCGGTTCAGAAAGGGACTTTGTCCACTAAGATAGTCTTGGCAATGAGTCATGACTAACAAGAAATGATTTTCCATGATTATGTGTGCATGCCACAAATATTCAAGTTTTATGTTATGATTATGGGGATCTCATTTTCACTTCTATGATTTATTCCATGTTAAGATATTATGATCTCTTTTGCAGGTTTTGATTTTCATAAAGATATGATATGATTTTTATTTCCTTTATTTTCCCTTGCTGAGCATTTGAGCTCACCCTTTTATGTTTTCTTTTCCCCAGGTCAGGAAGATGGATATTAAGTAGAATATGCTAAAAGGGACCCTAGATATGATGAAATAAATGGGAGACACTGTAGAAGATTTATGAACCAGTTGTTTATGTTTCCCCAGTTTCTAAAGACACTATACCTATACGGTCCTTTGTGGTTTTGTCATATGTTGTAATAAGAGTGCTTCAATTTTGAAGTATTAACAATGTATGTAAAGTGTGGGTCGTTATAGTTGGTATCAGAGGAAAGGTATAGTCAACCTTTGGAAACTAGGATGTGAAAGCCTTAGTAAGAACCCTAAGGATAAGTCTAAGCATAGAACACAATCTTAGTGTTTTAGAAATGGCCTTGAATAACCTAGGATAAGACCATAAGCATGAAAATTTTATTCTTGAATTATGTGGTTTCCTATTATAATTAGTGTTGCTCACACTATTCTTCTTGGTTTTAGTCAATGGCTGGAACCCGAAGGAACCGTGTTAATGCGGAATGCGATGGGCAATGCAATGATTGTCCCCCTGAGCAACCAAACGATATGGGAGCTGGAATGCAAAATCTTGTAGCCATGCTCACACAACTTTCTCAAGCTATGAATCATGCAGGATTTCCAAACGAACAAAGGAGGGAGCAACATTCTGTTGAATCCTTCATGAGGCAGCGTCCACCATCTTTCAGCGGGTCTACTGATCCATTAGTTGCTAAACAATGGATTAGTACTACTGAAAAGATATTTTCAGTTCTTCAATGTTCTGAGCATGATAAAGTCATCCTAGCAGTGTATCGTTTGGAAGGAGATGCTGATCAATGGTGGAATATTGTTAAGAATACAAGGCAAAGGGATGAAATTGAGTCTATGGAATGGGACGAGTTCAAGAACTTATTTTTCAATAAGTACTTCCCTCGTATTCTCCGAACAAAGATGGAGAAAGAGTTCCTTGAACTGAAGCAAAGGGATGATGAATCTGTTGGTACCTATGAAGCAAATTTTACCAGACTTGCAAGGTACGCTTCTGGTATTATTATCCAACCTGAGAGTAAGATCGATCGATTCTTTAGTGGCTTAAAACCAAGTCTTCGAAGGGCGTTAGCCATAAGGGACTTCAATAGCTACGAGGAAATCGTTCTATGTGCTCTCAAAGTCGAGATGGAGATTGGAGTAACCCATCAGTCACATGGGTTTGATAAGAAGAGGAAGATGGAATTCAAAGAAAAATCTAAAGAGCACACGGAAAAGAAGATGAACTTTCCCTTATGCTCAAAGTGTGGAAAGAAACATGGAGGGAGTTGTCTTAAAGGGACAAGTAAATGTTTTAAATGTGGAAAGGAAGGTCATCGGGCATTTGAATGCCGTGATAATGGGAAGAAGATGTCTAATGATGCAAACAAAGGAAGGGATACACAGAATGAACCTGCTACACTTCAATGTTTCAAGTGCAAGGAGATGGGGCATTATGCCAATCAATGCCCAAATCCAAGGGTTGATGATGATGGTCGACATCAACAAACTCTTAAGGCTAAAGACAAAGGAAATTCACATGCAATTTCTATCAGCGATGTGGAGTACGATAACGATGTGGTGAAAGGTACACTTACCATCCACTCTAAAGTAGCAAATGTTTTATTTGATTCTGGATCCACCCACTCTTTTATTTCTGAAAAATTTTCTAAGGGTATCACCGTATTACCTCAACAATTAGATGTTGAGTTAGCTGTGACAACACCTAATGGCACATCAATCGCATCAGAAGTTTATAATTCTTCTCCGATCGAAGTTTGTGGGAAAGTGCTTCCTGCAAATCTTGTGATCCTTCCTTTAGTGGAATTTGATGTGATTCTTGGCATGGATTGGCTTTCTCTACATGGAGCTCATATCAATTGCCAAAGAAGGGAAGTCACATTTCATATTCCATATCAACCTACGATCGTCTATCAATGCAAGGATGAACATAACCTTCCCGTGGAAATTTCTTCCATCTTATGGGTATTGATTCCACTAAATGAAGGTTATTTATCTCAAATAGTTGGTGAGAAACTCACGATTAAGAATATGCCCATTGTACGGGAGTTTGATGATGTCTTTTCGGAGGAATTACCGGTTCTTCCACCAAATCGTGAAGTTGAGTTTTCAATAGAACTCGTACCGGGTGCTTTGCCTATTTCAAAGACACCTTATAGAATGGCCCCAATTGAGTTGCAGGAATTGAAGAAGCAACTTCAAGAGAATCTTGATAAGGGATTCATACGCCCTAGTGCGTCACCTTGGGGAGCACCTGTTCTATTTGTTAAGAAGAAAGATGGATCAATGAGACTCTGCATTGATTATCGAGAACTTAACAAGATCACTATCAAGAACAAATATCCTCTCCCACGCATTGATGACTTATTTGACCAACTACGCGGAGCTCAATACTTTTCCAAGATTGATCTTCGTTCAGGGTATCATCAATTAATGGTCAAAAGGGAGGATATACCAAAGACGGCTTTCCGTACAAGGTATGGACACTATGAATTTATAGTGATGCCATTTGGTCTTACTAATGCCCCTGCTATATTCATGGATCTAATGAATAGAGTCTTTAGAGACTATCTTGATCAATTTGTGGTAGTCTTTATAGACGATATTCTTGTCTATTCAAAGAGCAAGGAAGAGCATGAAGATCACTTGAGAATTATATTGAAGACCCTGAGAAAGGAGAAGCTTTATGCCAAATTTACCAAGTGTGAATTTTGGCTTCAAAAAGTTGCATTTTTGGGTCATATAATCTCAAAAGAGGGGATATCTGTGGATCCAGCAAAAACAGAGGTTATCGAAAGATGGTCGAGACCAACCACAGTAACTGAGATCCGAAGTTTTCTTGGTTTGGCTGGATATTATCGACGTTTTGTAAAAGATTTTTCACGATTATCTAATCCACTCACCAAGTTGACTCGGAAAGGAGTTAAGTTTGTCTGGACAGAGGAATGTGAAGAGAATTTCAAGGAGTTGAAAAGAAGGTTATCCAGTGCACCTGTACTCACACTGCCTTGTAGTGGAGAAAGGTTTGTGATCTACAGTGATGCATCCAAGAAGGGATTGGGGTGTGTTCTTATGCAAAATGATATGGTGATAGCTTATGCCTCACGACAGTTGAAAATCCATGAGCAAAATTACCCAACACATGATTTGGAGTTGGCTGCGGTAATCTTTGCATTAAAGATTTGGAGGCATTACCTTTATGGTGAAAGGTGTGATATTTATACTGATCATAAAAGTTTAAAGTATATTTTCACACAAAAGGATATGAATATGCGCCAAAGAAGATGGTTGGAGCTGATTAAGGATTATGACTACTCAATCCATTACCACCATGGGAAAGCAAACAAGGTGGAAGATGCATTAAGTCGACAAGACCATGCTAGTTTATCCATGATGAGGATCACAAAAGATCCAATATTTATGGATTTACAAAGGATGGATCTTGGAATTATAATGGAAGGGGAAAAATCTTATCTTTCTCAAATGAATGTTCAACCATCTATACATGTGAAGATTAAAGAGGCACAGAAAGAAGATGTCGAGTTACAAAAGAAGGTGAGAAATGTTCCTGAATTCAACCTTGATTGTGATGGGATAATAAAGTTCAGGAATCGGGTTTGTGTTCCTCCCATCCCCGAATTAAATAAAGAGCTGCTGGATGAGGCTCATAGTTCATCATTCTCTATTCATCCTGGAAGCACGAAGATGTATAGGGGCCTGAAAGAGTACTTCTGGTGGGATGGCATGAAAAGAGATGTTGCTGAATATGTCTCTCGATGCTTGGTTTGTCAACAAGTTAAAGCTGAGAGACAGAAGTCTAAGGGGATGTTACAACCATTACCCATACCCGAATGGAAATGGGAAAACATCACTATGGACTTTGTCACAGGACTTCCTAAAACATCCAAAGGCAATAATGCTATCTGGGTCATAGTTGATCGTCTTACAAAGTCTGCACACTTCATTGCTATTAGAGAGGATTTCTCTCTAGATCAGCTTGCCAGGATATATGTAAAGGAAGTGGTAAGATTGCATGGAGTACCACTTTCTATTATATCTGATCGAGATCCGAGATTTACCTCGAAGTTTTGGCGAAGTCTTCAGCATACTCTGGATACAGAGTTGAGTTTCAGCACTGCTTATCATCCCCAGACAGACGGTCAGTCTGAGAGAACAATTCAAACCCTAGAAGATATGTTGAGAGCTTGCTCTATGGATTTCAAAGGAGGTTGGGATCAACACCTACCTTTGGTGGAATTTTCTTATAATAATAGCTTTCACTCCAGTATTCAGATGGCTCCTTATGAAGCTCTCTATGGAAAGAAATGCAGGACTCCAACTTGCTGGGATGAAGTTGGGGAAAGAATGCTATTAGGACCTGATCTCGTTGATGAAATGGCAAAAAAGGTCAGATCTATTCAACAACACATAAGAGCAGCTCAGAGTCGAGAGAAAAGTTATGCCGACAACCGAAGAAAAGACCTAGAGTTTGAAGTGGGTGATAAAGTGTTCTTACGAATATCTCCCTGGAAGAGGGTTATGAGATTTGGAAAGAAGGGGAAGTTGAGCCCTAGATATATCGGTCCTTTTGAAATACTGGATCGTGTTGGGAAGGTAGCTTACCGATTGGCGCTTCCACCGAATCTCTCTCAAGTTCACGATGTGTTCCATGTATCTCTCCTGAGAAAGTGCATACCAGATCCTTCACATGTACTCAGCTCAGAAGTTGTACCGCTGGAGCAAGATCTTTCTTATGAAGAACAGCCGATAGAGATTCTGGATCGTAGCGAAAAAGTCCTACGAAACAAGACCACTCGCTTGGTGAAAGTTTTATGGAGAAACCACCAACTTGAAGAAGCTACATTGGAGCTTGAGGATATGATGAGGGAGAAGTATCCTCATTTGTTTGTTGCAAAGTGACGAATTTCGAGGGAGAAATTCTTTTTAAGGGGGGTAGAATGTAACACCCGAGACTTTTATGTTATATAAATCATCAAAGGAATCTTTTTCTACACAACACTTGCTTGGCTTGCTTTACACGCAATCGCGACCTTCCTCGATAGCTTGCGTCGTACGCAATACCGAGTTTCACTAAACAACAATATGCTATTAAAACTAGCCGTTATGAATAGTAATAACCACTTTTTGAAATTTTATAAATTTTATTTTTCAAAATGGACTTCATTTTTGGACTCAGAATATCGAAATTAGCCTAGGGTGAAATTTTGGTATTTTTCTGAAAACTTTCAATTTTTGATGAATAGTGAAACCACTAAGTGGTAGGTTAAAAACTGAATTTTGCATAAAACTTAATTTTACCGCTTCTGTGAATGGAATTTCAAAAATTCGAGAGACACGGTTAATATCAAGGACTAAAATGTGGTTCAATGAGATGAAAATAATTTTTTGGTGAATAGTAACTTTTTACTATTTTTACCGCGGTTAATAGTAAATAGGGTAACTAAGGGTAAATATGATATTAATATTACCCTAACACATGTCCTAATTCTATTGGACAAGTGTAATTCGACCAAAAACAAACTTAGGAATAAAATATGACCATTTAGGCCCACTTGGATTAGATTAGGACATTTATTATTAATTTATTTAAAGAAGGGTTAAAATAGTTAAAATCAACGTTTAATAAGTAAATCATTTTTAATATAGGGTTATACATAAGATAAATTCGATTGTAAATATTCATTAGAAAGCTAAAAAGATTTCCTACATTATGATATTTTATTTTTAATTTTTAGACATCAAATAATTTAATTTATTTATGACACAAAGATGATGCAGTAATTATCTTATTAATGAAATATTGACAAAATTGATAATATAAATACCAAAATAAATGTAATTTAAGACTTTTTATGAATTACACTAATTTTCTAGGTTACTATGATATATTAATGTTGATTTAATCAACTTGGTTCGAACATATAATTCTGTTATGACTTTCACAAAAATCATATATCAAATAGTGTCAAAATTGACACAAAATAGTTTTTAAATCAAATATTATATTATTAATTGTTATTGTATTCCTAAAAATCTAAGGTTCGGCCAAATTACTTAGATAAGGATATATATATTAATAATAAACAATTTGGGGTTCGTTTGGCATGTTATAGTAAGTGTATTAACCATATAGTGAAAGAAAACAAAAAGACACGGTAAAAGTTAAATTAATTAACTTAGAGTTAAATCTAATTGATAAGGTTAAAATAATACCCTAAACTTGCCTAAATCCTATTGGTTGATAGGCTTTCGACCCATCCCCACTTTAGCTTCGAAATAGGACCCTTTGGAACCATTATAAACCGATTTTGACTTTAATATAAAATAATATTTTGAGATATTCCTAAGGTGCCCCTCTCCTCCCTTATAAAAGGGCACCTCCTCCCCCTCCTCCTCACACCAATTTGAGCACTCAAGCTCGGCCAACCCCTGACATTTTCCCTTCTCCACTTCCCTAGAATAATTCTAGAGGTCCTGGTCTTCTCCAAAGACCAATCTTAGTTCCTTAAGTGGAGGATTCAAAAAGGCGTTCCAAAGAAGAGGTAATATCCATTACCGATCTTTTCAATTTCTTTCTTCTTCAACTTCTTCTTCTTTAGTTGTTTCATGATAAAGTAATAACATCAGTATTACTTACATACTGATATGTTATTATAAATATGAAACAACCCTAATTCACCTTCTATCCATCCTACGGAAAAATGAAATCACCGCGCGTGCGTACGTACGGAATACCGTCTCCACGCCGTGGTGTAATCTATTTTCCACCATCACCTTACAAGGATGGGTATAATGGTGTAATCAGTAACTATATATGATTATTATTAAGTAATATTGATACTGAAATAATATATATATATACTCCAATACAATTCCACGATCATAGGAACGATATCATCACTCGTGCGTACGTACGGAATACCGTCTCCACGATGTGATGCGACTCGTTCTACATGATCTTCATTTCATAATGATTATATAAATGAATTGAATGAATGAATATGGTATATACTACACTAATACCATTCTGGAAATGAATTATCTATAACCTAAAGATAAGAATAAGAATTTATTCGACAAAACACGCATAAGAACAAAAAGTTATAAAGACCCGAGTAACAAGTAACAATGAAATATTACTAACAAGAAGCTAATAATATGACCATATATGATCTCATATCAATATGTATGATTCTGGAATAAGTCAATAACATTATTTAAACCATTATACAGGAGCTTCGGACACGAACAAAGCAAATCGGACCTAAGGTAAGGGAAAATACCACAATCTCATTTTTATCCGAGATTGTTTATTCGTAAGTATTTACTGGGGTGTATTTTATCATCCACATCCATGTTCCCTCAATATGTAATATTGTTTCCATCCACTTACAATAGTTTAAATCCAATTTTACCCTTAGGTGAGTTTTTAGTAAAGAATATGAAAGGAATCTTTTGTCGTTTTTTCCGTACGAGGTACTTTTTGACTTTTCCGACAAAAGTACGAAGAATGTTTTTTTTAACTTATACGGCATGAATGGATTTTTAAAACATTACTTCGAAGAAGCTTCCTTTACAAGTTTTCAAGTTTATTTTTAATCAAATTCTTTTATTTTAAAGTTGTATGACATGTTATGAAAGGAAAAATGTTTTTGAAGAAGAAAGGATATTTTCCTCAAGAATTCAATTCAAGTGTTTTATCAAAATTATTTTCCATCTAAGATAATAAAGGGTTCCGTTTCTATCCATATTTGTACATTGGTTTGACTATGTTGTGATGGAATTATGTTTATGAATTCCTTTATCATGTATGAATTGATTTATGATGTCATGATGTTTCAAGAATCCCATTTTTGTTATATGTGTTATGCGATGATGTATGTTTTATGATTATGTGGCACACATAAGAAAGGATTCATTATAAGATGGGTGGGACCTATATCTCCCTCCAATGCATTGGGTAATGATTTTATATCTCATGAGATAGACATGGCTGGAACGGAAGGTTATTTCGGTTCAGTGATACAGGACTGAAACGAGGAGTGAACTCGGTTCAGAAAGGGACTTTGTCCACTAAGATAGTCTTGGCAATGAGTCATGACTAACAAGAAATGATTTTCCATGATTATGTGTGCATGCCACAAATATTCAAGTTTTATGTTATGATTATGGGGATCTCATTTTCACTTCTATGATTTATTCCATGTTAAGATATTATGATCTCTTTTGCAGGTTTTGATTTTCATAAAGATATGATATGATTTTTATTTCCTTTATTTTCCCTTGCTGAGCATTTGAGCTCACCCTTTTATGTTTTCTTTTCCCCAGGTCAGGAAGATGGATATTAAGTAGAATATGCTAAAAGGGACCCTAGATATGATGAAATAAATGGGAGACACTGTAGAAGATTTATGAACCAGTTGTTTATGTTTCCCCAGTTTCTAAAGACACTATACCTATACGGTCCTTTGTGGTTTTGTCATATGTTGTAATAAGAGTGCTTCAATTTTGAAGTATTAACAATGTATGTAAAGTGTGGGTCGTTATAATATGTATGCATGCCAGTGAGGGAGATATGAAGAACTCCATCTCCTAGTAAACATAATGCTTGTCTAGGAGTGGGACCCAGAGAGGCTACCATCCGAGGATGAAAGCATATTGGAGGAAGAAGAAGAAAGAGGAGGACGAGGAGGAGGAAAGGAAGAAGAGGACCAAGATGATGGTCTTGGTGGCGAGGGGCCTTCAGAAGATCCCACTCACCAATAGAGTTCCAGGGAGAGTGTAGAAATTGTTAGATCCAATGTAGAATAGGAAGATTAGCTTGAGGTATGGTTTAAACCTTATACCAGACTTCATACTTCCATTTTTTCGATCATTTACCAAACCCTATACTATTCAAGAACACATGAGCGAGTTTCCCCAGGAAGCCTTCTCCACCGAGGGTGCAGATATAACTATGGAGTCTAGGGATCAACCGTGGGGGATAGTCCTCTGGACCAGGCATAATGGGGCACTGATTTCAACTGGACTAGGCGATAGTGAGTTGAAAGGAGAGTCCCTGCCATCCTCATTGTCCAAGAGGATACTACATCGGTAATTGAGTTGACATGTGCCGAAGGCTATCCTGTCCCCCCCCCTCCATGACACAAGCATTGGACACCACTGTACTTGGCTCTTGTAGGTACTCTCTCATTGGTTTTCCCCCTTTGATGGTGGATTTTTCTAATAAAGATAATGATTCTTGATGCAGTGATCACATGGTTAGAGGCATGGCAAACCGTCAAGTCTGGGAAATCCACAGTAGCGGGATGGGAAGCAACTGCATCGTACATTGTAGAAGAAACCATTCTAGACAGCCTAACTGGGTACTCAGTGAGCTGGTGATCGTAATGAGGGGTGATAATGCTACCAGGTTTGAAATCCAGCCCGACAAGAGTGAAGTCGCTGATGAGGTGGAGGTTCACAAAGAATACCCTACTACTGAACTCCTCGCAAATTTCCTCTACTATCGGCCTGCAGATCATGAGGATATAGGTTATTATAATTCAGAGGAAGCTGATGAGAGCCGTATGACCCGGCACAAAGGGTGGTAGTGTATTAAGAACTTTCTCAGTCAGCCTCATAAAGAATGGTTAAAATGGATGGGATCGGTCCATAACTGGCTCTGCTTTTTCTTTGTAGGTGGGGTGGATGCTCAACGTATTCATTTGATAGTCCGTGAGTACATGTTCGAGAAGCTGCATGAGAGAAGCCGATGCTAGAACTTTGCCCAGTGTCAGGAAGAGTCAGAAAGTACCTGAGCATTCCTGAAGGAAAAACAAGAGGTCTGATGCCTCAAGGAATAGATGAATGAGAAGGAGGTATTCATTGGAAACTACTCCATGCTTATGGATAAATTGAGGGCCAAACTGGAGGATTCACAAGAGCAGCTAGTGGAAGCGGGTCTCCAAATGACTACACTCCAAACTGAACAGGCACAAGCACATTCTAGTGTCAGTGAATGAAGCCCTATGGCCACTGATGAAGAGAAGATTGTCATGGGGTGGGAGGCAATCCTGGAGGCCACAAGCCAAAAGGTTGCAGCACTTGAATGATTTATCCAAGATGCTGATCCCTAAGGTCCCTGTTCTGGTCAAACTCATAAATGCACTACTCCTTACTGCCTCTTGTTCTGAACTACAAGTATGGATAGATTTATTTACATGTTTTTATGGTTAAATACCCTCCAACCACTATCCTGAAATAAATATCAATCCATTAATAAACTCATGTGGGTCATACCCGATGTGAGAAACAAGGGATGCTCACATCATTACTTCATTTGAGTGTAGGAGTACCAACCATGCTTCAAGAACCCAAGGATCAAAAAACAGATCTACATTCCTAAAAAGATAAGGGAGAGGCCCGATTAGGTGACAAGGGCCTCATAATTATTGATGTACCATCTTTCCAATTTACTCTAGTGCACAAGCGGAGTAATGCCAGGGGACTCTAAAATCAACCCGAACATAATAGGTAATCATCCAACCACATGTTCCTAAATGAGTTTGGGCTAAATAGCCAAAAAATAAGGGACAATATTTGTAGATTCCTGGGGATGGGCCTAGAGACAAAAATTCCTAGGCATTCTTACGTATCCCATAAGGATGAGAATCAGTCCATACATTGTTTTTAATGTGTCATGCAATTTAACATCTTTCATCAAGGATGAGAGAAATGCGACGATGTAATTGAAAGACCCGATGCGAATGAGGACCTAGTCCATATCAATGTCCACTTCTTAAGGGAGGTCTCAAGTCGAGGGACTGAAAACGAAAGTTAGGATGAGCACAACAGAAGGTGCACAAATGCTTCTACGTACCCTATAAGGATGAGGATCATTCTGCACGTGGTTCTAAGGATGGAATGGTAAGACATTCGTGCTAGAGATAATAAGGTTTTGCGGGTCTAGACCTTGCACCAAAAGTAGCATTATTTGATATATCTTTTTTTCCATTAGGATGAATGTGTGTTTTTTTGTGAACATATGGAACTAGGATGAAAGGACCAGGTATCACCATAAGAATCATGCCATATACATGCTTTGAAGAATGGTATGGTGTGTAAACGATACCAAACATGATGTCCCCTTGGGTGAAGACATCACAATGCAGTGCAGATTTTTGTCGTGCACTAGGACGATAATGTCATAGTTTAGGGTCATGTGATGGGACCAACCATGCATTTTTAACATCTTGAAGGATAGATACAAAAATTTAAATTTGTGTGGGACTAAGTATCATAGTTTAAAGTCATATAGATCAGATGTATACAAGAGATATGGGGTTTCAGAGGGGATGTGCACGGCGTGATAAAGCATAATCGATATGAAAGAGGACAAGGTCCAAACCATACCGTGCAAAATACTGAGGATGAAACCTCAGGCCGAGGGGCCTAGAAATATTAGAGGATATGGGGTAGGCGACACTAGCTCCAAATTGAACTAGAACCAAAGATGAGATGTCTGACTCTTCCAACGTATACCATGTGAATGGGAATCAATCCACACATAGTTCTAAGAGATCATAGTTTATGGTTTTCGTGCTCGGACCATAGAGGAGCAAAATCCTTCCCAATAATTGCAAACCTCAACTTGATTCATAAGCCCACACAAGTCAAAATCGGTGTGGGAAACATGGGAATAAGAGGTTTCATTCAATACCCAGTACTCACCCTAATGGGAAATCATTGAAGAGCCCCAAATAATGCCATTACTGCGGTTTTTTTCCTCATAGTGTGAAAAAGCGCACTAAGGGATAGGGTCAGGAGTGTCAAAATTATATTTGGAATGTTGGGGTGGACAATAATATGAATCATGTAACCAACATTCAAGGATTGATGGGGCTGGCATGACGATGTAGGATATCTGCTGACCGTGTTCGAAATACAGCATCTATATCACATTATCCTGAAATGGGGACAAACAAATGAGCTTTGACCACTGACCATATTCGCAATGGGGGACTTGTGTCAATTTTTTTCCTAAACCCCTTGAGGACATTAACCCATAATGGTAGGAGATCCCTTAGGCCTAGCATCCATTCCATTTGGGGGTCCCATCAGGTGTGAAAGATTATTAAAGCTGACATGAAGGGCAACCCGAATCCTGAAAAATGGAAAAAGAATGTCTAGGTAAAATCCGTCACACCAGACGCTAAACCGACGTACTCTTGTGCACATTGGAGAATAACAAAAGGGGTTCGAGGGGCTCAATTTGAGAGTGGATGATTTGAAAAGACGAGTATAGAACAAGGGGATAGAGATCTTATCAGGAGAAAGAGGAACATGTCCTGGATGTTACAGAGCCTACGTGAATGTGGACATAAGACCATACCACACCAAATACCCCTCTCCCTGGTAAAGTGCAAGCCAACGGGAAAGGTGGAGGGGTGACTTCTAAGAGATGAAGCTGGAACCAAAGACTAGATGTTCAGGCAGTCCTACGTATCCCATTAGGATAGGAATCAACGCAAATGTAGTTCTAGGATAGGGTAATGTGCAATTTACCATCATGATATAAGGATAAAAATGGGTAAGATACCCACACACAAAGGAGGTGTGCAATGCGCCGAGAAACCCGACATGAATGAGGATATAATCACATACCACACCTTAGAATCCTAAGTGAGAACTTGGGTCAGGGGTCCGAGAAGGAAAAGGGGCATGTGGCAAGGCCTTGGACGGAAAGTCCCAACTAGTTGGAAGTTTAACATCTTGTAGTGAAGATGAAGGTGATCATAGTTTAGGGTCATCAAGCTCAGACCATATATGCCTCGTTTAATGTCATATGCGTGGGACATAGAGGGTGAATCATCATGCCTATGGAAGACCACAAAATGGAAACGATGATAGAGGACCATTTTTGACCAAGTATGCAACACTGTATCTACCCTTGAGTGACAAGATGGGGGGAGGGGTGAAGAATTTAGTGTCAACCTTTGACCATATTCGTAACATGAGAATTGTATCAATTTCCCACCCAAAATCCTTGAGGATGTTAGATCATAATGATAGGAGAGCCCTTGGGCCGAGCATCCATGCCACTCGGGGGGACCTTTTGGATACAGAAGGTGAAGGAAGCCCAAATGATGGGACTCATGAAGAATGGATGGGCCTGCACTCATGGGATGGGAAATAAATTGAGGTATAGATGCCTTAGTGGGATTTGTGTGGTGTGGAGAAATATCCCAACGTAAAGGATTGGAGTCCATAGCATACCTAAAAATCCTAAATGAGAACTCGGTCTAAGGGGCCAAAGGGGTCAAAGGACCTGAGGCTGGGAACCATGGACGACTATGACCATATGGCCTCTCAAACAGGCATCACCTCATCATAACTCTAAATCCCACATGAGCAATGATCGGTGTGGGATATAGGGAGTAGGATTAGGTTATCCCAATGTCATACGTGTCAGACAATTGGCATCACCTGAGATAGACCATGACTTGAAGATATAGAGGGGATGAACAAGCCACTACAATCAATATTTGGGACCCATTGGAGTAGTGATAAAGATAATGGATAGCTGTTGACAATGATTGAAACACAACAACCATACCATGTGACCTAGAATGGGAACAACAAATGTGGATCACCCGCTGAACATAGTTGCAACGCATGGCTTGTGTAAATTTGTTGTTCGAAATCCTCAAAGATGATTGCTTGTAATGGTAGGAGGGCCCTTGGTCAGAGTATCCAAGACATTCCGGGGACCTTTTGGACATGAAAGATGATGGAGTCCCAAAAAAGGAGCATGCGTGAAGCATAACTATGCATGTGCATTTCAACATCATGCATGATGGTGAAGGAGGTGAAGTCTTTAGGGATTGGAATGCTTGGTGGGGCTATGATGAACTCGAGGTGAATTGAAGAAAAATCTTACACCACACCATTTGTCTTGACCCGAGTGGAGATTCTGGAGTTTGGGGCTGGGCCAACATCCAAAATTTCTAGGCGTTCCTATATATCCCATGAAAATGGGAATCAAGTCATACGAAGTTCTAGAAAGACCATGCATTTTATCGTCATGCAGTGAGGATGTGGGAAACTAGAAGAACGGGGAGGGGCACATGGTGCGACAGATGTATTCCTAACATTAGTGGGTATAAATAATCCTACACTATACCATATAAGTATCCTCTGAGAGAACTATACCAAGTGGGGATAGTTGAAGAGAAGAGTTTGGGGGCTGGACTCAGTACCAATCATCTGTGTGTTCCTACATATCCCATAAGGATGGGAATCAAGCCTTAAATAGTTCTATAAGTGCCATTCCGTTTAACATATTACAAGATGATGAAAATCTTAACATCACGCAGGAAAAATCATTTTAGGGTCATGCAGGACCCAATAGTTTATAGTCATGCAGGACCAGGCAGCTTAGGGTCATGCAGGACCATCACACAGTTTAGGGTCATGTAGGACCCTCATGAAGTTTTGTGTTGTATGAGACCGTCTAGTTTAAGGTCATGCAGGACAATACAATTTATGGCCATGTAAGAATCTCTAACTCATGAAAAGTTTTTCTTGAGGAAAATGGAATTAGTGGGAGGAGTTATATGCTCACCATCCATGGTCACCAGTGAGTATGCACCATTGGGGTAAACCTTCTGAACAATGAATGGTCCTTCCCATTTGGGCTCCAACATGGGTGGTTTCCTTATAGGTATCATTGGTGTCCTGAGGTCTAAAACCAAATAACCTTTTAGGTAAGAGTGGAGTCGAACCTTTTTGTTGAAGTCTCTAGCTATCTTATTCGGATGCCATTCTAGGTTGTGCATGGCATGAAACCTATATCCATCATGTGCTTCCAACTCGGCCATGTTAATTTCAGGTACTTTATCTTGTGCTTGCTGATCATAAACTGCCATGCATAATGAAGGAATATAATTCTTGATAGGAAGGATGACTTCTGTTCCATATATCGGGGAATATGTGGTCACCTATTTCGAATTACGATTCATCGTCTGATATGCCCAAAGGGCATTGAGGATCTTGTCCAGCCAAATCTTTTTGTTCTGACCTACAATTTTCTGCAAAATTTTAGAGTGGGTCTTGTTGAACACCTCGATCTTCCCACTTTTTTTGTGAGTGGTAGTGGGAGGTATTGTCAGAATGGATGTTGTATTTGGCGTACAACTTATTCAACTTAGTGGAATGGAATTCAGTGTCATTATCGGTTAGGATGACGTGAGGGAATCCAAATCATTAATTGATATCGGAGCTCACAATGTCAAAAATGGAATGAGCCTTGACCTCTTTGAGTGGAACTACCTCCACCCACTTGGAGAAAAAATTTGTAGCTGTCAGGATGAACCTCCACTGGTGAGCTATCGCCGGTGGATATGATCCCATGACATCAAGTCCACACATCACAAATGGCCAAGAGTACTTGGTGGTGTGAAGAGGCTCTGGTGGAAGATGCACGAATTTGGAAAGAACATGACATGCATGACACCATTTGGAAAACTCGATGAAGTCATGGATCATGGAGGGCTAGAAGAACACCAGTCTCCAGATCTAATGGGATAGCTTTGGCTCGGTCTAATAAGTCCTACAGGAACCAGCATGAACATCTTGCATGACCTAATAAATCTCAAATCCTTGAATTCAATAGGGGAGAGACCTATATAACCTGTACTTGTAGAGGATCTACTCAATACTAGGAGAACGATGGAGGGTAAACTGCAACATGTGCCGTCAGATTCACTCGTGCTCTGCCTGATCAGCTAGGAGATATCCATTTTGGATATACTCGACAATGGGGGATCTCTAATTGAGAGTCACTTGAACCAAAACATCTGAGGGACCTAGCATGGAGGCTCCTATGGTAAGATGGCTCACATGAAGGCCTTCATCACCACCTGGGGTGATAGGATCAATGACTCTCTGTTGTTCCATGTAAACATTCATATCATCCTACTCGGGTTCTTCAACTGATTCAGCCAAGCCAGCCTGGGTGTCAGCTCGACCGTTCTGATATCGAGGGACATGAGTGACTTCTGACTGAGACGGGAACTCGGCCATTATCTAGAGAGAGCATTCCAACAATGGTTTGAGCTATATATTTCTAATGACTTTGTCACAATTGATCTCCTTGATGACTAGTTCGAAATCCCCTTCCACATGAAAATGGGGAACATCAATCTCGAGGGCCGTCTCGAGGCCAGTGATAAGAGCCTGATACTATGCCCCATTGTTGGTATAGCCTTATGACAATAAGAATGAGTACAATAGAATGGATAATGCAGGGGTAATAAAGACGATACACAAGCCTAACTTGTTAAGCCAAGGATCATTGAGCCTCCTTCTGGTGGGTCTTTAGGAAGCACCTTCTAAGTGCATCTGCCAACAAAGCATGGCTTGGTCCATCGAGAGGATCGCCTCATCAGGGAAATCAAGATCCAAGGAATGCTCATCTAGAGACGGATGAGAAGCAAGGATGTATGACAATGGTTTCCTATAAATATATTTCTGAGGGACAAACCTGATATTAAACTGCTGAAGAATCACTACCCCCCAGGCTAGATGACCTATCAACATGGGGTGGTTCAGACTGTACTTCTGTGGGTCTACTTGAGACACCTAATATACCTCATGGTGCTACAAGTAATGTCGCAATTTCTGTATTGTGAATACTTGAATGAGACAAATCTTATTGACAGGGGAGTATCTATTCTTTGTATCAAGGAGAATGATGCTGAGGTTGTAATGGCTATTTTGTGTCCCCTTATTGTGCTTCTGGGTGAGAATGGAGCCAAGAGATTTTTCTAGGGAGGTCACATAAAGGACAAATGGCTTTTCAGAGTTGGGTGACATTAATACAAGAGTTTGGAGAAGATACTTCTTGATTTCGTCGAACACAGTCTGGGACTCTTCATCCCATTAATAAGTGGTTCCTTTCTTCATGATCTGAGATAAGGGCTTACACTTGCTGGCTAGATTCACAATGAATCAGCGTATGTAGGATAATTGGCCTTAAAAACATTGAAGCTCCCGATTCTTTCTTGGGGGGAGACAACTGGATGATGGACTTGATCTTCTTATAGTAAATCTTGATACCCTGGTATCTGACAGCAATTCCAAGGAACTTCCCAGAGGTGACCCCAAAGGCACATTTTAATGGGTCCATCTTCGGGTGGAGAGAAGGGAGGAAGATGAACACTTTCTTAAGGTACTTGAGATAGTCCTGGTGCGGGTGAGATTTGAGAACCAGATCATCCACATAACATTCCACCAATTTCCTGAGAATTGTCTCCAATATGTGATGCATGTCCCGCTGAAAGGTGGAACCTGCATTTATTAAGCCGAAGGGCATGACCTAGTTACAAAACGTACCCTGTGGTGACCTGAAAGTTGTGGAATCCTCTTCCTCAAGGTCCATTTGAATCTGGTTGTACCCAAAGTATCCATTCATGAAGGAGATGTCTAGAACGCAACTGTAGCATCAATAAACAATTCCATCATAGGAAGGGGAAAATCATCCTTCAGACAGTGAAGGTTGAGATCCCAGAAGTCGACACAGACCCTGATCTATCTATTCTTCTTCCGGAATGGCACAATTTGGCCTATCCATTTGGGGGTATTGGACCTACTTGACTGAATTTCCTCTAATGAGCTTATCAAATTCCGCCTCTATCGTTGCACCGGGAGAAGGGTGTATCTTTCTAGGAGGTTTCATGAACCCACGATGATTTACAAGAAGACTAAGGTGGTGGACGGCTACTTGAGGATCTAGTCCTGGTATCTCCTCGTAGCTCTAGGTGAATACATCCTGATTTTTTTTAGTAATTCTACATTCCATTGCTGCTTCTCGAGGGACATGGTGGACTAATCAATGTGGGTCTCGGGTCTGCCTCACTACTGAGGTTCAAGTGTACTAGTTCATCGACCGTGGCAGAGAAGCCCTGCTGAAAGGTGAGGGGACCATCCTCCAAATCCTATTTTTCGCTTGTGGAGGAAGGATCCCCATTGGGAGGAAATTTCTTTGAGTTGACAGACCCCGAAGAGAGGCTGGTACCAGCCTGAGCAGTAGTGGTCACTATATCAGGATATTCTGGTACTTCCAAAACCATAAAAATGAAGGATGTTAACCCGATCCCATCTGGTCTTCGGCCCAAGGTACCACAATTGATGATATCAAAGAAATAATGGCGCTTGAGCTTGATCTGATTGATTCCAGCATGGAAAAATAAGAAAGTATGATGTATTTTTATTTCCATGGGGCATACATCTCGATACCTTATGGGACTAGGGGGCTCAGGGATCACCGGGGCTTGATTCGTATAAGAATACCATGTGATCTCTCGACGTCTCTTGGATATGAGAATATGTTTCACCCTTGAACAAGACACAACAAAACATTTCCCCATATCGGGGGGTGGTGGCCTCTAATCGACGGATCAGGAAGATGTAGGCGTCATCAAGACCTTCCTAGCGGTTGGCTGCAACCACAACATGCCCAACCTTATTTTTCTGAATCTTATTGTCCTTGTTCTTGTAATAGATGGAATCTAGGTAGCACGCTTCACAAGAGGTGAAAGGAGATGTGTCACCTTGAAGCATGTCCACTCGACAATTAAGGAAGTACATGATTCACTGGTGATATGATGAGGGAACCATCGTAGGAAGGTGGAGCCAAGGTATGCCTATCAATACATTATACACAGTGTCTTGGGAGACAACCATAAACTCGGTGCTGGAAACTAGGCCCCTAAACTGGGTCTTCAAAAGGATCTTACTGACTGGGTTCTTCTCAGTCTTGTTGTATCCCTGGAACTTTAGGTTTGAGGGAGTCAAGTCATCTTTAGACAATCCTAGTTTCCACAGTGTTTGTGCCAGGATAAGGATAATCATGGAGCCTGTGTCTAAAAGATAGTGGTGACCCTCTACACCATTGAATTGACCGGTGATGTACAGTGGGTGAATGTGCCCATATAAGGGAGAGCCCTCATCTTATCTAGAGAAGGAAATGATGGCCTGCCATTCAACATTCTCTATTTCATCCGCATGAAAAGGATTCTGTGGCTACAACATCCGTCTCAAACTGGAGGGGGCTTCTTAAAGCCTTAGTGAGGGCCTCACGCATATCTGATGATAAGATAAGGGCCTCAAGGATGGAGAGCCTTGCTGGAATTCTACTAGGATGCTTAATAACATCGTACTTCAACACCAGGTGTGAACTTATTCTTGTAGGAGGTATGGTGGCCTCTGTCGGTTGGACTAGCGGCTGATTGTTGCTGGGAATGTCCCGCTACTCACTGTTATAATTATATGGAGTACATTCTATATTGGGGATAGCTAATTGTAACTTGTTCGAGGTGGAGTGTGGATGATCACAGTGAGGCCTAGGTGGCTCTACTAGGTCCAGTAGCACAAAAGGCGGTGGAGGCTGGCCTTATAACACCGAATGAGGAGGTTGCGCGTGCTGAGCTCTGCGCTAGGCCTATTGTCTGGTCTCAGTGGCATGAAAAGCCTAGCTGGTTGTTTCAACTAAGGTTAATCTATGACCCATAGGGCTATGACTTCGCTGACATTGGCATTGGCTGGGAAAAATTGGGAGATCTGTCTGGCACTCCCCGTCATCAGGAGACATATAGGGGTTTACCAGCTCCACAGTGTTAACTGAAGCGTACCATTGACTGTAACTTGAAGTTTCATTCACTACTGGGTGTATCATGGGAGGAATCCCCATATCTAGGAGCATAAAGTCAGTGAGAGTACGGGATGATGATGGCATTGGCAGGGTGCATTGCTTTCCCTTGTGCTATCGGTGTTTTCTCTTCTGTGAATGGGTCAGCAGAGATGACGATACAGGAGTGGTGGCCACAGATTCTAAAGGCTCTGGCCAATTTAAGTGTGCATGGATGATACCATGGGCATGAGAGACATTTTTTCAAGCCATATTATCGTCATAAATCTGGGACCCATGGTTAGAAACCTTCAACCATTCACCATTGTTGTCGATGCTGCTGTCTGGCCTTACGAAGAAGCATACCACCTTTTTCGAGGTCAGGCCCAAACTAACTATATTGTTATATACCTAATATTAAATCTAGTATTTGAATACATAGATTTCATGAGAGTGATCCCTAGTATCCCATGGTAGGGGCAGTAGTTTGGGTGATCAGTGAGATTCTCTTCTTCTGGACTTCTGCACCCACGAAAATGCACAATCCCCTGTTCCAAGGCACTTCATAAATATCTAGGAACCTGATTCTAATTGAATGAGCTCTTCTGTAAAAAACGGGGGTCCATAGAGCTTGGCCCTGAAAAGATGCCAGGGAATCCTGTTGAGGAGGTGGAGCCTGATTATCCCACCTGGGTGGTAGCTGCGCATTGCGTGGGGGAACCTTCTGATTCTGAGGTGTATGCTACTAGGCTGGAGGCTGCGCCTGTGGTCGTGGCCCTCTGCAATGTTAAAGAGGAAGCTCTACTGGTAACAATTCCAGCTATCTGGGGGCCTCTATTTGGGCCACTATGATGGAATCGCCTCTGGAAGCTCTCCTTTTGAGAATTACAAGGGGCAACAGACATTCCAAGAAGACCTATTGTAGGGCTTCTTCTAGGTGCTGGGCCTTATCAGAGAAGTCTCAGAATCCTCCAGGTTTGTTCTGGGTGATCATAGATGGAACCAGTTCCGTCTTGATATTCCCTACACACATTGTTAGAATTTTCTCTTGAGTAAGTGGCATGTCAGGGGAATACGTGATTCCTTTCCCCCAAGGGAGAAAGTTGGAACTCGCTCATCAGGCCTCTGAGTGCACTTGAAGAGGTCAACGATACTTATCTTCCATGTGGTGGAGCTAAAATAATAGAGGAATGGCCTACGGAGGTCCTCCCAGCTGGTCACTGATCTAATGGGGAGCTTGTTGTATGATACAAAATCAGTCCCCTCAAATTTCTACACAAAACATTAGAGCTTGGTGGCCTCCTGCTACGCTGGAGTCCCTAACATGGGCCCACACCTTTAGGTGAAGTGCACTACTTGCTGCTGCGGGACCCATGTCCTGTTAAAGGTGAAAAAATAGGGATTCTCGAAACACGAAGGTGTCGACATATCATCCAACCATGATGGATTTCGCTTTCAATTAGGTTGAAGTGCCACCTGTCGCATTTCCAACGCCTCAAGGTAGGCAATGAGTGCCACCATAGGGTCATCTAGGTGGGGGTCCCAATCTTGATGAGGATCTCCAACCACGAGTGTGTTGGCAAGTTTTTCAACATGATAAGGTGGCTCAGAGGCTCATGGAGCAGCTGGTGGACCAGCCTGCGAGGTAGATGGGGGAACCCGAGTAGGGTTCCATGGATTTTCGCGCCATTCTAGAGGGTTTGGAGAGATATTCTGTGCACTCTTTTTGTATGTTCTGGATTTAACCTAGTCTACAGAGGTAGGATGGTCTTGGTCACCTTGAGGCAGCTCGCCGAGGGAAAGTTGTTCTTACCCCTACAATACTATTCACGGATCCCCATAATATGGATGTTGTTCTGCAGCAGGTTCAACCAGGAGGTTGTAAATTAACATTTTCTGTGCGGAAAGTTGTTGGCACAGTGTGGCCTTCTCGGGGTCCTCCTGTGTCTTCTTGACTAAAATAGATGGGTCAGCATGTTTGGCAGCTCAGAGGTGCTCTTTACCCTTACAGAGATTTTGACAGTGAACAATGCCTAGGTAGGTGCGTAGAGCCCTATTAGATTCATCTACTAATGAGTAACTCTTCCCAATGGATCCAGTAGTGGTGGCACACCCTCAGGGGGTAAGTCTCCATCATGAATCTCAAGCTCGTTATCCTCGTCCAATATGTCGGCCATGTTGACTGTGACCCCTCATGGGGGCATGTCCTCAATATTTCCTATTGTACTGGACTACCATTAGATAGGACTGAAGAGGAGGGTAACATACTTCCCCTTCCATGGATTTTCACTTGGGTGGAAGACTCCTTGATAATCTTGTGGAGTACCTTGAAAATCTAAACACATTGTTGTAGGAGGGCCTTATAGCGACCTCGTGACTCGGGGTGCTAAGCCACCGGGAGTGCGGCCAAATCAAATAGACGAAATTCCTCAAACAATTCTTCAAAATGTGCTTGTCTCCTAGGATAAACCACTCACTGATGACGAAGGAAAAAGTGCATCCCAAGAGGGTTTTACAGAAACACTCAACTTCCTCTAGGGTTAGGGATTCCTGTGCAACGAAATTCAGAACTTCCTTTGGAAAAAACACCTCAGATAAGTGGCCCGTTGTGAGGATTTTACATAAGCTCCTTGGCTCAGATTCAGGGTCTGGGCCTTGATTACTCCACTCATCAACCGGAGGTGGTGGAGGAACTGGCAATGGTACTGAGGCAGACTGCTGGGACAGTAGGCTGGCTAGTGGAGAGTAGGACAAGTGAGCTGACAAACAGCCACATCTCAGGATGTGCTACTATGAGTGTAGTGACCTAGCCACTACATCGTGCTATGACGGGCTGATGGCCATAGTTCTTCGAATAGGGGTTATGGATACTGGTGATAGGTCGCGTTACTGGTCGCCCGCCATTGGTCCATAAAATTGCTCTCTGTGATCTCTAGTTGAGGTAAAAAGTGCTTATAGTGATGATGGTGGATATTGCATGACCATAACCTGTATGGTTTCCAAATTTTCTTCCCCTATGATATACCTACAGAGGGAGGAAAGAATCCAGTGGACCTTTCATTCATGGAGTACTAGGATGATGTTCCTTGTTCCTACCCGAGCCCTTAACTCGGATGAGCGAGGGGAGGGTTCTTGCGCTTAGTTATACTTCGCTTCAAAGTCTAAGAAGTGAACTTGTTTGATCTGTGTCTGGACCTTCCGAGAATTATTCCTATGACTGAAATGACCCACCTTCCTACCCCATGATTTTTTTAGGATATGGTAGATTTATAGCACGAGGAGGTACTTCGTCTATACTGGTTCTGAGGCGGAGAGGGTCTCCACCTAAGTTAGCCGGGGTGTGAGGAGCACCAGGACAAATATCAAAGGGAACATAGGGAGGACCTCTATGTGTAACACTTGAGAAGGTAAGACCTCCACTGGAGCTGTTTGGAGCATGGAGAGGACCTCTAAGCTTGTTTCCTCTGGTGACATCAATATGAGGAGGGTCCTTGTATAGGTCGAGCTGAATGTGGATTGGACCTCCATGCTGGGCACTGGTGAAGTGAAGCTGACCCTCACCCCTCTGATTTCATGGTCGAGGAGGACCTTTTCCAGCTGCTATGAGGAGATGGGGAGGGTACCTACGTTAAAGAGTGACCGGATGTGAAACATCCCCATACCAACTGTCTGTGTCAAGAGGAATGACTCCATATCCGGTGTAGTGGGAACGAGAGAGACTTCCATAATGAACATCACCACCATGGGTAGGACCATCGGTTGGATTGAATGTGGCATGGGGAGAACCTCCATGCTGAGCCTAGAAGCGGGGATGGCCCATGTTCTTCATGGTATAGGTACGGGTAGGACCTCTGTACTAGGTGGAATCACTGTGTGTTTGTCTGAGGCGGCCACTTCCTATACCGATGACCAAGAAAGTCGACCCAGCCTACCCTTGGGGTGGTTGGGGCCTCAATTAAGGCCGGGAATATGAATGTCCATGCTCAGTGTATATAGGGAATTGGTGATATGCATCTGCTGTGGCTCGGGCCACAATAGCCCCTGACGTTAATTCCCATTGTCATAAGACCTCTCTGGATTACGCCCCATGCTAGCATCAGTTTAGACTGACCGAAGGAAGTGGTGTAGGTACATTGATTACATACTCATTAGCCAGTAATATTGGGTGGTGGTGCTAACATGGCCTGGTGGGAGCCCTTACCGGGAGTCCCTGGAGTGGGACTCAGTCTAGGCTGACTTGAATATCCCTTACCTAGTCAGTGTAGGGTAGGGATTCGTCGAGGCATTCTGGTGACAGGCTCTCGAGATGGTTATATGTAAGAGTGGGGAGCAGTGGCTCCCTGCGCGGCCCTTGCGGGTGGTGTTGACGAAGAGGTTTTGATGCCACTTAATCTAAGCGGGCCATATCCCGAGTCTGAATAATACCCTCCTCATCATACCAGCGTACGAGGTCATTGATCACCATCCATTGAACAACCTCAGATTGGGAGAAAGGGAGTCCATATGGTCGTGGTTTTTAAGATCGTTGTGGAGGAGGTGAATCCAGAGAGACTACCATGCTGGTACTACCCCTGCCCCTGCGTCAGTGGGTAGGTGGTGATCGAGCTTCGTGTGCAGGTTCTTGGTTTCTAAAATTAGGGAGATTAACTCCTCAGTGATGAAAGAAAAATGGAATAGACGACCAGTGCCCCAACACTCTCCTATTTTCCATGACTAGTAAGTGGGATCCAAGCTGATAACATTGCGGACCGGGACATCCAACATTTTGACTACCCCATCTTCTGGTGAGTTTCATGCCAGGACCACTATTTGCTTGGTGGGACCCGGTTCTAGATAACTGGATCTAGTGACATGCTAATACATTGATGTATCGAACGCTACTAATCTCCATATTGACGAGAATACCTTCACCTCAAATTCACCATTTCTATTTGAGATGCTTTAGTTGGGGCACGCACGTTCATCTTGTTCGAGGATGAAAGGCATGGTATTTTCCCCGCATTCCTGCTTTCCAAAGGTGTGTGGCATCTGTAGCTTGTTCAGGGAAATTTTCTCCTTGATTAAAATGGGATGATGGGATGTCAGTTTTTCGTTATGTGGATTCCTTATGAGAAATTTCCACTTATTCCGAGTATCCCTTATAGATTTAAGACGTTGTTCATGAAACACTTCTGAGTTCCATATCCTCATGGACACAATTTAATTACACAACTTCTGTTGGGACATTCCAAAGGGCCTAGTCCGGGAAGCAACATTTAGTCAGAGTAGTACTCACGTTGGACATCACTGGCGTGTCAGGACGTAGGGACACTGGTATTTCTAGGCTTCTTCCCCTTATTATAAGGCTTATTGAGGGAATTGAAGGCTAAGTAATACCACATCGAATTCAGGTAATTTTATTCCATGAGCATATATCTTAGGTTTTCCTCAGCTTCCCTTGTTTAACACAGGGTATGCCACAAGTTTAATGTCTAGCTGATACATATCAGACTGATCAGAACACTTATTAGAGTGGATCAAATGGGTGCAACCTCTAGAGGGAACACTGATGTTTGGGACAATGTGTGATTATATTTCTTATTATTGTTAAGGGGAATGTGGAATGAGGTTTCACTATCCCACAATGATGTGGCGGCCCAGGTAAAAATGAGGATGGATGATGGAAGGTTTATTAAAGTGGATGGAGAATGAGATGGAGTCATCTCAAGGACGAAAATGATGTTGGGATTGAGTCTCGAAGAGGCTTCCTATATATCCTTGTGGCTGGGGATCAAAGTCATCATAGTCCACCTACCAACAGCTTACCGTCGAATAGGGTCACAATGGCATACCGCTGAATGGGGTCCCAATGGCTTACCACAGAATGGGGTTGACAATGGCTTACCTCAGAATGGAAATGTCAATGACTTACTGCTAGATAGGGATGTCAACATATTAATTATGAATGGGGTGGGAACCGATATAAAGATGGCCAGGACTACTGGTTGTTGGGCTTGAACCTCATGGAGGATACCTACATAAATTACCTTGGTAAGGATCAAAGTCCACATAGTTCAGGACGTGGGGGAATTTGGGGGTTACACACTGAGGTATCCCAAGGTGTTGGTGATCTAACATGAAGGGTTCCTAGACCAATGAGTGTTGGGCTTGTAACTCATGGAGGCTTCCTACATACATTGTCTTGGTAGGTATCAAAGTCCATGTATTTAAGGATGGGGTTGGTAAACTGATGTGAAGATGGTCGGGACCAATGTATGGTGGGCGTGAACCTCAGGGAGGCTTCCTATGTACCTTTCCATGTCAAGGATCAAAGACCTCGTAGTTCATGAATGGGTGTGGGGATTACACTCTAGGTTGCCCAAAGTGTTGGTGAATTGATGTGAAGGGGGTCGGAGAAACCAATGGATGGTGGGCTTGAACCTCAGGAAGGCTTCCTATATACCATTCTTTGGCAAGGATCGAAGACCTTGTAGTTCATGTATGGGTGTGGGGCTTATAGTCTAGGCTTCCCAAGGTTTCTATGAACCGATGTGAAGGGGGTTGGAGAGACCAATGGATGGTTGTCTTGAACCTCATGGAGGATTCCTACAAACCTAGAATTGGAAACGATCAATGACCACATAGTTTAGGAATGGGTGAGGGGTTTACACACTAGGCTGCCCAAGGTGTTGGGGAACCAACGTGAAGGGGGTTAGAGCGACCAATAGATGGTGGGCTTTAACCTTGGGAGGTTTCCTACATACCTTTTCTTGGAAAAGATCAAAGACCTCGTAGTTCAGGTTGAGGTATTGAGATAACACTCTAGGCTTCCCAAGGTGTTGGTGAACCGACGTGAACGGGGTCAGAAAGACTAATGGATGGTGGGCTTGAGCCTCCAGGAGGCTTCCTACGTACCTTTCCTTGGCAAGGATAAAAGACCTATTAATTCAGATATGGGTGTGGTGCTTACACTCTAGGGTGCCCAAGGAGGATTCCATGGTCAGTGCTTTCTCTAATCCCACGTGAATCATGCTCAGCGTGAGAAACAGGAGACATCAAAGACATGGAGATCACATGATGAAAGGTGCATCTATGGGAAATGGAGTGGGGATTACATGTAGTTGGTGGCCCAAAGTGGAAACAGGGGCCTACGCATGGTTCACAACCCATAGAGGAAACCAGGGCTTACACCTGGTTATCTTCCCAAGCTGATAGATATTGGGACTTACTCTAGGATGGATGCCCGAATGGTGATGAAGCCTAGTGGGAAAGGGACTTGAAACCTAGGAAGAGAGGATGATCATGGATTCTACCTTCTACAAGTAAATCTAGTGGCTTACACCATGGTGGTTTCCCTTTCCCCATGGACTGACGCCGCTAAGATAGAGAGGATCTCATTCTAAGTGAGGAATGATCACAACCCTATGGAGACCATTGGGAATGCAGAATGTCCACGGTGGGGGAACACCGCATCAGATACACAAGGCATGGTAAAAGTTTGATGTCATGGGCTAAGGATGATAGTTCTTGGTAGTTTAACATCCTATAGATCAGATGAGGTGGGTTCACTCCGCACCCCTAGGACTTACATAACCAATACTCGTCTGCCTCGAAGGGAATGAAGGCATCTGTAATGCAGTAGAAAAGCGGTGTTTTGAGGTGATCTCAATGGGGGTCCACATTAGTGTTTCTATGAAAAGAAGCAATAGAAGTTATCATGCCTATGTGAAGAAAAATATGGTGATGCAACACAATGGGAAGTATCGTCCAAGGGACGTTGAAATTGTTCCGTGTGAACCAAAGGAGACACATGGGAAAAGAGAACGTGACATAGGTAAGTCACGCATAAGAGAGGCTCGAACAAGGTGCTACAAGGTGAGGGAAGTACACGGAGACCGAATAAGAGAATGGTATAGGGAAAGATAGGAATTCCACACACAAGACACAAGGTTTACGCACAAGGGAAAGGGGTTGGGTGAAAAAGATATGGGTTGTGCATGAGAGGAATAGGTGGCACGTAAGAGGTACGAGTGGCATGCAAGATAGAGGGGTTTCACGCATGTTGGACCGATGGTGTGCAATCCCGGTGGGACTATGTGAGAAACAGGTGGAATGTGCGCAGTTTGGACGAAGTGCACGCAAGAATGCATGATTTAGAGGGATTCATTGCATGCAAGGTGAGACCCCTTGCACAGAAATGAATTCGGGAGATATGAAATTCATGATGATCATAGGGCCCATCATAAGGAACCCCTGGGGACCCTATCGCACAACAACCAATACCTAAAGGCCATGGGGTTTTCAAATTGTGGCGGAAGATGGGGTTTTTGAGTAGCAGACTGTCGCTTCGTCTTCAGTTACCGTCCTTGAAGAGCCAGGATATATTTCATTTTATAGCCAGAGTCCTCAGAGTGGTGCGCAAGAGCCTGATACGCTTACTCTCGTCAGTCATTGGCTTGTGAACGAAAGGGGGTGGGCGCACAAAAAATTGTTCATCATATCCTTGGGCGCGGACATGGGGCCGGGCACACAAACCCCCATTCATCATCGCCATCGATACGTAAATAGTCCAAGTGCGCAAACCACCATTTGACGTCGCCTTCAGCATGGAAATCATCCAAGCACACAAACTCCAGTTTGATGTCGCCTTGGGCATGGAAGGGAAGGATGTCATATAACATTTATTATGACAGATGTATTCTTCCACGCACCTTCCAAATCTTGTGTGTGCCCGCCTCCCGCCTCCCACCTCCCAGGCCCTAGGATCTTTTTTTCATCCTGGATGCATTCGTTGCTCTTTTATCTGCCCAATGTGGCACTTCTCTGAATTTTGACATCAATAGTTGTTATATCCTTTAAATTTTAATTAAAAATTTTGGGGTATGATTTCACACCTCCCCCATACATCCATACTTATGTTTTATTGATGATATAACCCTTTCTCTCTCATTAATGCCTCCCATGTATAATCGTTTCCATGCTGAAATTCCCAAAGTAATTTATCTCTTCTCATTTTCATTCAAGAAATTATTTTGTATTATGAATATAAATTCCATTAAATTTGTTGGGAAATGTATCTATATGAACCTTAAATTTCTATTTCATTTACATATGATGATTCACCCCTTTCTCTATATTCAACCTTTTTACGTATCCTTGTGTCACACTAATATGCTGCCAAAATTTCCCCATGGTTTTCCAAAACAAAGTCATTGTGTCGTGAATACCATGCCCATTTCTCTATAGAGGGTATTCACCTATACAGACATTTACATATTCATTATAGAGCTTCATATATAAATTCCAATTTTCGTGATCATGTAATAAATGATGATCTTTAATGATTCAATATTGAATGATCCATGTGGCAAACATATGCATGAAATGTAATGATTAAGCAGAGTGTGCCATGATAGCACTCTAATGCATTGGGTTAACATTAGTATGATGATACATCAAGTGAAATGAGCGTTTACCCATTCTAATTCAAGTGAAATTAGGGTTTACTCATTCTCCATGAACAATGAGACTTGGATCATGCTAATACCATGTTAAGAGCTATTGACACATTTCCATGTTATCATGCAATATCATGTCATTATGTTCATGTTTCTCTTATGCACATTTGATACTTTAATTGTGTAACATGTATTGTATTCTTCATGTTATGTCTTTTTTACTCCATTTCTAGGCATTATTGATCACCTATTCTTTAGAAATTTCCTCAAGTTATCCCGGGAAATGCTAAGTACCAAGGAATGTAGTGCTCATGTAAATCAAGTTTTCAATAAAGATATTTTTAATGTCCTAATTTGTTATGTAATGTTCTTAATTACCCAATAAATAATACCTCTCGATCTTCATAGTTGTGTTACATTTCTTGATTATGTAATAATGCATGTTTAAGTGTGTAGTAAAAAGAAGAGTTGTTATTGTTGGTATCAAAGGATATGTATAGATATTTTTGGTATTAGGATTAAAAAACCCTATTGAAAGCCTTAGGGATAAGACTAAGTATAATAAAAACATCCCTAAGTTTTTTTGGGTATTTATTAAGTGGTTAATCAATCCAATATATCCCTATTTGGATACAATCAAGTAGAGGTGGCTCGGGCACAGATGTACCTAGGAGTGAAAACTCTGACAAGGAGTTTGGGGCTGGACTCGGGGTATCCTGGTACGCAACAACATGCCATTATGAAGTATTGGTTATGAAATTCTTAGAGGAAATTATTTGTTAAATTCATATGCTTACTATAAACCATTTTTATTTGAATAAAAAAATTCCCCTAAGAATAAATGTTGGGATATAGATCATCGATAACTTAGATTGAAGCTTATAGATTAATAAGTAAAATAAATAAAAGTTATTTATAATTCATCCATTTTTTACTTGGATTACCCTTTATATAATACCCCCAAAATTTCTTTTTTTCAATCCAAAGGAAAGTAATAGGAATTATATGGCTACCAACTGATGTGAAGGGAAACTTGATGAATGTCCTAGTGAGATTCCCAATAAAATGAGAGCTCATGTTGGACACATCATGATTATGCCAATCCAACTTTCAAATATCATGATAAACAATTGGTCCATTTTTGAATGTCCAAGGACATCAAGTAAGAGGAAGATGACATCTCAGGAATTTCCATCTGATAAAGGTGATAAGGGAATGAAGACACAATTTTCTTTTGTGCAAAAAATGTGGTCAGAGGCACCAATGGAAATGTCTCAAAGGGTCTAGGATATGGTTTATGTGTGGAGGGGAAGGGAACAAAGTATCCAATTTCCATGAAATAAAGGATAATGTTATAGATGGAAACAAAACTCCATTTATGTAATCTTACATGGTTCTATCTCATAAATGTGTGGAAGTCGGGCATTATCCATGATGATGCTCTATTTCAAGTGCTGAGAAGAATGATGAGCATCAATAATCACCACGATCAAGGGATCACAAGAAGTACTATGTTACTATGGATAGTCATGAATGAATTAATGTAACCACTACATTAAATTAGTGTATGTCATATTTTATTTCAATTCATAACCTGTTAGTATATCTTTTATGTTTTCTAAGAACATTGAGTCCCCATAAGAAATGATATTAAATCCTTAGGGTAAAAACTTCTATAAGTGTTGTATCACATGTCAATGTTTGTGGGAATGTTCTTCTAGAAAATTTTATAAGGCTCCCAATGATGTAATTTGAGGAAAAAAGTAAAAATTCTTTTTTTATGCTTCAAGGTATTCCTACACATGATCTGGGGTAGGCTGTAGTAATATTTTCTTTGAAAATTTGGCTGCATTACCTCTTTGGGGAGAAGTATGAAATATACACGGATCGCAAAACCTAAAGTATATATTCACATAGAAAGTGTTTAATATGTTCCAAAGAAGATGGTTAGAGCTTATCAAAGCATATGACTGCTCAATCCATTACCACCCGGGGAAGGCGAAAAAAGGAGCAGATGATCTAAGTATAAAGGACCCATTTATTCTATCTGTAATTAGAATTTAAATTATCTAATATTCTTATATTTGATGAATATGGAAATGGGAATCATAAATAAGGGATTAACATCAGTCCTTTCCAAAATTAATTATCAACCATCTTTTTTTGAAAGGTTAAAAGACCCTTAAAAGGATGATGTGTGAATTCAGAAGAATGTGGAAACTATCTGGAAAATGAAATCCTCAGAGTTCAATATCATTGAAGAAGGAATTATGAGGTTTGGGTCTAGACATTATGTTCCATCAAATCTAGAGATAAAGAAGTAACTTTTTGATGATGCACATATTTTTAATTTCTCCATTCACAAAGGAAAAACAAATATTTATTGAGATATTTGAGAGCATTATGTGTGGGATAACATGAAGAAGGAGATCGATGAATATACATCAATGTTTCTGGTGTGTTTGTAAGTGAAGTATGGGAGTAAGAAGTCGAAGGGGATGATGCAACCATTACCCATACAAAGATGGTAATGGGAGAACATCACCATGGAATTTTTCACCAGAGTTCTAAAGGAATCCAGAGGAAACAATGCTATTTGGGTTGTTGAGGATTGTTGTACAAATACTACACACTTAATTGTAATTCAGGAGGATTTCTCACTGGATCAACTAGAATGGATATATATCTGAGACGTGGTATGATTGCATGGAGTACCACTATCTATTATATCTTACCAAAATCTATTATTCCCCTCTATGTATTAGAAGAGTCTTCAATATGATCTAGATAATGTGATGAACTACAGTATGAATTATCATACTCAAACTGATGGAAAATCTGAGAAGACTACTCAAACACTTGAGGACATGTTGAGAGCATGCTCAATGGACTTCGTAGAGGATTGGATGAACATCCTCCTCTAGTTGAGTTCTCTTACAATAACATATTCCACTCAAGCATCCAAATGACTCCTTAGGTGTACTTATATGGAAAGAGATGTAGAACACCGACATGTTGGGATGATGTTGGGAAGAGAAAAATCCTAGGTCCATAAATGGTCGATGAAATGGAAAAGAAGGATAAGACCATCCAAAAACACATTTAGGCGGCTCAAGTTTGACAAAAGTGCTTTGAGGATAATCATCGACAAGACGTAGAGTTTGATGTCAGATACATGGAACTCCTCTGCATATCAACTTGTAAAAGAGTTATTAGTTTTGGTATGAATGGGAAATCTTAGTACAATGTACATCAGCACTTATGAGATCCTTGATCGCATTAGAGCAGTGGACTATCGACTAGAAATCCCACAAAAATTATCTCAAGTACATTATGTATTCCATCAATCACTCTTGACGTTGTACATACCTGACCCATCACATGAACTCAATCTATAGGTGGTACCATTGCAGAATGACCTCTCATATGAAGAGAAGCCGGTGAAGATCTTAGATCATAGAGAAAATGTTCTACAAAATAAAATAATGCTTCCCATCCAGGTGTTGTGGTGCAACGACATGTTTCAAGAAGCAATGTGGAAATTGTAAGAAGTGATGAAGCAGAGTTACCCTCAGCTTTTTAGTTTGGTAAATAAAAATTTTGAGGGTGAAATTTTTCAAGGAGGGAATATTGTAACGACCCAAAATTTTATTAATGAAAATTCATCTTGATCTAATTAAAAGTCTAATTATATAAAATGGCTATATAAAATTTACACTTCCTTGTTTCCTTGTTTTTTAAAATCAAAATTCCTTTAAGAATTTATCCATTACTAATATATCTGTTGAACAGTGATCACAAGATTAGTATAAATATAGGGCATTAAAAAATCCAATTTACTTCGATAATAGAAGCGATGGACTCATTAAATGGACTATCGACATACGAATCCCATTATTCAGAGCTCATAAAGGTTGTGGTGTTATTGGTTTTCTCTCTTGACCTAGACCAAGATGAGCTTCAACATTTTAAGATCGACTGGAACTACCTACAATATAAGTAGAAGTTGATAGAGATTACCATTTGAGCGATGTTAACTGAGCCACCTGAAGAGTCTTTCACCATCACAAAACATTCCGATCAGTCTTATATGGGTGTTATAAGGGGTTATGGAACAATACCATAACACTATGATTATGTGCATTATTTTTATATAGAATAAAGTATACACATTAAATGTTTTTAAAGCGCAGATAGTATTTTTAGTTAATATTAAATTAATAAATCTATTTTGATGTGTTAATAGATTATTGAATCAAATATTATTTAAATAAAATATTATTACTAAATTAATTTTTATTAAATATAAATGATTATATAATTTTTAAGAATACAATTGTAATTTATATTATGGTTTGAAAGTTGTTTCTGTTAAAACCCATGAATTTTTTATTAATGTCATTTTTTATTTTAGAAATAAAAATTCACATATTTAGAATATTATTTATATAAAATGAATATTTTGTTTTTTGGAATTATGAAGTCAAATTTATACATTGGTGAATTTTTCATAATTTTCAGTGACAGTTGATTTTTTTGGTAAAAATTAAATACTGTTTAAATATATAATGTGTTTTATGACATCATAATGACCCAATAGTTATGAAATAAAATACAATAAAAAATATGTTTGTATAATATATGTTTTATCCTTAAAATATTGAGATTTTAGGTTGCTTATTTATTTATTTTAGAATGATTTAATGGACATTTCAAAAATTATAATTATTTTTAGCTTTTTAAATTGATTTCCTTGAGAGTGTGACTCACCTAAACATTAGAAAACATATATTTTAATAATTTAGTCCATTTTCCTTGTAAAAAATTGTTTTTCACACCCATTTCCAAATACCATGGGAAAAATCCTTGAGATGGTTTTTTGTTTTGATTAGTTTAATGTGTGGTGTCCCATACCTAAATAATAAATAATTCCCTCTCCTTTACTATATTAACCCACCCAATTTCACACTTCCTCTTCACTAAAATCATTTAAACAAAGTAAAAAACAAGAACTTGTCTCTCTATATTTCTCCAATGGTACCCCATTATCCCAATAATCCTCTCTCTCAAGCCTCTCCCAAACAATTGGGATCACACATCCAAGTAAGGGATTTCTTCCTTTTCGTTTTTGTCTCAATTTCATTATGTTGTTATTACCTTTTACATTCTATTAAAAATGATGGGGTGTGATTTATCACCACACAAATACTTGTTTACTTATGTGTGAATGATTACATTACCCTTTATCTCTCATTAATTCCTATCATGTACACCTGTTACCATGTTGAAATTCCATAATGAATTTCTCTCTTTTCATTTACATTCAAACTGTTATTCTGTATTATAAATCTAAATTCCATTACATTTGTTGGTACATGTATCTATTTGACCCCCTTACTGTCCATTTCATGTAAATATGATGATACACCACTTTCTCTCTCATCAACCATTTTTATGACTCCTTATGTCCCACCGTTATACTGCCGAAATTACAACGCTGTTTTCCAAGCCAATGTCAATGAATCGTGAATACCATGCACATTTCACTATCAAGCGTATTAACCTTTATGAATGTTTATTTATAGATTATAGAGTTTCATTTATGAATTAATCATTACTCTATAACGTAATAAATGATGATCATTAATGATTCTATGTTTAATGATCCTTGTGGTACACTTATCCATGAAATGAAATGTTTAAGAAGGTTGCGCCCTAATAGCGCTCCGATGCATTGTGTAAATATTAGTATCATGATAGGTCAAGTTAAATGAGGTTTTACTCATGCTAATTCAAGTGATTTGATGGTTTACTCATTCTCTATGTGAAATGATCATTGGATCATGCTAATACCCTATTATGTGTTGTTTCCCAATTTCCATGTTCTCATGTTATATCATGCCTTTATGTTCATGTTTCCATTTTGATCATTTGATTTGCCTATTGATTAACATGTACTATATTCTTCATGTTATTTCTTGCTTACTCCCTTAATGTGATTTTATAGATCACCCTTTTTGTATGCATGTCTTCAGGTTATCCCATGAAAAGCTAAGTACGAAGGAATGTAGTGGTAAGGTAAAAGAAGTTTTCAATGATGGTGTTGTGTTTTTATGTCCTAAGTTGTTATGTAATGTTCTTAATTTCCCAATACAATAAGCCTATTGATTCTTAGAGTTTTCTTAATTGATTGTTTATGTAATAAATCATTTTTATGTGTGTAATAAAAATAAGGGCTATTATAATTAATATATTGATTTATTTCTCATAGTTATTGTTTGAGTAAATGTAATTTTTTTTCCCAGAAGTAACGATGATATTTTTAGAGTGTTTTATAAAAAAACAATGAATATTTTTAAATTTTTTATACTCTTTTAAATGAGGTAATTTATTTTATTATAAATATCTCTAGAAAATATTATGTTTTTAAATCTCAATAGAAGTATGCCAATGAAATGTTGAATAATTTTTGTATATATTATTGTAAGCTAGTTTCTAAACCAACTTTAGTGGGAACATAATTAACCAAATATGATAATAGTATTGACATAGATCTAAGGTAATTCCCAATGAAAATTGTAAGTTTACCTTACCTGATAGTTTCATGAATGTATGTTATATATGTCATTACAATTTTTTCTTGGTATATATGTGATCCAAAAGTGTATCATTTCTCGGATATAAAAATAATTTATAGATACATAAAATTAAAATAAAAATAAATATTAAAAAATTTGGACAAATAGAAGTACAATATAATTGGTTATTCTAATTCATATTGGGTATAAAGTGTTGATTATTGGAAGTCAACATCATTCAGAGATTTAGTTTTTGGAAAAATATACATTTTTATAAATTTTATATTATTTAATTCAGTCACCTTTATCTTTTCTAATGATGAATATATGGGTTCTAGAAATGCCTCAGAAACACATAAGTGGATGAAAACATACCTAAAATATTTCAAAATTTAAGGTAGTTGATGTTACATTGGAAGTGATCTAATTATTTTAAATAATTTAGTTTATAATTAAAGAACTAGGAACAAATATTTTAAATATCATCTCATCAAAGAGATAATGATGATTAATAAGATAAAATTGGAAAAATTTCCTTTCAGGGAGACTATTGAAAATGATTCTAAAATAATGATATCAAAATAAGTTTTTCAGAATCTATTGTTGAAAATAGGTGTTAAACAAAAATATTTACCATGATAAGGTAACATATATCTTATCCTATCTTTTGATATTATTGTTAAAGGGGGAGAAAATTATCCATATAAATCATTAATTTATGTTTATATTCTTATTATTTCTCAAAGGAGTGGTATATAATTTAGGGGGATTATCCACTGATATGTGTTACTCTTTGGAGGAATTATCTCTTGAATGGAATAATATATTTTGTAAAAGATATTAAAATGGAAATTTTTTTATTTTAACATAGGTGAACTATTTTAATAATTTATTTTATGTGGTTATTGAACTTTTTTAGGTTGGAAATGTTGCTAAAGCTCTAATTGAGGATTGTGAGGTTCATGCTTACAGTGTTTCATATATACTTCTATCGTATAGCTAACTTGGTATTATTTATTTATTTTTTATGTATTTGATAAAGCTAACTCATGTAGTCATGTAATTATTGCATGGTGATCCATGTATATGTTTTTAGAGTTTCATTATTATTTAGGTTCATTAGTTGACAATAAAATCAAAATTGTGGTATTGTTTTTCCAAGAGGTGATGGGATGGTTGTCACGATAAGAAAAATTTACTAATTTTATAATAGGGTATAATTTAATAGTTTATTTTTTTAATAAATAAATAACATTTTAAGTAAAATTACGATGGTTATTATGCCATTATAAAGGTCTTATATGTCATTGAAATAGTTTTTGATGTAAGAAAATTATAGAAACTATTTGAAAGGGTTTTTTGCTAGAAATCATGTTATTTCATCATAGATGTCGATTTAAGAATATTTCTATAACAATAAATAATTTCAATGATGAAACATACTGAGAGAAGTTAGGATACACCATGGAAGATGTTTCCAGGCCATAGAGATGCTGAAAATAGTATTGGGATGTAAAATAGTTTACAACACATCCTGTCTTTGTGTACATGTCCATGTCATAGATGAGACTCAATAATATTTCTCTTCATGTTGTAGGAGGAACATGCCATAGATTATTTTGCACTAATTTTAGTAGACCTATAAAATTTAGGGCATCAACACAATTTTTTCCTTTAAATTTTTAGGATAATCAATGGGAGAATACACCATAATGAATACACCATGCCACAAAAGGTGGCCTAGATGTTCTTTAGTGGGATTATAGATATTGTGACCTCCATGTCATAACATATATTATATGATATACACTTTTTTTAATCTGAGGGTAAACCACTATAAACCAATACAATTGGCAAAAAATCTCTAGCCCACACTAGAGATGATTCTTACAAGTCAATTATTGGTATTTCGAGATGGAATGTTGATTTGGATTTATATTTAATTTTTTTATTTCGAAATATTTAAACTAAAAATTTGAATTTATTTGTAATTATTAGAATGGATTTGATCCCTATTTTGAGATTTAATAATTGGACTTGAATTTGAAATTCATATAAAAAATATGAAATACATGATGTTGGGACTCCTATGATGATTTAATATTTATGGGTTACTCATATATAAGGTAGAGTGTAGAAAAACAAGAAATAGAGATGGGTAAATAAGAAAATTAATGGGTTGTGAAAATTGAATCTACTTTAATATATACTACTTATGTTTTTATAGGTTGAAAAAGAAGTGGAAGCTGAATACTGCAAGAACAAATGAAGGATATGTTTAGAAGGATTTCATTTTATCAATATCATGTTCATTATCACTATAACAACATGAAAATATTTATCACAATTGGGAGATTTATTTTTACATGAATAATGGGATGAAACCTTATCTATATTCATATATGTTGAAAATAGTGGGTCTTATTATCTCAATGGAATCATGATCTTGATAAGGATGAGCTATCTAGTTTTGAGAGGACAATATTATAAATATGATTTCCCATTCAAGTGTGAGGGTGGGAGAGTGATCAATATTTACTCTAATAAGTGAAGATGATTTTTATAATGTTAACCTAAAAATAACTTGGATAACTAATTCAACCCATCCCCTCCAAAATATTCTTTACTGATCTTGGAGGTGAACATTAAAAATAGTTATTACCTATGAATAAAATAAATATAATATTAAAACTAAAAACCTATTAATGGTTTATGTAACTACATCCAATTGAAATATAATAAATATCTAGTAAAAAAAAACTAGGATAGAAGGAGTATTGGTATTACCTTCAAAAACTCAGTATGAATGAATTATGAGATGCTAAAAAACAATGGTGTAGTAATTCAGGGTCATGTTTCATGCTTAATAGGTTAGAGTTGCGAAAATTTTTGGGGAAGGAGGAGTGATGAGGAGTTAAAATGAAGATAGTAAAATATAAATTTAATAAATATTAAAATAGTTGATAGGAAACATAGTTTAACAAACAGAGAACAAAATATGTTCCCCTTACTAGACATATAAGGATGATTTTCATAGTTTTCTCGCATTGTTTGATAGACCATGAACCAAAAGTATTAATAACCTCAGAAATATATTAATGTTTTTCATTAATTGGATGGAAAATTAGTATTAACTATGCATAAACCAATTACCCATCGCCAAAACATACATTTTTTTAATTTTCAGAGAATGTCAACTCATAACTCAAGAAAATGGAAAAATAAATAATCAATATGATATAATTGGGAAAATAAAGGTCAATGTGTAACAAATATCCCCCCAATAACACATTATTATCATGCAATTCATTGTAATATATAGGATAACCATCACATAAAGTCATATGATATAGATAAATTTAAAATGGTGTAAATGGGGAAAATGAATAATGAATTCCTAATGAAAATCTTAGAACAACACAAAATTTGATAAAAAGACACCTCTCTAGATCATAAACAACACCCATGGATTTAAAATCATATATAAAAACCAGAAAAGGGAATTATGATATAAGAAGACAATCAATAGGAACAACTAAAACATAATAATTCAAAAACAAAGGCATTTATGTGGAGTCCACAGTATATTAGGTATTCAGTTATCATGATGGTGTAATTGAGGGAATATGTTCTTGAAATATCCACAACGTGCTACCCATACCTCCAAACATGGAAATATAAAACCTATAACTAAACCTGATGACGTACCCATAATCCAATAAAAATGAATAAATTTTTCCAAAATAGTAAAATGAATCGAATAACCTAATGGAAAACACAATTCAAGAATCTAAGATATCTCTAAGATATCTTAATGGAATAATAGAAAATAGGAAAAGTTACCTAAAAAATATTACAATGAATATAAAAAAAATATATACTAAGATGCGTATTATTGATATAGCTTATATTAGATTATAAAATATATATTACTATGATTTAAGTGATTATATATATGTAAGGTCTTTATATATTTGGAATCAGAGGGATTGTATTGCCTAAATATTCCACACAGATGGCACATATTGAGCTATTTTTTTATTTATGTAATGATAGAAGGATAAGAATGTTATCCTAATTTATTTTAATTTCATCAATTTGGTTCATCCAGCCTCTATTTATATAAAAATGATAAACCATGATAGACATTGAAATAAATCGATTCACTACGCTGTCTACGTTTCCCCATATAGATCAACTAATCTAGAAAGACATTTATAACTACTTCCCCAAGGAAAAATGGATTAATTGGATGAATTTCAAAACTGAGGTCTAAATTAAGAACCCCCCCAAAAGTGTAACCTTCTTTGTGTCCTTATAATCCAACTCAAGATTGAAAGGGATCAACTAATTATAACTATTTGTAAATTAATTCATTATTTTGTCACCTTTATAGATGTTCACAAGATCCATGGACTCTCTACTTTAACCACAATTGGAAATTTCCACTAGATAAACTTGTTCCTAAATAATTTCTAATACAAAAAATTCTATAGGTAAAGTGGAATAACTACCCTCCACCATTCTATACATGGACTTTTAAGAATGTATGGTTCTATTTTCACCCATTATGCATATAGAATTATTAGTTAATTAAATACTCCATTAATCATATTCTGCCTCTTAAATTAATTTTTCACCATAGGCAATGACTGAAAAATAACAAGGGGACAACTCTAATACTCTAAAACTGTTTTTGGTAGATTCAACAGCTATAAAGACCACATCTAAATCCTAAGAGGTTGTTGGATGAAGGATATCCCATTATACAAGTATCCTAATATCTATTGAGCCTTTTTTTGTGAGGCAAGACAAATAATAAAACAAAACATAAAACTTAAAAAAAATGAACTCAATATAATAAAAACACTCATTAAATCTAATTATAACCACCCTTAGGAAAAATATACATAGTAATAAAAAATTAGAATTTTCACATTTATAACCTTTTGAAATATAAAAGTTTACATAAAAACAAGTTTTAAATCACCTGTTTATTGATATATGTATATTAGAAATTCAAAACTTCCAATTTATTTTAACTATTTAGAACTATTCATTAATATTTTTTAAAACCAATATCAAACCATTTTTAAATAAATTTTCACCATAAAATTACATTCAAATTAAAACAAATAGAATCTATGCACTATTAAAACACTCAATAATCATTCTAAAATAGTAATTAAACATAAAATTACATTATAAAAAATAAATTCACGTAAAAAAAACTCTAATTAAGGATGATTTTGGTATTAAGGACGTTTTAAAATGTCTTTCATTTATGTATCAATGTTTTAAAACATCACTAATTCATTTATCGATGTTTCTTAAAAACATCACTAAATGAGGTGTAGCTAATTTTAAGCCCATTATAATCGTCGATACATAGAAACACCTCATTCTCGCAATTTTTTGGAAACATTGGTAAATTTTCATTACAAAATTAACATATATAAATATAAAAAAATAAAAAACCTCCCATTTATTTTATGTTTCTACAAATATTTGTTTTATATTTTTAAAAAATCAAGCTCTAAAATTTTTTAAATCAAATATTCATAGTAAAGTAACATTAAATTCAAATGGAATATTATTCATTCTCCATTAATACTCTATCTAATCATTCCAAAATAGTAGTTAAGGATAACTAAAAACAATATAAAAAATAAATTCCCCATAAATATTTATAATTTTCGATTTATTTCATTAAAAATTTTCTAAATTTTTGATATTTTATTTAAAATTGTTTTAAATTTCCATTAATTAATAAGCTAATGTTTCTGAAAAAAAGTGCTAAATGATATGTCTAAAATTTGGAGACATTATAAACATATGTATTTAGAGAAGATTCTTAGAAAGGTAAATAAATAATCATTGCTAAATTAGAAACATTTATCAACATCGCTATTTAGATACACCATAATTACCAATGTTTCAAAAAAAATGATGGAAAATGAAACGATATATACCAACTTTTTTATAAAATATCATTAATTGTTTTTTAAATTTAAATATATTTTTGAAATAGAAAATTTTTATTTACTAACCATTTTTAATATATTTGGATTTTTGTTATTTTTTTTAATAATGAATTTTTTTAAAATATAAAAAAATATAATACCTTCACCCCTACTTCCCCATGATACCCTTCCTTAATGTAATTTCTCCCATGCTGCTTGACCCTTCACCCCACCATCCCTATAATGTCCCGGACCTCTGTGGTCCATTACTTTGTGATAATATGGTGTTTGAGGTGTTCCTGGAGGCCAAGGTCACATATCCCCAACACTTTTCCAAATTTCCATTTTTTTGAATAGTTCCATCAGTGAAAAGTTCTATCGTTAATCTATAATGGTAGGTGAACAGTATTTATTCAGGTAGGTTCAGTGAACAGTGTTCTATTAGTGAGGATTCACTGAACAGTGTTCTATTAGAGAGGATTTAGTGAATATTGTTCTATTAGTGAGGATTCAGTGAACATTGTTCTATCAGTTGGGTTTAGTGAACAATGTTCTATCAGTGAGGATTCAGTGAACAATGTTCTATCAGTGAGGTTTTAGTGAACAATGTTCTATTAGTGTGGATTCAGTGAACATTGTAATATCCATGAGGATTAGTGAACAATGTTCTATAAGTGAGGATTTAGTGAATAGAGTTTTATTAGTGAAGAGTTAGTGAACAGGGTTCTATCAGTGAGGTTCAGTGAACAGTGTTCTATCAGTGAGGATTTAGTGAACTGCGTTCTATTAGTGAGGGTTTAGTGAGCAGTATTCTATCAGTGACGATTCAATGAACAATGTTCTATTAGTGAGGACTTAGTGAAAAATAATCTATCAGTGAGGATTTAGTGAACAGTGTTCTATCAGTAAGGATTAGTGAACACTGTTCTATCAGTGATGATTTAGTGAACAAAGTTCTATCCGTGATGATTAGTGAACAATGTTCCATCAGTGAGGATTTAGTGAACAATGTTCTATCCGTGGGGTTTATTGAACAGTGTTCTATCAGTGAGGATTCAGTGAAAAGTGTTCTATCAGTGAGGATTTAGTGAACAATGTTCTATCAGTGGGGTTCAGTGAATAGTGTTCTATCAGTGAGGATTTAGTGAATAGTTTTCTATCAGTGAGGATTTAGTGAACTGTGTTCTATCAGTGTGGATTTAGTGAACAGTGTTCTATGAGTGGGGATTAAGTAAAAAGTGTTTTATCAGCGAGGATTTATTGAACAGTTTTCTACCAGGGTGGTTCAGTGAACAATGTTTTATCGGTGAGGTTCAGTGAACAGTGTTCCATCGGTAAGGTTCAGTGAACAGTGTTTCCAGAACATTAGGTGTAAAGTTTTTTTAGGATGTTGAGGTATATCGGTAACCTCTAACGGTGTGGTCTATCAGTAACTTCTAATGGTGAGGACTATCGATATCCTCTAACGGTGAGGTTTATCGGTAACCTCTAATGGCGAGGTCTATCGTTAACCTCTAATGGTAAGGTCTATCAGTAACCTCTAACGGTGAGGTTTAACGGTGACCTTTTCATTCCTTTTCCAAATTTTAAGTATGTGAATAGTGTTACCAGCTTCCTACAGTTTCACCCCTTTGACGTTTCCTTTGATGTAAAATACATTTAAAGATTTATTTTAAGGACTCTAAGGACAATTTAAAGGCCATAAATCTTATATTAATTATTCCTATGGCTGGGGATGTTTTTACTTGGTCAAACCTCATGGGTTATTGTGATTCACTTTTAATGGGGAATTAATCGTATCTTAAACCATCACCCCATTAAAACTTCAAAAGGGAAAAGATATCATCCTCCAATGTTCTTCTTTTTTGTTCTTGGCTATAAGATGCTAGAAACATTCAATCCTTCCCATAAGAGTTGCACAATCAAACATTACTCCTCAGATTGGTTTCGCTCTGTATTGATGCAACTGAGCTATATCAGTCAACATTCGATATAAGGTATGTTTTATAGTCATTCCTTTGAGGATCATCTCCCATATTTCTCCTTTCCATGTTATATCATGTAATCACCATGCTTCGAATGGTGTTTTTCTTGGGGTTTGGTTGGTGATGTCATACCTTGGCATCCTCGGGTGGATGTAGTTGTCGCGAGAGAAGGATCGTGACCTATTGTGTGGATAAAGAATGTGAGGAACTGTTTGAGGTAGGGGATTCATTTCTTCTCTTTTTTTATGTGAAACTGTATCTTTAGAATGTTTTATCTCACTAGATGACATTGGAATTGACATAATAAATAATTTAACCGGATAAATAAATTGATATCTATCATATATTATTGCTTCTTGTTTTCTATAGTGTGATATTTATTCTTGTTCTTGATGGAAATCGGTATAGAACGTAAATTGGGATTAATTTATAATTTTTTTGCTAAAGTTAAAGAGGAATGTAAACAAATTTGGTTTTAGTTTTAATTTTATGTTAATCAAATTGGCGCAGCAAGCATGTTTAATTATTTGTGATAGCTTACTGATTCAGTTTCCTAAAATTGGAGCCTACGAACAACAAATTTGTTAATTCAATATGGATTAAAGAACTGATTGTTTTATAATTCCTTAAGGGGTTCTGAGTTACCTTCTTGATTGTTATAGGACCAAGAGACCAATTAAGGTGATGTTTGTTTTCCTACTGCTTATGTTGTGATGTGATCCTGGATGGCTGTTGTGATATGTGGGGGCATGGAGGATTTTTGTTTTGGTAGAAAATTAAGCCTAGAGTGGCGAGATGCATCAGTTTATGCATTTGGGTATCAGGGTGCACACCAGGGTTGATGGAATTGGATGGATGTTATTATTGGATGCTTGCTATTTATTTGGGTATTTTATCTACTTTACTTTTCCCCACTGCTCAAGGTAGTTATTCTAACTTACCCTTCTTCCGAAAGAGGTGAAGATATGTGGGGTATTCCACCTGCTTTATGTGTTTAGATTTTCAAGAAAGGATGGTTTTAAGCTCTTGCTATAAGCGGAAAATACTCGATGGGTAGTACATCTACTCACCATGTTGACCCCCCTTTTGTTTAGTAGCATAGAATGATCTTCTAGAATACCTGGGAATGTGGGAAAGTAATTCTATAATTAATAATTGAACAAATGGTGTTATCATATGGAGATAGAGTTTCTAGAAAATAATGGTGAAGTTGTAATTTTGAAGGAACAATTGACTTGGGTATGATGCTAATAAAATTTAATGTGAAATAGTTCATGGTTAATTAATGTTTAAATAATTAATTAACATAATCTAGAATTGATAAAAAGGGAGTGAATTAATATAATAAATCTCTTTAAATGGTTGTGTGCATACATTATACCTAGTCTTAGAAGTAGCATCCCGAAGTCTGAGAGACGTTAGCTACAGTGTGTCTAAGACTAGGTTATGCCCATAGTATAGTTGTGAGTTATAGTATATTATGTACTTTTTGTGTTTCTATATGCTACTCCACCATATTAGTAAGGGCTACTGACACCCTGAGGATTCTGATCCTTGGGGGGGTGGTGTTTTCCCCAACATTCTGGTGGGAGGATGGATGGATGACTACCCCCTTCGACCCTGCTCTCCTCTCTTGGCAGTTACTTGTGCTGGTAGGCACATTGGTTAGTTTTCCCCATATATGTATGTAGAGGGTTTTAATGGATTGTGGTTATTCAAAAACACATATATTCTTGATATAGTTTTCTATGGACTACTATAGGTGTAACATGTATAGGCTGTGATGTCTTTAGAATCCTTACTCCTTGTATGGGTTGTAATGGCTTAAGGTATAATACCCGACGTATGATACACGTTATACGAGTTGTGGTGTCTCCTGGAAAATACCTGGTTACTTTGGTGTGTGGACGTGGTTGTTTTTTTGCGTGAGGTTCATATTGTGGTGCTTCGCCCAGATGTCTGCGGGCAAGACTTTTAGAGAGAGATGCTCAGGACATGTAACGTTGGGGAAAATAGGGAAACCAGTGGAGATGTAGTAGAAAATTACCCTTGATATTTTTTATTATATGATATAATCTTGTATGTGTTACTTGGTGAGAGTACCCATGGTGCGGTTAGGAACATAGTATACATGTTTAGGTGGCGAGTTAGCTCACTTTTTGTTCAATGTTCTTTAGCATGCTTTCTTTACTTTTGCACAAGAGGTTTTGGGTAGGATCATACCGAGTATACTGTTATAATCACCCTAGGTATATAGAAACTATTTTTTAGGTCACATGGATCAGGTTGGAGATCAAGCTGCTTTCTAATATTTTGGTGTTGCAGGAGCTGTTCGGGAATGTGGTTGCTACTTTTTTAATTTCTTTTGGGTACTTTCAGTTTTTTCATTCCATTTATAGTACTTTTTCATGAAATTTCATATGCGTACTTGGGTTTTCATTTATATTTTTGTCTGAGTTGGGTTGATTTCTGTCTGTCTTATCTCTCTCTTCCGCATGTGTTCTCTTAGATGGCAATGCCTCCCATCTTGTGTGTTACTATACCCTCAGTGCTAGTCACCAACCTGAGTCCTACTGGAGGCGGGACTCAGGGGTCATTATCTTCCTTATCACATTTCCAGCCATGGAGGGGTACACTTTGTGGGGAGGGGGTCGTGAAATAGTGGTATTAGAGGTCTTTTTGAGGGATAGGAGAGAATTTGGAGTTAGGCATAGGTGAGGTTTCATAGAATGGTAGGGCAACAACGTCATTCATGTTTAAGAAGTGAGGTAAACACTAGATATCGGCTGAGACATAGGTGTTTAGGGCCCCATATGATCTGATGTACAGACCATTAAGTTTACAATTGATACTAAACAAGGTGAAACTAGTGGCAGTGTAGATACCTAGGAAATGATCATGCATCATTCTTCCATGTGACTGTGTTTGAATGGGAAGAACCTTGGATAGGTTAACCAAAAATTAATAAAAGAAAACAATTACTTAATTAATGTTGAGTCTTCCATATTCTAGGTTTAGGAACTCTAACGGTTGTTATTTTATAGGTATGGATCCAGGTCAACATCCTCATCAGGTTTGCGCAAAAAAGGTCTAGTATACTATTCTAGAAGATCTCCATTGGATAGAGGTTGATGATGACGACACATGGAGGAAGACACTATGAGAGTTTTAGTTCCAGAGTCTACAGAAGTATAAGGGCTCCATTTCAAATGTAGTAATCGATGACTCGTTAGAGGAGGTCAAGATAAAAATTAGTTTGATTCATGCTCGGAAAGAGCACTGGGTTTTTTTGGTTGGGACGATGCAGTGTGAAGCAGCAAGGCAGTGGTGGTTCTTGTTCCTCGGGGATTGTGAGGAGTCATCGATCTCTTGGGAGGAGTTCTGAGACAGGTTTTGAGTTGAGATTATATCTTCAACTGTGAAGAGGTCCAGTCGCTAGGAGATTATTACCCTTCGATGGGGGATCTCTAGTGCTTGAGAGTTTTCAATCCATTTGAAGAACCTTTTACGATATGCTTCAAACCTGCTACCTTATGGGGAAGCCAGGGTGAGGCATTTTGAGGAGGCTTTGCTTACATAGATCCAACTCCATGTCACCCAATTTATGCTGAAAACATATATTTAGGTACTAGTGAGGGTAGAGGTTGATGATAGGACTTTTTCCCATACCGGATCATCACGAGAGGGGAATCATCATGATTCCTCACAAAGTAGAGTTGTGGTACGGGGTTTCCAGTTTTCAGGGCATAAGAGTTTTCGTTCAGCCGGGGGTAGGTCCTGGACCTTCACATATCGTTTCTCCAGAGGCAGAAACTCTCAGGTTTATTCCAAGGGATCATGCGCTTGTTTTTTATGTGGTGGTTCTGTCCATCAGCAATGGGAGTGCCCGAACATTCATAGCGGTCCTCGTGCATTGGGCACTACACTCTAGGTTCCTCCGTTGAGGCAGTTCCAGCCGAGGCCGAAGCAGCCAGCTGCACCAGCTTTAGATCAGAAGAGGGTAGATGTGGTAGGCAGAGGACATCCCCATGATGATCCCCATCCTCAGAGAGCAGAGTGTGGCAGTGTTGTTGTCATCATCAGGGTCAGAGTGGTCGTAGAGGAGGTCATGGCCAGCTTCATTCTCTAGCATTTCCAAATCTAGGAGAGAAATAAATCATTCGAGGCACCCTTTTATTATTTTCTACCTTGGTGTATGCCGTGTTTGATTCAGGAGAAAAACACTCTTTCATATCCCCTACCCTTGTCCATGCATTGGGACTTGAGGTAGAGTGGCTTCCAGTTCCCTTGGAATTGACTACGCCAGTTGGAGGTCGAGCTGACTTGTTTGAAGTATGTAGAGACTATGAGCTAGTGTTGGGGAAACACCGCTCTTGGGGAGATTTACAATGTTTACGAATACAACCACATGATGTCATCATTGGCATGGACTGGTTGTATTTGGTGTAGGATATCGTGGATTGCTTTAGGAAGAAGGTCCTCTTCATTGGTGCAGATGGAGAGCAAGTAGTGTTTGATGGTGAGTGAGATCCTTGGATGGGTCATAGGCGCATTCAATCCTTATCATTCATGATGGATGAGATGATGCTGAGTTCATCAGTGGTTCACCAGTTGGCGTTTCCTAGGGTCGTAGACGAGTACCATGATGTCTTTCTAAAAGAGGTTGTAGCATTACCCCATTAATGAGAGACCGAGTTTGGGATTGAGCTACATCCAGAGGCATCTTCTATCTCTTTGTCTCCTTATAGGATGGCCCCTTCTGAGTTACTAGAGCTATGGATACACCTTGATGGTCTGTTACAGTGTGGTTTTGTTCGGCCAGGTGTGTCACCATGGGGTGCACCAGTTTTGTTTATGAAGAAGGTCGATGACAGTTTGCGATTGTGTGTAGACTATTGTCACTTAAAAAAAAGTGACAATAATGAATCGCTATCCTATTCTGCAAATTGATGATTTCTTCGATCTACTGAAAGGTGCATGTTGGTTCACAAAGATCGGCTTGCAATTAGGATATCATCAGATGCGTTTGAAGGATGAAGATATCCCAAAGACTGCTTTCCATTGTCAGAATGGTAATTATAAATTCGTTGTAATTCCATTATTCATGAAGAATGATCCAGTTGTTTTTATGGGATTGATGAATTTTGTGTTCTGTGAGTTCCTGGACAAGTTCATGGTAGTTTTCATCAATGAAATCCTTGTATAATCCACATCTAAAGAGGAGAATGCAGAGCATCTATAAGTCATTTTGGGTGTTCTTCACCAATATCAGCTATTTGGGAAGTTATCGAAGTGTGAGTTTTGGGCTTGAGATGTATGTTTCATAGGGCATGTTTTGTCCCAACAGAGAGTAGTTGTGCATACATCAAAGATAAATGAAGTTGTGTCTTGGGAAGCCCCCAAGAAAGTGTCATAGGTGTGAAGTTTTCTTGGTCTCGCAGGATTCTATAGGAGGTTCGTAGCCAATTTATCATGAGTTGCAACTCCTCTGATAGCTTTGACAAGGAAGGATCAGGCATTCATATGGACTGATCAGTGTCCAGAAGTATTCAAGTATCTAAAGGATAAGTTAGTAAGTTCTCCAGTCCTTTGTCTTTGAGCTAAGGGAGTCCAGTTTGATGTTTTCTGCGATGCTTCACATCTAGGGTTAGGCTGCGTTCTCATGAAGTAGAGGTCAGTTGTTTCTTATGGGTCTCAGCAGTTGTGTCCCCATGAATGAAACTATGCCACCCATGATCATGAGTTGGAAGCCATTGTGTTTCCTCTGAAGTTGTGGATACATTACCTCATTGGTGAGCACGTTGTGCTTTTCACTGATCATAAGAGTTTAAGGTAAGTTTTCTCCCATCATAACTTGAACTTGTGACAATGTCGGTGGATAGAGTTCTTATAGGAAAACAACTTCGAAATATCGTATACACCTAGAAAAGGGAATGTTTTAGCTGATGCACTGAGCCAAAAGTCACATTGTGATGTTGTGTGTGAATCTAGTGATTCTTAAAGAGTAATGGAAGAGCTGTTAGCATTGCATTTGATATGGGAGAAGTTGGGGTACATGTTTTTTTAGATGACTGTACAATCATCCCTAGTGCAGATGGTGGAAGAGTCCCAGTTGGGGGATCTTGAGGTGGAGGTCTGGAGAGACCTAGTTGTTTGTGGTGAGGCCCCTGATGGTTGGTTGGAGGACAAACAGCACTGAGTGATATATCATGGAAGGGTTTTTTTCCCTCGATGATGCGCGAGATGGTTCTCTGAGAGTTCCATTTTTTTCCCTTAGGTGTACATCCATGCTTGACAAAGATATAATGATCCTTGAGGATTCAGTTTTGGTGTCTTGGGATGAAGTGTGTGGTTGCGGAGTTTGTGTCTCGATGTTTAGTCTGCCAGAAGGTTAAGGCTCAGCACAGTGTTCTGGGTGGACTTCTCCAACCATTAGATATTCCTCAGTGGAAGTGGGAGGACATCTCAATGGACTTTTTTACTAGTTTACCTAAAGCTCCGAGAGGACATGATGCTATTTGGGTGGTAGTGGATCGTTTAAAAAAATAGGCCCACTTCATATCAATCAAGGAGTCAGGCTCAGTGGAAGTTTTGTTGAGTCACTATCTAGAGGAGGTGGTGAGACTTCATAGAGTTCCTATGATGATCATTTTGGATCAGGATCCTTGTTTTACCTCTAGGGTGTGAAGAGGTCTCCAACATGCTTTTGGTTCTCAAATATTCCTTAGCATGACTTTTAATCCGCAAACGGATGGTCAGACAGAGTGAACCACCGAAACTCTAAACGATATGTTACTATCTTGTGTTCTTGATTTTGGAGGCTCATGGGTAAGGCACTTACCCTTGGTGGAGTTCGCTTACAACAATAGTTTTCACTCCACCATCGGTATGGAACCTTTTGAAGCCTTGTATGGTCGACCATATAGTTCTCTGTTGTGCTGGACTGGGGTCAAAGAGTCACAATTCTCAGACTGAAACTAGTGCAAAATACAACAGAGATGGTTTAGGTGATTCGTGTGAGGATGAAGATAGTGAATGATCGTCAGAAATCATATGCTGATCAAAGAAGGATGCCCTTGGAGTTTAATATTAGGGATCATGTGTTTCTGAAGGTGACTCACCTTCATGGGCAGTGAAGGTTTTTTCATAGAAGTAAGCTTTCTCCCCGGTTTGTTGGGCCTTTTGAGGTGTTATCTAATGTTGGAGTTGTGGCGTACCGAGTAGCACTTCCCCCACAGATGAGTCAGATACATGATGTTTTCCATGTAACATAACTCTGCCATTATCTTCATGATCACTCTCACATCATTGATTGGGGAGAGATCAATGTTGATGATGATGCAACCTTTGAGGAGCGACATGTGGAGTTCCAATACCATAAGGAGGAGGTGTTTCACATGCGTTCTATCCCCTTAGTTCATGTATTATGTCTACACGGTGGCATGTAGGAGAGAACCTGGGAAAGTGAGACACAGATACATGCTCAGTCCCCTGAGTTTTTTGATGTTTAACTATTTTAATGCAATGATGTTCCCTTTGTGGTTTAACATTTCATTTTTTATTTATGAATTTCTTTTGTTTCTTTTGTGGCTTTCTCTCTTTTGAGAGGTTTCTCGATGGGTAGTTTTTTGGACCCCGTTTCATTTTTTTTCTCTTTCTGTTGGTTTTGAATTCTTGAGCATGCGAATTTTTTGAGAGATATCTGATGTAATGGCCCATACCTCTTCGCTCCATTACTTTGTGAAAATATAGTATCTGACGTGTTCTTGGAGGTCATGGTGACATTTCCCAAACACTTTTCCAAGTTTCCAATTCTATAAACAGTTCCATCGGGGAACAGTTCTATCGGTAAACCATAACGGTAGGTGAACAATATTCTATCAGTGAGGTTCAGTGAGCAGTATTTTATTAGTGATGGTTCAGTGAATAGTGTTCTATAAGTGAGGATTTAGTGAATAATGTTCTATCAGTGAGGATTCAGTGAACACTATTATATTAGTAAGGATTAGTCAATAGTGTTCTATCATTGAAGATTTAGTTAACAATGTTCTATCAGTTAGGAAATATTGAATAGTGTTCCATCAGTGAGGATTCATTGAACAGTGTTCTATCAGGGAGGTTTAGTGAAGATCGTTCTATCAGTGAGGATTTAGTGAATAGTGTTCTATTACTGAGGATTTAGTAAACAGTGTTCAATCAGTGAGGTTCAGTGAACAATGTTCTATCAGTGAGGATTTAGTGAACAGTGTTGTATCACGGAGGGTTTAGTAAACAATGTTCTATCAGTGAGGATTCATTGAACGATGTTCTATCTGTGAGGATTTAGTGAATAGTTTTCTATTAGTGAAGATTTAGTGAACAATGTTCTATTAGTGAGGTTTAGTGAACAGTGTTCTCTCAGTAAGGATTCAGTGAACAGTGTTCTATCAATGAGGTTTAGTGAACAATGTTCTATCAGTGAGGATTTAGTGAACAGTGTTCTTTCAGTGAGGTTTGGTGAACAATTTTCTATTATTGAGGATTCAGTGAACAGTGTTCTATCAGTAGGGATTAAGTAAATAGTGTTCTATCAGTGAGGTTCAGTGAACAGTGCTATATCAGTGACTATTTAGTTAATAATGTTCTATCAGTGAGGATTTAGTGAACATTGTTCTCTCAGTGAGGATTTAGTGAAAAATGTTATATCATTGAGGATTGAGTGAAAAATGTTCTATCAGTGAGGATTCAGTGAACAATGTTCTATCAGTGAGGTTTAGTGAGCAATGTTCTATTAGTGAGGTTTAGTGAATAGTGTTCTATCGATGAGGTTCAGTGAACATTATTTCCAGAATGGAAGGTGTACAATGTTTCCAAAATGGTGAGGTCTATTAGTAACCTCTAACAGTGAGGTCTATCGGTAAACTCTAATGGTGACGTCTATCAGTAACCTATAATGGTGTGTTCTATCAGTATTCTCTAATGTTGAGGTTTATCGGTAACCTCTAACAGTAATGTCTATTGGTAACCTCCAACGGTGAGGTCTAACGGTGTCCTTTTAATTCCTTTCCCAAATTTTGAGTATGTGAAAAGTGTTTCTAGCTTCTTGCAGTTTCGCCCCTTTGACATTTCCTTTGACGTAAAATACATTTAAAGCCTTATTTTAATGACTCTAAGGCAGATTCAAAGGCCATAAATCCTGTATTAATTATTCCTACGGCTCGGGATGTTTTTACTTGGTCAAACCGCGTGGGTTAATGTGATCCGCTTTTAATGGGGAATTAAGCATATCTTAAACTGTCACCCCATTAAAACTTCAAAAGGGAAAACATATCATCCTCCCATTTTCTTCCTCTTTTTTATCTACTATGAGACTCTAGAAACTTTCAATCATTCAAGTAGGAGTTTCATAATCAAACTTTACTCCTCGGATTAGTTCTGCTATATTTTGATGCAACCGAGTTATATCGGTCAATCATCGTTATAAGGTATGTTTTATAGTTTTTTCCTTTGGGGTTCATCCCCTCAAGTTTCTTCTTTCTATGTTATAGCATGTAATCTCCATGCTTTTAATGAGTTTTTTCTTGGGGTTTGGTTGGTGTTGTCATACTGTGGCATCCTCGGGTGGATGCAGTTGTCGCAAGAGGAGGATTGTGACCCGTTGTGTGGATAAAGAACGTGAGGAACTGTTTGAGGTAGTGGATTCGTTGGTTCTCTTTCTTTTATGTGAAACTGTATCTTTATCATGTTATATTTTACTGTATGACAATGGAATTGACATAATAAATACTTTAACTAGACAAATAAATTGAAATCGATCATATTTTATTACCTCTTTTTTTCCTAGTGTGATATTTATGATTGTTCATGATGAAAATTGGTAAAGAACAAAAATTGGAATTAATTTATAATTTTTTGGATAAAGATAAAGAGGCATGTAAATGAATTTGGTTCTAGTATTAATTTGATGTTAATAAAATTGGTGCAGTAATAATGTTTAGTTATTTTTGATAGCTTATTGATTAGGTTTCCTAAAATTCAAACCTACAAACAAATAATCTGTAAATTCAATATGGCTTAATGAACGGATTGTTTGATAATTCCTTAAGGGGTTTCGAGTTACCCTCTTGATTATTAAAAGGCCAAGAGCCCAATTAATGTGGTGTCTTTTTCTTGATGCTTGTGCTGTGATGTGATCTTAAAGGATGTTTTGATATGTGGGGCAATGAAGGCTTTTTGTTGTGGCAGAAGTTGAAACCTAGAGTGGTGAGAGGAATCGGTTTATGCATGTGGGTGTCGGGGAGGACACCAGGGATGATGGAATGGGATGGATGCGATTGTTGGATGCTCGTTGTTTGTTTTGGTTTTTATTTACTTTAATTTTCCCCACTGCTCAAGTAAGTTGGTATTACTTACCCTTCTTCTGAAAGTGGTGATGATAGGTGGGGTATGCCACGTGCTTTCCATGTTTAGATTCTCAAGGAAGGATGGGTTTATGCTCTTTATATAAGAGTCAAAGACTCGTTGGGTAGTACATCTACTCACCGTGTTGATCCCCCTTGTGTTTAGTAGCATATAATGTTTTTCTAGATTTCCTGGTAATGTGAAAAAGTAATTCTATAATAAATAATTGAATAAATGGTGTTCTCCCAAGTGGATGGAGTTGCTGGAACATAATGATGAGGTTTGAATTTTTAAGAAACAATTGAATTGGGTAGGATTCTAATGAAATTTAATGATTAATTTTTCATGTTTAATTAATGTTTAAATGATTAATTAACGTAAAGTGAAACTGATAAAAAGGGAATGCATTAATCTAATAATTCTCTTTAAATGGTTGTGTGCATATAGGATACCTAGTCTTAAAAGTAGCAACCAGAAGTCTGAGAGATGTTAGTTGTAGTGTGTCTAAGACCTGGTTATGCCCATAGTGTGGTTTTGAGTTATAGTATATTCTATATTTTTTTTGTGTTTCTATACGCTACACCACCCTATCTGTAAGAGAAACTAACACCCCGAGGATTCTGAGCCCTGGGGGTGTTATCCCCAACATTCTGGTGGGAGGATGGATGGATGACTACCCCCTTTGTCCCCGCACTCTTCTCTTGTTAGTTACCTGTGTTGGTATGCACATCGGTTAGTTTTACGCATACATTTGTATAGAGAGTTATAATGGATTGAGGATATTCACACGCACACATATTCTGGATATAGTTTTCTATGGAATACTATAGGTGTAACGTGTATAGGCTGTGATGGCTTGAGGATCCTTACTCAGTGTATGAAATTTGATGGCTTGAGGTATAATACATGATGTATGATACACGTTATGCGAGCTATAGTGTCTCCCGGAAAATACCTGGTTACTTTAGTGTGTGTACGTGGTGGTTTTGTTGTATGAGGTGCATATTGTGGTGCCTCTCCCATGTGTCTGTGGGCATGCCTTTTTGGAGAGAGATGCTTAGGACGTGCGACATTGGGGTAAAGCGGAAAAGAAGTGGGGAAGTAGTAGTGGGGTACCCTTGATATTCTTTATTATATGATATATTCTCGCATGCGTTACTTGGTGAGAGTATCCATGGTATGGTTGGGAACTTTGTATACCTGTTTAGGTGACGAGTTAGTTTCACTTGTTGTTCACTGTGCTTTAGCATGATTTCTTTACTTTTTCACTAGAGGATTCAGGGAGGATCCTACTAAGTATACTATTATACGCACCCTATTTATATACAAATAGTTTTTTAGGTCACTTAGAGCAGGTTGGTGATCAAGATGTTTTCTACTAGCTTGGGGATGCAGGAGCTGTTCGGGCTTGTGGTTGCTGTTGTTTTACTTTCTTTTTGGCACGTGCGGTTTTCCCTTCTAGTTGTAGTACTTTTGAATGAAATTTCATATGTGTACATGGGATTTCATTTATATTGCAGTCTATGTTAGATTTAATTGGTGTTTATCTTATCCCTCTCTTCCACATGTGTTATCTTAGAGGGTAATGCCTCCCATCTTGTGTGTTAGTATACCCTCAGTTCTAGTCACCAACCTGTGGCCTACTCGAGGTGGGACTCGGGGGTCATTATCTCCCTTCTCACATTTTCGTCCCAGGAGGGGTACATGTTGTGGGGAGGGGGTCATGACACTCCTACTTGTACCTACTTCCATACTTCCTAAAACCCTTTACCCTAACATCACCACACTACCCTTCACCCCAAAAAATACAGTCCTAGGTTTTTCCCTCAATCTGACTCTCAGTTAGGATAATGGATGGGATCCATATGTCTATTATGTTTTATGGACATTGGATAAATTGCGGGGTTTTAAAATCAAATTAGGTATCATGTAAAAAAATATAAGTATCCTTCTAAACCCCTAAGCAATTATATTAGTGAAACCCTTTACAAACCCCTTGGAGAACCCCTTGACAATCCCCTCTGTGATTCCATCGGCTATGAGCTCAGTGAATCCTATAGCTGACCTTTCACAATTCCCACTCAGTGAATCCCTTAGAAAACTCATTAATGATTTCTTTGATGGAACCTTAATAATTTTCATAGAAAATCCTTAGTGAATCACTCAATAATCCTTCAATGATTCTATTGGAGATCCACTTGGTGAATTCCTCAGTGAACCGTAGTGAATCCCTCAAAGAGTCCCTTTGTGAATCTCATAGTCAAAAATTCCACCATGCTTTCCATGTACCCATTGATGAATTCTATTAAAACAATTCAGTCCATGTATTTTTCCTCCATGTATGGAAGATGATATGTGTATTATGATATTTTTTTCTTCATTGTGTTTGTAAATAATCCGAGTCACTATCCATTTGTATTTAACATTGACATTTTCTATTTTCCATAAATAACTAGCATCTTCTATTAGGATTTTCCAATTGGTGGGAAATTTAAAAATTTTAAGGGACTACTGTCCTTTTGTACTATTTGGCTTGTATTTCATTGAAATTGTTTTTGTGATTTTATAATGTAATTTTTAATGGAAATTTTCACCACATATGTTTCATACAATATTGATTTCGAGTTACCATTGAGAATTTCATGTGGAATGTTTCTCTAGGATTTTTAGATACTATTTTTAGTATAAATTTCATTTTTCAATTCATACTTCTAATTTTTAATTCATTAAATATAAATAAACATTATTTTTCAATTTATGTTAATTTTAAATTTCATCAAGAAATTTACAGTTTGAATTACTATATGAATAAAATTTGAAATTTAATACAACAAATTTTCAAAGCGTATTTCCAATGGGAATTTAGTATGGGAATTTAAAATGTAAATTGATATACAATGATATTTTATACTGGAAGTTTTTAGTGGTAATTATGACTTGTAATTCATATATTGGAAATCACCAAATGGAATTTCATAGTTCAATTTACCTATAGAAAATCTGCTAGAATGTCCAAGAGGAAAATCCCAGAATAAATTCCATGTTATCTTAAGTAATATTGTAATGCCCCGACCCCAGTTACCTAGAGTCGGTGTATTATTACATAACATTGGAGTGATCATAAAAGATAATGTCTCGAACGACCGATTAGTTTAGTAGTCTTGGAAATAATAGATATATATTAATAAGTCTTACAATACATCATAAAGTAAAAAAAACTACAACAACAACTTGTCTCCATATCCCCTCATACGATCCATGCAGGCAATTCATAAATTACTTCTTCACATCCAGGGAAAAATAAAACATTGAAAGGGGTGAGCTCAGATTCTCTGTAAGGATAAAAATATAGCAGAAACATTAATAAATAAGAATAAACAATTAAGGCAATGTACAGCTAAAACAAAATCCTTTTAAACTTGAACTTCAGCATAATATGGAAAAAATAAAATGAAATAATTCCATTACCTTATTTACCTAGATATTCTACTAGTTTAATAACCACATGAAATATCAATAACCACTTTTATAATGATGGAATTCATAATTCCAGACTATCATAACCACATAGTCAAGGCCTCATTCCAGGACTACAAATAAGATATTGTCATGGCCTTGTTCCAAGACACTAGTTTGTCTCATGAGACCTACCAATGCATTGAGGATATGTAGTGGGATCCACCCATCACTTACTAATTCCAATGCATTTCTCATATGAAAGTTTTGAAACATAACATAAACAGTCATATTAAAACTAGCATACAAAATGTCAACACTTTAACCAAAAACCATGAATGGTATAAAAATAGCACATCCACAGTCAAACATAACTCATTCGATACAATATAGAAGATTGTATTGTATCAGATTAACCTCAATCGCAAATAATTAAGGATATTGACATTGATTAAATTAATCATCAAACTATTGAGAGAAATATCCCCCTTTTTCTTGAAAACGTTTAAAAGTCACACTATTTTTCAAGAAGCCATTTAAAATTGATATTTGAATCAAAGTGTCCCATACCACTTTGAAACATTTAAAAGGAATTTTTATTTGAAGAAATTAAATTCCATATAAATAAATCCTTAAAACCATTTTTAAAACATGGAAATTAATTAGAATTATTTAGAATAATAAATCTTTAAAACATTTTAAAATGATATTTCAGTTAGGGTTCCTAACCAAAAGAGAGAAACTTGATTAAAAATAATTGAGGTAATAAAAACCATTAAATATCATGATAATAAAGGGATTCATGATATAATATGTCAAATTACATTATATACACCATATAAAAGTGATTTGGTGTAGAACAGCAAAAGAGTATCAATGGAATGTAAGTTGTGATGAAATATCTCATAAAGGCTATATCCTTAGGTTAATTATAAATCAACAACATAATTACGCATGGAAAATATAAATACAGTCAATATGATTTCATATTTATGGTAAAACAATCAAATGACATTCACAAATATTCTTGTAAAAACAACACCAATGAATTGGATGTTTAACTCAACAAATGGAGATTGAGAAAAAATTACTCTTATCATGTTCATACTGATGACTTGAGAATTTATCAATGGAGTGATTATGTGTATCAAAAGTATATCCATAGAAAACGGAGTGGAAATTATGACATAATAAAATGAATAGTAATTCCACACATAATATTGGAGTAAAATAATCAATGAAGTATGTGTAAAGCCGAATTAGTTGAAATTGGAATTTCAGATTACCTTATTGATTTGGTAACTTACGAAAAATACACCCATGAAAGAAGGATCATACAATGATGATGTAAATATCCATGAATTAAAGTGAATTACACAATGAATACAAACATGGTCAGTACAGACGCCACATGCAATAAATAAGTGGTGAACAATTGAAATCTCACAGTATTAAAAGTGAGATTAGAAACCCCTTACTTTGAACTTTTTCCTTTGTCGAGGGTAGGTTATCCTAATTTATAATGGTGAAATAATTTTTATTTAATTATAAAATAATAATATAAATTAATATGATATCATATATGTTATTTTAACATTGATTTGTTAATAATATCTTAGTATTATCGTCATTTTGGGTGTTAACTTACTCGTTTTCTTTTATATGTTATGTTACATAGGTCAGGTTTGCTAGGAAGAGGTTGTATCTTATTCATATAAATAATGATATCAAGTCCTTAAACATTATTTTTAATAATAAAATGAGAATTAGACTTGTATGGATACGATGGGGAATGAATCTCATCGCGTTCGTGGAGACGGTAGTCCGTACATATGCACAAATGAAAATATCATTCTTTTGATATTCAAATAATATATAATTGGATGGTTTATAATATATATATAATAATTATCATGTTATAATTATTATTTATATGAATTACAAATCATTATTATACCCATCCAAATAATAATGTATTGAATTACAATTTCACCACGACGTGGAGTCGGTAGGCCGTACCTACGCACGTATGGTGACATTTCATTCAAAGGATGGATAGAATACTGAATATGGTTGTACCATATTTATAATAACATCACATTATATAAAATATAAAGGTGTTATTATTTTATAATGGAAATAACAAAGAATGAAGAAGTTGAAGAATAAAGGAACTTGGAAGTGGGTGGTGAAAACATTACCTCTTCTTCTGGTTCTTCATTTTGATTTGATAAAAAGGGATCCTTAGTATAAGGCCCCAACCTTAAAACCTTACTTAATCTTGAGTTATTACAAGATTACACATTGAGGATCTTTTCGGGTTTAGAGTTTTAGAGAATTAGATCATAAAACTTGCATTACATTCCATATATAAACAAAGTGGTTACATAAAGATAGTATTCTTCATTCCCATCAATGGAAACACATTTAAAATAAAACATGGATTATTTATTGACACATCCTTGACTATATCATCTTATCATGTACCTTTCCCTTGACCTGTGAAAAACATTTCAAAAACTTGGGATGAGCATAAAAACTCAGTATGGGTTATAAAAAAAATGGAAAGGAAACACGAGTTCATATATACATAAGAATGAAATCATGCTTTACCCATAAAACATAGGCACTTTAACATACCTCATAAAATCATGAATAAATCATAGAAATCATAAGACATAAAGGTAACTTGAGGCATTAATAACATTCTTACGTAGGGAGTAACCCTCTTGGTTATGTTTGGAATACCCATCACAGTATATTCCCTAAAATCTCTTCGGAGAAACCTTAACGTTTCACTCCTTCACGTTACCCAATGCATTGGAGAGCTATAACGGGCTCACCCGCCCTTAGTTTTTCACGGAACCACCCGTCTTCATAATAATGCCCAAGAACCATAACATAATCATATCACATAAAACATGCATAAAGGTAACATAAAATTTCCACATTTCAATCACGAGATATCAATACAACACATTGATATAATAAAAACATTATGAAAACCATTTTCAATACCAAAGTAAAACATGGTATTTATTTTTCGTTTTAAAAAAAAGGTATGGCTTGTAGAGGAAGCCGAAACTCAAATAATGGTCACGACGGCGGAGAAGTCATTGTCGCCGCATACGTACGACAAAAACATTTCCTTTTGTCGTTTAGTAAATGCTTTGTATAAAAAATATTCCTTTTGAATAATTTAAAAGTCAAAGTGGTTTATACACCGTATAAAAGAAAGTTGTGTATAAAACCAAATATGCCTCAACGAAAGGAGATTGAGACGAAGTCCCATACCTCGTATCCGACTTGACCCGACCGTTCTTTATTATCCTGAATAATAAACTTGAGTTAATCTATACTTTCTTATGAATCTTATTCAAGTTCATTATTCCTTTTATACCATGTTATGAACATCATGTAATCAGTTAAGTTAATAATGTTCATTTTGTCGGTATTTGGTTCTTAAGTCAAAAATAGACTTCTTACACTTACATGTTGTTAATTTGGTCAAAGGTTCATTATATCCAGAATGGTATTCATGATGTATATATCATATATGTCATATATATCCAGTACATACTTGCATCTATAATATTACATAATCATTTAGAGGTAAGAAATGAAATGCACCATTCATGGAGACGGTAAGCCGTACGTACGCATGAACGCTACTTTCATTTCTATTTCGTATTTTATAGAATGGAATCATAATGATATAAAGGTATATTATAATTCCAGTATAATATCATATATAATATCATAGTTCCATCCTTTATATGTCCCACATATGGTATTTAACAAATCAAATCACTTTGAGGGGGCGGTAGTCCGCACTTCCTAAAATGAAGATATCGTGTTTACCCATAATGGAAACCATAAAGGTATGCCCAAAATGAAAAAAAAACAGAAGATTAAGGAAAACATAAACATATTATATATCATATATAAAAATAGTGACATCATAATGGCCACCTTTGAAGGTGTTAAATGAGTGTTGAACAATCATCGTTTCGGGAGGCAGAATTTCGCCATCCACGGAAACCGTATGTTCTTTAACCATTTTCTGCAGTTGTGTGAGAGTGTAGCTAAAATAAATCTTATAAAAACATCCTAGTATATTGAAGATACTGTTTTTGTTACAAAATAATTAAATAAAAAGAGTTTAGGGGGTTGGAGAAGCAAAATAAAACAAATGAACATGAGAGAATGAAATACCTTTAAAAGTGTAACTCCTTTTGATTTGAGCCTAAAGGCTTCCATTGAAAGGATTCTGCCCAAAGGGAATCCTCTAGGATGAGGAGAGGGATTTGGAGAGAGTAAATGGGCAGGGGTTGGCCGAGCCAAAGGCTTGAGGTTTGTGTGAAATGAGGTAGAGGTGGGGGCCTTTTATAAGAGGAGAGGAGGGGCACTTTTGGAAAGTAAAGAAATATTACTTTATTTGAAAATGTGTTTCGGTTTTAAAAGGTCCCACATTGATATAATTCGTGGATAAGGTGATAAGGGTTCGAAATCCACTCATCCAATTGGTTTTGTCCATGTGTAGTTCATAGATTTTACATTGTCTGTCCATTTTATTTAAATCTTCAAATAAGGATGTCATCGCTGCATCATTATAATGTCATAAATAATTTAATTTATTTAATGTAGAAAAAATATAAAAAAATACTATGATATAGGAAATCTTTTTAGATTTCCAATGAATATTTATAATAAAAAATATGACTTGTATTACCCCACTTAAAAATTGTTTTAGTAAAACATATCATGTTTGTGTCAATTTTACTTTTACATTAAATAAAATGTTATTTATGTCATTTCCCAACCAAAGTGGATCCATGGGGTCCCCAAGTTGACCCATGGCTTTTCTTGGTCTGCCATGACACAACCAATAAGGTTGGGACATGTGTCTAGGTCATTTCATATTATTAAAGCATTATTTATACCTTAAACTACACTAATTACCACTAATCGCGATTAAAACTTAATAAGTTACTATTCACCAAAAAATTATTTTAATCTCATTGAACCACATTTTACTTCTTAATGACAACCATGTATGTCAGATTTTCAAAATTAAATACACATTAGTGGTAAACTTTCATTTAACTGAAAAATCAGTTTGCTTGATTACCACTTAGTGGTTTCACTATTCATCAAAAATTGAAGTTTTTCAGAAAATTACCAAAAATTCACCCTAAGCCATATTTGATATTCCGAATTCAAAAATGAAGTATATTTTACAAAATTCAAATCATATAAGTCACATTAATTAATTTAATAATTAATTCCCGCTGCCAGAGAAAATAGCGTGTTTTTACAAAACAATAAGTATCAAAAGATTGACACCAGTTTAAGTTTAATTTCAAAGTGAAATTGATTCCAATGACCACCATTGGATAAAATGGTAAAAATATATTCTAATTTCACTTCAAAACCAATTCAAAACATAATATAACCATATAAATAAATTATATTAAAAAGCAGTTTTGATGTAAAATGCAGTATTTTTCACTATTCATTAAAAAATGAACATTGTCAGAAAAATACCAAAAATTCATACAAGGTAAATTTTGATGTCCCAATCATAAAGAATAAGTTTATTTTGACAAACATAGTATATAAAATTGTCAAAATATAGATTCAAAAAATGTTTTGCCATCAAAAGGCACTAAAACAATCTTTTAAGAATATTAGTGTATTCCTTGCATAAGATTGTATTTATTTTCATTTTAAGCCTCTATAACACTATCTTAATCATTAATAGACATAGATAAAAATATCTATTATTCATTACTTACTTGGGATGTTACACGTAGGTTGGCTTTATGATCAAAATAAAGCCTCTAGGTTAAATTTATGGAGGTTTAGAGAATATTTGGGAGGGGTTTGGTTGGGCCAAAAGGCTTTGAAGGTGTAAATTAGAGAGAAGGGGGAGTACCCTTTTATATGAGAGGTGAGGGGTACCTTTGGAAAAGCTAGAAAAATTATTTTAAAATAAATTTATATTCGGTTTATAATGGGTCCAAAGTGGATTATTTAAAGGTTAAGGTTGGTATGGGTATAAATCCTTTCAACCAATTTATTTTAGATAGGTTTCGGTCACTATATTAACCTTATCATTTATATTTAACTCTTAGTTAAATAGTTTTACATTTACCATGTCTCTTTGTAGTTTTATATTATATAGTTAATAAACTTATTATATACCTACAAGAGACCTCCAAGTGGTCCATTAATGATACAACTATAATTATATAAGTCATTTTTCCGAACCTTTGATTTTTTTGGAATAGAATATCAATTAATAATATAATATTTGTTTTAGAAACACTTTTATGTCAATTCTTACACTATTGGGTATTTTGTTTTTGATAATTTCATAAGATCATTATTACTTCAAAAAAATTTATATAACCAATCCTAATATGTCATATTAATGAATAAAATTAGTGGAATTCATAAAAAGTTTCTAATTACATTTATTTTTATATTTTTAATATAGATTATTTTAATATTTCATTAATTAGGTAATTACTGCATCACCATTGTGTCATAAATAAATTAATTTATTTAATGTCTAAAAATTATAAATAAAATACCATTATGTAGGAAATATTTTTACCTTTATAATGAATATTTAGAATTGAATTTATCTTACGTATGGCTATATATTAAAAATGTTTTAGTTATTAATCATTGATATTATCTCTTTCAACTCTTCTTTGAATTAAATAATAATAAATGTCTTATTCTAATCCAATTGGACATAAATGATAATATTTTATTCCTAAAGTTTTATTTGGTGGAGATAGACTTGTCCAATAGAATTAGGATATGTGTTAGGGTAATATTAATATCATTTTTACCCTTAATTACCCTATTTACTTTTAACAGTAGTTAATAAAAGTAAAAAGTTACTATTCACCAGAAATTATTTTCATCTCATTGAACCAAATTTTACTCCTTGATATTAACCGTATCTCTCGGATTTTTGAAATTCCACTCACAAAAGCGGTAAAATTAAGTTTTATGTGAATTTTCAAATTCTCTTAGGATGTGGGTAATGGATGGTGGAAAGTTCAATAAAATTTTTATATATCTAAAATTATTCTAAACTAGCTCCAATGAATTACATTGAACTTATATAGGTATTATGTATCTATTTTGAACTTAATAAAATTTAAATAAAATAAATAATTATTTAAATAAAAATTCGGTTTTAAAGTATAACTTAGTGTTTTTTCACTATTCATAAAAAATTGAATGTTTTCAGAAAAATACCAAAAACTCACGCTAAAGTAATTTCGATATTCGGAATCAAAAAATAAAGCCCATTTTGAAAGATAAAATTTATAAAATTTCAAAAAGTGTGTATTACTATTCATAAAGTCTAGTTTGATTGGTTGTGGCCTGTGTTAGAACTCAAAGTTGCGTACAACACACGTTGCTGTATTATTCAAAGAGAAGCATACCGTAGAAGCTTGGGGTGTTAAATTCTCCCCTCCTTCAAATAATTTCGTCCTTGAAATTTTTAAAATTGGGCTTCGGAAGATAATGGAAATTTCCACATCCGAAAAAGATTCAATAAAACTATAACTTTAAAAGAAAGAAAGAGAAGTACAAAGGTCACCCAAGGTAACTCATACTAGGATTCCATGTGGGAATACATGGATATCGAAGATAAAATAATTTTCAAGTTCTGATAGAGAGGGATAAAAAACCTGATCAGGAGAAGGTTAACAACAAGAAAGCCAGAAACTTTTGATAGGAAAATCGGTCATTAGTTTACCAGTAGGAAAAGTATATGAACAACATTTCTTTAAGTTACATTACATAAAGATGAGGAATTCAATTATGATATTGACTATGAAAATAAAGAGATATACTGAATTTTTAATTAGAGTTTCATTCTTTAATAAATTTCCTCCACTAAATCATTTTTTTAAACAACGAGTATTCAAGAAGACTTGGTCACACAGGAAGAGCTAGAATAAACTTCTATAGAATCTTGTGATCCATGATGGATAAAATATATATTTACCTTGTCTTTAGAGATTAATCAAAACCACAACTGTTAATACAAGATCTGATGACCCCCAAAAGTATATTCCGTTATAGAAATAAACATTAATCTTAATTTATAAAATTAATCCAACAATACACCAAATTTAAATAAATACCATTCAATAAACAACTATCCTTAAAATCCATCAATATAATCCAAACTAATATTGAAACCCAGAACATAGAAGAAATTGGTTATGTAGTTTTCCACGTTAAATTGTATCTCCAAATGACATCAACTACTCTTAAATTCACATACTTAAAGTAATTATCCTAATCACATATTCTCTATTATAGGTTAATCATTTCCATAAATAACCCAAATCACTATAAATCCATAATAAAAACGTAGATTAAAATCCACCATTACTCCTAAAATGAAATCCCATAGTATTCTATTTTCCTTCGGCATATAGTGTTCCCAACAAAGAGAACATCTTCTAAAATAACATTTATCACTTAGTCACCAAATCATTTTCTTATACCAAGGGTATTCATTTGATAAGACATAAGAACCCAAGTCAAATTATTATTGATCAATAAAATAATTTAACTAAAAATAATTAGTCACACTAACCAGAGACTTCACGTAGTCCAGGGGTAGGCCATAAATCCGAATCGCACTTTGGTTGTGGGTTCGATTACCACATCTTTGTCTGACATAACGGGTTATCACACGGTCTGCGTTTTGTCCTTTTTCAAAAAATATATTTTATAAAATTACCAAAATGAGATAAATTCCTCAGAATAACCATAACATAATTTTAACCATAAATGTTATCTCATACCTTTCATTATCATCCCAAAATATAATAACTTTTAAATTACTCAAACCCAATGATCATATAAAACCAAATGGTAATTTATAACTATATCCACAATGGAAAAGATAAGTATTTCACAAATATCATTCTCACATGGAAATCTGCGGGGTTACAAATACACGAGAAAATTAATAAAAAGCAATCCCATCAACAAGGACCACTAATACTTTTAAACATTTCTCCGACCATTTATTTCCACAAAGCTTCTTCTTTGACCATGAAAATATCCTATAGAATAGGTCATTTACTCCGGTAATGGCCAGGTCCCCTACATTTACGAAAAATGACTGTAAATGGATTTTGTGGGACCATTTTTATTTTCTTCAATAGTACTCTTCATTTTTCTTCATCAATTCATCACTTTATGTCCTTCTTTCCCGCACATAAAGCATTTTTTTGTTCCGTTGAGACACTTTCCTAGGTTTATCTTTCCACACTTCCTGCATAATGGAAATTTAGGATTCTTTTCTCCATGGTCTCCACTATCGGAGCTCTTATCATTCATCACCTTTCTCTACTTTGTAGAGTCCAGGAGTTGCTTAATATATATGTTATTGATCATATTTTTGGAAAACTTATTTGGCATGAACATGATATCTTTTACCCCTATCGACATTCCATTTTGTTACTCATTTACACCATCGTTCCTACCTTGTACATCATTCTAAAAGTTACTATGACTTCCTTGGACTCCATCCATTGACTAAAACAAGAACGCATTATGTGAGTAACAGTTGTCATAAAATAATTTACAGAATATCATGACACCATATTCTCAATTTGAAACACCTTAGGATTTACCAAGGTCATTTATTATCTTCTTATATTAAAATAATTAAAATTGGTTTGTATAGAAAATGTAAATTATCCTAAGCATATCCCCTGGGAGTTTCATAACCAAGAGTGCAGCAAAGCCCATTGTCGTGCACCAGTTCCCGTTCGAGTCAAGCTCCAAGCGGTGTTTCCAGGTTTTACCCCTTGGTACATCAGTGCCAGAGCCACCTCTACCTACTCGTATCCAGAAAGAGATTTATTTCTTGGAAAACACACAAAATCTATAAAATACCAAAATTTTAGAAAGTTCTTCAATACTAATCCTCAAAGTCTATCTTAGGGCTATGTGCTCTAATCAGAGTTTATCTAAATCTAGTTTCCAAGTTTTGTACTAAAATTCCTCTGATACCAACTATAATTCCCTAACCTTAGTTACCTAGAGTCAGTGCATTATTACATAACATTTTCATGATCACAAATGATCGTTCCTCGAAAGACCGATTAGTGTAATAGTCTTGGAAACACTAGATATATTCATAAGTCTTACATTACATAATAAAGTAAATAAACAACAACATCATCTTGTCTTCATATAACCTCATACTATCCCCACAAATCGTTCATAAATTACTTTTTCACATACTAGGAAAAATAAAACATTGAATGGGGTGAGATCAGATGCTCAGTAAGGATAACAATATAGCGGAAAATTTCATAAATAAGCATAAATATTTAAGGCAATGTATAACTAAAATTAAAGCCTTTTAAAATTTATCTTCAGCATAATATGGAAAAGATAAAAATAAATAATGCCATTAACTTTTTCACATGGATATTCTACTAGTCGAATAACCACATGAAATATCAATAACAACTTTCATAATGATGGAATGCATAATTCCAGACTATCATACCCACATAGTCAAGGCCTCAAGCCAAGACAACAAATAAGATTTTGTCAGGGCCTTGTGCCCAGACAGTAGTTTGTCTCATGAGACCTACCGATGCATCAAGGAGCTATAGAAGGCACCACCCATCACTTACTCTGTCTAATGCATTCCTCATACGAAAAGTTTGAAACATAACATAATCATTAGTATTAAAACTGGCATACCAAATGTCAATACCTTAACAACAAAACATGAATGGTATAAAAATAGCACATACACAGTCAAACATAAGTCATTAAATACAATATGGAAGTTGTAATGTATTATATTAACCTCAATCGAGAATAATGAAGGATATTGACATCGATTAAAATAGCCATCAAACTATTGAGAGAAATATCCTCCTTTTTCTTGAAAACATTTAAAAGTCACACTATTTTTTATGAAGCCATTTAAAATAGATTTTTGAATCAAAGTGTCCCATACCATTTTGAATCTTTTCAAAGTAATTTTTATTTGAAAACATTAATGTCCATATAAATAAATCCTTAAAACCATTTTTAAAACATGGACATTAATGAGAAATATTTATAATAATAAATCTTGAAAACATTTTAAAATGATATTTTAGTTAGAGATCCAAACCAAAAGAGATACACATGAATACAAATAATTGAGGTAATAAAAACTTTTTAATATCATGAGAATAAATGGATTCATGATACACTCTGTCAAAGTACATTATATACACCGTATAAAAGTGATTTGGTGTATAACAACAAAGGAGTATCAATGGAATGTAAGTTGAGATGAAATATCTCATAAAGGCTGTATCCTGAGGTTAAGGATAAATCAACGAAATAATTATGTGTGAGAAATATAAATACACTCAATATAATTGGATATTTAGTGTAGAAAAATCAAAGTACATTCACACATATTCTTGTAAAAACAACACCAATTAATTAGATGTTTAACTCAACAAATGGAGATTGAGTAAAAATTACTCATATCAAGTTCATACTGATGGCTTGAGAATTTATCAATGGAGTGATTATGTATATCAAAATTATATCCATAGAAAGGTGAGTGGATATTATGACATAAGAAAATGAATAGTGATTCCACACATAATCTTGGAGTAAATTAATCAATAAAGTATGCGTAATGCCGGATGAGTAGAAGTTGAAATTTCAGATTCCCTTATTGATTTGGTAACTTATGAAATGTACACCCATGAAATAAGGATCATACAATGATGATGTAAATACCCGTGAATTGAATTATATTACACAACTAATACAAACATGGTCAGTACACACACCACATGCAATAAATAAGTTGTGAACAAATGGAAATCTCACAGAATTAAAAGGGAGATAAGAAACCCCTTAATTTGTACTTTTTCCTTGGTTAAGGGTAGGATATCCTCCTGTATAATGGTGAAATAATTGTTATTTAATTATAAAAGAATCATATACATTAATATGATATCATATAAGATCTTTTAACATTTTCTTGCTAATAATATCTTACTATTATCGTCGTTTCTGGTGTTAACTTACTCGTTTTCTTTTATTTGTTTTGTTACATATGTTGTGTTTGTAATGGATAGGTTGTATATTATTAATATACAGAAATATATCAAGTCCTTAAACATTATTTTTAATCATAAAATGGGAATTATAATTTTATGGATACGATGGGGAATGAATCCTATCGCGTTCGTGGAGACGGTAGTCCGTACGTATGCACGAGCAATAATATCATTATTGTGATATTAAAATAATATATAATTGGATGTTATATTATATATACTTAATAATTATCATGTTATAATTATTATTTACATTAATTACACATCATTATTATACACATACAAATAATAATGTATTGAATAATAATTACACCACGACGTGGAGTCGGTAGGCCGTACGTACACACGTACGGTGACATGTCATTAAAAGGATAGATAGAATACTTAATATGGTTTACAATATTTATAATAACATAACATTATATAAAATATTCTGGAGTTATTATTTTAGAATGTAAATAATAATGAATGAAGAAGCTGAAGAAGAAATGAACTTGGAAGAGGGTGGTGAAAACATTACCTCTTCTTCGGGATATTCCTTTTAATTTTATCAAAAGGGCTCCATAGGATGGATTTATTAGCAAAATAAGGCCTCTAGGTTTAAGTGTGGTAGGTTGAGAGAATATTAGGGCAGTGGTTGGCCGAGACAAAAGGCTTTGAATGTGTAAATTAGAGATAAGGGGGAGTACCCATTTATTAGAGGGGTGAGGGGCACCTTTGGAAAAGCTAGAAATATTATTTTATAATAAATTCATATTCGGTTTCTAGTGGGCCGAAAGTGGATTATTTAATGGTTATGGTAGGGATGGGTCGAAATACTTTCAACCAATAGTTTTTAGACAGGTTTGGGTCACTATATTAACCTTATCATTTATATTTAACTCTTAGTTAAATAGTTTTTCATTTACCATGTCTCTTTGTATTTTTATATTATATAGTTAATAAACATACAATATACATCCAAGAGACACCCAAGTGGTCCATCAATGATACACCAATAATTATATAATATCTTTGGCCGAACCTAATATTTTTTAGAATAGAATATCAATTAATAATATAATATTTTTTTAAAAACTCTTTTATGTCAATTTTGAAACTATTGGGTATTTTGTTTTTGATAATTTCAAAAAAGCATTATGAATTCAAAAAAAATTTATATAACAAATACTAATAAGTCATATTAACCTAGAAAAGTAGTTTTATTCATAAAAAGTCTCAAATTACATTTATTTTGATATTTATAATATCAATTATTTTAATATTTCATTAATTAGTTAATTATTGCATCACCATTGTGTCATAAATAAATTAAATTATTTAATGTCTAAAAATTATATATAAAATACCATTATGTAGGAAATATTATTAGCTTTCGATTTCATTTTTATAATCGAATTTATATCATGTATAACCCTATATTAAAACTGTTTTAGTTATTAAACATTGATTTTATCTCTTTTAACTCTTCTTTGAAATAAATAATAATAAATGTCCTAATCTAATCCAAGTGGACCTAAATTACAATATTTTATTCCTAAGGTTGTTTTTGTTCGAGATTCACTTGTCCAATAGAATTAGGATATGTGTTAGGACAATATTAATATCATTTTACCCTTAATTACCCTATTTACTTTTAACCGTGGTAATTAAAAGTAAAAAGTTACTATTCACCAAAAATTATTTTCATCTAATTGAACAACATTTTACTCCTTGGTATTAACCGTGTCTCTCAGATTTTCGAAATTACACTCACAAAAGCGGTAAAATTATGTTTAATGTGAATTTCCAAATTCTCCTAGGAGGTGGGTAAAAGACGGTGAAAAGTTCAATAAAATTTTTATATATGTAAAATTATTCTAATCTAACTCCAATAAATTACATTGAAATTATATAGGTATTATGTATATATTTTGACCTTAAATAAATTTAAATAAAATAAATAATCATTTAAATAAAAATTCAGTTTTAAACTATAACTTCGTGTTTTTTCAGTATTCATCAAAAATTGAATGTTTTTAGAAAAATACCAAAATTAACCCAAAGAGAATTTGGATATTCTGAATCCAAAAATGAAGTCCATTTTGAAAGATAAAATTTATTAAATATCAAAAAATTTGTATTTCTATTCATAACATCTAGTTTGATTTGTTGTGGCGTGTGTTAGAACTCGAAGTTGCGTACAACACACGATAATGTATTATTCAAAGAGAATCGTATCGTGGAAGCTTGGGGTGTTACAAATATATTCTAACTGGTAATATATTTATATAAATTTACTTTTTTCCCTATAATTCCATTTGGAAATTCCTAGGGTATATAACTAATATAAATTTCTAGTGAAAATTCTAAATGTAAATTCATAGTAGAAATTCCGAATGGGATTTCCTAGTGGAAATTCCCAGTGGAAATTCACATTGGAAATTACAAGCCAAAAATATTCAGTGAAAATTACCAATCATAATTCATGGTTGACTTTTCCAGAAGAAATTCTCAGTGGTCATACCTAGTGTAAATTAGTGTTGACATTTCCTAGTCAAAATTTCCTATTGAAATTTCGTAATGGGAATTCCCACATCACATTCCTAGTTGAAATTATTAATAAAAATTATTGGTGGAAATTCGTAGTAGAAATTTGAAATTTAAATTACCTATGTAAATTTATAATGGGAATTCCAAGAATATATTCATAGCACTAATCCCCATTGGAAATTTTTAGTTTAAATTATGAGTGGAAATTCCGAGTGGAAATTCCCAATGGAAATCCTTAGTGGAAATCCTCAGTGGAAATACCTAATGGAAATCCCTAGTAGAAATTTATGTATGGTCTATCCCATAAGGAAATACTAGTGAGAATTAGTAATGGTAATTCCTAGTGTAAATTCCACATAGGAATTCTTACTCAGGATTTTTATGAATTAGAAATTTCAATTTAATGTTTGGCATTGAATCCTTTAGGGAATTCAAAATTGATTACAACTAGAAATTTTTATTATCAATTTTAAAATAAATCAAAAACATATTTTCCATTTCGAATTGATTCCTGGTAAAATTTATACTTCTAGATGATCTTATTAATGAAATATAACTTGAAATTTCAAATATTGTATTTTTCATAGAGATTTTTCTTGCCTAAATTCCAACTTTCATTCTCTACTGGAGTGGAATGTTCTACCGGAAATTACATATTTTTTATTCCTAGTGTACCCACAATGGTGATTACTAATTAAATTAATTTATAATTCAATACTAATGAATAAATTATTCTACAATAAGTTAAAAAATTTATAATGTCAATTTTGAGTAGAAATTTCTATGTGGAAATTTCCCTGTGAAAATCCCATTGTGATTTCTTAGTGTTCATTCCCTATGAAAATTCCAACTATAAATTCATTGTAGAACCCACCACTGGGAATTCCCAATAGTCTTTCCATGTGGAAATTCCCATTAGACATTCATAGTGGAAACCCCCACTGTAATTTTAATGTGGAAATTCCTAGTCGAATTTTAAAATAGAATGTTTAAGTGGAAATATACACTATAAATTTCTATTGGAAATCAATTTTAATTTCAAATATAGATAATAATTGGTAGAATTGTTTGATAATTTCGATGGAAAATTCCATGTGAGAATTTCCAATTAGAAAACAATTTATATAATAATTTAGAATTTTTTTATTTGTAATTTCCATTATATGTTTCCTAATATAAAATTTTTTCTATATGATATGATATTTTTTTAGGAGTACTATTTTTTAATGATATAGTAATCCTCTACAAAAACTTCCAGCCATAATAGTTTGTCGATGACTGGGATGTGGAAAACATTTTGTGAGATATGGAGAAGGATTACAAATAATAACATCAACTTTCATCAAATGATCCCATTTTGGTAGTTGATGGACGTTTTTATTGACAACACACAACCATTTGATAATTGTAAAAAAATTACAAACTGTATTTTATTTTTTAAAAAATACATAATATATATTTAAAAATGATCAATAAAGAAGAAATGATAATGGAGTTAACTGATACTGAAATACTCTATATATATGGAATTGAGATTGGTGAAATACCATTTTCTTCTTCCTATACATTATATCCAAGCTTCCCAGCACTATAGAGGATGTAGTTTTGGGATTTTTTTCAGATATTATCATAGGGTGTGTTACAGAGAGACATAAATGAAAATATTGAGGGTTGTGAAGAGTAAGAGATTTCTAATGTGACATGTTCTCTTTCATCATTTTCATGTGCTACATTATTCTTCCCCAGATCCAGTTCTTTTGTGGGTTGAATTTCCTTAGATATTTGGAATTCATTATAAAGGTGAAGATCTATTATTTGGATACTCGTACTCATCACAGATGATTATGTCATTGAAAAAAATAACCAATCCTTTGAAATTTTTAGGTTATGTTTTCAGTTTATTAGTATGTTCTTAACGGTTTTTGAACTTTGTTTCACTTTTCTAAGTTACACTATATTCTAAAAATTATTAAATATTTTGTTATTGATATTCCAAGAAGTTAGGAAATGTGACACCAAAAAGATATGGAACATTTTTTTTTGTTCGGTGGAGTTTTCAAGATATTGATCTTTAAGAAAGACTGAATGTAGTGTTAATAGAATCTGTTTTAGAACATTCATTGTTTTAAAATTAAATTCTAAAGACTACATTTATGTTTCAATACTTCCACGTAATGTCAAAACACTCCTAGACCGCAGTCAAGTCCTTCCAAAGGTAAAAAACATGTTCAGTTGGTTGACGATGAAAAATTATCTTTTCCAGCCTTATGTTGGGGATGAAAGAAAAAAACCTCTTCAGGGTGTTATATAAATATTTTGAAACTTATTAAAAAGGACAGGAGACAAGAGAGATAATTAATGTTGAAAATTTTATAGATTATGAATTTGAGGGAAAGACTAAAGATTAAGGCAGAGATTAAAGAAGTCCCCAGTGAGTATAAATGTAGTAAGTTATAGGGTATTGGGTTTGTAGAAATTCATAATGAAAAAAGATTCCCCTACTATAGAAGGAAGATCACATAATATTCCTAGAGATTACATGCGGGAAACTACTAGTACCTAGGGAAGAGAGTGAGAGGAATAACCTAAAGAATATCTAAATATGGAAAAAGTAATGATAAATCATATCAAATCCATTTCAATGACACTACCAATTTTTTAAACAAGAGGTCCACATCGAGTATGGTATGTGTCATATCAGTTTACGAAACTAGTGTTGTTGTTTATTATTTTAAAAGATATTTTTTTGAAATGGGAAATCGATGCGTACACTGTGATAATTGAATAATGTTATTTGATACATACAACTACTAAAATTATCAAAATGGAAGTATTTTCCCTTATAACAAGCACCTTTGTAGTATGGATGAATTTTATTTTTTACAAAATAAATTTTCTTCTTTTTTATGAATTTGGTTACATCAGTGGTTATTTAATGTTAATGATGAATAAGTTATTTTATTTTAAATTTTTATTGTCTTTTACATATTTCTTAATTTATAAAATGAAAATTATAAGGATATATTTTTGAATTGTCCCATGGCATTTAGTATGAGGTCATGTATGTATTTATTCTTCTTTTTAAATTCATAAAATACCCAATGGAATTTTATAACCATAGAAATTAAAAAAAAGTGTGTTGATATATTTTAATTCAATAAATCTGATTCATGTAACAAGAATTAGAGATAATATTATTAATGATTTAGTTAATTTGGTAAGATGTTATATTGTGATTGACTATATTTTCAATAAACTAAAATATAAACAACTCATTTGATTTTTTTAATCATTTAAAAAAAATCCAACAATAATTTTCAGATAATGTGATGTAATATAAATAAGACATGATTGTTGAGAAAAATGTACAGTATGGAGATTCCACTTTGGATTGTGCTTTCATAATTTATTTTGTAATGGAATTTTAGGAAACAGGTAGTGTAGTGAGAGCTCGATTGAGTTGAAGAAAATCCAATGAGTGTTAGTCATATATGGGTCATTATTCCCCTAATGATATTGGAACGAAAATGTCATAGATGGAATTTGGTAGAAAAATGTATATGGTTGAGGTAAGAAACTATGAAGACAATTGGATCATTTATTCATAAAAACATAAATTTAGATGTCGTTTAACATATATAACTAATTTTATTTGTTCTAAGAAATGGGGGATGAACATGGTAATAATGTAATATGTTACTATAGGATATGTTTTTTTTAATTTTATGTTTCCACTTTATATTCTTCGAATAAATTGGAAACATTTAGTGCGTAAAATTTACCATTTGGAAATGATAGAAAATTTACACTAAGAATTCCTATTGGAAATTTCTACTAGCATCAACATCTTTCTACTATGAATGTATATTTCCAAATTAAATTAAATAGCTTAAATTTATTTAATATATGGATTTATGATCTCTATTAAACTATAATATGGCTTTGTATTCTCCAATGTATATTTTTGGAATAAAATGGAATCATAGAGTTCATATATTTCCAACTAGCAATTCTCATTGATAATTGACAGTGGAAACTCCAAATGTAATTCATTACTAGAAATTTAAACTTTGAAATATATCATTTGGGTTGGTGTCACAAAGGGGGTCGAAACAATTGTTTGTTGATTTTGATAAAAAATTTATATAGTATATATTGATGTAATATGTGCCTATATGATAACTATTACAACGCAATATGACATTATAGTATCCAATGTCAATAATTTGAATCATCTAGAATCATGTAATACAAAGACTTCCCACTATGAATTATCATTGAAAATTTCCAGTAGAAACTCACACTATAATCCATGACTAGAAATTTATACATTGATTTTGTCCAAATTGAAAATTGAAGTTTCTAGTACTAGAGCATCCCACTGAAAAATAGTAGTAAAAATTTACATTACAAATGAATTAAAAATTCTTAGTGTAAAAGATCATGGGAAGGTCCTAGTTGATGCATCTTACCAAAAATGGGCAGTTACCATTCAAAGGATATAGATTAGAATTTCTTGTGCATGTAATTACTGGAAATGTAGGATACATTCACAAATTATCTTTTACATTAACTTTATTAACTTAATAAAAAGTAACCAATGTATCAAAAATCCAGGGAATAAACCTCCATAATTACTTATAAAAAATGTTTTTAAAAAAATTTGAAAATTCTGATGACATTTGTTGTTTAATCCATAGATCAACTAAATGCTATGATTTTACCATTGAATTTTCTGTCCTCAAACATCTGATACCATTATGGTTATGTTCATGATTTTGAAATATATATATATATATATGAGAGTGACTTATTAGAAAATTTTATTACATTTTTTTATAACATTATATCTTCATTTCATTTATTTCATGACTTTTTTAACAAAAATTATGAACATGAAGAGCATTATTGTTATTTTTGGTGAATACAATAATGGAGTCTTTGGTTGATAAATTTTACACTTTGAATGGATGAAAAGTTGTATTTGATTCCTCTGAATTCCTGTTAAAATTTTACATTAATAACTAAATGGTGAAAAAAATATAATTTTATCATTATTATAGTTTACAATGAATTGAAATATCAAAAAATATGATGTCTTATGATGATTGTTAATATCTAACCATTTTTATCCAACAATATAATTATTACATATTTTAGGATTTATTAAAGGAGAACAGTGGTATCCCACATTTAATAGTTCTTTAGAACATCCCTACAACCACAATATATCATTATTTATCCATTTGATTATATCCTTATGTTTGAAATACAAATTATAAAATGCTTTTCTAGTTTCTTGATTTGTGATATTCCACCTGTTCTTTATGCATTTTATTTATTTATCTAGACATATTTTGAACCTGTGACCACATTTTCATTAGTATTCCTTATTGAATTATGTTTTATGTAGTTTTAAATATTCTATGTCAGATTTTTCTAGACTGTCTATTGAGGTTAATTTATTTCTAGTTTCATAAAATTCCCTCTCATAATTGTTCTGATTTTACAACCCAATCATATATCCTTTTTCAAACTCAATCGATCCATTAAAATATTTATAATAATTATTTCCTTTAGTAGGTAACTTTTATCATTTATTTATACCAAATATTCTTCAAAATGATTAATTTTCATTAATACCAAAAATACTTCACAGTAATTTCATGTCCATATCATATTGATATATAACTAGGGCAAGCATTATACATCCAATGACTCTAATATTTGGATTTCATGACAACACAAATACCAATAAATATGAAAATTCAGGCTGGTATAACTAATTGTCACATGTGATTCTTTATATATGATAATGGAAAACTCATTTAAGGAATCATTCATTCTGATAAAAACATTTTTGGGTAAACTGTTTCATTAGAATTCATAAGGTAAGAAGTACAACATAGTTTGTGTTCATGATAAGAGTGATTGCAACATTTCAATGTGTAAAAATGACTGTCTTGACCCATGATTAGATGATATGAAAACCATATTGTGGCAGTTTTTCCCATAAATAAAATTCATCATTCATTTCCTATTACCAATTCATTTCAAACACATGGTCGAACAGAGGGATGAATTCCAAGACAATAAGCATACTATTAAAGTAATATTTTAATACTCCATTAAAACTCTCACTCAAATGTGTTCTTATAATGTCTAATGTTAACGTAGTCTTCTAAGAACGATAAGACCATTAACACATTTAAACATATCTTTATTCCATTTTGAATTTTTATCATCTCATTTTTCTTGGATTTGTTTCCATAAAGCCTCAAATTTTGGAGCATCAACAACCACAAACATAAATTTTTTAATTTATCCAACAAATTAATTCCATATGACATTATATTTCCTAAAAATTTAATGCCATTTTGAATTAATTTTGAAGTTGATATGGAGTTTCTTGTTTTAGTTAAGGATAATGTAATGGATATGGACATATCATCATATTGATTTTTTATAATATTATCCGGATTCTTCTCACCATAAAAATCAACAAATCTACTAAGAAACCATCTAAAATAGTTTATTGTCTCTACATATAATAATGATACATCAAAAAATATAATATTCATATGATGGTTTACACCATGAAACACTCTCAAAGTCCTACACTTCATGTTTGTATTGTAGTTAGTGGAAAAAATACCATGTCACAAAAATGATAATAGTCCTCCTTCATTTTGGGATCAACCCAAAATAATTTTCTAATTTCACCACACATGTCAAGTTTCACTGAGTAAAATAATGATGTGTTTTTTCTTTACTGGTTCTCTAGGAATTGTAACATACTATCAAAATAACCTAGGTTCAACTCTTTTAGTATTTGGACCCAAAAAAATTTGATTGTTATACTCATGTATATCCTAGATTCTCAAGTACGCCTGAAATGGCTATTACATGTGAAAATTAATCACATTCCTTAAGAATCGATTTATCACATACATTCAACTCCACACCTTTTTCATCACGGATTTTTCATTGGGACATCATACAATTTATTGTCTCTGGATAATTTAAAGGATTGTTATGATCCTAAAATATATGTCCTCACTAATATTGCTTATTTTACATGTGGAAAACTCCCATTCTCACTAGAATATTAGTCCTTGTTTTGACATGTGGATTTTTGACACTGACATCACATTTGAATGATCATCAAAATAAATCATTTCTACATGTAATCAATGTTGATGATACTAAACTTTTATCCTTTTCATTTTTATTAATGTACTTATTTTCTACATTAAAACCAAAAATTAATCCCTATGTAAAATAAAATGAATAGAATTCAAACTCTAATTTAGAAACCTTCCAAATAAACAACCTCCAAGTAGGGTATTTTTTATAAAGGAAATCAATTGTGGGGTTTTATTCTGAATCTGGAATTTAACCACTATCTATGAAAATTTTTCTACTGCAATTTGATTTTGTAGTATTCAAATCCATTAAATGTATGTTTTCTTGAATCATGCACACAATCCAAATTTATCTTGATGATACATTGTGATTCCCATTTCTATCATTTTCATAACACTTTCGATAATATTTAATGTTAATCATCGATGACTATTATTATTTATGTTTGGTGATAAGAAGTTCATTTTTATATCATTGTAGAAGAAATTCATGCGGTATGGAAGGAATATAAATTTTTTTCTATGATACATAAACCCATTTGATATCCTTTATTAAATCAAATTTGTTTCTTATTGAAAAGAACTCCAACATAACCTATCTCAAGAACATGATGTGTTCTATGTATCTCTACAGAGGAATTAAATATCAGACCCTCACATATATGGAATCCATATGTGGTACCTTTATGGAATGAATTTCTATATGAGGAGTAGCTTATGAATATATTATATCATAGAGATAAATTTATATGAAACAAATATTCCACATGTTCAAAGAATTGTCGTAGAGATACAAGTTTGATTAAGCAACATGGGAACAAAACGAGATGATGAAATATAATTACCCTCATATGTTTTAGTATATAAAAAGAGTTTTTTTGGGGGGAAATTGTGAAGGGGGAATAATTTAATTAGCAAGAAATTTATCAATACAATTCCATTTTATTGAATAAATTAATTATAATGTAATGTATTTATTGAAAAATCATTAAATATATTATTTATTTTAGACCATTATAAAATATACCATATCACATTAATGTGATAATTAATTAATATAACAATTGTAAAAAAAATTATTCTATAGTAAGTATTAATATTAGTATATAATAAGGGTTATGATAAAATCGAATTGATACATATGAATTTTTAGATGGCCTATAATAGGGGGATCATACTTTATGAGGCCCATATTTCATATCTTACAAGGGAGAATACTTCACTGGTATTTACAGTTAACCAAGATCGTGCCAATATTCAGTACCCTAAACATTGTCAAAGATGATTATATTATAAGTTTAATCTTCTCAATATCACTACCTAAACAATGTTCACCAAACCACCACAAAAAGCACTACTATCGAACACCTCCCCCTTATGGTGTATGATGGTTTAGTAATTGGTTATGTATCTAGACCATAGTAGTATTATTTTTTATATATTATTTTTTAAAATACTAATTATATTTATATATTTTAAATATTTATTTATACAAGATTATATAATGTGTTTGATAAAAATAATATATTTTTTATAATCATACAATTTTTTTTGGGAAATAAATATATAGATTCAATTAGTAATATGTTTATTTAAATTCAGTAATTTTTTAAATAGATTTTCCTTCCTAGAAATATTCATATAAAACAACATTTATATATGTTAACGAAGCATACATTTATTTTTAATAGAAAAAAAATTTGTTAGATTCGTTAAATAATTAGTTTCTAGTAAATACTTATATTTATTTCAATGTTTGAATTCTCATATTAAGAAAACTGGTTTTGAAAAATTATTTTTCTTTTTTAAATCCTCATGTTGAAGTTATGCAATCTTTAATTTTTAATAATTTTAAAATATGGTCAAAATTTTAGGTGAGGTTTATATATGATATAAATATATGGTATTAATTAAGTCTTAACAGTATCTTAAAATTTATTCAATAAATAATATAAATAGAAAGAACAAAAAAACAGAGATTATCATATTAAAATAACGTTTTTTGAAGTTATTTGAATAGTTTTTTTAACCCAATAATAAATACTGCAAAATCTATATTTAATTTTATGGTTTAAAAAAATATTTTATGAACATGTCTCACATCCACATCATGAATTGTATTATATTAATGAGTTTGGATCCTGAGATAAAAAAATAATTAAAACCCCCTCTCTTTGGAATAAATTTTTGGTTAAATTTAGGTTTTTTTTTCATTTTATCTATTAGAATTAGAAACATATTCTTATAACTTAATGAATAATTCCACGAAATTTTTTTAAATACCCAAAAAACGACCTATTACACTTTACTAAAAACCCATTTTTAGAAGGTCCACTCATTTTCCTTTTATAAATATTTCTAAAGGCTACAACATGCACTTAATAGTATCCTACCATGATTTTAGAATCAACCACTCAAAATAATGGATGGACCCTTCTACAAATTTTATTCATGTACATTCTTTGAAATAAGACTTTTGATTTCCAATTTTTTATGTTTTGATTTTTGTACAAATCCATTTACATTCCTTATGATGTACATGAAATGAGATTCCACATTTCACTCCCATAATACCTTCAATGAACATTTATTTATACCCATTATGTTGCAGAAATTACCCTATGATTTTATATGGAGAACACTTGAGATTTGAATACCAAAACCAATTTCTAATCAAGGTTATTCCTCAAGAGATAAAAGTAATTAATTTATTGTGGAATGTTATGCATTTTACCCACAATCATAAGTCATGGGATTGATATTTATTATTGTTTTTCTTACATTTTTTGGTTTATATGCCACAACAACTCAAGTATATTATAATAATGAAATAGGTTTTCCTAAAATTAATGATCCCCCAATGCATTGGGTAATTATTTTATCTCATGTTATATAATTTATTATTCTTCGGTGGTTACCCTAATAAGACTACGCTATTATGTTTCTACAATTATCCTTGTAATATTCTTACGATATCTTGTTCTATATTGTTGCCACGTTCTAATAATTACTTGATGTTATCCAATTTTGTTCTTCTTCAATGTTAATGATTATGATTCTCACACTTATATATCATCATGTTATTCCTCTTTACTAAAATTTATTATTTTAATTTATTCAGCTCTTTGATTATTTGTATATTTTCCTTATTTATCACCCCTTTATTATATACATCACCAAGTTATCTTGTTCAATATTTGAGAATCAATTATTTTTTGGGGAATATTATGGTCTTTTATATAATTTCAATATAAACATGTTTCGGTTTATTATGATATATTTATATTTACCTATTAAATTTGGTATCTATATCATTTGGGGTTTTGTTTTTTGTTTCTTAATGTTATATATCTTAAAAAAAGTGTATAGTAAATATGGGTTTTTAAAATAACTGCTTGGTTGGGGTAAGAGATTCTTTATCTTCTATTCATCAGAATTTAATTTATTTCATTATTATTTTTGATGCCTTAATTTTATAAATTAAATACATATGTGGTAGTTATAGTAGATTTTATAAATTGTTTAATGGTTACACCACATTTAATGATGTTGTTTAGTATATTTATATTTTTTCTAAAGTATGGATCAAAATTAAATTTATTTTAATAGATTCCCAAGGGTCTTGTTTGAGAGAAATTTGAGTTTTTAAAGGTAATTGAACTAATTTTTTACTTTTAAAGGAAAAAATAATGATTTTATATGTATGGTTTTAAATGAATGTGTTTATTTGGGTTCTTCAAATCATTTAAAACAAGAATGTGTTTGGACTCAGATTTGGTTTCCATTGTGGTTTCCCTTGGGATTATTTAGATAAGATTTTTTAAAGTGATCCATTAAATATGGAAAATTGAAAATAAATCTCAAAATCATTCTTATGAGGCCCATTTTTTACATTATAAACCAATTTACTAATTTTTAGTTACCCTGGATATAGCCTCTTTAATTTTATTATGTCTTTATTTTTATTTTTTATTCTTGGATGTAGAATTGTTCTAATTATAAGAGTGTGTTGGAGGTGAAATATGGAATTTATTTAATATGTTTTTATTGATTATATTATAATTATAAATTTTTTTATTCCTCACCTATACCATTAATGCTTAAAATAATTTTAGCCATAATTAGAATTTTTTGATATAGGAACTCCTAGGGTATTTTGTAATCTTTTTATAGGTCACCACCAATATAATCTATATGATCCCAATATTTATTATATAGGGAAAACATATTGGGATCTGATGGGAATTAATTTATATTCCAATTAGTTTTTTAGGACTATGGATACATTGATAGATTCTTTAGTTACATCCTAGGGTTCCCTACTCTAGTTTGGGTATAAATTACATGAGTCTTAGGGTGTTTCCCATGACTCATAGTTCCTATTTAGGATTATTTATGGTATATTATTTAATAAAATGAATATCTACCATATATCATATATTTATTTATGTACACTATTATATTTTATATTTTGTTTTGATCCTTTTTCATCATGGTTTCAGAGTTTGTTTATATAATATTTTTTCTATAATCATGGTTTTTGAAAGAAAATGATTTATTAAATGATTTTGAAATTTTTGAAGAACGAAATTGGTTTTAGTTTTAATATAAAGGATTTATAGTAAGTCTAAATAATTATTTAATAATGATCCTTAATCACTGGTATAATGGAGTTTTAATTAAAAATGATTGTTTCTCCATTCTCTTACCTAAAAAGGGGTCATTTTTGAAAGGTTACTTTTTCATGTTATTTAGTTAACTTTATTTTTATTTGAAAACCAATTTTATACCTATAATTAAAAATATCAACAATGAAATTTATTATTCAAGTATATTTTTTTTAACTCATTACATAAACTATAAAATATTTGTTTAGAACACACCATACATACAACATTGGGTGTATGCGACTCTCAAATGTTCTTTTATGTGATCTATAACTAGTGTCTTTTAGATTTTTTACATTACCCAATTATAGATAATATAATTTGTTCCTTGTGATCTTTTGTACTATGAGGTGTAGGGATTTAGGAATGGATTCATTTTATTATTTTGGGAAGTATGGGAATTATCCTATTTTTTATGAAGTTTTTCTCATTTTCTACTTCTTTTGTAACAATATTTATTGATAATACTATTTGTTATATGTAATATTCAATTGGAATTTTTATTTTTTCCATATAGTATTATATTTGGTTGTTTATTTTATGCTGAGACTACTTTTTTATTCATTGGAAAATGACACATAGAGAAGTCATGTAAGATTTATGGGTGGGATCTATAGTTTCATTATATCATTTTATAAAATGAAATCATTACTAAATAATAAACTATAGATACCCACCCAATTTATTATAGCCTATATGGACTGGTTAGTCCCTATAGAACTATTAAGGTACTAGGTCAGGTGACATGTTGAGTCAACCCATAATGGTTCATTACACTCCCACAATCGTGAAAGAATATAAAAAATTATATAAAATAAAATAAGGATGATATTTCCCTCAATTAGTTGGTCAAATAATTATAAATTGAGATGGAATATTGATATCATGCGAAGGAAAATAAAACATGAATACAAATATAAGGACCACATAAGGGAGGAAATTTGTCCATTTAGGACCTTAAAGCTAAAAACATCCCAACCATCCATTAATTGGAATGGAACAATTCAAGAATAATAATGGGGTGTGATAAATATATAGAAAAATGGGTCACTTTAAAAATTATTTCCATCTCAGTGAGAATAATTATTTAATTGACACTCTAAGATAGCACTATATTTTCCTGATCATCATATCTATGGTTTTTGAGGATATCTCTTTACGGTGGATTGATTTTGGTGAAACATGACTCAAGTGAAAGAAAAAACATATATTTAAGAGGGTGGATGAAACCAATGATGGGAAACTACATTCCAAGGGTAACTATGCAAGAATAAATTCCCCAGGGAAGCATTTGGTTGTTCTCAACATTACATTTTGAAGTTCTTAACATTAAATGTTTTCTTTAATGTGTAATAATTTCATAAAATGTAAGTTTTCTGGATCCAATTAAACAATAGTTGGCCTATTCCTATATTAAATTTAGATAACATCATTTTTTTCTTGGGTGGGATATTTTTTGGAAATTGAAATGTTTTTTATTGATTATTAAATTTTAAGATTAATGTTGTTTATACATACATTATAGTGACATTTGATTCATGAATTAATCATTTATGTCCCATAAACTGTAAAAAATGCATGAGATGTAAATCATATTAATAATACATAGAATGAAGAAAAATTATAATAAATCTTTGAAATAAATGAATGATAAAATATATAGGAATCCATTTACACATATATAAGAAAAAATTAATTTTTTGAACCAATACAAAGTGATGATTTTGACATTGATACTACACATTCAATCATAAACAAAAAATCATTTTTAACTTATTTAATAATTTTTTTAATACTTTTCAAAGTCTATATTTCATCTTCAAAATATAATGATCTAGGAAAATTAAAAATCGATAATAAGGAGGATGAAAACCTTGTAAGGCCAATATTTCAATATCTCAATTTTTATATGGGAGGTAAATATTATAAACCTTCATTTTTTGAATCCTTAGTGATCATGCATAAATTGAGTGTTTCTAAACACCTTAACAAAATGGTCTTTCAATGATAATAATAGAATATAAATTCATCTGGGTATTTACTTGAAATATATCATTGGTATATTTAGAGGATTTTAGGGAGAGGCACTGTAAATTGTGTTTCTCATCCAAAATAGTGGTCCCATATAAGTTAAGGCTATGAATTAATATATATAATTGAAGTATGTAAAATAAAAATAAATTGTAATTGTTTGGTTATTACATGAAATATTAATATTACCGAAACCCAAATGAGAAAATTTAGGTAATCATGTATTGTTATGATATTTCCAAAAATTAAATAATATTCAAAGGCTTATATATTCATGGTTTTGAAAAATATTTCTATTTTAGTTATTAATATTTCTATCGAATCAAGAGATTCTATATTTAGTGAATCTTGGTATTCCACATTATGTAATCTTTCCCAAATAGGGGATTATACCTAAAAGTAATAACTATGCCACAAAGATATGGTCAAGGCTATTTGTAGAAGAAAAAAACCATAAACACCCATGTTATATGTATATAATATCTATATATACATTCGGTATAAAGCCAATTATAGAATTTTAAACAATCTCACATTATTTATAATATAGAGTCTCATCCAAAAAAATTAAAATATGGCCTGCCATTTTCTTATTTATCTCCTTGGAAGAAATATATACATTAATAGTTCGACTCTATAGCTGGTAATAATACCTGGATATAAGTTTTTATTCTTCAAGGTTCACAACTAATTGGTTTTAATTAGGTATTTCAATGAAAATAAATATTTATTAGTATATTAGTAAAATATTAAGCTACATTGTAATCTATGGGGTTTACTCAAAATGAAAAAATTGATTTTGAAAATACAATTTCTATTATGGATTAGATATATTGTATTTAATTAATCTATCTACATAATCTATATATAATTTCTAAATTAATCATATGGATGTGAAAATATAATTGTTAAGTGGTAAATTAGATAAACAATTTATATAAAACAACTAGACAAATTCATTGATCTTGGAAAAAAATATGATTTGAAAATTGGCACGGTCCATGTATAGACAGATATAAGAAAAAAAAGTAATGGAATGAGTAATTTAATGAAGTAAATTCATTAAATTTAATTTAGTAAACTATATAGATAAATGTGTTTATAGTATGATATATAATAACAATGGTATGGTTGTTTATTTATTTTTTAGTGACATGTTAATTTTTTGAACTAACAATTAATCAATAATATGAGTGTAATAATATATTATAAAAATACATTGATATAAAATATTTAGGTAAAGGAATTTTCATAAGAGAATATATATTTACAAGAATAATATTATTATTTCAATTTCTTAGTCACATTATATTGAAAATATTTTAAATATGTCCAACAAAAACTAATGGCCTACTAGTTTTTGACCCATATGGATCTTGGATTTGGACGCTACAAAATCCTGATAGGGAATTTTCTAAATAGAAATATTTAAGGGTGATCCATAGTCCCATAAAAGTTATGTCTAACATGATACATTTTCTTGTCCATGATATTTGAATGTTAAATAAGTATAAGAGTGATTATGGTGATGCATAATAATACGTTTTTAAAATTATACATAAATATCATATATGTACTATGGATTAATATATATTTTATAATTGAATCCAAAGGGTGTTAAGAGGATTTTATGATTCAATATAGATTTTTAATATAGATAATCCTTCTTTTATGATTGGTTTGGTTTTAACTCATAGTTGTGGAGATATCTCTTGGGGATTATAAAGACATACTTGAATAATGAAATCTACTATAATAGAAGAAACTGGATTGTATCTCTTATATTAGATTTACCATAGTGTCCTACAATGATAAATCTAGTTTCTATAAACCATTTTTGAAATGACCAGATCTTGACATATATGGAAATTAAATTTATTTTACTGAAAACATAATAAATAACACAAATATATTCTCAAAGGCCAAATTAGTTTAATGTCTTTTGGAACAAGGAACATAATCTTCTAACTTAGTGAATAATATTCCTAGTTTGTTTTCCTACCAAAAACCATTAGTTATATCCCAAGGAAAACAGAAAATAGAAATGGTGAGCTGAAATATTCAGTAAGGGGAAACATGAAGAACATCAATCAAAACATATAAATAAGAATAAAAAAACATGGACATTAATTTTGAAAATCAAAATCGTGACTCGTGAAATAAATCATAGAAGTTCGTAAGGAATAAATAATAAATGAAAAATAACCATAATAAAATAACATTGTCATAAAACATGAAATTTTGGAAAAAAAATAGACACATAATATGATTTCTATTGTATCCAAGTAATTTTTTTCCAAGATCATCATAGTGAACAAAGTCTATTACTGAACCGGGTTACTTATCATTCTAACCATGTAATATAGAACCTAATTTAATTGTTCTTCCAAACCTATATTATTGAATAGGATTTTTTATTGTCATTAAATTCATATCTACCTCATGAGACACAAATATTTTCCTATTCATTGGAGGGGGATACAGGTCCCACCAATCTCATAGTTAAATCATTCTAACATTTTACACAAAAAACATATGTCATTCATCATAGCATAACCCCTGAAAAAATTGGGTTTCTCAAACATCATTCCATAATAATATATTTGAAATAATATTATTTCATTAAAATAATTCAATAATAATCACATTAAAATAAAAGTAATAATTGGGTTAAACCTATTCCATCTCAGTTGAAAAATATTTATGATAAAACACTTGAACTTAATTTTAGGGGAAAATATCCATTCATTTTAAAATGCATTTTATTCTCGTGAAATGTTAGGAAATATTAAAAGAAATTTATTTTTCTAAATAAAAATGAAATATTGTAGAATAGGAATCATGAAAAATGTGTTATGAAGATATAAAAAACTATTCATTCTATATAAGTTAAAAACATTCTTCTCGTACTCTTACCAGAAAAGAAAAAAATTCCACATTTGAAAAAAAGAAAGATTCCATACATAATATTTAATAAAAAAACTCCCCAATGGATAAAAATGAAATTTAAAAAATTTATAATAATAGAAATAATATTATATATTTAGGAAACATGGACATGAATGATATATATACCCTTATAAATACTTACTAATAAACAATCTTTGATGATATTGAGATTGAAAAATTATCCCTTACCTTAGGTTTGATTTTTTCTGTATGAGTCTGAAACTATTTTATAATGGGTATAAACATTTAATAGACTTGTAAAAGTAAAATAAAAATATTTAAGATATCATATATAATTATTTAATGACATTATATTACTTGTTTTTTTTATCAATTTTATGTCAAAGCAACATTTTGGGTAATAATCGTTTTATTTATAATATTTGTTTTGACTTGTTATTATTGATATTATTACATAGATAATGATTTAAAAAATTATATAATGTAAAAAATTATTTATATATCATAAATATTTAGTATTGAAATATATATAATATAAAAATATATGAAATGGAATACACCGTTCATGGTGACGGTAGGTCATACATATGAATGAACATTTTTTCCATTCCATTATTGAATTTAATGGAAGAAAATAAATGACATATATATATCCAGTTTCATTATTAATTCATATATTGAATTCCCATTAATTAAATATACTTTATAATCATTCATGAATGGTTAACGTGGAGAATGAATCTCATCACATCGTGGAGATGGTAGGATGTATGTACGCACAAGTGATGATATCATTCACGTAAAGGTTAAATGGTAAGGAATTGGATGGAATATTAATTATAAAGAATTATTTTGAGGCTATATTCATTATTTAAATACATTATACTCATCATAATTCCAATACAAATTAAGTATTGTTGAATAATGAATTACACCATAGTGTGGAGATGGTAAGCTGTACGTTTACACGCATGGTTAAATTTTTATTCGTAGGATATATAAAATGAGGTATAACATTTTCCTAAAAATATTATAAAATATCTGAATGTAGAGGATACATGACTCATTTCCTTATTATATGAACAATATATTAATATGGAGTAGAAGAAGAAAATAATTTTAACAGATGTGATGAAATAATAACATCTTTTTCTAGAACCTCCTTTTTATTTACACAAAAGGTCTCCCTAAGATAGATTTATACCGAAATTGTGACCATTAAGAGTAAGGAAGGTATTTTGGGAGCTCATTTGAGCGTAATTTGGTCTATCCATGGGTCTTGAGAAGTGTGAGTAAGTGAGTAGAGGTGATGACCTTTTATAATATAGGGGAGGGGCACTTTAGGAATGTCTTGAAATAATAATTTATTATAAATTGATTTTAGGTTTATAATGTCTAAAAATAGATTATTTTTTATGAGTATAGGTATAATATATCTAAACCAATAGGTTCTAGACAAGTTTTGGTCTCAATATTATCCTTATATTTTATATTTGAACAGTGAAAAATTTACTCTTACCATGTCTTCATTCATTTTCATAAATTATAGTTTCTATAGTTACTATAAAATTCTAGGTGAACCAAAAGTGGAACATTAATTAAATTTGTAACATTATATAATTAATTTATCCTAGTATTATAATTTTAGGACTATTATATCATTTAATAAAATAAAATTTGTTTTAAAAAATCATATATTTCAATTTTGACACTACTAAGTAATTGATTTTTGTTAAAATCATTAAAACTTGATTAAAACTATACAAATTAATTAAAGAATCCCTAGCATGTAAATGTCATCCTAAATTTTTTTGGATGGAATCAAAATGTTATATTTACATTTATTTTAATATTTATAATATCATTTATTTAAATATTTCATTTGTGAGGTAATCACTGCATTATCAATGTGTCATAAATAAATTTATTTATTTAGTGTCTAAAAATTATAAATAAAATACCATGATGTATGAAATATTTTTATATTCCTAATTACTATTTTAATTTAAATTGAACAATTATATAACACAAAATTTAAATTGTATAATTAAAATGATATATGTTTATGTTATATTTCCCTTTACATTAAATTTATTATTATTACATGTCATTTTCACAGCCAAGTGGTTCTCAAATTCCAAAAATTCAGACTAATAGTTGTTTTGGTGGCCTATGACTCATTCAATAATATTAGTAGAAGTTTTCAGGTTGTTTTATATTATTATAATATTAGTTTTTACTCTCATTTACCTCATTTACATTTTAACCCTAATAAATAAAATAATTTCTAAAGTTACTATTAATAATGTCCAAAAATAAAAGGGACCTATCTGAATAATATGGATTTTTTTATTCAAAATATATAGTACATTTTTCAATGTTCAAAACACAGAATTAGCCAAAAAAAATTAAAATTTATTCATGTTGTCAAAACTAGAATGAGTATTTGTTTAAAATAAAAACAAGTCCAATGATTGAGATAATTTTATATCCAATTTAAATGTGAAATCACTTACAATAAAAAATAATAGATTAAATGATAAATAAATTATCTAATTACCAATTGAAACAATTTAAAAAAGATAATATATGTATATAAATAAATGAGATGAAAATACAGATATGAATTATAATGTAGTATATTTCATTATTCCTTAAAATATAGATTTTATCAAGAAAAAACCAAAAATTAAACCAATGTAAATTTCTATTTTCTTCTTCTAAAGTAGAAGTTTATTTTGTAAAATATAATATATAAAATTGTTAAAAACTATATTTAAAATGGGTGGTCCATCAAAAGGCTGAATACATTATTTTTTAAAAATAATTCTTTTATCCTAAAATTTAATTTTCTCTTATATAATGTTCAGAAAATACATAAAATGATTTTTAAAAATTAATTTATATATATTAAATTTATATTTCGCTATTAAAATCCGTAAATAGAGATTTTTTTATTTATAGACACACTTATGTTCTTTTAATTATTTTTTTAGAAGAAAGTTAAAATTATTCATACGCTTCATTATAATGACTAGGTTATAATATTTAATTATCACTTTTAATTGGTCTTATGTGAAATTATTTATTCCAAAATAAAATAAAATTGTGTGTAACAAAAAAATCAATATTTTTGGGTATAGAATAAGCTAATATGATGTTTCTTATAGCGTAAGCTAATCTTTGTGTAGCGTACTACACAAGATATCCAATAAATTAAAACTAATCTATCTCATAAAATATTGTGGCGTCACGTTATTCATAAATGAGTGAATGATAGGGCATATTGAAATACATATAATGGAAATTCCACAGACATTGTTCTTCAAAATATGTTTTTATAATAGCGAATATGAACTGGAATCATGTATATGGACTTAGTTAATTCGAGTTAAAATTTTCTTGATTGAATAAAAATAGGACTTCAATGGGATTTTTTGTACTAACTATTCATATGTATGGGTTTAATGTCCATTTTAGTGATTCAGTAATCATCATACCTCCAACTAATATGTGATAACATCTCATGTATATGATCAATGTTAGAAATTACATTTTCTGTGTAATGGATGCATAAATGTTCTATTAAATCATAGAAGAATGATGTTTGGTTCCAAATTTAGAAGGATGGTAACATTCAAAATCCAATATGACCCAATGAAAAAATTTATGTTCTGAAACAAAGAAACACATTTTCATTCACCAATGTGAATGTATGATTTGTGATGCTCCAAAAGTGATTATTAATTTGTATCTCAAACAATCATGATTTGATAAGTGACTTATTTCCATAATTTTATTCTAGTGTAGATGAATAATTTATAAATTTCAATTGAATTTTATATGATTTATCTAGATGATAATAAGAGTTTCATATTCATGGTAGTGTCTAAGAACTTCTTTATTCATCTTTTTTATATCAGCTATATAAAATTTCAGATAAATTTGTTCCATTACTTATATTATTTATTTCCAAGGGAGTATGAATTTTGATTTTAAATAGTATTTTTAATTACATTATAATTTTTGGTGATTGTGGGGTTGTATATTTGTTAAAATATTAAAAAAAATATTTTTATCTCTTTTTCAAAAGGAGAAGGCATTGGGAAGTCAATGTTGGATGTGGGTTGGAGTGGGTTTCCCTTCAAGAGGGTGAAAACTTTTATCATTATTTAAAATAATAATATCTTGAGGGGGTAATCCAATAGGGGTGGGTCACTAAATCATCCATGAAAGATATCATATAATTTGGTTGTATAATTACTCAATTTTAAAATTTCATGCCACATCAGTTGGTGGTTCATATAGGTGCCTTTATATTTATTAACAGATCAGTATGATATACCAATTTTGGACTTGGCTCAAATGGTTACATCTAGTTGTTCAACCCTTTTCATTAAGAGGGGAAGATCTAGACCGTTGATCTAATCATGGGGAATCTAACAATCACATATATTCCCTAATTGGTGTGATCTAGAAAAAAAATTAAAATATATGTGATCTGATAGAAATGACTAATCTATTTATGTAATGCCTTTCAATAATAGTTTTCTAACCATATACAAGAAGTATAATAAGTTATTTGAAGCAGTAAACTACTACAATTTAAAGAAATATTTCATGGTGTAGAAAATTAATTCAATGAAATTTAATAACCATTCCTTGACCCCTATCAAATTTTGATTCCACTCATGTCATACGCATGTATCAGGAAACTTTTTCAATGCATAGAAATATTGAATTTTCATTACTTGTATAATTATAAAGCATCATTAAATGTCAATGTAGGGTCCCGAAAATTTAGAAAAGAGGAGGAATATTATCTTGAATGTTTGGCGAAGTGACGAAATATATTAATGGATTGAAAAATTGATAAGAAAAGTAAAGAAATTAGGTTTGGAAAAGGACCAAAGCTTATTCACGTACTGATTATTGGGAATGGTTTGCAGAAGGCATAAATCATGAAACATAGGTACGTAGATAGCCTATGGTGTACTGGCCTGTGAGACATTGTCCAGTGACCAAAACTATTCGTGGGGAATTTTCACCCATGAATTGAAGCGTCCTAAAACCATTTTCTCTGGTGAGAATTAAAACTTATATACACCCCACACACTATTCCCACAAACAATGTGATATGCAGATGAGGAGAAGTCAGTGGCATCCCCCACCTCCCCATATCACAGTTGACTGAGTCATCCACAAGCCAAATTTCCTCTATCGGATTTCGAAAATGGGTCTTCATGAATCCTAGATACATATTCCTTAACACACTTATGGAAAACCACCTGGGGAACTAAATTGTGTGGGGGTTGAAGAAGTTGGAGATAGAGCTCTAGGATGGGTAAAAAGTGGTTGAAAAACATAGAGGTTTTGGGGGAAATTTGACCCACACATGATGTAGATCATGGGACTCCACCTAGAATCTGAAGATGATTGAAAATTACATCTTGGGAACCATAAGAAGTTGTCGGGAATCAACCCCACACACATATGTTTTTCGTGGGACTCAGCCCCTAACACATAAGAACATCCCTGGACTCCACCATGCATTCGAAGTAGGTCTCAAGACTTTATCCAATACCTGAAGAAATTTATGTGACTCCATACTATATAATAATTAGTTCTTGGATTACATCTGATGAACCATCAATAGTTCACAGACACTACCCCCCAAACTATATGGGTCTGTAACTTTAATGAACTCCTTCCCCTGAACTATCTTTGGATGAAACTCCGCAGCCAACCTGAAATCCAAAAAAATATAACAAAAATGGTTCATGAACTCCATATATAGAATGTAGTTCCTGGAAATATCTTATCTGGAAAATGGTTTGTGGAATCCCCTATGCTGAAAATAGTATGTGTACCATCGTACAAAGACAACTCTTTCTTGAATAGAATCCTTTGAGGAAAGATAGTCTACATCCAGCTCCCATGTGGATGCTCCTACATTCCCAGATCATATGAGGACAACCCTATACAGAAGAAAGTTAATGCCCACTGGTTTATACTACAGGGCAAGTGCCCCTACACCCCAACTCAGGATCAATAACGACCTTCAGTCCTGAGCCAGTCCCCTCGCTACATTCACTGACCCCCATGAAAAAATGGAGAATCGCACCAGGATCTTATCAAGACAGGTCGACGACATATCCCATTGCACCCTTATGACACCCAATCATCCATCCCGTAAATACAATGAAAGGAGACATTTATTAAGCACATCCTAAAACCCTTATCACCTACATCCCATGCTAGGAAGACCCAGAACACCTTGGATAATCACATCCAAAATGTCCCATAATTACCTAGACACATCCCTTCCATCAAGAATACACTATGTCTCTTGTGATTCTTGATCCTCATAAACTTGTATGGTTATAATTAGTGGATGGAAAATTTCTTTTAGACACCTTTTTTTGTCTATAAACATCATGCACTCTTGGATTTACATATATTTCCAACATAATAGCTTTCAACCAAAGGGAAATTCATCCTTGGTATAGTCCATTTCTACCTATATAGGACTAAATGGCTTCCATACTGCATACCCATTCTTCTAATATGAGAATTCCCATAGTTGGGGTTTATACTTTCCTTCCCTCTCATGATTGATGCATGTTATAAAATCCCATCCCGATAATCCTACAACAAACCATTGATTTTTTAATAAGTGGTCCAAACTCTATGACTTTAATCTACGAGTTATTGTCCTGGACACATGCTGTTAAACTGTAAAATATTAGTCCCTATATTATGACATTAAACTATAATTCCATATTACAATATATATGAATTCAAATTATAGTATAATAGGTTGTTTTAGTTCTTTATCAACCTCCCCATACATCTGAAATAGATGGTCAGAGTCCTAAGGAAACCTCTTTAGACAATGCATATCATGACCGAGTGGCTCTACATATGTTTCCCACATAAATGGCCTATCAACAATAGACGATTTCATCCTCTAGAGAGGCCTCTCCTACCTATATAAGCCTCAATGGATTTCATGACTCATATCATTTCTCCTTATATGGGATCCTCCATAATCATGTTTTACACATTCTATCTCCCTCATGTTAGAGGAATGACAGAATATCCAAACAATATTTCTCCATATAGAATCAGGGTCTTTATATAATGTCTACCTCATCGTATGACCCCAAACAACCAGATTCCAAATAGTTTTATCCTCTATATGTAAAATTTAATGGTTTTCTTCCCCAAAACATGACATTAAACTATGATTCCATCATCCAAGGTTTATGAATTTAAATTGTAGTATTTCCCAAAACAAATTTTGGGGAACTCCCACTTTGTTAAGTCCCTATTCATCTAAAAGTCGATCCGCATAACCTCTAATGTCATCCCACTTTGAAAGGTTCATTGCTTCTCACCCTAGCCCATCGTTTCCTCGACTTCTTCCATAATAATATTTCCCTCTACCATCAGTAGGAGATAACGTGTGTGGTTGTATGAATCTCTCACATCCTCTTGTTTCTATAACTGAGCATGACTCACATTGACATAAGGATTTTTGATGATTTGAAAACTGACTAAATAAAACCATTATATACTATGAGAACATTGATTCATGCTAAAACTATGATATGTAGGACACATGTTTGAAGTAATAAGTTCAAAAGGGGTTCCCTTCTAGGAGGGTCCATCCAGTCATGTCACCATCTAATGGGAATCTTCCATGCATAACCCCAACTTCCCTTGAAAAATGAGAACTCAAATTTTTGTCAAAACTAGGATATGTAGGATACCTACTAGAAGGACTGAGATCAGAAGGGGTTCCCTCTCCGGTCTAAGCCATATTCTAACCAAACAATGTAGGCTCTGATTCCTCTCCGGATGATACATATAAATCCCATATTATGGGTCTGATCCTAATATCAAATCCCCTTCCATCCCTCCTAGATGAAAATAAACTCTATAGTGTTTTATTGTATGTCTTAAGTCAACATTTCCTACATAACATCAAATTTATGTATATCCATGATGATCCTCCCAGATAGGGGTATCATGTGGATACAGTCTTCAAGAATGAACTATGAATTTCCTAGAATATGCAATAATCCCCCCCCCCAATGTATGATGAGCTCGAACTACCATTCTCACGACAAATGGAGTACTTATGTGTCATTGGCCAAATCATCATCCAACGAGCACCTTCCATTGGAAAAAAGTTCTACGAATCATGGATACCAAGGAAATTAGGTGTTTCTGGCTCCATGAACACACCAAATAAAGAGCATCAAAGGAAGTCATGTTCTGAGTGGACCAAATAAACAAACACTTACCCCCATATAATCGCCCGTTGTGAAAATTTTACTATGGAACATTTTTCATAATACGAAATGAATAAACTTTCCAATCCCCACGTGGTCAATCCAGTTCCCCCTAATAGATAATGAAATGTTTATGGTCGAAACAAATATGTTGATGAGAATGTATCAAAATTGTTGATTTCTAACATAATCCTGATCTGTAAGGTTGTTTTCCCAGAACAACCCGGTTTCAAGTGCAGTGTTAGAACAACTCTATCCATAATGTTCTAGCATGGACACTGAACTATAATGGGATCCTTACATAAAGGGAGTATTATTTCCATATTATTGATGTCTATAATCCCTCTATTATATGGATGCATAAATTTAAGAATTAGTTTATACCTCTTGTGGGGTATATGTTTATATAGTAGGCTTCGAATTCAAGAATGCCTATAAAAAATATGTTTCAGTGGACTGGGCTTCATCTTTAATCTATTTCTTACATGTGTATGCAGGATGTAGAAACAATCCACATTTTCATTCTCTCAAGAAATTTCTCATGTCATATCTAGAATCGATTACATGACTTGTTTGGCATTTCATTTATGCAAGATAATCTAGATGGATTTATGTGCTCAATAAAAGGTGTTGGACATAGTGAATATATCTATTCTCTTTTTCTATCTTCCATTGAATCTACCTAGAACTTCATCTAGAAGGCACTAAATAGTGTTGGATTTGACAAAAATGGGCCATATATGATTGTTGGGATGACTGGGATATACAGGGAGGTGTTGGCAGCCTCCAAAATTCAGACAGGTTCAATGAATAATATTGTTTTTGACCTGATTATTTTGAAAAATCATTCTATTCCTGGAATGGTCATGAAACCGTTCGTGTTGAAATTAATTAGATGGATCCCACCAATCTCCTCATGGTTGAATTTGAATGGTGAAGGGGTGGCCACATGTGTGCCAAAATTTTCAGGTATTGGTGGCATTTTCTATACCCATCGGAGATTCATTAAAGGCTTATATTACCACTACCTCGACTAGGGATCCACAATTGAAGCTAATATTTGGGTGATAATAAAGACAATCAAAATAAGGACCTACTATGGATGGATGTATATTTGGGTGGAATCTCACTCTTCTATAGTAATGAAAATTTTGAAGACGTGTTTGCAGAATGTTCCATGGAATGTGATCCCATCATGGATTGAATGCCTTAGACCTCTTGATCGTTAGTTACTGGATTTCACTCATGTTTGCAGGGAGGCCAACCAGGTTGTGGATACTCTCCCCAAGTGGGCTATCATAAAGGCCTCTTCAAGATAGTCCTTTATTATTTCAGATTTTTCCTCTTATTCTGTTGACGAATATTTTCATGGTGTGTCTCATTCTTGTCTTTGTAAGAATTCTTGTTATGATATTTTTTTGATTTGTTATTAATTTGATAGTGACAAACTCTTCTCGGACCCTGAACTTTCTATATATAGTGGAGGAATATATACTCTTTATGAGAGTGAGATTGTAATGTCCCTTGAGAGGTTCCATAATAAAACCCTTTTAAAGTCCATACCCTTACCCACCAATATCCCCCTAAACTCGTATATTTCATTATATTTTTAATATTATATTTATGTTTAATATAATATATTTAAAATATTTTTTCAATATTCAACATTTTCTTTTTATGTTTAATATATTCTATCATATTATTTTTTTAAGTTTAATATATGCTCATATTGTTTATATATGTCATTTATGAAGTTAAATATATATATTTTTCAATGATTAATATATATATTTATACTATAAAAATATTCTATTTATATTAAATATATTAAATTAATATTTAATTTCCTTTGTGTATTTTTGTTTTTAAATAAATGGAATCTATGTTCGATTATTTTGTTATGATTTAAATTAATGTGTTCTTAATTAAATTATGTTTTTGTAGTGGTATATAGAAGTAGGTAAGGTGGTGAAGCACATGACTCATAATGGGTAAGTGAAGGTTAATCATGGTAGTTGACCTTTTGAAATATGATCCTATATATTATGGTTAGTGCATATTAACTAAATTAAATGTTACAAATAATAAATTTATGAATATATAATAACATTTTAATATAATAATTTTATATTAAAATTTTTTATATGTTTATAAATTTTTAAAAAATTTGTGAAAATATTTATTTAATTATTTTATTTTTTTATTGGATATAATAATTTATAATATTATTGAGTATACTTTTAGAAAGAATCTAATTGGAATAAAAAAATTTCTTTTATAATAAATAATGTGATTTTTTAACCATCGATAATTCATAATAAATATCCATATTTTGGAAAATTGAAAATTATTTATCATATTATATAATTGAAAAAAATATATTTCAAAATATATTTTTTTGAGAATGTTTTAATTTGAGTTCTTAAAAATTTCTTATATAATTAAATTTGATTGATTGAAGATAACATATTCTAAAAAAATGAATAATTACTCATGATTTCAGGGAATGTATATAAAATAGAAGACAAAAATCATAGTCATTGAATAAACTATTGTTAGTAATGATATTTAAATTAGTTACTAAAAACATATTTCAATAATAAGATAATATTTAATCCACATCTAATTAGAAAACCCCTCCCCCTCTAATTCCCCAATTTTTATGTTGGATGATTCAATCAATAAGACATGGATATTTAACACTAATAAATTATGTAATTTATTATTATTTTTTTTATAATGAATAAAGAGTCAAGTTAGAAAAATATTTATTCCCTTTAAAATTCTTTATAATTTGTAAAATTGTAAAATAAAAAATATTATAACATCTTATAACTAGAATTAAAATAATTTTATTTCGTTATTTTTATCCTACTTCTTATCTGGTTTTAGGTTGTTTTAATAGACTATTGGAAAAATTTAGAATTTTTTTGAATGGTTGGCACATGGTTAAGTAAAACCATATGTGTCGTCCAAGGAACTAGTGTGCATATTATTGAGGTTATTTAGTAGGTATATAGTTAGAAAAACTATGGGGCCTCCCACTATAATAATGTGACTTGGAATAATGGGGTTAGTAAAATTCCAACGTTATTTCCAAAACATGTGGGTAAAACATGTACCCCTTGTCCAGAAGACTATAATAGAGTACAAGGCTTATGAATGGTTTTCCAAATCGTTCGACACTCTCCAAAAGCCCAGTAGGGGAACATAGTTTGGCTCACAAATAAATTCTACAATGCACCCTAAACAATAAATCAATTAGAATGAGGTTTTAATTCTCAAAACATTTAATTAGTATCCCAAAACCATAGTCATAAATACTAAAAACCTTCAAATACAACATAATATTACCCTTTGCCTTTTGGAGGCTCTCACCAGAGCATTTTAGAACCTCCAACCATGTTTCCTCTTAGAACGAAGTTATTATCGATTTTATTGATCACCATAATGTTATTAGAATCTCATTTATATGGATTCATAATTTCTTATCTACTCCCCTACATTCAGAGTGATTGATCCCTGTTTAAGTAGTGGATATAAAAGATTATTTTATTGAATACAATTATTGGGATTCAAATTCAAATTTACTCTCCATCAATTCTCCATTGGTGGTTTCTGTTTGGGGTTTCTAATTGAACATGTAATTAATGGTAAGTGGTTTCATAATAAATCTATAGAAACATGAATCCTTTATTTCATATTTTATTTGAAATGAATTTTCCATTGATCTTTTTTCCATTATTTGAGAAGAGTTAGATAGTTTTAAAAAGTAATTTCATTTTGAAAAAAAAAATTAATGGATTGGAAATTATTTGGTGGATTTGAGAATGGATGGATTGAAGTGAAAAGTGATTTGATGAAATTATATGATTTTAATTCTTGAGAAATATGGAATTTAATGAATGATTATGTTATAAAGAATAAATTTTAAAATAACCCATGATTTGGTAATGAAATTGGAATTCTATTTTAACATAAAAAATAGGCACTTGAATAGTGAAGGATGAATTGAAATGAGTATAATGTTTTTCCGTTGATTTGTTGATTGAATGAACATGTGATCCGGAGTAGTTAGAGGATTATTTTTACAAGCATGTCAGTAATTTGACATGGTATTAAGGGATTGATTATGAAAAATCTAACTAAACCAATTTTTGATTGATTTTACCCATTGGGGTTGATTGATTCTCTTTAATGGGTCTGATCCTTAGGGACATGTACACACCATGAGTTGAGAATATTGAGATCCTACATCCCAAAACAAACCGTATGGAATATTATCGTTGTTCTTTGTTACCCACTAGTGGAAAAATATATTTCTACATCTGTTTTTTTACATAAAAACATGTATTTATCAAACATTTATATATGTGGTGTTCTATATATTTATTTTTATTTCAGTGTTTATAAAAATGTCATCTAACAATTAATTAAAATTGGATATATAGAGTCTTTAAACTTTTTATTTTTTATAAACCAGCATTTAAAATATATTTCTATATAAGTTTTACTATAAAAAATGTGGAAAATATCACTTATAAATTTAAACATTTATTAATCGAAATTGATATAAAAATGCATATTATTTTAATGTTTAAAAATATGATTAATACTTTAAAAATCAGTTTTCACATAAAAAAGAAATCAAAAGACAACTTGGAATTAAAATATTAAGACTTTCTTCATTAGTTTTTATGAAAACTAATGTCAAAAGTCCAATACCATGTCAGATTATTGAAAAACTGTCATTAAACATTGAAAAAAATAAGAAAAATACAATAAATTAAGAAGCTTTACTAATATCCAAAAACCTATAAATACATAAAATAAAAACAATATACTCTAGATAAGTAACCTATAAAAACATAATTAAACAAAATAAATCAGAAAATATTCTATGAATGACCAAAGACAATTTTTTTCTGGAAAATGTTCATAGAATTGATGTTAAATTTGAGTTTGGGTGAATTCCCACTTTTTATGGCTTCTAAAAGATTGTAGAAAATTCTATTGAAACTTTTCAGGTGATTCAAAATAAATCCAGGTTTCCTTCCTAATGCAATTATTTAGAAAAATATATCAATTCTAGAAAGAAAAAAGGAAATTCCCCTGAGATGATGATTGTTATAAATTCCATGGGGGAAGATTCACATTATCTTCACCCCTCTTTGAGAGTCACCCTGGACAAGCCATGGATTATTATTTTTGAATATGAAGAAAAATATATTTTTTGATTCCTACCCACACACTCTTCCACTATCATATGGTATAGATATTGATTATAGTTCAATTGATTTAGAAACATATCAAGGTATAACAAAACTGTTCTATAGTTTACCACAAAATATTAAAGAGAAATCAATGTCCACTTAAATTTCAATGGATATTTTATATTTTATTTTATGTTTTCGGCCCCCTAGGCCCTAAATTACTTTCCCATTGGGGCATATTTCTTTTAATGAAAATTTTAATGTGTCCAAAAATATAGATGTATTTCCTAAATTTATAACAGATCGAACCCTATTAAATTTATCCAAAAAATAGGACATAATTTCCTCTAGAAATTATTCTCATTTAAACATAGACCCATTATTGTTTAATCATTTTTCAGGATGGGTTCATGGAATTTGGAAGAGAGAAGAATGATTTTCCCGCTTCAAAATCTCAGCTTATCACTGAGTCTAGTGAATCTGAAAATGAAAAAAGGATTCTTCTATTAATGTTTCTCAGACCTTAGTTAAGGAATATCTGAGTTCAATTCAAGAGTAGGAAAACTAGTCAAAAGTACTTTTAGATATCTGTAGTTTAATTCAAACATCGGAGATACCACAGAAGAAATATGGGAGACCCCCTAAAATTAATAAAAAATTAAGGGGATGAGAATAAGAGGGGTATCCACTCCAAACTGGGTTTCAAATGAGGACCCCCTTTTGTAATTTCCAAGGCATGTCTAATATATCCACAATCAGGTCTCTTAAGCTCCATATTTGGCATTATATACCAGTTTAAATTGGGATTGCAAGGCCGAAAACTATTTTCTCCAACTATCGTGATAGCTTAGACAATATGGGGTTCACATTACAAGGATTTAAAAAAAGTTTCTTAGAGTTCAAAATTATTTGGGTTTTGGTTCATTATTATCTTTCTAATCCACTTATGGTAGGATTAAGTAATAAACATGCTACTTGCTTGTTTTCTATTTTGGGAAATAAGAAAGTTTGTTCTTTAATTTATGATAGTAACAGTTATAAATATCAATGAACTATTTTGGCTGAAATTGGTTCTCTCAAAAATAGTATTAATAATCCTTGGATAATTCTTGGGGACTTTAATTAGATTATCAATACAGATAAAAAATGGTTCCTATGACCAGTTTCATTTTTTCTTGAGATTTTAAGGGTTGTATTGAACAAAATGATTTGATTAAAGAGAATATTTTCAGGGAAAAGTTAACTTGGTATAGACAACACCTCAATGGTATTGTGGCTAGAAAAATTGATGTGGCTTTTGTTAATTAAATCTCTTTATATTCTTGGGATTCTATTTCCTACATGCCTTTATCTCAGTTTAATTATGATAGTCATCCTATTATGATAGATTTTTCCGAAAGTGGTATTAAATATCTATTCCCCTTTAGATTCAATAAATCATGGGTACTTAATTCTGAATTTGACGAGCATCTTTAAGAAAATTGGGGTTCAATAAGTTGCAAGTGTAATGTCTTTTCTATTATTATTAAACTAAATATCCTCAAGGTAAATCTTAAACATTGGAGTAAGGATAAGTTCAGTCATCTCGACTTAGACCATTACAACCATGAATCATGTCTTTGGTCTTTTTTAGGAGTAGTTTAACCATGAAGATTTCTCAAGTGGTGTTTTTTTATAATATGATATGACTATCAAACTTAATAATTTATTTAATATTAAATATTCTATGAAAAAATATTCTTTAAGAATTAATAGGATCAAGGATGAGGATTGAAATACCAAAGTATTGAACAATAATTAAAGATATTGTAAAATATCTAGGTCTATTGTGTTTCTAAAAAGAGGAGATCAAATTCTGGGAAATAGACAGGATCTTTTAGAGAAAATTATTTCTCATTATGAAGATCTATTTAATGGCTCATCTACTATTCCCCCCTATAGAAGGTATTTTTCCTATATTAGTATATCTGGAAGATAATTCAAAACTTGTCTCCATTCCTTTAAAACCAGAGATTAAGGCGTTGATTTTCAGTGTTAGTCCTGACAGTTCCCCATGTCCTGATGGATTTATCAGTTTATTTTTTCATAATTATTATGACATAATTGGAAATGATGTTTTCAACCATGTTCTTCATTTTTTCAAGGGGGGAAGATTCCTCAAGGTTTAATTTTTCAATTTAATTATCTAATTACATATATGGTGAATTCTAATTTGATACACTTATTAAGGTTTGTTTCTATTATCAACGACTTATTCAATGTTATTACAATGTTTCATTCTTGCAGACTAGCTCCCATCTCAAAAAAAAATTATTTCTTCTAATCAATTTTGCTACATTAAATGAAGTTCTATTTATGATTATCTATTTATGGCTTTAGAGTGTGTAAATCTCATTAAAAAGCCTGTTCGATGAGGGAACATTTCCCTTTAATTAGATATCTAAATGACTTTTGATACAATGGATTGAAGTTGTAAATTTAAAATTATTTTCATGTATTTTTTTAGGACATATTTATTAATTAGATCAAGATTATGTTATCATCTGATCATATCTTGGTACTTGTTAATGGATTCCTACAGGGATACATCTCATGTTCTAGAGAAGTTAGGCAAGGAGATCCTATTTCTGTTATTATTTTATCTATTTCCGATGATTATCATAGTATATTTTTTCTCATATGGCATTGAATGGATAGATGAATGATATTAGTGTTGGTCGTGGTTTCTTTACTCATACCCATATTCTTTATGATGAGGATATTATTCTCTTCACCAACGGGGATAAAATAAATATCATAAATATCAAAAAATATCTTGTGCATTATGAGAAATTTTTTGGGCAACAGGTTAGTTAGAATAAGTCTTTTGACTACTTTGGAAAGGAAATATCACTTTTTAGGAAATCCGAAGTAATCACTGATTTGGGGAATAGAGAATATTTTCTCCCATTTAATTATCTTGGTTTTCCTATGTTCTGTGGTCGAATAAAGGCTTATAAATTTTTGATATTATTAGTAAGATTAAGAATCTGATTTTTTCTTAGAAAGGCACATCACTTTCAATGGTTGGTCTTGCCTATTTGGTAAAAGCTGTTATTATTTCTAAATTTGTTCATTCCTTTATGGTTTATAAATTTACTTCTGATATCACCAAATCAACTAATGTTTCCATAAAAAACATTATTTGGGCAATTTGTATACCCAAAAAATGATTGGTAACTATTCCTTTGAACACTTGTTATAAATCATTTGATAGGTGGGACCCTTGGTATCAAAAATCTCCATCTTTTTAATTATTCCCTTCAAGGATCCATTATTTGGAAATTAGTAAATAAAAAATAAGAAGCTACTTAATTATTGAGGTGCATATTTCTTATTAAACTCAAAAGTGGTAATATATATTTCATGGATTCCTCTATTTGGTCTTCTTTTAAATCCACCTTTTCTGTTACTTATGTTAATTCTAGCTGTACTATTTCTCAGGATTCCTCTCTAAAGTTATTCAAATATAATTGGTCTCGTACTCCTATCATTTGTTTTCTTATCCTTGATTTTTTAAACATGGATATTGATGTTTCTATTAAGGATAAATTCTATGATATTTTTGCTATTCCTAACCATTTTAAACAGGTTTTTAATTATTAATTTTTTTTCATTGTTTTTGGATTTATTGATACGGGAACCACACCAATCTGGTATGATCACTTCTTAATACTTATACACTCATGAAAATACTAAAATGTTGTTATTAGATTGGATTGGGATGTTTAATAGGAGGATAATTCCTCATTCTCGGCTAATATTTTTGTGGAGACTAGCTAAAGGAAAAGTCCAAACCGACTCCTATTTATATGTATGTGGTATTTCTCTTTGTTCTATATGTTTTTTATTCATCAGCATGTGGAGGAATTGGATCAGATGTTTCTGGGTTGCGCTACATCAACCTCTATGTGAAAGGAACATTATGATATTTTTGATTTTCAAATACATAATTTTTCAGTTGTCCAAGACATTCTTAAAGGAATGTTCTACCTTCCTTTAACTCATATGTTGTTGATTCTTTTCCTAGTTTTTGCTGCTAAAATTGTTCACTCCTTGTGGACAGAGAGAATCAAGGGTCTTCACCATGGAGTCAGATTCAATCCTTAGGCCCACCTTGCTGGAAATTTTCTAGTTCTAAAAAATGATAAGCATCCTCGGAATGCTTATTATCACAACTTAGTGCATGATTTTATAGTACGTAGGCTTATCAATGTTAAAAGTAATTTTAGGCCTCTATTGGGTAAAAATGAAGTTTTTTAGAATCCTTATATTTTGGGTTGGATTGAAATTAATACTGATGGTTATTCCAGAGGAAATCTAGGCCTTTTGGGTTATGATTTGTTTTTGGGAATAGTTTTGGTGATGTTTTGGGATGCTCCTTTGGCACGTGTGGTATTCTCTCTTCCCTTGAGGATGAAAGTCATGGTGTGCTGATGCGGTGCTCACAGTTCGAGGTCACTTTGGTAGGGTGGAGTCATGATCGTAGTCGATACGTGGATCTAGGAAGGCACGTGACACACGATGGATCTGTTTATTTTTTGAATTTTGAATTTTGTGGAGTTTTTGAAGGCAATAATGGTAGTATGGGATCTATAATGTGTTTAATTTTGACATTTGAATGTTGTATGATGATATTTTCTTGTTGGGTTGTTTCTGGTATTTTTTTGGGTTTACACTTACCCCTTAAAAGTGTGAAGTAGAAAATACAAAAAATATGGATTGTGGGATGAAAGGCATGGTGTCATTTCTTCTATAGAACATGCATGGAAGAGGTGTTTGAATAGGATATAGTTGGAGTGTGATTCCTCCACAATTTTTCATGAAATAAGAACCTCTTATAATCATATCCATTAGAGGCTTATGTATATATGGATTAATTTTTTATAGATTCTATCATCTATTTAACTCATTATTACTCATGTTTTCAAATTGGAAAATTCTCTAGCTGATTGTATGACTAACAAAGGTGCAAATGGAGGGATCCTTTCTTGGTATGATCAAATTCAAGAGGATGTTATTCCTATTTTTCAAAGTGATAAATTTAATTTTCCTTCATTTAGACTAGTATTACTTGATGTTTTTATGTTTTATGGGGCCCTATATTTTGGAAGGTTCTCATTTTATTCAAAAAAATTGAAATCACCTAATTTATGACCATATTTCATAATTTCATTTTTAAACGTTTCTAAGACATGTTAAACACTAAAATTCACCCATTTCAAAAAATTTTGATCTTCTAAAAAAATGTTTCGATGATTTATAACCATTTCAAATCTTATTAATTTATAAACCATTATAAAATAAATGTGTATTAAATAACTGAATATCATACTTTCATAATTCACAGGGATAATTCATTACATTCAAGCAGAATATACTTATTACGATATATTACAAAATGTTTAAAATTGAATTATTGGTTTTGAATCCATATGAAACTCAAACTAAAAAATATCCACCAAATGTAATAATCTTACTAAAAATAAACTTTTTTTTAATTCAAAAAACCGAAAATGTCCTAATATGAAATTATAACACACACACTATAAATACTAATTAAAATAGTTTATAACTCAACCATTATAGTATGTCCTTTTTATGTAAAAATCCCAATCAATAAATAAAATAATTATATAAATACGAATAATTGACAATAATCCTTTTATAACAATATAAATCCATTCATCGTAATAAAATATTGATATTAATAATAACAAATAAAACCATAAATCCTTTTACTAAATTTTAAGTTAAAAATTCATAAAACTGAATAAAAAATCATTTAAATCTATAATTTAACTAATAAATCATATTTTAAATATGTAAGACTTAATATAAATTTTTTATTTTAATTAACTATCGAAATATGTATTCAAAACCTAATTTTTATTTAACACCAATATTATTTTTATAATAACATAACTTGAAAACATAAAAAATTTACATTATAAAACATTAAAAAGTTTACTGTGAAAATAGAGAAACACATTCAACATTGTTCTTCATAAATTCTTTTCAAATAATTTTATTATTCAATTCAATATATATGTTATTATAGAATAAAATATGTAGGAAAATAATAAAATTTAGACCAAAAAGTAGAACCCTATAATAGAAAATGTGTTTTATTTATCATTATAAATTAATTATAAACTCTACTAATTCAATAAAAATGGAACGAAATATTTTAAACAAAAACAATTTCATTTAATAAGATAATTTGTTGATATAAAAATCATGTTTTAACAAAAGATTCAATTTTTATACACTTTTTATTTTGAAAATGAAATATTAAACATATACATTAACACAACAACTCAACACCCATTAAGAAACATATAAACATTTATTAGTAAATAAAAAATCAAGATATTTAAATCAATACATCCATTGAAGTGGGTTTTAGAATGAATAATTAATCATCATATACATATATAATCCAAATAATTTAGCTAGAACAAAAAATGATTAGATTTTATAAAAAAATTCATAATTTTTGATAAAATCAACTCTATTTGGATACTATAATTTTCATATTTGTAGCATTTACTTATAAACTGTAATACCTGAGACCATTCTTTTATTTCAAATTGAAATTAAAAAATTTATAATTATAAACTTGAATATAATAATATATTTTTTGTCTATAAAATAAAAAATTAAACAACACTAAAACCTCATATAATCTCATGGTTTCTAAAGCCTACATTTTTGTATTCTTGAAATTTTAGTAATATTTAAATAAATAACTCAACAGAAATGTCATAATTAATTTACACATATGATGTTTGCAAAAAATAAATGAAAATTTTAAATTATAACATAAAAGGATAAATAATAAATCATCTCAATCACATCCATTTGGGAAATAAAAAACATTTGGAATTTAAAACACATGGTTGCAGCTAATAGAAAACAAAATTAAAATAATCATCCCACATAACAAAATTTTAATGAGTTGGTGTATATATGAAATCTGACTAAAATCGTAATTTCTAGAAAATTACATTTAAAAATACTTATTTTGTAAGAAACAATTTACCAAATCATCATAAATCAAATTGTCATTATATAAGAGTACAATAATTATAACAAATATGAAAAAATGAATTGAAATTAATAATAGAATTTTTGGTTTGGAATTTGTTTACTCCTACTAAAATATATCAAGATATTGATTGATTGATGTCAAAGTAACTAAATTTATGAAACTACATATTTGAACTTATCATTTCCACATCTTTGGCCCCTTTAGTTATGTTATCAAAATGAAATATCTATAAATAGTAACTCAAGTTTTTCAGATCAAAACACTTGATTTCCCCTAAAATCAAAATAGTGAAATTAGTCAAAAGAATCAACAAAAACAAAATTTATAATGAGATAATTTTTAACACTATACTCAATAAATAAATAAATCATATTCTCTAAAATATAAATGGTTTTATCATAGAAAAAAATGAAAAAAATATTATATCAATATATCATTTAAATAAAATATGGTGAATTAACATAATGAGTCAAAAAGTATATCTTTAACAACTTATTAAAAAAATTAGTAAAATACACTAATAGTACTATAATTTTAATTGTTTTTTCTACAACAGAAGACGAAATTTAGAAACAGTAGATAAAAAACAATATATGAAATTTGTAATAGTAGAAAAATAAAATCAAAGGGACCATGAAGGATATAATATATGGTTTTTGTGACATGGGATAACCGATACCATTTAATTCATGAAAATTAATCATTATATGCATATAAGGTTATTGATTCATAAATCACTATAGAAAAAAGGAAACCAAATTTATGATTTAAACCAACAAATTCATGTTGGTAGAAAAAAAGTTATAATTAATATTGTGTCACTTTATGATTATATTTAACGTGATAAAAATTTTGACATTATAAATGAATGGAATTAAAGTGAACATAACATTATCTTGGAAAAAAATTGAAAATATATTAATTTTATTTGGAGGAGATAACACTCTATGGGAGGAATTCTTACCAGGATGAAGCAAAAGAAAAAATCTAAACACTTAGATGCTATATTTAAATATCATAACAGAAAAATTGTAGGATGAAGTAACAATAAGAACCTGAAATGAACTAAACATTAAAAATACATTGAGTAATGGAAATATTAAAATTTCTTACAACACTATTGCAATTTGGGGGGTTAGTTTTGGATGGAAAATATTATATCCCGAAACTAAGTAAGTTTTTTATTTGTATAAGTCATGAACTCGTTGAAAATATATAATAATGATTAATTTTATAAGATTTTAAATATATTATTTTAATATAAAACCCAAAATAATTTCTATAAATAAAATTATCTAATTAATTCTTCATCCTAGTTGTGATTATATCTAACATGAAACATAAAACTAAATAAATATATTCCACTATTCCTTTTTGAATATGACATTGTGTTTATAAAACATTATCTCAAAAATAAATACCAACAGACACACACACACATATATATAATAAAATACATATATTATCTAATATAAAATATATTCAACAATAAATTCACATAGTTTATTTTAGCTATATTTTTTTTATTGATAATTGATCATTGTTAAACATTTTCAATGAATTGTATTTTTAAATATAAATTATAAAAAAAATTAAATAATCGTATTTTAAAAATAAGAACATATAAAATTTATAACATACGTATTTATCAATTTTCTAAAATATTTACGTACTCTATATAATCCACAAACATAAAGTCAGGAACAAACCCATAAAATATAACATAATATACCAAAAAAATGTTTTTAAAATTACTATAAATAATCATTTCATTACATTCAATTAAAAAAGACCTACCTGAAACATTTGAAACAAAAAAAACTAACATAATATACAAATGTTATAAAAGAATTATTGTATAATTACCCATTTGTTAATCATAAATTAAAATATAAATACATCATAATTTATAATTTTACAAATCATAATTTATAATTTGAAAATAATAATATTATAAAAACATAAAAAAGTATAATTTTTTTAAAAATATTTGATCATTAATTTTATTAAAGAATTCATAAAATGTAAAAAAAAATATAATATAAATGTTTAACATACATAAAAAATAGTTTTCAGACTTCAATGACGGGTATGTTATTTATATGTATAAAAATCAACGTAAATGAAAATCAATAGTAATAATGAATGTTATATGATTAAAAACCAAATATTTTGATATGAAAACTAAAATAAGCATTATAACTAAAATTATCAAATGCATTCATCATATTAGGAGGAAGGAAGGATATAAAACTTCTCAAGGGACTGGTCTGTATTCTTTAAAGCATGAAGCAGATGATGAGAAAACAATGGGTTGTAGTAAAAGCCTTAGGCATGATATTACTCATGAACCAACAAATGAAGAGGACTTCCCAAACTCCCTTAAAATAAATGTCAAGGAAAATGCAAATTGGGCTGATATTGCAGATGAGGAAGATGAAACTAAAGTACATCCTTCTTTCAAGGATATGCTAACTAAGCCCATGGAAAAAGGTCATTCTGACACATACTCAATTGACTGCCAAATGGAAAAAAAATACTATGCACAAGAAGATGCAGATGATAGATTTAGACAAGAACATCATCCAGAAAATTGTAGAAAGGGAAAGAACTTGTTGGAAGCTTCAATCTCAGGGAAGAGAAGGAACAAAAAAAGTCATTTAGGTAAAGAAAAAAAATTGACTCATGTGAACAGACTTGAGAAATCTCTCTGCCCCACCAGAACAATCAAGGATTCTGGTGGCCCCTCCATGGAGATGTTGTTGACAAAATAATGGATTATGTCAAAAAAGCAAGGATGTGAAGCCAATGGTATGCATGAACTTGATAAATTAAAATGTGGCTGTGTCTCCCTCTAGGCCAGTGAATTTATTGGAGAACAACCTGCAAGCAGAACCACTGTAGGATTAGGGTTTGCTAATCTCTAATGCTTCACAAAAGAACTCTTCTCCCTTTTCAATTACTGGTAAACAGGTTATTCAATCCCAAAGTTATGTGGGATCTAATCTGCATGTGGGGGAAATTTTCCTGACCACTATTAAGGGTCCTAATGAAATTTTGAGCAAGGCTACAAAGCCTGGTTTGAGGCAGGACTCTCTCATCCAGGTCTCAGATGACCTATATTCTCAATATTCTAGGAAGATGGATAAGATTTCCATGCCAATGGAATGTATGCCAATTCATTTTACCCCAACACCTATTGGAAAGGGGGGTAACCCTATGAAATGTTCTACTCCTAATCCGCATATGCCTACTCAAGCTTTCAAGGTGAGAACTGAACTGAAAGTAAATACAAAAAATGTGTTTTCTCTGCTTACATCTGCAGGTAGTGATGATGAGAGACATCTTAGCAATGGCATTCCTGAAGCCATTGAGATGCAAGAGGATGTTGACATTGGGCCTCCAGATGAAGGGGGTGAGACATGAATGCTAGTAACCTTTGGAAAGAGGGTCCGTCATCCTCATGGTATGGGTGGAAGCTCCTCTTGTCATAGCATGCACACTCGTTCTCACGGTGCACGAAGTCTCTTTTTTCTGCCCTTGTGTTTTTGGGGTCTTTTGGAATGGTTTCTTAATATTCCATTGTATTTTGTTTTTTTAATAATATGGGGACATTGATCCTCTACTTATATATATATATAATACCAAACAAGTATTATCTAATATAAAATCTGATTATAGACAATTTCATGTATTTGATTTCTTTTGATTCTGAATCAACAAATGATCATTGTTAAACCTTTTCTATGACATATATTTCCATATATAAAATATTAATATATGTATAAACATTAATAATTAATAGTAAAAAACTTATTGAAAAGAATAAAAATTACTTGTATATCAATTTTCTAAAATATTTATGAGATCTTCTTAATAAACTAACTTAAGGAAAAGAACTACCCTAAAAAATAAAACAAAATATACCAACAAAATGAATAATAAAATTGGTATAAATAATAATTTAATTAACATAAATAAAATATAAAAATATAAAAATTAAAATCATAACCATACTTAACAAATATTTTTCAAATAAACAAATAAGGTGTGTTAGTTATTCATTCATATATGACTTCAAATAATTGAAAATATAAAATAACAATGAATGTTATGAGAATAAAAAAGTATTTTAATATGAAAAATATAATAATCAATATAATTTGTCTTATCAAATTTAGTATTTATCCCAGTTGTGATTATATCATAAATGAATCCTAAAATGTAATAACCACAGTCCACCCTTCATTATTGGTGATAACAGTATAGTTATAAAACATTAACATGAAAATGAAAACGAACATAAATATATATATATAATAAAATATTATCTAATATAAAATATATTTACCTTTTCTTCCCTGAGTTTGAATTTATTTGGAAACATTATCAACAATTAACCATTGTTAGAAAATTTCCATGACATGCATTTCTATATATGTAAACAAATAAACCATGTTTAAAAAATACGATTAAAAATTATATAACATATAAAAAATAATAAACCACAATTTTCTTACAAGTTAAACAAATTTGAAAGAACGCCACATAATAAAGATAAAAAACAATATAATGTTAATTCATTTGGGAATAATACACCTTACATCAAATGACCTTGAAAATTTAAAATTTTCTCATTAATTACATTATAAATAAAATAAGTTCATAATTATCCATGTATTCTTACCTATTATGGAATTGAAAAAGATAACACCCAATATCTTTATTTGATCATCTCTCACATGTATATGTAATTCTAGAAGAATTCCACTCATATTATATAGCTCATGAAATGTATTCTAGATCTATATGACCATAAACACATGTAGAATCTGTTTTAATAAGAATCACGAGTATATTCCTTTCAAAATAAGTAATATAGTAATTTAAATGAAATCATAATTTTTTTAATGAATCAAAAATTGAAACGTAAATTTACTTACATAGAAAACAATAGAAACTCATGCCCACTAAGGTCATAAAAAATAACTAGATCCATGATATCTTTTTTTGAATTTTTTTAATGGATTATCACTTCCACATTTATTGGACATCATCTAAAACTAATAAATATTATCCAAGGGAGAATAAAAATGGGATGATTTTTTTTCCAACTAAAATTCTAATAAGTAACAAAAAAATTTAATTCTATAACTATTTTTTTCTTTATTACTATTTCATTCTATTTTATTATCTTTAATATTAATTAAATAATAAAAATCAATATAATATGTTTTTTATAAAATTTAAAGAAAATTTAAAAAATTACATATACCTTGTGTGTATGGTAACAAAGAAGGCTAGCTGAATAAAGTAAAAAAGTACCCATGAAATCACCATACCTAGTAACTTTCTAAATAGTCAATGATTGTAGACTAGTTAGATCAACCAAGTCATGTACTGATTTTCTAACTTGAACCAACTTCATAGGCTAGAGATTTATGGAATCCTCAAAAATATGTATAACTCGGTATTCTATATTATTTACATGGGGATCCATAGAATATAAATCATAGTATATGTTCAGGTTTTCATGAGGAGGTGGAGGATTTGAGTAGGTAGGCTTTGCAGGTTTAATGGGCTATGTAAGATGTGATGGATATTAAATCTAAACAATATTTGATTATATAATCAATTATTCAATAATAGTCTTCAAAACTGATTGAGTACGATCTTGCATGGACTCTTTTCATGTCATTCAACTTCGTCTTTATGGAATCTTTTTTGAGACTCCGGATTTCTTATATTGATAACCAAAATATTTCTTCATATTTAAACCCATATCAAGTTCTCTTATGTGGATGGGGTGTTCAAGATATCCTAAAACAATGTCTTTGACTTCAATAAAATCCCTTATGATAGAGGTTCCTTGTGTTTCTTTCCCTTGTATGACATCATTAATTAAAAAATTACAATGGAATATTAAATTTTTTAATTAAAAAATGAATAAATATTAATTTCCTAAAATTCAATCATTTACATTAGTAGATTTCTCTATAATATATAATTAATTTTTTCCCTTCTCACTCATTTAGATTATTCATTGAAATTATGGGGATATATGGGACTAAACGCGTCATCTTCTGAACCACTACTAGATTGATCTCTTAATGCATTGAAATTCTCTAAAATTGTTTTCTAATCAATTAAATGATACCATCAATGTGATAATTTATGCCCGTATATTTTCTACAACTAGATCTCTTGATGATATCTTCGAATGAACTAATATGTAATGATAATCTAACAAGTAATAATTTAATATAAAATATATTTCTCAATATAAAATAATTATAATTCCATTAATTCTACATCATGTTTGCTACAAACTAATTTATTCATTGTTTCATCCTCCAAAAACCCATACATAGGGAATGCGTTTTCATTCTCTAACCTCCCAAAATATAGTTTTTGGTTAATTTTGTTTAAAAATCATTCCATAATAAATTCTATAATTTTAGAAATATTCTCTCCATTTCATTCATATATTAAAAAAATTATATTCTTCTATAATTGAATAAATTTAATATTAGTCATTTATAATATATAATATTTGAAAAATGAGATAAAATAAATCTATTCGAATATTTCACCATTATGGACTCCCAAACATTCTCATTCTCCATCTTATCAATAAATATCCAATATGGATATAAAATGGTAACCCTAAAATCACTATTAATAGTGACATAACTTGAAAAATGTGTCACATTTTGGCTAGTTAGGTTATTATTATCATCAAAATTAATATTATATTGGGCTCAAAAAGAAAGTGATAGATTTGGTAAACAAGTAATCCCGTGTTTACCTACAATGAAAATGAATTTATCTATTGAAAATGAAGAATAATCTTCTATTGGAGGTGAATTAGTAGTATAGAAATTATTTATTAAAAATTAAATTTTTTCTTAATTACATAATTTTATTACTGATTATTTAATAACATGAAAAATGTCATATAATTTGGTAAATCTTTCTATTCATATATTTTTATCATTGAAGTAGAAAATTTTAATGAACTTTTATATACCCGCATGCTTTTATAAAAGTAAATATTTAAAAAAATGATTCAAAATTCATTTAATTAAAATAATAGGGACACACATTGTTAATTGTCATTATAAATTATTTCTTTATTTTTAACCAATGAAATATTAATTTTATTCTACTGAATATAAACATTATTTCTAAAATGATATATGCATTTATAAATTTAAATATCATATTAAAAAAAAGGTTTTTATGTTCATGAATTTAGCAAAAATATATTGATGTGCACCAGGATTTTCAATCAAAAAATATTAATCAATCACATTTTAATAAAAAAATATTACCCAAAATCATATAAATAATAAATAAATATAATTAAAAATATATAAAGCAATAAAAAATTGTTTTTACACAATTTTAATTCAAAAAATAAATTAAAATATTAACATCTAACTAAATAATTCGAACTATAATTTATTGTTTTCCTACACCCCTTAAGCATGACCCTCTCAATAAAAAGGACTATGTTGGAATTATAGTTGTTGTTATCATGTGTAAATATATTAATATAAGATAAACCTCATTTAAATCAATAACATAATTATTTCTATTGCCTTTTCTCACTAACGTACACCCATTTAATTATATTGTGTTGTTTATTGGAAGATGACATTGTTTCCCCACATTCCGACTTTCCAATAGTGGGAGGAATTCATCACTTTTTCATATATATTTTCTCCTTGATCATAATGGTATTATTAGATGGTTTCTCCTTATGTGGATCCCTCCTAATAATTCTTCTCCTAGTCTAGGTCTCCGTTAAATATTAAAATGATGTTCATAGAACTCAACCCAGTGCCATCTCTTTTTGGGGGCCAGTTAATTACACTACTTATATCGAGACATTATAAAGGATCAAGTTAGGGAAGAAACCTTCGGTTAGGATAGTAGTCACATTAGGCATCACTAGCATGTCTAAACAATGAAACACCAGTAAACCTGAATTTTACCTTTTCGTAGGGCTTCTCAAGGGACCAGAAACTAGATGCATTCTAAATAAAATGTGGGGAACCATATGCTGGAGGCATGTATCTCATGTGTTCCACATCTTCCCATGATTAACATAGGGTATAACATGAGTTTAGTATCTAGATGAGATGGATCAGATTGATCAGAACACTTGTGAGAGTTGATAAGATAGGCACTTACCTAGAAGGGATAACCTGGAAGGTTTACTGGATGGATGGATCAAAATTCCTTGTCAGGGTAGACCCTATATGATGTGTCCCAAAAAGGGATGGTTTCACACCCTTATTTAATATATAAACACCACAAAGGGTGGATTATAGGATGGTGGGTGCCAACAAAAGGGACAACAATATTTACCATTTGATGGGATTGAACCTTAGGGAGGCTTCCTATTTACCCAAAAAGGGATCAAACCCCACATCATTCAAGGGGGGATTTAGGATTACATTTGGTTAGTGTCCCATTGAATGATGTATCCCCACCATGATTAGGGTGAGGATATGGAGCAAATTACTGGATCTTATGCATGATTAGCTACCCCTATGGATGGAATTATTTGAATAGGATATTGTGTCCCATGTAAAATCAGGATGTATACGGGGGATGTTGTGAAGGGATAGAATGAATTGAGATGGAACTTGTATAAAGGTTAAAATGTTGGTCTTGTACCTAAAGGGGGATTCCGACATATCCCTATGGTAGGGAATAAAACTTCACATGGTTCTGGGATGGGGAAAGGACTCACCTGAGGAGGCAGATCGTGAGAATAGACACATGGATGAGACCCGAAGGAGGTGGATCCTCTGAGTTTAAGTAGAATCTTCCCAAAACATATAGGATCGAGTTAGAGACTAGAATGGTACATGAGTGATGGGCTTGATCCTTAGGGTGGCTTCTTATGTACCTTTATCAAAATGGGAACCGATCAAAGTCCATGTAGTTTGTGATTGGGAATAGAATTGGGGTGTACATAAAAAACAATGGTCCAATGACATGTTGGGGGTAACACATGGTTAACATCATATTACAATACGGACACTGTTGGTTTGAGGAGTATGGATTGAGTGTGGGGCTTACACATGGATAACTACCTGTCGTAAGAGGGACAGTCTTGGTGGGAGGAGTATGGATTGAGTGTGGGGCTTATACATGGCCAGATTCCAGAGATGGTCATATTACCTCTACGAGGATGATCCAAGAGATGTGTCCCAATGAAGGATGGCATCAATACATGATGTTACATCCCATGGAGGGAGCACTGAGGATTACCATTAATTGGGGGTGACCATCATGGATCCATTGTATGTACCATGTAGAAAAGAAAGGGATCAAAACCAAAATTGTTCATAAGGAAAATGGGGTTTTAGTTTAACATCTTGCGGGATGATGGTTAACCAACATGAAGTGGTCAAGAAAGAGGAATTATTGTCTTGATCCTTATGTATGCTTCTAACATACCTTGTTTTGAAGGAAGTGATAGAATTCCATGTTGTTCATGGATGATGGGGCATGGGGCTTACATATGTTTAGAGGCCCAGGGGTGATGCTATGGTTATTTATTTCTCTATCCCCATGTGATTCTTTCTCAGTGTGAGAAACAAGAGGTAGCTGCAAACGAGATGATTGTGTCACCAATGGTGCGGCCATTAGGGATGGTGGAGGTATTACCCCATGTAAGGGGCCTAGAAAGATAAATATTGGTACTTAATCTAGGAGGGAAACCCAAGGAGTGAGTCTAAAAGTATGAGTAAATTATTTCCATCGCACCTGAATCACCCTATCCAGACATTTGGGGGATTATATAAAGACCTCCTGAGGTATATAGGGTGAAAAAATTTAGATGGAGAGAGAGGGAGGGAGGGTTTTTGTACCTATCACCACTATGATCTTCTAAAAAAAAGACTCACACATGGAAATAATAGTTTAATTTCATGTGTTGAGTATGGGGGTTCTTGGTAGATTAATGTCCTACAGCTTGGAAGAAGGGGATACACTATTCACCCCTTGAATAAACATGACTTTTACCACCCCACACATGGGGAAGGAAAGGCACAAGAAATTCCTAGTCATTACAGGGTGGATGAGTGGCCGATAAAGGGGTCCACATTAGCATATACATGTGAAGAAGAAATAGTTGATATCATTTTGATGTGAAGAAGTATTATATGGATAAATGTAACAGGAGGTAGCAGTCAAAGGATGAGAAAATCACTATGAAAATTCCTAGAGGTCCACATTGGAATTGGTTCATGAACGATAGGGATTTTTCCCAAGATAATCTCGAACATGGTGCCTTTGGATGAGGATAACAGATGGAGAACCTATAAAAGGATGGGTGAAATATTGAACATCTATGTGAAAGTTGAAGGGTATGGGTGAAAAAGACACTATAGAAAGGTAATCATGTTCACAGGAAGGATATTTTGTATGCAATTGCATGAGAATAAAATTAAATATGATTGGTTCAAGCCCAAGTGGGACTACACAAAATAGGACCCATGGGATACCTATCATGAAAGGTCTATTACCTTGAATCCATGGATTTCACATGGTCATGGATGTGTATTTTTTCACACACAGGTGAAATGATTCATATTCTACTATTTTTTTGGAATGATGGGGGAGACCTTTAATTTGTAGATGAATATTTTAATGGTGGCGTGAAAGGAGTGCATTGTGGAAGTGGACTTTTGACGTCTCATTGGGCGCAACAGTGTCTTGCACATTGCTCATATTTTTTACGTGCCATCCTGGTTTCATTAGATTAACTGACATGGCCATTTTTACGGACCATGGAATGATAGAATCCATATGATGTCTCATTGGGAAAGCATGTTACTTGAGCACATATTTCTCTCAAGAGTGAATTCATTAAATCATTCATGCATCTCCCTTGGGGTCCATCGGATATTACATTGATTGAAAATATGCCATAATTTTTCTCATGTATTCCAATTGAAGGGATCAACAAATATTTTCCACCAGTAAATTCCCCCGTCGGAATCTGAGCTGAATGGGCACCAAATGTTCTTATTCTAAGGGAAATTCCAAAGAGAAAACATAATTTTTCAGGAGGTGCATGGAAAATAATTATTTCAATGTGAAAAATGATTTCATGCATGTTGAATTGATGGTCCATGCAATAAATACATTGGTGGGAGGCTCCATTCCATGAATTTCATGTGTGAAGGGTGTTTTTTATCTCATGAATGAAAGAATCCCCATTCTGAATTAAATATCATGAATTTAGATGGTTCCTTACATGAAACCTCTGAATCTTTCGTGCCACAATAAAATCTTCATCGCTCATTCCTGAAATGGATGTTCTTATGGGATTGAGGACCATCTTGTTCCCAACCCCCTGTCTTTTGTGTCAATCCTCTATTCATTCTTGTGAGTCCCTTTGTGAAGTTTGAGACACGACTAAGAAGGCTAGTGAACAAACTGATGCTGAGATGGAAGATTACTATATTCCACAAAGGGTCGAGATGATTATAAACCCTCATTTACTCTTTAAATGGAGTGTAGTATACTGTATTCATATTCTATTTGGTATGTTACCATAGGCTTAAAATTATTGGGTTCTGAGTGAGGGTCTCTTACTATAGAACATTGGCATTTTAGAAGAGATGTAAGTGCTAGGTTTCCCAACTGATACACCATAGTCATGGGTGATGCATGAGGATGACCATGTGTAGTTCAACATCACAAAAAAATGGTCATCCTTATAGAGAATATATGGATATGGCAATTCACATCTCTAATCGTAAAACTTTGATGGTTATGGGGGGAAAACATTTGTTGAAGACTCACTTGCTCATTATTAGAGCACATTCAGAAGCAGTAAAATTGATGAAATCAAGGGCTGGTAGCAATTCTATAACATTATTTTTGGAGGAAACAATACTAGTGACTATAAATGGGAAAACTAGTTATTCAAGATATGGGAGGGTTTTGAGACTGAGCTACAATACATTGGATATTTTTGGTCATGTGGACATTGCAGTTCCATTTCTACCATTAGAGAAACTCCCAACTTGAGATATTCATCTGAAGGTATCCTATGATCAATAACTTCCATACCAACCTTGTGGAGGTATGTATCAGCATTTTGGATATCCAATTTATTAGATTAATACCCTAGAAGGGTACTAATATGGAATGTTCTTTTTGATGGAGAACATTTGGGGAGACAAGACATGAACCCCAATAATGACATAAAATTTCTTGGACTTGGTTATGGAGGGTTTGTAGATCCAGAACATCATAACGGACATATCGTATCACTTATGGCTCAATATATTCTATAGGAAGGACTTGAATGTGAGGATGGTCTGGTGAGGGAAGTATTGTCTGAATGCATCTTAGAGGGCCTAGAGAGGATCACAATAGATGGTCCTAAAAATAGGTAAATACAAATCATGGTGCATCAATGTGAATGAAATCCAAGACACAAATGTTTGATATTCCTGGTTTCTTGCTACTTTACTGAGTGGGTGTCTATTTCAAGAAAGGTATATAAGGATAGGGGTCCTCATATAGACAATATTGATAGATGGGATCCTGGAATCCAACCATAGTGTCAATTTAATGGTGCATGTGTTGGTCATTTAGTACAACATTCTGGGCCATATCTCAAGAGGAAGTATTCCCTAAAGAATCTATGAATCATTCCAAATTATTCATGGGGTTTTAGAGCTCACTATGGTGGTTATAACATTAAAATCTCCATCCACCCTCAAGGAGATGGCCGAAGAATGTCTCTACTTAATATTACTGGAATTCATCCATTGATTCTTAATGATTAGGGGTCAAACATAAGATCAGTAACAATGAAAAATTCAACTACCACCAATTTTGAACCCTTACTGGCCAGAAGGTGGATGACGGGTGAGGCCCACTAGAGAATAATGCATATTTTTATAGTATATGGGGTTGTGTGTTGGTAGCCCAAATTGAGGGGATGGTCTATTGTGAACCCTCTATGCCATAAATGTTTACTTGAGTGTTTTTTTCATGAAGTGAATGCCGAAGTAGGGGTATATGGTGGTTCATTAAGAGAAGAATACCTGAATCAATTGTGAATTATGGAACATCTTCATTACTTATACCTTTGGTGAGGTAATTACCTTCCTCCATCAATCATCAACCTTCACCTATCAAAAGAGTTTACCAACCATTGAGTGGTGGCATATCTAGAGGAGATTCTATAGAAGCACATTTAAAAAATAAAGGTGGAAAGAATATATTCAGTAAGAAGACTGAAACGGGGAGGTTCTACTTGAAAAGTGAGAGGAAATACAATATATGTCCCTGGGATGGTGTGAGTTAGAACATAGGGGGAAGGAGTGTCAGAATGTGTGGTTGCGCCTCCACCTTTGAAAGAGGGGTGGTCTCATTGGTGATTTTTCGGACCAGATAAGGAACTACCTAGGAAAAAACTAAGATACCTCCTATAGATAAAAAATAATGAAATTTTCCTATTCATATGACCAGCTTGGAGGACACTGTGACCAACACTAAGTCTTGAATCCTTGTAGATAAAACTGGCATGCACTATACTTGTCCTACTAGATTTCATGTGTATTCAGGTGGTGGACATGGTGGGCGTTCATCACTGACATGAGTACCTGACTTCCATGGATGTCAATGCATGCTAGAAGAGGTGGTTTGAAGAACAACATCTCTTGGTCAAAGTAATTATCGACCAAGAGCACGACCTTGAGAAAACACCACCTCGGGATTAAGATGATGATGATGATGATGATGATGAACACATGCAATAAGAAGAGGATGAATATGAGGATCCTGAATGTATGGGGCCTTTGGGGAAAACATCCCACCATTAAATCCCATGCGAGAGTTCTAAAAATATAGGCTCTAATGTGGAACTTGGTGAACAACTCTAGGATGCTCTCAACTCTTATCTTTATCAGCCCTTTTTCTTTTCTGAATTTAGATCCATTGTCCCAACTCTATCCTATTTTAGGAACACATTGGTGGTGATGATCAGGATGTTATCCCTACATGGGGTGAAAATATATAAATGGATATGGAAGGGAATCTCCCTAAACCTTCATATGAAACTGAGTATGGAGGAGGAAAAAACACGACAGAATTGGTTAGTGGTGATCCAAAAAGAGGGGCTAAAGTGGAAAACATGGATCCTCATGTTGTTCCCATTGTCTAGAAGGAGCATGTTTCTATCATTGAAATAAAAATCATTGATAGATCTCCTATGGTGGAAGCTCCTATAGTGATATAGGCACTAGAAACAGCTACAATTAGCTTTTTAAATTTTATACCTTTTGGTCAAACATCTATTATCAAAGAACTTGGTTGACCAAGTTATGCTTCCCTATGTAGTGATTGCAAGATTGGAGGATTGAAAATCTATTGTGTTAGAAACCTCTATAGGAGATACACTAGTGATTGTGTTTTTTCATGGGAAACTGGCCATTCAAACTAGTCCAGCCCCATAACCCATGGAGCTAGATGATTAAGACATATGTAATTCCACTATTAGTGTTGAAAATAATGATTATGCAGTCAAAGTCACTGAATAATAATGAATTCCATAGGAGGACCCTTTCACTGAACGCCTAGCGGTTTTCCTTGAGTATAATCATATCGATCCTGAGGATTTGGATGGTTTATACCCAAAAATAGGTATGGAGAGTCACATTATGTGGCACAAGGCATGTAAATAAATTAAAATATTCCTCAGTCATCTAGTGGTGGAATAGATAATTCAGATGGGATCACTCTATGTGTGGCTATGATTTAGCTTCCCCAGAGGGGTGGTTGCTCATAATCTCCACATGATGATCTGTGATTATTTTGCTGAGAATATTTAGGAGAACATGAAATGATCTAATGATTCCTAGTACTAGAATAAATATGAGAACATAAAAATGTTCGATGAGGCTACGATGGATTAATGGAACATTGAAGAACGGAAAAATGAATGAGTTGTTTTCATCGCAAGATTTATGATCTCTTTGAACGATTGAATCCTCAAATGGAGAAAGCCTAAGATGAGTTAGTGAAATAAATCCAGCAAAATTATTGGGCTCCAAATTAAGTGGTAAGGAAATAAGATCAGAGCTAATGAGCTCCACTCTCCATCTACTAACAAGTAAAAGGATCATAGAGTGCAGGAAAAAATTCTAGAGGTTACATGTCGTAATGTGGCAGTAGTAAAGCAACCCATTAAAGGGGCTAATCCATCGGGGTCATGTTTTGGCCCAACTCAAGACACATAGTTTTCCCCTTGTTTTGTATACTAAACTACATGCATGGATTTTTTGGTTGCTTGTTTTTTTACTACATATTGATAATAACTATGAAACAACTATTGATCGATCTCTTTTCCCACATGGGTTATACCTGCTGTTATAAACCAGAGAAAAAAGTATAAATAAAAATTATTGTATTAGGGTGCCATCTAATTATCGAATACTAGGGTCCTACTATTGTTGATTGACCATCTAGAGTATTTTTTTGAGAGAGAGACCCTAATTGAAGGATATGGTTCCTGAAATAGCCGACTTTTCTCTACCAGTGTGCACTAGTGCACACGAGGGATAACACCAACGGAATTGAAATCAATTTGAACAATGTTCATGGAGAGTGAAAATCTTGTACCCAATATTTTGAACGCATTGAGGGTGTAATTGTGATGGATAATAACTATTGAAAAATTTTGAAACATATAATCCATGTCGTGTTAGATGGAAATGGAAATTAAAAAAAACCCTGAACAATCACTACCCAATTCAAAAAACACATGGCCAAACATGAATTGTCATCTGATGTCCTTCTGAATATTGACCAGGGATGGTAGGTGAACCTCGAGGCTGAGAATCCTATCTTTTAGAGGGTTTCCGTCAAACATTAAAGTGGATGAGTTTTGGAAATAGGTGATGAAAAAATTGAGTATATGATGATGTGGTATGTCTGAATGGATACCAAAAATCTTGAAACAATTCCACTATGAACAAGTTCATTGGGTGTGCATATCAGTATAAATCAACATCAAACATATTCCCAAAAGGGTCCTCTCTATTAAGTACCTTGTATGGATCACAATTTTAGTTCTGGAAATTATGATGATAGACCCATAGATTAACATCATACGTTGAGTAGGATTAATGAAATAGTTTAATGTCATATTGTCATGACATTGCCCATAGTTTAAGGCCATACTTCCTAGACCATGTCCAACAATTTAATGTCATGATACTTGGACTGGGAATGCCTAGATTTAGGTTATAGATTTTGGACCATGATTAGAGATGTAAGGGGTTAATATACCTGGGTCATGTCCTATAGAAAAAAAAATTTGGGCACAGCTACGTACAATATAAGTATATGAATCATGCCATGTGTAATTCTAGAAACAAAAATTTGTTGAAAGAACAACAATAGAGTTGGAAATCCTCTTTGGTGAGGAAGATGAAATATCCCATAATTTTCATGGGCATCCTGAACTTTTCTAAGGTAGGTTAGCAGTTTAAAGTCATGCACTGAGGACATAGGAATCCCAATAGTGGAATTCATGGTGATGTACATAACCCACAGTGGATGAGGACAATAGGTAGTCCACACCACAATGTTCATTCTCTAAAGGGGGAGATAGGTCCAAGAATTTTGAAATGTGGATTTTATAATTTCATTGATGGACCTGAGGAAGAGATGTCTGGATGTCACTATGTATCCTGATAATGAAGGAATCAATCCTTACATAGTTATCAAGTAATATGCAGTTTAAAATCATATAGAAATTATGAATATGGATTCTTATTTAAAGGGTCCATAATGTTGTAGTTGGGCCCAAAATTGATAATGTGTACGTCATTACATATCCTAGAAGTAGGATTCAAGACACGCGTAGTTCAGGAAAGGTTCTACCATGAAGTTATTACCCATGAATAGAGAAAAGAGGCATTTGATGTCTTACTTGCTATTTTGTTTGGTGACTTTTTGGAGTGACCATCCCTAAACAAAAGTTCTGGGGGACACTATATTTTACCAGTTCTCTATGAGATTCCCTCTAAAATTAAAACACTGTAACAATGTATAATTTTTAACTAGGCAGACAAGATGATGATTTCATAGTTTAATGTCATATAACAAGACCAAACAATGCAATTTTACATCATATTTTAAGGAAGAATGAGATCCAAGTTTAAGTTCATAGATCTTGGACCATGTGGTTTCGTAGTTCTGTATGTGGGTAATACCCAACAAATACTCCTAACCCCACTTGATCCATGAATATTGTAGGAAACAAGGAGTGTTGTTAGGATTTCTCCACCACATGCTAGTGTGAAATGGGTGGAATGAAACACTGGGTGCGGAAAAACATAGCCACACCAACATTCCTATTGGATGTTGGACATAAGAGGTAGATATATGAATGTTGTTATGACTATACCATAGATGGAATGTCTTCACATCACTATGTATCTAATAAGGATGAGAATCATGAAACATGAAGTTCTGGAAGCTGTCATGGAAGATGGAAAACCCCAAAAGGGGAAATATCCTCTTGGGTGTGAAAAAATAATATTTTTTATGCAACTTATTTTCATGAAAACATAGTCCCTAAAAATCTATGATTAAGTTCATAGTGTTTAGACAATAAGGTGCCCAATTTAATGTCATGTGCATGTGATATTGTGGTGCATTTTTTCATCATGCATAAAGGATGTTGACAATGATAAACATAAAGTGAGGTACATGTTACATTCCATGAAAACCCAATTTGAATGAGGAAAAATATGTAATCATACCACACGACTTAATTTAGGGAGAAACCTAGCCCACAAAGAGGGAGAAAAGTCACATGGTGATGTGGCTGGACCTGGGGACAAAATGTCTAGCTATCACTACGTATACCATAAGGTTCATAATCAAGACACACATAGTTCTTAGAGATGGCCTAGAATATGGTTAGTTCCAAAGGATATATTTTATCTCAAATGAATACATCATATGGAGAGGTATTTTATCATTATATAGCTCAAATAAAAGAGATATTAGTGTATGGTCTTATAACATGGAATGAAAGGGAATGATTCCTACGGTGAAAATATGTGATGTGATTCTATAAATATTACTAACTTGAATGAGAAGAAATATTTATACACCACATCAAAATACTTCTATGAGAGCACACATAGTTTAATATCATGATTCCTAGACATTTTAACCAAGCCACCTAGTTCATGGTTGTAGAGTTCACACTATTGATGTGTATTTCTTCCCTGTAAGACTAAACCTTATCAAAAGTAGAAATCCCACATGATCCATGATCATTGTTGAAAAAGGGGAAAATAATATCACTACAACACATGGAAGCACACGGTAGGGGAACAAAGGTGTTTCTCCAATGAAAAAATGAACATGTTTGTCCATCCTATTTAAGTGAAAAGGTGACCAAATGGATAACACTAAAAGTGTTGAAATTCTTCCTGGACATAATGTAGTTTATAGGGATGTGAATCATTTGACCAAAAAATTTGGTCACAGGTGTGGTTGCAAATAAATGTGGAGGAAAACCTCTGACCATATTTGAGCCACAGTATCCACATCCTGTGACCTGAAATGGGAAAAGAAAACGGAGGACCGACTATTGAAAATATTCAAAATGAGTGACTTCTATGAAAGTATTGTTCCAGATCCTCTGTAACATTGTCACAAAGCAGTATGTGGGTCCCAGGGCCAGGATTCCATTCCATTAGGGGGTCACATCACATGTGAAATTCCATATATACCCATATAAAGGAAAAAATGAAGCATGAAGATAGAACTATGACATGTCCTTCTAGAACCCAACAATCTAGATCCTAAACCATACTGAAAATAATCACATTGCTAAGGTGGGATAGAGGCTGAAGGTCTCAACAAGGGGAATAAGACTCAAGAAGATGAGAAAGATAAAGAGGTAAATGCGTTGATGAACTTGGGGCTGGACCCGAGGAGAAATACGTGGGCATTCCAACATATCCCATAAGGATGGGAATCATGCCAAATGTAGTTTGGGGAATTTTGGGCAGTTTCATGTGGTATGGATGAATATGGATGGAATTTATCCAAATTGGAATGAATATGGTGTGGAAAAGAATTGTTGGACATGAATGAAGACAAAAAAGACCCAAACCACACCATATAATCCCAAGATAGAACTCGGGAAAAAAGTTTAGGAAAAAGGAATGGAAGTACCTATGGATGAACCTAAGGTGAAATGCTCCGGAATTCCTACATATCCCATGATGATGAGAATAAATCCATACATAGTTCATGAAATATCATGTAATTTAATGACATTAGGTAATTATGTAGGTTTCCAAAAGAGTTTATTGTCATTGTGATAAGATAGTGGGTGAATAATGTTCTAAAGGGGATGTCCATGGTGTGGTAAAACAAACCTAACGTGAGTGAGGACCAAATGAGTCCACAACACACCATGAATTACCAATAATAGACTTAGGCCAATGGTCCAAAATATGAGGATTTTGGAAATGTGGCATGTATTTTATCATCTTCCAGGATGAAGATTTTATTGAACTATAAGCTCATGTATAATAGATCATGAATGATTTTTATTTTAACTTCTTGTAAGCAAAACAAAACAGTTTAATTTTATGTAGGGAAGGTGAGATCTTAGTTTCTATTTATATAACTCAAAATATAGTTTCAGACTAAGGGGATAAAAAGATTGTGAAACTGGGGGCTGTACCCAAGGTGAAATGAAAGATCCTTCCTACATATCCCATAAGGTTTGAAATCAATCCATACGTAGTTCTTGAAATGCTATTTTATTAAATTTAAAGTTGTAAGTACATTTGGAATGGAGGTATTCCTATAGTATTCACTTGGTGCATCTATGGAGAACTTGATGTGAATGAGGGACAAAGAAGTACACACCACACCATGTGATTCTAAAAATGAACCTCTAGTCGTAATACATAAAATGGGGAATCATGGGGATATATCTAAAGAAAAAATGTTTGGTCAATCCAATGTATATTATATGTAAGGGAATCAATCCATATGTTGTCTTAAAAATTCCATCTAGTATAAAGTCATTAGGTAAAGATGATAGAATAGTTTAATGTCATGAACTATGTGGTAAAAAAGGTATCACAGTTTAACTTCATGAATGATGCCTAATGTTGTGTAATTTAATGTCCTACAGGATGACAATGTTGGGCAGTTTTATGTCTTATGGAATGTATGGGTCACTCAGTTTAACATCGTGAAATGAGGACGTATATTCTCATTGAAGGTACTGCATGAGTATTTTTTCTATTTTTGGGAGGAGTAAATGCTCACCATCCATACTAACCAAACAATATTCACTTCTTGGGTAAACCTTATGGATAATGTATGGTCCATCATATTTTCGATTCATCATGGGTGACTTCCAGCCAAGTATCATCGGAATCCTTAAAACCAATACCATTCCCTATTAAAGGCTATCACAAAGATGAAATTTTTTATTTAAATATTTGATTATCTTTTTATAGAGCCTCTCCAAGTTGTGAAGTTCCTAAATCCTATTCTCATAAAGGGAATCTAGTTTATCCAGAGAGACATCAAATATTATTCTTGATTTTTTCAGTTCATATATAGTTATACGAAGGGAACGAAACTGAATATGTATTGGAAAGACTAAATATGTTCTATACACCATGGAATATGGAGTCACCTGAGTGGAATTACGAGTTATATCCTAGTAATCCCAGATACTATTAAGGAGATTGACCATAAAACTTTTCCTTTTCTGACCAACCGTCATTTTCAATGTGTTAGAAGGATAATGTTATGTGACATAATCTGCTGATTTTCTTACACATGGTAATGATATGTATGGTTTGACCATGTGCTATTCTTGGTGTACAATTTCTTCACCTCAGTTTCAAAATATTTTGTGCTATTATTGATGATGATAACGTGAGGGACTCCTAATAAAATGTTGATGGTTAATCTCAAGACATCAATGATAGAATGAGACATAAAATCCTTGAGCGAGATTGCCTCTTCCCACTTTGAAGAGAATTTTGTGGTAGTCATGATGAACTTACACTGATGATCTGTTGCATGTGGATATAGTCCAACAACATTAAGTCCCTAAACCACAAAGGTTAAAGATTTCATCAATGTATGGAGGGGTTCTGGCGGTGACTGAACAAAATTTTCATGCATCTTACATGCATGGAACCTCTTATAGAACTCAATGGAGTCATGAACATCGATGGGCCAAAAATACAGCAACCTTAAGATCTGATGGGAGAGCATTGGCATAGTCCAATGTTCTCTACAAGAACATGCATTAAAGTCTTGTATAACAGAGGAAATCTCATCTCCATGAATGCAATGGAGGAAAACACCTTTGAACCCATGTCTGTAGAGGTTATACTCTAGGCTGGTACCACATTGAGGGTATACTGGATTGTGTGCCAGTATATTTTCTAATGCTCAGCTCTATCTATTAAAATATTACCATATCAAAGTTACTCTATAAATGGATTATTCTAATAATGGGTCTCTTTTACTATAGGAGGGGGACCCAGAGGTCCTGATGTTGATTTACTAGTGCTAAGATGGCTTACCTACAAACTATCTACATCTTCCGGAGTAACACGACCAAGGAATCTTCATTTCACCACTTGGATGATCATATACTCCCATTCAGTCCCCATTATAGAAGCACCAAATCTATCTAAGGCCTTATCTAAACCATTATTTGATCTTGGAACAATAATGACCATAGTGCAAGAGGGATACTTGGACATTAGCTGGAGAGTTCACACTAAAAATGGTATGTGTTCGGCATTCCTAATGACGTAGTCACTGTTGATATTTTTGATGACCATCTCAGAGTCCCATTTCACTTGTTGTTGGGGAACATCTTTCTCAAGGGCTAGCTCAAGTCCAATGATCAGAGCCAGATACTGAAACTCATTGTTGGTGCAGCCTTCTTACTACAAGAACAAATAAGGCGAGACATCCTATATAATAGTGATGAATATGATACCCAATATAACTCTATTGAGTCTCAGATCCTTTAGTTTCCTATCATTTGGGCTATATGAGGCACCCTAAAATTGAATCTACCAACTTAGAATGAGTTAAATCACTAATAGGATAGCATAGTCTATGATGTCAAGATCGAGAGCTTAGGTTGTGGGGGCTGGATGGGCGGTGAGGAAATCTGCCAGTGTCTAACCCTGGACATATTTCTGTGGGATAAACCTGAGGTGGAACTAATAAAAGATCACTCCCCACCATTCTATAAGACCTACTAGAATGGGGTGGTTCAAAATCTACTTTAGGTGATCCACACGGGATACCAACTATATCTCATGGTGCTGCAGATATTGTTCAAACATCTTCACCACAATGACAAGGGAAATGAAAGTCTTCATGAAAGTGTAATAACTGGTCTCTAAATCAAGGAGCATGTAGTCTTGAAAATGTTGGAGTTCCCAAATATTTCTCAGAGCACGAATCTATCTGATTTCCCTAATATTATCTAGGTCAATCTCGGTGCCTATTAATCTAATGAAAACTTCTAGGAGCTTTCCAGAGGTAAACCCAAAGTCACACTTCAAGGAGTTCATCTTCAAAGGGTGGTAGTGGAGGAACTCAAACATGTTCTCATCATCTCTATGAAGGGCTGGAAATTTATAGGATCAGACTAACAAATCATATATGTATCATTCCACTAACATGATAAGGATTAGATTAAATATATGGTTCATGGAATGATGACAGGTGGCACTTACGTTCTTTACACTGAAATTCATCCCTTGGTAACATAATGTTCCTTGTGGTGCTCTGAAGGAAGTGTATTCTTCATCCATCGGGGCAATTCAGAGGTGATTATATCCAGAATACCCATCCATGAAGGAGAGAGATTGGAATCCAGTGGGGGTGTTAATTAAAAAATCTGTCATGGGAAAGGGAAAATCATCCTTCGGAAAGTGATGGTAGATCTCCTAGTTATCAATTAAGACTCTAGTCTTTTTGGGAGACTATTTGAAACCGCAATGACTTAATGAAATATCATGACAGTGGATGATGATATGAGGATACATCGGTACAATCTCAGTGTAACCTCAGGAAAATACATCTTGATGCTACTTCAAGAAATCCTCATACTACAATTTTTCATTCAGAGGAATATATATCTTGATCAGTGTTGGTCTCAGATCTTCCCCAATACTATGATTTCATGTACCAAATATTAAATGGTTATGTATATGCCATCCCCAAATTATGGAGGAGCATCTTCGAAATCCTCTCCATCATCCATGTTAATAGTATCATCATCAAGAGGAAACACTTCTGAATTGGATTATCTATATGGATTATTAGTGTCGGCCCGATAAGTAGTGGAATATTCATTAGGGAAGTCCTTCACCAATAAAACCATGGAAATGAAATTTTAATATCCTATACAGTCAGGTATTCATCCCATGTCATCACACATGATAATATCAAATTAGTAGTGATGTGTAAGTTGGGTTGGTTTAGCCCAACTTGGTGAAAGAGACAGTGATGGTGTAATGTTGTTGCCATGGGGTGAAAATACTAATACCATACAAGGGGTATGGGAAATTGGTATTACTTATTCTGGATTTTGTAGGAGTACAATGTTATCATCCACCATTCCTTATAGTTTGGAAATCATTTCCTACTCCATTCAGAGATGACAAAGCAATGTCCCAGGTTTGGGGTCGTGGCATCTAATCAGTGAATTAGAAGTATAAATGAGTCAACCAAATCAATATATGGGTTAGGGGAATTAGTTTTGTGTTCCACCTCTTTGTTCTAAATATATTTATCCTTGATCCGGTATTAGTTGGGTTTTAGATAGCAGGCTTTACAAGAGATAATGGGAGACACATCACCTTGGATAACCCTTCCATGGCCATTAATGGAATACTTGAGGCATTGGTGATATGATGTGGGGACTACATCATGCATATAAATCCAGGGTATATCCATCATTTCATTGTATTAAGTGTCCTAAAAGAAAAAAATGAACTCAGTTCTAGAAACCAAGCCACCAATCATGGTTTTCAGGCATATCATTCCAACTGGGGTCTTATCAATTTGTTCATAACCATGAATCATCAGATCATAGGGATTAAAATCTACTTTTTACAGCCCTAGATTATGGAGTGTCTGGGTTGGGATGAGATAGATCCCAAAACCTAGATCCACCAGACATTGGTGAATGTCCATTCAGTTGAACTGGAAAGTGGTATACAATGGGTGAATTTTACCCTTAATGGGGGACCCCTCATCTTCATTGGAGAATGATATGATGGATTGAAATTCTTCATTCTCAACTTCCTCAACATATATGGAATCTAGAGAAGCATCCTCTATTTCACAATGGAGGGGGCTTCTCAATGCCTCTATAAGGTCCTCATACATATATTTAGATACACAAAGTGCCAAAAGAAATGAGAGATTTGTAGGAAAACCAGTGAAGTGATTAAGAACATCATTCATATTTATCAGGCATATAATTATGTCGATAGAAGGATGATCTGTGGTAGGAGTTATAATGGTCATTTCAGGTAAAACTGAATGATTCTGGTCAGTACTAAGAATATCCCACTTCTCACTAGTAAAAACATAAAAATTAAGTATTGGATGACTGCTAGATGATTAATGTATGACCACATCAAGAAGTAGATTCTCATATCATAGTTGTGGGGGATCTACTTTGTCAAGTAGCACAAACAGTGGGGGATATGAATTTGAAAAAATTGAATGGGAAGACTGTGTATGTTTAGATTTTGGTTGAGCCTGTTATATTGTCTCGGTGTTTTTCACGTCTTGATTTGAGGCACAAGACGATGCATTCTTGTGAAACACATATCCATATATTTATTGATGCTAGTGTCTACTGGGTAAATAAGGATAACAAATAGAGAATTCCTCATCACCCAGAACCAAGTAAGTGTCCACCAGTTTGATGGTGTTCACTTAGTTTTACTTCTGATCATCATTTTATAAATCCTCTGTTTCAAGAAGGATTCTGGTAGAAATACCCACCTCTAGGGGCATGAACTCACCAAGATTATGAGACAAATTCATCACCAGAAGATGTCTTTTCATTCCCTTACACTATTGGTGGCATCCTTTTTAGATGGTTTATGTTTGGTATGTCAATGAAAATGTAGTATATGGAGGTGGTATAGTTTATTTAGAAGTCCCAAAATGATTCAAATGACCACTAATAACACCATGGTCCTAATAAAAATCATTTTAATACACATGTCCATAAAACCTATATGAACCATGTCTATAGACATGTTTCCATTCCCCATCAATGTCACAATCATTCTTTCGAGACACAGATTTCATATGTGTCGGGGCTAGACCGAATCTGACTATGTTGTTATTGAATTTTTCCAAAAGATAGTCAAGTAACACATATCACTTCTTGAGGGTGTGTCAAAGGAACCCGTGGTATGGGAAATAGTTTGGGCAATCCATGATATCAACCACATTGGTCCTTCAGTATTATGGAAACTATAGGATTCCATGACTCAAGGCACTCTAGAAATAGTTAGTGACCTGAAATTTGTTAAATAACTAGGTCCAATTTCTCTAGTCTGAGAAAAGTACACTGGGATCATGGCCCTGATGATAGGTAGGAGCCTAAGGAGGATGTGGAACCTAGTTGTCTCACCTAGGTGGCAGTGGTTCATTACATATCAACACCTTCCAATTCTGAGGTGGAAGATTATTATCCTGAGGCTGTGACTAAGGTGGCATCCCTCGTAAAGGTTGTGATGATGGTAGTACTGATAAAAATTTATTCTATCGAAGGGCCTCCACCAGGGAATCTACAGTAGTATTATCCTTAGTGATCCAACTTGTGGGAGATACTGGAGGCAAATAATGTGCCTCCATGGCATGTTGCAGTGCTTCCTATGGATTTTGAGCCTTGTCATAGTAATTCATAAATAATCTTGTGACGTTATGAATGATGAGATAAAGGGCCAATTCAATCACTACATTTCCAATGCATGTTGTTAGCAAGAACTCATGAGTCAACAACATATCAAGTTAAAATGTGAGGCCTTCCCACCGCGGGATAAATTATACTACATTCTCATCTAGCCATTTCATTCACATGAAGAGGTTGTACATACTTTTCTTGTGGTTGGTGGGATAAAACTGGTAAAGAAACTATATTTTAAGATCTCCCCAAATATATATGGACCTGATGGGTAACTAAATGTACTAGATGAATGTGGTCCCTTCCAATGTTTATACGAAGAGCTTGAGTTTAGTGGCCTCCTACTGTGCTAGTGTTCCCAAAACAGGTCCACATCAAGAAATTAAGTGGGCTAGATGTTGAAGTGGGTCTCTCGTCCCATCGAATGGGGAAGCTTGATAGATTCTAAAAACTTTGGGGTCCTAGAATATCATCCACCCATGCTTGATATGGCATACCATTAGTTGTTATCACCACCTATATGGTTTCGAGGTCCTTAAATTGAGAAATTAGAGCATCTATTGGATCATCCTAGAAATGATTTCTCTCTGGGTGATGATTACATACCACTGCTGTGTTGTATGGATATTTAACATGTTAATCTATCTAAGAGGATCATTGAGTATTTCGTGGAATGACATGAGGGGTATCTAGAGAATTTACCTACAAAGAACCAGTGTGAGTGACCTATAGTGTTGCTGTAAGTACCTGATCCAGGTCTTGAGGATGATTCTCATGTGTCTCAGATCGATTTAGCGATGTATACAGTGCACAATTTCCATAATCTCAAGCCTCTTCCTACTTTATATGGGAACAATTTTTGAGATCACTTTGGGACATTCACCCATGATAATAACCTACCCATGTTTACCTTTATAGGATTATCATAAACAGGATGTCATCCCAGAATATGTTTAGTAATGATTAAACAAACTATCCTTTTATGTTCTATGACTAGTTGACACATTGTAACCTTTTTAGGATCATCTTTCATCATTTTCAATTTTCTAGATGGGTTAGAGGGTTTGGTGGTCCCATGGTTTTCTATATACTTGTTGGGGCCAAATTGAGTGGAAATGTCTCTGAAGGTTCAAGAATATCAAGAATGTGCCTTTGCTGGTGAGTAAACATGCCCAAAGGATCTAACATAATTGGTGTTTTCCTAAGGGTTAATTCCTCTTCAATGATTCCTATCTCGTTTTCCTTCTCTAAAAGGTCTTCCATGTTTACTGAGATTCTTCCTTGAGTAATATCATCGATATTTCTTGGAGAATGGGGTTGTTGATGGATAGGACTGATGGGAAGGGTATAATACATCCCCTAGAAACATATTGAAACATGGGGGGATCCTCCCTAATAATTTTTCATTATTTTATAAAGCTCTAGATTCATAGTTTTTGGATAGTATGATGATAATCAGGCAATGATGGGTGTCGAGTGATAGGATGTGGAATAAATTCGACCATTGGGAATTGATTTCCCTTGTCATTGAACTATTACCAGCTCCTATGGGAAGCCAACAGTCATCCTTTGAGGTAGATATGTGGGGCCTAGAGAGTTTTCAGGATGTATATTAAATTGTCATGGGTAAGTGACTTTGGAATGTAGAAGTCTGAAGTCAGAATCAGCTTGAACATTTCTGTGTGGTGATACACTACGATAATGTCCCACAAGGTTCTCTTCTCTGAAGTAGGATCCAAATTCTAATTTCCCCATTACTTAACTAGGTGTGGTTGGGAAATTAGAAACAGTATTGATAAAGACTGCTATGGGAGTGGGTAGTTAATGGAGAGTACAATTGATGAGCTTACAGACCCCTCCATACTAGGTTTTCTCCCAAAGACTATATTGATTGCATCACCATATACCTATAGGATAGAGTATTGACCACCTATTTATGTACTATGATGACAATTTCTAGAAACGAATCTAGCTTGTTCCCATCATCTATTAGTCCCGAGAACAAATCTTCATTATATATTTTTTGGGATTATATAAAGTCTACCCATGGTGAACATGGGGATAAATCCCCTAGGGAAATAATGATTGGGAGGGAATCAGTGCCTATATTATCTTTGAACCACTCAATCTATCCATAAACAATAAAATCATGGTTTAATATCATCTGATGGGGACATGGGTACATGGAATTTTAACGTCCCACAACTCGGGCGATGGGGACTCACTCCTCATCCATTGGACTCACATGACTTGTACTAGCCTGCAATTGGGGAAAGGAAGGCACACAAAATTTATGGTGCTAATGTGGTAGAGGAGTGGCTGATAGAGGGGTCTATATTAAAATATCTACAAAAAGAATAAATAGTTATTAGTGTACCAATTCAAAGAAGCATTAGGTAGGGAAATGTTACATGAAACATCATTGTATGGACTAGGAGATCACTATGTGAAATAATAGAGGGCCACATAGTATATGTGCTCGCAAGATAAGGATGTTTCATGAATGAGGATCTTGAACAAGGTGCCTTATGATGAGAAAAATATAAGGAGAACCTACTAATAGATGCACACAAGATTGAAGACCTATGTGAAAGATGAAGGGTATAGTAAAAATAGGTAGATCATAATGTTAACCTTGCACTCAAGAAGGATACCTTTTTCACAACTTACTTATCATAAATGGAAATGGGTGAGGGTCATACCCAAGTGTGCCCACATGCAGGATGTCCCTTAGGAGACCTGACACCCAAGATCTAGTAACTTGAATTCAAGGATTTTTTGCAGTCACAGAATGGTCATTTTGCTTGCATGGGAGTGGCGTTTCATCTTCTGAAGTGTTTTTTGAAATGTGGGGGAACCCTTATATTTATAGAAATAAATTTTGGTGGTAGTGTGCAGGAATATATATGTGTAAGTGATCCTTTTGTGTCTCATTGGGAACACCATTATCATTCATGTTTCTCTTATTTTTTGCACTCTATCCTAATTTATTTAAGGCAACCAACATGGCCATTTTTTCGAACCTGAGTGAGAGTGAATCAATTTGAAATCACATTGGGTGTGCAAGTTCCTTCCATGTGGATTTTATTCTTGCACGCAAGCTTTGAATCTTGCATGAATCTTTTTTGGGGTACTTGGGACAGCTCATTGAGTCAAAATATGCCTTTAGTTTTCTCAACTATGGTAATTGGTGGGCTCAACCAAAATTTGGTGCGAACAATCATCATTATCCTCATCACCGATATGAATTAGTGTCCCTAAAAAATGATGGTCCACTAAACATTAGATGGATTAATGACAAAAAAATATTTTATTTTCATGTGTATACATGATTAATGGTTCCCCTTTACAACTAATTCATTTCAAATCAACAAATTTTAATCCATAATCATCTTATTTCACACCCTTATTACAATAAACTCAATTAAACTTATACATTATTGCTAAAAATTTGGTATAATATGTTTCACATATATCTCCAATTACTCAGAAATATTTTATTGATGAAAAATTTGGTTTTCTATCTTTATCAATCTAAAAACATAGGTCTTCAACAATGATTGTTTCCCCACTATTTTAAATGGTACTATTGTCATTATAATTGTTTTGTATAAAATGTGTACCCATTTATTTAAAAACAAGACAATGCGATCTCATTTAGAGATGGCACCCCTTACAACCATTTCAATTTCTCTGATGAATTTATATCTTCCACTTATTTCTCTTTAAACCAGGAAAAAATGTCTTCTAATTCTCAATCATCATTCAATTTTCATTTCTTTTTTGACGTAATACCATTAATTATTAATATATGATGATATATTGGGTTGAACCTCATCTATGTTGTCCAAAATGAATAAATGTGCCAACATCACTACATCACAAAGAATGAAATTTACCTTTAATCCATAAATCCATATACATTTACTATCAAATATCACATTCCACGGTATAGGGTGACCGATACATTCCACTTTAAAAAAATAATCATTACAAAACTTAATAACCTCTTATGATATATATTTTTTTAAAATATATTTCCTTAGTAAATATGTATTTTTATCATTTCCCATCATGTTATATATATATATATGAAAAGGATTAATCATGAATAAATATGGAAGAACATATATTCCTAATTCTGAAACTAGATAAATCAAATTATTAACAATTATATCAAATAATGTTTGGGGGAAATACAATTCTAGTTGAAAATTATAATAGAATCATCATTTTGCTAAAAATCTAACAAAGTTTGTTCAAAGAATATTCTACAAAATTGATTTAAAAAAATTACATAAAAAACGATATTCTTTATGAAATATGTTTGAAAATATACCATGAAGTGTGAAAAATTGATGTTTTTATTAATACATGATAGTTAAGAGATTTAATACCAACTAATTTAAAAACCATCAATGACACCAAATTCCTCATATTTGAATAATACCCATTTATTTGTTTAATACCATCCTGAAACTAACAAAATTTAAACTTATCTATATTTCTTATTGTGTGACAATCCTAAGGTACAGTTATTCTATATCCTTTCCTAGTGGGAGCTACCTCCCAATGTATTCCAATAGATATCATGTATAATAATCTTACATTAAATCCATATTTTCCTCTCCTTTTGGTTATAAAAAATTATAATAAAACTATGAAATTTTATTTATTAACATTAATAACATCACTGTTATATTTTATCTATGAAAATCATTAAAAATTTAGTTCAAAAAAACATAGAATATTTCTTATTTATAGTTTTGTTAAAGAATACAAATTTCGTTATTTCGAAATGAAATATCAATTTTTTCCACTCTATCATAATAATATTCAATTAAAAATGGTTTTGTGGGGCGATTATATTCTAGAAAACAATATTTTTTTCATACTACAATTACAATAACCAATTCAAATAGAATTTAATGTCTTAGGTACAGTATCTTCATTCCATTATGAAATTGATGACATATTGTATGTTCATAAAATGTTAGACATTTTTATATACCTTAACAATGTCTCCAAATTAGTTTTCATATGTAGGAATGTCATTTATTGGGATCCTTATCATATCTTGAAAAAGAAAAAACAATATTTCTTGTATTCATCTATAAATATAACACATGTATCCCACATATGTTTGAAATCATCAATAAATGGTGGAAGATTCACGTCTATATTTTTTCCTGGATATTCTTTTCTATAAAATATAATGATAATCAAAACATATATTTTATTCATTCATATTTGTGGGAAAAAGTTGTAAACTATTAAAAAAACCATGAAATGAAATATATTGAATACTAAGGATTTGATATGGATTAATTTCATGAGTGAACAGCCCCATTTGGAGAACTATACCTTCACTTCAAAACTCAATAATTATTTTATCAAATATATTTCTCTATGGTGAATGAGAAGGTTTACCTAAGTAACCATTAGATATCTTCTCATATTTATGCCACCTTACCCTTTTAAATCAATTTAATTTTAAAATAGAAACATAAACCAAGAAAATAATAGAAGGTACATGATTCATTTAGAAAAAGTTTTATATTGGTACGTAAGAATTAATAGAAGTTGAATTATTGGAATTAATAGAAGGAATTACTGGAAGGTACCAAAATACATTAGTTTCTAGATTTATTCAAGATACTTAGAATAAACTTGAGATAAATATTTCATCTACATTTTAGTTTAATGTCCTAAAATTAGTATATATTGATAAAAAATTATATTACATTCTATAAAACAAAAAATCATTTGGAATATCATGTATATTTTATTCCTCATTCCCAATAGGCATAATATTTAATTTTCCTCATTATTGGAATCTAGAGGATTGTTAACTTCTATAACTATTCCTTGTTAATGTTCAATAAACTCAGATAAACTTTTAACACTTTCCTCCTTTAATGATTTCAAGTTAACTAATCTCATCACATCTGATCACACAATATATTTATTAAATCCTAAGGATAAGGGTTTCTCATAATCTCCATTAAATCATCCAAATAGTTTTTTATGGTTTCAGCACCTACATCATGAAATAATTTCTCAACATGATCGTATGTCACATTCTTATTACATTCATCAACATTAGTTTGTGATTATTCCATTATCCAACCATTCCAAAACCAACGATTCTAATTAAGGTTAAAATCATAGAAAATGAGATGATCCTTGATTTATCTGGAATTAAATATTCTAATATTCATGAACATTATGCATGGATTTAATATAAAATCATTATAATGAAATTTATTTTTGAAAATTAAATGAAACCATCATCCCATTTTACATATTCATCATTGTTAATTCGTAAATTTATCTATTGAAAATCCATTGAATATGTATGATCGCGATATAAAATGGGAATATATTATAACATACTAGTTTATATATATATATATATATTAGATAATATAAACATTAAACATAAAAACATTTAATAAAAACAATGAATTATTAATATCCAGTTGATGATTGGACAAGATTATACATAATTTTCAAAATATATTATACAATATTTATATTAATAATTAAAAACAATTATAAATAGTTTATCTTCAAAAAATAAGCATAATTTATGTTACAAAATTAAAAATTAAATACCAAAGCATAGACAAAATATATAAAACATAAAATCAAATAATAACTAACCAAATTTAATCATAAAAATAATTTATCATAAAAAATAATTAAATAAAATTTTTCTTATAAACAGTTATCATAATAAATAATATAAAAAAATATTAATTAAATAAATTTGTAAATTTATCTTATGATATCAAAATAAATTCTAAAAACATATTATAAAAAATGTTATAGAATCAAATATACAAAAATAACATATAAAACATTATTATAACTCAAAATTACAGGAATAATTATATAAATAATTATACAATCATTTATACAAAAATAACGTAAAAATTTTCTATAAATAGTTATGAAAAATATTTTAAATTAAATTATTTTAACAACTAATTATCAATCAAATTTATTATACATAAAACAATATGAAAACATAAAATCAATTTTCATTACAAAAAATTATAAATTTTCTTTTTTCAAATAAAAAAATTAAAATTTTGGAGAATGGTAACTAAAAATACTTTCTTAATTTTAATAAACTCAATTAATCTTGTGGATACAATATCGATGTTTCATGATTGAACATAAAAAAGTCAAATAAATATGTAAAAAAACCTCAAATCATGCTTTTCACATGCCCGTTACAGTTTAGGGATTATGAAATAAAAATTGATGATGGAAGATTCTAGATAAATAACAATATAAGTTGATGAAAAATGACTAAAATATGGAAAAAAAAGTATTTTGATGGTCATTAAAGCAAATGGTTTTCATCATTGGTGTAGAGTTAGTCAAGAGAGAAGGTATTGAGTAACATAAAAATAAGAATTTAGGTAATCAATATGTTTTTTATGGACCTTTAACATCAAATTTCATTAACACTGATGTTAAATAGTTTTTAAAATGGGTTCTAACATTTATTTTCAAAATAATGACATTAATGTGTAAGGAATTAACATTAGTTTTAATTTAAACTGACATTAAAAAAATTAACATTTGACATCATTTTTTATAAAAAATAACATAAACACTAATAATAAATAATTTTTAAAATCATTTTTCAAAAATAACTCATATTGAATGTTTCCCCATTAAATTTTAATGTTTTCCAAAAAAACAATGATATCAAAATATCAATAATAATACAATACTTATACTAGTGATTATATTTTTATTACATGCTAGTAATTATAGATGTATTTTCTTCATTCCCTTATATATTATTAAAACATTATTTTAATAATATTTATTTATACTTTTTGTCATTGTTTAATAAAAGTGTGTTTTGAATGAATTTGTAGAACTAATTTACCAATGATTTTCATTATATAAATTGAATCATAAATATTTTATTTGTTATCTGACAAGTTATTGAACATTTTATTGAATCTTATAGGTCTATTTTAAATCGCAACCTACCTCAACCTTCATGAATTACAATAATATGTTATGGTAGATATAATAAATGGGAATGTTTCACTCGATGGTGGTCAATGTTCTTGGTTAATGGGAACATGGGTGTTAGGGTTGACCAAATGAGCTATAATCGACTAATTAACTAAATATTATGAATTTTTTTATGGGTATTGTGTTTTCGTAGGGATGATTTACTACTATTAGATCATTATATACATGCTTCTTGTACTCTTTTCACCTCAAGGAGTGTTTTTCACACTAAATGTTCATTGTTTTACCTTCTTTTATTGTATTTCATATGTTTTTTTCATTAGGTGAAATCATTCCCATTAACAATCTGTTGGTTCCCTATCACTAGTATCCATCACATGGGGATATTTACAACCCTTCAGTCCATGTTTATGCAAGATCATGTATGGTTGTATAATTTTTTTTAGGTTTTTTGGTGAAAAAATTCAATCAAATGTTGTTGAGAAGTTATCACAGATATTTTTATGCAGTCTAGGATGTGCCAATAGATAGGAGGTAGGTTTTTTACAGATTAAATTGTAGTCTATGATTGAATTCTTGGACAACACTCATTATAGCAATCCATAAGTCACCATGGGGGTTTAGGAAATGAATATTTGATGAATAATTGACCCGTTTTAAGACATTTTTTATTCATGATCTAAATATTTTTAATTGATAGTGAATTAAATTCTTTCTAATATTGATGATAAACCAGTGTCTCTTATTTTATTTGATGATCTACGTATCCTTACTGATTTTTCTATTTTATTTGATGTTTTTATTGGTCGGTGTAGATATGCCATAATGGTTGAATTGAGTTTCTATAAATATTTCTATTAAAAAGATTTATTTAAAATATTCCTCCAATTTGAAACTAAATAGGATATTTAATCAATGTAGTGAATTTATAGAAGTCTAATTGTTCAACTAATTTATCATAATATTGATTATTTCTATATTGTAACAATATGAGATACTGAAACAACATTTTATATTAATATAATAAGATAGAATATTAATAAATTCTTGGGAAGACTGACAATCAAAGTGAAATTTAGTTTTTTGAAATATAGTTAAAAAAAAAGAAAAATAAATTTGAAATCACAAAAGATATAAAACAAGAGGTTCAGTCATATGATGAGACATAGTCTACATCACATGGTGATCACCTACCACCATGAAATCTATATAGATAATGGTTTTGATCCAGACCATAGATTGGGGTTAACACAATACTTTAAAACTGCTCAGGACACTTAACCTCTACCACAGTTCTATGTGGTAACAAAAAATAAAACTAGGTCACACAACACCTCTACCACAGCTCTATGAGGTATAAAAAAGTGTAAAAATATGTTTCATTGAGGATATATAGTATCCCCATGTTCAGTGTAGAAGACAGTGTGTGTATTTCATATAGATGATCACACAACTCAAAAAATGTAATAAAAAGTTCCCAATAGAGCAATAAATATTAGATAGTGATTAGAAGGTTTGGTGTGTTATGTTGTTCAGTTCTGGACACTTTGATGTATCAGATTTAAAGTAGGAGTCCTATTCTAGAATCAAACACTAAAATTAGAGTATCATAGAGCATTATGTTTTGTGTTCTTGGAATATGAGAAGATATTCTCCATCGGTTTAGGTGAATATGACAGATATGTTGGATCTTTGGTGGACAATATTTCTCTGGTTCATAGTTTTCAATAATAAAGAGTATATCATTTCTCTTTATTTCTATATTATTTTCATGTGGTTCTTCTTCTATGTCAAGGTATATTTTTTCCTCATTCATGTGATAGCCTTTTTGTGTACATCTTTCATCTAGAACCCTTTTCTTTTATATACTTACATATCCACAATATGAATGTTTAAGGTTGGTACTGTGACTCAAATTTCTAAAATCATCATTTAAGATGTCTTCAAAAATTATATAATTAATCTATCACATTAAAACACTAAAAATAGGGCCGTTTGAAGTAAAATTAAATAAATGAAATTTAAACAATCTATCTACGAGTCCTCTGTCAGTATATCCTTATATCATTCACTCATTCAATGGGTGTTCCAATCTCTCAGTTTTTTCATTTGTTGGTGACTCATTGCATTGGTTACTCATTTTAGCTATCAGTGAGTCAATTGATCAGTCAATATATGAATTGAACCTTTTTTGATTCCTTACATCGGTAGCACCATGCATCAGTAATTCTTTACATAAGTAATTCCTTGAATGAGACAACAATTGAGTAGCCAGTGACTCATTTATCGATGAATCATTTTTCATTATTAGTGACCCAGTTGAATTGTTGGTGTCTCATATCATTTTTCAGTTTCAGTCTATCATATATAAAAACTATTTCTTCTTATACTATCATACAACATAAATATTATCATAATGTGTTAAACTAATTTGTGATCACAAATAAACATAATTAAATATAATTATGCCTAAATATACATGAGTTAAAAGATTAGGTATGATTAATAATAATTGACATGATTAGGTGTTATTAAAACCATTAATAATAGAGATGGTGGACAGTAGTCTCTAATGGGACAAAAATATCCTCCAATTTTGATGGTCACAAATCATGGCATTATAAAGTAAAATCATTGGATGTGTAATATAATATTTCTAATTATCATCTATTTTATTGATGAATTTACTCAATATATGGATAAGGATCAGAGGTACAATAAATAGTAATGGTATAAAAAAGGAAACAAAAATAATAGTATTAAAGACTAATTCCTTTTCATCCCATGTGTAATTAGTTGTGAGGAAAATAAAATACATAAGTGTGAGAATAAACCTTAATAAAATTGGAATAATTCCTAACTATTATCCCCATTTTGGTATTAACAAAATGTGAAATAATATCGAAGACTATTCTCTCCCTTTTGATTAAAATCAAGAAGGAGACAAATAATAATGGAATAACATGTTTTTGAAAACAATTAGATATAACACAAATAGGTGAAAGACAAGAACAATGAATTCTATTAATTAATGAAGTACAATGTATTAGGAATTTCTATAGAATTAAAAAAAACCAATTATCTCTATCAGAGAGTCATCCAATCTACATCTCATGATTAATTGATTCCTTAACATTCTTTGAGGGAGAAAAAAAATTCTAGAAGGTGGTGTCTGAGAAACAGGAGAATATGAAGAAATATTTAGAGGAGGTAAGATCACACCTTCTAGAACCTTAGGTTCAAGTCTAGGTTTGTGTTTTGAAAACACAAAAGGTTGAATCTAATCTTGGATCACTGTGAAAATCCAAAAGAAAGCACGAGAAACTGTCATCTGAGGTGGAGAAATTGATACAGTAGTTATAATAGTTGTAGCAATATGAACCAAAATTACAAAACTTTGCACAAGATTATATGGATTCTACAGCTTCAGAAAATCCTCAATGATTTCACCACCATACTTCCTATCTTTCTCAATGTCATCTTTATTATACTTGAATTTTTTCAAAAGTGGGGTGATGTCCTTCAAATTATCTACATGGCCTTTAAATACTCTGGTCATTGGAGGAATAGTAAGGTTCTCTTTCAATTATTTTAAATGGATGGTCAACTGATTCATATTAATAATCTTCCTCGAATAATAATCTACCTTTTCAATAATCTGTGCATTTGGAACATCAAAATGGTTAGAATAGATCATGACCATATCACAAAATGGTAATTATTATTTTCAAGTTTTACAAGATAATACAAAGTAGAATCACTAAATAAAGCTTGAATTTATAAAATAACAACATTTCTAACTACCTCAATGTTCAAGGCCTCAAATTTCTGACTAGAGTTAGAAGGATCTGAGGTATGAGTCTTATAATATTTATTAATAGGATCCAAATAGACATTATACTCATAGGTCAAGGTATTTATTATAGATAGAATCCCATTAATATCTTTTCTCATCTTTTTGGTGTTGGAAATATTGTTTCAGAAATTGTTATTATGTTCGGTTTTATCTTTGCTATATCCTTTTTTTGAAACTTTATCTTTAGTTGTCGCATACACAACAACTAATTGAACATGAATAGGAGAATCTTTCATAGAATACTTAAATGAATATATTAATGATTTGGGGGAGTGTAATTCATTAATCAATTTAGAGTTTTTCATTATTTCTTGTTCAATCTCATGAAACATCTGAGACTGAACTGATACACTCACAATAGAACAAATTTCATCCTGAATCCTTTAAAATTAAACTTTAGTGACTAAGTCACTAGGAATGTTCTCATCCACATATTATTTTTTAATAGGTACAAAAACCTCATAATCCGAGTCTTCATAGTCAAAATTAACTACTACATACCCATGATTCTTTTACCATTCAAATAATATCATCATCTAGAGGGATGAGAGTGTCAAGTCTCACTCTTCCATCTTAAGGCTCCCACTCATCTTGATCTCTATTTTCATGAAGATCCCCCTCAATACATGATCTCATTATTGGTTTCTCTTCAACATGAGTTCTCTTTCTTATGTATACTAACTGAGGTTTTGGGTCATCCAGAGCAACCAATTAATCATGAACATTATCATTATCTCTTTATTCAGAAACAAATATATAAGATTCTACAATAATATTCATAACCAAAGAATCAACCATATCTATATCTTCACCTTAATCATCCTCATAATGGTCACCATCACTCTCACTACCGTAACCACAAACATTTTCATCATCATGACCAGATGCATGCTCTTCACTTCTATTTCTATATACAATTTCGTCACCTTCTTCCTCTTTAATACCACTTCCACTACCACTATCATCTTATCCACATCCTTGTTCAACTAATTCCGATCCACTAGATCAAAATAAATTCTCCATAATACCAGAAACTATTATCTCATCATCTCCATTACATCCTATAGTTCGTTCATCAGAGTGAAAAGAAAGCGGTGGACATGGAGTTCCAAAAGAAAAAAAAGTATGAGATTCAATGGTATCAGAATCACTCATATAATCTCTAAGTGATCACCGATCTATGACTAGTGTGGTAGGATCTTCTTCCTCATATGAAGAACAAACAAATTCCTTCTCTAGTCCTAGACTAAGATCAGCAATATTTCATTATCTAGTTGGGTGGTCCACTGTATTGAAATTATCATAAATATTATCTTCATCCCTAGGCCATGATTTATTCCATGGGTTCGAATTGATCTTTATCCTTTTACATATCTCTTATCATAGCCAGATACCATTGTACTCATAAAAAACATCATCAACTTAACTAACACTATATTTATCTTTCAACATGGTTGAGATTATCGTCAGATAAAATAGGGATTTGGTTTTTCAATAAGTATTGATCATTTAATTTAAGTTCACAAAAAAAACCTAGATCAGTTTTACCTAATCCCTTTTCTCAGAAAATAAATCAAGTAGAAATCATGTTGATTTATATATGGATATTTCTATTTCATGGGATAGATCTGATGTTGTACGAACTTGAAGAGGACTCTACACTCCCACTATAACTCTATAGAAATAGATATCATATTCTCATAATTTTCCATAAGCTCATTAAGAGATATCTCAAAGATGAAAATTCCACTCTCATATGGATAGGTACCATGATATTCATCAAACTCTCCCTCATGTGGTACTTTATGGCATTCATCCCACTGCCTTGATAAAAAAGAAATTATCTTGCCTTTAACAATTGAGATATTCCAATAAAAAACACTTCATTCAGGAAAAACCTCACATTCATATAAAATTCATGTACTGGATTCAGATAAATAGTTCTTTCGATATCTAAAGACCACTCAATCCATCCCTGATGCTATATCACCATGAACAGTAGAGACTGGCTTTCCAACAACCATTTTACAAGGACCTTCTTCACTAGAGTCACTACACAGTTCACTAGAGAAGGATTCAGATGTCTGTAATATTTACTTGATTCCACTTTTTGTTTCATAACTACACAAGGCAATCCACCATCAATAGATTGTTTCACAAATGCCATTCTAATAGTTCAGTTTGATGGTCGGGTGGTGAACAATTGAGAGGTCGGGAGAGAAATCTTGGAGTAAGTGTAAGGGTAATGGAGTATAGTGAATCAAATCTAATTTATATCATTTAAATATTTTTAAATAACAAAATATTGAAATATTTAATAGGGATAAATAAACAAAATGAAACAATGTTGATTTGGTAAAAACATAAGACAAATAAAAATAGTGTGTCATCGGTGTTGACACAAAATATTTTTCATAACACTAACGGTGTTGTTGTAACGAGGAATTATTGTTGGCATGACATATTTTACATAACACTACCTATGCCATCTTGACAAGTATTTGGTGTTGGCCTAAAAACTGTGTTGGTGTCATCATGACATATCCACAATCTCGACATGAAATTTGCAACTTCATACTATTAGTGTTCGTATGAAAAATTCACATAAATTTATCAAAGTAATAACAATATAAAGTACTATAGATTTATCATTAATAACTCGTGTCTGATATAGTTGATTCATTCATAGTTTAATGGCTTAGTAAAAATGTGAGAAAGATTATGTTCAGTTCCACTGATCTCTAACATTATATCTCCCTTTTTATAATGGTCTATCAAAATGTGACCTCTTATATTAATGTGTTTTTTACTATAATGTTAAACAATATTATTATAAATATTAATAGAACTTATATTATCACAATTTATAGAGAATATATGAATTGATATCTAAAATCTAGTAATGTGTGTTTCATCCAAAAAATGTCAGCATAAAAAATACTAGAAGCTATGTAATCATCTCTGATAGTATATAATATGACATACATTTTTTCTTACAACACTATGAAACTATTGAATTTCTTAAAAAGATACATGTTTCGGAGGTTCTTTTCTATCAAACATACTTCCACCAATGTCAGCATCTGAATAACTCACCAAATCAAAAGGTATTACTTTAATATAGAAAAGTATTAAATTGGTTGTATGCTTTAGTTATTTAAAAATCATTTTGATATCCTTTATATGAGATTAGTTTGGGTTTTCTTGAAAACTGTCACACATGCACACACTAAAAATAATATTCTTTCTACTATTAATAAGGAAGTGTACAGTCCTAATCATTCTTTTATAAGTGGTTTGATCAACAGATTTACCATCTTCATCAAGTTTCATCTTACCAGTTCTATTCATTGGATTTTCACTACTTTTAGTGCTTTCAAAGCCAAATCTTTTTAATAGAACATTTGTATATTTACTTTGATTCCAAAAATACCATCTTTATTTGGAAATATTTTAAATCAAATAATGAATTTTGGATCCCCATAAAACTCATTTAAAATTTACTTTGCTTCATCTTTGGAGAATCAAAACATAATGAATTTTCAAAATAGGCAAAAATAATATCATCTATATAGATTTTTAGTACTAAATCATCTTTGAGAATTTGATTTATAAAAAGGGAAGAATAAGAATAAAAATTTATAAATCATATAAAAATGAGAAAAGTGCATAAACTATCATACCAAGCTCTTAGAGCTTTTTTTAAACTGTATAAATCTTTAGTTAAATGAAAAACATGATTTGAAAAGTGTGGATTTGTAAAGATAGTGGTTGATCAAAAAACATCCTAAATTATATATCTATTTAAGAATTTACTCTTGATACCCATTTGAATAATTTTGAAATACAGATCTGCTACATTGTAAAGCATGATTCTAATAGAATCGTGTGTAGAAACAGGTGAAAAAGATTCTTCATAGTTAATTCCCTATTCATGAATATTACTTTTAGCAACCAATATAGATTTTTTTCTAACTATGTTACCATGATCATCTACTTTATTCATAAAAACACATTTAGTGTCTATAGTCAAGGTGTCATTGGTCCTATCTACATGTTTTCATACATTGTTTCTTTCAAACTCCATTAATTATTCTTGCATATCCATCACCCAAAATTGACCATTGATAGAATCATTCACGATTTTTTGTTCATGCTGTGAAAAGAATGCTTGATGTTCAACCTAAATTCTTAGATAATATCTTGTCTAAGTTCTGTTGTGTAAATATCTATTTATAGAATCTAATGGATGGTTCTGGAGAGTTATAAAAGGTCTAGAAAAAAGTTCTAGAGATTTCATATTCTTTAATAGGTTTGGGTTTATCATGAATGAAATCTGAAAAACTTCCAGAACTATATGTTTTAATAGATTCATTAACAGAATGGTCAGAAAATTTAGTAATGATGTATATATATGACATATCATCCTCCTGATTTCCTAAAAAGTACATTGACTCACGTGGATTTGTATCATCAAACATGACATGTAGAGATTCATCCTCACATTTGGTTCTATTATTGAAGACTCTATAAAATTTACTAGAAATTGAATATATTAGGAAAATTCTTTCATCACTCATGGAAGAAAATTTGACTACATTATCCTTAGTTTTATGAATATATACATTGAAATGAAAAAATATGATGTATAAGACCTATGGTTTTCTATTGATCCACAACTCATAAGGATTTCACTTAAGGGTAGGTCTAATCAAGATTCTATTTATTATGTGTCATGTTGTAGGGAAATGTTTTTCCCATATTTATATAGGTAGGTCATACTCACTGGGCATGGTTCTAGAAAATTCTGGTATGGTTCTATTTCTTCTTTCAACAACTCCATTTTTTTTGGTGTCCTATGATAAAAGATGTTATGAATATTTCCATTTTGTGAGAAAAAGGATTCAAACCCCTGATTTTAAAACTCACGTCGATTGTCACTTCTTAGGGTTTTAATTCTACGACCACTTAGATTCACTACTGTCTTAGAAAACATGGAGAAATGGGAGAAATAATCACTTTTTTGAGCTAATAAAAAGGTTCATGTATATATAATTTAGTCATATACAAGAACATAGACATAGTGATTCCCACTTAGACTTGAAACTATAGAAGTTCCAAATAGATCCATGTGAACCAACTCGAGAGGTTGTGATGTTGAAACTTATTTCTTTGGTTTGAAAGATATTTTTTATATTTATCTTTTTTACAATGATTACAGACTTCTTTATTTATAAACTCCATTTTAGTTAGATCCGTGACTACACATTTTATGTTAATTCTTCTAAGTGATTGTATATTTTAGTTCCCTAATCTCTTATTCCAAATCCAACATTCATTATGAATATCATTTAAACAAGAAACATTATGATAAATCAAATAATCTATGTAAAAAAATAGATATTTTATTTTATAGAAGAATAAATTACTAAATCATCTTTAGAAAAACAACATTGAATGCATCATTTAGAAATTTGATTTTAAAACCGTTATCACAAAACTGAATGATACTATTTAAGTTGTATTTTAATCCATCAAAAAAATTACTATTGAAATTAAAACAGAGTTAGAGTTACCAATATGGTCAAGTGTAATGAATTTTCCATTAGCATTGTCACCAAAAGTTATTTTCCCACTATTAATCATTATGAAATTCTTGAAGCATGAAAAATATTATGTCTAGTATCCAGAACATCTATTGTCTATGTACCATAAGATTTTATAGGAGCACTTTAAATAGCTTTACTACAAAACCAGATCAGACAAAAAAAATTGGAGAAACATTAGTATTTAGAGAATTTAAAACCCAAATTTTCATAATGGGTTTCCTATAAACTGTATGTAATGTATAGGAAAAATAAACAATATTTGGTCTAGAAAAAACATGAAATAGTAAAAGATGTTTCATTTCTAGAATTTGTAAAAAAAATCCAAAACTAGGCATAAAACTAGATTTTACAAATCTTGATACAAAATGTGCTTTAATTATATTCCTCATTCCTAGATGGTATTCTATTTCAATTGTATATTTTGGAGCTACATATTTACAGGTAATTTAAATTATTATTTCTTTACCATTGGTAAATCATTCTAGTTCTTTATTCTGTAACACACTGCCCCTACCTCATTGGCTTGAGGAGGCGGTGAGGGTTACTTGGCCTTAAGGGACGTTCCCAAGGAGCTAAATGCTGGCAATAAATGTCGAGGGATCTGAGAACAATTGGGGAACGATTCTCCATTGATAAAAAACCAACCAAACAACCACAACTAAATGATATATGTCAAAAAAACCAAAATGATACATTACTAAAGACAACCAGATAATACATAATCTCAGATGCCAACACAACCCAATACAACATCAGAGTACAATGCAGATGACTCAAAAAGAACACCATGAGCCATGACACCACCCAAATCCACACCAAGCTCCAAGCTCCAAGTTCCACCAAGACATCACAACGCACCACTAAAGGAGGTTTATGCCTTACCTTTACCCACATCACGGTACACAACATCTGCAAACACACCAACATGCCAAAGTAGGGGTGATTACTAAAACTTAGTAGTATTTCCCCAAATGACTTCCCTACACATGCCACTAGGATAAAACTATTAGCACATTTATATACAACAGTTTATAAAAAATAAAACACAAGTGAAACCATTTTTCATAATTCAAATGTGCCCTTACCAGGCCATCACATCCACGCTAAGCGACCAAGGGAAAGCCGACCAACAAGTCACAACCATTCCAACATTTACCCATTATCACAACAATTCCATCATGCAAAGCATTACACAGCAAAACAATCATAATGGTGGCGCTTCCACCAAACTCATTTCATCCATTTACAACAACTGGCTCTTCCCGTCCACTTATCATTGATGGTTTCCCTTCCGTCCACTATCCATCCCCCTTTATTATAGTGGTACTTCCCACCAACTTCCACAAAACAATTAAACCAATCACAACCAAGCATATAATCTATCACGTTCACAACAACCTCATGTAATCAACCAATTCCCTTACATGTCAATTCACTTAAATAAATCATCGATTTATTTAAAACCATTTTCCATGCCAAACCATATTTCCATAAAACACCCTTTTTATCAAAACCCATTTATATAAATCATTTTCACAAATTAACCATAGCATCCCATTTTAAAATCAACAACAAAATCATTACACAAAAAACCCTCTTTTTCCCAAAAATCCCTGAAACATCACCCAATGGATTTTCCACATCAAAACAGAATTAATTTCAAGCACAAAAAATAAATTTAAACAAGGAACCACTAGTTCTAACCAAGTGGAGTCAAGAGAGAAGCCACCTACCTTTAGGGTTCCCAAGAAAGTGACACACAAGCCACCACACCTCAAAACCGGCGAACGCACCACAAAAACCTCTCTAGATCCCTTTCCCTAACATTCACAAGCCTTAAAATTAACATCCAAGGAAACCCCAAACCTATATCTACACACAACATGGGTAGATCTAGAAAACCAAGAAAGGGAGGGATGTAGATCTAGAGGAAAACACAATAGAAGCAAGAGGAGAGACTTACCCCAGAGAAACCACCTTGAATCCACCTTCAAACCCATTCTAATTTCTTTCAAAACCATTGGGAGAGCACCCCTAACCCCTAGGAACACAAAAACCCAATAGAGCCTCAAGTGGGAGGAAGAGAGGAGTGAAATGAGGCAATCCTAAGTAAGCCTGTGTTTTATAACCCAAATTTTAAGTGGCCGCACGGTTAGCCCGCATGGTTTGGCAAACTGTAACACCCCAAGATTTTATGAAAAATATTCTTTTAATTAATTTCATGTGTTGTATGCTACACCAATATTACCTTGCACTATACGCAACACCGTATTAGCTTGCAGTATACGCAACACTATTCTTGGATCATGTTACACACAATATTGATAATAGTTATTCTATGCAACATTTAGTATATATATATATATTCAATGAATAAATGAAATATGGTTGGATTCTGTTATAAAAACCAACGAAGTATTTTTGCACAACATGCAACCCTGACTTGGCTTGCCTTACATGCAATCGCGACCTTCCTCGATAGCATGTGTTGTACGCAATACCGGGTGTTACTAAACAACGATATATTATTATAATATTAATATGAACTAGCCGTTATGAATAGTATTAACCAAATTTTGAATTTTATAACATTATTATTCATCTTACACATTTTCTAGAACATGTTATAAGAACAAAATAATTTTTTTGGGTAAAATAAGTATTTTTCAAAAAATATAGTTTTGCCGCCTTTTAATGGCGCACCCACTTTAAATCTAGTTTTTTAAATTTTTATAAGTTCTATTTGAAAAAATAAAATTATTCTTTATAATCAAGAAATAAAAATTTACTTTGGATAAATTTTTCATTTTATTCTGATGACTTTCATTTTTTAATGAATAGTAAAAACATGCTATATTTTAATTAAAAACAACTTTTTTCATCTTAATATCTTATGTAGTTAAATTATAAAATTGAATGGTTTTAAAGTATAAATAGAATATATTTTTAACATTTAATATAATGTATGTCATTATAATTGATTTTACCTTGAATTCGTAGGTTAAATCAATTCAATCTTTTGAAATGTTTTAAAGAAAAAACCCGTTTTCTTTCGACAACGGGATTAATTTTAATTTAAACTCTGAAAATTTTGTGTATTGAATTTGTAAAAATGGATTCCATATTTATAATCAGTGGGTCCAAATTATGTTAATAAGCTACTTTTTATTTTTGGGCATTGTGAATAGTAACTACGGTAAATTTTATTTACTATAGTTAAAGGTAAATCGGGTAATTAAGGGTAAAAATAAGATTATAAAATTACCCTAACACTTGTAAAAATCCTATTGGATGAATAAAAGTCGACCCATATCACCTAAGGGTCTAATTAGATTAATTTAATGGACATTTGTCCATGAAAATAAGTTAATTATTATTACAACCAAAGAATGTGACAACATGTCACTTTCTTAAATCTTATAAGTATAATAATTTTAATTTAGTGATAAAATTCAAGTAAATTTGAACATAAATAGTCTCAAGAAGAATTATACAATTATCGAAATCATAGGAATTTATTTATAATTTTTAGAGATTAAATAATTATACTTTATTATGACACAAAGATGATGGAGTAATTATCTTATTAATGAAATATTGACATAATTGATGTTATAAATACCAAAATAAATGTAATTTAAGACTTTTTATGAATTAAACTAATTTTATCGGTTAATATGACATGTTAGTATTGATTTAATTAACCTTTTTTGAACTAATCATTCTGTTATGATTTTCACAAAAATCAATTACTAAATAGTGTCAAAATTTACATAAAATAGTTTGTAAAACAAATATTATATTATTAATTGTTATTTTATTCCTAAAAATATAAGGTTCGGCCAAATGACGTAGATAAGGTTATATATATTAATAATAAACAACTTTGGGTTCGTTTGGCTTGATATAGTAAGTTTATTAACCTTATAGTGTAAGAAAACAAGAAGACACGGTAAAAGTAAAATTATCTAACTTAAAGTTAAATATAAATGATAAAGTTAAAATAAGAACCTAAACTTGTCTAAATTATATTGGATGAGAGGATTGCGACCCATCCCCACATTAGATTCTAAATAAATCAATTTGGAGCTATTTAAAACCCAAATTGGCTTTATAATAAAATAATATTTTTAGTTATTCCAAAGGTGCCCCTCTCCTCCCTTATAAAAGGGCACCCCCTCCCTCTATTCCTCACACCACTTTGAGCCTTCAAGATCGTCAAACCCCTGAAAAATTCTCTTCTCCACTTACCTAGAAACATCCTAAAGTTTATGGTCTTCCTCAAAGACCAATTTTAGTTCCCTAAAAGGAGATCTCAAAGAGGCGCTTCGAAGAAGAGGTAATGTCCGTTACCGATTATTTCAACTTTATTTCTTCTTCCACTTCTTCTTCTTAGGTTTTTTCATTATAGAGTAATAACATCAGTATCACTCATATAAGTATATGTTATTATATGTATTAAGCAACTCTATTTCACCATCTATCCATCCTACGGAAAACGAAATCACCGCGCGTGCGTATGTACGGAATACCATCTCCACGCCGTGGTGAAATCTATTTTCTACCACCACCTTACTTGGATGGGTATAATGGTGTAAATAATAACTATATATGATTAATTTAAAGTGATATTGATTCTTAAATAGTATAAATACACTCCAATACAGTCCCACGATCATGAGAATGATATCATCACTCATGCGTACGTACGGACTACCGTCTCCACGACGCGATGAGATTCATTCTCCACTTTAACCATTCATGAATGATTATAATGTATATATAATAAGTAATCATGAAATATATGACATAATAATGATACTGGGTTTATGTGTATATATATGTATGTCATATACTTAATTCCATTAAACTCAATAAGGAAACGAAAACAGCGCTCATGCGTACGTACGGCCTACCGTCTCCATGAACGATGTATTTATTTCCATTTACTGATTTATTATATATATGTATATTCTGAATATATATTATATATAAATCATGTTTTATATTCTGTAATTAAGTAATCATGATCTAATTAATCATATGAATAATTACAAGTCAAAACACGGACTACAAATGAAACAATTTTACCCAAAATGCTCTTTAACATTGAATTTACAAAAGAACGGGTAATATAAAGTCATAAGTGAACCATATATGATATCATAAAAATGAGTATTATTCTTGAATAAGCCAATGACATTATTTAAATCATTATACAAGAGGTTCGGACACTTACGAAACAAATCGGACCTAAGGAAAGGGAAATATCACAATCTCATTTTTATCCGAGATTGGTTATACTTTGGTATTTACTGGGGTGTATTTTATCATCCACATACATGTTTCCTCAATATGTAATATTTATATCCTTCTACAATAGTTTATATCCTATTTTACCCTTCGGTGAGTTTTTAGTAAAATATATGAAAGGAACCTTATGTCGTTTTTAGTACAAGGTACTTTTTGACTTTTCCAACAAAAGTACGAGAAGAATGTTTTTTTAACATATACGGCATGAATGGATTTTTAAGACATTATTTCCAAAAAGCTTCCTTTACAAGTTTTCAATTTTATTTTTAATCAACTTTTTTTAGTTTAAAATTGTATTACATGTTAAGAAAGGTAATTTTTTTTTGAAGTAGAAATGATCTTTTCCTCAAGAATAGAGTTCAAGTGTTTTATCAAAATTATTTTCCATCTAAGATAATATAGGGTTCTATTTATATCCCTATTATTACATTGATTTGATTATGTTGCGATGGAATTATTTAATGAATTCCTTTATCTTATATGAATTGTTTGATGATGTCAGGATGATTAAGATTACCATTTTTATTACATGGGTTATGCAATGATGTATGATTTATGATTTTGTGGCACACATAAGAATGGTATCATTATGAGATGGGTGGGACCTATATCTCCCTCCAATTTATTGGGTAATGATTTTATATATCATGAGATAGACATGGCTGGAACTGTAGGTAAAACCGGTTCAATGAAACATGACTGAAATGAGGGTAACTCGGTTCAGAAATGGACTTTGTCCACTAAGATAGTCTTGGCAATGAGTCTTGACTAATAAGAAATGATTCTCTATGATTATATGTGTATGCCACAAAGTTTCATGTTTTCAGTTATGATTATTGGGATTTAATTTCACTACTATGATTTATCCCATGTTATGAAATTATGTTCTCTCTTGCAGGTTAAGATTTCCAAAATGTTATGTTCTTATGAATATGATGTGATTGATATTTTTTTTACCCTTACTAAGCATTTGAGCTCACCCTTTTATGTTTTCTTTTCCCCATGATATAAATAAAGGTTTTAGATAAAAAAAGGAAGATATTTTTGGGAGATGTTGAAGATCTTTCACCACGATTAGAAGACTATAATCTGAGTTTCCAAAGACACTAAAATATTACGATCCTTGTGTGTGTGTTTTTGTTATGTACTTAGTATTCCACAAAAGTAATGTAATGTACATGTACGTCAAGATTCAGGTCTCTTAATTTGGTATCAGAGTAAAGGTTTATTCAACCTTTGGAAACTAGGATGTGATAACTTTAGTGAGATCTCTAGAGATATTTCTAAGGTATGTCTAGGGATGTCCCTAAGGTTAAGTATAAGTATAGGTTATAGTCCTAGAATTGCGCTAATGATCTTAGAATTAAAAATAAGATGTTAGATATTTAGGGTACTCCCCCTTTTATTATTTTTTTCCCTAGCATGATTTTTGCCTCTCACACTATTCTTTTTGGGTTTTAGAAAATGGCTGGAAACAAGATGATTCACGATAATGGAGGATATGATGGACAATGGAAAGATATTCTTCATGAGCAACCAAATTAAATGGGATTTGGAAGTCCAAACATCATTATTATGCCGAATCCGCAATCTCATAATATGATCAATAAAGTAAATTTTTTTAAGTTTCCTGACTCGGCTAATAAGAGAAAGATGGAGTTTCACGATTATCATTGAGGAAAGAAAGTTCAATTTCCCCTATGTAAATCATGTGGGAAGAGGCATCTAGGAGAATGTTTCAAAGGAACTAGAAGATGATTTGGGTGTGGAAAAGAAGGGAACAAAGCCAGTAAGTGAAAAAGTAAAGGTTCAGTTAACACCAGGGATGAAGATAATGGTATTTCTATGACATCAAAAATGGTTAAATGTTTTAAATGTGGAATGTACGGGCATTATGCAAACCAATGACTTAAGGGAAAGTCTCATGAAGAGAATCAGTATGGTCGTATGGGTAGTATTTATGTTGATGATGATGAAGAGACTACAAATGATATGTGAGATGAAAGAATTGTTGAAGCTCGGTCAATGGTTTAAGAATGTAGTGGAATGATTACATGTTTATCATGTGTAATGTTGTATAAGTAATCTCATGGTACTATTGAATAAAGAGACATCTAAGTATTGTTACATTGTTTTCCTTCCTTGAGTTTTGAAAGTGTATGATTAATGGTACCAGTATCCATGAAAGGTTTTTCAGATATTTTTTGAATGTAGATGATATGCTCATAATGAAGGGATAAAGAGAAAATTAAATGTTTGATAATATTCATGAGCTCATGAATGATATAAGGAGAAGGTTATATCATGGTTTGAGTATATAGAATTTTTGGATTTTGGTATGTGGAAAGAGTTAACTTTTTACAGAATTCATATTTACACTAAGGTTTACTGGGAGTTCATTTTTTAAGAGAATACATGATTATGGTATTCACATGATTGGAATGTGACCAACAAGATATATGGGGGATAAATGATGGTATTCACATTCTTGGTTGATGACATTTCAAGTAATCGTTTTCTTTATACTATGTGCTTGGACCGAAGTATTTTAGATAATCCTAAAGATTGGAATGGATTATGTTGGCCATAAGTTAGTATTGTTTAAGGATATATGTTTTTTTTGATATTATTGATGGGATGTTATAGTAATATAGTTTTAGAAAAAGGAAAACCTGCAGGACGGGCAACCGCCCATAGCGTCGGACAAGGCCGTGGGAATCGAACCCACAACCGATGTGCGACTGGCCTTTATCGCCTACCATTGGCTTACAGAAAGTCCATGTTTAGTAGAAACTAGTTTTATTATTTTAAGAAGTATGATATATGAATTATAAGCCCATTTTAGGAACCATATATAATTAATCTCACTATAGATGGACTTATGTATTTTGTTGTGATAAATTTTCTAACCTTTTGTTTGAGATAGATGGAATGACCCATCATTCTATCACATGATCTTCTAACATATCACGAATGACAAATTTAACTTCATTTCTTTAAGAGATGAAGTGGGAATTGTCCAAAGAATGACCAACGGTGAGACTATACCAAAATCACAAAAGTATTTCTTTTAATTCCAATTTAATCAACTTTAGGGAAATGATCTTGAAAACCAAAAATGTTGTCCTAGTGATCTTATATCTGATGAATCATATGGTACCTTAGATCGTCACAAATTTATGGGTTTGTGATTTCTGGCTTTTCTATAGCCATGTTTTCTACCACTCTCCATCAGAACTTGATGGTTAGATTTTTCTTCCATATCAGTATTTTCACCTATGTTCTCCTATGTGGAAACCCAGTGATGAGTTAATTTGGGTAACCATTACATTTCATACTTTAGTTTTTAAAGCCATGTTTTGGTATTCCTTTTTACGATGTGGGTTTCTATTAAACAAACTTTCGAATAGTAAACCATTTATAACCCTGATGAATTTCGAGGGAGAAATTCATTTTAAGGGGGGTAGAATGTAACACCCCAATATTTTATGAAAAATATTCTTTTAATTAATGTCTTGTGTTGTATGCTACCCCAAGATAACCTTGCGCTATATGCAACACCGTATTAGCTTGCAGTATACGCAACACTATTCTTGGATCGTGTTACACACAATTTTGATAATAGTTATTCTATGAAAAATTGAGTATATATATATATATTCAATGTATAAATGAAAGATGGTTGGATTATGTTATACAAAACAATGAAGGATTCTTGCACAACACGCAACCCTGACTTGGCTTGCATTACACGCAATCGTGACCTTCCTCGATAGCGTGTGTTGTACGCAATACTGGGTGTTACTAAACAACGATATATTATTATAATATTATTATGAACTAGTCGTTATGAATAGTATTAAATAAATTTTGAATTTATAACATTATTATTCATCTTAGACATTTTCTAGAACATGTTATAAGAACAAAATAAATTTTTCGGGTAAAATAAGTATTTTTAAAAAAATACAGTTTTACAGCCTTTTGATGGCACACCCTCTTTAATTAAAGTTTTTTAAACTTTTATAAGTTCCATTTGACAAAATCAAATTATTCTTTGGAATAATGACATAAAAATTTACTTTGGATAAATTTTTCATTTTATTCTGATGACTTTCATATTTTAATGAAAAGTAAAAACACGCTATATTTTAATTAAAAAAACTTTTTTCTTCGTAATATATTATGTGGTTAAATTATAATATTTAATGGTTTTAAATTATAAATATAATATATTTTTACAATTTAATATAATTTATGTCATTAGCATTGATTTTACCTTGAATTTGTAGGTTAAATCAATTCAATCTTTTGCAATGTTTTAAAGAAAAAACCCGTTTTCTTCCGACAACGGGATTAATTTTAATTTAATTTCTGCAAATTTTTTGTATTGAAATTGTAAAAATGGAATCTATATTTGGAATCAGTGGGTCCAAATTATGTTAATAAGCTACTTTTTAATTTTGGGCATTGTGAATAGTAACTACGGTAAATTTTATTTACAATAGTTAAAGGTAAATCGGGTAATTAAGGGTAAAAATAAGATTATAAAATTACCCTAACACTTGGAAAAATAATATTGGATGACTAAAAGTAGACCCATATCACCTAATGGTCTTATTAGATTCATTTAATGGACTTTTTTCCATGAAAATAAGTTAATTATTATTAAAACCAAAGAATGTGACAACATGTCATTTTCTTAAATCTTATAAGTATAATAATTTTAATTTAGTGATAAACATCCTGAAAATTCAAAACTTAATAGTCTCCAGAAATATAATACAATTATATACATCATAGGAATTTATTTAGAATTTTTAGATATTAAATAATTATCATTTATTATGACACAAAGATGATGCAGTAATTATCTTATTAATGAAATATTGACATACTAGATGTTATAAATACCCAAATAAATGTAATTTAAGACTTTTTATGAATTCAACTAATTTTATAGGTTAATATGACATGTTTTTATTGATTTAATTAACTTTTTTCGAACTAATCATTCTGTTATGAGTTTCACAAAAATCAATTACTAAATAGTGTAAAAATTGACATAAAATAGTTTTTAAAACAAATTTTATATTATTAATTGTTATTTTATTCATAAAAATTAAAGGTTCTGCCAAATGACTTATATAAGGTTATATATATTAATAATAAAAAACTTGGGGTTCGTTTGTCTTGATATAGTATATTTATTAACCTTATAGTGTAAGAAAACAAGAAGACATGCTAAAAGTAAAATTATCTAACTTAAAGTTAAATATAAATTATAAGGTTAAAATAGGAACCTAAGCTTGTATAAATTATATTGGATGAGATTATTTAGACTCATACGCAACTTATATTAGAAATAAATCAATTTGGAGCTATTTAAAACCGAATTTGGATTTATAATAAAATAATATTTTTAGTTATTCCAAAAGTTCCCCTCTCCTCCCTTATAAAAGGGCACCCCCTCCCTCTCTTCCTCACACCACTTTGAGCCTTCAAAATTGGACAAACCCTGCCAAATTCCCTTTTCCAATTCCCTATAAACATCCTAGAGTTTATGTTCTTCCTCAAATACCAATTTTAGTGCCCTAAAAGGAGATCTCAAAGAGGTGTTTCAAAGAATAGGTAATGTCCGTTACCGATTATTTCAACTTTATTTCTTCTTCCACTTCTTCCTCTTAGGTTGTTTCATTATAAAGTAATAACATCAATATCACTCATATACTTATATGTTATTATAATTATGAAGCAACCCTATTTCACCATCTATCTATCCTACGGAAAATGAAATCACCGCACGTGCGTACGTACGGAATACTGTCTCCACGCCGTGGTGAAATCTATTTTCCACCACCACCTTACTTGGATGGGTATAATGGTGTAAATAATAACTATATATGATTAATTTAAAGTGATATTGATTCTTAAATAGTATACATACACTCCAATACAGTCTCACGATCATGAGAACGATATCATCGCTCGTGCGTACGTACGGACTACCATCTCCACGACGCGATGAGATTCATTCTGCACATTAACCATTCATGAATGATTATAAAGTATATATAATAAGTAATCATGAAGTATATGAAATAATAATGATACTGGATTTATGTTCATATATATTTATGTAATCTAATTAATTCCATTCAACTCAATAAGGAAACGAAAATAGCGTTCATGCGTACGTACGGCCTACCATCTCCATGAACGGTGTATTTCATTCCATTTACTGATTTATTATATATATGTATATTCTAAATTTATATTATATATAAATCATGTTTTATATTCTGGAATTAAGTAATCATGATCTATGTAATCATATGAATAATTACAATTCAAAACACCGACGACAAATGAACCAATTTTACCCAAAACGCTCTTTAACATGGAATTTACCAAAGAACGGGTAATATAAAGTCATAAGTGAACCATATATGATATCATAACAATGAGTATGATTTTGTAATAAGTCAATGACATTATTTAAATCATAATACAAGAGGTTCGGACACTTACAAAACAAATCAAACCTATGGTAAGGGAAATATCACAATCTCATTTTTATCCGAGATTGCTTATACTTTGGTATTTACTGGGGTGTATTTTATCATCCACATCCATGTTTCCTCAATATGTGATATTTATATCCTTATAAAATAGTTTATATCTAATTTTACCCTTCGGTGAGTTTTTAGTAAAATATATGAAAGGAACCTTATGTAGTTTTTCGTACAAGGTACTTTTTAACTTTTCTGAAAAAAGTACGAGAAGAAAGTTTTTTTAACTTATACGGCATGAATGGATTTTTAAAACATTATTTACAAGAAGATTTCTTTACAAGTTTTCAAGAATATTTTTAATCAACTTCTTTTAGTTTAAAATTGTATGACATGTTAAGAAAGGAAAAATGATTTTGAAGTAGAAATGATCTTTTCCTCAAGAATGGAGTTCAAGTGTTTTATGAACATTATTTTCCATCTAAGATAATATAGGGTTATATTTATATCCCTATTATTACATTGATTTGATTATGTTGTGATAGAATTATTTTTATGAATTCTTTTATCTTATATGAATTCTTTGATGATGTCACGATGTTTAAGATTCCCATTTTTATTACATGGGTTATTCAATGATGTATGATTTAAGATTTTGTGGCACACATAAGAATGTTATCATTATGAGATGGGTGGGACCTATATCTCCCTCCAATACATTGGGTAAAGATTTTATATCTCATGAGATAGACATGGCTGGAACTGTAGGTTAAACTGGTTCAGTGAAACAAGACTGAAACGAGGGTAACTCTATTCAGAAATGGAATTTGTCCACTAAGATAGTCTTGGAAATGAGTCTTGACTAATAAGAAATGATTCTATATGATTATGTGTGTATGCCACAAAGTTTCATGTTTTAAGTTATGATTATTGGGATTTCATTTCACTACTATGATTTACCCCATGTTATGAAATTATGCTCTCTTTTGTAGGTTATGATTTCCAAAATGTTATGTTCTTATAAATAGGATGTTATTGATATTTCTTTTGTTTACCCTTACTGAGAATTTGAGTTCACCCTTTTATGTTTTCTTTTCCCCAGGATATAAAGAAAGGTTTTAGGTAAAAAAAGGAGATCTTTATGGGAGATGTTGAAGATCTTTCACCACGATTAGAAGATTATATTCTGAGATTCCAAAGACACTAAACTATTACAATCCTTGTGTGTGTGTTTTTGTTATGTACTAAGTATTCCTCAAAAGTAATGTAATGTCCATGTACGTCATGCTTCGGGTCTCTACACAAACTGTGCGCTAACTGTGTGCATGCCACTGACTCGAGATCCAGGGTTCACATGGTTTCCTCGCACGATTTGGAAAACCGTGAAGAGGCTATGCGAGGCCTACTGTCTCGAGAATAAGGGTCTGCACGGTTTCTTGGGTAACCCACACGGTTTCCACTAACCGTGCTCAAACCATGCACTCCTTTAAAAGCCTCAAAACTCATCCAAAACCATTCCAAACTCTCCCAACCTCTTCTGAACTCATTCAATTCACTTTAAATACATATAAATGCATAAAAAAGGCAAAATACCTCAAACCAGAGGTGCTACATTATCCCCAACTTTGGACTTTCCGTCCTCATAAAGTAGTGAACCAGCCCTTTGCCGAAAGAGCTCGGGCCACTGCTCGACCATCTCTTTCTCCGGATCCCAATTCTCCTCTTGAATCTGACCATGTTGCCATAAAACATGAACTAAAACAATTGTTTTACCATGCAAGACTTTATCTTTACTATCCACAACCCGAACTGGCACGTGCACCAACGAAGCATCCGGTTCTAACTCAACATGATCCCATCGAATCACATGGTCATGATCCGGCAGATACTTTTTCAATGGAGAGACATGAAACACATTGTGCACCTCACTAAACCATGGTGGAAAAGCCAAACGATAAGCCACCTCACCATCCCGCTCAAGAATCTCAAAAGGCCCAATATACCTCGGAGATAACTTTCCCTTCTTCCCAAACCGACGATGTCCCAACCTAGGAGAGATCCTCAAGAACACATGATCACTCACCTCGAACGACAATGGCCATCGACGATGATCCCCATACAATTTCTGAAGACTATGATCCATCTCCATTCTCTTCCTAATCAACTTGATCTTCTCTGTTGTCTCCTGGACAAGACTCGGTCCACCCATTGAGGACTCACCCGTTTCCACCAAACATAGTGGAAACGACACGACCACCCGTACAATGCTTCAAATGGAGCCATCTGTATGGATGCCTGATAACTATAATTGTAAGAGAACTCGACCAATGATATGTGCTCCTCCCACGAGCCACCAAAATCCATGACACAATCCCGCAACATATCCTCCAGAGTTTGTATCATCCTCTTGGATTGACCATATGTTAGAAGGTGATATGTCATACTCAAAGTCAGCTTCACCCCAAGGGATTACTGCATGGATTTCCAGAAACGAGATGTAATCATTGATTCTCTATCTGATACAGTAGAAACTGGAACTCCATTCCTCTTTACCACCTCCTGGATATAGATTTTGGACAAATCCTCCACCATACGAGATTCATGAATTGGGATGAAATGCACCGACTTCGCTAGATAATCCACTACCACCCAAATGGCATCGTGCTTCTTGACTGTTCTTGGGAGACCTGTGTCAAAATACATCGCTATCTACTACCACTTCCAAATAGGGATTGGTAAAGATTTAAACATTCATGCTGGCCTCTGATTCTCTGCCTTGACCTGTTGACAAATCAAGCATCTCGAAACAAACTCAGCCACACTTTTTTTATACCAGCCCACACGAACTGTGCTTTCAATGCTTTATAAATTATCTAAATTCTAGGATGAGCAGACCACCTAGAATGATGATACGCCCTGAGAAGATCCTCCGGACAAGCAACTGGTACAACCATCCGATTCCGAAAACGCAAAACTGAATCTCCATTCAGTTTCCAAACCTCAATGGTCTCCCAACCATTGTGTCTCGACCCCACGGTCACACACTCTGAATGAGATATTTGTGCCTCATTAACCAAGCCAACGAAGTCAGGAATCAACAAAACCGGAATGAAGACCGCTCTATCACCCTAGTCCTCACATTCCAACTGCATATCTACTATAACCGACATCAACTACCACTGGTCTGATGCCTGTTTCACCGCTAGAGAATATGATTTCTTACATAATGCATCTACCACCAAATTTCCCTTACCTGGTATGTACATTAAGTCAAAATCTAGCATCTGGAGATATTTTATCCATCTCCTTTACCTCAAGTTCAAATCCCTTTGTGAGAAAATATTCTTAAATCTCTTATGATCAATATATACAATGAATTTCTCACCGAAGAGATAACGATGCCATACTTTCAAAGTATGCACCACTCTTGCCAATTTGAAATCATGAGTTGGGAAGTTCTTCTCATGCACTATCAACTGCTGTGAGCCATATGCAACCACATGATTCCCTTGCATGAGAACGCACCCCTATCCTGATCTTGATTCTTTGCAATACACCACGTACCCTTTTCCTGATTCTAGAAAAACCAAGATTGGTGCTAATGTAAGACTACCCTTTAGCTATTCAAAACACTGTTTACATTGTTCATTCCACTGGAATGGAACATTATTTCTTGTAAAAGTTGTCTTTGGCGAAGCCAAAGGTGAAAAATCACGAACAAAATGCTGATAATACCCAGCTATACCAAGAAAAATCCATATATCAAACACATTTTTTGGCGGTTGCCATGAGACAACAGCCTCTATATTTTCTAGATCCACTGAAACACCCCTTTCAGAAATCAAATGGCCAATAAAATGAACTTCTTGTATCCAATATTCACACTTTGATAACATGTCATACAACCAATGATCCCTCAAGATCCCCAGCACTATCGCCAAGTGCCGCTCATGCTCCACCCTTGTCTTTAAATACACCAAAATATCATCTACAAACACCACCACAAATGACCCACGTTACTCTGCTGTCGAGGGGTATGATGTTGCCCCCTATCACGTTGAAGCATATGACATCTTCCCTCCCTGAGGTGTGTCACGCATACCCATCCTTGGAGCATTCCGACAATAACACTGCAGATGGCCCATATACTTACAATTACGACATGCTCGAGGTTGTGTTGTACAACCCCGCTTGATGTGGCTTGTAGAACCACATTGAAAACATCCCAGATTGCTCTAGGGATTTGGAGGAAGATTTACCAATCCTGCTATCAGATTATATGTCATATTCTCACATTGATAATAAGTGTCCCTCTTTATCTTGAACCCAGCATTAGAGTTCCCACTATTCCCCATGGGTAACACCATGCCTCCCCCACCCGGAGTTCCCAAAAGATCTTGCTCAGCCACCGAGGCTCTATTCACCATCTCCATGTAATAATCTATACATAGCACCACTATCTTTCAACAAATTTCTTTCCACAACCCAGCTCCAAAGATCCTTTCCTACAACGACGTGTTACCCACCACCTCGGGTGCAAACTGCACTATGTTCATAAACATAGCTGCATACTCCGTCACAGACATCAGCTCTTTCTTTAAACAGAAGTAATCAATCGTACACTGATTTATAAATGTATGTGGGTAGAATTGTTTGTTAAAAAATTCCTCAAAGCCTTCCCACGTCATACCCTGGTCCGTCCCCGCTTGGACTACCATCTCCCACCAATGAAGGGAAAGATCTTCCAACATATACATGGCTAACTTCACTTTTAGCTCTACTGGCATTCCCAAGAACTCAATGATCATGTTCATTCTATTCAACCATGCTTCTGCCCTTTCTGGCTCTGAATCACCCCTGAATATGTGTGGATTCTGCCTTTGAAACTAAACCTCCAGATCTATATGCCTTGGTTCATATTTTTTATTCCCACTTCCCACAGCTTGGAAAACTTGCACCATACTTTGCACCAGCTACTCCTTCACCTGAGGCTCAGGTGCAACCTCATTCTCAGCAGCCTCCTCTGGTTGGTCTCTATGACGCCTACCTAGTGCCATTTCTATAAAAAGAAAACAAACAACCATGATTCTCACTTCCGTAGACAGCACGAAATCTCATTTCAAATCACATTACCCAACACTATCATAACAAGGTCTTCCACCAGTTCACATTTTTTCCCACATGTACCATGTTTCACCATTTTGAAAACCAAAACATTTTCTAAATACCAATTTATTCACATTACAATCTCATTACATCATAAATCATCATACCCCAATGAAATATACATCCTACAGGGAATTCATTTCTACTATGCATGTCATGCTCATCTCTTTGGCTACACCCATGACAATGAGATATCCAATGCCTATAAGTGTCTCCAAACCACTTATGTACCCAACTCACTGGTAACTTGAATTTCTGCATAAAAGGGTTAGCTACATCCTTTTATACTATACATTCCATGTTCTGACAATCTTACGCCTTGCTACCATCCCAAATCAAGTAGTATACCACAATGAATGTCAACCCCAAATCCGATAATCAACTCCGAAGGACTGAACAAACTGATACCACTTGTAACCCCCCGCCAATACCTCATTGGCTTGAGGAGGCTGTGAGGGTTACATGGCCTAAAGCAATGTTCCCAAGGCTCTAAAGGCTGGAAATAAATGTTGAGGGCTCCAAGTACAATTGGGGAATGATTTTCCCTTGAGACAAAACCAACCAAAAAACCATAACTAAATGATGCATGTCAACAAAACAAAACTCATACATTACCAATGACAACCAGATAATCCATAATCTCACATGCCAACACAACCAAATACAACATCAGAGTACAATGCAGAAGACTCAAAAAGAACACCACGAGCCATGACACCACCACAGCTCCACACCAAGCTCCAAGCACCAAGTTCCACCAAGACATCACAACGCACCATTAAAGGAGGTTGATGTCTTACCTTTGCCCACGTCGCGGTACACAATATCTGCAAAGACACCAACATGCCAAATCAGGGGGTGAGTACTAAAACTCAATAGGATTTCCCCAAATGACATCCTTATACATTCCACTAGGATAAAACTGTTAGCACATTTATATAAAAGAGTTTATATAAAATAAAACACAAGTGCAACCATTTTTCATAAGCCAAACATTCCCTTACCAGGCTATCACATCCACACCATGCAACCAAGGGAAATCCAACCAATAAGTCACAACTATTTCAACATTTACCCATTAGCACAACAATTCCATATTGCAAACACAACAATACAATCATAATGGTGGTGCTTCTGTCCAACCCGTTTTATCCATTTACAACTAGTGGCTCTTCCCGTCAACTTATCATTGATGGTGGCCCTTCCGTCCACTATCCATCCCCCTTTATTATAGTGGTACTTCCCACCCACTTCCACACAACAATTCATCCAATCACAAACAGGCATATAATCCATCACAATCACAACAAAATCATGTAATCAACCAATTCCATTACTTTTCAATTCACTTCAATAAATCACCCATTTATTGAAAACCATTTTCCATGTCAAACCCTATTTCAATAAAACAATATTTTTATTGAAACCCATTTCTATCAAACATTCTCACAAATCAACCATACCATCCCATTTTAAAATCATTATTTTAAAATCAACAATAATAACATTACACACAAAACCCTCTTTTTTCCCAAAAATCCCCAAAACATCACCCAAGGGATTTTCCACCAATTTCACACATCAAAAAACAATTAATTTCAAGCACAACATATTAATTGAAACAAGTAAAAACTTCTTGTAACCAAGTGTAGTCGAGAGATAATCCACCTACCATTAGGGTTCCCGAGAAAATGACCCACAAGCCACTGCACCTCAAAACGGGCCAACGCACCACTGAAACCTCTCTAGATCCCTTTCCCTAACATTAACAAGCCTTAATATTAACATAGAAGGCATCCCCAACCCTATATATACACAAAAAAAGTGTAGATCTAGAAAACCATGAAAGAGAGGGATGTAGATCTAGAGGAAAACACAATATAAGCAAGAGGAGAGACTTACCCAGGAGAAACCACCTTGAATCCAAATTGAAACCTCTTCGAATTGCTTCCAAAACGAGTAGGAGAGAACCTATATCCCAAGAGAACCCAAAAACCTGAGTGAGGCTCGAGTGGAAGGAAGAGAGGAGTGAAATGAGGAAATCCTGTGTGATCCCAGGTTTTATAACACTAATCTTAAGTGGTCGCATGGTTAGCCCGCAAGGTTTGGAAAACCGTGCGCTAACAGTGTGCACGCCACTACTTCGAGAGCCGAGGTCTTCATGGTTTCCACACACAGTATAGAAAACCATGTGAAGGTCATGCGAGGACTACTATCTCGAGAACAAAGGTCCACATGGTTTCCTGGGGAACTCGCACAGTTTCCACTTACCGTGCTGAAACCGTGCACCCCTTTAAAAGCCTCCAAACTCATCAAAAACCATTCCAAACTCTCCCAACCTCTTCGCAACTCATTCAATTCACATTAAATACATTAAACTCATGAAAAAATTCCACATAACTCAAAGCGGGGTTGTTACAATTCAATTTCCTATTTGACAATTTGTACTCATTGTTTTCCTTAAGCAATTGATCATTTTTTTCCTTTTGTATTGAAAGTTCACATTTTACTAAGGTAGTTCAATCATGTTATTTCTTAAAACATTATTATTTATCTTTAGGATTATTATAAGTGTGTTATAACATTTTGAAATATTAAAACACTTACTCATTGGTTATGTTTTTAGAATAACATTCATCTCTACAATTTTAAGCATTATGTTCATGAGAGTTTAGTGTTACCTTAGAGGTGTTTGTCATAAAACACATATTGTCTTTATTATTATTTTTATCATGAGAGGATTCTAAGACACTTTATATATATTAGTAATCACTCCATCTTTCTTTTATGGCCTTTTTATACTTTCTATCCTTATCATCATACATCTTCTTGTACTTTAGCTTGGGACAATTAGCCTTTACAAGTCCCTTTATTTTTCAGTCATAGTATATTATCTCATTTTAAGATTCGACTCTTTTACTATTGTTTTATCCATTGGACTTTATCATCATTCATTCCTCTTTATGTGGGTTTTATGAAGAATTTAAATCTATAAAACTTCTTAAACCTTCTGAATATTTCATCCATCTCTTCATCAATGTATGTTGTTGATTGTTCATCACATAATCTTTTAGTTTCATCTAGTTCTTTTTCCATCTATTTTGGTGCAGTTGATTTGAAATCAGCATATTTTATTTTGGGTTCATCATAATTTACTTTTTTTTAATTTTAGTTCTTCCTCATACATAATATACTAGCCTACCTGCTCCTTTACTCGAAATGTGTTTAGGTCACAGTATTCTCTTATTGATATTGGTATCCACCTCCATCTATCTGGTTAGCATATGAATATTCTCATGATTTTCCCCATCAATCTAATAGATCTTCCAAGAGAGATCACAATGTTCTAAATTTCATTAAACTTGAGATACATGTTATAAATAAGATCATCATGTTTCATCTTATAATTATCAAACATAATAGTATAAGTGTTATGTATTATTTCTATAACAATAAGAGAGCCTTGGAACCATTGTCGATCGGGCCATCACCCTTCAGGATGCTTTGCCATCTCGGATAGAAACAGATCCTTCCCCAGTTGGGGCTTTACCTCCGGGAAGTGACCCCTTCGTGGGGGAGGGGGTTTACCATGTGTAGTTGATTTGAAAAATTAACACATGGGAATTCCCTTATACTAATACAGAACAATAGAAATTCCTTTATATTAAATAGATAAAGTGTCCCAAATTTCATAGGCATAAGTACAAGCATATATTCTCTAAAATTAATCATCTCTTATTGCACAAAATATAGCATTCATCACTTTCAAATTTCTATTATATGAAGTATTTATTGTATCACTATAGATATTCCTATCATTTTTTTGGTATTTGATATTTATATTCTAGAAATTTCCAAATATCAAATCCAATAATTTCTAAATGAATTTTTATCTTAATCTTCCATTGGGTATAGTTTGTTCCATTAATGTATAGAGTTCTATTTGTAGAAGAACACTAAAATCTATTATCCATACTAGAAAAAAGTATTTTTAATGAGATAAAACTTTTGAACTAACAGAAATTTTGAGATCATTAACCAGAAACTAAATCACAGATGAAGATATTTGAAGAAAAAATTCAAACAACAACCTGCAATACCAAACATTGGATGAAGTAGAACACTCAATTTAGTTGTAAATTGAGTTCTTATAAATATTTAAATTAATTTTTTTTAATTAAAATATTCCCCCAAATTAAAATGCAACCAGCCATTTTATTAATATAGTGAATTTATAATAGTCTGACCATTCAACTAATTTCTCAAAATATAGATGATTTCATAGTTGTGATAATAAGAGATATTAATACAACTTTTCAACCTAATATAATAATGTAAAAAACTTTCAAACACTAGAAAACACAAACTATCAAAGTGAAATTAAGTTTTCTGAAATGGATGTTAAAACAAATATTTTTTTCTTGAATGAACAATGAATATAAAACAAGAGTACATGTCTCAACCAAATACATTTTTTTCTCCACATTGTGATCACCTACTACCATGAAATATATATATATTGGTATTTTTCCGCACCCTAGATTCGTGGTAAAAAAATAGTTAACAACCATAAAGTTCACTTGACCTCTACTACTGTTTTACGTTGGAACCAAAAATACATCCATGTCAAACAAGACCTCTACCACAATTCTACATGGTATAAAAAATTATAAAAAGATTGTTTTCTGAGGATATATAATATCATAAAGTTCAGTGTAGGAGATTGTGTGTGTCTTATAGGGAGATGAACACACTTCTTGAAAAAAGTAATAAAAATCACTCAACCAAGTAATAAATATTAGATACTATTTATAATCCTATGTGTGTTATACTGTTTAGAACTAGACAATTTGATATATCAGAGTTGATGATGGACTCATCTACTGGAAGAAGACACTAAAGATATTGTTTCAAGGAGAACTGTGTTCTGTCTTCCTAGAAGATGTGATGTTATTATCCTTACTTTCAGTTGAATTTTCTAGAGATGTGATTACATTTTTGGACATCAGTTCTCGGGTTTACAGCGAGCACGAAAGAAGTGTGATTCAGGTGTTATTCCTTTCTATTTGTTTCTCATATGGTGCTGCAATTATGTATGTGTAACATTGTGTGTCTCTTTTATGTCCTATCCTTTTTTTCTATTTATTTAATCTCAAGTATTTTTCTTTTATATACATGCAGCCTGGCAATGTGCACATTTGAGGTAGGTAATGTACCTTGAATTTCATTCATCCTAAATTAAGATGTCTTCAAAAGTAGTTAAACTAATCAGTAACGTTAACACACTCAAAATATAACCATTACAAGTGATATTAAATAAAGAAAATTTAAACAGTATATCGGTGAGTCCTCTCTCTATATTGGCTTCTTTAAGTGAATAATTCCCTTGATGCTTAATTTTATCTGTCATTACATACATCATTGACTCTTTACACCAGTGACACATTTTAATAGTCGATAATAAATTTGGTATATCGGTATGTCAATTGAATTGTTGGTGATTCCTTGAATTTGTAGAACCATAGGCCGGCAGCACCATGTGTCAAAAATTCATTTCCTCAATCATTCCATATGTCGGTATGTACTTTCCTCATTGAAGAAATTGATTTTGTGGTGAATAATCTATCAGTGATTCATTTTTCAATGCCAGCGAATCATTAGAACTATCAGTGTCGCATCTCTTTTATCAGTTCCAGTCTGTCATACATAGAGAATATTTCTACAAGGACTTAATTACAACATAAATTTTATCGTAATGCTTTAAACTCAAATATGGACATAGATAATCATAATTACATATAATTAATCTTAAATAAACATGAGTGAAATTATTCGGCACTATTAATAATAATTTACATGGTTTTTTATTAATAAAACCATTAATATTAGAGAGGGTGGACAATATTGTCCTATGGGCCAACAGTTTCATATTACCATGCCTTGAAGAATATGTTAAAATATACCTTGGGAGAGATCGGTTGAAGAAAAAAAAAGTGAACCCCCTAGTTGTTCAGAACCTCATTAAGATAGCGGGGTATATGTTGTATGCTTTGATAATGGTAGATGTATCCATTCTCATTCTAGGTCTCGTATGTTAACCTCAATGGTATAAATCTAGAGACCACATTTGAGTGTTTATTTAGAAGAAACAACCATCTTTACAAAAATTTAATGGTCCTTTAGAATTAGATGGTTGGTTGAAATATATTGAGAATATTTTTGAGTTCCTAGAAATTCCAAACTCAAAAAAGATTAAATATGTTACCTTTGAGAAAGAACATCTTAGTAGGAAGTCATGGGATTTTATGTTTATAGTGAAGAGACTTAAAGTCTTGGATTGGAGAGAATTTATGAAAATTTCATGAAGAAGTTATTTCTAAATTATATTGTTCTAGTAATGTATATAGAATTAATCAGCCTCAAGAAATGGGATATAACTATGATTAATTATACAATTCAAATTATTGAACTTGTATGTTTTTTCCCTGCGATAGTAGAAAATGAGATATTGAAGTCCCGAAGATTCAATATGGGACTTTGATCTTATATCCAATCATATGATTTTATTTTAATGATAATTTCTTATAAAGGCATGTTGGATACATATTTAATACCTGAACATGACCTAAATTGTATTTTAGGATTCAGGTGAGTTCCACTTACTCAGAGTGGATGTTTCAAAATTTCTGTTTAATGAAATAGGGTACTTGATGATAATTATGGTGGATAATAATATTAGACATCATCCAAACCCCATGGTGTATCTATAAGAGGTCCATTAACATACTTATGATGTGGAAAGGTCATGCATTCTAATTGATTTTTTTCTGAGGCACCAAAGAAATATAGTTTTTATGGATACATAGGATGACTAAAAAAGTTTTATCATGTCCTTATGCCCCACATAGCAGCCCAAGTATTTCAGAACATTTGATTACTATGCTTAAATTAGATGATTCATGAACTAAGGGGTTCTAGTAAAATGATTCTTAAACAAAGCTTCATCGTGCAGTGGATGTTTCTCCAGAGGAATCTTATTATGGTCTAGCTATAGTGACACGCACCATCACTATAGAATTATATTTAACAATTTCTTTAGTTGATACATGTGAATCTAGTTTTTTCATATCATCTCTTACTATAAATATGATAAACCCTCCTATAGAACTCTTTTTATATGTGATGGATATTATTATGCCTCTGATAATAAAGATAGAGAACGGTCTCTAATACCCCTCTTGTATATTCTCTTTTTCTAATATGAAGTTGGCATGGGATTTTTAATTTCACAAAATGGAACATTTGTATTTAATTCATGATAGGGATTGGATAATTTTCTATAAATACCAGATTGAATATTATATTTTTTGGGTCTCCCTTACATACCTAGAAGGATTATGTACTATTTTCCATGTAGAGTGTGACCCAACATCAATTATAGTTAGACCACATATTTTGGAGTGGGGTAGGGTGATATTTGTGATTTCTTACTACCTAGTGCATGAATCATGAGTAGTGATCTTCAATTTATTGTCATTGAGTTCCCAAATGTATTTCCATCAAATTTTGTTAGCATTACATTAATGGGGTGGGTAAATTATTCTATTCCCTTTGTAAAAATTGCATATACTTTCTCTACTCCCTCTTACTAAATGGATCTCACATAATTGAAGGATTCAAATAACCAATTGTTTGATTTGTTAGATAAATTATTTACTTTCTCAACGGTGTATCCTAGTGTGCCACATGTTATCTTTTCAAACAAAGATAATGTTACAATTTTCCATTGATATAGATCCTTGGTTTACTTCTCAGTTATGGAGAGTCCCAGAAGAATCAATGAGATATCAGGTTAGTTTGAGAATGAAACATAACCTATAGAACGATATCAAGATTTAATGATCTATATAGATTCTATAGGACCTGATTCCTGATTTCATTCTGGGATTGTTTTTATGACAGGGATAGAAACATTTGATTAGTTTAGTTTTTAGAGAATTAACTCTATTATTCATCCATCAAGGTAACATTGATTGAGGCCTTTTATTGTCAACAGTGTAAATATACATTATTTTGGTCTTATATTTGTTATGTTTCCCTTATTGGGACTAGTTTGGACAAAGAGATGATGAAAATGATTTAGTTAATTTTTTATATAATTTTATTGAGGCATAGAATGTATTAACATTATATTAATAATCAATAATTCCCTTTTTAAGTTTTTGTGTGTGTCACACTAGTTAGACAACTAAAAAATTTAAAAACTAGATGAAACTAGCTCTAAGATACATGGTACTATTTGAGGTTATTGACAATATTGATGAGGTGGCTAACCATTTGGTTTTCTCACCCCAGTTAACACCAATTCATAATGAGTTTTTGGTTTTATAGATTAAAATGTATCATTCTAAAACATCTCCTTTCTAGATATATGATAACATATAAGATTTAACATTGAATGAGAATAAAGTATGGAGTATTGATTATGATATTATTTTTCATTTTGTAAAGTCTATATGTATGCTTCATGTTCTTTGGTAGCCCATTTCTAATTCATAAGAAACTTGGGAGTGTGATATACTAAAGGAAGGGCAGTGGAATCATCTATCTAACATGGAGGCTACATGAAATCATTTATGGGGGTTGAATGTGATTATGTTTAGAAGAATGTAACATATCATTGGCAACTTTTAGGTACTTTTATCCATTTTATTATCTTCCTTTGTTTGGATATTGTTTTATGTTAGTTTCAAGGGAATCTATAAATTTTTAATTTTTTGGGGGTTATCAAAATTAGGCAGATATTTAGGAATTTTTTTCGGAATTACTAGGATATTTTCTTCCTTTTATTGATGTTCATAAGGGGTTGAATAGATTGAAAACCATGTGTCAAATTCCTAAAACCATGAGAATTTTCATAGTCAGGAGAACAAGTTTTTGGTTTGGATTCCAAACCTTGCAGTTCAATCTGGTGTCTCTTTTCCAGTATCCTAAGAAGGATAACATAATTGGAGAATGGTTTTTCTAATATTGAAACCTAAATCTGATATAATATTCAAATTATTAGTAAGAGAACTTTTTTGGGCACATAGATAACTCCATCCATACAACCTAACCCAGAAAACTGTTTTAATAGAATTTTAATCCTCTAAAACATTTATTGAAATACTCAAAAACCCACATATAAATACAAATCATATCATAATCGAACATAATATGAACCTTTGGAATTTAGAGTCTCTCTATAGTGTATTTTTGATTCTCCATGACCATTCATATTTGATCCATATGTGAGTATATATGATTTTTACATCTTTGATATGTGAAATATATTGGATTTGGAATGCACCTTTCTTCTCTATTTTTCTCCCTTGAGTGTGATGGATCATCATATCATTGGTGGATCTAAGTCATGATTTTATTGAATCGAATTCTTTGGATTCCACTGTGATCTTCCTCGCCATCAACTCTTTTTTGGTCGTTCACATTTTAGGTGTTTAATTTACCATGTTTAGAGAATTTATGAGATTTTTATTAAACATGAAACCTTGATTGATTATTTTAATTGAAATACATTTTCTATTGATCTGAAATAATTTATTTTAGAATATATATATTATTATCATATTCAATGTAATTGTAAAATAAAACTACTTTTCTATGGATTTTAAAAAAATTAATCGATTTGATAAAAGATGACTTGAAGTGAAACGTTATTTGATAAAATTATTATATGTTTATTCTTGACAAATATGGATATAAAAATTTTATTTTTAACGGAATTAATTTAATACCAAACTATGATTTGGTTTTGAAATGGAAATATAATTTTAAGACATGAAATTATAAAAATTAATAGTGAATAATGAATTGAAATGTAAAGAAATTGTTTACCATGACTGATTGATTGAAATAATTTATTATCCTGATTATTTAGTTTTTGAATTGCACAAAAATTATTGGACTATTAATATCTATTAATGGATTTATAATGGAAGCTATAAATAAACCATGTAATGTATGATTTTACCTAATGGGGTATTGATTGGTTCCATCTCTATTGGATGATCCTTAAGGGTTTGTACATACCTTACACTGGGATTATGGATTTATTATTAAGAGTGTCATTTTTGAGGAACTAAATATCCTCAGGGAATGTGACCGTAGTTCATTGTAATATTTATAATAGCATAGGAAAATGATTACATAATTTTTTTATTTATTTACAAATTTTTTTATATAAAATTAATTTAATACTATTTCATTGTAGTTTCTATATACTAATGCAAGAAGTATGTTTTGAAAAATGTTTATGAAATTATTTTCTGTGCATTATTAATAATTAAATATAAGCATAAATGGTTTATTTTTTATAATTCTTCTTATTAAAGATATAGTGACACCCATTTTTGTTTTTTTCTCACACAATACAATTTCCATTAGGTTTTTTGTATTAAATTATTATGAGAAAATGAAAAGGTAAATACCCACCTGGAGTTTGTGGGTGTGATTGATTTATGGGACCTTGGGTGCTGGAAATGACTAGTGTATCTTTGATCAACTCATTACTCAAAGATTTTGAATTTTCAATTTTATATGTATTGATTTTCATTTTATATGATTTAAAGCTTTGGGAAGTTTACCTGAATGTTTTTGGTAATATTTTATCTATTATAAGTGTCATTCATACTGAATGTTAATTATTTTACCTTACACTACTGTATATCTTATGATATTTTTTCTTGGGGTGAAATCATTCCCTCTAACAATGTTTTGTTTCACTAATGATAGTCACCAGTAACTAGGGATTAGGAACACCCTTGTGTCATGTCAGTTCTATTTTTGGAACAAGTGTAATATGTTATTTGAGTTTTTTCATGATACATATAATTAAAAATAATCCTTATAAAAGACAAAAAATAAACATGACATTATCTAATGATTTAATAAATTCGTTTTTCCATCATGTAATAAAATAAAATAAAATTTACTCTCCACCTCTCTATTATTATTACTTGTTTTTATAATTATATCTCCAAACATTTTTTCCAAAATTAACGAAATTATTTTTAAAAAATAATAATTGGTTAATTTTGATGCATTTTCAATACATTATATTTAAGTTAAAAAATACTTTTGTTTCTAAGATACTATAAATAAACTATAATAAATATATTTAAAAGAAAAAGCTAACTTATATTTATTTATCACTATACAAAGGTGAAAACATAAATTTAAAATGTGATGTAAAAATGATCTTCTATAAACGATGAATCCAAAAAATATAACACTATTTTAAATTAACTTTCTTGATCATTAAATTTCATTTATCATGTCAAATTTTAGATTAAGAATGAAATTTGGAAAATTTAAACCAAAGGGTGGCTCCTAGTGAAATATGAATAATATTTCAAATGATTTTCCACATTTTATTTCCTCTCAAAGGGTTTTATATAGATAAATATATAAATTCACTTTTAGAGTCATATCTAACCTTGTAAATAATATTTGTGTCAAAAAAATCAATAAACCCATCATTGTAGATATTTTTAGGGAGATGATAAAAGAACATGAATGGTATATTAGACAAAATGGTGATTAAAATGGTTTAAATTATACCAATTTCATTGAAATTATTGTTAAATATTAGAGATATAGAAAATATTTATGAGTGGGGAATGTGAAGTGATTATTTTATAGATTAAATAAATGTGTAATATTTTTATAAAATTATTCCTTTATATTATTTTAATGGATTTGAGCATGTAAAAAATGATTTTTCAATGATTACACTCAAAAATTTAAGAACTACTTCCTATCATTGATAAAAACTAAAAAGTAATTAACATCATAAATCATACATAAATATGCTTGAAATGAAAAGATAAGATTTATTGTAAAAAAGACATTAATTAGTATCAAGATTATGGTTTTTAGAATAAATAATTATGGGAAATGTTATCATTTACCGAACATTGAAAAAAATTGAATGTATATACAACCCTTTATTTTATAGATTGATATTCTATTGGAGATTCCTTATTTAATGGAAGAATGTGTCAATAACATAGGTAATTATTGTAAAAATATTATATCATAAATAATAAAATAATAAGAATGGAAACAATTCACATACCATGTGATTTATATGTACCCTCTTGACCACCTTAACATGTCTTTAATTAAATATAGATTTTACTATATATTCTACTGTAAATATTCATGGAAATAAATATTAGCATGAGAAAACAAAAATATTGACTTACTTATGTCAAAAATAAATAATCCATCATAAATAATGTGAAATATAAATTCACAACCATATCATAATTACTAGGGATTTTTATAAAACTTACATATTAGTGATGGGGAGACTATTGGATATACCACATGGTTGAAATTATTTATTTTTATTTTATGAATAATTTATGATTACTCACTGAATATTTTATAATATGTTTACCAAATATCCTTTAATAATTTAATCATTGTATTAGAAGAAAAATGTGAATTCATATTAAATGTTATTTATTTCAATAATAACCTAAAATTGAATCTCCTAAAAAAATGAACGTAGTTCTATTTATAGATAAAGTCAAAATATTTTTTTGAGCATTGCTAATTGAGGTATAGTACAGATTAACCTCAAAAAACACATAAATGTGAAAAATAAAACTATTATATTTTAATTATAGTATTGTGTTATTTATTTCACATTATAGATTGTTAATACTTCCAAATTCATCCTGAAATTTATTCACACTTGAAATCCATATTTGACCATATTTGTTCATGTATGACTCATTTCATAAGAAATGACACATGTTAAATATAATTTTATTTATTGAATGATTATATATTTGATAAGAAAAAATGATATTTTCTATACATATAACATTTGTGATTTCTAAAATTATTTTATATTGGTACATGCTACCTATTTTTTAATGCATACATAGATTAACCAAGCTTCTTCATGGAAATATTAATGGTGTGAAATGGGGTTTTAATCATCAATTATTTTTTACTCAAATTAAATGAAAAACCATTAAAAATGTTAAAGGGAAAATATTAAATTTTATTATATATTTAATTATATTATGATCACATGAAATCATATTTATTTTACTTTTCAATAAAACAAATTCCAATAATTTTTTGATCTGATGTTTTGAAACCATTATAGAAGATATTTAATGAAATTTCAATCATAAATTTTAATTTTTTTAATATTAAAATATGTACCAAAATGATATATATCCCTTTTGAGAAAAAATAATAATTGTTTTTTATTTTAATTTTTTATAATTTTTCTCAAAATAAAATCAATTTAATTAAATCATATAAATGTCAACAATATTATTTTATAAAAACATGAAATTTTGATCCACTATATCATAAAACAATTATATTGTCTAATATATGGTTTACAAAGTATGAATATATATTATAATATTAATGTGATTAAAAATACCAATGTAAAATATAAATATGGAAATTTTGGGGTTTATTGGATAGACTCTGTTATTCCATCATGCTTCCAATTTATTTCCTCAGACTATTTATTTCATGGGGTTATTTAAAATATATAAAATTTTATATTGAATTGTAATATTGAATAAAGATACCATTATGAAATGAAACACTATAATTTATAAATCATTAGGTTTATAAAAATAATTTTATGAATAATCTATTTTCTATTGTAATAAATAGATGAATTATAGAAAATTCCAAATAAAATCTTAATAATTTAAATAAATATAAAAGTTTACTAGAAGAGTGAATAATATACAATGAATCCTTATACATATTTAATTTGATCTTTTAATTTCCATCGAGTTTTTTCAAATTATTTTAACCATTTTCACCATAATTATTTTTATTTAATAAATTTGGTTAAGCATGATTCTATCACTATTATAATTAGTAATTTTTTATCGTATAATATAAAAATAAAAACCCAGACAAATTATATTTTTATTTTCATTAAAAACATGAAACTCATGGTTATTTTACATTAATAAATGTAAATAAAATCATTTATGGTTTGTTGTATCAATTTAAAAAAATTAATATGTTATGCTAAAATGAAGGGACTTTCATTATCCCCCTCGATATGTACATGTATCTGAATGATCCCAAAATAATTAATAGAATTTCCTTTATATTTTTCAACTGATATACAATGTAATACTAAAAATGAAAACATTTACTAATCTAGATCTCATATATCTTTTATGAATGTAATGTATATATTTTTTTATAAATGGGTTCTATATTGGAGGATTAAGACATTCATATGTTCATCATTAATAGATACACTTTTTTATTGTAAATTAATCATTTAATTCATATATAATATATATAAAATTAATGATACACCTTTTATTTAATAAAAATTTATATAAAGTCCTTTTATAATCATTTAATAATTTTAACATATATTTATAATTTCATATGAAATCAAAAAAAAAATCAAAAATATTAGAAATAAAAAGGATGCATCTTTTATATTGATATATATCCTACAATTATTTTTATATATGATTTTTTTTTGTTTTCATAAAATAAAATTTTATGTGAATATTGGTAAACCTAATGAAAATTGCATCCATATGCTCTAAAAAATAATTCATTCATGAATATCCAAACATAAATGTCATGGAAACCTCAAACCCCAATATTCAGCAAGGGATGATCAAAAAACTAACCAATGGGAAACATGAGAATGAAAATATTTTCATGAAAGTGATCATAAAAAATGAGATCTTCATTCTAATAATTATCTTGGTACCTAATACTACGTCATGACCCATGAGGGGAACTAAGCATCCCATCATCCAACATCGATCCTTTTATCAAGGATACTCATTTGAGACGAATACAAATCTCTAATAAAAAATTAATCATTCTTCCAAAAAAGATACTGTGGGTTCTTTGATCACAATATGATCACAAAAAATATGTAAAAATGGGAAATTTATTATAAAGAATTCGATAAATAAATACCACCACAACATCCTCCATTTTAATTACAAACTAAACTATAAAATCTATTAAATCAAATCAATAATCGTGTAATCAAACATTTTATTCATCCAATAGTGTTTTGTGAGCACCCATAAATGAGTCACTATTAAATATTTTCATATTCAATTGTAGTAAACACCAAAAACATAATTCACCCCTTCTAGTATAGAAAAAATTCATTAAAATAATTGGACTAAAACACATAAAAGAAAAATATGATGTTAAGAACAAGGGAATCCCATTGATGAAATAAGATATTTAAGAGTAAGATAAGTCATAAATATTATTCCAATACGTGAATGAAAATATAAAATTGAAGCACTGATGGAACAATTCCTTATCTCCTTCTAATCAATAACATTTTAAAACAATAATGTAATACATTATATTTAAACCCCCGTGTCATCTCCCAATGTGGATAATCATTAACTAAGTGATTTCTAAGTTATTTTTTTATTTTATTTCAGTTCAAAAATAAATAAAATGTTGGTCATTTTATTGTTAATGTAAGGAATATTGAATAAAATAAAAAAGGTTAAAATTTTTTTTTATGCAATGGGTTATAGGTTGTTTTTTATTTCATTGATGGGATAAACCCCCTCAAAAATATTTTTCAGAAAGAAAATTTAATCAATAATGATGACCAAACTATCACATTCTTAAACCTATTTGGGGACAAGATTTGAATCTTCAATGCCCGAAAGTGGTGAAATTGTATATGAGAATCTCGATAATATTTTAGATAACCTGAATTGTCCACCATATCATATCTAAAGATCATGTTACTTAACCTATCATGTTTATGTTATATTATTAAGAAATACTTTTTAGGGGAGCCTATTTATCACTATCATCTTTATGTAAATGTGGTACCTAAAATAACATGTTCTACTAGCCATCATTCCCCAATACAAGAATCTTTGATAAAAAATACTTGGGGAATGTAGGTCAAATTAAGGTGTGTTCCAACCCCCAATAATCCCTTCATTATCACTAAAAATGTCACCCATATCACCATTTTCTTGTACCCAATACATTATTGGGAAATCCTTGGTGAACTGTAAATGAATAAAGTTGTTTCTCAACCACAAGAGTCCATATTTCCTCAATAAAAACCCATGATGTCTTTGCAAATATTGGTTTGAAAAAAAATTAATGGGCCTTCCAAGGTAGCGAGAATGGACATGGCTTCCTACCTTAAGTGAATGGACTGTATAATAGATTGATCCTTATAAAAACCTCCATATTTGGATCCCAGAAACCCCAAGCCAGTATTATTAATACCGAGACTAGTCCATCAATAGTGAAACACATTGTTGGAGAGGGAAGAATATAAAATTAGTCTATATGATCCATTCGGAGGGATTCAAAGTTAATCTTGACCACTATATGAAATATATTAGGTTAACAATATCACGAACTCTATACAAGGAGAATAACCTTAAGTGGGATATCCAATGAGTATATAATCATATTAATATACACACAACTACCTACCTCTAGGTAAATACATAGTAGGTTATGCCTATACGGTTAGTAAAAATATGTTATGAATGTCTTATATTTCACAGGGTCAAAAAGAGATTAATATAGATTAAACTACCTTGATAGTTTCGTTAAATTACCTCAAAATGGAATGGATTACATAACAAGTGTCACCAACACCATCCAAGCTATAAACCCGGATAAAGGAAACCTTAAATATCATTATAATATAATATACCCATGGTGAAAACCCCTAATAGGTTGACATAAATACACTCTAAGGACACCACATAAACATTATCAGAGTACACACACTAGTATAACACCCTTGAATGTGGATTACCTTAATAAAATTAGGACCTCTTTTTTCAACTGTGATGGGTAGAACCATTTTGGGAATCACCACCATGTAATAAATTAATTATATGGGTCCCTATATAGAAGATGTTGTAGTAGTCACTCGAATATCAATCATATACATGTACACAATTCAATAAGGATTGTTATATAGAGTGTCCCCCTTGTAATAATCAACTAGTATTTCATAGAGGGGTCATATTCCACTTACTCTATATCCCACCATTCCTATCAGTGGGAAGGAATATGGTAGGACATAATTAATTATCAAGGAGAATACCCATGATGGTTCCCATTAGTGATGAATTCAACTAGACATGAATTTTCATCATGGTTTATCCCTCTGGGTGTAAGCCCTAATTCATCAAGCCATCACCAAAGCCACTTATTATATTACACAACATAGAGAACCCATAATTTATATTCCTTGTCCAACTTTTAATGTGAATTATTATAAAATTTGATTTATCTTCAATTATATCCTTTTTCTATCACTGATTGTAACTATTGTGGGATGATAAATCTATGTTTATTACACCAATAACATGATTATAATACCCCTTGGGCAACATAATTAGTTTAATTCTCCAATCTATCTAATCTAAGAAACCTCACATGTGAAAACCTAACACAACATTTTTTATAACATCATCCAAAATTGAAAAATTAATTATATATGATATTAAATTTTAGGATATGTTCTATTTATATGACCTTAAACTATGTCAATAAAACTACATGGTCTTTGATTCCAATTTTAGTCGGAAATGTAGGACCCATAAATGAGGTTTAAAACCAAGATAATTAATTGTCTATTTCTATCCTAATTAGGAAATATTCCTCATGAGAACATATATATCATTCCATATCTATTTATTTTCCTACAAAATAATACATCTCTCTCCCTAAGTCCATATTCTCTAGGATATCATTGCATTTTTTCATATTCATAATGAAATTGTTCCCCCACTTAGTGGGTCATATATTCTTCTTGTAATCATCAGGTCCACATCAAAGGTCCATATTTCATGTATGTTATAACATATCCTCACTAATCCATATTCCCATATAGGTTTTCCAGAAATGGATTCTTATGTATAAATAACACACTGACCATTTCATGACATCCTTACCACTAGACGTTAAAATACATGGTTGTTCCTTCACACATGGTGTTTAATGGTACAATGTTCCAATTTAAGTGGCACGAAACTATATGTAGATTTTGATTCCATTCACAAGGATACATTAGAATCACATTTCATGGGCTTTATCCACGCAACATAATCATAGACCACATCCATGGATGGAAATATACTATAGAGAAACTTTTGTGTATTTAATACATCTCATCAAATATTATGTTCAATTAATAAGTAGATGAATGATGGATATCCCAAGATATACATAGTTGATCACATACCCAAATTTAAAGAATAAAATGATAGGATATGGCTAATGAGATTCATACATGGAAGTCGTATGAATTCCTGAACACAAATTAAATCTATTAGAGTATGTTGAAAAATGAACTAATTCCCCCCCAATGGTCCTGATTATCCCCACATCTAATCCTCTGAACCAATACACATTATAACTCATCAATGATAAAATCTCTATAAAATGTCTTCCTTTAGAAAGTAAGTCCTCAAGGAAATATCCTATCATGGATTCAATAACAATTGGGTGTGAATTTTCCATGAAAAACACCCATTAAAAAATAACCATAATAAAAATGATGAACACGACATGAATTTTTCATTGACCAAATTAACCTCACTCTTAGGATGTATTGAATGTTTATTTGTTTCATGAAAAAAATTAATGACCTAGCGTGAATTCTTTAAAATTCAAATAGATTAGATAAATATGAACTTTTTCAAGATACTACATTGATTTATGTTCATTTTTGTGATGTATTGTATTTATAGTTACCCTCTAAATACCAATACCTGATTCAAATTAAAGTATTATTTATAAAATAGATTTAATCATACTTCAACTAATTCAATGGTTGACGCCCCTATGACATGATTGATAAGATCACTCACTCAGTATCTTTATATCCAAGTGGAAAATGTTATAGTGAGGGTGTAATTTTTATGGGGTGCCATTATGACCCTATAAGATATAAAAAATGATCTCCAGTCACTGAAACCATGGAACTCATATCACAAGAGGAAAAATGTATTGAAGTGAGTGGCCCATGACACATCCTCTAACGACCATGGGAGAATTTCATTGGGGTGATATAATCAATATATATCTTACATTTGGGAAGTGGATAATATTTTCAGTAGAAAACTCAACTCGGTTTGGGTTTTTCATTTGAGGTATTAAAAAGTTATATCTAATTATAAAATTAGCTTTCCGGCATCATTCAGGATCCCACTAAAGTCACCACCCAGTTGATTCCTCACTATGTCACAAAGACCCAGCCATTTAGGATATGTTTCCATGCATGATTATATTCCACCCAAATTTTTCTCAATTATATCCTAAATTTTACAGTATAAAACTTCCAACACATAGAACTAATAACTCATGAACAGCCCAATATTCTATTTCACATCCAAAAGGCATGACATAGATTTTTAGTGGTTCCATGGGAGGAATTGTGATAAATACCTAGAATATCTAAGGACAAGTAAAAAAAATTGCACCACCTATACATGAATCCCATCGAAATATCTTTATTTCAAGTAGATCATAGAAGCATACTCATACTCCAACACACATTAAGGAAGGATAACATATTCCCTCTCCCATTATGGAAGCTCATGAATATATCATGGAATTGATTTATGGACATGACTATATTTGGTACCACATTCTACAAATGTTTTAATCAGATATTGATAGTTCTAACCAAAGTAGGTAATAAACATATAACAGTGATCACCTAGGGGAGGAACTATATCCCTAATCCTACCAATGATGATTGTACCCAATAGAATAACCTGATATCACCTCAAGAACGACCACATATCCATAGTCTTCCTTTCGAGGAAATTAGATATACATTATTAGAAACAATATGGTAGACCTATATTTCCACACTCATTCAAGATGAATGATTGAATATCATGGATGGTATTCAGAAGGAGGTGCTAATTATTTATCTTCTTTAACCAAAGAAAACCAAAACATGAATAAAAAACAATTAAATGGCGGGTTCACATTACCACCCAATATAAAGGTACCCATCACCATATCATTGTGAAATGAAATGGAATATTTAATTTTACTTCTAATTTACAAGGATACCATTTACCAAATAAATCCATAGTAAAAAATTCATTGAATATGTCTCCCACAGAAAGTATTAATCAGATGACCCCAAATAAAGATTCTAAAACAAGATCTCACAAACATTAAAATATTCCTACAATAATTATCGTAGATATACATGAGTCCCTATAGGTATTTTCCATTGTTACTAGAGACTATAATGACTACTTGATTGATTGATAAAGAATTTCCATCCTATGAAGTCCTCCCAGTGATACTCTGATCAACAGTTATGGAGGACCCCCCTGGAAGACCTTAAAATAATGTCCTTCTCTCATTGAATACTATTTGGCATCACCTACATTCCATGTGGATATCAAATTATTGAATTCAGAAGACAAAAAAATTGAATCAAATACCTCTCTAGGTACGTCATCATCATTAACTAAAGGGAATAATGTCCTTTTTGATAAAGAATAGGGAAATAACCATGGTTTTCAAAAGAGGTGAAAATAATTTCCCACAAATATGATGAAGATGATATTTAGATATGGAAAAACTAGTCGAGGATCATCACATGGCTATATTCTATCCCATAATTATTCATCGATATGACATTCCAAAAGTGGTAAAGGAAGAATACAAACATTACTAAAATTAGAATTTGTGGGCATACTTTATTTTCTAATGGATAACTACCTCTGTAATAAGGTTATGATGACTATATTTAAGAAGAAAATATGTTGTACGATTATAAATAGTTAACCATGTTCTCCAAAGCTGAAGATATTTCTTTATAGAAACACTATTAAATATCATGGAATGGTTTTTTCAATTGAACAAGGGAAATTAAATAGACAATCAATTATACCCCATGAGATATACAAAAATATGGATGAGGAGAGAATATGATGTTGAACATTAGATTGTTCCTATTATATAATTTTCCCCTAATTAATACTTCAATAAATTTTATTATTGATTTATATACCATGGGTCAAATTAATAAAATCAGTAGTTATTCTATTCAAAAAAATCCCTCTTACCTCTATAATTTGAAAGTAGATTGGCCAATTGGAGTGGGATATTGATAGGTCCCAACACCAAGACTCTAATAATTTTACAAAAAACTCACATATTATAAGGTAAAAGAACACAACCATAAGACGACCTCTGGTAGTGAGAAACCGACATTCCAAATAAAAGTTACTCCATAAATTTTCATGAGTGAAATAGTGTGTAGAAACTCAGTTCATTCCTTATAAGAAATTTAAATATTTCTACATATATTTCAAGATATAGGAACTAAGACGAGGTGCTTTTCTGAGGCCCTATGTGCCTAAAAATAATTTTATTACAATATTATATATATATATATGTATATAACACAATCATGGTTTCTAAATGAAAATTGTAAAAATAATTATATAATTCTCATATCTGAAATATGATATTGTATTTGAGTCTGTAACTTGATATTTACCTTATCCACTACCTAAAATAAGAATGTGCATGGCATTCAAATATCTCACTCATTGGTGGTATGTTTAATGGATAAACTAATTTTTAAATTTACATAAAATAAAATAAATTTCTATATTATTTTTTTCATGGTGTATCATTTAGATTTATGCTTAAAACCCCTATGAGTATTCCAAATAATCTTCCCCTTCATTCATTTTTGAATCACCTTAGATGATGTCGAAACACATGATCATAACAGATTAGGATCTATTGAATGAAACAGCTACCTTTGATCAATTATGAGTGTGTTCTTCAAATAATAACTATCCAATCTCTATTTAGGACTCATATATGTGTGGTTTATTCCCTTTTTCATTAAATCTATCGAGTGTATCCTCTTCATTTATTAGATCTACACAAATTGTGGCATGAGCATGTGCCATTATATTCCAATTTTAATTTGTTATTCTTTTTTCATAACCAGAATATCCATCTTCTTCATCATTCTCCAATTACATTTGTCCAACAATGTTTAATCATATTTTATTCAAAAATATTCCCTCAATTGCATCATGTAATTCACTGTTAGGACCCACGGTCCCTGTTCAACATTGGTAGGTGGTACTGAGCCTGTTAGGACCCCTGGAATCACAAAGGATTGACATGTGAGGTATGGATCAATGAATGAAGGACTGACCAAGGATGTATTTAGCTTTTATATGATCATTTTTAAAAATAGATATCATACCATAAATTAATTTATGTATGGATATGTGTGATGTATACAAATAACCCCCATGGAATGACCAAAACCATTTTTCTGCCACCAGATGTCCATCAATGACGATCCATGGAAAGATCCAAAAATTTCTAGTTGAATAATGGTGAGATCTATGGTGGAACATCCAAATTCAAATCATGGATTATAGATATGGAATTATTATAAAATTATTACTACACACTATGTAATATGATGAATATAGGGCGTGTATCCCATTTATTGAAGTGTATAAGGATTTGGGATATTAAATGGATGGAATAACATTTAGACTCCTTACAAGCTATGTACCCCCTTCCTATGTGAATGAAAAATGTCACGAAACACATAGAAAGGATCACGCCTTGTTCCCAAGTACATAGAGAAAGTAGGAACACACAGGAAGCACCTCATGTATTGAGGAAAAACCTATAATAAAGTAAAAGGACACATGGTAAAGTATACAAACATGGCATGGATACATGGACATGGTTGAGAACAAATGTGGGACCCATATTGGAATGTTCATGCCATTTATATCCCTCACATGACATGTACATCTACTTGTTTGAATATTCATGTACCTCCCTATGTATTTACATGATATTAAGTAGGACGTCATGTCATGTGGGTCCCTTCACATGTTGTGTACCCCATGGATTATTCTTAAGAAACTTCAACCTTTGTTATCTTCTTCCTTTTGACATGGAATTTTTCCCATGAGTATCCTATTATGAGAGTTTTTTCGTACGGAACAAGATGATTCCCTCGTTTTTTGGATTTTGGGATATTATTGGGTTAGTTCCAAGGATGATGCTGGGAATAGAAATTTTCAACTGTGGTAAGGTTCAACTATGATCACTAAAGGCAACAAGAGTGGATCCCTCCAGCTTGGTAGGGCCTGGGTTATCAATGAATTTTATAGTCGAACCCTCTAGTATGGATATGGATTGGACCTCTACGACTCCTAGAGTTGAACACTCCTATCGTCTTAGGGAATTGGTCCTAGATAGACTTTCGATGGAAAACATACATTTGGGATATGTATAGGGCCTTAATGAAAAGAGTTAAACCCTCCAGTTGAAACTGAGAAAGGGTCCTCTTCTGAATTCTGAGTGGAACCCTCCTTTTGGTCAAGGCATATAATCTTGATTATTACTGTGGAATCCTTATATTGTCACATATCTTGTTTCCCCCATAGACTTATGAGTGGATCCCTCTAGATAGTATTGTCTTGGTTCCTTGATGAGAAGAGTGGAACCCTCCACCTTTGATGGCCAAGGATCATCTACAGACTCCTATAATGGAACCCTCCATCTGGGATGGGTATTGGTCCTCTACCACAGAGTGGAACCCTTTTGTTTTACAATAACAGTGGTCCTTTACCAAGATATTGTAACCCATTTATTTTGCATTATAGTGAAGATTGGTGTCTTGACTAGGTCGGTTACTTATGGGAATACATGTTAGATGTTGGGAATCAATTTTGGAATTTTGAAATTGTGGGAAAATATTATTCATCATTTGATATATGATATGGATATATCATTAATCTCAAATTTGGTATTCATTTAACTGATAATATATTTATTTATTTATATGTTCCTTTGAATTTGGTTTTACTCTTATCATTAGATGGGAAGATGTGTGGGTTATGCATTGTGATTTATGGCTTCAGAATATCATGGTTTTATTATTCTACTATCCTTCAATATATGTAAAATTTTTATGTGCGGTTATTCTACAAAAAATTGACTCCCTTTTTTTGGATGATGTTACTCTCTCTCTCTATCTTGGTTTGGTTTATGTGGTTCCCTTTCAAATATTTATATATCTTGTATACTATCATCAATATTTTTATTAATATTTTATCTTTTAATACTACCCCTTAAACATTATAGATGTCCTAATGGGTATATATATAACCATCCATTCATGGAATTTCCCTGGATGTGTCTTGTCTTATGATGAAGATGAATATATTGAATATGTCATCAAAAGATCAAAGGTATACCTGGTACATTAAGATATGTAATATAGTCGCATCTTTGAGACTAAATTATGGGTTTGTTCGATTTTTTTACAATCCAATTTCTTTAGGCTGGTATATCATTCTGGTTGGGTGTGTATTTTTTTCTTTTTCATTTAAAATTAGTATATTTCCCTCTTCTACCATCTAGAGGTTTTACATTAATGGTATCTTTCATAGTTTTTTCATCATTCACACTTATTCATCTACACGTTTTCACTAAAATAGTTTGGTATGTGCATATTGATTCTTAGAAAAATGAATCCCCATTTTATTTATTCCTTGGGAACTTTTCTCTATCTATTGTTGTATTGAGGCATTCTTGAGAATGTTGCGGCGTGATCCCCGACTAGGGTCAGGTCTTGGTAGATTAGTATTGGGGGAGGTTTGATCTTTGGGATGGTGTGTGAAATAGAAACATTTTGAGGATGTGGTTGGGTTTAGGGAAATGGTTTCAATGAGACTCAAGTGTGGCTCTCATTATAGGAAATAGTGTGATGATTTGGGTGGTCAACATATCTAATCACCATAAACATTACTACTTTATTTTCGACTCATCATATGAGAAATTGGATTTATGTATCATGGTACATGAATCGTATATGATTTATCACCTAAAAATACTTATTGAATCATCACCCAATTTATGTTAAATACATTTTCATCTAACCATTATACATATTAACTAAATTTCATGATTCCATTGTGACAAAATCTATAATAAAAAATATTCCTAGATCATGATGGATATCCGGTGAGATATAAGGCCTCATTTTAGGGTCCATTGAGTGAGATTCTTCTTCCAGGTAGGAATCTAGTAGCACCTCCAAATATTGAGTAGATTGTTATCCCAATTGAGCAGGGAAAGAATGTGTGTATGATAAGAACCTTCTTTGCAGTTTGGATCCAGAGGAAATTGAGGTTACATGGAGAGACAAATACTCCTATAGAAAAGGAATGTCTATAGTAAGTGATTCGTGTCTTCAGGATCATCAAAATATAGATGGATCAGGTGGTTGTTCTAGCATGTATCCTTTTCTTAGGGGAATTTGGGCCCCTGTGGAGTCCTGTTGGCCATATTCACAATGAGTCAACACTTTCATGGCCTGATTTATATATGACATTATGTGAAGAGTAATTCCCCTCATTCTATCACAATTTTTGGATTTATGATCTTATGGAGTAGGAGTAGAGAGGGAAGATATTCATTTACTAGGAAGAAATTTCATTAACCTTACCTTATACTCCCTCTACAAGATCTATGATGGATTATTCAAAGTTTATAAGTTTTCTAAGGGTCTCTATAGGGTGATCCCTGCCAAAATGGTAACCTTGTATGTCCCTACCTATTTAGGGTGATGTAAATAGCACTCTTGATAGAGATATATTTATCATAGGGATTCTAAATATTCAAATACAATAGTGGGTTTCCAATAGGTGAGTCATTGACAGCTTCTAGAAGGTTCTAGTCGATCAGAGATAAACAATAGAGATCCTTTTTTATCATACTCAAGCAGATGTTCATTCATTAAAGTGATTTAATAGAGCACTAAGGTATCCCAGCATGGTTTGGTGATATTTATGTAATTTTCAAGGTCACATAGTGCATGATAGCCTAACCAAATTTTTAATGTCATATAGGAAGATAGATGATAGAACAACACATAAAAGGTTGCTCCATGGTTAGGGAGGAGATATAGTGGACGAGTAATTCTATGATATTCTTTTAGCAACAATATATGTACCATGTTATGCTCGTAGAGCTTGTGGTCAGTGCCATGGATAGTTTCAGGCTTTGGAGACTTAGGATCCTACCACACTCATTTTGGATAGAGGTATAATATTTGTTTATACTTATAGTCACCCAGTCTTTTCATACACAGATATCAAATCATATTAGATTAATATTTAGAACATTCGAAAAATGAATTCCCAAGGTGTATAATAGTTTAATATTCCCAAAAACATGAAACAAAATATTATATCTTTGTTAAAGATCGTCAATGTTTCCCAAAAATTTCATCCCATTAGTAATTATATATATAAAAAATCATTATAACCCAAGGAATGGAAACATAAGTTATGTGTTATCCAAAATGTCTATTAAGGGTAAAAAAGCAATACAATAATTATAAGATGAATATAAGGGTATGAGAACAAGATAATATCATTTTTAGATCATAACCTACTTATCAAAGATGATAATCATGAGATGTGGAATAGTGATTATATTTACTTAATAAAGGAATCATGAGTGAATTAAGAGAATAATCCATGAAACAATAACATATGAATTATACATGAAACATGTTTAATACATATAAACTACAAAATCCTTTTTCAGGTCTACCTTCCAAGACCTTCATAGCATGTTAGGTGTTGGAAAATAACAAATGTATTGGCTTTGGACATGATATTCCATCCCGTGTACCCTCTTATTTCAACCATGGGTTTCCCTCTTGTATACCCTCTTATACTAGGCTTGGTATTCCCTCTTGTGTACACTCTTGTATAAATCTTTCGATTTTCTCCAATGTAGCATCTTTTTTCAGCCTTAAGACATCATCTTGTTTCATGAATACCCCCTGTGAACCCTCTTCATTCAGGCATGGGATGTCATCCCATGTATTGTCTACATTCAGGATTTATATTTTCTCATCTTTTATGATTTGGATGCCCTCTCATGTACCCTATTTAGATCATCAAACATTTATCATTAACCAATTCAATTTAGAGAGATATAGGACCACACATCACATAATAAACACATACATACATGTGCCATGGGATATTAATCCTAGTATCATATCATCACCCATAAAAATGGATCATATCATAACCCATGAAATTAAATTTTTATAACAAATATTTAATAATATCATAACCTACGGAATGTATATTTGTTTCACAATCATTTCATTCTTGAATAACCCAAGGAAGGAATAGGATTTTATAAAATTTCTCATGGTATAACCCATTCAAGATAAATGGGTTTCATAATCATATAACATATGGAATAGGAACAGGGGTCATAAAAAAATTACAATTTGGATTTTAATCAGTTTCATAGAAATATATCCAATGAAATAGAAATAGGTTTTCAGAAACATTATAACACCATAACATAAACTATTCAGAAAATTAATATGTATTAAACCTTTGTATCATTAAACAAAAAGGTATGAGTAACATCAATATATGTCATCCTAGATGGAAATTTTTTTTTCTTTTAAAAACATTTCTTATGGAAAATATCATATCTTATTTTAAAATGAATTTTTAAAACATAAAACCTTTTTAAAACTACATTCGTTGAATTTTTTTTGAAACTTATAAAAGAATCTTGAAAACATTTTTTAAACTTACAAGGGAATATTAAATGAAATTTGTAAAATATTTTACTTTAAAATTTGTTGAAAACATATAAATGATGCTTTTATAACCTTTAAATACATTTCATAAAAAAATCCTTCAAGAAACATATAAAAGCATCATTGAAATTAATTTAAAAACATTTCTTAAAATAAATAATATTTAGAACCCATTTTTTACTGAAAAACATTATTAAATAAACAAATTTCAATTATATTAGGAAACAAATAAAATTTTAAACATACAAATGAATAATTAAGGAAATGATGGTCATGATGGTGGGTAGGTCTGTACATGGTAAAAATTCATTTTTCACCTTATATATTCTTTAAAGTTCATTGATCTAAAAATAAAAAGTAGATTCATTTTAAAAATATTTTTTAAAGAGATAATACATGTTTAAAAATTTATTTTTAACATCATTGTGTAGTTATAAATTTTTTTTTTAAAAAAACATCAATTTAAAATAAATTGGATTATTGACCTAAAAGATAAATAATGTCAGATAAAAAAACCTTTCCTTAATTATCTTAAGTTACAAAGATTTTAATAATGATACCATTACATGGATATAAAATTTATATGAAAAGGTTAATATATTTCATGATATTCATTTCCATATGGATAATAATATTTCCTTAATGTATGAATAATCATAAACAGTCTCAATAAACAATAAGATTAATGTTTTAAACTGTTACTAATTTTGTGACATTAAATATTAATACAATGGATACAATAACACAAAATAAAAATTTATATATCATGAAAATAACTTTTTTCATGATATAATAATGTCAATGGAAATTTATAAACCAAATAGAAATATATAAGTTCATAATATATCATGTGTCTCTAAGAAGAAAAATTTAGAAAATAATTACATTACTGATATTGTAAATTTTGAAACATAAAACCCATGAATGAAAAATCATCAAATGGATATATTAATACTGATAAAATCAATTATAATTATCATATAATATATACATGTTCATTATACAGACTATGCAAGATAATTGAGTGGTGAATAAGACATGTATCTTATAGAAATAAATAATGAGATGAAATTATCTTACCATATATCTTGATATTATTTATAAATGTTAAAAAATCCTAAATAATAAATATAATTTTATCATAAATATTTTATGGAACCATATTTTTATCAATAATACTATATATTATTCATGTAATATTTTATATTACCTGTTTTTTTACATTTCCTTGTAAAATTAATGTTGCAGGTAATGACTTCTTTTTTATTGTAGATATTTTGAATTATTGTTCTTAATCCTCTTACATAGATCATGATTTACTTATTTTAAGACTTTAAAACATGATTTATAAATAATATATATTCCATATATAAATATTTATATTAATCAATAATATATTTAAATATTAAGTGAAATACACCGTTCATGAAGATGGTAGGCCTTATAAATGCATGAACAATACTTTTTTTCTTTTACTATAAAAATAATGAAATTAAATCAAATATATATATATATATAATATCATTATATTATATTTATTATTTCATATATATTATATAATAGAATGGAACCAATCTTTAATTACAACCTAGTAGAATGTGAATGAATCACGTCACTTTGAGGATGTGGTAGTTCACATGTCCACAAACGAAGTTACCATATGTAGAAAAATGGAAAGTATAAAGGTATTTGTTTTACAATAAATTATATAAGTATAATTGAAATATATATCATATTATTATTATTTTACTAAATATATCATTAACAAATTAAATTCAATTTTTGAACAAGTCACATAACATTGTGGATGCAATAGTCTACACATCCACCGATGAAGTTATGGTATTTACAAAAAATGTAGAACCTAAATGAAAGATTTATATAATGAAAAAATTAGTATAAATAAATCATAAATATCACTTAAAAATATATTTTACATCCCACAACCATCCATGAGATTTTGTATAGTGAAAACAAACAACATTATTACATTGGGAGGTAGTTCGCCATACATGAACTGTATGTTCATTACCCATTCGGTGTATGTGGGTGTAAGTGTAGGTGAAATGCTAATATTATCAAAATATCATTATATTGAGGGTAAAATTTAAACTATATAATTATAGAATAAGAATAATTGAGGTGGTGGATAATGAAATTAAAACTAAGGAGCTTGATGAATGATATTACCTCTTATTCAGGAAACTCTTTTTAGTCCACCAAAATTATTTCATGTATTGAAATTATTCCAAAAGGCTGGTTAAAAAGAATAATAATGGGATTTTGAGATATTAAATTTTCATATATTATTACAAATTCACCAGTTTCATAGATCTGATGAAGGAGGGGTGATTACCATTTATTAGGTGGAGGGGACTTACTTTGAATTTTCTAAAAGAAGTTGGGTGTACCAACGTTTTTAACTGAAAAAGTCATAAAAAACCAAAAAAATAATGGTAGGTGTATGGGCAAAATATGTCACTAAATTTTTTTTAGGGAATTGGGTAAGTAATTTGGGCCCATACTTATTATGTTCTGTCATTTGTTAATCATAATTTTATCATATTCTATGTACTTAATTTTAATAACATTCACTAATCTTTTTAAATAAGTTGATATTATTAGAAAATAAATATTATATTAAATAAAACCATGTGTGTATAATTTTTTTAAAATTTAATTCACTTTATCAGAAATAGTATGTGCAATGATAATATCCCAGACGTGGCGAGAAAATGATGTTTTAAAGTGAGAATGTTAAAAGATCATTAATATTTTTATTCAAAATTAAATATAAAAATGATTCCAATTAAAAAACTATATTAATATATTTATTATTTATTTAATTTATATATTTAAATCAATTATATGTACTAGTAATTTTGAATTAAAATTCACTATTTTTCCTTATTCACCTAAAAAAGAAGTTTCATTGAAAAATCCCAATAATTCACACAAGTATAATTTATAAATTATTAATTCTGAAATAATGTTTATTTTATTAAATTTGATTTCTAAAATTTTAAAAAAATTATTTCATTGTTGTTCTCATAAAGACTAAAACAATATTTGGAAAAATAGTATTTCGAAACATATAAATTCTTTGGAGAAAAATATATGCTTTACCATAATTATGATTTATTTATATAAAACCATTATAAATAATATTTAAAAAGATACATTACTATTAATATTATTATGTTTAATGGCTATGTTATAACTATCACATTTCATTAATTTTAATAAAAAGGCATTGTTTTGTATAAACTCAATGTTTTATGTAACCCAAGAAAATTAAATGTTTCATATATATAAATCCATGTTGTTGTTCCGAGTACCTCAAAATTATATTGGGGTATCATATAATAACATATTAACTTGGTATATCTTAAAAATAGTGAATAAAATTGTGATTCCATGTAACAATATATATATATATATAGTGTTTTGTGAAATTAAAAATATCAGAAAGATTAAATAAATTCAAAAGAAATATTTTAAAAAAAACATATGGTTTTGAATTCCAATCCCCCATCCGCTAAAATTAATTTCTCCCACCAAATTATTCTATGTTATATAATGTTTAATACATGAATGTTCCTTTCATTTAAACCCACATTGTAGACAATAAAAACTAACTCTTCCATTAAATAGGGAAGGATGGAAACATTATTGTTACACAAAGATAAATATAGTAATGTTTCAAAATCATAGAACATAGGTTGGAAGAGAAAAAAGATATGGAAGATAAATCTAACTATAATGTTCAGACGTAAAGTGATAGAAATCATGGATAGGATAATGTTAACAATCATAACATCCTAAATCAATGATAATATAAGGGTCCATTTGATTTATCATAAATTGTGGTACAAAGACAGAATTATTGGTTTCAATATCCTTTTTTCTACGGTGAAAATTTTTCAAGAATATTTATACATACATTCTTTAATTTTCTTTTCATAGGTAAGACCTCACACTTTGGTCATGACCTATGCAATTTTCACTTCACCTTTCTCTCCAAAAAGGAAAGGGAAATTCCTATTTCTGAATCATTAAAAATTCATGAGATCCATGATAAGTCATCACTTATCACATTAGTGAGCATCAATAAAAAAATTTCATATAGTTATCCAATGTGAATAAATCCTCATGTGATGAAATAATATGTTAATCTCATAAATTTCATCTGAAATTAAACGTAAACATTCCACAAATATTTAACCTTATAACCCTTCAAAAATATAACAAACCAAAACATTATAAATGAGGTAAAAAATTTATCCTATCACTGATCCACCATATTTCATAAAGTATCTCTTGTTTTTCACATTTCAAACATGTGAATACCCTCATTGTATATTCTCTAGAAGCAGGTTAATAACCAGAAGTAGCATAAATCCTTTTGGAAAACATGCATTCTTACATATTCCTATTATTAATGGATATATTACTAAAATATATGATTTTTTTATACAAAATAAATGATGACATAAAACTGTTATTCAACAAATCCTTAATTGTTTCAAAGTCCATTGATAGCATCAAATTTACTTTATCCAAAATAATTATCTCTTTATCCAACATAAATATAATTTTAAATACATCATACACACATTATGGGTGACCTTATTTTAATCAAAATATCTCATTTCTATTAAATAACTTTTATATTTCTAAATCACTATTCAGAAGACCCTTAATGGAGACTTATACTGAAAACATAATCTTGTTTCCAAATTCATATAATATGATCATTGATTTCCTGAACATAAATAATAAATTCATCCAACATCATTTTAAAAACATTACACATGATTCATAATTTTCTTCTATAATACCAATTTTCAATAATATGAAATATAAATCTTGTTTTAATGTTTCCAACCATCAATCTAATAATTCATCTTTTGTTTATGGTAAATAATACAGGATGAAAATTATATACCTTTCACTGGTCATTTTTGGTCTCCATATCTTCATAAGTATTTCTAATAATCATACCACCTTACTAATTATCTTCATAAGGTTTAAACATAGGACATAAATATTTATAATTCCCATATATTCCACATTTAAAATAGTAAATGTTAACTAGGTTCTTTCTAGTTCCCTCCATTGACATAAAACCAGAATACATAGTGTGAGAAACATTTATCGTAATGGAAAACTACATAATCATAAAAAATCACTTATATGATGATTAAATATAGAATCATTATTTATATATTATTCCTTTGTTTTATCCATGGTTATTCATAGATAAATTATTTGTAAATACTTTATGATTCTTCATAACGATTTAGCGATTTCCCAAATAATACCCCTCGTGAATGTCAAATCTGCTGTGCAGTAAGGCCCATTTTCATGTATCAGGTTACGCTCGAGTTAGACCCAACACACCTCGTCAAAGTTGTTACTCCTAGGTACATTTTTGAAAAAACCGCATCCAATTTTAGTATCCATAACAATATGTATTCCTAGGTAACCACTCAGTCAATCATTTAAAAAATTCAATTACATTTTTTAATTATTAACTAATACTAATACTTATCCATCGATTCATAGCTATACATATCCTTAGAAATATTAATAGGGATATAACTTTATTTTTCACATCCTAGTTTCCATATTTTTACTAAATGATTCCTTTGATACACAATATAATGACAATTTTTTATCAAACATGTATATGAAATCTTATTAGAAGAAGATTCAACACATTACAAAAATAAATTACTAAGGACCATAATAGTTAAGTGTCTTTTGGAAACGTAAATAAATATTGTAAAATATGGAAAGATCATTAATGATTACCAGATTTATCTTCCCCTTTAGTAATCCTACTTCAATACATTTCTTTTCCACATGGGTAATGTAATCATTATAAAGGGGTGATATCATGTTATCAATAATGGTATATAAAGTAATCACACTTGAATAACATGAAAATAAGGGTATGAGAATGTGAGAATATCATTTCCAGATCATACCCTACATATAAAACCCCATAATCATTACCCATGGTATAAATATTGGAAGTTTATAATACATGAATCATTATGGTATTAATTGAATAATACATTAACTAATAACATTGGAATAAGACATGGAACTTTTGTAATACACATAGACATAGAATATCCTATGTCAGTGATACCTACTAAGACCATCAAAACATGTTTTGATTGGGATATAAACACATGTACCTACATTGGTCTTGGCATACCCTCTCGTGTACCCTATTGTTTTGGGCTTGGGATTCCCTCCCGCTTAACCTCTTGAATTGGGATTGGGATTTATTCCCTTTTACACTCTTGTTTTAGGACTGGGATGCACTCCCATATACCATCTTGTTTCAGGCATAAGACAGCCTCTTGTTTCAAACTTGGAATTCCCCCCCTTATATCGGTTTGTTTTTGTCTTGGGATTCCCTCTCATGTGCCCACTTTTTTTTGGGGATTTATATTCTCTCAAGTTTCAGGCATGGGTTTCCCACTTCTGTACTCCTTTGATATCATAAAAAATTTAGTGTTAGCCAATGAATTGGAAATAGATATAGGTTTAACCCATCACATAATCAACTTATACATATATGTGCCACAAGATATTAGACCATTAATCCTTTAATGAACCATAAAAATTGATCATATAATAACACTAGAAATGAAATGGGTATCATAAACATTTACTCATATTATAACTTATGGAATATATATAGGGTACACATTATTTCATACTAGAATAGATCATGAAAGGATGTGGATTTCATAAGAATTTATCATGTCATAACCCATTGATGAGAAATGTGTCTTATAATAATATAACAAAAGTAATAGAAATATCTTTCTTAAAAATATAAAACATGGAAGAGGAGTGTGTTTCATATACATATAAGCAGTGATAGATACATGGGTTTCCATAAAAATCATTCATTAAAACATAAATAATTCGGAGAAAGAATATGAATGTAACCACTGGATCATTTCCCAAAAATGGCATGAGTAACATCAAAATATGTCATATTCGATTTAAAATAATTTTCAGTTACATTTTATAAACATTTCTAGAGAAAAATATCCTTTCTTATTTAGAAAATTCATTTTAAAACATAATTCCTTCTAAAAAAATTATCATGGAAAATACATTGAAAACATATAAATGATTCTTGAAAACATTTTAAAAAACATTTTTCTAGAAAAATTATAAAACAATATTAAAAACACATTGAAAACTATTTTCCTTAAAAATATCTTGAAAACATATAAATGAATCTTTGAGATCATTGGAATCATTTTCATAGAAAATAATTTAAAAACATTTCATTACATTAAACAATTGGAATTATTTTTTATTTGAAAACTATTTTAAAATCAGAAAATTTCCATACTATTATGAAATCAATAAAAGAACCTTTTAAACATACAAATTAAGCATCAATGAAATGATGGTCATGATGGAGGGTAGGTCCATACATCTCAAACATTCGTTTTTCACCATAAATGTTCAGAAAAGTGCCTTGATCAGAAAATGAAAAGAATATTACACATAATTTTTTTTAAAAAATGGGAATACAAGGGTAAATATTCCCTCGAACTCATTGGATAATAGTAAATAAATTTAATTATTTTTAGAAAACATGGATTTTTGAATAGAAGGATAAATAAAGATAGATTTTTATAAAAGCATTTGATTATTTTTATTTAGTATCAAAGAGTGAAAAAATTGTACGATTACATGGTTATGAAAATAAAATAAAGAGGATTTAAAAATTAATGATATTTATTATGATATGGATAATAATAATTCATCCATGTAATTATAATAAAAAATAATCTTGATAAACAATGAGATTAAAGCTATAAAATATGCCACTTTTGTAACATTAAATGATAATACAATGGAAAGAATAACACTATATAAATCAGGAAATATAATTAAAATAATTAAATTCAAGATGCCAATGAGCTTGTACCAAAGTGGTAAAGGATCCGACTTGTCATCCAAATGACCCAGGATTGATTCCAGGTATGGACGAAATTCATGGTGGTACTGCAACTGCACTGTAGCTATGATGGAACTCTTGTGGCAGTGAAACTATAGTGGCGGTGGTACTATAGTGGTGGTAGTACTAGAGTAACTTAAGTACTGTAGTGTGACTATTCATCCTAGGGCTCATATGGGAAAAAATGGTTTTCATGCCCGTAGGCCTTCAGTCTATGTAATTGGTATTTCTCTACCCAGTAAATAGAGGTCCTTACTTTGATTTAATAAGAAAATGAGGATTTTTTCCAACCTTTTAAAAATTTATATTCATGAAATAATCATATAATAGTTATTATATACACCTCATAGAAAAATATTGGTGCATAATATCGAATGTGTCTCAATGAAGGAAAATTGAGAAAACCATTCATTACCGATTTCTTATCTTGTGAAACATAAACCCAAGAAAGAGGGATAATTAAAGGGATATGTGAATACCTATAAATTTAAGTATTAATTTTATTATACATAAATGTAAATTATACACCCCACAAAAAGTAATTGAGTGGCGAAAGAGACATATATCATAATGAAATAAAAAGTGAGATGATATTACCATACCTTAACTCTAGAAATTCTTCAAACACATTCAATATTCATGTAAAAAAAATAGAATTTTGTTATAATCCTATTAAAGAACAATATTAAAAAAACTAATACCATTTATTATTCACTTTTGAAATTATATTACCCATTTATTAGCACTTCAATATTAATGTAATGTTTTTTTTTATTTACTGAATTGTTTATCATAAGTATTTTGACTTGTAATTCATGATACTCAAACATAGATAATGATTTAATTATTAAATGAATGTAAAAAATTATTTATATATAATATATATAAATTATATTAATATTTATAGTATTCTACAGAATGTATAAATATTGAACAAAATACACCATTCATGGAGACAGTGAACCATATGTACGCATTAATGATTCTTCAATTTTCTTATTGTACTGAACGAAAAAATATAAATGACATATATGTATATATATATAATATAAATATATTATAATTAATATTTCATATATATCACTTATTTTTACTAAACCCAACCTTAATACATTCCATGTAAAGTTTCAATGATTCACATCACAATGAGTAGGCAGTAGTCCACAAACACACAAACGAAGGTATCCTATATACACAAAATGGAAAGTATGAAGTTATGTGTTATATAATAATTACATAACAACAAAATAAATAATAATATCATATATATCATATAATTATACTAAATAATTTTTTAATAAATTCCATTCAATGTGTGAATGAGTCACATTGCATTAAAGAGGCTATAGTCCACACATCCACAAATGAAGTTATCGTATTTATATAAAATAGAAAGCCTAAAGATTGAAATTTTATAATTTTAAACTATGTATAAATACATAATAATATCATATAAATCACATAAAATATATTTTCTATCATAATTACCCACTGTTATAGGTAGTAAATGTAAAATGAACAATATAGTTTTATGGGGTAGTAGTTCATTGTATATGAATGGTAAGTTCATTACCCATTAGATGGATGTTTTTTTACGTATATATTAAACCCTAAGAATAAAAAAATATCATTATATTTATGAGACTATAGTTTTTAAATTATCATGAAATAAGGAAAATTGAGGTAGTGTATAATTAAAATAAATCTAAAGAGATTGAGGAAAGATTTTTATCTTATTCTGGTAACTCCACTTGGTTTGTGCGAAAGGGATTTTTCAGATTTCATTTCATCCAAAAGAGAGGATTCAAGAAAAAAAGGAAGGGATTATGAGAATTTAATTGAGAATCTATTTTCCTAACATAAATGGTATTTTTTTGTGATGAAGGTGGATAGGTGATGCCCTTCTATAGGATAGGGATAAGATACACTTGTCATTTTTTAAAACAAGTTAGGGGTACCCATGATTTAACCTAACAAAATATAACAAAAAACTCAATAATGGAAGGATTATAGAAGAAATATTCCCATAAAATTGGTTTTTTACAAGTGGCTATATACTTTTGGGACCTTATGTTTATGTTTTATTCCCTTTTCATGCTTAATCTTATCTTAATTGTTGTAATTAATTTTAATCAAATTTGCTAATATTTTTTGAAAAAAATTAATTTTATCTTATCTGAGTATAAATATTATACTAATTATAAATGTGTATATCATTTTTCAAAATAAAATTCACAGGAGAAGAAAAATCACCTTTAATGATAATCTCTTAGATGTGGCAAGAAAGTGGGTTTTCGAAGTGTGAATGTTCAAAAGATCATTCAGATTTTATATCTAAATTCAACATAAAAATGTTTTTAAAAACTAAAATAGATTGATATATGTATAATTGAACATTTTTATATTTAAAAACAACCTAAAATAAAATTCAAATATATAAATAAATTATCATCAAAAGTGTTTTTGATTTAAAATTTAGTTTTTTCACTATTCACCTAAGAAAGAAGGTTCTCAGAAAAACCTCCAAAATTTTCCTTATGTAAATTTAATAATTATGAATTAAAAAATTCTTTTTATTTTATCAAATTAAATTTTAACAATTTTTTAGAATTATTTTAATTACTTTTTACCTAAGGACGTAAGAATATTTTTTTTAGAAAATAGTATTTCCAATCAATTAAAGGCATTACCAAAAATTATATGTTCTTTCATAATTATGATTTATTTATATTAAAAATATAAAAAATATATTAAAAAAATTAATTACTATAAACATTTTTATGTGTAACGACTATGTTATAACTATGTTGGTTAATTAATTATAAGAAAAGGTTCATTTGTATAAATTAAGTGTTTTCTGTAATTCAATCTCAGTTAATGTTGTGTATAAATCGTGGATATTAATTGTTTAATATAGTAAAAACATATATTTTGGTATCTTATAATGAAATAATTACATGGATTATCATAAAATTAAATAATAACTTGGTGCTTTCATATAACACAAGCTATAATTAGTGGTGTGCTAATTAAAAAATATAAAAATGATTAAATTAATTTGAAAAAATATATTTCACAAAAACATATGTTGATTTAATTATAATATTCTTTTACTTTTGGTGGACATATTTTCTAGTCCTTAATTAATCTCTATAATCATTATACAAGAGCTAGAGATCCCAGTTGATGTGTTATCTCAACAACATTGTCTTGAGGTTCCTATAGGTCAAGAATATTTTTTATCCTTTACCATCCTAAAATTGTAGCTATAAATTAGTGAATTGATGTTCACATGGGACGTTTTTTTATTCATTATGGAATACATGGATGAAATTTGGGTAAGGTTTGGTTGTCAACGGTCTGACCCTAGATTGAATATCTCCACATATGTGTGAGATGTCTACACAATGATGGGATGAGATTCCACATTACAAGTGATAGAGAAAACTTGTTGATATGTGTGTGTTCAGTGAGGAGGACACTACAGACCATCAACCATAAGATGGAAATTATTTTCCATTGTTCATATGTCTCTTCGGGTATTTTCAGTCCTTTATTTGTGGAGAATTATTTGGACGTCTTTCCCGAGGACAATATGGGACTACCTCAAAGGCGGGATTTGAATTGTTCCCTTGAATTACATCCATATACTACGTGGATATCTTCCACGATAAATAAAATGGTCCCTACATAGCATTTAGAGCTATAGTTGGATTTTGGGGGACCATCAAGCGAAGGTTTTCTTCAGGTCTAGTGTTTTAACCTAGTTATCTCTAGTATTGTTCTTGAAAAATGTGGATATGATCTTGCAGATTTTTTTAGATTATCGTCACCTAAACCTTGTCATGATAATGAATATGTACCCCTTACCGATGATTTATGTCATCGTTCGATCAGTTATATGGTGTTATATGGTTCACAATGATCGATCTTATGTCCCGACTACAACCAATTGAGGGTTCGTGAGGCTGATATTGGGAACATTTCATTCGAATGTCTCTATGGGAACTATGAAATACTAGTGACTCCATTTGGAATGAATCTTCCGCTTATATTTTTGAGGATAGGATGGAACATGTATTATATTTATAAATTGAATAATGTGTGGTATTTTTTTCTTTAATGGCGTACTCATCTCTTCTGCATTGAAGGATGAGCATTCAGAGAACATGAGGATGGTTCTAGATTTTCTTTAATGGAAATAGATTAATGGAAAACTCATAAAGTTAATTTTCATGATTCATGATGTCCAATTTCAAGGGAATACCATTTTTGATCATTGTTTATCCATGGACCTAGATAAGTTCAGTGTAGTTATTTTAGAGGGTCCACCAAATTGTGTGTCATAGAAGTAGAGATATCTTGTCTTTGAAGGATACTACAAGTGGTTTGTTGTAGATATCTTAAGAAATTCCACCTCATTGACCACCCTGATGCATAAATGGTGTTTTTTAACTTTACAGAGGAGTTTCTGATAGAATTATTGTATTAAAGGAGGAATGTAATGAGTTATCCTATGTTGATACTACCGAAGGAGGGTATATACTATTTATTATATTTCGATGTCGCATGAGCTTGGCCTGGCTGCGTATTGAACAAGAGAAAGATAGTTATATCATGGGTTCCAAGGTATTAGATATCCCATTATCAAATTTAAATGACCCAATACCTAGATATATAAATGGTAGTATTTTCCTTGAGAATGTAGAGGCACTACCTTCATGGAGAGTGCATTGTGGTTTTCTTAAACCATTAGAGTATCAGGTATATCTTCACACAGATATACATGATCCTTATATAAGTAAACTAGTTAGAGTTCCTAAAAGACTATGTATTCAAGATATTATAAAATCCATGGATGGAAAATGTAGTATCATATGACCTAATCCGGAATTCATAAACTAGCTTGGTGTAGGAGGCTTTAGAATAGTTGGACATCCCATATCTATCTATATTAGAGAAGGAGGGTATGAATTTTCTTCACATTATGGACTTGACTCCATCACCTCTAAATAATGAGACAGAGTCCCATATTGAAGGTAATGACTATGAGGTATTACATTACCATATATCCCAAGGTGATTCATGAGATTGATTTTCTGAAGTAGGGAATCACATCATCTTTTTCCAACAAAAGATGGTGGTTTCAGTAACGATGTGGGAGGAGGTGAAGAAGGAGTTCCCCACTTCTCCCCTAGCTATAAAACCTAATGTGGGAAGTATTAAAAATTCCATTAGTGTTCGTTTTAGTTTTCCACATGAGACAGTTCATTGTTGAGATGGTCTCTCAGTGACTCAACTGTCCGTATGTAAAGGATGTTCACCAAGTTTCTCTAGGTTTTTTGTAACCCCTTAAGATACAAGAGTGAAAATGGGATGGAATATATATAATATTTGTTATAGGGATTCTACTAATTGTGATGGTCCATGACTCCATCTGTATGATATTTTTCCAACACAAAAAGTTAGCACACTTCCTTTCTATCAGGGACTAGAGTTCAGTGGAGAGTTTGATAGTTGTACATGTGGGAGATTGTTCAACTTAATGGATTTCGCAGTACAATTTTATCTAATCTTGAAAGATGGTTTATGTCATGATTATGTATGGTCGTGAAGGAGTAATTTGAGACCAATATGAGGATGAGTACAAATTGCCATCCCCAAATAGATGGGCAGACCGACCACACTATCTATGTGGTGTAGGATATGCTGAGGGGTTACATGTTAGAAACTTTCGATAGACGGGATGATCAATTTCACTTTATAGCTTTTGTGTACAAAAAAATAATATTATACTATAAATGTTAAAAAAATTGATATCCTTTATTAGAGACCCTGGTGGTCACCCTTATATAGGATATAGATCAGTGAGACTTCTCTTTTGGGCCTAGAGATGGTGAAGTTGATGATGAAGAAGATCTAGGTCTTTCTTGATATGATGATGATTGGTCAATGTAGGAATAAATATTATGCCTATCATCATTATAGGGATATGATGGTTTAGAATTGAGATTAATGTTTTCAGAGATTCTCCCCAGGATGAAGAACATGGAGGTTCAATCAGGGAGGCAAGCTATCTTAGATGTTTATCAGTCTTTTCATGACCTCTTAGAGGGTTTTTGATGTTTATTAGAGCCTCTATCTACACCAACATATGGACTGGGTTCTAGAAAACTTCCATGTTTCATAGATGATGAGATACATGCATTCCCCCATGAATGTTATCAACTAGGAAAAAACAAACACTAATGATAGAGACACCATTTCAGATAACCTTGTAAGGATCAAGGATTTATAGAAGTGGAACCTACATGGACAGACATCCACATGGTTCATATGTTATCGCATCACAAGAATGTGCATGAGAGATCATATGATGGGAAATCCAAGTGAGGTCTCAAATTCCTATGTTTTTTATTTATTTTTTCTTTTTGAGAGAAAAAGTAATTTCTGAGTGAACAATATAGAGAACTTATTTTTTATTATTAGTCTCTGAAAAAATGTTTAATTCATTATAGGATCCAAGAACTAATATGACATGATATTTTGAGATCTATTGTTCCCACAATTAATTTTATAAAAATATATTTCAAAAATATTAAATATATTTTATATTAACTATTCATGGATTCTTAATGAAAATTTTATTACTACTAAATAGAAGCATGGAATAGAAATATGAGGCAATGGTAGAGTTTGGAAGATGATGTTTACCCTTGTTACAATATAAGATAGGCCAGTGTAGGGATTTTAGATATCTCACCCATTTTTGGTTCATTTATTTGATAAATTATTTTATTAAATTAATTAAGTAATTTATATAAGCTAAAGGAAATGTATTTATGAAAAATTCAATGATAAATCCTCTATAGTTACCCACATAAACAATGAGAGGATTTCAGAGATTCTCCCCCACAATTCAATGGTTAATCACCTCAAACAATGATGAAAATATGGATGTGATTATATCATGATTTTATAAATGAAATGAATAACTTTTATCAATTATGACCCCATTTTTTTGTTATGAATTATCTAATATATAGCAATAACACGTCATTATATTATTTATTTCTATTTGGTTAATTTTATTTAGTGGAACAAATCACTTTATTGGATCTGCATTAATTGTGGGTTGAGCATGCACCCATGAGTTAGAATTGTAATTGGTTATTAATCTTTCCAAACCTAGACATCAAAATTAATTATTATTTTAGATGATAGATTGGTCAATGATGGTTAAAAAATTTTATTGTTCATATCACCTTCAATTTCTTCACATTATTTTGTAGTAGGACCCTGTAGTCCCAGTTCGACATTGTCATGTAGTACCAGGCCTGATCATACCCCCTGGAATCAAGAAAAATCTATGTGTGAGGGACATATAGACAAATAAATTATAGATATCAAATGTTTTTTAGCCTTGGATGATTATTTGGGCAATTAGAAATAAATCCTTCAACAACAGAAGGCATGTCGACATACAATGCATATAGGACCCCCTTGGAATGATGGAAACCATTTTTTGGACATCAAATTAATGGAAACAATGATACATTGATAAATCCAAAAATCTCTTGTGGAATACGTTTAAGATCTATAGAGGAATGGCTATATACAAATCATGGATCATGAATAAGAATTTCTACAAAAATCTCTACTACACACTATGTATAGTAATGAACACACTAGGTGTATCACCATGGCTGTGACATGTAGGGTTTAGTATATTTAAAGGATGTAATTCCTTGTATATTCCCAAAATTCAATATACCACCTTCCCAAATGGATGTTCCATGTGATAGAGCATGTAGCGAAGGTCACACCATGATCTCAAGTATATGGACACAGCCAGAGCACATATTTGGAAACATTTGTGATGAGGAATATCTTATAATATATAAAATGGACACATGTTAATGTACATGGACATGACATAGATACATAGACATGTAAAAAACATTGGAATAACCCAGAGTGGCAACAAAACACCATGTATATCCCTCAGACAACATGTAATTCGACACAGTTGTTGAACCTTGTAACTCTAAGGACACATCAATGATATGAAGTGGGACCACATGCAGTGTAGGTCCCCTCACACATAGAGTTCCCCTTGGATTCTTTTTAGTAATTTTAAATTTTCCAAATCTCCTTTGTTTGGATATTAATTTTTCCCCATGAGTATAATATCTTTAGTTTTTTCTGCATAAAACATGGAGGTTCCCTCAATTGATTATTTTGGGACATAATGTTAAATGTTCCAAGAATGGAGATTGATTATGAGATTCCCAATGATGACAGTGATCATACAGAAGCCCCAAAATACCCTCTAAATAGAATGCACAAGGTTCTTCTATTACATTTATAGTGTAACCCTTCAAAAAGGATATCCTTGGTTCCTCTATAAACTACTAGACTAGAAATCATATGTCTGTATAGGGAATGGTTCATCTAAAACATCTGATTATAACCCTACTTGAGGGTTTGGAATCAGTCCTTGATGATAAGAGTTGAACACTTCTCTGGGAATTGGGTGTGAGGCCTATATAGATGTTCGACTATAACCATACAGGTCGGCCAATCATGGATCATCAATGACTATAGTGGAAACCAAATTTTAAAAAAGGTAATGATTCATCTACAGATTTCCAAGTGTAACCCTCCAGTTGGGGTGGGTGTGGGTCCTCAATGACTAGAGTGGAACCCTCCAACTAGGATGGGTATGGGTCATCTACCAACTCCTAGAGTGGAATCCTGACTTTGGTTAAAGCATGGATTCTATACCATTGAGTGGAACCCTCTTGTCAAACCTAGAAATAGGTCCTCAACATTGGTATTATGTCCCCCCGATTGTGTGTTGTAGTGAAGAGTTGGGTCCTGGAATGGAAGGTTTCCTTTGGGAGATGAGTGAGATGATGAGAATCAGTAATGGAATTTAGGAATTGTTTGATAATCATCTCTATGGGATGACCTATGAGATGGAGATCCCATTACTCTCCCCTTTTGTATTTTTTTTGACTTATCATGTATGTATACATCAATATCCATTCGTTTTGATTTGGTTACTCTTCTTACATGGGGTTCAATGAAGCATGGGGTATGTAATATTTTTTCCATTTTTAGCTTCTCAATGTTGGATGATTATACTCACCAGAAATAGGTGGATAAGACTAAATGTATAGTAATTCCACACACCGTGTTAAGACCCAAATGTTTGGATGAGGCTACTCTCTCTCTCTCTCTGGGTTTGGGTTGAGTGGTTATCTTTTACTTATTTCTTCATCATGTTTGTTATCAATTGTTTTCTTATTTCTAGTGTATCAAAAACTACTCCTACTTCAAAATTTATTGTTCCATACTGGGTATCAATATAATCTCCCCAACAAGGTAATTTCCCACATGTGTCAAATATTTTGCATTAAATGGATAGGTCGATGATGACATCAGTGGTGATTAGTGATATCTGGTACTGGGACCATATATGGTGGTTGTAACTTGAATATCAAGAACTAGGCTCCCTCAAAGCTTTACATTCCAGTTTTTTTAGGTTTGTACATCTTTCATGTTGGGAGTGTATTTGGACCCTTTTTGTTTCAAATTATACTACTATACTCTTCTTATATCTTGAGGTTTTACATGTATTATCTTTTCCCTTAGTGATTTGAATTTTTAAATGTATTCGCAGACACTTATTCATTGATATTGATGTGTGCGTCCATATATGTACTTAAAAATATTCATCCCCATTAAAGTTATTTATTTGGTGCAAGTTGTTATCCAATGGCCTATGGAGGAGGCCTTTATATAGTTTTATCATGAGCCCTATCTTGGGCTAGGTCATGACAGCATACTAAATCAGGAATGTGTCATTAGAAATAACTATTTGGGCATAGTTACATCCTATAGGTCAGGGTTATTTTTACCATGATGACCACCCATGGGATCATCAAAACCGCAATCAGTGGAGTATTTTTTATTTGAGGAAGCATCTCTCCCCCATAACTGGGGAATGGGGGAATTTCTTCCAAAGATTCCTAAGAGATTGATATTTTCCATGGTGTTCGGTGACCTTTGGTTTTTATCACCCCCACTTTTGTTATCATTACTTGATACACCACAACTATATAGGGACCTCTCTAAAGGAATGCATAATGACTATTTTTTATCACTTTTTATAGAAAGATTATTTTGAAACATCTACAAAAATTAATCCTTAGAAATATAACAAATAAAAATCATATGTGAAAAAAGGGATCATGAAGGAGGACCTTTATGAACACTTCAATGAGAAAATGATAAACACAGATCCACATAATTATTCTAATGAATAGGAAATTATTATTGTTGCATGGAATATGTTAATGAAAATTTTCACTATAAATATGGTTGAAGATGTTGGTGGAGTGGTGAAATCCTGTTAACCTAATGAATAAATTATTATTAAATGTATTTTCCACACCAAAACACCAAACGAACATATGAGAACATGAAAATAGTGGTATGCCTAGAAAATTGAATCTCCAAATAATCAGTTTCCACCCCCTAAACAAAAATATTCTACTAAAAATGTAAAATGTGTTTGTTATATACCAATCACCACCCAAATATTTTTATTTACTCATCATTGAATAAAATTTTTTTACACTTCCATGAATGATATTGGAAACCTCAAACTAAAAAATGATCTGTTACTTGGAGGGAATTATTGATGAGAATAATATTTAGGTAGAAGGGAATGTATATGAACCCACACATCGACAGAGGGTTACATATTATGAAAATTTAGGCAATTAGATAAATAATTCTAAATTTTTATTATAAGTATTTATTTTATGGTTCGTTATTCAACATACTTATATAAATGATTTTATAAATATAATTATTCAAAAAAGAATTAGTTTTATTTAACTAAATTTGTTTCCCATGAAATACATGTGTGGTTAAAAAATTAAAACATCTATGTTTTATAGTTTTAACTTAATATTTCAAAATTAATATTTTTATTAAAAATATATAATTTATGTTAGTCTAAATTTTTTTGACATTTTCTGAAATAGTTGATTTTTTGGTGAAAAGTAAAAATATAGATGTTTAAAATACTATCACTTTTAGGACATAAGTATGATATAAGAAAGACTAATAATAAATGAAGCCCTTTTTTTGACAAAATACATTTTTAAACATTTTATTAAATTAATAAATCTCATTCTTGACCTTTATATAAAAACATTATTTTTTCCAATTAAAAATTATTTTAGTGTCTTCTCATTTAAGGGTATGGTTGGATGGTTGAATTTTTATTTTCTTTATAAAAAAGTATATAAACCATTATTTTATATTATTTTAAACAAATAGTTATTTAAATTAAATTCATACTTTATTTAATGTTGAAATGAATTTTATGCTCAAATCGGATATTTTCCTAAAGACTACTGTTTTTGTATTTTTCATAATTGTATTAAATATAATATCTTTGGCGTTTATAATTGAATCTGCTAAAAATTAGAGATATTTTTTTAAAATAAATTAAATTTTAGTATATGGATTTTTTTATTGTATATGATTATGTTAAATAGTAAAGAGTTATGTTATCATGGTTAAGGTTGATTAGAATTGATGGGGTTTGAACTAAGAGATTAGGATTGAAATATCTTATAAGCTTGAATAAATTTTATCTGTAGAGTTTATTCCAACCATATAATATATTATATATTAATTCTCACTTTATTGGTGTCACTTATTATTATTAATACATGATAAAAATGTAAAAATTTAAATAAATATAGGAGTGTCTTTCCCCTCACTTATAAAATATATCCATTTCTCCTATATTATTCACACCTCTTGGTAAAATAATATTTATAAATATATATAAAAATTCCTTCCAAACCATACTAACCAGGGCCATGATAATTGATTCTCTTAAAAATATCTTCCAAAATTTTTTACGTGTAATCCAAAACTAATTTTCCAAATAATATTTATAACTCTTAACCATGGATTTTCATTTTATTTTTTATTATACCTCAATATAATCTAATATAACCAATATAAAATCATTTAATAATTCTACTATCTATAATTAATTATAATTATATTGATGTAACTAATCGTTTTTTCTCCTTTATTCCCAATGAGAAATGATTACATCACTCTTGTGTATTTGGGGGACATCCACCTACATGAAGTGATGTGTTTCATTTTCTATCAACACATAATACATATTATTATTAATATTGGATTAATTAATATATAATTTTTTTATTAAATTAGTATGATTCTATAAGGAGAATACATTTCCTAATTTTTTTAATGCATCTTTTGGTTGCAAATTCATTATGCCCCTTGTGTGTACATATTGAAAGAAACCAACACAAAGCAATGTGATTTGTTTTTTATCCCAACCTCACAAAAATTATTATATTGATGGAAATAATAAATATATATAACCTTCAAATAGTATTTACTATTTTAAAAATAGAATTTTTTTTCTAGATTACTTATTTTATTCCTACTAGAAAAATGAAAACATAATTAATGTGTATGTATAAAACATTGTCTTCATGAAATAATGAAGTTTATTATTTACAAATTCTTATTATTGATGGTTTAAATTGTCAATATTTGTATAAATATGATAAATTTAAATTTTTTAATATTCTTCAGTGTATGTAACCATAAACCATTTTACCATAATCAATTCATTGATGTTGTGTTTTGGTTTTAACCTGAACAACCAATAAAAATTCTATGTAAACACCACTATTGTAGAAACAAAATAAAACATTGAAATATATGATTTAAAAGGAATGATAATATTTAAATTAAAATTAATGGTTTTATTAAGAAATTATAAATATAATTAAATTTTATTATTTAAGAGTTATAGAACATACGAAGCATAAAATGACATAAGGTAATGAATTTTTATTTCGAACTATGTTTTAATGAATTATTTTCAAATCATTATACTCCATATCTATTTTCATAAAAAAAATTCAATAATTTTCTAATTCATTAACCAAAATATCTAAAATTAATTTAAAAAAATCAATGATTTTTAGAAGTTTAAAAAGGAATCATTTAAAACATTACATTTTAGGTCACTTTTATGTTTCTTACCCAAGTGAAAATGATTTTTTACATATATAGATTTACCACCCATTCTAGTTATCAATACCATTACTCATTACCATTATTATAATAAAATTTCTATATTTATTTTCAATTAAAAAATGTCTCTATAATATTATGGGAAGATTTTGTTTATATTTTTTTTCTAGGTAAACCAAAACCTTTTCTAATCATTATAACAAATATTAAAGTGTTATTTATTATGGGATTTAATTCCAATTAAATTGGGTTTTATGGTTAAAGTAAAATATATATGTGTTTTATTCATGATGTGGATCTTAGAAATTTAATATAAAGGATATATAAGCTTGATATAGTTCTCTAATTCATTAGGTAATGTGATAGAGTTTTTTATTGATAGTTTACTCTTAAAAGATATTAAAATTATTCAGTTTTTTGATTCCATTTTAAGGGTTATTATAAGGGTAAATGTTAGGATAATGTCTTATGGAATATATAAGATATGGTTTCAATGATTTATAATTAAAATCATTTGCTTTTATAACGATAGAAGATGAGACTATAATTTTAATGAATTTTTCTGAATTTTTTAATAAAGGTCAAAGTAATGTTATTAAAGGAATGTTATTTATGGGTATTCATTTTTTATAACAATTACTAATGATTATTATTTTGTGTAAAATTTTATATATGAAATATTTTAAAAAAATATTATGAAAATATGTTGTATTCATTGAAATGTACACGGATATTTTATGTCAATATTATATAGTGAAAATAGAATCAATCATATAGGTTTTAGGAATATAACTTGAAGAAATGGTATATTTTATTTTATATTCCTTATTATGTGTTTTTAATTTAATCCAATGTTTTTAAATAAATCATTGAAGGGGAATTAGGATGAGTAAAAACATTAATAAATTTATAGTTACATGCATGGTGGTTACCTTGAATGAAAATCATGGGTCGTTATAATGAACATGTTTTATAGTAAAAATGGTTATTGTTTGAAAATTGTCACTTTATTATTTCATGTTTTACTGAATTATCTAAAAATATAAAACAAAAAGATCATTAAAAAGTTGAAAAGTGAGACCCATATTATAAATCAATTATGTATGGGTTAAATACGTTATGGTTTTTTATATTTGGTATTAGAGAAAGGGTTTATATATTAATAGATGTTAAAATAAAATTAACAAACACATTTATATTATTATATTTATATTATCATGAGAGAATTGTTTTTGATTTATATGTTGCTTCATCTAAACCATGATTATTCAAAAGCATTTTCTCTAATGTAATCTTGGTTACTTGAGTTGGAAGGAATCATGGTGATAATAAAATTCTAAATCAATAACTGAGAATAGTTAGAAAAGATATGTTTGTGATATTATAAACACTATTCATTAAAGATATTAATTGTGGAACCCATAAAAGAGAGTGGAAAAATTATTCATAGAGGAACATGTCTATCATGTGGAATTTTAGAAAATTTCACCATTAAAATTATGGCGGTATATCAGATTCAATTCAAGGTGTTGGATAAATCAAGTCCCTAGAAAAGATATTTTATATTTTGGGATGTATGAAACATCAAAAACTAAATATTAATATTTATCATTTTGAAGGAGATTATAACAAATTGTAGTCATTGATTAAGAGTACCAATGAGAAATATGTTTTTTCTACATATGATGGAAATTAAATTCTTATAACTGATAGAATCTATAGTCACCAAAAAATTTATTACATGACAATTAGAGTATTTTAGAGGTTAAAAATAATAGTAACACAAATCCTAGATCCTGAGGTTTAGTTTCTTGAATAAATTAGGCTCATACATAAAATATACATAATAAACCATAAATATTATTTAAATTCTTCTACATTATTCAAATAATGATCTCATGATCTCCATAGTACATGTAGTCACATGTTGATATATATAACATAAAGGGTTGATCTAAATTCCTAGTATAAAGGAATAAAGAAAAGGGTAAATATTATATTCGTGATAATAATCAATGTCATCATATAAAAACATGATATTATCATAAAACCAATGATGGGAACATCTGATAAATTCATGGAATGTTGAATATTCATAAAAATGGAACATCGTGTTATAGTGGTTGAATAAACACATACTTGTTAACAAATATTGCATAATTTCCACCTTAAACATATGTTCATAATTCATAAAATCATCCCTATAGACAAAGATAACATGATTTTAAATCATAATAAATATAATATTACAATATATATCACATTGAAAAATGAATTGGTGGGATATATAATAATGGGTCCACCCATCATAATATAAATTCATATAATCATGCATGCCACATATAAAATATAACAACCGTTGTCATGAAATAACTCATATAAAGGAATGGGTTTCATATAGATTTCAAAAAGAATATATTAATTAATAAAAATTAGTGTTCCAAAATGAATATAATAAAAAATAATTGGATTAAAAATTATCATTCATGAGTGAACAAGAAACAACTCAAGATATATAAATAAGGCATTTTTTTGGAAAATCATTTCTGAAAAATATTTTTATTTTTCATAAATTCATTTTTTGAAAGGTAGAAACCATGTATATCATCAATAAGAAAAGAAAAAAATAGTTAATGAATAATTACAAATGTTTAGGTGAATAGACATACAAAAAAATATGAGAATGATTGATAACCAAAAAAAATGGAGTTGGGTTCAGGAATCCCATTACCATAAATATCATTTTATTTCCCCACTTTTACGAATCCTGGATAAAAATAAAAAGAATATTAAAAATTTTAAACAATAATTATTTATTTCCATATTTATTTGTATATAAATTATAATAATTTGTTATATTTCAAAATTCAATTCTTTAAATGGAAAATGTTTCTGTAACATGTTTTCCTTAAAAACATCAAATTTTTATTTTATTTTATGTTTTTAATGTTCATTTATAATAAAGATGAATTTATTGTTGAAACATAAAATAAATATATTTACACATTAACATGTTTCATGTAATTTATTATACACAACCATAAGTTTGGCAATATGTAAAGAGGATAGAAATTTCCCCATTAGCAATTAAGATATTGTTATCCAAAACAGTGTCCCATGGAGCGAAAAGAGATTTATAAAATATAAATGCTTTAAATATATAATTTTTTAGCATGATAATATAATTAACATAATTTTAACATAATACCTAATTAATAATAGAAAATGTTTTTTGAAAACTATTCAGAAACAAATATAAGATATGTTGAAAATGAAAGAAAAATTGAAAAAATGTACTCATTTCCAGGTGTTTTCTTTCATGTATGCCACTAGACTTCCATGATGAATAGAGTTGCTTTAAACAATCATGCCTATATTGTTAATCTGATCTTATTAGAGAGAATTTGGGAATATATTTCTCATTTTTAAGTGTTTGAGGAGTGGTTTTCTAAGGTGGTAGTGATGGGTTATTTATATTTGAGGGAGGGGGTTTATAATAAAATAATGAATGAATTAATATATCTATTGTAAACCATGTAATTGTAATATTTTTAAAATAATGAATCACATATAAATATAATATAAGGTTTATTGGACATTAAAACACTTTATAATTCTAATTCTCTAGTTAATTAAAATGGAAATTGGAAAAATGAGAAAATAGTTTATTAAGGAATACATTTAGATTTAGACAATAGAATTTAATTTATTGGTTTGGAAATCATGTTTAATTTATATTAATGACTCATGATAAAATTAAATTTGTTTTGGTTGATCCTCTAGTTATATACATAATTATTTGAATTTTAAATCATAAATCAAGTAATTTAATATTCACTGGTTATGGAAATACAATATTTGTTCTATTCACCATACTGTTGATGTATAGTCGAAAATTACAAAAAAATCACCTTTTGAAATTTTTACCATGCTGATTCCAAAAATGACCTTTAATTTGTCAAATAAAGTTTCAAACATATGTTATTTTAATTATAAGATTTAATATTTTTACAAAATAAGAAAAAATAAATTTTATTAAAAACGTGCTTATGTTATATTTGAGTTTTTTAATAGTGATATTTATTCTTTGGAATAAAAAAATAATAAGTAATTAAATTAATCACAAAAAATATTATTTATATTAAATATTATATTTTTATGTCACATTACAATTCTTGCGATCATATTACTATCCCCAAAGGTCATGTTACTATTCCCAATTGTTAAGTGACTATTACTGTTGTAACCTTACTCTTACATTGGGAAAAAATATTTCTATAAATACTATTATATTCCTTCATTTAATATTTACTAGAATACCTCCCAAGGTTATATTTTTTCTATAATTTTGATTCGTTTACTATTATGTGGTTTCTTCTCTATAGTGTTTTCATGGGATGGATGATTCCATCTAATTATAGTAATCCAAATTTCCCCATTATAGTTATTCTATTTTATATATTACCCTTATAATATTTAAAATTTTAATGGTTTTAACTATTGACTAATGTAAAAAATCATCAATGAAATAATGTTTCATTATTTTCACTATGACTCATATGAATATAATATATTATATTATATTATAATACAAATTTCATTAAAGAAAAAAATATATTTTATATAATTTTGTATTATTAGTTATTTCCCTATTTAGAAATTTACTCCTTTATATTTTTACTCATACTCTTGGTTATGAATAATTTTGGGTACTTCTATTTCATTGATTCCTATGTTTCCCACATCGCTTATTTATACATATGGTTTCTCCACAACACTTTAACAAGGTGAGATGTCTTGTTACATAGAAAATTGTCTCTATTCTCTAAGATCTTCACCCACCCCTCCTCATACGAGGTATCATAATCCAATTATAATACCTCAAAATCCGTTACATGTGATGGATTAGGTATGTACTTAAATAAGAGTGATTCATGGAATAAATAATGAAAATATGCCACTAAAAAATAATAACTCATATCTCATATACAACAAAAGGTCTAAAATGGGAAATTATTCTATGATATAAGATTTAAATTCATTCCAAGAAACAAAACTCTATTTCATGGTAATATTAAAAAGAAAAATTTGCCTAAAACATCAGAATCCATGTCACATTAATGGTTGTTTGTATAAATCATATAGTGGTATGAGAAAATTTTATATGGTTTTAGATGGGTTTAATATTCTATGTCACCTCTTATATAATATCTTTTCCATGTAACTTTTATTCACAAACTTCATCCTGAAAATTATTTCGTCATCACTTACCCTAAAATTATTTATATGGATCCATTTGAATACCGAACTAGAAGATGGTGTCATATGAGAACTAAACTAATGGAAAATGTTTATACCATCCTCCTTTAGATTCCATTGAGTAGGCTCCAAAAAAATCCTTGAGTTTATGAATAGACCATTCTGAATGAACATCGGTTTGGGGGTGATAAGTCATTCAAAAATAATATTTAGTATTCATAGAAATATGAGGAAATATCCATAATTTAGATGTTTTCCTTGGAGCAAAATCATATTATATTGAAAGTGGTTCCCAGTTTATACTCACCAAATCCATTACATATATCATGTAATGTTTTTCAAGGAAGAAATCATCCAAAACAGAAATGAATAGGGATGTCTTCGTTACTCTACCCACCATAACCCACATCACATTTTTTTCCTTTGGATTTATTCAAGAGACTAGTAATGAATTCCATGTTGACATTATCTCATTTCTTTATGGGTATTATAAATGGTTCAATCAACCCCTTGGTCATTTATCAATGTAATTTATCATGATGCCATACCAAGCACTTTGGAATTCCCACTAAAATCTCTTCCTTATTTTGTCCCACTAGAAGTGTTCTCAAAGATAGAGGAACAAATTCATGCTTATACTATGGATAGATAAATACAATCTATGAATATTATCTTAAAGATGCATTTTTTTAGATTATGAAGTCACATAAAACCTTGTTCCAAATTTAATAAAACCATTTTCATTGAAGTGGAACTTATGTAGCTTACATTCATTTCCTATATTCACCCATTTGAAATTTATTTATCATCGCATTGTGCCTCCAATATCTTCTTTTTGATAGATGGTTTTATAGTCATTTTTGCAAGGTATAATTCAATCCATTCCCTTATTATATCTATATACATTATTTTAATTTCCATGATGAAAGGTTCTTTCTCAATCAACATCATGGAAAATGTAAATGTTTCTTTTATATTAAGATCATCATCTACCCATTTCATCTTTCCTAGATGGTAGTGAATAGAGAAATCATTTTCCATGATTAGCTCTTTCCATCTTCTTAGATTCTTGTTTAGATCCTTCTATGTGAATTTATAATTTAGATTCTTTTGATCAGTATATATGTCACACATCTCACCATAGAATTATTTTTTCCAAATCTTCATAGTTCATATCAAAAATTAGATAATTATACTTATAGATCTCCAAATTTTGTGAGGAAATTTACATCTCTTTATCTCTAAAAATGCATAAAAATAGATGATTTTATTTGAATCATATTTTTTTGTTAAAAAATTCTCCACTTGATGGTAGTATGAGTACAAGTGTAGTGATTATCCTATTTTATATTTCTTTAAATATTTACTCACATTAGTATGTTCATATATAAATTAACCATTTTTAGTTAACATAGTTAATGGCCTATAAAATAATGCTAAATTTCACACTAAACATTTGTATTACCCTTTAATAAAAAAAACTATATATTTTTTTGACACTACTGGGACTGAGACATTCCTCAATCTCTTTTTTCATTGACAGGTGTAGAAAATTTCCCTCAATTATGATCATGTGCCCCATGAATGTGACTTTTTACATCCAATAGTCACACACCATAATATTAGAATATATTTCCACATTTCATAATGTTTCAATAAAAACCCATATATTATCTTCATAGTCCACCTTTCTCTTAGAGTAAATAAGAATATATTTGATAGAGAGTACCAAAAATTCAAATATGTAGTTTATAAAGACTCTATTCATGATATCCAGGAATATTGAAAAGTAATTATTATGTCTAATTGGAATCATTATGAACTCAATGTTTTCATGGCGTGTTTCAAAATAAGGATTTTTATTATCTTCCTTCATCTCCTTTAGATAAAGATATCGATAATGTAGATCATAATTTGAGCTGTAAAAAGATCCTTTTAGTTACTTAACTAAGATATCAATCCTTGGAAGGGGATACTTTATATCTATGTTGATCTTGTTAGGCTCTCAGTAATCTATATAAAATTTCATGGTCCATCCATTTTAATTTTAAATAGCAATGGAGCACCCCAAGGTGTTACACTGTAGCGTATGAATCCATTGAAAAAATAATCTTGTAGGTTATTCATTAACTACTCTAGTTATGTAATGCCCCAAACCCAGTTACTGATAGTCAGTGCATTATTATGTATCCTTGGCATGATAATAAATGATCAAGTCTTGAAAGTCTGATTAGTTTTGTAGCCTTGGAAGAACTGGATACATTCATAAGGTTTACATTAAATCATAAAATGGAAAACTACTACATCATTATTTACATATACAACACTGAGATCCCCTAGAATATCCCTCTAGGTCAGTAATAATATACTTCTTTGCATCCCGGGAAAAATAAAAAAAATATAAATGTGTGAGCTCAGATACTCAGTAAGGATAACATTATAAGGGAAACTCTCATAAATAAGTACAAACATTTAAGGCAATGTATAACTAAACAAAATCCTTTTAAACCTGAACTTCGACATAATATGGAAAAAACATTGAATGAAATAATGCCATTTACTTATTAAAATGGATATTCTACTAGTCGAATAAGCACATGAAATATAAATAACCACTTTGATAATTATGGAATGCATAATGTCAGACTATCATAACCACATAGTCAAGGCCTTGTGCCAAGACTACAAATAATATTTTGTCAATGCCTTGTTCCAAGACACTAGTTTGTCTAATGATACCTACCGATGCATCGAGGAGCTATAGCAGGCTCTACCCGCCACATAATAAGTCCAATTCATTCATCATATGAAAAGTTTGAAACATAACATAAACATCCATATTAAAACTAGCATACAAAATGTCAATACATTATGCACAAACCATGAATGGTATAAAAATATCACATCCATAGTCAAACATAACTCATTCTATACAATATGGAAGATTGTATTGTATCACATTAACCTCAATCGAGAATAATGAATGATATTTACAAAGATAAAAATAATCATAAAAACTATTTAAGAGAAATATCCCCATTTATAATGAAATCATTTAAAAGTCACACTATTTTTCAAGAAGCCATTTAAAAATATATTTCTAAATCAAAGTGTCTCATAACACATTGAAAATTTTAAAAGGAATTTTAATTTTAAAACATTAATGTCCATATAAATAAATTCTTATAACCATTTTTAAAACATGGACATTAATGAGAAAGATGTAGAATAATAAATCTTTAAAACAATTAAAATGATATTTTAGTTAGAGTTCCTAACCAAAAGAGAGACACATGAATTCAAATAATTGAGGTAATAAAAACTTTATAATATCATGAGAATAAATGGATTCATGATATACTATGTCAAAGTACATTATATACCCCATATAAAAGTGCATTGGTGTATAACAACAAAATAGTCTCAATGTTATGTAAATTGAGATGAAATCTATTATAAAGATCATATCCTTAGTTTGAGGATAAATAAATGACATAATTATGTGGGAAAAATATAAATAAACTCAATATTATTGGATATTCATTGTAAAACAATCAGAGGAAATTAAAAAATATTCTTGTAAAAACAACACCAATGAATTAGATGTTTAACTGAATAAATGGAGATTGAGATAAAATTACTCTTATCATGTTCATATCGATGACTTGATAATTTATCAATGGAGTGATTATGTGTATCAAAAGTATATCCCTGGAAATGGGAGTGGAAATTATGACATAAGAAAATAAATAGTGATTCCACACATAATCTTGGAGTAAAATAATCACTGAACTATGCCAAAATCCGAATGACTGGAAATTGAAATTTCAAATTCCCTTGGTGATTTGGTAACTTACAAAACATAAAACCATGAAAAAAGGATCATAAAATGATGATTCATATATCGATAAATTATATTATATTACAAAATGACTAAAATCATGGGCAATACACACACCACATGCAATAAATAAGTAGTGAACAATGGAAATCTCACGCAATTAAAAGTGAGATAAGAAACCCATTACTTTGTACTTTTTCCTTGGTCGAGGGTAGGTTAACCTCTTGTATAATGGTGAAATAATTTTTTATGAATTATAAAAGAATCATATACATTAATATGATATCATATATGATCATTTATCATTTATTTGTTAAAAATATCTTAGTATTATCGTCGTTTCGAGTGTTAACAGATTCGTTTTCCTTTATATTTTTTGTTATGTAAGCCATATTTGTTAGGGATGGGATGTATCTTATTCATATCCATAATGATATCATGTCTCTAAACATTATTTTTAATCATTAAATAAATTTAGTCTTTAATGGATACGATGGGGAATGAATCTCATCGCGTTCATGGAGACAGTAATCCGTACGTACACATAAGCGACAATATCATTCTTTTAATATTAAAATAATATAAAATTGGATGGTATATTATATATAAATAATAATTATCATGTTATATTTATTATTTACATGAATTAAAAATCATTATTATACCCATCCAAATAATAATGTATTGAATAACAATTACACCACGACGTGGAGACGGTAGGTTATACGTACACACGTATAGTGACATGTCATTCAAAGGATGGATAGAATACTGAATATGGTTGTAAAATATTTTTAATAAAATCACAATATATTGAATATAATGGATTTATTATTTTATAATGTTAATAACAAAGAAAGAAGAAGTGGAAGAAGAAATGAACCTAAAAGATAGAGGTGAAATCATTACTTCTTCTCCGAGTTCTTCCTTTTGATTTGATCAAAAGGGATCCTTAAGTTGGCTTTCTGATCAAAATAAGGCCTCTAAGTTAAATTGAGGGAAGTTGTGAGAATATTTGGGCTGGGGTTGTCCGAGCCAAAGGGATTAGAATGTGTGAATTAGAGAGAAGTTTGAGTTCCCTTTTATAAGAGTGGTAAGGGGCACCTTAGGAAAAGCAAAAAATATTATTTTATAATAAAATAATTTTCTATTTATAATGGATTAGAAATGGATTTTTTAATTTATAAGGTTTTAATGGGTCAAAACAACTCAAACAATAGGTTTTAGACTGGTTTGGGTCATTTTATTAACCTTATCATTTAGTTTTAACTAATAGTTAATTAGTTTGACATTTACCATGTCACTTTGTATTTTTATATTATATGGTTAATAAACTTACTATAAACATACAAGAGAACCCCAATAGGTTCATTGATGATACAACTATCATTATATAAGTATCTTGGAAGAACCATATATTTTTAGCAATAGAATATCAGTTTATAATAAAATGTTTGTTTTAAAAACCCGTTTATGTCAATTTTGACACTATTTAATAATTGATTTTAGTTAATTACTTAACAACTTTTTTAATTCTAACCAAATTAATTTAAGAAATCCTAACATGTCATATTAATCAAAAAAAATTCTTTTATGTCATAAAAATGTTAAAATTATATTTATTTTAACATCAATAATACCAATTATTTGATTCTTTCATTAATATAGAAAATACTACATCATTATTGTGTCATAAATAAATTTAATTATACAATGTATAAAACATATAAATAAAATAATATCACTTAGGATATAATTTTATCTTTCTAATTAATATTTATAGACTACAATATAACATATATAACCCAACATAAAAATTGTTTTTCTAACAGATATATGCTTATGTTATTTTTGTATTTACTTTAACTTAATTAATTTAATGAGTCATTATCACTTACAAGTGGATCCATGGGGTACCAAAATCGACCCAAAGATGACCATGGTCATAAATGTATCAACCAATAGTGTTAGGACACATTTTAGGTTGGTTAATATTATTATAATATTATTTGTTTACCCTTATTTACCAGATTTACCATTTGACCATGGTAAATAAAATATTTACCAAAGTAATTATTCAAAATGTGTAAAAACAAAAGTTACCTATTTACACAATTTGGACATCCTAATTATAAATATTGAATCCATTTTTCTAAATTTAAAACACATAAGTTGCAGAAATTAATTTAAAATAAATTCCCGTTGTCATAACAAAAGGTGTGTTTTTAAGAAATAATAACTGTCAAAAGATTGACACTTGTTTATGTCTAGTTTAAATGTGAAATTACGTCCAATTACCAATATTGGATTAAATGGTAAAAATATACTCTAATTATACATTAAAACCTCTCAATATTATAATTTATAACTATAAATTATTTGGATTAAAAAATAGTTTTTAATTAAAATTTAATATTTCTCACTATTCATAAAAAATTGAATGTTTTTAGAAAAATACCAAAACATTACCCTAAGATAATATCGATACAATGAATATAAAAATGAAGTCCATTTTGAAAGCAAAAATTCATAAAATTTCAAAAATTGGGTATTACTATTCATAACGTCTACTTTGATTGGTCACGGAGTGTTAGAATCTCGAAGTTGCGTACAATGCAAGTTATTTCATTATTCAATGGGAAACGTACCATGGAAGCTTGGGGTCTTACAAGTTATATAAGGTTTATTATATATGGGTATTTTTATAATGGAGTGTATCTTTGAATAAGAACTGTTGAGAACTCTACCTCGTGATATGGTGGAAGTCCATATAGCACTTTCGGAAATACATAAGTGTATTCCCTGAAAATGTGAATTTCCATAAGGATGATAATTTTTTGTGGATCAAACATTTGGGAATGGTAAATTATATATAAGGTATCATAAAAAATAAAATTGAGGAATTCATCAAAGAATATTCATGATACTCCTTGAATTTTTATAAGAGCACTGGATGGTTTATAATATAGAATGTTATTTCCTTTTACTAAAAGTTAATGTGGCTCTATATAATAAGATATATTACATGCCTATTATAGTGTCTAATTCTGCTAAGGTAATGAATATAAGTAACACAAGATGAATATTCCCACATGCACTAACATGAGAAGAGTCCAAAATATTTGTAATGATGATCTCACCATAATGTGAATTTATAAATATATTTACTTCAATATATGGGGGGTTGATTCAATACCTATATAAACATGAATGATATAAGGGAATAGATAGAAATAGGATCATATAATAATTTTTCCATTATATCATAAATAGGTTGTCTTCCTTGTACAACATCATTTTCGTAGTTTACTTCAATAGTAGTGATGGATTAGGATTTTCCTAGATCCTTCGGCTTTGGTAGTTGTCGAAATATATTACGCTCAAGTACTTATGATTTAATGAATTGTCTTGTATATTTCTTTTTTTATCTATATTTTAAGCATGGATCCATTAGGGGTGCACTGTGATGTTCTTTACATTCCTCCATAGTTTGGCCAGATTATTCAAATCTCTTCTATAGGAATGAGTTTGGTGGCCTTTTATCACGAAGATGATGCATTTATCTATCCCGTTGAGGAAATTATAATGATTATTCTTCCCAAATTATTGACATATTGGTTGTCGTATCCTCTTTCCTCATATTTCATATGATCCACCATCTTGAAAATCTATTCTTTACAACTTATCTCCATAAGCAAGAGACTGTTCACCACACTACATCTCTTTTTTGAGAGGACATGATATTAATTCTAGTTGACTCCCAAATTCATAGATATCTATATATATTCATAGATTTAGTTTAAAACCACTAAAGAATGTATATATTTTTTCTATCAATGATGGTATCAAATATTATGGAACATCTTGAAAGTATTTTGATGTTTTCATTATAGGTCATGATAGATTCTCATTATTTTTTCTTTATCTAAAATAATTCCCTCTCCATTTTTGTTATAAGAGTTATAGGTAAATAATTTTCAAGGAATAACTTTATAATTTATTATTATTACATTACATACATTTAATCCTTGGTGTTTTATAATTTTTCAACACTGACCATTGATTTTTGACACCATATAAATGATAAAAATCCAAAGTTACTATCTCATTATCAGAAGAGTGGAGAATCTAAAATATCTTCTTCATTGATTTAACCCTCTTTTCCATGATAATACGTTTATAAGATCAACTAAATATCAGTGGTAGTTTCTCCATAATATAATCAATAGATAGTTATTCAATATTAGGTAAACGAAAAAATTCCACATGATTTAGGATATTATTCATAGCCTAATACAACATGTACTCATATCCATTAATATTATAACTCCACCTACTATGGAATTGGGGATGTCATTCGAAAAACCATTATATTCTCCCTCGTATCAGTTATTTTACTAGTTTATCTTGGTTCCCATCATTTTCTAAATATTAAAAAGTTCAAGATAAATTTAATTAAAAAATTAATGAATATATAATTTATTCTAAAGAATAAATTAACTCAAAAGAAATATCTTATGGGATCCCTATGTTTATCCTTTTTAAAAATTATTTATATAGGATTTTTATCTATATTTACACTTATGCTTATGGTTTTAACAAAAATTTCCTAATACTAACAAAAACAATTAACTAAACCGTGCTCTAATACCAACTATGGTGACCCAAATTATTTTAACATCACTATTACAACATTTTAACAATATGAAACATAATATAGATACAATCCTAGGACCCCAAGGATGAGTGTATTAGGGAAATTATGTTAATATATAAATTGTAAATAATGAAATATAATATTTATTTAAATTATTCCTATTTATACTTCAAAATATCTCACAATCACATTTTTACATGCAGCCCCTTGAAAATATACATTAGTGAAATGGTTGAGATAAACACCCTCAAAGGGGAAGAATAAGGGAGACTAATCAATAGTAGGTTGGTGAGAATAATCAAGATCAAAAAAACATAAGCATAAGATCATTATCAACATAATGAGGGAATAATTTAATAAAGGACTGGAATGTGTAATATGGATAAAAATGCAACACCATGTCATAGTGTTTGAATACCACATGAATTTGTGAACAAAGTCAACATCATTGCCACTCATAATATATGTGCTTAACTAATAACATAATCACTGTGAAAAATATAATATCATGAGGTATTTAATTTTACCGATTTCATTATGGGTATATATACATACATTACCATCCATCAAATTATAAATTTTCAAAGACATTCATTCCACATAGATCATATAATATTCATAGTCATGAAATAACCCTTGGAAAGACAAGAGTTTTATATGGATTTTTGAAAAAATAATTTCATGAATAGTCATTGATGATACCAAATAAATATTGAAAATCATATATTTTATAAACATAATAATTCTTTAGAGAATAAAAAATAACTCAAGATGAGTTAGGGATGTTATTTGTAACTAAAGTTCTATTTTGAAAAATCATTTTATTTGGATAAAAACCCATTTTGGAATGGAATTAAACGTTTATATACCAAAAAATAAAAGTTAAAATCAGTGAAATAAAATTTAGGAATATTGTGGGAATATGCATACACAAAATGATGACAAATAATAATAACCAAAATAAGAAAGGAGTTGTGTTCGAGAATCCGCATACCTCAAATTCCACTTTATTTCTTCACTTTTATGCCTCAAGAATGATAAACAGAGGTTAATAAAATCAATGAACTAGATGGGAATTATTTACTTTTTTAAAATTTTTAAAAATAATAACTATTGGATTATATTTATTAATTCCCTCAATAAAATTGAATAAATTTTCATTTCCTTTTTTCCATAATATTTTCATCATTTTCATCATTTTCACAATTTCTATTCAACATAAATTATACATTAGTATAATTAATTACATAAGTATAAAATTAATATATTTAACCTTTATATATCATATCTAATTTATTACAACCTACAATATGGTATTTATTACGGAAATAAGTTAGAAACATCCTCGTTGGTGGTTAAGGGAATTTTATTGGGAATACTATCCAAAAGAGGTAAAAGAGTGGTATAAAAGACAAATACATATGAATATAGTTTTTGATATATTTTTTCATCATTAATATAATTTTACCGTAATTCATAGTTAATATTATATTGTTTGGTTTTTAATTCAATTAGAAAAAATGAATATAAGAGAGGAGGAAAATTATATTAGAGTTGATAAAAACTTTCTCATTTTTAGGGTTTCCTCTCTTTAAGAACATTAAAATTCCTAGAAGAATGATGTTGGTTTACAATATCACATACCAATGGTTTATAAAGGATTGATAGGAAGTATGTTAGTTGTTATTGTTCTTTTTTATGCGAGGGAGGTCTAAGGGGAGAGAGATGTGTTATTTATACTAGAGGAGAGCTGTATTTTTGGAATAAAATATTGAATAAAATACAATATAAAATTAAATCAATGTAATAGTGATATATTAAAATAATTATTCATATAAAATTATATTTTAATTTTTTATGACAATAAACACGTTTATAATTAAAATTCCCTAGTTTATTAACATATAAAGTATAAAAATGGGAAAATTATTTTTAAGGAATAATTCTCACTTTAGACTAAGGAAAGTGATTTATAGGTTTGGAAATTAGGTTTATAATATTTTAATGTATCATTATTTAAATTAATTATGTTTTGTTCTGGAATAAATTTCTATAAATTATTAGGCCATTATTACGACATGAATTATGCAATTCATGATATAATAACTATGGGAAAAATGTTTTTTTACTATTCAATAGAAAATTGATGTATTTCATAAAATTAGTAAAATATATCCCTTGAAAATTTATACGTTATGAATTTAAAAAACAAATTAATTTTTTCAAATTAATTTACTAAAATTCTTTATTTTTATTTTATTATATAAATTTTTATTCATATGAAATAAGTTAATATTTTTTTATTAAAAATGTGTTTATATTTTATTTCTTATTTTTTAATATTTATATTTATTTTTTAAAATTATAATACTAATATTTAGTTAAATTACTAATAATTAATATTAATTATATTAAATTTTCATTTTGATGTAAAATTAATACATCAATGGCCAGGATACTATTTGATAAGTGAATGATACTTTTACAATGGTCTCATTACTATTCAGACAATGACAATACCTCTTATATTAACTACTATATTCCATCATCTAATTATTACTAAAATCATAATAAAAGGTTCTATATTTTCATTATCCGTAATTCCTTTTGGTTTATGGGTTTTTATTTCATTTGTACAGTATTTTTCAGGTGATGGGTGATTTTAGCCGACCTGGGTGATGCAAATTTTCCCATTATAATTTTTTATTTTTTTTATTTTTTTCCCTTATAATTTTTTTAATTTTAATTTTTTTCTTATGACTAAGATAATTATTTTTATTATTGAAATAATTTTTTTTGGTTTCTCTATGTTTTGTATGTGTATAATATAATATAACATAACATAATCTATATTTTTTCAAGAATAAAATATCATTTATAAACATATGTTTGTTAAAAAAATGGAGGACTCTATTTACATCTAAGAATCAAATTTGATATGGTTTTATAAAATACATAAAATTTTAATCATGACCGTGATTGTCAAGTTGATTGATTTTACAAAGGATTGAAACTATGTTTTCAAATATCATTAGTCATTAATAAATATAAATTCTATGAGAACTTTGTGTAAAGTTGTGAGATGGTCAAATTTTTATTTATTGACTTTTATAATAATAATTTAAATAAGTTTCATATGTATAAATTAATGGTAAATAATCCATCAACTAAATCTTAGGGTAGTAAGACTAAATTTACCTCTTTTGTTAAGTGTGGTAAGAAGAGTCTTGGAGATTGTCATATGTTAAATTGAAATAGTTATCGATGTTGTATTACAGAACATTTTGATTATGAATTCATTGAAAATGATCTATGTTAATGGTCAATCTAATTATGATAATAAGGTGGTGATATTTTTTAAATGAAATGTTATTGTCAACAATGAAGATACAGTTCCAAAGAAGAGAAATACAAATGGGAATCATCAAAATAATAAATAGAAGGGCATGGAAATATCATTCAAAACTATTTGATGAAATAAAAAACCATCAAATGAAGTTGTAATATATATATTGATTGTTTTTAGATCATTTAATTGTATTATTCCATTCTAGATACACACATTCTTTTATTTAAGAGAAATTTCCATTTATAGTATAAATACCAAGTCATGAAATGAAGTCATATAATTTTTTAATAACACCCTAGGGTAGTTTTAAAGATTTAATAATATAAAGGAATATTTTTATGATTATATGTGGAATGGTATTTTCTGATAATATTTTCATTATTCCCATAGTTTAATTTGATATTATTCAGGGTATAGAGTAGCTATCATTTTATTATTCTTTGATATAAATTAGAGACAATGATGTTATATATAATTTTTAGAGTGAGATTGAATTTGTATATAAGAAGGGCATCATTCATTTTATGAAATATTAAGATGAAGAAAAACTAGTCATTGAAGGAAGTGATTGTTTTCTTTCACTTATTTTTGAAGATAAATGATCTATTCAATTTAGTGATGTTTCATTTCTTAGTCAATATATGTATGTATTTGATGAATATGTTTATATTTATATTCTGGGTCATGAGTTAAAATTTACTATTTAATTAGTGCCTAATGCTAATACATGTTCAAAAACTACTCATCAAATGGTTTCATGTGAGTTGTTAGAATTGAAAATGTTGTTATATAATTTTCTTGATAAGGGTTTGATCAACCCTATAACTTCCCCTTTTTGTGCCCCCATTCAATTTTTTTTAAAAATATGGATGTTTCCACGTGACCTTTCATTAATTATATATCACTCAATTATACCATTATTAAGAAGAAGTGTCAATTTATTCACATTATTGATTTATTTTAGCATCTCGAAGGTGATCAGTATATTTTATCCTTTTTATTATATCACCTATAGTATTTTTAAATCTATTGAATATATAATTCCATCAGTATTTTGATAAATTTGTGCTTTTTTTATCATTCATAATCTGGGTTAGTAAAAAAATGAAGATTAGGAGAAGTACCCAAATACAATATTATTGAATTTAAATACAAATAAAATTTATTAAAAATCTTGTAAAAGTGAATTTTAGATAAAAAAATTCTTTTATTGGGAATTTTTTTTTAAATATCACAAAACTATTTTTCTTATAAATAAAATGTGTTACAAGAGTGAAAAATGGATTTAAATTTATATAATATTAAAAATTTACTAGATTAATAAGTTAATACACAATGTTAATTGAGATGTTTTCATAGTTATATATTCCACTAAAACTGTTATATTATAAATGAGTAAAATAAACATATAAAAATTAATGTTATGGATTTTTTTATGAATTGAAATGAAGAATATTTAATTATCTAGTGTTATAATTTTAAAAAATTATGGGTGAATTTTATATTTATAGGTGTTCTTATTTGTAGGTATTTTGTTGCTTTTTGATACCAAATGAAGAGGAAATTTCACATTACTCATTTCAATTGATACTTTAAGAACATAATTACATTATACCAGTTCATGGGATTATATAAGTGGTTATTATTTTTAAAATTTGGAGTGACATTTTATCTGGGGTAAAATTTGAAACATATAATCACTTTAAATGATGAAATTACATATTAACTAAAACAAAATTGAACATATTCCATAGAATATGGTTGGATCTTATAAGGTATTATAATTTATAGATTCACTATTATCTAGGTAAATAAAAAATGTAGGTGATTCGTTGGGACAGAAAAATAATGCATCATTAACTATATTATTAATAGAACATGGTCAGTTTGTTAATTATTTAATATATATTTTCCAATAAATTTTCTATATTAAAACTCCTTATATCTTTTAATTATAGATTGGTGTATCCATCTTGGTCAAAAATGAATTAGGAGACTCATAAGGAAATCATTATTTTTAGAATGATTAGAATTAGTCAACAAGTGTAAAATTCCTAAGTATACTTTTCATAAATAAAGTGTCATCAGATTTGGAAATAGTTAATGTATTCTAAATTAATATTATTTAAAGAAGGAAAAATTTTGTGATGATTATAACTCTTCATTTCTTGTTCATCCTAGAAGCACCAATATGTATATATACCATTAGTAAATTAATGTGGGAGAAAATACATATGGATTTTAGTGTGGTATTTCCAAATAAATATTGAGGTAATAATTTTATTTTAGATATTTTGATCATTTGACTAAATCTGTTCATTTTATGTATATTAAAGAAACTATGTCATTGGATTAATTTTATATAATTTATTTTAATCATATAGTCAGGTTACATGGTGTTCCTTTCACTATATGTTCTATTCATGATTCAATATTTACATGAAATATATGAGGAGGACATCAGAATTTGATGTCTATTATTAAAATTATATCATAGATTTTAATCAATAATTTGATAAATAGTAAGATCACACAATTCATAAATTGGATATTATGATTTTATATTTCATTATAGGAAAATATATAAGTTTGGATAAACATATTTCAATAATAAAATTTTCTTATAATAATAGTTTTCATTCAGTATATAGATGGAACCTTTCATGAAATTAATTGGAATGTGATGTCTGAAGCTAGAATTCCAAGATTAAGGTACTAAAAGTAATTTTTAGGGACTATTATTAGTATGATAAATTGTAGACAAGGTAAATATTATTATATTTAAAATGGGTATTTCTAGGTCTAGGGAGAACTATTATACATTTAACCATTGGAAAGATGTATCACATGAGGTAAGGGATCATTTTTTCTTAAATTATCTCAATAGAAAAGTATTATTTGTTTTCTCTGTAAAGGTGAAGTCAATGAATTCATTTATTAGTCCATATGAAATTATATAATTTTTTTAATAGTTTCTTATAGATAAACTTTACCTATAAATTTATCTCAGGTATATGATGGGTATCATGTTTTACTGTTAAGGATATGCATACCTAATTCCTCATATGTTTCAATCCATGAGGTATTATGGTTGGAAAGAAAAAATTTCCTATAAGGAAAATCCTTTTCAAATTTTGGATCATAGAGATTCGGTATGGTGAAATAAAGAAATTCACCAGGTTAATGTTTTTTTGGAAGAATCATAAAATTGTGGATTTTGAATTGGAATCTAAAAATTCTATGAGGAAAAAATAATGCCACCCATTAACATAATTTATAAAATTAGAAGGATGCAATTCATTATGTGGGAAGAATGTCATAAACAAGGTAGTTATAGAAATATATAAATATAATTACATATAGGTATTCATTTTATTGATTCTTATTCACCGTAGTTTTATAAAAAAATTATATATAAAATTCCACTTTAAAAAAGAATAGTTTAATATACCAAAATATTTTTCCGTTGAAATGTATAAATTAATTTTGAAAATTAAAATTTGGATGTTTAGATATTTGTTTTCATTAGAATGGAATCATTTTTTATTTAACATATCCAATTTATTTCAGGGTAAATTTTTGATACTTTTCTAAAATGGTTGCTTTTTGGTGAATAATGAAAATATTTATATTTTGAAATACTAGAACCTTTATGAAAATGTTATCATGTAAAACTGGCATAATCAATTTTGAAACATTTGTATCAACCAATTATAGTTTAAATGAGTTATATAAGTTATTTGAAATAATATTTTAAATTTTGGAAACCATGCTTGACTTCAATGACAAAAAATATATTTTATTCAAATTGAATCCTATTTTTGGATCTTTTCATTTAATTGTATTAATGGAAGGTTACATTCTTATTTTTTATGATAAAATATATAATACCAATTATTTTTATTATTTAACTAAAAAATCTTAAAAAATAAATTTATTATCTGATTTTAATGTGAAATTATTTTTACACTTTTATCATGTATCTTACTAAAAATTGTTTTCAAGACATTTTGACTGAAATATGTGTTTTATAATGTCCCTAACACTTGTATAATTTAATTTTTTTCTGTATATTTTGACCTTAAAATATTTTATCTATGAATAGGGGGTGACATTGGGATACATGTATTTTAATAAGTCCTTATATTAATTTAAAACATTGAATAATTATAAGATTTGTACTCCCTCACTTATAAAAGGGTACCGCTTATCTTCTCATTTTCACAAATACTGTGCCACTTATATAGATCAATAAATTAACGAATACATTATAGACCACAATCCCTATAACATTGATATACTTTACTAATTAAAACACCATCCTAAAAGGATTAGTGTATATGACCATGGATGTATTCCATTGAATAAGTATAGTTATTAACTGAGATATTTTATTTTTTTTGTTCATATACCTCATTAAAAAATTCTCTATAAAATATAAAATAATGACATAAATATATTATCTATAACTAAAGGTTATCATAATTAATTAAAAACGGGTTTCAATCAAATTTATATCCCAAGGTAAACGAAAACATCACTTGTGCATATGCGTGCACTGCCAACTCCATGAAGCGATGTGTTTAATTTACAATCCTCACTCACACTAATGGATATTATGATATAATTCATGAATATATAACATGTTTATCAAATTATTATAATTATTTAATTATATTTTTTTACATACCTTCTTAGAATTTTTATCCATTTTAAATTGATAACATTTCTTGTATGTATGTTTTGAATACCTCATCCACAAAGCGATGTGATTAATTTTTCCTTTCCACCATACATCGATGGTAGTAAGGATATTAAAAATTAATACATATTAATTTTATATAAATATATATAGAATTTTTTACTCTAGAAAATTAAAACATTGTATAATTTATTTTATTTCCGTCTATTATAAATATGAAAATTGCATTCATGTGTAAATTTTCACAACCCTCTCCATGAATTTTTTTTATTTTTCATGGACTCCATAAATGGATGGATTTTTATGTTTATATATTATATAAATATTATTAATATAAATTTTTTTATGATTTTGGGTGTAAGGGAATCATTAAACCATTGTCCATGGTCATCACAATGATGTTGTCTTGAGTTTATAAACCAAACAACCCCAAAACATAAAGCATAATCATAATAATTTTTGTAAAATTTTAATTCTTGGTGATAGCAGAAATAAATTGAATAGTAATTATTAAATAAACATGAAAATTTTTATTGAGAAATTATAATTGTAAAATAAAATTATTATTTAGTTGTCTGGGAATGTATCATGAAAAATGAGACTTAAGGTAAGATAATTTTATTTCAATCCTTACTTTAAATTATTCCTTTTAAATTCATATACTATATATCCATTTTATTCAAATTTTCCAAGAATTTTCTAAATCACACCACTAATATTTTTAAATTTCTTTTTCAATTAATTTTTTATATCTTTTTAATTATTTATAAAGGAATGTGTCAAAAAAAATTATATTACTCATTTCAATTATTTTACCAATGTAAAAAAAAATATTTTTTTTAAATTATATGGATTGATAAACCTTTCCCACTATAAAATAAATTATTATTTAGCATGCTTACATTAAAAATATAATTTTATATTTTGAATAATTATAATTATATTAACATTAAATAAATATTTCGTTTAAAAAAAACTAAGGAAACATAATATCTTTCTCATATTTAGGAGATTAAAAAATGTCACTCTTTATGGGATTGAATGAAAATTAAAACTGGTTTCCTAATTAAGGTGAAATATAACTATATTTTATTCATTATTTTTTATTGTACAAATTATATTAATTAGGGGGTACCACTATATTCTTGATGATGGTTGAGCTATATATTTATCTTAAATGAATTGGGAAAATTGCTGGAGTTTCCATTAGAAACGTTACTCCTAAGAGATATTAGAATTATTTTCTTGGGTTATTTAATTATCATGGTTCCGATATGGGTGAATTTAATGAAAATTTTCCAAGGAACCTACGTGAGATTATTTTTAATTACACAAACTATTATAAAAAATTGCCACTTTATATTTATTTAAATGTATTATTATGTATTATGGTTATAAAAAAACATGCACTACTTTGGTCTTATTAAATAAAATTTAAATGACTATTAAGGATAATTTTCATTGATAATATACCTATTTAATAGTGACCACATGATTAGTATAAATATATGATTCTAAAAAATCCAATTGGCATAGAAAAATGAAGTGATGGCCTCAACAAGTAGGATCACACCCTATGAAGCCCATTTATTATAGATTCCAAGGTAGATATAGTCAATCGTATTTTTCCTTTACCATCCCCATGATTGTATCCAATAACCTAAGCATGAGGGAAACAATTTTTGAGGCAATTTCAATATCATTGATATGATGTCTCAAAAAATGTACATCGAACCACCCCATAAAAGTCTCACCGTCATGAACATTAAAATTAGGGAAATTTCTAATGTACTAAATGGGTATATATCAAATACCTATAAAATTTACTATGTACATTGTTTTTTATATAATGATGAGATTATTTATATCTTATTATTATTATGTTATAATTTATTTTTGAACAAAAAAAAAGATATAGGTTTTTTGGTAATTTTCAAAATGAATTAATGAATACAATTTTATAAATTAATGGATTGTTTAAATAAATAATATTTTAAATACAAATTATTATTAAATGATTTTTTTTAAATATAAATTATTATATACTTTTTATGATTTCTAATGTAATTTTTATAAGTGTTCAAAAACAGTTATGCTAAAAAACTATCATTTATCAATAAATGAATATTATTATATTAAAATTGAAAATGCACATATTTAAAAAATTATTTTTTAAAAACTAATATTATTTTTGGAATCATATTGTTTATATTATTGAATATGTATTTTTTAAAAAATTTTGAGAGATACTCAAATTTTTATGTCAAAATTAATTACTATAAAAATATACGATGTGTATTATGACATCATAGTGACCCAAAAGTGATTTAATATATTCTATAATGTATATAAATGAAAAAATAGATTATATCCATTTATGATAATGTGATTTTCAGTTTCTTTTATTAATTTTGTAAATCTATTACATATCCTCCAAAACAATAAATATATTTAATCGTTTTAAAATAATTTTATAGAAGTATGACTCACCTGTACATATGAATGTAGATCATTTTCTTAATTTAGGCACTTGGACATATAAAATAATAAAACCCAATACTAGTGTGTAGAAACCATGGGCAAAAACCATTGGATGTTTTTTTTTGGATAATTTATTATATAGAGTCCAAAAAATATGTTTGAGAATTGATAACCAAAATTACCCACTACTTTACTATATAATGCTGAAGAAGATACAATTTACTTTCTCTAATCTTTTTTTAGCAAGTAATTAATCATTCCTAAAATCATTGGAGTCCTCTTGAGGAACCCTTAATCTTTCATGAATCCCCTCCTAATAATTATGTTCCACGCACTCAAGTAAGGGAGTCTTTTCCTTATCCCCCTTTACTCATGTATTTAATTATCTCATTCCCTAAATTTCCAATCCATAAAGTTGGAATATGTATTTCCATATCCATATTACATAAATTTCCATCTTTAAATTATTAGATACATCTTTTTCTCTCATTAACCTATTTAATTTGTTTCTTTGTGATACCATTATCCAACTGAAATATCACCGATATTTTTCCATGCAAAAATAATGGTGAAATGAATATGATAAAAATTTACTTTCATGGGTGTTTACATTTATATACATTAACTTATTCGAATTGGGGAATATAATTTTACATTCTATAGGCCTTAATAGTTGTACAAATTATAACTAATGAATGAATCCATGTTGTATGATCTTTGTGGAATTCTTATGCATGAGAATAAAATTACGGTGACGTGTGAACACATAGTTATATAAAACTCTAATTCATTGTGTAATGACTTATCTCAGGTGATGTAATTTGGGATAGAGAGTGAACCTAATTACTCTTGGTTAATTTTTACATAATTTTTTCTTTGTAGTTATCCTTCACATATTTTTATGATATATTGTTTCAGGTTTTCCTCATTTCCCATGTTATGTTATCATTCTATATCATTTCATATTATTAATTTTTTTATTCCCACACTATTTATTAACCATTTATCTAACTATTTTATAACATTTAACACCTTATTTCATGTTTATTCTTGTAACGAGCTTTATAATTCTCTTTATTCTAATGTATGTCCCCAGGTTATAAAATGTAGTTGTTAAATCCATGGAATTTTAGAATCATGTTAATGAAGTTTTAAATAATGCTATTTTATCCCAACATTAAGAAAATATTTTATGTACCTAATTCCCAATGACACTTGAAATATCAATATTTAATGTTGTATTATGTGTATTTTAATTCAATAATCATGTATTGTAGTGAAAAAATATGTGGTTTCTTATATTTGTTATCAAGTGAAAGGTTTAGTTACTTTTGGGATTAGGAATAGAAAACTCTAGATAATGCCTTTGAGATAAGAAAAATTAAAATAAAACAAACCTAAATTTTGTTAAGTATATATTGTATGGTTTATCACTAAAATATATCTTAGTCTAGAAACTACTAGTGGATGGGGTTCTCACAAAAATGTACCAATGGGTAATAACTCTAACGATGTGAGTCCGTCTTGGATTGGCGTAACCTAATACATAAAAATTTCCCTTACTACACACTTATTTGGTCACCCCTATGGGATATTCATTGGTAAACACATAGTGTAATTATGATCCATTATTATAGGAATCCACAAATACCTATAAGAATATATGTTAGGATATAAATTAGGGATAACTTATATTGAATAGTGCAAATAAATAAGTAAATGAAATAAATATATTTTATAATTTATCCTCTTAATGTTATTAAATTCAAGATTATTTGTTTAATAATTTTAAAATATTTATCCCTAATTTTACCCTACTTCTAGTCAATCACTTGAAATAAGAAGAATCAGGTAAACAATCAATGTGACAAAAATGTGATGAATTACCCTACAATATGTACAACCAGATAGAATTAGTAATCGATAAAATTATAATGAAAGTATCTTATCGAGATTAGTTTAAGAATATAAACCAAGATGTTTAGGTGCACCAAAATCCCCATATTAAATAATAAGTAATAATTTAAATCTTTATGTTATAAAGACCTATGAATTTCATTATATCATTTGATCCCATAATCATGGAATAGTGGATCAACTCCACTAAGAAGCTCTTCTACATTTTTTATTTTTTCGATAAAGATTTGGTTAAATTAGATATTTATCATACCATGGGAGTAGCTAATCATTGTGGTATATTTTTTAAGAATACTAAGCCTAAGGAAGAGATTGAAATGGTCGGATGAAAGGAATTCCAGAAAATGTTTTTCAATAAATATTTTCCTCACACTCTCCATCTAAAAAGGGAAAGGGATTTCCATTACTTAATGAAAATAAGATAATGAATCTATTAAAGAGTATGAATAAAACATTATAAGACATACATGATATGACCCTAACTTTTTTATTAACCTTGAATTCATGGTTGACCAATTATTTTTGGTATAAAACATGTTCTTGGAAAATCACTGACGATCTGTGACATGGATATCTATGAGAAAATTTTTAGTTATTCCCACAATGTCCAAATGTAGAATGGTGAATTTCAGGGTTATCATGGGGATAATAATTGTAAAATAGATTTTTATTTTGGTTGAATGATGGTTAAATCTAATCTATCGATGGAATTTCAACATATTAATTTTCAATGGTGCAGAAAGAATAACCCAATAAAATGCCTAAGGGGGCGAGGAAATGATTTAGGATAGGGAATGAAGGGAACCTAACTAGAGATATCTCTAATGAGAAAAAAAATGTGATGGAAGAAATGAATGCTCTAGTCTACCCTCAACACATTTTTCATTACATTAACTACAAGGAACCTTGGAACTTTGTAAACCAATTCACTATTCCAAGGGTTTTTGGATACAACCAAAAACCTCCATGGATGAAAGGAATTTTTTTTTCATCACAAAAATAGAGGTGAATTCAAAAAACAATGTGGTGACAGGGACTTTATTTATTCATTCAAGGATAGTGAAAAAACCTTTTTATTCTAGTTCAATTGATTCATTAATATCATGCATGTTTAGTAGAAATATTCAGACACCATGATAATGAATGGAAGTTGAGATGATGGTGGAACCAAAAAATGGGTCAATTATTACATCACATTTATATAACTCCTCACCTTTAACACAATGTGGGATTAACATTACACCAATCCTTGTAGTATTCCCTTTAGTGGAAATGGATGAAATTTAGGCAATAAATTATCTTTCACAATATATATCCCTATTATTTCCCATGAAAAGGAATTCAATCACAGTATTGTGTATCTTACTTTAATTATACAAAATTTAAATGAGGAGGATGAATATTATTTATCACCAACATCTTAAGAATGGATATTATTTCCCTTAAAAAATTATTTCTATCTAAAATGATTGATTATAGGGAAATAATCATCCTTGAATACATACATGTTGTGAGGGAATATGTTGATGTTTTTCTTAAGGAATTTTCTTTTCTTCCACCTATATGATATGTTGACTTTTGAATCTATCATATACATGGGGAATTACAATTATACCTGGAACCATATAAAATGGTTGTTGTGGAATGTAAGGATATGAAAATAATGATACAAGAGAATCTAGATAAATGGTTCATATTTCCATGTATGTCACCATGGGGTGATCTAATACTATTTATTATGAAGAATGATGGGTCAATGTTCCTTGTCATTTTTTATCACGAGCTCAACAAGATCATGATAATGAAAAATTAACATATGAATTTGATAAATTATTTTTCAAATTAACTACAGGGTTCACAATACATCTCTAAAGTGGATATTTTTGGTATATTACCACCTTATGGTAAAGAAGGTGGATATCCTTGATACTGTTTTTTGTACAAAATACGAGAACAATGAGTTTATAGTAATTCCATTCGAGCTCACCAATGATCCATTATTATTTATAGTATTTATGAATATAGAACTTAGTTATTACATCTAAAAATAACTGTGTGTATTTATAATTGATATTTTAGTATTCTCTAAAACCTGGGAGGAGCTTGAGGATTATATGAGAACTGTGATAATAACATTATAAAAGGAGAATGTTTATGCCAAGTACAACAACTATGAGTATTTTTAAATGAATATTAATTATTGTGGAATATCATGTTAATAAATGTGATATTTATGTACCCTTAAATGATAGAAAGAAGTCACAAATATTAGATGACAGAATTTGTGAAAAATATCCATAGTTTCCTTGGATTACCTAGGTACTATCGCCTTTTTGTAAGATATTTTTCTTTATATTCAAACCATATAACTCTACTAAAATAGAAGGAATTAAATTTTACATGGAATTATGAATGTGAATACATTTTGATGTTGTTGAAAATGAGGCTTATAAATGAAAATTTTCTCACACTACCCACAACTGGAGAACTTCTCATGGTATTTAGGAATTATTCAAAGAATTTCTTGGGTTGTGTGTTTGCACAAAATGAAAAATTAATAGCCTATGTTTCAAGAGAGTTAAAATTTCCAGAATAAAAATACCTAATACATTATCTGGAGATAGATGTGGTGATTCTGTGTCAAAAATATGGCATAATAATCACTTTGGAATAATTTTGAGATATATATGGATCACAAAATCATCAGGTATATATTCATAAATATGATCTAAATATTTTCCAAATAATATTGTTAAAGATGATAAAGGACTATTACTGCTCAATCCACATCCATCCTGAAAAGGAAAATAAAGTGGAAGATTCTACAAGTATGAAGGATACAATAATACTATCATTGAAGATAATATATATGGATATGACCATATTATTCATAAAGTGTATGGATAGGGGAATCATAAAGTAAGGAACATCATCAATCCATTCACAAATGATTTCTCAACAGTATCTTTTGGTAAATATAAAGGATAGTCAAAGAAATGATGTTGGAATTCAGAAGAAACTAAATTCTTTAAGAAAATATAAATCCTTCGAGTTCAATGTTAATGAAGAAGGGTTCTATTATTTGGGTAATGGTTTTGTGTACCATCCCATCAAGAGATAGATTGGGAGATTTTGAATAACACAAATAGGCCAACCTTAACTATTCACCTATATAGGAACAAGATTTATCAAGATATCATAAGGAACTATTAGTGGGACAATTTTATGAATGAAATAATTGAATATACATCATTGTTCTTGGAATACAAAAAAGTGATTTATGAAATGAAAAAGTCTAAGGGTATGATGCCACCATTACCCAGGATGACATTGAAATTAGATATCCTCAACATGGATTTTGTCAACAGAATTCTGAAGACCACTATAGAAAAAAAATGCCATATGGATTTTTTGGGATCATTATACAAATACATCTCACTACATAACAATATTTTCAGACTTCCCACTCAACCAACTTGAATGGATATATTTCAAATATTTTGTGAGGCTTCATGGTGTACCACTATATATTTAATCCAATCATTATCTAATATTTACCTCTATGTTCTATGAAAGTACCCAAAATTCATTAAACACTCTGCATAACTTCAGTACAATTTATCATCCTCCAACAGATGTCCAATCTAAGCAGACTGTTGAGAAACTAGAAGACGAGTTGAGATAACATTCTATGTAATTCAAAGGTGAAAGGGATCAACATCTACTTATGGTCAAGTTCTCATAGAATAATATTTTACACTATATCATCCAAATGGATCCTTATAAATAACATTATTTAAAGTGGTGAAAAACACCTTAATGTTGGGATGAAGTTGTGGAATGAAAACATATAGGTCTTAAATTGGGTGAGTAAATGGTAGCAAATGTTAAACCCATTCATAATTACATAAAGACTACTATGATTTGAACAAAGGGATATAAGAAAAAAAATTTATGATACCTAGAGTTTTATGTTGAAGAAATTTTATTCCTTTAAATAACTATATAGGATAATGTGATGAGATTTAGGAATAAGGAGAAGCTTGTTCCATGAAAAATATACCCCTTCGAGAACCATGATCATATTAGAGTGGTGGTCTATCGAATAGCAATCCCACCTAACTCATTTCATGTACATGATGTATTCCATGTATCACTCGTGATGAGGCCCATTATAGAACCCCCAAATGTACTCAATCCATAAGAGGTACCATTAGATAATGACCTCTTTTTAGGAGCATCCATTAAAGATCATAGATCATAGAAGAAATATTCTATGGAATAAGATAATGAACCTTGAAAAAGTGTTTTAGGGAAACTAAATGATTGAAGATAAACTAAGAGACCTAGAGGATATGATGAAATAGAGTTACCCTCATCTTTATTAGTATCGGAAATGAATATTTTAAAATAGAATTTTCCAATAGGGGATTATTATAATTATTTAAACTATTTTAAAGAAACTTCCCCCTTTTAATTTATGTAAATGTATTATTATGATTTATGGTTTCAGAAAACACATGATCTTTTTAGGCCTTATTATATCATATGTAAATGAGAGTTAACAATCATTACCATTGAAACTGTAGTCTTTGAATAGTTATCACATGATTAGTATAAATATAAGCTTTTAAAAAATCCAATTGTGACAAAAAATGAAGTGATGCCCTCAAATAGTAGGATTGTACCCTATAAATCCCATTTATCAGATATTAAATAGAGACATAATATATTTTATTTTACCTTGACTAATCCAATGATATGATCCAAAAACATAAACTTGATCAAATACTATGAGATAATTTCATGCTCCTCAACATCTTGACCCCAATCATGTACACTAAACCACCCCACGAAAGTCTCACCATCGCACACCTTACTCTTTGGAAATTTTAGGTATTATTATTGGGATATGTATCAATGCCCAATAAATAATATAATTTAAATTATTTTTCATAGAATAATAATTATATTTTAATCTTATTAGTGTCACATTAAAAAATATTTTTATAAGATAAAACATAAATACTATGTTTGGGTAATATTCAAATCCAATTAAGGAATTAATTTTTTAATTAATAGATTTATTAAATAAATTATATTTTTATAAATATTATTATTAAATAATTTTTAAAAAATTTAAATAACCATATAATTATTATGTTGTTACGTGTAATATTTATAAGGGGTAAAAACAATTTATTGTCAAAAAATCTAGTATTTATCCATAAATGATTATTATTATTTTAAAAGTGATAATGTGAATAATTAAAAAAATATATTTTTAAAATATTTTTATTTTTGTATCACTAATTCAAAATTTTGAAAATTTGAATTTTTTATTTTTTTCTGAGAGTCAACTTTTAAGGTAAAAAGTTTAAAACTGTAAAAATATATAGTGTGCATAATAACATCATAATGACCTAAAAGTGATGTAATCAATACAATAATGTGTATCAAAGACCAATTATATGTTTTACATTTAATTTAATTTGATTTTATGTTTATTATATTAATTTTAAAAAGCCATTAAGAATCCTCCCAACCGATTAATATATTTTATGGTTTTAAAATCATTTCACTAGGAGTATAAATCCCCTCCACATAAATAAGTGAATTATTTTATAAATTTAGGAACCTTGTATTATAAAATAATTAAAACTACACCTATTTTTTTATAAAACATGGTAAAAAACTTGGTATGGTGTTAGATTTTGGTTATTTTATAACATAGAGTCAAAACATGGTTATGAAAAATGATAAAAACATTCCAAAATCCTTCCCCATATAAACACACTAAATCTCCAATTTAGAACGTAAAAATCAAAACACCAAACAAAACTCTCATAGAGTCCTCTCATAGGCCCCCCAAACCAAATCCTTCCCCATGTGATTTTTAGAATGTAATTACTCTTCCATACCCTCTTTAGAGTCCTCTCATAGGCCCCCCAAACTCTCAAAAAAATCCTAAAAATCATTTGCAGTCACACACCCAAGTAAGGGATCTTTTCCTTGACTCCATTATGCAAGTTTCATTATTATATTTTTCTTTATATTTCCAATTACTAATGTCAGTATATGTTTTTACAATTCCTAATTACATACCATTCCATGTATACATTACGGGATACTAGTTTTTATATTATCAAAACATTTTTTTAATTTCCTTGTGCTGTCATTATGCAACCAAAACTACACTGTGATTTTTCCATGCCAAAAAAATATTGTAGTGAATACCAAACCCATTTCTTATTATGTGTTATCACCTATATACATGTATAATTATATTAATTGGGAATTAAATGTTTGTATTCATCACAGGTTGATCATTTAATAAAGTAAAATAATAATTGAATCCATGTTCTATGAACAATGTGGAAAACATAAGAATGAGAATGAAATGAAAGTGATGTGTGCACCTAGAATTATATAAGATTCTAGTTCATTGGATACTGTTTTATCTCATGAAAAGTAATTTTTGGATATGGATTTGACATAATGACATTATGGTACTTTTCCTATCATTATTTTTTGGTAGTTATCCAAATCCTATGTCTATGATGTAGTGTCTTACGTTGTTTCAAATTTTTTTATGTTATGATTATCATTCTATATAATTCCTCATTTTTTATGTTTATGATTATCACACATTTTAATATCCATTTATATGACTATTTAATAAAATATTTCACCTTATTACACATTTATTCCCTCTATAGGTATTATGACTCAACCCATTCTTATGTTTGTACCCGAGTTATCCCATGTACTTCTAAAAGACCTTGTATTTTTTGAAGCATGATAAATAATTATTTAATAATTTTGTTGTATCCCACATTCATAATGTTATGATATGTACCTAATTTCCCAATAAAATAGAATTATTTACCTTTTAGGTTGTATTATGTGTAATTTTATGTAATAAATCATTTATTAATGTTAAATGAAGAGAAGGGTCGTAATATTTTTCTAAATTGATAAATGATTTAATGACATCATATAAATTTTTCAAAAATTGTGCTTATATATTTATGAAATATTTATTACCATTTTTATCATAGGTAAAAGGGTTATTTTTAAAGGATAGGTATTCAAGAGATTTCATGAACTCCAAAAACACTTATGATTATTATTTTTCCCATATGAATTCAAATCCAATATTTTGTGAGAGATATTATGAAATTAATTTGTTTTCATATAAAATTAAATGGATAATTGAGGTTAGGAGTTTATTATGAAAAATAAAAAACTTATTAAGGGTTATCACATTTGACAAATTGAATAATGGGTTTTTATGTAACTAACTATCCTTTTTTTCTCATCCCCCATTTTCAAATGTTTTTTAATGGGATTTAAGGTTGAGTACAGATGATAAAAAACTCAATGTTATAAATATGGGAGTTAAAATTAATTAATTTAGTGTGTTTTAAGGAACATTGTTTATGAAAAATTAAAACAATGGAGAAATGTACCCTTTTTTATAATTGTTTACCTAATTCTATAAAAATATGAACAAAAAAGTTCCACAAAATGTAATAAATTGAAAATACTATATAAAATTCATGTATTAATAGGTTGAAAAAGGTATGGGTCTTTATACATAGATTGTGAGAATATATTTCAAGAATCATTTTTTATTTCGGTCTACGAAACCAATGAACATTAACCTAGTGATGTTGATAGACCAATTCATTTCAATATCTTGAAAAATGCTTCCCTAATTCTAGGACTATCACCATGGTCTATCTCAAACATGGATACAACAAATTATATTTATAGGGTTTCAAAATTAATATTTTCCTTCAACCCACTCTCATGGAAAAACATATATGTTATTATCTCTAGAACTCCATATCTCTATCGAGACACTTTCTTCTCAAATGCATGTCCTATAATGGAATTTTTCATTGGAACATCCTGAACAAAAACCCTAGCTTAATTAGGTGGAAATCATTCCTCCACTTCCCAACATTAGTAATCTTATATTTTTAACATTTAATAGAATGGGAGATCCAATTTAGCACTAGTATCATTTAATTTCATGTTGTGGCCCCATGGTGGGCCTAGTCTATAAATATAATGAGGGTAAACATGGGTGTTTTGTGAAGATTCTAGAGGTAATATCCTTCTACTGGTACAATATCTTGCTGGTTGGATCCATCATTATCTTCAAGGGAATCCTTAATCAATTATCTTACAAATTTTTCTCTATAATTAGATTCATAAATAATCAATGAGAACCAAGATTTCATGTAGTTTAAAAATGATATGGTTAATGATTTCATCACCAACTGTAAGAACCTTACATAATCGATCAACATTTAACTATCATAGGATAATCTACTGGGTATTTTTCTAGATAATCTCTATAATGTTATGTAGACACCATTGACACCATTGAACATCCGAAGTAGACATCTATAGTTCACATACATGGAATAATTCCACAATGATACTATTAATCAAACCATTGATAGGTCTCTATATGCACCTTATACTCATGGAATATGGTCTTGGTGAGAATTAAGGTCTGACAGGATAATTGGATGAACTAGAAGACTTTTAATAGATTACATTCCATTCCTAGGGAGTATCTCAATAAACCAGTTTCAACCCCAAATACCACTACATTTTTTAAATACACACCTTTGAATCCATCCTATAGTGGATATAATGGTCAATGATAGTATTATAAAGAATTTGAAGATTGGATCCAACAAGCACACAAAACCCTCAAGAATCATATGGATTTCCTTCCCTTATCATTCGGGACACGAGCATTGGCCTATCCAGTGGAATTCTCATTGTATGAGGAATAGAATATTGCATCCATTTATTCCATTCACATAAAAGATCCCTTATCTTCTAATGAATAAACATATTAACCGAATACCTTGGCCACATTTATGTATTAGACTATAGAGGCCATATATTATTATATAACAAGAATAGAAATTCCCATGGATGATCTTAATAAATGATCAACATCCCTTTTGAATCAATATATGTTGTCAAAACCCATGGTAAATAACTTCAAATATACATAAATGAAAATAGAGGACTTCCTAAATCCTCCATAAATCATTTAAATATGATTATTTATAAAGTCCAACTAGTATGTGATTTACATTCCAAAAAACCTATAAGTGTCACTAGAATAGTTGGATATAACCCACCATTGAAATACTAGTCATTAAATATTAACTACGAACTCGATCAATATACATCAAACACCCCATCACCAAAGACTAATTATAATGAACATCTTGATGGTGGAAAGAAACCACCATTTTTATATAAAATTTTAATATTGAAATTGTTGATGGATTTCCATGATAAATGACAAATACTTGGTGTTATTCACCTCTTAATGGATATCATTTAATCACTTGTCAATGATCTTCAATGCCACTATGATTCCAAGAATGATGTTTATATGGATGAAGTGTATAATGTATAAACTACCTCATTATACTTTAACAAAAATATCACATTCCCAATTAATAGATAGGAAGCTTCCATTAAAGGGAATATATGACCATTATACGTTTCAAGTAAACATGAAAATGTCAAAATTCATTGAGATATAGTTGGTAATGTTTCTATGATTATTCCCATCTTTATACTCTCTCTCAAATTATTGGGTTATCATGAGGATTATTTGTATCCCAAAATATTAACCAATTAAGGGTAGAACAAAAGAATTAATAAATAACTCAAAATAACTAGACTCAAATCCTTGTTCAAATATCTTGTATATTAGTCTTAGATCATGGTAATATAACTAGAAAAATATTTTAGTTTTTTTAATACCTATTCTCCACAAATATTCAATAATATTGTCACAATACTATCAATGTATAAATTACCCTAACAATAAAAAGGATAGAGTTATATATAAAAACAGTTATAATATTGACTCTTTTAAATTAAAATTTTATGAGGAGTACTTTGATATGATATAATGAAATCATTAAATAAACGAAGGAGACAAGCAGTACCCTGCTCCCAAGTATTTGGAAACCATCCCATAAACCTCTTAATCTTACGTGATAAAGATTTTGTATTTACCTTCAATATGATAGATGAAAAAAACCATCCACCCTAGAGACTTCAAATATAAGAGGATTAACTAACCCTTTATTACCAAATAATATATTCTCTTGAATAGACTATCCCTTTAGGGGATCAGCATATTATACCAACTGTGGATGAACTACAAATACCAATTCTTTGGTAAAAAAACACCCCTTATTTAACTTTTAATACCATAAATATGGGAACATTATCTGTTGGTTTTAAATCTTCATCCCTATTTTTTTAGGATACAATGTCGGATCATCATTGTCAATATGAGTGGATAATACCTCTATAAAATCCATTTTGTTTTTGGTATGTCAGCAAATCATTTAGCGTCAGTCAAAGAGAGAAGGAAAGTGAGGATACCTAGGAAATTCATTCCAACAACATCTCTACATCATCAATATTAAAATAAAATTGTATACCCACTTTATCCAAATAAAGATAATAATATTCCCATGTTATCGTTTAGTTCAAAACAATAAACTTCATTCTCCACTTATGACGATATTGGGGGGGGGGGGAATGAAGACATTGAACATTTATATAACCCTCCGGTAATTAAATAATTCATCTCTATATACATTGATAAACTCATAAAAATAAACAATTCCAAATAATGTGACTCATATAATATCGTTATTAAAATATTAATGACTTATAAGGTGTTGGAAATATTAATTTACTTCATGAAATAACTTCCTTACTTGTTTTACTTGAATTCAATAGAGAGTATTGGACTGGATTATTATGTGGACACCCATCCTATAGGACTACCAAAACATAATCATGGATTCAATTATGTATCTGAGAGGATACATTTGGCTCATTTTATTATGTTTTATGTACAATTTGATAAGATAATTAAATTCATCTTCATCTAGGAAATTTTGTTCTAAAAAATTTATTTCTAACATCATCCCCATTAATAAAAAATGGACCAATCATTGTCTTCATATAAATCAATGATATCATATGGCACTACACAAAGTATGATATTTAAATCTCAATCTAGAACTCAAAAAAACTAGAATACATGTTTATAAGACTGTATTATCAGGGTTGGGTACTCAGGGTACAACTATATCATGATTTCACCAAAGGATGATTAGGCCACCACATTTAGATCACACTAAGGTATATTATTTCTATCAAACCAAAAAATTGATTTAAAGAATGTTGGTTAAACCAATCAGTATTCCATAGATCTTAAATCTATTTTTGCGAAAGAGGTCATACATCAATACTGATGACATGGTGTTTAAAAACCAGTGGAATTTAAAAAATATTGATGAACAAAGAATATTTTTCAAAGAACATAAAAATAATATCATTCCAATGATCCTCCAAAAGTATTATTTATTCTAAAAATAGGAAAATATATAATCCTCCTTATATGAAACCATTAAATTAATTTTCAGAATAATAATATTATTATAATCCTTGAAATGACACCGACTTGAAACCTTATAGAGTTGATAGGGCTTCAAGGATGTCTCCCCTACATTTGAAATTTCACAGCCATTCTAACTAGAAAATGCCTCTATATTATAAATTGGATGGAAAAGAGAGTAACATAATAATGAGATGAAAACCATTATAAACCCTTTGAAAACACGAGGTGATATATATTTCAACCACCTATTATGATGGACCTGGTGGAAGGGAATCCACTCATCCAATATTTTTCAACCATGGAGTAATTTTTGGGGACCATCTAACATAGAAGAATTATTTTTTGAAAGGATAATAATGTCTATAATCTCCATAGAATGATCCATGATACCCATACTCAATATTCCATCAACCAAAATAACTACATAACAATAATTTTCACACTATAAAATATGATTCGCCTTATAAAACAACAAAAGGTATGAATGTCCAATATTAATGATCCCCTCATGTATATCCTAAACCATTCGATGATTAATGGGAATTTTTCTTAATGGATAGTTATCCTAAATTAGTTAAATATTCAATTTTCTTCACTGAATGTGGTCAATATATAAGAACTAACTAATTTCCTAGCATTATCCCCAACATCATAAAGCACATTGATGATTAACAAACTCTCAAATAAAGATCTATTTTCCGTCCATGAAACTCCCCAAATGAGAAATACGTACATTGTTGGAGAATCTAGACCTATTAATAGGGAATCAATATAATACCCTATGATTAATAGTATGGTGCTAGAAATTTTCCTCATCTCCCCAACCAAGGAAGACTTTACTGTTTAACTTAGTTTAACTAAGGATTAACAAACAACATATTCTAGTAAAAATCCCACATCGAAGGCTTAAATTTAGACATATATCCATGTGTATACCATTTAAATTTCAAAGGTGACTCAAATCTATGAATAATAAATATTAATGTAGGATTCATTTTTCAAGAAATAAAAATCACACCCCTTTAATAAAATAACATGATGATACACTGTATAATAAAACGATGACCATGGTTGATCCTAACTAAGATAACATAGTTTTCTTCATCTTGCATTGTTGGGTTTTCTCCTTGGTAATCATCTGTGATGTGGATGAAATCAATTCTTCCATTGAGTATGGAGATGTAAATAATTCCATTAAATTATAGATTCATTATGTGTTAGATTATCTTTAAATTGGGATCCATTAAATGAATTTATCCAAGAAGGAAAATATCCTTGGCCAATTAGCAAGATTCTTTCCTATATGACTGTTAGAACCAATTTTATCTTATGAGGTAAAGTTACCATTAATTTCCATTCAAATACTTTTTCACACCCTAATGTGATTTTCATTTAAGGTAATTTGAGTTTCAGGAGTTTCTGGGGGGTGTTTTGGAGCCCTAATCCCCAAATTAGTCAAAAAATAGATGTGCTGCATGGTTAGTAGAAACCATGAATCCAAAATTGAGAGTACGGTCAAACCATATGGTGGTGTAAAATGTGTTGGAGGATCATGTATGATTTGAGGAAACATCATGGAAGGATGAGAAGACTCATGAAGGAGAACCTATAGTTTCTAATATATGTGTTTTTTATAGTTTAGTCATGGTTAGTCAAACTATGTAAACTAACAGTGTGGGTTTCCCCTTAATATAGCATATGGCTGTATAGTTGGTTAACTGCTTCACCAACTGTATGGGAAAACCATGTGGCCTAGTAACTCTGTAAAAAAATGTTCTTTTCCTATTAAAAACCTTATAAACTTAAAACATAAATCTATTATTATCCCATTGGATAATAGTGGATGTAGGGGGCTCCTCATTGACCTAATTTTTATCCTTTTGCACAAATTCTCCATCCAATTTTTAATTGAGTGTCATTCATATCGTTGGATCTATTCTAGTGATTATGGAATTAATTTTTTTTCATTCATTGATTAAATTCATATTGGTAGAGTTATTCGGGTACAATTTAATATTTAAAATTTATAGGTTCTCTGTTTTTTATTCGTTTTATTTTGATATAATTTAATTCAATAACTAATATTGGACATGAACTCTACTATGGACCTACAGTTGGTGTTATGTACCATTCCCTTATGGTTTCATAGTTTATATGTCATTTGTTTTCTGATTTCATCATTAATTTTAAAATACACAATAATAATTATTTGAATAATTGAATTAAATGAAATTTAACATGTTAGGTATTCACATATGTTCTTTTAATATGTGTCAGATGTTGTTTCCCCAACCAAGGACTCCACTGAGTATTTCCATTGAAATAAATTTTTTAATTACTTTTTTAAAACAACCATCATGAGATTTAGCACTTTCTTTGTTAGATGAATCATGATAATAAATAAATTGTATAGAATTGTTTTAATAGGAAATGGTTTTTCTCAATTTCCATGTGTTAACATGAGGATGTTCAATTAGATATCATGAATGTATTATTTATAAATTATGGAAATGGATGTGTAATCTCATGAAAAAGAATGATGATGAATTTTGATATAAGTGGGTAATATCTTGGTATGATATGTTAATTGAATTTAATGATGACTTATTTCAAAGGATTCCCTGGATGTGATACACCACCAGTCACGATAGAGTTAGAGAATTCCATAGACCTGTATGATCCCAAGATTCTAGTTTTATGGGATGAATTAGGCCTTGCTACCCCTCAGATATGGTTTTTTTGGGATTATAGTGGAAATTGTCGGTAGACATGATCCTAGGACCCCAATTAAATCATATTGGAGTTTCCATTGGGATTCTCCTAGGACTCGACATGGACTAATTGGTTCAGCATACCATGAATCCTTCCCCGAGGAGCTTGACACTTGTGATTATATGGCTTGGTTATGGTAAATTTGACACAAGTTTATATTGAATGGTATTGGTTGAATGAAAGTTTTTATTATATGCCTTTTTCATGGTTTTTATGAGTTACATGTTATATGGTGTGTTCATTATGGATATGATATATTGTTTTTATGGTGAGGTTGTGGTGTTTACATCCTTATGATTTACTAATGAATTGTTATAGGATCTTGATACTTGTTTTTTAGTGAGACCTTTATGGATATACGGTATCACATGTTTGGATACATTTCCATAATGTTCTTTACTTTTGTACTACTATATGAATTATATTTTACACTCTGATTTAGCTTATATTTCATTTCGAGTATTTTTCATAGATACCTCAAATATTAACCTAATTGGATTGTATCTCACACCATATTTGGTATTCCATTGGGTACCTAGATAGATTATACAAATGTAGGAAGTGACCGAGTCAAGAACCTGTTGTTCTATATATCGCTTCATAACATGCTTACGTTTAAGGTATCACAGGACCGAGGTGAGTCTCACAATCATCGCTGGGATACATTATTTTTAAACTTTTTTTATTTTGATACATGTATTTCATAACTACCTAAATGAATTTTGGATACATTTTAGATACATGAAATGTATCAAAAATATCTGTATATGATATTACTTCTATCATGGTATATATATTTATTCTTTCATATGTTTATCTACTTTCTGTAGCATTATATTCTTTCACTATTTGATTTGTATGATTAAAAACACTATGTTACACTAAAAAAAGAAGGAATTTTATACCCAAATATTTTTATGTCCCTCAATTCTAGTATGTAGGCCTTAGAAATGGGAGTGATTCCCTTAATTTCATGTCTCCAACCAGGCTCAAGGCACTGTATAGTGACATCTCGGTCTGGGACATTAAACAGTATTATCAACATGGTATTATTTTCCATATTCCTATTTGGTGACAATAGATAGGGATATGAAGGTATTTTAATTTTTTAATGTGTTGTGCCTAGGATTAGATTACCCATGTATTAGAATCAGAAAATTTTCCATGAATGAAATTGTTTTTATGGATTTTTTACCTTATTAGTTAACTTTATTCCACCATTGCGTGATTTACATGAATTTTGAAGATATAATTGTTATGTTATATGGTTATATTTTTTGATACCCAATGATATGAGGGTATTAAATCTCATGTATCACTTAAACATTTGATAAAATTCAAATTCCATTCATTATTCAATTACATATTCGATTCATTTCTAAACTGTATGAATGTTTATTGTTTTTCATGAGTGAAATATCAACTATTGAGATATATATTGTGTGTAGTGAATTATGAATTTTTTTTGGTTAAAATTGTTCCTATCATAACCTAATTTGTTTCCTTATTAGGCTACATTAGACACCAAAACCATTTAATTATGAGACATTGATTCATGGACCATGAGCCAAATGGATTGGAATGTGTGAAGGTGTGGATTGATTGGAAGACATATTTCAATGCATAAGGTGTGTGGATCCCTAGGTATTGGATGTGATAAACCGTCTGTTTCAACCATTTAAAATTGAATGTAAAATGAATATGAAATTCAAATGTAACATTTAATGGTGAAATGGAGAACATGACCTAGACTTGTATTTTGAGTTGGATAGAGGTTGTGTCTTTAGTCGATTTTGAAACCATTTCTTATTATCCTTCTTTGAATTAGGAGAATGAATGATTGTATTACTAGTTTATTAGAATATTTTGACATATAATAAAATTTTTCCTATTTAAATTTTTATTGATCTTTTAAGAGGCTCGTTTTTGTCATTATAGAGTCTTTCCACCATGATGACCTCTTGTCATATTCCAAAAGGGGGGAGATTACCGCACACCAAAGGTGGAATCCCATGAGATTATATTTATTCATATATTATTTCCATATGTGGAACTTGTTCTTTTCCATGATATCAATGTTGAGGAACTGTTTTGTGAGTGGGTTTCTCTCTTTATGCAGACTATTCATCGAGCACCAAAGCATTCCTTATATATGTCTGAGTTGAAATGTGTGTTCCAGCAGCATCACCAACCACATTTTTAGGGTATGGTGATCTACAGACTATTGAGGTATGGCTTGATAATATTGTTTGGATCTTATAACATCTTGAGACACCTCCTATGAGGATATTGATGATGGTGAATTAAATTCTATGTGGATAGAAAAAATTCTTCTGGGATGTGTTGAACTAGTACTAGAGATAGTGAGACATGGTTTGGGATAATTTTAAAATGAGTTTTTAGGACTATATTTTTTCAATCAATTGGGAACATAGTGGGATTTTAATTTCATGAATCTAGTGTAGGGCTCCATGAAAATTTTGGAATATTTAGAATTATTTACAGAGTAGAAATATTTACACCAGCATAACATTTTAATGAGATATGGAGGGCGATATTATTTGATAAAGGTTTGAAAATTGTTTTTTGATCTCAAGTAATCATTTCCAGGTAAATGACTATTACTAAGATAGTGAAAAATAGTTTTTATAGGTAACTCCTAATGGAATTTCGGGGTTCAATGTAGAGTTGTTTTCTTTTATGCCCCCATGTAAGGATGTGATTTCCAAAGGTGTCTTGTGATTTGAGTACCAGATAGGATGTGAGATGTAGTACTTTAGTGTTTTATCATCAGTGTAGATGATAGGGACATGTTATGAATCAATGAGATCGCAAACCAGCCATGTTATGAGATTATTATAGGATGGTCTATGTACTATGTTTTTTCAGGACCTTAACTTGGGCACTGAGAGGTAGGGGTCAACACCGAATCAAGGTTCAATACCTGGTTTCAAAAAAATACATCAATCCATGAGTTAGAATGAAACCAATAATTCATTCCAAGGTGGTGTTGGTTGTGGCCAAGGCATCGAGGTAACAATTTTACCATGAAGACAGAGTTGGAATACTCATGGTAGTGAGGTTGTATCATAGGTTTGTGATTTAGTATAGATATTTTCTATATAACCAAAACCTGAGGAGAAAGGTTTCAGACCATCTATGTTGAGAGGTGTGATTATTATAGTCTCTAATTTGGAATATGATATTTTTTATAAAGGTGAATCAAATAGATTTATATGTTTACCTGTGGTGGAATACTATGAAATCATTATACAATTTTTTGAGGGTGTTATGATGATTTACACTCTATTGGGGATCAAAATAGAGGATGTATGCTAGTGAAAGGAGGTTTTAACCATTGATATTGGTGGGTGTCACTTCGTATGGATTGTGTTTTTTCTCATGATCAAAGGGTTTGATGTCATACATAGAATGAAACAGATAGTGGATTTACATATAATGTTGATTGTTATTGCTGGAGGATGAAATTCACATCAATAAACGGTGGATGTTTTTCACAAGGGTGAATGGGATTTCTAGGAAATATGATATTGATCCAAGCATTGTGGGATGGGTGATATGATATCCTAGAATGCTAGTCTGTATCCGGATGATCTAGGGGCATGTTAGTTAGTTTCACATACAATGGTTGATATTTTTAGATATTTTTTCCCAAATGAAATTCCTAGTTTACCTCTAATGAGATATATGGAGTTCTCCATAAATATTATTCTATGAACTGCACCAGTAAACATACCTATTTATTGGATGGTTATGATGGAGCTTCCAGATCTCAAGTGGTAGATATAGGACATAGGGTAGAATGGGTTTATATTAAACAATACATGTCAATGGTATTCACCATTCATTTATATTAAAAGGGTGGATGGTACGCTCCGGATATGTGTCGATTTCAGTAAACTAATCCCAGTTATGGTTAATAACTAATACCCCTTTCCATAGATAGATGAACTTTATTATCAGCTTAGAAGAGCTCGGGTCTTCTCAAAAATTGATTTGATATCTGTATATCATTAGACGCATGCATGAAATGTAGGCATACCTAGTACAACAACTCATTGCATTTGTGGTATATATGAGTAGTTGGTTCCGTCATTCAATCTCATAAACACATCAATACTTTTCATAAACCTAGAGAATTGAGTTTTCCATCATTATTAGGATTTTTTGTGTTGGTTTTTTTGTGGAAGATATATAAGTGTATTTTAAAATCAACATAACCATGCCAAAAATCTTGATAACTATTTAGATACACTGAGTGAGAATACATTATATACTACTCTCACAAAGTGAAACTTCTGTATGGATAAGATTTGCATCCTGGTTCATACTATCATATAGACTGATGTGTTAGTTAACCTGGAGAAGGTGATACATTTAGTTTCTTATAAGTATCCAAATAATTACTTTGGCATACATAGTTCTTTAGGTATATTTGGATATTATGTGAATTTAATATAGGTTTTATCATTCTGTGAAGTGTTGCTGATGGGATTGACTAAAAAGGGTGTGAATTTTGTATAATTATAAACCTAAGAGATAGACAATCAAGAGACAAAAGAAATATTTACTTCATCACCAGTCCATATTCTTAAGGACCCTGGAACGAGCTACACTATGTATTTTGATACAATAGTTATCAATATATGAGTAATTCAGATGTAGGGAGGTATAGTTGTGGCATATGGATCTAAGCAGCTGAGGCAACACAATATGTACTAACTTAGAAATTGTCTGATGTTTTTTATTGTTGATCATTATATATGAGGTTGGTGAATTATTAAATAGGATAGTGTTTTGTGGTATACACTGGGCAAAAAATCCCTTGGTACATAATTACATTGTGTGATCTGAATTCAAGGCAGTGAAGGAGGATTGAGTACCTACAATCTATTGACTTCAAACATTCTTATACACCATGAATGTGAAAAGTAGTGGGTGATGGAATATGAAGTGGTAATCTTATACAGGAATTTTAGGAGGCCATTACTGAGAGGAATATTATGACATTGTTCTATGATATTCACATAGAGGTAAATTACTATATGTGGCAGACATTTCCTTCATACTTAGTTGTGACCACTGCCCTACTGGATATATTGAGGACGAGATAGATATCTTATTCTGAGGGCCTTTTCCCAGGGGCTTATAGGTCTTGTTTGAAGCCCGAAGTACCTAAAAGGGGAAATATAACCTAGGTCATAGTGTTTTTCAAATTGTACATCCTAGGGTGCACGTCTATACAACAAGTTATACATCTCGAACAATGGGAAAATTCACAGTTTTCACATGATGATTCAAACTATCCACCAAATGATGTGAGGTGACCTAGTGAAGAAGAACATTCTTCATAGTTGGTGCACATTTTGGAAAACTGGGTGCAAACTGTGCCACCCCTTCTACATTGGAAAAATTATATTTCCATTTTAATGAAAAAATTTTAAGCCATATTGTTCATACATCTCCTTCCCTCTATATATATTATCCCCATCCAAGCACCTAAAACCCCTTCCTATCAACAATTGGGTTTTTTTTATTGATCCATAAATAGTGTTCTATTTCCTTCATTTTTGGAAGCTGTGGAATACTATCAGTTTGTTGTCTCATCTACACCCCTTTATTTTTTTGTTTCTCTTACAATCATTACACTATATCCATGTATTGTATCATAAAATTTTTTGGGGGCTCATAAATCTCTTGATGTCTTAAACCATAGGTTGAATTATGCCTTGATCCTCAACATGGGTTGTACTATGACCATTAGGTAGGGTGTCAACTCTTTTTACTACTTTCTTGGTGTCTTCTTAGGAATTTCATCATTGTAGTATTCATTAAAACCTTATAAATATGATTAATATTGCATATTTGATATTATTAGATTGTTTTTTCATGACCATTGGGACTATACCATGTGGAGAAACCCATATTTAGGGTGTTCCACTTGAATCTAGACACCCCTTTGGGTGATCCAACCAAAATGAAATAAGTTTCCCTTTATTAAAAAATTATAAAGTTGTTATTTGTTGTGTCTAGAACCTTGATAATGCCATAATTTGATTAATGAGATTATAATGATAAATTTACCTGAAATCGGGTCCCTATTGTTAATTTCTACGCTCGAACATAATTATGGAGGATATGTGTAGTGCCTTATAATGTTGAAATGATTGATCTCTATTGAATCCAATATACCTCACAAGATAAAATTCTCATTTCATGTTATATGAAAAAAATTTATAATATTGAAATATTAATTCCTTGTGATAAATGCATATACTTCATGAATATTCCATGCATAGTGGTATTATTTACAAGTGGACATGTTTATTCAATGTGCATTATGGAAGTGCCCAATGTTAAGTGCTTATGCCTTGTTTGGTGTTTTTTCCTGAGCCATTGAAATATTTTAAATTCAATGTAAATCTTAGTAAACTTTTATAGATTCATATTATGAAATGTTATTAATTAATTACTTGTAACAGTTATTTCGATTCAATTGGACATTCTTATAGTACACTATTTTTTTATTTTTCCATTCTTTGGTGAAAAGATCTCTATTGAAGGCCTTGGTATGCTGGTTATCTTTTGTTGTTATATTTCATGTGCTGACATGCACTTCTTTAAGGATTATGCCATGTATCTTTTGACTCTTACAATTATTACTTGTATTTAATTCCTTTTACCTTCCTATATGAAATGTGACATTGTTAATTGGCTTAAAATACATATCATGGTTAAATGGAATGTATGTGGTATTGAGATCAATTATTTGCTATAAATCATAAATGAATTTCTTTATATGTATTTCTTGTTTTATGTGGAACTTGACATGTTATTGGATAGGATACAGGTTTCATTTTAAATACCAATGGATGTAATCTTCCTACTAGATTGACTACAACCCAACACGTACGGGGTGATTCTTTGGCTTTCCAGGAAAGGGCTCCATTGAAATATTCATATACATCTGATTGATACTAGTTACCTAGGTGAGAAACCATGAATGGTCCTCCTGGAAACATGGATACACTATTCCTTGGATGATATATGTTCCCCTTATAGTATATTTGGGATGGACTCAGTGGTTCTCTTTCCACGTAGAGATACTTGGGACAATTTAATGGTGACCTTGGTCATGCTTGGTGGTATTGGGATATATCGGATGTTCTAATTTTGATACTTGGTAATCTTTTAGATTTCCTTGGATGGGAATGTGACTCCACCTCATTAATTTATGATTTCCTTTTGTTAAAATGTTCTACTATTTATATTTCTAATTCTGTTGAGTTTCAACCTATACTTTTACCTTGAGCATGTTATGCTTTCCTTGTGTATATATAAGAATATTTCATCAATGACATTGATATAATACCCCAAGCCATATAACAATATTGAGGGTATGATTTTGTTAGTTTCCTTGTTTACATTGGTAGATATTATATATATTGTGACCTGTATATGTTTCATATTCATCCATTCAGCATAGGTCGAAGACAGTGGTTTGGGATGGGTGTTTGTTTAGGAACCCTAACAAAAATGTAGATGTTTATTTTATAAATTCCCTATAATTTATTATATCAGGAACACTATATTTCATTTATTTAATGAAATGGAAAGGCCTGGACACTGTGTGATCCAGCTTAAGGAGTTATATTTCACACCCTAATTGGGAACCTTTTGCTACATGTTAATACTCTATATCCATATTTACAGATAAAGGAAAGTGATTTTCTTCTAATGGTGATTTTTTATTTTCCATTAGGATAGATCTTTAGGTGATGTGGACCGAGCCTATTCTTGAGATGTTATACATAGTAGTTTTTTTGTAATTTTTTATTTCTTCATAGAAAGCATATTATTCTTGAGACCCCATCCCTTACACTTACTTTTTCTATATATATTCAGAAAATGAAAAAATAATTATCATTTCATCATATATTATTGATATTCAATTCCAAGATAATTACTTTTATTACATGACTCATTCATTTACATCTAATATTTTAGGATAATCAATATGATTCTACTACTTTTAATTTCTTGTTTACTTTGGTGTTACACCTAATCCTATGAAGGAATATTCTCTCCATGGGAACACCCAAGGAACTTGTTGTTAATCAGATGCCTATGACATTTAGGGAGTTGTGCTTGAGTTCATGTGTCCAACCGGTCTCAGGGAACTGTTATGTGGAATCCAAGTCTAGGATGCAACAAAGTGGTATCAGTGAACAATTTTTTGTACCATTTTCTTACATTTTGGGATAATATAGGAGACTAGTATATATGAATTTTTATCTAACACTATTCTTGTATCTAACTAACCCATGTACAAGGGAAACCCATATTTCGTGAGATAATAATTGTAGTTAAAAATTATTCAATTTAGATTTTTACACGACTTCAACGTTGGATGAAACACATAATTTTTCATGTTATTGATATTTTTATGTTAAAAAAATTAATTTATATTACATTGGCCAAATAAAATGAAGGTGTTGCATTATGTGGATAATACTAGGAAACGAAAGGAATGGAATGTGATGTGAAATAACATGCCACATCTACATTTAGAGTGCGTCTCCCTGTTTTCATGTGATTTCCTCCATACATAGTTTTTATATCTTGATGAGGCGTATTTTATAAGAATATAATTTTTTTAGTTGTTCTTGGAGGGAAAAGATCCATTTTTTTTACATGTAAGCCACATTCAACTCATGAGGAGTATGGGCCCTCATAGATTGAGACATTTACCTACCTGACAAACCTAAATTATAAGGGTTATTAAATACCTAATATCAAAATGAAAATAATGTGTTAAAAAGAAATTGAAACCTCATATTATAATCTATGACCATGACCTTGTAGGTTCTGGGCGGAGCTGAAGCGCGTTGGTGGGCTTTCCCATCTTTAATTTTAATGTTAAGAAACATTCAATCCGAGATCCGTCACGATTTAAAATGCAGAATAATCAGAATAGAACGAAGAATGAAAAAAACTTAAGTGGGAATCCCGGAACCATAGATATAGGATCATCATATATTGGTTATAATTAATTTAATTAATTCACAAGAATTAACTTGGTGGAATTATTTCTTTGTCGATGTCTTAGGTCACGATCCTGTGATCTGTCATTGCGTCATAGAATCCAAGGGTAGGATTCCTCTAGCAGTGATCCACACGTGTGCCACATATCTCTGGACGTCGTCGTAGGGATCTCCGAGTGCTAGCATGGAAGAACCTTCACTTGCGATGTCCGCCTTCGATCGCCTTTGTCTCTCAGTCTTGAGAGTGTTCTTGGAGGAAGGAGTTCTTTCGTCCTTGAAAGAATTATCCATAATAGTTGTGCACAACTATTGATTGAAAATTATTGGGGTTGTGAGGTTATTTATAATCGTGTTTGAGGTCATAGATTTATGACAATAAATAAACACGTTACAAGTTTTATTTATTTCATTAACCCTTATTGAAAACCTCCATGTTGAATGATTAATTCATTGACATGCACCCACACAGATTATAATTAATATCATAATAATGATTTTATTTCCTCAAACTCTTGACTAGAAAATCTACATGCCGAGTAATCATTAATACAGGGTGTGTACTTGTTTTCCATAAAACTACACGGCATGTATATTAAATATACATGGCGTGTACTTTTATTTTCCCCTTTTCTTTATCTCCTCCTACACATTTATTAGACCTTGAGTAATGGATATTTATTTCTTAAATAATTGTAACTGCATTAGTCGCTAATAAATATATTATTTCACCCACAATATATTCTCTCGAATAACTAGTGCCGAAATAAATGGAATCAGGCATCCTTAAATAATTATTAAACCATAGCCAGGAATATAATGACCCATACTTTACATACATTGTTATTGCTTCAGAATTGATGCACACTTATTACAACATATAACAAAACCAAGAAAGGACCATATAGGTATAGTGTCTTTAGAAACTGGGAAACATAAACAACTGGTTCATAAAGCATCTACTTTTACTCCCATTTATTTCATCATATCTAGAGTCCCTTTTTTTCATATTCTACTTAATAACCTTCTTCTTGACCTGGGGAAATAAAACATACAAAAGGTTGAGCTTAAATGCTCAGCAAGGGTAAACAAAAGATATATCAATCACATCATATACATAAGCACATAACTTTTGGAAATCTTAACCTGCAAAAGAGATCATAATTTCATAACATGGGTTAAATCATAGTAGTGAAATGTAATCCCAATAATCATAACGTAAAACATGAAACTTTGTGTCATACACACATAATCATAGAGAATCATTTCTTTTTAGTCAAGACTCAATGCCAAGACTATCTTTGTGGACAAAGTCCATTTCTGAACCGAGTCACCCTCGTTTCAGTCCTGTTTCACTGAACCGGTATAACCTACCATTCCAGCCTTGTCTATCTCGTGAGATATAAAATCTTTACCCAATGCATTGTATGGAGATATAGGTCCCACCCATCTCATAATGATACCATTCTTATGTGTTCCACAAAATCATAAACCATACATTATAGAATAACCCATGTAATAAAAATGGGATTCTTAAACATCGTGACATCATAAAACAATTTATAAGATAAAGGGATTTATAAAAATAATCACATAACAAAATAATCAAATAAATGTAACAATAGGGATAAAAACAGAACCCTTTTATTATCTTAGATGGAAAATAATTTTGATAAAACACTTGAACTCCATTCTTGAGGAAAATATCCTTTCTACTTCAAAAACACTTTTCCATTCTTAACATGTCATATAATTTTAAAAGAAGTTGATTAAAAATAAACTTAAAAAATTGAAAAGGAAACTTCTTGTAAATAATGTTTTAAAAATCCATTCATGCCGTATAAGTTAAAAAAAACATTCTTCTCGTACTTTTGTCGGAAAAGTCAAAAAAAGTACCTCGTACGAAAAACGACAAAAGATTCCTTTCATATATTTTACTAAAAACTCACCGAAGGGTAATATAGTATTTAAAAAAATGTAGGTGGATGGAAATAATATTACATATTGACGAAACATGGATGTGGATGATAAAATACACCCCAGAAAATACCAAAGTATAAACAATCTCGGATAAAAATTAGATTGTGATATTTCCCTTACCTTAGGTCCGATATGCTTTGTACGTGTCCAAACCTTCTGTATAATGATTTAAATAATGTTATTTACTTATTATAGAATCATAATTATCGTTATGATATCATATATGGTCATATTCTTAGCTTCTTAGTAGTAATATTTCATTGCTACTTTTTATTCGGGTGTTTATAACTTTTTGTTCTTATGCGTGTTTTGTCGAATAAATTCTTATTATTTTCTTTAGGTTATAGATAATTCATTTACATAATGTTATTAGTGTACTATATATCATATTCATTCATTCAATTCATTTATATAATCATTATTAAATGAAGATCATGTAGAACGAGTCGCATCATATCGTGGAGACAGTATTCCGTACATACGCACGAGTGATGATATCATTCCTATGATTGTGAAATTGTATTGGAGTGTATGTATACTATTTCAGAATTACTATCACTTTATAATAGTCATATATAGTCATTATTTACACCATTATACCCATACAAGTAAGGTGGTGGTGGAAAATAAATTACACCACGGCGTGGAGACGGTATTCCCTACGTACGCACGTGCGGTGATTTCTTTTTCCGTAAGATGGATAAATGGTGAAATAGGGTTTTTTCATAATTATAATAACATATCAGTATATGAGTGATACTTATGTTATTACTTCATAATTAAAGAACTAAAGAAGAAGAAGTGGAAGAAGAAATAATGATGAAAGAATCGGTAACGGACATTACCTCTTCTTTGAAGTGATTCGTTGAGACCTCCTTTTAGGGCACTAAAATAGGTCATTAAAGAAGACAGGAACCTCTAGGATGTATCTAGGGAAGTGTAGGGGAGAAATTGGAAGGTTATGGACTAGCTTAAAGCCTCAAAGTGGTGTGAGGAAGAGAGGGAGGAGGTTCCCTTTTATAAGGGAGGAGAGGGGCACCTTTGGAATAACTAAACATATTATTTTATTATAAAGTCAAGTTCGGTTTTAAATAGCTCCAAATTGATTTATTTAGAGGATAAGGTGGGTATGGGTAGAAAGCCTCTCATACAATAGAATTTAGACAATTTTAGGTTCCTATTTTAACCTTATCATTTAGATTTAACATTAAGTTAAATAATTTTACTTTTACCGTGTCTTCTTGTATTCTTATACTATAAGGTTAATAAACTTACTATAATCAGCCAAAACAACCCCAGGTATTTTATTATTAATATATATAACCTTATCTAATTCATTTTGTAGAACCTTATATTTTTAGGAATAAAATAACAATTACTAATATAATATTTTTTTTAAAAACTATTTTATGTCAATTTTGAAACTATTTATTAATTAATTTTTGTGAAACTCATAACAGAATGATTAGTTCGAAAAAAGTTAATTAAATCAACACTAAAATTTCATATTAATCAATTAAATTAGTGGAATTCATAAAAAGTGTGAAATTACATTTATTTTGGTGTTTATAACATCAATTATGTCAATATTTCATTAATAAGAAAATTACTGCATCATCTTTGTGTCATAAATAAATTAAATTATTTAAAGTCTAAAAATTACAAATAAACTACCATTATGTAGGAAATCGTTTTAGCTTTCTAAGTAATATTTATAGTGTAATTTATCTTATGTATAACCCCATATTAAAAATGATTTACTTATTAAACGTTGATTTTAACTATTTTAACCCTTCTTTAAATAAATTAATAATAAATGTCCTAATCTATTCCAAGTGGGCCTAAATGGTCATATTTTATTCCTAAGGTTGTTTTTGGTCGAATTACAGTTGTCCAATAGAATTAGGACCTGTGTTATGGTAATAATAATATCATTTTTACCCTTAACAACCCTATTTACTTTTAACCGTGGTGAAAAAAAGTAAAAAGTTAATATTCATCAAAAAATTATTTTCATCTCATTTAACCACATTTTACTTACTGAAATCAACCGTGTCTCTCGTATTTTCGAAATTCCACTCACAGAAGCGGTAAAATTAAGTTTTATAAAAAATTCATTTTTTTAACTACCACTTAGTGGTTTCACTATTCATCAAAAATTGAAAGTTTTTAGAAAAATAACAAAATTTCACGCTAGGCTAATTTCGATATTCTGAATTCAAAAATGAACTCCATTTTGAAAAATAAAATTTATACAATTTCAAAAGGTGGTTATTACTATTCATAACGGCTAGTTTTAATAATATTTTAATAGCATATCATTGTTTAGTGAAACTCGTTATTGCGTACGACGCAAGCTGTCGAGGAAGGTCGCAATTTCGTGTAAAGAAAACCAAGAAAGTGTTGTGTGTAGAAAAAGATTCCTTTGATGATTTATATAACATAAAAGTCTCGGGTGTTACATTCTACCCCCCTTAAAATGAATTTTGCCCTCGAAATTCGTAACTTTGTAACAAACAGATGAGGATATGTCTCCCTCATCATATCCTCAAGCTCCAATGTAGCTTCTTCTAATTGGTGGTTCCTCCATAAAACTTTCACCAATCGAGTGGTCTTGTTTCGTAGGACTTTTTCGCTACGATCCAGAATCTCTATCGGTTGTTCTTCATAAGAAAGATCTTTCTCTAGCGGTACAACTTCTGAGCTGAGTACATGTGAAGGATCAGGTATGTACTTTATCAGGATAGATACATGGAACACATCGTGAACTTGAGAGAGATTTGGTTGAAGCTCCAATCGGTAAGTTACCTTCCCAACACGATCCAGTATTTCGAATGGACCGATATATCTAGGGCTCAACTTCCCCTTCTTTCCAAATCTCATAACCCTCTTCTAGGGAGATATTCGTAAGAACACTTTATCACCCACTTCAAACTCTAGGTCTTTTCTTCGGTTGTCGGCATAACATTTCTGTCGACTCTTAGCCGCTTTTATGTGTTGTTGAATAGATCTGACCTTTTCTGCCATTTCATCAACGAGATCGGGTCCTAATAGCTTTCTTTCCCCAACTTCATCCTAGCAAGTTGGAGTCCTGCATTTCTTTCCATAGAGAGCTTCATAATGAGCCATCTAAATACTAGAGTGAAAGCTATTATTATAAGAAAATTCCACCAAAGGTAGGTGTTGATCCCAACCACCTTTGAAATCCATAGAGCATGCTCTCAACATATCTTCTAGAGTTTGAATTGTTCTCTCAGACTGACCGTCTGTCTGAGGATGATAAGCAATGCTAAAACTCAACTCTCTATCCAGAGTATGCTGAATACTTCGCCTGAACATTGAGGTAAATCTCAGATCTCGATCAAATATAATAGAAAGTGGTACTTCATGCAATCTTACCACTTCCTTTACATATATACTGGCAAGATGATCCAGAGAGAAATCCTCTCTAATAGCAATGAAGTGTGCAGATTTTGTAAGATGATCAACTATGACCCAGATACCATTATTGCCTTTGGATGTTTTAGGAATTCCTGTGACAAAGTCCATAGTGATGTTTTCCTATTTCCATTCAGGTATGGGTAATGGTTGTAACATCCCCTTAGACTTCTGTCTCTCAGCTTTAACTTTTTGACAAACCAAGCATCAATAAACATATTCAGCAACATCTCTTTTCATGACATCCCACCAGAAGTATTCTTTCAGGTCCCTATACATCTTCGTGCTTCCAGGATGAATAGATAATGAAGAACTATGAGCCTCATCCAGCAGCTCCTTCTTTAATTCGGGGATGGGAGGAACACAAACTTGATTCTTGAACTTTATTATCCCATTACAATCAATGATGAATTCAGGAACATTTCTCACCTTCTTTTGTAACTCGACATCTTCTTTCTGTGCCTCTTTAATCTTCACATGTATAGATGGCTGACCATTCATTTGAAAAGGATACGATTTTTCCCCTTTCATTATAATTCCAAGATCCATCCTTTATAAATCCATAAATATTGGATCTTTTGTGATCCTCATCATGGATATACTAGCATGGTCTTGTCGACTTAATGCATCTACCACCATGTTTCCTTTCCCAAGGTGGTAATGGATTGAGCAGTCGTAATCCTTAATCAGCTCCAACTATCTTCTTTGGTTCATATTCAGCTCCTTTTGTGTGAAAATATATTTTAATCTTTTATGATCAGTATAAATGTCACACCTTTCTCCATAAAGATAATGCCTCCAAATCTTTAATGCAAAGATTACCGCAGCTAATTCCAAATCATGAGTTGGGTAATTTTGCTCATGTATTTTCAACTGTTGTGAGGCATAAGCTATCACCACATCATTTTGAATAAGAACTCACCCCAATCCCTTCTTGGATGCATCACTTAGATCACAAACCTTTCTCCACTACAAGGCAGTGTGAGCACAGGTGCACTGGATAACCTTCTTTTCAACTCCTTGAAATTCTCTTCACAATCCTCTGACCAAACAAACTTAACTCCTTTCCGGGTCAACTTGGTGAGTGGATTAGATAATCGTGAAAAATATTTCACAAAACGTCGATAATATCCAGCCAAACCAAGAAAACTTCAGATCTCGGTTACTATTGTTGGTCTCGACCATCTTTGGATAACCTCTGTTTTTGCTGGATCCATAGATATCCCCTCCTTTGAGATTATGTGACCCAAAAATGCAACTTGTTGAAGCCAAAATTCACACTTGGTAAATTTGGCATAAAGCTTCTCCTTTCTCAGGGTCTTCAATATAATTCTCAAGTGATCTTCATGTTCTTCCTTTCTCTTTGAATAGACAAGAATATCATCTATAAAGACTACCACGAACTAATCAAGATAGTCTCTAAAGACTCTATTCATTAGATCCATGAAGATAGCAGGGGAATTAGTAAGACCAAATGGCATCACTATAAATTCATAGTGTCCATACCTTGTACGGAAAGTCTTCTTTGGTATATCCTCCCTTTTGACCCTTAATTGATGATACCCTGATCGAAGATCAATCTTGGAAAAGTATTGAGCTCCGCGTAGTTGGTCAAATAGGTCATCAATGTGCGGGAGAGGATATTTGTTCTTGATATTAATCTTGTTACGTTCTTGATAATCAATGAAGAGTCTCATTGATCCATATTTCTTCTTAACAAATAGAACATGTGCTCCCCAAGGTGATGCACTAGGGTGTATGAACCCCTTATCAAGATTCTCTTGGAGTTGCTTTTTCAATTCCTACAACTCAATTGGGGCCATTCTATAAGGTGTCTTTGAAATAGGCAAAGCACCCGGTACGAGTTCTATTGAAAACTCAACTTCACGATTCTGTGGAAGACCCGGTAATTCCTCCAGAAAGACATCATCAAACTCCCGTACAATGGGGATATTCTTAATCGTGAGTTTCTCACCAACCATTTGAGATAAATAACCTTCATTTAGTGGAATCAATACCAATAAAATGGAAGAAATTTCCACTGGAAGGTTATGTTCATCCTTGCATCGATAGACGATCATAGATTGATCTGGAATATGAAATGTGACTTCCCTTATTTCGCAATTGATATAAGCTCCATGTAGAGAAATCCAATCCATGCCAAGAATCACATCAAATTCCACTTTAGGAAGGATCACAAGATTTACAGGAAGCACTTTCCCACAAACTTCAATCGGAGAAGAATTATAAACTTTTGATGCGACTGTTGTGCCATTAGGTGTTGTCACAGCTAACTCAACATCTAATTGTTGAGGTAATACGGTGATACCCTTAGAAAATTTTTCAGAAATAAAGGTGTTTGTGGATCCAGAATCAAATAAAACATTTGCTACTTTAGAGTGGATGGTATGTGTACCTTTCACCACATCGTTATCGTACTCCACATCACTGATAAAAATTGCATGTGACTTTCCTTTTTATTTATCCTTAAGAGTTTTTTGACGTCGACCATCATCATAAACCCTTGGATTAGGGCATTTATTGGCATAATGTCCCATCTCCTTGCACTTGAAGCATTGAAGTGTAATAGGTTCATTCTGTGTATCCCTTCCTTTGTTTGCATCATTAGACATCTTCTTCCCATCATCACGACATTCAAATGCCCGATGACCTTCCTTTCCTCATTTGAAACATTTACTTGTCCCTTTAAGAAAACTCCCTCCATGTTTCTTTCCACACTTTGAGCATAAAGGATATCTAATCTTCTTTTCAGTGTGCTCTTTAGAATTTCCTTTGAATTACATTTTCCTCTTCTTATCAAGCCCATATGACTGATGGGTTACTCAAATCTCCATCTCAACTTTGAGAGCACATCGAACGATTTCCTCGTAGCTATTGAAGTCCCTTATGGCTAAGGCCCTTCGAAGACTTGGTTTTAAGCCACTAAAGAATCGATCGATCTTACTCTCAGGTTGGATAATAATACCATAAGTGTACCTTGCAAGTCTTGTAAAATTTGCTTCATAGGTACCAATATATTCATCATCCTTTTGCTTCAGTTCAAGAAACTCTTTCTCCATCTTTGTTCGGAGAATACGAGGGATGTACTTATTGAAAAATATGTTCTTGAACTCGTCCCATTCCATGGACTCAATTTCATCCCTTTTCCTCGTATTCATAATAAGATTCCACCATTGATCAGCATCACCTTCCAAACGATACACTGCTAAGATGAATTTATCATGTTTAGAACATTGAAGAACTGAAAATATCTTTTTAGTAGTACTAATCCATTGTTCAGCAACTAATGGATCAGTAGACCCGCTGAATGAAGGTGGATGCTGCCACATGAAGGATTCAAAAGAATTTTCCTCCTTCCTTTGGTCGTTTGGAATTCATGCATGATTCATAGCTTGAGAAATTTGTGTGATCATGGCTAAAAGATTTTTCATTCCAGCTCCCATAACGTTTAGTTGCTCAAGGGGATAATCATTGTATTGCCCGTCGCATTCCGCATTAACACGATTCCTTTGAGTTCCAGCCATTGACTAAAACCAAGAAGAATAGTGTGAGCAACACTAATTATAATAGGAAAACCACATAATCAAGAATAAAATTTCACACTTAAGGTCTTATTCTAGGATATTCATGGCCATTTCTAAAACACTAAGATTGTGTTCTATGCCTAGACTTATCCTTAGGGTTCTTACTAAGGCTTTCACATCCTAGTTTCCAAAGTTGATTATACCTTTCCTCTGATACCAACTATAACGACCCATACTTTACATACATTGTTATTACTTCAGAATTGAAGCACACTTATTACAATATATAACAAAACCAAGAAAGGACCGTATAGGTATAGTGTCTTTAGAAACTGGGAAACATAAACAACTGGTTCATAAAGCATCTACTTTGCCTCCCATTTTTTCATCATATCTAGAGTCCATTTTTGGAATATTCTACTTAATGACCTTCTTCCTGACCTGGGGAAATAAAACATACAAAAGGGTGAGCTCAAATTCTCAGTAAGGGTAAAAAAAAGAAATATCAATCACATCATATACATAAGCACATAACTTTTGGAAATCTTAACCTGAAAAAGAGATCATAATTTCATAACATGGGATAAATCATAGTAGTGAAATGTAATCCCAATAATAATAACTTAAAACATGAAACATTGTGGAATACACACATAATCATAGAGAATCATTTCTTGTTAGTCAAGACTCAATGCCAAGACTATCTTAGTGGAAAAAGTCCATTTCTGAACCAAGTCACCCTCGTTTCAGTCCTGTTTCACTGAACCGGTATAACCTACCGTTCCAGCCATGTCTATCTCATGAGATATAAAATCTTTACCCAATGCATTATAGGGATATATAGGTCCCACCCCTCTCATAATTATACCATTCTTATGTGTGCCACAAAATCATAAACCATACATCATAGAATAACCCATGTAATAAAAATGGGATTCTTAAACATCGTGACATCATAAAACAATTCATATAAGATACAGGAATTAATAAAAATAATCCCATCACAACATAATCAAATCAATGTAATAATAGGGATAAAAATAGAACCCTTTTATTATCTTAGATGGAAAATAATTTTTATAAAACACTTGAACTCCATTCTTGAGGAAAATATCCTTTCTACTTCAAAAACACTTTTCCTTTCTTAACATGTCATACAATTTTAAAATAAGTTGATTAAAAATAAACATGAAAACTTGTAAAGGAAGCTTCTTGGAAATAATGTTTTAAAAATCCATTCATGCCGTATAAGTTAAAAAAACATTCTTCTCGTAATTTTGTCGGAAAAGTAAAAAAAGTACCTCGTACGAAATACGACAAAAGATTCCTTTTATATATTTTACTAAAAACTCACCGAGGGGTAAAATAGGATTTAAACAAATGTAGGTGGATCGAAATAATATTACATATTGAGGAAACATTCTTGTGGATGATAAAATACACCCCAGTAAATACCAAAGTATAAACAATCTCGGATAAAAATGAGATTGTGATATTTCCCTTACCTTAGGTCCAATATGCTTTGTACGTGTCTGAACCTCCTGTATAATGATTTAAATAATGATATTGACTTATTAGAGAATAATAATTATTGTTATGATATCATATATGGGCATATTCTTAGCTTCTTAGTAGTAATATTTCATTGCTACTTTTTATTCGGGTGTTTATAACTTTTTGTTCTTATGCGTGTTTTGTCGAATAAATTCTTATTCTTTTCTTTAGGTTATAGATTCCTAATTTCCAGAATGTTATTAGTGTAATATATATCATATTCATTCATTCAATTTATTTATATAATCATTATGAAATGAAGATCATGTAGAACGAGTCGCATCACATCGTGGAGACGATATTCCGTACGTACGCACGAGTGATGATATTGTTCCTATGATCGTGGAATTGTATTGGAGTGTATGTATACTATTTCAGAATTAGTATAACTTTATAATAGTCATATATTGTCATTATTTACACCATTATACCCATCCAAGTAAGGTGGTGGTGGAAAATTGATTACACCACGACGTGGAGACGGTATTCCGTACGTACGCACGCGCGGTGATTTCTTTTTCCGTAGGATGGATAGATGGTGAAAGAGGGTTGTTTAATACTTATAATAACATATCAGTATATGAGTGATACTGAAGTTATTACTTCATAATTAAACAACTAAAGAAGAAGACGTGGAAGAAGAAATAAAGATGAAAGAATCGGTAACGGACATTACCTCTTCTTTGAAGTGCTTCTTTGAGACCTCCTTTTGGGGCACTAAAATAGGTCTTTTAAGAAGACCAGAAACTCTTGGATGTCTCTAGGGAATTGGAGTGGAGAATGTTGTAGGGTTTGGCCGAGCTTGAAGGCTCAAAGTTGTGTGAAGAAGAGAGGGGGAGGTGCCCTTTTATAAGGGAGGAGATGGGCACCTTTGGAATAACTAAAAATATTATTTTATTATAAAGTCATGTTCGGTTTTAAATAGCTCCAAATTGATTTCTTTCTAGGATAAGGTTGGGATGGGTCTAAATCCTCTCATCCAATAGAATTTAGAAAAGTTTAGGTTAATATTTTAACCTTATCATTTAGATTTAACATTAAGTTAAATAATTTTACTTTTACCGTGTCTTCTTGTGTTCTTATACTATAAGGTTAATAAACTTACTATAAGCAGCCAAACGAACCCCAGGTTGTTTATTATTAATATATATAACTTTATCTATGTAATTTGGCCGAAAATTAGAATTTTAGGAATAAAATAACAATTACTAATATAATATTTGTTTTAAAAACTATTTTATGTCAATTTTGACACTATTTAGTAATTAATTTTTCTGAAAATCATAACAGAATTATTAGTTCGAAAACAGTTAATTAAATCAATATTAACATGTCATATTAATCTAGAAAATTAGTATAATTCATAAAAAGTGTAAAATTACATTTATTTTGGTGTTTATAACATCAATTTTGTCAATATTTCATTAATAAGATAATTACTGCATCATCTTTGTGTCATAAATAAATTAAATTATATAATGTCTAAAAATTACAAATAAAATACCATTATGTAGGAAATCGTTTTATCTTTCTAATGAGTATTTATAGTCTAATTTATCTAATGTATAATCCCATATTAAAAATGATTTACTTATTAGACTTTGATTTTAACTATTTTAACCCTTCTTTAAATAAATTAATAATAAATGTCCTAATCTAATCCAAGTGGGCCAAAATGGTCATATTTTATTTCTAAGGTTGTTTTTGGTTGAATTAAACTTTTTCAATATAATTAGGACAAGTTTTAGGGTAATAATAATATCATTTTTACCCTTAACTACCCTATTTACTTTTAACCGTGGTAAAAAAAAGTAAAAAGTTACTATTCACCAAAAAAAATTCATCTCTTTGAACCACATTTTACTTACTGACATCAACCGTGTCTCTCAGATTTTCGAAATTCCACTCACAGAAGCGATAAAATTAAGTTTTATGAAAAAATCAGTTTTTTAACTACCACTTACTGGTTTCACTATTCATCAAAAATTGCAAGTTTTCAGAAAAATACCAAAATTTCACCCTAGGCTAATTTCGATATTCCGAATTAAAAAATGAATCTCATTTTGAAAAATAAAATTTATAAAATTTCAAAAAGTGTTTATTACTATTCATAACGGCTAGTTTTAATAATATTTTTATGGCATATCATTGTTTAGTGAAACTCGGTATTGCATACAACGCAAGCTATCGAGGAAGGTCGCGATTTCGTGTAAAGCAAGCCAAGAAAGTGTTGTGTGTAGAAAAAGATTCCTTTGATGATTTATATAACATAAAAGTCTCGGGTGTTACAGGGAATAATCTTTATTTAACTTTTTAAATTAATATTTAACTGAGATACATGGACACACTTAGTGTGTGAACCTCTAGGCCTCTTTCTCAGTGGCATTAGGCGGAGCCTAGCTAAAGTCCAAGGTTAGCATCTAGTAACACACCAAGGAACCCATATATAAAAAGTTAATGCCACAATGACATGTCACCTCATACAAATGCTTACCGTGTAATATAATCCCTTTGTCATGATATCTCGAATCAAGCGGGTTATAGGCTAATGACATCAACCCACGTGATCAATTATTCTTTCTTTCACTTTCCGGAATTGAACTCGCCCATTCTTTACCATGGCCATGGATTTATTTAGGCTATATAAATTCCATCAAATGGCCTAAGATAATTACTTTCAATATAGAATAGAAGGGACAAATCCTTTCTCCCATTATCTATTAATGCGGTATTACTCGTGACACACCCAACGTATCCTACCTCCTTACGAATAGTGAATCGTCACAGTTTTCATCAATACATCTAAGTGCGGTAGTTGTAATACCCATTAATAACAATGTTATAGTCTATGGACCAATACACAGGTCCGTAGATAGGAACATCCAATGACACTATGAAATGTGGATTTCCTACTGGCGGGTCTCGTTCTCATAATATCCTCCTGGATATTACCAAGGGCGCACACCATGAGAAGGTACCTCAGCATTTTATGAGTCCTCACCCCTAGTGACCTTTATTATTTGTGTCCCTCCAATAAAATAATCCGGCCATAGAACATATATTCAAGAACAGTGTTATGGCACTTCTGGGTTCACATCATAGCAGGAATCCACTATTACCCATTAATGAAACAGCTATCCTTAGACCATTATCACATTCATTGTCATGCAGAAGAACAATCAAGATGTGATAAGTAATTTATTAATGAATAAAGTACAAAAAATTTGGTTCTAGGCCACCAACTCTAACAGACTCCCACTTGGAAGAGAACCAACTCCTAACAACCTTTAACCCGCTAGCTCTCAAATGATATCCATGCTTCTTCTAAGATAGACCTTTAGTCATGGGGTCTACCACATTCTCTTACATGGACACTCTACTCACTGCAACTTCATCCATTCCATAGAAATCCCTCAAAAGGTGATACTTCTAGAGTATGTGCTTTTTCTGTTGATGTGACCTTGGTTCTTTTGCAAGATCCACCATTGTAGTATTATCACAATAAAATGTAATGGGATCTTTACTACTAGGCACCACATCAAGCTCCTAGACAATGTTTCGAATCCAGAAAACTTCCTTGGATTCCTCAGAAGCCACTATATATTTGGAATCTATGATAGATTTGGCAACAACTGGCTGCTTTGAACTCTTCCAGCTCTCATCTCCTCCATTGAGACAGAAAACATATCCATATTGCAACTTCAGATCATTCTGATCTGTTTAGAAACCAGCATTAGCATACCCTCTGATGGAAAGCTCATGGTCTCCTCAATACACCAGGAACATATCCTTAGTTCTTCTCAGATACTTATGGATAGTTTTAACAGTAGTCAAATGCTATTCTCCTGGATCTACTTGATATCTACCAACCATCCATAGTGCATAGGCAATATCAATCCTGGTACATAACATGGCATGCATGATGGATCCTATAGACGAAGCATATGGGATCTTACTCATTCTATCTTTCTCTTTTTGTGTCTGAGGACACATTTTCTTAGAAAGATGTAGGCCATGTGACACTGGAACCAATCCCCTCTTGGATTGTTCCATACTAAATATCTTTAGTATTTGGTCAATGTATGTACACTGACTTAGTCAAAGAAGCCTCTTGGATCTATCGCGAATGATCTTGATCCCTAGAATGTAGGCCGATTCACCCAAGTCCTTCATGGATAAACACTTGTTCAACCATTTTTTAACTCACTGTAAGACTGGTACATCGTTTCCAATATGCAATATGTCATAAACATATAATACTAGGATAATGATCGCATTCCCATTAAACCGTTTATAAACGCATGGCTCACATTCATTTTTAATGAACCCAAATTATTTTATATCTTCATCAAATTGAATGTTCCATGACCTGGACGCTTGCTTTAATCGATAAATGGATTTCTGCAACTTGAAAACTCGTTTGGCTTCACCTGGTGTCACAAACACTTCTGATTGTGTCATATAGACATCTTCATGAAGGTTCCCGTTAAGGAATGCTGTTTTGACAACCATCTTCCAAGACTCATAGTCATGGTAAGCTGCTATGGCAAGTAGGATTCTTATGGATTTAAACATGGAAACTGGCTAGAAGGTTTCGTCATAGTCAATTCTTTGATGTTGTCTGAACCCATTAGCCACTAGCCTTGATTTATAGGTGCTAACTTGACCTTCTATGTCTATCTTTCTCATGAATATCCATTTGCATCCAACAGGTTTTACATCAATTGGCACATCGACCAGAACCCAGACTTGGTTATGATATATGGAATCCATCATAGAATTCATAGCATATAGCCATCTTGCAACTTCTGAGCTTTCTACTGCTTCCTTTTAGGATAGAGGTTCATCTTTGTCCAACAATAATGATTCATCATCCTCAGTGACTAAGAAACCAAATCTCTCTAGTTCTGTTACCTTTCTTGAGCTCCTATGCAGTACTTGTGTTTGTGGAACCTCTTCTATGGGGACATGTGGAACTTGTTCTTGTACCAACTCATGTGTATCTTTAGCATCAACTTCGTTGAAGTCAATCTTGCTCCCACTATCCTTCTTGAGGATGTTCTCCCTCTCAAGAAAGACGGCTTGTCTGGTGAAAATCACTTTCTTGTCTGAAGGGTTATATAGGTAATATCCTTTAATTTCCTTGGGATATCCTATAAAGATACGCCGCGTGCCTCGGTGTTCTATTTTTATTCCTTAGAAGGCCTTAACAAACGCCTCGGATCCCCATACACGTGTGTGAGACAAAGTGGGTTTCCTTCCATTCCATAACTTGGATGGAATTCCATTTTTTGCCTTAGTTGGTACTCAGTTTAATGTGTATGCTGCAGTTTGTAATGCATATCCCCAAAAGGATAATGGAAGATCCGCATGAATCATCATCGACCTCACTATGTCCAACAAGGTTTGGTTCCTCCTTTCACTGACATTGTTCCACTGTGGTGTATAAGGAGGAGTGAGCTGAGATAGAATCCCAGACTCCCATAGAAGATCGATGAACTCTTGGTTCAGATATTTTCCACCTCGATCCGATCAAAGTTTCTTTATCTTCTTACCAATCTGATTCTCTACTTCATTCTTGAATTCCTTAAATTTATTTAAGGATTATGAATTATACCTCATTAAGATTACAAATCCGTATCTACTCAAATCATCAGTAAAAGTAATGAAGTAAGAATATCAACCTCTATCTTCTACTGAAAATGGTCCACATACATCCGTGTGTACCAATGCTAGATGCTCTGTGGCCCATTCACCCTGTCCACCGAAAGGCAGCTTGGTAATTTTACCTTGTAAACAAACGTGACATCTATCAAGTGGTTATAGCTCAGTAGAGTCTAAATAGCCATCTTGGTAGATCTTTGTCATGAGCTTCTCATTTACATGATCGAGACGGTGATGAAACAATTGGGCGATGTATGAGTCATGCGAGTTTGTTTCCTTATCAATTTCCAACAATTGGTTTTCATAATTTAAAACATACAAACCATTATTTAAATCATTCGTACTATAACATACATTGTTCTTATAAAAGAGACAACCCTTATTTCCAAACATGAAAAAACAAATCTATCCATATACAATAAAGATACAGAAATTATGTTCTTGGTAACACTAGGCACAAAATAACAGTTTTGTAAATCCAAAATCATGCCAGTTGGCAATGAGACGTGATAGTCACAAATAGCTAACGCAGCCAGCCTTGCGCCATTGGTAGTTCGAAGATCCACCTCTCATCTGGCAATCTTTCTAAATCTTCTTGGTTCCTGCATTTGAATACATATGTGAGCCCCACAAGCTATATCTAATACCCAATGTGTAGAAATAGAAAGATTTCACTCGATAACAAATGCATCTTTAGCATCCTCGCGCTTCTAGGTGCAGTTCCTCTTCTAGTGGCCCTGCTTGCCACCTGAAAAACGCACTACCTCTCGTTATTTCCCTACCTATAGATCCTCCCCTTCTTGGAGGGATGGTGCTCGGGGGCTTCAGACCATTTATAAGTCTTTGGCCCCTTTGCCTTGTCCTTCCTTTTCTTGTTCACCATAAGGACCATGGGTTTGTCATGCCCCATGTCCTTATCTACTTGGCGAATCAAGGTCAGAAGCTCTGATAGACTCTTTTCATTTCCACTCATATTATAGTGGACAATGAAGCTAGGGAATGTCTTGGGTAGTGAGGATAGAATGAGATCTGTATGCAACTCATTCGAGAATTTAATCCTTACGATGTCCAGTCGTTCAATGTAGCCAATAAGCTTGATTACATGAGGCCCAGCTGGTGCAGACTCTCTAAGATTAGTTGTAAACAAAGCTTTGGAGATCTCATACTTCTCCTATCTCGTCTTCTCTTGGTAGATATCCTTAAGGTGAGAAATCCTGCTATACGCGTCCATGTTTTCATATTGCTTCAAGAGATCCTTGGACATGGTCGATAGCATAAAATAATGGTCATTTTTGGCATCATCCATGTGTTTCATATAGAGAGATAATTATTCATCACTGGCTTCTTTCCCAGGTGCAACTAGAATAGGCTCTTTCAGCACATACAATTTCCTTTCGTGGCGAAGGATGATGCGTAAACGCCTATGCCACTCTTGGAAATTGGTGCCGGTGAGAATTTTTTCTTTCTCGAGTATGGTTCGCAATGATATTTTTGAAGTAATTTTTTTGTCGTTTCTACAAATTAAGATGATCAAAGGTTTATTACTTTATTAAAAAATTTAGACAAATAAATAAATTATTACTTATTAGTCTCCCACTATTTTATCGAAATCCAATAGCCCTCACCATTGACTTCAGAATATTATGTTTCCTGAATATTCTAGTGGAAAGGATCCATATTGCCCTTCACATTACCCCAATTAGGGTTGGTCAAGCAACTTGAAGGGATTTAGGTATGCATTCCAAATGTCAACTGCATTAACTCGCAGCTCCTTGATCTGCTGAGTGGACTCCCCAATCCTGAAATCCTTTTATATTAGATTTCCTCAACCTTTTCCGCTAGATCACACCAAGTCATGCTGTGGCAGTCAACCCGTGATGCGAACCAAGTCAAGTCCACCCAAAACCTTGAATTAGAATTCCTCAATAATTGAAAGAACCCCAACTAGGGTTGGTCAAGCACTTTGAACTATGGTTCGATTATAACCAAGATTATGGAAGGCTATACCGACTTAATATTAATTTGAGGGATTTTATCCTTATAGGTAAATTTCCATTTTATTATCTTTGATTACCTGCTTATTAATATTAAGTGGGAAATACTTAAGTGATTAACCATGTCTAACATAATATTTACATATAATCCAGTTTTATTTTAGTTCCATTTTTCATGCTCGTTTAATTCATTATTTGTGTGATCCTAACAACACACCCACAATAAATAAACCATGCAACTGACATAAATAAAATAAATGGTATGATCATGAGCTTTTTCATTTGGTTAGATTATCTATCGGTTGATAAACTAACCCAAGACCTAGGGGAGAAACACCAGGAACCTTTCGGGTTTGTTTTTACATCTTTCCACTTGTCCACCTTTGTATCTCCTTGGATTGGTTTTACCTTGACTCCTGACTTGAGCTGCCTCCACTAACTTGGGATCTCCATCCATTACATATGCATTTATCTCACATGTAGGTGAGGGGTAAAGGGGGTTTTTACATAAATGAATCCTTGGACAATCAGAACCTATATATTAATGATGAGATGGCTCACAGGCCAACAAATTTAATTTAAATAAATTAATTAAAAGAAACCATTCACATACAAAGGTCTTGGTCTAGCTCATGATCATCCATACATGCAACAATATTTATGCATAAATAAAATTATCATTCAATTATTTAATCATTCTTGTTTAAGATAAATCACGCTCAAATTAATTAATTATATATAATTAATCAATTCTTTAATCATAAACCCTTTTCTAAACTTCCTTGAGATTCTCATCCATCATAATTTTAAACAAACAAATTCATTTAAAATTATCCTGTTACGTAACGTGTACCTTGTTGGAAACTTGGTGAATTCCCATTCATTACGTAGACGTTAAATTAAATATATATATATATATATAAAACACATATCACGTGTTTTGCCTCAGCTTTACCCCTGCACCATGGTACACGTCTCAAGGGTTTGTATAATATAATAAGAAATTTTAATAAATCTACATAATTTGGGTGAGTACATGGAATGTAGTTCTGACTACATAGTATGTACTTTTCTTCAACATCCATGTGAAGTACATGCCCAGGGATAGGGCGTGTTAATGTACTTTGGAAATTTTCAGAGTACACGGCGTGTTCTATGGGACACACGCCGTGTAGTTTCCGCATGACACGGTTTCCAGTCAGGAAAGCTGTGTTTGGGGTACAAGGCCCAACCCTAACCTGAAGGGAATACATGCTGTGTAATCTGGAAACTGTGTGCCACCTTTTTCTGGTCAACACACTGTGTCTTAAATTCTTATAAAGAATGCAATACATGACCTGATTTGGCGGATCAGTCAATGTATTGAACTTCGACTACACAACGTGTACTTCCGAATACACACCATGTATTCTAGTGTTCTACGTCCAGAAATGTTTGGCTCCTCTGGATGAGTTCCTCTATTTTATTTTAATCAAAATTAAAAGAAAAAATCGTTTCTGTGAGGTGAACGAGAAACAAGGGAGGAGGAATCGATCTCCAGATTCAGATATCCAGAACAATTAAACCTGAATTGGAATCACTAAATTATTAAATGCGTAAATCACCAATGAAAAACTAAATAATTATAACCAATGATATGATCCCTCTGATACCACTTGTAGGTTCTGGGCACAGTAGAAGTGCGTTGGTGGGTTTGGCCAACTTTAATTTTAACGTTAAGAAATTTTCAATCCACGATCCGTCAAGATTAAAAATGCTGAATCTTTGGAATATGATGAAGAATGAAAAAAACATAAGTGGGAATCCTGGAACCATAGAGATAGGATCATCATTTGTTGGTTATAATTAATTTAATTAATTCACAAGAATTACCTTGGTGGAATTATTTCTTCGTCGATGTCTCCAGTCACGATCCTGTGATCTGTCGTTTCGTCATAGAATCCATATGTATGATTCCTCTAGCAGTGATCCACATGTGTGCCATGTATCCCCGGATGTCACTGAAGGGATCTTTGGGTGCCCGTGCGGAATAACCTTTGTTTGCGATGTCCGCCTTCAATCGCCTTGGTCTCTCAGTCTTGAGAGCGTTCTTGGAGGAAGGAGTTCCTTCATCCTTGAAAGGATTCTCCAGAATTGTTGTGCACGACGATTGATTGAAAAGTGTTGGGGTTTTTCAGATACTTATAATCGTGTTTGAGTTCATAGAGTTATGACAATAAATAAATGTGTCACACATTTTATTTATTAATTTAAACCTTATTGAAAACCCCCATGTCGAATGATTAGTTCCTTGACATGCACCCACGCTGATTATAATTAATATCACAATAATGATATTATTTCCTCGAAATCCTGACTAGAAAAACTAGACAACGTGTAATCATTAATACATGGCATGTACTTGTTTTCCATAAAACTACACGGCGTGTATATTAAATATACACGATGTGTACTTTTATTTTCCACTTTTCCTTATCTCCTCCTCCATATTTATTAGACCTTGAGTAATGGCTATTTATTTCTTAAATAAATGTAACTTCATTACTCGCAAATAAATATATTATTTCCCCCACAATATATTGTCTCGAATAACTAGTGTCGAAATAAATGCGATTAGAAATCCTTATATAATTATTAAACCATAGTAAGTAATAATCTTTATTTAACTTGTAAAATTAATATTTAACTGAGATACATGGACACACTTAGTGTGTGACCCTCTAGCCTCTTTCTCAGTGGCATTAGTCAGAGCCTGCCTAACGTCCAAGGCTAGCGTCTAGCAACACGCCAAGGAACCCATAGAGAAAAAAGTTATTGCCGCAATGACGTGTCACCTCATAAGAACACTTACCGTGTAATATAATCCCTTTATCATGATATCTCGAATCAAGTGGGTTGCAGGCTAGTGTCATCAACCCACGTGCTCAATTATTCTTTCTTTGAAATTCCGGAATTGAACTCACCCATTCCTTACCAAGGCCCATGATTTATTTAGGCTATATCAATTACATCAAAGGGCATGAGATATCTACTTCCATTATAGAACAGAAGGTACAAATCCTTTCTTTCATTATCTATTAATGCGGTATTACTCGTGACGCACACAACGTATCCTACCTCACTGCGAACAGTACGTCGTCACGGTTTTCGTCAATACATCTAAGTGCACGAGTTGTAATACACATTAATAATAATTTTAAAGTCTAAGGGCCAATACACACGCCCGCAGATAGGAACATCCAATGACACTGTGAAATGTGGATTTCCTACTGGCGAGTCTCGTTCTCATAATATCCTCATGGATATTACCAAGGGCGCACACCATGATAATGTGCCTTGAACTTTTATGAGTCATCACCCATAATGACCTGAATTATTTGTGTACCTCAAATAAAATCATCTGGCCATAGAACATATATTCAAGAACAGTGTTATGGCACTTCTGGGTTCTCATCATAGCAGGGATCTACTATAACCCATTAATGCAACAGTTGTACTTAGGACATTATCACATGCATTGTCATGAAGAAGAACAATAAAGATGTGATAAGGAATTAATTAATGAATAAAGTACAAAATAGTTGGTTCTAGGCCACTAACTTTTACAGAACTTACCTTACCATGTGTTGTTGGCTGAATTGCTCGTGAACCTTTTGCGGTCCTTACTTTTCTTATCTTAACATGTCTCTTGGGGATGGTTTTTAGTAGTGTTATGAACCGAGGAGGGACATGATCCTAACCTCTTATAACTTTACTTATCTTTTGTTCCATGTTCAGGGAGGCTTGTACCATCCCTTCTTTATCTACATTCTTTAACATCTTCTGTTATATATTATAAATCTTTTTTGAGGTGTGTATTTGGAAATTTTGGAGTTATTCTATCAAGAAATCCCCCTTCTTCACACCAATATAGTGGTGGTGAGAAAACTATAGAGGTTATGAGCCTTGATACACCCATTTCAACTCATATAGTACCTCTTGAGTAACCTTCTATTAATTATACACCGGGAAACGATTCTTAGTTCCAAGAAAATTTTATATATTTTATGCAAACTGTTATGAGTACTCCCTGACCTACCTTGAATAAGGAAAAGAATATAAATGTCTTTAAGAAACTATAACTCCCAATTTCTTGAGGGATGGAAGTCCTCATGCCATGGATTCATGGATAGAAGCTATGAAATCCATCTTCCACCATTGTTAGACACCTCTAGAGTAGAGGGTTAGGATTTATAAATACTTTCTCTGTGACACATCCAATCACTATAGGGATTTCATATATCAGTCAGAGTGTTACAAACATATGATAAGGTAAAAATTAAAGGTGCCTCTCCTTGATCACTTATTACTGAATACTTTGTGGGAGTACTAATCCATGGAGTTCTTGTATCTTTAACAGGGCTCAATGAGAGTTCTTGAGTATTCTAGTCACTTTATCGATCATCAGCATTTTCTCCATCCTTTATGGGCGATGAATAAACTACTATATGGAATTTTGATAATTTATATGAAACATTTTCTACCCATAGTTAAATTTATTTCAATTTACTATCGTCACATATATAGTGAATCAAACCTTGATTATAGTGAAAAATCTATAGGAAGTTGGTCTTGTGAGAGAAGTCTGTTCTGTTATGCATCTCGATGATGGTTCTTTAGGCATTAAAATGCACAGTTTCAAGGGTTAACATGGGGTATATTCTAGAAAGGTGACACGTGATGACAGTTACATAGTATTTCACCAATGTGGAAGGATAGGACATAAGAAGACATAGTGCATGAGGGACCTAATTGAATTTTGATATTGTAGTGGGATAATTCATTTATATTGCTTCTTCTATTTGTTTCCTCAAGCATCTAGTGGATGAGGATTTAGACCAGCAAAATTATCCAGTACAAGACCTCCGATAGTGCATCTAGTTGGGATTTGATCTTATACTAGATGATCATATCAGGTTAGTAGCAATCGTGGTTGAGGCAGTCAGTCTTTAGATCAATAGGTTCAACAGAGTGGACCTGTCCGGGCTAATCAGACTACATCAAAGTCTTCTAGTTTATGGAATATTCATGTAGTGCATCGAGCATCTAAGGGGAAGAGTCTAGGTCAATATACATTTATAGGTACTATCCTTGTATCCTCCACTTTTGATTCTTACCTTTTCGATATATGTGTATCAAACTATTTCTTATATATTTCATGTGTATGATGCATCGGCCTTTTGATCGAGTATTTATACAATGTTATATCTCTTTATAATCTACTATGGGTTAGAAAAGAGTAAATACATTAGTTTCAGGATTTCCCCATGAGATAGTTGGGTACTATATATTTTATAATTTTTTCATCCTTGATATGATCGGCTTCAACATCATCCACGGTTTGGACTTTATCGTGCATTATTGTTTCCAAGTGGATTATTATTAGTTATGATTGTATTATACATCACCTTAGGAATGTTAGTATATACAAATGAGGGAATAAGATATCCATAATTATTGAGATCTACCCAAGTGTTCTGGTCTTGGTAGAGTGATAGCTCAGTTAGAGAGTCACTTTATGATTGATCAAGGAATGAATCTCATGGAATTCCCTCCCATTGTGGATTACATTAGGGATACCATACATGGAAATTTCTCTATCTTTAAAACTAAAAAATGGTTTACTTCACCATTCATCATGGTATAGGAATAGAACCAGTGTCTATTCTTCTATATAGGATGGAACATATAAAGATCTAGGTACTCATGAAGTAGGTTGAAGATCTTGAGGATAAGTATATTATCAAACCCATCACATCAAAATTGGGTTTACTGTTATTTTTTCCATGAATTAATATGGTAATATGTTAGTTTATTTGGATTGTAGATGGTTGAATCAGTTAAGTATGATGAACCATTATCTGCTTCCTCATATAGATGACCTCTTCAACTAGCTCCCATGAGAGTCGGTTTTTTCTAGGATCAATTTGAGGTTGGGATACCATCAGGTTCATGTGATACTATCTGATATAGCATGTATATAATTCTAGAGAAGATATGGATTTTAAGATTACTTGGTTATGTCATTCGGTCTGATGAATACACTGAAAGTTTTTATAGATTTGATGACCTGTTTTTTAACCAGCTTCTAGATTCCCCCATGGTATTCTTCCCAGAAAACATGTTGGTGTACACTCATATAATACACAACCATGAAACCCATATTGGTATCATACTGAGTATACTAAGAGGGAACCATATTTTTGATAAGTCGAGTAAAATCTACATCTGAATTGGTAAGGTTTACTTATTGGTTCATATAATATTAGGGATATGCATTTATTTTGACTAATAAAATGTTATCATCGTGATTTCATTGGAGTATCCCAATAATTTTTTTGTTATTAGATGTTTCTTAGGGTTTTTAGGCTATTACAAACATTTCATCCTAGATTTTTCCAGCATAGTAGCACCTCCCACTACCCTTCAAACAAAGGGTGTATAGTTTATATATTTCGAATCTTGTGTGAATGATTTTCAATAGTTAAAATGAATACTCACTTCAACTCTGACTCTAACTCTATCTAAACCAGAAATATGTTATATAGTTTGTTGTGATGATTCATGGATTAGGATGGGTGTAGTTATAATGCATGGTGATCAAGCTGATTCCAATAGATATCACTAGTTTGGGTTGTATGAGTTTAAATATCATATGATTAATCTTATGATGGAATCCAAGGATCATGAACTTTAATATTAGAGGAATTTCTTTTTTGATTGACTGGTTTGTCATTTACATAAATCCTAAAATCATAATGTACATCTCCACAAAATGGGTCATGATTTTGAGGTATCATGGGTGGGTGGAATACCTATAGTCTTTTGATTTTGATATATTGTTTACCCAAGGCTAGAAAAATGTCAAGGATCATTCATTCAGCAAGAAGACTTAAACACAGCCTGGTCAACTAGATAATAATGAGTTGAATATGATGTCCTGTTTTTTGTAAGTTTCATCTGGATGTTCAAGATCATCACAAGAATCATCTTTTAGAATCTTTATATGTTTAATATTAACATCAATAAAGTGTTCAGATGTGATTGTTATTAGATTCTTAGGGCCACGTTATGAGCCAGTATCACACGAGGTAACTCCCCTCATGGTTGGGTTGTTGATAGTATTGAGACCCTACTCTACCATGGGAATCTTTGTGTGTCTTATGACATATGGGAAGAGATGATGAGGGAATATAATGCCTATTTTTGGGTAATTCACCTTGGGGTTACCAAGATGTGTTGGGATATACATCATTATTTTAGGTGGCCAGGTATAAAGAATTAGATATCAGGATGAATTACTCAGTTCATGAAGGCAGTGCACCAACAACATTAGATACTACTACAACCTCTATCCATTTTTGAGTGGAAGTGGAATGACATAACCATTGAATTTTTTAAACTTTTTTCGAGAACTCTTGTAGTTAGTGATGAAATATGGGTGATTGTCAATAGGTTGAACAATGTATCTCACTCTTTTCCAATTCAAAAGACCTAATATATGGATGAGTTTGGTAGGATTTATATTTTAATGATATTTTGACTTAATGGAATACCCCATTCTATAGTCTAATAATATCCATCTCATTTATCCACATCATTCTGGAAAGGGTTGTACAAAACATCGGGTTCACAGGTGGTCATGAGTACTACATATCACCCTCAGACTGGTGGGCAATCCATATAGATGATCCAGGTATTATATGATATTCTTTGGTCATGTATCCTTGATTTTGGAGGTTCTTGGTAGAATCATATTCTTCTAACTGAGATTTTCTATAATAGTATATTTTAGGAAACCATTAAAATTGATCTATATGAGGCTCTCTATGATACACCATGTTTCACCCCTGTTGTAGTTAAAGGATGGGAGGTCACTCTATTGGGTCCTCATCTTTTTCAAGAGGCTTTATAGAAAATCCATTGGATTTAAATTTTCTTAGATACTTATAAATCAAGGAAAGTGTCTTATACAGATCATTGACATAGACCTATAGAGTTTTAGGTGGGACTTCAGGTCTTTCTACACGTTTTTAGTTGTTTTTGACATAAACAAATTTGTTGATACGGAATGCTATCTCTGATATATGTCAATCCCTTCGATATAGTGATCTGATTTGGGAGATGGGCCAATAGGTTTTAATGTCCTTAGTGGTAACATGCCATGCACAAAGTCTTTAATTTATCTATGCTTTGGTAGTATCATCAAGACTTGTCACATTCTTTTTATCATGACTTTATCGAGCTATTTGGGGATGCATCCTTTGAGGATCATCCAATTATTATCATTGATCTTATCATGAAGGTTCTCAATGGCATGTCAGTTCCATTTATATGGGAACTATGGAATAAGAGACATGTTCAAGATAATAACTATTTGTTGGAGAATATTTTATGTGCTCCATTGTCGGAACTCTTCTCAGATTATGTCATACCACCCTTCAATTGGAATCATGGTGGGGGGGGGGGGGGGGGGTTAACAAGGGGAGGTTATAATGATCAAATTTTATCCAAAGGTAATGAAATTTTAATTTTTTTTTTCATTTATGTTCTTTAAAAATACCTTAGTTTGATGAATAGAATATTAAGAAAGGTACTAGATATGTCCGGGGATCATTTGAATCATAGAGCACCGAAAATGGGGAAAAATCTATGGCTCAATGTTTTGAAAACCATGCAACCCAAGTCACATGGTCATGCATCTAGATTTAGATCTCGTAGAGTGGGAAAACATATGGTTTTCACATGGTTAAGCAAACCATGTACCTAACCGTGCATGGTAAAATGATGAAGAAAAACATGACACATGATTAGAACACTGTTTCGATAATCATGCGAAAACCGTGTGACAACATCTATGTAGGAAAATTTTTATTTTATTTTTATGATAAAAAAATATAACCCCGCTTTTTCATTCATCTCTCTCCCATTCACAATTTCATCCCATTATCGACATATTAAACCCACTCCTCTCCTCACTAGGGGTTTTTGGATTACTCAATCAATAGTGATTCATTTCCCTTATCACCAGAAGCTATAGATTTCACTTAAAGACTCTCTCATCTACACCTCTTTATTTCTGTGTTTCTCCAACCCTCATTTTCATATCCCAATATGAATGTTTAATCCAATTTGGGGAGGTATAGATAATTTTATTTCATCCACCTCATTTTGAATCATCCTTGCTAACAAAAATGGTGCTAACTACTACCATAGGGTAGGGCTTCTATTCTTTTTCCCTCTTATTTTGTGTATTTTTTTGGAGTTGTTTCATTGTGTAGCATGTCACAACCTTCCAAAGAGGCTCCTGATTGCATATTAAAATTTTTTTCTTCCTTTTACATAACCAATTTGACTATACCTTATGGAGAAACTCAATTTTAGTGTTCTATACTTGTAGTTATCCACCCATTTGGGTGATCTGGAAAAATGCCTTATGTTTCCCTTTTTCTGCCCGAATGGCCCTAGGGCCTTCATTTTTATGGATTTATTTTTATAAAATCCTTTTCAAGGGAGGAGGAAGAACCATTACAAGGCCCGTTCTCTTATATATTACATGGGCCATAGGCTTAAAAGACATTACATCACCAGATGTTTTTTGGGAATTACCCCAGATTATAACTACAAGATAATTCCCCTCCCCTGTATTTTCATTGTGATGGCAGCTCTCCACCTTCATGTGGTCATCTGGATAAGATTCCCATGCAAGAACTTTCTGGGCCCAATGGCGTAGACATACCCTATCATTCTATCGAATCCATTGGTTCTACTCTGGTGAGTGCGCGAACTCTGAATCCTCATATGTGGAAGTTTCCTTTTTTATAGATTATATCTGGGGAAACTACATGAGGCCCAATGTCCTTGAGGTGGCCCGAAGGCCTTAAAGGTGGCATGAATTCCCTACCTCTGTGTAGTTCCTTATTTCATTGATATTATTGATGTCTCTTTAATTAAATATGTCAAATATACTAAAATAGTCATTTCGAGTTACATGAAAATGATGAATTATAAGGAAATCCTTAAACTATGTTTTAATTTCTTATACATAATAAAATATGCTTTGGTTTGTGGTTTTATTCTCAAATGGACGTGTCTATTCAATGTTCATTATGAAAATTCTCTATGTTAGGTACTTATGCATTATTTAGTGATGCTTCTTGATCTGTTAAAATTATTTAAATTGAATTTGTTTCATAGTCAAACATGATAAATTGTGATTATGATATGTACTTGAATACATGATTGTAAGTGGAATGTGGTTTCCATATTCCATACTTATAGTTCATTTATTATAGAAATTGCTTGTTTTTTATTCTCTTGTTTAGTGACATGATCTATATTTAAGGCCTTGGTATATTGGATAACTAGGGTTCTTAAATTACATTTGTTGACATGCACTTGTTTAAGGATTATGCCATGTATGTTATTCCTCATACCTTGATTACTTTTATTTTATTTTATTACATTTCTCTATTAAATATGCCATTTTTAATTGGATTAAAATGAATATCTTGGTTAAATGGAAATTATGATGTATTGAGATAGCTTTTGTTGGTTGGAAATAAAAATTTTATTACATGATATGAATTCCTTGATTGATTTGAACATTCCATGGGTTTGGAGTGAACATTGGTTATGTACTATGGTTCCATTGATGGACTCTTCACGCCCAATGGGTTATAAACCAATGCATCAATGGAGATGTTTGGGCTTTTATGTTAGGGGCTTCCTGGGTTGTTTCATATAGTCTTATGTGATACTGGTTACCTATTGGAGAAGCCATGGATTTACCTTTTTTGAAATATGGTTATTCCATTCCCTAGATTTTACTAGGTCAACTTTTGAGATACCTAGAAAATACTCAGTGGTTACAATACCATGAATTGATACTTGGGACGTAATTAGGGTCACCATGGATGAGATATGTGGTATTATCTTGCATTAGATGGTCTCATTGTGATACATGGTATTCTTTTAGATCTCCAGGGATGGGAACATGATTCCACCTCATGAATTGTTGGACTGCTTAAATAGAAATGTTTGACTGTTGGGATTTCTTATTCTGACAATTTTCATCCTTTACTTATACCATGATCCTGTTGTGCTTTCCCTGAGTATACATATGCATGTTTATAAAATGAAATAGACATGAGACCCTAATAAAGGGTACAAGTATGAGGGTACATTTTTTTAGTTTTTTAATTTATATTCAAACATGTTATTTATATTATGACCTGCAATGGTTTCTTATTCAGACATACGACTTTGGCTGAAGTATTTGGTATGGTAGGGGTGTCCTTTTAGGAACCCAGACCAAGATGTAGTTGTTTATTTAATTTTTAAACTTTCATTTCTTATATCAATAAGATTTTATTTAATTAATTTTACAAAATACAAAGGCCTAGACATCGTGGGTTCTGGCCTATTGAGAATATATATCAAACCCTTCTCGAGCAATTTTTCTTATTCGAGTAGACATTATGACCAAAGGAATGGATAATTTCATGCTGGCACAATCTCATGCTTGTTTTTTCTTGAGGTATAGAATAGATCATTGGGGGTAGAGGATCGGGCCTATGCTTGAGATTCTATATATCAGTTTTCAGTCTTTTGAAGTTTTTGACAGAATGAAGTATATTTATGTAACCCAATCCCTTAGATATCATTTTTTATATATTCAGTATGTGAAATCATCATAATATTTTTATACAGTATTGATATCTAATTTCAAGCCATGTACATTTATTACATGGCTCATACGTTAACTTTTCCCATTATTTTCCAATCTATATTTTTTCTCTACTTGTAATATAATTTTTACTATTGTGTTACACCTAATTCTATGAGTTAATAGTCTCCACATAAACAATCACAAGTCCCTCTCTACCAGTTGGCTACCTCTAGTGTTGATGGAGATGCACTGGAGGTCATGTGGCCAACCGGTCTTGGGGAACCATTAAGTGGCATCTCGGACTAGGATGCTACATTATAGGTAGTATTATTAATTAAATCATATATATATGTTGTTTTCAAAAATATAAGGTTACCAAGGATGTTCATAACTCAATTAATGTTAATAGTATTCCTATCTTCAATAGGATGAACCATCGTATGTGGAAGGATTTAATGATTCCTTTTCTATTATCCAATAGATATATAGTTCATGAAGATACTAAAAATGGTTTCACTCCACATATTAGGAGTAAACCATTAATATTTACAAATAAGAATAATAGAGTTAAAGATATGTGACCCAGAAATTATATACATTTCATAATATCCAAAATTAAATTTCTTGTTGTCAAAGGAATTATAAAAAATGTGACTGGTTAAAGAATATTTTTGATGAAATTGTGAATGTGATAAAGAAAATGAAATAGATTTTGATATTGAGGAATATATATCCAAATATAGTACCTGATGAATCTATTGGGGAATTTATTATCAGGTTTTTTATCATTTTAATCACTGTGAGATGTTTTGGTGAAAAAATGGAATTTTTTCTAATATTGAATAAATTCAATGAACGTTTCATTATATGTTGTATTCCAATGTATTATCTATAGAATATATACATTATGAGTCCATCTATATGTATGATTTATATGTCATTATCATAACATATTATTTGAGAATACACAATTATTTAATGAATAAATAAATGTATGATCAAGAAATCTCTATTAAATCATTAAAATAACATAATTCTAAGAAATCACATGATATTGATGTCAGTGACATGGCCCCTAAAGTCAATTTTCATTATAATTTTGATAAAATCAAGTAATGTTTTTCTAGAAATATCAAATGAATAATAGGTACGTATAAATGAAATTCAACACATAATTTCTTGATCTATATATCCATTATAAATTTCACAATCCATGTATAAAGGAATATAAATATAACGAGGTTGAAAATGGGAAGTCAATAATATATTTGAGGAATAATACTAAAAATATAAAATTCTTTTTCAAAAAGAAAAGGATAAAATGTTCTCCAAATATAAAAAGTTCATCTTCTGTGTAAATGCAAGTAAGAGGATGATTTTAAAGTGGAATATGAAGACTCTAGTGATGATGGTTTAAATATTCTTCTTTTTAAAAATGAAAATGATGAGAGTTTTACCATTGGTCAGAGAAAAAAATATAATTTTGAAGTAGAGGAAACCCTGATGGAGTATATTCTTAGAGGATAATTTAAAGAATGTGTTCCAATGATTGTGAAACATGAAATAGATAAAAAGTTGTTGAAAAATATAGATCTATCTTTTTGAAACGAAGAATACAAAAATGAAGAAAAATAAATTATTTTAAAATAGATCAATTGCATAAGGATGATCTTTGAGTGATAGAGAAATCATAATATCATGTTTGAAGAAAATTTAGTGGTAAAGGATAAAAACATTGGTCATTTTTAATAGAAATTTTTTTATATTGATAAATGAATAAAAAGACACCAACATTTTGGTTATAGATGTTTTTGAATTTTTAAAAGTGAAATCCTAATAGGGATTAATGAAAATCATCCTCATATGTAAAAATATGTTGAATATGTCCGTGAGAAGAATAATTTCATGATGACTATGTATATAATTAAAATAAGAAGTGTAAAAAAATAAAATACATCACATTCTGAATAAGAAATAAGTATAATTGGATTCTATGTTAAGGTTGGTCAAAATTATATGATATGGAATAATATACCAATAGGCTGTCAATTTTTGTCTTTACAACAAGAAACTATGGTTTATGGTTAGAATATTGATTAAAAATATTTTCACAGTACTAGAAATCATATATGTTAGGGGAAACAAACAAATTATAAGGATATTTATAATACTATGAGGATTTTGGTTATATAGAAAAAATATACAATTTCAATCATAAAAACAATAATGAATCTAGTAGGTATTAGAGGCAGAGTTTCAGGGGGATTTAACTGAAATAAAGAAGACAACCTTAAAATGTTGTTTTAAAATTAATAATAGGACTCATACTCTAGAAACTATTTGATAAAAATGTGATCAACCTAGATATATTTCTAAATAATTTATTTTTTTAATACCATATCTATAAAGATTATATGAAAAATATCAAAAGTCACATGTGAATGAATGAAATGTTAGTGAGAATGTATTTGTTAATGAAACAAATTTCAAGGCTAGAAAAGGATAATGAACATGGATATTAAATTATGGGTGTTATTTATATATTATTGGAGAATTTATTTTATTTAAAAATGTAAAATATTACAAATAAGGGATAATTTCTTTCATAAATTATATGTAACTCGGAATCAAAGGAATTAGACCTACTGTGTTTGAAAGGAAAAAAATTGAAATGTACATGATCTTTCTTTATTAATAGGATATAACACAATTTATTGAGTATTTTACATCATTATGATTAATGAAATATTTCTCAGATGATATGTATTTGTTTTTAAAAATATTGAAGATGGAAGACTTGTAATAAGGGAACAATGAACCAATGGTTATTTATTTTAGGTTGAATATGCACAGGGTTCTTGTTATCTGAACATGATGTAATAAAATTAATTACGGAAATAAATTATTGGATATATGTTCTATAGAAAAATGAATAGGCTCAAAAAGTTATAAAGTAATCATGATGTTCCTAACTTGATAAGAGGAAGAGACTGGTGTTGTTTCATATACCAAGAAGGGAATATTTCAGATTCAGTATATAAGAGGGTTAAGAAACATTCAACTCATTCTATGGAGATAACTAATTATTAAATTTTCTTTCCCATTCGAAAAATAAAAAAATGAAGATAATTACATAATTTCCTTTATTTATGTTCTCTCTCATATTACATGTAATTTTATTAAAACAAAAATTTGATGATCTCAAAATTAAAAAGAGTTTAAGGAAATGTGATGAAATGGAACGTGGATATTTATTAAAGTGAATTTTAACTGATAATAGTGATAAATAAATAAATAAAAATTTAAAATATCACCACGAAAATAATGTAATTAATATTGAAAATCGTCAACTATATATAAAAAAATAGAATGTTGTTGGTGAAATAAAAAATATATGTTTGGTTGAGATGGATTGAACTTTTTTGACTAAACAAGATATTTATTACTTCATTAAATTCACATTAACAATCACAATTTTTTATGAAAATGTTCAATATGACTTTAGAAAAGTTGTATTAAAATTTAAGAAATAGGTTTAAAATAACTAATGGTGTTTTGGAGTCCATGTATTATTGATGTTAATGGTGAGAATCTAGGGAAATTTGATCAAAGTGCTATTTGTGTATTGTTTCATAGCTACACTCTAAATGAATAAGGATACATGTGTTATAAGAAGGAAATATGAAATATTGAGGACAATATAAATATTAAATCACTTTATCTTTCATATATAAAGGGCTTACAATATGCTATATATATATAAGAGGAAGAAAAGATGAAGTTTATTATATTAAAAAACATGATAAATTGTCTCATTAGATGTGATGATATAAATGTTTTATAGGATGAATATTATTATATTTCCATTTAATACGATGAGAGATAAATTTTTTCATCTCATCTGTGTATGATAAGGAATGTGGAGTTCAATTATATCATTGGAGATTTAGTGGGAATGGTTAAAACTATGGGAAAATCATTATTAGTTTCATATACCAATTTCTATTTATAGTATGACCCAAGAGATATTTAATAACCTTTAGAATTGTAGGATTGGCCTATTATCCTGAATGAATAATAAAATTATATTGAGAATAATGAGATAAAGATCTTATGTTAAATGAGAATATAAATATTTGATTGGAACAAAAAGTGTTTTTCTCAAAATAAAATGAATAAAAAGGATGAAGATAAAAGAAACTATAATATACTAGATTATAAAGACTACTCGCAAATTGAAGGCATTGATTTCATAGGGAAATTTTCCCCAATATTAATACATGAAACTGTTACAATATTTCTAGATATATTTTCACAACTATGATATAAGGTATTATATATGGATTTGAAGTCAACTTTTATCAATACAGATATTGATGAAGATGTTTATGTTGAAAATTAGTGATTCTTATATCTTATTTATGATAAAAAATGCTTTATATTTGAAAATTATTTTTATGGGTTCTACAAAAATATGAGATCTTGTTATTATTAAATGGATACTTTCTTGAGGAAGTTGAATTTTAGAAATACAATAGTTGAAATCAAACTCTTCATAAAATATAATCAAGATGTTTAACTCATTGTGGTTGTTTATTTTGTCGATATTATATTTATATGGAATGGTGATAAAATATGTCAATACATGGGTTAAGAGATATATAAGTTATTTGAAAATTTCACTCTAGGGGAAATAAGATACATAATTATTTTACAAATATCTCAAAAGAAAATTGTACATAATTCTTTTATCAAGAGATATATTCTGAAAAACACTTAAATATATTTATCATTTTGGAATCAATGCCAATTTAGATACCCATTTTAGTGTGAAAAAAATTATCCCATGATAGTAAATTAATTGAATTTGATCATAAAATATTTCTGAAATTTATTTTAATATGGTTATACCAAATGGATTCAATTAAAAATCTAGTACATATTGTTCCACTTTTCATGACATTTAAATGTTCTAAAAATGAGTCTCGTCTTGTTGGTGAAAGAAATCCTTATATATATTTAAAACACAATTTATTTTTGGTTGAAATATGAAAACATGGGAAAGATTTATATATTTATTACATAGATAGGGTTTTGGTAGGTTGTTTCGATAATAGAATATCATCATCTAGTGGATTTGTTTTGTAAATACTTTGTGAGATGAAATTTAAAGAAGAAAAATTCATTAACATGTAGTAATTCAAAAAATGTGAATAAAATATCCATTATGCCTACAAATTTGTTAATAAGGATGAATACATAGTTGGAAGATTATTTAGTTAATGTGAAGCAACCTCATATCTTTTGTCAAGATAATCACATTTCTTTAAATCTCACCAAGAATCTAGTTCTACATTATATCTATAATAAATTTAATAGTAAATATAAAATTTTCATTTATTTTTTGAAAATAAATGATGTAATGATAGGGTTGGTGCCAAAAAAACAAGTACCTAATATATTATCTAAAACATTTCCAAAGTAATCATTTTAAAAACATAGGATTATTATGGGTGTTCAATATCACTCTCTTCAATGATAAGTTATGTAATATTGTTTACCACTATCTTTATGTGTTTGGGTAGTTTTTTCAATGGTGGATAAAATATATAACATAAATCTATCAATATACACGTGACTTTCCTATTTTTGAGTTAATATATTGTGAGGTAGTTTTTAAAAGGTGTAATATATGATGTAATAAAGCATCAAATATTTTAATAGTCTGTTTATGTGGATACCAGAACTATTATTTTATAGGTTGGAGTATGTGGTTATGAAGTTTGGATGATGTACAGAATGATGGTTAATAACTTCTCTATTGGAAAAATCATATTTTTGTTCAATGATTCTTGTTTCCTATACCATTTTTACTCACATAGGAAAACATTTGTTAGATAGTGATCCATTTCATGAGGTTCATAAATTCAATGATTTGTGTTCCTTTATTGAAAATAAAATCTAAAGCTGTAAATTGGTGGAACTAAGAGGTATTATTTGGTGTTTGAATAGATATAATCATGGTTTATTGAAACAAAATATATTTATCATGTTTTCAATTTTTACCACTACATAAATAAGTTTTTCGATAAGGAAGAGTTTCTTACTAATGAATATGTATGAGTTTGTCTTAATGTGTCAAACATGTTCCTTGATATTTGGAGAATCACATTTTTTATCATTAATATATTATATCCATTATATTAAATTTCTAGACTGAATCTACTATATAGAGATGTTTTGGTATAACTGGATGAGAGAAGTAGAAAAAATATCAGATAGATAGTATGATGAATTTTTAGATTGATTATATTCACAGTTCCATCAAGTGGAGATGTTCAAACAATTTATATCTTGGAATTATTTTCTAATAATAAAAGTACCAAACCTTATGATTACATCATGGTATTTATAATGATGGATTCATTTTTAATGGTGTAAATTTAAGGACTGTATACAAATTCCCTAAAGATAGTGTATCCATGGATTAGTTTTAATGAGAAGTATGAGATATGTCGGAAAAACTATATGATTCTGTTATATAGAAAATATGAATGGAGGAATGGTATATAGATCCATGAGAAAGAAGTTTTTGTTCAAAATCATTATAAAAAGGATTCTAAGAAATGGAACAGGACATTGGATTTTGATTAATGTCATAAAAATTGTATTTTAAAGTGAAGTCATTATATAGAGTTTCTTGTGATCATTTGTGATTTCACTAGATCAAGATGTACCAAACATTTTGTTGATGTTCTATCCATTAAAAAAATTGTTACCAAATAAATATGCTCCTCTAAAGTTGAAACAGATGATTTTTATAGTATTTTGAAAAACTATTTTTTAAAAACACTTATTATGATATTTATTAGATAAACATTCAATGGTTTATTAATCAAGAAGGAAAATATCATTATTCTATCTACAATTTGGTGAATTATTGAGGATATTGTTGATGTTTAGTTATTCTCTGACGATTTTTAACTCTAATTTTTGTGAATTTTTTATGAATGTAAACTGATGAATTATTTGAGTTGGATATTAAAAGTTCAATAGGGATCCTTGAATTTTTATAATGTAATTTTACCTTGTGTTTTGGAGAAATGATTCCAATGTAAAGTGTACTGGGTTCTTTGAGAAGGTTTCAATATTTAGGAAAATTGTTCATGCATTGATGATAACTAACGAGTTTGAGATATATTTGTTTTGAATGAAACATGGTATCATATGATGAATAGGTTCTAACTGAATAAAATTAGATAGATAGGTATTATAAAAATAGGTACCAGATGAAGTGTATCAAAAAAAATTTAATATATAGAGTACATTAGATATACAACTACTTGATAGAGAGGTTAATTTATGGAATTGTTTTTATGAAATGCTTTAATAAAAAAAATTCCAATTTTTTGTAAGAAAAATGTTTTTAAAAATAATAAATGATAGAATGAAATGTGAAAATAAAATTAAAAATAAAAATTTTTACAACATATTAATTATTATTGGATAAAGTTATTTTCATTTTATCAATCATTTTTATATCAAATTTTCTAATACAGGATCACATTACTTGTTAATAGAATATAGTTTTATAAAAGTGATTGATATTCCACAATTTTTGTAAACAAACAATAATGTTTTGTCTATTGGTTTTATGGAATTTTATTAATTTCAAATAATTCCAAATCCAATCTATTTATATAGAGTAATTAAACTTATAAATACATGTATTCCTATTGGTGTTTTTGATTGTTTTACGATAGATTAAATATCTTTAACCATAGGTCAATGATTTTTTTAGTTATAAAATAATAAAAAGGGTAGATCACTACTTCCCCTTCCCACTCTTGTTAATGACACAGATCCATATTATTTATTTTAGAGAATTCACAATCTTTTTTAAATGAGTAAGAGTGCTGCATATTAGATTGAGATCCCCATATTGGAAACCTAAGAACAGATACATGTCCTCTTCTTCTTGATCTTTCAAATCTGATTATTATAAAAAAAAGGTCTAAACATTAAATGAATCCATACTTTTAGGGTATTTTATATGATCCCAATGAAAGTTGATCTATTCACTCAAGTATATATTATGAAGTAGATACAGAAATTTTTTTCCCATAACACATTAGTATTTTCATTCCTAAAAGGCCATTGGGTCTTGATGTCAAGGTACTCAAACCTAATTGGGAAATGTAATACTTATTCAAAATACCCCATTATTCTCATCATCACATTAAATAAATTCAATCATCTGAATATACTAACTCTGGTTTATATATATTGTATTTCTAGCAATAATCATCCTTGATCCAAATTAAGGAGGAAAATTATTTGACTCAAATGTTCAAGAATAATAATTAACATAATCAATTTTAGCTCAATTTTTTTGGGAGATTGTGTTATTTAGATATATTTTATCAAGGTTTCTTTAGAAATCATAGTGAAAAAATGAGGAAGTTGACAACTGATTGAAATCTAGAGATCAACTTGTATTATTTAAAAAGGGAATGTGAAAAAATAAAACACATATATAATATGGGGTCTATTTTTTATCATAAATAATGTGATCCTCTATAAAACCATGATGAAATTTTTATATATTTCTACCAATATAAATTCAATTTTTTACATATTTTCTTATATAAAACACAATGATTAAAATAATGATGATATAACAGTGAAATGTTATTATTTAATTTTAAAATTATCATATAATAGTTGGATTGGAGTGTTTGAAAATGGAAGATCAATATTATTTATTACTTTTTAAACATTTATTAAATTAATACAATTATTATTGATTGATTAAATATTAAAATGATGACTTTGATGGTAAAGAAAATGTTTTTTTAAACAATGTGTGTATTAGTGTAATTTTTTTTATCTTAATAAATTACATTAATATAAATTTAAGAATTATTTTTTATATGTGAATATAATATGTTAAATAAAATATTTTAAGATTCTTTATATGGGGTTTATTATAGAATATATAAGAACAAATCCAGTTATAGGCCTAGAAATTCATTTTTCTAAAATCTTCATTCCTTATGTTTTCTGGGAAGAGTTAAAAATTAATTTATGGAACTAGGATAAATTTAATATTTTTATATGTTTTCCAATTCATCAATTATAATAATAAATATTCGGTAATAAGGTCAACTTCATTTTTTTCCATAATGATTAGTTACTATGGAAGAAAATCCTAATAACACGGGAGGGGTTTAAATAGTTAAACGGGGGATTAATTGAGAGATGAGGATTAAAATATCAAATAACACATATATTAATTTGATTTGTTGATGGAAATTCTACCTTTTGATTTTTATATGCAAATATTTTTCATTTTTGAGTAATGACTGGAGTAATAATTATATTATATAATGAAGGTTCAACTTTTTACAAGAATTTTACCAACCTCACATATAAAAAGGAACCTCCTCTTACCTCATTCCCACAACACTTGATCCCATTATTTAAAATATTAGATATCAAAATACTCTCCCAATATATTTATCTATAAACATTATGTGATGATATTTCTATAGAACCCATTTAGAAATCATTGTTCTTTTCATAAAGGTATTATACCAGATGACGAATTATATGTTTTTACTAATATTTTTCAAATTTATTTCCTATTAAAACTCATATAAATAGTTTATAACCATTCTAATCTGATTAAATAAGTATATTAACTATAAAATATGTTTTTAACATCATATCCAATTTATATATCTGTCTCATCCAATGGAAATTGATAACATCATTTTTGCATTCATGTGGACAACTACCTCCCTGAAGCGATGTGATTATGTTATAATTTCCTATTTATATGGTTTTTCATAAGGATATATTTAATGAATATATATGTTATTTTTGATATAGTTTTGATTTTATAAATTTTAATTATTTTATAAGATTATTTTATTCAAAAAATCGTATCGTTAAAGAATCACATGTGCCTATGTGGAGATTATAACCTCCAAAAAATGATGTAATTCGTTTTTAATCACCCCATTATATGAATATTAATAAATATTTATATAATGAATAAATATGATAATTTATTAATTATAAAAAACTCTTGATATGATGAATCCTTGACCACGATTATTGTACTTTATCCAATGAGCTTAAAAATGAATTGAAAATGGATCATTATTCACCTGAAAGTTCATTTTAATGATGAAATTGTTAATAATGGATAATTTGAAATTATAAAAGAATGAAAAATAGTATGTAACTTATTCATATGTTTCTAGAATATAGTTATAATAAATATATATTTCTTACAATGGATGTTTATATATATATATGAATAAATTCAGGACATAAGGCAAGGGTTTATGTTATAATCTCATTTCACGTTGGGATTGTATATGAAAATTTTTTGTTAAAAAAATTATATAGATTTTGTAAGTTTCACACTATATATTTTATAATAAATTGGTTATTTGTCAAAATTTTTGGTAATATTAAATGTTTCCTCACATTGGTAATTAAACTAATCATGAAATTGACTTTTTTTGAAAATATTACTTTATTTTGTCTTTGGTCAAAGATCATTTTCTTTTATTTACTTTATCATCAACATTGTTTTATAAAAGTTTTTAACACTACATTTAATTATATATAAAAACTTCCCTTTGAATTTATTTATAATGTTTTGAATGTAATTTTTTTAAAAAAATTTGACAACTACATTATTTTTTATTAAAAAACTATGAAATGAATGTTATCTTTTATATTATATTTTATAAAATAATTTTTCCATCATCATGACCATTATTTAAATTTAATATTCATTTAATATTTTCCATGTTTATTAAATAAAATAATTTTATCATTATTAATGTAGTTTTTATTCAAAATTTTATCAATGTAATATTATATTTTTCACATTCATTAAAAGAAAAGATAAAATGATATTTTTATGTAATTTTTCATCATTTTCAATATACATTAAGGATTTATATGTTTCACTTGGTATATGCTCTCATAATTGCATCCACAATTCTTCATGACTTATGGTGATGATGATTTTTGGATGATTACATAAATCTAATGGGTTAATTACTCTATGAAGATATATTTAATTCTCTTTTTTTACCAAGTTGTTCCTTTATATAGATGGATTATGGTTATGTGATAATGAGATATTTACAAAAACATTTATTCTTTTGTCTTATTATATGATGAAATTATAGATATTTTTATTATATTTTGGAACATATATGTATGGTTTTAATAATGTGATTGGTGGGAAAAAACATATATATCCCTCAAAATAATTACTTGATAACTGATATTTCATGACATAATATCAAATTGAATCGGTAATGAACCCTGTTCAATAATTAACTCTATCCAATATGATTTATTTAGGAGTAAACCATGTAGATGTTAATGATTTAATGGGGAGTGAACCCAATCCACTACTATAGTATTGGAAGTGATCCTCAACTATAGAAATTAGTTCATATACATTTTTATGATAAAACCATATATATATTACTTAATATATTTTATCATGGATCATGATTTATTATTAATGATTCCATTTTCTTATGAATTATTTCATTGGTTTTGAAAACTCTAGAGTATATTATTCAATACTATAGATCTTTGACTGCTATTGTATGACATTCATTAGTTATAGGCATGTTTCTATACCCTTATGATTTTTCTCACTTTGATCATTGATTGTAATCCACATTGTTTCCCCTTACTATTAATTTTATCTCAACCTTTAATATGAATCACTTTGCCCATGTTATGAAGAAATTTATCAAGTAAGAAATGTATAAGATGTTTATATGAGAGAATAACATTCTGGGATATATAAAATATATTTTTTAAAAATATGTTTATTATGTATCATGTATTCAAAGATAAAAACCAATTAAATTCCTTGGGAATCTATTATTACTAAATTTATTTAATATTCATCTAATATGATGATATTTTTTTTATGCTTGGGTCACCACAACGGATATTAAGGTGCAGTTTATATATTTTTGGATATTAGGATCATAGAATTTATTTAAAATCATATGGAAAAGTAAATATTTATGATAAAATCACAATTTTCTTATAATTTATATATTTTGTGTTTTATTATAAATTACATCCATTTATATATACTAGAAAGTGGATGCAGCTACAGAACATATTCACCTTGGGGGAAAATGCAAAAAAAACATTGTTGGGTTACAAATTGATCTTTATTTGGTACATGATGAGTGGACCTAAGACTATACACCAAGATAAAAACTCCCATCGAAAATACTTTGCTCAATTAAAATTCACTTTATAAACATTTATGATGAATGAGATGACAGAACAAAGGACAAATAATGTTAAGCCCTGATTATATCTGATAATCTAAATGTGTCATGAGTATAAATTTGGTTTCAAAATTTAGGATATCATAATAATTATTATAATAAATATATTATTATTTACTCTTACTATTGATGATTCATATTCAAAAAATAAATTTTTTTCTTTTGGAAAATGGATGGAAAATGGATGAATTGTGTGAAAAATGAATGTGATAGCCCTTATAAAAAGTATCTATGTGAGTACCAAAATTAAAGGGGATATAAAATGTGAAATATTTTACCTACGATCTACCAACTTTTTCAAGATATGGAATATATCATAAATCATTAATAAAAAAAATTCTAAATGAATGATCAAATCACTATTGATTGTTAAATAGAAAAATATCCATCTTCCATCAATGGTTCCTCTAATAAAATTTTTTCTATGAAAAATGGAAACAATATATAAAAGATATTATATATTCATCAATGCTTGGATCATGAGAAGGCAATTATGGTTGTCTATCATTTGTAAGGTTAAGTTGAAAAATAGTGGACACATATCAAGAATATGATTAAAGGGGATGAAATATAATCTATGAAATGAGAAGAGTTTAATTAGGTGTTTTTCAATAAATATCTTCCATAATATATTGACATAAAAAATAAAAAGTGGATTTCATTAACAGAATACGATGGATAATGAATCCACTAGTACCTATGAGAAATGTTTAATTATACATTCATGGTGTTCATCAGGTTTTTTAATCAACCCAGAAATAAAATATGATAGATTTATTAATGGATTGAGGTAATATATCCTAGGGTAATTGACTATAGGGAACTCTGATAGATAAAATGAAATTTCCCAGTGTTCCCTCAATCTTGAAATAAATGGTTTTGTTAAAAATAATAAAAAGATATAATTTAGAGGTTATTCAAATAATGAAACCCATAGGGGAATGGAAAATATTCTTCCCTCATACGGTATGTGTATAAGGAAGCATAAAGGAAATTTCCTTATGGGGACTATTAGATGGTTCAAATATTGAATATAAATCCAAAAAGAAATGTTATATCAATGTGATGTGATGAGGCCAATAAATATTTGTGATAAAGTACATGTGAATGATCCACTCACACTAAAATTATATTATTTCATGTAGTTTGGAAATTACATCAATCAACATCAGAAATATCAAATCCCAGGATAAAAAGGGAAATCATAGTACATCACAAAAATTGAAGTGCATTTTGAAGATGATGTGGTAAAAGGTACATGAAATAATAAATCTATAATTTTAAATTTATTATATGATTCTAGATATTCTCACCCTTATATATATAATGAATTTTTTAATGGTACCATATCACCATTTTAATGATTATATGTTTAGTTAGTTGTAAAAAAATCAAAATAGAATGATGATCACAACTAGATTATATGGATCCTCTATATTATAATTTTTATATTTTATTTATATAATTTTTTTGATTCCAAATTTAGATGAATTAGTAGTTATTTTGGGAATGGATTGAATTTATTTATATAGATCATATATCAATTTCCATGGATGGGAAATTAAATTTAATTTTCTAAATTTAAATATTTGTATCTTTCACTAGGAGGAAGAATGTGAACCTACAATTGAAATTATATCTAGCATACATGTCATACAAAATATTTATGAGGGATATTTATCTCAAATGATTTGGGAGAATTTTAATAATGATGATATTATTTTTTATGGATATTATACTGATGTATTTATTAGATATTTTTCAAGTATTCCCTAAAATTACATGGTTTTTTTTCAATAGAACATATACCTAGTACAATAACTACGTTAGATACTTTATATAGAATGGACATGATTGAGTTGTCAGAATTAAAGAATCATCATTAGGATAATATTGATAAAGGATTCATATGTCTATGTTAGTCAATGTAAAGCCCTAGAAGTTTCCAGGAAATTGCTTTCATAAATTCTATGGAATTTTACATGTCTGCAGTTTCTGACGTCACGCGATTTTGAGGCCCATAGTGCCTAGAATGATCCATCGAAGTTTTTTTAAGCTTCAATTAATGCACGTAAGTAGTTTTCCTGAAAAAGTGGAATAACTATAAAACGTTTACTCGAATCAAAAATCTAAGGCCAACATTGCGCTCTAGATGGCTGGTTTACTCTAGGCGTGACTTAATTTCAGTCGGCACGAGCCTCCTGTGAGGAAACCCGAAAATGGCATAACCATAAATAAAATAATTAAATAAAGTTATTTTATTTTTCAAATGCTTAAAACTCACAAATGGTAACCCAGATTAAAAATCCAAGACCACCGCTGAACTCATGAGGGTATTATTTCTTTTAGGAGATACTAACATGGGTCGGCAAGGGCCACCAATGAAATTTAGTTTTTTGGCCGAAAATAAAATAATTAAGTGGCAATTATTTAATTGTAAATTCATAACTTTTAAACAGTAACTCGGATTGGAAATCTAAGGGTATCATTGGGTTCATTGGGCCGTGTTTCACCTAGGCAGAGCCTAACCTCGACCACAGTGGGTCTAGGATGGATGTTAATAATTTTCCTAATTTTTTTCGAGTACGTTCAGTAAACATACGTTTGGGATTTTTTACTTTTTGAACCGATCTTCAGAACTGAAATCTGAGGAAATCAATGAACTCGTAGCGCCGGTATTCACTTTAGGAGACCTTTACCGCAAATGCGTTTTGTGCATGATGAATGTTAATTTTGGGGTTTAATTATAATTTAAATAATTTGTTCTGTTACACAAATTATTTTTATGTGGTGGTTATTTCATCCAAAGGGAAGTTGGAGGTGGGGCACAGACCCCACATAACTTCCCTTGGGAGGATCTAACTATGTTTGGTGCCCACACGAGCCCCTAACCTTTCAACTCCGTCACTAACTCTGTTAAACCCTCTTTAAACCTATGGAATTCCACTTAAATGTGGAGCCTCCCCATATCCCTCCAATTAATGATGCCAACTCAAATTCCTTAATTAATTCAATTGTCAATTTGAATTAATTTGAAATACAAGGAAATGTTATATTATGGGAGGGCCTTTTTATTATATTTTATTGGCAAATATTGGGGGAACTTTGAGATAACTAAGGAGAGGAGGAGGATTGTTCATCCAGTGAGGAATGTGATGAACACGAAGAATAGCGTTCTCTCCATGAAGAAAATCATCATTTATTCTTCCTCCATGTCAAGGGTGAAGACATCATCGCGAGGAATGTTGACTACACTACCTCCTCGGACGCAACCTGGCGTCATATTCGAATCCTCTTTCCGCCGCTCGATGACGTGCAATTCCATTATCGAGATAGGGGGTTTGTTTCAATTTTAATTGAATAAAATTATTCTTCATCCCTCGTTGAAACCATGTTTTATCTTAGGCCTTTTGATACCGCCTAACGCGGAGGGCACAGGCCAAACGAACTCAGCCCGATGACCCTCTGTTGATCCTTGTTTTTTATCGATGGAGATGGTGATGGAAGAGGTGGCAGCATCCAAAGAGGACTACAGCACCAGGTGCTACGTGAACAGGGAAAGACTGTGACCTGTAACAACGGGCCGCTCGGCCGACGAAGAACCATGCAAAAAAAACTGGCCGAACAGAAGAGACCACGGCACAAAAAGGGGTGCCACACTGCGGAGTTCTGCGGCCCACACTCTACGGGCCGCTTCAGCGGGTGAACCGTCCAGCTCATCGATCGGCCGGGTTGGATGAGGCCACGACACTACCTGGTGAATCGTGCAATGGACAGCGGCCCGCCCAATCGAGATGCTCGCCCTTCAGAAGTTGGCCGGGCAGGAGGGCAATGGCGCTTAGCGCCGCCGGATTGGGTTTTCGGGGTTCCCCCCCCCCCACTGCATCGCTCGCCCACCCGGGCTAAGACGCACGGCCGGTCCAGCCGATCCACAGCCAGCCAGGTAATGTTGCTCCACGCCTGGTCATAATGTGCCTCACCGCGCCATGTCGGACTTGCCAAAACCGGGTCGAACCAACCCATTAGCCACTGGGCGTAATGGGCTGGGCCCATTACTCTTAAGTGCGAATTACTTCATGACCGTGTGTCCGATCAACATGCCGTATGTGGCACTGGGACCCTTACGATGAAATGGTCGTTTTTAGAAACTCTAAGTGAGTTTTGGATGACTTTGTAAATCATCCTGGTTTGGAATGAGCATAATTCCAACCTGGCCCCTAGAATGGAAAAGCCAATAACTCTCAGATCGGGCATCCGATTGACACACCATCTGTTGTGTTGGTTTACTTTTGACAAGGAAGAACTTTGGGATACATCAAATCTGGCTTCATTGCAGTTGATGTATAGACCCCTTGGCTCGAGGTGTGGACCCTCCCGGAATTGAGCGTGTTGTGTCCGACAACCCTAGAGCTAGCTGCAAAAGCGATGACTACCGTACTGGAATCCTCCGTGGGTACGACAATGATGGATACTGTTATGGAATCCTCTGTGGGTTCAAGAGCAACGAGAATGGACTGAATCCTATGTGGTTTCGATAGAAATGGGACTGTACTGAATCCGCAAGGGGTTAGATAGCAACAGGACAGGACTGAATCCTCTGTGGGTTCAACAGCAAAGAGACTGGACTGAATCCTCCCTGGGTTCGACAACGATTAAAACTGTACTGGAATCCTTCGTGGGTTCGGCAGTGACGACAACTACACTGGAATCCTCCATGGGTTCGGTAGTGACGATAACTGTATTGGAATCCTCCGTGGGTTCAACAGCGATGAGTACTATACTTGTTTCCTAAGTGGCTCCGACAGTTTGACTTCTGTACTTATATCTTGATTGGGTCTGACAGAGTAGCTGGTCTAGTATCCTACGTGGGTCCGACAGCCTAGATGAATCAGTGACTACATCTGATTATTTCTATCACTATATGAATGTTGTGTATATCTTGTGTCAGCTGAGTCTTGACGTTCAATCATTATCATCGATGTGATTGAATTTACTTCCAGTGTGGACTGGGTTGTGCTTGGGCTCAAGATTTGGAGCCGAACTGAGATTGATAACTTAGGTATATGTATGGGTATATACTTAAGTAGGGTTGTTTGATACTTCGTGATTATATCTTTCCTTTTGTGGTTTATCCTTCATGGATTCTGGGAGACCTTCGGGGGTCTCGGGGACCCTACTGAGTATCCTTATACTCACTTCTACACGGGCAATTCCCACACATCGTTGTGTTTGATGCAGACGTCAGACAATGTTGACAGAGGTAGAGAGCGATCCAGGGGTAGACGCTACCCAGAGGTGGACCACACATCGAGATGGTACATAGAGCAGACTGATAGATGTGGAGTGCTGATGTGGACATCTGTACCTACCCTTCAGGTAGGATACTCAGCAAACATTCTAGGAGCTTCTCTTTTTATCTTTTTTCCATTTTTTAGTTGTAATTGCATTCCGTTTCACCTATACTTTACTGTTGGTCTTATATTTCCGACCACATTTCATTCTGCACTAATTTTTGTGTAGATTAATCACATAGTGTTTACTTACTATTTATTACTCTATTGTTACTTTCATAAAGGAAATGCCTTCCCAACATAGGGATTTATGCCTTTGGTTCTTGTCGCTAGCCCCTGGCCTATGGAAGGCGGGCTTGGGGTAGTCACGACATGGGCCCCAAGGAAGGGTCATCACAAATTGGTATCAAAGGAGTCAGTTCTACAGCAGAACTCAGGACTCTGATCATTCTTTTCTATGAAGTAATAGTGTTAACAGTATTGAGTATGGTTTTCAGTCCAGGGAGTCCAGTGTTCATGCAGCGGCTGACGTATCCATACACCAGGACCCTGACCTATGATTTCCGACATAGTGCATGGAAACACTGATTGCGTGTGTGTTTCAAGGGTTTCCTTTGTGGTCTCTTTGAGTCAGCTCATGAGGTAATACTTATTGACTGTGGCATACCTGTTCCTTATCGGGATGCTGCTGTGAAGACAACCATCTAGGGGTCTTGAGAGAGAGTACACGATGACGGCCCACCGAGCAAAGAGGATGTGGTGCAGGGCCCTCTTACTATGTTTGAACCTTCAGTTGGTGTACCAGCAGCACCACCACATGTTGGGTCGCAGATGCCACCATCCATACTAGTAGAAGGTGCACCCCGATAGATCATGTTTCACAAGTTCCAGCAGCAGTGGCCTCCAAGGATCGAGGTGAGACAGATTCCCAGGTAGCAGAGGACTGGATGGGGGCGATTACTAGTGTTTACTGCCTATTTGAGACACTACTAGAGCAAATGTTGATATTAGATACTAGTCTTTATCAGTGAGTGACCATATGGATGGTCTGCATAATGACGAAGTTTCAGTACTTGTACCATTTTTCGAGAGGGAATCTTCGGGCAGTGTGCCAACTATATCACTACCCATTGGTCATCAGACACTACCGGCGGTACCGGTAGAGGATATTTTTAGGCTTAGTACCTTAAATGTTTTTCAGAACCGAATAGTCCTCATGTTTCGAGGAAAGCCCGACCCACAGGTGGATAAGGAATAGCTTGAGGGGGTGGATGAGATTATTCTAGAGCTTAAAGAGCTTCGACAGGACAACATGTCGGTAGCTGAGTATTCATTGAGGTATACCAATCTGTCCTGGTACTCGATGAATATGATTCTATCAGTTCTTTAGAGCTCATACCTTTGAGAGAGGTGTGTTTAAGGATACTTGAGCCATCACTTTTTCCTCTATGAATTCCAACTTGTGTTAGGGTGCTAGAGAAAACCTTTGTGGTTTAATGTTCATTGGATGAGCGGATACACTGAGTGAATGTTAACAGTTAGAAAGCATGAAACTGACGCCAATCTTATAGACTTGAGTGTGTAAAATGTTTCGTGAAGAGGAAGTGTTAAGGACAGATGAATCTGCAAGGCAGCGGATGTGAAATCCATGTTAGGAGAGCCGCATGAGGTGGTGAACATTTCTACATGTTACAACCACCCACATTTGTAGTCCCCTCTAGGCTCATGGAGCTGGAGGGCAGGGGAAGAGAGTAGCTGGATGCGGTCAAGGAGTGTGACCAAAGGGATCTAAGAATGATTTGAGGTATGTGTCTACTACTTGCTGCCGTATCAATAGATATAGGTACCAATGATTCCTTCCTTCCACGAATCTTGTCACAGACCCAGAGTTTCTGGTTAATCCATTGAATTGACCCTCACATCTGGAGATACCTTTGGGAGGAGAATTAATAATCACACTTATGCCAACGGTGTGATCCAACCCTTGAGGTGAGAGTTTCGGTTGGAACCTATTGGTGGCAGCGTTGAGGCCTTACGACGTTAATTTGGGTATGGACTGGGAAACCACATTTCATACACAGATTGACTGTATTAGGCAAAAAATTTGTCGTTTATCTACAAAGTTGGGATGAAATTTTCTTTGGTCAGTGAAAAGGAAAACCCAGGCAGCACATAATTGAATCATGCATAAGAGGGTGCAGTCGATCACTCATGAGTCGTTCAGACTTACCTTTGTGATAGACTTCTCTAGAGTTGTAGCACCGCTATCAACATTAATGAAGAAGGGGAAACCATTCATTTGGTCAAATATATGCCAGAAGGGATTTCAGGAGCTGAGGTAGAAGTTGACTAGTGCGCTCATCTTCATGCTATGACGTAGAAGGTGTAGATCATCTAGGAGCGGATGAAGACTGCATAGAGTAGACATAAGTCCTATGCTGATTGGAGATGGGGACAACAGGAGTTCAAGGATGGTGACAACGTCTTCTTATGGGTCTCACCTCGATGTGGTCTACAGAGAATTGGTCGGGATGGAAATTTATCTCCACGTTTCGTCGGGCCTTTCCAGGTCCTTAGCAGAGTAGGCGAGGTTGCTTACCGCCTTACACTTCCACCTCATTTTCACCGGGTGCATGACTTCTTCTATGTATCTCAGCTGAGAAGATACGTGCACGACCCGTCCCACATCATCGACTATGGGGAGTTGGACATCGATGATGGAGCGACTTTCACGGAGGTCCCGGTGGATATCGAGGATTGACAGGAGTGAGTCCTACGTTGATGGTTGATTCTTCTGGTGTGCATTTGCTGGCAGCACGGGAACCTCCAGGAGGGCACATGGGAGTAGAAGGCTCAGATGCCTGCCCAATACCCACTTTTGTTTTCCTAGAGTATGTTGTAGCTTTATGGGGACGTAAATCCCTAATTTTGGGGTAATCTAAAGACCAAAAAATTTCAAGGAAATTTTTTTCTTAAATTATTTGGAGTTTTACGAGTCTATAGTTTCTGACGGCATGCGATTCCGAGGACCAGAGTGCCCGGAATGATCCGTTGAGGTTTTTTTAAGCTTAAATTAATGCACATAAGAAGTTTTCTTGAAAAAGTGGAATAACTCTTCAATGGTTACTCGGATCGAGAAATCTGAGGCCATTGTTTCCCTCAGGATAGCGGGTTTACCTTAGGTGTGACTTAAGTTTTGTCGGTGTGAGCCACCTGTGAGAAAACCCGAAAATGGCATAATTGTAAATAAAATAATTAAATATAGATATTTTATTTTCCAAATGATTATAACTCACAAATGGTAACTCGAATTAAAAACCCAAGACCACCGCTGAACTTGTGAGGGTAAGCTTTCTTTAAGAAGATACCAACATGGGTCGGTGAGGGCCACCATAAAATGTTTGTTTTTGGCCGAAAATAAAATAATTATGTTTTTTTAAAGGTGGGGGAACGCCCCAAATTTTTTTATTAAAATAAAAAGTTTGGAGAGACATCAAGCAATCCAAAATCAAATGCAAACAAAACAGAACGAAGTTTTCAAGAACCCCTTTCTGGGAGACCAATCTTTTTTTCTGATTTTCTCCGCGATGATCTTCTCCTTGCTCCGCATCTCATTCCAGAGATCTATATTGATGCGCCCATGCCCATGCCCCCTCCCTCGCCCTCCATTGTATTTGGCTTCTATTTTCGCAGCTTGTTGTAGCAAGGTTTCTATGTCCTCATCAGATCTATCCTCTTGAGACATCTCTCTTCTTTTCATTTCGTCAATTCTTTTATCATTCTTCTTTTGGCTTCTTGTTCTAACCTTCTACCATGCATCCTCTTGTACCTCCTCATTGACATCTTTCCCATGCTTTGACCACCTCACTTGCGTAGATGGGGTGCTCAGTCCATGCACACTAACCACAACATGTTGATCAGATGGGACTTCCAAGGATGTACCCACCTTCTTATCATCCGAATGAGTGGTCTGAGAATCCAACTCCTGAATTTCTATTTGGTCAGCCTCCACTTCAGAAGATCCAGGTGTAGCAACCTGGGTGATCATCTTTGAGGGAGTGACTGAGGTAGAGGCCTTTTTTATAGCAATTCCTACCTCATTTTGAGTCTCAGCTTGAATAGACACCAAATCAACACCAGGAGGGACTTGGGCTGCATCCTTGTTACTAGAACAAGCTTGAAATGCAGCTTGATCATCTCGTTGAACATCAGTGATAATCTGTTCAGCATAAGCAGGGTTAGACTCAACATCTGTAGCTGTATCAACATCCAAAATAGGACCTGTTTCTACATTAACTGGATTAGAAAAAGACAAGTTAGGGGTCTCCATGTGTCCCTCTTCCACAACATCTTTCCATGATCTTTTAATTTTCCCAGGGGTCAAATTTTCACTGGCATCCACTGGAATTGTGTCAGCATATTTTCCATTCACTATAGGCTTATTCTCAGATAAATGCATCTTAGTTTGAACCTGCATAAATCCAGGTTTCTCCATTTGATGTTGGGGGTATGTTTTAGAATCATGCCCCCGAAGTGAGCAAATCATGCAAGTCATATGCCTCCTGCAATTAATTTCATCATGTCCTATAACTTTACAATCCAAACCGAATTTAGGTAAGCTTTCATACTCAATTTTCAGCACTAATTCCTCATCATCAGTGGATAAGAAAACTCTATCAATCAATGTGGAACAAAGATCAACTTCTACAATGAATCTAGTAAAGTGACCGTAACTAGCTACTTCAGTCTCTTTATCCATCCTGATTGGAACACCAATAGCTAAGGCTATATCATAGAGAATCCTAGGATTCCACAATATCAAATTTAGGCCAAAAATTTTAATCCAAAACTGTGCTTCAGTGTTACCAATTTCAATTGGGTTGAAAGTTCTATCCCATTCTCTAATGTGCAGAGCTCCGGGCTTGAATGAAAGTAAGCCGAAGCCCCATGCTTGTAGCTTGAGATCCTCCAAGGGGAAGAGCAAGTGGTAGAATCCCTTCCCAAGGGATATGCCTTTCCAAGAGCTGAAACCCCAGATCTTTGAATGCTGCTGTTCGAGGTAAACCATCTTCAATGGTTTTGATCCCATCAGAAGAATCAGCATAGCAATTATTGAGTGATCCCCCAACTCTAATCTCTCAAAAACCGCATCTGAATCCACCTTGACATGGGCCACCGAACCCTTCTTCTTGATTCATGCAAACGAACCCTTAAAATGGAAAAGGAAAAGTTGTTATCACTAACCCCGAGCGACCTCTCCCTAGGGATTTATGCTTTCTTTGCATCTACACAATCCAAAGTGCTAAGAGCAATCTTGTGAGAGTTGAATCTATCTATATTTAAGAAGATATCTTCCATATTCAGTTGATTCACCAAGAAAGGAAACCCTAGTATTCATTCTGCATTGCGAGTTCCAGCTGGTTGCTCGACATGCTATATAAAATAATTAAGTGACAATTATTTTATTGTAAAATTCATAACATTTAAATGGTAACTCGGATTGGAAATCTGAGGGTATTGTTGGGTTCGTTGGGCCGTTTTTAACCTAGGCAGAGCCTAACCTAACTGTAGTGGGTCTAGGGTGGCTGTTAATAATTTTCCAAACTTTTTTTCGGGTACGTTCAGTAAACGTACGTTTGGGATTTTATATCTTTTGAACTGGTGCTCGGAATTGAAATTCGAGGACACTGATGAACTCGTAGCGCCGGTATTCTCTTAAGGAGACCATTATAGCAGTTGCTTTTTGTGTAGGATTAAAGTTAATTTTGGGGTTTCATTATAATTTAAATAAATTTTTGTGTTACAAAAATTATTTTTATGTGGTGGCTATTTCCTCTAAAGGGAAGTTGGAGGTGGGGCCCACACCCCAAATAACTTCGCTTGGGAGGATATAGCTAATGGTGGGGCCCACACAATCCCCTAACCTTTGAACTCCTTCATTAACTCCCTTAAACCCTCTTTAAACCTATAGATTTCCACTTAAATGTGGAGCCTCTCCATCTCCCTCCCATTAATTTTGCCAACTCAAATGTATTAATTAATTCAATTGTCATTTTGAATTAATTTGAAATACATGGAAATGTTATATTATGGGAGGGCCTTTTTATTATATTTTCTTGGTAAATATTGGGGGGAACTTTGAGAGAACTAAGGAGAGGAGGAAGACTGTTCATCCATCGAGGATTGTGAAGAACACAAAAAAAGGTGTTCTCTCTATGAAGAACATCATCCTTTCTTCTTCCTCTGCATCAAGGGTGAAGACATCGCCGCGAGGAATGTTGACTATGATACCTCCTCAGACGCACCCCGACATCATCTTTGAATCCTCTTTCTACGGTTCGACAACGTGCACCATCATTATTGAGGTAGGGGGTTTGTTTCAATTTTAATTGAATACAATTGTTCTTCATCCCTTGTTGATACCATGTTTTATCTTCGACCTTTTGATTCCACCTAATGCGGATGGTGCAGACCGAATGAACATGGCCTGATGACCCTCCATTGATCCCCATTTTATTTCAACGGAGACAGTGACGGAGGATTTGGCGGCGACCGAAGAGGACCACAACACCAGGTGCCACACGAAGAGGGAAAGACCGTGACCCGCAACTGCAGGCCCCTCGGCCAAAAAAAAACTGGGCAGCTAATGCCGGCCTAAACGAAGTGACTGTGGTGCCACAAGGGGCACCATGCTATGGAGGTCTGTAGCCCGCACTCCGTGGGCCGCTTTGGTGGGTGAACCGACTGGCTCGTCGGCCAGCTGGGTTGGAGGAGGTCGCGCCACCGCCTACATAGGACAGTGGCCCGTCAAAGCGGGCCACTAGGGCTGTAGAAGCCGACCGGCTTCGGCCAGCTGGGTAGGAGGGTGGCATCTCCTGTTTGGGATGTCGAGGGGCACCCCCCTGCATCGCTTGGCCACCCAGCCACCCAGGCCGAGCCCCGAACAGCCTGGACGGGCCACGCCACGCCGGGCCGGGCCGCTCCCCGCCGAGTTGGGCCGCGCCTCACCGGGTCGGGCCACGCCCCACCGGGCCAAGCCATGTGCTTAACCAGGACAGTCCGACACCAGCCGGGTCAGACCTGCCAAAACCTGGTCGACTCGACCCGTCAGCCACTAGGTTTAATGAGTCGGGCCTATTACGCTTAAGTGTGAATAACTTCACGACCATGTGTCAGATCGACGCGTCGTCTACGTCACTAGGAACCTTACGATGAAATAGTCCTTTTTCGATACTCTATGTGAGTTATGAATGAATTTGGAAAAGGGCCGGGTTTGGAACGTGCATAATTCCAACCGGGCCCCTGGAACAGAAAAGTCAATAACTCCCAGACCGGACGTCTGATGGACGCGTCGTCTATCGCGTTGGGTTCCTTTTGATGAGTCAGAACATTGGGATACATCAACTCTGGCTTCGTGATAGTTGATATATCGACCCCTTGGCTCGAGGTGTAGACCCTCTCGAAATCGAGCGAGCTGTGTGCGGGAACCCTAGAGCTGGCTGCGACAGCGACGACTACCGTACTGGAATCCTCTGTGGGTTTGACTACGACGTCTAATGTTTTGGAATCCTCTGTGGGTTCGACATCAATGAGACTGGACTGAATCCCTTGAGGGTTTGACAACAATGTGACTGGACTGAATCCTTTGTGGGTTCGTCGACAATGAGACTCAACTGAATCTTCCGTGGGTTCGACAGCAAAGAGACTGGAATGAATCCTCCATGGGTTCGATATTGACGACAACTGTACTGGAATCCTCCATGGGTTCGGTAGTGATGAAAACTCTACTGGAATCCTCCGTGGGTTCGGTAGTGATGACAACTGTACTGAAAACCTGTGTGGTTTCGACAGCGATGACCACTGTACTTGTATACTAAGTGGGTCTGAAAGTTTGACTTTTGTACTTGTATCCTGAGTGGGTCCGACATAGTAGCTGGCCTAGTATCCAACATGGGTCCGAAAGCTTAGCTTGTCTAGTATCCTACGTGGTTCTGACAACATATATGAATCAGTGACTACATCTGATCAATTCTATCGCTATACGAAAGTTGTGTATACTTGGTGTGAGATGAGTCACAACTTTCAATAATTATCATCGATGTGATTGAATTTACTTCCTATGTGGACTGGGTTGTTCTTGGGTTCGAGAGTTGGAGATTAACTGAGATTGATAACTTAGGTATATGTATGGTCATATACCTGAGTAGGGTTGTTTGATACTTTGTGATTGTATCTTTCCTTTTGTGGTTTATCCTTCATGGATTCTAGGAGACCTTCGGCGATCTTGGGGTCCCTATTGAGTATCTTTATAATCACCCCTACATGGGCTATGCCCCCACCTCATTGTGTTGGATGCAGACATCAGACAGCGTTGATGGAGGTAGAGAGCGAGCCAGGACTAGACGGTACCCGTTGGTGGACCACACGGCGAGACAGTACACGGAGTAGATAGATAGACGTGGAGTGCTAAGGTGAACATATGTACCTATCCTTCAGGTAGGAAACTTAGCAGATGTTCCAAGAATGTCCTTTTTAGCTATTTTCCCTTTTTCAGTTGTACTTTCTTTCCGTTTTACCAGTACTTTACTGTTGGGCTTGTATTTCCATCCCCAATACTTTCAGCACTACTTTTTGTGTACAATATTCACTTAGTGTTTACTTATTATTTCATACTATGTTGTGTTCCTTTACATTCATCTAGGAAATTCATTCCTAGCTAAGGGATTTACGCCTTTGCTGCTAGTCGCCAGCCCCTGGCCTATGGAAGGAATACTTGGGGTAGTCACAGCACAGGCCTCGAGGATGTGTCGTGAATAATTAGTATCAATGGAGTCGGTTCTACCACATAACTCAGGACTCTGATCATTCTTTTCTATGAAGCAATAATTTTAAGAGCATTGAGTATGTTTTTCAGTCCAGGGAGTCCAGTGTTGGTGTGGCGGCTGACGTATCCATACACGAGGACCCTGAACTCTGATTTCTGACTTAGTGCATGGAAACACAGATTGCGTGTGTGTTTCAGGAGTTTCCATTGAGGTCTCTTTGAGTCATCTCACCAGGTATAATTTATTGATTGTGGGACACCTATTCTTTAACGAGATTTCACTACGAAGACAGCCAGCTAGGGTTCCTGAGAGAGAGTACCAGATGATGGCCCACCGAGCGAAGAGGCTCCAGTGCGGGGCCCTCATACTATGTTGGCACCTTTGGGTGGTATACCAGCACCACCACCACCCATTGGGAAGAAGATGCCACCATCTGTACTAGTAGACGGTGCACACTGACAGAGAACGTTGAACATGTTCCAGCAGTAGTGGCCTCTGAGGTTTGAGGCGAGACAGATTCCCAGGTAGTAGAGGGATGGATGGAGGCAATTTATGGATTTTTCCACCTAGTTGATACATTAGTAGAGAAGATGTTGATATTAGATACTAGTATTTTTCAGTGAGTGACAATGCGGATGGTCCACATAATGATGAAGTTTTGGTACTTGGACTATTTTATGAGATGGTATCTTTGGGCAGTTTGCCATCTATATCACTTCCCATTGGTCAGTAGACACTACTGGCGGTACTGGTAGAGGAAACTTGAAGGCTTAGTACCTTACATGTGTTTTAGCACCGGATATCCCTCATGTTACGAGGCGAGCCCGACCCACAGGCAGCTAAGGAATAGCTTGAGGAGGTGGCTAAGAGTATTCTAGAGCTTATAAATCTCCGGCATGATGACGTGTCGGTAGATGAGTATTCAACAAGGTACACTGATCTTTCCTAGTACTCAATTAATATGATTCGATCAGTGCTTTATAGATCATAGCTTTGAGAGAGGTGTGTTTAAGGATACCTGAGACAACACTTTTTTTTATGCATTCATACTTGTGTTAGGGTGCTAGAGAGAACCTTTTTGGTTGAATTTTCATTGGATGAGTGGATACAGCCAGTGAATGTTAATATTTGGAAAGCATGAAATTGACGTCAGTCATAGATACTTGAGCATGTAAAATGTTTTGTGAAGAGGAAGTGTTAAGGTTAGATGAATCTGCAATGTAGCAGGCATGGAAGTAAATCTCGGAGTGCAGCATGATGTGGTGAACATTTCTACATGTTACAACCACCCGCCATTGTAGTCCCTGCATGGTTCATGGAGCTGGAGGGTAGGGGAAGGGAGTAGCTGCATGTGGTCAAGGAGTGTGACCCAAGGGCTCTAAGAATGATTTGAGTTACGTGTTTACTACAAGCTTCCATATCAATAGACATAGGTACCAATCATTCCTTACTTCCACGAATCTTATCCCAGAACTAGAGTTTCCAGTTAAGCTATTGACTTGACCCTCATGTCTAGAGATACCTTTTGGAGGAGACTCGATAAACACACTTACACCGACTGTGTGATCTGACCCTTGAGGTGAGAGTTTCGGTTGGAACCTCTTGGTGGCAGCATCGAGGACTTACGATGTTAATTTGGGTATGGACTGGGCAACCACTTTTCATACACAGATTGACTTTATTAGGAAAAAAGGTTTGTGGTTTATCTACAATGTTGGGATGAAGTTTTCCTTGGTTGGTGAAATGGACAACCCAGGCAGCACAGAATTGAATCATGCAAAAGAGGGTGTAGTCGATCACTCAGGAGTCGGCCAGACTTAACTTTGTGACCGACTTCTACGGAGTTGCAGCACCACTATCAACTTTGAAGAAAGAAGGGGAAACATTCTGGTTTTTTAGATAGATGCCAGTAGAGCTTTCATGAGTTGAGGCAGAGGTTGACTAGTGCGCCCATCTACAGGCTACGACGGAGAAGGTGTAGGTCATCCAGGAGCAGATAAAGACTGCACAGAGCATATAGAAGTCCTATGCTGATAGGAGACATAGACCACTAGAGTTTGAGGATGGTGACCACGTCTTCTTACAGGTCTCACATCGATGAGTTCTACGGAGAATTGTCCGAGATGAAAAGTTATCTCCGCATTTCATCGGTCTTTTCTAGGTCCTTAGCAGAGTAGGTGAGGTGGCTACCGCATAGCCCTTCCACCTAAGTTGCACCAGGTTCATGATGTCTTCCACGTATCTCAGCTAAGAAGATACGTGCACGACCCACCCCACATCATCAACCATAGGGAGCTGGACATCGATGACAGGGTGACTTTCACGGAGGTCCCGCTAGATATTGAGGATCGACAGGAGTAGTTCCTGCATAGACGGTCAATTCCTCTGGTGCACGTTTTCTGGTAGTACGGGAACCTTTAGGAGATCACATTGAAGTAGAATTATCATATGCGTGATCAGTACCCACTTTTGTTTCTCTCGGGTATGTTGTAGCTTTACGGGGACGTAAAGCCCTGAGGTGGGGGTAATGTAAAGACCCGGAAATTTCAATGAAATTTTTTTATTCAATTTATTGGAATTTTACGAGTCCTCGGTTTCTGACGGCGTGTGATTCTAAGGCCCGGAGTGTCCTGAATGATCCATCGAAGTTTTGTTAAGCTTAAATTAACACATGTAAGCAGTTTTCTTGAAAAGGTGGAATAACTCTTAAAAGTTTACTTGGATCAGAAATCAAAGGCCACCATTGCGCTTTTGATGGTGGGTTTACCCTAGGTGTGACTTAAGTTTAGTCGGCGCGAGCCTCCTGTGAGAAAACGCGAAAATGGCATAATTGTAAATAAAATAATTAAATAAAGTTATTTTATTTTTCAAATGTTTATAACTCACAAATGGTAACTCAGATTAAAAATCTGAGACCACCACGGAACTCTTGAGGGTATTCTTTCTTTAGGTATATACTAACTTGGGTCGGCGAGGGACACTAGAGAAAGTTAGTTTTTGGCCGCAAATAAAATAATTAGGTGAAAATTATTATATTGTAAAATTCATAACTTTTAAACAATAACTCAGATTGGAAATCCGATGGTACTGTTGGGTTCGTTTGGCTCTGTTTCACCTAGGCAGATCCAAACCTCAACCGCAGTAGGTCTAGGGTGGCTGTTAATAATTTTCTGAAACAAGTTTTTGGGTATGTTCAGTAAAAGTACATTTTGGATTTTATATCTTTTGAACCGGTGCTCGGATTTAAAATATGAGGACATCGATTAACTCACAGCTCTAGTATTCTCTTAAGAAGACCTTTACCGTAGTTTTTTTTGTGCAGGATGAATGTTAATTTTTGGGTTTCATTATAATTTAAATAATTTGTTGTGTTACACAAATTATTTTTTTCTGGTGGTTATTTCCTCCAAATGGAAGTTGGAGGCGAGGCCCACACCCCATATAGAGCTGAACTGAGATTTCAACTTAGGTATATGTACGGGCATATACCTAAGTAGGGTTGTTTGATACTACATGATTGTATCTTTCCTTTTGTGGTTTATCTTTCTTGGATTCCGGGAGACCTTCAGGGGTATCGAGGTCCCTACTGAGTATCTTTATACTCACCCCTTCACGGGCTATGCCCTTACCTCGTTCTGTTGGATTCAGACGTCCGACAGCGTTGACGGAGGCAGAAAGCGAGCTAGGACTGGACGGTACCCGGAGGTGGACCACACGACAAGACGGTACACGGAGCAGACTGATAGATGTGGAGTGCTGAGGTGGACATCTGTACCTACCCTTGAGGTAGGATACTCAACAGACATTCCATGAGCTTCCCTTTTTATCTGTTGTCCCTTTTTCAGTTGTACTTGCTTTCCGTTGTACCTATACTTTACTTTTGGGATTGTATTTCTGGCCCCTTTACTTTCATCACTACTTTTTGTGTACAAAATTCACTTAGTTTTTACTTACTATTTCATACTCTGTTGTGTTCCTTTACTTTAATACGGGCAATGTCTTCCCAGCTTAGGAATTTACGCCTTTGGTGCTAGTCGCCATCCCCTCTCCTATAGAAGGAGGGGTTGGGTTAGTCACAGTGTAGATGCCGAAAAGTCCGTAATTCCCGAAGGATGTTTTGAAATTACAAAGCGAAGTCATATTCAGACCTAGAGACCCAATCTAGAGGCCCAGAAGTGTTGCGTGAAATAAAGGGGAATGCGCTTGAAAAAATGGGGGCTGCACAAAAGGGCTTCGGGATTCACGAAGTGATCCCGTCCCAGGCATGCAATAATTACGCGCCCACGCCCACGCAACTAACGTTCCGCGACGTCGTCTCTAGCGCACAAAATTGCGTACATCGCCTGGATTCCGTGACTCCAAAGGCCTATAAATAGAAGAAGACCCCATCCATTTCGGGGTTGCATAATTTGAACTAGCTCTCGTGCGCGAAATAGGACTCTTGCGTGCACAAGATGGCCTTTAGGTACTGAAACTTTTCACAACACCGCTCCCCAGGATCTGCCTTTGCGTGAAATCCCACTGGATTATACATAATGTTAAACCATTCAGGGTTCCTCCCTTGAGAGTAATTCTTTCTGTTGCACACGAAACAGTCCAATTGCATGCAATCCCTTTACTGGGTACAGCCTTGCCTTTGGGTGCGGCCTTTGACTCTCGCACGCAATTCAGATCCCTTGCGTGCGATCCTCCTAGCTGCGCGCAATCCCCCAGCCCCAATTATGTGTTATCCCAGTGTTTTTCATGCAAACCATTTCTTTGCGCGCAATCCCCAGGATCCCTCACCTTGATTCTCAACTGGTGCCTCCCAGCATAAACACCTGATTTCCTCCTTTTGTATGCCCTGGGCACACACATCGGGCATACACACCATGTGTTGTTTTCCTGTACAGCCTTACAGGCTCGTACAAAGTAACCTCAAGGTCCCTTGGGTGGTATTTTTTTGTTTCATTGCTTTTCCTCATGCTTCTTCGCATATGTATGCTAACAGATATTTCTTCTTCTCATAGCCACGCTAACGTGGACCCCTCGATGGTTCGCTCTGCGACACCTCTTCACCATGGCCTTGCCGGTTCCTTCCCTACCACAAGGAGCAGAGGGTACCAGTTATGTAAGTCTTACGGGTGTCCAGTGAACCCACCTCATCTGAGCTATAGGATGTTAAACTGCGAGGCACCTCATCCTCAACACATGACGTTAATGTGTGATCCGGCCCCGTGACTCACACGTAGGGTCCCCCCGGCTCGGACATTCTTTACACCGCTCGTCTCCATGGGGATGGGATCACCCCCCACATGGGATGATATCCACCCTCTCAGAGTGGCGTTTTTCCATGGTGGAAGGGCAGCCACATTGGTGTAAGCCCACAGCCCCTCTTGAAGAAGGTAGCACACATGCACCTCTGTACTTCCCCACCACCAAGGCCAGGGGAGGGTGTGATAGGGAACGAGGCCCCTTCTATCTTCAGTCTCAAATTCCTCTCCCTCAATGATTTTTCACCCTCGAGCCTCCATCTTGGAGTAAGTCCCGGCACCCTGGGCCACTCAACGCGTAAGCCCCTCTTCGCTTCTCACAGATTCAGCCTTTCAGACGTGATCGGAAGGTACCTATAACCTCTTGTTTCTCACACCGAGCATGACTCATGTGATCTTAGAGTGAGCACCGACCCTGACCCCTGCACCATAGTGAACTACAAGGATATTGACCTGGGCTAATTCATGGTACTTAGGAATCCTCTATGATTTTCAACCCCACCACCCAGTTGTTCCAACTCCTTCACATCGGTTTACCAACACCATTATGGGCAGCCTCAGAGCGTAATCCCCATTCCATCTCGAACTACGGGGACTTTGATATGTGATAAGGCATGGTACGTATGAATCCTCCATGAGGTTCAAGCCCCATCAATACATTATGGGCCGCCTCAAAGCATAAGCCCCAAATGCCCCCGTCCCGCATGACATTAAACTGTGTACCCAAACTACAGGGACTTTGATATATGCTAAGGCATGGTACGTAGGAAGCCTCCACGAGGTTCAAGCCCAACACCGACGTCTCATCCTAACCTCTCCCTCGAGCCCACGCACCTCAGGAAGCTCATGACCTAGCCCATAGGGCTTACTCCCTCTAGGTCACATCCATGCATTCATTCTCACGGGTCGCCTTTTCAGGTGTCTCACCGTGTCATTGAACTACACAGACTTTGATTCCCTACCACAGGGATACGTAGGAAGGCTCCACGAGGTTCAAGCCCCTTCACTTCATCACCCATCCCGATTCATACCTAGGACGCCACATCCCAGTGGGATCATGCCACCTCATTCCACTCCATAGTATCCGGGAATCCTCCCACATGCTTCCCCAACATCGGAGTTCCCTTCAGGGCGTTCTTTTATCTAATCCACTCTCAGTGTTCCGATCAGTCTGATCCATCTACGCTAGATGTTAAACTTGCATCATACCATGTGTTAAACATGGGAAGCTAAGGAAAACATCAGATAAATGCCTATGGCATAGAATTCCCCACGTTCGATGTGGGATGTCTCGGGCTTCCACGCCCTCGAGAAGCCCTATAATAAGGGACAGAAGATAGACATACCAATTCCCCATCGTCAAGACACGAGAATTATTCCTCATCGTGACCACTCTACTAACCGATGGTTGATGCCCCGACCAGACCCCTTGGAGCGTCTTGACAGATGCAGCATAATTAACTGGTGTCTATCAATATATGGTACCAAGAGCTAGATTCACGAGCACATAATAAATCTACGAGGGAGACTCGGACAATTTGATGAAAACTGAAGCGAAATCAACGGAAGGAAAAACCAACATCCCATTATAATGGTTTCGATCAAGGAGCAGACGTCCCTGAATAAGGAAATGATGTCGCCAGCCTTTGGAAAGCAAGAATGTGGGGCAACAGCCGTGCATCCTACCCTGCGTGACGGATGTGCGTGCCTCCCCGACAGAAAGCGTCAGAAACAGAAAATGGTGAACCCATCGTGAATCTTTTTTCCTCATGATAGAGACTGGTAGCGTTTGGGCCTTCAAAAGATTAGCATGTCACCAGGTCTGGGCACCCAGCAGTAGAACATGAAACCTTCCAGGGCTTGGGAAATTCAAGACGTTGCGCACTCCGTTCTGCAATGTTTTCAACATGGATCCCTCTTACCGACCACAGAAGATGGAATGGCACTAGGCTACTGGTTGTCGATTTCTTTTCCTATTAGTGTTAATGGGTTCATCTCCCTGCTTTATGGAATCAGATCACTGCATCTGGATCTTGATCTCCACCTGCCCATCAGCACAGGGGAAAGGGTAGTACCGACGTGGCCACCCCATGTGGTTCTGCCTCTTCATAGCTGCTCCGACGGCCACGACTGCTGGGCCCTCACACCCCTTCTCCCCATCAGAGATTACCCAACGAAGGGTGATCAACGACCTTGTGTGTAGGTATGAGGAGGAGGGGGGTCATCCCCACCAGGGACATGGCCTGTTTGGACTTCGAGGTAGCTACGCCTCACCTCCAACGCCGACCCTGAGGGCCACAAAAGGATCTACTGCTCCCCACCCTGACATTCAACCATTTTGGGAGCTTATCCCCAGAACGCCTTGACACCTCCCTCCCCTATGCCAACAAGGTAAGGGATTCTTGGGTTAGACCAATATGAGACCTGCTTCAAGGGCTCATGAAAAGGGCCCTTTCCAGGCCACGTTGATACCATCACACAACTCCTCGAGTCGAGGAGCAGGCAATTCATGTGCCTGCACCACTAGCTCCAACCCACCTAACCTGACGCCAGCGTCGGGCTTGATCGAAAGAGGATGATCGCCCCGGGGCATAAATATCAGCAACCACTGTGGCCCAAGACCCTACTGACTCCTATCATCAAACCCCCACACACATGTTGAGCAGGGGTATTCATATGCCCAATCCGGATTGATGCCTCACCACCCCACGGGCAGGTTGGTTCAACTCTCCAGGTCACCTACATAGGCAATGGCCGCTGTGGACCAATTCACGGTAGTGCCATCCAACCTGAAGGCCAACTCCATGCCATAGTTCTAGATTTTATGGTCCCTCCCTACTTCTAATCTCGGCCCGGTGGCCTGCCTGGCACCACCCTCACTATAAGTAAGGGGCTTCCCCGTGACAGAAACACTCCGGGTGGGGCTCTCTCCAGCGATCACTACACGGGGTACGAGGTCACTTCCCCTACCGCAGACCGTGAGTATAGAGCCATTGTATATCCAGTCACTCACCCACATGGAGGTCCTCCCCATGTACCTTTAGACATCTAACCCTGTGCTCCCCACACCCCGGCCTTCAGTCCTCTCCGCCCCAGCACCAGTGCGGCCAGAGGACTTCATGACGGAAATCAGCCATGCCCCTGGGAGCCACCTCAGGGAAGGAAGGTGGGACATAGTCTCCGTAAGATAAATATCAGGGAAGACCTGACGAAAATCAGACTAGTCCATTTCTTAGACTTCGAGGTGGAGTATGACTTGGCGATGGAGCCCTCTCCTCAGTCCTTTGAGTCAAGGTCTTGGATAGGGATGCGGCGTGTCTGCCTTGTACTCCACAAATATGTGACCCATCTGATCCCTGCCTCCCTAAGAAGTTATATCCAGGAGGACGTGGACTGGGCGTACCGCCAGGGATCTAATTTGCAGTCACCATTGACCTCTCAGGAAGCACCTTCCACCTTGGCCAGAGATGGAGGAGAGCTTTTTTGGGGGTCGATGGTGGAAGATCCATGACCTACACACACTCAGAATGCACCGACACTATGGAAGGAGGCCCGTTCTCTGGTCCATACTATCTTGACGTGGAATCCAGGACACTGAAACCCTTGGAGGATGACCTGGGATTCAGCGGCCAATCGACCTGCACGCAGTATTCTCCACCAGCCAGCCCACCGGCCCAGTGGCCTGCCTCGGTGTCGCTACGGGTTCCCTAACAACTCCCAGTTGATGGGAGGGGCCATCAAGGGATGGATCCTAAACCTGAGTCATGGAGATTCTGGACCATCCTCGCGGCTATCCACTTCCATGAGAAGTATTGGCCGATCATAGGGCTAGATTTTGATACACTAGAATTGCTCACCCCGGAAGAGTTTGAATGTTTCTAATAGACCCTCTTGGAGACTCACTCCTGTCTTGGACACCAGAAAGTGCCTTATCCCAGGAGCCAAGCACACATCAAGAATATCGGCGAGAAATGTCATCAGGTCGACCTGGCCACACTCCCCATGGTTCGGCACCTCGAGTCACTTGGCCACCACACGTCCCTCTAACAACAATGCATTCAGAGCTCTCAAGTACTCCAAAAAGTTATTGAGGAAGTCACCCCCCACGTGCACTTACGTGGATGGGGGCAGTATGCTTCTCTTCTCTTCAGTACGATTCACCGGCAGCCCGACTCACCGAGCATCTTTGAGGACATGCCCCCGAGGACAGCAGCGGTCAACATGGCCGATCTGTCAGGAGAGGGGAATGGTCTAGAGCTTCTTGATGTGGACTCACCCCTTTAGGACAAGCTGCTACTGGACCCATCAGGAAGGATTACTTGTCATCATAGTAACCTCCTATGTCTCCTCGCACCCACTGAGGCATTAACACAGAGACGGAATATCAGTAAAGGTAAAGAGCACGTTGGGGATATCAAGCTCTCTGACCCATCTGCCTCAGTGCAGAAGGTAGAGGAAGATCTTGAGAAGGCCATGCTATGCCAACATCTTGCTGAGCAGAAGAGGTTGGTCGATGAACTTCTGGCTGAATTCATTGAAGATCAGCAACCCGACTACGGTGATCCCAAGATGGGGCAGCAATGTCACGAACAACTACCCCTCGATGAGATCCTCCCAGGCAACTTCGATCATGTCATGTTGGCTGATAGAGGAGAGGCTGGTGCTCATAGAAAGAGGGCAAGATAGGTTTCTCCAAACCCTCCTGAGCATCATGACAACTAGAGAGACCCCGCTCGGGTTCCTACTGCCCCCCCCCCAAAGGGTCGCTCCACCAGCTACCCCACGTGATGCTGAGCTTGTCTAACAAATAGAAGAGCCCGAAAATGCGCTTGTGGTTAGGGATCCCCATCAGGACAAGAACCCGCATCTAGGAGATCCGATGGAAGCACACATCGCCCGCTTATAGGTTTGGAAACTCGACAGGTGGTAATCCCACTAGACGGAAAGCCGTCCCCAGCATGGGTGGATGATATTCCATCACCTATTTTATTTTGGAACCCCACTTTTTCCCCCTTTAACTGGATGGGACACCCACCACAGCACCTGGCCCACTTCAACTAAAGGTGCGGGCCTATGTTAGTGACCCCAATGCAAAAGGAGGCCGCCAAGCTCCATTGCTTTGTTCAGACACTACAGGGGCCGTCATTTGTCTCATACAACCAGCTCCCTCTCGGATCTGTGACTAGCTGGGAGGTCCTTCGCAGGAAATTCCTCCACCAGTTCAGTTCCAAAACCCGAAAGAGGAACATCGTAGACCTTTTTAGGTGCATGCAAAGGCCCGATGATGGAGTCGCTGATTTCATCGCCCTGTGGAAGTGGCTCACATACTCCCTTGACATGCCACTAACACAATAGAAATTGCTGAAAATGTGCATAGGGAACGTCAAGGTGGAGATGGTTCCTTCTCTGATCACTCAGAATTACCCCGTCGGGTTTTGAGACTTCTCATAAAAGGATCAGCGCCTCGAAAAATCCCTACAATAGGCAAGTCAGGCACGCCCGCTGCCTCCAGTAATCCCAGCAAGGATAGCTTCTAGAGCTGAGCCCACTGTTGTGGCCCTGATAAAGGACCCAGGAAGCTATATTTTCTACCAGTGAGGCTATCTCTGCAGCCCCATAGGGGTCCGCCCCCACAGGAGTAGCTTCCATCCCAACAGCGACTGCCTCAAAATCGGCAAGCACCTCTGCGTAACGCACCACCACCGCCTAGGCGAGATAATCAGGTTCTTCCTCCTTGGTATGCTCTTCCAGTCCCCCGTTAGGTTCAGCCTCCTAGAGCCCCACTTCTAGAGAGACGGAATCAGACCTACTCGTTTAACAAGGCCCAGGTCCCTGGATACTTCCATAGTGCCTTCGATCAGAGAATTGTGCGGCTGCTTGAGTGACGAAAGCCAGAAGAGGCACATCTCAATGATCACCCCAACTACTGCCCTTATCACCGGATCCTGGGGCACACCATTAAGCATTGCTACGTGTTTAAGGACCATCTCCAAGACAAGATTGACAAAAATATAGTCAGGTTGGGCCCATCCCTGGCACAAGTGGCATGGGTCTTTGTGAGATCAGATGACAGTAGCGATGACGAAGGTGAATGGCAGCAGGTTTCCGATCGTGGGTCCCAGAAGTATAACGACTGGATGGCCCACAAGATGATCACCCGCACCCATGGAATCATCTGTGCATGCCTAAATCAGCCAGAGCCCTCAGAAGCTGCAGTTACTACTTTAGCATCATCGTCTCAGCCGACCTCTTCTCAGAAGAGCATGCAGCGGTGGCGCAAGAAGAATGAACGCGCCCTACCAATGTCGTCGTCGTCCCGCACTGTAACACCCCGAGATTTTATGAGATATATTATTTTTAATTTATTTTATGTCTTATATTATAAACTACACCAATATTAGATTATACGATATGCAACACCGTATTATCTTGCAGTATACGCAACACTATTCTTGGCTCATGTTACACACAATTTCATGTTCGTTTTGTGGAAATTATTCTACGCAACAATAAGTATATATTTTGTTTAATTTATAAATGAAATAAGATTTGATTATGTCATACGCAACACCAATCATATCTTTCACTACACACAGCCTTGACTTGTCTTGAATTACACACAATAAATACTTTCTGTGATAGTGCATGGAGTACGCAATACCGAGTTTCACTAAACAAGATATTATTTTAATATTACAATGAACTAGTCGTTATGAATAGTAATACCCACTTTTTGAAATTTTATAAATTTTATCATTCAAAATGGACTTCATTTTTTGATTTGGAATATCATAATTATACTACGGTGAATTTTTGGTATTTTTATGAAAACTTTCAGTTTTTGATGAATAGTGAAAACACTCGATTACTATTTAAAAACCAACTTTTTATAGAAATAATTACTTATTTTATTTAGAATTATTTTAGGTCAAAATTGATACATAATACTTATATAAGTTCAATTTAATTCATTTTTGTCATTTTAAAATGATTTTAGATATATAAAAATTTTATTGAACTTTTCACCGTCTTTTACCCACCTCCTATGAGAATTTGGAAATTTATATAAAACTAAGTCTTACCGCTTCTGTGAGTGGAAATTTGAAAATATGAAAGACACGGTTAATATCAAGGAGTAAAATGTGGTTCAATAAGATAAAAATAATTTTTGGTGAATAGTAACTTTTTACTTTTATTTACCACAATTAAAAGTAAATATGGTAATTAATGGTTAAAATGATATTACTATTACCCTAACACATGTCATAATTCTTGGATAAGTGTAATTCGACCAAAAACAACCTTAGGAATAAAAAATTACCCATTAGGTCCACATAGATTAGATTAGGACACTTATTATTATTTTATTTAAAAAAGAGTTAAAATAGTTAAAATCAGAGTTTAATAAATAAAACATTTTTAATATAGGGTTATACATAAGATAAATTCAACTATAAATATTAATTAGAAATATAAAACTATTTCCTACCTAATGGTATTTTATTTATAATTTTTATAAATTATATAATTTAATTTATTTAAGACACAATGGTGATGCAGTAATTACCTAAATAATGAAATATTAAAATAATTAATATTATAAATACCCAAATAAATGTAATTTGAGACTTTTCACGAATTAATCTAATTTATAGGTTAATATGACAAGTTATTGTTGATTTAATTAACTTCTTTAGAACTAATCATACTGTTATGAGTTTAAAAAAAATCAATTACCAAATAGTGTCAAACATTGACATAAAATAGTTTTTTAAACAAAATTTATATTATTAATTGTTATTATATTCCTAAAAAAATAAGGTTTGTCCAAATAATGTATATAAGGTTATATATATTAATAATAAACCACTTGGGGTTTTTTTGGATTGTTATAGTAATTTTATTAACCATATAGTGTAATAAAACAAGAAGACACGGTAAAAGTTAAATTATTTAAGTTAGAGTAAAATTTAAAATATAAGGTTAAAATAGTAACCTAAACTTTTCTAAAACCTTTTGGTGGAGATTATTTCCACCCATCCCCACTTTATCTTAGAAATAAATCAATTTTGAGCTATTATAAACCGAATATGACTTTATTATAAAATAATATTTAAAGTTTTTCCTAAGCTGCCCCTCTCCTCCCTTATAAAAGGGAACCTCCTACCTCTTCTCTTTACTCAATTTGAGCTTTCAGGCTGGGAAAAACCCTTCCCATTTCCCTTCTCAACTTCCCTAGAAACATTATAGAGGTTATGTTCCCCTCAAAAGACCAAATATAGTGCCTTAAGAGGAAGCTTAAAAGAGGTGTGTCGAAGAACAGGTAATCTCTTCTACCGATTCTGCGATGTTTTTTTCTTCTTAAACTTCTTCTTCTTTAGCTGTTTAATTATAAAGTAATAAAATCAGTATCACTAAAATAATTATATGTTATTATAAATACTAAACAAAACCATTTAACCTTCTATCCATCCTACGGAAAACAAAATCACCGCGCGTGCGTACGTACGAAATACTTTCTCCATGCTGTGGCGTAATCTATTTTTCCACCACCACCATACATGGATGGGTATAATGGTGTAAAGAATAACTATATATAGTTATTATAACATCATAATGATTATGATATATTATATCATCCAATAAAATTCAATTTAATAATTATGGGAACGATATCATCGCTTGTGCGTACGTACGGATTGCCGTCTCCACGACGCGATGCGATTCATTATCCATGTTAACCATTCAAGAATATTTATAAAATATATACAATGAATAATAATGAAATATATTTCATGATAAATCTACTGGATTTATGTATATATATATATATATATTTCATCTACTTACTTCAATTCAAGTCAATAAGGAAAGGAAAACAGCGTTCATGTGTACGTACGGCCTACCGTCTCCATGAACGGTGTATTTCATTTCATTTATCTATCTAATATATATAAATACTGAATATATATGATATATAAATCATGATTTACATTCTGGAAGTAATTATAACATGATATAAGTAATAATAATATCAATAACAACAAGTCTAAACACGTATGATAAATAAAACGATTTTACCCAAAACACTACTTTAACAAGGAATTTACAAAAGAACGTGTAATATAATGTCATAAGTGAACCATATATTATATAATAACAATTAATATGATTCTTTAATAAGTCAATGACATTATTTAAATCATTATATAGGAGGTTCTTATACGTACGAAGCATATCGGACCTAAGGGAAGGGATAACTTTTCCAATCTCGTTTTTATCGGAGATTGTTTATTTGTAAGTATTTACTATGGTTATTGTTATCATCCATGATCATGTTTTGTAAAAATGTTTTCATGTATGTTTAATTTCATTTTTACCCATTTTTTAAATTTACCACATTTATGAAAGGAATCTTACTTTTGATTACCACCCAAGGAACTTTTTGACTTTTACGACAAAAGTACGAGAAGAATGTTTTTTTACCTATACGACATGAACATATTTTTATGGTTTCATAATGCCTTATTTTCATGAAGGTTAATCTACAAGATTTAATTACAATTTTCAAAAAAAATACTTTTCTTTTAAAATTTCCTAGAATTTTGTGAAAATAAAATGATTTTGAAGAACAAATGATATTTTCCTCAAGAATTCATTTCAAGTGTTTTATCAAAACCATTTTCCATATAAGATGGAATTATTTCATATGTGTATTTTTCAAGTATAATGTCTCTATAATTTAAATGGTTTCAATTTTCCTATGATTAAATGATATCCATTAGTTTTATATGGATTATGTTATGATTTAATGATGTTTATTAAACCCATTTTATTCTTTGGGTTATGATGAATGATTTATGTTTATGTTGTGGCACACCTAAGAATGATTTCATTATGAGATTGGTGGGAAATATAATTCCCTCCAATTCATTGGGTAATGATTTATATCTCATGATATAAATATGGCTGAAATGGTAAGTTAATCCGGATTAGTGATACAGGACTTGAACGAGGAGTGAACTCGATTCAAAAAGAGACTTTGTCCACTAAGATGGTCATGGCAGCAATTCCTTGGCTACTATGGAAAAAATATCATGTTTTTAATGGTTTTCCACAATTACATGTTTTATTCCCATTTTAATATATCATGATTAATGTTTCATTATTATCTATACCTTACGTACTTCCATGTTTTATGTCATTGCTCATTATTTTGATGTTTAAACATTGTGTTCATGTTTTTTTAGTTAAAATGTATATGATTTGTTTTATTTTCTCCATGCTTACCCTTACTGCGCATTTGGGCTCACCCTTTATATGTTTTCTTTTCACTACGATTTAATGAAAGGTTTTAGGTATGAAAAACATGGGGAGGATCTTTATGGGAGATGTTGAAGATCTTTCACCATGATTACAAGATTATATTCCGGGTTTCCAAAGACACTAAACTATTACGGTCCTTGTGTGCCTGTTTTTGTTATGTATTAAGTATTCTGATAAAGTAATGTAATGTCTATGTACGTCAAACATGGGTCTCTAAAGTTGGTATGAGTGGAAAGGTTTAGATAACCTTTGGAAACTAGGATAGGAAAACTTTAGTGAAATCCCTATAAATATTTCTAAGTTATTTCTAGGGATGTTCGTAAGATTAAGTATAAGTATAGGTTATAGTCCTAGAATTACGGTAACAATCTTAGAATTAACCCTAATATGGTACATATTGAAGGTACTCCCCCTTTATGACGTTTTTTCCCTAGCATGAGTTTTTCCTCTCACACTATTCTTTTTGGGTTTTAGATGATGGCTGCAACCCGAAGGAACCGTGTTGATCAATGTAATGGACAATGAAAAGATTTTCCTCCTGAACAAACCAATTTTATGGGAGATGGAGTGAAAAATGTCTTTGCTATACCTACACAAGCTATGAATTGTTATGGACTTCTAAATGAGAAGAGAAGGGAACAATATTCTATTGAGTCCTTCATGATGCAACGTCCACCTTCATTCAGTGGGTCTTCGGATCCACTTGTTACTGAACAATGGATCAATACCATTGAAATGATATTTTCCATACTTCACTGTTCGGAACATGAAAAATTCATTCTGGCTATTTACCTTTTAGAAGGTGAAGCAGATCAATGGTGGACTCTAATTTATAATATAAGGCCCCAAAATGAAATTGAATCCATGGAATGGGATGAGTTCAAGAACTTATTTTTCAATAAGTACTTCCCTCGTATTCTTAGAAAAAAGATGGAAAAGGATTTCCTTGAGCTTAAGAAAAAGGATGATGAATCTGTTGGTATATATGAATCAAATTTTACAATACTTGCATGGTATGCATCTGGATTTAACATCCAACTTGAAAGTAATGTTGATCGATTCTTCAGTGGCCTAAAATCAAGTTATCTAAGGGTATTAGGTATAAGAGACTTCAGTATTTATGAAGAAATGGTGTGTTGTGCTATCAAGTTAGAAATGGAAGTTGGTGTTACAGATCCATCTCATGGTTTTGACAAGAAATGAAAGATGGTGTTCAAAGAGAAATCTCAAAATAATGGTGAAAAGAAGATGAATGTTTCTTTATGCTAAATATTTGGAAATAAGCAAGGTGGAGATTGTCTTAAAGTGACTAGAAAATGTTTTAAGTGTGGAAAAGAAGTTCATTGAGAAGTTGAGTGTCGAAGTAATTGAAAAAGGGTTTCTAATGATGTGAATAATGAAAAGGTTGTAGAGAACTCACCACCAACACTTCAATGCTTCAAGTGCAAGGAAATGGGGTATTATGCTAATCATTGCCCTAATCCAAGGGTTAATGATAATCAACTTGAACAACCAGTTAATGAAAATGATAAAGTGAAGTCACATGGGATCACTATTTGTGATGTTGAGTATGACAATGATGTTGTGTAATGATTAAGTGTTTATGTAATGGGATTTCAAAATAGTATCATGGAATCTCATTTATGGCATCATGGAATTTTGGAATATCTATGTATTGTTTTTCAATAATTATATGGTACTGGTAACCATGAAAAGTGATTGAAATATTCTTTGAAAGAAGATGATATGCGCATAAAGAAGGGATAAAGAAAAAATGAAATGAGCTCATGACTGATATATGGAAAAAGTTATATCATGGTTTGAGTATATAGAAATTTTGGGATTTTAGTGTGTGGAAAGTGTTAAATTTTGACAGCATTCATGTTTTCACTAAGATTCAATGGGTATTCATTTTCCGAAGAATACATGATTAAGGTATTCACATGTTTGTAATTTGACCAAAAAGATATATCGTATGATATATGGGGGATAAATGATGGTATTCACATGCTCGGCAGATGACATTTATAGTAATTGTTTTATTTATACTATGAACTTGGATAGATGTATTTTGGATTAGCCTAAAGATTAGAATGGATTATATTGGACATATGTTAATATTTTTTAAGTCTATAACTTTTTTCTATATTATTTATGGAATGTTATAGTAAAAGGGGAAACCTGCAGGATGGGCGACAACTCGCATGTCGGACAAGGCTGTGGGAATCAAACCCACAAACGAAGTGTGACATGCCTTTATCGCCTACCACTGGCTTACAGGAAGTCCCTGGTTAGTAGAAACTAGTTTTATTATATTAATTGCTATGATATATGAAGTATAAGTCAATTTTAGAACCATATACGATTAATTTCACTATAGATGTACTTATGTATATTTAATAACTTTTGATATCCTTTTGTTTGAGATAGATTGAATGACCAATCACTCTATCGCATGATCTGACAAATTCAACTTCATTTCATTATGAGATGAAGTGGAAATTGTTCAAGGAACAAACAATAGTGAGATTGTACCGAAATCAATTAAGCATTTCTTTAAATTCAACAATTATTCAACTTTAGGGAAATGATCTTGAAAACAAAAAATGTTGTCCTAGTGTCCTTATATCCGATGAATCAGATGGTACCTTAGATCATCACAAGTTTATGTCTTTGCAATTGTTGTATTTTTCATAGCCTTGTTCTCTACCACTCTCCATCAGAACTTGAATGTACATTTCTCTTCCATATCCTTATTTTCACCTATATACTCTTATGTGGGAACCCAAGTGATGAGTTACTTTGGGTATCCATTTTGTTTCTAACTTCCCTTTTTAAAATGAAGTTTTAGTATTCCTTTTTACGATGAGGATTTCTATGAAAGAAACTTTCAAGTAGTAAACGATTTATAACCGTGACGAATTTCGAGGGCGAAATTCATTTTAAGGGGTGTAGAATGTAACACCCCGAGATTTTATGAGATATAATATTTTTAATTTCTTTGATTTCTTCTATTATAAACTACACCAATATTAGCTTGTACTATAAGCAACACCGTATTAGCTTGCAGTATATGTAACACTATTCTTGGCTTGTGTTACACACAATTTCAAGTTCGTTTTGTGTAAATTATTCTATGCAACATTAAGTAAAGATTTTGTTTAATGTATAAATGAAATAAGTTTTGATTATGTTATACGCAACACCAAACAGAGCATTCACTACACGCAGCCCTAGCTTGTCTTTCATTACACACAATCAAGACCTTCTCGGATAGCATGTGGAGTACACAATACCGAGTTTCACTAAACGAGATATTATTATAATATTATTATGAACTAGCCGTTATGAATAGTAATACCCACTTTTTAAAATTTTATAAATTTTATCTTTCAAAATGGGCTTCATTTTTGGATTCGGATTATCAAAATTATCCTTGGGTATATTTTCGGTATTTTTCTGAAAAATTTCAATTTTTGATTAATAGTGAAAACCCTGGGTTACTATTTAAAAACTGACTTTTTATTTAAATGAGTATTTATATTATTTAAATTTATTTTATGTCAAAATTGATAAATAATACCTATACAAGTTCAATGTAATTCCTATGAGTCATTTCATAATAATTCTAGATATATAAAAATTTTATTGAACTTTTCCCCGTCTTTTACCCACCTCCTAGGAGAATTTGAAAATTTACATAAAATTTAATTTTACCACTTTTGTGAGTGGAATTTCAAAAATCCAAGAGACACGGTTAATATAAAGGGGTAAAATGTTGTTCAATAACATAAAAATAATTTTCTGTGAATAGTAACTTTTTACTTTTATTTACCACGATTAAAAGTAAATAGGGTAATTAACGGTAAAAATGATATTATTATTATTAACCTAACACATGTCCTAATTCTTTTGGATAAGTTTAATTCGACCAAAAAAAACCTTAGTAACAAAATATTACGCTTTAGGTCCACTTGGATTAGATTAGGACACTTATTATTATTTTATTTAAAAAATAGTTAAAATAGTTAAAATCAGAGTTTAATAACTAAAAAATTTTTAATATGGGTTTATACATAAGATAAATTCTATTATAAATATTAATTAGAAATATAAAAATATTTCCTAACTAATAGTATTCTATTTATAATTTTTAGAAATTAAATAATTTAATTTATTTATGAAGCAATGGTGACGCAGTAATTACCTAAATAATGAAATATTAAAATAATTGATATTATAAATACCCAAATAAATGTAATTTGAGAATTTTTATGAATTAAAATAATTTTATAAGTTAATATGACATGTTAGTATTGATTTAATTATCTTTGTTACAACTAATAATTTTTTTATGATTTTCACAAAAATCAATTACCAAATAGTGTCAAAATTGACATAAAATAGTTTTTAAAACAAATATTATATTATTAACTATTATTTTATTCCTAAAAATCTATGTTTCGTCCAAATAACATAGATAAGGTTATATATATTAATAATTAACAACATGGGGTTATTTTGGATTGTTATTGTATGTTTATTAACCATATAGTGTAAGAAAACATGAAGACACGGTAAAAGTTAAATTATTTAACTTAGAGTTAAATTTAAAAGATAAGGTTAAAATAGTAACCTAAAATTTTCTAAAACCTATTGATTGAAAGGGTTGAGACCCATCCGCACTTTATCTTAGAAATAAATCAAGTTAGTGCTATAATAAATGAATTATGACTTTATTATAAAATTATATTTGAAGTTTTTTTTAAGGTTCCCCTCTCCTCCCTTATAAAAGGGAACCTTCTCCCTATTATCTATACACAATTTTGGGCTTTTAGTATTGGCCACCCCCTACCAATTTCCCTTATCAACTTCCCTAGAAAATTATAGAGGTTCTGGTCTCATCAAAAGACCAAATATAGTGCCTTAAGAGGATGCTTAAAAGAGGTGCATCGAAGAAGAGGTAATCTCTTCTACGGATTCTGTTAAGTTTATTTCTACTTCAACTTCTTATTATTATTTTTTCATTATAAAGTAATAAAATAAGTATCACTAATATACTTATATGTTATTATAAATATTAAAAAATACAATTTCACTTTCTATCCATCCTACGGAAAACAAAATCATCGCACGTGCATACGTACGGAATACCGTCTCCACGTCGTGGTGTAATCTGTTTTTCCACCACCACCTTACATGGATGGGTATAATGGTGTAAAGAATAACTATATATAGTAATTATAATAACATACTGATTCTGAGATATTATATCATCCAATCCAATTGAATTCAATAATTATGAAAACGATATCATCGCTCGTGCGTACATACGGATTGCCGTCTCCACGACGCGATGAGATTCATTATCCATGTTGACCATTAAAGAATAATTATAAACTATATATAATGAATAATAATGAAATATATTACATGATAAAGCTTATATGTCATCTACTTACTCCAATTCAAGTCAATAAGGAAAGGAAAACAGTATTCATGTGTACGTATGGTGTACCGTCTCCATGAACGGTGTATTTCATTCATTTATCTATCTATTATATATATATACTGAATATATATGATATATAAATCATGATTTATGAAGCACTCCTGTCGTGGGGCGTGGAAAAACAATATTTTATTTACCTAAGTATAGTATAGCAGTTGATCCTAGGTAGTCTCCTGAAGAGGAGTGCACACAAAACAAGGTTGTCACTTTTTGATGGTTTTCTTAAAAAGATTGGTTTTAATTAATATGAATGACTATGAAAGAAACAAACAATAGAAATTGATTGATTTTAACAAATTATAAATATGGTGATCGGATTAGGTTTGGCTAGACTTAGTGTTGTGCCATCATGGTTTCCAAATTTTATATCTTCTTCTTCCTTAAACTGGTAAGAGAGATGTGATGACAATTTCCCTTTCTAAAACCTTAGATTGGTCTATCCTCCTTCCAATGTGTTTAGGGTTGTAGAAGGTCTCTTGATTAATTAGAGAAATCCCAGACCTGGAATTGTTGTTCCCTAATAAACCAAGATTTCGGCATACAATCCTACACACGTGCTTGACAACCGTCGAGCAATCACCACCCAACCCTAATCATGTTCCACCGTATACAGATTAGAATTGGGTGGAGGGAGATGTGATCATAGACCAAAGCAATTTATAATTTCAGAATAAAAACCTTAACACAACCGCATTCAGATTTTAATACTGAATTATGAATTGGAACCAGACGAAGAAATAAGAACAAATTTTATTCATTTCAAGCACAAAAACTCAAGCACAACACATTGGTCCAGCCTCCCCTCTTTCCGATCACTCAAATGAAATTACCCCTCCATGGATGGGGTAATCGAGATAATGCGGGAGAGGAGAGACATTTTAAAATAAAATAAATAAAAGAAAAAAAGCTGAGAAGTTCTTCTCCTGGGTGCCCGGGAAGGAATGGGGTGGAGAATGTGATGTCTTGAGGGGGAGGAGCTCTCCTCGTTTTATAGGCAGAATTGGACCCCAGAACGTTTGAGCGTTTTTGACCCCATTAATGACCTTTTCACGTGTTCCACCCTTCATGAATGTTGTGCACAAGTATCGTGGCCGTCTCTCCCCAAAATTTCAGCTCATTGGAAAACCGGATGTAGGAGTTATGAATTTTGCGTTCTCGATTTCTGTTTCTGGATGAAGTTTCCAGGATGGTTCCTCCAAATGTATGTCGTTTAATGGACTCCTTAATGACTTCCAAACTTCACCAAATTTCTTTTAGAGTCGCCACTATATGTTCTCGTCATATCCCAGGTGGAAACACATCATTTAGATAATTGTAGGCCGAGTTTGATGTCCTTTATGTTGGGTGGGTCCACGCTGTCCGCCCGGAAAATTCCCAACTTCAATGAATTGTTAGACCCTTTAGATGGCCGAATCAGCTCCGGGTCCAGAAGACAAAAATGATGGAAATAAAATAAGTATTATAAAAAAATTTAAATCAGAAAATTTGGAATTTTAGTTTTCCAGAAATGTCCGAAATACCCCTGACGTAAAAATCTGTCAAAAATCCAGAAATAGTCGTTTTTCACATTTGGGTTCAAAATAACACTAAAACCTAAAAACATGACAATTACCCATCCAATAAAACTTTTTTGGGATTATAAAAAATGATATTAAATATAAATTAATTGAAAATATTTGCTCTATCAATTCCCCCACACTTAAACTATGCTTGTCCTCAAGCATAAAATCTCAACATGGAATTCAAAGGGCACCAATGTCACCAATATTTAAATTTCAAATGGAATAAAATAAAATGATTATCAATGTCCAATCAAATTTTCCAGTTCCACAAAAATAACAATTTAATTTCCCATTTTTCAAAGAAACAATCAATTCATTCATTTTACTTTTCCCATTTGAAAAATAATGAAGCTTCTCCTTTCATTCATTCAAGCTTCTCAATTTATTATTATTAAACATGCCAAATCATGACCTACCTCACTTTGAATATTTTCTCTCATCACTCATGATACAATTAATAGTGGAGTTATGCTCATATCATGAGAACATGCTCCTTACCCATAGGCTTGTAAAGTAACTACTTTCTCTACTTTGTAAAGACAAAACACACATAAAATCATGAGGACTTGCAATAAAGGTTCAAATGACTCTGTGGCTTAGGGTTGGTGGGTAAATGATTAAAATAATCTAAGTCCAGAAGTTTGAGGTTTGACTCTTAAGTACAATGCATGATTAATCAAGTGAAAACACAAGATGAACCTCACCCAAATCCCCTTGAAATGTGAATCAAAACACCACTCCCCTTTAAATGACATGGGTCATGAGTCAATAAATTATTACAAAGAATGATATCATCCATGTTCTCCCTGTTTTTTTGTAAAGCTCCAGAAAGGCACAGCTTTATTTTCTCTTTTTTTTTGTAAAGCTCCAGAAAGGAACAGCTTTATTTTTCTTGTTCTTTTTTTTCTGGAGAACCGGATGAAATGAAAGAATCATAATGAAATGATGACTCATGCCCAATTTTCTAATAATACATTGCCCAAAATGATGATGCACACATTACACCACCCAAAAATGATACATATTTCAAGGAAAGCACACGAAAGGCCCTTCCCCCACACTCAAACTTGAAATAACCATGCAAAAATACTAAAAGTACGGGTAGGTAAGGAAAAATTGGATTGTAATGTGGCTTAAACCTATAAGTAAATTCATGGCATCTAAGGGCTTACGAAGGATAAATGTAAAGGTGGGTCTTAGGATAAAATGTGGCTAGCCAAAGAGATGCCTCAATCATTTTAAATGTGGTTTTGTACAGTCATAGCTTTGACAAGTTTCAATACAAGTTCTAGCAGGTGGCACATCCCAAGATCACTCAAGAAATATGCTCAAGATAAAATAGGAAACATTTGGTCTAGAAATCCTCTCAGGAATGAGAATATGATATTGGACAATCACTTATGGCATGATTAATAATAACAAATTAATTCACATGAATTTCAGAAATTCAAAGAATGAAAAATGGAATGGAAATGTCATTTACATGAATCAATTAATTCCCTTAAATTATGAGTCCTTATTTCAATATCCTTGCTTCACTTTAATCATCCAATTATCCATTTTAATCATTCAATCTCATTAACATCGAAATATAAAACATGGAATCACAAGATTCCTAAGAAACTCATGTCTCCTATATAAGTTGAGTAAAACATTAATTCAAGTGTGGGTATGCAATTCTTATCATTAAAGCTTAAAACAAGTTTTGGAAAAAAAAATTTAAGGAGTTTAAAATTTAAAATTTAAAAATGAACTCCCTTTTGAAATAAAGATTCAGTCCCCTTTGACAAATTTTTGGGTCTTCCTTCTGCCATCATGATCCTACAAAAGAAAATTTCAAAATTAAGAACAAGTATCATTTCATTAAAGCTCCAAATTATAAGGAGGAAATGGATGAATGCTAAACTACTTCTAAAAAATGAAATTGAAATCTAAATTCCTAGAAAGCAAGGGATAATTCTTGGTACGATCCCCCAAGTGGGCCCTGAATTTTTACTGCCTCCAGTGGGCAGTACTAGCTATTATCCAAAGTCTGATGGTGGATGTAGCTTCTTTGATTTGAACCACCACATGTGGCCTTTCCCAGCTTGTGCTTCATTGTCCTTGTTGAGGAGGATTCCATGTATAGAGTACACCAGATCCACCCCCTTCACAATGTGGTATAGCTTGCATGGCGGGGGTAGGATGAAGTATGGAACCACCTCCTCTTCAGTTGCTACTTGTGCAACGTCTTCTTCAAAATATAGTGGTTTCTCTAGATGTGCTGCGTGAAAAGAATAATCAAAGAGAGATTCAACATTTAAATTTGAAATATTAATTTCAAAATCTTCCCTTTTAAGGTAGGCAACTTTTAGATTTGGTTCCTCATGTTTATCCACTTGTATCTCTTCATGGACTTCCTCAAGTAGATGATCAATATCTTCAGGGAGCTCCAGGTGTTCCTCAACAGGTGCATATTCTTTTTCATCTTCTTTTAAGGCAATGTAAGGATTGAACGAATCTGAAATTTCAAAGTCATAAGGAGTGATACTCAAATCAAATTGAATGAAATTAGAAAAATTAGAGTTCATGGAAGGATCATCTCCCTGAGTTGGTTTTAGTTCAATCGCTTCTTTAGTTGAAAGTGCCTCTTGGAGTTGATTATCACTGGATGGAGGTAGGTAGTTGGTCTCCTCCATTTTGACTTCAAATTCCACCAATTGGGTGGTGTCTTCCTTCCGTGGTGAAGGCTCTTCTTGTTTTCAAATCTTGGGAAGATCAATAAGTTCCTCACATTAATTCCAAAATTCATCAAGTTCTTGTTGATCTCCCACATGTAGCTCAGTAGGTAAGTCATCTTCTTTTTCATCAATCTCGGGTAGAATTTGTTGAGTGATGATGAATGAGTCTTCAGGTACCTCAACATTTACCTCTTCTAGTTCTTCAATGATGACTGGTGAAATTTCTTCCACCATTATCTCAGGTTCTTGCTCTGGATTAGGGTCAGGTTGCTCCATCATTGCACGAACATAGTCCAATGCCCATTCCATTTTGCTACCCAAATCATCCAAATTATTACTAATCCATTCAACCCGATCATTGAGATCACGATAATCAATTTCTGGTTCTTGATATTGCACCTGCGAGTAATCTTCCCATGCATAAAAATTTGAATTTGAATACATCATGGAAATTTTTTTTTTAAAAAAATATATTTTTAAAAGTCAAATATTTACAAAAAGGTTGTGGCACTTCCTCCACAGCAACGGCGCCAAGTTTGATGCATGCCTTTCGTGGGGCGTGGCAAAACAATATTTTATTTACCTAGGTATAGTATAGCAGTTGATCCTAGGTAGTCTCCCGAAGAGGAGTGCACACAAAACAAGGTTGTCACTTTTTGTTGGTTTTCTTAAAATGATTGGTTTTAATTAATATGAATGACTATGAGAGAAACAAACAATAGAAATTGATTTATTTTAACAAATTATAAATATGGTGATCGGATTAGGTTCGTCTAGACTTAGTGTTGTGCCATCATGGTTTCCAAATTTTATATCTTCTTCTTCCTTAAACTGGTAAGAGAGATGTGATGAGAATTTCCATTTCTAAAACCTTAGATTGGTCTATCCTCCTTCCAATGTGTTTAGGGTTGTAGAAGGTCTCTTGATTAATTAGAGCAATCCCAGACCTGGATTTGTTGTTCCCTAATAAACCAAGATTTTGACATACAATCCTACACACGTGCTTGACAACCGTCGAGCAATCACCACCCAACCCTAATCATGTTCCACCGTATACAGATAAGAATTGGGTGGAGGGAGATGTGATCATCGACCAAAGCAATTTATAATTTCAGAATAAAAACCTTAACAAAACCGCATTCGGATTTTAATACGTAATTATGAATTGGAACCAGAAGAAGAAATAAGAACAAATTTTATTCATTTCAAGCACAAAACATCAAGCACAACACATTGGTCCAGCCTCCCCTCTTTCCGATCACTCAAATGAAATTACCCCTCCATGGATGGGGTAAGCGAGATAATGCAGGAGAGAAGAGACATTTTAAAATAAAATAAATAAAATAAAAAAAGCTGAGAAGTTCTTCTCCTGGGTGTCCGGGAAGGAATGGGGTGGAGAATGTGATGTCTTGAGGGGGAGGGGCTCTCCTCCTTTTATAGGCAGAATTGGACCCCCGAAAGTTTGAGAGTTTTGGACCCCATTAGTGAGAACTTCACGCGTTACACCCTTCATGAATGTTGTGCAAAATTATCTTGGCCGTCTCTCCCCAAAATATCAGCTCATTTGAAAACCGGATGGAGGAGTTAAGAAATTTTCATTCTCGATTTCTGTTTCTGGATGATGTTTCCAGGATGGTTCCTCCAAATGTATGTCGTTTAATGGACTCCTTAATGACTTCCAAACTTCACCAAATTTCTTGTAGAGTCGCCACTATATGTCCTCGTCATATCCCAGGTGGAAACACATCATTTAGATAATTTTAGGTCGAGTTTTATGTCCTTTATTTTGGGTGGGTCCACGCTGTCCGCCCGGAAAAATTCCCAACTTCAATGAATTGTTAGACCCTTTAGATGGCCGAATCAGCTCCTGGTCCAGAAGACAAAAATGATGGAACTAAAATAATTATTATAACAAAATTTTAATCAGAAAATTTGGAATTTGATTTTTCAAGTAATGTCCGAAATACCCCTGACGTAAAAATCTGTCAAAAATCCAGAAATAGTCGTTTTTCACATTTGGGTTCAAAATAACACTAAAACCTAAAAACCTGACAATTACCCATCCAATAACACTTTTTTGGGTTTATAAACAATGATATTAAATATAAATTAATTGAAAATATTTTCTCTATCAATTTACATTTTGGAAGTAAGTAAAACATGATATAAGTAATAAAAATATAAATAACAACAAGCCCAAACACGTACAATAAATAAAACAATTTTACCCAAAACGCTTCTTTAACAAGGAATTTACAAAAGAACGTGTAATATAAAGTCAAAAGTGAACCATATACGATATCATAACAATTAATATGATAATTTAATAATTCAATGAAATTTATTAAATCATTATATAGGAGTTTCATATACATACGAAACATATCGGACCTATGGTAAGGGATAACTTTTCCAATCATCTTTTTATCTGATATTGTATATTCGTAAGTATTTGTTGGGGTTATTGTTATAATCCATGGCCATGTTTTCTAAAAACGATTTCATTAATGTTTAAAGTCATTTTTACCCAATTTTTAAATTTACCACATTTTATGTAAGGAATCATAATTTTGTTTACTACACAAGGAACTTTTTGACTATTCAAACAAAAGTACGAGAAGAATGTTTTTTTACTTATACGGAATGAATAGATTTTTATTATTTCATAACACCTTATTTTCATGAATCTTACTCTACAATATTTAATGAATATTTTCAAAAAAATCCTTTTCATTTAAAATTTCATTGCATTTTGTGAAAAGAAAATGATTTTGAAGTAGAAATGATATTTTTCTCAAGAATTCATTTAAAGTGTTTCATAAAAACCATTTTCCATATATGATGGAATTATTTCATATGTGTATGTTTCAAGTATAATTTGTCTATGATTTACATGGTTTCACTTTTCTTATGATGAAATGATATCCACGTGTTTTATATCGATTATGTTATGATGGAATGATGTTTATGAAACCCATTTTATTATTTGGGTTATGATGAATGATTTATGTTTATGTTATGGCAGTCATAAGAATGGTTTCATTATGAGATGGGTGGGGACTATATCTCCCTCTAATGCTTTGGGTACATATTTATTTCTCATAAGATAAACATGGCTGAAATGGTAAGTTAATCCAGTTTAGTGATACAGGACTGGAACGAAGAGTGAACTCAATTCAAAAAGGGACTTTGTCCACTAAGATTGTCTTCGCAGTAATGACTTGGCTACTATGGAAATCATATCATATGTGTTGGCACCAAAATATTGCATGAAAGAAAGGAGCAACAAAGAAGCCTCGCACGCTGCCTTGCAAAGCACCGATGCGAAGCACTCCCGAGCATCGCGGTCCAACAAAGCACCGAAGGCGGTGCCTCTCTGCCAATAAATTTGACGTTCGCGATCCTGCCGTGAAGAAATGGAGGCGGTACCTCTTCACGAACGAATTTGATGTTCGTTATCCTACTGTGAAGCTCAGGAGGTTGAACCTCTCCGTGAGTGGCCTGACGTTCGCGAGCGCACCACGAAGCACCGGAGGCGGTGCGGGAGTTTAGCTTCGTGGCACCCCTTGCCTATAAATACTGGGTTCCCCCTGAGCCCTGGGAACGGACAATCCGACCTTTCAACTTCTCCTCTCCCGAATCGCGATGCACCCTTTTCCCCGAGAATCATGAGCTCCGCGAGGTACATCTACTTCGCGTGACACCTTCGCTTTGTCTCATTTTGAGCCCCTCTTCCGATAGGGATGCCCTTCGCGAAGCTCCAGGGCATTCGCGAAGGAGGGGGATTCCCAAGGGAACCCGGTCAGCCACGGAGCGTTTATGCTTTGCGAAACACCCATCATGTACTAGCGATTCCCATGCTAAGTTAGGATCGCTGCATATCTCAAAGCACACTGCCTCGCAGAACCTTGCTTCGCGAGGCACCTCTACTTCGCGAGGAAGTGCTCCACGAACACTATTACACTTCGCGAATCACCCCCCATCCACAACTCTACCCCATGATAAGGCCAAGGCACTCCAATTCGCGAACCACACTCCTCTGCTTGGAAATTCCTCTTCCCGTGCGACCCTCCAGGTCTGCATGATGTGATTTCAAAGTCCCACGGACAACACCACTCGTAGCGTTGCTTCGCCGGATGCTTCTTCGCATAGGCATGATAACGGCTATTGCTTCTTCACATAGCCACTCTAACGTGGACACCTCGATGGTTTGCTCTACGACCCCCCTTAACCACAGCCTTACTGGTACCTTACCTCCCCCAAGGAGCAATGGGAACCAGTTATGTAAGTCATAGGGGTGCGGAGTAAACCCACCTCGTCCGAGATGCAAGACGTTAAACTGCCAAGCACCTTGTCCTCAACACATGACATTAAACTGTGATCCGGCCCTATGCCTCGCACGAAGGGTCCCCCCAGCTCGAACATTTTTTACACCACCCGTCTCCACAGAGACGGGGTCACCCCCTCCACAAGGGATGATATCCTCCTTCTCGGAGTAGCGTATTTCCATGGGAGAAGGTAAACCACCTTGGAATAAGCCCCTAGCCCCTCTTACGGAAGGCTTCACCCCTGCATCTCTGTACTTCCCCACTACCAAGGTCGGTGGAGGGCGTAATAGGGAACAAGTCACCTCCCATCATTGGTCCCAAATCCCTCTTTTGATGCACTCTGCCGCACTTTAGGCCTCCATCCTGGAGTAAGTCCCAGCACCATGGGCTTCCTAACACGTAACCCCCTCTTCGCTTCTCACGGACGCACCCTTCGCGATGTGATCATCAGGTCTCTATTGTCTCTTGTTTCTCACACCAATCACGACTCACGTGGGCTTAGAGTAAGCATCGGTCATGACAACACCTCATCCAGCATGACGTTAAACTGTATGCCCTCATCCAGCATGACGTTAAATTGTATTCCCTCCTCCAGCATGACGTTAAACTGTATTCCCTCATCCAGCATGACGTTAAACTGCATGCCCAACCGAACTACGAGGAATTTGATCCATGTCAATGTGTGGTACGTAGGAAGCCTCTACGAGGTTCAAGCCCACCACCTGGTCATTCCGACCTCATTCACGTCGTTCACCACCATCCCGCATGACGTTAAACTGTATTCCATCATTTGAACTATGAGGATTTTTATCCATGTCAAGGCATGGTACGTAGGAAGCCTTCACGAGGTTCAAGCCCACCACTAGTGGACCCCTGGGTCTACTTTCACGTCAGGTCATCGATGAAACCATTCGAACTACGAGGTATTTGATCCATGTAAAGGCATGGTACATAGGAAGACTTCCTGAGGTTCAATCCCATCTCTCAATTGGACCAAGGTCCACCTTCACGTCGGTTCGCTGACGACTTCCATCATTTGAACTATGAGGTCTTTGATCCACGTTAGGGCATGGTACGTAGGAAGCCTTCCTGAGGTTTAAGCCCACCCATCATTTTTTCACGTTGAGTTCATCCTCATCCCGCATGACTTTAAACTGCATTCCAGTATAACGGAAAGTCGTTGTGACAAACCCTAACTACGAGGACTTTGATCCATGTCAAGGCATGGTACGTAGGAAGCCTCACGAGGTTCAAGACCCTCTCTCATCGGACCAAGGTACCTTATTCATGTCGGTTCACCGACACCCACCACAAGTGTACCCCCGGGTTCACCTTCACGTCGGTTCACTGACGAAACCCCCTTTGAACTACGTGGTCTTTGATCCATGTTAAGGAATGGTACATAAGAAGCCTCCACGAGGTCCAAGCCCACCATCGCTAGGACCCCCCTGGTCCTCCTCATTCACGTCGGCCTTCCGGCATCCAACTTGAACTACGTGGTCTTTGATCCATGTCAAGGCGTGGTACGTAGGAAGCCTCCTAGAGGTTCAAGAACACCACCTGTTGGTCATCTCGGCCTCATTCCCGTCAGGTCACCAGCACCTGGGTAGCCTAGTGCGTAAGCCCCACACCATCTGGACCAAAGTCCACATTCACGTCGGTTCACTGAAGATGCCCATCAGGCCAAGGTCCACCTTCGTGTCAGCTCGCCGGTACCATCCCGAACTACGCAGACTTTGATTCCCTACAACAGGGATATGTAGGAGGTCTCTTCGAAGCTCAAGCCCAACTTCACTGTCGCCCATGCGATGGTCCCATTTCATTCCCCCTCCATTTCCTTCAACTCTCCATCACCCATCCTGATTCTCACCCAGACATCCATGTCCATGCATGATCATACCATTCCGCTCCTCTTCGCATCCGCCCATGGGATGGTCTCAGTATCAGCACCCCTTCAAGGGAAATCCCTCAATCCGATCCATTCCAACTAATGCTCTGATCGGGCTGATCCGTCCCCCGCTGGACGTTAAACCTGCGGCATACCTTGTGCTAAACACAGGAAGCTGGGGAAAACCTCATATATCTGTTTATGGCATATAATTCCACATGCTCGATGTGGGATGCCTCGGGCTTCCACGCCCTTGAGAAGCCCTATGACAAGGGATAAAAGACAGATACACCAGTTCCCCAGCATCCAGACATGCTATTGATGCCTCGACGTGACTACTCCTCCGACTGCAGGTTGCTGCCCTGACCGGACCCTTTGGAATGTCCTGACAGAGGTTGTGTAATTAACCGGTGTCCATGGAAACATGGCACTGGGAAGAGTTTCAAGAACAACGTATTAAATCTATGAGGGAGACCTGGACTAGGTGATGAGTTATGAGGAGGAATCCATAGAAGGAAGAACCGACATACCATCATCCCGTTTCGATCAAGGAGGAAATGTCCCTGAATAATGAGTGAATGCCGCCCGCCTTTGGAAAGCGGGAATGTGGGGCAACAATGCAGTACATCCTCCTCCGCAGACGGACTGATGCGCATGCCCCGGTGAAAGCTTCGGAAACAGAAATGGTGAACCCGATGTGAAATTATTCTCCTCAATGTGGAGACTAGTAGTGGTTTGAGACACCCGTAGATTGACGTATCACCGGATCCAAATATCCAACACCGGGTCCCGCCAAGAAAATGGCGGGCCAAGTGAAAAACTCACCGGAAATTGGGGCAGTAGAACGTGGGGAATTCCATTCTGCAGCATGTTGGTGTGGATCCTTCTTACAGACATGGGGAATGGAATGATGTTGGGGCACTGGTTGTCAATCCTTTTCCTCGCAGTGCTGATTAGTTGATCTCTCCATTTCCCAGGAACCAGGCTGCTGCAATGGAGATGCGATCACCGCTCACTCGCCTAAAAAGGGGCAGGGTAAATACCGGCACAACCGCCCTATGTGGCTCCACTTCCACCATAACATCCTCTACATCAGTGAATACGCAATGCCCACGTCCCCTCTCCCCGTCAGAGATCATCGAGTGAAGGGTGATCAAAAACCTTGTACGCAGGTACGAGGAGGCAGGGGTCTTCCCAACTCGGGATACTGCCCACCTGGACCTAGAGGCATCCAGGCCCCGCCATCAATGCCGCCCTAACAAGACGCGCAGGGAGCCCCTGCTCCCCACCCCAACGTTCAATCGTCTCAAGATCATGTCCCCGGAATGCCTCGATGACTCCTCGCTTTATGCTGATGAGATGGGTGATGTCCGGATCGGCCTGCTCAGGGTCCCGACCCAAGGGCTCTGGGCGAGGGCTCCCATTCAGTCGCATCAACCCCTCCATCCGACTCCGTAGGAAGAGAAGGCAGGCAATGCCCCTGCCCCACCTGCGCTAGCTCGTCTGACCCGACGTCAGCACTGGGCCCAGGCTGAGGACGCTCACTAAGATACGTCAATGTCAACAACTACTGTGGCCCAATCCACCACCGACGTACATCATGGAGTTCCTGCATACACTGAGTAGGGGCAATCCTTCACCCGACCGGGATCAAGGCCTCAGCCGCCCCACGGGCAGGCTGGGTCGACTCTCGGGATCGCAGGCCCGAGCGATGATTGTCGTGAACCAATTCGTAGTAACGTCACTCCATACGGAGGTCCTCTCGGTACCAAAATTCCATAGAGCTTGGGCTTTCCCTACTCCGAAGCTTGTCACGGAGGTATGCCTCGTGCTACCCAATCCTGAAGGAAGACACGCCCCATGGCGGTGACGATCGGCGTGGAAACCTCTCTCGCGCCCACTATACAGGGTATGGAGTCCATCCTCCTACCCCTGACCAACGATCTGAAGGCATTTTCCATCTGGTCCTTCTCCAACGTGGGGGTCCTCCCAACATCCTCTCTGCAACAGGCGAAGGTCCTCCTCGCCCCAACAACTCTAGGAGTGAAGGTCAGCCTCGCTCCGCCCGCATCGACCATAGAGGTCCTCCCCATGCTCCTGCCAATTCCAACAGAGGCTCTGCCCCACATGGGTGATGTCCATGGAATTCCTCCCCATATACCCTTCGTCATTTTCCCTGGTTCCCCTCGCACCCCGGTCACCTCGAGCGGAATCCCTCTCTGCCACAGCGCCAGCGCCGCCCCAAAACTATATTTTGGGAATCAACCCTGTCCCGAGAAGCCACCCCGGGGTTGAAGAGCGGGTCTTCGCCACCACAAGAAGAGTCCTGGGAAGGCCCGTGTGGATATCAGACCTGCCCGTTTCTTGGATTCTGAAGCGGAACGCGACTCATCGATGGAACCTTCTCCCTGCTCCTCCGCATCAAAGACTGGGGCAGGAACCAGGAGCGTCAGCCACATTCTCCTGGAATGTGAGGTCCACTGGATTCCCACCTCTCTCCGAAGGTATATCAAGGAGGAAGAAGTTGTGTAAATTCAGCAGGTCACGACCATGCAATCACCACCGTTGTCACCAAAAGTGCCCACTACCTCTACCAGAGATTACGGGGAGCTTTTCTGGGGAACAACGATGGCAGAGCAACAACGTAACCCATCGTCGGCGACCGCGACTCCAGTGCCTGAGGCTTTGGCTATCAGCCCATCGTATCATGATATTGTGGTCAGGTCACCTCACTCTTCAAAGGATGTCCCGGAATTCGGCGGCCAATCAGCTCGTTCGTCGTATACTCGGTCGCCATGTTTATTGTCCCAGAGGTCCGCCTCAGTACCGCTACTAGTCCATCACTCGCCCTCAGTCGATGAGTGGGGCAATACAGGGCCAGACCCCGAGTCCGAACCTAGGAGATTCTGGAGCATTCTCGTAGCTAATCACTTCTCGGAGAAGTTCTGGCCAATGGCGGCGCCGAATTTTCACGCACTCGAGTCCCTTACCCCAGAAAAGTTGGGGTGCTTTTGCCGAACCCTATGGGAAACACACTTCCTCCTTCTTTACAAGTGGGTGATGTACCCCTGAAGTTGAGAGCACTTTAAAGAAATCAGCGAGCAATGTCGCCTGATCGATTTGGCCGCACTCCCTGTGGCCCAGCACCCTGAGTCACCAGGCCATCATACCACCCTTCAATGAAAATGTGTTCAGAGTTTCAAATTTCTCCGCAGAGTTAATAGGGACGCTACCCCCATGTGCAAGTCCATGGCTGGGGACACTATGCCGCTCTCCTCTTCGACCCTATCTGACAGCATCCCGATTCGTTATGCGACATTGAGGACATGCCCTCGAGAGGGGTCATAGTCCACATGACTGACGTAGTGGACAAGGAAGATGAGCTTGAGTTTCTCAATGGATACTTACCCCCTGAGGGCGTACTGCCACTACTGGACCCATCAGGGAGGGTTACCCATCAGTAGAGGAACCTTCTAGACCTCCCTGTACCCACCGAGTCGCTGGTACTCAGTTAAAATGCTGGTAAGGGTAGGGATCATGTCGAAACTGTCAAGCACTCTGACCTGTCCGCCTCTATACAGAAGGCGGACGAAGATCCCAAGAAGGCCACATTATGCCAGCAGCTTTTTGAGCAGAAGAGGCTGGTTGACGAACTCTTGGACGAGCACGCTGCAGAGCGACGATCCGACTATGGTAATCCCAAGCCGGGGAAGCAGGGGCAGGAACAATTCCCCATGGTGAGATGCCTCCGGGAAACCCTGATCATGCTACTTACACAGACAGGGTAGAATCTGTAACTTATGGCAAGAGGGCGCGATACGTCTAGCCAAACCCCCCTGAACGACGGGGCAATCTGAAGAACCTGGGCTGGGTTCCCCCAGTCACCCCAAAGGTCGTTCCTCCAGTCGATCCATGAGCCGCTGAAGCCATCTACCATGTTGAAGAACCTAGCAATGCACTTGTGATTAGGGATCCCTGTCAAGACAGGGACCCCCACCCGGATGATCTTATAACGGCACTCATAACCCACCTCGAAGCGTTGAAAATGCAGCAGGTGGCAGTCCCACCGGATGCCAAGCCGTATCCTGCATGGGTGGATGATATGCCCGCACACCCAGGTTTTGGAAACCCCACTTTCTCGCCCTTCAACGGGACAGGGGACCCACCGCAACACTTGGCCCATTTTTCTTCTAGGTGTGGCCCCATGCTGGGGACTCCGGCGCAGCAAGAAGCCACCAAGATCTGATGTTTCGTGCAGATATTGGAATGTCCCACATTCTTCTGGTACAACCAGCTCCCAATCGGATTGGTGACCAATTGGGAGGATCTTTGCCGGCAGTTCCTATATCAGTTCATCTCCACCACGCGGAAGACTAGCATTGCAGACCTCTTCATGTGCAAGCAAAGGCCTAATGAGTGAGTCACATATTTCATCGCCCGGTGGAAGGTACTTATGTACTCCCTCGATATTCCACTTACTTAGGAGAAATTACTGACGATGTGTGTAGGGAACATTAAAACGGAGATGCTACCTTCCCTGATTACCCAGAACTACCCTGGAGGGTTCCGGGATTTCTCAGATAAGGCTCAGCACCTTGTGGAGGCTCTGCAACAGGTTAGTCAGGCATGTTCGCTTCCCCCTATGATCCCATCCAGGAGGACTACCAGAGACGAACCCGCCGCGGTGGCCCAAATAGAATCCCCCAGCCTACTGGAATTACTGCCAGTGACACCATCCCCGCAACCCCGCAGAGGTCCTCCACCTCAAGCACATGCTCCTGCCTAGCAGTGACTGCCTCAGAATCGAGAGGTTCCCCCGTGCAATGATCCACCTCCACCTGGGCGAGACAATCAAGCGCCGCCTCCTCGGTAGGCCCCTCCGGACCCTCTTCAGGGCCAGGGCCCCCTATCTGGAAAGAAGGCACCAGACTTATTCGTTCAATGAAAATCAGGTCCCTGGCTAATTTCGAAGTGCTCTAGAGCAATGTATTGTGCGCCTGCCTGAGTGTAGAAGGTCGGGAGAGGCGAATCTCACCGATCACCCCAAATATTGTCCTTATCACTGGATTATGGGGAACACCCTCAAGAAATTCTATGTGTTTAATGAATGGATTCAATACCAGGTCAACAACAACATAGTCAGGTTGGGACAGGCACCAACACAAGTGGCGGGTGTCTTTGCAGGGTCAGAGATCGGTAGCGACAGTGAAGGCGAGTGGTAGTAGGTTCCCAGCCGCAGGTCCCAGATATACGACGACTGGATGGCACGAAAAACCTTCGTCTGTTCCCATGGTATTATCCGGGCATGCCTAAAGTAGTCGTAACCTTTAGAATAGGCAGCTAGTACCTCTGCATCGCCTTCACAGTCGACCTCTGCCCAAAAGGGAAAGTAGTGACGAAACAAGAAGAAACAACGTGCTCCACCAGTGTCGTCGTCATCCCGCACTATCAGTGACATTATGCCCCCTGAAATGGGTATTCCTCCCAGAATCCACCCGGTGGTGGATGACTCGTCGAGTGGCAGCCAGGGGTATGCTTCGGTTAACACTGTGGAGCTAGTAAATCCCTATATGACTCCCGATGAAGGGGAATGTTAGGCGAGCCTCCCCAACGTCCCCAGCCGACGTCAACGTCAGCGGAACCACAACCATGTTGGTCATCAAGGCACTTTATCGGGCACTTTCAGCGAAGTTGTTCACGCTACTGAGACCAGACAACAGGCTCAGCGCAGAGATCAGCATGTGCAACCCCATCTGGTGCCCTCAGCTTTACCTCCACCGCCGTTTATGATACTAGATCCGGGAGAGCTACCTTGTTCGTATCACAGCCAGTCTTGCTCGGCTATAGGACAATATCCGATGTCCGATCCTAGTCTGGCGACTACTCTCTAGGCTTCAACTAGTAGGTGGCAGGATGTACCCAGCAATAGCCAACCGTCGGTTCAACCGGCAGGACACTCTGTGCCTCCTACTGCAGAACAACCTCTTGTAAGCAGAGGTTCGTGCTTGGAACGAAAGTACGATGTCCTGAAGCAGCTGGCTGGCATTATAGCAAGGCTTTCTATCCTTGAGGCCCTTCTCATATCGTCTGAAATGTGTGAGGAACTTGCTGAGGCCTTAAGGAGCCCCCTACAGTTTGAGACGGAGGTAGCAGTCGTAGAAGCCTTCCACGCCGAGGCAATTGAGAACGCCGAATGTTAAGAGGTAATCTCGTTATCCGGTGAAGATGAGGACCCTCCTATATTTGGGCATATTCGCCCGCTGTACATCACTGGCCACTACAAGGGTGTGGAATTCCACTACTGCCTCGTTGATACGGGTTCCGGAATCAACCTAATTCTGACTCGGACATTGCGAAAGCTGGGTCTTTCAGAAGATGATTTAACTCCCTCTAACCTCAGAATCCAGGGGTACGACAGGACCGAGCAAACCCCAGTTGGAAATATCCTCCTGAAGACTCAGTTCGGTAGCTTAATTGCCAGCACCAACTTCATGGTCGTCTCTCAGGACACCGCCTACAACGCGTTGATGGGTAGGCCATGGCTTCATCTGCACGCAGCAGTCCCTTCATCATCTCACCAGGGCCTCAAATACTCCATCAATGGTCGAGTAGGCGTGCTCTAAGGAGATGTGTCTCCTTTCGCCTCTTGTGAGGCCCGCTATCTGGATGCTGATTATTACAAGAGTAAGGATAAGAAAATCCTAGTAAGTGAGGATGAACTCGCCCCGGTCACAAGTGATCCCTGGGAAAGCATGGATGACGCCTACATCCTCCCGATCCACCGATTGGAGGCCACGACCCCTGACATGGGGTAGTGTTTTGTTGTTTCGGGTACGCAAGGAAGGCATGTTCCCATGTCCAAGCGACGGTGGAAAATCACCTCATACTCCTACACTAACCAAGCTCAAGTGATCCCGGAGCCTCCTACCCCTGTGCGTTACTGGAATGTCAAGCTTATGACAACGGAAGTACGCCATATGTGTCTCTTCCGCCGGGCTGGAATCAACCAACTCAGGCCGACACATCACCACTGTTTTGATGTCATCAAACGTGGCCTCTTATGCCAAATTCCAGATGGGATACGGTCGACTGCCTTCATTTCTATGGTCTCAATGGCAAGTGAGCCTCCTGATATGATGACCATTGCTGCCCAAGCTGGCACCAGCTGCCCCTCAGGTTTTGATAGCCCAAAAGTATCTCCCATCGTGTGAAATCCCCCCCACGGGTGGATAGGAAGACCTGGAGGATGCTCCCCCCGCCTTTGAGGAAGGTGTCTCTACCATGGTTGATGAACTAGTACATTTGATCCTTGGTAGCGATGAATATCTGAAACCCACATTGATCAGTGCATCCATGTCCCCTGAGGAGCGGCAGCAGTACTTAGAATTTCTCAAACAACACCGTGACGTGTTTGTCTTGAGTTACAATGAGATTCTAGGACTAGATCCCCAGGTAGTCATTCACCGTCTGGGCCTCTCGGCAAACCATCGTGGGTTTAAGTAGCCTGCCAAGAAGATGCACCCTTATCATGGTGCTATAGTTGAGGCCGAAGTTGACAAACTTATCAAATCCAACTTTGTTATGGAAGTCCAGTACCCCAAGTGGGTTGCTAAAATTGTGCCAGTCAGGAAGAAGAATGGGTAGATCAGAGTCTGCATCGACTTTCACGACCTTAATCTCCATTTCCCAAAGGATGACTTCCCCCTCCCGGTGATTGAGTTGTTGATTTATTCCATGGCTGGGTTCCAAGATCTCTCTTTCATGGATGGGTATTCCGTGTACAAACAAATTCAGATGGCCCCTAAGGACGAGGAGTCCAATACCTTCAGGGCTACCCAAGGTACATTTTTCTACTAGGTTATGCCCTTCGGCATGAAAAATGCAGGTGCCACTTATCAGAGGGCCATGCATCGCATATTTAATCCAATTCGTGGGATTCTCGTGGAATGCTACGTAGATGAACTAGTGGTCAAATCATGCCTGCACCAGGACCATCTCAAAGATCTTGGGAAAGTGTTCGGTTTTCTCCGTTCCCATCACCTGAAGATGAACTCATTGAAGTGTGCCTTCAGATTCACCTCTGGGAAATTTCTTGGCTTTGTTGTTAGATACCGAGGCATTGAGATCGACCCAGAGAAGATCAAGGACATCATCCAAATTCCTCCCCCGAGAAATATTCGGGAACATCGAGGCCTCCAAGGCCACTTAGCCTATATATGTCGATTCATTGTGAATCTGGCTGGCAAGTGTAAGCCCTTTTCCCAGCTCATGAAGAAGGGTTCCGTCTACGGATGGGATGAGGAGTGTCGGACTGCTTTCGAGGAAATCAAGCATTATCTGCTCCAACCTATAGTTTTGATGCCACCCATATCTGGAAAGCCGCTGGTCCTTTACGTGACCGCCCTAGAATGATCCCTCGGTGCACTGCTCGCCCAGAAGAATAACGAGGGTACTGAGAATAGTCTCTACTATCTCAGCCGCATGCTCCTTGATACAGAGGTCAGATACTCCCCTATCGAAAAGAGCTGCCTTGTGCTCGTCTTTTCCGTACAAGAAGTTATGGCATTACCTGTAGCACCATGAGGTACAATTGGTCTCCTGGGTAGACCCACTGAAGTACATCCTGAACTGCCCCATGTTGACGGGCCGACTAGCGCGGCGTGCAGTGATTCTCTAGCAGTTTGATATCAGGTTCGTACCTCAGAATGCCATTAAGGGACAGGCGTTGACAGACTTTATAGCTGCCCATCCAACCTTCGCGGATCAATCCCTGGACCTAGATTTTCTTGATGAGGCGATCCTCTCAGTCGATAATGTTGTCCCATGTTGGCAAATCCACTTTGACGGTGCCTCCCGGAGCCCCACCGGTAGGAGGCTCAATGATCCTAAGCTCAACAGAGTGGGCCTGGGTATTGTCTTCATTACCCCGGCGCAAGCCGTCCTTCCATACTCGTTCATGTTGTTGGAAGGTTGTACCAACAACGAGGCAGAGTACCAGGCTCTCATCACCGGCCTCGAGCTGGCCCTTGAGATCGACGTGCCCCATCTACATGTGAAAGGAGATTCCAAGCTGGTAATCAAACTGGTCGATGGTGACTATGTCGTTAGGAAGAAGGAGCTTGTACCATTGTTGGAGTTCACCCTCCACCTAATGGCCTAGTACTCTTCTCGACCAGAGATTACCCATGTCCCACGGTCATAGAACAGTCAAGAAGATGCCTTGGCTGGCTGAGCTGCGTCGCTCGCAGAACCCGAGCAAGATGATTTGATCATACATGTGGCACACCGGAGAGTCATTTATCCCATCACCCAAGAGGACAATGATGGCCTGCGGGTAAGTCATCTCACCGTTGGACCCTCTACGTCAGGGGTCCTGGGTTCGTCAGACATAGTGGATGAAGCCACTCCCAACTGGAGGGCACCTTTTGTCGTGTATCTCCAAAATGGTCACCTCCCAGACGACCGGGCCGAGCGGGAGAGAACCCGACGCCGCGTGATGCAATTTACCCTCCAGAGCGGCCCTAGTCTTGAACAGATCCTTCATAAGTGGAGCTTAGATGGAATTCTCCTCTGTTGTATTCAAGGGGTAGAGATTTCTCAAGTTATGAAAGAGGTTCCCGCCGGTTCTTGTGGTGCCCATCAAGCTGGGCCGAAGCTGTCCCATCAAATCCGGAGGTTGGCGTACTTCTATCCCTCTATAATACATGGTTGTATTGGGTATGCCAAGAGCTGCCATGCGCGCCAAGTTTATTCCAACTTTCTACATCGGTCGTCGGAGCCCCTCCAACCCACCAAGAACACTAGCCCATTTGCAGTATGGGGGCTTGATGTAGTGGGACCAATTCCACCAGCAACGGCTCGCCAGTGTAGGTTCATCCTGACTGCTATAGATTTTTTTTCCAAGTGGGCATAGGTAGTTCCACTCAAAGAGGTCAAAGCCCATTCCATCGTCGACTTTGGGAGGTCCAATATCATACACCAATTTGGGGTCCCTCACGGCGTCCTCACCGATAACGACACCAACTTCCGAGCGGCTGAGCTGAAGAAATTGTACGCCAAGTAAGACATCTTCTCAAACCATACATCCCGCTATCACGTGCAAAAAAATGGAAAGATTGAGGCGTTCAACAAAACCCTCTCCAAAATTATGTAGAAGATGTTTGGTCAGAATAAGAAAAGTTGGCCGGACAACCTCCCCAACACCCTTTGGGCTTCTCGGACGACGACTCGCAACTCTACCCAGGTAACCCCATATTCCCTGGTGAATGGGGCTGAGTTCGTCCTACTCATTGAGATCCAGCTGCCATCGCTTCGCACTGCAGTCTATGACCAGCAGGCGCCAGATGAGGTGGCCGAAATCCATCTAGCTAAATTAGAAGCACTGGACGAGAACCGGCTTTGTGCCCTGCACAATCTGGAAAGGCATTAGAATAACATAGAGAGGGACTTCAACAAGAAGGTTCGCCTCCGTTATTTTCTACAGGGTGACCTAGTGCTGGCCCTTCGAGCGCCAATGATCCCCGGTAGGAAACCACCCAAGCTAGAACCCAAATGGGAAGGGCCTTATATCATCCATAAGGTTTACCCCAATGGGGGGTACTCCTTGGTGACCACGGATGGTGAGCGTGTGACTCCTCCCACCAATGCCAAGTTTCTCAAGAAGTACATTTCCTGATCCTTGTGGTCCTACATGACCTTAAACAGTACGGTCCCACATGACCTTAAACTGCATGTTACGGTCCCGCATGACCCTAAACTACACTTTACGGTCCCGCATGACCCTAAACTGCACATTATTATCCTGCGTGACCTTAAACTGTATGGTCCTGAATGACCCTAAACTGCACGTTACGGTCCCACATGACCCTAAACTGCACGTTATGGTCCCGCATGACCCTAAACTGCACATTATGGTCCTGCATGACCTTAAACTGTATGGTCTCGGATGACCCTAAACTGCATGTTACGGCCCCGCAGGACCCTAAACTGAACGTTACAGTCTCGCACGACCCTAAAATGCACGTTATGGTCCTGCATGACCTTAAACTATATGGTCCTGCCTGACCTTAAATTGCACCACTGTCCTGTAGGATAATAAACTGAAAAATGGTCCGAGCTCTATGACCTTAAACTAAGACCTCCCCCTGTCCTTACTGTAAGATGTTAAACTGCAGGCTATTCAGGATTTCCTGACCGAGGCTCAGCCTCAGCCCCCTTGGCCTTCTCGGACCCCTGACCCCCGTCCTTACTGTAAGACGTTAAACTGCAAGCCAGTCAGGCCTTCCTGACCAATGCGCAGCCTCAGGCCCCTTGTCCTTCGTCGACTCGGACTCTCTTATGGGATTGTACGGTGTGGTGTGGGATTACATCCTCATTCACGTCAGGTTACCCGCCGTACCGTACATACACCCAGTTGAGATACATCTCTCATCCAGAACAACGCTAAAACTGCGCTTCAAGAATTACGTGTGGCTTGATTCCCATCTTAATGGGATACGTAGGAACGCTCGGACACCTCGTCTTGAGCCCAGCCCCAAGCTCTTATCTTCCACTATCCCCCTGGGAATAGTTTCCTTGGTGGGTACTTGTGTAGAGAGGAGTAGGATTTCTTATCCCCACTCATAGAACCCTACTCATACATGGATTGTAAGGGTTTCACCATGTACCCACTCCCGTTCTTCTATCCTTCCACGTCCTCGCCACATGACGTTAAACTGCATGGCCTTCAAGAACTATGTATGGATTGATTCCCATCCTAATGGGATACATAGAAACTCCTGGGCATTTCGTCCGTTGGCCCAACCCAAAAGCCCAAATCTTCCCTTCGGGTCAAGACATATGGCAGGGTGCACACTTTTGCCCCGACTCACATCGAGCAAGCCTCGACCCGGCTGCACGACCCCCCTGGAGACGTTCACCTCTTTTGTGGATGGATACAGCTATGCTTTACCCACTCCTTGACTGGGATTCCATTATTTTTTCACACCCGGAGGGACCCCCATGAACGGCCTGGATACTACGCCCAAGGGCTCTCCTACCGATACGGGCCAATGCCCCCAAGGGTTTCCGAGCAACAAGCCGATACATGTCCCGCGTCGCGAGTTTGGTCAACAGTCGACGCTCATTTGTTGCTCCCATATCAGGTCACCATCAGGACGCTGTGTTTCGAACATGGTTGATAGTGTCCTGGATCTTCAGGTCCACCCCGAGATATTCCAAACATCGTGTGCAGTGATTTGTTCTACCCGATCCCGAAGTGACAAACTTCCCTCCAGGTGGTGCTAGCGGTCGGGACCACAACCCCGATTCTCTTATAAGGAATGTACAGCGTGGTGTAGGATCACATCTTCTTTCACGTCAGGTTACTTACCATGACGTACGCCTTCCCTCACGAGGCCCATCCTCAGGACCCTTGGCCTCGTCGGGTCCCCTGCCCTCATCCTCACTGCAAGACGTTAAACTGCAAGCAGGTATGGCCTTCTTGACCAATGCCTAACCATCAAGCCCCACTACTAGAAATAATGGCATTTGCAACGGTTTATTTTCATCAGGATCCCGTTTCTAATAGGCTTTTGCGACGGGGTCCCGTCGCAAATAGCCCGTCGTGGAAAACGGCGTCGCAACAACAATTATTTTCGATGGGCCCATCGCTAAAGGTATTATTTGCAACTGAGATTCTTTCCATCGCAAATATTAGTCTGTATATTTGTGAAAACTTTTAAAAAAACTAATTGCGACGGGCCCGTCGCAACTACTAATTGCGACGGGCGCGTCGCAATTAGTTTTTTAAAAAAAAATTTAACAAAAGTTTAATAAATTATTTTAATCAATATTATAATAATATTATTTGCGACGAGCATAGTATCCCATCGCAAATACTAAAAAAATAAAAAATAAAATTATTAATAAATTATTTTAATTAATATAATAATAATGCAAATATAATTCAAAAATAAAAAATATTAATAAATTATTTTAATTAATATAATAATAATAGAATTATAATTCAAAAAAAATATAATAGAATATTAATAAATGATTTTAATTAATATAATAATATAAGAATTATAATTATAAATAAAAAATATTAATAAGTTATTTTAATTAATATAAAAATAATAGAATTATTTTACATTCAAATATTAAAATAATTCTAATATTACAAAAAAATATAATTAAATTATAATATTATAAAATTTTAATATACATATAAAATTTAATATTATTAAATATAAATAATATTATTATTCATATTAATATTGTTATTTCAAAATATAATATTATTAATATTTTATAATGAGACAGAAACTACGAATAGAAAAAAAATTCATATTTTGATTTAACAAATTTTATAACATAAAAACACACTCTAATCTAAAGGAGGGGGGAGGGGGAGGGGGGATCTGCAGATGCTGGTGGAGGAAACTCCATCCCTAAAGCATGAGTGAGTCGGTGCATGTACTCCATCTGCTCCTGATACTGCTGCTGCCACCGACACATCTGCTCCTCGTACAGCTGCTGCTGGCGTCGACGCTCCTCCTCATGCTGCTGCTGCTGCTGACGCATCTGCTCCTACTCCTGTCGGAGACTCTCTATCAGTGCAGTATGAGATCGCAAATGAACCTCATACTGTGTAGCAGAAGAAGATGCACGAGATCCTCTCGAGCAGGACGCCGACATCGCAGCACTGCCATAATAATATCTGGGAGTCAGTCGATAGCTGATACCAACTACCCAGCCCTTCTCGAAGGCATACTGGGTGGCCTGCATCCATGCCGCCTCATCAAACTGATGGCCAGTGGTCTGATCTGATGACTCGGCCTGACTCTCAGGCCGGGTCTGTGACGCTGCATCCTTATATGACTCATATAGTTGAAATTTAAAATTAAAATTGTGAATATAATATATGCAGTTAATTTTTAAACTTGAAAACAAATAATATTGACCATGATGTGATGCTGACGATCACCTCTAAGCTCCCCGGTAGCAGGATCACTATACATCCTCTGATATACGTCGTACTCCGTAATATCGGGGTGCTCGACATCCTATAAGAATAAAAAATAAACTGTTAATATTTATAGTTATATAAAATATTTATAAATAATGTACGTACCAGATGCTGTCTATGAGTACTAAAAGTATGACTCCCAGCTCGATGAGTCATCTCCTGTCTCCCCCAATTCTGCCTCCCCACCGATGATCTCCTCTGAAAGGCATCACTCAACCAGTGCGCACATAATCCATACCATACATGGGATGAAATGTACTCTGGTGGGTGTGCTCTACATGACTCGTCAAAAACTGACACTCCTGCTTTCTTCATGGCAGCATTTCTTAAATTGTGCAAATACTGATGAAAGCGATCACGCGTGGCCACCTCCCATGCCTCGTGGATGGAGTCACGCATGGTATCCTCGATCGGATACCATAAACCCTAAAACTAAATCAAAATATCAAGTTAGTAATGAAATAATTTTCAAAATAAAAATTATTTATATACATACGTACCAACCAATGGCCGAACATGGCCTGCTGCACATCAATGGGAATCTGCTCCCATGTGGTCCATGGCTGAGAGAAACAGTTGCGCAAAATAGCGCTGCCCGGTCGACTTCTATATGCGGAAAACTGTAAAAATAATAAACATTTATTATGTGAATAGATTAATGAAATCTTAGTCAAATCCACAGGTTATCACACAGGTTATTACACCTCCGTGTGCGTGGATCAAACCCAAGACGTGGAAATCGCTCGGGGACGGGGTCAGGAATCATCAATCATGCAAGACCGCGCCCCCTCCGCGTACTCCCTAGAGCGCCTGCAGGCTGAGGGTCATCTGCCAGCAACTCATCTGCATCGAAAGGCAGGTCAGCATCCGCCAACTCACGAAATGTGCCGTCATCCATCTGAAACAGAAAAAGTTAATGATGTTAGCAAATAATTAATAATTACTATTATATATACGTAAATATTAGTTACGATTATATATAACTAACGTGAAATTATATCAGTGTTCATCTTCATCATCGTCTTCATATATGTTAATGTTATCTTCATATTCCTCCTCAACATCATCGATATCCATTCGTGTTCCAGTTGCTTCATCTCTTATCATTTCAAATTCATATGTGACATCATTAACATCATCGTCATCACTGACTCTTAAATGTGTGGTGTCGTCATCGATACTCATGTCTCTTTGTAAAAAATATTGAATTTGAGTACTCTCTTGAAAAACTTCAATTCTTTGCACATCAGTGAAAGCACATTCACTTTGACTAAACTGATTGTCTCGAATTTTGATTTTTATTATACTCCACCAATCAGTCAACTCTCTTGATGTAGCACAGTACTTTGTGTAATAAACATGATGTGCCTGTTGAGCCAATAAGAATTGTTCATTTACTACGAGAACACTTTTACATTTAATATCGATGATTCCATGAGTCGTATGAACACGCACACCTCTCTCTGTATCCAACCACCGACATTTGACCGTGGTTATGTAATGTTGTCCAAGATAATAGAGTTCAATGATTTCATCAAGTATGCCATAAAAGTCAACTTCATTTTCTCGATGATGAGATCCTCTCAAGATAACTCCACTTTTCATTGTTTTTTTTGATTCCCCATATACATGTGTGTGAAATCGAAATCCATTCACCACATATGCATTATAAGTTTTAACAAGTTTGGAAGGTTGGTTACTCAATATACATAGTCGTTTGTCAATATTATCAGCATGTCGAGGCACTTGAAAATTTGTGAAATAATTATCAATATAGTAAATTTTACATTGAATGAGTTGCTAAAAGATAAAGAAATTATGTTACCAGTTTTTGAAACCACTGAGAGAAATTTTTCTGTCGGCGTTCTTCGAGAGCATCTACTGTAATTTGTGGAATTTGTTTCTTGATATGATTATCAGAAAACCTATAAAAAACAAAGTTATTTAATGTAACATAACTGATAGAATAAGTGATATAAACACTTACAGTACAACTGATGTCATCTCTTCACAGTTCAGCAGAACATATGTATGAGCACTGTGATGTACATCATCCGAAAGCCAGCGTTCATAAACTCCACCAAAACCAACCTCTGGCTGGTTGAAAACAGATAATTGATTGTCGATTTCATCAATATTTCTCTCGTTCCATCCCATTCGGTTGTGTTTTGAAGGATACTCATATTCAAAATAATGGGAGCAGAAAAATGATATTTCCACTTGAAAATAATCTTCTGCAATAGATCCTTCAACAGATGCTTTTTTACGTACTTTTCTTTTCAATTTTTGCATGCATCTTTCAAATGGGTACATCCATCGAAACTGTACTGGACCTCCACATTTGGCTTCATATGGAAAATGTAACATCAAATGTTCCATTTAGTCGAAGAAAGATAGTGAAAATATTTTTTCCAGTTTACATATAATTACAATAACATATTCTTTAAGATTTCATAGAGCATCATAATCAGCTGTAGCCGTACAAATTTCCCGAAAAAAATAAGACATGTCTGTTATGGAATCCCAAATCACAGAATTCAAAAGACCTCTTAATCCAATGGGTATAAGTCTTTCTATTATAAAATGACAATCATGACTTTTTAATCCAGTAATATGACCATTCTTTACGCATCTACCCAAATTGGAAGCACAACCATCTGGAAGTCTGAAATCTGCAATCCACTGACAAAATAATAAACGGTTTTCTTTAGACAATGTATAAGCTTCTTTTGGTTTCAGTAACCTTTCTGTTCTCACATTCTCAAACAGTTCCTGTTCTGGACGCCTGCAAATTTGGGCAAGATCTAAACGTGCATTTACATTGTCTTTGCTCTTTCCTGGCGTATCCAAAACTCTATGAAATAAATTATCAAAATAGTTCTTCTCAATATGCATGACATCCAACATGTGGCGAACCAATAAATCAGACGAATATGGAAAATCCCAAAATATGCTATGTTTAATCCAGTTGTGTTCTTTCCGAAAACCATAAATTTTCTGTAGGTTTATTGTGGGACCAAAAGTGATGGGAGGTAATGAAAATACAACTTATTTTAACTCCAAACCTGCTAGCATTTTTGGAGGTCCATCTCTTTCAATTGTTCCTTTTTTGAAATGAGATCTGTTTCTGCGAAAAGGATTATCAGATGGTAGAAATCTACGATGACAGTCAAAATAACAAGGTTTCTTTCCATAAATGAGCATAAATGCTTTGTTCTCTCCCATACAGTAAGGACATGATTTCTGACCATGTGTACTCCAGCCAGATAACATCCCATAAGCCGGGAAGTCACTAATTGTCCACATCAATGCTGCTCTCAGTATGAAATTCTGTTTCGTAGCAACATCATATGTACTGACACCAGTACTCCATAATAAACTTAATTCATCAATCAATGGTTTCAAATAAACCTCAATATTTTTCTTCGGATGTCCTGGAATTAGTAAAGTCAAAAAGATATATGGCTTCTTCATCAACATCCATAGAGGTAAATTGTACGGAGTTAAAAAAATAGGCCAACATGAATATTGACTACCATAAGATCCAAACGGACAGAAACAATCAGTGGAAAGGCCCAGTCAAACATTTCTAGCTTCTAAATCAAAGGATGGATGCACTCTATCAAAATGTTTCCATGAATCACCATCGGCTGGATGATTCAAACTTTTATCGGTTGAAATATTCACTTTATGCCATGACATCATTGTCGCTGTATTCTTAGACATGAACAAACACTGAAGTTTGGATGTAACTGGAAAATATCTCAACTATTTTACAGGAATCAAACCAGACTTCCCATGTTTCCCTTCTTTATATCTCAGTTGCCCACATGTGGGACAACTATCCAATGACCCATTTTCCCCAGAATGTAAAATGTAGTCATTTGAACATGCATGAATCTTCTGACAAGTAAGTCCCAAATTTCAAACTAGCCTCTTACTCTCATAGTAATTTGCAGGCCAAAAATTTCCTTCAGGTAACAGTGTTTTAAGAAAAGAAAATATCTGGTCAAAACAGGTGTTTCACATTCCGTTATCTGATTTGATACCCATAAATTTTGCAACTTCTTTTAATTTGCTCATCTTACAGCAAGGATATAATGCATCCTCAACAGACCTCAACAACTCATAAAATTCAGACGGTGCCAACTCAGGATTTGAATCTATATCAGCCGGAGTTTTTGTATGTTGAACAGATGAACCTGCAACATCCTGTACTAAATCTTGAAACTGGGATGGATCCAGAATCAAGTTGGTATCACCTACTCTGGAACTGCATTCACCGTGTTGACACCAAAAAACGTAATCTGGTTGAAAACCAAAACGCAAGAGATGTCCCCCCACTTTGTCAAACGTGTCAAACGTTCTCAATGCACATTTTATACAAGGGCATTTTATTTTTCCTTCTGAAACAAATTCTGGATTTGATGCCGCAAATGATAAAAAAGTATCCACACCCTCTATATATACTAGATTTAAACCAGAACTGTTTTGATTTCTACGTTTATTTATCCATATGCTGTCATCTAATAATGACTGTTGATGACCTCGTTGTTCCATATTTTTCTATAAAATATAAAAGCATTACTAGTTTTGAATAATTTTTTAGAAAAAACACTCAAGAAACGATTAAATATGTTGAGAATAAAGTAAAACATGTTACAAATATTGATAATTTTAATATTATATTTATTTTTTATTATTTTAATAATACTAATATAATTGTTTTCATAAATATTAATTATATAATAATAACATTATTACATTATTAGTATATTTTATTATTAATATTAAAATAATATAATTTTCTATATTATATACAATTCTCCTTTCATCTGTGTGTTTAACATTCTGTCTCCACATGTAATATTTGCATTCACTTTCACCTCTCCATTGGTGAGTAGGTTGATAATTTTGAAAAAGAATGTAAATATTACACGTGGAGACAGAAAACACACAGATGAAAAGAGAGTTGTATATAATGTAGAAAATTATATTATTTTAATATTAATAATAAAATATACTAATAATGTAATAATGTTATTATTATATAATTAATATTTATGAAAAAATAATATTGGTAATTATTACTAATTATTGGTAATTATTACTAATTATTGGTAATTATTACTAATTATTGGCAATTATTACTAATTATTGGTAATTATTACTAATTCATGGTAATTATTACTAATTATTGGTAATTATTGGTAATTATTGGTAATTATTGGTAATTATTGGTAATTATTGGTAATTATTGGTAATTAATGGTAATTATTGGTAATTATTGCTAATTAATGGTAATTATTGGTAATTATTTTTAATTATTGGTAATTATTGGTAATTATTGGTAATTATTGCTAATTATTAGTAATTATTGCTAATGATTGGTAATTATTGGTAATTATCAGTAAATATTGGTAATTATTGGTAAATATTGGTAATTATTGGTAAATATTGGTAATTATTGCTAAATATTGGTAATTATTGGTAATTATTGGTAATTATTGGTAATTATTGGTAATTATTTGTAATTATTGGTAATTATTGGTAATTATTGGTAATTATTGGTAATTATTCGTAATTATTCGTAATTATTAGTAATTATTGGTAATTATTGGTAATTATTGGTAATTATTGGTAATTATTGGTAATTATAACTAACTATTGGTAATTATAACTAATTATTGGTAATTATAACTAATTATTGTTAATTATTACTAATTATTGGTAATTATTACTAATTATTGGTAATTGTTACTAATTATTGGTAATTATTGGTAATTATTGGTAATTATTGGTAATTACTTATAATTACTGGTAATTATTACTAATTATTAGTAATTATTACTAATTATTAGTAATTATTACTAATCATTACTAATTATTACTAATTATTACTAATTATTACTAATTATTACTTAATTATTCTTAATTATTACTAATTATTCCTAATTATTACTAATTATTACTAATTATTACTAATTATTACTAGTTATTGGTAATAATTACTAATTATTGGTAATTATCACTAATTATTGGTAATTATTACTAATTATTGGTAATTATTACTAATTATTGGTATTTATTACTAATTATTGGTAATTATTACTAATTATTTCTAATTATTACTAATTATTGATAATTATTACTAATTATTACTAATTATTATTAATTATTACTAATTATTGGTAATTATTATTAATTATTGGTAATTAGTGGTAATTATTGGTAATTATTAGTTATTATTACTAATTATGGATAATTATTGGTAATTATTACTAATTATTGGTAATTATTACTAATTATTGGTAATTATTTGTAATTATTACTAATTATTGGTAATTATTTGTAATTATTGCTAATTATTGGTAATTATTCCTAATTATTGTTAATTATTACTGATTATTACTAATTATTGGTAATTATTGGTAATTATTACTAATTATGGATAATTATTGGTAATTATTACAAATTATGGATAATTATTGGTAATTATTACTAATTATGGATAATTATTTTTAATTATTACTAATTATTGGTAATTATTTGTAATTATTACTAATTATTGGTAATTATTAATAATTATTGCTAATTATTGGTAATTATTACTAATTATTTCTAATTATTTGTTATTATTACTAATTATTGGTAATTATTACTCATTATTACTATTTAGTACTAAATATTGATAATTATTACTAATTATTACGAATTATTGCTAATTATTAGTAATTATTACTCATTATTACTAGTTATTGGAAATTATTGGAAATTATTAGTAATTATTGGTAATTATTGGTAATTATTACTAATTATTGGTAATTATTACTAATTATTCCTAATTACCATTAACTATGAACAATGAATACTAATAATTTAAATTTATTAAGTAACAAAACAATCGAAACATAATTAAATTAAAACTAATTAAGAATAATTGAAAGTAATAAAAAATTTAAAATAAATATTAAATTAAAATGAACATAAATACCTTTAAAATGGATCTGAGGTTGATCTCTAATCGTTGTTGAAAACTTCAATATCAACTCCAGAAAAAAATGAAACTTAAGAAATGCTGAACTCTAAAAATAGAGTTTTGAGAGAACTAGAAGATGGAGTTTTAGAATGAATGAAAAAAACGGATGGAGGGTATTTATAGGTTAGATTATTTGCGACGGGTATCCCGTCACAAATAGTATTATTTGTGACGGTACCCGTCGCAAATACCTTAGCCCGCATTTATTACGGTCAACGGGTAAATAGTCATTTGCGACGGGACCCGTCGCAAATAACAACCTGCCGACATACTATTTGCGACGGGGGGTATATTCCCGTCGCAAATATCTTTTACTGCCGTAGGTTATTTGCGACGGGCGGTTACTGCCCGTCGCAAATAACTCGCGCCAGCCCTTTTGCGACTGGGGGTATATTCCCATCACAAATATCTTTTACCGCCGCCGGTTATTTGCGACGGGCAGTAACTGCCCGTCGCAAATAACTTTCCCGCTATTTGGCGCGTAAAGCGCGCCAGTCCTTTTGCGACGGGGAAAGCTATCCAGTCGCAAATAACTACTTATTTTCGACGGGGGAATTCTCCAGTCGCAAATAAGTTTCTAACGGGGCTATTTGCGACGGGATTTATCCCCATCGCAAATAACCCGTGGCAAATACCCATTTTTTCCATAGTGCCCCTTGGCCTTTTCGGTCCCTGGCCCAGGTCCTCTCTTATAGGAGTGTATGGTGTGTTGTGAGATTATTTCCCCATTCACGTCGGTTTATTCGCCGTAACGTAAACCTCCCTTGTTTGGGGGTATATTACTCCCCTCCTCGTCTCGTATGACATTAAACTACATCTATAGAACTACGTATGGCTTGATTCCCATCCTCTTGGGATACGTAGGACGACCTGAATGTCTACGATTCGGGTCCAGTCCCATCTATCGAGAATCTTCATCCCACTTTGGCCCCTTGGTCTACCCTTCCTCCATGAGAGGATTATATGGTGTGGTGTGGGATTATGTCCTCATTCACGTCGGTCTTGTAATGACCACGCCATGTACCTCTCCATCCTGAGCTCTTCCGTCGACCCTTTTCAGCGGTTCACCAATGTGCCTAAGGGTACTCCGGTTTGTTACCTGGAATGCCAGACTTTACTCGGACACGTCCGCGCCCGCCTTCTAGGCTTTGCGTATCCCTTCATCAGGGCTTCCATTATCTTTCACACCCGGAGGGACCCCCAAGAACGGCCTATATACTATGCCCAAGGGCTCTCCTACCGTTATGGGCCAACGCCCCCGAAGGTTTCGGACAACAAATCGATAAAATCCCGTGTTGCAAATATGGTCAGCGGTCAATGCTCGTTTGTTGTTCCCACCTAAGGCTAACGTGATATAGAGACTGTTTTTTCCACCATGGTTAACAGTTTTCCTCTATCACCACACCGACCCCATTAAGCCCAAAATGTAGGTTACACGATTCACATACTTCTCCATTCTCATCATGTCCAAGTAGAGTCCCAGAACTCATGGTACTATTCCTCCGTGCACGTCTGTGCGTTGGGGGAACAAGCCTTTTCAAAGGTGTCCTTCGGGGCTCTCTGTCGACTCCCATTTGATGGATGCCCCAAGTATTGCGATAAGGATTCCCCCCTTGTTTGCCACACTGAGTTTATCTCACGTGGGCTTAGGGATCGGGTTGACATCTATGCTTACTCGGGAAGTTGTCACCATTCATGGTCCAAGATCTATCACCATAAACTAAGATTCTCTCAGATCTACATTCAGCATGATTCCCATCCTAATGGGATACGTAGGAATGGCCAGACCCCCTGTCTTTGGGTCCAGCTTGAGTTTAGCTAAATCACCTATCTGGTCCTGTCTTCAGGACCCCGACTACGGGACTGTGTGGCGTAGTGCGGAATTATGTCCCCATTCACGTCGGGTTTGCAATAGCCTCACCACACGCACCCCATTCTAAGTGTTAGCCCTCCTATTCCTTTTGTCGCATGAAATTAAAAGGAACCCTTCAAAACTATGTTCGGATTGATTCCCATCTTCATGGGATACGTAGGACCACCTGAATGTATAGACATCGGGTCCAGCCCCACCTCTTAGAGATCTCCCGATCTCCCGGTCACCTAGGCCCCTTGGCTTGTCCCTCTCTAGGAGGGGGATATAAAGGTATGATACAGGGTTTTTGGCACTATGCCCCCCTTCCCCAGGAATCTGCCATCCCTTGTCCTCCCTCAAGATGAGTCCCTCGACCCCTTGTAGTGGTTCGCCTATGTGTTAAGAGTACTCTGTTCTAGGACCAAGAGTGTCAGATTCAATTTGGTCAAGTTCCCTCCGCTTGTCAAGCTTTTTGTTTCCCTTCATTCGGGCTTTCATTATCTTTCATACCCAAAGGGACCCCCAAGAACGGCCTGGATACAATGCCTAAGGGGTCTCCTACCATTACGGGCCAACGCCCCCGAGGGTTTTCAGACAACAAATTGATACAAATCTCGTGTTGTGAACATGGTCAGCGGTCGATGCTCATTTGTTTGTCCCCATTTCAGGGTAATGCGATAGGATGTTGTGTTGCGAACATGGTCAATAGTAATCCTTTTTTATCACGCCAGCCCTTCCTGGCCTTGAATGTTGGATTCATGATTCACATTATGTTCCACCCCATCATGTCTAGGTGGAATCTCGACACTCTTGGCGCTACCCCTCAGCGTACCTTTGCATATCAGGGGGAAAAAATTGCGATACGGTGTCCTTCGGGGCTCCCCTGGTCCGATCTCTAAGACCATCATCTAAGATCTCCTCAGAACTACATTCAACTTGATTCCCATACTCATGGGATACGTAGGACCGCCCGAACGCCTTGTCTTCGGGTCCAACCCATTTAGGGAGCTAGTCTCCCCCCCTTCTTTTCACCTTTTACCTCTATATAGGCCCCTCTTCCTGAGGTTCCTCTCTCGGGACTATGTACGATGTGATGAGGGATCATGTCCCCATCCACGTCGGTTATATCGCACGACACCATACACATTCCCCACCTAGTATCGCTTCTTCTACGTCTGCGATGCATGACATTAAAATGCATGCTTGGTGCTATCACATGACCCTAAACTGTGACATTATCGTCTTGGCCGCATGATGAAAAATGGCACTGCATTGTGATGACCTCATTGTAGAGGTCATCACGTTGGGTATTGGTCACGTGCCATGCCATTTGTCAATGCCTATCACGGCTTGATTCTTGTGGCCACACCATGACCTACTACCCTAGGCCTGTCGCTTCACAAAAAAAACCTACCCACTCACCTTAAAGGACAGACAAGATTTATCAAATTCCGCTTCTTTTAGTTAAAGGGCCACGCCCGCACTCCCCTTTTTCCTGGAACTGGCACCTTACAGTGCCACCTTGCAGAACTACGTATGGCTTGATTCTCATCCTCATGAGATACTTAGGAGCGCCCGGGAACGTCCCCACGGGCCCAGCCTAACCATCGTGTTCGGTCCCTCGACTCGAGCATTTCCCCAGAGAACACATGGTATGTAGGGATTAGGTCCTCATTCACGTCAGGTTTTGTAACCACCTTTCCATGTGTCCCTTTCTCCCCTTACCCACTCGTGGTACAAGCTCTAAGACCATAAACTAAGATGTTTTCAAGAACCACGTATGGATTGATTCTCATCCCCATGAGATACGTAGGAGCGCCCGGGCATTTCCCTGTGGCCCCAGCCTAACATTCACTTTCAGTCCCTTGACCCAAAACCTCTCCCAAGGGGGTCGTGCGGTGCGATATGGGATTATGTCCTCATTCACGTCAGGTTGTTCACCGCACCATACACACCCCTTTTCCCATTCAAGCTAGGTGTTTGAGTTACTCCACCATGTGCCTCTTATGTTTCCTCTCACCCTATGGTCTGAATTATACGACCCTAAACTAAGATATCCCTATGGGAAAGGACTCTGATCCCTCTATCTAATACGTCTCATTGTCGTATTAAGATGTGTTTTGACAAAGAGCCTGAAGTGTGGGATTTTCATGGGGACATTCCCCTCGTCCCATGACCACGCTTCAGGAGCTCACTATTTGGATCCTCATCCTCTTCCACATCCAAAAGGACCCTCAGACGAAATGGATACAAGGCTTAAGGGCTCTCCATGGATGTTGGACCTAAGGGCCCTCCAATCGTTTCGGGCCAATGTCCCTAAGAATCATTGACAACATTTGCGACATGGTCTCATGTTTCGAACACGGTCAACGGTCGACCCACATTTGTTTGTCCCCATTCTAGGCTAAAATGATACGGACGCTGCATTTCCTCCACGGTTAACAGTTATCCTCTATCGTCACACCATCGTCATTGTGATCCAAATCTCGAGCGTCATGATTCACACATTTCCACTTCCTCATGTTCAAGTGGAATTCCAACATATTCGGCTCTATCTCTTCGCACATCTAAGTGCACCACATGGGCATGTTAGTATCATGGGGCCAGTTTTCTCCAACCGTCTCTCCACCCTAACCTCCCCTTTTCTTTGTCGGGAATGTCCCACCACTACTTGTTTCCCACACCGAGCATGACTCACGTGGGCTTAGTATTTTTGGTAGGATGTGTACCAACACGGCCAGGATTATCATCATCCTACATGACATTAAACTACGCTTCCAGAACTACGTATGGCTTGATTCCCATCATCAAGGGATACGTAGAGACTCCCTGGTATTTTTCCTAGGGTCCAGCCCATAGAAATCATCAATCTCATTCTTCCCCTTTCCAACCCCCTGGTCAGACCCCTCTCTAGAGAGGCCCTGTCCCAAAAAAGGAAGGATCCATGACCAAACCAACACACCCATCTGGCGTACTCCCACCACGGTGGTGTAACTACATGAGTGTTGGATTATGTTCGGACAAACCATCACTCCATATTCCACACTTTGTGTGCCCCTTATTCGGACCCGCATCCCCTTTCATGTCTGAAGGGACCCCCTAACAACCTGGTCTCATGCCGCATCGGCTCACCGACCATTCTGGGCCAACGTTCCGGAAGACTGGTCATGTTGGGAAGGACCCCCTAACAATATGGATGTTCGACCTATGGTCCGCCAACTGTCCTGGGTCAATGTCCCAAAATATTGAACGACAAAATTTGTGACATGGTACCGTGTTTTGAACATGTTCAATGATCGACCCTCATTTTTTTCCCCATTCCAGTCCAACGTAGTAAGGATAACTCTTCTCCTCCGTGGTTAATAGATGTTCTTTATTGTCAGGCCATGCCCAGAGTGATCCGAACTGTGGGCATCGTAATTCATGCTTCCCGTTTCCATCTGTTCGGACCAATTTCAGTGCCCCTGGTGTTGCACCGTTCGTGCATGAGGGCACGCTAAACAAATTGTAATTCAGATATTTTTATAATTTCCTTCTCCGGCCAAGCCTCTCCCATCTTTCGGAAATCCGGACTGGTAATCCAAATCCCAGATTCCAGGATCATGGTCTCCACTCCTATGTTTGGTGGGACGAGAAGGCCACTATCTCCTATTTCTCACATCAGACTTGACCCACGTGAGCTTGGGGAATTAGCGCCGAATGTCCCGCAAACATTGTAGTGATGTAACGAACTGATTTAAATAGTGGAAATAGTGCGTGATACGATATTCAAAACAAAGGAAGAAATTGAAGTGCGAAAGTACCAATAATAGGTTTTTAGTTTGTTACAATACCCGGGGGTCGACTCCCCCCATGGACGGGTTGACCCCGTCAAAAGAGCACTGCAGCTATGCCACCCTTCGGCTTGTGGCATCCAAGACTTGCTACTGCTGAATCAGATTCCGCTCCTCCTCAACAGCGGTGGGGCACCGTTCGTCAGCCTTTCCTCTAGCCCTCTCTACCCCAGCTTGAATGGGAACCATTTTCCAGAAGCATGTCTCGTATGCTCCTATGCCTCTGCCAGCTGGGACCTCAACCATGAGATCAGCTCAGATTGTGCACTAAGAGAGGCTGAGTGCTCATCCACCCGGGTCTGCAGCTGTTGGACCTCGCTTTCAGCTTCCCGGAGCTTCTTGATGTTTTTCGCCTTCCTCCGCTGCCATCCCACATTGAGCCCACGATCATGCTCCCAGATCTTCTCAGCCATAATATCTCAGATGAGCGCGTGAGGATGTTGGGCATCCACTCCCCCAGCACACAGTTCGCGTAGCCGCGAGCAAAGTCTATCCATTTCGTCCAGCCATAGTGCTTGGGCGTCTCCTTGATGATGTGCATGATCAGCTTCCACGATCGGCGGTGGACTATGATGCTGTCTTCCTAATCGGAGGCCATTTTATCCCAGTCTGCACGATTGGCAGTCTCGTACACAGGATATGCCCGCAGGAAGTCCTAGACCGGATCTACATCTGGCGTGGAATCTGGCACGACATCTAATGCTGAAGCAGGCACAACAGGATTGGGACCGGCCGGTCGATCCTCTTCATCGGAGTCCACCTCAATGACCTCAGTCACGACCCCGCTGGTGGTCATGCAAGTGATGATGTGTGTTGTAGCTCAGGGAGATGGGGGGACTATCTCCACCATCATAGGCATGCCCCTAGTAGGGACACCACCAAACATCCCAACTAGCCTTGCTACAGCAGCCCATGCCAGTCGGAGAACTGTACGACAGAGAGGGACATAAACGTTAGTTGGCATAGTCTACATATGACGACAAGGAAACTGGTAGAGGAAACTTATAGAGGTCGACCTCCTGGTGCTGCTCTTGTGCCGATACTGATGGGACCCTGAGGAGAGGCTCTCCGTATACTGGTGGAAGGTTTGGAGATTCCGGAGGAGCCACCTCGGGTGCTCTGGTCCCACCAGACCTGAAAATGGAAGCATCCATAGGCGCGGGTTCTGAAGGCCCTGCATCATCACCCGCTGAGAGGCGAGAATGAGGCCTGCGAACAAGTTCCTCCTGCATGGATCAAACATCGGTGAGAGTTACATAATGACCCAAGAACGGACCCTAAGGAAAGAAGTTCGGAATGCTACCTCGAGAGACTTCGTGAAATCATTGGAATCTGGGCCTTGATCTTCGACCTCGCCCTCCTCCAACGGGCTCCCTCCTCCAGCCTCATCCTCCCGAGAGGAGTCCTCTGATTCTTCCAGAAGGGGGAAGCACTCCCTCAGATCGGCAGCTGACAACTATGGGGGGAACGTTCGATCCAGCATTACCCTCACCTGGTCTATCATTGGGCGAGGGACACTACTGGAGTGAACGTAATCCTCCAGCTCATCCAAGTATTGCACTTCCTCTGCTGGTGACGCCATGAAACCAGCCCGGACTGGGCTTATGCCCGGTAATTCCATCCCGAGGCGATTCAGGTGCACCCATATCTCGGGTGGACTGAGGAATTGCCGGTTGACGTCCTAAATGTCCCAGGCCTCTGGGAAGACAGCATCCTCTGCCATGTCGATATGACTTAGCCACTTCCTTGGAGCCTGAGTGGATATCCTACGAAATCCCCTTGGTGGCCGCCCCTCCAGATGACCCTGCTCTTCCGGAATCACCGGATCCGCTGCTGCTGCCACACCCTCAACTGATGCAGGTCTCGCCACCACGGCAGCCCCGCCACCGCGAGAGGCCCTAGCTGCCCTCTGACCCCAACCTCGGGATAGAGGAGGCCACCATCATCAACCCAAATAGTTGGCTACTTCAGCATCTCCCCTGGGTAAGGAACCTCCCAACTAATGGAATAATCCCTAACCAATCCGAAAGCGGCGGTGGATGGAGGCAATGAAATTCGCATCTTCCCATCTTCCCATTCGAACATGATCCACAACTGCCTCATCACACACGGGTGCTCCTCGTGACGCATCTCCCAGTAGACCTGCGGGGTCAGCCGCTAGAGGCACCGTAACTGCCTCACAAACCAATGCGGGGTGTACGGTTCGTAGAGCGGCTCACGATCCACTCGTTCCACCAAAACTCCACCTCGAAAGGCCAGAAGGTAAGCCCGACGCTCTTCCTTTCCACTCCCGTCATCAGTGAGTATACCCTTCAGTAATGGGAAGGGGTAGAAATTAAACTCATCTGCCCTCCACACCAGGTTTAGCACCATTTTCATGGTTATTTTGAACAGGAATCTCCCGGCTGCATTCAGGAAGGAGGGGCATAAGTTTGATCCCGGCGGCAAGATAGGGTTTGGATACTCATAGATCCCCCTGATGTGCACCACAATCCAACCATACAAAAGGTTGAAGAGCCCTCATATCCTTGGCGGCTTCTTTCCCTCACTAATGTTCCGCAAAATTCTATACAGCTTGGCGAGCATTGGGATGCCCAGATTGACCCGCTTCCCCATGACCAGCATGGACGCCATGATAAACGAGCTGGGCCGCACCCCCATGCTGGTATCCCTCACCGGTAGGATCCAACCGCAGATGAGAGCCGCAATGAACGCCTCCAGTCTGACTATCGGCTACTGTTCAGTGCAGAAACTAAAGCCCCAAGTCTTCCATTGGTTGTCTTCTAAGACCCGCCAATACAAGTTCTCCTTACCCCATTGGGCTGCCCTTGGAAATGTTCGAGGCCTCGGAGGGAACTCTCGATTTTCTAGGAAATTCAGGAAGCACTTGAACCACTTCCTAAAGTGGACATCCCTCACTACCTCCTTGTCCTCTCTAGGGACGAGCGACATTAGCGCCGACACCAGTCGCGACATTTGCTCTGTATCCTCCCATGTGCTCATGACGGGGAGGAATTCATCATACATGACCCCCAACATCGGAACCCCTAAAATCTGGAGGACATCCCACAGGCTGATGCCCACCTCCCCATGGTGCAGGTGAAAGGTATTGGTTCTAGAAGACCATCTGCTCAGCAACTCCGACATCAGTTGCTTCGGTTGGTAAATATGGAATTGGGAGGCCCATGCCGCCTCATATAAACCCACTCTTCTAAGCTCGGCACCAAACGCCTCGCATGAGGCGCCTACCCAGTAGGCCCAGGCCCAGTCATCAGTAAAGTTGCTGCCCTGGCGCAGGTCCCACTCATCAGACCACCCCTTCTTTGGATCCCACAACGTCGCCTTCAGCATGGTACAGTAAAGAGGAGGGTATGTCTCTGGTTGCAGTCGCTTCCCGTCAATATTGTTCACATGGTTGTAGAGACAGTTGGCGGTGACGGGTGTGAAGTCCTCCCACGCATGACCATCGGCCGCCCTGAACCATTGGTGCTAACATGGCGTGCTCCTAAACCAGCAAGCTGGTTCGTCCCTACTCACCTCAGGGATGAAGACATCATCCCTCAACCCGAAGCTATACAATGGAAGCTTCTTGCACTGCTGATAATTCTTCTGACCCTCCAATAGTAGCTCTATCAATGAAATGTGGTCAGAGTGGCTTCAGACCATCTCCCCAATGCCCAGACAGTTGGCCATTTCATCCCTCCGGGCGGCGTCGACAATCACCCCCAATACAGCTTCTCGATGGGCTATTTCAGTTCCAGCACTCAGAAATGAATTTTTTCAGAATAGATGGCGAAGATGGATCGCAAAGCCGGATCACAAAGGTTGTTTGAGAGACCAGGTCGTGGGGTTTGACCTAGGCCGGAAAATAGGATTTCTCTTGGCGTGGTCGCAGAGCGGAGACCAGCAGTTCGCCGTGAAGCTTGATTCGCGGAGAGCAGGCGCGGAGTACGCAGAGCTTCGCGAAATCGAGAGCACACAAAGACATGAAAATCTCATGAAGAAAAAAGAGGCTGACCCCCTATTTATAGGCGGCGACCCCGGAGCAGCACGACGTGCCTCGCCTGCGCTGAGCATCGCGGTGCGTCCAGATCCGTGTCCCCAATCAGCACCGCGGGCCCCCTTTGTGAAGTCACATCGCGAACCACATACAATTTTGGAGATTTTCCCTCTGACTTCGACCCTGAGGTTCACGGCTCCAAATATGAGGGGGCACATTTGTTGGCGCCAAAATATTGCACGAAAGGAAGGAGAAACAAAGAAGCCCCGCACGCTGCCTCGTGAAGCACCGACGCAAATCACCCTAGGGCATCTCGGTCCCACGAAGCACCGGAGGTAGTACCTCTCTGTGAACAAATTTGACGTTCGTGATCCCGCCGCGAAGAACTGGAGGCGGTACCTCTCCATGAACAAATTTGACGTTCGTGATCCCGCCGTGAAGTTCCAGAAGTGGTACCTCTCCCCGAGCAGCATGACGTTCGCGAGCGCGCCGCGAAGCACCGGAGGCGGCGCAGGAGTTTAGCTTCGCGGTGCCCCTAGCCTATAAATACTGGGTTCCCCCTGAGCCCAGGGAACAGACAATCCGACCTTTCGGCTTCTCCCCTCCCTAATCGTGAAGCACCCTTTCCCTCGAGAATCATGAGCTCCATGAGGTACTTTTACTTTAAGTGACGCCTTCGTTTTGTCTCATTTTGAGCCACTCTTCCGAGAGGGATGCCCTTCAAGAAGCTCAAGGGAATTCGCGAAGGAGTGGGATTCCCAAGGGATCCTGGGATGTCGCGGAGCATTTATGCTTCGTGAAACACCCATCATGTACTAGCAATTCCCATGCTAATGCAGGATCACTACATATCGCGAAGAACACTGCCTCGCGACACCTTGCTTCGCGAGGCACCTCTACTTTGTGAGGCAGTTCTCCGCGAATGTTATTCCACTTCGCGAAGCACCCCCATCCACACCTCTACCCCATTCTAAGGCCAAGGCACTCCACTTCGTGAAGCACACTCCTCTGCTTGGAAATTCCTCTTCCCGTGCGACCCTCCAGGTTTTCACGTTGTGATTTCAAAGTCCCACGGACAACACCACTCGTAGTGTTGCTCTGCCTGATGATTCTTCGCATAGGCACGCTAACAGCTATTTCTTCTTCTCATAGCCACGCTAACGTGGACCCCTCAATGGTTCGCTCTACGACCCCCCTTAACCAAGGCCTTACTGGTGCCTTCCCTCCCCCAAGGAGCAATGGGAACCAGTTATGTAAGTCCTAGGGGTGTGGAGTAAACCCACCTCGTCCGAGCTGCATGACATTAAATTGCCTAGCACCTCATCCTCAAAACATGACGTTAAACTGTGATCCGGCCCCATGCCTTGCACGAAGGGTCCCCCCAGCTCGAACATTTTTTATGCCACCCGTCTCCATAGAGACGGGGTCACCCCCTCCAAAAGGGATGATATCCTCCTTCTCGGAGTAGCGTATGTCCATGGGAGAAGGGCAACCTCCTTGGTATAAGCCCCTAGCCCCTCTTGCGGAAGGCTGAACCCCTGCATCTCCGTACTTACCAATTACCAAGGTCGGTGGAGGGCGTAATAGGGAATGAGGCACCTCCCATCATTGGTCCCAAATCCCTCTTTCGCTGAACTCTGCCGCACTTTGGGCCTCTATCCTGGAGTAAGTCCCAGCACCATAGGCCACCTAACGCGTAAGCCCCTCTTTGCTTCTCAAGGATGCACCCTTCACGGCATGATCGTCAGGTCTCTGATGTCTCTTGTTTCTCACAATGAGCACGAATCACGTGGGCTTAGAGTAAGCATCGGCCATGACAACACCTCGTCCAGAATGATGTTAATTTGTATGCCCTCGTCCAGCATGATGTTAAACTGTATGCCCTCATCCAGCATGATGTTAAACTGCATGCCCAACCGAACTATGAGGACTTTGATCCATGTCAAGGCGTGGTATGTAGGAAGCCTCTATGGGGTTCAAGCCCACCACCCGGTCGTTCCAACCTCATTCACGTCGGTTCACCACTGTCCCACATGATGTTAAACTGTATTCCATCATTTGAACTATGAGGACTTTGATCCATGTCAAGGCATGGTATGTAGGAAGCCTTCACGAGGTTCAATCCCACCACTAGTGGACCCCCGGGTCTACTTTCACATCGGTTCACCGATGAAACCATTCTAACTACGAGGCCTTTGATCCTTGTCAAGGCATGGTACGTAGGAAGCCTTCTTGAGGTTCAATACCATCTCTCAATTAACCAAGGTCCACCTTCACGTCGGTTCGCTGACGACTTCCATCATTTGAACTACGAGGTCTTTGATCCATGTTAAGGCATGGTACGTAGGAAGTATTCCTGAGGTTCATGCCCACCCATCATTTATTCACGTTGAGTTCTTCCTCATCCCACATGACGTTAAACTGCATTCCAGTCCGATGGAATGTCGTTGTGACCAACCCGAACTATGAGGACTTTGATCCATGTCAAGGCATGGTACGTAGGAAGCCTCATGAGGTTCAAGCCCCTCTCCCATCATACTAAGGTCCCTTATTCACGTCGGTTTTCCGACAACCACCACAAGTGGACCCCCGGGTTCACCTTCACGTTGGTTCGCCGATGAAGCCCCCTTTGAACTACGTGGTCTTTGAACCATGTTAAGGCATTGTACGTAGGAAGCCTCCACGAGGTCCAAGCCCACCATCACTAGGACCCCCTGGTCCTCTTCATTCTCGTCGGCCTTCCGGCGTCCAACTTGAACTACGTGGTATTTGATCCATGTCAAGGCGTGGTACGTAAGAAGCCTCCCAGAGGTTAAAGCCCACCACCTGTTGGTCATCCCGGCCTCATTCCCGTCAGGTCACCAGCACCTGGGCAGCCTAGTGCGTAAGCCCCACACCATCTGGACCAAGGTCTGCATTCAGGTCAGTTCACTGATGATGACCATCGGGCCAAGGTCCACATTCACTTTGGCTCGCCGGCACCATCCCGAACTACGCAGACATTGATTCCCTGCCACAGGGATACGTAGGAGGTCTCTTCGAGGCTCAAGCCCAACTTCACTGTTTCCCCAGCGATGGTCCCATTTCATTCCACCTCCATTTCATTCAACTCTCCATCACCCATCCTGATTCTCACCAGGACTGACATGTCCCGGCAAGATCATACCATTATGATCCTCTTCGCAGCCGCCCATGGGCTAGTCTCGGTATCGGCTCCCCTTCAAGGGAAATCCCTCGATCTGATCCATTCCAGCTAATGCTCTAATCAGGATGATCCATCCCCCGCTAGATGTTAAACCTGCGGCATACCCTGTGCTAAACAAAGAAAGATGAGGATGCATTCCAGCTAATGCTCTGATCGGGCTGATCCATCCCCCACTGGGCGTTAAACCTGTGGCATACCCTGTGATAAACACAGGAAGCTGCGGAAAACCTCAGATATCTGTATATGGCATATAATTCCCCGCACTCGATGTGGGATGCATTGGGCTTCCACGCCCTCGAGAAGCCTTATGACAAGGGATAAAAGACAGACACGCCAGTTCCTCAGCATCCAGACACGCTACTGATGCCTCGACATGACTACTCCCCTGACTGTAGGTTGCTGCCCTGACCGGACCCTTTGGAATGTCTTGACAGAAGCAGTGTAATTAACAGGTGTCCATGGAAACATGGAACTGGGAAGAGTTTCATGAACAACGTATTAAATCTATGAGGGAGACCCAGACTAGGTGATGAGTTCTGAGGAGGAATCCACAGAAGGAAGAACCGACATCCCATCATCCCGTTTTGATCAAGGAGAAAACGTCCCTGAATAAGGAGCGAATACCGCCCGCCTTTGGAAAGCGGGAATGCGGGGCAACAATGCAGCGCGTCCTCCTCCGCATACGGACAAATGTGCACACCCCGACGAAAGCGTCAGAAACAATATGCTTAATGGTTTTCCACAATTACATGTTTTATTTCCATGCTACTTTATCATGATTAATGTTTCATTATTATTTATGCCTTACGTACTGCCATTTTTATGCCATTGCTCAATATTTTTACGTTGAAACATAATGTTCATGTTTTTTTAGTTCAAATGTATATGATTTGTTTTATTTTCTCCATGCTTACCCTTACTGAGCCTTTGACCTCACCCTTTATATGTTTTCTTTTCTCTAGGATTTAATGAAAGGTTTTAGGTAAGAAAACAAAATGGGATGATCTTTATGGGAGATGTTGAAGATCTTTCACTACATTTAGAAGATTATATTCCGAGTTTCCAAAGACACTAAACTATTACTGTCCTTGTGTGTCTATTTTTGTTATGTATTAAGTATTCCGAAAAAGTAATGTAATGTCTATGTACGTTAAGCATGGGTATCTACACGCACTCTCGGAGACTTCATGCCACCATAGATTGGCATCCCTCCTAGAATCCGCCACGTGGTGGATGACTCCTCAAGTGACAGTCAGGGGTATCCTCCGGTTAACACCATAGAGTTGGTAAATCCCTATTTGACTCTAAATAATGGGGAACACCAGTTAGACCTTCCCAATGTCCCCATCTGTCACCAACGTCGTCGAATTTTTGGTTACATGAATCATCGGGGAACAACAGTTGGCACCTCCAGCCAGGCCGTGCACCCTGCCGAGAACAGACAGTAGGCACAATGTAGAGCTTAGCACACACAACCCCTTCATCCGGTGTCGACAGGTTCGCATCCAATACCTTTTGTGTTACTGGATCAGGCGGGACCCCATCAGCCGTACCGTGACAAGATTCACCCTTCTACCAGCTGACACCAGCCTTCTTGTCCTCATCTAGCACCAACTCTTCGGGCTTCGACTAGTGAACAACGAGATATTCCTAGTTCCAGTCAGCCGCTAGTCCAGCTGGCAGGGCCCACCATGCCTCCGACTGTAGAGCGGCCTCCTATAAGTAGAGGGTCACGTCCGTCCCAGAAGTATGATGTTCGGAAGCACCTTTCCATAATTTCAGAAAGGATTTCTATCCTTGAGGCTCTTCACCTATCGTCTGAAATGCTTGAGGTTCTTGCCGAGGCCCTAAGGAGCCACCTCCAATTTGAGATGGAGGTAGCAGCTACGGAAGCCTTCCACGCTGAGGCACTTGAGAATGCCGAATTCTAGGAAGTTATCTCATTCTCTAGTGAAGATGAAGAACCTCCTATACAGGGGCGCATTCGCCCACTGTACATCACTGGCCAGTTCAATGGCGTGGAAGTCCCCCGCTGTATTGTTGACATGGGTTCTTGGATTAACCTAATCCCAATTCATACACTGTGGAAGATGGGGTTGTCTGAGGATTATTTGACTCCCTCCGACCTCAGAATCCAGGGATACGATATGAATGAGCAAACCCTGGTCCGAAAGATCCGCTTAAAGACTCATTTTAGTGGCCTAATTGCCAACATCGAATTCATAGTTGTCTCTCAGGAAACTGCATACAACACATTGATGGGCAAACCATGGCTCCACCTACATACAGCGGTCCCTTCGTCGTATCACCAATGCCTCAAATACTCCCTCAATGGTTGAGTAGGTGTGATCTAAGGAGATGCGTCTCCTTTTGACTCTTGTGAAGCCCGTTATTTGGATTCCGACTATTACAAGAGGAAGGATAAGCAGATTCTAGCAAGTGATATTGAACCCTCCCCTGTCACAAGTGATCCCTAGGTAGGTCTGGATGATTCTTACATCTTTCCAATCCATCGATTGGAGGCCACAACCCCCGATATGGGGAAATGATTTTTCATTTTGGGTATAAGAGGAAGGCATATTCCCAGGTCCAAGCGATGGCGAAAAATCACCTTGTACTCCTAAACCAACCAGGCTCAGGTGATCCCGGAACCCCCTACCCCTGTATGGTATCGGGATGTCAGGATCATGGCAATGGTAGTACGTCATACATGTCTCTTCTGCTAGGCTGTAATTAACCAGCTCAAGACGACGTTCCAATACTTCTTTGATTTCATCAAGTGTGTCCCCTTGGGCTGAAGGCCAGATGGGATTGGATCGACTGCCTTCATCGCTATGGTCTTAGTGGCACATGAATCTCCTGATATGATGACCATTTCCGCTCAAGCCGAAACCCGCCTCCCTTCATAGCCTGGTGGCTCGGAAGAAACTTCCCCCACAGAGGATCCCTCCACAAGTGGAGAATAGGATCTAGAGGATGCTCCCCTAGCATTTGAGGAAGGCGTCTCCACCACGGTCGACGAGTTGGTACAGGTGAACCTCGGTAGCGAGGAAGACCCGAGACCCACCATGGTCAGTACCGACATGCCCCCCCCCCCCCTCGAAGAGCAGCACCCATATGTGGAATTCCTCAAAAAGCACTGTGATGTGTTCTCTTGGAGTTACAACGATATTCTAGGACTAGATCCTCAGTTAGTCATCCGCCGCCTTGGTCTCTCGACAAACCATTGTGGGTTTAAACAACCTACCAGAATGATGCACCCTTCTCATAGTGCCATGGTCGAGGTCAAGGTTGATAAGCTCATCAAGGAAAACTTTTTCAATGAAGTTCAATATCCCTAGTGGCTAAACAAAATTATGCCAGTCAGAAAGATGAATGGACAAATCAGGGTTTGCATCGACTTCCGTGATCTCAATTGCCACTGTCCAAAGGATGATTTTCCCCTTCCTGTGACAAAGTTGTTGATTGATTCCATGGTTGGGTTCCAAGCCCTCTCCTTCATGGATGGGTATTATGGGTACAAAATATAAGGATGGACCCTGAATACGAGGAGTCCACTACCTTCAAGTCACCCCAAGGTACTTTCTGTTATCAGGTTATTCCCTTCGGCCTGATGAATGTGGGTTCCCCCAATCAGCTGGTCATGCATTGCATATTCAACCCCATTCTGGGAACACTTGTGGAATACTACGTGGATGATCTATTGGTCAAGTCACGCCATGACCGGGACAATCTCAATGACCTTGTGAAAGTGTTAAGTTTCCTCCATTCCCACCACCTAAAGATTAACCCATTGAAGTGTGCTTTCGGGGTTACCTCCGGAAAGTTCCTTGGCCTTGTCGTTAGGAATCAAGGCATTGAGATAGACTTGAAGAAGATTGAGGCCATCAACCAGATGCCTCCCCCAAGAAATATTCGGGTGCCTCGAGGACTCCAAGGCCACATAGCCTACATACGCCGATTCATTGCGAATCTGGATGGAAAGTGTAAGACTTTTTCTTGGATCATGAAGAAAGGATCTGCCTATGAATGGGATGATAAGTATCAGACCACCTTCGAGGAAATCATGCAGTATCTACTCCAACCTCCGGTATTGATGCCACCCGTCTCCAGGAAGCTATTGGTCCTTTACGTGAGTTCCCTGGAACGGTCCCTCAGCACACTTCTCACCCAGAAGAACAAAGAGGGAACAAAGAAAACCACTACTACCTCAGTCGTATGCTCCTCAAGACAGAAATCAGATATTCTCCCATCGAGAAGAGCTGCCTTGCGCTCGTATTTTCCGTACAAAAATTGCAGCCCTACATGCAGCACCACAAGGTACAACTGGTCTCTCAAGTAGACCCATTGAAGTACATCATGAACCGGCCTATGTGGTCTGGCCGACTGACATGGTGGGTGGTGAACCTCCAGCAGTTTGACATCAGGTTTGTGCCTCATAAAGCTATCAAAGGACAGGCATTAGAAGACTTTATAGCTGCCCAACCAACCTCCGCGAATCAACTTCATGAACTAGGTTTTCCTGATGAGGCAATCCTGTCAGTCGATCATGGAATCCCATGTTGGCAGATTCACTTCGACAATGCCTACTAAAGCCCCACCGGTAGGAGACTAAACGATCCTAGGCTCAACATAGTAGTCATGGGTATCGTCTTTATCACCCCATAGCAGGCTGTTATTCCATACTCATTCCTGTTATCAGAGAGCTGCACCAACAATGAGGCATAGTATCATTCCCTCATTACTGGCCTCAAGCTGGCCCTCGAGATCGACGTTCTCCATCTGCATGTGAAAGGGGATTCCGAGCTGGTCATCAAGCAGGTCACTGGTGATTATGCTGTTAGAAATAAACAACATGTGCCATTGTTGGAGTGAAACCTCCATCTAATGGCCTAGTTACCTTCTCGGCTAGAGGTCATTCACATCCCTCGGTCACAGAACGGTTGAGAAGTTGCTTTGGATAGCCTGGTCGCATCGCTTGTGGAGCCCGAACAGGATGACCAGATTATCCATGTGGTGCACCAGAGAGTCGTTGCTCCCATTACCCCGGAGAATGATCATGGCCCGCGGATAAACCATCTTACCACTGGTGCCCCTACGTCAGGAGCTCCGGGTACTCCGGATGCAGTAATAGAAATAGTTCCTGATTGGAGGAAACCCTTGGTTGAATACCACTAACACAGTAACCTTCCGTCAGACTGGGCAGAGCGAGAGTGAATCTAGTGTCGTGCACTACAGTTTACCCTTCAGTTCGGTCCCATCCTTGACCAGATCCTTTATAAGTGGGGGTTTGATGGTGTTCTCCTCTGTTGCCTTCAAGGAGTCAAGATTCCACAGGTTATGCAGGAGGTTCATGCTAGTTTTTGTGGTTCCCATCTGGCTGGGTCAATGTTGTCTCACTAGATATGGAGACTGGGATACTTATAGCCCTCCATGATCCATGAATGCGTTGAGTTTTCCAAGAGGTTCCATGTGTTCCATGTTCATGCTAACTTTGTTCATCGGCCACCAGAGCCTCTCCACACCACCAAATATTCTTGGCCCTTCGCAGTTTGGGGGTTAGATGTTGTAGGAATTTACCCACTAGCAACGACTCTCCAATGCCAGTTCATTCTATCCACCACAGATTACATTTCCAAGTTGGAGGAGGAAATTCTGCTCAAGGAATTCAAAGATCGATCTATCGCCGACTTCATGGGTTACAATATAATCTATCAATTTGGAGTACCTCACGCTATCCTCACTGATAACAGCACCAAATTCCGAGCAGCTGAGCTGAAGAAATTGTACACCAAGTACAACATTCGCTTTATCCATACCTCCCGCTATCATGCGCATGCAAATGGATAGATTGAGGCATTTAACAAAACCGTCTCTAACATTATGCAAAATATGGTTGGCCAAAATAAGAAGAATTGTCCAGATTAGCTCCCCAATGACCTCTGGTCTTATTGGAAAATGACTCATAATTCCACCCAGGCGACCCCATATTCCCTAGTGTACAGAACTGAGGCCGTCCTGCCCATCGAGATTTAGTTTCCCTCATTGCGCACAATGGTCTATGATTAGAAAGAGTCGGGTAGTTTTGTCGAAATCCGTCTAGCTGAATTGGAAGCGCTGGATGAGAATAGGATTCGTGCATTGCACAATCTGGAAAGGCATCAGAGTAGGATGGATCAATATTTCAACAAGAAGGTTCGCCTCCTCTCCTTCCTGCAAGGTGACATGGTACTGGCCCTCAGGGAGACATTGATCCCTAGCAAGAAACCACCCAAGTTTCAGCCTAAATGGGAGAGACCTTTCATTGTCCATAAGGTCTATCATAATGGTGCGTACTCCCTGGTGACCTTGGTTGGTGAGCGTATAACTCCTCCCATCAATTCTAGGTTCCTCAAACAGTATTTTTCCTGAATCCATGGTCCGAGTTCTATGACCATAATCTAAGATTCTTTCCAGAACTACGTGCGGCTTGATTCCCATCCTTATAGGATATGTACGAACACCCCAAAATTTTGTCTTGGGTCCAGTCCTGGGGATTTCCAAATCTCGTCCCTTCATTTTTCTGGTCGGAGTTCTATGACCTTAAAATAAGATTCTTTCATAGTCCTGCATGACCCTAAAATGAATCAGGTCTTCCACGACCTTAAATTGAATTTGGTCCAGTTACTGGGCCCCTGTGGTCCGACACGACCTTAAATTCTTTGGTCCTCCATGACCTTAAAATGCACTATGGTCCCACATGACCATAAACTGCACGCTCTTCCTGCATGACGTTAAACTGCAAGTCAATTAGACCTTCCCGACTGAGGCCCAGCCTCGGGCCCCCGGCCAAAGCTCTATCCTATGGGATTGTATGGTGTGGTCTGGGATTATGTCCTCATTCACATTGGGTTACTCTCCGTTCAATACACATTCCCAGATGAAATTCCTCTCATTGTCCTACATGACATTAAACTGTTTTCCTAGAACTACGTATGGCTTGATTCCCATCCTTATAGGATATGTAGGACTACCTGAACACCTAGATTTCAGGTCCAACCCCATCTCTTAGAAGATCCCATGATCTCCCGGTCACCTCGGCATCTTGGTCTGTCCCTCCCCGTGAGGGGGATATATAGGTGTGGTACAGAGATTTTGGAACCATTCCCCCTTCTCCAGGGAATCTTCCATCTTTTGGTCAATCTCATACTGAGCCCTTCAACCCTTTTTAGTGGTCCACTAATGTGTTCAGAGTACTCTGGTCTTGAAATTGGAGTGTCAGATTCATCTTAGGCAAGTTTCGTCCACTTTTCAAGCTTTTTGATCCCCTTCATTTGGGCCCCCATTATCTTACACACCTAGAGGGACCCCCAAGAATGGCCTAGATACAACTCCTAAGGGATCTCCTACCATTATGGGCCAATCTCGCCAAGGGTTTCAGACAAAAAATTGATACAAATCCCGCATTGCGAACATGGTCAGTAGTTGATGCTCATTTTTTTGCCCCTATTTCAGGATAACATGGCTGGATGTTGTGTTGCGAATATGGTCATCATTAATCCTCCATCAACACGTCGACTCCTTCTGGCCCTGAATGTTGGTTGAATGATTAAAATTATGTTCCACCCCATCATGTCAAGGTGAAATCTCGGCACTCCTTGCACAAACCCTCAGTGCACTTCCCCACGTCATGTAGACAAATCTACGTTACAGCATCTCTCGGGGCCCCTGCGATCTGAGCACTAAGATTATGGGCTTGGGTCTTCTCTAAGGGCCATACACAACATGACCCTCATCCCCATGTGAAATGAGGTGTCGCTCGGAAACTGGGTTTTGGGACCAGCTCAGCTGGAGGCTAGTGTCTCCTACCCCTTGATCTTTAACCCCTCGGCGACCCCTTTACCCAGGTCTCCTCTCCCGAAATCACGTGTGGTGATGGTAGGGGATTATGTACTCATCCACATCATGTATGTTTTATCACATCGTTCACATTCCCCCTAGTCCAAGCCATATGACCTTAAACTGTGCTAATTGGTCCTACTATATGATCATAAACTGTGATGATATCGTCCCGGCCGCACGACGAAAAACAGAACTGCATTGTGATGACCTCTCCATAAAGTGCATCATGTTGGGTATTGGTCATTTACAATGCCATTTGTCAATGCCTATATATAGATTAATTATTGTGGTGATGCCAGTAATTTATACCCTAGGACGGTCGCTCCACAAAAGAAAATCCATTCACCTTAAAGGACAAACAAGATACATCAAATGCCACTTATTTTGGTGTGAGGGATAGACCCGCACGCCGCTTTCATCCTTGGCACAGGTACCTTCTTGTGCCGTGCCACATTCCAGAACTACGTATGGCTTGATTCCCATCCTCATGGGATACGTAGGAATGCCCAGACCTCTTGTATTTGGGTCTAGCTTGAGGTCTGCTAATTCATCGTTTTTATCCTACGTTTGGGGACCTTGACTACGGGACCACTTGACGTGGTATGGGATTATGTTCTCATTCACGTCGGGTTTGAAATAGCCACACCAAATGCACCCTGTTATGAGAATTATTCCTCCTGTTTCATGTCCTTCACGACGTTAATAGGAACCCCCAAGAACTATGTATGGCTTGATTCCCATCCTTATGTGATACGTAGGAGCGCCCGAGCACTTCCACATGGGCCCAGCCTAACTTTCATGATTGGTCCCTTGACCGGAACACTTTTCCAAGGAACACATGGTAAGCGGGACCTTGTCCTCATTCACGCCAGGTTTCGTAAATCACCTTACCATGTGTCTCCCACCAACCTTACCAATCCTTGATCTGATTTCAAAGACCTTAAACTATGATTCTTTCCAGAACTATGTGCAGCTTGATTCCCATCCTTATGGGATACGTAGGAACTCCCAAACATTTCATCTTGGGTCCAGCCCTAGGGATTACAAAATCCAATCCCTTCTTTTTTCTGGTCCGAGTTCTAAGACATTAAACTATGATTATTTCTAGAACTACGTGCAGCTTGATTCCCATCCTTATGGGATATATAGGAATGCACAGACATTTCTTCTTGGGTCCAGAATTAGGGATTACCAAATCCCATCCCTTCTTTTTTCTGGTCTGAGTTCTAAGACCTTAAACTAATATCCTTTCACCATCCCACATGAACCTAAACTACATCAACTCTTGCACGACCTTAAATATCATTTCGTACAGTACCTGGGCCCTTGTGGTCTGACACGACAATTAACTGTTGTTTCCTCCATGACCATAAACTGCACTATGGTCCTGCATGACCTTAAACTGAACGCTCATCCTGCATGATGTTAAACTGCAAGTCAGTCAGACCTTCCTGACCGAGGCCCAACTTTGGGCCCCCTGCCTAGGATCTCTCCTGTGGGATTGTATGGTGTGGTGTGGGATTATGTCCTCATACACATTGGGTTACTCGCAGTGCCATACACATTACCGGATGAAATGCTGCTCATTGTCCTACATGACTTTGAACTATTCTTCATGAACTACATGTGGCTTGATTCAAATCCTTATGGGATACGTAGGACCACCTGAACACCGAGATTTCAGGTCCAGCCCCATCTATTAAGAGATCCCATGGTATCCCAATCACCTCGGCCTCTTGGCCTGTCCCTCCCTGTGAGGGGGATATATAGGTGTGGTACAAGGTTTTTGGTACCATGCCCCCTTATCCTGGGAATCCTTCATCTTTTGGCCGCTCTCAAATTGATCCCTTAGACCCTTTTCAGTGGTCCTCTAATGTGTTTAGAGTACTCTAGTCTAGAACCTAGAGTGTCAGTTTCATCTTAGGAAAGTTCCATCCACTTGTCAAACTTCGTGCTCCCCTTCATTCGGGCCCCCATTATCAGCTTCCGACCTCACTCCAATGTCAGCACCACTGATGTACGTTTCCCCCTGCTAACCAATTTTCAGGGACGACTCCGTTTGGGAAGTATGTTCTAGAGGAGGTTGTATGTCTGCTGCTAATTCACTCATGGACGTCCCAGGCTCAACTTCCTAACGAGCCTCCAACACTGAGATCACTATACAGGGAGCATCCTGATTAGTAGAGTTCTTTGAAATTAAGAACTAGTAGCAAAGCAAGGGACTTATAGGAACCCAGTGCGTCCACCTCCAATGTTCTGGCCCCTACAGGAGCTATCATGGAAGGAGACTCCTCAGTGTTTTTCAGTTCTATAATGGTCTTCAGAGCCCCGACCTGTCCCATCGGCACCTCCTATCCTTCCACTATTGTGGATACCTGATCAACGCCTATATTCTCCTGAGTGAGATGGAGAAATGGATTAGAAATTGTAGAAGATAATTGATAAAGAAGAGGGATAAATAAGGATAGGGACAGAACTCAATAAGCTCGGTTATTTATATGCCAGAGCAGACGATCTCTCCACTCTCCTACAGGCTCCCTTGGCGAGACCCTCCCTGAGATCCTTCATCTTCTCTTGTTTCCTCTTCTCCCTCCAACTTGTCATCACTGTCGCCTTTTCCCAGCGGCATCATTTCTGGATCATGCTCTTTGCTGAGCATCACTTTCACCAGGAAAGGTGGCGCCACACACCGACCCCATTGATGCGCATATGTGTCCATGTATGTTAGATATGTGTTCCATAGATGGATTTTTACTCTTTCAGTAACCCGAATGAGCCCGACTTCTGGCAATTGGATCCCACCCTGCATTATCTTCTGCCAGAGGGCTTCGATGCTCATCAACTGCTGTAGGGTTAACCAGGATGACCATAGCACTGGGAAGTTGCATCCTGAGAAGGTTGAAGAAGATACCTTATCTGCTTCCCTGGAAGTTCGTTGGTCCCATCACGTGACGTCCCCGCTGCTGAGGTCCCGGCCTGTGCATGCCTCGCTACCTGGCGCGCCCCCGGTCCCCCCCTTCTAGAGGCACCTTTCCTGCTCTCTCGTCGCCTGGGTTCCACACAGGTAGTCTTGAGTTGCCAAACACGCATGTGAAAAATCCCCTCAGGGTACACTATAGCCCAATGTTTAACATACTCGGTTGATAGGCAAGCATCAACCACGGTGGGAGGAAGGGTGATGACATCGCCAGAGACATAAGTTGTGAACATTAACCACATCTGGTGAAGGAAACATGGATTCCTCTCCACCCAGATGTCCATGAATACCCTCTTCAGAATTCTATGGAGGCACCCAAACTTCCTGGAGAATTGGGACAACATGTAAGGCTCGTAGATGATCTTCCCGTCAATCCGAGGCACAAGTACCCCACCTCGGATGCTCTGGAACTATTACTACTACTCCAACGAGCCCTGCCCATTGTCTACCATTTGGCCGACCGGGGTGGGGAATGAGCTGAAGTTGAAGTTGGCATGGCTACCAATTATAACCCTTACTCCCTCCTCGTTGAGCTTCATCGGCGCGACCCCAGCAATGTTTAGCCGAGATGGTCACAGGCCGTTTCCTGGAGGAATAATGGAATTTGGGAAAGTGTACCCTCCATGATGAGCCACCACCCAGCTGTGGAAGATCTGGAAGGGGCCACACACCCTCCAAGGCGACCCCCCTCTTGATATGCGTCCCAAAATGGCGTACATCCTAGCCAGCACAGGGACCCCTAGATTAAACCTTTTGTTGGCAGCCATGGTGCCCGCCATCACCATAGTTGCTGGACAGATGCACATCCTTGGGTCCCGCATAGGCAGGAGCCACCCACTCATGAAGGTGTCGAGGAACCCGACATATCATACATTTGGGTCTCAGGCCTCAATAACACTGTAGCCCCATGATTGGTATTTCCCCACCTCCAGGATCCTCCAGTTCATTACTTTCTTGCTCTTTTGTGCCGCGGTTGGGAACCATTTTTCCAATCCCGACATCTTGGCTGTCAGGTTCTTCTCCAGGAACAGCCTAAACCGGTACTTGTAGGCGATGTCCTTCAGGAATTCCTTAACCTCCAGCCTCTCTTTGGCCAGATCCAGTAGATTCCACATCATCATGGGGGTTCGAGATCTATCCTCCCAAGTATTCATTGGGGGAAGGAACTCGTCATATTAATAACCCTCTAGTGGGATACATTCGATTCAGTAGACATCCCAGATACTGATACAAATTTCCCCATGGTTATGATGGAATGTGTTGGTATCAGGAGACCACCGAGTCAACAGCTCCTGCCCGAGATCAGGCTGGCAGTAGAAGTGAAACTGTGACATCCACACCGCCTCGAACAACCCATTGTGTCACATCTCGTCCATGAATTGGTCGCACATATGGAGAACACAGTACGTCCAGGACCACTCACTAGTGATGTTGCCTTAGGACCGAAAATCCCAATCTTGCAGCTAGCCCTTAGTATCGTCCATGATGCTCTAACGGAACGTGCTTGCGTAGAGGGTTGGGGAACTCTCTGCAACGCGATCACCCCCATTGATGGTCCTAGTCCTCGAGTTCATGACATATACATCATTGTGTCTGGTCTCTCTGGCAGGGTGGCCATTGTTGGTGAAATTGTATCGGGGAAGGTCATCCTCCTGGGTCACCCATGACCGCGGTGGGTCAACATCGAAGCCATGAAGTGGAACCTCCTCCAAAATGCCAAAATTCCATAGCGGAAGGTTGTTGGACAAAGGGTACTCCTTCTGGGCGGGGGTTAGAAGGTTGAACAAGGTATGATTGTTGGAAACAACCACCCTGGTTCCATAAAAGACCTCATTCGCTGCCATTTCAGCTCTGCGAGCAACGACTTCCCCCTCATCTACTTGGTTTGCGACCATATTCATCCGGCCTAGCACTTCGAGCGGTGCGCAGAATTTGGATGAGTTGTGTGGAATCTGGATGAGTTGTGCGGAATCCGGAATTGGGGCGTGAAATCGGAACACTCATCATGGAATATCCATAGTTTGCATGTAAATGAGGCTGAAACTTGAAGAATTTGTGAGCATCCAAAGTGGGTTTTTCGTTCATTCACAGAGGAAATTTCACGCACAAGGGCTCGAACCCTATCGCATGAGAATGTTTCATATGGATCATGGGACCCATGGCCCCTTTTATAGGTGAAGCCGGGGTTTCACACCGCATGGAAAGTGGATTCGGTTCCAGCCGGAGTTTTGCACGCCACAAAATGTTTTGCGCGTAGGGGGTTGTTGAAGCCCAACCCTTCGGCATTTCGAAATTTTCCTCGGAATTCGATCATTGCAACCCCTTACCTATACAATTTCTAGGGGGCATTTTTAGATGCCCAAAAGTCCGTAATTCCTGAAGGAAGTTTCGAAATGACAAAGTGAAGTCATATTCGAACCTAGAGACCCAGTATGGAGGGTCCGAAAGTGATGTGAGAAATAAAGGGAAATGCACGCAAAAAATGGGGGTTGCATGAAAGGGGTACGTGAATCACGAAGTGATCCCGGAGCAGGCGCGCAATAATTACGCTCCCACACCCGCGCGGCAAACATTCTGTGCTGCCATCTCTGGCATGCAAAATGGCACGCACCGCCTATATTCTGAGATGCAGAAGGCCTATAAATAGAAGAATGCCCCTTCTATTTTTGGGTTGCAGAATTTGAACCAGCTCTTGTGTGTGAAATAGGACTTATGTGCATACAAGATGGCCTTCAGGTACTGAGACTTTTCGCACCACCTCGCCTCGGGATCCACCTTTGCGCGCAATCCCACTGGATTAAATAGAATTACAAACACATCAAGGTTCCTCCCTTGTGTTCAATTCTTTCCATTTCATAAAAAATGGCCCAATTGCATGCAATCCCTTCACTAGGTGTGGATTTTCATCTGGGTGCGGCCTTTTACCCTCGCGCTCAATTCATATCCCTTGCATGCGATCCTTCTAGTCGCATGAAATCCCTTTTCCCCAATTACGTGCCATCCCAGTGTTTTGCACGCAAACCATTTCTTTGCATGCAATCCCCTTGATCCCTCACTTTGATGCTCCTAGGGTGCCTCCCTTCGTAGGAACCCGATGTCCACCTTTTGTATGCCTCGGGCACACACATCAGGCATACATGCCATGTGTTGTTTTCTCATATGGACTTACAGGCTCATACATAGTAACTTCAAGGTCCATTGGTTGTTCATTCCCATTGCATTGCTTTTCCTCATGCTTCTTTGCATAGGCATGCTAACAGCTATTGCTTCTTTTCATAGCCATGCTAACGTGGACCCCTCGATGGTTCGCTATGCGACCCCCCTTCACCATGGTCTTGCCAGTATGTTTCCTCTAAGAAGGAGCAGAGGGTACCAATTATGTATGTCCTAGGGGTGTGTAGCGAACCCACCTCGTCTGAGCTGTAGGACGTTAAACTGCCAAGCACCTCGTCCTCAACACATGACGTTAAACTGTGATCTGGCCCCATGCCTTGCATTTAGGGTCCCCCCGGATCAGACATTCTATAAGCCGATCATCTCCACGGGGATGGGATCACCCCACATGGGATGATATCCTCCCTCTCGGAGTGGTGTTTGTCCATGGGGGAAGGGAAGTGGCTTTTTCGTAAGCCCCTAGCCCCTCTTGCGGAAGGTAGCACCCATGCACCTCCGTACATCCCCATCTCCAAGTCCAGGGGAGGGTGTGATAGGGAACGAGGCCCCTCCTATCTTCGGTCTAAAAATCCTATCCCTCTGCCCTTTTTTTCCCTTGGGCCTCCATATTGGTGTATGTCCTGGAACCTTGGGCCGCTCAACACGTAATCCCCACTTTGCTTATCACGGACGCACCCTTTGCGACTTGATCGTCAGGTCCATGTAACCTATTCTTTCTCACACCGAGCATGACTCACATGAGCTTATAGTGAGCACCAACCCTGACCCCCACACCATAGAAAACAACGAGGATGTTGATCCATGCTAAGTCATGGTACGTAGGAAGCCTCCACAAGGTTCAAGCCCAGAACCCGGTCATTCTGAGTCCTTCACGTCGGTTCACTAACACCATTATGGGCCGCCTCAGAGCGTATGCCCCATTCCAACCAGAACTACGAGGAATTTGATTAGTTCTAAGGTATGGTACGTAGGATTCCTCCATGAGGTTCAACCCCTATCCATCTATTATGGGCCGCCTCAGAGCATAAGCCCCATCTATCCATTATGGGCCGCCTCAGAGCGTAAGCCCAATCCATCCATTATGGGCCGCCTCAGAGCGTATGCCCCATCCATACATTATGGGATGCCTCAGAGCATAAGCCCCAACCGTCCATTATGGGTAGCCTCAGAGCGTAAGCCCCAAATACCCCCGTCCCACATGATGTTAAACTATGTACACGAACTACGAGGACTTTGATCCGTGCTAAGGCATGGTATGTAGGAAGCCTCCCCAAGGTTCAAGCCCAACACCCACCTCTCATCCTGACCTCTCCCTCGAGCCCACACGCCTCAGGAAGCTCATGAACTGGCCCAGATTCCTTACTCTCTCTAGATCCCATCCATGCATTCATTCTCATGGGCCGAATTTTCAGGTGTCTCACCGTGTCATCGAACTACGCAGACTTTGATTCCCTACCACAAGGATATGTAGGAAGCCTCCACGACGTTCAAGCCCCTTCACTTCATCACCCATCCCGATTCTTACCCGGGCCGCCACATCCCGGTGGGATCATTCCACCTCATTCCACTCCATAGTATCTGGGAAGCTGCCCACGTGCTGGCCCCGACATCAGAGTTCCCTTCAAAGGCTTCTTTTATCTGATCCACTCTCAGTGTTCCGATCAGTCTGATCCATCTCCACTAGATGTTAAACTCGCGACATACCCTGTGTTAAACATTGTAAGCTGAGGAAAACCTCTAATACATGCCTATGGAATACAATTCATCATGTTCGATGTGGGATTCCTCAGGCTTTCGCACCCTCGATAAGCCCTATAATAAGGGACAGAAAATAGACATGCCAATCCCCCAGCGTCAAGACACGCCAACGATGCCTCAACATGACCACTCTCCTAATTGAAGGTTGCTGCCCCAAACAGAACCCTTGGAGCGTCTCAATAGAAGTAGCGTAATTAAATGGTGTCCATGAAGATATGGCACCAGGAACGAGATTCCCGAGCATGTCTTAAATCCATGAGGGAGAGATGGACTAGGTGACGAGCTCTGGGAGGAATCCATGGAAGGAAGAACCGACATCCCATCGTCCCGGTTTTGATCAAGGAGCAGACGTCCCTGAATAAAGAATGGATGCCAGCCACCTTTGGAATGTGATAATGTGGGGAAACATCCACGAGTCCTACCCTGCGTGATGGATGTGTGCGCGTCCCCAGCGAAAAGCGTCAGAAACACACGGAACGGGCCCCGAGGATGGGTCGTGACAATAAAAATGAGATGCATCTATTTTTTTTTCAAAATAAATATTTTTCAATGTCTCTTTGTATTGATTATCAAGAATATATTAAAATAACTATTAAGATAAATTATCTTATACCGTATATTGATGACTTATTTTATCAACTTCATAGATCCTTATACATTTCCTAGGTTGACCTTAATTCTATATTTCATCAATTGAGGGTTATTAATGAGGATATACCTAAGATATAATTTTGTACATGGTATGATAATTATGACTTTATGGTGATATGATTTGGATGTAACAATTGAAGTTCTATATTGATGGATTTAATAAATGAACTATTTCGAGATTACCTCTATAATTATTTGGTAGTATTTATAGTTAATATTCTTACACATTCCAATTGAAATCAATAGAATGGATATTATATGATTAATGTAACACATCATAGAGGAAGTATAATTTATATTCTAAATTTATAAACTGTAAATTTTGGATATAGAAATTTTTATTCTAGACATATATAATCTCAAGTGATGTTATATAGGTAGATCCTTCAAATACAAATGTTATCGAGCAATAGAAAAGATTAACCATGGTGAAAGGGATCCATATTTTTCATTTATTGGCTGGATAGGATTGCTTTTTTATGAGAGATTTCTCATGGATATATAACTAATAACAGTGTTTAAATGGAAGTGATATAGGATCTTTTGGAAAGGTGAATATAGAAAAATATCAAGGATCTGAATAATTTTGGTCAGTTCATCAATTCCCACAAAACCACACAGCTAAGAAGTGTTTCTAATCTATAGTGATCCATGGACGAATGCAAAGGGGTGACTTCTAATGAATAATGATTTCATGAATAATTATACCATATTCTAATTCAAAATTCTGATAATAATTACACAAAAAATGATTTAGAGTTGGGGGTAGGAATTTTTTAATTATATTCTGGAGGCATTATGTTTATAGTGAAATATGTGATATAAATACTAATTATAAAAGATTAATCTATATGATCAGACTGAAATATTTGAATATTCACTAAAGGATATGGTTCTATTTTATTAATAGTTATAACTCCTCAAAACATTACGACACTAGGATAATGAACATGATTGATGGTGCTCTGAGTCTGAAATACCATGCTAGTTTTTCCATGGTGAGGATTTAAATTGATCAAATACATATATATTTCCAAAATATGGAATGTGAAATCATAGTTAAAGGGGACATATCTAATATTTATCTTATTATTTTTCAAATTTCCATCTATGTAATGATTAAGGAGGTGTTGAAGAAAATGTTAAATTACACAAGAAGGATCAGAATGTACATATGCTTAGCCCTGATTGTGATTGAATGATAATCTTAAAAAATTTACATTTTGTTCCATTATCACCATATTTCAAGCTGGATATTTTCGATGAATGACACACTTCATCGTTTTCTTTTCATCTTAGAAGTACAATGACTTGTAGAGATATAAAAGAGTATTTATTGAGGTAAGACAATAAAATGAATTTATTTGATAATATATCTTCATTATTGTTACATAAATAAGTTATGGATGAGTGATATAATTAAAATGTCAAATTATAATACTTTCCCATGTGTGATTAGAAATTAGAAAACATCACTATGGATTTCATCATGACACACTGCAAAACATGTAGAGTTTTTAATGTTATTTGTATTATAGTTGTTCTACTTATTAAGTCATAAAATTTTATTTTAATACTAAAATATTTAAAACATGATATAATTACCAGGATATATATTAAGTGTTAATTTTTTTGGACTACCACATTCAAGTGAGTTTTATCGGGATTCAATGTTTAACTCTAAATTTTAGAGAACACTTCTACAATATTGCAATATATATCTGAACTTTAGAACTAAATATAATCCTATGATATATGGTTAGTTTTATATGACTATTAAAACCAAAGAAGATATTTTGAGAGAATTTTCTATGAATTTTAAGGAAAGATGAGACCAACACCTTACTCTAGAAGATTTTTCTTACAACAATATATTTCACTGAAGCAGTTAGATGGATCTTTATGAAGCCCTATGAGGAAGTTAGTACAAAAAAGTATTCTGTTGGGATAAAGATGATGAATAATGTATATTAGGATATATATTATAATGGGAAATGTAATAAAATTTATGTCATACTCATTTGTGCATCAAGGAAACTAAGTTTCAATAGAAATGTAATGTTTCCAATCGTTGTTATGATCTAGAGTTAAAAGTCGATAAAAAATTATTCCTATTAATATATCCTAGGTAGGAGGTATCGATATTTGGAGATAATATCAATATGATCCTTAGATATTTTAATCCCTTTCATATAATTTAAGATATGAGTAAAATTACTTATGGCATGGCATTTCCACTAAATATATATCAAGATCCTGATGTGTTCCATGAATTTATCTTTATTAAGTATATAATTGATCATTAAAATGAACTAAACATATTGGGAAGACCACTAGAGACTGATTTATCTCATGTGGAACAACTGATGGAGATTCTAGAATGAAGATATAATGTGTTTCAGAATGATACCACTCACATGTTCAATGTTTTGTGAGAAGACCATAAAGTAGAGGAATCTTCATAGTAACCTGAGGATGTGATTAAGTACATATATATTAATTTAATTATATTTAATGGATTTAATTTTTATAAATATTTTTTAAGGGGGGTATAATGATACACCATGAGATTTTATGATAAATATATGTTCAAATAAATTGATAATGCTTAATATAATTTCTTAAATGCAACACCGAGATTAGATAAATTGATATATAGTATTGAAATATTATTATTCAACGTGGTAGATATCTCCTAGACATTGTATAGTTTGTAATAAATATTACTAATAAAAGTGTGAAAAATTATTTTTCACACATATTTAAAATGATTTCATTTATAATTAATTTTTTTTCAATTGAAAATAAAATCATTTGAACATAAAAAGGTATGTGTTTCTAAAAAACACTTTTTATGGTGGAATGTGTCTTTATATTAATAAATTAAATTAATATATATTAATGGATGATTTTGAAAAAAACCTTATGTAACATATTGAACCTAATATATATTCATTCATATAATGTTTTTTATTAGTGATGGAATATGAATAAATCTATTTTTATGCCAAAAAATACTCTTTTCTAAAAATGGTTTTTGTTGTGTTTTACGCAATTAATTTAAAATTAATTACATCCACTTGTAGAAGTTCAATAATTTAAAATGGATTCAAAAGTTTGAATCAAAATAATTAATATAATTTAATATTTATAACATAGTTTCTTCTCATAAATAATAGTTTCCTTGATAAAATTTTATTTACCACATTGAGGGTTGAAAGTGTTTAAAAGAGGGTAAAAATTAATATATATAGATTAAAATATCACTAAATAGGTTATTTAATATGATTTAATGATGATATATCTAACATACCATTATTATCTTGATTTCATTATAATTTTTATGCCATTTTACTTGAATAATACATATATTATATAATAATGTTTCATGTATTTACAAATTTTTCCACCACATCACTTATAAAAGGGAACCTCATATCCTTCCTAACACGCACCAAATTATACCTTTATCTTAACCAATATCTTCCCAATAACTCTCCAAATATATTGATCCAATAACATAATTCTTTTTATTATCAATTTATCCATCAATGAATCCTTAAGGTGCTCTATAATGGAGGGTATGTGAAGAATATCTATATGTTCCTACCAATATATTTCTTGTAGTTAATTTCTTAACCATCCTAAAAATATTCTAATCCATCCAGGAATGATAAAATTATACTTTAAACTATAGTAATTTGTTTTTATGTTAATTTTATTTCCATTTTCTACCTCCTTCTAATTTGTTTCAAAATTATAACATCGCTCCTGTGTATGTTTGGATGACCACCACCAGGTATCGATGTTCTTTTTATTCATTTTCACTTTGAATTTTTTTTCATAAGGATAGATTAAATGAATATATATTATATTTATTATATAATAATTATTCTTTAAAATTTTATCTTTCAATACATTTTTTATTAGATATATTTATAAGTGAAAACATCACATATGTGTATGTGTTGACTACCATCTCTAAAAAGTGATGAAATTGATTTTTCATCACTAGTTTGTATTAATTTTTATAAAAGTATTTATAATGAATAAATTTGAAACATATATCAATATTAAAATTCTATATATGAAGAAACCTTAACCAAGGAGAATGGACTTGAACCATTTCCCAAAACATGAATGAAATACAAAATAGGCTATCCTTATTGATTCATCTTTCATATAATGAAAAAACATCTCAACCATAGTAAAAGAATTAGTTTTATCCCTCCTTGGATTACTCTTGTAATTTTTATTTCTCTACCAGTTTCTTGATTATTGTATTCATATCCAATTGAATATGTTGCACCTCAATGGCCCACTCATCTACCATGAATTAGTGTTCTTCTACCATATCTATGTAATTAGATTAGTTTTGATGTGTTTAATGCCAGCATAAGGAAATATTAAACCATCAAATTATTATAAATATGTTGTTGATATAATTCATGAGATTATTCCTTGAACTAAACCTTATATTTTAAGGAATTATGTATTTTATGATAATCTTATCTTCTGAATCCCATGTTGATGGATAACTTGGAAATATTCCCAAATTAAATACTTATATAATCAAAATGATTCTCAATAATCCACTTTGAAATCACTCTCCATTCTCACTGGTATATTCATCATATGAATGTTATGTCATCTAGGTCTAAGATTATATAAATCTTCATAACCAATATATATTCTAGGACAAACCAACCAAATAATCTTATCTTGTGATAAATCCTGATAGGTGCAGCACCAAAAATATGTGTACCTCTATAACCTAATAAATTTGTTTTGTTGATAATATTACACAACTAGGTCATTGGTATTATAAAATGGTTTCTATTAGACAAAAAAGGTATATTTCAGGAACAAATAATATGAAATCAACCTAACGATGAAATGTTCAAATAGTTACTCTTATCTATTGGAGGAAGAGTCCCAATTATTCCAACATCACTATAAGGGCTTAAAAAAGGATTCCTGGTTGTAAAACATTAACTATATCTATGGATAGATGGTTTTCCTATCATAGTGGAATGATGGGTTCACAATGACTCTCTAACTCTTGTGCATATGGGGTGTCTGCAGGAAAATTTAATCACAAAATTAAGAACAAAATACAATTAGTCTCTATGAAAAAAGGAGGAAATATATTTGTAATTAAATGGAACGAATTATTCAAAATACATTTTAAAAGATACCATATTATACTTGGGATGGTCAATAATTATATAGATATCCAAAATATCATTTATCAATGTAATAAAAAATGAATCAGTTGCTAAAACATTATGATTGGTGGCCAAATCAAGTTCATACTATGATTCACTCATGTTAGTCTCCTCAAATTCAAATTCGAGGAACATGGGTAACTTATTTTCCAATGTGACTTATACCCTTAGAAAAATATATATTTATACTACACCTAGATAATTTATCAATTTAGTAAATATTAATAAACCCATGTATGAAATGATGTAATAATGATTAACATCATAAACTAAAGATGAAGTGAAAATATTTTCACTTGTTCTCATCTCTAAAAATAATTTAAATGTTGTCCCACTACTCAGATTACTATATGAGGAACTTGAATCACATCAATATGAATGAGAATGATTAATCACATATGATCTATAAAACATCAGGGGAGAAATCAACCTCTTAATCTACAACAATCATGTATCGTCCCAGTTCCAGAAGCCACCTAGAGGTGCCCCGTACCCAGTTGGTTACATGGCCTCAAGCACATTTACTCGAATTGCAGAGGCTGCCGAATAGTAGCGAGGGACTTGGGAGTGATAATGGGGAAACTATGACCTCATTGGAATAATAACACAGTGGAAGAGAAACAAATATACAATAGCAGAAGCAATAAACATCCAACAACCGAAAATAGCGAAAAACTGAGATAAAGAAACAACAGGAGCATACATATATATATATAAATGATGAATGATATATATATGTCATAGAAAACAGCCAAACAAGTCACAATGCTGTGTATAGTACAAAATCAAGGTAAAATAAATAAAATAGATAAACTCCTCATCATGGAAAGCCTCATCTTGGTCCCATGCTCTCCAGCTCCAATGCAATCAAGTACATGAATTTGAAGGGCGCTTTACCTTATTTATAACTACAACAACATAGTCGATTTGGGTCCAAAAGCATGGACCAAACAGGGTTTTAGAAGAATCCAAGTAGGCAATCACGGCATGATTTGTGCCTAATAGTCAGTGAAAATATATGGAAGGTAAATTACAGAAGTAGTAAATAGGAAGTACTCAGCAGTAAACAATCTCCAATCCAAATATCAACCAACAACTAAAAAAAGTAGATTATCACAACAAGTAACCCTCTAGGAAGTTCCCATACCCTATCCCCTCTTGTCCTACCTAAAATGTACAAGCAACCCTCGGGGAAACACACTTAGTCTAACCTGTCTGGTTCAGATTAAGCATAGACTCTCTAAGGAAGCACTCATAGTCAATTCCCCTTATAGTCTAGGGTAGTCAAGGACTCTCTAAGGAAGCACAGAATGTAAATTCCCCTTACATCCCCAAGGTCAAGGAAACTCTGAGGAAGATCACCCAGTCAATTCCCATTATAGACTAATTTATTCAAAGACTCTCGGAGGAATCTCACTCGGTGAATTCCTCCTATTGTCTAGTATGGTTCAAGGTAATTCAATTTAAACAAAGACTCTATGAGGAAGCTCACTCGGTCTATCCCCTCATAGTCTAGAATTCTAAAAGACACTCTGAGGAACCTCACTTGGTCTATACCATTATAGTCTATAATTCTCAAAGACTCTCTGAGGAAGCTCACTCGGTCTATCCCCTTATAGTCTACTACTCCAGGTTCTAACGGCCCTGGGTAAGTAAATGCATAGAAATGCAATATGGCTAAAGTAAACATCAGAGCTACTAGGCTAACAGTCTACAACTTATCATCATTTCACATAAACAAGATCACTCTATCCTACAATACTAGGCATGGAAACAACAAAGAAACCCAACAGGATAAGAAAAACCAAATGGTCATAATAAGAACATGCATGGGAAGCACCTCCAAAGCAGAGAAAGCAACCCTATTCACATACAAATAATATTTACTCGCACACACCATGAAATCATGAAATTAATAGGGTTAAATAAGGTAAGGTAAAATATGCCATTCATGGGTATTGGCGATTTTTCACATACAATTCAAAGACCTTAAACTGAAAGGCACAAACCACCTACCTTTAGGGTTTTGGTGAAAATGATCCACAATCAACTACACCCACAAATCCAGGCAACCACTTCATGGAAGATCTCTATAAAACTCATTCTATACCATCCACAAGCCTTAAAATCAACACTCACAGAAAAACCAACACAAGATCTACATGCAATGGATGTAGATCAAGAAAAGATAGAGAGAGGGAAGAGAAGATCTAGGGAAAACCAAGGAGAAATCAAGAGGAGGTACTTACCTAATAAGAACTGCCTTCGATACACCACGAAATCCCTTCTATTTGCCTCCAAAACGAGCCAAAGAGCTCCCCAAAACTCTGAAAATTACAACTCCCACGTGAGCCACGAGTGGGAGGAAGAAAGGTGGAGGAATGGGAAATCTTATGTGTCCCGGGAATTAAATACCCTAATATTATGTGGTTGCACAGTTATCCCACATGGTTTGGTAAGTCGTGTGCCGATCTTGTGGTTGCACTGTCTCACCCAGGGATTTCGCACGGCTTTCCCACACAGTTTGTGTAAACTGTGCACTTCCCGTACGGGGCCCACTATCTCACATAGGGACTTCACAAAGCTTTCCCCGCATGGTCTGACAAACCGTGCGCCGCCCATGCAGAACCCACTATCATGGGTGCACGGTTTCCTGGGTTGGCCACATAGTTTTTTCAGACTGTGCACCAACAATGCACCCCTGCACCACCTCCACAACTTTAATTGTTTTTCCCAAAAATTACTCTTTTTCTCAGAAACAAAAAGAAAAGGAAAACGTACCTGAAAAGAAGTTCTGGGATCTTACAAACTTCCCCCCATAAAAAAATTTGCCTTCGAATTTCCCTAGCGCAGTACAAAAGAAGAAACCTCGAATAGCTCTGACCACTGTGCTCGTACATCGGGCTCCCTCGGCCAAGTCTTATCCTGCACTCACCCGTGCTGCCATAGCACCCGTACCAGAGGAACAGACCGGCCATAGAGAACCTTTGTATCATGATTGAAAATCCAGATAGGATGCTCCTCTAAATATGCATCAACCTCCAACTCGACTTCTACAAGTTGGAAAGCATGAGATGTGTCTGAAAATTAATGTCGAAGCTGAGAAATGTGGAAAATTTCATGCATAGCCCGGTACCTCTGAGGTAACTACAACAGAAAGGCATCCGACCCTACTCTCTCCAACACCTCAAATGGCCCAACATACCTCAACGAAAGATTATCCGACCTCCTAATCCTCTTATGTCTCAACCTCGGTGTGACACGGTGAATAACCTGATCCCGATCATGAACATTAGAGGTCCTCTTCACTAATCAGCATAAGACTTCTGAAAACACTGTGTAGTAGCCTTGCTCTTCCAAATCAACTCTATCTACTCCGTTGTCTCCTAAACAAGATGAGGTCCCAAAAAAGCTGCCTCTCCTTCCTCCATCCAACATAATGGTGATCTGAATGGCCTTTTGTACAAAGCCTCTTAAGGTTCCATATGAATAGTTTTATGAAAACTATTGTTGTAATAAAACTCCACAAGAGGTATATTCTTCTCCCAGAAAACTACAAAATCTAGAATGCATGCACGAAGCATGTCCTCAAGAACCTGAATCATACGCTCAGACTATCCATCTATCTGGGGATGGTAAGTATTACTAAAAAGTACCTATGTACCCAAATATTTCGGAATCCCCTTCCAGACACGAGAATTAAAATGAGAATCCCGGTCTGAAACAATGAAGTGTGGAACTCTATGCAGATGTAAAATCTCTCGGATTTACAACCGCCCATCTCATCAACAATTAAGGTCTCCTTTATCAGAAAGAAGTGAGTAACCATCGTGAGCATGTCAATGACAACCAAGACTACATCATTCCATCGGGGAGACCTTGGTAACCCAATCAAGAAATCCATCGTGACGTCATCCCACATCCACTCTGTAATGGGTAACGGCTGCAAAAGCCCTTCTAGACACTGATGCTCCACCTTCACCGGATGACTAGTTAAACATCTCATGAATAAACTAGTAACATCTCTCTTCATACTGGGCCACCAATACTTGCGGTGTAGATTATGAAACATCATGGTGTCACCAGGATAAACTGCCCAAACTGAGGAATGAAAATCCCACATCAGTGCCTCGTGTATTTCTGCTGGAACCCATACAAATCCCTATAAACAAACGATATCATCCTTGCCTATTATACATCCAAAAATAGGGTCCTCTCCTAACACACTCTCCCACAGGACTAGGCCTTAAGAGTATGATAGCTGCCTCATCCTTACCTGATTGAGAATAGTAGAGGTAACAGCTACCAAAGATAGAAGAGTTTGACCTTTCCTATATTGCACCTCTAAATTAATCTCAGAGAATAGATCCATAAGCTTCTACTCACTAACATCCTCTTGAATGGCGTATATCTGAGACCTCTTGCTCAGGGAATCAGCCACTATGTTGCCTTTCCCAGGCATGTAGGAAAGCTCAAAGTCAAAGGACTGAAGATACTCGACCCACCTACGCTCTCTAAAATTCAGATCATAGTGAGTGAAGTTGTACTTGAGACTTTTGTGGTTAGTGAAAACCAAAAAATAATATCCCAGAAGATATTATATCCAACAACGTATGTCATGAACAAGAGCTTCTAACTCCATAGCATGCGTCGAGTAATTCCTCTCATGTGGTCTCTAATGCCGAGACCCATACACAATGACTCCATCTCCCTGCATCAGCACAGATCCAAGCCTGATACTTGAAGCATCGTAGTAAGCATTATACCTCTTTCCCAGCTCTTGAATGACTAGTATCAATGCTGAAGTCAACCTCCCCTTTAGATTTTGAAAGGCTGACTCACAAGAATCTGACTATAAGAACTTAACAACCTTCTTAGTCAGACCTGTCAGCAGTGCTGCTAAGCATGGAAAGTCTTGTATGAAGCATTTTTAGTATACAACCTACCCTAGGAAACTCTGTACCTCAATGATGTTCTTCGGCTTCTCCCAGGAAACTACTGCCCTCACATTCTCTGGGTCTACTGATACCCCTGCCTCTGAGAAAACAAGACCCAAGAAGTGGATCTGATCCATCCAAAAGTGGCATTTCAAGGGCTTGGGATATAACTGATTCTATCTTAGTGTAATCAGAATGATTTCAAGATGGGTAGCATGATTGTGTCGAGTGTGAGTGTACACCATGATGTCATCCACAAAAACCACCATGAAGGAATCCATGTACGGATGGAACACTCGGTTCATCAGTGACATGAAAAGTGTAGGTTCATTCATGAGACCGAATAGCATAACCGTATACTCGTATAGACCATACCTACTCCTAAAACCCATGAGATATATATTAGATGGTTTAACATGAAACTGATGGTAATCATACTACAATTCGATCTTCGAGAACACCTGGGATCCTCGATGATAATCAAAGAGATCATCAATCCTCTACAAGGGATATCGGTTCTTGACCGTCAACTGGTTCAGCTTCCGATATTCCACATAATGCCTGAGATTTCTGTCTTCCTTCTTCACAAACAAGATAGGTGAAACCCAAGGGGAAGTACTGGTCTGGTTAAAACCCTTGCCCTGCAACTCCTCCATCTTCTTGTTGAGCTCATGCAACTTAGGTGTAGCCATCCTATAAGGAGGAATGGACACTGGTGCATCTCTTGGCATGTGCTCAATAGAAAATTCTACCTCACTCTATAGAGGGAAACATGAAAATTCCTCTGAAAAGACTTCCTTGAAACATTCCACTACTGGAGGAATGTCGAACTATGAATTCCCCTGGTCATCCAGATATAGACTAGAAATCTGGCCTGTAACTACTCCTAGACAATGATCCTCGTGTCCTGCTCAATTCGTCTGGACATCCCACTTACCCAGATGAAGAAATGATCCACCCTCTAGTGATATGAAACTCACTCTATGGTGATAGAAATCGATGAATACCTGGAAGGGAACTAACCAGTCCATTATGAGAATGAAATCATATCTCATTATCTCTAGAACATAGAGGTCCCAAAAGAAGTGGCACCATGAAACCTCAAGAAGGCAATCTCTTCACTGATGTAGACTAACCGCTCTAGTTCCCAACGGTGTGTCTAGCATTAATAAATCAGCATAAGAACAGATACAGAGCCCAAGGATATCCATGATAGCAACAGATATAAATCTATGAATAGAACTAGTATCGTAAAGAGATAAAGATAAAACCGAGGCCAGTAGTATCGTACCACGAACCATAGAGGGGTCAAAATCCTGCTCCTGATGGGTCTGTTCCACTGCCAACGTCTAGCCAGCTCAGCAGCACTGTGACCCTATGTGACTACTCTGAGTGGATCCACCCTACTGTTGCTCGTAGCCTGGTGACTGACCACCATGGCCGCGACCACCTCCTCGGCCTGAATGGATGGAAGAAATCCAGTTCTCGGAGTGATAAGAAACTGGTGGAGCTGCTCCTATATGAGGATTCATAGAAGAACCCATGTCAATAGCTCCTCGTGAGACGATCTGATAGAAAGGCTAAAGATGGCCCATCTTGCCACTATATCAGCACTCCATTGGGTCTCTCTGGCACTGCGACCTAGTATGACTACTTCTCCTGCACTGGTATCACACCACCTAGATACCAGAAGATGCATCTCGCATACTCTAATCTCCCTGCGCAGACTCCTTGTGCTGCTTCCTGTTATTATTAAGAGGAATATTAACTCTGGATTTCGAACCGCCCTGGATCACTGCTCAAGAATCCCTCAGATTGCGCTCTGTGATCATCTCCTGGTTAACGATATAGGATATCGAAGTCAACCTAATTATGTTCAACTAGGAACAGGTCTCCTACTTGGGATTGTCCTCAAACTTCCTAGCCAGGAACAACTCATCACCTGCTAGGATAGGCATGAAACACTGCAGCTCCATGAAACGAGAGGAATAATCCATCACAGAAAGAGTACCCTTCTCTAAGCTCCTGAATTCTAGGGCTTGGTCGGCCCTCAAGGTCTCCGGGTAGAAGTAATCATAGAAAATATGCTGAAACGCCACCCAAGACATATTCTGGTGGCGTCCCACCTGAGAGATGACATCTGACCACCTCTTGGAGGAGTCTTGGAACATGTAGGTCACGAGATTCACCCTCCTCTCTGTGGTACCTCTAAATGATCGAAGATCGTCAGCATGTCTTTGAGCCATGACTCTGCAACATGAGTTCCTCCTTCCCATAAGAAGGTGGGTGGATGATACTTCTAGAAAACACACGTCAAATCAGCCATTGACAGGGAAGGAAGTTGTGCTCCTTGGAAGGTCTGCATCATCCTCAGAATATCCTCCCTAAAATACACATCGGTTCCAAAAACTAGTATAACCAATGGTTCCAAGGCTGGAACAATAAGAGGATTTACCAGATGTCCTCGATCAGCCATATCGAGAATCAGATAACTTCCCTGCAACTTGCGGTCAACCGGAGGACGTCTCGGTTGCATGACTCTGCAAGGTCAAGTGCACACTGTAGATTAGGATTAATAGGGACTGAAACATAGGTGTACATGGAATGTATATAGAGTACACGACATATACTTAAGAAAGACTATTTCTTCCTGAACAAAAGAACACTTGTCGTGTAGTCAAAACTACTGGATGTGCATTCTGGGTTTTCCTGGATAGTAAGCCTCAAAAACTACTCCGGAACCCAAAGAACACTTCAATTAACATTTAAAGTTCCAAATTATGATCCTGGAGGGGACATACTTCCCACTAATAAAATATTGGCATCTTACACAAGTTATAAACAAGGTAAACAAGTCAATGATCCACTAAGTTCCGGTCCATGTGGGCCCATAACACCACAAAAACAAAAATTTGGAGCTCATTAAAATAAAACCTTACAAAATAAATGCTCTAACAATAAGCAGATATTTTTATCAAGGAATCTATCAAAACAACATGCATATGCTACACAACATCTATAACAACAACATGCAATTTTTAATACACCCTAATTGGCATGACAAAAATTCATGACATGTGATATCTTGAATGTTCCTATATGATGCATGAGATGGAAAACCCTCATCTCATCGGGTTGAAACAATGATATAACCTCAATAATATCAACAGTAACAACACTGGGCATGTGAATCACCCAAAGATGAAATCAAATCAACTGTAAAATTGAAAACTAGTAAAATTACAATAAAGGAGGTAGTACGGATTTTCCCTGTACATGAGTTAGCTACTCCCAAGAACAACTTATTACCATGTAAATATTATATCCTATCCATGGATATAGGCTATAAACATTAAGTCTAGATAAAAAAATTCCTCTGATACCACTTTGTAACGTCCTGGTTCCGAAAGCCACCCAGAGGCTCCCCATACCTGGTTGGTCACATGGCCTCAATCTCATTTTACCAAATGCCAGATGTAGATACCTGAAGCTTGAAGTACATGGACATTACATTAATTTTTTGGAATACTTAATACATAACAAAAACAGACACACAAGGATCGTAATAGTATAGTGTCTTTGGAAAATTGGAATATAAACTTGTAATCATGTTGAAAGATCTTCAACAACTCCCACAATAGTCTTCCCCTTTTTGTTTCCGTACCTTAAACCTTTCTTTATTTCCTGGAGAAAATAAAACATTCAAAGGATGAGCTCAAATGCTCAGTAAGGGTAACCATAGAGAACATAAAACAATCCATAAACATTTGAATGCAAAAACAACTTGAACATGAAATTTATACATCAAAATCTTGAGCAAAGACATAAATCGTGGAAGTTCATAAGGCATATATCATAATGGATCATAAATCACGATAAAATAGAATGGGAATAAAACATGTAATATCAGCAACCTTTCAGAACTTATTATGATTTCCATAGTAGCCAAGGCATTGCTGCCAAGACCATCTTAGTGGGTAAAGTACCTTTCTGAATCGAGTTCACTCCTCGTTTCAGTCCTGTAACACTGAACCAGATTAACATACCGTTCCAGCCATGTCAATATCATGAGATATAAATCTTTACCCAATGCATTGGAGGGAGATATAGGACCCACCCATCTCATAATGAAATCATTTTTACTTGTTCCACAAAATAAACTTAAAACATTCATCATAACCCAAAGGATAAAATGGGTTTCATAAACATCATCCCATCATCACATAATCCATATAAAACAAATGTATATTTCATCATAAGAAAAGTGAAACCATGTAAATCATAGAGACATTAAACTTGAAACATACACATATGAAATAATGTCATCTTAGATGGAAAATGGTTTTGATAAAACACTTGAAATGAATTCTTGAGGAAAATATCCTTTCTTCATTAAAATCATTTTCTATTCACAAAATGTCATGCATTTTTAAAAGAAATATATTTTGTTGGAAATAGTCATGAAATATTTTGGAGGAAGATTCATGAAAATATGGCTTTATAAAACCGTAAAAATCATTTCATGCCGTATAAGTTAAAAAACATTCTTCTCATACTTTTGATGGAAAATTCAAATAGTACCTCGTATGGTAAACAAAAGTAATATTCATTTCATAACATGCGGTAAAATTCAAAAATGGGTAAAAATGCCATTAAGCATACATGAAAATTTTTTAGAAAATAGGGACATGGATTATAAAAAACCCCAGTAAATACATACAAATAAACAATCTCGGATAAGAGCGAGATTGGAATAGTTATCCCTTACCTTATGTCTGATATGCTTCGTATGTATCTGAACCTCCTCTTCTTTGAAGTGCCTCTTTGAGACCTCCGCTTAGGGCACTAAAATTGGTCTTTAAAGAAGACCAGGACATCTAGGATGTTTCTAGGGATGTGGGGAAGTTAAATGGGTAGGGTTTTGCTGAGATTGAAGGCTCAAATTGGTGTGATGAGGAGAGGGAGGAGGTGCCCTTTTATAAGGGATGTGAGGGGCACCTTAAGAAATATAAGAAATATTAGTTTATATTAAATCCCAACCCCACTTAAAATCTTCCAAAATGACTCATATCCAAATATTAGATGATATAGGGTTGTAATATCATCAACCAATAAAATTTAGATATGTTAGGAATTTATTTTAAACATTAACAACTTGATTTATCCTTATTTAATCAATTTAATTTTATTTGAGGTAATAACATTCTAAATTTTAAAATATAACAAATAATTACTTATTTGTTGTAAATTGTCCATAATTGGATAAATTATAACATTTTAGTCCATATAAATTTAAATTTATAATTTTTAAATATTTTTGTGATTTTTATACAATTTTATAATATGTTATTTTTATAAAATAACAATAGTGTCAGTTTTGACACTATTCATCTATTTGAATTTAAATAAAAAATATACTGAAGATATGTTCGAACTAAAAGATTTAATATATTCATAAAAGGTCATATGTATCTATAAAATTAGTGGAGAACATTAAATAGTTTATATAATATTTATTTTATTATTTTTAAAACCATTTATTTGGTTTATCTCTTAATAAAATAATTACTACCACATTTTTGTATTATTATTTAGTATACTTATATTTTGTATAAAAAATTAAAATAAAATCCTATGATGAATATAAATCTATTACCTTTCATAATAATATTTTTAATCAAATTTATTATCTTAATATAACAATATTTAAATTTTTATATTTATTAAATTATGAAGGTGACAACTTTGTCGTCATTTAAAATAAAATAATTTAAGTGTCATAATTTCCTTAATAAGGATCCCAATGGTGACAAATTCGGCTAGTGGATGATTAGGGTTAATATATACACTAATAATAAGTTTTGTGCATATTTTTTTTCCTTTTGATATGTATTACTATTACAATAAAAACTATATTATTGATTTTTGACTAAATAATTAATTTCTACATCATTAATGTATAAGATAATAAGGTAATTAAATAACTATTAAAAATTAATAATAAATTACCATGATAAAGAAAAACATTTTATATTTCAAATTGGTATTTATAAACGAATTTATATTCTTTATAAACTTATATTAAAAATACTTTAATTATTAAAGATTAGTGAGACATATTTCACTTTTTTTTAAATAAAATAAACTAAATTTCTTAATCACCTCCAAGTGGGTTCTAATGGATTACATTTCAACCCAAATATGACTTAGGACAAATTATAATCATAAAATTGTATTGTGACAAGTATTAAGATAATTTTATAATATTATATTTACCCTTAATGACCCAATTTAACTTTTACTAGGGTAAATAAAATTTACCATTGTTACTATTCATAAAGCCCAAAAATAAAAAGTACTCATTTAATATAATTTGGACCCACTAATTCCAAATATAGAATCCTTTTTTCCAAATTCAATACATAGAAGATGAAGAAATTAAATTAAAAATAATCTCGTTGTTGAAAGAAAATGGGTTTTTGTTTAAAACGTTGCAAAAGATAGAATTTATTTTACCTATGAATTCAATGTAAAATCAATGCTAATGACATACATTATATTAAATGGTAAAAATATATTCTATTTATAAATTAAAACTATTAAATATTATAATTTAACCACATAAGTTATTATGATGAAAAATGTTTTTTTAATTAAAATATAGCGTGTTTTTACTATTCATTAAAATATGAAAGTTATCATAATAATATAAAAAATTTATCCAAGGTAAAATTTTATATCCTGATTCTGAGGAATAATTTTATTTTGTAAAATTGAACTTATAAACATGTCAAAAACTAGATTTAATGTGGGTGCGCCATCAAAAGGCGGCAAAACTGCATTTTATTGAAAAATAATTATTTTACCCAAAAAAATTATTTTGTTCTTATACCATGTTCTAGGAAAATTGTAAAATGAATAATAATTTTATAAAATTTAAAATTTCATTAATACTATTCATAACGGCTAGTTCAAAATAATATTATAATAATATATCATTGTTTAGTAAAACCCGATATTGCGTACAACACACGCTATCAAAGAAGGTCGTGATTGCGTGTAATGCAAGCCAAGTTAGGGATGCATATAGTACAAGCTAATGCGGTGTTGCGTATAGTATAAGATAATCTTGGTGTAGTGTATAATAGAAGATATGAAAGAAATTAAATGTAATATATCTTATAAAATCTTGGGTTGTTACATTCTACACCCCTTAAAATGAATTTCGCCCTCGAAATTTGTTGGGGTTATAAATCATTTACTATTCATAGAAACCCACATTGTAATAAAGAATAATAAAAATTTATTTTAAAAACTAAAGTATGAAACGTAATGATTACCCAAAGTAACTCATCAATGGGTTTCCATATAAGAGAACATAGTTGAAAATATGGATATGGAAGAGAAATCTAAACATCAAGTTCTGATGGAGAGTGGTAGAGAACATGGCTATGAAAAATCCAAGAATCACAATGCCATAAATTCATGATGATCTAAGGTACCATCTGATTCATCAGATATAAGGACACTAGGACCACATTTTTTTTGTATTCAAGATCATTTCCCTAAAGTTGAAGAAATTAGAATTAGAAGAAATATGTTCTTGATTTTGGTACAATCTCACCGTTGGTTGTTCCTTGGACAATTTCACCTTCATATCTTAAAGAAATGAAGTTGAATTTTTCATTCGCGAAGTGTTAGCAGATCATATGATAGAATGATAGGTCATTCCATCTATTTCAAAAAAAAATTTCAAAAGTTATCAAATATACATAAGTCCATCTATAGTGAGATTAATTGTATATGATTCCAAAAATGGATTTATACGTCATCTATCATACAGCTAAATAAATTAAAACTAGTTTCTACTAACCAGGGACTTCATGTAGGCCAGTGGTTGGTGATAAAGGCCAGTCGCACTTCGGTTGTGGGTTCAATTCCCACAGCCTTGTCCGACGCGATGGGTTGTCGCCTATCGTGCAGGTTGTCCTTTTTTTTTACTAAAAATACATTATTATAACCTTCCATCAATAATATCGAAAATGTTCTAGCCTTAAACAATACTAACTTATGTCCAACATAATCCATTCCAATATTTAGGCTTATCCAAAATACTGTTGTCCAATCTCATATTATAGTGAAAACAATTACCAAAGAGTTCATATAACAAGAATGTTAATACCATAGTTGATCCCCAGATATGTCTTGTTGGTCACATTCAAAAAATTCGAAGGCCTGAATCATGTATTCTCTTGAAAAAAATGAATACCCGTTGAACCTTAGTGAAAACATGAATGTAGTTAAAAGTTAACACTTTCCACATACCAAAATCCTCAAAATTATATATACTCAAACCATGTTATCACTTAGTCATTATATCAACCATGAGCTCTTGAATACTATCAAACATTTCATTTTCTTCTTATCCCTTCATTATGCGCATATCATCTGCTTTCCAAAATATTTGAATCACTTTTCATGGTTACCAGTACAATAAAATTATTGAAAACCATAATAGACTAATAAAAAAATATTCTAATACAGCATAAAAGTAACTCAATAACATTATTCTTTAATATCAATACGTAAACACTTCAATCCATTCTATTCAATGATTGTCCTGGAATAAGTCCTTCCTTGATTTAGAAGTAACTTTTCAGGTCAGGGCATTGTGTTGGGTAATGCCCATGTTCTCCACAGATAAGACATTGAACTCCATAACAGTATGTCACTCTATGACCCTTTTCTCCACACAGATAACATAGGTCCCTCCATTTGAGGTATTCCTCAAGGTTCTTCTTCCCTTCTTTAGAAATCTCAATCTTCCTTTCTTCATTCTCCTCAACATGTGAACATGCATAAAAGTCTATCTTCCTCATATTTGATGAATTAATAATACCACTAAATTTCACCTTGTTAATCATATATCGCGGTGACTGATTCGACATAATCACAATATCTTTATCTCTAGGCATTACGCAATTTTGTTTCTCATAGTCACCAATTTTTCCATTGGATTCAATGTTAACCGAATTCCTTCTGGTTCCCTCCGTTGACTAAAACACAAAAGAATTCTGTAAGAGGAAAAAATCATGCTACGGAAAAAAACATAGTAAAGGGGGAGTACCCTCAATATCTAACATCTTAGGTTAAATTATAATATCGTTACCGTAGTTCTAGGACTATATCCTATAGGTATACTTATCTTTAGGGACATCCCTAGACATACCTTAGAAATATATCTAGGGATCTCACTAACGTTTTTGGATCCTAGATTCCAATGGTTGACAAAAACTTTCCTCTGATACCAACTGTAGAGACCCAAATATTGACGTACATGGACATTACATTACTTTTTGCAGAATACATAATACATAACAAAATTAGACACACAAGTATCATAATAGTTTAGTGTCTTTGGAAACATGGAATATAAACTTGTAATCATGTTGAAAGATCTTCAGCAACTCCCATAGCGATAATCCCCTTTTTGTTTCCTTACCTAAAACCATTCTTTATTTCCTGGGGAAAATAAAACATAAAAAGGGTGAGATAAAATGCTCAGTAAGGTTAAGCATAGAGAACGTAAAACAATCCATAAACATTTGAATCCAAAAAAAAAACTTGAACATGAAATTTAAACATCAAAATCTTGAGCGAAGACATAAATCGTGGACCTTTGTAAGGCATATATCATAATGGAACATCAATCACGATAAAATAGCATGGGAATAAATCATGTAATTGGGGAAACCATTCAGCACTTTTTATGATTTCCATAGTAGTCAAGGAATTGCTGCCAAGACCATCTTAGTGGACAAAGTCCCTTTCTGAATCGAGTTCACTCCTCGTTTCAGTCCTGTAACACTGAACCGGATTAACATACCATTCCAGCCATGTCAATCTCATGAGATATAAATCTTTACCCAATGAATTAGTGGGAGATATAGGTCCCAACCATCTCATAATGAAATCATTCTTACTTTTTCTACAAAATAAACTTAAAACAATCATCATAACCCAACGGATAAAATGAGTTTCCTAAACATCATCCCATCATCACATAATCCATATAAAACAAATGGATCTTTCATCATAAGAAAAGTGAAACCATGTAAATCATAGAGATATTAAACTTGAAACATACACATATGAACTAATGTAATATTAGAAGGAAAATGGTTTTGATAAAACACTTGAAATGAATTATTGAGGAAAATATCGTTTCCTATTTAAAATCATTTTCTTTTCACAAAATGTCATGCATTTTTAAAAGAAATAGATTTTGTTGGAAATAGTCATGAAATATTCTGGATGAATCTTCATGAAAATAAGGATTTATAAAACCGTAAAAATCCTTTCATGCTGTATAAGTTAAAAAAACATTCTTCTCGTACTTTTTTTGGAAAAGTCAAAAAGTACCTCGTATGGTAAACAAAAGTAATATTCCTTTCATAACATGTGGTAAAATTCAAAAATGGGTAAAAAGGCCATTAAACATACATGAAATGTTTTTTAGAAAATAGGGACATTGATGATAACAAAAAACCCAGTAAATATTTACAAATAAACAATCTCGGATAAGAGCAAGATTGGAATAGTTATCCCTTACCTTATGTCCGATATGCTTCGTATATATCCGAACCTCCTCTTCATTGAAGCGCCTCTTTGAGACCTCCACTTAGGGCACTAAAATTCATCTTTGTAGAATACAAGGACCTCTATGATGTTTCTAGGGAAGTGGGGAAGTGAAATGGGAAGGGGTTGGCCAAGCTTGAAGGTGCAAATTGGTGTGAGGAGGAGAGGGAGGATGTTCCCTTTTATAAGGGAGTAGAGGGGAACCTTTAGAAATATAAGAAATATTAGTTTATATTAAATCCAAACCCCACATAAAAACTTCCAAAATGACTCATATCCGATGATTAGATGAGATAGGGTTGTAATATAATCAACCAATAAAATTTAGACATGTTAGGAATTTATTTTAAACATTATCAACTTGATTTATCCTTATTTAATCATTTTAATTTTATTTGTGGTAATAAAATTCAAAATTTTAAATTATAATAAATAATTAATTATTTGTTGTAAATTGTCCATAAATGGATTATTTATAACATTTTAGACCATATAAATTTAAATTTATAATTTTTAAAATTTTTTGTGATTTTTAAACAATTTTATAATATGTAATTTTTATAAAATTACAATAGTGTCAATTTAAAAACTATTCATTTATTTGAATTTAAATAACAAATATACAGAATATATTTTCAAACTAAAAGCATTAATAGATTCATAAAAGGACATATATATCTATAAAATTAGTGGATCAAATTAAATAGTTCATATGATATTTATTTTATTATTTTTAAAACCATTTATTTGGTTTATCTCTTAATCAAATAATTACTACAACATTTTTGTATAAATATTTAATATACTTATTTTTGGCATAAAAATTAAAATAAAATCCAATGATGAATATAAATCTATTAAATTTTATAATAATACTTTTACTACAATTTACCATCTTAAAATAACAATATTTAAATTGTTATATTTATTAAATTATGAAGGTGACAACTTTGGCAGCATTTAAAATAAAATAATATAAGTGTCATAATCGACTTAATAAGGATCCAAATGTTCAGCAATTCGTCCATTGGATTATTAGGGTTTATATATAAACTAAAAAAAAAATTTGTTCAGATTTTTGGGCCTTTTGATATGTATTACTATGTCAATAAAAACTATATTATTGATTTTTCACTAAATAAATAATTTCTGCATCATTAATGTATAAGATAATAAAGTAATTAAATAACTCTTAGAAATTACAAATAAATTACCATGATAAATAAAAACATTTTATCTTTCAAATGAGTATTTATAACTTAATTTATATTCTGTATAAACTTATTTTAAAAATACTTTAATTATTAAGGTTGAGTGAGACATATTTCACTTTCCTTTAAATAAAATAAACTAAAGGTCTTAATCACATCCAAGTGGGTTCTAATGGATTCCATTTAGACACAAATATGACTTAGGACAATTTATAATCATCCAATTGTATTTATACAAGTATTAGTAAAATTTTATAATATTATATTTACCCTTAATTACCTAATTTACCTTTTACTATGGTAAATAAAATTTACCGTTGTTACTATTCATAAAGCCCAAAAATAAAAAGTAGTCTATTAATATAATTTGGACCCACTGATTCCAAATATGGAATCCTTTTTTCCAAATTAAATACACTGAAGTTGCAGAAATTAAATTAAAATTATTCCTGTTGTAGAAAGAAAACATGTTTTTGTTTAAAACATTGCAAACGATTGAATTTATTTAACCTACAAATTCAATGTAAAATCAATGATAATTAAATAAATTATATTAAATGGTGAAAATATATTCTATTTATACTTTAAAAACATTCAATATTATAATTTAACCACATAAGTTATTACGATGATAAAAGTTGTTTTTAATTAAAATATAGCGTGTTTTTACTATTCATTAAAATATGAATGTTATCAGTATAATATGAAAAATTTATCCAAGGTAAAATTTTATATCTTGATACCAAGGAATAATTTTATTTTGTAAAATTTAACTTATAAACATGTCAAAAACTAGATTTAAAGTGGGTGCACAATCAAAAGACGACAAAACTACATTTTTTAAAAAATACTTATTTTACCTGAAAAATTTATTTTGTTCTTATACCATGTTCTAGAAAATGTGTAAGATGAAATATAATGTTATAAAATTCAATATTTAGTTAATACTATTCATAACGGCTACTTCATAAAAATATTATAATAATATGTCGTTGTTTAGTAAAACCTGGTATTACGTACAACACACGCTATCGAGGAGGGTCGAGATTGCGTGTAATGCAAGCCAAGTCAGGGTTGCATATACTACAAGATAATTCAGTTTTGTGTATAGTACAATATAATCTTGGTGTAGTGTATAATAGAAGATATGAAAGAAATTAAAAAGAATATATCTTATAAAATCTCAAGTTGTTACACCAGAGGCTGCCGACTAGCAACGAGGGCCTTGGGTGTGATAATTGGGAAACTATGACCTCATTGGTAGAGTAACACAGTGGAAGAGAAGACAATATATAATAGTGAAATTAGTAAATATCCAAAAAAAGAAAAAAACGAAAAACAGGGATAAATAAACAACAGATCATATATATATATATATATATATGAGGCATGATACATATATGTCTAGGAAAACAGCCAAACAAGTCACAAGGACGAGTACAATACTAAATCAAGGTAAAAGAAAAAAAAACAGATAAACTCTTATGCATCACAAGCCTCAACTTGGTACCATGCTCTCTAGCTCCAATTCCATCATGTACCTGATGTAGAAGGGAGATTAACCTTATCTATACCTGTAACAACATAGTCTGTTTGGGCCCAAAAGCCTAGCCCAAACATGGTGCGAGACGAATCCCAATAGGCAACCACCATAAGATCTGTTCCTAACATTCAGTGAATTTATATGGTAGGTAAAGTACAGAAGCAGTAAATAGGAATTACTCAGCAGTAAATAATCCAATGTCCAAATATCAAGCCATAACTAATAAAATTATAGAATCACAACTGGTAACACTCTGGGAAGTTCCCACAGCCTATCCCCTCTGGTCCTACCTAACAAGTACAAGAAACCCTTTGGGAAGCACACTCAGTTTAACCCCTCTGCTTCATCTTAAGCATAGACTCTCTGAGGAAGCACTCACAGTAAATTCCCCTTATAGTCTAGGGTAGTCAAGGACTCTCTGGGGATTCACACATGGTCAATTCCCCTTATACCCCAAGGTCAAGGACTCTCGGAGGATGCTCACCCAGTCAATTCCCCTTATAGCCCAAGTTGTTCAAAGACTCTCTGAGGAAGCTCACTCTGTCAATTCCTTCTATATTTTAAGATGGTTAAAGGTAATTCAAATTAAACAAATACTCTCTGAGGAAGCTCACTGAGTCTATCCCATCATAGTCTAGAATTTTCAAAGAATCTCTGAGGATGCTCACTCGGTATATCCCTTTATAGTCTATATTTATTAAAGACTCTCTGAGGGAGCTCACTCAGTCTATCCCCTTATAGTCTACTACTCCAGGTTCTCATGGCCCTAGGTATGTCAACTCATAGCAATGTAGTATGGCCAAAGTAAACCTCATAGCTACATGGATAATATTCTACAACATATCAGCATGTTAGATAAACAAGGTCACTTCATCCTACAATACTAGGCATGGAAACAAAAAAGACGCCTAACATGCTAAGCATAACCAAACGGTCATAAGCAAAACATGGATTTGGTAACCAATCCATGCCGCCTTCAAAAAAAATAAGCAGAACATGCATGGGAAACAACTCCAAAGCATAGAAAGAAACCCTATTCACATATAAATAATCTCTACTCACACACACCAGCATAGCAGTAAATTAATAGGGTTAAAGACGGTAAATTCACAATACCTTGTTCATGGGTGTTGGTGATTTTGCACAAAAAAATTAAAGACCATAAACAGAAAAGCACAAACCACCTACCTTTATGGTTACGGTGAAAACGATCCACAATCAACCGCACCCCCAAATCATGAGAATTAATTCATGAAATACCACTCTAAAACTCATTCCATATCATCCATAATGATTGAAATAAAAACTCAAGGAAAACCCGACACTAGATCTACATGCAAAAGATGTAGATCTAGAAAAACTAGATATAGGGAAGATAAGATCTAGGGAAAACCAAGAAGAAATCATGAGGAGGGACTTACCTGAGAAGAAACGCCTTTGATACACCAAGAAACCCCATCGATTTGCCTCTAAAAAGAGAAAAGGAGGTCCCCCAACCTTTGAAAATTGCAACTCCATCATGAGAAACGAGTAGGAGGATGAAAAGTGGAGGAATGGGAAATTCCAAGTGGCCCAAGTCTTAAAAAGTTGTAATTTTAAGTGGCTGCATGATTACCCCACACAGTTTGGAAAACCGTGCGCCAACCAAGCGGTTTCCGCTGGCTCACCCAGGGATTTCTCATGGCATGCCCACATGGTTTGTGAAAACCGTGCGAGACATGTGCGGAGCCCACTGTCTCACCCAGTGACTTCGCACAACATGTCTTCACGGTCTGAAAAACTGCGTGCCTCCCGTACAAAGCCCACTTTCAAGGGTTCACGGTTTCCTGGGCTGGCCTCATAGTTTTTTCAAATCATATGAAAAATGTGCTCCCCTTCACAACCTCCACAACTTTAAAGGGTTTTCATAGAAAATCCTATTTTTTTCAGAAACGATCAACAAAGGAAAACTTACCTGAAAAGAAGTTTTGTGTTCTTACAAATCAAATGGGAACTTTGGATGTTTTATGTATCTTAAATTTCATATATAAGATATTAGATAGGTCATAGATCAACTTTTGAATCTTATAGAGGTTAAATAATTAGTTAATGATTTACTAGATTCTAATGAAAAAATATCTTACCCTAGTGTGCACATCTTATTTACAAAATACAGTTTTGAATGTTGATCATCATTTTAATCCAAACTATTAAATTCTAGCACCATATATTCTACTACTATGCCCAAGTAGATAGTTATATCCTTCAATGATTTAATGACACATTCTATGTCCACATTGCAAGCCTACACTTAAATATATTTATTCTAATGAGAGATGTTTTAAACGTTATTGACTCAGAAAAACATTGAAAAAATAACTCTACTTCCTAAATCATTTTCTAAGAATAATTGGAAGAAAATTTCACCTCTAAACAATATAATTTCTACCAATCCTCTTGGTATTTATAATTTGATAGTATTGTGTGGATGGAATCCGTCTTGATCCCTAAAGTAATAATGCTGAGGTTCCTAACCTTCTTTTTTATCACCTAATATTATGTTTCCTCAATTGAAGTATCCCTTTTTAATGGTCTCCCTACAATTGTAGGCTTCAAGGAAGACATGTTTTCCAAAATTATCATCTCAACCTGGATGTTTTATACCTCCATTTCATTGTTTGATGGAGAACCTTGAAAGGTGGGTACTAGACGTTCAAACATCATGTAAGGTTAAGACTAAATACATTTTTTATTGTAGTTGGTCATCAATATTATAATATAACCATGTCAAAAATTATTATATATAATTATGTTTGGTCCTTTTCCATGATTTAACAAAACTACTGTTACTCCATTGGGTTATACTTTGGAATAAAACATGAATATGGTTCAGGTCTAATATATTGTACAGAAATAAATTTTTATCCAAATCAGTAAGGATCAAAATCGTTCTTTTGACCTCCCCACCTCATATAGATATAAGTATTCCTTGTTAAATATAACTCATATAACAAATTTTTTTGTCTCCCAGGAGTATATTTTTTATTGTTTAAATGGGAAGGAAATATGCTCAGTACATAAATTTTTCATGACGATTTAGATAATTCATAGTATCACTATCATTTATAGTATGTTTCCCAAATCATCTATGTCTTTGGAATTTGGTAATGAACTATGTTCCAAGGATTTATAGGGTGTTTATGAACACATATATTCCCATATGTTATAATATTAATCTACAAACTATCCATAAAAATACAAAAAAATATAAATGATGCATTTACTTTGGAGACATTAAGTAATATCCAAGTAAACACGGCTAAGTATAACATAACTAAATTGACATGTTTTTTACATCCCATCAGTACATCCTTTTCGAATTCCATTGTTCTCACACACTTCATTTTCATGAAGGGAGATACATGCTTCTCATATACATGGCCAAAAGACAGAAAAGGTGAACCAGTTGAAAAAACTCCTAAGAAACTTCATAGTGCAATTTTGGAAATTGTACCTCTTTTTGAAAGGTACAGTAACCATCTGAAATACAACAATTCTCATTAATTGTCCATTCTTAGGATCTTTGAGCTAATATTTCTTCTTTTATCATATTAATGAACATGTAGACCCACACTCAAAACAAAACATCAAAATTAGTAAATTTTTCATCTCCCATCAGACACCTATTAACTGAATGAAATTACCTAGGGATTGGAGGAGTTATATAATAATACTTCTATAAGGTGATTACATGGAGAATCTCATTGTATATGTCCCTATGAATTGGGGCCTAACCAGTCATCTAAATTTCCTTCATGATTATTCCGACCACTTCCCAGAAAAAATAGGAGGTATTTATACCTTTAATAAATATATAGATAAAATCCTTGATATGATCGTGATAATATGAGTAATTTTTTGAGATTCCCATTTGGAACCATATGGATCTACCACCTTAATCTTAGCCCTGATGAATCTATAACACTAATGTGCCAAAAAAGGTTATCCCCAGGCTATACTAAAGTCACCCCATGATATAAGGTTCATGCTGAAGGTTCGACCCTACCTATGGATTCCTTAAAATAATAATATTATTGATATGTAGTTTTGGACATCCAATTATACTACCTAATGCAAATCCAGTGTATATTATATGATTTATCTGATCACATAACCGTTATAGCAGTTAGTTTCATTAATGAAGTTACTCGACCTTGAGATATTTGCCTGAGTAACCTAGTGATATTTATTAATCTAGCTATGTATCTTGTTCCCTTATAGTTGAACATGAATATAAGGATCGATCAGTAGAATAATCCAATATAATGTTATCTCATATAATATTGGGTAATATCAAACGTACACCTCCCCCATAAGATTTGATAGTAACTAATGTTTTGAGATGACACATAGACGAGATCTAGGGTCTGTACTTTTAATCATCTTCCTTCACAAGATACATACATCTTTGAAATTTTGACTATAACACCTTGATATTTCTTAAAATAAAACTATTTTTGATAGAGTATGTGACACACAAAATCCAGACGAAACACACCATGAAAAATTATAACTTAAATATAACTTTTATAACCTAGAAATTAAATTACTATTCATGAATAAGATTAAATTATTTATGATTTTATATAAATTTCCTAATCAAAATGAATTTATGTTTAAATCATTATGAAGAAATTGCTATATTTTTTGTAATATCCTTATATGCTTCAAAAATAATTTTTTGTCAAAAAATTATTTTTATTGATTTTTGTTTCTGTATAATATTTTTAATTTCTCAAAATATTTTAAATAGTAAAATTATGTCATTTTTGAAATTATCATTTTAAAATTATATTTGGGTGAATTTTTTATACATTTCCAAAAAGTTTAATTTTTCAATGAATAGTGAAAAATAATGTTTTTTATTGAAAATAATATATTACTTTCATGTATTTTTAAATAATGGATCTAGGTTTTAAAAATATATAAATTTTAATTAGTTTTTTTTATAAACAATAATCCACATATATTATTTTTACTTAATTTTATAATTGAATTTGGAACAAAATATTTTAATACAAAAAATGGAATTTTAAAAAAAAAATTGTTGTGTTATGTCTGTTTATTTTAAAATTAACATAAAATTATATATTTTTAACTCATAAAAATAGAATCATAATGCGAATCAGTATTCATTATTTTTTAGAATCTTCCTTTTATTTTTATTCACTATGAATTTTCAAAATAATAAATATTTATTACCATGGTAAAGGTAAAATGGGTTTATTAAGGGTAAGAATGATTTAATAATGGCCCGAAAATAACAATAACAGTTGAATTATTTTTATTTTATTTTTATATTTCATCTATAATTACTCAATACTCTAATATATGACCTTTTGTTAACATATGTCCATTATTAAGACATTTATAAAACATTATGGAAAGAAAAGATAAAAATGACATTTTTTTGTTATATTAAATATATATTTTTCCTATTGGGATAAAAATAATATATGTACAGTTATAATTGGTTATTTAAATGATAAATATTATTTATTAACATGTTAATTTATTTCCAATTTTTAGTTATGAAATAATCAACTTAAATGCTTAATCAACCAAAATTTAGAAATTATTTATTTAAAAGGAAAATAAGATAAACGAGCTTAAAAATATTAAAAATTATTTAATTTGACTAATTTATTATGTAAAAAAAATATTTTTAGATAAATATATATTTTAAAATAATTTTAAATGGTACTTATTGTAATTTCATCATTGTTTTATGTTGTAGTGTAAAATTAAACGAATAGTGTAAAAATTGTCATTAATGATAATTTATTATAAATAATTTTATTTTAAATGATATAATAATTATCAAAAATATGTTTTAAAAAATGAATGAATTTTTTTTATAATATAAAACATGATCCATTTATGGTTTTTTTACTTTTATAATAAATTTCATGACCCCTAATGTGTTAAAGCATTAAAATAACGATAATTTTCAAAATGGTTTAAAATATTTATAAAAAATATAGGGGTGAAAAAATCACCTAATTAGGGAAAATATTTATTTTTATATATATTTTTGAATTTTAATTATTTTATATTCCAATATTATAAATATTTTCCAATTTTTAAATTAAAATTAATTTATATCAATTTAATATTTAAGAAATTTCGAGAGTTATTATCCACTATCTTATAAAACAACACCAATTATTATCTTTTATTTAATGTTAAATAAAAAAAATTACATTTAGTAAATATCCAAATCCCTCCCTTAAATTCCTCCCAATGTCTTATATTACATGGTTTCATAAAAAAACCTTTGTTATATTTTGGTGTAAGCCTTATGAGGTTTTCTAAAGAATATGTATAGTTCATAACAATGAATTTTCATTTTGTTTATTTTCATAACCTAATAAAATATAATTCACCCATGATAAAATAATAACAAAAATATCTCCCATATACTAATATTATAATATTTTAATTTTGTAACCAAAATTAATCTCTTATTCAAACAAATTGGATTTGAAACCATCGTTCATGTCTTTGGAGGATTACGACCTCTCAAAATGATGATTTTTTCAATCACCTCATATTACAGATTTTTGTAATGATATATTTAATGTTTAATTTCATATATGATTTTCCTCAAATGTTTTATCATTCAATATGGATAATATATAATTCCGTTCACTAAAAACAATAATGTATTTATTATGTACCTGTAGACTACTACCTCAACAAGGCGATATGAATCATTTCTCTTTAGCCCATCACATGGATGATGTACATAAGAATATTTAATGAAATTATACAGTATTTATTGTATTTATGGTTTTATTATAATTATGTAATGATAAAATAATCCTTACCTTTATTCCATAATGATTGTAGAAAAATGAAAATTTTACCCATCCAAACATACAACCCACCGTCCCAATGAATTTAATGTAGTTAATTTTTATTAATTATTAGTTTTAAATGTATAATTGATCTATATAAATTATAAGTACTTAATAATTATTATTTTTGAGATGATGGATCAATGAACTTTTTGACCCTGGCCGACACACTGAAGCTATTTTAAAATTATATAATGAACATCATCAAAATACCCAAATTGGACTTAACCAACTAAGTAATTAAATTTGTCAGTAAAATAATGAAATAATTGTTTTTTGGGTATGATATTAAACATAAAAAATATTATTAGGAAATTAAATTATTTATATTTTTTTATAATATAGAATGTGCATACATGGAATGTATGGACTCGAGGACAGAGATTTCATCTCAATTTTCCATTATTGTGGCATATTATGCAGTTATGCACCAAATTTATTTTGTATAGTCTATATAATTCACCATTTAAATGTTATATCACTAATAATTATACTTCATGGTATATTAATCTTAAATTATAATTATTTAAACCAATGGTATTGACTTTAAATATTCAAGTGGTAAAGGGTTTCTTAACTCAATTTCGTTGTCTTGGGTTATAACTCTTCTTCATTGAATTTTTTATGAAATAATTATGTGTGAAATGACCTATAAACTATTTAATTTCATATTCACACTTGTATTATGTGTATTTAGTTTTTTTACACATAAGTACTCAAATTCATATTTTTAAATTCAATGTTATGATCTTTGCAAGGGTTTTATTTGTTTCAATTACATTTTCATAAGATATTATTTATTCCATGTATTGTGCTTTCATTGTTAAATTAAATTATTAATCATTAATTAATTTCAACATATTAATTCATTACATTAATTCAATTGATATATATAAAACACAGATTATTTCAATAATTTTTTATTCAAAATTTACCAAAATTATTAATCATTTATTTTATAATCTCTTATCTTTCATGAATGTTTATTTTGAAGGTTATCTTCGAAGAAATAATAATAACATATTTAATTAAAACACATATATATTATTATGCAATATTTATTGATGTGGCTTATTTATTTTTTTGTTTCTTCCATCATTTATTAATGAAACATGACAAACATTTTTTATAAGTGATACTAATCTGGTATCTTTTTTTAGGTCGAGAATATTTCCCTTCCAAAATCATTTTCATTGAAATGTTTTAAAAGGTGTTATTTTTTAAAAATAATATAATTTTAATGTTTTTAAAAGGATATTTAACTATATTTTTAAAGTATTTAAATTTAAATTTCATAACATTCTATAAATGGATCACTCTTGATTATATTAAAAAATCTATGGAAAAAAATATTTATTTTTAATGTTTATGAAATGATCAAATTTTCTCACAATCATAACAATTATTTTATATCCTATTTCCAAGGATATTTTAGATGAAAATTTTTTATAAAATTTTGTAAATTATTATATTATTAATGTGATTTTCAATGTAAAAAAGTGAATTTTCTTCAAAAAATAAATGTAATGAGGGTTTAATGGTATCTATATTCATCAATAGCAACAACCCATAATGTTAGAAACATAACACATGGGTTATGTTATAAGGATATCACCCTTATTCTTTATCTGGATGGATTTTTGGTATTTAATGGAACCTATTTATTTTATATGAGTAAATAATGAAATTAACGAGCAAGGATTATTATTATGTCATAATGTGGGTGATTAAAAATATTTTTTTGAGGACAAATACAAGTAAATTGTTAATGATGATGGCTGAGACTGATACAACTTACCCTTTAGATTTAACCCAATTGTTTCTCATTCTTTTAGGTGATACAAATACTTGTTATATAATGGGTGAGCCTAATATATCGTATATGATTGGGATACTTTGATATTTCCCCAATTCATTGGGTAGTGTTCCATGTCATTAATAGAAAAAATAGGGAATTAATCAAAGTGGTATATACTATGTATTTATCTAGGCTCTATTAATTTTTGACTTGGGTTATAAATATAATGTTCCATGATACCAATATGTTTTCTTTATTCATTTTATGTGCTACAAATGATTAATTTGATAAATATTTACATCTCCTGGATTGAGATTATCGATTCTTATGTATCTTATTATTATTAAATATGTATTCTATGTAACATATTTATTTATTTAGGGTTTGATGGGAATGATTTATTTGTTATTTTCTCAAGCACTTTGACTATTTCATCATACCATTATACTCATGGTATACTCATTGATGAAATTCAATTGTTAATGATTATTTTAACACATATTGAGAATTTGAGCTCACCCTTCTTATGTTTCCATTTTTCGAGCTTATAAGGAATGACATCAAATGATTTTTTTCAAAGGTTTCATTTGTAAATAAATATATAGATGTATTTTTATACATAATGTGGACTATGAAAATATAATTATAGTGGAAAAAATACTAAATTGAAAACATGATTATTGTTATATAAAATTTTTTCCTAATTCTTTGAAACACTAAAGCATAAATAACATTGGGTATGTAAGTGAAAAGATATTTAAAATTTATGGTCATATGTTTTGAGTGGGAAAAATAGGGTATCATATTTTCAATAAAATCAAAAAATGTAAATATTATATTGTTATACTAGATTTGGGATTTCTTGTTCAAGTCCATTATAGATTATATTAGAGAAAATATTTAGATAAATATAGAGATTATGATGTTCTCATTTGAGTTCAACTTGAAAGTAATGGATACCATCAAGAATTTATAATTTTATTTTTTAACATATGTTCAATATTTAAGAATTCCTTATCAACTTTTTTGTGATAATATTTAATAGTGATTAATGATATTTCGGGTGATTTTTTGTTAGGATGAGGTATATGTGACCCTTATGTTTAACATGAAGTATTATTTATTGAATAATTCCTTTAAAATTTTAGACATGGTTTTAAAGTTATTGAAAACTATTAGGATTTATATGATCATTAATGACAAGGTAATAATGGGTTATTTTAATTTGGGATCATATTATATAGTTAAATATGGAATGGAATGTGATTTTTGTGGCTGTGTGACTCATGTTATTTCTAAAGAAGATCATTATTTTCCATAACATTGTTTGGATTTTTAGGAATAAATAATGTATTAGATTTTTGAATTATATATTATATTAATGTGTATTTATAGAGATTCAAGTAATTTATGGATATGAGTCGCATAAATTGTAGATTATATAACTATGTCATGTACATTTTGGTAAGAGATGTTAAGAGTGGATGATTTTTTAGATTAATGTTAAATTAATCTCAGAATAATAGGTGATAAAATCCTTTTCACTTTTGGTTTATAATCTTATACGGGATTTGTTTCAACACTTTTGTGGGTATTTATTTATTTAATTATATATGTTGAATGTTTTGTGAAATAACTATAGATTTAGAGAGTAATGTTGTATTTCAATATAAAATGGTTTATTAATTTTGGGATTATTTTACTTTGTGCTAACCATTATGGTTTTATTTAATTTATATCAATAATAGGAACAACTTTTTATACTTTATTTTATTATTTGATCCATTAAATGATTATTATATTTCAATTTAAAAAAAATCATCTTAAATACTCATTATTTGGAGAAATGAATGAGATTATAGTGTAAAGTCAATAAAGAATGAAATTGTACATATCAAGGTAGTATATTTCCATAAATATATATTCAGATGTTAAAGGTAATCCACTACATTGTGAAAAGGATCATGAAATTTAAATTTTATCCTATTAACTTTATTTTAGATTAGTTGATGGCCTTTTTCACATCTCTTTCTCATACGGCTTTGGGGTTGTTAACTTTATCATGATCATTCAAATTCTTTTGATCAATGATCTCTAAAACTATCAAAAAGTATGATTTGTTGAGGTGAGTTAAAGTCTATAAATGAATTATAAAGATAATTATCAATTATTAGAGATTTATGGAAGTTTTATATTATAATTAAATGATCATATTGTTTTTTGAAAAGTTAAATGATGTGAATTGTTCTTCAAATGAAATTAATAGAACTTTATGTTAAAAAATATTTTATTAAATTATTATGAAATAATAAAAATCATTACAGTTAATAGTTAAAATGAAAAGTGGTCTAAAATTTCATCCTTATACCATTTATTAAATAATGTGTACCATAGAAGTAAAATTTTGAGCAATTAATAATGAGAAATTCATTACGGTGGCTAAGGATAAATTTGACAAACAAAGAAATTAATAGAAAAGACACGGTTAAAATGATATAAAAAAAATATGATAATTATATTTAATGATAATATTACATCCATATATTACTTATTTTATTATTCATTACATTTTTGAAAAATTATATATGAGTTGGAAATATATTATTTTATAATATTTCATGAATTTACAAAAATAAAATTAATAATATTTTATAATAAACCATATATTATTAAATGATTTAAAATTAATAATAATATTTTCATTAGAATTGTGTATTTTATATGATTAAAAATTTATTCCATGGTCTATATGTTGCCCAATTTTACATTTATTTAAAATTTCATCACACCTTTAGAGTAATAAAATTTTATATCATGGTAAATTTCAAAATAGTTAATAAGGGATTAAAACAAACCAATATGGGTACAAATACAACCTATGTCTCAGATAGTTCCATCAAACCAACTTTTTGAGTACTTGATTACATGATTTTATTATTAATTAATTTTATTTATCATATTATTAATATTCAAAGACATTAATGTTTCTATATGATAATGTCCTAAGAATATTGGTCACTCGAAAAGGTTATGACATGTCCCTATTAGGATGGGAACCTAAATGTTTCATGACATAATTATTTAATAAATATTATTATGGATGTATGATATTGAATGAATGACGATAGAAAATATAGGATATCCGTGGTAGGAGGTTCATAAGACATTTTAAAGCCTTCTCATGGTTTTCACCATTATTAATCTCCATGATATGAGGTTATGTGAATAGACATGTTAGTAGGAAATCTATATTTTCATGTGTCATAGGTTGTTCCTAAATTCGGATGTCTATATTGATCCTTCAACTATATGTTTATCATTAATGGCTATTAAAACCCATGTTAATATAATTATTGAAAAAAACATTAACGAAATATTTTTATATTTTTGGGGGATACTTGGGTATGATATGAGTGATATTTTATTATTAGATAATGCGAGAAATGATTTATACCATACATCCCTTGATGGACATTAATACCTAGGGCCCATTAATGTGAATGGAACTACCTATATAAATCCATGTCTATTATGTTTTTGAGGTAATGTATGTTCTAAAAAGCTACTGATACATACATCAAGTATATAGGTTGATGGTGTTAGAATGAAACCATCTTGTTTAGAGATATCACAATAAATAAATACTATTACTTCGTAATAATTTGCAAAAGGATGGATTTCATTACAACATAAACTTAATTCCCTTTATAAGATTTTGTGTGTTTTAAGATTATAACATTGGACTTCAGTTGGATATGCCTAATTCCACTAAGAACGAGTAATAGAGGGTTACACACTTAGTATATCCATAATCATAGTTAAATTCAGATTATGAATTTAAAAAGAGAGGATAAACGATGTTAATTTGGGTTAAATGATTGAAATAATTTTCCAACATCTTATTCGAAATAATAATTTTGTTAAATAATAATAATTAATTTTTCTCATCATGTTTGGATAATATATTTATAATTTTATTTATCATAGAATAATTTAGGTACTTTTATATTTTAAATATTCCTTTTTTATGGATCTGTAAATTTTGATGAGGGTAAAAGGAATGTATAATGGTATGATTGGAAGTTATAATTATTTATATTATGCTATTAATTCAATGCACATGTAAACAGATTAAAATATTTTTATTTTTGTTTTTAGGAATGTGGTCAACAATGAATATTAAATATGGTTAGGGTCTTGCGGGTGATTTCTCAACACTAAACCTACCATTATAAATATCTAATAATAACTATTTCCAGAATAACCTTTTATAGTCAAAGAGATAGCGATATATATACTAAAAGAATAGAGTGAATTATTTCTTCAACATCTCTCACTCTTTTTAGATAATATTAATATATATTTTACATTTGAAAAAGATATTATTACAACCAACTACATACAATTATGTTGATCAGGATCAGCCAAACTAACACCTAGAGATTCTATATTGGCATTCAAATAATATATTTCACATGTGGATCGCCTCTATGGATTATACACTTTGATTATATAGGGAAATGATGGTAGGATGAGATCTATTTAACCTAATCATCAATGAAATGTGGATTACCAGTGCAGGTAATTATATATCTATTCATAAATTATTTATGAATTACATTAAAAGATTATACAATTCTGGTTCAGGAATTTTAATCTAGTGAAGAAACTAGGGTATTAATTGGAAATGATGATTTAATCATGTTAAGTAATTATTACATGTAAATAAATTATAAAATCCCACTTAGTTATACAATCACTAGATTCATCTGTTTTTCCTAGAAACTGCAAGTGGTATTAATGATTTCACTAATTTAAATTATAATTGTTTATTATTCACAAATTTATTTATGGTTTTTCATTTTATTTTAGTTATATATATTTATTTTAATATATTAATAGATTTTTTCTCCTACTGTAATAATCCCTTCTAATAAAACCAGTAATCAGTTATTGATAAAAAATGCCAAGTCATTCAATGAACACCATCTGAAGGTGACAAAGATTTTACCTATAAAAACTATAGTAAATAGAATTTCATTTGAACATACTTGATGTACACTTTTTTTCACATTTGTATCTAATGATAATTTCATGTAGATATTATGAAATCTATTGAAATATGGGACAAAAGTGGATTGACATATAGATATGGATAGACTAAAAAATGTCATAAAGAACTACACTCTTTGTAAGAGTAGTACAAAATGTGTTGTCTATATTTTCACATATATGAGAACACGGTGTGGCCCAATTTTCCATGAGTCAGATAAAAAACATGAAGATAGAAATAAAATGAAACATTGATGTTCCACATTCTGTAAGTTGGACTACACATCATTTACCATAAACTCATCCATGGATGTAAAATTGACTAGATCCTAGGCATGTGATATAGATTCAAGAAAGTAAGTGTACATTCCATGTATTTTAGAAAACAAATTTTTTACTTGAATCATTTCTATATAAGGAAACACACCTTGTCAAACATTGTGTGCTATTAAAATGCGAAAAACATAGCACTTGTTTTTTTACTATTGTACACTTCATATTGTTTCTAAATTACCAATTTTCTTTTTTTTTCAGAGGAAAATTAAATATATAATAAAAATCATTCAATTTTGTTTAGTGTGTAGTTTATTTTAAAAACTACATGACATGTAATTGGATGTATAAGTATTTGTTAAATTTTTTGGATGGTAAAATCTTGGATAAGCTCATGATGTTTCCTAGAGATAAACTTTTGTATTGGATTAATTTCAATGGAAATTAATTTTGATTAAAATTATATAAGGAGTTTGGTTAAGGACGTTAGGATGGAATTAAGATTAATTTCATAGATTGGAATAATTTTTTTGACTTTATCATAATTAAATAATGAATGGTATTAATTGATAAAAATATTGACCAAGTATACTCATTGCACAATGTGTATAGATGATCATGATATTATATTATCCCCTTGTATGTGACTGGTTTATAATAATTTATTTTGGATAATTTTTTATTGATGGCCTATAAATATTCTTTATATAAAGGTTATTGTTCCTGTGCTTTATTTTTAGTAAACACTAATTATCTAATCCATTAGATCCCCTCTAATACATGTGATTAAATTATAATGTAAGGAATTTCACCCATTTTAGAGGTGGAAAAACAAATCAAGGTGATACATAGGAATCATAGATGAATATTTCAACTTTAACCAACTTATAGTTCATATTTTTTCCGAATGGTCAAGGGTTAGTTAATCATCCACGAGATAAACTAGCCATTTGAGAATAACATGACCAATGCACCTATGTTATATTTATTAATTTTTAATGTGAACTATTTATGTTTTTTTTATATTGCATGATTACATACTAAATTTATTATCATCAATGTGAGGTAGACTAAAATAAAATCAGATTGTTCATAACTTTTTTAAGAGACATGTTTAATCACTTAATTAAAATGCACCTAATATTAAATGTGATTTTTAAAAAGTATAATGGGATTTGTTAATAAGTTTAGAATCATTTAAATAAAATATTACCTTAGTATATACTTCTACTATATATGTAATAAATTACCTCATAGTTGAATGTTCATTACCAACACTAGTTAATGTTCTTTTAATTATTGTGTAACTTTTCACTTGAATAATCATGTGTTCTTCAATTAGATCACATTAAGGGATGACTCCCCATGAATTATATTCGGTAACTAAGATTCAATGTTTTAGAAAATCCTAAAATTATATTTCATGATTTTTCTTTCCACTCATTCCTTAAAGGAACATCATGATAATACGGTGGGAAAACCACACTTACCTAAAATCCACAAATAGTTTTTCAATCCCATATATGGGTTATGAGAAGGGGAATATATATAATTGACTCTATGAAATATAAAATAAAATATTTTCTAAATTTCATGGTGAGGGTTATTGGATTTTGAAAAATTATGGTAGATTAAAATAAATTAAGTTATTTTTTTATTAATCTATGTTTGGTAATCAAAACATGTTCGAAATATATTCTCATGTTTTTTAGAACTGTAAAACAAAATGAATTATACAATATAAATATAATCCATACTAGAGAAGTATAATCATCAAACTTTTATGAATATCTAATAATGGTATAGGCTCTTTATTATTATATTACACAAATAAAATTTAATTTTTATTTGATGGAAACACCACTTCCTGGGTTCATTTCAAAAAATCCTTTTTGAGGAGGAAGTGTCTCCCAACTTGAATCATGTAGAAAATTAAATCGATTTCTAAAGTTTTATGTTTTCCCCCATTTATAATTATATTTTGATGTAAAATAAGAATATATATGATCATATGGTTATTTATAACCTTACGGTTATATATCATGGAAAGGTGAGAGGAGAGAGATATTAGATCTCCAATACACTCTTCATGTGCATTCTTAGAGATTCTGAGTTACTAAGGTATATATATAAAATATGACTGGATACATTTTTAATATATTTTTTCCTTATTTTATATACTTATTGAACCTAGTTTATATCTCTTTTATATAGGGTCCTATTTTAGGGTAGTTATAAGAGAACATTAAAATTGTGGGAACTTTTTGGGTTGTATACCATTGGTGCATAGTTTGACCAAACAGTGTTCCCCTAGTGATAATTGTACACCACTTGGTTTATGGGGGATGAACAGCTGGAACATGTGTTACCAAAATATGAATCCACCTAGTGGAAACCACGTTACCCAAATGTATGTGATGCACAACTAGTGCACAGTTTCTGTTAACAGTGTACCCCACTAGCTAACCATCCATGTAGGTTTTTAAATATCCAAGAATTAATTTAAAAATCCACCTCCACCACCCATTTAAGATTCCTAATCACCCTAATCAACCCTAATATATTTTCTTATACTTGTAAGGTCCCAAGTGGTTATGTTTTCCCCTAAAACCCTTTTTTTGAAAGATCAAAGTGGTTTTTATCTCATTCGATCAACTTTGGGTAAGTAGATCCCCTCTCATGTTTTTTAATCCAAATATCTATTTCTATACTCTATAGATTTTGATAGATCATCTTGTAATTGATTTATATAAACTCTATTTTATGGGATCATGAATCTATATTTTATTTTTTGATCTCCAACTCTTTCATTTTTCATTGGAGAATACCATTGCGGGTGTTGATTTCTAGATCATTTATTTAAAGGTAGCTGGTTCCATAATTATATTCCCTATTATGGAAACCATGATTTTTTTGATTAAATTGAAATCATTTTTTAATTGATTTAAAAACATATACTTTTTATGATTTGATCTTTTATTCATATGGTTAAGAGAGTTGAGAAAACCCCCAATCTCAATAGAATAGAGATTGTGGGTTGAATTTATGAGAAGTATGGGTTTATTTAGAAATTATTTAATTAAATTATGTAATGTTGACTTAAAAATGGATTAAATTAATCAGTTATTGGAAATGTATAGAAATGATGAAATCCTGTGATTTGAATTTAGAAATATAAAGTAATATTCGTAAATGGGAAATGTGAGGATCCTTTTAAGAAAGAAAATAACATACCACAAGGACCTTTTCATGGTTCTTTCATTACATGATTTGATTATACATGTTATAGATTCATGGAAATATTTTACATATGCCAACAAAATTATATAAATTGTTTTATATAAATCATTATTTAATCTTTTTGGAATATTGTTTCCCTATATATTCAATATTTTTATTCCATAGTATATTTTGTTTAAGATATGTTAATATGATGGAATCCCTAGTATGATTTAAAACTATAGAATAATCGGTTAATTATTTTTTATTGATAATAGAATAATTTGTGACAACCTAATGGGATTTATAGCTCACACTATAACTTTTACCTCAGGTGTTTGTAGTCTTTTAGATTCCAGGTTAGAGAAATGGGAAGGTTCCACTTTGAGGTGGGGGATGTTCTTGATCATTTGGGCTATAGAGTGATTATAGTGACTGGTGCATCCATTTTCCACTTATTTTATAGGATCTTTGAGGGATTTTCTCTCTTGTTTAATGTTTTCATCAAGGGATGATGTGTCATTTTGGATTCCATTTTCATGTTGTTTAAAATTTTACTTATTTATTTCTCATAATTCATTCATTTGGAGTGTTTATCATTCTGACCTATAATATTATTTCTTCCACAATTTTGTGGAAAATTTATCCCCACTTTGATCATGTGTTATTCCAGGTACAAGTCACCAACATGTGGGGATCCATAATTTACTTTGTGATATGTTAGATCTGCTTTGGGTACTATGGTACCAGGGTATCTCGGATGGTTCATAGAAAATATTTATCAAAGTAAAGGATTTTTAATATTTCCAAGGTTTCAATATATGGTATGTGATGTCATTATTAGTCTTATGAAGTATTTTCAAGAGATTTAATGTATATCTATCATCGTAATGAGCCTTATCTCACTACAGGTGTTTGTGGTAAAAAATATTGAAAATTATTATGATTTGATTCAAGAATTTTCCATATATTTTAATTGGGTAATATGAAATCAAAATATTTAAATATTATCTAATGGTATTTATATGAATTTTATTTTATTTTATTTGTTGATCTGAGTAATATGATGATGATTAATTGTTGTTTTCTTATGTTTTATAGAATCATTCCTAAGAGAAGATATATAATTTAGACCTCAGAGAATTGAGATCTTAAACAATAGTGAGTGTATCTACCCATGGACTCGAAATATGATGGTATAGTTGTGTGCGATGTCAATGCTCTATGATAGGTACCATCACCTTTTCTCATTTCCACTCCGATTTTGGAGCCATAAAGGGTTGAATCTCAAAAACAAGCTTATGATTTTTTTCTCTAGAAGGAACCACATTTCTAAGTACTGATTGATCCTAAAGAGGACATGGATTGGTGGAACAAGATAGAGTGCCTTTTTTGATTTCTCATTGATTCATAATCAGATTAAGGTGAAGTGTATTGCTTTTTAGTTGGATGGTTCTAGCTGGGGATGGTTGGATTTGAAGAAGATAGAGGATAATCATGATGGATTTGTGTGGAATGAATTTATAGTTATTTTCACTGATTGTTTATATCTATAATATAGGGTATTTCTTATGGCTAGAGATTTTTTCAACATCCAAAAAAATGACTGGAACATGATGTAGTAGATGAACCCTTTTCTGAGCATGTGTAGTTTTATCCAAATATTGTATCAGTTGAGAAAATGAAATATCTATAGATCTAGATGGATCTAAAAACTAATAAAAATTCATAGGTTTTAAAACCAAATCTAAATTCATATTATGATATGATAAAATGGTAGTTTCTTGTTAATCTTGATATGGTTAATAGGTTAGGATTGATTAGAGTTCCTTTCTCTTCATGTGTAAGTTCTATCAATTATGTGAAATGAATGAAAAAAAATGATAATCCATATGGTGGATCTAGATAACTGGTGTCTTTTAAACATTATACAGTTCCTAGAAAATTTCATTTGACTTAATTCTATTGTGAAATGATTGGGAATTCAAAAACTGTCTTCTCAGAGGCACCCAAAATCTGAATATCATGTAGTTTCTCATGCCACCTACGGAAGTTTTTATATATTTTTTCAACTCAGCATTGCCAACATAGGCTCATCAATTCTTAAATTTATAGTAGTGAATTTATATTCTTCATGAACAGAGGGGTTACAGTAATTTTCATATGTAATAAATATCTTCACATACTAAATGTGTCTCCCAATGAAGTTGATACATGTATAATGATAATTATATTTACCATTACTATTGCTATATCTTTCGTGAGTAAATTATTTGTTATAGGTTCATTTCACTAGTTTATATCGACATGTATTTAAAACCTAATAAATCATTATTTATAGATTTTATCATATATTGTGGATATTACTACAACTCACAAAATGATGTTATAGAAGGGTATTTATTATCCTACTTATCTATTCTCATTATAAAATATTGAGATTCCCTATAATTTTTATATTCTCTACATTAAAATGCACAATTTGTTTTCTATTGATTGGATCATTATTATGAAGGATTGAATTGAATATTATCATTGATGTGTCTTCTTTAAAACAATCGATGGGTTGTGAGGTTTATTTAGGGAGAATGGGACATGTGGTTCAGTGGATCTGGAACATCATATCTAGAGTAGGGGAATGTAATATTTATTTTTTTTCTTTTGATCTAGGGATGGAATATTTTAGTGATGACCTACCTCCTATTTTCATTGATTTTACCAACTTTTTTCCTTATGATTTCTCTAGTTTACCACTTGTAAGTGAAGTGGATTTCTATTTTTATTTAGTACCTAGTCCCCATATGGTACCCATTACTTATTATAATATAGAACCATCATAACTAAAAGAGTTAAATACTTGGTTATATGATATTTTAGAGAAAGTATTTATATACCAAATTATTTCACCTTGGGTGGCACCTATACTCATTGCAAATGAAGTTGATGGAAAAAAGTTTCATATAAATTAACTATCAGAAAATCGATCTAGTTTCAATAATGAAGTAATAGTTTCTACCATGGATTGATGATCTAATTTAATAGTTGAAATATGTGATGAGGTTCTTTAAGTATGATCATTAATATGTTTATCACCAATAGATAATAATAGAATTTCACATTTATAAACCCCCTTCTAATGATATTATATACATTATGTGTATCTTGTCATTTCATTTCATCTAACCATTACTCCAATAGTATTGATTTTTTTGATGAAAATAATTCTCAATATATATCTTGATATGTTCATTATGGTTTTTTTGGATGAAATCAAAGATTAATCTCAGTATTAAGAGGATCCTCTATGTCATTTAAGAACAGTTATAGAAATTTTGAGAAATCACCAACTCTATGATGAGCTATAAAAATGTAATTTCTGGAATTGATAATTGATGTTTTTAGGAAACATGGGCTCTAAACATTTTATTTTAGTTTATCTTGGTAAATGGAAGTCATATACATCATGATATCAAGAATTTAATGTTTTCAAGATTCATATCATCTTAAATTTAACAGGGTATTATCACTTTTTTGTAGTGAATTTCTAAAATTTAAATTCTGAAATGAATTATATCACACATAAGTGTGTAAATATTGATTATAATGATAAAGTTAAGAGTTATTCCTTTACTCTTTCATATACATTTACTTATGTGTCATTGTTGACTCCTCTAGAGGTTAGGTAGGGCTATTTGGTATTTTTTATGCATCAATTTTTGCTTCGGGTTTCATTATTATATACGTTGATCTCATGGTAGCCTATGGTTATTTAAAGTATAGAACACATGATACATATTATCTAACCTGTGACCCTGAATAAGAATCCATTATTCATGATCTTAAGAGTTTTCAAAGTTAATTTTTTGTAAAAACTTTCACTATGTTTTCCAACCACAAGATCATGAGAATTATATTATTAAGAAAAAAATTAACCATATGAAAATGAATTAGTCAGAGAACCTAAAATCATTGAAATTTAAAATTTAATATAACCCTATAAAGGGGAATATAATTAATGATTATTTGTTATGTTACCTCTGACCATGTCCCTGAATGAATCATTAGAAGTGTGAAACATGATATCACTTTTTGAATATATTCATTTAAAATCCTAGTATGTAGCCATGATATTTCTAGAAATTTTTTAGTTAACCAATACTTTTCTCAATTTTATTCTTTAGGAGAAACATTTTAATGATTAATTCCATGAAATAAGTGGTTCTATTTATTGTGGGGAGACAATTGGTGAATTTTTGTTCTCTTATAAGGGTTTCATGTTCTTTGAGAATTAGTTTGTAGTTTATTTTTTCAATGAAAAAATCTATGATGGGGGATTTCCATAACAACTAGGGGAATGAACTTTGAAAACATTAATATGTTTTATGAAATCTAGTGATGATTTTGTAGGCCATATATGTGATAATACATTACTGACATTGTTTCTCATTGTTATACTTGTAATAGGTAATGGTTGCGTACCAGAGACCATCATGTTTACATAAGATTCTTCTAGTGATGAATTTGATGTTGGATGTTTATTATTAGGATTTTTGGGATGGGTTTTCTTATACCCATTAAGGGAATAATATGATATAGAAATGAATGATAGGCTTACCAAATTGGCTCACATTATACCAATTCACTATATAACCAAATTATATGAGTTAGAAAATCTATAGGTGAAATTGAATATTCATTTTTCAGGGAGTTTCATCTATTTTAGTCCCTTATTGAGATCCCCATTTTAACTCTCAGTTTTTGGAGATGGATTGAGGAGGTGATGGTATCTCATGTTTTTTTGAGAACAACACATCATCTTTGGAATGAAGGTAAAATAGAATGAGCTATATCAATTATTTAGGATATGTTATAGGATTGAGTTTGTGAATTTTTTGGAATGTGTGATGTCTATTTCTTTATGGTTGATTTTTATTATAAAAACAGTTACCAATATACAACTCGGATGTCACCTTTTAAGGCCTTGTATAGAAGCCTATGTAAATCTCTTTTGTGTTTGTTGGAAATTGGTGAATGTTCTTTGGTTGGACCAATATTTGTTGAAGAAATGATTGAAAAAGTTCATTTTATTAATTATTAAATGTTAATGGAATATAGGCTATAAAAATTGTGTTTATCAACATCATAGACCTTTGGATTTTTTTGATGGTTAATGGTCATTTTTGATAGTATCACCTCAGTTGGGTCACTGATATCTTTTAAGGAAATGGAATCTTTCTCCTCACTTTGTGAGTCATTTTGAGATTTATTTGAATGTAGATAAAGTGAAATTCCATTTTGAAGAAACATCATGTATGAATGTGACCCAAAAAGTGGTTTATGTATCTTATCTATTAATTTATCTATCTGACCCATTCCATGTTTTGAGCTAGAGTGATATTGAAATTGAGAATGATTTTTCTTTGACTAAGAATCTGTAATGGATAGTTGATTCTATGTTAAAAGAAATTCATGGGTAAATGATAGATTTGGTATCGTTTCTATGTAATAATGTTTATTATTTTCATGATAATTGAGAGAATGTGAACTGATGAGAGAGTAGTGGTCTCCTCTCTTTTATATTGAATTATCTTGATAAAATTTATAGGTAAAGAATACTTTTATATTTCTGAGGTTAAAGAATCTTATTACATTATTTTAGGTATTTATTGATCCTATTTTTTATCTCCATTAATTTGAGTTCTGTTTTTGGGTAATTCTTAGAGAACATGGAATATTTGATTACTAATTCGATTTTTCACAATTGGTTTAATGTTTGAACAAATAGTTTCCCCAAGTGAAAATGATTCACCCTAAGGGTAGAGTGGAATTCAAGGTTAGTACATGTTTCCCCAAACCATTCAAACACAAATGGTAATCAATGTTCCCAAATTAGTAGGGGAACCTAGTTGGTGCACGGTTTCCCCTAACTATGTGCCCCCTCCAACTAACCATGCACATGGTTTTATAATGTTTCCATATTAATTTTAGAAACCCAAACACCACAGTTAAAATTATTAATCACCCTAAATAGTCCTAATACATTTTATTCATTATTGGGGGCTCTAAATTGGTGATTTTGTCTCTTCTAGGCCCTTTTCTTGGAAAATCATTTTGGCATTGATCCCATTTGATCTCCTCCGAGTTAGTGGAACACCCATAATGTGGTTTCTCCTAATATGTCTTTATCTACTACTTATATTAATATATATCATCCTATAATTCATTGATCTTATATAATTTTTATGGTATCTTTATTCTTGGATCGATTTATTGATCTCTAAATCCCTTTTTCTTTGTTGGGAAATCATGTTGCAGTTGTTGATTTTAGGATCTTTGATATAAAAGTATGTGATTCCATAATTATTTTCCCTAGGATTGAAAACTTTTATTTATTGATTAAATTTAAATATTTATTTAATTTATTTAAAAAAATGGATTTTTGATGATTTGATCTATTATTTGAAATGGGTGTGAGATTTTAGAAAAACCCCAATTATATTGGAATTTAATTTGTTATGTGAATTAATGAAAAAGGATGGATTGATTTAAAACTCATTTTGATAAGAATATTTTATTTGGTTCTTGATAAATTATCTTAAATTGAAATGTGATATGAAATGGAATTAAATCAATAAAACCCTATGATTTAGATTTATATATATAAATGCCTGATGATAAATGAGATATGTGTGTATCCTTTTTCCAAATAAACTAATGGACGATAAGGATATTATTCATTCTTATTGATTTAAATTATTTTATTATACAATTATTTGATTCATTAATGTATTTTATTCATGAAATATAATTCATATAATTTGTTTTGAAGATTATCAGAAATTTGTTTCATTGTATCCATCATCTTCTGATTATAATCATTTTTTGTTGAAAATATGTAAATTCCATGCCATAAATTATTTTACTTAAACTGATATCATAACAAGTTTAATATTATTGTATCAATTATGTAACACTTGGTGATACCCTATTGTGCTTTATATATCATACCCTACATTTTACTTCTAGAGTTTGAATGTATTTTTATACTATGTCCAAGCAAAGGGAAGGTGACACATTGAGGTTGTGTAAGTTCTTGATCCCCTAGATCTTGGAGTGGTGATGCTGACTAGTGGAGAAAGTTTTATCTTATTAAATATGATATTTTAAGCAATTTCATTTTGGTTTGATGTTGTCAACATGGGGTGAGGTTTTATTTGGAATGTTTGTTTTTCTATTGTGTATTATTTTACATGTTTTTTTCTAAAACATTATCCTTTTTGAGTTTTGATCATAGTGACTTTTTATATTTTTTCCATTCACTATTTTGAATAAAATACAGTCTCTAATTGGTTATATATAATTATTTGTACCAGTATATGACTATATGGGATCAAGAATTCACTATGGTCTATGACAGATCGGGTTCAGGTATTTGGTACTAGGGTATTCATGTCGGTTCATGACTACGTTGAAAACCTAGAAATCATTGTTTTGAAGATCACTGTTGATATGTGAAAATGTATCATTCTATCCTTACTACCTAGAAACATATACTATATTATTATCATTTATAATATGATTAATTTAATAATATTCTTTTATAACTTCTAATAATTAATTTTTAAGATGAAAATTTCCTAGGTGTGTCAAAATTATTACACTTTTGGTAAATAAGAATATGAGCAACAAGAAAATTGTGCTGAAGACTCATTACCTGTAAAAGGATCTAGAAAATTTTCCTTCTTAGATGTAGAGGAATATCCAATGGCAGGGAATGTAATAAGATATGGTATGTTTTCCAATTTTTAATAAGGTCTACTAGAAGAGGAATTACCCCAAATAAAAAATTAAGGGGATGCTCTAGGATTGTTCATTTTTTAGTGTGAAATTAACATATATACATGTTGGGTATTCGATATGGTATTTGTTCACAAATATGGATCCAAATATAGGGAAAAATTATATTTTGGATGATTATATGATATATGGTGAATCTATTAGCTACCAATGGATTGATTCGTATTCCCAAGCCCTTGGAGACTACTATCTTACTTTTCTTGAAGGGTTGATTTTGGTTTAAAAAATTATTATGTTCTCAGTGTAACCATGAAAATTAATTATATTTTCATGTTTATATATGGATATATTTAACTTAAAATTTGGAAATAAGGTATTTTACTTTTATTAAGATAGAATATGTAATTGTTTTAAAAATTTGAATAATGGTCTTTATATATTATATTCAAAAAACCAAACATTGGATATTGATAATGAAGGAAACACACATGAATCCTATAACAACTAGATATGAAATCTACATCATTGCCATATAAATAAGAATCATTTTGAAAACCCCATCAACATGGTTACATAGACTCTTTTGATCTCAAAACACATAATATTTTTTCTGATTGTTTATAAGGAATGAAGACCGAACAAGTATGTAGAAGAAAAAGTGAAAGGGAAAAAATTATTCTAGATTTGGTACCCAGTGATACGTGTTTTCCTTTTCAATTATAGTTTAAATATGGATTTTCAAACATAATTAATTTTACCAATGGCTTTAGAAGTTATAGATATTTCTACTTAATGGGGAATAACTTTGAATGCGTTGACATGTTCAAAGAGTTAAATAATGGGGATGATAATCATCTTGGTAATAAGATAAATAAATTATAATCAGGTATATGTTGTTAATATATTATCCAAGACTTTATATACATTATAAGATATTGTAAGATTTCATCTGAACTCACTCCACATTATATACTATAGTGTAATAATGTTTCTGAAAGGAGGAATCATGCCTTATTGGACATGTCAAAGTTGATGATGACTTATTTAAGCCTTTGATTATCATTTTGGGGGTATCCAATACAATCATAATTATAGATCTTAAAATGAGTACCGACTAAAGAAGAAAATTATATTCCCTTTAATTTATTGATATGAAAGAAAATTGTTTTTATCATGGTCATCCATTGGGGTTTTGAAGAATTTAGTATGGAAATATTGAGTAATAAACTAGAGCATAAGGGAATACAATTTATCTTTATAAGGAATAATAAGGAAATAACAGGTTATTATTTATAAAATACTTATGAAAATAATGTTATTGTTGCAAGAAAGTCCATTTTTCTTAAGAGGGTTCATTTTTTCAAGGAGGATAATGTGAGAAATATTAACATTGACGAAGTTTATTCTTGAGATACATAAGAGTTTCTATAGGAATTGATTTTATGATTCCCCATAGAATAATTTATATGAAAAATTAGTTGTTTCATAAGAGTTTGAGTGTGGAATGAAAACTAGATAAATATGTTTTTCTAGTCACAGATGATGTTGAATCATTATTTTTTGGAAATAATACTCTTCTTAGCTACACTGAGGAAATATTTATCATAGAAGCTTCAAGGTGGATGGAATCATTTAATTATAAGATATAATCAACGTATCAAAACCATTTTTGGGTTTTGATCTATTTTAAAATTAATATAAAGCCTATTTCTAGTGTTCTGACCTGAGAGCCACTAAAACGGTGCCCTAAGCAGGTTGGACAGTGAGCCTCATATACACCTCCCCATATTCTAGAGTCTATCTACTGTAAACAAGGGTCTAATGGATGTAAAGTGGGTATACAATAATATATATATTGGTAATTAATAATGAATAAAAAATAATGAATAATGAAAGTATAATAAAAGCTGAAAATAATATATCAAGGGTAATCATGAATTGATATTACCTATCATATAACATTAAACATACAAATGATATAGATAATAACTATAAAAGGAATGAAAAAAATCCCCAAGTTACATGTCTATAAGAATTCTATGCTCTGAATCTATCTGGTTCCCTTAAGCTCCCATGTAATAGAATAAAACCACAAATGTGAATTGCCAACCTGAACATATAATCATAAGGTATGATTGAGTACCCCAGTGCAATGGAGGCCCAAAAAGGGTGTAATATATATTATTTTTCCACTAGTAATTGTATCTACATCTATACAGTCCATTAATATAATATAATAAGTGTGTATGTATATCAAAATGAAGTGGTAAATATTAAATAATTAAATATCTGGCTTAAGATCCCTAAAGAGACTTGATCGACCATACCTGCTTTAGACTAAGGCATAATTCCTGTTCACACAATAGGTCATATATATATATATCCATATTTTGAAAAAAAAAATCATAGGTATACATGCACCATTGTGGACCCAAGGATTATTTCTCATGGAGTGCATATGAGAGTTTCACATATCAAATAAAGGACTTCATGCCTAGGATTCCATAATTATAATAACAATATAAGGAAACTTATAATATAATGATAAAAAATGGTGGGATCCAATATATAAATAAGGAATCAATTACCACTACAGGTCATTCAAAATCATATTATTAACACATGTATTATGTATATAGGGGTCTAAGTGTAATTCATAAGATAAATACTTATCATTAAATCGTTAAAAGTTCTAATCACGTTTATGGTGTCATGTATGAAGTAATTTTGGGATATGAATGATTTGGATACTTGGGAGGTAACCCTTTTTATTTCATGTTTGGGGAAATCAAGATGAATCCAAGGAGCATGTCTCATGCATTCTAATATCTAGAAAAGAGATAGATCTATAAATTCATCAGGGATAAACCAAGTCATTTCATTATAATACATTGATCAAGTTTAGAATTGATTATCATATTTGTAAACCATCCCAATAAATCATTATGGTGTTCTATTTTCTTTAAATCAATACCCTCGTTAATCAATGAATGAAACAAGTATTACAACTCCTAAAAATAAAAAAGGTCTATAATATAATAGAAGCCACATATCATTTAGTATGTACTAATTTTCATTTAATAACCATTATAATTTTGTATTTCTATTTTATTAGACCCTTAAAATTTAATTAATAAGTAATATTGTTAAATAGAGGATTTCATTCCAATTAACTATATCAATTCATTCACTTTATTTAATTCAAGTCTATATGATTACACTCAACAATGAAAAAATTAGTATATAGGGTTCCATGTCATGTATCATGTCATTATATATAATTTAATACATTACCTTTAATTTATACATTTCAAGGTTCAAGTATGTTCCCATACCTATAAAAAATCCATCTAAAGTTATGAGAGAAAATAGAAAGTGGATTTGAAATTAAAAGGTTTCTATTAAAATTATTTATTTAATTATATAATTTATAAAATTAAAAAAAACAAATCAATGTATATCTTTGTTAAAAATATGTAAAGGGGGATGTAGTCATAATTAAGGAACACCCATGGGGTGGCCCATGTTGAGATCATTAACCACCAATAATATTTTGAGGGTCTCTTTGGTCATTTAAACTCCAACAAAACAACTATTTTAAAGTGATTTATTCTATGGACAAAGAATAGGTAAACCCGATGAGTGAAAAAATGTAAAAAAATTATCATCAAATGAAACATTTAGGAAGACAAAATAGACCACCTACCACATTCATAGGTTGGTTCACTCATCCAATATCTGGGATTCATTTAATCTATGATGGGAGAAAGTGGAATATTTGAAAAACCCCCAAAAAATTGGGTCATTTATCTATCATGGATTTAGAATTATATATGGTTTGATAAATGGATAAATGAATCATGAAGATTATTATACTAGGTGCGTCCAATGAATTCCTTGATGTTCTATTTGGACAACAAACTGAGGATATTCACAAAAGAGGATAAGAAAGATATATAGGAACATGTAGTGGAGCTAATAAAGAAATATGCAAGGAAAATAGGTGTAAAACATTAATGATTCACAAGAAAAATCTTCATGTGTTCCCTATTAATGAGGCACACCATTAGGTCCCATGGAAAGGCTAAACATGCCCTAACTATGTAGCTCTCACTGCTTAAGAGCCATACCCATCACTGTTTGGTTGTATGGTTAAATCTAATCATCATCCAACTGTGTGGTCTTACTGGTTAAGTGGAACTAACCATACAACAATGCACAAAGTTTGGAAAATCATAAATATTATGTTTTCCCATAACATCAATTTACTAAAAACATTCATCATCACCACGTATAACACCTTTCACAGTATAACAACCTATATCTCACCCCCTTAATAGAGAAACAAAATTTCACTTAAGGGTATTCTTGGTTTTGAAAATAATCTTACATATATGTCTATACATGAATGTGAGTGTTTTTAGGCTCAATGACCCAGAAACTCCTATTATTATATGAGACGATTTGTGGTACTTAAACTCCATTTAAAAAACATTTAATTATTCCAGCTCTTGGAATTATGTTATGGGACATAATTAAATGTTATTATCATTTACCAAATGAATGATTTAATTTCAAATTGTTGTTTTAAAAATCCCAAAACCCGAGACATTATAACCTCCACACCATATACCATCTCATCCTCTAGAATACTTAGGGGAAAAATATGTCATCTAACTTACATTGGTTGTGATGTTTTCTTCCAATGGTCATGTTTTGACTCCAAATTCCCAATGCACATCTAGGAACCACATTTTACCTATATAATATAAACCACTAAAACAAAATCCAACACTCATACTATAATCATAACACCAATAACTCTCTTACTCAATCCCATTTTATTCAAGAAACAATCACATCATCATCTCTTACACCATTTGGCCTATAGTGCTCCACACCACAACCTTTTATTTTAACATACCCAATTCTTGGTCATGGTACATACATAATATGAATTGAAAAAAAACAATTACTTCGAATTATAGTGACACTTCTCGAATATTTATCAAATTATAAGTGAGTAAACTACCTTTTCTCTTTAATCTAATTGAAATGGTCGAACACCAACATACCAAGATCAAACTGGCCAAGTTTTTTTCCATGAAGTCGTGACCGACTCTTTTAGTTTCACCTTTCTCAAACTAATGGAATTACCCAGATTATTTCCTTATAAATCACATCAATGTATTGATATGCCTAAATTTGAATAGATTTGAGTCAAAACATTTCTGTAAATCATCCACTCCTGTGGATGATGTATAACCAAAACCAGATTCAAAATTTTTTTATCCAAAGGCATGTGGAGATTTCATACAGCATGTTCATCATATCCTATATTGAGTTCCGGTGATTTATTCGAGAATAACTATCTTCTTATCAAATCATTAGTCATGCTATAACAATATCAATGTCACTATTTTTCTCTAGTATCCATGGATCATTATAAGGTAATTCAGTCTTATTACCTATATTTAGATTATACCAACACCATAATAAAACTCATACATAAAATACACGAACAATTATATCTATACATTAATCTATTTATTTGAAAACATATATGTTCTAACAAAACCATCACATGATATATCTTATGTTTCCATGACCCTACCAACCTGAGGGATGGCCACCGGCGATTGAAATCAAGCTCTGTACAATAGGATCATCCTTATTATCATCACACTAATGAAATGTGGAACAAAAATATCGGAAAATTCCGCAACCTATAACATAGGTTATTAAGGAATGGTTAAAATACTATATTGTCTGATGGTGATACCATAATAGGGCTATCTAATTTCATACACAATCCATTAACCGTAAAATTAGGTCTCCCCTAAGAAGATATATATACATTACTTCGAAACCTCTAGGTCCTACATAGCCTTAGAAGAATTCATTTGAGTTCCATGACTACAGTGAAAATTTCTTTTGTGGAAACTCTTAATGAAAAGTTTACATATAACCGCAACATGGGGTCCTTACAACAAGAACATAAAAATATTTAATTTTAAGGCATTTTAATGAATTTTAATGATTCTCATTAATTTTATCATTTAAAATTGTTCACATACGTGGGATATCAAGTACATGTTTTTTGGTAAAATCTATCATTCATTTTATTTATCTAATTCCATAAAGTATTTAAAAAATTAACCCATAATTTTTTTAAAATATTTTATTTGATTGAAGAGTTTTTGAAATTGGATTGGTTAAAATAACATAGTCATACAATTTGTAGAGAAAAATCTATTTATTTTTGAATTGGGATTTTAATTAACTAACTCCTCATAATAATAAATCCTACAAGCAGATAATAAAACATTATTTTTTAAATGGATTTTTCTAGTAATATTCCACCATACGTTTATATGAAATACCATATAATCATCCTTGAACACTTTAAATAACCATCCCATTATCATAATTATACCCACATTGGGTTATGTATCAATGAATATAATGATTTAAATAGCCTATGAGGTTCCAATCATGTCAATATAGATTCAATTTACACGGTGTCCATCCCCTGTTTAAGGATTCATCACTCTATAAATTACAATGGGCATCCCATTTAGGTGAAACCCATAATAGTTTATGTTATTTAAAATTCAAAATACCCTTAATATGTTTATCTCATAAGAAACACACTAGGACCCACCTATTTAGGTTGAATCCAATTTATCTGATAATTAACATGCCCCAACTGTCATACTTGGGTCTAGTTGTGCAATAATTGATTTAGTCATATGGCTCATCACTCTCTTGTAATTGAGGTACACATCCCCTTAAGTGATAATTTACTATTTATTTAACAGTATACATTTTCTATAAAAATTAACATTTTATAATTAATATATATATATATATATATCTAAGTTAATTTAGTTGAATATTCATTTAAATATTTAAAAGGTTATTTTCTTTATAATTTAAAATTATCATTCATGTAGCTGGAAGTAGTTATTTATCTTTAGTCATAAATATTTTAAATATATGTATAATGGGTAAATTTATGGGCTACCCTTACCAATTTATAATTTACCACACACTCTATACATTTTTAGGGCCACTCATTTATTCACAACCATAAATGTTTCATCACATGGAACTAATGGTCCATGGATCAAACATTTAATAATTAGATAATTAAGGCCCCACCATAAAACAACACATGGAAACACTATTTAAGATGATGTACACATAATAATAACCAATTACATAGGCCATATGTGTATCTTGGAATGATATCGCCATGAATGAAATTCAAGAATGTATCCTGACAATTTTAAGAATCATTGAATAATGACAAGCATTCTAGTTTTCACTCTAACATGGTATATATGAAATAATTCTAAATTATAAATCAAGAATACTATATAAATACTTATGAAATGTACACAAATCATCATGTACTACGAAATATATGTTTGAAACTATATGGAATGATAGAAGCATGTCATATGGATTATATGTGACTATAATGATGCATGTAGAAACAGTTCATTATCATACTAAGATAATGTTAAATGTTCAAAAACTAATGAATCAATAACTATGGGAAGTAATAAAATTATGCAAGGTGAAAAATTACTGAAAATTAATATTAAACAACAGTCACATCCCTATGAACATGATCCTTACCTCTTGTATCTGTTGGTTTAACCCACACATGATCTATTTACAATGAATCAACACTTTCCAAATCTCATATCTACCACCCCAAAATGTAATACAAAAATAAAAAGAATCCTTTGATACCATTTGTAACATCCTAGCATTAGATACACTGAAATGGTTCCCTTTGCCATTTTATAGTAGGCCTCAAGCATACCTCCCCATAAACAAGAGGATTCTAACTAGAAGTTAGGGTCTAATAGATATACATTTAGGAGACTAAAAACTTTGGATATTTAATAAATACAATTGAACCAGTAATGGATAAAGGCCACAAGAAAATAAACAACTGAAAATAATAAATGAAGAGTAATAAATATTGAATACACCATAATGGTCTATAACAAATATACATGACTTATAGCTAAATAATCTACAAGGAAAAATCCCCAATGTCCATATCTATGAGAATCTTAAGAGTATTCTCAATCCTACTCTCCTAAGCTTCCATGTTCAAGACTAACTTCACAAATAAGAACTATAATACTAATCCTAAAATCATGAGGTCTATTTTGGTACCCCTAGACAATAGATAGCCTGAATAGGGTTACAATATAATCAATATTCTTCAACTAATTGTGTATAATGATATCTAATCCAAAAATATAAAAAAAACAATGTGTAGGTATATCCAAATGATGATGTAAAAATAAATAATAACATGTACGTATTTGGTTCATCGAACACACATGGTTGAACCTACCTTATTTGGGCTAATCCATAATGTTTTCTCATACCATGCATCATGTATAAATATATATATTAAGGAAAATAATTTTCACAGATATACATGAACCAGCATGGACATAAGGTTTTGTACCTAGGCAATCCATATGAGAGTATCACATATCAAATAATGGATATCATGCCCATTTTACCATAACTATAATTACTCTATAAGGGACCTTGTAATATTAAGATAAATATAGGGAGGGATACAATGTGTAATCAAGGTATCCTGAACCACAACTAGTTGAGAAAACTCATCGTATTAACACATGAGGTTTAGATATAGTACTTTGAGTGTAATCAACCATATAAAACCATTCCATTCAACTATAAATTTTTTAAACTGAGTATGGGGAGTCATATCCAAATAAATCATGTGATAAGTATGATTTGTATCCCATGTTGGTAACCCTTTGAATCATGGGTCCTAGGAAATATACATGAATCCAAGGAGTGTATTTTTAGTATTCTTATGTCCAGAGTATAGATATATCTAACAAATTTTCATGGATAGGGTGAAGAAATAACATATATGAATTTGACTAAGTTAAAAGTTTGGTATCACCCTTGGAATCAAACCCAATGAACCTAGTTCGTAACCTCTAAGTACACAAGGCATTATAGAGGTAATCCAAGTCCATCTGAAGTATTCCAACTCCTAAAAATGATAGAGGTCCATAATAATAATATCAGACCCCTTGCATTTAGTAAATACTCATGGTCATGTAATTATCATTTTGATTCATCAATAATGTTTATTTAAACAAAAAAAAATTATTTAACAAGTGAACATGGACAATATATGATGTAATTCCAATTAATTTTCATTATTTAATTTTCTTTCCTACCTTTTCACACAATAATATAAAAGGCCTATATATGCTACCATACCATTTATCATGTGATTCAAATTAATTTAATCCATTTCCTTTCATTTATATATATCAAGGTTCAAGAGGGATTATACTAATTATTATTCTATTTCAATGTAATTAGAGCCAATAAAATCAATATTTCTTATTTATATGGTGTTAATTCTACCATTTATTGTTATTAAATATCTTTTGGAACTCGATACAAACATAGGAATGCATGTTTTAGTTAAAAACGTGTATAGTAGAACATAGTAGTAATAATGCAATACCAAAGGGGTGGATCACATTGAGATCATTGACCTCCATTGATATTATTAGGCTCTTATTTTTCATTTAATCTAAAAAAACAATTTTACGGTTATTTGATTATATGGAAAATTAATATCTAAAACCGACATTTGACACATAAAAAAATATTTATAATCAACTATGTAATTTGGAAAAAGAAACTAGACCAACTACCTTGATCATATGATAGTCCACTCAACAAATATTGGGCTAAGATTTGAGATTGAATGGGATAAAATAGAAGATTCAACAAACACCCATAAAATATGGAGAAATAGATCACACAGATTCTTCATTATGTATTTCGAGATAAATGAATAAAATAATCCTAATTATTATTAGACTTACCATGTAGATTCTATCACATATAATAGTATTTAATTTGGATATGTAATAGAATATACTAACCAAGGAGAGGGAGGGGGAGAGTTAAGAGTGCATGGGGAGCCGCTGGGGAAGTAAGGGAGGGGGGGCAATAGGAGTAAACCCTACATAGTTCGGAGGTAAAAATCATTATTCTCCCCAATTAAGATTGTTCATAGTTAGATCACATTGTTTGTAAAACCGCATACCTACCATGTCACTCTCACTTCTCAAAATCCATAACTATCATGGAATGGTCACAGGGTTTAGTCAATCTATTTTCCAAACATGTGGTGCTTCTGGTTTTGTGTCTCTAATCATGTGACTACATACAAAGTATAGAAAACTATATGTCACTCATGGACCCCCCCCCCCAATGATATTTATTATAGATATTATACACATCCATCCCCACAAACATATATGGTATAAAAAACCATTTAAACCCCCTCCACTAAAAGAGCCACACAGTTTCTCTAGAGTGGACTCATGGTTTAAAAAAACAATGTACCATTTCTATTTCTCCATAAAAGTTAGAGTTTTAGGTACTGATTCACTAATAACTCATATAAACACCAAAAAAACTTCTAAATCATCAGCCCCCATCAAAACATAATACTTTTATGTTTTTTTACTCCAGGATTTGTGTTCCGTGTATTAATTTAATATTTGTCATATCTACCAAATGAAATGTTAAATTTCCCTTGGAAATTTTCACTAGCATGTAACATGGGATGTTACACTATTGGGTAATAATGATAAATCATTACATGGAATTTAAATTGAATACTTATATAGAATTACCAGTGGAAAATTATTTATAAGACAACAGGTAATTTACAATAATAGAACCTTCTCTATTGTTTCAATGATTAAATAAATCATAATTTTTATTGCCATGAAATATTACAAGGAATATGAGATTGTGAAAATGGATTTCAAAACTACATTCCATTATAGTACCCTTAAATAGGATGTGTAGATCTAAAATATATAAGTGTTTGTGACTCTATGAAATTACAAAATGGTATAAAAGTGGAAAATATCAATCTATGGACTAAACAAACAATCCTGGTCATTGAACATTAGATTTGATGAAGCTATAATGAAATTTGGCTTCATTATGAATGAATGTGATTCATGTGTATAAAATTTGTTTCAAAGGATTAATTTTTTATAATATTATAAATATTTGACATATTTATAATTATAAATGATATACCAATCTAAAATAAGTTTTTTCATGGTTGAGAAAGTGTATCTATATGATGGTATTAGGTGAAGTAGTCGATATTATTTGGGTAAATATCGGGAATTATAGTTACAAGAGGCTTTATATACTAATTATCGTTACATAAAATGTCCAAATAGTTAATATGATCAATCTGGAACAATCAAAGAGATTATTTTTTCAGTTGTCACATGGAATGAATTTAACCATGAAAATGTGTCCTTAAACATATGAGAAAATAGAGGGAATGGTTAAGATACCATACATTTCTAGGATAGTATATTTCAATTATTCAATGTAATTTATAATTCTTTGAGTTTTCTAGCCTGTAATCATGTTATTAATATATCATGTATATGTAGGTGAATTGTATTGGATAGTTTTTAATTCTATCCTTATGTATTAGAGGATAAATAAGGATATCCTCATGGTATATGGATAACATGAATAGAAAGAAATTATAGGATATATAGATTATTGTTTTCAAGTAAATAAGAATAATCTAATGTCAAATCCTGGATATATATTTTCTCTCAGTGGAGGAGCTATGAGTTGGACAAAATCAAAGAATCATTTTTTATCAATTCAGTAGAAGTGTTGGAGTATGTATTAGATTCATATGCTTCCATAGAAGTATTATGGATTCATAACATTGCGGAAGATCATTATATTGTTCCTATAATTAAAGACCCAATCATATCTAATATTATATCACTTAATTTGTGGAACTCTCCAAAACTTTGATTCCACATCAAATGAAACCCCAAATACTTTGGAATTTTCACCTCTTGAATGATTTCTATCAGTGATGGGATGTTACACTGAGCATCGTACCCGTAAAGAATAAATTAGAAAACCCCTTAACAATGGTTTTAACTTAGTAAGGTAATGAGTATCATCTGATAGATAAAACATTGGGTGTTTTGTTAGTTTTCTCTAGTGCAAGTGGGAGTCTATTTTACTGTGTTCCATGAAACCAACATATATAGTATTTGATTAGTTGTTTTCATTATTAATGATGTTTTATTATCATATTATTATTCATATACATGAAATTTTTATATAATATCACCCAAAGAATATATTTCTCACTAAAAGGTCCTAGTTTTTCCCCGCTATAATGACAACCAAGAGGTTCCAAAAAATAGCTCATGAATAAATTTTCTATGTCCAGATGACATGGTTTAAAGGGATATAGAAAATACATGATTTAATAGGTAGTAGTCTTAAAATACATTTAGTTACCATCTCATGGTATTCTCCTTTGGAAATATCCAGGACAAGACTTTACAACATTGGACACATTAGGTGGAATCCAAATTTCCATAACTCTTCAGATGATTTAAAATGAATATGTATATATTGATAATTAAACATTAATGTAAAAATTACTTTGTATATTTAGTTTAGTTCTTATATATATTGATAAAAACCATGATGAAATATTTTCATGGGAAGTTAGGATGCATTGGGCACGTCATGAGTAATATTGATTTGATGGATAATGTGAGAAATGATTTATCCATTCAATAACTTTAAGAATGTTAATACCTAACACACATAGATAAGAATGGAACTAAAATTCTAAATATGTGGTTGTGGTGTTTGGTAGGATAGTTAATTTCTATAAATTTAGAGAAAGATAAATTGAGAAAATATATTGATGGCTTTGACATACAACCTGCTTGATTAAGAATATCATAATAAATGGATTATATTAAATTTTAATAATTCATATAATATAGAAGTATTTTTGGCATTAGATTCTTTCTCTAGGAAATCCCTGATGTTTTGATAGATTATAACCTTGTACATTAAGTACTTATGACTATTTACAATAAGAAAGAAGCGTATCGGGTCACAAACATTGTTTATCCATAATCTCAGTTAAATTCCTTTAATAATTTTAGAAAGATAGAATAAATGATATTTATTTATTTTATTTGATATCCACAATGGAATGATAATTAATTCAATAGAATAAGTGATTTAAATAATAATAGGAAATATTTGTTTTCTTGTTTAGAGAATTTATTATATATTATATTTATCTTATAATAATTTAGAGACATGTATTTATTATATAGCCACTATTTGAGGATTGGAAAACGTTAATGAAGGAGAGAAGAAAGGGATTAGTGGTATTATTGAAAGTGATATTTATTTATATTATATTCTAAATGTGTTTCACATGTCAATCAATTAATAATATTATTATTATTATTATTGGACATGGGGTCAACTGTGGATATTAAATATGCTTAGGGGCCTATATGTGACTCGACAAACCTAAAATTTTAATAATATTATCTAATTATAATTATTTCATAATTATATTTTTCTGTGAAAAATGATATATAGATACTTTCTCAATCCATAGATTGAATTATCTCTATATCTTCTATCCACATTTTGAGATAATATCAAGACTATTTCCTCTAAGAATAATATTGTTATAATCAAATACAAACAACATAAATGATATAAATCAACTGTGTTAAAACCAGGTGATTCTATGAGGATTATTAGAGATTTTGGTTCATGTTTCGGTCACTATAAGTGAGATTTTACACTTGGATCCAGTATCAAAGAGTTGGTATAGTGAGACCTTGTTAACCTAATCATTAGCGAGAACTGAATTAAATGTTTTGGTAATTTTATACCTACTCATAAATTAATTATTAATTACAATTGAATATCCTAATTTTATGAATCCATATTTAAATCTATGAAATTGATATATCATATTCATTTTACATGATATTTTATCATTTTAAGAATCTATTACACTTAAATTAATATTAATTCAGAGTTGGTCATACCATCACATGGATCTTATATTATGCCCTAAACCTAAAACCTAAATATGTAAACATGTTAGTATATGATATTATTTATACACATATTAATCATATATTTTAATTAAATATTTTTGGACCCATTTAATCTTGAATATTATTTTATATTAATTTAATATTTTAATTAATTGGATGACTTACCCTCCCCTTATGTATAAAAGGGAACCCAATATCCTCCCTTATATACACTCTTAAATCCATTTGGTTGATCCAATCAAAACCCATATTCCTTATAAACATCCCTTCCAATATTATAGTTTTAAAAGTTTGATAATAATTCCATAATTATAGGGAATACAGTGAAAAATAAAAGGAATTTGTCCGAGAAAATGGTATAAATGTTATCCAACTATTTCTGATTTGTTGATTATCATAGGAACTTTGTATATTATTCATGCATAATAAAATAATAACACTTATATATTACATATACTATTTTTTCATGTTGATGTAATAACTTATATGCATCTCCTCTTCCATCAAATGGGAAATGAAACTATCATTCATTTGAATTGTTAAATACCACCTCAAAAATAGATGTAATAAATTTTCCTTCAATGCATTACACAAATGGTTATAATGATTGATTTAATGTATATATATGTTAGTCATGAAATAATTATAATTCAAGGAAGATAATATATCTTCCATTTTTTTACCTTTCCATCCATTAAAAAATTATAATTTTATTCCCCTTTATGTGTTGATTACCACCTTCGTGAAGTAAGGTGGTCTATTTTCCATAACCCCAACACATGGATTCTATATATATGTACATTTAGTGAAATTTTATTATATTTATAATACAGTCATAATTTTTATTGAAAAAATTAATACATACTTTATTTCCCTCATGTTTCTTGATAAACAGACATGTTACTCTTGCATATGTATGACCAACCTTCTCCATGATGGTAATGTACTTCATTTAGCATACACATATTTTAGGGTAGATTCTAAAAGTAATTTTTTTAATATTAAAGATAATTATTTCAGGAATACTATTATATATATAATTTAATAATTTCATCTTTGAGCATAGTCAACTTACCAATTTCATTTTAGATATATCAGTCAAATATCATTTAACCATTTGACGTGTACCTAATTGATTAATTAATAATACATATCATGGTAATAAGTAAAATGAAAAGAATAATAAACTATAAATATATTCATAATAAATTTAATATGTGACATATGCTTATTAGTAATTAATATAAACTATGTACATGATGATTCAGACTCTAGTTAAGGGATACTTTATTTCAAAACCCCAATTTTAAATATTATGAAGATTTATTTTCTAAATATTTTTCATTCATATAAATATTCTTAAAATTATTTTATGTATGTATATATATGTATATGAATGATTAAAAAATTAATATTTTAAATTTATTATAATATTATTCAAAAGGAAACATTTTATGGATGATTATGAATTTCATTACTAATGGAAAATCCGGAACATTCAATTTTAATGTTTACTGTGTCAATGTATTTTCTCGATACTATCACTATTATATTAATCATTTTCTTAAATTATAATAATATATTTATAATTAAAGAAAAACATACTTTACCATTTTTTCATGGAACATTAGTTTTGAAAATTAATTTTTCATGTAAAGGATATATCAATATCCAAATATGTTTTTCGTATAATTGATAAAGAATTTTTTAGGTGTTTGATTATGGAAATGAAATATTATAAGTATTTCATGCATGTTACTATCCTTGGAAATTTTTTTATTATGATGGGTGAGAAATATATATCTCATGATAATAGGTGATCTTGATAGAGATAATGATGATGGATGAGCCTAATATACCTCTCTAAATACTTAGGTAATGATTAAGTTATTTGATGTATTATCCTAGGAGTTAATTAAAATGGTTATCAAAATTGTATTTTTCTTTATAAGGGTTCTATAAATATTATTTACCAAGGACCATACATGATTTTTCTATTTTTTCTACTAAATTTTCATTTAAATCATTTTATTTCAAAAGGGATGTTGATAATCATTTGTTTAAAATGATGGATTATTCTATTTTAGGATGAAAAGGTATTTTTGTAACAAAACATTTTTCATGGGATATGTTTTCTATGATACCCTAATGATTAATTGTTTCCATTATGTTTAATATAATTATTTTTATTAAATAAATTTCCTAGAAAATATGCTTTCATGAGTAATTAAATGATTAGTTTTATCTCATATCTTATTATATTAAAGGAGAACTCAATTGTAAAATATCATTATTTTAAAAATGTCTAATGAGTTAATTTCTTATTTTTATATCTCATATAGGCCTTTTGGTGCTCAACAATAATTTTTTAAAGTTTTAATTTGGTTTTAAGGATGAGTAGAGCCAATGATGAATCATTAATATGAAAAAAGAAAATCTCGGTATAGTGGGAATAATTCTCACTTAAAGACAGGGGTATTTTTCTGTAATACCTTCTCCTAATTCTTTAAAACTCTAAAACTTAATGGTAATAGGTTTTTTGAGTGATCATTTTTTCGTTTTTATGTTTTTAATGGTTTATATTTTTTAGTTTAATATCTAAAAATTTAAAATTTATGATTTTATAACTATATCCAGGAGTGTGGGTTATGGGTTTGTTTGGATGGTATCTGATAAGGGTTCTGAAAACATTTATGATTATGATATTTTATTTAGGTTCTAACTATGGTTGTTTGGATACCATCATGGGTATAAGAATTTTTTATATCATAATTTAAAATCCATATTCACCCTTATTGATGTTTTATGTGATGGAAGTATAAGATAATTATGATTATTATGGATAACACTTGGGTAAATATAACCCTTGGTTCTATTATGTATTTTTGGGAAATATTTGTTTAAGGGACAATGTCTTTATATTTTGTATCGATGACCTTTAGGATTTATATTATATTTTATATTTAGTTAATTATTGGTTGTTACAATTTTGGAATATATATTTTATCATATATATATATACATGTGATTGAAAAGTGAATTGTTTTTTTTAATTTTATTTTAGAATAATTTAACTACTTCTGGAAAAATATATGATTAATGTAACAAGGATTATTTTTTGATGGGATGGAATTTTATTTGTGGAATAATAAATTATTTTAATGAGGAATTATTGTGATTGAATATATAAATATATATATATATATATATATATTATTATGATTATCAAATTTTGTAGATTATATGATTAGGTCAAATATATATTTTTTATGAGACCATAAGAAATATTGACATCATTTGGAGACAAATATTAAATTTGTTAATGAATAATATGTGATAAATAATTTTTAATTATTTTCATTTTAATCAAACAACAGAATATTTAATATAATTTTATGATTTTTTAAAATGATTTAGTTTCATCTATGGGTATTAATATTGAATTTAGGATATTAGTTTTTTATTTCATGGTTGAAAGATTTATTCATTTTTTTAATTATTATACATTATGCTAACTATTTTGTTTTGGACACTGCATAAAAATGGGAGGAGTGAGATGTTATCCATTTTAGGATTAGTTTTTCCATTAATAGTAAGTGTAAATGCATCAGTCATGAAAACATCAACTAAAATATTCATCATTTGGATCAAAATATGATATTATGGTAGAAATTTATTAAAAATAAAACTATTAATTTAATATAAGTATATTTTCATATATAATTACTCTATATGGTAAATAAATTACTCAATTCAATTAAAATTATCTTAAAACAAGAAAATTATCATATTTCCTTCATTTATGGTGAATTGATTTTCTTTTCCACAACTCATTAATTTATGTTTTAAGGTCATTAACTTTCTCGTGATCACTCATTCAATTTTTATCAAAGATATATGTCATTATCCATAATTATTTAGACATGAAATTTTTCTTACATGAACATAATTTCACTTCCCACTAATGTTATCATATTTGGAAATCTTGGTATGTGTTATTCTATATGACCTCCATACATACCGTTCTCTGTTTTTAGGATGAGGTTTTATACACCCTTTTTATGATGTTGAACTTTAGGAAATGTATTTTCAAATTTCAGAACCCTATTTATATATAAAAATTTAAAATTTTGAGGACACAATATATTAAATGGTGAAGAATTTAATATCCAAACAATTAAAAATAACACTATGTTTGATAGTGTATATGGCATGAAATGCTGATCGTAAACAAACCACAAATTATTAATATTTAAATGTTATCAATATGAAATATTAATTTAAATAATGGGAATTAGGAGTATTAAACACAATATATATATATATATATATATTAATTACTCAATATTAATTTATAGGTTAATTCGAATAAATAAGCACTAATTTTTTGTAATGAAATTTTTATTATTCAAAAACACATTTATTCAAAAATAGTTACTTTTTTTTATCAAATGAAATAATATTATAAATTTATAGAACCATTAAATTTTTTATTTTTTAAAAAGGATATAATTTTTTGAAATAATAATATAAAAACTATCATGGGGTGACATTTTGGGATTATAAAAAAATGATTTTTTTTTTAAAATTGAAAAATACCATTTTTTGTACAAATTTCATCCATTTTCATTAAGAACATAAACATAACATTCTATTTCAACTCAAATTAATATAATAATCATTAATTCAAAAATAATCTAATTAACCACATATAAATTGGCTTTATACATGATTTGTGGTATTGGTTTTTTGGGGGTATAAAATGATTTTTTCTAATAAATATTTTCATTGTGTTTTATCTATTTATATTTCACATATTTTATTCCAATTATAAGAACTGAAATATTTTAAATACACATAATTTTTTAATTCAACTCTTAAAATGTTTCCTAAAATAATTTTTTTTTATATTTTTTTAGATATGTCAATTTTTGGTGAATAGTTAAAAATATAGTTTTTTATGAAATAATTTATCTTTTATTATATTGTCAAGCCCTAAATATCATATATAAATTTATTTGAAAAATATAATTAATAATTTAACATAATATAATATAAAAAAATATTACTATAATGAATATATGAAATATTGAAATTATATCATGATAAATATGAAAATTATTCTCAATACCAACGCAGTGCTTACATTGTACTTGAAAAGTAAAATTCGGTGTCCTAATGATAACAATGGTGAATTCAAAAGTATATGCACAATTTGTTTTGAAAATATAATGTGTATAATCCTTTTTATTGATATTTTAATGGTTTTTAGTTATATATGTAGGATATTATAGAAATGCTTGGGTAATGCTTGCACAATGCTAGAAATGTCAAAATAGTATATCAAATAAGATTTCATTACACATATGTTATTAGATATATATATTTTATGAATATTATGGTCTAAATTTAAATTAATTAATTCATACTCATTATAATAATTTATTTTTAAATTTTTTATTTTAAATAATTAATTGAAATGCTTACAAAATGTTTCTATCAGAAATATAAAAATAAAATAAAGTATCTCAAAAAACTATAAAAGTAATATTTTTTTGGTGAGTTAACGTTATCTATGAAATTTTCATATAATTATAACATACTATAGATATTGTATTTGTTTATATTAATATTCCATTAATATCATTTTTTAAGTTAAATTTTGTGAATAGTTATTCGAATAACGTCAATAGTATTTTATGTTAAATAATATTTTTTTAAAATTATTTACAAATCCTAAAAAACATAATAGTTTAAAATTATGATGATAAATGGTAAATAATTTCATACCATATCGATTTATAATCCAATTTTGACTTTATAAGTGAAATTATAACCCTTTAATATTGAAAATATAATTACCATGGATGATTTACAAATTTTAATTCCATGGGGTTAATCCAAAAGATAATGTTTTAAATTATATCTAACCATTTGAAAATTCTATTGGTTTTATATATTAGAAAACAATATTAATTATTATTTAATTCATTTCATTATTAATCCATTTTATATGATCCAGCTACATATTAATTTATAAACATTTATGTATTTAAAAGAATGACATTAATGATATCATATAATAACTAATATTTTAATAATTGATTTAAAATTCCTATAAAATATATTCTGAAATTTGAATGGGTTATGGTTAAAAATATCATATTTTTTCCATTTATTGGTCACTTTTAATATTATATAATCTTTATTGGGTGCATTAGTGCAAAAACCTTAACATAGAGTTAATTTTTAAAAGGGATATTGTGGGGTTAACACAAATTTTTAATCATCAATACATAAAATAAAAATATAAAACATTTAATGATGAGATGAATTTTAAATATAATCTTTCTAGACTCTAAATATATCAAATTCTCATCCATTTTCCCATGATAATTAATTTATATCAATTTAATATTTTATGTAATTCCAAGATTTCATCTCCCAGCACTTATAAAAGGGCACCCACACTCTTATACACACTTAAATATTTATATGGTTTAGTCAATACCTACCCTAATTCTATAAAATTATATCTTCCAGAATATTATAGGTATTGTTTTGCGAATAATACCAACCTTATATAGATTACATTGTAAGGAAAATGTGGTTGTTCGAAGAAGATATACTGATTTTAACCTAATGTTTTAGTTATATATCTTATTTTTCCTCCTTAAAATCATATTAAAACATTATTAAATAATAAAAAAAGTATATTAGATAAAATAATTTGGTTTTTCTTTATGTAATAACATATATAAATCTTATCTTTAATGAAATGGGAAACAAATTGTTGTTCGAGTGTATGTATGACTACTTCCTCATGTAAGGATGTAATTTTTAATCCATAACCACCTCCACAGATGCTAATAATTATGGATTAAATATAAATATATAATATTAAATAAATAATAATAATTCAGGTAAGATAATATTTCATATTTTTTCTTACATTTCCATCCATTGAAAAGTGATAACGTCATTTGAGCGTACATGTGGATTACCACCTCCATGATGTGATGTGATTACATTTTTATAACAACTACGTATGATTGCTATATATATTTGTATCTAAATAAATTATATTATATTTATGGTATGGTTGTATTTTTAGTTTGATGAAGTTATAATTACCCTCTTTTTATCATTATTGTTAAATGATGGAAACATTACACATGTGTCTGTATGGCATGTCATCACCATTATTATAACATAGTTCATTTTTCATAACCATATTTCGTGGTATTTTTATAGTATAATAATGGTATAGTCTTTATAATTATTTAATGATTATTTTTTTAGTATATTATTGTATAATAAACTATTTGACAATCGTCATCCTACCAGAGTCGTTTTGGACATAAGAGCTAAATATCATCAAAACATATAGAGCAAACATAATTGATTATGTAATTATATATAACATGGTAATAAGTAAAATAAAATTAATAATAAACATAAAAAATATAATTAATCAAGTAATTAATATATATTAGTTTATTATTTAGGAATATAAATACTTTATGTGATGATTCAGACTCGAGGTAAGAAACACATTTCATTAAAAACATCATTTCAAATGATTTAGGGATTTTTTGTAAATATATTTCATGTAGCTCAATATTCCAAAAATTGTTTTTTTGAGGTACTTATATAGACATGAATGTACTAAAAATAACACCTTTAATATTATATAATGGTTTCTAAAAATAATATTTTAGGGATCCTTTTGACTTTATTTCAGAAATAAATTTTTTTTCTCGGGTTCTCATGTTATCCAAGAAACCCTCATGATTTTGATTATTTACATTATGTTTTATTAAAAAGTGTTTTTGGAAATAAAAATTGGATAGTAAATATTATTTGATAAGTAATTAATTTATTTTATTCAAATCAAATCTTAATATGTAAATGGTAAACCCATTTATTATCTCATGGTATTAAAATTGACTAATAAGCTTATTTTTAGTGTTTATGCCCCTTATTGTTTTTTCAGTGATCATCCATCATTTTAATATATTTTTTATTGGTTTTAAGGCTGACCAGGACTAGTTCTAAAGACTTGATATAGAGAAAAGATTATCCGGTTGATTAAAAATAATGCTCACTTATAGTCATGGGTATTTTTAGGTAATATTTTATCATAATTCCCTAAAATTATAAAAATAAATGCAACTTAGGTATTTAATTGACCCTTCTCAATAAGTTTTGAATGATTTAAATTCAGTCACATTTAATGATATGAAATAAAATAAATTATTTATTTTGATTTTTATATCTCTTCCTAGATTGAGTCTTCTAGGATGTTATGTATTGGTCAAATCAAAATGTTATTGAAGTGTGTAGATGAAAGGAAAGGGTCAAATAATAAAAATTGGTAGAGTACATGATAGGATTTTTTTCAATATAATAAAATATATTGATGCATAACTCAAGAAAAATGACTCCAAAGTGGAATTTTTTTTAAGATGATATGATATGGTTTTGAAAAATTGGAATGAAATAGTATTTAGATAGGTTTTTGGTTCATTTTATCAATTTTAAATATATTTTTACCCATGGTAAACCCATTTTTTCCTTAACCGTGGTAACATATTTTTATTATTTTATAATTTTCAATAAGAATAAAATTTAAATTAACTTAATTTCCTATTTTAAATTATGATGATTATAAATATAGATTATTTTTAAATAGTTCACTGAATTTTAAAAATTTTATTTAAAATTATTCCTTCAAAACATGATGGAAATCCTTCTTCCATAAAAAATGACTTCTTATGTACAAAAGGGTTTTCATCCAAAATAATGTATAAAATTGATTTCAATGAACATAATTAGAATATTCATATTATAATTTAATTAACTTTTTAATCATTTTAAAATAAAATTATACTATTTAAATTTTTGAAATGAAAAATTGATTTTTTTAAAAAAATCACTACCTATTTAAAAAATCAAAATATTAAAAATAATTGAGAAAAAAATCCTAAGTTAATTTTTATTGAGTGAATTTTAGAAATAAATAAATTTTTTAAAATTTAAATTCCAATAATAATAAATTGTATTTTTAAATAAAACCATATAATTCATGAACAGATAATTTGGATAGAAATAATTCTTTTTTTACTAAAAAATTGAATAAATTTATTAAATTTAATTTAATTCTATAAATTTTTATTTATTAATAATAAGACTTGGTAATGATTTATTTTAACAATAACTTGGTTTTCACATTATTTCCCAATTGTGAATTGTATTCCTCCCAATGTTATTTATTATTTTAATATGTGGGGATAACTTTCCCTAATTGAATTTTATGATTCTCATGTTGTTTCTTCTATAATATGGTATTTATATAATTCTATGAACTACTAATTCTCATTATTCCAATTAATTTTCTCTCTGTGGTCAAAATTAATTATTTAATATCCCCTAAATAATGTTTTTGTTCTAACCAAACTACTTAAATCCTCAAAACATGAGATTAATTGAAAACTTATTTCCATTACAAAAAATCATGAAATATATCAGGTACATAAGATAAAATTAGAGGCAAGGCCCTCATAATATTAAATTGATACAATCTAATCAATAATTTCATATTTGCCAATGTCTTCAAGACATAACATTCCCTTTTTATCAATACACTTAACACTTTACCATAGAGACACTTTAATAAAAACCTGGTTGACTACTTTGAATGATTGGTATTTTTTCGGATTATCTTCATAACATTTCAATATACTATGATCCAACCTAATAAATTGATAAATCATATTCACTATTCATCCATTTCTTCTTCCAATTTTAGTCCTAACAAATTTCTTACCCTGATATTCTAAGAATAATTTGGCATCTAAAACTATTATCTATATAATTTTTAAAATTTGTAACTTGTATTCTTTAATGAAAACTATTAATATATGAAAAATCAACCAAAGTCATATGTTGATCCTAAATTCATTAATATAAACTGAATAAGATCAATGAAAATCCTTCAATATATGATATATTTTTTTGATGGTCCAAAATATTGAGGGTGAAAGGTTGTACTGAAATTTAATTCATCACTTAGTCACTTTTAAAGGCCATTCTAAAAAATAGAGGTTAATATGGGATGATGATCAAATACAACGGAAGAAGGCTCTCATTACAGTCTAATTATATATATACTATAATTTATAGAAAGTAGATCTAAATATATATTTATCATTTGGGAATAAAATGAGAATATTTAGTTTATCAATCCAAAAATACCCAAATTATATTATAACCTTGAGGGGCCATTTGTAATACCATCACAAAATATATGGATATGTCCACTGTTAATTTTTTTTCACTGGAAAAGGATGATTTATACATTTAAATATAATTTTAATTCATCTTTAACGTGTTTAGATGTTAATCGTTTCATAGTAAAATCAATAATATCATTCATCATTCCTACCCCCTAGAAATGTTCATGATGGTGTCACCATAATATTTTAATTCAATAAAGAATATAAAATGTATTTATATGATCCTCAACAAAATTTTCATTTTCAAATTAGTATCACATGATATTTATAGTGACCCTAGCCTTTTACATATAACATTACATTATTTTAAGAAAAATATATATATCAGAGTATAAGCCAAGGATTGTGAAGTCAAGTGTCTTTAAAAGTTAGGTACATAAATCATAAAACATGGGACTAAAAAAACATTTTTATTTAATCTCCATAATGAGAACCTAACTTCTATTATGATCACACATCAGCATAGAATATACTTCAAAATCATATGAACTGAGGGATGAGCTAAAAATCCCAATAAGGGAATGAACATAAGAATAAATCTTAAGAACATGAGTTAGGATGCATGAGATAATAATATAAAAGGAATGGAAAATATGAACTCATAAAATATAGTCATGGTCTCATATAAACATTTATGCATATAAATTTGTTAGAAACATAAAACATTTCTTTAGTACAATTCAAGGCTAACCACCAATCTTGTTTCCCATAGTTTTACAGGTCAAGGAAAACTGCCAATCTCGTTTCACATTGTATATCATGAGAAATAAAATTAACCAAAGCATTGGAGCAATGTCAAGGTGAAAACATCTCAACATTTTCATGAATATGCTTTCCACATGAATAATCACACATAATCAACCATGCATAAACAGAAGGGTACCCATTGAAAGAATTGGGTACCACAATCATGACATAAAGCATAACCAATGGGTGTATCATGAAAGTTTCCATGAAAAGAATGGATTAAAATAGATATAGAAATTCTTAAGGAAATATATTCATATAACTTAGTATGTGATGTTAAACATAGTTGAAAAAATTTAAGAAATTTTTTTGGGAAACATTAGCATTAAAACATTATATTGTGATTTTGAGAAAAATACTACAGATATTTTAAATTGGAAAGTAGAAAATATTTTATATAAAACTATAATTGAACCAATATGGTTTTCATAATAAAATTACATATTTTATATATTCAATTCTGACTTAAAACATAGGATAAAGTGAACTTCAAATTTTGTAAAAATTCGAGATGTTCCCTTAAAATATGTTTTCTTATGGGAATGAATTAACGAGGGAATCACTTATAAAAATGTATACACCCAAAATAGAATTAGGTATATATCTTGAATAATGTGGTTGGAGAATATATACATAATTTATAAATTTTTCAAAAAATTAAAAGACCACTTCTTTTGGGTGGAAAGCAAGATAGAGCTACCCAAAGGAATAAAGGTGGTCCGAGTAGAATCCCTTTCCTTACGTCTGATGGTGTTCTCCACAAGATATTAATGACCTGAATAATCAAATTAAGTTCATCAATTAATAATTCCATAAAATATTCTATATTAAAATAATTTATTTACACTGGTTTGAGTTCATTCATATCATTTTGATTGGTTACGAGGTTCAATTTAATTGTTCGGGTATGTTGTTTCCTCAGTTTTAATGTGCAATTTCCTTATATTCATATTAAATGAATCTTGTAAAATGTGGATGATTTTTGAGAAATGGAGTTATATTTTATTATTGAAATCTAATGAGGTTAAATGATTGTAATATTCATTTGGATATTTTTCCTGAATATGAATCATTATATAAATTATTTAATGATAACCATTTGGGTAAATTGTGATTTTTGACCACCAGGAACACGTTTCATTTTTTAAATCAAATACTTGTGTAAAAAATGATTCCAGAACCATAGATGAGACATGATAAATATATTTTAGTCTAGTTAAACTATGAAAATTGTTTCATGACTCGAATTGAATACAATAACAGAAATGGAAAACCCATCACCAATAAATGTTGTAAATTAGAATATCTCGTATGGTATCTTCATTTTAGAATATATATAAAAATAAATGATATATGATGATGATTTATTTATTTATCATGACTAAAATATAGTACATTTAAGGTACTATAGTGATTAAAATTTATGGATAAAAGAATATGAGGAAATAAAAATAAACGAAATGATCTTGAAAATGAAAGGAAACTTTAGAGATCCCTTATGAAAATTTGGAAGCCTAACGACATCACTTAAATTTTCATAAAATTAATTAATGAGAGAGAAGAAAGAATCTAATCATATTAAAAATAAATGATAGTAATTATAAGGAATCAGCATTAAATCATTACATAATATTGAATTAAATGAATAATTCACATTGAGGATCTTTATAGGTTTACAGTTTTAGATAATTAAGACATAACTATTACATCTCAAAAGATTACAATGTAGACACTTACAATCATTTTCAATTTTTTCACCAAATGAAAACTCTTGAAATAAAAAGAGTCCTTTCTAGTTCCATGTTTTAGAATGTATGACTTTTCCTTGATCCCATCCTTGACCCTATTCTTCTTTAATTCCTGTGAAAAACATTTCAAAACTTGTGATGAGCATAAAAAGATCAGTAAGGGTTATAAAAATAATAATGAAAACATTAGTTAATCATTACATACATAACATAATATGTTTAACATACCTTATGAAATCATAATATTTATGATTAACCCAATGGAAAACCAAAATCATAAAGGTAACATATGACATCCATATCATACATACATTGTAGCTGTCACAACTATGTAGGGAGTTACATTTGGAATACCCATCACAACATATTAACTAAATCTCATAGGAGAAAAATTCAAGTGTACCTCTATCACATTACCCAATGCATTGGAGAGCTATCTCGGGCTCACATTACCTAGGTTTATCACAGAACCACCAATATACGTAAATAATTCCCAAGAACCATAACTTATATAAACAAAATAAAGGAAAGACAACATTTCCACATTTTAATCACAATATATCATTTAAATATGTTGACATAACAAATCCATTATCAAGACCATTTTCAAAAATAAAATACATAAAAAGAGATTATGGTATTTATTTTCCTTTTAAAAACATTACGGCTTGTTAAGGAAACCATATATCAAATAATACTCGCGGCGGTGGAAAAGGTCGTTGTCATAGATTACATTAAAAAGAAATATATATTTTTTTTATTAAAATGAATCATAGAAAAATATTCCATTTTAATTAAATGAAAATTCAAAGGTATTTATACACCATATAAAATAATGTTGTAAATAAAACAAAATATGCCTCAATGAAAGGGGATTGAGACGGAGTCTCTTACCTTGTGTCAAACATAAATCGATCGTTCATTAATCTACTGAATAATAAACAAAAGATTATTTATAATTTCTTAAGAACCTTTTTCAATTTTATTATTAATTTTATATCAATTATTACCATGTTATAAAAATTAAGTAATCATTTATGTTATTAACGGTTGTTTCGTCGATATTTGGTACTTGAGTAAAAATGAACAACTTATAATTACAAATTTTCCATGTGGTAAATAACCATTATATTCAGAATGATAATAATGATGTAGATATCACATATATCATATATATCCAGTATATACATGTAATTATATTGTTACATAACATTTGGAGGTAAGAAATGAAATCCACTATTCATGGAGACGGTAAGCCATACGTACGCATGAATGAAACTTTTATTTCCATTTCGTATTCTGATGGAATGAAAACATAACGATACATACATATATATTATAATTCCAGTATAATATCTTAAATAAAATCATTAACTACATTATTTATTCATCCCAAATAAGCAATTAATGAGTGATATCAGTTTTTGGGGGCGGTAGTCAGCACTTCCAAAAATGAAATTATTGCGTTTACCCATTATGGAAACCATAAAGGTATGATATAAATGGAAAATAAAGAAAAATAAGAAAAACCTAAAAATTATATATATCATATATAAATATAGTTCCATAATAATGTCCACGATGAGAGGCAGTAGTTTTTAATTGAACAATCCTTGTTTCGTGTGGCGTTAGTTTTCCATCCAGGGAAACATTATGTTATTTACCAATTAGATGGAGGTGTGTATAAGTGTAGTTTGAATCCTTATCATTACCACATACTAGTATATTTAGGATACTAGTGCTTTTATAAAATAAATGAATAAAAAGTGTTTAGGGGGTTGGAGAAGTAAAATTAAAAAAAGAACTTAAGAGAATACATTACCTTTAAATCAGGTAACTCCATTTTGTTTAAACCAAAAGGGTTTTTTGAATTGATTTATGCATAAGGTAAGGATATTTTGTTTAAGAGAGGTATCATAGGATCTTATTGTAGTAGAGGGTACATGAGCCAAAGGCTTGATAAGTGTGAAAAATGGGTTAGAAGTGAGGGCTTTTTATAAGGGAGATGAGGGGCTCTTTAAGAAAGTTTGAAACAATTATTTTATTATAAAGGAATCATCTATTTGAAATGGTAAACTATTAATTAATATCATTGTTTAGATGACTCTTGGTCGAAATAAAATTAAACAATAATAATTGGACAGGTTTTTGATATTTTTTAATATTTATAATCTTATTTATTTAAATCATTTTTAATGAGGTAAATATTGAATCATTATTATGTCATAAATAATTTAATTTATTTGATGTCCAAAATTATAAAAAAATACCATAATCTGGTAAATACTTTTATATTTGTAAATATTATTTATAGTCAAAATGATAATTTATATAACCACAAGTAAAAATTTATTTACTAAAAGATATTTGTTTATATAATTTTTGTCTTTAATATAAATTAATTAATATAAAATGTCATTATTACTCTAATGTGGCTCTATGGGGTCCCAAATTCATCCCATTGATGACAATGGTCGGATATGTATCATCCCATAGGATTAGGACATATAACAGTGTCATTTAATGTTGTTATAATATTATATTTTACCTTTATTTACTATATTTACCATTTAGTCATGGTAAATAAAATATTTACAGAAGTAAATATTTAAAATGTCTAAAAATAAAAGTTAAATTTTTACACAATATGGACCCATTGATTCAAAATATGGAATCCATTTTTCCACATTCAAAACACAGAAGTTGCACAAATTATTTTAAAATTAATTTCCACAGTGAAAACCAATAGAGTGTTTTGAAAAAAAATAATAACTATCCAAAGATTGACACTTATTTATGTCCAATTTCAAAGTGAGAATAATTCCAATGTCCAACATTAGATTATGTAGTAAAAATATATTCTAATAAAACTTTAGAACCAATTAAAAATATAATCTAGTCATATAAATAATTTATATTAAAAAACACTTTTGAATTAAAATATAGTATTTCTCACTATTCATTAAAAAAGAACATTATCATAAAAATACAAAAATTTCATCCAAAGTAAATTTTTATGCCTTGATTCTAAATAAGAATTTAATTTTGTAAAATAGAACATATAATAGTGACATAAATTAGATTTAAGAAGGGTTCTCCATTAAAAGGTGGAAAATCGACCCTTTAAAGAAAATTATGCATAAAATTAGATTCATTCATATTATAATCCTCTAACATTTGTTGGATTAATGTAAAAACATTTTACAAGCATGTATATTAATATTGTAGTTTGTTCTATTCATTATCACCTATACAATGGCTATGATTTAACTACCATTTAAAATAATAATAATATATTATTAGTGTGCAACTTAAGATTTCAGAGAAACACGTTGTTGCGTATCAGGTACGATATCGAACCTAGCATCGCCTTTAAAGTAAAATTAATATTTATTTCAAAAATATTAATAAAAATTCAAATGAATTATTCTTTATTTACATGGGATGTTATATCCTTCCCCCGTTTTGGGATTTGAATCCTATAAATTTTTAATCACTTATCAAATAAGTTAGGGTAATTATCCCTCATAACATTTTCATATTTACATGTTTCCTCTTCCACCATATATTTTTTCCACAAAACCATTACCTGAAAAATTTCCTTATTACGTAACACTTGTCTCTACGGTCAAGAATCTGGACTAGTTGTTCCTCATAAGAGAGATTATCTTCCAACTGAACTACCTCTAGGATCAAAACAAGAGATGTATCTAACATATAAATTCTCAACATTGAAACCTGAAAAACATTTTGTACCTGAGATAAAAATGTGGGAAAAGAAAATCTGTACACAACTAATCCACCATTCTACAGGATTTCATAATTTCCAGTGATCCTTAGACTCAACATTACCTTCTTTCCAAAACTCATCACACTTTTCCATGGAGAAACTTTGAGAAAGACATGATCACCTACCTCGAAATATAGATCCTTCCTCTAGTTATCCGCATATCTTTTCTTCTTGATCTGAGCTGTGATTATGTTCTTCATAATCATCTAATATTTTTTCCATCTATTCTACAAATTCTTATCCCATCACCTTTCTTTCATGCACTTTATCCCAAAAATACAGTGTTCTACAATTCTTTCCATATAATTCCTCAAATGGAGCCATATGTATAATTGAATGAAAACCGTTATTATATGAAAATTCAACCAAAGAAATATGTTGGTCCCAGATTCCCTGGTAATCCAGTGAACGAGATCGTAGTATATCGTCTATAGTTGGTATTTTTCGTTTTGACTGCCCATCTGATTTAGGATGAAAAGATGTACTAAAATTTAATTCAGTACCAAATGACTTCTGAAGGACATTCCAAAAGTTATAAGCAAACCTGGGATCATGATAAAATACAATGGAGAGGGGAAAACCATGAAACCTGACTATATCATTAACATACAACCAAGAAATTTGATCTAGAGACAAGTTATATCTAATAGGAAGGAAATGAGCTGATTTAGTCAATCAATCAACAATAACCCAGATTGAATTTTTACCTCTATATGTCTTTGGTAATCATATAATGAAGTCAATGAATATATTTTACCATTTTTGCTCTAGCACTGGTAGAGTCTAAACCATCCTGTTCGGTAACTGTATCCTTGCTTTAACCTGATGAAAATTCAAACACTTCATAGTAAAGTCAACAATATCTTATTTTATTCCATCCCACCAGTAATACTCCCGACGATCTCTGTAAATCTTAGTACAACTAGGATGAACTGATAATGTAGAACTATGAGCTTCACATAACAACTCATTCTTCAACTGTGAACATCAAGGCACACATAATCTCTTTCTAAACCTCAATAATCAATAATTATCAATGTCAAATTCATGAAACTTACCCTTATGAAAAAACTCTACCATTTTCTGTAACTCACTATCTTCTTTCAAGGATCACTTAATTCTGTCGGACAGAGATGATTCCACTGACACCTGAAACAAAACAGAAGAATTTCCTACACAAAAAACTTCTATTACAATGTTTATCAAATAAAAAACTAAAGGATCTTATTCCAAATGTATCATGGTTAATGAAGCATTAATTTTTTGACTCAATGAATAATCCACTTTAATTCTTTTTCCTGGATGGCATCGGATCGTGAAAATATAATCCTTGATTAATTCTGACCATCTCTTATGTCTCATGTTCAATTATTTTTGAGTGAATATATACTTCAAACATTTATTGTCTGTATATATATCACATTTCACTCTATACTAATGATGCCTCTAAATTTTTTAAGAAAAAACAATAGCAGCTAATTCCAAATCATGTGTAGAAAAATTTAACTCATGGGGTTTCAACTGACGCGAAGCATAAGCAGTTAAAAAATCATTCTGCATAAATACAAAACCAAGTCTTTTCAACAAAGCATCACTGTAAATAACAAACACACCATTTCTGGATGGTAGTGCCAAAACTGGATCATTAACCAATTTTCTTTCTGATTCCAGAAAACTATAATCACATTCTTTTGTCGAAATGAACTTAACCCCTTTTTGAGTTAATTTAGTCATTAGAATAGATGATTGTGAAAAATTAACAACAAACATTCAGTAATAACCTTACAAATAAAGAAAACTATAGATCATGGTTATATTTGTGGGTCTTGTCCATTCTTCAACAACTTTTTATTTTGCAGGATCAACGGTTATGTCATTTTTTGAAATAATGTGACCTAGGAATGAAATTTTTTTAATGAAAACTCACACTTGCGGAATTTCTCATAAAGTTTCTTTTCATTAACTTTTTCAAGACAACCCTTAAATGAATTTAATTCTCCTCTTTTCTTTTAGAAAAAAACCAAAATATCAGAAATGAACACAACCACAAACTTTTCCAAGAACTCATTGAAAATTCTATTCATAAGATCCATGAATATAGTAGGTTCATTGGTTAACTGAAAAGGCATAAATAAAAATTCATAATGGCCATATCTAGCATAAAACACGGTCATTGAAATGTATGATTCCTTTATATTCAACTGATGGTACCACGACCTCAGATCAATATTGGAAAAATATTAAGCTCCCTCGACCTGATCAAAAAAATCATCAATATGATACAAAGGATACTTGTTCTTAGCAGTGATGTTTTTTAATATCCTATAATCAATGCAAAGTCTCATTGAACCATATTTTTTTAACAAATAAGAAAGGATCACCCCATGGTGATGTGCTAGGTTGAATGATACCTTTATCTAATAACTCATGCAATTGCTTCTTTACCTCTGAAAGTTCAATTTGAGCCATTCGATAAGGGGGTTTTTAAATTGGTTTACCATTATACACTAAGTCAATAGTAAATTCATCCACCTGATCAGGTATAATACCAGGAAACTCATCAAGAAAAAAATCATAGTATTCATTTACCATTGGCACATCATTAATCTCAACACTTCCTTTATTTTCAACAATATGAACAAGGTAACATTAATTTACATATTTTAATAGTTTTTGAACATCCTAATATGTTATCAAAAGTAAGAGTTCATTATTTTATACAAACTGTAAATATTTCTGAATAGAAACCTCTTTAGCTCTGCAGTTAATCTTAACATGATAAACAAAAAGGCAATAAATACCCAAAATAATGTCAAACTCTACTGGAGGGAAAACAATAAGGTTTGCAGGTAGATTCTTTCCGCACACAAGTACATGAAGGTTCTTATGTTTTCTTTTTGTCTCAATATTTCCTCCAGTTGTTTTTACCATAACTTTTATATTCATATCTTGAGATGGAATTCCCAATTTACTAAAACAATTCTCAGAAATAAATGTGTGTGTAGACCCTAAATTAAACAACACATTTCAATAACCTGAACAAACAAACAGTGTACACGATACTACATCATTTGATGGACCAAAATATGTGGATAGCGTTGCAAAGGATTTCACCACCCCTTTCTGTTCGTATTCTAGATACTTTCCCTCAGTTGAGTTCTTCGTTGGAAACTCATTTTCATAATAACCCATTCTATTACACTTAAAAAATATTACTGACACTAAATCATATTTTTTATTACCATTATCATGATCTTTTTCAGTGTATTTATGAGGCTTATGTCCCATTTTACCACATCGGTAGAACTTAACAGAATTCAAAAGACATTACCCAGTATGATTTTTACCACAATTTTTACAAACTGTAAATTTATGTTTCTTTCCATCGGAATTTTTTGGAGAGTTCTTCCCTTTCACCTGCCACCTCGACCTCTTATTCTGTTGTTTGTCAAAGAACACATTATCAATGGAAAAATACATTTCCACCTTCTCTACAAAACGAACTAGTTTTTCATAAATTTTGAACTCATGAGAAGATAATTCTCTTCGATAATTTGGCCTTAATCCTGAGTAAAAATGGTTGATTTTTCTATTAAGATCTCATATAATATTCAGAGCATACCTTGCGAGTCGATTTAATTTTGATTCATATAAAGCCACTGAGTCATCCTATTTCCTCAATTCTAGGAATTTTGTTTTCCAACCTATATCGAACCACCTTAGGAAAATATTTCTCAAGGAACATACCTTTGAATTCATCCCAATCAAGTGCATCAATGTCCTCAATATCCCTAATATTATTCACCATCGACCACCACTGATCAGATTCTACTTCAAAACGGTAAACAAAAAGACTAACCATTTGGTGTTCTGAACACCCCATGTCATCAAAACTTTTCTCCAGTGCTTTAATATACCCTTCTAATAGCACAGGGTCAGACGATCCTCTTAATGATGGGAGATGTTTCCTCATGAAATGCTCTACTGCTGATATGCTCCTCTATTGATGATCTGGCTAATCTCGTGCACGGATACCACCACCATTTATAGCCTGAGTCAACTGTTCCATCACTAAAAAAAACTATTCAGTTCTTATTCTAACCATCTCAGGTTGCTTATTTGGAAGGTTGTCTTCCTTTTGATGTCGTCCCAACATAGCTTCCATGTTTCCTCTACAGAAAACCATTATGAACACATAAATATCTTAGGCAGAGCAACATGGTAATCTGTACAGGAAATATCATTTCAATATTACCATAAATTAATTTATGGACATTAATTTATCAATATTATAACTTCTAAAGTTGTCTAAACCTCCATCTGATAACAACTTTAAGGACCTAGCCTTAAACATTACACAATATTGAATTAAATGAATAATTAATATTGAGGATCTTTTCAGGTTTAGAGTTTTATAGAATTAAGACATAACTATTAAGTCTCAAAAGATTTAAAATTTGACACTTCCACTAAGTTTCCATTTTTTCACAAAATAAAAACTCTTTAAAGAAAAAGAGTCATGTCTAGTTGCATGTTTTAGACAGTATGACTTTTCCTTCATCCCATCCATGACTCTATTCATCTTTTAAGTCCTCTCAAAAACATTTCAAAACATGTTATGAGCATAAAAAGCTTAGTAAGGGTTATAAAAAAAATAATGAAATCATTAGTTCATCCTTACAGACATAACATAAGATCTTTAACATGCCTAATGAAATCATAAGATTTTTGATTAACACAATAGAAAACCTAAATCATAAATGTAACTTGTGGCAACCATATCATACTTATATTGTAGTTATCAACGCTACCTAGGGAGTTACATTTGGAATACCCATTACAGTATATTCCCTAAATCTCTTAAGAGAAAGATTCATGTTTACCTCCGTTACGTTACCCAATGCATTGGAGAGCTATCTCAGGCTTACCTGCCCTAGGTTTATCATGGGACATCCCATATACGTAAGCAATTCCCAAGAACGATATCTTTCATAAAATAAATATAAAGGAAAGATAAAATTTACACATTTAAATCAAAATATATAATTTAAATACATTAACATAAAAAATACATTACCTAAACCATTTTCAATACCAAAATATGTAAAATGAGTATATGGTATTTATTTTCCTTTTAAAAACATTATGACTTTTAAGGAAGCCAAAGATCAAATAATACTCGTGGCAGAGGAAAAGATCGTTCTCAAAGGTTACGTTAAAAATAAACATTCTTTTTTTTCATTTAGTAAAACGCCTCGTAGAAAAATATTCCATTTTAATGAAATGATAAGTCTATGGTATTTATACACCATATAATAGAACGTTGAGAATAAAAAAAATAAGCCTCAATGATAGGGGATTGAGACGAAGTCCCTTACCTCGTGTCCAACATGACTCGATCGTTCTTTAATCTCTTGAATAATAAACTAAAGTTAATTTTTACTTTCTTAAGAACCTTTTTCAAGTTTATTATTCATTTTATGTCACTTATTACCATTTTATAAACATTATGTGATCATTTAAGTTATTAATGATTGTTTCATCGATATTTGGTACTTGAGTAAAAATGAACACCTTATAATTACAAGATGTCCATGTGGTCAAATATCCATTATCTTTAGAATGATATTAATGATGTGGATATCATATATATCACATATATCCAGTATATACATTTATTTAAATTATTAAATAACATTTGAAGGTAAGAAATGAAATGCACCGTTCATGGAGATGGTAAGCCGTACGTACGCATGAATGCTACTCCCATTTCCATTTTGTATTTTGATGGAATGAAATCGTAATTATACATATTTATATTATAATTCTAGTATAATTTTTTAAATAACAACATTAACTCAATCCTTTATTCAGCCCACATAAGGCATTAATGAGTCATATCACTTTGTGGAGGCGGTAGTCCGCACTTCCTAAAATTAAATTATCACGTTTACCCACTATAGAAACCATAAATGTAGGCTATAAATGGAAAATACATAAGAATAAGGAAAAAATAAACATTATATATATCATATATATATACATTTCTATAATAATGTCCACTATGAATGGTGGTGGGAGATAATTGAACAATCATCATTTCGTGAGGCGTTAGTTTTCCATCCACAGAAACATTATTTTCTTTATCCATTAGATGGAGGTATGTGTAAGTGTATTTTGAATACTTATCATAAAAATATTATAGTATATTTATTTACTGGTTTTGTTATTAAATTAATGAATAAAAATATTTCATGTGGTTGGAGAAGAAATATAAAACAAAAGAACTTAATAGAATATGTTACATTTAAATCGATAACTCCCTTTGGTTTGAACCAAAAGGGTTTCTTGAATTGCAGTATGCCAAAGGTAAGGTTTCTAGGTTGAATAGAGGGATCTTTGGAGCTTACTAGATCATAGGTTACACGATCCAAGGTCTTGAGAATTGTGAGAAATGGGTTAGAAGTGAGGGATTTTTATCAGGGAGAGGAGGGGCTCTTTAGGAAAGTTTGATAAAATTAATTTATTATAACCTTATCTTTAATTTAAAAAGGTAAAATATTCATTAATATCAATGTTAAGAAGACTAATGGTCTAAATAAAATAATAAAATAATATTTGGTCCATTTTTAGATATTTTTTTAATATTTGTAATCTAATTTTTTAAATCATTTATTAAGGAGGTAAATATTGCATCATTATTGTGTCATAAATAATTTAATTTAATTGATATCCAAAAATTATAAGAAAATAACATGATGATGGAAATATTTTTATCTTTAAAAATAATATTTATAGTCAAAATGACAACTTATATAACCCCATGTAAAATGTTATTTACTAAAAGATATTTTATTATTTAGTTTTTGTCTTTACTTTATATTAATTAATAGAAAATGACATTATTACTCCCATGTGGCTTTATGGGGTCCCAAATTCAACCTAAGGATTCCCATGGTTGGATATGTATCATAAAATAGGATTAGGACATATTTTATGGTAATTTAATATTATTTTAATTTTAAATTTTACCTTTATTTACTATATTTACCCTATAGTCATGGTAAATAAAATATTTACTGAAGTAAATATTTATAATTTCTAAAAATAAAAGTCTCTAATTAACATAATTTGGACCTACTGATTCCAAATATGGAATCCATTTTTCCAAATTCAAAACAAATAATTGGATGAAATTAATTTAAAATTAATCCCGCTGTTAAAATTAATAGTGTGTTTTTAAGAAATAATAACTATCAAATGATTGACACTTGTTTATGTCCAATTTCAATGTGAAATTAATTGCAATATCCAAAATTGGATTAAATATTAAAAATATATTCAAATTTTACTTTATAACCAATTCAAAAGATTATATTTCCATATAAATAAATTATATTAAACGGGTCTTTTGAATTAAAATACAGTATTTTTCACTATTCATTAAAAAATGAACTTCATCAGAAAAATACCAAAATTTTATCCAAGGTAAATTTTGATGTCCTGATTCTAAAGAAGAATTTAATTTCGTCTAGTAGAACTTATGAGGGTGAATAAAATTATATTTAATGATGGTTCTCCATTAAAAGGTGGTAAATCAACCATTTAATGAAAATTGTGCTTAAAATTATATTCATTAACATTTTAAGCCTCTAACATTTGTTGGATAAATTTAAAAACTTTTTACAAACATGTATAATCATATTTTATTTAGTTCTATTCATTCCCTATAATACAATTTCTAGGCGTCAACTACCATTTAAAATAATAATATTATATTATTAGTGTGCAACGTAAGATTTCAATGAAACATGTTGTTGCGTATCAGGTACGCTATCGAACATAGCATCTCCTTTAATGTAAAATTAAAATTTAATTAAAAATTATTAATAAAAATTGAAATTTATTATTATTTATTTATGTGGGATGTTACAGTAAAAGTGATACAAAATATCAAACCCCAAAATACGAGAATTGAAATTTAATGAAATAACATAAAAGAAGTGTTGACAAAAAGAGGATGGTGAAAGGTTCCTTTACCTTGTGGAGTAGCTCTTAAAACATGAAGGTTAGTACCTTTGGGATATAATATCCCTTGGTAGGGACACTAGGGAGTTTAAAACACCAGATATTTAAGAATGAAGGATTTTTAATGAATGAAAATGAATGGATGATTGGGCATTTAAAATATTATAGAACAAATTTATTATTAATTTAAAAAGACACCTCATTAGAGGTTTTTGTGAAACCATGGGCTTTCCAAGAGTATTTGACCATGGTATTAGCAAATTGGGACACCTAATATCTTATTTTACTATTCAAAAGCTGACCAGGAATTTTTATTAATTATTATATCATTATGATGTCATCAAATATACCGAAAACTAAAAACTGTATTTTTACTGTTCACAAAAAATTCTAGTATTTTAGAAAAATTTCAAAAATTCACCCTAAATTGTTTATCAATATATAGAATTCAAAAAAGATATCTATTTTTTGAAAATAATTACCTAAATATTTATAATTTAATTTTTTAGAAAAATTCATAATTTGTTCAAGAAAATCAACATTAAAACGATAACTCATTTTATAACAACTTGAAAAATTAATCAAGGTACCATAAAATTATGTTATAACTACAAGATAATAAATTTAACAATTTATGATTAAATTTTTCGAAAATAAATTTAAATTTTAAATTATTAAATTAAATATAAAATTGTAAATATAATATTTTTGACATACAAAATACCGATTCTTATACAATGATCATTTTGCACTTTTAAGATGGATAAATTTTTTTTCATTAATGACAGAAGTTTCTATTTATTTGCTGATTTAATATTCATTTCTATTCATAAAAGTATGAAACTATTCATAATGGTATTTTAAAATTAAGAAAATATTTATTTTTTTCTTATCAATCTCCAAATCACATACTGATCACAATTGAAGATGAACGTGTTTCGAAATTAAAAACACACAAGTGATATACTTATTTTTAATGGTCACATAGTATTAGTAGTTCCTTGTGTTGTGACTCTATATTATTATATGACATAGTTATAAGAAGTTATTCCATTGAAAAATTTGTGTGGTTACATTCTCCCCCCTTATGAAAATTTCCTTCAATATTTCAGTTGACATTCCAGGCCAATAAAATGTGTTGGTACTTTTCCTTCACTACATCCAATTCCCATGTTGCCTCTTCATACTTATGGTTTCACCATAGTGACGTGACCTAGTGAAAAGTCTTGTTATGATGAACATAATATGTATGATCCAAGATCTTCAATGGCATCCCCTCTTAAGAATGATCATCCTCCAATTGTATCACCTCTAAGGAGCGTACATGTCAGGAGTCTGGTATGTACTTCATTAAGAGGGACACATGAAAGACATCATGTACATTGGACATGATACGCGGATGTGCTTGTCGATAGGCCAAAACTCCAACTCAATCAAGGATATTAAAGGGGCTGATGTTACTGGGTATTAACTTTCCATTCTTCCCAACCTCATGACCATTATCCACAAAGATAAGTGCAGAAATACCATGTCTCCCACTTTGAACTCAAGATCTCATTGATGATTGTTTGCATAAATCATTTGTCTACTTTAGGATACATTGATGTGATGATTAATGGTTTTCACCTTATCCAACATTTCATCATCCATTTTAGGTCCATGCAGATTAATCTCACTGACTTCATCCAATCATACCGGTGTTTTGCACCTTTTCCAATAAAGGGCTACATATGGTGTTATTCAAATACATGAGTAAAAATTGTTGTTGTAGGATAATTGAACAAACTAAAGATGTTTGTCCCACTGTCCTTTTAAGTTCATATAACATGATCTCAACAAATCTTATAGTGTCTTAGTAGTTCACTTAGATTGGCCATCAGTTTGGGGATGATAGGTTGTACTGATGTTCAGTTTAGTGGTTAGCGCATGTTGAAGACTTTTCCAAAACATTGAGGTGAATCTCAGATCACGATCGGATACAATGGATTGTGGTACTACATGCATCCTTTCCACCTCCATGATATATTTCCATGCAATTTGATCCAATGAAAAGTACTCTTTAATCCTTATAAATTTAGTAGTCTTTGTAATATGATCCATAATGACCCATATAGGCATGTTTCCTCTAGATTTCCTTATATGTCTAATGAAAAAGTCCATGGTGATGTTCTCCCACTTCCATGTTGGTATGGGTAGTGGTTTCATCATCCCATTATACTTCTGTCTTTCAAACATCACTTTTTCACATACTAGGCACTTTGATGTATATTCAACAATCTCCTTTTTCATTTTTTCCCACCAGATATTCTCTCAGAGATCTTGATACATCTTTGTGCTCCCTTGGTTGATAGATAAGGCAAGCCATGTGCACCATTCAGAAGCTCTTTCATTATCTATGGATCATATGCTACACATAATCATGACCAAAATATTAAAACTCCTTCCCCATAAATCATTAATTCATAGTATTTCACACTTCTGATAGCTTCCACCCTTTTCAGATGTCCCACATCCTTTCTTTGAGGATTCTTTATTTTCTCCAAGAGGGATGGTTGAGCAATAATTTTAGAAAGGATTTATTATGTTTCTACCTTAATGATTTCCATTTCTATCCTCTACAAATATAATATGATCATATCCTTTTCAATTCTCATCATTGATCATGATTCATGATCCTTTCTAAGTAGAGAATAAACCACCATATTTTCCTTACCATGATAGTAGTTGATTGGGAATTCATAATCTTTGATGATCTATATCCATATTCATTTGTGCATATTAAGCTCTTTTTGTGTGAATATATATTTCAGACTTTTATGGTCAGTTTATTTCTCACACTTCTCCGCATAGAGATAATGTCTCTATATTTTCAAAACAAATATCCCTAGCACCAACTCCAAATCATGCGTATGGTAGATTTTCTCATGCATTTTCAGCTACCTTGAGGCATATGGTATAACGTAATCATTCTACATCATCAAACAACCTAATCCCATCCTAGAAACATCACTTTAGAGCACAAAAAGTCTTCAAACTGTATGCATTGTGATTAATGGCATGGTGATTTGCTTTTTTAATCTCCTTCAAATAGCCTTCACATTCCGAAGTCTAGAAATACATTACACCCTTCTGTGTCAGCTTGGTCATTTTGTTTGACAATCATGAAAAGTTTGTCACAAATCATCAATAATATCCATCTCATCCCTGAAAGCTGTGGATTTCCATTAGATAAGTTTTCCGTGGCCACTCCTCAAATTACTTTGTCTTAGAAGGGTCCAAAGATAACCCTTTGATGATGATAACATGCCCCATGAATGATTCTTCCTCCATAAAAAACTCACATTTATTGTACTTTTCATACAACATAACCCTTCACAGTGTCTTTAACATAATATTAAAATGCTCCTCATGTTCATCCTTTCTCTTAGAGTATATCAGAATATCTTTAATAAATACTACCAAATAATTGATAACGTAATCTCTAATGAATCTATTCATTAAATCCATGAAAATTGAAGGAGAATAAGTGAGTATGAAGGGAATCACTATGAACATATAGTGTCCATACCTTGTTTGAAAGGCTATCTTGGGAATATCTTCTTTCACAACCATTATTTGGTGGTATCCTGACTGAATTTCATCCTTAGAGAAATTATATGCCCCATGAAGCTAATTGAAAAAGTCGTCTATCTGTGGAAGGGAATACTTGTTCTTTATCATAATTTTATTGATCTCACAATAATCAATACAGATGCGCATTGATCAATCCCTCTTCTTGATGAAGTGTACTGGCGCACCCCACGATGAAGCACTTGAGCATAATAACCACTTCTCTGGATTCTTCTATAACTACTTAATTAGCTATTATAACTCTATGGTAGCTATTTGGTAAGGTGTCTTTGAGATAGGAAAAAATACAGGGGATATGATCAATTAATAACTCAACCTCTCGATCAATATGTATACCAGGAAACTCTTTAGAGCATACATCAGTGAAATACCTCATTATGGGCATGTCTCCAAGAATGATTCTCTCCTTTTTCTCAATCATTTAAGCTAGATATTCTTGCTCATAAGGCAAAAATATCAACACATGAGATGATGATTTTAAAGGAGATTCATCTTCCTCTTTACACATGTAATGAATCATAGGATGCATTGGGATGTGGAGCGTGGAATACTCTTCCCGATAGTTAATGTTGGCCTTATATTAAGATAGCCAATCCATCCTCAAGATTTTTTCAAGCTCTACAAAAGGAAGTATGACATGATTTACTAGGAGGTTCAGTCCACAAATGCTAATGGGGGATGAGTTATAAACCATGGATGCAATAATATCCCCATTTTATGTTCTCACATATATCATTTCCTCCAAATTTTGAGGTGGTGGTTGTATAGTTCGTACTAAACAATAAAGATATAAATGAATGCTTAGAACAAGAATCATATATTATATTCGCTATTATTAAATGAATAACTAGTGTACATGTCACCACATTGTTTTCTGGATCCACCTCAGTAGTAGAGATTTCATAAGTCCTTTTTTGTTGCCTTCGAGGTTGTTGTTGATTACCTTGGACAACCCTTGTTTTAGGGAAATTGTTTTCATAATGCCCATGCTTATTAGAGTTGTAACATTGCACCACAAGCTGAGAATTGATATGAACATTCCTTTCTTCATCCACATTACTGGGATTTTTCATATCCCTTTGTCAGTTTTTAGGCATATTTACAATCATTCCACATTTGAAGCAACTATTAATTCCCTTAAAAAATTACCCATGATGTTTCATCCCACAACTTTGAAAAGTGGGATATTCAGAATTCTTTCCATAAGGGGATTTTTTTTGAACCACCCATATTGTTATACATTTTTTTTCTTCTTATTACTTGGCCCACGTGACCATTGAGAGTCTCCAATCCCCATTTCCACCTAGAGGTCACAATAGAAAATCTTTTCAAAATTGTCAAAGTCTCTGATTTCCAACACCTTCCATTGACAAGGATTTATTCTTATAATGAAGAGATCCACCTTTCCTTCGATGATCATGGAAAATCAAGATTCGTAACTTTCTATCCTTGTAATGTTTTCTTTAGAATCCATGATGGACTTGTGTTCCTTTTGTTTGAGTCTGAGATACTCTCTTTCAATCTTGAGATGGAGTTTTTGAGGAAAATATTTATTTAAAAACATCCTCTTGAATTCCTCCCAATCCATGGAATCAATTTCCTCTTGTGACTTTGAATTCTTGATTAGTGTCCACCACTGATCAACATCCCCATCAAAAATATAGAATACTAGTAAAACTTTCTCTTATTTTGAGCACTAGTGGAATGGGAATATATTTTCAATTGAGTTAATCCACTATTCTTTGAGGAGGTGATCATAAGATCCTCTAAACAAGAGATGCCTTTTCCGCATGAAGATTTATATGGAAACATTCTCTCTTTTTAGAGGAGGAGGGAATTCCACATGATTGAAGTTATTATTCATAACTTGAGCCAGCTGAGCAAGTATTATCATTATGTTTTGAGCACCCAGTCTCGTAATATTAGGCATATCATTTAGAAATTATTCACATTCACTATCACATTTATTTTTGGAATGTGTTCTTCTATTTCCCACCATTAACTAAAAAAAATTGTACAATTAGAGGGCATGAATACTTAGTTATTAAAAAATAAAACATTTGAACATTAAAAAACAATCTTTTAAATGATACGTATATATTAACATGTGATTCCCTATGTTTTAATACAAGTAATCCTTGATATATTTCTTATCTTATTTTTTTATGGTATTTTTAATAATGGTTTATAGCAAGATCATGAATTACCCATGCATATCCCCTAGTATTTTTAATACAAAGATTGAAGCGAGGCCCGTTTTCATATACCAGGATACCCCATGTCAAGCCCGAAAATCCTCCTCAGAGTCTTCACTCCTTGGTAAAACATTTCCAGACACACCTCTACCTATTTCTATCCAGACAGGGACATATTTTCATGATAAACCACATACTCTATACATACCAAAATTTAGAGATGTTTTCTTATACATTGTCGTAACCTTAAGGTCCTTACTAAAGTGATACATTTCTAACATAAAAAACAACTAAACCATCCATTGATACCAACAATAGTGACCCTAGCTATTTATATATAACATTACATGATTTTAAATATAAATATACATCAGAGTACAAGACAAAGATCATGAAGTCTAGTGTGTTTAAAAACTCATTACATTAAACATAAAACACGGGTGGGGTGGTAAAAAAATCCGTATTTAATCTCCTTAATGAGATCCTAACATCCATTTTTCTCACACATTTCATAGGATATCCTGGGGAAACATATGAACAATGGGTTGAGCTAGAAACCCTATTAAGGGATTGAACATAAGAATAAAGTTTAAGCACCCGAGTTAGGATCCATGACATAATGATATTAAAATCATGGAACATATGGATTCATAACATATAATATTGGGATCATATAAACATGGAATCCTATAAATTTGGTAGAATCAAAAAACATGTCTTTAATATGATTCAAGGATAATCGACAATCTTAGTCCCCAGAGTATTATGTGTCATGACAAACCGCCAATCCCGTTTCACAACGCATATCATGAGTCTTATCTTTACCTAATTAATTGGAGCACTATCTGGGTGCACCCATCTCAAAATTTTCATGAATATGCTTTCCCAATTAATAATCCTACATAATCAACTATAAATAAATAGAAGGGTACACATGGAAGGAATTGGGGACCATAATCATGATATAAAGCATAACGAATGGGCATATCATGAATGTGTCCTTGAAAGAAAGGGATTAGAACATATATTGACATTCATAAGGTAAAATAGGCATATAACATGGTATGTGATTTCAAATAGAGTTGATAACATATAAGATATTTTCTTTAGAAACATTAGCATTAAAAAATTATTGTGTGGTTTTATGGAAAATACTATAGAGATTTTCAAATAGAAAAGAGGAAAAAATTAAATAATACCAGAATTTAACCAAAACATTTTTCATAATAAAAGAAAATATTTTATAAAGACAATAGTGGCATAAAACATAGTATATTGTGCACTTTAAATCGGGTAAGAATTTAGGATGTTCTCTTAAAATAGGTTTGTTTATCGGGATGAATTAAGAAGGGAATCACTTAAAAACATGCATATCCTCGAAATAAAATGAGGGATAGATCTTCAAACATGTGTTTGGAGCATATAAATTGAATTTATATGTTGTTATTAAAAATAAAAGACAACTTCTTTTGGGTACAATGAAGGATAGAGCAACCCTAAGGAATAAAGGTGGTTCGGGAAGAATCCCTTACCTAAAATCTGACGGTGGTCTCAATATGATATTAATGACCTGCATAATAAAATTAAATACTTTAATTAATAATTCTAGAAAAAATTATATATAAAAATGATTTAGTTAAACCGTTTTTAGTTCATTCATAACCTTTTTATTGGTTACAAGGTTCAATTTCATTGTTCGGGTCCATTGTTTCCTTGGTTCTAATGGTTATTTCACTTATATTCATGTTCAATGAATTATCTAAAATGGGGAAGGTTTTCCAGAATTGGAGTTATATGTTATTAGTGATAAACCAAAAGGTTACATTATTGAAAATTTCATTTGGTTATTTGGCATGAAGATGAATCTTTTTATAAATTATTTAATGATAACCGTTTGGGTTAATTGGGGGTTTTTGACCACCAGGAACATGTTTTGTTTTAAAAATAAAAACCATGTGTACAAAAGGATTCCAAAACCATAAATGAGACGTAATACATATATTTTGGTATGGTTAAACCATGAAAATGGTTTCATGGCCATAATTGAAGACAATAACATAAATTGAACATGAAACTGTACGAAATACATTCTTAAGTGTAAATGAGGAAATAAAAAATTTTGAACATGTATGGTACTGAAGTCATCACAAAATTTGTATAAAAGGATATGAGGAAATAAAAAATTATTTGAACATGAAACTGTACGAAAAGTTTTGAGATCTCTTATGAAAATTTGGAAGCCTAACAGTGTCACATGAAATTTAATAAAATAAATTGATGAGAAATAATATGGTATCTAATTATATGTAAAAATGTACAGTAATAGGGATATAAAATATCAAACCCCAATATATAAGAATGGAAATTTAAAGAGATAACATAAAATAAATGTTGACAAAAAGAAGAGGGTGAAAGGTTCCCTTACCTTGTAGAGTAGCTCTGAAAACCTTAAGGTTGGGACCTTGTGGGCTTGATGATACCCTGGGAGGGATAATAGGGAGGTAAAAACACCCGAGCTTAGTGTATAAGGAATTTTTATTTAAAGGAAACGGATGGATGAGTGGGTATTTATAGTAAAAGAGAGATAATTTTTTACATATTTAAAAAAGACACCTCATTAGTGGTTTTGGTAAAACCATTGGCTTTCACATGGTATTTTCCCATGGTATTATCCAATTGGAACACCTAATATCGTACTGTACAGTAAAAAAGTCTACCAGAAATTTTCATTAATTATTATATCATTATGATATCATCAATATACTAAAAACTAAAAACTATATTTTTAGTATTCACGAACAATTCATTTATTTTAGAAAAAATCCAAAAAATTTGCCCTATTAAATTTTAACATCTAAAATTAAAAAATTAACTCAATTTTTTTGAAAAGAAGTCTCTAAATATTTTTAATTTTATTTTTAATTAAAATCATAATTTATTTAACAAAAGCAACATTAAAACTATAAATCATTTTATATCACCTTGAAAAATTAATCAGGGTCCCATAAAATTATATTATAACCATATGAAAATAAATTATCAATTTATGATTAAATTTTATGAAAATAAATTTCCATTTTAAATAATTTAATTAAAAATAAAATTGTAAAAAACATATTTTTTACATAAAAAAATACAGATTCTTATACAATGATTTTTTTTTCACTTTTAAGATGTATAAATTGTATTAGTAAATTAATGGGTGAATTTCCTATTTTTTGGACATTTTTCTTTTAGTTAATATTCAATACCATTTTTAGTTGTTTGATACTATTCATAAGGGTATGTTACTATTCATAAAATATTATTATTTGTTTATCAGACTCCAAATCACTTACAGATCACAATTGAAGATGACTATTTTTTGAAATTAAAAACACACAAGGGAAAAACATATGTTTAAAGGTCACACAGTACCTAGTACATTGTTGTGTTGTTTCTCCATGTTATTATATTATATAATTATAATAAGAGATTCCATTGAAAACTTTGGTCCATTAAAAAATTCATAACCTATTTATGAATCCAAAACCAAATTCTTTCTCAACATTAAATTCATGGAACATACCTTTCACAACCAATTATACATTTTCATATAACTGATGGCCTTCCTTCAGAGCTTTCTTAATCCTATTTAACAATGAATATTATTTTAACCCCTAAAACAAAATTAATGGAGTTATTTATTTCATAATATCAATTCCAAAATCCATTATATTATTTATTGAAGGTCTATGTTACAAATATTACATCGCTAATGCAACATTATCTCCTCGAATCATAGCACGAGCTACAATATTTTCAATAATTGGATGGCAATGAATTGTGTAGTTGTAATTATATTTCCATTCAAATCATCGCTTATGTATCATGTTTAACTCTATCTGTGTGAATATATAATTTAAATAGTTATGATACACATATATTTCACACTTTATTCCATATAAATAATGTTCATATTTTTGTAAACCAAACATTGTGGGTTCTAATTCAAGGTCATGTAACTGATATTTTTTATGGTTTTAATTGATGTGAAGCATAATAAATTACCTAATTGTTCTTTTGTAAATGAAAACCCATTATATTACATTATGAATTGATGAAGACAATAAAGTAATTATTTCAGTATTTAAGGTCCAAAAACTAAATCATTCACTGATAATCTTATCAATTTAAGGAAACATTAATTTCCTTCCATTTTCTTGATAAACCTAACTCATTTTCATTTTTACATGATTTGTGGGATATATAATAGTGGAAATTTATCAATAGATAATTAGTAATAGCCTTCTAATCCATGAAAACAATGTATCTCTATAAAATTTATAGTTTCTTTCCATTCATCAATGAATTTAGTTTTACTAGGATCAATAGTCGTTATATATTTATTTATGATAAGTAAAAGTAATTAAATTTGAAGTATCCACAATTTTAATTCGATATGTTTTTAAAATAACATATTTTCATTAAAGGTTTATTGAAAAATCATTTTTAATTTTTCATGATCCTTATAACCATTATAATAATTCAAAATATCATCAATAATATCGGCCAATTTTTTTTTCTAAATTTTCTAAGAAAACACTATTCATAAGATTCATGAATAAAAATAAAGAATTCATGATCCAATTGTGTATAACCATAAACTTATAATGCCCATACCTGGTATGAATCTATATCTTAGTGATGTCTCCCTATTTCACCCTCTGTTAATGGTACAGAATACATAGATCAGCTACTGAAAAATACTGAGCTCCATGGAGATGATCAATCAAGTCCGTGATATAAGGAAACATATACTAATTCTGAACAAAAATGTTATTCAGTACTCTATAATAAATAAAATTCCTCATGGAAACATTTTTTTAACAAATAAAATAGGACCCCCCTTGGTGAAGTAATAGGATGGAGGACCCATTATCAAGAACTTCATGTAAAAAAATTTAAATTGAAGATATTCTTTTCAACCCATTTGATAAAGAGGTTTTTGAAGAAGTTTTAGCATCATGAACTTTATCAATAGTAAATCCAACTTCTTGTCCATGTATAGTTCTAGAAAACACATGAGGAAAAAAATTCATATATTATTTTTTGTAGGAGCATAATTTATCTAAATATATCTATTATTTTCAAAAATATGAGAAAGATAACATTAGTTTCAATCTTTACATAATTTCAAACCTTATGTATTTTTTATCAAATGTATGAATTCATTACAATACATAAAATAAAACTCATTTCATAAAATAACTTCTTTATATTTAAAATAAATCAAATTATGAATGAAAATTTAAACCAATAATAAAATCATTTACTACAATGGTCAATAAAACATGGTTTTCAGAGAAAACCATACCGCATATGATAATATGAAGGTCTACATAAATTCTTGTTTCCTTAATACTACCCCCATGATTATCAATAAAATTTAATAACATTACATCTTACGGAGAAATTTTCATTTTAAAAATAATTTTCATTGAAATTAAAGAATATATAGACCACGAAAAAAAATTATTATAATATGATTAATATGATAATCGACACGTTACTAATTTTTTTGATAGCCCAACATCAGGTGAAGTAGTTAAAAATTATTAAAACACACCCTTCTACATAAATTATTTACAATTCCCATAATTAATGCTCTTATGTAACCCTGATCCCACATAATGACTCATATCATTACATTTAAAACTCTTTAATACATATTTATCAAAATTATTATTACCACTTTTAAGATATTTTTCATTACAATCACATTTCATATGCTCAAATTTAAAACATTATAATCACTTCTCATAGTTTATAAGACATTCCCTATGGTTTTTTTCATTATTATCACAAAATAGAATTTTATTTTCTTACCTCTATATTTTTTGGAAGGATTCTTCCAATTTTTTGGCCACTAGGACCACATTTTTAACTTTTGATCATATTAAACATGATCATATTAAAACTCTCTTTCTACTATGGAGGAAATTTTCCCTTGTTTCTCATAACATTTAAATTCTGGAGAGGAAAATTCTCTTTAGAATTCTCGATTAAACCATAATTAGAATGGATTTATTTTTTTTATGATCTCAGATACAATTTGTTGAATACCATTCTAATCTTGTGATTTTTACTTCATATGAAACCATTTAATCTTTCACATTCCATGTCACATCCTAGAATTTATTTTCCATCATAATTTGATCAAACATGGTAAAATACATCTCATGTAAATTATTTTTAAACATATCCAATTCCATGATATAAAAATAATTAATTTTCTGTGGTATTCATAACCATTGACAAAAATTGATCAACCTCAACTAAAATGATATTTAAAAAGTGTTAAATTTTAAATCTTATAATAATCCATTCCTTTGGATATATTTACAAAATATTTAATCTATACATTAGCAATAAATGGTTCAAAATATCCTTTGAACACAGGCGGGTTATTTCTCAAAACAATCTACACTCCAAAAATATTCCTCTTTAGTAGATCTGGTTCCTCTCTATCATATCTTCCACCACCATAATTATCAATTGTAAACTAATCAACCGTAATAAATTACTACTCATTTCCAATTCCAACCACTATGGTATTCTTATTTGTAAGAATAATGTTCTATTTTTGCATTCCTACTTTAACTTCCATTTTTCATATATGGAAAACAATTATAAACATAAATAATATAGATGAATAAATAAAGTAATATTAAAATTCTAACTATAAATTAGAATCTCTTATGGGTACATATATACATTAATTTAACCTATAAAATTATCTAAACTATCACTCAAATACCAACTTTAAGGACCTGACTTTTAGTAATATATAAATTGAAACTTTCAAGAATTCATTTTCTTGAATTATGTAATACCTTTTATGAATTTATATTTATATACATAGATTATAAAACTTAAAAAATTATATTAAATATTGTTCACTTCCACTAAATATCATTTTCCCTACAATAAAAATACTTTATAGAGAAACTTGTTTTCTTTTCATGACATATCTTCACTATTTTAATTGTTACCTCATCCTCATAACTAGAAATCATTAAAACCTTTTGAAAAAAATTTGAAACATTATGATTATAATACTAATATTCATAGGTACATATAAAAAATATTAAATAATACTCATTATTCCATGTTAACATGCTATAAATATTTACCTTTAAAAATAAATATTGTGATTAAAATTGAAATTTTATGACCCAAAAAATCAACTTAAACCCCCAAATAATTTCATAAAAAAATTTATTAATAAATTATAAACACACAATAATTTATATAATTTACTTTATCACGAAACTCTCATGAAAACTTTTAAGTGTTACATATTTCACTCATAAGAAGTCAAATAAACATTATTTTAAAAATAATCTCATTATCATACATTTAGAAATCATAAGATATATGTGAAAAATAATATAAATCAATGATAAATTATTTATGTGACTTGAGACATAATTTTTATTTCAATATTACAATCACTATTCAAAATAGAATAACGTACTTGGTAAATTCCAATAATCATGTTGTAGAAAACAATAACAGGTTCACTCTACACATTTAAATAATAAATTGAGGGGTTTTATTCAGATAACTTGTGATCATGTGATATATTAGGCTCACCAACTTCCTAAAAAAGTTTAAATTACAATAAAAATCATGATATAAGAAATATTTCATTTCTATCATCACAGTTAAAAACACATTCTTTTCTTCCATAAAAAAGAAAATTGGATATCAAAATTTCAATTAATTTTAAAAACCATTTGGAAGAAAGGTATAGAGAAAGGAACAATTGTTTTTATTTTAATAAAAAATTGAATATTTAAATGGAATATAAAATTAAAAAAATAATTATGGTAATGGAAAAACTATTTATTCCATATAAATTAAAATAGATCATTCATTTTTCTAATTTATAAAAACATTCCATATAAAATATATAAAAAATTTCCATTTAAAAAATTGAGATAAATTAAAAACAATGTATACAATTTTCATTATAATTTTTTAAAGGTAATGTGTCTCTTGACTCTAGACTGACTTGTCACATATGTTATTTATCTCATATAGAATAAATTTTCATAAATTATTTAAATTATTAGGAACATTTTCTTGGTTTAATTTCTTATAATAATACAATTTTATTGAATTTATTTTAATGGAAAGTTTAATTACTTACTGGTTAAGTAAATTGTAGGAGGTTTGTGGATTTTTAGTTCATAATTACTAAAATACATTGGTATGTTGACCATGGTGAAATCAACCATAATTTCATCATATAAAAATAAAAATAATGGAATAATTATAATATACATATATATATATATTATACATTTATAACTATATATATACAATGGTTATGATAAATTAATTACATTATAATTTTTTGGGATGGTTGGTTTTGTGTATGCATGAGTAACAATACTATTTTTCAAAAAAACATGTGAGAAAAAACAAAGTATCATTTTATCCATAAATAATTATTATTATATAAAAAATATAATATTTTATCATTAAATACACTTATATATATCATTCATGTTAGGAGGTGATTAAAAATGAATCACATCACTTCATGGGGTGGTAATATAAACATATACATGAATGACATAATCTTTTTTCAGTGGATGGAATGGTAAGGAAGATGATGATATAAAATATTTAATTAATTATATTTATTTCATTAATATCATATATATTCTTTAAATTTTTTATAATTATCTTTGATTGGTTGTTATGGAAAGGTAATTATATAAATTCACATGGTGGTAGTCTATAATACACATGAAAGATTGTTTTATTTCCCAAGAGATATATAATGAAAGAGAATAGAATTAAAAATTAAAAATAATAAAATCTATGTATATTTTCTATACGGATTTTATTATATCTTAATTATTAGATGATTTTGAAGGAGGTATCCTAAAATGAAAATCTAAAATAATCAATTAGAAGTTATACAATTTTATTAGAAAACCTCCATTTTATAACACCTTAATCTCTATAATGATTGTATTATTCCTAATATAATACCCATGCATTGGTAGGGATTTTATGAAGGTATTATTGAAGTAAATGAATGAACCAAAAGGTTATTGAAGTGTGGGGAGGAGAATTATGGGGGTTATATTTTATAATCGGGTGAGGGAAAACACTTTCATTTTTTAATATATATATATATATATTAATGCCTTACTCAACCAAAATGGCTCATAAGTTAATTTTTTTCTATGAGATGATATAGGGTCTATATATGTCCCAAAATCATATTTATTCAACCCTTTATGTAATTTTGTCTCTTATCCCTTTAGAACCCCCTAATAAAATTGTTTCAACCTTAACCTTGGAAACATATTTTTACTATTTTTACAATTAATTATGATTACTAATTATATCGAAATTATAACATAATATTTAATATTAAAATAAAAAATATGGAATCTGTTTGATCATATTCAATTAATCCAAGTGGTAAAATTTAAATTAACATTAATCCCATAAAACATAATGAAAAGCTGTTTTACAGAAAAACTAGTATCTTTCTTATAGAATGACATTATAGCAAGATCAACCATAAATTTGGACAAAATGAACATAATTGTATCATTAATAATATAAATAAACTAATATTACCTTAAAAACCTTTTTTAAAAAAATTAACATTTTAAATTCTTAAAAATGAAATGATAGTTTAAAAAAAAATTATTTTGAGATATTCATTCAATTAATCAAACAATTCTTAAAATCTCAACAAATCAACCTAGTATATTGTATAAGTGATTAATTTATGAATTATATCATTTTTAAGTTAATATTCTATAATTTATAAATTAAAAACATAAACTGAACCCATATAATGCACAAAAAGACAATTTGGTTGGATAAAAAAGTATTTTCCCTCTTTGAATAATAATTACCTAATATTATTTTAATTAATCTTAAATAGTAAAATAAAATTTTTGAATATTAATAAAAACATAAAATTTTATTTTAACATTATATGGGTTTTCACGACTACCTTAAAGTATATAAAGTCACCTAAAGCAAATAAGGAAGTATGTATAGTTTCCTAGACCAACTAAAAATGTTTAAAAGTATAATGAATCATTAAAAGATAACCAATGTTTGATTAATACATATAAATAAGTATTTTAAATGGGAGAAGTGATCATTTTAATTTTAATAATTTCAGGAAGAGGGTTATATGCATAGAGACAGGTTTGGATGATGTCTTAAGCATTTAAAAGATGATAAAAAATAAAAGGATTCCCTATTTATAGGTACATATCGGTGACCTTGGAGTACTCCAGGTAGAATACCTATCACCTTATGTATATTATGTGAGAGGTTTACAATCTACCATTAGCACCTCAAAAATGACACCAATATTTCCTAACGAGGGTGGATTCTATGGTAGAAGGGGGGATTTATTGATGATCTTTAAATTATAAACCACATCAAAATGAATAAATTAGGAATAGGTAAATCCATTAAAGACTGATTTCTTACATATCATTCCCTCACGACTATCCAGGTATGTGATCTGTGTTGGTTATGTTCAACAGTAGAAATGTGCCTTAAGAAAACATCAACCATCCATGAATTATCCTAGCTCATCCACCACATAATCCCTATATCCATAGGATATATTTCAAATCTCAAGTATGTGATACGTTTGAAGACACTTTTAGGTGGGAGAATATGTTATTTTATACCTCCCTTAAGTGAATGAGATATGTAAAATTTCAAATCTTTGTTTACGGTGTATCCCAGGTACGTTTTTTTAAGGCATCTTTGGAAAAATAATTTTAACCAAGAAGTGTTCCAACCACCAGTATCCCATTATAATTGTTTAACAACAATGTATTCTTATTAAACATAGGTATGAAAGACATTTATGGGATGTCCTATGATAAATTATATAAAAAAATGAGGTGAACCTATCCCATGAATCCATTTATTGTATCTATAACCTTGGGTTGTATCATTAAATTGGATTATGAAATATATTGATAGGACCTTACAGGTTGGTGAATCATGGTCATTTAGCCTATTTTAGACAATGGGATAATATGGATGATGTATCATTCATGAAACCACCTACCTTAGTGTCTATATTCCCACACTCTTAACAATAAATACCATGATAAATCCATCAATTGGTAGACACATATATAGTAAGGGGATCAAAGAGATAAGTCCATTGATTCCCTTATGGGAGATTCAAATGAAATCTAGATCACTATATGACATATTCTAGGAAAACTATTGTAGCTGAACTATGATAGGAAATTTTTAACAGGAATATTTCACTAAGTGGGATATCCTAAGACCACTCTATCACATGTGTGGTAATGCACTTGCACCTCACCATGGAATCCCATAGAGAGGTCTTCATGTGAAGTTATGGAAAATATTTTATTCGTGTGGTATGAAACATAAGGACCACATGAACATCATAATGGTTAACAGATATTCCTTTAATCAACCACCTATATCCTTAATGAAATGTTATACCTCCCTTGTTCTACCACATTCGTCCACACCACATAACCAAATGATGAAAACCATAAGGAACTTCAATACATTGTTTTTTAATGGTCAAAACCCAGACAAGGTAAACCTAAATCCTCCTATAGGGACATGTGATATACATTATTATGGTATTTACAAGAACACAAACCCCTTTGACCATGAATTATTTTGATATAAGGATTCCTTGTGTTATTGTATTAGATGGGTAGAACACTCAATGGAATCAAAATCATGGATTGCATTGATAATGTTTGTTTCCCATATTTTGGACTTTAATGAAGTATCTATTGTTTTAGTAATGTATTTTTTATCCAATCAATGAACAGGGTCATAGGGGGAATCTTTTATAACATCATTATATTCTTTGATATATTTATCTTAAAAAACATTTAATTTCAGTGATGGCCTGTGATACCCACATCATTAATTCTAAATGAATCGTAAAATTTTATACCATTATTACATTGAAGTTAAATTGGTTTATTCAATAATAAATAAAAAATATTTATGAACATTTTTATTTATTTATAAAAACCAATATATTTATAAATAAGTACTCAGTTTTTAGTACAGTCATTATATACTTTAGAAATACATTTTTCTTCAAAAATTGGTTTTATTGATTTTTGTGAGAACAGAATATTAATAATTATTAAAAAATAATAAAATTTATTTTAAAATCTAAGAATTATTTTTAAAATCATTATGTCACAATTATTTTGAAGTTAAATTTTGATAAATTTCTAAAAAGAATGTTTTCCAATGGATAATGAATTTTTTTTTAAATTGCCTTTTCAATTAAATAATTTACCAAGTATAATTTATTTTAAAATTTATTTAAGTGTAAAATTAGATAATTTATATTATAATTATTTATTTATGTTAATTGGAGTCAATGTTTTATAGAATTACGTATAAAAAATATTATACTTATGAAAACATTTCATTTCTGAAAACTATTTTTCATTGTGTTTTATTGGTCTAATTTTATAATAAATTCTACAATTATAATGAAGAAAATTGATAAAATAAATTAAATATTTATAATTTTAATAACAAACTTTATATAAAAACTTAATCATAAATTTTTTCATAATGAAAAGTAAATACAGGAAAAAAATAATTACCATGGTAATGGTTAAAATTGGTTTGTTAGGATGAGGGGGTTATATAAACAGATAAGGGTATGATTAATGATTAAAATTTTATAAATACTATTTTATGGAGATATTTAAACCCCATTATATACCATATTCATATATATATCCATTTGGAAGAATTTAGATCAAATTTGATATTATTATATTTTATATTTTTAGAAATCCCATGTGTGATATTTGCCCCACCTATAAAGGTCACATCTCTTTTCTCTTCTAGACATTAATTTGAGTAATCTAAGTTGAAAACCCCTAAAATATTACTTATAAACATTCATGTCCACTAAATATAGGTTCTTATATTCTTAAAATATCATTCCAATGGTCCATATAGAAGGATCAAAATGAGGAAAATTAATCGAGAGGTAACCATCCTATCATACCACTTTAATTTTATTACTTATGCTATATCCTCTAAGTCTATGTAAATCATAATAATATGTTAAATTATTTATAATAAATATAATAAAATTATAGTCTGATTATTTAAAAACCTTTATTCACTCACTCTTCCATCAAATAGGAAATGAAAGTATCACTCATGCATATGAAGAGACAATTGCCTCCACATATCTATAGGATTGAATTTCCATTAAAATTATTAATATATGGTAATTTTTTATAGTTTTAATGTTTAAAATTATTTTTATAATATAATTTTTAATCTATAATTATAAATCATATCTTCTTTCTGAACATCACGTCCATTGAAAAACAATAACATCACTCACACGTACGGGTGGACTACCACCTCCGTGATGTTTTGAAATTTTTGTCATTTATATTTTATATGGTTATTAAAAAGGATATATTAGATGCATATATATTATAGTTATTATATAATTATTATTTTTTAATTACTAAGTAATATTTATTTTTCTTTCCATCTTTTCCTTCTAAAATGAAAATACTGTGCAAGCATACATAAGGCTTTCCATCATCCAGAACTGTGTAAATTAATTTTCATTCTATACCAAATATGAAAGATTATATATACAATTATGATGAACACATAAGATATTTATGTTATTATATATATTCTAAATATGATGTTACCATGATTAAATTAAAAGTACATGAACTTCGGTACTGAAAATATATTGTAAAGATAGAAAGTTAACATCCTGAAAAGATGATTTTATTATGAAATTATTAAAAATGGGTGTTAAAATATTAAAAATAGATCATGTATGATATTACAAGTGTTTAAAGAATTCTAGAGTATATTTAAAATAAACATAAATTTTTTTACATTCTTTTAGAGAACATTCTAATCATGTTGAACTTTAGGTTGAGGATTTTAATCTTACTATTATTTATTTGTGAAACATGTCATATTAATAACATTTTTATTTTTGAAGTGAATATAAAATAAATTAATTAATTTTATGAGTATTATAATGAAAATTATGTGTATATACATATACATCTAAAATTCTCCCTTTTAGGTGTTTTTGTTTTCAAATGATAGTAGAGTAGTATGGATTTTATGTTACAATATCATTGCTTAATGAGATTGTTTCTGATTAAGATTATAAGGATTAACTTCTATGATATACCACTAAATAATCCCATGATGTTTCCTCTCCTCTAGTAATTTTTGGATATTATATGTTTTCCTTTGATTTTTCTCTCCATAGGAACTCAAGAGACAAAAATGATGTCGTTAAAGGAAAACTATATATACATATCTCTTCAGTCAAAAATCTATTTTCTTTTATAACCATGTTTTCATGAAAAACTAAAGACATTTTTTTAATTATTTTTATTTTATAGTTCTATTATTATCAATGATTTATTATTACATAATTGTTTAAAAAACTCCTTTTTCTTATAAATATTGTAAATTTTATTTTTAAACCAAAATGTCATAAGAATAATTATTTCAACAAATAAGACATCAAAATAATTACATTCCATAATGACCACTCAAATATTTGAAAAATCCTTTACATGTATACAAGTATATTTTCATAGAATGTATTTTTTGAAATATTTGTTAGTGTTAAGACAATAAGTCCCATATGTCTTTTCCATTCCTTTGGTTATGAAAATCAAAAACACTTTTTCCATAATTATTATTTTTTCTCTAAGGAAACACACATGACCAACCATTATAAATCTATTAAATGTTATATTATTATTCATTATCCTAGATTAATCATATATAGTTAATAAGAAATTTCTTTAAGTACAGTCAAATTCAAAAAATCAAAACCATATCATTACATAGATACCAAGTCTCACTATATTTAGAGTCTGATTCCATCTGATTTCGGACTCTATTTCATCCTAATTTTTCACTCCATGTTTTCTAGAAATTGGATTCCATGTTCTCATATTTTTTTATTCCAATTTATTAGTAAATCAAACTCTGAGTTTTATATAAACTATATTCCAAGTTCTCAAAATATTTGACTCTGATTTCATAGAAAATCATACTCCTAGTTTCACATAAATAAAATTCTATGTTCTTGGATTTTCTAATTCTGGTTTTGTATAAAATTAGACTTCAATTTCTCTAATTCTATGACTCTGAATTCTCATAAAATCAAACCCTATTTCTATCTAAATTTATATTCTATTTCTATCCAAAACAAGACTCTACATTTGTATTTTACTAGACTCTTTTTTTATATATAATCGGACTATGTTTCCCATAGTCTTTTGAATTCTATTCCTTATACATGTTAATGTTACATATTTTATTTCATATATCATTGAAACATTATTAGATCCTAGTAGTCTTATGTTTCTCTAAAATAGTTTTTTTCTTATATATTAATGTTTTTTACACATTATTATATTTCCCATGCTTTCTTACATGAAACGATGTAGTAAAATATATTTTAGTTTAATTGTTTCTTGAATTCCACGTGGATCGATCACTCTAAGATTTATGAAAAAATATGACAATTGGAGAAAGGATCTGGTTGATGGAACCTTTACCTGTAAAAACCTGAACTATTAGAATTTTTTCACACACATTGAGAAGTGATCGATGTGTTGATTCTGGGTGATGTATTTTCATAAAACTGCCTTATGTGAATTCAATGAGAAACTTTTTGAAGTGGAAGAAAAACATGTTCAAAAGGCTTAGAGTGACTCTAATTGTTACTGTGTATAATTGAGGTCTTCTTAGTATAGGAATACAGAGTTATAGATCACCTTAGATATCAAGGGCATATGGAGATAGAAATATTGATTCTGATAGTAATATCAATAGCTTACCCTCGTGTAGATAAGAAATACATTCTTAAGTGTAAATCAAGGTACCATTTTCCAAGTTTGTTAGATACCATTACCTTTGGGTTAAAATATTCATTGTTAATTATTCAATTTACACGTTTTTTATATTTTACTATTTTAAGATACAATTATAAATTCAAAATTTCTTATAATTGTACTTACTCTTATATATTTAATTCCATATGATTTAATGTAGAATACTTTTTGAACATAAACATGATTATGTTTCTTTATGATAACCTTGATTAAGTATAGGTTTTTTATAGTTAGACATTCTCCATTCCAATTATCCCTTTCTTTAAGAACAAAAGAGGGTTTGTGAAATTGCATTGTTTAACATTGTTGAACATAGATTATCTTAAGGTTAAAAAAGAATGTAATTAAAACTACAATTCACCCCCACCTCTTATAATTGATCAATCAACATATACATTTCAATCCTAAAATTGGTATCATAAGTGGTATATGAAATACTTATACTTATATATAATATTTCTTGACAAACCTTTCTTTCTTAATATTATTTTTTCTAGGTTTTCTTAAATATTTTCACTGTAAACAATCATTTTCTACTAACATGTTTAAATGGAAACATTATCTTTTATTTTATAATAGATAATAAGGAATACGTGTGTATTATATAGATAGTCTAAATCTAATCAGACCTCAAATATTTGATGGAAATTATTTTGAATACTGGAGAGATATGATTTAGACTTTTATTATCAATACCAATGTAGAAATTTTTTTTATGATAACTGGAGACTACAAGATTCCTGCAAAGGAAATCCAAAAATTCACCAGTTATGAAAAAAAATATTAACTAAAATACATGGTACTCAACAATCTTTTATGTTACTTGTCCAAGAATATCTATCGTCTAATATCTTCTTGTAAAGATTAAAATAATAACTGGAAGAAGTTAGAAGTTACTCATTTTGGAACATCCAAGGATATAGAAACAGGAAGATATATGATTATAGATGAATATCATATTTTTATATTTCATTATGTAGAAAATAAAGGCAATGTTCCACAAAAGCTTATGCTTATTGTAAACATCCATCATTATATTTTTGTGAAAGGAAATGATGATTAAATTCTTGTGGATAAGAAATTAGATATTATTCCCAATGATTGGGAATCAAAAAGAATTGTGATAGGCGAAAAAAAGATAGTTTCAAATATAAATCTTGATGAGTTATTCCGAACTCTTTTGTAACATGAAACCAGAATGAATATAGATTATAATATCAATAAGAAAAAATCAATGTTAATGGCAGAGTTTCATTTACAACTAGATCAAATCATATGAAATCCAGGATTCCTAAAAGAGTTACTAGATCAAAATCTTGGATGTCCTATGTTATATCTGAATCAAGTTATAAAGATCATTCTATGAATGAACATTCTAATAATTCTTGAAGGAAGAACAATATTGTTGGAATTAAATTTTTCTAATATAGATACAAGAAGAAAGATAGAAAGTATAAGAAATATTTAGATTTGACTTGTTATGAATGCAAGAGGGAATGTCATATCAGACCAGAAATTCCTATTCTCCAAAAGAATGAAAGAAAGTATAGAAATTTAGAAAGAATCTATAATATAAAATATATGTCTATTTATGATAATTGTTTTAAATCTAATGACTCCAGGAGTGCTAGTGCTTGTGATTCTTCTATGAATCATCTAATATTGAATCTTCTGGAAAAAAAAGAATATTCATCTTATATCCATAATTCCTAATGAAAATCAAAGTCTCATGGGTATGGTAAATACTACTAAATCATTAACTAATATTCCATTAAATGAAATTTTTTCTAATTAATATTATTATGAATCTTTCATGGAATAATATTTTTTAGAAGAATATAATACATTAATATATTTTGAAATAGTATCTCGGTTTACCAAGTTACCTGAGAATGAAAATAGTAAGATCATCGTGAAACTTGAAAAGGAAAATTCTCAAATTTCTTTTTTAGCAAAATAAGTATGAGATAATTTAAAATATCATAGTTAAGAAAATCTTGAATTTGATATTGTCTTCCAAATCATTAAGAAAGTTAATTCTGAGAAGGATAAATTTTCAAAGGAACATGAAAATGTTATTTCAATGAAAAATATTTCAGAGACGAACTCAAATTCTTAAACTAATTATTATGAGGATAAGAATTAAGTAATCAGAATAAAATATGGAATATTTTCCTTAAAGAAGTTTTTTTCAAATTTCACTTCTAGAAGGAAGAAATTTGATAAAATGTATTCACAACATTATCCAATTAGATATAGTTATGGATTTGGTTATTCTCAATCAAAAACTCTTTTTAGTCATAACTATTTTGTTCCCTAAAGTGGTCCTTTTTGCATTAAGTTTCAATGTGGTGTACATTTTCAAAAAATATTTTCATTAAATAAATTCAATCCTTAGGTTTTCATAAATCATAATCTTCTAAGAAAATGTGGATTCTATATATTTTTCATTTTATCATTTTTTGATCCAAACATGTTTGGATTATGAAAGTCAAATTATTTTATTTTTATTAAGAAAAACAAATTACCAACAATAATACATGGTATGATGATAGTGGATATTCCCATCACATGAATGGTTATAAAAAATCATTGAAAAGGATAACATGATGAATGGAGTAAAAGTAAAATTTGGAGATAATGCTCATGACGAAATTTTTGATATATGTAATATTTTTCTTCTTAGAAAAGAATTAATTTAATATTTTTTATTTACTAATGTTCTTAATAATAACATTATATTAATTATCCAATTATATGATGAAGGTTATGTTTTTGATTTTAATAAATATAAGTTTCTAGTACACAATTACAAGGAAGAGTTAATTCTACCTACCCATTGCCATGAGAATGTTTACACACTTAACATATAAGACCTTAAGAGCTATGATCTAACATGACATAGTGAAAGGGAAGATCATTATTTGTCATATCATATAATACTAGGACATTGTAACCTTTGGAACCTATGAAAACTCTCTACGAAAATACATGGTAAGGATCTACAAGAGCTTACATTGGATTCTTCAGAAGTTTGTTAGCCTTTTAAAAATAGAAAGCAATATAAGTCTTGATTTATATAAATTATTGAAGTCTCAACATCGAATTTATTACATCTAGTACATATGGAACTTTTTGGTTCAACAAAAACTATAAGTATTGGAGGAAAATTCTATGTATTTGTGTTTTTTGATGGTTACACTGTATTTATAAGAGTTAATATTCTAGGAAGGAAATATAATGTTTTTTATTAATTTCAATTCTTCTCAAACATTGTTAAAAATGAATAAAATATTCCATTGTTATCTATTAATAATGACCATGGGGTTGAATTTGAAAATTAGGATTTTGAAACGGTTTGTAGTAAGAAAGGAATTACACATAACTTCTTGGTTCCAATAACTCCTCAACAAAATGGTGTTGTTGAAAGAAGAAACTGAATTCATCAAGAGTGTACTGGAAAAATGTTGAGTGAATATTCTATTTATAAAAAGTTTTGGATAAAGTATTATGTACTTCTTTCTATACTATTAATCATGTTTTAATCAGACTTTTTCATAATAAAACACCTTATGAGTTTTGGACTAGTCAAAAACCTAAATTTTTTTACATCAATGTATTTGGATGTAGAGTATTCATCATGAATACTAATGATAACCTACATAAATTCACACCCAAATCTAATGATGGTATTTTATTAGGTTATTACACTACCTCTAAGGCTTAAATAGTTTTAAAAAAATTCATGTATTGTTGAAGAAACAATACATGTCAAATTTCATGAAACAAATTCTTTTTTTACAAACAATCCCACCAAATATCTTCAGATGTGTTTTAAAAAATTATTAACAGCCATTAATGGAATATTATTCTAATAATGGAAATAATAAAGAAATTTTTTTTATGTATTTACGCTAGAAGAATCAATATCTTATGTTGGATGAATAGCTTTTACAAAACCTAAATCAGTTGTTTCTTAAGAATTATCCCATTAATAATATCATTGGTTATGTAAATCAACATGTAAGTACTTGGAGTTCTCTATGAAATGAAATAGAACATCTATCATTTATTTTTGAAGTTGAACCTAAAATCACTGATGAAGCTTTAGGTGATGATTATTGGAATCAATCTATGCAAGATGAACTAAACAAATTCAAAAGGAACAAAGTATGGATCTTGGTTAAAAGACCTAAATAAAATTCAGTAATTATAATAATGTTGGTCCTTATAAATAAGTGTGATGAAAATGGAATCATAGAATAAATAATTCAATATTAGTTACTGAATTCTATAATCGACAAAAAATAATAGACTATGAATAAAACTACACTCTAGTAGCTAGACATGAATCTTTTTGTATTCTCCTCTCCTTTGCAGCATTTTTCAATTTTAAACATTTTGAAATGGATGTAAAGTCTTATTTCCTTAATAGATATGTTAAAGAAAATGTTTATGTTGAACAACCTCCTAGTTTTGAAGACATGAAAAATCCTAAACATGTTTACAAACATAAAAAAAAGAATTATATGGACATAAGAAACCTCATAGAGCCTTGTATGAAAGAATTAATTGATTTTTGTTTCAAAACAATTTTTTTAAGGGAACTACTTATCCAACTGTTTTTATAAAGACATATAATAAAATGTTTTGGTAGATAAAATTTAGGCAGATGAAATTATTTTTCGATCTACTCCAAAATACATAACTGATTCATTTCCAAATACCATGAAATCCGAGTTTGAAATGATATGATGTGTGAGTAATCATCTTTCCATGGTTTTCAAATTTCTCAAAAAACAGAATGAGCTTATATATCACATCATAAGTATATTATATATCTCTTTATAAAGTATGGATATGACAACATTAAAAGTATAATTACTCTAATTAGTACCTCAAACACTTCAGATCTTTATTAAGATGGGAAACCAGTAGATCAAACATCTCCAAGAGGTATGATTTGATGATTGTTATCCATAATAGTTAGTCATCTAGATATAATGTTTTCAATATGCTTATGTGCAATATATCAATCTAATCCAAAATAATACCATTTGATAGTAGTGAAATGGATTTTTCTGTTTTGAAAGTGAACCATGGATTTAGGACTTTTCTATTATTTGGGAAATGATTTTTTTAAAAAGATTTTCAGATACTGAATTTGGTGGTTTTATAATGGATATAAAAAGTACACTGGGAAGATGTCATTTCATAGGATATCTATTAGCTTTTTGTTCATGAAAAAAACAACACATAACCGCACTTCCCATTGCTGAACCTGAATATTTTGCAGTTGGAAGTTTTTTTGTTCATGTTTTGTGGATGAAACACACACTCAAAAATTATGTCATGATTTTTTTCAAAACATAGATAATGTGTTATAATACTAGTTCCATTTCTCTAAGAAAAATACTCTTATATCACACCATTGAAAATCACAAACATATTAGTCATCAATTTCTTATTGATCACACATATAATGGAGAAATCATTCTTCAATTTATCAGAATTCCAGATCAACTAGCTAATATATTTAAAAAAATAATTACCCTCAAATATATTTTAAATCATTAAAAAGTTTTAGGAATGATAACTATAAGGTAATATTCTATATTATCTCTTTGATGAAACCATATCCTAACATAATGATATTCTTTTTCATTGGGGGAGTAAATATGTTTACTCTTTTATATTTTTTTAATAAAATTTTAGAAATATAAAAATAAGCATTCCTTAATAAAATTTTTGGAACCAAAAAAGTTTTCATTCCCTCAAAAAAAATTTTGAAACAACAAATATTAATATATCAGAGTCAGAAATTTTATCATTTTAGAACCTAAAATTTTAACTTTTAGAACAATATTATTTTTATGTTTCAGAATCTATAATTCTTATCCTTCAGAACATAATATTTTTAATTACATTTTAAAACTATGAGGAACTTTATCAATACTGATAAATCATTCTGATTAATTTTGATCTTTTGTTTTCTTACATATATTATTATAATTACAACTTTTGTTTTTTGGTATTTTCAAACATTTTTTAAGAGAATCCTATATTATTCACATTACTTAGATAAGATATTTCCTTAAAACCACAAAAGATCAAAACCCATAAAAATATTCTCCAACATTCATCTAAACCATCAGATCAGTTTACACTAATTCAAATTATTAGATTGATTCATGAATCTGAACTGTCACCATGAATCCTATTTAAATGGACCACATGTTCTCATGTTAAATTGGTTATCTCAACATTTTGTGTCAAAGCTCTACCATTAATTTAGTGTTTTATTCCGTTTTTTCATTTTCTTTACATTTCGAATGTCTCTTGATGCTTCTTCTTAGACTCTGATGTAGTTCAGTCCAGCATAGAACCAAAGGATAGGTTAATGTTCTTAAAAAGTTTAGTGGATCAAAATCTCTCTATGAAGTATAATTCGTTGATTGAAAATATTATCATGTTCAATGGATGGGAATGTGTTTTTATTTGCAAAGAAAAGAATCACGCTTTGGTCTATGCAGGCCTTGTAGTGAAATTTTATGATTCAGTTCATTTCTATGAACAAGGTGGGAGGGATATGTTTCTGTTTAGAGGATATGGGGCATTGTATTCATTATCTTTTAATAATCATTCTAGAATCCTTGACATTTTTTACATTGGTGAGGAAATCCTCTACTCACACCATTTTCCTGATAAGGAAGGTTCTTTTGAAAAGGTGATGGCTATAGAGTACATAGAGTTGAATAATGTAAATAAACCACAAATATCTCATCACTCATCAAACCATATTTTGGTGTCATTATGGATGAAAGTCTTCCTTATCCCATGTTAGGGAGATAGGTAATCCCTAAATATTTTTGATATCATTCTCTTGGATTTCGTAGTCAACCAAAGGAAGATAAATCTAGTGAAGTACATTCTTTTGACAATTACTAAAATAAAGAATTTATATATAAATTCATAGATTTTAATGTAGCTGGAGATCATATTGATGATTATAGTCTTGTGATAAGAATATCTCATGATCCTATGCACCTCAAATGAAAAGAATATAAATTTTATATTACTTAGTAATGATAAGATAAGAAGCACAAAAATAGCATCCAATGTTGAATCTAGGGTGTTTCTGGATCTTCCTGATAAGGATGACTAGATTGAATCTATGAATGGTGATGTTCTTGATCCTTATAAGAAAAGAAAATAAATAGATCCAGAATCCCAACCAACTGGACCCATTCAAAAAACCTAATTAACACCCTCTAATACAATTAAGAAAAATAATTGTGATGATTAAGAGGTTACTAAATGGATGGATCAGAATAAAGAGAGAAAGAAAGGTGATCCTATCTTTGGTATTGGCCCTAAAGAGGCTTGGTCATTGAATATTTTTTATGATGTTATTCATGAAAGATAGAAAATGATGAAAAATAGAATGAAAAATAATCAAAGGATTGTGTTGTTCAGTATTTGTATAAGATGTTGACAATGTTTTATAATAGATTCAAGTACTAAAAGTCTTCTTGAAGGATACTTCACTTCGGGAACAAATTGTTGAAGAATAAGAAATTCAAAAAATACAAGAAGAAACATAAGATGATGGAAGTGAATAATTCATTATAATTATTGAAGTGTATCATGATAAAAATAGTCATTAAGATAAACATTCAATATGAATATCTTATGCGTCATCCACCAAAATAGATGTAGAAAAGAAGAAGGAATATTATAAATAAGAAGAATTTAAAAAAGGGTATTATAGTGAAGATATAAAATATAGTGATGTTATAGTTCAGGAAGACTAAGTGGAACTTAACATTGATGAAAAATAATTTGAGGTATCAAATGTTGTTGAAACAGTTGTGGCTAAAAGAAATTTAGTCCTTCTTGATACTCCTGAGAATGATGTAGTTTGAACAGTTATGTTACCTAATGTTGTAGAAGTTAAAGAAACTTATCTAGGGAATTTTCCTAGGACTCTCAATAATCCTTCTCCATGGGACATGATTTTGTTTAAAATTCATTGAATAATATAGTAAATTCAATTTTGTTCTTCCAAAACATTAAATCTCTATGAAAGTTGATACAAGAGTCAATTAATATGAAAATAGAATCAATAAATCTTTTGATTTAGATGATAATCAAGGTAGAAGTTGGCTTCAAAACTGTCTTGATAAATTAGGAAGCCCATAGGTATCCCTGCAAGATGATCAAAAACTGGTCAAAAAATGTTATTTATGATATTATGATAGTTGATGATTAAATGGATTCAGTTAGAGAAGCTTTTATCAATTCCAATGAATGTATCAAGAATATTTTTAGAGGATGAATCAAGTGAAAGTTTCCTGGATCCATGATGGTAGCAATGTTAATGTAAAACTCAATTCAATTTCTCTTTTTCTAAAAATAGAAGGAGAATCAATATAATAGTTGGATGAAAAAGATAATTCACAAGAAGATATGATAATGAAATAAGAATAAAGGATTAAGAACCTTGAGGAGAAGAACCAAGATAAATATTACTTACTCAAATGTATAAGATTATCATAAAGTGATAAAGAATCGGAAATTCATTATCATGAAAATGCATCCATATAAGAAAAAAGATGAATAATTTTTCTTAAAACAAGTAATTTGTTAGACCAAAACTTTTTATTCATAGTTAATGAACATTTCCTTACATCTATGTGTATCATATGAAAATTTCATGAAATATTAAGTCCTAAATTATATTCCTCCATTACTTTTTAAAAATCACAAAGTAGGACAAAGAATTATTTCAAAATAATTTCATATTATGGGGGATGTTTTGAAAAGAAGAATTTTATTATGAAATAAGGTACTTAACATAAAGAATACTATCTAATGAAAATTTAATATATTTCATGAAATTTTTTAAGAGAAATAATATGTTCCTTATGGTGACAAAACCTAAGGGGGAGTTAGTCATATTCAGTATGCCCCAGATATATGGGATATAAGTTTTTATTTAATGTTTTACAAACTTCATATTCATTTACGAAAATAGTTTTTTCCATTAGAAAAATTGGGATATTTTTAAGGAAATAAGTCACATATGTATTTTCTATTCCTTTTTTCTGATAATCACAAACACTTTTCCCTTAAAGACTTTTATCATTCTTCAATGAAATTAACATTCTTAACTATTATCATGCTTTTATTTTTTTTCTTAAATATCATTATCCTATCTTAATAATTTTTCCATATGACCAAATTAATTTAAGTATAATAAAATTATAAACCTCAGAAATATATAATTCCTTATATTCTGAGTCTCATTATTTTTAAACTCTGATTCTATATAATTTCATATTTAGTTTCATCCTGATTTTTGACTCTGAGTTTCACAAAAATTAGATTTCGAGTTCTCAGATTTTCTCATTATGATTTCTTAGAAAATTAGACATTGGGATTCATAGATATTAGATTCTAAGATCTCTGACATTTTCATTCCGATTTCTCTTAAAATAAGACACTTAGTTTCATAGAAATCAGATTCCATGTTCTCATATTATCTTTTTTAGATTTCTCATAAAATCAGACTCTGAGTTCTCATATTTTATGACTATGAATTCATAGAAAATCAAACTCATTTTCTATAAAAGTTCATACTATATTTCAATCCCAAATTAGGATATGAAATTTTATTTTACCAGACACTATTTTTGTACATATTTTGACTATGTTTCTAACTATATTTAGAATCTTATTATTAATAATTTTAAATGTAAAATTTTTTTTAGATATTGTTCCAACATTATCGGATCCTAGTATGATTATGTTTCTCAAAACATTATATTTTTTTATACATATTATTGTTTAATATACATGATAATATTTACTATGTTTTCATACATGAAATTATATCATAAAATCCATTATAGCTTAACCATTTCTAGAATTCCATTTTCACATGTCCCTCCAAGATTTGAGAAAAAATATGACTATTGGAGGAGGTAGATAACCATTTGAACCATTTCATATAAATACTCCATCCATTTAAATATTTTTATACATGTTAATAAGTGATGGATATATTGATACTCTGTGAGATCTTTTCTCAAACCTTCCTTGTGATAATTTGGTGAAAAACGTGTTTAAGAAGAAGAAGCACCTTTTAAACCTAGTTAGTGAGACTCTAATTGTTTTTGTGTACAATTGAGGGCTTCAGGGGATAGGAAAACAGAGGTACCAATAACCTTAGAGATCGAGGTCTTGTAGGGTTTGCAAGACATATTTTGATATTTGTTTTGAGGGATTACCCTAGTGTGGGTACTAAAAACTTTCTTGAAAGTATAAATTATGGGACCTTTATCCAGGATTGTTGGATACCCTTCTCTTTGGGTTAAATGATTCATTGGAACTTTTCATTTTAAATTGATTATTATATTTCCACTGTTATAAGATAGAGTAATAAATTATACATTTCGTATACATTCTTATACTTTTACTTACTCTTATATATTTTATTCTGTACACTTTAAGGTAGAGTATTTCTTTAAGATAATCCAAATTCATTATGATAAACATGTTTTTTTTGGGTTCTTTATAATTGGACCTGGGCCCTTCCAATTATCCCTTTGTTTAATAACTAAATTTGTGTTATGAAATTTCTTTTTTTAACATTACCCATCATAAATAATTTATTGTTGAAAATGAATTTATTTAAAACTACAATCCCCCCTCAATTATAATGGATCAATATAAATGTACTTTTTTATCCTACAGTTATATTTCACGTTTTTAAATAAGTAATTTCAAAATTAGAAGGGAATTTTTCTCATGAAATATTCTAAATATCATTCAATGAAATTTTTCATTTATGAAAACATCCTATGATGTTACATATGCTATACAAGGGATATGATCCAAGGATATAAAACTTGTTATTTATCTCTATGATTTATTATTATGATAAAGACATGATTTTGAAACCCATTTATTTTCCATAGAATATGATATAACAAATAATGAAAATGTTTATGAAACTTATTTCCATTACGTGTGTAATAATATATGGTTAATGATTTGTGATCTTGTGGAAAACATATTAATGGATTATGATTATATAATACCATTTCAAAAAATTATCTACCTATCTAGCGGATTATGTAAATATGGGTATCTCGTTGGGAAAATAGAGACTATAATAAGGATTTTACTGACTTCAGTAAGGGAAAATAACCACTCTGACTGTCTTGTGATTTAATATTAACTAAGGATATTATGGAATGAGGAGTAAACCCAATATAAAATGATAGTCTTGGATGTGATCATTGACTATGGAAATTACATTATATGATTATGTGTATTCCACAAACTTAAGCCGCATGCCATTGTTATACTCTAATGGCTCATGTTCATTAATTCCTTTAAGATTTATGTGTTATGAACGACCAACCATTATGACTTTATTCAAGATTATTATATATAATATTTTAGGTACATATTTTTAAAATGTTAATCTCATGTTCTCATACACATATAGCTATGTTATATATTGATATCTCCATTTTTTACCCATACTAAGAAACTGAGTTCACCATTTCTTATGCTTCATTTCCTTATGTTATACAGATTTATTTTAAGTAGGGTATATATAGAAGAGTATTATGTTGGAAGATATTTGTGGGGGATATTAAAGATCTTTCATGAAATAATAATATTCTTAATCTAGTATCCAAAGACCCCAAACATTTACTATCATCATGTGTGTGTTTTTAAAATATATAGAATATTAATCTATTAAGATTTAATATCTATGTATGAAAAGTATGGGTTACTATGGTTGGTATTAGAGGAATTTTTAGTTAATCGTTACAGATTAGGATTCCAGAACATTGGATAAAACCCCAGGGATAATTTTAAATAAATTATAACATCCTAATTTTCTTTTTGGTAGAGAATATATGGTTATCATAACCATACATCACTATCTAGACTACAAGTGGACATGGATTTTACAAGGATTCAGCATGGGTTAATAACATTGATATGACATTTTTAAGTGTATATCAACCATCATTATAGTTCATGGGGAGTGTGACATTATTGTGAACCTAATTTGACACTCTTAAGGGATATAATTAAGTTAATTATTAATTTATTTAAGAATATTTACATGAATAGACGATGACCAAGTGTAAACTAAACATGTCATATATTGAAAAAATGAGTTTTTGATTTAGATAACATGTAAATGATTTTTCATTATTACGTGGTTTCCAACTATGATTATTGCTTCTCATAGTATTATTTTTTATTTTATTCAATGGACGGAACCTAAAGCAATCATTTTAAAGTTGAATGCGATAAACAATGCAATGATTTTCCTCCTATTTTTTATCATATATGGAATAAAAAAGGTACTTCTATGAATATACAACATTATCAAAATAGTAATCATTTTTAGTTTAAAAATTATAGGAGGGGGTAAAAAACAATTTGTTTTATTCTGAATAAACATACACCATATTTTGTTGGGTTCTCTAATAGAGTTGTTGTTAATAAATAAATAAATACCACAAAAAATTTATTTTCAATTTTTCAGTTTTTTTAAAATAAAAAAAGTAAATTATCTATTAATCATTAATAAGTACAAGTAGATAAATGGTGGAATATTATCAATAACTTGAGGGAATGATAGGAAATTTACTCCTTTGAGTGGGATTAGTTTTGGAGATTATTTTTCAATAAGTACATTACACGTATTATTCATATAAAAAGGAAAATTAATTCCGTGATCTAATGAAGACTGATAATGAATCAATTAGTACCTATGAGGTAAATTTCACATGAATTTGGAGGTATTATTCTAGTACTATCATGCATCCTAAACGTAAGATAATTATTTCATCAAAGGAATAAGACTAGAACATTTAAGGGATTAATTCATAAGTAAATTTAGTAACTATGAATAAAGAGTTTTACTTTATCTCATATTGGATATCTATATTCTATTATGAATAAAAATAATGTTTTTGATGAGAAAAAAAATATTTAATTGAATGGAAATTATAATAATAAAAATCACCAAGAGAAGAAGATGATATTTTTTTCATGATCACAGTGTGGAAGGAAATATTGGGAAAATTGTATTAATGGAATTTGTAAATGTTTTAAGTATGGCAATGAAATTCCATAGGAAATAGAATTTTGATGTGTTGAGAAGAATAATTCATTTAATGATGGCGAGAATGTACTAAAAATTCTCCATGCACACATCGGTGTCTCAAATGAAAGGAGTATTGAAATTATTTTAACAAGACCTCAAATATGATGTTTAATGATTTTTTAAACATCAAAATCCTATTAAGTGAATATACAATGGAAAATATTTTATGATAAATATTGTATATGTGGGGTATAATAATGATGTGTTGAAAGGTACACACATCAACCACTCTAGAAATGATAATGTATTATTTGATTATGGATTTACCAATTTTTCTATATCAAGAGAATTTATTTGGGGTATCACAATACCACCTAAATTATTGGATATTGTCTTGTTTGTGAAAATTCTAAATGGTATGATGATCAGATATCAACCCTATAATTCTCTTTTGATTGAATTTTTTGGGAATGTGGTTCATAAACATATTTATTTTCTCCCACTATTTGAATTTAATGCTATTTTATCCATGATTTGTCTTTATTAACATTAATCCCACACTAATTATAGAATATGGTATGTAAAATTTGATGTTTAAAATAAACTTGTGATCTTTTATCTGTGTGAAAATATATGAACATATAGTGAAAATTACATCCATTATGTGGGTATTTATTCCATTTAAAAATGGTTATTATCTTATGTGGTCATGGAGAAAGTCCACATCAACGATATTTCTATTGTATGAGAGCTTTTTGATGTTATCCAGACAAGATCCCTAGTCTTCCTCTAAATCATGATTTTTAGTTTTTAATAGAACACATACAAAGGGACAAACCTACTTTAAAGACTCAATATATAATTAATTCTATTTTGTCATTGGAATATAAAAATAAACTCAATGCGAATATTTATAAGTTATTCATTAAACCTAGTGTTTCACCATGGAATGTGCCTATTATTTTTTTTATAATGAAAGATGGATCAATGAATCAGTATATTGATTAATAATTATCCTATACACCATATTAATTATTTGATTAATCAATTTTTAGGAGACCAATATTTTCCAATATTAAAATTTAATTTAGATACAATCAGTTGAAGGAAAAAATTGAAAACATAACCAAGAAATTATTTTTACAATTTATAGACACTATGAATTTATAGAGATTCTATTTGGTCTTACTAATTCCCCCTCTACAATTATGAGTATAGTGAATACATTATTTGGATATTACCTTTATTTGTTTGTAGTAACCTTTACTGATGATACTATTATGTTTTCAAAATCCTATAAGATCATGAAGATAACATGAGAAATGTACTAAATACCCAATTAAAGGATTATATCAATAACAAACATACCTAGTGTGAATTCTTTTTATATAAAGTTTCATTTTTGGTTCATTTAATATCATGTGATGGTATATTTTTGAATCAATCAAAGTTGGAGGCTATTGAACATTGTCCAACACTAACCAATGTGACTTGGATTCCTGATTTTATGGGTTTGTCTAGATATGATTGATGCATTGTGTATAATTTATCATGATAATATAAACTAATTAACATGTTAAAATAGAAGGGATACAAGTTACTTTAGATATATGAATGTGAAAAAAATTCTAATGAACTAAACAAAAGGATAGTCATGGCACCTGTGCTTACACTACACTAGGGTTTCTTATATTTAGTGATGCATAAATGAAGTGAATGAGATTAATACTCATGTAGAATAGGATGGTGACAAATTATTCATCACTAAAATTGATGATTTTTTCAGTGAAATTACCAAACTTAGTATATAGAGCTAGATACGATAATTATTACATTAATGATATAGAGGAATCATATTTACAGAGAATGGTGTGACATATATTCTAATAAAAAATCATTAAAGTTTTATTTCAGTTAGAATGAGTTTAATATATACTAGATAAGATGGATGGATCATATTAAATATTATGATTTCTCAACAAATTACCACCCTTGGAATGAGAATAGTGTGCAATATTCACTGATTTCAAAAAAACATTCTATTTTATCTAAAATGAAGATCATAAAATATAAAATATTCTTATATATTAAAAGGTTGGTTTTTTAAATTACAAATGATGGGAATAAATATTATCATTACTAAATTTTTATTCAACCAAATATTTTGTTGTATATTAATGACGAATAGAAGGAATATTTTGAGTTGGAAAAGAGGGTAAAAAATTTCTAGAGTTCAACATAGGATTTGAGGTAATTATAAGGTCTAGGTGTCATTTATATTTCTTATGCATAATATATTTTAAGAATTATTTTTTGATAAATCTCCTAGTTAATAAATATCTATTCATCATAGAACTATAAAGACGAATGGAGATCTAATAGAGTATTTAAGGGGGACAACATGTTGAGAGATGTCGTAGAGTTTGTATCTTAGATCTTGGTATGTTATTAGGTTAATGTTGAGGGTCATATTTAATATGATTTTATAACCAATACCCATACCAAAAAATGGTAAAAATACCTATGTATTTTTTTAATGGACTCCCCATAACATTTAATGTCTATAATTCCTTTTGTATCATAGTTATTCACCTTACTAAGTTATTACAATTCATTACTATCCAAAAATATTTCTTTCTTTCTTATCATTCCTGGATTCATATGATGTAATTGGTATGGTTTCATGGTGTAAATCATTATATTATATATTACTAAGTTAAAATGTTATCCTTGGTGTTCTGTATATGGATTGAAAAATATCTATATTTAGATTTATGTTCTAGTGCTAATTATAATCCTCACAATGATATTTAGTCTTGGAGAACCATTTAACAAATGGATGATATGAAAATTTCATTAAATATGGATTTGAAAAGTTGTTCAGATCGACAACTTGAGAAAAATTCATTTTTCAAAAAAAAATAGTTTTCTCTCATGTATTCTAATGCCTCCCTAAGAATTCCATTATAGAAATTACCATAGAATTCGCATGTGATGGCATGATATTGGATAAAGAAATCCATTAGGACCTAAGAAAGTTGAGAAAATGGTTGATAAATTTATATCATTTCAATATCACATTAAGGAAACACATAGCTAAAATAAATGTTATGTAGGTCACTATTAGTGAAATATTGAATTTGAAATTTTATATTAGATATTTCTTTTAATTTATCCATGGAATAAGGTTATCATATTTTTAAATGAAGGACAGTCGATCCCTATGTATATTGTACCCATTTGAATTATTGATTGAGTAAGGATGGTATCATATCACTTAGAACTTCCACTCAACCTCTCTAAATTTCATTATATTTTCCATGTATCTCTAATGAGGATTTCTGTACCTAATCCTTCACATATACCAAAATCAAAGGTTTTACAACTAGATTTTGATCAAACCTATGAATAGAAAACAATAAAAACCTTGTAATTTAGAGAAAAAGTGATACAGAACAAGATTATTCACCTTGTTAAACATCCATTAATGAATAAAAATATTGAAGAAGCTAGATGGGAACTTGGTAATTTGATGAAATTTATATATCGTAATTTATTTGTATTATAGTGGTAAAATTTTGATGATGTAATTCATTTTATGGTTGGAAGACTGTAACACCCTAAAATTTTGTTATATAGTTCTCTCAAAATAAGTTCAATTTCTTCGACAACTTATGATACACAGAACCCAAAATGATTATGAAGTGTAAAATAATATACCAGTATAACCTACCCAAAAAATTTGTAGTGTGAATTGGAATAAACAAATTTAAAAAAATATATTTTTTATATAAGAAAATCATATTAATAAATAATTACCAAATATTTAATAATGTCATTTTGTGCCTTAAAAATACATTTTCCTCAAAAAAGGTTTTAATTAAATTTTTGAGAAAATTATATGATTAATTTATTCAAATTAAAAAATATATTTGAAAAATAAATATTTTTTAAAAAAAATGTCAAAATTAGATTATAGTGAAATTTTGATAATTTTTTAAAATATTTTTTCCAATTAACAGTGAAAAGAAATGATTTTTTATAGAAATCAATAACATTTTTTGAATAGTTTACCAGGATTAATTTTTTTCAAGATAATTTAAAATAATTTTTTTTTATTTATATAGTTAATAATTTAATGATGTTCATTGGAATCAATTTTATGATGGATTTTTTTATTGAAACATTTTATCCTTAAGAAAAACCTAATTCTAGAAAACTGTTTTTATCACATTTTGTGGGTTTAATTTTAAATTAAATTATACATATTCTATAAATTGAATTTTATAAAATAGAATACATATTTTTAGTCATAATTTTAAATATATAATAAATAGTTTTATTAAATTTTTCGTCATAATAATGAGTAAAATTTTAATAATTCATTTCTAGGGTTAAGGATAAAACATGTATACTATGATGGTTTAACCGGTATCTAAGGGTTAGTTTTTCAATTAAAAGTGTCTAAATACTATTTGGAGGGAATATTTCTATTTCAGTTTATCTCTACATTTAATATTTCATAACACCATTAGAACAATTAAAAATTTATCCATGTGGCTCCTCTTCTGGTGTCTAACGTAGTGAATCTTCACATCACACTAGATATGTACAACCCCACTAAATCCTCTATTTTCACACCTTTCGTGAAAAATAATTCCTTCCCATATAATTTTAAACTAAATTATGTTTTTCTATCATTTTACTATAAATTATTTCAATAAAAATATGTGGGCTTTGATTCCCATTCAGAAAGATATATATGTTGACTCTATAAGGTTCAATCTCAACATCATCAGTTCTTTTTTTATATTATAATGGGGTTATATTCATCAATAGACCCTCTATTACCTTTCTTCATGTCATTATATTTCAACAAACATTAATGTCCCTCTCTCTAATGGCACATTCCCTGAGAAATATTCACATTGGACCATATTCCGGATGAATCCTTTCCCCAACCTGGATGGACTAATCCCCTTTATAAAATCACCATATTCACCTGCCAATTAAATATTCTATTGGAGGTACAACCTATCATCACTATTTTATGTTCATATTTTGGTTACCCAGAAAGGGATTCTCATGCATAATCCCAATACCAGACATTTCATGGTAGCATTTATCATAACATATTTATAGTATGATGTCAAAATATGTGGGTTAATCCTTGTAACATGAACATAAAAGGTAAGGATTTTCCCATTAATTGAAACTAAACAACATGGGTTTTAATTCCACTCATAATGATATTTAGGAATAACATTTCCTACTTCTTATCCGTAGATCATAAAAATCTCTTACATCCCTAGATGGAAATAATCTTCATATTAGAATATGTGATAATAAACCATCTCTTCCTAAATGGAGTGACATTAATATGTAACATAATGATAATGAACCCCACATATACATAGTTTTTCAAATACATGCTTTTTTCTAATCAATAATCTCACATGTGTTTCTATTTACATACTATGTACGTTGGATAAATTCCCCAAACATGACATAAATCTATTAGAGTTTCTTAGTGTTGGTAATAATTCCCCTATAAAGGTTGTGATAGTTTTGACCTCCCATCCTATATACTAAAGCATATTATAGTGTATCATGTATATAAACTCAAATTACCACTTATCTTTAGATATAAGTTTCTTAATATCTTGTCGCATATATGGGATACATTGTTTGTTTCTGGTTTAATGAATATCTTCCATAAGAAACTGTATGGAATAATGGTTAATCCTAAGAGACAAAATATCTACTCATTAACATTATACATTGAAATAACTTATTTCTTAACAATTTCACTAAAAATATTGTACACAATTCCCCTAGATAAAACTACCAATTCAAAGAAATGGATATATGAAAAACATATCCATATATTCTAACATGCACTCTTATATCCTCTTATAGCCAATACGTTAACATTGTACTCTCATCTCATACACCAATATATAACCCATGTGAAGTATGATTAAAATATGTAAAAAATTGTTTGAAATTGGAGTTAAATTATAAATGTATGAAATATGTATGTGTTTTGGATATTTGATCCTATTCATTCACAAAATAACTATCAGGGTCAGTCATACAGACCATGTGGGAAATATTCTCACTTGACACAAAAACACACTACTAATAAAATTCTCTATCAGAATATAATATTTGAAGAGATAATAAAAATCTAAAATGCAATATGTTATTATGTTCAAAGCCTTTAATTATCGATATATCACATATGAAATAATATACCACCATACCTATATTCTATTAGAATTAATGAATAGAATGAATAAAAATTCAATATTAAGTAGAAATTTTTTATCTATATATTATTTATAAAGAGTAAAAATCATGATCGTAGTTATATTTTTCCCTTCTAAGGGATTTATATAAACATGGAATTTTTTTTTGGAATTACATGATCACTCATCATTTAGGTAAGTATTAAACCCACATCACTAGATTATAGGATGATCCTGTTTCGAGCATCTTCTCCCCCTACTCTAAAAACTGATCCAATTATACATTGGATTCTTTCTACATGCATAATTTAGACATTATGTAGACTCTAATATATATTTCTAAAATGATTAAATATTATATTATTGGGATATTTTTTCTCCACATATAATGATGAGATGAATCTAATGGGTTTGGTTGATTCACTTGATCATTTTTAGCCCATACAAAGTGTTATATAGTCCTCATGTATAATGATTCAAGTGTTTGTAGTGATCAATGATTTGAATGATGAAACAATAGTATCATATCGACCTTATAACATATATCTATTAGGAATTTTTTATTCCAATTATATAATGGTCTCCATGTCAATCTTATGTGACGGTTAAAGTAATCTGACTCAATGGACCTTTATTCTCATATGTGCTATAACAAATTGAATATCAAATAGGGATTTAGACTAAAAATGATTATAAAAAAATTAAAGATGGAATGATCCCAAAAAAATATTATATTCCCTATATGTGATTAATATATAGTTATTTTTGATTACTAGATGTATTCATTAGATATCTCAATTATGTTTGATATTATAAATTCAACATGATTTATCCATACTCAACTATCTTCCATAATCATTTATTCTAACAACAATAAAGTTTTATTTAATCAATCCTATGTCTCCCCTTATTCCAATTACAGATACTTATAAAATATATTATTCGCACATTAGGTGGATCAGCTATAGGATTATTATACTCAAATATCTCTAATTAAAATGATTAATATATAATTCTTTAAACATCAAGTTAATAACCCACATACCGAAAATTCATTAATTAAAATTCCACAAAAACAATAAAGAAATTTATAAACAATATTTAATGGTAAAAAATACCCAATTTAATTTCAAAATGATAAAAAACATCCTCTTTTAATAAATGTATTCTTCATTCTAAATTATTGAAAATGTGAATTGAGACAAATTATTATTGAAAGTTTGGGTGCATAACATATGATGTTAAATGTAAAATATACCGGAATTAATATTTAAACAAGTTTTAAGAAACAGAAAAATAATAGATATAAAAATAGCCAATCCTAAAAAAGGAGGATATGATTCCAATGCAGCTATAAACCTATGAGATCTTTCCCCAATTCAGCATCCAAAACCTCAAAATAAAAATGCAACAAGTAATTCCATTCCAAACTAAAAACATTTAAGGCCACACCCAAAATACCACCCCCACCATGAATAACAAAAAAGAGAATTATTTATCATGATATCAAATAGATCATGATACATTTTATTTGGGGTATGTATCCTCCTTAAAATTACTAGTACAACCCCATGGAGCTTGACATTTGTAAAAGGTGATATGCATTTACAATCAAAAAACATACATGAGCCAAGCATGGTTTGAATGGTATAAATAATGAAAGGGGGAGATGCTATTTTCTCATAATAATAATCAAATAAACTGAGCTTGTAATGATAACCTCTATAAGAGGAAACTCAAAGAAATAAAATTGACCAAAAAACCACTCTAAAAGTATTTAAGAACGTGTAAAAGAAGAGACAAAAAATATAATAATATATATCATCAGTGATAATATAGAATTAATAAAATGGAATATAAAATCGGGAAATATTAAATGAAACCCTAGAAATTATAAATAAGATTATGTATTATAATAAAATCAAAGGTTAATTCTTCAAATGGATGATTACAAAAAATAAGAAACAAAAGAATACTATTATAAAGTGGGAGAAGAGGTAACATAATGATATGAAGATCATTATTATCATAAGAAATTATTAGATAGCAAAAAAGTGATTCAAATTTATAAGTAAGAATGTAAATTTATTTGTTTACATTCATTCTTATTTTCATTCAACATTTTATTTAACTTTTAACTAATGGATACACCATTAAAATGATTTCAAAAATATTTTTTTTAACACATTCTCTGATATGAAAATTAATTTATTTAATAAAGTTCCTTCCAATTGATTTTGTACTATGTGGAGAAACCTCAAAATTATAATATTATTTATATTTGAATAATATTTAGTGTTATTTCTTTATACATTTTCATACCTTTTGGGTAAAATAAAATATATAGAGGCCATTAGTATTTAATTAGTTGATTCATGAAAATCATACAACCTTAAACACATTTACATCAAGTATTTAATTAATATGATACTAATTTTTTTTGGAATATCCCACTATATAATTAAATTAATAATGAAACTTACGAAACACAATTATCTCTTTTGATGTTAAATTATAAGCTATCATAGGTAAAAATATGTGATTTTATTCCATCAATTTTAATAGTTTATCCATTATACCTATATTGATTATATACTACCCCACACTCATTCTATAATTTCAATTTATATAAATTTTAATAGATATTCTTGTTACACTATCACAAAATGTTATTTTGATATACATCACATCATAGAAATATCCCACATATATAAACTTTAAATATTGTTATTCAAAAAAATATCTCTTATTTCATCGATGAAATGAAAAAAATTAAATTAGATTTATTATATTAATATCTATATTTTTTAAACATTAATATAACTTATATATTGTGAAATAGAGTTTTAATATGTATTCATATGATATCTAATTATTTTAATTTCCAAAAATAATGATATTGTTGTAAAAATTAAAAAACCATTTATCCCATAGAATTACATTTTTTTGTATTTATATTTTTATTGAATTTTTTTTAATATAAAATAAATCATTATTTCCATTAATATTTCATCATGTATAATTATGATACACTATAAAAACATTTATTTTACCAAACATGTAATCTCTCAAAAAACCCATATTTATTTCAATCATACAAATCTAAACTTGTTTCCCATAATTACTTCAAATCTTCATTTAATGGAACCAAATATTTTTCCCAATCTTTTACAAGTACTTTATGACATAAAATTAAAATATAAAACCTCATAATAGTATAATAAATGGAAATAGAAAGAGGTATTTTCTAAATTTATGAAATCATATAATGATTATTATGGATATTTCTCTCTATATTGTGATGATTTATTCTTGTGGTATCATATATAAGACAAAGGTTCCACTATCAAAGCAAATTTTTTTTAAAATAATTGGTAAATATTTTTCAATTAAGGAGCATTAAAATGATGTATAATAAGTAAATATTTGATTCTTTCATTCATATTACATATAAATTTCTTATCATTTTACTCACTATTGAGAAATAATCTAAATCATTTAATAATTCAAAAACACTATAATACATTTTAATAATTAATATATATCATGAGACATCATATAACATAAATTTCTCACATAAGACAAATTTAATTTTTAATAAAATTCAATCATTGCATGTTTCAACCTTGGGTTTTCATTTCTAAAAATTGAGTGTAGTTTATCTTTATTGTAAATCCACCATTTTATGAATATATAGTCTGCATGGAAAGTGATATTATTTTTCATGAGGGTTTTTTGTTTTATGAGGCTTCATTTCCCAGTGTTTTCCAAATTTTGTGATCCTAAAATCCAAAGGAAGTGATAAGAATTGTGAAAAATGGATTTTTATAATAGACTCTTAAAAAATATAGTGATGGAATTAGTTTAATGGACAATGGAATTATGTTAATATATAGATCTTCAAGAAGAAATCTATTTTCATGAAGGTTTGAATTTTTAAAAATTAGATTTTGAAAAAAAGGATGAGTCACAATTGGGTGATTGTAATCTTTATAACTATTCAAAGATTCATGAAGGGAATATTTTAAATGATTCCTCATGACAAAATGGATCTTCCTGAACTTAAATGTATTTCTTCTCAAAAAGTATGTGTTTAGATGGAATGTATCACAAAAGGAATATTCTATAATTAATATACATTTCATTTTCATAAGACAATGTAATAATTTTTCAAAAAGATTTAAATTTTATAATTTCATGAAGTATCATCATGAAGTAATTAATTTTGAAAATCATGAACTCTTTGTGAACTCATGATTCATGAAAATTATTTTTTAGAACAAATTGACCTTATTGTATTTTAGAAAATTTAGTTTTTGAGCCTTGTGACATTCATGATTTTTTTGGATATTCACAATGGCTGGGATGTTCAAAAATGTGGGAGATTAGTGAAAGGTAGTGTGTTTCAAAATGCTAAAGAATCGTTAAAATAATTAGGGGTTTTAGTGAAGGCTAGGATCTTCATTAATAGTAGTGTTTAACATGTGGTTTTAGTGAATTGTTCTTTTTAGTGCATGAATTCAGGACTATAGTACAAGTAGAGTCTCATTGTAATCCATAATAAAGAATAATATCCTTAATCTATTTAAATGACCTTCAACTAAATAAATTTAGAATGAAATAACCATAGAATGTGAGGTTGGGGAGTCAATAGAAGTGATCTGGGGGATGGAATTGGTGATCCCTAATTTTTTTGAAAAGAAACTATGAAAGGATCATATTTTTCTATTCATAACACCTAGTAAAGCTTATTAGTTTCAGGTACAACAAACACATTGCCATCATATTCTCCCTAGTCTAGACCTTAGTGGTGAACCAATTAAAAATATTGTATTGTGTTTATTTTTTCTACATCTGTTATTTTGAAAATTCTATTATTCTATTAGAACTGTTTAATAGTATAAAACCAATTTTAGGATATGTCCCATATCACCAAAATAAATAATTAACACCATTATTCAACTCTCCCCTCTCAGGATGTTCGAGGGTCCTTTATTAGGATAATAATATACACGTTTATATAATTTTCATCAATATTATCTAATTATTTAAACTGGGGATTCATGTGGTATATGATTAATGGGAAATATTTCTCTTGACTTGAGTAATATTAAAGTGTCTCACTATCATGGAATAGTTATTCTCAATATATTCTCCTGATCTTAGTTCTACTATAATAGATTTCATTTCAGGTTATTGTGGTGGCTCTTTTCGGGGGTTTGGGAAGTGTTGGTTGGGATAAATTTTTCTTTCTATGAGTCACATTTCATGTTGCTCCCCTACAGACTTTGTCTTTCTATCATATTTGTTGGTTTCACTTTAGGACATCAATTCTCTGGTGAATTTTTAATCATGGTGGTTTTTTTTTGTCATGATTTATGTTTGGTCTCATAATCTCATGGATCTATTCAGGGTTTTCTCCTCGATGAAAATATATGTTTTTAGTGACAGTGTTGCTGCTTAGTGGAATATACTAACACTATTCTCATGCTCTAGGACTCCACTACTCCCACACCATTTTTATTTGTGTAGTGGTTTTCAAGGAGACATAGTATGTGGGTTCAAGTGGTAGATGAAATTCCATGACATTGTAGTTCTCAAGATGTTGATTTTTCTTGTTATTGTTTTTGTTCGTGACATATGGTTTTTATACTGGAAGAGGCTATCGAGGACATTGAAGTTTATTTTTTCATTTTATATTTAAAAACATCTCTTAATGGTTGTTAAAATTCTTTATATATTTATCCATTTTAATTTCTACTGTTCTTTTTGGAGGCTCTTTATCCATAGAATTGGATTCAAGTGGAATATCTCACTAGTAGGGATGCCTCAATGATCTTTGACGGCATTTGAAAATCTGGTGTGCTAACTGGATTTCAAAGAAAATAGTTGGATGAGGTGGTGATGGTGACATTTTTGTTCATAAAGATGATCGGTAGGTGACATGAATCTGAATGACATGAGTGATTCATGAAGGGAGATCTTCTCTGGTTCTTTTTTCCAATATTTTTTTTCCGAATTTTGAATTTCTAATAGGACTCCATTGACTCTATATCTCACATGATGTCCTATTGTGGTGGATACCGCTCTACCATAATTATGGTTTTTATAATATAAAATAAAAAAATACTTTTCAGTCATTTAAAAGAATTTATATGATGACATGGTTTTTGATTTATTTTTATAACATTGAAAATTCACAGGTTGGTTGTGGTTTGTATAACTATCCTCGGTTTTAATGGTGAAATGTTAGTTCATTTTAAATGAAGGATTATATGAGTTAAAATATGGGAATAATTTTTTTATTTTTTTTAAATTATGATAAACAAATAGTTTTATTCATAATTATTTACAAGGGATGTTTTTTGTAGTCATAGAATAAAAATGAGGAATAAGCTGAATTTTGAATAATTAAATAAGGATTTATAATTAACATGATGGTGGGTGGTTTTAGTTATAGGATTATATAGAACTATAGTAAAATGGATATTTAAAATAGATTTAATGGTGTTAAATATTAATAAATTATAAGGAATGATTTGTAATTTAACTCTATAGGGTTATGATGATGGAATTTGAAAATATTATTTGAGATTTGACCATACTATTATAGAGAAGGGATATAGGATTTTATAGATGAATTAAATAGGTGTTTACAATTTAATTACATGTAGTTATAAATTACCAATTGATGATTTTAATTAAATGATATATATTCCTTGAATAGAAAAGCTCCTTGGTATGCTCTCCTTTTCTAATACGTCTGTATTTCTCATGTGGTCTAAGTGTAATATTATCCTAAGGTGAGAGGAGGATGATGGTTTAGAGTTATATTTGGTATTGTTTTAAGGTGTATTCTAAATATATATTTAGTTTTGATAAAAACTTTTCTAAAATATCCATCATTATACCTCAAGACTTTCATTTTCATATTTCATTTTCTAAAAGATGTTAATTAGTGAATTAAAATGTTTGGAACGGGTTCATGCTAATTAGAATGAGTTCTATGTCACTCTTAGAACATCATCACTGAACCCATAGTATTCTACACGATTAAGGTGGAGCTACAAAGGTGTAATAACATTGAAACATAGGTCATGACACTTTATCATAGGGATATTCATAATGTGACCATGTCATGTAAAATATTGTTTAATGAGATTTTTTTTCGAGATTATATATTTCTAATTATAACGAATTTAGAAGACTATACTAGGTGCTTTTCCCCATTATGGTCATCTTTAAAACTAATTTTAGTGGATATCAAATATATAATCTAAGGTACATATTTTCTATCTAATTGTTTTTTATTGATCTATTATTTGAGGTTGATGTTCATTTCTAATTCTTGATATAAAGTGATATTGTATGAATAAAATTATGTTAAATTGATTTAATAAAATGATGGTTAATAATGGATAGTAGTAAATAAAAAATGATTATTTTCGAAAAGAAAACATAAATAGTATATTTTGAAATTAATGGTTTTATTTATTAGAAAATTATTATTATTTATTAAATTGGATTTCAATATAAGATATATTACTTTTGAAATCATAAGATAAATAATAAATAATAAAGAAATAAAAAATATTTTTTTGGTAAAATAATAAAAATTTTATTGTATTGAAATTATATGTTTGGAAATAACCATGTGGTGTGGTTGGGAAAAACATTGTGGAATGGTAAGAAATAACCACCACATGGGTATAAAATCCTTATTTGAACCCCAAGATTGAGGATGTTTCATTATTAGTGTATAGTGATCCTAAATGGGATAGATTATAAAAAATATAATATTTTATTAACTTAATATTTACATGTTGAATTAAATTTTGGAAATATCATTTATTTGATAATTTATAGAGACTTGTTTTGTCTTTGAAATATGGTTTCTTTGGTAATCATTTCCTGATGTTTTTTACCCTTTTTTTAAATTTATTAATGTTATGGAATAAACTATTTTATCTATTTTACAAATGGAATTGTTTTCATGGTTTAGAAGATATCATAAATGGGATTTTATTTAATATAATTGGATAAATTCATATTAGTAATGTGTTACTCGCCCCTAATTGCACATATTTGTGTGCATATAGATATTTTTCATCATTATACAAGAAAATGGAAGGCTACAATGAATATCATGGTTCTAACTTGAGGTCCTAAAAAACACCATATGAGTATAAGTGAGTTATGGTTTTATTATTTTTCCCTAAACATAAATTTTAATGGATCTATCCCTTTTTATTTCAAAAACAACTAGAATTTGACACCATCAATGTGAAATTTCACAATAAATAACAGAAAAATGAAGAGGAGGGACACAGGGATTTTTAATTGGTTCCCCCACAATGTTCTATTTCTAATGAGAACAAATATATTATTTTTTATATATAAAATAATAAATTTTCACCTACTTTGTAATTATAATATATAATAAAACCTCACTACTCATCTCATGTATACTTCCACATTCTATATTAAACTCACTATATTCATTATGTTACATAATTATTAACAATATTAACTCATGGTTCAACCTCACAGTAATTTTAATGAAGGATATAATACTAGAAAACTAGGGTTTTCTAAATGATTCACTAATCTTTACTAAATACTCTTCATAGATATGGTAAGTAACAATTCACTTCAAACATAGTCATAAATGTAATTCAATCTAACCCAAAATCGCTCTTAAAAAATAGAAAATTAAGGATATACATAACCATTTTATATTAGTTACATTTTTTAGATATTTTTTATGTATTATATATTCTATTTATTATATATCACTACAATTTTCAATTTTTTATTCATTTATACAATGAGGAAAAATTTTAAATTCATATTCAACTATAAAAAATCATCTTTGAACATCTTTTTTAATGAAAAAATGGACTATTTTATTATTTTAAGGTTAATATCCACAATTGATCTCCATTTTCACTTCTGGAAATCGTACCAAAAACACACCAACACTTATTGCCAATTTTATATCATAAATTTTAGTTGAACCAATATTTTTTAATAATAATATTTATATAATATAATTTTAGTGATTCCAGTTTTTTTCTCTATCACTTTTCACACATGTCCAAATTCAATATGGAATTAATGTATTTTTCAATGAAAAATCATAATTTTTTTCATTATATACACTAAATAAAAATTTTCATTTCCCTATACGTTTTTTCACCATCTAAAATTATAGAATAGACTCTTTTATCATAATACAATCTACCTATTTTTACATGATCCAATTATATATTAAACATTGATTAAAATGTGAAATGCTTCATCATTGTAGAGTCTTCAATACATGTTCTGGATTAATATCAATTAGGTCCACATGTTTAATATAATATAAACCTGCTTCATTATAAACAATTCATTATAGTATGTATGTGTCTTATATATATATTTGGAAATTATTAGATTAATATATTTTGATACTTATCTTAATCTCATTCTGCAAATCCTTTTTTTTATTTTCATAAATCCGGTTTAGGAAAACTAGTAACCTCACAACCAATCAATAGAACATCCAAAAGAAAAATATCTTCAGAGATTCAAAATTCAAAACACCACGAACCATGAGCCCACCTCGAGCTGCGCAACCACATCAGGAAGAGAATCCATGCAAAATCACTGCCGTCAAGACAACCCGGAACACCATGCACCACCATTCAAAGTAGGAAAACGATGGAGCCATCGTCAGAGCATCGAGACAATCTGGTCTGACCACCATCTTCACGAACCTTTGCGGATCACAGGAACCCAAAACACCAGTATTCCACTTCATTTCCAAATTACAGGGCTTCAAGACGTCGACGCGCATCCGAGAAGGACCCAGAACACTCCGAAGTGTATGCTGGGGAAAAACCGGTCTTACGCCCATAGGTCCGACCAGCAGCGCCGTCAAACATCACCACCGGAGCAGATCCAGCAAGGCTAACCACCAGGAAGTGTTTTCCCAGGAGGAAAGATCCAAGAACAATAACAAAAATCACACTTACGAAAATCAAAACTCAATCCTTCAAACCCTGCGCAGTAGAAATATCTAGCATTCAGAACATGAGGGAGTAGGAAATCGCTGCAAGAAGAGGAACCCCGCTACCTAGATCTTGTCGCCTCTATCCTTTTCAACCTCGAGATCTGCTTCAAAACACCAACTGCCCACACCGGAAGCGAGTCCAAGACCTCAGACAAATGGATCTGGATATTCAGCCTCGTTCCGACACCACGCCGCCAACGAACCCTACCCAGCGAAAGGAATTGAGCGAAAGCAATGGTGAGAGGGAGAGACGATGGGAAACCTGAATCCATTGGAAATGAGGAACTTCTAGGACTCACCGAGTAGATGGAAGGCCTCCATGAAAATCCTAGGGAATGAGGTGACGATAAGGAGAGCACCCGAAAACCATTTATGAATGATTGTATCACACACATCTTTAAAAAATTTCATATAAATATAATTTCAATTCAATAATAACTACTTATTATTAACTGGCCATTCATGATGTGATGTGATATTTATACATGCACATTAATGTTTTTCCTAGAACTCAAAAACATATATAGGCCTTTATTTTCTATCTATATTACTCCCCTACAATTAAATAATTAAGAAAACAAAAATCACTATAATTGAAAAACAAACCTACATTATGAAATATCATTGTGATAAAAATTGATAGCTAATTGGTTTTATATTAATGGTGGGATGTTTCATTATATGGTTAAAATTCTTTGGATGATTTTTTTATCCTATATGGATAGGTGTCGGTGTTCTACCTATGTTGCTGTCATGGTGGTTAACATTATTACCACTACTATATGGTTCATAATTTCATTAATGATTTATTGTAAATAATTGTTTAGTTTTAAAATTAATATATATTCAAATGTATCTTATTATTTGATTAAAACGCATTCACCAATGTTTATAGGGTTTCCCTTCGAACTGCTTGTCATCCACTATTGAATCAGGAATGGGCTTGAGGGAATATAGTGATCTATTTAATGTATTGGGATTCGGGTCTTTGGTTTAGGTCTTTATAAAATGGTGTTATAGGTTGATTTTAATTTATATAATTAGGGAGTCTAGGGTGTGGGGATATTTGAGAGTTATAACACATAAGGTACACATAAATAGGAATAAAATTCTTCCTTATTATAAAAAACAGTGTTTCTAGGGAGTCTATATATATAATGAAATTAGAATATTTATTTAAGATATTATTAGTCGTAGGTGTCTATTTCCATTATAGGTTAATATTTTTGGAATTTCCATCCATCAAGGTAGATTTAATAATTGATAAATTTCATGTTCTTATAATATTAAATATAGTTTAATTTCCATGAATTTATTTTTTGACATGCTTTTTAAAAAAATTAAAAATATTTCTTTTTGTGAGATAATAATGTGGTTTAAATTAAATATGATTAATTAAAAATGAGGAATTATTATATTTTCAGTAGGTATACTATGATATATTATTATGATTTGAGTTTTAAAACATTTATGTTGAGTACAAATAGGATTGTTTCATATTGATATGAGTAATGTTTCTGTTGGATAAGTTATATTGGTTTGAGAAAATTTCTTGTTTATAAATGAAGTAAATAGTTATTTTAAATTTTTTTTGGTACTAATGATTTAATGAGGGTGTTATTATTGTTATATAATCATTTTAAGGATCCAATTTTTATCCATAATTATAGTTTTTAAAAATTTATCCTGGTGATGCTACAAAACGGCACTAGGTTCATCTCACTTTCTTAAAAATAGAAAAAACCAGTGATAAATTGTCATAAAGACATCTAATAATACTACAGTGGTGTGGAAAAATTTAAAATAAAAAATTTTAGTATCCCTTTAAGATAAGGCTATTCTATGGTCTAAAACTCATTTTTTAATCTTTATGTTTTTGATAAGGATTAATCTATAATAGTCAGTTTTGAAGCAAGGATCCAAAATAGTGATTGGAATAAGATAATGTGAATAAAAAAATTGGTTATAATGGTTTGATATCATGGAATAATGTGATAAAATTGTGGAAAAAAGCAAATATTGTGTGTTTTTAGAGTTTAAAGTGGAATATTTTATAGTATGAAATAATGATAATGGTGTTACATATAAAAGGGATTTGGAGCTATAATGTTTTGTGTGGATTTATTAATGATTTTATGTCATTTTTTAATGCTGTTAGTAATATTAATGTACCATATGATATTATTGTCACCATGTTTATAATATTCAATCAAATATTTAGATTGGGATACGTTGTAAGGTTTTTGTTCAGGTTAATAATTATAGTCATCCAGTCTCCACAATCTTTATTGAAAAATGTTTAAACACTTTTTATGAAATAGTGGGATAGTCTTGAAAAGTGAGATGGAACATTTTCAAAGTACATATCATCATTATATTGTTAACAACCAAGGATTATTATTTTATTTTTAGAGATATAATATAAACATCATCCTCATTTGAATGATTTCTTGGATGTATATTGTAAAACAAATTTACACTACCAGTATCGAGATATGTGGAGTTAATAATTGAGTTATATTCATGAACAAGTATGAGGTCCAAGTCATCACATATCATAGTGAGGGATATGTGATCTAAAACCTAGAAAGTATGTGATATAAATTATCAAATCATAAGCTATGATTATGGAATATTGTTAGACATGATATAATATATCATGCATGCTTCCCATACTAGGCATATCACATTACATGAAAAAATATATTGTTTCGTTTTTAATATACAAATCTCATAAGATAGTAGAACATTAATGATTTAACATTTAATATACCCACAAATAGAAATAATAATTAGTAAAATTAGGTAAAATAAATGGATTGGTTGATTGCCTCACCCATGTGATGAATGAATGGTCAATTAAAGAATTAAAAAATATGTTATGAACATATGAGTTAATTTTTGGGAATGTACTAATGGATATATTTGAAAGAATACACCATCAAGAGGGTGTATATGAAGCTTACACAGATTCATTTTGTTCTTCCATTACTCCCAAATATATTTTTTATTCTTTATCAATTTCCACATCAACGATAATAGTATTGTATGGGTAAAGGGGAGTCATACCCATACCATGGTTGATTTTGTATAAATCCTTTGAAAAATATGACAGGAGGTACTCTTTTTGATACCTTGAATATGAATCTATAAAACCTTTTTGTTAAATATGGTCATAGTAGTGGTGATCATAAATGAATGTTATATAAGGGTACAAATTTTAATTTACATGGTTTCTACTTCATCTATTGTGGGTCTTGTGATTTGATGATTCAAGTTATATTTTCATTATTGGCTGAGGGACAATCACTACTCACAAACCCTTTAGTGGTATCAAATAAATGATATGTGTTTTAATTAATAAATTAATATTTTATAATGTATAAATTGTAAGTCGTATTACATAGCATATTTGATGCCATGAAATATTATTAAAATTTGGAACATTGAAATGTTTAGGGGTATGGGATACCATTAAAAATGATATGTAGCGAACAATACAATATGTGATAAACAATGTTATATTCAAGTCTTTCCACAATATATGTATAATCATTAGAGGTGATAGAAATCAAATCAATTGGTTTTGATATGTCATAATATTTAATTTAAGAATCGTTTTACATAAAATAATTAAGCTACAATTAACAAACACAATATTCTATCATAATAATGATATTAGTTCCATCCAATGAGTATAATATCCCAACCATCAAAGTGGATGTCAAAGATAAGCTTTATATATATGAAAATTTGGTTAAAAATTAGTAATAACTGATACTTATGATATGGATTATATCGTTACATTTGATAGGAAAAGAAAAACGTTTTTTTTGATGTTTTCAATCATGAATTGATATATATAATTTATACACTTTAAATAAACCAAGGAAAATATTACTTTATGATATTTATTTAATATATAATGGTGTTAATATAATAATTAATTATAAAGTATTAATATTTAATATTAAAATGTTTATGAATCATTTATTAAATAAATATTCGATTATAGTAATATTAATAATTACTCAATTTTTCTTCATATTATATATAATGATATATAATTTAGATAAAAATATTTTTGTGGATATTATAAGTGTAATTTGTAAAGTGTTTATAAATTATAAAATAAGGAATAATGAAAAGCATATTATATTTAATATTATTAATTCATAATAACAAACATGACCTGATCAAATTAAAATTATTAATTGATAAATTATTTATCCCATATTCAAATGGATTTTGATAATTGATTTGATCAATGATTATGTAATATTAAATATGTGATATTTTGATTATTTAAATTGTTTACAAAATAGAATTATAATATAAAATATTTATATTTATTTTAAAATAATATATTTAATCAAATTTCATATATGATGATAAATTGATGATGTTAATAATATAAATAAGTATAAATTGTTGGTATTTATTTAATTATGGAATATATGTAATAAAAAGCTAAATTATAAATATTTATAATTTATATATTTAAGAATTGTTCATAAACTTTCTATGTCAAGATCGAAAATATGAATTTTTAAATAAATAATTAATTAAAAGATTTATTCATAGATATAACGTTTTATATTATGAATCATGATGTATTATTTAGTGTAATGTGTTGAAAACCTACTTAATATTCATACATGAATTAATGAAGTTATATACTATATATAAAAATGGATATAGTTATATTCTATTTGTAGTAGGGAATGTATTGTTTTATAAATATAAATTTAATGGTTCATTAATGAATATATATATTTGGATTTAGAATTATGTTGGTATTGATATATCTTTGGATTAATGTATCCCTAGAAAGATGCACTTTGGGTTGGACTGCTCACTAGTCTAGATGCCTTTCCCAATCTATAAAATTTGGGGGTCACTTCAAGATTACACTTCTAGAGAATATAGATTTCATATAATTATAAGGGTTTTCTTGAATGTATTTCATACGATTTATGAATTGGATTAAATTTTATATGCTTCAATTATTTTATATTTTAATTTGGTAGATATACAAAAGTTTACATTTTTTAAAGAATTACACAATAATAAGTACTGAACATATTAATTTTGTGATAGGAATAGGATTCCAAAATAAATATAAAGATAAATCCTTATAAGTAAAGGTATTACATGATATATAATGGTGCAATTAATTCCCATTTAAAAATAAAATGTGATATATTCCTTCCAATGTGAACACTTGATAACATCTGAGTCATTAAACCAGGTTAAATCAACCTATGTTGGGTGCCCATAAATTATTGTTTGTATGGAAGGAAAGTAATGGGGAGGTCCTCAGTGTAATATGCATGGTTTCTACATATTTATATATGTTCACATACATAGGAAACCATTATGAAAAAGACTATAATAATTCTATTAATTTTATCCGTATGATGGGTTGGACAATATTTTTTCTTCTCAACCATCAATGAGTTTTATATATTATAATTGGAAAACATTCTATAAAGAATTACTTAGTTGAGAGAGGCCACTATAAAAGACTCGTTATTTACTGAAATATTGATCTCAGTCAACTAATTGATATGATTGATCTAAATGGGGACCTTATTTTTGTATGATAACATTAAATAAAATTCCTTATAAAATAAATGTAAACATGATATAAATATGATAAAATCATATATTATTGATAAATAAGAGTATCACTATCCAACAAGACATTGAGGCCAATGTAAAATTTTATAAATGTTTCAAATTGATATACAAACATAAAATTTCTCTTATTAATGAAAATAAATATTTTTTAGACATACACTTCTTGATAAAAATCTCACTAAACCCATTGTTTATTTAATAAAATAAAAAAAATAACATGTGAGAAACTGGGTACAATAGACATTTCCCTGAAAATTCAAAACACAATCCCATGGACTATATACCAAAAATAAATTAAAATTAAAAAATACATGTCCAATAAGAATCTCTTTACAATTAGGATGTCATGAATCAAGCCTTCTTACTCAAGAATAGACCCATTTTTTGCCTCTTAAAATCATTACCATCAATCACAACTCTATAGAACCTCTTTTACCATAAAAAGCACAACAGTAACATTGATAAAAACCAATTTCCCAAACCTAGTTTCTCGTCATCATCTATGTGAATGGATTAACTAGAATATCCATTGAACATGAAATTAGATTCTCCACTACAATCATCATAATAAATTTATTGAATAATGAACTAATTTTAAAAATATGAATCTCAAAAAATTAATATGAGGCAACATTTAACTTTATATATGACCATGTTTTGTAGAACTGAAATCATAAAATTGAATGGAAAGCCCTGAATTAGGATCACATGGACAACACCATCCAATGGAAACAATAACATGATAGAAGAATTGTTCCATGTAAAAAAAACCCCAAAACTTGTAGAAAATATAGAAATAAATACTTATATACTAAAAATTCAAATAAAAATTATACACAATGAGAAACAAAATGCATGAAATGCATGAAATGTATTATGGGATAGATACCTTAACTTAGTTAACATTTCCCAAACCACCTCAAAATGAAAATTACACCTATCACAATAATACTTTTATTTTCCAAATAAATAAATTTTATTTTCTATTTCATCTATTTGGGATAATAATTCCATTAATTTGAAGAAAAATTAGTTTCAATGTTTCCAACAAGGTTAAGAAAAGGTTATTTTTAACAATGTGTCCAACTCTTGCAGTGAATTTAACTAGTGAAATATTTAATTAACATGGTTTGATCATGATTTTTATTATTTTTCATCCAAACCACACATCTCTTCATTTATAATTTACTATGGGGATCATGGTTTTCTCGCAGTTTTGTAAAAAGAGTGTAGAAACTTTTTGGATTTCAATAATTATTAAAATCAATGAAATACCCCTTTACCCTCCTAATTTATCTTTTATACTCCCTTAATTCATCCCATATTCACTTTAAATCACCCTAGGTAGATCCAACTGTGACCATCACATTCCCCTACATGTTTTTAGAGATTCTCCCCATTTATTATTTGTGATTTCATAAGGTAAACTCCATTATTACTACTTTATTTCTTCGTTATTTATTATAAATTATACCAACTCTTTATTAATGATAGTTTTTAAAAAATCCAATATTGTATTTTGGTTCTAATACTTTGTTAATTTGATTCATAGGGTATGAAGAATCTTCCTTTTACATTTTTCCTCTTTTTATTTTAATCTTATGAACCATCACTTCTTGAAATAGTAAATTGTTTCCATGTTTACAATTTTTCTTCAAATCTATCTGTTACATGTGTTTTACTATAATAATTATTTAAATTAGTTTTTTATGTGTTTATCTACATAATTACAGGGGTTTCTTAAAGGTTAGAGGTATCTTAAATGAATGGATTCTCTTAGGTAAAAATCATGGATTTAAAAGGGATTTAATGTTGGTATTAATTATAAATGTATATTTTTGGGTGTCTTGAATTTTTTCTTATATTATTTTAATAATGAAATTATTATGATTCTTATATAATTTTTTAGTAATGTTTCTATGAATTTAATGTATGGTTAATTTGAGATGCAGTTTTTAATGTGAGGTACCCCCTAAGGTTCAAAATAAATTTAAAAGTTTCATTAAAAAATTAATAACCAAATAACCATTTGGAACACGTTAAGAGTATTTCAATGTGATTTTTAATTGGAATGAGAATTTAGATGAGATTTTTAAAAAAATATTATATGTTATTATATTTAAAGAACTATTATAAAATTATATATAAGTGGTCCTTCATAAAAAAAAAGAATCCCATATATAAATCCACATGTAAAAATGTCTTAAACTATTATTATTATTAATGTAACTATAGATTCAATTTATATGAATTGGATTGTGGGATTTATTGAAACAGATTTTTAAGGACGGATCAAAGAATGTATTGGGTTTGGTATTCCTTGTTTTTAATTAATGGTGTGTGAGTTGGTGTGATAGGTTACATATCCTTCATCACCATCAATTTCTATTATCATGGGGATCCTAGGAATTTTATTATGATACCATAAGCTCGTTTTTATTCTTGTATGATGAGAGAGAATTATATCCTCAATCAACCAAACTATATCTACAAAAGGGGTTCAACTAATGAGTCAAGTGACAAATGTTCTTTTTTAATATAAACTAAAAAATCATATATATACCATTAAAAATACCAATAAATTATGTATAGTACCATGTCCATGGATTTTTATGAGATTCCAATGTTAAATAGAGGTGAAGGACCCTCGCAATTTGGTTCCTAGCCAGGTCCTAGAGACAACGTCTAGATAGGTGCTAACACTGCCTAGGGGTCCAGTTCAATGGGTGTCTGTGCATAAGTTCTAGCTGATGAACCGTCACCTCTTCTTCACTTATGACTAGTGAAGGTCACACTCCCCACTTACATTTATCCTAATTTTTAAAAAAATTTGACTCCTTTGTTCCTCTCATACTGAAGGATTCTTATTCATTCAAGGGCTCCCCTATGATTTTAATTTCTATAACCACATTACAGTATGTTTCATCCTTCCATTCTAGGATGGATATGAATAGATTATATTTTAATTGACCATGTAAAGTGATTTATTATGGGTTTTTAACTCATCTATGGGTCTTCATTAATAAGTGTCTAGGGGGTACTAGATCACAATCTTCTGAGTGGCCTACTCTGTTCAGATAATGATTTCACCATGTCCTAGTCATTAGATTTGCAACTATATAAAAATTGAATCCTCCTCTTTTGTTAGAAGGTTTATTTTGATCATGTATATGATAGAAAACACATGTTTGTGTAATTATTTCATCCCCAAAATCATCTTCCCTTCCAAAACCCATCTTTCCACAATGGTATTAGGGGAAGTATATGTTGTTTTCACCATATTGAAGATTATACTCTATTTCTGATGGAGCATGGTTCTAGTCATCTATGCATTGAGATGGATATTTCGAATACCCTACCAAAATATCTTTTTATTCAGGGTAAAGGGGTGATTAGTGTTTTGGAAATGCATCTAATATGAGGAAACCATCAATTTTTATTGGATTTATGTTAAGAAAGGCCACAAGCCTTCATGGTTCTCTAATCACAGGAGGATAAAACACAAGGATTTGGTGGCCCATAAAAATTGTACCTTTTTACATACCTTTATTGAAGGGATAAATTTTGGTGTTGGAAAGATCTCTACATCAGTTATTCATCGTTCTCCTTTGGGATTTCTTCAGAGTTTATGTATATTAAATCTTGGAAATCCATCTATACCAGTTGGACATGGATCATTTCATTAAAATTAATATCCCTTACATGCATCCTAGCTCGTATGTTCTATTTCCCTTGCTTCCCCAAATTTTTATGAGTTCTCCCATGTATAGATATGATTGAACAGATAATGGTATTATAGATTTTGTGGACACTGGTGGTGTTGTTCCATCCTCTTCAACAGCCTAATGTCCACTATCATGTGTAAACATATTTCATGGTATGGTGATTTTTCCTACTGGGAATTTAATACGTGTTTTAGGGGACCATGTGTTTGTTATGCACACTCAGCCCCAACCTATTATTGAGTATGGATAGACCGATGAAATTGGTGTCAATGGTTTTTTGGATGTTTTTCTGGTCACCCATAATCAATTTTCTATGCTTGGGGTTGATTCTCTCCCAAAACTAAATCCAAAAATTAAACTCCATGTAATAGAATGTTCTAGCATAGTTGATCCCCCTATGAGGTCATTGGAAAACATAATGTTGAGGAAATGTTGTTCAAGACGTGTACTCACTTGGTTAATAATCAATCTGGTTACATGCCTGATAATTCGAATCTTGATTCTGAGAGGGAACTGGATTTTTCTAAAGGTATGTATAATAATTATTTTTAGTTATAACATAACTTCCTCATGTTTTAACATCAATAAGAGTGTAAATTCTACATTTCTCACATAAACTAAAATGTATTTATGAAAATTTAAAAATATTTGTGGAGGGTTGGAGAAGTTTACAATGATTATATATAATTTATATTGAATTATTATTATCTACCTTGGTTTATGATTATTTATTTATTAGTTTTATTATTTCCCTACATGATATATACTCTTTTTTTTATTTCTCTTCATTGTTTACTTAAATGAATCTATTTTTTAGTAGTGTTTCAATGACATGTGGTACAAGTTTGTGACTACTTTGAACGCGTTAATCTACTTAACAAATTATTTTATTAATTCTTATATGTTGTTATAATTTTATTATTTTATAATTGTTTGGAGGAGTGTATTTAATGTTATTTTTTGAAATGATGTTTTCAAATAGTTTCAGAAAGTGTGCATTTATTTCGGTGGTATGAAAAAGTTTAATTTTTTGTTTTAAATTGAATTGGTTTTAAAAAGGGAAATTCAAAAGTGTAATGTTTTTTTTCATAAATTGTTTTCAAAAGATATTCTGAAATATTTTATTAAAAACTAGTGTTTATGGACTTCTCTTGAGAATGGAAAATCATAAACCATTTGGTGAAATCTAGTTGGGATTATATGCTCACACTGTACAGACACCACATGGTTTCTATATCCCAGGTGGTTCCTTTTGTAGGTTAAGGTTTAGGTTTAAGGGAAGCATCAGCTTCTGGAATTTCCATTTTATGATGCTCATTGTGAATTTGGGTTTGATGGTGGCCATGGGTCATTAGAAGTATTTCATTTAGTATTTTTTTAACTAATAAGGATTTTTTTATTATTTTGTATCAATCAAGTAAATTTTATTGATTCATAATGTATGGAAACTAAATTATAAATTCCCTTTTATAATTTTTATGGATGATAAATATTATTAATCCATACAAAATCATCCCTAACTAGTGTATTTTTTTCCTAGAACTTTTTATCAACCCATGAGGATTTTTAATTCAATTTGGACCTTTCTATAGTTTGAATCGAATTCCAATATAAGGGGTAGATCATAATGGTTTATGAGAAATCATTATCACATTCAAATCCAATTTTGATAATGTTTTAAATGGGAGATAGGATCTCTGGAACTAATATTAGTCACCATATGTAGGAGTTTGATAACAACTTCTTGTGGAAAATACCAGATTTATAATGGGATGATGGTTTTTGAGTCATCAATTTAAATATTTATTCATTTGTTTTCGGAATATTGTGATATAAATTGATGGTTATTTTTTTATTTTTATATTGTGAATTCCATTTTTGGAGTTTTCATTATTTTGGGTGAAAATGGGAGTGATACTAGTGGTGTATGGATATCTCTCAAATTCTGTTAAACCAGGTAGAGACAATGAACATGGATATATAAATCTCTTAGTGGAATTTGTAAGGATAGTACAAGGTCTACTAAACTGTGTATCCAAACTTTATATAGCCACTAGCAACATTAATATTTTAGTCTTCCATTTCTCACTACGGAAAAACAAGAATTTAACAATTTATTATTAGTGGTTTATTAACGAAAATGTTGATAATTTACTGAATGTTTCTATGAAAAATTAGTTATATAGCCATGTTTCTTTAAAATGATTCTAATTAAGAGACGTTTAATGAAACAATTCACTAATATAGCAACATTTCTAAAAAAGCATCGCTAAATTACTGAATTTTTCTGGAAACATCATGAAAAATATATATTTTTACATATCCTATTTCCTAGCATCAATGTTGCAATATATTTACATAAATGTAATATATATTAATATATATACACATAGACACACACATATATAAACATATAAGATATATATATATATATATGAACACCCACACACACACACACATGTATATTTATATATAAAAAACATATATATTTTAAATTTTGTCACATTTTAATGAAATAGTGTCTATTTTTAGTGTAATGTTTACTAGTGTTTTAAAATGTGGCTATATATATTTTGTTTATAATTATAATTATATAAATATATATATGAACACATATATATTTTAATACACACACATAGATAGATATATATATATATATATACCTGTATATATCAATATAAACATACTATATATATATAATATAAACATATAAAAAATTTAAATGTATATATAAACATAAATTATAATCATGTATATATAATATGAACAAGAAATATAAACATATATATCTATAAAATATATGATATAATCATATATATATATAATCATAAAATATCAAATATAAAATAAAATCATATATATATTAATATATAAAATATATATAATTTGAAATTTTAAATACTGAAATGTATTTATATATATATAAATAAAAATTACATAATATAATTAAATATTTTAGATTTGGTAATATTGTATAAAAATGTGAATATATTAGGGACATTCTTATCAGTATTTTATAACATTTCTAATTATATATATATATATATACGCATGTGAATACATACAGATATATATTTATAAACACACAAAAACCCAAACACATACATATATATATGTATAAACAAGTATATATATATATTATAAAATATAGACATATATGTGAAATATATACATCTATATAAATATAATATAAACAAACATATATATTAATATATTTATATAATATATATATATAATAATAATTTTTTGAATATAGAAATCTATTTGTATATATATATATATAATGTAACGCCCCGACCAAAGTTACCCAGAGTCGGTGCATTGTTGCGTAACGTTGGTATGATCACAAAAGATCAAGTCTCGAAAGACCGATTAGTTTAGTAGCCTTGGAAACACTAGATACATTCATAAGTCTTACATTACATCAAAAAGTAAAAAAAAACTACAACAACATCTTGTCTTCATATCCCCTTATACTATCCCTGCAGGTCATTCATAATATACTTCTTCAAATCCTGGAAAAATTAAAACATTGAAAGGGGTGAGCTCAGATGCTCAGTAAGGATAACAATATAGCGGAAGCTTTCATAAATAGAAATAAACATTTAAGGCAACGTATAACTAAAAAAATCCTTTTAAACATTAACTTGAACATAATATGGAAAAAGTAAAATGAAATAATTTCATTTACTTATTCACATGGATATTCTACTGGTCAGATAATCACATGCAATATCAATAACCACTTTCATAATGATGGAATGCATAATGCCAGACTATCATAACCACGTAGCCAAGACCTCGTGCCAATACCACAAATAAGATTTGGTCAAGGCCTCGTTCCAAGACACTAGTTTTTCTCATGAGACCTACTGATGCATTGAGGAGCTATAGCAGGCTCCACCTGACACTTATTAAGTCCAATGCATTCCTCATATGAACAGGTCTAAAAATATCATAAACCATAACATAATCGTATCACATAAAACATGCATAAAGAAAACATTACATTTCCACATTTCAATCACAAGATATCAATACAACACATTGATATAAAAAAACACTTTCAAAACCATTTTCAATACCAAAATAAATAAAAATTAAAACATTGTAATTATTTTTCATTTAAAAAGTTTATGGCTTGTAGAGGAAGCCAAAAATCAAATAATGGTCACGGCGGTAGAGAAGTCGTTTTCTCCGCATATGTACGACAAGAAAACATTCCATTTGGTCGTTTAGTAAAACACTTCATATAAAAATATTCCTTTTGAATAAATGTTAAAGTCAAAGGGGTTTATACACCATACAAAAGAATGTTGTGTATAAAACGAAATATGCCTCAATGAAAGGAGATTGAGATGAAGTCCTTACAAAAATATTTTTTAAAATAAAATAGATCTGTTATGTGTATTTATTATAAGTACACATAAAAAAGTACAAATACACGATAGGACATAATAATATCATGACATAATTTGAAAGTAGAAGATTAATCCAATGAATGGAAATTGGGTTAAGAAAATCCCTTACCTCGTGTCCGACTTCACTCGACCGTTCTTTAATCTCTTGAATAATAAACTAGAGTTAATCTCTACTTTCATAAGAACCTTTTTCAAGTAAATTATCCCTTTTATATCACTTATTACAATGTTATGAAAATTATGTAGTCATTTGAGTTAATAACGGTCGTTTTGTCGATCTTTGGTACTTGAGTCAACAATAAACTTCTTATAATTACAAGTTGTTTATGTGGTAGAATATCCATTATCTCCTGAATTATATTCATTATTTATATATCATACATATCATATATATCCAGTATATACATTCAATTATAACATTACATAACATTTAGATGTATGAAATGAAATGCATCGTTCATGGAGACGGTAAGTCGTACGTATGCATGAACGCTACTTTCATTTATATTTCATATTTAATGGAATGAAATTATAATTATATAATGAAATATAATAATTCCAGTATAATATAATTTATAATACAATTTACTCCATCCTTTATACATCCCACATATGGCATTAACGATTCAAATCACTTTGAGGGGCGGTAGTCCGCACTTCCTAAAATGAAAATATTGCATTTACCAATAATGGAAACAATAAAGGTATGCAATAAATGAAAAATATCGAAGATTAAGTAAAACATAAACATATTATATATCATATATAAATACAGTTTCATCTTAATTACCAGCTTTGAAGGTGTTTTATGAGTGTTGAACAATCATCGTTTCGTGAGGCAGAAATTCACCATCCATAGAAATAGTATGTTCGTTAACCATTAGATGTAGGTGTCTGTATGTGTAGCTCAAATACATATTATAACAACATCCTAGTATATTGAGGATACTGGTGTTGTTACAAAATAAATTAATAAAAATAGTTTTGGGTGTTGGAGAAGCAAAATAAAACAAAATAACATAAGAGAAGACATTACCTTAAAATCGGGTAACTCTTTTTGATTTGAGCCAAAAGCTTCCTTGGAAAGAGTTATGCACAAAGTGAGGCTTCTAGGAGTAATATAAAGAATTTGGGAGAGTATTTGGGAAGATTTTGGCCGAGCCAAATGTCTTGATGGTGTTAATAAGGTGGTAGAGTTGGGGGCCTTTTATAAGAGGAGAGAAGGGGCACTCTTGGAAAGATTGAAATATTACTTTATTAGGAAATTCTTTTTGGATTCTAAAGGTCCCACAATGATATATTTCGAGGATAAGGTGATAAAGGTCCGAAATAAACTCATCCAATAGGCTTTGGACAAGTGTAATTTTTAGATTTTACATTATCCTTCCATTTTGTTAGAATCGTTAATTAATGAGGTAATTGCTGCATCATCATGGTGTCATTAATAATTTACATTATTTAATGTCTAAAAATTATAAAACAATTATCATGATATAGGAAATATTATTATCTCTCTAATGAATATTTATAGTAAAAAATATGACTTGTATAACCCCATTTAAAAATTGTTTTAGTAAAACAACTCATGTTTGTGACATTTTTATTTTAACATTAAATAAAAAGTTATTTATGTCATTTTCCTACCAAAGTGGCTACATGGGGTCCCCAAGTTGACCCATGGATTGTCTTGGTCGTCCATGACACATAAAATAGGGGTAGTACAAGTGTAAAGGTATTTTCATATTTTTATAATATCATTTTTACCTTAAATTTCACTAATTACCTTTAATCGCGATTAATTAAACATAAAAGTTACTATTCACCAAAAAATTATTTTATTCCCATTGAACAACATTTTACTTCCTAATGAAAACCATGTATGTCATATTTTTGAAAATAAAATCACAGAAGTGGTAATGTTTCATTTAAACGAAAAATCAGTTTTTTTAACGACCATTTAGTGGTTTCACTATTCATCAAAAATTGAAGTTTTTCAGAACAATCCCAAAATTTCACCCTAAGATATAATTGATATTCCGAATTCAAAAATGATGACTATTTTACAAAATTCTAAAAATATAAGTTGCATTAATTAATTTTATAACTAATTACCGCTGTCACAACAAATAGCGTGTTTTTAAGAAACAATATATATCAAACGATTGACAATTGTTTATGTCCAATTTCAAAATGAAATTAATTCTAATGAACACCATTGGATAAAATGGTAAAAATATATTCTAATTATACTTTAAAACCACTCAATATTATAATTTATCACTATAAATTATTTTGATTAAAAAAGTTGTTTTTATGTATTTTTCACTATTCATAGAAAATTGGAAGTTCTCAAAAAATTACAAAAAATTCAACTTAAGATAATTTCGATATTCCGAATAAAAAAATGAATTCCATTTTGAAATATAAAATCTATATAATTTCAAAAGGGGGGTATTAATATTCATAACTACTACTTTGATTGGCCGCGGTGTGTTAGAATCTCGAACTTGGGTACAATGCAAGCTATTGCATTATTGAAAGAGAAATGTATCGTGAAAGCTCGGGGTGTTACATTCTCTCCTCCTTCAATAAATTGCATGCTCCCAATTTGAAAATGTTCTTCGAAAATAAAATGTTGAAAATAGAAAATACCTTTGTGGAAAACCCACATCGGAAATAGGGTTAATAAGAATAAAACATTAAAAGAAAGAAAAAGAAGTACAAAGGTCACCCGAGATAGCCCATACTAGGATTCTATGAAAATATGGATATGGAGGAAAAACTAACCATCAAGGTCTGATGGAGTGTTGTATAAAATAGGATTTGGAGAAATTTAACTACAAGAAAATCACAAACATGTGATTGGTTAAACGATCGTTGAATCCTGAGTTGGAAACATTAACCGACAACATTTTTGCTTTAAGTTACCTTTTATAAAGTTGAGGTATTTATTTAAGATATTTTCTAAGAACGTAAGGAAATATACTTACTTGTCATGTAGGCTTTAATTCTTTAATAAATTTTTTCCACGAACCCTTCTTTCACTCCAAATGGTTACAGAACTCAAAAATATTCTATTTATCCTAATTGTATAAGGTTTTAAATATTACCACATACCATTTAGATTAGGAAAACTATTTTTTAATAACCAGGGACTTCCTGTAGGCTAGTGGTAGGTAATAAAGGCCTGTCGAACTATGTTTGTGGGTTCTATTCCTGCTGCTTTGTCCAACGCGACGGGTTATCCCCCAAAATGTAGTTTGTCCTTTTCCTAAAACTATAGTATTATAAAATTCCAAAAATAGTCTTCAGAAATGTTTTAACCTTACACAATACTATCCAATGTTCAATTTAATCCATTCCAATCTATATAGTTATCCAAAATACCTCTATCCAGACTTTCTCTAAAAGGTCTCTAAATTCCAAAATCAATTGTAACATCAGATTCAACAAACAAAGTAAAGTTTTTCTTAATGTCACATACTAAAAATATGATTACCTTCATCATATTAAAACCTTAATGAAAAAACAAGTACTGCAGTACAATCCTTATATATATCACATTATTATTATAACCAGAATATAATCTTTGAGTCCAAAAGCACCAATACATTAATTATTCCACTTCAACTGTATTAACAACATAAGTTTGTCCTTCATCTCTTGGCCTTTTCTGTGGTAAGTTTCTCTGATGCTTAGGACATTCATTTTCATAATGCCCCAATTCCCTACAATTGTAGCATTCAACATTGATAGCCTCTTTCTTTCCCTTGCAATCATGAGCTTGGTGGCCTTTTTCTCTACATTTATAACAAACTACCATTCCTTTTAGGAAAGTATTGGGGTGATTCTTCCCAAAATTATCACATAATGGAAAATCCTTCTTTCCCTTTTTCCCTTTATCTGTCTCTTGTTCCACTATTCTCTTCTTCTCTTTCTTTACTTTATTGTCATAATATTTAGAGAGTTCCTTTTTGGTCTTAATAGCACACACGACTATATCTTCGTATGTTGAGAAAGATTGTGATACTAATGCTCGACGGAGAAACGGTTTTATCCCATCAAAGAAACGATAGATCTTACTTCTTGGGTTACGTATATAATCTACAGCATGCCTCACTAATCTTGTAAAGTTAGCCTCATACTTTGTGACATTCTCATCCTCCTCTCAAACTCATAAATTGCCTTTCCATATCATCTCGATGGTCACATGGAAAATATTTTTCTGAGAAAAGATCTTTGAACTCTCTCTATTCCATACTTGATACTTCTTCATATTCCTTTTTATTTTGAATTAATGACCACCATTCATATGAATCTCTAGTGAGGTGGTAAACTGCCATGATAACCTTCTCCCTTTCGCTACTCCCGAAGGCGTGGAATATTTTCTCTAAGGAGTTTATCCATTTCTCAGCTACTAATGGATTTGTACCCCATTAAATGTTGGTGGTTTTTGCCTCATGAAGCGGTCTAACATTGATCCACCACGTTGTGGATCAGGGTGCTCCATATGAGTATGGTTATTATTCATAACCTGAGTGAGTTGTCCCAGTACGGTAATAAGTTGATCAGCACCAATTGTATCTCTAGATCCACAATAATTATCTTGAGATGGAGGGAAATCCCTATACGGAGTGCGTGCATTGATACGGTTTCCATTCCTTCCACTAGGCTCCATTTCTAAACAATGGCATAAACTAGATTAGTTTATGAATCAAAATACATAATTCCATACTTGTAAAATACTTAACATAAATTGAACTATTTATGGATATAATCCATAATCATAAAAATGTTTTCTTTGAGGAAGTTTATACTCATAACCCTTCATAGTGGTTTGCAAAGAAAATGAGAATTATCCTAAGTATAACCCCCAGGAGTGTCGTAACCAAGAGTGCAGCAAGGCCCGTTGTCGTGCACCGGTTCCCGTTTGAGTCTAGCTCAAAGCGGTGTTTTCGGGTTTTAACACTAGGTACTTCTGTGCCAGAGCCTTCTCTACCTGCTCGTATCCAGACAGGGATGTATTGCTAGGAAAACTCACAAAATCTCTACAACAACAAAATTCTAGGAAGTTCTTCTATACTAATCCTCAAAGTATATCTTAATGCTATGCGCTCTAATCAGAGTTTATCTAAATCTATATTCCAAGGATAGTACTAAACTGCCTCTGATACCAACTGTAACGCCCTGACCCCAGTTACCCAGAGTCGGTGCATTGTTGCGTAACATTGGCATGATCACAAAAGATCAAGTCCCGAAAGACCGATTAGTTTAGTAACCTTGGAAACACTAGATACATTCATAAGCATTACATTACATCAAAAAGAAAAACAAAACTACTACAACTTCTTGTCTTCATATCCCCTCATACTATCACTACAGGTCATTCATAATATAATTCTTCACATCCTGGAAAAATTAAAACATTGAAAGGGGTGAGCTCAGATGCTCACTAAGGATAACAATATAGAGGAAGATTTCATAAATAGTCACAAACAATTAAGGCAATGTATAACTAAAACAAAATCCTTCTAAACATGAACTTCAACATAATATAGAACAAGTAAAATGAAATAATTCCATTTACTTATTCACATTGATATTCTACTGGTCGAATAATCACATGCAATATCAATAACCACTTTCATAATGATAGAATGCATAATCCCAGACTATCATAACCACGTAGCCAAGTCCTCGTGCCAAGACATTAGTTTCTATCATGAGACCCACCGATGCATCGAGGAGCTATAATGGGCTCCACCTGTCACTTATTAAGTCCAATGCATTCCTCATATGAACATGTTTAAACATATCATAAACCATAACATAATCGTATCACATAAAACATGCATAGAGAAAAAATAACGTTTCCACATTTTGATCAAAAGATATCAATACAACACATTGATATAAAAAAATCACTTTCAAAACCATTTTCAATTCCAAAATAAATAAAATTTAAAACTTTGTAATTATTTTTCATTTAAAAATGTTATGGCTTGTAGAGGAAGTCGATACTCAAATAATGGTCATGGCGGCAGAGAAGTCGTTGTCGCCACATACGTACGACAAGAAAACATTCCCTTTTATGATTTAGTAAAACGCTTCGTATAAAAATATTCCTTTTGAATAAATGTAAAAGTCAAAAGGTTTTATACACCATACAAAAGAAAGTTGTGTATAAAATGAAAAATGCCTCAATGAAAGGAGATTGAGACGAAGTCCTTGAAAAAATCATTTTTAAAATAAAATAGATCTATTATGGGTATTTACTATAAGTACACATAAATAAAGTACAAATACATTATTGGACATAATAATATCAAGACATAATTTTAAAGTAGGAGATCAACCCAAAGAATGGAAATTGGGGTAAGAAAATCCCTTACCTCGTGTCCGACATCACTCGACCATTATTTAATATCCTAAATAATAAACTAGAGTTAATCTCTACTTGCATAAGAACCTTTTTCAAGTTCATTACACTTTTTATATCACTTATTACAATGTTATGAAAATTATGTAGTCATTTGAGTTTATAACGGTCGTTTTGTCGATCTTTGGTACTTGACTCAACAATAAACTTCTTATAATTACAAGTTGTTTATGTGGTAGAATATCCATTATCTCCAGAATTATATTAATGATGTATATATCATATATATCATATATATCCATTATATACATTCATTTATAATATTACATAACATTTAGAGGTAAGAAATGAAATGCACCGTTCATGGAGACGATAAGCCCTACGTACGCATGAACGCTACTTTCATTTCTATTTCATATTTAATGGAATGAAATTATAATTATATAAAGGTATAGTATAATTCCAGTATAATATAATGAATAATACCATTTACTCCATCCTTTATACATCCCACATATGGCATTAATGATTCAAATCACTTTGAGGGGGCGGTAGTCCTCAATTCCTAAAATGAAAATATCGCGTTTACCCATAGTGGAAACCGTAAAGGTATGAAATATATGAAAAATACATAAGATTAAGTAAAACATAAACATATAATATATCATATATAATTATAGTTACATCTTAATGACCACATTTGAAGGTGTTTTATGAGTGTTGAACAATCATCGTTTCGTGAGCCAGAAATTCACCATCCACAGAAACAGTATATTCTTTAACCATTAGATGTAGGTGTGTGTACATGTAGCTCAAATAATTATTATAACAATATCTTATTATATTGAGGATACTTTTTTTGATACAAAATATATTAATAAAAAGATTTTATGGGGTTGGAGAATCAAAATAAAACAAAATAACATAAGAGAAGGCATTACCTTAAAATCGGGTAACTCCTTTTTATTTGAGCCAAAGGCTTCCTTGGGAAGAGTTATGCCCAAAGTGAGGCTTCTATTAGTAATAGAGGGATGTTGGGAGAGTATTTGGTCAGAGTTTGGCCGAGCCAAATGGATTGAAGGTGTGAATAAGGTGGTAGAGTTGGGGGCCTTTTATAAGAGGAGAGAAGGGGCACTCTTGGAAAGATTGAAATTTTACTTTATTATGAAATGATTTTCTTATTATAAAGGTCCCAAAATGATATATTTCTAGGATAAGGTTATAAGGGTTCGACATATACTCATCCAATAGGTTTTTGAAAAGTTCAATTCATAGATTTTACATTATCCTTCCATTTTGTTATAATCGATAATTAATGAGGTAATTGATGCATCATCATGGTGTCATTACAAATTTACTTTATATAATGTCTAAAAATTATAAAAAAATTATCATGATGTAGGAAATCTTTTTATATTTTTAATTTATATTTATAGTAAAACATATGACTTGTATAACCCCATTTAAAAATTGTTTTAGTAAAACAACTCATGTTTGTGACATTTTTATTTTAACATTAAATAAAAAGTTATTTATGTCATTTTCCTACCAAAGTGGCTCTATGGGGTCCCCATGTTGATGCATGGATTTTCTTGGTCGTACATGACACATCCAATAGTTGTAGTAAATGTGTAAAGCTATTTTCATTTTTTTATAATATCATTTTTACCTTAACTTTCACTAATTACCTTTAATCGCGATTAATTAAACTTAAAATTTAATATTCATCAAAAAATTATTTTATTCCTATTTAACCAAGTTCTAATTCCTAATGAAAACCATGTATGTCGGATTTTTGAAAATCAAATCACAGAAGTGGTAATGTTTCATTTAAACGAAAAATCGGTTTTTTTAACTACCACTTAGTGGTTTCACTATTCAATAAAAATTCAATTTTTCAGAACAATCCTAAAATTTCACTCTAAGATATAATTGATATTTCGAATTCAAAAATGTCGCCTATTTTAAAAATTCCAAAAATATAAGTTTCATTAATTAATTTTATAACTAATTCCCGTTGTCACAACAAATAGCATGTTTTTAAGAAACAATATATATCAAAAGATTGACAATTTTTTATGTCCAATTTCAAAATGAAATTAATTATAATGAACACCATTGGATAAAATGGTAAAAATATATTCTAATTATACTTTAAAACCAATCCATAGTATAATTTATCACCATAAATTATTTTTATGAAAAAATTTGTTTTTAAGTATTTTCCACTATTCATAGAAAATTGGAAGTTCTCAGAAAATTACAAAAAATTCAACTTAGGATAATTTCGATATCCCAAATACAAAAATGAAGTCCATTTTGAAATATAAAATCTATATAATTTCAAAAAGGGTGTATTACTATTCATAACTACTACTTTGATTGGTCGTAGTGTGTTATAATATCGAACTTGGGTACAATGCAAGCTATTGCATTATTGAAAGAGAAGCGTATCATGAAAGCTTGGGGTGTTACATTCTATCCTCCTTCAATAAATTGCATCCCCACAATTTGAAAATGTTTTTCGAAAATAAAAGGTTGAAAATAGAAAATACCATTGTGGAAAACCCACATCAGAAATAGGGTTAATAAGAATATAACATTAAAAGAAAGAAAGAGAAGTACAAAGGACACCCGAGATAGCCCATACTAGGATTCTATGAAAATATGGATATAGAGGAAAAACAAACCATCAAGGTCTGATGGAGAGTTGTATAAAACAAGATTAAGAGAAAGTTAACTACAAGAAAATGACAAACTTGTGATCGGTTAAACGATCAATGAATCCCCAGTTGGAAAAGTTAACCGTCAAATTTTTTGTTTTAAGTTACATTTTATAAACATGAGGAATTTATTTAAGAGATTTTCTAAGAAAGTAAGTAAATATAATTACTTTTCATGTTGGCTTTAATTCTTTAATAAATTTTTTCCACGAACCCATCATTCACTCCAAATGGTAATAGAACTCAAAAATATTCTATTTATCCTAATTGTATAAGGTTCCAAATATTACCACATACCATTTAGATTAGGAAAACTATTTTGTAATAACCAGGGACTTCCTGTAGGCTAGTGGTAGGTAATAAAGGCCTGTCGCACTATGGTTGTGGGTTCGATACCTGCAGTTTTGTCCGACACGATAGGTTATCCCCCAACATGCAGGTTTCCCTTTTCCTAAAACTATAGTATTATAATATTCAAAAAATAATCTTCAGAAACATTTTAACCTTACACAATACTATCCAAGGTTCAAATTAATCCATTCCAAACTATGTAGTTATCCAAAATACCTATGTCTAGACTTTCTCTTAAAAGGTCTCTAAATTCCAAAATCAATTGTAACATCAGATTTCCCAAAAAAAGTAAAGTTTCTCTTATTGTCACATACTGAAAATAAGATTACCTTTAACATATTAAAACCTTAATGAAAAAAACAGGTACTTTAGTACAATCCTTATATATATCACATTATTATTATAACCAGAATATAATCTTTGAGTCCAAAAGCACTAATACATTAATTATTCCACTTCAACAGTAGTAACAGCATAAGATTGTCCTTGATCCGTTGACCTTTTCTGTGGTAAGTTTCCCTGATGCATAGGACATTAATTTGCATAATACCCCATTTCCTTACAATTGTAGCATTCAACATTGATATCATCTTTCTTTCCCTTGAAATCACGATCTTGGTGGCCTTTTTCTCCACATTTATAACAAACTCACATTCCTTTTAGGCAAGTACCGGGGTGATTCTTCCCACAATTATCACATAATGGAAAATCCTTCTTTCCCTTTTTCCCTTTATCTGTCTCTTGTTCCACCGTTCTCTTCTTCTCTTGCTTTACTTTATTGTCATAATATTTAGCGAATTTCTTTTCGGTCTTGATAGCACACGCTCTATATCTTTGTACGTTGAGAAAGATTGTGATACTAATGCTCGACAGAGAAATGGTTTTAACCCATCAAAGAACCGATCGATCTTACTTCTTGGGTTACGTATATAATCTGTATCATTCCTCGCTAATCTTGTAAAGTTAGCCTCATACTTTGCGACATTATCATCCTCCTTATGCCTCAGACTTAGAAATTTCCTTTCCATATCTACTTGATGGTCACGAGGAAAATATTTTTCTAAGAAAATCTCTTTGAACTCTCTCCATTCCATACTTGATACTTCCTCATCTTCCTTTCTATTTTTAATCAATGACCACCATTGATCGGCATCTCTAGTGAGGAGGTAAACTACCATGATAACCTTCTCCCTTTCGCTACTCCCGAAGGCGTGGAATATTTTCTCTAAGGAGCTTATCCATTTCTCAACTACTAATGGATTTGTACCCCCCTTAAATGTTGGTGGTTGTTGCCTCATGAAGCGGTCTAACATTGATCCTCCATGTTGCGGATCAGGGTGCTCCATATGAGTAAGGTTATTATTCTTAACCTGAGTGAGTATTCCCAGTATGGTAATAAGTTGATCAGCACCAGTTGTATCTCTATATCCACAATAATTATCTTGAGCAGGAGGAAAATCCCTACACGGAGTGCGTGCATTGATACGGTTTCCATTCCTTCCACTAGGCGCCATTTCTAAACAATGCCATAAACTAGATTAGTTTATGAATCAAAATACATAATTCCATACTTGTAAAATACTTAACATAAATTGAACTATTTATGGATATAATTTATAATCATAAAAATGTTTTCTTTGAGGAAGTATATACTCATAACCCTTCATAGTGGTTTGTAAAGAAAATGATAATTATCCTAAGAATATCCCCCGGGAGTGTCGTAACCAAGAGTGCAGCAAGGCCCATTGTCATGCACCCGTTCCCATTCGAGTCTAGCTCAAAGCGGTGTTTTCGGGTTTTACCCCTAGGTACATCTGTGCTAGAGACTCCTCTACCTTCTCTTATCCAGACAAGGATTTATTGGTCGAAAAAACTCACAAAATATATAGAACAAAAAAATTCTAGGAAGTTCTTCTATACTAATCCTCAAAGTCTATTTTATGGCTATGCGCTCTAATCAGAGTTTATCTAAATCTAGTTTCCATGGTTAGTACTAAACTGCCTCTAATACCAACTGTAACGCCCTGACCCCAGTTATCCAGAGTCAGTGCATTATTGCGTAACATTGGCATGATCACAAAATATCAAGTCTCGAAAGACCGATTAGTTTAGTAGCCTTGGAAACACTAGATACATTCATAAGTATTACATTACATCGAAAATTAAAACAAAAATACAACAACATCTTGTCTTCATATCCCCTCATACTATCCCTGCACGTCATTCATAATATACTTCTTCACATCCTAGAAAAATTAAAACATTGAAAGGGGTGAGCTCAGATGCTCAGTAAGGATAACTATATAGCGGAAGCTTTTATAAATAGACCTAAAAATATAAGGCAATGTATAGGTAAAACAAAAGCCTTTTAAACTTGAACTTCAACATAATATGGAAAAAGTAAAATGAAATAATGCCATTTACATATTCAAATGGATATTCTACTGGTCGAATAATCACATGCAATATCAATAACCACTTTCATAATGATGGAATGCATAATGCCAGACTATCATAACCACGTAGCCAAGGCCTCGTGCCAAGACCACAAATAAGATTTTGTCAAGGCCTTGTGCCAAGACACTAGTTTGTCTCATGAGACCTTCTGATGCATCGAGGAGCTATAACGGGCTCCACCCATCACTTATTAAGTCCAATGCATTCGTCATATGAACATGTTTAAATATATCATAAACCATAACATAATAGTATCACATAAAACATGCATAAAAGAGAACATAACATTTCCACATTTCAATCAAAAGATATCAAAACAACACATTGATATAAAAAATCACTTTAAAAACCATTTTCAATACCAAAATAAATAGAAATTAAAACTTTTTAATTATTTTTCATTTAAAAAAGTTATGGCTTGTAGAGGAAGCCGAAACTCAAATAATGGTCATGGCGGCAGAGAAGTAGTTGTCGCCGCATACGTATGAAAAAAAAATTCTCTTTTGTCATTTAGTAAAACTCTTCACACAAAAAGATTCCTTTTGAATAAATGTAAAAGTCAAAGGGGTTTATACACCATACAAAAGATAGTTGTGTATAAAACGAAATATGCCTCAATGAAAGGAGATTGAGACGATGTCCATACAAAGATCATTTTCAAAATAAAATTGATCTATTATGTGTATTTACTATAAGTACACGGAAATAAAAAATACACGATAGGACATAATAGTATCATGACATAATTTGAAAGAAAGAGATTAACCCAAAGAATGGAAATTTGGTTAAGAAATTCCTTTACCTCGTGTCCGACTTCACACGACCGTTCTTTAATATCCTGAATAATAAACTATAGTTAATATCTACATGCATAAGAACCTTTTTAAAGTTCATTACCCCTTTTATATCACCTATTAAAATGATACGAAAATTATGTAGTCATTAGAGTTAATAACGGTCGTTTTGTCGATCTTTGGTACTTGAGTCAATAATAAACTTCTTATAATTACAAGTTGATTATGTGGTAGAATATCCATTATCTCTAGAATTATATTAATTATGTAGATATCATATATATAATATATATCCAGTATATACATTCATTTATAATATTACATAACATTTAGAGGTAAGAAATGAAATGCACCGTTCATGGAGACGGTAAGTCATACGTACGCATGAACGCTACTTTAATTTCTATTTCATATTTAATGGAATGAAATTATAATTATATAAAGCTATACTATAATTCCAGTATAATATAATGTATAATACCATTTAATCCATCCTTTATACATACCACATATGGCATTAACGATTCAAATCACTTTGAGGGGGCGGTAGTCCGCACTTCCTAAAATGAAAATATCACGGTTACCCATAATGAAAACCATAAAGGTATGCAATAAATGAAAAATACAGAAGCTTAAGTAAAACATAAACAAATTATATATCATATATAAATATAGTGACATCTTAATGGCCACCTTTTAAGGTGTTTTATGAGTTTTGAACAATCATCGTTTCGTGAGGCAGAAATTCGCCATCCACAGAAACAGTATATTCTTTAACCATTAGATGTAGGTGTGTGTATGTGTAGCTCGAATAATTCTTATAAAAACATCCTAGAATATTGGTGAAACTATTTTTGTTAAAAAAGAGATTAATAAAAAGTGTTTAGGGGGTTGGAGAAGCAAAATAAAAAAATAACAAAAAGAAGACATTACCGTAAAATAGGTTAACTCTTTTTGATTTGAGCCAAAGGCTTCCTTGGGAAGTTTTCTTCCCAAAGTGAGGCTTCTAGGAGTAATAGAGGTAAGTTGGGAGAGTATTTGGGAAGATTTTGGCTGAGCCAAATGGCTTGAATGTGTGAATAAGGTGGTAGAGGTGGGGGCCTTTTATAAGAGGAGAGAAGGGGCACTCTTGGAAAGATTGAAATTTTACTTTATTATGAAATGATTTTCGGATTATAAAGGTCCCACAATGATATATTTCTAGGATGAGGTGATAATGGTTCTAAATATACACCTCAAATAAGCTTTGGACAAGTGTAATTCTTAGATTTTACATTATCCTTCCATTTTGTTAAAATCGTTAATTAATTAGGTAATTGCTGCATCATCAAGGTGTCATTAAAAATTTAATTTATTTAATGTATAAAAATTATAAAAAAAATATCATGATGTATTAAATCTTTTTAGCTTTATAATGAATATTTATAGTAAAAAATATGACTTGTATAACCCAATTTAAAAATTGTTTTAGTAAAACAACCCATGTTTTTGACATTTTTATTTTAACATTAAATAAAAAGTTATATATGTCATTTTCCTACCAAATTGGCTCCATGGGGTCCCCAAGTTAACCCATGACACATTCAATAGGGGTAGGACAAGTGTAAAGGTATTTTCATATTTATATAATATCATTTTTACCTTAAATTTCACTAATTACCTTTAATCGTGATTAATTAAACTAAAAAGTTACTATTCACCGAAAAATTATTTTAATCCCATTGAACCACATTTTAAATCTTAATGACAACCATGTATGTCAGATTTTTGAAAATAAAATGACATAAGTGGTAACGTTTCATTTAAACAAAAAATCGGTTTTTTTAACTACCCCTTAGTGGTTTCACTATTCATCAAAATTGATGTTTTTCAGAACAATCCCAAAATTTCACCCTAAGCTAAAATTGATATTCTGAATTCAAAAATGATGTCTATTTTACAAAATTCCAAACATATAAGTTGAATTAATTAATTTTATAACTAATTCCCGCTGTCACAACAAATAGCGTGTTTTTAAGAAACAATATATATCAAAAGATTGACAATTGTTTATGTCCAATTTCAAAATGAAATTAATTATAATGAACACCATTGGATAAAATTGTAAAAATATATTCTAATTATACATTAAAACCACTAAATAGTATAATTTATCACTATAAATTATTTTGATTAAAAAAAAGTTGTTTTTAAGTATTTTTCACTATTCATAGAAAATTGGAAGTTATCAGAAAATTACAAAACATTAAACTTAGGATAATTTAGATATTCTAAATAAAAAAATGAAGTCCATTTTGAATATAAAATCTATATAATTTCAAAAATAGGGTATTACTATTCATAACTACTACTTTGATTGGTCGGAGTGTGTTAGAATCTTGAACTTGGGTACAATGCAAGCTATTGCATTATTGAAAGAGAAGTGTATCGTGAAATATTGGGGTGTTACATATAACATAATAAATTTACTTAATCAAAATTCTAATAGGTGGGTTGGGAAAACTGTTTGTTGTGATGTTGGAGGTTCATGGATTAATTGCAAGTATAAGTAGATAACTTTTTTATGTGGGTAGTGGGTGATGCAATATAGAGTACAAGATGGGGGATAATGTTAAGGTTAGTGTTGAGTATGATGAGGTGAGGTGGGTTTATGGTTGGAGTGGGTAGGTTGGGGTGAAGGTTGTTAGGTAGCATGGCAGAAGTGGTGTAGGGATCAATTTCAAGCACATGAAGTTTTCATTGGTACATGGGAAGAGAGTGAGGCAGCATGGAGTATGGGATGAGGGCACATCTGAAGGGTAGCATAGATCATGGAGAGGTGAGGTGGGGTGAAGGGTATTGAGTGGAGGTTTGGGTGATGGCTATTAGGTAGTGTAAAAATAGTTACATGAGCGGGGTGGGTGCATACTAGAGGAAGAGTGGTGTGAAGACCGATGAAGCATGGTAGCAGTACTGGAGGGATACATGCTCAAGGTCCAAACTGTATAAATCCATATTTATTCAATTTGTAGTCTGTAATATTCCCTGACTTACTCTATATCTCTTTATCATATTTCATGGACCCTTTGATTCTCTTAATATTGTATGGTTTAGGATTTATTTTAAAAAGGTAGGATGATGAAACATTGTGATTCTCATTTCTATCATTTTCATGTCTAACAATAATGGATCCCATTACATCCTCATCATATAAAGTGTTATTAGATCCTTTATACTCATAGAATCTATCAGTTTTTTCACCTTCCCATGATGATAATGGATTGAAAATTCATAATCATTAATAAAATGTTAAAACCATTTGTAAAAAATATTTATCTTATTTTTTGTGAATATTTACTTGAGGATTGTTTGATCCATATGTATGCCACACTATTACACATAGAGGTAATGTCAAAAAAAATAGATATGAATATCAATATATCCATTTATAGATCATGAATCAGGTAGCTCTTCATATGTATATTTAATTGGTGTAGGAATAGGATATAACATTATAGTTTTTAATGATCATAAATTCCAATAATTGTTTTTGGGAACATTATTGTAGATCAAAAATCCTTCCCTAGTAGTGTGAGAAGTGAGCATAGGTTCAATGATTTTCCAGTTATTAAACATTATAAATATATCCCATCCTTCTTCAGTGTAGAAAAAATGTAATTCTATCTGTGTTAGCTTAGTTTTTGGAATTAATAATCATGAGAAGTATCTCATAAATTGATGATAGTACCCTGCTAATTTATGGAAGTTGTTAATATATTTCATATATATTTGTCTCTTACATCCTTTTATATCCCAATTCATTGAAGGATCTACATATATCCATTTACTAGATATTACATACCCCATTAATTTTACTAGCTACATTAAACACATTTATTTAGTTTATATCAGTTATAACTTTTCCGTCCAAAAGGTATTCAGTAAAATATTAAAATAATCCTCATATTCATTCTTTCTTTCATAATAATTTTGAATATAATCCATAAATACTACCAAAAGTTTATCAATGTAATCAGTAGAGACTCTAATCCATAATTAAAAGAGTATTGAAGGGGTATTAGTGAGTAAAAATGGAATCATAGTGAACTTATAGTTCCTGTAACATGTATGAATGGTAGTATTTTTTAAATCCGCCTTGTTTAATATTAATTGATAATATTCTGAATGAAGATACTTCGTATAGAAGTGAAATTATCTACGTAGTTAATCAAAATAAGAATCAATACCAAGAAGTTGATATTTTTTCATTATCATGATCTGACATAGATCATGATAATTAATTAATTGGTTTTTTCCAATCTATATTCTGGATGAAAAGGATAAGTACAACCCATGGTAATGAACTAGGGAATATAATCCCTTTATCTAGATTCAATTTTAATTGATTAGTTGTATATTATATTTAAACAAATTCTATTATATATTGTGTGTTTGAAATTCTAAAAGATCCATGTAAATGTTCTATTAAGAATTGAACTTATCATTTAAGAGAAAGTTCAAGAAATTATTTTTGAAAAAATTCATCATATTCACTTACAATATAAATATAATCAAGGATGAAAGTATCCTTAGTATAAATATGTTTATATAAAAAACCACTCTTATAATTAAATAATATATATGATTGAGATAAATATTACAATATATATAGCCTCTAATTTACATTTAAATAGATTTGGAGGGTGATTCATTATACAAATGGTGATTTCCCTATCATGAAAAACAATTTTGGATCTATATATGAAAATACAATCCCTAAAAATAATATTATAAAATTCTTATAAATAGTGTATCACAAGGTTTTATAATACATTATACCAAAAAAACATTAATAAGGAAGAATTTATATGTTTGACATTTAACAATTGTACAATATTTTGTTTTCATTGATAGCGCATCGTCTATGTTTTTTACTAGTGGTGGAATAGTTGCACTAAACATTCATTAAATAAAACAAATCATGGAACCATGATAAAATTATAAAATTTCAATTTTTTATTTATTAATTAGAAACCCTGTCTAAAAATAATTTTATGTTTCCACCTCAGTAGATGTGATGGTATAGGATCTAACTTTATCTCTTGGCATCGGAGGTTGTTGTCACTCATTTTCATCAATGACACTTACCATAGATCATTGGTTTCATAGTTTAAAAATTCATTATAGTTGAAGAATAATATTATAGGATATGAGATTAATGGTGAATTCATTTATTCTATCACAGCAATGGGTTTACCCCAGTGGAATTATCTTTCTAGTTTCCCTTTCTATAGACACCAAAATCATTTTCTTTTTCCCCTCTAAAAAATTTCTGAATTTTGTTTTGAACCTTTTACTAATGGGTTGTTTTTCATTATTATCATTATTAAACTTCTATAATACTCCAAAAATATAATACTCTATTATAAACATTCAATATTAAAACCCATAAGACCATTGAGATTATCTAATATCTATTTCTGCATTGAGGGAACATAGGATAATTTATTTATATTTTTCAATGTCCAAAACCACCCAATCATTCTGTAGATTTGACTTTATCCCAAAAACGATTTAGTAAACTACACTTTTGGGGAAAATAAAAGATATGGATCCATATTTAACATGTCCTTTTAGGTTTTCCTTATACACCCAGATGAATTAATGATCCTTTTTTTAACACCAAAGAACTCCCTTTACATTTTATTTCAGAGTGTGTAAGGACGATATTTTTTTTAAAAAATAATGAATTATTTCTACTACATTTGTTTGATCTATTCCATAGGATTAATATTATTGACCAAAATACTCAATTTATAGTATTATACCTCTATTAAATAAATATATAACATTAATATCTCATTCATATATAGTTGACAAACAAAAAAAATCATTTCAATAGAGTGGATTCATTGTTCTGCGATTAAGGAATCATAAGATAAACTAAATTTATAACACCTTTTTTCTATGGGGGTATCAATTGAAACTTTATATTTACAAGGGGGTAATGTTTTCCTAATTATTATTGTTTTTATTCAATTAATTCATTAAATGAGTAAGTATTTTCAGGAATAACTCAACTCCTACTCTCATTTGGTTGACTATGTCATTTAGGTAGTCATCACATTACCCATTAGATTAGTTTTTTTACATGGTTGTTTATATTTCTATCCCTTCAATAATATAAATTTAAATAAAAGGGTGATAATATTAAAAAAATGAAATTCATAAATGGTATACTATGAACATTTAAAGGATATCTCATTAATAAAATATATTCAATAAACTTTAAATTTCTTTGTTTTAATGTAAATTATCCATGGCCAATTCCCTTATATAAAAATTTGTATTCATTTTTGTTCTCATAATAATGGTTTGTCAAGATATTTGAATTCATAAAATCATATCCATTGGGAGTGTTAATTGAGGTATTCAGTAAGGTAACTTTTTTGTGCATTTGCTGATGAGTGATTTAATACCCAATCTTCCACTTTAATGATTATTACCCCTATGTAAAACTCTGCAAAACCCATATGCACCCTTAAATTAGAGTGATATTTCACATAATGGAAGCCACTCACTCTATACTTTACCAAAATATAGGCTTGTTTTAATATGATTACTCTTATCTATATTCCATTAACTATGGTATTCTAATCATAATACCCAAAAAGTATTATACCTTTATGTGATTCGGACTTTGACAACCCATATCTTTTATACAGTTTATTTCATGAATTATTACATTATGAAACATATAACACAATACCAAGGGATCAATAGGCCCATTTTCATTGGTTAATTAGGTTCATATCATAATAACATGAAATAGAGATATAATGAAATTATTTAAGACTCTATAAAATACCCTTAAAATCTAATGATCTTCTATTAATTCATGGGATATTCTAGTGAGGTATATCAAATTTTCATACAATATAAATACTATTATGTGAAAAACCATAGAATATTGTAGTCTAAATAAGTAAGTTTGATTCAAGGGGAATTAAATGATGAAATATAATGGTGATAATACTAATAATTAACATTGACGTATAATAAAATATGATAACATCGTGTCGTAATAAGTACATGGAAACAACATAAAATATGAAATAAAAAGAATAATTCAAGGCTATCCATGGAGACATAATAAAATAGTGTTCATAGTTAAACCATATGTTCACCATTAAATGAATCTAAGGGGATTATAACATTACCCAATGTATTGAATGGATATATAATTCTAGGACCACCCATTAAATTCAAATAATGTACATGCATTTGTGTGAAACAAAGATCACAAAATAAATGTTTTTTTTATAAACCATCATCCCATGATTAAAGAGTATGGGGAATATTAATTTATTACTAAATTATTGAATAATATGTACATCAAGTAGAATAAACATGACACAAAATGCGGATGGTTATTCCTAATAAAAAATTTGGCATGGAAAATCCTAGGATAATTTCTACATAACAATTGGTGTATATAATAGTTCATGGAAGGGATTAATGAGTGTATAAAGATTTATCACGTCAAATAGTAATCTCAAGGGAAATAAAGGTATGAGTATAAAGAATTAAAACATGAAAAATTGTAATAAAAAGGACTAGTATAATGAAATTACATGAATAAAAAGGGTTGTGGAGAGAATGAATTGTGTTGGTAGAGTGCATCTAAAAGAATAGTAGGATATTCTTAAGAGATTGTAAAAATATTGGGATTTATTTAAATAGGGGGATATAAAATCATCATGCTTAATGGGGTTTGAGTGAAGAGGATTGGGGGGTTGGGTGGATATTTATATAAATTAGGAGGAAGTTTTTATTATTTTTTGAACATAGATTTTTTACCATAAGGGATAAATAATAAAAAACATAAACCATACCATGGATTTTTCCATGGTTTATAGAAAATATGATTCATTTCAAATATTCTATTAGTATTATATATAAATTCATTATAATAGTAATACTAATTATATATAAGTAAGTAATGTTCATAATATTTTTTGTTGAACCCATTTAGAAAAGATGGGTTCTGTATGATTAATAATTGGATTTTAATATTAATAAAATAACTTCAAATGAAAAATATTTTGAAGGGTAAATATTGGTTTTACCATGGATTCATTATATAGTATCTATTTCATCACGTTTTGGCTATTATGATGTCAAATACATATTCTATTTTCATATTATATGAAATTATTACACAAAAATTCAACTATCTTAGAAAATAATGATAAATTTCCCATTGGATATGCTTGATGCATTGATTTCAAAAATTATATTTATTTAACTAAAATAATTTTTTAAATATGAGTTTGTAATCATTGTACTAAAAATAATTATTTAATAAAAAGTTCTTTTTTAAGGCCGTAATAAATTTTTAGACCATATAAAAATTACATTAGTCATAATTGAATTATAAAAATAGTATTTAATAATACTATTTCATAAAGAAAATATATATTTTTAATTATTGAATTAATAAAAAAGAAAATATTAATTTAAATAATATTTTTATTTCTAAAATATATTATTTTTTTCATAATATCAAAATTTAATTTTTATCAAACTCAATATATGTTTATGTATAACATAATAATGAAAATTGATTAATATAGTAATTATTATATTAAAAATGAAAATATAACAATTCATAAAGTGAGGGTATAAATATTTAATCCTTTATTATTCTAGTGTATGCCCAAATGGTATGGTGTGATATGGTGGCACTTTATTGGGGTGTTTGGATGAACATTTTTTGGGTAGTTATCTTGAAAATCATGAATATACCCTATAAAAATATTCTCTTAAGTTTCAGTTAATGAATATATGGATTGTATTTGTCATATAAAAAACGAATTGATGTCATATAAATTATATACTATAATAAATGGGTATCATATGGTATGATCATACTAGTCAAGGCCATCTATTCATTATAATGTGTAAATTAGATATTATCATAAATCGTTGAATATACAATTCATAATGGTCTCAACATAATGGTTATATTAAAAATGTTTAGGATTCATAATAGTCATTTAAAATCAACCTGATATATCTCATAAGATCATAAAATAAAAGTTATAGTTCATATGTCTTCTATAACTAAATTTCATAATAATGAATTTATTACATCAAAATGGAATTTTAAATATAAAATTTTGGGTTTTTATAGTGAATATGTAAGATGTCATCACCATTAGTGTTCAAAATTAGAAAATCCATGAATGACACTATTAAATTCCTCACAAAAAACCCTAATGTTTCACAACCTCAAAAATTGAATATAACAATAAAATCACCAAGGGGTTTCATAAGGATATGAAAACTAGGTAAAAGTGATGAAAAGGGTTGAAATAATACATGATGATGGATTAATTTGGAGAATTTAATTTAAATTCAAAATGAGGAATATAAAAAATATATTAAAAATTGAGGGAGTGGTCCATATATTATTCCCTAGGATCAGCTGATTGTGTCATGTGATGTAGGGAGGAATCATGACTTAAACATGGATAGGGGAAAACTAAAAAAATCATGTTTATGAAAAATAGGGAAGTCTACAATTTTAGGGTCCACGATAACAAAAATCATGTTCCATCCATTCAAGGATCTAATAGATAAAACCCTGACACCCTGTAAGGTATGAATGAATGATTTATCCTAACTATGCAATAACCATATTATTCACCCACACACACCAACTAAGACTCACAGTTATTCTAGAGCTCCTATACAGTTTTTTGTATCCTCTCTCTTTGGATGAATAATATTAAAATAATAGAACATCAGCCATTAATATAGCTTCCTATGAAACCTTTATGGTTCTAGTTACCCATTCATGAACCCTATAACATAGGTGTAAATATTTTCATAATTAATAAAATTTTACCCAAATGGTTTGTCATAACCATGTAATACCCATCGATCATATGAAATTAACAAATATTTAAATTTTAATACAGATACCAAAAAATATTAAAATTTTCCCCCAATAATATTAAATAATATAAAACAGTAAATGATTATGACAGAGGGGTTATAATTATCCTCATATTGCAACTTTTTACCTCTATAATTTACAAATTCAATGTTGAAGGAAATATATTAAAGGATAACATTAACCCCATATTATAATAGATTGGCGGGGTCGGTGGGAAATTTTGGATGATTTTATATCTAAGAAATCACTAAACACTACACATCGATAATGTTATATCCATAATCCATAATCGATACCAAACAACCTCATTTAATAACAATCAAAAAATATTTCACATGAAATGCTAGGAAGATATATAACTTGTATGGGACTCCAAATTTTTTTGAATAAAACTAAATTGGTGATACGTAAATCAACCATTACTATAAAGAGAATGTCCCTAAAATATCCCTGATTTCGAAAAACATAAAATGAATCACAAAACTCCTTTGACTATTACTAAATAAACATGATACAATCACACAACATATAAAATAAATAAAATACCAAGGATAATCCTAATAACAAACGGTATTGGTTCAAATATTGGATAAAGAAACAGAGTAAGAGGGGTGATATAGTAACTCATTCTTAGAAAACCACATCACAGTAAACATAATATATTCCAAACATGGACAAAAGATTCTAAAATGTAAATTAGTTTTATATTCTTCTTAGTAACATGAAACATATAACCCATGTCTTCTAAAATACAAATTCTCCAAAAAAAACACCACCTATGGATAAACACATCCACAAAAAACAATGATTACTATCATAAAATGAGGTATATAACAAAAACACCTACTACTAACAAATGTTAATGACCAAATCCATCCACATAGATCACTGAATTAACATTTTCTCAAATTTATTATCATTTTAAACCTACTAAAAGTGAATCCCAATGTAGCTCATCACCCAAAATACGTAATTAAGCACAAAATTCCAAAAATGATATGTGCTCATAAATTTAACCATCAAAGAAAGGACATAGACCATTAACAATTACAATACACACCACTAATAGGAGATATAAATGCTAAACAATAAATTTACTGTGTATAGAGTGTAAAAATGGGATCAAACTATATAGAAAAACCCCTACCATCACTCAAGACCTTCAAAAGAGTCGTAAAATAACATGACACATGATTATAACCTAGTCATCCACAATAGACCTTATCAAAAATTCCAAATTAAAACAAAAAACAAGGTATTTAAATTTACTAAATAAATAGAAAAGATGAAAAAACTTTCTTTCTCAAAGTTATTCAAACTCATTAAATAAAACAAACCCATTTTCTAAAAAACCATGGAACCCCTTTCAGAATTCATTTTGACCATAAAATCTTCAATTCCAAAATATAAATTATATCCACTTCCTATCTCAAAAAATTGATCCCTTCAAAAAAAATTTCTAAAGAATGCATCACTTACTTTTTCATCAAGGGTCCATAACCAAAAGAACCACAAAATTTGGTTTTGAAAGTGTGGAATTCCATTAAAATAGGGAAATAGTCAAACCATTAAAAATTATTCTTTATTAGAAAATAAATCATATTTTAAAAAAAGTATAAAACACTGCTAATTTTCAATTTTAAAATAGACAACCCTAGATAAAACAATATATGAGGGTAAAAATATTCTACATCATAATCATTTTCTCATTTTTAATACCAAGTAATTTATTAAATTCAAGGATTAAAATGAAAACCTTTAAAATAATATAAGGAAAAATATATTTATTTTTCATGAAATATATAATGACTCATTATAAATATAAAATCCATTTTATGAATCATGATTTATACTCAAAATTGATTTTAAAATAATAAAATTATTAAAAAACATCACTATAATCAAGAAAAAATTATAGTATGATATAATGTAATCATCACATGGCCACTATAAATACATTTCCCAATATCAAAACCATATGATGTAAAACATGAATGAAGTTGTCTAAAAATGAAAGGGGTGTGGAACTATGCTTTAATTGACTACATGGGTTAATATGCAATGTACCAATAACGTAATGGTTTATAAAAAATTCCCACGATCATGAGTTTGGTTAATGCATTGTTTTTACATCCATTAAACCTAACCTTAGACACAGAATATTATTTTCCCATATCAAAATACATAGATAAAAAACCAAGTAAACCCATGGTATATAAATAAAGATCAAAATACACCACATGATATCTCAATATAATAGAAATAATAAAAATATAATTCAAATAATATCAACCATTAGAAACACAATGCCCAAGTTGGGAAATATCAAGAGAGAATCATATCCCACATAACATCCAATGATGGAAGATCTTATATCCTTGTTAATGAATTAAAAATAATTAAAAGAATGTTTCAAGAATCTAGTCCATCTCAATTATCAATGATATAATAACTTTAATAATGAACCATCTTATGGTGAAATGAGACATGACACTCCTAGGCACATCTCTATGCTCAATGAAAATCATTAACCACAAAAAGCCAGAAACTATTTCAATTTTACCATGAATATAAACTTTGGTAATTATTAATAGATTTAAAACCCAATTATAATACTATGGATACCAATATGGAAACTGACATGATATATCTGAGTCCCAAGTTCCCATGCATATAATATATAATCTCAAAATAAAATGATGTTTGAAATTTATACATACATAGAAATAATAAAATAAACTATTACACATCACATAACAACAAACACCATACATGATAAATAAATATTTAGTGCAAGTATAAATGAAAAAAAACATCAATATGAATGGGTAGATATAAAACCTTCCAAAATAAAAAAACAAATCCATGCCCAAATTACTTGACACTATCTAAACATGACCAAAGGAAACTCACCACATCACATAGATTTTATAATTGAACAACATTAACAAAATCAACACAGGAAAAAGCTAGGGAACCTGAAAAATTGAGTGTTTCGTACATAAAATACAGTACGTGGAGTGTGAGCTAAAAAATTCTTGTATTTTTTCATGATAAATATCATGTAATTTCATTTAAAAATAAATTTCATAAAAGCGAGTTTTAATTATAGAAAAATGATTGTTTTTTACAATCATGTAAAATAATCCAAATAACATACCAAATTCACTTTTTTAAAACTATCCCCTTTGTAGATGATGAAATGTTGTGTAAAATAATTTTATTTATATAAATGGAAGATTTAAAATTCATTAAAATATATTAAAATAAATACAAACCCATATTTATAAAAATTAAAATCACTTTCTTTCATTCTTAATATACCAAATTATGTTATAAATCATTTTCATTAAAATACCCCATGATTAATGTTGCAAGGTGATATAAACACACACAAACATCATGCTATGAATGAATCAATAAAAATTAATATAATATAAGTATGAAATTTGGGATAAAATATGTATGGAAAAATACCCAAAATAATTCTCTATAGGATATATGGTTTCTAGTACACTCATTAGGAATCAAGGAATATAGATCTGAATTTGTAACTATTAACCTAGATTGACACCTAAAAATATTCTAACATCTCGATAGTAATACAGAACAATTATGGATATAAAATTTTTACTTGGGGAACATAGGATCCCTTGGAAATATAATCCAATATAGTATCTCTTATCTCCCTTGGGTTGTGACCTACTAACAGGAGGATGAACTACATTAGCAGTTGAATAAATAAATAATTTCTACCTATTCTTATGATTCCCATGTTATGTCAGGACATAAATGAGTAGATAAACATGTTATAATAAAAAAATCGATAAATATTAATTGTAAAGAAATCCCACATATTTCATAAAACAACATCACATGAACTAACCCTTAATAAAACAAATCATAGGAAATGAAAATTGGTAAAATAATGACATGAAGGGGGGATGTATTAATGGTTACATGGTAATAAAATTCATATAAAAGTTTCCAAATATTCCTCACTAAAATCACCTTGGGATACTAATTCATTGTATTTATTTAAATATTCACTATGAAAATATATTTTATAAATAAAACTGAGAAAAACATGACATAAAAACAATTTGGAAACTGAACCCCTATTTTAATCTAGTTTATTTTCACTAAAATATACCTTTAAAACCCTAAAAAATAATATAATGGTTTCCCATTTTACTGACCCAAATAGGTTTAAATAAATTTAACCACTAAAAATTCACTTAAATTATCCCGTTTGGAAGATATAAAAATACTTGGTATTAAAAAAAAATTATATAAAATGGAGAAAACTACTAAACAGACTCATGAAAAGACATATAACCATTAAAATATTTATAAAATCCCCTATAATTATCTTATTTTGATTTAATTTAATAGAAAATGAATTTAAACTATTATATATTATATTAAATTCCATTAAAATTGAAATCCCAAAATAAAAATCCACAATGAAGTAGGGATCAATAAGAAATCACAAGCATTGATGGAACATTACAAAACATGAACTTCCATGGCCTCTAGGATCCCTAAGAACCAAACCCCAAAGGTTGGGATACTAAGAATGCTAAATTTGACCTTAGTAGATGTAATTCATTAAGATATAGTTTTTTAGATTCAATTTAATATTTTCGATATTGATTGAAATATGTAACATTCAGTATAGATTTTATTATGTGAATCACCGAGTTTATATTGTGTTACACAAAATAATGAGTTTTTTCAATAAAATTCATGACATGAGACATAATTATTCAGCGAACTATGATATAATATTTTGATAAAAAACCATTAAGTAGGCACATATAAATGGAATTAACTAATTTAGAAAATATACTTATAATTTTTTACTGAATATAAATTTAATTAATAATTATTAGTAAATAATCAATCTATTCTTTTGTAAAGTGATTATATTCATAAATAATTTTCTTTTTAAAATAATTATTTTTATCACTTTCTGTGTTAAAATATTATAATAAATTTTTATATTTTTTAGTAGGAAATTAATTGTTAAAATGCACTTCATTTTTGAAATTATAATATTTTTATTAACCTATGTTGAAAGTTTTTTATTTTAATCAAATTTTATTAGATTTTAGTATATGTTTTTCTTTCTATTTATAAATGGGTTTTTATGAAAAATGTTTTAAAGAGAATAATGTTTCCCCTTTTTAATTAATAAAAATAATACAAAATGAGGAATATAAAAAAATAAATTTATAGATTATATATTAAAAAAATTATAATTTAGATTCACAAATTTATTATTACTATATATAATGATAATATAAAATCAACTTGTACATGAAAAAAATACATTTATAGAAAACATATTTTTTGGTCACGTCATTAAGATGAATTTAAAATTACAATTTTCCACTTATTTGAATTGATTTTTAAAAAATAGATTCCATATTTTAAATTAAAATGATTTAAATTTTCAAATAATTTCAATAAAATTATTTTACCAAAATTTATATTGATAACTGTAAATAATATTTACAGTAGTTAAGGTATAAATGGGTTTATCGTGGGTTAAATTTGAAATATTGGGGCTAGAAATAACCTAAAACATGATAAAATTTAATTATCGTTAAGTATTTGGACCCTATACCTTCATGCTTTGTGCATGGTTCATTATTGGTTCTTTGTGACGTGAATAAACATATTGGGAATTATTTCATTCAAATAATTTATGGTGTTCCACTCACATAAAATATAGAAGGACACCCTTTATACTCACTTATTCACACCCAAGTCAAATTCAAGTTGCCTATCAAATGTACAAGACACAAAAAGGTGTCGGTATATCCTATGATGCGGTGAGTATAATAATACCATATAGGGACCCTGAGACCCCTGATGGTCTCCCATAATTCCACCAAGAAAACACCACAAACCATGATCACATTCACAGAGCATAAAGTAAAGGACATCTCAAACTAAGTATAAAACTTAGATAATAAAAATATATATGATTTTTCTTGAGCTAGATAATTTTATTTTGTTGATAGGTTCTACTGCAGATCCACGAAGGGTCGCTATACTGCTGATCCACAAAGGGTCACTCTATTGTCAATCTATAGAGGGTCGCATTATTGCCAATCCATAGAAGGTCGCACAACTGTTGATCCAAGGAGGGTCTCTCTAATGTCAATCCATAATGGGTCACTCTATTGTTGATCCATGGAGGGTTTCACTAATGATGATCCATGGAGGGTTACTCACATGCCGATCCATAGAGGGTCACTCATTATTTGAAAACCAAGAATTGTATTTCCTCACTTGGTGTGCTTGAGTTCTATAGTTTATGCACCTCATACTATGGGTTATACATCAACCTCCACAAATTCCCAAGAAGAAGTGAACCAAAGAACATACTTGTGGTAATGGATCCAAAGATACCGATGGCGCATCAATTGGATGCACGGTTTGTATGATATAAGCAAAAATGTAAATAGGGCCCAGTTGGATTCAATTATACCCCAACCTGGACATAATCCAACTTCTTACAAACCACAAGTGGAGTATATCAAATGGACCTCCTAGTCGTAAGGGTCCTCAGGCCATAGACAGCATGTTAATTAGATTCCCGGTTTTGAGTTACGTAGGTTTTAGTGAAACGAGTATGGTCGGGTCCGTGTCTGGCGGGGGGTCGGCCCGACCAGCCCCTTGGGCCCATGAGTCCTACCCAGATGGCCTATTGGAACCATGGGTCCATTCAGACAAGTATTTCCATCCGAGTCTTGGGGTTCAGTCCTGCCTTCTTAGAAAACCATGGTGAATGAGAGCCGGTTGTGCTGGACTAGACGTGTTGTGTCCGATTTACCATGTTGGTGGTGATAGTAGGGTGCCTCACCACCACTTTAAATGGTCGTTTGAAGCTAGTTATTTCCCTATCCAAGCGGTTCTCTCCACTCCTAGTCGGGGTTATAGAGACGGGTCTTCATATTTCGTGGACTTTTAGCCATGACTCTTACCGCTACAACACCTACAGGCGCTGCTTTCTCCACCGGTTGGTTGCCACAGCTAGCCTCCCCTGATGCACTAGTGGTGTTGCACCGGTGACATCTTCACTAGGAGACCAGAGATGCTCCTGTTGTTCATTTTCCATCCCATCTATTCCTGCGAGCATCCTTGGTCACCACCTTCACTGGGAAGACCACATTATTTCATTGCCACAACATTGCTCGATCACCCACAAAGAACAAGAAAAACTCAAGTACGGTAGAGGGTCTAGGACTTGTTTGGATTGGCCCGCACACTACACATAATTTTTTCCCATAGGGGTGGAATAAAAATCATTATAAGATCAAGAAAAACCGCAAAGTGTAACCCTAAAACAACCTCATTCAATTAAGATTGAATTGTGGATCAACCATTTGGTTGGTTGATTTTCATTCTTCATATTATTAAAAAATATGAAAATAGTGATACAAAACACATAAATGCTCTACCTAGATTCCTTGGATTTGATGATGATGAATGATATAATTCAAAGCATTGTTTTTAAACATATGGATCTAATCCTCCAATGTATGTTCTTTGTTCTTTGTTCTTCTATGAAGAGGAAAACTGTCGGTGGTTCTCCATTATTGATTAGGGAGGAAGTTTGCCAGAGGATAGTTAGAGAATCCCCATAGTTTTCCATCTTAATACTCCAGCACAATGAATTAATTAAAATAAAATAATCAGCATATCAACATTGCGCCTATTAATGATTCTCATTAAATGAACCATATTTAATGAGCCACATTAAATGGTCATTAAATAACATCATTGTGGTTTCAAATGATCCAGTATTATTCCTTCATTAATGAACCTCATCACCACCTCATCGCCACACCACAACATCTTCATCCGCCACTCAATAGTTAGAAAAGAAATAAAAATTTTATTGTAAAATATTTTATTATTTTTCTCAAAATGACTGAAAAATAACTATTCTGATCGGCCATTGCCGGCCAATTTTATGTCATTTCTAGTAGAATAATGGCATTATAAATACAACAGTGCACCCATATTTTCGATCTGAGAATTGGTTCAAAAGATATAAAATCCTTCTTACACGTTCACTAAACATACTATAAAAAATCAGAAAAAATTAACAGTCACCCTCGACCCACACCGGTCGAGATTAGGCACTGCATAAGGGGAACACACTCTCACGAGCTCAATGGTACTCTAAGATCTCTATTTTAAGTTACCATTTAAGAGTTATAAGGATTTTAAAATAAAATAATTATTACTTATTTATTTTATTTAGGACAAAAAACTAACATCCTAGGATGGCCCGTATTGGCCAATGTTAGGATCTACCGTAGGAAAGAATACCCTTGCTTTCTCATCTATGGTCTCAAATTGTTAATATGTGTCACCATTTGTGAGTTATTATAATTTGAAAAGTAATATAATTTTATTTAATAATTTTATTCAATAATTTAATTTATTGTGATTCCATTTTGAGATTTCTCACTAGAGGCATGCGCCGAATAAACTTATATAGCTCCTAGGGTAAACCCATCACCCTGGACGCAATGGAACCCTTGGATTTCGGATCCAAGCATCCATTTAAGAGTAATTACATTTTTTCTAGAAAACTACTTACACTTTCTATTTAAAGCTTATCATTTTTGATAGAACATTCTGGGCACTCCAATCCCCAGAACCACATCCTGTAAAATTTCACAATCTCAAAAATAATTCCACATAATTAAAAAAATGTGGAAATTATGGGACATTACATTCTACACCACTAAGGGATTTATGGTCCCAAAATCGAAAACAAAGGAAAATCGAATATATGGTGGTACTGAGCATGAATATGAGCCCCCTAATCCCTTGTTCTCTTCTGGAGAATCATGTGATGCCTCTGAATACGCACTAGAGGAATCGACCATCCATGAATGACTTTCTTCTGTCAATCCTCTATCTTTACAAGGTAATATGAAAACATCACCCAATCATCAATGTGTAGATCTACTAGTCGATGATGTGTGATGGATCATGCACGTACCTCCCCAGCTGAAATATGTGAAAAGAAAAATCATGCAGCTATTGAATCAATGGGGGAAGATCTTGGAGGTACGCTACCTTGTCAACTATTCTAGGGATCTAAAAAGGGGTGATGAACCTTTGAGATAGTTTTCCACCCCTTACAAATAACAAAAATCATTGTCGGGGTAATTCGCGAATGAAAACATGGTATCCCCCCTCAAACTCTAAGGGTCTATGTCACTTGTCGGCATAAGAAATCTGTGTGCTATGTGTAGTCCTCATCATATCCAAGATGATCTGCACTATCTTAGTGGTAATTTGTACAAACTCTGGACCCAGGATTACTAAATCCCCTAGCTCTATACAACATAGAGGTGATCTCCCTGGCCACCCATACAAGGCCTCAAACAGTGCCATGACAATGGTGGAGTGATAGATATTTCTGTACACAAACTCATCCAGTGGTTTGGTTTCCTCCCATCAATGAAAAAAAATCCAGGACACAGGAATGATGCTTTTCCACCATGGTATTTATTGTCTGCTTCATCTGATCATCTTTCTAGAAGTAAACATTATCCTCCAGTGTTCTAGAACTAGATGATCAGCCTTCCCTTGCTGGCAAGTAAGCCATCTAGAAATGAACTCTTCCACCACAATCTTCATCTCTGACAACCAGTACTAACATAAGAGGTACTAATATATCTTTTACACATCAGGATGTACCTCAAATTGGGATGTATGTAATTAAATCATCACCATCTCCCATAATGTCAAAAGTATTGTGGTTCGTCCTCTGAAAATGATGACATGCGCCCAACATATTAAAAATCCATTAGGATCTTATCCTTAAAAAATCTAAGCATATCGGGCCCAGTAGTTAACATTCACAAGTTGTTCCACTGTAGCTCACTAATAGAGTGGGGGAGTGAAAATCAAAGAGGGGAGGTGAGCTTCTCTATCCTCATCCACAAAGGATATTGGAATCATGGATAGCTGCACCATCACCTCACTCAACAGTTGTAAACTAGACCTCTTGCTGAGCGTGTCTTCCACCACTTCCACCTTCCCAAGAGTATATACTATCTCAAGTTCATAGACATTAAGGAACTACTTCCATCGTCATTATCTAAAAAACTAACAATCCTATATGAACCTTTCTATCCAGGCAAAAGGCTACCCACTTTAACTGATTGATGTTCCCATAGACCCTTTGGTAGTTGGTACTCGCTCTCCACATCCACTTGGTAAAGGTGGAGATTGTCTACATATAACCTCAAACACTAGGTCTTACTAAGAACATCCCCTGCATGTCCTACACCTACACCACTACATGGTAATCAATACAATAGTCCTCCGATATACTGATGTAGATATCAGTGCCATATTTGGGTATAGAATGATACAATAGTCCCTCCACCTATGGGGATGTAATCATGAAAACATCTTTGGAAAAGGTGTTCCCACAATTCACCTCTACTATTGGGAACTCAACACTCAAAACACCTACTTCCATGAGGGTAAGGTTGGATGAATCATGTGTGATCAACAATGCTCTTTTATGCATGAGTTCATCCCTTACTTCCTAGGTTTACTTTTCCACATACCAAAGAAAGCCCCATTCCAATGCTATAGATATAACAAATATTTTTTTACCTAAAACATTCACTCTAAGCATGAACTATGAATGCCTTGTCCATACCCAAAATAACTTCATAAGGCCTCATCACTATCACCAAGATATTCCAACCAATAAAACTCACCTCAAGGGTCAGATCACACTATGGGAATAATTGTGATTATCGAGTATCCTCCTATAGTAATTTCCAGACATTGGGATCATGTTTATAGTTTAACCAGATGTTCTAGGACTTGAACTATATTTTTAATAAGAAGGAATGATTAATATCTATGTATACTAATAATGAATCTAGTTGCAAACACAGATTATAAGTCAAATCATTCCAGGATCCCTTGGGTAATACACCTTTATTTCATGAAACTAATCCCTTCCTATAACGAACCATACATTACATACATGGTTATTACTTCAGAATTGAAGCATACATATTACAACATATAACAAAACCATGATAGGACTGTATAGGTATAGTGTCTTTAGAAACTGGGAAACATAAACAACTGGTTCATAAATAATTTACATTGTCTCTCATTTATTTCAACATATCAAGATCCCCTTTTGGCATATCCTACTTAATACCCTTCATCCTGACCTGGGGAAAACAAAACATACAAAATAGTGAGCTCAATTCCTCAGTAAGAGTAAATAAAAGAAATATCAATCATATCATATTCATAAGAACATAACATTTTGAAAATCTTAACGTGAAAAAGAGATCATAATATCATAACATGGGATAAATCATAGTTGTGAAATGTAATCCCAATAATCATAACATAAAACATGAATATTTGTAGAATACACACATAATAATAGAAAATCATTTCATATTAGTCAAATCTCGTTTCAAAGACCATCATAGTGGACAAAGTCCATTTCTGAACCGAGTTCACTCATCGTTCCAGTCCTGTATCACTAAAGTGGATTAACATACCGTTCCAACCATGTCTATCTCATGAGATATAAATCTTTACCCAATTCATTAGAGGGAGAAATAGGTCCCACCGATCTCATAATGGAACCATTCTTATGTGTGCTACAAAATCATAAATTAGACATCATATCATAACCCATGAAATAAAAATGGGATTCTTAAACATCATTCAATCAAAAAATAAACCATGTAAGATAAAAGGACATAATTCCTTCATAATATAATCAAATCAATGTAAAAATAGGAATATAAATGAAACCCTATATTATCTTAGATGGAAAATAATTTTGTTAAAACACTTGAACTCCATTCTTGAGGAATATATCCTTTCTACTTAAAAAACATTTTTCCTTTCTTAACATGTCTTACAATTGTAAAATAAATGAAGATGATTAAAAATAAACTTGAAAACTTGTAAATTAAGATTCATGGAAATAATGTTCAATGAAATCATCAAAATCCATTCATTCTGTATACGTTAAAAAACATTTTTCTTGTACTTTGGCCAGAAAAGTCAAAAAGTACCTCGTACTAAAAATGAAAAAAGATTCTTTTCATATATTTTACTAAAAACTCACCAATATGTAAAAATGGATTTAAAAAATTTAAGGAGGATAGAAATAATGTTACATATTGAGGAAACATGTATGTGGATAATAAATATTCCCCATTAAATTCTGAAGTATAAACAATCTCAGAGAAAAATGAGATTGCATGATTTTTCTTTACATTAGGTCTGATTTGCTTCATACATATCTGAAAATCCTGTATAATGATTTAAATATTTTCATTGACTTATTAAATAATCATATTTATTGTTATGATATCATATATGGTCATATTATTATCTTCTTATAAGTAATATTTCATTACTTGTTATTATTCGGGTGTTCTTTGCTTTATGTTCTTATGCATGTTTTGTAGAATAAATTCCTATTCTTCTTTTTAGATTATAAATAAATCAATTATAGAATGGTATTAGTGTAATATATATCATATTTACTCATTAAATTCATTTGTATAATCATTATTCAATGAGGATCATGTAGAACGAGTCGCATCACATCGTGGAGACGGTAGGCCGTACGTACGCACGAGCAATGATAATGTTCCCATGATCATGGAATTGTATTGAAGTTTATGTATAATATTTCAGAATCAACATCACTTTAAAATAATAATATATATTTATTATTTACACCATTATACCCATCCATTTATGGTGGTGGTGGAAAATAGATTACACCACGGCTTGGAGACGGTATTCCGTACGTACGCACGCATGGTGATTTCGTTTTCTGTAGGATGGATAAAAGGTGAAATTGGGTTGTTTCCTATTTATAATAACATATAAGTATATGAGTTACACTGTAGTTTTGACTTGATAATGAAACAACTAAATAAGAGGAAGTAGAAGAAGAAATAAATTTGAATGAATCGATAACATATATTACCTCTTCTTCGACATGCCTCTTTGTAACATCTTTTTTGGGCACTAAAATTGGTAATTGAAAATTACCAGGACATCTAGTATGTTTCTAGTGAAGTTGAGAAGGTAAATTCGCAGGGGTTGGTCGATAATTAAGGCTCAAAATTGTTTTAGGAGGAGAGGGAGGAGGTTCCCTTTTATATGGGAGTATAGGGACACCTTAGAAAAAACATAAAATATTATTTTATAATAAAGTCATATTCGGTTTTTAATATCACCAAATTGATTTATTTCAAATATAAGGTGGGTATGGGTCGAAATACTCTCAAAAACTAGATTTTTGTCAAGTTTAGGTTAATATTTTACCCTTATCATTTAGATTTAACTCTAAGTTAAATAATTTAACTTTTACCATGCCTTCTTGTTTTTTTACATTATATGGTTAATAAAATTACTATTACAAGTCCAACTAACCCCCAAGTGGTTAATTATTAATATATATAACTTTATCTAAGTCATTTGGCCGATCCTTAGATTTTTAGGAATAAAATAACAATTAATAAAATAATATTTTTTTAAAAAACTATTTTATGTCAATTTTGACACAATTTGATAATTGATTTTTCTGAAAATCATAACAGAATTATTAGTTCGAAATAAGTTAATTAAATCAATAATAACATGTAATTTTAACATATAAAATTAATTTAATTCATAAAAAGTCTCAAATTACATTTATTTGTCTATTTATAACATCAATTATGTTAATATTTCATTAATAAGGTAATTACTGCATCATCATTGTGTCATAAATAAATTACATTATTTAATGTACAAAAATCATAAATAAAATACCATTATGTAGGAAATATTTTTATCTTTCTAATGAATATTTATAGTCGAATTTGTCTTAGGTATATCCCAATATTAGAAACTTTTTAGTTATTAAACTTTGATTTTAACTCTTTTCACTCTTCTTTAAATAAAATAATAATAAGTGTCCTAATCTAATCCAAGTGGACCTAAAGGGTAATATTTTATTCCTATGGTTATTTTATGTCCAATTACACTTATCTAATAGAATTAGGACTTGTGTTAGGGTAATAATAATATCATTTTTAGCCCTAATTACCCTATTTAATTTTAACCGTGGTAAATAAAAGTAAAAAGTTACTATTCATAAAAAATTATTTTTATCTTATTGAACGACATTTTACTCCTTGATATTAACCGTGTCTCTTGGATTTTTGAAACTCAACTCACAGAAGTGGTAAAATTATTGTTTATGTACAATTGAAAATGCTCCTTGGAGGTGGGTAAAAGACGGTGAAAGGCTCAATAAAATTTTTATATATCTAAAATTATTATAAAATGACTCTAATAAATTACATTGAACTTATATAAGTATTATGTATCTATATTGACATAAAATAAATTTAAAGAAAATAAATGATTATTTAAATAAAAAGTCTGTTTTAACCAATAACTCAGTGTTTTCACTATTCATCAAAAATTGAATGTTTTTTGAAAAATACCAAAATTTCACCCTAGGATAATTTCAATTTTCCAAATCCAAAAATGAAGTCCATTTTGAAAGATAAAATTAATAAAATTTCAAAAAGTGGGTATTACAATTCATAATGGCTAGTTTATATAGTATTTTAGTTGCATATGGTTGTTTAGTGAAACTCGGTATTGCGTACAACACATGCTATCATGGAAGGTCGTGATTGCATGTAAAGAAAGAAAAGATATTGTCATGTGTAGTGAAAGATACCTTTGATGTTGCGTATAACATAAGACATAAAAAAATACTTCTCATCAACTATCAGGGTGTTACATTCTACCCTCCTTAAAATAAATTTCTCCCTCTAAATTCATCACTTCGTAACAAATAGATGAGGATACCTATCCCTCATCATATCCTCAAGCTCCCATGTAGATTCTTCAAATTAGTGGTTCCTCCATAAAACATTCACCAAGCGAGTGGCCTTGTTCCAAATAAATTTTTTGCTACGATCCAGAATCTCTATCGATTGTTCTTAATAAGAAAGATCTTGCTCTAGTGGTACCACTTCAGAGCTTTGTACATGTGAAGGATCAGGTATGTACTTTCTCAGGAGAGATACATGGAAAACATTGTGAACTTTAGAGATATTTAGTGGAAGATTCAATCGGTAAGCTACCTTCCCAACACGATCTAGTCTTTCAAAAGGACCGATATATCTGGGGCTCATCTTTCCCTTATTTCCAAATCTCATTACTCTCTTCTATAGAGATATTCATAAGAACACTTTATCACCCACTTCAAAATCTGGGTCTTTTCTTATATTGTCTTCATAACTTTTTTGTCGACTTTGAGATGCTCTTATGTGTTGTTGAATAGATCTAACCTTTTCTGCCATCTCATCAACAAGATCAGGTCCTAAAAGCTTTCTTTCCCCAACTTCATCCCAGTAAGTTGGAGTCCTTCAATTCCTTCCATAGAGAGCTTCATAAGGATCCATCTAAATACTAGAGTGAAAGATATTATTATAATAAAATTCCACCAAATGTAGGTGTTGATCTCAACCACCTTTTAATTTCATAGAGCATTCTCTTAACTTATCTTCTAGAGTTTGAATTGTTCTCTTTGACTGACCGTCTGTCTGAGGATGATAGGAATTGCTGAAACTCAATTCTGAATCTAAATTATGTTAAAGACTTCTCCAGAACATCAAGGTAAACCTTGGATCCCTATCAGATATAATGGAAAGTGGTACTCCATGCATTCTTACCACTTCCTTAACATATATTCTGGCGAGCTGATCCAGAGAGAAATATTCTCTAATAGAAATGAAGTGTGTCGTCTTCATAATATGATCAACTACAACCCAGATAGAATTCTTGCATTTGGATTTTTTAGGAAGTCTGGTGACAAAGTCCATAGTGTTGTTTTCCCATTTCCATTCGGGTGTGGGTACTGGTTGTAACATACCATTAGAATTTTGTCTCTCCGCTTTAACCTGTTGAAAAACCAAGCATCGAGAGACATATTCAGCAACATCTCTTTTCATGCCATCCCAACAGAAGTACTTTTTCAAGTATCTATATATCTTTGTTCTTCTAGGATGAATAGAGAGTGAAGAACTATGAGCCTCATCCAACAGCTCCTTTAATTATTATATGAGAGGAACACAAACCTGATTCCTGAACCTTATTATCTCATTACAATCAATGTTGAATTAAGGAACATTTCTCACCTTCTTTTGTAACTCTACATCTTTTTTTGTGCCTCTTTAATCTTCACATGTATAGATGGTTGAAGATTAATATGATAAAGATAAGATTTTTTTCGCTTCAATTATAATTTCAAGATCCATCCTTTGTAAATCCATAAATATTGGATCTTTTGTGATCCTCATCATGGATAATCTAGCATGGTCTTTTCGGCATAATGCATCGTCCTCCTTGTTTGATTTCCCTGGGGGATAATGAATTGAGCAGTCGTAATCCTTAATCAGCTCCAGCCATCTTATTTGGTGCATATTCAGCTCCTTTTGTGTGAAAATATACATCAAACTTTTATGATCAGTATAAATATCACACCATTCACCATAAAGATAATGCCTCCAAATTTTTCATGCAAAGATTACCACAGCTATCTCCAAATCATGAGTTGGGTAATTTTTCTCATGGATTTTCAACTTTTGTGAGGCATAAGCTATGACCATATCATTTTTCAAGAGAACACACCCCAATCCTTTCTTGGATGCATCACTATAGATCACAACCCTTTCTACACTACAAGGGTGTGAGCACTGGTGCACTAGATAACCTTCTTTTCAACTCCTTGAAATTCTCTTCACACTCCTCCGTCCACACGAACATAACTCCTTTTTCAATCAACCTAGTGATTGGATTAGATAATCTTGAAAAATATGTCACAAAACATCGATATTATCCAGTGAAACCATGAAAACATCGGATAACAGTTACTATTGTTGGTCTCGACCATCTTTCAATAACCTCTGTTTTTGCTGGATCCATAGATATCCCCTCTTTTGAGATTATGTGAACCAAAAAATGAAACTTTTTGAAGCCAAAATTCACACTTGGTAAATTTGGAATAAAGATTTTCCTTTATTAGGATCTTTAATACAATTCTCAAGTGATCGTCATGTTCTTCCTTATTCTTTGAGTAGACAAGAATATCGTCTATAAAGACTACCACAAACTGATCAAGATAGTTTCTAAAGACTCTATTCATTAGATCCATGAAGATAGCATGAAAATTAGTAAGACCAAATGGAATCACTATAAATTCATAGTGTCCATACCTTGTATGGAACGCCGTATTTGGTATATCCTCCTTTTTGACCCTTTATTGATGATACCTTGAATGAAGATAAATCTTTGAAAAGTATTGAGCTCTGCATAGTTGGTCAAATAAGTCATCAATGTGTAGGAGAGGATATTTGTTCTTGATAATGATCTTGTTATGTTCTCAACAATCAATGCAAAGTCTCATTGATCCATATTTATTCTTAAAAAAGAGAACAAGTGATCTCCATGGTGACGCACTAGGGCTTATGAATCCTTTATCAAGATTTTCTTGGAGTTTCTTCTTCAATTCCTACAACTCAATTGGGGCCATTCTGTATGGTGTCTTTGAAAAAGGCATATCACCCAGTATGAGTTCTATTGAACACTCAACTTCAAGATTCGGTGGAAGACCTGGAAATTCCTCCGGAAAGACATCATAAAACTCCCGTACGATGGGCATATTCTTAATCGTGAGTTTCTCTCTTACCATTTTAGATAAATAACCTTCATTTATTGGAATCAAGACCCATAAGATGGAAGAAGTTTCCACTTGAAGGTTATATTTATCCTAGCATCGTTAGATGATAGTAGATTGATCGGGAATATTAAATGTGATTTCCCTTATTTGGAAATTGATATGAGCTCTGTATAAATAAACCCAATCCATGCCAAGAATCACATCAAATTCCACTATAAGAAGGATCAAAAGATTTGCAGGAATCACTTTCCCACAAACATCAATTGGATAAGAATTATAAACTTTTGATGCAACTGTTGTGCCATTAGGAGTTGTCACAACTAACTCAACATCTAATTACTGAGGTAGTACGACGATACACTTAGAAAATTCTTCAGTAATAAAAGAGTGTGTGGATCCAGAATCAAATAAATAATTTTCTACTTTTGAGTGGATGGTAAGTTTACCTTTCCCCACTTCATTATAGTACTCCACATCGCCAATAGAAATTACATGTGACTTTCCTTTGTCTTTGGACTTAATTTTTTGTTGATGTCGATCATCATCAATATCCTCTGGATTAGGGCATTGATTGGCATAATGCCCCATTTACTTTCACTTGAAATATTGAAGTGTAGGAGGTGCATTTTGTGTATCCCTTTTTTTGTTCGCATCATTATACATCTTTTTCCCATTATTTCGAATTTCAACTTCATGATGGCCTTCTTTTCCGCACTTAAAAAAAATTTACTTGTCCCTTTAAGACAATTCCCTCCATGTTTCATTCCACACGTTGAGCATAAGGTAAAACTCATATTTTTTTCAGTGTGGTATTAATATTTTCATTTGAATTCCATTTTCCTCTTCTTATCAAACCCATATTATTTATGGGTTACTCCAATCTGCATCTCAACCTTGAGATCGAATCGAACAATTTCCTCATAGCTATTGAATTCCCTTATGGCTAACGCCCTTCAAAGACTTGGCTTTATTTCACTAAATAATCGATCGATATTACTCTCAGTTTGGATATTAATTCCAAAATCATACCTTGAAAGTCTTATAAAATTTTCTTCATAGGTACCAACAGATTCATCATCCTTTTGCTTCAGTTTAAGAAACGTATTCTCCATATTTGTTCGAAGAATACGAGGGAAGTACTTATTGAAAAATAAGTTCTTGAACTCATCCCATTCCATGGAATCAATTTCATCCCTTTACATCATATTATTAATAAGATTCCACCATTGATCAGCTTCACCTTCCAAACGATATACTGCTAAGATGAATTTATCATGATCAGAACATTGTAGAACTAAAAATATCTTTTCAGAGGTACTAATCCATTGTTCATCCACTAATGGATTAGAAGACCCGCTGAATGACGGTGGACGCTGCCTCATGAAGGACTCAACAGAATGTTGCTCCTTCCTTTGCTCTTTTAGAAGTCATTCATGATTCATAGCATGGGAAATTTGTGTGAGCATGGCTATAAGATTTTTCATTCCAGCTCCCATAACTTTTGGTTGCTCAGGGGGAAATCATTGCATTGCCCGTCGCATTCAGCATTAACACGGTTCCTTCGGGTTCCAGCCATTGACTAAAACCAAGAAGCATAGTGTGAGAAACACTAATCATAATAGGAAAACCACATAATCAAGAATAAAATTCCGCAATTTAGGTCTTATCATAGGTTTTTAATGGACATTTCTAAAACACTAATATTGTTTTCTATGTATAGACATATCCTTAGAGTTCTTGTTAAGGCTTTCACATCCTAGTTTCCAAAGGTTGACTAGACCTTTCCTCTGATACCAACTATAACGACCCATACATATCATACATGGTTATTACTTCAGAATTAATGCATACTTATTACAACATAAAACAAAACCATGATAGGACCGTATAGGTATAGTGTCTTTAAAAATTGGGAAACATAAACAACTGGTTCATAAATATTCTACACTGTCTCTCATCTATTTCATCATATATAGAGTCCCATTTGGAATATCCTATTAAATACCCTTTTTCTTGACCTGGGGAAACGAAAAAATACAAATGGGTGAGCTCAATTTCCCAGTAAGGTTAAACAAAATAAATATCAATCAAATCATATTCATAAGAACATAACCTTTTGAAAATATTATCCTATAAAAGAGATCATAATATCATAACATGGGATAAATCATAGTAGTGAAATATAATCCCAATAATAATAAATTAAAACACGAAACTTTGTGCCATATACACATAATAATAGAAAATAATTTCAAATTAATCAAGGATCATTACCAAGACCATCATAGTAGACAAAGTCCATTACTGAACTGAGTTCACTCCTCATTCCTGTCCGGCATCACTGAACTAGATTAACTTTCCGTTCCAGCCATATCTATCTCATGAGTTATAAATCTTTATCCAATTCATTGAAGGGAGATATAGGTCCCACCCATTTCATAATGAAACCATTCTTATGTCTTCCACAAAATCATAAATCATACGTCATAGCATAACCCATTTAATAAAAATGGGATTCTTAAACATCATGCCATCATGACCTAAACCATATAAGATAAATGGACAAAATTCCATCATAACATAATCAAATAAATGTAAAAATAGGGATAGAATATAACACTATATTATCATATATGGAAAATAATTTTCATAAAACACTTGAACTCCATTCATGAGGATAATATCCCTTCCACTTCAAAAACATTTTTCCTTTCTTAACATGTCATAAAATTGTAATCTAAAAGAAGTTGATTCAAAATAATCTTGAAAAGTTGTAATAAAAGCTTCATGGAAGTAATGTTCTATGAAATCATAAAAATATATTCATTCCATATAATTTAAAAAAACATTCTTCTCGTACATTGGACCGAAATGTCAAAAAGTACCTCATACTAAAAATGACAAAAGATTCCTTTCATATGTTTTACTAAAAACTCACCAATGGGTGAAATTGGATTTAAAAAATTGTAGGAGGATATAAATAATATTATATATTGAGGAAACATGGATGTGGATGATAAATATTCCATAGTAAATTCTGAAGTATAAACAATCTCGGATAAAAATGAAATTGGGAGATTTTCCCTTACCTTAGGTTCGATTTGCTTCGTACGTATCCAAACCTCCTGTATAATTATTCAAATAATTTCATTGAATTAATAAAGAATCATATTTATTGTTATTATATAATATATGGCCATATTATTATCTCATTGTTAGTAATATTTCATTGCTACTTGTTATTCGGGAGTTCATTGAATTATGTTCTTATGCATGTTTTGTCGAATAAATTTTTATTCTTAATTTTTAGGTTATACATACCTCATTTACAGAATGTTATTATTGTAATATATATCATATTTATTCATTCAATTCATTCAATTCATTTATATAATCACTATTAAATTAAGATCATGTAGAAGAAGTCGCATCACATCGTGGAGACGGTAGGCCGTACGTAAGCACGAGTGATGATATCGTTACCATGATCGTGGAATTGTATTGAAGTGTATGTATACTATTTAATAATCAATTTAACTTTAAAATAATAATATATAGTTATTATTTACACCATTATACCCATCCAAGTAAGGTGGTTGTGGAAAACAGTTTACACCACGACGTGGAGACGGTATTCCGTACATACACATGCGCGGTGATTTCATTTTCTGTAGGATGGATAGAAGATGAAATAGGGTTGTTTCGTATTTATAATAACATATCAGTATATGAGTGACACTGATTTTGTTACTTCATAATGAAAAAACTAAATAAGAGGATGTAGAAGAAGAAATAAATTTTAAAGAATCGGTAACGAATACTATCTCTTCTTCGATATGCCTCTTTGAATCCCCCATTTAATTCACTAAAATTGGTCTTTGAAGAAGAACAGGACCTCTAGTATGTTTCTATAAAAGTTTATAAGGGAAATGGGTGGGGGTTTTCTGAGCTTTAAGGCTCAAAATTATTTGAGTCGGAGGGGGAGGAGGTGCCATTTTATAAGGGAGGAGAGGGGCACATTCGGAAAAACTGAATATATTATTTTATAATAAAGTCATATTCGGTTTTTAATAGAACCAAATTGATTTATTTTGAATATAAGGTGGTTATCGGTCAAAATACTCTAAAAAATAGATTTTAGACATGTTTAGGTTACTATTTTAAACTTATCATTAGATTTAACTCTAAGTTAAATAATTTAACTTTTACCGTGTCTTCTTGTTTTCTTACACTATATAGTTAATAAATTTACTATAACAAGTCAAACGAACCCCAAGTGGTTCATTATAAATATATAAAACATTATCTAATTCATTTTTAAAAACCTTAAATTTTTAGGAATAAAATAACAATTAGTAGTATAATATTTGTTTTAAAAAAATATTTTATGTCAATTTTGACACTGTTTGGTAATTGAGTTTTGTGAAAATTATAATATCATCATTAGTTCGAAAAAAGTTAATTAAATCAATACTAATATGTAATATTAGCCTACGAAATTAGTGGAATTAATAAAAAGTCTCAAATTACTTTTATTTGGGTATTTATAAAATCAATTATGTTAATATTTCATTAATAAGGTAATTACTGCATCATCATTGTTCATAAATAAATTAAATTATATATTATCTAAAAATTATAAATAAAATAAAATTATGTAGTAAATCATTTTATCTTTCTAATGAAGATTTGTAGTCGAATATATCTTTTGTATAACCCTATGTTAATAATGTTTTAGTTATTAAACATTGATTTTAACTCTTTTTGCTCTTCTTTAAATAAAATAATAATAAGTGCCCTAATCTAATACATGTGGACCTAAAGGGTAATATTTTATTCCTAAGGTTGTTTTTGGTCGAATTACACTTATCAAATAGAATTAGGACATGTTTTAGGATAATTATAATTTCATTTTTACCCTTAATTACCCTATTTACTTTTAACCTTGGTAAATAAAAGTAAAAAGTTACTATTCACCAAAAAATATTTTTTCCTTATTGAACCACATTTTACTCCTTGATATTAACCGCGTCTCTCGGATATTCGAAATTAAACTCACAGAAGCGGTAAAGTTATGTTTTATGTACAATTGAAAATCCTCCTAGGAGGTGGGTAAAAGACGGTGAAAAGTTCAATAAATATTTTATATATCTAAAATTATTATAATATGACTCCAATGAATTACATTGAACTTATATAAGTATTATGTATCTATTTTGATATAAAATAAATTTAAATAAAATAAATTATTATTCAAATAAAATGTTTGTTTTAACCAATAACTTAGTGTTTTCACTATTCATCAAAAATTGAACGTTTTCAGAAAAATACCAAAATTTCACCTTAGGCTAATTTTGATATTCCGAATCCAAAAATGAAGTCCATTTTGAAAGGTAAAATTTATAAAATTTCAAAAAGTTTGTGTTACTATTCATAACAGCTAGTTTATATAATATTTTAATAGCATATCGTTGTTTAGTGAAACTCAGTATTGCGAACAACACACGCTATCATGGAAGGTCGTGATTGCATGTAAAGAAATCCAAGCTAGTGTTGTGTGTAGTGAAATATTCCTTTGATGTTGCGTATAACATAAGACATAAGAAAAATATACTTCTCATAAACTATCACGGTGTTACACTTCCCCTATCCTCAAGATTTTTTAGCATGGTGAGGACCACATTGGGGTGTTGGTTGTATCTTGTCGAAATGTATACCACCTCCTATTACTCACCTAGATCCTATTCTATTTCTTATACACTGAATATTCATATATCCTTATCACATCCTATTTCTATATCATTTTACACATCCGCATCTTTGAGAATGGCGTCAAATTCCTACATTCTCACTGCTGACATTCACTGGCTGTATCTGCTCAGCCAATGAATTCTCAACCACAAATGTACCTTCTAGCACCCTAACATAAGTAGGAATGGATAGAGGAATAATTATAGCTCAGATGTACCTAAACACATATCTCTCAGAGGTATGATCCATAAATAACTAGTCATATCATATTCATCGAGTACCAGGAATGGTCCGTATTGCTCAATGAATAATCAGCTACTAACATGTCGTCCTACCGAAGCTGTAGATTCTCTTGGGAACACATACCCCGTAGTTTTTTATGGAAAGAGAACACTTCTATTAGAAAGGTTCTCAAGATATATACATGGAAAAGTATCCTCTTCGTAAGATATGGGTAATCTAAACACTACCATCACCCTGCTGAGCCACATAGAATGATCACTATAAGGACCTCCATCTGATCTAATTGTTCCCTAACTAGATGGAAACTTAGTCACCACATCATGTAATTCCTTAGAAGCCTATGAGTCAGGATCACCTCGGATCCTAAGGGATAATTGTCATAGAAACACATGTAATTTAATGAGACAACATGTGTCCTCTACCGGTAGAGACAGTAGTAAATGCTGACCAACATGTAGTGGGATCGGTGAGACATCACCTGACGGTAACATCTTGGGAAACAATCCTTGTATTGAAGTCTCATCACTATGTGGACCATCTTCATGGTCACACATAGGAATCCTGGAAAGCTATCTGCGTAGAGGCATCATGAAAGAGAAATCAAGATGAAATATTGTCAATAAGTTATTCCTGGTGAGATGACTCAAAAGAGACCAGTATAAAAACATTTTCAAAAAACATGACACTATTGTTTTTGCATACCAAGTCAGATAACAGAATTCAGGGCCCAAGTGTAGGGATACGTCAGCCTCCGCAAAACACTGGACTCCCTATACTAAAATCCAAACTAAAGATACATAAAATTATTTCTCCCTTTGAAAATACACACTCCAAGTTCTTTTGGTAGAACTGACCACCCATTGATACCAATTTTTCCCATCCCGTCCCCTAGGGACCATGTTGTGACTACCTAAGACCACCTACTATAGGCCAGGGGTTGTAGACTAGTAGCAGAATGGTATATACCAAAAATGGAAGGAAATTATTTTAAACATGTACACTCATAGACTATGTACACAAAAAAAGAAAACCAAAATATAGTACTACTGATAGTAAAAGTGTGAACGGAATGTAATAAATGGCCAGTATACAAACCAAATTAAAAAGAATGTACAAAAAAGGGGAAATGTTCTCTGAAAGTCATCCACCTAGGATCCTACTAGAAGGGTAGGTACTGCTTGTCATCTGTGGTCACTACCACTCACCACGTCTATCAATCACCACTATAAACCACCTAGCCCTGGATCCAAATGTCTTAGTGAATATGCTGTTATATTCATAAGACACAACATTGTGCGAGTGTAGCTCTTGTGGGGGTGAGTATTACAATACCCAGTAGGGAACCCGAGACCCCCAAAGGACTTCAAGAATTCCACAAAGGAAAAACCTCAAAGAATGATATCATTCATAATCATACAGTAAAATACATATCACACCATGTATACAACTTAGAGAACAATAATAAAGATGATTAGTCTTGAGCTAGATCATTTTATTCAGTTGAGAGGTATTGTTGCTGGTCCATGAAGGGTCGCTATACTACTGATCTAAAATGGGTAGTTCTACTATCGATCCACAGAGGGCTGCACTATTTCAGATCCACAGAGTATCGAACTACTGTAGATCCATAGATGGTAGCTTTAATTCCAATCCACATAGGGTCTCTTTATTTCTAATCCACAGAGGGCCTCACTACTATCATTCCATAGAGGGTCATTCTCATGCCAATCCACATAGGATCTCTCTTCACATGACAACCAAGAACATGATTTCCACACATAGTTCACTTGAGTTCCATAGGTTCCATTTGGTTATACCATAACTTCCAAGAAGTCCAATGAAGATGTAACCCAAAGGACCACATTGTCATAAGGGTTACAATATGACAAATGGAGCATCAATCAAACACATGGTCTATAATATATAATAAAAAAGGTAAATTGGGCCAAGTTGGATTTATTTCCGATCCAACACGGTTGTACTCCAACTTCTTCTCAAAACCATGTGGCATATCTCAAAAGGACCTCCTTCTTGTAAGGGACATCAAAATGAAGACAATGCATAAATCGGACAGCAAGTTTATGATTAACGACAATTTTAGTGAAATAGGGTTGGTCGGGTCTAGGTCTGGCTCGTAGGTCTGGCTTGGCTGTTGGGTCCAGCCTAGCATGCAGGACCAGCCCACCTGGTAGGTTTGACCATCTTGGAAAACTTTACCCGCATGCATGATAGTTTTTCTAAATTGGAGGTTTTGTGTTTGTTTATCCCAGGTGTCGGTGCCACCCCACCTCTCGAAATGACTGGAAACAACCATTAATTTCACCAGGTGAGTGACCCGAGTGGTGTGATCCTCTCCCACATAGTGTGCCAGTGCCATGTCTCCATCCACCGCAGTGCCTGTAGGAACCACTGTTTCCAGTAGACAGAACAGACCAACCATCAGTGGTGTCGCACTAGGGCTGGTGCACCGTGGGTGCCGTGATGGAAAAATCTTCTGTGGGCCACCAGATTTTCTCTAGTGGTTCATTTTCCTTCACATCAATGCCCAAGTGCATCTTTGGTTTCTAACTTCCCTGTGTAATCCACATAATTTCATTACCTACACATTTCTCGGTCACCCATGAAGAACGTAGAAAACTCATTTGTGGTGGGGGGTATGGGGCTTGATCGGATTGGCCTACACCCTATAAATTAGAGAATTATCATATGGGTGTAATAATAATCATTATAAGATTATGAAAAACCACAAAGTGTATCCCCCCATTAGACTCCCACAATTAAGAATGAATCATGGATCAACCCATTGGTCTGTTGATCCACATTGTTTATATTATTCATGAATACAAAGAGAGGGATATAAAACAAATAACTCCCTAACCTGGATTCTTTGAATCTACTGAGGACGAAGGATGTGATTCGAGTTGTTATTTGTCAACCTCCTAATTGGATCCTTCAAAGAATGTTTCTTTATTCTTTAAACTTCATTGGATATTGAATCTGCCGGTGGTTCATCATTATTTATTGGGGAGGAAGTCCACTAGAGGTTCTTCAAAGAATCCCCATAGCTTTCCAACCTCAAACTCCAACACACTGGATTATTAAAAAGAATATAATCAGTGTAGTGATATTGCAGCCATTAATGATCCTCATTAAATGATCCATATTTAATGACCCACATTAAATAAGACATTTAGAAAAAAAATATTATTGTTTCAAGGAAGCCATTGTTGACCCTTTATTAATACGCCTTGTCGAAACCTCGTCATTTCCCCACAATGTCTCCATCCACCGCTAATAGGTGAGAAAAAATAAAACATTTTTTATATATTTTTTCATTTTTCTAAAAAATTCTGAAAAATATCATTTCCCCTCGGCCCTTGCCAGCCGAAGATAACTCATTTCTTGGGGAATACTGATGTTTGGAATACAACGGTGCCGTCAGTTTTTTAATTAGAGAACCGATTCAAATCAAATAATATCCCTCTTGCATATTTATTGAACACAACATAAAAAAGTTTGGAAAAAAATTAGATGTCACCCTCGAACTGCGACGGTTGAGGTTAGTCGCCACCTAAGGGGAACATGCCATCATAAGCATAATAGTACTCTCATATTCCCATTCATTGTTATCTTTTTGACTTATAATGATTTCTCATTAAAATAATTGTCAATTAATTATTCAATTTATGTCCAAAAACTAACTTCCACTCTTGGCCCGCACCATCCAATGTAAGGATTTACCTAAGGAAAGCATATCCTCATAGTATTAGCGGTTGTCACATACATTTAATTTTATTTTCCATTTGTGAGTTATAAGCCTTGGTAAAATATAAAAAATTTATTTAAATATTTTATTTTTTTATGCTATTTTTTTATTTTCTCACTAGAGGCATGTGCCTACTGAACCTAAGTCGTACTTTTGGTAAACCCGTCATCCTGAATGCCACAGTGCCCTCAAAATTTTAATCCATGCACTATTTAAGAGTTATTCTATTTTTCTGGAAAACTAATTACATGTACAATTTAATGTTTAACATTTTTTTACGGATCATTCCATGAACTCCGGGCCTCAGAATCTGATGCTGTTAAATTTCATAGTCTCAAAATAATTCATATAGTTATAAACAATTATTCATAAATTCAATTAAATTGATAAATAAAATTAAAATGTTTATCCTATGATGACCATAACTTATTTTTAGGGAAGAATTAATTTTACTGGGGTAGAAAGGAACACCCTATGTTTATATTTCTTTATATCAAAAAATGAGTTTCTTCGATACTGTGCGTCAGACATAACACCAAGATTCGATGAAACATGAAATAATATTATTATGAACCAACCTTTAAATAGTTGTGTATGAATAGTATTAAATACATTATATAATATATATATATATATATTTCATTAAATTTAAATTTACATAGAAATTATTATCAAATGATCAATCGATTCTTAGTAAAGTAATTATATTTATCTAACATATGTTTACATAAAAATGATTATTATTTCATTTTATAAGAAAATAATATAATTAATTTATAGTGCTTTTATAAATTCTTGTTTGATAAAATTATTTTTTAATTAATCATAGTTAAATTAACATAAGGTGAAATTGTGAGATTTTTGGGAAAATATTGATTATTCAGTGAATAGTAAACAAATATATTTTTTAGAAATATCATTTATTTTCAAATAATTAATTTTTTGAAATAAAAAATAAAATTTTAAATTAGTATAAGTATTACTTATTAATATTTAATCTACTTAATTACTTTTTAATTAAAAATTTATTATATTTTATTATATAATTCTTTTTTGTTTAAAAAAAAGTTTTTTTCTTCGAAAAAATACTTTTAACTGCATATTGTTTTTCCAGTTTAAAAAACAAAATTATTCCGAAATTTGGATTTTTTAACATATATATATATTACATATCAATAATTTTTAATTAATATTCAAGAAAATAATGATTATTATATGAAGAGTTAATATCAAATCTACTTATAATTGAAAAAATACACTTCTTGATAACCTTTTTTTTGTCACGTATCGAAGATTAATTTTTATTTATTTTTTGCATTTTATTTTATTGAAATTAAAAAAAATGGATTCCTTATTTTCAATCAAAATAATTTAAATTTTCTTAAATGTTCTACTTAATGTATTTACCAAAAATAATATTGAAAATATAAAAAATTATTTACCCCAGTATAGGTAAAAAATAATTTACTCAAGGGTTAAATTAAAACTATAATGGATAAAAATAACCAAGATTTTTTCAAAAACCCATTTTATGGTAATTTTTATACATAAAAACTTATACAAATTAATTTTGGTTAATTGTTTTAGCCTTTATACCTAAAAAATATGCAAGGAATTATTTTTTCAAGATATTTCAAATGTGCCACTCACTTACCTTATAAAATTTCTCCCATTCTCCTATCATATTCACAGAATAAAACCGTTTTGGATCATCCAATACCTGCCCAAATTACTTCCCCAATTCCCACAAATCATACTAGAATCCTTGGTTTGGATATAAATAAAATATATGATGGATTCTTTTTTCAATCCTAAGTATGAGACCAAAATAATAGGTAATGTTGATCAACGTTCATTTTTATTTTAAATATTCCCCCACCTAATTAAATTATTATTATAAATTTTTGATATATTAAAATCGATATATTAAATATAATGATATTTTTAGTGGTAATTTATTTACCTATAACTATCTACAGTTCCATCAAAATGCATTATGAAATCATCATTTGTTTGGACGATGGATTGTTGCCTCCTGAACCGATGTATTTTGTTTTTCCATCACCCCCACTATTGGTTGAAAAAAATTATGGATTTTTTATTAATATATAATATTTATGGAATTATTATTCATTTTTACTTATTATTTCACACATAACTTCATTCTTTCCATTTTGTTTGGAATATGATAATGCCATTCTTGTGTACGGAGGACTACCACCACACCAATCAATGTGATTCATTCACACATTAAATGGAAGGTAATAAAGATGGGTTTTATTAAAATGTATGATATATATGAAATAAAAACAAGTATTTAATTATAATTTATGATTTATATTTATTTTAATCAATTTAAAAAGAAAATGGAAACATCATTTATGTGTACATATGAGCTACCACCTCCATGAAATGTGTATTACGTTTTCTATCACAAATTTTTATCGAATAATCTAAATAAATATATAAAGTATAAATATGTTATTAATATAATTTTTGAAATTATGGATATTATAAATCCATGATAACAGTAAGAGGATGTAAAATAACAAATCAAAATATATATGAAAAAACAGGAACATATTACTTGAAGCGCGACATTAGCATTAGATTGTTAATAAACACATAATAATATTTCATTCTAAAAATAGTAAAATATATATGATTATTTTAATTAAATATATGTATAATAATATATTATTTATTATACATGAGGTTTGAATGTGTATGATGAAATTCATGACTTAACCTATGATATTTTCATCTCATTAATATTTAATGTGAGACGTAATCCATATTCACCAAGTTTATAAGTTATGTCATTTATATAATATCTGTGAATGTATTTTATAATTATTATACTTAAATTTATTGGTATTTTTATTTCCATTTTAGGATTTTCATTTCATTGGATTGATGGATCAAAATTATCAAACAGGTAATCTATTTATCTTAATTTATATTTTTTTGGACATAAGGTATGTTACACACCTATTTTTTTGAAGTGTATATACTACCACTATGACATGTTATATCATGAATATACATCATTTAATTAAAATAAAACAGTCATTTTATTTTACTATTTAATCAGACAAATGATATTAAAATATTATAAATTAGTAAAGATTTAATGTTACAATCTCATTGTTTGTCTGTGTGGTTTATGATTATTATTTAGACGATGAAATGTTATAGTATTTTTTATCAATAAAGTCATTAATATTATTATGATTTTTTTAATTCATCATAATACATGCAATTAATTCATTTCCCATATTTTATGTACTGATGTGTTCAAAATAAATTTTTAGGAAAAATAAGAATTCATTTCTATCTTTGATCCGAAATCATTTTTTTCTATTACCATGTTTTCTATGTTATTTTAAAAAATAATTTTTTATTATCCTTTTTTGGTGAAAGATTTTTTTAAATTAATATTTTTAGTCATTTTATTGAATAAAATCTTCACATTATTTTTTATAAAATGTATGTTTGACTTTTACCAAAAACATGAAAGAAATATTGGTTTTAACATATATTCTATGAAATAAAATTTCAAATTTCATGAAAAATAATTTAATCTAATATTCAATTATAATATTTAGAGGTTAATTTAAATGAAAAAAAATTCCAAATTTTTTATTTTTTTGAAAGTGGATTTCAAAGTGGAAGAAATATTTTAATGAGAAAAAAATTTATATTATTTTAATGCTTCCATAGTATGATTTCAATTTTATTTTCAAAATAAAAGATTTTCAAAATGTTTTATTTTTTAAAAAGTTTTATTAAAAGTGGACATGATATTTTCCCTAATAAATTATTTTAATTATTTTAAATCTTTCTTTATATGCTTTCAATGTTATTCTCAATATAAAATGATTTTGAAAAGGTTTCACAATGAAAAAGTGATTTTCAAAGTGGAAAATAAATTTTCCTCAATAAATGTTTTGATTTATTTTTAAATATTCCATTATAATTTTGTAGTATTATATTCAAATAAATTTATTTATGAAATGTTTTATGAAATTTTAGATATAAATTTTTTTTCATTAATGAATGGTTGTAATTATTTTGAATTGTTCCATGTGACATTTTAAAATCCATTTTCATATAAGATGAACTCTATTGATATTACTTATTCCTTTCCTATGATTTTACCCAATGATAAAATTAATATTATTTCACTGAATGGTATATTTTATTAATGGAATGATGTATGAAAAAATGATTTTCTTCTACGGGTTATACAACGATAATATTCTAATGAAATATATTTATTTTCATGGGTTATACTATAATAAATTTATAAAGTTATTTTAAAAAATGTATTTTTTACATATGTTAAGAAATGATGAATTTTTATGAAACCCATATTATTTTATGGTTTTTATATGATGAATGTTTTATGATCATGTGTAAAACAATAATATGGTTTCTAATAAGAGACATGTGGGGTCTACATCTCTATCTAATGCATTAGGTAAGAATTTACATCTCATGATATAAATAGGATTAGAATGGGGGTGAACTCAGTTAAGTAAGGGAGTATGTCTACTATGATAGTCTTATGAGTAATCCTTGAGTACTATGATAGTTTGGGGAGTGAACCCATCCCACTATGATATGATTTACAATGATCATTGACTACTATGAAAATTAGTTTCTAGGATCATGTGCATGACACAAATATAATTATTATACCAATGTTATGATCTCATTGACTATGTTCTTTGATTTTCTTATGACTGACATCAAAAGAACTATTAATAATTATTCCATAACTCATGAGTATGATCTTTCATATATATATGGACTTTAATTAAAATGTCATTATCATGTTCTCATGCCCTTATTATCATGTTATAGATACATATCTCCCTTTTTTACCCTTACCAACCATTTCAACAAATACTTTATTATGATACATTCCTCTGGTTATAAATAAATTATTTAAGAGGGATATATTTTTGAGGTGTACTAAATGGGATGATATTCACTATGGATATTTAATATTATACATGAATTAATAGTATTGGGTTATATATTTCCAATGGCACTAAACTATTTTGGTCCTCTGGTGTGTGTTTGTGTAATATATTTAAAATTTATATAAAAAGGTTAAAAATCTATATATCTAAACAATGGGTTTCTATAGTTGTTATCAGAGAAATTTTTTAGTCATAATTTCTAAACTAGGATAAGAATACTATAATGAAATCCTTTGGAAAACTTCTATGTGTATTTCTAGGGATGTCTCTAATAAGAAGACTAATAATGACTCCACATGTATGAAAATGCACTAATTTTTTTAAAAAGTTTAGAGAATATTGTTTATAAGTAATCACAACACTTTTTAGATCTTAAAATGGGATGTGGATCTAGAATAGATGTACCTAGGGGAAATAAATATTAAGATAACATTAAGTTGGAATCAAATGTAACATGGTCCATGAAAATGGGCAGTGTTGCACACATAGTTTGAAAATCCAAGGTGATATTATTTGGAAATTCATAAACTCCTTATGAACCATGGTCTATGATTAAATATGTGATTAATATGAATGACCTGACATAATAAAAAAGATCTATAGATTAAAAAAAAATTTATGAAATATAAATCCTTTAAGTGATTGTTTTTAAATATTTTATGGATTTTACTTATGATTAGTTTAGTTCAAAATATGTTTTGTAGTTTTAGTAAATTGAGAGAACTAGAAAGACATAGTTATTATTGAATTTGATTGAAATGTTTTTTTTAAGTAGATAAATGGAATAATGACTAGAGAGATAGTTTTTATTACTATTCTCAATTAGTTAAAAAAGGAACATAATAAAAAATTTATACCTTAAACCACTCTTAGACCTAGAAAAGAATATAAGGAAAGAGTTTATTGAGAATTTTTTATCCTATGGAAGAAGGAAGTTCCATTTTCTTATATACTGAGAATGTAGGATAAAAGAACCCATTTTATTTCTTAGTGGAATAATTAGATATTTTGGTTTTGGAAAATAAGAAAACAAAGATAGAAACTACTTTGGAATAAAGAAAATGTATAGTTAAGGTAATGGATGAGAATAATGGTCTCCTTATGATATCGTAAACTATTGAATTCAATGAATGTGGAAATTATAGGCATTATGAAAATCAATTTCTAAAGGGTAATTCTCATGAAAACAAATATAAGGATATATGAGTAATGGTTATATTACTGATTAGGAAGAGATTAAAATTACATATGAAAGTAAATGGTATTAAAGAATAAGAAAATTAATCCGGGTTAATGGTTTGATACGGAAGTGGGATGAATGATCTATTTAGGTTTTTTAATTAAAATATAATGTTATATAAATGATGGAATATGGAATTTTTGTTCAACAGAAGTTCATCTTTAAGGTTTTGAAAGAATAAGTTGAAATATTCTCATATAATGGAAAAGTGATTTAATTTATAGGTTATATTTTAAATTTTAAATCTAATATTTTTATAAAATTGGTATAGTGATTTTGGGGTAAAGATATGATTTATTTCGATAAATAAAGTTGTACAAAAATGATTTCATTAGAACTGATTATTATTTTGTTGAAAAAGTGATTTATAATTTAATTGATAGATGTTAAAAAAATTTGTATTAATGAAAAATATACAATAATTTTTTTATGTAAGGGACAGTGAATCTTGTATGTTTTACAAATTTTTTTTGGAAAATATGTTTTCATGGTAATATATAATGAGGTTGTCCACTTGTTTTCTGTCATAAATTTAATAAATATGTAATATTGTTGGGGGATTAATGATAGGTATATTTGGGAAATTTAGTGACCATCATTTTAATTTTTTTAATTTAATTTTTCTGATGGTTTGTATGGTTAACTATTTATGAAATGATCTTTCATGTAAATTTAATGAGGATTTATAGATTTCTGTATAATCTCACCATATTAGGATTCATTCATATTTTATGACCTATACTCACAATTCTTTTTTTTATAATAATATATAGAAAAAATGAATTTTAATTATTTTTAGATCTTATGATTTATTAATGCTTCATGAATTAAAAATTGACCTTCATTTCATGGATTAAAAGATAACATAGAATTTTATCGAGGAATAATGAATTTGTGATATAGTGATTATGAAAAGGAATTAAATCACGTAAGTATAACTACTCCTAAAAATTCTTTTAACTTATGAAAATATATATTACAATAAAATATTATACTATTATAATTATTTTAAAGATATTTATTAACATTTTCATGAAAATTTAATTTTTAACTTTGTGGTCATTAACCTTCTATCAATCACCCAATTTATTATGATTAATGATCACAATTACTCTGTATAATTATATATTTCTTGGTATAAAAATGTATATTTTTCTTTTGAAAACTGTTTTAAGGGTCATGATGTTTATACTTTTGGATTAATTTAAATAATATATAATGGATAATGTGTTAAATAAAATATATATATTTCATATCAATAAAATATAATTTATAATTTAAAATTATATTTATTATAAAACTTGTTATTCTAAAATAATCTTATATATGAAGAAATTAAACTTATTGAAAACCTATTTTCTCATCAGGTCTGCGTGATTAATTTTAAATTAAAAATTTAATTTATGTAGATTTAATTTTAAAACATAGATTAAATATTTTGATAAATACTAATTAATATATTATAATAAGTTAAAATTAAATATTTGATAAAAAATAATATTGAAATGTGTACTAATCATTTACCACAGTTAATGGAAAAATAAGTTTTCCACGAGGATAAACTAAAAATATAAGGGATAAAATTTACAATAAAATTGTACAACACCCATTTTATGGAATTATTTAAATATTAAAGGATCTATTTTTTATAATGGTCCATTATTGGAGAATTTCTCCAAGAAAAAACATAGGAGGAATTATTTATTTAAAAAATTAAAAATGTGCCACTCATCTCACATATAAAAGGCCACCCCTTCCTTTATCTTTTTCACACCTTAAAACAATTTTGGTTTTTTAAATACCTACCAAAATAACATTGCATTATATATTTACTCAACCTAAATTATCTTTTTAATAGAAATGCAACCTAGTAATTCTTATGGTGCTAACCAAAGAACAAGACCCCAATAAGAGGTACCATTCATCAATTATGGTTTTTTTTTAATTTATTCCTCCACGTAGTTATATTATTATTATAAGACACTGAAATATTAACATCATTATATTCCATTAACTTATGTTTCAGTACATTGATGATGTTACAAATAAACATCACCACATCCATCAAATCAGTTTAAAAAACATTGTTCCTTTTTGAAATGTTCTACTGAAATGTGAACGGCCATCATTTTCCTTTCCAGTAACTCTATTAATTGATGTACATATTGATGGATATATTTTTTTATAAATTATAATTATTATGGTTTTATTCATAATTATTTATTATATTATATAAATCTTTATTTTTCTATATTTTTGGATTATGATCACGTTGCCCATGTGTACAGGAGACTACGACCAGTGTTGTGATTCATTAACAATTTATATAAAATGTAATTAATAATATTTTAGGGAAAATATTATATATATATTAAATTAAAATTATTATATAATTATAATATATTATTTAACTTTCATTCATTAAATTTGATAATGAATATAAATAGCATTCATGCGTACATAATGCCTACCTTCCCCGTGAACTATGTATTTAATTTTCTACCACTAAATTTCACAGCTTAATATATGTATATATATATATATGACATATATATATATATATATATATTGCATAAAATTTTGGATACGATTAAATGATGATCAAATTAGGAGGGCCAAAAAATATCAAAACATATATTAAAAACCATGCGATTATTATCCAAGTCATAAATTTTACATGGAATTGGTAATAAATGGATAATAATATAACATAAGACAATATTATATGGAATGATTTATTGTAATATGTATTATTAATAAATTTTTAATAAAACATATTTTATTTAACATGTGGTTTTAATGGTTATGATGTATGTTAAGACTTATTGTATGTGATTTTTGTATTGCTTTTATCTTATATGAGTCACATGATATATTCCCCATGTGTTTAATTTATGTAGATTATATAATTCCCATAAATTTATTTTATAATTATTATTCCTGAAAATTATTAATATTTACATTTTTATTTTATAGTGTCTCCTTCTTGGGGATTATTGTTCAAAAGTTAACAAATCGATAAGGTATTTTTGACTCAATTTACCATCTTTGGGACAGAAGCCATGTTATGAACCTATCTTATCCAATGAGGTGTACATAATAACCCTTTGAAATTATATATCATGAATATATTTATTTTCTTGAAATTAAAATATTAATTTTATGTTATTATTTATTGGGGTGAACGAGTCAATATATACCCAATTGGTAAAACATTAATGTTTCAATCTTGTAATTTTTCAAGATTATTTATGATTATTATTTTGTCAAAATATTATGATATATCTCACAATAAAATCCTAAATTTTTTTATCTTATATTTATTTCATTAGAATTTATATTTTCTTTCATTTTCTTATATTTAAGTACTCAATAGTTTAAAATAACTTATATAAGAGAAATAAAATTGTATTTATCTTTTCGGTTAGAATTTTTTTTTTCTTAAACCATTTAAAAAAAATTAATTTTATTATTATTTCCTATGATTTATAAGAGAAAATATTCAACATGTGTGACCATATGCATATTTTGAATGTTATTTTTATGTAATTTTTTAAACAAATCCCATTTGTATTTTTCTAAAAATGTGAATGGAATATTAATTTTAACATGTATGACATTAATTGTGATTCAAATCATGAATAATGATTTATTTGAAGATTTATTTATAAACATTCACATTTATTTTCAAAGGAAAATAAATTATTAAACTATTATATGTTATTAAAAGTGTTTTAACAAATTATAAATGATATTTTCATCAAAAAATGTTTAAAATTATTTTTAAATAATACATTATTAGTTTTTATGGTTGGTTTAACAAAATATTTTTAAAATGAATTTTTTTAAAAGTGTTTTTCTAAGATAAAATAATATTTTCTTCAAGAAATGTTTTATTTTTTTAAATATTCCATTATATGTATTAATGGTTATTCTAATTGGAAAATGATTTTAAAAATGTATTTTTTATAAAATGATATTTTTATTGTGGAAATGATATTTTAATCAATAAATAAATAAAAACATTTTTTATAATTTGTTTATTATTTTATATGTTCATTTTTAAAAGATATGTTTTTTGATATTTTGGTTTTAAAAATAAATTTTTTATGAAAATATATCTTCCGTAAAAAATATTCCATGTTATATTTCAAAATCATTTCCCGTATAATATTAAATCCATTGATGTTACTTATGATTGACTTTTGAAATGGTATAAGGATATGATTTTTATTCCTTTCATGAATGTTTTATTTTTATGATGTAATGATGTTTATAAAACATGTATCTCTTCGATGGGTTATATGATCGAAAAATTAATATAAAACCCACTTTATCCATGAGCTATGCAATGACGGAATGGAGAAATGATTATGAATCCCAGATCTTTTCCCCATGCGATGACATGATGAAATAATTAGGAAACACATTTTTTTAAAGGTGGTGTTTTGTCTAAAGACCAAGACACAATTTATTTATGAAACCCATATCATTTAATGATTTATTATATGATGATTGTTTTATGATATTTTTCAACCAATGAATATTTTTTCATTATGAGAAAAGTGTGAAATATATCTCCCTCTAATGATTTTGGTTTATATTTATATCTCATGAGATAGACATTACTACACTGTTGAGTGAATCGTGTTCACTTAGTGAATTTTTCTACAATGATGGTCTTAAGCGTAAACCATGACTACTATGATGGATTGGGGAGTGAAACCATTACACTTTTATTTTTTTGGAATTAATCCTTGATTTCTATAGAAATATTTTTCTATTATTTTTTATATTCCACCAATATATGTCTTATGCCAATGCAATGATATCATAGATCATGTTATTTGATCACTTTATGATTCACATATTAGGAAATATAAATATTTATTCCATGACTCATGATTATAATCTTTGATATTCATGGTATGATTTTAAAATTATAATATATCTTTATTATAAACTTTTGCTAATGTTATGATTATATATTTTTCATGATTTTCTTTTCTAAAAATCTCAACTCACCATTTATTATTTTTATTTTCATTATGTTATGAAGAAAATATTTTAGTAGGATAAGGCATTAAATATTGATAATGGTAATTTATTAATTGAATACACTAACGATCTTATATGAATTAATATCATCTTGTTTTATGTTTCCAATGGAACTAAACTATTATTCTAATCAGGTATGTGTTTTTGTAATATATTTAAAATCATAAAAATATGTAATATCCATATATGAAATGATTATGTCACTATATTAACTATTAGTGTGTGTGAGAGGATAGGAAATCATGATGGAAAGGGAGAAGAAGGAATAAAGAGAGGAGGATGAATTATCCAAGATAAACTACTTGAAATTTCAAGAGAGGACATTCAAAAATAAATGGATAAGGTATGGAGTGGTTCTTGAATTTTTTCCCTAGTATTTAAAATAACAATGGAAGAAGGATTGTGGGAAAAGGTCTCATATTAAAATTTGGTTAATCATGGAAATTAAAAGGAAAAACTAGGTTGTTAAAAATGATAGGCCACATGGTTTGGATAATCTTTCACCAAACTTATGAAGATAAAGTGTACAAAACCCCTTAATATAAAATGATATTATATATGGCTTCACTTAATAGATTAGTATCCATGAAGTTATCCACCACACAATGACTCATAGTGTTTTTATAGATACCATATATAATTTAGAGCACTATTCTATTACCATGTAAAACAACCCTATAATTGTACTTTACCCATCAATATGGTTTATTTTAAACCCTGAATGGTTTTAGTTAACTATGCATGATATCTGAAACATCTTTGAAATAATTCAGGACATTATAAACTATTTATGTATTTAGTCTAACCTAATCAAGAATAAACTCTGCACAATAGGAAAAAAATAAAAGATTATAATTTTAATTTGAAAGCCTTGAAATATTTAATTTTCCCCCAACTAATATAAAATAAAAAAAATACCCCAATGTGATAGGGGTACCATTGGGAGTTTACTAATGATATATGTGACCAAGAAGTCCTTATCCATGTTCATAATTTTTTTATTTTTAATTTTACAGTACATTTATTTTCATATAAATTTTTTTATTATTAATCTATAATCATCCATATTTTATAAAATTAACTTCCAGAGTTGGAATTTATGTCACACCACTTCCATGATAATGTATTTTTGTTATAAATCATCCCAAATGTGGGTTTCTATTTAATTTATCCACCTTTTAATGTTAATAAAATAAATTATAATACATCTATTTGAAATATTATGTTATGATTATTGATGATATTGGTGGTCACTAATATGGGCTTTCCATTCGTGGTAGTTTATATCACACTAAGGCGTGCATCTATGTGTCTTTATATAATTGTATATTCCCCATAGAAATATTTCACTATAATGGGTTTCAATGGAATGGTAATTGGGATACAATGTTTGATCCTGACACTATATTTATACATATTTCACTATAACCCATGAAGAGTCTTTAGAGTTTAGAGAATAATGTAAATTCATTGTTTTAGCAATAAATAGGTATTGAATAATTTATAATACATTAAATGAATCATATATAGAGGTATTTAATTGGTAATTAAATATCATTGATTTTTTATCCCATGGAATATCCATTATATGAATCATTATACCCATTCAGATAAGTATACTTCCCTATGAAATTAGGTATACACTTATTCCAACATGTGAAATACTATTTTCATGAGATCACTCATGATATTATTGATGGGTTATATAAAACATGTTTGATTAATTTAGATGACCCATGGGACATGATCATTTATTAGCAGTCCTATATAAGTTCATCATATAATATTTTGTCTAAATAAAGCCCCAACAAGTACCATAAATTATACAGCAAGAAAAGATAGGAGTTTACTATCATATCTCTATATTATTAGATCATGAATGTTCATATAGGTGCATGAGTATTTTGATGAACTATCTTCCATATGATTATTACTTCCAATGTTTTACATTTAAAATTATGGTAATTTTTTTCCCATTATAAGGGGTTTCCACTAAAACCATCTTATAATTAAGGATTCAAATAGTCAGTAACTTTTTTAAATAAAATAATAGAATAACATTAAAATGTCTTTAAAATCCCTTAAAATCCCATAATCCACTGCAATTATAAAATATTTCAATACACCATTTAAATTAAAGAATCATATTTTCTTATAATGAACATCTATAAATAAATGTATTAATTAATTTTATCCTTTATATAGAATATAAAAACAAAAAATAGAAAAACATAAGTGAACACTACCGTTATTATGAAACTCTAATTATCGACTGGATTCATTGAATAAAATTCTATTAAAATTACATATATCATTATGTACTCTATGAAACCACTATATATATATATCACAAATCCTTTCAGGAATATTTTATTGTAGATATATCACATATCCTTTCAATAATGTGTGATAGTAGATATTATAAGGGTATATTTTACTATCATACATTTATTCAGGATTGTATATGTTTAAATTTAAATTGGAGAAAATATATACATATCATCACTTAACCCTAAATTATTTTATTATCCAATAGTTATTAATGGATTCTACATGTATTCTTATTATTTTTCCCCCTTTAAACAATAGACTGAAAAATATTTTACATGAAAATCCAAAGATATTTTTTTAATTGGTCATAAATACTTATATTCCATATCTATATTCTTTAACTTGTTTGTATAATGTTATTATATAACAACTAATAGTTTTTTAAGTTAAATTATAAAAATATATAACATTTATTTATAAAAAATAATTTTAACATTTTTCATATTTGTAACTTTGACTTAATTTATAAATTTTGGAAAAGAATAATTTTTTTACTTTTAATACATCACACAAAATTTCCAATTATCACAGACATTACTATTTATCAATATTTATGTATAATATTACATGTGGTTTCAAAGTAAATATAAATCCCATTTTTCACGGAGTTTTAATTATAAACAATTAAAAAAATGAATATGATATTTTTACTCAAAATCATCGAAAAATGAGATTCATATTATTTATGAATATTTTTCATCTTCCAAAATGCATTTTATTACAGTAGTTTATTTTATTTTCAACAATCCATTTTTCAAAATTATTTCATAGAAATAGCTATAAAATTCTATTTTTCAACTTATGAAAAGATTTTTTATGTCCCTTATAAAATTATTTTTGTGATAGTTTATAAAGTATTTCTGAAAATTCATTTTAATACATCACTTAACATATCTTATATATTTCTAAAAATAAATAAATTTACATAAAATACATAATTTCTGATGAATATATTATATTCATTAATCCATTATTAATATATGGTTAATAAATTAATTTTTAAATAAGGAATAGTCTCATTTACTTGTAGTTATGTTCTCTATCAATATCCATCTCTCACATGAATATACATTTCCTCATAAAGTCGTTTTTGATTATTATATTTGATATATTAAAAATCATTTCAATTATTAATACTATCAAGTAACCATTCCACTATATGGTGTAAACACACTATCTTGTAACAATCAAATTGGATTTTCTTTGTAATAAAAATATGAATCTTTTAACTGTAGAAAACATTAAGAGTTTTTATGATACTCTTAAAAAGTGGATATTTATTACCAAGTAATATTAATTATTTAATTTCTTTATTACCCATTCTTTTAATATTATGAATTTATTAGTCTTTTTATGTGAGAGGTGGGGCTCACAATACACCATTAGTACATTCATAGTTCTCATGTGACTAATAAGATAGGGTATTTATAATATATCATACATATATATGTATGATGTATTGTATTGATAAATTGATAGATTGATTATGATATCCAACATTATATATTTTCTCACTATGAAATAGATTCTTTAAATCCCTCTGATTATTTATGTTGTCATTTCATCAATGGATATATTACTCTTTCAGGAAATTAGTTATATAATACAGTTCATTGTTATTTATCTCTTTTATATTGTTTATTCAATGATTATTAAATTATATATTAATTTTTATGTTTTATCTTATTGAAAATCTGGTCTAACACTTTTATTTTGTTTTATAGATATTATACCAATATTTGAACATTGATTGATTTGGTGTTGTACTAGAATAACTAACAATGTTCTAAGTGGATTTCAAATTTGTATTTCATTTTTCAAACACAAGGTGAAAATAATATATCTATATTTCCTTTGAGAACATCTAAACTATGTAATAATTTGTGCTGTGATCCCTTATATTTTTTGACACTGTAATAATTTAACCATAAAAACCAAATTTCTAGAGTTGAATTTGATATTGTTATTCTTTTAGCATGTTTAGTAAAAAATATAACATTTAGATTTATGGAAAAATAAATCATATAACATAAAAATATAATAATATATATATATATATATATTAATACTAATATGTATAGTAAAACATCCCAAAAGTTTGGTAAAATATGGTTTGGTGGTCATCTATAAAATGAATCGTTGTGTGGAAACAAACATGTGGATGTGACCTCTTTTATTGATAAATCAAGGGTTAATAACCCTGATAATTATGGGGGGGTATTAACTAAATTATCACATGTTTCAGGACAAAAACATTAAATATAACCCATGATTGAAACCTATAAAGGATATTATTTTTTTTCACATTCATTTTTAGAAAACATTTTGAATGATTTGAAAACATTTTAATGATTTAATGATATTCACAATGACACAAATCATAAGATTTTTGGATTTGATGGTTTATTAATTATCAATTAATTTTAATGGGTTTAATAGATCATGAATTATAAAACATGATTAAGAATTAAGGGGGTTACTCATGATCTTACTATGTATTTACCATAGTTTAGAAATAATGTTTATTTGAAGGAACATAAATTGTATCAACACCTATAACCTATGGGATTCCCTTCTAGAGAAATTCTACACTTTCGGCATTAGTGTTGTGTGGATTATGACATTATTAAGACCATTCATTCAATTTATGATGAGCAAAATTACCTATATTGAATAAACTACATCATTATAGTGTAATGAAAAGATGAATAACCACATAATACAAAAAAACCAACCATTATTTTGAATAGATATTAATACTCTTGCAGCTGATAAAGTATTGAAGTCTCGTGAAAATTATTTATTTATTTGGAAATTAATTAAAGGGATAAATTTTTTATTGATGTTATTTAATTATTCGGATATTTTTATCAATATTTTTCATTAATTCATAATAATATAGAGAATTACTATATTGAGAGAATAGAATTTAATAATTTCAATGTGAAATTTATTAAAATTGTTTTTCATCCCGAGTAATATTAAAATATGGAGATAAAATTACATAATTTATGATAAAAGAAATATGTAATTATTATGGGGTTTTAGGGATTAATATTAAAAAGTAATGTTATGAACTATATCTCAATCCATATATTTAGATTGATTTTTTATTTAAGGTATATAAGGTAAGCCTCTAAAGGGAACAATCTCTCAAACATTTTCATCATATTATTATATTGTATAAAGTTGTTTCATGTTAGAAAATGAATTATAAATGTCATATATTTTCAAACTAAATCATAAAAATAAATGGAATATTGAGTACCATGGAAATAGAAATGTGTACAATTAGATGAATGGATGGTTAGAACACCCACTATGTGATAATTATGTAATAAAAGAACATGGTACATTATTAATGATAATGTGAGTAAGTTAGAAGTGTAGATATAAGGGATTTATAGATGATGAATGAAATTGAAAGACTGAATAATCCGATATATTTTTTAACAACTATAAGAATATTGGTAACTATAAAAATTAATTCCCTAATTTTTATGTGAATATACCTCAAAAGAGACCATGAGAGAATGCATATGCTTATGAAATTACTAGAGAAAAGGTTAAATTCCATTATGTGATGGTAGAAGGAATGCTAAAATTTTTATAAATGTTAGATAATCATTTATTTGGTTTTGTATATAGAAACTATTTTATATATTTCATGTATACATAGATCATTAGATATTTATTTAATATATTGAGGATATATATTTTTAATTAATAGACCTAGGTGGCTTGTTACAAAAGAATATATTAGGTTCTGTCCATTGTGATATGAAATTTTTCAATAGTTTCAAAGATGAATTTAATATCAATGAATGACTTTTTCGTTATCAAGAATTTTATGTGTCTAATTAATTTTTAGAATTAGAAATTAGTAGATAAGATATTAAACATTTTGTTATTTTAATGTTAACATCTTATTTTATGTTGTTCTACACACACGTAATATATTTTTAGAATGTGTATAAATAAAATAGTAATAAATTTTCATTATTTTTTCATATTATGATCGATGGATTTTTTTTATTATTTAGGATTAAAAAATTAGTTATGGATTTTCATCATTTAAAAAATCAGACAAAAAACTCAATGTAACACAATCATTGGTTGAAATTAATCTTATAGAATGAAAATAAATCCTATAAGTATATTTTCTATCTTGATGGTTAAATAATTCTTCTACTTCAAATAAGAGTAATATTAAATAGAAAATCATTGGTGGTAAATATTTCTCAACTATCATAGTATTCATCTAGAAATGTTTTCACAAGTAGGGTTCTCAGAATAGTAAATACATGATTATTAATATATTTAAATAGGAAATTACAGAATTCTTTGTATTAACTTAGGAACCATGTGTTAAGATAAAATCCACAAAATATATTATACTTATTCTAATATACATTTATTATGTTAATAAAAAAAATTAGGGGATATAGCTTACTTATAGGAGAGATTGTAACACACCATGATTTTAGTACATATGTTACCTTAAATAAATATATTTTCAAATTTACTGGAACACATAAAAATATGAAAAAATAGAGTTTCAATATATTAAAATTACAAAAATAATAATCATAAATTTTGATTTATGAATTTTATAATTTAATTATTAGAAAATAAATTATTTATCTTCCATGAATTTTATCATATAATGTTTAAATGAGTATTTTTTTTAATGAACTATTTTGAAGGATTTTGAATTTTAATAATTTGATTTTTTAAAGGAATACAATTTATTTACTATTAAATCAATATTCAATTAATTATAAGTTGATATGAAATAAGATTAAAAACCCGGGATGTTTTGAAATGGCCATTCTCTATTAACTTTTTTCCATTACATTCAATATTTTTATTTAAGTAATAAATTTATATATTTTATAATTTGAAATATATTAAATGAAAATAATTAATGAAATCATAATTAGAAAATTTTATTAGTATAATTTTTAGTATTTTATTGAATATGTTTATTTGTGATGAATAGTAAGAAACATAGTTCCTATAAATATAATTAGTTTTTATAATCCTTCATGATATAAGAATTGATTAGGATATTATGAATCCATATTCATATAAAAAATTGGATTAAGGTGTAATATAAATAATATAAAAATATTATTGAGAATTTATATAAAATTGTTCGACATTTCATGTCATATATTTTATTTTATTATAAGAACTATTTTTAACCCTATTTAATTAATAAAGAAAAATGTTAAATTCAGTTTTAGATTGATTCTAAAGTTAAATAAATCCCTGATGATTATTAATAGACAAATAAATTACAAGAAAATGTTTTATATAAATGTTTTTTAGAAAATCATTTTTAGGATTCAAATGACATTTTTATAAATAACTGTTTTTTGGGTTTTGAAAACACTATTTAAAAATAATTTTTAGAAAAAATAGAACTGAAATATGATGAATTTTTTTTAATAATTGGAATTACCCTATTCAATATAATTAATAAATAATTTTTTATGCCTAAAAATATATAACTTATGAAATAAATAATTTTTATGGTAAAAGTAAATTATTTTAAAAAGATAAAATAAAGGAAACCATTGTAAAATAGCTCAAACCTTATCCCCTATTTTTATATATGATATGTGTATAGACCATGGGTTTACACCACTCAATTATTTTTTACTTTTGTGGTAACATTCATTTAATTGTTACATGACATTAAAATCAAGTTATGGATCTTTATAAAAGTTCATCCTCTTTTACAAATAAAATGGAACCTTTTCCACACCCATTATACTAACATAAAATGAAACTTATATTAATCTATATTTTCTCCAAGACTCTAAATAACCCAAATAAACCACCTAGAGGTTATTAACTTCCAAAATATCCTTTCTAGATGTTTAATTTTTTCCAATGAAGATTATCTGAGGAAATGATATATATTCTTACCAAAACTTTTCTTGTGTAGTTATTCCTAAACCTACAAAAAAATTCACTAAAACATATTAAAATAATGAATTAAATATCATTACAATAAAAACATTTATTATTTTATTGGTAAAAAAATTTCATATCTCATGTCGGTCTAATTGAAAATACAAACATCGCTCATGAGTATGTGAAGAGTACGAAATTCATAAAGAAATATATTTCATTTTTCATCACCATCTATCCATGATGGTTATATAGTTTGAATTATTTAATATATATTATATATATAAATAAAATAAATTTTATGGAAAAACATAAATCATTATCTAACATCATTTATTTCTATGTATTGAAAAATGAATACATTATCAATGCATATGTCTGGACTACTTTCTATGTGAATGATGAATTTAATTAATCACATAAAACATACATGGAAAATTATAAAAGAATATGTAATTTTTAAAAAGGATATATAATTCATGATTAATATATATAGTTTGTGAAGTCATGACCAAATTTCTAGGACCATGATCATTGGACTAAAATAGGACATAGAAATAGAACAGTTATCGAAAAAATAGTTGATTTTAACAAAGTATTTTGACTAATGGGTAAAATAATTTTATAAAAAATGATATATAGAATTTATCATATATGAATGGATATAATATAGATGTAAAATTAATATAAATTTATTATATAGGTGGTTTTAATTCATTTAATGAAGTAAGAATCTAAGGCAAGGGTTTATTTTACAATCTCATTTTTATTCGGAATTGTTTATGATTAAATTTACATTAGATGAATTTTATGAAATTACTCTATTAAAAATATGTTTTTTATTATCCTATTGTTATTATTTTTTATTAAATTTATTCTTAATATTACATTCCCCTTTAGTTAAAAAATCATCTAAAATAATGGTATTAATAATACCAACCTCATTTTACTAGTTTGGTTGGAAATATTATTCTTCCATTTCCATAGAATATTTTTATATAAACTAAAATATGTGTTGGATAACATTTTATTATAGATTTCACTTTCTTAAAATTCATTAGATAGAATCTCTTTAATTTTTTACATGCAGGTCACTTTTTTTTTCTTTTTTATAACATGATAACAATATTTATTTTACATTAACCACTTGATCGTAATTTCTTGCAGATATAGTACCTATTTCTTATCAATATTCCTTAATTTTTTTAAAATTTGTCTAAAATAAAATAATAATTACTTTTTTTATAAAGGTTTTATATTTAAAATTTATTATAATGATTGGTATATTATTTTCTCCATGGCATCGAATAATTGATTTTTTATTATTTAAGTATATTTTAACGATCCAATATGCATCTACTAAACTAAAAATAGTTTTTTTTCAGTATTAATTTTTCAAAAAAATTATTTTATAATAATTTATTATTATTATTTTCTTCCTTATTAGAAAATAGTTTGTTATGTTTTTATTAAAATTATTTTTAATAAATGTTATAAAATATTTTATTAAAATATTTTTAAATTTACACATTTATATAACACTATAATTATCAAAATAAAACCCCTTACTAAAAAAATTCATTTATGAATAATTTTTTTTCTTATTTCATCCATTAATGATTTAGGGTTAATTATTAATTTTTTACATAGAGAATATTCTTTGTTCTTTATGGATTATATTCTCTATCAATCTCCATCTCCCACTTGTCTAATTTTTTGTCCTTCATATGTATTTTTTTCATTATAATGTATCTATTATAAATAATTTATTATATTGAATTTTCCTTATAAACATTACTCTATACATTTTTAACAAAATATTTTTCTTAAATCATATTGTTTGTGTTTACTACCAATAATGTCTCACTTTTTGACATTAAAAAAAATCGAATTTTTTATGACGTGTTTTCCAATATATTTCTTAATATGGGAAATTAATTATTTACTATATTATTTATTCATTGAATTCATATAGTCAATTAAATGAATGTATTATGTAATTGGCATAGTTTTAAAAATACTTCCAATGCATTGGTAGTTCTGATGAGAAAAAATAGCTTGGGAAATCAGTTTATAACATACCTATTTGGGAATTATTAATTATCCATAGGTCTTAATATTAAGAATTGGTATTTGGATATTATGAATTTTTTTACCATAAATATAGTTATTTATATAAATGTTATTATTTTTGTTGTTAATTCAAATATATATATATTCCTCTTTCATGACACAATTTATGTTGAACATTTCATTATTATATTTTATATTATATGTTATTATGTCCATAATTACTATTTGATAACCTCCTTGGTTTATTTTACCTTAATATGTATCATAGCTCAATATTTTGTTATTATTTATTATATATTGGGTATATATATGGAAATTTTGAATTATTTTATAGATATACAAAAAGGAAAAAAAATAATGTTCTAACTAAAATTTAAGGTTTTATTTCACTTTAGCTATAGTAATGTGTTATTAATTTATGTATCTTGGTTATCAATACAAAAAAATAGTGTTATACTTTGTGATGTGACCCTTTTTAATAGTCAACAATATAATAATTTACCCATGGTTTCATGTTTACTAGAATTAGGGTTGTTACACAATGAATTATTCTAGTTGTTCTATATGTATTTTTTAGTGTAATTTTTTTTATGTGAGTATTTGTTTACACACATTTAGTGAATTTACAATTTATATATAGTATATAATGTAATGTGAGTTCAAATATAATGTTTCCATGACTTGGGATCATTGGTATCTAAATAATCAGTCTTATATTTTTGAGTGAACCCATTAAATAACAATCTTGATTACAATTTTCAACGGTACAATCAAATTTTTATTTCCTTTTATAAACCCTCTAGAAACCTATAATTTTTAAACCATGAGTATTATAGACTAATATCTATGTATTTTACCCTATTTATAGATTCTTTTTCATCATTTATATCTTATTTTAATATATATTTATATAAAGATTATATATCTTCTTTATGTTTTATCATACACTATATTTAAGAAATATTATTTTTGTAATGGTATTATCCTTCGTTTCTTTTGAAATATTTTCATAGAAATATGTTACATATGTATTTTCTATTCAAGGTCATTTAGTTTTTTGAAGAATCTCAAAAATATCCTCCTCTATACCATATTATTCAACCCATATCCCAATAAATTGACTTTCCTAGTTTATGATGTAAACAAAGATACATCAAATATCTAATCCATTGATAAAATAACTATATTAAATGAAATTAAATCATTATAATATATCACCATCAATATATAATATTTTAGGGGTCTTGATATCCTAGATATATGCTATCAATATCTCCTTCCCAAATGTTTTTCTTTTTTAGGTTCAGTATCTCCTACAATTTTAGGAAAGCCCAAAATCATTAAATAATAGATATTTGTTTTGGTATAAACTATTAATTAATATAAATTTACAACATTCCCTATTATTGTAACTCTATTTTGAATGTGACACATTTTTTAAAGTGAATCTCCCAAATACACACTAGATAGAATCAAGATTAAAATTATAAAATAATGTATTTACATTTAAGTCTATTTCTTTATTTTGGATACACTAATTCTAATAGGTGTATAAAGAGATTATAATTTTCATATGATCCCCTATGATTCAATAAATAATTGAGAATAAAAAAACAAAATCTTTATTAGATCTGATATTTTTAATTATAAGTCCATATTAGATTTTAAAATATTTATATAATAATAAATATATGTATAACATCATCTAAATATCATAGAGTTCCACCACATGTTGAAAGCATACACTATCTTGAAGATGCTTCCCTAGGAAGATTGGTGATTAATTACTGTCAGAGGAAAAATATCTGTAAATGAGATGTTTTCATGGACCATAATGATCCTGTAATTTATGAGGGGACATAAGACTCAATAATAGAGTCTCCACACCAAATTACATATTTCAGTATAGGTGTTCGATAATTGGGATTCTCTATCCTGTAATATTAATTCCACATGGTCCACAGATCCCTCTGTAGGTGATTGTGGGTGGAGGATATTATTTATCCAATCTAGGGGCTTATAGACTATACATTATTATACCACCATTTTAACTACACTATAATACTACAGATGAGGTGGTATAAATTTTAGGGTCTAGGTTATCACCTTTAGATGGTGGGCATTCTACCTATCCATAGATGAATGATGCCTCCCTCACGAACAATGTAGTGGTGAACAACCCATCCTAAAGGGATGTGATCCTTTGATTGGAAGATCCACCATGACACAACCCTTAATTTCAATGACCATTTGACTCACACATTGAATCCTATCAAAGAAATATAGCATTATAATCAGTACAGATTGATCTCTCTTCCCATGTCTTTTCCCACACCAATTAGATATAGCGCAAACCATGTACATGAACCTTCCTCTTTTCAATAGGGAGTATGGGATGCTCTAATCACTAAAATTATTCTAATAGTGTTTCAGCCACTTAATTTCCTAAAATTGGACACCCCAGAGTTCGTGAATGAAGATCAAATAGTGTTTTTTTTCATATCATATGAATGACAATCCATTTCCTCTACGATCAGCAGTTGGCCATCCCAAGAAGTAAGGTGAACCTCATGGACATCATGAAACAATTAAAATGGGTTCATATCACACTGATACTTGTGGATCAATACACAAATTCATTAAACTATAACTAGATCCTTCATCAAAATTTGCATCAAGAGCCTTACTATGTCATGGAAGAATAATATCCTCATGTGAAGATTATATGTTGGGGATAATATTCTTTAATTCATTTCAACCATATATTGTGACAACCCATGTGATATAATAATGAAAAAATACCCCCATGGCTACCATTTTGGAAAACATGGTCATCCTCTCAATTTTAGAAGATTATAGTGATATGGAAATCAATAAATGGCTTGATATAGAAGATCTGTATTAGGGGAAACACAATACCAGATAAACCCTCTGATAGTTTTCCATACTCATTAGGTGAGATAGAAATATAGCCTTATATATCCCTCAAATGAAGAATTTTCTCCTTCCAATTAGAATCTCAACATTGGAAAGAAGAATTACAAACCCTCTAATCCATTTTTGATTATCATAAATGTGAAGAATGAAACCATTATAGCTTCCTTGCTCAAGGAACTCGTTGAAATTAAAAGGGCCATCACTGATCTCATTGCGGATTAGTGCTTGATTTTAGAACCACACTATGGGACCCAGTTATCCTATGCTGGGGAATCAAGTCATCCTTGGAAAGATTTCCCATGTTGATCATGGTGGCATCTTCCTTCTAGTAAGAGGATATTTAAGAGTATATTATAATTCATTTATGCATGATTTTCTGAACCCTCCAAAGCAACGTGATTATCTCCATTGAGATCAAGGCACCATTAAACCCTTTGTTAATAATCATCGTCTCTGAGTTGATAATCATATCCAGGCTATAGTGCCTAGTTACCCCTACCAAGATATGGATCGTTGCGAAGACTATATGATAGGAAATTTCATCTCTTCCCTTGAGGCCCTAGAAACATGACATGTGATGATCCCACCTTACAAAATGTCATACCCGGCATGGGGGACTGCATCTAAGCACCCCAAAGATTGGGAATCCAAGATTTTAACTATTCATTTGGATTATTGTCACACTATAGTAGATGACCAAATTTATTTAAAGGTGTAGAACTCTGTTGGAAACCCCATAATAGCCAAGGGATTCTGTGATTCATATATTTAATCAAACACTGGAAATTTCTTCATTCATTTGGTACAACCAGAGATTTATAGAGTCCATTTGTAGTTGGTTATACCTTCATAGAAAATTATGATATCCACTCAGCTCTCTAATTCCTAAGAAAATTATTTCATAACACTTGATGTGAAATCATAAGAAAAATCATTGAGTTTTTGACTTTTCTACCCATTTGAAGGCCCTCATGTATTCACTCAACATACTAATTTATGAAGAATAAATACATATGATGTGCATTTCAACTGTGAAGAGTGATCTTTTCAATACCCTTTTCACCCATGATTTCCATGGTGTCTTGTTAGAGATTTCTAAATAGGACAAATGTTTATGGGAATATTTTTAGTAGGAATAGAAATCGTCATTCTAGTTTCTCCTTCCATCTGTCGTAATGAGGCCTGCCAAAGTAGAGAAAGATGCCATCATAATTTGAGAGGCCCCCAATAATAAATACTTATTGAGTTGTTTATTGGTAGGGACTCTTTATTCGCTTTCACCTATCAAGCACTACTTATCCCAACATACGATCACTAGACACCATAACTCCAGGTGTATCTATCTATATTAGAAAATATGGATCCAACCCCAGGTCGTGGCCATGTTCCCAAAGTTCTTATACCAAAAATAAGAAACCATACATATTCTTTAATATAATCATTGATCCTTGGATACATCTTGTATGACCTTGAAAATGGGATTATTAAGATTCTATAGTGATGGTAATCTCAAGAGGCTAGTCTCATTGGCTATGCTTATCAATTACCTGACCATTGTATTTTCGTACACACCATCAACAAATTATTCATGTTCTATGATTTTTCTCTGGACTATGTGGATAATGGTTTGGTCATGTTGGGTGGAATCCCATTATAGGTTACTCAAGTATCTTCCAACCCCGATAATGATAGAGAGGGCTAAAGATAATGAGATTAGGCATCCATGTGTGGGACATAGAAAAATTATGAATGATTGTCTTGTAGGTAAGTCTCACATGCAAATTGTGTCATCCATTCTCATTTGAGAAGTTGAACCTCATTCAATCACCATTTCATCTCAAATAGCATAATTTTCATTTTTCTCACAACCTTTTATGTCACATAAGACTAGGAATACATGATGAAAGGAAAATAAGATCCCCCTATCGGTGAAAGATCCTTTCTTCACTCATAGTGAATTAGTTCCCTATAAGTTGAGATTCACTCCCAAGTCCCACCCCTGATAGGATGACCTCACTAATAATGAATAAGAGTATACCTATATCAATTACATTGAGCTAGTAGATCACTTCACAAAAGATATCAGTGGTGAATTCTATAAAAACCCTTCAAGTTGTTCCATCTAATTCCATAAATGGAATTTTTGAGGAAATATGAGCCATGAGAATAATTATGCTACTTCCAAAAACATGATATTAATGATAACATTACCAGAAGATTGGTTTTTCATAGGTATCAAGAGGTATTATCCACTAGTATGCAATGTTATGTATGCCTCCACAACCAACTGTGTTAGTTGATTGAGTTTCTTATCTATGATCACGTCATGATCATCCATGTATGGATAGAGAATTACCTCAACAAATGAAAAAATATAATCATCCAGTGGTTTGTAGTTTATAATCTAGTCAGTAGGAAGTTATTTCCAGTAATAGATGAACTTCAATAATTCATCTAGTTTCTCCCACCACACCACCTAGTAATGAATTACAATATACGTGAAAAAATAATTCATTTGGTGCGGATGTATGATGTGTTGTTGTACCTCAACGATATACCTACAATTATTTTGATCATTAAGTTCATACTCTTGTCAAATGAAATGTATGTGGCCCTTGAAGAATCATTGAAATTCCCTATCATGTTTTATTGAAATGTAGTTATCGTATATGCTTAATATACAGAGGAGGCTAAGATAGTGGAATGCAAAGATATCATTTTTTTCAAGTAAGATGAGGGGGAAATGGTTTAGGGTAACATATTCCTATTTTAAATTTCATTATGATTCAATGGGGTGTATATCCACCACTACATTGTTAACATAGGTTTTGGGATTAGCCACATCCTGATTTGGATTCTTCACATGATGGGTCTAACTGATGTATATTTAATTCCCTCTAACATAAAAATTAAAGGTTATGACAGAATCAAGAAGAACTTATATGGAAGGTCTTGGATAAAGAAACATTTTGGTGTCTAGATATTATGCAATAAATTCATGTTAGTCTCATAGGATACAAACTAAAAAGAAATAATAGGTAATTCTTGGCTTCATCTTCATGTATAGGTCCATTCCTCATATAACTAGCACCTCATATACTAATGAAATGGCCGAGTATGGGTGATCTTGGGTTAGGCATCCCCATTTGACATACGTAAAGCACACTACAAGTATTCCTCTACTATAACAGAGAGGGGAAGATGGTTCAGACCAACAGGATTGAGTGCATCAATGATCCCAGTGATCTAATGGCCACCGTTTCCAATCCATTAGAATACATAAATGGAACATTCATTCTATTGATTCACCCACAAGATTCAACAACACCAGAACAAGAATATTGGTTAATTATCTCCAATAAAATGGTTTGGTTTCCATAAAATGAAGGAACATATGTACATTAGTTTTTATTATTACAATAGTATGTCTAAGTGATAAGAGAAGCCCCAATCATGTGAGTTACTGAGATGTTATCTGTATGGACATGAATTCATAGTATTTCCTCTTGTTTGATAAAGAAGGATTTAATTTATAAAATTTGAATCTCAACTATCACATTGAAATAATAATTGACCACAATGTAAATGGACAGATGAAATTGGATTGAAATCATCAATTTATACCCTTTTAGAAGAACATAACCCCACATGAGGATTCTATGTTTTCCTAAGTAGGACAAAATTTAGAGAACAAGACCACCTGTGTGGATTCTGTGTTTTCCCAAATAGGTGATGATTATGTCCAAAGGATTCAAATATATGAATAATCCCATTATCTAACTAATTTATCTATAGTAGATGAAGAAATGGTTTAGAAGATTCCCCTCATGCATTTGAATAGGGTGCTTTTTCCACCATTGATCAGTTGATTCAGTTGAAACTTTTAAATGATTAAGATTCAAGGATGATACTAATTAATTATGATATGAGTCTAGAAGAACCAAAATAGTAATTTTAATTCTTCGTGAAACATCATGATGTGTTTTCCTGGACTGATGATGAGATTCTAGGAATGGACCCTCAGGTCACCATTCAATGTCTCGGCCTCTTAGCAGGTTGTCATAGATTCATGTATTCTCCCAGAAATTTTTACTCTAATCATGTTTCTATGATCAAGAATAAGATTGATAATAATATAAAATTCAAAATCATTAGCGAAGTCAAGTACACCATGTTTCTAGCCACAATTAAATAATTCAGGAAGAATAATAGGTATATTTGAGTATGTATCGACTTCCAGGACCATAAAACCAACTTATCAAAAAATAATTCCCTATTCAATAAAATTGTATATGATTGATTATCTAGTAAGGATCCACGAACACCCTTTGATGGATAGATACAATGGGTATAAACAAATCCAGATGGCCCACAAGGATTTGGGGACTACAACCTTAAGGGAACCTCAAGGGAACTTATTCAACAAGGTTATGCCTTCTCCATGAAAAAAATGAGAGAAACATATCAGTGAGACATGAAGAAAATATTCAAGAGAATAATTGGGGAATTAGTGGAATATTATCTAAAAATCATGGTTGTCAAATCCTGCCAATGTTAGTACCATCTCAAGGACCCTAAGAATGTGTTCAGCTTCCTCCTCTCTCAATATTTTAGAATGCACCCCTTGATGTATGTATTTACAGTTACCACATGGTAGATAATTTTCATCATCATAATATATATATTCATAATGATCTACTCAAAGAAGATAATTTGCATCATCCAAATTCATCAACAGAAAAACTCTTGAGAATTTCGAGGAATCCGTGTCCACTTAGCCTACATATATCGATTCATAAAAAATACGGTAGGAAATTGTATTCTAATATTGACGGCGTTGAAGAAAGGAAATATTTAACAATGAGATGAGGTGTTCTATACCTCATAGTGGAAACTAAGTCGTATGTTCTACCAACACTATTCGACCCAGGTCAGGGAAGCCCCTAGTCCTCTATGTGAACACCTTATAACATTACCTCAGTACTATACTCAAAAATAAGAACAATAAGGTAAGATAGAACTAATTATATTAACTCTGTCGCATGCTCCACAACATAGAGATCAGATACACCCTTATCAAAAAGAGTTTCCTCACACTTTTTTTGCAGTAAATATGTTAGGACATAATCTATAGAATCATTAGATAGATCTAGTTTCTAATACAGACCCACTGATGTATATTCTAAATCAACCCATGCATTTTGGATGATTGACATGATGGGAAGTGATCATATAGAAGTTTGATAACATGTTCATGCTGCAAAAGGCTATCATGGGATAGAAATTGGAAAACATTCAAGCCATCCATCCGACCCATAATGAATTTTCCTTTGACGTTGATTTTCCATATGAGGGTTTCCTTTTAGTGTATTATGTTTTATCATGTGGGAATATAAATTTTTAGGGTGACTCCCAAAGAAAAACTTGTATAAGGGTCAATGATCCAATGTTTAATAGATAGGTTTCATACTCATTCAAAATTTACTCAAGTTCCTCAATCAAGTAATTGCTGAGATAACGCTTTGTAAATTATGGTTTTTTCTCATGATGAACCTAGTCTGAATGAAAAAATCATCCATGTGGTGGATAGAAGAGTCATCACCCCTTCCATGTAACATGATGATGATAATAAACTATAAAAATATATTAACGATGGTTATTATTTGACAAGATCCTCATGTTCCCCCATAGTATATGAAATTTCATTTTTGATGACTCCCTTTATTGAGTATATCATGTGTGGAATCATCCTGCCATACCAGGGCAACCGTTAGTGAATCTGCCAGCATGTAGAAAAGTTCACCATCTAGAGTGGGCCAAACCTTGATAATAACCTCTATAAATTTGGGTTAGATATAATTATCGTCTGTTTCATCCAATTATAGGAGATTCCCTTGGTCATATGATAAGTTCATGTCATCCCCAAATGTTCACACAATATGGGACTAAAACTATCACATTAAATTTAGAGGTTTGGAAACTTCTATCACACCATGTTCAACCACTACACAGAGTTCACCTAGTCATGTCATGTGTGTTATATCAATCCCATATTTTTTAACTGAGTTATAGAGATTCCCCCCCACATGGTTCACTTGGATATTTGATGTTTGGGGGATCAACATTATAAGGCCATACCCATTTCAATATGCTTTCTAATGTTGGTTATTTATGACCATGGAGGATTTATTATCTATGTAAGAATATGTAATTATAGTCAAAGAATCCAAATCATGGTCGTTGGTCGATTTTAAGGGCTCCTAAAACATCTTTAGATTTAGAGTTACTCGCACTACTATAACTGATAGTTGAACCAACATTACGGGTCCCAAGATGATGAAATGATACACCATGTACAATATCTTGTTCAACTATAATTTTTTCTACTATGCACATGAAAATGGAAAATTGAGATATTTAAAAAGACCCCAATAACATTCAGCATAATATTATTGGCCAAAATAAGAAAAAAAAATTGAATAAGAGAAACAACACACATGTTTCATATAAAATGAAAAAACAGAATTTTGACCACATGACCCCATACACTATACTGTATGGAACACATGGATTTTTTATCCATATAGGTTTAGTTTTCATCACTCCAAATAGCTATCTAAGACCAATATATGATTTAAAAAATGTAATTTGTTCATATGGATGCATTGTAATCCATCAAAATGAATAGGATCCATGCCTTTGAAAACCATGATAGGCACTAGAATAGGATAAATATAGTTTTAAATAATTGGACTTCCTCTACTCCTTCTATGGTGACGTGCTTTAGGATCTCAGAACACCGATGATACCCAATAAGTATCCCCAAAATCTAGAGCCTATGTTGGAAGGAATATAATTCAATCATAAGTTATATTCTAATGGGGAATTATATTTGATCACCATGGACATAGATTGTACCACAACTATGAACAATGACATTTTTGTCCTTCATTATATTAATCATTTTGTGTGTTCCCCCAAGAGTTTGATGCATGGTTTTAGGCCTATTTTCCACCTCTTTCACATCATGTTTGACACCCCATTTAACTGCACATTTCCATTTGGGATAATTAACCACCATTGGTCTAGAAAATACAACCCTAAAATTGAATCTCATGGTCCAAACTATATGAAATTAAAATAGGACCCCATTACTCTAAACTGTATGACCAGAAACTATGAGCCTATTAATCCAAAGTCTATAACTTTAATCTAATAATCATGGTCTATGGAAAACAGATATAAAATTCTGACAAAAAGACCAAGTGTAATGACTATTAAACTATTTTCATACCCAATAGTCTCAGTTGTATCACTTTAAATTGAAAATTCTATCATCCTCATCACACGATGATAAATTAAAAATTTAACTCATGTAAAATTCTTACTTTTCTTAAGGATAGTTTATTTGACCACATAAAATATGGATACCTTGTATTGTATATTTTATATGGGGGAAAACCCTACACCATTATCAAACATCAGATTCATGACAATAGTTATTCAAATCCTCAATTCCCTCTCAAGAGATGATTTCCTCCACTAATGTTTGTTTCATCCATGAAATTATCTCAAAACAATGTATAGATTCATTCTAGTCCCCATGGGGTACATAGTGACAATAATACATTCTACCTCTGGGCCTAGCTAAAACATATCACCCCTTTAGTCCCCAATCCAAATTTATGGTCCCAACATCATGACCATAATCTATGTGATTTTTATCCAAAGGTTTTCACATGGTATATGTAACACCCTCTTACCATTATGTAATGTATGTTATAATATTTTTATTTTTGTTTCCATTTTCATTGGGTGATTATTATCAACCAAAAATTGGTATGTCACCACTAATGGTGATGTCAAAGATTTATTGATGTCTTCAACATGAACCTGTAGTTTCTGTTGCCTGCTTGGAAGTTACATGATGCATAACATAATTACATGATATGTATTGGATACTCAATAGATCCTATAAAGAACATACACAATGTTTTAATTTTATACATTTTGTATGTGTTACACATTGTGTGATGTGAAAAATTGTGTTTTTAATCAAGGTGACTCATTTTTTGTATAACTCAAAATGAAATAATTTTAAGACATGAAAGGGTATTATACAACATGCAATACCCTAAGTTGTTGATTTTATGGTACCATATGAGTTTGAGGTTTAATTCCCTTTCTTTATTCTCCAAATTTTAGTGATAGATCATATAATAGTTTTTTTGGTTGACTTCCTTATGTTTGGACAGAATCATTACAAAATTCTTTGGTGTTGGGATTTGGTTTCACATCCCATGTATCTTACCATGACATGTCATTTGGATGCATATTATGTTTTTCCTAAAAATAATTGTTAAAGGATGATTTATTTTATACATCCATGAGGTATTTGGATATATTTAATTGTTGTAATTTCATTAATTTATTATAGTTCTTATTTATTCATTGATATTCGAAATGTAATTTCATGTGTTGAAATTGAAAATTACATGGCTTTGTATTTTTTATTGGGGTTTTCAATGAAATTGGAATTTCTAAATTTTAAATTGAAAATTTATTATTAAACCCTAAAGTAGAATTTATTTTCATTGAAATGATTTTATAAACATGTTATATATTTCTTTTTAAAATGTGATGAAGATCAGACAATAGAAAACCTTGGTAAATCAAGAAATAGAAACTTGTATCCTCAGTGTGTATGAATATTCTAAGAGGTAACCTATTTTATATCAATGGACTATGGATGGAATCAATATTTTTAATATCCATCTATATATCTTTTTAGTTTCATGGGTGTCTAGCACATATTTTTCCATTGTCTAGAGCCCAACAAAGAGGTTCATTATTTTTCCAAATTGTTTTTCTTCCTAATAGATTTCTACATTGATGTTGGAACGCATGTATATTTATTTTTTGTATCCATACCTTTTTTAGAGTTTTTTAGTCCATGAATTGAAATTTTCGAAAACTGAAGTATTATTTTAAAACAACTGTGAAATTATTTTAATTATAAATGTTTTTAAAATATTTTCCTTTAAATCATCAATATATGAATTATTCTTGTAACACCCAAGAATTTTATGAGAAATATTTTGTTTTAATGATATATAAATCATCAAAGTAATATTTCACTACACACAACACTAGCTTGGCTTTCTTTACACGCAACCGCGGCCTTCCTCGATAGCTTGCATCGTACGCAATAACCGAGTTTCAGTAAACCACGATATATTATAATATTAGCCGTTATGAATAGTATTAACTGAATTTTTAATTTTATAACATTTTAATTCATCTTATACATTTTCTATAATGAGGTATGAAAACAAAATCAGTTTTTTGGATAAAAGAAGTATTTTAAAAAAATGTAGTTTTACCTCCTTTTGACGGCGCACCCACATTAAATATAGATTTTGACAAGTTTATAAGTACACTTTAACCAAATAAAATTCTTCTTTAGAATCAAGATATAAAAATTTACTTTGGATAAATTTTTCATATTATTCTGATAACTTTCATATTTTAATGAATAGTAAAACGCGCTATATTTTAATTAAAAACAACTTTTTTCATCGCAATACTTTATATGGTTAAATTATAATATTCAATGTTATTAAAGTATAAATAGAATATATTTTTACCATTTAATATAATTAATGTCATTATCATTAATTTTACATTGAATTCATAGGTAAAAACATTTCAATCTTTGGCAATGTTGTAACTTTTAAAACCTGTTTTCTTAACAACGAGATTAATTTTTAATTAATTAAAGAAACTTATGTGTTTTAAATTTTGAAAAATTGATTCCATATTTGGAATCAGTGGGTCCAAATTATGTTAATAAGTTACTTTTATTTTTTTTTAAATTATGAATAGTAACTACGGTAATTTTTATTTACTACGGTTACAGGTAAATAGGGTAATTCCAGGTTAAAAGAATATTATAATAATTCAAAATTTCCTTGAAAATTGTCCTAACCTTATTGGATGAGTAGTGGACAACCATGGGAATCCTTGGGACGATATTGGGACCCCATTGAGCAACTTGGTAGTGACAATGACAATTTGGATTAATTAATTTAATGTAAAGACAAAATTGACATTAAGAAAACAAAATTAGTAATTAATTTTTATAAGGGCTTATATAAATTATATTTTCAACTATAAATATTCATTGGAAAGATAAAAAAATTTCCTACATAATTATATTTTTTTATAATTTTTATACCCCACATAAAGTAAAGTATTTATGACACAATAATGATAAAGTATTTACCTCATTAATAAATGATTTAAATAAATAAGATTATAATGATTAAAATATTTTCCAAAACATGTCCAATTCAAATTTGGATGATTTTATTTCGACTATGAGTCATCTTATCTTCATCCTTTATTATTTTTGGACCTTTTTAAACGGAAGATAATTTTATAATAAAATAATATTTCCACACTTTCCAATGGTGCCCCTCTCCTCCCTTATAAAAGGGCACCTCCTCCCTCTCTTCCTCACACCAATTTGAGACTTCAAGCTTGGCCAAACCCTGCCCATTTCACTTCTCCACTTCCTTATAAACCTAATATAGGTACTGGTCTTATCAAAAGACCAACTCTAGTGCCTTAAGAGAAAGTGTAAAGGAGGCCCTTCGAGAAAGAGGTAATACCTTCTACCATTTTCTTCAAGTTCCATTCTTCTTATACTCCCTCTTCAGTAGTTTCTTTATTATGAGGTAATAAAATTAGTATTCCTAATATACTGACATGTTATTATAAATATGAAACAACCCTATTTCACCTCTTTTCTCTCCTATGGAAAACAAAATCACCGTGCGTGCGTACGTACAGAATACCGTCTCCACGCCGTGGTGTAATCTATTTTCCACCAACACCTTACATGGATGGGTATAATGGTGTAAAGAATAAATATATATGATTATTGTAAAGTGATATTGATTCTAAAATAGTATACATACACTTCAATAAAATTCCATGATCATGGGAACGATATCATCGCTCGTGCGTACGTACGACCTACCGTCTCCACGATGTGATGTGACTCATTCTATATGATCTTCCTTGAATAATGATTATATAAATGATTTTAATGAAAGAATATGATTTATATTACACTAATAACATTCTGTAAATTATTTATCTATATCATATAAATAGTAATAAGAATTTATCCGACAAAACACACATAAGAACAAAAAGTAATAAACACTCGAATAACAAGTAGTAATGAAATATTACTAATAAAAAGCTAATAATATGACCATATATGGTATCATAACAATTAATATGATTCTTTAATAAGTCAATGACATTATTTAAATCATTATACAGGAGGTTCGGACACGTAAAAAGCATATCGGACCCGAGGTAAGAGAAAATATCAGAATCCCATTTTTATCTGAGATTGTTTATACTTTGGTATTTACTGGGGTTTATTTTATCATCCAAATCCATGTTTCCTCAATATGTAATATTATTTCCATCCATATACAATTTTTTAAATCCAATTTTACCCTTCGGTGAGTTTTTAGTAAAAGATATGAAAGGAATCTTTTGTCATTTTTCGTACGAGGTACTTTTTGACTTTTTGGACAAAAGTACGAGAAGAATGTTTTTTTAACTTATACGGCATGAATGGATTTTTAAAAAATTATTTCCAAGAATCTTCCTTTATAATTTTTCATGTTTATTTTTAATCAAATTCTTTTAGTTTAAAATTGTATGACATGTTAAGAAAGGAAAAATGTTTTTAATGTATAAAGGATATTTACCTCAAGAATGGAGTTCAAGTGTTTTATCAAAATTATTTTCCATCTAATATAATATAGGGTTCTGTTTCTATCCCTATTATTACATTTATTTGATTATGTTGTGATGGAAATATTTTTATGAATTCCTTTATCTTATATGAATTGTTTTATGATGTCATGATGTTTAAGATTCCCATTTTTATTACATGGGTTATGCTATGATGTATGGTTTATGATTTTGTGGCACACATAAGAATGGTATCATTATAAGATGGGTGGGACCTATATCTCCCTCAAATGCATTGGGTAAGGATTTTATATCCCATGAGATAGACATGGCTGGAACAGCAGGTTAAACTGGTTCAGTGAAACAGGACTAAAATGAGGAGTGAACTCAGTTCAGAAATGGACTTTGTCCACTAAGATAGTCTTGGCTATGAGTCTTGACTAATAAGAAATGATTCTCTATAATTATGTGTGTTTGCCACAAAGTTTCATGTTTTATGTTATGATTATTGGGATTACATTTCACTACCATGATTTATCCTAGTTTCTAAAGACACTATACCTATACGGTCCTTTCATGGTTTTGTTATATGTTGTAATAAGTATTCTTCAATTATGAAGTATTAACCATGTGTGTAATGTATGGGTCATTATAGTTGATATCAGAGGAAAGGTATAGTCATCCTTTGGAAACTAGGATGTGAAAGCCTTAGTAAGAAACCTAAGGATATGTCTAAGAATAGAACACAATCTTAGTGTTTTAGAAATGGCCATGAAAAACCTATGATAAGAACTTAAGTGTGAAATTTTATTCTTGATTATGTGGTTTTCCTATTATAATTAGTGTTTCTCACACTATTCTTCTTCGTTTTAGTGAATGGATAGAACCCGAAGAAACCGTGTTAATGCGTAATGTGATGGGAAAAGCAATGATTGTCCCCCTGAGCAACCAAACATTATGGGAGCTAGAATACAAAATCTTTTAGCCATGCTCACACATCTTTCTCAAGCTATGAACCATGCTGGAATTCCAAATGAGCAAAGGAAGGAGAAACATTCTGTCAAATCCTTTATGAGGCAACGTCCACCTTCATTCAGCGGGTCTTCTGATCCATTAGTGGATGAACAATGGATCAGTACCACTGAAAAGATATTTTCAGTTCTTCAATGTTCTGAACATGATATAGTCATCTTAGCAGTATATTTTTAGGAAGGTGATGCTGATCAATGGTGGAATCTTATTAAAAATACGATTCAAATGGATGAAATTGAGTCCATGGAATGGTACGAGTTCAAGAACTTATTTTTCAATAAGTATTTCCCTTGTATTCTTCAAACAAAGATGGATAAGGAGTTTCTTGAACTAATGCAAAGGGATGACGAATCCTTTGGTACCTACGAATAAAATTTTACAAGACATGCAAGGTACGCTTCTGAAATTATTATCCAACATGAGAGTAAGATCGATCGATTATTTAGTGGCTTAAAACCAAGTCTTTGAATGGCGTTAGCCATAAAGGACTTCAATAGCTACGGGTAAATTGTTTGGTGTACTCTCAAGGTTGAGATGGAGATTTGTGTGACCCATCAGTCACATGGGTTTGATAAGAAGAGGAAAATGGAAATCAAAGGAATTTCTAAAGACCACACTAAAAAGAAGATGAGTTTTACCTTATTCTCAAAGTGTGGAAACAAACATAGAGGAAATTTTCTTAAGGGGACAAGAAAATGTTATAAGTGTAGAAAAGAAGGTCATCGGGAAATTGAATGTCGAAATAATGGGAAGAAGATATCTAATGATGAAAACAATGGAAGGGATACATAGAATGAACCTACTAACCTTCAATGTTTCAAGTGCAAGGAGATAGGGAATTACACCAATCAATGCCCAAATCCAAGGGTTGATGATGATGATCGATGTCAACAAATAGTTAAGTCCAAAGACAAAGGAAATTCAGATGCAATTACTATCGGCGATGTGGAGTACGACAACGAAGTGGTGAGAGGTACACTTACCATCCACTCTAAAGTAGAAAATGTTTTATTTGATTCTGGATCCACCCACTCTTTTATTTTTGATGAATTTTCTAAGGGTATTACCAAATTACCTCAACAAATAGATGTTGAGTTGGCTGTGACAACTCCTAATGGCACAACGGTCGCATCAATAGTTTATAATTCATCTCCGATTGAAGTTTGTGGGAAAGTTCTTCCTGCAAATCTTGTGATCCTTCCTATAGTGGAATTTGATGTGATTCATAGCATGGATTGGCTTTCTTTATATGGAGCTCATATCAATTTCCAAATAAGGGAAGTCACATTTCATATTCTAGATCAATATATGATCGTCTATCGATGCAAGGATGAACATAACCTTCTGTGGAAATTTCTTCGATCTTATGGGTCTTGATACCACTAAATGAAGGTTATTTATCTCAAATGATTGGTGAGAAACTCACGATTAAGAATATTCCCATTGTATGGGAGTTTGACGATGTCTTTCCCGAGGAATTTCCAGGTCTTCCACCAAATCGTGAAGTTGAGTTTTCAATAGAACTCGTACGAGGTGCTTTGCCTATTTCAAAGACACCTTATAGAATGTCCCCAATTGAGTTGCAGGAATTGAAGAAGAAACTCCAAGAGAATCTTGATAAAGGATTCATATGCCCTAGTGTGTCACCTTGGGGAGCACCTGTTCTGTTTGTTAAGAAGAAATATGGATCAATGAGACTCTGTATTGATTATTGAGAACTTAACAAGATCACTATCATGAACAAATATCCCCTCCCACGCATTGATGACCTATTTGACCAAATACGCAAAGCTCAATACTTTTCCAAGATTGATCTTCATTTAGGGTATCATCAATTAAGGGTCAAAAGGGAGGATATACCAAAGACGACTTTCCGTACAAGGTATGGACACTATGAATTTATAGTGATGTCATTTGGTCTTACTAATGCCCCTGCTATCTTCATGGATATGATGAATAGAGTCCTTAGAGACTATCTTGATCTGTTTGAGGTAACCTTTATAGATGATATTGTGTCTATTCAAAGAGCAAGGAAGAACATGAAGATTACTTGAGAATTGTATTAAAGACCCTAAGAAAGGAGAAGCTTTATGCCAAATTTATCAAGTATGAATTTTGCCTTCAAAAATTTGCATTTTTGGGTCACATAATCTCAAACGAGGGGATATCTGTGGATCCAAAAAAAACAGAGGTTATCGAATGATGGTCGAGACCAACAACAGTAACTGAGATCTGAAGTTTTCTTTGTTTGGCTGGATATTACCGACGTTTTGTGAAAGCTTTTTCAAGGTTATCTAACCCACTCACCAAGTTAACTCGAAAAGGAGTTAAGATTGTTTGGATGGAGGAATGTGAAGAAAATTTCAAAGAGCTAAAAAGAAGGTTAGCCAGTGCACCTGTGCTCACACTACCTTGCAGTGGAGAAAGGTTTGTGATCTATAGTGATGCATCCAAGAATGGAATGAGATTTGTTCTCATGCAAAATGATATGGTGATAGCTTATGCCTCACGATAGTTGAAAATCCATGATCAAAATTACCAAACTCATGATTTGGTGTTAGATTCAGTAATCTTTGCATTAAAGTTTTGGAGGTATTATCTTTATAGAGAAAAGTGTGACATTTATACTGATCATAAAAGTTTAAAGTATATTTTGACACAAAAGGAGCTGAATATGCGCCAAAGAAGATGGTTGGAGCTGATTAAGGATTATGACTGCTCAATTCATTACCATCCTAGGAAAGAAAACAAGGTGGTGGATGCATTAAGTTGACAAGACCATGCTAGCTTATCCATGAGGAGGATCACAAAAGATCAAATATTTATGGATTTACAAAGGATGGATCATGGAATTATAATGAATGGGGAAAAATCATATCTTTCTCAAATGAATGTTCAACCATCTATACATGTGATGATTAAGGAGGCGCAGAAAGAAGATGTCAAGTTACAAAAGAAGGTGAGAAATGTTCGTGAATTCAACCTTGACTGTGATGGGATAATAAAGTCCAAGAATCGGGTTTGTGTTCCTCCCATCCCTGAATTAAAGTAGGAGATGCTGGATGAGGCTCATAGTTCTTCATTCTCTATTCATCCTGGAAGCATGAAGATGTATAGGGACCTGAAAGAGTACTTCTGGTGGGATGGCATGAAAAGAGATGTTGCGGAATATGTCTCTCGATGGTTGGTTTGTCAGCAAGTTAAAGCTGAGAGACAGAAGTCTAAGGGGATGATACAACCATTACCCATACCTGAATGGAAATGGGAAAACATCATTATGGACTTTTTCACTGGACTTCCTAAAACATCCAAAGGCAATAATGCTATCTGGGTCATAGTTGATCATCTTACAAAGTCTACACACTTCATTTCTATTAGAGAGGATTTCTCTCTAGATCAGCTTGCCAGGATATATGTGAAGGAAGTGGTAAGATTGCATGGAGTACCACTTTCTATTATATATGATCTGGATCCGAGGTTTACCTCAAAGTTCTGGTGAAGTATTCAGCATACTCTAGATACAGAGTTGAGTTTCAGCAGTGCTTATCATCCTCAGACAGACGGCTAGTCTGAGAGGAAAATTCAAACTCTAGAAGATATATTGAGAGCTTGATCTATGGATTTCAAAGGTGGTTGGGATCAACACCTACCATTGGTGGAATTTTCTTATAATAATAGCTTTCACTCCAGTATTCAGATGGTTCCTTATGAAGCTCTCTATGGAAAGAAATTCAGGACTCGAACTTGCTAGGATGAAGTTGGTGAAAGAAATCTATTAGGACATGATCTTGTTGATGAGATGGCAGAAAAGGTCAGATCTATTCAACAACACATAAGAGCAGCTCAGAGTCGACAAAAAAGTTATGCCGACAACCAAAGAAAAGACCTAGAGTTTGAAGTGGGTGATAAAGTGTTCTTACAAATATCTCCTTGGAAAAGAGTAATGAGATTTGGAAAGAAGGGAATGTTGAGCCCTAGATATATCGGTCCTTTTGAAATTTTGGATCGTGTTGGGAAGGTAGCTTACCAATTGGCGCTTCCACCGAATCTCTCTCAAGTTCACAATGTGTTCCATGTATCTCTCCTGAGAAATTACATACCTAATCCTTCACATGTACTCATCTCAGAAGTTGTACCACTGGAACAAGATCTTTCTTATGAAGAACAACTGATAGGGATTCTGGATCGTAGTGAAAAATTCCTACGGAACAGGACAACTCGCTTGGTGAAAGTTTTATGGAGGAACCACCAATTAGAAGAAGCCACATGGGAACTTGACGGTATGATGAGGGAGAGGCATCCTCATCTGTTTGTTATGAAGTGACGAATTTCGAGGGAGAAATTCATTTTAAGGGGGTAGAATGTAACACCTGAGACTTTTATGAGAAATATTTTGTTTTTATGATATATAAATCATCAAAGGAATCTTTCACTACACACAACACTAGCTTGGCTTTCTTTACACGCAACTGCAGCCTTCCTCGATAGCTTGCGTCGTACGCAATAACCGAGTTTCACTAAACAACTATATATTATATTATTAGCCATTATGAATAGTATTAACTGAATTTTGAATTTTATAACATTTTAATTCATCTTATACATTTTCTAGAATGAGGTATGAAAACAAAATCAGTTTTTCGGATAAAAGAATTATTTTTCAAAAAATCCAGTTTTACCGCCTTTTGAAGGCGCACCCACATTAAATCTAGTTTTTGACATGTTTATAAGTTCACTTTGACAAAATAAAAGTATTCTTTAGAATCAAGATATAAATATTTACTTTGGATAAATTTTTCATATTATTCTGATAACTTTCATATTTTAATGAATAGTAAAAACACGATATATTTTAATTAAAAACAACTTTTTTCATCGCAATACTTTATATGGTTAAATTATAATATTGAATGTTTTTAAAGTATAAATATAATATATTTTTACCATTTAATATAATGTATTTCATTAGCATTAATTTTACATTGAATTTATAGGTAAAAACATTTCAATCTTTGGCAATGTTTTGTCTTTTAAAACCCGTTTTCTTAACAACGGGAATCATTTTAAATTAACTACTGCAACTTCTGTGTTTTAAATTTTTAAAAATGGATTCCATATTTGTAATTAGTGGGTCCAAATTATTTTAATAGGTTTCTTTTATTTTTTTGATTTTATGAATAGTAACTACGGTAATTTTTATTTACTACGGTTAAAGGTAAATACGGTAATTCAAGGTAAAAAGAATATTATAATAATTCAAAATTTTCTTGAAACTTGTCCTAACCTTATTGGATAAGTAGTGGCCGACCATGGGCATCCTTGGGTCTATTTTGGGACCCCATTGAGCCACTTGGTAGTGACAATGACAATTTGGATTAATTAATTTATTGTAAAGAAAAAATTGACATTAACAAAAATATTTTAGTATTTAATTTTTATAAGGGGTAATATAAATTATAAATTCGACTATAAATATTCATTGAAATTCTAAAAATATTTCCTACATAATTATTATTTTTTTATAATTTTTAGACACCAAATAAATTAAATTATTTATGACACAATAATGATGAAGTATTTATCTCATTAATAAATGATTTATATAAATACGATTATAATGATTACAATATTTTCCAAAACATGTCAAATTATGATTGGATGATTTTATTTCGACTATGAGTCATCTTATATTCATCTTTAATGATTTTTGGACCTTTTGAAACCGAAGATAAGTTTATAATAAAATAATATTTCCACACTTTCTAAAGGTGCCCCTCTCCTCCCTTATAAAAGGGCACCTCCTCCCTCTCTACCTCACACCAATTTGAGCCTTCAATCTCGGACAACCCCTGCCCATTTCACTTCCCCACTTCCTTAGAAACCTACTAGAGGTACTATTATTATAGAAAGGCCAACTCTAGTTCCCTAAGAGAAAGTTTAAATGAGGCACTTCGAGAAAGAGGTAATACCTTCTACCATTTTCTTCAAGTTACATTCTTCTTCTACTCCCTCTTCTTTAGTTGTTTCATTATGAGGTATTAACATAAGTACCCCTCATATACTGATATGTTATTATAAATATGAAAAAACCTTATTTCACCTCTTATCCATCCTATGGAAAACGAAATCACCGCGCGTGCGTACGTACGGAATATCGTCTCCACGTCGTGGTGTAATCTGTTTCCCACGACCTCCTTACTTGGATTGGTATAATGGTGTAAATAATAACTATATATGATTATTGTAAAGTGATATTGATTCTAAAATAGTATAAATACACTTCAATACAATTCAACGATCATGGGAATGATATCATCGCTCGTGCGTACGTACGGCCTACCATCTCTACGATGTGATGCGACTCGTTCTATATGATCTTCATTGAATAATGATTATATAAATGAATTGAATGAATTAATATGATATATATTACACTAATACCATTCTATAAATGATGTATCTATACCCTATAAAGAGTAATAAGAATTTATTCGACAAAACACGCATAATAACAAAAAGTAATAAACACCCAAATAACAAGTAGTAATGAAATATTACTAATAAGAAGCTAAGAATATGACCATATATGGTATCATAACAATGAATATGATTCGTTATTAAGTCAATGACATTATTTAAATCATTATAAAGGAGGTTCAGACACGTACAAAGCATATTGGACCTGAGGTAAGGGAAATTATCACAATCTCATTTTTATCTGAGATTGTTTATACTTTGGTATTTACTGGGGTGTATTTTATCATCCACATCCATGTTTCTTAAATATGTAATATTATTTACATCCACCTAAAATTTTTTAAATCCAATTTTACACTTCGGTGAGTTTTTAGTAAAAGATATGAAACGAATCTTTTGTCGTTTTTCGTACGAGGTACTTTTGGACTTTTCCGACAAAAGTACGAGAAGAATGTTTTTTATTTTATACGGCATGAATGGATTTTTAAAACATTATTTCCAAGAATCCTCCTATACAAGTTTTCATGTTTATTTTTAATCAACTTCTTTTAGTTTAAAATTGTATGACATGTAAAGAAAGGAAAAATGTTTTTGAAGTAGAAAGGATATTTTCCTCAATAATGGAGTTCAAGTGTTTTATCAAAATTATTTTTCATCTAAGATAATATAGGGTTTTGTTTCTATCTCTATTATTAAATTGATTTGATTATGTTGTGATGGAAATATTTTCATTAATTGATTTATCTTATATGAATTGTTTTATAATGGCATGATGTTTAAGATTCCCATTTTTATTACATGGGTTATGCTATGATGTATGGTTTATGATTTTGTGGCACACATAAGAATGGTATCATTATAAGATGGGTGGGACCTATATCTACCTCCAATGCATTGGGTAAATATTTTTTATCTCATGAGATATACATGGCTAGAACGATAGGTTAAACCGGTAAAAGTGAAATAGTACTGAAATGAGGAGTGAACATAGTTCCGAAATGGACATTGTCAACTAAGATAGTCTAGGTTATGAGTCTTGACTAATAAGAAATGATCCTCTATGATTATGTGTGTATTCCACAAAGTTTCTTGTTTTATGTTATGATTATTGGGATTACATTTCACTACCATGATTTATCCCATGTTATGAAATTATGATCTCTTTTGCAGGGTAAGATTTCCAAAATTTTATGTTCTTATAAATTTAATGTGATTGATATTTCTTTTGTTTACCCTTACTGAGCATTTTAACTCACCCTTTTGTATTTTTTCTTTGACCAGGTCAGGAATAAAGTTATTAAGTAAGATATTCCAAAAAGGGACTATAGATATGATGAAATAAATGGGAGAGAATGTAGATTCTTTATGAACCAGTTGTTTATGTTTCCCAGCTTCTAAAGACACTATACCTATATGATCCTTTCATGTTTTTGTTATATGTTGTAATAAGTATGTGTAAATTTTTAATTATTAACCATGCGTGTAATGTATGGGTTGTTATAATTGTTATTAGAACAATTATATATCTTCTAGTGGTATCACAATGAGTTATGTCTCTCATACCATAATTATAACATTGGGAGGTTTTAGACCATTTTTTGTGGTATATAGTAAAATGAAAGAGAATTATGTTGCATAATATCTTCTCATTATGTTTATGTTTTAGTTTGGACTGGATTAGAGGTAATTCCTGGTCACATGGAGAGTGTTATTTATTGATTTTTTGTACATCTTATTTTAACTTGTTTAGAAAAATTATCTTACCTTTTTTTCCTCTTTGAAATCACGTTCTATTCCCTTTTTACTTTTATACAAGAGTTGTTTTGAAAAAATTTCTATACCTTAATCCATTATAGGATGACTGGGGTAAATGGTTTGGTTGGCCTGGGATTCTCTATTATATTTTGGTAATAGAGGATTCACCCATCTCAAAGTGTTAAAACACTTCCCGAGTTGGTTATGTATCTTGGGTAGATAGGATTAGGATCATTAGAATTCATACATTTGGTGTGGAAAATGTGCCTGGTTTGATAACATTGTATAATAGATCTAAATTTCCATGGGTGGTCAAAAAAATAAATATAAAGTCCAACAAAATTTTTTTAGATTCATTTGAATAAATTTCATGGGTAATTATGTTTAAATTATCCAATCTAAATATTTTCAGACATGGTGTGTGTATGGTTGTTAGAATAAACAAACTGTAGTGTTTATTTAGATGGACCTGTTACTCCCTAGAGGTTCTTTCATATGTGGTATAATACACAAATGATTTCAATTTATTTACTTTTAATTCATTATTTTATATTCTTTTATTTTTGTTTAGTGGGTCGAGAGTTTTTTATGACTAATTGGATATAGTCTTTTTTAAACATATGCATAATAAAATATCTATTCCAAATAAAATAGGTTACATTTCATTGAAGGTTCCTTATAATAATCCCCTAGTAGACCCTAAATTGGTAGAATTATGGATACATACCATCCATACTATGGCGTTAGTAGTCTGTGAAATCTTGACAAGAAGTGGATTATTTCTAAAAAATATCATGAAACATCAACCAGTCTTCCATGGCGAAAAATTACCACAAGAGTTAGAGGAGTGTCATGAACATTTTGAGAGTATCTTCAACATCTTGATGATTACTAAATGATCATAGGTGGGATATTAAATTTCTATTCTCGAGGGACCCAGAAAGAGATGGTGGGACTCTATAGTTTATGATAAGTTTCACAATGGTATTAACTGGGTATCTTTAAAGAATAATTTTATTTAGTATTTTTGTCCTAATACATTACATGTAGAAAAAAATTGTAAGTTTCTAGCCTTTGAGAATGGAAGGTGTAAAAATATTTAGTATTCCTCCTGATTTACTAATTTGGTTTATCTTGCAAAAAATCTTATAACTAATTATTACATGATGGATTATTGTTTTGAGATGGTGCTGAGGGTCTAAATTTGGTCAATTATTTTCATTATATACATTCTCTCCATTGTCGAGGCAGTGGAAAAGAGGGATTGTATGAGGTAGAAATAGTACCAAAACCTTTTTCTTTATTACAAACAAAATCATGTTTTATTAAATAAACGTCCCTTGTTAAAACATAGAATATTGATAGGTCTAGTGTATTTCGGGTTTAGGATCATTAAATAACAACTTAAAAAATGAAATATAACATCTTTGATGACAAATTATTTTACATGACCACTATATTCCCTCGTACTTAGCATTGCATTAGATAACCTGAGGACATGGATAAAAAAAGGGTGAACTATAAAGCCCAGTAAGGGAATAAACATGGAATAACATGAGGAATAAAATACCTATTATATAATAGTCATATCGATGGAGCACAATATAAACCTGAACATAAAGGAATGATTAATTATGATAATCATAACATGAAAATGTGGCATGAACACTTAACATGGAATTAGCAGGAGCCAAGGCTCATTGCACATGGAGTAGGAGTAAACCCTCATTTCACAAGAATCATGAATAAACCCTCGTTGAACTTGAATTATCATGATTCAACACCCATTTCACATGATTTATCATGATACCATACTTTACCCTATGAATTGAATCACTATCTAGGCTCACCCTTTCTTAAACATTTCATTTGATGCATAAGTGTGATGTAACGTCCCAGAACCAGGTTCCATGCAATGGGTTCCTTGAGCCCAGTTATCCACGTGACCTCAAGTGAATTTCCCCGATCGCTAGAGGCTTTTGACTAGCAGTGAGGGCCTAGGTCTGATATTGGGGAAACTATGCCCTTACTTGTCAAAGTGTAGTGCAATAGAATTTAAATAAAACATACAACAAATAGCGGAAGCATTAAACCATACACAACTGAAAAAACTACAGTAGTGGATATAACCAGCAATATATAAATGATTATGCTACATGTCTCAAGTTCTAAGAAAACAGACAGAATTTGTTATAAATAATAACGATACATCCAAAAGCAGAGTACATCAAAACAAAGAAAAACAGTTGGCAGCGGCATCGTGAGCCTAGGCTCAGTCCCATGCCCTCCTACTCCTCAGAAACAGTCAAGTACCTGTATAAGGACTCTTTCCCCTATCTACACCTACAAAAATGTAATATATATGGGATGAAAAGCATGACCCAAACAGGGTGTGAGAAATATATTTCAGTAGGCACCCACCAAAGGCATGTGCCCAACTGTGTGTAAGCATGAAACAATTGTGTGCAGTAGTAAAATCAAATAAAGTAAGAACTACTAAAAAGTAACTAATTTCCCATTATATTTCCTTTTTATTATCCATTTAATTCATTTAATTTAAAATACCACCACAGTGAATATTTTAAATAAACAGCTAATGTCCTCGGACATGTAAACTCCTACCCTCAGGTAAAGAGTATCCAACACAAGAATCTTCCCTCAGGCATAACAGAGTTTTCCCTCAGGCGTAGGTAGTGTTGCCCTCAGGCATAGAATCAGCTGCCCACAGGCACAGAAGAAGTTGCCCTCAGGCCAAAAATATCTACAGTCCTCAGTCTAAATAGTGCAGTGCCCACAGGTTAATCACAACAACGCCATCAAGCTAAACCGGTAACCAGGCCATGCCAAACATATCAAAATGCAGTAAAGAATCCATTCCTCTCAAGGAAATTCTATAATTACTACATTTAAGGAATACCCTCGAGTATCCTGGCCAAACGGTTAAACAATGAAACATACCCCCATGGTGGTTCCGGATCCAAGAAACGATCTCAAACAGCATTTTATTATCACAATTTAATCACCTATGCAATTTTAGGCATTAAATATAGCAATGGCCTCAGCCACATGACACACCAACATGGGTTCATGGCACAAAACGTACAAAAACGCACAAAAACGCATGATAATGCACTATAGTTGTAAAATAACACAAAGCCACATACCTTATATGCCAATGAACATTATACCCAAATTTCGACTCCAGAAATGCCCAAGAACGGCGTAGATATGACGAAAAACAAAGCTCATTCAAATTTAAATAACTTCTGTTTGAGGAAGAATTGGTAAGAACGACTTAAGGAGGAGGAAGGGCTTACCCATGCGGTTCCAACGAGATCGTCTGAAGCCGAATCGGATTCCAGATAAACACCTACCGGATCCTCAAAGGTCCGGTCATCCTCCATGGCTCAAAAATGTCTCAAACGCCTCCTCTGCCAAATGAGGAGGCTACTGCCTATTTTAATCCAAAAAGAAAATGTACACTATGTGTACTTCTGATTACATGGCGTGTACTTATTTTATTTAACTGTTCATTCAGCGGCACCGCCACACTGTTCACTCGTCGACCTGAGTACACGGCATGTACTCCTGAGTACACGGCGTGTACTGTCGCCCAGCTGGCGGTGACTCCACCGCCTTACTATTCAAGCTTGCCAACTGACTACACGGCATGTAAGGTACCACTACACGGCGTGTAGTCGGTTCTTACACCCCTTGTCGCCAACAAGGCTACACACCCCATGTACTCATCCCAACACGGCCAAACGTACATGGCGTTTGGAAAAAGTACACGGCGTGTAGTTTCAAAATTTATCATTTTTTCCATTTTCCATATTTTCTCAAAAACACATAAGGAAAAGGAAAAATAAGCTCATGCCTCAAAAAATAACAACCTGGTTCTTACAAACCTCCCCCCCCCTTATAGCAATTAATCCTTGAATTTTCCTTCCAAGGGTAGCGAATATAAAGCTCAGAACAGCTCTGGCCACTGAGCATGTACGTCGGACTCCCGCACCCAGGTCTCGTCCTACACTCGGCCATGCTGCCATAGCACCCATACGAGGGGAACTGACTGGCCTCAGAGAACCTTTGTGCTCATGTCAACGATACAAATCGGATGTTACTCAAAGGACGCATCATGCTGAAGCTCAACCTCCTCTGGCTGAAAGGTGTGAGATGGGTCTGAATGGTAGTGACGCAACTGAGACATGTGGAAGACATCATTCATGGCTCGGTACCATTGTGGTAATTGTAACTGATAGGAAACCAGCCCGACTCTCTCCAGAATATCAAAATGCCCCACATACCACGAAGAAAGATTACCCTGTCTCCTGATCCGCTTGTGTCCCATCCTCGGCGAAACACGTAAGAAAATCTAATCCCTGGCCATTAACTCCAAAGGTCGTCTGCGGCGATCAGCGTAATACTTCGGACGAGACTGTGTGGTATCAATCCACTTCCAAATCAACTGGACCTCCTCAGATTTCTCCTGTATGAGATGTGGCCCCAGTAAAGCTGCCTCACCTTCCTCTAACCAGCACAAAGGTGATCGGCATGTCCTACCATATAAAGCCTCGAATGGTTCCATCTCAATAGTTTCTAGAAAAATATTGTTATAGGAAAACTAGACTAAGGGTACATGGTTCTCCTAAGATCCCCCAAAGTCTAGGATGCATTCGCGCAGCATGTCCTCTAGCTTCTGTATCGTCCGCTCTGACTGACCATCTGTCTGAGGGTGGTATGTTGTGCTCAGAAGCACCTGTGTACCCAGCGCCCTCTGAAAACTCTGCCAGAAACGAGACGTAAAGCATACGTCCCTATCTGAAATGATAGAACAAGATACCCCTTGAAGACGTATGATCTCTCGGATATACAACCTTTGGAGCTCGTCTACACCGAAGGTCTCCTTGATCGGAAAAAAGTAATCTACCTTCATGAGTCTGTCCACAACAACCCACATAGCGTCATTGCCACGAGGTGACCTCGAAAAACCTGCCACAAAATCCATCGTGACATCATCCCATTTCCACTTTGGAATGGGTAACTTTTGTAACAGTCCAGCTGGTCTCTGTTGCTCTGCCTTCACCTGCTGATAGGTGGAATATCTCATAACAAAGCCATTTATCTCTCTCTTCATACCTGACCACTAGTACTGACGTCTCATGTCTCAGTACATATTGGTAACCCCGGGATGAACTACCCAAGTTGAAGCATGGAAATCCTGCATCAGCTCCTCATGTATATCCCATGGAACCCATACTCGTCCATGGAAACACAAAACCTCATTGTCGCCTATCGTCCAACGGGAAGGAGGGTCCTCACTTGCCACCAACTCCCGTAGAACTAGGCCTTCTAAAACAGATAGCTTCCTCATCCTCACTTTATCCAGGAGGGTATTAGTCACAGCTAACAAGGAAAGATAAGTCTGCCCCTGACTGTCATGAACCTCCAGATGCATCTTAGAGAACAAAGCCATAAGATGCCACTCACCACTGGCCTCCTGCACTTCCTGTATCTGAGTTTTCCTGATCAGTGCATCATCTACTGCATTACCTTTACCAGGTGTATAGGCAATCTCAAAATCGAAGGACTATAGGTACTCGACCCACCTTCTCAACCTTAGATTCAGGTCACACTGAGTAAAGATATACTTGAGGCTTTTGTGGTTGGTGAAAACCACAAAATGCTCCCCCAACAGATAGTGTCTCCAACAACGCAATGCGTGAAGAACTGTATCCAACTCGAGATCATGCGTCGGGTAATTCCTCTCTTGTGGCCTCAACTGCCGAGACCCGTATGAGACAACTCGGTCACCCTGCATCAAAATAGCTCCAAGCCCAATTCCTAATGCATCACAGTAAACTGTATAGCTCTTCCCCTGCTCTGGGAGTATCAGGATTAGTGATGATGTCAACCTTCCCTTCAGTTCCTGAAAATCTGCCTCACAAGCTTCCGACCAAATGAACTTCACACCCTTCTTAGTCAGACCTGTCAACGGTGCTACTAAGTGGGAAAAGTCTTGTATAAAGCATCTGTAGTAACCATCCATCCCTAAGAAAGTCTGTATCTCAAACATGTTCTTAGTTTTCTCCCAGGAACTTCTTCTCTCACCTTCTCTGGGTCTACTGCAACTCCTTCCTCTGAGATAATATGACCCAGGAAGTGAATCTGGTCCATCCAAAAGTGGCACTTTGAGAGCTTACCATATAGCCAATGCTCTCTCAGTGTAATAAATATGATCCCAAGATGGGTGTCATGGTCGTGTCGAGTGTGAGAGTACACCAAGATGTAGTCCACGAATACTACCACAAAAGAATCAAGATACGAATGGAACACACGATTCATCAAAGCCATGAAAACTGTTGGTGCGTTCGTCAATCTGAACAGCATAACCATATACTCATACAGACCATACCTACTCTTGAAAGCTGTGAGAGTTATATCAGATGGTCTAACGTGCAACTAATGATATCTGAATCTCAATTCAATCTTCGAGAACACTCGTGCTCCACGAAGCTGATCAAACAGATCATATATCCTTGGAAAGGGATATCGGTTTTTAACCATCAAATTGTTCAACTTCCGATAATCCATGCAAAGCCTAAGGGTACCATCTACCTTCTTCACAAAAGGACAGGAGAACCCCAAGGAGAAGTATTGGGTCGGATAAAACCCTTCTCCTGTAGCTCCTCTAACTACCTCCTGAGCTCCTGCAACTCAGGCGTGGCCATCCTATAAGGAGGAATGGACACCGGTGCTGCTCCTGGAACAAGATCGATAGAGAAATCCCCTTCACGCACCGGAGGTAGACCTGAAAAGTCATCCGGGAAGACATCCCTCAAACGATCGAAAACTGGAGGGAATTCCGTCTGACAAGTCCCCTGGTCATCCAAATATAAGATCACAATCTGGCCTGTGACTCCACCTTTCCCATGATGCTCTAGTCCAGCTCGACTCGCCTGAACATCCCATTCTCCCTTGTATAGAAACTCTTAGCACTCTGGTGATGTGAAACACACCTTGCGTCGATAGCAGTCTACAAAATCTCATAAGGGAACCAACCAGTTTATCCCAAGAATGACGTCATAGCTCGTCATCTCCAAGATATAGGGGTCCCAAAGGAAGTGACACCCACCAACCTCATGGGGCACTCCTTGCACTGATGTACACTAGTCGTTCTAGGCCCCAACGGAGTTTCTAGCGTCATGATAGCAGAAGATGAAGAAACACATAGCCCAAGACTCTCCACAACTGGTATAGATACAAAACTATGTGTCGCACCCATATCAAAAAGTATTAGATGATAAGACAGAAGCTACTATAATAGTACCTCTGACTGTAAAAGTTCCAGGATCCTACTCCTGCTGGGTCTGTTGCACTACATATGCCTGCCCAGTGCCGCGACCTTGTGACACAGCCTGGCAACCCTATACTGTCCCGCCCTGCTGCCTCTGAAATCCTGGTGTCTGGCCACCACGACCCCGACCACCATCTCTACATGCACGCCCTGACATATTCCAGTTCCCCAACTGGTAAGAAGCCATTGGTCCTACTCCCGCACACAGAGTCTGCACAGAACCCCTCTCATTAGCCATCGGTGGAAACACCCTGCAAAAGTGATGCAGATGACCCATCTTTCCACAAGATCGGCACTCCACTGGGTCTCGTGGACACTGTGGTCTCTTGTGCCCCTCTCTGCCACACTGGTAGCACCTGATCGGACCACTTGAAGAAGCTGCCTGGCTGGTCCTGCCGCCCTGAGATAAGTCTATCTGCCTCTTCCTCTTTCCAGCTGAAATAGTACCAATAACTCGTACTGAACCGCCCTGGCCCACACCACTTGATTCCCGCAGGTTCCTCTCTGAAATCAATGTCTGGTTCACAATATATTGTACAGTAGGCAACCTGAAAACATTCACCAGTGCTAGGATTTCATATCAAGGACCATCCTCGAAACTTCTGGCTCTCAACGTCTCATCACCCACCAGTACGATTGCAGAGCGTTGTAGCTTGGTGAAACGAGCAGAATAGTCCATCACCGACATAGTGCCCTACTGTAGATTCATGAACTCTCGAGCTCTATCTGCCCTCAGTGTCTCGGGAAAGAAGAAGTCATATAAGACTGCATGAAAATCTTCCCATGCCATGTCTCTGTGATGCTCTGACTGGGTGGTAAAATCCCACCAGCTGTTGGCAGAATCACGCAACATGTAAGTCACGAGCTTGACCCTCTGCCCTGGAGGCGTCTCCAAGTGCTCAAAAATAGTCTGCATCGATCCTAGCCAAGACTCCGCAGCCTGCGGTCCGCCATCCCCTGAAAACGTAGGTGGATGCTGCTGCTGGAAGATACACGTCAGCTCATCCATAGATGTAGTAGCTTGCGGTGCTCCTTGAAAGGTTTTCATAAACCGCAATAAGCCTTCATGGAACTGCGCCTCCGTGCCTACGTCCGATATAGCAGCTGGTTCCGCATCTGGCTCTGCTGAAGGATCCACTGGTAGCCCATGGCCCACCATCTCTGGAGTATAATTGTTGCCGCTCTCCCGGCGAACAACTCGCGTTCGTCTAGGCGGCATGACACTACAAGGTCAAAAGCACGCCTCAGATTCCAAACTATTATGATAGAAAAACGAAGGAACCACAAAAGAAACAATAGGAAGAAGGCATTCAAAATTGGAAAAACAAGACTACACGGCGTGTACAATGACTACACAGCGTGTACTCGACTTCCCTTCCCCTGCCAGGATCCTTTTACATGGCTAATCCACACGGCTTCTGTTCACAAAAACTACACGGCGTGTATAATATCTACACGGCCTGTACGTTGTTATTTTCCAAATTCTCGTGTCGTCTGTGACACAGCCGACTACTCGGCTTAACTCCACATGGTGTGTTACACCCATACACGGCGTGTACAACACCCCATTTCCCAGCCATATGGCTAACTCCACATGGTCTGTCCTTGGACAAGACTACATGTCGTGTCCCACAGGTACACAGCGTTTTGAAAGGGAGGTGGCACCGGCCTGTGTTGTTAGCTACACGACCGAGTCCCCAGGTCACACTACATGGCTTGTCTATAACTGAAACGTTGTGTTGTGCCAAGGATTTCACCGACCTGTGTTGTTAGTTACACGGCCGGACTCCCGGTCACACTACACGGTGTGTTTATAACTGACACGACGTGTTCTTTCAAGGATTTCACCGACCCGTGTTGTTAATTACATGGCCGGACTCCAGGTCACACTACACGGCGTGCACAAAAACTAAATGGCGTGTTTTACCCAAGCCCTTCCCTACCCCGTGTCGCCACCCACACAGTTTGTGACACGGGAAGAAACTACACTGCGTGTACTCCGAGTACATGGTGTGTACTCAAAAAGTTAATTTTTCTTCCCGAACAGAATAACATAAAAGGAATTTATAAAGTAATACATAGTGTGTATACTGGGATTCTGGACAGTATGCCTCAGAAACTTCCCCGGAACCCAGAAAATACTAAAAACCAACACCTAAGTATCAAATTCCAATCTGTGAGGGCCCATACTCCCCAGGAATCAAAGTTTGACATCTTATCTGTGTTATAACCAATAAACAGTCAATGATCCACCAAATTCCGGTCAATGGGGGCCCATACTCCCCAAAAACCAAAGTTTGGCGTCCATTCTACCAACAAGCACAAACAAACATACCATATCACAAGGCATGTATTTATCAAGCAGCTATCACAACAGCATGCTTTATTAACAGAACAACTATCACAACAACATGCGAATTTCTAATGCACCTATATGGCATCGAAAATATGCATGGAATGCCACAAATCATTTTTTCCATTTTCTGAAGCCGATTTAAGGGAACCGGTACCCCATACCGGTTTAAGGAAACCGACAACCGTATAAAACATCCCATCTTCATACAAAATTCAACGAAAATCAAGATTCAAAATTCAAACCAAACATGCTCCACCGAGCTGCTCCCATCATCATGTGTCCCATCTCGAGCCATGCACCCATCATCACACGTCAACAGCCTCGAGCCTCACGCCACCTCGAACCGCGAAACCCACCTCGCCACCAATCACGCAACTAGTGAGACTCGCCAGACCGGCTAGACCAATCAACATCACACAATTCGCCAGTGAGCGTCACTAATGACCGTCGACCCACCGGCCATCCATCCACGTGCCACCTTTCACAGGAGGACGCCAGCAGAGCCATCCGCCGACATCGATCCGAATATTGAACTCCGCCATAGTCCACGAACAATCAGGCCGAAATCATCCAGCAACAAAAAGAAGTCCAGCAGAAAAAAGGAAATAATCTAGTAAAACACAAAGATCTTTAGCAAAAAATAGGAAATCAACCCGGTAGACATCCATTTCCGCCACACCTTCCGCCACATCTACTGCCACAGAAGGCCAAAAATAAACCTCAGGAACACACCCGCTGTAGTAGGAGACCCCCGGGAGACTCACCGCAGGACGTCGGTGCGCTACCGAGAAGAACCTGGAATGCTCCAGAGAGTATGCTGGTGGAAACGGTCTTACACCCTAGATCCAACCAACAGCGCCACAGAAGCCTGTAGAGCATACCCACTGGAGGAGCCGCACAACCACTGCAAAGGCACCAGAGGCATCGAAGAAGCCAACCACAGGGAGGGGATGACAACAGGATGAACCCTATCATATCAATCCCTTCAAACACGAACTATTACCCCAAAAAGAAAGCCTTTACCACTGAAAAAACAACATAAAGAAAAGGAAACAAGGCCTCCCCTCCCTGAGCCACTCCAGCTCCATCATCTACCTTCAATGGAAACAAGCCTCGACCGCCTGCCGACCGAGACGAACGACACGCCAAGCCGATCAAGTCGCCGAAAAGGGACTCAGGAGGAGAAGGCCGGAGAGGGAAGGATCGCGAGAACGGAGGAAACCCTAGACTCCATGAAAGGGGAGGAGACGCCGCCCAGAGGCTTTGATTTTTTCCATTCCTCTTAAAATATGCATGGAATGGGATATCTAGTATGTGCCTATATGATGCATGAGATGGAATCCCCTCATCTCATCGGGTTGCAACTAAATAGAACCCACAGATAAAATATAAATAGCACAATCCAAGTGCATCACCAAACGGTGAAAACATATCAACCGTAAAATTGCAAAATCAATTGAATGAAAAATATGAGGTAGACTGGCTTTTCCATGTACACGGGTTAGCTACGCCTAGGCACAGCTTATTACCAACTACCGTTCCATCCTATCCCTGACTACGACTCTAAATAGTATGTCAAAGAAAAGAAGCACCCTCTGATACCACTTTGTAACATCCCGGACCCGGGTGCCACGCAACGGGTGCCCCGAGCCCGGTTCGCCACGTGACCTCAAGTGCATTTTCCCAAACACTAGAGGCTGCTGACTAGCAGCGAGGGCCCAGGTCTAATAGTGGGGAAACTAAGCCCTCATTTTTCAAAGAGTAGCGCAGCGGAATTTAAATAAAACATACAACAAACAGCAGAAGCAGTAAACCAGACACAACTGAAATAAACTACAGTAGTGGATATAACCAACAATATATAAATGATGATGCTATATGTCTCAAGTTCTAAGAAAACAGCCAGAACATGTTATACATCATTACGATACAACAAAAAGCAGAGTACAACAAAACAAAGAAAAACAGCTGGCAGCGGCATCGCGAGCCTAGGCTCGGTCCCATTCCCTCCTACTCCTCAGTAACTGTCAAGTACCTGTATAGGGACTCTTGCCCCTATCTACACCTGTAGTAATGTAATCTGTTTGAGCCGAAAAGCATCACCCAAACAGGGTGTGAGAAATATATCTCAGTAGGCACCCACCAAAGGCCCGTTCCCAACTGCGTGTAAGCATGAAACAATAGTGTGCAGTAGTAAAATGCAATAAATTAAGCACTACTCAAAAGTAACTAATTACCAATTATATTGCCATTTTATTATCCATTTAATTCATTTAATTTAAAATACCACCACAGTGAATATTTTAAATAAACAGCTAATGTACTCGGACATGTAAACTCCTACCCTCAAGTAAAGAGTATCCAACACAAGAATTTGCCCTCAGTCATAACAGAGTTTGCCCTCAGTCATAGTTATTGTCTCCCTTAGGCACAGAATCAGCTGCCCAAAGGCATGGAAGAAGTTTCCCTCAGGCTGAAAATATCTACAACCCTCAGGCTAAATAGTACAGTGCCCACAGGCTAATCCAAACAATTCCCTCAGTCTAAACAGGTAATCCGGCCATGTCCAACATATCACAATGTAGTAATGATGCAATTCCACTCAAGGAAATTATACAATTACTACATTTAAAGCATACCCTCGGGTATCCTAGCCAAACGGCTAAACAGTGAAACACACCCCCAGGGTGGTTCCGAATCCCGGAAACGATCCGAACCAGCATTTTATTATCACAATTTAATCACCTATATATTTCTAGGCATTAAATATAGCAACGGCCTCAGCCACACGACACCCCAACATGGGTTCATGGCACAAAATGCACAAAAACACACGAAAATGCACGACAACGCACGGCAGTTGGAAAATAACACAAAGCCACCTACCTTATACGCCAACGAACGTTATACCTGAATATAGACTCCAGAAACGCCCAAGATCGGTGTAGATCTGACGAAGAAAAAAACTCATTCAAATTTAAATAACATTCTTTAGGAGAAGAATTGGTATGAACGGCTAAAGGAGGAGGAAGGGCTTACCCGTGCGGTTCCAACGAGATCGTTCGAAGCCGAATCGGATTCCAGACGAAGACCCGACGGATTTTCAAAGGTCCGACCATCCTCCTTGGCTACAAAATGGCTCAAATGCCTCCTCTGTCAAATGAGGTGGCTACTATCTATTTTAAGCCAAAAAAACAAAGTACACGGCGTGTACATATGAGTACATGGCATGTACTTCTTTCATTTAATTGTTCATTCGGTGGCACCGCCACACTGTTCACTCGTCGACCTGAGTACATGGCATGTACTCTTGAGTGCACGGTGTGTACTGTCGCCCAGCTGGCAGCGACTCCACCGCCTTACTATTCAAGCCTGGTGACTGAATACACGGCGTGTAAGGTACCACTACACGGTGTGTAGTCGTTTCTTACACCCCTCGTCACCGACAAGGCTACACGCCCCATGTACTCATCCCAACATGACCAAAAGTACACGACATGTGGAAAAAGTACACGGCGTGTAGTTTCAAAATTTAGCATTTTTTCAATTTTCCATATTTTCTCAAAAACATTTAAGGAAAAGGAAAAAGAAGCCCGTATCTCAAAAAATAAGAACTGGGTTCTTACATGTGCCACATGGATAATATAAAATGGAATCAATCAAAATCATAAGTTATTTCAAAATTAAGTAATTTGTAAATAACACATGAAAATACCTTTCAAAATTTATTTGTTCATAAAGGTTTATACCTTTTATAGTGACATGGGTATAGTATTCACTACAATGTGATATTGGATTGGGAAAAAGCAATACAATTTCGGCAGCATAATGGCGTGACATATGGATTCATGAAAATGATTTTTGAAAGAGAAATTATTGTCTCAACATATTTACATGAAATTTATAGTAATGGGGTCATATAGATACATGTCCCAACAATAATAATTGAATTTAGATGCATAATAAAAAATAATTACATGGATGTAAAAGAGGAGAGAGAAATCCCTCATGGAATTTTTTCATGGTAACGGGTGTATATGAGTGGAATTAATGAGGAATAAAGGGGTCTCCCATCATCCAAAAATAAAGAGAGAAGTTTGGGGGAGTTCTAAAATATACCCCAGCATATTTAATTGAAAACAAAAGGGCATAACAACTAAATGAAAATTTGACAAAAATGAGAAAGGAAGAAAATTCCTTACATGGAAGTGTGATCCCAAAGGCGGGGGGGCTTGAAAGAGGCTTCTTGGGAGATTGGGTATCCTTGGGGGGATTATGGAGAGTGGCGAGAAGGGGTTGGTCTATCTCCAAATGAATTTAGTGAAAATGAAGTGGGAGATATGGAGGGCTTATATAGGAAAGGAGAGGGAATTCTTTATTATTTAGGTTTGGGAAACCTCACATTAAACAAATAAAAACCACAAACCATCTAATGGTTTTAAACCATGTTTTTACCCAAAGGGGAGTGGGAAAAAATATTTTATTAGGCTAATGTCCTAACTTCTTAAAATAATATGGTGGATTATGTAGAGGTGAGTCACACTCTCAAGGGAAAAAATTTAAAAAGACAAAATGTTTTATATGCCTTGAAGGGTCCCCCAATGCTTTGTAAAATAAATAAAACAAACCCAAAATCACATTATTTTAATGTTAAAATATATATTGGTCGAACATAATGTTTATAGTATTTTATTATATCACTATTGGATCATTGTTATTTCATAAAACACATTTTATATTTAAACAATATTTAATTTTTACCCAAAAATTTGATTGTCTCAGAAAATTACGAAAAAAATCACTATTGGATAATTTCGACATCCTAATTCCAAAAATAATATTTATTTTATCTAAATAATTTTATAATTATGTGTATTTTTACTTCTAAAATAAAAGATGACATTTATCAAAAATTCATGGGTTTTGACAAAAGAAGCTTTCAAACCCAGATAAAAAATCATAAAATTATATGATAATTTATATTTAATAAAAATTAATATAATAATAATACTATTTTATTAAAATAATATTAAATTTAAAAATTTATTCATCCATAAAAATAGATTTCTTAGTTGTTTGTTAACTAAAATTAATAGTTGAGTTTTGCAAACTATTTACTATGTAACAATAACAAAATGAATGCAGATTCATTATACAAAAATAATCGAAATAATAATAGAGTTATGGTCTTGTAACATAACCCATTATAACACTCGCATAAGACATAAGGGTATGGTGTGCGATGGTGAAAGACTCTTGTGGTGCCTCAGAGAACATTGCTCATGTGGAAATATTTATTAACTTCCACTTCTACCGTAGTCAGTTCTGCTCAAGCTTAACATATTCAAGCTTGGCTTGGTCTTGGTCAAGACAGAATCCCTATGACGCTATCTCCTTTCTGAGATTTGAAAAATGGGCTTTGTACAGGGAAAGTCTACTGGAGGATGTCGTCGCTTCCTTTGTCTGAGTAAATTGGATTTATTAAAGCCCTATATTTATATTAATCAAGTGATCACTGTTAAATGAATATATTAACAACGATCACAATTCATAAAGGTATTTTAAAATAAAAACCATAAAACCAATGAAGTTCACACTTTATATAAACGTAAAAATAAATTTAATTAGATAAATAGGAATTGTCATTAATGAATGTTCGGGACATTACAATTTTACCCCCTTAAGAATTTTTTCCCTTGAAATTTCCTTTTCCCAAACTAAAACCAATGTAGGTAACTCTTCTTCATCAATTCCTCTAATTTCCCCATCGCTCATTCAAACTTTTGTTTTCACCACAACTCTTTGACTAGGGGCATTATCGTATTTTGTAGAACTTTTTCTCTATGATCTAATATCTTAACTGGTTGCTCCTCATAAGAAATAACATCCTCTAACTGTACTGCCTCCGAAAAGAGTACATGTGATGGGTCTGGTATATACTTTTTTAAGAGGGATAATGAAAGACATCATATACCTTATCCATAGTATGTGGAAGTGCTAGTACATAGGCCACATCCCCGACACGATCAAGAATCTTGAAGGGGACGATGTACCAAGGACATAACTTCCCTTTCATCCAAACCTCATGACCCTATTCCATGGTGATATGTGTAGAAATACCATGTCTCCAATATTAATCTCAAGGTCTCTTAAGAGGTTATCTACATAACTATTTTTTTGACCCTAGCATTCCTTGATATCCTGCTGAATGGTATTCACCTTCTCCACCATTTCATCTACCATTTCTAGTCCTAACTACTTACGCTCACTAACTTCATCCAAATATGTTGGTGTTCTGAAACTCTTCCCTTGCAGGGCTTCATAAGGTGCCATTTTCATTCTCAAGTGGAAACTATTCTTATATGAGAATTCAACCAGTGGAAGATTTTGATAAAATCCTCATTAAAAGTTCATTGATCATGCTATCAACATATCATCAAGTGTTTAGATAGTGCTCTCATATTGGCCATTAGTTTTAGGATGACAAGTTGTATTGAAGTTCATCTCAGTATCAAGAGCATGTTTAAGAGTCTTCCAAAACCCAAAGGTTAATCATGGATCTCGATTGGATATAATATATAGTGGTACTCCATTCCACCTTACCACTTCCCTAATATATATATGCACCAGTTTATCCAATGATAAATTCTCTCGAATTGTAATGAAATGTGAAAACTTTGTAAGACGATCCACAACAACCCAGATTGCATTGATACCTTTGTATGTCTTTGGAAGTCCAGTGACAAAGTACATGGTGATGTTCTCCGTTTTCCAGGATGCTATAGGCAATGGCTTCATCATCCCCTTATACTTTTTCCACTATTCCTTCACTTGCAGACACACAAGGCACATTGATGTATACTCAGTGATCTCCTTCATATTATTCCATCAATAATTCTCTCATATATCTCGATACATCATTGTGTTTCCTGGGTGAATAGGGAAATTTGAACTATATGCATCATTCAAAAGATTCTTCTCTAGCTCTGAACTTGTTAGAACCTATAGACTTTTCCCAAATCTCATAGTTCCTTCTTCATTATCATTGAACATTGAGGATTTATCTATTCTAATAGTTTCCCATTTCTTCTGAATTCCCACATTATCCCATTGAGCATCCTTTAACCATTCCAAAATACATAGTTGAGTAATAATTTGTGAAACGATTGATGATGTTCCATTATTTATGATTCTCATGTCCATCTTTATCAAATCTAAAAAGATTGGATCCTTCTCAAATCTCATCAGTTATAGAATCGTTGGGTCCTTTCTACTTAGAGCATCTTCCACCTCGTTCTCTTTCCCAGGGTGGTAATTGATTGAGAAGTCATTGTCTTTGATCAGATCTAACCATATTTGTTGGCACAATTTCAACCCTTTCTATGTGAATATACACTTGGGGATTTTTTGGTCTGTATATAATTCACACTTCATCGCAAAGAGATAATACCGCAAAATTTTTAAATCGAAGATCACTACAGCCAACTCCAGACCATTTGTTGCATTATTCAGCTCATGAACATTAAATTTCCCTAAAGTATAAGCAATGACATTGTCATTTTACATCAACACATAGCTTTGTCCCTTCTTCGAAGCATCACTGAATACCACAAAAAGTTCTCCACTTGTGGGTAAAGTGAGAACAAGTGCAGTGATAAGCATTACTTTCATCCCCTTGAATCTTTATTCACATTCATAACTCCAATAAAACTTTAGTCCCTTCCAAGTTAGCCTGGTAAGAGGGTTGGAAAATTGTGAGAAACTTCTCACAAATTGTCGATAATATCCAGCTAACCCCAAGAAGCTACAGATATCTGTTACTGATATTGTCCTCAGCCATCCCTCTATAGAAGCTGTCTTGGAGGATACATAGATATCACATTTCTTGTGATGATGTGGCCCATGAATAATACCTCCTTCAACCAGATCTCACACTTGATGTACATTCCATAGAGCTTCTCCTTTCATAAGGTCTCTAGTACAGTTCTTAGATTCTCCACAAGATCCTCATTGGTTTTGGAGTATATGTGAATATCATCTATAAAGACTAACAAAAATTTGTCGAGGTAATATTTAAAGACACAATTCATCAAGTCCATGAAGATTTTTGGAGCATTAGTGAGTCCGAAAGGCATTACTGTGAATTCATAGTGCCCGAAACTTGTACAAAAAGTAGTCTTGGGGATATTTTCCTTCATCAGACTTACTTGATAATTTCCCGACCACAAATCCAGCTTGGAGATGTATTGTGATCCATGCACCTGATCGAACAAGTCTTCAATTCATGGGATAGGATACTTTTTCTTTATCATGATTTTGTTAAGCTCGTGATAATTGATGCAAAGGCACATTGACACATCCTTCTTCTTGATGAAGAGTACAGGTTCACCCCATGGTGATGCACTTGGGTGTATAAACCATTTATACAGATTATCCTATAAATGTTTCTTCAGTACCTAAATCTCCACAAAAACCTAATGTTGGAAACTCCCCAGGTATAGGGTTAGTTGAGACTTCAACATCTCTTCTAGGAGGAAGACTAGACAATTCTTTGGGAAACAATTCTGTGAATTCTCTCACAATAGGCATGTCTTCAAGGATAGTTGCATCCTTATACTCAATCATCTGAGCTAGATACACATTCTCATAGGGAAGTAATATAAATTATTGAGATGATAAAGCTAATGAATATTCATCTTCCACCTTACACTTGTACAGAACTGCGGGACGATTATCCACATGGAGTGTGATGTCACTCTCACGGAAATTTGTGGTGGCTTTATAAAGGGAAATCCAATCCATGCCAATAAATGCATAAAATTCCACCATATAGAGTAATATGTGGTTTGATGGGATGCTCCATCTATAGATTATGAGAGGTTAGGAGTTATATTCATGGGATGCAATGATTTCCCCATTTTCCGTACTTACTGACATCTTCACTTCCATGATTTGTGGTGGTTCTGGGAATGTTCTAAAAAAAATTCTGGATATAAAATAATGAATAGAACCAGAATCAAAAAGTATGTTCACTATTATTGAATGATTAACTAGCGTACCTATCACCACTTTGTTGTCGGGGTTCACTTCGGCAGTAGTAATGGAAAAAGATCTCCCTTGCTGCCTTGGAGGTTGTTGGTTTCCTTCGAAAACCCATGGATAAGGGCACTGATATTCAAGATACATTGTTTCTTTGTAGTTGATGTAATGATCAATGAATTGAGAGTCCAACGAAGTGATCCTATCCTCTGTCATAGCCGTGGGGTTTTCATCTAGATATTTAATAGCCATTTTACCTTCTATTACACACATAAAGCATTTCCTCATCCCCTTCCAGAAATTTACGGGGTGCTTCTTTCTACACAATTGGCTAGTGGGGGGCTGGATCTTCTTTGCACCATTGGATTTATCCATCAGAATTCCATCATTGAAGTCCACCTTATGATTTTTGTCCCTATGATACCCCTGATATTCTCCAATATCAATTTCTACCTTGATGGAACATCAGACAACTTCCTCATGGCTGTCGAAGTCACGGATCGTCAGCGCTTTCCATAGGCTAGGTTTCATCCCACCAATGAAGTAATCAACCATGTATTCGGGGGTAACTACAAAACTAGAGGCATATCATGCAAGACTTGTGATTTTTTCCTCATATGATCTGACAAATTCATTGTCTTTTTCTTGAGGGTAAGGAAGTCCCCTTCCATATTTATTTAGAGGTTGCATGGGAAATATTTACTAAAAAACATCATTCAGAAATCCTTCCATTCCAATGACTCAATATCCTCCTCAGAAATCACATTTTTTCAATGTCCACCATTGATTGGTTCTACCCTCTATACGATAAGTAGCTATAAGGACCTCCTCTTATTCCGAACATTGATGGACGGTGAAGATCTTTTCAATGGAGTTTATTCACTGTTCGATGATTAAGGGGTCAGATGATCCAATAAAGGTAGGAGGCCTTTGCCTCATTAATCTATCGATAGTGATTTATTTTTTCATATGGGGGGGGGGGGTTGAACATTTCTCTTGACCCATGTTTCTAAGAAAATGTAGAGTTAACTAAGAGATAATCGTGACAATGATCAGGAATCCCGCACCCATCAGATAGGGCATCTCTTTAGCAAAGTCATAACATTGATCTTCACATCAGATGTTAGCCTGATTCCTCCTATTACCAGCCATTTTCTAGAATAAAATAATGTTAGGGGTAACACATAAAGGTTAATCTAAGGAAAAAACTAATGAAATAAAAATAGATTTATTTCCTTAACATAACAACCCATAGGCTTCCAATCTACTTTCTAATATATATTCTTAGGGGAATTTTTTTATTCCCATAATAAGGGTTCATACTATGATTTTGAATTTACCAGGTGTTTCCCATGTGAGTGTCATATCCTAGATTTTATAAAGGCCCATTGTCTTGTACCAGGATAACACGGTTCTAGCCCGAAACTCCTTGTCAGGGATTTCACCCCTAGGTACATCTGTGTCGGAGCCGCCTCTACCTTCTGGTATCCAGTCATGGAAGTATTTTCTTGATAAATCTCTTATTCAATACCCACAAAATATTAGTGATGTTTTAATTATATTTACTCTTTTATATAAGTCTTTACAAGGATTTTATAATCCAAATCCCAAAAATAACTAAACATATCCTCTAATACCAACTATGACAACATTTTTCTTTATTAGAAACTAAATCATATATTATTACATATACATCACTTGTTACAACATAGAAGATCTTGAGGTACAATGTATTTGGGGCTTAGGATCATTAAAAAACAACTTAAAACATCAAATACAACATCATTATTGAAAACATCCTTTACAAGACCACTACGTTCCCTCATACTTAGCATTGAATGGGATAACCAAAGGACATGCATTAGAAAAGGGTGAGCTATAAAGCCCAATAAGGGAATAAAAATGGAATAACATGAGGAATAGAACAAATGTTAGAAAATATGAATATCAATGGAGAATAAGAGAAACATGAACATAAAGGCATGATAATCATAACATGGAAATGTGGCAACAACACTTAACATTGAATTAGCATGATCCAAGGCTCATTACACATGGAGCATGAGTAAAACCTCATTTCACATGAAGCACAATTATACCATAGTTTCACATGAATTATCATGATTCAAAACCCTTTACACATGATGTATCATGATACTATACTTTACCCAATGCATTGGAGAACTATCAGGGAATACCCTTTCTGAAATATTACATTTCATGCATATGTGTGCCACATGGATCCTATAAAATGAAATAAATCCACATCATAAGTTCTTACATGATTATGTAATGTGGAATAAACACATGAATGCACCATTAAAAATGTATATTTTCATAAATATGAATACCCTTGATAGGGACATGGGTACAATATTCACTCCACAATGATCTAGGCTTGGGAAAACCCAGTGCAATTTCGGCAGCATAGCGATGTGACATAAGGATTCATGAAAATGATTGTTGAAAGATAAATGTGTGTATCATAATATTTACATGAAATTGAAATTAAGGGGGTCATATAGATTTATTTCCTAACAAATTTAATGGAATTTAGATGCAAAATACAAAAAAAATAATTCGATGTTAATGAGGAGAGAGAAACCCCTCACAGAATTTTGGCATGGTAACGGGGGTACATGAGAGGCATTAATGAGAGAGAAATGGGAATCCCATAATCTAATAATAAATATGGATGTATTGTGGAGGTGAGAAATTATACCCCATCATTTGAAATTGAAAACAAAACGGCATAACAACTTATAGAAAATTTGAAAAAAGACAATGGGAAAGGGAGAAATCCATTACTCGGAAGTGTGATCCCAAAGGCATGGGAGAGGCTTGAAAGAGGATTATTGGTAGATTAGGTCACCTTGGGAGGATTATAGAGAGATTATTTCAGGGGTTGGTCAAACTCCAATGGCTTTGAATGAGGAGGAATTTTGAGGATGGGTGGGTTTATATAGGAAAGGACATGGAATTCTTTATTATTTAGGTTTGGAACACCTCACCTTGAACTAATCCAAAACACAAACCATCCCATGGTTTTACCAATGGATTTCTCCATTGTGGATTGGGAAAATATATGTTATAATTATAACATCCAAAGATGTTAATATAATAGGGTGTCTTATGTAGAGGTGAGTCACACTCTCAAGGAAAACAATTGAAAAAGACAAAATGTTTTATAAGCATTGAATGTTCCACCAAAGATTTGTAAAATAAATAAAACGAACCCAAAATAACATTATTTTAATGTTAAAACATGTATTAGCCGAACATAATGTTTAAAGTATTTTATTACATCACTATATTGTCATTATGATGTCATAAAACACATTATATATTTAAATGGTATTTAATTTTTACCCAAAAATTATACTATCTTAGAAAATTATGAAAATTTCATCATTGTATATTTTCAATGTCCTGATTCCAAAAATAATGTTCATTTTATTTAAATAATTTAATAAATATGATAATTTTTACTTCTAAAATAAAAATCCACATTTGTCGAGAATTCGGGGGTTTTGACAAAAACAGATTTGAAACCTTAATAAAAATTCATAAAATTATATGATAATTTATATTTAACAAAAAGTAATATAATACAAATAGTAAAATTTTATTAAAATTTTATTTAATTAAAAAAATTAATTCTTAAAAATATATTTCATAGTTGAATGTTAACGAAACATACTATGTGTGTTTTAAAAACTATTTATAAAGTAACAATAAAAAAATGAATGCACATTCTTTACTCAAAAATAATGCCCATAATAATAGTGCTATGGTATTGTTACATAACCCCTTATAAAACCCGCATAAGTCTGAAGGGTAAGGTTTGATATGGTGACATTCTCTTGGGGGGCTTGGATAACATCGCTCTAGTGGTAATCTCTATTAACTTCCACATCTCATGTAGTCAGTTCCGCTCAAGATTAAATTGTTGAATCTCTGCTTGGGCTTGTTGAAGAGTGAATCCCAATGATGCCACCTCTTTTCTAGGCTCTGAAAAATGGGCTTTCTATGGGGGAAGTCTACTGTATGATGTCATCACTTCCTTTTTCTGAGTAAATTTGATTTGTTAAAGACCTTTATTTATAAAAATCATGTGATCACTGTTCAAAGCATATTTTCGCAATAATCCCAATTCATAATAGTATTTTATAAAAACATAAAACCGTTGAAGTTAACACTTTTTATTACTGTAATATGACATTTAATTAGATCAAGAGGATGTTTCATTAATGAATGTTTTGGTCATTATAAATAGCATGCACGATAGGCTTGGGAGGATCTTCAGTAGGTATAGAGGTTAGCCAATGTGAATCTTATGATTAAAAAGGGTTTCTAAGTGTGGTAATTTTTCTTTAGGACCAGTTTCAAGGGCATAGATAAGGTTGAAATAGGTTATATTATACTGATGTGGAAGGAGTAGTCATATAATGTCCCATTGTACAGATAGTCCTAGGACATATATTCATTATGGGTGATAAAGACATCTGAAACATTTTTGTGATATGACTTCCCAAGGTAGTAAGGCATTAACCACTATAAACAAGGGGTCACTGGTTTTGGTTTATGAATCCAATTGTGGTTGGTCTCATTCTATTGAAAATGGTATTTCCATGTGTCTATGTAAATATGGTTTTATATTATAGAGTGTTAACAAGAGGAATCTGATGTAGGGATAACTACTATTATAGGTATAATATTTATTTCATATTCTATGATGATAATTGTTTTTGATAAAGGACCGACTCAATATATCATATTATCAATTTTGATTGACGAATATGGTTTTTGTTAGGGGCATATTATTAAATTTATGTATCATTCATTACCTTTGGTAAAGACATATGAACATGGTTTCAAGTGTCTCACAAGTTAGGCAGTCATTAGAAATATTTTTGTGGTTTGGGACATCATAGATCATGATCCTGGAATCTTTTACATAATTATTGACATGGTGTAAATGGATGGTATGTAGTCCTAGATAGAATATTATCACTATAAGGTATATTTATTATTTACCAATGTGGTCACACATGTTTTCTAGGGTGAGTGTAACTCTAGATTAGGAAGGGTAGGGCCTCTTGTTCATTATGATCGTATAATCTCATGCAAGTTGTTAGAAACATTTCCTGATATAGTTCACCCTTACTTGGGCAATATGCTATCTATTGTTGTGTGTGCATAACTTGAGGTACGTCCAGATGATTTTGTTTGTATTCCAACATAAATATAGATTGAGTTTACTATTGACCTACTCCTGAGAATGATGCCTTTTTGTATTCAATCCAATTGAATGGATGTTACTGATTTCTGAAACATACAGTATAGCTTGAGGACCAGGAGCTGAATGGATTGATTATTCATAGCATGTCCCCATGTTATTTTGCAATACTTATTTCAAAGAAGGGAGATTAGAGAATTTCACAATATATTTACTATCAAGAGTTGAATCTTTTGATAGTTAAGTACAAGTATACTTTACTAAGATATAATGGTCTATTTTAGCTCTTAGATGGGTTTTTTTTGTTTTCTAAGATTGACCTACAGTCAGGGTTCAACTAATTGACATTTCAAGAAGGGTATATACCCTATAATTTTTTTAACCAATATTTTAATTTTAATTTCTTTTTATTTCATTCATTCTCACCAATGATTATATGGTATTTATGGATTTGATGAAAAAAATATAGAATTCGTTATTCAATGCTTTCTTATTGTGTTCATAATATAATGGGGTTATTAAATAAGAAGGACGATCATAAAGACCATTTGTATTATATTATTCCACCCTTAAGAAATTTTTTTTGGGTATTCTTTCCAAGCTCATGTTTTGTATCTATGTGGTAATGATTTTGGGGCATGTAATATCTGTGAGGGGAATCTCAGTGGATCATGAAATGGATCTGGTAGTTATGTCTTGGGAATATCCATGATTTTTTTGAGATCCAGATAATTTTGTGAGTGGAAGGATACTATAGACTGATTTCTAAGGAAATAAATAATATTACATATTTGAAGAATCTTTATCCCATAAGGGTGTCATTTTTTAATGGAATGACAAGTTTAAGATGTATGTTGAGGTGTTGTTGATGAGGTTGAATTCATTAACAATTTTTATTCTTCTTTAACCGAGATTGAGTCATGATGTTTCTAGTAATGGTGATGGTAAAATTTTGGGTTGTGTCTTTATGCATGGAAAATAGGTTATGGCTTATGGGTCTCACCAATTACACCCTCATGAGAAAAAATACCCAACCCATATCCTAGTATTTACAACTGTAGTGCATCCAATAAAAGCATTGTATAACTATATATTTGGAGAATCAATTATGGTATATGCTGATGACAATGTCTTGATGAGAATTTTTACTCATATGGATATGAACTTGCGATAGATACACTTAGTTTAGTATCATTAAACCAATTATTTGGATATAATATAAACCCCTGATATAGGAAATTTTGAAGTTTATGCATTGAGTATAAAACCACTAACATAATATTTTAAGGAATCTGTTGAGAAATGTTCTCTAGTGATTTTATTTATTGAGATGACCATGGGGGTTAAGGATGTTGGTGGACATGTGTCACTGGCTTCGATGAAGGTTGAATCATATTTCGATAATTGAGATCAACTTGGGAAGATTATAGACACCATTATTTGAAACTTTTGAGAAATCTAAAATAGAGGGGAGACCTCCTGTGAGTGGTCATGGACACCTAGTGGAGCATTGTTTTTTTGAATAAGTATGGTTGTTCTATTTTTCATGAGTCATGATTTTTTAGATTGTGGACCACAGTCATGTTGGCCCATACTCAATGGTACTTTCAAAGATATACCATTATTTGAGATGTCGGTTTCTTGGGTTGTGGATGAGGTCTTTAAATGAATATTTTTTGTCGTGGTGTCTCACTTGTCAAAGAGATATGGTAGAACACCAAATACTAGATTTTTATTAAAACCATAAACCATTGTGGAATAAATGTATGATGATATTTACTTGTATTATTTAATTTGTTTACTATTGACACCTAGTTGGAAAGATGCAATTTGGGTGATTATTAATAGAATATCCAAATAATCAAATTTATTTCCAATAATGGAAATAATGAAGATATAATAGATTTATGACTATTATATTTGATCGATCATGATACTTTATCAAGTTCCCCATTCAGGGGTTTATATAGGCACTCAAGGTTCACATCTTGATTCTAGATTGGCTTTCATAATTTAAGGTGTTCCCTGTTAAAATTTATCATGATTTATCATCCACATATTAATATACAAACATAGATGGACATTTAAGATATTGATGATATGATCCATTATTATGTGATGATTATGGGGTTTCATGGGAAACAAATTTTCCTTGGTTTTAGTTTTATTATAAATATAGTTATAATGAATAAATAAGGAAGGATCCATTTAATGATTTGTATGGGTGAAAATTATATCTCTTTTTTACATGGATGATTGGGGAGAGAGGTCCTTGATAGTTTGGAGTATTATTCATGATATAGAATAGGTAGTGCAGTTGATTCATATGTGTTTGATCATGTAAAAGGCCATCAAAAATCTTACACAGACCATCATCGTCTATCTTTGATGTTTGAAATTGGTGATCAGGTCATTCTATGAGTTTCACATTTCATGGGGAATCATTATTTAGGTATATAGGAAATGTGGGAACTGAGGTTTGTGGGTCCCATTGAGATATTTGAGAAATGGAGGGGGCATTAGTTTATTTTACCATCTGTAATGACATTTATTTATGAAATTTTCTATTTTCCCAGTTGAATAGGTATATACCAAATCCTGACCATGGGATAATATGAGAGTACTTTGTTCATGGTCCCAATAAAAAATTGGATGACTACCTAGTTCAAATCATGGATCACTAGGATAAGGTAATATATGATAAAACTATCCCCCTATTATAGGTACTGTGGAAGTGTTGATAAAATCTCCATGATATGTGGGATTGGGAGTGGTTGTTGAGGTAGTAGTGGCATTATATTTTGGGGATCATGGAACTTCATATAGTTCTAGGGACAAAAATATTTTAACGGGGTGAGATTGTAACTCCCCATAACCATTTTTTAGGTATGTTATAATATCTTCATTTTGTTTCATTTCTCGATGGATGAGTATTAACTCCCTTGAATAAAGAGGATAACTATAATGATGACTTCAAATATTCTTTGAATTTTTTTATGAAATTTTAATTTCATCAACATGTCGGGATGTTATCGAATTTTCAATTGGGTTACAAGATGTGTATTGGCTACTGGACATATCCCATGAAGTGTATACACAATGTGAGAATGTGACACACCACTACTGGAAATAATAGATTTACCAACGGTTGAGAAATGTTGGGAAAGGCTGGACAACCATTGGTATAACATATACCAACTGTTCTACCAACCGTAGGTAAGTAAGACGTTGGGAAAAAAATTTCCCAACGGTTTACATTAAACCATTGGCATAGGGTGGAGAAAGGTTACTCTATCCCAACGGTTCTTTAAAACCGTTGGCACAAGGGCTTAAAATTATCATGTTTTTCCCAACGGTTTGGTAAACCGTTGGGAAAAACCCCACATCTACTCTTTCCCAACGGTTCTAAACCATTGGGAAAAGTGTTTTACCAACGGTTTGTTGAACCGTTGGTAAAACTAATCCACAATTTCTATGCCAACGGTTTTGAACCGTTGGCATAGCCTCTGCTGGGCAAATCACCCAGCAGCTCCCCAATTTGCCCATCAGCTCCCAACCAGGTCTCCAATTTGACCAGCACCACATCTGGTTTTGTGGTTTCCCTCTCATTTTTCAATCCAATTATTGTACCTGCAATAAACTAACACATACATATATAATTATTGTACCTGCAGTAACCAACTAACACTTACATATAGAGAACAAATTCATACACGTTTAACATATAATGGTAGAACTATACACTTCCATAATTAAATTATAAACATACATAATTCATTTAGATTTCAATTTAAAATGTAGATGACAATTATATGTGGAATCTGGAAGTCAATTCATAATTTGATCTGTTTTTTGTATACCATATATTTTTACCTAAAGTAATGTCCGTTTTAAACATAATACATACACCTGGAGTGCTACCGTCCACAACGTGCCTCAGATTGAGGCGGGGTTGACTCATACACGTCACATATGACCCATGGATCGTTGTGCTAATGTATCGACACAATCCGAATGCGTTTGGTCGGTTTTCCGTATGCCAGTTGTTGTTTTTCAATTAAAATGACGTACTTTTGAAACAAAAGGCAGACACTTTGAGTGGTTCCGGCCATACCGCGCCTCAGATTGAGGCGGTGTTGACTCGTACACGTCACATATGACCTATGGATCGTTCTCCTAAAGTTTCAATGGAAACCGAATGCGTTTGGTCGGTTTTCCGTATGTACTTAAATTGTTGTCCATTTTAAGAAAAAGAGACACAGTTAGAGCGGTGTCGGCCACACCTCTCCTCAGATTGAGGCGGGATTGACTCGTACACGTCACATACGACCCGTGGATCCTTTTCCTAAAGTATGGACACAATCCGAATGCATTTTCTCCGTTTTCCATATGTCACTTGATGCTTTTCACTTAAAATGATGTCCCTTTGAAACAAAAGACAGACACTTTGAGTGGTGTCGGCCACACCGCGTCTCCAATTGAGGTGGGGTTGATTCGTACACATCATATATGACCCATGGATCGTTCTCCTAAAGTTTCAATGGAAACCGAATCCGTTTCGTCGGTTTTCCGTATGTACTTAAAATGGTGTCCGTTTTAAAAAAAAGAGAGCCACTTAGACTGATCTTGGCCACACCATGACTTGGATTCATCCCGGGTCAGCTCGTACATGTCACATATGACCCATGGATCGTTGGGATAAATTATCAACAAATTTGGAATGCGTTTGGTCGGTTTTCCGTATGCCAGTTGTTCTTTTCACTTATAATCCTATCCATTTTAAACAAAAGAGACACAGTTAGAACGGTGTCGGCCACACCGCTCCTCGGATTGAGGCGGGATTGACTCGTACACGTCACATACGACCCATGGATCCTTGTGATAAAGGATCGACACAGTCCGAATGCCTTTGTTCGGTTTTTCGTATGTCACTTGATGCTTTTCACTTAAAATGACGTCTTTTTGAAACAAAAGACCGACACTTTGAGTGGTGTCGGCCACACCGTGTCTCCGATTGTGGCGGGGTTGATTCATACACGTCACATATGACCCATGGATCGTTCTCCTAAAGTTTCAACGGAAACCGAATCCGTTTGGTCGTTTTTCCGTATGTACTTAAAATGGTGTCCATTTTAAACAAAAGAGAGCCACTTAGACTTATCCCGGCCACACCGCAACTCGGATTCATCCCGGGTTGGCTCGTACACGTCACATATGACCCATGGATTGTTGAGATAAATTATCAACATATTCGGAATGTGTTTGGTCGGTTTTCCGTATGCCAGTTGATGCTTTTCACTTAAAATGACGTCCTTTTGACTTGAAACCACCGTGCAACATTTTAATTATTATTCGTGACGTGTACGCGCAGACGAAACGTCAATTGGACGTGCGGTTTGCGCGGTACGGCTCAATATTAGTGTTTTAAGTGATGCGCGCTTCGTAAACGCGCGTGAGGGGGGTCCAAACGGGCCGAATGATGTCGGAATGGTCTGAAATCAGACGACAAATACGGGTGAGTGATTTCTGAAGTGGTCGACTAGACAGCACGTCAATCGGACGTGTCCTATGCCCGCGGTGACCGAGAACGCAGTTCGGGTGTCATAAACGGCCAGAACGGGCGTCCAACGGTCAAATTCATAGCGGACTACCTCGGATTGAGCTGAAACCACCGTGGAACATTCTAATTATTATTTTTGACGTGTACGCGCAGATGGAATGTCAATCGGACGTGCGGTTTGCGCGGTACGGCTCAATATTCGTGTTTTAAGTGATGTGCGCGCTTCGTAAACGCGCGTGAGGGGGGTCCAAACAAGCCGAACGATGTCGGAATGGCCTGAAATCAGACGACAAATATGGGAGAGTGATTTATGAAGTGGTCGAGTAGACGGAATGTCAATCGGACGTGCCGTGTGCCCGCAGTGACTGACAACGCAGTTCTGGTGTCATAAACGGCCAGAACGGGCGTCCAACGGTCAAATTCATAGCAGACGGCCTCGGATTGAGCTGAAACCACTGTGGAACATTCTAATTATTATTCGTGACGTGTACGCGCAGACGGCACGTCAATCGGACGTGCGGTTTGCGCGGTACGGCTCAATATTCGTGTTTTAAGTGATGTGCGCGCTTCGTAAACGCGCGTGAGGGGGGTACAAACGGGCCAAACGATGTCGGAATGGCCTGAAATCAGACAAAAAATACGGGTGACTGATTTCTGAAGTGGTCGAGCAGACGGCACGTCAATCGGACGTGGCGTGTGCCCGCGGTGACCGACAACGCAGTTCTGGTGTCATAAACGGCCAGAACAGGCGTCCAATGGTCAAATTAATATAGGACAGCCTCGGATTGAGCTGAAACCACCGTGGAACATTCTAATTATTATTCGTGACGTGTATGCGCAGACGGCACCTCAATCGGACGTGCGGTTTGCGCGGTACGGCTCAATATTCGTGTTTTAAGTGATACGCGCGCTTCGTAAACGCGCGTGAGGGGGGTCCAAACGGGCCGAACGATGTCGGAATGGCCTGAAATCAGACGAAAAATACGGGTGAGTGATTTCTGAAGTGGTCGAGCAGACGACATGTCAATCGGACGTTCCGTGTGCCCGCGGTGACCGACAACGCAGTTCTGGTGTCATAAACGGCCAGAACGGGCGTCCAACGGTCAAATTCATAGCGGACGACCTCGGATTGAGCTGAGACCACCGTGGAACATTCTAATTATTATTCTTGACCTGTACGCGCAGACAGAACGTCAATCAGACGTGCGATTTGCGCGGTACGGCTCAATATTCGTGTTTTAAGTGATGCGCGCCCTTCGTAAACGCGCGTGAGGGGGGTCCAAACGGGCCGAACGATGTCGGAATGGCCTGAAATCAGACGACAAATACGGGTGACTGATTTCTGAAGTGGTCGAGCAGACGGCACGTCAATCGGACGTGTCGTGTGCCTGCGGTGACCGACAACGCAGTTCTGGTGTCATAAACGGCCAGAACAGGCGTCCAACGGTCAAATTCATAGCGGACGGCCTCAGATTGAGCTGAAACCACCGTGGAACATTCTAATTATTATTCGTGACGTGTACGCGCAGACGGAACCTCAATCGGACGTGCGGTTTGCGCGGTACGGCTCAATATTCGTGTTTTAAGTGATGCGCGCGCTTCGTAAACGCGCGTGAGGGGGGTCCAAACGGGCCGAACGATGTCGGAATGGCCTGAAATAATACGACAAATATGGGTGCGTGATTTCTGAAGTGTTCGAGCAGACGGCACGTCAATCGGACGTGCCGTGTGCCCGCGGTGACCGACAACGCAGTTCTGGTGTCATAAACGGCCAGAACAGGCGTCCAACAGTCAAATTCATAGCGGACGGCCTCGGATTGAGCTGAAACCACCGTGGAACATTCTAATTATTATTCGTGACGTGTACGCGCAGACGGCACGTCAATCGGACGTGCGGTTTGCGCGGTACGGCTCAATATTCGTGTTTTAAGTGATGCGCGCGCTTCATAAACGCGCGTGAGGGGGGTCCAAATGGGCCGAACGATGTCGGAATGTCCTGAAATCAGACGACAAATACGGGTGACTGATTTCTGAAGTGGTCGAGCATACGGCACGTCAATCGGACGTGGCGTGTGCCCGCGGTGACCGACAACGTAGTTCTGGTGTCATAAACGGCCAGAACAGGCGTCCAACGGTCAAATTCATAGCGGACGGCCTCGGATTGAGCTGAAACCACCGTGGAACATTCTAATTATTATTCGTGACATGTACGCGGAGACGGCACGTCAATCGGACGTGCGGTTTGCGCGGTACGGCTCAATATTCTTGTTTTAAGTGATGCGCGCGCTTCGTAAACGCGCGTGAGAGGGGTCCAAACGGGACGAACGATGTTGGAATGGCCTGAAATCAGACGACAAATACGGGTGACTGATTTCTGAAGTGGTCGAGCAGACGGCACGTCAATCGGACGTGCCGTGTGCCCGCGGTGACCGACAACGCAGTTCTGGTGTCATAAACGGCCAGAACAGGCGTCCAACGGTCAAATTCATAGCGGACGGCCTCAGATTGATCTAAAACCACCGTGGAACATTCTAATTATTATTCTTGACGTGTACGCGCAGACGACGCCTCAATCGGACGTGCGGTTTGCGCGGTACGGCTCAATATTCGTGTTTTAAGTGATGTGCGCGCTTCGTAAACGCGCGTGAGGGGGGTCCAAATGGGCCGAACGATGTCAGAATGGCTTGAAATCAGACGACAAATACGGGTGACTGATTTCTGAAGTGTTCGAGCAGACGGCACGTCAATCGTACGTGTCGTGTGCCCGCGGTGACCGACAACGCAATTCTGGTGTCATAAACGGCCAGAACGGGCGTCCAACGGTCAAATTCATAGCGGATGACCTCGGATTGAGCTGAAACCACCTTGGAACATTCTAATTATTATTCGTGACGTGTACGCGCAGACGGAACGTCAATCGGACGTGCGATTTGCGCGGTACTGCTCAATATTTGTGTTTTAAGTGATGCGCGCGCTTCGTAAACGCGCGTGAGGGGGGTCCAAACGGGCCGAACGATGTCGGAATGGCCTGAAATCAGACGACAAATATGGATGACTGATTTCTGAAGTGTTTTACTAGATGGCACGTCAATCGGACGTGTCCTGTGCCCGCGGTGACCGACAACGCAGTTCTAGTGTCATAAACGGCCAGAACGGGCGTCCAACGGTCAAATTCATAGAGGACGGCCTCGGATTGAGCTGAAACCACCGTGGAAAATTCTAATTATTATTCGTGACGTGTAGGGGCAGACGGCACGTCAATCGGACGTGCGGTTTGCGCGGTACGGCTCAATATTCGTGTTTTAAGTGATGCGTGCGCTTCGTAAACGCACGTGAGGGGGGTCCAAATGGGCCGAACGATGTCGGAATGGCCTGAAATCAGACGACAAATACGGGTGAGTGATTTCTGAAGTGGTCGAGCAGACGGCACGTCAATCGGACGTGCGGTTTGCGCGGTACGGCTCAATATTCGTGTTTTAAGTGATGCGCGCGCTTCGTAAACGCGCGTGAGGGGGGTCCAAACCGGCCAAACGCTGTCGGAATGGCCTAAAATCAGAGGAAAAATACGGGTGACTGATTTCTGAAGTGGTCGAATAGACGGCATGTCAATCGGACGTGCCGTGTGCCCGCGGTGACCGACAACGCAGTTTTGGTGTCATAAACGGCCAGAACAGGCGTCCAACGGTCAAATTCATAGCGGACGGCCTCGGATTGAGCTGAAACCACCGTGGAACATTCTAATTATTATTCGTGACGTGTACGCGCAGACGGCACATCAATCGGACGTGTGGTTTGTGCGGTACGACTCAATATTCGTGTTTTAAGTGATGCGCGCGCTTCGTAAACGCGTGTGAGGGGGGTCCAAATGGGTCGAACGATGTCGGAATGGCCTGAAATCAGACAAAAAATATGGGTGAGTGATTTCTGAAGTGGTCGAGCAGACGGCACGTCAATCGGACGTGCGGTTTGCGCGGTACGGCTCAATATTCGTGTTTTAAGTGATGTGCGCGCTTCGTAAACGCGCGTGAGGGGGGTCCAAACTGGCCAAACGATGTCGGAATGGCCTGAAATCAGACGACAAGTACGGGTGAATGATTTCTGAAGTGTTCGAGCAGACGACACGTCAATCGGACGTGCCGTGTGCCCACGGTGACTGACAACGCAGTTCTGGTGTCATAAACGGCCAGAACGGGCGTCCAACGGTCAAATTCATGGCGGACGGCCACAGATTGAGATGAAACCACCGTGGAACATTCTAATTATTATTCGTGACGTGTACGCGCAGACGGAACGTCAATCGGACATACTGTGTGCACGCGGTGACTGAAAATGCAGTTCAGGGGTTGTTCAGGGGTTGTTCAGGGGTTGTTCAGGGTTTGTTCAGGGGGTTGTCCGGGGTCCAAGGGGGAGGGTGGGGGGTTGTCCGGGGGCTGTCCGGGGGGCTATCTGGGGTCCAGGGTGGGGGGTTGGGGGCTGTACGGGGGGCTGTCCGCGGGGCTGTCTGGGGGGTCTTTGCGGGGTGTTCGGGGTCCAAGGGGGAGGGGGGGTTGTCTAGGGTCCAAGAATGAGGGGGGTTGTCCAGGGAGTTCTCAAACACACAACCACTAAAAGACAACAACATCCATAAAAAATGGAAATATATAAAAATAACTCAACTCCAATACTATACTACGAGTCTAGATAAAACCAACAACTAGAATAGATTAAACATCAAATCTCAGTAATATAAGTCAAAAATGTAACGGATCAATATGTCACACATCAGCATCACCATCACCATCATCATCATCATCATCACCCTCGTCATCGTCCTCCTCATCGTCCTCACCCTCCACAGCGCCTTCCTCCTCGCCTTCGCCCTCCTCCTCGCCCTCCTCATCTCCCTCCTCTTCCGCATCAGACTCCTCGCCATCATCGTCTTCAAGCTGGACATCGGTCTGACCACCACTGGAAATGACACCTGGTGAACCATATATAGAATGTATCGACGACATGTATTCATCAATCGCTGGGCTGGCCTCTACTGGAAGTGTTGGACATAGAACTTCAATAAATTTCATAAATGCACTGTTTTCCCTAGCAGACTGTTCTGCCGTCTCTATGGCCCTTTTCTCAGCCTGTTCTGCCTGTGCCCTAACTTGCTGCAGTTCGGTGGCACTACAACTCGTACCTGAGGCAGGCCAATACCTCGTCGGGGCTATCCTAGGTCGGCAGCGTACTCTGCCAGAATGATCATCTCCCAACACCTGATGTAAGTGATCAGATGGCCCAAAATTGTCTGCTTCTTGGGCATCGAGGGCCTCTAAAGCATCCTGTTACAAATATAAATATATTATTAAGTTACGAAATAGATATTAAAATATAAAATCAACAGATTAAAACTTACAATCTGCTGCTGAGTCGCTTCGTTGACAGCACTTCCATCCTTTTTTCGTCTACTCGAGCAAAACAGTTTTGCTCGAGGCACACGTCCTTCAATATTTTTTACTTGCCTCTACAATGACATTGAAAACAAAATTTATATAAAAACTTTAGAAAATGATTAAATAATTGAGGAAACAAAAGAAAATATATGTCGTAAAGAAAACTTATAAACAATTGTCATACCGGCTGCCTCTCATGATCCGGCATCGTCGTGCGTCCTAGTGTATGCAGGTATTTTTTTGCATCAATGTTTTTTTTATTTTTTCCAGATGATTCCTAAATAAAATTCGATAATGCAAAGGATAATATTAATGCAAAACTTGAAAGTTATTATTTAAATACCTCAAATGTAATTCATACCTTAAACTAGGTACTCATCCAATGAGTAATCATCTGAGGATACTGCTCTATAGGACAATCATCCATGACTGGTACCGCCTCTAACTCAGTACCAACTCTAGCACGCCAGCCAATATACAGCTCATGCTTGTAGGCTCTCCAAAGCTCGCCTAAATCCTTTAGACGTTCCAGTCGTGCACCCTCACCATCAGGAAAATTAAATCGAAGCTGAAATCAAAATATTGATTTATATAAATACAAAAATAATTCATGGCATTAAATACAACAGATTTTTTTACCCATATCTCTTCCCAAGCTCTATCTTTGACCTCATGTTGCAAATGTCTCCACGACAGCGGGATGACAGGAATGATGTCGTAGTATTTGGCAAGCGTCGCCAGAAAACTCCGACATTGCTGCCCTGTTTTCTCAACCATCTGATTGTATTCATTATATTCAACCATAACCTGTGTGCGACGGTTCCACACCGAACGCATGCGTGTACGCCCCTGCCCCCGCCTCCTGTCAGTAGATGTATCTGTCATGAAAGAAAAACAAATATTTTATCAAAACATGTTATAATGAAAATAAATATTGCTATAAAAATTTGTTAGGGTTTTATAAATATACATGCGCTAGTCTGATCAATGAGTGGCGCCGGATCCACAGAACCTGATGGAACACCCTCTGGTGGAACAGGAGTCGAAGACGATGGAATATAAAAGCTCGGAGAGACAGAAGTAGAAGGAAAAGAAGATGGAACAGCTGTATGACCTGATGCTGACTGGGGAGTGGGAATCATCATGGGATGTGAAAATGATGGGGCACAAGATGCAGAAGGTAGCGAAAACATGGGAGGCCTAAATACCCCGTGTGTCCCTAACGACACACCGGGATCAGAATGTGGGAAGGCTGAAATGTCAGTGGGAGGGGCAGGGTTTAGTCGGGCACGCGCAACTCTACGTCCACCTCTGGTACGAACCCTCCTCGTACCACCGGCCTGAGTACTAGGAGCAGTACTAGGCTCCTCGTCGAATAAGTGTCGACGTAATGGTGGATCCTACAAAAAAGTTTACAAAAAAAATTAATCACCTGACATTATATATTCTGTAAATATATATATATATATATATATATATATATTTGAAATAAAGTACTCACTGTAGGCACTAATGGTGGAATGCCCATCTCCTCCATCCGACGATTGTTCTCCGCCATTTTTTTACTTCTTCTTTCTTCAATTGGCAGCATTTCATGTAAAAAGAATTCATATAAGTCATTTTGTCATAAACAATTCAATAGGATTGAACTTTAATAGAAAATACATTTAAGTAAACGACAAAGGAAGAAAATAATCATGGTATCAACTACACATGTGAAAAAAAAGCATACTAATGTGTTATTGAAAAAATATAAAACCAACAAGAACTTAATGTGTTATCACATCAGAGCATGCCTCATCCCATAACCATATTAGTAGGGTATCCTCATATGCGATTTACCTTTTTGAATTAATATGCACTTCCTCACCAGGTATCTGAGTAGATTTCATAGATATAATCATCTCACATCCTGTAAGGCTTCATTATGTATGATCATCCCACACCCCCTGGACAGCCCCCTGGACAGCCCCGCCCACCCCCGTGGACAGCCTTTCCCACCCTCGTGGACAGCCCCGCCCACCGCCATGGACAACCCACCCCCGTGGACACCCCCTACCCCCTAGACAGCCCAACCACCCCCGTGGACAGCCCACCCACCCCCCTCGACACCCCTTCTCCCTATGGACAGCTCCCACCCCCTTGGATAGCCCGCCTACCCCCCTGGACACCCCTACCCCATGTGGCCAGCCCACCCACCCCCCCTGGACAGCCCGCCCACCCCTCCTTGATAGCCCGGCCACCCCCGTGGACAGCCCGTCCACCCTTGTGGACAGCCCGCCCACCCCCGTACCCCCCTAGACACCCCGTACCCCCCCCCCCCCCCGGGATAGCCCCGCCCACCCTCCCAAACAACCCACACCCCCCTCCCCTGCAACCCCACCACCACCACCTAGACATATCAACCCCCCTGGACACCCCACACTCCCATCCCCCAATAGGACCCCCCACTCAGACCCCCAGGACATCCCACACCCCCTGGACAGCCTCGCCCACCCCCGTGGACAGCCTTTCCCACCCCCGTGGACAGCCCCGCCCACCCCCGTGGACAACCCACCCACCCCCGTGGACGCCCCCTACCCCCTAGACAGCCCAACCACCCTCGTGGACAGCCCACCCACCCCCCTCGACACCCCTTCTCCCTATGGACAGCCCCCCACCCCCTTGGATAGCCCGCCCACCCTCTGGACACCCCTACCCCCTGTTGCCAGCCCACCCACCCCCCCTGGACAGCCCGCCCACGCCTCCTTGACAGCCCGGCCACCCCCGTGGACAGCCCGTCCACCCTTGTGGACAGCCCTCCCACCACCGTACCCCCCTGGATAGCCCCGCCCACCCTCCCAAACAGCCCACCCCCCCCCCTCCCCTGCAACCCCACCACCACCACCTAGACATACCACCCCCGTGGACACCCGACACACCCCTCCCCCACCATGACACCCCACCCAGACCCCCAGGACAGCCCACACCCCCTAGACAGCACTGCCCACCCCGTGGACAGCCTTTCCCACCCCCGTGGACACCCCGCCCACCCCCGTGGACACCCACCCACCCCTGTGGACAGCCCCTACCCCCACAATCGATTATCCAAAACATATCAAATTGGTTTGAACACAATCCATAATTCCCACAATCCATTATCCAAACATAGAAAAAATCTCACACGATGCTCGACCATTGGAAAATAATTAAAAATCACCAACACCTCCTTCCAAACATAGAATACAAAAAACATTAACATAATACAAAAACATTAAAAAATCTCACAATCCATTATCAAATTGATTTCATGAGTAATATCAAATTGGTCTGATTTACATGTTTTGAACACTCTCCTTCCAAACATAGAATACAAAAACATTAAAAATCACCAACACCTGGATAATCAATTAAACTACCAACACCTGGAAAAAATCTATTCATTAAAAAAACTAGAACAATATGGTTGAGATCAAATTTTACCTATTCGTATGGGGTGTACCTGTTGGGATGGGGGTACTGGTGTTCGGATTCGCGAGAGCAGTGGAGTCAGATGGGGTTCGCGAGAGCGGCGGAGTGAATAGATTAGGGCTCTGTCCGAATGGGGAGAGGAGATCGTGGCCTGCAATTTGGGGGAAACCTTTGCCAACGGTTTATAAAAACCGTTGGCAAAGGCACACATTTCCCAACAGTTTACTGAAACCGTTGGGAATGTGTGAGTTTTAGCAGCCTTTTCCCAACGGTTCCAGTGAACCGTTGGGGAAAGGTCTGATGAAATTCTCTTTGCCAACAGTTTTCTTAAACCGTTGGCAAAGGCTCACTATACCAACGGTTTAAGTAAACCGTTGGTATACTACTGTTGGGAAAAGGCTAAATTCCAGTAGTGCACCTTAAAAGGTTTATATGACGTGTAATATAATAGAATCATGTTTTTAATGAGACGAGAAATGCTTTTCTGTATATTATAAAATGAATTAATTTCATGATGTGTTAGAGTATTACATTTTATGTATTTCTAAGAGCTACATCTTTTAGGGGGATGTATCAGTTTTTGAGGCAGCATTCCCTTTTTCATCCTCCTCCTTAAACAATATCTCTTACCATAAGAATTTTGGGGTGAATTCTTTATATTCTGTCTAATTAGATTAGTTATTGATATCCCTTGGAATGGAGTTTATCTTTAGTGGTATATTTGTGTGTCTTACCTTTCATAGTTAGATCGTGTGGTTTATAACCACCATTGTCAATTGTTGTTAGGTTTTGTATATCCTTGAGGTAGGTGGATCTATTTTATTTTTCAATTTTCATGAATTACATATACATTTTATTAATTCAATGATATTTGAAATGCAATTTCATGTATTGAAAATCAAAAGGGAATAAGTTTGTGTTTTATAGGGAGATTTTACTTGAAATGCAATTCATTTATTTGAAATAGAAAATTGATTTTAAAACCCGGAAGCATATTGTAATTTCTTTTAAATGTTTTTAAAAAATATGATCTTGTTTTCGAACCAGAAATTGGAAAACATTTCACAATGAGAAACTTGGTTTTATAGAGAAAGAGTCTTGGATAGCCTTAGTTTGTTTGACACCACTAGGAGGTATCCACTTTAATTTTTATGTATTATACATGAATCAATATAAGTTTTATCCAACCTTTTTCATTTTTAGTATCTTGAGTTTCTATTAAGTATTGTCCCATTGGATAGAGAATGTGCCTACTTATTTCTTGTTTTTTATTTTATGACAGATCATCTATTAGATGATGGATCACATGCATATTAATTTTTAATATTGTCACCTTCTTTTTTTCTATATTTATAAAACATTTCATGTAATATTTTAATAAACAGATAATTTTTTATAATGGATTTATAATATTTATATTTATTAAATTACATGTAAAACTTTTTTTATTTTAAATAGAGAACTTGTGCATTCATGTTTTTATAACTCATTTAGATCCCTCGGCGGTATCCTAGTAGGATTTTATTATCACAACCTATGTTTTCATATGGGTGGCTGTAGACATTGTTTTTCATGATATGGGTTAATGGACTAGAATTTTGTAGTATGAAGGATTCTCTTAATGTTGATGTTTCAGTTTATAATGTTTTAGAGGTGATGTTTGGTTAAATGGAGCGTGTTTTTAGAGATCATATATACATACTAGTTTATCATGTTTGGTGTACATGTATATCCCATTAGTTCTTCATTTTACTATACTTGTATGTCTTTTTTTGATTTTTATGGGACTTGTTTTGTTGTCTTTCTTATACCTCACCCCATGATGGGATTACTTGGGTGACTAGTTTGGTTTTCCTATATTGGTGTGTTACATTACACGAACCTCTCAACTACATTAACATCATCATTTGACTTTTCCATAAACCACATATTCCCTTCTAACTGACACAATTCTTGTCCAACAATCATGAAATTAAACTATTTTCCATTATATATTCACCATGGTCTAATAAATATTAACAAAAGTATACTCCATTTTTTCCTAGGTACTTTTTTCTATAAAGGCATATTCCCTCCATTTACATTGGGTTCTACCTTATTCCTACAAAACAATATCCCAATTTTATTTCATGTAGTCCAAGAGTCATGAAACTAACCATATTTTCCATGGTCCACATGAAATGAATTTAAGTTTTTTTCTATGGTCAATAATGTATGACCATAAACTATGTGAAACATGATTCCCAATAGCTTTTCATTCAAAAGGTCCACCTTGGATCATTTTGTGTTAGGTTTTAACTCTTACATCACATGATAATACATGAAAAACCACTTTCCATTGTTAATTTATTAGGAATATAATCTATTTGGTGTAGGTCCATCCTCTCCTTCATCAAACTCAGAGCCCTAGTGGAAACATTATTACCCAAAACTATATCAATTCACCCCTCATTCATATAGTTCACATCATCCCTTGTATTCTAACAATCCCATTCATCAACACTGTATAAATAAATTTTTTTGATTCCAATTTTAATGGGATGCGTGGAAATGCCTCAAATTTTAGTCTTCAGGACCTACAATCGACACACCCTGAATTCCTCCATTGTCTATAGTACTATCACCAAGAAATTCCATCAATGTCCTCCTTTTAGATATATTCTCCATTCTGTTACCTATACCTCTTAGTTGTTTTAGGTTATTTCATATCCTAATATGAGTTCGAAAAGACTAGGTTACTCAATGTGAAAGCCTCAACAATGTTTGTAATGCATGACGATAAACTGCGATATTACCCTATAAAAATTAAGACGATAATTAATGGTAGATGATCTTACCTTATATTGATTATGCATTCATGATATCTTGATATTGGAAGATTTAAAATCTTCAATTGAGAGGGTAGAACCGTTATCGAATCAGTCTTTTACCATTCCATGCTTCATAACATCATGTGTCTTGATACCCATATTCTTAGGATACATAGTGATGCCCATATATATGATCCTAGGACCACCCCCTAAGTCTAAATGTTATCTGGTTCCTCCATTCTATATGACTTGATGTTGATTTATGATATGGTTTGTTGAGAATTGTATCAATGAGGGACATTTTAACACTCCATTAACATTGAGTTATTACTCTTCCATTAAAAAATCATCCTTAGACACTAGTTCCCCCCATTTATAGACCAATTTCTATGAATTTACAGTAGAATCATTTCTAGTCCAAATTTCAAATCATTAATCTTCAAAACCCAACATACACAATGCATGACACCAGAATAAATTCATACCCTGCATGAAACCAGGATGTCTCATATAATGAGCATGAAATTTTTGAAAATACTATATATACAACTAAGATTCCTTATTTTATATATATGATATGAACCACACATTACCCGACACAAAACTAGGATTCCTCAAAATGTGAGATGATTGTATGTCCTCGTCATTGTGTAAATCACCCTACCAACATTGGTCACATACGACACAATTTTTGTGAATGATGTGTGGATAGATTCATATCGTTATGGGATATGCAGTACACCAATATTTTCCTTCACAGAATAAACCAAGCCACCATATTATTTATGAGAGATTAACAAAATCTCATTTAGCACTTCATGATTTATTTGATTTTGAAAAGCACCAACATTATGGATTAAAAAGGTTCCCTAATAGAATGGTTTCATGTCACACCAGCTCAAAAATCCTAAATTCTTTCACCTTGCAAGATCTTTAGCAGCAGATATCATATCCTTTGTTTTGATCTCAGTCTGTGGGGGATCTTGATTTCTTATCCCCCTCTTCAATTTATTGGAGAATATTAATTTTATTTTCAATGTGGAAACCTATTTTTACAGATAAATATGTTTTTCCTCATTTACTATCATGGTATTGGAAGTCATAGTTTCCCTTATATTATTTCTAATCCAATCCCTCCATCTTTTTGTTCTCACCTTACTTCCAATGTGTACTCCATGCCACTCCTTGTTTCTCACACCACACATGGATCACATTTGTTTATGAATTAGGGTCGAGGAATCCCCCACCAAGGTTGAGACACAGAACCACCCAATGGTCTGAGATCTATGAATATAAATTACGGGTCTATGGTAGAAGGTTCATGAACATAAACTAAACACAATTGTCTATGCATCACAACATTTAACATTATTGGAGATATATTAGAAACATTTTTTTAATCGGGTCTGAGGCCCCTCTATTCATGTCGAGTAACTCTCATTTGATGTCACACATGTTACATCATGGATAAAAACCCTATAGACCAATAATATTTACTCTATACTATGTTAAATCCTCTCCAGGAATGTGTTTTTTAGCATCAGGGTGTCCTCAAATCAATTCACAATAGGATATTATTCTACCATGATCTATATAAACATTTTTTTGGACTCCCTCTCCATAGAATATGAATCATGGATTTAAAAAATGTGAATGTCTCCCCAGACTCTCTATATTGGTGAAGGATCTTCCATGTTACCATCTAATTATAGGTATTTCTTGGGAACATCCCCATCCTATTATCTTCCTATGACATCTACTACTGTGCTTTAGTTGTCATTCCATACCATATTATGTTAACATATATGTATATCATTATCACTATATGAAGTTAACCTTCTTCTCCAAAATCCCCACTATTTTATGCTAAAAAATAGGCATATCATCCCAATTTCATGAAGTAGAATTGTGAGGAATTATTGTAATATTTCTAACAAACCCATTAATTATGTGTTAGAAACCTAGCACATTTATCATTTTATTCTACCAACACTCATCATCTGAGAAGAAGACCCCCCTAGAAGATGACTTTGACCTTTTTCCACAACGATATGCCGTCTAAATGTGTTTTATGTAACAGATGCATATGTATAGGAGAGTGGGAATCCATTTTAATACTATATCGCTTCATATCCATGACATGGGTTTCCCTTTTTTAGATCCACATCCTCTTATATGTCAGAATAGGGCCCATAACATAAATGGTTCTAGGAAAAAATAGATCATCTATCATCCAAAGCCAATGCTTTGGAAGACTTCAGAAGATGATCTAAGACATGTCATGTGTTTCAAATATGGTCTCTCATTGACTAACATTTAATCCCCATTAATGAATAAATGATAGGGATTATGGTTTTTGAACCTATTTTTAAAGTATCCATGTCTCTATTCCAGTACCATTTTGTTCAATATATCATTATTCATTGTTCACACTATCCATTATGATTTTTTCGGTCTAAATTCAGTACCCTTGGTGTTACCCCAATCATTCATTAGGTCACATTGGAAATGTTAGTATGATATTCAGAGAACCCTATTCTCCAACCATAGCCTCTCTCATCTAAAACACTTTCAGTGGTCATTTAATAAATGAAAACCATATTTGTTCAATTTTATTCTATAAATATAAAATAAATGAACAATCATAAGACCTTCCATTGTTTCTCACATAGATTATGACTCATGTGAGGTTAGGGATTAGTTGTTGGATATTTCATGAGTACGATTGAAGTGTAATAATAATTATGAAAGGAAGACTAATATTCAATAATGTAGGTTTTTAATGATATGCAATTGAGGTTATGGAGGGTGATCCAAACATTGGTGTCTCTTTTTTTCAAAATTCCCTTATAAATAGACCATAGTTATTAGGTTTTTGAGCTCGAACAACCTCTATTGAGTGGCCTATGGGGTATTCATCCACTCCGTAATTTTAGGTGACTCTTCATTGAATTTGGGGTTTTGTCTTATAGTCATAGAAATTTCATCTCAGCTTGGCACGCATCTACTAAGGACATCGCCCCCATCACCATTTCCTCAACCAACACCTATTTTGCCTTTAGAATGTATATGTTCTCATCCAAGGTAGAAAAAACTACCTCATGATCCTACACCATCCCGAATATGCAGGAAATTCCCCCCTCTGCTTCCAAATGTTCCAGGGTTACCTCATCCTTGTGATTTATCTTGGAAACTTCAAGTACTTCCCATTAAATATGTTCCCACTCAACTAGGAAGTCTCAATATAGTGAATGATGTTTTTTATACCACCCCTCTAGTCCAAATTATAACTGTCTAGTAGTGGAGAAAACCCAGATGGCATGATATTTCATCTATCTGGGTATGTGGGAAGAAGTTTCACATATACCTCCATGGCTTGTTATGCATGACCTGGTTCTTCTTAGTGGCATCTGAGCCAGAATCTTCAAAGACTTCTAGTGGTGCATGCTACTTTGTAGGGAAGAATACTTACATATTTTCAGCTATATTTTCTATATATATTTCTTCATGTGTTATATGGTCTAATAATATTCTTGGGAATAGATCCTCGTCATATCCCAGAAATAATGCAGAAGACACCACATTCCCATGTGGTACCTATGAGGTGGAAATGACTCTTATAGCCTCCTTAGCTACCCATGTTGGTGGTGTAATTCCCACCTTAGGTCCTATATTCATCAATTGTAGATGTTACGAGGAAGACATTTCCCATGTATCCCACAAACACTATATATATTCACAAAATTTGAACTTAATCTATTTGATCTTCAACTCGATCAACCACCTATGGTGGTGAATTTATGAAATTCAATTCAACTACTGCTCCATCATCCATCCCCATTATGGGAATTGTGTAAACCTCCTCCTTTGAGGGAATGATCTCAGTATACCCTTCCAATGGAACTACCATGGTTGTACCTACCACCATATAATCCATAGTCATGTACACAAAGAGAATAACAATCTTCATCACCATCTTAGCCTCTGGTTCCATTAACTTAGATATTGATGATGGAAGATACACCCCAAGTACTATATGAAATTCCATTGAAATAAGTTTCAGTCAAATAATGAAAATGATATAATACAAAAAATGTGAAAAGGATATAATGGAATATCTGAATCATATAGACTAATGATGAGCCCAGACATATTCACAGACAATCCCAATTTCCATGGAGTTCCCTCCAGGGCTACTACAGCTATCGCATGAACCTCTTCAGCCTATGGTTGGCTTCTCATACCCAAAAAAACAATGAGAAACCAAAAAATGCATGTAAATGGTTTTGGTTTCCTATCTTTCATAGGGATATAATGGATTTCAAGCCACATAATATCATAGTATTTTACTCATCTATGGTTGGGGCTCTTTAAACAAGACACTACAATTATGTTTCATTCCCATATGAATTTTTGGTGTCTCTCAACTGAGGTCCGCACATAGCTGACCTGTTGGATGATAATTCTGGGGAGGAGATCAACTCCAATAATACACTTTCCCATGTGGTCTGCGGAAGCATCATAACTTGAGAGTGGAATTGATCCTCCAAATAATTTATGTATAACAACACCTATTTTTGGAGAATGTTAATGCCACCCATAAAATTACCCTTCCCTTTGATGAATATTCTTAAATTTTTGAGATCCTAACACATCCCATAGAGAGTGGTGAGATGTCAAAATAGCTTCCAAAAATCTCAATCATCCTAAAATAACACATCATTAAGAAAATATGTATGATTAAACTCCATCCCGAGATCATGTAAAAACACCCTCAAAATAAATAAATGGGGATTCCATTACTCCCAAGACTTATTTAATTATTGATATGAGTGTAGTTCTGCTTCTCTTCATCCATCCACCACTAAACCTACAATAGTATCCCTTCCCGCTCATCCAATCATGCCCTCATGGAATTATCTAACCACTCATTACCCTCAACTATATAGTTTTAGTACCTCTCTATATTCATCATGTGATGTCTACTGCTTTAGTATCTCTATATGATATGTGATATCTAATATTTTAAAATATTTCTGTAAGAGAACATAGATGGAAAATAGTTGTTGTAAAACATTCTAAATTTTTAATCCTCACTCGAGAACATCTGTTAGATTTTTGGAAGGAATAAATGTTGGCACTCATGGAACACCTATCTGTACACCTTTTGATTCAATCTCTATAGGCATTAGAGCAACTTGACGGTAATATGGAAGTTTTACGGCTCACATATCACCTCAAAGTCAACCCTCTCCACTACTACCTCTACTTATAAGGCTAGGAGGTATGTTCTTTTTAGATGGTCCATATACCATAATCATTCACCATCCCCATATGAAGAGTGAACTAGTGAATCCTGAAGCACTCTACTAGCCCTATAATTTCCAGCAAGTCCACTAGGACCAACTTTAGAAGATGAATCTTGTTAATGTTTAGGATCATTGTTTATATATTATTAGTTGGAGGGGAGATAGGGTTTGATTATTCAATCAACTAATGTTTATGGAAACCCATATGTAAAATAAAGGGATTGGACCACACACATAGAGGATTATTCCCTTCACCGATATGGTGAATCCCTATCTATAGCTTTTACAACATCAGGAAAACCATGTTAATGTATTGTCACATCACCAAAATCAGTACAATAATGATGTAGCCTGGCTGCACCAACATTTTTTCATCTCTAACAGTGAGGAATTAACCACATATCATCATGAAAATGAACCCCTCCAACATGACCATAGGATATACATGCCTTATGTTGTAACCCCAAATCATCCACTAAACGACCACTAAGATCTTCCAATAAGAGTGATACAGGCCCTGCTAGAATGTCCCAAGGAATGTTTGTGGACACCATTATATATTTTCTTAATAATAGTTCCTCTATAGTATCTCCTCCAATAGTAAAATTTTAATGGAGTTGAACCATATCATTAATGGGATATTATTCATCCCTACCTTCTTCTAAGTAGTCCCTTTCAGCATGTCCAGTAGTGCCTTCTTTAGGATTAGTAGATTCTCTTCGTCCCCACAAACATTCAATGTGCAGAGTAACACTTCATACATTTCCCATTGAATTCAGATAAAAAAATGTATATTAAAGATCCCAAATTCTAATTCTTACCTCCCCATGATGTAGATTTAATTTGTTGGTCCCTATACACCACATGCTCATTAGCTCCGGAAATATATCCTAGTATCTATAGATTAGAAACTATTGGTTCATTGATTCCTCATAAATTCTTAATCACTTCAACTCAACTGATAATTTATGGAATAATTTTAATTACCAACATTCCTAGGCCTAGTTATCTATGAAGTTTACACAGTAGCGTAGATACCAGTTATTAGCTCACCCCTTGATTTGATTCTCCAAACCTAATAACCTCATAATGAGGGGGGATTCCACATTTTAAATAGTGTACCCTTAAATATTGTTGAGGTAATTATAGATATATTATATTTTGATTAGTGCGTGGTTATTCTCGATGTGCCTCCCAGTATCCCTACACCACTGGTACTATCTCAACGTGATTTTGAACCCAAAGATAGGTTCATCTCTACTCTCCTCAAGGATGAAGAAATCATACCTTAGCCTGAATACATAATTTTGTATCCCCATGAATTCCAAAATTATTTATTCATGATTATATGTGCTTTATATTATCTCCCTGTCCATTATATTCTCAACCATCTCTTCTTGACGAGTGGCAGCAACATTGGCTCCTTGAGTGGCCATTTCAGTCATGAAATATTAGTGTTTCTAGGAAATGTTTGAGAAGATATACTCATTGTTATTATATTTCAATGGTTTTTTTATGTATATAAGTTCACGAATCATATGATCAAGGAGTTCTGTTCATGATGGTTGAGTTTTCATAGCACTGTTTGTGGATATCATTAAGTATAGAATGTTATAATAATGAGAAATGGTTATCGAAATCACAATGATCATGCAATGGGTTAGAGCTTCAAAAAATTGATTACAATACATTATCATCCTGGTAGTTTTATGGTTTCTCTATGGGTCCCCTCCACTATTTTTTGGTGTATGGCCACCCACAGGTTCATGATGATATTTCAATGAGGAAATCACAAATGACCTTATTAGATGAGGTTCAAGAAAGGAGTACATTGCAAAATATCATCGATTCTCCATCCGAATCATAATCTTTATTTCCCCATACACTCATAATCTATGTGGTGTAATTTTTTGTCAACCAAATATGTGTTTCACTATAATAGTCAAGGAAGGAACAACTGATTCAATGTGAATTAGGGATAAAACATCCCAAAGAAACCTCTACGATACTTTTTCAAAAATCTCACCAACATCATGAATGATAAAGGAACCTAAAGATATTGTGTTGAGGATGACCATGATGATAATATTAAGGCCTTTTTATAACATCTATGAAATGTTAATTTTATGTCATATAGATCTTCCCAACTTCACAGAGACCTGATGGTAATCTTCTCACAATGACATATAGACTCATGAATCCCGTCAATATTCGATTCTTATAAATATTTAAAATGACATCTAATAACTAAAAAACCACCATCTCTATAATACCCTATTATTTTTAACATTTTAGTGGAGTAAAATCACTAAAATAATGAAAATAACTCCCTGTTAGTGATCTATTTGAGCTTCATGATTGAATGAGTAAATGGATCCCCTAAGGAATTCATAAAAAACCCACCACATTGAATTCTTGAGAGACTCCACCATAAGTGAATATTCCATTAGAAAAGGCTCACTCCCACTGAGTAAGAATAATTCCATCTAAGTATATTTTGGATATATGAAGTGTTCAACATTTTTTAAGATCACCCCTATGAATTAGGACATCACTCTGAGAAAGGGTCAAACTATTTTGTGATGCCTACCCCTTTGTGATCCCCTTGACCTCCACAAGGACATTGTGAATTTTGAGCTACCTCTCTATGATGCCCCAAGAATCAAAATACCCATCCTTTGGAACTCTCTATGCGTACTACCTTATAATGACATCACTTCATGAATGTAGAGTCCTTGGGATCCACATACGAATCTAGGACCGGTTCTGCTGCACCAGAAGTCCCTACTTGACCAATGCCACCTAAACCAATGTTATCTAACTACATAAAAAGTGTGTATTGAGCCTCTATCATACATATTACTTATTTGTATATTTAACCTAACAAATTACTCTTTTAGGAATATGAACACTAATGACATCCTCCAAATTGACTAATCCCTCATCAAAGTTCCAAGTCCACGCCCCAAAAAATAGAACATGAGCAATTATCATGTAATTTATACAGGCGAGGAGCAAGTCACCCCATGTACTGGATACAAAGAATTAAAATACATAGTTTCATATCCAAATCATATGTTGTTAAACTAAATGAAATAGCCCTTAAACCATGAAAAAAATAGTATCCTTACACTATGTGATGTGTAAAGGATTACCATTGTATGTTCATCACATGATGCTATATTTTTCCACACCCCAAGATGAGAAACATATAGGGGGAAGACTCTATGAATTATCCCAAAACCAACCCTCATAGATGGAAATTTAACGACCAGATAATCCTTATGCATGATGCAAAAGGACATGGATAAATCCTATCACACAACCATAAACTGTGACATCAATCTACATGACTTTTGATCTTTGTCTTCTAAATAGGGTATGTAGGACACCTTCTTGTTGTTTAATATAGAATATGGTAAACTCATGTGTGAAATATTTCCTCAAAGGGACACCCATACCAAATATTCCCTTAAAGGGTGTCCTAATCCGTCATCTCCTAGATCCACCACTAAATGGGAATTCTGATCCAGAATATCCCATATCCACCTCCAAATGGAATTCTGATCCATCACCTCCCAGATTTGCCTCCAAATTCCATTCTCATCAATCACCACCTACCCTGACCTCTGAAGGGAGTTATGATAAATCATATCCCAGATCTGCCTCAATAGGGTGTTTTTATACATCATCTACTTGATCCACCCCTAAATGGTGTCCTAATACGCCATCTAATGGATCATCTACTAATTGGAATATTGAAACATTAACTCCCAGATCCACCTAGAAAATGAATTCTAATCCATCTGATCCTAAAATCACCTCTAAGGGGAATTATAATCCATCATATCCAGAATCAGCCATTTAAGGTCATTCTAATACATAATCTCTAGGATTGACCTCCAAAGGGTGTGAAAATACATTACCTCTCATATTTTCCTCCAATGTGCACTTTGGTCCACATATTCTGCATTCCCCAATATATGAAATTTTGATCCATTCATCACTATAGATCCATCTCCAAATGGAGTTCTGATCCACTCATCAATAAAAAAATGTGTTACATTATTGCTCCATGGGAAACACCTCATTGATCCAACACCATTGGGAATTATAATTTACCATCCTTGTCCCCCTAGACATTAACCATATGCCAATATCCACAATATGTTAAAATGATGAATGAATAAATCATAATAGAAAATTCATATCTGCCTCCATACGATGTATAACATTTGACATGATCCAATATAATACCGAATCTAATAAAAATGGGATGCCTGAGGTAATAAAAAATAGATTTATTACACCCCTAGAGTTATTACCATGTACACGACATTGGATGACTAGGGTCCCGCAACAATGATTCCTCATATGAGATATAATACCAATAGGAAGAGTCATAGGAGAATAATATACCGAATGTCTAGAAATTACTAAATATGCCCAATGTAGATACTATCCTAAATGAGTGTTCCTCCCTTGTTGATATTTAAGTAGCATAATTAACCAGCATTCATAAAGAGATGGAACCAAGAATGAATTATTCAAACACAACGTAATATTTGAGGGAGACCCATACTAGGAGATGAGCTCCATGGTGTAATCCATGGAAGGAGAAACCGGTATCCTATCCACCCATTTCAATGAAAGAGAATAAATCATCAAAGTAATTGATTAAATCCTTACACATTTGGAATGTGGGAATAAATGAAAAATGAACACACATTGTGTAAAAGTTCCAATGAATGAATTTTGAAACAAAGTGTTGTTGAAAATTTTCATATTATACTATTGATATTTAAATTGTATGAATCTCAATTTTCAATATATGTATATTGAATTTTTCTTCCTCTAAAATTCATCCCATCCTTCCAAAGGATGATTTGAAAATATTTATCCCTTTTTTAACTCGAATTACCAACACCCTCTCCCATGATGTCCATGGATCATTCATATATAGATTCATTTTCCATAAAATTATATTTATATTCCTACTCTATTTATAAGTCTCTTTATAACTCATTGAGGGAAATATATTATGTCATTTATTTTAGCTAATGTATATAATTTTTCCAATAAGGGGGTATTTTATCGATGATGGATGAAATTAATGGTCTTTTCAATCTATATATTGTTTTTATTTATCTATTGTAACACAGGATGTATTCCATAGAACAAATCTATGATAGATATATTTATTAACATGTTTTATGAAATAAAAATTATTACTAGGAATTTATTATTTATTGCATCTTTGGTGATTTATTTGTGTTAAAATGAATTACATATATTAGTTTCCTTTAAATTACTCCACCATCATCATGTTATTGAGAAATTATATATCATTATTATTAAAAAAATAAATTTTTTATTATTAGTAATAAATGTAATTAATGGTATGAAAATTTATCAAATGGTGGTGTAGAGTATGCTAATGTACGTCACCATTCTAGTAAAAATAAGAGTAGATTTTACCGCAAAAAATTGAAATATTAATTTTTTACAAGAAAATCCTCTTTAGGATAATATTATGAATTTTTATTTTTCATATATAGGCAGTGGGTAGTAACCCATTATGGGGATTTGGAATCAAGATATTAATATGAGGACTTCATTTCATAACACCCACAACATGCCTATGATTATTATAGAATACATGAGTCAAATCCCAATTTGATATGGGGATATCAAATCACTATATAATATGTTTGAATTATTTTTAATAAAATGGTGTTTACTTTTATTATAATTGGATTACACCATAAAATAAGGAATTAAACCTCTTATAATTAGGTATATTTATATTTTAAAAATAATTAACATATCAAAATTAATCACGTTATTTCTATTATACTATATTGAATATGAGTCTCAGATCACACCAAATAATGAATTGTTGTGTCTCTTGCATAGAGCCTAATCTTATCAACAGTCTCAAAGATACCCATAAGGTTAAAATAGAAAACCCACTACACATAATGTATTGGAATTGAGATTGAATAAGTAAATATTATTTATTTTTAGAAATATAATGTTACCTCTAATCATAAATCATTAATTCAGTGAGTGAAGTGAAAAATGATCATTCAAAGTACCTCAATTTTTATAACATACAATCATGTGTTCCCATTGGGAAAATGAAGATCACTATCAAAAACAATATTATTCAATAAACACATTATTAGTTCATATAAAGATAAATGGTTAATCCCTTATAAAGGGTACCCCACAACATGTAACAGCCAATATAAGATTTTTAATGTCTTATCATTTTAAAAAAAATTCATTTAGTTTGAAAATACTTGTAAAAAATTATTAATTCTAAAAATAAAATGAATTTTTAAATTCATTAAAAAATTCTTGGAATAAATAGAATATTTCTCTTGAAATGAAAAAAACTTAAAAAAGGTATCAATAAATTCAAACAGATATATAGTAGAGGAAATTCAATGTTTAATAGAGAAATGTTTGGAAAATTCCATGAACATCTATGAATTATCATTATCAAGAATTTTTCTGCAAAATTTAATTCAAAATCCCAACTTCATTATCTAATATTATAGACTATTATGGCAGTATTTTAGTTATCCTATCATTAATGTTTGAGATACAAAGTCATATGCACATTTGAGAGGCCCCACTTTTACCTACACATAGGTAAGAATAATGTGGTCCCATTTTTTAATAGGTGTTTTAATTCCATGGGATTATTAAAAAAATTCAAACTCGCCCTCTTTTTCTCATGGGAACCATAATCCATTCTCACTATTTTTAATATTAATAATTTTTTCCATCATATAAATTATAATATTTTCTATGTTGATGTCATATATTCGGAGTCAAAACATGTTATGTTTAGGCCCCATCATTGTTAAATCGTTGAAAAGTAAACTAAATACTTATTTAAAGGGGGTTTCAAAAAAATATATCACAAGACCCTTTTTAATGGATCAATAAAATTTTGTCTTGATATAACAGTGTAATAATTTATCATTTCAAATTCAATCAACTATATTATAAAGTTATTTATAGCACCAATATGTCTCAATTTTCTATTATATGTGTTACTCTATTTATTATATATCATTTCGTTAATTCCATCTTGTATAAATACCATTTAAATCAATATAATATATAATAGTAATCCTCGTGAAATAGATATAATACATTTTTATTATTTTCCTAATGTAATTATATTATTGAAAGACAAATATTTAATGGATTCAGTTTTGTAGTTTTATTTCATTAATACCATGGTGATAGATCCACCTCTATGCATGAAAGCTTAACCACATATCCTTGGGTGAAAATCAATTGTTTTAAACCAAAATGTATTATAAAATATTTTTAACAACTGAATATTTCTCCTATTAAAATAAAAAATTCAATAGTATCCTTTATAAATTGAAGTTCTTATTTAAATTAATCCCATTTTCCATAACTAAAATTACTTATTTACCTTCATCGCATTCCAACAACACTTGAATTAGAATTTTGTTTCTAATTATAACTTCTAGGAGACAGTAAATAACCAATGCTTATTATAGATGTTCAACTACCCTACCAGGATTTTGTAGTATCCATTTCCTTGTAGAATATGGTATTATAACCCATGAATAGTAAAAAAATTAGATGACTTTATCACCTTATGAAATATAATTATTTTTAGAAGGAAAAATAAAATTCTTATTACTATAAATTTTGATTCCCAAAATTTCATTCATTTAAGTAAGCCTTACTTACCTGTGTTTCTATATAAAATGTTTTTTTCCTCTTTTAATTTATTAATACGCGTTTTAAAAACTCTGATTTAATGAAAATATAAATATAAAATTGCAACAAGGTTATATTTTAACCTACTATGAACACATTTATCATATTTTTTAGATATATAGATTTGAATAAATTATATGAAACAATTTCTCATGTTATTTATATGGTTAATGTTTAAAACCATAAGTGGAATATACAAAATTGAAATGTTTTTTTATTTTTCTAGTAATAATAATATTTCAGGTTATTCCTTACATAATTATTCTTTTAACACACTATTTATGATTTTAGTTAACATCCATTCATTGAATTTTTAACTTACAGAAATAAGATTACGCATGAAATATTATAATATAAGTTGTCATCACCAGGGGAGAATAAGTGGGAAAATATTTGATTCATTCCATTTGATTAGACCCCCTAGATACCGTTATAGAATTATATGTATCAATTATACCATATTATTTTTATTTAATTCTAAGTACAACCAAAATAGTATATGTTCTCATCATTGACAATATGTTATTAATCTTCAAATATATTTATTGGAAACATCAAAGAATTTATAAAATGCGTATTCTTCTTAATGAGGGGTACTTGAATATATCTTGGGAAAATCAATTTTTGAAAAATATATATATTAATAAAAAATTGATTTTTTGTAGTAATACTAAAGTTCCAACAAAAAATATATATATTGAAATCAGATCGATATGTCTTGTGTATTTGAGTTTGTTTACTTTTATGAACCTCCCAGATCCTAACTTATTTATATACTACATTATTTGAAATTGATTCTAATTTTATATGATATTAAAATTAATATCTAGTCCTAGATTCTTAAATGATACAATGTATTGAATCAATATATTTATTAACGAATATCATATAACAAGATTCTACATCCAAAAAATATTTAATATCATTAATATTAATAAAATACAATAAGAATTCTATTATTACATCATTAAACTAAATTTTCCATTTCAGTTCGTCTTCACATGAAACTATGTAACAACCTAAACCTTAAATAATTTATGTTTTGTTTCCAATGTATATATAACTAATATAGGGAAATAGTAACCTCTATCGTGGGATCCCTAACAACTATGTCACATAATGTTATAAAATCCACTCCCAAATATCATATTGGGAGACCAAATATTAGCATTATAGAATTATGATTTTTCATTAATGTTGTATTCCTTCTCTCACCAACTCTACTTTTTTAGGCCTATATAGAGTTTTCATATTATATATAATAACTTGGGTTTCATGAAATATATGTAATATAATATTCACATACCCTATTAGTCATGTGGTATTTAATTTTTTGTCTATATCTATCTTCATGCTCATTTTTATAAGAACATAATTTATCTACAGCGTTATCTTAAACTTATAGAAGGTATAATTTGAAAAATCAATAAAACTTACGTAAAACATATAAAATAATTTTTATTAATTATTACGGGAGTACGATGAAAATAAAAATATAACTACATATTAATTATAACAACTTTATATTCTGATATATTATTTTAAATGTCTTCCTAACTATTTAAGTTGACACACGAGTCCACCATTTATTATCATTTTTATCCATTCTTGGAAATTAATATATTTTTTAAATTTTATTAAAATTTTATTTATTTATGTGAATTAATTATTATTCCAAAAATAAAAGTATTATAAAATATACTTAGAACAAATATATTTATTTGAATAATCTATTATATAATTAAACTTTTGAAATAATGATCCCACCCTCTATTAAAAGAATAAATATTATAAGAATAAATCAATTATTTATCAGCATGATTATATAAAATATGTTTCTAAAAAACTTGTTTAATATAATATATCATTATATGTGATAATATTTCTTAAATTAATCTCAATATCAACCTCCCCTTTCACATATATATTTTTTATTTTATAATTCTTCATTGGAAAAAATATGTATTTTTTGGTTGATTCCAACATATTAAAGAGATATTTGATGTTGCATATGTGTAGTGTAGAACAAGTATCTATCCCATAAAAAGATATAGCGTTAATAACATTAGATTTTTTATTCAAGGATAAAAATTTCTCCTTTTGAGTGTTACTTCCATATTTATTCTTTTGGACACAAAAATCCAATTTGATGTTTCTTGAATTTTGATGGAATTATCACAATCATTTCATTTTATTGATTTGATAGTTTCCTTTTAAATAATTTTTGGGATATTTTTATTTCATTTGAGTACAGAAATGGACTAACTTTATCTTCTATGTGTACATTGGACTTATAACCCTTTTGGTCTTATTCCACCTTTGTAAATGTACATCCATCTTAATTTTTTATGGTTGACCAAATATTAATGGAAAATATCTTCTTTATATGTGTTTTTTGAAGTATTAAAATTCTTCCATGTAGGTGGATATTATTTAAGATGGATGTGAAAATGATGGGCTCATATATGTTCATTTTTTTTATTTAGATGTTGTTTGATATTTTTTATTTCATAAAAATTCAATATTATTAAACTATTATCTACCATATTGTTTGAAATGAACTTTCTTACTAGTAATTTGTTTATATATGCATCCTTAGTTGTGTATTTTTGTTCTTAAGCATAAAAATCACTATTCCCATTTAAATATTATTCCATCAAAAAGTTATTAATTTTTTAATATACATGTTTTTAGATTTATAATTTTAATATTATTGTTGAATATGGTGGGTAATTGTAATTAATTTTCAAGGATAATACTATGGAGCTAGTTGAGTCATGTTACAATGTTCATCTCTTCAAGAGTTACCCACTTACAAACCTAGTATTATAATGGACTGTAAGGGAATCCATCATTGGACACAACAACAGATCATAACTCTTTACATGTACATTGTAGAGAGAAACTATTAAGGAGGCTTTAGAATCAATAGGTTAATAAATTCTATACATTATTATTCACCAAAAAGGGTAAATTAATTCCTGTCAAGGATTTATGAGAAATCAATCTTCAATAGTGGATTTTGAATTTTATTTAATTGATTTTAATTAATTTTTCATCCCATGGAAAAAACATTTAATTGGAATTAGAAAACCCCTCTAGATAAGGTATTAAAATCCATTGAATTATGTAGACACCTATTCAAGAAATTATAATATTTTCTCTATTTACCATATTTGTCTAATTGAACACGTTCTAATATGTTTCTATGTTTTCAAACATGATGGAACTAATGTACATATTATACCACTCCTTATATAAGATATAGTCAAAATTATACATAATTGATTATCTATGTCAACTAACTATATAATATAGTTTGTTACATGGTCGAAACAAATAAATACTAGTGTTTTTTAGTGAAAATATTTAAATCTCAAATTACATGAAACTACATAAAATTTTTATAGGAATAACATTCCATAAAATAACTATAATGTGTGATTAAATGTGCATGAATTCATATAAGTGGATGATACATTGAATCACCACCTAAAAGACTATTCCTGTAACATCCCAGGTAAATAAAGAATATGAAATTTTCATATTTATTAATATATGTGAATAAAATATTAATATTACTTTAAAGGGGTTGATATGTTCGATGGCGTACCAAATACGCAGTAATGAATTTCTTTGAAATCTTACATTGTACACTATTAATATAATAATAGTATTTTAAATGGTAGTTAACACCTAACCTTTTTAATGGCGGTAATTAACATAACTAACTAAAAAATGATTCTATTTTTTTACTAAATTGTTTTTACATTTATCCAATAAATGTTGGAGGCTTAAAATGTGAATTAATCCAATTTTAAGAATAAATATTCTAATAATTTTTAAGTGGTCGATTAACTACCTTTTGATGGAAAACCCTTTTTAAATATTCTTTTTGTCACTTTTATATGTTATATTTGAAGAAATAAAATCCTTATTTGGAATTGGGACATCAATATTTACTTTGTTTAAATTTTTGTTATTATTCCGATAAAGTTCATTTGTTAATGAATACTGAAAAATGCTGTATTTTAATTCAGAACATCCTTTTAATCTAATTTACTTATACGATTAGATTATTTTTTTAATTGTATTTAAAGTGTAATTAAAATATATTTTTACCATTTAATTCAATATTGGCCATTGGAATTAATTTCACCTTGAAATTGGACATAAACAGGTGTCAATATTTTGATATATATTGTTTCTGAAAAACACGCTATTTGTTTTGACAACAGGAATTAATTATAAAATTAATTAATGAAACTTCTATGTTTTGAATTTGTTAAAATGGATATCATTTTTCAATTTTGAATATCAAATATATCTTAGGGTTAATTGTTGGTATTTTTCTGAAAATATAAATTTTAGATGAATAGTGAAACCCTTAAGTAGTTGTTAAAAAACTGAATTTTTCATTTAAATGTAATGTTACCGCTTTTGTGAATTGAATTTCAAAAATCCTACATACATGGTTTTCATTATTAAGTAAAATGTGGTTGAATGGGATGAAGATAATTTTTGGTAAATAGTAACATTTGAGTTTTATTAACCGTGATTAAAGGTAATTAGGGTAATTTAAGGTAAAAATAATATTATAAAAATATAAAAATACCTTGACCCAAGTCCTAACCTTATTGGATGAGTCATGGGTGAACAATAGAATACATGGGTCAATTTGGGGACCCCATGGAGCCACTTGGGTATGATAATGACATTAATAACTTTTTATTTAAAGTAAAAATAAAAATGTCACAAACATGTATTGTTTTACTAAATAAATTACATGGGGTTATATGAGTTATATTTTTGACTAAAAATATTCATTAATAAGATTAAAATATTTCCTAAATCATGGTAATTTTTTATAATTTTCATACATCATATAAATAAAATTATTAATGATGCAATGATGATGTAGTGTTTACGTCATTAATGAATGATTAAAATAAATAAGAAGATAAAGTTTAAAAAAATATCCAAAACATTTCTAATTATTTTTTTAGGATTTAATTTCAAACATGGGACACCTTATCTTCGAATTTAATGATTTTTGGACCTTTATAAACAGAAATTAATTTTATAATAAAATATTACTTTCATGCTTTCCAAACGAGCCCCTTCTCTCCCTTATAAAAAGACCCCACTTCCTACCCCATTCTCAAACTTCTCAAGCCATTTGGATCATCCAAAATCTACTCAAATAATCTTTAAAGATCCCTTTATTCATCCTATAATCCTTACCTTATGAAGAATTCACTTTAAGAAAACCTTTTGGTTCAAACCAAGGGGAGTTACCCGATTTAAATGTAATGTCTTCTCTTATGTTCTTTTTTTCATTCTGCTTCTCCAAACCCCTATACTCTTTTTATTCTATTCTTATGAAAATAAAATATTATATTCAATGTACTAGTATGTTGTTATGAAAAGGATTCTAGATACACTTACACACACCTCCATCTAATGGGTGAAGAACATACTATTTCTGTGGGCGTCGATCTACTACCTCATGAAACGATGACTGTTCAATTATCTCCTACCACCTCTCATGGTGGAAATTAAGATGTCACTATATTTATATATGATATATATTGTGTTTATTTTTTCTTTATTATTCTGTATTTTTCATATATGGAATACATTTATGTTTTCCATAATGGGTAAATGCTATAATTTCATTTTAGGAAGTGCGGACTACTACCCCCTCAAAGTGATATGACTCGCTCATTCCATACGTGGAACGTATAAAGGATAGAATTTATGAACATATGTAACATATATGAAATAAATATTATACTGAATTTATAATATACTTATGAATCACTATGTATTCATTTCATTAAAATATGAAATAGAAATGAAAGTAGCATTCATGCGTACGTACTGCTTACCGTCTCCATTAACGGTGCATTTCATTTCGTATCTCAAAATTTTATGTAATATTATAAATAAAAATATATACTAGATATATATGATATATATTACATATAAATGATTAATATCATTCTGGATATAATGGAATCTTGTCCACATGGACAATTTATGATTATAAGAAGTTTATTTTTTACTCAAGTTCCAAACATCGAAAAAATGTTCATTATGAACTAAAATAATTAAATAATTGTTATAGAAAGTTAATAAGCGATATAAAAGGAATAATAAACTTGAAAAATATTCTTAAGCAATTAGAAATTAATATATTTTTATCATTCAGGAATAACAAGAAACATACGAGCGAGTCAAGTCAGACACGTGGTAAGGGATTTCTTATCTCGTTTTTAATTCTTTGAGATTTCCATTGTTCGCCACTTATTAATTTCATGTGGTTTATTGTATACTGACACTTGATATATATTATCATGATTCTATTTATATTCATGGTATTCTGTTTTTCATTTGGTTCTTATTATCTTTTGGTCATATGACTTGATTTGTTATAACAAGGTAAAGGGTTTTATCTCACTTTTTATTCCCATGAGATTCATGATATATTGGTCACTATATCGTTTTAGTGGTGTATGTACTGCCCATTATTATACTCGTTTTGTAATATACATTCATGTATGGGTATTTACATCAACATTTTATGGTCCCTCTTTCATGGGGTGTATGTTTTCTAAGCTACCAAATCGGTAAGGGAACCTTTTACCCTCCTCTTTTGAAAATGCTTCTTTTTGTTATGTCTTTTTAGTCACATATTATTATGTTGGAATATGTTCTTCTATAACCTTATTGCTGTAAATTTTATGTCCAATTTATGAGATACCTTTTTTATCTCATTAACTTTTTTTCCAAATTTTAAAGTGATGACGTTAGGTTATCAAATTTTTTGCAAGTGAAATTCTTAACACAATTTCAATTCTTTGGTTAAACCTCTACTTCTTGATTATGTCGTGCTACGAATATGTATGGATGACCTCTGATTGTTTTATACTTAATATCCACTTATATTGGGTGTATTTATATTTTTCTCACATAATTATGCAGTTGATTCATCCTTAATATAAGGATACCATCTTTGTAAGGGACTTCATCTCAATCTCTTTTCATTGAGGCATATTTTCATTTATACACAACTTTAATTTATACTGTTTATAAACCCATTTGACTTTTACTTTTATTCAAAATTAATTTTTTCTCTATGAAGCATTTTACTAAACCACAAAATGTATGTTTTTTTAACGTACGTGGCGATAAATACATTTCCACTGCCGCAAGTATTATTTGATCTTTGACTTCCTCAACAAGCTGTAATGTTTAAAAAGAAAATAAATACCATATACTCTTTTACGTATTTTGGTTCTGAAAATGGTTTTGATAAAGGATTCTTTTATGTCAATATATTTAAATTATATATTGTTATTGGAATGTGGAAATGTTATCATTATTTATACTGGTTTTATGTGTTATGATTTTATAATGGTACTTAGACATTTTATGGGTGGTTATGTGATAAACCAAATGATGGGTGGTGCCATGAAAACCAAGACTAGTGGTTACGATATAACCTCCAATGCATTGGGTATGGAAGTCGTCCCTATTGCTATTACATTTAGTGACATGTGTGGAAGTCGACCGTATGGTTATTCTATTTAAGTATGTTTATGTCCCAAGTTACCTTTATATTTTATATGTTATTTATATGGGTTTTATGGTAATATTTTTGGTTACGAAAGTGTATGTAATGATCATTTATTCAGGGAAGAGAATTTACTACTTCATAAAGGTTAAAAATATTACTTATGATAAATTATTCATGATTCAATTTTTTTTTGAGAAACTAACAGTTTTCCTTATTTGTGTATCCCTTACTAAGCATTTTATGCTCATCCTATGTTATTGAAATGCTTTCCACATGACATTAGATGAATAGGGTGAAGGATGGGATCAGGGAAAGCCATACTGTATAAAACTTGGAACTAGACATGGCTATTTTTTTCAAGAGTTTTTATTTTGTGAGAAAATATGGAAACTGACTAAGAGTGTCTACTTTGTAATCTTTTAATATGTAATAGTTATGGCCTAATTCTCTAAAACTCTAAACCTGAAAATATACTCAATGTGAATTATTCATTTAATTCAAGATTATGTAATTTTTTAAGGCCAGGTCCTTATAGTTGGTATCAAAGTTTGGTTTATATAATTTTAGAGGTTAGGGTATTCTTTAAGCATAAGTGTCATTACCGTAATGGTTAGGATTTCAGATAGAGTCATAGTTTTTTATAAATATAAAGTAAATGGGTTTAAGATAATATGAATAATTATATCTTAGTATTTATCCTCCTCATAAGACGTTATATGATGATTTTACTAGTATAATCACATTTATCTTTTTGGTTTTAGTAAATGGTTGGATCTAGCAGGAACCAAAGTAACAGTGGATGTGAAGAAAACTGTGACGGGTTTCTGAACGAACAACTGAATAATATGGGATCTGCAATGAGAACCCTTGCTGTTATTCTCAACCAACTATCTGGAGTCATGATTGACAAACTGAACTTTAGTGATTTTTATAAAGCATTATATATGCAAGAAACAAACCCCTATGTAAGTTAAGGTAATAATCATAAAATTTAGTGTGCTAAAAATCCTAGGTGTCAAAGATGTGGAATGAAACACTTAGGAAAAATGTTTCAAAGGGACAGAAAGATGCTTTAGATGTGTAAATGAAGGTCATAATGCAAGAACCTTCAATGAAAAAAATGAAGCATCTAGTTGACTCTAGGATAAGAAAATAAGTTCTTTCTTAGGGATAAATTAAATGTTTTAAATGTGGTGTGAATGGAGATTATGCAGACACATGTCCTATGAAGATGTTTCGGAAATGGGAACACTTGGATCAGACAAATATTTGTTTACCAGTAGCTAATTCTATTCTGATTGAGGATGAATAAACTGACAATAACCAATGAAAGGTATGGATTATTTCTTAATAAATGTTTTCCTTTTATTGAAATCATAGGAAATGATTCATGATTTTTTTTGTAGGAAAGAAGTATTTCAGAATAAGTTGGAAAGGAATGGTTAATTGATCCTGAATATTTTTGAATGAGCAAGAAGTCAACATATAATGGATTCAAGAGTTATAGTAGATTTTAGGATGGTGAAATTCTTAAAAGTATTATGGCTCTTTTGATGATGGGATTACATTAGAAGACTTTTTATAGTATGTGTAACCCTAATGTTTGATATATGAAAATTTTATTCAAGGAAAAATAATCTTTTTATAGTTGGATATAGTTATAAAGAACCATTTGGGTTTATATGATCATTTAATTTGAGGAAATTACAGGTTAATACATTTTGGGATGCCAAATCATAGTTATTACATAACCTTCATGGTTAAATTATGTTATGGTTATTTTTGATGAATTTATCACTTTTTGGTAATGTTATAAAATTATATAGTTTTTTAGAAGGGACAAAACACAGTCTGTCTAACAACCTATCACGTCAGATGAAGCTACGGGAATCGAACCCACAGCCAAAGTGCGACTGTAATTTATCGTCAACCACTGGACTACCTGAAGTCCCTGGTAAGTTTGACTAATTGTTTTTATTTAGATGATTTTATGAATTAAGAATATGTTTATTCTGGGTTATCAATGGAAATAATTAACCTATCAGGAAGGATATGTGATTAGGTTAATTACTTTTCAATATGAGACTTTAAGAGTAACTGATGTTATTTTAAGATAAATGTTAAAATTTATCTAGGAAGACTATGTGATTAAATCTTTCAGATAATGGGGTTTAAATCTTAGTTTGTATTACTTGAAGAATTTTATTGACAATTGTTTATTGAATGGTATTTGATGGACCTTTGGTTTTGATTGAAAAAACCTCGAGATTAAGAGTAGTATTTCTTTTTGTAAAAGATTGACCTTTTAGGGATTATCTGATCTTGTACTAACCATTTTGGTTTTGATTAAGGTCTATAGGCATGGGAAATAAATAGTTCAGCTTTTTTGGATTAGGCTATTCTCAAGAAGTTGATTATAGCTCTCTTAATGTGAACAAGTCATCGTAAATACTAATCTTTTGGAGAAAATATGAGTTTATGTTATAAATCTAGTAAGAGATGAAAGTCTACATGATAAGTACGTTTACGTATGTTTTAGTTAAGCTCATAAATAAATTCCTCAATGAAATGTAACATAATTTTTTTCTGTAAACGTTTCCTACTGTGGAATAAATACCATTTAACCCATCCCAATTTTGTGGTTTGGTTCATGTTAACATTATCCTAATCATGTTTTCTATCACTCTGCATCAGAACATGACCCTTATTTTATCCTCTATACCCATTTTTTATGGATCCAAGTATTGGTTATCTCAGGTGACCATTGTACTTATCTTTCTTTTTTTAATGTGAATGTTTTATTGACTCCTTTTCCAATGTGGGGCATTCAATAAAGTTTTTGAGCCCAATTTTAAAATTGCAATGATGCAATTCCCAAAAGGGGGGAATGATGTAACATCCCAGGTAAATAAAAAATATGAAAATTTCATATTTATTAATATTTTTGAATAAAATATTAATACTACTTTAAAGGGGATTCTATGTTCGATGGCGTACCCAATACACAACAACGAGTTTCTTTGAAATCCTACGTTGCACACTAATAATATAATAATATTATGTTAAATGGTAGTCAATTCCTAGCCGTTTTAATGGCTAAAATTAATATAACTAACTAAAAAATGAATATCTATGTTTGTTAAATATTTTTTACATTTATCTAATAAATTCTGGAGGCTTAAAATGTGATTGAATCCAATTTTAAGCATAAATATTCTAATATTCGTTAAGAGGCCGATTAACCTCCTTTTGATGGAGAACCATTTTTATATCTACCTTTTTCACTTTTATATGTTATATTTGAAAAAATAAAATCATTCTTTGAAATTGGGATATCAAAATTTACTTTGTGTAATTTTTTTTATTTTTCTGATAATGTTCATTTTTTAATGAATAGTTAGAAATTCTGTATTTTAATTCAAGACCACCTTTTAATATAATATATTTATATGGTTATATTATCTTTTTAATTGGTTATAAATTTTAATTAAAATATATTTTTACCATTCAATCCAATGGTGGTCATTGAAATTAATTTCAATTTGAAATTGGACATAAACATGTGTCAATATTTTGATAGATATTGTTTCTTAAAAACAGGCTATTTGTTTTGAGAGTGGGAAGTAATTATAAAATTAATTAATGAAACTTATATGTTTATAATTTGGTAAAATAAATATCATATTTCAATTTGGAATATAAAATATATATTAGGGTGATTTTTTGGTATTTTTCTGAAAAATATCAATTTTTGATGAATAGTGAAACCAATAAGTAGTAGTTAAAAACTGAATTTTTTGTTTAAATGTAATGTTACAGCTTCTGTGAATTGAATTTCAAAAATTCGACATACATGGTTGTCATTAGTAAATAAAATGTGGTTTAAATGGATGAAAATAATTTTTGGTGAATAGTAACTTTTGAGTTTTATTAACCGCTATTAATGATAATTAAAGTAATTTATTGTAAAAATAATATTATAAAAATATAAGAATACCATGAAACATGTCCAAACAATATTTTATGAGTCATGGACGACCAATAAAATCCATGGGTCAATATGGGGGCCCCATGGTGCCACTTGGGTATGATAATGACATTAATAACTTTTTATTTAAAGTAAAAATAAAAATGTCACAAACATGTATTGTTTTACTAAAAAAATTACATGGGGTTATAAAAGTTATCTTTTTGACTAAAAATTTTCATTATAAGGATAAAATTATTTCCTACATCATGGTAATTTTTTATAATTTTTAGACATCAAATAAATACAATTATTTATGACATAATGATGATGAAGTGTTTATGTCATTAATGAATGATTTAAATAAATATGTAGATAAAGTTTAAAATAATATAAAAAACATGTCCAATTCATATTGTATGGTTTTATTTTAAACATGGGACACCTTATCTTATAATTTAATTATTTTGGGCCTTTATAAGCCGAAATTCATTTTATAATTAAATATTAGTTTCAGGCTTTCCAAAAGAGCCTCTCCTCTCCCTTATAAAAATACTCCACTTCCTACCTTTTTCTCACACTTCTCAAGCCCTTTTTTCTCATGAAAACACTACTAAAATAAGCTCCCAAGATCCCCCTATTCATTTTAGAATCCTTACATTATGTAGAAATCAAATCAAGAAATCATATTGGTTCAAAGCAATTGGAGTTACCCGATTTAAAGGTAATGTCTTCTCTTATGTTCTTTTTTTCATTCTGCTTTTCCAAAACCCTATCCTCTTTTTATTCCATTCTTTTGTTACAACACCAGTATCTTCAATATACTATTATGTTGTTGTAAGAAGGATTTAAGATACACTTACACACACCTCCATCTAATGGGTGAAGAACATACTATTTCTGTGGACGGCGAACTACTGCCTCACAAAACGATGATTGGTCAATTATCTTTTACCGCCTCTCATGGTAGACATTAAGATATCACTATATTTATATATGATATATATTGTGTTTATTTTTTCCTTATTCTTCTATATTTTTTATTTATGGGATACCATTATGGTTTCCATAATGGGTAAGCGCGATAATTTCATTTTAGGAAGTACGGACTACCGCCCCTTCAAAGTGATATGACTCGCTCATGCCATATGTGGAACGTATAAAAGGTATAATTTATGAACTTATTTAAAATATATGAAATACATATTATATTGAAATTATAATATACTTATTAATCATTATGTATTCATTTCATTAAAATATGTAATAGAAATGAATGTAGCGTTAATGCGTACATATGGCTTACCGTCTCCATGAATGGTGCATTTCATTTCTTATCTCCAAATATTATGTACTATTATAAATAAAATTATATACTCAATATATATGATATATATTATATCCAAATGATTAATATCATTCGGGATATAATGGACTCTTGAACACATGGACAATATATAATTATAAGAAGTTCATTGTTTACTCAAGTTCTGAACATCGACAAAATGTCCATTATGAACTGAAATAATTAAATAATTGATATAGAAAGGTAATAATTTATATAAAAGGAATAATAAAGTTGTAAAACATTTTTATGAAAATAGAAATTATTTTAAGTTTATCATTCAGGAAGAACAAGGAAAATACGAGGGAGTCAAGTCGGACACGTGATAAAGGATTTCTTATCTCGCTTTTAATTTCATGAGATTTCCATTATTCTCGACATATTTATTGCATGTGGTGTATTGTGTACTTCCATTTGATATATATTATCATGATTCTATTTATATTCATTGTATTATTTGATTCATTTGGTGCTTATTATCTTATAGTCATACAACTGGATTTATTACCATGAGGTAAGGGGTTTGTATGTCACTTTTTATTCCCGTGAGATTCATGATATATTGGTCACTATATCCTTTGAGTGGCGTATTTACTACCCATTATTCTAATCTTTGTGTAATATACTTTCTTTTATGGGTATTTACATCAACATTTTATGGTCCCTCTTTCTTGGAGTGTATGTTTCATAAGTTACCAAATCAGTAAGGGAACCTTTCACCCTCCTCTTTTTAAATGGATTATTTTTGTTATGTCTTTTAATTCACATTTTCTTATGTTAGTATATGTTCTTATATATATTTATTGCTGTAAATTTTATTTACAATTGATGAGATAAATTTTTTTCTCTAATCAAATCTTTTTTCTGAATTTTAATGTGACGCCGTTAGGTTATCGAATTTTTGCAAGGGACCTTCTTAACCCAATTTCATATCTTTGGGTTACTCCTCTACTTCTTTATTATGTCGTGCTATGAATATGTGTGGATGAACTCTGATTTTTATACACTTAATATCCCCTTATATTGGGTGTATTTATATTTTTCACACATAATTACGTAATTGATTTATCCTTAATCTAAGGATAACATCTTTTTAAAGGACTTCATCTCAATCTCTTTTCAATGAGGCATATTTTAATTTATACAAAAGTTTCTTTTATACAGTGTATAAACCCCTTTGACAATTACATTTATTCAAAATGAATTTTTTCTCTATGAAGAATTTTACTAAACAACAAAAATTATGTTTTTTAACATACATGGTGACAACGACATTTCCACCACCGTGAGTATTATTTGATCTTTTACATCATCAACAAGTCGTAACGTTTTAAAAGAAAATAAATACCATATACTATTTTCTGTATTTTGGTATTGAAAATGGTTTTGATAAAGGATTCTTTTATGTCAATATACTTAAATGATATATTGTGATTGAAATGTGGAAATTTTATCATTCCTTTATATTGGTTTTATGTTTTATGATTTTATAATGGTACTTAGAAATTTGATGGGTGGTTACGTGATAAACCAAATGACAGGTGGTTCTGTGAAAACCAGGATGGGTGGTTATGTTATAACCTCTAATGGATTGGGTAAGAATGTTGGACGTATGGATATTCTATTTAGTAACATGTGTTGAAGTCAACCATATGGTTATTCCATTTAAGTATGTTAATGTCCCAAGTTTCCTTTATATGATATGTGTTCTTTATATGGTTTTTATGGTCATAATTTTGGTTATTAAAGGGTAAGTAATGATAATTTATTAATTAAAGATCATTTACTACATCATAAAGGTGAAAAATATTACTTATGGTAAAGTATTCATGATTCACTTATTGTTTTGAAAAACTAACAGTTTTCCTTCATTGTGTATCCCTTACTAATTTTTTTATGCTCATCCCATATTTTTGAAATGTTTTCCAGAGGACATAAAGATGAATAGGGACAAGGATGAGATCAAGGAAAGTCATGATATATAAAACATGGAACTAGACATGGATATTTTTTTAAGAGTTTTTATTTTGTGCAAAAAATATGGAAACTGAGTAGGAGTGTCTACTTTGTAATCTTTTGAGATGTAATAGTTCTGGCCTAATTATCTAAAACTCTAAACCTGAAAAGATACTCAATTTGAATTATTCATTTAATTGAAGATTATGTAATGTTTTAAGGATGGCCCCTTATAATTACTTATAAATATTATAAATTAAAACATTGAAAAAATGCGCCCCATAGAAATGAGAACCCTCTCCAGCTCACCTACAACGTGGGATTACAATAGTAATCCATTGTAATTAAATAAATAAAAACTAATTTTATGTATTTCTAAAAAAAAATTATATAAAATAATCCCCCATTATTTAAAAATTTAAAACCCCCTTTTAAATGCATGAATCACAAACTATTATAAAAGACTTCCACTAAAACACTTACCTCTCAATTTGAACCATTATATTATTGAATTAATTTAAAAACGATTAGATAAATAGTTTGTCACTAACTGGAATATTTAACTAATATTATTGTATAGATACATCTTATAAAAATATTTTAAAATTATTCAAGTATTCATAAAATATCAGAATCTACTATGTTACCATATCAATTATACTTTCAGGATTTTTTAGATCCAATGTCATTATCTCCTTAGAGGGGATCTTTGTTTCATTCACATTGGTGAACCCACAAGTATTACATTGATTGAACACTAATTTTATGTAAATGGTTCACTTTTAGATTATAAACTCATGTAACTTTTATAATGGTTACCAAATAACTTTCTAATTGGATATAATATACATTATATCTTTCCATTACCCATTTGATATAATATCCTTTATTATGAAAATATATATAGTGTTATCAATAGTTTTGGCAAGGTTCAATTATTGGTTAATATTATAAAATTAATTTAAATACATTAATATGGTGTATTTATACAATAAATATTGTTTAATTACCAAGGATGGTTGATCTACAAAATTCCTCATCAATCTAACGATGTCTATATTAATGGTCCCTTATTTTTTTAACTATAATATATATAGGGGTTCGAGACTGATGTTTCTAAATTTTATATTTAATTTATTTAATTATAACATGAATATAATTTCTTGACTCTCATAATTTATGGAAAAAAGAGACATCAAAATAGGATATAGTGTTATAACATATAAAATAGATCCAAACGATTCCACTTTTATTATAGTATTTACTATATAAATTAACACTAATTCAAATAGATTCCATTATAAAAATATTTTTATTAGATCCCCAAAATATCCAACTACCTCTAAGAAAAAAAAGTCAAAGACCCATAAATGAGTGATATAATATATTAGTAATCTATACTATATAAAAAAATCAATAAAAAACCTTTAGTTTCTACTATAGTATATAATGTAATTTATAGATCCCATTAAATACCATTAAGAATTACCAAAAATAATTGTATACATAATCCTATTTCTGACAAATATATACTCTTGTGACATTCATTGAATTTTTCAGATATCAAATAACCCATTTATATTCTAGTGTGAAACTACCTATAATGATTTGATGGATTAAAACTCTCATAATTTTATATTTTAGAAATAAGTAATAATTTTATATTTCAAACCATTTTAAAACCTTCTCAATAAATATATATGAAGAATTGGTAATAAATTTTTTATCCCCATCAATTTTTATCAATATTTTATTATCTAACTATGTATTTCATATCAATGTTTCTAGATAAAATGTACACTTCCTAATTTACATGATTTATATCATGTTAAAATATAAACATTCCATCAATAAATAAAAAAATACTGAAATAATTTTTAAACCAACTATAAATATAATTACCATCTTTTTCAACTATAGATCCATATCATAAAATTACTTTATTAAATTTAAAATTTTTCTTTTATTGTTATTATTTTAAACCATATGGTGAATGTACCAATTTTAAAGCATTTATTATTTAGGTTTTATGAATCATTAAATTATATATATATATATTTATAAATATATATATATATTTCCTCATAAAATTCACTATTTTATAATTATATTTAAAAATTTACTTCATAAATTTAAAAACTATATATTAAATTTGAAGTGAGAATAATTCAGAAATAAATATTATTAGAAACATTTTTATATGTATCAAATTAATAGATTCAATGATTTTTTATACTATTTCTCTTCAATATAAAATTATAATTTTTAGTTATGAAATATAATTTTATTCCATCAAAATATTCACTTACAACCTATATTTTGTGATCCTTGAGTAATGTCCATAATAACCACGCTTTTTCCCTCTTATAGAGTCTATTTCATAATTTATAGCTGCCATTACATGAGATTCTTTAAAAATGTCATGTTTTATTTGATATTTTTATATGAGACTCTATGTTATATAAATTTAGAGTTTATTTAATAGTTATATTTTTAGTTCCTTATAATAAAAAAATAATTAAATTGCATCCTTATGTATTGGATATTAATGGTTCTTTACATTTGTAAACCTCCCTATCTATATTTTTTATTTAAACTTTTTTATTAATATAATATTCTTCTATATGTACTTCATTATAGAAATAGTGAAACCATGATTCATTAAATATGTTATCTCTTAATTCAATGACTACATTAATAGCTAATATATAGTTAGTTTCTATAAGAAATGTTATTATTTTGAATGATCCACATATCCATGAAAAATTATATCAATACAAATTTTTCTAAAATTTTCCACATTAGATTGAAGATATATTATAATTTAATGAAACCAAAAAATTAATTAAATAAGTGTTAATTTTATATATGCGCAAATTTATAATAGAGTCATAACATTCTATTTTATGGGGAATGTATTTAGTATTTTACATCTAGTTAACATTTTCTGTCATAAAAATTATCATCTAAGACGTGATATAGAAATCATGGAAATTAAAATTAAGGTTAATATTTTATTCCATATCATATCTATAACAGTTTATTGAGGTGTATTGGGATCAATAATTTCATGTATGATCCATTGGGATTCAACAAACTGAGGACCATAATGTTAACCCTATTCAAACCCATGGTATTTAATTCGATGTACACATTCATTTTCAACATCACTATTATAGATACTAAATTCTTCTATAATTTAATCTTTTTCTTGTAAAATATAGTCATATTAAAACATTGAACAATTATCAATGAATATTATATTACTATTTATACCTTATGTTTGGTGTATTATGAAAACTAAAAATAACCCTACCAATTAATTATAATTAATTAATAATTTTCTCCATAATTGGGAATGGATTTCTAACTATTCTAGTTTGGAGACATGTTATAGATTTATGATCATTTTTCCAATGATCAACAACAATAACATATTTCATATTCCATGAATTACCATATAATTTTCATGGAAAAAATAATTATTTCATAAATCAAAAGTCTCTAATATGTATATTAACAATGATATATTTTAATTTGAATAATCAGTCATATTAGTGACCCTTTCCACTAATATCACACCTTTGGACAGAATAAATTTATCTTCCATAAATAAGGAATTAAACCCATTGTTCTCTAACAAGATCCTTGAAATTATGTTTTTATGAACACTAGTAACTTACAAGAATACTTTTAATGTGATGATCATTCCTATGTTAAACTCAAAGTTGACCATACCATTAACTTAATTGATTATACTTTAAACGTTACCCATATAGTGTGACATCCCAAAATTTGTTGGTTCTATCCTCTTGAAGATATATTTGGTGTTTCAAACATGTATCATAGGACTATAATGAATCCACTATAAAGATATATCCTTGATCATTTTTTATTTTAATGATCATGGATTCAATGTTAAACATTGGAGGGTTTTTACATCTTCCTTATTATAGATATTATAGTATTATATGATGTTTCCTAATGTTCCACTAACATTTTAAACACATTAATTCTTCTTGAACCCATTATTTTATTCTATATCATGTTTTATATGATTTTTTTATTCTTTTAATTCTGGGGTAAAATAACTCCACCCCCTAATAATACAATATATATATATCATTATTAGTTTCATTTTATTTCTTATTAATTCTATATTACTCAAAAAAATTATATATTTATCCAAATCGTTTAGGTAAGTATCTTCCCTCTATTATTTTAGACAATGCTTATATTTACTACAATATTGAGTATTTTTATTGATGATTGATGTAACAATGATAGTATCAACCTTATTCATCTTGTTTTTTTATTTTAGAATATATTTTATTTCATAGGTATTATATATGACATATATATACTCTATAAAATATTGCATGAAATGAACTTTATTACTATGAATTTCCTACTCTCCAAATCCTTAGTAAATTAATTTTATTTCATGGAATTCTATTTCACATTTTTTATTGAATTTCTCCACATTCATCATGCTATTAATCATCACAATGTCTATGTGTTCAAAATAAAAAACATAATGTTATTTTGGGAAATTAGAAGGTAATATTATAGACATTTATTGGATCATTTTATGAATACATTTGGGTCATACTTCAATTTCACTCACCTTAATATTTGACTTAAATATAACAAACATGCAATAAAACGGTTTGTAAGATAATATAATTTAGAAGAAAATGGTTTATCATTACTCAATACATTTAATTAGTGGATTTTAAATTTGGTAGTGTTCTTAAAACCAATATGGAAATGAAAATTCCTCATTATTTAACACATATAAAGAGACATTGATGATTATAGAATAATTTTTGATAATCAAAAATAGATTTTGATTTTGGATAAATCAACGAATTAATATGAAATAATTTCCCATTATATTGATCCTCCTCTAATATGAATTTGAGTTCCCATTATTAAAATGTATTTCACATATTAGGCTTATATGGAAATTTTTTTGAGAAATGTATAACTTAATCATATTAATGCAGTCGATACAATTATTCTTAATCAAAAATGTTGCATAGATTTAACAAATAAGTGAATGGATGTGACTGTCAGATAACTCATAATCTAATTGATGGTCCCAATCATAACAACACGATGAACTTGATCATCCCACTAGACTCTCTCATTCAGTTCATAATAGAAACTAGTACATCTTACTGATCCATTAAGAAAAATAAAGGCACCTATAACCCCCTTTAAATTTGTTTTGTGTGAAGTGAACTATCTGTCATTGAAGCTTCACATTTCGGGATTTCATGTGTTTACACACACAATACAGTTCATAATACCCCATAAGAGTATTCACTCTAGAATTTATCATATTACATAGTAATAAAAGGTTCACCATAATCAAGGGCCCTATACACCATCCTAATTCTATTTTGGGATTCCAAATGACTTCCCCCTTTTAAAACTAAAAAATTCTTTTTATTAATTATTTTTTTAAAACCATTAAAATACAAATATAACCAACCTTTAAAAAAATGTAAAAAAATAAACCATAAAAATCTATTTTTTAGAAAAATATTAAATAGATGTATCTATATATTTTAGTATCAATATATTTGATATATATTATTGATTAATTAGGAATCAAGTGAACTATTAATTAAAAATGCAACTCTTATTATTTTTGGGATTCATCCAATATAAGTGTCATAAAATTCCATCAATATTTTTCTTCTCAAAGTCTGCAGTATAACTATTTTATACATATCTTTGAATGACTTTTTGAGAATAAAATTCATTCTCTTATTATAGAATCCCCACTCTTACATACACATAGGGGAACAAAAATTTGTTTCATGGTTTCAATACATGGTTGATTTCTTTGGTTTATAATTATCTTTTAACCTCACCTTAATTTTCTTTTTTGAATAAAAATCCATTATTATTTCAATGAAATATAAGATAAAATTTCCATTATTTAAGTTATACATGAAATTATTTCATAAGTTATTTTGAGGTCCCTTAATTGGAGAATTTTTTTAATGAATATTAAATAAATTCATATGGAAGTATTATGAAAAAATTCAATTGAAATACCCTTTGATAGTAGACCATCCTAATTTTTTTATATATGAAAAAAGTCCATAATTGGGATTCATTATTTTAGCTACTACCTTGTATTTTACTTTATAATACCAAATTTTCTAGATTATCTATTATAATTATTCTTTTATTCTCTAACAAACAATGTACAACAATCACATTCTATAGAAACCAAGATATTAATATTGAACACAAATGTAGACATAATTAATGATATTTAATATGTTTTCCTTTTTTCCATTATCTTTCTAAACTAAAAAACTCAACATCCATTATAGTGGTTTTTATAAAAGATTTTTATTTTATTCCCAAGATATCTCACTACTCTCAAGTTAAAAAACTCAACATCATTTTTAATTTTATAATATATATTTATAATCAAGATTTAATTAAAAAATCCATTCAATATTCATGGGTTTATGCTTTAGCAGATATAATAATCCATAGAACCTTAAGATATTTTATTACAGTTTTACTAACATCTCATTGTGCTCCAAAAATAATACATTTAAACATTATCATCATTAAAATGACATATTAAATTTTAGGTATTTGTCTAGTAATTATTTAAATATGTTATTTAACAACCCTTTAGTTTTTTTGTTGAACAACTAACCTACTAGAATTTTATAGTATACCACTCTAACATTAAAATGATTTTGTAACTGTTGACCAATAATATTATAGAAAAAACATTAATACCATCTCAAAATAATCAGTTTGGGAAAGATAGAAAAAAATATTATTCAAAATATATTTGATTCTAAAAATAAAAGTTCATTTTCCTAAGTGTTTAATTTCAATATTTAGAGATATATTGGGAAAACTCTAATTTTCATGATTAATATCAGTTACAAAAATATACTTGTCATCAACATATAAACAGACAACAACACCATAGTTATTTTGGATCCTATAATGAACACATTTTTGTTCATTTTTAACTAAAAAATATTTTTATAAAATTACGTCCCCAAATTTATAATACTATTGTTTTACTACTTATTCTTAACCCTATATGACCTATTCAAATTTTCATAACCTTTTTATTTTTCATTTATCACTAGTCATTCTTATATTCTAATATATTTTTATTCATATAATTCACCATTTAATAATTAAATTTTAACATACACTTTTAAAAAATTTAACATTATATTTAGAAGATAAAAAAATCCGAATAGAATTAGTCCAACCAATATGAGTATCGGTATCAAAATAATAAATTCCTTTATTTTGAGTAAACCCATTTGATACCAATTGAGAATTATATTTTTAATCTCTACAATCAATTATTTATTTCAAATAATTTTTACTCTTTAATACATTTAATTAATTTAAAAATATTTTTCCAATAAAAATAGACCACTAAATTATTTATTGATTACTTTTAAAAATATTAATATTAATATGAAGTAGATATTTATAAATAATTTGGATTAGATCCTGAATATGCTAAAAATGAGATTCTCAAAAAAAATATTTATTGTAGTTTCTTACAAAACACATATATAGAAATAAAATAAATAATCCTTGGTTTTTTTATACATTTACAATCTTACATAACCATATCATATTGATAAACTCTTTATATTATAAATAATATAATCTTTATACTTTAATTGGTATATATTTAATCCTTGATTTATCATAAGTATAATATTATTATTAAATAACTCTTTTAATTGTTACTAAATCATTTTATTCAGTATTCATTAATATGAAATATTTTTAATTACCTACATATCCATGAGATATGACAGGAATTACCATATTAACCATATTTTACATTCTAGATTAAGGTGCTCATATAAAGCATGGAAAACCCAAACAATTAAATAATATAGGTTTACTTCCTTCACATCAAAAATTTATATGGACTCTTAAAATTAACATTTATTGGAACTCTATTTGAGATGTTATGGGTATTTTATAATAAATCTCCAAAAATTTCTCCCAAGATACCTAAGATTAGAATTTAGGAAATAGAAATTTATATTAATCTGTATCACATTGTTTTAGATACACATTTTAGTAGAGGTGTAAATTTTTTTTCATGTTATGTAGAATCCCTGAAGATTTAAAAAATAAAGGAATAAAATAGTCATGTATCCTAGAATATATTTGTATTTTAATTGTATGTTATCAATAGATTTAGCCTCAATTTTCTTAATAGTAGATTTATTTTTAACTTCATATCTATCCTTTAAAGGATAGTTGAATAATCAGTAATGAAGGTTACAAAATTATTTTTATCACTCATTTTTATTGTTCAATGAAAATTAAAAACATCATTATGTATTACATAAAACCAATTTATTTTTCTTTATATATTTATAAATTATTTCTTAACTGTTTGGTCTTATATGCAGGAATAAATTTATTATCATTTTTTCCGTATAAGGTAATAAATTAGTATTTTACATGTTATTCATTTTCATAATTTTTTTGAGGCCTAAGTGAATATTTAATAAAAAAACATTCTAATATTTATAAAAAAATTATATATTTTGAATAATATTACCTATAATATAACCTTATAAAAAAAATACCATCAATATAAAAAATATTATTAACAACAAAAAATACTGGATGAAACCAATGTTTTTTAACATTCTACCCAAAAAAATTAAATTTAAAACCACACACATAGAAGTCATTAGTTAATTTAAGGATACTTTTTAGTGTATTATTGAGTTCAATATCACCCGGTCCTTATATATTGATACTAATAGAGTTAGCTATATAAATAAATAACCAATCATCAGTTGATTACATCCTCTTGAAGACGGTTTTTTTGTATCCCAATTATCATATAGAACAAGAATATGTTAATGTATATGAGCTACCTTTATAACATTATATTCAATGAAATAGGACAAAATTTATACATTGTAATATTATTACCGAATTTCTTATTAACGAGTAAATATTTATGTTCTATATGTCCATGATTTCTATAGTAGTAACATCCCCATTTCGTCGTCTACAATTGATCATTTCCTTTTGACGGATGGTTTGGATATTTTAACCCTTTTATTAAATGAATAGAAAAACTAAATATACTAGGAGGTCCATGGAATTATAATCCTTAGGATCATTTTTATCCTAGTATTATTATATTCCTCCTCAGTTTCTATATAACCAACTCATTAAATTGAATATCTTCATTATTGTTTTTAATTTAAATTTAAAATTCTTGTTAAATGTATGGAGTTTATCGAGGTTGTACATGATATGAATGGAATAATATGGGGTTGTAAATTTTTAATTATATTATATAATATTTCTTTTCATATAACTAATCAATGATTGATAAATATTCTACAAAATTAATTGAAAATGTTTTTTATGTAGTTTTTTTAATCATCTATTCTTGGTTGATGAATTAATACCCAAAGAATTTGTGGTCTCTTTTGTCCTAGAATTTTTCTACCTTGATCACATTGTTGGGAATCACCATATCTATGTTTTTGAAATTACACTCTAATTATTATTCATTGTATTTATGGGAAATTGTGTTAAATTTTATCAACAGTAGTGTTGATCCCACCAAGGATAATTGTGATGTCTCTCTTTTTATGAGTAGATCCATCCAACCAAATAGGTAGAAAAATGAGTTGTAAGGGAATCCTCTTTTGGAAAAAAATGAAGGCACACCACTCTGAAGGACCCAGGGACACCCTGAGAGGGGAGGGGTGAATCAGGGTGACAATATTTTCTTCTAATGTGATGGATCTTGTTCCCACGTTGGTAGGAACATGTAGAAACTATATAATGAATATGATCTGAAAGAAAACATTCACATGCATAGAGAAGACACACCACTTTTTACATGGTTCACCACGAAGGGCTACGTTCAAGGAGCATACATCAACAAGTTTCTGGTCGTATCTAATTCCACTAATCTTCTCTAGCTGTGGATTACAAAGGTTTGGGAACAATCACTCTGTCCCAGGTTCACTTCCTTTACACAGGTTCAGGGATAGCTCACTGCTTCCATCGGGTCACTCCCATTGCCTCCCCCTGGCTCACTGCCCTTGGAGAAGTCACACTCAGTTTATAGATGTGAAGGTCTCTTCATCATTGCTCAATGAATGCATCCTTTGCATTATGTGGATGCTCTATTGAAGTATGACTATCAATCGTGAACTGATCTACAACTTTCGTGCAGAACCAAGACAACCGGCAAGCCTCAACAGCACATGGGGTGCAAGTCCAAGGTGGCACGCAACTTTCAAGGATGGGGCGCATGTTATAACAGTTGTGCAAGTCCGCCTTCAACACTTGCGTGATTCAATATTCATTAAAGCAAATCATGCACAACTCAACTTCTTTTCAACTCAATCCAATTTTGAAACATAATGGAAACCTATCGTGAAACTTCTATTCGGGCACGCAAGTATCACCAAATCACTTGTGCGACTACTAGATAGGCATCAACCAACTACCGTGTTGCTCTACCTTGCGCGACCCACCAACACTTGCGCGACTTCAACACCTGCGCGATGGGAGCTCTGAATTTCTTCAAGTCCAATGTTCATGTGAAATGAGGAGGGGTGGTCCTCTATTTATAGGCATTCGGATACCCTGTGCGGCAGCGCAGAAGTCTTCCTTTGGCGCCCAAGTCTCAGCGCGCAACCCTTCGGTTCTGTTAGACACTTACGTGACTAAATTCCAATTTTGGGAACCCCTATTTACTTTGACATATTTTGATGATCAAAAAACTATGGTCAAAGAGCACACAACTTTCCAATCCTCTAAGGTACCAGCGCCAAGTATTTTCATAGTGTGCAAGTCACTTGCGCGACCAAACCAATAATTATGCGACCCTTGTTACTTTTCCATATTTTCATGTGCTCATTCTGAAAAACATCAGGCGCAAATGTTTCCAAGCCTCCAAGGCCTTGGCATGCAAGTATCTTTTCCAAAAACACTTTTCCCCATTTTTCGATTTTTAGGCCCAAAAATTTGGCAAACACTAGGAAATAGAGCCACTTTCAATACTATTGTCTGCTTGAACTGTATGATCTCTTTGCTGGTACATATTCTGATCTTCTAATGGGGATTGACAACAAACACAAACCATACTCCAAATCATGCATATGAGACCATGGTTCCAACACACTCTACATATGTACTAATTACATATAAACATGGAAGAGGCTATAAAATTAAGAGAATAATGAATGTTCTTTGTTACTGCTCACTAAAAAGAAAATTTTAGTTCATATATAATGATTTATAGGAATCAAAAATTGATAAGGGATTTTGAATTGTGATTGAATTTATATGATTTATTTTTCAATCCAATAGATAATAATTTTATTGGAATTAGAGTGAAACTTTTTATAATTTTTGATAAAACATGGAATTTGATAAACACATATTTTAGAATGGTGTATCATATTGGGATTGATAATTTCCAATTGATCGCATGTGATCTAATATATAACCCAGATTGATATTTCTAGTGAACTTATGTGTCTATTGGATCTCTCTTGATCTGAATGATGGTCTAGATTATAACCTTTTAGTTAACTACGTAGACACACTAGAAATACTAATTTTGAAAAATTATTTAATAAATATACCCTACCAATTATTCTATAAAAATGGTGGAACCATTTAGCCACATGCTTCGACATGACCCGAGGAGTGAAAGTGTGAAATAAATTTTAAAAAATTTTCCTTTTTACATGCATGTTCATTCATGTGGATTGGTAAGTTCACCACCCACACAATAATATTTCCTCTACAGATTATCATTTAAAACATTATTACATATTATCCCTTAAAAATATCACTCCACTCAAAACATCTTCTAATATGGGATTCAAAAAGTCTCAACTATTTATATGAAGATAAATAATGTTTTTATATATTTTATAAAATAGTCATAATCCCAAAATCACACAACATTTTAAAATATATTAGAATATATTTAAAAATAATTACTCAATATTTTTTTAATATAACGTGAAAAAATTTACGTAACTCTATTTTTGAACATCTATATAGTTTGTTCAAATTCCTCAGTTATTCATATATACATAGAAAAAAATAGTCACGTGGAACTCATCCATTTATAAATTTTTTAGACCAAAAGTTATATGTTTTTTTGGTGTTGTATTACTATTAAATTTACATATGAGAATCATAAATTGTTCCCAAGTGTCAAAGTAGTTTTATTAGCATTCCACATGAAGAGATTTTAAATTTAACCATTTTTTTCTCATTGTAACCACACACCATTCTTATCCAATGTAATATACCTTTTAGGAATCATTTAAAATAATAATAGAATATCATAAACATAAATTGAACTAGTATTATTAATACATTTAAATTTGAGGTCCCATCATTTGTGAAACATTGGAAAATATTTTTAGCCTATCACTAATGTTTTCTATATACAATCACCTCTAACCGACCCATTTTTAATTGATATAAAAAATACAACATTGATATAATAAACCCATAGTCATGATTCCATCTAATATAAATTATCCTATGTTTCTATATTTTATAAAAATGTACCTTGATTTTATATTATATGTATGGTTATATGCTCTGCCAAAAATTTCTTTAACACAATGATTAGAAATTAGTGAAATATATATATGATAAACATGATAAACATGATAAAATAGATCTAATATATTCCTATTCATTATCAATAGATACTAAATCAAATAACTAAAAATACCTTGTGGTGTCAATTATGATATTTTTTTCTTATATCCCCAATAAATTTATCAACCTATATGTGTAAAAACATGACCTCTAAAACAATATTGGTTATTCATATTAATAATCCATATTGAATTATAAAAGAAATCAATCACCATTTGATTTAAACTATAACATATATATTAATTAACATTAACTCTAATATATTTGATACTTTTTTTAACAAAACCCCATGATGTATACCTAGAACACCTTTATATTGTTACAAACTGACAACATTATATGAAATATCATTTGTTGTTCTAGTTATAACATACTTGAAATAACCAATATCCCTTGTATATTTCAATTGAGAAACTTTCCTACAATTATTTGATATAATCATAATTCCAAATGTAAATTTGAAATAAATTGGTGAAAAATAAATTAGTTCGAACCAGATTAGAAGAAATTTCAATATAATGAGATTTTGAAAGATATAAAATAAAAATTCATAATAAATTTGACTCCCAAGAATAAATTTATACACACCTAAGTTTTTCATTTAATATTTATTATATAAGGGACATTGTCATTTAATTTATTCTTATTACTTCCAAAAATTAACAATTCATAAACATATATGAAGATAATTCACTACAATTATTATTTAAATTTTAATTAAATGATTTATCAACACGGATTACTACAATTACATTTGAAAAAAATTAAATCCATATATTTATCATAAAACTGTTTTGGTGTGATTTTTTTAACTATATAAGGCTTGAAAAAAAATTAAAACATCTTTTTTTAGGAAATAGTTTTCTCCTCCTTTTCCATAAATAAATTTATTGATATATTTTACCATTTAATAATTCTATGTTAAAAACTGGTTATTAATTTTAAAAATTATATTTTGATGTTAATGAAATAAAAATTATTAAATATGTATTATTAATAATGATAAACAAGGTATCAAAATAAATGATTTCATACATTTTATCAAACCCCTCCAACACGAATATATATATATATATATCAATGGTATTGCTTAAATTTTAATCCTTCTAAATAAAAACTAAAAAAATAGGTTGTGAAAATTAAGGAATATCAATTAATATCCCCATATAAATTCATGTTATAGATTCAATTTGATCATCAAATAACATCCTTGTAAAGTGATTTATAATAAAGATTTAATAACATGTTTTATATTTTTTTAATTAGATTCTATATTAAAAACATTCATATTTTTATAATATTACTAACATTAGTTATTTCAAATAATAACATATTAAAATTAGAGACATATATCTTGGTTATTTGACCTTGTTTACTTCTATGAACCACCTCAATCATTTCTTCTATATATACAATTTTATTTAAGGATGATCTTATAGAACCATCAAAGATAGAATATAAATAAATTAAGATCTATAATATACTTATATTTTGGAACCATGAATCACTATGATTTTAAAATCAATACATATCCAAAAAAATCATAATTAATACCTATGTTATTGAAATTTTCTCCTACTTTTTTTTAAACTTATACAATTTAATGGAATCCCCAAACTTTAAAATAATTTAATATTGGTTTTTTATGCATCCATAATTTACATAGGGTCATAGACTTCCATTTCTTGTGAAATCAATTTAGGACGGTACATGTTTCTAAAAATTCTACTTTTTAAATTTCCCTTGACAATCCGATGATAAAATCAATGGAATTACCTAAATATATTAATGTATTGTAATTTATATCATCATTAAAATTATTCATAAGAGTATATGGGTCTACCAAATTATATATGATATATTATGATTCAAAAAATAATTTATTATAATATTTTACACACCTATCACATTTGAGAAATTTAATTATAACTCCAAATTTGATTTCAACATCCTTTTTATTGATATAAAAGAAAAGTATGACGTCAAAATTATAATGAAAAATATGGTTATATAAAAATATAGAGAAATAATCAATAAATGTAACAAGGTACTTTTTTTACCAATGTTTGGTGTATCAAGAATTCACAAACATCACTATGTGTTATTTCTAAAAAATCAATTTTAATTTTATTAGATGAATGCGGTTTATTAAAAAATTTAGTTATTACACAAGACAAACATTTATTTTCTTAAATATATATGATATGTAATAATTCCATTTGTACATGAAATTCAATTTATTTGACATAAATAATTATTTAAATATTTTAAAAACTCTATAATTTTTATAGGAAAAATATTTTTATTCAAATTAATAATATATTATATTAGTGACCCTTTCATTCAATGATTCCACACTTAGATAGAATAAAATTTTCATCTTTAACTAGATACTTAAGCTTATGCTCTTTTATATATATCCCTTAAATTATTTCTATGTGAACTTGAAGAAAACATAATATATTTGCAATGTGATTATATTTCTTAAAGAAACATAAAATCAAATTCTCCATTCACTTACATATTTTTTATTCTAGAGTTATCCATGTAAAATATTGTCCCATTCTCCATTTTATTATCTCTTTTTTAGGAGGGAATAATTATTATACTTGTGTTAGGTTTCACCTGAATAAATCCACCATGATGAGTTAACCAAAATGTCATTATATTTGAATATCATGGTGAAACCTCTCCCCAATAGAGTGATATTTACCTATTTATTTTTATAAATATGATAGTTAGTGATAACTCTATCATGTGATCCTTAATAAATAAAAAATTAAAAAAATAGAATATAGCCTATTGGATGACCTGAGTCATCTCTCAATGATTTAGGAAAATTATCATCACTATATTACACTAGTGATTTTTTTGTTTTTGTATTTAATGTTTTGAATATTGGGTGAAATATGAGTTTCATTGTATGGTTTTCTCAGTTTCATGAAATGAAAATTGAATAAAGTCAAAAAAACCCATGTTACAGTGAAAAGGGTTTGATCTAGGTTTGATCACATACGTGATACATTATCCAACAGTGTTCTAAACCACCAATTAATACAATATCATTCCTCTAGTTCTTCTAATATAAATTTTTATTATTATGTAGAAATTTTAAGGAGTACTAGGAAACCAGACCATATTACACAAGAAACTCACCCAACGTGATATGCGATGGCCGAATCACTGAATGGTAATTTAAGCCTATTAGAGAGCTTACAATTGAGGAGATTACACTGAAGTGATGAATTCTTCTCATCTGGATTTTCATTGTGAAATATCTTAATGTTTTCAGCTATCATGTCCTCTTACTGAATGAGATCTTCAACCAAAATATTTTTCCAATAAAAATTATCATGATACCTCTCACTCCCAACATGGATAGCCTCCGCATTGGATGCAACCCATAAGAATAATGATATTCTTTTCAATAATTACTTAATTACGCACTCTATCAAGCACTCTAACCTGATGAAAAAACATCCACCTCAAGATTTTGGTCACACTGTTGTCTTCCAAAGACATCCCCAATATTCAGATTAAGATTCATTGGAAAAACATTAACCATAGAAGGAGATTTTGTGGATATTCCACCAAGACCCATACCCTTGGGAGAACCCTCAAAGGATAGACCACCGGGGGATTTACCTTTTATATTAGTATCCCTCGCCACACTAGTACCCGACTCCTGAACTGAGGCCTCCCTATGATGGCTGACCTTAAGCTTGTGACAACAATTTGATAGCTGAAGACACATATTCATGAAAACTAAACATAAATCCACCCTCGATTAAAAGATAAATGAATTCTTATACCATAATTCTTCATCAACATAAATTTAATCTAAGTGAATATGAATACTTGAAATGTTCATTTCAACACATATAAAAGGAAAAACTGGGATATAGATTGGACTACTTATACTATCAGAACACAAAAAACAGCCAATCAAATCACCTATATTCTTGTGTGTTGAGGGGTTATGAAATAGAAGAGAAAGATCTATTCTTTAGACCCAAATAGAAATTGACAGAGAAACACGCTTCATGTGGAAATAATAGGACCACTGGAAAAGATATAAATGAAATACATTATAGATTTAGGGTTTATTAGACCAGGAATTGATCAAATCCAACTCCTAACAAAATATAACCATTATATTCATTTTGTGGAGAGTCCCAAATCTTGCTCGATCAGATAAACACCAATCATCAAATACAAACCTATAGAAAAAGTCTACTAAAGTTCAATGCTTCTTTAAGAGAGAAACCAAGTTAAAATTTAGAAGGGTTGAATCATTGGTGAAGTCAAAAGGAGAAATTGAGAGAAACAATTAACCTTGCAATAGATTTAGGAATTTAAGGAAATATAAAATCAGTGTAAAAGGAGTTAGTGAAATGGGATTAGATAAGGGAATGAAATAGTGTGAGGAACTCCCGGTGTATATCTGTACCACCTCCCCCAAAATTAATAAGTATTGAATTTACTTGATAGAGTATGAAAGGACTCATCCATAAACATTATAAAATCAGATATAATTATATAAGATTTAATTTTACATCACCTCTAAATATATTTTATGTTTAGTGTTTTAAATAACAATGTCATGACTTAAAATAAAAAATACCATATATTAAAATGATGAATAGTATACCAAATATATATTTTTTCCAAAATAAACTATTTAACGTAAAAAATTATTTGTTTTCATGAAAACACTACAGAAATTTCAAATATGATTATTTTTTTTATCCATCCCTAAACCCTTGGATGAAAATTTTACAAAATGTGATGAGAAAAAACTTCTCTGTATAGTGCATAAAAAGTTATATATCTATTATTATAGGGATATAATGAAATAATATGAAATATTTACCTTTATCTAAATTTTAATTTAATGAATAACTAATTTCAAAATTGAAATGACCTACACTTTTTTTCATATAAGTCCTTTTAAACCCATAGAATGAAAAACCCTATTCAAGAAACATAGTGAAAAAAATTCATAACCCATGTAAAAAATAAATAGAACATTATAAACTATATAATATAAACCATAAAGTAAGACTCTATTTATTTTATATAAAGATAAAGAACATTTGTCAATTCATTAGTGCAATGTCTAGGAACACACATCGTAGAAGTTATATCTAGTTCAAACATCATATAAGTTATATCGATCTCTCCTATTCACTATGATCTATAATGGGAATCAACCCACCATATAAGCTATATCAAATTCCCCTATTTCTCATATAAAATTATCATAAACCACATATTGAATAAAAAAATTTGTTTTTCACCTTTTCACCATGATACCATTGAAAACTCAGTTGAATAAATATGAAAAATATTTTCATATATCGAAATTCCATTATCATTTTTAAAAATTTCAATTAATAAATTAAAACAAAAAGGTAAAGTTGGGTTTTTTGAGAATAAAATATGAAATCTTATAATAAAGGATTAACTTAAAATAATGTTCAATGTTCTAGGAAATTTTTTTGTCTCCATATACATTAAAATAGAATATTCCATTTTTATTTTTGTTAAAACAATCCATATAAAACATGTGAAAACATTATTATTTTTTTAAATCATAGAATTAAATTAAAAATGAATATATAAATTTTCTTATTATTATTCTATTTCCATATATACATAAATATATTTTTTTTTAAATTATGGAAATGGAGGAGAATGAAATGAAATAGAAACATTAAAAGTTGTTTTTAAATGGAAAGTACCTTACATTGTGTTTGAATCATAATGTAAATTTTTGTTATTCATGAATAATAAATTAATTATAATATGTACGTTATTAATAACTTTTCTCATTTATTGTTCCCATTTTATTTGTATGACATGAATAATTACTTAATAAATTAAGTTTAATCCAGATATTTTTACAATATTTCGGCTCTTTTTCCAAAATTACATTGGTAGGATGATTAGGGTCAAATATATAATTTTTATATTATATGAAGAATAATAATATAGATATTGTTATATTTATTAGATCAATTATTCATTTAAAACCAATTTTTAATTATTCCAAGTAAAATGAACTATGTAACAGTTGTACAGATGGTAGGTAACACCTACACTAGAGTAACATTTCCATTTCTCATAGATTATTATGGAAAGAGGGTAATTGTTATTCTATCATTAAAGAATTATTATAATAAGAAATACCATATAATTTATTTTAATTTAGTTATATGTATCTTCAATTTGATTTTGTGGTAAAAATAAAATCACATCAATGTGTGGATGTGGTCGACCACACGTATGACAGAATGACATTATCATTTTTTTAAAATTTAATAGAATGAAAATAGGTGTTGTATTATCATTGAATAATCATAAATACATCATGAATATCATATATATTCCTAAAATAAATCATTATAATCAACCAATATAGTTAGTGATGGAAAATAAATTAACCATTTTTTGAGGAGGTAGTCCACTGTACACATGAATGACTGATCACATTCCCATTGGATAGAGGTTGAAGATTAATTTAGACTATTAAACTAAAATAATAAATTTTTATTATATTGGATAGAAATATATTATTATGTCACTATGTTTAAATAATATTTTAACGTGTTTGAAAATGAAATAATAAAATAAATTTTCAGATAAGAGAAATACATATTCTTTAGAAAACATCATAATGTTTATTCAAAAAATAAAATTTGAGGATTTTATGATAAAAATACTTTTATAGGATGTGTAATGTAATATGACATTGGTATTTGGGATAGTTTAGTTAAAAAAATGGTATATAGTGTGGGAATAAATTAGAATATATGGTTCCATTTTAAAAAATTATAGAGGGGAACTCTTGAAATTTCATAAATTATTATGTTAATATAAATAAATTTTTATTTAAAATCTAGAAAAATTCATAATATTAAAATATAAGATGAAAATTGTTCAGAATAAACTAGTAAAATAAAAATTTTACATGTTTAGATTACAATTTAACCCTTACCTTTTGGTTTTAACCCTCTGCCAAACATTTTCAATATTTTTGTGATATCAATATGCAATACACATAAAATGTTAATATAATTACTTTATAAGGATGAACATATCATAAATGGAACATAATTTCTTTAATCAAATATATGCAATTAAATTTGATTAATATATAATTTTTTAATTATAAAACAATTAAAAATCTTTTATTTATTCAAATATATCATTAATTTCAATTTTGGAACTACTCATTTAATTTTAATTATTATTATTTTTATAATAATGGATGTTAAAAATAAATAATTTAGAACCATTTAATATTTTATTTTTGTCTAAAAAATTGTTCAACACAATAACATTCAAAAAAATATTATTTTTTATGTTCATTAAAACAATTTAGATTTTCAACCACTTCAAAAACCACTATGTTGGCATTGTGTAAAAAATAAATGAAATTATTCAATCAATATATTTAATATAAATTAAGAACATAAAAAATTAATTTTTATTTTAAATGAATATATATATATCTTAACACATCCTCTTTATATCCATATGTAAACAATTTAGAAATAATAAAAGAAAGAGAATGAAGTTTATGACTTTTCATTGTAAAAAATCATTATAATATTAGAATCAGGGAAAATTTGAAGAAATACCATATAATATAATCTTTTAAGATTATAATTATATATAATCATTTGGTAATATTAATGAAATTTTTAGGGTTACTTTTTATTATGTATCATTTTATTTTTAACATTAATTTTTCGATTTAATTATTAATGTGGAAACTAAAACTACTATGTTTACTAATATCAATAGAAACAATAAGTTATAAAAATTTAAAAAACCAAAACCCACTAATAAAAATATGTAAATAAATTCTCAATGTTCAATTCATAAATTATTATAATTTAATTTAATATTTTAATTTAAATACATAATAAAGAATTTTTTCAGTAAAATGAAACTTTTTAAGTAATAATTAATTCTATAAAAAATACTTGTATAATTTTAATTTCAATATAAATTAGTGTATTATTATATATTAAAATTAACTAACTAAATTTTAAAACTAAATAAAAAAATACTTTGAGTTTTTAAATTCTTTTAAGAAAGTATAGTTTTCAATAAGAATCAATATTACTCAATATTTATTAAAAAATTCGACTATACTAAAATTGTTAGAAAAAATATATCAGGATATTATTTACATGAATAATAAATAATGAAATTATATATTTTCAAATTCAAATAATATAATTTTAAAATTAATATTTTAAATAAAACATTATATTAAAAGAGTTTAATAAAAGTGACCCTATTTGATTTAAAATTTACTTTTAATTTTTATAATGAATATAAATATATAATTCATGAATACTAACAAATATTATAATTAATTATTAAATAATTAGTTGGGATGTTTCATTATTCCTCTATTTTTCAATTTTCAATATCATAATTTCATTCACATAATGGAAAAGTGGGGTTTCAATCCCTTATTGAATTTTAAGATTCCCGTCATTATGTTTACACCATATGATATTTATAGTATACAATAACTATGTGAATAACCCTGTTCTTCAAGAAATTATCTCTATGGTCAAGAATATGTATCAGATATTCCTAATGAAAGTGGTAAAATTTTAATTTGAAAAAAATAGGGCACAAAAAATAAGATGAATCTAGCACATATGATCTTATCATCAAAACATGAAATAAATTGTTTATATGATATAAAATTAATGGAAAAGACACTCAGTAAAAAACTGAGCCATCCATTTCCATGATTTCATACTCTTTAATGAACGAAATGACATTATTCTACTTTGTACCAAAATTCATCACAATTTCCATATAGGAAACTTTAAAATAAATTTACAACATGCCTTGATGGAAAGATCATATCTCTGGTTATCCATATAAATTTTACCACTACTATGAGCCATTATAATATACCTATGAATATATTCACCTTATCAACCTTTTCTTTGTCCAACTCTAGTTCCATTAACTTATATTATCTTACTTCAAACAAAAAAATCGATATTTTGGTACCACTTTTTATTTAATGGCTCAAAAATATCTAGTTGAGTACTTGAATGAAATATTTTATTACAAGAAGACTCAAAAAAAAGAAATAATTCAGTATCAAAATACCTAATAATACATTGAATAAGAAAAATAATTTCTTTTATGGTCTAAATTATTCACTCATAAAATCGCTTTTATTAAGGATTAAGAGTTTTACTAAAATTTAATTCAGTACCCAATGACTTATGAACTAAGAACTAGTGGAAAAAATGATTAACACTTTAGTATTTTTCACGTCAGTTATATATAACTAACGTGGAAAGCTTTAATAATGGATATATCCGGTTGGTTATTTAATAACCGATGTGATATATCAATTAAGATCCATTTTTACATCGGTTATCTTATAACCGATGTAAAATATATGGAGATTAGCTTTTTAACGTCGATAACTGTATAACCGATGTGAAAATCAAATATGGAACGCTTTATCACATAGGTTATTTTATAACCAATGAGATTAAGATAATATCAGAAATTTATTGTGTCGGTATAAAGTGAGATATATCACATAGGTTATTTTGTAAACAACGTGATAAATTTTTTTTATACATCAGTTATTTAATATCTAACATTATAAACATTAGAAAAAATTGATTTCCACGCCGATTATTAAATAACTAACGTGATAAATCTTTTAAATGATTTATCGCACCCCATATTCAGTCATTTTATTTTCTTCGATCGGGCGACCTGCGACTCGTCTCTCTCGCGCGAAAAACCTTGAAACAATTCATCGAAGTTGTGCCCTCGAGCCTTGTTTTTCCAAAATCATTCATCAAATTTATTATCATCAGATCTTTCAAGTCGACTCACAACCCTCAATTAATCCTCACACAACTCATTTTCAGTTTTTATTTTCCGCGATGCCCTAATTTTTTTTTAATATGTGGTTTTTCTTTGTTCTTGCTATCATGGTAAGATTCATAGTGTTTATTTACACCATGCTAAATTATTTTTTGGTAAAATAAATCTATGGAAGTGATATCATAAATTTTTACTATTTTTATTTGTTTTATCATGTGTGTGTGCACGTACAGGGGTTTCTAAGGGGTTGGGGGTTTTATAAGTGGGTGGGGGTGTCCCGGGGGTTGGGTGGGCAGTCCAGTGGGGTGGGGGTGTCTAGGGGGTGTCAAAGGGGGTGGGGTTGGTGTCAAGGGTGGTGATGGGATGTCTAAGGGGGTTTGGGGTGGCTAAGGGGGTGCATGAGATGTCAAAGGGGGGTGGGGGTAGTGTCCAGGGGGTGCAGGGGCTGTCTAAGGGGGGTGGGGTGGTCTAGAGAGTTTGTGGGGATTTCCAGAGGGTTTGGGGTGTCTAGGGTGTCAATGTAGGAGGGGGGGGTAGTCCAGTGGTGTGTGTGTGGGGGCGTGGGGGTAGTGGGTGGGGGGTGTCGAAGTGAGTGGGGGCTGTCCGGGGGGGATGTCCACGGAGGTGGGGGACTGTCCAGAGGGTTTGGGGGTTGTATTGGGGGGGGGGGGGGGGGTTCCAAAGGGTGGGTGGTTTCTAGGGGGTGTCCAACAAGGTAAAGGTGGGGTGGGGTCTAGGAGGGGTTGGGTGTCCAAGTGGGTGGGGGTTGTCTAGAGGGGTAGGGGATTGTCCAAGGGGTGGGGCTGTCCAGAGGGGTGGAAGGCTATCCAAGGGGGTGGTGGTGTCCAGGGGGTGTCCAAGGGGGTGTGGGTGGTGTCCAATGGGTGGGTAGGGTGTCCAAGGGGGTGGTGGTGTCTAGGGGGTGTCCAAGGGGGTGGGTGTTGTGTCCAAGGGGGTTAGGGATAAGTGTCAGTTGGGATTCACTATTGCATCATGGTTTGTGAGATTATGACCTGATGACAATATTGTTTCAATGATATTAGGCTATAATTTATTAGTGTTGTTTAATTTATGGTGGTTCCATCATGGTGGTTAGTGATGTGCTATGATGTAGCCATGATTTCATTAAAATATAATAGGGGTACATTTGTTGATATTTAAAGAGATTGAGGTCTCCACTATGATTTTTAGGGATTCAAACATTATGAAAAGGTGAGGGGTGTTTCAATATTATTCTATTTGGTTATATATATTTTTACTAGTCATTGACTACTATATAATTGTGGGTTATGTGGGAGACCATGTCATGGTTTTCAAAGATGCAGTTATCCTAACCCCATTGTGCCATGATGATAGGATTTACACTGTGATTTTCACCATCATAGTTTTTCTTTTAAATTTGATACGATTCTTAGTTTTACTCCATTTTCCCCATGTTTTTCTTCGATTCCATGGAATTCCCACTACTATGGTGTTTGATTCTTTCATTCTATTGAAATTTTATTTCCTTAAATAAGTTACTTAATATATATTATTCTTCCTTTCTTCTTTGTTTCTTTTTATTCTCTTCATCCATTTCTTCTTCTCCTTAATTCGATATATTATTAGGGATGTTTGGACATTATTAAACTGATGGGTTTTTATAAATCGATGTGTTCTAGGGTTATTAAGAGGGTTGGGGTGTCCAAGGGGGTTGGGGGGATGTCCATAGGGGTGGGGCTGTCCAAAGGGGTGGTGGTGTCAAAGGGGAGTCCATGGGGGCGGGGGTGGTGTCTAATGATGTGGGGGTGTCTCGGGGGTTGGGGGGTGTCTCGGGGGGTGTCCAAGGGGGTAGGGGTGAGGGTGGTGTTCAGTAGGGGTGTGGGTGTCCAAGGGGGTGGAGGGGGGGCTGTCTAGAGTTGTGGGGGATGTCCAGGCAGTGGGGCTATCCAAAGGGGTGGGGGATGTCCAAGGGGGTGGTGGTGTCCAAGGGGTGTCCAAGGGGGTGGGGGTGGTATCCAGGGGGTGGGGGGATGTCCAAGGGGGAGGTGGTGTCCAGGGGGTGTCCAAGGGGGTGGGGTAGGGTCCAAGGTGGGGGATGTTGTCTAAGGGTTTCCAGGGGGTGGGGGTGGCGTCCAAGGGGTGGGGTGGTGTCTAGGGGGTTGGGGATGTCCAGAGGGGTGGGGGCTATCCAGAGGATTCAAATCACTAGTATTACTGAATGAAAATTATTTTTTATGATATCTTAAACCCCATTTAAGGATGAAGGGGAACCTAATAGGACTTCAAGGAAATAATACATTAAACTGTGCCTCAAAGGACTAAAATCCATAAAACCAAATCAAAACAACAAGGTCAGCCCCTACCAGTATAAAATAAATAGTCTAGCTTTAACCTTCTCATCACTACTTGGATAGCTATCACGTGAAAATATTCACGGGCCTGGTACGGATGGAAAAGAACATACCCTCTCAAATGTCTGATTCCAAATAGCCATGATCTGATGAAAAATCACATCTAAACCTCATCTGGAACAACCCCTGAAGTAGAAATGGAAGCATAGACCCTTGAACCTCTGATCGCATAGTATAACTCACCACCCAAACAGAATCAATTATACTTGCACAACAGATTCACCCCAAGAATACAAAACACATCATAAAAGAACAAAAAACCATCACCAACCATCATAAGTACCAATCTCAACACCATCCGAACATAAACCATCTTGCAACACCATTTAGCAAATCACGCAAATCATAAAACAAGAAACCAGTAAAAAACTCATACAAGACATCCTGGAACTCCCCCTCCTAGCTACTCCAGATCTGTCACCGACCACACCAGAACCATGCCAGAGACGTCGCCAAGTCATGCCGATTCAAGCCGAGAAGCAGAATGCCGGGGCGCGACGTTGCTGAGACTGAGATTCCAGTCACATCAAACCGAGTCAAAACTTCAGAGCCACACTAATAAAATCATCCAGAAATAAGTCAAGCCATGATGATCCGAGCCAGAATCCATATCCACAGCATGCCTTGTCATCGTCGAGGACCCGTAGTCGACGCCGAGCCACATCGCAGCCCCACGAGCCACACTGATGCCGAGCTAAACCATCTCCGAGAAGATCCAGAGGGCCGATGTCGAGACTGAATCACGCGGGAGGAGGAAGGGCGATAGGCTGACGAAGAATCCCAAGACGCCGCGAGGAGAGTGAGATTCCGCTCAGAGGCCCGATTATCCAAATTGTTAGGATCTGTGTAATTTTTATCAGTGAATGTATACATATTTTAAAATTTATACTTCATATTTCTTTTTTACAGAAGTGCGAATTTGGTATCCAGTTACACTAGGATGTTTTCTTTGTGAAGCTTAAGAAGAAAATATCCAAGATGAATTTAAAACTGTTAGATCTAAATATCTATTTTTTAAAATAATTTTGAAGAATATTTTTTAAAATAAGCATAAATTTTTTTTATATTTCAAAATTGTTTTACATTAAAATTATGATATTTTTCATATAAACATATATTTTTCTTATCTCAAAAAGATGTATAATTTTGATATTTGTTATAGGTACTAATGAGTTGAAGTTGTATTAGGGAACATCTAATGAGTAATGAATATGAGGATGGTGTTGATACCTTTTTTGAATTTGATAAACGAAATGTTCCAAGGAGTGACATTTCTTTCTATCCATGACTGAAATGTTTGAATATGAAGAAGATAAAAAGTAGAGTGATAAAAGATCATCAGATTTTTTCTGGTTTTAATCTAAGTTACAACCCTTAGATTTGGAATGGTGAAAGTGGACGGAATGTTATATATACTTATGATGATGATTTATAAGATGGTAACTCTGATGGAATTTAAGATATGATTCACGATATTGTAGCAGAATAAATTGAGATAGAACTGACAGTTGTGCGTCTATATGGTGATGCTAAAAAACCATTGTATCCTGGTTGTACAGATTTTACTGTTTTGTCAGTAGTGTTATGATGGATTATCTGGAAGGTGAAAGATGGATTGAGTGACAGAAGTTTTACAGAGTTGATACAATTGATGAATGATTTTTTTCCAAAAGATAACATTCTTCCATATTCACATTATAATTACAAGAAAATATTATGGCCGATGGGATTGGGATACAAGAAAATACAGTCTTGTACAAATGACTGTATGATATATATGAAGGAATATGAATTTCTGTCAGAGTGTCCTAAATGTGGGACATCACGTTATAAGGGGAAAGAAAAATCACAAGGTGATGTAGAGATTACAAAGATCCCTTCAAAGGTATTTTGGTATCTTCCTATAATTCATCATTTGAGGCATTTATTTTCTAATTTACATGATGAAAAAAGGTTAAAACTACATGATTATAAGCAGATTTGTGAGGAAAAAATACGTCATCTAGCTGATTTTCCACAATGGAAGAAAATTGATGAGTAGTATCTGACATTTGGAAATGAAATTAGAAATCTTAGACTATGGTTGTGCACAGATGAAATGAATCCATACCGAACCCTCAGTAGCACACATAGTTCATGGCCAGTTTTATTGGTAATTTACAACCTCTCTCCTGATGTTTGTATGAAGTGCTAATATTACATGTTTTGTATAATGATCTCTGGTCCTAAGGAACCTGGTGATGATATTGATGTTTTCTTGTCACCATTGATTGATGATTTGAAACTTTTATTGGAGGATGGTTTTAGGGTGTATGATTCTTATAAAATGTAATATTTTCAACTGCATGCAGAGCTTTTGTTCAATATAAATGAATTCCTAGCATATGGAAATTTGTCTGGATATAGTGTTTAAGGGAATAAAGCATGTCTAATTTGCGAGCAACCGACTTCATATTGTTAATTGCATCATGGGAGGAAAATAGTGTACATGGTTCATCAAAAGATTTTTCCAATTGTTAACTCTTATAAAAGTCTTAAAAAGGTAATCAATGGCTCACAAGAATTTGATATTTCAACAAAAACATTATCCCGTGATCTGTATTTTGAGAGGGTGGAAAACCCTATTGTGACATTGGGAAAGACACAAAAATCTGGTAATGATAGTCATATTTGGAAGAAAAGGTCAAGATTTTTTGAGCTACCATATCGGAGATATCATTATGTCAAACATAATATGGATGTCATGCATATGGAGAAGAATACATGTGATAGTTTTATTATAACATTATTAGATATTAAAGGAAATACAAACGACGATTTGAATGCAATATTAGACTTACTATCAATGGGAATATGTTTTGAGTTAGCTCCCACTCCTAATGGAAGATGAACATTTCTTCCCCTAGCATTTCATACATTATCCAAGAGGGAGAAAATAAGCTTTTTTCAGTGCCTTCATGATATCAAAGTGCCTCAAGGTTATTATTCAAATGTAAAAACTTTTGTCTCATTAAAGGACTTGAAGTTGATAGGTATGAAATCTCATGATTGTCATGTCATGATGCAACAACTTCCACCAGTTGCTTTCCATGGAATATTTCCCATCCTTGTAAGAAAGAATATAATGAAGTTGTGTTTTTCATTCAATTAAATTTGTAATAAGGTGACTGGTTTGAATTATTTGATCATTTTAGAAAAGGATGCAGTTTTTATAATTTTTCAGCTGAAAATGTATTTTATTCCAATTTTTTTTTGATATAATGGTTCATTTAATGATTCATCTGGTTCAAGAAATATAACATTATGTACATTTATATCTTTATTGGATGTATCATTTTGAAAGGTATATGATTATATTGAAGGGGTATGTTAAGATTCTATTTCAACCTGAAGCCTCCATTATTGAAAAGTATATTTATGAGGATGTTGCAGAGTTTTGTACGAGTTATGTGGCTATGACACAGCACATAGGTTTGCCTCCATCTCAGCATGACCGAGTTAATAATGAGGTACAGGGGATTCATGGCTTGAAATTCAAATCGTTGTCATCCGAGAAGATAAACAAGATATAATTATACATATTTAATAACATTGATGATGCTCAACCATATATCACATGGAATATTAATGAGTTAAAACAATGCCATCTAAAGAAGAAACAAATATGGATTTTGAATGAGCCCAACATTTTTATTTCATGGTTTAAAAATCCCTCGCTTGGTAGATCAGATGTATCAGAAACATTAAAATGGGTAGTGGGTGGTCCATGTTTAAATGTGATAACATGGTCTGGTTATGACATTAATGGCTATACATTTCATAAGAAAGATCAGGACAATAGAAGTGCAGTTCAGAATAGTGGTTTATTTGTGTTTGTAGAAGTAGTACATTTTTTGAGTGCTGAAGACAAAAACCCAATTTCTGCATCAAGTGCATATTATAGAGTGATTGAAGAAATATGGGAGGTTGATTACATTAAAATTAATGTTACTATTTTTAAATGTAAATGGATTATCGGTAACAAATATGTCACACAAAATGAATTAGGAATGATTGTTGTTAATTTGGATCGATTGGAAGACACAACTGATTCTTTTATAATGGCAACACATGAAAAACAAATTTTCTATATAGTATATCAATAAGATATACAGTGGGATATTTTTTTAGAAAGGAAAAAACAATATGTTGGTGAGAATGAACTTGATGAAGATGCTGATTTATGTGAGATCCCTACTTCCATGTTAATATTAACAAAAAATAATGATGAGCATGTTGAATACATGGTTTTTCCCATAAAGAATGATCACGATGAAGGAATTTGGGAAAACAATCCATTTTTACATTCCTAAAATTACACGTATAATTTGTTTATTTCTTGTTTTTATTTATTATTTTCATAAAATGTTATATATTGTATGTTTTTTATTATTAAAACATGAATTAACACTAATAAGTATAAGTTTTTTTTGTTTTAATTTTGATTAGTTTACTTTATCATGTTTACCATTACATAAATTTTATATTTATTATTTCTGTTCAATGACAATTACATTACCATGTTTACCATATTTACCAGGTTTACCATGTTTGCCATGTTTACCATATTTACCATTGTTTAACATGCTTACCATATTAACCATATTAACTATTAAGTAAATTAGTGAAATTTTATATTTTATGTTTACATTAGTGTTTTAATATTTGAATTTGTATATTTTTTAAATAATGTTTGTTTTTTTATTTAGAGGACAATGAAAGATCAATCAGTTAATCAAAAACATGATTATAGATATGAGAATATTGGTCATACCTCTGAGGAGTAACATTCACATGCTCCTCTTAATGTTCCCCAATCATCCTCATCTGATCCCATTATGAAAAAGATTTCAAGAGTTGGTAAACACGGGTGCATAAGTTTTCCATAATTATCACTTTCCCATATGCAGGATCAGAGGATACTCATTGAGTTTGATGAGGATGATATTCCTATAGGTCCAAATGAAAAATATTTTAAGAGTTTTGTATCAACTCAGGGTAAGAGAAAAGTAATCATTTTGTATGATGACTGGGAATGTGTGGAAAAATTGATAATCTCTCAGTTGTGGGAGACTATTTTGTTATGATCTTTTGCTATTGATTGCATATACATTAAATGTTTCAAGTATATATAATATGTTTAACCTCTTCTTTATTTGATGAAATTTGATATTCCTGACATTGGAGGAGTCAGGAAGAAATTATTATCTATGGCTACTAGGAGATGGAGGGATTTCAAATCAACCCTCTCATCTGATTTCATTTTAGGTCATAAGAGTCATGAAAATCCATGTCATATATATCCTTTCATAGATGAAGACACATGGAGGTAGTTTGTTGAAAGTATAAGAAGATATTTATTATTGGTATGGGAAATGAAAAATTTTATAAGAATTGTTATATAAATGATCTTATTAATGTTTTGTTAATGGTTTCTTATTCTTAATTTACAATAAACAAGGAAATTTCATCGGGAGATCCAATATAAAAATTTATACCATCATAGTTTATCTTGGGGAGGGTATACATTATTGGAAGAACAAAGGATGATGGAAAAATTACAAAAACTAAGGGCGGAGTCTTCAATCTTTGGAGAGGTGGCCCCTCAATCCCCTACATATGGACATGAAAAATGGAAGAGAGCTCAAATAAGAAAAAAAGGGAAATATATTTTGTAAGATTCAGGAATCCCAGCTGAGAGGATTGTAAGATATCTATTTTATTTATTTAAGATAACTATTTTCTTCAAATAATTTCAATCATTATAGAAATGTAAAATTAATTGGTAAATGATTCTCTTGAGGAGAAAATATCACAGGGGGGTATTTACAGCTTCTGGAAGGCCATATATTTTATCTGTAGCATTAGGAAAGCCTGAACATCATGGTCATGTACGAGGATATCCGACAGGTGTATCAGTAAGAAAAGTTTTTCCACGTTCTTCAACATCTTACGTTAAAGGTGTTTATAAAAAAATAGAATCCTTGGAGGCCAAAGTTTATAATATTAATGCGATGATGGAGGAAAATATTAGATTGTAGGTATAGTCTATGTTTGCACACACATAAAGACAATTTCAGAATGCATCTCCCACTCCTCCACCTCCCCCTACAGACCCCATTATTTTCCCTCCACCTCCGTCAGTAGCTCCCAGTCCCCCATCTCAGCCTGTGGACTCCATTATTTATCCTACTCCTCTAATGAATCTTCCTTCTTATTTCAAGTTATATATTGATGATCATCAACATCATATAGTTGCATATGGGTTTGTATATTGTGTAGGAGATATAGTTCATCATCAAAAATTTAAGGTAGATAATAATAGGTTCAGAGTACAAGATATTATAGATAGATCAGCTCGAGTACCATTACCTACAGATGAGGTGACGACAGTTGGATATAGTATCGACCATTATTTAATTTGGTTATCCAGACTTCTGCGACTCATTACCATAGAGGTATGTATGTTTTATCGTCTATTTAATTTTTTTATTAATGTTGTTTTATCATTTCAAAACTAATATATTTTTCTATTAATTTTTATAGGAATACTTCAATGGTAAAGAAATATTTTATAGACAACAACAAAGGAAAATGGTTATGACATCAAATACAGATTGTAGTAGTTTTGACAGTTGGTTAAGATATTAAATTTTTTGGTAGATCATTTTGATTTTCTAATGGAAGCTCATGTTTGTGGATGAGAAACAACTATATAGATTGGGAATACTGATATGAGGGAGCTTGTTACTGTAGATAATTTGGGCATCAACGTGGTGCAAATTTTTTCCATATAAGTCTTAACACCTTTTCCTGGTGTTATATTTATAAAAAATGTATACTTATATTTGTTTTGTATTAGGTATATTTATAAAATTTCTAATAATAATGAGTGGAAATATGTATATGTATTCATGGACCGATATTTGATTTCCCATGAAGCACGTACATTGGATGAAGAATAAATAATGATTTATATTGATGAATGACTTGAACAGAATATAGTCACACAATGTTGGATGATGCATTTTTTTGAGAGGTATGAAACACATCTCTCTCAAAGAGTTCATTATCTTTTAACAAAAACCCATTAACCTTAAATTTTCTTTTATAAGAGATCATGGTATGTTAGGGGTTTTTTGCCCAAGGGGAAAACACTTTATTGTATATGGTCAATCTTTAGCGATGTGAGGAAAAGATTTAAGAAAATGTTGGAAAAGTAAGTTCAAATTTCTCAATACTTTTATATTTTATAATTAATTTTTAATTTATCCCTTTTTTATTATTTTGTAATAGGGGATGGGTCTACTTTTGAAAAAACACAAAGAAAAGGAGTGCGAAGATCAAATTTGTAAATGTAAAGTTAAATATCCATTAATAATTTGTACTTTATTATTTGTTACATAAAAATAAAATATTGATTTTACACTCATTCAAACATAATTTTCATGAAAAACAAGGCATCATCAAATGCAGATATTATATGATAAGATTTATGTATGAAATAATAACAACTAAAACAGTTGTGAACTTTGACCTGCTAAGATTTCCCTTTAAACTTTGCCATAATAATTAATTTGATTTATTCATTATAAAATTTACCTATTATCCTTCTAAATTGTATTTATTTGATGACCCTCAACCCTATAGTGCTCAATACGTTTAACACTTACAAGTGGAATGGTCAAATCATTTTATAGGTTTGATTGAATTTTAGTTGTTTGTAGTGTAAAATTTAATTTTCAATATTTTAATTTTAATTGTGTATTTAGTGGTCGTTTAGGTTGGATTTAGTTTTATTATGTTGACATTGTATGTTTTGAATGTTATATATGTGAATGTTTAATTTTCTCTACTTCTTGTTTTCATCTACTTATGATGGTTTTCCTCGTATGGATTCTAGTCTAGGGGAGACGGGTTCTAAGGTTGTGGGGGGGGGGGGGGGCAGTGGGGTTTATCTAGGGGTGTGGGAGGGCTGTCTGGTGGGGTGGGGGTGTCATGGGTGTCCATGATAATGGAGGGAATTCCAGTTGGTGGGAGCATTTCTAGGATGGTGGGAGGGACATCCAGGGGAGTGGGGGGCTATCCAGGTGGTGTCTAGGGGTGTGGGGGTGTCCTAAGGGGTGAGGGGGGATTCTAGGGGTGAGGGAGGGTTTCCAATGGGGTGGGTGTGTCCACGGTGTCCATGGGTATGGGGGGTAGTATAGGGGTGGGAGAGGAGGCCCCTCCATCCCTCGGGGGGCTGAATTCTGCTGGAAGGGACTCATCACTCTCACATGTGAAGATTGAGCTCTCAAAATGTTTCACCAATCCTTTATTCCCATGTAATCATTATTCATTCTATCACTTTTATTCCAGTATAAGTATGAGAAATGATATCATGTCTGACTAAAATACCTAGATCTTGGCTATAGAAATCTCTCGGATCTTGCGGGACAAGAAATGATGCTCTCAAGGCTACCCATGAGACACCTGAAACAACGTTAACAAAAAGTCCGGTGGTGGGAAGAGGGTGCCGGTTCAGTTGGTGGAGAGGGACTCAAAGAAGACGACTGTGATGATCCGAAATATACCCAAATATTACACGTAAGTGACTATTTAGTTTCCCAATTTATATTATTGAACAAATATTCGTTTTTATGTGGGTTTTTTGTCTCCTCCATGAAATGTAGGTCCAGGAACATTACCAGCATATCTTGTCTGTCGCCATAAAACACACACAAACATCCCTATATTTGTTCAATCACATAATTTTGGAAATGAAATAGTCACATAGGTATACTTTTTTGGGTATATTTTGGATCATAACTGTCATCTTCTCTGAATCCCTCTCCACTAACTGAACTAGCGCCCTCTTCTAAGAGTATATATTTATGTTAACTTCATTTCAAGGGTCTCATGGGAAGTCTTGGGAGCATCATTTCATGTCCCACAAGATCGAGGAGGTTTCCACCTCAAAGATATAGGTATTTTAGTTACACATGATGGTGTTTACCATGGTTATACTGGCATCAAAGTGATAGAATGAAGGATTTTTATAGGGAAAGAAAGAATTGGTGAAACATTTTCAGAGCTCAAGCTTCGCATGTGAGGGTGATGAGTACCTTCGACTGGCGTTCAGCCCCTCGAGGGATGGTGGCGCCTCCTATCTCAACACCATCTGTCCAGGGGCTGTCCAGGGGGTGGGGGAAATCTAGGGGTGTGAGGGGCCATCTAGGGGTGTGGTGGGGTCTTTCCAATGGGTTGGGGGGTTCTTGTCAGGTTTTTGTCGGGTTTTGGTGTGTTTTTGTATGGGGGTGTTCAGTGAGGTGAGGGTTTCCAGGGGTGTGGTGGGGGTTGTCCAGTGGTGTGGGATGGTGTTTAGGAGGGTGGGAGGGATGTCTCGGTGAGTGGGGGATGTCCAAGGGGTTTCCAGGGGTGTGGGGTAGTCCGGTGGGGGGGTTCTAGGGGTGGAGGAGGGATGTCCAAGGGAGTGTGGTCCAGTGTGGTGGGGGTGTATAGGAGGGTGTAGGGTTTCTAGGGGTGTGAGAGGGTTTTCCATGGGTGTGGGAGTGCTGTCCAGGGGGTTGGGGTGTCTAGGTGGGTGGGGGTTGTCCAGGGGTGTGGGGGGTTGTCCCGAGGGTGGGGGTTGTCCAGGGGTGTGGGGGTGTCCAGGGGTGTGGTGGGGGCTGTCCAGGGGGGGTTCAGGTTTGTTTTGGGTTGGTATTTGGTCTTTTTTAGGTATGGGGGTGTCCAATGAGCTGGGGGTGTCGAGGGCTGTGGTGGGGGATATCCAGTGGGGTGGGTGGGTGGGTGGTTGTCTTGGAGGGTGGGAGGTATGTCCAAGTGAGTGGGTGGAAGTCCAGGGAGTGTCAAGGGGTGTGTGGGGGGGGGGTGGGGGTTCTAGGGGTGTAGGAGTGTTTTCCAATGGAGTTTTGTCTAGTGGGTGGGGGTGTCCAGGTGGTTGGAGGGTTTATAGAGGTGTGGACGACTGTCCAGGTGTGTGGGAGTGCTGTCCAGTGGTTGGGGGTGTCCAGGACGGGGGGGGATTGTCCAGGGGTGTGGGGGTTGTCCAGGGGGTGGGGGTTGTCCAGTGGTGTCGTGTGGTGTCTAGAGGCATGGTGGGGGTTATCCAGTGGTGTGGGGGTTGTGGTCTGGTTTTGGTATGTTTTTAGTATGGTTTTGGTCTGGGGGTATCCTGTGAGGTGGTGGGAGGGGGTGTCCAGGAGTGTGGTGGGGGCTGTCCAGTGGGGAGGGAGGGATATCCAGGATAGTGGGTGGATGTCCAGGGGTGTGGGGGGGCAGTCCAGTGGGGTGGGGTGGGGGAGGGGGGTTCTAGGGGTGTGGGAAGGCTGTCCACGGGAGTTTTTTATAGTGGGGTGGGAGGTGTCCAGGAGGGCATGGGGTTTTAGGGGTGTGGAAGGGATGTCCAAGGGTGTGGGAGTGATGTCCAGGGGGTGTTTATAAAGGTGGGGGTGGGTTGTCTAGGGGTGTTGTGGTGTTCAGGGGTGTGCTGGGGACTGTCCAGGCGGTGGGGGTGTCTAGGAGGGTGGGGGTTGTCTAGTGGTGTTGGGGGATGTCCTGGGGGAGGGGGTTGTCCAGGGGTAGGGGGTGTCCAGGGTTGTGGTGGGGGATGTCTAGGGGGAGAGGGTTCTAGTGGTGTGGGAGGGCTATACAAGGGTGTGGGATTGTTTTCCATGGGGTTGGAGTGTTCAGGAGGGTGGGGGTTATCCAGGGGTGTGGGGGCTGTCCAGGGGGTGGGGGTAGTTCTGTGGTGTGGGGGGGGTGTCCAGGAGGGTGGGGGTCTGTCGAGGGTTGTGGGGGTGTACAGGGGGTGGGGGAAATCCAAGGGTGTGGGGGTGTCCTTGGGTTTGGTGGGGGATTTCTCTTGGGGTTGGGGGTTTTGGTCGGGTTTTGGTATGTTTTTGGCCTGGGGTGACTAGTGGGGTGGGTGTCTAGGGTTGTGGTGGGGACTGTACAGGGGGGGGGGGGGGTTCTGGTCTATTTTTAGTCAGTTTTTGGTCAGTTTTTGGTCTGTTTCAGGTCCTTTGGTATTGAATAGTACTGTTTGATCGGTGGTGGGGGTTGTCCAGCGAGGTGGGGGGGTCTAGTTTGTTTTTGGTATGTTTCATGTATTTTTAGCTAGGCATAGAAATGGTTGATCGGTTTCATTTAAAAAACAATTTTTCTGTTGGTTATTCTACAACTGACATATAAAATGCATTGAGAGTAGTTTTGGTTTCTTGGAAACCGACGTAATAAATTCATGGGAAGTGGTTTTTACGTCAGTTATTTTTTAACATATGTAATAAATGGAAACGGAAAGTTTTTATGTTGGTTATAAAATAACTAACGTTGTAGATATGTTTTCACATCGGTTATTATATAACCGTCATTGGAAACCGCTTGGAAGAAAGGTTTATCACGTCAGTTATAAAAATAACCTACATGATAAATGCTTTGGAGGAGTGATTTATGATTTCGGTTATAAAATAAACGATGTGAAAGGGTATATAACACGTCAGTTATTAAATAGATGATGTAATAAACCATGACTCCGAAGAATTTTCCATGTCGTATTTTTATCAACGGACGTGAAAAATTCTTTATATTTGTGTTTTTCACATCTGTTGTAAAATAACCGATATAAAAAAATGTTTATAACGTCTCCTGTAATAACGTCGGACCAAAATCCAATGGAAAAAATAAAAAATAACCGCCATAAAAAATGTTTTCTGCACTAGTGTAGTTCAAGAAATTAGAAATGACTCTCAGACCATGGTATGATACAATAGAGAGTGAACCCCTATATAACCTGACTATATCTTTAAATTATATTCATGAGATATGATCTAATAGAATAGTATATAAAATGTAAGTAATATGTGATAACATCATTAATCGATCAAAAATTAACCAAATACAATTACTACCATTGGATGTATTCTGAAATCTCACTATGAAATCCATCGATATATTTTACCTTTTTTACTTTTGTATTGGAATTAGTTGAAGAATCCCCTTCGATAATTTTCTTTCCTCTATGACTAGTTGGCATGTCTACAATTTAATTTTGTAGTAAATAATATCTCATTTCATTCTATCCCACATGTAATAATCATTAAATAACACATACAAAGTAGTGTTTTCAATTTAAACAAAAAAACGAGGAAATATTTACTTCACAGAAAAATTATATTCTAAATTAAGAAACCCAAGACACACATAATATATTTTCAAACATCAAAACACCATATATATAAATATAATTCCTATGGAAACATAACCAATTGCTTTTTTTTTGGTAACCCATTGCTTCCCTTTTATTTTTTATTAATTTATTCTAATATATATGATTTTACTAACCAATAAAATGAAATTGTGGATGATCTATCATCCAAAACTTCTTGCCCAAAATTAATCAAATAATTTAAAAAGGTTTTTGTTATAAAAAAATTAACCTGGTAAATGTAGCAATATTTTTTGACTAAAAACATTGACTACTTTTTCATATTTTCGATGATATCAATCAACCTTCTTATAACAATCCTTAATATCTTATAACCATCTTGTAATCCTTATAATAAACTTTTAATAAGTAAATATATACATCAGAATTTTATTATCCAAATATATTTCATAGTATACTCCATATAAATTATTTTTAACATTATTAAATAATAACTGTAATTGATAATTAAAGATTATATATTGGATAATTTAACTCATTTTGTTTCTATTGACATGAAACATAAGAAATTACCTCATCATTATACATCATAACAAAACTATGTTACTTCAACAAAGCATCACTATTAACGATCAATTCACAATCTCTTGATCTTATACCCAAAACATGACCGTTCAAAAAAAACTACGAGTTCTTAAAAAATCATCACAATATTTTATCAACATGATTATAAATATTTTTATACTGAACATAGTAAAGGTGATAGACAACTATGTAATGTCCTCAACAATCCTATGGGAGCAACATGCTAAATGACTAAAAGTAAAAATATCTATGATTTTTTTATATTTTAAATTTATCAAAAAAAATTATATTTTCAATAGTTATTATATATTTATAAACAATATGTTCAGTAAAATAAATTCATTGCCATAAAAATTCACACGAACTAAAATTTTCCAATAGTTTCAATTTTAACCTATTCTAAAAAATTATAATTTGATTATCATGATAATAATGGGTATTAGAATATAGAAACATGTCATTAATTAACTAATCGGAAAATATATTCATTATCTAATTTAAAAATATATTAATTTGGTCTAAAAATATATCAAGTACCATAGAAAAACAAAGGAGCATACCTATAATCTCATAATGAGAACATATAGTCTGAAATCCAATATTCATAATATCATCATCATTTACCTTAAAATAATGATTCCCCAAAAAAAGACCAATCTTTGAAAAGTACATCAATCCTCAATGTTGATCAAAAAAATCATCAATATGAGGAAAAGATTACTTGTTTTTAAAAAATTTGTTTCTCAAGGATCTCTAAAAAGTTTTATTGAACCATATTTCTTTTAAAAAAATAATAATGGAGAACCCCATGTTGAAGTTATGGGATAAAAAAAATTATTATCATTATTGTAATTATTTTTTCAATTATAAAATTTCAACATGGGTTAGTCAATTAAGATGTTTTTAAATAGCCTTTGCACCATGATCTATGCAAATTGTTAATTTGTCCTCTCAAAAAAGGATAAATCTTGGAAAATCATAATGAAATAAAATCATATATTCATTTAATACTATAATATAACTAATTTGAATTGTTTCCATTCGAAAACATGAGCTAGGTAATATTGACTTTAATCTCGAATCAATTTCTCAACTTCTTGGTAGGTAATCAATGGTACAAAATCAGTGAAAAAAACATTATTTCATATATATTAATATCTTATCCTGATAAATTACAAGGAATTCCATACCTAAGAATTTACCATACTCTACTATGGGTTTATAAAAAATATTTATAGGAAATAAATTCCACAAAAAAATATAATTCTTATAAATTGTGTTTTATAAAAATTCCCCCCCCCATATTTTTCAGAAAAAGTTCAATCATACATTCATGAGGCAATATTCCAAGTTTAATAAAATTTATCTCAAATGAAGGAATGTGATGATCTAGATTCTAAATGTGTATATTCAAAAGTCTAATATAAAATTATAAATCCTTCAACCACTTAATTTTGTAACCCAATATTAACTATAGTAGTAGCGTTTTTTCCACACCATATGGTTTTTGATCATGATAATTTCCATCATGTGTAACTTGATTGACGTAGATGATATCATAAAAACCCAACTCATTGTATCTAAATAAAATAAACATTTTATGACTATCTATCACCACATTATCATGTTATTATTTATTCCTTTTAATGTAGTCTTATTCTCTATAACCAATCTCACCACACAAGTTAAATATCTTATATGTAGTAAAACATTCGTTAATATTTTTTTACCACTCTTTGAACATGTTGGTAAATCGCCTCTATACTTTTTAACAAGTTAATTTTTCAATTCCTCTCACCTTGACTATTTCATACTCTTATTATCTCAATGAAAATATGTTTAATAAAAATCCAACTCATAAATCCAAATATAGTGAACCAATTTCACATAAATTTTAAATTATTATGTAGCCAAATATCTTCATAAAATAGGTTTTAATCCTGTAAAAAATCTATTAAATTTAATTTCAATGCATTGAATAAAATATTGTATATACCTATACATTCTTGGAATATTATATTTACATGCTGCTATATAATATTATTCCTTATTTTTTATTTCAATGAATTTTCCCTCTATACTAAGTCAGAAATACTTATGGAAATATCTCTCTAGAATAAAATTTTAAAATGTATCCAATCTCATGGACTCGAACTCATCAATTTCACTTTTGTTTTAACAAAATAGCACTATCAACAAACAAACCCTTAAATGATAATAAAAAAGAGTTACCTTCTGATGTTTTGGACGTCCCATGACTTCAAAAACCATTTCTAAAGAATTAATCCATCCTTCAGCTATCACATGATCAAATGTTCCACTATAAATTTTAGGGTACTATTATATGAAATCATTAAATATCATCATGTTATTTTTGGAAAATGTGGTTTCTATCTGAATGATTCATCAACCACTTATTACCATATCTACATATTAATTACTAACAAAAAATGATTAGTTTTAATTCAAACATTTTGTTGGTTCTTAATTAGTAGAAAATGTTTTTTATACTTTCTAACATGTTCTTCCCCATTCCCACTATTGAGAACCATTATTACTACACATAGATTAAATAAAGAAACATGGTATTATTCTAATGAAATATAATTTCAACTATAATGTAAAATATTTTTATGGGTATTCTATTAATATTACACTAACCTATAAATATATCTAAACATTTCTATGATACCATATTTTTAAAACCATACTTAAACATCACAAAATATATTATCCTTATAATAAATCTAAATTTCATTAACTATAAAATATATTTTATGTTTAGAGTTTTATAGAATTAGGTAATTCCTCTTAAAAATCCCATATATTAAAAAGTGGAAAATTATTCCCAATATTTAATTTTTTAACAAAATAATATACATATTTTAAAACATGATATATTTTCATGAAAAAACATTAGGAATTTAGGCAAGAATTTTACATTTCCATCACCCATTTTCAGACCCTATTAAATTTTTTTAAAAAATATTTAATCTACCCAAAAATCATAGTATGGGACATAAATAAGGGAAAATATTTTATTATAGTGAAAAAAATGATTTATTTTAAAATTTATACCTTTGTTTCAATCTGTTCATTCATAAAATAAATCATTTCCACTTGAAAAACACATACAATATTTTTCCACATATTTCATTTTAAAACCAATATCATAAAAAAACCTATTTCATGAAACAGAAATAACTACATTCATAACTTGTGAAAAAATTACTAGAGACCAATAAAATCTATAAAAGAGAACATTAGATAACTCCTACTTTCTTTTGTGTCATGATAAGTAACATGACCCAAATCATTTGAGGATTATCTCGGCACAACCACAATGAAAGATACATTTTCATCACATATTCATGATGAACTATAATGGCTCTTAACCCATCATATATGTGTTATCAGTCCCACCCAATTATCAAATATAATTCTTAGGCACCATATCATTAAAAATAAATATTATTATCACACATTTAAATCATAATACTTTTGGAAAATATTTTCAAAAATTCTGAAAATGAATTCTGGATATCGAAAGACATGTTTCTTTTTATAACCAATTTTCAATACCAAATAAAAAATAAAATTAATGTTTTAAAAAAATTATTTTAATGTAATCCTAATATAATTTATCTATTATAGTAAAACTGAAATACATTTTCATGATATACATTAAAATATAATAGTCCGTTTGTATTTTTTTAGAACGTTCAACATAAAATAAAAAATATATTTTTGAATGTAAATAAAAGAAATTAAATATTTATAACAATGTTTTTTTATAATTCATTTATGATCAAATAAATACATCTATAATACTATGTATAAATAAATACTAATTGATACGAGAACAAGATGAATGTGAAACATTAAAAGATTATTTTTAAATGAAATTCGCATACCATGAGTCTAAACAAATAGATAAATTATATATCATCATGATTAATAAAAATATTTCAATTACAATGTTTATTAAAAAAAATTATTGTTATTTATTCATTTTCATCATTTAATGATAAATTATCTAATAATTTAATTTTTTTTCAGATGTTTTGATGATATTCGAGTGATATGTCCAAAATGACTTTAGTATGATGTATAAGGTCAAAGTTTCTTTATTTAACTAAATACAAAATGATAATATTGAAATAATTATTAGATATGTACATAAATTTTATTCTTAGAAATTATCTTGAAAATGGTTGTGAAAAATGATTTACATTATAATCGTGGATAATGTAGGTTGTATATATGCTTGAGTATTGTTCCCTTTTCTCAACAATAATTATTGGAAGAAGTTAAGTGTTATTTTCTATATACATAATGATCATAATATAAAAAATAAAATATTATTCTTTTAAATATTTTTATATACATCATCAACCAGATGTTGTGTTTAAAAATGAATCATGTCACTTCATAGAGGTGGTAGTACACAAATACACATGAATAAAGTTATCATTATTTAGTGAATAGAAAGGTTAAAAAATAGAACTTGTATTATTTTTAAATAATGATATATATGTCATTATTTTTATATATATACATAAAATATAGTTTTTTAACTATTTGGGATATGTGTTTATGGAACATGAATTATAAAGATTTTTGTGGTGGTAGTTCATCAAACAAAAGAATGATGGATTCTATTTCCAATTGATTGTGCTTGGTTATAGGTATATATTACTACATTAAAATAATAAAATAAAATTATATTCAGGGAACATATATAATCATATCATCCTATTTAAATAATATTTTAAGGATGTTGAAAAAGATATAAAAAATTCTCGGTTATGAATGATACATCTTCTTCAGACAACCTCTTAAGGTTTACACCAAAATCATTACTAAAATAATTATATAATAAAACCAAGGAGTATAGAATATGGTGAAGGATTTAAGGATCGTATTTGGTAAATTATTGTATGAAAAAAATTGTAATTAATTTTTTAATAAATGATAATAAGAGGATTCCCTTTATGATATAGGGGTGGGGAACTATTACAGTTTTTTATATATTCAATTAATATAAAATAATTGTGATGTCCAAAAGGATCAATACTGATAATATTAAAATATACTATGGTAAAGATTATAAATCCTCTCATAAAACAAAATTTATACAAGTTTATATAATATTATAACCCTTATATTTTTTTTATAACCCTTCGTTAACCCTTTTGAAAATTATAGTGATATCAATGTTTTTTTACTCATAAGTGGTTAATTTAGTTTATATAAAATGAAAGAAACCACAAATGAACCATAGTTAATTTAATAAACCATTTTTAATTCATTCTTCCAAGGATAATATTTTTAGTAATTTTATATCATTAAATAAAATATTTTTTATAAAAAAATCATCATTTTAAATTTTGGAACTATTACTTGAATTTGAAATTTAAATATTTAAAAAACAATATAAGTAGAATATAACAAATTAAATCCTCTCCAACATTTAATTATAATCTATAAAAACCTTTTACACAAAAAAATCCTTCAAAAAATATTATTTTCAGGTTTTTTAGAATTATTTTATTGATTTTCTACTACGTGAACTAGGATTATGTTATTTTTGCGTATGAATTTTTGATATTTTTTTCATTAGAAAATTAAAATACATTATCATTTTAATAAATATAATTTTTTACTTCATATTTTTGTTCTGAAAAGAACATATCCTCTAATTATCACTTTGTATTTTTTTTGAAATAATAAATCAAATGGAAAGTCATTTTTAACATCATTTATATAAAATAATATAATCATAAATTTCATTGAAAAATTAAAAAAAAGTCACATATTTAATTTTTGGTTTATTGTGTATGACATTTAATCATACATTAAAGTTAAGGTAATTTTTAGGGTCATATATTTGTCCTTATCATCTTATTTTCAACCATAATTACCCATTTTACCTTTTATCATAGAAAAATGTTTTAAAATGTTACTATTAATAATATAAAAAATAAATGAGATATATTTAGAAAATTTGGACCCACTTATTCCTAAAATGGAAACCATTTTTAAGGGTCCAGTTTATTTATTTTCAAAATTTTAAATTTAAATTAAATCGCAAAAATGTGATAATGAACAGTCTATTAGAAAAATATATTTTTAAGTATAATAATTTATTATATTAAGTAATGTATATAATTTATTTTCATAACCATAATTGTATTATTCTAAATCAAAATAAACCAATAAAATTTTAAAACGGATGTATAATAATATCTATCATTATAAATACTTTAGATTAAAATTGCTTTTTGAATAAAAATCAATATTTCTCACAATAAATTGAATATATTTTTTAGAATATTCAAAAAAATTCATCCCATGATTATATTAACATAATAAATTCTAAAGATTAATGAATTATTTCCGATATAAATTATATAATTTTAATGTTTTCCATTTAGAATCACCTTATAAAAATTAATTAGTTAGACAATATTATTTTTTATTTAACAATTACTTGTTATTTTTATAATGAATATAATATTTTAATTCATGAATAATAAATAAATATTAAAATGATTTATTCTATCATTTCATAGGTTGATATAATGTACCTCCCTCTCTCTTCACATGAATCCATCTTATCTTGTTTATCTCCCAGTCCACATAGCATCCTTGGTATACTATATAAACTGAGATAAATGAGGTATAATATATTAGATATATTGGTAATGAAGATGGTCATTATAAAAGTAAGATGATTAAAATCTATCTAGATCTATCCATTTCACTACATCATCAATGGAATGGAATATAAATTAAAAATTTATAAAAGGGAATCATAATACCCAATTAAATATATACCAATATACTATCCCTCTAGATAATTGTCTATATTCATGGACATAGAGAGATTACTACTATGAATAAAATATTGAGAAAACACAAAGAAACATGGGAGAGTAAGAAAGAAAATCTACAAATAACAGACAATTTAAAATCATATTTTAGGAATTATTGTAAGTACATGTTATAATTATTGATAGAAAATAATTACTACTGGGATATTGGAAACAAATATAAAAGAATTGGGACTTCTTATTATTGTTAATTGCATTTACTAGGGAGTTATAAGTTGAACATTTTTTCCATGCATTGTTTTCAAATATCATAGATGATGGGGGAGATGGATTATATTCAGGTAATCATTATGACCTTATCTTCTAAAAAATTCTATTGATGATTGAGCTTAGTATTTCATTATGGAAAATCAGAGTGGCAGTGCTTCAGTTCATCTTTGATTTGGTGGAAGTAATACTCTTCTGATTGATATCTAGTGAGGATGAGGCTTGGGTGAGTAAGGTTTTACATGGGTTTTAATAGTGGGCATTGTGTGTCTTTAAAATATTTAGTGAAGGCATGATGTGGTATTAATAATAATATTTATAATTATTACTCTACAATGGCTGACATGACGAGCGCATACCAAAATTTCGAATGGATTGGTCTTGGATTTGAATAAAGGTGTAAATTTTGTGAATTTAAGAGGTAATTGTTCTTCAAATTTCCTCACATCCGAAGGTATTCATGATTTTTAGTTTCAAATAGATGGGTTCGTGTGTCACTACCAAATCCAATTACAGTTGTATGGTGCTTCATGATATTTCATAGTAGGTTAATCCAAGACTATGTTAGTTCTGTCTGTTAATTAGAATAAAATGGAATATCGTACATCATTAAAAGATATTTATAAGACAAAACTCTATAGGGGAATTTTATTGACCACTTCACATGCATTGAACTATAGTTATATAGCTAAAATAATGGGGACCTCAAGGCTCCTCCAACAATAATCCAACCTAAATTGAAAAATTATCCAATGATTAAAAATCTAATATGGCTTCAATTTTACATCTTCATTTGGAATCATCACTAGAAAATTCTCGATATTATAGATTTCAGTGATTATTCACATAGAATTATATCTCTTGCACTCAATTAAACACATATGAAATTATTTACTATGGGTTACATAAGAATCATTGAGTGATGTTCATACTTATGCATAAATATTCAATGGTTTTGATAGATCTTTTTATCACATTAAAACTCAGGTGCTGATAATTTTTTCCTCATTTCTAAATAAATTTAAAATCACAATCATCTCACCTGGATAATCCAATGATTTTTTATTTTTAATATATGTGGAACCTAGTTGTATTATTCATTAGTTCAATGCTTAGACTCAAAATTTTAAATTAATTGGAACATAATTTATTAAATGTGAACTTGTATCCATATGAAGTGTTATACTGTAATACTTGTTGAAATATCTTTTTTCAATTTAATTTGATTTTATGATATTTTTTATTTCACGTAAAACATAAAATTGTTATCATTATGTTTAATATTTAAGTCAAAAATCCCATTCACAAGGAATTGTCTTCTCATATGTTATATGTAAAATCAAATTGGTGTATTTTATATGGAACGCCAACTTGGCACATGTTTCGTGCAATTCAAATAATTTTACAAAAACTAATTTATTAATATAATTATTTAAATGAGATAATTTTATCCAATTTGTTAAAAAATGTAAAATTAAGAGGAATAAATATTTTTAAAATATTTTTTTAATGGTTTTATATAAATAACAGATATTGGTGATGAGTGATACACGTTTTTAATGTTCTTATATGTTTAAAAACACTATTTTATCAAATGAAGTTCTTTTAATATCATCCTTTAATAAATAATATATTTAATTTTATAAACATTTAAAAATTTAGTTATACATTTTAATTTTATATAAAATTTCTATTTGTTAAAATTTTTATCAATTAATCCAATTCAGGTGATTATAATCAATTCCCTTTTGAAATTAGGAAACATGGTATTGCAATATTTTCGACATTTTTACATTAAATTCTACAGTGTCATCCCTTCTATATGAGTATTTTTAAATACATTATTGCCACATATTTCAGTAGAATTTGAAAAAATGCAATCCATATTTGAAATTTGAATAATTTATATGGAATAATAAGGTAAAATTTATTTGTGACCAAAAATATTAGTGAATGTTATTAAAATTAATTACAAGAATAAGATAAAAATTAGGTTAACAAAGTAGAAAACCTTTAAATTTAAGAAACACAAATAATAATAAAATAGTAAAAAATAAATTATATGGACATATTTTGATCCTATACAATTTTTTTATACTTTTTATCAATTTTTATTGACTTTCAATAAAAAATCATCGATAGGGATTTATTTTTCCAAAATATTATAAGAGTCCCACTCCTCTTATACTATAAAAGGCTTCTTACCCTATTATTTCCTAAAACCTCTATAACAACTTATGATTGGACACGATTCGAACAATAAAAATCCCAAAATACCTAACTATCCCCTATAATAATCACTTTTAGGAGAAATAATCCATGTAATCTTTTTTCCAAAGACCACTTAGAGTTACACGGTCAAGAGGAAATGACTTATCTCAAGATCATTTTTCATTTTCTTTTTGGTCCCCTACACTCTCATTATTACATGCTAGTATAATAATAATATTATCATTAATATTCTAGTATATGTTTATGATGAGTTATAAAACTACACATACAAATTCGTCAATATAATTGGTAATGAACATAATATTTATGTGTACAAAAAACTACTTCCTCAAAAAAAAGTTGATTGTTAATTTTTTTCATACCTCCTCTCACGGTAGAAATTATAATTAAAAATATGATTATATATGTTATATATTATATTTTTATGTATTTATTCTTATTTAATACTTTTAAAATAAAGAGCGTTATACTTTCCCTTTTCTTTAAATACAGTAATTTCGTTTGAAGTAGTCTCGACTACCACCCCCTCAAAGAGATGTGGTTTGTCCAAACAATACATAGAATGTATAAAGGATGGGATTAGTGAAACTAAAAGAAATATTTGATATAATAATTCTACTAAAATAATTATATATATATATATATATATATCAATTACTTACAATATTTCAGTTTGACTACTAAATGGATACGACATTCATGTGGATGTACAACCTACTGTGTCCATTAACAGTGTATTCTATTTCAAACATCAATATAATATATTTTATTATAATAAAAATATAATTAATATAAATTATATTCATATCAATTTTAAACTTATTTAAATCATGATAAATTTATAAATACCAATGATAAAATAAATTTTATCACTAACAAATAACATAACAGATATTACCTGATTTAAAACCTTAACATATAATTGTTCACAAGTGGGAAATATAAATCATAAGAAAACTATAAAAGGTATTATATATTAGAATATGGTTCTATGATATATTAATAATAAACTTATAATTATTATCTTGTTGGTTTAAAACAGTATAATTAGAGTAAATAGACAATGTAAGGGGGATTCATCCCACTTCTTCACTTCCTTGAGAATATTTCTTTATTAACCAACCATTCCTTTTGTGTGGTGTTTAAACATCACAAGGATGTATTAAAGTATTATTATACATAAATTTATAGGTATTTACATATCAATTTTATGATCATTATTTCAATGGGGTTCAAATTTCATATGATACCAAATTGGTAAAATAGTTTTGTCTTCATTTCAAATCTCTGAATGTCATGTATTTTTATGAAAATAAATTCACTTTAATATACATATATACATATATTTTAAATGATATATCATTAATAATGTTATTTTCATGATATTTTATGGTTCATGTAATTTTATTTTATTTCATAGAGATTATGATCCCAATTAACCATGTTGTAATTGTTTATTGACACAATCTAATCACTTTTTAAGATTATTAATGAATATGATTCTATGATAAATTATTATAATATATCACTCAAGTAAATAAATATGTTTCCTTTTAATATATTTATTAACGATATATTCATTTATGAGTTCTTTATTTTCACTCTTTGTTGCTAAAATTAATTATCAAAATGTTATCAAGATAATCTGACTATGTATCTCTCTTCGGTTTTAAATTTTTTTTTTGTTTCAAAAATAATGTTTAAAAAAATTAAAAATGATTTCAAAAGATCCTGAAAGAAAATTTTCCTTAAAAATTTAATTTAATTTTTTTCATTTAAAAAAATCATTTATAATTTTCCAAAATATTTTCATATAATGAGATCTTTAAATGATTATCTATCTGAAAAGAAATTTTAAAAGAAGAAAAGATATTTTCCTCAATATATTTTTTTAAAATATAAATAAAAATTAAATACCATCTAAAATAACAATATTTTTTGTTTCTAATTTTATTGTTTAGAAATTATACAATGTTTCTATTCATATTCTCTCTATGACTAGATTCAGTTTTATAGAATGATGTCTAAAAATATCTTTCACTTTCATTGGTTATATGCTTATGTAAACCACTACTTGTCTAGGTATATGATTTGATTAAATGATTATGAAACCAATATATTTTCTACTTGTAAATATATGAGTATATGTTTATTACACCAATTTATTTTCATTGGTTTTCATATGATAGTTTTGGATTTTATGGAACATGTATGTATGATTTATTTATGAGATGATTGAGACCTATATCACCCTTTCTATAAATTGTGTAATGGTACATGTTATGCGAGATAAAAGATTACATGGGTGGGAATTATAATCCTAAAACAAGATGGTGCATGAGAAGAAATCTGTGGATCAAAACAAGAGGTTATATGGAAAAATTCACAAGCCCGAAAAAGTAGGGTACATGAGAGGACATTACAAGCCTAAAACAAGAGGTTATATAGTATGGAATCTGAATCTTGAATTAGGTATAAGGGTGGTTAATCCAAGAATATTATGATACTGAGGGACTATAAGGCTTCCTTGACATATGGGTTTTGTATGTTTGTGTGTCTTCTATAATTAAAAGAATTATTCTTATATTATTCCTTCAAGGATTATGTTCATTATTTCATTATGATTCTTGTCTTATGACCTGTAATTATGTTTTCTATGATTCATTTATATGATTTATTCTATGAAGGGTATAATCATATAATGATCATGATCATATTCTCATAGCATTAAATTCATGAAATTATAAGACTTTTCATTTTTTTACCCATTCAAAGCATTTGAGGTCACCCCTTTCATGTGTTTCACTTCCCCATGTTATTAAGGAAGGTTATTATGATGAAATACTATATGGGAAGATCTATGTGGGAATAATTGACGATATTTCACTAAGATAGATTATTTTTTTCCAATATTCCAAATGCACTAAAATAGCATGGTCTTTGGGAGAATGTTTTTGTAATGTTTTATGTACTTCAAAAATTTGATGTTATGTCAATATAAGTTATGACTAGTTTGTTATAGTTGGTATCAGAGAAAAGTTTTAGTTAAATTTTGGAAACTAGGATGGTAAAATCTTTGTGATAATCATAAGGAAATGTCAAGGTATAAGCCTATGGATAAGTAAAGTAATGGAAATTGACATAGTGTTCTGGTAAATTATTGAGTGACTGGTTTCCAATAGATACATAAGATTCTGGATGCTAAAATTTGGTGTGGCTATATAGCTAATGTACCTATGGGTACACATTATGAAAATATTTTCATAGTTCAAATCAAGGTAATCTGGTACATGACAATGGGACTTTATAAACACCAGGGTAAATATTTCAGAGGGATATTCATTTTGAATTTATAGACTAATCATAAACCATCATGAAAGTTTTAAATATATGTTCGATACTAATAACCTATGATGAACCAAGGGTGTCCTTAATTAAGGAATGTGTCATGATATAGACATACTATATGTAATTATTTTCATTAATATGTGTGTTTATGTAATGATAAGCAGTGAACAAAATATAATTATAGTTTAAGTCAATTGAGGGAACCATATAGAACTGGATTAATATTGAATGTGATAGATGATTTTCTAATGAGAATTCAAGTTGGTTGATAACTGGAGTGAAATAGATTGTGATCATTCCTAATCAGTTCATATATCACGATTAAAAACTTATAACTTAACCAACTCTTAGCCTAACCATAGAAGACAAAGAAGGGATTTTATAATTTTTCAAAAAATTGAGACCATGCATAAATGATGACTCAGTTTTCATTATGTCAATAATGTGTTAAAAATAACTTATGTTAATATGTTAGAGGAATAATAAGATGTTTTAAATACAGAAAAGAAGGACACAATATAAGTGGCTATAAGGTTAAAATAAATTATTTGGTTAAAAATGGATGGTATTATGGTCATCTCTAAGGAATTATTGAAGGGTATGTGTTTTAGGTGTGGAATAAATGGTCACTATAAAACTCATTGTCCCAAGAATAATGATCTGGAATAGAATCCACAAGGTGGCATGAATAGTGGTTATATTGCTAATGATGATGTGATTATAGATGAAATTTTAAAGGAAAGTGGTAGTAAGTAATAATATGAGTTATAATTCTTATATATTATAGATCAAGTGGAATAAAATTTGTTTTTATGTATTTTTAATTCATGAATTTTCATATATGAATGATGATATAAAAAAGGATTTTCCATATTTGTTTCTCTATAAGTAGTTAAAATATTATGTAAAATGTATCTTATGGAATATAAGATTGATTTAATGGTAATGTGATGTCCATAGAAAACTAATGATTGTGATAAATATAAATTTTAATATGTTTGTTATGCTACAATAATGTTAATTCATTTAAGATATTTTTCATATAAATATATTGAATGGTACAGATTACGTTGGATCTAATTAATGTCTTTTTGGAAAGTAGATGATTTTATCAAGATTAATGATATAAATTCATGGTCTTATGAAATATATCTTATAAATTATGGAATATTGAATTATTCACGTTTTATAGAAGTATTTATTATAATTCATGTTATTATCATGTTTTAATAGAATATGTGTTGAGGGTTTTCACATGTTTGGAATGTGACAACCAAGGGATACTTTATGACTTATGAGGATCAATGTTAATAGGATTTAGTTAATTTCTTTCTAACATTTTTTATTTTTATATTTTAGAGGGTTTATAAGGTTAAACACTAATAAAAAGTATCAATAAATATTCAAAGGAAGTATTTATGTAATGAAATTGTATTGAAAAGAGTGATTAAAAGGCTATTTAGTGATTGAAAATATTTCTATGATCTCCAACATATTTATTTTGGAAATTATTTTAGTGTGGTTTTAGAAAAGGAAATCATGTATGTATGGTGATAACCATTCATGTATGCTAAGGATGTGTGTCATGAACTCATGAACGAAGTATGATAAGGGTTTCACTTCTACCACGAGCTTAAATGATATACTAGTTATGATATATTTACTTTTGACGAATAATTATTTATGATGAAATATTAGTGTTACTCTTTGTGTTCAGATATTATTGTATTCAAAATTTTTAATTTTAAAAATAATTATAGAAAAATAGTTATAGATTTCATTATCTTATGATCCTTAATATCTGATAAAATACTATTCTAATGCTTTTGGCATCAATGTTAATTTCTAGATATCCATTTATTAAAGTAATGGATGATTATTAAATAGTTAAAATCCCTACCAATAAATGAAAATATTATTTTATTAATATATTAAATAGGTCTATTTCAATATATTTATTGTCAATAAAATAATTTCTCAATTATTGGATAGTTATCGTCAAATGTTTTCTAAATATATTATTTTTTGTTGAACTGGTGGCCTTATATAAGAACACAGATTTATGACTTTAAAAAATTCAGATTTTCCTTGACTATTCACTTTTTTGTGATTGATTCCCTCAATCAGTTCCTATAAATATTTACTCCTTTCCTCCATCTCCAATATTCACTCAAAACCTATGTTCTCTTATATGGAAACCTAATAATATGTTACCTTTGGTAACTTATATGGTTCCAATATTCCCTTTTAAAGGAAGTTTTAGTATAATTTTTTCGATGTGGGTTTCTATGAGAAGAACATTCAAGTATTAAACTTTCGACAATTTAGATGAATTTTTTGGATGAAATTCATTTTATGGTGGGAATAATGTAACACCCTATGATTTTCTGAAATATATTTTTTTAATTAATTTACTATTTTTATATATTTCATTTTATGCAATAATGAAAAAATATTTTCATAATATTAAATAATTAATTAAAAAATTACTATAAAATTAATTGTATTGGCATATATTATATGGAAAATTGATTTGTCATAATCTACACATTAGAAAGACTTCCTGTATGTTACACGCAACATCGATGTGTCTTCAAAACACTATTTTATTTTTATAATTATTTATATGAAATAATTATAACATATAATATAAAAATAGTAATATATATATTATTAATTACTTTTAAAATATTTTTTATAATGTATATATGTAAATAAATCATATTGACAGTGATATATTTAATTTTCAATAATGATTTATTATGTTTAAAATCAATATTTTCTAAAATCTTCTAGATTAATATTTGTATCTTAAAATATTAAAATTATCTATAAAAATGTATATAAATATAATTTGAAAAGTTAATGTAAAATAATTAATATATAATTTTGAAATTATATTTGTTATAATTCTAGGGATTTTGATGAGAAAATTCATTTTTTGTTGAATAATGAAAAACATAAGATTTTAATTTAATTTTTACTTTTTATTTATTTTTTAATAAGGAAAATTATATTTATTTTCAATTTTAAATGATATATTAGATCATAATTTTATAAATCGTTACAGTTGAGTTCATTTTAGTAAATTTCACTTTGTAATTGGGTATAAAAGCTTATAAAGTTTTTGGGCATTTTGACATTAAAAACCCGTTGTGTCTTCCTGTCAGCGAGGTTATTTTTAAATTATTTTGTTCCAAAATTGTGATTAGAATTTAGAAACATGGATTAAATATTTTAATTCGTAATAATTTCTAATTTCTAATTTTTTAACTTTTTTTTGACCAAAAATATAAGTGAAACTGATTACAATTTATTTCCACTATTAAGAGAAAAAGTATGTTAACATTGTTCTAAACCATATATTTAAGACCCAAAAGACATATAAACTTGTCCAAAATAAATTTTATTGATATGTTTAGACCCTATAAATAATTTTATCGATATTGGCCCATAATATTTCCACATTAAATAAACAAATGTGGGTGGGGGTTTCCACTTTCAAAATATTACAGGAGTGGCACTCCTCCACCCTAATAAAAGGTCTCCTCTCCTCCTACTAACCCACACCTCTCAATCCAAATTGGTTTAGAAAATATCTACCAAATACACTTCCCAACATCCCTAACTTTATCCTAAAGTTCATTACATAAGAATAAATAAATCCTAGGATTCTGTTTGTTAGAAACCAAAAGGTGTTTCTTGATTAAGAGCTAACGACTTCTCTAAGGATATTTTCTTTAATTTTCATTTCATCCCCTAAAATCTCTTTGATCCATTATTTAATAAAAAAATATTATCTAAAATATAAAATGATATTGTTATGATTTGTTTCAGACATAAAATTAAAGACTCCTCCATCTAATGGGAAATAAACAAACTTTTTATGTGTATAATAAACTACTGCCTCACTAAACAATGATTGCTCATTTTTTCATACAGCCTTTAATTGTGAAAATTGTGATGAAAAATAAGTTTAAATATTTTATATATTAAATTTATTAGGGTTTTATGATTCTTTTATAATTTTACCACATATATATTTATTCATTCTCTAGGGTTTAAATACGATAATTTCTTTTGTGGAAGTGTGGACTACCACCCCCTCAAAGTGATGTTATCTATTCATACACTAAATAGAATGTATTAAATATGGTTTTAGTACAATTATATTATATATATGATTTAATAATTCTAGTATAAAAATTATATATATACATATATATTCATATAATACATTTACATACATATTTCTATATAACTATTAAACAGAAAGAACGTTCAAGCGCAGGTACAACATATTTTTTCCATGAATGGTGTATTTCATTTCATATATTTTTTCAATATATTATTATTACAGAAATACACTGAATATTTAATATCATAGATAAATAAAGAATAAGTCATTTCCTTTATTAATTAACATTTTTTAATTAAATATTAAATTTTCTTTAATGTGGATGCTATGTTCGATGTCTTACCCAACACGCAACCATGTGTTTCTTTGAAATCTTACATCGCACAATAATAATATAATATTATTATTTTAAATGGTTGTTAATTCCTAGATATTGTATTGGAAATAATAAATATAACTAACTAAAATATGATTATACATGTTTGTTAAATGTTTTTACATTTATCCAATAAAAGTTAGAGGATTAAAATGTGAATGAATCTTATTTTTTGCATAATTTAAACTAAAATAATTATTTACCACATTTTTATAGATAAACCTCGTTAAATCAAGTTTTGGTTACTATTATTTGTTCTATATGACGAAATAAAATTATTATTTATAATTGGGACATCAAAATTTAATTTGAATGAAATTTTGGTATTTTTCTGATAATGTTCTTTTTAAAAAGAATAGTGAAAACACTGTATTTTAATACAAAACTGCATTTAATGTAATTTATTTATATTGTTATATTATCTTTTTAGTTGGTTTTAAAGTGTAATTAGAATATATATTTACAATATAATCCAATATTAGTCATTTTATGTAATTTCACATTGAAATTGGACATAAACAAGTGTCGGTCTTCTGATAGTTATTATTTCTTTAAAAACACGTTTTTTGTATTGATAGTGGGAATTAATTTTAAATTAATTACTTCCAAATTTTTTATTTGAATTTAGATTAATGGATTTAATATTTATAATTAGTAGGTCCAAATTTTTTAAATAGTTAACTATTATTTTTAGACATTTTAAATATTTACTACAGTAAAAAACATTTATTTACCATGGTTAAATGGTAAATTTGGTAAATAAGGAAAAACATATATTATTTTAATAATATAGAATTACCCTAAAATATGTCCTAATCCTATTAGTTTATTCTAATCCTACTACGTGCACCCTTCTGTCAATTTTGGGACCCCATGGGGCCACATGGGAGTGATAATGACAATTTATTTTAATTACCTTAAGGTAAAGACAAAAATTACAAAAACAAATATCTTTTAGTAAATTAAATTTTACATAAGGTTTTATAAGCTGACTTTTTACTATAAATATTATTTGGAAATATAAAATTATTTCCAACATCATGGTATTTCTTTAATTATTCTTAGACACCAAATAATTTAAATTATTTATGACACAATAATGATGCAGTGTTTACCTCATTAATAAACTATTTAAATAAATAAGATTATAAAGATGAAAATAATATCAAAAACCAATCTGAATCTAATTGGATGATTTTATTTCCACCATGAGTCATCGTATATTATAATTTAATATGTTTTGGAATATTAGAAATGAAAAATAATTATATAATAAAATAATATTTTTAAATATACTTAAAAATCCCCTTCACCGCCTTATAAAAAGCCCTCACCTCTAACCCATTCCTCACACATATCAAGCCAATTGGATCATCTAACCCCTACCCAAATAATTTCTCAAGATCCTTTTATTCTAACTAGAAGCCATAAATTTGGAAAATGGAACTTCAGTAAGTCCTTTTGGTTCAAACCAACGGGAGTTACCCTATAAAAAGGTAACGTCTTCTCTTAAGTTATACCGTTTTATTTCCATTCTCCAAACCCTTAAATATTTTTTATTATTTTCTTTTATAAAAAACTAGTATACTCAATATACTAGGATGTTTTTATTGGATGTATTTGAACAACACTAACACAAACATCCATCTAATGGGTAAAGAACATATTGTTTCTGTTGATGGAAAACTAATGCCTCACAAAATGGTGATTCTTCAATTATCTCATACTACCTCTCATGGTGGGCCTTTAGATGGAATTTTATTTATATATGATATATATTATGTTAATTTATTCATTAAACTTCTATATTTTTCATTTATCACATACCTTTATGGTTTCCATTATGGGTAAATGCGATAATTTTGTTTTGAGGAAGTGCGGACTACTACCCCCTCACAGTGATATGACTCATTAATGCCATATATGGGACATATAAAGGGCAGAGTTAATGATATTATATATGATATTTTACAGGAAATATAATTTACCTATGTATCATTATATTTTAATTCCATTAAAATAAGAAATAGAAATGAAAGTATTGTTCATGCGTATATACGACACACCATCTCAAAAAACAGTGCATTACATTTCTTATCATGAAATGTTATGTACTATTATAAATAAATAAATATACTGGATATATATGATATATATGATATCTACATCATGAATATAATTTTTTATATAATGGATATTTAACCACATGAACAATTTTAAATTATAAGAAGTTCATTTTTGACTCATGTACCAAATATCGACAAAACCACTATTATTAACATAAATGATTATATAATGCTTATAACATTGTAATAAGTTATATTAAAGGAATAATAAACTTGAAATATGATATTAAAAAAGTAGAAATTATCTTTAGTTTATTATTAAAGAGATTAAAGAACGAACGTGTCAAGTCATACACAAGGTAAGGGAATTCGTCTCAATCACCTTTCATTGAGGCATATTTTGTCTTTTACATGACTTTCTTTTATACAATATATGAACTCTTTTGAATATTCATTTCATTCAAAGGGAATATTTTCTATGAGGGGTTTTCCAAAATGAAAAAACTATTTTTTTTAACATATGCGGTGGAAATGACGTTTCTTCCGCCACGGGTATTATTTAATCTTTTCCTTCCCTAACAAGCCGTAATGTTTTTAAACGGAAAATAAATACAATATACTCATTTAAATATTTTGGTATTGAAAATTCTTATTTATAATGTATTTTTTATATCAATATATTTAAATGATATATTGTGATTGAGATGTGGAAATATTATATTTCCATTATGTTTGTTTTATTTGTTATGAATATGTTATTGTTCTTGGGAATTGTTATGTATACGAGTGGTTTTATGTTAATCCAAGGGCGGTTGAGCCTAAAATAGCTCTCCAATGCATTGGGTAACTTGATAGAGGTAAAAATGAATGTTTCTTGAAAAATATTTATGGAATATACTATGATGTGTATTCTAAATATAACCCCATACATAGTTGTGATAGCTACAATGTAAGTATGATATGGATGCCACAAGTTACCATTATGATTTATGTTTTCTACATGTTATTGATAAATCTTATGATTTCATATGGTATCCTAAAGAGCTTATTTTATGTATTCAATGATAAACTAATGTTTTATTCCTTTATTTTATATCCTTTACTATGTTTTTTATACTCATCCCATGTTTTGAAATGTTTTTTACATGACTTAAATATTAATAGTGTCAAGGATGGGATCATGGAAAAGTCATCCTGTCTAAATCATGGAACTAGACATGGCTCTTTTTTCGAGAGTTTTAATTTTATGAAAAAATGGAAACTATGTAGAAGTGTCTATATTGTAATTTTCTAGATGTAATGTAATAGTTATGGCCTAATTCTATAAATATTTAAACCTAAAAAGATCCTCAACATGAATTAATCATTTTCCTCATTATTATGAAATGTTTAAGGTTAGGTCCTTATATTTGTAATCATAGGTCAGTTTAGAGAACTTTAAGAGTTATGGTATTGTTAAATTAATATCCATAAATTGATTTATGTTAATATTGAAATTATATCATTTGCAGATTATCATGTTGTTGTGCCTATGATATTTTTGGGATCAGAATGGTTTTTCATAGAAGAAACAGGGCACCTATGTTGGGACAACATCAAGAGGAAGAAAACCTTCCAAATCATCAATTTGAGATGGTCAGAATCGGAACTGAATAGTTTGATTTAGTGATGGAATAGTTGACTCAGGCTATAAATGGTGGTGGTATCCATGCATGGGATTAGCTAGGTCAACCACATAAGAACATGTTAGTAGTAGGGAATTTCCTGAGGCAACATCCCCTTCATTTTGAGGATCATATGAACCTGTGCTAGAAGAAGGGTGGATTAAATCACTAGAAATAATTTTGGATGTCATGGGGTATTCAAAACATCAAAAGGATAGTCTCGTTATTTACCATTTTCAAGGTGAACCTGATAAGGGGTGGATGATGGTGAAAAATATCATGGACAGTGATGATATTGATTCTCTTGATTATGATGAATTAAAAGGTATGCTTCTAAAGAAATATTTTCCTATGGTGGTTTGTCTTAGGATGGAAAAACAATTCCTAGAATTAAGGTAGGATGATGACTCTGTGGATGCTTATGAAGTAAAATTAACTCGACCGGCATGGTATACTCCAAATTTCATATGAGATCTTGATAGTAAAATCAACCGTTTTTTACTCAAGATTAAAGCTGAATTATCAATGTGATTTAGCTTTTTATGAGTTCAAAAGTTATGAAAATCTTATTCAATGTGTGGAGATTGTGGAAATGGGTTTTCTGATGATCATGTGTTATTTTAAAAACAACATAATAAGAGGTCAAGGTTGTAAGAGAAAGGGAATAACTCTTCAAAAATGTTTGATTGTAAGAAACAGAAGCTTATAGTTTGTGAAAATTGTGGTAAAAAGCATGTTGGGGAATGTCTTTTGAAATCTGGAAAGTGCTACCAATTTGGTAAAATGGGACATAAGGCTCTTAATTTCACTGAAAAGGATCAGGGTAATGGTAAGACAAAATAAGATTAGCAATTAGTAAAATTTTTTAAGTCCAGTGAAATGGTTAATTATGCTAGTGAGTGTCCAATGAAGTACTCAATTGTGGGAAAGAAACTAGACTATAAGCCAAAAGGGGTAGTGAAGTCCTTTTTAAATACTTTAGCAGATATTGGGCCATCAAAGGAAGTAGTATCAGGTATACTATTTGTTTTTTCTGATTATTCCAATGTGTTGTTTGATTCGAAGTCTACAAATTCGTTCATTTCTATGAAGTTTTCTAGTCTATTTCAAATTCCATATCAACATATGAATGTTGAACGTATAATAAAAGCACCAGGAGGAAATTTTGAATCAAAATAAAATTATAATAACCTTCTTGTCCTTGTGTATGGAAAAAATGAACCTGAAAACCTTATTGATTTTCCTCTAGTAGAGTTTGATGTTCTTTTGGGTATGGATTGGCTTTCTTTTTATCATGTAATTATTGACTTCAGAGCTAAAGATGTTTATTTTTAGAATAATTTTAATTTCATGTATAGGAATGAACCCTTACTCTTGATAACATATAAAGAAACTGAGAAACTAGTAAAATATGGAAATGAATTTTACCTAGCACATATTGATGAAAATAAAAGAACTGTTCATATTAATGTTATTCAAGTTGTAAATGAGTACCTTTATGTTTTTCCTGATGATTTTCCTGGTATAATACATGATCAGGTAGTTGAATTTATTGTTGACTTAGTTCCTGATGCTAAACCAATTTCAAAACCCCTTTATTGAATGGTTCAAATTGATCTTTTAGAGATAAATAACAATTGTATTAGTTATTATACAATGGTTTCATTTGACCTATCACATCACTATGGGGTGCCCTTGTCTTTTTTGTTAAAAATAAAGATGGATCCATGAGACATTACATTGATTATAGAGCCTTGAATAACATCATAGTTAAGAAAAAGTATACTTTTCCTCATATCGATGATTTGTTTGATTAAACCCTAGGAGATCAGTATTTTTCTAAGATTGATTTGAGGTCGGGGTAACATTAGTTGAAAGTATCAGAATTATACATTTGGAAGAACATGTTTTTTACTACATATAACCATTATGAATTTGTAGTTATTCCTTTTGGTTTAATAAATTCACCTAATGTATTATAAGAACTTATGAATATAATTATCCGTGATTTCATAGATAAGTTTGTGGTTGTGTTCATTGATGATATTTTTTTTATTCCAAAAGTAACCATTAACAATAAAGTCATTTTAGGGTTTTCTTAAAAACATTAAAAGAAAATAATCTATTTGGGAAATTCAGTATGTGTGTGTTTTGAACACAACAAAATTTTTTCCTTGGTCAAGTTGTTTCAAAAAAGGGTATAAGTGTTGATCCTACTAAATTTTTTTTGAAGAATGGCCAAGACCCACAAATATAACTGAGATTCAATGTTTTTTGGGTTTGGAAGGTTCTTACGGGAGTGTTGTTGAGTATTTTTCATAGTTATCTAGCCCAATGACTATGTTAACTCAAAAATGTGTTATGTTTATTTGGACAAAATAATGTGGTGATTGTTTTGAGGAATTTAAAAGAAGATTGGTGAATGCTACAATTTTGGAACTACCTTAATGAAATGGTGAGTTTGTAATCTACAATGATGCTTCATTCAAAGGAGTTGGTGTTTCCTTATACAGAATGATCTGGTAATTTCTTATGCTTCACATCAGTTGAAACCTCATGTGTTAAATTGACCTACACATGATTAGGAATTAGATGTTGTTGTTTTCCATTGAAAATTTTAGAGACATCATTTGTATGGAGTAAAATCTGAAATATATAATGACCAAAAAAAATTTATTTATATATTCACTCAGAATGAATATAACATGAGACATAGAATACAGTTGGAATTAATCAAGTATTATGATTGCACAATCCTTTAACATCCCGGAAAAGAAAATAAAGAGGATGATTCTTTGAGGAAAAAAAAGTAATTTTTCATTAACCATGAAACATTTAGAATGAAATCCTTTGGTTTTTGATGTGATGAACATTGGCATAGAAGTTTTTGGTGCAGGAAATTATTCTGTTTTGTTTTAGGTGTCAGTGTTATCATCTCTATCAGGCAGAATAAAGCAACAACAGAAGGAAGATAGTGAGTTGCAGAAAAAGGTAGAGTTGGTTCAGAAGGGTAAGATCCATTAATTTATTGTTGATAATGATTGTGTTTTGAGGTTTGGAAAGAGAATATGTGTGCCTTGTGATTCAAAATTGAAGAATGAGTTGTTATGTGAAGCTCATAGTTCTTCATTTTTAGTTCATACTGGCAATAATAAGATGTACACAGATCATCAGGAGTATTACTGGTGGGATAGAATGAAAAGAGTTAATGCTGATTTTACTGTAAATTGTTTGACTTATCTTCAGGTTCAATTAGAGTGGAAGTTACCAAAGGAGATTCTTTAGTCATTACTGATGCCAGATTGGAAATGGGAAAATATATCCACAGACATCATTGTGGGATTACCAGAGACATCTCGAGGTTATAATGCAATTTGGGTTATTGTTTATTGGTTGAATAAATCTTCTCATTTCCTTCCTATTAGAGATACTTTGTCTATAGATCAAAATTATCGGTTGTATAATAAAGGGATATTCAGGTTGCATGGTGTTACCATATCCATTATATCTGATCATGATCATTGGTTTACTTCTATATTTTTTTAAAGGCCTTTAGAAGTCGTTGGGTACTGAATTAAATTTTATACAGATTTTCATACTCAATCAGATGGGAAGTCAAAATGATCAATTCACGCCATGGAGGATATTCCATGTTCTTGTTCACTATATTACCATGGAAGTTGGGACAAACATATTTCTTTGGTTAAATTTTCTTATAATAACAGTTTTCATTCTAGTATACAGATTCCTCCATATGAGGAATTATATGGAATGTGGTGTCAAACTTCATCTTTTTGGTATGATGTAGGTGAAAGGAAGATGATGGGATGGGAATTGGTTGAAGAGATGGATGAAAATGTTCATTTGATTCAAAAGCACATGAGAACATCTTAGAGAAGGAAGAAAAGTTATACGGATAACCGAAGGAATGATCTTTCTTTTGAGGTAGGTGATCATGTCTTTCTCAATGTTTATCCATGGAAATGTGTGATGAATTTTGGTATGAAGGTAATGTTGAGTCTAAGGTTTATTTGAACCTATGAAATCCATAAGAAATATGGATCAATTTCATACAGAGTGGATTTACCTCTATGTTTATCCCATATACACAATGTTTTTCATGTTTTAATGTTGAAAAACTATACACCAGATCCATCTCAAGTTTTAAGTCTAGAGGTAGTTAAGTTTGAAGAGAATATTTCTTATGAGGAACAACCAGTCCAGATTCTTGTCTAAAGAGATAAAGTGTTGTGGAATAATTTAATTCACCATGTGAAGGTTTAATGGAAAAACCATATGGTTGAAGAGGCAATGTGGGAATCTAAAAATTATTTCAGGTATAAATACCCTCATTTATTTGATAAGTGAATAAAATTGCGAGGATGCGTGTTTCAAAAGGTGGAAGGAAGTACCATCCCAGGTAAATATGGAATAATACATTTCCCTTATTTATTAATATTTTTAAATTAAATATTAATTTTACTTTAAATGGGATGCTTTTTTTGATGGCTTACCCGATATACAACAATGGGTTTCATTGAAATCATAAATCACAAATTAATAATATATTATTATTATTTTAAATGGTTGTGAGTGTCTATCAATTTTATTAGAAGGAATGAAAAAAACTAACTATAATATGATAATAAATTTTTGTGAAATGTTTTTACATTTATCCAATAGAAGATAGAGGCTTAAAATATGAATGAATATAATATTAAGCATAATTTACGTTAAATGGTTGATTTACTACCTTTTGATGGTGTACCCTCTTTAAATGTAGTTTTGTTAACTTTTATATGTTCTTTTTGAAATAATGAAATTATTTTTTAAAATAGGGTAATCAAAATTTACTTTGGATGAAATTTTGGTATTTTTCTAACAAAGTTCATTTTTTAATGAATAATGAAAAATATTGTATTTAATTGAAAACTAACATTTAATCTAATTTATTTATATGGTTATATTATATTTCTATTTTTATTAAAGTGTAATTAGAATATATTTTTCAAATTTAATCTAATTTTGATCATTTTTAGTAAATTCACATTGAAATTGGATATAAACAAGTGTCAGTATTTTGATAGTTATTTTTTCTTTAAAAACGAAAATATTATTTTTACAGTAGGAATTAATTTAAAATAATTTCTTCAATTTTTGTGTTTTGAATATAGAAAAATGGATTCCATTTTTTGAATCAGTATTTCCATTATTTTTTTAAATATGTAATGTTTATTTTTAGACATTTTAAATGTTTACCAGAGTAAAACTTTTATTTACCCTTGTTAAAGGGTAAATCTATTATATAAGGGTAAAATAATATTATTTCAATAATATAAAATAACCCTAACATGTTTCCTAATCCTATTGGTTGATACACTTCTGACCATGAGAATCCTTGGATCTATTGTTGGACCCCATGGGGCCACATGGGAGTGATAATGACACATTATTTTAATTAACATAATGTAAAGTCAAAAATGACCTAAACAAATATATTTTAGTATTTTAATTTTTATATATGGTTATATAAGTTATTATTTTTACTATAACTATTTTTGGAATAATAAAAAGAGTACCTACCTCCTGGATGTTTTTTTTATAATTTTTAGACATCAAATAAATTAAATTATTTATGACACAATAATGATGCAATATTTACTTCATTAATAAATGATTAAAATAAATAAGATTATAAAGTTAAAAATAATATCCAAAACCTATCCAATTCTAATTGGATAGTTTTATTTCGAACATTAGTCATCCTATCTTCTACATTAACAAGTTTTTGACATTTAGAAACTGAAAATAACTATATAATAAAATTATATTTTTAAACATTCCTAAAAAGCCCCCCCACCCCCTTATAAAAAGCCCTCACCTCTAACCCATTACTCAAACCTCTCAAGCCCCTTGACTCATCCACCCCTTCCCAAATAATCTCTATATATCGCTATATTACATCTTGAAGATTTAACATAGGCAGAAGGCATTTCAATAAGTCATTTTGGTTCAATCCAAAGAGAGTTACCTGATTTAAAGGTAATGTCTTCTATTATGTTCTTTTGTTTTATTTTCCTTCTCCAACACACTAAAATATTTTTATTATTTTATTTTATTACAACACCAGTATCCTCAATATACTAGGATGTTTTTATGAGATGTATTTGAACTATACTTACACACACCACCATCTAATGGGTAAAGAACATACTGTTACTGTGGATTGAAAACTGACGCCTCAAAAAATGTTGATTGTTCAATTATCACATATCACCTCTCATAGTGGCCATTAAGAAGGAAATGTATTTATATAAGATATATTTTATGTTTATATTTTCTCTATTCTTCTTTATTTTTCATTTATATAATACATTTATTGTTTCCATTATGGATAAACACGATAATATCATTTGAGGAAGTAAGGACTACCACCCCCTCTAAGTGATAGGACTCATTAATACATTATATGGGACATATAAATTATGGATTTAATGATATTATATATGATATTATGTTATAATTATAATATATTTATGTATCATTATGATTTAATTCCATTAAAATATGAAATAGAAATGAAAGTAGCATTCATTCATACGTACGACTTGCTGTCTCCATGAACGGTGCATTTCATTTATTATCTCTAAATTTTATATACTATTATAAATACATAAAAATAATAAATATATACGATTTATATGATATATACATAATGAATATAATTCTGGATATAATGGATATTTTACTACAGAAAAAAATTTAATTATAAGAAGTTCAATTTTGACTTAAGTACCAAATATCCATTATTAACATAAATGATTACATAATGTTTATAACATTGTAACAAGTGATATAAATGTAATAATAAACATGAAAAATGATATTAATCATGTAGAATATATCTTTATTTTATTATTCAAGAGATTAAAAAATGAACGGTTCAAGTTTGACCTGAGTTAAATGACTTCATCTCAATCTCCTTTCATTGAGGCATATTTTGTTTTATACCTAGATTTATTTTATACACTGTATAAACACCATTGAATTTTCATTTCATTCAAAGGAAATATTTCTATATGAGGGTTTTAATAAACAATAAAACTAATCTGTTTTTAACATATGCAGTAACAATGACATTTCTGCCGCCATAAGTATTATTTGATATTTGGCTTCCTTAAAATGTAGTAATTTTTTTAAAAGTAAAATAAATACTACATAATATTTTACATAATTAGGTATTGAAAAAAAAATTATACTATATTTTATTTTTCAATTTATTTAAATGATGAATAGTGATTGAAATGTGGAAATTTTATCATTCTTTTATGTTTTTTTGTTATAAATATGTTATGGTTCTTGGGCATTGTTATGTATACAGGTGGTTCCATGATAAACCTAGGGTGGGTGAGCTCGACATAGCTCTCAAATGGATTAAGTAATGTGATAGAGGTAAATGTGAATGTTTTTTCAAAGATATTTAGGGAATATACTATGAGGGGTATTCCAAATGTAATTCTCTATGTAGATGTGACAGCTATAATGTACGTATGATATGTATGAAAAAAGTTCCCTTTATGATTTATGTTTTCCTTGTGTAATTAATAAATCATATGATTTCATTAAGTATGTTATAGAGCTTATGTTATGTATTCAATGACGAACTAATGTTTTCTTTCTTTATTTTATCAACATTACTGAGCTTTTTTTGCTCATCCCATGTTTTAAAATGTTTTTCATAGGACATAAAGATGAATAGGGTCAAGGATAGGATCTTGGAAATGTAATTATTTCTAAAACATGGTAGTAGACATGAAACTTCTTTTAAAGAGTATTTATTTTATGAAAAAAATGGAAACTGGGTAGAAGTGACTACCTTGTAATTATTGAGATGTAATTTAATATTTATGGCCTAATTTTCTATAACTATAAACATGAAAGGATCTTCAATGTAAATTATTCCTTTCATTAAATATTATGTATTATTTAAGGTCAGGTCCTTATAAAATATACATGTTATTTTTATCATGATTTAAATTATAGAAAAAATGATATAATATAAGGAAAAATGATATAACAAATAAAGACAGATGAAAACAACAAAGCGTATATTACTCGTAATAAAATAATAACATAGAATTGTTAACAGGAGGGTAATATAATGTCACAATAAAACAATATATTGTATTTATTTAGTAATAGGGTTCTATAATAGATTTATAATAAAATTATAATTCTCATAGCATAGTTTTATATGAGTAATATAAGATTCAAGACACTAGGTAAAGGGAATTGTTCTCACTTTTTATTTCGGTATTATACATGATTTATTTCGTGACCATTCCCTCTGTTTCATGTGTATAATTTCTATTTACACAATTAATTATTATTATACATCAATTTATTTGTATTTACATTTCCATTTTATGATAGTTATTTCATTGGGATTATGTTTCATAAGTTACTGAATAAGTAAAATAGTATTTTTTGTCTCAATTTTCCTTCTTTTAAACTCATGTTTTGTTATGCACCTAAATTTCTTTTCAAGGAGTATATTATTAAATTCAACATTTTATATCACTATTATTATTATTTTAATGAAATTTTAAGATTCAATCAGTTTATATTTCTTAAATAGTGGTTATGATCTAATGTAACAAAGTGTTAAGAGTTTATTAAAACAATTTCATTACTTTTTAAGACTGTTAATGATCTGTTTTCTTTGATGAAATATTATGATACTTACCTGAAGAAAAATCAATATTTCCCTATCCTATTTTTATCCACGATATATCCATGTTGTAGTACAATTTTTCATGTATTTGGAACTTAATACAATTACGAAAATAGTTTTATAAAAATATAAATGTATACTTATTTTCTGTTGGAAATCCATTTCATTTCAAATAAAATGTTTCCATTTTTTTCAAATTTTCCTTATAGAAAATTTAAAAGGAAAAACAATTTAAAAAATGATCTATTGTTTTTAAGGATTTCATTTTTATGTTTTAGAATCTATTTTATGAGATATTATTTTTCAAAAACAATTATATTCTTTTAAAATAAATTAAAATAAGAAAGGATATTTTCCTCATGAAATGTATATAAAACATATATAATTTTTTCCCCATATAGGATATCATATATTGGTGTTACTCATGCCTTTATATGGGAATGGTATAATTATTCCATTCAAATTATTTCTCATAATGGTTTACATTTTTTTTATGATGTTTATTAAATCTATTTCTCTTTCACGGGTTATATGAATTTTGAAACTACTTCTTTTCACATGTTATTATTTGATTAATTATTTATGAAATCTATATCTTTTCCATATGTTATGATACAAATACATATTTATGATACCCATTTCATTTCATGCCCAATGATATTTTTTTTTTGAATTTGTGGAACATGTATATATGATTTGATTATGAGATGTGTGGGAAATATACCCCAATCCAATGCATTGTTTAGTTATAATGATTTCTGAGTTTAAAGGGTAAACATGAGGGAAACCCAAGGGTGACACAAGAGGGTACTTGAGAAGAAATATCATTCCTATGACCAGAGGGTACACTAGAGGTCATCCCAAGCCTTAAACACGAGCGTACACGAGAGGAAATGCCAAGCCTGAAACAAGAGGGTACATAGGATGGAATCCCAATATTTAATTAGGTTCACAAATTATTATCCATGAAAAACATGTCACAACGTACTTTGATGGCCACCATGTACATAGGTTTTTATATGCTTATGTGTCTTCTATGACTCCATGTCTTATTCTTATATTATGCTTTCATAGCACTTATTCATTATTTACTTATAAATCATGTTATATGATCTATAATTATTTATTACATGATTTATTTTTATGATTAATTACATGAAGTGTATAATATTATAATTATAATTACCATGTTCTCATACCCTGAAATTTAGGACATTCTAATGCTTTTCCTTTTATTACCATTACAGACATTTGATAGCACCTCTTTCATGTTTTTTCTATTCCCAAGTTTATGAAGATAGGTTTTTATGTAAAAGTACTAAGTGTGAAGATCATTATGGTAAGAATTAAAGATCTTTCACTAGGTTAGATGATTTATTTCGAACATTCCAATGGAACTAAACTTATATGGTCATTAGGTGTAAGTTTTTGTAACATTTTATATATTATTCAAAAGGGATGTAATGTCTATGAGCACTAAGAATGGTTCATTTTATGAAAAATGTCCTTATTGAGGCCTATCATCAAAAAACTAATGGGGATGATAAGATATCCATTCAACTGGAGTTGTATAGGACTCTATAGATCATGATCTACACTTAGAAAACACAAACATCGAACACATCTATTTGAAACCTTAATAGGTACATTAAAATATATAATTACACTAATAATTAAATCATTGATTTAAACCCTATATCCATGTCAATGATCTCACTTTACTAATCTCATTTGTCACTTCGTATATTATCATCATCCTTATCAATCTTAGCATGTTTCTAAAATTCACATAAATCAAGATCCAAATGGCTAGGGATTATCTTCATCGTAGTAGTAGAGTATTTCACCCAACCTCATGAGTGTGCCACTCTTATAAATTCTATTACTCTATTATAATTTTATTAATTTTTATCCTTAAATATCGATAAATTTATCCTCATTTTAATTTATCATAAGTAATTCTATACCTTAAAATTATATAGTTGGATAGCATTCAGTTTCAAGTGCATATATTAACATGGAATGATTTTCATGATACCAAAAAAGAATGTTTGTTCATGGAGGAATGTTTTTCATTGGAAAAGAAAACCCCCACATAGATTCATAGCTATAAAGAGAAAAATTATATTAGTAAGAGATAACATGGTTGATCATGTAAAGGGTTAGAACGATTGTAGTTGATAGATTCTCACGGGTGATGGAAATTATAAGAAGACTGAACCCTTATTTATGGGATACTGGGTAAGGGATTGAATATTGGTCGTGTGGTATTATATAAGAATAACCAACAATCCCATTTTTCAAGTGAAATAATTTACCAACATCCATATTTCGAAGAAGAATACTCAAATAATCAAGATATATATCCTCTTCCATTTTATAATTTATTTATACATTACATATTATTTTAAAAAATATATATTTTATATAGTTTTATCTAAAATTTGTTTAATAGAAATAAAACAAAAAAAATTAAATTCATTTACCTTTTCATCAATATTTTATAATTTTATAATTAATTCCAAATTTTGTAAAAAAACAATTAATTTAAAATTGTTTATTTAAAATCTCATAAATCATTTATATTTATTTACCACTAATTGAAATTAAGATTTTAAAACAAATTCAATTTATTCCTCCATACAATTCACTCATCCAAATTAATTTCAAAATTAAATATAATTCTAGAACATAAAACAAGACAAATGTATTTCCAAAATTGATATTTCACTATCATTTTTAAAAAAAATAATTCTGAAAAAGATCATATTTATTTATAAATTTATATTTTGTATAATAAAATAAAATTTATAATTATTATATTCTGAAAAATTATTTCTAATAATTATTAATAAATTCATGAAATCTTTTGTAAACAAAATAAAATGAATAAATCACTAAAAATCCACATTTAAGGCCATTAATCAAATAAATTATTGACTTTTCAAATGAATCAAAAATCCATGAACTATCCTAATTATAATTGAATTATTAGTTTATTAACAATGAGAATCAATTTAATTTTTTTTATATTTTGATCTCTCATCACCCAAACTCTAAAAATATTTCACGAAAAAAAATCATATAAATTAATTAATTTTTTCAATATAAAATTATAAAAAAATTGACCTTTATTGAATTAATAAACAAACAAGGGAAAAATAAATGCATATATCCCTATATTGTTTTAATTATCAATCCCTTATAGTGATTTAAATTCACTACCTAAAATTAATGTATGTTTATATTCAGGTTTCATGAATTTAACAAATTATATTTAAGTGGAAATATAATTATAAAAAGTTTCAATTCAGTTCATCCATCTCTCTTATATTTTATAAACAGTGCCTCGAATTTATAATTACTTGATAAAATGAAAATTATTTTCTTATAATTCATTTTCCCCCTTCTTCATATGTGTTCAATATTACCCTCACAGAAAACAATTTATTTTTGTTCTATTAGTACGTAATTGTTTTTTTACTTTTTCCCCATACATGTATGAGATATGTTTTATAAAAAGAATCTATAAGAACCCGACCTTATTATATTACACAATAATTAATTTAGTAAATAAATAACATCATTTCACATTGAGGATCATTTAAGGTTTAGAGTTTTTGTTATATTTTGGGCATAAAACATTTATAACATCACACATTATTACAGAGTGGATACCATAAAAACATTATTCATTTCTTTCAAAAAATAAATCATTTCAAATGAAACATTATTTCTTTTTTCAATTCTTCAGAAATTTAAATTGGATTACTTATTTGTCATACTCATTATTATAACCTGTGAAAATCATTTAAAACTTTGTATGTGCATAACAAGATTTGGAAGGGATATAAATATAAGAAAAATACATGAATACATGTAACTTATGAAAAAAAATTTCAAAGTAAATACTTGTCAACCATACTTACTTTCATAGTATAACATGAGATTTCCACCAGGCCCCAACAAAACATAAACACATAAATGGAAACCTAAATATATCTTAAAGAAATACTTACATAATATTTTTACCCTCATAGCTACCTTGTAATTTGTAACCCTCAAGGGTACGTTACAATTTCTGTAACCATCACAATTACACATGGAGTAATCATATAGCTGACCTCCAACAAACACATATCCAATATATTATAAGGAAATTAATTTCCCACACTTAATCATAAACAATTCCAAATATCCATAACATAATCATACAACATCAATAATACCATAAAACATTTCTGTAGAAGTTTGTAAAAAAAATTAAAAGAATATTTTAAAGGAAAAGTCCCTTATAAATTTGAAATACTTGAAGTGAGACATAATAGATTAGATAAATATGTATATACTATATTAATACACATAATTAAATATAACCATAATTCATTACTCAAACAATTTAAATACCATATAAATTATGAGGTATAAGGTTGACCCAAAACAATGGAAATCGGGTTTTGAATTCCCTTACCTCGGGCTTGTCATAAATAAAACTTGTATAAAAATCCTATAGAATTACTAAAATATTCATATTAATATCATATAGAAACATATAAATCATTATAATACCTTATATGATCATTTCATTACATCATTTAATCCTTTAATTTTTAGTATTTTGTTCATTGCACTTTTTTTTGTGAGTTCTTTACATTACTTCTAGGATTTGTTCACGATTGTTGTTCTTGTCAATCGGAAGTGAAACTAAAGAATTGGAATGGAGTGTTATTTACATATTTACAGAATCCATAAATTATACAATTTATCAGTTTTAATTCTGAAATGGAGATTATTCATAAGATTATCCAATAATGATGTTTGTTAAGATAATTTTAATGGTTCTTTGATAATAACGACCTCATTTTGTTTTATAAATTAAAACCATGTGTCAAAAATAATTAAAAAAACATTTATGAGACATAAAAAATATATTATAACCTGGTTTGACCATAAATTATTTTTCATGTATATCCTTGAAGTAATTACAAAAAATTGAAATCACATCATCCATAATGTTGGTAATTTGACACATCATAGACAATGCTTTTAATTCCTTCAATAAGTGGTGGAGGAGAAGAAGATTGATGATAATTTTTTCAAAAACATTAGAAAATCTAGAATATACAAGATTATGTATCTTTCATGCCTCTTGGACAATAGGAGTATAGGAAATAAGAATAAAATAAAACAACTCAAAATAAATGAATATTTGAGAAATCTTTTATGAAATTTCTGCAGCCTAACGGTGTCGCATAAGATTTCATAAAATATGTTTATGTGAGAATAGGGGTATCTCATAATTATTACATAATATGGTTTTTAAGGGTAATATGTAATGGAATATCCCAACATATGCCAATTTTAATGAAAAATAATAACATAAAATGATAGATAAGAAAAAAAAAGAGGATGTTTACCTCCTGATCTCTGCTCCTTGAGATCGTTCTTAAGGCCTTAGGTTCTGGCCTTTTGGTGAGACCAGAAGATCTAGGACGTGGGGAAGATTCATTGGAGGAGTGTTGGGTAGAAATTAGTTATGTCTCAAGTCTTTATAGGTGTGGGAGGAAGAGGGGAATGTGGGTGGTAGTAATGGTGGATGAGAGTTGGTAGTTTTCATTATTTTAATAATTATTATAATATTTTTCCTAATGTCTAAAAATATTCTTAATATATGTGACCGAAAATAGTAAAACAGACAAGTGATTTCGAAACAAGTTGTCTTACATCACATATTATGCCATAAATAGTGTATTTAACTAATAATTTTAATATATTGTATTTTACTATATTTCACTATTCATAAAAAATTCAAGAATTTTAGAATAATACCAAATATTCACCCTTACCATTTTTCAACATGTAGAATATAAAAATGAAATAAATTTTTTAAAAATAATTTTCTAAATATTATTAATTTAATTTTTTAAATAAACTCATAACTATTACAGAAAATAATGATTTAAAAACTAAAATTTCTTTTATATCACAGTGAAAAATTAACCAATATGTCATTATCATAAATCCTTAAGAAAATAAAATATTAATAAAATTAACTAGTCATTATAGTCACATTATTATTATTAAGGGTATGTTATTTTTAACCAAAAATCTAGTCAGTTGTATTAGACTCTGAAAAACATACTAAACACAATTTTAGATGAACATTTTTTCGAAATTCAATATATAGAAGTGGAGAAATTATTTTTAAAGGTTATTTGTAAATATAAATATAAAATAATGTTTCATGCATTTAAAATTATTCTTTAATACTTGGGGAGTTTCATTTTTCCCACCTTCTAGAAATTTCGTTATCACAATTTTATTTACTTGTTAAACAAGTGAGAATAACCTACTCTCATAGCATTTTCAGACTCCCTAGTTTCTTCTTCTACCATGTTGTTTATCCACAAAACCTTTACGTAGTGGATTACCTTATTTCATAATACATGTTCCCATTGATCATGTTTCCGAACTGGTTTATCTTCATAATAATGGTTCTCTTCCAACTGCTCTTCTTTTGGGAACATGACATGTGATTAATCTGGAATACTTCCTCAAAATTGAATCTTGAAAAACATTGTGTACCTAAGACAAACTTTGAGTCAGTGATACTCAGTATACAACTGGTCCAAAATTCTCAATAATTTCAAAAGGGCTGATGAACCGCGGACTTAAATTTTATTTCTTACCGAAACTCATCACCATTTTCTAATAAGATATTTTTAGAAAAACATGGTCATATACCTCAAAAGAGAAGTATTTCCTTCTGTTATATTCATAATTTTTTTACCTTCTCTAAGCTATCCTCATGTGTTGTTGGATCATCTTCACATGCTTATCCACTTCCTCTTTTAATTCTGGACCCATCAACTTTCCTTCAGAAACTTCATCACCAAACAAAGGAGTTCAACATGGTTTTATATACAATACATAAAAAAGTTCCATCTATATATATGAATGAAAACAATTATTATAAGAAAACTCTACTTTAGAAAGATGCTAATCCCAAATTCCATAATCGACTATCGTACAAGCTCAAATCATATCCTCTAATGCCTGAATCGTTCATTCTAACTGCACATATGATTGAGGATGAAAAGTTGTATTGATATTTAACTCTATGCCAAACTACTTATGTTGTCCCTTTAGAAAGATTGATGTGTACCTAGGATCCCGGTCAGATACAATGGAAAGAGGAACTCCATGTAGCCTGATAATCATATTGATCTATAGTTGAGAAAGATGATCAAAATAAATTATATCTCAAATAGAAAGAAAATGTGCATATTTTTTATCTCATCATCAATAACCCAAATCACATTGTTACCTAAAGATGTCTTTGGTAGTCCCACCACAATGTACATGCATAAATTCTCCTATTTCCACTCTGGAATTGGAAATGGATGAAGTATCCCCTTCGGTATTGACCACTCTATTTTAACCTGTTGACATGTCAAACATTTCATACTAAAATTAGAAATATCTATTTTCATTCCATCCCACCAATAATAAGGTCTCTGTAGATATTAGTACTTCCTGGATGAAAAGATAATAGAGAATTATGTGTTTCGCACTACAATTTTTTATTCAACTGGGAATCACAAGATACACAATTTTTTTACCAAATCATAAAACATAATCTTTATCAATGTTAATGTATGGAAACGTACCCATTTTAACAAATTATGTTTTTTTTAGCTCATATATTTCCTTTTACACATGATTAATTATGTTTGATAATAATGAATGCACTGAAACCTAAAACAAAATTGAGTTATTTCCTGCACCAATAACTTCTATGTGAAAATTCAACAAATCATAAATCAAGGGATCATGTTCCAAACATGACATAGTTAATGATGCTTGATGTTTTCAATTCAAGGCATCTTTTACATTGATTGATTCTCTGGGTTGGTAATTGATCATTCAATCATACTCCTTTATTAGTTCAAGCCATCTTTGCAGCCTCATGTTTAATTCCTTCTGAGTTAATATATACTTCAGACTTTTAGGGTCAGTATATATTTGACATTTGGATCCGTATAAATGACGGTTCTAAATAATCAATGAAAGAAATGTAAATTCTAATTCCAAATCATTTGTTGGATAATTTATCTCTTTAGGTTTGTGTTTTCTTGATGCATAATCAATTACCTTATCATTCCGCATCAAATAAAATAAAGTCCCTCAAAAGAAGAATCACTATAGATACGAAACTAACCATTTCCTGGTGGCATTTCCAAAACTAGTGAATTACCTAATCACACCTTCAGGTCTAAAAAACAAGCATCACATTCTTCTGTAAAAAATAAATTTAACCCCTTTTCATGTTAACTTATTTATAGGGAAAGATAATTGTGTAATATTCATAACAAAACATTGGTAATAACCTGATAATCCATGAAAACTAAGAATCTCTGCAACATTGGTAGGTCTTGGCCATTCAACATTATCTTTTGTTTTGACATGATCAAATTTTATTCCATCCTTATTTACTATTTTCCCTAGAAATTATTTATGTTTCAACCAAAAATCCAACTTGCTGAATTTTCCATACAACTTCCTTTCCATTATTGTTTGTAAAACAACACTTAGATGTTTTCATGCTCTTATTTTTTTTTATAAAATACTATAATTTCATCATTAAACACAACCAAAAACTTATCCATGAACTCAATAAATATTATATTACAAAGATTAACGAATACAATAGGTGAATTATTTAACCTAAATGGCATAAAAAAATTTATAATGCCCATATATAGTACGAAAGGATGTTATCGGGATGTAATCCTCCTTCACCTTCAGCTGATGGTATCTGGATCTCAAGTCAATATTGGAATAGTACTGAGATCCCTAGAGATGATCAAACACGTCATCAATAAGAGGCAAAGGAAACCTTTTTTTAATAGTGATGTTATTTCAAGATCGATAATCACTGGAAAGTCTCATGTAAACATCTTTATTTAATACAAACAATATAGGGGCCCCTTATGGTGATGTACTATGATTAATGAAGCCTTTAACATTAAAATATTGTACCAAATTTTTCAATTCAATAAGTTATATTTATGCCATTAGATATGGGGATTTTGAAATTGTATTTTAATTAGGAACTATGTCTATTGTGAATTTGACATTTAGATTATGTATAACACTAGGTAAATCATCAGAAAAAATATCATGGTATTCATTTAGCATAGGAACATCATTAATCTGAACAGTTCCCTTGTTTTCAATAATACGAGTAATATAACATTCATTTCAATTCATCAAAAGTTTATCAGCTTTCTTATATGTTATCAATTATATGGTTTTCATTCGTGTATAAAAACTGAAAATATTTTAAAAAAAACTTCTTTATCTCTACATTCAATCTTAGCATGATAAACAGAAAGAAAATTCATTCCCTTAATAACATCGAACTCAAATAAGTGTAAAAAACAAGGATTTCAGGTAATGTCTTTCCACATAAAATAATATAACGATTCTTATAATTCATATTTTCTATAATATTCCCCCTAGTGTTTTAACAACATGTTCTGGTCTCATTTGTGGAGGTGATATTTCAATTTACCATAAAATTTATCAAATATTATAGAATGTGTAGACCGAATATCAAATAAACTATTAGAAAAATCTGAGTAAAACAACAAAGTACCCAATACAACTTTATTGGATGGATCTCTATCTGCTGACGTAGTCACAAATGATCTCACTACACCTTTTTGTTTATAGTACGACTCCTTTTCATAATTTTTATCTCTCTTTGGGTAGGTATTTTGATAGTGACCCATCTCACCAATTTTAAAACACATTACATGTTTCTTATTTGGATTAGTCTTAGGATCATTTTCAATACAATATCTGGCCATATGTCCAGTCAAACATCATTTAAAACACATCCCTATTTTGTTACGTCATTCCCAATGGTGATTCTTGAGACACTTTTCAAAAAATATAAGTTGTATTTTCTTACCATTAAATTTATTTTGTTGATTCTTACCCATCCCTTTCCATTTGGACCTCTTCTTCTCATTATTTCCAAAATGAAAGTGATCATCTAAAAAAATATATCTACCCTCTCATTATATCAGAAAAGTTTCTCATAACTTTTTTATTTTTAGGAGGCCAACACCCTTAGAAACCATTGATTCATTCCTGAGTAAAAGCAGTTGATTTTCTATCCAAACCCAGAATAAAATTTGGAGCATACCTCACCATTACGGTGATTTTTGGTTTATACACAGCCACAGAATCCTATTATTTTTTATTCAGTTCATTGAATTTCTTCCCCATCCTACATCGCTCCATGTTAAGAAAATATATTTCAAGGAAAATAATATTAAATTCATCCCACTCTAAGGCATAAAAATTTTATATATCATTGTTATTCCTTACCATTGAACAGAACTGGTCAAATTCATAATCAAAATGATAAATTTATAGACTTACCTTTGGATTATCTGAACACCCCATACCATTAGATATATTTTCAAGGGATTTTTCCTATCCATCAACAACTACTGGATCAGAAGATCCATTGAATGTAGGAGGGTGTTGTCTCATTAAATTTTCCACTATTTTCATGTTCAATTGTGGTACCTTGGGTTTTTTTCTTTCATGGTTTCCACCACCATTTATTTCCTACATTATCTGAGCCATTTCATTCATAAACTTCTTTGTTCCAATCCCTACCATTCCGGGATGCTAATTCAGAAGGATGGCATTCAGTCGGTGCCTCCCCTCTTCACCTTCCATGTTTCTTCGGCAGAAAAATATTCTCAACCAACAAATATTAGATAAAGAAACATAGTAATCTATAAATACAATAACATTTCAAATTAATCATATAGTAAAAATAATATTTATGGTATTATATTAACATCATCCTAACCCATAAAGTTATCTAAACCCTCATCTGATACCAACTACAAGGACCCAGACTTATTAAATTATATAATCATTTATATAGTTATGCAATCACATCCTCTAATATTGAGGATAATTTCAAGTTTATATATTTAGATATTTGTGACATGAAACATATATAACATTACACATAATTACAGAAGGGACAACCCAAAAATAGTATTCATTTCTTCCCAAATATAATACTTTTCAAATGAAAGATGATTTCATTGAAAATAATTCAATTTCTTTAATCAACTTCCTTCTTTGTCTTAATCATCCATATAACCTATGAAAATCATTTAAAATAAGGGATGAGATCAAAAATCATAGTAAGGGATATAAAAAACAATAAAATCCAATGATACTTGTAACATATGAAAATATTTTCAAACCGAATACTTGTCTCCCATACACACTTAATTTGTGTAACATTATATTTCCACAAGATCCCCACAAAACATAAGAACATAAATGGAACTATTAAGGTATCATGGGGAATTACATTCATAATATTGTAACCCTCACATCAACATTATAATTTATAACCCTTGTGGCTACCTTACAAATTGTGTAACCATCACAGTTACAAATGGAGTAACCAGACTACTAACCTAAAACATACACATACCCAATGCATTGAAGGGAAATATAGGTCCCACCATTAATAATAAAAAACTCCCAAGATCTATAAAATAGTCATACAACATGAATAATAAGATAAAAACTATTCTTTTGAATTTTGTAAAACAAAATTTTTAAACAATATTTTAAAAGAAAGGTCCCTTATAAGTATCATATAATTAAAGTGAGACATAATAGATTTGATGGAATGTGTATATACTATATATATTCAAATCATTAAACATAATATAATCATAATTAATCAAAAAAACAATTTATATACCCTGTAAATAAAAAAGTATAAGGTTAACCCAAAGGATGGAAATTGGGTTATGAATTCCCTTACCTAGCGCTTATCTTACTTCAAACATGTATAAACCACTTTTATAATGGATAAAAGAGTTTTATTAATATCTTAAAAAACATATCCATCTTTATAATACCTTATGATCATTTCATTACCTCATTTAACCCTTTTATTGATAGTATTTATTTCATTGCAAAGTTTTTGGGTGAGTTCTTTACATGATTTCCATGATTGGCTCATGATGATCATTTCAATTGGAAGAGAAACTCTAGAATTAGAATAAAGTGGTATTTACATATTACTACAATCCATAAATTATACCATTTATCAATTTGAATTCTGTAATAATATTGTTCATAATCTCTAACATTAATGTTGTTCGTATAGATCATTTTAATTGTTCTTTGATAATAACGACAACATATTTTTATAAATTAAAACCATTTATACAAAAGAATTAAAAAACCATGGATGAGACATAATAAATATATTATTACCTATTTCAACCATAAAAATTGTTTCATTAACAGCCTTGTAGGAATTAATGAAAATTGAAATCACATTTTCCTTAATGTTAGAAATCTGACACATCACATGCAATGTTCTTAATTCCTTGAATAAGAGGGGGGATGAAAAGATGGTTGATGATTAATTTTCAATGAACATGAAAACATCACGAATATTAAATATTATATATCATTCATTCCTCTTGTATAATATGAGGTTATTAATGAGGAATAAAATAAATGTACTCAAAATAAAAGAAGAGTTGAGAAATCCCTTATGAAATTTCGGCTGCCAAACGGCTTCTCTTAAAATTTCTCAAAATATTTTAATGTGAGAAAAGGTTTCTGTAATCATTCATAAAAAATATGGAATGTAAGGGGAATATGTAATAGAATATACCATCATAAGCCAATGTTAATGAAAAATAATTACATAAAATGAATGAAATAATGAAAATAAAAGTGGTTGTTTACCTCTTAATCTCTTCTCCTTGAGATATATCTTGAGGAATATAATTTTATCCTTTTGGTGAGACCAAAACACCTTGGTTGTATGGAAGATAATTAGGAGGAGATTTGTTTATAAAATTAGTTAGGCTCAAGGATTGATAGGTGTGGGTGGAAGAGGGTAATAAGGGTGGTATTTATAGTGATTGAGAGGGGGTATTTTGTATTATTTTAATCATTATTATAACATTTTTTCTCAAGACTATGAATAGTCTTAATTAATGTGACCCCAAATAGAAATAATGGAGTGTGAGTTAGAACCAAGTAGGATATCCTCACTTATGATGTCATAAATAGTGTATTAGACTTATAATTTGAATATACTATATTTTATTGTATTTCACTATTCATCAAAAACCCCAAAAATTTAGAAAAATCCCAAAAATTCATCCATACCATTTTACAACGTGTATAATTCAAAAATTAATTCCATTTTTTGAAAATAATTTTCTATATATCATTAATTTAATTTTTAAATAAAATCATACTTAATTCAAAACATCATAATTTAAAAACTATACATGCTTTTATGTCACATTGAAAAATTAAACAAGATGTCATTACCTTGAAGTATTATGAAGATAAAATATTATACAATTTACTATTCATTAGGGTTATAAAACAATTCATATTACTATTCACAAAGTTATGTTACTATTCATCAAATATCAAGTTGATTCCATTAGACTCTAAATAACATAATGAACACAAATGAAGATGACTGTTTTTTTGAAATTCAAAATATAGAAGTGGAAAATTTATTTTTGTAACACCCCAGGTAAATAAAGAATATGACATCTTAATATTTATCCATATTTGTGAATAAAATATTAATATTACTTTAATGGGGATGCTATTCTCGATGGAGTACCCAATACACAACAACGAGTTTCTTGGGAATCTTACGTTGCACTCTAATAATAAAATAATATTATTTTAAATGGTAGTTAACGCCTAGCCGTTGTAATGGCAATAATGAACAGAACTAACTAAAAAATTATTATATATGTTTTTCAAATATTTTTACTCTTTACAATAAATGTTAGAGGATTAAAAATGAAAATGAATCCAGTTTTTAAGCGTAAACATTCTAATATTCTTTAAAAGGTCGATTAACCACCTTTTGATGGAGAACCCCTTCTAAATCCACTTTTTGACAATTTTATAAGCTATATTTTTTCAAAATAAACATATTATTTATGATTGAGACATTGATATTTACCTTGGGTTAATTTTTGGTATTTTTCTGACAGTGTTCATTTTTTAATGAATAGTGAAAAATACTGCATTTTACATCAAAACTGATTTTTCATATAATTTAATTTTATGGTTATCTTATATTTTTAATTTTTTTTAAAGTTTAATTAGAATATTTTTTTACCATGTAATTCAATTATGGTCATTGGGATTAATTTCACTTTGGAATTAGGCATAAACAAGTGCCAAACTTTTCATAAATATTGTTTTGACAACGGGAAGTTTTTTTAAAATTAATTATTGCAATTTATGTGTTTGGAATTTGGTAAAATTAATTACATATTTGGAATCATAATGTCCAAATTATGTAATTAAGACTCTTTTTTTTGGACATTAAGAATAGTAACGACAGTAATTATCTTTAATTATCTTGATTAATGAGTAATCGGGTTGTTAAAGATAATAAGATAATATCATAATAACAAAAAATGACCACAAAATGTGTCCTAAGGCTACTGGTTGTCTCATGGCCGACCATGGTATGCCTTGTGCCAAACATTAGGGGGCCATGGAATCACTTTTATGAGAAAGTGACTTTTTATCTTTTTATTTTTAAAGAATGTTAAATGTAACAAAGAATGTATCACCTAAGTAAAATATTTTTAATTTTGTCTACAAAAATGATCTTTTGGACCATAAATGTTCATTGGAAAGATAAAAAGATTTCCTACATCAAAGTATTTTTTTTATAATTTTTATACATTAAATAAATTAAATTATTTATGACATCATGATGATGCAGCGATGACCTCATTATTTAACGATTTAAATAAAATTGAATGATAATGTAAAATCTAAGACCTAAACATGTCCAAAACCTACTGTATGGGTGGATTTCGAACCCTTATAACCTTATCCTCAAACCACATCAATGTGGGACCACTAAAATCTGAAACTCATTTTAAAATAAAGTTACATTTTATACCTTTCCAAGAGTGCCCCTCCTCTCCTCTTATAAAAGGCCCCCACCTCTACCTCCTTACCCACACATCAAAAGCCTTTGGCTCGGCAAAACCCTGACCATTTTGTCTCTACACATCCCTATATTACTCCTTGAAGCCTCCCTTTGGGCATAAGTCTTCCCAAGAAAGCCTTTGATCTCAAATCTAAGAGAGTTACCCGATTTTAAGGTAATGTCTTCACTTGAATCCATTTGTATTATTTTGCTTCTCCAACCCCCTAAACACTTTTTATTCATTTATTTTGTAACAACTACAGTATCTTAAATATACTAGGATGTTTTTATAAGAAGTATTCGAGCTAAACTTACACACACCTACATCTAATGGTTAAAGAACATACCGTTTCCGTGGATGGCGAATTTCTGCTTCCCGAAACGATGATTGTTCAACATTCTTTTAACACCTTAAAAGGTAGCCATTAAGATGACACTATAATTATATATGATATATAATATGTTTATGTTTTACTTATGATTCTGTATTTTTCATTTATGGCATACCTTTATGGTTTCCATTATGGGTAAACGCGATATCTTCATTTAAGGAAGTGCGGACTACCGCCCCATCAAAGTGATGTGATTCGTTAATTCCATATGTGAGATGTATAAAGGATGGATTTAAAGTTATTATATATGATGTTATATTGGAATTATAATATACCTTTATATAATTATTATTTTCTTTCCATTAAAGTATGAGATAGAAATGAAAGTAGGGTTCATGCGTACGTACGGCTTACCGTCTCCATGAACGGTACATTTCATTTCTTATCCCCAAATGTAATGTATTATTATGTGTACATATATATAATGGATATATATGATGTATGTTACATATAAATTATTAATATAATTCTGGAATTAAAATATAAATACCTCTAATATAGTTTTAATTCCATTAATATGACATAGAAATGAAAGTAGCGTTCATGCGTACGTACGGCTTACTGTCTCCATGAACGGTGCATTTAATTTCTTTCCTCTAAATGATTATGTGATATTATAAATACATGTATAGTCTGGATATATATGATATATATGATATCCAAATCAGGAATGTCATTCTGGATATAAAGAACCTTTGACCACACGAACAACATGTAATTGTAAGAAGTCCACTTTCGACTTAAGAACCAAATATCAACAAAACAAAAATTATTAACTTAATGATTACATAATGTTTATAAAATGTAAATAAGTGATATAAAAGGAATAATAAGCTTGAAAAAGTTTCTTAAAAAATTAGAAATTAACTCAAGTTTATTATTCAAGAGATTAAAGAACGATCGAGTCAAGTCGGACCCAAGGTAAGGGATCCTACTCCTCTCTTTCTTTTTAAGTACGCTCTTTTATGTCATTGATTTTAAAGATCATCTTTCTTGTTCTTGGGATTGGGATGTTATTTTATATTACTCTTACTTTATTTTTTATGTTTATATTATGAGAGACCATATTCTCTCTCATCAATCCATTTTGGAAGTTTTAAGTGGCGCTGTTAGGCTGCCGAGTTTTCGTAAGGGATTTTTCATGTCACTCTTATTCCCGTGAGATTTATGCTAAATTTGACACAATTTCCTTTGAGTGGTGTATGTAATACCCATTATTTTACTCATTGTGTATAATACTTTCATTTAAGAGTATTTACATCAATGTTGTATTGTCCTTCTTTCACGGGGTGCATGTCTCGAAAGATACCCATGTCGGTAAGGGAACCTTTCACCCTCCTCTTTTTAAAAGACTTCTTTTGTTAGGTATTTTAATTTACATATTCTTATGTTGGGATATGTTCTGATATATCCTTATTGATGTAAATTTTATGTCCAAGTGATGAGATCCCCTATTTATCTCTCATCAACTCATTTTCTGATATTTTGTAGTGACGCCGTTAGGCTGTCATATTTTTGCAAGGGAAATTCTTAACCGAAATTTGATTCTTTGGGATAATCTTGTACTCCTTGAATATGTCATTCTATGAATATGTGTGAATAACCTCTGATTGTTTTACACTTAATAACCACTTATATTGCGTGTATTCATTTTTCACACATAATTATGAAATTGATTTATCCTTAAACTAAGGATACCATCTTTGTAAGGGACTTCGTCTCAATCTCCATTCATTGAGGCATATTTTGTTTTATACACAACCTTATTTTATACGGTGTATAAACCCCTTTGACTTTTACGTTTATTCAAAAGGAATCTTTTATCTACGAAGCGTTTTACTAAACGAAAAAAAGGAATGTTTCTTTTTACGTACGCGGTAACAATGACCTTTTCCACCGCCGCGAGTATTATTTGATCTTTGGCTTCCTCAACAATCCGTAATGTTTTTAAAATAAAATAAATACCATATACCTTTTTTTTATTTTGTTATTGAAAATGGTTTTGATAAAGGATTCTATTATGTCAATATATTTAAATGATATATTGTGATTGAAATGTGGAAATGTTATCATTCCTTTATGTTGGTTTTATGTGTTATAATTTTATAATGGTACTTAGACATTATACGGGTGGTTACGTGATAAACCATATGACGGTTGGTGCCGTGAATACCAGGACGGGTGGTTACGTTATAACCTCCAATGCATTGGGTACGGAATTCGGCCATATGGCTATTCCATTAAGTATGTATGGAAGTTGGCCGAATGGCTATTCCATTAAGTGATATGTGTGGAAGTCGACCTTATGGTTATTCCACTTAAGTATGTTTATGTCTCAAGTTACCTTTATATGTTATGTGATCTTTATATGGGTTTTATGGTAATCTTTTGGTTACAGAAGGGTAAGTAATGAACTTTTATTCAGTGAAGAGTTTTCACTACTTCGAAAAGGCGAAAAGTATTACTTTGATAATGTATACATGGTTTACTTGTTGTTTTGAAAAACTGACAGTTTTCATTCTTTGTGTATCCCTTACTGAGCTTTTTATGCTCATCCCATGTTTTTGAAATGTTTTTCACGGGACTTAACGTGGAATAGAGTCAATGATGGGATCAAGTGAAAGTCATGCTACCTAAAACATAGAACTAGACATGTTTCTTTTTAAGAGTTTTTTATTTTATGGAAACTTTGTATGAAGTTTCTACTTTGTAATCTTTTGAGATGTAATAGTTGTGTACTAATTCTCTAAAACTCTAATCCTGAAAATATCCTCAATGTGAATTATTCATTTAATTCAATATTAAGTAAGGTTTATGGCTGGGGCGTTATAGTTGGTATCAAAGGTCGGTTTAGATAACATTAGTGGTTAGGGTATTCTTTAAGCATAAGTGACATTACCATAATGGTTAGGATTTCAGAAAGAGTCCTAGTTTTAGATAAAGTGAATTAGTAAGTATATCTTAGTGTTTATCTTCATCATTAGTACATGATGGTTTTGTTGATATACTCACACTGACCTTTTTGGTTTTAGTAAATGGATGGATCTAGCAGGCACCAAAGTAACAGTGGATGTGAAGGAAACTGTGATAGTTTTTTGAGCAAGCAACTGAATGATATGGGAGCTACAATGAGAACTCTTATTATTATCCTCAACCAACTATCCGGAGTCATTATTGACCACCTAAACCTTGGTGATTTCTCTAATGCATCATATATGCGAGAAACAAATCCCTACGGAACTACAAGTAATAATCATAAAGGTAAGTGTGTTCAAAAACCTATGTGTCAAAAATGTGGAAAGAAACACCTAGGAAAATGTTTCAAAGGGACAGAAATATGCTATAGATGTGGAAATAAAGGTCATAAAGAAAGAACCTGCCATGGAAAAAGGAAGCATCCAGTTGACTCGAGGAAAGGGAAAGAAGTTCTTTCTAAGGGATAAATTGAATGTTTTAAATGTGGTGTGCATGGTCATTATGCAAACACATGTCCTATAAAGAAATTTCATGAATGGGATCACCAATATTGTACAAATGTTCATTTACCAATACCTAATGCCATTCCGATTGAGGATGAAGAAACTGAAAATGACCAATCAAAGGTATGGATTATTTCATAACTATTGTTTTCCTATTTTGGAATCTTAGGATATGATTCATGATTTTGTTTGTAGGAAAGAATTATTTCAGAATAAGTTAGAAAGGAGTGGTTAATGGATAATGAAGAATGTTGAATGAGTAAGATGTCAACATATAAGGGCTTCAAGAGTTATGGTGAAATTCTTAAGAGTATTAAGTCTCTTTTGATGATGGGGTTACATTAGAAGACTTTTTATAGTATGTGTAACCCTAATGTTTAATATATAAAAATTTTATTCAAGGAATAGTTATATGTTCTTTTGTGGACATAGTTATAAAGAACCATTTGGGTTTATATGATCCTTACTTTTGAGGTAATTATGGGACACTATATGTTATGATGGAAGTGAAAGGCTTGAGATAAAATTGAGGATAAATTATGTTATGGTTATTTTTGATAATTTTATCTCTTTTTGGGGAATTATTTAAGAATTATATAGTTTTGGAAAAAGGACAACACGCAGACCGTGTGACAACCCGTCGCGTCAGACAAAGCTGCGGGAATCGAACCCACAACCAAAGTGCAATTGGTATTTATCGCCTACCACTGGACTACGTGAAGTACCTAGTTAGTTTGACTGATTCTTTTCAGTTAGATGATTTTATGAATTAAGAGTAAGTTGATTTTGGGTTATCTATGGATATTTATTAACCTATCATGGAGGATATGTGATTAGGTTAATTACTTTTCAATATGAGACATTAAGAGCAACTGATGTTGTTTGGAGATAAATGTTATGATTTAACTTGGAAGACTATGTGACTAAATCCTTAAAATATTTGGGTTTCAATCTTATTTTGGTTTACTTTGAAGAATTTTTTGGAAAAATTGATTATTGAATGGTCCTCTTTGAACTTTGGGTTTTGTTGGACAAATTTTGGAAATTAAGAATAGATTTTCTTTTTTATAAAGGGTTACCCTTTTCTAGATTATCTGATATTGTACTAACCATATTGGTTTTGGTTTTTGTTAAAGTCTAAATACATGGGAAGTATATAGTTATATTTTGTGGATTAGGTGATTCTCTAGAAGTTGATTATTGTACTCTTAATGTGAAAAAGTCTTCCTAAATACTCGTCTTTTTTAGAAAATATGAGTTTGTGTAAGGAATATAATAAAAGTTGAAAGTCAACATGATAAGTGATTATGTTTCCTTATGAATAAATTCCTCTATAAAAAATAACTTAAGACAAAAATGTTGTCTATTAACTTTTCCTACTGGGGAATCGAATACCGTTTAACCCATCACAAGTTTGTGATTTCCTTGTGGTTAACTTTCTCCTAAACATGTTTTCTATCACTCTCCATCAGAACATGACCCTTTGTTTTTTCCTCCATGTCCATATTTTCATATTTGGAATCCTAGTATGGGTTAACTCAGGTGACCTTTGTACTTATCTTTCTTTATTTTAAATTGATTGTTTTACTGACTCTTGTTCCGATGTGGGACTTTCAAGGATGTTTCCAAGCCCAATTTTAAAATTACGAGGATGCAATTCCCAAAAGGGGGGAAGGATGTAACACCCCAGGTAAATAAAGAATATGAAATATTTATATTTATCCATATTTGTGAATAAAATATTAATATTACATTAAATGGGATTCTATGCTCGATGCCGTACCCAATACACAACAACGAGTTTCTTGGGAATCTTACGTTGCACTCTAATAATAAAATAATATTATTTTAAATGGTAGTTAACGCCTAGCCGTTGTAATGGAGGGAATGAACATAACTAACTAAAAAATGATTATATATGTTTGTCAAATATTTTTACTCTTTACAATAAATGTTAGAGGATTAAAAAAGCAAATGAATCCAGTTTGTAAGAGTAAGCATTCTAATATTCTTTAAAAGGTCGATAAAACGCCTTTTGATGGCGAACCCCTTTTAAATCCACTTTTTGACAATTTTATAAGCTCTATTTTTTAAAAATAAACATATTATTTATGATTGGGGAATTTAAATTTACCTTGGGTTAATTATTGGTATTTTTCTGACAATGTTCAATTTTCAATGAATAGTGAAAAATACTGCATTTTACATCAAAACTGCTTTTTCATATAATTTAATTATATGGTTATCTTATCTTTTTATTTTGTTTTAAAGTTTAATTAGAATATATTTTTACAATTTAATTCAATTATGGTCATTGGGATTAATTTCACTTTTGAATTAGGCATAAACAAGTGCCAAACTTTTCATAAATATTGTTTCTAAAAAAACCCGCTATTTGTTTTGACAATGGGATGTTTTTTTAAAATTAATTATTTAAATTTATGTGTTTTGAATTTGGTAAAATTAATTACATATTTGGAATCATAAGTTCCAAATTATTTAATTAATACTCTTTTGTTTTTCGAAATTATGAATAGTAACAATGATAATTATCTTTAATTATCTTGATTAATGAGTAATCGGGTTGTTAAAGATAATAAGATAATATCATAATAATACAAAATGACCACAAAATGTGTCCAAAGGCTACTGGTTGTCTCATGGCCGACCATGGGATGCCTTGTGACAAACTTGGGGGCCCCATGGAATCACTTTTGTGAGAAAGTGACTTTTTATCTTTTTATTTTTAAAGAATGTTAAATGTAACAAAGAATGTATCACCTAAGTAAAATATTTTTAATTTTTTGACATAAATGATCATTTGAACTATAAATATTCATTTTAAAGCTAAAACTATTTACTACCTTATAGTATGTGTTTTATAATTTTTATACATTAAATAAATTAAATTATTTATGACATCATGATGATGCAGCGATGACTTCATTATTTAACGATTTAAATAAAATGGAAAGATAATTTAAAATATAAGACCTACACATGTCCAAAACCTATTGTATGGGTGGATTTCGAACCCTTATAACCTTATCCTCAAAACACATCAATGTGGTACCACTAAAATCCGAAAATCATTTTCAAATAAAGTTACATTTTATACCTTTCCAAGAGTGCCCCTCCTCTCCTCTTATAAAAGGCCCCCACCTCTACCTCCTTACCCACACTTCAAAAGCCTTTGTCTCAGCCAAACCCTTCCCATTTTGTCTCTACAAATCCCTCTCTTACTCCTTGAAGCCTAACATTGGGCATAAGTCTTCCCAAGGAAGCCTTTGAGCTCAAATCTAAGAGAGTTACCTGATTTTAAGGTAATGTCTTCACTTGAGTCCTTTTGTTTTATTTTGCTTCTCCAACCCCCTAAACTCTTTTTATTCATTTCTTTTGTAACAACTCCAGTATCATCAATATACTAGGATGTTGTTATAAGAAGTATTCGAGCTACACTTACATACACCTACATCTAATGGTTAAAGAACATACTGTTTCTGTAGATGGCGAATTTATGCCTCCCGAAACGATGATTGTTCAAAAAAAATTTAACACCTTCAAAGGTGGACATTAAGATGAAACTATACTTATATATGATATATAATATGTTTATGTTTTACTTAAGCTTTTGTATTTTCATTTATGGCATACCTTTATGGTTTCCATAATGGGTAAACGTGGTATCTTCATTTAAGGAAGTGCGGACTACCGCCCTCTCAAAGTGATGTGATTCGTTAATGCCATATGTGGGACGTATAAAGGATGGATTTAAAGTTATTCTATATGTTGTTATAGTGGAATTATAATATACCTTTATATCATTATTATTTTATTTCCATTAAATAATGAGATAGAAATGAAAGTAGCGTTCAAGCGTACGTACGACTTACCGTCTCTGTGAACGGTGCATTTCATTTCTTATCCCCAAATGTAATGTATTATTATGAGTACATATATCTAATGGATATATATGATGTATGATACATCTAAATGATTAATATAATTCTGGAATTAAAATATACATACCTATCCTATTTTTTTAATTCCATTAATATGACATAAAATGAAAGTAGCGTTCATGCGTACGTACGGCTTACCGTCTCCATGAACGGTGCATTTCATTTCTTTACTCTAAATGATTATGTGATATTATAAATACATGTATATGCTGGATATATATGATATATATGATATCCAAATCAATAATTTCATTCTGGATATAAATAACCTTTGACCACACGAACAACATGTAATTGTAAGAAGTCCACTTTCGACTTAAGAACCAAATATCGACAAAACAAACATTATTAACTTAATGATTACATAATGTTTATAACATGGAAATAAGTGATATAAAAGGAATAATAGGCTTGAAAAAGGTTCTTAATCAAGTAGAAATTAACAAAAGTTTATTATTCATGAGATTAAATAATGATCAAGTCAAGTCGGACCCGAGGTAAGGGATCCTACTCCTCTCTTTCTTTTTAAGTACGCTCTTTTATGTCATTCCTTTTAAAGCTCATTTTTCTTGTTCTCGGGATGTTCTTTTATATTAATCTTACTTTAATTTTTATGTTCATATGATGAGAGACCCTATTCTCTCTCATATATATATTTTGTAAGTTTTAAGTGGCGCCGTTAGGCTGCCGAGTTTTCGTAAGTGATTTTTCATCTCACTCTTATTCCCGTGAGATTTATGCTACATTTGCCACAATTTCCTTTTATTGGTGTATGTACTGCCCATTATTTTACTCATTTTGTATAATACTTTCATTTATTAGTATTTACATCAATGTTGAATTGTCCTTCTTTCACGGGGTGCATGTCTCGAAAGATACCCATGTCGGTAAGGGAACCTTTCACCCTCCTCTTTTTAAAAGACTTATTTTGTTGGGTCTTTTAATTTACATATTGTTATGTTTGGATATGTTATCATATATCCTTATTGAAGTAAATTTTGTGTCCAAGTGATGATATCCCCTTTTTATCTCTCATCAACTCATTTTCTGATATTTTGTAGCGATGTCGTTAGGCTGTCATATTTTTGCAAGGGAACTTCTTAACCCAAATTTTATTCTTTGGGATAATCTTGTACTCCATGAATATGTCATTCTATAAATATGTGTGAATAACCTCTGATTGTTTTACACTTAATATCCACTTATATTGGGTGTATTCATTTGTCACACATAATTATGAAATTGATTTATCCTTAAACCAAGGATACCGTTTTTGTAAGGGACTTCGTCTCAATCTCCATTCATTGAGACATATTTTGTTTTATACACAACCTTCTTTTATACGGTGTATAAACCCCTTTGAATTTTATGTTTATTCAAAATGAATCTTTTATCTACGATGTGTTTTACTAAACGACAAAAAGTAATGTTTCTTTTTACGTACTCGTTAACAACGACCTTTTCTGCCGCCGTGAGTATTATTTGATCTTTGGCTTCCTCAACAAGCCGTAATGTTTTTAAAATAAAATAAATACCATATTCCTTTTTTGTATTTTGGTATTGAAAATGGTTTTGATAAAGGATTCTATTATGTCAATATATTTAAATGATATATTGTGATTGAAATGTGGAAATTTTATCATTCCTTTATGTTGGTTTTATGTGTTATAATTTTATAATGGTACTTGGACATTTTACGGGTGGTTACATGATAAACCATATGACGGGTGGTGCCGTGAATACCATGACGGGTGGTTACATTATAACCTCCAATGCATTGGGTATGGAAGTCGGCCGTATGGCTATTCTATTAAGTATATATGGAATTTGGCCGAATGGCTATTCCATTAAGTGATATGGGTGCATGTCGACCTTATGGTTATTCCACTTAAGTATATTTATGTCCCAAGTTACGTTTATATGTTATGTGATCTTTATATGGGTTTTATGGTAATATTTTGGTTACAGAAGGGTAAGTAATGATCTTTTATTCAGTAAAGAGTTTTTACTACTTGGAAAAGGTTAAAGGTATTACTTTGATAATGTATACATGGTTTACTTGTTGATTTGAAAAACTGACAGTTTTCATTCTTTGTGTACCCCTTACTGAGCTTTTTATGCTCATCCCAAGTTTTTGAAATGTTTTTAAGAGGACTTAACGTGGAATAAAGTCAAGGATGTGATCAAGGGAAAGTCATGCTACCTAAAACATGGAACTAGACATGTTTTTTTAATAGTTTTTTATTTTATGGAAACTTAGTAGAAGTTTCTACTTTGTAATCTTTTGAGATGTAATAGTTATGTCCTAATTCTCTAAAACTCTAAACCTGAAAAGATCCTCAATGTGAATTATTCATTTAATTCAATATTATGTAATGTTTAAGGTCGGGGCCTTATAATTTTTAAAGTCTAGTTAAAAATATTTACAGAAAACAATATTTCATACATTTCAAATTATTTTTAAAACCTTGGGTTGTTATAGTAACTTTTGGATATTCATAAATTTTTTTCCATCACACAGCCAGTTTATAATGACTACTAGATTCATTAGGATATCTCAATTTCAAATTTTACATCATTTTATAAGAAATTATATTAATTTAAATTGAGTTGAAACCATGAGGTGTTTATTTTCAGAAGGCTATATTACCAAGTATTAAGGTCAAAGTTCATTAAAACACATGATATAATTCTCACTAAATAATGATATATTCACTTATATTCCTTATCATAGTTTTATTAACTAATTTTCATGATAATAGTTAACAATTAACTCAACAATCATTTAAATATCATAACTTCATAACCAAAAATCTATCTTCCCTCTTGAATAAAATTTAATTTATATAATATTACATGAATGTAAAAGAATAATTTATTCATTTAATAACACTACAAAATTGAGATGCTTTTCTGAGATACTATATAATGATCCTAGAAAGTTATTTTGGGGTAATTTTATTATCTTATTTTTTAAATATATTTAATGATTCTAAAAATATAAATATTCATATACAAGTTGATTAAATTAATCCACACATATTAATCACTATATTTCAATCATAAACCAATAATATACAATGAATTTCAGTAATAAATTATTAAAAATGTAATGAAACCCCATAATTATTTATTAATATAATGTGTATGATTTAATATCTCCCTTAGTTTATTTGTAGATAGTATTAGTAGATCAATAAATTTGTTGTCAATTTTTTGTACAACTAAACAACTAGAAATACATTATATATTTTATTAAACTATATATTAATAGAGAAATAGAGAGAAAAAGATAGGGGAGGGGAGAGTCTTGGGATGTCCCTCTCAAGATGAGATATATTTAGAATATCCAAAATTAGATAGTTACTAGGTTATCCACAATCTACCATAGAATGTTGTCAATATAATGAAAACCACTACATCCCCTTTCATAAATTGTTTCCCATCATTATGTCTTCATGGAGGTCTTCTTGAAAAGTGTTATTTATTTCAACCCATAAATCATTAGGGTTTATTATATTTTGTGGGAATTAATGGATGATTTTGGAGTCTCCTTAACAAAAACTTTTTCCAACTATCCATCTTCATATGTCTAACTCAATACTTTTTCTTTTTAGTATTTAAACATGGGAGAGTTAACATGTAATTCAATGAAAATAAAATTAATTATGTCTAGTTAAAAGAAAAATTATTCCCCTTATAAGAATAATATTGAACTTAAATTTCTTCATGTGAAGCTATTAAAAATACCTATAATGTTCCTTACACTATATATTGATCAATTTAATGTTGAATTAGTATATGCTACCCAACATATCATAGATTTGTTTCTACCTAATAAAAGACATATCGAGTGGACTTTTGATCAATTTCTAGGGTTGGTTGTCTCAATTGTTATTAAAATTAGATTAAATTTATTTGTTCTATAGGTTTTTCATCGATTGGTGTCAACTTATCATTGAATTATTTTATTTATAAATTGAGAAAATCATCAACTTGATCTTCATCTTACACTATTTCATTATATTTTGTAGTAGAAAATGGTTCATCATTAGTAATATTCTAGGAATGGAATTCAGAATTCAACTCATAAAAAATTGTTGAAATGTGGTCAATGTAAGGAAATATATCTAAATTATTTCAAAATGTTGTAATTTTTTTAAATAAAATTTCCCTTTCTATTAAAATTCATCTTGATTTATGGTGGATAGCAGTTTACATTCCCACCTCCAATCATCATTTGACATAGATAGACATCACATTGATGATGCATTGGTTATTACCTAGAGAATATTATCAAATTTATTTTTATTGAAATGATTTTTATATTTTTAGGATGATTTGTTTTTAAAATCCCTAATGTAACATTCAGTATCCCATATGGTTTATATATTCCTTATTCAATCTATGGTTATATTGTTCATCCATCATGTTTACCTTCTAGATACCCTAAAAAAATTATAATTTTTATTTTACAACTAATGTGAAAATAATAAGAAGTTGAGATATAATTATATTAGATAGTGAAACGTTCAAATTAGAATCTCCCTTGATTATTTAATTCTTTCATTCCTCTCCAAAATGTTGGGCCACCAGGAAGATTTTCATAATTGATAAATAGTAGTACTTCATCCTATTTTTTAGTATCATTATGTTATCCCTACACCTTGATTGTTATGATAAACCTGAACTTCAATTTAGTATATTCTCCTTTGACAACTTCATGAACCCATTATTCTTGTTTTATTTTGCACATTATATTTTCTTTGAAGGGGGGGAGATTACATGGTCATAATTTCCATTATTTTTATCTAATATTATTATTTATATAATATAGTTTCTCCTATAATCAATGAGATGTGGATGAATGTTGGTAACTTCCCAGTTTTCTCCACATATTGTCCTTAAAATTTTCTATCCTTTGGATTCTATTGGAATATGAAATATATATATATGTGTGATGATTCATTAAAGAATGGTATCACATTAATTATTATCCAATATTGTAGAATGAATGGATTAAAAATATAATTTAATATAAATATGAAATGAAAATGATTATTTATAGTTTTATTATGAGAATAGGATAATGATCTTAAATTTATGGAATCAACACAAAGTTTATATAGGTATAATCATGGGACCCTCATATAATAGAAATTTTTAAAATATTAATACAAACTAGTGGAAAACCTAAGTCATCTCTCAAGGAGATAGGTCTAAGTGATTCACTTCAAAATAATTATATATTTTTCTTTTTTGTTTTAAGTATCTTGAAATCATGGAATAATGATATTTGATTGGTTTATTTTCATTAATTTAGAAAATTTATAAAAATGTTTACAACAGACACCCATGTTAGTGTGAAAGTCTTTTGATCTAAGTTTTATCACACAATCCCTTCACTAAACATCTATTTTCTTACCCAAATATCATGTAAACATTATTATTTAATTTAACCATTCTATTTTAATTGTGTAATTAATCATATAGAATAATACCACCTTGTGTATATCCATACCACAACCTCTATAATGAAGAGGGATTGAATTTACTCAATACAGGCACTAAATGCCCCTTCGCCTACCTCTACCATTTTCATTTATCTCTCAGTCTCACATCTCTCATTGAATGATTTAAAAAATGAGATAAGGGGGGATAAATTTTTGATATATTGGATAATTTATATGTTTTTTAAGAATAGAATATGACTAAAATATATCAAATTCCCAATATTTTATTATTCTATAGAGGGAGAGAATTTTAAATTATAAATTAGGAAGATGGATCATGAATACCAAATGTAGTATCCTATAGGGTCCAATACCTTATGTTTTTTCTATATAATGATGGATTTATAGATATTACTAACAGGACACATTGATTAATAAAATAAAATGATCTAGCTGGGAGGATTAAAAACACAATAGATTAAAAAATAGAAATTTTGAAATTCAAAATTTTGAAATTATAGTAATTAAAAAAAATCATTAGATATGAATATTTTCTACTAGGATATTAGATACATGAACAGACACCCATATATATAAATGAAATCATGTTTTTTTCTTACTAATATTTCATTCATTCAATGCAACATTCACCGATGAATATTTCTTTCATCAGATAATTTTTTGTGTTGTGGCTAAGAGTGGAGATGGATTCAATTGAGATAATCATCATAAATACTACATATAAAATAAATCTTCTAATATATTTAAGGAAAATTGGAGTGGTATTACATTAGTGTGTCTTATATTTAATGTATTTCAATCACACCTCCTTGTTATCTTGTGAGGATGAGGTTTTTATAGAATGATTAATATGAGGTTTATATATGGGACTTATGTGTCTTTAATTTCATTGAAGGGGTTATTTGGTGGTCTTCATGATGTATAACTGAATATTTTCTTTACATGGGATGCGATGATGGTATTTGTCCTGAATTTCATGCCTATGAATATTTTATTAGAATTTTGGTGAAAGTTGTATGAATTGGATGAGAATTTAGATTATAAAAAAATTTCATATGAGGGAATAAGTTACCTCAAGATACACTTTATTGGGTTCTTGTGTTGTTGTGTAATCGAGTATTGGGTAAAATATGTTTCCTTATCTTTCATGTAATGCTCATATAAGACTATATTATCTTCATTCATTCATTATATTAAAATAGAAAATATGGTATCAGTATAAGTCATTATCTTTTAAAAATTAAATTTTTTCTTTGGTAAAAAACATCACATGTGATGACTTAAAATTACATAGTCATATCATTTGGGAGATATAGGTCCTTATATCATAATTCCAACCCAAAATGAAATATTATCCTATGATAAAAATGATACAATTAATTTTAGCAACCCCTAACAATTAATACATAAACACTTCATTCTATTATAGAAAAATTCATTACACAAGAATTTGTTCCATGCAAGAACTATAAAGAAATAATTTTTCTATAAACTCATATACTTAATAAAACTAGCACATAAATTATCTACATAATTTAATTTTATTTTCATAAAATTTGAAACCCGTTATAGCCATATCATATATAAAAACAATATTCATAACCTATTGAATGAAAACATAAGAAAGGTAAATCTTAGTTGTTCACTAAGGGTAAAATTCATAAATATTAGCCAATAATCATTATTTATTACAATATAAACCTAGGGTATGTGAAAATGATCAAAACATACAATAATCACATTGATTCATCCAAATATCATTAATCATTAATCATATAATAAGGATTCTCGATAATCAAAAGACACAATGCTTAAGAGTTTGTATTGATAAACAGATAATCCTGATCCATTAAAAAATAAAAATTAAAGATTATTATGTTTATGGAATTCACATATGTATAGAATACCACTTCCTTATTCATGTTTCACTACCAAGAATAAGAGGATCACATAGAAGGTTCGACAATAACTACTCGATCATTTTAGAATTTATCTATGAAGTGACCACCAATCCTTTGTTTATAAAATAACTATACATACATGGTTTATAATAGAACCCACTATCACATAATCATAATATATTCTTATTTATTCCACATAAATAATGAAATCATATATCAGTACATCAAATCATAACCCATTTAAAAGAAAATTATTTTCATCAATATTTCATCATCATAATCATAAATAATGATGTGAAATAATGAAGTTGGTTACATTGGATAATATACGTAGTAAATCATATAAATAATTCAATTCATCAATGAAAAATAACTTCAAAATAATTACTACATTTTATTTTATGGACATAACCATTTTCATTTTGAAATCACTTATTTGAAATATTAAATTATTAAAATTATTATGTAAAACATATTCACTATGAAGAATAATGGAAAATTATTAATGAAACGTCAATGTGAAGGGAAGATATAATGATGGGATAATCTATTAATGTGGTGTATATAAATAAAAATATTTATTTTACATTTATGATCAAATATTAAAATTACCTTGTTCAAAAGATGAAAATATTGTTTCTAAAAAAACATTTAATGAGAGTCACCAATTAATGAAAATGAATTTAAAAATCCATTAAATTTTTTAAAAAAATGCATGAAAACATGATAAAGAATATATGGACATAGAAAAAATGATTCCCAACCAATGGGAATAATAAATATGGGTTTCCTTAAAAAAATATAGTATATTTAAAACATATAAAGAATAAAAATTAATGCAAAAAATGAAATCTTTAGTAATAAATTTTTTTGATTAAAATAGATAAGGTTAGGGAGAGAGAAATAATATAATTTCATCTTCAGAAACATTAATCACAAAAAATATACTTATAGAAATGGAATTAAAACATAAACCTCTTGTTCATGTTCCATCTTAGGTGATCTAAACAAATTCCATAACTTTGTTACCATAACACAAATTTATAATTGTGACCACATGATATATTACATTTTAATTATTCATAAGAAGTTACAGATGAGGATCAATATCATTAGACCATGGATTTGTGCACTAGTTTTCATAATTCCCATACTCCTTGAATTTAAAACATTAGAGTGTGTGTAATTCATTATGTTGGGATATTCAATTGTTTCATTTACAAACTCTCCTCATGAAATCACATTAACCAACTTGAACAGGATTTACCTCCATTTCAAAAATAAAAAATTTAAAATTCCAATTATGTTAATGTCCTCGTTGTTTCATTCCATAAATTAGGCATAATGGATGTCTCATATTATCCCCTCCATGGTTTTTGTTATTATTATTTTCTTTGAGTTCCATTTTTTTCTTATCAAAACCATAAGACATATGGGTGAATAAAATCTTTATATATACCTTGATATCACATTCAATGGTTTATTCATAACTAAAAAAGTTTATTATTTCTAAATTTAATAATATTCATGGTTTTAATCCACAAAAAAAATTGATTAAATTTATTGTCGTTTTCAAATATAATAAAAAACTCATTCCACACAATCCTTGGAAAAAATTGTACTTGGAAAAAATGGATTAAACAACCTTATTATTTATAAATAGAATTCCTAATCCATTTTTATATGAATTATATAGGGGAAATAAATGTTTAATAATAATCATATAATCTAATCATACCAAATAGTGTCAATTTCTTCATGTTTCCATTCATTATTGATAATATTATACTATTTATTAGATTCACCTTAAAAATGATAATACCTTATTAACACTATTCATGATATGAGTACCAAATGATTGAAAATATCGTTTTAGTGGTACTGATCTATTTCTTACCAATTAATGGATTATTTTTCCCACTATGATATGGTGTATGTGGTATTGTGAAGAAATCAATAATATTTTGTTACTTACTTTTAAAATTTGGAGTATCATTATAATTATTTCCATGAAAATGTTTATATGAATACCACTAATATGATTCATTCTATCTCTAATAACATTTTTTGCCTTATGGAGAAATACATTTCGTTTTCTATCACCGTTATTGTTAAAAATAGTTCTTACATATTTAAATAATTGTCAAATACCAAAAATCTTAGTTTAAATAATAGTAATATTAATGGGAAATCATATAATTAGGAAAATAAAAAATAGTATGTCTATATCCTGACTTGCACTTTTTAAATATATTACACCTTATGATTAACGTATGATATCTAAAATATGTTATTTTTACTCTTAAATAAAATGTGAGTTAACAAAAGAATATTTCCCAAGAGTTTCAAACCTATTGAAAACTAGGGGCCCATTCACCATACACCAGAATGATGAACAAGATATGTTTGAATAGATTTATCTAGGGTTATTACACCTATATGAATCTTTATTAAATTAACATCCACTTGTAGTATCCAGAGAGGGATGAATTGTCTTAGGAAAAACAAACTCCTTTATTTACAATAAATTTGGATATTCTTCTATACATAGAAGTATCCAAAGGAGTTTTAGTGAAATTTTCATATCCAAATACTTATGAGTATCTAAAGGGGTTCCAAAAGAAATTTATATCCAGGTGTCCAAAAACACTAAATTTTTTCAATTGGGAATATATATAATTTTTATTTAATTAATGAATCTATATTAATATCTAATTTATAAGAATTAAAATATTGAGGTCACTACATGAATTTTGATTGACTCATTCAATTAGATTAAATCTTTAAAAAAATATTAGGAATAAAAAATTAAATAAATCATATAATAAAATTATAGTTTGTATACAGAGTTCATCTCCATTAAATTTTATTTCTATGGTATACAAATGCATCATCGATCCTAGTTCAAAGGATTTACTTCCATATTTAACTATTTCATTAGGATATTCTTATCACAATCAATCATGGATGCAAATGAAGTTATCCTCATTACCATTAAGCTTTACAATATTGATCATCTCTTCATGATAATTCTGAAATTGTTTTACTTTTATTTATGAGGTCACTTTATAGTTTAATTCATCACAACATGGTTCATATTTGTCTTCTTCAATTCATTTGAAAAAAAAATCAACTAGAATAGCGCCTATAAAAATTGAACTTGTTCATATTAAGGATTTTTTTTCTACAAAATGATGTGAATTATATTATAATCATTCAAGTAGATAACTAATGATTGTTAAATAATTTCTCATTATTGATATAGATTGGGAACACAAAAATAGTGGAATCATTTATTGGAATCTTCATTCAGTACATTAGCACATACAACTCCTTTGATCATCTGTTTGATCTGAAACTCCACAAATTAGTATAATTTACATCCTTCTACAATTCGTAGATGGAAACAAAAATTTTGGATTCCACTTAATCAATATTGGGAAAAATCATTGAACATAAAAATCAGGATCTAGAGAAAAACCGAGAACATGAATTATTTTCATTATAACTTCCCTAAAGAACATCTATCGTAATGAATGCAAAACTCACTGAGTTTATATTATATATTCATGAATTAATTGTTTTTATTACTTAATTTTTTTAAATATTCATCATTTGTAAATTTTTTAAAAGAGTAAGTCTCTATCATTGAATGGATTTGTTATGTTGGTGTCAGCTTTGGATAGGTGGTTAATGCAAAAGGATGGATAAGGTGCCACAGAAAATTGTTGGTTCATGGATGAAATAATGGAATAAAAGAAAAATAATTTAAAAGATAATAATCCATTGGCATAGATATTATCACATGGTAATTAATGATTTCAATTTCAAATAGGAAAATGGTGGGTATTAGTTTGGTTGAAGTGTTCTCAATAAATATAGAACTTCCATAAAAGAAATGGTGATTTTTTGTTGGAAGGTTAAAAAGGAACAAAATTATAGATGTGGGGTATAATGGAAGAATAGAATCAATTAAAATTATCATGATGTAAATCCTTTATCAACATCCATTATTCATAGACATTGGTCGATGAAATTTTTGTTCATGGAAGAAAGAGACATACTCTTTTACCTTTTCAATTTTATAACCCGTATTTCAGAAAAATATATTTCTATTATTGGATTTTCCTAAAATAATTACAATTTAATTTAATCAATAAAATTAGAATTCAATTGTACTTGGACCAATATTTTAAAATTTTAAATTTAATTACAAATTTTGAAGAAAACATTTTATATCAAATTCATTATCTAAAAATACATTAAAAAATTAATAAGATGTTCCATTATTTAAATTTTTCTGTTTAAAAAATTCAATTTAGTCATAAAAACATTCACTCACCTAGATTAATTTCAAATTTGAAATTAATTTTGGAAATAGAAACTGAAAAAAGATAATTCCAAATTTGATGATTCATTATTCAACAAAAATTTAAATGATATTTATAAATTGATATTATGTGAATATTAATTTAGAATTTTATAAAATACTATAATATTAATAACTACATGATATTAAAAAATATTTTACATGAATTATTAATCAATTTAAGGTTTCTTTCTAATAATCTAAAATATAATATTCTATAAAAAACCATTTATTTCATTAAAAAATAAATTCTAGAAGAGGAAAGTGAAAAAAAAATTTCCAACACTTTTTTAATTAATTTTGGGGGTTATAAACAATGAAAATTGGATTAATATTTTTCAAATCTTGATATATCATAAATAGTGTTTTTTTATGTTTCTTAGCTATCCATATAATTATCAAGCCCTTTTTTATTCATAAAATGAGGATTTCCTTTTGAAGGATAGTTAGGATGATTTTCCCCTTTAAGGAAACATATGGACTAACATTCTCTTCCATGAAGTACATGTATCAATTATCTTTAGGATCCTTTATCTACTCCTATTTATTATATTTTTTGTCAATTCATAAGTAGTTTCCAAAACAATTGAGGGAAATATCATCTAACTAGTGTTTTGATAATTATATAATATTCATAGAAGTTGGTTTTTATTGATGATTTATGTTAAAAATGATAACATTCTGGTTAATATTATTTGTTTTATACACTATAAAGAACATTATAATTCATAAAACTCATTTATATCAATCTATTTTCTTCAATAATGTATAAAATAAAAATTATTACAATTAGTTTCATACTTTCCACATTCTCAATGATTTATTTTTGTTCCATAGAATCACAGATATTCATTTACATAAAACATAACTCTATTCATAACATTATTGAGAATCCATATATCCTATTTTTTGGAATTATAATCTTATCATTGTAAAATAATTTTCATGGTAATGGTATGGGAATTTATTGGATGGTAGTATGTTTTTTGATGAGTGACATTAGGTTATTGATCCACTTAAGAGTAGGTGCCCCCATAAAATTATAGTATAATGGGTTAATGAGAATACAAATTAGAATATAAATATAGATCCTTACCGTATAGATTACTTAACAGGGATAAATTTTTAGGGGCTTATTAACCATGAATGAAATTAATGTTATTATTTTTTGTATTCCAATAATGAGCCTCTAATTCCAGTAAAATAATTTATAAGAACGATCATTTTAGAGTTAGTTTGGAATGGTGAATTAATTTATTTGAAATATAATTCTAACCCATGGGTATTTTTTTGTTTTTTGATTAAGGTTACCCTAACATACAATTAATGGAGTATATTAGAATTGTTTAGTCATCTATTTTAAAAATGATTATTTAATAATGATTAATATTTTTTTATTGATCAGATCAGATATAATATTTGACCCATAGAAAATCATATAATAATATAATATTCTTGTTAGATTTCTCATAGATTTATTTAAGGTCCTAATTATACCCAATCATAGACTTGGGATTATCCACTAGATATACACATCCTATCATTATATTAATCTTGTTAATCAAACTGATTTATTAGAGAAAATAAAGACACCTAAAATCACCTTCCACCAATCAGAATTTAGAATTTAAACATCCCCAATACAATAACCATATTACACAATCAAATGAATATGAATACAATACTAGTGTGGTGAACTAGCCCAAAAATTATTATTCCATCCTAAAATTATCAATTTAAATAATGATATAAATGTCCCCCTTATAATTGGGACCCCACTCCAACCCACCACTAATATAGGAATCCAAATGTGCCCCATTAAAAAAGATACAAATAGATTTTATTTATTTTTAAAAACCATTATAATTCATCAATCAATATTTATTTTAAAAATTGAAAATTAACATATGAAAATTAATTATCGTACTCTCATGGGATGAATATGAATAAATAAAGTTATCAATCAATTTAAACAATTATAATATCGAGAAAAAAAAATTTAATAGATAAATTGTTAGACACCACAATGAACATAAATATCTTTTTACTAGATATATTTTTATGACAAATCTATATTTAAATTCTTTATTTCATCATCCACTCATTGGAACCATTATAGTTATATATCTCTTATCCTTTTAATAATTTTTGCGATCTGAAGTGAAAAACTCTCTATAGTGTAATGATAACTATATTCAATTAGGTGAACTAAAAATTTTCATATGATTGATAAAATATTTTATTTCCCTGGTTCATTAAGTCTGTTAAACTGACCCACATTTTCAAAGTGTCCATTAACATCACATTCATTAGGTGTAGTATAGATTTTCTATTTCCTTTATAAATATGATGGAGTTTCCTTCATTGAACCCATTTCTAAAAAGTTATCACCTATTATAATAAGGTACCATTATTATTGAATCATTGAAATTATCTTGATACTCATGTTTAATGATTTTGTGTACAATACTTCCTTGAAAGTCGATTTATTATCAAGAATTTCAAATTGAATAAGTATCTTACATAGTGTATAATTTTGATTATATATTGTGTCATATATTAGATGTATGTCTTAGACCAACCTATCTTGATTTTATATTATGTCAATTTATATATCCTTTATGAAGAATTATATGAATATCAAAATTTATAGAACATATATATATATATATATATATATATATATGTATGCGTAGAAGAAATAATTTCAGAGATAATAAAAGTGATCCAATAAATTTTATTATTTTTTTCATAAATTATAACATAGAAAACATATAGCCCATTATGGATTCATTCATATAATTTTATTCATTCAATACCCATGAGGTCACACCACCATATAGTATTAAATCACAACCATTGAATGAATAATAGTCCTCTATATTCATACATCAACATGCAACATAAATTCCATATAAAAAAATATGGATTATATAATATCATATATAGTAATATATAGTATCATTAACATATTTTTGTAATCTTTTAACTACATCCTATAGTGCATAAACAAAATTTATTGAAAAATATTCAAATTTCAAAATGAATATTAAATATCATGATTTAAGCTAGTCCTAACATATACACGAATAAAAATTTCATAATTTAGATATGCTATACCAATATGGTTTTTGTAGAATCCTACTCTTATAAGAATATGTGGGAGAAAATTTTGAACAAAAAAATTTATGGAAACATAATATGTACCATCAAATATAATAGTATAGGGAAAAATGTAATATTTTTATTCCAAAATATTTTTATTTTCAAAATGAAATTTCTTCCACATATGTGTCTCATATCAATGTTTATTGATAAAATAGACATTCAATAATTTACTTAATTATTATTTGTTCCATAAATTTACACAAAAATCAAATATAGAAAATAAATAGAACATGGTTACTATAGAACCTATTATTAAAATATTTAGCATCTTTTTAAAATATAAATAAAATTGATTAAAATATTTGATTAAATTTATTATTCCATATTTTACTTGTTATTATAAACCATATGAGGACTATAAAAAATAATAAAACCTATTTTTTTTCTATATACAATTAATAGTTCCACTGGTTCTGTTTATATTTATTCATCTATGTCACCAAATATGATTAATATTTTAATATAAATTTTTTTTACGTAATATATAATAATCATAATGTGAAAATAAATGTAATATAAGTATTCCTTGACCCAAGAGTATAGGTATCAAGATAATAAATTCCTTATTTTTTTTAGTAAATCCCTTTGATACCAATCTAGATTTATATTTTTTGCTTATAGCATTTATATTTTATCCATATAAATAAAAAATTAAACTTATAAATTTTAATACATTAGAAGGATTATCTAATATCCATGTTAGGTTCTTATTTATAGAGTCACATTCTGCAATTATATATTCCTTCCAAAGAGATTCATTGGAGGATGGAATAACTGATTTGATAATTTTTGGGTTCTGAAACTATATTGAGAAACGAATATATTTTCTTAAAAATACTATATTTAGTTCCTTCCAATAATTAAATATAAAAATCATATCCATATGTTTAATTTATTTTATCTTGTATAAATTTATTGACCACGATGACCATATCATCTAGAGAAAATAAATTATTTGAGATTAACAATATTATTTTGACTTCATTTGAAAAGAGGAAAACCTGGATACATTAAAGTACAATATCATGTCTCAATAAGTATATTATGAACAATTAATTCATTTGATTATACAACCCTTAAGATATAAGGTTTAGAATTATTAATATAACTAAAATTTACCATGAAAACCTAACATACTTGGTTTATATATATTTGAAATGGGAACCCTTGTAATTGTTTAAAAAACCAAAACCATTAAAAAAATTTGGTATAGTATACTACACTTATATAATTAAAAAATATTCATAGCCTTTTCTTTTTTGGAACAATATTTTGGATGTCAAATTATTTTAACAATTACTCGCCACCAAATCTAACTAGGGGACCTAAGATATACATTATGGAATTACCCATTTTCATTAATGATCCACTTTTTCAATAAAAAATACAATTTTTCATCTTTTTATAGCAATATATAACTTCATGTATGGTCACATTGGATTTAAATAAATGGGGGACAATAAAATTAACATCTTATTTTGGAAATGTGGAATAAAGTTATAATTCCAAATTTCCATTCAAACTTAATTTTATATTTATAAAGTAACCTATAACTTCTTCTATAGAATATAAAATAAATTCATGATAAAGTATAAAAAAATAAATGAGTTTTACAATGTATATATTATGACTTATGGTGGGTGTTTCATAACAATAAAAACGTCATTATGGGATACCTGAAAAATTACATATATATTATTTAGATTGAAAAAGATCTTTAAAATCATTATTTTCACAGCTGTAACACTTATATAAATATTTTTATCCATGATTGGTAATAATTTCATTTTTTCATGCAATTTATTTTATTATAATATTTGTACAGTAAATTATAATTAAATGAATAAAACTAATATTACATATATCTAGAAAGAAATTATATTTTATTTCATTAATCTAATATATATGTCAACCTATCCAATTAATATCCCACCCAAGGATAGAACAATGTAATCTACCTCAAATATGATATTAAATCCATTATTTTTAACAAGATCTCGTAAACTATGTTTCTAAAAAACTTCATACACATACAATACTACATTTACAGTGGGAATGATTCCCATGGTAATTTTGAGATCAAATTCACCCTTCCCCTTTATGTTTATTCTTTTAAATTATCTCACATATTTGAAATTCCAATTATTAGTTGATTTATTCCCTAATATTGGATATTTGTTATTACATGCAAATCATTTATCATTGGAATAAATCCACAATGATGTGGTATCTTTGAGAGCCATATACTCAATGATTATACTTTAAAATTTATCCTATATAGTGTTATTTAAATAATTATTTTTAAAAATAGGATAATAAAATTGGTTGTTACCTACTATTAAATATAAGTAAGTCAAACCATTTTCATTATGATTTTAGATTTTTCTTTTGAATGATGATTTATAATTTTTTACCATTTTAAATACATGATTGACCAACTGCATCCACTGTTGCGTATTCATATTTAGCATCTATAGGTTTATTTTTGGCCTCCTAATTTTTATATTCCTCCTTAATTTCTATTTAGTTGACCAATATATTGAGTAAAAAATATTCCTTGTTATGTTTTTGATAATTTCTAACATTCTTTCCATGATTTGGGTTTTTTATCAATAAACTATTTTAAAATATTGACTTCTTAATTTTTATCCTTTTTTGTTTTATATGTTTTATGATAGGATTTATTTTATAAAACTTCTTGATAATAGATTTAATATAAACCGTATTATAATAAATTAAAATACATACATGTAATTACATACCCACTACATCTTTAGTAATGCAAATTTTTTCTAAAGAATATATGATAACTTTTTTAATCATGATTTTTAAACTTTAACAAATTTTTAAGAATCACTATATCATTATTTTTATAATTATACTCTGAATATTATTGGTCATATTTGTGTGTAATGGTATAGAAACTACCTATATGGTAGTATGTGGTGCATCGAGGATTATTTAGATTTTACCCTCTTTAAGAGTGTATTTTCCCTCCAAAATGATAAAATTATGTTTTTTAAAAAATATAAAATAGAACAAAATGGTTTCACATTAGCCTATACTTTGAAATAGTGAAAAGGTAACCCATGATGCGGATTTAGAATCAAGTGGTTAACATAATGTCTTTGTTGTTTTGAACCAAAAATGATCCTTTAATGATCGTAAATGACATGACATGAATCAAAATTATATAAGAGTCTCAATATTGTGATTGGGGTTGTTTTAATTAATTTAATATTCACGAAATTCACCTTTTCTAAAAATTGGATTACACATCATCTAAGGTATTCGAACACATATAATTGGGTAGCCACCTATTTTATAAATTCATATTTTATCATAAATAATACTTTCAATATGAAAACACTGAAATTAATTTTATTCATTATACCACCAACTTCTTAACAATGGTTTCTGTTATATCACACTATATTTGATCAGTGGTTCATATCATACTTATTCGTTGAATTGGGTCAACCTAATCAACATACTCATCCAGGACTAAGCCTAATCATGTACCGCCAAACAATATGAATTTAAAGATAAATAAACCTATAACATCTTCAAACTAATAAGGTATGAAATGAAAAAATTTAACAATCAATGTTATACGTTGAGGGATCGTGTATGAACACTGATGGAAGGTTCAATGCACAATCCCCCATAGATTTCTTCTAAAATATTCATTGGTTAATATGTCACATGTTTAGTAAACTCTACTAACCCCCTTGAAATAATTATTATATAATGGGGATAAATTATTACATCCTACTAATCCATAAAAGTAAAATTATTTCACCTCAATCCTCCTCAAACCAACATTGTGTGATAAATGTAATTTGAGCCATCAAGGAACGAAAATTAATAATAGGTTGTGTGTGTATTTGGATGGTGGAATGAACGAGCCAAATGTATATTATTTCTAGAATAGTATAACATTTGTAAAAATTATTAATAATATTCTACATATAAAGGGAATCACTAATAAAAAACATTAATTGTCGGATTCAAGATATTATAAAATTTTTTAGAATAATAGTTAGTTTTTTGTAAACTTTTTTAAAAAACTTTAAAATCCAACAATACCCCACCAATTTAGAATATTTAAATGTACCCTGGAAAATATATCATTATTATATCCTCAAAATAACACTCAAAAATAATGTTATATATTTATTTCAGATATTTTATTTTATAGACAAATATAAATGAATATAGAAACACATGGAAACTTAATTCGACATTTGAATCTTATTATTATCCTTATAAATCTTAAACATTTCCTTGGAAATTCACAATATATCCATATTCTAAAAAATATTTTTATAATTATTTATTATCCTTTCATGAATTTCATAGATTCAATTTAAAAATCTATTTAGAGTTTCCCCAATCTTATTTTCACAATACTGAACCAAATATTTCTCCAATTATTCATGGAATGTTTTATTTCATTGGGTCATAATGTTTTTTATAACTCACATAACATATCTTATGGGAACCAAGAATGATTTTTCATAGATGTAGTTTACCTTTTATGTTTCCTTCACAAATAAAATTTAATTACCTATATAAAATTTATACAATTGATATTTTCACTTGATAAGTAGAGGTACCATCCATAGTGAATCATTTGTAAGGAGTTGAAACCTATATATAAATAATTTTTTGGCAATCACACCCTCAAAAGTAGATATTTAGTTTATATATGAAATTATAGATTCATCTATTAAATTCTACATTTATATTACATCCCAAATCAATTCTGGTGTATAGTTATATATGAAATCAATGTGCCTATATTTTACATTATATGTTTTTTTATATGACCTAGAAATAATTTCATAACTATAAAAATATATAAAAACTAGATAAATAATCATAATAAATAATGGTATACTGGATAAAAGATATATAATCCAATAAACTTCTTTTCTTGTTCACTCTATGGTAACAAATGCTAAATATTGACATAGGATTATTCCCCTATATTATTGATACATATTTCATCATAAAAATAGTCTATCACTCTTATTTTTCCACTATAACATATACAATAATCTATAGTCCCCTTATAATATCTAGTTACTATTTTAATCACATGATATTATGCATAGAAAATAATATATATATATATATATATATATGTCTTCACAATTTTCCATAAGAATATACAGCATTATGACCTTTTATAGTCATATCATACATGATGCATCAAAAGACCAATGAATATTAAAATTGAGAAACTAAAAAACAAGGATTCAGTATAATCACATTACTAGAAACATACTAGGGGGAAATTACAAAATACTCAAATATTTAATACAAAATTATAACGTTTTCAATATAATGAGACTTCTAAAGACATATTAAAATATTATTCTTTATAATTTTGATCCCCAAAATAAAATTTTCTTCACCTAAATATTTCATATCCATGTTTCAAGGTAAAAGGGACTTATTGACATTTACTTAAATCAGATTAGTTCAAAAAATTAATATATCATAAAATATTAATAATAATAATAACTTTATGGTTGTCTAAAATTATATATGTAACACATATATCATATCGGTCAACGTCAAAAAAAGTTATTAAAAATACATCATTAATTTTATCCTTACATTGATTTTGTGATCATTTTATATGATATCATGGACAAAAAAATTAAAACAATCTTTGTGTTCCAAGAAAAAATGAATATTTTGTAATATTAAATATATATTTCATCATATAATTAACAATTTATGGTTTAGGGTTTAATATCTATTTATAAAATTTAAAAATTATATGTAGAAGTTAATGTGTTAGAATTATAATAGAACCATTCAGATCTATGTTATATTTAGTATCACAATAATTGATTCGAACCATTTGAGTAAGTTCATTTTCTACAATTTAATTATTATTTTAGGATGTAACTCTTGATTTTTCATTTACATATAAATACCCACATACAACATATTATTTTTGAACCATGTATGTGGTCAACTAATATCAACATATTTATCGAGGTTGTAAATTCTATTTATTCTTCTATAGTTTCCAAACAAATATACATATCATAAGATTATATAACATCTTGAATATTTTTGATCAAGTTAAATATTATAAAATATAAGTTTTATTATAATATAATTATTATTAGTTCTTTCCAAAAAGTATATATAGTATTCAGAAATATATATCATGGGAATTTGATTTTATATTTTCATTATACTCAATGTGGAGATCTTATAGAGATACTATTATACATGGGATGGATTCCACTATTTTCACTTTATTATGTACCGAGTTAATTAATTATTCTCTAAAGATAGAATATTTTTATTCAATAAATCTGCTATCAACTTCTCAACCATTAAATTTTACCATAATAAATCCACATACTTTTTAGCTGTCAGCATATTCACGAAAACACAACTAATACCTCTTTTACATAACCTTTCACTTTTAATCATAGGTACTCATATAATTTAATTGAATCCTCGGCCCTATAAATAATTTAATTTTTATTTCAAATGATTCCAATATATTTTAAATATTACTGACCTTCTTTTTTTATGGGGCCTCTATATCCAATGTGAGACATGATTAATAATACCACTCCACAAAATCATTATAAGAGAACAAATATAGACCTCATGAAATTTTCTTTTCCCATTATTATGATATACATTACCTTATATGCACTATTTTTTAGGAGTATAGGGTTCTATTTCTTTATGTAGGATCTGTTAGGATTATGAAAAGGAAATATTATAATATCCACAACCCCAATTAGTTTTTAATTATGTAATTTTAATTAAATATTGGTTTTCAACCTCAATTAAATGTTATTATATTTATTTATAGCTTCATATCTAGAATGTAAAATATAGACATTGAAGGTTGGAGAATATCACAAATAAAAATTATAATTGAATTTTAATAATTATTCTAGGTGTATCATGAAAATAAATAACAACCCTATTAATTAATTTAAATAAATTTTATTTTATTTTTTGTAGATTAAATTTTTTAATATATATATTAAATTTTATGAATGTAAGTAATTTATTACAATTTATATTCATGATAGGTAATATATCTATTTTTTCATTTAATACATATTAAAATAAATCATGTCATTTAAAAAATTATTCCATTAATAAAAAAAATAAAAAAAAGATGAAAAAACTGTCTTCAATTTAAATAATGTATTTAAAATGTTACTATTTAAAACAATTATCCTTAACATGGATTGGAAAATGTTTTCAACCTCAAATAGAATCTTAAACAATTTTATACTTGATAATATCCCAAAACTATGTCACAATGTTCATCAGTAACATTCATGATATTATTTTATGTTCGGATATTTAATGAGGGAATCCCATATTTATTCACACCCTCCCCATAGATGAATATTCTTTTTAATGTTCTCCATTTTGATTAATATTTTTGTTAATTTAGTCCACATAAAGATATATTTTTACTCCTATTGTGTTTTCCTATGATAGATCTACCAGAGAGAGGCATCCTTAATAATATTAAATGGGATTATCATTGATACAATGTTCTCCATCAGAGTATTAGTGAAATCAATTTCCATATGGGTATGACCATCCTATTTTATGTTTTTTGTATTTCCATAGAATTTTCATCACACCCCCATCTCCTTGAAATCATAATTTCCTTTTAATGTATGGTTGGGGTTTTATCCCAACATTGGACACACCTTGAATAAATTCCTCTATCACAAGGAACCATGATTTTTCATCCTTTGGATATCTTACTATCAAATTCCTTTTATATTACTCCCCAAATTTTATTTTATTGACTGAATCACTAAGGGAAATATTTTACATCTTATATTTTAGTGAACTTTTATCATTCTTCCATTGTGGAAGGAGATTACGGATGACTAATTTAATAATTATATCCACATCTATGATCATCTCATCCATGATTATCTTTTTTTAATGTTGTAAGATATAATAAATTTCATTATAATTCTTTATTATATATCTATTTTCCATAATTTTGTAAAAAATTAACTCTCGAACTAAGAATTACTTACTCACTATATCCTTATTTATGTATTTTACATTCGCAAGAATCTATAATTCCCTTTTTCAACAAATTTATCCACATTTATCATTTTGTATAGATTTTCCATGTTCACGATTTCAATGTTATAGTCCTAATTTTTTATATTAGTGTGTAATGTTTTAAAAATTTATCATATGATAGTATTGTACATGTATAGTCATGTTACAACATCATTGTCATTAAGAGTAGTTTTCCACCAACTAAACTAGTAGTACCATGGGTTGAATATGAATCCTATTTTAGATTTATTACAAAATCCTAACTAAACACTTGTACGAAAAAGAGAGTAAACAATTAATAATATGTTAAATTCATTGAGTAATGAAATTTAATTTTTATCAAATAAAAATTATTTATGTTAGTAGAATACATTATATGAATTAAAATTTGATAATTGTTCTTGAATATTACATAATTTTGGTTTAATTATTTTCACCACCCAATGACCATCCTTTTTTAGGAATTGGTTTATACTATTGAGTAATTTATTATACCACTTATAATTCAACAACCTCAAATATTGAAAATTAATAGCTTATCCAGATTAATCCTATTTAACCAATCACACGAGACTTAATATGTGTCCTAAATCACACCAACTAGTGAATGGTTATATACATTAGATACCCCTATATTTCATCAACAATCTATATAATTATTTTGGGGGAACTGGTTCAAACCACTAGATGTACTCATTCAGTCCTATTTCAAAATTAGTACATAAAATTTATTTTCCATGGAAAAAGGAACAAATATTATCCTCAAATTGATTTATTGTGTATAGTTCAAAGTGTTCAATAAAATTTACTTGTTGTGAAATTAGACATATGTGAATGGGAATTGGGGTGAAACACACACAAATAGATTAATCCAAAAACAATTAACAATTTAAAATAAGGATAAAATAATTTACCATTTTATTGGGTACCATTGTAACCAACTTCTATTGAGGAATTCCAAAATTGAACTTTTCTTAAAAGAAAAAGAAAAATAGTTTTAAAATTTTTTTAATGACCATTTATATATTTAAATTCTCACTCGTTTTAAATATCTTGAATAATAATTGTAAATAATTATAAAAACTCCCTTGGAATAAAAATTATATCAATAAACAGATCTCATTATTTAGAAATTTTTATGTTAGAGTAAAATAAATGTAAATAGAGAAAAAGGTTGAAATATCCTTTTACATGTAACTCTTATTACTAGCATGATTCATCATACAATAAAATTTAAATTTTTTTATATTTTGTTCTAATCGTAGTCACCATAATGTTCATGTATCACTAACCATCTAAATAATTTTTTTAAGACAAATATATAAGATCATTGGAGAATTCCCTTGTCTAAATTCTTTTAGGAGAGCCAAAAAATGTTTACGAGTTTCCACACATTCATTTTTCTATGGTTCAATAAGACATTATAAACTCAATGTAATTTTATTACAAAAAAAAACACCACTTTAATTGGATGTAACACACTATTGGTGTTTAATTTAGACATAATATAATGTTTTTAGTATTGTAAATATATCTAAAAATTATCAAATATAATGTTTATGATTAATTTTATTTGAATAATTGACAAAATCATTAATCCTATCCCTAGAGAAATTATGTAAATGAAATCCCTAAAAAAATCTATATATTGGTCTTTGAAATTAGTTCTCTATTATCATTGTTCAATGTTATGATTACATCATTTATCAACTATCTAACATAGCTATATAGGAGACCAATGTGTTATTATTTTCCATTATATTTCTTTTCCTATTCACTAGATTGTAAGGCTTCACAATCACAATGTATAAGAAATTATTAATGTTGGTATATGCTAAAATTATAGACATGATAAAAGTGAAATTGTATATTCTACTTCTTTTATTAAATATATTAATGAAACAAATAAGGATTATGTTATGGATAATGTTTAAAATATTTAATTCTTTAATCCTTCATAGATCACTTTAACTCCAAGAATAAAAAACCAAACAAATCATAAAACACTGATCCTCCATTTTAGTAATCCTTTCAATACACTTGTGTTTGTACTATATCATATACAGTAGTCATAAATACCCTTGTGTTATGTGTGAACTCTTTTAAACACATCATATTATGAATAAAAAATATCACTTATATACTGAATCAACCATCCAATAGCTTTTACAATTTCAATTTTTCATATAACTATATGATACATGAGGCACCTAATAACTGTTGAATATTCTTGTTAAGAAACTAACTACTAGAATTTATTATAATACTAAACATATAATCATATTAGATATAAACCGATGAATAATCATATTTTTTAAACAACTATTCATATTATTAAGTATTATTATATTGATAAATGAAAATAGAATTCATATTTCAAATGTTTTTGACATAAAAATGATATTTTGTTCAGCTTATCCATTTATATTATTTTTTTTAGAAAAAATGGACTTATACTCATTAATGTGAGTAATAAAAGTTTAAAAAAATAACATTTTATCAATATATAAAAAATATCTTTACCACTATTATTATCAACCCAAATTTAGACAAATATTTCATCTTGGTAAACTATAAAATAAATTTATATAACTAATTATTTAAAAATAAAATGAAAACGATTTTGTGATTTTTGTAAATCATATGTTATGTACCGCAAGGGTAGTAGGTGTGAGATATCGTAAGATGGTGGGGGATTGGGTTTTGGTAATTTGATTATTCATAATCTATTACGTAAACCAATAAAAAACCATGATGATAAACACCTCTTATATTTAAGTGTCAAAATTTACATATTATTTTTTAAGTATATTAGATTTTTATTTATCTTTTCCAAGCTGTATATAATATAATAAATGGTTGTTTAACCACATCATATAATTTTATTTTTCTTTCTATATAGAAGAATGTTGAAAATAGAAAAATATTTATCATACATCACTACAAAGTGATAATACAAGGATAATGAAATGTATAGTTTGTCAGTTCATCAATATATTATGTTCACTATTTCAGGGATTTTAGGCAAGGTCTCTACTATCTGGTGTCATTCTAGTTACCAAAGTTTGATGTTGGAACACTACCTCCATAATATCACTCTCCTAAATTCCACTCTATTCCAAAGGAAAAAACATATGGAACACAATCCATTAACAATATCACATATTGATTATTTATACAACACATTTAATGATTAGCATCATTGAACTTCACATTCTCCATCACATGACTGAAATCGACATCAATAATAGTAGAATATACATTCCAAGATATTCCATGTAGTGACCTTTATTTAAATCTTATAATAAACACATAATTAATCATGATCAATATAGTATACCAATATTCTCATCTCAGGGATATGATATTTATTGGTTTCTGATACCCTCAACATCCAAACTTCAATAAATTATCTTATAACTCTATAAATTAGCTATGAAATTTTGTTATCCTTTTTAAGAACTGCCGTAGTATGTTTTATAATCTTATATTATGTAATTTTATTGATAAAAAATACACTTTTTTCTCTCATATATATTTCACAAGGTAACGCATAGGTTTAGTGTGTCCATATAGTGGCATTGAAAACCATGTAAAATCATTAAATATTGATCCATAAATCCATAATCAGTGTTCTAATTATATCTCAAACAACTACTTCAATTTTTATATTCATTTCATGAGTCTAACATAACGATATAAACATTTATGTCATTATAAATTTTGTGATGTGACCACATACCACATGATGCAATCTGTTTCCCTTAATACATGGTACAGTCTTTCATAGAGATAGATATGGACCACAACTAGATCCACATTTCATAAAACTTTTTCTCATAATTTATCATTCTTGTGTATCATGGCACTTTTCAATATAGAATATGAATCTATTAAAACATATTCATCATGGAATATTTAACCACTATATAAGCTTTATTTTCATTTTCTAGATGCACATAATTTATGTCATAAGAAATCAATTAAGGTGTATTCATGTAATAACCTATTATTACCTACCACAACATCATATATGACTCACTATGAGATATAAAATATGTTCTCCATCCCTAGTAGTGAAAAATCAGTTTAGGGTTGTTATGTTTAATGACATTGGAATGAATTATATAAAACTTGAATATTTTTATGTAGACGTATTACATCTATTTAGAGGAATATTCAATTCATAACAATGAAATCCATTAAAGAATGATAAATATAAAGAGTATAAGGAAACAAGATATATAAAATTCTTATTTTATAATATATCTTCAACATATCCAATAATGATCTTCCTCCATAGTATTTTTCAAGGGTATACCATTCTAAAAATTAACTTCATAACTGAGGGAAAGAAACATAAAAAATGGTCCCATGAAATGCATAGTATGGGTAAACATTGGAGATATTTATTGAAGATTATGTGATAGAAGACGATATGTTTAAAGGTATGAGGTCATGAACATAATAAAAGTCATTTACAATTTGATAAATATCATAAACCTGAGTTATAGAAAAAAAATTATCATTTCAAAATTCATGAATCATAAAAATGAGGACTCATCATAACCCAATAACAAAACAGAAGATCATGTTAAAATGCATGTGCCACCATCATAAGTATATAAACCATTTCGGTTTTCAATTTTAAATACCAATACAATTATATCACACATCAGCACCTGCTTCAAATTTTTGATCAAGCACATTCACATGTTTCACCTAAAAAATCAAACACTTCATCTTGTTTCCCAAGAATATATACTAGTTTCTGAAAACTATATCATGAGGAATTATTAATTACCTAATTAATTAGAGGGTGATATAGGTACCAAAAATCACAAACCAAAAATAATATATTTTATTAACACAATATTATTTAAAAAATCTTATCATAACCAATGAAAAGAAATGGGTTTCATAAACACATTTTTCATAGCACAACACTTCAAAATGAGTTTCATAAATATTATTCATCACAACCATAATCCATATAGGGAAGGAATAATATTGGTATCCTTGGATAATGACTCCAAAAATCATTAGTATAATTAATTTATTCTTTATTTTAGGAATATATATACCACAAAAATATGATTAATAACATCTGGGTAAAAATATCCTTTTGAAATTTAAAAATAAATTTTTTAAATAAAAAATCACACACGTAAAAAAGAAAAAAAATTAATTGAAAATAACATGTTAAAATGGTAAATTAATAATCAAATCAATGAGTTTTTATAATGACTGTTTCGGTGCGGATGTGCGTCGGGTTACGCTGTTCCGCCAGGACGCGTTCGCGCGTGCACCCGTCAACCTGAGGGGATGGGCGCGCGGCTTGTGGTCCCGCAGTCCCGCTTTCCAAGGGCGGGCGGCATCCGTCCCTTATTCAGGGGCGTCTGCTCCTTGATCGAAACCGAGATGATGGGATGTCGGCTCCTCCTTCCTTGGACGTCTCCTCGGAACTCGTCGCCTAATCCGGGTCTCCCTCATAGACTTAAGAATGTTCGTGAATCTCGTTCCCGGCGCCATATCTTCATGGACACCGGTTAATTACGCTGCTTCCGCCCGGACGTTCCAAGGAGTCTGGGCGGGGCAGCAACCTGCGGTGAGAAGGCCGGGTGGCTCTGGGTGCTGGGGGCGTGTCGTAGCACTGCGGCTTTGCACATCTGTCTTCCGTCCCTAATAGGGCTTCTCGAAGGCATGATGGCCTGAGGCATCCCGTACTAGGTGCGGGGAACTGTGTCACCTGAGGTTTTCCTCAGCTTCCCGTGTTTAACACGGGGTATGCCGCGAGTTTAACGTCCAGCGGGGACGGCATCAGGCCGATCAACACGAAAAGTGGATCAGATGACGGAAACCCTTGCGGGGAACCTCCGACGCTGGGGCCAGCACATGGGCGGCTTCCCAAGTAACGTGGAGTGGAGTGAAGTGGCATGACCCCACCGGGATGTGGCGGCCCGGGTAAGGATCAGGATGGATGATGAAGTGAAGAGCTTGGACCCCAGAGGGGCTTCCTACGTACCGCGCGTTAACACGGATCAAAGTCAACGTAGTTCGGGCATACAGTTTAACGTCATGCTGGACGTCGGCAAGCCGACTCACGAAGAGGTCGAGGCCGCCGGGCGGAGGATTGAACCGAACCACCTCGCACAAAGGGGGATGGAACGGCCGGGTGGATCACAGTTTCACGTCATGCTGGACGATAAAAGGGGAAATGGAAAAAGGGGGGCCGTGGGGAGGCACCGTGGAGATACACACGGGCAGTCTCCCACAGGGGCGGATTCATAGGTGAATCAACGCAAGCGTGAACCCTGGAGGGGTCCACTGATGGACGAACCGACGTAAATACGACCGGGACGACCAGGTGGTGGGCTTGAACCTCGGGGAGGCTTCCTACGTACCCTGTATAGAAGACAGGGATCAAAGTCCACGTAGTTCATTCTGTCAGGACTTACGCACTTGAGGTAGCCCGGTTGCGGCAAAACTCAGTTGGAAGGGACTTGGACCGAAAGAAGAAGACACCTCGATCCCAGTCATACCCTCTACTGGCTTCGGCCGTGGGGAGGCACAATGGAGATACACATGTGCAGCCTCCCACGAGAAACTAGGGGTTTGTACCCTGCCCCCGTAGGGAAAAGCCACTCCCATTAAATCGTCCCTAAAGAGGGGCAATCCCGACATCCCTGCAGGGACGAGCGGGTGGGGGCCACATCCAAACCGGGGGAGATCCTGCGTGCAGAGCACGGGATCGGATGAAGCGGACGGTTTAACGTCTTGCCGGACGAAGTACAGTTTAACGTCGTGTGTTGAGGACGAAGCGGACGGTTTAACGTCTTGCCGGACGAAGTACAGTTTAACGTCATGTGTTGAGGACGAAGCACTTGGCAGTTTACGTCTTGCAGCGCGGACGATGGGGGCTAGGCAGTTTAACGTCGTGTAGCTTGGACGGATGTGCAGTTTAACGTCATGCTGGACGAATATGCAGTTTAACGTCATGCTGGACGTATGCGCAGTTTAACGTCATGCGGGACGAATGCTGAACAGTTTAACGTCTTGTAGCTCGGACGTATGCAGTTTAACGTCATGCAGGGCATAGGTTGCCGGACGATGGGTGCATGTCACTTCGCACGAACCTGGAGGGCCGCACGGGGAAGACAACGCACGGTGCGGGCACCCAGGATGAGGAGCATCGGGCGCCACGCAGGCAGGTGCCCTCAGGGGGTCGAGGGGACGACCCTGGCAGATTGCGCGCAAAAAGGAAGCTTTGCGCGCAATACTGCGGGCCGGCGCGCAATCGGGGCGACTGGCGCGCAATTGGGCCAGTGCCTTGCGCGCGGATGCTTGAGATTGCTCACACCGGGCTTCGGATAGCGCGCGGGGGCAACGGCTCATTCTCTAATGAATGGCCACTTGAAAGAAGGGGGTGCGCGCAATCGGGCCGGATTGCGCGCACCCCGGGGGCAATTGCGCGCAAGCGGGTTCTTTTGCGCGCGCAAAGGCCTTAGGGTGAGTTTTTATTCAAATGAAAGGAGCCAGCGGGGATTGCGCGCGAAGGCGGACCCCGAGGCTTTCTTGCGCGAAAGAAAGGAGGTTACCTGAAGTGCGTCATTGCGCGCGGAAGGGGTTGAATTGCGCGCACGAGAGACGTTTCGACTTCCAGCAACCTTTGAAACGTTGGGGGTCGCCTTGTATTTATAGGCAACCCCGGGCGCGGAATCCAAGGCGCGAGCGCGAAATTCTTCTCGAGGGCGAGGAATCGGACACGGCGCGCAAAGGGAACCGCGCGGGCCTACGGCGCGCAAAATCTGCGCGCCGGCCTGGCGCATTGCGCGCATCCCGGGGGGTTTGCGCGCGGAACATCACCTTTGCGCGCGGACCTCTGAAATTCCGCGCAAGGCCTCCGGGCCCTCCGAAACGTTCTTCCGACTCCAAATATCACTTCGCTTTCCGCATCCGGAGCTTCGTTTGGGAACAACGGACTTTTCCGGCGTCTACAAAAGCCCCCCCTCGGAATCGGATCGGCGAGAGGTCGCAACGATCGGGTTCCGAGGGAGACGCCGGAATGCCGAAGTCCTGGGCGACGCGGGACTGTGGCGCGCAAAAATGGGTGTCGGGCGCGAAAGCGGCCGATGCGGTCGCGCAAAGCCTTTTCCGCGCAGCGCGGACCACGGCCTCGCCTATAAATAGGGGCACTGGGTCCCTCCGTGCCGTACACTGGCCTTCCGCGCGATAAGCATCTCTGCTCTCATGCGCGAAATTGCCTTTTCCGGCGCGGAATTCGCTCGCTCGTCGCGCAAAACCGTCCGGACTTCGCTCTGTTTTTGCGCGAATACCCGGGGTTTTTCGCGAAGGACTTCCCGATTGCGCGCCGTCCACTAGGCTTGCGCGCCGCCTCTCAAACTTTTCCACCAGCCTCGTCCGATCCCGCACGCTTCATCCCTTAACTCGCACGACTCCCGAATCTTCCGAGATGGCCGCGCACAGAGGAAATGAAGGGGATGCCGCCACTCGCAGAGCCGAGATGGCGACGAACGAGGAGGTTTACGGAGCCAAGGAGATTGTTTCTAACAATCAATCCTTGTTCGACTTACTAACGCCGGCCCAGAAGACATATCCACTGTCGGACAACCTGCCGCTCTGGAACTTCGGCATCCTCGATGAGGTTCCGGTGCCAGGGTTCGAGGTTGATGCGCCACGGACCTGGGTGACTCGGGAGGACGAGCTTCACCGCTATAACATCACCATCAATGGGAATCCTGCCAGGGAAACCAGGCACTTGGATGTCTACGTCCTGAACCCGAGGACGCGGACCATTGATGGGGGTGAGCCTACAGCGGAGAATTCTCCAGCCCTCTACTCGAGCACATACCGTCAGAGTGTCACTGACGACACCAAGGGCTGGCTGAAGGACTGGGACTTGCGATCTGGGGGCAACTTTACCAGTGAATGGGCCTGGGCGTTCTGGGTACGCCACACTTGCGATCACTTCGCAGAGGAGCTGCGGTACATCGGCCTGTTCGAGGCGGTGTGGACGTCGCAGTTCCACTTCTACCAGCAGTCTGAGCTCGGGCCGGAGCTGTTCACTCGCTGGTCCCCGGATACCAACACCTTCCATCTTCACCATGGGGAGGTCGGCATCGGTCTCTGGGACATCCACTGCATCGGAGGTATCCCGCTGGAGGGCTACCAGTACGATGAGTTCCTGCCACCGAAGAACATCTGGGAGGACAGGTCACGGACTCCCATTCTGACCTGGCATCTTCTTGACCTGGCTACGCAGCGGCTCGGGATCCAAGACTTCCAGAAGGACATAGCCTACAAGGATTGGTTCGGCCAGTTCCTGGAGCATGACCCGGCGGTCAAGATGCCAGGCAGGGGGAAGCGGTGCCCGACCGCAGCTCAGAGGAGCCGGAACGGGTCGTACTGGCGGGTCCTGGAGACGGGCGACTACCGCTCATGGGGGTACCGCGTCATCGAGGCCCGGGACCCGAATGTCCGGTACGCGGCGTTCCTGGCCGCCTTTCTGAGCGGGTGGCTCCTGCCAGTGCGGGATGGGAGGATGGGCGTCCGCCCGGCGACGCTGGCGATGGCGGGCGCCATGGCTGCCAATAAGAGGTACAACCTCGGGGTCCTAGTACTGGCGAGGCTGTATGCCATTCTGGGACGCATCTCACGAGGGGGGTCGCCACGAAGGATCTGTGGGCCCTTTCAGTTCTTCCACGGCTGGGTGGCTGCTCACCTTGGTGGGTATACGTTCCCAAATGCCATCAGTCCTCCGGGCAACGGCCTGCGACCCTCCCTGCTGAACATTGCGGGGGTCGCTCCGATGACCCTCAGTGAGGAGGGCGTGAGGGTTCGGATTGGCAATCATGCCAATTTCAACTTCAGCCCGTTCCCCACTCCCGTCGGCCAGATGATCGACAACGGACAGGGCCCGCTGGAGCAGCATGAATACTTCCTGAACATGCGGGGCGGGGTGCTCGTGACTCGGATCGACGGGAAGGTGATCTGCGAGCCTTACGTGCCGACCCGGTTCGCCAGGCAGTTCGGGTGCCTTCAGCGGATGCCGAAGAGGGTATTCACTGCTGTCCGGGAGGAGACGAACCCTTGCGTCCTTCGCCAGATGTGGCTGATGTTCGTCGCCTTCGGCTCTGGCGACGTCATCACTCTCCCTCCTACCGGGATCGACGCAGGCTTGGCAACCGAGTATGCCGAACACTGGGCCATCGCGTACCCTAAGGGGCTTCTACGGAAGCCAGTTCGGCGGCTCGAGGTCACCCGTGCGGAGACCGGGCGTCAAGGGAGGAGGCGAGGCGCCGCCACACGGGGGAGAACGGAGGCGCGCCAAGCAGCGGGGCCGGCGCGAGCAGGGACTTCGGCGGAGGGCACATCGCAGGCTGCCGCTACGACCTCGGCGCCCAGAGAGGGGGCACATGCGGCGGTCGAGGAGCGGCCCGGGAAGCAGGTGAGGCGTCTGCTCGAACCCTCCCACGATGCAGTCTTCCCGGCGCTGTGGTCGGCCTGGATGACCCTGCGGCAGTCACTGGGGACCGACGTCATCTGGCGAAAGATACTCAGAGAAGGAATCTATCTGCCAGAGGTCGGGCGCCTCCAGATCACCGACAGGGTGGACTTCAACCGGCAGTATGCGTATCTGACGGCAATGGACGAGTACGCGCGCCAACGTGGTCAGCGTGCGGAGCCATCCCTTCTGGTGAAGGTGATGCTCGGTCTCGAGCCCGCTCCAGAACAGATGCCGCCGGGAGAAGATGACAGTAGCAGCGACTCCAAAGAGGAGGAGGAGACGGGGGAGGATGAAGGCTCCGAGGGAAGGTCCCATCGGGGGAGCCCACGGGAGAGCGGCGAGGTGGCCGACTCCGACAATGTCGATGTCACTGAGCTCCTCGAGGTCCGCTTCTATCCCTACTCAACCTGCTTCATCCATTCTCTTATGCAGCTTCTAACCCGTTTCTCCATCCTTCTCAGGAGCACACGGATGTCGGTCAGGCGTCCTCAACAGGAGTAGGAGAGGCGCCAGCAGGACAAGGCGGGGGCCAGGCACCCATTATCGAACTGTCAAGCGCTAAGGGGTCCCCTGCTGCAACTGTTCCTGCGGCGACCGGGGTAGCGGAAGATGACGCTCCGAACTCCCGTAAGTCTCCCTACTTTACTGCTGGTGCTTGCCATTGACGATCCGTGACTAACCATGGCATGCCCCGCGCAGTGATCTCAACATTGGAGGCTCGTCGGGTTGCCGAACCCGGGCCATCTACGAGTGGACCAGTGGTGGACATGCCGCCTGCTCCGGAACAGACCTTCCAAACCGAGCCGGCCCCACCAACTGCTGATCAAGGGGCTGCGGACGTCGGCGGTGCTGCCATCGGAGAGAGGTTGGGGGCTGACGAGGGTGTCAGCGCCGCTGGGGAGAGAGAAGAAGGTTGCCCGGATGTTGGGGAACCTATCCCTCGTGAGGACCTCCCAGGGGCGGACCCTGCAGCAGACCTGCTGGCTGCCTTCCCTGCTTACCGGCCTGCCGACCCCGAGGAGATGGATGACTCGGACGCGGAGGCGGTCGAGGATAGCCGGGTAACGCGACGCAGGGGGTGGAAGTGCATCCAGCGCTTCCTCAAGCGAGACCCATCGGAATGGCTGGGGCGCATGGGATCACTTCAGACCTGGCTGCGCTTCCTGTGTGCCGGGGGAGCTGATGCTCAACGCCTCCATCTGACGGTCCGTGATTTCATGGCCGAGAAGATGCGCGAGAGCCGCCGGCGTGCCGACGTCGCACAAAGTCGGGACATGTCGGAGAGCACGCAGGCGCTCATCGCGGCAGAGCAGGAAGTCCGGCGCCTCGAAGGGCAGGCGGCAGAGAAGGAGGCCTTCGTCGCAGCATGTACCGAGCTTGTGGAGCAACTATCGGCACAACTGATCGACGCTCAGGTACAGCTGACGGAGGCGGGCCAACAGATGGTCACACTCCAAGTCGAGCGGGAGCGCGCACAGGCCAGGATTGACGAACTGCGTGCTGCGACCGCCGACGAGGAGAGGGCACGCAGAGAACGAGAAGCAGCCCTGGAGGCCGCCAGCCAAAGGGTAGCGGCATTAGAAAGACTTATCCAGCACGCTAATCCCTAGGGGCTTTGTTTTTTGCCATTCCTAGAACATTTTGCTTCCGTTATTCAATATTTCGATTCATTTGTATGAATCAATATATTTATCTGCGTCTTTCGGTTTAATATGCTCAACCACAATTCGTTGTCTTGCGGGAGTGTTAACCAAGCATCAGGCATCCATAATTGGGCCTGGGTTTCTGGAGAAAAGAGGGAGGTCATTCCTAGGAAAGGAGACCTCAGACCTAACCAATGTATCATCCCCCCAACTTGTTCCAACACACGAGCGGGACAACGCTAGGGGCGTTGAGATTTTATCCGATCATAGGGAAATGAGAAAGGGTGAATCGCGTGTCCCGAATCCAGACATCCACAACGGTCGGCCTTCCAGGAAATGCCCAAGACGGTAGGCGGACAGTGGATCGACCATAACAACTGCAATAGACGGACCGAAAAAGGCCATCATTCATATTGCAGGAGGCGGACCACATGTCATCATGAATACCGCTTTGGGGTTCCTTCAGACACAAGGGTGGAAAATCCAGATCAACAGGGCATGCGAAGCGTGGGGCGAAGTGACGATTTGTTCGGACAGAATCCAACGCTCTCAAAATTGCGCCACCGTGGGGAAAAGCGTATTAGGCGGATGCACTAATCTGGCCGTGCGTCACCTCAATTCTCAGACAGCACCTCTCTGACGAGGAAACCGTCGCTTCCCATCCTTGCGATGGGGCATCCCGAGCTGAATCGGGGAGAATATTACGACTGCACCACTCTACCCGAAGTCAGGCCAGACGGCCGGCGACGAGGAGGGGCGGGACTTATCGATCCCTGAGGCTGGACCCGAGTCGAAATGCCCGGGCGTTCCTACGTACTCCATCAAGCTGGAGATCAAGCCACACGTAGTTCTGTGAGTGCAGTTTAACGTCATGCAGGACGTAGGACCCCATTTGGGGTAGATCTTAGTTTAGGGTCTTAGAGCTCGGACCATAAGGGCTGGATCTTATTTTAAGGTCTTAGAGCTCGGACCATAAAGGTGGAGGATCTTAGTTTAAGGTCTTAGAGCTCGGACCATAGGGCTAGAGGATCTTAGTTTAAGGTCTTAGAGCTCGGACCATAAGGGCTAGATCTTAGTTTAAGGTCTTAGAACTCGGACCATAAGGGGAGATCTTAGTTTAAGGTCTTAGAGCTCGGACCATAAGGAGAGATCTTAGTTTAAGGTCTTAGAGCTCGGACCATAAGGGGGGATCTTAGTTTAAGGTCTTAGAGCTCGGACCATAAGGAGAGATCTTAGTTTAAGGTCTTAGAGCTCGGACCATAAGGAGAGATCTTAGTTTAAGGTCTTAGAGCTCGGACCATAAGGGGGGATCTTAGTTTAAGGTCTTAGAGCTCGGACCATAAGGAGAGATCTTAGTTTAAGGTCTTAGAGCTCGGACCATAAGGGGAGATCTTAGTTTACGGTCTTAGAGCTCGGACCATAAGGGGAGATCTTAGTTTAAGGTCTTAGAGCTCGGACCATAAGGAGAGATCTTAGTTTAAGGTCTTAGAGCTCGGACCATAAGGAGAGATCTTAGTTTAAGGTCTTAGAGCTCGGACCATAAGGGGGGATCTTAGTTTAAGGTCTTAGAGCTCGGACCATAAGGAGAGATCTTAGTTTAAGGTCTTAGAGCTCGGACCATAAGGAGAGATCTTAGTTTAAGGTCTTAGAGCTCGGACCATAAAGACTCAAAGCACGCCACATCGTGGTCATATCCCCTGGATATGCGAAGATGCACTGAGGGATAGTGTCAAGAGTGTCGAGGTTTCGCCTGGTTAGAATGGGAGGTGGAAAATGTGAATCATGCGGCCATTCACTCAAGGACTGGGGGCACCGGCGCAACGATATGGGAGTACTGCCGACCGTGGCGGAAAAGCAGCATCAATATCGCACTAACCGTTGGTGGAATGAGGCAGCAAACGAGCATCGACCGCTCAATCGCAGGATTCATATCGATTTGCTGCCCAAGGCCATTGGGGGTACCGGCCCGAGTCGGTGGGAGAGCACTGAGGCATTGTGTCCGAACCGTTCACGGGGGCTCCACCCAGGGCGTAGACGATGGGTCCGAATGAAAGGGAGCACGAAGCCTGAAAAGTGGAGGAAACCTGACCAAGCGGATCCTGACCCTCCTGGCAATAAACCAGAGTACTCTTGACACCGGTGGACCACGGCAAGGGGTCGGGGAACACGCCTTGAGGGTGACCTGAAGGCGGCGGATTCCCAAGAGAAGGGGGAATCTCTAAGAGGTGGGGGGCTGGACCCGAAGTTTCAAACATCCGGGCGTTCCTACGTATCCCATAAGGATGGGAATCAAGCCGCACGTAGTTCTTGAAGCGCGGTGCAACACAATCGGGCACCAGCGCGGGGAAGAGTGCGGGTCTGACCCTCGCACACAAAAGGAGCGGCATTTGATATTTCTTGTTTGTCCTTAAAGATGAATGGTTTTTCTTTGTGCGGCGACATGCCTGTGATTGAGAAATCTCTGGCGTCGCCGCAATAATCAAGCCACGGAAGGCATTGATGAATGGCGTGGTTATTAACCAGCGCCCAACATGAGTGTCCCCTGAGGGGAACATCACGATGCAGTGTCGTTTTCTCGTCGGGCGGCCAAGACGATCACAGTTTACGGTCGTGTGGTAGGACCAGACAACACAGTTTAAGGTCGTGTGGTTCGGACCATGGAGGAATCCGCTTACCGCGGTACGGCGGACACGGCGGAGGTGGGAGCATACCCAGCCCTGCGGTCACGCACGATTCCAGGAGAAGAGTCTTGGGATGGGGGTCTGCACATGTCCATCACCCGAGGGGCAGAGATGCTAGCCTCCAGATATACTGGGCCCAGAACGCAATTGTTCGGGCGACTCCCTCCTCCTTATGGGGACGAGGGTCCAGCTACGCATGGCCCTTAGGGAGGATATCTGCATATATCCTTGGTGCTCAGATCATGGGAGCCTCGAACGACATCATTACCCTGGTTGATCTGCCTAACGTGTAGAGGCGTACCGGAGGTCAGTATGAAAGAGTGTCAAGATTCCACTACAACGCACAAAGGCGGAGTGTGATGAGGACTGCGCAACCAATGTTCAGAGCCTGAGAGGGCTGACATGGCGATCAAGGACGTTGCTGACGCATTCGCAACACAACATCCGATCGCGTCAGCCTAAGACGGGGCAAGCAAACGAGCATCAACCGCTCAATCGTAGGATTCATATCGATTTGCGGCCCAAGACCCGCCGGTAAATCGACCCGGAGCGGTGGGAGAGCACTGAGGCATCGTACCCAAACCGCTAACGAGGATCCCTTTGAGTGAAGGCTCGAACAAGAGGAAGCGCGGGGCCTGACAAGCAACACAGGACTTGTCGGGATTGAATCTGACACTACGAGTCATAGACCGAAGCACCCAAAACATGTTAACAGATCTCCGGAAAGGGTCGGAGGACTCACCCTGAGAGCAACCGAAGGGGGGCAGATCCCCGTGATCAACCAAGAGACGGGGCTGGACCTGAGACACAAGCGTCCAGGCGGTCCTACGTATCCCATAAGGATGGGAATCAAGCCATACGTAGTTCTTGAGAGGCAGTTTAACGTCATGCAGGACGATGAGGGGTGTGAGGTAGTCCCACACATGGGGGAGGCGTACGGCGCGGCCAGTAGACCGACGTGAATGAGGACATAATCCCCCGCTCACGCGATACGCCTCGCACAAAAAAGGAGGGGAACTGAGATTCCCAGGAAAAGGGGCTGGGCCTGAAGCATGAATGTCCAGGCGGTCCTACGTATCCCATAAGGATGGGAATCAAGCCATACGTAGTTCTTGAAGTGCAGTTTAACGTCATGCAGGACGATGAGGAAAAAAGAAGGGGGGAGCAGAAGGCATCCCCAAACGTGGGGGGGGGGGGCGTACAGCGTGACGAGCAAACCGACGTGAATGAGGGCATAGCCCCACACTCACACCATACGCCGCACACCCGGGGGCAACTGGGCCAAGGGCCCGAGATGGGATGGAAATTCCCGAAGGATGGGGCTGGGCCTGAAACATGAGGGTTCAGGCGGTCCTACGTATCCCATAAGGATGGGAATCAAGCCGCACGTAGTTCTTGAGTGGCAGTTTTACGTCATGCAGGACGAATGCTGAACAGTTTAACGTCTTGTAGCTCGGACGTAGTGCAGTTTAGCGTCATGCGGGACGAAGTACTTGGCAGTTTAACGTCTTGCAGCGCGGACGAATGCTGAACAGTTTTAACGTCTTGTAGCCTGGACGAATGCAGTTTAACGTCGTGCAGGACGTGGTGCAGTTTAGCGTCATGCAGGACGAAGTGCAGTTTAGCTTCATGCAGGACGAAGTGACACTCAGGCAAAGTATTGCTTGAGGAACCTAGCGTTGGTGGGAGGAGTGACACGCTCACCATCCATAGTCGCTAGGGAGTACGCGCCATTGGGATAGACCTTGTGGACAACAAAAGGTCCCTCCCACTTGGGCTCCAACTTGGGTGGCTTCCTGCCGGGGATCATCGGTGCTCTTAGGGCTAGCACTAGATCACCCTGCAGGAAGGAGCGGAGGCGAACCTTCTTATTGAAAGCTCGAGCCATCCTGCTTTGATGCCTCTCCAAGTTGTGCAAAGCGCGAAGTCTATTCTCATCCAGTGCTTCCAACTCGACTAGACGGGCTTCAGCAACTCTGTCCGGCGCTTGCTGGTCGTAGACCGCAGTGCGCAAGGACGGTAACTGGATCTCGATGGGCAGGACGGCCTCAGCTCCATACACCAGGGAATAAGGGGTCATCTGGGTGGAATTGCGAGTCGTCGTCCGATAAGCCCAGAGGGCGTTGGGGAGCTTGTCCGGCCAACTCTTCTTGTTCTGACCAACCATCTTTTGCAGAATGTTAGAGAGGGTTTTGTTAAACGCCTCGATCTGTCCATTCGCCTGCGCATGATAGCGAGATGTATGGTTCGAGCGGATGTTATACTTGGCGTACAACTTCTTCAACTCGGCTGCTCGGAAATTGGTTCCGTTATCCGTGAGGATAGCGTGAGGCACTCCAAATCGATAGATGATGTTGGAGGTCACGAAGTCAGCGATCGAACAGGATTTGACCTCTCTGAGCGGAATCGCTTCTGCCCATTTGGAGAAGAATTCCGTAGCGGTCAGAATGAACCGGCACTGGCGAGCTGTCGCCGGCGGGTAAGGTCCCACGACGTCCAGTCCCCAGACTGCAAAGGGCCAGGAATACCTGGTGGTATGGAGAGGCTCTGGCGGCCGATGCACAAAGTTCGCATGGACCTGGCACGCATGGCACCTCCTGGCGTACTCGATGCAGTCATGGATCATAGAGGGCCAGAAGTATCCCAACCTCCGAATCTGGTGGGACAGCTTCGGCCCAGTCTGGTGGGTGCCACATGAACCAGCATGAACCTCTTGCATGACTCGTGGGATCTCGACTCCCTGAAGGCAACGGAGGAGAACACCATCAAACCCGCGCTTGTAGAGGATCTGCTCCAGACCGGGACTGCTCTGGAGGACAAACTGTGATGCGCGGCGTCGAACTCGCTCGCGCTCGGCCCGATCTGACGGAAGAATGCCATGTTGGAGGTACTCAACCAAAGGCGCCCTCCAATCACGGGCTGATTCGACTGCTATATCTGGGGTACTCGGGGCTCCGGGCATAGGGGCAACCGTGGTGAGGTTACTTACCAACGGGCCGCGATCTTCTTCCGGGATAACGGGAGCGATGAGCCTGCGGCGCGTCACGCGGACGATCAGGTTGTCCTGTTCAGGTTCTGCAAGTGACGCAGCCAGGCTGGCCAAAGCATCTGCTCGACCGTTCTGCGACCGGGGAACATGGACAATTTCCGGCCGAGAAGGGAACCGGGCCATCAGAAGGAGGGTGCACTCCAACAATGGCACAAGTTCCGGCTTCCTGACAACGTAGTCGCCATTGATCTGCTTAACGACCAGCTCGGAGTCCCCTTTCACGCACAGACGGGGCACGTCGATCTCGAGAGCCAACTCGAGGCCGGTGATGAGGGCATGGTATTCCGCCTCATTGTTGGTACAGCCCTCTGACAACAGGAAAGAGTATGGCAGCACGGCTCGCTCCGGGGTAATGAAGACGATGCCCAAGCCCACTCTATTGAGCTTAGGATTATCGAGTCTTCTACCGGTGGGGCTCCGGGAGGCACCGTCAAAGTGCATCTGCCAGCATGGATCGGCTCGATCAACCGAGAGAATGGTCTCATCAGGAAAGCCTAGATCCAGCGGCTGATCCGCGGAGGTCGGGTGAGCGGCCAGAAAGTCTGCCAATGCCTGCCCTTTGATGGCCTTCTGAGACACATACCTGATGTCGAACTGCTGGAGAATCACAGCCCACCGCGCTAGACGGCCAGTCAACATAGGTCGGCTCAGGATATATTTCAACGGGTCTACCCGAGAAACCAACTGTACCTCATGGTGCTGCAAGTAGTGCCGTAATTTCTGTACGGCAAATACGAGCGCCAGACAGCTCTTCTCGATGGGGGAATACCTAACCTCCGCATCGAGGAGCATGCGAATGAGGTAATAGAGGCTATTCTTTGTTCCCTCGTTGTTCTTCTGGGCGAGAAGGGTACCCAGGGACCGTTCCAGGGCGGTCACATAAAGGACCAGCGGCTTTCCGGATACGGGCGGCATCAGGACCGGAGGTTGAAGCAGGTACTGCTTGATTTCCTCGAAAGCGGTCTGACACTCTTTATCCCATACATAGGTGACACCTTTCTTCATAAGCCGAGAAAAGGGCTTACACTTGCCGGCCAGATTCGCGATGAATCGGCGTATATAGGCTAAGTGGCCTTGGAACCCTTGCAGTTCCCGGACGGTACCCGGGGGAGGCATCTGGCTAATCGCCCTGATTTTCTCTGGGTCGATCTCAATACCCCGGTATCTTACCAAAAATCCAAGGAACTTTCCGGAGGTGACCCCAAAGGCACACTTCAACGGGTTCATCTTCAGGCAGCGAGACCGGAGGAAGCTGAACACTTTCTCAAGATCTTTGAGATGGTCCTGACGCTGGCGCGATTTGACAACCAAGTCGTCAACGTAGCATTCCACCAGTGTGCCGAGGATTGGCTTGAATATGCGGTGCATCGCCCGTTGATAGGTGGCACCTGCATTCTTCAGGCCGAAGGGCATGACCCGGTAGCAAAAGGTACCTTGGGGGGCCCTAAAGGCAGTGAACTCCTCATCCTCAGGGGCCATCCGAATTTGGTTGTATCCGGAGTATCCATCCATGAAGGAGAGGGATTGGAACCCTGCCGTGGCATCAATCAACAGCTCTGTCACTGGAAGGGGAAAATCATCCTTCGGACAGTGGCGGTTGAGATCGCGGAAGTCGATGCAGACTCTAATCTGCCCGTTCTTCTTCCTGACCGGCACAATGTTGGCCAGCCATTTGGGGTACTGAACTTCCCTCACGAAGTTGGCTTTGATAAGCTTGTCAACTTCGGCCTCAACCATGGCACCATGGGATGGGTGCATCTTCCTGGGAGGCTGCTTGAACCCGCGATGGTTCGCCGGGAGACCAAGGCGGTGGACGGCTACCTGAGGATCTAGCCCCGGCATCTCGTCATAGCCCCAAGCGAATACATCACGGTGCTGCCTGAGAAAGTCCACGTACTGTTGCCGCTCCTCAGAGGGCATGGCGGCACTAACCAATGTGGGTCTTGGATCGGCCTCGGTTCCAAGGTTCACCTGTATTAACTCATCGACCGTGGCGGGGACTCCCTCCTCAAAGGCTGGGGGTGCATCTTCCACGTCCTCTCCACTTGGGGAGGGATCATCCACGGGAGAGACTGCGTTGGAAACTGCATTGGGGCCACCAGATCTTGCTGGGCCGCTGGTGCTGGCACGGGCGGTCGCGGTCATCTCATCAGGAGACTCACAGGCCGTCGAAACCATGGCTACGTCCAACCGTTGAATCGGGAGGACGTAGGCGTCATCCAAGCTGGCCCATGGATCGCTTGCAACAGCGACAAGCTCAACCTCACCTGCCAGGATCTGCTTGTCCTTGCTCTTGTAATAGTCCGCGTCCAGATAACGGGCTTCACATGAGGCAAAAGGAGAGGCATCTCCTTGAAGCACGCCCACTCGACCATTAAGGGAGTATTTGAGGCATTGGTGGTATGATGAGGGAACCTCCGCATGAAGGTGGAGCCATGGCCTGCCCATCAATGCATTATACGCAGTGTCCTGAGAGACTACCATGAATTCGGTGTTGGCAACCAAGTCACCGAACTGGGTCTTCAAACGTATCTTGCCGACCGGGGTTTGCTCGGTACGGTCATACCCCTGGATCCTGAGGTCGGAGGGGATCAAGTCATCCTCAGACAACCCCAATCTCCGGAGCGTCCGAGTCGGAATCAGGTTGATCCCGGATCCCGTGTCGACAAGACAGCGCCGGACTTCAAGGCCATTGAACTGGCCAGTGACATACAGCGGACGAATGTGTCCCTGTATAGGAGGGTCTTCATCCTTACCAGAGAACGAGATAACTGCCTGACATTCGGCGTCCTCGATCGTTTCGGCGTGAAAGGCCTCTGCAGCCGCAACCTCTGTCTCAAACTGGAGGGGGCTCTTCAGGGCTTCAGCGAGTGCCTCGCGCATCTCAGATGACATGCGCAGAGCCTCAAGGATGGAGAGCCTTGCTGGGATGTCGGCCAAGTGCTTCAGGACATCATACTTTTTGGCCAAGCGCGAGCTCCTGGTTGCAGGAGGTTGCTCTGCGGTTGGTGGCATGACGGGCCTTGCCGGTTGGGTCGGCGGCCGACTAGTGCTTGGCGCATCCCGCTGTTCACTGGTCGCAGTCCGGGAAATGGTCACCGTACTGGAGTCAGGAGGCCGGGATGGACTTGTGGCAGGGCGGAGCTGGTCGCGACGCGGCTGAGGCGGTTCTGCCTGGTCCCACACCACAAACAGTGGCGGAGGCGAATCCGTCATCCCCGGATGGGGGGCCTGCGCACGTTGAGCTCGATCTTGAGCCTGCTGCCTAGTCTCAGTGGCGTGCACGGCCTGGCCGGAGGTACCGACGGCTGTGCCCCGGCGACTCCTGCTGCTGCGGTTCTTCCGACGGTGGCGACGACCGGGGACACTAGGGAGGTCCACCTGGTGTTCTTCAACGTCGGGAACCGAAAAGGGATTTACCAGCTCAACGGTGTTAACCGAAGCGTACCCAATACCGTCATCGGACGAATCATCCATCACCGGGCGGATCCGAGGAGGGACCCCCATCTCCGGGGGCATGAAATCGCCGAGAGTACGGGATAGTGGCGGAACTGGCGGGGCGCGCTCTTCCTTCTTGCGCTGCCGCCGTTTGCTCCTCTTGGAAGAGGCAGGCTGGGACGACGATGCCGAAGCAGCACCCGCGGGTTCTGGGGGCTCAGGCTGATTCAAGCGCGCACGGATGATTCCCTGGGAGCGAATGGTCGTCTTGCGGGCCATCCAGTTATTGTACTTCTGAGATCCGCGGTCGGAGACCAGCTGCCATTCTTCCTCATTGCCACTATCGTCATCTGATCCCACGAACACGCCCGCCACTTGTGCTGGAGCTGGGCCCAACCTGATTACATTGTTGTTAATCTGGTCTTGGAGCCAGTCCTTGAACACATAGCACCGCTGGATGGTGTGTCCCAGGGCTCGATGGTAAGGGCAGTAGCGGGGGTTATCTGTGAGATGTGCCTCCTCTGGCTTCCAACACTCAGGCAGTCGCACAATCCTCTGCTCCAGGGCGCTCCAGAAATAGCCGGGGACCTGATCCTCGTGAAATGAGTAAGTCAGGTACCGCGGGCCTCTGGGAGCGTGGTCTTGACGAGGGGCCGGAGGGGCCTGCCGAGGAGGTGGACCCTGATTATCTCGCCTAGGTTGTGGCGGTACATTACGCGGAGGGGCCGGCCGGTTCTGAGGCTGCCGTTGCTGGGCCGGGAACTGAGCCCGTGGAGGCGGATTCCTGTGAGGCTGTGGAGCTGGCCTCACCGGCAGCAGCTCCAACGGCCTGGGAGCCTCTATCTGGGCCACAGCAGCGGGCTCAGCCCTGCTGACTCTCCTTGCAGGAATCATAGGAGGCAGCGGGTGTGCCTGGCTGGCCTGTTGCAGGGCTTCCTCAAGACGTTGAGCTTTGTCTGAGAAGTCCCTGAACCCTCTGGGGTAATTCTGAGTAATCAGGGAAGGGACCAGCTCGGTCTTGACGTTCCCGACGCACATTGTCAGCAACTGCTCCTGAGTCAATGGCATGTCAAGGGAATACGTGAGACCCTTCCATCGGGCGACGAAGTCCGCGACTCGCTCATCAGGCCTCTGCTTGCACTTGAAGAGGTCTGCGATACTCGTCTTCCGGGTCGTGGAACTGAACTGGTAGAGGAATTGTCTACGAAGGTCCTCCCAGCTAGTTATCGACCCGACGGGAAGCTGGCTGTACCAGACAAATGCTGGCCCTTCCAGTGTCTGGACAAAGCAGCGAAGCTTAGCATCCTCTTGCTGCGCCGGAGTCCCCAACATAGGCCCGCACCTCGAGTTGAAGTGGGCTAAATGCTGTGGCGGATCTCCAGTCCCGTTGAAGGGGGTGAAAGTGGGATTCCCGAATCCCGGAGGCGCCGGCATGTCATCCACCCATGCTGGGTAGGGCTTGCCGTCCGGTGGGATCGCCACCTGCCGAGTCTCCAAGGCTTCCAAGCGGGCGATGAGTGCCGCCATCGGATCGTCCGGACATGGGTTCCAGTCCTGGCGAGGATCTCTAACCACGAGCGCATTGCATGGCCCTTCAATCGGGTCGTCGACCGGGTCGTCGAACTCGGCAGCTCGTGGGATGGCGGGCGGAGCGGCCCTTGGGGCAGCGGGAGGAATCCGAGCGGGATCTCTCAAGTAGTCCCGCCGCTCGGGAGGGTGTGGCGAAACATACCGCGCCCTCTTGCCATAGGCAATGGCCTCTCTCCTGTCGGCGAACACGGCATGATCACGGTTGCCCGGGAGAGTCTCATCAAGGAGCGGTTGTTCCGGTCCCTGCTGTCCTGGCCTAGGATCACCATAGTCAGGCCGCCGTTCTGCAGCGCGCTCGGCGAGGAGCTGGTCAACCAGCTTCTTCTGTTCGGCGAGCTGCTGACGTAGCGTAGCCTTCTCGGGATCCTCCTCTGCCCTCTGCATGGAGGCAAATGGGTCGGCGGGCCTTATAGCCTCGCTGTGCTCTTTTCCTTTGCTGACGTTTCGGCTCAACGTCAGTGCTTCAGTGGGTGCGGGGAGCCCCAGGAGGTTTCTCTGATGACGAGTAACTCTCACTGATGGATCTGACGACGGCTTGTCTTCGGGGGGGAAGCCCCCGTCGAGAAGTTCCAAGTCGTTCCCCTCTCCCGACAGGTCAGCCATGTTGACTGTTCCTGTCCCTGGGGATATACCCTCAGGGCCACCCAGCGAATCGGGCTGTCGGCGGATCACACTGAAGCGTAGGGCAGCGTACTGCCCCCATCCACAGATATACACGTGGGGAGTGGCTTCCTCGATAACTTTGCGGAGTGCTTGAAAACACTCGACGCATCGTTGTTGGAGGGCCTCGTGGTGCCCAAATGACCCGGGGTGCCGAACCGCGGGGAGCATGGCCAGGTCAATTTGACGGCACTGCTCACCAATATCCTCCAGGTGCGCTTGACTCCCGGGGTATGGCATTTGTAGGCAGTGAAGACGGGAGTGAGTCTCCCGGAGAGTTCGGCGGAAGCACTCGAACTCATCCGGGGTGAGCGATTCGGGTGCATCAAAGCCCGGTCCTGCGACTGGCCAAAACTTCTCAGGGAAGTGGCCCTCTGCAAGGACGGTCCAGAAGCTCCACGACTCAAACTCGGGACCCAGATCTCCTTGGTCCTCTTCCATGGCTGGGAACGGACGGGGAACTGGTAGTGGTGCCGAGGCGGGCCGCCGGGCCGACGGGCTGGCCGACGGTGAATACGGCGAACAGGCCGATTGGCCTCCATATCCCGGGCCGCCCTCTGAGGGTGGCGGTGCCCTGGCTACCACATCACGATAGGACGGGCCGGCGAGCGAACATCCTGCCGTAGCATCGGTGCTCGCCAAGGGCGCACCAGATCGTGGTTCGACCGTCGGTCCCCAGAAAAAGTCTCCGGCTTCTCTGATCGAGACGGAAGGCACTTCCGGAGGGGCCGGTACCAACCGCAAGTTTGATCCTTGGGGGTCTACCAGGCCCTCGTTACTCCGGATATACCTTTGGAGAGACGCGGGGATCACATCGATCTCGCTCTCGGGGAGCACGAGGCTGACGTGCCGCATTCCTACCCCTGCCCTTGACTGGCGGGATTGGGGAAGGGGCTCTGTCGCCAAATCGTACTCCGCCTCTGAGTCAGAGAAGCAAACCGGTCGGATCTCTGTCCGGAATTCCGTAACATTCTTCCCTCGGCGTCGACGCCTTGCCTTCCTGCCCCTGGGCAGTTCTTCGGGGCAGGGCTGATCTCTGTCCTGGCGTCCTCCGGCCGCACTGGTGCTGGGGCCGAGAGGACTGGGAACCGAGGTGCGAAGGGCACCGGGACAGATATCGAAGGGGACGCGGGGAGAGATGATTCCGGGCAGGACTCCGGGCCGGGATCGGAAGGTGGGATGACCCATGCCTCCTGGATCGGCCACACAGAGTAGATCCTGCCGGTGAATAGCGCTACCGCGAGGTGGTCCGCGGTGGCTACTGCCAGTGCCAGCAACCGGGAGAGTCGACCCAACCTGCCTTTGGGGCGGTCGGGGCCTCGATCCAGGTCGGGCATAGGAGTTCCCCCGCTCAGGATGCGCAGAGGCCTGGCGACTGGAGCCAGCAGTGGCTTGGGCCAATGCGGCCGCTGTTGCTAGAGCCCCAAGGTGGGCATCCTCTTCCGCTCGTGCCCGACGTTGGCGTCGAGACAGACGAGTCGGGATGAGCGGCGCGGGCAGGTGGAGAGCCCGCTCTTCGACTGGAGAGGCCTGGCGGCGGTGTCGCCGTGGCCTGGCGGGAGTCCTTACCGAAGATCCCTGGAGCGAATCCCGGATAGGGTGATCCCGGGCCTCTTCCACCTCATCCGCGTAGGGAAGGGAACTGTCAGAGCGCTCCGGGGATAAGCTCCCGAAGCGGTTGGACGTTGAGGTAGGCAGCGGTGCCTCCCTGCGCGGCCCTCGCGGGCGGCGGTGGTGGCGAGGCGCAGCCTCCTCAAGGTCTAGGCGAGCCATTTCCCTAGTGGGGATGACTCCCTCTTCCTCGTATCTCCGCACCAGGGTGTTGATCACCCTTCTCTGGATGACCTCCGAGGGGGAGAGAGGGCGTGGTCGTCCCGCAATTGCGGCTGCTGGGACGGCTGCGGAACGGGCGGGACCGCGCGGAGTAGTCGCGTCGGTGTTTCCCCTGTCCATGCGCCAGTGGGCGGGTGGCGATCGGGCACTGGATCGGGCGACCTGATTTCTGAAAGCAGGGAGAAAGACCCATTAACACTGACAGGAAAAAGGAATCGACAACCAACCATTAGCGCCACGACGCCTTCCGTGGGGGGAACCCAGGCCCTCGACGTTGCGAGACGGAGTGCCCGATTTCACTTCCCCAGCCCCTGGCGGGTAAGACTAAATGCTTGGCCGGGCAACACGCCGGTCTTCCAACACCTCTGAAAGCCATCGGTCTTCGTATCGAGGAGAAGAGATTCACGTCGGGTTCACCATTTTCCTGTTTCGGTGCGGATGTGCGTCGGGTTACGCTGTTCCGCCAGGACGCGTTCGCGCGTGCACCCGTCAACCCGAGGGGATGGGCGCGCGGCTTGTGGTCCCGCAGTCCCGCTTTCCAAGGGCGAGCGGCATCCGTCCCTTATTCAGGGGCGTCTGCTCCTTGATCGAAACCGGGATGATGGGATGTCGGCTCCTCCTTCCTTGGACGTCTCCTCGGAACTCGTCGCCTAATCCGGGTCTCCCTCATAGACTTAAGAATGTTCGTGAATCTCGTTCCCGGCGCCATATCTTCATGGACACCGGTTAATTACGCTGCTTCCGCCCGGACGTTCCAAGGAGTCTGGGCGGGGCAGCAACCTGCGGTGAGAAGGCCGGGTGGCTCTGGGTGCTGGGGGCGTGTCGTAGCACTGCGGCTCTGCACATCTGTCTTCCGTCCCTAATAGGGCTTCTCGAAGGCATGATGGCCTGAGGCATCCCGTACTAGGTGCGGGGAACTGTGTCACCTGAGGTTTTCCTCAGCTTCCCGTGTTTAACACGGGGTATGCCGCGAGTTTAACGTCCAGCGGGGACGGCATCGGGCTGATCAACACGAAAAGTGGATCAGATGACGGAAACCCTTGCGGGGAACCTCCGACGCTGGGGCCAGCACATGGGCGGCTTCCCAAGTAACGTGGAGTGGAGTGAAGTGGCATGACCCCACCGGGATGTGGCGGCCCGGGTAAGGATCAGGATGGATGATGAAGTGAAGAGCTTGGACCCCAGAGGGGCTTCCTACGTACCGCGCGTTAACACGGATCAAAGTCAACGTAGTTCGGGCATACAGTTTAACGTCATGCTGGACGTCGGCAAGCCGACTCACGAAGAGGTCGAGGCCGCCGGGCGGAGGATTGAACCGAACCACCTCGCACAGAGGGGGATGGAACGGCCGGGTGGATCACAGTTTCACGTCATGCTGGACGATAAAAGGGGAAATGGAAAAAGGGGGGCCGTGGGGAGGCACCGTGGAGATACACACAGGCAGTCTCCCACAGGGGCGGATTCATAGGTGAATCAACGCAAGCGTGAACCCTGGAGGGGTCCACTGATGGACGAACCGACGTAAATACGACCGGGACGACCAGGTGGTGGGCTTGAACCTCGGGGAGGCTTCCTACGTACCCTGTATAGAAGACAGGGATCAAAGTCCACGTAGTTCATTCTGTCAGGACTTACGCACTTGAGGCAGCCCGGTTGCGGCAAAAATCAGTTGGAAGGGACTTGGACCGAAAGCAGAAGACACCTCGATCCCAGTCATACCCTCTACTAGCTTCGGCCGTGGGGAGGCGCAATGGAGATACACATGTGCAGCCTCCCACGAGAAACTAGGGGTTTGTACCCTGCCCCCGTAGGGAAAAGCCACTCCCATTAAATCGTCCCTAAAGAGGGGCAATCCCGACATCCCTGCAGGGACGAGCGGGTGGGGGCCACATCCAAACCGGGGGAGATCCTGCGTGCAGAGCACGGGATCGGATGAAGCGGACGGTTTAACGTCTTGCCGGACGAAGTACAGTTTAACGTCGTGTGTTGAGGACGAAGCGGACGGTTTAACGTCTTGCCGGACGAAGTACAGTTTAACGTCATGTGTTGAGGACGAAGCACTTGGCAGTTTACGTCTTGCAGCGCGGACGATGGGGGCTAGGCAGTTTAACGTCGTGCAGCTTGGACGGATGTGCAGTTTAACGTCATGCTGGACGAATATGCAGTTTAACGTCATGCTGGATGTATGCGCAGTTTAACGTCATGCGGGACGAATGCTGAACAGTTTAACGTCTTGTAGCTCGGACGTATGCAGTTTAACGTCATGCAGGGCATAGGTTGCCGGACGATGGGTGCATGTCACTTCGCACGAACCTGGAGGGCCGCACGGGGAAGACAACGCACGGTGCGGGCACCCAGGATGAGGAGCATCGGGCGCCACGCAGGCAGGTGCCCTCAGGGGGTCGAGGGGACGACCCTGGTAGATTGCGCGCAAAAAGGAAGCTTTGCGCGCAATACTGCGGGCCGGCGTGCAATCGGGGCGACTGGCGCGCAATTGGGCCAGTGCCTTGCGCGCGGATGCTTGAGATTGCTCACACCGGGCTTCGGATAGCGCGCGGGGGCAACGGCTCATTCTCTAATGAATGGCCACTTGAAAGAAGGGGGTGCGCGCAATCGGGCCGGATTGCGCGCACCCCGGGGGCAATTGCGCGCAAGCGGGTTCTTTTGCGCGCGCAAAGGCCTTAGGGTGAGTTTTTATTCAAATGAAAGGAGCCAGCGGGGATTGCGCGCGAAGGCGGACCCCGAGGCTTTCTTGCGCGAAAGAAAGGAGGTTACCTGAAGTGCGTCATTGCGCGCGGAAGGGGTTGAATTGCGCGCACGAGAGACGTTTCGACTTCCAGCAACCTTTGAAACGTTGGGGGTCGCCTTGTATTTATAGGCAACCCCGGGCGCGGAATCCAAGGCGCGAGCGCGAAATTCTTCTCGCGGGCGCGGAATCGGACACGGCGCGCAAAGGGAACCGCGCGGGCCTGCGGCGCGCAAAATCTGCGCGCTGGCCTGGCGCATTGCGCGCATCCCGGGGGGTTTGCGCGCGGAACATCACCTTTGCGCGCGGACCTCTGAAATTCCGCGCAAGGCCTCCGGGCCCTCCGAAACGTTCTTCCGACTCCAAATATCACTTCGCTTTCCGCATCCGGAGCTTCGTTTGGGAACAACGGACTTTTCCGGCGTCTACAATGACATAAAATTTCATTCATTCAATTTAAACAAAAACAAATTCCTTCAATAATTTTATCTAATATTAAAAATGTTCATTATTTGGAAAATGAAAGAATGATTCATTTCATACCATTTTAAAAAAATTAAATCATGTGTAAAAATTAATATAGAAAATAAACGATTAATATCTCAAATATAATTTTTTATAAAACATGTAAAATAGAATAAAATATTCCACAATGAATACTTAAACATAAACAATCAATATTTTTGGTGAGATTGTAAAATAAGAAACTTACCATATCAATATATTTTTATTCATATTCCCTGTGAAAAAAAGAAACATATATGGTAACGTATATCTAATAATTTTCTTGAGTGGAATCATAATATAAATTCATGTTCAATATATAAACAACACAAAACAATCAATTGGTTAATATGGCATGTGACCCATATAAATAAAAGTGAAATAGAAATCAATTCCTTCAAGTCTCAAGTTTCCTCACATGAATTCAATCTTATAATATAATGATTATAGGTTAATATAAATATATTTAATAAAAATATTAATATCTATAAAAAAATATATGATTTATTTATCACATATTATCACCCCTTTATTAATAATTTTTTATTAAAATCATTGTTCTGGGAGATAAGATCTTCGGTTTCCAAGAATGATTGAGTTTGATACTCCTGATTCATATATATTGATAATGTGTTTATAATTTATATAATTATAATATTGGTATAAAAATAATAAAAATTCAATATATAAATATTTATAATAATTCAAAAATGATGATATGAAAAAATGAATTACACCATTCATATAGATCGTGGGTTGTACCTATGCGTGAACAATGTTTTAATTATTGAATGGATAAAAATAAATAAATGTAAATAATAATTCCCATTAAAAAATTAATTATTATGTTTTATATATCATATATATTCGTCTAATTCAATCTCATTAAAAAAAAGTAAAATATTAATGAAAAACTAATCACATCACTTCTTGGAGTAGGTAGTCCTCAAAAACACCCGAACGATGTCATCATTTCCCAACGTATTAGATATTGAGAAGGTAGATTCAATATTAAAATTACATAATTGAAATTATCTAATATATATCATTATAAATATTAATTATATTATAATACCCATCCATAATAGTTGTTTATTTAAAATTAATTGTATCACCACATGTAGAGGGTCATACGTATATACACATGAGCAACACATTACCCTCTCATTTGATGGGAAAGTGGGTATGTATGGTGTATTGAAAATAAAAACAAAATATTATAATATTTAAAAAACTAAATATATTATTTTATAATATGTAAAATATTTTTAAATGAGGTAAGGAAAGGTATAAAAGAAGGTGACTAGTTGATGTGAGTACCTCTTCTTTGAAATAAACCCTTGCAATCTCCCCTAAAGGGATGTGGGTCACTATTTTGGGATGAAAACAACATATAGTGTTTATATGTAAATTTACAAGGGAAATTAAAATATATTTTTTTATATAATGAATAATTTGGTATAAATATTTGAAGGAAGAGGTTCCCTTTTAAATTGAGGTGAGTGGAACATTTGGAATGTCATTGAAAAATTAAATTATAACAAGTCTCTTATTGTACCAAATTATTTTGAAGGGTAATGAATTCGATGATAAGTTAGGATATGATTTCAAGGAAATCATAAAATTTATTTTAAAAATGTTGGGGTGTAATTTTAACCATTCTATTTTGATTAACCCTGACATAACCTTTTTAAATTTAACAATGAAAAAAATTATTTAATATTAATGGGTTGTAATTTTTTTATATTAGTTAAAAATTAGACATTAAATTTTCAATAAATTATTTTTTAAACCATAGAAAACATTAATTTTATTTTTTCAATATTTTAATTATTTTTAAATTAGTTAATAAAATATTATTTTGATAAAATAACATTATTTTTTAATGTTCCAGTTATTCGATAAATTAAAATTTAAACACATAAAGACAAAAAGGGTATTCAGATATAATTATATAAAACCACTAGAATATTTAATATAAACCAATAAAATTAATGTTTGACAAAAAATCATTCAAATAATATCATCTTGAATATATTACAAATCATTATTTTATTTTTTATTAGTTAGTGAAATACAACATCGATGTTGCATAATTAAGTCAGGATATTTTATATTTAATAAAAAGTAAATATAAAATAATATCATGAAATTATTGTATTAATATCTAAATATAACCTCATATTTGTTCAAAACATAGTTTTTTTCTTTGAGGAGATAATAAATATGTTAAAAACAAATAGAATGGACATTTCGTAACATTAATTAGTTTAATATATATCATTTTCATGGAATAGTGTCCCTTAGAAAACAAAATTTCAAACCAAAGGTGTTACAAGTCAAATTTAAATTATATAATAATAAATACGATCAAATTTTATAGAATTATCACTTATTTTAATCCATTATTAACTCTATTATCACTTTAGTGAGGTGCTAAATATTTAAACAATTACATTCCTTTTTTAGAAAAAATAAAAATGGACATAATTACCAAATTTTAACCTCATAGATCAAAATATGAAAAAAAAAATTATTAAATTAAATACATATATATTCCTTAAATTAATATTAATGTAAATTTCAAAAATGAGAAGAAAACAATATTGTAAATATATTACATTTTAAGCATAAAACAATATTTATTTTTATATAATTCCTCGAGAAATATTTTTTTGAATGTTTCAAATATTTACCATGTTAAAAATATATAAATTTCTTTGAAATCATTCACTAGTATTTGTTAATTTAATTTATTAATATAAAGATACATTACACAAATAAAAAAATATATAAAATATCTCATTCATTTTAATGTTTTTTTTGTTAAAATAAATTGATAAATAAAATATATTTTTTTACAAATTTTTAGACCATATATTTTTCATAATTTATTTATTATTTTTCGTTACCACCAATACAATGGAATATAGATAACAAAATTATAAAATAAATATAATTTTATTTAGTTATTGTAAACATGTTTCTCCATTTAACACAGTAAATTAAATAAATCAAATCAATTATATTGATGATTTCTTCAAACTGATGGTGTGTAACATTATATTCCACATAAAATTAATTTCTCCCTCAAAACTAAACAATATATCAAAAAATGGACATATTTATTTTTTTAAATCCTCAGGTTACTAAGTAGTATCTTTAAATTTGTTGTTCCTATAATGACCTTTTTCCATTTGAGTAATCTTCCTAAATAGTACATTATCTATATGATTTATTATTAATACTAGAATGTATTCAATATATGATCAATTGCAGAATGTTGGATAATGCATTATCTCATATTTCCCTTTATGTATAAGATCCAATGAATGCATACAACCTTTTTTATTGACGTTACATATGATAGATATTTATTAAACTATACAGGGAAGGTCTTTGGACAAAACATCAATTCATATAGAATGCTTGATTAGCAGATTGATTTCCTCATCAATATCGAACATAGAAAATAGATTATTCTCTTACTTCTGGCTTATATTAATTCAATTCATGATACCATCTAGAATCATTAAAATAAAAAAATGTTGGATGACCAGTCTCCCACCATACTAGGTAGAATTCTTTTATTTCATAGAGAGGTTAATATAGATGCTACTATTCAGGTAAAATAAACGAGTGATGAAACAAATGATATAATAATTCCATGTATTTTGGTAGTTTTTATTAAGATGAGGTTTCCACTTTCTCAAAGGTATGTGATATGGATACTACCCATTGGAGTTTTTGTAAATGTAAATGTGGATAGTGTAGCCATGGGAATTCCAAGTAAATTGGGTTCTAGGGGTTTTTTTCCTACTCATTGTGGTTTCATTATGGGTGTTTTATCATTATATTTGAATATAGACCTAGTTTGAAGATAGACTATGGGAAATGATGTATGATTTTAAATATTTTTCCCATCATAAATAAAATTTCCTTTGAATTATTTCTTATTCTGAAAATGCAGTCATGACTATGAAAATAAGAACGAGTAATGTTTGTTGGAAGCATATTCCACACATGATTGATTATATAAATCATTCCACTCAAAATACAATTTTTGATTCAAAACATTATAGAGAAGATAAATAGGTATCTGATGATTTATAAAATTGGGAAATCCTTTAATTATGAACAAAGTGGACATTTAGAGCACCTAAATGTTTCTCCTCATTGGTAAATTATTATATGAGAGGAGTGGCTCACTCCCAGAATTTTAAACTCTTGTGTAATTCTTAAAATTATTTCCCTTTTAACTTTTATTAATACATTTTGTTAGATTGGGTTGGCTTAGGTCCTCAATTTTCTGGGTGCTACTATTTATTCTTCATATAAATGAACAGTATCTAGTGGTATTTAATTTGAGTTATGTAATACTAATGGATTAGGAATTTACTTTCTAATAAGAGATAAAGGGAAGACACCTTGAACATGAGATAAACTCGGTTGATGTTATTAGAAAAAGTCTATCATCCCTACTCAATCGAATATATGAATGAGGAAATTATAACTAGGTCTCAACTTCCCTATATTCCTCAATGTCATATACCTCTTCCATGTTGAAAGTTATATAAAATAAATCTCACCATCTTTTCATTACAAATAACTTTTACAATTCCCAACAAAAAATTTCCATTGAATCTAATCTTCCATGTTGTATTTCATAATAATTATAAATTCCTCTACCATTTCCTCATCTATCTGAAGTTCTAATATATTTCATGTTATAATAACATTCTTGAGAAATGTGTTCATACACTTATTTTTATATATGGATTAATAAGGGTCCATATGAATGCTTGAGTGAGAATTATTATTGTAAGAAAAATAACTAGAGTAAGGTGTTGATCTCACAAACTATTTAAATGTAGAGAGAAATATATCATCATTACTCGAGTGTTTGACTAGTTCAATTAGATATAAAATTTATCTAAGGATGATATGAGGTATTTAAACTCAACTATGCATGTCGAGCTTAATGAATACATAACCATACAATCAAGTAAAACCATATATCCCTATCATATACAATGAAAAGTTTTACTCTATGAAATATTAGAACATATATATTATATAATAAGAAATTATTATCAATAGATAAATCTTATTCAATAGAAATAATGTTTTCTGACATCTTAGGTTTATTGACTATATCCCAGAATGAATTATAACCTTTAGATTATTTGTATTGTCCGATGAAAAAATCCATAATGATGTTTCCCCATTTCTAGTCGGGTAGAGTAAATTGTTATAACATGCCATTATACTTCTATCTCATATCCTTAACATGATGAAAATCCAAGAAAAGAGAAACATATTCAATGATATCTCATTTCGTTTCTTCTTACTAGAAATAGTCTTTTTAGTCCATTTACAGCTTTGATATTCTAGAATGAATAAATAATTATTAACTCTGAGCCTCACCCACCAACTCCATCTTCAAATCTATCATTGGTGGGACCAATATGTCATTATTGATCATTATTATTTCCCCACAATCAAGGTTCAACTTAAGGACATATCACTCCTTTTCCATCTTCACATCTTCATTTTTTTCAACTTCTTAATACTAATGTGTATATATGGTTGATAATTAATTTGTAAAAGGTAATATTTGTACTAGTCTATAAAAATTTAATGTTACATCATTTTAAATTCATAAAATATTTGATCTTATTGGATTCCCATTACAGATATAAAAAAATTATAATTTGACTCATAATAGATGCTACCCTGTTTTCTATCCTTGTGTGGTATTAAATTGGGAAGTCATAATCATTAATCATATCCAACCATATTCTTTGGTACATGTTTATCTCTTTTTGAATGAAAATATACTTTATCTATTTGTAATAATAATATATGTAACTTCTTTCCCTATTGAGATAATAAAACTACATATTTAATGTAAAAATTACAGTAGCTAACATTTTATTATGAATTGGGTAAATTTTCTCATGTCCCATTAATTGGCATGACCCATAATCCATGACCATATCACATTTAATGAGAAAAATTACATTCAATTCATTGAGACATCACAATAGATCATAAAACATTATCCACTCTAGGGTAGTGGATGAACAATTGAACTAAAAAAACTTATTTCTTGATCCATGATATTCTATTCACATCTATACATCCTTAAGTACTTAACTCCTTTTTTAGTCAACATTGTGAGTTTATTATATAATCATGATTAATATCTCAAAAAATGTTGACACTAACCATCAAAACAAAGAAAAAAATAGATTCCAGTTACTTTGGTTTTTCTTTCCAACTTATTAATTATTTTATTTCATTAATGTATACACTCAAATGAGAATATTTTATTTAAAAATGTAACATCCCAGAAATAAATTTTATAGCGGGAATGTTTTTGATAAATCATAACATTCATCAGGGTCTTCATCATATTTCTCATTCTACTTTCATGATCATAATTTATATTTGAATATGCAATAATATACTCTATATATACTACCAAAAAATGATTAATTTCTTCCCTATGTACAATTTACATTAAATCCACCTGGTTAGATGGGACATTAATAAGACCAAAAGTCATCACTATAAATTTATATTGTCAAAAACATGTATAGAATGTAGTCTTTGGTATATTATATTCCATGAATATCAATTGATGTTATCCAGATCTAAGGTCAATCATGGATATGTATTGAGATCATAATGGATGATGAAATAAGTCATAAATACATGGTAGTCACATCCATTCTATGGTAGTGATATTGTTTAATTTATGGTTATCAATAAAAAGATACAATGATCTATATTTCTTCTTATCAATTTGAACAAGTACATCCCAAGGTGGCACACGTGGTCAAAGGAATCTATTTTCAATATTATATTTTATATTCTTTTTCAATTCCTAATAATCAGTTTGTTCCATTCTATATGGTGTCCTTTATGAAAGAATAACTAAATTAAGGAGTTCTATTGAAAACTAAAAGTCCTAATTCATTTCAAGACCAAGAAATTATCTTCTAAAGACATAAAAAACTCCAATACAATAGGTGTGTCCTTAATTTTTATTTTATACACAATAATATTATATAGATAATTGTATATGAATTTAAACCCACAATATGGAAGTAAAATCCATTGGATGATAATTTTCACCATCACATCGATAAATGATCAAAGGATTATTCGAAATATGTATTGTGAATTACCTCCCTAAAAAACATATATGGGTACCATATAGATAAAAATGATCCATTACCAGATTAACATCAAATATAGATAAATTTAGAATCATAATATTTTTAGGAAGTATATTAACACAAACTATAATCAGAGACAACCGATAGACATGATATGTTACTATTTTTTCCTTTTTATTTATGAAAACAATCTCAACATCTAATTTTTGAGGTAATATGATGATATCCTTAGAAAAATGTCTTAAAATAAAATATTAGGTGAATCAAGAATCTAATAACACATTAGATGTTCTAGATTTGATGTTAAGTGTACATTTCATCTCTGGACTCTCATAACCCACATCGGAAATCTTGATGGTATGAAATATTATTTTATCCTTGAGTTGATGAGGTTTTGTATGGTGATCATCAAAAAACAAAATATTTGTGAAATAATTGGAATACATCCCATACAAATTTAATTTGAAGCATTATACTGTGGGTGGTTCAATAGTTGGAATGTTCATTTCTTATATTTCATTAACCAACCAACTTGTCCCCTCATGGTTTTTATAGAACACCTTTACAAATTTAAAGAACATACCTGGTCTATTAAATACATTACATTTATTTTTCTTCTAACATTTCTAAAAAATATATGGATGTAATTTCTTTCCATGAGGTGATTTATTAGTTTTATAGAATCATAAATCATTATTTTCTTCTTAAAACCATGGGAATTTCTAGAATCTCATATTTCCATTTATATAATTTTTTTTAAATCAAAAGATTAATTTGTATATACTAAATTCTATTATCAATAATTATTTTATAAGACATGGTTATTAGACACTAATGAATCAATCATTTTTACATTTTTGGATTATAATTTAAGTATAGTTATTCCAATAAATACTAGTAAAATTTTCCTCTTATGAACCGATTAATTCATCATCTTTTTTCATCAATTAATGAAATTATTTCACATATTTTTATACATATTACATGTGAAATACTTAAAAAATATTATAATAATAATCATGGAACATTAAATTCTTCAATTTATTCTTATTGGATCGTATTAATGATATAATTCTTCCAATGATAAATTTCTCTATCCATAATAGAAATAGAATGATGTATTTATGATGTCTCAAGCATTGAATAACAAAACAATATATTTATAATAGTTTTGATCAATTTATCATCCCACAGTGGATCAGAAGATCCACTAAATTAAGATGGATGATACCTCATGAATGAGTCAAAAATATGTTTTTTTTCTAATTTGATCATTTTGAAAATGACAATGTTGTATAACATTATAATGTATTGTGAGTATAGAAATACAATTTTGGATTTCTAATACCATATCATTTAGTTTCTCAAGTGGGAAATCATCACATATTCAATAACATTTATCATCAAAAATACCCCATCATGTAACATATATGGACTAAAAACAAAAATAATATTGTGAAAAACAATATTTATAATGGAAAACCAAAAATTTAATAAAATCATGTATTGATATATAAATTGTGACACATTATTCAATGGAAACTTAGGTTAAAACATTGACATTCATGATGACTACCAAAAGTTTATAATTTTATCCTATACATTATCCTATCATTGGGATTTTAATAATAGTTTTTGAACCATATCTTAAAAATATTAGGAATACATTTCTCTTATATAAACTATAATAGCATGATATTTCTAAACATAAATATTGCATCTATTTAGATTATTATTCAACACATAATAGTATGATCCATGTGAAAACCATAAATTTTCAAATTCATTGAATACTTGATTTAAATATATCTTTTTTTTTAAATACCATCATCATCATCCATAAATGTAACACCCCAAACCTTGTTTCCTAGAGTCGGTGATTTATTATATATCATTGTCATTACCACAAGATATCTAGTCCCGAAATACCGATTAGTTTAGTATCCTTGGATGTTCTTGATAAATACATAAGATTTACATTATATCATGAAATAAATAAGAACAAAATTTGTGTCCTCTTTGAACACCCTCATATCCCATATCTTATTCCTAAGAGTAAATCAGGATATACTTATTCACATCCTAGGAAAAATAAAACATAGAAAGGGGTGAGCTCAGATGCTCGGTAAGGATAAAAATATAGCAGAAACATTCATAAATAAGCTTAAATCAATTAAAGAAATGTATTAGACTAAAACACAAGCCTTTTAAATTTAATTTCTACATAATATTGATAATATAAATCAAATAATTATTTTTACTTACTCAAATTGATTATCTATTAGTTGAATAATCACATGAAATATCAATATCTAATTTCATTAGTATGGAATATATAATGTTGGACATCATATCCACATAGTCAATGCCTCGTGCCAAAACTAAAAATAATTATTTTGACAAGGCCTTGTGCCAAAACAATATCTTTTCTCATGAGACCTACTGATGCATCAAGGTGCTATTGTGAAATCCACCTAGCATTTACAATGTCCAATGTATTCCTATGAAAAGGTTAAAACATTATCTAATCATTTGTATTAAAATTAGCATATGAAATGTCAATATTTTAACAACAAACCATGAATGGTATAAAATATCACATCCATAGTCAAATAGAACTCATTCAATACAAAATGTAAGATTGTATTATAATAATTTGGACTCAATTGGGAAAAATTAATGATATTTACATAGATGAAAATAATCATCAAAATGATTTGAGAGAAATATCACCCTTTTTTCTTAATAGCATTTAAAAGTCTCACTATTTATCAAGATGCTTTTTATAATAGATTTCTCAATCAATATTTCCCATACCTCTTTAAAACATTTAAAATGTATTTTAATTTTATAACATTAATGTCCATATAAATAAATCATTTAAACCATTTTTAAAACATGGACATTAAGGGGAATTATTTAGAGGAATAAATTACTAAAACATTCTAAATAATATTTTTGAAAGAGTTTCAAACCAAATGATGGACACTTGAATAAAAATAATTGAGATAATAAAAAATATAATATCATGATAATAAATGGATTCGTGATATATTATGTCAAAGTACAGTATATACACCAAATAAAAGTGAATTGGCGCATAACAACAAACAATTCTTAATGGAATGTAAGTTGAGATGAAATCCCTTATAGAGATTGTATCCTTATGTTAAGGATTAATCAATGAAATAATTATGTGTGACAAATATAAAAACACTCATTATTTTTGTATATTCTGTGTAAATCAATCAGAGTACATTCACATATATTCTTGTAAAAATAACACCAATAACTTGGATGTTTAACTCAATGTATAGAAATTGAGTTAAAATTACTCTAATCAAGTTCATATCAATGACATGAGAATTTCTAAACAGACTGATTATGTGTATAAAAAGTATATCCACAAAAATTTGAGAGTAAATTACTACATATGTAAATAATTATTGATTTTACACATAATTTTCGAGTAAAATAATCAATGAAGTTAGCGTAAAATAGAATGAGTGCAAATTGAGATTTGAAATTCCCTTGCCGATTTGGTAACATAAGAAAAATACATCACATGAAAGAAGGTGCATAAAATGAAGTTTTAAATACCCATAAATTACTGTATATTACACAATTAATACAATCAAGTGAAGTACATACACCACACAAAAGTAAATAGATGCAACATATCATTAATCTCACGGGTATAAGAAGTGAGTTGAAAACCACTTACCATGTTTTAATAAATCATTTTGTAAGAACAAAAGAGAAAAACCAGTAAATAAATTACATAATACCATGAATATAAATAGAATCATGATAATATATAAAAAATGGTAGTACACAATACACCGCATGCAATAAATATGTGGTGAACAATAGAAATCTCAGAAAATTAAAAGTGAGATAAGAAACCCATATCTATGTTCTTTTCCTTATTCGAGGGTATGTTAACATCCTGTATAATAGTTAAATAATTGTTATTAAATTATAGAAAAAAACATACAAAAATATGATATCATATATGTTCTTCTAATATAGCTTTGTTAATAATATTTTAGTTGTATCGTTCTTTTGGGTGTTAACTAATTCATTTTCCTTTATATGTTTTGTTTCGTAAGTCATGTTTGTTATGGATAGGATGTATTTGATTCATATACAGAAATATATTAAAATCTAAAATAATATAATTAATAATAAAATGAAAATTATTATTTAATTGTTACGATGGGAAATGAATCTCATCGCATTCTTGAAGACAGTAATCTGTAGGGACACACGGGTATTAATATCATTCAATTGAAGGTGAGATTGTATATAATTAGATTTTATATCATATATACATAATAATTAACATGTTATATATATTATTTAATTAAATTATAAAACTTTTTTATATCCATCCAAAAAATGATGTGTTGAATAAAAACTACACCACGACGTGGAGTTGGTAATCCGTACATACACACATATGGTGACATTGTCATTCATAGGATAAATAGAATGATGAATATGTTTGTACCATTTTTATAATAACATAAATTAATTTAGAAGGTACTAAAGATATTATTTTCTTATACAGAAAATATTGAAATAGGAATTGGAAGTAGGAAAAAACATTGAAAGAGGTGATGAAATTATTACATCTTCTTCAGGTGCTTTCTTTTGATTTGATCAAAAGGGCTCTTAATGACAGCTTTCTGTTCAATGGAAGGCCTCAAAGATGTAGTGATGGTAGTTTTTAGGATATTTGGGGTGGGTTTGGACAAGCCAAATGGTATTGGAGGTGTGAAATTAAGAGAAGTGGAAGTAACCTTTTATAATAGAGGTGAGGGTCACTTTAGGAAAACCTTTAAATATTATTTTACTATAAATTCATATTCAATTTATAATGGATAAAATTGGATTCATTTCTTGGATAATTTGGTGATGGGTTAAAAAACTCTCAAAAATTTGGTTTTAAACTAGTGTAGCTCACCATATTAACCTTATCTATTAGATTTAACGCTTACATAAATAGTTTGTCTTTTACCATGTATTCTTGTATTATTATAATAAATGGTTAATATACATAAAATGAAAAGCCATGCGAACACCAAGTTGTTCATTATTGATATATCCAACCTTATCTATATCCTTTGGAAAAACCATTTGTTTTATAAATATTATATCAATTAATGATAAAGTATTTGTTTTAAAAACTCATTTATTTCAATTTTGAGAATACTTGGTATTTGATTTTTGTTGAAGTCCTAAAAACATGATTACTTCAAATAGAATTTATTTCATAAAATCTAAGATGTCGTATTAACATATAAAATTAGTGGGATTCATTATAAGTCTCAATTTACATTTATTCTGATATTTATAATATCAATTATTTTAATATTTAAGTAACAAGTTAATCACTGTATCATCATTGTTTCATAATTAAATTTAATTAGTTAATGTCTAAAAATTATAAATAAAATACAATTATAAAAGAAATATTTTTTTCATTATAATGAATATTTAAAGTCGAATTTATCATATGTATAACTCTATATTAAAAATGGGTTAATTATAAAATATTGAATTCAACACTTTAAACTCTTCGATAAATAAAATAATAAAAAATATCCAAAAAAACCCAACTGTGCCAAAAGAATAATATTTTTTCCTGAATTTGGTTTTGTTCGAAATACACTTATCCAATAGAATGTGGACATGTTATAGGGTAATTATAATATCATTTTTACTTTTATTTACTCAATTTACTTTTAACTTTGGTAAATAAAAGTTAAAAGTTACTATTCACCAAAAAAATTCATCTTATTGAACCACATTTTTCATACTGATGTCAATCCTATCTTTTTGGTGTTTTGAAATTCAATTTTTAGATGTAGTAAAATTAGGTTTTAGGCAAATTTGCTAACGTGCCTTGAATATGGCTAAAAGACATTAAAAATTTTAATAAAATTTTATATATCTAATTTTATTATAAAATGACTCAAATTAATTACATTGAACTAAAATTGGTATTATGTATCTATTATGAATTAAAAGAAATTTAAATAAAACAAATAATTATTTAAATAAAATAACATTTTTAAAAAATTAACAGTGCGTTTTTTACTATTCATCAAAAATTGATTGTTTTCATAAAAATACAAAAAATTCACCATAAGATAATTTTGATAATATGAATTCAAAAATGAATTATATTTTACCAAATTAAAAACATATAAGTTTCATTAATTAATTTAAAATTAATTCTTGTTGTTAGAACCCAAAAAATTGGGTTTTTAAAAAGGAAAAAACTATCAAAATATTGACATGTGATTATGTCAAATTTAAATTTGAAATTACTTATAATAACCTAAATTGTATTAAATGATAACAATATAGTCTAATTATACTTCCAAACCATTCAAATGAATAATTTAAGACTATAAATTATTTTTATAAATTAAGTTGTTTTCAATTAAAATTTAGTATTTTTCACTATTCACCATAATATGAAAGTTATCAGAATCCCACCAAAAATTTACTGAGACTAAATTTTAATGTCCTGATTATAAAGAAATAGTTTATTTTGAAAAATTTAAAATATAAAAGTGTCAAATATGGGATTTAAAAAGGGATCTCCATTAAAAGGTGGTAAAATTTCATTTTCTGAAAAATACTTCCTTTATTTGAAAATTTTAATTTGTTCTTATATTATGTATAAAAAACAAATAATATATGTGTTAAAATTATATAGAGTATATAAAATTCAAAATGCAGTTAATAAAATTCATTACCGCTTTTTTGAACGACTGGTTTGGTATGTCGTGGTGCCCTCGAACTCGGTGTTGTGTGCAGCACATGCTATTGAATTACATTATCTAAAATAACATACTATGAAATCTTGGGGGGTTACATTATTCCCCCATTTTAAATGTTTCATCCTCACAATTCTAAAATTTTTCTTTGGAACATCATTGAACGTCCCAAATCCAAAAAAGATTCAATAAAACAATCACTTTAAAAGAAAGAAAGAGAAGTACATAGGTCAACTGAGATATCTCATACTAGGATTCCATGTAGGAAAAAATGAATATTGAAGATAAAATAAGTGTCAAGTTTTGATTAAGAGTGATATAAAACATGATCAGGAGAATGTTAACCACAATAAACCCACAAACGTGGGATGGGATTAATGGTCATTGTTTTCCCAGTGGAAAAAGTAAACAGAAAACATTTTTTTATAATAATTTCCATTAAATAAATTTGATTAATTTATTTAAGAGATTGACTCTAATTATAAAGATATATACATACTTTTTTAGGTAGATATTCATCATTTAATAGATTTCTACCACTAACTCATCTTTTTTCAGAACGATTAGTATTCAAGATGACTTTGTCACATATGAAGTGCTAGAATCAACATCAGGAGAATCACATGATACACAAAGGATATACTATATATTAACATTGTCTTTAGAGACTAAAAAAACCAAAATGGTTATTACAAGATCTGATGATCCCAGAAAATGATAATCCGATAGAGAAATAAATAAAAATCTTAATTTCTAAAATTAAACAAACTATACCCAAAGTTAAATAAATACCATTCAATAAAAAAATTTCCTTATATTCCATTAATATAATAAAATATATGATTAAAACCCAAAACTCATAAGAATTTGATTATGTAGTCTTCCACTTTAAATTATATCTCCAAATAATATCGAATACTCTTAAAGTCACATAATTAAAAGTAATTAACCTAATCACATATTCTCAATGATATGTTAATCATTTCAATAAATAACCCAAATTTTTATATATCCACAATAAAAAAATTGGTAAAAAACCATCATTACTATTCAAATGAAATCCCATAGTGTTCTCTTTTACATTGGCATATAGTGTGCCCAACAGAGCGAATGTATTCCAAAATAACATTTTTATCTTAATCACCAAATCATTTTCTTAAACCAAGGATATTCAGTTTAAAAGAAATAATATCCCAAATCAAAATATTATTGATCAATAAAAATATAGTCACACTAACCAGGTACATCACATAGTCTAGTGATAGGAGATAAATTCCAATCGCACTTTGGTTGTAGGTTCGATTCCTGAAGCATTGTCTGACGCGATTGTTTGTCACATGGTCTGCATGTTTTCATTTTTCAAAAAAAATATTTTATAACATTTCCAAAACGAGATAAATTCCTCAAAATAACCATATCACAATTTACCCACAAATGTTATCTCATAACTAACATTTTTATCCCAAAAATTATTAACATGTAATAGCCTCTAATTCAATGATCATATAAACTGAAATTTTTCTTTATAACTACATCCACAAAAGAAATGATTATTCTTTCTCAAATAACATTTTAATATAACAAACTGCATGGTAACACATACAAGAAAATATACTTCCAATATAATTCTATACTTTTAAACATTTCTCCATCCATTTATTTCCACATAGGTTCTTCCATAACATAGTGCGTATCCTATAAAATATGGTACTGACTCGGGTAATTCCAAGGACCATTACATTTATGGAAAATGACTGTAATCGTATTCTTAAGAGCATTTTTATTTTCTTCCATAATACTCTTCATTTATCATTTCCAATTCTTTACTTTATGTCCTTGTTTCCCACACATAATGCATTTTGTGGTCTCATTAAGACACTTTCCTAGGTCTCTCCTTCCACACTTCTAGCATGATAGAAATTGAGATTTCATTCCTCCACAATTTCCACTACTAGAACTCTTATCATCCATGACCTTTCTCCTCTTTGTAGAGTTTGAGAGTTGGTTAATATATATGTTTTTGATCATATTTTTGGAAAACATATTCTGAATGAACATGATATCTTTTATGCCTATCAACATTCCATTTCGTTGTTCATTTCCACCACAGTGCCCACCTAGAACATCATGTTTAATGTTACTATGACTTCCTTGAAATCCAGCCATTGACTAACACAGGGTAGCCTATTTTTAGACATAAAATAATTTATATAATATCATGACACCTTATTTTCCATCAAAAACACCTTAGGATTAACCAGGTTTTTTATTCTCATCTTATATTAAACAATTCAAATAGATTTGTTTTGAAAATGTCAATTATCCTAAGCATATACTTGGGGAGTGTTTTAACCAAGAGTGCATCAAGGATCATTTTTATGTACCAGGATACCTCGGGTTAAACTCGAAACACCTTATCGAGGTTTTCAATCCATGATACATATGTGCTAGAGCCGCTTCTACCAGCTCATATCCATATAGAGATGTATTTCCTTGAGAACACACATAATATTAAAATTACCAAATCATTTTGGATGTTCTTTTACACTAATTATCAATGACTATCTTAGGGTTGGGTTTTATAATCAGATTTTTTCTAAATCTAGCTTCCAAGGATTGTACTAAACATCCTCTAATACCAACTCTAACGCCCCGACCCTGGTTACCCAGATTTAGTGCATTATTACATATCACTGGCATGATTAGAAGATATCACATCCCAAAAGACCGATATGTTTAGTGGCCTTGAAAGTACTAGATACATGATTATGTTTTACATTACATCATTAAATAATTAAAAACAACCTTTGTATCCCCTTTGAAAACACTCATATTCCTTATTCTATTACTGTAGGTTAATCATGATATACTTCTTTGCATTATATGAAAAAAAAACAAAGAAAGGGGTGAGATCTATATGAACCCAGATCTTTTTTTAGGTATGTTTTTTTCTTGGTGTTTCTGAGTAAAAGATGAGTTTCTAGATATTTCATAAGTACACGTCGTTTACATTATGAGTAAATTTCGTGCACTTGGTAAACACAGGTAGTCGGGTTCTGGCCATGCAACGACCATGCACATGGCTATGTGAGGTGAACTAGGACTGCCTAATGCGGGGTTCGGTGAAGCCAAGTACACACCGTGTAATTTCTTTTTTTTCACTAAATGCACCGGGGTCGCATCTGATGAACAGTACCGACTCCATCGAGGTCTGGTTGGTTTGAAAGCGAGATTATGACCGTGATATTTCCCTGATCCCCTGATCAAGCATCCATATTCCAATTCGACCATTGTTGATTGTGTTGGGATCAACTTGGTAACCTCTTCCTTCTTCTAGATATTCATTTCCCGATTCCTCCTCTTTCTCATGTTATCACAATTTGATCATTTTAGACATTTTTGTAGATATTTGGTGTTCATGGGAGATTCAAGGATTGAGGTTCATGTATAATGATCTTTAAAAACCATGGTATGTGGTTTGGGGATTTCCATTGAAGGTCTTTGAGTTATATGTTCAAAATTTCACCCTTGAACGAGATATTCCATTTTTACTATTTTAGCCCTATTAATTTCCTTACATGCTTGTATTCCTGAGTATAGGTTAATTGATTGTTAATATGGTTAATTTATATTCTTTGTAATTATTTTCCCATGAATGTTTTGTTTTTAACTATTTGTTATTTCTTATCCTGTTAGGCTGCCTTGTTTGTTTCCCATGCCTAGTATTGTTGGATGGAGTGATGTTTATCTGACATGCTATTTTTCTGTAGACAAATATCCAAGTAGTTATTTAGGTTTACATTGGAATAATTTAATTTCTATGCATTTTTGACTTAAACAGGGTGGTGGGAATTTGGAGTAGTATGCCATAGGGATAATTCATGTAAGGGCTTTTCCATAGTGTCTATTTTTACTATTATGATGCGAGACTATAGGCGGAATTGGCGTAAGGGCTTCCTCAGAGTGCATGTAGTTCCTGAAAATGGGGCACAAGGGGAATGTGATGTATGTGCTTCCCTATAGTGCCTTTTAGATACCAATATGAGAATATAGGGGGAATTGACAGTGAGTGCTTCCCCATAGAGTCTATCCTAACATTGAACAAGAGGGGTTAGACTATATGTACTTCTCGAGGGTTGCTTGTGATTTCTAGGTATGACCAGAAGGGATAGGCTATGTGAGTACATCCCAAATGGTTACCTATTTGTGATTATCTTCTTACATGATTTTGGTTTTTTTTTGAATTCCTTGAAATAGTTAAAATGTTTGTTGTTGATTAATTCCTTGTTTACTGCTTCTTTTCTTATAGCCTGCCATATATATTCATTGACTATTAGGCATAGATCTCTTGGTGGTGGCCTACTAGGATTTTGTCTCACACCATGTTTGGTTCATGATATTTTTCCCAAATAAATTATATTTTTTCAGGTATAGATAAGGGTAAGCACCCTTCTACATCACGTACTTGACTGCTTTGGGGATGGAGAGCATGGGACCAAGCTGAGGAATGAGATGATGAGGATCTATATACTTGTTTTCTTGTAATTTGTTTTAGTTTTTTAATTAATTGTTGTGACTTTTTTGGATACTTTCCTAGACATATGTATCATGCATCATTATATATGTTCTCTAGATACTTATTACTTTCAGTATTATACTATTTACTATTTTAATCCATTTTTACTTCTTCCGCTATTGTATATTTGTTTTACTTCCACTGTGTTACTCTACCAATGAGGGCATAGTTTCCCCCACTATCACACCCAAGTCCCTCTCTAATAGTTGGTAGCCTCTAGCATTATAGGAAATGTGCTTGAGTCCTTGTGAGAAACCGGGTACGGGGTGCCTCTGGGCTGCTTCCGGAACCGGACATTACAAAGTGGTATCAGTTGGATTATTTTCTCTTGTCAAACTATTTATAGCCTATAGGCAGGGATATGAAAGAATAGGTACTTGTTAATAATCTTTTCATGGGAGAAGCTAATCTATGTACATGTAAAAGATAATCTAACTCATTTATTGCAAGTTTTCAAGTGTTGTAATTTTTGGGTTGAATTAATTTTCCCCATGGGGTGATTCACATGTTTTGGGTTATTATTTTTGATGTTATTGAGGTTCTATTTATGTTGCAACAAGATGAGAAGAGTGTATTCCATATCATGCATCAGATAGTCACTTTCTAGAGAACAATGTCATGCATTCTTATTATGACATATAAGGTGCATTAGCTATTGCTTGTTGTTGTGATGGATGTTGTGCAAGAAATACATGTTGTTGTGATAGATGCATTTAGATAATACTTGTTTGATAGGGTATTGTTTGTGTAAGGTTTTGTTTGAATGAATTCCAAACTTTGGTTCTTGAGGTGTTATGGGCCCTCATGGATGGACATTGGTGGTTCATTACCTTGTTTTCATCATATATGACATGTATAGGACTCCAAGATCTGATTTGCGGGGAGTATGGGACCTCACTAATCAGAATTTGGCACTTTAATGTATGTTTTAGTTTTTTCTTGTCCTTCAAAGAAGTTTTTGAGGCTTACTATCTGAGAACCCCCAGAATACACTCCATGAAATGTTGAATACATTCCACATGTTCATCGGTTTAGGAAGAAACTTTTTTTCATAAGTACACATTGTGTACCGTATGTACATGCCATGTAGTCTTTAATCATGTCTCAGACTATGTGGGAAAAGACATGAGGTTGGGAAAAGTTTGGTTGGACATACCATGTACTAGATATACACACCGTGTGTTGAGATCTAGTGTATGTCTGTGTGACTAAGGACACGGGTTGATAAAAGCTTAAGAAGTACATTCCATGTCAGTCTTGAACATGCTATGTCATGTAATCCCTAGATTCTGGCTATGTCACTAACAAAACGTGTTGGTTGGGTCTTTTCTAAGACATGCTCTGTCTATCTAGAACAATTCGTGTAGTGTTACATGATAATTCGGCCGTGTCACTGACAACACGAGTCAGTTGATACATTTCTAATACACACCGTGTCTATCAAGAACGTGTTGTGTAGTGTATCCCAAGAATCCGGTTGTGTCAATAACAACAGGGGTCGGAAAAATCTTCTTGCTACATGTTGTGTCCATATGGAAGATGCCATGTAGTGTGAGCCATGTATCCAGCTGTGTCACTAACAAAACGGGTCGGTGAAGTTCATCTAGGACACGCCTTGTCTAGCACTAACACTCTGTGTAGTCTTGTTCTAAGATAACCATGTGCCTAATCCATGTTAGATAACTCGGGTAGATAAAGAGGATTCAAGTACACGCCATGTGTGAGGACAACGTGATATGTGTATGGGGTGTTACCTGACCTGGGTTGGAAAAAGTACACGCCCATGGGAAAGCTTATGGGAACACACCGTATAGATAATATAAACGACGTGTATCAATGTTTTGAAGAACCTGATTTCCTTCTTTCTCTTGTTCCCTTCTTAAACTTCTATGTTTTAGTCGCTATTTATCATGACCTAAGGTTTTTTCTTAACCAGACAAAGTCATGCCACCGAGACGTCATTTGGTAGTATTCCAGTTTCAAGGGGATGATCAAACACTGGACATGGCTTTTTAGGGACTACCAACAGATTCTTTGTAGTGTTAGTCTTGGAACCAGCCATCATTCTGGACACCGGTGCAGACGCACAGTTCCAAGATGGCTTGATGAGGATTTTGTAGAACATTAGAGGAGTACTACATCCTACCCCATCTATGGGAGAGTTGACACGGGATTTCCAGCATCATAATCCTCCCACATTAACATGGGAAGGAGGACCATAGGCTGCAGAGTAATGGTTAGAATCTATGTTGTCTACCTTCGAGCATCTAGATACGCCTCCAGAGAAAAGGGTTAATCTCACTATGTACATGCTTCGGGATTATTCCAATAGGTGGTGGTATTTGATCTCACAGGCGATATGCCGACATGTTATGGCATGGGTTGAGTTCCAGTGTACCTTCTATGAAAACATTTATCAAGGGACATTGAGGTTCGATCAATCCAGAGTGTACATGAGCCTAGATCAAGGTACTGTCTCAGTCATTGAGTACAATTCTCATTTCCATGAGTTGTAGTGCCTCACTCCTATTCCAGGAGGTGATGAGTTATTCCTGGAAAGGATATTTGAGGATGGTCAGAGCCATGACATCTGATCGTAGGTGAATATCTTACGATTGACTTCTATCACTTCTATCGTCAACTAGACGCTGATCATGGAGCGAAATTATAGGGATTCTGGAGTTGTGAGCCATAGAGGTTTGACATCCGGAGTTAGTATCCCTCCTAGTGGCAGTAGGAAGCACCATAGGGTGGCATCGCTTGGTGATCCAAGGAGGTGAGACAATTATTATTGTAGCCAGGTGGTGTGATACCAATGTGGGAAGAGAGGGAATATAAGGCCACATTGCCCAAAATACCCTGTGGAGCGCCGATCTAGCGGCACGATGGGTCATCTTCAGCATTTTTGTCAGATCTTCTCACTAGAAGCTGGTGACATGAGTTCTTCTTTGACAACACATTTAGAAGTAGTTCCACCAGTTTCTCATCAGTTTGGGAACTGGAGTTCATCAGACTATTCTGACTGAGGTGGAGGTTTTGGACTTTGTAGTCACTAACCAGGGCATCAGCGACAATAGGGTGGATCTGCTCAAGGTGGTCAGGCAAGGTGACATGGATGTAGTGCATGTCAGACTTTTGCAGTGAAGCAGACCTAGAAGGAGTAGGATCTCGGACCCTCTACAGTTCGAGTTATGATCTTAGTTGCCTCAATTTTAGCTTCAACTCTTTTTAATACATGTTCTTCCTATATTAATATATCTATTATTGTTTTGGAGATCCTTGGTCTATATATATTTACTTCTATTGATGTCATGACATTGGACATAACATTGGGGACAGGAATGACTAGTGAACGTCAGTGCAAGGGGTTCCCTCTTGAGGTTGGTTGGTGTCACTTCTTTTGGGATCTTTATGTATTATACATGACGAGGTATGATGTCATTCTCAAATGAACTGGTTATTTCTCTTCCAAGTGGTTGTTGATTACTATCTTCATAGGGTGAGTTTCACATCACTAGAGGTCAGATTGTTTATTAATAAGGGTTAATGGGATTCCCAGGATAGAAGATTAGGACCCAGGCATCATGGGTAGGGAGGATTTACCGCCCAAATTGATATTCATTATCTGTATGACTAGGGAACTTCACAGATGGAATTTCTGTAACACCCCAAGCTTCTACGGTACGCTTCTCTTTGAATAATGTGATAGCGTGTGTTGTACGCAACACCGAGTTCTAAAAACCAATCAAACTAGCCATTATGAATAGTAATACCTACTTTTAGAAATTATATAAATTTTATATTTTAAAATGGACTTCATTTCTGGATTCAGAATATCGAATTTAGCCTAAGGTGAAATTTTGGTACTTTTCGGATAACTTTCATATTTTGATGAATAGTGAAAATTACTAAATTTTAATTAAAAACAACTTTTTTAATCAAAATAATTAATAGTGATAAATTATGAATTTTAGTAGTTTTAAAGTATATTTAGAATATATTTTTACCATTTAATATAATTTTGGTCATTGGACATAATTTTACAATTAAATCGAACATAAACAAGTGTCAATCTTTTGATAGTTATTATCTCTTAAAAACACGCTTTTTGTTTTGACAGCGGGAATTAATTTTAAATTAATTTATGCCACTTCTGTGTTTTGAATTTAGAAAAATTGATTCCATATTTGGAATCAGGATTTTCAAATTGTGTAAATAGGTAACTTTTATTTTTAGACATTTTGAATAATTACTGCGGTAAATATTTTATTTACCATGGTTAAGGGTAAATCCGGTAAATAAGGGTTAAAAATCATATTATAATAATACTAAATTACCGTAAAACGTGTCTTAAACCTATTTTTTGATACATGGTCGACCATGGGCATCTTTGGGTCGATTTTGGGACCCCATGGATCCACTTGTAAGTGATAATGACACATTATTTTAATTAAGTTAAAATGAATACAAAAATGACACAAGCATATATCTTTTAGAAAAACAATTTTTACATAGGGTTATATATGTTGGATTTTAGATTATAAATATTAATTAGAAATATAAAAATATTTCCTACATAATTATATTTTATTTATAATTTTTAGACATTAAATAATTTATCTTATTTATGACACAATGATGATGTAGTAATTACTATAATAGTGAAAAATTAAAATAATTGATATTGTAAATACACAAATGAATATAATATGAAACTTTTCATGAATTAAACTAATTTTATAGGATAATATGATATATTAGGATTGATTTAATTGACTTTTTTTGAAGTAATCAATCTGTTATGAGTTTCACAAAAATCAACTATTGAATAGTGTCAAAATTGACATAAAAGAGTTGTTAAAACAAATATTATATTATTAATTGATATTAAATTCCTAAAAATCTAAGGTTCGGACAAGAGACTTATATCATGATAGGTTCATAATTAATGGACCACTTGGGGGTCTCTTGGATGTATATAGTAAGTTTATTAACCATATTATATAAAAATACAAAGAGACATTGTAAAAGTGAAACTAATTAACATAGAGTTAATACTTAAATATAAGGTTAATATAAGTACCCAAACCTGTCTAAATTCTATTGGTTGAGTGTTTTTAGACCTATCCCCACCTTAACCTTTGAATAGTAAACTTTTTAGCTATTAGAAACAGAATATGAATTTATTATAAATTAATATTTCTAGCTTTTCCAAAGGTGCCCCTCACCCCTCTTATAAAAGGGAACTCCTCCTTCTCATTTATTCACACCTTAAAAGCCTTTTGGTTCGGCCAAAATCTTCCCAAATACTCTCCCAACATCCCTCACTACAACCTAGAGGCCTTAGTTTGATCAGAAAGCCAACCTACGGAGCCCTTTTGATCAAATCAAAAGGAAGAACCCGAAGAAGAGGTAATGATTTCACCACCCTTTTCCAAGTTCCTTTCTTCTTCCACTTCTTCTTCCTTTGTTATTACCATTCTGAAATAATAACTCTAGTATCATATATATACTGTGATGTTATTATAAATATGGTACAACCATATTCAGTATTCTATCCACCCATTGAATAACATGTCACCATACGTGCGTACGTACGGCTTACCGTCTCCACGTCGTGGTGTAATTGTTATTCAATATATTATTATTTGGATGGGTATAATAATGATATGTAACTCATGTAAATAATAAATATAAAATTTTAATGATCCTGTATATATGATATAACAACCATTTATATATTATTTCAAAAGAATGATATTGTCACTCGTGCGTACGTACGGACTACCGTCTCCACGAACGCGATGAGATTCATTCTCCATCATATCCATTCAAGTATAATTATCATTTGATGATTTAAAAATGATTTTTAAGGACTTTATATCATTCTGGATATGAATAATATACAACCTATCCATTAAAAACATGTCTTACGTAACAAAACATATAAAAGAAAACAAGTAAGTTAACACCCGAAACAATGATAATACTAAGATATTATTATCAAATCAATATTAAAAGATCACATATGATATCATATTAATGTAAATGATTATTGTATAATTTAATAACAATTATTTCACCATTATACAGGAGGTTAACCTACCCCAACCAAGGAAAAGTACAAGGTAAGGGGTTTTCATCTCACTCCTTATTCCCGTGAGATTCATGTCATATTGCCACCATCACCTTTTGTGTGGTGTATGTACTACCCATAATTATATTCTTTGTGTAATACACTCTAATTTATGTGTATTTATATATTCATTGTATGATACCTCTTTCATGGGTTGTATGTTTCATAAGTTACCAAATTGGTAAGGGTTATTTTACAATCTCTTCATTATCCGAGGTTGTTTATATGTAATAATCTACTGGGATTTCTTTATTATCCACATCCATGTTTCTTCGAAATGTATTTCAAAACATATTTATTATTTACAAGAATATGGGTTAAAGTCATTTATACCCTTGTTTGACTTTTTATAAGAGGTTTATAAAGGAATCTTTCCGTCGTTTTCAAAACCAGTTCCTTTTTAATCTTTTCGACAGAATTAAGGTAAGAATGTTTTTTTTAACTTATACGGCGGGTGCGGTTATTTTCCGCCGTTATAAAATATTCAAGCTTCCCTTACAAGATTATAAGAATATTTTCAAAGAAAATGTTTTATTTTATATGGATCTTAAATGATTTCAAAATAAAAGGAGATATTTCTTTTAAAAGAATTTTGATTTCATCTATGTCAACATCCTTTGATGGATTTTAAGATTATTTGAAGTTGATTTATTATGATACAAAACTTCTATATTGTATTGAAGGTTTTGTGATATGTTTGACTATGGATGTTCTATTTTTATACCACTCATAGTTTATGGTGAAATTATTGACATTTCGTATGCTAGTTTTAATACGAATGTTTATGTTATGTTTAAACATTTTCATATGGGAATGCATTGGACTTAAAATGTGACAGGTGGAGCCCGCTATAGCTCCTCGATGCATCGGTAGGTCTCATGAGACAAACTAGTGTCTTGGCACAAGGCCTTGACAAAATATTATTTGTAGTCTTGGCACGAGGCCTTGGCTATGTGGTTATGATAGTCTGGCATTATGCATTCCAACATTATGAAAGTGGTTATTGATTTTTGCATGTGATTATTCGATTAGTAGAATATCCATGTGAATAAGTAAATGGCATTATTTCATTTTATTTATGCCATACTATGTTAAATGTTCAAGTTTAAAAGGCTTTTGTTTTAGTTATACATTGCCTTAAATGTTTATTCTTATTTATGAAAGTTTCTGATATATTGTTATCCTTACTGGGCATTTGAGCTCACCCCTTTTCTATGTTTTATTTTTCCCAGGATGTGAAGATGTAAGTTATGAATGACCTGCAGGGATATTATGAGGGGATTATAGTGTGGACTGTGGAAACATTATGTTGTTGTAGTAGTTTTTCATTTTATGATGTAATGTAAAACTTATGAATATATCTAGTGTTTCCAAGGCTAATAAACCAATCGGTCTTTCGAGATTTGATCTTTCTTGTGATCATGCCAATGTTATGTAATAATGCACCGACTCTGGGCAACTAGGGTCGGGGCGTTACAGTTGGTATCAGAGGAAGTTTAGTACAAACCTTGGAGGCTAGATTTAGATAAACTCTGATTAGAGCACGTAGACCTAAGATGAACTTTGAGGATTAGTGTAGAAGAACTTCCTAGAATTTTGGTATTGTAGAGATTTTGTGAGTTTTCCGAACAATACATCCCTGTCTGGATACGAGCAGGTAGAGGCGGCTCTGGCACAGATGTACCTAGGGGTAAAACCCGAAAACACCGCTTTGAGCTAGACTCGAACGGGAACTGGTGCACGACAACGGGCCTTGCTGCCCTCTTGGTTACGACACTCCCGGGGGATATGCTTAGGATAATTCTCATTTTCTTTACAAACCATTTTGAAGGGTTTATGGATATATACATCCTCAAAGGATACATTTTTATGATTACGGATTATATCCATAAATAGTTCAATTTATGTTAAGTGTTTTATAAGTATGGGATTATGTATTTTGATTCATAAACCGATCTAGTGTATGCCATTGTTTAGAAATGGCGCCCAGTAGAAGGAATGAGAACTCCAGAAATGCACATGATCCAAAGAGAAGGAAGGATCATATCTTTCATGGTCTTAAGCTAGAATTTATAAGAGAAATAGTCTCCCATGTATTATCATCATATGAAGAAATAATATCATGTGTTGATAAGATAATTAAAGAGTTTACTGAGTCCTATGGCTTTGAAGGGAAGCAAGAGAAGAAAAGAATGGAAGAGAGAAAGATGGATAAAGGGAAGAGGGAAAAGAAGAATTTTCCCATATGTGGTAACTGTGGAAAGAAACACCCTGGAACTTGCCTGAAAGGAATGGGAGTTTGTTATAAGTGTGGAGGAAAAGGGCACAAAGTACGTGACTGCAAGGGTAAGAAAATGGTTTTAAATGTACAATGCTTCATTTGCAAGGAGTTTGGACACTACGCGAACCTATGTCCCAGTCATCAAACTTTACCGCAAATGATGCTATTGGATAATAATCAAGTTATGATACTACCACATATGAAGAAGAATGATTAGAGTTCTTATGTTGATTATGTCGATTGAGTGTTGTATCAACAATGTAGTTGTTATAATAATTATGGAGTATATAAGGATTGTACTGCAGTACTATTTCATTAAGGACTTGAGATTGTGTGGAACAAAGAAAAGTGACTCAATAGAAGGATAAATTTTTGGAAAATATATGGTTGAGAGAATGATAACCCATAATATAGTTCTGATACCGAGGTAGTGATTTTCGAATAATACATGATTATTTTGAAAAAATTATATTGGATATTCTTGACTACCTTGGAACTGATTAATGATTTTTATATTACATCATTGTTGGGGTTTAAAACATTTTTGGATTGATGAAGTATATCCAGAATTCTATATGGAATAAGGGAGAATGAATGTAATCAATAAGGAATATGCTAATTCAGGATGTTTCAGTGTATTAAAAGAATACATGATGAAGGTATTCATATGCTATTACGGGGTAAAAAGGATCTACATTATGTTTACCTTCCTTATAAATGTTGTACTGTGAGTTTGGACAGAAGTATTTTGGATAGTTCTAGTTTGGATTATTTTGGATTGCCATAAAAGGACAACCCGGAGGTCGGGCGACAACCCGTCGCGTCTGGCAAGGCTGCGAGACTTGAACCCGCAACCGAAGGGCGACAAGGGTGTATCACCTACCACTGGCCCACGAGATGCCCTGGATTAAATAATGTAGTTTTTATTAAAAGATCTTGTAGATGAATTATAAATTCGTTTATTTTGGAACCCTATACGAATGGTGTAAATAGAATTTTTACGTTCTATTATCTTTTAGAGTGAAAGATGAGTTTGTGGTAGAAATTTATTAATGGATAAAACTCTAATTATAAAGTAAGTATATCTCCTTATGATCTTAGCCAATCTCATAAATAAATTCCTCAACATTAAGAAAAGGAACTTAGAACAAAAATGTTATCCTAGATGGTACCTTAAATCATCACTAATTTATGGCTTTGGGATTGTTGGCCTTTTAATAGCCATGTTCTCTACCACTCTCCATCAGATAATTGATGGTTATATTTTTCTTCCATATCCATATTTTCTTACATGGAACCCTAGTATGTGTTATTTTCGGTAATCTTCATACTTTCCACTCTTTATTTTAAATAGAGGCCTCATTAATTCATTTTTCAATGTGGATTTAAACTAAGATATTTTGAAACGTCAAAAATGTGTTATCCTAATACCCTATGTTTTGTTGAACCGATGGTATTTCAAATCATCATAGATTGATGAATTTAAGGACCTAAATTTTATACTTGTTTTTTGATTGATGACCTCAATCACTACCTATAAATATTTACGTTTTTCCTCCAATTATATGTCTCTAAATGCCACCAATGTTCTCCTAATCGAGATCATAATTTGGTGGTGACCCTTTGATTTCTCTTTTCCTCATATCAAGACTAAATTTTAGTAACCCAATTTCCGATGTGGGTTTTCCCAAAAATATATTATCTACTTTCAACCTTTTATTTTCGAAGAACAATTTCAAATTGTGAGGACACAATTTATTTGAAGGAGGGGAGAATGTAACACCCCAAGCTTCTACGGTACGCTTCTCTTTGAATAATGTGATAGCGTGTGTTGTACGCAACACCGAGTTCTAACAACCAATCAAACTAGCCATTATGAATAGTAATACCTACTTATAGAAATTATATATATTTTATATTTTAAAATGGACTTCATTTCTGGATTCAGAATATCGAATTTAGCCTAAGGTGAAATTTTGGTACTTTTCGGATAACTTTCATATTTTGATGAATAGTGAAAATTACTAAATTTTAATTAAAAACAACTTTTTTAATAAAAATAATTAATAGTGATAAATTATGAATTTTAGTATTTTTAAAGTATATTTAGAATATATTTTTACCATTTAATATAATTTTGGTCACTGGACAAAATTTTACAATTAAACCGAACATAAACAAGTGTCAATCTTTTGATAGTTATTATCTCTTAAAAACACGCTTTTTGTTTTGACAGCGGGAATTAATTTTAAATTAATTTCTGCCACTTCTGTGTTTTGAATTTAGAAAAATGGATTCCATATTTGGAATCAGGATTTTCAAATTGTGTAAATATGTAACTTTTATTTTTAGACATTTTGAATAATTACTGCGGTAAATATTTTATTTACCATGGTTAAGGGTAAATCCGGTAAATAAGGGTTAAAAAATAATATTATAATAATACTAAATTACCCTAAAACGTGTCTTAAACCTATTGGTTGATACATGGTCGACCATGGTCATCTTTGGATCGATTTTGGGACCCCATGGATCCACTTGTAAGTGATAATGACACATTATTTTAATTAAGTTAAAATGAATACAAAAATGACACAAGCATATATCTTTTAGAAAAACAATTTTTACATAGGGTTATATATGTTGGATTTTAGATTATAAATATTAATTAGAAATATAAAACGATTTCCTACATAATTATATTTTATTTATAATTTTTAGACATTAAATAATTTATTTTATTTATGACACAATGATGATCCAGTAATTACTATAATAGTGAAAAATTAAAATAATTGATATTATAAATACCCAAATAAATATAATATGAAACTTTTAATGAATTAAACTAATTTTCTAGGATAATATGATATATTAGGATTGATTTAAGTGACTTTGTTTTAAGTAATCAATCTGTTATGAGTTTCACAAAAATCAACTATTGAATAGTGTCAAAATTGACATAAAAGAGTTCTTAAAACAAATATTATATTATTAATTGATATTAAATTCCTAAAAATCTAAGGTTCGGCCAAGAGACTTATATCATGATAGGTTCATCATTAATGGACCACTTGGGGGTCGCTTGGATGTATATAGTAAGTTTATTAACCATATTATATAAAAATACAAAGAGACATTGTAAAAGTGAAACTAATTAACATAGAGTTAATACTTGAAGATAAGGTTAATATAAGTACCCAAACCTGTCTAAATTCTATTGGTTGAGTGGTTTTCGACCTATCCCCACCTTAACCTTTGAATAGTCAACTTTGGAGCCATTAGAAACCGAATATGAATTTATTATAAATTAATATTTCTAGCTTTTCCAAAGGTGCCCCTCACCCCTCTTATAAAAGGGAACTCCTCCTTCTCATTTCTTCACATCTTCAAAGCCTTTTGGTTCGGCCAAACTCTGCCCAAATACTCTCCCAACATCCCTCACTACAACCTAGAGTCCATAGTATGATCATAAAGCCAACATAAGTAGCCCTTTTGATCAAATCAAAAGGAAGAACCCGAAGAAGAGGTAATGATTTCACCACCCTTTTCCAAGTTCCTTTCTTCTTCCACTTCTTCTTCCTTTGTTATTACCATTCTGAAATAATAACTCCAGTATAATATATATACTGTGATGTTATTATAAATATGGTACAAACATATTCAGTATTCTATCCACCCTTTGAATAACATGTCACCATACGTGCGTACGTACGGCTTACCGTCTCCACGTCGTGGTGTAATTGTTATTCAATATATTATTATATGGATGGGTATAATAATTATATGTAACTCATGTAAATAATAAATATAAAATTTTAATGATCCTGTATATATGATATAAAAACCATTTATATATTATTTCAAAAGAATGATATTGTCGCTCGTGCGTACGTACGGACTACCGTCTCCACGAACGCGATGAGATTCATTCTCAATCGTATCCATTTAAGTATAATTATCATTTTATGATTTAAAAATGATGTTTAAGGACTTGATATCATTATGGATATGAATAATATACAACCTATCCATTAAAAACATGTCTTACGTAACAAAACATATAAAAGAAAACAAGTAAGTTAACACCCGAAACAATGATAATACTAAGATATTATTATCAAATCAATAATAAAAGATCACATATGATATCATATTAATGTATATGATTCTTGTATAATTTAATAACAATTATTTCACCATTATACAGGAGGTTAACCTACCCCAACCAAGGAAAAGTACAAGGTAAGGGGTTTTCATCTCACTCCTTATTCCCGTGAGATTCATGTCATATTGCCACCATCACCTTTTGTGTGGTGTATGTACTACCCATAATTATATTCTTTGTGTAATACACTCTAATTTATGTGTATTTATATATTCATTGTATGATACCTCTTTCATGGGTTGTATGTTTCATAAGTTACCAAATTGGTAAGGGTTATTTTACAATCTCTTCATTATCCGAGGTTGTTTATACGTAATAATCTACTGGGATTTCTTTATCATCCACATCCATGTTTCTTAGAAATGTATTTCAAAACATATTTATTATTTACAAGAATATGGGTTAAAGTCATTTATACCCTTGTTTGACTTTTTATAAGAGGTTTATAAAGGAATCTTTCCGTCGTTTTCAAGACCAGTTCCTTTTTAATCTTTTCGACAGAATTAAGGTAAGAATGTTTTTTTTAACTTATACGGCGGGTGCGGTTATTTTCCGCCGTTATAAAATCTTCAAGATTCCCTTACAATCTTATAAGAATATTTTCAAAGAAAATGTTTTATTTTATATGGATCTTAAATGATTTCAAAATAAAAGGAGATATTTCTTTTAAAAGAATTTTGATTTCATCTATGTCAACATCCTTTGATGGATTTTAAGATTATTTGAAGTTGATTTATTATGATACAAAACTTCTATATTGTATTGAAGGTTTTGTGATATGTTTGACTGTGGATGTGCTATTTTTATACCACTCATAGTTTATGGTGAAAGTATTGACATTTCGTATGCTAGTTTTAATACGAATGTTTATGTTATGTTTAAACCTTTTCATATGGTAATGCATTGGACTTAATATGTGACGGGTGGAGCCCGCTATAGCTCCTCGATGCATCGGTAGGTCTCATGAGACAAACTAGTGTCTTGGCACAAGGCCTTGACAAAATCTTATTTGTAGTCTTGGCATGAGGCCTTGGCTATGTGGTTATGATAGTCTGGCATTATGCATTCCAACATTATGAAAGTGGTTATTGATTTTTGCATGTGATTATTCGATTAGTAGAATATCCATGTGAATAAGTAAATGGAATTATTTCATTTTATTTATGCCATACTATGTTAAATGTTCAAGTTTAAAAGGCTTTTGTTTTAGTTATACATTTCCTTAAATGTTTATTCTTATTTATGAAAGTTTCTGATATATTGTTATCCTTACTGGGCATTTGAGCTCACCCCTTTTCTATGTTTTATTTTTCCCAGGATGTGAAGATGTAAGTTATGAATGACCTGCAGGGATATTATGAGGGGATTATAGTGTGGACTGTGGAAACATTATGTTGTTGTAGTAGTTTTTCATTTTATGATGTAATGTAAAACTTATGAATATATCTAGTGTTTCCAAGGCTACTAAACCAATCGGTCTTTCGAGATTTGATCTTTCTTGTGATCATGCCAATGTTATGTAATAATGCACCGACTCTGGGCAACTAGGGTCGGGGCGTTACAATTTCCCCCCAAAAGTAGATTATTTCAAGAACATATTTCCAGAGGAATTTTTAGTTTTTCCTCTAGAGTGAGAGGTAGAATTTTATTTTGATATCATTCTAGGAGTGGCACCAGTGTCTATTCCTCCTTATAGGATGGCTACACCAGAGTTGCATGAGATCAAGAAGTAGTTGGAGGAGTTTCCGACAAAGGGTTCTATCCGACCTAGTACTTCTCCATGGGGTTCGCATGTCCTGTTTGCGAAGAAGGCAGATGGTACACTCCGACATTGTGTGGATCATCGTAAGTTGAACTAGTTGATAGTCCAAAACTAGTATCCCTTTCTGAGGATTGATGATCTGTTTGATCAACTACAAGGAGATCGGGTTTTCTCAAAGATTGATTTGGGATCTAGTTACCATCAGTGGTGAGGTAGACCATCTGATATACCTCTTACAGCCTTCTGAAGATGTTATTTTCTGTATGAGTATGTGGTTATTCCGTTCGTTCTCACGAATACACCTGCAGTCTCCATGGAACTGATGAACTATGTGTTCCATCCACACATGAATTCATTCATGGTGTATTTCTTGGACGATATCTTAGTGCACTCCCACACTCGACAGGACCAAGATACCCATCTTGAGATCATTTTGAGTACACTGAGAGGGCATCAGTTATATGCTTGGCTCTCAAAATTCCACTTTTTGTTGGGCCAAATTCACTTCTTAGGTCACGTTATCACAGATACAGGAGTATAAGTAGACCAAGATAAAGTAAGATCTATAGTATCCTGGGAGTATCCAAAGAACGTCTTTGAGGAATGAAGTTTTCTAGGGCTGGATGGATACTACTGATGTTTCATACAGGAATTCTCACACTTATCAGCACTACTGATGGGCCTGACTAATAAGGGTGAAGAGATCTTGTGGTCAGATTCTTGTGAGTCAGTCATTCATGTGATGAAAGTTTGGTTGACTTCAACACCGATACTAGTTTTTTCATATCTAGGAAAGAGCTATATTGTGTACTATGAAGCATCAGGTATCAGGCTTGGAGCAGAGCTTATATAGGGGGGAGAATTCGTTGAGTATGGGTCTTGACAGTTGAGGCCACATGAGAGAAATTACCCGGGGAATGATCTTGAGTTGGTTCCAGTTGTTTTTTTCCTTATATTGTTGGAGTCATTATCTGTTGTGAGATCATTTTATTGTTTTCACAGACCAAAAAAGTATCATGTATATCTTCACTCAGCGAGACATGAATTTGGGACATCGATGGTGGTTTGAGTACCTTAGTCTTTTGAATTTTAGCTTCCATATACGCCTGGGAAATGCAATGTGGTGGCTAATGCACAGATCAGGAGGGCTCAGATACATGTAGTTCAGGAGGACAGTAGTTAGTGGTTGTTTATGGATATGTTTTCTAAGATTCATTTGGAGGTATACGACAAACAAGGGAAAACATTTCTTTCTTCTATAGTTGTTGCCTATACACTTCTTGATTGAGTGAGAATGAGGTAGCTATTAGATTTTGAAGGCCCAGTCCTATGGGAATGCATGTTAGGATAAGGACCTATTCTTGGATGGATCATAGGAGAGGATTAGATCTTTCATTTTCATGGGCGCATATGGGTGTCAGAATAGATAAGCAAGGAGCTGATGTGGGTCTTTTACTCTTTAGTTTGGGAATTTCATCATGGTGTCACTAAGATGTATCGTGATCTACACTGTTAGTATTAGTGGCCAGGTATAAAGAGAGATGTTGTTGGTTTCGTGAGGAGGTGTTCAATATGTCAGTAGGTGAAGGTAGAGCATCAGTGACCAAAATGGATTTTTCAGCAGTTACCCATTCCTGAGTAGAAATGGAATGATGTTGCAATGGATTTCATGACAGGTCCCTCGATGTCTCCATAAGGGGATGATGCTCTTTGGGTTTTCATTGGAAGACTCACAAAGTTTGCTCACTTCTTGACAATCAAAGAGACATTCAGTGTTGATGAGCTGTGACGGTTGTACATCTGTGAGACAATACATCTACATGGGGTTCCACATTCTATTTTTTAGGACATGGATTCTCTTTTAACTTCTCTGGTCTAGTAGATATTGTATAGGGACTTGGGTACACAAGTACTTTTGAGTACGACTTTCCTCCCCCCGACAGATGGCCAGTCCAAGCATACGATTCAAGTGAATGAGGACATGCTTTGTGCATTCATCCTAGATTTTGGAGGTTCTTGGGAGAAACACATACCTAATGTGGATTTTTCCTACAAAAATAGTTTTCAAGAAACTTTTCAGATGGAACCTTATGAGGCTCTATACGGTAGGCCATGCCGATCACCCTTATATTGGCTGGAGGCAGGAAAGGTAGCTATGCTAGGACCTTGTATTGTCCATGAGACCATAGAGCAGATATTGTTGATTCAAAATATGATGGCTTCTACACAATCTCGACAGAAGTCCTGTGTGGATTAGAGAAGATTACCTCTACAGTTCGAGGTTTGAGATCAGCTTTCCCTACGTGTCACACTGAGGGTGGGGCACATGAGGATTATGATATAAAATAAGATTTTTTCATGGTAAATCGGGCCATTTGAGGTTTTGAAGAGAGTTGGACCTGTTTCCTATCTGTTTTAGTTACCTTAGAGGTATCAGGATATTCACGATGTCTTCCACATTTCACATCTCTCCAACATTACTTCTCATACCCTTCTATTTTTTTTCATCCTGAGGATGATGAGTTTGAGGTGGATGCCTCATTTGAGGAACATCCTATCCTGATTTTTGATTGTAGTATGAAGGTACTCTTTGGATGGTATATTCCTCTTGTATGAGTGCTATGGTGACACGGTTGGGTACATGACGTGACTTGGGAGAGGGAGGCCGATGTACAATCATAGTTGCCGGAGCTATTTTAAGATTATTCTTCTATGATTACATGCTTGAGAAATTTGGGGATGATTTTTTTTAAGGGGGGAAGTTTCTAAGAACCCAGATGTTCTTTTTAGGTATGTTTTTCTTATTCAGGTGTTTATGAGGAAAATAGGGGTTTCTAGAAATTTTATAAGTACATGTCGTGTACTTTATGAGTACACACCATGTACTCGTTTCCCGTGGGTAGGTGGGTGATGGCTGTTTGACAGCCATGCACATGGCAGTGTGTGGTGACATAGAGACAGCCTAATGTGGGGGTCGGTGAAGGCATGTACACACTGTGTTCTTATAAATTACATTTCATGTACTTTCTTTTTTTCATTAAATGCACCAGGGTCATGTATGACAGACAGAAACTTCTCCTTCTAGGTCGGGTTCGTTTAAGAGCGAGAGTATGGCCACGATCTTTCCACGAGTGCCTGATCGAGTATCTGTCCCCCAATTTGACCACCGTGAATTGTGTTTGGATCACCTAAGTAATCTATTCCATGTTCAAGAGATTCATTTCTTGATTCCTCCTCTTTCTCAAGTTACCGTCAGGTAAATATTATAGACGTTTTTTTAGATTTACAGTTTTCTTGGGTGATTCAAGGCTTGAGGTTAATGTATAATGATCCTCCAACACTGAGTTAGGTTGTTTGTTCCTTTCCATTTATGGTATTTGAGTTATATGTTAAAAATTCCCCAATACTATTGAATGTGGTATTTCGCATTAAATGTTTTAGCCTTACTAATTGGTTGTAATTCTTGTATACTTGAGTAGATTTTAATAGAACGTGAATAGGGTTAAATATTTATTCTTCGGGAGTGTTTTCCCATGAATGTTTTGTTTGTGACCATTTAGTCCTTTTTATCCTGTTAGGCTATCTTGTTTGTTTCCCATGCCTAGTTTTGTAGGATTGAGTGATGTTTATCTCACATGCTGTTATGTTTTATACAGTTTTCCAAGTAGTTCTTGAGGATTACATTGGCTATATTGCATTGCTCTACATGTTTGACTGACACACAACTGTGGGAACCTAGTGTAGTAAATCATAGGGAGAATGGGCGTAATGGATTCACCAAAGTGTCTATTTTTTACTTTTACGATTCGAGACCATAGGGGGAATTGAAATAAGTGCTTCCTTAGATTGTCTGTAGTTCCTCGACATGGGAAATAGGGGGAATGTGATGCAAGTTCTTCCCCATAGCACTGTTTAGTTACCAATAAGAGACTATTGGGAGAATTGAAGATAAGTAATTCCCGAGAGAGTCTATAATAAATCAAAACTAAAGGGGTTAGACTATCTGTACATCCCAGAGGGTGGATTTTGTTTTCTAGGCAGGACCATAGGGGATAGGCTTTGTCTACATCCCAGAGGGTTACCTATTTGTGATTATTTGTATACTTGAACTGTAGTTTTTTTTAATGCCTTAAAACAACTGGAATGTTTACTGTTGAGTACTTTCTTGTTTACTGCTTATTTTTCTTATTTCATGCCATATATATTCACGGACTATTAGCACATATATATTGGTATTTTCCTACTGGTATTTAGTGTCACACCTTTTTTGGGTTATTTATTTGGGTTCAAACAGATTATATTATAGCAGGTATTGATAAGGGAAATCTCCCATCTAGTTAAGGTACTTGACTTCTTTAGGTCTTGAGAGCATGGGAACATGCTGAGGCTTACGATGATGAGACTTTTTTTACTTGTTTTCTTGTACTTTGGTTTAGTTCAATATTTATGCATTGGGACTTGTTTAGATGATTTCCTAGACATAAGTATCATGCATTATTATATATGTGCTCCACCTTTTTATAACATTTAGTCTTCTACTAATTACTATTTTATTTCATTGTTACTTCTTCTGTTATTGTTTATTTTTTTACATCCGCTATGTTACAATTCCATTGATGAAATATTTTACCCATTATCAAACCCAAGGACATCGCTGCTATTCAACAGCCTCTGGAATTAGGGGAAATGTGCTTGAGGCCATGTGAACAACCGGGTACGGGGAACTTCTGGGCTGCTTCTGTAACCGGCACTTTACAAGCTCAGATGCTCAGTAAAGATAACAATATAGAAAAAACTATCATAAATAAGCATAAACATTTAAGGCAATGTATACGGCTAAAATAGAAGCCTTTTAATATTAAATTTCTGCATATTATGGGGAATATAAATCCAATAATTCGATATAAATATTTAGATAGATATTATATTTGTCGAATAATCGCATTTAATATCAATATCTTGTTACATAATTATGGAATGCATAATTCTAGATATCATAACAAAATAGTCAAGGAATCATGCCATGACTACAGAAAAATATTTTGCAAGGCCTTGTGACAAGACACTAGTTTGCCTCATGAGACCTACCAATGAATTGGGGAGCAGTAATGGGCTTCACCTGTCGCATAATAAGTCCACTACATTCTTCATATGAAAAGGTTAAAACATAATCTAAACATTTATATTAAAACTAGCTTGGAAAATGTCAATATTTTAAACACAAACCATGAATGGTATAAAAATAACACATCCACATTCAAACATAACTCATTAAATTAAATATGGAAGAGTGTATTATAATAAATTAACCTCAATCAATAATAATGATAGATATTTACACAGATGAAAATAATAATCAAAAACTATTTGAGAGAAATATTCCCCTTTTTCTGGAAAACATTTAAAAGTCTCACTATTTATCAAGATATTGCCTAAAATCGATTCTTGAATCAAAGTGCCCCATACCACTTTGAAACATTTAAAAGTAATTTTAATTTTAAAACAATAATTTCCATATAAATAAATCCTTAAAACCATTTTTAAAACATGGACATTAATTATAAATATTTATAAGAATAAATTTCTAAAACATTTAAAATGATATTTTAGTTAGAGTTCCTAACCAAATGAGTGATGCTTGAATATAAATAATTGAGGTAATCAAAACATTATAATATCATGAGAATAAAGGGATTCATGATATATTATGTCAAATTACAGTATATACACCAAATTAACGTGAATTGGCACATAATAACCTAGAAGTCTCAAAGGAATGTAAGTTGAGATGAAATTCCTTATAAAGACTGTATCCTTATATTAAGGATAAATAAATGAAATAATTATGCATGACAAATATAAATAAACTCAATAGGATTATATATACAGTGTGAATAAATTATAATATATTCACACATATTCTTATAAAAACAACACAACTGACATAGATGTTAAACTCCATGAATAGAAATTGAGTTAAAATAACTCTCATCAAGTTCATATCGATGACATGAAAATTTATCAATAGAGTTATTATGTGTATTAAAAGTATATCCACACAAATTGGATTGTAAATTATTAAAAAATTAAATAAATAGTTATTTCACGCATAATCTTTGAGAAATATAATCAATGAAGTTTGCCTATAACACAATGGGTGGAAATCGAAATTTGAAATTCCCATACCGATTTGGTAACATACAAAACATACACCCCGGGAAAGAAGGATCATAAAATAAAGTTATAAATACCAATAAATTAATGTATATTATACAAGGAGTACAATCATGGGCACTACATACACCACACAAAAAGAAATAGAGGCAATATATCATTAATCTCATAGGTATAAGAAGTGAGATGAAAACCCCTTACCATGTTGTAATCAATCGAGTCATAAGAACGAAAGTTAATAAACACCAATTGAATCATATAATAACATGAATATAAATAGAATCATGATAATATATATCAAATGTTAGTACATAATACACCACATGCAATAAATAAGTGGGGAAAAATAGAAATCTCACGGAATTAAAAGTGAGATAAGAAGCTCCTTACCTTGTTCTTTTTCATAGTAGAGGATACGTTAACCTCTTTTATAATTGTTAAATAATTGTTAATAAATTATAAAATAACCTCATACATAAATATGATATCATATATGATCTTCTAATATTGCATTTTTAATAATATTTTAGTAGTATCATTTTTTCGGGTGTCAACTAATTTGTTTTGCTTTATTTCTTTTACATTAGTCAGGTTTGCTATGTATAGGATGTATTTGATTAATGTCAATAATTATTTTTAAGTTGTTTAAAATTATTTTTAACCATTAAATAAAAATTATTCTATAATTTTTACGATTGGGAATGAATCTCATCGTGTTTATGGAGATGGTAATCCGTACGTACGCACGAGCGACAATATCATTCAATTGAAGGTGAGATCATATATAAATGGATTTTATATAATATATAAAAAATAATTCACATGTTTGATTTATTATTTACATCCATTATACATCATTATTATACCCATCCAAATAATGATGTGCTGAATAACAACTACACCACGGCGTGGAGACGGTAAGTCGTATGTATACACGTATGGTGACTTTGTCATTCATAGGATGGATAGAATAATAAATATGGTTGTAAAAATTTTATAATAAAATCATAGTATATAGATGTTTTAGGAGTTATTATTTTGAATGGAAAAAATAATGAATGAGTAAGATGAAGAAGAAGATAACATTGAAAGAGGTGATGAAATTATTACCTCTTTTTCACTTCCTTCTTTTTGATTGGATCACAAGTGCTCCATAGGATGGATTTTTGATCAATGGAAGGACTCTATGATGAATTGAATGTAGTTGGGGTTATATGGGGAGAGTATTGCCATGCTAAATTTCTTTGGAGGTGTGAAATTAAGAGAAAGTAAGTACCCTTTTATTAGAGAGGTGAGGGTATATTTAGGAAAACCTTGAAATATTATTTCATTATAAATTCATTTTCAATTTCTAAAGGATCCAAAATGATTTATTTCAAGGATAATGTGGTTATGGGTCAAAACCTCTCAACCAATAAGTTTTAGATAGCTTTTGGTCACTATATTAACCCTATCTTTTATATTTAACTCTTCGTTAAATGGTTTAACTTCTACCAGGTATTCTTTTATTATTATAATTAATGGTTAATAAACATACTATAAAAATCCATGTGAACCAAAAGTGGTTCATGATTTATTTATCTATCATTATATATTTCATTTGGCCAAACCATAGATTTTTAGGAATATTAGGAGAATTAATAATATAGTATTTTTTTTAAAAAAACTCATTTTTGTCAATTTTGACTCAATTTTGTATTTGTATTTTCTCAAAGTCCTAAAAACATTATTCCTTCAAATAAAATTTATTTAACAAACCCTAGAATGTCATATTAACATAGAAAATTAGTGTAATTCCTCATAAGTCTCAATTGACATTTATTTGGATATTTATAATATCAATTATTTTAATATTTCATTGACAAGGTAATTACAATATCATCATTGTATCATAATTAAAATAATCTATTTAATGTATAAAAATTATAAACAGAAAAATAAGGTAGGTAATATTTCTATAATTCTAAAAAATATTTATAGTCAAGATTATCTTATGTATAACCCTATATTAAAAATGTTTTAGTTATTAATCTTTAAATTTAATACTTTTAACTCTTCTTTAAATAAAATAATAATAACAGTCCCAATCAAATCCATGTTAGAAAAAATGATCATATTTTATTCCTTTGTTTTTTTTGGTCGAAATACACTTATCCAATATATTTATAACATGTTTAAGGGTAATTATAATATCAATTTAACCTTTAATTGTGCTATTTACTGTTAATCGTGTTAAATAAAAGACCAAAGATACTATTCACCAAAAATTATTTTCATCTTATTGAATAAAATTTTACATACTGATGTCAAGCGTGTCCCTAGGAGTTCTGAAATTCAATTCACAGAAGTTGTAAGGTAACATTTTATGAAAATTTTCTAACATGCCTAGAAGGTGGGTAAAAGACGTTATAATTTTCAAGAAAATTTTATATATCTAATTTTATTCTAAAATGACTCCAATGAATTAAATTAAAATAATATAGGTATTATGTATTTATATTGACTTAAAATAAATGTAAATAAAAAAAATATTATTTAAATAAAAAGTCTGTTTTGAAACAATAACGTAGTGTTTTTTCACTATTCATAAAAATTTTAATATTTTTATAAAAATACAAAATATTCTCCCTAGGATAATTTTGAAATTAGAAATTAAAAAATTAATTGAATTTAACTAAATTAAAAGCATATAATATTCATTAATTAATTTAAAATTAATTCATGTTGTCAAAACAAAAAAATGGGTTTTTAAAAAGTAAAAACTATCAAAATATTGACATGTGTTTATGTCAAATTTAAATGTAAAATTACATATATTGAGATAATTTATATTAGTTGATAAAAATATAATCTAATTATACTTCCAAATCATTCAAATGTAAAAATTATCACTATAAATGTTTTTGATTAAAAAAGTTGTTTTCAATTAAAATTTAGTATTTTTCACTATTCACTAAAATGTGACAGTTATCTTAAAAAGACCAAAAAGTTATCAAAACAATATTTTGATGTACCAATTCTAAAGAAGAAGTATATTTTTTCAAATTGAATATATAAAAGTGTCAAATAAATGATTTAAAAAGGGTTCTCCATTAAATGGTAGTAAAATTGCATTTTCTAAAAAATACTTCCTTTATCTCAAAAATTGAATTTGTTGTTTTATTGTGTCTAATAAGAACATAATATGGATGTTACAATTATATGTACTAAATAAAATTCAAAATTCAGTAATTACAAATCTTAATCGCTTTTTGAACGTCTGTTTGGTAATTCGTGGTTCGCTCAAACTGAGTGTTACGTGCAGTGCAAGATATTGAATTACTTTAAAGAAAATAACATACTATGAAATATTGGGTTGTTATAATAAATATATTACATCAGGGAAAAATTTATTGGTATACCAAACTTTAGACATCGATCGTAGAATAGGGAAAGGTAACAAAAGACATGTCTGAGATCAGATTCTTTGTAAGGGTAAACATGATAGATATCAATAAAATATAATATGAATGAATAATTTAATAATATATATATATATATATATTTGAGATAATTACCATAAGAAAAAAATTCATATGAATTTGATCAATGTTCTTAAAAATGAATTATGGCATAACAAAATAACGTTTCAGAAGACATGAATCATAAGAATGAGAAACCTTCATAAATAGATCATGAACCATGAGTTTATCTAAAAAATGATTTTGGAACCACCAAATGTATTAAAAACATATCACATTATATGAAAAACTACTAATACCATGGGACCAAGAATCAATACCTTTTTTATTGTGTATTAAAAAAATTGACTTGTTTCTAAAAAATCATGTGCTTCAACATTTTTCCCAAGAACAATAAATTATGACACAAAACAATTTCATGAGGTATCATACATTACCCAATGTAATGGATGGAGATATATGTTTCATATTTCATATAAATAAAACCATAAGTAACTGTTCCCTTATGTCAAAAAACATTGATCATATCAACACCCAAAAATGAGTCACATAAACATTTAATCACAACATAAAACATATAAATTGGGATTATAAAAGAATATCATCATAATCATAATCTATCCAAATAAATTATATGGATTTTATACATTGATTATATCCCCAAATAAAACAAAATTATATTCAATGGATTTTTTCCTTGACTAATAGATATACCAGTAAAATATTACTAAAATGTTCTTGAGTAAAACACCCATTGAAATGTAAAATTCACTTCTCAAGATCTAAAAATAGTAGAGATAATAAAGAAATCATTTTATTTAAATAAACAATTTAAATTTTTTTAATAAAACAAAAATTAATTGGGAATTAATGATAGTGGTAAATTTTGATCAGTTTGTATAAGTTAGGAAAAAAAGTACTTATACACTTTTTTTAAAAAAGTCAAAAAGTACCTAATTAAGAAACTGAACAAAGATTCATTTAAATATGTAGTTTCAAAATTAAAATGAGGGTAAAAGCTAAAATAAAAAATATTTATATAATATTAAAAAAACATTATTTAAAATATGTTTAAATAACATGTATATGGGTGAAAAATATTCCCCCTTGGAGACATAAACATAAAAAATATTGAATTATGGTGAGACTATGAAATAAAACCCTTGCAACATTGGTAACTATTTAATAATAATCCGTATAAAATATAAAACCATATATTATTATTTATAACTCATAATTTTCATGATACTAATAATAAAATACATTGATGGAAATTATATACACCACAAAAAATAAACAGAAGGTGAATATGTCAAGGGAACCACTGAATTAAAAGTGAGATGAATGTCTGTTACCTCAATTCTCGCATTTCCACAATCAAATTAAACACTATAGTATAAAAAATGTTGAATTATTTTATATGTATTAAATTAAAATATTTATATATATCATTACATATATGATTTTTTTATAAAATATTATAACTTTTTTATTTATAATTTGTTATTAAAATAACTGTTTTCGGTGACAATTACTTCATTTTTGAAACACGTTTTGATTCTGCAGTCACAATCATTATATTCTAATCATGGTTCCATTATTTATATAATTATAATAATGCTATTAAAATAATATATAATCATTATATACATATTTATAATCATTCCTAAAATGTAGAGTTATAAAAATTAATTACACCGTTCATGGGGTTGTTTGGCCATAGGTAATCATGAATGGTGTCTTCATTTAACATAATATATAATTAAAGAAAGGTAAATAATAAATAACATTTAATTAATTCTTATTATGTCATATATACCCTATAATTGACCATATATTACAAAAATATATTATAAAAAAAGTGATGAATATTCATTACAAAACCTCACAAAACCACTCCAAGACTAAATAGGTTTAGTATTTTTAAATACAAGGAAACATAAACAAATAGATCATAAGATATCTATATAGTTTAACAAATATTTCTTCATAACTAAACCCATTTTTGACATATCTTACATAATAACCTTCTTCGTGACATGGTGAAATGAAACATAAGAAAGAGTGAGCTCAGATTCTTAGTTGTGGAAAATAAGGGAGATATCAATAATATTATCATCATCATATATAATAACATAACATTTTAAAATCTTATTATCCATATGAATGATCATTATATCATGTTATGGGATAAATCATAAAACATTGTAATGAATCAATGAAAATATTCCAAAATTTCGTAACATATGACATGGAAATTGTGGCATACACATACGAATATAATATCATTTCATATTATTCAAGTCTCATTGAAAATTCCATCATAGGGAACAATGGCCATTACAGAACCGACATCACTCCTCTTTCTGGCCTTATATTACTGGACCAAGATCATTCCTAGTTCTATCCCTATTTATATAATGAGATATAAATCTTTACCCAATTCATTTGAGGTATCTATAGGTCCCTCCCATCTATTAATGTAATCATTATTACATGTTTCATAAAAACTAAAATCAATCATTATAACATGATCCATTGAATAAAATTCATTTCCTAATAATCGTTCCATCATAAACCAATTTAAATAATTCAAATAGATATCATAAATATAATTCAATCATAAATACAATGAAACCATAATAATAATATGTATTTATACATAACCCTATTATGGAATTTCATCATATATGGAATATAGTTTTGAAAAAACATGTGAAATTAATTTATGAGGAAAATATTCTTTCTTGTTTAAAAACATTTTCTTTTCTCAAAATGGATAAATATTTTTTTTTAAATAATATTTTTTAATAAAAATATAAATAATTTTAAGGAATATTCATGTAATTAATTTATTATGAATGATTAAAAATATTTTCAGGCTATATAAGTTACAATGAAACATTCTTCTTGTCCTTTTGTTGGAACGTCAAGAAGTACAACAAATCAAAAATGAAAAAAAATTCATTTCATAACATTTCATAAAAATTCATCAATGGATAAAAATGAAATTATACAATAATAGATTGATATGAAAAATAATTTTATAATACATATTTATAAAACATGTACATTAATTATACATATATCGTAGAAAAATCATACGTATAAAAATTCTTAGATAAAAAATGTTATTTTTATTGCATCCCATACCTTAGGATTGATATCCTTTATATGTATCCTAATGTCCTTTATAATGATTTATATAACCTCATTTAATTAATCCAGAATAATATTCATTTTTTATTATATCATATATGATAATTTTATCATCAGTTTTTGAATAACATTTTATTATTACTCATTATTCAGGTAGTAATTGATTCATCTTCGTATGCATGTTTTGTTTAATAAGTTCTAGTTCTCCATCAAAGGTCATAGTTGTATAATTAAATAATTATATTAACATAATATATATAATATTTAATAATTTTATACATTTATATTATATTTCTTTAATCGAGAATCTTGTATAATGATTTTCATCACATCGTGGGGTTGGTATGTCATACGTATGCACAAGCAACGATATAATTAACATAATTATTAAATGGTATGGATGTGGATGGTATATGTTTTGTTCCAGAATCAATATCATGTTATTATAATCTCATATAGTTATTATTTATATCTTTTTAATGATCCATGTATGGTTGTGGAGAAAAATATATTACACTGCGATGTGGAGATGGCAAGCAGTACACACACATTCTTGATGTTTTCATTTTTTGTTTGATATAATGATGGGGGAATATGATTGTTTCATAATCAAGGTAAAATATAATAATATATATGATACTGTATTTGTTACTTTATAATGTCAACAACTCATAACGATGTTGTAGAATAATAAATAAGTTTGAAAAAATTGGTTTTGGAGAATATCTCTTCTTCAACGTGCTCTGTGTAAATATCCTCTTAAAGAACTAACATTGTCCTTTGGGGAAGCCATGAACCTCAAGAATATATCTTGGGAATATTATATTTTAAACTTTCTGGGGATATCCATGATTGAAGGATCATTGTGGTGTGAGAATTGAGGGAGGAGGTTCCCATTTATAACTGAGGTGGGGGGAACAATGAGAAATTCCAGAAAATTAAATTTATAATAATACCATAGAATATTAAAAACCCAAAAAATAAAAAAATTATAAAAATTGATTATATAAGGTTGTAATATCATCAAAATATAATTTTTATTGAAGTTTTTAGGTCAATTTGAACCTTACCATTTTAATTATCCCTTAGTTATTCCATTATGTTTTAACTATGGTAACAAATATTGCAATATTAAAAGGGTGAAATATTTACATATTTGATGTAAATAAGACCAAAAATGAATACATTATAAACTTTAATTATAGATTATAATAATTATATATATTTTTTAAAATGGTTAATATGTTTTAAATAATTTAATAAATAATTATTTTGATAAATAGTCAATAGTGTCAATTTTGACACTATTAAATTCATAGATTTTAAAAATTATGATGATAACAAGTTATATTCAAAAAAATACATTCCTAAGAGGGATGATCATATATTAAATCCATTTGACATATTTACTATTTTAAATAGTACTTATTTTAATATTTTAACAACATATACTAGTTATATCTATTAATAAATTAATTACAACATTAGGTTTGAAAAATTATTTAATACAATAGTTTTTGTAATAAAATATAAAACTAAAATACTATGAAGAAGAAAAATCCACCATAATTTATAACAATATTTATGTTAGAATATATATTCTTTAAAATCCTAAATTAAAAATGTTATATTTATTATAACATGAATGTGACAACATTAACATGACTTTAAAAAAATATTAGAAGTGTCATAATATTTTCCATATGCCATGAAATGGTTAAAAAATATACCCATGGATGATTATGGATGATATATATATTACCAATAATAATTATCATGTCTTTGGGTAATTTAATGGTTATTATCATTTTAATAAAAATTATTTTATTGATATCCCATTAACTAAATAATTTCTAAATCATTAATATATAATTCATTAATAGAATTATTTATTTCCTAAATATTAAAATAAATTACCTTGATAAATAATTTTGACTTCAAATGAGTATTTCTAATTTGAATTTTATTTTATATGACCATACATTAAAAATTATATTGTAATTAAAATTTCAGTGGGTCATTTTTTACTTTTCATTAAATAAAATAAATTAAACGTCTTGATCTCACACATGTGGCATCCAATGGAAACCATTTTTACCACAGGATTATTTATGTTTATGTAATCTAATCCAATTTTATTATGAAATGTGTTTGGATTATTTGTATCATTAATTACCTGATTTACACTTTTACAATATTAATCAAAATTACCACAGTAACTATTCATAATGTGCAAAAAAAACTATTAAAATAATTTGAACCTGCTATTTCAAAATATGGATTCCATTTTTAAAATTAAAAAATACATGAGATTCAATATTTATTTTTAAATTAATCTTATTATATTGATGAGAAAATTAATTCTAAAAGTAAAAAAATTTCAAAAATTTGAGAAATTATTACATTTATATTAAATGTAATATTTATTATAATGACATAAATTATAATAACTGGTAGAAATATATTATGTTTATACTTTTTAACCATTCAATAATATATATTGACCTGATAAATTATTTCAAATTTCATTTTTTTAATTAAAATTTCGTATATTTTACTATAAATATAAACTATAATGTTGTTAAAAAAATATCCAAAATTAATACAAAGTAAATTTTAATATCACCTACCCAAAAAATAGTTTTATTTTTTAAAATAAAATTTATTAATGTTTGAAAATTTTTATTTAAAAGTGGAAACAATTAAATAGAGGTCAAATCAGCCTTCTGAAAAATATAGGTGTCAATACCTATAAATTGGTTTATTCATATACTTGGACTAACATATCTATTGGATGAATTCAAAAGAAATTATTAAATATATATCATATATTGTTAATTAATTTCATTTAATAAATGTAATTCACATAATTTGTAAATAAAAAATATAAAAAACTTTCTTTTCATTTAATTATTTTATATTTCTCATAAATAATTTGTAGAAAAATAATCACCAGGAATTTTTATAAATTAGTTATACTAATTCCTGGTAAAATAATTGATAGAACATAATAATCATTTTTTAACAAGGGAATATTTCAGTTCATTCAAACTCATGATTATGTGCAATGAAATGAATCAACGAATTAAAATGTTTTAAAGAAAATATTTCATAGAAACATTTGGGTGTTATATTATAACCCTATTAAACTAAATTTTACCATTGAAATTAGTCACTTGGATGAAAACATATGAAGAGACCACTTCCACATCACATTCTAAATCTCTCATATAGCTTCCTCAAATTGGTGGTTCTTCCATAATACATTAACCAGGTGAGTGATCTTGTTTCATATAATTTTTTCTATATGATCCAAAATCTCTATCGGTTGTTATTGATATGAAATATAATGCTCTTATAGTAATAATTATTAGTTATTTATAAATGAAGTACCGGGTATGTACTTTCTTAGGAGAGATACTTAGATCACATCATGAACATTAGGGAGATTCATTTAAAGCACAAATCAGTATGAAACCTTCACAAAAATTCAATAATTTAAAAATGTCATATATATCTAAGGATAAAATTTATCATACTTTGAAATATCATTACTCTCATTAAGGTATATATTCATAGAAACACATTATCACCCACTTCAAACACTATGATTTTTCGTAAGTTGTCAGCATTAATTTTTTATTGACTCCGAGCTGCTCTGATTTGTTTTTGAATAGATCTAACCTTCCTCACTATCTAATCAACAATAATAGGTCCTAATGGATTTAATTACAAAACTTTATCACAATCAATTGGAGTTATACATTTATTTCCATAGAGGATTTCATAAGGAGCCACCCAAATAAAAGAGTGAAATCTATTATTGTAAGAAAATTCAATTCAAGGTAGGTGATGATTCCAAACACCTTTAAAATCCACAAATAATGATATAAACATGTCTTGTTGAGTTTTAACATTCCTCTCATATAGACCTTCTATTTGAGTTTGATCACTAGTTATAAAACCTAACTCTATTTCCAGATGCTACTAAGGATTTCTCCGGAACATCTAGGTAAACCTCAGATAACGATAAGATATAATAGAAACTATTAATTAATTTAATTTTACAACATTTTTTATTTATATCTTGTTAATCTGATCAAGAGATCAATCCTATATAATAGAAATAAAGTGTGATTACTTAATCTAGAGATCAACTATATCCTAGATTTTATTATATCCATTTTATGTATTGGGAATTCTAATGAAAATGTCAATAGTGTTATTTTTGAGATTCCATTATACAATGGGTAATGGTTGTAACATCACCTTAGACTTTTGTCTCTCAACCTTAACTTGAATAAAATCTAAGCACTGAGAGACATATTTAGCAACATCACTTTTCATGCCATCCCACTAAAAATACTCTTTCAGGACCCTGTATATCTTTTTTTCCCAGGTGAATAGTGATCGAAGAACTATCAACCACGTCCAAAATATTCATCATTAATTGTAGTGTGGGATGAATATATTATCGATTCATGAACCTTATTGTTATATCATAATAAAGGTTAAATTATAGAACATTTCTCCCTATTTTTTGTATCTATACATCTTCCTTCATCACCTCCATAATCCTAACTTGTATATATTGTTCAACATTCCATTTTGAGTGTAAATATTTCTCCATTTCAATTAAAATTTGGAGATCCATACTTTTAAAATCCATAAATATGGGATCTTTTGTGTTCTTCATCATGGATAGGCTAGCATAGTCCTTTTGAATCAAAGAATATGCCACCTTGTTTACATTCCATAGTCAGTAAAGTATTGAGTAGTCGTAATATTTAGTAAACTAAAACCATCTTTTTTTCATTAAATTCATTTCCTTTTGTGTGGAATTATAATTTCACCTTTTATAATCGATATAAATATCACAATGTTCACCATAAAGATAATTCCTCCATATATTTAATGTAAAAATTCTATATCAAACTCCAAATAATGTGTCAGGTTATTTTCACATAGATTTTAAATTTTACAAGGCACATGATATCACCATATCATTTTCCATGATAACATACCCCAACCCCTTATTGGATGCATCACTATTGATCACAAAACATTATTCACTTCATAGACGTGTGAGCACATGTGCATAAGCTAAACTTATTTTTATCTCTTTAAAATTATCATATCATTACTTCATCCACACAAACATAACTCCATTATGAGTCAACATGGTTAGTGTACTATATTGAAATGAAAAATCATTCAAAAAAATTGATAACAAAAAAAACCCAAGAAAAATCAGATCTTAGTTATCGTTATTAGTATATGCCATCTTTCAGTAAAAAAAATTTTGCTGGATCCATGGATATCCACTCTTTTGAGATTATGTGACCCAAAAATTAGTCTTTCTAATGGACAATTTGTAGTTGATAAATATTTCATAGATCTTCTCCTTTCACAGGGTCTTCAGTACAAATTTCAAGTGGTCTTTATCTTCTACCTTTCTCTTTGAAAATACAAAATTACTGTCTATAGAACTACAAAAGACCTATAAAGACAATATTTAAAGAAAATATTAAATATATATATGAAGATATTTGAATAATTAGTATGGAAAAATACAAAAACCATGAATTAATATTGTTAATACCTTGTATAGAATGTCTTATTTTTTATATCCTTTTTAACCCTTAACTAATGATAAATTGAATGAGATAAATCTAAGAGAATTATCGAGCTCCGTGTAGTTCGTCAAAATAAGTTATCCATGCATTAAAGATGATATTATTATTCCTAGGGAACATGTTATGTTATATATAATAAATATATTATCTCATTGATCAATATTTATTCTTAAAAAATAGAACATGCTATCCCTAACGTGACACACTAGGTCATATGAATCTATTTTCAAGATTATTGTTTTGTGGATTCTTCGATTCCTATATCTCAATTGGGTACATTCAATAATTTTTCTCAAAAATTGTTATAAAATCCATTGTGAGTTCTATTGAAAACTCAACATCACGATTTGAGGGAATACCTATAAATTCTTTTGGAAATATATCAACAATTTCCAATAAAAAAATTGTTTTCTTAATGATGATTTTCCCCCCAACCATTTGAGATAGATAACCTTTATTTATAAGAATCAGTATACCTAAGATGGATGAAATTTCAACCAAAGGTAATTCCCATCGTTGGATCGATATATGATCATAGATTCATCCAGAATATAAAATTTACCTTCCCATTCAATAAATTAATATTATTTACTTATAGAGAATGAAAATCCATGCTTTGAATCACATGAAATTACAATAAAGTAAGGATCAAAATATTTATAGGGTGTACATTTCTATAAACATTAAATAGTGAATAATTATAATCTTTTGATGCAACTATTTTCCCATTAGGGTTTTTCATAGCTAAATAAATTTCTAATAATTGATGTAATATATAAATATCCTTATTAACTTATTCAAAAATAAATTAGTTGTTGGATCTATAATCAAATAAAATATCTTACAAATTAATGTGGATGGTATGTTTACTATTCACCACATCATTTTCATATTCCAGATTGCTGATAATGATCACAAGAATCATGAATTATTCATAGTCTATAAGAGAATGAAGATGTCAATAATCATCAATAACCCATGTATTAGTGAATTGGTTAATATAAAGCCCCATTTCAATGCACTTGCATAATTTTTTTTGTAGAAGTTGTATTGTGCGTATCCTTGTATATATTAACATAATTAGAAATAATTTTCTAATCACTATGGTATTCAACTTCTTGATGACCCTTTATCCCACAGTTAAAACCTTTTCTAGTACCTTAATGACAATTTCATCCATGTTCTTTTCCAGAATTTGAAAATAGGGGAAAACTAATCATATTTTATGTGTTTTATTTATGTTTTACATGAATTACATTTGTTTCTTCTTATAATACCCATAGGATCGATGGATTACTACAGTCTCTATCTCAACATTGAGTGTGAATAGAAATATTTCCTTGTAGAAATTGATGTCTCTTAAGAATAATTCCAGTCAAATACTTGGTTTTATTCCACTAAAAAAATAATCAATTTTACACCCATGTCAGATAAAAATTCTAGAAGCATACCATGCATATATTGTAAAAGTTGACTCATAGGTACAAACAGATTCATTTTCCTTTTTCATATGCTCATAAAAATACTTCTCCATATTGTTTTGAAAAATATGAATACTGTAATTATTGAAAAATATTTTTTTAAACTCATCCCATTCAATGTATTCAATGTCATCATTTTTCCTTATATTCTTGATAAGTTTCCACAATTAATCAACTTCACCTTCAAAATGATTGACTGTTTAGATAGCATTATCTTCTTATGAACATTGGGATCCTGGAAATATCATTTTAGTGGTACTAATCCATTGTTCAACCACTAATGAATTTAAAGACTCACTCAAAGAAGGTGAATTTTGTCTCATGAAGGACTCAATAGACTATTTTTCTCTATTTGTCTCTTTTGGAAGTCCACCGTGATTCATAGCTTGAGAAATTTTTGTGAGCATAGCTACATGAATTTTTATTATAGATCCCATAATATTTGTTTCCTCATGATGATAATTAATGAATTTCCCCATGAAATTAGAATTTAATCCATTCCTTTGGGAGCCATACATTTACTAAAACCAAGATGCATTATGTAAGAAATTCTAATCATAACGGAAATCCACATAATCAAGAATAAAATTCCAATTTAAGAAAAATTTCATTTTATCCTAGTTTATTCATGATCAATTATAATAAACTATTATTATAAACAATACATCTTTATATCCAAAAGGTTCTTACAATTATTTTTAATCCTAATTTCAAAAGGTTAGCTATAATTTCTCCCTAATACAAACTATAATGGACCCGACATTACATAAAAGTATATTATGTTTAATTGAATAAAATTTATTACATGACATGAAAAAAATATTCCAAGACCGTATAGATTTAGCGTATTTTGAAACTAAAAACATAGAAAATTGGTTCATGTTAAATCGATATTATCTTCTTCTTATTTCATCAAAACTATACCCTTTTTGACATATTTTACATAATACCCTTATTTATGACTTGGGTAAAATAAATATAAGAAAGGGTGATCTTAGATTCTCAGTAGTGTAAATAAGGGAGTTATCAATTATATCATAATCATAAGACATAATAACATAACATTTTAAAATATTATCCAACATACGAAAGATCATGATATCAAGTCATGGGATCAATCTTAACAAATTAGAAAGAATCAATGAACATATTACCAAATGAAAAAATATAATACATGGAATTTCAGACATAAAAATATGTATATAAGATAATTTCATATTATTCAAGGATCATTATCATGACCATCATAGTGGTCAAAGACTACTACTAAAATGAGTTCACTCCTCATTCCATCCACATATTACTGAATTGAGATCATTTTCCATTCCAACCCTATCTATCTCATTAGATATAAATCATTAAAAAATGTATGGAGGGAGATATAGGTCCCAAACATCCCATAGTAAGAGCATTCTAACGTGTTCCACAAAAACATAAAACATTTATCATAACATATCCTATAGAATAAAATATTTTTCCTAAACTTCATTGTAACATATCATAATCTATATAAAACATATGGATTTTATAAATTGAATTCCATAATAAAAAAATAAAACCATGTGAATAATACTGATATAAAAATAACCCTATTAAATAATTTCATATTGTATGGAAAATAATTTTGATAAAACACTTCAAATTAATTATTGTTGAAAATATCCTTTATTCTTTAAAAATTCTTTATTATCTCAAAATTAATAAAATTATTGAAAGAAACTAATTTCATTGAAAATAAACACCAAATATTATAATGTAAGATTAATGTAAATATGGTGTTTTGAAAAAATAAAAAATAACTTCAAGTGTTATATGTTAAAAGAAAACATCCTTCTATTTCTTTTATTAAAATGTCAAAAAATACATCATCTTAAAAATGAAAAAAGATTCCATTCGTAACCCTTCATAAATATTAACCAATGGTTAAAATTGACATTAAACAATAATAGATGGATATAAATATTATTTTATAATTTATATGTCTAAAACATGGATATGGATTATAAATATTAACCAATAAATACGTACATTGAAACAATCATGGATAAAAATGAGATTTCGTAATTATCCCATACCTTATGTCTAATATCCATTATATATTTCCTATACACCTTTATAATGATTTAATAATTTAGTTGACATATTACTAAATCATAGTAATTTTTATGATATCATATATTATCAAATTATCAGGTGTTTGTTAATGTATTTTTATTATTACTCATTATTTGGGTAGTAACTACTTCATTTTCTTATGTATGTTTTGTTGAACAAAAAAAGGTTCTTGTTCATAGGTTATAGTCATATAATTAAAAATTATATTAAAATAATATATATAGTAGATATTAATTCTATAAGTTTATATATTCATTGTTAAAAGTTTTGTCATGTAAAATTAATCACATCACATCGTAGATATGGTAGGTTGTACGTACACACGGGTGATGATATCATTACCATTATTGTGAAATTGTATGGTTGTGTGTGGTACATATTTTGTTCTATAATACTTATAATATTATTATAATCACATAACGTTATTATTTTTATCATTAAACCCATCCAAGTAAGGTTGTGGTGAAACAAAGATTACTCAATGGTGTGGAGATGATAAACAATACATACACATGTGTGGTAATTTTATTTTTCATAGGATCGATAGAAGGTAGAATATGGTTGCAAAAAATCCTGACAAAATCATGACATATATGTTTAACATTATTTATTAGTTTAAAATATAAAACAATCATTATGAGTAAGTAGAGGAAGAAATAATTTTGAATGAATCAGTTGAGGAGATTACTTCTTCTTCGAGGAAAACCCTCTAAATCTCCTCTTAGAGAACTATAGATAGTCATTAGAGTTTAAACAATCATTTATAATGTTATTAGGGATTTATATAATGGAATTTGTTTCATATCATTTCTTGAAGGCTCATTGAGTTGTGATGAAATGGGGGAGGAGGTGCCCCTATAAAATTGAGGTGAGGGACATTTTTGGAAACTCCAAAAGTAATTATTTTTAAAAAAATAAATGAACATAAAAAACATCCAAAATGACTCAATTTAGAAGAAGAGATTACATTTGTTTTTAATATCATAATTAAATAATTTTTATAAATTTTTTTCAATACATTTAGTCATTATCATTTAAATTAACACATAGTTGTTCCATTTATTTTTTAATTGTGGAGTCAAATTTTTTAATATTTAAAGGGTGACTTATTATCATATTTGATGTAAATTACAACATAAATAAAGAAATTATAATAGTTTATAATATATAATATTTATTCTATATTTTCTCAAAGAAATTATTATTTTAAAAAACATTATAATAGATTATTTTGTTAAACAATCAATTGGGACAATTTTGACACTATTCAATTATATGATTTTTAGAAGTATGTAGATAACAAGATAAATTTGAAAAAAAAATATATTATAATATTCTTATTATGTAAAGTTCATCTATATAATTCATTGGATATATTAATTATCCCAAAAGAATTTTATTTTAACATTTTAATAACATTTATTTCTCATCTCCATTAATAAAATAACTACAACATCAATTTAGTATAACTATTTAATAAAATTATTTTCTAAATAAAAAATAAAAATAATGTGAGGAAGAAAAATAATTTATATACCATAATAATACATATGGTCCAAAATATATTTTGTAAAATTCTAAATAAAAATGTTATATTTATTAAGTCATGAATTTGTAAAATTTAACATCACTTTAAATTTATTATTAAAAGCACCATAATCATTTCCATATGAATAAAAATGGTCAATAAAACTACCATTAGATGATTATGGTAGACTTACACATGAACAATAATAAGTTTTCAAGAATTAGGTTCTTTTAATGGTTATAATCCTATTAATGAAAATTATGTTATACATTTCTCGTCAATTAAATGATTTTTGTATCATAAATGTATAAGCCTTTAAGGTAAGTATTTATTTTCATAAAATTAAAAATAAATAACCCTGATAAAGCAGATAAAAATTATATTTGAAATGTGAATTTAGAATCAAATTTATCTTCTATATACCCTGATATTAAAAATGATATATTTATTAAAATTTGATTGAGACATATTTAACATATCATTAAATAAAATAAAGTAAAATTCAGAATCTCATCCACGTAAATTCTAAAGGGTGCTGTTTAGACCCAATGATGAATTAGTTCGAAACACACTAATCAAATGATATTAGTAAAAGTTATTATTTTATTTTAACCCTTAATTCCCTGAGTTACCCTTTTCTATATTCATAAAAATTATAGAAGTTACTATTCATAATTCCCAAACATAAAAGAATGAAATATACATAAGTATGAGCTATGAATTAAAAATAATGAATCCATTTTTCAAAATTAAAAACATAGATGTTTTAGTAACAAATTTAAAATTAATCTCATTTTTCGATTTATAAAACATGTTTTAAAAGTTAAATATTGAAAAAGATGGTACTGTTTTACATTTAAATTCAATGTTAAATAAATTCCAATGAGCTAAAATATATTAAGTAATAAAAATATATAATTTCTATACTTTTAAACTATTAAATAATATAATTTAACCATATAAATTATTTCATTTAAAAAATGTTGTTTTTAATTATAATTTACTATATTTTTACTGTTCATCAAAACTAAAAATTTATCAGAAAATTATCAAAAATTACTAAATAGTAAATTCTTATATGTCAAATTCATAGAAGAAGTTATTTTTTCAATGTAAAATTTATTAATGTGTCCAAATTATAATTTAAAATGTGATTCCAATTAAAATAACGTAAAATTACCCTTTCGAAAAATATTAATGTTTATAAATAAAAATTCTTTACTTACAAAGATTACAAAAATATATTAGAAAAATATAACGAAACTTTTACTAAATATATAACATATAAATTTCAATAATTTCATTTACTAATTGTAATTCAAATAATTTAGTAAAAAAATTCAAATATTACCATAACATTTAATTGGTTTATATTTTACATAAATGATTGGTAGCAAAATATTTCACCATATATTTCTCACAATAGTTATATTTATTCGAGATATCTTGAAATCTATGTTAAAATGGTCATTTTTTACCAATGACATCTCGCGGTTTGTTTAGATTGAAAATTGGCATAATGGAAGATACAAAAGAATTAAAAAAAATTAAAGAAAATATTTCTTAAAAACAGTCTAGTGTTATATAAAATATTTATTCATAAAATCAATCTTCGTTTACATCCATGAAATATATTATAGAAGAAAATTCACATATTTTTGTCCAAGTAGTAGTCCACTTATACATACAAATGACGTTATGGTTTTACAAAGGATTGGACTGTTAGAAGGTAGATGCTTTTTTAAAATTATAGATGATTAATTATTTAATACATATTTTGTATTATCACTAACCCCATTAAAAAATCCAATCCTTAAAATATGGTGATGAAAAATTAATTTGTATCGGTGGAGACAGTAAGCTGTATATACACATGACCGATACTTTCTCTTATCAATTGATTGGAAAGTTGGTTAAAAATAGTATTTCATAATCAAATAAAAATTTAAAAATATTAAGGATACTTATGTTATTATTTTTTAATAAATACCCCTGATTTAGATGTGTTAATAAAGATTATTGAATAAATTGATTGGTCCTGGTGATCACATATTCCTTAAAACAACGCTTCAGTTCTCTTCTCGGGTCTAAGGGGATGGTATTTTATGAATAAAAAAACTATAGTTTTTTTATAGGGTTTTTATAATTGGTAAAGGTAGAGTTTGTTTCATATATAAGGTAAAAATTAGTTTAAAGAAGTATTGGGAGGATCCCTTTTATAATTTAAAAAAGGATAACATTGGTAATTTCATAAAAAATTAACATATAAGATGACTATTCTAGATCCAAATGCTTAAATATGGTCATGTAATCAGTGATAGGGCAGTATAGGGTTTTAATCCAATAAAAAAAATTAGGGAAGTTCTTATCTAATTTTAATCCATATAATTCTTATTAACCCTTAATTGCAAAATTTTTATTTTATCTATGGTATGAATATTTGTAATATTAATGGATTGTAAATTTTACATATAATATAACTATTATACCAGACAAAGAAATTAATTAAATTTTATACCATATCAAAACATAAAATTTATTTTATGAGGTTTATAATTTTAAATAATTGAATATTATTTTATTTTGAAAATTATAATTACTGTCAATTCTGACACAATTAAATTTTTTTACCATTAAATATATCATGTAAAACAAGGAATTTGAATACAAGTATATAAAACAGCCTAATGTGACTTATATATAGATAAAGTTTATGAGTGATATTAAACCATTCAAATTATATATGATTTAATAATTTTGAATTCATTTATTATATTTTTTACTAGTTTGTGAAATACAACAATAGTGTTGTATAATAAATTATTATAATTATATAAATTATAAAAATAAAAAAAAATATAATGAAAATAATTTTTTTAAATTAAATAAATAATTTTTTATTCATCAAAGATTTATTTTTCCCTATGTGGACACATTTGTGATAATAAAAACAAATAGATTGACTTTTTTATTAACTTTTATTCATTCCCATAATATTTAAGTCATTTTAATAAGAATGTTTCCATTAAAAACTGAATTTCAAACCCGATATATTGTGGTTTTAATTAAATTCATAAAATAATGAATAAGAATGAAAATTATGGTGTTATCACTGATTTTTATCCATAAATAACCTAATTTACCCTTTACCTAGGTGATAAATTTTACCATAGTTAGTATTCATGTAAACACAATGTAAATGTGATAAAATTTCCCAATTTGATTATTTGAATTATAAAGGTATAATTAATGTTATCTTATTAAATACAAATACATAAATGAAATTAATTTTACTGTAAGTGCATAAAAATGTTTTAAAATCCTATTTTTAGAAATAATCATTTTAAACCACAAACCTTTATTTATTCGTATTCTATTCCTATAAAAATATTTTTTTAATATTTGATTCATTTACCAACTAAAAAATATTTAAATTTTATTGAAATCATTCAATAATGCTTATAAATGTAATTTATTAACATATCAAGAAATTTCTCTCATAAAATTTTTGAAGAAAACAATTTTTATTTTAAATAACATTTTAACTTAATTTTAGTAATTTTAGAAATACTAAATTAATTTTATATATATTAAGATAATTAAAGAATAATAATTTAATTATGATTATTCATATCCTTTAATTCAATGTCTATACGATAAGAGACACCTAATATTTTTGTATTTTTAAATGATTTTTCAAAACTAATTATTATGGGGAAAATAGACATTGAAGAAATCAAATCATTTAAATAGAAATATTTCAAAAAATATCATGGTGTTAATTTTTATGTCAAAACCACAAGATACTATATACCAAATCTAGTGGTTACTTTTTTACATTATCATAAGATACTATATATCACATACCAAATGTCTGAATAGATTATTAGACATGAATACCTTGATCCATATATGATTCACATTTATTAAACATTAGAAAAATATAAAATTTTAATAGTAAACACTCTTAATATTTGAATTAATTCAAATATTCATTCTCTATATCAAGGGGAATGGAATAAAAGATTAGGGTGATATCAAACAATCCATAAGGTTTATAGAAATTGGATTATGTAATGCCCCGACCCGAGTTACCCAGATTCGGTGCATTATTAAATAACATTGGCATGATCACAAAAGATAAAGTCTTGAAATACCGATTAGTTTAGTAGTCTTGGAAACACTATATATATTCACAAGTCTTACATTACATCATAAAGTAAAAATAACTACCACAACATATTGTCTTTATATCCCCTCATACTATCCCCACAGGTCATTCATAAATTACTTCTTCACATCCCTGGAAAAATAAAACCTTGAAAGGGGTGAGTTTAGATGCCCAGTAAGGATAACAATATAGTGGAAACATTTATAAATAATCATAAACATTTAAGGAAATGTTTAAATAAATCAAAATACTCTTAAACATGAACTTTAGAATAATATGGAAAAGATAAAATGAAATAATGCCATTTAATTATTCATATGGATACTCTGCTAGTCGAATAACCACATGCAATATCAATAACCACTTTCATAATGATGGAATTCATAATACCAGACTATCATAATCATATAGTCAAGGCCTCATGACAATACTACAAATAATATTTTGTCAAGGAATTATTCCATGACACTAGTTTTGCTCATGAGACCTTCTGATGCATCGTGGAGCTATAGCGGGCTCTACCTGTCACTTACTAAGTCCAATGCATTCCTCATATGAAAAGTTTAAAATATAACATAAACATTCGTATTAAAACTAGCATACGAAATGTCAATACATTAACCACAAACCATGAATGGTATAAAAATAGCACATCCACAGTCAAACATTACTCATTCGATACAATATGGAATATTGTATTGTATCACATTAACCTCAATCAAGAATAATGATATATATTGAAATCGATTAAAATAATCAACAAACTATTGAGAGAAATATCCCCTTTTTCTTGAAAACATTTAAAAGTCACACTATTTGTCAAAAAGTCATTTAAAATAGATTTTTAATCAAAGTTTCCCATACAACTTTGAAACTTTTAAAAGGAATTTTTATTTGAAAAATTAATGTCCATATAAATAAATCCTAAAAACCATTTTTAAAACATGGACATTAATGAGAAATATTTAGAATAATAAATCTTTAAAACATTTTAAAATTATATTTTAGTTATAGTTACTAACCAAAAGAGGGACACTTGAATAAAAATAATTTAGGTAATAAAAACTTTTTAATATCATGAGAATAAAGGGATTCATGAGATTCTATCTCAAAGTATATTATATAAACCATATGAAAGTGATTTGGTGTATAACAACAAAGGAGTCTCAATGGAATATAAGTTGAGCTGAAATCTATCATAAAGGTAATATCCTTAGGTTAATGATAAATCAACGACATAATTATGTGTTACAAATATAAATAAACTCAATATTATTGGATATTTAGTGTAAAACAATCAAAGGACATTCACACATATTCTTGTTAAAACAACACCAATGAATTGGATGTTTAACTCATCAATTGGAGATTGAGTAAAAATTACTCTTATCAAGTTCATAATGATGAATTGACAATTTATAAAAGGAGTGATTATGTGTATCAAAAGTATATCCACAGAAAGGGGAGTGGAAATTATGACATAATAGAATTAATAGTGATTCCACACATAATCTTGGAGTAAAATAATCAATTAAGTATGCGTAAAGCCGAATGAGTGGAAATTGAAATTTCAAATTCCCTTATTTATTTGGTAACTTATGAAACATACACCCATGAAAGAAGTATCATAAAATGAGGATGTAAATATCCATGAATTAAATTATATTACACAATGAATACAAACATGGTCAGTACAAACACCACATGCAATAAATAAGTGGTGAACAATGGAAATCTTAGGGAATTAAAAGTGAGATAAGAAACCCCATAGTTTGTACTTTTTCCTTTGTCTATGGTAGTTTAGCCTCCATTATAATGGATAAATAATTGTTATTGAATTTTAAAATAATCATATACATTAATATTATATCATATATGATCTTTTAACCTTGGTGTGTTAATAATATCTTAGTATTATCGTCGTTTTGGGTGTTAGCTTACACGTTTCCTTTTATATGTTTTGTTACATAAGTTGTTTTTATTATGGATAGGTTTTATCTTATTCATATACAGAATGATATCAAGTCCTTAAACATTATTTTTAATCATAAAATGAGAATTATACTTGTATGGATACGATGAGGAATGAATCTCATCGTGTTCATGGAGACGGTAGTTCGTACGTACGCACGAGCGATAATATCATTATTTTGATATTAAAATATTATATAATTGGATGGTATATCATATATAAAGAATAAATATCATTTTATTCTTATTATTTAGATTAATTCCACATCATTATTATACCCATCCAAATAATAATGTATTGAACAACAATTACACTATGACGTGGAGTCGGTAGGCCATACATACAAACGTATGGTGACATTTCATTCAAAGGATGGATAGAATACTGAATATGGTTGTACCATATTTATAATCACATCATAGTATATAAAATATAGAGGATTTAATATTTTATAATATAAATAACAAATAATGAATAAGTTGAAGAAGAAAGGAATTTGAAAGAGGGTGGTGAAAACATTACCTCTTCTTCGGGTTCTTCCTTTTGATTTGATCAAAAGGGATATTTAGGTTCGATTTATGATCATAATAAGGACTCTATGTTGAAGTTATGGAAGTTGAGAGAATATTTGGGCAGGGTTTGGCTGAGCCAAAAGGCTATGAAGGTGTAAATTAGAGAGAGGGGGGAGTACCCTTTTATAAGAGAGGTGAGGGGAACCTTTGGAAAAGCTAGAAATATTATTGTATAATAAATTCATATTCCGTATATAATGGATCCAAAGTGGGTTAATTAATGCTTAAGGTGGGTATGGGTAGAAATCCTTTCATACAATATATTTTAGATAGGTTTCGGTCACTATATTAACCTTATCATTTATATTTAACTCTTAGTTAAATAGTTTAACATTTACCATGTCTCTTTGTATTTTTATATTATATAGTTAATAAACTTACTATATACCTCCAAGAGTACCCCAAGTGGTCAATTAATGATACACCTATCATTATATAATTCCTTGGTCTGAACATTATATTTTTTTATTAGAATGTCAATTAATAATATGATATTTGTTTTAAAAACTCTTTTATGTCAATTTTGTTACTATTGGGTATTTTGTTTTTGATAATTTCATAACAGCATTATTAATTCGGAAAAAAATTATATAACCAATCCTAATATGTCATATTTACCTAGAAAATTAGTGGATTTAATAAAAATTCTCAAATTACATTTATTATGATATTTATAATATCAATTATTTTAATATTTCATCAATTAGGTAATTACTGCACCACCATTGTGTCATAAATAAATTAACATATTTGATGTCTAAAAATTATAAATAAATTACCATTATGTAGGAAATAGTTTTATTGTTCTAATGAATATTTATAATCAAATTTACCTTAGGTATAACTCTATATTAAATATGTTTTAGTTATTAAACATTGATTTTATCTCATTTAACTCTTCTTTTAATTAAATAATAATAAATGTCATAATCTAATCCAAGTGTACCTAAATGATAATATTTTATTCCTAAGGTTGTTTTTGGTTGGTATAAACTTTTCAAATAGAATTAAGTCATGTGTTAGGGTCCAATTAATATCATTTTTACCCTTAATTAGCCTACTTACTTTTAACTATAGTAAATAAAAGTAAAAAGATAATATTCAACAATAATTATTTTCATCTCATTGAAACAAATTTTACATATTGATATTAACAATGCCTCTTGGAGTTTTTAAATTTCACTCACAGAAGCTGTAAAATTTCGTTTTATGTGAATTTCAAAATTCTCCTAGGAGGTGGGTAAAAGACTGTGAGAAGTTCAATAAAATTTTTGTATATCTAAAATTATTCTAAACTAACTCCAATGAATTAAATTTAACTTATATAGGTATTATGTAACTATTTTTACCTTAATTAAAATTAAATTAAATAAATAATTATTTAAATAAAAATTCGTTTTTAAACTATAACTTAGTGATTTTTCACTATTCATAAAAAATTGAATGTTTTCAGAAAAATAAGAAAAATTCACCATAATCATCCAAATCAAAAATGAAATCCATTTTGAAAGATAAAATTTATAAAATTTAAAAAAGTGGGTATTACTATTCATAATGGCTAGTTTGACTGGTTGTGGTGTGTGTTAGAACTCGAAGTTGCATACAACACACGCTACAGTATTATTCAAAGAGAAGCGTACCATGGAATCTTGGGGCGTTACATTATCCCCTCCTTCAAATAATATCATCCTTGAAATTTTTATAATTGGGCTTCATAATATAATGGAAAGTCCCACATGAGAAAAAAAAGTCAATAAAACTATCACCTTAAAAGAAGGAATGAGAAGTACAAAGGTCACCCAAGATAACTCATACTAGGATTCCATTTAAGAAGACATGGATATGAATGATAAACTAAGTGTCATGTTCTGATGGAGTGGGATATAAAACATGATCAGGAGAAAGTTAACAATAATAAAGCGGCAAACTTGTGATAGGACAAATGGTCATTAGTTTCCCAGTAGGAAAGGTATACATAAAACTTTTTTTTAAGTTATATTACATAAAGATGAGGAATTAATTTATGAGATTGACTAAGCAAATAAAGAGATATACTTACTTGTTAATTAGAGTTTCTTTCTTTAATAAATTTCCACCACTAACTCATTTTTTTAAACGATGAGTATTCATGAAGACTTGGTCACACTAGAAGAGATAGAATAAACTTCTATAAATCACATGATCCACAAAGGATAAACTATATATTTACCTTATCAATAGAGATTAATAAAAAACAGTTAGTACAAGATCTGATGATCCCCCAAAAGGATATTCCTTTAGAGAAAAAAACACTAATCTTAATTTATAAAATTAAACCAATAATACCGCAAAGTTAAATAAATACCATTCAATAAACAGTTTTCCTTAAAATCTTTCAATATAATCAAAACTAATATTGAAACCCAAAACATTGAATAATTTGGTTATGTAGTCTTCCAAGTTAAATTGTATCTCCAAATGACATCAACTACTCATAGAGTCACATACTTAAAAGTAATTAACCTAATCACATATTCTCTATTATAGGTTAATTGTTTCCATAAATAACCCAAATCACTGTAAATCCACAATAAAAACGTAGATAAAAATCCAATATTACTCCTAAAATGAAATACCATAGTATTCTATTTTCCTTGGGAATATAGTGTTCCCAACAAAGCAAACATCTTCCAAAATAACATTTATCACTTAATCACAAAATCATTTTCCTATACTAAGGGTATTCATTTGATAAGACATAAGAAACCCAATCAACTTATTCTTGATCAATAAAACCATTTAACTAAAAATAATTAGTCACACTAACCAGGTACTTCACGTAGTCCAGTGGTTGGTGTTAAATCCCAATCGCACTTTTTTTGTGGGTTCGATTCCCACAGATTTGTCCAATGCGATAGGTTTTCACATGGTCATCTTGTTTTCCTTTTTCAAAGACTATATTTTATAACATTACCAAAAATGAGATAAATTTATGAAAATAACCATAACATAATTTTAACCAGAAATGTTATCTCATACCTTACATTTTCATCCCAAAATATAATAACTTGTAATTGCCTCAAACCCAATGATCATTTATAACAAAATGGTTATTTATAACTATATCCACATGGGAAAAGATAAGTCTTACTCAAATATCATTCTCACATGGAAAACTGTGGGGTTACAGATACAAGAGGAATTTTTTCCAATGTAATCCCATCAATAAGGACCACTAATACTTTTAAACATTTCTCCAACAATTTATTTCCACATTGCTTCTTCTTTGGCCAAGAAAATATCCTATAGAATAGGGAATTCACTCGGGTAATGGGCAGGTCCCCTAAATTTACGGAAAATGACTATAAATGGATTATTGGGACCATTTTTATTTTCTTCCATTGTACTCTTCATTTTTCCTCAGCAATTATTCACTTTATGTCCTTCTTTCCCACACGTAAATCATTTCTTTGTTCCGTTGAGACACTTTCCTAGGTGTCTCCTTCCACACTTCCTCCATGATGGAAATTTAGGATTCTTTTCTCCATGGTCTCCACTGGTAGAGCTCTTATCATTCATCAAATTTCTCTTCTTTGTTGAGTCCGGGAGTTGGTTAATATATATATGTTGTTGATCATATTTTTGGAAAAATGATTTGGAATGAACATGATATATTTTACACCTATCAACATTCCATTTTGTTTCTCATTTCCACCATTGTTCCCACCTTGTAAATCATTCTCAAAGTTACTATGACATCCTCTGACTCCATCCATTGACTAAAACCAGAAATCATTGTGTGAGTAACAGTAGTCATAAAATCATTTAGAGAATATCATGACACCATATTATCAATTCGAAACACCTTAGTATTAACCAAGGTCATTTATTCTCATATTATATTAAAATAGTTCAAATTGGCTTGTATAAAAAATGTAAATTATCCTAAGAATATCCCATGGGAGTGTCGTAACCACAAGTGCAGCAAGGCCCATTGTCGTGCACCATTTCCTATTTGAGTCTAGCTCAAAGTGGTGTTTTCGGGTTTTACCCCAAGGTACATCTGTGCCAGATCCACCTCTACCTACTCATATCTAGACAGGGATGTGTTTTTTGGAAAACACACAAAATCTATACAATACCAAAATTCTAGGAAGTTCTTCTATACTAACCCTCAAAGTCTATCTTAGTGCTATGTTCTTTAATCAGACTTTATCTAAATCTAGTTTCCAAGGTTTGTACTAAACATCCTTTGATACCAACTATAACGCCCTAACCCCAATTACCCAGAGTCTGTTAATTATTAAATAACATTGGCATGATCACAAAAGATCATGTCTTGAAAGACTGATTAGTTTAGTAGTCTTGGAAACACTAGATATATTCATAAGTCTTACATTTCATCATAAAGTAAAAAAACTACAACAACATCTTGTCTTCATATCCCCTCAAACTATCCTTACAGGTCATTCATAAATTACTTCTTCATATCCTGGGAAAAATAAAACATTGATAGGGGTGAGCTTAGATGACCAGTAAGGATAAAAATATAGTGGAAACTTTCATAAATAAGCATAAACATTTAAGGAAATGTATAACTAAACAAAAAGCCTTTTAAACTTGAACTTAAGCATAATATGGGGAAGATAAAATGAAATAATAACATTTACTTATTCACATGGATATTCAACTGGTCTAATAACCACATGAAATATCAATAACCACTTTCATAATGATGGAATACATAATTCCAGACTATCATAACCACATAGTCAAGGCCTCATGACAAGACTACAAATAAGATTTTGTCAAGGCCTTGTGCCAAGACACTAGTTTTTCTCATGAGACCTACCGATGCATCGAGGAGCTATAGAGGGATCCACCCGTCACTTAATAAATCCAATGCATTCCTCATATGAAAAGTTGAAACATAACATAATCATTTGTATTCAAACTAGAATACAAAATGTCAATACTTTAACCACAAACCATGAATTGTATAAAAATAGCACATCCACAGTCAAAAATAACTTATTTGATACAATATAGAAGATTGTATTGTATCATATTAACCTCAATCGTGAATAACGAAGGATATTGACATAGATTAAAATAATCATCAAACTATTGGGAGAAATATCCCCCTTTTTCATAAAAACATTCAAAATCCACACTATTTGTCAAGAAGACATTTAAAATATATTTTTGAATCAAAGTTTCCCATACCAGTTTGAAACATTTAAAAGGAATTTTTATTTGTAGTGTTTAATTTCCATATAAATAAATCCTTAAAACCATTTTTAAAACATGGACATTAGTGAGAAAGATTTAGAATAACAAATCATTAAAACAATTAAAATTATATTTTAGTTAGAGTTCCTAACCAAAAGAGAGACACATGAATACAAATATTTGAGGTAATAAAAACATTTTAATATCATGATAATAAAGGGATTCATGATATAATATGTCAAAGTACATTATATACACCATATAAAAGTGATTTGGTGTATAACAACAAAGGAGTCTCAATGGAATCTAAGTTGAGATGAAATCTCTCATAAAGAATGTATCCTTAGGTTAAAGATAAATCAAGGACATAATTATGTGTGAAAAATATCAATACACTCAATATTATTGGATATTAAGTGTAAAAATGTCAGAATACATTCACACATATTCTTTTAAAAACAAAACCAATGAATTGGATGTTTAACTCAACAAATGGAGATTGAGTAAAAATTACTCTTATCAAGTTCACACCGATGACTTAAGAATTTATCAATGGAGTGATTATGTGTATAAAAAGTATATCCACAGAAATGGGAGTGTAAATTATGACATAAGAAAATTAATTGTGCTTCCACACATAATCTTGGAGTAAAATAATAAATGAAGTATACGTAAAGCTGAATTAGTGGAAATTGATATTTCAAATTATTTTATTGATTTGGTAACATACGAAACATACAACCATGAAAGAAGGATCATACAATGATTATTTAAATATCCATTAATTAAATTATATTACACAATTAATACAAATATGGTCATTACACACACAACATGCAATAAATAAGTGGTGAATAATGGAAATATCACAGAATTAAAAGTGAGATAAGAAACCCCTTACGTTTTACATTTTCCTTGGTCGAGGGTAGATTATCCTACTGTATAATGGTGAAATAATTTATATTGAATTATACAAGAATCATATACATTAATATGATATCATATATGATCTTTAACATTTCTTTGTTAGTAATATCTTAGTATTATCGTTGTTTCGGGTGTTAGCTTACTCGTTTTCTTTTATATGTTTTGTTACATAAGTCATGTTTGTTATATATAGGTTGTATCTTACTCATATACAGAATTATATCAAGTCCTTAAACATTATTTTTAATCATAAAATGATAATTAGACTTGTATGGATACGATGGGGAATGAATCTCATCACGTTCGTGGAGACGGTAGTCCGTACGTATGCACGAGCGATAATATCATTCTTTTGATATTAAAATAATATATAACTGGAATGTATATCATATATAATAAATCATTATCCTATTATAATTTTTATTTACATGAATTACACGTCATTATTATACCCATCCAAATAATAATGTATTGAATAACAATTACACCACGATGTGGAATCGGTAGGCCGTACGTACGCACGTATGGTGACATGTCATTCAGAGGATGGATAGAATACTTAATATGATTGAACCATATTTATAATAATATCACATTATATAAAATATACTGTATTTATTATTTTATAATGGAAATAACAAAGAAAGAAAAAGTTGAATAAGAAAGGAACTTGAAAGAAGGTGGTGAAAACATTACCTCTTCTTCGGGTTCTTCCTTTTGATTTGATCAAAAGGGATCTTTAGGTTATCTTTATGATCAAAATAAGTCCTCTAGGTTGAATTTAGGGAAGTTGAGAGAATATTTGGGAAGGGTTTGGCCAAGCCAAAAAGCTTTTATGGTGTAAATTAGAGAGAAGGGTGGGGTTACCCTTTTATAAGAGGGGTGAGGGGCACCTTTGGAAAAGATAGAAATATTATTTTATAATAAATTCATATTCAGATTCTAATGGGTAAAAAGTGGATTATTTAAAGTTTAACGTGTTTATGGGTATAAAAAATTTCATCCAATAGATTTTGGATAGGTTTGGGTCACTATATTAACCTTATCATTTATATTTAACTCTTAGTTAAAAAGTTTGACATTTACCATGTCTCTTTGTATTTGTATATTATATAGTTAATAGACTTACTATATACCTCCAAGAGACCCCCAAGTGGTCCATTAATGATAAAAATATCATTATATAAGTCATTTGTCCAATCCTTATATTTTTAGGAATATAATATCAATTAATAATATAATATTGTTTTTAAAAACTCTTTTATGTCAATTTTGACATTATTGGGTATTTTGTTTTTGATAATTTTATACCATCATTATTACATCAAAAAAAGTTTATATAACCAATCCTAATATGTAATATTAACCTAGAAAATTAGTGTAATTCATTATAAGTATCAAATTACATTTATTTTGATATTTATAATATAAAATATTATAATATTTCATTAATTATTTAATTACTGCATCACCATTGTGTCATAAATAAATTAAATTATTTAATGGATAAAAATTAAAAATAATATACCATTATATATTAAATCTTTTAATATTTATAATTAATATTTATAATCCAATTTATCTTTTTTATAACCCTATATTAAAAATGATTTCGTTATTAAACTTTGATTTTATCTCTTATAACTCTTCGTTGAATTAAATAATAATAAATGTACTAATCTAATCCAATTGGACCTAAATGATAATATTTTATTCATAAGGTTGTTTTGGGTCGAGATACACTTGTAAAATAGAATTAGTACATGTTTTATGGTAATATTAATAGCATTTTACCCTTAATTACACTATTTACTTTTAATAGTGGTAAATAAAAGTAAAAAGTTACTATTCAAAAAAAATTATTTTCATCTCATCGAACCACATTTTACTCCTTGATATTAATCGTGTCTCTCATAGTTTCTAAATTCCACTCACAGAAGCGGTAAAATTAAGTTTTATGTGAATTTCCAAATTCTCTTAGGAGGTGGGTAAAAGACGGTGAAAAGTTCAATAAAATTTTTATATATCTAAAATTATTCTAAACTAACTCTAATTAATTACATTGAACTTGTATAGTTATTATGTATCTATTTTTACCTTAATTAAATTTAAATAAAATAAATAATTTTTTAAATAAAAATTCCGTTTTAAACTATAACTCAGTGTTTTTTCACTATTCATCAAAAATTGAATGTTTTCATAAAAATAAAAAAAATTCACCCTAATCTAATTTTGATATACCGAATCCAAAAATGAAGTCCATTTTGAAAGATAAAATTTAATAAATTTCAAAAAGTGGGTATTACTATTCATAACGGCTAGTTTGATTGGTTGTGGCGTGTGTTAGAACTCGATGTTGCGAACAACACACGCTACTGTATTATTCAAAGAGAAGCGTACCCTGGAAGTTTGGGGTGTTACAGATTCTATCATAAGTGAATAAGGAGTAATCATCATTTAAAGGTAAATAATTGAAAAAATAAATTCATCAATAACTTATTCCCACAATGCATCCATTGATATTATCAATTATGTTACATATTGGATAATAATAAATTTAATCTTAATGAATGAAATTATTAATTTTATAATTCATGATATTATACATCATAATGTCATTAACATAAATTTATTTTCCCTGAATATTTTAATATATAGCTAGGTGTATATAAAATAACCATTTAATAATTTTTCCCAGCAAGTTTGTTTCATGAGACATGTTAATGCATCCTATGGATATATAACAATAAGCCCCTTCATGTAACTAAATTCCCAATTAATTCCATATATACTAAAAAAAATTAATAAATAATATCCCTTATCAATAATTAAATTTATAGAATAAAAGATATATAATATTATAATTTCCCAAATAAATAAAAAAACATTCATAGTAAAACAAAAAATTTAGAAATGGTATACAGTTTTGGAAGTAAGAATATCCGTGATAAAAATATTAAGTGAATGGTAGAGAAATTTAATTTCAAAAAATTTATAATATAAATTTTAATGTATCTAGATAATTATTACACTCACAAAATGAATCATGAGATAAGATATGAACATTAATTCATTATGAAAAAATATAATTTTTGGTAAAATCATGTATTTTAATGAATATTAAAAAATGGAAGTAAAACATTTTAAATACATTTTCATTAAATATATATCTGTTACGAGCCCATTAATAGCATATAGAGATAATAAATATCATAAAATCTCTATGATTGAAGGAAGAATTCATAAATATTTATTACGTTTAAAAGAATCATTTATTTTTAATTTTTATAAATAGTATTGAAAAATGATCTTTCTAAAAATATTATAAATATTAATTTAAATAATTTAATAAATAAGGGATAAATTAATAAAGACATAAACAACTATTTGACTAATAAAAAAGTTCTTTTGAAAAGAAAATTTTAAAAAAGTTGATGTTGAAGAAACATTTACCGGATAAAATGTTTAAATTTGATCGACATTTATTTTAAAAAAAATTCAAGATTAAAGTGTTAAATAAAGAAAAAATTGAAATAAAACGTTTATTATCCTTAAAAATATAACGAATAAGAAAATATAATTATTTTATGGAAAATATAGTATAATATTCCATTAATTAAATATATAACCAATCCAAGAAAAATTAGAATTTAAATTAGTTATTACAGATTTGGTAACATTTAAATTATAACCCTGTGAAAGTGTAAAATTTAGTTGAAGAATTAATATTCATGAATAAAAAATATACGATGGAAGTAAATATATTTTTCGTTATATAAATGGTGTAAAATTAAATAAATACATTGTTCCTAATAGGTCTCAATGGAGTTGAATTCAAGATGATATCCCTTAAAATGATAATAACGATAATGTGAGAAATATTAAATGAAGTTATTACTTATAAAAATGTAAATATATATAAATACATCATAAATACCCTATAATTTTATCTTATTTCATTAAAGATTTAATCTTTTCTTAATATAATTAGTGGAGTAGTGGTATAACTTAGTGAATAGAATCATGATCAAAATCCCCTTACCTCAAGTTCTACATAACTCAGAAGTGATTTTATCATCCTATATAATACATTTAAGGATTTTATAATATAATTATGGAAGGATATTTATATATATAATTTTCATATATTATACATTTATTAATTTTTATCAATATTATGTTTATAATATTTTATTATTATCACTTTTTGTGTCTAGTGCTTAATTTTTCATGAGAATTGTGATTAAGTAGTTCTGATAATTATGAATTGATTATGGATAAATCATATCAATAATGATAATAATGATTTAAATATAATATATTTTAATAATATATATTTATATTCATCAATAAAATGAAGATATATAAAATTAATTTCACCACATATGGAGATGGTAGGTCATACAAATGCATGACCATTATTATCACTTTTTGAATAATGGAAAAAAGAAAGTTAATTAATAATTTATTTTAATATAAGAACCATTATAGAATATATTTTATGTTTATTCCTTAAATATATCATTATTACCATACATTTAATGTGTAAATGAATTGTATATCACATCACATCATGAAGGTGGATGTCTATATGTACACATGAGAGACATTATCTTTTTCCAATAGATTGTATGGTAAAGAGGTAAATAGCATATTATAATTCCATTACTTTAATTATTTAAAAAATATAATATATATTACTATGTTAACTCATTATAACCATCAAAATAATTTGGAGATTAAAAACAAAATAGATAGTTTCATGGAGACGTTAAGCCCTACACATGTAGTAGAAATGTTATTTCTTTTAATAGAATGTGAAAAGAGATCAAAATAGTTCTCCCTTATTCATAATAAAATCTCAATATATAAATTTAATAATGTATTTATAATATTATAGTGTGTAAACATATTTATAGGAAATAGAATAAGAATCAAATAAGGATGAGTTGCTAAATATGATTACCTCTTCTACGATTGAGATTCTTTAGATCCATTCGCAAGCAAAACTAGATTGATATTTTTAGAAGAAAAGAACATAAAATTACTATATAACCATGTTTATAAGATAATTGGGAGTTATTTGGTTGATATATATTTCATAATGCGGTGTAACTAAAAGATAAATGGGGTTCCCTTTTATAAGTGAGATGATGGAGACATCTGTTATTTATCCAAATTTTAAATTATAAGAAAGTCATATTCATATATAAGTGGTTCCAAAATTACATGGATTATATGATAAAGAGGATTTCATCTTAATGTAATCATAATATAATATTATATATTGGTTAAAAGATATTTTTTATTCTTAACACTTTTATTAGCACCATTATTAAACATTTTAAACCATAAACCGTGATAAGAGAAATTTCCATTGTAAAAGTTTATAATATTATATATAATGATAAAATGTCTCATAAAAGTACAAGGGGTGAAATTTTAGACCATAAAAAATTTTCAATTATCATATTTTAAGAATTTTATGATTTTTATTTAAATTGATAAATTATTATGTTGATAAAAGATCAATAATGGCGTTTTCACACTATTAATTTTGTTAGATTTTAATACACCCTAAAAAAATTATATTCGAATATAAACCATTGAAAAAAAACAGATATTTTAAATATTTATATATAAAATAGTGGTTAATTATATGTCACCCAAAGAATATTACATATATATATTTATAAATCATTTACATTGTTTTTATACAACATTTAGAAACACTAAGAACATGTTTTGTATGAATCTGATGTAATTATATCAGCAAGAAACTATTAAAAAAATTAAAATTCTAAAAACATTCTAAAATTGTAAATAAACATTTATTAAAAAACATAAAATATTTTTCTAAAAATTAATTTAATTATTCATAAATTCTTTGTTTGTAAAATGAAAATAATTTTTTTCAGAAAAATATTATTTTTGAAGCATGAAATGAATTTATTGAAAGTTGAGTACATAATTATTATGAATTAGTCAACATATATGATTTATTTAAAAATATTATATATACTTTTATTAATGTTTGGGTTAATATTCATACCTTCTAATATAACAACCACATTATAATGATTTACTATATCATATATCATAGTGTCTCGGGGTTATTCACAAAGAAAGATATGGAACAAATAAAATTTATTATAAAAAATATATTCTAAAATATTATGGAGTTACATTCTACTCGTTTAAATAAATTTATCCTTAAAAAAATATATCTTGGTTATCAATGGTTTAATATTTATAAATATTATTATTTAAATTCACATTATTAAATTGAATAATTAAATATCCCATTAAAAAATTGTTGTAGGAATAATAAATGTAACCTAAAAAAGACATATATGTGTTCCAATATAAGATGAAATATTAGAGAAATGAAAATGTCTACCTTGAGAAGAAATATAAAGTAAAAATGATAATAAATAGTGATATAGAACATGGTCATGAGAATGTTAATATATTTGAAAAAATTAATTAGTGGGGTAAATGTGACTTCAAACTCCTCATAAATAAATATAAAAAATAAAAATGTTAATATTCATGATCCAATTTCCTATATTTGAGGAATTAGAATACCATGGGGTTTGAGAAAAAACACATACTTTATATTGTAAAATATATAATCATAATTCCTTTTCTCAGTTTTTTGTTTCAATAAGATTCCAAGTATTTTCATTCATATTCTAATGTTGAATGAATGATATGAATTTTTAGGCCTGAATCACTGAATCAACCTTCTAAAAGATAAAAATATCAATGAAATGAATTAAAATTCATTATTTTTTCCTCTAAATATTTTCCACCAAATTTTTTAGTGAAATTTACATGACACTGATAAATATTCATATGATGAAATATTATTTTAATATATTAAACCTAAAAATAATATCCAATTTTCAACATATAATATTCTATAAATATTCAACCTTAATACTGCTACAATTTATGTCTAAACGCATTTATAACAAAAAAAATTATAAAAAATTTAGTATAGTACTAACATAAACATAAAATTACTCCCCAACATCATAATTTAGTTTTTAAGGGACAAAATAAACATTTGAACACCGTTATCATATATTCTATTAAAAGTGGTAAATTCTTTCCCAAAATTAAATGAATCATCATAAAAACTCAAACTAAAATTATAAGCATCCAAAAATTTTAAATATTTATTTTTCCCTCAAATAATAAGAATGTTTATAAATTATAATCCAGAAAAACAAAAAATGAATAAACTAAAAAAAATTACATGGTAATTAAATCAATAATAAAATTTTGGGTAAATAGTACCATCCAATGTGTATCATCAATATTTATCTACCCTTTTTTCCAAATTAAACATTACATTGACAACCACATGAAAATATATCAATCCCTCAACAATGTTTTTTTAAAAAATAAAACCAAAACATTAAATCATTTTTCTATATTATCTATATCATTCCCCATATAATTACAAACCCTTTAAGAAAAACTATTTTGGAATAATCCTTAGATGCTTCATGATTATTAAAATGGTAATAAACACTTCTAAAATATAATTTTAAACTTAAAATATATAACCATTTCAATCTATATTAATCAATTGTCATAACATAAACATTATGGTATAAGAACATGAGATTCATAATATAATATCTTACCCATAAATTTATATATCATAATCATGAAATGTGATATAATGTTTTATCACTTAAATACACAATAAATTAGAGTACAAAATCATCAATAATAATTATTCATACATGATAACATATAATAATAATAATCCATAAGTTTGTGTCATATATATAAAGAGAAAAATCATTTCCTTAGTTATGTCTCACTACAATTACGATCATAGTTTATTTGGATTTACTCTATATTCCATCATTTCGTTTGTCATGGTTGATTCCGGAGACAATATTATTGGATAAAGAACCATAATAAACTAGGATAAATATTCATTGTATTCTATAGTATTTCATGATATATCAATGTTTACAAAATTCATTATAGGGATATATTTTTTTAATACCACCCATCGCATAATAAAAACAATATACATGCATGCCATACGGTCATAAAAGATTCATCATATCCTAAAATCATAAACCTTAAAAGGTATATTCATTTCATAAAATTTTAAAAATTATAATCATGAGTATAATAGATAAAAAATAATGATTTTTCATTCATTCATATCCCCAATGAATCATAAGAAACATAAAAGAGCGTTTCTATAGATAAAATACCAAAAATATATATGTAGAAATTTTCTCTATGAAAAATATTATTTCATTTGAAATCTCTTATTTTGAATCTAAATATTTTTAATAATTAATAAGAAATAAATTGTTTTTTAAAATTATATTGTTAAATTATAAATTAATATTTTTAAAATTTCTAATTGATGGTGGAGGAAAAAATTGTTCATATGGTGTTTGATAAAACAAAATTTCCATTCATTTATTTTTTTAAAATTTTAAAGTAACACATTTGGGAAAAATGTTATTTTTGAAGAAAAATTGAAACAAATTTATTAAATTAATAAATTAAAAAATCCTTGGATAAATTTAAAACCATTTTTGAGAAATAATTTAAAAAATATGCTCATAGAATGAATGCTTCCAAACTAAAGAGAGAAATGATATCAACATTGTTAAAAAAATTATTTCATTCTCATGATTAAATGAAGTAGGAAAAAATAAATAAAAAACATTAATATATTTAAATTATTATATGAGATGAAAAGAAACAATATTTGGGAGATATATATATTATATAATTTTTATATAAAAAATCATATCCATAAACAGTCCAGATAAAAATGAGATTTTCACATAAAACCCTTATTATTATGTTAAAATTAAAATAGTAACCACCATTTATTAGGTAACCACAATTGAATAATTATATACCATGAATAGTATAATATTAATTATAAAAGAACTCAATGTGTTTATAGATATATCTCATAAATTAAAATAGTTTCATAACAAAAAATATGTCTTAATGAAACAAAATTATTGTGATGAAGACATATGAATTTATTTATTATTGAATCAGAATACATTAGATTATTGAAATTAATATTGTTGTATATATATATATATTAATTGTAATAAATTGTATATTATTCCAATATATATTCTATTGTAGTATATACACATTATAAATATTAAATTAGTTCATAACATTAGATCTTGTATGGATTAAGAAAATTGTGATAAAACCATTACCCGAAGTCCATGATTCATTGTACACACTATAAGCTCATATATAATAAATTTAAATTTATTATATTTATATAAAAATAATTTTAAAACAAATTATATAATATATGATCAATTTATATAATTTAACACCATTTATTAACAATTCACTATTAGATTCACCATTTTAATAGTTAACTACATCATTTTTCATGTATGTTTCATTTAGGAATTTACATTACATGTTTTTTATACATTTAAATAATTATAATAATTATATTAATATAATATATAATTATTATATGATTATTTATAACCATTTTTATTAATAGGTAATGAAAAATGTATACATCACTTTGTGGATATGGTAATATAAAAGTACTCATGAGTTATGTTTCTAAATTTTTTAGATGGAAATAAAGAAAGAATAATTATACCAAAAAAAAAATAAATATTATATTATAAATATCATATATTTTCATTATATCTATCCTTTTTACAATATAATAAATAGTGAAATGATAAAATAATCATATAACTTCATGGAGGTAGTTGTCCACACAATTTCACGAGAAACATTTTCATATAACAATTGATTTTATGGTAATAAGGTAGACGATATATTAAAATTATATAATAAAATTTATTTTATACATATCATATATAAACATAAAATCCATCTGTCTTGTCGGTTTTCATCCTGGATGTGGGATGTTCTACCCATGATGGTTTTATTGAGGGATGTTTAATGGCCTTTCTCAATCACAAGCATCAGGTTTTCCATCTATTTCATATTACCTAGGAACACCAAATTGATCCCTCAACCGTATATGGGTGTAGAAATCTTTCCAAATGATGATATTCAATTATGTTTCTTACCCCATCAAATCTTGATGACTCACATTGGTTGAGAGGATGAAAGATCAGGCTAAACACACCCATTTGGGAGGAATTGTTTCCTAATAAAGGACTCTACTATAAATTCATTATATTTTCATTAATCTTTTATTTATCTCGATACAAGACTAGTTACTCTAATAAAATGATAATAGGTTAATTTTATTTTACATGAAAAATACTAGTATCTATTTAGTGAATACATCTTTGTGTATTAATCATTCTTCAAAATTTTAATGTAATGGGATGTTTCAAATATTTTGAAGCCATATAACCAAGTGATTTTGTTCTTGTTTCCATGTTAGGAGGTGTTTAATATTCTGATGAGGGTACTTATCCATTCTTAGTCATGCTACATATCCTTATTATTGTAGGAAACCTACCCCATGTAGAGCATTCACTCAATGTATTTCAATATCATGTAGTTAGGATATATGTTCAGGAACTGAGACACCAAATATATGTGCGAAAACTCCAACGAGGATTTCTATGTATCTCATGAATAGATTGAATTAGAGTTTTTATAGATCGCATGTATTGGGGTTTCCCGTGTTATTTTATAGACACATAGTGCAAATAATATGATTATCATGAATCCTTATTCCCACTAGATCAATGCTCTGTTTGAGAAATAAGGGAAGAATAATGATCATTTCATTTCTCAATATTTTGGTCTTATGAACTAGTAATATATTGTGATTATTAATTATGGGACTCAGGTTATGGAGATATGTCTTACGTATCCTAGTTATGGAAGGAGTCAGATTCACTGTAGATTGGTGGTTTTCTCATTAAACTGATGGCTGAGATAGGATGAGTGTCTATTAAGAATAATTGAGTCTATCTAATTAATGATTTACAGTCATGGACATACTTATACTAAAATAGTTGTTTTATATATGCTCAATACTAAGGTAGGTGTCCTACATATCTTGGTTATGGCTGGAATCAGATTCATCATATGTCAGCTTATATATTAGCTTACACGCTAGGTCTGCAATCCACCTTGGGGGGGGGGGTAAAAATATAGTTAATATGATCATTTCAACACTATTATCCCATTTCATCCATTCTCTTTATTAGAAAAATGGGAGTTAATGTAACCAATAACATGGCTTAAAATAAGAGACATAGAATATAGGATTTCCTGGGACGATTAATATACAGATCGAACATTGGGGAGAGGTATCCTATGTATCCTAGATATTGTAGGAATCAGCACAATCAAAGTTCCCTTTATGTTGGTTCTTACACAATAAGGACTCCTGATATTCAAGGATTAAATAATTTTTACAAACATTTCTATCAATCCTTGGGAATCTCTATTGACATGGCCTAATGTCTGGAGGCTGTCTAATGACAAAATCAAAATACCTTGGGAGCCATCACATGATCGGGTTTGACATGTATAGAGTGTTGCATGAGAGTAATTGTTTCATAGTCTTATGGGTGTATTGTATCTAGGATGACACCTCTGAGAGACTTCATCTGACAACACTGACATGTCTGGAGGCTGTCACATGTCCCAGCTAACTTTTCCAAAGGGAGTCGAGAGAGCATGGTTATCATGTCTAAATGCTTTCACGAGACTCGACTAACTTGATACACCACTATTATATGAATTAAAAGATGCATCTTAATGACATCTCAAGTAATGGGTGACATAACCATAGAGATTCTTAATATTAATGTTTTTTCCATGGGGGACCGTGTGACCTACTCTGACTTGTCGAGATGATTTCGTGTGAAATGTCCTAGTGCTATCACATTTCTTTAGGGGATAAAGAGGAGCATACAGGGTCATGTTAGCAAGTATTCTTCTTATGTATTGAACTTTTAATATCTGTTCTAACCCTAATGTTTCGATTGCCTTAGGATTTTTCAGTACTAGTTCCTTTGACTCTCGTGTTATCTGGATGACATGTGATATGATCTCTAAAGGTCATTCCTGAAGTCCTTTGCGTGATTTATAAATAAAAATTCCAAGAACCTTATCTGTGAAAAATGTTTTCTCCAATGGTCTTTCTGTGTATTAGCTGATAGAACGGTTCTAGTGGTGTGTTAGGTTTCTCCAAGACATCCACAAAGGCTAAGATTCGAATCATCTGGTGTCCAAGCATCTACACTCACCGAGTCCAACGAGTTCTTCATGTTGGTGTGGGGAATTTATTTTCATATCCACCCCGGTTTTCAACTTTTTGGAGTATCAATTTCAATACTAATCTGGAGTTCGTGATGTCTTTTGATTCCATAGAGTTTCATGAACCTTTTTCATAAGTCGCTCCAAGTGCATCTTATGATTTTTCACGATCAAAATTCTCTTACACCAGCACTTTCATCATCTAATTATTTATGAATAAAAATTATTTTACTGATCATGAAGACATGTTGATGGAATTTGATGTTGTAACATTGACATGATGAAAATTCTTCACAGGATCCAAGGGCCTATAAAAAGGCATTTGCAATACTACATGTGACATGTATCTAAGTCTTTCAGGACAAGGATGGTTTGTCTGGGGGTCTCACCAGACCACTCTACATGTTCACTATGCGCATAAAATGCCTTTTTATTACTAGGAACACCTTCCACCTCCTCCCACTTGTATCTCATTTTTTATGTGATAATGGATGGGAGTTATAAGAGGTTGTATGAGTAAAAATAAGGATTATTACTCTATTTTTGGTGTTGTATCACTTGACCAATTTGGGTTATATGGGGTACACACACATTTCACTAGAAAAATATGTTTTTTTATCCTTGGCATGCTGATATGTTTCAGGGAAATAGTTTAGGACTATTGTGTGGTGGTGGTAAAAATCCGAAATTATTTCAGGAGATGAATTAAAACATTTGACGAGGACTCGTAGTGCCATATAGGTCACTAGTGGTGTGCCATAAGTCTTTCAGCGACCACATAAATCACTCACCAAATCCACTTCTGTATCCATTGTTTTATTTTACATGGGTAACGGATTATGTGAGATTTTAAAAGAAATATCTGTTATATTTTATTGATGTTTTCAGTGTTGTGTCACCTGGACGATATGGGTCATATAGAGTGTTAATGATCCTATAGTGGATAAGTCTATCCATAAATCCTTAGAGTTCCAATGAGGATGCTTAGACGTGCATGAGGACTTCTGTGTAGTGGGGTTGACAAGACAAATTTATTTCACTAGATGAGGAAGACATATTGCTGAGGACTTTCGGTGTCTTATGAATCTCCCACACAGTGTGTTGTATGGCCTTCAACAACCGTTCTCTCCTCTCACCTCCAACTCATTATCTTATTTATTTTATACTATAATTTTTATGAAGTCTTATGAGTTTTATGAGATGTCACCAAGAGATTATATTCTTCCCAGTGAAGATAAAGACCATGTTATTTAGTAAAATTTGTTCTCCTTACCAATTAATATCATCCCTTCTTATTTCTAAAGGATTTCAGGTTTCTTGTTTGGAACATTCCTGTGAAAAACCACGCAACCTGAGGGCACAAATTTTTTTTGGGGATCCATCACAAGATAAGGAATGTTTTTGGATGGGGGATCTATAATAATTACTATAAGTTAGGTTCCATGCGTGGAGACATTATGTTACCTTGAAATGGTTACGTGATTGTGTGTTCTTCATTGGGTCATGAGATCCATATGTCTCAACAATCCTCCCCTTCATTAATTTTAAAGGAAAAAATAATACCCACATCTAGGTATTTCATAAATTGTTATATTGTTTATTTTTATCATGTGGGCCTCAAAAAAATCACCAAACCATAGTAATGATGTCTGAGTAGATGTGGAATCAGATATGAGGAAAACTAATACCCACCAGAGTCTTTGGAAGTGTCATTAACTGGTGCTTCTGGAGATATAAACACATATTCAGAGGGATCACATGGGAAAGATATATGTTATGGAGGGTTAATTATTTATTTTTGTCAAAGTATACTAGTTTGGGTGAGCATAGTTCTATATTCAAGGCCATATATCAGTAATTTTCATGATTTTGGAGATTGAATTGCTATTGTGTGTCTGTTTAAGTTATTTTAGCTTGGACCTAGTATTTCTTTAGTCAAGGTTCTTTTAGAAAAAATATTCTATTGAATTAGTTTAGGGTATTTTTTCTTAGAAATCATATTTCTTTATTACATGGTCTTATAGCATGGTCCTCATATTTCTTTAGATTGTGGTCTTTTATCTTGGACCAAATATTGTATTCCGTTAAGGTTTATTTAGCTCATACCTAATATTGGATTTCATTTAGGTTCTTTTAGGTTGTACAAAATATATAATCATGGGATACGAAACAATCATTCCATGGATGACATAAATCAATGTGAGGTGATTTTTTTTGTCGTGGTGTTAAAAAGGATCTCGAATATCGTAATTCCCATTTTCATGGTGACACATTTGGTAATTTATATAGGTGAATATGTTGGATCCATAGGCATATATTAATACTTAAAAAATGGTTCCTTGATGCTGGGTATTATTTCTCAAGGTTATTGATGATTTATGGAAGTTATATGGATGGGGTGGGAATACTTGGGATTTTTGGCCTACCTGGGTAATTGGGGTGTGGATAATGTAAATCATTTCCCAAAAGATTGATTCTATGATTATGAAATTGTACAGAAATGTGAGTTATGTCCCATCAAATTCTGGAATTCTAGGTCCCAATATTGTGTTTCTAATGTAAATAATGATTGAGGCTCATTTCTATAAAGGAAAAGATGCCTTCAGTTGGTGATTCAATGACATTATGCATTAGTAGCAAGCAAATATATGTATGATCTTCACTTCATTCCATGTTCTATGAAATATTTTTGAAGACTCAAATTTCTAGATTATGAAGTTCGGTATGGAATGAAAACCATTTATGAAGGGTTATGTCACCCTGTGGTAGTTCATCTCATAATGATATTCTCGATCCCTATTACATTTTGTTTTGAATCACAATTTGTGGGCCATCAAGGGTAATGAAATTTTGTGTCATTGTCCTTAATTGATATAGGGTACTAAACATAATGACATAATGATGTGAAAATCAAATCTGCTTGGTTATTTTGGGGTGGAAATTTTATATCATTATCTGGTGTTCTTGAGTTGGGAGAAAGATATGGGACATTTATATAGGATGTGGTTCAGATACAAAAGGGTGTTGAGTACTACCATGATGTTCTCATGTCTCATGATAATTGGAATTTCCTTTTTCAATGAGACACATTTGGTTGACATCCATAGATGCATATGCTGAAGCCATGGGCATGTATGAATAATCATGAAAATGGTCTTTGAATTCTTATATCCCTTAAATAGTCTATAGAAGGATAGGGTGATTAGATACACCCCAAATCATGAACTGTGATATATAGAACATTTAAAATCCAAGAAGGGTTAAGGTACCCTAAAAGTTGTGCCACTGCCCAGTGAAAAAAATCTACTAGAGAGGAGATATAAAAAACATTGCAATAAATTATTTCTAGACTAGTGGGTCCAATGAGAATATCATGTATTTTACTAGGGCTACAAGGTATATTATATGATATTTCTTGCCTATTATTATTGCACCCAAATTTTTTCCTAAACATTGTTGACGAAGAGTTTAGTGGGAAAAGAAGAAAAATTTTCTTAGGTGCCCCTTGGAGGGTATTTTGAGCTGATAGGTTTTGGGTCTATTTTGTTAGTAGATTAATGAATTTTGATTTGGACCATAATGAGATACAGTTTAAGGTTGTATAGCTTTGACTAAAATACAGTTTGTTTACAGTCATGGCTTACATGAACCTAGCATGGAGGATGACACAGAAATGATTAATTAGGATTTCCTTAGATATTAGAATTGAAAAATCTTCTCTATAATGAGATATAGTTTTAAATAATGGCTTGAGGTTATCAGGTCATGAGTTGTGATATGGGATAATCATATAGGTAGTGTTTCTGAAAAGCTAAGGTTTTGAGTGCTCCCATGATGCTATGGAGGCCTACACAGATTAGTATGTCCTTTTTTAGATAAACACATTTGGATTATGTCTATAGGCACATATGCTACATCCATGTGCATGTATTCATAGTGAATAAATGGGTCTATGAATCCCTAAATCCTTTTGATGGTCCATGGATGGATATGGTGCTACTAGACCTACGATACGCGATGTATGATATATGGATTTGAGGTCTTCATGAATGATGGTGGAAGAACCCCATATTCAATTTGACTGAGGTATTTCTCTTGTATTCCTTTAATAAGGAATGAAAAATGGGAGATGGTCTATATAGATTATCATCATTTAGTGGGAACCTTCTTTATTTTGTGAAGTTTAACATCATGTATAAAGGAGGTAATTCCATGTATTTTAGTATTTTGCGGAATGGAAATAATTATGTGCAGTTTAAATTCATGTGTTAATGATGAACATCCATTCAGTTAAATGTAATGAGATAATGATGTAGAAACTAATGTAAAATGTCGTAATGTTGGGGTTGGTCACAAATATGGATACTAGGCATCACTATGTATCCCACGAGGATGAGAATTTTATCATCCTATGGTGAGGATAGAGGTAATCAACCATGAATTTTTGGGAACACAATGGTTCATACCATGAGTGATTGTTTGGGAATATCTATGAATTATAGGAGAATCAAGATCAAACTACACATAGTTCACCAAATTCCACGTAGATTAATGTCATGCGGTGAGGACAAAGGTGAACTAATATGTATAAAGTGAGATGTTACAGTTGGGACCAAGGATGGAGACTGGGAGTCACTATGTATCTATTGAAAATGAGAATCATACGATAAATAGTTCTAGATAACCTTGCATTCTAGAATGATGCAGTGAGGATAGATTCTCGTCAAGGAAAATATTCCTTATTCATGTTGGGATTATTTTGAAATAATTCATAAGCCCATGTGATCCATGGTCGGTGTGAGAAATAAGGACCATTAAAAGTCCCATGAAAGACTAGGTTATTGTGAATTGAGTAGTGTCTAGAACAAGTTAATGATTGAGTCATACCAATGTATCTCATTATAAATGAGAATCAATCCATACATTGTTAACAAATTGATTTTAAGTTTAGAATCATTTTGTGAGTACTGATGTGACACAGCATGAATTGTTATTGACATAACATATCCGTATGGTTTTATTTCTTGTAGGGTGGACACTGGTCCTGCAGTTTATCATCATTTAGTAAGGATGAAATATGCTGCATTGTTTAACATCTTGTTTCTAGGGAATGAAATTACATGTAGTTTAACATAATGAGTTGAGGACAAAGGATGTTACTTACACTAGTGCGGACACACTCATGGAGACAACTATGAAAATAATTTATTGCACTATAATTCTTAAAAGGTTGTGTGACACAACCCCCATAAATTGTGTCCAATGAGTGTCCTTCATTATGATAAACCTTATGTATGATATAAATTCATGTCCATTTGGGAACCAATTTCAAGGGATTCATTTCTGGTATCCTTTTAGGAAATTAGAGCCATCACCATTTATTTATATTTTAATGATCATAGAAAAACCTTCTTATTGAAGGATTGTTGAATTAAATCTTGTTTAACCTCAAGGTTGTGTAGTGTGCAAAACCTCTTGTCATATTTTCATTCAAACTCATCAACCTACAAATGATATTTTTTTATCATCTGAGTGTTTTCTGTAAAGGCCTAATCATTTTGATCCATTTTGGACCACTATGGGTAACTCTTCCTTAGTCTTGTAAACTAAGTAGTATGAAATAAATCACATAGTGGTACATGTGGTGGGGTGGTAGGACCGTAAATCATGGGGGAGTTTATCTGGAAAGAGATTAATTTCATTATTCACCATCATCGAGATTATATTTGACATAGTGTTATTGAATGAATGTATCTATCCCTTGGATGTTGCATGATAGTGGGATGAGTGATTGGACATTATAATGTACTCATTTTATAGCTTCTTTAACTCTATGGAACAAAAACTAGATTTCTTGTCCATTAATATGGTGTGATGGACACCAAACAATGGGATGATATGGCATATCATCAAGATGATTATTTTATTGTCCCATGATAGAGAAGAATTATTATCTCTATAGTGCAGCTGATGATGAAAATTTCCCTAGCCCGGTGGGGGGGATTAGTTTGTTCCACCATTGACATTGACATAACATTTTATTTAGGATCTAACAACTCATGTTAGGGAATTAATGATTCTAGGGATGGATGTGAAGTTATAAATTCCCTAACCTAGTGGGGAGGGGCAATCATTATTCATTGATGAAATCTGCATGGTCCTCTAGAGAGACAATAAACCTATTGATGATGATTGAGGAATAAATTACCCTAGCCTAGTGGGATAGGGCTCACCTATGGATGCTAAGGGTATGCCTTGAATCCTTTCCAGGAATAAATACCAGAGAATTGGAGGTGGGGAAGATTTTATCCAAGGATAGGGAATGATTCCACTCTTAGAGAGCCACTATACCATCTTTTTCTATAGTTGGGTGATGTATTGTAGTATTGATCATGTGGGAACTATGTGTGACAGAAACCGATAGTCATAATTATTCCTTATGGGATGTTTTCTGGATGATTATATCATCAACTTCTATGTTTGGAATGACCTCCAATTATCTTTAGGTCCTATTTTGACAACTTGTTGAATATCCTCTCTTCTTTTTCATATTCTCTAGGCACTGTTGTTATGGGGGAATTATATTACAGTAACCAAATAGCCTGGGAATTAACCAGTACACTAATTTCTCCAGAGGCTATAACAAAATTGGATTATGTATCTGAATAGTCTTCTATTCTAGGGGAATATAAATGTATAATGCCTCATATTTTCCCCTTCCTCGAATACGGCTTCCTGACGTAGATTTAGAGATTAGCTCCCAAATCATCCGGATTCAATGGAGGCAATCAGGTTACAAATTTTTTCTTTGCTTATTTTACTTTGGATACCGGATAATGGAGATAACAACTATGTCAATCTGGTAGAAAAGTATCTTGATCCTATAAAGGTGTAACTCATAACAAGTATTAGGGAGATATTGATCATTCAGTCACCAATGAGTATAACACGTATTTCTGTGTAGGAAAGGAATGCCATGAATTTCGAGATCATTTGGGATCTTATAGCTGAAAGCTGAGAGGTTCCAGAATATTATGGGGAGTTTTATTCCATCCAACAATCTCCATATATCGATGTTAGCCTACTACTTATCAGACATATGTGACTTTATCTGATCATACCATAGAAGCTAGATTAGATGGTTTTATACTAACAAGAGTGGAGTATTGGTGGATTTTGATGGGAATCCATAAACATTTGGCCCAGATGCATCGGTAAACATTTTTTATGAAGGTGTCAGTGTTTGGTTCACCTCTCTATAAAGAGGTGTTTTAAAAAAAGGATGATTGACTTTCCCATGGGACATATCACCTTAAAGAGGATGATAATGGTGTATTTCAGACATTGTGTTCATGTGATCCATCTTCACACTACATTGAGGAGGACTATCATTGAAATGAATTCTTTCAACTTTTTCATTGATAGAAGAAACAATACGCCTTTTTTTACTGAGAATGTGTCTCGAAAAAACACTAAGGATACTAGCATTGAGTATATTAGGATCATGGTCCAATGTTCTACCTCATGGTTCAAATATTTAGGCCTACCATTTTTGTGATTGTGATGGGAAATGATCCTCCGCTATGAAAGCTTGTAGAATATGTATATAACTGATAGATAATATGGGAATATTATCCCATTAATGAGAAATTATTAGAATATAAAAATATTATTTCTCATTATCGACAGGGATATGAAACTATCATGAAGCATGTTTCATTATCACATGGTGTACCTCAGTCAAGGAGGATGTATAAGTCTGATATTGATCCTTCCAGATATGTTGCTTCACTTTCAATTCAGAGGTGTGAGCCTTACTCAGAAAGTGTTCCACTCTCACATAGTGATACTCAGTTGTAACATGAATATGAGCCTTGTCCAAATATTAATTCACAACCAGAATGTGATTAAGAACCCCTATAATGGAATAAGGATTATTAGCCTCTTCCTATATTTCCATGTAATGATGTTGGTAGTGTTTTTTATTGGAAGAAATAGAAATATGTTCCTTTGTTCAGTGATCTTCTTGAACATTCTAGGATTATTCATTAATAGAAAAATGTGATCATCCAGAGGCTTATTCCATTATCACTTAGTGATCCTTGAAAAAAAGTCGAGATATATTTCCAATCATGGGTATTTGGAGTATGTTGTTGGACTTCATCTATAGGAATGTACTCCTATCCAAAGTATTGTGCCCCACACATGATGACCCCCTATAATAGTATGTATATATTCCTAATATTGTGACTTTGTAATTTCCATCCATATTTTTTTGTAAGGCATGTGCCCCTTTCCCAGGGTGTGTGCTTCTCTCACCTAGTGATCCCTAGTTGGAATGGGAGTATGAACCTGGTCTTGTTCCATTCTATATATCTGATGATCATGATATTCCTTCTTGTAAGAGGAATAATGTATGCTATCTATGGTCCAAAATATTATTCAAAATGATTAGAGTGTTTAGTTATCATGTGTGTAGACATATGATTATACACCTGTCTGTTTTTATGTAATAGTGTTGGAATATTCTGGTCAAATTCTTCAGCTATTGTTAAAATATAATGGATTTTATAAATGTGTGTGCATGGGTATAATCCTTCAAAAGATTCATATACACTATATATTGATAGATATATTTGATTTAAGCAAGGATATGAGCCCAATTTATCCTTCCTTATGCTATAGGAGAATGTAGATGAGATTCGTGTATGGGGTAATAGTATGACCCTCCCCCACCCTTTGTGAATATTCCGAATACTTTTTCCAAGCTAGAAATGATATAATAATGATGTTTTGTTCCTTCTAGAGTAATCTGGTAGGAATCATCAACATGAGTGTGGATATGAGACATATCTTAGATATCTAACGCCTTCCTCCATTAATGAGTCGTCCATGTATCCCATACATGTACATCTGAGGAGTATGTTGATGGGATTCAATCATGGGGGTATGAGTATGAATCTCCATATTCTTACTAGAAGAATATTCCCAAAATCATTTTCTGAGCTTTGAAGGATATGATTGTGCTTGCTAGTTACTGCTTTACTATGTCAAGAGGCATCGTTGGATGGAGAGGGGATATGATCCCTCTATTGAATATCATATGTATTTATACTCTGAAGTATCTTTCCTTGTATCTAATGCATGGGAACTAAATGTAGATATGTGTGAGATGGTACGCTAAGATGGTGATTTATGTGTTCTGGCTTGACAATGTTAGTGGATACTATCGGAAGGATCCCACCTTGGTGTAACCTAAAAAAGGGATCCATATTCAGCCTCGTGATCTACCTTCATCGGATATAAAAGTGGTTGTTGACACGATCTATAGATAATCTCCCTAAGCAGTTGGTCATAATGATGACATCTACAAGCTTAGTAGTATATTTTTTCACATGATACTGATTCACCAGCTACAATTCATGGATAATATCATGGGATGCTTCCATGGTTTGGATTATACTATATTTTTTGAAGCCATGAGCCATCATATTCACCAACCGATGTTAGAGATGTCGAACATGTGAGATTTTTTGTGTGACCAGTGGTGGTTACACAAGAAGATGAGTTACCAGAGTGAATGATAGATGATGAATATATTCTCTTAATGATAATATGTTGTCAATGAATGTATTATTTATAGTCACACATAAAATAAAGGACAAGGTTATTAATAAGTTCTATCTCATATTCATGAAAAATATCAAACAGATATGTATGGTTAACACTATTGTCCAATATTCCCTTTTTATCCATTATACTCATGTGGACTTGTCATCATGAGGATGAACCTTAAATAATCTCAGTGTATGTTGGTCTTAATGATTTTTTTGTATATATGTATTGAAAAAAATATTCATAATAGAACCAAATCAAGGGTATAAATGGTTTTTTCATATTAGAAGAAAGAAACTTGGATTTATATATTATAACCCAATAATTTTTTATTATTGAGTTACAGGTCTTGTTCACCATTTTTTGTATCATTAGGTTTCAATGGGGATGTGGTATGGCCTCCCCTTGAGGGTTTGATTGAGGTATATTTAGAAGAATCACTTAATCACATGCATCAGGTTTACAATCTGTTTCATCTTCCTGAGAAACTTCCAATGGTTCACTCATCCATATATGGGTATGGACCTTCATTCCAATGCATGGTGATCATCTTGGTTTTCAAGAAAATCGAATATTGGGGATTCGCATTGGCTGAGAGGTTAGGAGGTTTGGCTCATCACACCCTTTTGGTGGGAATTATTTCCTACTCTAAGACTCTCTTGTGGATATAAGATTTGTTCATGAATCTATTTGTAATCCTGATACGGGACCGGTTACCCTAAAAAAGTGACTATATTATAATTATTTTTTCATTTAAAAAAATTGGGATCATAGTAGGGAATCCGTATATATGTTTTTGTGGTTCCACCTCATTTTCAATAAATGGGAAGTTTATTATATATTAAAGCCATATGAAAACGTTCTCAAGAGCATGAATCTATGTAAGGTGGCGTTTCATATTATGAGGAGAGTATTGAACCATTATGATGCATCCTACATATCTAGATTATTGTAGGAATCGAAAACCACATATTTTGTTTGTATCATGGTGTTTAATGTCCTGCGATGAGGACATATGATTGGTTAATGAGACACTAAATAGTTTAGCAATAACCATAAGGGGGTTTCCTATGTTTCCAGTGTGTTCCATGAATAAGATTTGGTACAGTTCTATTGTATTGGGGTTACCCGTGTCATTATAGAGACTCATTGTGAAGATGATATGATTACTCTGAATCCCTAACCTCACATGATCCATTCTCGATGAGACAAAAAAGGGATGTAAAATGGTAAATTAATTTCTCATGATACAAGGATTATGCATTACACTACCTTTATATGATTTATTTTGGGACTAATGTCTTAGAGAGATGTCTTATGTATCCTAGATATGGAAGGAGTTAGAGTCATCATAACATGGTGAATCATGTTATCATTCCATATATAATTTATTAATATGATTCATCACAACATGTAGACAAGTACAAATCACAATCATCTTTCCGCATTGATATTCATGAACATCATCTATCTATGATGTTTATAATTCAAAAAATCACCTATGTACTATATTGTAATCATATTTTGAGATAGATGTTTATAAATAATCACATGATTTCAAATTCTATGTCAAATTTATTTATTTTTTTAATAGGATAACAATTAAATCATTTAGCACATTCAGTGTTAACAGGATTGCTCTAAGTAATACTCATCGACTAAGATAAATTTAGTAGTACAATAAATAATGTTTAATCTCTTAATCATGAAAAAAATATTTATAATTTTTATAAGTCATGACACATTAATTTAAATATTTGGAACTTTCGGTTTTACCTTGGTCAACCATGGTCATTATCTATCCAAATAAATTTGAATGCTTAATAACAAAATTTTGAATTATTTTAAGCATATCCCCCATGAATTTAAAACTAGGTATATAGTAAGGGCACATTAACTTTGTACCAAATTGATGGACATGGTATACTCGACCCATTATATGTAGATATATTATCACTAGATTCATCTCTTCCAAAATCCAACTCCTACTATAGTATTTTGATAGGGTTGTATTCTCATGAAAAAAACATACTCTTTTATTTTCCATAAAATTTTATTTTATCTGATTTATTGGACTGTCTAATGTTTTATTAGTAATGTAATCTCATACTTTTTTCAAAAAGTCACAAAATCCTTCTCATATACCATCTATAAAAATACAAACATTTCATACATAAATACTAAATATATTAGTGTATTATGAATTTAAAAACAATATGATTTATGAAATAATTATTATTATTTATTGTCTTTTTAACAAACCATGTTTTTATGGTCCATTTTTTTAATAAATTATAATTTTCATTTATATCTTGCAGTTAACTATGTATAACATTCCTCTCACACTAAACTGACTTATATCATGTGACATGAAACATTGAGTGGGCTTTTTATACACACAAAACTAAGTATATATATTGTTAAATTTATAAATGAACTAGGTTTTGATTGTGTTATACGCAACACCAAAGAAATCATGAAATATAAACAACACTAACTTAGCATGTGTTACACAAAAAAGATACATTCCTTGATACCTTGTGTTGTAAACAATTTAAAGTTTCACTAAAGAACGATATATTATTAATATATTTTCATTTAATGGTTTATAAAATAGTTTTTATGAATATTATTAACCACATTTTGACTATTATATAACATTAAAATTTATATTATGTATTTTTTATACATGATAGAAGAAAAAAATCAATTTTTCAGATAATAGAAGTAATTTTCAAAAAAATGAATTTTTACCACCTTTTGATAGCGCTACTATTTTAAAATTACTTTTTAAATTGTTATTTAGAGAGTTTTTCCATGTAAAGAGGTGTTTAATATTACAAGGAGGGAACTCATCCATTATGAGGGATGCTACATATCATTATTATTGTAGGAATACCAACCCATGTAGTTTATTCGACTAGTGTAGTTCAATGTCAAGCTGGGAGGATATATGTTTAGGTACTGAGACAACATATATTTGAGATGAAACCCTAATGAGGATTGTTATGTATCTCATGAATAGAGATATTTAGAGTTTTTATAGTTCTCATGTATTGGGGATTCTAATTACATTATATAGACACATATTTAAAATGATATGATTATCATGAATCCATATTATCAAAAGATCTATGCTCTTTTTGTGAACAAAGGGATGGAAAATGATCATTTCATAGCTCATGATGTAGGACTTGGGAACTAGTACTAAATTGAGATGCATAATTATGGTAACTAGCTCTTGGTGATATGTCTTTATTTTCCTAGTTATATATGGGTTCAAATTCATTCTTGCATGGTTTTTTTCTCAGTAAACTGATGGATGAGATAGGGTGATTGTCTCTTTGGACTAATTTGGTCTCTATATTTCAAACATTAGAGTCCTGGAAATACATATTCAAAATAGCAGTTTTATATGTTCTCAAGACTTAAGAAGGTGTAATACATATTTTGGTTATTGTAGGAATTAGAGTCATCATAAGTCATCTTAAGTATTATCTTACACACTAAGGATTTCACACACCATTGGGGGGGGTATACTGTAGATGATATTATCATTTAAACTATCTAAGGCCATGTGATCTATGATTATTGTGACAAAAAAAGGGATATAAAGTAATCAATAGAATTCCATTTAATATTTGAAATATAATCTTGGATTTCCTGAGATGATTAATATACAGATTGAACAATGGGGAGAGGTAGCCTAAGTATCCTGGATATGGAAGGAATTAGATTGATCATATTTCCCTTTATTTTGGGGCTGATGTAATAAGGATTCAATATATTCATGGATTAATGACTTTATAAAAACATTTATATCAATCCATGGGACTCCCTATTGGCATGGACTTATATCTTGAATGTGTCTTATGACCCAATCAACATACCTTCGGTGCAATAACATGACCATGATTGAAACATATATAGTGTTTCATTTGATTAATTCTTTCATATCTTGAAGGGGACATGTATCTTGGATGAATCCTCTGAGGGACATCATGAGACCAGGATAACATGTCTGAAGGGTGTCACATGTCCCAGCTGACAATCCCAGAGGGTGTCACGGGAGCACGATTATCATGTCTAGATACTATCACGATACTGGAATGACATGGGAAAATTCCATTATATGAATCAAGATATGCGTATGAATGATGTATCAAGTCCTAGGTTACATAACCATAGGTATTTTAAATATCAATGTGTTGTCCATGGGGGGACCATGTGACCTACTCTGTCATGTCCAAATGATTTTGCGTGACATGTGTTGGTGCTATCATGTTTCCTTAGGGGACTCAAGTAGAGCATATAGGGTCATGTGAGAATGTATTTTACTTATGTATTAAACATTTAATATTGGTTATGACCCATAATTTTATAAGGGCTGATGATTATTAAGTACTACTTCTATTGACTCTCGCATGATCTGAATGACATGTGATTTGTTCTATACTATTCTTGCTTGAAGTCCTTTGTATGATCCATAAATGATCACTCCATGAACCTTATGTGTGGAACATGTATTCTACAATTTTCATTCAGTGTATTAGTGGATTGAATGTTTCTAGTGATGTGTTTAGTTTCTCCGAGACATCTACAGAGGTTCAGAGTCGAATGATCCAGAGTCTAAGCATCCAGACTCTCAAAGTCGAACCAGTTTTTATTATTGCGGTGGGGAATTTATAGACATGTACACCCCTTTTTTAAAAAATTTTGGAGTATCTATCACCAATCTAGGATGTAGTTGTAAAAGGGTTTTGATACCTTGGAGTTTCATGAACCTTTTTATCAATCACTCCGAGTTCATCTCCTGATTTTCATCGATCACAATTCTCTTCCACTAGCACTTCCATCATCTGATTATTATCTATTAAAAAATATTTTATTGATCATAAAGTCATGTCCATGTAATTTTATGTTGTCACATTGAAAGGATAAAGAACCTTCAAAAGATCCAATTGCCTATTGAAACACATTCACGAGACTACATGTGATGTGTATCAGAGTCATTCAGGATAAGGATGGTTTGCCTGGGGGTCTCACCAGACTGCTCTACATGTGAATTATGTACATGAAATGCCTTTTAGGGAGAGGGAACACATTCCACATCCTCCCACATTTATCACTTTTTTTGTGACAAAATATTGGATTTTTCTATGGTTTTATGAATTATATCATGGATTATTACTCTATTTCTTGTGATGCATCACTGGATAAATTTGGGTCATCTGGGGTACACATACAGTTCAATAGAGAAATATGTTTTTTTATCATTGGCATGTAGAGGATTTTCATGCACACACTCGAGGAAATCCATGTGTTGAGGCTAAAAATAAAAAAGGATTTCATAATATGTGGTATACATGTATACAAGGACTCCATGTGCTTTATGGGTCACTAAGGGTGCAACACATGTCTTTTAGTGACCACATACATCTCTCACCTCCTCTATTACTATCCCCATTGTTTTATTTTTCAATGGGTAATGGATTATTTGAGATTTTACAAGAAATATCCTGGATTTTTTATTGATGTTTTCATTGATGTGTCACCTAGCCAATATGGTTATAATTGATTGTGCAACAGAATGTAGTGGAATATTATATCTGTCAATACATAGAGTCCCAAAGGGGATACCTAGACATTATTGAGGACTTCAATGTGGTGGGGATGACAAGACAGAGGTATATCATGAGATGATGAAGACATGATGTTGTGGTCTTGAAGTGTCTCAACAATTAGTTGGGGAGAAGGTCCTGTGGCCTTTTGCGACCGTGAACATCTCTCATATCCACCCAATTATCTCATTTGTTTTATCCTACAATTTTTATGATGTCTTGTGTGTTTTAAGAGATGTCACCAAGAGATTTTATTCTTCCCAATGAATATATAGAACATGATATTCATGAAGACAGGTTTATTTACATATTAATATCATCGCTCTTTATTTATGATGGATTTCAGGTTTCTTGTCAAGAACATGCCAGTGAAAAACCATGCATCACAAGGGTGAACATTATGTTTTTTTGGGTATATTTCAAAAGAGAAGAAAAGCTTTTGGATGGGGGATTCATAATAATTCATGCGGTTTGTGTGCCATGTGTGGAGAATTTATGTAACCTTGAAATCATTACGCAATTGATAGTCATTTATAGGGTCATGCAATATTCAGGTCTCAACCATCTTCTCCTTGCTTTGATTTTGTAGGGAAACTAATACCCACATTCAATTATTTAGTCCATTTTGTTTTTGATTATTTTTATCTAGAGGGACTCAAAAAAATCCCCCAACATATGTAGAGATGTCTAAGTGGATGAGGAATCAATTCTGAGGAAAACTAATGCCCAACAGAGTCTTTGGTAGTGTCACTAACCAGTGCTTCTGGTGGGATGAAATGGTCTGCATAGGGATCACATGAGAATGAGATGTGTCATATATGGTGAATTCTTTATCTTTGTCCTAGTGTTCTAGTATGGGAGAGGATATTTATATATTCGAGGTTGTATAACGAGCCGTTTAATTCTTTAAGAGATTGAATTGATATCGTGCTGCAGTTTAAGGATTTATATATGACACAGTACTTAATTTGATTAGGTTCTTTTAGCTCAAATATTCTATTGATATAGTTTAGGGTCCTTTATAATAGACATCATATTTCACTAGTATATGACCTTTAGTCCAGGACCTCATATGGATTTAGTTTATAGTCATTTAGCTTGGACCTCATATTGGATTTCATTTATGGTTATTTAGCTCAGACCTAATGTTGAATTTAGTTTAGTTTCTTATAGGATGTAAAAAATATATTATCATGGGATATGGAACAAACATTCTAGGAATGACATAAATCACTCTGAAGTGATGGGTTATGTCATGGTGTTACAAATGCTCCTGAGGATAATATTTCCCTTCTCACATAGAGACACATTTGGTTGAATTATATAAGATAATATGTAGGAGCCATAGGCATGTATTCATAGTCAAAAATGGGCCCTTGATGATGGGTATCATTTCAGTGGGATATGGACGATTTATTAAGGTAATATGGATGGGGTTGTAATATTAGGGATAATTGGACTCCCTGGGTAGTTGGGGTGTGGAAGATGTAAATCATATCCCAAATGTTTGGGTCTATGATTATGACATTTTATAGACATGTCATGTATGTCTCATGACATTCTATAATTCCATGTTCCACTATGATTTTGTTAATGATAATAATGATTGTGGATCATTTCCAAAAAGGAGAATATTTCTTCAGTTGGTGAGTCAATGACATTACACATTAGTAGCATTCCAAGGGAATGATGATCTTCAATTATTCCCATGTTCTATGAAATATTTTTAAAGACTCAAAAGTCTAAATTTTGATGTTGGGTATGGAATGAATACTATTCATGAAGGTTTATGTCACCCTAAGGTAGTTCAAAACTTAATGAGATGCCTGATCCCAACAAAATTTGATTTTGAATCATAATGTGTGGGCCATAAATGTTTAGTAAATTATGTGTCACATTCCTTCATTGTGAAACAGTATGAAACACGATGACATAATGATGTGGAAATTGAATCTGCTAAGATAATTTGGTATGGCGATTGAATATCATGATCTAGAGTTATTCAGTCGGGAGAAAGATATGGGACATTCATACATGATGTGATTCAGACACACTTGGGTGTTGAGTATAGCCATGATGTTCTCAAGTCTCATGCTAATTGGAATTTTCTTTTTCATAGTGACACACTTGGTTCACATACATTAATGCATATGCAAGAGACATATACATGTATGTGTAGTCAAGAAAATTGTCTTTGAAGACGGATATCCTTTACATGGTCCATGGAAGGTTATGGTGAATAGTGACTCCTCAAATCATGAATTGTGATTAATGGATTGTTTAAAATCTAATGAGGGTTAATGTACCCTAAAAGTTATCTCACCACACTGTTAAAAAAAATCTCCAAGAGTGGAGAAATAAAAAATATTTCTCTAAATGTTTTATATACTAGTGGTTCTAATGAGAATATCCTGGATTTTACAAGGGCTACATGGTAGACCCTATGAGATTTATGCCTATTATGTTTTCACCCTTATTTTTTCTTAAACATTGTGTATAATGAGTTTTGTAGGAAATGAGGTGAATTTTTCATCGGTGTCCCTTGGAGGGGTTTCTGCTGTAAGGACATAATTATGTGTAGTTTTAATTCATGTGGTAACTATGTGCATACATGTAGTTCAACATTATACGATAATGATATAGAAACTGATTTAAAAATTGGTAATATTGTGGCTGGTCCGAAAGATGGAGATTGGGCATCACTATGTATCTTACAAGGATGAGAATAATTACACATTTATATCATGATGGTTCATGTAGTTTAACATCATGAGGTGAGGATGGAGGTGATCCACCATTAATTGATGGGAACATTTCAATTTGGCCCACTGGTGATTGTCTGGGCATCACTATGCATCACATGAGAATCAGAATCAAACAACACATAGTTCTAAATATTCCATTTAGTTTAATGTCATGCGATGAGGAAGAAGGTGGACCAACATGAATAAATGGAGATTTTTTATTTGGGACCAAGGATGGATAATGGGCGTCAATACGTATCTAATAAAAATGAGAATCATACCATACATAGTTATGGATTACAATGCAGTTTTGCATCTTGCTATGTGGAAAGATGCATGTCAATGTAAATATTCATTATTCGTGTTGGGATTGTTTTTTGTAGTTCCTAATCCCATATGATCCGTGATTTTTCTGAGAAACAAGGACCAATAAGCGGCCTATGTAGTACAATGTTATTGTGAATTGTACACTGGTTATACCAAGATAAATATTGATTCCTCCCTACTTATGTCATTACAAACGAGAATCATTCCAAATGTAGTTATCAAAGATATTCTCACGAAGTGAGTAATAATGTTACTCAATGTGGATAGATATTGACATCACATATCCGTATGGTTTTATGTCATGTAGTGAAGACATTGGTCATCAATTTTAACATCCTATAGTAAGGATAAAATATGCCACACAGTTTAACATCTTGTTTCTAGGGATAGAAATTACATTTAGTTTAACATCATGTGGTGAGGAAAAAGGATGTGACTTTCATTGGTGTAGAAACCCTCACGTAGACAAATATGAAAATCATTTATCAACAAATCTTTCATTGGGTGGTGGTGTGACACCCCCCCCCCCATTCATTTTGGCCAATGAGTAGCCTCCATTATGATAGACCTTATGTATGATATAAGTGCATGTCCATTTGGGCTCTAACTTCAAGGGATACATTTGTGGTATTATTTGGGAAATCAGAGCTAACACTAGTTCTCCATATTTGAATGAACATAGTAGAACCTTATTATTGAATGATTGTGCAATTCAATTTTTGGTTAACCTCAAGGTTGGGTATTGTGCACAACATATTATCATCCATCCATTCAAATTCAACCTCCAAATTTTGATATTTTTCATCATCTGAGAGTTTTCATAAATTATTTATTCATTGTGATAAATTATGGACCTCAATGGGTAACTCTACCTCAGTCATGTAGAATAATGATTATTTCATTTATCATGTAGTGGTACATGTGGTGGTATGGTAGGACCATAAATCATGGGGGAGTTTATCTTGCATGAAATATATTTCCTTGTTCACCATCTTCAAGTGTATATTCAACAAATTGTTATTGAAAGAATCTATCTATCCATTGGATGATGCATGATAGTGGGATGAGTGAATGTACTTTACGATGTACTCATTTTATAGCTTCATTAACTCCAAGGAATAAAAGTTAGAGTTTATATCCATTAATATTGTGCGAGGGACTCCGAACCTTGTGATGATATGGGATTTCATGAAGATGATGATTTTTTTGTCCCATCATAGAGAATAATTATTCTCTCTATAGTGACATGGATGATGAAAATTCCCCTAGCCTGGTGGGATGGGGGTCAGTTGGGGTCGCCATTGGCATTGACAGATCCTTTTGTTGATGATCTAATTACTCACGTTTGGGACATAATGATTGTAGGGAAGGATGTGATGTTATAATTTTCCCCACCTAGTGTGGTGGGTGATCTGTAATCATTATTGGTATCTTTAGGGATCTCTAGGGGGACAATGAACATGTTGATGATGATTTAAGTAAACATTTCCCTAGAATATTGGGATGGGGCTCACCTACAGATGCAAATGGTATGTCTTGAATCCTATCAGGGAATAAATACATAAGGTTTAAAGATGGTTTATATATTATCCTAGCCTTGGGGGATGATTCAACTCTTGGACAACCACTATATAATCTTTTATGTAGTCTCAGTGATGTATTGTCTCTATGATGATGTCAGATCTAGGTGAGACAACAACCCATAGTGAGAATTATTCCTTATGGGATGCGGTCTGTATGATTGTAACATCAATTTCTATGTTTTGAATGTCCTCTCATTATCTTGAGGGCCTACATTAACAACATGTTTAATATTCTCTCTCCTTTTCCATTGTATATGGGCACTTTTTTAATGGGGGAATTCTATTAGAGTGAACAAATATCATAGGAATTATCCAGTACCTTGATTTCTCTAGAGACTATAATAGTACAAGATTCGGTATCTGAATGGTATTTTATTCTAGAGGAGTAGAAATTTATAATTCCTTATGTTGTTCCAATCCTCAAATACAGCTTCTAGATGAAGATACAAAGATTATCTTCCAAATAATCTTGATATAATGTAGGCAAGCGGGCTGCAAATTTATGCTATGCTTATCTAGTTTTGGAACCCATTTAATGGAGATAAAAACTAGTACAAGCTAACAAAAATGTATATTGATCAAATAAAGGTGACAATCATAACATGGATTAGAGAGATAACTATCATTCAGTCACCAATGATTAGAACATATATTTTGGTTAGGAATGGAAAGTACTCTTTTTCAAGCTCATCTAGGATTCATAGCTGGATGTAGAGTGGTGCCAGACCATTATGGGAAATTTGTTTCTAGATAAATATCACCATATATCAATGTTATCCTACAGGTTATTAGACTTATGTGACTCTCTCTGATCATACCATAGAAGATGGTTTTGATGGATTCCTATTAACAAGTGTATTGTGTTTCTGGAGGTTGATGGGAAGCCATGTATAGTTGGCCTGGATGCTTTGATAACCTTTTTGTACAAAGGTGTTGGGGTTTGTGTAGAGACCCGTATCTTGACGTACATTGACATTACATTACTTTTGCAGAATACTTATTACATAACAAAAACACACACACAAGGATCGTAATAGTTTAGTGTCTTTGGAAACTCGGAATATAATATTCTAATCGTGGTGAAAGATCTTCAACATCTCCCATAAAGATCTTCCTTTTTTTTAATACCTAAAACCTTTCTTTATATCCTGGGGAAAAGAAAACATAAAAGGGTGAGCTCAAATGCTCAGTAAGGGTAAAAAAAATAAATATCAATCACATCATATACATAAGCACATAACTTTTGGAAATCTTAACCTGCAAAAGAGATCATAATTTCATAACATGGGATAAATCATGGCAGTGAAATGTAATCACAATAATCATAACTTAAAACTTGAAACTTTGTGGCATACACACATAATTATATAGAATCATTTCTTGTTAGTCAAGACTCATTGTCAAGACTATCTTAGTGGACAAAGTCCATTTCTGAACCGAGTCACCCTCATTTCAGTCCTGTTTCACTGAATCGATATAACCTACCGTTCCAGCCATGTCTATCTCATGAGATATGAAATCTTTACCCAATGCATTGGAGGGAGATATAGGTCCCACCCATCTCATAATGATACCATTCTTATGTGTGCCACAAAATCATAAATCATACATCATTTCATAACCCATGTAATAAAATGGGATTCTTAAACATCATGCCATCATAATCCATAAACAATTGATATCATTCAATCATAAGAATATTGAAACCATTTAAATCATAGAGACATTTTACTTGAAACATACATTTAAAATAATGTCATCTTAGATGGAAAATAGTTTTGAGAAAAATACTTGAAATGAATTCTGAGGAAAATATCCTTTCTTCTTTAAATTCATTTTCTTTTCACAAAATTCCATGCAATTTTAAAAGATAAGGGTTTTGTTGAAAATAATCATGCAATATTGTAGAGGAAGCTTCTTGAAAATGAGGTGTTATGAAACCGTAAAAATCTGTTCGTGCCGTATAAGTTAAAAATAATATTCTCCTCGTACTTTTGTCGGAAAAGTCAAAAAGTACCTTATATCGTAACCAAAGGAAAGATTTAATTCATACAATGTGGAAAAAAGTCAATAAAGGCTAAAAATGACTTTAAATGTTCATGGAATAATGGTAAACATTTTATAAAAACATTTTTAGAAAACATGGTCGTGGATGATAAACGTAACCCCAGTAAATACTTACGTATAAGCAATCTCGGATAAAAATGATATTGAAAATTTATCCCTTACCTTAAGTCTGATTTGCTTCGTAAGTGTCCGAACCTCCCGTATAATGATTTAAATAATGTCATTAACTTATTACAGAATCAAATTTATTGTTATGATATCATATATGGTTCACTTATGACTTTATATTACCCGTTCTTTTGTAAATTCCATGTTAAAGAAGCGTTTTGGGTAAAATTGTTTCATTTATCGTAGGTGTTTGGACTTGTTGTTCTTGACATTATTATTACTTATATCATGATTTACATAATTCCAGAATATAAAACGTGATTTATATATCATATATATTCAGTATATATATATATAATAGATAGATAAATGAAATGAAACACACCGTTCATGGAGACGGTAGTCCGTACGTACGCATGAACGCTGTTTTCCTTTCCTTATTACCTTGAATGGAAGTAAGTAGATGACATACATATATACATAAATCCAGTAGCTTTATAATGTCATATATTTCATTATTATTTCTTATTTATACTTTATAATTATTCTTAAATGGTTAACATGGAGAATGAATCTCATCGCGTCGTCGAGACGGTAGTCCGTACGAACGCACGAGCGATGATATCATTTCCATAATTATTGAATTGAATTGGAGTGGATGATACAATATATCAGAATCATTTTTATGTTATAATAACTATGTATAGTTATTCTTTACACCATAATACCCATCCATGTAAGGTGTTGGTGGAAAAACAGATTACACCACGGCGTGGAGACGGTATTCCGTACGTACACACGCGCGGTGATTTCGTTTTCCGTAGGATGTATAGATTGGTGAAATAGAATTGTTTCATACTTATAATAACATATCAGTATATTAGTGATACTGATGTTATTACTTCATAATGAAACAACCTAAGAAGAAGAAGTGGAAGAAGAAATAAAGGTAAAAGAATCGGTAACGGAAATTACCTCTTCTTTGAAGCACCTCTTTGAGACCTCCTCTTAGGGCACTAAAATTGGACTTTGAGGAAGACCAGAACCTCTAGGATGTTGCTAGGGAAGTGGAGAAGAGGATTTGGCAGGGTTTGGCCGAGCTTGAAGACTCAAAGTTGTGTGAGGAAGAGAGGGAGGAGGTGCCCTTTTATAAGGGAGGAGAGGGGCACCTTTGGAATAACAAAAAATATTATTTTATTATAAAGTCAAGTTCGGTTTTAAATAGATCCAAATTGATTTATTTCGAGGATAAGGTGGGGATGGATCGAAATCCTCTCATACAATAGGATTTAGACAAGTTTAGGTTATTATTTTACCCTTATCAATTATATTTAACTCTAAGTTAAATAATTTAACTTTTACCGTGTCATTTTGTTTTCTTACACTATATGGTTAATAAACTTACTATATCAAGCCAAAATAACCCCAAGTTGTTTATTATTAATATATATAATCTTATATAAGTCATTTTGCCGAACCTTAGATTTTTAGGAATAAAATAACAATTAATAATATAATATTTGTTTTAAAAACTATTTTATGTCAATTTTGACACTATTTGGTACATGATTTTTATGAAATTTTTAACAGAATGATAAGTTCTAACCAAGTTACTTAAATCAACAATAACATGTCATATTAACATAGAAAATTAGTTTAAGTCATAAAAAGTCTCAAATTACATTTATTTGGGCATTTATAACATCAATTATGTTAATATTTTCTTAAAAAGGTAATTACTGCATCATCGTTGTGTCATAAATAAATTAAATTATTTAAAGTATAAAAATTACAAATAAAATACCATTATGTAGGAAATCTTTGTATATTTCTAATTAATATTAATAGTCTAAATTATATTATGTATAACCCTATATTAAAAATGTTTTAGTAAATAAACTTTGATTTTAACTCTTTTAACTCTTCTTTGAATTAAATAATAATAAATGTCCTAATCTAATCCAAGTGGGCCTAAATGATAATATTTTACACATAAGGTTGTTTTTGGTCGAGATACACTTTTCCAATAGGATTAGGACATGTCTTAGGTTAATATTAATATCATTTCTACCCTTAATTACCCTATTTACTTTTAACCGTGGTAAAAAAAAGTAAAAAGTTACTATTCACCAAAAAATTATTTTCATCTCATTGAACCGCATTTTAGTCCTTGATATTAACCATGTCTCTCGGATTTTCGAAATTCCACTCACAGAAGCGGTAAAATTAAGTTTTATGAAAAATTCAGTTTTTTTAACTACCACTTAGTGGTTTCACTATTCATCAAAAATTGAAAGTTTTCATAAAAATACCAAAAATTAGGCCTAAGCTATATTTGATATTATGAACTCAAAAATGATGTCTATTTTACCAAATTCAAAACATATCAGTTTCATTAACTAATTTAAAAATTAATTCCCGTCGTCAAAACAAATAGCCTGTTTTTAAGAGATAATAACTATCAATAGATTGAAACTTGTTTATAACTGGTTTAAATGTGAAATTACATCCAATGACCATCATTGTATTAAATTGTAAAAATATATTCTAAATATACTTTAAAACCACTCAAATTAATAATTTATCACTATTATTTATTTCGATTGAAAATTTTGTTTTTAATTAAAATTTAGTAATTTTCACTATTCATCAAAATATGAAAGTTATCCGAAAATCTCCAAAATTTCACCCTAGGCTAATTTCGATATTCCGAATCCAAAAATGAATTCCATTTTGAAAAATAAATTTTACAAAATTTCAAAAAGTGGTTATTACTATTCATAACGGCTAGTTTTAATAATATTTTAATAGCATATTGTTGTTTAGTGAAACTCGTTATTGCGTACTACACACGCTATCGAGGAAGGTCATGATTGCGTGTAATGCAAGGAAAGTCAAGGATGCGTGTTGTGCAAGCTCCTTTTGGTGTAGCGTACAACACAAGACATTAGTGAAATTAAAACGAATATTTTTCATAAAATCTTGGGCTATTACAGTTTGCTTCACCTCTCTATAATAAGGTGTCTTGAAAAAGGGAGTATTGACTTCTCCTATAAGATATATCGCCATAAAGAAGTTGATAATGGTATATTTTATACATAGAGTCCATGCGATCCATCTCCACACTACTTTGAGGAGGACTATCTTTGTAATGAATGCCTTCCACTTCCTCGTTGATAGAATAATCGATAGACCTTTTTAGTATTGATAGTATTCTTAAAATAACCCTCTAGATACTATCATTGAGCATATTAGGATCATGGTCCATGATTTACATCATGGTTGGAATATTTCAACCTACCTTTTTTGTGATTGTGAAGGGAAATGAGCCTCCTGTGTGACAGTTTTCGGAACATGTATATACTTGTCAGATGTTGTGGGATTATAATCCCATTACTGATAAAATATTAGAATATGAAAATATTTTATCTCATTATCAACAAGGTTTTGAACCTATCATGAGGCATGTTTCATTGTCACTTAGTGTTCCTCAGTCAAGGAGGGAGTATAAGCCTGGTCTTCAGCCTTCAGGATATGCTGCTTCACTTTCAATGTAGGGTTGTGAGACTTCCCTGAGGAGTGTTTCGCTCACAACTACTGACACACAGTTGGGACATTAATATGATCCTTTTTGAAATATGAATTCTCCATTGGAATATGATGACATACCTTTTGAATGGATGAAGGATTATTAGCCTCTTTTTTATTTCCATGGATTGATGTTGTTATAGTTTTTTGTTGGAAGAAGTAGTAATATTCACCTTTGTTATGTGATCTGATAGAACATGATAAGATGATTCACTAATAAGAATTTGAGACCATCCAGAGTCTTATTCACTTATCACTTTGTAATCCTTGAATTAAGTGGAGATATATTTCCAATCATGGGTATTTGGAGTATGTTTTTGGACTTATTCTTAGGAATGTGAGCCTATCCCAAGGCTTGTGGACCTCTCACATGGTGAGCCCCAAAAAGAATAGGGATATCATCCCAATCTAGTGCCTTTAAAATTTATGTCAAGATATTTTCATCAAGAATGTGCCCATTTATTGAGGCATGTGCTGCTCTCACCCGTCGATCCTTGGTTGGAATGAGAGTATGAGCCATGTACTATGCCTTTCCATTTATCTAAATATATTGATTATCCTTCTTTGAAGAAGAAAGGATTTGTGATGGCTTGGGTACGACAACATATTCACAATGATCAAAGTGTTGAGTTTTCGTGGATGTAGATATTTAATTATATAACTATCCATTTATAATTATTAGTTTTGGAATATTCTGATAGAGTTCATTAGCTTTTGTTAAAATATATTGGATTTTTAGAAAAGTGTTTGAATGAATATAATCCTGCAAATGCTACGTATCAACTATTTATTGATAGATATCATTGATTTATGTGGGGATATGTGGCCAATTTATCCCTATATATTCTATAGAAGTATAAATATGAGATTTGTGCATGGGGATAAAACAATGAGCCACCCCATAAATTCTTCGTGAATATTCCCCTGGTCTTTTTTCAATCTACAAATTATATAAGCATGTCGGTTGGTTCCTACCAGAGTAATCCTATAGGCATCATCGGCATGAATGGGGATATGTGACCTCTCTGGGATATCTAACACCTTCCTCCTTCGATGAGACTTCCTTTTATCTCACTCATGTAGATTCGAGCAGTATGATGATGGGATACTTTCATGGGGATAGGAGTATGATCCTCCCTATATTACTTTGAGAATATTCCCACAAACATGCTCTGATCTATCAGGGATATGATCTTGCTTTCTGATTCCTTCTATAGTATGTCGGGAGGCATCATGGTAATGAGAGGTGACATGATACCTCTATTGAATATAAAATTCATTAATACTTTGATTATTTTTCATTGTATCCTTTTTCATGGGAATCAAATGTGGATATGTGTCAGATGGTACCCTTATAGGGTGACTGATGTGTACTAGTAGGATGATGATAGTAAATATAGTTAGAAGGTTTCATCTATGGTGTAACCTGAAAAAAAGTGATAAATATTCAGCCTCTTGATCTACTGTCATCAGATATGAAAGGTGGTTGTTGTTATGGTTTGGGTATAAGCTCTCGAAGCGGTTTTTCATAATTACGAGTTATACTATCTTAGAAGTATATTTTTTCATGTGTTACCGATTCACCAGTTACCATTAGTGGAGAATCTTGTGGGAAGATTAAATGGTCATGATTATACCATATCATTTTTATTAATGAAACATCATATTCACTAACCAATGTTGGAGATGGTGAGCATGTGAGAATTGGTTGTGACCAACAGTGGTCACAAAAGAAGATGAGTTACCAGAGTGAATGATGGACGCGGAATAAATTTTCGTCAGTATGGGATGCTATCAATGAATGTAGTATCTATTGTCACGAAGATGAAAAGGAACTAGGTTACTAATCCGTGCTATATCATATGCATGAATATACTCAAAAATAAATGCATGATTTACAATATTGACTTATATTCCCTTTTCATCATTTCTACTCAGGTGGACTTGTCATTGTGAGGATAAACATTAATGAATCACAGTTTATGCTGGTCTTAATATTTTTGTTGTATATATGGATTAAAAAAAGTCGCATAATAGATCCACCTAAAGTGTTTGAATGATATTTTCATATGAGGACAAAGAAACATGGCTTGATAGATTATAACCAACTCATTTTTTATTAGTGATTTTCATGTCTAGTTCACCATTTGTACTTTCATTAGGTTTCGATGGGGATGTGGGATGGTCTCCCCTTGAGTGTTTTATTGAGTAATATTTAAAGGCATCACCTAATCACATCGATCAATTTTATAATATGTGTCATCTTCCCAAGAATCTTCCAACAGTTCCCTCATCCATATATGGGTATGGACCTTCTTTCCAATGGTCAGTGATCATATAGATTTTTAGACCCATCGAATATTTGGGACTCGCATTGGTTGAGAGGATGCGAGGTTGGGCTCATCGCACCCTTTTGGGGGGAATTATTGTATACTCTAATACTTTCTTATGGATTTAAGATTTTTTCATAAATATCTTCCCAATCCAGATACGGGACCGGTTACCCTAAAAAAGTGACTATAGGTTAATTATTTTTCATATAAACAAATTTGGAGCTGTAGAGACCCAAATCTTGACGTACATGGACATTACATTACTTTTGCGGAATACTTAGTACATAACAAAAACACACACACAAGGATCGTAATAGTTTAGTGTCTTTGGAAACTCGGAATATAATCTTCTAATCGTGGTGAAATATATTCAACATCTCCCATAAAGATCTTCCTTTTTTACCAAAAAACTTTCTTTATATCCTGGGGAAAATAAAACATAAAAGGGTGAGCTCAAATTCTCAGTAAGGGTAAACAAAATAAATATCAATCACATCATATTCATAAGAACATAACATTTTGGAAATCTTAACCTTTAAAAGAGAGCATAATTTCATAACATGGGATAAATCATAGTAGTGAAATGAAATCCCAATAATTATAACTTAAAACATTAAACTTTGTGTCATACACACATAATCATAGAGAATCATTTCTTATTAGTCAAGACTCATTGTCAAGACTATCTTAGTGGACAAAGTCCATTTCTGAATCGAGTTACCCTCGTTTCAGTCCTGTTTCACTGAACCGGTTTAACCTACCATTCTAGCCATGTCTGTCTCATTAGATATAAAATCTTTACCCAATGCATTGGAGGGAGATATAGGTCCCACCCATCTCATAATGATACCATTCTTATGTGTGCCACAAAATATTAAATCATACATCATTGCATAACCCATGTAATAAAAATGGGAATCTTAAACATCGTGACATCATAAAACAATTCATATAAGATAATAGAATTCATAAAAATAATTCCATCACAAAATAATCAAATCAATGTAATAATATGGATATAAAAATAACCCTATATTATCCTAGATGGAAAATAATTTTGATAAAACACTTGAACTCCATTCTTGAGGAAAAGATCATTTCTACTTCAAAAACATTTTTCCTTTCTTAACATGTCATACAATTTTAAACTAAAATAAGTTGATTAAAAATAAACTTGAAAAATTGTAAAGGAAGCTTCTTGGAAATAATGTTTTAAAAATCCATTCATGCCGTATAAGTTAAAAAAACATTCTTCTCGTACTTTTGTCAGAAAAGTCAAAAAGTACCTTATATGAAAAACGACATAAGGTTCCTTTCATATCTTTTACTAAAAACTCACCGAAGGGTAAAATTGGATATAAACTATTGTATAAGGATATAAATATTACATATTGAGGAAACATGGATGTGGATGATAAAATACACCCCATTAAATACCAAAGTATAAGCAATATCGGATAAAAATGAGATTGTGATATTTCCCTTACCTTAGGTCCGATTTGTTTCGTAAGTGTCTGAACCTCCCGTATAATGATTTAAATAATGTCATTGACTTATTCTAGAATCATACTCATTGTTATGATATCATATATGGTTCACTTATGACTTTATATTACCCGTTCTTTTGTAAATTCCATGTTAAAGAGCGTTTTGGGTAAAATTGTTTCATTTGTTGTCTGTGTTTTGACTTGTAATTATTCATATGATTACTTAGATCATGATTACTTTATTACAGAATATAAAACATGATTTATATATAATATATATTCAGAATATACATATATATAATAAATCAGTAAATGAAAAGAAATACACCGTTCATAGAGACGGTAGGTCGTACGTACGCATGAACACTGTTTTCGTTTCCTTATTGAGTTGAATGGAATTAAGTATATGACATACATATATATAAACATAAATATAGTATCATTATTATGTCATATATTTCATGATTACTTATTATATATACTTTATAATCATTCATGAATGGTTAAAGTGGAGAATGAATCTCATCGCGTCGTGGAGACGGTAGTCCGTACGTACGCACGAGCGATGATATCGTTCTCATGATCGTGGGACTGTATTGAAGTGTATGTATACTATTTCAGAATCAATATCACTTTAAATTAATCATATATAGTTATTATTTACACCATTATACCCATACAAGTAAGGTGGTGGTGGAAAATAGATTTCATCATGGCGTGGAGACTGTATTCCGTACGTACGCACGCGTGTTGATTTCATTTTCCGTAGGATGGATAGATGGTGAAATAGGGTTGTTTCATACTTATAATAACATATCAGTATATTAGTGATACTGATTTTATTACTTCATAATGAAACAAACTAATAATAATAAGTGGAAGAAGAAATAATGTTGAAAGAATCGGTAACAGACATTACCTCTTCTTTGAAGCGCCTCTTTGAGATCTCCTTTTAGGGCACTAAAATTGGTATTTGAGGAAGACCAGAAACTCTAGGATGTTTATAGGGAAGTGGAGAAGAGAATTTTTCAGGGGTTGGCCGAGCTTGAAGGCTCAAAGTGGTTTGAGGAAGAGAGGGAGGGGTGCCCTTTTATAAGGGAGGAGAGGGGCACCTTTGGAATAACTAAAAATATTATTTTATTATAAAGACAAATTCGGTTTTAAATAGATACAATTGATTTATTTCAAAGCTAAGGTGGGTATGGGACGAACTGATCTCATCAAATATAATTTAGACAAGTTTAGGTTCCTATTTTAACCTTATCATTTATATTTAACTTTAAGTTAGATAATTTTACTTTTACCGTGTCTTCTTGTTTTCTTACACTATAAGGTTAATAAACTTACTATATCAAGCCAAACGAACCCCAAGTTGTTTATTATTAATATATATAACCTTATCTAATTCATTTGGCCGAACCTTAGATTTTTAGGAATAAAATAACAATTAATAATATAATATTTTGTTTAAAAACTATTTTTTGTCAATTTTGACACTATTTAGTAATTGATTTTTGTGAAAATCATAACAGAATTATTAGTTCAAAATAAGTTAATTAAATAAATAATAACATGTCATATTAACCTATAAAATTAGTTTAATTCATAAAAAGTCTTAAATTACATTTATCTGGGTATTTATAACATCAATTATGTCAATATTTCATTAATAAGATAATTACTGCATCATCTTTGTGTCATAATAAATGATATTTATTTAATCTCTAAAAATTCTAAATAAATTCCTATGATGTATATAATTGTATTATATTTGTGGAGACTATTCATGTTCTAATTTTCATGAAGTTTATCACTAAATTAAAATTATTATACTTATAAGATTTAAGAAAGTGACATGTTGTCACATTCTTTGGTTTTAATAATAATTAACTTATTTTAGTGGAAAAAAGTCCATTAAATGAATCTAATCCAACCCTTAGGTGATATGGGTCTACTTTTAGTCATACAATAGGATTTTTCCAAGTGTTATGGTAATTTTATAATCTTATTTTTACCCATTAATTACCCGATTTACCTTTAACTATAGTAAATAAAATTTACCATATTTACTATTCACAATGCCCAAAAATAAAAAAGTAGCTTATTAACATAATTTGGACCCACTGATTCCAAATATGGAATCCATTTTCCAAATTCAATACACAAAATTTTCAGAAATTAAAGTAAAATTAATCTCATTGTCGAAAGAAAACGGGTTTTTTCTTTAAAACATTGCAAAAGATTGAATTGATTTAACCTACGAATTCAAGGTAAAATCAATGATAATGACATACATTATATTAAATGGTAAAAATATATTCTATTTATACTTTAAAACCATTAAATATTATAATTTAACCACATAATATATTATGATGAAAAAAGTTGTTTTTAATTAAAATATAGCGTGTTTTTACTATTCATTAAAATATGAAAGTCATTAGAATAAAATGAAAAATTTATCCAAAGTAAATTTTTTTTCTTGATTCCAAAGAATAATTTTATTTGGTAAAATGGAACTTATAAACATTTAAAAAACTAGATTTAAAGTGGGTGCACCATCAAAAGGCAGCAAAACTGTATTTTTTGAAAAATACTTATTTTACCCGAAAAATTTATTTTGTTCTTATAACATGTTCTAGAAAATGTGTAAGATGAATAATAATGTTATAAAATAAAAAATTTAGTTAATACTATTCATAATGGCTAGTTCATAATAATATTATAATAATATATCGTTGTTTAGTAACACCCTGTATTGCGTACAACACACGCTATCGAGGAAGGTCGCGATTGCGTGTAATGCAAGCCAAGTCAGGGTTGCGTGTTGTGCAAGAATATTTTGTTGTTTTGTATAACAGAATCCAACTATATTTCATTTATACATTGAATATATATATATATATATACTCAATGTTGCGTAGAATAACTATTATCAAAATTGTGTGTAACACGATCCAAGAATAGTGTTGCGTATACTGCAAGCTAATACGGTGTTGTGTATAGCGCAAGGTAATCTTGGTGTAGAATACAACACAAGACATTAATTAAAAGAATATTTTTCATAAAATATTGGGGTGTTATAGGATCACTGTAGGGAATCTATTTAAATGTATCTGAGGTTCCACAACATTTTCTATAATGGAAAGTATATTATATAATACATCCATGTGACAATGTTATTTGGAGCATGCTTCTATGTAAGGATGAGGTCAATATTATGAAGATGGGATTTATCCATTATGATGGATCCTATATATCTAAATTATTATAGGAATCAAAACACATATAGTTTGTTTGTCTTGGGATGTTTAATTTCATGTGGTGTGGACATATGATTGGGTATTGAGACACCAAATAGTTGATCTCTAACCCTAAGGGGGTGTCCAATATATCTCCAGTGGTGCATAAATAATATTTTTCATAGTTATAATGTATTTGTGTTGCTTGTGTCATTATATAGACTCATTGTAAAGATGATATGATTACCATGTATACCTAACCTCACATGATCCATTCTCAATGTGGTAAAAAAGGGATGGAGAATGGTAATTTTATTTATCCTGATGAAGGGATTTGTCATTAGACTACCTTTAGATGATTTATTATGCGATTTAGGTCATAGAGAGACATCTTATGTATCATATATTTTGAAGGAGTTAGAGTCATCATAACTTGGTAAACCATGTTTCCATTCCTTAAAGAAATCTCCCAAGATGATTCATCCCATCTTCTGGACATGATGTAATCTAAATCATATTTCCACAATGAAATTCACGAATCATCATCATTATATGATTTTGATTAATCACAAAATCATCTATGTTCCATGTTTTAATCATATTTTGAGATAGATGTTAATAAATAATCACATCATTTCAAATTACATGTCCTATTTATTTTGGTTTTGTAATAGTATAACCATTAAATCAACTACCACATTCAGTGTTAATAGGATTCCTCCATGTTATATTCATCAACTAAGAAATATTTTGTGGTTGAAAATAAATGTGTAATCATTTAATCATTGAAAAATATTTTATAATATGTATAAATAATGAAACATTGTATTAAATCTTTTTAACCTTATGTTTTATGTTGTTTATCCATGGTCATTATCTATCCCAATATTTTTGAATGGTTAATAGTGAAATTGTGAATTATTTTAAGCATATCCCCATGAGTATAGAACTAGGTGTATAGAAAGGGCACCTTCAATGTGTACCATAATAAGGGATATGGTATACACAACCATTTTTTTCGATATTTTATCCCTAGATTAATCTAATACAAAATCAACATCCACATATAGTATTTAGATATGGATGTATTCTCATGGAAAAAACATAGTCTTATATATTCCATAAAATATTATTTTCCCTTATTTATAGACTTATATATTTAATTTCCAATAATTTTATCTCAATATATTTTCAAAAAGCCAAAAAATCATTCTCTAATACAAACTATAAAAACCCAAAAATTTCAGGCATAAATACTAAATCTATTAGTGTATTATGCATTTCAAAACAGTATGATCGATGAAATAACAATAATTATATAGTGTATTTGTAACTAACCATGTTTTTATTGGACATTGTTTTGAGTAAATTAAAATTTTCATTTATATATTTAGATTCACTAATTCAAACATTCCTTTAACATTAAACCGACTTGTCACCTCATAAATGCAACACCGAGTTGGTGTATGATACACTCAACACTGAGTATAAATTTTTTTCAATTTATAAATGAAATATGTTTTGATTATGTTTAAAAAAAACCAAAAACATCATGAAATATACAAAAAACTAACTTAGATTGTGTTACATAGAAAAGATAGCTTCCTCGATAGCTTGTGTTGTAAACAATATCAAGTTTCAATAAACAATGATATATTATTAATATATTTTCTTTTAATGTTTTATAAACAAGATGTCATGAATATAATTAAACAAATTTTTAATTTTATATAACATTAAAATTAATCTTTATTATTTTATACAACATATAAGAACAAATTCATTTTTTCAAAAAAAAGAAGTATTTTTCATAAAAATGCAGTTTTACTGCCTTTTGATTATACAATGATTTTACAAATAGTTTTTTATTTTTTTATATAGCATATTTGAAAAAATAAACTTATTATTTGTAAGTGGGAAATAAAAATTTACTTTTGTCAATTTTTTATAACTTTTATGAAAAAATTCAAATTTTAATTAAAAGTGAAAATTACTGAATTTTATTTCAAAACTATCTTCTCATCTAATTTCATTATATAGTTCGATTGTTTTTTTAATTATTTTTAATGTTTTATTGGATTATTTTTTTGTTATTCAATAAATTTTTTTATTGGAAGTAATTTCACACTATAAATATACATAAAATTTTGTCAATCATTTAATATTTTTTACATCTTAAGTAATTTTTCTTTATTTTGACAAGGGGAATTAATTTTAAATTAATTGTTTCCATTTTTTTTGAATTTGAAAAAATGAATTTAATATTTGGAATTATACGGTCCAAATTATATAAATAGATCATTTTATTTTTCAACATTATGAATAGTAACTTTAGTAATTATTTTTATTTACCACGGTTAAAGGGTAAATGATGTAAATAAGGGTAAAATAATATTTTAATTATATAAAAAACTGTAATACATGTCCTAATACAATTTAATGAGTTATATAAGACCAAGAAAACTCTTGGATGCATAATGGGCCTTTCAGATCCAATTTGGTGTGTTAATGACATGTTATAAAAATTAATTTAAATTAAAGAGAAATATAACATAAACATGTATCTTTTTATAAAAACAATCATAATATGGGGTTATATAACAAATATATTTGACTATATATAATCATTAGAAATATAAAAAAATATCCTACATCATGGTATTTTATTTATAAATTATAGATGTTAAATAAATAAATTTATTTATGACACAATGATGATGTTGTGATTAACTTTTTAATGAATGATTGAAATAAATGATATTATAAATATTAACATAAATGTAATTAGAGGTTTTTGATACCATCTACTACTTTTTTGGATAGAATATACATGTTAGGGATAAGATAATTATTTTTTATATGAAATTTAAATATTATGTGAGTAAAAAATCAATTAAAAAATGTGTCAAAATAGACATAAATGATTTTTAAAACAAATACTATTTTATTTAATGATATAATAGTCAAATAAATATCAGATTTTGTCAACTGACATAGATAGTGTTAAAAATTTCATTAATGGTCCTCTTGAGGTACTTGTTTCATTTTGTAGTAACAATATTAACAATATAGTCTCAAAATACATTAATACCTTATGAGAGTTAATTTATTTAACTAAGGGTTAAAGATAAGGGACAAGGTTAAATTTGTTAACTAAAATTTCCTAAAACATATTGGTTGAGATGATTATGAACGTTCCTCAACTTATCCTAAAAATATATCACTTTGGTTCTATTATAATTAAAAACAAAATTTACAAAAAAAATCATGACATTCTTAAAGTTCCCCACCTCAATATTATAAAAGGCCACAACAACTTTCCACTTACTCACACCTCTCAATCCCCTTATCACATCAAAAATTTTCTCAAATAAAATCCCCAAATACCGAACCACCTCGTTAAGACCACACATTTGGAATAAATTCATCCTATAGATTCTTTTTGTGTAAATCTGAAATAGATACACTAAAAGAATGAGGTTTGGAATGATTTTAAATATATTAGACCTAAGGTAAGAAATAATTTTGTAATAAAATTATTATCTAAGATTTTTTATACATAATTATTTACTACAAAATATTATCATCCACATCCGTGTTACTTAAATATGTATTACTATTTCAATTTTTATACAATATTTTGACATCAATATTACATATCAATGAATTTTTACTAAACATTATGAAAGGAATATTTTTTCATTTGTTGATACAAATAACTTTTTTGACATTTCTGGAAAAAATACAAGGAGAATGTTTTATTAAGTTATATGGAATGGATAGATTTTTTCCCTTTATTTCCAGGAATATTCATATAAATAATTTTATTTTTATTTTCATGTAAATTATTTTCATAAATTTATTTTGAGGAATTAGAAGAAATGAAAACATTTTAATGATTAAATGATATTATCCTAAATAATCGTGTTCAGTTGTTTTATGAAAATTATTTTCCATCTATGATGATGCTATCTAAATTGTATTATGATTATAACCCAATTATTATAATGATTTGTATTTGTTACGTATGGATTGAAATTTTATATGGATTATATTATAAATGAATTATGTTTAAGAAACCCATTTTATTTCTTGGGTCATGCTATAATGAACGATTTATGTTTATGTGGACCATATAAGAATGATTTCATTAAAAGATTGGTGGGATATATATCTCCCATAAATTCATTGGATAAATATTTATATCTAATGAGATATACATTTTTTAGATAAAAAGTAAATCTGATTCAATAATAAAGGGATGAAACAACACATATACCTGGTTTAGTGATACATGGATGGAACAATGAGTTAAATAATTTTAGTAATGGACATTTTCTTCTTCAATGGTCTTGTATATGAGCCTCTGCTATTATAGAAATGATTTTATATGCTTATGTGTTTTCCACAATTTCATTTTTTACACAGAATCTATGCTATAATGGTTATGGTTCCTCTAAGATTTCTTATTTAAGAACTACAATGATTTATCTAATGAATCCTCATTTAGATAGTTAAAAGTCATATTAGTGATTTTTATATAGATATATTCATCTATTTTCTCTTTAACTTTTTATGGTTCTATGATCACCCATTCTTATGATTCCATTCCTCGAGTTATATAGAATTCATATAAGTAAGATTACTAAAGGGGAAGATCTTAAAAGGAAATGTTGATGATATTTCACAAGTTATATGAATGTATTCCATATTTCAAAAGTCACTAAATTAGTATGTCCCTTAAGAATGTATTTGTAAAATGTAATAAATATTAGTCTAAGAAGAATAAATATTCATATACGTCGTGATTTGGTAGTTATAGTTAGCATCAAAGGAAAGGTCTAGTCAACCATTGGAAACAAGGATATGAAAACATTAGTGATATCCCTAGAGAAATTTTTAATGAATTTATGAAGGATATATACAATTATATGATATCGTACTAGAATTATGGTATAATTCTTGAATAACCTAGGATAAAACCTAAGATGATAGAGATTGAAAATACATCCCCTTGATTATGTTTTTTTCATTGTATGATTTTTGTCTCTCACACTATTCTTTTTAATGATTTAAACAATAGATAGAACCTGAACGAACCATGTGAATGATTAATGTAATAATTTTACACCTTAATATATAGAAATTATGGGATATGAAATGAAAAATATTATATCTATACTTACAAAAGTTATGAATCAATCTGGACTTCATAATGAGAAGAGATGGGAACAATATTCTATTGGGTCCTTCATGAGGCAACATCCACCTTCATTTAGAGGGAATTCTAATCCACATGTTTATGAATAATGGATCAGTACCATTGAAAAGATATTTTCCATAATTAGCTATTGGGAATAAGAAACATTCAATTTCGATGTTTATCATTTAGAAGGTAAAGCACACCAGTGGTGGACTGTAATCCAGAATATGAGGAAATAAGATGAAATTGAATCCATGGAAAGGGATTTGTTGAAGAACAGATTTTTCAATAGGTACATTCTTAGTATTCAATAAATTAAAATTCAAAATGAGTTATGTGAGAATAATAAAATGGATGATGAATCCATTAGTAAATACAAGAAATATTTTACATGAAAAGAAAGGTATGATTTTGGAATTATCATAACATGAAAATGTAAACATGATCGATTCATTAGTAGAAGAAAACCATGTATATTAAGGGAGTTATCTATAAGAGAAATTAGTTTATATGAATATATTGCGCATTGTGTATCAAGGTATAAATGGAAGATTATGTTACATATCAATCTCATGGTTCTCAAATGAAATGAAAGATGGAGTTCAAAAAAATCTCAAATTAATGGTAAAAATAAGATGAGTGTTTACTTACACTAAAAGTTTGGAAAAAAACATGGTGGAGAATATATTGTAGGGACACAAATTTTTTTTATTTTTGGAAAAGAATTTCATTTTGATGTTGAGTTTCGATGTAATTAGAAAAAGGTAGCTAATTATGAATAGAGAAAAGGGCTACATATAATGCATCGCCCACAATTCAATGCGGAAGCTACAAGGAAATGGGGTTTTATGCTATCCAATGCTATAATAAAAAGGTTATAAATGAATATAGATGTAAAAAATTATGTAATGTTAATGACACTAGAAGGTTAAATGTGATCACTATTGGAGATATTGAGTATAAAAATAAAGTAGACAAATGGATGAGTGTTTATGTAATGGGATTCCAGAATAATGTTTTAGAATTTCATTTATTGTGTTATGGAATAATGAAATATCTATGTATTGGACCACTATTGTTTTACACATGTATTTTAATTAGTATGTTGAGTGGTATTGGTAAAAATGATAAGTGATTGATGTAATAAGTCGATGTTTTTGGAAAACATATCTTTTAAGGATGGATCAAACTAAATCTTAACATGATATTAACATAATAAAATTTGGATAAATTTATTTTCGATAAGAATAAGTAAATTGGATGATATTAGTTACCATGGAACAATTTAAGGATTTATTGACATATCAGTTATGTTTTCTCGGATGAAGATTTCATCTTTTTAAACTTAAGAATAAGAAAACATGCATGTTTTCAACAAGTATATCTATTATTTTATGTTCTTACCATGATGAATAGAATAAATGATTAAAGAATTCAATTGTATTTAATGTGAAAAAAAAGAAATAACTTATGAGATATGGGATATTATTGATAAACATATTTATTTCACCTATTAATAATGTTTTAGAGTTTAATTATTTATAGGATTGTAATGTTATCAAATTATATATAGTATAAGTTATAATTTATTTTATGTTTTTTGTATTAAATTATTATCTCAATATAGGTGCACTTATAAATATTTGATAATATATGTTAACATTTTTTCAAGAAATATGGAATGAATTATCTTTCTATTCATGGATTTCATGATCATCTATCACTTTAGGAATAACCTATTCAAATCCCTTTCCATGAATAAGAGGTTAAGTTGAAATTTTTCGACGCATTAAAAATAGTGAGATTGTACTAAAATAGTTTAATTATTTCTTCTCATTTTCACAAAATTTATTTAAATGATATTTAAAACAAATATGTTTTATTAATACCTTATTATCTGATGAAACAGATGGTCCCTAAAATCATCACAGATATATTGGTTTCTGGTTGTTAACATTCTACAAACCTTTTTCTCTATCACAATACATTAGGACATTATGGTTAGAGTTTTCTTATATATCCATGATTTCACCTCCCACCTATGCTATTATACAAGTAAATCCAGTGATGTGTTACATTGGGTAACTATTATGTTTCTAAATTTCCCTTTTCTAATGATGTTTTTGTATTCCTTTTTACAATGTGGGTGTCCATATAATAAACAGTCATGTATTAATCCTTTTGTAACCCTAATTAATTTTGAAAGGCATACTCATTTTATTTGGGGGATAATGTAACACCTTGTGTTTTTATGGACCAATTTTTTTTAATAAATTAAAATTTTCATATATATCTGGTAATGAACTGAGTGAGACTTTCCATTCACATTAATCTAACTTGTCATATTTTACACACAAAAATGAGAATATATTTTTTAAAATGTATTAAAGAACTATGTTTGGATTAGGTAATAGGATACCACAATGGAATATTTCACCACACATAATTCTAACTTGGTCTGTGTTACATGAAAGCGCGACCATCCTTGATAGCATGTATTGTATGGAATATCGAGTTTCAATAAACAACAATATATAATTAAAATATTATTATTTAATGGGATATAAACAAGTGGTTTTGAAAATTATTAACCACATTTTTATTTTTATATAACATTTAAATTCATATAATTTATTTAATAGACATTTTATAAGAACAAATTCAATTTTTTGGATAAGAGATGTATTTTAAAAAAATATAGTTTTCCACCTTTTGATAGAACACTAATTTTAAATCGAGTTTTCCACACTTTTATTTATTATATTTGAAGAAATAATAATCATCTTTGGAATTAGGATATAAAAATAGAATTTGGTTTAATTTTTGTTATTTTTCTGATAAAATTAATATTTTAATGAATAGTGATAAATATTGCATTTTAATTCAAAACTGTCTTTTTATCTAATATATTTATATAGTTAGATTACCTTTTCGATTGGTTTTAAAGTATAATTGGATTATTTGTATTATAATTTAATCAAATTTTGGTCATTAGATGTAATTTCACATTTAAATTTGATATAAAAAGAAGTCAGTCATTTGATAGTTTTTACTTTTTAAAAACATGTTTTCTTGTTTTGAAAATGGGAATTAATTTAAAATTTATTTCACCCAATAATATGATTCAAATTTGAAAATATGGATTCCATAATTTGAATTATACGGTTTAAATAATCTAAATATTCTCCTATTAGTTTTGGACATTATGAATAGTAACTTTATTAATTATTTTTATTTACCACGGCTAAAGGGTAAACAAGGTAATAATGATAAAAATAATATTATAATAATATAAAACTACCATAAAACACATACTAATCCTATTGGATTAGTTATGTGCAACCAGTAATACACTTTGTATACACATTTCTCTTTTAGGGGCCACTTGAGTGTGATATTGACTTGTTATAATAATTAATTTAAAAAAATGGGATATAAAACATAAAAATATATATTTTTACAAAAATATATTAATTCATGCTAATATAACTGATATATTTTACTATAAATATTTATTATAAATATAAAAATATTTTCTACATCATGGAATTTTATATAAAATTTTTAGACATTTTATTAAAAATATATTTACTACATAATGATGTGGATGTGATTACCTTACTAATGAAATATTGACATAACTTTTATTATAAATATTGAAAAATATATAAGTTGATAGTTTTTAATGCAGTCCAAAAAAAATTTGGATGTCAATGGCATGCTAGGTATGAGATAATAATATTTTTAGGAATAATATTCGTATTACTTTAACAAAAATCAATTACTAAATAGTGTCAATATTGAAAAAAATGAATTTTTAGAACAAATAATATTTTTAATGGATATAATTGATATAAAAACCTAATATTCATCCAAATGACATAGATATTGTTAAATATGTCATTAATGATGAACTTTGGATCCTCTTGTCATTTTATAGTAACTATATTAACCATATAGTATAAAAATCCAATAAGACATGGTAAGTGTTAATTTTTAAACTAAGGGTTAAGAAAAAATATAAGGTAAAATTTGAAACATAATCATTTCTAAAACTTATTGGTTGAAATAATTAAGAAAAATCCTCATATTAAACACTAAATATATCACTTTGGATCTATTATAACAATAATATAAATTTATAATAAAATTATAATTTATTAAATTCATAAAGTTCCCCTCCTCCCTCTTACAAAAGGATACCACATATACCCTCTTACTCACACCTCTCACACCCCTTGACTCATAAAAACATTGCTCAAATAAGATCCAAACATATATTCATTCATCCAAGAAACAAAAATATAAGAATAAAGCCATCATAATATGATCTTTTTTGAAAATCAAAAGGATATACTCAAGAAGGAGGAGGATCAGGTACATACGAAGGATATCAAACCTAAGGTAAGGTAAAATATTGTAATTTCATTTTTTATCCTAGATTTTTTATATGTAATTACTTAATGCGGTATATTTATCATCCAAATATATCTTCCTTAAATATATAATAATATATCTATTATTAAATAACTATTTTAGGTCAATATTACCCATTGGAAAAATTTTATTGAATGGTATGAAATGAATTTGTTGTCATTATTCATTACAAGGTTTTTTTCACTTTTCTAAAATAATTAGGAGGAGAATATTTTTCTAAATTATATGGTCTTGATGGATTTTTAGGGCTTATTTTTATAAATAATCCTCTACAAAATTTTATGTTTACTTTAAAATAATATCTTTTCTTTTAAAATTTCACGTTACTTTGAGAACAGAAAATGTTTTTGATGAATAATTAATATTATCCTCAATAATAATTTCAAGTTTTTTATAAAAAATATTTTCCATATAAGATTAATATCTTTTAATAGGGTTATTTCTATACCCATATTATTAATATGATTTGAATTTTTTAATTATGGAACGAAATTCTATACCCCTAATATTAATATGCTTATAAGGTATTTTTTTGACTTTTCTGAAACAATTTGGAGGAGAATATTTTTTAAACTTATATGATATTTATGGATTTTTATGACTTATTTCCATAAAGCATCCTCTTAAAAAATTCATGTTAATTTTAAAATAATTTCTTTTCTTTTAAAATTTCACATTACATTGAGAACAGAAAATGTTTTTGAAGAAGAATGGATATTATCCTTCATAATAATTTCATGTTTTTTATAAATAATTTTTTCCTTATAAGATTAATATATTTTAATAGTTTTATTTCTATACCCCTATTATTAAAATGATTTTAGTTTTTTAATGATGGAATAAAAATTTATATGGATTATTTTATAATAGAATGATGTTTATGTAACCCATTTATTTTCATGGGTTATGCTATGATGATTGATTGATGTTTTGGTGGCACATGCAAGAATGATTTAATTATGAGATGTGTGGGACCTATATATCTATTCAATGAATTTGGTAAATATTTATATCTAATGGGATATAAAATAATAGAATAGAATGTAAATCTATTTCAGTAATACATGGATGAAACGACAATTATTTTTGGTTCAGTAATATAGGGATGGAATGAGGAGTGAACTTAGTTCAGTAATGAACATTGTCTAATATGATGTTTTGGTCTATGATCCTTAGCTAATATGGAAATGATTTCATATGATTATGTTTTTCCAATATTTCATGTTTTATTCTAATTCTATTTTACCATGGTTTAAATTCCATTATTATTTATGCCTTACGAACAACTATGATTTATTTATTGACTCAATATTTTGATATTGAAAAGTTATGTACATGTTTTTTTACATTCATATGATCATCTATTATTTTCTTACACTTAACAATCATCTATGCTCACCCTTTCTTATGATTCCATTAATTATGATAATGAAATCATTTATATAGAAGTACTAAAGGTCATGTTGTTTATTAGATATGTTGAAGATGTTTCAAAAGTTAGAAGATTGTATTCAAAGTATCCAAAGGCACTAAAATATTTCGGTCCTCAGGTGTGATTTTGTAAAATATATTGAATATTAATCTAAAAATATGTAATATTCATATAAATAATTATTAGTTCATTATAGTAATTTTATAAATGGATACATAAACCACTAGTAAAAAAATACATTCACATTTTCAAATTATTTCTTCACAACTAGAACCCTTCCTAGGAATATTGTAATTAAAAACACAATTTATAACATAGGGATGGTAAACAGACTCAAGGGTGATATTGGATTTTTAGTATGGGTAAATAAAAGATATATTAATTAATTATCCTAACATAAACATAATGGAATAAGAAAATGGAATTCATAATATAATATCATACCCATCAATTCATAGATCATAATCATGAAATGGGGTATTATAATTTTTCACTCAAAATACATTATAAATTCGAGTACAAAATCATCAATAATCATTCTGGATAACTGATAACATATCATAAGAATAATAAATAAGTTTTTAGAATAAATATAAGAATAAAAAACATTTCAATAGTTATATATAAATTAAATGATAGTCATAGTGAATTTGGGTTCACTTTATATTCCATCATATCCTTGTTAAATGTTCAGTCCCAAGACCAACTTGTTGGATAAATTCCATTACTAAACTATGTTAAATACACAATGTATATTTTATTATATCATGATATATAAATTTTTACACAATTATTTATAGGGTTATATTATTTCAAGGCCACCAATTAGTTAATGAAAACCATACATAACTGTGTCACACAGTCATAAAATATTCATCAAATTATAACAAAAAAGTATAAAGGTTTCATAAAAATTAAAATATTATAATCATGAAGAAAATAAATAAAAAATAATTATTTCATATTGGTTCATATTCCTAATAAATCATAAGATATATAAAATTAGGTATTTTTAGATAAAAATACTAGAAAAAAATAACTAGAACACTTCAGGTGGAAAACATTTATTCATTAGAAATCACTTATTTATAATCAAATTTTTTTAAATAAATAGTCAAGAATATTTATTTATTTTATAATAATAATGTTAAATTATAAATTAACATTTTAAAATATTGTAATTGACACTAGAGGGCTAATCTGTTCATGCTATTTTTGTTAAATTAAAATTTATATTAACATTATTAGTAAAAACTCTTAAGTAACACATATCGAAAATTATATTATTTTCTAAAAAATATCTATATAAAAAATTATATTTTAAAATTAAATTATCTAATAATTGTATTATAGTAAAAAAATTAAAATAGATGAAAAAATAGGATCATGGAAGAAAATATTCCTAAATGAAGAGAAAAATAATGTTTGTATTCCTTGAAAACATTATTTCATTCTAATGAATGCAAAAAGTGAGAAGAAATAAATGAAAATTTTAATTTATATAAATTAATATATTAGATAAATTGAAAAAATATTTGTGATATATAAATATATATATATATCATATATTTTTAATATAAAAATATCTTATCCATAAACAGTCTCGATAAAAATGAGATTGTAACATAAAACCCTTACTATTGTGTTAACATTTTAATATTAACACAAATTTATTAAGTAATGAAATATGAATAATTATATACAATAAATATTTTGATATTAATGATAAAATATATCATTGTTTTAGTAGATACATCTCATAAAATAAGATAGGTGCATAACAGGAAATATGTCAAAATGAAACAAAAATGAGGCAAAGAAACCATATGAATTTAGTAATTATTGACACCAAATACAATAGATAATTAAATATAATGTGGTCATATATATATATATATATATATTAATTTTAATGTATCATTTACTATACCAAAATATATTCTATGGTAGTACAATCAAATTATAAACATTAAATTGGTTATAACATTTGAACTTCTCTTGATGAAGATAATTTGAGACGGAACCATTACTCATGTCTGTCACTCATTATACACTCTCTAGAAGCATATATAATATGTTTAAATTTATTATAATTATATTAAAAATTATATTAATACATATAAAATAATATATGATCCATTTTTATAATTTAACACACTTTTTAAACAATATTCTATTTAAGTTAACATTTTCATAGTTTACTGCATCATTTTTCAAGTATGTTTTAGTTAAAAAATTAAATTCCCCAGAAATTTTCCATTATTAATCGATATTCAATATGATACAAATGTTTAAAATATAATATATAATAATTATATAAATATTTTTAACCATTTTTATTAATAGTTTATGAAAAAATAATTACATCACTTCGTGGATACAGTAATACATACATACACATGAGTTGTGTTTGCAAATTTTTATAGATGTAACTAATGATAGGTAAATGATACTTCACCACTAAAAAATAAAAATTATATTATAAATAACATATAATTTCATTATAATTATCCATTTTACCATCCAATTAATGCAAAAAATGATAAACCAATCACATCACTTTGTGGAGGTAGTTTTCTACACGTATACATAAGAAAAATTTTCATATACCAATTGATTAAAAGTTAATAAGGTAGATGAGATATTAATATTTTATAATATTAATTATTTTATAATGATCATATATAGACATAAAATCCATCTAACATGTCGGTTTTCGATGTGGTTGTGATATGTCCTCTCTATGATGGTTTGATTGAGTGGTATTTAATGGCCTTTCACAATTTCACGCAGTAGTTTCACCGTGAATTTCATATTCCCATGAAACACGCAATGGTTCACTAAAAAATATATGGGTATGGACATACATTCCAAAATTTGACATTCATCTAAGTTGTCAGGCTGACATACTCTTGGGGAATCACATTGGCCGAGAGGATGTAAGGTTGGGTTCATTGCACCCAATTAAGGTGGAATTTTTGCCTACTTTGGGACTCAAATGTATATTCAAGATATGTCCATGAATCTCCTCTTAATCTTGATAGGGGACTGATTACCCTAATTAAATTTGTATTGGTAAAATTTATATCTAATGGAAATGACTATAATATCTTTAGTTCACCCATCTATATAAATTTGAGGTTCTTCATAATTTTCCAGTAAATGGAATTTGGTTATATTCTAATGTCATAGGATAAAGTGCATTGGATCATGTTTTTATAGAAGGAGGTGGTTTATATTTTGAGGATTTTTCTAGTCCATTATGAGTCATCCTATGCATCCTGATTATTGAAGGAATCAAAACCCACATAGTTAATTCATAATATGATGTTTAATTTCATGATGTGAGGACATATTTCCAAGTACTAAGACACCAAATATTTGAGCTTAAACAATAGGGGCTATGTATGCTGAGTATTGGTAGAATCAATGTTTTCATAGTTCTTATATATTGGGGTTTATCATGTTGTTATATTGACTCGTAGTTAAACTGATGTAATTATCCTAAATCCTTATTCTCAGAAGATCCATGATCAGCGTGAGTAAGATGGGATAAAAAATGATCATTTCATTTATCATGATGAAAGTATCATGCACTGGGACTTCCTTGAGGTGATTTATTATTTTAATTATGTCTTAGAGATACGTCTTAAGTATCATGTTTAAAGAAGGAGACAGATTCATTGTAGTTTAGGGGTTTTATCAGTCTTTTAATAGATAATATAGGGTGAATGTATCCTCAGACTTATTAAGCTTTCTTGGTTGAGACGTTAGAGTAATTGAATGAATTATACCAAAATTAGTGTTTTATTTGACATAATGACTTTCGAAGGTGTCCTAAATATCGTGGTATTGAAGGATTTAGATTCATTGAAATTTAGCATAAGTAATAGCTTACACATTAAGGCGTCCATATACTATTGTAGGTGTTTATAATGTTGATGATAGGTTCATTTATACTCTCTATTACCATGTGATCCATGCTAGTTTTCAGTAAAATGGGATAAAAATTAATCAATATCATTTCCCTAAATAAAGGACATTGATTCTAGGATTTTCCTATTTGATTAATATAACGATCTAACATCAAGGATAAGCATACTACATATCTTATATATGGATGAAATCTAATTAATCGTAGTTCCATTTATGTTAGGACTTACACAATGAAGCTTCCCTAAATTTTGAGATTTTAGATTAATGACAGACAATGCTATCAAGCCCAAGGATGTTCTACTGATGAGGCCATGTGTCTGGAGGTTGTCGTATGACCTAGTCAACAAACCTTGGGAGCCATCACATGACCTAGATTGTCACATATTGAGTGTGTCATGATAGTCATTATGGCATATTCTGAGTGGTGTCATGTATCTTGGATGACATCTTTGAGGCAAATCGTGTGAGCTGACCGACATGTCTGGATGGTGTCGCATGTTCTAGCTGACTTTCCAAGAGGGTGTCATACGAACTTGGTTAGCATGTCTAGAAGCTTTCGCGAGACTCGAATGACATGAGAAAACACTATTATATGAATAAAGAGATGAATTGGAATGACATATCATGTATTGGGTGACATACCCATTAGGTTTTTCAAAGTTAAATTATTGTTTGTGGTGGGACCATGCAGCCTTCTCTAACATGTACCTATTATTTCACATGACATATCCTAGGGTTGTCGCATTTTTTTGAGTGGCTCAAGTGGAGCATAGGGGTTCCATCAAGCATGTATTTATCTTATGTATTTCACTTTTAATCTCATTTATAACCCATACATTACGAAGGCCATAGGTTTATTCAGTACGCGTTCCTTGGAGTCTGGCATGATCTAGATGACATGTTATATGATCTACACAATTCTTGCCTATAGTACTTTTCATGACCAATAATTGATCACGCAAAGAAAATTATGTGTGGAACGTGTTTTCTTTAGATTTTTTCTAGTCTATTAGCTAATTGGAAAGATTCATGTCATGTGGTTAGTTGTTTTGAGAAATCCAATGAGGTAGAGAGTAGATTCATCCGATGTCCAAGCATCAATAATCATTAATTCCAACCCATTATTCTTGTGGGGGTGGGGAATTTATCAGATTCCCCACCCCTATTGTTCCACTATTTGTCTGGTGTATCTAACGAATGTCTTTAAAGGATTCAGTAAAGGGGTTTGATGATTTTGAGTTTTTTGAATATTTTTCATAGGTCATTATAACTACATATCATGATTTTCAACGATAGAGAGTCTCTTCAACTAACGATTACTTCATCTGATTATTTCCAATTAAAAGAGACTTAATTGATCATTCAGACATAACAAAAGACATAAATTTTGTCAAGTTGTCATTCCGAAGAGCCTTCTCATGATTCAAGTTCCTGTCGAAAGGCATTCTCAAGAAAACCGTTAACTTATCTCAGAGTGTTGTAAGATAAGGATGGTTTATCCGGGGGTCTCATGGGACATCACTACAGTTTCACTATGCATGTGCCATGCCTTTAAGAAACTGAATACACCTTCAACATCCTCCCCCTTTTATGTCTTATGTTTTATGTGATAATGGTTGGGAGTTATCTGAGTTTGTATGAGTAATAATATAGATTATTACACAAATTTTTGGTGATGTGTTGCATGAATAATATTGGTTATATGGGATACCCAATAATTTAACATGAAAAATATGTTCATTAATCCAGGGAGTGCTAAGGATTTGTATCGATTCACTCAAGGACTTTCCTATGGTGAGGCTCTAAATCTAAATGTATTTCAAGAGATGAGGTGGAAAATCCAGGTTGGAATCTTAGTTCCTTATGAGTCTCTAGGGGCATGTCACATGTCTTTCAGTGACCACATACTCCTATTTACTCCTACATTTATATCTCCATTGTTTTATTTTAAAAGTGTCAGGGAATATGCTAGTTTATATAAGCAATATCTATGATTTTTTCATGAATTTTTAGTGATGTGTTTTTTAGCCAATATGTTTCATGTGGAATATGAATGACTCTATGGTGGATAGGTATATCCGTCCATCCATATAGTGCTAAAAGGGAATCCAGGACATACCTGAGTACTTCTATATGGTGGGGATTAAAACACAATGAGATTTTATTATATGAGGAAGACATGATGTTGAGGAGATTCGGTGTCTCACAGATCACCCAAGTAGTGTTGTTTTGTGTCTTTTAGTGACTGAGAACACCTCTCACCCCTTCCCAATTATCACCTTTATTTTTTCCTAAAATGTATTGTAGGTCTTATGGGTATTCCTATATGTCACCAAGGGATTTTATTATTCCATATGATGATCTGGCTCATTATATTCATGATTGATGGGGGGTTCAACATTTTAATATCACCCCTCTTTATTTTTGAAGGATTTATGGTGGTTTTCAAAAACCTAAAAATGAGAACCAAATGACCTAGGGGTACACATTTGGTTGTTTGGGGTTCCTTCAGAAGATAAGGAAGGTTTGTAAAAGAGAGACCCCCAATAATTATTATGGGTTACGGTCCTTGCAAAGATCCATCATGTGAACTTGAAATGGTTATGTGATTTTGAGTCCATATATGCTCATGTGATCCATAGGACACATCCATCCTCACCTTCCTATGATTTTTTTGATGAAAATATAACCCACAATCAGTTATTCCATGGATGTTGATTCTTATTTTTTATCATATATCATTCATCAACAATCCCCCCCTCACACCCTCATAAGCATTGTTTGAGTTGATGAGGAATTAGTTCTAAGGAAAACTAATACCCTCCAGAGTATTTGCTGGTGTCACTAACTGGTTCTTCTGGTGAGATGACCTAATATACAGAGGGATACCATGGAAACAAAATATGTCATGGAGGGTAAATTCTATATATTTTTCGAAATATGATATGATGGGTGAGCTTAATCTTATATTGAAGGTTGTATAATGGGACATTTGAATCATTTTATGATTGAATTGATTTGTGCTACAAATTAAGGAATCTTATCCTTGACCTAATATTTCTATAATTTAAGTTCATTTAGCTTAGACCTTCTATTTCTACAATTTAGGGTATTTTAGCTTGAACTTCATATTACTTTAGTTTAGTATATTTTATCTGAGAACTCATATTTATTTATTTAAGTGTTTTTTAGTTCAGAACTCATTTTTATTTAGTATAGGGTATTTTAGCTTGACATCATATTTATTTAGTTTATGGTATTTTAGGTGGGGAATAATATGAGATTTAGTTCATATTATCTAAGCTTTGACCAAATATTGGATTTAGTTTAAGTTCTTTTAGGTACCTCATATACAATCATGGGATATAGAGTAAAAATTTGAGGAATGACTTAAATCACTCTGAGGTGATTGGTTTTTTCATGGTATTATAAAGTCTCTTGAGGATAAAAATTCCTTTTAAATGAATTATGATTTTTTTTTACGTCCATAGGTTCATATGTATGAGACATAGGCATTTATGAATAGTCAAAAAAGAGGTCATTGAAGACAGATATCTTTTTTATAGCCTATGGTTGATTTATGGATGTAATATGGTTAATGTTTTAATATCAAGGACACTAGGCCTGCCTAGGAAGTTGGAGGGTGGATGATATAAATCATAACCCAAAAGAGTGTGTCTATAAATATGATAAGATGAAGACATGCCAGATATGACCCATGAAATTCTGGAATGCCAGGTTCCGTTGCGGTGTTGCTTAGGCTCACAATAATTGAAGATTCTTTCTAGCCTGTAGAAATGACTTTTGATGATGGGATAAGGCCCTTATGTGTCATAGCATTTAAAGAGAAAGACGATCTTCATTTCATTCCATGGAATATGAAATCTTTGTGAGTACTCAAAAATATAAATTATGACGTAGGATATGGAAATAAAACTATCCAGGAAGGGTTATGTCACCCTATGGTAGTCCAAATCCATATGAGATACTTGATCCCTATGACCTCGGGTTTCGATTCACAATGTGTGGGCCATCAATGTTATGGAAATTAAGTGGAACAGTCCATCCTTGAGATATGTTATGAAACATGATGACATAATGATGAGGAAATTGAATTGTCTTGGATATTTTGATGTAGAGATATTAAATCATGATCTTGGGTTCTCGAGTTGGAAAAAATATATGATAAATTCATTCAAGAAGTTGTTCAACCACACTAGCATGTTGAGTACAACCCTGATGATGTCACATATCATGATAATTAGATTGTACTCTTTCATAGTGATGCGTTGGGATGATTTCCATAGATTCATATGTAGGATCCATGGCCATGTCTTTATAATAATGGAAAGGGTCATTGAAGTCAGAGATTATTTCCATGGTACATTGAAGGATATGGTTATTGGAGACACCCAAACTCGTGATGTGTTATTTATAGAATGTTTAAAATCCTAGGAGGGTTCTTGTTCCCTAAAATTTGTGTCACCACTCAGTGAAAATAATTTCATGGATAAGAGATATGAAAAATAGTGCTATAAATTTTTTCTAGACTAGGGGGTCCATTGAGCTTATTGTGGAATTTATTAGGGATACAATGTAGACCCAATTAGATTTATTATTTTTATGTTTTCACCCTAATGATTTCTTAAACTATGAGGATAATGAGTTTAGAGGGAAAATACATGACATTTTCAATGTTGTCCCTTTATGGGGTTTAGACCTAACTTGTTTTGTGTAACTTTTATTAGTAGTCAATGTCTTGTGGTATGGGACATTACATGTTATTGTTTAAGTTCATATATGTTTGACTAAAATGTGGGTAGTTTATGATCATGACTGACATAGACCTAATATGGAGGATGATACAAAATAGGTTAATTAGGATGTTCGGGGTAATGATAATTGAAAAATATTCTCAATAATGGGATATATATGTTTTATATCATGGATTGAGATTCTCAAGTCATGAGTTATTATATGGGACAATCATATATGGTGTGGTTTAGACATGCTAAGTAGTTGAGTTCTCTCAGGATGATGTTGGGGTCCACAATGATTGGAATGTCATTTTTCAGATTGACACATTTGGTTGACGTCCAATGGGGTATATGCAGGTTCCATGGGAATATATTCATAGTCATGAAAAGGGTCCTTGAAGCCAAAAATCCTTTCAATGGTCCATTGAAGATTATGGTGGCCCTCGAAAAATGATACTTAAAGTATGGTATAAGGAATTGATGTTTTATAGAATTATGGTGGAAGCACCCTTTATTCTTGTAGACCAAGGTAGCCTCTTGTGATCCGTTAATAGGGAATGAAAAATGGGAGATATTCTATGTATTTTATCATCATATACTTGGGATGTTCTTTATTCTATTCATTTTTATTTCATGTGGTGAGGACATACATCCATGTATTTTAATGTTACATAGTATATACTAAATTTCATAAAGTTTAACATCATGTGGTAGTGGATAACTTCCATGTAGTTAAAAATCATGAAATAAGGATTTATAAACTAATTTAAAAAAGTTGAAATCTTGCTGTTAGGCCCAAATATGGAGACTAGGAATCACTTTTTATTTCATGTGGATGAGAATCACATAATAGATATTTCATGATGTTTCATGTTTTTTAGAATCATGCAATAAGGATGGAGGTGATCAACCATTGAATTGATGGGAACATTACTTTTGGGACCAAGGGTACTTGTTTGGTCATCATTACGCATCTCATGAGAATAAGATTCAAAACACACATAGTTTTAAAAATTCCATGTTGTTTAACGTCATGAATTAAGGATGAAGGTACGAAGCCATGAATTAATTTATTTTTTTTAGATGGGCCCAATGATGGATACTGGGCATCGCAATTTATCTCGTGAAAATGAGAATCAAACTAGACAATCTCCTCGATGAGTGTGTAATTTATCATCCTGTAGTGTGCACAAATTCCTATTGAGGCTGATACACCATAGTCATTTGGTAATTCCATTACCAAAATTACTAATCCCATGTGAGGAATTCTCATTATGAGAAAGATATAGCTAAAAGGGACCCACACCATACAAGGTTATTTTTCATCGTATAGTTTCTAGGCTAAGGTAAGGATCGATGAATCCCTATGTATATCCTTGGCAAGGATATTCAATCCAAACATAGTTATTGAATAAATTTATAGTTTAACATCATGTTTTGGGGAATAATTTGACTTGACATGAATATAGATAGACATCACATATCTGGGCGGTTTTATGTCCTGAAGTTTGGACATTGGTCATGTTGTTTAATGACATGCACTGGGGAGGAAAGATGGCACAATGATAAACATCATGTATCTAGGATGGGAAATTCAATTTAGATTAACATCTTGTGGTTAGGATGATGTATGGGACATACATTAATGTGTACACCCTCATAGTGACAACTATGAAAAGTATTTATTTACAAATTTTTCATTGGTGAGTGGTGTGACATGCTCTACATCCATTGTGGCCAATGGGTTTCCTCCATTATAATATAAATTATGTATGATGTAAGGTCCTTTCTAAATTGGATCAAATTTCAAGGACTTAATTCCTGGTATCATTGGGGTAAATAGAGAAAGATCCATATCTCTTTGTAGGAATGATCTGAAGTGAACCTTCTTATTTAAGTATCCTACAAAAATATTTTGGTGAACCTCAAGGTTGTGAAGTGTGCATCGCCTCTTCTCACCATGTTGTTCAAACTCATCCACCTTCTTTTAATATTTATCATCAACCAAGAGTTTTCTAGAAATTTTTATTCAGAGTGAGGGATTTTGGAACTATATGGTTAAAACTACCTCGGTTTTATAGACTAGTTATTATGGAAATTCTTCCGTAGTGGTACCAGTGGTGTTATGGTAGGCCCATAAATCATAGAGGAGTTTATCTGACTAGGTCTTCATACCCATGTTCACCATCTTATGGATTATATTCAAGAAATTGGTATTTAATGCCTGTATCTATCCATTGGATATTGCATGATCGCAGGATTACTGATTATACTTTATATTGTACTCAAGTTATAGATTCTTTATCTTCTTGGAACATAAGTTAGAGTTGTTTTCCATTAATATTATGTGAGTGGATTTGAACCACACGATAATAATGGATTTCATTAATTTGATTATATTTTTCATCCCATCATAGAAATGAAGGATTCTCTATGTTGTCCTACTGATGATGAAAATTCCCAAATCCCTATGGGGTAGGGGACATTGGGGATGCCCTTGGAATTGAGAGATCATATTGTTGTGGATCTAATAACTCTAGTCAAAAACTTTATTATTCTCAAGATGGATGTGATTTTATAAATTCCCCCATCCCATTGGTGTGGGGTGATCTTTAATCACAACTGATGTCTTTAGGGTCATCTAGTGGGACATTTAACATGTTGATGATAATTGGTATTGATATTATCCCTACCTAGTAGGATGGGGTTCACCTGTGACAATGAAGGGTATATTTTAGATCCTATCATGGATTAAATACCTGAGGGGTGTAGTTGGTGGAAGATATTATCCTAGACCATGGGGATTAGCCCAATACTCAGCAACTACTATATAATATTTTACTGCATTCTGGGTGATCTAACGCTACTATCATCAAAAGGGATTTGGGTGAGGTAACAACCCATGATGAGAATTATTCATTACGAGATGTTGTCCAGATGATTGCAACATCGATTTATAGGATCAGAATGTCCTTCCATTATCTCTAGGGGGGCATTTTTACATCTTATTGGATATCCTCTCTCCTAGACCATAATTTCTGGGAACTGTTGGAATGGGGGAATTCTATTTCATTAACCATCAAGCCAAAGAATTACCCAGAACCCTGAATTTTCCAGAGGCTATAAATTTACAAGATGTCGTATCTGAAGTGTATTCTATTTTAATTGAGCGGAGAAGTTTTATTTGACACATTGTACCCATACTGGAATATGGATGCCTAACGTGGATTCAGAAATCAGTTGAAAAAAATCATATCGTTATAGAAGAGAGCATGTTGCAAATTTGTGTTGTGTTTTTCTGGTTATGAATTTTGGGAAATGGAGATATTATCTATGTCAAGTGGAAAAATTATCTTGATATTATAAAGATGAAAAATATATATTTCATTAGGGAGATATCGATCATTCAGTCTTCAATGAGTAGCACACAGATTTTGGGGTAATAACAAAATACAGTCCTTTTCTAACACATCTAGGATCTCATATCTGGGAGTATAAAGGTTCCAGAACATTTTGGGAAGTTTGTTTCTGATAAAATCTTTGCATATATTGATATCAACCAAATCCCCATAAGACATACATGGATCTATCTGATCATTCCATAAAAGATAGATCTAACTGTCTCCTAATGATGAGAGTGGAGGTTCCCTGTATGTAGATAGGAAACCATATACTATTGACCTCGATGTTTCGATCACCTCTCATAATGTAGGTGTCTTGGATTTGATTACCACTCTATAAATAGGTGTCTATAAAATGGAAGGATTTACTTACCCATGGATGATATCACCATAGGGGGGATTAACATGATGTATTTTTGAATTAGAGTCCATTTGATCTATCTCCACACTACAATGAGGAGAAATATCATGGTAATTTACAAGATCCACTTCCACATTGAATGAAGAATCGATTGACCTTTTTGGTGTTGAGAATGTGTCTCAAAAAACACCAATGATAATGACATTGAGTAGATTTGGATCATGGGTTGTGTTCTGCGTTGTGGTTTGAATATTCCAATCTACCTTTTTTGATTGTCAAGGGATGTGATCCTCTTGTGTGATGGTTGTTGGAAGTTCTATAGAACTATTGGATATTGTGGTAATATAATACCATTACTGAGAAAATATTAGAATATGCCAATAATTCATCTCATTATCGATTGGAATACAAACCAACAATGAGGCATGTTCCATTATCACATGGTGTGCCTTAGTCAAGGATGGAGTATGAGCCCGATGTTGAGCCTTTAGGATATGCCGCTTCATATTTAATGCATGGGTGTGTGCCTACCCCGGGGAGTGTTCCTATATCACTTTGTGATCCTTGGTTCTAAAATGAATATTATACTTGTATGAATATTTATTCTCCACCAGAATATGATGATGGACCTTTAGAATTGGAGATGGATTATGAGCCTCCTCTTTTATTTTCCTGAAATGGTGTTGGTGCAGTTTTTTATTAGACGAAGTAGTAATATAAACCTTGGTTCATTGATCTTCTAGAATATGCTGGAAATATTCATTGATAATAATTTAAGCCTTCCTTGAGGCTTTTAATATTCTCACTTGTTCATCCATCGAAAATGTGAATATATATTCCTGATCATGGGAATTTGTATTTTGTCACTAGAATTCATCAACAAGAATATGAACATATCCCAAGACTTGTGGCCCTCTCACATGATGAGACCCAACTGGAATAGAGATATGATCCCAAAAATGTTCCCTAGGAATATACCACAATACATTTTTTTCAGGCATGTGCCCCTTTCTAGAGGCATGTTTCACTCTGACCTGGTGCGCCCAAGTTGGAATGGGATTATGAGCCCAGTCCGATGCCTTTCCCTTTATCTGAATATCCAGATAATCTTTTTAGGAAGGGGAAAGGAAGTGTGCTTGCTTTGGTACAACCACTTATTCATAATTATATGAGTGTTGAGTATTCATGGAAATAAATATAGGATTATACACATATCCATTTATCTGTAATAGTGCAAGAATATCTGATTAAGCTCTTCATGTGTTGTTAAAATATCATGGAATTTTATCAAATTTTGTGCCTAGATATAAGTATTAAAAATCATCTTCTCCACTATATATTTTTTTATATCTTTGACAAAAGTAGGGATATGTGTCAAGACCTATCTCTCGGGGCCCGTGTCGTGACTACGTCAAGCCCGCCTTCCATATTCCAGGGGCGGGTGACTTGCACTAAAGGTGTATTCCCTAAAACTGGGAACGCTTTGCCTTATAACCAATAACACACACAACAAAGCACACATCAAGATATGAAGTCAAGTAATCTGAATAGTAAATAGAGTGAGTACAGTAAGTAAAAGGGGCCATAATACAAGCCCAACTGAAAAGTACAAGAAACTGAAAGTACATGTAAACTGGAATAGCTCATGTGGTCAACCACGAAGGATCTTACCTGAAGGGTAGGTGTAGCTCTAGAATGGTCGTATATGCGGTACACCACTTCTATGGTCCACCTCCGAGCTACCTCCAACCCCGGTACTCTCTTCCTCCGTCAGCGATGTCCACCGTCTGCACCAAACAAAATGAAGTGTGGGAATATCCCTTGTAGGGGTGAGTATAGCGATACTCAGTAGGGACCCCGAGACCCTCAATGTCTCTCAAAATCTAAAAAGGATAAACCACAAAGGATGGAAACAACCGTTAACCCTACTTAGGTATATTCCAATACACATACCTAAGTTATCAATTAAACCCATATCAATTCTGAGGAAAACTCAGAGTCCAACTCCAATGCCCCAAGCTCAACTATTCCACAAAGGATGAAAAACCATGAAGGAATGTACCACACAGGTACCCCCATAGAAGAACACCACCAAGGTATTACCATGAAGGAAAGTATAACTAAGGTACGAACTCTACTTAAACCAGGTATAACATAAGTACAGTAGTAGATATGATAAGATGTAACTAATGAATTATCATACTTTGTTAAGAGGAAGACCCACATAGGATCTCCAGGTGATGACCCAAATAGTATCTCAAGGTTCTGACTCACACGGGATCGCTATGTGCTGACCCACACAGGATCACAAGGTGCTAACCCACACCGGATCACTACGTGCTGACCCACACATGATCTCAAGGTGCTGACCCACAGAATATCGCTAAGTGCTATCCCACACATGATTGATAGGTGATGACCCACATAGGATTTATCTATGTGCTGGCCCACATTGGATCACTCTAGGTGCTGACCCACACAGGATCTCTCCATAGTCATCACGTCACAGCCAACTACTCGGTTCCTGCACTATGCTAACTCATCTTCAGGAGGATCCACTCTAGATGCTACTGGTTGATACTCCAACATCCGCAAAGTCCCAAGAATAAGTATATTTAAGGTCATCCATGTTATAGGGGTCTCAAAAAAAAGATGACATGTCATTTGGAAGCCCAGTCTGTGAGTTATTAGCCATTTTTTCTTGAGGGCCCGGTTGGATTTGTTCTCGATCCAACCCGACCATTCCCCAAAATTATCCAAAACTTCATTGGGGTATACCAAAGATACCATCTTGCTACATGGTATCTGGTTCCACTAACAGTTCATCAAACAGTCGTCTGGTGCCAATGTTATGGCCCAAGTAAAGTATAGGGTCGCATCTGGTCCGGGTCCGGTCCAACTCGGTCGGACCGACACGACCCAACCCAGCCTCAATCATCCCGATTTGGGTTTACCCGGCCTGACCTCCTATGTCCGGCTAGGCCTTCTAAGTGGCCTTGCCTGCTGGGCTCGGCTATGGCGGCTCGGTCGGGAGTGCAGAGGCCGCGGGTGTGCTAGGGCGGCACGACGAGGCCGCTGGGTAGCGATGCCCACGAGCAGTGGAGCGCCGTGGGGCGCTGAGGCTGTGGAGTGGTGGGGCGGCATTCCTTCATTGGCGGTTCTTGAGTTCCACTGGTTCCAATCACCGACATCGGTCATCGTCAGCAAAGTCGCCTAATTTCTTCACGAAGGATACTCTATTTAAGAAGAATGACGGAGGGGTAGGGCCATGCTTGTTTCGCCCGCACCCTCCACATTATAGCGGTAGCAGGCGGCTCATCAAGAACAAGAATATCAAGAATGGGTAAAGGAAAAAAATTCAAACACCCTCCCTACCTCATTCATTTTATTTTTTGAATACTGTCTGAGGGGAGTAGACGCTGTCATTGGGAATAGATAAATGTCAATGACGTCGACATCTCCTCATTTGTCGGTGAAGATGTTCCGCATCGGCGATCCTTCGAAAGAGTTTGGAGAAGAATTTGATAAAGTTGAAGCATTAATCATTAGTGATCATCATTGGAGATCTTTCTCCGAAGGCTCCTCCCTTAGTGAACGATTAATTTTACCCCATCTCACCAAAAAGAAAAGGTAGCCAATATAATAAAATATGTGGTCAAATTTTCAAATTGGAATAAATTAAATGAGTTGGTGTATTAATTAAAAAGGGAGGTGGAATAATTAATCAAGGGGAAGTTCAAGAGACTTCTACGCATTTAACTGGAAGGATCAAAGGGGTTTTAAACTTGGGTGGTCCCCACCACCATAACCTCTCATGGGAGGTTAGTTTAGGTGGTACCCACAACCATAACCTCTCAATGGAGGTTTAGTTCATGTGGTCCCTACCTATGAAACATCCACATGAAGGTTTCAAAAGAAAAATAAAAATAAAAATAAATGTTACACAATTTTTTTTTCTTTCACGAATATATGAAAAGCTAACTTCCACCCTCTCCTGGAGGTTTCAGTGCTTCCAACATACATGCATAAAAGGAATCTATCGCCCATGAAGGACTCTCTCATGTTGATCCTCAATCTTCACTGGAACCTTCGAAAATGTCTCCCCATCGCCAATGTCTAGCTCGCTGTGGTCGATGACATGAGATGGGTCTTGCACGTATCTCCTCGGCTGGGATACATGGAAGGTGTCGTGCACCATTTCCAACTATAGTGGACGGGATAGGTGATATGCCACCTCGTCAACTCTACTAAGGACCTAAAAGGGTCTGATGAACCTCAGAGATAACCTGCCACCCCAGCCAAATATATACAAACCTTGTCGAGGTGAGACCCATAGAAAGACGTGGTCACCATCCTAGAACTCCATAGGTCTCCATATCTTGTTAACATAAGACTTCTGCCAACTCTATGCAGTCTTCACTTGCTGAAAAGTTAGACAACGTGATTCAAACTCTGTCACTGCTTCCATTATCCCGGTCCATCAGTAATAATGTCAGAGATCCTAATACTTATTCACAACAACATGATGTAGCATCAGAGAGGACGTATGGGAATCCCTCAACAAAACCTCATGTAGTGGTATAGGTACCATGGTACATCCTATGAAGAGGATAAAGTGATCCCCACCTTCAAAAAATCCATCAGGTGGCTGCCCTGAGGATATCTGAACATGTCGATCCTCGTAGTCAGTGTTCCCACGTTGTGCCTCCCCGAGTCACTGAAGAAGTGGGGGAGTGACTATTAGATACTGAAAATAAGTTTACCCATCTCGATCCATGTAGTATATCCGCAAAGTGGCTTGCGACTTCGTCGCCTCACTCAGCAGCTATAGGATAGACCTCATACTGAGTGTCTATGATACCATGTTCCCCTTCCCAGGAGTATAGACTATATCAAATTCATCATCCTGGGGGAAATATAGCCACTCTTTTTAGGGAAATGAAAAATAAAAAGTTCTGCCACCACGTGGGTGAGGTTTGCCAACTCACGAGTGATCAGCCGCACTATCCTATGCGGGACTTTATCGTCTGATTCCTGGGATTCCTTTTTTGCTGACTAAGGAAAACCTCATCCCAATGTTTTCGATAAACCAAAACCTTTTTGTGCCTAAAACATCTAATCTGAGTATGAATTGTGGATGTCCTTTCATACCCAAACGAACGTCTTAAGGCCTCGATGTTACCACCAAGTGGTTCCAACCAGAACTCTCACCATAATGTCCAGTTCACACCATCAATGTAAGTGTGATTATCGAGTCTCCTCCCAAAGGTATTTTCGATGTGAGGGTCAAGTAAATGGTTTAAGCGGAAACTGTATTTCATGTAAAAGATTAATGATATGAATGAATGATTGGTACCTATGTCTATTGATACAACAGCTAGTAGTAGACACAATCCGTAACTCAAATCATTCCTTGAGCCCTTGGGTCACACTCCTTGACCACATGTAGCTTTTTTATTCCCCAGTCAACCAGCTCCCTAAGCCCGGTGGGGACCACAATGAGGGGTGGTTGTAAAATGTCGAAATGTACAACACCTCATGCTACTACCCTAGCTCTACTTCCATGTGTTCAGACCTCTATATTCATCTTTCCCTAACACTTCTCCTTCTCGATACATTTTTACAGGCCCAAGTCTCTAGGACTGGCACCAGTTTCCTGCCTTCCCCCTACTAGCATTCATTGGATGCATCTTCTCAGCCAAATAATATTCAATCATAGAGGTTATCTCTAGCAACCTAACGTAAGTTGTAATGCATAGAGGAATAGTGTTGGCTCGAATGTCCTTAAACACACCTTTATTGGATATCTGTGCCCTGGATCACTGATCGTATCTGTTTCGCACGGAATCCGGGGATGACCTCCTCGACGGGAGATTCAAACGTTCCGATCGGTTTATAACGGGTTTGTTCGTAGAACCAGAAACATCCAATGATTCCACATCCGTTTGGACCTACTTTCCAAAGGCAGACGCTCATTAGCTTGTGGACTAATGAGGCTTAGGAATTTGAATTGGTCGAGAGGATGGGAGGTCGTACTCATCACACCTTTTTTAGGGGAATTATTGTCTACTCCGGGACTCTCTTTATAGATTTAAGTTATGTTCGTGAATCCTTATTACATTACCAAGTATAAAATGTTCTTTCCTTTAGTTTTAACAATCAATGATTAAATATGCAAGAAATTTAGAGAATCTTTTATATGTATTTGAGGTTCTTCATCAATAGAGAATCATCTATATCTGTTTAGAGATTCTTGGTCAATGGTATCCTTTCAAAACATTTATATAAAAGTCTCTTGGTCATTATGATGACCAGACTAGTTTTAAAGCCACTCAGTGGGGCACTTGAAGTTTATCGTCATTCAGAAGGACAAGGATTATTTCAAGGTTGGGATCGAACCCATAAATGGGCTACCTACGTATCCTTTGTTTTGGAAAAGGAATCATAACCCACATAGTTTGAGAAATGGAGTATGATGTTTATGATTGATGGCTCAAAGATGAATGTCATAATTACTTTTACACTCTAAGCTCACGTGAGTCATGGTCGGTGTGAGAAACAAGAGGTATTGGTAAAATTTAGACAATTGTGCCATGAAAGATGCAATCATAAGAATTTGTTTGGGGCTTATGTATGGATGACTGCCCAGATAGATGAAGGTTTAGGATTTACTTTTAGGGAGAAAATCCATGAATAGGGTCCATAAAGTTATATGTGCTTCATGGAGATTTGAATACTCTAATCTTGGGGCTTACTCCTAAGGAGGATGCCCAAGTTAGGAGGGGACTTATGATTGGGTTTTACTCCTGAAAAGGAAACCCAAATCAAAGGTAAATTATGACTGGTTAAGAGAAATTTAAGGGGACTTGGGGCTTATTCCTGAAAAGGAGACCCAAGGTTATGACTGAGTCTTATTCCTTAAAAAGGAGACCCAGGTTAGGGATTAAAGTTTGGGGCTTACTCTTGAGGAGGATTCCCATGATTATGACTGAGTCTTATTCCTGAAAAAGGAGACCCAGGTTAGGGATTAAAGTTTGGGGCTTACTCCTGAGGAAGATGCCCAGATTAAAGGTTTTATAACTGGGGATTATTCCTGAAAAGGAGACCCAGGTTAAGATTCTCTCATCTTAAAGGATGAGGTTGAATGAATGAACTCTCCGTATTTTAGTGACATAAGGATATTTAAATCACTAGACTTTGAGAGAGATTCCACAGAATTCCTTTCAGATAAGAAAGTCAAATCAAGAAATCATGACATAAATGGCTTTGAAGAGTGTCTTGAAGACTGAATCTTGAAAAGGAAAGGTGAAATGACTTAAGAGGGGTAAAAATGGGCAAGATGGGCACCCAAAAAGATAGGGTCGCGCAATTCTTGCAAGGCGCGCAAGTCTTCCGTGGGCGCGCAAGTATTGTTCGCGCAGGTATACCTGCGCGACACATAGTGTACTTGCGCGATTTTCAACCAGCAATGAAATACTTTGAGCGACTCTTTTTTAAACCCTTTAGAATGTTCTCGAGGTTCTTCCAGAAAAGGGACGCGCAAGTTATATCGAAGGAAATAATTCGGCGCGCAAGTGTTTGATAAGTTTCAACACTTAGGCCTTCCTTCTTCTCTTTAGATCTTCCGTTATAGGTAAGAAATTACCTTAGAAATGTTCCGAAAGCTTTGAGAAGAGACTTGGGCGTTGGGAGCTTCAATCCGAGTTTCTGGAAAAAAATCCTCCCGAATGGGGGGCCCACAGGGTCTATTTATAGGCAAAAGAAGGCCATGGGCGGTTACCGGGCGGTTACCACTTAGGTCGCGCAAGTCACTTGCACGACCAAGGTCGCCGCGCAAGTACACTTGCGCGACAGTTAGATAACTTGCGCGGTGAGGTTGTTGTTGATCCTTTCTTCCTTCCTATGTTGATTTTTGATGTTTCTTCAAAGTATGAATCACTTTATGCTTAGATATTCCCCTTTTCCGATCTTTAGATTCTGTGACGAAAGGAGCGTCAACAAAAGTCCCCCCTCAGAGTTGGATCCGGAGAGAAATGAGGATTTGACTCTGAGGAAATCAAAGACATTTAAAGGAAAAGGTGGTTTCCAAGTCTTCAGTGCGCAGAAGGCAGTGCACAAGTGTGCTGGAACTTGACTTTTATTCAGAGTTCCTTTTTCTTTTGTGGGCAGTTTAAATTCATGCATGCCGGACATAAAGGGGCTAATGTTTAAGGTCGAAATATCTTTGACCAAAAAATGGATTAAAAATTGATTCAATTCTTTGACAATTTATCTGAAAACATATTACCATACTCAAGTATGAGAGAAAATATGTAAACTATGGCTTAAGAATATTTGAATATGAGGAGTGATATGAAAAAGAGCTAAAAGGCATTAGAAGAAGTAGTTTCCAAGAATGAAGTTACTATTATTTAACAAAACCCGTTAGGGGGTTGAAATATGCAGGGCCACCTATGGGCATTGGCTGCATGGTCAAATAAATAGCATCTTTTGGCTGACAAGTCTGTTATGTGGACTGTTTATGCAAGGCCACCTATGGGCATGTGCTGCATAGTCAGGCAAAAGAACTCCCAAAAATTTACTTTCCTAGTGCTAAAAGCCAGTGAAAGTTTATGGAGATTCAAATTTTCTAAAGTATAGAGTTTGTTGTATGGAAAGAGGTACTTGAATATGGAGAAGATATTTCTGAACAAGAACATCGAAGAACTGGATGAATATCACTCCTACGAAGGTCTGACCCAAACATAGGGAAAAAGAATAAACCATAGACTTGAATACTTTCAGATCGTGAAAAAGGATATGGGACAAATATGTTAAGGATGGCTATTTTTTGCGGATCCCTACATACTGTCGTTTAAGACAAATAAGGACAAAAGAGGCATTCTTCCCAAGAATGAAGTTACTATTATTTAACAAAACCCGTTAGGGGGTTGAAATATGCAGGGCCACCTATGGGCATTGGCTGCATGGTCAAATGAATAGCATCTTTTGGCTGACAAGTCTGTTATGTGGACTGTTTATGCAAGGCCACCTATGGGCACGTGCTGCATAGTCAGGAAAAATAATTCTCAGAAGATTGACATTTTTGTGACTAGAAGTCATGAAAAGGGTTATGAAGATATGAAAATATTTAAGGTTAGGATTATAACACATAAATATGGGTATTGTCCAATGTATATAGAGATACATGGGTCAATGAAAACCATAATCATGTTGAGGTTGGGTCCTGAATTGAAACTTGGACTTCACTACGTATCTCATAAGAGTGAGAATCAAGCCATACATAGTTCTTGAAATGAAGTTTTAACGTCGTGCAGGACGAAAGTATGAGTGATCTTAGTTTAGGGTCATAGAATTCGGACCATAATAATGAATACACAGTGTGTGTTTTCATGAGGACTTTTCAGCCAAGGGACTGAAAGTGAAATTTGGGGTTAGGCCCAAAAGACTTGGGACTGGATTCAAGGGACACTCGAATGTTCCTACGTATCCCATAAGGATGGGAATCAAGTCCACGTAGTTCTAGAATTACCCTTTGTACAAATTTGGTTCGTACATGTGAAGGGTGAAAGGGGACTTTAGTGCAATGATGGTTTAAACTGAGATAAAAAGTTTAGGCATTACCATGTATGCACGTAGTCTTTTGAAAATGAAACATGATTTAAAAAATCAATGTCAATAATGGTTCCTTCTCAAATGAGGGAATCAAAGAATATTGTAGTTTATTGTCGTACCGGACAAAAGTGTTGTATAGTTTAACGTCATATAACAAGGACGAAAGTGAATCAATGTAAAGATATTGATTCCAGGGGCGGTTTCACAAATCAACATCATATGAGGTTGTGGTGAACCGATGTGAAGAGATTGTTTTTGGGCTTGAACCTTGGGAGGTTGCCTATATACCCAGCCTGGAGGGCGAGAATCAAAGTCTGTGTAGTTAAATTAAAGAATGAATTAATGATCAAATTGATTTTTGGGGACAATGATCTAATAAAAAATGTTGTTGGGACTTACACATGGTTAGTGGCCCAAAGGGAGTGTTATGGTTGATGTTCGCTCTAAGCTCACGTGAGTCATACTCGGTGTGAGAAACAAGAGGTAATAACAACCTTAACGATGCACAGTTTAATGTCATGTAGGACATAAAAAAGGGACTATGCAGTTTAAAGTCTTGCAGTTAGGACTATTGGTGCTGCACAGTTTAGTGTCATGTAGCAGGGACAAAATTACAGTTTAATGTCATGTAGGACATATCAAGGACTTTCTGTACAGTTTAGCGTCATGTAGTTAGAACGATGGGGACAATACAGTTTAACGTCATATTAGACGAAAGGGGGACTGTGCAGTTTAATGTCATGCAGTAAGGAAAAAAGAGTGTACCATTTTAATGTCATGTCGGACGAAAGTGCGAATAGTTTAAGGTCATATGCATGGACCGTGAATGGTGCAGTTTAATGTCATACTGGACCTTTGAGATTATATAGTTTAACATCTTTTCTGACGTGAGGTATTTTTATACAGTTTAGCATCATGTAGTTAGGACGTCACAGTTTAACGTCTTGCTGGACATAAAGGATTTGCAAATAGTTTATGGTCATATACATGGACCAGGGATGATGCAGTTTAAGGTCATGCTGGACGGTTTAGGGAACTTTTTCACAGTTTAATGTCGTGTGGGACGAAGTTGCAGTTTAAAGTCATACTGGACCATTTCTGTATAGTTTAAAGTCATGTAGCTAGGACTAAGGTGAACCAATATGAGGATATCAGTTCTGGGGACTTTTTTACAGTTTATCGTCATGATGGACGTTGGATGTGCCACACAGTTTAATGTCATGTTGCTAGGACACAATATAGTTTAATGTCATCTCGGACATTGAAGGTGACACAGTTTAACGTCATGTTGGACGAAGTTGTAGTTTAAGGTCATACTGGACCATTGCTGTATGAACCAATTATAAGAGTCTTGGTTCTGGGAGTAATATTTTGTGTTTATACAAAATACTTCTTCAGAAATCTGTCATTAGTTGGAGTCGTGATGTGTTCTCCATCCATTGAGATCAGAGAATACGCTCCATTGGAGTAGACCTTATGTATTGGATAAGGTCCTTCCCATTTTGGTTCAAGCTTGGGAGGCTTCTTTCCTGGTATCATTGGTGCTCTGAGAACCAATACCAATTCTCCCTGAATGAATGAACGAAGACGAACTTTTTTGTTAAAAGCTCGTGCTATCCGATTCTGATAGATTTCCAAGTGGTGCAAAGTGCACAATCTTTTCTCATCTAACTGTTCCAATTCATTCAAACTCTTTTGGGATTGCTCATCTGTTGATAACTGATCACAAATGGCTATTCTGAGTGAGGGCAATTGAACTTCAATTGGCAAGACTGCTTCTGTTCCATATACCAATGAATATGGAGTAGACCGCGTTGCATTGAGAGTGGTAGTCCGATAAGCCCATAAAGCATGAAAGAGTTTATCAGGCCATGACCTCTTATCTTTATCCACCATCTTTTGCAGTATATTTGAAAGAGTCTTGTTGAAGGCTTCTATCTGGCCATTATCCGCTGCATGATATCGAGATGAATGGTTGGACTTAATGTTGTATTCTTGGTACAATTTCTTTACCTCAGAAGAACAGAAGTTGGTGCCGTTGTCCGTCAATATGGTATGAGGGACACCAAATCTAGTAATGATGTTAGACTTGATGAAGCTAACAATGCATTTAGAACTGACTTCTTTGAGAGGTACTGCCTCTGCCCATTTGAAAAAGAAATCAGTAGCAGTAAGAATGTACTTAAACTGCTTGGTCGTAGCTGAAGGGTAAGGTCCCACCACATCCATTCCCCATGTGGAAAATGGCCATGAGTATTTAGCTGTATGAAGAAACTCTGGAGGTTGATGAATGAAGTTGGCATATACTTGGCATGAATGACACTTACTTGTGAAATTAATACAATCTTGTATCATTGAAGGCCAAAAGTATCCAAGCCTTCGAATTTGATCAGACAGTCTGTGTCCAGACTGGTGGGCACCACAAACTCCTGCATGCACTTCTTTTATGACAGCCATTGTCTCTTCACCATCAATACATCTGAAGAGAACTCCATCAAAACCACGTTTGTAGAGAATTTTCTCGAGGTGGTTTGGACCATCATAAAGAGTAAAATTTACCACACGTCGCCGAATTTGTTCTTTCTCGGCTCTATCAGGTGGAAGTGTTCCATTTTGAAGGTATTCCTTGATAGGTAACATCCATCCTGTAGTATGACCATACGGGTCAGGAATGGGACTAATTTCATTAATTTCCTCTGTTCTGACTTGAACATAAGGTGAAATTGCACGACGGTGGGCAATACAGATTGTTGTCTCGTCCCGATTTGGATCTGCTAAAGCTGTGGCTATGTTAGCCAGTGCATCAGCTTGAGCATTTTGTGATCTTGGGACATAAGAAAATGTCGGTTCTGAAGGGAATTCCGACATTAACTCTCTGACGTAATCATACAAAGGGATTAATTCTTCTTTTCTGATGGCATAATCCCCATTGACTTGTTTGATTACCAGGTCTGAATCACCTTTCACCTTTAAGTGATTCACTTGTGCTTGAAGCGCTAATTCCAAGCCTGTAATGGGAGCTTGGTATTCAGTTTCATTATTGGTACCACCTTCCCACAACAAAAAGGAATAAGGTAATACTGCCTTATCTGGAGAAATGAGCACAATTCCTAAACCAACTTTATTGAATTTAGGATTTTCCATTTTCTTCCCTGTTGGACTTCTAGAAGAACCATCAAAATACATTTCCCATGTTTGAGGACTCTCTTGAATAGAGAAAACTTCCTCATCAGGGAGTTCGATATCTGAATACGTGTCTTCCATTGAAGGATGTTCAGCCAGGAAATCAGCCAGAGCTTGGCCCTTAATTGCCTTTTGAGACACATACTAGATGTCGAACTGCTGTAGAATAACCGCCCACCTTACCAGACGTCCTGTAAGCATTGGACGACTAAGGATGAATTTGAGTGGATTATTACGAGATACCAATTGGACCTCGTGATGTTGCAGGTAGTGTCTCAGTTTCTGAACTGCAAAGATTAATGCTAGGAAACACTTTTCAATACTCAAATACCGGGTTTCTGCTTCAAGCATAGTTCTACTGAGATAGTAGAGACTATTTTCATTCCCAGCATCATTCTTTTGAGCAATAAAGGCACCCAATGATTGCTCTAAAGCTGTCTCATAGAGGATAAGAGGCCTACCCTCAACAGGTGGCATGAGTACTGGTGGAATCAAGAGGTATTTCTTGAGAACATCAAATGCTTTTTGACATTCTTCAGTCCACTGGTAAGTGACTCCTTTCTTCAATAATTTGGTAAAGGGTAAACTTTTGCCTGCCAAATTGGCGATGAAACGCCGAATATAGGCTAAGTGTCCTTGAAGTCCTCTTAATTCATTCAAATTCTGAGGAGGTGACATACCAAGGATTGATTTGGTCTTCTCAGGATCGACTTCAATACCACGATGGCGTACAACAAAGCCGAGGAATTTTCCTGAGGTTACCCCAAAAGCACATTTTAAGGGGTTCATCTTCAAATTATGTTGTCGAAGCTTGTGGAATACGACTTCCAAATCAGCCAAGTGATCAAAACGTTGTTTTGATTTAACCACCAAATCATCTACATAGCATTCAACAAACTTCCCTAGAAAAGGTTTGAAGATACGATGCATGGCGCGTTGATATGTTGCACCTGCATTCTTTAAACCAAAGGGCATCACCCGATAACAAAACACACCTTGAGGAGCTCTGAAGGCTGTATATTCTTCATCTTCTAGGGCCATTCGGATCTGATTATATCCAGAATATCCATCCATGAAAGAAAGTACTTCATAGCCAGCCGTCGCATCAATTAAGAGTTCTGTAATCGGAACTGGGAAATCATCTTTAGGACAATACCGATTAAGATCTCTGAAATCGATGAAAACCCTAATTTGTCTGTTCTTCTTATTTATAGGGACAATATTAGCCAACCACTTGGGATATTGAACTTCTCTGACGAAGTTAGCTTTGATAAGCTTATCCACTTCAGCCTCGATTTTGGCAGCATAGGTTGGGTGTGTTCTTCTCGCGGCTTTCTTGAATCCTCGATGTTCTTTTGGCAAACCCAAATGATGGGTGGAAACATCAGGATCAAGGCCAGGCATCTCTGTATAATTCCAAGAAAACATATCTTTATTTTTCTTTAAAAAAGAAATATACATCTCTTGCTCTTCAAGGGTCATGGCCGCACTAATTAAAGTGGGGCGTGGATCTTTCTCTGTACCCAGATTTACTTCTCTGAGTTCATCCACAGTGGTAGAGATACCCTCTTCAAATGCTGGAGGAGCATCTCTAAGATCTTCCTCTTCCTCTTCATCATGTGTTATTTCTTCCGTTTCTACTTGCAAAGTAGATGAAAAAATGAAATTCTCATGATCATAAGAGATGTCAAAATTTTCACATTTTGAAGAAGAAGCTTCCATTTCCGACCCTATTGATGATAAAGGGTCTTCTTTGGGAAATAAAGAGGAGATGATGGATTGAGAATCGACATCAATATTCACCTCTGGTGTTGCTATAACTTCTTCTGGCCTGATTAGCAAAGTATAGACTTGTTGGATTTCAGCAGACGAAATGAAAACGTCACCACTTATGCTTTCATCACTGCTTGGTAAGTTACCAATTTCTCCCATGTTGTCTGGCTCGATTGCCGTAATTGACATTATGGATCTTTCCATAAGAGTATTTTGATTTGGGCCTATTTTGTCAATTTGATTGATAGGTAACACATAATCTGTACTCACATGTGAAAATGGATTTATTGGAATTTTTTCCAAACCATACAGAGCATTAACTTTGGTAATTTCCTTCATTGTAGATTTTTCTCTTCCCTTCATGTGATAAAATTCCGCCTCAATGTATTGAGACTCACATGTCTTGAACGGGGCCTTATCACCATACAATGTTCCAACTTGACCATCGAAACAGTATTTGAGACATTGATGGTATGATGACGGAATAGCTGCATGCTGATGTAGCCAGGGTCTTCCAAGCAAGATATTGAAAGCTGAGTCTTGATCAACAATCATGAAATCCTAATTGGAAACAAGATCTCCAAACTGAGTTCTGAGCGTAACTTCTCCCAGTGGTTCTTGTTCATTTTTATCATATCCTTGCAACATCATGGTAGAAGGAGATAAATCAGATTCCGTGAGGCCCAATCGACGAAGTGTGCGAATGGGCATGAGGTTGACTCCTGAACCATTGTCAATGAAAGCTCTTCGAACATCTATACCATTGACTTTTCCAGATAAGTACAAAGGTTTTATGTTCCCATGCACAACATCATCTTCATCTTTATTAGTAAAAGATATCACTGCATGGCATTCTGCAGGATTATTCTCTATGTGATAGATTTCAGCTGCAGCAATTTCAGCTTCAAACTCCTGAGGACTTGACAAAGCTTCGATGAGTGCTTCCCGAAGATCTCTTGATAGATTCAAAACATCCAAAATTGATAACTTGGCTGGTACTTGGGCCAAGTGTTTCAATATATCATATTTTTGATCTAGAGGTCTGCGTTTCCCAATAGGAATATGTGGTTTAGCAGGTACCTTGGAAGCAGATGCTTTGGAAGCTGATGCATCTTGTATTGAAGTTGGCAACATCCTTGGTTTTGGAAAATTAGACTGATTAGATCCATTTACTTGCTGAGATAAAGAAGATGGAACTTTTAATCGGTCTTCCAAAATAACTGTGTCGAAACTGAGTTGGCCATTGGAAGAAGAACTTGCTTGTTCTTTTTGAGCTCGCTGAAGGGCTCTACCACGAGTTTCTTCTGCATATACAGTGCTAGCAGGGGTAGAATTAGAGTAGTGGCTTCGGAAAGATCCGCGTTTTCCCCTATATCCTGAACCTCTAGAACTTCCTCGGGTTCCCTTATTTGATACAGGGAATTCAGGCTCATCAAGACTGGAATATGAATCTGTTAATTGAATCATATTAATAGAACCAAAGATTAATTCTTCGTCTGATAAAGACACTTCCTGGTTAGCCTGTTTAGGCTGTGCCGTTTGGTGGGAAGGTGCCCGTGGCTTCGAAGTAGATGGCATGAAATCTGCCAGAGTCAAAGACAATTTAGGCTTTGCTACATACTCATCTTATCCTGATTCCTCTTTCTTCTTTGAATTGCGCTGCCCTTTTGAGGATTTGTCTTTTGATGGAGGCTTTACTGCATCTTTTGTAGGAGACACAATTGGCTTCTTCAATTGTGTTCGCAAAATGGAATGGGTCCGATTGATTGTCTTTCTGACCATCCAATCATCATATTTTTTCGCAGTTTTGCTTTTGACTTCCTGCCACTCGCCTCCTTCCTCTGGATCTGTAGCGGTAATACACGCTACATGAGCTGAAGAACCCTTCAATTTGACTTGTCCCAAGTCGACCATCTTTTGCAGGAGGTCTTTAAAGACAAAACACTCCTAGATGGGATGCCCCAACATTTGATGAAAGGGACAATAATTGGGACGGTCTTCATCTCCTTCCTTGTTTGGCCTCTTCGGCACTGGTAATTGAACCAAATTATTTTCCAGAGCTGAAATGAAGTAACCAGGAACTTTCTCACTTCGGAATGAGTATGTTTTACTCTTCATATCCTCAAATTGTTTTCGTCGTTGATCTTTTTGATCATTTGGACGAAATAGCCTTTGTTGTTGGCGTTCAGGAGGTGGAGCCCTTCGAGAAGATAAAGGTTTTGAAGTAGAAATAGGTACAGGTGCCTGTTTAAGCATAACTATAGCAGTTTCTGCTTTACCCATTCTTCTTCCTGGAGCTGATGGAATTACACGAGATTTAACCTTAGCCTGTATAAGAGAATCTTCAATCTGTTGAGCGATTGAAGTAAGGTCTCGAAACCCTCCTGTGTATTTCACAGGGATCAATGGCGTGCGTAATTCGTCACGCAAATTTGCCACACAGATTGGCAACAATTCCTCCTGAGGGAGTGCTAAACTCAAGGAATATGTTAATCCCTTCCAACGAGCAATGAAATCAGAGACTCTTTCATTCTCCCTTTTCTTGCAGTTTGTAAGATCGAAAACTGTCGTTTTTGGCAAAGTTGAGCTAAACTGAAGAAGGAATTTTTGACGAAGATCCTCCCATCCGATGACTGACCGGGATTGCAAGCTTGTATACCAGACAAAAGCTGGTCCTTGCAAGGTTCGCACGGAGTATCTGAGTTTCACTGCTTCTTGCTGCTCTGGAGTTCCCATCATAGGATCACAACAAGACACGTAATGCGTCAAATGTTGTTCAGGGTCGCCTGATCCATTGAAAGTAGGGAAAATAGGGTTTCCAAAACTGGATGGAGGAGAAATTGAATCTACCCATTCAGGGTAAACTTTCTTTTCAGGTTGAACTTGCGCCCGTTTCCCTTCCATAGTTTCTAACCGATCTGTTAATGACTCAATAGTAGTTATTAACTTTTGATAAACGTCAGGTTGAACTTGGTTTTGGGTAGGTGCAATGAATGGAGCTTGGACAGACGTGGTGGTTGGTGCTGCAACTGATGGTAGTGCTGCCAACCGTTGTTGTGTTTGACCCGTAGGATTAGACCTCTGTGGGTGTACTGATAAAGGAGGATATTCTTGATCCATCTCAGTAGTTACAACAAATTCCTTCGGCTGTCTGACTTCAGCATTCTTAAGAAGAAGACTACTCTGATGTAGTTCTGCATTCAACCTTCTTAATTATCTCATTTCTTCCTCCTGTTGTGCAAACCTTTTCTCTAATGAGAGAGATTGACCTCCTTCAGAGGGAGGGTGAGAAGTAACCTGATTCTTTCCTTTCCCCTTATTGGATCCTTTTCGGAGAGGGGGAGGTGGGTTACTTGAAGGAATACCCAGATTTTGGGTAATCCTTTGATTACGTGTGTGCACCCCTTCTTCATTTAGGTCTGTGTGCGCAACTTCTTGAGCAGGAACCTCTTCGTCTGATCCCTCTGATTGAGCCTCATCTGGTGAATCATCAGCAACGGAATTGATGACATTAATGGATGCATATTGCATGGAATCCTTTCTATCAGCATTTCTGTGATATTGTCTCCTTCCATGTCCATGATGAGACATGGAATTCCGTTGACTTGATCCCTCAGGAACTTCTTGGAGAACCGTCACTTGGAGAGAATCTCCTGACAGCTTGGCTCTTCGTTCCTCTTGAGGCTTATTTCCTAATCTAGAGAATACTGACTTTCTCTGAGGGAGGGATTGAGGATTTGAAAAAGTCCCCAGTCCGGTGGACTGGGGATGTTCCTGCTGTTTCCGCTCAACTCCTCGAATCCCATTCGTTGATTCTGAGGGTTGGGTTAGAGAAGTCCCCAGTCTGGAAAGCTGGGGTGTCTCTTGACATGCTATGTCTGAGATCTTCTTGAAATCTCTCTTGATCTTGTGAATCTTAGTTCAGAAATTAGCTGGATGCATTAACCTGTATCCACTTTTATCACCTGGTTCAACAGACCGTTGGATGATTTCCGAAACTTCTGTCATTTGATGACGTGTTTGCTCCAGACGAGAGGCTTGTGCAATATTCTCGCCTACTTGATGTAGGAGCAATTCAACAACTTGTTCTCTATATACTTGATTTTGAGAGGAACTAGTTGAAGCTTGTTCTTGATCAAGCTTTTGATTATGAACAAATCTCATTAACTATGGCCGGCCATGGGAAATAACATTGCATGAGACCATTTTCGGCGGGCTTTGCTGACCGGTAAGCACTGTGAAATGTAGCGCTCCGTGAACACCCCATCCTCTGATATGAACATCAGATGGAGCATTGGCAATTAACTGACGCAATTTTCTTAGTGCGCCAAGGCATGAACGTTGAAGGGTTCTCTGTTGCTTTTCAGCCTTTGGATACCGAGAGACTGATAGAGATGCCAAATCAATCTGGCGTTGTAACCCTTCTATTATCTTAAGATGATTTTCATATTCATCGTAAGATAATACCTTTTTCTTTAATTGACAAAGAGTTTTCCATATGTTGAGACGAATATCATGGATTCCATCATCCGTCAACATCTTTGGAATGTCGTACTGGGAGTCAGCCAAAGGCCAAAACATGACTGGTACTTCACCTTTTGCCAGTTTTTTCCTCATGTTCAGCATTTCCTCTTTATCATTAAATGAAGATTCTTCTACCTGTTTGGACCAGAGTTGGTGTTTCCTTGTTGCTTCATCGAATTCAACAAGATTGGTAGAGAAATCACTATTCATGCTGGAAGATGAATGACCCAGGGATGGTTTGGAGAATAACCTGAACCCCAGGCTGTCTTCTGATGGAGAAAGAGTTTCACCTGCCGATAGTAAAGCATCAGACATGACTGGTTTTACGTTTGCAAGTGCCTCGAGATAGGAGGGCTTTCTCGTCACTACATTGCCTTCTGAAGAATTTTCGAGACAACGTGAATCACTAATGCGGAGAGGACTCTCGCAGCGAAGTTCATCACCATGAGGAGGACCGTCATGATGGGTTACAGCAAAAGATGAAATCTCTTGCTCCTTGGTCTTCTGACCACACAGAGGGTTCCTGTGGCTCTCATCTGAAGAAGAAACTTCAAGACTGACCGAATTTTCATGAAGCAAGTCTTCATGAGGAAGTGTCTGTTGAAGACCTTCAGAATTAATGTTCCCGTTATTGGGAACTGAGGGAGTAGAATCTTGAATTCCGACAGATAAATGTCTGATGGCTTCAAGAACTCCAGCATCGAGCAAGGCCTTGTTGCAGATTGGCCTTTGATCTCCTGACTGTGCTGGGAAGATCTTTTTCTTAGATGCCTTCTTACTCGCTTTATAAACCACTTGATGACGAAAGTGATTGCTCTGAGCAGGTGTATGTGCCTGATCAGGAAAGATGGTCAGGTTAGGCTGACGATCTCCACTCAAATCAGGTGTATGTGCCTGACTTGGTCGTCCGTATGATATGGGGGAGTATGCCCCATAACCCTCTTGGACTGGAACAGATGTGTGTGTCTGCTCCGGAGTGAATCGTTGATGTGTCACTCCATTGCTAGGGATAGATTTATGTGTCTGTCCCTGAGATGATGCTGAAGCTGTTATGATATCCTGGCAAGCATCCAGAATATGAGCAGGAATTTGCTTCTTCTCTTTCACCATTGACAAAATATGTTTGGTGACTTCAGCCGCCGGAACGGGGATATACGTCCATTCCGGGCTTGGAGTAGGTGTATGTGCCTGCTCCTGTCCTCCTTTTCCTGTCAGTGAATCCTGACAGTACTCAAGTGTGGAGGTAGAGAATTGAGTCTGCCTCCTGTTTGTCGTCGGGACTTTCCGACTGACTTCTCCGGGCGCTACCAAGTGAGACTGTTGGTAGGCCTGATTAGTATTAGCAGGTGTATGTGCCTGCTGATTATACTTCGCCAAACGCGGTTTACGAGATCCATCATATGTAGTCAGACAAGCCTGCTGACTAACTGGTGATGTATAAGCAGGTGTATGTTCCTGCCGATGGTACTCCGCCGGAATTGCCTGGCGGGATAGGCTTGATGCTGTCAGACGAGTCTGCTGGACAGCGGAATTAAAACGAACAGGTGTGTATGCCTGCTCGTTGTTTTCCACCAAGTTATGTTGGTGGACTTCTCCGGAGATGGAAGGGATGACAACCTGCTTATTATTAACCGGATTCCGTCTCTGGCGGTTCATCTTGCCTGCTCGGGTTCGAGGAACTTGAGCTGAATGCCTGGAGTCGGTACCCTCATCATGTTGAGGGCGCACTACCGCACGAGTCTGGCGGCGATTGTTGATGGGAGCCCTCGAGAAGGACTCCTTTCTTTTTGAATTAAGGTCCTGCGGGACCTGCTCATTCACTTCCTCAGAGTAAGGGAGTGAATGGAAATTGTGTTCCGGGGATAACGACCCGAAACGGTTGGAGATGGTAGTCAGCACCGCCTGCTTCTTGATTGCTGGCCGCCGTTGTCCGGACGACCAGGTAGAGTTGTTAACTTGGAGGGCTTGACGAGCGGCCTCCAGAGTTGGGATAGTACCATTGCGACGGTACTCCTTAACCAGTGCATTAGAAACACAGCGTTGAAGACGCTGAGTTGGTGATGTCATCCTCAGAGTGGATGACGTTCCAGCAGGAGTAGCAGCATTGGTTTTCATAGCAGCAGACCTCACAGTAGAGGTGTTTACAGCAGCAGTATTCACAGCGGTGAATTTAAGGAAATCCATTTTTGCAGAAGATCTTGAGAAAAGAGTGCCTGTTCCATGTAACAGACATAATCATGATGAATCCGGCCACTGCATCTTTTGGATGATCACATGTCAATGATTTCTTTGTTGGCCCAAGGGGCTTAACAAATAAGAAGAATATCACTTTAACTTGGTTAAGGATTCACGTCGGGTTCACCATTTTTGTTTCGCATGGAATCCGGGGATGACCTCCTCGACGGGAGATTCAAACGTTCCGATCGGTTTCTAACGGGTTTGTTCGTAGAACCGGAAACATCCAATGATTCCACATCTGTTTGGACCTACTTTCCAAAGGCAGGCGCTCATTAGCTTGTGGACTAATGAGGCTTAGGAATTTGCATTGGTCGAGAGGATGGGAGGTCGGACTCATCACACCTTTTTGAGGGGAATTATTGTCTACTCCGGGACTCTCTTTATAGATTTAAGTTATGTTCGTGAATCCTTATTACATTACCAAGTATAAAATGTTCTTTCCTTTAGTTTTAACAATCAATGATTAAATATGCAAGAAATTTAGAGAATCTTTTATATGTATTCGAGGTTCTTCATCAATAGAGAATCATCTATATCTTTTTAGAGATTCTTGGTCAATGGTATCCTTTCAAAACATTTATATAAAAGTCTCGTGGTCATTATGATGACCAGGCTGGTTTTAAAGCCACTCAGTGGGGCACTTGAAGTTTATCGTCATTCAGAAGGACAAGGATTATTTCAAGGTTGGGATCGAACCCATAAATGGGCTACCTACGTATCCTTTGTTTTGGAAAAGGAATCAGAACCCACGTAGTTCGATAAATGGAGTATGATGTTTATGATTGATGGCTCAAAGATGAATGTCATAATTACTTTTACACTCTAAGCTCACGTGAGTCATGCTCGGTGTGAGAAACAAGAGGTATTGGTAAAATTTAGACAATTGTGCCATGAAAGATGAAATCATAAGAATTTATTTGGGGCTTATGTATGGATGAATGCCCAGATAGATGAAGGTTTAGGATTTACTTTTAGGGATAAAATCCATGAATAGGGTCCATAAAGTTATATGTGCTTCATGGAGATTTGAATACTTCAATCTTGGGGCTTACTCCTAAGGAGGATGCCCAAGTTAGGAGGGGACTTATGATTGGGTTTTACTTCTGAAAAGGAAACCCAAATCAAAGGTAAATTATGACTGGTTAAGAGAAATTTAAGGGGACTTGGGTCTTATTCCTGAAAAGGAGACCCAAGGTTATGACTGAGTCTTATTCCTTAAAAAGGAGACCCAGGTTAGGGATTAAAGTTTGGGGCTTACTCTTGAGGAGGATGCCCATGATTATGACTGAGTCTTATTCCTGAAAAAGGAGACCCAGGTTAGGGATTAAAGTTTGGGGCTTACTCCTGAGGAAGATGCCTAGATTAAAGGTTTTATAACTGGGGATTATTCCTGAAAAGGAGACCCAGGTTAAGATTCTCTCATCTTAAAGGATGAGGTTGAATGAATGAACTCTCCGTATTTTAGTGACATAAGGATATTTAAATCACTAGAATTTGAGAGAGATTCCACAGAATTCCTTTCAGATAAGAAAGTCAAATCAAGAAATCATGCCATAAATGGATTTGAAGAGTGTCTTGAAGACTGAATCTTGAAAAGGAAAGGTGAAATGACTTAAGAGGGGTAAAAATGGGAAAGATGGGAACCCAAAAAGATAAGGGCGCGCAAGTCTTGCAAGGCGCGCAAGTCTTCCGTGGGCGCGCAAGTATTGGTCGCGCTGGTATACCTGCGCGACACATAGTGTACTTGCGCGATTTTCAACCAGTAATGAAATACTTTGAGCAACTCTTTTTTAAACCCTTTAGAATGTTCTCGAGGTTCTTCCAGAAAAGGGACGCACAAGTTATATTGAAGGAAATAAGTCGGCGCGCAAGTGTTTGATAAGTTTCAACACTTAGGCCTTCCTTCTTCTCTTTAGATCTTCCGTTCTAGGTAAGAAATTACCTTAGAAATGTTCCGGAAGCTTTGAGAAGAGACTTGGGCGTTGGGAGCTTCAATCCGAGTTTCTGGAAAAAAATCCTTCCGAATGGGGGGCCCACAGGGTCTATTTATAGGCAAAAGAAGGCCATGGGCGGTTACCGGGCGGTTACCACTTAGGTCGCGCAAGTCACTTGCGCGACCAAGGTCGCCGCGCAAGTACACTTGCGCGACAGTTAGATAACTTGCGCGGTGAGGTTGCTGTTGATCCTTTCTTCCTTCCTTTGTTGATTTTTGATGTTTCTTCAAAGTATGAATCACTTTATGCTTAGATATTTCCCTTTTCCGATCTTTAGATTCTGTGACGAAAGGAGCGTCAACAGTATCATATTCATAGATTACTAGGAATGGTTAATAAGCCTTGATGAATACTAATCTATTGACTTTTCATCTTGTCAAAGCTGTAGATGTCTAGAGAACTCTCAACCACCTCCTCATGATAGTCCTCAGCTTCCTGTGAGTCGAGATCGCATCAGAAGCTAAGGGGTATCTGAAGCTGAAACTCGTTTAAGGAACTAAGACTAAACCTTTCCTCTACTGGTACCGTTGGTTGTAACTGCTGACCAATTGGTCGTGATATAGCTGACACACTACCCGATGGTACAATCTTGAGAAACAGTTCAGATACTTAATCCCCATCACTATACAGACCATCCTCATGGTCACTCACTAGAAAATATTTGTTGCTAAGATCACCATATTCTCTACTGGTGTCTCAACTAAGCAGAAAACTCTAGAAACTGCCTCCAGCCAGCCCTTAGCCGCATGGGAATTTGTCTCGCCTCGAAACCTTGGAGGCCTCAGCTGCTGGAACTCATGCAATGCACTCAGTCAGCATGCACCGTCTTCCAGTGTGGCTGGTGGGAACTATTTCCCAATGGGTGGTGGTGGTGCTGGTACACCACCCGATGGTGCCAACATAGTAAGAGGGCCATGCACCAGAGCCTCGTCGCTCAGTGGGTCGTCACCATGTACTCTCTCGAGAATGATAGCTGGCTATCTTCATAGTGGCATCTTGAAAGGAACAGGTGCACCATATTCATTATGCTATACAAAGTGATATTACTCAATGAAAATACAGGAAAAATTTTCAAAACACACACACAATTAGTGTTTTCATACACTGAGTCAGAAATCAGAAGTTAGGGTCCTGTTGTATAGATATGTCGATCAAAAAACCAACATTGTATTACCTATACAGATAACCACACTCACTAGACTTAACCCTATTGTCGTTAAAATGATCAAAGTCCTATTTTATACGGTAGAACCAACTACTTTGATATCAATTTGTCACGACCTGTCGCCTGGGGGCCATGTTGTGACTATGACAAGCCTACCTTCCATAGGGTGGGGGCTGCAGAATAACACCAAAGGCGTATTCCCTAAAACTAGGTAGGAATTTCCTTATAACCTGTAACACACACAAACATGCACATAGCAAGATATGAACTCAAGTAATCTGAATAGTAAACAGAGTGAGTAAAGTAAGTAAAAAGGGCCAGAATAAAATCCCAACTGTAATGTACAAGAAACTAAAAGTACAGGTAAACTTTAGCAGCTCATGCGATCACCCACCAAGGATCCTACCTAAAGGGTTTGTACAGCTCTCGAATGGTCATATCCGCGGCACACCACGTCTAAGGCCCACTTCTGAACTACCTCTAGTCCTTGTAACATCCCAGGTAAATAAAGAATAAAGAATTTTCATATTTATTAATATTTACGAATTAAATATTAATTTTATTTTAAAGGGGTTGCTATGTTCGATAGCGTACCCGATAAGCAACGATGAGTTTCTTTAAAACTTACGTAGCACACTAGTAATAAAATAATATTATTTTAAATGTTAGTTAACAAGTAGCCGTTGTACTGGCGGAAATGGATAGAAATAACTAAAATATGATTATATATGTTTTTAAATGTTTTTACATTTACCCAATAAAAGATAAAGGCTTAAAATACGGAAAGAGTTCAATTTTAGGCATTTATACCCTAATTTTCACGAAAGGTCCACTTATCACCTTTTGACGGAGAACCATAATTAAATATAGTTTTGATCGATCTTATAAATTCTATTGGACCAAATATAACTCTTCTTTAGAATCGGGACATCAAAATTTACTTTGTGTAAATTTTTGGTACCTTTCTGATAAAGTTCATTTTTTTTAATGAATAGTGTAAAATGTTGTATTTTAATTCAAAACCTCTTTTTAATCTAAATTATTTATATTATTAGATTATTATTTTAATTGGTTTTAAAGTGAAATTAGAAAATATTTTTACCAGTTAATCCAATGGTGGTCATTGGAATCAATTTCACTTTGAAATTGGACTTAAACTGGTGTCAATCTTTTGATACTTATTGTTTCACAAAAACACGCTATTTGTCATGACAGCAGGAATTAATTATTAAATTAATTAATTTGACTTATATGTTTTGAATTTTGTAAAATGGACTTCATTTTTGAATTCGGAATATCAAATATAGCTTAGGGTGAATTTTTGGTAATTTTCTGAAAAACTTCAATTTTTGATGAATAGTGAAACCACTAAGTGGTAATCAAGCAAACTGATTTTTCAGTTAAATGAATGTTTACCACTAATGTGTATTGAATTTTGAAAATCCGACATACATGGTTTTCATTAAGAAGTAAAATGTGGTTCAATGAGATTAAAATAATTTTTTGGTGAATAGTAACTTTTTTCATTAATCGCGATTAGAGGTAATTAGTGTAGTTTAAGGTAAAAATGGTATTATAAGAATGTGAAAACACCATGACACTTGTCCTACACCTATTGGGTGAGTCATGGCCGACCAAGACAAGCCATGGGCCAACTTTGGGACCCCATGGAGCCACTTTAGTTTGAAAATGACATTAATATATTTTTATTTAATGTTAAAGTGAAAATGACACTAACATAAATTGTTTTACTAAAATAATTTTTGAGTGGGGTTATACAAGTCCAAATTTTGATTATAAATAGTAATTCGAAAGCTAAAACTATTTCCTACATCATAGTATTTTTTTTATAATTTTTAGACATTAAATAAATTAATTTATATATGACATAATAATGATGCAGCGATGACATCATTATTTGACAATTTAAATAAAATGGAAAGATAATGAAAAATATAAAACCTACACATGTCCAAAACCAATTGGATGAGTGGATTTCGAACCCTTATCACCTTAGCCACGAATTATATCAATGTGGGACCTTTTAAAACCGAAACACATTTTCAAATAAAGTAATATTTCCTTACTTTCCAAAAGTGCCCCTCCTCTCCTCTTATAAAAGGCCCCCACCTCTACCTCATTTCACACACTTCTCAAGCCTTTGGCTCCGCCAAACCCTGCCCAATTACTCTCTCCACATCCCTCTCCTCATCCTAGAGGATTCCCTTTTGGAATAATCCTTTCAAAGGAAGCCTTTAGGCTCAAATAAGAAGGAGTTACACTTTTAAAGGTAATTCATTCTCTCTTGTTCATTTGTTTTATTTTGCTTCTCCAACCCTCTAAACTCTTTTTATTTACTTATTTTGTAATAAAACCAGTATCTTCAATATACTAGGATGTTGTTATAAGATTTATTCGAGCTACACTCTCACACAACTACATCAAATGGTTAAAGAACATACGGTTTCCGTGGATGGCGAAATTCTGCCTCCCGAAACGATGATTGTTCAATACTCATTTAACACCTTCAAGGGTGGACATTATGATGTCACTATTTTTATATATGATATATAATATGTTTATGTTTTCTTTAAGCTTCTGTATTTTTCATTTTTGGCATACCTTTATGGTTTCCATTATGGGTAAACACGATATCTTCATTTAAGGAAGTGCGGACTACCGCCCCCTAAAAGTGATGTGATTCGTTAATGCCATATATGGGACGTGTAAAGGATGGATTTAAAGTTATTATATATGATGTTATATTGGAATTATAATATACCTATATATCAATATTATTTATTTCCATTAAAGTATGAGATAGAAATGAAAGTAGCGTTCATGTGTACGTACGGCTTACCGTCTCCATGAACGGTGCATTTCATTTCTTATCCCCAAATGTAATGTACTATTAAAATTACATGTATATAATGTATATATATAATTAATGATATATCTAAATGATGAATATAATTATGGAATTAAAATATACATACCTCTCATTTAGTTTTAATTCCATTAATATGACAAAGAAATGAAAGTAGCGTTCATGCGTATGTACGGCTTACCGTCTCCATGAACGGTGCATTTCATTTCTTACCTCTAAATGATTATGTAATATTATAAATAAATGTATATGCTGGATATATATGATACATATTATATCTAAATCAAGAATTTCATTCTGGATATAAATAACTTTTGACCACATGAACAACATGTAATTGTAAGAAGTCAACTTTCGACTTAAGAACCAAATATTGACAAAACAAACATTATTAACTTAAATGGTTACATAATGTTTATAACATGGAAATAAGTGATATAAAAATAATAATGAACTTTAAAAAAGTTGTTAATCACGTATAAATTAACTCAAGTTTATTATTCAGGACGTTAAAGAACGATCGAGTCAAGTCGGACCCAAGGTAAGGGACTTCGTCTCAATCTCCTTTCATTGAGGCATATTTAATTTTATACACAAATTTCTTTTATACGGTGTATAAACTCCTTTGACTTTTACTTTTATACAAAAGGAATCTTTTTCTACGAAGCGTTTTACTAAACGACAAAAAGGAATGTTTTTTTTAACGTACACGGAGACAACGACCTTTTTCCGCCGCCACGAGTATTATTTGATCTTTGGCTTTCTCAACAAGCCGTAATGTTTTTAGAATAAAATAAATACCATATACTCTTTTATGTATTTTGGTATTGAAAATGGTTTTGAAAAAGGATTCTATTATATCAATATATTTATGATATATTGTGATTGAAATGTGGAAATGTTATCATTCCTTTATATTGGTTTTATGTTTTATGATTTTATACTGGTACTTGGACATTTTAACGGGTGGTTACGTTATAAACCATATGACGGGTGGTGCCGTGAATACCAGGACGGGTGGTTACGTTATAACCTCCAATGCATTGGGTATGGAAGTCGGCCGTATGGCTATTCCATTAAGTATGTATAGAAATTGGCCGTATGGCTATTCCATTAAGTGATATGTGTGGAAGTCAACCGTATGGTTATTCCACTTAAGTATGTTTATGTCCCAAGTTACCTTTATATATTCTATGTGTTCTTTATATGGGTTTTATGGTAATTCTTTTGGTTACAAAAAGGTAAGTAATGATACTTTGTTCAGTGAAGTTTTTTTTTTACTACTTCATGAAGGTGAAGGTATTACTTTGATATAGTATACATGGTTTACTTGATGTTTGAAAAACTAACAGTTTTCATTCTTTTTGTATCCCTTACTGAGCTTTTTATGCTCACCCCAAGTTTTTCGAAATGTTTTTCACAGGACTTAAAGTGGAATAAGGTCAAGGATGGGATCATGGTAATGTCATGCTATCTAAAACATGGAATCTAGACATCTTTCTTTTTAAGAGTTTTTATTTTATGGAGACTTAGTAGAAGTGTCTACTTTGTAATCTTTTAAGATGTAATAGTTATGTTCTAATTCTCTAAAACTCTAAACCTAAAAAGATCCTCAATGTGAATTATTAATTTAATTCAATATTAAGTAAGGTTTAAGGTTGGGGCCTTATAGTTGGTATCAAAGGTCGGTTTAGACAACTTTAGGAGTTAGAAAAGTGTTAAATTATAATATGATTGAAATGATATAGCATTTACGGATTACCATGTTTCTTCGCCTAAGATATTTTTGTGTTCATAATGGTTTTCCGTAGAGGAAACAGAGAAGCTATGTTGGGACGACATCAGGAGGAAGATAACCTTCCAAATCAGCAACCTGAGATGGTCGGAATCGGAACTGAACAGTTTGTTGCAGTAATGGAACAATTGACTCAGGATATAAATGGTGGTGGTATCCATGCACGAGATCAGCCAGATCAACCGCAGAGGAACATGTCAGTGGTGGAACATTTCATGAGGCAACATCCCCCATCATTCAGAGGATCATCTGACCCTGTGCAAGATGAAGGGTGGATTAAAGCACTGGAGAAGATTTTTGATGTCATGGGGTGTTCAGAACATCAAAAGGTTAGTCTTGTTGTTTACCGTTTTGAAGGTGAAGCTGATCAGTGGTGGTCGATGGTGAAAAATATAAGGGATAGTGATGAGATTGAGGATCTTCACTGGGACGAATTCAAAGGTATGTTTCTTGAGAAATATTTTCCTAAGGTGGTTCGTCTTAGGATGGAAAAACAGTTCCTAGAATTGAGGCAGGAGGATGATTCAGTGGCTGCTTATGAAGAAAAGTTCACTCGATTGGCAAGGTATGCTCCAAACTTCATACGAGATCTTGATAGTAAAATAAACCGTTTTTACTCAGGGTTAAAGCCAAAGTATCGAAGGGCTTTAGCTTCTCGTGAATTCAAAAGTTATGAAAAACTTGTTCGATGTGCGGAGAAGGTAGAAATAGAGTTTGCTGATGATCAAGTGTTCTATGACAAACAACAGAATAAGAGGTCTAGTTGGCAGGAAAAGGGGAAGAATTCATCAAAGAAGCAAGGAGGTAAGAAAACCAAATATCCATCCTGTGAGAAGTGTGGTAAAATGCATCCTGGAGAATTTTTATCCAAGTCTGGTAAGTGCTTTCGGTGTGGTAAGTCTGGTCATATTGCTCGTAACTGTAAGGAAGATGATCATGCAGGAAATGAAAAGCCAATGGTAAGATGTTTTAAGTGTAATGAAATGGGTCATTATGCAGACGAGTGTCCGACAAGGAGCTTGAGTGATGGGAAGCAGTTAGACTACAAACAGAAAGGGGTGGTGAAATCCTTTTCAACAACTTCAGCAGATGTTGGGCCATCGAATGAAGTGGTATCAGCTCCAGGGAGCTCAGTTTTTTTCGAAGATTGACTTGAGGTCGGGGTACCATCAGTTGAAAGTAAAAGAAGCAGACGTTCCGAAGACTGTGTTCCGTACTAGATATGGCCATTATGAATTTGTAGTTATTCCTTTTGGGTTAACCAATGCACCTGTTGTATTCATGGACCTTATGAATTTTCCATGAGTTCTTGGATAAGTTTGTGTTTGTGTTTTGAGGTTTGGGAAGAGGTTATGTGTGCCTTGTGATTCACAGTTGAAGAATGAGTTGTTATGTGAGGCTCATAGTTCCCCGTTTTCAGTTCATCCTGGCAGTACTAAGATGTACAGAGATCTACGGGAGTATTACTGGTGGGATGGAATGAAAAGAGATATTGCTGATTTTACTGTGAAGTGTTTGACATGTCAACAGGTTAAAGCAGAGCGGCAATTACCGAAAGGGATGCTTCAGCCTTTACCAGTGCCAGAGTGGAAATGGGAAAACATATCCATGTACTTTGTTGTGGGATTACCGAGGACATCTCGAGGTAATAATGCAATCTGGGTTATTGTTGATCGCTTGACCAAATCTGCTCATTTCCTTTCTATACAAGATAATTTCTCTCTTGATCAAATTTCCCGTTTGTATCTTAAAGATATAGTCAGGTTACATGGAGTTCCTCTATCCATTGTATCAGATTGTGATCCTAGGTTTACTTCTAACATTTGGAAAGGCCTTCAGAAGTCGTTGGGTACTGAATTAAATTTTAGTACATCTTTTCATCCTCAATCAGATGGGAAGTCAGAACGAACAATCCAGACATTGGAGGATATGCTACGAGCTTGTTCTATGGATTATCAGGGAAGTTGGGACCAACATCTTTCTTTGGTTGAGTTTTTTTATAATAACAGTTTTCATTCCAGTATACAGATGGCACTATTTGAGGCATTATATGGGAAGCGGTGTCGAACTCCATCATTTTGGAATGAAGTGGGTGAAAGGAAGCTGATGGGACCAGAATTGGTAGAAGAGATGGCAGAAAAAGTTCAGTTGATTCAGAAGCACATGAGAACAGCTCAGAGCAGGCAGAAGAGTTATGCGGATAACCGGAGGAAGGATCTATCTTTCGAGGTAGGTGATCATGTTTTTTCTCAAGGTTTCTCCTTGGAAAGGTGTGATGAGATTTGGTAAGAAAGGAAAGCTGAGTCCAAGGTTTATTGGACCATATGAAATTCTGGAGAAAGTTGGATCAGGTGCATACCAGGTGGCTTTACCTCTGAGTTTATCTCAGGTACACAATGTTTTTCACGTTTCAATGTTGAGGAAGTATATTCCAGATCCATCTCATGTTTTGAGTCCAGAGGTAGTTTAGCTTTAAGAGAACCTGTCTTATGAGGAACAACCGGTCCAGATTCTTGACCACAAGGAGCAAGTGTTACTGAATAAGGTGATTCATCAGGTAAAGGTTTTGTGGAAAAACCATGTGATTGAAGAGGCAACGTGGGAATCTGAAAATGCTATGAGGGATAAATACCCCCACTTATTTTGATAAGTGAATAAAATTGCGAGGACGCAATTCCCAAAAGGGGGAAGGATGTAACATCCCAGGTAAATAAAGAATAAAGAATTTTCATATTTATTAATATTTACGAATTAAATATTAATTTTATTTTAAAGGGGTTTCTATGTTCGATAGCGTACCCGATAAGCAACGATGAGTTTCTTTAAAACTTACGTAGCACACTAGTAATAAAATAATATTATTTTAAATGTTAGTTAACAAGTAGCCGTTGTACTGGAGGTAATGGATAGAAATAACTAAAATATGATTATATATTTTTTTAAATGTTTTTACATTTACCCAATAAAAGATAAAGGCTTAAAATACGGAAAGAGTTCAATTTTAGGCATTTATACCCTAATTTTCACGAAAGGTCCACTTATCACCTTTTGACGGAGAACCATCATTAAATATAGTTTTTATCGATCTTATAAATTCTATTGGACCAAATATAACTCTTCTTTAGAATCGGGACATCAAAATTTACTTTGTGTAAATTTTTGGTACCTTTCTGATAAAGTTCATTTTTTTTAATGAATAGTGTAAAATGTTGTATTTTAATTCAAAACATATTTTTAATCTAAATTATTTATATGATTAGATTATTATTTTAATTGGTTTTAATGTTAAATTAGAAAATATTTTTACCAGTTAATCCAATGGTGGTCATTGGAATCAATTTCACTTTGAAATTGGACTTAAACTAGTGTCAATCTTTTGATACTTATTGTTTCACAAAAACACGCTATTTGTCATGACAGCGGGAATTAATTATTAAATTAATTAATTTGACTTCTATGTTTTGAATTTTGTAAAATGGACTTCATTTTTGAATTCGGAATATCAAATATAGCTTAGGGTGAATTTTTGGTAATTTTCTGAAAAACTTCAATTTTTGATGAATAGTGAAACCACTAAGTGGTAATCAAGCAAACTGATTTTTCAGTTAAATGAATGTTTACCACTAATGTGTATTGAATTTTGAAAATCCGACATACATGGTTTTAATTAAGAAGTAAAATGTGGTTCAATGAGATTAAAATAATTTTTTGGTGAATAGTAACTTTTTTTCATTAATCGCGATTAGAGGTAATTAGTGTAGTTTAAGGTTAAAATGGTATTATAAGAATGTGAAAACACCATGAAACTTGTCCTACACCTATTGGGTGAGTCATGGCCGACCAAGACAAGCCATGGGCCAAATTGGCGACCCCATGGAGCCACTTTAGTAGGAAAATGACATTAATATATTTTTATTTAATGTTAAAGTGAAAATGACACTAACATAAATTTTTTTACTAAAATAATTTTTGAGTGGGGTTATACAAGTCCAAATTTTTATTATAAATAATAATTAGAAAGATAAAAATATTTCCTACATCATAGTATTTTTTTTATAATTTTTAGACATTAAATAAATTAATTTATATATGACATAATAATGATGCAGCGATGACATCATTATTTGACGATTTAAATAAAATGGAAATATAATGAAACATATAAAACCTACACATGGCCAAAACCAATTGGATGAGTGGATTTCGAACCCTTATCACCTTATCCACGAATTATATCAATGTGGTACCTTTTAAAACCGAAACACATTTTCAAATAAAGTAATATTTCCTTACTTTCCAAAAGTGCCCCTCCTCTCCTCTTATAAAAGGCCCCCACCTCTACCTCATTTCACACACTTCTCAAGCCTTTGGCTCGGACAAACCCTGCCCAATTACTCTCTCCACATCCCTCTCCTCAACCTAGAGGATTCCCTTTGGGCAGAATCCTTTCAAAGGAAGCCTTTAGGCTCAAATAAGAAGGAGTTACACTTTTAAAGGTAATTCATTCTCTCTTGTTCATTTGTTTTATTTTTCTTCTCCAACCCTCTAAACTCTTTTTATTTACTTATTTTGTAACAACACCAGTATCTTCAATATACTAGGATGTTGTTATAAGATTTATTCGAGCTACACTCTCACACAACTACATCAAATGGTTAAAGAACATACGGTTTCCGTGGATGGCGAAATTCTGCCTCCCGAAACGATGATTGTTCAATACTCATTTAACACCTTCAAGGGTGGCCATTATGATGTCACTATTTTTATATATGATATATAATATGTTTATGTTTTCTTTAAGCTTCTGTATTTTTCATTTTTGGCATACCTTTATGGTTTCCATTATGGGTAAACACGATATCTTCATTTAAGGAAGTGCGGACTACCGCCCCCTAAAAGTGATGTGATTCGTTAATGCCATATGTGGGACGTGTAAAGGATGGATTTAAAGTTATTATATATGATGTTATACTGGAATTATAATATACCTACATATAAATATTATTTCTTTCCATTAAAGTATGAGATAGAAATGAAAGTAGCGTTCATTCGTACGTACGGCTTACCGTCTCCATGAACGGTGCATTTCATTTCTTATCCCCAAATGTAATGTACTGTTAAAATTACATGTATATAATGTATATATATAATTAATGATATATCTAAATGATGAATATAATTCTGGATTTAAAATATAGATACCTCTCATTTAGTTTTAATTCCATTAATATGACAAAGAAATGAAAGTAGCGTTCATGCGTATGTACGGCTTACCGTCTCCATGAACGGTGCATTTCATTTCTTACCTCTAAATGATTATGTAATATTATAAATACATGTATATGCTGGATATATATGATACATATTATATCCAAATCGGGAATTTCATTCTGGATATAAATAACTTTTGACCACATGAACAACATGTAATTGTAAGAAGTCAACTTTCGACTTAAGAACCAAATATTGACAAAACAAACATTATTAACATAAATGGTTAAATAATGTTTATAACATGGAAATAAGTGATATAAAAAGAATAATGAACTTTAAAAAAGTTCTTAATCAAGTATAAATTAACTCAAGTTTATTATTCAGGACGTTAAAGAACGATCGAGTCAAGTCGGACCCAAGGTAAGGGACTTCGTCTCAATCTCCTTTCATTGAGGCATATTTCGTTTTATACACAACTTTCTTTTATACGGTGTATAAACTCCTTTGACTTTTACTTTTATACAAAAGGAATCTTTTTCTACGAAGCGTTTTACTAAATGACAAAAAGGAATGTTTTTTTTAACGTACACGGAGACAACGACCTTTTTCCACCGCCACGAGTATTATTTGATCTTTGGCTTTCTCAACAAGACGTAATGTTTTTAGAATAAAATAAATACCATATACTCCTTTATGTATTTTGGTATTGAAAATGGTTTTGAAAAATGATTCTATTATGTCAATATATTTATGATATATTGTGATTGAAATGTGGAAATGTTATCATTCCTTTATATTGGTTTTATGTTTTATGATTTTATACTGGTACTTGGACATTTTAACGGGTGGTTACGTTATAAACCATATGACGGGTGGTGTTGTGAATACCAGGACGGGTGGTTACGTTATAACCTCCAATGCATTGGGTATGGAAGTCGGCCGTATGGCTATTCCATTAAGTATGTATGGAAATTGTTCGTATGGCTATTCCATTAAGTGATATGTGTGGAAGTCAACCGTATGGTTATTCCACTTAAGTATGTTTATGTCCTAAGTTACCTTTATATATTCTATGTGTTCTTTATATGGGTTTTATGGTAATTCCTTTGGTTACAAAAAGGTAAGTAATGATACTTTTTTCAGTGAAGTTTTTTTTTTTACTACTTCATGAAGGTGAAGGTATTACTTTGATATAGTATACATGGTTTACTTGATGTTTGAAAAACTAACAGTTTTCATTCTTTTTGTATCCCTTATTGAGATTTTTATGCTCACCCCAAGTTTTTCGAAATGTTTTTCACAGGACTTAAAGTGGAATAAGGTCAAGGATGGGATCATGGGAATGTCATGCTATCTAAAACATGGAATCTAGACACCTTTCTTTTTAAGAGTTTTTATTTTATGGAGACTTAGTAGAAGTGTCTACTTTGTAATCTTTTAAGATGTAATAGTTATGTTCTAATTCTCTAAAACTCTAAACCTGAAAAGATCCTCAATGTGAATTATTAATTTAATTCAATATTAAGTAAGGTTTAATGCTGGGGCCTTATAGTCCTGGTACTCTTATCCTTTGATAGCGATATATGTCGTCTTCACCAAACACAATGAAGTGCAGGCATAGACCGTGCATGGGTGAGTATAATGATACTCAGTAGGGACCCCGAGACACTCATGGTCTCTCAAAATCCAAAAAGGATAAACCAAAAAGGAAGGAAACAACCCTTAACCCTACCTAGGTTATGTCCATACATATAACAATGTAATCAGGTAAACCCATATCAATCATGAGTAAAACACAGAGTCCAACTCCAAATCCCAACGTCAACAGTACAAAAAAGGAATAAAATCCATAAAGGCATGTACCACACATGTACTCCACATAGAATAATACCACCAAGGTATTACCACGAAGGAAAGTACTACTCAGGTACGAACTCAGCTCACACCAGGTATAACTTAAGTACTGTAGTAGAGATGATTAGATTTAACAATTGAATCATCTTAATCTGTTAAGAGGCAGACCCACATAGGATCGCTAGGTGCTGACCCACACAAGATTGCAAGGTGCTGACCCACACAGGATCGCTAGGTGCGGACCTACACAGGATAGCATAGTGTTGACCCACATAGGATCACTATGTGATGACCCACAGAGGATCGGAAGGTGATGACTGACACAGGAACACTGGGTACTGATCCACACAGGATCTCTAGGTGCTAACTCACACATGATCTCTCTATGTGCTGACCCACACATGATCGCTCTAGGTGCTGACCCACACAGGATCGCTCTACATTTTTCACGTCATAGCCAGCTACTGGGTTCCCGTACTATGCTCGCCCATCTCTATGAGTATCCACTCCAAAAGGTACTGGTTGATACTCCAACTACCATGAAGTCCCACGAAAAAGTATCTCAAAGGTCAACCACATCATAGGGGTCTCAACTCAATAGATGGCACGTCATTCGGACGCTCGGTCTATGAGTTATAAGCCTTTTTGTCTCTGTGGGCTCGGTTGGATTCATGCTCAATCCAAGCCGAATGTTCTGCAACATTATCCAAATCATTATTAGGGTATTCCAAAGGGAACATCTCGCACCAAGGATTCCAACACTACTGATTGTTTGTTAAACCAACGTCTGGTGCCAAAGTTATGTTCCAAGTAAAGTATAGGGTCATACTTGCTCCGGCTCCAGTCCATCTCGGTCAGACCGACCCAGCTCAACCTGGCCTTGGTCATCCCAGTTCAGGTTGACCCGACCTGACCCCCGGGGTCTGGCCCGACCCTCTTGGTGGTCTGGCCAGCTGGGCTCGTTTTGGGTGGCTCTACTGGGAGGGGGGAGGTCATGGGTGCTGCGGGGCAGCTTGGCCAGGGCGGCACGGCGAGGCTGCGGGGCGGAGATGACCATGGACGGCAGAGTGCCACGGGTCTGTGGGATTTCATGCCTTCGTTGGCAGTTTTCGAGTTCCACTTGTGCCAATAACCAGCACCAGTCATCATCACCAAGGTCAACTTCTTTCATCATGAAGGATACACAATTTAAGAAGAAAGAGGGAGGGGTTAGGCTATGTTTGATTGGACCGCACCCTCCATTTTAAAGCGTTAGCAAACGGATCAAAAAGAACAAGAATATGAAGAACATGTAAAGGAAAATAATTCAACCACCCTCCCTACCTCATTCATTTGATTCGATGAAGATTTTTTGCGGGGAAGGATATGATTTATTTGGGAGTAGACGGATGTTAGTGATGTCGGCATCTCCTCATTCGTTGGCGAAGATTTACCTCGTCGGTGATCCTTTAATGGAGTTTGGAGAGGAATTCATCAATGGTCAAGCATTCTTCATTGGCATTATTCATTTAAGTGATTTCTCCCAAGGATCCCCCCTTTTCTAATGATTAATTTCCCCAAACCCACCAAAAATAAAAGCTAGCCAATATAATAAAATATGATGGCACAATTTCAAATTCCAATAATCTAAATGAGTTGGTGTATAAATTAAAACCGGAGGTGGAATAATTAATCAAGGGGAAGTAAAGAGACTTCCCATCATTTAAGTGGGAGGTTTAAAGGGGTTTTATCCTTGGGTGGTCCCCACCACCATAACCTCTCATGGGAGGTCAGTTCAGGTGGTCCCCACTACCATAACCTCTCATGGGAGGTTTAGTTCAGCTGGTACCCACATATGAAAAATCCACATGGATGTTTCAAAAGAAATATAAAAATAAAAATAAATGTTACAGAATTTTTTTTTTATTTTATTCTTTCACAAATATGTGAAAATTTATCTTCCACCCTCGACCTACTGTGGTTGAGGTGAAGTTCTCCTCAATCGAATATCGGCATTGTGAGTACAACAGTGCCCTCAGATTTTAATTCCGAGCATCGGTTAAAAAGATAAGAAATTCACACTCACAAATTTACTGACCGTACCTAAAAAATGTTATGAAATTCATTCTGGGCACTCCGGCCCTCAAGAATCATGTGGAGTTAAATTTTTCAGACTCATAAAATTACAATATATTATAAAAAACATTATACAGAATTTTTGGGACATTACAATATGTTACATATTTTTTCCTCCTTATGGTATATGAGTATACAGATGTGCTTCATCCATGGGGGTAGGAGTATGAGCCTCCTGCATAACTACTTCCGAAATATTCCCTTTTACTTATTCTAAGCTAGAAAGGATATGAGCCTTCTTTTTGGTTCCTACCAAAGTATTTCAACATGAAACATTGATAGGAACTAGGATATGATACCTCTATTGGATACGTAACACCATCCTCCTTAAAATTGTCTTCCTTGTATCCCATTCATGGATATTGAGGGAGTATGATAATGTGCCTCATTCATGTGGGAAAAAGTATGATACTCCTCCATTATTAAAACCAGAATACGCCCAAAGAGTTATTCCGAGCTATTAGGGATATGAAACTAATTTATGGTTTCTACTGAGGTATGTTAGGAGATATCATTGACAAGAGAGGGGATATGGGGCCTCTATTGAATATCTGATACCTTCCTCCTCTGATGAGTCTTCCTTGTAGCTTGTGCATCCTAATTAGAGGTGGATATGGGTTGTATGGTATCCTAAGAAAGTAACTAATGGGTACCAGCAGGTTGGTGTTAATGAAAATGGTTGTTAAGATCCCACCGTGGTTAATACTAAACCTTAATGAAGCAATATTAATCCTTTAGATCTACCTTCATCAATTATATACGGTAGTTGTTATAACACACTAGTGATAATCACCATAGTGGTGGGACATAGGTATTATTTCTACTGGCATAGAAGTATCCTTTTTCGGGTGATGCAGACTGACCAACTACCATTCACAGAGAATCTCATGGGAAGATTCCGTGGATTGTATTATAACATATATTTGGTTGTCTTGAACCATCATATTTTCAACATGACATTGATTTTGTCAATCAGCTGAGATTGGTTAGTGACCATTGGTGGTCACAATAGCGGATAAGTTACTAGGGTGATTGTTGGATGATGAAGACATTTCCTCAGGTAATGATGTTATCTATGAAACTAGTATCTATAGTCATGTAGATAACAAGGATAAAAGGATAATGATCAGTGGTATATCATATTATTTAAAATGTTCAAATACTAACGCTTTGCAAACACAATTGTCCCATATTCCCTTTCTATCCAGTCTACTCATGTGGACTTGTTAACATGAGGATGAACATTCATGAATATCGGTTTGTACTGGTCTTAAATTATTATTTTCATATAGGGAATGAATAAAAAAGGGTAATACGAGATCCATGTCAAGCCTATGAATGTTTCCTTCTAATGAGGTACTTAAAATGGCTGGAACGATTATAACCCAATCAGTTTTATTGGAGATTTTTATTTCATGTTCAATATTTTTGTTCCATCGTGTTTCAATGTGAATGTGGGGTGTTCTCCCCTTGAGAGTTTGATTGAGGGATTTGTGAAGACAATCCTTAATCATAGGCATCAAGTTTACAATATGTTTCGTCTTCCCTTGAAACATCCAATGGTTCACTCATCCACAACTGGGTTTGGAAATTCATTCCAATGGCAAGAGATCACCTGGGTACTTAGGCCCATCGAATCTTGGGGACTCACATTGGCTGAGAGGATTGGTGTTCGAGATTATCACACCATTTGGGAAGGAATTATTTCCTACTTATAGACTCTCTTATGGATTTAATATATGTTCATCAATCTCTTCCAAATATAGATACGAGATCAGTTACCCTAAAAATATCTATTGGATAATTAATTTTCATATGAAAAAACCAAGATATCAATAGTGAATCTATCTGTATGTATCTGAGGTACATCATCATTTTCTAGAAATGGGATGTTTCTTATATACTAAGTCTATATGACCATGTTCATCGGAGCATGCTTCCATGTAAGGATCCAGTTAATATTATGTGGTGTTTAAGCCATTATGAGTCTTCCTATGCATCCTAATTATTATTGGAATCTAAACCCTCGTAGTTCATTACATTAATGAGTTTTAATGTCATGGAATGAGAATATATTATTGGGTAATGAGGCACCAAATATTTGAGATCGAACCCTAATGATTTTTCCTATGTATCTCAAGAATTGAAAGAATAAAATTTCTCATAGTTCTAAATTATGGGGGTTTTCGATGTAATTAAAGAGACTCAAAGTGAAGATTTTATCATTAACATGAATCCCTAACCACACCCGAGTATTATTTATAAGAGAAAAAATGGATGAAAATTGATCATTATATTTCTCATCATATAAGGATTATTCACTGGACTTATTTTGGGTGAATTATTATGGGACTCTGGTCTTGGAGTGTTTTTTATGTATCCTAGTTATGTATGGAATTAGATTCATCATAGATTTGTGAATCATCATCCAATTCCTTCGAGAAATTTCCTTATATGATTCATCCCAACTTCTCGAGATGTATTAAGATGAATCATATTTCCTTAATTATTTTAATGAATCATCATTTTTATCTTATTTTTATTATTCACAAAATCACCAATGTTCCATCTTTTAATCAGATATTGAGATATATGTTTCGAAATAATAACATGATTTCAAATTCCCTATCCCATTTAATTTTTTTTATTAAGAGGATATCCATTAAATCATCTACCACAATCCTTTTTAACATGATTCACTAAATTTCTAGTAATCAACTAAATAAATTAAACGTGAGAAAAAATAATGATTAATCATATAATAATGAAAAAATTATTTAGAATATGTATAAATCATGACACATTATTTTAAATCTATTAAACCTTATGTTTTAACCTTTTCTATCATGGTCATTATCTATCCATATCAATCTGAATGGTTAATTAAGAAAATGTGAATTATTTTTTTGCATACCCCCCATGAGTGTCAAACTAGTTGAATAATAAGGGAACCTTCAGTGTATACCAAAATGATGGACATGGTATACTAGACCAATTATTTATGGAGATGATACCCCTAAATTCATTTCTTCCATAATCCACATAATCTTATAGTATCTAGATATGAATTTATTTTCATGTAAAAATACACTTTTTTATTTTCCATAACATATTATTTTCACTTTTTCAAAGTCTTATCTTTTGAATGTTCAATAATTTTATATCATTCTAGTTTAAAAAATTCAAAAAATAATTCTCTAATACCAACTATAGAAACCCGAAAAATTCATACACAAATACAAAATCTATTAGTGAATTATGAATTTCAAAACAATACGATATATTATATAACCAAAATGATTTCATGTCATTGTAACACATCAACCTTTTATATACTATTTGTTCAAATAAATTAAAATTTTCATTTATATCTTACAATTCATTTATTTAAACATTCCTTTCACACTAAAATGACTTTTCATATGTCACACATAACATCGAGTTGGACTACAATACATGCAACACTAATTAAAGACTTTGTTCCATGTATAAATAAAATATGTTTAGATAATTTTATATGCAACAACAAAGGAAGATTTCACTACACTCAACACTGACCTGGCATATGTTACATGCAAGAGTGACATTCTTTGATAGCTTGCATTGTAAACAATACCAAGACTCACTAAACAATGATATATTATTAAAATATTATTATTTAATGTGATATAAATTAGTCATTATTAATATTATTAACCAAATTATTAATTTTATATAACATTAAAGTTCATCTTATTTATTTTATAGACATGATATAATATCAAATTTAATTTTTCAGATAAAAGATGTTTTTTTTCATAAAATGTAGTTTTTTCGCCTTTGGATGACACGCAAATTTGAAATATATTTTTTAAAGCCATTATAAATTATATTTGATAAAATAAAATTAATTTTTTAAATATCTTCAACAAAACTTAATTCAGTTGAAATTTTTGTATTCTTTTGATAAAATTATTGTTTTAATGAAGAGTAACAAATAATAAATTTTAATTCAAAATGGCATTTTCATCTAACATTTTTATTTAAAAAATAATAATTTTTAATTATTTTGAAATTGTAACTGGATTACGTTTTTTTCATTTAATCAATTTTTTGGTCTTTGAAAGTAATTTCATATTTAAATTATAAATAAACACAAGTCACTCATTTGATAGTTTTTACATTTATAAACACATTTTCTTGTTTTGAAAATGAGAATTAATTTTAAATTAATTTCTGCAAATTATGTGTTTTGATTTTGGAAAAATGGATTCCATATTTGGAATCAGAAGGTCTAAATTAGTTAAATAGTCCCATTTTATTTAGGGACATCATGAATAGTAACTTTAGTAATTATTTTTAATTACCTTGGTAAATGGGTCAATGAGGTAAATAAGTGAAAAAATAATATTATAATAATATGAAACTACCCACAGAGTTGTCCTAATCCTATTATTTGAGTTTTGGGAAACCATGAAAACACATGGGATACATATTTTTCTTTTCGAATCCACATGGGCATGATAATGAAATGTAATAATAATTAATTTAATGTAAAGAGAAATATAACATAAATATGTCTACTTTTACTAAACAATTTCAATGTAGGGTAATATAACTAAACCCACTGACTATAAATAGTCCATAGAAAGATAAAATAATTTCCAACATCATGGTATTTTATTTATAATTTTTTGACATTAATTTTATAAATTTATTTATGAAATAATGATGATTTAGTGATTACCTTATTAATTAATGATTGAAATAAATGATATTATAAATATTAAAATAAATGAAATTTCATTTATTTTATTCCATTCAGGAGTTTATTTGATTTAAATTGTCGTTTTAGGGATGATAAAATGATTTTCAAGAAGGAATCAAGTTCCTATGACAATAATAGATATCAATTACTAAAGAGTGTCATTATCTACAAAAAAGTGTTTTTTAAAAATAGTATTTTATTAAATAATATAACACTAATAAAAATATCTGATTCCAATAAATGACTTATATAGTGTTAAAAATGTCACAAATGATCCAATAGAGCTTATCTTCGCATTTTACCATAACTATATTTAGAATATAGTAGAAAAATACAAGAAGACATGGTAAGTGTCAATTTATTTAAATAAGGGTTGAAGCTAAATGATAAGGCTAAATTTGAGATGTAAACATGTAAAAAATATATTGGTTGTGAGGATTTAGTAATATCCTCATTTTAAACACAAAATTTTTCACTTTAGATATATTATAATTCTAAGATCAATTTATAATAAAATAATAGTTCAAGGCATTCCTAAAGTTCCCATCCTCCCTCTTATAAAAGGAAACCACATCTACAACTTACTCAAATATCTTAAGACCCTTGCCTTATCAAAATTCTACTCAAATAATCTCCAAACCTCCCTCCAATCATCCTAGAGACCAATCATAAAAAAAAAATATCCTATGGATACCTTTTGTGAAAATAAAATCTTGATACTTCAAAATAGGGAGGTTCAGATACATATAAAGGATATCAGACCTAAGGTAAGAGATAGTTTTTCAATTTCATTATTATCTGAGATAGCATATACATAATTATTTACTGGGGTATATTTTTATCCACCTCCATGTTTAATAAAAATGTAATACTATTTCTGTTGTTATACAATTATTTAATGTCAATTTTACTCAACGATTAATTTTTACTAAATGGTATGAAATGAATTTTCTGTTGTCATTTGATATAAGGTATATTTATGAATTTTTAGAAAACAAATCAACAAGAATGTTATCTTAACTTATACGGTATGGATGGATTATTATTCCAAATTTACATGATGATTTCTCAACATGATTTCATGTTTAATTTCATCTAAATTATTTTTTTAGAATTACACAGAATTTTGATAAAAGTAATTTTTTTGAGGTAAAAATGATATTATCATCAAGAATAAAGTTCAGTTGTTTTATCAAAATTATTTTCCATCTATGATAACTATTTCTAAATAGGGTTATGTTTTTCTCTCTATTATTATTAATATTTTATTGTCTTAATTATGGAATGAAATTTTATATGTATTATGTTATGATTATTTTATGTTTAAGAAACCCATTTTATTTTTTGGGTTATGCTATGATGGATGATTTAAGTTTTTGTGGAATATGTAGGGATGATTTAATTATGAGATGGGTGGGACATATACCTACCTTCAATGAATTAATTTATGATATATAATTAATGAGATATACATAATATAATGAAAGGTAAATCTAGTCATGTAGTATTGTGTTGAAATAACAAATATATCTAGTTCAGTAGTTTATGGTTGGAAAGAAGAGCGAACTCGGTTTAGTAACAATATTTTTACACTATGAGAGTCTTGGATATGATACTAGGTTTATATGGAAATGAATTTCCATGATTATGTTTTTTCCACAAGTTCATGTTTTATGAAAATGCTATATAATCGTGGTTAATGTTCCTTTGTGATTTATGCCTTACAAACTGCTACAATTTGTTTCATGAATAATGAATTTGATATTTAAATGGTATGTTCTTGTTGTTTTCACATTCATATAGTCAACTAATATTTTATTAACCTTACATGAAATCTATGATCACCCGTTCTTTAGGTTTTATTCATTAGGTTATAAATAAATCATTTATGTTGTGGTACTAAATGGGAATAACATTAGATTAAATTTTGAAGATCTTTCACAAGTTAGAAGAATGTATTCCAATATTCCAAATCCACAAAACTATTAAAATCCTTAGGTGTGAATTTGATAAATGTAATGAATATTTATTTTAGAAGATTTAATATTCAAATACATCATTCTTGGATCATTATAGTCATTTTTAATTGAATGGTTTGTCAACCTTTCGAAACTTGGACATAAAACATTAGTGAGATCCCTGGAGATATTTTTAAGGTATTTCCTAAGGATGTGTGTAATTATTGTTTAAATTAAATGAATTATGGTAACGATAATGTATAACCTAGGAATAAACCAAAGATGTTAGAGATTGAAAATACACCCCCTTGATTATGTTGTTTTTGTAGTATAAGTTTTTCCTCTCAGACAATTCTATTTTGGGTTTTAGACAATGGATGGAACCCAAAAGAACCGAGTTAATGATCAATGTTATGGGAAATTAAAATATTCTCCTCTAGAGAGAACAAATGTTATGGTAAATGGGATGAAAAGTCATATCACTATACTTACACATGTTATAAATCACTTAGAACATACAGATGAACAATGAATGGAACAACATTCTGCTGAGTCCTTCATGAGGCAACACCTACCATCATTAAGAGGGACTTCTAGTCCACTTATTGTGGAACCATTTATTAGTACCATTAAAAATATATTTTTTATCCTTCTATGTTTGGAATATGAAAAATTCACTTTGGATTTTTATCATTTTGAAGGAAAAGTAAACCAATGGGGGACTCTAATTAAAAATACAAGGCAACAAGATGAAATTTAATCCATCAAATGGGACAAGTTCAAGAACATATTTTTTAATAATTACACACCTCTTATTCTTCAAAAAATAATTGAAAACGATTTCCTTGATCTTAGGAAAATGGATTATTAATCTTGTGTTACATTTCAGGAAAATTTTACTAAGATTCCAAGGTATGATTAAGTCATTATTATCCATTTTGAATGTAAAGTTGATAGACTCTTAAATGGATTAAAACCATGTCTTATAAGAGAGTTAGCTATAAGAGACATTAGTTTCCACGAAGATATTGTGCTTTGTGCCATCGAGGATGAAATGAAAGTTAGTGTTGCATATCAATCTCATGGTTTTGATATGAAACTATAGATGGAGTTCAAAGGAAAATCTGAAAACAATAGTTAAAATAAGATGTGTTTTTTCCTTAGGATCAAAGTGCATAAAAAAGCATAGCGGAGACTATCTTAATGGGAAAAACAATTTTTTTCATGTGGAAAATATGTTTGTAGGGTAGTTGAGTGTCGAAGTACTGAGAAAAAGGTATCTAACTCTATGAATAGATTAAAGGATATAGAGAATGCACCACCCACAATTCAATGCTACATGTGCCTAGAAATGGGGCATTATGCTACCCAATTCCCTAATCCAGTGGTTATAAATGACGATCTATGTCCACAACCTCTTAAGAATAAAGACAATGGAAAATCACATGCGATCAATGTAACACCCAAGGTAAATAAAGAATATGAAATCATTATATTTATCTATATTTGTGAATCAAATATTAATATTACTTTAAATGGGATGCTATGCTCGATGGCGTACTCAATATGCAACAACGAGTTTCTTAGGAATCTTATGTTGCACTCTAACAGTAAAATAATATTATTTTAAATGGTAGTTAACGCCTATCCGTTGTAATGGCAGGAATGAACAGAACTAACTACAAAATTATTATATATGTTTGTCAAATATTTTTACTTTTTACAATAAATCTTAGAGGATTAAAAATGCGAATGAATCCAATTTTAAACATAAACATTCTAATATTCTTTAAAAGGTCGATTAACCGCCTTTTGATGGAGAACCTCTTTTAAATCCACTTTTTGACAATTTTATGTGTTATATTTGACAAAATAATATTCTTCTTTAGAATCAGGACATCAAAATTTACTTTGTGTAAATTTTTGGTATTTTTCCGAAAAAGTTCAATTTTTAATGAATAGTGAAAATGTTATATTTTAATTCAAAACCTCTTTTTAATCTAATTTATTTATATTATTAGATTATATTTTGAATTGGTTTTAAAGTGAAACTAGAATATATTTTTACCATTTAATCCAATAGTGGTCTTTGGAATTAATTTCACTTTGAAATCGGACTTAAACTAGTGTCATTCTTTTGATACTTTTTTCATAAAAACACGCTATTTGTTTTGACAGCGGGAATTAATTATTAAATTAATTAATGCAACTTATCTGTTTTGAATTTTGTAAAATGGACATCATTTTTGAATTTGGAATATCAAATATCGCTTAGGATGAATTTTTGTTAATTTTCTGAAAAACATCAATTTTTAATGAATAGTGAAACCACTAAGTGGTACTTATAAAAACTGATTTTCCGTTTAAATGAAATTTTTCCACCTTTGTGTTTTGAATTTCAAAAATCTGACATACATAGTTTTCATTAAGAAGTAAAATGTGGTTCAATGGGATTAAAATAATTTTTTGGTGAATAGTAACTTATTAAGTTTTTAATCGCGATTAGAGGTAATTAGTGTCGTTTATGGTAAGAATAATGTTTTAATATAATGAAATGACCTAGAAACAAGTCCTAACCTCATTTTATGTGTCATGGCCGACCAAGACAATCCATGGGTCAACTTGGGGACCCCATGGATCCACTTTGGTTGGAAAATGACATAAATAACTTTTTATTTAATGATAAACTAAAAATGACACAAACATGAGATGTTTTACTAACACAATTTTTACATGGGGTTATACAAGTCAGTGTTTTGACTATAAATAGTATTTGGAAATATAAAAAGATTTCATACATCATGGTATTTTTTTTATAATTTTTAGACATTAAATAAATTAAATTATTTATGACATCATGATGATGCAGCGATGACCTCATTATTTAACGATTTAAATAAAATGGAAAGATAATGTAATATCTAAGCCCTAAACATGTACAAAACCTATTGGATGGGTGGATTTCGAACCCTTATCATCTTATCCACGAATTATATCAATGTGGGACCTTTTAAATCCGAAACTCGTTTTCAAATAAAGTAACATTTGCTTACTTTCCAAGAGTGCCCCTCCTTTCCTCTTATAAAAGGCCCCCACCTCTACCTCCTTACCCACACCTCTCAAGCCTTTGGCTCAGCCAACCTCTGCCCATTTCATCTCTCCACATACCTCTATAACTCCTTGAAGCCTCACTTTGGGCAGAATCTTTTCCAAGGAAGCCTTTGAGCTCAAATCAAAGGAAGTTACCCGATTTAAAGGTAATGTCTTCACTTGTTTCCTTTTGTTTTATTTTTCCTCTCCAACCCCCTAAACTCTTTTTATTCATTTATTTTGTAACAAATACAATATATTCAATATACTAGGATGTTGTTATAAGAATTATTCTAGCTACACTTACCCACACCTACATCTAATGGTTAAAGAACATACTGTTTCCGTGGATGGCAAATTTCTGCCTCCCGAAACGATGATTGTTCAACATTCTTATAACACCTTCAAAGTTGGCCATTAATAAGACACTATATTTATATATGATATCTAATATGTTTATGTTTTACTTAAGCTTCTGTATTTTTAATTTATGGCATACCTTTATGGTTTCCATTATGGGTAAACGCGATATCTTCATTTAAGGAAGTGCGGACTACCGCCCCCTCAAAGTGATTTGATCGTTAATACCATATGTGGTACGTATAAAGGATATATTTAATGATATTATATATGATACCATACTTGAATTAAAATACTATTATGTATCATTATGTTTAAATTCCATTAAATATGAAATAGAAATGGAAGTAGCGTTCATGCGTACGTACGGCTTACCGTCTCCATGAACGGTGCATTTCATTTCTTAACTCTAAATGTTATGTAATATTATACATGCATGAATATAATGGATATATATGATATATATGATATATACATCATGAATAAAATTATGGATATAATGAACCTTTGACCACACGAACAACATGTAATTGTAAGAAGTCCACTTTCCACTTAAGAACCAAGTATCGACAAAACAAACATTATTAACATAAATGATTACATAATGTCTATGACATGGTAATAAGTGATATAAAAGGAATAATGAACTTGAAAAAGGTTATTAAGGAAGTATAAATTAACTCAAGTTTATTATTCAGGATATTAAAGAACGATCGAGTCAAGTCGGACCCGAGGTAAGGGATCTTACTTCTCTCTTTCTTTTTAAGTACACTCTTTTATGTCATTCCTTCTAAAGCTCATCTTTCTTGTTATTGGGATTTTCTTTTATATTACTCTTACTGTAATTTTTATGTTTATATAATGAGAGACCCTATTCTCTCTCATCAATCCATTTTGGAAGTTTTGAGTGGCGCCGTTAGGCTGCCGAATATTCGTAAGAGATCTAACCTCTCTCTTTCTTTTAAAGTACTCTCCTTTATGTCACTTCTTTTAAGCTCCTCTTTGTTATGTTGGGGGATGTTCTATTATATACCTATTTATGTAAACTTTATGTTAATATGATGAGATACCCTATTTGATCTCATCAATCCATTTTTGTAAATTTTATATGGTGTCGTTAGGCTGCCGAGTTTTCGTAAGGGATTTTTCATCTCACTTTTATTCCCGTGAGATTTATGCTACATTTGCCACAATTTCCCTTGAGTGGTGTATGTACTGCCCATTATTTTACTCATTATGTAATATAATTTCTTTTATGAGTATTTACATCAATTTTTTATTGTCCTTCTTTCACGGGGTGCATGTCTCGAAAGATACCAATGTAAGTAAGGGAACCTTTCACCCTCCTTTTTTTAAAAGACTTCTTTTGTTACGTCTTTTAATTCACATACTATTATGTTGGGATATGTTCTTATATATCCTTATTTATGTAAATTTTATGTCCAAGTGATGAGATCCCCTTTATCTCTCTCATCAACCCTTTTTATAAAATTTTATGTGACGCCGTTAGGCTGTCGAATTTTACCAAGGGAACTTCTTAACCCAATTTCGATTTCTTTGGGTTCAACATGAAGTTATTGAATATGTCATCCTTTGAATATGTGTGAATGACCTTCGATTGTTTTAAACTTCATATCCACTTATATTGGGTGTATTTATATTTGTCACACATAATTATGAGATTGAATTATCCTTAATTTAAGGATACCTTCTTTATAATGGATTTCATCTCATTTTACATTTCTTTTGAGACTTCATTGTTGTTATGCACCAATTCACTCTTATATGGTGTGTATACTGTCCTTTGATATATTATATCATGAATCCCTTTATTCTCATGATATTATAAAGTTCGAATTAAATGTTATTCCGCAATTATTTGTATTCAAGAGTCTCTCATTTTGTTAAAAACTCTTTAACAAAAATATCATTTTAAATGTTTTAAAGATTTATTATTCTAAATCTTTATATTTAATGTCCATGTTTTCAAAATGGGTTTCAGTATTTATGTATATGGACATTAATGTTTTAAAATTATAATTCCATTAAAAGCTTCAAAGTGGCATGGGACACTTTGATTCAAAAATCACTTTTAAATGGTTTTTGAAAATGGATTGATTAATTCAATATCTAGGAATTACTTATTGTGATTGCAAATGAAATGTTGTTATTGAAATGTTTATATTTTCAATATTTTATGTGTAATAATGGTACTTGGACATTATGATGGGTGGTACCGTGAATACCAGGATGGTTGGTTACGTTATAACCTCCAATGCAGTGGGTATGGAAGTCGGCCGTATGGCTATTCCATTAAGTATGTATGGAAGTTGTCCTAATGGCTATTCCATTAAGTGATATGTGTGGAAGTCGACCTTATGGTTATTCCACTTAAGTATGTTTATGTCCCAAGTTACCTTTATATGTTATGTGATCTTTATATGGGTTTTATGGTAATATTTTGGTTACATAAGGGTAAGTAATGAACTTTTATTCAGTAAAGAGTTTTTACTACTTGGAAAAGGTGAAAAGTATTACTTTGATAAAGTATACATGGTTTACTTGTGGTTTTGAAAAACTAACAGTTTTCATTATTTGTGTATACCTTACTGAGCTTTTTATGCTCATCCCAAGTTTTTGAAATGTTTTTCACAGGACATAACGTGGAATAGGGTCAAGGATTGGATCAAGGGAAAGTCATGCTACCTAAAACATGGAACTAGACATGTTTCTTTTTAAGAGTTTTTATTTTATGGAAACTTAGTATAAGTTTCTACTTTGTAATCTTTTGATATGTAATAGTTATGTCCTAATTCTCTAAAACTCTAAACCTGAAAACATCCTCAATGTGAATTATTCATTTAATTCAATATTATGTAAGGTTTAAGGCCGGGGCCTTATAGTTGGTATCAAAGGTCAGTTTAGATAACTTTAGAGTTTAGGGTATTCTTTAAGCATAAGTGACATTACCATATTGGCTAGGATTTTAGGAAGTGTCATAGTTTTTAGATAAAGTGAATGAGTAAGTATATCTTAGTGTTTATCTCACTCATTAGTACATGATGGTTATGTTGATATACTCACACTGACCTTTCTATTTTTAGTGAATGGATGGATCTAGCAAGCACCAAAGAGACAACAGGTTTGAAGGAAACTGTGGTGGTTCTCTGTTTAAGATACTAGATAAAATGGGGGATTCAATGAAGAAACTCATGGTTGTTCTAAACCAACTATCAAGGAGTCTTGATCAACCACTTGAACCTTGGTATGTTCTGTAATGCATCATGTACGAGATGACCAATCGATGTGGATGTTGAGGTAATAATTATAAAGGTAACCATTAGATTTTATATGATCCTTACTTTTAATTTAATTATGGGTTACTAAATGTTATGATGGATGTGAAAGGCATGAGATAAAATTGAAGTTAAATTATGTTATGGTTATTTTTTTTTGATGATTTTATCACTTTTTGGGGAATGATTTGAGAATTATATACTTTTGGAAAAAGGACAACACGCAGACCGTGTGACAACCCGTCACGTCGGACAAAGCTGCGGGAATCGAACCCACAACCAAAGTGCAACTGGTATTTATCACCTACCACTGGACTACGCAAAGTCCCTGGTTAGTTTGTCTGATTCTTTTTAGTTAAATGATTTTATGAATTAATATTAGGTTGATTTTGGGTTATCTATGGATATTTATTAACCTATCATGGAGGATATGTGATTAGGTTAATTACTTTTCAATACGAGACATTAAGAGCAACTGATGTTGTTTGGAGATAAATATTACGATTTAACTTGGAAGAATATGTGACTAAATCCCTCAAATATTTAAGTTTCAATCTTAGTTTGGTTTACTTTGAAGAATTTTATGGACAAATTGATTATCGAATGGTCCTCGTTGAACTTTGGGTTTTGTTGGACAAATTTTGGAGATTAAGAATAGATTTTCTTTTTATAAGGGGTTATCCTTTTCTGGATTATCTGATCTTGTACTAGCCTTTTTGGTTTTGGTTTTGGTCTAAAGACATGGGAAGTATATAGTTCTCTTTTGTGGATTAGGTGATTCTCTAGAAGTTGATTATAGTACTCTTAATGTGAACAAGTCTTCCTAAATACTCGTCTTTTGGAGAAAATATGAGTTTTTGAAAGGAATCTAATAAAAGTTGAAGGTCAACATGATAAGTGATTATGTTTCCTTGTGAATAAATTCCTCAATAAAAAGTAACTTAAAACAAAAATTTGTCTATTAACTTTTCCTACTGGGGAATCGAATACCGTTTAACCCATCACAAGTTTGTGATTTTCTTGTGGTTAACTTTCTCCTAAACATGCTTTCTATCACTCTCCATCAGAACATGACCCTTTGTTTTTTCCTCCATGTCAATATTTTCGTACTTGGAATCCTTGTATGGGTTAACTCGGGTGACCTTTGTACTTATCTTTCTTTATTTTAAATTGATTGTTTTACCGACTCTTGTTCCGATGTGGGACTTTCAAGGATGTTTCCAAGCCCAATTTTAAAATTGTGAGGACGCAATTCCCAAAAGGGGGGAAGGATGTAACACCCCAGGTAAATAAAGAATATGAAATCTTTATATTTATCCATATTTGTGAATCAAATATTAATATTACTTTAAAGGGGATGCTATGCTCGATGGTGTACCCAATATGAAACAAAGAGTTTCTTAGGAATCTTACGTTGCACTCTAATAGTAAAATAATATTATTTAAAATGGTAGTTAATGCCTAGTCGTTGTAATGGCGGGAATGAACAGAACTAACTACAAAATGATTATATATGTTTGTCAAATATTTTTACTTTTTACAATAAATGTTAGTGGATTAAAAATGCAAATGAATCCAATTTTAAACGTAAACATTCTAATATTCTTTAAAAGGTCGATTAACCGCTTTTTGATGGAGAACCTCTTTTAAATCCACTTTTTGACAATTTTATGTGTTATATTTGACAAAATAATATTCTTCTTTAGAATCATAACATCAAAATTTACTTTGTGTAAATTTTTGGTATTTTTCTGAAAAAGTTCAATTTTTAATGAATAGTGAAAAATGTTATATTTTAATTCAAAACCTATTTTTAATATAATTTATTTATATGATTATATTATCTTTTAAATTGGTTTTAAAGTGAAACTAGAATATATTTTTACCATTTAATCCAATAGTGGTCGTTGGAATTAATTTCACTTTGAAATCAGACTTAAACTAGTGTCAATCTTTTGATACTTTTTTCATAAAAACACGCTATTTGTTTTGACACCGGGAATTAATTATTAAATTAATTAATGCAACTTATATGTTTTGAATTTTGTAAAATGGAAATAATTTTTGAATTAGTAATATCAAATATCACTTAGGGTGAATTTTTGGTAATTTTCTGAAAAACATCAATTTTTTATGAATAGTGAAACCACTAAGTGGTACATATAAAAACTGATTTTCCGTTTAAGTGAAATTTTTACACCTTTGTGTTTTGAATTTCAAAAATCCGACATACATAGTTTTCATTAAGAAGTAAAATGTTGTTCAATGAGATTAAAATAATTTTTTGGTGAATAGTAACTTATTAAGTTTTTAATCGCGATTAGAGATAATTAGTGTAGTTTAAGGTAAGAATAATATTTTAATAAAATGAAATGGCCTAGACACATGTCCTAACCTCATTATATGTGTCATGGCCGACCAAGAAAATCCATGGGTCAACTTGGGGACCCCATGGATCCACTTTGGTTGGAAAATGACATAAATAACTTTTTATTTGATGATAAAGTAAAAATGACACAAACATGAGATGTTTTAGTAACATAATTTTCACATGGGGTTATACAAGTCAGTGTTTTGACTATAAATAGTCTTTGGAAATAAAAAACTATTTCCTACATCATAGTATTTTTTTTATAATTTTTAGACATTAAATAAATTAAATTATTTATGACATCATGATGATGCAGCGATGACCTCATTATTTAACGATTTAAATAAAATGGAAAGATAATGTAATATATAAGACCTACACATGTACAAAACCTATTGGATGGGTGGATTTAGAACCCTTATCACCTTATCCACGAATTATATCAATGTGGGACCTTTTAAATCCTAATCTCATTTTCAAATAAAGTAACATTTGCTTACTTTCCAAGAGTGCCCCTCCTCTCCTCTTATAAAAGGACCCCACCTCTACCTCCTTACCCACACCTCTCAAGCCTTTGGCTCGGCCAAACTCTGCCCATTTCATCTTTCCAAATCCCTATCTAACTCCTTGAAGCCTCACGTTTGGAATAATCCTTTCCAAGTAAGCCTTTGAGCTCAAATCAAAGGAAGTTACCCGATTTAAAGGTAATGTCTTCACTTGTTTCCTTTTGTTTTATTTTGCTTCTCCAACACCCTAAAATCTTTTTATTAATTTATTTTGTAACAAATACAGTATATTAAATATACTAGGATGTTTTTATAAGAAGGATTCGAGCTACACTTACACACACCTACATCTAATGGTTAAAGAACATATTGTTTCCGTTGATGGCGAATTTCGCCTCCCAAAATGATGATTGTTCAACATTCTTCTAACACCTTCAAAGGTGGCCATTAAGATGACCCTATATTTATATATGATATCTAATATGTTTATGTTTTACTTAAGCTTCTGTATTTTTCATTTATGGCATACCTTTATGGTTTCCATTATGGGTAAACGTGATATCTTCATTTAAGGAAGTGCGGACTACCGCCCCCTCAAAGTGATTTGATTCGTTAATACCATATGTGGTACGTATAAAGGATATATTTAATGATATTATAAATGATACCATACGGGAATTAAAATACTATTATGTATCATTATGTTTTAATTACATTAAATATGAAATAGAAATGGAAGTAGCGTTCATGCGTACGTACGGCTTACCGTCTCCATGAACGGTGCATTTCATTTCTTAACTCTAAATGTTATGTAATATTATAAATGCATGAATATACTGGATATATATGATATATATGATATATAAATCATGATTAAAATTATGGATATAATGATCCTTTGACCACATGAACAACATGTAATTATAAGAAGTCCACTTTCAACTTAAGAACCAAGTATCGACAAAACAAACATTATTAACTTAAATGATTACATAATTTCTATGACATGGTAATAAGTGATATAAAAGGAATAATGAACTTGAAAAAGGCTCTTAAGTAAGTATAAATTAACACAAGTTTATTATTCAGGAGATTAAAGAATGATCGATTCAAGTCGGACCCGAGGTAAGGGATCTTACTCCTCTCTTTCTTTTTAAGTACACTCTTTTATGTCATTCCTTCTAAAGCTCATCTTTCTTGTTATTGGGATGTTCTTTTATTTTAATATTATTGTAATTTTTATTTTCATATTATGAGAGACCCTATTCTATCTCATCAATCCATTTTGGAAGTTTTGAGTGGCGCCGTTAGGCTGCCGAATTTTCATAAGAGATCTAACCTCTCTCTTTCTTTTAAAGTACTCTCCTTTATGTCACTTCTTTTAAGCTCCTATTTGTTATGTTGGGGGATGTTCTTTTATATTCCTCTTTCTTTAAACTTTATGTTAATATGATTGGATATCCTATTTGATCTCATCAATACATTTTTTTAATTTTTATGTGGCGCTGTTAGGCTGCCCAGTTTTCTTAAGGGATTTTTCATCTCACTTTTATTCCCGTGAGATTTATGCTACATTTGCCACAATTTCCATTGAGTGGTGTATGTACTACCCATTATTTTAATCATTGTGTAATATAATTTCATTTATGAGTATTTAAATCAATGTTGTATTTTCCTTCTTTCATGGGGTGCATGTCTCGAAAGATACCCATGTCGGTAAGGGAACCTTTCACCCTCCTTTTTTTTAAAAGACTTCTTTTGTTACTTCTTCTAATTCCCATACTATTATGTTGGTATATGTTCTTATATATCCTTATTTATGTAAATTTTATGTCCAAGTGATGATATCCCCATTATCTCTCTCATCAACCCTTTTTGTAAAATTTTATATGATGCCGTTAGGCTGTCGAATTTTACCAAGGGAACTTCTTAACCCAATTTCGATTTCTTTGGGTTCAACATGAAGTTATTGAATATGTCATCCTTTGAATATGTGTGAATGACCTTTGATTGTTTTACACTTAATATCCACTTATGTTGGGTGTATTTATATTTTTCACCCATAATTATGAGATTTAATTATCCTTAATTTAAGGATACCTTCTTTATAATGGATTTCATCTCATTTTACATTTCTTTTGATACTTCATTGTTGTTATGCACCAATTCACTCTTATATGGTGTGTATACTGTCCTTTGACATATTATATCATGAATCCCATTATTCTCATGATATTATAAAGTTTTTATTAAATGTTATTCCGCAATTATTTGTATTCAAGAGTCTCTCATTTTGTTAAAAACTCTTTAACAAAAATATCATTTTAAATGTTTTAAAGATTTATTATTCTAAATTGTTATATTTAATTTCCTTTTTTTCAAAATGGTTTTCAGTATTTATTTATATGGACATTAATGTTTTAAAATTATAATTCCATTAAAAGATTCAAAGTGGTATTGGACACTTTGATTCAAAAATCTCTTTTAAATGGTTTTTGAAAATGGATTGATCAATTCAATATCTGGGAATTACTTATTGTGATTGAAAATGAAATGTTGTTATTGAAATGTTTATATTTTTAATATTTTATGTGTAATAATGGTACTTGGACATTATTACGGGTGGTTCCTTGAATACCAGGACAGGTGGTTACATTATAACCTCCAATGCATTGGGTATGGAAGTCGGCCTTATGGCAATTCCATTAAGTATGTATGGAAGTTGGCCTAATGGCTATTCCATTAAGTGATATGTGTGGATGTAAACCTTATGGTTATTCCACTTAAGTATGTTTATTTCCCAAGTTACCTTTATATGTTATGTGATCTTTATATGGGTTTTATGGTAATCTTTTGGTTACAGAAGGGTAAGTAATGAACTTTTATTCAGTGAAGAGTTTTTACTACTTCGAAAAGGTGAAAAGTATTACTTTGATAAAGTATACATGGTTTACTAGTTGTTTTGAAAAACTAACATTTTTCATTCTTTGTGTATCCCTTACTGAGCTTTTTATGCTCATCCCAAGTTTTTGAAATGTTTTTCACAGGAGTTAACGTGGAATAGGGTCAAGGATGGGATCAAGGGAAAGTCATGCTACCCAAAACATGGAACTAGACATGTTTATTTTTAAGAGTTTTTATTTTATGGAAACTTAGTAGAAGTTTATACTTTTTAATCTTTTGAGATGTAATAGTTATGTCCAAATTCTCTAAAACTCTAAACCTGAAAAGATCCTCAATGTGAATTATTCATTTAATTCAATATTATGTAAGGTTTAAGGTCGGGGCCTTATAATCAATACTGGTGATGTTGAGTATGTGAATAAAGTAGAATAATTGAAGAGTGCTTATGTAATGAGATTCTAGAATAATGTTGTAGAATCTATTTTATGTTATTATAGAATAATGAAATATTTATATAGTGGTACACTATTGTTTTCAACATTTATTTGAAATTATATGTTGGGTGGTACTAGTAACCATGATAAATAATTGAGGTAATAAGGTGATGATTTTGGAAAACACATAATTTTGGAAAGGATGACCCTTAATATGAATATTATGTTTAGTTATTAATATTTGGATAATGTTATGTTGGATAAGAATAAGTAAATTAAACGATATCTATTACCCAGGTACTAGTTAAGAATTTTTTGACATATGGGTTAGGTTATAATAGATGGATATTGTAGCTGTTTGGACTTAAAAATAAGAAAACATTCATGCTTTCAATAAGGATATCTGATTGTTCAAGTTGTAACCATGACTCAAGAGAATACATGATTAAGGTATTCACATGTTTGGGAGGTGACAACTAATATCTAACTTATGAGATTTGGGAGATAAATGAAAAACCGATTTAGTTCACCACTTTATAAATTTATGGATTTTTTGTTTTTGAATGCATTTTAAGGATATCCAATTACTGATAGTATAATTTATACTTCGGTTGATATTTTTTAGATTAATGTACTATTACAACATATGTGGACTTATGCATAGTTGATAATCTCAGTTAGCCTTTTTGTTGAGATAGATTGAATGGAATATCCTTATATTTATGGATCACATGATATATTAACACTCCAGGAATGAAAAATTCAAAATCATTTCATTGAATAAGAGATGATTCAGAAATTGTTCAAGGCATGACAAACAATTATATTTTACTGAAATCAAGTATGTATTTCTTCTCCGGTTCTTCAACTTTTTGGAAAGTAACTTGAAAAAGTAAAATTTTATCTTTGTACACTCTTTTCTGATGAATCATATGGTCCCTAAAATCGTTACATATTTATGGATTTATGATTGTTAACATTCCCCAAACCTTTTTCTCTATCAATATCCATCAGAACAAGATGGTTATATTTTTCTTCTATATCCATGTTTTCACTTCCCACCTATGTTCTTCTATTTAGAAACACTATGATGAGTCATTTTGGGTAACCTTTATGTATATAAAATTCCATTTAAAAATTATGTTTATGTATTTCTTTTTATAATTTGGGTTTCCACGGAAGAATATTTCAACGAGTAGACCTTTTTATAACCCTGGTAAATTTGTAGGTGAAATTCATTTTAAGTGTCATAGAATATAACAGCATGAGTTTTTTATGGGTCATTTTTTCATATAAATTAAAATTTTCATTTATATCTTGAAATGTAATAAGTCAAAAATTTCATTCACACTAAAACAACTAGTTTTATTTTACATGAAACACTACGTATATATTTAGTTTAACATATAAAAGAACTAATTTTGGATTATGTTATATGAAACACCAAAGAAATTCTCCACTGTACAAAATAATGACTTGGATGTGTTACATGCAAGAGAAACCTTCCTCGATAGCTTATGTTTTATGAAATACTAAGTTTAAATAAATAGTAATATATTATTAAAATATTTATATTTAAATGGATATAAAAATTCCTTTATGAATAGTTTTAAGTAGATTTTTTATTTTATATAATAATAACATCCATTTTATGTATTTTATATACATTTTATAAGACCAAATTATTTTTTTGGATAAATGATGTAATTAAAAAAATACAATTTTGTCACCTTTTGATGGAGAACCCATTTTAAATCGAGTTTTTAACAGTTGTATAATATTTGAAAAAAATAAACTTATACATTGGAGTCCAGAAATAAAATGAAAATTTGAATTAATTTTTGTAATGTTTCAGATTAAATTCATATTTTAATGAACAATGAACAATACAACATTTTAATTCAAAATTTCATTTTATTCTAACATATTTATGTAGTTAAATTACATTATTAATTGGTTTTCATGTTCAATTAGATTATATTTTTATCATTTAAAAAATTTTATTTCCATTGAAGTTAATTTAACATATAAATTGGACATAAATACATGTCAAATCATTGATTGTTTTATTTATTAAAATAATGTTTTTTTTATTTTGACAAAGGTAAATAATTTTAAATTATTTTTTGACAATTAAGTGTGTTGAATTTGGAGAAATGGATTCCAAACATGGAATCAGATGAACCAAATTATTTAAATAGGCCCCTTTTATTTTTGAACATCAACGTTTGTAATTTTTTTAATTTACCATGGTTATAAGGAAAATTCGGAAAATATTGTTTAAAAAAATATTATAATAATATTAAACTACCATAACACTTGTCATAATACTATTGTATTAGTTATGGGCGACCCATAAAACACATGGGATGAAAATATGGCCTATGGGATCCATTTGGTGTTATAATGAAATATTGTAATAATTAATTTAATGTAAAGTGAAATATAACAAAAACATATATCATTTTACCAAAAAAATATTATGGGGTTATATAACTGATATATTTCACTATATATAATTATTATTAAATTAAAAATATTTCTTACATGATTGTATTTTATTCATAATTTTCAAATATTAAATAATGAAATTTATTTATGACATAATAGAGATGCAGTGACTACCTGATTGATGAAAGATTGAAATGAATGATATTATAAATATTAAAATAAATGTAATTTGATTTTTTTGATGCCATAAATATTTTTTTAATAGTATTGGGATTTTAGGGATTATATAATTATTTTATTTCAATGGAATCATGTTTTAATGACATTAACAAAAAAACTATTACTAAATAGTATTAAAACTGACATAAATGAGTTTTAAAAAAATACTATTTTATTAAATGATATAATGTTTATAAAAATCGATGATTCTTCCAACATACATATATAGTGTTAGATATCCATTAATGGTCCAATTGAGGGTTTCTTGGGATTTTATAGTAACTATATTTACCATATAGTATAAAAATATGAGAAGACATGGTAACAATTTATTTTTTTAACTAAGGGTAAAAGCTAAAGTAAAAGATTTAATTTATTACCTAATATTTACTAAATCCTATTGGATGAGAGGATTTTGAACCATCCTCATATTATCTTTTACTTATATAAATTTTATTCTATTATTATTTTTAATTCATTTTACAATAAAACAATATTTCAAGTCATACTTAATGTTACCATCCTTTTTAAAAAAGGCCACCACAACTACTCACTAACTCACACATATCAAGCCCCATGGGTCTTCCAAATTATGTTCAAATAATCTACCAACATCCCTCCCTTCCTCCTGGAGACCACACTTTTGGCATAAAACATTACTAAAGTGTCCATTTGTGAAAATAAAAATAAGTTACTAGAAAAGGAGGATGTTCAGATACATATGAAGGATATTATATCTATGGTAAGGTATAATTTTTCAATCTTATAATTATCAAAGATTGTTCATATGTAATTATTTAATTGTTTATATTTTTCATCATCATATACGTTCCCAAAATATTATAAACAATTTATATTCATCTACAATTGTTAAAAGTCAATTTTACATATTGGTGATTTTTTACTAATCGGTATGAAAGGAATATTTTTTCATTATTCCATAAAAGTTACTTTTTGGACATTTCTTGAAAAACTATGAGGAACTTTATTTTAACATATATAACATGTAAGTATTTACACATTACATCCATGAATCTTCCACTACACGATTTCATTTTTTTTTGAACTAAATTATTTTATTTTAGATTTGGAGAACATTTTGATTAAAGAAAATGTTTTTTAAGAAGAAATGAATTTATCTTAAAGAATTAAGTTCAAGTGTTTTATCAAAAATAATATCAATCTAAAATTAAAATATTTAAATAGTGATATGTTTATATAACTATTATTACCATGATTTGATTTTTTAATGATGGAATGAAATTTTATATGGATTATCTTCTGATGGAATAAGGTTTAAGAAACCCATTTTATTTCTTGTGTAATTTAATGGTGAATGATTTAGGGTTTTGTGGAACATGTATTAATTGTTTCATTATGTGATGACGGAGACCTATATCTTCATCCAATGCATTGGGAAAAGATATATATCTCATAATATAGATAGTATTGGAATGAAAAGTAAGTCTCATTTAGTAATACAGGGATGAAATGATAAGTATATTCGGTTATGTATTACATGGCTAGAACAAGTAGTGACCATGATTCAATAATGGGCATTATCTGCATTGATGGTCTTGGAAATGAGATATGTCTAGTATTGAAATGATTTTCTATGCATATGTGTTTTCCAAACATTCATGTTTTATTCCAATTCTATGTTATCATGGTTAATGATAATTTAAGAATTATGGATTAGAAACTGATACAATTTATGTTATGGCTCAATATTTTAATATTTAAAATTATTTTTCATGTTTTTTCCCATTCATATGTTCATATATTGTTTTATTACCCTTACTGATCATATAAAATCACCCTTTCTTGTATTTCCATTCCTCAATTTATAACGAAATCATTTAAGTAAGATTACTAAAGGGGAAAATAATTATGGGAGATGTTGACAATATTTTACAAGATAGAATAATTTATTCTATTTTATCAAAGGCATTAAACTATTATAGTCCCTTGGCATGAATATTTAAATTGTAATGAATATTCATTTAAAAAGATTAAATATTCATATAAATGATTTTTGGGTCGTTATAGTCTTTGTAAACATAGATACATAAACCACTAGTATATAAAATATATACATATTTCTGAATTATTTATTCACATTGGGAAACCTCCATAGATAAATCTTACATAAAAACAAAATTAATAACTTAGGTAAGGGAAACATAATAAAGGGTGAGATTTGATGCTTAGTAAGGGTAAATACAAGATAAATTAATAAATTATCTCAATATAAACATAATGGTACAAGAAAATTATATTTATTATATAATATAATACCCTTCAATTAGTATATCATAATCATGAAATGTTATATAATGTTTTGTCACCCAAAATACATAATAAATAATAGAAAATAATTGAAAATAATCATTATTGATCCCAGATAACATATCATAATCATAAGACATAACATTTTTGCATAAATATAATTAAAGAAAACATTTACTTAGTTATGTCTCACTAAAAAGACAATAATAGTGGATTTGGGTTCACTCTATATTACACCATTTCTTTAGTCAAGGTACAGTCCTAATACTATTTTATTGAAAATTAATGTTACTAAAATAGGTTAAATACACATTTTATTCCTTATTATTTCAACATATATCATTTTCCACCCAAATCATTATAGAGATATATTATTTGAATCCCACACATCACATAATGAAAACCATATATAAGTGTTCCACGCAGTCATAAATGATTCATCATATCATCATATCATAAACTATAAAGGTTATATTGGTTTCATAAAAATTTTAATATTATTTTCATGAATAAAAGAGGTAAATAATTTTTACTTAATACTTATTCATATCTCCAATTATTCCCAAAAAACTTAAAAGTATTTTTTTTGAAGATAAAAATACCCATAAAATATCATTAGAACATTTCATGAGGATAAAATATTTTCATTACAAGTCATCTATTTAAAATCTAAATATTTTTAAAAAATAATATGTAATTGTTTTTTAGAAAATAATAAAGTTAAATTATAAATTAAAATTATATAAAAATATAAATTATGATGGAGGGGAAATATATTCATGTGATCCTTGGTAAAATAAAATTTCCATTAACATTTTTAGTAAAAATTTTAATTTAAGACATTAGAAAAATAATAATATTTTTTAAAAAAAAATTTTAAAAAATTAAATAGAGTAAAAAATTACCTTAAATAGTCCTTGGATAATAGTAAAAACATTTTTGAAAATAGCTTAAAAATAGAATTAGGGGTGAAAAGATTCATAGTTGCAGAGAGAAAAATATCTACTTTTTGGAAAAACATTATTTTGTTCTCATGATTACATAAAGAATGAAAAAAATTAAAACCATTTAATATGTAGAAATTAATAGTGAATATGGAAATAAAATAATATTTGGGAGATATATATCATATATTTTTTATCTAAAAAATCTTATCTATAAACAAGCCCAATACAAATGAGTTTATAACATAAAACCCTAACTATTGTAATACCATATGAATATTAACCACCATTTATTAATTAAAAAAATGAATAATTATATTTCAAGAATATTATAATATTAAGGGTAAAATATATCAATGTGAATGTAGCAACATCTCAAAAAATAAGATAGGTGCATAACAGAAACTATGTCGTAATGAAACAAAATTGAGTTGAACAAACCATAAGACTTTAGTAATTATTGAATCCAAAGTCATTAGATGATTTAAAATAATATGGTTATATATATATTAATTATAATAAATCATGTATTATTACAAAACATATTCTTTGGTATTATATAGACATTATAAATATGATATTGGTTCATAACATTATAACTAATCTCAAGGAAGATAATTTGACATGAAACCCTTACCTCAAGTCTTTCATTAATTTCACACACTCTAACCTCATATATAATAAATTTAAATTTATTATAATTCTATAAAAAATAATATAATTACATATAATATAATATATTATTCCTATAAAAAAATATAACACCCTTTTATTTACAATTCCCTATTAAAGACTCCACTTCCTGAGCTAACTGAATAAATTTTCATATATGTTTTAGTTTTGAATTTACATTACAGGGAAATTTCTCTTTGTTAATAAATCTTCATAATTATATTAATGATATAAATATCATATATAATCATTATATAAATATTTATAAACATTTGATTAATAGGTTATGAAAAATGAATTGCATCACCTTGTGGAGATGGTAATACATTTCTACCCATGAGTTGTGTTTCAAAATTTATATATATAGAAAAATAGAATTGTAAATTATACTTCAAGACTATAGAATAAATATTATGTTATAAATATCATATATTATCACTCTATCTATTTTTTTACCATCCCATTAATGCGGAAATGATAAAATAATCATATCACTTCATGGAGGAAATTGTCCACACGTATGAATGAGAAACATTATAAAATACCAAGTGATTATTAGTTAATAACCTAGATTAAATATAAAAATTATTTAATATTAAATATTTTATAAATATCATATATAAACATAAAAATGTTCTGTTTTTGTATTTTTCAACGCGGATGTGGGATTTCATCCCCACAATGGATTGATTTTGGATTATTTAAAAGCCTTTCTCAATCGCATGCATTGGTTTTACCATCTATCTCATATTCCATAAAAAATCCCAATGGTTCTTTCATCCAAATAAGTGTATGGACCTTCTTTCTAAATGTTGACATTTGTCTCGGTTTTCAAACCCATCGACTCATGGGGAATCACAATGGTCTAGAGGATGGGAGTTCTGGCTCATCAATACCTTTAGAAAGGAATTATGGCATACTCTATGTCTCTATTATAGATTCAGGATATTTTCCTAAATATCATCCTAATCTCAATAAATGATCATTAACCCAAATGAAATGACTAATGGTTATTTCTATTTCTTATTAAAAAGGCTAGGATATCTTTAGTGAATCCATCTCTATGTATCAAAGGTTCTTCATAATTTTTCGGTAATGGGATGATTCTTATATTATAATGTCACACAACTATTTTTTTGGAGAATGCCTCCATGTAAGGTGGTTGATAATATTTTGATGTGGGAAATGATCCATTATGAGTCATCCTACATATCCTGATTATTACAATAATCAAAACCCACATAGTTCATTCATCTTGTGTACTTTAATGTCATTAAGTAGAGATATATATTCAACAACTAAGACACCAAATAATTCAACTCGAACCCTAAGGGGTTGTCCTACACACACAAATTGTAGAGAGAATATGGGTTTTCAGAGTTTTCAAGTATTTTGGTTTCCCTTGTCATTATATAGACTCATAGTGAAAATGATAGGATTATAATTAATCACTATTCTCACAAGATCCATGCTTCATGTGGGAAATAGTTTTGGAAATTTATCATTTTATTTCACATGATTCAGGTCTTATTCACTAGGAAAACCTTAAGATGATTTATTATGGGAATCAGGTTTTGTAGATATTTCATTCATATAGTGGTTTTTGTAGGAGTTAGATTCACTGTATCTTGTTGGGTTTCACATTACATTGAGGCATGAGACTAGGTGATCGTCCCATATGTCTAATTGAGTCACTCTAGTTAAGACGTTAGAGTCGTAGAATGACTTATACCAAAATGGTGTTCTGTTAGATAACTAAACATATGATTGTGTCATACATTTACTGGTTATGAAATGAATTAGATTCATTGTAATCTAGATAATTTATAATCATTCACAATGTGGAGGCAACATAACGTTGTGGGGGGTAAATATTGTAGATGATATGATCATTTCTACACTCTATGCTCATGTGATCCAGGCTAATTGTGACAAAAATTGGATATAATGTAAAAATTGGATTTACTTAATTAAGGGACATATAATCTCTAGGATTTCCCTAGATAATTAATATAGGGATAAACCTTATGGAGATGATTCCTACATATCCTGAATATGGATGGAATCAGAGTCATCATAGTTTTTTGGGTCTTACATAGTGAAACGTCCCTATATTAAGGGATTACAGATTGAGGACAGAAAATGCTATCACGCCATTGGGTTCCCTATTGACATGGCCTTATCTATTGAGAGTTTTGTATGACCCAGTCAACATACCTTGGGAGCCATCACATGACCCATATTGACATATATAGATTGTTTCATGAGATTATAGATGTCTTATTCTGAGGGGTGTCATGTATATTGGATTACACCTCTGAGGGAGATAGTGAGACATGGACGACATATATGGATGGTGTCACAAGTCCCAGCTAACATTCTTAGAGGGTGTCGTATGGGTTTGGTTATCATGTCTAGATTATTTTCGAGACTCAGATGGCATGAGAAAACACCATTATATGAATCAAGTGATGTATACGAATGACATATAAACTCCTAGGAGACATACCCAAAGGGTTTTTCAATATCAAAGTGTTGCCTTCAGGGGGACTATTTGACCTATTCTAACATGTCTAGAGGATTTTTCATGACATGTCTGGGTGGTATCATTTTTCACTGGGTGACTCAAGTGAAGTTTTTGGGGTCCAGTGAGCATGTATTTCAATTTAGTATTTCAAATTTATTCACTTTTTAACTATTATGTTGTGAAGGCCATAGTTCTTTTATGTAATAGTTTCATTGAGTCTCGTGTGATCTGGAATTCATGTGATATATTATCCACAAGATTATCCAAAAGTCCTTTGCCTGGTCTATTAATGATAATGTAAATCACCTTATGTGTTCTGCATGTTTTATCCAGTTTTCCTCTGGTGTATTACATGATGGAATTTTTAATGTCACAATGTCAGTTTCTTTTAGAAATCCATAGAGGTTGACAGTCACATCATCTGGATTCCAGGAATATACAATATCTATGTACAGCTCATTCTTTATGTTGGGGTGGGGAATTAATAGGCACCACCACCCCAATTGTTTGACACTTTGTGTGGAGTATCTATCACAAGTCTCGGGTAGAGTTGAAAAAGGTGTTTGATGCCATTAAGTTTAATGAATATATTTCATAGGTCACTATGAGTGTGTCCCCAGATTCATAGTGATCATGAGTCCCTCCGACAAGAACATCATTAATCAAATTATTTCTAATTAAAAAATACTTTATTTATCATACATACATATTGATGGAATTCTATGTTTCCACATTGACATGTCGAAGAGCCTTCACAATATCCATGTTTCTATCGAAAGGAATTCTCAAGACTATAGGGGACTAGTCTCAGAGTCACTCAAGACAAGTATGGTTTGTCTAAGGGGCTCATAGGACTGTGTTACATGTGAACTATGTGCATAGCATGACTTTCAGTGACTATGAAAACCTTTGAAATCCACCCGATTTTATCACCTTTGAGTTATGTGATAATGGATGAGTGTTATCTGAGGTTTTATGATGAATATCATGTATTATTAATCTATTTTTTTGGTTATGTATTGTGTTACCAATATTTTCCATATGAGATATGAAAGCATTTTTATAGATAACTATATACTTTCATCCTTGGTGTGCTGAGGAGTTGTATAGAAACAATTGAGGACTTTTGTGTAGTGAGGATAAAAATAAAGTAGTCTTTCATGAGATGAGTCAGTCATGTCGAAGAGGACTCGCAATGCATTATGGGTTTCTATGGGTACTTTACATTTCTTTCAATGACCACACACACCTCTCGCATCATCCCCATCTATCCCCAATATTTTTTTTAAAATGATAGAGGATTATGTGTGTTTGTACACTCAATATTTGGTATTTATTCTTGAGTTTTTAGTGATCCATGGACTAAAAATGGATCTAATCGAGTGTTAATGAGAATGTATTGGATAGGTCTATCCATCCATCCATTGAGTTCCAAAGGGGCTTCCTGAACACACTTGAGGATGTCCAGGCAGTGTGGCTGACAAGAAAAAGGGATTTCATAAGATGAGGAAGTCATGAAATCAAGGTCTTGTGTTGTCTTGTGGATTGATCATGGAGTTTTTCATGTGATCTTCTGCGACCGTGAACACCTCTCACCACCTTCTCATTATATAATTCATTTTATCCTACAATATAGTAGAGGACTAGAATGTTTTCCATGATTTTAGCAATGGATTCTTCCCAATGATGATATTGTGCATGATTTTCATGGCCATTGCGGAAAACTACCTTTGAATATCATCTCACCTTATTTTAGAAATATTTTGGGTGGGTTTTTAGGCACTTTTCAATGAAAAACCACATAACCAATGGGTGATCATTCTGTTTTATATAGTGCCCTCACAAGAGCATAAAGGTTTATGGAAGTTGATGCATTAGAATATCTATGGATTGTGTGCTATGCAGGTAGCCTTCGTGGGACATTGAAATTTTTTATGTGATTTTGATTCCTTCATAGGCTCATGCAACCCACAGTTCTTGGCCATCCTACCCTTCCTTTGACATTGCGGGAAAAATAATACCCACATTCAGGTATTGATTCCATTGTGATTTTTATTATTTCCATATATCAAGAATGGAAAAATTCCTCCGATCCTCAGTAGCGATGTTCGAGTGGACGAGGAATATTTTCTATGGAAAACTAATTCCCTCTAGAGTCTTTGGAGGTGTAAATAATCATTTATTCATGAGATATGGCCTGATTTGTAGAGGGGTCACAGAGGAAGTAGATATGTCATGTAGTGTGAAATATTTATCTATTTCCATGGATGATAGACTTGGTCAGTATAGTTATGTATTCATTAGAGTATGAAGATCCTTTTCAAGATATTGAATATTGACGTGTTTTCGTGCTTTAGTTTATGGTGTTTCATCCTTGACATAATATTTCTTTTGTTTAGGCTTTTTTATTTCAGACCATCAATTTCTATAGTTAAGGGTCTTTTAGCTCGAACCACATATTTCTTTTGTTTAGTATATTTTATATTAGACCTCTTATTAATTAATTATATATTATTTTAGTTAATTAATCACATTTCATTAGTATAGGGTCATTTATCATGGTACTCATATTAATTTTGTTTATGGTCTTTTATATTGGACCTAATACTTGCTTTAGTTTAGGGTCTTTTAGATCAGACCTAGTATTGGAGTTAGTTTAGTTTCTTTTAGGTCATACCTATTATTTAATCATGGGATATGGTGAAAACATTATATGAATAACCTAAATCACTATGAGGTGATGGGTTATGTTATGGTGTTACAAAGGATCATGAAGATCATAATGCCCTTTTTGCAGAGAGATGCATTTGGTTAATGTCCATTGGTGCATATGTTAGAGCCATAAGCATGTATGCATTGTCAAGAAATAGTTCCATGAAGACCGGTATCTTTTCAATGGAAATGTATGATTTATGGATGTAATATAGTTGGGGTTGGAATACTAGTGATATTATCCCATACTTGACAGTTGGGGTGTAGATTATATAAATCATAAACCGAATGATTGTGTCCATGAATATGAGAAGGTGCAGAGATTCTAGGTATGTCCATGGAAATTCTTGAAGTCAAGGTTCTTCAATGGTATTGCTAAGGCTCACAATGATTAAATATACTTTTCAGAAGTCATAAGATGACTTCATTTGGTGGGTCAAGGCTCTTAGTCGTAAGTAGAATGCCTTTGTAAAGATTATCTTCCCAGGTTCCAAGGGTTATGAAATACTATTTAAGACTCAAACACCAATATTATGATGTTGGGTATGGAAAGAAAACATTCCAGGAAGGGTTATGTCAACCTAATTTAGTTGAGATTATAATGAGATACTCAATCCCTATAACCTCTGGTTTCTAATCACAAAGTGTGGGCTATCAATTGTTAGGAAATTTAGGGTCTCAGTCATTCCATGAAAAAGGGTTGGATACACGATGAAATAAAGATGAGTTAATAAAATCTGTATTGATAGTTTTGTGTGGAGATTTTAAATCATGATATAATGTGCTCGAGTATGGTGAATTATATGGGATAGTCATACAAGAATTATTTTAGACACACTGGGGTGTTGGATAATGCCATGATGATGTCAGGGATTGTAATGTTTGTAATTTCCTTTTTCATAGTGACACATTTGGTTAATGTCCATAGACACATATGCAGGTGCCATTGGCATATATGAAAATCCATTAAAAGGGACTTTGATGTCGAATATCCTTTTTATGGTACATGGAAGATTATTGTGATTAGAGACACCCCAACTCCTGATGTGTGATTTATGGGTGGTGTAAAATCGAAGTAGGGTTCAAGTACCCTAAAATCCGTGTAACTCCCCAACTAAAAATTCTAGTGGGGATGATATATGAAAAACATTTCTATAACTCTTTTCTGGACCAGTGGGTTCAGTGATCATGTCATGGAATTTACTAGGGATACAAGGTAGACCCTATTAAATTTATGCCATTTAGGTTTTCACATTAATTTTTTTCCTAAAATTTGTGGATGAAGAGTTTAGTGGGAAGGGAGATTACTTTTTCGCAGATGTCGGATAAATGATTTTTGACATAGAATGTTGTTTCTATATTTTGTTTGTAGTTTAAGGTCTTGTCATTTAGAACATTATGTGCTAGAGTTTAATTTCATATAGCTTTGGTGAAAAGTTGGCAGTTTATGGTGATGAATGTCATGGACCAGATATAGAGGATGATAAACTATATCTTATATTGGATGTCCATTGTTAAAAGAATTGAAACCTCTCCTCAATAATGGGATATATATTTTATAAACCATGGACTGGTATTCTAAGGTCATGAGTGATGATATCGGACAATAAAATTGGGAGTGGTTCATACATGCTAATGTGTGAATCACACCCTTCATGATGTATGGGCCCACAAGGATTATAATGTCCTTTTTAGATCTAAAAATATTGTTGATGGCCATAGGCACATAAGTAGGATCATTTGGCATTTATTCATAGCCAATAAAAGGGTTCCTGAATCCATATATCTATTTTCAGGTCCCTATAAGGTTATGGTGGACCAATACCTATGAGATGTGAAGTGTTGTGTATAGATACAAGGTTCTCTTGAAATATGATAGTAGCACCCCATAGTCTAGTTGACCGAGGTAATTATCTTGAGGTTGTTTAATAATGAGTGAAAATGGAAGAAGGTATATATTGTTTATTATCATATAGTGGGGACGTTCTTTCATCTATGAAGTTTAAATTCATACGGCAATGATGTACTTCCTTGTATTTTAATTTCATGGGGTTAGGACCTAATACCATCTATTTTAACAATGTGTTGTAATGAATAACTTATGTATAATTTAATGTCTTGCGGTAAGGATGTAGAAACTTATGTGAAAAGTGGTAATGTTGTGGATGGGAACAAAGATATATTGGGGGTTTCAATATGTATCTGATGAGGATTAGAATCATGTCACATGTATTTCTTGATGTTTTCCTCCATTTAACATCATGCGGTGATGTTGGAGGCAATCCATCATGAATTGATGGGAACATTGCAGTTGGGACCAAGGGTGCATGTGTTGGCGTCGCTTCACATCCCATTAGAATCAGAATCCATCCACATGATATTTTAAAAATTCAATGTAGTTTAATTTCATGTAGTAAGGACAAAGGAGTATTGGCGTGAATAAATTGACATGTTGCAGTTCGAACCAAGGATGAAGACAGGGTGTCACTACGTATATCTAGAAAATGATAATCCAACCACACTTAGTTCTTGATAGACATGCAGTTTAGTGTCTTGTGTTAAGGACAGAGGCATGTTAAGGCTGATATTACTTATTCATATGGGTATTCCCTTGCTATAATTACTAAGACCATCTGAACAACGCTCAGTGTGATAAATAATGAACAACAAGGGACCCATGTAGGACAAGGTTATTTTGAATCCTTCGTTGTCTATACAAAGATACAGATTGTGGTGTCCCTATATATCTCCATGAAAAAGTGAATAAATTCATACATATTTATCAAAGAGTCATTCATCATAAAATCATGAGGTGAGGAATGGTGTGATTCAATGTGAATTGAGATTGAAAAAATAGATCTATGTGGTTTTATGTAATGTACTGGGGACATTGGACATGCAGTTTAATGTCTTGATCTAATGTTGAAAGATGCTGCATAGTATAACATTCTTATACTATGATGGGAAATTCCATGTAGTTTTATAGTATGTGAAGTGGATAAAATATGGGACTTAAAATGATGTGGACACCCTCATGGAAACAATTATGAAATGTATTTATTGAAAAACATAGCATTGGTGGATGGTGTGACATGTTCCCCATCCATTACGAACAATCATTATCCTCTAATGTGATAGACCATATGTATGATTTATGGTCCATCCCATACGGGATCCAATTTCATGAAATTATTTCCCAATTTCATTCTGTTAATTAGAGCCAACACCACTTCTCCATGAAATAAGGAACAAAGGTGAACCTTCTTATTGAAGGACCATGCAATTCGATTATTTTTAACCTCGTGGTTCTACAATATTTGCAAACACTTCTATTCTCTATGTTCAAACTGATCCACATGCTTCTCATATTTATCATCATGTGAGAGTTATCTAGAAATTTTTTTTAGAGTGAGTGATGGTTGATCTCTATAGAAAACACTTCCTTGGTCTAGTAGAGTATTGTTTATGAAGTTTCTTGTGAAGCCGTACATGTGGGGGTATGGTAGGACCATAGATCATGGAAGAGATTATCTGACCTGGAATTATTATCCTTGTTCACCATATTCTAGAGTATATTCAACAGAGTGTTATTGAAGGCATGTATCTAAACAATGGCTGCTTCATGATTGTGGGATGAGTGATTGGACATTTTGTTTTACTCGTGTTATTTCTTATTTAACTACGTGGAAAAGAAAATGGAGAAGTTTTATAGTAATATAGTGTGAGGGGCTCCGAACCTTGTGATGATATGGGATATCATGATGTAGATGATATTATTCATCACAACACAATGGAAAAAAATTATCTATATGGTTTGGATAATAATGAAAATTCCCCACGCCCTGTGGGGTGGTTGTCATTTGGGGTTGCCATTGGAATAGACTGATCCTATTATTGGGGATCTAATGACTATATTTAGAAACATGATGAATCCCAATATATATCTGAAGTTATAAATGCCCTCATCCCATTTCGGAGGGATGAACTGTAATCATAGATGACGTATTCTGGATCCTCTAGGGCGATAATGAACCTATTGAGTATGATTTATATATAAATTCCCCCACCCTAGTGGGCTGGGATTCACCTGTGGCTCCTAAGTGTTTGTCATAGATCCTATCCAGGAATAATGACCTGAGGGGAGGTGGTGGTGGTAGATATTATCCTAGACCAGGGGTGATTCAACTCTTGAATTTCTAATATATCTTCTTTTACTGTAGTTTGGGTGATGTATTGTAGTTGTGATCATGTGGGAGTGAGGTGTGATGGAAGCACATGATGAGAATTATTCCTTACAGGACATTGTATAGATGGTTTCATCATCGATTTCCATGATCAGAATGTCCTCCCATAATCTTGAGGGGCCCAGTTGGACATCATTTTGGTTGTACCCTCTCCCTATCCATAGTGTATAGGAACTATAGGAATGGTGGAATTCTACTTTTTTTTTAACAACAATCATAATAATTACCCATTACACTGATTTTACCAGAAGCTATAACATTACAGTAGTCTATATTTGAAGGGTCTGCTATTCCAGGGAGATGAAAATTTTAATGCTTCATAATGTCCCCATCCTTTAATAAAGATTCTGGACATGGATTCAGATATCAGTTTCCAAATCATCATGATGAAATGGAGGCAAGTGTGTTGAAAATTTGTGTTGTGATTTTCTAGGATTGAATGCAAAGAAAAAAAGATAGCATCTCAGTCAAGATAAAAACAATGTATCTTGATTGTATGATGGTGAAAATCATAAATTGGATAAGGGAGATATTGATATTTTATTCTCCAATGAGTAGCACAAATTTTTTTGGAAAAAGTAAAGGAATTCACTCCTTTTGTGGATCATCTGGGATTTTATAGCTAGAAGTAGTGTGGTTGTAGAACATTAAGGGGATTTTTTTGGATAACTCTCTCAATATATATATTTTATACTACTCCTCATCAGACGAACATGAATATATATGATCCTACAAAAGAATATGGATTTTATGGTATCCAACAGATGGGAGTGGAGTATTGATGGATGTTGATGTGAATCTATATACAGTCAACCCCAATGTTTCAACCATATCTATGTACGAAGGTGTCGGGGTTTATTTTGCCTCTCTATAAGGAGGTGTCTCAAAGATGGGAGGATTGAATTTTCAATGAAATATATCACTTTGGGGAGGATGACCATGGTGTATTTTATAAGTAGAGTCCCTATGATCTATCACCACACAACCAGGAGGAGAACTATCATTGTAATTAATGCCTTATACTTCTTCTTTGATAGTTGAATCGACATACGTTCGGGGTGTTGATAATGTGTCTTGAAAAACCCCAAGGAAACTAGAATTTTGATTATTATGATCATAGTTCATGTTTTGCATCATGGTTGGAATATTCAAACCACCCATTAGTGATTGTGAAGGGATATGAACCACTTGGGTGAGGGTTGTCAGATCATGTATATAAATATCAGATGTGGTGGGAATATGAGCCAATTTAGGAGGAACACTTAGAATACTCCAATATTTCGTCTCATTACTGACAGTGATATGAACCTATCATGAGGAATATTCCATTATCATTTGGTGAGCCTCTGTGAGGTAGGGTTTATGGGCCCGATCTTGGGACTTCAGGATTATCCATTTCACTTTCATTATAGGGTTGTGAGCCTACTCCGAGGAGTGTGTCTCTCTCAAATGATGATCCTATGTTGGAACATAAATATGATCCTTGTCTGAAAATTCATTCTCCACCTGAATATGTTGAAAATCCTCCAGAATGGGAGACAGATTATGAGCCTCCTTCTATATTTCCATGGAATTATGTTGGTACAGTTTTTTTATAGGCGGAAGTTGTAATATACACATTGGTTCTGTGATCTTCTAGAATATTCTAGGGAGATTCACAGAAAATTATTTGAGCTTGTAATAAGGCTTATGCGATAATAACTTGGTCATCCATGGACATATTGGAGATATATTACTGATCATGGGCATTTTCAGTATACTAGTGGTCTTCTTCAATAAGAATATGACCTTATCATGAGGATTTTGGCCCTCTCACGTGATGAGCCCCATCTAAAATACAGATATGAGCCCGATCATGTTCCTATATAATATACCTATGGAATTTTTCATCAGGCATGTTCCCCTTTTTATAGGAATGTTTCTCTCTCACCCGGTGATCCCCAATTGGAAATGGAGTATGAGCAGGGTCTGATTCCTTTTTCTTTTCCAAATATTCTAATAATCCTTCGGGTTTGGAGCAAGGATGTGTTCTTTCTCTGGTACAACCACTTATCCAAAATAATCAGATTGTGGAGTTTTCATCATTGTAGTGATTTGATTATACACCTGTCCCTTTATCTACAATAGTGTCGGAATATGCTGGTAGAGCTCTTCAGATGTTGTTAAAATATCATGGAATTTTAGTAACGTGTGTAATAAAATATAAGCCTTCTCAATATCTATATCCACTATATTTTTGACCAATCTCTTCGATCAAAGAAGTTATATGTTCCCAATTTTTGTCTCCTTATAAATAATATTATTTCAATGGGCTTCATGCATGGTGGTAGAAGTATAATCATCCCACATTCTTACATTGTAAATATTCCCACACACTTGTACCATGTTATCAAAGATATGATCTTTATTGATGGTTCCTAGAAGAGTATGCTAGTAGGCATAATCTCTATGTGTGGGGATATGAGACCCCTCATTGATATCTAATGACTTCCTCCTTCAATGATCCTCCCCTGTAGCCCATGCATGGGAATCATAGGATAATTCCTATGTGATTCATTTATGGGGGTAAATGTAAGGGCCTCCCCATGCTTACTACTAGAATATTCCCACAGACTTGTTCCTATCTATTAGGGATATAAACTTGTTTACTATATCCAGCCATGGTCTGCCATCATGCATCATCGGTAGGAGGGGGGATATAATCCTTCTTTTTGAAATCCAATGCCTTCTTCCCTTGACGAATCTTCCTTTTATCCCATTCATGGGCATTAGAGGTGGCTATGTATTGGATGGTACCCAATGTATGTGACTGATGGGTACCAGCAGGACGATGTTAGGGAAAATGGTCGGAAGGTTCCCTCCTTATTGTTACCTGATCCAAAAGAGAGCCAAATTTGGTCACTTAATATATTTTATCAGATATAGAAGTTGATTTTTTCATGCTTTGGGGATAAGATTCAGAATATTTTGGTCGTAGCAATGAGTTCTACTGGATTAGAAGTATCCTTTTTCAGGTGATTCAGATTCACCGGCTACTATTCATGGGGAATCTAATGGGAATAATCCAAGGATTGGATTATACCATAACATTGGTAGTCCTGGTCTATCATATATCCTACCTTACATTGGATTTTTCAAGTAGGTGATTTTATTTTGTGACCATTGGTTGTCAAAACAGCAAATGAGTTACCAAAGTGATTGTTTTATGATTATGAAATTTCTTTAGTTTGGGATGTTATCAATAAATGTAGTATCGATAGTCACATAGATAACAACGAACAAGATTAAAAATCAGTGATATATCATACGCAAGACATTGCTAAAAGAGATATTCATGGTTGATAGAATTGTCCCATATTCCCTTTCCATCAATTCAACTCTCGTGGATTTTTCAGCCTGAGGATGACCATCCAAGAATCCTAATTTTTTCTGCTCTTAATTCTATGTTTGTATATATGGTTTGAAAAAAAATGTGGCATAAGATATGCATGTCTATCTTATGAATGTTGTTTTTATATGAGGAGAAAGCAACATGGTTTGACAGATTATAGCCCAATCATTTGTTATTAGAGACTTTCAAGTCTACTTCAGTATTGTTGTGTCATTGGGTTTTGATGTAGACCTGGGATAGGAACCCCGTGATAATTTAATTCAGGTATATTAAAATTCATTGCTTAATCACATGCATCATATCTAATATATGATCTATCTTCACTAGAAAAATCCCAATGGATTATTCATCCATAGTTGGTTACAGACCTTCTTTGTAATGGCCCACTATCATCTGGGTTTTCAGGCCCATCAAATCTTCATGACACGCATTGGCTGAGAGGATGGGAGGTCAGGTTCATCACACCATTTTGGGTGGAATTATTTCCCACTCTGAGAATCTCTTTTTCATTTATGATATGTTCATGATTAACTTCCTAATCAGTATATGGGACTATTTACCCTAAAAATCACTATAAAATATTTTTTTGTTCATATGAAAAAGATTGGGATCTCTATAGTGGATTCATATGTAGGTATATGAGGTTCTTCATCATTTAATGTAAATGAGATGTTTTTTATATACTAAATCCATATAACCATGTTCTGTAGAGTATGATTCCATGTAAGGATGCATTTAATATTATGGAGATGGTATTAAGCCATTGGGAGGAGTCCAATTTCTCTTGATTATTTTTGGAATAAAAAACCACAATGTTCATTAATACCATGCATTTTAATTTTACACAGTAAGGATATATGATTTCGAAATGAGACACTAAATATTGGATATCAAACCCTAAGGGGGTGTCCTATGTATCCTGATAATTTCAAGAATAAGAATTCTCATAGTTCTAATATATTGGTGGTGTTTGTTTCATTATAGATACTCATAGAGATGATTATATGATAACCATGATTCCATAACCTCTAATGGGAAATTCTTGATTCAAGAAACAATGTATGGAAAAAGATCATTTAATTTTTATTGATGCAGGGACTATGCACTGGACATCCTTTAGATGATTTATTATGTGAGTTAGTTCTTGGAGAGTCATATTATGTATCCTTGTTATAGAAGGAGTCAAAGTAATCATAACATGGTTAGTTTATCAATTTTTTTATTAATGAGATATTGTGTTCGTCGCCTAGGACTTATTGAGTCCTCTTGCTTGATATGTTAGTGTCATGAGAATACTTACATCAAAAGGGGTGTTTTATTTGATCTTGGGACATTGAATGGTATCGTATGTATCCTGATTATTCTAGGGATCATATTCATCGTAGTTTGGTATATGTCAGGTCTTACACACTAAGGCATCCATGTACCATTGCAGCAGTTTATAGTACAAATGATATGATAATTTCCACTCACTAAGCCCATGTGGTCCTCTATCATTGTGAGAAACATGGAATAATATATAATTATTGTCATTACCTGAGATAATGGACATAGAATCTTGGATTTATATAGATGATCAATGGAGGGATCTAACATCTATGATATGTATCCTACTCATCCTGAATTTTTCATGATTCAGAGTCATCATAGTTTCCTTTATTTCATGGCTTATACACAATGGATTCCCTATATTTGAGGCATACATATTGAGTAAATAAAATTCTATCATGTCTTGGGATGCCCAATTTACATGGAATTTTGGTCTGTATAGAATTGTATGACCTAGTCGGCATATCTTTTGAGCCATTGAATGACCAAAATTTACACATATGGATGGTGTCATGAGATTCATTGTAGAATAGTCTAAGAGGTATTGTGTATCTAGGATAACACCTCTGAGGAACATTTTGGGACCTGGGTGACATGTGTGGAGGTAATCCCATGTCCCAGGTTACTTCCACAGAGGGTGTCATGGGAGCTTGGTTAACTTGTCCATATGCAGTCATGATTCTCAGATGACATGAAAAAATGACATTATATGAGTTAGGAGATGCATCCAAAGGTCGTCACATGTACAATTTGATATACCTAGAGGGGTTTTTTAGATCAATGTGGTGTCGATGGGGGGACCGTGTGACCATATCTAACATGTATGGTGGATTTGGAGTGACATGATTGGGTGATGTCGTTTGTCTTGGGTGGCTCGAGTGGAGTGTATGAGGGCTATTGATCATATATTTCAATTAAGTATTACACTTAAATTCTAGATTATAACCATTTTGTTGCGAATTCAATAGGTTTATTTAGTACCTATTACATTATGTCTCATGTGATTTGTAAGAAATGCAATATTTTCCTTCAATTTCCTACCATATTTCCTTCTCATGATCTATAAATGATCACTCGAATCACCTTATGTGTGGTTCATGTTTGAACCAGATTTTCCCCACTTTTTACCTGATAAAAAGGTTTCAGTTATGTGATATATTTATACATGAAACCCAGCATTTTTTATAATCAAATTGTCTAATGTATAATCTTCTATAGTCTCTGAGTCAAACACATTGGTCAGGATGCGGTGGGTAATATATAAGAATCTCTACCCCTATCATCATGTGGATTGTGTGTAATATCAATATTTATTCTAAAATGGAGTTATCGAAGGGGTCAAGGGCCACATGATTTCATGAGTCTTGGTCATAGGATGCTTAGAGTGAAATGTATTATTTTTAGTGATCACAGGACTCTTCCACAAGTGCATCCTTCATTAGAGTATTACCCATTAAAACAGACATTTTTTATCATCCAGATGTGTCAATGGACTGAAAACTTTTCTTTTTCACATATCGATGAGCCTTTGAAAGATCCCAGTGCCTATCGAAAGGCATTGAAAAGACATTGGGTAACTTGTATCGGAGTCCAGTTGAACAAGGATGGTTTTCAATGCATCTCACGAGACTCTATTATGGGTGTGTTGGGGGAATTCCATCCCTTTTAGCAACCACACACACCATTTTACTCCCCCCCATTTATCTCATCACCATTATGGAATAAATTCTTGGATTTAATCAAGGTTTTATGAGTAATATCTAGGGTTATTACTCTATTTCTTTGTGATTTGATGTGTGAAAAATTTGGGTCTTTTGGAGGGAACAGAAAATATCATTGGACAAATCTATCTATTCTTCATTAGTGCTCTAAGGAGTTGTTTGGACACTCCCTGGTACTTATGTGTGGTGAAGATGACTAACCAATGAGATTTTGAGAGGAGAAGTGGACATGTTTTTAAGGATTCATGGTGCCTTGTAGGTCACTATGTGTGAATCAAATGTGTTTCGAGGACCGTTAACACATTTCACACCCTCCCTTTTTATCCCCATCATTTTATTTTACAATGTTTAGGGATTATGTGAGTCATAAAATTCAATGTCTAGTAATTTGTATTGATTTTTTAATGATGTGTTTCCTATCCAAAATGGGTGATATTGAGTTTTCACTAGAATGTAGGGGACATGTATATCCTTCTATCCATAGGTCACCAATGTGGATTCTTGGACATACCTCTAGCATTTTATACAGAGAGGTTGAAAAGACAAATGGCTTCCATGAGTCATGGTGGACATGATACTGATTTCTTGAGGCATCTCACAGATCACTCGGGGAGGGTGTCATGTGTCCTTCAGTGATAGTTAACTTCTCTCTCATCATCCATAAATTCTCTTTTATTTTATCATATAATGGTTCAGAGGTCTTGAGTTATTTTCTAGATTTCCCAAATTTATTTTATTCTTCCCAATGATGATATAGTGAATGTACTTCATGAAAACGTGCATTATATTCCTTTGAAAATCACCCCTAATTATATTTGAAGTATTTCAAGATGTTTGTCAGGTAATTTCCAAATGAAAACCACGTGGCCTGAGGGTGCTCATTCAGTTGTCTGGGGAGACTTCATGATAGGATGAAGGTTTTTCAAAGGGGGTAGGGTTACTTCCTATGGGTTATGTCCAACCCATGGATCCATTCTGTGACCTTGACATGGTCATGTGATCATGATTCCTTAATAGGATCATATGATCTGCAGGTCTCGAACATCCTCCCCTTACATTGCATTTGCAGGAAAAATAATACCCATATTCATGTATTTATTCCTTTTTTATTTTACCGATGTACATCTAGTGGGCATAAACACCATTATTATTACTGCCCATTAATGATGGTGATGGAGAATGGATCATATCACCATCAGAAGGTAGCAATCAACATGTAAGCACATGAAAATATTTTATTCACTATTTGATAAAGAAGTGTTGGATAATAGTTGTTATATAAAATAAATAAAATTTCAGTATAATAATGATTCTTGAGTTCTAATTTTTTAAAATACAAAATATGTTTTGATATGTTATTATAATAGATAAAATAGAAAGATCTTGGTTATTATTGACACATCTTGTTTCTAAGACCCATATGGATTTCACATTAATCACTCAAATATTGTTATTATTATATGACAAGAAGTTCTAGATTGAATGGAAGGATCATAATAATTATTTTGATTAGTAATTTTCTGAGTTATAATGCTCAAATATTATGAATAAGGTATGAGGGTTTATTACCTTTTAAAGGTGTGGGAGGGGACACATATGAAACATTAGATATGTTATAAGAGGAAATAATATTGAATGATTTTGTTTATGATTTACACCACTTCTTTAAGATACCCCTCTGAAATTCACTATAATCCATCAATGATTTATGTAATGAGATGAGAAAGAGATCTAGAATTAATTGAAGGATTATATTAAGTCTTTTTAGATGCTATTTTATTATTTATAATGCTCATATATTCTGAATAAGAGATCTCGAAATAAGGTTCACAGTAGTCGGGCGTCGCAGAAGACGGCGTCGTAGGGAGACGGTGACAACTCATTGACGTCGCGAAAGGAGTCGAGGATGGCGTGTCGTCGGCGTTCATTGCGGGTGGCTTCTTCTCTTTTGTCTTGGATGAATATCTAAGGAAGTGATCATCATTCTTTGGTGTTTCTTCATTGGATGGATGGTGTTCATCGTTGAAGAGAGGTACTCCTTCAAATTCTCAAGAGCTCTCCAAAAATATTTTCCAAGAAAATATTAAAATAAGACATTCCCCAATTTTTAAAGTATTTTCTAACCAATTCAAAATAATTCAAAAAGAATTATTTACACCCATGTTAATTCAAGTACATTAACTATTTGGGTTGGCACAAATTAAGAGAGGAGGTGGCTTCATAAATGCTTGGGAGGTGAAGAGGTTCCACATTAATGAAGGGAGGAGTTAAATTGGGGTTAAGGGAAGATGAAGAGGTTAGGATCGTGTGGGCCCCACCTCAAAAATATCCTCTCATGGGAAGTTATGTGGGTGTGGGCCCCACCAATAACTCCTCTTGGAAGGAAATAACCAACGTCCATAAATAAAATTGTGTTCCACAAATTTTATTTATTTCATTCTAAATCCCTAAATATTAACTATCAAACCACATAAAATGCAACTGCGGTAAAGGTCCTATTAAGTGACTAGTGGTACTGCGAGTTCCTTAGTGTCCTCAGATTTTAATTCTGAGCACCGGTTCGTAAGATAGAAAAACCCGCACGTATGTTTACTGAACGTACCCTAACCAAACATTAGAAATTGATTCTGGGCACACCGAGCCACGGAATCAAATGCCGTCAGAAACCACAGACTTGTAAAATTCCAATGTATTTAAGAAAAAAATTTCCTTGAAATTTTTGGGTCTTTACATTACTCGCACCTCAGGGCTTTACATCCCCGTAAAGCTAGAACACACACTAGGGAAACAAATGGGTGTACTAAGATCACATCTGAGCCTCCCGCTAGCAAGTGCTCTCCTGGAGGTTCTCGTGATTCCATAGAATGCACACCCAAGGAATAGACCATCCACATAGGACCCGCTCTTATCGATCCTCGATCTCCACCAGGACCTCCGAAAACGTCACCCCGTCATCGATGTCCAGCTCCCCGTGATGGATGATGTGGGTCAGGTCATGCACGTATCTCCTCAACTGAGATATGTGGATGACGTCATCCACATGGTGCAACTGAGGTGGAAGGGCCAAGCGGTAAGCCACCTTTCCTACTCTGGAAAGGACTTTTGAAACACTGATATAACTTTCTGCCCCAGCCAAATCTCTGTAGACCTCGTCGAGATGTGACCCGTAAGAAGACATGGTCACCATCATCGAACTACAGTGGTCTCCGTCTCTTATCAGCATAGGACATCTGTCTGCTTTGTGCAGTCTTCTTTCGCTCCTGGATGATCTACATCTTCTCTATCGTAGCCTAAACCACCTCTGGTCCTACAAGTGCTGACTCCCCAGGGTCATTCCAGCACAGGGGTGATCAGCAAGGACGTCCGTATAGTGCATCGTATGGTGCCATACCGATGGTTGAGTGGTAACTGTTGTTATATGTAAAATCCACCAAGGGTAGGTGATCCTCCCAGCTACGACCAAAGTCAAGGACACATGCACGAAGCATGTCCTCAAGAGTCTGAACGGTCCTCTCAGTCTGACTGTTCATCTGAAGATGGAAGGCGGTGCTCAAGCGATTTTGTGTCCCAAAGGCCTCCATTAACCCCTTCCAAAGCTGGGAAGTGAATCGAGCATCCCAATCGGAAATGATAGTCGATGGAACACCATGAAGCCATACTATCTCCTGAATGTAGAGGCGTTCTAAGCTCTCTTGTGAGCCCTTCTCTCTGATCTGTAGGAAGTGGGATGAATTGGTGAGTCGATCTACGATAATGTAGATAGATTTGTGTCCTCTAGATGTATGTTCAATCCTCATCTTGAAATCCTTGGATATCCCACCCCATTCCACTCCAGAACCTCTAAGGGTTGTACCAAGCCTGCTAGTACTGGGTGCTCCGCCTTCACTTACTGACAAGTGAGGCATCGTGAAACGAACTCTGCTACAACCTTCTTCATACCCAACCAACAGTGCTAGCATATGATGTCCTAGTACATCTTTGCCACTCTTAGATGTACCGCTAGAGGGGAAGTGTGAAAATCCCTCAGCACTTCCTCCTATAGTGAAACTGGTACCATAGTACGTCCCCTAAAGAGGATGACATGCTCCCCTCCTTCAGAAAATACATCAGGCACTTGCCCTGTGGATTTTGAGCACATCACATCTCATAGTCAACATCCCCACGCTGTGACTCTCTAACTCATTGAAGGAGTGGAGCAGTGACTGTGTGAGACTGTAAAAGGTTGATCCATCTCTATCCACAAAGGATATCTGCAACGTGGTTAGCGGCTCCTTCGCCTCTCATAGTAGCGGAATGCCCAATCTCCGGCTGAGAGCATCAGCTACAAAATTCCCCTTACTAGGAGTATATACTATCTCAAAGCCATAGTCTTGGAGGAACTCAAGCCATCACTGATGTCTCAGGTTCCAGTCCTTCTACGAGAAGATGTACCTGAGACTCTGGTGTCCAGATTATACTGTAAAGCACTCACCTATAAAATAGTGTCGCCACATCTTCAAGGCGAAGACCACTGCTGCTAACTCCAAGTCATGGGTAGCGTAGTTTTTCTCGTGCTGTCTCAACTGCCATGAACCATACATGATCAGTACTTGCTCCTACATCAAGACACACCAGAGTCCAGTCCCTGATGCGCTGTAGTAAACTACGTACCCAACGCCCTCCTCCAGTAACTTCAAGATGGGCACACTAGTCAACCACTGCCTCATATTCTGAAAGCTCTGCTAACAACTATCTGACCACATGAAGGGTTTCCCCTTCTTCATCAAGGATGAAAGAGGTGTTGCAAATCTAGATAATTCTCACATAAATCTTTGATAGTACCCAGCCATACCTAGGAAACTTTGCACCTCCATCACGCTCCTGGGTGGCTCCCAAGAAAGCACTGCCTCGATCATTGCTGGATGCACTAAAACTCCCGCCTTCGAGATGAAATGTCCCAATAAGTGTACCTATCGTATCTAGAACTGACTCTTTGAGAGATTATCATAAAGCTGGTGCTCTCGGAGTGTATCCAATACAACCCGCAAGTGGTAGGAATGCTCACCCTCAGTAGTCGAGTAAATCAGTATTTTATCGATGAAGACTAAGACAAAAAAATTAAGGTAAGGCTGGAAGATCATGTTCATGAGACTCATGAGAACTGCAGGAGCATTGTTTATACCGAATGGGATAACCAAGAACTTGTAGTGGCCATACCGACACCTGAAGGTTGTCTTCTACACAGCCTCATCTCGAACACTGAGCTAGTGATTGTCTGTCCTGAGGACTATCATCAAGAACCATCATGCTCCCTTGTGTTGTTCAAAGAGGTCATCAATTTTTAGGAGTGGGTACATGTTCTTCACGTTCACCTGATTCAGGAGACAGTAGTCGACACACATTCACAAGGTCCCATCCTCCTTCTTGGAAAACAAAATCAGAGAATCCCAGGGTGAAACACTGGGTCGGATGAATCCCTTTCCCTGCAAGTTCCCAGGCTATACCCGCATCTCACGGAGCTCAGCAGGAGCCATCTAATATGTTGGAGTAGATATCGGTGTTGTCCCGGGGTACATGTCAATATTGATGTCTACCTCTCTGCGAGGAGGTAGTCTAGGAACCTCGTCAGGAAAAACGTCCGCATACTGATCCACCACAATAGGAAAACTCAAACTCCGCACAAACACTGCTCTAAGGATGAGACTAGCCAATTGATTTGTTATCGGCTACCCTCTCCTCTGCGAAAGTCTATCCTACACCGCAAAGGATCCCTTCTCTTCCATGAAGATGAACCTGCTCTCATCCGTGAGGACACACCACACCGTGAGCCTAATTCAGTAGATCTGATCATGGACTGTAGACAACTAGTCTATACCCAAGTTGATGTCGTAAGGCCTCGATGCCACTATAAGAAGATCCCAGCTAAAACTCTCACCTCTTAGAGTAAGATCACACTACTGGAACCAGTTCATAATCGTCAAGTTTTCTCCCATAGGAGTCTCTAACCGTAAGGATCGGGCCAACGGCTCCGTCGAAATCTCTAACCTCCTAACAAGGGAAGCGACAATGAATGAATGACTCACACCTGTGGCTATAAGTACTGCAAAAAGGGTGGTGTCGACAGAGATAGTACCTAGAATCATCTCAGGTGCACCGTGTTCATAAGCCTCCAATGCTTGGAGCTGAGCCTTCCTCTGTCCGCCAGCTACCTGTGGTCGGGGTGGACCTCCTGGTGGTGGTGGTGGTAGAGCCTCACAATGTTTTCCACCACCCGCTGCTCGGCCAGCTCCTCTGCCTCGTTCTCCTACTCCTAGCGGACCGCCACAGTAGAACCTCTGCCTCTGCATGGGAGGTTATTCCACTATCTACTGCTCATCTTCACGGCGGGTTGGGTTGTCCCGAGCGATGTTACCCTGCCCACCACATACAGAACAATTCCTTCTCGTCGTATAGCTGGCTATGTTCTGTGTGCCCTGCACAACCGAACATTTATCCTGAGGTCGCCCACCTGATGGCCTCATCTTCTTGGACCTCTACGTCAACTGTCTACTACCGGCTGTAGAAGACTCCACTACGTGTCGCCCTATGTTGGGTATCGCTGCTGGTGTCAGCTCAGCAAGAAAACTCTCCATAAGAAGGGTGCTCTCCAGCACTCTTGCCTGCGTTAGAATGCTGAGGGAGATCATCGAAACCCTAATCTCATATCTGAGTCCCTACTAAATGGTCCGGTCCCTGATTAATGGGTCTCGTACCATGTCCGTGGAGTAGTTTGAGAGGTCGGTAAATCTCACTGAGTAGTGAGCTACTGTCATACTGCCCTGTAGTAGGTGAAGTAACTCCGAAATCTGCACCGCACGAAGGGTGGTAGGAACAAACTCCGAGTGGAAGAGACTCTCGAAGTTTGTCCAATGTAGAGATTCCTCATCATGAACCTGGAGCATCAATCTCTACCATCTACCTACTACTTCATGTAGGAGACTCACAGAAATGATCACCATAAGGTAGGCTGGTGTCCCTACCAATCTGAAGACTCTGACGATAGCCTTCTTCCAATCCTCAACTGCCTAAGGATCCATCTCTCCACAGAACCTGGGCAGCCACTATCATTGAAACTCGTGCAATGCACTCAGGCAGAGTTCACTCTCTACTTCTGGGGCTGGTAGTATCAGTGGCTCAGCAGGTAGTTATACCACTAGTGCCTCAGCTGTGATGGGGCCCTACAATGAGGCCTCATCACTCAGTGGGTTTCCATATTTTACGCGACTCAAAACCCTTGCTGGATACCTTCTTGGGGCCATTCGGAAAAGAAACAGGTGCGCCACGGTCAAAATAGTATTCCCGGTGAGCTGACACAAAGTAATCACAAAGAAAACTTTTGAAACACACATGCAATCAGTGTTTTCGTGCACTGAGTTGGAAATCAGGGGTCAGGGTCCTGGTGTATGGATATGTCGGCCACTGCACCTACACTGGAATCTCTGGACTAAAAACCACACTCAATACTCTTAACACTATTTCTTCACAAAAAGAAATGATCAGAGTCCTAAGTTCTGTGGTAGAACCCACTCCTCTGATACCAATTTGTCACAACCTACCTCCCCAGTCCATGAACCTTTTTATCTGACCCCATGGGTCTCCTGTAATACCTTGGTTTCCTTCCTTACAAACTATAGGATATTACTCACAATTTTCTCTTATCAGACTAATGACTGTCACCACATGCCAACACATGTTCTTTCAGTGTCTTTTTTCCTCACTCACACACACCCTAGGAAACTTCCCAGAAGGTCACCCATCCTGATTACAACTCTAGGCCAAGATTTTTAACTGTAGAGTTATAATCATGTAGGCTTCTGAAAAGAAAGTTCCACCTTGTTATCATGGGTAGTAACATTTAGCCTTTTATGTCTCACTTTTCCAGGGGTGTTACATTATCCACCCCTTTAAAGCACAATGCCCTCATTGTAGACCCAAATCCTCAAACCCAGGCTGTGCCTAAGCACCTCCAGCTGGGTATTTCCTATGATACCAATTTTTCATGACCCGTCCTCGGTCCCGTGTCGTGACTAACCCAAGCTCGTCTTTCATAGGCCAGGGGCTGGCAACTATCACCAAAGGCATAAATCTCAATAAAATGGAATCCATTGTCTTTATATTATAATCAAACACAATAGAGTACGCAATAGAAGTAAGCACAAGGTAAAAATGTATACAAAAGTAAGTGTTGGAAAGAAAGGGGCCAGAAATACAAGCCCAATAGTAAGTACAGTACAACTGAAAGTCTAGTACAACAATAGTAAATTAAAGCAGCAACCACTGAGTCGTCCTCTGGGAATCCCACCTGAAGGGTGGGAAAAGATGGTCTCCTCAACACCTCGGATACGTCCATCCGCTTCGTTTATGTCTCACCAAGTGGTCCACCTCTGAGTATCGTCCATCTCAAAAGGTCTCCACCATGATCAGTGATTTCCATCGTCTCCATCCAACACAACGTATTGTGGGCATAGCCCGTGCAGGGGTGAGTATACGATACTCAGTAGGAACCCCAAGACCCCTAATGGTCCCCCAGAATCCATGTAGGATAAACCCCAAAATGAATGATACAATCACAATGTATCAACCAACTCTACTTAGGTATGTGCCCATACATATACCTAATTCATCAATTCCCATTCGGCTCCAACTCTCGAGCCCAAGCACAACCCAGTCCACACAAGAAAGAAGTCAATCACACCGATGGTAATGATTGAAAGTCAAGACTCATCCCAAATAGGTATACATATTTTTTAAAGTGATAAAGATGATCATATGTAGTCACTGATTCATCTAAGCTGTCAGACCCACTTAGGATACTAGACTATCTAAGATATCGGACGCACATAGGATACTTGGCTATCTACACTATCGGACCCATGTTGGATACTAGAACAGAAGTAAAACTGTTGGACCCACACAGAATACAAGAACAATAACCATCGCTGTTGAACCGATGTAGTATTCCAGTACGGTAGTCATTGTCGTGGAACCCACTGAGGATTCCAGTATGGTAGTCGTCGTCGCCGAACCCACGGAGGATTCCAGTACTGTAGTCGTTGCAGTCACAGCTAGCTCTAGGGTTCCCACACATAGCACGATCGATTCCAAGAGGGTACTCTCCTCGAGAAAAGGGTTCAATACATCTATAGTAACGATGTCCAGATTTGATGTATCTTGAAGATCTGTCTTGTCAAAAGGAACCCAACGCGACAGACGGCGCATCAATCGGACGTCGGTCTGAGAGTTATTAGCATTTTTTCTTTGGGGGCCCGATTGGAAATACACTCGTTCCATACCTGGCCATTTTCTAATGTTTTCCAAAACTCACTTAGAGTATCGCAAAAGGACCGCATCTTCGTGGGGGTCCTAGTGCCACCGATGGCACATCGATCGGACACGCGTTCTTATAGTTATTCACGTTTAAGTGAAAACATGTCAGGCCCATTAATCCCTATGGGATGGTGGGTCGGGTAGATCCTATTTTGGTGGTTCCGAACCGGTAGAGCGTCAGACTAGACCGATGAATCGCGCGGCCCAGCCTTGTGGGGAGTGGCACGACATAGCTCAGCACGACGCAGCCCGGCCCGGAAGGGCGCGGCTCGGCCGGCCAGCCCAGCAGCTCAGCTCGGGTGGCTGAGCGGTCTGAGGGGGGGGGGGGCGCTTTCCCGAACCAGCGGTGCCACCCTCTAATCTGGCCAGCCGGTCTTCCTATCTCAAGCGGCTCGCTCGGGCGGGCTGTGGTCGTGCTGCGCGGCACCTTTGGGTGCAGTAAATCCTTCACCCGATAAGCCGAAGAGCCATCCAATTCGCAGCCGAAGCGGCCAGCATAGCATAGGCTTTGGTCCTCCACGGCGCAGTGCCCCTTGTGGCACCGCGGTCTTCTTTCGGCCCAGCCGCCTTTAGTCTGCCAGTTCTTTTTCGAGTGAGCGGCCCGCGGTTGTCGGCCGCTATTCTTCCGCATGCGGCCGCCGCCTTCATTCATCGCCACCTTCCCAAGATGATCTCCATCACAAATAAAAGATACTATGGAGGGTCATCGAGCAGTGTGCATTCGGCCCAAGCCCTTTACATCAAGCGGTAACAATTAGCTATAAACAACCATTTTCATTCAACAATGATTAGTGTATAATTTTATCATAGAAAAATTATACAATTCCCCTACCTCGAAATAAGAATTGTGGTAGTCGGACGTCATGGAAGACGGCGTTGTGGGGAGATGTTGTCAACTCATTGATGTCGGGGAAGATGGAGTCAAGGATGGAGTATCGTTGGAATTTCTTGCGGGTGGATCCTTCTCCTTTGGATTGGTCGAAGATCAAAGGAAGTGAGAATCGTTCTTTGGTGATTCTTCGTTGGAAGGACGGTGTTCTTCATTGAAGATAGGAACTCCATAGAATTATCAAGATCTCTCCCAAAATATTTTCCACGAAAATATTAAAATAAGACCTTCCCCAATTTTTAAGAGATTTTCCAACCAATTCAAAATAATTCAAAAAGAATTATTTACACCCAAGTTAATTCAAGTACATTAACTATTTGGGTTGGCACAAATTAAGGGAGGAGGTGGCCTCATAAATGCTTGGGAGGTGAAGAGGTTCCACCATAATGAAGGGAGGAGTTAAAGGGGGTAAAGGGAAGATGAAAATGTTAGGCTCGTGTGGTCCCCAACTCACAAATATCCTCTCATGGGAGGTTATGTGGGTGTGGGCCCAACCTCTAACTCCCCTTGGGAGGAAATAACCAACATCCATAAATAAAATTGGGTTCTAAAAACTTTATTTATTTCCTTCTAAATCCCCAAATATTAACTCTCAACCCGCATAAAATGAATCTACGGTAAAGGTCCCCTTAAGTGAATACCGACGATTCGAGTTCATCAGTGTCCTCATATTTCAATTCTGAGCACTCGTTCAAAAGATAGAAAATCCCAGATGTACGTTTATTGAATGTACCCGAAAAAAACTTCAGAAATTCATTTTGGGAACACCGGGCCTCGGAATCAGGTTCTATTAGAATCCACAGACTCATAAAATTCCAAATTATTTAAGAAAAAATTTCCCTTGAAATTTCCAGGACTTTAGATTTTTGGTGAAATACCTTTAGTTTGTTGTCATCGATATTTTCTACACCATTAGGAAGTTTAATGTTATTGAATATTATCTTTTTATGAAAGTACCATCATAGGTTGTTTTGGAATAAAAGGATGAGTGGAACATTCTGGGGGTCTTCACTCTATTTCACCAAGATTCTCAAGAGGATGAATCTGGTATGGTTTTGAATAAATTTAATTTATCATCATCTATCCATGAATCTACTATATTGATTCAGTAATAGTGTGATGTGCTCAGTGGAATTCAAGAAACCCTATATATTGGGGATACTATTTTCGGATGGTCTTTGTTTTCAAATGGTATTCTATTTTTTGGAGATTGGGTTTTCATCCTAGTATCTTTGATGAGATCAATTTTTTTTATTATAATAGTTCATTTTTGTCCATTTATCTAGGGAATATGATGTTTTATTATGACATGAAATAAAGGTTTTGGTGGGTGGTTATGAAGTGTTACATTACTTATTATGTGTCACACTTTTACACCATTCAACATATATAGGTAGATCATTAGAAAACGTATGGTTATATATATCCTCTTTTGGATCTTTTCATAAAATGGAAAAGGGTTTCCATGTAAATTTTTATTGGATTTCCACTAACTAAAAAAGGAAATAATGTTATATTGGTTTTTATTTAATGGGTTAGAAAGTCGCATAACTTAATTCCTACTAGGGACACTACTAAAGATAACGTGACCGGTAAGGTATATTTAAAGAGATCTGAAGGTTACATGGGTTTCATTATTTAGTAATTTTTTGGTAAGGATCATTGGGTTACTTCTAGATTATGATGGAGTCTTAAATAGGAGATGGTATCTTAGATCAGGATATTTGAAACATATTATCCAAAGTCATGTGGCCAGATGGACCATGATATTAAAATTCTATAGGATATGATATGTTGCAATATCATGGATTTTATTTGATCATGGTATATCCATAAGGGAATGTTTGTTTTTTTGTAACAGTAGAAATCTATCATCAATATGAATAGATCCCATTGAGGATTTAAGAGATAACTCATCAATATGACCTCTTTTTTGGGAAGGGTTCTGAGAAGTCACTATGGTGGGACAAGGTCTTATTTAGGATACATCAATGAGGATTCGATATATATGTCAACCTATTGTTCCAGTGTGGAGATTTCTACATTCCTAAATGGATCATCGGTTACATCCTTTAGAGTCTCCTATTGGTGACCATGTTTTCTTGAATATTTCCCCTATGTTGGTTCACCTTCATCATGGAAGGTATGAAATTTTTTCTTTAATATATGTTTTTCCATTTGAGGTCACTGAGCTACTTGGTAAGGATGTTTGTCGATTGAAATTTTTGGTTCATTTTATCGATATTCACAATGTTTTCAACTTATCAAAGCTCTTTAAATTTCGTCATGCACCTCATTCATTTTTAGATGGGAATATATTTAGTTAGATCTAGACGTTTTTATTGTTGAGTAGTCAATGGAGGTCATCAAATCCTAATTGAATGTCTTGCATGGAAATTCAATTCAATTGTTCATTATCTTATGGTGGCACATATACTATTATCATTGGACTATGGAGTATGATTCAATTATGATGGATATGTGGACTCACAAATGTTTTGGAAACAATTCATCTACATGACATCCTAATGATTAAATGTATTATGGTGGGTATTTTACAGCATCCTATTACCAATTTTTTTTATTTACGTATTCTCGTGTAATTTCCTTCATTATATAGCTTTTTGTTGGGACTCCTAAGGATGAAGATAATTTTTTGGGAAATATGTCCTAGAGTATGGGTATGTATATTTTTTTGAATTAATGTTGTTTGGGTATAAACATGTTTAAGGATTTTTGGGGTTTTCTCTGTGTTCAAATAACACCACAGTTGGTTTTGTTTTTATGTGAAAATTTGATTTATTCTATATAATGGAGAAATACACAAAATTTAATGTGTTTACATGCCATGTATTAGTTACTAAGAATATTTCATTATTTTGGGAGAGAGAATGAAAATAATTCACATCATGATAATTTTTCATGCCATGTCAAGTGTTTACACATCATGTATTGGGTGTTAGGTAAATGTCATAAACTATTATAAGGTGTGAATATTAAAAAAAAATATAATTTACATGTTTTATAATGGTAATATATATATTTTTTACCTAATGAGGAGATGTTTTCTGAGTATTTTGGTTTCATGTATTCTACGACTTCAAAATGGAATACACAACATGTAATCCTAACATGTTTTTATAGGGAACTCCAGAGATGATGGTTTTTATTATTTGTCCACTACTCTTTCCCTCACAACCTAGGATCTCTATATGATGATTTTGGATACCTCCACACCCTATAGATCATTTCATTCTTTTATAAAGCATCATTGAGATTGTGGTGAATATATATAGGTGGTTAATCCTTTAATTTATTTATTATCATTGATCGATATAGAACCATTATGTCGTGTTAGTAGATATATTGATTTATGAAGATAAATATCTTGATCATTTCTAGATATTTTGTATGATATTACTTCAAAGGGTGACTATTCTTATAGTTGTGGTGAGATATATGAGTTTCGTTGAGGTACGTTACAACCTTTCCTCTATAATTACCATTTCTCTTGTTTAATCAATTCTAATATGTGATTTTTGACTATAGAGCCTCCATGATTATCCTTAATTCTTCTATGTTGGTTGATCCTATTGCAGGCATGTGTAGCTTGAGTTTAAGTTTGTATATTCTATAACTATCATATATTGGAGGGACTGTATATCTATGAACTTTTATAAATATTGTTTATAAAATAAATTTCTTAATTTCGTGATTTATTTTTTAGCGTGGAAATATTTTTTTGATAAAATATTGATTTCCATTATTTTGTTAATAGAAAAATGGAATTTTGAAAACTCAGTAAATTAGATTTATAAAATGGGTTTCAAATAATGTGTTTGAGGAAATGGTTTGCAAAACTAATCATACTTGATGCATTGTGTAACTAGGTGAATGGTATAATATTAGAATATCATCAATTTATTATTAAGGGGGCCAATCATGGGTTGTTCCTCTGTTTTATTGATCCGATGATCTTGGGAATTGATGTTGACATTTATTGGGGGTTCACTCAAGGGGATTGACTCTACTCCTTTTGAATGTGTTCTATGGACACAGTCATTCACTAATCATTGACTTCTATACAAGTAGTTTTCTATCCAAACTTATAATGATCCTTGAAATGATGATAACTATCCAATGACTTTTACTATTTTATATTATATTAATATGGATACGATATTATCGGTGATACATTTATTCTTTTATTTGATATATGTGAAATTATTTCATATTATTTTACCAGGTTTATTTTGAAATTATGAAAAAATATGAAATGTAATGTATTTCATTTCATTTGATATAAAAAATATACAACTATATATCTTTCCTTGTTTTAACTAATGTAGAATATGTTTAGATTGTTGTACTAAGACATTTATGTAACGCCGGGGTGGGATCCTACTATGACTTTTAGGTTAAACCATATGTACCACTTCAGCAGTGCATGGACCTTTGAATGTATTCAGTTGTAGGGAAATGTAAGGCACTATAGTGAGGATGAATGTGTTTTTGTCATATATTTCATAGTAAATTATAGTGAGATGGGTGGATTATTACATAGTATAAAGTGTATTATTTAGTTTATATATTATCTTTCATTTGATGTTGTACTCATATATTGGATTATTATGACTACCTATGATTTATTTTCTTTTTTTCTATATCATTTTAGTTATGGATTATGTTAATCTCTTCCACTATTTCTCTAAATAGTTTTTATATAAATAAACTTTTGTTTCTTCATAATGGGAGAAATAATTCATTATCATTATTTTCTAACTCTTCTATCCTAGTCTCCAGCCAGTGGGGATTTGGAATGCCTGTCGGGCCTTTTGAGATTCTATTCGGGTATCTGTTTGAGAGGGAATCTCGGTCGGGTTATACACATACCAAATAAAAATGTTAGGATTGTGACTCTTGAGGAATGGAATACTATATTATTTTGAAATAACCCAATTTTTCATATAAAATACACCTAGCAACACCGAGCTTAAATTAACCTTGATAAATTATTATTCAACATTCAATTTTATAACCAAGTTGTTAAATAGATCATTATGAATAATATGAATCGTATTATGAATTTTTTATATATTTTATAATAAAATAATTTACTAAATAGACTTTAGTAAATATGCATTCACTTTTCAAATAAATACATTTTATGATTAAAAAATATGTTTTTTCAAAAATAGTAATTTTTTGTTTTTATGGGTGATATCAAAATTAATTTAAAAAATATTACAAATAATAAAAAAAATTACATCATTTTTTTTATTTTGTATGTCAACAGTATCTTTGGGATTATTTTTTTATTTCTTTATAAGTATTTATTTTTTAAGGAAATAGTGGAAGATAATGATTTTTACAAAACATAAATTTTTTATCATTAAATAAAATAAATTTAAATTATAAATTTATCATAAATTATAATAAGTATACTATAATTATAAATTATGTAATTTATTATACATGAATCATCATTATACATTATTTATTTACATATTCAGTTTTTGTATTAAAAAAATATTTTTATAAAATCGTTTTTCTATAGTGTTTTATGTTTTAATATTAAATTAATTTGTTCCAATTATAGAATTTAAATATTGAAAATAAGATTATATATTTTGAATAAGGAGGTATAAATTTTGTAAAATGGTACATTTTAGTTTTGTAAATTTTGAATTGTAACCAAAGTAAACATTTCTCATGATAACAAGGGTATGTTAGGTGATTATGGCTAAAAAAATAGGAAAAGGAGTAAAATAACCATAAAATATTACATTAATATATTTTATGGGGGGTTTAATACTCTCATAATATAATATTATAATTTATTGAAATTTGGTTTATTTTTATTTTTTTCACATGCATATAAAGAAGCCAATCAAGCAGTAGATGTGTTGTCAAAGAGGGAGATCATGCAGGCGAGAATGATGTGGTCCTTTAGAACACCTAATTATTGTTCAGTGATGGTGGATAATGAAACATAAGGAGTGATTCACTACCATATTTCTAAAACTTCTTTCAATACTTGAATTTGTTGGATTACTATTATTTTATTCATTTTAGGACCAACTTATCCAAGATCCTGTATTATCTATATAAGGCCCCAGCCTTAAACCTTACTTAATCTTTAGTTAATACAAGATTACACATTGAGGATCTTTTCAGGTTTAGAGTTTTAGAGAATTAGATCATAAAACATGCATTACATTCCACATTTAAAAAAAGTGGTTACATAAGGATAATATTCATTTTTTCCCATCAACAGAAACATATTTAAAATAAAACATGGATTCTTTCTTGACACTTCCATGACACTATCATCATATCATGTACCTTTACCTTGACCTGTGAAAAACATTTCAAAAACCTGGGATGAGCATAAAATGCTCAGTAAGGGATATAAAAATATTGAAAGGAAACATGAGTACATGTATACATTAGAGTGGAATCATACTTTACCCATAAAACATAAGCACTTTAACATACCCCATAAAATCATGAATAAATCATAGAAATCATAATACATAAAGCTAACTTGAGGCATTCATAACATTCTTACGTAGGGAGTAACCCTCTTGGTTATGTTTGGAATACCCATCACAGTATATTCCCTAAATCTCTTCGGAGAATCCTTAACGTTTAACCCCTTCGCATTACCCAATACATTGGAGAGCTATATCGGGCTCACCCGCCCTTAGTTTTTCACGGAACCACCCGTCTTTATAATAATGCCCAAGAACCATAACATAATCGTATCACATAAAACATGCATAAAGAAAACATAACATTTCCACTTTTCAATCACAAGATATCAATACAACACATTGATATAAAAACATTATGAAAATCATTTTCAATAACAAAATAAAATAAAAGTAAAACATGGTATTTATTTTTCTTTAAAAAAAGGTATGGCTTGTAGAGGAAGCCGAAACTCAAATAATGGTCACGGTGGCGGATAAGTCATTGTCGCCACATACGTACGACAAAAACATTCCATTTTGTCATTTAGTAAAATGATTCGTATAAAGAAGATACCTTTTCGATTAATGTAAAATTAAAAGGGGTTTATACACCGTATAAAAGAAGGTTGTGTATAAAACAAAATATGCCTCAATGAATGGAGATTGAGACGAAGTCCCACACAAAGACGGTATCCTTGTATTAAGGATAAATCAATTACATAATTATGTGTGACCAACAAGTACACCAAATATAATTGGATATTAAGTTTAAAACAATCATAGGACATTCAAACATATTCATAGTATGTCATATTCAAGGAGTACAAGTTTATCCCAAAGAATCAAAATTGGGTTAAGAAGTTCCCTTGCAAAAATTCTACAGCCTAACGGCGTCACTTAAAAATTCAGAAAAAGAGTTGATGAGAGATAAAAATGGTATCTCATCACATGGACAAAAAATTTAAATCAATAAGGATATAGAAGATCATATCCCAACATAATATTATGTGAATTAAAAGACATAACAAAATAAGTCTTTTAAAAAGAGGAGGGTGAAAGGTTCCCTTACCGACATGGGTATCTTTCGAAACATACACCCTGTGAAAGAGGGACAATACAACTTTGATGTAAATACTCATAAATGAAACCATATTACACAATGAGTAAAATAATGGGCAGTACATAGACCACTCAATGGAAATTGTGGCAAATTTAGCATAAATCTCACAGGAATAAAAGTGAGATGAAAAATCCCTTACGAAAACTCGGCAGCCTAACGACGCCACTTAAAACTTCCAAAATGGATTGATGAGATCAAATAGGGTATCTCATCATATTAACATAAAGTTTACAGAAAGAGGAATATAAAATAACATCCCCCAATATAACAAAGAGGATCTTAAAATAAGTGACATAAAGGAGAGTACTTAAAAAGAAAGAGAGAAGTATGATCTCTTACAAAAATTCGGCAGCCTAACGGCGCCACTCAAAACTTCCAAAATGGATTGATGAGAGAGAATAGGGTCTCTCATCATATGAAAATAAAAATTACAGTAAGATTAATATAAAATAATATCCCAATAATAATAAATATTAGTTTTAAATGGAATGACATAAAAGAGTGTACTTTAAAAGAAAGAGAGGATTCGGATCCCTTACCTCAAGTCTGAGTTGTCTTGTTCATTTCTTTATATTCCTAAATAATAAACAGTAGTCAATTTATAATTTCCTAAGTACATCCTTTAAATATTATTATTCAGTTCATATCACATATTATAATGTTATAATAATTGTTTAATAATGTTAGTTCATATCAGACTTTTTTGCCGATGTTTGGTACATGAGTCAAAAATGAACTTGTTTGAAAAATGATTTTCCATGTAGTTATAAGTAAATAATTTCCAGAATAGTATTAATGATTAAAATATCATATATGTCCAGTACATATTCATTTTATACTATTACATATCATTTGGAGATACAAAACAAAAATCACCGTTCATGGAGACGGTAGGCCGTACGTACGCATGAACACTACTTTCATTTTTTCATTGTCATATTAACAGAATTAAAAATAAATGATATATATATATATTGTTGGGAAAAAATCCCTCAAGGTATCATTGAAGCATTTTTGAGGTGATTGTGTTTGTTGACAAAGTGGACATCTGAGTTGTGATTGTTGACAAAGCAAAAGCATGACATACAAATTTGTTGACAAAGAGGATTTCATGATGGAATGTCGAGTTCAAGAGCTGAGTTCAACGATCCATGTTTGTTTCAAGAACGTCGATAAATGGAATGGATGATCTGGAGGCGGTACAAAATAACAGATACAAGGTGGCGCCATTTTTCAGTGTTTGCCAAATTTTTGGGCCTGAAAATCGGCAAATGAAGAAAAGTTTTTTTGGCAAAGGGACTTGCGCGCCGCAAACATGGTGTACAGGAAACTTGCGCGCCATATGTTTTTCAAGATCAGAAGATCAAAATATGGCTAAGGAAATAGGTTTGCGCAAGTTTGGGAGCTGGTCGCGCAAGTGTCTAAAAGGAGAGAAGACTTGCGCGCCGAGACTGGGTCGCGCAGGTGACATGCGCGCCGTCGCGCAGGGTGGTCATATTACCTATAAATACTGGACCACCCCTCCTCATTTTTCACTGGAGTTCAAAACGAGAGCTCCCGTCGCGTAGGTGTGGTGGTTGCGCAAGTGGTGTGTGTGGTCGCGCAGGTGGGACTTGCGCGCCAGTGGTTGAAGTTGTGCGCCGGTGTTAGAAGTTGCGTGCCGGTTGGCAGTTACGCGCCAATATTGGTTTGGGCGTAAAAGGAAGAGAGTCTCGCAAGTTTGGAGTTGAGGAAGCTTGAGTCGCGCAAGTGTCTGAGGAGGACTTGCGCGCCCGTTGTGACTTGCGCGCCGATACTTGCGCGCCGAGGTTGACTTGCGCGCCAAGTAAGGTCTGTTCCAGCAGTGTTTTTCGGGCTGCGTGGAAGCTGGAAGTTTTCCCGATACCTTCGGTGCAAAGAGATATTCATTTATGGGTGAAAGTTGTACTTCAACAGAGCATCTACACACAGAGGAAGATGCATTCATTCATGCAAATGAAGAGACCTACAGGTCTATAAACTGTGAGTGGATTCCTTCCAAGAGCAGTGAGCTTATGAAGAGGAAGAAGGTGATCCTCTCCACCGGCAGTGAGCCAGAGAGAGAGAAACAGGGAGTGACCCTTGGGAAAGCAGTGAGCTGACCCTAAACATTGTAAAGGCAGTGAGCCTGGGCATAGAAGTGATCTAGCCCGAACCTTGTAATCCACAGCTAGTGAAGATTAGTGGAATTTGGTACAACCGGCAACCTGTCGGTGTATGCTCCTTGGACGTAGCCCTTAGTGGTGAACCAAGTAAAAATTGTTGTGTCCTGCACTTGCTTTACGTTCAGTTTATATTGTGTAGCAGGAAAGAGAGAGAAGAGTGTTTTTCTTAACAGCGAAACAAGATCAAAACGGGCATTAATTTTTAATTAGTCATACCCTGATTCACCCCCCTCTCAGGGTATTCAGCCTAGTGGACCTAACATATATATATATATATTATAATTCCAGTATAATATATATGTGATATAGGTCACATATGTTCATTAATTTCATTCTTTATACGTTCCATGTATTGCATGTACGAGTCACATCACTTGAGGGGGCGGTAGTCCGCACTTCTTCATATGAAATTATTGCATTTACACAACATGAAAAGAATAAAGGTATGTTTTAAATATAAAATACAGAAGCATATAGTAAACATAAATACCATATATATCATATATAAAATATAATGACATCATAATGGACACCTTTAAAGGTGTTAAAAGAATATTGAACAATCATCGTTTCGTGAGGTAGAAAATCGCCAACCACAGAAACAATATGTTCTTTAACCATTAGATGAAGGTGTGTGTAAGTGTAGATCAAATATTTCTTATAACAACATCCTAATATATTGAAGATACTGGATTTGTTACAAAATAAATGAATAAAAAGATTTTAGGGGGTTGGAGAAGAAAAATAAAACAAAAGGACACAAGTGAAGACATTGCCTTAAAATCGGGTAACTCCCTTTGGTTTGAGCTCAAAGGCTTTCTTGGGAAGACTTCAGCCCAAATTGAGGCTTCAAGGAGTTAGAGAGGTATGTGGAGAGACAAAATAGGAAGTGTTTGGGCGAGCCAAAGGCTTTGGAAGTGTGGGTAAGGAGGTAGAGATGGGGGCCTTTTATAAGAGGGGAGGAGGGGCACCCTTGGAAAGTAAAGAAATGTTCCTTTATTTTAAAATGAGTTTCGGATTTAAAAAGTCCCACATTGATATAATTTGAGTCTACGGTTATAAGGGTTTAAAATATACCCATAAAATAGGTTTTGGACATGTGTAGGTCTTATAATTTACATTATCTTTCCATTTTATTTAAATCGTTGAATAATGAGGTCATCGTTGCATCATCATGATGTCATAAATAATTTAATTTATTTAATGTCTAAAAATTATAAAAAAAATTCTATGATGTAGTAAATATTTTTAGATTTCCATTGACTATTTATATTCAAAATTCTGACTTGTATAACCCCATGTAAAAAAAATTAGTAAAACAACTCATGTTTGTGTCATTTTAATTTTAACTTTAAATAAAAAGGTATTTATGTCCTTTTCCAACCAAAGTTGCTCCATGGGGTCCCCAAGATGACCCATGGATTTTCTTGGTCGCCCATGACACATACAATGAGGGTAGGACATGTTTCTAGGTCATTTCATTTTATTAAAACATTATTCTTACCTTAAACTACACTAATTACCTCTAATCGCGATTAAAAACTTAATAAGTTACTATTCACCAAAAAATTATTTTAATCTCATTGAACCACATTTTACTTCTTAATGAAAACCATGTATGTCGGATTTTTGAAATTCAAAACACAATTATGGCAAAATTTTATTTAAACAGAAAATCAGTTTTTATAAGTACCACTTAGTGGTTTCACTATTCATCAAAAATTGAAGTTTTTCAGAAAATTACCAAAAATTCACCCTAATCTATATTTGATATTCCGAATTCAAAAATGATGTCTATTTTAAAAAATTCAAAACATATAGGTTGCATTAATTAATTTAATAATTAATTCCCACTGTCAAAACAAATAGCGTGTTTTTATGAAACAAAATGTATCAAAAAATTGACACTAGTTTAAGTCTGATTTCAAAGTGAAATTAATTTCAACGACCACTATTGGATTAAATGGTAAAAATATATTCTAATTTAACTTTAATACAAATTCAAAAGATAATCTAATCGTATAAATAAATTATAATGAAAAGAGGTTTTGAATTAATATACCACATTTTTCAATATTCATTAAAAATTGAACTTTTTTGGAAAAATACCAAAAATTTACGCAAAGTAAATTTTGATGTCCTGATTCTAAAGAAGAATTTTATTTTGTCAAATATAACCCATAAAATTGTCAACAAGTGGATTTAAAAGAGGTTCGCCATCAAAAGGCTGTTAATCCACCTTTTAAAGAATATTAGAATGTTTACGCTTAAAATTGTATTCATTCGCATTTTTAATCCTCTAACATTTATTGTAAAAAGTGAAAATATTTGACAAACATATATAATCATTTTTTAGTTATTTCTGTTCATTCCCACCATTACAACGGCTAGGCATTAACTACTATTTAAAATAATATTATTTTATTATTAGAGTGCAACGTAAGATTCCCAAGAAACTCATTGTTGCATATTGGGTACGCCATCGAGCATAGCATCTCATTTAAAGTAATATTAATATTTTATTCACAAATATGGATAAATATAAAAATGTCATATTCTTTATTTACCTGGGGTGTTACATCCTTCACCCCTTTTGGGAATTGCGTCCTCACAATTTTAAAATTTGGCTCAGAAACATCCTTGAAAGTCCCACATTGGAACAAAAGTCGGTAAAACAATAAATTTAAAATAAAGAAAGAGAAGTACAGAGGTCACCCGAGTTAACCCATACTAGGATTCCATGTAGGAAAACATGGACATAGAGGAGAAAAAATAGGGTCATGTTCTGATGGAGAGTGATAGAAAACATGTTTAGGAGAAGGTTAACCACAAGAAAATCACAAACTTGTGATGGGTTAAACGGTATTCGATTCCCCGATAGGAAAAGTTAATAGACAAAATTTTTGTTTTAAGTTACTTTTTATTGAAGAATTAATTCATAAGGAAACATTATCACTTATCATGTTGACTTTCAAATTTTATTATATTCCTTACACAAACTCATATTTTCTCCAAAAGATGAGTATTTAAGAAGACTTGTTCACATTAAGAGTACTATAATCAACTTATAGAGAATCAACTAATCCACAAAAGATAACTATATACTTCCCGTGTCCTTAGACTTTAACCAAAACTGAAACCAAAAAGGTTAGTACATGATCAGAAAATCCAGAAAAGGATAACCCTTTATAAAAAGAAAATCTATTCTTAATCTCCAAAATTTGTCCAACAAAACCCAAAGTTCAACGGGGACCATTCGATAAACAATTTGTCCATAAAATTATTCAAATTAAACCAAACTAAGATTGAAACCCAAATATTTGAAGGATTTAATCACAAAGTCTTCCAAGGTACAAATTAACTTTTATCTCCAAATAACATCAGTTACTCTTAAATTCTCATATTGAAAAATAATTAACCTAATCACATATCCTCCATGATAGGTTAATAATTTCCATAGATAACCCAAAATTAACTTACTCTTGATTCCTAAAATCATCTAACTAAAAAAAATAGTCAAACTAACCAGGGACTTCATGTAGTCCAGTGGTAGGCGATAAATACCAGTCGCACTTTGGTTGTGGGTTCGATTCCTGCAGCTTTTTCTGACGTGACGGGTTGTCACATGGTCTGCGTGTTTTCCTTCTTATAAAACCCCAAAAATAACCCTAACATGTTTTAACCTCAATAGTTTCCTTATACCTCTCATTCTCATCCAAATTCGTTACGATCTCAACATCTTAATTCTTGAAGTCTTATTTCACCACCATAAGATAAAATAAAACGATTCCCAAAATGAATAACATCATACCTTGATCATGGAGTCCACTCGGTTTCATCGTCATCTTGCTCACGTAGGTAGAAGTCCCATGCATTATAACAATGATTAATAGATCCTTCAAAATCATTTGCTTCCTCCATCCAAATATACCTTGTACAACATGGGTCATATGGGTGTTCATAGAAAAATAGATTTGGAAAATAATCATGTATGACATATAATTCCAAAACATCTGATAAAACATGATTTCTATAAAATAGTCGGACAAAATTTGAGTTGAAACGTTCTATTATTGGTCCGTTTAAAATACCATAAGTATGTGCTGAGAGACTATATTTTAAAATCAAATATAAATAGGTTGCACAAGGGTCTCCTTCCTCAACACCATTTTTAAAATCATAATATGCTTCAAATTCTTGTGATAAGGTAAAATATTTGAAAATACCTTGATAATATTTACCTTTCATTAAAATAAGATAATATTGTGAAAATAGTATTTGTCTAAAAAAAACCCATGATCCACGATGATAACGAGGTATAGTGGAGGTGTTTGATATCTCAAATAACTACTTGGAAGTGAGTTTTATGCTAGAAAAAGTTTCACAATCATCCAAACATGACTTTGCAATAATTATTGCAAGCATGTCATCAGGAAGAGATAGGAATGTCGTTTGAGATCCTTCTCCTTCCATTCGTAACCGACTTTACTTGACCTGAAAAAAAGTTATAAAATAAGGATTTAACTGAAATAATAGATATAGGGACTAATCATGTGTCTAACAAAAACTCTTTATCCCTAAAGTTGTCTAATCCGACCTCTGATACCAACTATAAGGCCCCGTCCTTAAACCTTACTTAATCTTGAGTTAATACAAGATTACACATTGAGGATCTTTTTAGGTTTAGAGTTTTAGAGAATTATATCATAAAACATGCATTACATTCCACATTAAAACATAGTGGTTACATAAGGATAATATTCATTTTTTCCCATCAATAGAAACATATTTAAAATAAAACATGGATTCTTTCTTGACACTTCCTTGACACTATCATCATATCATGTACCTTTCCCATGACCTGCGAAAAACATTTCAAAAACTTGGGATGAGCATAAAAAGTTCAGTAAGGGATATAAAAATATGGAAAGGAAACATGAGTACATGTATACATAGAAGTGAAATCATACTTTACCCATAAAACATAAGAACTTTAACATACCCCATAAAATCATGAATAAATCATAGAAATCATAAGACATAAAGGTAACATGAGGCATTCATAACATTCTTACGTAGGGAGTAACCCTCTTGGTTACGTTTGGAATACCCATCATAGTATATTCCGTAAATCTCTTTGGAGAAACTTTAACATTTAACATCTTCACCTTACCCATTTCATTGGAGAGCTATATCGGGCTCACCCGCCCTTAGTTTTTCACGGAACCACCCGTCTTCATAATAATTCCCAAGAACCATAACATAATCGTATCACATAAAACATGCATAAAGGAAACATAACATTCCCACTTTTCAATCACAAGATATCAATACAACACATTGATATAAAAACATTATGAAAAACATTTTCAATAACAAAATAAAATAAAATTAAAACATGGTATTTATTTTTTTTTTAAAAGGTATGGCTTGTAGAGGAAGCCGAAACTCAAATAATGGTCACGGCGGTGGAGAAGTCATTATCGCCGCATACGTATGACAAAAACATTCCATTTTGTCATTTAGTAAAATGCTTCGTATAAAGAAGATTACTTTTGGATAAACGTAAAAGTCAAAGGGGTTTATACACCGTATAAAATAAGGTTGTGTATAAAACAAAATATTCCTCAATGAATGGAGATTGAGACGAAGTCCATTTCAAATACGGTATCCTTGGATTAAGGATAAATCAATTACATAATTATGTGTGACAAACAAATACACCAAATATAAGTATATATTAAGTGTAAAAAAATCAGAGGACATTCACACATATTCATAGTATGACATATTCAAGGAGTACAAGTTTATCCCAAAGAATCAAAATTGGGTTAAGAAGTTCCCTTGCAAAAAATCGACAGCCTAACGGCGTCACTTCAAAATTCAGTAAAAGAGTTGATGAGAGATAAAAAGGGTATCTAATCACATGGACATAAAATTTAAATCCATAAGTATATATAAGAACATATCCCATCATAATAGTATGTGAATTAAAAGGCATAACAAAATAAGTCTTTTAAAAAGAGGAGGGTGAAAGGTTCCCTTACCGACATGGGTATCATTCGAAACATACACCCCGTGAAAGAGGGACAATACAACATTGATGTAAATACTAATAAATGAAATCATATTACACAATGTGTAAAATAATGGGTAGTACATACATCAATCAAAGTAAATTGTGGCAAATGTACTATAAATCTCACGAGAATAAAAGTGAGATGAAAAATCCCTTAAGAAAACTCGGCAGCCTAACGTCACCACTTAAAACTTCCAAAATGAATTGATGAGATCAAATAGGGTATCTCATTATATTAACATAAATTTTACATAAAGAGGAATATAAAAAAACATCCCACAACATAACAAAGAGTAGCTTAAAAGTAGTGACATAAAGGAGAGTGCTTAAAAAGAAAGAGAGGAGTATGATCTCTTACGAAAATTCGGCAGCCTAACGGCGCCACTCAAAACTTCCAAAATGGATTGATGAGAGATAATAGGGTCTCTAATCATATGAACATAAAAATTATAGTAATATTAATATAAAAGAATATCCCAATAACAAGAAATATGAGCTTTAAAAGGAATGACATAGAAGAGTGTAGATTAAAAGAAAGAGAGGAGTCGGATCCCTTACCTCAAGTCCGACTTGTCTTGTTTGTTTCTTTATATTCCTAAATAATAAACTTTGGTCAATTTATAATTGACTAAGGATCTCCTTTAAAGATTATTATTCAGTTCATATCACATATTATAATGTTATAATAATTGTTTAATAATGTTAGTTCATATCAGATGTTTTTGCCGATGTTTGGTACATGAGTCAAAAATGAACTTGTTTAAAAAATTATTGTCCATGTAGTTATAAGTAAATAATTTACAGAATAGTATTAATGATTAAAATATCATATATTTCCAGTAAATATTCATTTTATACTATTCCATATCATTTGGAGATAAAAAACGAAAAGCACCGTTCATGGAGACGGTAGGTCGTACGTACGCATGAACGCTACTTTCATTTTTTCTTTGTCATATTAACGGAATTAAAAATAAATGATATATATATATATATTATAATTCCAGTATAATATATATGTGATATATTTCACATATGTTCATTAATTTCATTCTTTATATGTTCCATGTATTGCATGTACGAGTCACATCATTTGAGGGGGCGGTAGTCCGCACTTCCTCATATGAAATTATCGCATTTACACAACATGAAAAGAATAAAGGTATGTTTTAAATATAAAATACATGAGAATATAGTAAACATAAATACCATATATATCATATATAAAATACAGTGACATCATAATGGACACCTTTAAAGGTGTTAAAAGAATATTGAACAATCATCGTTTCGTGAGGCAGAAAATCGCCAACCACAGAAACAGTATGTTATTTAACCATTAGACGAAGGTGTGTGTAAGTGTAGCTTGAATACTTCTTATAAAAACATCCTAGTATATTTAAGATACTGTAGTTGTTACAAAAGAAATGAATAAAAAGATTTTAGGGGGTTGGAGAAGCAAAATAAAACAAAAGGACACAAGTGAAGACATTACCTTAAAATCGGGTAACTCCCTTTGGTTTGAGCTCAAAAGCTTCCTTGGTAAGACGTATGCCTAAAGTGAGGCTTCAAGGAGTTATAGAGGTATGTGGAAAGACAAAATGGTCTGGGGTTGGCCGATACAAAGGCTTTGGAAGTGTGGGTAAGTAGGTAGATGTGGAGGCCTTTTATAAGAGGAGAGGAGGGGCACCCTTGGAAAGTAAAGAAATGTTCCTTTATTTTAAAATGAGTTTCGGATTTAAAATGTCCCACATTGATATAATTAGAGGATAAGGTGATAAGGGTTCTAAATCCACCTATACAATAGTATTTGGACATGTGTAGGTCTTAGAATTTACATTATCTTTCCATTTTATTTAAATCATTGAATAATGAGGTCATCGCTGCATCATCATGATGTCATAAATAATTTAATTTATTTAATGTCTAAAAATTATTAAAAAAAATACTATGATGTAGTAAATCTTTTTATATTTCCAATTAATATTTATAGTCAAAATTATGACTTGTATAACCCCGTGTAAAAAAAATTTAGTAAAATAACTCATGTTTGTGTCATTTTAATTTTAACTTTAAATAAAAAGGTATTTATGTCCTTTTCCAACCAAAGTGGATCCATGGGGTCCCCAAGTTGACCCATGGATTGTATTGGTCGGCCATGACACATCCAATGAGGGTAGGACATGTTTTTAGGCCATTTCAGTTTATTAAAACATTATTCATACCTTAAACTACACTAATTACCTCTAATCACGATTAAATACTTAATAAGTTGATATTCACCAAAAAATTATTTTAATCCCATTGAACCACATTTTAAATTTTAATGACAACCATGTATGTTGGATTTTTGAAATTCAAAACACAAAGATGGCAAAATTTCATTTAAACGGAAAATCAGTTTTTATAAGTACCACTTAGTGGTTTAACTATTCATCAAAAATTGATTTTTTCAGAAAATTACAAAAACTTCACCCTAAGCTATATTTGATATTCTGAATTCAAAAATTATGTCTATTTTAAAAAATTTAAAACATATAGGTTTCATTAATTAATTTAATAATTAATTCCCACTGTCAAAACAAATAGCGTGTTTTTATGAAACAAAATATATCAAAATATTGACACTAGTTTAAGTCTGATTTCAAAGTGAAATTAATTCCAACAACCATTATTTGATTAAATGGTAAAAATATATTATAATTTAACTTTAAAACCAATTCAAAAGATAATCTGATCATATAAATAAATTAGAATGAAAAGAGGTTTTGAATTAAAGCACAACAGTTTTCATTATCCATTAAAAATTGAACTTTTTTGGAAAAAAACCAAAAATTTACACAAAGTAAATTTTGATGTCCCGATTCTAAAGAATAATTTTATTTTGTCAAATATAACACATAAAATTTTCAAAAAGTGGATTTAAAAGAGGTTCGCCATCAAAAGGCTGTTAATTAACCTTTTAAAGAATATTAGAATGTTTACGCTTAAAATTGGATTCATTCGCATTTTTAATCCTCTAACATTTATTGTAAAAAGTGAAAATATTTGACAAACATATATAATCATTTTTTAGTTAGTTATGTTCATTCCCGCCATTACAACGGGTAGGTGTTAACTACTATTTAAAATAATATTATTTCATTATTAGAGTGCAACGTAAGATTCCCAAGAAACTCATTGTTGCGTGTTGGGTACGCCATCGAGCATAACATCCCCTTTAAAGTAATATTAATATTTTATTCACAAATATGGATAAATATAAAAATGTCATATTATTTATTTACTTGGGGTGTTACAATATATGTATAAAAGTAATAATATTTTTGTTCATTTTCATGTCACAAAAATTATGTAAATAATAATAAAAAATTAGGGAGTTTTTAATGGATTATATTATAATTAAAATAATCCATTTTTGGTTTATAATTTAAATTACATTATTATTTGAGAAAATGACATTATTAATATTTGAAGTAAAATAAAATAAAATTTAATGATTTCTGTAACAAACCATTTAATGATAGATTTAGTATTTTTCATATTTATTAATATTTATGAATTATACATGAATTTAAAATTAAATGGTAGATTATGTTCTTTATCCTATATGACAAAAAATAACGAGTATCTTTGAAATCTTATGTTTCATGGAATATTAAGTTATATTGAACAATAATGTGTCGTTAATATAATTATTTAATATGGATATTATCACTAAGACATTATATTGGTGGAAGTGAACATGACTAAATATAATATATTCTAATTTGTTTATAAATTATTTTACAAACATCCAATTGATTTTATAATTTTTATATGGGAATAAATGTGGTTTTATTCATTTAAACAATTTTTTTCTTTTGAAAAGTTGTTTTACCACCTTTTTATGGTGCACCATTTTTAAAACTAGTGTTTGAAAATTTTGAAATATTTATTTTTTCTATTGGATTATTCATTAATATCCGGATATAAAAATTTATATTGTGTGAATTTTTTGTAATTTTTTGACAACATTCTGATTTTGATGAATAGTAAATAATAATGAATTTTAATTGAAAACATCATTTTCATCTAATATATATATATAAATAAATTTTATTATTGGTTTATTTTTAAATAATAATGTGTTCATTTATTAATCAATAAAACCAATTCACATCATTTGAATCAATTTTACATTGAAATTTGATATAAATACATTTCATTCTTTTGAAGCTTTTTACATTATTAATTTGTGGCATCATCAAATTCGTAGGATTAATTTTAAATTAATTTATACCACCTATTATTTTGGAATTTCAAAAAAGTTATTCCATATTTGGAGTAAGAGTATTATATAATATATATTAATATAATCTTTGTCTTTGACCCAAAATATTGGTGAATTTAATTAAAATTAATTACATCCATCTAGGTAAACATGTGTTCACTTAGTGGTTAAAATAAAATCTTATGTCACCAAATTACCTATTAATTGTATGAAACCCATTCGATAGGTGTTATTTAACTGTATACCCTATTTTATAAAAATATTTTCATTATTTTAGGAATATTATTTTTGGTATACCTCCCTATATTGTATATATTTTTGTATTTATTAGTTTGTCACTACCCCAACACTATAAAAATTCAATCTCCCCCTCCCTTATTCAAACATATAATTTATATTATATCATAAAACCCTAGAAATTTAGAATCTAACAACCCTAGTATCATAATATAAGCCTCGTGTTTTTTATAAATCCAATCAAGAAAATCCATTAGTGCTGACCGAAACTAGTTACCGAAAGATTTGGTAATGTTTAAAAACAAACATTTTTATTTTGTTTTCTTTTCCAATCACTTAATTTTTATTTATATAATTACAGTATAATTACATATGTATCATAGATATATTGAGATTTTGTTTTTTTATTGGTTTAACCTACAACTACTCCTAGTTCCATCCAATAAATAATGTATTCATCGTTTATCTGTATGGCTGACTACTGCCTTTTAAAACGATGTCATTCATATTTTACATTACTACCTCCCATGGCTGGGCATTATGATGTAAATAATAGTTTTATGATATATATATATATATATTATTAATTATTTCTTAATACTTACATTATTATAATATAATCTTATACCTTCATAGAACCCCCATAAATTCAAAAATATGGACATTGTATTTTATAGTGTGAATGACACAAAACCACAAGAACATAATGGAATATAATATCCCAATAATTTAATTAATATTTAAAATTTTCAAAATGGTATATATATTATATTTATTGTAATTCAAGAAATAATGATTTTATATTTTAATTCACATAATGATTTTTTTGAAGTCATGTGTCACTCATATTGTCGAATCATACCAAATTACATTAATATCATTATGTAAAATGATTTTCCCCAAAAATTAGTTTTTTGGTTATGAATAGGAATATATAACTTTTGAAAATATACATTTTTATTAATTGGTAACCAATTAATTATAAATGAGTACAAATGCCAATTGAATATAAAGGGAATGGTTTTAAAAGAAAAATATTTGTATTCCCCAATTGAGTTCTATCATAATAAATTTAATTAATTACTACTATAAGATGATATTGATGATATATATATATATAAATATTTTCAATAAATTATTTTTTAAATTTTTATAATGGATTTTATTCAACTATGATAAGAACAAGCCTAATTTTATGTATAAAAATATATTTTTTATGATGGTTGTTTCACAACATTTTAGGAATGAAAATATTATAAATTTAAATTTTAACAGTATTATAAATCAATTATTTTTAAAAAATTATATTTTCTAATAGTCACATAAAAACTATCTTAGTGTGAATTATAGGTGTTTTTTTTGAAATATGTCATTGTTTGATGAAAAGTGAATAATACTGAATGTTAATTTTAAGTATATTTTTTGGAAAATTTATTTATTAGGATAGAAAATATTTTTACATTTTTCAATTTTATTTATGTAAATTTTACATATATTAATGAAATTTATGTAATTTTAATGTATTTCTAATTGAAAATGGATAATAAAATAATTCTATCATTTAATGTCTTTTACATTAAACCCCCTCTTTCATGTCCCATCCATATGATTAATTTTAGATATATTTATTCATCTTATACGACTATGATTTAAAAAAATGGATTCAATATTTTTAATAATAAAAATATATACATTAATGTAAGCTAAAATTATCTCCTTACCAAAAATAATAGTGAATTTAATTAAAAAAATTATAATGATTAAGAGAAAAACATGATTCGTAAGGTACTAACAATACTCTTAATGGATGAAATGACCTAGAAACACTTACAAAACAAATTTTATGAATTTATTTAGATCATATAATCCCATGGGTATAGTTTTGTTACATATTTTTTAACATTATGTTAGAGAGACATATCAATAGTGTTTACCTTTTATATTTACAAGAGCACCACTCCCCCTCTACTAGAAAAAGGCATTAACCCCTCCTACACACACCTCTAAATCGATTGTTCACATCCAAACCCTAAACAAATAATCACTTAAAATCCCTCCCATCAATTTAGTATCATCATTACTGATAGAAATTAATCCATATAGTCATTTTGGTATAATAAAAAAAGAGTTACCCAATGAATTTGTCAAATTATATAATGAGTATTATTGTTTTATTTCATTATCTTGTACTAGAATTATTTATATATACTGATTATAAAGTAAATTAATTATCCTATATATACATTGTTTTTTCATATTGTGGTTATTACCAATAAATTCACACACTTCCATCAATTTGGATACACAATCATCGTTCCTATGTATAGTGGACTACTGCTATGTGAACTGATGTAATTCATTCTATCATTAACACATTTAAATGTTAAAATAATGATGTAATTTTAGGGTATTATATATATATGTGTGTGTGTGTGTGTGTGTGTGATATTTTTGAATCCTCTATTATTCTGTAATTTTGATATAAAAAATACCTTCAGGCTTTCCCTTTTATGGGAATATGGTAACTTTGTTTGCGAATGTGGGGATTATCACTTCTTCAAATCATTGGGATTCTTTCACATACTACATAAAATATAATAAGTATTGTTTTAATTAAAATATTTGATAAAAATGGAATTAATTTTATACTCAAATTAACAAATTCTTATATGTCATTTACTTTTCATTATTTGAATACGTTAAGAAAATTAAATCATGCTTCAATGATACATAAGACCTGTCGTCTGCATGAACAATTTATTTCATTTTCTATCTAAAAAAATTACAGACTAATATAAATAAATATATATCGAATATATATAATATTAAAATTGATGTTTTGAATTCCTGATATGACTAAATCACTGTCGTTGTAATAGTAAAACAATTAAAGTAAATAACATCATGAAAAATAAGGCAATTAATACCCAGAGCAATGAATATTATGAATGAAAATTAATGAAAAATTTATAATATGTTATAATAGAACTATATTTGATATCAAAAATAATAATATAGTATTTCACTAAGTTAATAACATTATTTAATCAAATATTTCTGTTGTTAATTAGTTTTCAATGAAATGAATACATAATGTATGAGGTTTTCATCTCACTTTTTACATTTGTGAGATAAATGTCATTTTCACCAATTAATTTTTCTTTGGTGTATCTACTACCCCTCATAATATTGTATATCATGAATCCTTTTATTTTCATTAATTTTTATGTTTTAAATGTAATTATCTAATCCATGGGGTTTTATCTTGATACATTCTAACTAAGAAAAGTTATCTGGAAATATCACTTTTTTTTTATTTTTATCATTCTCGTAAAACAATCACCTTATCTTAATACAATTTCATTGGAAATTATACACCAATATGATATCCACAATATTTTATAATGGATATGATTATTATCTAAACATTGTATAATTTTTATATAGGGTTTTTACATTGAAATGTATTATATCTACTGAAGAAATATGGAGAAATTTGTATCCTTTAGTCAATAAAAATATTTTATAAGGAACTAAGTTTATTAATTAAATTTCATTATTTAAAATAAGAGTAATTATTTGGAAATTAAAGACATGGTTTGGCGAATGGTTAATAAAATTCCAATGGGATTGGGTTGGATAATGTAAGATCTATGGGTTGGGGTCTGGTTAATGGAATCCCCATGATGCATTGGTGGTCATATGAGATCAATCAGCTATCCAAATAAGATAGATTTATACCAAGTATGTTTTAAACAATTTTATGAATGGTCATGATGTTGTAATATATATGTTCCTCAGTAAAATTAATTCCAATATTTAAGAAGTTATTAAATTGATAATTTTTTTATTATTACTATATGTGAAATTATATCATATACATTATATGTGGATGCATTTGGTTTTTATTTCATTGATTAAAGGGCATGTGTTTTAGTTATATACCATTTCATATTGATTATAATCATTGATTCTATATTGATTATACTTCACTCAACCCTTACTGAGTATCTAATCACACCCTAATATTATTTATTTTCCTTCAGGGTTATAGGATGAATTATTTTAATGAGATTCATGGATGTTCTGATTTTACTTTCCTTATATATTATATTTGATCCCAATTTAAAATTTGTTTCATGTATGAATTATATATTTTCAAAATATATAATATTTTTTGTAAATTGGGATTTTAATCCTTATAATAATTTCAATATATTAATTTAATGAACCATATCTGGGCTAATGGGTTTGTCCGTTACACATCATTATTTTCATTTTTTGGGAATACGATAACATTGTTTTTGGATGTATGGACTGCTACCTCTTGAAAGAAATGTGATTCATGAAAACATTACAAGGATTTCATTAATAATTGATTTGATAAATAAATATACATGGAATATATATTATATTTAAGACATAATAATATTTATGTAAATATAATATGTAATATTATTTTTTACCATTGAACACACTAAAAAAGTGATAACGTCGCTCGTGGATGTTTGGATTTCTACCTCCTCAGAGAAAGGTGATTCATTTTATATCATAATAATTTAATATATAATTATATATGACTAAATAATATTTTATTTATGATATAATTATCATTATATAAATATAAATTTTTCAAACCTTCATTCTTTAATTAAAATTGAAAAATGGGAAAGTTACTCATACGTACGTAGGACCAACCCTCTCAATTATCTTAATATTTTTTTATTTTTCATAACCATATTTAATGATTGTTTTTAAAAGTATAATTGATATGTTAATATTAAATTTATTTCATGATTATTTTTATCAAGATTTTTTGAAAAATAACTCCTTTAATATTAGTCAACATGCCAATGTTTTTTTGGAAAATAAAACAAATTTGGTAAAAACAACTGACATAAACATAATTGATTAAGTAAATTCCTACAACATTGTAATATATAAAATAATAATAATGATAAAATTGAAAAATGTTCTAAATAATGTAAATAATTAGTATAATTTTACTATTTAGGATGATAAAGACTGAAGTGGCATGTTATACTGATGGTAAGGGATTTCATCACTGTCTCCTATCATTGACGTATATGTTGATGTTATGCACCGTTATTATTTTAAAAGTTATATATAAGGCCACATTCACATCTCATTAAATTAATTTTCTCTATTTTCATGATATATTTTTTGTTAATTTTTATTTTTAATTAATATTATGATTCAAATATTTCAAATTGTTTTGGGAAAACTTGATTTCAAAATCTATTTTAAAATTCATTAAGTTTTAATTTCAACATATTTTAATACATTGGAATTTTACTGATATTATTTTAAATTTTTATGTATATAAAATAATTATATATGTATTATTATTTATATTTCTAATTTCATTCAAATGTTTTAAAAAACTAATAATTCAATATGTTTTATAGGGAATGTTTTTAAGAACAACAAAAGGAATGTTATATTATTAAAATAGTTGATGAGAATATGTTTTCTATCACTATAGAAATTTTTATATATTTATTTTATTTTAAAATGTACCACGTTTCCTTATATGAGAAACCCAATTAATTATTTTTTATTATTTTGGTACTGGAAATGAGTTCCCAATGAAAGGGGTTTTTTATGTTGAAAGTGGGATTGTGAAATAAGTTGGTATTTTAATATCTGAATGTAATTTTCATATAAGATTAAAATAATTTTTAAATTATGAAATATTTTATTCCATTTTTTGGTCCTTGAAAATTATAAATGATGGGTGTGAATATATAGAGAACCATTAAACTGGTTAATGATTATATATTCTCCATATATTTATACATAAATATTTTCATATTAATATTCTAATATAAAATGGTTAAATAAGGGACATGTAAGGGTTCTATATGATTATTTCCAAAATCATATATATGATTTTTATATGTTTTGTAATTATTTTTTTAGGAAATAATTTATTTTATAACATTTAAATAAATTATCCTTTTAAAGGAATGATATTTTCCTTTTTGAGTAAAATGATATGTTTTCATGAATGGGGTTTTTAATAGTATTTAATATTTGTTAGTGGACTAATAATTTACTTCATTTTATATCCCTTGATGAGAATTTTATTAACATAACATTTTTTAAATAATTTTTAAGTGATTTAATGATGAGTAAGGTTTTGGAATATGTCAAGTTAAATGTCATGAAGAATCTTTATAAATTCGACCATGAATTATTTTAAAAGATTTATGTTATAGGAAACAAAAAATCTAATAAAATGTGTTAGCTTTTTATATTATGGATTAATTATGTATGATTTATGGATTAACTCTCCAACACTATAAACCTTAAAATATCTTCAATATGACATAATTGATTGGATTGACTAAATCTCATATTTTATAAATTTTAATGAAGAATCCTTATAGTTGGTATTAATGTTAGGGTTAAATAACTCTATAGCTTTGGGAGATATTAATAATATTAAAATGAATTATTTCAACCTTTGGTTGAGTAAATATATTATGAAAAATGAATTATAACATGCTTTTTTATCTAAACTGTGTATTCTGAAAATGGTTATATATAGGGGAAGCATGGAATATGTAATAGAAATGAAGATAGATGATCACATCCTTTTAAATCAGTATCCTAAAAAGGATGGAATCAGAAAACCATAGTCTATAATAATAAAGGATCATTTGAATTAGGTTATAATGATTGGTGGTATCCATGATAGGGAAGAACGTGGTATACACCAAAGGAATTTTTGAGTGTGGAGAATTTAATAATGTAACAACCCCATCATTTAGTGGATCATTTGACCTAGTGGTGACTGAAATATAGATTAATGCTTTGGAAAATGTATTTAATGTCATGGAATATTCCAAACAACAAATTAAAACCCTTGACGTTTATAATTTTTTGTAGGGTAGCTAATATATGATGATCATTCATCTAAAATAATAGAGTGAATGATGTTATTGATTCCATGGAATAGAAAAAATTCAATGATATATTCCATGAGAAATACTTCTCTATGGTTTTACAACTCAGAATGGAAAAAAATTACTATAATATTATTAACAAAATATGAATATTATATATCATCATATGATGAAACGATCATAATATAGTCCAAGTTCATGGTATATATAATTTTACACACATCTTAAAAAATTAATCACGTTTAAATAATATTGAAACCATGTATAAAATTGTATTTGGAAACATGAGATATTAAAATCATTGATAAATTCATTCATTGTACATTGAAGGTTTAGATGTAGTTTTCTAAATACTATGGGCCTCATGTTGATGAATTTAAGTAGCAGTCATGATATATAGTTATGGGTAAATATTCCATAATGTTACCAGGAGGTAAGAAATTGATGTTTCAATCGCAATGTATGTGAGATAAAGAACATAATGGATAATTTCTTAAGATGATAGGGATGTTTTACTGATTTCTAATATTTTTCCACATGTCTAGTGAATTCTCTTAAAATAATCACCAATAATAAATTAATGTGGAATATAATAGACATATTATGGTAAGATTATATAGCTAAAATGAGATGTGTCATTATGATAATTTATTTCTAAATATAGTTTCACCAGAGGAAAATATTTGTTATCAAAAATAGAAAGTTGTAGTGAGGTGATTTTCTAATACTACATTTTTTGTTGGGATGAAAATTGTATTGGTAACATGTATGTTACTTGTGAATGTAAATTACAAAATCTCCATATTTTAAATTTGATGTTAACATTATTTTATTTAGGAGAAAACTTCATTTAAATTAGTAAAATATCATAATGAAAGTAAAATATAATATTCGGTGAAAACCCTGAGTGTATTTACTAATAAAACCTATATTTATAAGAATGATTCTATTGTTATTATTCACTTGTTATTTCCTAAAATTCTTGTTGAACTGGTCATATTAAATATGTATATTAGTATTTATATGAATTAGATTTTAGTTGAACATGCTATGATATATTTTTACCATAAAAATGTTGTGTTCAATTAATTTATGCACTTGATAACAATAAAAATTAGTTGAAAAAAATTTTATAGGTGGATCTTAATGTTACAAAAATCATATTGTTGAAAATTAAGATACTATTAAATACATGATGTTCCAGTTGTAAATGAATAAATAGATGTTTTCCAGATGATGATCATAGTGTTATTCCAAACCAAGAGGTGGATTTGAAAATTGGAAAAATTACTAATGCTAATATTATTTAAAAACCCATTCACAAATTTCCAAAGTACAAATTTTAGAATTAAAAATGAATTTACATGGTTTATTAGATAAAGGTTTCATCTGACCTAGAACTTCACCTTTTTTTCACTTGTTTTTTTGTTCAAAATAAATATGGATCAATGATACATTTAATTTATTAGAGATGCATGAATAATATCACAGTTATTAACAAGTATAATTTTCATCATATTGACGATTATTTGATCATCTCTATGGAGAACAATATTTTTTGAAGATTTAACTATGTTCGAGGTACAATCAGTAGAATGTGAAGGATGTTTACAATATTAAGACTATGTATTGGACTATATATGGGAACTATGAAATTTTATTTATGCCATTAGGGTTATATAATTCACTTACTCTATTAATGGTTGAAATGAAAATATTTTCCATGTGTTCTTGGATAAGTCTATGGATGTGTTTATTGATGAAATTTTCATATATTCTAAAGTTAAATAAGATCATGAAAAAAATATAATGTTTGTTTTGAAGACAATAATGAAATGAAAATATATATTAACATTATAATGTGTATATTTTAGTAACAAAAAATCTATTCTTTTATCACATTATGTCAAATGATGGAATAAATATTGATCATTGTAAAAAGAATTTTTTTTGGTGAAACAAAAATACCCACTAATATAATCGAGTGTAATAGTTTACATTGATTAGTAGGTTACGACTACACATTCATTAAAAACAATAATCATTGTTCTATACCACTGAAAATGTCAACTCAGAAGGATTTATGATTATCTAGACAAAATAATGTAACTATTATTTTCCTGAACTGATGTAATAAATGGCGAATAATTCAATTTTGGACATTCCTACTAGAAATGTTGAGTTTATAATCAAAAATAATTCTTCATTGAAAGGGATGGGTTGGTTCTTAATGCATAATGATCTAGTAATTTCTTATGATAAAAATAAAATGAATCACCATGTGTTAAATTAACCTATTCATGATTTTGAATTATATGCTATTTTTTGGTGATTAAATATTTTTTAGGAATCATTTTTATGAAATAATGTTTGAAATATATTTTGGTCACAATATTTGGAAATATATAGTTACTAATAACACATTGAATATGAGGTATAGAATACTGTTGGAAATAATCATGGTTTAATATTACACAATTCATCATCATTCTAGAAAAGGATGCAAGGAAGCTAATCTTTAATTTTAAAAAATTAATGTGATATTAACAATGTCACATTTGTAATTTGAACCTTGGGATAATTATTTGATAAATTTTATCCTAGATGTTGTGGATGTATGGACATCCTCTATTTTTTTTCAAAATTTAGTGTAGTCAAATTATTTAGATATTATTAATGGATTTCTAAAGATGGATCAATATTTTTAAGAAATGGTGGAATCCATTATGAACGGTTAGTTTTAGGATTTTAATATTTATGTAGAAGGTATTTAATTTCTTGGAAAAAGATTAGGTATTCATTGTTATTAAAATTTTAGGAAATAGTTTTTGATCTAAACACATTTTTCCCTATTTTCCATTCATTTATAGGAAAAAATATATAAAGAGACGATTGGGATTATTATTAGTGGGATACATTAAAAAGAGATATTTAAAAATTTACAATGTAGTGTTTGAATTTTTAAAATTTTAAAAATGAATGAAAGTCACTGAAAGGGGATGAATCACTTTTTTATATTACCAGATAGTAAATGTGAAAATATGTCAAGGGATTTTTCTGTTATACTTCCAAGGAGTTCTCACAGTAATAATGAATGTTCTGTTATTTTTTATTAGTTAATTTAATCTACACATTTCATTCCCATTCAAGATATGATGTATTTTTTTAATCCCTCTAGACAATATCTAAAACATATAATAATCGTACACTGAGTGCATATTTATATTATATTAGTTCATGATATTATTTTCACGTCTATTTTTTGAAAGGAATTCAAAAGTCATTAGGAACTGTATTAAATTTTGGTACAACATTTCACCCAGAATCTGGTTCAATGTGTGAGAAGATGATTCATACCTCATAATATATTCTTCATTAATTATAAATGTATTACTAGGGAATTTGCAATCTAAATATTCTTGTGGTTATGTTTTCTTTTAAAAAAATATTTTATTCCAGTATATAGATGGAACCATTTAAATAATAATATTGAAAGTGGTGTTGGATATCACCCCTTTGGGATGATATTGGAAAAGGAATTTGATGGAACATACATTTATAGAATAAACTTGGGAAAAATATTATTTCATTAAAGGAAAAAAGAGGAATAAATATTATAGGAAAACATTTATGTGTATAACCATATGAAAGATCCTTATTTTGAGGTAGGCTACCTAGTTTATCTGAATTAATTTCCATGGAAATATATTAAGAATTTTGGTAAGAAGGCTAAGTAGAGACCATGGTTTATTGGAACATATTAAATCATTGAGAATGTTGGATTAGTTTCTTACTAACCAATTTTATCTATGTTTTTATCACATGTACAAAATTTATTTCGTGTTTCAATGTTAATGATGTATGTATCAAATTAATCTGATGTTTTGAGCCCAAAAGTAGTTTATTTGGAAGAGAATATTTTTTATTTGGTCCATCCAGTTCAGGTTCCAGATCATAGAGATAAAGTGTTATGATATACAGTTTTTCACTAGTTTTTTTATTGAAAACCCCATGTTTAAATTAGTAACAGGATAATATAAAAAAAATTGAGGAAAAAATATCCCCACTTATTAAATAAATGAATAATAATGTGAGGATTCTATTTTAAAAGAGGGAAGGATGTAACATCAAAGGTAATGATAGAACATGTATTTTTCCTATTTTCTCATTTCTATAAATTATATAGTAATTTTAAATTAAAAAATTCTATATTTTCAATAGCTTATATAATACAAAAAAATGACTTCTATTTAAATCATGTGTTCAATTCAAGACATAGTTTTATCAAAAAATAATATAAAATTAATAATATTATTTAATATGGTAGTTATCACCTAGAAAATTTGTTGGAGGGCCTTAATATGAATTAATATATTAAGTATAAATATGTATAGAATTTTTTTAAAATTAATCCAATATATTTTATAATCATAATATAAGAATAAATTCATATTTACACTTTAAAATATTATATATCTAAAAATTAGATCTTCCACCTTCTAATCGTGAAACGTTTTTAAAACTAAATATTAAAAATTATATAAATTTTATTATAAACAATAAACTTCATTTTTTATTTTAGGATTCAAATGTTTACTTTGGATGAATTTTTGGTATTTTTCTAAGATCATTCATATTTTGGTTAATAGTAGATAATACTAAATTTTAACTGAAAAATCCTTTTTTTATCTAAATTATAAACATTGTTATATAATATTTTAAATTATTTTAATGTTAGATTGGTTCAATTATAAATCAGTAAATACATTTTGGGTAATTGGAATTAATTTCATATTTATAATTTAATATATAATCATTTCACACAAATAATCTTTTTTACTTAAAATGTTTGTTGTTTCATCCCAACCGTGTGATTAATTTTAATGTAATTTATGAAAAATCTGTTGAAGGAATTTGAAAATTTTAATTCCATATTTTGATTTAGAATAATATATATTTTATTTTAATATCAAACTAGTCTTTTATCAAAGATATTGGTGAATTTAATCTAAATTAAAAACATCGATTAAGGTAAATAAGTTTTTACTTAATGGTTAACATTTATTGTTATGTGGCCAAATTACATATAAACTTGTATAAAACCATGTTTATAGAAATAATTAGACAATATTCTATATTTTATTGAATTTTTTCAATATTTTTGGAACATCTTGTATGGGAGACCACAAAATAGTGTTTATCATTTCATATTTACAAAAACGAAACTCCCCCTCTACTGTAAAAAAAATCTCACCCCTAACATTATAACACCACTAATGACCATTGAATCATCAAAAACCAATCTAAATAAAACACAAAAATTCCTAATCTCATCCAATAACCCTTTTTTAGAATAAATCCAACCATTGATGTAATTATGTGAAAACGAATACGAGTTAACTAAATAAGGGGTAACAATCGTTAATGTGCATGTTTATTTTGGATCCTTATCAACAACATTAAATTAAAATTTTATCATTATTATATAATTAATTAATTATATATAATATACCAAGATGTTTTTATATTAGGGTTTTGACCTACACCTACATAATCTTAAATAAAATGTGTAACAATAGCATTGTTCGAATGTACGGTAGACTACTACCTTGCGAAACAATATCATTCATTTTTTCCTTTACCACATCTAATGTTTTGTAATTTTTATGGAAATACTATTTTTAAATTATCTATATTATATTAATTTTCTCTTGATACTAATATTATTTTTTATATAATGCATACCTTCATACCTTCCATTTTATGGGAATATGATAACATGGTTTTGGGAATTCTGGAATATCACCTCCTCAAACTAATGTAATTTACTCACACATTACATGGAATGTATTAGGAATGGGTTTAATAATAATCTGTTTTATAAATTAGAAATATATGTTATTAATTATATAATTATATTTCTATACAAATAATATATTTTTTTTATTTCTACCTTTTTATAGAATGAAAAATTTCTAACATTGTTTGTGGACTTGTGGACTACCACATCCTTGATAAGATGTGATTCCATTAAATTAGTTAATTAAATATATAATAATATATTTTTAAATATATTGTATTTATTTTATACTGATAATTGTGGAACCATAAATTTTTCATACTTTCTATCCATATTGAACATTGAACAATGGGAACGTCACTCATACATATGTACGACCTATAGTCTCCATGATCATAACATTTGTTCATATTTCATAACCATATTTCACTATTGGTTTGAAAATTATTATTTATATATAAATATATTATTTATTTCGTGATTATTATTAGGGATATATTTTAAATGATGATCTCTTTAACCTTAGTCGACCCACTAATGTCATTTTTGACAATATTCAAATCACACAACATACAATTAATTGTTTAAGTAGTTGTTTACTACATTGTAATATGTGAAATAAAATAATTATAAAAATAAAAACTTTTATGAGTAATATACATAATTAAAAAAATTTATTATTTTGTATGATAAACAAACACAGGAAAAGTCCAACTAAAGGTAAGGTGCTTCGTCTCAATATCTTTTGATTGGGTTATATCGTGTTGTTATATATCTTTATTCTTTTATAATATGTATATACATACCATTGAAAATTTTTATATTGAATTATCTCTATTATCATTATATTTAATTATTTTTAATGTTATTTTTTAATTAATTTTATGATTGATATGTTTTTAAGAGGTTTGAGACACATTGATTTGAAAATATCTTTTTAAATGTTTTGAAATATAAAATTAAAATATTTTTAAACCTGGAAATATTCATGATAATATTCTATATATATATTTATTTAAATGTATTATAATGGCCTTATTATTTATATTTTTACTTTCACTTAGAGTTTTTCATTATATAATATTTATACATGTTTTATAAGTAGCATTTTTTACAAATGAAAAAATGACTATTCTATTGACTGACTGAAAATTATTTTTTATTAAAAAGAACACTTTTGAGGAAGAAAGTGGGAAACCAAAAGTTCAACACACCCAAACAGCAACAAACAAAAACCATAAGTCACCTCATCCAAGCAAAATTTTCATGAATAATGAAATGAATAACCATCATTATCATTTCAAAAAAAGTATTGAAAATAGATTTTATATGAAATTGTATATTTTGTGCAGAAAATAGACTCTTGTAAGAAACTCGTTTCTAATATCTGATTAAGATTTTCATACAAGTATAAAATAGTTCTTAGAAATATAATATTATTTATTTCATGTTGTTGATTAGGGTCATTACATATTATTGGGGCACCCAGATAGCACCGGGTAATCCCGTTATAGTTTACATGATTTGCGTACCAATATCACACTACAATATGTTGGGAAGAAATATTATATTATCAATATATTTTTATTGGAAGATGGTTTTATAGTGATTAAAATAATTATGGGTTATATAAGGGTTATGTAAGAATTTTTGGGTCATTATTGTCCAATGTACCGATATGAAATTTTTATTTTTTCTAATGAATTTTCATGGAAATCACTATTTTTCAAAAAGTAAAAAAATGATCCTTATAAAAGATTTATATTTGATATCCCCAAAATAATCATTAATTTCCAATATGTAACCATTTATACTAATTTTTAAAAACCACAATTCTATAGGGTAGTATAGGATATGAAAGTCTGAGGTCGAACCCACAGAGTCATGTTTAGAGAAAATTTAACAAAATAAAATAAATTTAAAGTAACTTAAAATTTTAGAATATAATCTAAGATACTAAGAAAGTGATTGGTCTGGAAAGTGATATAATAAATTATTGTAACATTTTTGGGTAATCAATGAATCTTTGTTCATGGGATGACATGAATGAAATAATCAATTAATAATCATGAAATCATTGGAATTGGGTCGTAGCGGGTATATTGGTCATGTAAAATGATAATCATCATATGTTCTCCTTTTACCAGGGTTATGTACATCATATTATAATTAATTGGGATTCCATGACATTATTTAATCATATGGAATACAAAAATCCAATTTTCATGGTTTAGGTCTTAACCCTAGATTGCATATTAGACAAATGCATTCAATCAATCTGGGAAGTGGCCATGAGAAAGAACAAATAAAATTAAAACCAATACCTAATGATTCTCACAATAGTCATTTTAGAAGAATCAATAATATTATAGAAATTATTAATAATTATGAAATCGCAACATGAAATGATGAAAAATAACTTATACTTTCAATCCATTTTTATCGCACATGACACAACATAACTAAATAACCCCATCATGCTATCCATGAGAGGCATATATAAAGAATAAAAGAATGACATAATTAAAATTGTGAAGCACAAATACATAGTAATGGGGTGTGTCTTCACATTCATCTCCCTGTGGTATTCTACATAGATCTACACTAAAAGGTGTGGTAAAGGGTTTTATTTGTTAGGGTTTTGGTGAAATCCTCATCTGTATATAAGATCTTGCAAATATCATTTTTTCCCAATTTCTAGATTTCATTATAAATTTTAATGAAATTTCATGTCATTGAATCCTTATCAAGAGTGGATTTTATTTATAATTCTAGTATTAAAATCTCATGATGTGTAATTGGTTACATGACGTGTAACTGATTATCCCAACATTTATCATCTTCACGACATGTCATGTGCAGAAGTAAATATTTTGTTGATGTCATGGTGTGTAGATTAATTAAACATAGTGTAATAGTGTTTCTCTAGTTTTTCAAATCCACAACATATTAAAAAGTACAATGTCATGACATGTTCTTCACCTGTAGAGTGACTTGTATTTGATCTCCAATATTCACCTCTTTTCATTCCCTTTTCAAATATTCATTGTTTACATCTATAGATAATAAAAAAAACTCTAATTTATCAAAAAGTGGAAATAATATTCTATATAAAACAGAAATTAATTTATTAAAACACCATAAAATATAAGTGTGACATATTATTATCAATATTTCTCTTTTGGGTAAACGTTTAAGTTTCCAATAAAGGGGTTTTTAGGAGATTAAATGTTTATCAATGGACTAATGGTTTTCGTCATATTATATACCTAAGTGATCGTTTTATACTCATCCAAAAAATTTAAAATCTTTTCAAAGGATTTGAAGATGATAATGGGATTAGATTAGTTCATGTTGAAAGTAAATATAATTTTTCCTAAAAGTGATCATGATTTATTTTATATTTTGGTATTTTGTGAAAAAGGGATAATTAATTGAGGTGTACATTATTTATTTTATAGTTTTTTATATATTATTTCTAACATTTTTTTCAAAACCTATAATATTAAAAACACACTGAATGTGAAAGAGTATAATTTCTTCATTGAAAATAATACTATGTAATGTTAAAGGTCGTGGCCTTATAGTGTAATAATAAAAAAATATTTAAAGAGGACAATTAGGATGAAAAATAGTCTAAAGATTCATAACATAGCCATTTATGATCTAATTTTCAACTAATGATAAAAATTTTAATCAATAATAATGAAGAATCCATTACCATGGATATGGTAAAAAATGGTTAACCACGATGTTAACCAAATATATAAGACATAAATTGTTACAAATTTCCAAAAATGAAAATAATGATATTTTAAAATGAAAAATTTTATTAAATGATTTAAAATTTATAAAAATAATATTTTTTTCCATGATAATGAGATATTGTTGGAAATATTAAGAATGGTCCATTTTTAGGTTATTTTTCTTTCTATATTATATTTATGCACCACTAAAGAGTAAGAAACATTGATATCACCATAATTATTGAACATGATGAAAAGTGATTAAAAGAGAAAAGTGTAAATAAATATTATAAACAAGAAACAATTTTATATTGTGAGTTAATTTTTAAAAATAATCATCTTATATTACAATTATTTTAATTTTAATCCATTTTTTTATGAATTATAATTTATGTTTATTTATTACTATATGTAATTCCAAAATAATGGCTCCCCTCAGTTATAAAAGGTAACCTAATACAACCTCTTACTCACATATTTTGAGCACTAGAGATCATATAATACCTAAATAATTCTCTTTAGAGCATCCCTAACCACATCTATGAGGTCTTATGTTAGGAATAATATTAACATTATATGGAATAAGTTGTAAAATAAATATGGTTTTCCAAATAAGAGGTGTTTCTTTTAACTGAATTTTCTTGATTTATTTCATCCTATACATCAATTTAATATAATTAAAAATGATTAGATAATAACACATTTGTATTAAATATGTTGATAGGTGGTTATGTTATTTTCACAAACTATATCCACCTCCTCATCTATTAAAAGAAAAATGAAACTGTATTTTGTCTTTACAAAGGAAAAGATCGTCGCGAATGGATACAATTCATTTTGCATCACCCCCTATTAAGGATAGTCATAATGATAGATTTTATTAATTTTTATGATATTCATAAAAAATTTAACATTATTTTAAAATAAAAGTACCTCAATTTCTTAACCTTTCCATTCATTGAAAAAGGATAATGTCGTTTGTGTATACAAGTTGATTACCACATCTACAAATCAATCAGATTCATTTTTCAAAACCACATCACATTGATACTATATATATTTTTATTTTAACATAAAATTACATATTTAATACATAATAATTATTATTTAATTATTAATAAATATTTTCATTATTTCCACCATGATCCTGGAAAAATAGAATTTTTACTCTTTCGAAGTTACAACATACCCTATCTGTAATTGCAATGTAATTAATTTTTCCAAACCATATATGATTGATGGGTTTAAAAGTATAACTAATTAAAATAAATTTAAATTATTTAATTATAATTATTATATATATGATGTAATAATTACTACTTTTACCATTGTAAAAAACAAAATCATTTTGGTTATATGATTTGAATATCATCAAAACATTTGAAGTGAACATAATTAATGAAGTAATTAAACATAACATGGTAATAAAAATTATAATGAATAAAAAAAGTTTAAAAGGATCTTAATAATGTAAATAATTTCCATATATCTATCATCTAGTATGATCAATAATGTACGTGATGAGTCATAGTTGATGTAAATGACACTTTAACATAAAACATCAGTTTCAAATGTTTTAATGATTAATTTTCAAAAAAAAATTAATAAATTCATATATTTATAAAATTATTTTATATTTGTATTTATATAAAAATAAATGGATTATAAATAAAATATTATTTCCCCTTTTTAATTTATTTCTATTGTTTTAAAACAGATTTTTTTATTATTTTATAGAGAACATTTTTAGTTTCTTTACATGATATAAAAAAGTTGTTTTATTTTAATATAAACAGAATCAAATGATTTTCACACAATGAAATTTATTTATGTGATGATTTTATTCCTTTACAAGGTTCTATGTTTCCTTTAAATAAAAAAATTCTTTAATTTTTATTGAAATTTTAAAAGGATATTTTTTTTAAGGTCCAATAATGTTTTCAAAAGAGGAATAAAAATGTTTATCAAGTGTTTTTTAAAGAAAATATTCAAGAATAAAATGTTTTATTCAAGAAATCATAATATAAAATTGTATATGATGATTAATATTCCCAATAAATGTTATATTTTAGGGGATATTGATAAATATTATATGATTTATGATCCCCATATACCTCTCCAATGCATTGGGTAATGTTTTTTATCAAGAAATGAAATGATAGAGTTAACATGGGAGGTTTCTAATATATTATTAACTAGGATAAAGTAATTGATGAAACTATTTGAACATTTTTTATGAACACAATAACATATGATTCTTAAAAAGGGAATTTATTTACTTACTATTTGTTTTATATGTCTTCTTTGTCATCAAGTTTTTGTTTCTCATCCAAATATGATTTTTTTCATATGATCAAATAATTTTTTTCATAAAGGAAAACATTTTTTGGGTTTTAATTTTCATAGTTGCACAATTAGATTAATTTTATTAATGCCACTTCATTATAATTTTTTTCTCTTATTATATTTTTATATTTCTTTCACAGTTTATAAGGATGAGTAAGAAAAAATAATAATCAATAGTGAAAGTCATGATGATTTTTATCAAAAAAAAACATGTATATTTTTAAAAGATTTAAATTGTGAAAAATGGGGAATTAGAATAAGTATCCTATTTATAAAATATTGGTTTTCTATTTTAGAGTTAATAATTAATTATCTAAAACTCTAAAACTGAAATATAATTAGGAATTAAAGAATGTGAATTATTGTCTAAATGATCTAGATTATGTAATGTCATAGATGTGACCTTCTATTTTGTTTTGCAGAAGGGTTGAGAAAATTTTGACGATTAAGATTTTTTTTGAGAGGTTAAAAGAAGTATAATAGATACCATCATTAGTTTATAAGTTTATGTATGGTCATATGTTAATAGTATATGGAACCCATATTATGTTTTTACTTAATGATAACATAACGAGATTAATGAAATTTTGGGATATGTTTTCTCGGGTGATGTTTATGTAACCCTTAGGTCAATCATGAAGTTTTATTTGAGGAAGAAATCATTTAAATTTGGTGAATAAAAGTACAATGGGTCTGATATCTTTTGGGGTTTATATTATCATTTATGTTAATGTATTTATGGGCTGTTAAAATTTTGGAACATATTTTATGTTGTATAAATAACCAAGGGATTTTACAGTGATTTGGTGATTAATTAATTAATGTTATTTCAAGAGAATTTCACTAATTTGGGAACCTTATATGAATAAGGTAAATGAATATACATTTAGATAATGTCAGATTTAATTTTTGGAATAATGATTAAATGTTTTTTTTTGGATGAGTATATTATTTAAATGTACCTTTATAGATATTTGAGATATTTACGGGAGCTATTATGACAATTTGGATATTATATGTTTAAGGATATATATTTTACTGATATATATTTTTTAGTAAGTAATGTATATTGTAAATTAAAGATAAACTAATCATATAATAATATGTGATTATGTATTTATATTTTTTGGTATTCTATCATTTTTATGACATTTTTGATATTTTTTATTTTCCTATTGAATGATTTATGTTAATATATTAGTTCTTAGTTGAGTATTTAATGATTAATTTTTCATTTTATCATTTAAAGGTTAATTTGTTTTTTTAATTATCTTAAATTGTGATAAAAATTTTGGTTTCAATTATGGACTTAATACATGTGGGAAATTCTTTTACCCCTTTTTGGATTATGCGATAGGTTAATATTTGAGTTTAATTCTTCTGGAATGAAAATTTCATTTCCAATACTCATTATTTGGAGTAAATAATAAGTTTATAAGGAAAAATAAAAAAAATGAAAATATACTACTCAAGTATGTAAATTTAATTATTTTATTAGTCTAGATAGTATTTTAATTCCCCACCTCTAAAAAAGGATCTTCAAAATTTTTTTATCTTATTATATTTATTTTTAATAAATTGATGGTCTTTTTCACACTTCTTTGAAATATATTTTTTTGGTCATTAATTTTACCTGGATTAGTTACTTTAGTGTGGTCAGTGTTCGATATAACTCTACGCCATTATTTTCCCATTTTTTCATCCATGTAATATTTTCACTTCCCAAAAATGTTATCAAATTTGGAAACATAGTTATGAGTTATTCCAAATAATATTCATGTTTTCATTCCCTCATTTTAATAGGAAGATTAAATTACACTTTTTATTATTTGATAACCCATTAATGTTATTTTAAAATATAAAAACCATTATTACCATCATCAATTCAAAATTTGGAGTAGGAAATTTATTGGGGGGATGTAACACCCTATAATTTAAAAATAACACTATGTTCTAAAGCATTCACACCAAGAAACACCATTCTTAAATGAACCATAAAATATTATTTTATAAATGTCATTTTTATTAAACAGTTATTAAATTTTCAAGTGTAAATTTTTTTAAACTAATTATATAATATATATAAAGCTCATACCCAATATAAATATATTTTTTAATTCATCGAAATTAATCCCTAAATTTTTTAATGAAAATATTTTATGGTTCCGAAATATTTTTTCTTACTAAAATGATTTTATTGATTTTTAGAGTGAGTATTATAAATAAATTTATATTATTTAGGATATTTTATTAGATAAAAATTATTTCATTTTTTTAAATCATAATGTAAAATTTTTCTTTGGGTGAAATTTCGGTATCTTTATAAAAATATTTTTTTGAATAGTGTAAAATACCAATTATAATAAAACATTAATTTATTTTTATTGAAAAAATTAATTTAAAAGACCCATTTGGTATTAAAATAGTATATTTATCCTTAAATTGTAAATAATATAGTTAATTTTAAATGATTAATCCTTATACCTAATTTTAGTATATGATCATTTTTGGCATTAAACACATTTTTTTAATATCTCAAATTTTCTGTGTATTATTTTCAAATATTAATGATGTTATTACAAGATGAGGATTTGTGATTGCCTAAGATTTTGAGGCCCGAGGTGTCTTGAATAAATGTTCAAAATAAAATAAACTGTAAAACCGTATGTGCAAGCGACATTCCTGAAAAAGTGGAATACCTTTTAAATGGGTGCATAGATTAGAAATCTAGGGACACCATTGCGTTTAGAGAAGACACATTACCTTTTGTGGGGAATAACATCGACCAGCGTGGGATGTCTGCAAAATTTAGTTTTGTATGTTTTAAAAAGAATAGAATAAATTAATATGTTATTTTATTCTAATAATTTACGTAATACTGCGATGCATAATTTTGTTTTAAAATGGAAGGAGTCCTAGTTTATGCTCATAACCCTGGAGAAATCCGTAAAATAATCTAGAGCACTATATTGGAGCTAACCTTGGATAATTCATGAAGAATTCCAATGAACAACAAACATGTTAATTATCGTGTAGCAAGATCAAATTTCGGCTAACGACCAGTCTTCTTCTATGTCGATGATCGAGGTTGGAATTTTTTATTTTGATTTATTTCTTCCCCATTCGTATAATAAACAAAAAATATGCATAAAACCACAAGTAAGTTTTTTTGTGGATCATACATACTTGTGGGAGGGTTTCTATTGGGTTATTTTGGAAGAATTAATCTCGGTATTAATTACTATTTTTCTTTTCCCTATTTAATCACATTATTATGATCAGGTAAACGTCGAGAAAATTATGGTAAAGAAATGTTCCTCAATTTTTTTATTGAAATTATTCTTCCTTTTTCCCCAGCGTTCCTCACATTCTTCGTGGGGAGATGAACAAAGGATCATTTTGAATCTGTTTCTCAATGCAACGAACACAAACTAGAGATTTGACATTGCAACAACCAAGAAGCAGTGTGACTGTAATGGAAGATGATGAATCGGCTCAGATCAAGGGGGATCATTCTTTGAGTGTTATTCATGAGGGAGGATTGGGACACATTCTTGGGGATTACTAGAGGCTCAAAACCAATGTAAATGAACTTTCGGTATTGGGGTGACATAGAATCTTAAGTTTAGAGGCGATTGGACTGCCGAATTGAAGACTAAAGGAGCATCGGGGCATGGCGATAATAAACAGTGATTTCAAGAAAAAACCAATGAAAACTGTGTGTATTCCAAATAACACACCGTGTGGGATTGACATGGTAGTGTCTAGGGTTTCTACACTGAAAATGATGAAGAATACAACATGCTTTCAGGAGGACATGATGTGTGGGCCCCACCAAGTAATGACTCAATTTCTGGGTGACATAAAGCATAGACCCAGCATGTTACCATTATCATATGGTGTTTGTCTTCTTATGTGAACCTGGAATGTATCTCGAAAGATAAATGGACAATGGGTGGGGTATATGGAATGTACTCCACCACACTACAGACTTGGCCGGATATACGGACCACCCCATGTTCAAGTACATGGTCTAGGAAACAGGGGTTGAAATCATGAATGGGCACATGGAAAACGTATATAGAGAAGACTCTGGATATATAGACACAATGTGTGATCCATCCTACATGTCGTGTATATACATTTTTACATGACATGTTCTCCAAAGTCACTCTCTAGTACACGAGCAGTGCATGGAGTTGAGAGACACGTCATGTGATCCCTTCTACATGCCTTGTTCCTTTCTATGCATGGATTGATCATCTTGTCCACAATTCCTAGGAAATGTTTCATTTGGGATAGTTCCACTTTTCCCATTCCCTTTATGGCCAAGTATCATTTCCATCCATAGGAGTGTGATCCCTTCAGCATGACATTCCTAGATAGAGTCAGGTATCCCTCTATGAGGCCCAAAACGAGATCCTTTATCCATTCATGACCCTAGGTAGAGTCAAATATTAATGTGACCAGTCCTAAAATATGTCCATACTCTACTTAACTTGTTAATTTGGATTACGCATGGTATCCACTATGTCCCTGGAAGTGATCCTCATCAGTATATCGTGATCTTTTCTAACCTAGGATTGTGTTCTCTAAGAATGAGTGTATATATTATCTTTTATGATATATCATTGCATATATCTCTATCTTGGTTTTTTCAAAACAAACATTACTTCTTAGATTGAATTCATCACATCTATCAGACTCGTTTAGTGAGTTATCCCAGATCAAGGCTTTTTGGTGTCTTCAAACTAAATTCCTAGTTTGGGAATGTCGTCCTTATAGACTACAGGTCTGGGTCTCTAATGTATCTAGATGTGTTTCTATTTATATATGTTCAATAGAAATATACTATGTAGAGATTTTTATACCTTCACAATTTGTATTGTTTTTTAGTTTTCAGGGTCCCTTAATGAGTATTGATATACTCACCCCCACACGGGCTCTTCCTGCATGTGTTGTATCTTGTGATGATGACCAGACTTTGGATGGAGTCCTAGGTGGACTAGGATCAGACCGAGATTTTTGAGTTCTTTGCTAGAAGAGGTGTTCCTATGACAATGATAAGTAGTCCCAGTACCTCATCCTTCCTTACAGGTTGGACTTTATAGTATTCATACTCTTTATATTGGTGGTTTGGAATTTTGGCCAAGTTTACATTCTACACTTTACATTCGTTTTACTATGTTGGTTGTGTTTAGTTGTGTTCATCCATTTTTTTCCTTATTGTTTTTTACATTTTCTCAGTTGTGGGATTAAAGATTTTTGTGTGTGTACAGGTACTTAGACAATTACTCACATTTATGTGATAATCCTACAAGGTGCTAGTCACCAGCACTTGGCCTATTCAAGGTGGGCTAGGGGAGTCTTGGCGCGAGCTCCATTGGGATGGATTATGACAGAGTAGTATCGATGGTAGTCAGTTCTACCATAGTATCAGTTATGTGAGATATTGTTTTGTGGAAACAATGTCAACTATTCCGAGATAATATTTAAGGCCAGGGACTCCAGTGTTTGTGCAGGAGAATGATGTATCCATACACCAGGACTCTGATTACATGATTTTCTACTAATTAAATAAAAACAGTAGTTGCGTGAAATTATTGAATAGTATGTGCATCATATTGGAATGGGTGGGGTTTTCCATGTCTAATGTGCATGCTATATATATATACAAGTGGGCCATGGTACATCTTGTTTCCTTACTGGATGCCACTGTGATGCATACCTACTAGGATTCAACAACTCTATCATGAGTATGACCCCCTTAGTGATGAGGATTCGATACATGGACTAGTTCACGCAGCATTACCTCTGGGTGGAGCACCTTCCATACCACCACCAGTGGAACACCATGTAGTAACTATTGTGCCTAAAGATGAAGAGCGCTAGCTGAGGACACCCAATGACTTTCAGAGACAGATACCCCTAAAGATATAATGCGAGCCCGACCCATAGATGGATGAGGAAGAGATTGAGGTGGTGACCCATGTTTTCCATCTAGTAAGGACACCACCTTACTATATGGTGGTCCTATGAGTGAGCCTTCTTTAGGGTTTGGTAGGATGATGGTGATTTTTGACCACACAGGCACATGATGATGAGACTTTTTGGATTGAGTTTGAACGACTCTTATGGAGGAGTTATATAAGTTTACATTTAGAGCAGTGCATATCTAGTATCTTCAGTAGGGAAGTTTTATGGTGGCTAGAAATGCATCGAGATTCAAAAACCTCACCAGGTAAATGAAGGCTATAGTCATAGATTTTTTACTTTAGAACTTGTACCTTTGAGAAAGATCAATAATAGAAAATCTGAGCTAGTTTCATGCCTCTAGTTATATTGACTTATGATAGAGTGTTCGAGTGGGCCTTGGTGATCAAAAGATTCTAGGTGGAGGAGAGATAGCTAGTGATAGTCAGCAGCTGGAAAACAGGATCAAAGTCCTTGGTGGAAGGGAGCCAATGTCAGACATTGGGATCATGACATTAGATACATCACAAAAGGACCCAGGATAGGGGACTGATAGTCTAGGGCCCTCAAGATGGATCATGTCATCCTAGGGAGATGGGACGATAGTCATTAAATGGTTGAGGAAATTACTCTAGATACTACCCAAACAATGAATCTACTGATAGGTTGGTACTGTATGGACCAACAAGGCAGAGGTAGAGAGTGGAGAAGGATGAACCACTAGGTAGTAGACATGGAAGAGGATATGGGAGAGCTTTTGGTGGGGGTATATGCTTTTATCTTCTTCCACCACCTCCCCCATGAGGTATGCACCAGTCTCAGAGATTTGGGGGACAGAGGCGGGGACAACTACATGTGGTCGACGCATATGACCTTGGGACTCAAAGAATGATTCGAGGTACGATCTGTATCTTTTCTCCCTTAGCTTTCGTAATCATAGACACATGTTACTATCATTATTTCTTCACAACATGTCTTGTGATAAACCTTGAAATTCTGTTAGAGTTGTTTACATGACCCTTATGATTTTAGACACCTATGGGAGAAGACTCGATGACTATGAATCTTTGTAGAAAGTGTGGTGTTTTTCTTAGAGATGAGGCTTTTGGTTGGAAAATATTAGTGGTATAAAAGAGGCCTTATGGAATAATTCCTAGTATGGATTGGTTACCTTTGGTCCATTCCCATACTGACTACTTTAGTTGATGAGTGTGGTGTGTCTTCAACGATGGGATGATATTTTCTAATGATGGTGGAATGTACACCTAGGTAGCACATAATGGGATCATGCATAGGAGGGTACAACCGATCACTAATGAGTTGGGTAACCTTACCTTTGGAGTAGTAGATTTTATGAGGTTCTGGTTCTCAGTAGTAGTGGCGGAATATGGGGACATTTTTCTAGAAGATCTTCTAGGATTACCACCCCACTGGTAGTTCAACATCTGCATTGAGTTATACCATGGGATGACACTGATATCCTCACAAGTGTATCGGATGTATCCCATAGTTCTTCACAAGCTAAGGGTATAGTTAGAGGATTTGTAGTGTAAGGGATTCATAAGACCATGTGTTTCACCATGGGAAGACCGGGTTTTCTTTTCTAAGAAGGAAGATAGGAGTTTGAGGTTCTCTATGGATTACCATCGAGTCAATCAGGTAACTGTGAAAAAAAGTATCCACTACCAAGGATATATGACCTCTTCGATCAGCTGAAGGGGAGAAATGGTTATCTATGGTTGACCTTCAATAGTGTTACCACCAGTTAATAGTACGGGATGAGGATATGCTGAAAGAGACTATCCAATACAGCTACGGTCACTACGAGTACATAGTGATTCCCTTTGGTGTGATGAACAACCCCATTGTGTTAATAGGACATATGAACCATATCTTCAAGTTGTACCTAGACCGGTTCATAGTTGTCTTCATAAATGGAATTCTTGTTACTCAGCATCAGTGGATGGGAAAGTGATACCCCTGCTGGTGGTGCTAGACATACTCCTAGAGCACCATGTTTATTGGATGCTCTCAATGAGAATGTTATGGATACATGATGTCCATATTCTAGGACATGTTATATCATCATATGGAGTAGCAGTGGACCCGACCAAGGTTGAGGCGGTGCTAGCATGGGATCCACCTTGGAGTGTGATAGAGGTTCAAAGCTTCCTTGGGCTGTAAGGATGCTACCAAAGAGTTATCACTGATTTCTACCAGATATCATCATCGATTATAGCCTTGAACATGATGTTGTATTCTTTTGTATGTATAGAGAAGTGCAAAAAGGATTTTCAATAACTAAGGCAGAGTTTGATGACCACATTGATCTAGAGATTTCATGAATATGGTGTAGAGTATGTAGTTTTCTGCGATTCATTAGGGACCTGATGTGGTGGTTACTTAATGTAGAGATAAGAAGTGATTTCTTATGGTTCACACCAACTAAGGCTGCATGAGAAGAAAAATTTGACCAAGGATCGTAAATTGGTATCAGTAGTCTTCACATTGAAGATGTGGTGACACTACCTGATGGGTGAACATTTTATCATCTACTCTGACCACAACAACTTCATTTAAATCTTCTCGTAGTGGGATCACAATATGAGGAAATTTTAATGACTAGAGTATGTAAAATATTTTTACATCGATGTAGCGACTCGGGTTTTTGGCCCTGTCAGACTTTGGAATATTTCTACGAATAATTCCAGATCTAGGCGCGAAAACGGCGTGCAATTTCGAGGCCCGGTGTGCCCGGAATTAATTTTATAAAAATATTAAGTATTTTTATACTATGCACGTGGCGGGGGTGTGATATCTCCTAAACGGTAGCTCGGAACGGGAATCTAAGGGCACATTTGTGTCCGGAACGTTCCGTTTACCCTAGGCGGGGTGTAAACTTTGCGGGCGCGGGCCTGCGGTGAGAAACGCCACCAGGGGCATTTCCGTAAATAAGTAGCAAGTTAGTGTGCGAGCGTCGGCTCGAATAACTTCTGAACGGAGTCTCAGATGGAAAATCTAAGACCGCCGTTGCGTTCAGAACGACGCATTTACCCTAGGGGTGACCTTACTTTTGTTCGCATCAGGCGTCGGGTCCGAGGCGGGTTTGGCGCCGGCGGGCGGCTGATATAAATATCAGCGCCCCCCCCCCCCCCCCCACCCCCCCTTTTAATCGTTCTTCGCCGTTCTTCGCCGCCACTCCGCCGAATCGAGCAAACGAGGCGCCCACGAGCTCGGATTTCGACGGCGGACGTTCCAGGAGCGCGCAACGGAAGCTCTGGAGCACAGATCTGAGGCAGAACGTCGGCGTTTCGCCCGCGAGGTAGGCGGTTTGAGTTTTACAATCCCGGATCCCGTTTTTGTGTTGTTTTTCTTCAAATTTTCATAAGATTTGTATAGTTCGGGTCTCGAGCTTTCTGAAACATGTTTCGGATCTGAATTTGGAGCACCGTGGTGCTCCCGGTGGCTCCCGGAAGTTTTCCGGCGAAAAACCCGGTTTTCCGGCGAGACCCGCGGCGGCCATGGCGGATTCCGGCGGGTTCCGCGGCAGCGCGGCGGTGACGTGGTGGTTTCAGGCTCCGGCACGGCGGAGTCCGGCGGCGGCGCGGAGGTTTCCGGCGACCCTGCGGTGGTCCGGCCAGAATGTTCCGGGGGTTCTTTAAACCCCCGTAACTCGCAAACCGTAACTCCGATTTGCGAGCCGTTTGCGGCGACGCGCTCCTTGCGTCGAGACGGACCTTTTGAACTAACTTTGAGATTTTTATGGTTCGGGATCGTGGTCTGGGAGTTAGAAACGTCGTATAAAATAATATTATTTTATTATTTTACGACTTCGGGCCGTTGTAACTTCTACCCGGAGCGTCCGATTGACGTGCCGTCAGTGGCGTTGAGACCCTGATGGTACGACGGACTTTTTGAGATGGTTTCCGGGTGTTGGGTATGAGGACGGGGTGCGGGCCCCACGAGGCCGGGTTTTGGCGGTTGCGGAGAAAAGCAGCTTTTGCACCAGGAGTCTGATTTTGGCGGATGAATAGTTGATCCTGTGTGTTTTTTCGAGAGGATCGCAATGGTGTGATTCGTTCGATGAGTTTCGGAATCCAGGCATGGGCCCCACCCGAGCCGGCCTTCGGTGAATAGTACCTTTTTCACCGGGTGTCCGTTTTGGGCGAGCGAGTAGTCGATTCCGCTTGTTTTTCTGAGGGGATCGTCGTGGTGTGATCCGCTCGATGGGTTTCGAGATCATTGTGTGGGCCCCGCACGAGCTAGCTACAGTGAATAGTTCCTTTTTCACCGGTGCTCTGTTTCGGGCGAGTAAACAGCCTATCCTGCGTGTTTTTCCGCGTGGAATGCGATGGTGGCCTCGGTTTTGGCCTAGGAGGTGCGCAGTGTGGCGGTGTGGCGGGTCGCTCGGGTTAGCGACGTTTGGACCAGCAGTGGTTGAGGGTTCTCCCTTGGTCCGTTCCCACGAGGGTTCGTGTGGCATCACAACCTTCGTATGGGTTTGTGATCCTCTCGATGGGATGTTTAAACTGTTAGAGTTGTGGTATCCCTCCGGTGGGCCCGGAGTGGATCCTCTAGCATTTTTACCCTAGATTAGGTTCTTGGTATCGCTGTGACCGCTTATTTACGGGCGGCGATCCCCTATCTAGCAGGTTAACCCCGTAGGGTTTGTGGCATCATCAGGAATATGATCCCCTACGCAGTGGGTCGTGCACAGTAGGGTTGTGGCATCGTCGGGTTTATGATCCCCTACTTAGCATGATGTTTGTAGTAGGGTTGCGGTATCGTTGGTTATACGATCCCCTACTCAGCGCGTGGTTTCGATAGGGTTGCGGCATCGTCGGTTCGATCCCCTACATCGCGAGTTATACCAGATAGGGTTCCGGTATCGTCGTGACCATCTTTATATGGATGATGATCCTCTATCTGAGTGTGAAGCTTCTGTCGAGTGCCAGATCGGGTTGTGGTATCCCCCAGCGGATCCTGGGTGTGATCCCCTATCTGTGAGAACCACGTATGCCAGATCGGGTCGTGGTATTCCCCAGCGGACCCTGGGAGTGATCCCCTATCTATGTGCTACGTATACCGGAGTGGGTCTTGGTATCCCCTAGCAGACCCTAGTGGTGATCCCCTATCCGAGGAGTTTGGTGGTTATGTTGTTTTAGCGAGGTTTCCTCAGTGATGTTATCCGACGAGCGTGGTCTCTCGGGTGACCATTTGAGATGTTTGTTTGGGATCCGATGGAGTGTATCTCTCGGATGAGTGTCATCTGGGATGACCGTGATCATGGGGTGTACTCTCCTGGTTGGATAGTTGCTGGTGATGAGGTCGGTACCTCTTGTGGCTTGTGGCGTGAGCTGTGTATATCTGGATTGTTCAAGGTGTATGTATGGGCATACACCTGAGCTGAGCTGACTAGTTGTGTTTAGCCGAGGATAGTCACGAGATGGAGTTTCTCTCTCATCTGGGTTCCCTCTGGCTAGGTTGAGCGGACTGTTGCCTTTCAGTTTCTCCCTTGGGTTTTGGGTTTTTGGGGTACCTACTGAGTATGTTTATACTCACCCCTGCACGGGCTTTGCCCGCACATGTTTGTGTCTTGTGCAGACCACAGGGCTTTTGACGGAGTCCTAGGAGGACCCGGAGCAGGCGGAGCTTAGTGAGCGAGTTGACCGGGGTGTTTACCGGAGCTGTGTCGAGGGAGCTTTCTGGCGAGTGTTTGTGGCAGCGTTTCCCTTCTTCAGATCAGGCTGGACGCGCTTTGTAGTTTTCTTTTGGTGGGCCCTGTTTTTCCCTTATACTTCTGTTGTACTCTGGTTTGGGATAGTGTATGCATGCATTTACTTTCCAGTTTCTATATCTCTGCACTGTTGCATGGAGGTGTTTGTGGGTGCGTGTGTACAGGTACCTTAGGCTAATGCCTCCCATGTGTGTGATAGCCTACTCGGTGCTGGTCGCCAGCCCCTGGCCTATTGGAGGCGGGCTTGGGGAGTCGCGGCTCAAGCCCCGTTGGGTCGGGTCGTAACAGAGTGGTATCAGAGGAGGTTCCACCTTTGGGATCTCAGAGCGTAGCTGGTCTAGCTGTGAGCTTGGTTTGGGTTGCATAGCGGTAGTGTTAGGATGTTTCGAGTTCAGATTTCAGGCCAGGGACTCTAGTGTTGGTGCGGCGGCTGACGTATCCATACACCAGGACTCTGATAACCTGCCTTTTGACTCGGGACATTCGTACACTGGTCGCGGGGACATAATGGTACATGCATCATATAGGACTGGGTTTTTGGTTTTTCCTTGTCTTCTTGAGTCAGCTCTCCAGATATACTCTTTGACTATGGTGCGTCTTGAATGTATTTCAGGATTCCTCCACGATGACAGCCAGCGAGGGTTCCGCAGCAGGATTGTGCTGATGACCCGCCCCGTGTAGTGGCTGTGGAGCAGGGCGCAGGTTCTGAGGTTGCACCTCCAGGTGGTCTGCCAGTTGAGCCACCACCTGTCGAGCAGCTGGTTGTGCCGGCGGTGCAGGACGAGGTTGCACGCAGACTGAGTGCGTTGCACGAGTTCCAGAGGTAGCGACCTCTGAGGTTTCGGGGTGATCCAGACCCCCAGGTAGCTGATGACTGGCTCGAGGCAGTTACTCGAGTTTTCCGCCTAGTGAGGACACCTCCTGATCAGATGGTGGTCCTAGCGGAGAGCCTTCTTCATGGTTCGACCGGGCGATGGTGGAGTTTGGTGACGCAGTCCCATGACGAGGAGACGCTCACGTGGTCAGAGTTTGAGCGGCTCTTCAGGGAGGAGTTCTATCCGGTGACGCTGAGGTCAGTGCGGATCCAGGAGCTTCTGTAGCTTCGACAGGAGGGCATGACTGTGTCAGAGTACTCAGCGAGATTTACTGACCTGTCGCGCTACTCCCTGGATATGGTTCGAGACCCGTTCTTTTGGGCTCGGACCTTCGAGCAGGGCTTACGCAGGGACATCCGAGCAGGTGTGGTTTCCTTGTGCCTGCCCACCTATGCTGGAGTGCTGGAGCGAGCGCTGGTGGTGGAGAGCTTTCTAGCTGAGCAGTTTCCCCCTGTTAGTGCTGGGCACTCGAGAGCTGAGACTTCGTCGGTCGGATCGGCATTTGGTAGCCAACGTCAGACTCAGGGGTCTGGACGTGGCCGACGATACGGGAGGCGACCCCAGGATGGAGGATCTGAGCCTCGGAGCTCACAGGGATCGCAGGCCAGTTTTGGTCAGCCGCAGGAGAGGCGGTGTTACGCTTACGATGGTCGGGGACATCTTGCTAGAGATTGTCCGACCCGACGTGCTGCTGAGAGGGAGCTCGTCGATGGACCGCCTTGGCAGAGGCAGCGTCTCGAGCAAGGATGTCCGCAGGGCGTCGGACGTGGCGTCGGAGCTGGTGCAGCGGGAGGCGGTGGTAGACAGTACCAGTTGCCACCACCCCCACCCCCAGGTGGTCTACGCCAAGCTCAGGGAGCTGGTAATCGAGGGCGAGGACAGCTGCATGCCCTAGAGGCAGTCGACCCAGAGGCACCGCGGATGGATAGAGGTACGCCTTGTGTCCTTTCTACTTACTGCAGTAGTTTGTCAGACACTGTTTAGCGGTACTCTTTCCTTTTGTTGCTTGCTCGAGTTTTGTTCAGGGCGTTGGTAAGACCCTGAGTGGTTGTTTGTTGGTGAGCTCGCTGGTGTGTTAGACCCAGTTGAGAGTCCAGTTGTTTTCCTTGTGCTTAGGGATTTTTCAGGGACGAAAAGTTCTAAGGGGGGGAGGATGTAGCGACTCGGGTTTTTGGCCCTGTCAGACTTTGGAATATTTCTAAGAATAATTCCAGAGCTAGGCGCGAAAACGGCGTGCGATTCCGAGGCCCGGTGTGCCCGGAATTAATTTTATAAAAATATTAAGTATTTTTATACTATGCACGTGGAGGGGGTGTGATATCTGCTAAACGGTAGCTCAGAACGGGAATCTGAGGGCACGGTTGCGTCCGGAACGTGCCGTTTACCCTAGGCGGGGTGTAAACTTTGCGGGCGCGGGCCTACGGTGAGAAACGCCACCAGGGGCGTTTCCGTAAATAAGTAGAAAGTTAGTGTGTGAGCGTCGGCTCGAATAACTTCTGAACGGAGTCTCGGATGGAAAATCTGAGACCGCCGTTGCGTTCAGAACGACGCATTTACCCTAGGGGTGACCTTACTTTTGTTCGCATCGGGCGTCGGGTCCGAGGCGGGTTTGGCGCCGGCGGGTGGCTGATATAAATATCAGTCCCCCTCTTTTAATCGTTCTTCGTCGTTCTTCACCGTTCTTCGCCGCCACTCTTCCGAATCGAGCAAACGAGGCGCCCACGAGCTCGGATTTCGACGGCGGACGTTCCAGGAGCGCGCAACGGAAGCTCTGGAGCACGGATCTGAGGCAGAACGTCGGCATTTCGCCCGCGAGGTAGGCGGTTTGAGTTTTACAATCCTGGATCCCGTTTTTGTGTTATGTTTCTTCAAATTTTCATAATATTTGTATAGTTCGGGTCTCGAGCTTTCCGAAACATGTTTCGGATCTGAATTTGGAGCACCGGGGTGCTCCCGGTGGCTCCCGGAAGTTTGCCGGCGAAAAACCCGGTTTTCCGGCGAGACCCGTGGCGGCCATGGCGGATTCCGGCGGGTTCCGCGGCGGCGCGGCGGCGACGCGGTGGTTTCCGGCTCCGGCACGGCGGAGTCCGGCGGTGGCGCGGAGGTTTCCGGCGACCCTGCGGTGGTCCGGCCAGAATGTTCCGGGGGTTCTTTAAACCCCCCGTAACTCGCAAACCGTAACTCCGATTTGCGAGCCGTTTGCGGCAACGCGCTCCTTGCGTCGAGACGGACCTTTTGAACTAACTTTGAGAATTTTATGGTTCGGGATCGTGGCCTGGGAGTTAGAAACGTCGTATAAAATAATATTATTTTATTACTTTATGACTTCGGGCCGTTGTAACTTCTACCCGGAGCGTCCGATTGACGTTCCGTCAGTGGCGTTGAGACCCTGATGGTACGACGGACTTTTTGAGATGGTTTCCGGGTGTTGGGTATGAGGACGGGGTGCGGGCCCCACGAGGCCGAGTTTTGACGTTTGCGGAGAAACGCAGCTTTTGCACCAGGAGTCTGATTTTGGCGGATGAATAGTCGATCCTGTGTGTTTTTCTGAGAGGATCGCAATGGTACGATCCGTTCGATGAGTTTCGGAATCCAGGCGTGGGCCCCACCCGAGCCGGCCTTCGGTGAATAGTACCTTTTTCACCGAGTGTCCGTTTTGGGCGAGCTAGTAGTCGATTCCGCTTGTTTTTCCGAGGGGATCGTCGTGGTGTGATCCGCTCGATGGGTTTCGGGATCGTTGTGTGGGCCCTGCACGAGCTAGCTACGGTGAATAGTGCCTTTTTCACCGGTGCTCCGTTTCGGGCGAGTAAACAGCCTATCCTGCATGTTTTTCCGCGTGGAACGCGATGGTGGCCTCGGTTTTGGCCTAGGAGGTGTGCAGTGTGGCGTTGTGGTGGGTCGCTCGGGTTAGCGACGTTTGGACCAGCAGTGGTTGAGGGTTCTCCCTTGGTTCGTTCCCATGAGGGTTCATGTGGCATCACAACCTTCGTATGGGTTTGTGATCCTCTCGATGGGATGTTTAAACTGTTAGAGTTGTGGTATCCCTCCGGTGGGCCCGGAGTGGATCCTCTAGCATCTTTACCCTAGATTGGGTTCTTGGTATCGCTGTGACCGCTTATTTACGGGCGGCGATCCCCTATCTAGCAGGTTAACCCCGTAGGGTTTGTGGCATCATCAGGAATATGATCCCCTACGCAGTGGGTCGTGCACAGTAGGGTTGTGGCATCATCGGGTTTACGATCCTCTACTCAGCATGATGTTTGTAGTAGGGTTGCGATATCATTGGTTATACGATCCCCTACTCAGCGTGTGGTTTTGGTAGGGTTGCGGCATCGTCGGTTCGATCCCCTACATCGCGAGTTATACCAGATAGGGTTCCGATATCATCGTGACCATCTTTATATGGACGATGATCCTCTATCTGAGTGTGAAGCTTCTGTCGAGTGCCAGATCGGGTTGTGGTATCCCCCAGCGGATCCTGTGTGTGATCCCCTATCTGTGAGAACTACGTATGCCAGATCGGGTTGTGGTATTCCCCAGCGGACCCTGGGAGTGATCCCCTATCTATGAGCTACGTATACCGGAGTGGGTCTTGGTATCCCCTAGCGGACCCTAGTGGTGATCCCCTATCTGAGGAGTTTGGTGGTTATGTTGTTTCAGTGAGGTTTCCTCAGTGATGTTATCCGACGAGCGTGGTCTCTCGGGTGAGCGTCTGAGATGTTTGTTTGGGATCCGATGGAGTGTATCTCTCGGATGAGTGTCATCTGGGATGACCGTGATCATGGGGTGTACTCTCCTGGTTGGACAGTTGCTGGTGATGAGGTCGGTACATCTTGTGGCTTGTGGCGTGAGCTGTGTATATCAGGATTGTTCAAGGTGTATGTATGGGCATACACCTGAGCTGAGCTGACTAGTTGTGTTTAGCCGAGGATGGTCACGAGATGGAGTTTCTCTCTCATCTGGGTTCCCTCTGGCTGGGTTGAGCAGACTGTTGCCTTTCAGTTGCTCCCTTGGGTTTTGGGTTTTTGGGGTGCCTACTGAGTATGTTTATACTCACCCCTGCATGGGCTTTTCCCGCACATGTTTGTGTCTTGTGCAGACCATAGGGCTTTTGATGGAGTCCCAGGAGGACCCGGAGCAGGCGGAGCGTAGTGACCGAGTTGACCGGGGTGTTTACTGGAGTTGTGCCGAGGGAGCTTTCTGATGGGTGTTTGTGGCAGCGTTCCCCTTCTTCAGAGCAGGCTAGACGCGCTTTGTAGTTTTCTTTTGGTGGGCCCTATTTTGCCCTTGTACTTCTGCTGTACTCTGGTTTGGGATAGTGTATGCATGCATTTACTTTCCAGTTTCTATATCTCTACACTGTTGCATGGAGGTGTTTGTGGGTGCGTGTGTACAGGTACCTTAGGCTAATGCCTCCCATGTGTGTGATAGCCTACTCGGCGCTGGTCGCCAGCCCCTGGCCTATTGGAGGCGGGCTTGGGGAGTCGCGGCTCGAGACCCGTTGGGTCGGGTCGTGACAGTCGATATATTCTGTAATCTTGGGAAGGGGAACGTTGTGGCAGATGCTATCAGTAAGAGATCGAGTTCAAAACTGCTAAGAGAGGAGTTAGAGAAGTTGGCCTCACTATAGTTATCCTTTGTGGATTGAGATAATGCATCTTATCAACAGTCAGTGGTTGTTATCCCTATACTCGTACAGTGTGTAAGGGAGTCATATCTAGGGTATGTTGAATTCGAGACTTTACATGATCAGTCATCCACATGACACTTTCATGACATATATTAGCAAGGTGAAAAGTATTTATTCCTTTCCAGGGGACGCACAATTATACCTGTAGAGTTGTGAGAGGTGGTTTTGATGGAGCCTCATACATCCCCATTGGTGGTACATCTTGGAGTATAAAAAATGTACCAGGAACTTCAGCATCATATTTCTTGGATAGGTATAAAGAAGGCAGTAAAAGAGTTCATTTCTTGATGTCTTACGTTCTAGCAGGTGAAGGCTAAGTACTATGTCTCAGTTGGGTTATCTCACCTCTTTATGTAGCAAAGTGGAAGTGGGATGCAATATCAATGGGATTCTTGATAGGATTACCATAGATATCTAAGGGACATGATTCCATATAGGTGATCATTGACCAACTCCACATATCATATCACATCCTATCACACAATTTGTAGAGTTCTATAGAGAGATTGGAATGCCATTATGTGCATGATATATTTTGGCTTCATGGTGTCCCTTTGACAATTATTTCTGATTGTGATTCTTGTTTTATATCCCAACTGTGGAGGGGATTGTATGAGGCATTTGGGACCTAGTTACGCTTGAGAACAACATTCCATCCCCAAAATGACGTCCAGGTGAAGAGAACCATTCAGGTTCTAAAGGATATTTTGAAGGCATGTATCTTGGATTTTGGTAGTAGTTGGGAGAACCACCTATCACAGGTGCAGTTTTCATACAACAAAAACAACCACTCCACCATCAGTATGGCACAGTTTGTGTCATTTTATGGGTGAACCGTCCAATCACCAATTTACTAGAATGACCCCATAGAGTAATCACTAATGTGTCAATAGTTGGTGTGAGCTACAATAGAAAAGGTGAAGATCATCCAGGAGTGGATTTAGACTTCACAAAGATGGAAAAAATCTTATTCTAATAGATGAAGGATACCTCTGGAGATTGAATAGGGGGACCATCTCATCTATCGGGTGTCCCCTCGATGAGGGTTGTAGAGATTTGTCTGCAACGTCAATTTGTCTCTGAGGTTCCCCTTCCATTTTCAGATACTGCACTGAGATGGATGGAGGTTATACCTCCAAGATCTGGCACCACAATGGCACATGGTACATGATGTATTCCACATATCACAGTTGAGGAGGTATGTGCATGACCAATAATAGTCCATCGACTAGGGTGAGATAGGCATCAAGGATGGAGCGTCATTCATAGTGTACCCAATAGAGATCATGGATCTCCAAGAGATGATAATTTGTGGGTTATATATTTCCCGAGTGTGGGTCTAGGGGTAGTTTATGAATCTTCAGGAGAGCACGTGGGAGTGGGAGACTCATCTCTGTGCTTGTTACCCTCATTTTTTGGTGTAGCCCTCCTTTTCACTAGCTTTCCAGGACGTAAATGCCTAATGTGGGGATAATGTAATGTATCAGATTTCCCATGTATTATTTTCAAATATTATACGGAGTTATTACATGACCATTCATGATGACGGTCTGTCATTCTGAGACCCAGGGTTTAATAATAAATTTTCGAAATAAAATGAACTTTTAGTTTGCGTGCACAATCGTTTTTCCTAAAAAAAATTGGAATCACTATTAAACAGGTTCCCAAATTAGAAGTCGAAGTAAACTGTTTCATTATAATCACCCACTTTACCAACTAATAGACCAAACATCCCTTTTAATTGGATGGATGATAAAGTTAGATTTTTATCATTTTAAAGGAAAGAAAATAAATTAACAAATTGTTTTATTTCAATCGTTTCCCAAATTCTACAACACATTATTTTGTTTTAAAAGAAAATGATTAATGGGTTAGGATCATAACCAAAGATAAATCCCAAAAATTGACTAAATCATTGTAGAGGAGACAACCTTGGATAATTCTTGATGAACACTAACAAATGACCAATGTGTGGATTACCGCGCAGTGATATCCAATTCTTGATGATGACCACTCATCCTCTTCGTTGACCATCAAGGTAGGGGTTTGATAATTTGGTTTAATTCTTCCCCGTTATTTGATTAAACAATAAACATGGATCAACCCATAAATAGGTTGATTCATGGATCGTGTGTTCTTGGAGGAGAGTTTCTATTTGTTTATTAACCCAAGAATTAATTTCTATTTTGATTTTCTATATTTAATACTACTATTTGGAGAAGATCAACACCATGATGAATGATAAGGGAGGTTCGTTCCAAAGATTTTTTTTGAAATTATGAATTTTTTTCCTCTCTTTATTTTCATTCATCATGGGGTGATGGAATATGGATCATTATGAATCTATTTCATATTGCAACAATACAAAACTAGAGAGCGGATGTCACAATGACCAAGTGGAGGTGCGACAACGATGGTGGATGACTCATCAAATCTGATTGAGGAGGATCTTTATTAGACAGTTCTTTGTGAAAAATGATCACAACTCATTCTTGGGGACTATTGGAGGTCTAAAACTAATGAAAATTCTCTTGTGGTGTATGGGAAACCTAGAATATAGAGTTTTGAGGAGATCAGATGGCCGGATAGAAGATTTTAGGGGCATCGAGGCTTGGTGATGAAGAACAAGGATTTCTAGAACATCCTAATGAACATAGAATATAGTCTGAAGAACTTATCATGTTGGACCATCATAGTGGTGGCTAGGGTTTTCACACTTCACACTACGAGGGAAAAGTTGTGATTTTCCAAGGGAAAATTGTGTGTGAAGTACCCAGTAGAAGCTAGAGTTTTGGGGGACAGGAAATATATACACAACGTGTAACCATTATCATACAGAGAGTGGGTCCATAGGTGGTCCGTGTGTGTATCTCAAGCGGTAACTAGTTACAGGGTGGTGTAGATGACATGTACTTCATGACATGGCATCTCCTGTCTGGATATGTGGACCACCCTGTGTACTCGGTACATGGTCTGGGACACACAGGTTGAAGATATGTACGAGAACATGGATAGCGTACAGTGATCGGATCTTGAATAATTAGACATGAGATGTGATCCTTCCTACATGCCATGTATATACATTTTTAAATGACATGTTCTCCAAACATAGGATGTTTTACACAAGTAGTTCCTGGAGTCTGGGGAGACGGTGTGTGATCCCTTCTACAAGACATGTTACATTCTATACATGGATTGATCTTATTATGCACCATTACATGGCCCACTTTCATTTGTGTTAGTGATTTTATACTCACCTTAAAATTCATGTATCGTTTCAGTCCACAGGTGTATGATCCCATCAGCACAAATTTTTGAGATAGGGTCAGGTATCCCACCAAGAGGCAAAGAGAGAGATACTCTATCCAATCCTCACCCAATATAGAGTATGTTATCAATGTGAAAATTCAAATGAAATCCAATACTATATGTATAATTTTAATTTGGATGAGTCTTTCCATCCATTGGCATGAGAAATGATCCTCATATAGGTATCATGATCTTTTCCCCCTTTGGAGTGTTTTTCCCAAAATGAGTGTATCTATTCTATTTTTAGATCAATAAGTTCATATATCACTCTCATAGATTTTCCTGATGAATAGTACATCTTAGACAAAAATCATCAGAGTTAGTAGACTCACGGAGTGTGTACTCCCATTTGAGTGATTTATAGATCTCTGAATAGAATCCCTTGAGGGTGTGTGTAGTCGTTACAGACTATAGGTCTAGGTCTCAAGTATATATGGATTTGTTTCACTTGAAATATATTATGTAGAAATATACTTGGTAGAGTTTACAATACCTTAACATTGTGTATTTCTTTTTGGGTTTTGGTTCCCCTATTGAGCATTGTTATACTCACCTGTGTACGAGATTTGTCGTCACATGTTGTGTCTTATGCAGATGAGAAGCCTTTTGACAGCGTCCAGGGTTGACCAGGACCATACTGAGGTTTTTGAGTTCCATCCATGCCGAGGTTTTCCTATGTCTATGAGATGTAGTCCTAGTACTTCTTTCGTTATTACAAGTTGGACTTTGTAGTATAAAGACACCTTCATTTGGTGGTCTTGTATGATGGCCGAGTTTACATTATACACTATACTTCTAATGTACTCTGTTTGTTGGGTTTAGTTGTATGAATTCATTTTGTTCATTATTGGTTTATAATTCTAAAATTTGTTGGCTTGGAGATGTGTGTGTGTGTGTAGGTTTATTTGAAATTCCTGCCATATTAATGATATTCCTACTCAGTGCTTGTCACCTACCCCAGGCCTACTGGACTTGGGATTGGGGAGTCACCTAGCGTAACCTAGTAGATCAGGTCATCAAATTTCTAAAAAACAAAATGGTTGGTTTTTGTGTTTTAATGATAAATTATTGATTGACAAATTATAGAAATTGAATATTAAAAAAAGGTTTTGCTATTTTTTTCGAGGTGGTCCCAATTTAATAAATATGTCACTGTTTTTTGTCATTAGGGATATTAACTGTAGTAAATATTCATTAATCTTACTAGGGTAAAATGAGTAATTAATGATAATAATATAATCATATGGACAAAAAATATCCTTAGAACCTAAATTTAACCTATTGGATGAGTGGGTCTATAACATACTCATCAATGATTTAAATTTATGAAAAAAAATTCCATTCTTTTTAAAAAGTATTATATATTATTTCATTTAAATATACAGTAAAAAATGACACTCTATTTATTTTAATATTAATAAAAATATCTGACATGGTTAAACAAATGTATGTTTTTATGGAATGTATATTCTAATGATACTATTATAATAGTGTAAATGTTTAACTTTTACTTCTTAAAAAATTACCATAAACACTTACTCAAGGTTGATATAGTGCTTTTTCAAGTAGTATAAAAAATCATGTAAATAATTATAATATCTATACGAGTAAATTTATTTTTTTAATGTACCATGAACTTTTTTAAAAAAATTTAAAAATATAGAGGTGGAAATGTATAATTTTTTAATTATATTATTCTCTTGTTATTTTCAAAGTCAAATTTTGTGAGTATCTTTTAAAAGGAAATTAATTTTATTTTATGTTAAATAATATTTTTTAAATGTTTTTTTTAAATATTATATTTAGTATTTTAAATAGTTATGAATATCATCCACATGAAATTTATTATCCAATTTATCCTTATATGAAAAATTACAAACCTTTTATATTGAAAAATTCATTACATTGGTTATGGTTAAAATTGGTTATCCAAGGGGTTAAAGAAAATGATAAACGTTAAAATAATATATAAACTTTTTATAAATTGATTGGGTGAATAAATTAACACCATACATTTAGTATATTTAAATTCATTTTAATTTGGAAACATTTTACATTATTTAGAATAATTTTATATTATAATTTTTCACGAATTTAAAAACATGTTTTTAAAGATATTTTATAATATAAAATATATTCATAAATGATTTAAAATTAATGAAAAAATTATATTTTCCTAAGTGAAAGGATATTGTTTAAAATATCAATCTATGTACATTTATATGTCATTTTTTCTTTTATATCATGTTTCTTAAACACTAAAATGTAGACAACATTGAGATCACCATAACTGACCAAAGGGTTAATAGGGGTTTATAATAAATATATAAGGGTGAAATTTTATCCAAAAAACTATAAAAATTTGATTTAATTATTTTATTTTAAAGAATATTAATACTATATCATAATTATATAAATTTTGATATATTTTTCAATAAAAATTATTTTACATTAATTTAATACTTCATGAAATTTCAAAAGAGCCCCTCATCCAACTAATAAAAGGGAACCTACTCTCCCCTCTTCCACACACATTTTGAGAAATTTAGTAAGGATAATACTTATCAAAAAATATCCTAAAACCATAAACAAATTATAGATGTATTATTTTGGGAATAATACCAAACTTATATGGATTAAGGTTGAAAGAAAATGATCATATCTAAGGAAGAGGTATAACTTTTAATTGAATATTATTGTTTTATTTATTCTACCACCTCCATCAAATATTATACTAAAATTAGGAAATAATAATTCTTTTATCTGTAATATAATAATATTTAATTTATGTGAATGTAATAAAAAATATCTACATCATCTTCCCTCACATGCAAAACAAAACTATCATTTGTGTTTGTTGTGGATATCCTCCTCCCGAACCTATGTAATTCTTTTTCCATCACCACGTATCATAATTGGTTATAATAATTTATTAGATGAAAATATATTATACTAAATACATAATTAACAATATATAAATATTATACATAATCTATTTTATTACCATTCATTATATTAAAAATTGATAACATTGTTTGTGCATATGTCTGGGTCACCACATGCACGAAGCAATGTGATTTGTTTTTCATAACAACATGACATGGATAATATATATAAGTGTATTTAATGATGAAATATGATATTTATTATATAATAATAATTATTTAAATATGAAGTAATACATGCTTTATTTACACAATGATCTATGAAAAATTGAAACATAACTCATGCGTATGTACAACCTACCATCTTAATGATTATATGATAAATTATTTATTTTTTAAAAAATATTTAATGGGTGGATTTAGTAATTTAATTTATTTATAAAAATCATAGTTATTACATTTTTATTATTCTATTTATTATTTCATAATTTCCTCTTTGACAATAGATAACTTATTGATGTCATTTTGAGCATACGAGTTGAATATTGTAATATACTTCAATTAGAACATAACTGATTATATAATTAAATTTTAAATGATAATAAATATAATTAATGAAACATGAAATGATAAAATTTTTATTATAAAAGTAAATAATTAAAATAAAATTATTATTCACGAATATATTGAATTTACATGAAGATTTGGACATGTGTAAAGGGAATCTTTAACTTTAAACTTCATTATAAATTTTTTCAAGATTTATTTTGCAAACAGTTTTCTTACATTTCCATATTGCTAAATTTATTTTGTGGGTATATTTATATAAACAAAATTTTACTATAAATTAATTTTTTTAGTTCTTATTTATTATAAATGGTTTGAGAATTAATTGTTTTTACATATTATATAAGGAATGATTTGGATTTATTTCTCCAAATTAAAAAAAAGTGTTTTTTAACATATATGATGTCAAAAAAATTTACAACCACAAAACCAACATTTGATATATTTATTTATTTTCAATAATCACAATTTTATTCAAAGAAATCCATTATTTTTTTTGTTATATATAATATAATACGAATGGATATTTAAATATCCCAAGAAAATTGATATGGATTCAAATGTTTTTTTAAAGGTATTATTATTAAAAGGTGAAAGAATAAAGTGGTTTATAATAGAAATGGTACTTGAAAATTCTGTTGTTTAATGGGTGGTCATGATGTAACATATATGATGTCTTCTCATGATATAACGTATATGATTGGTGATCCCAATATAACACTCCAATGAATTGGATAATGTTAAATTTAATTAAGGGAAAGAAGGTAAGGGTTAGATGGGGAGCTTTATTTAAGGGGTTTAACAAGGATCCTATAATTTCTAAAACAATATTAATATGTTCTATGAATATAGTCATATAAATTTACCATAAATGGATTCAATTTTCCAAATATGAGTTTTAAATTATTTTATTGAAAAACAAATTTGTGTTACCCACGTGGATATGATTTATTTATTAAACATAATAAATAATTTGATAAATGTAATATTTTTATAGGTTTTTAGGGTTTTCACATGACTAATTGATTTCATTATTTTATATCCCTTAATAATATTTCTTTTCTCATCCCATTTTCTATTTTTTTCATAGTGTTTAGGGTTGATTGATAATAAAAATGATGTCTTGATGAATGTTGGGAATATTTTTCATGGAAAAATGTTTCTTCTTAATTTTTTTATTTTTGGGAAAATATATACCATGTAGAAGTGTTATATTTACAATTTATTGGTTTGAAATATATTATTTACAACGAAATTATCAAAAAATGTAAATATAAATAATATTTTAGAATGAATGAAATTGAATTTTAATATAAAGTAAATATATTATGTAATGTTATTAATGGTTCCTTACATGGAACCTATCATAGAATCAAAAAAATTCTGTTAGTTATATAGTCCATTTAACCATTTATGTCTTCCATCAACAGTGTTTCATCAGAGGTATATATATCATCTATGAACTTTCTTGGATGAGACAATATAATAAGAAATATTTTTCATCGTTTTATAATAAAATCCTTAGTTCCTTCCAATATGTATAATGAAATCAAATCCATTTATCATTGTTTTTAGTAAATTTACCTATACAAACATCATTAACTATATGATCTTTAGATAATCATTAATTTGAGTCATCATCAATTATAAAATATTTATTTTCCAATATAAAATCCTAAATTCATTAGAGAAATCATTAATTAATTAAAAAAAATTATTAATATCTACTAAGACATTATATTGTACAATCATGAATCTATATGATTTTTAGTGTTCCATATAATAATAAAATAAATTATACATACCTTATACCCCTAAAATTTTCATTTTTGGTGTGTCTGCCACTAAAATTGCATGAATAACCCTTACTATATATCAGATTTGGTTTGTTTTCCTATGATTTCATAATTCAAAAATATTTATAGCCTTCCCTTCTATCGAAAGTACATTTTTTATGTGAAATGGAGAAAAAACTCTCCCTATAAAATCAACTGGAGTGACCTAAGAGTGACATTGTGTAATTAACCACATCAATTAATGGTCAATTATTTATCTTAGTAAAACCATTTATTGAGGTGTATATGTAGGTGTAACTTCACATATGTTCCATTGAGATTTAATTATTGATGAACTTAAATATTTATCTCCCTTATCTAGTATGATTAATTTATGTTTATGTCCAAATTAAAATTCAAAATATTTTTTATTGATACTAAATTTTTAAATAACTTAATAATTATCGTGTAAATGATAGACATGGTTTGTTCGAGATCAACCATAACAAAAAGTAACAATATATTTTTTTTATTTTGATGTATCATGAAAATAAAATACATTACTATGTGTTGTAATTGAGAAAATTGAAGTTCCATTAAATAGAAGGAAATGTATTTCAATAATATTTTGTTTATCTAAAGTGGCACATTTATTTTCATTTTAATCATGAAAGTAAATAATTCTATTTTTTAATTTTCATGAATTTTATTTTAATTAATGGGATTGAAACATTATTACATAAATTAAAATACATTACAATGTAAGAAACAAATTATATATAATTTGAATAATATATCATAGAAGTAGACTATTTATGTGATCATATCACAAATGGATAAAATAAAATTATCAGCCTCAAATACAACCATAAACCTATGTTCATTTAACAAGATCACCAAAAATATGTTTTACATAACATTATGCATATATATGGCATCTTTTAATTGAGGATTATTCTTGGGGTAAACTCATTGTTACAATCACCCTAAACATATATGTTTGTACTTATTTAGATACCTATATAGGGAAAAATTCCTTTGTGGGTAGATTACATCCTCTTAATGTGATATTTTTTAGTGTACAATTAACATGTAGTTCCATAATTGATGTACTAGAAAGTGATACCATCAGTCACATTTATATTGTAGATCATGGATGAAATGTTAACATTTCGAGTGTTATTTTAATTTTTCTTCTTTTTGGTATAGTTGTAACATTTATTTTCTCCCATATAACCCCATCATTATAACCCCACCCATTATTTTTATTAAATATATCATATTTATAATTTATAGATTGGTTGTTTTGGACCTTTTTCGGACCATGATGGAAAAACTCCATTCTCTTGATGGACATTGGAATTTTTCTCATTTATTTAATTTGTGAAATTTTACATTTTTTAATCCTCAAAAATTTGAATATATTTTACCAATTCACTTAGGGACAAATATTCTATGTTTTATATTTGACAATTTCTATAATTTTTCTAAGAAGGTTACGGTTTATCAATGATAAAATTTAATACAATCACCACATATATGATAATCTTGTTTCTATTTAGATATTATAATATGAATCATATTTCAAATAACATATCTAAAAAATATTTTTGATAAACAATATTCTATTAAATGAACATGATTACTAGGAAAATCATTTTTTCCACAACCTTGATCATGTATTTTTATTCCAATGGATTCTAAAACCCCATTGTAGTTATGTTTCTTTGGCTTTATCGCATTACTATGAATCTATATATGCATTTTATTATATCTAATCTTAGGATTGTTATGGATATTAGATGGTAAAGAGTATGATATTTTATCTAATATTTTTATAGAGGCCACTAAGGATTATTTTTATGTAACCCACATTATGAGTACATCCAAAACAACAAAACAAGTAGTTTGATTTTTGAATGAATATCCTCTTTTACATTCATTGATGGATCATTACTTGATAGTTATACACAGTGTATAATTAACCAAAAATAGGGTTCTCATTCAAGACATCAAAAACAAAATTCTTCATTATTTTGTACTGACAATGTAGCAATAAATATTTTAGAGGACCTATGAGGAATGAATTATGTTATGAACTTTTAGAATAGTGACTGACATTATTTAAAATAAATTTCCAACACATAAATCCTCCATTTATGGAAGTTAGAGTACCCATTATGAAAAGTTATTCTACCTCATAGGATTAGATAAATAATATTTATATAATGGAATATACAATCGAAATTAATCATATCTATTTAATCATATATTAATGAATAAGTTGAATAGATTTGACCTGCTAGGGAATGGGTTCTTCTATTAGTTTACACATAATATGATCAAAGATACAAATCATACCAATTCAAGGAATTATAAAAACACATTTGATAAACATATTAAATAATGGGCTTAAAAAATATATATCCTACCATCCCATCATGAAAAATAAGAATACTCTAAGAAAAAAGCATAGATTTTGTTTATAAAGGGAAATGTCAGCCATCAAATCACCATATATAATTACCACATTATTTCAAACTTGTTTTCATGAATATTGTGGTAAACCATCCTCAAAAATATTATTATCATATATATATATTATTTTTTAAAGAAATGACAAAAGACTCTACTCTTATAAATGGGATACCACTCTATCCCACATCTAATGTGGGGTTTAAAAAATATCATTCATCTAAAAAAAATTCTAAAAATTACTTATAAATATAGTTTATTAATAATTAAAAACATCCAAACCCACCATTTTAAAATATTTAATGAAAATTAAAACTATAAATAATAATAATATAATGGTTGTTACGTTTAAAAATGATTGTATATCTCAATGTAATCCATTTTATTAAAAAGAAAATCAATGTCATATAAGGAATTCTTTTGAAATTTTCTTGAACATGTATCTCTTATAATCAACAAGATTCATCCTAAAATAGTAATTTAAAACTACTCATAATATATTCCTAGAAACCATTATAGATTCCTTTATATTATCTTTTCATGATTTTTTGAAAGCCAATGACATATGAATTATGGACCAGTAGCACTCATATATTCACATAGTTGAAAAAGTATTACTATGTTTCAATATAAGTTTTGTTCACAAGGTCCATTAAAAAAATTTCACCTCTCCATAATTTTTTAATAGGAGAAGAAAACCATTATATAGGGGTATAAAATTCATTTTATGTTTTATTCATAAGTATAATAATTTTTTCCCTATTTAACATTTATCTACGATGTTATGAAATGTTATGTTTAGGTCCCATCATCATAGAATCATTGGATAATGTTTTCCCCATTTAACATTTATCTACGATGTTATGAAATGTTATGTTTAGGTCCCATCACCAGAGAATCATTAGAAATGTATTTAATCACATACATATGGATTTCATATTCATATACCTCATTGAAATTTATTTTTTTAGTGGAAATATCAAATTCTTGTTTGGTCCATCAAAGTAAAAATTTATTTTTTCATCTGACATAAATTTTTTAATTAGTTTTTGGTATGAATAATGTATGTTCATATTTCATTATAATTATTTCAAATGTGCTTTATCCAAAATATTTGAACTATCATAATATATTGAAACCTGATAAAATGTAATAGGACATTATGGTTGTCCTGATAAAAGTTATATATTCCAAAATTATTCATTTACATTAGATAGTAAATCAAAAAAATCACAATCCACTATAGAGATTGTTATAAGATATATTTTCTTTGATACTAATAAAATATATCCACATACAATTATAGAAAGTATGTAACTCATAGACTAGTGATCATCAATATTTTTATCATAAAATGTATTATAAAATATATCCATCCAACCCTTATGTTTCCACTATATTATATATAGTAATATAGAAGACCATTAATATATTAGTGAGTTTTTTATAGTATTTTATTGTGAAAATCGATATTTCATGTATATTTGATTAAATTTTCAACAATATATCAAATTTCATTGCTATGATAATCATAAAAAATAGACACCCAATAACATATACAAATAGATATTCTACAATTTATATATGATGATTCTATATTGACCTCCAAAAATAATATAAGAAATAAAATGATGCATAATCAAATTGTTTGAACCAGTCAATAAAAATATTAAAATAATTATATTAAGAAATAAAAATATTATTCTTATTCTTAAAAAAGTTGATTTCCAAAATGGATTTTTTAAACATATTTCATTCATTCAATAAATTATAAATTAAATTTACAAAGCCCAATTTATGTGATTCATTCCCATTTTTATAATTAACATGTCAACAATATATAAATTTTCAACCACATATGATTACTTTGAAAATTTATCAAAGAAAAACTATCAGATTGATTACCAATAAATATTCATGAGTAACATTACCACATTAAATTTCTCCTTCAATTTTTTGGGGATTTTTTTAAAACTATATATAGAGAATAAAAATGTGAAAACATTATTTTCATTTCTATGTCATATAAATCATTCAGTTTTTGCCATAATAATTAATTGATCCAATTCACCCTTTAAGACTTTTTTTATTTTCAATTTTGGTAAATTTATAATATATATATATATATATATTATAATGTGATAATAATAATATTATTTGAAAACCTAGCCACCAGAGAATATCAAGCAAAATAACATATTCCTTCATTTTTAATAAACCCTTTGGTTATATATCTTATATTATATATTTCAATTGAATTATTGTTATTTTGTAATTAATTTAGAATAACAAAATTCAACATATATATTTAGATCCTTTGTCATGTTAAATTAATATCTATTAATTTATATTAGATAAATATAATATTTAATCATTTTTAGCTTCTATCTAAAGATATGTATCAGAAGATGAGAAATATTCTTTTAAAATTTATTATTTAGACTCTATATTATGAAAAACCATAGTTTTTGAAACAATACTTTTACTAGTTCCTCCTAATATGTAGATATATAAAATAAGTGCATTTGGATCGATTATTATAGGACATTTTTTTTTACAAATTTCCATAACCATGTCTTCTTAAGATATAATTTTTTTTACCAGAATCAGGTATTAATTATTTCATATGTAAAGAGGTAAAATGAGATTCATCAAATATAAAATATCATTATTTAATAACATTATTAGTAGGTACTAAAATATTTCACTCTAAAATAATGAATCATTTTTATTTGAAATTTTATTCATCTATAAAATTTGATATCCAAAATTATTTTTCTTAATTTTTCCTTTTTATGCTATGGAAAATAAAGAATTTCATGAAAACAGCAATCCTTTAAATACTTTTGGATTATTTTCCAATTCAACACTATTTTTTTGGATTCATAGCCTGGACATATATGAGAACATTATTTTTAAAATGAAATAAAATTCAAAATGAATCTACCTAAAATAAAATATAGTGAACCATGATTAACCTCATTGAATTCACCATTTCTATTTAAATTCAAGTATTTATCTCATCTATACTATTTTTTGAGGTTTATAGGGACAGATAAATCCATGAAAATTGTTTTAGGATTAAAAAAATCACGAGAATATAAAATTCACTAACCTTGTAGTAATTTATGATTTTATATATAATTCCTAAATATTTTTTACATCATTTTTAATATTACTAAATTTTTTAGTGACATTATATATAGAATACAAAAAGATAAGATGATAAAATCATAAAAAATCATCAATTAATGAAATTAAAATATTTTTATTTATTTTGGTTGGTGTAGAATTAAAATGTAAATAAATAATATTTATTAGTTCTACTAAATTACATTTCCTTTTAATAGATTAAAATGGTTTTCTAAATATGGTTTTTCATTTATGTCACACATTTATTATCAATTTTATCAATTCATGGTAATAATTCATTTTTTTACATTCCATGAATATTCATAAAATATATGTATCTAAAACTATTACTCAAGGAACAAAAAATTGTTTCATGTAAAAAAAATGGTTAATTTGAATAATACATCATACATGTGACCCTTTCCAAAAAAGATAGCAGCATTGGGCGTATAATTATTTTCTCACAAAAATAAAATCTTAAAACTTTTCATGTCTAACAACCCCTAGTAACTATGTTTGTATAATCATTACAGTAATACAAGACATAATTTAATGTTATTATCCATCATAATGTAATGTCATGATCAACCTCACCCATCCATTAAATGATTATTCTTTTAGAGTTTCCATATATATAAAAATCCCATCATTTATTGTTTTCATCCAATAGAAGTGATTTTTTTTATTTCACAAGTGTTTTTAAACATAAAATTAATCATCTCAAATGTTCTATAAACAAAAAAAATTTCATAAAAAAAATATCTTTCCAAAGTCCTCATTCATAATTTTTTTCCATCATTCATCTTATAAAAATGAACTTATTGGGTTGTCAACATCAATTTAATTCTTGAAATTTAAACATCCTTTTGAGCAATGGTTTGGTTGATTATTCCCCTTTAATTGAATTTATGGACCAACTACATTTACCATAAAGGCATTTACATTATGATCCTTAGGTCCATTTTCTTAACTCGGTTTTTTGTATATATATTATGTTTATATGTAGTTAACCAAAAAAATTTAGTAATGATATTTATTCTTATGTTTTGTAGAATATTTTAAATTGTTTTATGAAAGAGGGGGGGTTATTAATGATGGATATTACAATGATTGAAACGAAAATTTTCCTCTTGTATTGATTTATATTTTTAGACTTATTTTATTTTATAGTTCAACACTATAATAGATCTAATTTCATCTATATTTTATTAAAAGTTCATTTTTGTTAGGAATAAATTTATCACAACATATTTTTTTCATGCATTTTTTTCTATATAATTTGTTATATCATTTATTTTCAAATACCTCTACCTTTATACCATTATTGTCCATCACTATATTTATTTGAATTATATTGTTCTGATTTTCATACACCTAAGTCGGTAAGAGAATTTAATTTTTACCAATGATATTATATATACCCTTATGGCATGTTACAATATATCTCTACTTAATATTTAACTCACCAATACAAAATGGGTATTATAATTGTTTTCATTTGATTCCTATTATGATTAAATTATGGATGATTACATTATAATTGTACTCATTAGGGAGTTACCCTTGATTTTTATTTAGAAACATTTGACTGTGAATGGTCATTGCTATTACACACAAAAAAGATGCCATAGATTCTTATAAAATACGTGAGAGAAATCAACATTTGAGGGGTAATTTAGAGATTTTATTAAAATTAATTCATTTAATTAACAATCCCATTGATACTACTATTATATGTGTTTGGTTACCCCTTTAGATATGTAATTATAAATCTTGGAATTGGGTATTTTCCATTTTTGTAACGGAATATAATATATAGATTAATTGTGTTTCTATGATCACACATTTTAAAAAATGTTTCATAGATAAAAACTAATAGTGAATAGATGTGTTTGTATGATTACTCATTATTTGATCAATGAATATATTATCCCAGTTCACAGATCATGGTTATCTTAATGGATTTACTCATTTAAGACATGTCCTAGATAGAAATATCATAAATATTTATTTAGAAACATAAGGGAACTTATATAAACCATGAAAAATGTTGTTTTTATAGTATAATGAACACCATTATGGAACAATGTTTAATTTTTAATGACCAATTACACAGGTGTGAATGGTTCATTATTCAATGAACTATAGGATTATTAAATCCAAATAGTATTATTTTAAACAATGATAAATTCTTTTACCCTTGTAAAGGACACCCCACTCTAACCCACATCAAATGTTGTACTCAAAAGGTATTCCACTCTTAAAGATGATGACTATTTTTATTTAATATTTTAAAAAAAATTATAATATGATAATTCCATACCATTCCAAAAATGTATAAAAGAATATATGAAAATTGAAGATCATAATTTATTTAAAATAAAATTTATAACTAAATGTATCCCACAATTTTGAACATAATATCATAGGAAAATTTCAGAGATAAATAGAGAACTAGTTGAACACTAACATGAACACATACCTCATATTATCAAAAAAAACCAACTATATTTTTATAAAATTCCACACATATTTATATAATATTTCACAACATTATATCAAAGTCTAAAATATCCTTGTATGATATTTTAAGAACCACTACAATGAGTCCTTTAGATCATCCTTACTCCTTTATTCAAAATAGAGAACCAAAAATTATTCCTATATTTTTTAACTTGATCTATTATCTTTGTATTATAAGTGTTCTTAATGTATCACTCAATTAATCCGGAGAAAAAAATCGATTATTCAAGGATACCACACACAAATGGTGTTTCATTCAGATATATGATAGAATTTTCATATTTAACCTATATTTATGAAGTAAATTTCCCATCACTGATGAATCTTTTTGTGCATGGAACCAAACTCGTACCTAAGGATACATTATGCGTGAACTCATATAAATTACATTTTTTGGTAGTATTTTAAAATTATTTGTTGATCTAAAAAATTATAGATTAATAATTCCAACTTATATAAACTAACTTACAAAACTATATATGATAATAATATTATCTAGAATTACCCTTATCTGTGATTTTGTGTTTCCTATCAATATTTCATTACTATAAACATGTACAAAAACACAAAAGCTTCATTATACGTGACAATGGTTGACTTGATAAATTTGATATTATCCATTATACTTCTTGTAATATATATATGAATGTAATAATCTTATAATATGATATAATATTTTTATAGAAGTCTATATCATCAATCCCTAATAGATAACAACTCCATTAAGTATAAATATAGAATAATGTATAGAATAGATAACCTTAGTATTCCTAATGCATCTTGTATAAAATAACTTCTAATAATCTTAGGATCCAACTATAATATATATTGTATTATATTTTATAAAATATATATTTTTAAACTCTTTTAACCACATCCACTTGTGCAAAACACAGTCAAAATGTATCCATTATCAACTCTCTAATATCATATGAATTTTAGTTACTTTTTCTCGTTATAGGATTTAATAAAAACCTACTAACATGTCTATATTCTATTTTAGAAACTAAACTACAATGATAAGGTATAATCATTCTCCAACAATCATATGTTATACACATTAAAAAAATAAAATTATTCAATTTTAATAAATTCCATTAAAATATACTGAGATTGAGAAAGGAAAACAAAAAATTTTATTCATCATAATTTTGATTCCCAAAATGAAATTTTTTCCACACAAGTCATTCATATAATCGTTTCAGGATATTATGGAGGTATCCTCATTTATTATATCAATTTTATTTGAAAACATTAATTCATTTTTACTATATAAATAAAAAACTATATTATGTTTTTTATGTTTCATACTATAGAAAAATGTTTTTTTTTTGGAAAAATGAGAACATAATTGATAAATTTACTTTATTAATTTTATGACCCAACTGGGGTTTTTCTTATTTGAATCTATTTGGGGAAACAAAATATTATACCATATAACCTTTTATAGGTCTGAATAACCCTTGATGTTATTTGATATATATTTATTAATTTAACTCATAATTTTACAGTGATTTTTATTATGGGTTTTGTGAATTAAAAAAATAATATATAGAAGTTAAAGTGGGAAAAGTTTTGATATATTTAGTCTTATAATTGGGAGACAATTTAATTAAATAATTCATTCCTTAATTTTGAGATTTACCTATTAATCCAAACATGATTTACATTTGAAAATTAAAACATTGTATTTTTACATTTCCATACAAATAAATGCATACAACATATCTACTGTGAAACCTAAAGAACATTACCTAAAATCCATATATGTTTTCTGGTTATTGAGAATGTTTTACAATTGTATGTTTTCTTCCAATGAGATGAATCTGAAGAGGAGATAACATCATTGAAATATATAAATATGTCAATATATTAGTTAAAACAGTAGCTTCCATAATGATACTATCATTAGTACTTTTTATTGGTATATATAAATATTAGTTCCATAGGTATTGGGAATTAAATATAATTTTATGTTACAACCCTCATTGAATATGTATTATTGACGTACTATTATATCCAATTTAGATTCCTCAATTTGGTCTCGATGAGATAATTATGTTAATGTATACCCATAAAAATATAATCTATATATTCAATCAATTTATTAGCATCTAAAAATAATTAATTTCAAATAAAATGAATATATACACTTTTGAATAATTTTTATAATCATAAATTCGTAATCAATACATATCTGACAGAAAATCCCACATTTTAGATCATGTGGTATTACAATTTTTTGACAAACCCAAAAAGATAAATAAATTGTTTCTAGTTCCCTATGATTACATAATTCATATAGGGTTATAACCTTCCATTTTTTAGTAAATAGACTTAGTATTTAAAATATAGATAATAATTCCTCCCCCCAAAATCCTCTTAATAAATATGACATTGAAATCATGGAGTAAATTGTTCCAAATAAATTTATATTCATTCCGTCAACAACACCAGTTATTATATAGTATATATTGTTGTATCTCCTTGTATGATCCAATGTGATTAAAAAATGATAATTTAAAAGACCCACTTCCCCTATTATATATTTTGAATTAAATTACATTCACACATTGGTTTTCTACATCACTTTTATAGTTAATAAACTAGTCTATGACTCCATATTTATCACGTGAAAGATAGAAACTGAAAAATCATGAATAGTAAAGAACAAATGTTATAAACTAATATTTATTTCATAAGGTTAGTGGGTCATGTAAATCAAAAACATTCGAATGCATTAATTATATTGAATTAATTTTCATTTTAATAGTTAGAAATGATTTCATAACTATTTTGGTATTCATGAATGTCACACATTTATCATCTATATTCTCAATACATGGTAATAATTCAATTATGTAAATTTCATGTATTATCATCTGATTTTTGGGACCAAAACAATCAAGTCATAAATTATTATACTCTTTCATGTAACTAGAAATAATAATTAAAATTAATTTAAATATTTTACCATATAAGTGAACCTTTCCTATAATGTTACCACTCTTTAAAAGATATTTTTATCCATCTAAAATACAAGGAGAAACAAATTATAGTTTAATAAGATTACTGAAATATATTTTTTTGAATGTTAGGAATATGTTAGAAATCATTTAATGTGAGAATATTTCTTTAGATAAATTAATGATCTAACTCACATTTCCCTTATATATTTATTTTTCCTATTTATCTATGTTGAGTTATGACCATCATTAGTTGATTTCATCCCCTTTAAGATATATTTTTAACTCCCTTTTGTACCATACCACTAGAATAAATCCTCTATGAAGTGTTACCCTCAATCACATTAGTTGGGAAAATCTTGTTAGTAAATATGGACTTATAAATTTTTATTTAGTTTTTATTTATATGTTTCAAGATATTTTATTTCTCATAGATATATTATATTATGAATCCATTATCTACTATATTTTATAAAATTAATAAGCAGACTTGTAATATTTTTATCTCTTTATCCATATTGATTTATTTTTATTCAAAACCACATCAGATATCATTTTCAATTGATTTTTTTTCATATAAATATTGTATTGTATCATAGATATATCAATGTTATTGAAATTTTACTCTTAGGAAGAATTGAAATATTTGTAGTTAATACTATGTAATTTGGTTTGATAATATTTTGGAGCCCACTATTTCCCATTATGGTGTTTCTTTCATTAATACCAGATTATTACCCATTATACTAAAAGATAAATTTAGTTTAGGTGAATAATTATTAGGTGACAATGGGTAAATAATATTCAACACTTCTAATTAGTATATAGTATCCATTGATGAGTATTTCGAATCAATAGTATATTGTAATGTCATTATTTTTTAACACCAAAAAATGAAATTATTTTTTATAGAATACTTGAGTAGAATCAAATGTGAAAAGGGGCCTTAGAATGGAAATAAAATTGCTTTGAAATAATAGTACACTCAATTGAATATCCTTTAATAATCATTATATACCCCCTTTTTATATGGTATTCAACCACATATAATTGGGTTGATACCAATTCTAGATTGTAATATCTTATTTAGATTAATTTTATCCACACAATCACACATGATTGAATATATGGCCCACATCACTCCCACTGATGAATGTATGTGTCTATTTGATCAAAAAATATTTGACAATGGTCTATAATCATAAAAATTTAGTGAAAAATAAAGAACCTTTTGAAATAATGAATTAGTCCTAGGACTAAACCAATATGTCTAAAATATACATTAATAAAAATAATGGAACCTATAAAGATTTATTACCAATGAAACATTTAAAATGAAAAGTGCACCATTAAATCACCACAATTCATATTATTGTGTGTCTATTTGTATATAAATATTATGGTTCACCTTCCCCTATAGGATTTTCCACTCTACAATTCATCATTTTAAATAATGAAAAAATTTCACCGCTTAAAAAGGAGGTCCCACCCAACCCACACCATATGTTGGTGTCTAAAAGTCTTAACCATGGAAAAAAATAGATATAAATTGTTATAAATATATTTAAAAACTATTAAATTAATACATAACTAATTTTTTTACAATATTTTCAAAGAACATTTAAAATAAAACATCATGCTTTTTGTACTTGAAATTTCATGAATAATTATATCTATCAATTTTATATTATCATCATGTTTCAATATATAAATGTTTTCTAAAATTTATTAATCATTATATTACTCATATAAAATATTATAAAAATTCATATATTATCATTTTAATGATATCTAAGATCCAATTTCCCAATATGTATATAGATTCCACACTCTTACATTCACATAGGTGACCCAAAAGTGTTTAATTTTTTCAAAACAATATTGACTTCCTTAGTTCATAATGTTTTTTATAATCCAGATCTTTTTTTTCAGTGGAACCCAACACCATTACCTTTGTATGTAATATACCATTAGTGTTCACATCATGAGTTTTGTTTTATTTCAAAAAAATAACATACATATGTGAATTTATCACATGATATGTTCTGTTCCCATCATTGTTGATTATTTCAAAGGGACATTAAACCATTCCTAAGTAATTTTTGTTCACCCAAACTCCCTTGAAATGTCGTTTTACATTGGATAAACTAGATTATATCTCCTTCAAAAACGCTATAGTGATGACAACATCATTTATAAATTATCTTATATATCTCTATATGAGATAAATGGGTCTAAATTTTCAATAGTATTTATTTTTATTTACACATGACCAATTTTTTTTTATATCAACATTTATTGAAACTAGGGACATCAGTATAGAACACAATGGTAGTCGAAATACAATAGTTATAATCCTTTAAAATTACTTTTATATAGTCTATATAAAAAAAACGTAGAATCCATTCAGTAGTATTTTTTAAAAATTTCAGTTTTCTTTTCACAGGATATCACTCCACCAATATGTTTAAAAACACCACCACTCCAATAAATAGTGATCCTTCACATTAGTATTCCATCATTCATCATCAAATTAATCAAACACCAAAATATTTCCAGTATATCATATACCAATTTTTATAATAAACTAAATATATTTTAGATCATGATTGACTATATCTTCTTTCTATATCATATATTATTTTTTTAGTTATTGTACTTTTTAATATAATTGGTATTAATTGTTGTTGTGTAAGCAATTTCATACATGATTCACCCAAAACCTAGAATTTTCGAATTTATATTCTACTAGACTATGCTGATATATAATCCAACTCCTAAAATAATGATAGAAAACAATATATGAATAATTAAACTCTTCAAATCACATTATATAATTAAAATTATAAAGGGAATCTAAAATAAATATATAATTATAAAAAAAATTCTGAAACTGAAATTTCAATTACCTAAGCCCTACTTTTTAATGTTTCCCTTATCAAATCGACTAAGACTTTTTTAACTGAATTATATTAGTTCGAAAAAATAATATTTCATAAATATATAAACAAAAAACTAGGCCAGGGGAATTATGAAATCTATTATAAACACTTTTATTATTGTGGTTAACAAAAAATAAATTTCAAAAATTTAATTCATTAATTTTTTGATGACCCTACTTTGGTTCTTATTTTGAAAAATATAGTTATCACATAACAACATAAAGAATATTTTGTTTCTTATGTATTATGAATCCATCTTGTCATTTCAAATTTCATCATTATACAATTCACCAAATAATAATTTAATTTTATCATTAGTTTGGTGAATTCAAATTTTATACAGGTTATAACGAGAAAATAATTATAATAAAACATGTACTAGATTCATTAGAATATTAATTGAAATCGTGGCTTCCAAAATTTGGAGTAAAACACTTTACTAACAATGTAGATTAATATTTTTCTACTATGCAGTTGAGTTTTTCCCACTAAATACCAACAAAATTATTGTCATTTGTGAACCTTGATGAAGATCAACTGATGTTCATATATTTTTTTATCTCTAATTTTAATTTCATAATATAGATATTCTTGAAAAATGGTTTCATCCAATTTGAAAAATATTATTTGAATAAATTTTATATCAAACCCTATATTTAGAAAAATCAATTATCATTTTCATTTATGAACCTCCTTTACCATAGTATCTTGAGATAGTGTTTTATTTGAGAAATATTCTTCTATATTTAATTTTTTGGTAAAGTGGTTATCCTATATTCATCAAATATAGTTCCTATTAATTAAAAAAAATTACAGTAATAGTTATCAAATCATTGAATTTCAAATCTATGAATCTTCAATCATTTAAATATTCTACATATTGATGAAATATTCTATCCATTCTCAATTTACTAAACTATTCTTTTCTACATTTATGTTCTCATAAAATTTCATTATAACCCCGAACCCTTAAATAATATTTATTCAATTTTCTTCTTACACTTTTATAATTCATATAGAGTCACATCCTTCAAATTTAAGGGTAAAATAATTATTTTTTGATATGCAGTTACAAATTATTTTATATAAAATACCCCTATCAAAATTGATTTGGAATTCATATAATTAACCATTTAAATTAGTGTTTTATTATTTCTATTAGCTAAAATAATTTTTTTGTTGCGTATATGGAGAATTAAATATAGATATAATCCTATAAGTATCATAAAATAAACGACTATAATATCTATGTCATCATTCAAATCAATAATTTATAATTTCATATCAAAATTGGGTTACAAAATCATTTTTAGTGATACTAAATTGATATATTACAATATATTTATCTTCTTAAATATATACATTGAGAAATGTAGAAAAAAAGAAATGAAAGTTATAATGAAAATATTATTACTTGTTGTTCATGTAATATAAAAATTTTAAATATCAATAGGTATTAATTATAAATTAATATTTATCCATTATATAGTGCTAAATGGGTTTTAAAAATATTATAGTTTATACAGAGGGCACACATTCATTATTATTTTAATTCATCATATGTTATAATTTAATTTTGTATATTCCATTCACTTAATTATAATTTATGGGGTGTAAATTTGTATTCTATAAATAAAATATACTATAAAGAGTGTTCATAAAAAATATTTATAAAATGTTTATATAATATATCATACAAAACACCCTTTCGGAAAAAGATCCCATCCGTAGAAATAATAATGTTATCTTCCAAAAATATAATTTTAAACCCTCATTTTTTTGACATTATCATTGAACGTATGTTCCAATGAACATCAATATCATAAGATTCACGATTTTATATTTAAGATCTTTAATAAGGTATATTAAAATACATCCTCATCCTTTACATACAAGATTATACTCATAGGTTTTCCTATGTAGAAAATTGTACAATTATTTGTTGTTTTCATCATCTTCAAGAGATATTTGTCATGGCACATGTTTCATGTGGCACAAAAATTGATCCACTAATATATGATATCATAAATAAGGTTAGCGTATAAAAAATTCCTATAATGAATCTATACCATTCTCTAATAAAGGTGATTTTTCAATTTTGGGTATGAATAGGATTCCCTTTTAAATGGTTGTGTTTTTATATTATGTATGATATCTAATATTTCGTATAATTTCTTTATGATATATCTATTATCAACAGTATTACATGAAATTAACATTCATACAGGGAATTTCTTTCTCACCATATCCATAATGTTATATTTTTGTTCCACATAATTCCTGATCGCCTTTTTTATCGAACTTCTCCACCTATATCATGTTATTAAAAATATTAATTTTGTTTTTTTTTTTGAAATTCTTCCCTTATATCGGTTTTGGATATTAGTTGGTAATAATATGTATATTTCTTAGTAGGTAGTATGAACCCCTTTATGGTAAATTAAATTATAACTCTCATTTAGAGTATATTCTACCACACTTTTTTATGTTAAGATGAGACCATGTCCATAATGATAGGAATCATTTAATAAAAAACCACTTAATACAAATAGAAGTATGAATGTAGGAGTGTTTCATTGATCCCTCTAAATAATATGCATGAGGTCATTAAGAACCTAATTAGACCACAGATATTCAATAAAATTGAAGACATTATTTTTTATACCATCCACTACATAAATTGGCCTCCCTATAGACATGAGTATGATATGATGTGTGGAAGAGAGATAATACAAGCATTTAATCTATCAATTAATACGATTCCATGATAAATGAGTAGTTAAAGTCCTGATTTCATGTATAATAATACTAGAGTAATATTCCCTATAATGATTTTTCCAACCATGATGATTAGATTGCCCCATCATAGTGATAAGACCAATCATTTCAGCTTCAAGGGAAGAAACAAATCCACAGGAAACATGGAGATAACTAAGTACAACTCTGTATTAATCCCTAAAAATGTCCCCATAACTAGAGGGATGCTGATTTCCTCTTATGTAAATATCATAATTGATTTTAATCTATCCATCAAAAGGAACCTACCAAAAAACCTCATTCATAACATGAAGAGGATGAAAGTTTCCATTAACACTAATCTGATTGAGGAATAAATAGTCATGAATCGAGTTGAAACAAAAATGATTCTTAGGTAGTCTAGATTCCTGATTAGTAGAAAGGATTGTGCACATATCTTCCCCATTGATGAAATGAAATTGATAATGAACAAATTTTCTCTAGCCAAACCATAATAATTAAATAATATCCTCTTTAGAAACATGAATGAAATCCATGTGGTTGAGATAGAGAGAAATATCACACCAGCCTAAGAGGACGTAACTGATAGAGACGACCCTAGGAAGACTAACTTTAAAAATATCACTGACGCCTTTCCACATAGAGGATATAGTGGTATAGCTTAAAAATATTTTCTAATATATTATCTATGATGATTAAAATGAACACAACGAGAAAACATTGAAATACTAAATAATGGAAGAAATATATTAGTGTGTAGCTTCCCATGTGCCAATATCCATATATAAATGCACTGAGAGGGCCTGATGAAATTTTTTGACATATTTTCAAGACATTTCATGTCAGAAAAGATTCTGTTGGCATTCCTATAAATCATTTTGGTGGTGCGGATTCAATTGGAAGAGGGTTTCCAAGCCTAAAAACCATCCCATGAAGAGAAAAAATCATACACCCAAATGTTAATGAAATAATCCGAGAGGGACTCCATTTTACAAAATTGGTCCTTAATGGAGATATACATATTAATTTTAAACGCTTAACCAACGATTGAATCATATATAGGGAATTCAGTCTTGTTTTCATTCCAACCTTGTAGAGAGAACTCCCAAAAGACAAGCCACCTAGAGTGGGAATCAATATAGGAAAAAATAGATTTGAAGGTTGGCCCCACTAATAATCTATAGTAATTGTATTTCCCATTCATTAGATTATGCATAAATATAACCCAAAGAAAACCAAGGGCTTCATAGTATCCATTTATATGTTTCTCCATAATAATGGCCTATAAATAATCATTTAAGAGACTGAGATTCTTAATTTTGAAACCCCCTAGATGCAGATGGATTGAAGAAAGATTTCCATAAAACGTTGGAAATCATCCATTCAATTATAATACCACAACAAAAAAAATTATTAATTGAAATCTTGATGCTTTGGATAAGAGTAATATGCCATTTTAACCAATAAAAGAGTCAAAAAAACATGTAAATGATAACTGAATTCACTAAGAAAACATGACTTGTAATGGATAAATATTTATCCATCCAAGAAGAATGTTGAATATGAATTTTTCTAATAATGTTATAAAAATAATAGGCCTTCAGTATTCCCCAAAACATAGGAACCCAAAGATAAATATTAGGAAGCAATCATTCAAAAATACCCATATCCCTAATAATTTCATGTGTCCAATTAGTAGAGATGTTTCTTCCAGTTTAGGAAAAATAATTTCACTAATTCATATCCTCCCCAAATACCATATCATATTTAAGGAAATGCATCTTGATGTTTTTATTGTTCTTTTTATCCCCTTATATAATAAGAATAATATCATGATCATACAAAAAATGAGTTGGAATAGAAAGTATCCTACCTGCAGAAATTGATTTTATTTACCCATTAGATGCTATGATACAAAGAAGTTTGATGAGATAATACTTAGCAATGGAAAAAGAATTTTGAAGATAATGTATCACCTTTTCAAACACTTCTAGAGAAATCTAAATATAATTCATGAGATCAATTAATGAGGATAGATATGTTAGTAGAGATTAAGATTATTTTTCACCCATTTGATGAAAACACTACAAAACCCAAATAAAGATAGAACATAACAAATAAATATCTAGTCCCTCATATCAATAGTTTTCATGACATTAGGATTAAGTGAATTATTTTCATCTATAGTTCATTTCTTAAGAATATTGACACATTATTAGGTAGTGATGTGAAAATCTTGAATTGATCTTCCATTAATAAAGTCAGACTGATTTGGGGAAACAATTTTTCAAGCAATATGGGGAAGACTGTTAGAAAGGATTTTTCTAATAATCATGAATATGTTTTTAACTAGATAAACTATCCTAAAAAATAATAATCTCATTGGCATTATCCACATTAGGGATAAGGGCAACAAAGTGAGCATTAAAACCATGAGTAAGAGATCCTCCTTTGATGAAATGTACAACCAGCCTAAAATTACATGATGAATAATATACAAAAAAAAAATTAAAAAAGAAGTTACCAAAACCATATGGGCTAGGAGATCATTAACTATTGAGGCTAAAAACAGCCTCCTTGATTTGAAAATCCATTGGAATAGATATGAGTTTGGATATTTTTTCTTAATAAAAATGCCTTGGTATAACACTATCCATAGGATCAATAAGGTAGGGTGTGCCATTAAACATATATTTGAAGTAAGAAACATGATGATATGAGAGATCCCTCCTATTATGAATGAATTTATCATCATCTTTAATTAATGGGAGAGGCCGAGAAACCATTCAGATTTTCTGAAGGGAATTAATGATTGAATTATTTCATTCACCATCCATTGACCAATTTTCCTTAAAAGAATCCCTTTTCAATGAATTTAGTGTTTAAGAATATTATTATTCTTGGTGGTCATCCAAGAATAATCTATGATGAAATTCGAGAAATTATTGTATGTATTGTGACCTTGGGCATGATTAAGTGAACTCCCAAGGTATGAAAAATCAGAGTGAATAGAAATGGAGCAATTTTTTCTCCAAATATTCAAATTTTTCTTGAGTAATTTGAATTTTAGAACAAAATAATAGGCCTATTTTTTGCAATTCAATGAAATATAGACATATTTGAAAATATCCCTAAAACTATAATGGTTAATTTGAGATTTTTTTAACATGAAGGGAAGAGGAGGTTTGGAATCATTAACAACCAGATCATGAAAGATGAGATGATGATAAGAGTTAAGTCTTGAAACCATTGTAAAAGATATGGAATCCTAAATATCCAATGTGGATTCATTTATGAACTCTCTAGAAATTATATCAGCAAAAAACCTATTTAAATATCACTTTTAACAGTAATATTTCCCCAACCTATATTACCCTCAATCAATCCATTTTTATCAATTTGATCTTTTAAATCTCTAGATGAAATAGAACTTGTCATAGCACCCATATTCTCATCTAGAATCGTGATGGAATCGAAATACCCAAGAATGATCCAGGGGACAATGATAATAGAATTTATAAAGATAATATTTGTCCATAATCTTATATTTTCTAAGTATCTTTTGATAGTATAAATAATGGAACATGAGTGGTGAGTTCCACGTCAATTTAAGGAACAAGTGACATGTTGTTCACTAGAAGAAACAAGATAAATATTAGATAATGAAGAATTATCCAAATCCCAATGTATCTTAATATCTATAGGTAATATGTTGGTGTCAAAAAAATGGAATCCAATGAACTACATGATGGAAATACTGGGGTAGAAGATTCTTTTAGGCTTAGACAACCCTATAAGAATTGGCCTATAGTTATGAATGAAAAGTTTTAGGGACCTAGGGGTCTCATGGTTGACCAATCCCTAAAAATACAAAAAAGGATATTCATTTTAAAATTGAAACAGAGATGGAAACACCATTCTTAATTCCCACTACATTCTTTTTATCGAATTTAGGAGGTCTTCTAACCTTTATTTTAGAAATAATGGCGTATTTTAGAATATCATTTGTATTAGAGGTATCCTTTTGAGTGAAACCATTTTTTACACTACGAATGACACAATGTTGTGAACTATACATGTTTTTGATTTAAATTTCCATGGTTCTAGTTTCATGTTTAGCATGTTCTTTGTCCACTGAAATGGGAATGAAAAAATAATTTTTTGTTCTACAATATTATCAAGAAATGATGCATCAGTTCTTGAATTATCAGTAGCTGAGTAACCCTTTCCAGGTCCAGAAAAAGTGTCACTACTTATGAGACATGTCTATGAACTATCATTGGAAATAATTTACTAGTCTTAAAATGCATTAACAATTTTAACATGTGTTTTATCCTCTAAACTAGTGGTAAAAGAATCATTTATTGGTTCTTTATTAGTGGTAGAGAGGAAGGCTGTTTCATCTCCAGTATTATCAGCATCTGCAAAAGACACTTCATCATCGAGTGAATAGGTTGGAGAATTCGAGTCCACAATAGATAGGTGACTAGAATTTATGTTCATTTAATTTTCAATCCATGCTGTATTGGAAGGTAATTTAGTCCTTAAAACCTATGGAGTAGAATATGATACTTATTTTGGATCCCGATAGACTACTGTATTAAAATGAACATGAGAATAACATTTAAAATTTTGATTTACAAATAATGTCTTCATGGAAGCCTCAGATAAATACTCACCACATTGTATTGAAAAATCACTGATTCTTTGTGACAATTCATGCATTATGTTATGTTCGTCCTTTTATTTTGATATACTAAAATATAAATAATATATTCCATTTTAATAATCAAAACTCAAATCAAGATCCATCATGTGGAATCTTCATGTAGTATTGTTCACCTCATCACCAGCATGAACTAGAGGGATATGCGAGTCATGATTACCTTTTTCATATTCCTTGTCTATATCATCCCAAGATATATTAGATTGTATTGTGTTGGAGGAAAAAACATGAGTCACCACCACCCCTCACAACACTAATTTTCCTATTATTTCTATTCTAGTCAAACTTCTTCCAATGTGGTTCTTTAGGTGCTTCATTAAACTTCTTTTAAAGCATTATACAATTTAATATAGTGTGTCAAAAAATATTACATACCAAAAAATATGGAGGGACTCATTAATATTCATCCATGACATCATATTTGATACCATTATAAAGAAATGTAATGCTATTAGGGAGTTTGCATTCCATGTTGACATCAACAAGAATTCTAAAATAAAACCCACAATACCCATCAAGAGTTATTTGATTGATCCTAATAGGGGTGCCAATGGAAGAAAAAAATCATTAAGGATATTGGGGTGGCAATAAATTAGATTCATAACATGGAGATATATCCTAATCTGGGAATTAGTTTACATCAGATTAAATGGACTGAATTTAATGACCCATTTAAAAAGCCATAAAATTCTATTCATGATTTGATAATTTCTAGTATCCCAATAATTTTTAAATTCTTCCATGGATTGAAAAATAGTGTTAAGGAATCCTCTCATGTATGAATATTACTCCAATTTATAAATCTCTATCAATAGGAAACCCTATTCGTACGCTCATAATATAACCAAGGTCTATCTCCCATTGAAAATATAACACGACCCAAGAACCATCACTTGAATAAACTAGTAAACAGTTGCAGTGAATCAAGGTCAGTCACAACCAAAAACCCATAATTGTATAGTCTATTAATGATGGAGGATCTAGATGAACCCTACTTTATTAGATATGAAGAACCTAATAAGGCTTCTGTGAAGGGGACACCATTCTTCTTCAAAACATATCGATCCAGATCATTCAATATCATGTCCAGACCGTGCTGTGAGGGATGGTCATCTATTAAAGAAAATTCCCAATTATGATTAAATAAATACATCGGTAAAATCACGTATGAAACCAAGATCCTGAAGTATCTTAATCAATATTTTTCAGGATTAAAAATGTTTTTATTAGGTAAAATTATACTACCTAAGTTGGCCATTATTACAATATAATAAAATAAAATACAATTTAGTTTAGAATATTTTTTTATTACTTTATTATTTTTCTTATATGAGAGCAACTCATGAATATACATTTGAATTAAGAGAGTACTAAATGACATTTTTCACCAATAACAAGCCTTTGATTCACATAGTTGACATGAGATGATGGAAAATTTTATTCAAGATTTGAAATATTAGTCAAATTTTATTGAATTACTATTCGATCCCACATGTCCCCCTTTTATTGAAATTAGATTACCACAATAGATATGGTATTTATACTCATGGAAATTGGAAAACAACTATTCCCAAAAGGAATATTGGGAAGAATCCTTTCTTTATTATCACACAATAATAATTTGTATCTCAGAACAGAATCAATAATTAGAATATGTGTCTATTAGATATATTTTTCTCATTGATGGTACAAATCATACATGATTAGAGAACTTGGATGACCCAAAAGGCATACTCATTCAATAATAGTTTGGTACTTACATGTCGTACTAATTCATGGAAAAAATAAAGGTTCCATTAAGAACCTCACACATAAATGTTATATACATTGAAAAAGGATCCATCATAATATGCCATTTCATGTGAACATGAAAACTTATAAATGTACTCCATATCCCATTGTAATTTTCACTCAAAAATCTACCATTTTATATAATGATAAAAGTGTTCACCCTAATAAATAAAACACCTCTATATCTAACATCTAATGCGAGATAAAAAATGATATTACCATAACATATTTTTTTTAAAAGATTTCAAAAATTCTTTAAAATCCAAAAAAACGCCCATAATTTTAATATAATTAATAATAAAACTAAAAACAATAATTATACTCTCATGTAATGATAGTTGTTAAATAATTTATTCTATTGATTTAAAATATTATATAGTAGAAATAGATCATTAAGTTAATAGTGAAATAGGTTGACACTACTGTCAACATGAAACAATTATTATTAGTTGGATTTAATCTATGATGTTTTAATAGAATCCAACAATCCTCTAGATATTCCAAAACAACCTTACATAAATGTGCCACTTATCATTTGGTGATGATTTGTTATCCAAAGTCACAATTTCATTGGAGCATCCCTATTCTAATGTTTACATTGCTGAACTAACACATATTCACATGTTTTAGTATATATTTTATAAATTGATTTTGTTAGAGTTTTTGAGATTAACATCATTTTCACCAAGAAACTAAGAACAATTCTCTATGGATATGATATACATTTTTTCCCATCACATATGTGACATAATTTTTATATTGACTATATTCATGTGATGTGATTAAATGTTATGTCATGGTATAATCAATGAGGGATCTAGAAAAATATCATAAACCCATACAAAAAGTTATTTGATATCACAAATCCTTTAATATATATATATATATATATTATGATGGTATAAAAAATTCAATCTCAAACTAATAAAGTCACAATATATGATTCCATATTTTATAAACTATCTTTGATTACTATGTTGGAGGAAAGTGTGTCTGTATTTTCAGTTATAAGTACTTTCATATTCACTAACCATCATTTCTTGACCTTCAAAATGTATAAAAACTAAATAAATCGACATATTACTTAATAGTAGGCCTTGTCAATGATATATTATCCATTATAATTTATTTATAGAAGTTTTAAGAGAAATAAAATAATATAATACATTATGTAGTTTTTTATGTATGATTATTTATTGACCTCTATTGTTTAAATGATAATTCAATTATAACAGTGTAATACTATATTTTATTAATCATCTTTTCATTATAATATCCTTCCAAAATCCTTTGGATTCTACTATAACATATACAAAAATCCACAAAACCCTTATGATATTAGTGTACTCTTTTAACCAAATTAAATTTTACATAAACTAGATAAAATGAATTCATTACATCCCATATTATTGTGTAAACAATATCATTACATCATATAGTAATCGTAGACATGATGAAATAAATAAAGTATATATATTAATACTGGTATACATCTGAATATCTATTTGGTATCCATCTACTCAAAAATAATATGTGGATGAAATTACTAAACAATCATATTATTCTAACCATTTAATGAGCTTTTCTATTTTATTAAATTTAGAATTTAAAATATAATATTCAAAATAGATTTAATTCCAAATATTGTATAATCCCCTACTGTGTATTTCATATAATTTTATTCTATATTATGTGCATATCCTCATTTACTTGATTCATATGAGTTCCAAAAATAACTCAACATCAACAAATAAACAAACAACCATGAAAAGTTTATTATTGAATCTACTATAATTTTACTGTCATATCAGTTAAATACATATCCAATTGATAAAATTATTTCTATAATTGTATCATTCCATTTTTATGGTGTTTGTTTTAAAATAAACAGTGATCGTAACAATTTATAAACAACCACTTCTATTCTAGGTACTATTGATCACTCTATAAGAACCATATATAATTATTAATCTAAATAACCATTATAGAACGATATATTAACATCCATTTTGTTAATTTAAAGGTTTTAAATATAATAGAAAATTAGATGAACTATAATATTTGTGGTATTGTCTATAAACCATATGTTTCTAAACAATATAGTCATTAGTTTTGAGTAAACTCACTATCCATCAATTGATGTTTAAATTTTTCAACTATACATCCAAATGATATTTCCATATAAATACCCTCTTATAAAATGATATTTTAAACCTTCTAGAATATAAATTAATATTAAACTGATGTTTGGAGTTAAAGAGACCATTTTAACATTTCTATCATGCCACCAAATATATGTATTAGAGGATGACACAACTTCTTTAAAAATCATGAGTAGATTCATTAATAAGTGAAATAAGAGATAGTGTGACAATAAAATAATTATAACATTTCATCATTTCCCAATTTATATTATATTTAGATTTCTTTCATAAATTTAGCCATTTTTTGTTTTAAAACCTCTTCAAGTGTATCTTCATGAGACACTGTTTTATTTGATCCATATTTCCATATTTGGAATTTAATTATTATTATTGAAAAAATTGATATAATAATAAATAAATATCATGATTAAATATTTATATTAATAGTTACCAAAAAATTATCCTCTATAACCATAAATCTATAAGATTTTTAATACTCCCCAAATCGAAAAATATATTCCCAATTCAACTTTTTCCAAAATTTTCACATTATAGTTCTGGTACATTTATAATTTCATTTCTACCCCAAAATTATAATAATTATAGTTTAGTTTCCATTGATTTCAAAATTCATATGGATTCATAGAAATAAATTTTATGGGAACATTATTTAGGAAGCAATATGAAGTTAAAAATTACACTCCCCTAATTCATATAAGGAGACCCAAGCTAGACATCCTTGAATTAAAAATTTCTATTAATGTTCTATTATTTCGCATTAATAAAAAACGTAATTAAGGAATATAGAGGGATATCACTTCATATATAATCCATTGGAATTTAGAAACTGATGAAAAATAATATTCACCTATATATTCATATCTAAGGCCCTTAGTCATAAGATTAAATTGGATTTTAACTTCATTTTTATAGTTTCTAAATTTATTTGTAACTTCTTCATTTTCATGAAAATGATGAAAAAAAAAGAATAAAAAAATTGAATGTTATAATCTAAGTTATATTACATATGATTGGTTTATAATTAAAATAAAAAATTCTCTATGTATTAATTCAAGAAAAGTAAATTTAATTTTTATATCTATAAATGTTTTCGAAAATGGTATAGATTTTATACATGTTATAACTTTATTATCATTTTTATCTATGAAATGAAATAATTATATTTTTTAAATGTATGTAATTTTATTATAATTTATGTTATGTAAATGATTATTTCATAAATTAAAAGACTCTAATATTTAATAAGATGAAAAACTATAATTAATTTTAATAAGTTATATTTCAAGTAACCCTTTAAAATAATGATCACATCCATCGATGAAAAAACTTTATCTTCCTTATATAGGATCATAGACCCATTCTTATTTGAAAAGCTAAATTAATAGATGTTTTTACAAAATTCCAGAATATAACTAACATGATTCAAAATGGGGAACATTCCTATTAAAAAATATGATCCTCACCATTCCATGTTATATATATGCATGTAGATCTCCCAACTTAGGGAAACCTATTATAGTTTAATGAATTTATATTCTATCTGAGATATTGTTTATTGGAAATGTATTGACTATCACGAAAATTTGTCCACAATGAAGATATAGCATAAACCATAATATATTTGATGATAATTCATGCCAATTTCTCATTTAGAGTGTCATTATCGTCCTTATTCATAAGTAGAGGAACATCCCATTTAATGTTTCCTAGGTTTCCATGGAAGAATCATTTTATTTCCTAGTTATTATTTTTCTTCTTCATTCAATGATATCTATTTGAAGTTTGGTTTATTAATTACCCCCTTTGCAAAGGAAGATGTAACAATTCCCTCTACCATGATGTACTTGGATTTAACAATATTAGTATCATTTGATTCATCAATATGTTCATATTTTTCGTAATTTGATAGAATTTAAAAATAATTATGGGAAATATATTTATTTCATTTTTTAGATAATGTTTATCATTTCTCTATAAAAGAGGTATTTTAAAAAATATGTCCATGGTAATGATGGTCGCATTCATGTTCATCTAGTTTACCATTACATGTTTTATGATAAATTATATTTCATTGAAATGTTTTATGATATATCTACTATATATCATATTATAAGAAAATAAGTTAATTACATTTAATTTCATGGTCACCGCATCCCCAATGATAAAAATATATTGCAGTAATGATCATTATTTTATATTCCATATTGGTGATATCATTAGAATAAATATAACATTGATGTGATGATTGTTATCAATAAAAACTATGGTATTTTAATTACAACAAAAATATATATTAAATATGATATTAATGTTTATTTATATTCGATATAAAACATATTTATAATTGGAATATTGATATATTATTCACCCATAACAAATGGAAAATTAATACACTATCTGATATCTTGTTATACAGAACTCAAGTAGAAGAAAATTAATTTTTCCTCTGTTATTTATGTGACATAGAATTATTTTATAATGTAAAAACATATATCACAAATTCTTTATAATTTAATTTATGTGATATCTAATTAGTTTCTAATTGTTGCACAACAAATTTTTAAAAAAATATGATGCTCTATATCTTTCTTAACTAACACAACTAATCATTACATATAAAAATAAATACTCTAACAAATTATATTCAATGGAATAATCATAACCTATGAGTTAAATAAGTTGTATAAATTTGAATTAGAAGATAATGAATAATATTTATAAGGTATTATATAGAACACTGGTGATCCATGGACAGCCCGCTACCGATAAAGAAATTCCATCTCAGTCTAGCCCCAACGACATCTAGGAACTACCCAACATCGCTAGAGAGATCCCGACATAACCGCCATGAAGCCCGATCATCGCCGAACCTATTCACATGACATTGTCACTCTACAAACTGACCAGACCCAATCAACACTCGTAGTGGGTCACACCTCGAGACACCAGCCCAAAACCAGGACACACCAGAGGAACAAACCTGAGCTAATTACCAGCTCACTCTCCTAAGGCTAAAGGCAGAAATAGGTGAACACACAGACAGACAGACCATGTAACACACCCCGCTACTTATCGATACACCCTTCTCAGACCAACCTTACACAAAACCCCTCCTAGCACAAAACACGAGACAAAACCCGACAACAACATGGTGCCAAGGTCTCTACTAGGGCAGAAAAAATAGGGAAACAATGCAGATTGCACAACTTTGTAAACAGGACAAAACAAGACAGTTTTAATAAAACTGTAACCAAGGTGAAACAAACAGGTTGAACAGTATTGTAAATAGGATGCTGGAAACCAATTATAACAAGCTGTGAGCAGGGAAACAGGTACAACAACACTATAAACTGGACATCAGACTGTACAACATGAGCAGAAATAATGAAAAATTCAATAGCAGTACATATTTTCAATCAATGACTGTAGATTGTAATATATTAGGCATAATAGCATATACAGGGGCATCAATCGCTAACGGTAGACAAAAGAAAATCAAAATGGCTCTGATACCACATGTTATGAGGGCTGCGTGTGCTGGACAGTAATAGTGCACAGAACCCCAAAATGAATGCCAAGATCAATTGATTTATTTCCAATATGTTACAACGATTACAAATAACTGAATGCAATGCAAACAAGAGTAAAATAGAGAAATAACACAAGTATTTAACGTGCTTCGGTCCCTCTGGGACCTACTGCACGGCAAGAACAGCACCCACGCACACTGTTTTATTAATCTCTAAAAAACAAAACCAGTTTACAAAGATGCATCCAAGTGATAGCAAGTGCACACCAAACACAAAAGGGGAAAGAAGTCAAAATCCACAAAAAAAGGGAGTAGTAAGATCGAAATAAAAACTTACAACACCGGAGGCATGGGTCTGGCAGTCCCAATCGCTTCAAGCCTTCACTGTGCCAACTCGTAGAACTAGTTGCTGATGTAGGTGCTCATCAAGAAACAGATCTTTGTCAGAAAAAAGAAATGGATCCATGTCGCCCCACAGGTCCTCGGCGCACAACAGAACCTCGACGAGCAACAGGTTGATGTCGCGCGCTCCTCGTCAAAACACCGGATCAAGACTTTGCTACCGGAAAGACACCAGATCTACACCCGGCGTTACCGAAAACCACCAGACCTGCACCGGCCCAGTCAGAAACCACCTGATGTCGAAGCTCCACCAGATTCGGCTGTTGCGCAGCTAAAAATCACCGGATCTGGACTTGGATATGGACGCACTCCTTCAACGGGATGAATGCTGACGAGGTCTCCACCAAGAACCACGCTTCCGCTGTGTGCAACCACAGAAGAACACTATTGGGCGGAAACACAGAATCTGCAGGAATAGCACACTAGATCTGTCTCTGACTCTGTATTCAGTCTGACTGCTGGGGAGAGAAAACTCCCTCCTCAAACCCTAAATGGCCTAACAACTTGTCTAAGGAGAGAATGCCAAGATGCAAACCTGAATGGCCAGCCAATGAACTATGAAACCGCCACCCAGATTTCCTAGGTGGCATCCCACGATACAGCCTGCACAAAACTCATCCCACAAAAACAATCCAGATAAATAACCCAGCCCGAAGATAAAATAACCAACATGACTAATAAAATGGCAGATTAAAAAAATGACGCCAAATTTCAATATTGGATATCCTAGATCCCCACTGGACTTTTTCCCCTGCATCCCAAATAGTCCAGCAAATAGTAGAGAAAATGATCGCCTGAACAATACCTTTCACTGCCCTACCCTCCGTACCCTGGAACCACGACTCCATGTAAGCATGCATCAAGGATTTCTCCCAAACCCTGCAAGGACATGCTGAGAACTAGGATCATAAATAATGATCCCACTCACTCTGAAAGAGATGGTGGAGAATTGATTTAACCTCTGTATTCTTGCAACAGAAGAACCAGGATACCAGTGGGATCCCTTTATTCCAAATATTGCCCTCCATTGGAAGAGTATTAGTCTCGACCCTCTAGATAAGGAAGTTAAAATAAGTAGAAATATATTTGAACCAAAGCATGGGAAAACCATGCATCATGAGGCCCCTTTGCATGGCTCAGCTGCCTATAGTCCCAGGTGACAAATCTGCCTAAAGCCGACTCAGTGAAATAGTAGATATCCAGAGCATCTTCCATGACCACCTCCTCAAGAACTTTCGTCTTCCCTGGAGTGAGAGTGTTACAGGTGAAACAAGGGATACCAATAGCCTCCTAAATGAAAGTTATTGATGCAGGATTCCTAGGAAAACCAACGTTTACCTGACCAATTATAAATCTAGAACCTAACCTCTCCTTGCCCAATGATCCACCATGTTGATCCATTGAGAACCTCATGGTTAGAGTACATCCATCAGGACAGTCAAGAACATCGAGGTCCTCACTCACCATCCACCTCTTGATAGACCCATAACGCCTTTTAAAGAAATAATACCACATATCTTTCCCTGATAATGTCCTATGCAAGACGACCTTGCATGACATGCATTGTGTCCTAGATATCCTGAATACCCACTCTGCCTTCCTTGATCGGCCTTGCCATACGAGTCTATGAGGCCCAGTGGCAGTGACCCTCCTGTTTGGAGTCCCAAATGAAAGATGTTAGAATTTTTCCATCCGATCAGTAGTCCCATTAGCGGAATTAATCAAATATAACACATTTAGTGGAATGGGAGTTAAAACTTTTTTAACAAGAGTCACCCTACAACAAAAGGATAAGATTTTTTTTTTCGAGTTGAGGATTATCCTTATCATTCTACTAATGATGTCTTAAATGTAATACTTCTTGATGTGACCATAACAGATAGGGACTCCTATGTAAATTAGTGGAATCTGTTTCTGTTGGCAACCAATAATGCTCTTGATACCCCTACACCGTCTTCCCGGGCATCGATTAGAAATAATGAAATTTATCTTATCCTTATTGACAACCTAGTCCCTCAACATCTCATAGGTGGAAAGTGTCTTCATAGGACTTCTAGGTGATCTATAAAATCCATAGATGATGAGAAGTATGTCACCCACAAACATAAGATGTGATAGATGTTTGAAGATGCTTTTCTCCTGTAGTGAGCTAACCTGCCTACCTCCACACTTTGGATAACATTCATGGATAGTGTATCTTATTCCAAAATGATGAGTGATGGGGAAAAGGGATATCCTTGTCGAACTTCATGCAAATATTTCAAAAAACCAAAACACCTCTCTATCATAGATATGTAAATCCAAGGTGAAGAGAAGCACATGAAATAGATGTCACTATACCATTCCTGAATCCCAAACCTTCGCATCACTCAAATGATAAATCCCCACTACATATTGTTTTATGCTTTATCTATATCATCCTAGAAAATAATGGAAGATACCAAATACTTCGATATGAGGTTGTTATCCAATTCACTCACAGTCCACATTTCCCCCTGGATGCTCTATACCCTAATGAAGCCATGTTGGTCTCTAGAAATCATTATCGGAATGACCCTGCCAAGTCAAATTGAAATGTGGTTATCTTGGATCTTATATGTGAAATTGCTGAGTCATAAAGGCCGGTAATGGATGAAATTATCTAGGTCCTTAATCATTGGAAGAATAAAAATTCTAGAAGAAAAAACATGGTTGTGTAAGGGCCCACTGCAGAAGTAGTCTTGCAGAGCCTCCACCACCTAATGTCCCACCACCTCCCAAGAAGCCTCATAGAAAGCACTGGTGTACCCATCTAGCACTAGAGCACTATCACGGGTTGACCTACATATTGGGTCCCCGTTCTCCTCCACCAAAGGTATCGAGGATAGAAAACAATTATCATGTTCATTAACCTACTGTGTAAAGCAATACAGAAATCACTCAGTAGATACCGTGCTTAGTGAATCCTTATATCGAGATGGAATATCCTCAGTAAGAACCCCCCTTGAAGTGCTTCAACACCATTTTTCTTACCACCACCACATCCGATGTAAATCACAAGTTTCCCTGGTTGATGTTATTCATAGAGCACTTCCACTCCTTTAGGAAAGCATAGAAGAAGGATCTATTTATGTTGCCTTCCTTTAAAAACCTAATACAAGACCATTGTTTGTAACTCTTTTCCATTTCAAGCAGTTTTTCTTCAAGGGATGCAAATGTTTCGCATTGGGAAACAAAATCACTTTCATCCCAAGTCTCTTTATGTCTTTCTTCCAAATTATTTATATCCACATGCATCCTTTCTACACCATAGTCATCCATAGGCCTCGACTCAATCCAACTATGAATATCCCCATTGAGGTCCTTCAAATGATTTACCAGGACATCCCATGCCCTTCCAGCAACTCCCCGATCCCATGAACTATTCATCAAGTTCATGTATCTCTCATCCTTCTGCATGATTTTTAGATTATGTATGTCGTAGCACCGTGAGACATATCTTTGTATTTTCAAAATGATAGTCAGATGATCTTAGAGTAAACGAGGGAGAGGAGTGACCGTCGTTTTTGTAAAGGAATCCAGACCTTGCATATTTGGAAGACACCTATCCATCCTTCTACATATACAATGGACGCCCTTCCTATTTTTGCACCAAGTATACTTGGGGCCAGTGAATCCCATATCAAAGAGATCTGTGTTAGAAATGAAATCCTTAAAGTCTTGCATGTCGTCGCTGCTCACGTTTGATCCTCATTTCTTCTCTGAGGGGTTTGTGATTGCATTTACATTACCTCCCAAAAACTATGGAAGGGGATAAAAATGAAGCACTTCTAGGTTCCACAATAGACTCATCCGATCTGCTGGGTCAGTGCTCGCAGAAACCAATGAAGGAAAAGTCATCATCATTTTTCATGTCACCTTGGTATCAATGCACTACGATGTGATGTCAACCAACTCAACAGAAAAAATTTTATTCCCACAAACCCAAAAATATTTTTTTCCTGGGATTCCATGTAGATACTATGGATGACCACTTTTGGAAACGTATTGGAGCTTACACAGATCCTATTTTTGTATAATGATAACCACGATGTAGGGCTGATGCTTCCTAGATTCAGAGGCCACAAAAACTCACTTAGCTTGCTCCCCAAAGCTATGAGTGTTCCATATCATGTTGGAAAACATTAGCACAAGATCTTTCATAATTTATATTCGGGGGCACATGGCAGTAATATACAAGGGAAAACGCCGGTTTCTTTCAACCTCGATGGGTAAAAGGTTTAGAAGCGGAGACTAGGGGAGCACCTAATAAGATATATGACATTCTCCATTGGGAGCCCATATAGCTCATCTATAATCACCACTCCATTAGAATATGGTCCATAAGATTGGTCCTCTATTATGACACCTTCCAAAAGAGAGAATAAGAGTAACCTCTTTGGAGAACCCAATGTCGTTTTGATCGCCTTTACCACACCCGGATGGAGAAAATCCTTCAACACAAAACCATTTCCTCACACCAAACTACTAATCAGAGGATGCTTCATGATTCCCAGAGATATTTGATATGAGATGTGGAATGAAGGTGGAGACGTAGGCATTTCCTTGTAGAGACACATCTCGTTTTCAAGATAACAACCACCCTAAATGTGAAAAGAAGCCATATTTCTAGGAGGGGTAACCAAATCCACCTCATCCCACAAATCGTTGATGTTGAAATTCCATTATATAATCCAATAACTAACATAATACCATCATAAATTGATTTAATTATTTATTGAGATCATTTTATTACCATAATATCATCCTAAAAATTCATAATATTTAGGACATAGAAGGCCTCAAAAAGAATAGGCAATTGTCTTTATAAACTATTTGAAGGTTTATTTTTTAGTATTCTGTATATAAATATGTTTTATGCATCTAAAAATAATTTACCATATATTATTAATATAATGAATATATATTTTTATTTTTGGATAACCACTTTCTACATCCCTTATATCAAATGGGAAATGAAAGTATCGCTCATCTGTACGTGTGGACTACCGCCTCCATCTAATGATATGATTAATATTACATCAGATACCATCCTTGATGTATATGGAAATGGGGTTAATAAATATATATGATTTTAATGATATTTGTATTATTATTTAATGATAAAATAATTTTTAATTTTCTTTTCTCTATTTCATTATAAAACGAGGAAAGTGTTCATGAATATGTATAAACTACCATCCCAATGAATTTTGTTTCTAATTTTTATTTCCATATAATTTATAGATGATTATAAATTTGTATATAATGCAAATATACCTCTTTCAATTATGATTAAAAATCTTGAGATGATATTAAAATGATTAAATTTAAATGACTGAAACATCCAAAATGAATCATTCATGAACAATGAAATAGTTAATGCATAAAAATAATGAATTCAATAAATAAATACCAATACAGTTGTTTTGATATTTTATATATTATATTATAAGTATTAATATTCTAATTGAAGATAATTAAAGTAAATGTAAAATTATTATATGTAATTTTATACTTTTTACAGATCAATTCAAAAATAAAGTAATTACATATCATGTAAATATTGTTTCATTGAGAAATGATTGAAGTAGTTCACCATTTAATTATGAGGTGTGCATAATAACCATTATAAATATTATATCATAGAAACCTCTTAATTAATTCTACTAAATGATTGAACTAAAATAATTTCATCAAAAATGTTTTTATTCCAATGTTTCCAATGTTGTAATGGTTAATCATCTCAAATCATCATCCTTGGCACATTTTTAATGTAATAAAGATGTTTGTTTTTTAAGATATGTATATATTAAAATATTCCCTTTTTTATTATTAATATATTTATGGTCTTGGTGATTTATCTTTTATTTTATTTTATTTATTTCATGGAACATGTAACTCAAATGTTAACAAATAAGCAAGCGTTTTATTCCACAATCTCATTGTTTATCATGATTCCATATTCTCAATTTTATGATGTTGAAATTATATGAACTATTGTTAATAAACAAAATTTATTTTTTTATCCTATAATAAATTATATATAATAAATTTATTTATTTTTATTTTCATTCATTAATGCTCAAAATCCTTAAAATAATGGTTTAAAGGAATGAAAAATTAATTTTTTTTATTTTGTCTGTAATCATTTTATTTCCTATAAATATATGTCTAAAAATGTTTTCAAGAATATTTTTCTATTCCCAAAATATTTTTTAAATAAATTTTTTCCCATGTTTTAATTTATAATACATTTTTTCAGAATAATATTCTTGTCTATTTCTAACTGAGTTACTTTTTAATTTTTACTGAATATTTCAATTGAGTTGGTGTTTTCATCATTTTATACATGATGAAATTTTCACACCAAAATTATATTTATTTTTATTAAATTAATCATTAAAATTTTATATGTCTATTTTAAATGAATATATTTTATATAATAGGTTGAATCTTTTTATATTTTAAATAATTTAATACTAAATTAAATTTTTTTTTCCAAAATATAATGTACATGGGATATTATAAAGGTATTTATATCCATGAAATCATATATTTAATTTACTTATACATCACTAGGGAAATGGACTAATGATAACCCATTTTTTATTTCTTTAGATGGTTTATTATTTTGATGTTGAAATATTTATGAAACTGGTTTTATTTTCTATAGTTTATGTTATGATGAAATGATAATTCATTTGATGATTACACATTATACATATTAATGGAATATTATTTTGTGAGGGGTGGGTCTATAATTGGAATCCAATTAATTTGGTTAAATTTCATTTTATTTTCTCAAAGGGAACATGATAGGATATCTCATCCCCAAAATTGGGTACATTGGTGATTATTCTAATATTGAAAAGGGTTCATGGGAGGTTATATAACTCCCAATGTAAGTACAAGGGTTGTTATCCCAATCCAATAATTTGATTAATGTATTAGTGGTTATCCATGACATAATATTTCAATGATTCTGATTATTCTACTCTTTATTCCACCATTTTATGACATGAATATATTCCAAATTTATGCCTCATGGAACACATTCATTGATTCCTTTCTGATTCATGTCCTATGAATGAAAAATATTTTTGAAATGACTCATAATTATGATATATCAATTTGTGGTCATGATTTTAAAGTATTATTCTATTTTTATAACACCATTTTGATTATGATATGATTATAATTGATCATTTACTAATATCTTCCTTGTATACCCTTACTGAGAACATTATCTAACCTTTTATTATGATTCATTTTTACCAGGATATGAATAATGATTTTATGTTTGAAATGTATAATAAGGTTTTTAGTTGTGATGAACATATTGGGTGATGTTAATGAACAATCATATAATAAGATGATTAAATATATAGGTACCTAATATAGTAAAACAACACAGTTTTGTAGTATATATTAGTATGATATGAATTGAATGTTAATCTAATATGAGATTTAATTTTTTATGTATGTAATGATTGTATCAACATAGTTCTTATTAAAGAAGGTTTTAGTAATTTATAGAGATTGGAAATAGATAATTTAATGAGAACCCTTTGGACATGTCTTAGTATAAGATAACATCATTTAATTTTGTAACAATATAGATTCTTTGGATTTCCTATAAATTAATTTTTTTCTTGATATAGGAATGTGGATGTGCATTTTTTTGAGATGAACATATGGGTAATATATCCGATTAAAGAATCTTAGGTATTAACCCCACAATTATTGGTGCATGATAAGTGAGCCAAAGACAATGGTCTTAGATATACACTCTCGATGAATATAATTGGGTGAATTTAGACTCTCTATATGAACCATTTTGAAAGATTTTTATCAATTATGACTATGGATAACCATGTTTAACAAAAGCTGATTTTGATTGAAATAAGTTGTTAAATCTTTTACCTACATTGAAATTTTTTAATTATAATATAATTAATTGAAATTAATATGGTTTCTTAAACATGTATTTTTTGTTTGATCCAATGTCAGGAATAAGGAGGAATCTTATAGACACTAAATATAAAAAATGATTGGCTTGTTTTCCTTATAAGAAACAAAATTAAATGGGAGATGGAATGGGAAATATTTTTACTAATAATAATTTGATATCACATTATATGATAAATAAAATGATTCTAGAAGAGTTTCCCAAGATGGATAATAATATAATAATTGAGTTTTATGATAGATCATGTGGTAGATACCATAATGAAAATAAGGTTCAATTTCCTTCATTTCTTAATTGTGGGAATAAGAACAAAAAATACATTCTCAATTAAATAATATTTTTTTTCCGAAAAAGGTTATAATGTGGTAAATTTATAAGGAAAAATTTACTATTTGGTAAATAAAATATAAGAGAGTAATTTTTACAAATGGTATGATATAGTATTGATTTTTTTAATTATAGAAATAATTTTCATTGAACAAATCAATGTTCTACATGGAAATAACAGGAGGAGGATTTAAATGGTTGTATGTGTAAAGGTTTTACTATTGATGATTACATTAATATGAATAGTAAATGATTGTTAGTAATTATTTTAAAATTATTACATATGCTAAAATTATAAAACATGGTTATTATAAGGTTGATGAATCTTAATACATCATTCATATTTAATTTTGTTATAAAGAATTACAAAAGAGAAATATAATCAATCCTAGTAAATGTATTTCGAAGAGTCTGTAATTATTTCTATGATTGTGTATTAGGCTTTAAGAATAATATTATTGATGTGTTTTCTCAATGATATTATAGTAATATGAATCTTGAATAATCATAGGATTCTTTTTTAGTTGTTTCATTTAATGTTTTTGAATCATATGGTGAATGAAATTTATAGCATATAAAATTTATTTAGTAGTATGGTGATATTTTTGAAAAACACATGGGAATGATAACCCATAATATAAGACATATATTAAGATAATATTTTATTATTTAGAAAAAGGATCATTGATAATTATAAAGTAAACTATATAATATAGGTGACCTATAAAATATATAGTGTTTTGAAGAAAAAGTGATTTATTTTATATGTAATAATGTTTATTGATTTTTAACATTTATGTAATATATTGGATAGTGTATGATTTGTTTTGTGGAATGGGAGAAAAATTTGTTTTAGGGATGATTATATTTTTTCATTGAGTTGTTATAATTGTTCGAGTTATTGGAATGTTTTAAATTAATACATGATCATTGTATTCAAGTGTTTTTATGTGACATTAAGAGCTATTTTATGTTGTCTAGGAATTAAAGATTAGTTGTATTTAGATTTTTTAGATCTTTCTTAAAAACATGTTGTTTTTTACTACAAGTAAAATAATAATTTATGATTTTTTGGAATTAACTATATGTATAATGAATTAAATATATTCATGGATACAGATATTAAAATCTTTTAGATTAATCCTTTAAATTATAATTTTTTTATAATTTTTTTATCAGAATTAACTATACTTTTTTTTGTTTCATAACATAATTGATACCAGTGCAAAAAAATATTATCATTTTATAGATCATCTTATATGTTAAATCATTATTTTACTTTTTCAAGAAATAATTATTCATATTTGTCATTCATCATCGGAATATAGAAAGAAAATTGGTGGAAACCGAATAAGACACATATCCAAAAGATAAAAATCTAATTTACATATCATGGAAATAAATAAATATATTTTCTAATATTCTACGGTCAAATAATACCTTCCATAAAGAAATAATTATATTGAGAATTAAAATATATTCCCAATTAAATTTTCTTTTAAATCATTGATGTTTGGTTTCACCCCTCATTTATGGTCAATCACATTCTCATGACCATGTTTCATTATAATATCCAACAATCCATGGATATTATCTCTCTCCTCTATGAATATATTTTTACCTCCTAATAATTTTTTTCTTATATGCGAAACTTATGCAATGTTATTTCATGTATCCTTTTTGTTTCTCAATTAAAATTTTTAGAGGAATTTTTATTGTCCCTTTGTATGAAATACTTTTTCAACAAATGTTTTTTCAAATATTAAACAATTTTTACTAAGAAAAAAAATAGAAAAAATGAATTTTTTAATCGGTTATAATATAACACAATGAAAATTTATTTTAAAATAATTCTATATTTCCACTATTTGTTTAAATGAAAATCCATTATTTAAATTAACTACAATATACTATGAACAAATTAGTTTAATGTTATTATTATTACCGAGTTGTTAGATTGGTGATATAAATATGGATATAAAAATAAGAAAAATATGTGCATATTCTTTATATAATTATAATGTAATTGTTAATGACAATAAAATTAATAAAATATTTTTAGTACATTCATTTTATTCTTCAAAAATCTGTTATCTCTAAAAATGGATTTTTTACATTTTGTAATAGGAAATTATAACTAATTCATATCTTTTTAATAAATTTTGGTTTTTTACTTATTAAATTATAAATACAATATTATGTAAGGGCAATGTTATGGGATTTAAAAATGTATTATTTTAAACTAAATAATGAAAAATACCAATTTTTTAAAGTGTCATTTCATTTAATTATATTATTTAATTTAAATAAACCATTATGCAATGTATTTGATCTTAATATAACATAGTTATCCTTAAATTTTTAATTTCAAAATTAATTACTAAGGAATTAATATTATACATGATTTTTTATAAGTTCTTTATGGGATTCAAAACTCATATTTCTAAAAACTAATTTTTATTGTCTTTTAAACATTTACATTTTAGTTTTTTTAATGTCTTGAAAAAACCTATATAACCGAATAATAAGGTATTGTAATTAATCCTATCTTTTCTGAAATGGCCTTCCTGACATCCAGTGGTTGGTGACTAATGCCTTGGCATAAGAAATAAAAATGTGTGATTGATTTTTTCTAAAATAGTAACATAAAAAAGAAAAGATCATATAAGAATACATTAAGGACCAGTTTGGGAAAACAATCATACATATAATTGTTTGAAATGTAGACAGGTAAAAACCCCAATGCAGTACATTAAATCAGGACATCATGTATCCCACAATGATTTTGTCATAATATCTCTTTATTACATATGGACTACATAGTCCACTTCACACCACCAACTTCCAAAGTTACACTATAAAGAACACTATCTCCCTCCACGATGGGATTTACCTTTTCATAGAACTATTTTAAGAAAGTATAAATAATCAAAGAGGAAATTTGGGGGTAAGAAAAAATATCCCAGTATGATCCCAAAATAAATTCTATAAGTAATTCATATTATTTAGTGAAAAAATTCTCTATTTTAAATAAGAAAATTAATGGTAATATTTTAATAGTTTATAATAAATTGTGAATTATAAATAACATAAATGATAAATATAAACTATTTAATAATGTAAATTTTCATAAAAATAGGCCAAAATTTTTCATTTCATATATATTGTCTTATAGCCATCCAATTTCAATCGTATCATTATAGATAAGAGTATGAATATTGGTTAGATTGAGGCTCATGGTTACATAAATTTTTAGTGAATTATGGATCAACTTGTGATCACTTCTCTAGATACCATGTATTAGGGGAATATAAATACATCCCAATGAAGGAACCCTTGACCCTTAATATGTTTAGTCATCTTCGTCTTCATCATTAATTTGTGGGTACAAGTAATAAATTTATTTGGTGTATATCAATGGTTACAAAACTAACTTCCTGGGATCCCATTTACTTCAAATAAATAAATAATACATGGGTATACTGTTCAATATAATCATTATCTAATCATTTCAAATGGACTCAAGTCCATGTTTTATAACATGAAATTTAATTTTAAAAATCAAATGGTATTCATTAAAACACAGAACCTTAAAAACAATTCAATTAATTATAAAATATAAATCAATTCATGATTTTTTCAGAAAATAATCATATATTAAACTCAATATATAATTCATTTCAGATAAAATTCACTATAAAAAATCATCACATTAATTCAAAAGACGTTCTCAATGATATTTCTTCACTCACCCACACACATCTAATTAAAAAACATATATAAAAAGATAGAAATCATTATTTAAAAAATAGATGAAAATATATTTCAAATAAACAATTGGTAAATGATTTAAATTTATAGTAATTTCATTATCTAGCCACCTAACTCAATCATGGAATCCTTAAACACCCACTCTAGATCCACATTCAAAGAGATATTAGTGTCTAGAATCAATTTTAGAGGAATCCTAGAACCCTAAGAAAAAATCAAGATTTGGATCCATTAACAATACATAGATGAACCTATATCAAATAATAAAATTGTGGAGTAATGAATAATTCATGGTAGAACTATGATTAAACATACTTTAAGAAACTCAACGCTTTAATTTAGTACATTTACATTGAAAATATTATTGTCTTAAGGAAAAACGTCATCACGGGAGTCTCTATAGTTGAATAAATAAAAATATGTTCAAGGGAAAAGACTAATGAAATAAAAAGTTTTTTAAGTATAGAATTACAATACATACCAAACCATACATACCCATATTGACTTAATGATCTATCCATTGTACCCATTGGCTAGCTACTCATTATAAGAATAATAGATTCAACTATGGGAACCCCACCAATCAATTATTGGGATTCCAACAACTGGTATCTTGTTCTAGGAAGAATTCCTAAACTTTAAAAAAATGTTCTTAACTAAATACTAATTCATGAATAAATAAATAAAATTTGACACAATAAAACTGAAATGATTTTGAATTATAGCTCATTTGGGAATTATGTACAACGAAAAACATCTTGATCCTAGGGTACACCAACATTATTAGAAACATCAATATCATGCTTCCAAAATTCCATGAATTTTTAAACTACATGGGATAATTCAGTGATAAACATAAGAAATGGGAGAGATATAAATCCTATTAAGGGAATAAAAATGACATATGGTGATAAATTTTATACATGAGATATATCAATGGGACACAAAAATATATGGAATCGTAAACATGAATAATGATATAGTATGTAACATCATAATCATCATAAGGAATGTGTGGAATCAAATTAAAAAAAAAACATCATAAAAACAGGTTAAGGGTAAGACACCAAGAAATCAAGGAAGAAAAATTCCCATAAAGGAATCAAGTTCTCTCCCTGACACAACATGTTGTATCATGAAACTTAACATTACCTAAATTGTTGGAGAGGAATATAATTCTAGGTTTAACAATCATATTCATTTCATTCTCATGCTTACGAGTTTCACATAGATTATAAAACATGGATTCATTGATCATAATATTCTATTCCTTGATCAATTAGTGGGAAATAAATATAAAGTCCCAATTCCAAGAGGTATATGTTTTTAACTGTTAATTCCTTTGAAAGAAAATGGGTATGATGTTCATTACATAAATTTTTTGACTTGTTAAATCAGGGTGAAATTTTGGCAGCATGACGATATCATATAATAATTAATAAAATGGTTTGATGAGAGATAAAGGGGGATATAACAATTATTACATAAAATAAAATATAAGTGGGATATGGATTAACTTATCCCATTATATGGAAATGTGAAGAAAATATATAAGGAAATAAAGATTATTGAATAAATTGGATAATGGAGAAGATAAATTACTTGAATGTGTGACTCCAAATTCTTGGGAGGGGTTTCATCAGAGCTTAGGGAGGCCTATGATGACTTTAGAATGTGTATAAGAGAGTATTTATGTAGTAAAATTTGTTTTTGTGAAGATAAATTGGATATTTGGTGAGTTTATATTAATAAAGTGGAGGATTTCATTACAATTTGGTATTTGTACTCTACATAATAAAATAACGAAACCACAAACCATCATATGGGGTATTCCCATAGTTTATAGAAAATGGTAGTTGTTCTCTTTTTTCCATTAGTCCAAGGAACGAAATTAATAAAATAATACCCTTTATTATGTGGAGGTGTGTCATACTCTTAAAAAAACGTTTTTAAAATAGTATAAAATATTATTATTTTTAGTGGAATAATAAAGTAATTATATAATCAATAAAATAAACCTAAAATAATATAATTTTAAAGGTAAATATTATGTTTTCCCATGGATTCCAGTTATATTATTTATCACACCACCTTTGGTTCCTTACGACCTCGCAATACACATTGTATATTTATATGGTATTTAAATTTTACTTGAAAATTATACTATCTGAGTTAATTATGAAATATTCACAATTGGATAATTTATATATTCAAATTTTAGAAATAATATTCATTTTTTATATGATTTTAAAAATATTTTCACTTTCAATTTTAAAATAGTAATCAATATTGAGGGAGAAATTTTGTGTTTTTTAACAATAAAATCTTTTAAACACTTATCAAAATTACATTTACTATCATAATAATTATATGTTAATTTATATTTAATAAAAATTATTTTACAATAATAATTATTTATAATATTAATTATTTCAGAAAACTATAAATTATCCCAAATAAAATCCATAGTTGAATTTTAATGTTATCCAAAAAATACTACCTTTGGTTTATAATATCTAAATAAAAATTATCTATAAAATAACCATAATATAAATAAAATATATTAATAATTATATATAACAAATTTAAATACTCATAATTATAGGTCCATGATACATATACCTTTAATATTCCAAAAAATTCCATATCTGTAAGGTGGGTGAGGGTGAGACTTTCATTGGGTGGTGTGACATACAAGGGTTAGGTAATGATATTCATCATATCAAACATATCCCATAAGCAGTTTCGCTCATGCATAGAATGGTGAATTAAATGATGTGATTAGTCAAGGGAAAATCCCAATGCTTCTATCTCCCTTAGAATATCTAATAAATGGGCTTCATAGGGTACGATCCTACTGGTTTAATCCATCATATTCTTTGTATGTTTCAAAAATATTTGTTAAACCCCTATATTTATATTAATCATGTTATTACATTTCAATATCTATAGTATCAATTGTAATGGTACTTAATAGTATTTCAAATCCTATTAAATATAATAATAAAATTAATGAATGTATTTCGTAAAATCATATTACATTATTACACATTTATTAAATCAAAAATATAATTTTATTTATATGTTTTCAGCTCATTACATTTTCCCCTAATGATATGTCACCTATAATATTTTCATTTATCACACAAAAATATATACGGTTAACACTATTTAATCATGTCATCATGTTCCCACATTTCTTATTCGACCAGGTTATTTCTCCATATCACTTTGACCATGTGAAATTTATAATTATATATAAAGCTTTCTCTATGACTAATAACCTTCACCAAATACTCGTCATATGAAAAATCATTATACCATGGTACTATATCAAGATTGAGAACAAATTAGGATTCTATTATTTTCATTATAAAGAGGGATACATGGAATACGTCATGTACTTGAGATAGGTTAAGAATAATTGAATGTCTGTGGGCCCCCACTCTTATGTGATTAAAAATATTAATGGATTGAAAAAATGTTGAAAAATCATTCCTTTATTCCCAAATCAAATCATTTTATTCCATGGAGATATTTGGGGGAATACCATATATCAGTCATTCCAATAATGGTCACATAGATGATTGTCAACATACCCATAACATCCTGGTTTCGGAAGCCACCCATAAGAGCCCCATACCCTATTTGTCACAAGGCCTCAAGCACATTTCCTCGAATACTAGAGGCTTCCGAATAGAAGTGATGGACTTGGGTTTGATAGTGGGGAAACAATGCCCTCATTGGCAGAGTAACACAGTGGAAGAGAAAAAAATATACAATAGTGGAAGCAGTAAACATCCAACAATAGAAAATAGCGGAAGACTGAGATAAAGAAACAACTGGAGTATACATATATATATATATGATGCATGATACATATATGTCTAGGAAAATATCCAAACAGGTCACAATGATGAGTATCGTACTAAATCATGGTAAAATATAGAAAACAGATAAACTCCTCAGTATTGCAAGCCTCAGCTTGGTCCCATGCTATCCAACTCCAACGCAATCAAGTACCTTATGTAGAAGGGAGCTTGCCCTTATCTATACCTAAAACAACATAATTTGTTTGGGCCCAAAATAATGGTCCAAATAGGGTGTGAGACAAATCCCAGTAGGAAACCACCACCAGATCTATTCCTAACTGTTAGTGAATATATATGGAAGGTAAATTAGAGAAAGCAGTAAACAGGAAGTACTCAAAAGTAAACAATCCATAGTTTAAAAATCAAGCAACAACTAAACAAAGTATATAATCACAATAGGTAACCCTCTAGGAAGTACTCACATCCTATCCCCTCCGGTCCTACCTAACAAGTACAAGAAAGTAGATAACAAATATATAACCCTCTGGGAAGTGCCCATATCCTATCCTCTCTGATCCTACCTAACAAGTACAAGAAACCCTCGGGGTAGCACACTCAGTCTAACCCCACTGGTTCAGCTTAAGCATAGACTCTCTAGGGAAGAACTCACCATCAATTCACCCTATAGTCTCGTATCGTACTAAAGGAGATCTAGGGAAGCACTCAACATCAAATCCCCTGTGGCCTGAGTCGAAGAACTACAAACACTCTAGGGAAGCACTCAACATCAATTCCCCCTATGTTCTCACATTGTATAATTATAAAGATGCTCTATAGAAGCCCTTATGTCCATTCTACCTATGGTATACTACACCAGGTTCTCATGGATCTGTGCATGTCAAATAAGTATAGCAACACCTATCGGCCAATGTAAACCTCAAGAACTACTTGCCTAGCAGTCTACAACATATCAGCATGTCAGATAAACAAGATCACTCCAACCTACAATACAAGGAAAGTAAATAACAAATATTCCGAACAGGATATGAAGAACCAAATGGTCATAAGAAAAACATGCCTAGGCTACACTTCCAAAGAATAGTAAGAAACCTTATTCACATACAAATAATCTATACTCACACACACCAGCAAAGCAGGAAAATAACAGGGTTAAAAATAGTAAACACACAATACCCCATTCATGGGTATTGGTGATTTTTCACATTGAATCTAAATACCTTAAACATAAAGGCATAAACCACCTACCTTTAGGGTTTCGGGGAATACGATCCACAATCAACCACACCCACAAATCCAGGAAACTTCTTCACAGAAGACCGCTCTAAAACTCCTTCCCTACCATCCATAAGCCTTAAAATCAACACCCAAGGCAATCCAAACACTAGATCTACATTTAATGGATGTAGATCTCGAAAACATAGAGAGAGGGAAGAGAAGATCTAGGGAAAACCAAGGAGAAACCCAGAGGAGGGTCTTTCCTGAAAAGAACTGCCTACGATCCACCAAGAAACCCCTTTGATTTTCCTCTAAAACGAGGCAAGGAGCTCCCCCAACCTCTAAAAATCCCAACTCCTAAATGAGCCATGTGTTAGAGGAAGAAATGTGGAGGAATTAGAAATACCGAGTGGCCCGAGACTTAAAATCCCTAATTTTAAATGGTCACATGGTTACCCCACACGGTTTGAAAAACCGTGCGCCAACTGTGCAGTTTCCAATGTCTCACCTAGGGAATTCACATGACTTTCCCGCATTGTTTGGGAAAACAGTGTGCTGCCCATGCAAAGCCCATTGTCTCACCCAGGGACTTCACACGACTTGCCTGTATGGTCTGACAAACCATGCACCACTCGTGTAGAGCCCACTGTCAAGGGTCCACGATTTCTTATCCTGGATGCATGGTTTGTTCAGACCGTGAACTAACCGTGCGCCCCTATAAAACCTCCACAACATTAAAGGTTATTCATAGAAATTCCACTTTTTCTCAGAAACAACATTAAAATGAAAACATACCTAAAAAGGAGGTCTGTGTTCTTACAAAATTCCCCCCTTAAAGAAATTCTTCCCTGGATTTCCCTAGCGTGGTGTAGAAGAAGAAACCCCAAACATCTCCAACCGTTGTGCATGTACATCGGCCTCCCTCTCCCAAGTCTCATCCTTTACCCGCCCGTGCTGCCATAGCACCCGTACCAGATGAACATACCAGCCATGAAGAACCTTTGTACTACGATCTACAATCCGAATAGGATGCTTCTCAAATGATGCATCCATATCGTACTATACCACCTTGCGTTGAAATACATTAGATGGGTTTGAAAAGTAACGTCGAAGCTGAGAAACGTGGAAAATGTCTTTTATAGCACAGTGTTGTACCTCTCGTTCCCCTCGTTGTTTGATTTTCATGATCACAATCACCTTATTTTTTGTCTAACATTGTTTTTAAGTGTTGTGGATGATAGGAAAAAGATTGCCAAAGGATTGGCCCAAGAATGGACAAGAAGTGGACTGAAATTCAGTCCACCGGCCAACCGGTGTGATAGCACTGGCCAGCCGGTGGACCTGGCAGAGGCATTGCCCACTGCCAGGTTCCACCGGTCAGCCGGTGGCTCTGTCACCGGCCAGCCGGTGGCACCCAGATGAATAGTGTGAGCTACTGTCTCCCCACCGGCCAGCCGGTGGCTCTGGCACCGGTCAGCCGGTGCTGCCTGGGCAGAAGGCCTTCTCAACATCCAAGGCACCGGCCAGCCGGTGGCCCTGCACCGGCCAGCCGGTAGCCCAGTCAAACTAGCCGTTGGCTTTGACCAGTCAACCCTCTTTTGGCCTCCAACGGCTCCGAGGCCTTTTCCAACGGCTCCGAAGACTCCCCAAGGGTTCCATGCCTATAAATAAAGGCCAAGGAAGCCCCAGACACTAACCGGATCATATACAAAGCCACCATACACATTTTCCATCAATTGGCGTATCTCCGGCGGACTTCCTCAAAGGAACCCCCTTTGCTCCAACAACTTCCACATCCAAGGAGCTCCATCAAAGAAGCTTGGAAGCGGCCTTCAACATCTCCAATCAATCAAAGGCGCCCAAGACTTCCTCAAATACGGTTTTTATTGTATATTTATTTTGAGCTTTAAATTAGGGTTTGTGCCTACAAACCCCAAACTCTTTCTTCATCCCTCTTTCTTTTGGGTTTCACATCACCATTAAGGTGTGAAGAGGTTTCTTCAAGCCTTTCCTTTTAAAAGGCTTGTGTCATAGGTGAGCTAGCCTTCACCCGTTAAAAAGGCTAGTGGGTTCTTACTCAACCATTAAAAGTAAGTGGGTTCTTGCTCAACCAATAAAAGCAAGCTGTAATAGGTCCTAGTGCTACCTCAAATCCTAGTGGGTTTCTTGCTAAAACCATTGAAAATCAAGCGGTAGGAATCTCTCAACGGTTGAGTTGGGAGCGGAAACGTAGGCTGGGTTTTTGGCCGAACTCCGTTAACAATTTCTTGTGTGATTGCCTCTTTATTTCCACTGCACCTTTAACTTTGATTTTAATTTGTTAATCATTTTTTAAAAGGCAATTCACCCCCCCTCTTGCCATCCTTCCCGTTTTTCTCCGACTCAACAATTGGTATCAGAGGCAAAATTTGAGTAATACCCTAACCGGTTTCAAATTAAAGATCCTTTTTGATGGCTTCTACCGCTTCTTCTTCTCAAACCCTCGAAGGTCATTCATTGGGTCGTGCTCCATTGTTTGATGGAACCGACTATTCTTTTTGGAAAACCCGCATGACCACTTTTTTAAAAAGTATTGGTTATCCAATTTATAAAATTGTTATGCAAGGATTTTCCCTCTCCTCTCCCGATGAGTCTAAATGGACCCCCAATGACATTGCTTATTTTGAGCTTGATGGCAAAGCCATGAACGCTCTTCATTGTGGTCTTGACCGTAATGTTTTTAATTGCATTTCTACTTGCTCTACTTCTTACGATCTTTGGAAATTTTTAGAACTAACCTATGAAGGGACTAGCGAGGCTCCAAAGCAAGAATCCGATCAAAAGCAAGAACCCGACAAAAAGATCAAGCCCATTTGCCCACCTCACAAGAAAAGGGCCAAGAAGAAGAAGAAGAAGGCTTTAAAGAAAACTTGGAGTGATAGCTCCTCCTTCTCTTCTTTCTCCTCGAGCGACAATGGTAATAATTGCCTAATGGAAAAACATGAGGTATCTTCCTCCTCTTCCTCCTCTTCCTCCTCTAGTTCTTCTAATTCATTTAATCATCTATCTTATGAAGAACTCTCACACGCTAGAGACCAACTAGAAAAAGGTTTTCATGAATTATCGTCAAAATTTGTTGCTTTAAAAAAGAATTTTAAAAAGCTTTCCTCCGAAAAAGACCAACTTCTCAAAGAGAAGGAGGAACTCTCCCTAAAAATCCAAAATTTCCCAAATGTTGATTCTTTGGAATCAACCATCAAGGACCTTAGAGAATCCCTAGCCAAATTCACCCAAGGGGAACAAAATCTTTCAAAATTGCTTGGTTCCCAACGAATTTCAAGAACCACCCAAGGGCTTGGCTATTCCAAGAAAGCTTCCTCCTCCCATGCTCCCACTGTTTTTGTAAGGGGGAGCTCTAGTTTTAAATTTTGTAACTATTGCAAAAAACCCGGGCACATGATATATGAATGTAATTGCAAAAACGCCCGGTATGGTAGGCCCAAATCGATTTTTTATTCGGATGAATTCTATAGGAGAAGACCCGCTACAAGGCAAGTGTGGATTGAAAAATCCCTCTTAGCGAGTCTCTCCGGGCCTAAAATTGTCTCTTTTCAAAATCCCTCTCCCCGATGATCTTTTGTTTTATTTAGGGGGAGAAATTTTCTTAAATTCAAAAATCTCTTTCGATTCTTTTTTCAATTTAAATTCATTTTTGATTCAAAACTCTCAATTTCAAAAATTTCATTTAGTTTCAAATTTCAAATTTTAATTGGTTTTTGATTTAAAACTTTCAATTCAAACTGTTATTCAAATTTTCATTTCAATTTCAAAAATCTCAATTGATTTTTCAATTCTCATATCTAGTTTTTCAAACCCTTTCCCTCAATCAAATTTTTATGCCCCACGCTATTTTGATAATCACAAAGGGGGAGAAATTTCTTGATTGATTGGGGGAGAATCCTTTTGATCATGCTTAGCATTTACTTTCTTTATCCTTTAAGCATGTCTTTCATTTTTGTTTTTACTTTAATTGTTTTGGTGATTGTGATCATCAAAATAGGGGGAGATTGTTGTACCTCTCGTTCCCCTCATTGTTTGATTTTCATGATCACAATCACCTTATTTTTTGTCTAACATTGTTTTTAAGTGTTGTGGATGATAGGAAAAAGATTGCCAAAGGATTGGCCCAAGAATGGACAAGAAGTGGACTGAAATTCAGTCCACCGTCCAACCGGTGTGATAGCACCGGCCAGCCGGTGGACCTGGCAGAGGCATTGCCCACTGCCAGGTTCCACCGGTCAGCCGGTGGCTCTGTCACCGGCCAGCCGGTGGCACCCAGATGAATAGTGTGAGCTAATGTCTCCCCACTGGCCAGCCGGTGGCTCTGGCACCGGTCAGCTGGTGCTTCCTGGGTAGAAGGCCTTCTCAACATCCAAGGCACCGGCCAGCCGGTGGCCCTGCACCGGCCAGCCGGTGGCCCTGCACCGGCCAGCCGGTAGCCCAGTCAAACTAGCCGTTGGCTTTGACCAGTCAACACTCTTTTGGCCTCCAACGGCTCCGAGGCCTTTTCCAACGGCTCCGAAGACTCCCCAAGGGTTCCATGCCTATAAATAAAGGCCAAGGAAGCCCCGGACACTAACCGGATCATATACAAAGCCACCATACACATTTTCCATCAATTGGCGTACCTCCGGCGGACTTCCTCAAAGGAACCCCCTTTGCTCCAACAACTTCCACATCCAAGGAGCTCCATCAAAGAAGCTTGGAAGCGGCCTTCAACATCTCCAATCAATCAAAGGCGCCCAAGACTTCCTCAAATACGGTTTTTATTGTATATTTATTTTGAGCTTTAAATTTGGGTTTGTGCCTACAAACCCCAAACTCTTTCTTCATCCCTCTTTTTTTTGGGTTTCACATCACCATTAAGGTGTGAAGAGGTTTCTTCAAGCCTTTCCTTTTAAAAGGCTTGTGTCATAGGTGATCTAGCCTTCAACCGTTAAAAAGGCTAGTGGGTTCTTAATCAACCATTAAAAGTAAGTGGGTTCTTGCTCAACCAATAAAAGAAAGCTGTAATAGGTCCTAGTGCTACCTCAAAGCATAGTGGGTTTCTTGCTAAAACCATTGAAAAGCAAGCGGTAGGAATCTCTCAACGGTTGAGTTGGGAGCGGAGACGTAGGCCGGGTTTTTGGCCGAACTCCGTTAACAATTTCTTGTGTGATTGCCTCTTTATTTCCACTGCACCTTTAACTTTGATTTTAATTTGTTAATCATTTTTTAAAAGGCAATTCACCCCCCCTCTTGCCATCCTTCCCGTTTTTCTCCGACTCAACACACAGTACCTCTGAGGTAACTAAAACCAATAGGCAACTGGCACAATTGTCTCCAACACCTCAAATGGCCCGATGCACCTCAGTGAAAGCTAACCCTACCTCCTAATCCTCATATGCCCCAACCTCGGTGTGTCATGCAGAAAAACCTAATCCCCGACCTCGAACTCCAGAGGTCATCTCCACTGATCAACATAAGACTTATACCAAGACAGTGTAGTAGCCATCCTCTTCTGAATCGACTTTATATTCTCTGTAGTGTCCTAAACAAGGTGAGGTCCCAACAAAGCTGCCTCTCTTGCCTCCATCCATCATAAAAGTGATCAGCATGGCCTACTATACAAAGCCTCATAAGGTACCATCTTAATAGTTTCTTGAAAACTATTGTTGTAGGCAAACACTATAAGAGGTACTTGCTTTTCCAAAGAACCTCCAATGTCTACAATGCATGATCAGGGCATATCCTCGAGCACCTGGATCGTATGCTCGTACTGGCCATCTGTTTGGGGATGGTATGTTATACTCAAAAGTACCTATATACCCAAATCTTTCTGAAGCCCCTTCCATACCTGAGAAATAAAACGTACATCCCTCTCTGAAACAATGGAGTGTGGAACTCCATGTTGACATTAAATCTCTCAGATGCACAACCATCGCAGCTCATTGAGACTAAAGGTCTCCTTGATCAGCAAGAATTGAGAAACCATTGTAAGCCTGTCGATGAAAACCCAAACAACATCATTCACTCGAGGTGAACTCAGCAAACTGGTCATGAAGTCCATCACGACATCGTTCCACTTCCACTCTGGAAACTATAACTGCTGAAAAAGACCTATTGGTCACTGATGCTGCGCTATCACCTGCTGACAAGTGGAAAACTTCATGAAAAAACCAGCATCGTCTCTCTTCATGCCTGGCCACCAATACTGGTGGGGTATATCACGATACATCTTGGTGACTCTAGGATGAACTTCCCAAACTGTGGAATGAAAATTCCATATAAGCTCCTCACGTATGTCTACTAGAACCCATACAAATCCTTGGAAACGCAAGATCTCATCCTTGACTAATGTTTATCTTGGAAGAGGGTCCTCTCATGACACACTCTCCTACAATACTAGGCCTTCTGAGTTGGATATTTGCCTCATCCGTACCTGATCAAGAAGATAAGAGGTAACAGTTACTGAAGATGGAAACGTCTACCCTTGACTGTCATTCACCTCCAAATGCATCTCAGAGAATAGAGTCTTAAGCTGCCACACACTGTTGGCCTCCTGAACTGCTTGTATGTGAGTTCTCCTACTCAACGCGCCAGCCACTGCGTTGCCTTTCCCATGTGTATAGGAAAGCTCAAAGTCAAAGGACTGAAGATAATCAACCCAACTGCGCTGTCTCAGATTCAGATCATGCTAAGTGAATATGTACGTGAAACTTTTGTGGTCAGTGAAAACCACAAAATACTCTCCCATAGGATAATGTCTTCAACAGCGTAAGGCATGAACAATAGCTACCAACTCCAGATCATCCGTTCAATAATTCCTCTCATGTTGCCTCAACTGCCGAGACATGTATGCAATGACTCCATCTCCTTGCATAATCACAGCTCCCAGCACGATACCTAAAGCATCACAATAAATGGTGTAGCTATTGCCTGGCTCTAGAAAGACTAGTATCGGTGCTGAATTCAAACTCCATTTCATCTCTTGAAAGGATGACTCACAAGATTCTAACCATAAGAACTTCACACCCTTCTTAGTCAGACCTGTTAGCAATGCTACCAAGAATGAAAAGTCTTGTATGAAATGTTTGTAGTATCCATCCAGCCCCAGAAAACTCTTCACCTCAAAGACATTCTTCGAATGCTCCCAAGAAACTACATCTCTTACTTTCTCTAGGTCTAGTGATACTTTTGTCTATGAAAAAACATGACCCATACAGTGAATCTGATACATCCAAAAGTGGCATGTCGAGAGGTTATCATATAACTGATGGTCCCTCAGTGTACTCAGAATGATCTCAAGGTGGGTAGCATGGTCGTGTCGAGTGTTAGAGTACCCCTTCACGTCATCCAAGAAAACCTCTACGAAGGATTCCAAGTATGGATGTAACACTGGGTACTTCAATTCCATGAAAACCCAAGGCACATTCGTGAGACCGAACGACATAACTGTGTACTCGTATAGACCATACCTCATCCTAAAGTATTTGAGAGGTATATCAGATGGTGTAACGCACAATTTTTGGTAACCAGACCTGAAGTTAATCTTCGAGAACACCTAGGCTCTTTGAAGATGATCAAAGATATAATCAATCCTCTGCAAGGGATATCGGTTCTTGACCATCAACTGGTACAACTTCTGATAATCCACACAAAGCCTGAGTTTTCCATCTACCTTCTTCTCAAATAGCACAAGATAACCCCAAATAGAAGTACTGGGTCGAATGAAACCCTTAGCCTGCAACTCCTCCAACTGCTTCTTGAGCTCCTGCAACTCAGGTGTTACCATCCTATAAGGAGTAATGGACACTAGTACCGCTCCTGGAATGATCTCAATAGAAAAGTACATGTCACCCTCAATAGGAGTACTTGAAAAGTCATATGGAAATACATATATGAAAAGATCCACCACTGGGGGAAAGTATAACTTTGAAGTCCCCTGGTCATTGAGATAAAGAATTGAAAATATGGGCTATAACTGATCCAAAACCATGATGCTCTGGTCCCGATCTGGTCACCTAATCATCCCACTCACCCGTATGAAGAAAGATCCACCCTTTGGTGATCTAAAACTCACCCTTCGGTGGTACCAGTCGACGACTGTCTCGAAGGGAACTAGTAAGTCCATTCCGAGAACGACATTATAGTCGGTCATCTACAGAACATAAAGATCCTAAAATAAGTGATACCCACCAACCTTGAGAGGGAACTTCTTTTAATGATGTACACTAGCCGTTATAGTCCCTAATGGAGTGTATAGTATCAAGACATCAGTAGAAGAAAAGATACAGTCCTCAAGGCTCTCTATGATAGAAACATATTTAAATCTATGTGTAGCACCATTATCGAAAATAGATGAAGATAAAACTGAGGCTACTAGGATCGTACGTCGAACCATAGAGGGTCTGAGATCTTTCTCTTGATGGGTATGCTCCACTACAAATGTCTGGCCAGCTCTGTAGCGCTGTGACCCTACATGACTACTCTGAGATGATCCACCCTATTGTCACTGGTATCCTAGTGGCTGACCACTATGGCCACGACCTCCACCTCGGCCTAAACGACTGGAATAACTCTAGTTCCCAGAATGGTGAGAAATTGGAAGCACTGGTCCCAATTGTGGAGTCATAGAAGAGCCCCTATGAGCAGCTACCGGTGAGAATATCTAACAGAAACATTGAAGGTGACCCATCTTTCCTCATGATCAGCACTCCACTGGGTCTCTCTGGCACTATGGCCATGTATTCCCACTCTTCCCGCACTAGTAGTATACCACCAGCCTACCAGAAGATGTATCTATCATCCATGAATAACTACGTAAAGGCTCCCTCCGACACTTCCTACTGTCAGTTGGAGGGATGTTAACTCCAGCTGCCGAGCCGCCCTAGCTCACAACTCTGGATTCCCTCATATTTATCTCTATGATCAATACCTGGTTGACAATGGAAGTGATTGAAATAAACCTGAAGATATTTAACTGAGAGCGGATGTCCTATCTAAGGGCATCCTCAAACATATTTGGCAAGAATAACCCATCTTCTAGCTGGAAGGGTGTGAAATGTTGAAGCTCGGTGAAATGAGAGTAATACTCTATAACAGAAAGAGTAACCTACTCCAGACTCATGAACTCCCGGTCTTGGTCGACCCTCAAGGTATCAGGGTAGAATTAGTCATAGAATATGCACTGGAACTCCTCCCAAGCCATAACCTACTACTGAACTCCCTGTGAGATCACATCCCACCATCTCTTGGAAGAATCTCGTAGCATATAGGTAGCGAGCTTGACCCTCCTCCCTGGAGGAATCTCTATAGACTAAGGTCCTCCATCCCATGAAAAAGTGGGAGGATGCTACTGCTGGAAGACTTGTCTTAGATCACCCAACAACAGGGCATGAGGCGGCGCTCCCTGAAAGGTATGCATCATCCTCATGAAGCCTTCCATGAACAATGAATCAGCATAGGTAACAGGTATAACTACTGGTGCCAAGACCGGCACAACAAGAGGATCAGCTGGAAGTCCCGGATCCGCCGCATTTAGCATCTCGTCACTGCCATGCGACTAGCGGACATTCGGAGGATGCCTCGGTGGCATGAGTCTTCAAGTTCAAGTGCACACCTTATATCAGTATTAACAGGGACTAAAACATATGAGTATACAGTGTGTATAGAGAGTACATGGTGTGTACTTAAGAAAGATTGTTTCTTCCCGAACAGTAGAACACATGTCGTTTAGTCAAAAGTACGCAGCATGCATTCTGTGTTTTTCAAGATAGTAAGCCTCAGAAATAACTCCAGAACCTTGAGAAACACTGAAACGAACATTGAAAGTACCAAATTTTGATCCGTGAGGGCCCATACTCCACACGAATCAAATCTTTTCATCTTAAACAAGTTATAAACAAGGTAAAAAAGTCAATGATCCACCAAGTTCCAGTCTATGAGGGCCCATAACACCTCAAGAACCAAAATTTCGCACTCATTCAAAGAAAACCCTACACAATCAATGCTCTACCAAGAAGCAGATATTTTTATCAAGGAATCTATCACTACAACATGCATATTCTACACAACATCTATCAAAAAAACATGCAATTGCTAATTCATCTTAGATGACATGGCAAGAATGTCTGACATGTGATTTATAGAAAGTTCCTATATCATGAATGAGATGGAATACCCTCAACTCATCGAGTTGCGATAGAAATATTACTGAAATTACAACAACGATAAAAGAAAAAATCATGTGAACCACTCAATAGTGAAATAAAATCAACTGTAAAATGAAAACTAGTAAAATTGAAATAAACGAGGTAGTATGGCTTTCCCCTGTACATGGGTTAGCTACTCCCGATCATAGCTTATTACCAAGTACCTATTCCTTCTTATCCCAGGTTTAAGGTTCCAAATAGTAAATCGAGAGAAAAGAAATCCCTCTGATACCACTTGGTAACTTCCAGGTTCGAGAAGCCACCAAGAGGCGCCCCGTACCCAGTTGGTCACATGGTATCAAGCACATTTCCACGAACGCCAAAGGCTGCTGAGTAGCAGTGAGGGCCTTGGGTGTGGTAGTGGGGAAACTATGCCTTTATTGGTAGAGTAACACAGTAGAAGAGAAACAAATATACAATAGCGGGAGTATTAAACATCCAACAACAGAAAAAATGGAAGCCTGAGATAAAGAAACAGCTGGATCATACATATATATATATATAAATGATACATGATATATATATGTCCAGTAAAATATCCAAGCAAGTCACAATGCTGATTACAGTACTAAATCAAGGTAAAAGAATGAAAATAGATAAACTCCTCAGCATTGCAAGCCTCAGCTTAGTCCCATTCTCTCCAGTTTCAATGCAATTAAGTACTTATAGTAAAAGGGCGCATGGCCTTATCTATACCTGCAACGAAATAGTCTGTTTGGGCCCAAAATCATGGACCAAACATGGTGTGAGATTAATCCCAGTAGGCAACCACCACATGATCTTTGCCTAAAAGTCTGTGAATATATATGGCAGGTAAAGTACAGAAAGAGTTTAACAATAAATACTCAATAGTAAACAATCTACAGTCCAAAAATCAAGGAACAACTAAACAAAGCAAATAATCACATCAGGTAACCCTCTAAAAAGTACTCACAGCCTATCCCCTTTGGTCCTACCTAACAAGTACAAGTAAGCAGCTAACAAATAGGTAACCCTCTGGGAAGTTACCATAGCCTTTCCCCTCTGGTCCTACCTAACAAGTACAAGAAACCCTTTGGGTAGCACACTCATTATAACCCCTCTGGTTCATCTTAAGAATAGACTCTCTGTGGAAGAACTCACCGTCAATTCCCTCGATAGTCTTGTATCATACTAAAGAAGCTCTGTGGAGGCACTCAATGTCAATTCAACATGTGGCCCACGTCGAAGAACTACAGACACTCTAGGGAATCACTCAATGAAAATTCCCCATGTGGTCTCGCATCGTATAATTATAAAGACACTTTGGAGAATCCCTTAATTCCATTCTCCCTATGGTCTACTACACTAGGTTCTTATAGCCCTCTGGAATTCAAACATGTATAGAAACATGTATCAGCCAAAGTAAACCTCAAGAACTACATGGATAGAATTCAATAGCATATCAACATGTCAGATAAACAAGATCACTCCATCCTACAATACTAGTAATGGAAACACATAGCATCCTAAGAGGTTAAGAAGAACCAAATGGTTAGAAGAAAAACATGCATGGACAACACCTCTAATCCATAGAAACCAACCCTATTCACATACAAATAATCTCTACTCACACACAGCAGCAAAGCAAGAAAATAATAGGGTAAAAAACTGTAAACGCACAATACCCCGTTCATGGGAATTGTCGATTATGCACATAGAATTCAAAGAACATAAACCAAAAATCACAAACCACCTACCTTTAGGGTTTTGGCGAAAACAATCCACAATCAAACAAACCCAAAAATACAAGAAACCACTTCATAGAAGACCACTCCAAAAATCCTTCCCTATCATTCACAAGCCATAAAATCAACACCTAAGAGAATACCAACACTATAACTACATGAAATGGATGTAGATACTGAAAACCAAGAGAGAGGGAAGAGAAGATCTTGGGAAAACCATGGAGAAACCTAGTAGAGGGACTTACCCGAGGAGAACCGCCTTCTATCCACCAAGAAACCCGTTCGATTTGCCTCTAAATAGATCCAAGGAGCTCCCTCAACCTCTAAAAATCACAACTCCCGCATTAACCACGAGTAGGAGGAAGAAAGGTGGAGGAATGGGAAATACAGAGTGGCACGAGACTTAAAGGCCCTAATTTTAAGTGGCCGCATGGTTACCGCACACGGTTTGACAAGCCCTGCGCCAACCATGCAGTTTCCACTATCTCAACCAAAGACTTCACACATATTACCTGCATGGTTTAAAAAACCCATGCTCCACCTATGAAGAGCCCACTATCTCACCTAGTGACTTCGCATGACTTGCCCCTACGGTCTGACAAACCGTGCGCCACCCATGCAGAGAAGACATTCAAGGGTGAATGGTTTCCTGGGCTTGCCGCATGGTTTGTTCAGACTGTGCACCAACCATTCTACCCTTTAAAACCTCCACAACATTAAAGGTTATTCCAAGAAATTTCTATTTTTCTCAGAAATGACCAGAAAAGGACATCTAACCTGAAAAGAAGGTCCGAGTTCTTACAATACCCATTTTTTGACTCTAAGACGTCTTGAATTGTTGTTGACTGATCTTAACATTATCCACCATTTTATTTACAATTTCAGGTTTGTAGTTTTCGTTCCAAATCTTTAACCTAACAAGAAGGTGTTTTGCACCTCTTCCAATAAATGTCTTCATAGGGGGAATTTTGATTCTTGAGTAGAATCATTTGTTGTATATGAGTTGAACATAGGTAAATCATGGTCCATGATCCTTTTATATACATAGAACATGATTGAAATGTGTGGTTTAGTTTATTAACTGTCTTCTCTAATTCTTCATCAGTTTTAGGGTGATAATTGTTTTTATGTCAAACACAATGTTTAAATAATGATTAACACATTTGTAGAATAAGGTGGTGAATATTGGATATTGATCAGATACAATTAATAATGTTAGTCAATTAATTATTAACAATTCTCTATGATATATTAATTACAGTTAATTGAGAGATAAATAATCTTAAATAATAATGAACTGAGATTTAACTGTGTGATGATCTATAACAACTCATGTAGAATTTTTTCCCTATATTTCTTCGGATATTCATTGACAACATCTATGGTGTTTTTTTTCATTTTCATGTTCTTTTGTGTAATTGTTGCATTATCCCCTTATAATTATTCATTTTAGATACCACAAGTTAAAATTCCATGCACTTTTTTGAATATTCCGCAATCTCATTCATCATATTATATAACCAATAGTTCTCTCAATGGAGTCGATAAATTCTTGTGCTTCCTGGGGGAATGGAGAAAGCTAAACCATGTTCACCATAAAACAGTTCCTTCTTGAACATAGGATTTTATGTTTAAAATATTCATGAACCAATCTTACAACTCCCTCATTGACACTAAATATCAAGGATTTCCCTTTTCATATAGATTCCTCATTCATTTGAATTCCCTCATCCTTCCATTGGACACACTTTATTATTTCCAAAAGATATATTTCATAAAACATTTTTGAATGCATTGATAATGTTCCTTTATTTATGATTCAAATGTCTATCATCACGTTTAAGAATATCATATCCTTCTAAATTCCCATCATGGACAAGATTTCTGGATCCTTTCTACATAGATATTTTTCCACTTTATTCACATTTCTAATATGGTAATGAACTGAGCAATCATAGTCTTTGATCAGCTCTCACCATCTTTATTGGCGCATATTCATATATTTTTATGTGATTATATACTTTAGGATATTGTGATACATATATATATCTCAATCTTCTATCCAAAGATATAATGTTGCCATATTTTCAATGTGATGATTATCGTAAACAACCACATATCATTAATTGGATAGTTCTATTGGTGAAAATGCAAATTTCATGACTCATTGGCATTGATTTCTAAATTTTTCATTCACACATATCCCAATCCCTTCTCAAAACCATCAATTAATACCCTGAAATGATCTCCACTCATGGGTAGTGTGGGAACATGGGTTGTGATATGCGGAATTATTAACTCCATGATTCTCCCTTTTCCTTAACATTTCTAAGAAAACATGACTACCGTCTATGTTATCATTCATAGAGTGTTTTACTATCATGAGAAATTTCTCACAAGTCATTAATATTACCCAGGTAATCCAAAGAAACAATAGGTTTCAGTCACAGATGTTGGCCTCATCCACCCATCAATTGATTCCATTTTTTAACAGCCCAATGATATCAAATTAATTATGATTATATTTACCATTAATGATACTTCAATCATAACATACATTTTCTATATATTTCATATGGCTTATCATTTCTTAAATTTTTAGTATAGTTATCATATGATCCACATGATCCTCTGTAGTTTTGAAGTACCTTAGAATATCATCTATAAATACAATTGAATATTAATTGAGGTAATATATAAAGACTCTATTAATTAGGTACAAGATGATTTATATAGAATTAGTGAGTCCTAATGGAATTTAAATAAACTCTTAGTTTTCATACCTTTTATAAAAGTAATCTTTGGGATATCATCCTTCGTCACCCTATCTTGTTAATATCTTGAATGAAGATCCACTATAGAGAAATATTATCTTCCAATAGATAATCAAAAAAATCAGTAATCCATGGTAGAGTATAGTCGTCCATTCTCCTAATATTTTTGATATCATGAAAATCAATTCGAGGGTTCTTTATCCCATCCATATTTTTGATAAAGATGGATGGTGTGCCGAATGGTGTACCACTAGGGATTATGATCCATTTATCCAGATTTTGCTATAGTTTTTTTCATCATCTTATTATGTTACAAAAAATCTATTTTATATGGAGTCTTGGATAATGGAGACACCCTATGTATAATCTCGATAAAAATATCATCTTCATAGCTAAGTGAAAGACCTATAAATTCTTTTCGAAGAACATCAGTGTATTCCCTCATAATAGGCATTCTATCAGGTATTTTTTATTTATTATACTCAATAATTTGTGATGGATATGATTTCTCATAGGTAAATAATATCTATACTTATGATATTGGTTCGAAATAAGAATTATCCTCCTCCTTTCAAATGTGTAGAATCAAGGGAAAATTCATAATTCGGAGAGATATTTCGTTTTCATGGAAATTTTTATCTGCTCAATATAGGGAATGATAATTCATAAAAAAAATTTAAACAAATTCCAATAAATGAAGTATGATATGGTTTGATGGAAATTTAAACACATATATTCTTATATGGGAGGTGTTATATACTTATGGTTCAATAGTTTCTCCATTTGATGTTTTCACCGATGACTCTAACTCAATGCTTCATGACAGTGTTTAAATGGTTCTACTAAACTTTTGGGATATTAAAGAATATGTAGATGCATAATAAAAAGGTCAAATTAATTTACTGAATGAATTACTATGTTACCTTTTAGAGCATCATTATCATGATCCACTTTAGTACTCGTGATGGAAAAATTTCATCCATACTTTTTTAGAGGCTGTTTGTTGTCTCTAAAAACTCTCAATTCAATGCATTGAATTAAAAAGTTAACTCGTTACCTGCAGTTGAAGAATTGGAAAATTCACCAAGGGTTGATTGATGTATTCAAATCCTCAAAAACATTTTTTTGGTTCAAAATTATGTAATTTCTATATAGGTTCACTTCCATACCACACGTAAATCATTTTCACTCCACTATAAACAATTTGTTTTGTGCTTATTTTTGTACATTTAACATGTTAGATGTTGAAATTTCATTACATAGTTAGGTTTCCCCATCAGATAACAGTAATTTAATTCCACTTTCTACTTATTATCCTCATGATACCCATGATAATCACCTATCCCTATTTCATCTTTTAGGGAACCTCCTAAAGTTTCTTCCAACTATCAATGTAACAGATCAATTGGGCTTTTCATAGACTAGGTTTTGGCCCACCAATGTAGTGGAAAACTTTGTATTCTGGTTTAACGAAAAATCTTGATGCATATAATGAATTTATTTCAAGGATATCCTTGTATTCCATGATATATTATTAATATTTATCCTTGAGGTCTTGGAAATCCATCTTCATTTTATATTGGATAGTATGAGGAAAATATTTACAAAAAAACATTTTCTAGAATTCCTTCAACCCATAACATTGATCACTTTCTCTGGATTCATATTCACGATCAATTATTACCATATAATAGAATCTTCCATATTATAATAGTCATCAAGTAGAACCTTCTCTTTCATATGAAATTGAAGGATGGAGAAAATCATCTTAATGGAGTCTGTCAATTGTTCTGTAATTAAGAGGCTAGATGATCCTTTAAAAGAACGAAGCCTTTGATGCATAATTGATTCAATCACAACATTTTATCTATTATGTGAATTTGGACGCTCCACCTTATCCAGATTTATATTTAAATAAGGATTAATTGGAGAGACTGTCATCATAAAGTACATGAATCCTACTCCCCACGTGTGTGGAATCTCATTGGGGAAGTCCTCAAATATCACATCAAATTGATTATTTACCTGACTAATCCTATTTTTTAGCATTTCATAGAATAAAATGAAAATTTGTGATTATTTTTTTCGAACTATTTTATAGATAAATGGGAATGTAATGAAATTATATGGGAAACTTATTACTTATATTTATTTCGTTTACTTATGAATTTCTTTGTATTAATCTTTGTTATCCATCATCTTTTTCCTATAAAAATTTCTTATTGTGATTTTTTGTTTACATAATAATGTATTATAATGATTTTATGAATTTACATAATAATATACTTGGATACTCTCAAAATAGGTGCACAGTAAGTATCATTGTCATGTACCATGTTAAACTAAGTCAGGCTTGACACTCCCTATCGGAGTTGTTAAAACTAGGTATGTCTTTATTAGTACCAGATTCGGTAGTAGTACCCTGAAAGGGATGTATTTTCATAATTAACAACTATATTTATAATTTAATAAATTTAGGTATGTTTTATTATACAAATTTATATCCTTAAGTCTTTTGCTAATTTTTTCTACTCCTAGTCTGAAAATATCTAATCTTTTTCACTAATACCAACAATGAAAACACTATTATTTATTACAAATTAATTCATGATTTATTACATAAAATAACCTAAATTAAATCATTAATGATAAATAATTATAGTTTATTTTCCAATTATGTACATATAATACCATCATGGACATGTGGTACAACAACATTTTGGAAAACATCCAAAACATGTTTATAAAATTTCGTGGATTTTAAAACTACATGGGATGACCTGGGGAAAAATATAAGAAAGAGATTAGATATAAATCCTAGTAACGGAATAAAAAATGTAATAAGGTGATAAATGTTATAAATTTATATATAAATGTTTCTTAAAAAATACCAATAATAAACAATAATGATGAAACATGATATATGATAATCATAACCTGGAAAATGAGGATACAACATAAAACGTTGCATCATAAAAATACTTCAAGGATAAACTACCAAGACATCATTGTGGAAATGTTCCCATAATAGAATCATGTTTAATCCTCATCCCAAAATAACATATCATGATAGAAAACATTACCCAATGCATTAGATACCTATATAATTCAAGGCACACCCAACAATTTCATTTCATTTTCATGTTATAGTGTTCCACAATGATCATAAAAAATGGATTCATTCATCATAATATTTCATTCTATGATCTTGGAGTATGTAATATATAAATATAATTTACATGTAAAATAGGTATCAGATTATAATGGTGAATAAAATTGAATTGAAATATTTATGGTATTCAGTAAAAATTATTTTGGAATAGAAAATCATGGTGAAATTCCTCCAGCATAACGACATCAAATAAAAATTCATAAAATAGGTTTCTGAGAGTGAATGGGGTAAATAATAAATTTTAAACTAATGGGAATATTTAATAATATATACCATCGTAAGTAAATGACGATAAAATACCAATGGTAATGAATACACTTGCATAAAGAGGTTAAAGGAAAATATCCTTACATGAGAGTGTGACTCCAAATGCTAGTGAGGGGAAGGTGGAGTGATTTGGAAATATTTTGAAGGTTTATAGAGTGTTGGGTTCAGATTATGGACATGATAAAAGGAGTTTTAATAAATAAAAATTGGTTATTTTATGGGATTATTTTCGATGAAATGGGTATTTCATTAATATTAAGGTTTTAGACTCTACATAATAAAATAACAAAAACCAAAATCCATCCCATGATTGGGCTAAAAGTTTCTAAAAAATGGGACAGGATCTCATTTTTTATAATTCCATGGGGCTAAATAAATAAAATAATAACCTTTATTATTTTTATGTGATTCATAATCATAAATAAATTATTCTAAAACATTAAAAATATAATAATGTGTTTAGATTATATATCACAGATTTATGAAATTAATTAAATAAACATAATATAATATTATATTAAATTTAATCCTTATATTTGGTTGTGTATAACCTTTATAGTATTTTTTACATCACATTTCAGTAATTATGAAGACATAAGAGATAAAGTATATTTATATAGAATTAAATTTTACCCACAAATCTGACTACCACAAATCTTTTTGAAAAAATTCACTCTCCGATATTTTTGATGTTCTAATTCAAAAAATAATATTCAATTATCAGAAAATAGTTTTAATATGTTAATTTTAAATTGTTAATTATTAATCAACATTTATTGAGAAATTCTTGGTTATTTTGACAATAACCTTTTTAGAAACCTTAGAAAATTAACTTTGACATCATAAAAATTATATCGTCATTTATATTTAATAAAAATTATATAATAAGTATATTTTATTAAAGTAATATTTATTTCAAAAATCCATTATTTCATCAAAAATAATTCTTTAATTGAATTTTCATATTATGAATTTTTTTTATTATATCAAAATAAAAATCTCTTATAATTTAACCATAATAAGATCAATATACCTGCATAATTATATAGAAAAAAATATATATAATCACAATGTTAGGTTCTTGATACATACCATTTAATACACTAGTAAACAATCAATAGTAAGGTGAATGATAGTGACACGTTCTTGTAGTGGTTTTTCATACATGGTGGGGTCACGTTCTTTATGAGCATGAACTTTTCTAATAAATGTATTCTATCTATCTTGTGTTATTAGACATTATGATGGGAATTGTCAAGGTAAATTTCATGTGATTACATCTATCCTTGAAGCTCTGATAAATTGGATTAATAGGGTACAATCCTATTGACTATGGACATACCATCTTTTTCTAGCGTCAATTGGATTGGTTAAAACATTTTTTATACTAATCATGTGATCATCGCACAATATCTATATTATTAAAGGTAAGGATATTAAACATTCATTTATATATAATTTGATATAATAACACAAAATATGTTCATTTATTTCCAATAACCATATTACATAATAATACATTTAATTATATTAAATGTATAACTTTATTTATAACATCATGGGTTATTACATAAACCATTGACCATACCACCAGTAAAATTGTGTCTTCCACTGATAGTCCAGATGAATTATTATAGAAATACCAATCTTATATACATCCATTAGCAATATGATGATACCTAATGTATATTATATTGAACTATTGCATCTTTCTTTGATATATTTCTATATCCTCATTTAATAAAACCTCTAGAGATGCCTAAGAACATCTAAAAAATTAAACATAATTTATTTCCCACTTATCAAAAGACTCAAACAACAATTAATGATCAAGAATCAAAATGAGAAACCATAGATCAACCTGAATATTTATAATTGTTATGAATAAAAATATGGACATAAATGATTGTAATTTTAGAGAAGTAACAATCCCCCCCCAATAAAAGATTTCTTCCCACAAAAATCCTATCAAGAAGACTTTTCCTCAATGATAAGAGGCTTCTACTTACTAATTAATGCCTCATTCCCACACATATCATAACTATAGAAGCATACTACCATATAAAGTGATGAAAATGTATGGAGTTTCCACATTAAAACCATATCTTTGAATCAATAATGTAATATACATACATATATTATGAATAAATAATAACCCAAATCAACTTCCTCCCAATTCAAACCATGAGGCTTGTTTTGAATATTATTTCGATACTACTTTGGGTGAAACATGTCATGGTTTGAAGTCATCATATTTGGAAATTCCAAAAAATAAGACACATTCCCAATCATCTCAATAACATAAAATGATCCCATATATCATGATTCCATATTCCCATTTTTCTAATTTTCTAATGGTCCAAACAACTAAAGTATATGAAAACCTTTTTTCTCCAACTATTAATTAAAAAGGATATTATTGATTTTACAAATAATATTTATACTAGCTCTTTACTATAACCAATCTATATTTGATCATATTTATATTCTCCATTAACTCCAAAAAAATTATGTCCCACAAGGAGGGATAAACCAATATATGAACAAAATAGTGGAGCTTTACAAGGTTGGACATAAAAATTCTCAAGGGGTGATATTCTAATTGATGTCTTTCTTCTATTTTTTAGGAATGGTTTACTAAATATATTAAGAAATCCAATGCAATTCCAAAATCAAGGAAAAAATAATAATATATTTTCTCTAAAATAGGTATATAACATATTCCATCTGACCATATATTTTATGATGGTATGAAAATCTCATCCTATAATTGGAACCCATCAACATATGGGGGCAATTTAAAACTAAGATTAGAACCAAGAATCCTTATCAAAAAAATAGAACAAAAGACATGATTAAATATAATGATCTAATGAATATATATATTTCCCATTTCCTTATCATTTATCATCTCAATAATGTTATTAATGTGAAATTATTTTTTAACCAATTTATAACCACCAAAACTATATTATTTCTATATTAGGACACAAAAACCCAACCACAATTTTTACTAATATATCTTCCCCCTTCAACATCAACACATGAATGGGAAGAAGAAAATTCAAAGTATTTTGATGCTTACATAAAGTTGTTTTATAATATAATAAAAAAATTAAATGTTAGTTATTTTATATATCATTCATGTCCTCTGGAATAGATATATTATATCATAATAAATAGTCCCCATTTCTATTTGAACCAACCATTTGGAATGATGACTATCCCCAAACACATCCTCCCCCATATGCAATATAACAGTATTACAAATTCTTGAAGAAAAGGATACTTTGTAATTATAGAGACCATTATATGTGGACTCCATACTATATAAAGAATCACTAATACCAAGTAATTAATCATCAAGTTATTATTACTAGTTTATAATATAAATTAGATGTGATACAAAATGAAAAATTGCCAAAACAACCCTAGTAAAATCCTCTATGACTCTTAAATGCATGAGAGCAAAGAGACTCACAATATTCTATTTATATTATTATTAATTAAGGTAATTATATAGTATTTTTATACTCAAATAATAATTTAAAATGTTAAACATTCCTGGGGTATAGGTGGTATAAATATCATAAATATTCTGGGTACTCCTCTAATAACCATTGATATAAATTTAAAACATTTTGTGGGAATATTGAAATAATTATTTTTTTGAATGGAGTAAAAAATAATATATTCTTCATGAATCAAGATATGAAAACTTTTATGAGAATTCATCTCCACTTATAATTCTAGGTCAGGTGTAGAATAGTTCTTCTCATGAGGGTAATGATATAGATAATTATATGCAATAACAATATATGCTTATAGAATAGTGCATCCAAAAAATGTTATTGATACATTATAAAATACCACATATACCTTACCATCCTATGGAAGTTTCAAAATTCGAGATGAATTCCAATGAAACATTAACTGATTATTGGATGACAAAAACTTAAAATCCTAAATGAATCTTACTCCCTTCAGATTGAGAGTTTTTAATAGAGAATTAAACAATTATAAATCATTATTGAATTGGTGATAATACTCTATTAGAAGATAGAATATTGATATCTCAGATGAATTATTTAATTCCTCCCATAATAGTAAAAACTTGACCTTTTCATGATAAACAATGATACCATGTTCCGAGGAAACATTACCTATTTAAATATCCTCCTAAATCAAGAATTGTAACATTCAAAATATGGAATATAGTTGGTTAATACTCAATATTTAAACAACATATCTATAATGTGAAAAAATATCATCCTTTGTTTTAAAAAAACCATGATATCATCCATGAATACCAAAACTGAATGAAGCATTATTGTAGATGGAAAATAGAATCCCTTATTTCTAAAAAATAAGGAGAATTTTTTGAACACATGGAATTTCAAGATACACATCATGGACATATATTTTCTGAAACATGTTTTTTGGAGGATCAGACTCCAGGATCCAAAGCTACTGATAACCATATCTAAGAACAATTTTATAGAACCACATAACCAATTTTAGATAATTAAAAAATATTTTATGTGGGGAAAGACCTATTATAGATTGTTACCTGATTGATCATTCAATATCCAAAAAATGAACGTTTCTATCAGCCATATTGTTGAAAGTAATTCCCACTAACCCAGGAAACCCAATAGGTTGAATGAAGCCTTAAATTATAAATTCATATATTATATCCTTTATCTCCTGAAGTTCAAATGGTTTAATATGGTAATAGATGGAAAATATAGTCAATGTAACTAACACTATGTAAATAGTCATTTCTAACACCATCGTTGGTGGTAGGCTAGAAAAAACCAATTTGAGAAAACAAAAAAAACATCCATTACTAGGGTATGTACACTACATGAAAATTAATACTCTAGATCAAAAATATATATAAGGATTCCAACATACCTAGATAAAGAAAAAGAGTATCATATTTTATAGACATTATCTCCTTGTTTCCCTAAAAAATGAGGCACCCCTCAAGGGGGGAATAAATTAAACCTCCTAAAATATAATTGTTAATGTAGGATTTTTTATCAAATAAAAAATCAATCGTGATAATTACATCCATATATTTCATATTAGGATCCAAAAATTCACTAGCATTCTTAATATCTGATAAATAGAATATACCATAATGAAATAAAATACCCATGTCTATATTTCTTTAAATTGGTATTGAAATTTATGTCACTTAAGGCTTGATTTATTTAGGAATATTCAAGAAGTCAACAATATGGATTGTCGTGGAAGAATGAGATGCAATGTTATTAAATAATGTAGTCAATAAATATGAAACAATATTATTTGAACCTCACATATTCGTAGGGAATAAACCTATTATCACTAGAGACTCATCCAATGAATGATATTCCATCAATGCTAATTAATTTTAAAAGAAGCCCACTATTCATAAACATCTAACCAGGCCTCTAATATTCTTGATAATTATGAATACTTACAAATCTGGATAGTGTTAAAATTAGGTAAGAACCACTATATATTACATAATATTCCATATAATCCTTAAAAATTAAAAGCATTCATTTAAGAATGCACCAAGTGAATAACTTTTATACATTTGAAACAATTCAATAATACTTTATTATAAAATACTATTGGTGTAAGGAAAATAGACTGTTGAGTACCACCATGGTATTTTACACATGGAGACTCAATACCATTAATATTTACATTAAACAATCCACTGAAACCATAACTAAGAGTTGTAGAATCTCCCATCACCCCAAAAATACATTCAGCATCTATTTCCACAGAAAATACATAACCATAACATCAACATTCATGGAATGGTTCATCAGGAAGACCATAGATAGTATAACTACTCAAATACCCATTTTTAACCTCAGTGCCTTCATCTTCTTATTTGACACTAACTTATGAGATAATTGGGAATGTATAAAAAATTATCGTCATACAGATTCACTAAAAAATAAACACAATAACAGTTAATAAACATCAGTGTATTAGAAAAAACATTTAATATATATACTAATATGACATGTGAAGAAGCTTTAAAATCACCCCTGATGCACGTGCATACTCATCAATTCTACCTCAAAATATGGTTGGTTGATTTTTGGAGTCATATCATGTGTGATTTTCATTTAGTAGACTTCAACCACCTCAATATAATTTCCCTAAATATTTTTTCCACATTTATTTTTATATATCTTTTAGTATTTTCTCTTTTACGAGTACCCATGAAATAGATATTCATCACTCAAATCCCAAAACCATGTTCAATTATCCTTGTTCATAATAAAAAAAAAATTACTTCCAAACACCCAAAATTACTTGGTGGAATTCCTCATTCCATATGAGATTCCATTTGGAGTAATAAATTTATGTTGAAAATATAATCATTTTTTAAAACAACTATAAAAAATCATCTTTTCAATTCATTTACTAGAGGGATATATCTATACAAATTTTACAATCTAGTTTTTTGATTATGGATTTTCTTCATTCCACTAAACAACTATTTTAGGGGTTTTCTAATGATGATTAATAATTTCAAATTAAATTATTCTACAAAAAACCATTTTATTGATTATTAGTAAATTATTTCCCATAATAATTTCATCACATTTGAATCATCACACCAAAAATAATTTCATAACACTATAATATTGTGTGACACAACTATACACCTCTGTCTTATGTGTCACATGAATAATCAAATCCAACCCAAATAATTCAAAAAAATAAATAAAAAATACATTTTTTATCTTTGTGTATGTGTTATATTTTACCACATATATACAGAAGAACTAGATCTTATAACCTTAAAATCATCAATTATTCTACCTCTATGTCTATTGAATGATGTCATTATTATGAAATAAATTACACTTGTGTGTGGGTTGTTGTTTTAGATGGAGAATGTTGTGTGACCCAATTGTTTTTAATATGTTCCCAAACAATGTTTGGATTAAATAGAGAAGTCCCATATTCCATATATTATTTTCCTCCAATTTATACATTGTACATAAATTTTCCTCTCTAAAAATAAATATATTTATGTTAGCTCATCATCCTAGTAGAATAAATTAACTATCATTATCATTATTATTATATACCATTATTTTAATCCACTATATTCATGATATTCCACAACATTCTAAAATTAATAATATTGTGACTTATCCACTCAACTTAATAAAAAGTACCTCATATTAGGTCATTGCCTCAAATTTTGGATTTTTCAAAACCAATAATCTTTACACCAATAATATTTCCATTAAAAAGGATATTTTATTTTTTGTCCATCATATTCAAAATTTGGTGTCCATTTTATTTGACATGTGATGTAAAACAACTATAAAATATCCAATAACTATATTTTTTTTAATTTCATTAAGGAAATAACTTCAAAATTATCATTTTATGAAATTATTTTATTTTTTCATATTAGTGGTAATTATGTCTCCTCCGCATCATTCACCATAAAATTTTCTTTTTCAGAAAATACTAATAAAAATATTTTAGTTTCAATCTATTTGTATGATGTTTCCATAGTTTGATTTCCTGAACTTTGAGATATTATAGATTCCATTTGTTTCAATAATTAAACAGGACAGATTTATATAAGGTTGACAACCATAAAAATAAATTTCTATTAGAATAATAAGAATTATTAAAATATATTATTTATTATAGACAATTTTATTACCCATAAAAAATTTCCTGGATTGAGATCACACATAGTATTTGTGTCCCAACATTCCGTAAAAAACCAAACCCTTAATTTACATGTATCAATCTATGATACATTAATAATTGAAATTATAAAATTATAATGATCTATATTTTTTCAAGTAGATAATGATTTCATTTTAAAAAAAACCAATCATTTATTCTTCTCTTTATTTTTAATCACCTTTGATTTTCTGTTATCTATTTATCATCGAACTTGTAGAATATGTAAACAAACTTCCATGAAAATACATTTTTATTTTATTAATGTAGTTTTCAATAAATTAATATTCAATAATATATTTATCAAAGGTATTTATTGATCTTCACAATTTGGAAGCCATCTCTTAACTTATTCATTGAGATTTTCAATCAAATTAACCAAACTGGTGACAATTTTTTCTATGTAGTTAGTGATTTAGGATTTCTTTTATACCAGAAGAATCTGTTCAAATTCCTATCCCAAATGTCTAGAGTTTCTAGATTTCATTTTTTCAATATTATAACTCAACTCTGTATTCTCTTCATATTGGTGTTGTTTTTAAATATTTGAAACATGAACCACTTTATTGGACTTCATACTATTTATTCTCCAAACATAAATTTCATTAAGACCATTGAAATATTCTTCATTATGATCAAGAATACCATGAACTAATTAATTTTCAAGATCACTATCATCATATTTTTCTTAATTTAAATAGAAATAAATAGATTTTCATCCTTGAAATCTTATACTTCTTGAACTTAACTTTCCCTATAATAATAATATTCTTTAGAAAGAAAGTTTATTATTTTGAAGGATTTATGTTGGATGTTATTTTTTTCCCCAATATCATATTTTCTACATGGGATGATTTTATTCATCATTATATTTTGGATAGTTCTAAAACATTTATCCACATGATTCAATATATTTCAATATATGATTCATTCTTTGAGAATCTATACCTTGAATCATCCACTATCTCTCTTTAAAATAGAGGAAAAAAAGAAATAACTTCATTAAATTCCTTAGCATCTTCATTATCATGTATTGGGAGATTTTTCATGAAAATAAAGGGTAATATTTAGGTACTCACATTCTTTCATGGATCACATTATTCATTTCACATCTCATAATCAAAATGTTATTAATAAAAACAATTGAGTGATATTTATTTGGGATATTTTTCATCTATTAATAAAACATTTATTATTGAAATATGGAGGTATTATTATCCTAATCCTCATCAGGGATATCTCATCTCTAATAGATTAATAATGGCTCTAATTTTCTTCAAAAATAAATTTTATTTGTTAGAAAAGGGAATGGAACAAAATTTTTAATTCATTATCAAAACATCATATTTTTCAATACAAGCATCAAAATTTCCTCTCAACCATTTAAATAATCATTATAATTATTATGAAGATATTTCAGCATAACATGAGACGTTTTTCATAGAATCACTTTTTACTAATAGGATTATATACAAATATTTCCAATATATTTATGGTTTTGCAATATATATACAAATATTCACAATCATTCTCAATATTTCTCCAATATCTATGTTAGTAGTGATTCCATTTGTAGCATCCTTATGGATGACCTTGCATAGTGTCTTGGAAATGTGTTTCATTATGATTTTCCATAATGTGAAATTTTTATCTTCAAATATGTTAATAAATTTGGAATTAAAATATTTATAATTAATTAAAAATTAAAAATTAAAAATTTCCCAATTGATACAAATTCTATTCCCTTATCGAGGATTACAACCTGTGAGTGGGGGGGGGGGGGTTAATCATGGAATATTAGTTAAAAATGATTATTTATTTATTATGGATCATGTTATATCTCATAGAGTAACAATTATATATGTAAATATATTCCCCCAAAATGAGTGTTGAAATAGTAATGTACATGATAGATTTTACCTAGTTCACCCACACTGGACTATATCCAAAGAGCTTGCATAGAAATGTTTCTCTCCACCGAAATCACTAAAATCTTGTAACTATGAATGTAAAAATATAGATATGTATCCAGGAACCTTATTGACCACCTCCATGAAAATATAAAAATCCAATTTCTATATCTCTCTCTCCAATAAATACTGATAATATATTTGATAAGAAAAAAAATCATGATAACTTTCTTAACATGAAACACGATGGTTTAAGAAGATTAAGATATATTAAGAAAATTATTAATAAAATTTTACATATTAATTTAATTTTATGGAAAATGTATGATTATAAACATTATGGAATTTATTTATAAATTTATATTTAAAACAATTTTTTTATTAATGGTTATGAAATATGTACTCAATTGTTTGAGAAGTCATTATATCTATTAAAAATTTGTTTAATTCCAAAAATTATTATCATTTTATTATAAGTACTGAGTATTATTAATTTATTCTGCATATATATATTTCATTAAACAATTTAAATTTATCTTTCGAATTCATCATATTAAGATTTCTTAGTGTGATTTTTTCATATTTTTCTGAAATGATAAGTTATTCAATAAATAGTAAAAAATGTTGATTTATCATATAATTTTATTTCATTTTGTTTTAAAAGTAATTAAAAGTACTATTTGTTTTTTATTTATTATTAATGTACAATATTATCCATTTTTTTATTTTAGTCAAATATTATTCATCAATTATCTTGGTTATGATATTTATGCATAAATACGTTTTTGTCAAAAAAACTATTTTTTGTAATGTTTTACAAATTCCTATTAAAATTAATGTCTTAAAATTAAATGAAATAGATATTAAAAAATATTAAAAAAATAAATAAATTTGAGGATAAAATTTGAAAAATTTTTTTATCTTATTTTTATTCAATATTAAAAATTACAATACTAAAATTTATCACATCGGTATTGGGTAAATCAGGTAATTATGGTTAAAAATCATATAAGGCATAAAAATCAACCCCATACATTCTGTTATTTCCATTTATGGGTTTAATTTAGTCATATAAATTTTAAATACATATATATATACATATATATATATATATATATATAATTTTGGAATCATTTTATATTGTAATTATATTAATATTTTATAGGAAGAAAATTGAAAAAATTAACTCATTTTCTTTAAAATATTTTTTAATATTCATATAAGGATAAGAATATGTTATCAATGAATATAAAATATTATTTTTAGAATAATTTATTTACTTAAATCCTTTTAATTTTATTATAATTTTTAGGGATTCAATAATTATTTTAAAATTATTATGCAATGTTGAAACCATATTTATTCAACTAATAGAAAAAACAATTAAATGATATTAAATATATTAATTTAAATATTATTTTGATGAATTTGAGTGTTATGGAAATTTAACTTATACATATGATTTGATAGTTATTTTTTAAATGAATGTATATTAATTATTTTTTTCATGCTGTATTTAAATTCAAACTAAATGGTTAATGTGAAATATTACATTAATGACAATTTATAATTATTAATATTAAATAATAAATAAAATTATATTAAATGTCTAAAAATTCATAAAAAATATTATCACATTTCAATTGAATATTATATGGTATAAAAAATATATCATGGACCATTTATTGGTCATTTGCCCCATTATTGAAACATTCATGACACTAATATGCTTGAATACATTAAAATTGAAGAAATTATCAAAATGGTAAATGGGGAGGGATGATTCAAACTAAAAGAGTAGGGTGAATGAATAACCAAAACATGTAAATGTAATATTATGTGAGGTTATTTTGAATCATATTAATATTATATTATAATTATATCAATTTGTATTAACTTTGGAAGGAAAAATTATCCATATTAATGTAATACCTTAAGACATTCCACAAATGTCAATCGACTCACTTATAAAAGGTAATCCCTTATCAAATTAATTTAGACAAAATTAGGAATCAAAACTCAACCCAACAATTCCAAAATCTCTTATTATAATATTATTCAACATTATATAGTTTTTGTATACTAAGAAGACTATCTCTATGTCCCGTGTTTGTAGATCTGAAAGAATTCTAATGAAGAAGAGTTAATCATTTTGACCATCTCATTCACATTAATTTATTCTTATAATATTTTTTAATGAATTTTGAATACCATAGAATAAAAATTAACATATCATAAATATAAATAGATATTATTATTATTATAGTACAAAAACTTTCAACTTATTTTTTGTCCTATGAAAGTAGAACACATCGCACATTTATATTCATGGATTTCCGTCTCCACATAATGATGAAATTAGTATTTCAATAACACATTAATTAGATATTTAAAATTAAAAAACTAATTAATATATTTTATATTTATAAAAAAAATTAATTTTATGAAATTATAATAACATATCTACCTTATTACCTATTAATCCATTATAAAACAATAATATCACTCATGCATATGAGTGGACTACTGCCCCAACAACGAGTTGTGATATGTTTTTAATTTATGAATTAAAATATATCAATAAAGTTTGAAATAAGAAATATATATGATATAATAATTATATTTTTAATATGAACTATAATTTACCATTCATTTGTTTTATCCATCCAAATGAGACAACAATGTTCAAGTGTACGTACATCATACCATCTCCATCAATGGTGCAATTTATTTTTTTTATCTCTAATATTTATGATTGATTATAAATATAAATATAATTAATATATATGCTATTTATATTTTATTTATATTTTATTGATGATGGGACCCCGGTCAAAATTTAAGTATATGGACTATTGAATCAAAACACATATTGAAATCAAAGCAGTTAAAACCTAAAACAATGATAATAAAAAATAATTATCAAAAAATAGGTGATGAAATGATATAAATGGATAATATAAGATATTATAGAAATTAATTTGGTATATTTATTTAACTATAAAGAATTTATTACTATTATATAAGATGTTATAGAATGTACAATGATATTCAAAAATGAGGTACGGAGTGTCTGAACTGAATTTACATTCATTGAATCATAAATATATTTAATTGAATATGTTAGGAAATGATTATGTGTCAAATTACCTAAATGTTTAATATGTTTTAAATAAATTTATCATTGTATTTAAAATTTTTATAAATGATCAATTAAATGATTTATTCTATGTTCAAGGATACAATATCTTAAAGGTATTTTATATCAATTTCAACCCTATTGAGACATATTTGGTCATATATATATCTATTCACATGCATGTTTTGTATATAATACCATTTTCATGTATTTAACCTGAATATAAATTTATTACTGTTGATAAAAGATTCAACTTAACATTATTCTTTATGGGATTTAGAATAATAATGCTACCAAATGGGTAAGAATTTATTACACAATATCATTTTTTGTATTATGTTTATTTTCATTGATGAAATATAAAAATGTATTCCTCATATGACACAAAATGTTTCTTATCCTTGTGGTATTTAATTACTTTACATATATTTTTCAAACACATCCTTTTATTTATCATTTAATTTTGAAAAAATGTTTAGGATATTTTCCATTATTATTTACCTATTGATTTGGGTTATTTTTATTCCATGTCAATATTTTAAAAATTGTTTTAGAAAATTACATTTTATTTACTCAATGAACATTTGATGTTATCCCTGACTTTTTAAAAGGATGGAGAGTAATAATTCGTATGTTTTCAGGAATAATTTTTATTTAAATTTATTTTAATAAAGAATTTTTTTTTAATGTATAGATATTTAATTGATTTTTCATAGACATATCCATATTAAAATCATATCCTATTCAATATTTATTCAATTTGTTTAAAAAGAAAACTCTTTATTGGATAATTATTTTAAAAAATTTCTACAATTTTCTTTATTTCAACAATTAGAATTATTATATTAGAAAGATTATATTCATAAAAAATAGATCATAATATTTTACATTTTATTAATTATTTGGCCATTGAGTTTCTCTAGAAATAATCACTTTTTTGGTAATGTCGTATCTCGTTTCTCCTAAATATCAAATTATATTTGTGTCATAAAGATGGTTATTTTATATATATTAAAAATATTTATAAATAGTGATTTACCAGGATAGTTATTTTATTGATTGAGGAAATATAGATATTCTATATTTTTTAATCAATACAGATTGTTTTTGATGAAGAATATTATTTAGGAAGTAAATTGAACATTAAATAAATGTGTAACGTATTTGAAATTCATTGATGGCAGAGATATTAAATATATATCCCTGTGATGCATAGTATGGCCTCATGAGATAAATAACATGATTATAATTATAAAATGTGTTTTCCGTATACCTACCCATAAATTAAAATATATTGGAATAATGATTTGATGATATAGATATCAGGATATATGAGATCATTAAATCCCATAATAATATTTTTCTTCATTAATTATAGTTATTATTATACATGAGGTCCCTACATTGATATTATCCATGGATTAATTTTATACTCTAGTAAGTGATAAAATGTAATCTGTTTTTAGTTATTTACCATTCCATATGAATTATTCATAATTTACATATGTAACATTTCTTTATTAGAATTAAATTTTTTAATTAAAATGTTTTTATAAAAGGATGTTAATGTAATTTTTGGAAAAATATATGATTTTATTATGTCTTTATATGGATTTAGTATATTTATAGAATAGACAAGAAAATTTTCAAGGATTATTAATGATAACTATTTATATAATGGATTTAGTATAACTCTGGTGGTTATGGTTGAAGATAAAGAGGTTAATAATAATGTAATGTTATTCATATGTCATATATTATAAGGTGATCCGTTACTGTGATTTTGAAAATATTAATTTAAATATATTAATTGTTCATATCTGGATTTATACATTTTGTTTATTATTATACCTAATGGTAAAACTTTTGGGTTTTCTAAATTAAAATATAGTAGGAATATCTTGTTATCTTTTTTTTTGGAATATTTGATCTGTTAAAATTTGATTTCAGTTCTTTAGGATTGAAAATTTATACTTTAATACTCATCATTTGATGAATGGAGAAGATTTTTGTGTTAATTTATTAAAGAATAAAAATTTAATTTTTATGTAAGTTTATTTCCAAATTTTCTTAATACCAATGGTAATGGAATTCCCTGAACATAGAAAAAGGATCTTGAAACAACAATCTTATTGTTTTACGATCATTTATGATTAATTTATTTTCTTCTAAACCATTAAAATTTATGGTTTTGTGGTCATTAATGTAGATTTAACAATGGTATTTATCCCTCCCCATTAGTCATTGTAAATTAATTTTTCCCACTATATCCAAATTTCAACTTCCAATTAACGTTATTCTTATAGGGGAACTGTAATTTGTGGTATTTTATTTAACAATAACATTTACAACATTATTTTTTCAAAATAAATTTTATTATCTTTATGTACTATTTGGAGTTTCAAGATTGGATAAATCATTAATGAAGTAGTTCTAATTTTGAAGAAATATTTTATAAAAGGGGTTGGTCATGTAGAACCCTAAGAATTTAGTTTAAAATTATAATAATCTTGATAACATTCTTATCAAGAAACAACATGTTTTAATCTATTTAAGTTATTATATAAAATTATTATTATTTAAATATGATTTAGTAATTTATTTAATATTTATGAATATGAGTTAAAAAATAAAAAACATATATTTATAGTTTCCCAATAGAATTAAAATTTATTAATTAATTCTTAATAAATTAGTAATAAATATTTAGTAAAGTCATTTCATTCTTCACATATACATTTTCTTAAAAATTGATTATAAATGGTTTTTATGTGAGTGTTATAATCAATATATACCAGATAAATAATTTTTTTTTTATAAATGTAACATCATTTATTAATTAAAGTTGGGTGATATTTTGATATTTATTTAAAATGATTGATTATTACTGAATATTTTGAAAACTGTTCTTAATTACAATCAATTTTTTTTCATTAGATAAATTAATATAAAATAATCATTATATTTTTTATTTTTTATTTATATAATATAAGAACGTATTGATTTATGAAAACATAATATTAATCAACAATTTTATATATTTTTATGTTTATTCTTAAAAATACATTATTCAGAAAATTGTTTTTAGTTACATATTATAAATTTATTTTAAATTTATTTATGAAAATATTAAAAAATGAGTCTGAAAAAATGTAAAAAATTATTTCGATTTATTTTGATCTAATTTCATAAATATATACCTCTTAATTGTAGGCATTTTTAATAGTTACTATGAAAAAACTTAATACATCATTAATGGTTAAATTTGATAATTAAGGATAAAAATACTGAGACAATGCAATAAAAATCTATCCAAAAAATTTGAATATTTAATTTTATACTATTAATTTACACATATACATTCTTAATAAGAATATATTGAATTTTTGAGGCATTTGACCTTACTAATGACTTTTTTAATATATTAATTAATGAAAATTTGAACATGTCACTCTCATACATTAAACATCATTTATATGTTAACATAAGGATATGAATTAGTTTTGAAAAAAATATTAAACTCATATTTTGAATGTAATTAATTTATTTCTTAATGTGGTAATTTATTTATATTATTTAATGACTTAATAATTATATCAAATGAAAATGAAATGCTGACACATGATATCATAAATTAATAGAAAAATAAAAGAATTTATTTTAAGAAAAATAAAAGTAATATATATTAGATTAATTATACTATTACAAGAAATTTATAAACCCATAAGAAATATTAGGATTTTTTAATGTATTATATAAAAAATCTTTATTTTTATTCTTGCATTTAAAGTCCACTTAAATGATTATTGTAAAAAATAAAATTAATGTTATTTTATAACAAATAATATTTAACTGAACTATTTAAAATAAATAAAACATATATTATTAAATTTTAATGGTATATAGAAAACAATTTCATATAGGTGCATTTATGGGTTATTATTCCTCTTATGGTAAAATCCATGACCCTTATATTTTTTTAAACATTAATATTTTGGTAATTATGATAATGTTTAATAGGTAGTAAAAACTAAAATATATTGGTAAAAACATTTCAAATAATTTTAAAAATATTAAATTATGAATTTATTTTGACTAATATTCATTTTAGTTTCAATTTACATAAATTTGGTTCCATGTGGGCCTGAATAATTATTTATGATAATTTAATACAATACGAAATTCCTTCAATTCTCTTCCTCTCACTTATAAAAGGACATCTTCTATCTATTTTATATACACTACTTTGAGCATCCTCTATGAAGAAACTCCCAATAATTTATTATTTATACATAATTATTCATGTTCTAGTTGTTCTCTTCATCCGAGAAGAAGAATCATAGTTTCAATAAAATGAGATATAATGGTTGTCTACCGAAGAAAGTGTAATCATCTCTATTGACTCGTTCAAATTTATTTATTATTTTACATCTTATTAATTTTTAGTAAACATTCTAGATTAATGAATTAAATATCATAAATATAATGATATTTTATTATGATTACAATAAAACCATTTTTTATCTCTTATCCTTCCAACAAAATGTGAATACATCACTCATACGTGTGTATGGATTCATGCATCTATGTAGCGGTTTGATTTGTTTTTCATAACCACTTTACTGGGATGTTTATAAATATAGAAGTAATGAAAAATTAATATATATTAGTTAATTAGGTTTCTGAAATTACTATATCTTATCTACATTCAAACCTTCCAATCTGTTATAAAATGATAAACTCACTCATGCATATGTTTAGACTACCACCTTCAAAAAGAGATATTTTATATTTTATTATTATGATTCACATGGATGGTAATAAGAATTTATAAAAAAAATATATGTAATATATGATATAAATATGATAATTTAATGGTGAATTATTTTTTAACATTATTTTATACATCCATCTAAAAGTGAAATCAATTTCCATGCACTTGTACTAACTACTGTCTCCAAGAGTGGTGTAATTCAGTTTTCAATCTATCTATTTTGTGGATGATTCAAAATATAAATATATTTAATATATATGTATATGAATATGATATTTATATCTATTTTAAAATTATATATACAAAGGAACAATCATCCTCAAGCAATTAATGATACTACCAAATAAAAGCATACATTAATAAAAAAGAAGTTGACACCTGAAATAATGATAATAAAAAATCTTAACAATTGGGTTATAAAATGTTATAAATATAACATTTTTGATATTATATATATGAATATGGAACTATTATGTCATTATAATAAATTAAAATTTATTATATAAGATGTTTGATAACCAACAATTATAGTCTAACATGAGGTAAGGGGGTTCATATCTCAAATTCGATTAATTGTGTTATACACATACTTCATTGACTATGTTATGCAATTATTATATATGAAATGATGTATGATTATATTATGATGCATTTATTATTTTTTATTATTGTATATATTTTCCAAAAATAATCACATAAGTGGTTAGTTATCTGTTCAATATTCCAATATTCATAAGGTATTTCTTCCTAATTTTCACTCAATTGAGACATTTATGGTATTATGAAAAAATATTCATACATTTTATATATGTACTTCCCCTTTGATGTATTTAACATAAATATATATATTTTATTGATCATTACATATTTTACTAATTTTTATTATATCAATTGAATACCATGTGAATGTTACCTAATATGTATGAATGTATTTTACAATATTATTTTAAGTGTTTCCATTATTTTCAGTGATGAAATATATTATTTTTTCCTCCAAAAGCCAAAATAATTTTCTTATCCTCTAGATATATAAGTTTTCCAACATTTTTTTCCAAAATTTTCCTTTATTTCATATTTTAAACAAGTAAATAAATAAATAATATAAAATATAATATTATTTTTTTATATATCAGCTTTATTTTCCATCCATGTGCATATTTTATATTTCTACCAATGTAAATTTTTATTTAATTAAATTATAATTTATGATATAAATAAATTTTTAAAACATTTTAATGAATTATTTTTAATATTTTATAAAGTTCAATTTCATAATTTATTTTCAAAACATAAAATAGTGTGTTTTTTAATTAATATTTTTTTATGTATTATTCCTTCCACCATAGCCTTCTTAAGATTTTAGTTTATTTTTCTATTATTTGATAGTTTTAAAAATAAAAATATTTAATGATATATTATTTATTTATTTCATTTCCATTTCTTTAATTTTTATAAAGGAAATTATCTTATAATAATACCTATATTCTAAATTAATTGTTGGTCATATTCTTACATAAATTAAATTTTCATCATTAACATTCTCTTGGAACGATCACTTTCATGTAATAATTGGACATTACTCTTTTTTTTAATTCCTATATTATTTTTATCATGGATAAAAATATTACCTAAAATGTATACCATTTATACATATGGTGCTTTACACAGAAGGTTTTTTGAATTTTTATGGAATTATTTATATTCTATATTCTTTACTCAATATGGACATTTTTTCGACACAATTATTGTTTATGAAATAATTTGATAATTCTATACATGAGTAATGAATTTAAAATGTAGTAATGGGCAGGGACTATATTTATATAGCCCCTCAAATCATTGATAGGTCCAATGAGTTAATTAATGGGCCAAAAATAACAAAAGTGATTTGGGTGAATAACTACCAATCAATTAAACTATCACAATACAATGATTTGACGGTATAAATATGATGATTTCAGAGATAACGTCTTCTAATTTTGATAATTTCATTCATTTAATTCATTAATTATTATGTATGATATTAATACATTTATATTATCCATGAATTATTTTTCCCATGTTATTGAGTAAATGACCCGTGTTTTGTGTTATTTACTTGTTTTGCTCATTATGCCTTATTTTCTAATGATAGTTTATTCTATACGTAAGTCGTAATAAGAATATGATATATGCCAATATTTTTTCCCATTCTCTATATAAATAGAGATGTATATTATTAATAATATTAAGGATACACATATGTACTTTATTTTATTTATATTATATTTTCAATATATTTTTTTGAAATGAATTTTATATTTCCAATGTAATAAGGGAGTCTGGTTTGTATACTATTCCTTTAGAATACTAAACTGAATGATACATTGAGATTATATCCTTTAAATCCTAAATTAGTGTAATAAATTAATCACCAGATCTGGGTTACTAGAGTTATTCTCTCAACATCTCCCACATATGTGAACTCAAGACTCCACATGATGATGTCTTTCATCCTCACATAATGATAATTGAAATATTTACAATTAATGTTTTTTATAATTAGTACATGAGTTGACTAACTTTTATTGAGATATGGAATATACTCCTATAACAAATCTTGAACAATAATACAACCTAGAAATATATAGAATAACCCTATATTATTCTTTCCTCTAGATTCATAAAATAATTTGGAACATTAATCTGGGTCCTCCAATATTTACTATTCATTATAAAATATATATATCTTAAAATAATAAATATGAAAAATAAATTAATTCCCCTAAACCACTATAATTTTGTTCACTTAATATAGTTTTCCAAAAACAATATAAAATTTATTGGAATTTTTTGGTTTGAATTAAATATAAACATACATAAAATTTAATATGATAATACCATGATATGATGATTCAAATTCCTAAATGATTTGAAACATAGAACATTGACAAAACAGTGGTGGTTCTACATGGAAAAACTATCAATTGTACAAGTATCCTCCATCTATAATAATTTTTTCACATAAAAAATTCACTTAACCCCAAACATCAATTAAGATATAGTGATATTCTAGGTAGATCATTATTTAACTCCAAGAACACCTCACCTTTCTCTTCACCCACATGATACTTCTTATTTCTCACTCGTTCATTCCATAATCCCCATGCCTTATTACATCTCTTAGTATCCTTATGTTTATTTTTTTATTCCATTTCACACGTCGTCCATGATTTCCAACTCCAACTACCATTTTCAGGGTGGTACATCACATGCTTCATAGAGTTACCCAATATCTACCCTTCCAAGTGAAATAGGGTGGTCTTTCCCATTATATTATCCTTCATCAAAACATATCCTATAGAATTAATATGGTCACCAATTCCATCAATAAATTCCTACTCTTCGAAATTGAAATTTTCTTAACAATTATTTATCCTTGAAGTGTTGAAGTAAAACATGACCAAAAAGGATAAAATACTTCTTAAATTCCCATGGAGAATCTACTATCAAACAGTTAAAAAAATCGAATGGAAAATATTTATGTGGGATGTTTTATAAATTTTAAACACAGAAACTCTAGGAATGTAGATCCATAATTTTTTTATGGATATCTACTTCCACCTACCAACCAGGATATTAGTATGGGGGAGTTTTTTATCACTTTACATAGTTGGACCCATCTAAACACTATCCATTAATTTTTTCCTACAATGTTTCTCCATCTATTTTATGAAAAATATCTAATATATGTGAACTATATACTATGATGTCATAGCTCCCCAATTAAATCAATCAGTTAATATTAAAGGGGTATTTATTGATGATCCAACACCATATATATTAGAAAAACTATTCTCATTCATTAACACAATCATATTGGTTGATGTTAATAATATTATCAATATGTTCCTATAATAAATAAATTCTATATTAACATATTTTCCAATAATATATTTACAGGATAGAATTTTTGTGGCTATAATTTTAGCTACAACTCCATAAGAATATTCCCATTTATGTGAGTATAAAAATTGTTTTTTTTGTTTTAGTCATTGAACATACATGAATTTTTAATAAAATCCCCAAAATTTAGTGATTTTTAATTCAATTATGAATACTGAACATTATTGTTAAGAAGTTCAAAATATGATTTTAATGATTTTTTTGGAATCACAATAGGAATTAATATTAATATTTATTTATTTATCTATTTATTTTGGAAAATGTATGTGTTTCTAAAAATTTCATTTATTTGTATATTGTAATATATAATTTTCCAAATAAAAGTGTTTATTAAAAGTTCCCAGTGAAGTTGACCACTACTGAATGTTCAACAATGTGGAAAAATATCCCAGTTTGGTTAGTTTATGTAATGTTTTATAAACCCCATGTTTGTAATAAGAACCCCATATTTTAGTGTAATGTTAGTTTTGGAAATATAATTTTTGCAAGATGAAAAATAGTTATATGATAAAATCTATACTTATGTTGAATTTTTTTCTTTAGTAATCTATATTTTTTAAGATGATAAAAATTTCATTGAACCCCATTTTTATTGATTGACCCCATTTTATGATGATAAACCCCATAACGACGAAGATGATCCACATATTTTTATGATAAAATTTTTGTTTTATGAGCTTGATGTTTCAATTTCCATATGATTGAATCCAAAAGATATATAAAAATGGGATAGATTAATAAATCAATGAAACATTTTTCTATTAGACTCGAAGTAGAAAATTTACAGATGCTTGATGTTGATGATGTTTTGGGACCATAATACCTCAAAAATGGATCTCCAATGAATTGATGATGAACTTTTGTGCACATTACAATGAAGAATATGACCAATGATTACCTAAAAAGTTAATTTATTAATGTTATTCAAAGCGATGATCCATATAATATTTTGTTCCAATAGTATAGATTAGAGAAATGATTTATAGAGGGTAAATCCTAAATGTCACCTTTCTTTGAAAAAATAGTTCAAATTTTTTTTACAACATAGTGGTAATTCATTACTCCATAAGGGTACCACTAGTGTTTCAATGGGATATTCAATAATAATAAAAAATAAATAGATCTACAATGTTGTATATTCCACTAGTTTAGCTAAATCGAGGAATATCCCATCATATGTTCCTCATAGAGATCATCCAGTGGCTTACAAAACTCAATTAATAGTTCTTAACACTTTACTAAATAATTATTTTAGAGTGAATTGGATAAAATATAGACTGAAAATAAATAAACATAGAATTAATATGGAGAAGCTATGCTAGACTATTTTTTTGAAACAATTTTGACTAGATGGATTTATTGGATAAAGATCATATGAATCATATAGTTAAAGATGGAAGATTGAAAACAATAAGCTTACCTATATAAAATATTAACTACTAACTAGAGTAAGAGATCACTTCCAAAATCATGAAACCTATATCCTTCTTTTATCTTCTCAAAATAGTTCATTCTACCAGTATAAATATTTTATTATAGAATAATAAGACATTTGTTGGTGAGAATAGTAGATCCCACCTAACATTATGAATGAATTCAGTGTTCTAACAAATTTTTTTCTCCTCTATTGATATCATTAGAATTATATAAGTTTCATTATGTTTTAAAATATTTACATATGAATATGAATATTAATTTTTTTACATCTTTCTATGGGCTAAAGATATATTCCACTATGACTCACTCCAATGTTTGTGATAATGAGGAATGAGAGATTAGGTTGGTGATATGTGATATCCAATTAATATGAAAGGTGAGAGTAAGGTTTACAATGGTCATTTCACTCCCACAGTCAATACCAAACATCCATGAAATGGTAATATATGTTTCGATTCACTAGGTTAGAGATATAACAAGATAATTTTTAATAGAAATATTATTTTTAGGAAAGTTAAGGAAATTATCCAAGATATGGCCTCTATCTCCTAAACATATTTCAAAATTAATACAATCAATATAACAATTTATTTCTAAAAAATAAAATCCCAAAATAGAGAAAAACATTCAAAAAATTAATCGTTATAAGAGAATAACTATGTACACCAGTACTGAATTATGGTTTCTTCAAAAGTAATTTTTTTGAGCACCCCAAAAGAAGTGCCTCTTCTATTCAGACATATTCTACCGAGAAGTTGATATATTTATTTTTAGTATATTTTTATAATTGAATCAATAAATGACTAGACATAGTTTTTAATAACCAAATTGGTTTGGATATAAAAAATGAAAAAACTATTCTAGATTGTCTGATAAAATTAATAATCAAATAGTAAAGGGATATTGATTTTTTAAGATCATTATTTTCTTGCTTCATATCCAAAAATTATTCTTACAGCATAGAACATTTTGAATGTGAAACCTTGAAGAAAATTTTAAAATAATTGAACAGAAAATTTAACAGAATATATGAACCAAATTTTTATAAATATAATAAACATGAAGAAAATAATAATCAATAATAATTTGAACTTAAATCTAGTATCATGAAACACTTTCCAATTCTTCATGGCTTGGAAGGAGGGTGTAACATCCCAATTCCAGGTGCAACCCTGAAGTGTCCTAGACCTGGTTGGCCACATAACCACAAGTGTATTTCCCCACATGTCAAGAGCTAACAACTATAAGAAAGGGACAAGGTATGATAGTGGGAAATTGAGACCTTATTAGAAGAGTATATACATCTAAATAATCATAATAACAAAAGATATTATAATAATACCATAAAACAAAGTAAATAGTGGAATACTGATAGAATAAAAAATACATCATATATATATATATATAATGATGCATGTCCCAAGTATCTAGGAATGCATCCAAACAAGCCACAATTCTGTAAATACAATTTAGAAACCAAAGTATGAAATATTTTAAACTCCAACTGCATTGCAAGCCTCATTTTGGAACCATTCTCTCCTACACCAATAAAAATTAAGTACCTCATGTGGAAGGGTGATTTCCCTTATCTATAACTGCAACCATATAGTCTATTTGGGTCTATATCATGGAACAAATAGGGAATGAGATGAATCCTAGTAGGCAACCTCCAAAAGAAATGTGCCTATTTGTCAACGAATATATATAGCTGGTAATATGAAAAATTGAATCAATAAAGTAAGAAGTACATAAAAGTAAACAATCCTAATGATTCAAAAACATTCATTTACTTTTAATAAATATTCAATCCATTGAATAATGTAAACTTGGGATCTACCTTAAGCCTTGTATCCCGTTGTATAAAAATAAAAACATACATCTCAAAAGTCCATCTAAACAATCAAGAGATAGCGAGTCCATGTTTGTTCTTTGGCTTTGTAGACTCATCATAATCATTCAACAATTATCAAGAAACCCTATGGGAATGTTCACATAGTCTAACTAACTCTTGTTACATATATTATCAAATCAATAATAATGACATCCCTCTGGTAAAGCTCACACAATCTTACCGTTGTGTTCCATCATAGCACTAAACAAATAAAAACAACCACCCGGGTAGATATCATGGTAAATAACCCCTTGGTTTGCATTATAATGACCCCTAGTAGATCTCACAGTCAATTTCCTATAGTCTAACATTTATTTTATAATGGAAATGTAGGTAGCTCTAATAGAATTACCCATATGGTCAATAACCCATGAAAGCTCTCAAAGTCAACACCTCTAGTCAATATTAATATCAATTCATAATTAAAATTCCATATATTGGGAAGCTCTCATAGTCAATTCCCCTTGGTCATACATTCAGAATGTGAAACACATGCGTATCATAAAAAAACCACTCTATCTTAACAACACTAGGCATGTAAACAAAGCAGAAAAAATGCTTTAAAGATCATGAATCCAAAAAAAAAATCAATCACAGGTTACACCACTATAATCAAGGTAATAATCCTTATTCATATAAAAAAACCCCTTCTCAAAGAAACCATATGAGTAATCAAACATGGTTAAATTCTAAAACATTTAATACCCAAAGAATGGTATTAAGAACTTTTTGAATATATAATCTATGAAAACCAAAGAACAGCACAAACGACCTACTAGATGTTGTATGATGAACCCTATAAAACATTAGACTTTGAATCATCCTAGAAAATTGTAGATATAGAATAAGGTCAAAATTGTTCAACCTTGAATAAATTAAGGGAGAGGAGAAATCGAGATGAGAGGCTCAAGTGGAAGAGAGAACTCACTGGTGGGAATCCAATGCTCCTAGCTACGTCACAATCAGAGCTCAGATGGACGAACAAGAGGAGCTCATTTATTAATGTCCATTTATCACTCCCTTGTACGATACTTGGGAATAAGAAGAGAGTTATGGGGATTAGACATAACCTCGATCCAATTAATAAAATTAATAGAAAATTATAATGTGTGTTCATTTAATGTACATGTCGTGTACTAGCCTCAAATGGATCCTACTTTAGGCTGTCAGTCAGGTCACTACATGACCATGTACTCAGTCGTTACACAGCTAGTACATAAAAACATGTGGAAACTGAGTACATAGAATTTACACAAAATTATAGGGTGTGTACATAGAAAAAATTTCACATTATTACTTTCTTGGGTGGAAAGACATGAGACGGGTCTGAAAAGTGATATCGTTACTGGGAAATGTGGAAGAAGTCATGAATATCCCAATACCTATAAGGTGACAACAACCGATAGGAAACTTGCCTCACTCTCTCCAAAACCTCAAAAGGCCTGACATACCTTAGTGAAAGCTTCCCCTCTCTTCTAATACTCTTGTGTCACAACCTCAGTTTAAGATGTATGAAAACCTGATCTCTAACCTTGAACTTCAGGGGTCATCTTTGTTGATCAACATAAGATTTTTTGCAAGACTATGAAATAACCATCCTCTTACAAATCAACAGCACATACTCAGTGGTCTCTTGGACAAGACGAGGTCCTACCATTGTTGTCTCTCCTACCTCCATCCAACATAGGGGTAATTATCATGACATACAACATAAAGACTCATATGGTGCCATCTGAATCATTTCGTGAAAATTTTTATTGTAGGAAAAATACACTTGGGCTATATGTCTCTCCCTATGACCCCCATTGTCCCGAACACATGCTCAATACATTTCCTCCAAAACCTTAATCGTGTTCTAAAACTATCCTACTGTATGGGGATGGTAAGTTGTACTCAGATATACCTATGTACCCAATGAGTTTTGTAGTCCTTGCCAGACATGAGAAGTAAACCAAGGTTCCATTTCTGTAATGATATAATATGAAACCACATGAAAACATACAATCTATCAGATGTAAAACTTCCCCATATAATCAACAGTAAAGGCATCCTTGATCAGAAATAAATGTGCATCCTTACTATGTCTACCAACTATATCCCATATTTCATCATTCCCTCTATGAAACCTAATTATACCTTTTGTGAAATACATCATGAAATATTTCCACTTCCACTTAGGAATGGGTAACTATTGTAAAAGGCATGCTATTCGCTGATGCTTCTCCTTCACAATCTAAGTGGTGGAACATCTCATAAAAAAACCAGAAACATCTTTAATCAAACCTGGCCACCAATAATTATGGTGTAGATCTCGATACATATTGGTTACACCAGGATGAATAGCCCTAAATGAGGAATGAAAATATCACACCAACTCCTTATGTATGTTTGATGACACCCATGCGCGTCCATGAAAATTCAAGATCTTATCCTTGCCTATGGTCCACCTAGGATTAGTGTAATCTCCTGATACACTCTCGCATAGGACTTGGCCTTCATAGTTTGATAGTTTCCCCATTCTCACTCGATCATGTAGAGTATAGGTAATAGGTACATAAAATAGAAATTTATTCCCCAGTTTTTCATGCACCTCCAAATGGATCTCAGAGAACAGATCCATAACCTACCACTCACATCTGGTCTCCTAAACTAGTTGTAATTAGGTCCTACTCTCAATGTATTATCCACTATGTACCCTTTCCCAATCATGTAGGAAATATCAATGTCAAATGATTGAACATACTCAACCCACCATAGCTATCTCAAATTCAGATCACACTGCGTAAATATATACTTTATACTTCTGTGGCTAGCAAATACCAAAAAATGCTATACCAAAACATAATGTCTCAAACATCTAAATCATGCACAACTACCTCTAACTTGAGATTTTATGTTTGATAATTCCTATCATGTGTCCTCAAATGATAATTACTATACTCAATGAATCCTTCCCCATTACTAAGAACTAATCCCATCCCGATACCTAAGGCATCACGTTAAACAATTTAACTCTTTCCAAACTCCAAAAAAATCATTATTGGGGCTGATGTAACTCACCCCTTCAGCTCCTGAAAGGCTTAATCTAATGAATCAATCCTCAGCTACATTGAACCCTTCTTATTCAGGCCCTCCAGTGGCACTACTAAGCGTGAAAATTTTGGTATAAATCCACTATAGTATCCAGATAACCCTAGAAATCTCTTCACCTAAAATATGTTCTTTGGATTCTCCCTAGAAACTACAGCTTTCACATTCTCTAGGTCTATTGATACTCCTGTCTCTATGATAATATGACCCAAGAAGTGAATCTGGTCCCACCAAATGTTTTATTTTGAGAGCTTAGTATATAACAAATTATCTCTCAGCATAATCAATATGTTCTTGAATAGATGTAATGTTCATGTTGAGTGTGAGAGTACAATGAGATATCATCCATCAAGACTACCACAAAATAATCCAAGTAAGGATGAAAAACTCGGTTCATTAGTACAATAAAAACTCTTGGCACATTCATGAGACCAAATGAAATAACCATATACTCATATAGACCATACCTACTCCAAATGGTTGTGAGAGGTATATCTAATGGTCTAACATGCAACTGATGATAGTCAAATCTCAATTCAATATTCAATAACACTCAGGCTTCATGATGATGATCAAAGATATCATTAATTATTTCTATTAGATATCATTCATGACCGTCAACTGGTTTAGCTTTCAAAAATCCACACAATTTTTGAGTGTATCATATGCCTTCTTCTCAAAAAGGACAGTGGAAACACATGGAGAAGTACTGGGTCAAATGAAACCCTTTTCCTATAACTATTTTAACTGTTTCATGAGCTCTTGTAACTCTGTTGTCTCCTTCCTATTAGGAGTCATGGAAACCGGTGGTCGTCCTAGCACAAACTCGATAGAGAAATCTATCTCTCACATTAGATGTAAAACTAAAAAGTTTTTTGGAAAGTCATCTCTGAAACAATCCACCTCTAGATGAAAGTCCATCTGTAGAGTCCCATAGTTATCTAGATATAGAAAAACAATCTGGTATATCATTCCTTCCAACCATTGATGCTCAGGTCTAGCTCTGCTTAACTGAACATCTCATTCTACCTTATGTAAAAAAACATTCCCTCTAGTGATGTGAAACTCACCCTGTAGCAATAACAGTCAGCTGATGCCTAGAAAAATACCAACCATTCCATTCTAATAATTAAATCAAAATTAATCATCTCTAAGACATACAGGTCCCATAAGAAGTGATACCTGACAACATCAAGAAGGAACTCCTTACACTAGCGTACACTATTTTTCATAATCTCCAATGGAGTGTATAGTGTCATAAAATCCTCATAAGTAAAGATAATTTTACCAAGTATAAAAAAAAGAAATAGATATGAAACTATAGGAAGCCCGTGTTTAGAAAAGAGAAGAAGCTAAAACTGAGGAAACTAGATTCATCCCTATATCTGTAGAGGGTTTGGAATCCTCCTCCATCTGGGTCTGCTCCACTACAAATTCTGACATGTACTGTGGCCTTATGATCCTGCCTAACTACAATGAGCTGATCCACCCTATAGTCTCTGATGACCCATATCCTGATTACCATGACCATGACCACCTCCTGCTCCTAAATGAATGAATGAACTCCAGTTCCATGACTGATGAGAAAATGGTGGTCATGCTCCTGAATGTGGTGTCATAGTAGAACCTCTATCACTTGCTGCTGGGGAGAACATATAGCAGAACCATCGGAGATAACCCATCTAGCTGAAAGATTGGTATTCATTTGGGACTCTTAGGAAATGTGGTCTCGTATACCCTATCTTCCCTCACTAGTAGCATACCACCAGGCTACCTGAAGAAACATCTCGTAATGGATCCTAGCGGCACATCCTACTTTTTGTCAAAAGAGTACCATCCATGGATGCTGAAAAAACTTGGATAATAGCACCCAATTCCCTCAGATTATGATTGGTAATAAGCACCTATTTCACTATAGCCATCACTGATGTTAGCCTGAAGACATTCATCTGCAATCAGATCTTATACCAGAGACCATCCTCAAATCAATTAGCAAATGATAACTCATAACCGCCCAGAATAGGTGCAATGATCTGATGATCTATAAAACCATATGATTAATCCATCACTGAAAGAGTTCCCTTCTACAGATGCATGAAATATTAGGAACAATAATGTCTCGGGGGGTAGAATTAATCATAGAAAATCTTCTATAATGCTTCCCGAACCAGATCCCGATGACATCCCACTAGTGAGATACCACCCCACTATATCATGAAAATATCATGTTACATGTACACTATGAGATTCACCCTTCTATCAGAAGGTGTATCTAGATGATCAATGATAGAAAGCATGACCTCAAAGCATGACTCTACAGCCTGAGGTCCTCCATCCCCAGAAAATGTTGGAGGATTTTACTGCTTGAACACCTGCATCAGCTCTGCCATATATGGGGCATGATGTAGTGTTCCCTGGATAGTCTATAACAGACTCAAAAATACTTCACACAACTACGCATAAGAACCAATGTGTTGTATAACTATAAGTGCCAAGACAGGCATGAAAAGAGGATCTTTTGGCACTCCTCATCTATCTTTTCTAGTGTCTGGTCATCACCTTTCAACTAGCGCACAACCAGAGGACTTCTTGGTGGCATGAATCTTCCAGGTCATGAGAACACCTCATTTTATTATTATAAAGGAAATAAACATATATGCACAATAAATGAATAGGATAATAAAAAATTAATGTTTTTCAGAATAGGGTTTCATGGCATGTATAGACCCTACACGGCATGTTCCCTTAATCTATTAACATGGTGTGTAACTTTACCAATCCTGGTCATGTAACACTCAGTCACATGACATGTTCCTCCTGGGACACATTGTGTACTTGAATTTCCACCTGCCCATGTACTTATACATGGCTAAACCACATAGTTCTCTCCTATGTAACACTATATGGCGTGCTCACCCTTGAAACAACATGTACTAGTTCACTCCCTTCTACTTGTGTCATTGATCACACAACTGGATATAAGGCTGATAACTACACAGAGTGTACAAGTTATACACGGTGTGGTCTACCAAATGTTCCCCAACATAGTGCCTCTTCTCACAATGTCAGTCACACGTTCAAGCACTACACGACCTGAAAATATGGTACACGGTGTGTACTAAAGAAAAGTTGTTTCTTCTAGAATAGAAGAACACATGGCGTGTGTTCATAACATCACACACCGTGTTTTCTGGGATTCCAGATAGTAGGCCTCTAAAACTCCTTTAAAACCCATAAAAAAATAAAAATTTCTAATCCAAGACCTATTTTGACCAGTGAGAGTCCATACTCCCGCAAATAAAAGGTTCGCATCCTTTTCCATGTATAAATTTGAAAAAATTAAAGTAAAGTTCATACATAATCCACCAAATTCATATCCGAGTGGGCCCATGAAAACTTAGTGATAAATTTTTGTAATCTATCAAAATTAAACATTAAATATTCCAATACCCTATCAAAATAGTAGGTATTATATCAAGAAATATACCATAACAACTTGAATATCTAGCACAACATCTATCATAACAACAATAAATTAGTAATGCACCCTAAATGGTAGGACAAGAATGCATTCTATGTGATATCAATCAAGTGCCTATATAATTCATGAAATGAAATACCCATATCTCATTGGGTAGAAAAAGAAATATAACCACAATGATATAAATCATAACAGAACAAAACAAGTGGATCACCTAATAGTGAAATCAAAACAACATTAACAATTATAAAACCAGAAAAATTTCAATATTTGAGGTAACATGGCCTTTCCTTGCACATGGGTTAGCGAAAACCGGGAAAAACATATTACTAGCTACCAATTCCTTCCTATCTCAGTATATAGGCTACAAAAAGTAAGAAAAATTAGATAACAAACTCAGTTAATACAACATTGCAATGCCCCTGTTCATGGTGCCACCCTGAAGTTCCCTAGACTGGGTTGGTTACATATCCTCAAACACATTTCCCAAAACTCCAGAGGATTCCAAGAGCAGTGAGGGCCATGTTCTGATAGTGGTCAAACTATTCCATCATTTTCAGAGTATACCCAAAAGAATAAAAATAATAACAAAAGTGGTTGCAGAAATAACATACAATAATGTAAACAGAGGAATACTGATAGAATAAACAACTTCAGCATATATATAAATAATGATCCATGTAACAAGTATCTAGGAAAGAATCCAAAAAATTCAAAATGTTTTAAATACAATACGAAATCTAATATACCGAAAATAGTAAACTCCAACAGCAATCTAAGACTCCTCTTAGTCCCAAGCTCTCTAACTCCAACAAAAATCAATTACCAGATGTGGAAGGGTGCCTTCCCTTATCTATACCTATAAACATATAATCTGTTTGGGTCAAAAAAAAGGCCCAAATAGGGTGTGAGATGAATCCCAATAGGAAACCACCAAAATATATTTTCCTAACTGTCAGTGAAAATATATATTAGGTAATATGTATAAATAAAGTAATAAATTATTAATTACACAGAAGTAAACAATCCTACAGTTTCAATTACATTCACTTACATTTATTAAATATTCAATCCATTGAATAATGTGAACTCATGATCTATCCGAAGCTTTGTATCCCCTAGTATAAAAATAAAAACATACATATAAAAATACCATCTAAAAAATCACGAGAAACTAAGTCCATGACTATGATTTGTCTTGGAAGACTCTTCATAATCATACAATAACTTACAAGAAACCCTATATGAATTTTCATAGAGTTTAATCCCCTTTTATTCCACATATTATCAAATAAATAATATTAATGACCCTCTAGGAATGAAAACATAGACTAACATGTTCAATACCTCATAGAACGAATCAAATACAAATGTCCATTTGGGTAGTTATAATAATAAATTCCCCTTAAATTGAATTATAATGACCACTTGGTAGAACTCACATTATATGCCATGTGGACAAACATTTATTTAATAATGGCCCTCTGGGTAGCTCTCACAGTCTAACCCCTTGGGTCAATGTCCCATTGAAGCTTTCATAGTCAATAACTCTGGTAAAAAATAATAGTAATTAAAAAATGAAAGACCCTACATTAGGAAGCTCTCAATTTCAATTATCCTAGGTCTTACATTCATAATGACAAACACATGAATCTTATTTAAACATTAACTCCATTTTAACAACACTAGGCATAGAAACAAACTAGAAAAACATACTTTCTAGACCCAATAACCAGGACCAAATAAAACAAGGGTGATACCTCTATAATCATGGTAATAAACCTAATTCATATTCAATAACACTTTTTCAAACAAAAAAACCATTGCAGACATAAAACATGGTTTAATTCTGAAACACACAATACCCTAAACAAGGGTATTATAAACTTTTAGTATATATAATTCAAGACAACTAATGAATGGAACATTCCACATAATTGATGGTGAACGATGATCACTATTGAATGTTGGAACTTGACTCATCTGAGAATTTTGTAGATCTACATAAAGGAAAAAATCATTCAATAATGGATAACTCAGGGGGCAAGAGCAATCAGGCAGAGATGATATAGGGTAATTGAGAACTCACTAGTGGGAATCCAACACACCAAAAAACACCTCAATCCAACATCGGACAGAGGAACATGCGGATCTTAATGTTTCTTGGACATTGGTCCCTCTTTTTTATAAGACATATAATGAAGTAAATGGTTCTAGATATTATAGGCGACCCTTGTATAATTAATCAGAAATAAAGAAAAATATAGGGTGTGTTAAATTAATGTACATATCATGTACTAGCTGCAACCGGCTCCCACATTAGGTGGTTAGCCTAGTCACCAAACTTCTATGTACTCTGATGTTACATGGTCGGTACACAACAACATGCAACAACCGAGTACACGACGTGTTCTCAAAATTATAGGACTTGTACTAAAAAAAATTATTTTCCTACCTTTTCCTCGAAAACTATCTGAAAGTAAATATCCACACATGAAATGGAGATCCCGGTTTATATAAAGGGGAATCACATTGGTTTATAGGATATGTTTTTTAATTTAATTGTCATAGAAATATATAAACGTCAAATGATATGGAAGGTATTCCCCTTATCTCATGAAGAGGAATCAAAAAAATTGATTCACAATATCCATCATGGGGATGTTGACACATGGAATATGTTATAGATGGTATTCTACTATAACAGATTAATTTCCTCATAGAAAACTATGATAAGGAAATTTATATATAAGAACATGTATTATTGTGGAGATACTCTCTATGAGTTATTGGAATGATTCATATTTTTGAAAAGATCCTACCCACATCAGCCTTTCGAAGATCACAAATGTTTTGTATTCTCTTAACAAGGGATTGAAAAAAATGACTAAAACCTGGTAGATGATTTCACTTGAGGACCATTAAAAGAAAATCCACCTCATTCAAGTTAGAGAGATAATTTATAGGATTTCATTAAAATCACAAGAATTTGGTAAAACATCCACAATAAGTGGATAAACACTCTTGTGAAAAAGAAATATGTGAACAAAGTAAAAGAAATATAATATCGAATACATCTAAGGGTATACTAGATATTTTAACTCCTAAAAAATTCACCAATAGATACCATCTTGTATAAAGATAGTAGAGCTATAATACCATATTTTATTTATAGTTCTAGATATAACCAAGGATTTAAAGAATTTATGATAAATCATTTAGAGATCGAAAGAAAGGGAATAAATAGAATAATTCCATTTCTATTTTCAAACATAATTCAAACCAACACCTTTTCAAAGAGGAATATCTTATACATTTATAGTTACCAGTATGTGAAGAACCATGATCTGACCATGAAGGTGTTTATGAAACACATTTTTGAATCCCATATCTCTTAATAGAAAACTCTCAACATCAATTGATCAATATAATAGGTGTAGTAAGGATACTTAAACATGATTATTAATGCCATAAATGATATAAAACTTTTGTTGTCCAGTAATTTTCTTATGAAATACATTCCAAAGATGAAGGGAAATGTCAGTTCTATTACTATATAGAGGCGAAATTAAGTGATAGGTAAATAATAATAAATATCATAAGTAGGGGTTGAAAATGGAAAACCCATACTAGATTAATATATCAATGTAAAGAAGATAAATCACTAGTAGACTCACTCCCAATGAAGAGATGTAAAGGGATAACCAAAATATAGGAATTAATCCAACCCCGACCACTATTCCCTAGAAGGAAAAGTCTATATAAAATCACAATGTAGTAACCCCACCACATGATATTTTCAAATATTCATGTACGTGGAGATCAATATCAATTTACTAGAATCCATATGAAAAATTACTAAGATTAAGATATATTGAAATACATTTTCATCAAGAGAAGGATATTATATTACAATAAAGATGTAAGATTAGGTAAAAATGTTTCCACCCTCATTTCTCCATAAATTCTTATAAAATTCCAAGATCAATACACAGTTAATATCTCATATACAATAATATTTCTTAACTTTTCAAATGCATAGTGTGATATAAGAGAATCAATAAAGGTAATGCGGTAATAAACATATAAATCTATAGAGTTGGGAGAACTCAAAACCTCTCGTTTTGTTATATGGTTCACCAATTGTACCATTGCATACAAAATAAGTGATATTAATGAAGTCTTAGTATATTTATATGAATTTTTTTTCCATTATAACTTCTACATTCTCAATATATAAGAAGGAAATGGTAAATATAAATCTACCATTATTCTAGGTACTCCATTAATCAAGAATTCTAAAACCATAACAAATTTTAATGAATGAATTCATTCCATTAAATATGTTGAGGATAAAGCTGATATCACATCCTTGCCTTGATAAAATACTCACAATAGGAATAACCTATAATTACATTAATTGGATTGAGTTACCCTATTAATATAGGTAGGAAATTGAAATGAATTGTGATATAATTAGAGTAGGAGAAGATTTTTATACACTTGATTGGTATGATGATTGTATATTTATAAATGAGTTTAATCTAGGGATAATTTTTTGTACTGAATAATTTGAATAATTTGAATAATTTTATTTTTATAAGTTACTCAAATTGGACAATAATACAACTATTTTTAATTTTATGTCTTCTGATATAGTGAAAAATTATATTAAAAAAAATAGTAAACCCCTAAACTAAAACAAAAATTAATTCCATCAGACAAAAAAATTACATTTTTAAATTCAATTTAAATCATCCCATCAATATTGTAAAATAAATTAACACATAAAAAATATAAATTTCTAAAATATGGAAACTAAATATATATCAATATGATATATTTAAGGGGAAATTAATGTTATTAACAGTACAACTTTCATTAATTGAATTTTGTTGGTATATGAGTCTAAATGAGTGAGTGAACCACAGTGTAAGAGAATCTCAACACTTATTAAATTTTTTAAAATAAAAATAAATAAAATCATCAGACCTAGAATAATTAACCGTATCTTTATTACAAATTATTGGGTATGATCAAAATTATCCTAATGATTATTATATTCATAACTTTGAAAAATATTAATAATGAAGTAGTTGAGAAAATAATCCCTAATAGGTTGAGATTTTTAATAGGCTATAAGATATTGAAACATGTGACACAAAAAGACAAATTCCCTATAACATTGTATCGAAATGACACAAAGACTATATAAGAAGGGTAACTATTATTTCTTGGATAGATTTTTTGGATATTTTCAAGATTCAATTTCTCCAGGGGACTATGAAAATAGAGCCTTAAAATGTATATTTGGTATGTTTTCTTATCAAAGGATATGTTTCAGTCTTTTAAATTCTTTAAGAATCTTTTATTTCAACATGGTAGGAATTATTTAGGACTAAATGGGAGTTTTGTGGAGGTATTCCATGTTAACATGAAGTTCTTTGGAAATTGATTTCAAAACTATATAAGGTGTTTGGAAAGGTATTAAAAAATTTCATTATGAATATCTTTTTTAAATTTTTTATAAATTCCATTTTGTTTTATGAAAATGAAATTTTTTGGTACACATTCTTTCTAAAGATGTAATCACAGAGGACAATGAAACCAATTGATGTTATTTTTAATCTATCTTACCCGATCATTCTTATATTAATTTGTTTATTTATTGGGAAATAAAATTTAATAGAATACTTATTATTAAATTTAACAAGATTTATTTACTTTTGAAGAACATAGTTATGAATTAAACAGAGTTTTTATTGATTATTCATAGAAGAATGATTATGAGATGGTAAAAAATATCATAAAATATGTCATATAATATGATCAACAATCTAGGAAAACCCCATTGAAAAAATATGTGATGTTAATAATAGATTAGTAGGAGTTTTACTATTCTGAAATATTTATGAATATTTATATGTGATATCCTATGCGTCAATGTCCTAGGACACTAGCGTGATCATTTATATAAAATCAAGTATTTTTTTTGTCTAATGTAGTTTCCTTGGAGAAATTTCATCCATATTTTATAGGAAGTTGTTGAAACTATGTAAGAATACAAAAACACTATTAATATAGCCCTGAATATTTAAAAATCCCAAGGAGACGGTCAAATAATTCAAAGGAAATCCTAAGGGCTATGTGACTAACCTATGTAGCTGATCTGCGTGATAGACCTTCATGGCAGAGCTGTGCGGCATAACTATGCGACAGAAAAAATTCAGTACCCCAAGGCTGATGACTTGTGGGGTGGACCCACACGAACGACATATGTAGTCAATGTCCCTTCGACCAGGACCCATCCATGCCTATAAATAGGACCCTTGGGATCTCTATTTCATGTACTAAAAAAGTCAAAAGTGTCCCTGAAGATCCCATTGTGTACCTCTTTCACCAAGATACCTCAAATTGTCTTAGGAATCTCTCTAAAGTATGCGAGAATAGATAATTAAATTGGATTAGAATGTATTTAATGTCTTTCACAATTTTTACATAGGCTTAGTTCCCTATGTGAAAAATATTCTTCAGTCATCATACAATTCTACATGACACACCTACATGGAACACCTACGTGATAAAACTACACAACATAGCAATGCAGGGTGCCTACACAACACAATTACACACAAAACCTTCATTGATGTGCTTGATATACAACTTACATAACAAATTATATACCCTATATAAATCCATTCATGTCATGGTATCTCTTTAATTGGTTCCTTTATCAAAAAGGGACTAAATTGAAACATCCACCAAGACCTCCTAACGTATCAAACCCTTGGGAATGGAACATTAGTGTGTCTCCTATTTGGGTTTGTATTTCCATAGTCTGAGGATTCCCATATTTGTTTCACAATAGGGTAAGGATTCATAGAGTTTGTATGTGTTCTTATATCAACAGTCACATGGAAATTTCTCCCTGGAACAATTCTGGGAAGTTCTCGGTTTTTTGAATAAGGGTTTGGGTCCGGCCCTCTAAAATCTCATAGAGATGGAACCTCAAATTTTAGGTTGGGAAGGTAAGGTTCACACTTGATTTTCCATTCAATTAAATGAAACGTCTTCATCCTCTATCAGTATCAATTTTCGTGCATCCATCATGGTGTAATCCCCTAACCTTTATCCCTTTTTTCCTTTCATTGGACCCCTGTCCAATGTAAAGAGAATAGTGGAATGGATCATCACCTCACCCTCATCCGCCCCCGAGGCCCATGCTGTGACTGCCCTAAGCCCGCCTTCTATAGGCAAAGGGCTAGCGACTAGCACCAAAGGCATAATTCCCTAAAACTGGGAAGACATTGACTTTATAAAGTGTAAACACATAGAACAGAGCACACAGATGGATAAAAAACACTAAGACAATATTTATAACCAAAATAGAGTGATAAAATTAAATGTCCCTAAAAACAAGCCCAACAGGAAAGTACAAGTACAAGATAAATACCTGCACAACTGAAGAAAGGTAAAACAACTGCTGGATCGTCCTCCAGAATTCATACTTGAAGGGTAGGTATAGATAGCCTCCTCAGTACTCCATGTTCGTCAGTCTCCTCCGTGTACCGGCTCGTCATATGGTACACCTCCGGGTACCATCAATTCCTGGTACTCTCAGCCTTAGTCGGCGTTGTCCTTCATCTAAAACCAAAACAATGAGGTACGGTCGTATCCTATGTAGGGGTGAGTATAAAGATACCCAATAGGGACCCTCAGACCCTCAAGGTCTCACAAAATCCAACAAGGATAAACCACAAAGTATGAAATCAACAGATAACCCCACTTAGTTATATTCCCATACATATACCTATGTTATCATGTAATCCATCTCAATCATGTGGTAAATACAAAATTTACTCACTCAGCTCAAACCCCAATTTTTATTATCAAAACCATGGCTGGTGGATAACTCCTGCTCAATCGAGTATAGTGGGCATGTCGCATCACATATAGGTTCTTCCCACTAATATTGAACTGTTTAGGTACTCCTTCTATCGAGTACGGTGGGTTTTCCACGCTCAGACAGAGAGGCTCCCCACCATGGGTCTGTCGCGCTCACACAGAGGCGATCCCCCTCATAGCCTGCTGAGGTACTACTCCTATCGAGTACCATGGGTTTGATGCACTCACACAGAGGCACTCCCCACCATGAACCCTCTTCCATCAGTGGAGGAAAAAAACCCTATGTTTCATTGTTTAATCTTTTACATCCTCTTGTTTCATACATCGAGCATGACTCACATGGGGTAAGAGATTCGTGACTATTAAAAAAAATCATAAAAACCAACAATTGATGGAACTACAAGAACTCGAATTCATGTAAAAATCAGGATATATAGGAAGCCCTTCTAGGACCCGATCTCATTGGATATCCTCTCCAGGAATCCAACCCTAATTCCCTTAATTTTTGAATCTTTCTTAAGAATATTCCAAAAATTAAACAACCAAATCACCATGGAATCCTTTTTAGGTATTAAGCCCAAAATAATTTCACTCAAAGGACTATACTCTCCTATTATACTCATTGAACAACATGGTATTTGATTCCCATCCACATGTGATATGTAGGAAGCCTCCCTAAGGTTCAAACCCAACATTTAAAATCAACCATGTTCTCATTGGTCCATATTTCTAACAGTGTGTAATCTTACATGGAAACCCATTTACATTCCATGTTCATTGGGCTATTTTGGCATAAGACCCACACCAAACTCTAACTAAGAACCTTTCTCTTAGATGAACATACCACATGACATTAAAATGTATGGTCTGGTCATTATCACTTGACTATAAAAGGTATGATGTGTCCCATTAAGCGTCACCAAACTACGAGAGTCATGATTACTTTCACAAGGATATGTAGGTAACCCATTTCATTGGTAAGATCCCATTATCAAAATAAACATTTTTCTCCCATGGTGAAAATAATTTCCAGAGTGCCCCAATGAGTGGCTTAACAACCAGTATCATCATAACGATGATTAAAGTAATCTTTAAATAATAATTGAGAGGATACTATTTATGGAGAACCTCGAATACATATAGATATATCCGTTAATGAAGAACCTTGAATACATTATGGTGATTCTAAATTTGACACATGTTAATAAGTGATTGAAATTTCCAAGGGAAACTTATGCCATACTTGGTGAATTGATACGGATTCATGAAAATATCTTAAATTCATAAAGAGAGTCTTGGATAAGACAATAATTCCCACAAAAGGATGTGATGAGTTAGACCTCACATTATATCGACCAATGCATGTTCCAATGTATCATAATGTTCAAACATAAAGAACGCCTACCTTTGGAATGAGGTTCCCTTCTGGATAAAGAAAAATGGGAATTTTTTTGGTTCTATGAATAAATACATTGAAATCCTCCTATAATAAGTCGTTCATAAAACTAGAACACATGTTTCAAGGAACTGAGGAACAAAAATGGTGAACCTGACGTGAATCCTTAGCCACGTGAATAATGTTACCCGACTATAATGACATTATTAATTGATAAATGAAGGCCAAAAAATGGAATCATTCACGCATGTATCAATCAAAAATATGTCGTTTAAATGGATTTTATTTTTGTTTTCCATTTTTTTCTCTGAACTCTCTTCAGCCCAAAATGGATTTCATTAAGGTGACAACTGGGAACATCCCTTCAACTTCTCATGCTGGATCCCCATCCACAAGAAGGATTTTTTCACCCACCCAGCATCTTCAACGCTGGGTCTCCAATGTGCTAGTAAATGAGTTCCATTATCACGGTATAATCCCATCATTTGAGGCTGTGCGAAAGGCCCTCCATGCCAATAACAATCCTCAATTGTCTGGCCAAATAAGGACTGATGGTCAAGAAGCAGATAGTTACAACCACCGTATTGAACCATTTCAGTTTCTCATCCCTAGAACTCTGCAATGAGTTCCTCCCGTACTACATGGAAGTGGATAATTAGGTCATGTAGGTCATCAATTCATTGATATAGGGATCCTTCCTTGGGATTCCCACCAACAATAATAGCCAGAAAAATCGCACGACAGTGAACTCCCAACATAATGGGGGTGTTGACTATGGATGTTCGGCCCAGGTCCATAGTCCCGGGCATGCAAGATGAATAGTCAGGGAAAACATCCGGCCATGAGGGAGTAGGTTCTTACCTTTTCCCCCTCTCGAGAAGTCCTTCAACCTAACATAATGGAAAAAAATGAGAAGACACATTCACCTATCAGTCCTAATTTGGTTTCCCACCGAACTCATCTAGAATCAACCCACAAACCCCACCAAGAAAATCTTGTGGAGAACCATTAACATGGACATACAATAGTTTAAAAATTATCATCTAGTCAGTAGGACCTTCTGACTGCATTTAAAGAAGCCTTCTAGTTCAATTTTATGGAAATAGGTAAATAGGAACATACACATTGTTACAATCACCAATTATGTTAGTAGTATCGTCTTCTAGTATTGAAGGAAGCTTGACAACCATACTTTAAAGAAAAAAACTAGTAGGCAAATACTCATTCTAGTGTTCATCATTCCTTCTAATAGTCTCTTTTGGCAGCACCTATTGTAGTCATTCGGAAAGATTTGACAAAAAATTTGGGGCAGACCCAACTCGCTGCTCCCATTCATGAGTACTACCACTAAAAAATGATAGTAAAATAAGGAAAAGAGTACGCACATAAAATAACACCCAATATACAATGGAAATATATTCCCGTTGTTGCTACTAAAGTCCCTAAACACATCTTATCAATGGTGAATGAGAAGACACAAATTCTTACCCATATTCTGGAAGCTTTACAGGATGATATCACAACAAATTTATCATTACCAGGGTTACTGATGCTATTAATATTTTAATATATTTTTAAATACTCCCTTTACTGATTTTATATGAAATTTGCATAATTTTTGTGAAATATTAATGTTTAAATATTAAATATAATTTTTGAGCACTATTTCAATTTATCCAGATTCAAGTCTGTTTAATTTTTTAACAATAACTATCACCCTACTTATATAAATTTCATGATTCTTTTTTGTAGGATTCTAATTTAAATATAAAAAATTTCATTAGAAGGTACCATTTTCCAATTTATCCATTTGAAGGGTCATATGGTCCTCACAAATAAGACCAACGAATCTATAAAGAAACTGGACTATTCATGAAGATTGATTTACTAGTCTCAATCCAGATGTCCAAATACCTTAATTCTACTCCCATGTTAGGAGGAGATTTCAAGGAGTCCATGATAATAATTTCAGAACCCAATCACAAATACACGGAGCCCAACATATGCTTTTATATCCAGCCAACCATTCTGGATGAGAAATAAAATAAGTACAATATTCATGACATATATCATTATGTAAGCATTAACTAAAGATAATATTTTTCCATGTGAAAGAAGAGATATAGGTTGATGACTTTTTTGAATTTATCATTCGGATTTGAAGGCATATTCCTGTTCCAAAATCCATTCACATTTTTTCCATCGAAAAATCCTGGATAGAAATGGACATTTTACCTTTGTTTAATAAAACCGCCATAACATCGGCTCCACTTGTCCAAATGCCTCCAAATTTTTACAGTATTCTTCCAACTATATTATCTACAACTTTGAAGAAGGATATATATAGAAATTCGGATTTTGGAATCGCCAAATTGGTGATACAAGTGGAGGGACAGATTGAGAATGCAAACAGTCCACTCGTTGGGCTATAAATACTCTCCCCTTCTCTCCTTGAGAGGGGTTGGCATTTCAGAAGAGATGAGATTATATTGGCACGACCAAAGCCTTTCCAAAGGCTTGGGAGTACCTTCCATACTCATGTTTTCACTTTATAGAACTTTCCTCCTCTCTTTGTTTTCACTTAATTTTGTGTTCTTAGTTTTTGTAATTTTGTAAGTCTCTTTCTTTGTAATTATGTTTTAATGCAAGTTACTTCTTCAATATCTCTTATTATCATCCAAATTTTGTAGTTTAATATTTATGTTCTTAAAATAGTTTAAATATAGTTTAATCTCCTTACCTTATTTTTCTTCTCATTCAATCGAATGTTTGTTTTTAATTATCATCATTATTCATGTATGTGTGCCGACGTACCACTCTTTTCTTATCCCTTTCTTTTTCTTCTCTTATTAATTTATAATCATAATAATTATAACCAGATTATTAAACACCCAAATGGATGAGTAAATCTCTCATTGGGGTGAGTTTTAATTTAGGTATTTTAAGCGATTGATAGATTTTTCCCGATGAGTATTCATGTAATTAACATTATGTATGTTGGACTTAGCATGTCATGGATTAATGACTTGTTTTGTTTAACATGTGGTTTCCATGGATTATTGGAACCATAAATACACTACCATAAACAATATATGATCGAGATTAGTACCCTAAGGTATGTTAAGACTTGGATTAAAGCCTTAACACATGGGAATTCAAATCAACATCAACTTGTGACATGAGTGATAATTTAAATGCAATATAAAGCAAAGCTCAAGGATATCCCATGCTTAACTAACCCAATGATGAACTCACCCCAATCGTTATAAATTTCTTAAATCAATCATAATCAATTAGTCATTTCAATTATGCTCTTCAAACAAACCCCCCAATTAGAATACAATCAACTAAAAACAAATGACTATTTCAAAGTATCATCACCGAGGATTCGGCCTGAGTGCTACTATACACATTAGCAGAGCACCCGAACTTTGACCGGTCGATATGAGACAATCATCCATGCATTTCAAATGGCTCTGTTTCCGAGGATGGTGCTTTATTTAGTCATTAGTTTCTGGTTATTGTAAAAAAATCCAAAAAAAAAAACAAAATTTTAAAAAAAAATTGAAAAAAAAACACAAAGAAAAACCCATCTTCCACTTGAAAATCATTAACTGAAAAAAATACAAAGAAATACCCATCTTCCTCTTTCTTCTAAAATCTCTCTAAATTCCCCGTAGCCTCCCAAACAATCCCTCAGATTTGTTTGACCCTGAAATTGAGCGAACACTTTGCCATCTTAGGAGGAACATAAGAGATAATCAAATAATTCAAGAACCAGTCCTCATCCACCCAGTTGAAATTAAAATGGCCAATCCTAGGGAACAAACCCTTAAAGAACTCACTGCCCCTAATATGAATTACCAACCTCTTGGTATTAAATATCCAAACATAGAGGCTGACTTCAAACTCAAATCGGGTTTGATTCATCTTCTTCCTCATTTCCACGGGCTAGCTGGTGAGGATCCACATCTCCACCTTAAAGAGTTCCAAGTAGTGTGCTCTACCATGACGCCTCAAGGGGTTTCTGAAGAACAAATCAAATTCTAAGCCTTCCCTTTCTCAATAGCTGACACTGCTAAGTCATGGCTCTACTAGCTTCCTCATGGTTACATAACTACATGGAATGACATGAAACGACTCTTCATATAGATATTCTTTCCTGCTTCTTGTACTGGTTCTATCCGAAAGGAAATAAGTGGTATACGTCAATTCTCAAGTGAATAACTCCATGTGTACTGGGAGAGGTTCAAAAAGCTTGTGGCAACCTGCCCACGTCACCAAATTCCTGACCAACTCTTGATCCAATACTTCTTTGAGGGGTTATTGGCTATGGATAGAACTCTCATAGATGCCGCAAGTGGCGGTGATCTTGTTGATAAAACTCATGCAGCTGCAAGAGATCTCATAAGTAACATGGCTACAAACACACAACATTCCATACTCGACCACATGCTCAAGTCAAACTATCCCAAGATAATAAATCAATTGAGCCGAACAAGATGAACGAGTGGATGAGTGAACTTACAGGTCTTGTGCGACAGCTAGCTGTGTCCTCCAAATCCCCAACCTCGTCTTCTCCACAATCAATGTTTCCTGGACCTATCAAAAACTGTGGAATCTGCAACTCTCTATCTCATCCAACTTACACATGTCCACAACTTCAAGAGGATCAATCCGATTAATTTGGACCAATGGAGATCAATGCAGCATATGCTCAGCGGAACACCAATCCTCAACTATCAGGTCAGTTTGTTAGAAACATCAACCAACCTCACTCTGAGCCCTTCTCCTCTAACATTAACCAAGGATTGAGGTATGGTAACTGCATGTCTCACCCCCCTCAATTCCCACCTCAAAACCCAAACCAATTCCAATATGGTCAAGGTGGTGGTAACTTCCATCAACCTTATCCTTTTTTTCCTCAACCTCAAAGGAAAAATCATCTTCCTGGATTCCATTATCCTAGTGAGCCTTCCCAATTCCAAAACCAATTCAATATATTTCCCGAGAACCAAAATCAAGGTAATCCCAATCCCGGACAAGCCTCTTCTTCCAAGCAACCATGGGAAAGTGTTTTAGATGATCTTGCCTCTTTCACCAGTTCCAGCCTTAAAAATATTGAAACCCAAATTGGTCAACTTGCATCCCACCTATGTTAGCAGCAACCATCCAATTCTTCCCAACTTCCAGATCAACCATTACCCAACCCCAAGGGTAATGTAAGTGCAATTTCACTTAGATCAGGAAAGCAAATTGTTTTTCCCCAAGATAAGTCCCACAACCCTCCTTTGAATGTAGACCTAGAAAATGAAAAGAAAAAGAAACTTAAAAAGGAATCTGAATCCATTCCCTCACCTCCTTCAATTTCACTTAGGAATGAAATTACTTTTCCTCAAGTTGTTCCTAAACCAAGGAAGTCCTTTGAACCTGATCTTGAAATGCATGAAATATTTAGACGTGTTGAAGTCCACATTCCCCTCTTAGATGCCATAAAACAAATTCCTATGTATTATAAGTTTCTCAAGGAGTTCTGTACCCAAAAGAGGCAACTTAGGACCTTTGAAAATGTTTCCACCCAATAGTCTATTCCCATAAAGTGAAAAGATCCGGGGACCATTACGGTTCCATGCCAAATTGGATGTTCAAACTGTGATGATGAACTCATAGACCTAGGAGCCTCAATTAATGTCATGCCTAAATCCATATTCTCCAACATTTTTCTAGGTCCTTTACACGCAATGGGTGTTGTCATCCAGTTGTCCAATCGAATCACAACTAGTCCTGAGGGAATAATTGAGGATGTCCTTGTCCGAGTTAATGATCTTATCTTCCCTACTGATTTATATGTTCTTGACATGGAACGTGAGAGGACCTCTTCTCGATCTCCCCTAATTCTAGGAAGACCATTCCTCATGACTGCGAGAACCAAGATTTATGTCAATTCAGGCATCTAATACATGGAATTCGGTGACCAATTGGTCAAGTTCAACATTTTCCAAGCCATGTGATACCCATCTGAGGATCACTCTGCTTTCTCAATCCATGCTTCTGAGGATACTTCTAAGATTCAATTAAACCCGAATCCACCGTGTTCTTCATGTTCTAATGACAAAGGATCTTGTCAAATCTGCACCATGATTAACCAAGTCATAAATGGTGAAGTGGATGTGGACCTCTCATTCATAGACTTCATCAATCTAGAAGAACTTGAAAACTCTCTTGAATCCCACATCAACTCTGATATCTACTGCTCCACCTTGGACGGTACTAAGGAGAATGAATCGGAAGCAACTTAACTCCCTTCATCCATTCCTGATATGTCTAACCCACAAATAAAAGATGAGACTAATCTGAAACACCTTACTATACAACTAAAATATGTATTCCTCTTCCATGATCACTCATATCCTGTCATTATCTCTTCCACCCTTACTAAAATTGAGGAGTCAAAACATGTTTAGGTGTTAGAGGAAAACAAAAAGGCCTTAGGTTGGACCCTAGATGACATACTAGAAATCAAACCTGCCCTTTGCATGCATCACATCCATCTGGAGGATACATCCAAACCAATTAGACAACCAAAAAGAAGACTCAAACCACTCATACTTGAGGTAGTTAGGGAAGAGATCACAAAGCTTCTTCAAGCTGGTATTATCTATCCAATTTCTGATAGTGAATGGGTTAGCCCAATTCAAGTTTTACCTAAGAAGGGTGGGATAACTGTTGTCAAAAATGAACATGGAGAGGTAGTCACAACTCGAGTGAAGAACAAATGGCGTGTGTGCATCGACTATAGGAAATTGAATGTGGAAACGAGAAAATATCACTAACCTCGTTCATTCCTTGATCAATTGCTGGAACGATTAGCCGGAAAGTCACACTATTGCTTTCTTGATGGATACACTGGCTATTTTCAAATCCAAATATCACCTCGGGACCATGAAAAGTATACTTTCACATGCCCCTTTGGAACATATGCATATAGAAGAATGCCTTTTGGACTTTGAAATGATACTTCAACATTCCAGAGGTGTATGATGAGTATCTTCTCCGAATTCATTGAACACTGCATGGAAGTCTTCATGGATGACTTCACCATTTATGGTGAGTCATTTGAATCTTGTTTCAATTCACTCTCTCTTGTCCTCCAAAAGTGTGTCAAGTGCAACCTTGTGTTATATTTTGAAAAATGTTACTTCATGGTTGAAAATGGTATTATTCTAGGGAACATAGTTTCAAAAGATGGTATTAATGTTAATCCAGCCAAAATTGAAGTGATCCAATCACTACTGAACCCACTTCTGTTCGAGACATCCATTCATTCCTCGGTCATGCCGGTTTCTATCAGAAATTCATCCATAACTTCAGTAAAATTTCTATCCCACTCACTCATTTTCTCCAAAATGATTTCACTTTCCATTTCGATGAGGTTTGCAAGAGAGACTTCATTGAACTCAAATCTTCTCTCACATCTGCCCCAAAAATCCAACCCCTATATTGGTACTTACCCTTTGAGTTAATGTGTGATGCTTTTGATAGAGCTATTGGGGCTATTCTTGGTCAAAGAAGAGAAAAAATCCCTCATGTCATCTATTATGCCTCAAAAACATTAGATGAAACTCAATATAACTACACTGTGACTGAAAAGGAACTTCAAGAAGTGGTTTTTGCCTTAGATAAATTCTGATCCTATCTCTTAGGTTCCAAAATCAACATCTTCACAGACCATTCTGCTATTAAGTTCTTACTCATGAAAAGTGATTCCAAACTGAGGCTAATAAGATGGATCCTAATGCTCCAAGAGTTTTACCTTGAAATAAAAGATAGATAAGGAAAAGAAAACCTTGTGGTTGATCACTTGAGTATAATTTCTAATTCTTCTCAATCTGAAATCATCGATCTTAAATTCCCCACTGAGCACCTTTCATCTCTCACTCTAAAAATATCATGGTATGCCCCAATTTTAAATTACTTGGTTTCTATTGTTTTTCCTAATTTTTTTTCAAAAGAACAGAAAATGAAGTTGAAAAGTTATTCAAAATACTATTTTTGGGAATAAAATAATCTTTGGAAAACTGGGGAAGACATGGCAATTAGGAGATGTGTTGAAGAAAATGAGAATTCATCCATCTTAGAATTATGTCCCTCACTTCCCGGAGGTGACCACTTTGGACCACAAAGGACCTCTCAAATGGTCCTAGACTCTGGATTCTTCTGGCCTTCACTCTTCAAGGACTCACATGAGTTCTGTTAATCATGTCCCACTTGACAAAAGTTTGGCACAGTCTCTAAATGAAATGAAATTCCCCAAAATCCCTTAATCTTTGGTGAAATAATTGATGTTTGGGGCATCGATTTCATGGGACCATTTCCTCCTTCCAATGGATTCTCATACATCCTTCTTTGAGTTGATTATGTTTCCAGGTGGGTCGAGGCTAAACCCACTAGAAATGATGATTCACATACTATTAGTGAGTTTCTAAATACACACATCTTCCATAGATTTGGCACACCTCGTGCCTTGATAAGTGACTTAGGAACACATTTTTGTAATAAAACCATGGAATCTCTTTTGAAATATAATGGGGTTGTTCATAAAACTTCAACTGCATATCACCCCCAAACAAATGGCATGGCAGAAATTTCTAATAGAGAAGTGAAAAGGGTTCTAGATGGAATTGTTAAGCCCACCAGAAAAGACTGGCCAGAGAGACTTGGTGAAGCCCTTTACGCTTATCAAACTGCCTTTTAGGCTAGTTTTTGGTAAAGCGCGTTACTTACCAGTTGAAATCCAACATAAGTCTTTTTGGGCTGTGAAAACCTGAAATTTTGATTGTGAAAAATCTTGTAAAGAAATATTGTTTCAATTGGATGAACTGGAGGAGCTTCTACTTGAATCTTATGAGAATTCCAATCTATACAAAGAGAAGGCTAAGGTACTCCATGACAGACACATCTTGAGAAAGGTATTTCATGAAGGTGAAAAAGGTAATTCTCTTCAATTATCAATTCCGACTTCACCCAGGTAAGCTTAATTCTAATTGGGATGGTCCTTTTGTTATTACTTATGTTTACCCATTTGGTGCAGTGCAATTCCAAGACCCCTCTTCCAAAAGGACATTCACGGTTAATGGACATTGGTTAAGCATCACTATGAGAGGACACACAATCCTGGTTCATTATATACTTCCATTGGATACCCAACTTCTCCAGTAAACACACCACCGGATGGAGACGACGACCCACCAAATCTAAACTAGGGGGAACCTATTTCCCTTTAACTCTCTCTCTATCTCATCCTCTCTCTACCTCTTTCTTCTTCTTCCTCTATCTTTCATTTTTTACCACTTTCTTTTTCAAAACCATTCTTTTTCACTTTATCTTTTGTGTTGGTGTATATTTATAAAAAACAAAAATAAAAACCTAAAAAACAAAAAAAACCAAGAAAACAATCACTTACAAAAAATACATAAAATTAAAGAGTCATGCTTACTCACCACCGAGTTTTGAAATTTTGTCCAACCATTTTGGGGAGTTAACATACATGTTTTCATCTCAACAATTTTGTATTTTCATCATGACTTTGGATAAATAATTTTGTGTCAAAATTAAAAAATTTTGAATGCTAAATTTTTGATCTGGAAAATTCTTTTTCTGAACTGTGAGGAACAACATTTGATTTCATGCCAAGGCATCCTATGGCCATCTTTTCAAAATGTGTTTCCCCCCCCATTTGTGAGTTTTGAGTTTTTGGACCTTCAATCTTAATTTCCTTCCTTAGTGTGCATTAATATGATAGAGGCATTTTCTGAACCACATGATAATCACAACAGCCAAATAGCATCTCATTTCCCTTACATTAATCATCCTTTTGAAAGCCCCTTCAAGCCTATGAAAACCTTTTCTTTGATAGCCACATTACAAGCCCAATTCCTTTTCCCACCCAATATCAACATGGATTTTCATTGCATATTTTTTTGAAATTTAAGTGTGGGGGGAATGGATTTTGTTGTTTGGGTAACATATTATTTATTTTCAACGAGTTATCATCTTCTTGAGGGAAAGCATCCATTTCAGTGTGGGGAGAGGTTTTCATTCAATGTGTTTTGGGGAATTTAATGTACTTCCATTTATGTAATTTTGTAAATGTTATTGACAAGTGTTCAAAAAAAAAATGATGAAAAAAATGGTTTGTATCTTGGGTAGGTCAAAAAGAACTCTTCCTAAACCTTTTATCTTATTATAACTATTACAATTAGTGTCGTGAGGAGATCAAACATGGGTTGGGATATGATTGTGAGATCTGTTTCAAGGTCAACATTCGAAAAAACAAAGGAAAAAAAGAAAATAAAGAACACTTGCATTATATTATTATATCATTGGGAGAAGTTTTGGGGTTTTTAAATATTTCATCTTCTCATCCCCTTCATATTTTCTTCCTCTATTGTGTCTTTATTCACACAATCATTCCCTTGTAAATATGTGTTTTCAATTCCTTCCATGTTTTATTTAAAAAAAAGTGCATTGCTTTTTCTATATTGGTGTTTTACCCCTCTTCTTCTCTCTTGGACATTATATTCCTACCATCCCATAGCCACAGAAAACCCCCTTAAAAATAACTCTTGATTATTTTGCACTTTGGATAGGGATTGAAAGTTTAGATCTCTTTTCAAACTCTATGATTTTCACTTTTGGTTGGTGAAAGAGTGAACCTCCAAAAATGAATTTTTTCATCTTGAGAGGAGTATGTTTTGAGTGCCACCATTTTCTATGTCTTAAGTTGAGCATGAAAAAATTAATTGTTTTTGGAACATTATTTTTGTAAAAATTTGTGGTGGAATTCAATATGGATGAGTTAAATTGTCCAAACCTCCCCTGATTTGGGAAAACAAAATTTTAATATTTGTTGGTGAGTGAAAATGAGTTTGTCTTATTTTAATATTTATTTCCCATGAGGACATGCACAAGACTAAGTGTGAGGGAGTTGATGTTATTAATATTTTAATATCTTATTACATACTCCCTTTACTGATTTTATATGAAATGTGCATAATTTTTGTGAAATATTAATGTTTAAATATTAAATATAATTTCTGAGCACTATTTGAATTTATCCAGATTCAAGTCTGTTTAATGTTTTAACAATATATATCACCCTACTTATACAAATTGCATGATTCTTGTTTTTAGGATTCTACATTAAATATAAAACATTTCATTAGAAGGTACCATGAGCCAATTCTGCCATTTGAAGGGTCATATGGTCCTCACAAACAAGACTAATGAATCTGTGAAGAAAATGGACTATTCATGAAGATTGATTTACTAGGATCCATACAGAAGTCCAAATACCTTAATTCACCTACCACGTTCGTAGGACATTTCAAGGAGTCCATGATTAAAATGTCAGAACCCAATCCCAAATAAAAGGGTCCCAAAATATGCTTTGAATCCAGCCCACCATTCTGGACGAGAAATAAAATTAGTACAATATACATGACATATCTCATGATGTAATCATCAAATCAAGCTGATATTTTTCAGTGTGAAAGAGGAGATATAGTTGTCCGACTTTGTTGAAGAAATAATTCGGATTTGAAGGTATATTACTGTTCAAAAATCTATTCACATTTTGGACATCGAAAAAGAATGTATAGAAATGGACAGTTTACATTTGTTTAATAAAACCGCCATAACATTGGATCCACTTGTCCAAATGCCTCCAAATTTTGACAGTAGTCGGAAAACATTATTATATAAAACTTTGAAGAATTAGATATTTGGAGATTAGGCTCTATGAATAGCCAAATTGGCGATGAAATTGGAGGGACATATTGGGAATGCAAATAGTCCACTCCACAGGCTATAAATACTCTCCCCTTCTCTCCTTGAGAGGGGTTGGCATTTCAGAAGAGAGGAGATTATATTGGCATGGCCAAAGACTTGAAAAAGGCTTGGGAGGACCTTCCATACTCAAGTTTTTACTTGAGATACCTTTCCTCCTCTATTTTTTTTCACTTAATTTCGTGTTCTTCGTTTTTGTAATTTTGTAAGTCTGTTTTTTGTAATTCTATTTTAATGAAAGTTTCTTCTTCAATATATCTTATTATAATCCACCTTTTGTAGATTAATATTTATGTTCTTAAAATCGTTTAAATATAGTTCAATATCCTTCACTTATTTTGGTTCCTCATTCAATCGAATGTCTATTTTTAATTATCATTATTGTTCATGTGTGTGTGCCGACGTACCACTCTTTTCTTATCCCTTTCTTTTTGTTCTCTTCTTAATTTATAATCATAATAATTATAACCAGATTATTAAACACCAAAATGGCTGAGTAAATCTCTCATTGGGGTGAGTTTTAATTTAGGTATGTTAAGCTATTGAGAGCTTTTTCTCGATGAGTATTTGTTGAATTAACATTGTGTATGTTGGACTTAGCATGTCATGGATTAATGACTTGTTTTGTTTAACATGTTGTTTCCATGGATTATTGGAACCATAAATACACTACAATAAACAAGATATGATCATGATGAGAACCCTAAGATTAGTTAAGTCAAGGATTAAAGCCTTAACACTTGGGAATTCAAATCAACATCAACTTGTGACATGAGTGTTAATTTAAATGCAATATAAAGCAAAGCTCAAGGATATCCCAAGCTTAACTAACCTAATGATGAACTCAACCAAATCATTATCAATTTCTAAAATCAATCATAATTAATTAGTCATTTCAATTAATCTCTGCAAACAAACCCCCCAATCAGAATACAATAAAATAAAAACAAATGACTATTTTAAAGTATCATTGCCGAGGATTCGACCCGAGTGCTGCTATACACATTAGTAGAGCACCAGAACTTTGACCGGTTGATAGGCGACAATCGGTCGTTCGTTTCAGTTACAAACACATAAATCTATCCCCAAACATGATATGACACATTAGAATTCCATCCCGGAGTAGATACACATCTCTTTTCTAGTCTTGTAGGTTCATGGGGTATACTCCCCCTTATCATACATCTTATAATATTGGGAACATACACCATTTATAATTATAGGTAATTGGTCAGTTCTGGTGGCCACTCCAAGGAAAGAACATACACTTGGCCACAATAATGACCTCTCCTAGAATGTGTCCCCAAATTTGTGTAAGATACCATCCAAGAAGATGTCTCGCCAAAAACAATTGGAAAATCAAGTGTAAAACTGAAAACTAACTTCTTTTAATGCTAGATTTCTTGAATCCCTTAGATATTTATCTGTTGTGTCACTTGATACTTCCATATCATTACAAAATTAGGAGAGTAGTAGTAGTAATTCTGACAATCCCCATCATAAACTCCATCATGAAGGCTTGATTCAGGATAATTTAGTCAATCTGGAAAGCATATCTTAGGATGAGAGACACGACAACTCTCCATGTGGCCAGAAGACCATGGAAAAAGTGGATATATCCCTTACTGTAATCCACCATGTTGATCCTCCCCATGATAGAATTCACTAAAAAGTACTATTTGTAGTAGTATTTCACATTGTTAAGATAATTCTATAATTGATAACATAGTAATGAGAAATCCCTCCTTTCTTGAGGCACTCTCCAACACAAATCTAGTCATGTTTGATGCCTTGGCATTGATGAGTGAAATAATTTCCCAACCAGAATACATCTTAATGGAACATACATTCTACAAACCTCCCTTGGGTCATTTATCTTATATTACAGAGTATACACATTGGTCATACCAAGTAAAGGGACCTCTAGAAAAATATGATGATGATATGTTAAATAAGATAATACAATTGGCTAATAGGGAAATACCAATCATGATCTAGGATTTGGAAAATTCTTAATATAATATTCCATAATAGATGGAAGAAGATTGCATTCATGGTATCCATATCAACTTATGGAAGATTATTCATCATTTACGAAAAAATGTATTACCATATGATAAATATCAAAATCAAGTAAAGGTAATATAAGGGTTGCAATGTCAAATTTACTTGGCATCATTCTCAGTTTCCCAACATCCAAAGGTTGAAAACCAGAAGATAACCCTTCAACATGCATACCAAAATTATTTAAAGGGGTTATTCCAATTAATTTCTAACACTCCATATCGTGTACTTATCCGAGGATGGGGTGCACATAGGGCATTGCATTTCATTGCAATTGAGAATCAGCAATGTCTGAAAAAAGTGGTCTATTGAAATGTTATTGCCCATGGTCATCCATAATAAAAATATTTTTTATGTCATCAAATATATTCTCAAGAACATGCCTCAACTAGATCTCATCAGAGTCAGGCCCAAAGAAAACAAGTTGTTGATTTAATTTTACATAAATAATTTGTGAATCTTGAGCTGGCTTCCCGCATAGAAGATGTCATCCATCAGATAACAGAAATGTCTAAAATAGCACAACGATCTTACAGAATAGGTAATTTTAGTGGTTTTCAGATAATACACCTAGAAAATATCCAAAGAAAAATTCATAAAATTAAAAGTGCAAGAACATATATCTCAGCCATAAAAGTTCAAGAACCACCCCATCTTGCTAGTATAGGGGATCATTTAATTAAACATTCAAATTCATTAAACTACATTCATAGTTTTGAATAAGATAAATAGGAAAAACACCAGCCTAAAGGGCTGGGGGATATTTCACATCTATAATCCCCTCCTCAACAGTAGTTAGTTTTCTCCCAATTAGGGAAGAATCCAAAAATAGAAGTCACAACTGAACTATCTGAGGATTCCATTTGGGTTATCTTTCGTCAAAAAACTCCTAAAAAACATCATATAGTAGAGAAGAGGCTCCAGGAAGATACCGAAGGTGATGATATTACAATGAAACAGATTGAATTCCATCAATGCATTATGCATCAATAAATTACAATAACACCAATATAAAAGATCCTCTAGAAAATTATTCTTGTTTAGGGGAATCAGAAGATGACATTTGGATTCATAATATGATACTAACTGAAGCAAATAAAGAAGGTGTACATACTATAAATCAGATGATTATCCAGAATCTAGATATACCATCAAATAACCAACCCCACCCCACTAAAAGGAATTAAACAAGGGGGAATGTAAATGTAATATTGCAACTCTCTTTTACAATGGTGATGGTCAAACTCTTTTGTTTGAAAGGATATTTTCACAACAACAATAGGGGACGAAAGAGTTGAAAAACTCAATACAGAGACACGTGAATGTATCATTTATGCTAAACATACTCTCCAGAAATATCCTCAACCTGTAAATCCTTTAAGAGATCCTTAGTAAAGAGGATGTGTGGTAACTACTGATGTGGATAATGAATTCCCTCCAATGGGTACACAGTCATGGAAGGATCAAACACATCATCATAGGCATGTTCCTGTGGGTAATCCAAGGAAAATACCATCACCAACACCAGTGGTTTTGCCTCTCATTTCACCAGTTCATGATCCAGCTGCTGTACTTGTATAGGTCCAATATCATCCATATATTCCCTATTTTTTTATGAAAACAATGTAGGCATTTACAATAATATTGGAAGACATGGAGGAATGATGTGCACTAGTTCATTTGGAAAATAAAGATTACCCTGGGTGGGTGGACTTGATTCCTCCCCCACAAAATTTTGTGAATACCACATTTCCAAAATGTAATTGTTATGGAGATCCAAAACAACACATAACACATTTCGTTTCTCATTACGATCCCATGATGGGAACTCCTCAATAACAAGAATCAGTAAATCTGAGGTATTTTGTGTAGTCATTAAATGGACTACCTTTTGTATGATATACAAGTTTTTAATCTCGATCAATTACTGGATGGGAAGATCTCCGTCAGAAATTCCATCTTCAATTCATCTAAACACTACTGAATACATATATTTTATATCTCACAAATTTAAAATAAAGGTAAAATGAAAGAGTTTTAGTTTTCATTGCTCGATATAAAGGTTTAACATATTATTTATATCTAAAACTCCCTCCAGAAGAGTTGCTACAAATTTTTGTAGAAAATCTGAGTGATGAGTTACGCACAGCACAAATCCCTATAAAATTGAACGGAGTGTTTCGAGACCACACTTCAATTTCTTAATAGATAGAAGATTTTATTATATAAACTAAGTCTAAAACTCATGTAATTTAATCATATCTTGGAATAAGAAAAGGTAATTCATAGTCTACTATAGCTACACACACGAAAGAACTCGTACCATCTCACACTTAAAAATCTTCATGATATTGAAGGGCTCCATCTCCTAAGCATCACCATCAATGACTGCCTAATCATGATGAACAAAGAGATCAATGGAATAAAAAATTTAAGGAATTAAAGTACAATGATTATACTCTCCAGAATGAGCATGATCCCAGTTACTTCATGTCATCTCTGGAAAACAATTTGGATCAGTATAAAAGGTTGAAGAAACCAAAAAAAGAAGGGGATGAAGATCATCTGAATTATTTTCCCTTTCACTAGATGTTTGTTCATCCCATTCAAGAGTGTTTTGTTTTCAAAGACCTCCTGCATGAAATTTTAGATTCTATACAAGTTAAACTGAAATGTTCATCAACTCTAGTAGAATGTGTTACTTCTACTAATCTAGAAGAAGAAGTTGAAAAATAGAATGTTAAAAGTAAAAATGTTCAGAAATATGATGTTTGGATGATCAAGATAATGATCCACAAAACTCATGCCATTCTATGAACATAGTATAAACAACATATTGTGTCTTCGATCAATATTTTCTCAACAAAACCAAATTCATCAAATGTTCAATCCACAATGAAGAGAAGTGATCAAAAGGACAAAGGGTAGTCAGAAGAAGACCATATCGTGTTAATGCCAAACATGATAGAACATGATCCTAGTTACTTCAATAGAACGTGCATAGCCCGACCAAACAAAACAAGCAGAACTATCCTATCAAGAAGAATCTTCATCTGATGAAGAATTGATCATTGGTTCCATCAATGTTATCCACTAAATGGATCATTATTCCAATGGTGATTATAATTATATTGAGCTAGTGTTCCTTATAAATAATTGTGGATCTAGAGGAATAGGCCATGGTTGAGGATATAGGGGAAGATATGGGTATTATAGAAACCAATATTTTAACTCTACCATTGATCAAACCGTATATGTTTAAGATACTCATGGAAGATCTCTTCAACGGGCTCCATAAGAACATAAAGATTCTTCCATGCAAGACAGGTTTGGTCTGGATATGATTATTTCTAGGGACTAATTAAGAGTCACACCATCTTTTTATAATCAGTTAAATTGACCTAGTCAGTCTAATATACCAATTCGTGGAGTATTTCTAGCTTCTTCTCTAACACAAGGTACATATATATTTGAAGCATCAAATTCCAATGTTCGTAGAAAACAGCATCTCCATATTGGGAAATGCATACCTTTGGACCAAATTTATGATGTATTGAAACAATTGTCCCATGTACTAGCCCTGCTTTCTATTTTGGAATCCTTAAATCTATCAAAATATCTTCATGAATCACTTACTGAGGATTTGTTAAGTCCCCAAGAGTTTGAAACTGATGTTGTTGCTGCTAATTTTTACCATTTAGAGAATGATCATGCAGAGTTTCATGCAGTTATATCCATTAAGGATGAATATGAATTTGATGTTGTGATGGGAAATATTATAACCTTGTATCAATCTCGTAAGGTCAAAGACATAGACATCCGACAAGCCTTCCCTAATAATGGATCCAGAGTCATCCTCATTTCCATTCGTACAATTTGATGATTGGGCCTGACTGAATCTGACTTATCTCCTTCAACATTAAATTTTAAAGGATTTGAAAAGAATTAGAAAGAACCTCTAGGAAAGATTATACTCAAAACTCATTTTAGAGATCGTGTGTCTAATTATGATTTCATGGTTCTTCGTCAGGACACAACCTTTAACATTCTTCATTTAAGGACATGGATACATCAACATGAGGCCATACTTTCTTCATATCATCCAATTTCTTATGTATTGATTCAATGGTCAAATAGGGACATTGTACAGTGACAAGTGTCTGTTTATAACATGTGAATAACAATACACTGAGGAAGTGTTTTATCACAGGAAGGGAATGAGGTCCATGAAAAAGGAGAGTACCAGATTTAATACTCTGAATAGTTTGGAATGAATCCTTACAAACCCATTCATACATTTGAGTTCAGATTATGTGTTACCTATCAATCAAATTGAAAAGTTAAACCCAAATCCAATCACTCATCCAATAACTTCCAAAATGTCAATTGTAGGATTTGAGCCTGACAACATGGGAGAAATTGTTGAGTCACCATGCAGTGATAAAAGATTAAATAGAGATGTCTTCATTTCATCCGCTGAACTTCAGAAAGTCTCCATTTATTCAATCAAAATAGAAGAATTTGTAGAAATTCTATAGGACGAAAAATATGTTTATCTCCAATCCATTTCTTCTATTTATGACTCCATGAATACCATTCATCATCAATGGGGTTAGAAATGGTATCCTCTTCTTCATGATGTTCAAATACCAATTCCTCTCACAAATATGGATGATTTTCTTTGTCATATACTAGGAATGTTGAAATAGAGGAAGTGACTCATAAAGAAGAAAAAGAATACATGGAAGATCTCAGGGATGCTCCTCCAAAATTTTAGGAGGGTGTCTCTACCACTGTGGATGATCTCATAAAAATAAATCTGGTTATAGAATATGATTCATGCCCAACCTTAATTAGTGTTTCCTTGACTTCTGAAGAGAAATTGGTGTGTACATCATTTCTAAAGGAAACATATAGATATATTTTTTTGCAAATATTATTAAATTCCAGGTCTCAATTCCAATGTATCAACTCATCATTTGGGTTTTCGAGAAGAACATTAATGATTTAAGCAGGCAGCAAGAAGAACACACTCAACTCATGCTTCTTAAATTGAAGTTGGAGTGGATATGATTATAAAGGATAAAATTGTTAGGGATGTTCAATATACCATATGGCTGGCCAACATTGTCCCAGTGAAAAAGAATAATGCACAAATAAGTGTTTTCATTGATTTCAAAGATCTTAACCAACATTTTCCTAAAGATGAATTTCCAGTTCTGATCATAGAGCTTTTAATCGATGAAATATCTACCTAAGAACCCCTTTTCTTCATGTATTTATACATTTGGTATAATAAAATCCATATTTCCCTAGATGATGAAGAATCCATAGCCTTTAAGTCCCTTCAAGGAGTGTTTTTATATCTGGTAATTCCCATTGGCTTAATGAATTAAGGGGAAACAAATCAACCTGCCATGCACCATATCTTCAAACCCTTCTTTGGGAAATTTGTTGAATGTTATGTATATGATTTGGTGGTAAAATGTAGAAAACGTTCCAATCACTTGTATGATATAGAGACCATATTTAATAAATGTCAATAACACAGTTAGAAGATGAACCCCTCGAAATGTGACTTCATTGTAACCTCACTAAATTGCCTTGGCTTCATTGTATGCCATCGTGGTATCGAAGTAAAACATGAGAAAAAAAAATCCAATCCTTAGAATGTCACCTCATCAAAATTTGAATGAATTAAGAGGACCATAAGACCACTTATCCTATATTTGGTGATTTATCACTAATTAGGTAGGAAAGTGTTTTCCCTTCACCAGATTAATGATTAATGGAGTCACCTATCAATGGAATGAGGACTACCACCAATAATCTGATTCCATAAAGAAATATGCCCTGGGTATAGCAGCATTAATTCCACCTTTGGATGGATGTCCACTTTTTCTCTATGAGACATCTTTAGAGCAATCATTGGGTTCCTTCCTATCCCTAAATAACGATGTTGGGAATGCACACAACCTTTACCATTTCAATTGAACTATTCTTGATGTAGAAACTTAGTATTCAAGTATTGAAAAGAGCTTCGTGTAATTAATATTTGATGTTCAAAAATTGATAAACTACCTACAACATCATGAGGTCCAATTTGTGTCTTGCATAAACCCACTCAAATGTATCCTCAGTCGTTATAGTCTTACTGGGAGTCTGGCACAATGGGAAGTTATTTTGAAATATTTTAATATCAATTTTGTGCCCTATATGGAAATAAAAGGCCTACCACTAGAAATCATCCTTTATAAACATCCATTTGAAGAAGAAATATCATCAAATACTGAACTTCCAGAGGAAGAGGTCTTCTCTATTCATGATAATCCCCAATCATGGGAGTGGTACATTTATGGTGCCTCCCGAAGTATAACAGGGAAGAGAATGGAAAACCCTAAACTCAACATAGTTGGGATAGCAATTGTCCTTATCTCCCTAGAAAAGAATGTATTGCCTTATTCCATCCTATTATCAGAAGGCAGAACCAAAAATGAGGTAACGTATTAATCTCCCATTGAAGGCTTGGAATTGGCACATTAGGTTCAAAAGAATCACATGGAGGAGAATGGTGGTTCAGAATTGGTAATTAAACAAATCAATGGTAAATGTAGTTTCATAAAAGAAGAGTTAATCCCTTTGTGATATTACGTCAATAGATTAATGTCATAATTTTCCTCAAATATAACATTGTCTTATGTACCTTAATCACAAAATTCCCCATATAATGCACATGATAATGTAGCTACAACCTTGGTAGAACCAAATCAGGATGATAGAGTCATCATCATAGCTAATCGTCATGTGGTATCACCATTGTTTCAAACCTTAATGGAGAAAATCAATGAAATTATCCATATTTCTATGCCATATGGTCATACCACGGAATGGAGAACAAAAATAATAATATATATTCAAAATGGAGTACTTCCAATAGACAAAGATGAAAATGAACATATCCAAAGGCGAGCCTCCAATTTTAGCCTTTATGATAGTCCTTATCACCAGAAGATCCTCTACAAACGAGCAATTGAGGGAATCCTCTTCAGATGTATTAATGGAAAAAATAGTAGATTTCATGAATGAAGTACATTATGGTGCTTGTGGTGCTCACCAGTATGGGAATAGGCTTTCTGATCAAATCCCAACGCTTGGATCCTTTTGGACTTCAATGGCGCAAGATTTCATATATTTCACTAAGAAATGTCTTCCCTAGAATGTGCATGCCACCTTCATTCATTAACCCCCAGGTTTTTCTACATATAGTTTAATAATCCTCACCACATTTCACATGGGGAATGGATATGGTATAATTTTATCCTCTATATATAGCTTAGAAGTTTAAGCATATTCTTACTGCTACTGACATTTTTTCTCAATGGGATGTGGAAATTTCTCTCAAAGAATTTGGAACCAAAAAAATTATTAGAATTTTAATAACAAACATAATCACTAGATTTGGTGTCTCTCATACAATTTTGATGAAAAATGGCACCAATTATTGTTCTACTAAGGTAAATAAGTTATATCAGGGGAACAATATCAAATCCAACCATTTATCTCTCTCTCATGCGACCCAATGGAGATCTAAGGGATTTCAATAAGACCTTATCAAATATACTCCAGAAGATGGTGGATAAATATAATAAATCATGGCCAGATAAAAAATTTCTTTCTTTATGGTCTTATCAGACAACAACTCGTACTGCCACCCAAGAAACTACTTATTCATTGGTATATAGAACATAACCAGTTTTACCAATTGACATGAAATTGCCTTCACTCAGTGTTACAATATGTGATAAGTTGTCTATATACGAGAGGCCTTAGAAATAGTTTATTGAGTTGGAACGATTAGATGAGAAAATATTTCATACATTTCATCATTTAGAAGCCTATTAGAATAGAATAGCGTGATATTTTAACAATAAATTTCCACTCTGTTCATTTTTTCAAGGAGAAATGGTATTGGTCCTCATAAATCCAATGATTCTAAGAAAGAAACCTCCAAAGATTGATACAAATTGGGAAGGTCCTTATTCCGTACATAAGGTATACTCAAATAGAGCTTATTCCTTAATCTCAATGGATGGAGAGCTTATTACAACTCCGAACATTGTTAGATTCTTAAAGAAATATTTTATGTAGTTTCACACATCGTCCTCGCACCAAGGATGAAAACTGCATAGCACCCACGTCCTTACTACAAGTCTTAAAAACACAAATTACAATGTCCTAGATGAAAGACGTTAATCTATGTAACAACCATAAAGGGCCATGTTTCATGATGTTAAAATGAGTAGCATTTGTTTCCTTGTCGCACGATGTTAATCTGCATGACACCATTTTTCCTTGTTACATGACATTAAACTACATGGTTAACGTATTCTCTACATGATGTTAAGAGATTCTATATGATTGAATAATTGATATCATTATTACTCTATAGTATAACATGAGTAATTTTCATCCATATGTCTGAATTAGATCTACATAGAGGCCCCATTTCAAAAACTACATGTGGCATGATTTTCTTATATTTGAGATACGCATAGACACCTGGATCTCCAATCATGGGCCCAGATGAAACCTCAAATTTTTTATTTCCCTTTTTCTTCTCCTGTATATGGACTAGATCTATACTAACTGCTCTTTTAAGAATCATGATTTGATTTTCATACAATCTTTTGACTTAAATTTAATCAGTATTCTACAATGTTTTAAAACCCCCATCTCCCAATTGAAATTCAATTGGTTTAGGAAATGAATGTTTAAATAACTAAATATAGCTTGATTCTAATATATATGAGTTACGTAGAGATTTCTATATCTCCAATCATGGGCCTAGCCGTGATATAATACCCCCAGTATTCCTTATATAAGAATCCAACCTGAATAGGGAATGTTTAAAGAACCTTGTATAGCTTAATTCATTCACCCAAAAAGACACATAGTGACAATTGGTTTTTATCCCATAGTCTAATTAAAATATATCTTTCTTTTCACATCAACTCATCTTGATCCTTACCACATGATGTTACAATTCATGGAAATCTAACACCGCTATTCTTCACTTGATTCACATTTGTGTTATAAACCCCCCTTATTTTTACTTTTTTTTTACTGAGCATAGATCGCACGGGCTTATGAAATATATAGAAGGATTATTTATATAAAAATGTGTCTCAATATCTTATGGGTCTATCAATGTCCTCACTACATGACTTAAAGCTGCATAGTATAATGTCCTACCTGCATGACTTAAAACTGCACATTGTAATGTCCTCGCTGCATGGATTTTGACTGCACGTCACAATGTAAATTCAAAGGAATAAAAGTCTCCATGTGACATATGAGTCAGATCAATGAAAAAGACATCAAACTCATGTAAAATATTGATTCAAATATTTATTATATGAATTGAGCATAACCCCATTCTATATATCAGACTCTTAATCTTGAATATTTCCAAATCTTCATAATCATTCCTATGGTTTCTAGTGATATAGTTCTTAATACCTGAGGTCTCTATTCCTAGACTATGAAACATGTGCCCTTATGTGGCCTTGCATAAGTTTTTTACATAACCAGCATGTCTGTCAAAAGATTCCACTATTTGGCTATGCATTATATTCCCTATTTGGACCTAAATAATACAACCGCCATAATGGGTTTGTCAAATTAAGGTAATTTTGGTCATCGATATAGTGTCATTTTCCCCTTAAATTTATGATTACAATATTCAAGAATCTATATTTTAAAACATTTATTCATGTATATTTTTACCATTATCAATCTATTGATCGAAAAGTCTTCATGACCATTGTTTACACACTTTCACTCTCCATTTTTTCAAATAAATTTGAATTAACCTTGGAATCACATGGACTCATATCATATACTATTTCTATTTATGGTCCTAATTGTATGACCTAAAACTACAGACATCATAACTCCTATATTTGGGCCAGAAATTCGTATAAATATCATTCCTCCAATTCGTTGGAAATATTGGTTGAAAATACCCTCTCCATAATCAGGTACCATTATCTATAAACCAAACATGGTGCTTTGAAAAATATGAATCTGCATAAACATTCATCTTCTTTTAGAAATAGAATGTCAGACTTCTAAGAGCACTTTTACCTAACTATGTAGCACATACCATTAGGTTTCCTTGCATAATTTTCCTACATAATGGGCCTGTCATTCAAAAGATGCCACAATTTGGATATGCTCCATATTCCCCAATTGGCCCAACATAACACAACCCCTATAATTGGGTTTTAAAATAATGGTAAATTCATTATTTAAAAAGACTTCATATAATTCCTTTATCCCTTTTTCGATATCATTCTTTAGATTTATAAATGCCCAAATCATAGTTTACAATTTTTCATTCCACACCTGTATATGGAAGTTGGTTTCCAAAAAAATTATCACAAAATTGGGCGATTCTCATACATTGGGTCCGAGATAAAGACCTTAATTTAAATGCACACAATTTCCTCACTAAATGACTTAAAAAAACATTGTATAATGTCCTCACTACATGAATTAAAATACTGGAGTAAAATTTTCTCACTACATGACATAAAATTTCATAGTACAATGTCCTCATTATATGACTTAAAACTACACAATATGATATCATAAATTTTATTTTCTAACAAATTTTGACCATTATTCATACAAAAAATTAGTATGGAAATCATTTTTCCTATACATGATATATGTCGACAAAAAATATTACCATCATTCTTAAAATTCATTTCCTTGAAAACAAACCACCCATTGATGTCTTGATTCACCCAAATATTATTTTCCATTGTCTATCAATATTATAATGTCAAACCGCTGAGTGCTATTTTTTTGGACTATACAACATGTCCCCTTAGCCAACCTTGAATTATTTGGCTACATAACAGGCATTTTAGTCAAAAGATTCAACTATTTGGATATACATCAAATGCCCTAGTTGGCCCTGAATTTCACAACTCCTTTAACAAGATTGTCAAATGATAGTAACATAGATCTTTGATGAGACTCCACTTATGTTGATAAATGTTTTATATTTGGTGAAAATAATAATCAGGACTCAAGATTCTCCTTGGATATGTTTAATGAATATTAGAACAATTTTTAGTCATTCAGTTTTATTTGGGATATCATTTTAACATTTATGGTTAAATCTATTCAACCTTCAAAATTAGTCCTTTTTAGTACAACATGCATGACATAGACTTCCAACAACAAGAGATGTGGTAATCATAAGATTGAGAATCCAAAAAGGGAAATCTGAACAAAAGTTGAGTCCCTACTCACTAAACATACATTTTTTATGATTTAGTTAATATTGAGCTGTAAAAAGTCTAAAGATATGAAGGTTGTGGGGTTTTCCATATAACCCTAGAAAAAATTAAACTTTTCTCATTAGGCCCATTAGATTAATAAGAAAATTTTGAGCACCGCCATTCTTTTCAATGTAGTTAGGATTATCTGACATGAAGGTTTGATGTGTAAAAAAATCACCATAATCATTACCTATTAAATTAAAATAAAAAATAAAAAATCAAGATTGAGAACATATATGATTGAAAAAAAAACTTTCATTCATTAATATTAAAATAGAAGTACATATAAAATATGGAGCCTCCATATCATGTTTTAAAATAAACTTTCAACGTGACTACTCATTTTTTGAATAGTTTTATGAGTTCTATCAACTCTGTGTTGATGTTGAGGAAACTGAGAAACTCCATCATCATCGACCTGACAAAGGGCTTCCATAAAAGTTGATATTGCGGTTATCCAATCTAACTGAGTTTCTCCCAATGTTTGGTTCAATATCTCATGTTGGTTATAAAATATATCCAATTGTTGTTGACGATATATTGAATCTTTTTTCGCTTCTATAATTTGTTGACTGATTTTGATTGACTTCTTATTATGATATACTTGTACCTCAACTACCACAACCTGTAATATCTCAATAATGATATTTTTTTATCCTTTTCAAAATATTGTCGTAGTTTATGATCTAACTCATATTGGTGAATGGTATCATTGATTACATCTTAGACTTGTCGATAATTAAATCCACCAAATCCCAATAGGTAGAATAATGCTGGGAGTTTGGAAAAATGGGACTACTATTCATCTAATGGTTTCTCATTCATTATTCTATAGATATGATTCCATGTCTTCTTATGTGCCATGATAAGAGAATATTGCATCTCTATGTATGAATCTGAGTCACTACCATGAGGTAAAATGTAATCTAGAAACATATCACTTAAAGAGCATCCTTGTTCTACTTCTCTCGGAATAGTAGAAGCTTTTGCTTCTATTGATGCCTAAGCCAACATGGAAGCTTCACCCTATGATCCAACTATGGGAGATGATAACCCTAAATGATAAATCAGTTTCATTATTAGTTTCACAAAAAATCTAGAAATAGAGTATGATCCAGATAGCTGATGACATTTATCCAATAATATGTCAGCCACTTGATTGGATTTAACCTTGGTATTCTTAGATTCATCATTTTGAGTAGATTTTTCTTCATAAGGGAAACTATCTTATGTTTTCCCAGTGGTCGTAATTGAATAATCTAGAACATCTCTTAATAGAGGATCCTCTGTAGGTATTTCTCTAGCTTCAATAGAAGAAGGATAAACTGGAATGCCCTATTCCTGATGATCCTTTGCAACATTTTCTATAGATAAAGCTGCATAAGGTAAACATTGATGTAATGTATCATGTAAATATGAACAATTATGAATGTAAACCGCATGAATAAGGACATACATATTTTAAATTCCTTATTAAAATCCCCAAACTCCTTGATGGAATCTAAAATGTCAATACTTCCATTAAGGGATTATATCATTTCAGTGTATGCGGCTTGGAATGTTATAGAATCCTCAAAATTTAAGGTATCGAAAAAATGTTGGATGATGCCCAAATTGGATCACCTAAAATTTTGTTTTGGTGGTTCTTAAATTGGTACATCATAATCATATCTTTCCAGGCTTGTTTCAACATCAGTATTTATTTCAGATTACCTATTGTCTTCATTCCTTTCTTCCGTGGAAAAATAAAAAACATCATTTCTTATTGCAGGATACATTGGAAAAGGCAACTGATATGAGATAGGTTGAAAATAAAAATATTAGAAAATATTTTAATATCCATGAGAAATGTATTTGATCTTACCATGGATTTTCTCTATCCCAATAGTACCAGGAGTGGGTACATCCAAATATTTTTATGTTTTATCTTCTAAATTAGTAGATCTATCAACATGAACTTGGGTTTATCTGGAAGTTTCCCTCTCGGTTATTGAAGAATATGCTCTTAGTCCCTTGAGAGAGGAGAGAGACACAGATCCTACAAGAGGATAAACGTGATCACAAGAGTGTGTTGTGAAATTTTTAATTCCCTAAAGACATTATAAATATTTAATCATTTAGAAAACACATTTGACTAATACCATGCACACTATCGTTTCTTTTCATAAGCATGAGAAGAAATTGAAACACTCTTATTAGTAGGAGAAACGTGAAGTAATGGCTGATTATTATCCATCCACATTACCCCAATAATGGTTCTCTATCTTGGAGAATGTCTTGAAGACCTGGGAGGATCATTCGATGTGTTTATGGGAGAACCTGCAATCCCATGCGTTGGTGAATCAAGAACTAGTCCGTAGTTTTCTTCCCCATATTAAATCTGCAAAAAAATACATCTCATAAAGATAAATGATGATGAATGGTAAAGAAGATTTTATAAAAAAAAGAAATAGGAAAATACATTCATAGTATTAATATAAATATCCCACTCCTCCTCAGGGTCAATAATTACCCATCTGTGTATTCATAAATCTATCATATGAGATACCCATTTAGAGGCTGGGTTTTTTTAATCAGTTGCATATATAAAACCTCCAACTCTGTAATATACTCATGTTCTTTATCCAATTTATTATCTAGAATGAAATAAGAAGGTGCCTTATTGTCGCCCACATATATTATTTGAATTCCATTACGGGGGAATACACAAGAATCCATATGATAATGGGTCACACTCTCCCAATGATGAATTGTGGAAGGTCCCACATAACTCAATCTTAGTATGGTTGGTTATGGATGAGATTCATCACCTTTTGACTGGGGAACCTCTTCTAGAATCCCTCTTCTTAAGAGAGTTCATGATATGGAATATGAGTATTTTTTATGGTGGTGATTGGATCGCCTTGGCATCAAATGTATTGTTTCAATAGCCATGGTCTTCCTAGTATACCTCATGTGAGGATGTTTTGAATAATATGAATCCTCTGGAACTTATGCTTCATCTCTAGCCTTGGAATTCTTACTACAATAGACATGTGCAACAGTCATTGTAACTACCACTCGATATATATTTTTTGTCAAAGATGTTTGAGGATAGGAAGAAGACCATGCTTTGGCATATCCATCTTTTAATCTGATTGATGCATTTGATTGCAGTAATATAATAAAGTATATGAATGTCTCTAATGATGTTAGAATCCATAACTGTCTCACTACCATTGCATGTTTCTCATGTCTAATATAAGTAGGATGAAAAGTGTTTGATTATTGAAGACATCTGAACGAATGATTAAGACTATACAGAACTTAATCCTCACAGATAGTTTCACCACCATTCCCAATCAATAATACACCATAATTGAAGAAGAAGAGAGTTATAGAGATTAGATGCAACCCATGTCTGATTAATCACGTACAAAGTGTGTTCATTTAATGTACATGTCGTGTATTATCCCAAACTGGCTCCTACTTTAGGTGGTAAGCCTGGTCACCACACATCCATATAATCTGCTGTTACACAGTCAGTACAAGGTGACATTTGACAACTGAGTACATGGCGTGTTCTTAAAATCATAGGATGTGTACTTAGGATTTTTTTTCATCATTTTTTCCTTGAAAACTATCCAAATATAATGATTCATACTTGAAATAGAGCTCTGGTTTGATATATAGGGAACCATAACTCATTTATAGGATAATTTTTAATTATTTAGTAATTTCATTCTCATAGAAATATATAAAGATCAAATGAAATGGAAGGTATTCTCCTTATATCATGAAGAGGCAGTAATGAAATTGTTAAACAAATTCCATCATGGGGATGTTGACACATGGGATATGATAAAGATGGTATTCTAGACAAACTGATGCATTTACTCTTAGAGAACTCAGATAATGGAATTTGTAGATAAGAACATGTATTATTGTGGAGGTACTATCAATGATTTATTGAAAAGATTCAAGTTATTGAAAATATCCTTCCCACATCATCCTTTCAAAGATCACAATTTTTTGTATTCTCATAAGAAGGGATTTAAAAAAATGACTAGAACCTACTAGATTCTTCCACTTGAGTACTATTAAAAGAAAATCCCCCTCATTTGAGTTAGATTGATAATTGATAGGATTTCCTTAAAATCTCAAGAATTTTGTAATATATACACAATAAGTGTCTAAACACTTTTGTGATAAAGAAATATGTAAAAAATGTAAGAGAAACATAATATCCCATACCTCCAAGGGTCTACTAGATATTTTACTCTTCTAAACAATTCACTGATGGATACCATCATGTCTAAAGATTGTTGACCTATAATCCCATATTATATTTCTAGTTCAAGATATAACTGAGGATTTAGAGAACTTATGATACAGAGTATTGAGTTCAAAACAGAGAGATTAAAATAGAACCATTCCATTTCTATTTTCAACCATAATTCAAACCACCACCATTAAATGGAGGTATATCTCAACACTTTATAGTTACCGATATGAGAAGAACCATGATCCCACTATGATGGTGTATATAAAGAAATTTTTTGAATCTCATATAAATTAGTAGGAAAATCTCAACATCCATTGATCAACACTATAAATGCAGAAAGGATACATAAACATGATTATTTATGCCATAAATTACCTAAAAATTTTGGGGTTTTGTATGATTCTTACAAAATACATTCCAAAGTTGAAGGGAAATTTTATTTTTATTACTCTATAAAGTTGAAATAAATTGATAGGTAAAAAAGAATAAAAATATTAGGAAAGAGTTGAAAATGGGAAAAACATACCATATTAATATATTAATGGAAGGAAGATAAATCACTTGTAGAATAACTCCCAATAAAGATATATAAATGGATAACCAAAATAGAGGAATTAATCCAACCACAACAACTCTTCCCCATAAGGAAACGTCCATATAAAAAACACAGTGTAGTAACCCTACAATATGATATTCTCAAATATTCATGTATATAGAGATCAATATACATTTACGGGAAGCCATATACAAAATTATAATGATTAAAAATATATTGAATTACATTTTTATCATGAAAAAGAGATTATATTACAATGTAGATGTAACATTAGGTAAAAATGTGTCCACCCGTGTTTCCCCATAAATTCATATAAAATTTCAAGATCAATACACAGTTTATATCCCATATACTGTAAGAGTTCTTAATTTTTCATTTGCATTGTGTGATTTAGGAGAATCAATAAAGGTAATGCAGCAATAAACTTATTAATGAATGGATTTGGGAGAACTAAAAACCTCTCAAGTGGTTATATGGTTCACCAAATGCGACATTTCTTACACAATTAGTGTTCTTAAGGATGTATTAATATATGTGTACAAATTTCAATTCCCTTCTAATTTCTATATTCTCACTCTAGAATAAGAAACTGATAAATATAAATCCCCAATCATTCTAGGTAAACCATTATTCATGAATTCTAAAACTAAAAAAATTTCAATGTATGAATTCATTGAATTAAATATGGTGAGGATGAAGTAGATATCACATACATGACTTGATAAAATACCCACAATAGGACTAGAATATAATTACATTAATTGTTTTGAGTTACCCTATTATTAGACGAAGTAAATTGAAATTAATGATGACATAATTAGGGAAGGAGAGTATTTTGATACATGTGATTGGAATGATGATCCTTTTCTAATAAATGAGTTTAATCTAAGGAAAATTTTGTGTAATGAATTATTTGAATAATTTAAGGAATTTTATTTTTATAAGTTACTCAAATGTGATAATAATACTTCTATTTTACATGTTAAGTCTCCTAACATAGTGAAAACTTATATTAAAACATAAATATAAAACCCCCTAAACTAAAACACAAATTAGATCAATCAAACAAAAGATATACACTTTTAAATTAAATTTAAATCATCCAATAAATATTTTAAAATAAATTAACACCTAAGAAAAATATAATTTTTTTGAAATATGGAAACAAAATATTGATAAATATGATATATTTTAGGTTAAATTAAACGTATTAACACAACAACTTTCATTAGTTGTTTTTTTTGGAAAATGATTTTAAATTAATGAGCAAACCATAGGGTAGGACCATCTCAACCCTTTTGAAATTTGTTAAAATGATAATAATAAAAATCATTAGACCTAGAATAATTTACAGTATCATTATTATAAATTTTTTTATCCAAATTATCCTAGATATTATTAGATAAATAACTATGAAAAATATTAAAAATGAATTTTTTTAATAAAAGAATACCTAATAGATTGGGATTTTTCATAGGCTATAGGATATTGAAACATGTGACACAAAAATACAACTTCCCTATAACATTGTTTCAAAATGACACAAATACTATATAATAAGGGTAACTATTATTTCTTTGATATATTATATGGATATTTTCATGTTTCAATTTCTCTAGGGGACTAAGAAAATAGAACCTTTAAATGTAAAATAAGTATGATTTCCCATAAAAGAATATATTTCAGACTTTTAAATTAACTAGGAATATTTTATTTCAACATGGTAGGAATTTTTTAGAACAAAATGGGTGTTTAGTGGAGGTATTCCAAGTTAACATGTTGTTATTTAGGGATTGATTTCATATCTATATTTATTATTTGGAAAGGTATTAAAAAATTTCATTAAGAATAATCTTTTTTATAAATTCCATTTTCATTTTTGAAAATGAAATATTTTGGGACACATTATTTCTAAAGATGAAATTGTAGAGGGCAATGAAACCAATTGATGGTATTTTTACTCTATCTTACCACATAATTTTTATAGGCATTAGTTTATTTTTTGTGCCTTCAAATTTTATAGAAGTTTTATTAGATTATATGCCATGATTTATTTACCTTTGAAGAACATACTTCTGACTGAAACAATGTTTTTATTTATTATTCAAACAAGAATGGTTTTGATATGGTAAAAAATATTCTAAAATTTGTCCTATAATATGCTCACCAATCTAAGAACACCCCTTTGAGATAATATGTGATGCTTATAATAGAGCTATAGGAGTTGTACTATTTCCAAAATATTTAGGAATATTCACATGTGATAGCCAATGCATCATATGCCTAGGACACTACTATGATAAATTATATAAAATAGACTAATTTTTTGTCTAATGTAGTTTCATTAGAGAAATTTCAATCATATTTTATAGGAAGTTTTTGAAACTACATAATAATACAAAAACACAATGAATATAGCCTTGGATATTTAAAAATACCAAGTCGAGGATTGAAGTATTCAATGGAAAGACAAAGGGTTGTACGACAAACTTAGGTGGCAGAGCTGCATGACAGATCTCCACGACAGAGCTACGTGACATACTTACGTGATAGAATACTTTTGGTACCCCTACGTAGCTGACCTATGGGGATAACCTATGTGGTGGACCTACACAGACAACGTCCCGTCATCCAAGACCCATCCATGCCTATAAATAGGACCCTTGGGCTTCCCATTTCATGTTCTGAAAAGGTTGAAAGTCTCCCTGATTCTCATATTGCGTAGCTCTTTCCCCCAAATCCCTCAAATTGACATAAAAAGATCTCTAAAGTATGAGATAAGAGATAATTTAATATGATTAGCATGTTTTTAAAGTAGTTCACAATTTTTACATAGGCTTGGTTCCCCTATGTAAAAAATATTATTCAGTCGTCATACAAACCTGCACGACACACCTGTACAACACACCTGCATGATATAGCTGCACTGCACAATAACACGTGGTACCTACGCGGCACACTTATGTATACTACCAACGTGGAAGATCTTGATATATGGAATAAATACAAACTTAAGTACCATTTAAAAATCCATTCATGGAAGGATGTCTTCTTCATTGGTCCCTTTATCTGAAAGGGACTATGTTGAAGCCTCCACCAAAACCTCCTGACTTATCTAACCCCTAGGAAAGGCACATTAGTGTGTCTCCTATTTGGGTTTGTATTTCCACAATTATATTATTCCCACATTTGTTTCACGATGGGGAGATAATTCATCGAGTGTCTGGGGGTTTCTATATCCACAGTAATCTAGAACATTCTCCTAGGAACAATGCGTGGAAGTTCTATGTTCTGTGAATAAGGGTTTGTGTCCTGACTTCTCACATCTCAAAGAGCTGGAACCTCAAATTTTTGGTAGAGAAGGAAAGTTTCACACATTATTTTCCTTTCAATAGAATAAATAGTCTCCCTCTCCTATCAGGATCAATGTTAGGGAATCCATCCCAGTGTAATCCTCTAACCTTCATCCCTTCATCCATTCATTGGACCATTGTCCAATGTGAGGAGAACAAAGGGAGGGCTCCTTGCCTTGCCTTCATCCACCCTGAACATCGTAGTTGCACCCCCTTCTACCAATGGAGGAGGAAAACTATATTATTCATTATTTTACATCCTCTTGTTTCTCACATCGATATGAATCACGTGGGGTAAGAGATTTTCAATGATTAAAAAATTTATACTAACACCCGCAATTGAAGGAACTATTAGAACTATAATTCTTGTTCAAACCAGGATATATAAGAAGACCTTCTAGGGCCTGATATCGTTGTATATCCTCTCTAAGAATCTAACCCTAATTACCTTAATTTGGGAATGCACAATAGGAATATTCCACAAATTAAACCCCCAAATCACCAAGGCATCCTTTTCAAGAAGTAGGCCCAAAATAATTTCTTTGAATAGACTATAATCTCCTATGAGACTCATCGAACTACATGGGATTTGATTCCCATCCACATGTGATATGTACGAATCCTCCATGAGGTTCAATCAAATCATTTCAAATCAACCACATTCTCCTTGTTCCATATTCCTAACATGGTACACTCTAACTTTGAAAACCATTCCATTTCCAAGTTCATTGGGCGATTTTAGCACTAGTCCCACACCAAACTCAGACATAGCATGTCTCTCTGAGATGTACATACCACATGACATTAAAATTTATTTTTAGGTCATTATCACATGACCTTAAAAGTTATGTTGTGTCCCATTAATCAGCACCAAACTATGAGGGTTCTATTCCTTTCACAAGGATACGTAGGTAACCTATTTATTTCGTAAGATCCCAATATCAAAACAAACCTTCATCTCCCAAGATGGAAATAATTTCCAGACTGCCCAACTAATTGGCTTAAAACCCAGTATTATCATAAAAACGATTAAAAGAATATTTAAATAATAAATGAGAGGATACAATTGATGGAGAACCTTGAATACCTATGGATATATCCATTAATGAAGAACCTTGAATACATTCAGATGATTCTAAATTTTACAGATGTTATGAAGTGGTTGAATATTACATGGTAATATTATTTTATACATGGTGAATTAATAAGGATTCATGATAAAAAATTTAATTCATAAATAGGGTCCTGATGTAGACAATAATTCCCCTAAAAGGGGTGTGATGAGTCCAAACTCCCATCATATTGACCAATGCATGTTCCTAAGTATCCCAAATTTCAAACATAATGAATTCATCCCTTTGGAAAGCTGGTCCCTTTTAGATAAAGAAAATTGGGATGTTTCTGGTTCCATGAATAAATCCAACGGATATTACTAGGATGAAGTCATTCCTAAAACTAGAACACACGTTTCAAGGAACTGAAAAACAAAAATGGTGAACCCGATGTAAATCCTTAAGAAATTTAATAATGTTACCAAACTATCAGGTCATTATCAATTGATAAACGATGTCCAAACTAAAGAACTAATAACTCTTGTATCCATCTAAAAGATGCTGCTTAAATGTAGTTTATTTTTGTCTTCCAATGTTTTCTCAGAACTCCCTTGACTCCCAAAGGGATTTCTTCAAGGTGACATATGTGAACTTCTCTACCACTGCTCATGTTGGATTCTCATCCATTGGAATGATGTTATCACCAACCTAGAATCTTCAATGTTGGGTGTCCAACGTGCTTGTAATTGAATTTTGTTAGCTCAGTACAATCCAATATTTGGAGGTAGTGTGACATGCCCTCCATGTCAATAAAAATTCTCAATTGTATGTCCAAATAATGACTGATGGTCATGAATTAGATAGTGCCAACCACCATCTTCATCCATTTATGGTCCTTATCTCTAGAACGCAACAATGAGTCCCTCATTTAATATAGGGAGATGGACCGAGAGGTCATGCAGGGGCTCAATTCAATGATGCAAGGATCTTTCCTGGGGATTCCAAACAACACTTCCCACCAAAAGAATCACACGACAAAGAACTCCCAACAATATGGGGGTGTTGGATTTGGATTCTTGGCCTAGGTCCCTCAGACCTGGGAATACAAGATGAACCATTGGGGAAAACATCCATTCAACATGGACCAAGTTCTTACCTCTTACCCATCAAGAGAAGTATATCAATATAACATAATAGAGAATAATGAGTATGCACATACACTCATCCATCGTAATTCCAGTTCCCAGTAGATTCATCAAGAAGAAACCCACCTATCCCACCAGGAATATCTAGTGGAGCACTATAAACATGCACATAAACCTGTTTAAAAATTATAAGCTAGTCACTAGGACCTTTAGACTTCATTTAAGGAAGCTCACCAATCTAAATTGGTGGAAACTGGTAAATAGGATCATACACCTTCATACAATCACCAATTCTTCCAGTAGTTTCATCTTCTAGTATTAAAGGAAGTCCCTGAAGCATACTTGACATTAAAAAACCAATAGGCACATACACCTTCCAGTGTTCATCAAACCTGCCAATAGTGTTGTTTGTCAGCACCTGTATAAGTCATTCAGAATGATTCAACGACAAATCTAGGGTATACCCAACTCTCTTCTCCCATTCTTGAGTACTGTAATTACCCAATGATAGGAAAATAATGACAATAGTTGGCACATAAAATGACTTCCAATACATAATCTACATATATTATCATTCTAGCTAATGAAGTCACCAAACACATCTTATCAATGGTGAATGGGAAGACACAAATTAGTAACCATATTCTAGAAGCATGCTAGGATATTTTAACTACATATTTAGAAAAACCAAGGAACAAACACACAAATTTATCCCCACACATGGGATGACCCATCAGCATGCCATACCAGAGCACATACACACCTCTATTTCAATCTAGTAGGGTCATGGGGAGTACTACCCTATATCATATGGACAACAAGATCAAGAACATACACCATTTCTAATTATAGTTAATTTGTCTATTTTGGTGGCCACTCCAAGGTAGAAACATAATCATGGCCATGATAACCACTTCTCTAGGAATGTGGACTCATCTAAGTGTAAGGTACCATCCAAGTAGAAGTTTTTCCAAACACGGTTGGAAAATCAATATTAAAACATCAATCTAGATCCTACTAATGCTAGATTTCATGATGCCCTTATACATTTATCAGTTTCATATTTTGATCATACCATCTTGTTACCAAATTATGGGAGTATTTGGAATAATTTTGATGTTCCCTATATAAAACTTCATCATAAAAGATTTATTCATGATAAAATTTTCAATCCATAAAGCATATCTACAGATGAGGGACATGACAACCCTCCATGTGGCCAGAAGACCAAGTAGCAAGATGATATATCCCATTCATTAATCTACCATTTTGGTTCTCCCCATGACGACATTCACTAAAAAAGTACTCTCTATAGTATTATTTATCATTTTCAAGATAATTATATAATTTATAATATAGTGATGATAAATACCTCCTATATAGAGGCATATTCCAACACAAAGACAGTCATGTTTGATGCCTTATAATTGATGAGTGAAATAATTTCTCAACCAGTAGACATCTTAAAGGAATGGGCATTCTCTAAACCTCCCTTGGGCCATTTATCTTATATTACAGAGAATCCACTTTGGTCAGACCAATTAGATAAAACTCTAGTAAATGATGATGAAGATATATTAAACATGATAATACAATTGGCTTATATAGAAATACCAATCTAGTTATATAGATTGGAAAATTATCAATATAATATTCAATAATTAATGGAAAATGATGGCATTCATGATGTCTACCTAAACATATGGAGAAATCTTTGTAATTTAAAAAACCCTATATAACCATATGATGAATATCCAAATCATTTAAAGGTAATATAAGCATTGAAATGTCAAATTTACATTGCATCTCTCTCAGTTTACCAGTATCTAAAGGTTGAAAACCAGCAGAGAACCGTTCAACGTGCATTCCTCAATGCTCAAAAGGGGTTATGCCAATTAATTTATAACACCTCATCATTTGTTTGTATCAGAGGATGGGGTGCACATTGATCATGGAATTTCACCGCAATCAAGAATTAGTAATGTCTTCCAAAAGTTGTCTATGGAAATGTTATTTCCCACGGTCGGCCATAATCTAAAAATTTTGTATGTACGCTCAAGAACATGACTCAACTAGCTCTCATCAGAGTCAGGACAAAAGAAAACAAGTTGTTGGGTTTATTTTACATAAAAAATTTGTGAATCTTTATCCGTACTCCCTCATAGAGGGTTTTAGCCATCAAATAACAGAATTATCTGAAATAGCATAATGATATTCCAAAACAGGTAATTTGAGTTGTTTCAGATAATGAACCTAGCTAATGTCCAAACAAAAATTCGTAAAATCAGAAGAGCAGCTGTGTGAATCTCATTCATAGTAGTTCAATAACAACACCATCTTTCTTGGAAATGGGATACATTAATTAATCAATCAAATTCATTAAACTATATTCAAAGGATTGATGAAGAATAATAGGAATAACACCATCCTATTGGTTTGGGGGCTATTTCACATATACAATCCCCTCCTAAATGGAGGTCCATTTTCTCCCAATTCAGGAGAATCCACAATGAGAGCACAGAAATGAACAATCTCAAGATTCTATTTGGGTTATTTTTCATCAAACAGCTCCTAAAAATCTTTCATATAGAGGGAAGAGTCTCTAGGAAGATATAGGTGGAGAAAAACATACAACGATACTAACAGAATGACATCAATGCATTATGCATAAGAAAATTCTATTAACACCATTACACAAGTTCCACCAGAAAATGAGTCTTGTTTATGTGAATCATAAAATGATGTTCTTATCCATAATATGGGACTCACTAAAGCAAATTAAGAAGGTGTACATACCCGAAATCAGATGCTTACCCAAAATCATGGTATACCTTCAAATAACTAACTCCCACCCCACTAAAATTAATGTAACAAGGGGAAAGGTAAAATTCAGATTGCATATCACTTGTACATTGGGTAAGGTCAATATATTTTGCTTGAAGAGGGATTTTAACATTATGAATAGGAGAGGAAAGAGTTTTAAAACTCAATATAGAGTCACTTCAAAGTAGCATTTCCTCTGTACGTACTCCTGAGGAAGATCCTCAACAAAGAGAATTTTTGATTACTAAATATGAGGATAATTAATTCCCTACATTGGGTACACATCCATGGAAGGATCGGACGCATCCTTATAACACTGTTCATGTGGGTTATCTAAGGAAAATATGAGCACCACCACTAGTAGTTTTTCCAGTCATTACACCCGTTCAGGCTCCAGCTACTGTAACTTTATAGGTCTGATCACATCTATATATTCACAATTTTCTTACGAAAAAATTGAGGCATTGACAACTCTATTGGAAGCCATGGAGGAACAATGTGCACCAGTTCAATTGGAAATGAAATATTACAGCGACTGGGCGGACCTAATTCCTCCCTCACCAAATATTGTAAATTCCAAATTCCAAATATTTATAGGTTCAAAAGATCCGAAAAAATACATAACACATTTCATTTCTCATTGTGATCCCATAATGGAAACTCCTCAATAATAAGAAGCAATAAATCTGAGGTTCTTTTGTACAGTCATTGCAAGGACTATTGTTTGTATGTTATAGAATTTTTCAATCTCGATCAATTACCAGATGGGAAGATCTCCATCAAAAATTCCATCTTCAATTCACCTCAACCAAACCGAAGATATATATTTTTTATCTCAAAATTTGAAAATAAAGGGAAAAGGAAGGAGTTATAGATTTCATTACTAGATAGAAAGGGTTTACATATTATTTATTAATGTCACTCCCTCAAGAAGTGTTGCAACCAATTTGTATAGAAAATCTATATGATGAGATATGCACAACACTGATACCTATAAAATATAGTAGAGGGTTTTGAGACCTTACTTCAATTTCTCAATAGATAGAATATTTTATTATATAAACTACTTCTAAAACTCGTGTAATTCCATTACCTCTAGGGAGGAGAAATGAGATGACATAGGCTGCTACAACTACATACAAGCAAGCACCTGTACCATCTTCCACTTAAAAACCTTCAATATATCTAAGGGCACCACCCCCTAAACATATTCTACAATGACCACCTCGTCAAAATGAATAAATATATTAAAGGAGGAAACAATTTAAGGAATAAAAGAACAATGTTTATTGTTTACAGAATGAACAAGATCCTGATTACTTCATCACTACTTTGAAAAACAATTTGGTTCAGTTTCCAAGGATGATGAAACCAAACAAAGTAAGAGATGAATATATTTTAAATTATTGTCCCTTTCATTAGAAGATGGGGTATCTCATTCAAAAGTGTTTTGTTTTCAAAGACCTCCTACAAGAAACTGCAGATTCTAAACAAGTGAAACTGAAAAGTTTATCAGGTCAAGTATCATGTGTTACCTCTACTGATCCAGCAGAAGAAGGGGAATGGAATAAAGACAAAATTAAAAATGTTCAAAAATATTATGATAAGATGATCAAGAAAATGATCAACTGAACTCATTCCAATCTATTAACGTAGTGAAAACAACCTATTTTGTCATTAGACACTCCTTGCACAGAAAAATCACATTCATCAAAAGGTCAACCCTCAAAGAAGAGTAGTGATCAGAAGGAAAAAGGGTAGTCATAAGAAGACGAGATCTAGTTAAGGAAAAATTTGTCATTGACTCTAGAAGATTTAATGCCATCTGATTCAAAATCACCGAAACCACCCCACCAATAAGAACAAATAGAACTATCCTATCAAGAATAATCATAATGATATGATGAAATGATCTTTGGTTCCATCAACGTTATCATCTTAATAGATCCTTATGCAAATGGTGATTCTGATTATAATGAGATGGTTTTCATTGTACCTAACTGTGGAACTATAGGAAGAGGCCAAGGTTGAGGATATTGGGGAAGATGTGGGTATTCTAGAAGACACTATTTGTAATCTACCCCTGCAGGAACCATATATGTAGAAGAAAATCCTTCAATATCCCTTTAACGGGCTCAACAAGTATAAATATATTCTTCCATGAAAGATAGGTTGGGTCCAGATATGATTATTTTGGAGGACCAATTAGAAATCACTACATATTTTTAACATCATAAAATTGACCTAGTCAATATAATATACCTATTCCAAGAATTTTTTGAGCTTTTGTGTGGACACAAGGAACATCAACATTAGATGGATAAACATATAAGGAACCTGAAAGAACACATCTCCATGCTGGGAAACACAAACGGTTGGACCAAATATATCATGTATTGAAACAATTGGCCTTTGTACCGACCAAGATATCAATTTTGGATACCTTAAATCTAGAAAAATATTTTCTAGAAGCACTTATTGATGCTTTGATAAGTCCTTGAGAGTTGGAAAATGATGTTGCTACTACTGAAGTTTACCGTATAGAGAATGATCTTGCAGAGTGTAATGCCGTTATATCCATTATGGATGAAGATGAATATTATGTTGTATATGTAAATATTATACCCTTGTATCTATCTAGTATGGTCAATGAAATAGACATCTGACAAGCCTTCCCTCATAATGGATCTAGAGTCAACCTCATTCCTTTTCGTACACTTTGACGATTGGGCCTGACTGAATCATACCTATATTATTCTACAATAATTTTTCAAGGATATGACAAGAATGACCAATAACCTCTAGTCAAGATTATACTCAAAACAATTTTTGGTGATCTTATGTCTAATTCCAATTTCAGGGTTATTCGTCAGGACACAACGTTCAACATTCTTATTAGAAGGCCCTGGCTACATCAACATGAGGTAATACCTTCATCATACCACCAATGTATGACGTACTATTTCAATGTTAAAATAGGTACATTATATGGTGACAAGGAGTTGTTTAAAATGTGTGAATCTCAATACAATGAGGAAGAGGTTTTTCACATGAAAGGAAAAAGGTCCATGAAAAAGGAGGTAACCAGAATTAATGCTCTAAATGGTTTGGAAAGGATCCTTGCAAAACCATTCATACATTTGAGTAAATATTATTTGTTTCCAATCAATCAAATTGAAAAGATAAACCCAAATCCATTCAATCATCCAATAACATCCAAAATTTAAATTACGACAACTGATCCTGACAACTAGGGAGAAATTATAGACTCACCAATTTCTGATGGAAGCTTAAATAGAGATGTCTTCATTTCATGAACTAAACTTCAGAAAGTCTCTATTTATTCTATCTGAATAAAAGAAGTTATATAAATTATTTTTGAAGACAATGATGTTGATTTTCAATCTATATCTTTACTTTATCACCCCATGAATAACATTCATCATTTTTGGGTATAGAAATAGTGGCGTCTTCATCAGGATGTTAAAATAATGATTCCTCTCCCAACTCTAGATGTTTTTCTTCATCATCTACTATGAAAGTGGAAATAAGAGAGTAGACATATATGGATGATGTATATAAAGAGGGTGATCTCAAGAATGCTCCTCCAACATTAGAGGAGGGTGTCTCTACCACTGTGGATGATCTCAGAAAAATAAATCTGGGTACAAAATATGATCCACAACTCACCTTAATTAGTGTGTCCATGAGTTATGAATATAAAGGGGTGTATAATTCATTTATAAAGAAACATAAAGATATATATTCTTTTTTATTATAGATAATTTCTAGGTTATAATCCTGATGTATCCACTCATCATTTCGGTTTTCCATAAGAACGTCGAGGAATCAAGAAGGTATCCACAAGAACACACTCAACTCATGCTTCTAAACATGACGTTAGAGTTGATATGATTTTAAAGGAAAAAATTTTAAGGGATATTCAATATCTAAATGACTCACCAACATTGTCCCCGTGAAAATAATAATGGAAAATTCAGTGTTTGCATTGATTTCAGAGATCCTAACCAACATTTTCCTAAAGATGACTCTCCAGTTCCGATCATAGTGTTTTTAATTGATGCAACATCTACCTATGAATACCTTTCCTTCCGGGATGGATAAACTAGGTATAATCAAATCCAAATGGACTGATTGGATAAAGAATCGACATCCTTTAGATCCCTTATTGGTCTTTTTTCCTATTAGGTAATGCCAATTGGCATAAAGAATGCAGGTGCAACCTATCAACGTGTCATGCACCATATCATCAAACCCTTCGTAAAGATTTTTTTTTGACTGTTATGTGTATGTTTTGGTTGTATAATCCATTCAATTTTCCAATTACATGGATGGTCTAGAGGGTATATTCAATAAAAGTCGACAACACAGTTTGAAGATGAGCCCCTTGAAATGTGCCTTTGGGGTAACCTCTGGAAAGTGCGTTGTATTCATTGCAAGTCATCATGTATCAAAGTTAAACTTGAGAATAGAAAATCAATCTTTGGAATTTCACCACCTCAAAATTTGAATGAATTATGAATAATACAAGAACACTTGGCTTATATTCATCACTTTTTCTCTTTTTTGGAAGGCAAGTGTTTTCCCTTCACCAGAGTAATGATGAATCGAGTCACCTATTAATGGACTGATGATTTCCAAGAATCATTTGATATCCTAAAGAAATATATATTGAGTCTACAAGTATAATGGAACATATTGAAGAATGTAAACTTATTCTCTATGTGACACCATTAGAGTGATAACTAAGTGCCTTCCTTGCCCAAAATAATGACGATGTGAATGAAAACAAAATTTACTATCTCAGTTGAACTATGATTGATGAAAAAACTCAGTATTCAAGTATTGAAAATTGCTTCATGGAAATAATATTTGATGTTCAAAAATTGACATGCTACCTGCAACAACATGAGGTCTAATTAGTGTCTCGCAGTAACCCACACAAATTTATCCTCAGTTTTCCTAGGATTACTGGCCATCTGGAATAGTGGGCAATGACTTGGAAACATTTTGATATCTCATTTGTTCCCCAAAAGGAAATAAAAGTCCATGTTCAAGCTGTCTTATTTGCTAAACATCCATCTGAGGAAGAAATATCATTAAACACTGAACTTCCTAAGGAAGAGTTCTTCTCTATTCAAGATAGTCCCCAATCGCGGGAGATGTACTTTGATAGTTCTTCCCGAAGTCCAACATGGAAGAGAATGGGAAACCCTAAACTCAACAATATTGGGTCATGAATTGTCCTTATCTCCCCAGAAAAGGTAGTATTTCCCTATTCCTACCTTTTTTCGGAATGTAGAACCAACAATTAGGTAATGTATCTGGATCTCATTGTAGGCTTGAAATTGTCACTTTAGGTGCAAGTGAATCACTTGGAAGGTAATTTTGGTTCAAAATTGGAAATCAAACAAAACAATGAGCAATTTTCTAATAGAAATTAAGAGTTAATACCTTTGTGTGACAGCGTCAATGGATTAATGGATTAATTTTACATATAGCCCAAATTTTCTTATGTCCCATGATAATACAATTCCCATGATGATTCACTAGCTAATGTAACTATAGCCTTAGTAGATCCAAATCTAGATGATACCGTCATCATCATAGCTCATTGTCCTGTGGTATAATCTTTTTTTCAAACCAAAATGGATCAAATTATTGAAATTATCCCTATTTATTGATCCATATGGTCATACCATGGAATGGAGAGCACCCATCATAGAATATATTAAAAATGGAGTACTTCAACTATATAGCACTGAAAAAGAACATATCAGAATATGAGCATCCAATTTTACTCTTTATGATATTCTATATCACCTGAAGATCCTCTACAAATGAGGCATTGATGTAATCATATTCAGACATATTGATTGATAAGAAACAATAGTTGTTATGAATAAAGTACATTCATGTTCTTGTGGTGCTCACCAGTATGGGCATAGGATTTCTGATCAAATCCAAATGCTTGGATACTTTTGGACTTCAATGATGTAGGATTGCATATATTTCACTGTGAAATCTCTTCCCCGGAAAGTGCATGTCAACTTCTTTCATCAAACCCCAATGTTGATACATATAGTAAAATAATCCTAGCCATTTTACACATGGGGAATGGATGTTCTAGAATATTATATTCCAGCTACGACTAAACAGTTCAAGTATATTCATACTTCTACTAACTTCTTTTTAATATGGGTTGATGAAATTCCTCTCAAAAAATATTCAACCAAAATATTTTTAGTTTTTAAAAATCTAACACCTTCAGTAGATTTGTTGTCTCTCATACTATATTGATGGTAAATGGAACCAATATTTTTTATATTGAGGTAAAGAATTTATATCAGGAGAAAAATATCAAATCCAACCATTCTTCTTGTTATCATGCAGTGGAAAATGGACAGGTAAGGGATTTCAATAAGAACATATCATATATACTCTAGAAGATGGTGGATAAATATAATAAATCTTTTCCTGATAAACATTTTCATGCTTTATAGGCATATCAGACAACTACAAGTACTACGACCAAAGAAACTCCTTATTCATTAGTATACAGTACAGAAGAAATTTTTACAATTGAAATGAAATTGCCTTCACTTGGAGTTGTAATATGTGAAAAGTTGCCTATAGATGAGAGGACTCTAAAATGGTTTAATCAGTAAGAATGATTAGATGATAAATGAATGCATAAATTTAATCATTTAAAATTCTATTAGAATAGAATAGAGTGATATTTTAATAGGAAATTTCCCCTCCTTTTATTTCATCAAGGAGAATTGGTATTGGTCCTCATGAATCCATAGATTCTAGGAAAGAAACCTCCAAAGCTTTAGCCAAAGTGGGAAGGACTATATTCAAAAAATACAGTCTACTCAAATAGATTTTATTCCTAAATATCAAAGGATATAGAGCTTATTACCACTCTAACCATTGTGAGATTCTTGAAGAATAATTTGTGTAGTTTCATGCATCATCAACGAACTAAGTATAAGGCCCCATCCTTAAACATTACTTAATCATGGATTATTTCAATAATTCACATAGAGGATATTTTCAGGTTTAGAGTTATAGATAATTAGATCATAAATCATGCATTACATTCCACATTTAAACAAGGTGTTTACATCAAAGACATTATTCATTTTTTCCACCAAAGAAAACATATTTCAAATAAAACATGGCTTCGTTCTTGACACTTCCTTGACACTATCATCAAATGATTTACTTTTCCCTTGACCTATCAAAAACATTTCAAAAACATGGGATGATCATAAATAGCTTAGTAATGGTTATAAAAATACAAGAAGAAAACTTTATTCCATGTATAGATAAGAATCAATGAAATCATACTTTACTCATAAAGCATAATAACTTTAACATACTTCGTGAAATCATAAGATTTTTGAATAACTCATAGAAATAATAAGAGATAAAGGTATCTTGTGGCATTCATAACATTCTTACATTGGGAGTAACCCTCATCGTTATGTTTGGAATACCCATCCTAGTATATTCCCTAATTCTCATTGGAGAAACCTTAGCATTTAACTCCTTCACTTTACTCAATGCATTGAAGGGCTATCTTGGGCTCACCCACCATTAGTTTATCACAGAACCACCCGAATTCATAAATAATTTCCAAGAACTATAACATAATCGTATCATATAAAACATGCACAAAGAAAATATAACATTTCCACTTTTCAATTGTAAGATATCAATACAACACATTGATATAATCAAAACATTATCAAAACCATTTTCAATACCAAAATAAAAGAAAAGTAAAACATGGTATTTATCTATCATTTAAAAAAATGGCTTGTAGAGGAAGTTGAAACTCAAATAATGGTCATAGCGGCAGAGAAGTCATTGTCACCACATACGTAAGACCAAAACATTCCCTTTTGACGTTTAGTAAAATGCTTCGTTCAAAAATATTCCTTTTGAATGAATTAAAAATTCAATAGTGTTTATTATACAACTAATAAAATAAGGTCATATATAAATTGAAGTATGCCTCACTGAAAGGATATTGAGACGAAGTCCCTTTCCTCAAGTCCGACATGTCTTGTTCATTTCTTTATATTCCTCTAAATTGGGTAACTCTTTTAAATTTGATCCAGAGACTTCCTTGGAAATACTTTTTCCCAAAGTGAGGCTTCTAGTAGTAAGAGAGGGATGTGGAGAGATAATGTGAGCAGAGGTTGGATGAGCCATGGGCTTGAGAGGTGTGGGTATGGGGGTATAGGTGGGGGCCTTTTATAAGAGGGAGGATGGTCACTTTTGGAAAGTCTTGAAATGATACTTTATTATAAAATTATTTTCGGATTTTAAATGTCCCAAAATGATATATTTTAAGGATAAGGTGATAAGGGTTTGAAATCCACCCATCCAATAGGTTTTCTACAAGTGTATGTGTTAGATTTTACATTATCTCGTCATTTTATTTAAATCTTTCATTAATGAGGTAATCACTACATTATCATGGTGTCATAAATAAATTTATTTATTTAATGTCTAAAAATTATAAAAAAACTACCATGATATAAGAAATTGTTTTATATTTAAAATGAATATTTATAGTCTAAGAGATAATTTATGTAAAAAAAATTAACATTGTTTTACATAGGATATACAAACCTTTGTTATATTTCACTTCTTTTTAAAAATAATGTCATAAATATCACTATTACACCCATGTGACTCCATGTGCCCTCATGTTCGGTAAAAATCTTTCCATGGTTATCTATAACTCAAAAAGTAGGATTTGGACATATGTTGGGGTCCTTTTACATTATTATGATATTATTTTATTTCCATTAACTACCCTATTACTAATTAATCATGATAATTAAAGATAATTACCGTTATTGCTATTCATAATGTCAAAAAACAAAAGAGTATTAATTACATAATTAGGATCTTATGATTCCAAATATGGAGTCCATTTTACCAAATTCTAAACACCAAAATTTCAATAATTAATTTAAAAATAATTCCCGTTGTCATAATAAATATAGGGTTTTTAAGAAACAATATCTATCAAATGATTGACACTTATTTATGTCCAATTTCAACATGAAATTAATTCCAATGACGACCATTTAATTAAATCATAAAAATATATTCTAATTTCACTTTAATACAAATTAAAAATATAATATAACCATAAAATTAAATTAGATGAAAAATTTGTTTTGAAGTAAAATGCAGTATTTTTCACTATTCATTAAAAATGAACATTGTTAGAAAAATACCCAAAAATTATGCAATGTAAATTTCAACGACCCAATTATAAAGAATTTTTTTAAGTTGACAAATAGAGATTAAAAAATTGTCAAAAGTTAGATTTAAAAATGTTTTGCCATCAAAAGGCGGTAAACCAATCTTTTAAAAATATCTGAGTATTCAATACTTAAGATTGGATTTATTCTCATTTTAAGACTCTAAAACACTATCTAATTCATAAATAGACATAGATATGAAAATATTTTATTCTTTACTTACATGGGATGTTACATCCTTCCCTCTTTAGGAAATTGTGTCCCCACAATTTATTTACTTATTGAATTAGTGGGGGAATTTATCCCTCATTGCATTTTTAGATTCCCATGTTGCCTATCTAATCATGTGGTTTTTCCACAAAACCTTTACTTGATGAATCACCTTATTCTACAACACTTTCTCCCTATGGTCAAGAATCATGGACCGAATGTTCCACATAAGATAGATTATCTTCCAGCTAAACTTCCTCTGGACTCAAAATATGAGATGGATCTGACATGTACTTCCTTAACATTGAAACATGAAAGACATTGTGTACCTGAGATAAATTTAGAGGTAAAGCCACTCGGTACACAAAAGATCAATATTTCTCCAGAATTTCATAGGGTTCAATGAACATTGGAATCATCTTTCCTTTCTCACCAAATTGCATCACACTTTTCCATGGTGAAACTTTGAGAAAGACATGATCACATACCTCAAAAGAGAGATCATTAATCCTGTTGTTCGCATAACTTTTCTGCTTGCTCTGATCTATTCTCAAGTTTTTCTCTATCAACTAAACTTTTTTATACCAACTCTTCTACCAATTCGGGTCCCATCAACTTCCTTTCACCTACTTCATCCCAAAAATCTAGAGTTCAACAATGCTTCCCATATAATGCCTCAAATGGTTCCATCTGTATACTGGAATGAAAACTGTTATTATAAAAAAACTCTACCAATGAAAGATGATGGTCCCAACATCCCTGATAATCCATAGAACAAGCACGTAACATATCCTCCACATTCTGAATTGTTCTTTCTGACTGCACATCTGATTGCAGATGAAATGTTGTACTAAAATTTAATTCAGTACCCAACAACATCTGAATGCCATTCCAAAAGTTAGAAGTGAAATTGGGATAATGATTATATTGAATGGAGAGTTGAACTCTGTGTAAACTAACTATATCTTTAAGATACAATGAATAAATTTGATCTAGGGAAAAGGTATATCATATAGAAAGAAAATGAGCAGATTTAGTTAGGCGATCAAAAATAACCATAATTTTATTATTACCTTGAGGTGTCTTCAGTAATCCCACAATGAAGTCCACGAACATATTCTCCCATTTCCACTCTGGCACTTGTAAAGGATGAAGCATCCATTTTTGGGAACTGTCATTCTACTTTAACCTATTGACAAGTCAAACCCTTCACAGTAAAATCAGCAATATATCTTTTCATTCCATCCCCCCAGTAATACTCCCGTAGATCTCTGTACATTTTAGTACTGCCTGGAAGAACTGAAAATGGAGAACTATGAGTTTCACATAACAACTATCTCTTTAATTATGAATCACAGGGCACAAAAAATATATTCCCAATTATCAAAACACAATCATTATTAATGTTGAATTTAGGTAACATACCCATCTGAACCAGCTCTACCTTTTTCTACAAATCACTATATTGCTTCTGTGCTTGATTAATTCTAACTAATAGAGAATATTTCCCTGATAACTGAATAAAAATAGAAGAACTTCCTGCACTAACAACTTCTATACAAAGGATCATAAAATAAAAAACCAACGGATCTCATTCCAAATGTAGCATGGTTAATGAAGCATTACTTTTTCAACTCAAATCATCAACCACTTTATTTGATTTTCCTGGGTGGTAGTGAATCATTTAATCATAATCCTTGGTTAATTATAGCTATCTCCTATGTCTCATGTTCAATTCGTTCTGAGTGAATATATACTTTAAGTTTTTTTGATCAGTATATATTTCATACTTTACACCATTAAAATGATGCCTCCAAATTTTTAGAGCGAAAACAACAACAGCTAATTCAAAATCATGTGTAGGGTAATTTATCTCATGATTTTTCAACTGACGTGATGCATAAGAAATTACCTGATCATTCTGCATTAGGACACAAACAAGTCCTTTTAATGAAGCATCACTGTAGATAACATACTCACCATTCCTGGAAGGTAGTTCTAATACTATAGCATTCACCAATCTTATTTTCAATTCCTAAAAACAATCATAACATTCTTTTTTCTAGATAAACATAACACCCTTCCGAGTTAGCTTAGTCAATGGGCTGAGAAACTATTCAAACGTTTTAACAAACCTTCAGTAATAGCCTGCCAAACCAAGAAAACTACGAATCTCGGTTACATTTGTCGGCCTGGGCCATTCTTCAACAACCTTTGTTTTTGTAGGATCAACAGTTGTTCCATCTTTAGAAACAATGTGAAAAAGGAAAGATTTTTTTTGTGATCAAAATTGAAACTTGATGAATTTCCCATACAATTCCTTTTGTTTTGAGCTGTGAAAAATAACCCTTAAATGACTTTCATGATCCTCTTCACTTTTAGAAAACACCAATATATCATAAATGAAAACAACCACAAACTTATCCAAGAACTCATGGAAAATTATATTCATAAGGTCCATGAATATAGCATGTGCATTGGATAACCCAAAAGGCATAACTAAAAATTCATAATGGGCATATCTTGTACGAAACGCGGTCTTCGGAATATCTTGATTCCTTTACCTTCAACTGATGGTACCCTGATCTCAAGTCAATCTTTGAAAAATACTAAGCTCCCCAGAGATGATCAAACAAATCATCAATATGAGGCAAAGGATATTTGTTCATAATAGTGATGTTGTTCAAGGATCTATAATCAATGCGAAGTCTCATTGAACAATATTTATTTTTAACAAATAAGATAGGAGCACCCCATGGTGATGTGCTAGGTCGAATGAATCCTTTCTCTAATAAATTATGCAATTGCTCCATCAACTCTAAAAGTTCAATTTGAGCCTTTTGATATGGGGGTTCTGAAATTGGCTTAGCATCAGGAACTAAGTCAACAGTAAATTCAACTTCCCAATCTTGTATTATTCTAGGAAACTCATCAGGAAAAACATCAGGATACTCATTTACCACTGGAACATCATTAATCTGAATGGTTCCTTTGTTTTCAACAATATGTGCAAGGTAACATTCATTTACATATTTTACAAGTTTCTTAGCCTCTTGATATGTTATCAATAGTAAGGGTTTATTATTGTACACAAAGTGAAATTCTTTATGAAAGGAAACCTCTTAACCTCTACAGTCAATCTTAGCATGGTAAAAAGAGAGCTAATCCTTACCCAGGATAACATCAAACTCTACTAGAGTTAAAACAATAAGGTTTTCAAGTAGGTTCCTTCCACAAGTAATGATAGGAAGATTCTTATAAATTATTTTTTCCTCATCATTTCCCCCAGGTTTTTTTACCACAAGTTCAGGAGTCATTTATTGAGATGGAATTACCAATTTACTAGAAATGTTTTCAGAGATGAAAGAATGTGTAGACCCTGAATCAAACAACACATTGTCATAATCCGAAAAAACAAAAAAATACCTGATACCACTTCATTTGGTGGCCCAACATCTACTGAAGTAATTGAAAATGATTTCACCACATCTTTCTTCTTGTAGTCTGACAGCTTCCCAACATTTGAGCTCTTTGTCGAACACTCGTTTTCATAATGACCCATCCCATTGCACTTGAATAATTTTACTAACTGTAAATCAAATTTTGTCTTACCATTACCTTAATTTTTTTCCATTATAATGACGAGACTTATGTCCCATCTTACCACATCATAAGCACATTCCATAATTCAAAAGACATTCCCCAACATTCTTTTTACCACATTTATCACAAACTACAAACTTAGATTTCTTGCCATCAAACCTTTTTGATGGATTCTTCCCTTTATCCTTCCACCTAGGTCTCTACTTCTATTTGTTTTCATAGAACACCTAATCATCTAAAAACTCAATTTCCACCTTCTTAGCACATCGAACAACCTTTTCATAACTTTTGAACTCATGAGAAGCTAATTCCCTTAAATATTTTGGAATTATTCCAGAGTAAAAACAATTGATTTTACTATCAAGGTCTCAGATAAAATTTGGAGCATACCCTTCCAATCAAGTAACTTTTCATCACAATTAGCCATTGAGTCATCCTCTTGCCTCAATTCCAAGAATTGTTTTCCATCCTAAGTCGAACAACCTTAGGAAGATATTTCTCCAGAAACATACCTTTGATTTCATCCCAGTCAAGAGCATCAATCTTATCAGCATCCCTTATATTTTTAACCATTGACCACCACTGATCTGCTTCACCCTCAAAAGGGTAAATATCAAGACTGATCTTTTGATTGTATGAACACCCCATGACTTTGAAAATCATCTTAAGTGCTTTAATCCACCCTTCAGCTAGCATAGGGTCAGATGATCCTCTGAATGAAGGGGGATATTACCTCATGAAATGTTCCACCACTGAAATGTTCCTCTGTGGTTGATCTGTCTGATCTCATTCGTGGATAACACCACCATTTATCACTTGAGTCAACTACACCATTACTATAATAAAATGTTCAGTTCTAATTCCAACCATCTCAGGATGCTTATTTGGAAGGTCATTTTCTTCTATATACCGTCCTAGAAATGCTTCCCTGTTTCCTCTGCGGAAAAACATTCCGAACAAACATGTCTTAGATGAAGAAACATGGTAATCTTCAAATTCTATATCATTTATAGTTGACCATAATGTAAAAAAATATTTTTGGATAATCATTTAATATAAATCTACCTCATAAAGTAATCTATACCATCCTCTAATACCAACTATGAGGCTGCAATCTTAAACATTACTTAATATTGGGTTATTTCAAGAATTCACATTGAGGATCTTTTTAGGTTTAGAGTTTTTAGAGAATTAGATCATAAATCATGCATTACATTCCACATTTAAACAAGGTGGTTGCATTAAAGACAATATTCATTTTTTCCACCAGAGGAAGCATATTTAAAATAAAACAGGGTTTCTTTCTTGAAACTTCCTCTACACTATCATAAAATCATGTACATTTCCCTTGACCTATGAAAAAATTTTCAAAAATGTGCGATGTGTATAAAAATATTAGTAAGGGATATAAAAATACGGAATGAAAACATTAGTCCATGTATACATAAGAATCAATGAAATCATACTTTACTCATAAAACATAAGAACTTTAACATACCTCATGAAATAATAAGATTTATGAATAACTCATATAAATCATAATACATAAAGGTAAATTGAGGCATTTATAACATTCTTACATAGGGAGTAACCCTCATGGTTGCGTTTGGAATACCCATCTCAGTATATTCCCTAAATCTCTTCGAAGAATCCTTAGCGTTTAACTCCGTGTTACCCAATGCATTAGAGAGATATCACGGGCTCACCCGCCCTTATTTTATCATGGAACCACCCCACTTCATAAAAAATTCCCAAGAACCATAACATAATCATATCACATAAAACATGCATAAAGGAAGTATAACATTTCAATATTTCAATCATAAAATATCAATACAACACATTGATATAATCCAAACATTATCAAAACCATTTTTAATTCCAAAATAAATGAAAACTAAAACATGGTATTTAATTTTCATTTAAAAAAAGATATGGCTTGTAGAGGAATCCAAAACTCAAATAATGATCACGGCGGTGGAGAAGTCATTGTCGCCACATACGTAAGACAAAATCATTCTCTTTTGCTGTTTAGTAAAATGCTTTATGCAAAAAGATTAAATTTGAATAAAATTATAACTCAAAAGGGATTATTATAAAAATAATAAAATATGTTTATATATAAATTGATGTATGCCTCAACGAATGGAGATTATGAAAAAGTCCCTTACCTCAAGTCCGACTTCTCTTGTTCGTTTCTTTATATTCATCTAAATCGTGTAACTCTTTTTGATTTGAGACAAAGGCTTCCTTGGAAAGACTTCTGCCCAAAGTGAGGCTTCTAAGAGTAAGAGATGCATGTGTAGAGATAATGTGACCATAGGTTGGATGATCCAAGGGCTTGAGAGGTATGGTTAAGGGGTAGAGGTGGAGGCCTTTTATAAGAGGGAGGAGGGTCACTTTTGGAATGTCTTGAAATGATACTTTATTATAAAATTATTTTCGGATATTAAATGTCCCACAATGACATATTTTGAGGATAAGGTGATTAGGTTAAAAAATCCACCCATCCAATAGGGTTTTGACAAATGTAAGTCTTAGATGTTACCTTATCTTTTCATTTTATTTAAATTATTAATTAATGAGGTAATCACTGCATCATCATGGTGTCATAAATAATTTTTTTTTATTTAATGTCTAAAATTGTTTAAAAAAATACCATGATGTAGGATATATTTTTATATTTCTAATTAATATTTATAGTCAAAGATATAATTTATGTAAACAAAACTAAATTTTTTTTACTTAGGATATACAAACCTTTGTTATATTTCTCTTCTTTTTAAAAATAATGTCCTAAATGTCACTATTACACCCATGTGACTCCCTCGGCACTGAAGTTCGGTAAAAATCTTTCCATGGTCGACCATGAATCAAACATGAGGATTTGGACACATTTTGGGTTCATTTTATATTATTATAAAATTATTTTATTACCCTTAAATACCTGATTACTAATTAATCACGATAATTAAAGATAATTACCATCGTTACTATTCATAATGTCCAAATACAAAAAGAGTCTTAATTAAATAATTTGGACCTTCTGATTCCAAATATGGAATCAATTTTACCAAATTACAAACACATAAATTTCAATTATTAATTTAAAAATAATTCTCGTTGTCAAAACAAATATCGTGTTTTTACGAAACTATATCTATCAAAATATTAACACTTGTTTATGTCCAATTTTAAAGTGAAATTAATCACAATGACCACCATTGAATTAAATGGTAAAAATATATTCTAATTACACTTTTAAACCAATTAAAAATATAATAAATCCATATAATTAAATTAAATTAAAAAACAGTTTTGAAGTTAAATGCAATGTTTTTCAATATTCATTAAAAATGAACATTGTCAGAAAAATACAAAAAATTATCCAAAGTAAATTTTAAAGTCCCAATTCTAAATAATTTGTTTATTTTTAAAAATAGAGCTTATAAAATTGTTAAAAGTTATATTTAATAATGGTTTTCCACCAAAAGTTTGTAAAACAATCTTTTTAAAATATTAGTGTATTCAATGCTTAAGATTTGATTTATTCTCATTTTAAGACTCTAAAATGCTATCTAATTCATAAATAGACATAGATATGAAAATATATTGTTCTTTAATTACTTTGGATGTTACACCAAGGATGAGAACTGCACAGCCTCACATCCTTACTACAAGACATAAAAACAAACATTACAATTTCCTAGTTGCAAGATGTTAAACTGAGTAACAATAAGAAATGTCCATGATACATGACGTTAAAATGGGTATCATTTGATTCCTTGTCTCACAACATAAACTGCATGAAACCATTTTTCCTTGTTACCCAACCTTAAATTTCATAGTTAATGCCTACTCTACATGATGTTAAGAGATTCTATATTCAAGAATCATTAATATCATTGTTACTACTTAGTGGCACATGAGTCCTTTTCTTTCATACGTCTTAATCGGATCTGCATAGGGGTCCCATTTCACGAACTATGTGTGGCTTGATTTTCATCTATTTTTGATACGTAGAGACACCTGGATCTCCAATCGTGGGCCTAGATATAGCCACAAAATATTTATTTCCCTTTTTCTTCTCTTGTATATGAACTAGATCTATGTTGAGTACCCTTTTATGATACATGATTTGATTTTTATACCATCTTTTGTCTTAAATTTAATCATTATTCTAGAATGTGTTAAAGCCCCCCATATCCCATGTCAAACTCGATTGGTGTGGGAAATGAATGATTAAATAACTACATACAACATAATTCTAATATATTTGAGATATATAGAGATTATTATATATCCAATAATGGTCCAAGCTGTGATATATAAACCCCCTTTATTCCTTATATAATAATCATACCTATATAGGGAATATTTAAATATCCATGTATAACTTGATTATTTCACCCAACAAGACGCATAGTAACTGTTGTGTTTTATTCCACAGTCCTGTTAAAAAATGCATTTCTTTTCACATAGGATCATCTTTATCCTTACTATATGACATTACACTACATGGAAATAGAACATCCCTATTCTTCACTTGTTTCACCATTTTGTTATAAAACCCCTTATTTCTCCTTTTTTTTACACCAATCATAGATCACATGGGATTATGAAATGGGAAAAAGGATTCCATATATAAATAAGTTGTCTCAATTTATTACGGGGCTATCAATTTCGTCACTAAATGACTTAAAACTATACAGTATAATGTCATCCCTCCATGACTTAAAACTGCACATTGTAATGTCCTCGTTGCATGACTATAAATTGCACATCACAATTTCAATTAAATGGAAAACAAAAAAGTCAACATGTTACATATGAGTCAGATCTATGTATTGAACATAAAACACATGTCCAATATTGATACAAATATTTATTATGTGCATTGATCATAAACCCCTTCTATATTTCACACTCTTAATCTTGAATATTTCCTGATCTTCATAATCATTCTTATGGTTTTTGGTGACATAGTTTCTAAAATCCGAGGGATCTTTTCCCAAACTATGTAGCATGTGACCTTAGGTTGCCTTGCGTAATTTTCTTACATAATGGGTTTTTTCAGTCAAAAGATGCCACTATTTGGCTATGCATCATATTCCCTAGTTTCCCATAAATTATACATCCCCCATAACATGGTTTTCAAAATAATGGTAATTTCGTTAATGGATATAGTGTCTTTTTTCCCTTCAATGTTTGAAGATAATATTATAGAATCTGTATATTAAAACAATCATTTAAGTATATTTTACCATATTTTTTCTCATGATCAGAATGTCTTCAATAACTTGGTTTTCACACTTTCCCTCTCTATTTTTTCAAATAAATGTAAAATAACCAAGGAATCACATGGCCACATATCATATATTATTTCTATTTTTGGTCCAAATTTTATGACCTAAAACTAAAGTCACTATACCTCATACATTGGGGTCAGACCTCCATAGAATTCACATTCTTCCGATTATTTGGAAATATTGGTTGAAAATAAAATTTCCATATTTAGGAACATTTCTCTATAAACCAAACTCAGTGCATTAGAAAAACTGAATCTCCATAAACATTCTTCATATTTTAGAAATAAATTGTCATAATTCTGAGAGCTCTTTTTCATTACTATTCTGCACGTTCCATTATGTGGTCTTGCATAATTAGCCTACAAAATGGGCCATTCATTAAAAAGAAGCCACAATTTTGATATGCAACATTTGCACTGATTGGACCTCCATAACACAGAACACATAACTGGTTTTTCAAATAATGGTAACTTCGTTCTTAGAAAATACTTCCTCTAATTCCTTTATCTATTTTTTCAATTCATTCTCTAGATATCAAAATTCCCAAAACATATTATACAATTTCCCCTTTCATAACAGAATTTGGTTGTATGTTTCCAAAAAAATTATCACAAAATTTGGAGTGTGTCATAACTTTGGTCATAGCTAAAGACCATTATTTAAATCCACACAATGTCCTCATAGAATTACTTAAACCAACATAATATAATGTCCTCACTGCATGAATTAGAACTATATAGTATGATATCCTCACTGCATGAATTAAAACTGCACAGTATAATGTCCTCACAGTGTGACTTAAAACTATACAATATTATATTATAAATTTTCCATTCTATGAAATATTAACCATTCCTCTTACACCAAATTGGTATGGAAGTGGTTTTTCCTATTCATGATATATGTCGATATAAAATATAGATATCATTAATAAAATTTCTTTACATGAAAAAAATCCACCCATTGTGGTATTGAGTCACCGACATCTTATTTTCTATTGTCTATCGATAGTAAAATTTCAAACCTATGAGAGATATTTTTATTGACTATAATGTTTCTTCCCTTAGGTGGACTTGAATTATTAGGAAAACATAATGGGAATGTCAGTCAAAATATTTCACTATTTGGAAATGCAGCATATTCCATAGTTGGCCCCGCATAACACAACACATGTAACTGGTATTTAAAATGATGGTAACATAGTTCTTGGTGGATACTTCCCTTATATTGATAGATGTTTTAATTTTGTTGACCATAAAAATAATGACTTAAGATTCCCCTTAGAAATATTTAAATAATATTAGAGTAATTCTTATTTATTGAGTTTTGTTTGGTATATCATTTCAAAATTAATGGTCAAATCTATTCGACCATAAATAGTAGTACATTATAGTACACCATGAATGACTTTAAACTACAAAAAACACGATATGTGGTTCTCACCGTATTGAGAATTTGGAATGGGAAATACAAACAAAATTTGAGTCCTAGCTCACTAAACATAAATTTAGCATGATTTAGGTAATATTGAGCAATAAAAAGTCAAAAGATTCGATGTTCGTTTGGTTGTCTATATAACCCTAGAAAAATTCAAACTATTCTGATTATGCCAATCAGCTCAATAAAAAAATTATGAGCACCCCCATTATTGTCATTGCAGTCATGATTATCTGAAAATAAGGTTTGATGTTTAAAAAAATCACCATCATCGTTACCTTTAAAATTGAAATAAAACAAATAAATAAAGAATGAGAACACATTTGAAAAAAATTTATTTCATTCATATGAAAATAGAAGGAAATCTACCAGATGGAGCCTCCCTATCATGTTTAAAAATAAACTCTCACCATGAATACTCATTTGTTGAATAGTCTCGTGAGTTCTATCACATGCGTGTTGAAGTTGAGACAACTAGGAAACTACCTCCTCCTCAACCTGACGAAGTGATTCCATAGCATATGATATAGTGGTTATCCCCTCTAATTTAGTTTATAACAATTCTAGGTTCAATTTCTACTATTTTTTATGAACATCATCCAGTTGTTGATGATGACATAATGACTCCTTCGTCGCTTCTATAATTTATTGGTACAGTTTGATCAACTTCTTGTTATGATCAACCTTTTCCTCAACTAACACTACTTGTAGGATCTCAATATTGATAATACTTTTATCCTTTTAAAAATATTTCAGTAACTTATGATTTTAATCCCATCGGTGAACGGACTCTTTCATTACATCATAGACTAGTTGATAATTAAATCTACCAGAACCTAATACAAATAATAATTCCGGGAGATTGAAGAAATGGGACAGTAGTTCATCTAAAGGTTTCTCATCAATTATTCTATAGATATGCTGCCATGTCTTCTTCCATGCCATGCCAAGATAATATTTAATCTCTATGTCTGAATCTAAGTCACTAACATGAGGTAAAATGTACTCTGGAAACATATCACTTAAAGAGAATCCTTGTTATACTTCTCTTGGAAGAGTAGAAGCTTCACCTTCTTTTGATGCCCAAGGAAACATGGAAGATTCACCTATTAATCCAACTATGGTAGATAATAACCCAATTTTATAAGTCACGATCAACATCAGTTTGATAAAAATGGTAAAAATAGAGTATGAAATATATATCTAATGACATTTACCCAATAATAAGTCAACCAATTGATTGGATTCATCCTTGATATTCTTAGATTCAGCAGTTTGACTAGGTGTTTCTTGAGAAGGGGCACTCTTTTGAGTTTGACCAGTCTTCATAATTGAAATCTATGGAACATCTTTTGATAGAGGGTCCTTTGTAGGTATAACTATAGCTTCAACAAAATAAGGTCAGAGTGTAATGCCTTGTTTCGGAAGATCATTTGCAATATTTTCTGTAGATGAAGCTGCATAAGGTAAACATTGATGTGAAGTATCATGTAATGTTGTAAAATTGTGAATGGAAATGCATGAATAAGGACTTAACTCTTTGAAATTACTCATGAAAATCCCCAAACTCGTTGATTGAACCTGTAATATATATATTTTGATTAATATCTTACATCATTTAGGTGTATACAACATGAAATGTTATAGAATCCACACCCTTTAAGGTATCCAAAAAATGTTGGTTGATGTCCAAATTGGCCCCGCTAACATTCTATTATGTTGGTTCTTAAATTGGTATATCATTATCAGAACATTCATGGTTTGGGTCAACATCAGTATTTATTTAATATTTAATGGGGACTTAATTCCTTTATTCTAGAGAAATATGAATATTAGTATTTGTCATTGAAGGGTCCATCAGAAAAGGCAACTGATCTGAGATATATTTAAAATTATAATATTAGAAAATATTTTAATATTAATGAGAAATGTATTTGATCGTACCATGACTTTTCTCTATCCTAGTAGAACCAAGAGCGGGGAAAACCAAATATTATGATGGTTTATCTTCTATATTAGTAGATCTGTAAACATGAACCTGTGTTTCTCATGGAGTTTCCCTCTCTGGTCTTGAAGAATTAGCTCTTAGTCGCTTGAGAGAGGAGAAATACATAGATACTGCAATAGGATAAAGGTGATCTCCATATTTTATTGAGAAATTTATAATGCCCCTAATACAGTATAAATATATAGTCATTTAGAGAACACTTTGGACTAATATCATTTATCTCTTGTGTTTCTTTTCATAAGTTGAGTAGAAATTGAAACACTATTATTGGCAGGAGGAACATGATGCAATGGCTGAGTATTATCTGTCACCATTGCCCCAATCATGATTATATCACTTTAATAATGTTCTGGAGACTTGGAAGGATCATTCAATGTGTTTATTGTAGAACCTGTAAGCCCATATGTTGGTAATTCGGGAACTGGTCTGGAGTTTCCTTCCCTAGATTGAAGCTGCAAGAAAAATACATTTCATCAATATTTATAACGATGGATGGTAAAGAATATTTGAGACCAAAGAAAATAAATATCTATTCCAAATATTAAAATAAATATCCCACCTCCTTAGGGTGAATAATTACTCTTTTGTGTATTCCTAAGTCCATCATATGAGATACTCCTTTATAGGCTGGGATTTTCTCATTAGTTGCATATATAAAACCCTCCAAATCCGTAATATACTCATGTTCTTCTACCAGTTTATTATCTAGAATGAAATCAGAAGGTTCCTTAATGTAACCCACATGCGGTATTCGAATTCCATTCTGGAGGAATGCCCAAGCATCCCAAAGATCACAGGTCACACTCTTCAAATGACAAATGACAGAAGGTCGGACATTACTCAATCTTGGAATGGTTGATGGTAGTAGTGATTGAACACATTCTACCTGGTGATCCTCTATTGGAATCCCTCTTCTTAAGAGATTTCAAGAGATGGAATATGATTCAATTTTTTATGACAATGATTGGGTCACCTTGGCTTTGGAGGTATTGCTTCACTAGCCCTTGTCTTCCTGGTATACCTCATGTGAGGATGTTTTAAAGGCTATTAATCCTATGAAACTTATACATTATCTCTATCCTTGGAATTATTTCCATGATTTCCTTGTGCAAAAGTCATTGTTGCTTCCCGTCATTATAATCCTTTTGTCCAAGACTTTTGAGGATATGAAAATGATCATGCTTTGGCATATCCATCTTCCAATCTGATTGAAGCATCTGATGGAGGTAATGAAATAAGAAATATGGATGCCTCTAAAGCAGTTAGTATCCATAACTGTCTCTCTAACATTTAGTGATGCTCATGTCTAACATAAGTGGGTAAAAAAGTGTTATATTGTTGAATAAATATAAACTAATGAGTAAAACTATAAGGAACTCAAGCCTCATAGATAATTTCACCACCAATCCCGGTCAATAATACACCATCCATGAAAGACATCATATAAGACCCCAACTCATTATTAATTTATTTACCATCATCAATAAATGATCCAGTTGGTGGGTTATCAAAATGAAAGAAGCTAAATTCCACTGAGACATTCAATTCCTTTAGCACCACATCAGGTATCAAATTTTGATGCTAAATACAAGAAAATTTCTGTAAAAGGGGGTGAATCAACAATTGGGAACTCTAACTGAATTCAATATTGATTATGATCAGAGGTGTTCCACAACCCCTCCTTACAACACTTAGAATGGACCTTCAATTATAAATGGAGATATTCCATTGTATAAATGCTGTAGGGAAAAGTAAATTCTTGCAAATACAGGTGTTTCTAACCCAATATACTTCCCCTATGCTAATTTAGTTATGTTAACAAAAGTCCATGGCCTTACACTGACTCTGGACTCATGAACATGAAGCAAGTGGATGCATAGCCACATGGAATTGAAGGAAAATAAGCATATGTTTTCATCAATATCATATTTTACATTGTATCCCCATGGATTGGAGTCACCATTTTCCAATGTAGGCCAATATGTGCCTGATCTACCTTGTTTATCTGCAGAAGGAAAAACAGAAGGATGTCCAGATGTGGGTCCTTTCTCTATTGTTGGTTCTAAAAAGGCTTACATCCACACTCTGACATGAATATTTTTTTTGTATTTGTGTAATTTCATTTCGATTTTGAATTTCTAATGAGCCAACAATAGGTTTTTAGTAACATCACCCCATATTATAGCCATAGGAATAAACTCATCATACATTAGCCTGAGAATGGGAACCCCATATATTTTGTACAAATCACACAAACTAATTCTAGCTTAACCATTTGTCAAGTGGAAAGAATTTGTCTGGAGACTTCATCAGCCCAAAAACTCAGGAATGAAATTATATTTATAAATATATGTTTTACCCATATAGACATCTGCATAACTATAAACATCTAATAAATCTTTATTGAATTCTTCACAAGTCCAGCACACCCAAAATGCCCACACCTATTCAGGTTTCACACCTCCTCTAGAACAAATATCCTAGTCTTCCGTCCAACTGTTAAATTGATCTATCTGAGAAGATTGAAAATAAGAAACATAGAAATGTGGACTTATATCTACAACATCATCCTTAATATCAGGAGTACAACCATTGTGATTCAAGATGCGACCCATAAGGATTGTTCCATCATGTATGGGAACCCCCTTGCACTAATATTAATGCAGTTAAAGTTATATAATTGAAGAAACCGATTCTTTGGGAAGTAAATCATAAATTATTAAACATGTGAACCTTGTAAAATAAAATCCCCATATAGGGGTAGGTAATGAAATTGTCGATATTAACATTGATACTGGTTTAGACCCTTCCATTGTCAATGAATAGTACTTTCAATAATTCATTAATAGTTTGATTTGATGATCGTCATCATTTAATTTTGATGAGCCATTGCCTTTTAAGTAGTTGTTATAAAATGATCCATTTTCCTACAAAATAATTAACAAAATCCCTTTATTAGGATGGTATTTTTCATTAAATTTCATCTTAAAAGAAAATAAAATAAAAAATTTTGGAAAGGAAACTATTCGCGTAGGTCCTTCGATGAATTCTGTCATGTAGGTCCTTCAATGAGGGTCCTAGAACAAGTCCTTTGATGAAGTCCTTCTGCATAGATCCATCAATAAAATATTTTCACCCTGAGATAATTTCAAATAGACTATGTGAGAGAACAATGTGTTGAGGCTAGACAAAAGATCTACACAACGAGAGCCAAAATATTTTGAAGCATAGATGATGAAAATCGCAAATGATTGAACCTATTTATAGCCATCCATGAGCCTGTAAAACATATCTAAGTGAAATAAACACCTGGTATACCTACGTGATGTAGCTTAGCAGAAAACTTGTGTTTTCCAGCAATTAACCCATTGTCTTTTCCCCACAAATTTACCTCAGGAATCGACCCTCTTTCTAATCGAATCCAATCCTGAGGGAAGATTTTTTTGACACTACTGGAGAATAAAAAAAAATACTATGTAGATAGCCATAGATATTTCAAAATACCAAGGTGATGCTTGAAGAATTTAAAGTAATACCAAACCTTACAAAGGGCTACGTGACAGAGATGCGTGACAGGGTTGCGCGACATACCAATGCAACAAAATAATTTATATACCACTACACGGTTGACCTGCGCTAAGGACCCCCATGGAGGACCTATGTGGACAACTTCCATTCAACCATTCACCATCCATGCCTATAAATAGTACCATTAGGCTCCCCATTTGAAGGACTGAAAAAGTTGAAAGACTCCATCAAGCTCCCATTGTGTTCCTCTTTTGCACAGATCCAAAAAATTGCCTCCAGTAGCTCTCTAAACTATGACAGATGAGATAATTAAATGGGATTAGAATGTTTTGAATGTCATTCACATTTTTTACATAGGCTTCATTACCATTTGTGAATAATATTATTCTTTTTTCATACAATCCTACATGACACAGTTGAGAGACACACCTACTCTATACATTTGTGGGGAAAAACAACGTCGGCTTCCTATGCCACACACTTACACACAGTACCTATGTGGATGATCTTGGTATTAGACCAACATACCAACTTAAGTACCCTCATTTAATCTATTCATCACATGTTATCACCTTCTTTGTTTCCCTTATCTGAAAGGGACTAAGATGAAGCCTGTACCAAAACCTCCCGACTTATCAAACCCTTATGAATGGCACATCAATGTGTCCCCTATTATGGTTTTTATTTTTGTAGTCAGAGGATTACCAAATTTGTATCACAGCGGGGTTAGGATTCATGGAGTGTTTTTGGGTTTGTATATCTACTATCACGTGGTCCTTTCTTCCATGAACAAAGCTGGTATGTTCCCATTTCTGAGAATAAGGGTTTGGGTCTAGACCTCTCCCTTCACAGAGAGCCAGAACCTCTAATTTCGGGTAGGGTGGGTACAGTTCCCCCATGATTTTAAATTAAAGAAAATTAAATGTCTCCCTCCCCTACCATGATCAATATTAGGGAAGCTATCCTAGTGTAAGCCCCATACGTCCATCCCTTATTTCATTCATTGGGCCTTTTTCCAATGTGAAGAGAAAAGAGAGAGGGCTCGTCGCCCCTCCCTCGCCCACCATGGCCACCGTAAGTGAACCCTCTTCCACCAGAAGAAGGGAAAAAGTGTATTTGTAATTGTTTAAAATTTAAAATCCTATTTTTTCTGACACTTATCATGAATCATGTTCTTTAGATATTTTTTGATGATTACAACATTTGAACAATCACCCACTGTTGAAAGAACTACAAGAACTCTGATTCCTGTTCAAACTGGTATACATAGGCAACCCTTTTAGGGACTGAGCTCCCTGGATATTATCTCTTGGAATCCAATACTAATTCCCTTAATATGGGCATCCTCATTAAGAAAAATCCCAAAATTAAACTCCCAAATAACCAAGTCATCATTTTCAATATGTAAGCCCAAACTCATTTATCTGAAAGGACTATACTCTCCAATGATACAATCGAACTACGTGGGATTTTATTCCCTTATCCATTGGATACATTGGAAGCCTCCTTGAGGTTCAAACCCAACATTTATAATCTACCATTTTCTCCTTGGTCCATATTGCCAACAAGGTATAATATTACATGGAAACACATATCATTTCCAAGTTTATTTAGTTTTTTCTGCACTAGTCTGACTCCAATATCTGACTAGGCACCATTCATTTATATTTCCATACCACATGACATTAAATTTTATTGTTAGGTACATATCACATGACCTTAAAAGATATGATGTGTCCCATTAAGTGGAACCAAACTATAAGGTTCTGATTCCTTTCACAAGGACATGTAGGTAAACAATTTCATGGTTATGATCCCAATATCAAAAAAACATTCATCTCTCTAGATGACAATAAATTATCGAGTGCCCCACTAATTGGATTAGAAACTTATATCATCATAACAATGATTAAATGAATCTTTAAATAGTATATGAGTGGATACCATTGATGGATAACCTTGAATACATATAGATATCTATATTAATGAAGAACATTGAATACATAGTGATGATTCTAAATTTTCGCATGTTAATAAGTTCTAAAAAATTACAAGGGAAAATTATGCCATAATTGGTGAATTACTAAGGATTAATTAAAATATATTAAATTCATAAATAGAGTCCCAATGTAGAAAATAAATCTCCTCAAAAGGGTGTGATGTGTCCAACCTCCCATCCCCTCGACCAATGCACGTTTCTATGTATCCTAAAGTTAAAACTTAATAAACTCATGTCGTTGGAAAGTAGGACCCCTTTGGATAATGTACTGTTGGATGTTTCTGGTTCCATGAATGAATCCAATAGAACCCACGTTGAAGAAGTGATTCTTAAAAATAGAACACATGTTTCAAGGAACTATGAAATAAAAGTAAATTTACTATTTATTATGATAATTCATCACTCAGGAACATGATCATGAAGGATTATGCAAAGCTGATGTTAGTGATATGGATTTTTCTACTACAAGAATACAACATAAACATTGTGTAGAAAAATAGAAAAAATTATAGAAATATAATTCCTTATTATAATAAAATAATAATAAAGTGAAAATTGATATATTTAATGGTTCAAAAACTCTATTTTTACAGGCTGAATATCTATTTTGATATAACTGGGTCAAAATAATCAGAGAAATAATTTTTTATATTTTACCATATATATAACATATTAGGAAAACAAATTTGTAAATTTTCTCAAATTTTATTTATATTAATGTGATATAATATGTATAATTAAAAATTCATTGACTATAAATTTTATTGAAATAATGATTGGCTCTTTTTAAGTTAAAAAGGGATATTTTTAAGAAAACTATTTTGTGGAATAATGTCGAAAAAATTTAATTAATCAAAATTACATTTATAGATGACAATTTAAAATGAAAAATATTGATTTTATATATAACTATATAAATTTATATCCATATAATAATTCTTACTATTGATATAGTCAATATTCCAATGACTTATGGTTAAAAAATGAATTTATAGAGAACACATTTTTTGAAATGTTTTGGTGGTTTATTTTTAAATTAAATTATCACACATATATGAATTGAATTTGACAAAATAATTTCCATATTTGGAATCATGATTTTTAATAATAAGACATAATATAAAACTAATATATATTTATAATTTATAGAAAAAATATTGAAAATTAGTTATTAAGGTTACAGTTAAAAAGGGATTACTATAGGTTTAATCTAGAAAGATAAGGAAAAAATGAATAAAAATATCCAAAACATCATTGGTTTTTTTACAATGTTATCATTTTAAACATATAGTATTATACATTTTCATCCACTTTTCCATGCAATGGACATGAAAATATTGAAAACATTGAAATATTTCATGTCTTCTACTCAACTTAAATATAAAATGGAACATAATACCATCACATGATCACACATACCATTCAATTTAGCACGACCAAACCCTTTAATAATTATTAAGAAAAGTCATTATCCACTGTTTAGATGTTTTGGTATTACCATAATACCATCACATGGGCCTTTAATAAGAAATAAAATTGAGTTTCTTCTCTGTGAAGGTAATTGTCTTCACCAAGATATTCCTCTTTTTTCTTCGTATTTTACCACCTTCAATATTTACATTAAAATAAAAATATAATGACCCAATTTTCACCCATATAAAAAAGTAATAATATGTTATTAAAATAAAATTTATATATCTCTCTCCACATCAAAATGGGTTTGAAACCATTGCTTGTGTGTACACTGGAATAACGCTTCATGAACCTATATAATTCTATTTCCTTCACTGATACACATGTATAGTCATAATTTTGTAAAAATGAATATAGATTTCTACTATTAAATTATAATTATTCTAAAAAATTAATATATCAACCAATTATGTACCTTTTCACCCATTAATGAATTGATAACATTTCCCATGAGTACATATGACATATTATCTCCAAAAAGAGATGTGATTAATATTCCACGTTAAAAGTATAATAATGATTATAAAAATGTACCTAATAAATAAATAACAAATTTGGAAATTAATATAAATTTTGATATTATGAAACCATATCCTATACATAAGAGCTGAAACATTATTGAAAAAAAAAGATAAAAAATTGATGTTAGCACCTGGAATAATTGTAATAATGAAATATTATTAATGAATGGATGATAATATTTTAAAATAGGATCATGTATGATTAAATAAATATTAATATGGTTATGGTATACTTTAATATCATATTTAAAACCATTATATAGCAGGTTTAATAAAATTCATCTAATATGAAGCATGAGGTAGGTGTTTTATAACTGTATTTATATTCATCAGGTTATATTACTTCTTCATTATAATTTATATTATATGATTATATGTATACTAAAATTGGATTATTTTTATTGTATGTATTAATTTTATGATAGATTTAAATTTTATACACATAATTAATTTAATAATAAATAACCACATCAATGGTATGATCTTTGTATGGGATTTCATCACAATTTACACTCCCTTGAGGTAAATTTTTTATTATACCTCTATTTACAATGTTTGTGTACATAATACCCATTTGATACAGTTAACAATTATTAATATTTATTCTTGATGATTAATGTTTCAATTTAACTTTTTTTTCCATGGGGTTATAATTTAAATTCATCTAATGTTTTATAGATTTAATTTATTATCTTATTCTTTTGGGATTAACATAATTTTATCTAATAGAATATTACAATCCACCCTTCATAATTCAATATATAATATTATCCTAATAATATATAATGAGTTTATATATTTTACTCTAACTTTTTAATCTTTTTCACTTCAATAAAAAATAAATCATTAAAAGAAAACCTAATTATATCTCTCTTTTCATCAGATATATTTTTCATTAGTATCCATATTTGTAAAAATTATTTTATATTATTCATTTTAATTACTGAAATGTTTTATTGGAAAAAAATTGTGAATTAAATTAGTTTTTCTAAATGTTTAAATGATGTTTTATAACATTTTCTGAATTGTACATTTTAGACTATCATTATAAAATTGTAAAAATGATTGTGTTTAATATCTATTTTTATAACCAAATTTCATACTATCATAACTATTTTACATTATTTAGTTTTTCAAAAATAAATTTAATAATTTTAAATTGAAATAAATTTTATAAATAATTATTGTTATATTTCTCTTCCATTCCCAATGTTCTTCAAAGTAACCTAATTTTATTACAAAAACAATATTTTTGATGAACTGATTGTCATCTATTATACCATATTATTTATAATGTCATTAAATTTCTCTTGAAACATTCACATCCTTAGGATCATTGTAAATTATAATTAAATTAAATTTACATATTATATGTATCATGGATATGATTCTTTCTTAGATTTAATTTCATTTTAACATGTGGAATTTTATTATGAATGATATTTTATTGAGTGTGGAAGATAATTATAATTATATTTTTTTTAATTGATACAAGAATATATTATTAAGGACTATTATTTGTAAATTTAATTGATCATAAAATAAATGAGTAATGCATTGTAAATACATTGATGGGTGGGTCACATAATTTTATGGCCCTATATGCATTAGCTGATCTCATGAGCCAAATTGATTGATAAAATTAAATTGGTTTTTGAGTTTACCAACCCATAGTTTTAAATTGTATTTGAACAAGGTAATAATGGTATTTATATAATGAAATTTGATATGATGATATACAATATTAATCATATACACTATTAAAAATACATTTATAATTATCCATGATATTTTTTGCATTGGTATAATCTATTTATTCTTTTCCTAACCATGTTACTGATTAAATTGAATGAGTTTTTGGTTATTTACCTTCCAAATTCGATATTAAATAATTTTGTCATTATATCCTCATCTGTAAGTAAAATTTAATTAGTATTTGATCTTACACATTTTTTATTTACCATACTCGATATATGATGTTGACTTCATCAAATAAGGTCGAAGGATTCAGAATATTTGTTTTTGTTATGTTTTTTATTTTATTCTTAATGTTAAATGGCTATAGTTTACCTATCTGGATCTATTTAAATACTAAAATAATCATTCCCTTTATATTAATACCCTTATATCTATGCCAATGTAACAAATTTACCACTGGATCATGGTGAATAGAATCATGGATGTTACTATTATTGACATATACTTTTTATAAACAATTATTGGAAGTTTATTTTATAATTTAGAGATTAGAGAAAATAACACTATGATAGACAATGGGGATATATCCAATTTTTTAATAAAAAATATTTTTTCATATGGTTTATATAGGGTAATTTTTAATAAGAATCAATCTCTAAATTGAAACTATAATTGGATCATGGAAAAAATAATTAAATCAAATCTCATTCTCAATGTAAAAAATTCTATACTAAGAAAACCAATACAACTGTTGTTGGAGATAAGTATAACATGGATATATTAGACCAATTAAATAAGGTTATGATGAATAAACCTACTGAAATATAGTATATTGATATGAAATGATAAATCTACATTATATCATTTCATTTGATAGAATCCATTATTGCTAAGTGTCTTTACTAATCCAATGGTAGCTTATAAACTAATTACGTCCCTATGAAAAAATATTTCTATCCTTCGGATGTAATGTAATAGAATAGGCTATACAAGCATTGTACTATCTGAAGGGTGATTTCAATCAATGGTGTCCCTTGATCATGAATAATAACATGTATGATTAAATAGAACAGATAGTATGGAGTTGCGTAAAATTAACATTCCATAAAAAATATTTCCCTTTTGAAAAATTAACTAAAATGAAGAAAATATTCACTAGAATATTGAAAAAGGAAGTAGATTATTTTATAGAGCATGAGGTTTCATTTAAATGAATATAAAGATATATTATTGATTACATATGCAATATTAAATTCAATATTAATAATTTATTTAAAGGGATATTACAATGTCATCGAAGGGAACTATTAGCTAAATCTCGTTGATCATATAATGAAATCGTTTTATTCTACATGAAAAAAAATTATAATTCCTATATATTAAAGAGGAATCAGAAGATGAAATAGTTATGTAAACACTCATAATACTCATGAAATTGATGAAGAAGAATAAAATGAAAAAATTTACACCATGTGAAAATCATTGAATGAAATACAGATGTGTCAAGATGATGAAAATTATGACAAATAAATGTTCCCTAATTTTTATCTTTACTAAAATTATTGTAGTTAACATTTATATTGTTATTTTTAAATGGAATTTAAAAATATTATTCCAAAATTTATTAAAAATATAGGTAAATTTTATTCATGATAATAACATAAAACTCCTTATCTTTATAGTGAATAATTCATCATCTTGTTGATGTTAGGATCCATCCCATATAGCTCTTCTGAATGATATTCTTATGGAAGAATATCTAGACACAATATTCTGATGGAAAATATAAAAATAAAATTTAGTATGTACTTATTTTAAAATAATACCTTCATTAATTTCCCACGAAATTACATTGAATTACAAAAAATCATGATTTTGAGTTTTCTATTAATTTAAACTTGGTTTCAATAACATTATTAATAACTCCCTATATAATTTAAAATAAAAAATAAAAATATGTTAACAAATAACTTATAAAGTTTTATGATAATGGGATTATTCACCCTAGTGTTTAAAAAGGGGGATCCAATTTAATTTTCTTTGATACGAATAATAGATACATGATCTTGTGAATTGATTATAGTGAAGTAAATGTTATCATGATAAAGAACATGTTTCATGTTCTTTACATTGATGACTTATTTGATCTATTTCATAGAGAAAAATATTTTTCAATGATTTACCATAACTATGGGTATCTTTAAAGGCATCTAATGAAGAAATATATTCCAAATACAACATTTTGAATGAGGTATGGTAATTAGGTTGTTATAGTAATTCTATTTTTCATGACTAATGCACCAAATATTTTAAAGAACATAATTAATACATCATTAATGGAATATTTTTATAATTTAATTATGATGTTTTTTGATGATATCAGGGTTCATTCTAGAAGTTATTTCGACATAGTGAATCAATTTTAGATCATTCTTTAGTCTTTTAGAGTAAATGTGTTATATGTAAAATTTAAAATGTGTGAATTATGGGTTCAAGAAGTTTTTTTATAGTGATATTGTCTGCATGGATTGAATAATAGTTCATCATAAAAAATGATGTCAATGAATGGCCTACACTAATGATTGTAGTAAAGGATTGTAGTATAATTCTTTGGGTATGTTAATTTTAGAGATTTGTTCATACATTTTTTCTAGTTATATAAATCATTAACTATGATTACATGTGACATGGTTATGTTCTAAAAGATAGTAGAATATGAAGATTATTTTGTCAAATTGAATAGAAAATTGGCTAATGATACAATTCGGACCCTATCATCTATAAATGATGGATAGTATATATAAAATGATACAATAAATAATGAACATTGTTTTCTTACCTATATAGAATGATGATGTCATTGAATATAGATTAAGTATTTGAAAGAATCATGAACAGAAATATCTAAATCCTGATCTTGAGTTTGCATCCATAATATTTTCATCGATGATAATGATATATTATCACAATGGTGAAATACATGAGATAAAAAAACACCATAATAACCTAAAATTAATCACTTTAATTGAAATAAGTTAGTATAAATAAATTTTTTTGGATTTAATTACCCAAGTATTATGATTTCCCAATACACTACCACCTAAGGTAGCAAAATATGGTCAAAGATACCTTGAGCATGAATGATCATGGAGTCCTTACCAAAATAAGGTTTGAAAGGAATAATATTATTATAGATATATTAATGATTCAAATTATTATCATTATAGAATATGAAACATAAATTATGCTTCAAAGGGATTCATAACCATATCTATTGGAATAGATAAAAAGGACAAAATTTTACAACAGAATATTTAGAAAAAAATCATTGTCATGAATGATGGAAATTTTTTAGAAATTTCATTTTAAGAAAGAATTATGGAATTTTAAAAGGGAATATTTATTCTATATATACCCAAGATAATTATAGTATTATTTGATGAAACTGATATCTTTAATTCACCTATAATCCCTGGAACCACCATTATTAATATGTATGTGGGGGAAAAATTATTTTGGATAACATAAAGCTAGAAATTTTAGATTATATATCAAGATTATTGGTTTTTCAATATTTTTTGGTTGATAAACAACATCCTAAATAATTCATGCACTTTATATATATTACTATATAAAAATGGAATGAAACTACCATGAACCTTTTAAATAGATTACCTAAAAATACTAGTAATAATGTTGAAAAATTAGTTATTGTTGATTGTTTAACTAAATATGATCATTTACTTTCAATAATAGAAAATAGAAATTTTGAGTTCCTTATATTAATCTATATTAAGGATGTTTGAATACAACATGGTTCTCCTCTTTCATTGATATCAAATTTTCATCAAAAATTTAAATTGAAATTCTATAAATAGTCATTAAAAGTCTATTAACACTAAGATTAATTTTAGCACTTCATATAATCTAAAAAATGATGGACAACCCAAAAATTATATTAGAAATGTTGAACTCTTATTGATACATTTCACATATTTTTAAAGTTATGTAATACCATTATTTTAATTTTTTATATTTTACATATAAGAACAGTCCCCATTCAAGATTTAAGTGGACACTATATGAAAAATAATATGACAACAGATGTTGTACTAAAACATTTTACGATGAAGATGGTTAATGTAAACTTGTGGGACCAAACCATTTCAAGATGACAAAAATATTTTTAATTAATTCTCAGACTCATAATAATTATTGTTAATCCAGTTAAAATAGTCATTCTAACAACTAAAAGAATTATTTTCTTTTTCATGGGGGAGATCACGTTTTCATGAATTTATCTCTTTTTAATGATGCCATACGGTTTAATAAGAAATGAAAACTAAGACTAATGTACATATAACCTTTTGAAATTTTATAAATAATTATTTCCATGTCTTATATTTTCGAAATTCCTTGGAAACTCTATAAAGTATATGATGTATAATATATATCATTGGTAAGGAAATACATGCCAGACATGATCAATGTTTTGACCTATGAAAAAAATTATAACTTGATCTATCCTAATTTGAATATCCCTTGTATAATCTTGAATCTAATAAATATTATTTAGGAATATAGAAGATCTAATTTTAATGGTACATTGGAGAAATAATAAAATGTAGGAAGCAACAAGGGAATTAAAGGATGTTATTATACAACCACCCTCATTATTTTATAATTTAATATCCATGAATGTTTGGAGGAAGAAATATTTATAGGAGGGAATATCGAAATAATATTTTAATAAAAGTATATTATAATGAACATTTTATTATTTCATGGAACATAAATTATAATTTAATTGGGTGAATATCTATTTTGAACTCACTTTTTAAAAATAACAATATACCTAATTCTTAAAAAATTCCAACAAAAATAATAATTTATGAATAATAAAAAATTAAAATTTATCTGTAAGTAAATTTATATTTAATAATATGTTACAATATTGAGATTTAATATTTCATTGGCTATTAATTTAATAGGTATAAATATAATATCATTTGGATGTAAAAGGAATATTTTTTATAAAATAGTTTTAAAAAAGGAATAAAGTATATCCATTTTAATTAACTAAATTATTTTAATGATGAATGATCTAATTGAGATATATAGATTTTATTTATTACTATTTTAATTTACTTTAATTTAATGATTATTATTATATCTGTATAAAATATAAGATTATATTATCCTTGTAAAATGTATTTCTAGACAATACATTTTTTACATGTTTTAATGGTTTATTTTTAATTTTAAATAATTACAATTCAAATAATTGAGGTTGATTTGAATGATTAATGTTTTTTATTCATAATAACTAATAATAGGTAATAATTAAATTATATCTTTTCTCTTTAAGAATAGTAATAAAATAAATTAATTATCATGATTATGGTTAAAATGGGTTTAATGGGGGTTAATCAAAAAATTTAACGGTTAAAATGATCTAAAAAAATCATGGAACCCCATATGAAGGTTTGATTCAAGAAAACCCCATTTTCAATTTTAAAAGGATTAATATTGTATAAAAAATTCCATTTAAGTGGCATGATATTTTCGAAAATAATTGAATTATCCCAAGTGTTCTAGTTACCTCAATTATAAAATGCAACCTCCCCCCCTCAGGTTGTCACACATCTAAATAAATTTAGGCCCAGAAAAAAAACTAATAATATCACACTAAATCATCCCTATATTAAATTTATATGTTCTATTATTCCCAAACCATCATCTCAGGAGTCCATAATAATAGATCCAAAGGTGTTTCTTGTAAGTGAAGGTAATTATGTTCACAATGATATTTATTTTCATTCTTTTTCTTATACCACATTCTATAATGTACTAAAAATTATAATGTGATATCAAGAACATATTAAATATTCATATATTCTATTATTTTTGTAGAAGAGTGTTATTAGATATCATTCTCCATAAAATGGGAAAGAAAATGATCACTCTTGTGTACGTCTTATAATCTCTTTATGTAACTATGCAATTTGATTTCTATCCTTGATTCACATTGATAGCCATAAGAATAACAATTTTAAATTTGAATGGTATTTATGAATTGGTATTTATTTAATAAAATTAATATATCACCTAATTAATAATCCTTTCACCCATCAAGGAAATTAGAATATCATTGGAGCTGACGTCCGCCCTAACGTCTTCATGAAGCGATTTGATTAATTTTTCAAGATAAACTTTTATGAATTATTCTGTAAATGTTTATAATGAATATATAGGATATTTATAAACTTTATTTTATTCTATAGATGATGTAATGATATTCTATATAAAAATAAAATGAACATCCATGAAAAAACATGTATGGGAAAATGAAGTAGTTAACATGAAAAAAATTTCTAATAATTTAATATTATTATCCAAAATATGATAATATGTTATAAGTGGATCAAATATAATTTTAAAAAAATAATATTCTTCTGGAATAAAATAATAACATGTATAAAGAAATCAAAAAAGTGATTAAATAATGTTTTAATAATTGTATCTCTCAGGTAATGAGATTCATAAAAAAATTTATATACATTTGTTTATATTACTTATTTTTTATCTTTGATATTATATCATTAGGTGTGAAATTACATTTAATTATTTATGTTTTATTTCTACTTATTTTATGTGCATTTTAATTTTATACACATATTCAATTGATTTATTGATTATCACTTATATGGTATAAATGTTTTACTGATTTCATCTAAATTTACACTCTATTAAGATAGATTTTTTGTTATGCACATATTTTAAATTGTATGGGGGCATATACTATGACATAGATATGTTTTTAATAAATTAATATTTATTAATTATGATTAATGTTAAAATTTATGTTAGTTTTTTGGGGTTTTTATAAATTAATATTTGTGGAAGAGGTATGTATATATTTACAATTTTAATTTCTTCTGATTTAATTCTTTTTCATTGAAGGAATTTTATATTCCATACATCAAAAAATTCATATATTTTATTAACCCAAGGATATTTTATGAGTTTCTATATTTCATTAAAATTATTTCTCTCCAGGGTACATCAATCAATAAAAATAAATATTTAAAAGAAAAACCAAATTTTCTCCTTTTAAATGGATATATTTATCTTCCATGTTCATATTTTTATAAATTATTTTATAAAACACATTTTTATTACCCATTTGATTAATTTATGGATTATTATGTAAACATTGAATTCTTTGAAAAGGTTTAAAGTAGTATTTAAATTTTTTATGAATGTTAACACTTATAATTTTTTTGTGAAAAGTCAAAAGGAATCTTTTTAATGTATACAATGATAACATACTTCTCCAAACCGTAACTATTTTACTTTATTTATCATCTTCGTCACATATTAAATGGTTTGAAAAAGGAAAGTATCTTTTGAAATATTATTTTATTATTTTACTTATATTAACATAATTCTTTTAATGAGAATTCTTTTATTAAAATTGCAATATTTTATATGAACTAATGGCTATCTATTACCTATTATTAATTTTGTGATCGATTACATTCTTTTTAGTCATTAACTTTATTATAACCAGTAAAAATTAAATTATTAATAAATAATATTATTATTTGTATTATGGATATGATTATTGACTAAAATGTATAAAATTTATAAATATTATGTTTTATTATCAATATTATTTCACAAACTAGGGAAAATGATGATAAATTCATTTTCACTATTCAGTACAGATATTTAAAGATTAAGAATATTGTTTATTAATTAAATTTATAATTATATATAAGAGTAATAATTATAAATTAAGTGATGGATGGTGATTAGAATTATATACCTCTTGAAGCATCGATATGTCTCATGAGAGAACTTTATAGGACAAATAATATTGGTTTTTGGTCTATACATACCAATAGTTATAAATAATCTTTGTGCAAGGTCGCGAAGGTATAAATATAATGATGTTTAATATCATAATGACTAATATTATGAATATCGTTCCCTAATAATTTAGTTATTATTATCCATGACATTTTAGAATTTAAATTATCCATGGAAGCATTTTGTTATCAAGTTATTGATTAAATGTAATACATTTTCAATAATTTAGAATTAAATATTTTTTAAATCTTATTTAATAATGAAATAGTATACTACAAATAACACTTAATGATATTTTTTTATCACTTTTATTAGGTTACCTTCCTACAAGATATTATGATGAATTATTTGAATAAGTTTTTAAGAGGAAAAAAGTTAATATTTAGTAATGTTTTATAATTTTTCCAATTGTGAAATGGGTATCATATATATATATATATATTACTCAAAGTATAATAATTATATATTACCTTTAGAATTAGAACACTTATACATTTTTCAATATAATAAATAAAACCCCAGATCAAGGTTATGTAAGATAGTGTTGTTAAATTAAATACAATAAAGGCTATTACAATCTGAATGTAGACAACATAAAGAGACATCCACATCATATTGAGAATTTTTATGATTCCAATCAAGTTACTTTTAATAACATTTAATGATTTTTATATTTACATATAATATTCCCTGGTTAATTTAAGAGTTGGATGAAATAAAATTAAAATATTAATCAAAATTTTATGTTTGGGAAGACCCATATCTGTGGAAAATTTGTAGTGATCATAAAATAAAGTTGTGTATCCCTGATGAAAAGGTGGTACAAATGGTTAATTATTTCCACACACATTATAACAATAAAATATTGGACCAAAAAGAATAGCTATGAATATTTTATAAGTTGATTTATTGTGGATATTAATTTTTTAATACTGACATGGAATTTTTAATAAAATGTCCAAAATTCTAGTTTATTAGTGACATTTTATGAAGAAATGAAACTCCCAAAAAATGAATTATTTTATATAATTTTTTTTAGGATTGTTGATTATATTTTAGGACACCATATACTATGTCATTTGTGTTTTCATAAATATTTTTTTCACTATATTATGTTTCCACATTGATGAATGAAAAATTGGATAGAGATGATGAATTAAAAACAATTATTTAATTTATAAAATAAAATTTATTTTTATAGTTTTATATTTCCAGAATAAATAATAGGTGAATTAAGAATTCATTTGTGAAATAAAAATGTAGTATCCTTGGGGGAGAAATTTGGAGTGCACATATATTCCAATATATATTGACCTCAAACTAACATGATGGATTAGGGTTTGAATAAAGAGATAAAACATATTATAGTTGTGATAGTGCAAACAAATTGGATAGGATGAGTAGAAAGGTGTAGGATTAACTATGTGAATACATGAATCCTAAATAACCATCATTAGGTATATATCCTTGTTGGATATTGTATGAAAATCACTATCACCTATCTATTGAGTTGCAACATAAATCCTATTTGGATTTTAAGGGAGTTAAATTAGATTTTGGAAATGTTATATAAGAGTAGATGATATATATTTTATATAATGAGGATTAAAGCAGAGTAGATTGTGAGAATTTACAATTATACCAGTAGTATTTTAGATTGATCCATGATTGACTCTTTCATAAAATATATTTTAATGTTAGAGAAGATATTTCTCTTCACATAAGGGATTATACAAATTCTAGGTAAGAATAATTCCAAATGGATTAGAACATATATATTAACTAAAAGAGTTCACTTTAATATTATTAATATCAAATAATTTGATTAAAAAAACCACATCAATGTTCATTTCTATATTTTGATGTTTTAAAATGTTAATTTTTTTTAAAGAGATACTAGAGGATTCCCACCATTTATTAATGAATCGTTGGTTGTCTATTTCATTTACACTAATTTAGTTGATTTTATTTGGAACTATTTTTCTTTAATAAATTTATTCCTAAAAATATTATATATGTTTTATATAATTATGTATGGGGGAAAGAATAAATTTTTTAGGATGTAAAAGACTAATTTTTTATGTTTTAATTGATTTCTATCCTAAAATAATGTATTTTTTGGAATATATAGAATTTTCATATAGGTTATTGAAATTATATTTTTGTTTTTAAGTTATTTAATTAAAAATGCTAAAAATAGGGGAAGGAATAAATAATATTAATAAAACATAAATTTTAGGTTTTACAGCCTGTATATACATTGATTTTTAATTGTTTTTGATTTTTTTTATAAGATTGTTATTGAGATGAATGATACCCATCATTGAATTAATACCATACTAGAGATTAAGATCTAAATAGTTATGAAATGTTTTGAGTTAGATGAATTTTGTTCAATTTTTTGACAACCATTATTGAGATTTTGTTTTAAAAATTTGGAAGGTAGTGTGAGTGAAAATATTTATGTGGAATTAAAATGATAACATAAGGTTACTAAATTTTTTGAACATGATAAGATGATAAATAATTTTTTTAGAGAATACCTTATGGATCCAAATCAAAATAAAATTATATAGTATCATAAAACTATATAACATGGAAAATTGGGTTCCCATGGAGAATCTATATTGTAATAAGTCCTTGGTGAGTGAGTATTCCTTATATAAATCTAATAAGTTCATTTTCCTAGTTATTTGTAGTTATAGGGTTATTTTTATTTTATAATAATATTGGTGTTTCAAATAGTCTAATTTAAATTCATCCTGGTGAAGAGAATATAGAACTTAGATGAAGGTGTGGGAAACTAACTTATAAGAAAATCATAAGAGTTGTATCAAGGAAGTGGATTCTCAAAAATTGGTCTTAGAAAATTATGGCAGTTGGTAAAATGGAAGTTCCTTTTATGAAAAAATTGATTGATTTTAAATATTTTTCTATCCAATGTGGGTTAAAGAAAATTGATTATGTTTAATTAAATAGTGAATGGAATATTTGAGGATGAATGATAATATAAAACAATGGAAGAATAAGTGAATTCATTCTTCCATATCTTGATATTTTGATATAGGAATAGTAAATATTTGTGCCCCCTTTTCAGTAAATGAAATTCAATGATATAATTTCATTAGAATGAATTATTTTACCAATGGGGGGTGAAGTGAGATGAAAATTTTAATATTTAAATTTTTTTATGCAATTAGGAAATCCATAATTTAGTTAAAATTTGAAAAGTAATAATTTTTTCTACGTATGTAAATTCTGAATATAATTTCTAGTAGGCTCCAAATATCATTTTTAGTTATTTATTAATTATATATAATTAAAATGTTATCCGAAATATTTATTTATATATTTTTTATTAATTGGGATAAATGTTCACTTATTTTTTTCTTGTATAGTTGAATAAGGAATATTCTATGGAAATGATACCACATAAGTTCAATATTCAATTGGATGTAACTAAAAATTTGGAAAATAGAACAAATGATTATTACTCATGTGATTATATCATTTTTTTACCCCAAATTTATAATATAAACTGAAAATTTAAGGGGAATATTTTCATCGGGGCCCCAATATTTTGAAGGTAACCCCATCATTTATTGGATAACTACAATGTTTATGTGGAATGTAAGGTTTTGTGAGCTAAAATTTAGAAGATAAACTCTGTTTTGGGAAAACTCATGCTTGTATATTGACCCCACCATTAAAAATATGAAGACTATTTTGGTGAATATTATCCTAATGATTGTAATATGAACCTCACAATGAAACATTTTGATGTGTCTACCATCGTTTTCTTGAATCCACATGATCAATGAATATTGGCTAGAGTATGATAGAATTACACCTATGTTTTACATCGAACTAAATTCTAGAACCTTATATTTGATCAAATTTAGTGGCCTTTAGAGATTATGAGACCTAAAAATTGGTTCAACAAAGAAAAAAAATATGAACTCGTGTGCATTGAACAATGAAGAAGATGAACCATGATCACGAATTAAGGTGTAGCCAAAATGTGGTGCCAATCCTCATGACAGACCATGTTGTGACTGAATACATTATATCTGAGACATGTTATTAACAATTTAAAGATCATGAGTTTCTTTTCTCACTAAATTGAAGAGAAACTGATGATAGAATGGTAATTAACATTCAGATAAGGTTAAAACCAATGTTCAAAAGTGGCATTTCATGGTCATCTAAGAACCCTAGAGCTACATAGATATACATTCGACCTTTTTTTTGAAAAAATATGAGAATTAACCAGTAACCATTATATGTGGTGATCACCCATTTTAACAGGGAAAGATCTCAGTCATGGTATGGGAATGATTTACTGAAAAATATTCGAGTGCATACATGATTTAATCATTAACATAATTTTTTACATGTGTTAGGAATCTAATGAAATGATGTCAGGCTTGAAAGTTGGGGAATAATTTGAAGTTCAAATATTTTTTAGATAAAGGTAGTGTAAATCATGTACAAAGTAATGAATGATTGAATATCACATAGTGTTATTCTATAAAAGAAGTCATGTTCCCTATATGAGGAGGCCACATATATATTCATCTATCCTAGTTTCTATTATATCTTCTCTATTTTTTAAATTTTTTTGATATAAATATATGGGAATGGTACACAAATACATTAGTAGTTGAGCTGAGGATTTCCCCCTTCCCATAGTAAATGAATTCAATTTTTAACTTATTTTATATCTCATATTGACCCCAATTTATTTATTTTACTGTTTTTATAATTTATTAGATATCCATCTTCTATATCTTTTAATAATATATGTTCTTTATTGATTAGGAATACACACATATGATACTTATATGATTTTCACTAAACCTGATAGTGATCAATGGGTGAAGAGGTGGGTGATCAAATAAATACAATCACTGAGACATGTGTGAGTAAATTTTTCAATGATCAATTTACTTAACTACTCAATATAATCCTTTTAAGGATAAGATAATTTATGTGATTTTCCGCATGTTATAGAGATATAATGAGAGACAATAAATGAAATTATAATTTTACATGAAATTTAAGGAGATGACTTGAGTTTAGGATTATTTATCTAAAACTGAATTTAAAAATAATTCAATGAATATCATTAACAGTTTCATTAAATTGAACTCAAAAAGGTGATAGAATATCACAATACTATCCCTTACAAGATAAAATCTTAGTCCACTTACATCATTACCAAAGATTCAAAAAATTATTTTCCAAGAGTTCCAAATAATATGTCCCTCTTTACATATCTTGTAGGACTATAATAATTTTTATCCAACAAATATAAATCCCAACAAACATTGGTAAGAAATATTTAACTCAACCACCATTTCTAATAACACAAACTGAGTTGAAATGGGGTATTATTTCACAGTTCACCCTTTATTAGAGATTAATGTCCCCATGTATGTGGATTTCCACATATATTGATAATGGACTAATCAATACTATAGTCATGATACCCTCTAGGTCATATGTATTTTCTATTTAGTGTTTAGTTTTTATATCATGGGATTATCAAGGGTTTTTATAATAATTGGTTGATAATTTGATTATTTATGAGAGAAAATATAGACAAGTGGTATACTCATTGCATATAGTAATAGTTCGATAACAATATGGAGTGGATCCATTATCAATAGTGTATTTTTCATAGTTGGTGAATAGTTGTTCTAAAAATGTGTTCCATAATAAAACAATGTAAATAAAAGGTTTTGGGTCTAGATATGATCATAAATCATAATAATAGTTTATAAAAATGTGATTCTATTACCATGTAGTAACATTATCAGATTTTAAAGGGGTAGAATCTATCTAATAATTAGTGAATGATTTGTCTAACCATAAGACCTAACTATGTATCCTATTAGAAATTATTAAAAATTTAAAATTACCATTATAACATTGTTAATTTTATCAATATTCCCCTCATAATTCCTCATATATAAAACGATCCTATCCATGATGCTCTGATAGGTACTTTCATTGGTCTCTTCATATTTCTCCTCCACTATTTCTTGATATTTTAAAGGTCTCCTATGATTTCCAAATACACTCAATTCCACTTTATATATCACAATTAAATTTCTCTTATCATTCATGGGTAGTATCAATTAAGTGTTTTGATAAAAAATATAGATAATTAAATTGAGTATTAATGATTTTAATTTGAATAAATTATTTAGAGAGTTATATATTTTAATTTATATACATTATTTTTAAGGTCATTTAGTTTCTTCTATTAGAATGGTAGGTATCATTATTAATGTGTTTTTCTCCTGATTTACATGATGTGATTTTGTATTTCTTTAGTTTCACCTATAGAAATAAATTAGTTGATATTAAAGAATGGGTTTTTAATAAAATTTTATCATAGTTTTAATGTAAAAGGGGGTTGAAATGGGTTTTTATTATAAAACAGTTATTCACATCACATCTTTGATGAAATAAATAAATTATGGGTGTCAACCAAGAATTGATTTTAAATCATGGTAGTAGTGATTCTTCTACTATGAAAATGTTATATGAAATTATTTTTATTGTTTACATTAATGTTTTTGTAAAAATATGAAACTTAGGAACTTTGTTTATCTCATAGAATAGACATATAAATTATTTAGTGAGTGTCGAACCACATGGGATTATGATAGGTCCCATTATATTATGGTTGCTAATGAGTTGTCCTAATACTGACAGACTATAAAAGGAATTGGTATAATTATAAATGACCAAAAGAGTGTCCCTTAAGTTACCTTTTGACACATTCCCATAGTATAAGTCCCAATTTATTCTTAGTTTTATACCTGATAGTAATGTTTTTATTTGATTTATCACTTTATTCACTTATGGATTTACCATTGTTGGTTTATATAATTTCATGATATTCATATATTATGAACATTTTCATCATAATATGGTATTAGAATTTTTCATTTTATTTTACGGAAACTAAATCATTTTTTGTAAAAATTTATTCCCAAATGTAATACATATATGAGGTTTTTTGTTTAAATCTAAAACTAATGGTTTCATGGTGGGAGGAATTGTATAGATTTAGGGTCACAACCTGATTGTTGTTGGCTCACTCATGTATATCATTTTTTTGTATTAATTCTTTCCGAAAATGATACAAGTAAATTTAATAGTTTCATATATCAAGATAAATTACCATTGTTTATGTTTCCATCATAGTGGGTTGTGATTGTGGTGATACATTGTCACATTTAGATTTGGTTTTCAATTTGACACTGTTTCTTTTCCGATATTATCCTTTTCCATGGTTTTTATGTCTCAGGGTTTTCTAACTATTATTTAATGATGTAATATATATTATTTTATCTTATATATTATACATGAGACATTGTTTGGTTTATTTTTGGATCTACACCTTGCCTGAAGAAATTTTAGGCAATATATCTAGTCAAATGGGTTGGATCATTATAAAATTGAATCATAAGGAATACCATGACAAATTTATGATAAAAATTTGTAGTTTTGTTTCAGTTTTTATATTATAGAGTATATAAGATTGTTAAATAATAGTTTTTGTGTGTAGATGGGTGTATGAATTACTCACATTCATATATAACTAGGAGTTATCATTGTCGGTCAGTGAGTTTTCATCATATATTAGAATGTTTTTCAATAAAATAACCTTGTTTAAAAACTTATTTATATTAATGTTTTTTATTTATTTGTATTCTAATGTATTAAATCACCATTTTTTGATTCAATTTTTGAGTTAAATTATTTTTTTTAATGGCTTTATTATGGATTCATGAAGTCCATGTTTTGATCCGAGGGGATGTTCCAAATATAATATGGTGTTATAAATTTTGTTTAATAGATAATTCTACCATCAAGGCTTACATATTGTTATGTGGAGGAATATGTAATTTAATTAGCAATGGACAACCAACTAGTTATCCATTATTTGTTTGAAACAATAATATGGACTATTAAATCCTTAAATCGTGTAGGTGATGAGAATTGATAATGATTGGTGCATTATGCTATAAAGATTACCAAACAATTCCACCAACCATAGTTGGTTAAAATGAATCCATGATCCCAAGGAATTTATTGAAATAATATAGAAGATTTTACACATATTAAGGACTCAAGGTGACTCAAATATGAGTTTTTACATATATATGTTTAGAAGATGGGGAAGGAAATGGTGAGGCTCTATCATACATTGTATATTGAGTTAGTATCTTACCTATAACACTTTAAATAATTTAATGTAATATTATTATATTCCTAAATCATGGTTTATGGTGAATACTCCTGAATTTTTTGGCCACATAGTATTGGGAACATTTAGTTATGGTGTATGCTACATATTATTCTAAGTTAAATTACATTTCAATTGACATAATTCTATCTAATTGTTCTGATTCTTGGAGAAACATGATCAATTTGAGGGAAATTATTTGGTTTATAATTATCATCTTGTGTCTACATAATTATTTTTGAGGTGGTTCATAATTTAGTTATTAGTGATGTAGACATGCATAGGAAGGAAAGTTTATGTAGTGATTTGGTTATGGTTGGGGTATCCAAAGTGTACCATCATTAATTAAAAGTTTGTTTTTTAAGGATTTTATATTTATGTTAGGATAATATTTGTGATATTCAACAAGCATATACCATGTGGGTGTCCATTAGTGTGGGATACCAACCCATTAAAAGATTGACTATATGGTAATACAAATGACATTCCATCACTCTAGAAAATATGGTCGTGTTAATAAATTATTGAGAATAATTTCCTATGAATTCATAGCTTTAACCCTCAAAACATATGATCCTATGATTTATCTAATACAAAAATGTTGGGTTCATTTAATTCTCTTGAAAATTAGGATACTCATAAAATAATGTTAACTTAAGGTGGAGTAGTGGTTTGATGACTTTATGCAGTAGAGTATGCACTATAGGACTCCAATATATGTCCATCTACATGAGGTGGTATGAAGATAATTTCATCCTCTATAGTCCATATTTTTTTTAAATAGGTGTATATTATTACTTCATATAATATATTTTTATTTATGTACTGGTATTATGTTTGGATATTATTCCTTTTAGTGTAGAACTTTCCACACCCTTGTGTTTGAGGAATGGATATTACATCAAATGTTAGAGTTCCATGTCATTTTCAATGACCACATGGTCATATGGAATTATATAGTTATTGGTCTTGAAATATTCTCCCTCATCATTGGGATGGATTTGATGAATAATTATGAACCCCATATTGATTTTAATCATTGATGCGTTCAGTTTGTATTTTCTATTGGGATTACTCACATCATTTAGTGTGGGTGGGAAAATATATTTAAGAATGTTGGGCTGATTTTTCATGACGTTTGAGTTGTATATTTATAATTTTAAAAGTTTTTTCGTAACAAAATGGAATAACATTTAATCGGTAAATTTTATATCAAAATTGATTTCTAACCTTCAGTTTTCCCAAAAATGTTTTGGGCTATAAATATATATGTATATTGAGTTGTCTATTAAATTTCACTTAGGGAAAATTCCCACATCATTTTCAATGTATCATACAGAAACATTTGATTTCTAAAATCATAATGTTAATTCTATTGATCGTTAGGAGAAAGGATTTATTTATTTAAACATATCGCCTTATGAGTCATTGGATCTATTTTCATAATAGGCTAATGGATTCCACAAACTTTCTCTGCAATACCAATAGACTAATTATGTGATTTTTGAAAATTAATAAATTCTTCCTAGTATTGAGGGGTTTTTGACCAAATTAGGGGGCATATGTTTTTATAAGATTTACATTTGATCGGGGTACCACCTATTAAGTGGACCAAAAGATGATATTCTTATGATATCTGTTTGGGGGTAGGTATGGAGATTATGAGTATTCGATAAAGTTATTTGGTATTACTAATAAAAAATTTGTTTATGGATTTAATGAATCATACAATACATCAGTTTATGGAATATTTTTTACTTTATTCCCGGGAAGATACTTTGGTTCAATCTATTTAGAAGGAAAAGACATAAAGAAAATAATTATTTTAAATAAATATTCAAATGAATATTATATATATGGGAGGATTTCTAAACTGGTGTTTTATATTTAAGAATGTTTTATTTTTGATTATTTCAATGTTTAGTGGGTAATACTAGTGAATTCTGGAAAGATCCATTTATATTTATCATGGGATGAACCCATAAATGTGATTAAGATTCAAATAATTTTGGGTGTAACCATTAATTATTGGATTTTTGTTCTCTATTTAACCTATGTTGTCTCTTTAAATAAAGGGTAAACCCTTAAGGATTTTATCTTAAAATGGAATTATACTCATCAAATCACATTTTAGGAACTGAAGGGGAGATTGAATTTAATTCCGAATTTTATCCCTCCAAAACTAGGCTTTAACAATGTTGTTTTATGATATTGATTAAGTATATGAGTTGGAGGTGTTTCTATGAAGGGTAATATGGTGGTGTACTATCACCCTCATCAACTGCATCCTCATTAAAGTTATTATCAAATCCATGATATTGAGTTGGTTTTAGTGATATATACTCTGAAGGAATATTTATATTATCTATTTGGTGTGTCATTTACTATATTTTTCATACCATAAGATCTAATAGAATATTATCATGTTGAGTTAAATAAGCATAAAACACATATTTTTTGTTTAATATATTTAATATATTTATTTTAATATTCTATATACACTTATAAAAGTTAATTTTTCTATTAATACATTATGTGGGATATTGTCGACTCAATCTTTGATAAACTTATTGGAGTTGTATTCTTTTATGATTCTATTTATTGAGATGAGAATGAATGTAGAAGAGTATTATGGATAGGTTTTCTAAGAATATCTGAATTTTGATAAATAATGTGATGTTTATATTCATATTTGAATAGATACACCCGTATACTTTCATCATTCAAGTGAAATCTTTTATGGTGGGTAAAACTCATGTTTCTAGTCTTGGTCTTCGAATGGGTTCTAATTTATTTGAGGTAGATTATTCATTTTGATATCATTGAGAAAATATTTTATGTATAGTTGACATTGGCCTTATTTTCCAATATAACCTAAGACTACCAGTATGTATAAATATTTCAGTTTCGATTATTAATTGATGAGGATGAGGTGGTCAATTCAGTACATCGTGCAATGGTGCCTTACTTTCTATAAGATTTCTGTGACGCACCAGATACATATTATTTTATTTTATCCACTACCAATCATATTGTGTAATTTGGGTGATATATCCATCATTAATATTTTTTTATTGCCATGTAATCCCATTGGGAGTGATATTATTTGTTTCATTATTGATAGAGATGAAAAATCGACTAATTTACACTTATCAAAGAGATGAAAAGGAATATAATCATAGGAACTTATATTTCTAAGATATCATTATTATCTATGGTGTTTGTTAATTAGTTTCTTGTAATATATATTCTCATTTGACATCCATATTTTATAAGGGACTTCTAGAGGAAATTAGTACCCAATTTATATTACCAATTTTGTGTCATCGTTATATTGATCAGAAGACTATTCAAGCTATACTAATTCTTGATGAAATCCTTCAAGGGTGCATGGTTGATTTCAGTGGTTTATAGAAAAATCATTTTATGTTGATATCATTCACCTATAACAATAGTAATCATAAAATAATTAAAATAGTACAATTTCAATTCTTTAATGATATGACTTTTATATCACCTTTATGTTATACAAAATTTTTAAATCGATCATTTTTTTAGAAATGTATTGTCCATTTGATGAAATATAAGGTGTAGTTAATCCAAAATATGTTATAAAAATATCAATATTTTTAGGAACAAAATATCGACCATCATCTTCGCCAATTTTTGGTTATACTGAGTGATCGTTTTTCTCAATGAATTTCACCTGATTTAGTATATAATCATTTGAAAAGATGGTATATGTTGGAACCTAGGTTATTTAATCCTTTTTAAACCATTTAATATCATGTAATGGTGGAATAACAATTAGAATTAACTTCTCTATTGGCATTGATTCGCGATATTTTTTATGATTCAAAATTGAAGAAGTATAAACTGAACATTTCTCATCTACTAGAATAAGATGATAATATTAGTAACCATGAAACCATTTTGGTTTATAATATAGTTCCTTTTATGGATCATAAAAATTAAAATTTTCCTTATAAATTTATTCCTCTAGTGCATGTACTATAGTAGTTTAAATGATAATATATTGAGATGTGTAAGTGAAAGACATTAATGATCTAGAAGTGACCTTTTCTTTTTTGTGATACAATGATACTAACCACATTATAGTGAATCAATTGTCAATATTGAGAGAATTTTTAAACCCACCATTTCACATGTATGTTTTATTTGGGTCTTGTTTATATCTATTGAGATTCGAATGGATTTTTGGAATAAGTGATTCAGAATATGGATTTTTTGAGAAACATTCAATGCAAATGGTCTATACAAACATAAATGTAACCATGCGGTAACCGGGGAGTATAAGACCTATATATAGATGTGTACTTCGTGTTTTAGCATGTTTTCTCTAGAAATTCGAGTCAAAAGTAAAACCATTTTTGTTATATTGTTTTTTATAGTGGTTTTTTCAAAACATGAACATGAATTTTATATCATTGGAACTATTTCTAGGTATGTGTGAAAATAAATTATCAAGGGACTATTTATACCATATGTTAAATGAATATTTTTTCAATCTTTGCAACGTAACCATACGATTTGAATGAATTTAACAAAAATTGAAAATTTCCCTAATACCCATGGTTTTTTGAATATAATTCCGAATAAATTCATCTAATATTGAAATATTCTATACATAATATTTTATGTGTTTACCGCCTATTATATTGATATTTACCCTTCTATATTAGAAAATCACTTCAATGTATGTTCTAATTTGTAGTAGTTTTCTCTTCCTCATTTTAGATCTCTATTTAATCTATCATCAACAATATGGGTAGAATATTATAAGGGTTGTGATGGATATATGAAGAGGTTTTATGGTTTAATTGAATATGTTTCTTTTGATATATTATATAGGGGGTTTGAAATCTTTATTCACAACCATCGTTATTTAATAAAACACGGTTTCTTCTATTGTATAGGTTGTTTCTTCCATAAAATAATTATATCTCAGGATTTACATGATGTTATTTTAAATTAACTTTTTTGGTTTATAGAAATGACCTGTTAGATATAAAATACATGATATTTTATGAAATAGAAAAAATGAATGGGGTATGAAGGTATTTTTATTTATAATATTCCTTATACACATCATATGTTTAATTACATGCTCAAAATATTCTTTTAAATCTAAAATATATTTTCATTTATGGATATGGTGATTAATTTCATGTGAATATTTTTTTAAATGGTGATAATATGTTTTTTGAAAACATTAAATTTAGTGGCCATTGGTGCATATGGTTATGGACATATGAAATCTTTAGTGAGTATGGGAGAGCTCAGTATTATGATAGGTTCTAATTACAAGGTGGATAGTAATTAATTGGATGAATTATAATAGAACATGGATGTATTTTTTCATTAATAATCTCAATATCACTATTATATTCATTTCCACATTACGTGTTACCATAGTCTAGAGCCAACCTTATGATCTACATTATACATAATGTTAATGCTTCATGTTTTGTTTCCCACATGTTTATGTTATGATTTATCCATGGTTGGTTTTTATCATTTCCATATATTTATCTCTTATGTAAATTGTAATATTCTATTTTAATTATAATTTTCAATGTTTTAATTGATACCAACTGAGGTTTAAAAAAATGGTTTCAAATATATTTTCATTATGAAACTTGATTTGTTTAAAAACTAGAACTAATGGTATAATTATGTTAGGATTTTAATGTATTCCTGGTGGTATCTGACACGTAATTTCCTCACACCCTACATGTTACTTTTTTAATATAATGATTATGTTTTTTTGGATTTATATAAATTGAAGATTTTCATGTTTTATGATGAAATATCCTTTTTCTATTTACTTAGTATGGGGTTGGAATAGATGTCAAATATGGTTAGATAGAGATTTGGTTTTTCGTTTTTTTAAATTATATTATGGGGATCAACTATTGTCTTGGTGTATATATATAATTATTATGTACCTATTTTTTATTTATATACTATGTTTCTAATCCCTTTTATATTATATACATGTTTTTTTGTTAATCTGTTGATCACCACCTGTTGGAAAACCCTCTTTGGTGACGTGTCGTGTTATATTGGGTCGGGTCATTAAATTTGTACTACAGTCAATAGAAATCCATAGTTATTCTAATTTAAATATAAAATGGAGAATCATATATCATTACATAGTGATTACATTTTAATTTGAAACTCAAATTTCATAAGGTAAATAAATCTATAAATCCATTTAAAAGATCATTTAAAAGTGAAAATAATTGTGACCAAGTGGATAATTATGCCAAATATAATAATTTTCCCTATATTTTTAATGAATACAATAAACTCATCAATGTACCATAAGTATCAAAAAAATAATTTTAGCTAATGTTGATGAAACATCAATATATAGGGTGAGAAGTTGACCAAATAGCATCGATCAACCATTAGAAAATTTACCTATCATTTAAATACAAAAGATAGTATGCAAACTTATTATCAGAGTTAAGATAAAGCAATGAGACCCCCCAACTAGTATTCCATTACCACATGTTTGATGGGTCTTTAACAAGGATTGATGATAAATAATTTATAAATCCTTAAACCATAAAAAATTGAAAGCAATTAAGATCTAATATTCTAATTAGCATACACCCAAATTGAAAGAAGATATAATAAAATATTTACTAAATGTGGATTTTTATAAAAGTAACATTCCCAATGATGATTGAATATAGGGAGAGGACCCATGTCATAAAGAAAATCTACCATAGTAGCAAGAAATAAAAACAACTATAAGGTTACAAAACACCATCCTAATAGGCCCCTTAAAACATCAACCCATCCAATGTTTAAAATAGTTTTGGGATTTTTAGGAGAATTTTATATATGGTTAAATATTATTATTTAGAAATAATGATCATCCCAATGTTTTTTAAATACACCATCATATGTATAACCCCAAAGATTACATTTCAATCCCACTAGGATTTTGAATTTTTATATAGTATACCATATACTATAGGTATTTCTAGTAAATAACCAATTTTGGTAATCAACACACAACCCTAAAGGTATTCAATTATTATTTAGCTATTGTTAAGAATTTCTACATGAAAAAGTTTAATTAGAAAATGGTTAAATTCTTTTATAACATCTTATAATACAATCTACTATTTATTATTTGATTTCTAATAAGGGTTTCACATTCTAAAATCCCCATAGCATTTTTTATAATTTTAAATATATTTTTAAATTATTAAATAAAATATTTCATAGTTCTGTATTGTGTACATATTTTTTAATGCCCCGACCCTAGTTACCTAGAGTCGGTGCATTATTACATAACATTGGCATGATCACAAGAAAGATCAAATCTCGAAAGACCGATTGGTTTAGTAGCCTTGGAATCACTAGATATATTCATAAGTTTTACATCACATCATAAAGTGAAAAACTACTACGACAACATAATGTCTCCATAGTCCACACTATTATCCCCTCATAATATCCCTGCATGTCATTCATAACTTACTTCTTCACATCCTGGGAAAAATAAAACATAGAAAATGGGTGAGCTCAAATGCCCAATAAGGATAACAATATAGCAGAAACTTTCATAAATAAGAATAAACATTTAAGGCAATGTATACTAAAACAAAAGCCTTTCAAACTTGAACTTTCAACATAGTATGGCATAAATAAAATGAAATAATTCCATTTACTTATTCACATGGATATTCTACTAATCTAATAATCACATGCAAAAACAATAACCACTTTCATAATGATGGAATGCATATTGCTGAACTTTAATTTCTTTATCAAGGCCTCATCCCAATACCTAGGGGCTAACTGTAACCGAAACCCAACCCGGAGTGCCTCTAATAACCAGACACCAACCCGGAGTGCCTCTAATAACCGGACACCAACCCGGAGTTCCTCTAATAACAGGAGACCAAACTGGAGTTCCTCTAATAACTGAAGACCAAACCGGAGGGCTTACTTTTACCGGTCCCCAACCCGAAACATACATGTCTAACATATTCATCTGAATTAAAGGTTGAAATATAACATAAACATTCAGATTATAAATAACTTATGAAATGTCAATACTCTAAACAAAATCCATGAGTGACATAAGAATAAATTATCCACAGTCAAAAATATTACAAAACCTTCAATAAAATATGGATGTTTTTTATCATAATAAATCAACTTCAAATAAGCTTAAAATCCATCAAAGGATGTTGACATAGATGAAATAAAGACTATTTTAGAAAAATATATCTTTCTATTTTGAAATCATTTAAGAGTCTTATATTTATGAAATAAAACATTTTTTTTGAAAGTATTCTTATTATCTTGTAAGGGAAGCTTCGATGATTTTATAACGGTGGAAAATAGCCACACCCGCCGTATAAGTTAAAAAAACATTCTTACCTTAATTTTGTCGAAAAGGTTAAAAAAAAACTTGTTTGGAAAACGATGGAAAGATTCCTTTATAAACCTCTTATAAAAAGTCAAAAAAGGGTATAAATGACTTTAACCCACATTCTAGTAAATAGTAAAAATGTTTTGGAATTCATTTTTAAGAAACATGGATGTGGATGATAAAGATATCCCAGTAGATTATTACGTATAAACAACCTCGGATAATGAAGAGATTGTGAAATAACCCTTACCAATTTGGTAACTTATGAAACATACATCCCATGAAAGAGGTATCATACAATGAATATGTAAATACAAATAAATTAGAGTGTATTACACAAAGAATATAATTATGGGCAGTACATACACCACACAAAAGGTGATTATGGCAATATGGCATGAATCTCACGGAAATAAGGAGTGAGATGAAAACCCCTTACCTTGTACTTTTCCTTGGATGGGGTAGGTTAACCTCCTGTATAATGGTGAAATAATTGTTATTAAATTATACAAGAATCATATACATTAATATGATATCATATATGATCTTTTAATATTGATTTGATAATAATATCTTAGTATTGTCGTTGTTTCGGGTGTTAACTTAGTTGTTTTATTTTATATGTTTTGTTATGTAAGACATGTTTGTAATGGATTGGTTGTATATTATTAATATCCAGAATGATATCAAGTCCTTAAAAATCATTTTTAAATCATCAAATGATAATTATACTTGAATGGATACGATGGAGAATGAATCTCATTGCATTCGTGGAGACGATAGTCCGTACGTACGCACGAGCGACAATATCATTATTTTGAAATAATATATAAATGGTTGTTATATCATATATAAAGAATCATTAACATGTTATATTTATTATTTACATGAGTTACATATCATTATTATACCCATCCAAATAATAATATATTGAATAACAATTACACCACGACATGGAGACGGTAAACCGTACGTACGCACGTATGGTGACATGTTATTCAAAGGGTGGATAGAATACTGAATATGGTTCTACCATATTTATAATAACATCACAGTATATATATGATACTGGAGTTATTATTTTAGAATGGTAATAACAAAGGTAGAATAAGTGGAAGAAGAAAGGAACTTGGAAAAGGGTGGTGAAATCATTACCTTTTCTTCGGGTTCTTCCTTTTGAATTGATCAAAATGGATCCATAGGTTGGCTTTCTGATCAAAATAAGGCCTCTAGGTTGTAGTGAGGGATGTTGGGAGAGTATTTGGGTAGAGTTTGGCAGAACCAAAAGGCTTTTAAGGTGTGATGAAATGGGAAGGAAGAGTGCCCTTTTATAAGAGAGGTGAGGGGCACCTTTGGAAAAGCTAGAAATATTAGTTTATATTAAATTAATATTCGGTTTATAATGGCTCCAAAGTTGATTATTCAAAGTTTAAGGTGGGTATAGGTCGAAAAAAACTCAACCAATAGAATTTAGACAGGTTTGGGTACTTATATTAACCTTATCTTTAAGTATTAACTCTAAGTTAATTAGTTTCACTTTTACAATGTATCTTTGTATTTTTATACAATATGGTTAATAAACTTACAATATAAATCCAAGAAACCCCCAAGTGGTCCATTAATGATGCAACTATCATGATATAAGTCTCTTGGACAAACCTTAGATTTTTAAAAATTAAATATCAATTAATAATATAATATTTGTTTTAAAAACTCTTTTATGTCAATTTTGACACTATTCAATAGTTGATTTTTGTGAAACTCATAACAGATTCATTACTTCGAACAAAGTCAATTAAATCAATACTAATATATCATATTATCCTAGAAAATTAGTTTAATTCATTAAAAGTTTCATATTATATTTATTTGGGTATTTATATTATCAATTATTTTGATTTTTCACTATTATAGAAATTACTGCATCATCATTGTGTCATAAATAAATTAAATTATTTAATGTCTAAAAATTATAAATAAAATATAATTATGTATTAAATAATTTTATATTTCTAATTAATATTTATAATCTAAAATCCAACATATATAAACCTATGTACAAATTGTTTTTCTAAAAGATATATGCTTGTGTCATTTTTGTATTCATTTTAACTTAATTAAAATAAAGTGTCCCTATCACCTACAAGTGGCACCATGGGGTCCCAAAATCGACCAAAATATGCCTATGTACGAACAGGTATCAACCAATAAGGCTAGAACACGTTTTAGGGTAATTTAGTATTATTATAATATTATTTGTTTAACCCTCATTTACCGGATTTACCCTTAACCATGGTAAATAAAATATTAACCGCAGTAATTATTCAAAATGTCTAAAAATAAAAGTTACCTATTTATACAATTTGAACATTCTGATTCCAAATATGGAATCCATTTTTATAAATTCAAAACACAGAAGTGGGAAAAATTAATTTAAAATTAATTCCTGCTGTCAAAACAAAAAGCGTGTTTTTAATAGATAATAACTATCAAAAGATTGACACTTGTTTATGTTCGGTTTAATTGCAAAATTATGTCCAATGACCAAAATTATATTAAATGGTAAAAATATATTCTAAATATACTTTAAAACCACTCAAATTCATAATTTATCACTATTAATTATTTTGATTAAAAAAGTTGTTTTTAATTAAAATTTAGTAATTTTCACTATTCATCAAAATATGAAAGTTATCCGAAAAGTACAAAAATTTTACCTTAGGATAAATTCGATATTCCGAATCAAAAAATGAAGTCCATTTTGAAATATAAAATATATATAATTTAAAAAATTAGGTATTACTATTCATAACGGCTAGTTTGATTGGTTGCGGTGTGTTAGAACTCGAAGTTGCGTACAACACACGCTACTGTATTATTCAAAGGAAAGCATACCATGGAAGCTTGAGATGTTTCATTTTAAATTTTTTGATGTCCCCATTTAGTAAAAAAGTTTAAAATATTGTATTTAAAAAGGTTTCACTATTAAAAGTTGATAAAAGTGAAATACTGAAAATGAATCTGTTCTTGTATTATGTCTAAGAAACTCATAATATGGATTCTAAAATTATAAGGATTATATAAAGTATAAAATTTAGTTAATACTATTCATAACCTCTTTTTAATGACTTTTTTTTTGGTAAGTCATGGTGTGATTGAACTCGGTGTTGCGTGTAATGCATGTTATTGAATTATTTTGAAGAAATAACACACTATGAAATCTTGGGGTGTTACATTCTCCCCTCCTTCAATAAATTGTGTCCTCGCAATTTGAAATTGTTCTTCGAAAATAAAAGGTTGAAAATATAAAATATATTTGTGGGAAAACCCACATCGGAAATTGGGTTACTATAATTTAGTCTTAATATGAGGAAAAGAGAAATGAAAGGGTCACCACCAAATTATGATCTCGATTAGGAGAACATTGGAGGAAATTAGAGACATATAATTGGAGGAAAAATGTAAATATTTATAGGTAGTGATTGAGGTCATCAATCACAAACAAGTATAAAATTGAGGTCCTTAAACTCATCAATCTATGATGATTTGAAATACCATCGGTTCAACAAAACATAGGGTATTGGGATAACACATTTTTGACATTTCAAAATATCTTAGTTGAAATCCCACATCGAAAAATGAATTAATGAGGCCTCTATTTAAAATAAAGAGTGGAAAGTATGAAGATTACTGAAAATAACACATACTAGGGTTCCATGTAGGAAAATATGGATATGGAAGAGAAATCTGACCATCAATTATCTGATGGAGAGTGGTAGAGAACATGTCTATGAAAAGGCCAACAATCCCAAAGCCATAAATTAGTGATGATTTAAGGTACCATCTAGGACAACATTTTTGTTCAATGTTCCTTTTATTAATGTTGAGGAATTTATTTATGAGATTGGATAAGATCATAAGGAGATATACTTACTTTATAATTAGAGCTTTACCCATTAATAAATTTCTACCACAAACTCATCTTTCACTCTAAAAGATAATAGAACGTAATTTTTTTTTCTATTTATACTATTCGTACAGGGTTCCAAAATAAATAAATTTATAATTAATCTACCAGGTCTTTTAAAAAAAACTACATTATTTAATCCAGGACATCTCGTGGGCCAGTGGTAGGTGATACACCCTTGTCGCCCTTCGGTTGCAGGTTCAAGTCTCGCAGCCTTGCCGGACGCGACAGGTTGCCGCCCGACCTCCGGGATGTCCTTTTATGGCAATCCCAAATAATCCAAACTAGAACTATCCAAAATACTTCAGTCCAAAATTTATAAGGAAGGTAAACATAATAAAGATCCTTTTTCCACGTAATAACATGTGAACACCTTTATGATGTATTCTTTAAAAACACTGCAACATCTTGAATTACCATAAAACCTTATTGATTACATTCATGATCCCTTATTCCTTAAAGAATAATAGATATACTCCTTCAATCCAATAATGTTTTAAACCCCAACAATGATGGAATATGTAAATCATTAATTAGTTTCAAGGTAGTCAAGAATATCCAATATAATTTATCCAAATCAATCATGTATTATTCCAAAATCACTACCTCGATATCAGAACTATATTATGGTTTATCATTCTCTCAACCATATATTTTCCAAAAATTTATCCTCCTATTGAGTCACTTTTCTTTGTTCCACACAATCTCAAGTCCTTAATGAAACATTACTGTAGTACAATCCTTATATACTCCATAACTATTATAACAAGTACATTGTTGATACAACACTCAATTGACATAATCAACATAAGAACTCTAATCATTCCTCTTCATCTATGGTAGTATCATAACTTGATTATTATCCAATAGCATCATTTGCTCCATAGTCTGATGACTGGGAAATAGGTTCGCGTAGTGTCCAAACTCCTTGCAAATGAAGCATTGTACATTTGAAACCATTTTCATACCCTTGCAGTCACGTACTTTGTGCCCTTTTCCTCCACACTTATAACAAACTCCCATTCCTTTCAGGCAAGTTCCAGGGTATTTCTTTCCACAGTTATCACATATGGGAAAATTCTTCTTTTCCCTATTCCCTTTATCCATCTTTCTCTCTTCCATCCTTTTCTTCTCTTGCTTCCCTTCAAAGCCATAGGACTCAGTAAACTCTTTACTTATCTTATCAACACATGATATTATTTCTTCATAGGATGATAATACATGCGAGACTATTTCTCTTGTAAATTCTGGCTTAAGACCATAAAATATATAATCCTTCATTCTATTTGTATCATGTGCATTGCTAGAGTTATCATTCCTTCTATTGGGCGCCATTTCTAAACAATGGCATACATTAGATTAGTTTATGAATAACAACACCTAATCCCAAACTTGTAAAACACATAACATAAATTAAATAGTTTATAGATATAATCCATAATCATAAAAATGTCTCTTTTGAGGAAGTATATACTCATAAACCCTTCATAATTATTTGTAAATAAAATGAGAGTTATCCTAAGCATATCCCCCGGGAGTGTCGTAACCAAGAGTGCAGTAAGGCCCGTTGTCATGCACCAGTTCCCGTTCGAGTCTAGCTCAAAGCGGTGTTTTCGGGTTTTACCCCTAGGTACATCTGTGCCAGAGCCACCTCTACCTGCTCGTATCCAGATAGGGATGCATTGCTCGGAAAACTCACAAAATCGCTACAATACCAAAATTATAGGAAGTTATTCTATACTAATCCTCAATGTTCATCTTAGGTCTACGTGCTCTAATTAGAGTTTATCTAAATCTAGCTTCCAAGGTTTGTACTAAACTTCCTTTGATACCAACTGTAACGCCCCGACCCTAGTTACCCAGAGTCAGTGCATTATTACATAACATTGGCATGATCATAAGAAAGGTCAAATCTCTAAAGACCGATTGGTTTAGTAGCCTTGGAAATACTAGATATATTCATAAGTTTTACATTACATCATAAAGTGAAAAACTACTACGACAACATAATGTCTCTATAGTCCACACTATTATCCCATCATAATATCCCTGCAGGTCATTCATAACTTACTTCTTCACATCCTGGGAAAAATAAAACATAGAAAATGGGTGAGCTCAAATGCCCAGTAAGGATAACAATATAGTGGAAACTTTCATAAATAGGAATAAACATTTAAGGCAATGTATACTAAAACAAAAGCCTTTCAAACTTGAACTTTAAACATAGTATGGCATAAATAAAATGAAATAATTCCATTTAATTATTCACATGGATATTCTACTAATCGAATAATCACATGAAAAAACAATAACCTCTTTCATAATGATGGAATGCATAATGCTGAACTTTAATTTCATTGTCAAGGCCTCATCCCAAGACGTAGGGGATAACTGTAACCAGAACCCTACCCGGAGTGCCTCTAATAACCGGACACCAACCAAGAGTGCCTCTAATAACCAGACACCAACCCAGAGTTCCTCTAATAATCGGAGACCAAACCGGAGTTCCTCTAATAACCGGAGACCAAACCGGAGGTCTTACTTTTACCGGTCCCCAACCCGGAACATACTTTTCTAACACATTCATCTGAATGAAAGGTTGAAATATAACATAAACATTCGGATTACAAATAACATATGAAATTTCAATACTCTAAACAAAATCCATGAGTGACATAATAATAACTTATCCACAGTCAAAAATATTACAAAACCTTCAATAAAATATGGATGTTTTGTATCATAATAAATCAACTTCAAATAAGCTTAAAATCAATCAATGGATGTTGACATAGATGAAATAAAGACTATTTTAGAAAAATATCTCTTTCTATTTTGAAATCATTTAAGAGTCTTATATTTATTAAATAAAACATTTTTTTTAAAATATTCTTATTATCTTGTAAGGGAAGCTTCGACGATTTTATAACGGCGGAAAATAGCCACACCCGCCGTATAAGTTAAAAAAAACATTCTTACCTTAATTTTGTCGAAAAGGTTAAAAAGCACCTTGTTTGGAAAATGACGGAAAGATTCCTTTATAAACCACTTATAAAAATTCAATCAAGGGTATAAATGACTTTAACCCATATTCTAGTAAATAGTAAAAATATTTTGGAATTCATTTTTAAGAAACATGGATGTGGATGATAAAGAGATCCCAGTAGATTATTACGTATAAACAACCTCGGATAATGAAGAGATTGTGAAATAACCCTTACCAATTTGGTAACTTATGAAACATACAACCCATGAAAGAGGTATCATACAATTAATATGTAAATACACATAAATTAGAGTGTATTACACAAAGAATATAATTATGGGCAGTACATACACCACACAAAAGGTGATGGTGGCAATATGGCATGAATCTCACGGAAATAAGGAGTGAGATGAAAACCCCTTACCTTGTACTTTTCCATGGTTGGGGTAGGTTAACCTCCTATATAATGGTGAAATAATTGTTATTAAATTATACAAGAATCATATACATTAATATGATATCATATATGATCTTTTAATATTGATTTGATAATAATATCTTAGTATTATCATTTTTTCGGGTGTTAACTTATTTGTTTTCTTTTATATGTTTTGTTAAGTAAGCCATGTTTGTAATGAATAGGTTGTATATTATTCATATCCAGAATGATATCAAGTCCTTAAACATCATTTTTAAATCATCAAATGATAATTATACTTAAATGGATACGATGGAGAATGAATCTCATCGCGTTCATGGAGACGGTAGTCCGTACGTACGCACGAGCGACAATATCATTATTTTGAAATAATATATAAATGGTTGTTATATCATATATACAGAATCATTAACATGTTATATTTATTATTTACATGAGTTACATATTATTATTTTACCCATCCAAATAATAATATATTGAATAACAATTACACCACGACGTGGAGACGGTAAGCCGTACGTACGCACATATGGTGACATGTTATTCAAAGGGTGGATAGAATACTGAATATTGTTGTACCATATTTATAATAACATCACAGTATATATATGATACTGGATTTATTATTTTAGAATGGTAATAACAAAGGAATAAGAAGTGGAAGAAGAAAGGAACTTGGAAAAGGGTGGTGAAATCATTACCTCTTCTTCGGGTTCTTCCTTTTGATTTGATCAAAAGGGATCCTTAGGTTGGCTTTCTGATGAAACTAAGGCCTCTAAGTTGTATTGAGGGATGTTGGGAGATTATTTGGGTAGCGTTTTTCCGAACCAAAAGGCTTTGAAGGTGTGAAGAAATGGGAAGGAAGAGTGCCCTTTTATAAGAGGGGTGAGAGACACCTTTGGAAAAGCTAGAAATATTAGTTTATATTAAATTCATATTCGGTTTCTAATGGCTCCAAAGTTGATTATTCAAAGGTTAAGGTGGGGATAGGTCGAAAAAAACTCAACCAATTGAATTTATACAGGTTTGGGTACTTATATTAACCTTATCTTTAAGTATTAACTCTAAGTTAATTAGTTTCACTTTTACAATGTCTCTTTGTATTTTTATATAATATGGTTAATAAACATACTATATACATCCAACCGTCCCCCAAGTGTTACATTAATGATGAAAATATCATGATATAAATATCTTGGCCGATCATTAGATTTTTAGGAATTTAATATCAATTAATAATATAATATTTGTTTTAAAAACTCTTTTATGTCAATTTTGACACTATTCAATAGTTGATTTTTGTGAAACTCATGACAGATTGAATACTTCAAAAAAAGTCAATTAAATCAATCCTAATATATCATATTATCATAGAAAATTATTTTAATTCATTAAAAGTTTCATATTATATTTATTTGGGTATTTATAATATCAATTATTTTGATTTTTCACTATTATAGTAATTACTGCATCATCATTGGGTCATAAATAAAATAAATTATTTAATGTCTAAAAATTATAAATAAAATATCATTATGTAGTAAATTGTTTTATCTTTCTAATTAAAATTTATAATCGAAAATCAAACATATATAACCCTATTTACATATTGTTTTTCTAAAAGATATATGCTTGTGTCATTTTTGTATTCATTTTAACTTAATTAAAATAAAGTGTCCCTATCACCTACAAGTGGCACCATGGGGTCCCAAAATCGACCCAAATATGACTATGTCCGAACATGTATCAACCAATAAGGCTAGGACACGTTTTAGGGTAATTTAGTATTATTATAATATTATTTTTGTTTAACCCTAATTTACCAGATTTACCCTTAACCATGGTAAATAAAATATTTACCGCAGTAATTATTCAAAATGTCTAAAAATAAAAGTTACCTATTTATACAATTTGAAAATTATGATTCCAAATATAGAATCCATTTTTCTAAATTCAAAACACAAAAGTGGCAGAAATTAATTTAAAATTAATTCCCGTTGTCAAAACAAAAAGCGTGTTTTTAAGAGATAATAACTATCAAAAGATTGACACTTTTTTATGTTCAGTTTAATTGTAAAATTATGTACAATGACCAAAATTATATTAAATGGTAAAAATATATTCAAAATATACTTTAAAACCACTCAAATTCATAATTTATCACTATTAATTATTTTGATTAAAAAAGTTGTTTTTTCTTAAAATTTAGTAATTTTCACTATTCATCAAAATATGAAAGTTATCCGAAAAGTACCAAAATTTCACCTTAGGCTAAATTCGATATTCCGAATCCAAAAATTAATTCCATTTTGAAATATAAAATATATATAATTTCAAAAATTAGGTATTACTATTCATAACGGCTAGTTTGACTGGTTGCGGTGTGTTAGAACTCGAAGTTGCGTACAACACACGCTACTGTATTATTCAAAGGAAAGCGTACCGTGGAAGCTTGGGATGTTTCATTTTAAATTTTTTGATGTCCCCATTTAGTCAAAAAGTTTAAAATATTGTATTTAAAAAGGTTTTACTATTAAAAGTTGATAAAAGTGCAATACTGAAAATGAATCTGTTCTTGCATTATGTCTAAGAAACTCTTAATATGGATTATAAAATTATAAGGATTATATAAAGTTTAAAATTTAGTTATTACTATTCATAACCTCTTTTGAATGGATTTTTTTTGGTAAGTCATGGTGTGATTGAACTCGGTGTTGCGTGTTGTGCAGGTTATTGAATTATTTTGAAGAAATAACACACTATGAAATCTTGGGGTGTTACATATTTTCCAAAAATAATAGGTTCTTATGTTTAAACCCTTATTTTGTTATTGATACATTTTTTAAATTCAAGATGTGTCTATATTGACCTTATTGTCTTAAATAATTATCCTCAATCATTGTGAAAAAAATTAAAATATGGGATGAGAAACATAAATATATGTAACAAATATAAATAATCAAGAAACCTTTTAGACATCTCCAAAATCCAAAAAAAGCACAATGTTAAGATTAATTTTATAGTATAATCATTGAGAAAAAAAATAATCATTACATAAAAATGAAATCAACCTTAAATCCCAATTTTTTATAAATTTTTTTATAATGAAGTCTTATATGAATATTATAATCAAAAAATTACTTTAGAAAATATGTAAACTCATGAAAACAAAGATTTCATAATTGTAATGTGACGCCCCAACACTAGTTACCCAGGGTTAGTGCATTGTCACATAACCTTGTCATGATCACAAGGAAATCATGTCTTGAAAGACTGATCTGTTTATTATTATTGGAAACAAGATTCATACATAAGTTAAACTTTCCAACTTGAAAAGAAATACAGCATGAATTTATTCCATTATAAAAATCCAAGACTCCTAGATTATTCCTAGAAGTCACTCATAACTAACTTCTTCATATCCTAGGAAAATAAAACATAAGAAAGGGGTGATCTCAAACACTCAGTAAGGGTAAGAAATACAGAAGAAGATAACATAAATATTAATGATGGTGAATAATTGAAACACACGCCTTTACTACTAATAAACATGAATACATTTATGGAAGGAATATGAGCTGCATAAATTATGCCACAATAAAACATAATCATTTTTATTCTACTATTCTAATGACCACATGAACCATCAATATTATTTTCATAACGAGGGAATGTATAATACCAGACATTCTGAAACATTTTTTCAAGGCCTCGGCCAAGACATCAAAAAATGATTAAGGCCTTAGCAAAAAACCATATATCAAATTGGGAAAGGCATCAACCAATTCCACGTCTAGTTGTCTCATGAGACCTACCAATGCATTGAAGAGCTATAGAGGGCTCCACACATCACGTACTAAGTCCAATACATTCATCATGTCAAAATTTTGAAATATAACATAATCATTCATATTAAAACTATCATAACAAATGTCAATACTTTACCCACAAACCATGAATGGTATTAAAATAGCACATCCACAGTCAAAAATATCACAAAACCATCAAAACAATATGTATGTTTTGAATCATAATATATCAACTTCAAATAAACTTAAAATCCATCAAAGGATGTGGACATAGATGAAATGAAAACTATTTCAGAGAAATATCTCTTTCTTTTTTTAAAATCATTTAAAGTTACATAATTATAAAAGAAAACATTTATTTTAAAAATATTCTTATAATATTGTAAGGTATGATTTGACAATGTCATAACATTGTAGAATAACTGCACTCATCGTATATGTTAAAAAAAATGACATTCTTACATTAATTTTGCGAAAAGATCGTAAAGTACCTTGTTTGGAAAAGGACTCAAAGATTACTTTAAAAACATATAATTTAAAATAGGGGTATAAATAAAATTAACCCATTTAATAGTATATAGTGAAAATTATTTGAAATACATTTTTATGAAAAATTGATGTGAATGATAAAGAGGTCCTAGTAGATAATTACTTATAAACAACCTCTGATAATGAAGAGATTGTGAAATTAAACCTTAACATGTACTTTTTCATGGTCATGGGTAGGTTAAAATTCTTTATAATGGTGAAATAATTTTTATTAAATTATTCATGAACAATATACATTAATATGATATCATATATGATCTTTTAATATTGTTTCGTCAATAATATCTCAGTATTATCATCATTTCGGGTGTTAACTGATTCATTTTCCATTATATGATTTGTTATGTAAGTAATGTTTTTTATGAATAGGATGCATATTATTCATATTAATAATGATATTAAGTCTTTAAACATTATTTTTAATTATCTAATGAAAATTAGTCTTGAATGTATACGATGGGGAACAAATCTCATTGCGTTTGTGGAGATGGTAATTTGTACGTATGCACGCGCGACAATATCATTATTTTGATATTAAAATAATATATAATTGAATGTTATATCATATATACAGAATTATTATCATTTTATACTTATTATTTACATAAATTATACATGATTATTATATCTATCCAAATAATAATGTATTGAATAGCAACAATACCACGACGTGGAGATGGTAAGTCGTACGTATGCACATATGGTGACATGTCATTCAAAGGATGGATATAATAATGAATTTGGTTGTACCATATTTATAATAACATCATATTATATAGAAGATACTGGATTCATTATTTTATAATAGAAACAACAAAGAAAGAGGAAGTGGAAGAAGATTGGAACTTGAAAGAGGTGATAAAATATATACCTCTTCTTCAGGTTCATCCTTTTGATTTGATAAAACGGGTTTCTAAGGTTGGATTTATGACTAAACGAAGGCCCCTAGGATGAAGGGAGGACAGTTTAGAAGGTATTTGGGTAGTCTATGGCCTAGCTAAATTTCTTAAAAGGTGTGAATTAGAGATAATGAGGAGGGCCCTTTTTATAAGAGGGGTGAGGGGCACCTTAGGAAAAGAAAAAAATATTATTTTATAATAAAATCTTTTTTTTTTGTTTCTAATGGATCCAAAATTAATTATTTAAAGTATATGGTGGGGATGGATCAAAAATCACTCAACCAATAGGTTTTTGAAAGGTTTGGGTCACTATACTAACTTTGTATTTTAGATTTAACTCTTAGTTAAATAGTTTCACATTTACTATGTCTCTTTGTATTTTTATATTATATGTTTAATAAACGTACTATATACATCCAAACGAATACCAAGTGGTTCATTAAATATACACCTATAATTATATAAGTCTTTTGGCCGATCCTTATATTTTTAGGAATATAATATTGATTAATAATATAATATTTGTTTTAAAAACTCTTTTATGTCAATTTTGACACTATTTAGTATTTTGTTTTTTATAAATTTATAACAGCATTGTTACATCAAAAACAAATCATATAACCAACCCTAAAATGTCATTTTAATCTATAAAATTATTTAAATTCAAAGAATGTCTCAAATTACATTTATTTGGATATTTATAATATAAATTTGTTTAATATTTCACTAATTTAGTAATTACTGTCTCATTATTGTGTCATAACTTAATTAAATTATTTAATGTCTAAAAAATATAAATAAAAAACAATTATGTTGGAAATCATTTTTTCTTTCTAATGAATATTTATAGATGAAAATATGACTTATATAACCACATATAAAAATGATTTACTAAAAGATATTTCTTTATGTCATTTTTTCCTTTACTTTAAGTTAATTAAAATAAAGTGTCATTATCATTCATAAGTGGATCCATGGTCTCCAAAAATAATTAAAAGTATGACCATGGTCGTCCATGACTCATCCAATAAGGTTAGGACAAGTTTTAAGGTAATTTTGTATTATTAGAATATTTATTTTACCTTGAATTAACTTATTTACCTATAACCTCGGTAAATAAAAGTCAAAAGTTAATATTCAAAAAATAAATTATTTTAATCTTATTGAACCAAATTTTGCTAACAGATATAAATTATGTCTCTTGGATTTTTTAAATTCAATTTACAGAAGTGGTAAAATTGTGTTTTATGTAAAGTTGCAAATGCTCCTAGGAGGTGGGTAAAAGACTATAAAAAGTTTGATAAACATTTTATATATCTAAAATTATTATAAACCATATGCAATGAATTACATTGAACATATATAGGTATTATGTATCCATTTTTACATAAAATGAAATGAAATTAAATAAATTATTATTTAAATAAAATGTCGGTTTTAAACAATAACTCAATGTTTTTCACTATTCATCAAAAATTGAAAGTTTTCATAAAATACCAAAATTTTACCCTAAGATAATTTTGATATTCTGAATTAAAAAATGAATTCTATTTTACAAAATAAATAATATAAGTTTCATTAATTAATTTTAAATTAATTGTCGTTTTCAAAACCCAAAAGTGCATTTTAAGAAATTATAACTTTCAAAAGACTAACACTTGTTTATTTCCAATTTCATTGTGAAATTACTTACAATGACCATAATTGGATTAAATGGTGAAAATATAATCTAATTATACATAAAAAACATTAAAATTTATAATTCAACACTCTAAATTATTTTGATTAAAAAAGTTGTTTTCAGTTAAAATATAGTATTTTTCACTATTCCCCCAAATATGAAAGTTATCAGAAAAAAATAAAAAATTTATTGAAACTAAATTCTTATTTCGTGATTCTAAAGAAGAATTTTATTTTGTGAAATTTAATATATAATATTTTCAAATATTGGATTTAAAAATGGTTCTCCATTAAAAGGTGGTAAAATTGCATTTTTCAAAAAATACTCTTTTATCTGGAAAAATTGAATTTGTTATTACATTATGTACAAGAAACTCATAATATGGATTCTAAAATTATATGGATTATATAAAGTTCAAAATTCAGTTAATATTATTCATAATCTCTTTTGAACGGCTAGTTTGGTATGTCGTGGGGTGCTTGAACTTAGTTTATCATATAGTGAAATTTATTGAATTATTTTGAAGAAATAACGTACTATGAAATCATGGGGTGTTCCATTATTCCACCTTCAATAAATTGCATCCTAAAAATTTGAAATTGTTCTTAAAATATTAAAGATTTAAAATAGAAAATACCATTGTTGGAAAACCCCCATCGAAAATTGGTTTAATAAAATTTATTCTTAATAAGAGGAAAAGGGGAATGAAAAATTCACCACCAAATTTTGATCTCGATTAGTAAGAAATTTGGTGGAAATTAAAGAAACATAATTGGAGGAAAAAACATAAATATTTAAAGAGAGCGATTGAGGTCATCAGTCATAAACAATTATAGAATTGATGGCCTCAAAGCCATCAATCTATGATGATTTAAAATATCATCGATTCAACAAAACATAAGTTATTTGGATGACAAATTTTTAGTTTTAAGATCCCTTACCTAATGTTTAAGAATTAATTTCTTCATATAATAAGAGAAAAAATGTATATATATATATATTCTTGACAAGTATAGTTCTATCCATTAACTAATTTCTACCACAAACTCATATTTCACTCTAAAATATTATATAACATTAAAAATATATTCTATTTATCATATTCGTAGAGGGTTCCAAAAAAAATGAATTTATAATTCACTTATCGAAACCATTAAAAATAGACTACATTATACCATCCATGGACTTCACGTAGTATAGTGCTACGTGATACATCCCAATTGCACTTTTCTTGTGGGTTCGATTCCCCCAGCTTTGTCTGACGCTACGGGTTGTCACATGGTCTGTCTGTTGTCTTTTTTATAAAAATCTAAAAATAACCTTAACAATAGTATCCAATTTCAAAAATAATTCATTCCAACCTTTAGACTTATCCAAAATACTTCTATCCAAAATCACAGTCCAAAATTTATTAAGAGGATAAAAACAATGAAGATACTTCTTTCCAAGTAATAACTTTTGAACACCTTCAATCTGTATTTATGTAAAAGATGGTAACACCATGAATTACCATAAAACCTTATTGATTACATTCATTCTCTCTTATTGTTTATAGAATACTGGATATATTACTTTTATAATAAATATTTAATATTCCAACAATAATGAAATAAACAAACAATTAATCTGTTCCAAGGAAGTCAAGAATATCCAATATAATTTATCCAAATCAACCAACTCTTATTCCAAAATCACTACCTTATCATCAGAACCATATTAAGGATTGAATTTCCTTTAATCATGTAATTTTTTTCCAAATAGTGTAGCTTACTGTTAAGACACATTTCATAGTACCATATATTCTTAAATCCTCAATAAAATAGTACTGTAGTACAATCCTTATTTATCTCCATAATTCATATAACCAGTATATTGTTGATACAACACTCAAATGAAATGATTATATAATAACACCATTAGAACACTAGTCTTTCCTCTTCATATGAGGTAGTATCATAACTTGATTATTATCCAATATATTCATTTAATGTATACTTTGATGACTGGGAAATTTATTTTCATAGTTTTCCAACTCCATGGAGATGAATCATTCAACATTTGAAACATTTTTATTACCTTTGAAATCACGTACTTGATGTCCTTTTTCTACAAACTTATAACAAACTCTCATTCCCTTCAAGCATTTAACATGGTGATTCTTTCCACTGTTATCACATTTGGTAAAATCTTTCTTTTCCCTCTTCCCTTTATCCATATTTCTCTCTTCCATCCTTTTCCTATCTTGCTTCCCTTCCAAACCATTAAACTCAGAGAATTATTTACTTTCTTATTAACACATGATATTATTTCATCATATGAGGAGAATACATGGGAGATTTTTTTCCTCCAATTTTTTTGCTTAATATCAAGAAATATATGATGCTTCTTACTCTTTGGATCATACGTATATCTGGAGTTCACAATCCTTCTACTGGGTGCCATTTTTATACAATGGCATAAACTAGCTCAGTTGAGGAATTTAAATGAATAATTCCAAACTGGTAAAATACCTAACTTAAATTGATCAGTTTATGGATAAAATATATAATCATAAAAAATAATTTCTTTGAGAAATTATATACTCATAAAAAATTCAAAATGGTTTGTAATGAAAATGAGAATCATCCTACGCATATCCCCAAGGAGTGTCGTAACCAAGAGTGCAGCAACGCCCGTTATCGTGCACCAGTTCCCTTAAGAGTCTAGCTCAAAGTGGTGTTTTTGGGTTTTACCCCTAGGTACATCTTTTATAGATCCGCCTCTACCTACTCGTATCTAGATAGGGATTTATTTCTTGGAAAACTCACAAAATCTCTACAATACAAAAATTATTGGAAGTTATTCTATACTAATACTCAAAGTCTATCTCAGGGTAATGTGCTCTAATCTGAGTTTATCTAAATCTTGTTTCAAGGATTGTACTAAACTTCCTTTGATACCAACTGTAACGCCCCGACCCTAGTTACCCAGAGTCGGTGCATTATTACATAACATTGGCATGATCACAAGGAAATCATGTTTTGAAAGATAGATCAGTTTAGTATTATAGGAAACAAGATTCATATATAAGTTCAAATTTATAACTTGAAAAGAAATAAAAAATGAATTTGTTCCATTAGAACAACCAGGACTCCTAGATTACACCTAAAAGTCACTCATAACTAACTTCTTCATATCCTGGGAAAATGTAACAAAGAAAGGGGTGACCTTAATTGTTCATCATGAGAAATCAATACAGCGGAAGATAATATAAATATTAAGCATGATGAATAATTGAAACCACATGCCCTTACCAATAATAAAAATTAACACTTTTATGGAAGGAATATGGGATGAGTAAATAATGCCATAATAAAACATAATCATGGGTATTCTACTAGTCGAATGACCATATGAACCATAAATATTATTTTCATAATGAGGGAATATATATATTGTTGGACATTCAGAAACATTTTTTCAAGGCCTCGACCAAGATGTCTAAAAATGATTAAGGCCTAGGCCAAAACCATATATCAAATTGGTAAAGGTTGTGGAAAATTCCACATCTAGTTATATCATGAGACCTACCGATACATTGAGAAACTACAGAAGACTCCACCCATCACATACTATGTCCAATACATTCCTCATGTGAAAAGGTTGAAATATAACATAAAAATTTGTATTAAAACTAGCATTTGAAATGTCAATACTTTAACCATAAACCATGAATGGTATAAAAATATCACATCCACAGTCAAACATATCACAAAACATTCAAAACAATATAGATGTTTTGTATAATTATAAATCAACTTCAAATAAACATAAAATCTATCAAAAGGATGTTGACATAGATGAAATAAAAACTATTTTAGAGAAATATATCTTTCTTTTTTTGAAATCATTTTATGTTACATAATTATAGAAGAAAACATTTCTTTTAAAAATATTCTTATAAGCTTGTAAGGGTAGATTTAATGATGTTATAATAGTGTAGAATAACTGCACCCGCCGTATAAGTTAAAAAAATACATTCTTACTATAATTTTGTTGAAAAGGATTTAAAGTACCTTGTTTTGAAAACAACTGAAAGATTCCTTTAAATACATATAAGTTGAAATAATTATATTAATGAATTTAACCCATTTTCTAGTAAATATTAAATTTTTTTTGAAATACATTTTAAAGAAACATTGATGTGGATGATAAAGAGGTACAAGTAGATAATTACATGTAAACAACCTTGGATGATGAAGAGATTGTGGAATTAACCCTTAAATTGTACTTTTCGTTGGTCAAAGGTAGATTAAACTACTGTATAACGGTGAAATAATTTTTATTAAATTATTTAATAACTATATACATTAATATGATATCATATATTATCTTTTAATATTTCTTTTATAATAATATCTTAGTATTATCGTCATTTCTTGTGTTAACTAATTTGTTTTCCTTTATATGCTTTATTACATAAGTTATTTTTGTTATGGATAGGATTTATCTTATTCATATTCGTATTGATATTATGTCTTTAAAAATTATTTTTAATAATCTAATGAAAATTAGTCTTGAATGGATACGATGGGGAATGAATCTCATCACGTTAATGGAGACGGTAATCCGTACATATGCATGAGCGAAAATATCACTGTTTTGATATTAAAATAATATATAATTGGAATTTATATCATATATACAGAATCATTATCATGTTATATTTATTATTTAAATAAATTATATATCATTATTTTACCCATCCAAATAATAATGTATTGAATAACAACTATTCCATAACGTGGAGACGGTAAGCCGTACGTAGGAACGTATGGTGACATGTCATTCAAAGGATGGATAGAATAATGAATATGGTTGTACCATATTTATATTAATATCACAGTATATAGATGTTACCAGATTTATTATTATAGAATGGAAACAACAAAGATAGAGGAAGTGGAAGAAGAAATGAACTTGAAAGATGTGGTTAATTATTTACCTCTTCTTTGGGTTCTTCCTTTTGATTTGATCAAAAGGGATCCATATGATGGATTTATGACTAAAGGAAGGCCTCTAGGATTAAGGTATGATGGATGAGAAGGTATTTGCGCATGGTTTGGTCGATCCAAATGGCTTTGAAAGAGTGAAATAGAGAGAAGGGGGAGTGCCCTTTTATAAGAGGGGTGAGGGACACCTTAGGAAAAGCTGGAAATATTATTTTATAATAAACTCATTTTCAGTTTATAATGGACAAAAATGAATTTATTAAAGGATAAGTTGGATATGGGTCTAAACCCACTCAACCAATATGTTTTAGGCAGGTTTGGGTCACTATATTAACTTTTCCTTTTAGATTTAACTCTTAGTTAAATAGTTTGACATTTTCTATGTCTCTTTGTATTTTTATATTATTTGATTAATATGGTTAATATATACTTCCAAACAAACCCCATGTGGTTCATTAATGATAAAACTCTCATTATTAGTCTTTTTATTGAAACTTATATTTTTATGAATTGAATATCAATTAATAATATAATATTTGTTTTAAAAACACTTTTATGTCAATTTTGAAACTATTTTGTATTTTGTTTTTTCTAAATTCATAACAGAACTATTACTTCGAAAACAATTCATCCTACCAACCCTATAATGTCATATTAATCCATAAATTTAGTTAAATTCCTAAAAAGTCTCAAAATACATTTATATGGATATTTATATTATCAATTATTTTAATATTTCATTAATTAGGTAATTACTGCATCATCACTGTGTCATTAATAAATTAACTTATATAATATCAAAAAAATAAAAATAAAATACATTTATATAGGAAATAGTTTTATCTTTATAATAAATAGTTTTAGTCGAAAATATGACTTATATAACCCCATTTAAAAAATTATTTTCTTGATGATATTTTTTATGACATTTTTGCCTTTACTTTATGTTAGGTAAAATAAAGTGTCATTATCCTTCTTAAGTGGCTCCATGGGGTCCCAAAATCGACCCAAGTATTACCATGGTCTGCCATGACTCATGAAATAAGGTTTAGACAAGTTTCATGGTAATTTTGTATTATTATAATATCCATTATACCTTGAATTACCCTATTTATCTTTAACTGCGGTAAATAAAAGTCAAAAGTTAGTATTCAAAAAAAATAATTTTCTTCTTATTGAACCACATATTATATACTGATATGAAATTTGTCTCTCAGATTTTTGAAATTCAATTCAAAGAAGTGGAAAAATTAAGTTTTTTGTAAATTTGCAAATGCTCCTAAGAGGTGTGTAAAAGCCGGTAAAAAGTTCGATAAACTTTTTATATATCTAAAATTATTATACACTGAATCCAATGAAGTAAATTGAACTTATATAGGTATTATGTATATATTTTTACCTAAAATAAATTCAAATAAAATAAATATTTATTTAAATAAAAAGTCAGTTTTAAACAATAACTCGGTGCTTTTCAATATTCATAAAAAATTGAATGTTTTCAGAAAAATACCAAAAATTCACCCTAAGCTAATTTTGATATTATGAATTAAAAAATTAATTCTATTTTAACAATTTCAAAAAATATAAGTTGAATTAATTTATTTAAAATTAATTCTTATTATAATAACCATAAAGTGTATTTTTAAGAAACAATAACTATAAAAAGATTGACACTTGTTTATATCCAATTTCAAAGTGAAATAACATACAATGACCATAATTGGATTAAATGGTAAAAATATTATCTAATTATACTACAAAAAATTAAAATTTATAATTCATAACAATAAATTATTTTGATTAAAAAGTGGTTTTCATCTAAAATATAGTATTTTCCACTATTCAACCAAATATGAACGTTATCAGAAAAACACCAAAAATTTATTAAAACAAAATTCTTATGTCTTGATTCTAAAGAAGAAGTTTATTTTCTTCTTATTGAATATATAAAAGTTTCAAATATTCTATTTAAAAAGGGTTCTTCATTAAAAGGCTGTAAAATTTCATTTTTTTAAAATACTTCTTTTATTTGAAAAAAATCCTTTTTTTCTTACATTATTTCCAAGAAACACATAATATTTCTTCTAAAATTATATGGACTATATAATGTTCAAAATTCAGTTAATAGTACTCATAACTGCTTTTGAACGGCTAGATTGGTTAGTCCTAGTGCACTTGAACTCATTGTTGTGTGTAGTGCAAGTTATTGAATTACTATGAAGAAATAACGTACTTTGAAATCATGGGGTGTTACCTGGAATACCCAAAACCTTAATTTAATAATTTTACCATTATCATAAATTAATATATAAAAATATTTCCTTCACATTGGATTGAAATCATAGAAAACCCATGTAGATATCATTAGAAATTATCTAAAAAATCACCCTTAGAAGAACCCATATAATGAAATAATCATCATTTATAGTTATGGAATATATCATAGGATTAACTTATTTTTCAATAACTGCATCATGATTTCCTAATTTGTTAGAGATATTAATTAGGATCAACATTTTTTATAATTATAATATCAATAAATATTATTTTATGAAATCAATATGGTTCAATATGTCTAATACCCTGAGAGGGTGATGAATTAGGGTATTACAGATTAAAACCACTGCCCCTTCGGATCTTGGTTCTTCACTAAAAAACCACTCTTCTCACTCTTTCCAATAGCATTATATGAAAAAAATATAAAAATTATTAGGTAATAAAATTTACATGGTTCAAATTCACTGTGATATTTCCATAGAGCATACAAAGAGAATGTTCCATTATAAAAAATCCACTAAAAGTGCACTATTGTTTACAATTTTTAGAGTGGACTCACTATCCCTCATTATTTACAACCATTCACAATTTAAAAGCTCAATGTTCTCTCAACTAATGTGTACTCACTGCTTCTTCATAAGATTCACTCACAATTTGTAGACTTGTAGGTACCTTCATTATCACTAATGACTACATATTCTAATGTATGTAGATTCTCTATTGATGTCCTTATTTCATCCACTAATGAATACTTCTTTACCTACGATATAATGGGAAACTTAATACTTTTGTGCAAACTAACATGACATGTTTTCTACTATATGATTAGGTAAAAAGTGGCACCTAACCACTTGTGTGACACTCCCTTATCAGAATAAAAACATTGGAAAATCACCCACTTTTATAACCAAACTAATATTGTCATGAAACTACCAATTTGCACAGATGATCTAATTGATTCTATATTTGCATGTGCAAACCAATTTCATGACTGGAGATTGAATTTTCTCTATTATTTTATCTTGCTAAAACATTATGAGGTTTCGAAATCTATTCATAGTCATTTATCCACCATGATCAACACAAAAATAATTCATCTAGGATCACTAGACCATTCAGCAAGGCCTTTGTCTCCCTAGTCACATTGAACGAACAACTCCAAAACATATGGGACCTTCATTTCTATTTCATATTTAGATTGTATGATCTTGAAACAAATATTTCGCGCAACATTATAAGAATCCAAGATACTGGAGCATAAGTCCTTTCTCCAAAAACACTTTTCTCTAAATTCCAATTTTGATGCCCAAAAAATGGACATCACCAGAAAATGACACAACCATATATATATATTCTTTTTAACTACATACATATCGTCCATTCTTTTTTTCATGGTTCTATGACATGATAGGTATTCAAAAACTTCTTTGGTTCTAACAACTCACAATGGAGTCAATTTTTATCATCAAATAAACCCTCTTTTTAAACTAAGACAATCATCAAAAAAATGATTCATGGTTTCCCTGAGGTATTTTTAACAAAGAAAATAAAAACTCCATATACTAATAAAAATTTATTAAATGTTTCATTTACATCATATAAACCATTAAATTTTTAATAGGTCCCCTATGAAAAAAATATTTTATTTATCAAATAAAAATGATAAAAAGATATTATCTTTTTTAAAAAATATCTAAAGAATAATAATTACTCATAATTAAGAGGAAGAAATTATTTTTATAATAATATATACTTGAAAAATAATATTTAAAATGTATAAAAAATAATATAGTGGGAAATGTTAGTGAGGTGGTAATGTTTTAAAAACATTTTTTCCCTTTTGGTAAAATGATTGAAAAGTATCTCAAATAAAAATAGCATAAAATACTCTGACCAGTTTTTTTTAAATGTCAATTATAATTTAGAATAAATTTAAGGACTGTAATTTTAGTACATTAAAAACATTTTTTAGTTACATGATTATGGATTAGAATAATGTTAAAACATTGATAATCACATTTTAAATAAAAATATCTTAATACTAGTAAATATTAATAAAAATAACATTGATAGAGGGAACCTGAATAGGATTTAAAAATTAGATGAAAAATTATAATTTCAAAATTAAATAATTGTATTAATTAGTATATATACTAAAAAATGTAACATATGGTGTATATATATTGAGTCTCAAAAAAATAAAATTGAGGTGAGAAATATTTTATCTCGCCTTAAAACTCTCAACATATGTCATATTGTTTCTTGAATAATAATATTCAAAATACTATACAATATTATCAAACATTTTTGATTTGACAACATGAAATAATACCTTTTATATAATTTAATAAGACTTTTTATATATTTACTAAATCAAATCAATTAAGGTTAGTAATTTTGGGGACCTTTGGAATATAATATCAAAATAATATTGGTGAATTGAATGTTGTAAAATGGGTTTTGGGTTTATTATACATTTAATATAAAAACATTTAATATTATAATACTCATACTTTATATAAACTTTTAGATAAATCCAAATAAAGAAATAATGAAAAATGAATCATCACATCATAGATGTAGTATTGCACACATATGCATGATTAACATTATTATATTATAATGTATAGAAGGGATCAAAGATTTTTAATATAATTTATTTATAGAAATATAAAAATTATAAATAAAAAATTATATTTTTATTAATTAAATATTGATAGAAAATCTTATGATCTTGTGCTATAAAATGGAATACTTCAATTTGTGGAGGTGGTAATCAACATGTACGCAGAAGTGACATTATCATTTTCCATAGGATAGTAAAGTATACGAAGTGTTCTACAAGAAGAATAGTAATATTTAAATATATTATTTATATTTATGTTATTATATTTTCATGTTTAGGATATCTTTTAAGACTTTTTAAGAATAAATAAATAAGAAATAACTCATTTATGAGCAATACCTCTTCTTTGGATGACCAGATTTGGATTCAAACTAATCCCATCTATGTTGTTATTATTTAGAGAAAAAATGATATAGTACACAGGTAAATATATTAGAGATGTATTTTTATTGGTATTTATAGAGATAGAGTGCTAAATATTTTAAATAAGTAAGAATAGAAAGTTACTTTTTGTTAATGATGGATGAAACACTCCATTAAATATTCAATGTTTAAATATATTATTAAGTCACGTTCATTGTGAAGTGGTATTTATAAATTAGTTTTTGTTAATTAGGTGATAAGGATTCAAATAATACCCGAAAATAATTTTACTATACTACTCTTTTACTATATAACTTATTTGTAACCCAAATAATCTCATTTACCCTTTACTGTGATGATGAATATTTACCATTGTAATTGATCCCCAGATCCAAAAATCAAATTTTAGTAATTATAATATTTTATCATCATAATTTAAAATAAGAAATCCATTTTTTAGGATTCATTGTTTTTAATTGGAATAAGATAATATTTTTATAAGAATGAAAAATAAAATGAATAATTTTTTTGAGAAATGTGTTCTTCATCCAAAAAATAAATTTATATGAAAATAAATTATAATGTTTACTAATATGATATGAATTGGAATATTTTTTTTAAATGACGATTATTTTACATTAAAAAAAAGAGTTCAAAATTTTTAAATACTTCGACTAAAATTATAGTTTTTATAAATACCTATATTTTTCAATATTCACTATAATATCAATATTTAAAGATAATTAAAAAAATTTCACCCTCTTAACAATTTGAAGAAAATCATTTAACCTAATTAAATATATAAAATTTATAAAATTAATATTTAAATAGAAACACATCATTCATGGACAATATTATGATAGAATAAAACTATATATTTTTTTATTATAAAATTAATTCAAATTAATTCTAACAATATAACTCCATAAAATCTAATTAGGGCTATAAATAAGCCATTAAATATAATATAATTATAATTAAAAATGGTATTAAAATATTTTTCACTTGAAATAATAACCACGCATTATGTTTTTATACATAAAAGTGTAATGGTATTTTTACCTCGTACATTTTTTGATTCACACATTTCATCAATCATGGTTTGTTTTTTTAATAAAAACATTACTAGATTAGTAAAATTATTCTAAAAACATAATAATTGTGATATTTAATATAAAATTGATTTTTTATAATATGATATATTCTCTTCAAACTGAAAACATTAGGAACCAAATAATGATATTTATCATATACATATTTCCCTAACCAAAAAAGAGATACATCAGGTACCTAAGATAAAACATTATATATTAATATATTTTAAGTAACTAATATAATCTTATCTAAAATTTTATACTGGCCATTAAATTGTGAACTAAATTTTAATTAATTTCAAAAATGAAATCCACTTTTACAAGGGGATACTAAAATTAAAACATAATCTTCTACTTAAAATACGTTGTGTTTCCATTGGTTATCTTCATAAATCATCTTAATTATCTGAGTTAACCTAATATATTATTGACTAACTATTAGGTTATTAACCATACATTCAAAAAATTATGGCCTCAATAAAATTATCTCACCATCTTCTTCCTAACATGTTTCAACACAACATAGTTCTAAATTAAATGCATTAATTGGATCTATCATTACTATAAAATGAAAATTGATATAATAAGAAAACTCAAACAATTTTATATGTTCATTAAAGCAACCCTAGAACTCTAAATATAATTCTTAAAAATACCTTGTAATTAATGAATTTATTATTCAAACATTCTATCATATTGTTTATAAAATGATACACTAAAATTTTACTCATTACCCAAAAACATCAAAATTCCCTTATAAATATTCAATATAAATATGTGATCATGACTAGATAAAATAATATTTTTAACTAAATGAAACTTAATTATCTCTTTATTATATAATTATATGGGAATTCCCAATATCAATACCAACCCATAATCTATCATTTCTTGTAGTGTTTTACATTAATTGTTATAAATTTCCTAATTATATCCTTGCCAAAGATAAATACCAAAAAAAATATTACAAATAAAATACTTACAATGCAAATATGACACACACTCAAGGTCTAGGTTTCAAACAATCATTACTCATAAATTTAAAAAAAATTATTTAAAATATATTTTATTATCTTATGTTAAATCAAAATAGTTGAATGACAGACCATAATATGGTTCCAAATTATCCTTAATCCATTATAAATGTGATATTGTAAAAAAAATTTCATTAAGGTATATAATAAAAAAATAATCCAATTATTACATTTTTAAATTTCATGAAAACAATTAAATGTTTTCCTTTTCAATAATCAACATTGAAGTCAAATAGTCATTTATTTTTCTAAGAAATAATTTTCGTTTCCTTAAAAATTAAAAAAATCCCATCAGAAATTAGAAATTAAAAATTATAATCATTAGGATTTCTTGAAAACTATGATCACTCATTTACATATTTTATTGAATAAAATATATTTCCCCATAAAGAATAGACAAACATTCTATTAACTGAAGTCTCATTACCCAACCTTATGAAATAAAATTACATCCATGAAAAAATAATTTTTTGGATTTGAAAAATTATATATTTATAATTTTTTATAATCATTATATAACTCTTGGATTAAATATTACATTAAATATTACAAAAAGGAATAACCCACAAGGTTAATCAATCATATAATCAATGGAGAATAAAAATTGTTATCCAATTAATTGGATAACTATAGTAGGATAAATTATTGTCCTGAATAATATAACAAGAAAAAAAATAGAAAAATTATAGAAAATATTTCACTAAAATAACAATAATATATTAATCTTTTTAACATATATATAAATCAAAATTCAGTTCATTCATAAAAATGAGGTGAAATAACATTTTTATTTTGAATACATTAAAACAAGAAATATTCAAAAAATATTAGTGAAAATGAATTAAATTGGAAAAATATTATTACACTGTGTAGTATCCTTATTTATGAGTGAAAAAAGGAAGATATGAAATTAATCTCATTATATGTATGTTAATGTTACATTATGTTCTACTTCTTTTAAAAATGTTAAAAACAGACATTTACAAAAAAAACAATTTCAAATAAAACATTATAAATAAAGTTAACAAATGTTTAATGTAACCTTCAAAAACATTTAATACCTAAATTAAACTATCCTTCAATGAATTTAAATGAAAATTTACTTGAAGTAATACATGTTTAAAAATTTAAAAATTAAATTTTAAATCAAAATCGATTACCATGAGTCAAGACTAGGTTTAAACCCACATTAATACTAGTATAATAATAAAATATTATTTCTACACTTGAAAAAGAAATTTATTATATTTAAATCCATTATAATTATCATTTTTTCTATTTTAATACCATTCTTTATTGACTTACAAAATTAGTTATGTTTACATCATACATTTTGAGGATGTTAGACTGAAAATCCTAAAAGAGTTATGATAGGTTTATTATCGTCTAATAGGTCATTAATATGTCATATTAGAAATATTAATCATGATATAAATATTATATTTATACAATAGATTAAATTTTAAACCAATACAGGTAATGTATTTGGGAAATATTAGTCACATCATTTCATGGAGGGGGTAATATTCATGTACACAAGAATGAAATTATCATTTAAAAATTCTCTGAATGGTAATTAAAATAGGTGATATATTTTTATTACATAATGATAATTTTGTAATGAATATTATATATATATATATATATTAAATCATTATGTATTACCATCAATGATTAGATTTTGTAATAAAATGAAAAAAAATCTCTTCATGGAGGGGGTTTTCCACACATACACTAGGACACCATATTTATTCCCTATAGGATGTAAAATAAAATTAATAATTTGATATTTCAGACATAATAATATTAAATTATAGTTGAGATAATAAAGTTACTAAATAATCATGGTTTAATAATATTATAAGGATATAGATTGAGAAATAAAATGAAATTCCTCTATTTATAGTTGTACATGTTATTTGGTAAACCACATTTAGATAGCACATTAATCCTTCTAGGTTTATCTTATAATCGAAAAAATGACTATATGTAATTTGAAGGATGATGAGGTATTGGGAAAGGCTTAGTTGAGATTATGGTATAAATAGGAATGAAAATTAGATCATTAGAGGTTCTACATTGTAATGGCCCAGACCTCTCTAGTCTATCCCTTTGTGAAAATGTGGTGGTGGAGGTGTTCTGGGAGGTCAAGGTGACTTGGGGGTGCATTTGGGTGGACATTTAAGGAAATCCAAAAGGGAAATATATTTCGCACTTTTGGTGCACGGTTTTCCTAAACCGTGCGGCCAAACTAAGCAAGGATGGTTTTGGAGGCAGTGGCTAACGCACGGTTAGTGCACGGTTTATCTAACCGTACGACCTAACCATGCGGACTAACCGTGCGTGCACTTAAATCTAGATCCTAAAATTGTGGATCTAATTCGTTTTGCCTCTAAATGTTTCTTTTAAGCCCCTAAGCGGTCATAACTCAGGATTACCCTCCATTTAAGGAAGGAGAACCTATCCCAAGAATTTTGGAGGTGATCCAAAGGATTCTCTTGGCGAATCGAAGCCGGTTTCTTTAGGTATGTGATCGTTCTTCCCCGTTCTTGGTTGGTTTCTTATATCTACTTAGATTTACTCTTCCTCTTCTCTCAGTTTCTTAGATTTATGCCTATTATGGGTAGATATAGGCATGTGGATGTAAAAAATGATGATCTTTGGTCTTCTTTGTGTTAGGATCAGAGATATAGGGAGGATCCTTGGTGAATTAGCCCGGTTTTCTTGGGCGTTCTTCGACAGTTGTGGTTTTCATCGAAAACCTTTGAGGTAGGGGATTTGTTTCTTCTCTTTCTTTTACGTGCAACCATATTTTTGGAAAGTTTAATCCCACTGTATTACAATGGAATTGACCTAATAAAATACTTTGAACCGAATAAAGAAATATTATCGATCTTATGTTATTGCCTCATGTTTTTCTAGATAATGTGATTTCTATGCATTCCTTGCTTAGTGGTTGTAATTCATTATGAAATAGAATAAGAATGTAAAGCCAGAATTAATTGATAATTAATTGGCTAATGATAAAGAGGCATGTAAATGAATTAGGTTGTGGTTGTTGTTCTAATTTGATGTTAATCAAATTGATGTCGATGTGCATGTTCAATTCAGTTTGTTGGTAAACCTGAATCATTTGGTGCTTGTTGTTTGAAGGAATATCAAATTAATCATTTAATTAATATGTGATAGCTATGATAGCTTTTTTTAGGTTTCATATAGTTGAAACCTACCAATAATGAACTGGTTAATTCCAAATGGTGTAAAGATGTTATTGTTTGATAACTATTTGAAGGGTTCTTAGTTACCATCTTGTTTGTTAAAGGGCCAAGAGCCAATTTGTGTGATAATTGATTTCCTACTGCTTGTACTGTGATGTGACCCTGGAGGGGTGTTTTTATATGTGGAGGCATAGATGACTTTTGGTTGTGGCAGCGGATGATGCCTAGAGTGGCGAGATTCATCGGTTTAGTCATGTGGGAATCGGGGAGGACACTAGGGTTGATGGAATGGGATGGATGTGATTGTTTGTTTATTGTGGGATCTTTGGTGGTTTATCTTCCTTACTTTTCCCCACTGCTCAAGGAAGCTAGTCTTGTATACCATTCTTCCGAAAGAGGCGAAGACACGCGGGGTATGCCACGTGCATTTTGTGTTTAGCCTCTCAAGGGAGAATGGGTCTACGCTCATGCTATAGGCAGCAAAGACTCGACGGGTAGTACATATACTCACCGTGTTGAGCCCCCTTGTGTTTAATAGCATAGGATGATTTTCTAGAATGGCTAGGAATATGGGAAAGTAATTTTGTATTGAATGATTGAATAAAAGATGTTAACCCATTGGGTTGGAGTTTGTTGGAACATTATTATGAGGATGAGAACTTTTGAAAGGACAATGGAATTTTTGGATGTGGTGTTAATGGAATTTAATGTGGAATTTTTCATGGTTATTTAATGTTTGAATAATTAATTAACATATAGTGGTATTGATAAAAAGGGAATGAAGTAATATAATAAAGCCCTTAAATGGTTGTGTGCTTATAGGATACATAATCTTAGAAGTGGCATCCCGGAGTCCGAGAGACGTTAGCTGCAGTTCTGTCTAAGACTAGGTTATGCCCATATTTTGGCTGTGAGTTATAGTAAATTCTGTACTTTTTGTGTTTCTATATGCTACTCCACCATGTCAGTAAGGGAAACTGGCACCCCGGGGATTTTGAGCCCTGGGGAGGGGGTGTTTTACCCAAAATTTCGCTGGGAGGATGAATGGATGACTACCCCCTTTGACCCCACCCTCTTCTCGTGGTAGATACTAGTTCCATTAGGCACAACAGTTAGTTTTCCCCATATATGTGTGTAGAGGGCTGTAATGGCTTATGGTTATTCACACACATATATTCTGGATATAGTATCATATGGACTACTATATGTGTAATGTGTATAGGCTATGATGGCTTGAGGATCCTTACTCAGTGTATGGGCTATATTGGCTTGAGTTATAATACCCGACGTATGATACACATTATGCAAGATGTGGTGGCTCTCAGAAACTACCTGGTTACTTTTGGTTGTGAGGATGGTGTGGTTCTTCGGCCAGGTGTCTGCGAGTAAGCCTTTGGAGAGAGATTCACAAGATGTATGTCGTTGGGGGAAATTAGAAAACCAGTGGGGAAGTAGTAGCGGGGTACCCTTGATATTATTTACTATATGAAATATTCTTGTATGCGTTACTTAGTGAGAGTATCAATGGTGAGGATGGGAAATTTGTATACCTATTTAGGTGACATGTTAGTTTCACTTGTTGTTAACTATGATTTAGCATGCTTTCATTACTTTTTTATGAGATGTGTCAAGGAGGATCCTACTGGGTATACTATTATACTCACCCTACGTATATATAAACTATTTTTCAGGTCCCTTGGATTAGGTTGGAGATCAGGCTGGTTTCTACTAGCTTGGGGTTGCAGGAGCTGTTCGGGCTTGTGGTTGCAGCTGTTTTACTTTGTTTTGGGTACTTGCAGTTTTTCCCCTTTCAATTTTAGTACTTTTTCATGGAATTACATATGTGAATTTGGGTTTCTTTTATATTTCTGTTCTGAGTTGGAGTTGGTTGGTGGCTATCTTATCTCTCTCTTCTGCATGTGTTCTATTACAGGGTAATTCCTCCCATTTGTGTGTTTATTATACCCTCAGTTCTAGTTGCCAACCTGAGGCCTATTGGAGGCGGGACTCGGGGGGTCAATATCTCCCTTCTCACATTGCCGGCCTAGGAGGGGTACACTTTGTGGGTATGGGATCATGAAAAAGTGGTATTAGAGGTCTGGTTGAGGGATAGGATGGTGTTTGGAGTTAGGCACAGGTTAGGATGCATGGGTTTGTAGGGAAATGGTGTCATTCGTTCTTATCAAGTGAGGTAAACATTGGAGACCACCCGAGACATAGTATTTTAGCTCCCCCTATGATATGATGTACGGACCTTTAAGATTACAATGGATACTAAACAAGGTGATACTAGTTGCAGGTTTGAGACCTAGTAAAGGATCATGCATCATTCTTCTTTGTGCCTATGTTTGAATAGATAGGCCTTTAAATATGTTAACCTAAAACGCATAAAAGAAAACAATTAATTAATTATTGTTGAGTCTTACATATTCTAGGCTTAGGATATCTAAGTGTATGTTATTTTATAGGTATGTCTCCAGGTCGACGTCCTTGTCAGGTTTGTGAAGAAAATATCCAGTAGGCTTTTCCAGCAGATCACCGCAGGGTAGAGGTTGACGACAACAACACTTGGAGGAAGTCAATCTGAGAGTTTCAGTGCCAAAGTCTGCAGAAGTATGAGGGATCCATTTTTGATGTAGTCATAGAAGACTGGTTGGAAGAGGTCAATATAGACTTCATTTTGATTCATGCTCAGAAGGAGCACTGGGTTTGCTTGGTTGTGATACGTAGAGTAGTGAGGAAGTGGTTGCTCTTGTTCCCCATGGATTGTAAGTAGTCAGCGATATCATGGGAGGAGTTCCGAGATGAGTTTAGAGTCAAGTTTCTTTCCTCAACTGCAATGATGTCCAGTCACCAAGATCTTCTTACCCTTCGACAAGAGAGATCCAGTGTTAAAGTGTTTGTAATTAATTTCATGAACCATTTATGATATTATTATGACCTATTACAAGAATAGGAGGCCAGGGAAAGGCATTTAGAAGATTCTTTGTTTACATAGATCCAGCGCTAGGTGACCCCATTTATGCTGAAGACATATCTTGAGGTGTGGGTCAGGGCAGATGTTGTTGAGAGAACTTTGGCCAGCACCAGATCGTCAAAAGATGGGAATTGGAAGGATTCCCAATGAAGCAAAGCTGTGGTCCGGGGTTCTTCGTTTTCAGGGTAGAAGAGTTTTCGTTCAGCTGGGGGTAGGTCCCAGCCCTTCACATCACATTTCTCTGGAGGCAGCAACTCTCAGGCCTATGCCAAGGGATCATGTTTTTGTTTTTCTTATGGTGGCCATGGTCATCAGCAGTGGGAGTGCCAGACAATTCAGAGCATTCATCGTGCACCAGGCACTATGCTTCAGGATCCTCCTTTGAGGAATTTCTATCCGAGGCAACAGCGACAGTAGGTTTCACCAGTTTTAGATCACCATAGGGTAGATGGGGTAGGCAAAGGAGTTCTCCATGACGCCCCACATCCGCAGAGAAAAGATCGTGGTCATGGTGGTGTTCTTCATCAAGATCAGAGTGGTCATGGAGGAGGTCATGGTCAGCTTCATTCTCTAGCATTACCAGAACCAGATGAGCCAGATGTCATTCGTGGTACCCTTTTCTTGTTTTCTACCTTGGTGTATTCCTTGTGTGATTCATGAAAGACACACCCCTTCATATCACCTACCCTTGTCCATGCTTTGAGACTTGAGGTAGAGAGTTTTCCAGTGGCCTTGGCGTTGACTACGCCAGATGGAGGTCGAGATGACGTTTTTGTAGTATGTAGAGACTGTGAGCTAGTGTTAGGGAAACACCACTCTTGGGGAGATTTCATATATTTAAGAATACAACCATATGATTTCATCCTAGGCATGGATTGTTTGTATTTGGTGCCAGGCTATTGTGGATTGCTTTAGGAAGAAGGTCATTTTCCTTGGTGCGGATAGAGAGAAAGTGGTGTTTGTTGGTGAGCGATATCCTCAGATGGGTCATAGGAATGTTCTATTCTTATCATCCATGATGGCTTATATGATGTTGAGTTCTTCAGAGGTTCAGCAGTTGGGGTTTCTTAGGGTCGTAGAGGTGTACCCTGATGTCATTCCAGAAGAGATTATATCATTACCCCCTCGATGAGAGATCGAGTTTGGGATCAAGCTATAGCTAGGAGAGTCTTCTATATCTATGTATCTATATATGATGGACCCTTCTGTGTTACGATAGCTACGTATATAGCTTTATGTTCAATTGCAGTGCGGTTTTTTTTGGCCAAGTGTGTCCCCATGGGGTGCACTAGTTTTGTTTGTGAAGAAGGCTGACGGTAGTTTGCATTTGTGTGTCGATTATAGTCTCTTAAACAAAGTGAAAATAATGAATCACTATCCTCTTCCACGGATTGATGATTTATTCGATCAGATAAAGGGTGAAAGTTGGTTCTCAAAGATCAACTTACGGTCAGGATATCATCAGATGTGTGTGAAGGATGAGGATATTCAGAAGACTGCTTTCCGGTGTCGTCATGGGCATTATGAGTTCGTTGTAATGTGATTTGGAATGAAGAATACTCCAGCTGTGTTCCTGGGATTGATGAATGATGTGTTCCATGAGTTCTTGTACAAGTTCATGGTTGTTTTCATCAATGAAATCATTGTGTACTCCACATATGAATAGGAGTATGAATAGCATCTACGATCCATTTTGGGAGCTCTTCGCCAACATAAGATGTACGGGAAGTTGTCAAAGTGTGATTTTTGGGCTCGTTATATCTGTTTCTTGGGGCATGTTGTGTCCCAACAGAGAGTAGATGTGGATCCATCAATGGTAGAAGCTGTTGTTTCATGGGAAGCCCCCAAGATAGTGTCAGAGGTGTAAAGATTCTTTGGTTTCAGAGGCTAATATAGGAGTTTCGTAGCAAATTTTTCCCAAGTTGCGAATCCTCAGATAGCTTTGACTAGGAAGGATCTGGCTTTCATATAGATTGATCAGTGCCAGGCAGCCATCAAGTATCTAAAGGAGAAGTTAGTAAGTGCTCCAGTCCTTTGTCTTCCAGCTAAGGCGGTTCAGTTTGATGTTTTCTATGATGCTTCACATCTATAGTTAGGTTGTGTTCTCATGTAGTAGAGGTCAGTTGTTTCTTATGGGTATCGAAATTTGCTTCCCCATGAATTCATCTATTCCACCCTTGATCTTGAGTTGGTAGCCATGATGTTTGCTCTAAAGTTGTGGAGACATTCCCTCATTTGTGAGTGCTTTGTGGTTTTCACAGATCATAAGAGTTTGACGTATTTTTTTTCCCAGCATGACTTGAACTTATGACAGTGTCGGTGGATGGAGTTCTTTCAGGAATATGACTTCAAAATATTGTATACACCTGGAAAGGGGAATGTGGTAGCTGATGCGCTGAGCCTAAAGTCACGTAGTGATGCTATGCATGAAACTAGTGATTCCTGGAGAGTAATGGAAGAACTGTCAGCTTTGCATCTTGATATGGAATAAGTCAGAGGTAGTGGTTGTCATTTTCAGATGATGGAGTAGTCATCCCTGATTCTGAAAGTGGATGATTCCTAGTTGGGGGATCTTGAGGTGGGGGTATGGAGAGACCGAGTTGTTTGTGGTGAGGCCCCATATGGTTGGTCTGAGGATGAACAACACTGAGTGTTGTATCCTGGAATAATTTTTGTTCCCTTGATAATGTGTGAGATGGTTTTCTGAGAGTTCCATAGTTTTCCCTTAGCAGTACATCCTAGTGTAACAATGATGTACTGATCCTTGAGGAGTCATTTTTGGTGGCCTAGGATGAAGCCTATGGTTGAGGAGTTTGTGTCTCGATGTTTAGTCTACCAAAATGTGAAGGTAGAACTCCATGTTCTTGGTGGTCTTCTCCAGCCATTAAATATTCCTCAGTGGAAGTGGGAGGACATCTCAATGGACATTGTTACTGGTTTACCTCGAGCTCCGGGAGGATATGATGCTATTTGGGTGGTATTGGATCATTTAAAAAATCAGTCCACTTTATATTGACAGAATATTTGAGATTAGTGGAAGTTTTTTTGAGGCAGTATCTCGAGCAGGTGGGGAGACGTCGTGAAGTTCCTAGGATAATAATTTTTGACCGAGATCTTTGTTTTACCTCCAGAGTGTGGAGTGGTCTCCAACATGATTTTGGTTCTCGGCTATGCCTTAGCACTGCTTTTCATCCTCAAACGGATGGTCAGATAGAGCAAACCATCCAGACTCTTGAGGACATGTTACTCTCTTGTGTTCTTCATTTTGGAGGCTCAAGGATGAGGCACTTACCCATGGTGGAGTTCGAATACAATAATAGTTTTCACTCCCCCATCAGTATGGCGCTGTTTGAAGCCTTGTATTTCCAGCCATTCCATTCTTCGTTCTGCTATACTGGGGTCAGAGAGTCAGCAATTCTCAGACCAAAACTAGTGCAGAATACAACAGAGATGGTTCAGGTGATACCAGAGAGCATGAAGATAGCACAAGATCATCATAAATCATATTTCGATCAAATAAGGAGACCCTTAGAGTTTGATGTTGGGGATAATGTGGTTCTAATGGTTACCCCCATCATGGGAAGCGAAGGTTTGGTCATGGGAGTATGATTTCTTCCTAGTTCATTGGGACTTTCGAGGTGTTAACTAAAGTTTGAGCTGTGGAATATTGAGTATCACTTCCCCCTTAGATGAGTCAGATAAATGATGTTTTCCATTTATCACAGCTCCATCGTTATCTTCATGACGACTCTCACATCATCGATTGGGGATAGATTGATGATGATGAGGATGATGCAACCTTTGAGGAGACACCTGTGGAGATCCAAGACCATAAGGAGAAGGTGTTTAGCAGGCGTTCTATCCCTTTAGTTCGTGCCTTTTGGCGACACAGTGGCTTGGAGGAGAGTACTTGGGAACGTGAGTCACAGAAATGTGCACAGTACCCATAGTTATTTGATGTTTAACACTTTTCAGGATTTGATGTAACTTATCTGGTTGTGGAACATTAATGTTTATGAGATAACTTCCTTTGTTGATTTTGTGGCTTGCTCTCTTTTGAGAGGTATCTTAAGGGGTGGTGGTTCAGACCCTGTTTTGTTTTCTCTCTAGGTGGGTTTTGGATTCTCGAGGATGAGAGTGTTTTGGGAGGTATCTGATGTAATGTCCTGGACCTCTCCGGTCCATTACATTGTGATAATGTGGGGCTGGAGGTGTTCCAGGAGGTCAAGGAGACTTGGGGGTGCATTTGGGTGGACTTTTAGGGAAAGATAAAGGGAAATAGCTTTCGCCCGGTTGGCGCACGGTTTTCCTAAACCGTACGGCCAAACCGTGCAAGGTTGGTTTTGGAGGCAGTGGCTAACGCATGGTTAGAGCACAGTTTGTCTAACCATGTGGCCTAACCATGAGAGGAGTGTTTGATGAGGCAGAAGCTAAGGCATAGTTAGCACATGGTTTGTCTAATCGTACGGACTAACCATTCAGGCATTAAAATCTAGATCCTAAAATTGTAAATCTAACTCGTTTTTCTTCTAAATGGTTCATTTAAGCCCCTAAGCGACCATAACTCGAGATTACCCTCCCATGAAGGTAGGAGAACCTCTCCCAAGAGTTTTAGAGGCTATCTGAAGGCTTCTCATGGTGAATGGAAGCTGGTTTCTTGAGTTATGTGGTCGTTCTTCCTCATTCTTGGTTGGTTTCTTAGATCTACTTAGATCTACTCCTCCTCTTCTCTCGGTTTCTTAGATCTACACTTGTAATGGGTAAATCTAGGAATGTGGATGTCAAAAAAGATGATCTTTGGTCTTTTTTGTGTTAGGAGAAGATATCTAGGGAGGATCCTTGGCGAATCAACCTGGTTTTCTTGGGCATTCTTCGACCGCTGTGGTTTCGTCGAAAACCTTTGAGGTAGGGGATTCATTGCTTCTCTTTCTTTTACGTGAAACCGTATTGTTGGAATGTTGAATCCTGATGGATGACAATGGAATTGACCTAATAAAATACATTGAATTGGATAAAGAAATCATATCTATCATATGTTATTGCCTCATGTTTTTCTAGATAGTGTGATATCTATGCTTTACTTTCTTAGCGGTTGTAATTATTGATGAAATCGAATAAGAACGTAAAGCCATAATTAATTGATAATTAATTGGCTAAAGATAAAGAGGCATGTAAATGAATCTGGTTGTGTTTTTTGTTATAATTTGATGTTAATCAAATTGATGCTGATGTGCATGTTTAATTCAGTTGGTTGGTAAACCTAAAACATGTTGGTTCTTGTTGTTTGAAGGCATATCAAATTAATCATTTAATTAATTTATGGCTGCTATGATATCTTTCTATTTAGGTTTCCCATAGTTGGAACCTAAAAATAATGAACTGGTTAATTCAGATGGTTTAAATATGTGATTGTTTGATAACTCCTTGAAGGGTTCTGAGTTACCCTCTTGTTTGTTAAAAGGCCAAGAGCCAATTGATGTGATGTTTGATTTCTTGCTTCTTGTGTTGTGATGGGACCCTGGAGGGGTGTTGTGATATGTGGAGGCATAGATGCCTTTTGGTTATGGCAGCGAATGACGCCTAGAGTGGCGAGAGCATCGATTGATGAATGTGGGTGTCAAGGAGGACATCAGGGATGATGGAATGGGATGGATGTGATTGTTGGATGCTTGTTGGTTATTTGGTTGTTTATCTACATTAATTTTACCCAATACTCATGGTAGCTGGACTTGCTTACCCTTCTTCTGATAGAGGTGAATACACATGGGTTATTCCACATGCTTTTTGTGTTTATCCTCTCAAAGGATAATGGGTCTATGCTCTTGCTATAGGCGGCAAAGACTCGATAGGTAGTACATCTACTCACTGAGTTGAGCCCCCTAGTGTTTAGTAGCATAAGATGCTTTTCAAGAATGCCTGGTTATATGGGACTGTAATTCTGAAATTAATGTTTGAATAAATGATGGTAACCCATGGGGTTGGAGTTTGATGAAACATAATGATGATTTTGAGAACTTTGGAAAGGAAGGCAGAATTATTGAATGTGGTGTTAATGGAATTTAATGTGGAATTGTTCATGGTTAGTTAATGTTTGAGGAATTAATTTACCTATAGTGGAATTGATAAGAAGGGAATGAAGGAATCTAATAATTTCCTTAAATGGTAGTGCGCTTATAGGATACCTAGTCTTAGAAGTGGGAGCCCGGAGTCTGAGAGACATTAGCTGCAATTGTTTCTAAGACTAGGTTATTCCCATAGTGTGGTTGTGAGTTATAGTATATTCTGTCATTTTTGTGTTTCTATAAGCTACTCCACCATTTCAGTAAAGGTAACTAGAACCTCGGGGATTCTGATCCCTGGGGGGGTTTTCACCAACATTCCAGTGGGAGGATGAATGAATTACTACCCCCTTTGACTTTGCTCTATTCTCTTGGTAGATACTAGTGTCATTAGGCATAGCAGTTAGTTTTCAAAATATATGTGTGTAGAGGGATGTAATGGATTATGGTTATTCACACACATATATTCTGGATATATTATCCTATGGACTACTATAGGTGTAACGTGTATAGGCTGTGATGGATTAAGGATCCTTAAATGGTGTTTGGGCTGTAATGGATTGAGGTATAATACCCGACTTACGATACACATTATGCGATCTATGGTGGCTTCTGGAAAATACCTGGTTAGTTTTGGTTGTGAGGATGGTGCGGTGCTTCGCCCAGGTGTCTGTGGGAAAGCCTTTGTGGAGCACGTGGTACAGATTTTGGATCTTAGCCCAGGTGTCTACGGGCAAGCCTTTGGAGATAGATGCACATGACGTAGGTCGTTGGGGAAAAGTGAAAAAACAGTGGGGCAGTAGAAGTAAGTTACCCTTGATATTATTTTCTATATTCTATATTCGTGTATACGTTACATGGTGAGAGTATCCATGGTGAGTTTGGGAACTTAGTATACCTGTTTAGATGATGTGTTAGTTTCACTTGTTGTTCATTGTGATTAAACATGGTTTCTTTACTTTTGCACGAGAGTCTTCGAGGAGGATCCTATTGAGTATACTGTTATACTCACCCAACGTATATATAAACTATTTTTCAGGTCACTTGGATCAGGTTGGAGATCAGGCTGGTTTCTACTAGCTTGAGGTTGTAGGAGCTGTTCGGGCTTGTGGTTGCAGCTATTTTACATTCTTTTCGGTACTAGCAGTTTTTCTCCTTTCAGTTGTAGTACTTTTTCATGGCATTGTATATGACAATTTGGGTTTCCTTTATATTTTAGTTCTGAGTTGGAGTTGGTTAGTGTCTATATTATCTCTCTCTTTCACATGTTTTCCCTTAGAGGGTAATGCCTCCCATTTGTGTGTTTATTATACCCTCGGTGCTAGTCACCAACCTGGGGCATACTGGAGGCGGGACTCGGGGGGTCATTATCTCCCTTCTCACATTGCTAGCCTAGGACAGGTACACTTTGTGGGGTGGGGGTCATGACATACATTATAAAAAGGGGGAGTGGAACACTTGTACTTAATCAAGAGAATAAATTAATTTAAGGACATATTCATGGTAAAGTGTTATCAAGGCTGAAAACATTCATGGATCAGATGTGATACTGTGGAAACAAACTCAAAAAATGTCATTAAGAAATTTTTTTGAGTCCTTATAAGTCTAATATCCATTTAAAACCCCCTTTAAATCTATTTTAATCATAACCATGGCAGCATAATGTTTTTACCATGTTAAACATACTATATGCACACAAATAAAAGGGGAATTAAGAATTTTTTTGACATGATGATTAGAAATTTTTTAATCCTTTTTATTTCATTAAAAACATATAGGTTCTAGAAATTATATTAAATATAATTATAAAAAATTTATAAAAATTATTTTTTTTGAAAAATACATCATTTAAGAGTAAAAATCATATTTCATTTAAATCATGTAAAAAGAATATATTAAAAATTATTTTGGATTAAGTAATATAAAAATGTATGTTTATAAAATTTTATATTAATACCATATAGAATGTAACATTCCCACCATACAATTAATTGAAATAAACTAAGAAAGATTTTCTAATTTGGATAAAATATAATTTCTATTTTTAAAACACTATAATGGGTCCCTAAATTCGAATGATTATTTAAACAAAAATTATTTAAATTATTTAAACTATTTTTGAAAAATAACTTTCTAAAAGTTATTAATTCCTTTTAAAACACAATGATTTCATAAAATTGATAGTATTAGATAAATTTTTGTATCCACTATTCACCTGAATGTCAACCAATTTAATAAAATATAAAAAATTAATCATATGATAAATTTGGTATTTTATATCCAAAAATATGTTCATTTTTATCAAATTTTTCCTTTGAACTTAACAAAATATATTTTATAATTGAAACCATGAAATTCATTTAAAACAATATTTCATATAAAACTACTAATTTTTTTGATTGAAAATTTTATCAAAATGATTTATAAAAAATATGAATATAAATATTCAAAATAAACACTTATAAATAATATCATTTAATTATTTCTAGAATTACTTAGGTTTTCAAATTCCACCCCATAATAAATCACATAATCTAAAATCTATTTATTACCTACACATGATTTGATAATTTTCCATCTTACATATGTCAGATTTCCATGTTAGTTCTTTAGTTATACTGTTCTTCCATAAAACAAAAACATGGTGTATAACAATATTCTACAATACCTACTCTTTGTTATCCAAAATGAAAAATGTATTTTACTTATTTGAATTATTATCTTAAGACTATATTATATCAGAAATAAAATAATCACAGGAATCAGGTATGTATTTCCTTAGTAAGGATAAAAAATAGATCATGTACCTGAGATAAAACAATAAGTAAATCAAAATAATATGAAACTGGTCTATAATTTTATATAATTTTATACTAATTAATAATCATTGCAATTTTGATTCTTTATGTGGATAATCATAAAACGTTTATATAAAGATGTATTAAGAAAAACCCGATTCCAAAACCTCAAACATAGGATATTTCCTTGGGTTATCTACATAAATGTTCCACATCATATTATTGATCCTCATGCGTTAGAGAATCACATTAACCTTGTATACCATTTTTTCAATTAATTCTAGTTCCAAAATATTAATTTCTCTATAATTTTCCAAATATGATATATTTTGAAACTATATTATATATAATTTGTAGAGACCCGAAGCTTATCGTACATGGACATTACATTACTTTTGCGGAATACTTAGTACATAACAAAAACACACACTAAAGGATCGTAATAGTTTAGTGTCTTTGGAAACTCGGAACGTAATCTTCTAATCGTGGTGAAAGATCTTCAATATCTCCCATAAAGATCTTCCCTTTTTTTTATACCTAAAACCTTTATTTATATCCTGGGGAAAAGAAAACATAAAAGGGTGAGCTCAAATGCTCAGTAAGGGTATACAAAAGAAATAAAAATCATATCATATCTTTTTGAAAATCATAACCTGCAAAAGAGATCATAATATCTTAACATGGAACAAATCATAGAAGTGAAAATGAGATCACCATAATCATAACATGAAACTTGAAACTTTGTGGCATGCACAAAAAATCATGGAAAATCATTTCTTGTTAGTCATGACTCATTTCCAAGACCATCTTAGTGGAAAAAGTCCCTTTCTGAATCGAGTAACCCTCGTTTCAGTCCTGTTTCACTGAACCGGTATAACCTACCGTTTCAGCCCTGTCTATCTCATGAGATATAAAATCATTACCCAATGCATTGGAGGGAGATATAGGTCCCACCCATCTTATAATTAATCCTTTCTTTTGTGTGCCACATAATCATAAAACATACATCATCGCATAACACATGTAAAAAAATGGGATTCTTGAAACATCATGACAGCATAAATCAATTCATATAAGATAACGGAATTCATAAAAAAAATTCCATCACAACATGAACAAATCAATTTAATAATAGGGATAAAAACAGAAACCTTTATTATCTTAGATGGAAAATAATTTTGATAAAACACTTGAACTCCATTCTTGAGGAAAATATCCTTTCTTCTTCAAAAACATTTTTCCTTTCATAACATGTCATACAACTTTAAAATAAAAGAAGTTGATTAAAAATAAACTTGAAAACTTGTAAAGGAAGCTTCTTGGAAACAATGTTTTAAAAATCCATTCATGCCTTATAAGTTAAAAAAAACATTCTTCTCGTACTTTTGTCGGAAAAGTCAAAAAGTACCTCGTACGGAAAAACGACAAAAGATTCCTTTCATATTCTTTACTAAAAACTTACCTAAGGGTAAAATTGGATTTAAACTATTGCAAGTGGATGGAAACAATATTACATATTTAGGGAACATGGATGTGGATGATAAAATACACCCCAGTAAATACTTATGAATAAACAATCTCGGATAAAAATGAGATTGTGATATTTTCCTTACCTTAGGTCCGATTTGCTTTGTTCGTGTCCGAAGCTCCTCTTCTTTGGAACGCCTCTTTGAATCCTCCACTTAAGGAACTAAGATTGGTCTTTGGAGAAGACCAGGACCTCTAGGATTATTCTAGGTAAGTGGAGAGGAGAAAATGGCAGGGGTTGGCCGAACTTGAGTGCTCAAATTGGTGTGAGGAGGAGGGGGAGGAGGTGTCCTTTTATAGGGGAGGAGAGGGGCACCTTAGGAATATCTCAAAATATTATTTTATATTAAAGGCAAAATCGGTTTATAATGGTTCCAAAGGGTCTTATTTCAAAGATAAAGTGGGGATGGGTCTAAATCCTATCAACCAATAATATTTAGACATGTTTAGGGTATTATTTTAACCTTATCAATTAGATTTAACTCTAAGTTAATTAATTTAACTTTTACCGTGTCTTTTTGTTTTCTTTCACTATATGGTTAATACACTTACTATAACATGCCAAACGAACCCCAAATTGTTTATTATTAATATATATATCCTTATCTAAGTCATTTGGCCGAACCTTAGATTTTTAGGAATAAAATAACAATTCATAATATAATATTTGATTTAAAAACTATTTTGTGTCAATTTTGACACTATTTGATATATGATTGATGTGAAAGTCATAACAGAATTAAATGTTCGAACCATGTTGATTAAATCAACATTAATATATCATAGTAACCTATAAAATTAGTGTAATTCATAAAAAATCTCAAATTACATTTATTTTGGTGCTTATAACATCAATTATGTCAATATTTCATTAAAAAGATAATTACTGCATCATCGTTGTGTCATAAATAAATTAAATTATTTGATGTCTAAAAATTACAAATAAAATACCATCATGTAGGAAATCTTTTTAGCTTTCTAATGAATATTTACAATCGAATGTATCTTATGTATAACCCCATATTAAAAATGATTTACTTATTAAACTTTGATTTTAACTATTTTAACCCTTCTTAAAATAAATTAATAATAAATGTCCTAATCTAATCCAAGTGGGCCTAAATGGTCATATTTTATTCCTAAGTTTGTTTTTTGGTCGAATTACACTTGTCCAATAGAATTAGGACATGTTTTAGGGTAATAGTAATATCATATTTACCCTTAGTTACCCTATTTACTATTAACCGCGGTAAAAAAAAGTAAAAAGTTACTATTCACCAAAAATTATTTTCATCTCATTGAACCACATTTTAGTCCTTGATATTAACCGTGTCTCTCGGATTTTCGAAATTCCATTCACAGAAGTGGTAAAATTAAGTTTTATGAAAAATTAAGTTTTTAACCTACCACATAGTGGTTTCACTATTCATCAAAAATTGAATGTTTTCAGAAAAATGCCAAAATTTCATCCTAAGCTATATTTCATATTCCGAATTCAAAAATGAGGTCTATTTTACCAAATTCATAACATAGAAGTTGAATTAATTAATTTTATAATTAAATCCCGCTATTAAAAGAAATAGCGTGTTTTTACGAAACAATATCTATCAAAAGATTGACACTTGTTTATGTCTGGTTTAAATGTGAAATTACGTCCAATGACCAACATTGTATTAAATTGTAAAAATATATTCTAAATATACTTTAAAACTACTCAAATTAATAATTTATCACTATTAATTATTTCGATTAAAAAAGTTGTTTTTTAATTATAATTTAGTAATTTTCACTATTCATCAGAATATGAAAGTTATCCGAAATGTACCAAAATTTCACCTTAGGCTAAATTCGATACACCGAATCCAAAAATGAAGTTCATTTTGAAATATAAGATTTAAAGAATTTTAAAAAGTGGTTATTACTATTCATAACGGCTAGTTTTAATAATATTTTAATAGCATATCGTTGTTTAGTGAAACTCGGTATTGCGTATTATACACGCTATCGAGGAAGTTCGCGATTGCGTGTAATGCAAGGGAAGTCAAGGATGCGTGTTGTGCAAGCTCCTTTTGGTGTAGCGTACAACACAAGACATTAGTGAAATAAAAAGAATATTTTTCATAAAATCTCGGGCTGTTACATTCTACCCCCCTTAAAATGAATTTCGCCCTCGAAATTCGTCGGGGTTATAAATGGTTTACTATTCGAAAGTTTCTTTAATAGAAACCCACATCGTAAAAAGGAATAGAAAAACCAATATTTTAAAACAAAAGTATGAAACTTAACGGTTACCCAAATAAACTAATCACTGGGTTTCCACATAGGTGAAAATATGGATATGGAAGAAAAGTCTAACCATCATGTTCTGATGGAGAGTGGTAGAGAACATGGCTATGGAAAAGCCAACAATCACAAATCCATAAATTTGTGACGATCTAAGGTACCATCCGATTCATCAGGTATAAGATCACTAGGACAACATTTTTGGTTTTCAAGATCATTTCCCTAAAGTTAAAGAATTTGAATTAGAATAAATACTTACTTTATTTTGGTACAATCTCACTGTTGTTCGTGCCTTTAACAATTTCCACTTCATCTCTTAAATAAATGAAGTTGAATTTGTTATTCGTGAAGTGTTAGCAGATCATGTGATAGAATGACGGGTCATTCCATCTGTCTCAAAAGGTTAGCAAAATTTATATACATAAGTCGATCTATAGTGAGATTAATCATATATGGTTCCTAAAATGGACTTATACTTCATATATCATACTGCTTAATATAATAAAACTAGTTTCTACTAAACAGGGACTTCCTGTAGGCCAGTGGTAGGCGATAAAGGCCAGTCGCACTTCGGTTGTGGGTTCGATTCCTACAGCCTTGTCCGACGCGATGGGCTGTCGCCCGTCCTGCAGGTTGTCCTTTTTTTTAAAACTATATTACTATAACATCCCATCAATAATATCGAAAAAACATCTATCCATAAACAATACTAACTTATGTCCAACATAATCCATTCCAATCTTTAGGCTTATCCATAATACTGCAGTCCACTCTCATAACATAGTGAAAACGATTTCCAGAGATTTAATACCATCGTTGATCCCCATAAATCATAAGATATATCTTGTTGGTCACATTCCAAACATTCAAAGGCCTTAATCTTGTACTCTCTTGAATACCCATTGAACCTTATTGAAAACATGAATTCTATTAAAAGTTAACTCTTTCCACATACCAAAATCCTCAAAATTCTATATACTCAAACCATGATATCACTTAGTCCTTATATCAATCATGAGCTCATGAATACTATTAAACATTTCATTTTCTCGCATATCATCTTATTTCCAAAAAATATCTCAATCACTTTGAATACCACATCAATAAATATTGCAATACTCAATGATAAAACATTATTTTGGAATCCAATTACATAAAGACTTAATCATTCCACCACATCGTTGTCATATTCAACATTGCCAATAGTGATCGCATGTGATTTCCCTTTGTCCTTTGCCTTCAGTGGTTGCCCATGTTGATCATCACTAACCCTTGGATTAGGGCAATTATTAGCATAATGCCCCATTTCCTTGCACTTGAAGCATTGAAGTGTTGGTGGTGCGTTCTCTGCAGTGTTTGCTTTATTCACATCATTAGAAACCCTTTTTCCATTACTTCGACACTCAGCTGCTCGATGACCTTCTTTTCCACACTTAAAACATTTTCTAGTTCCTTTAAGACAATCTCCACCATGCTTCTTTCCACACTTTGTGCATAAGGAAACATTCATCTTCTTTTCACCATTATTATGAGATTTCTCCTTGAACTCCATCTTTCGTTTCTTGTCAAAACCATGAGATGGATATGTAACACCAACTTCCATTTCTACCTTGATAGCACAACGCACAATTTCTTCATAGCTACTGAAGTCTCTTATAGCTAATGCCCTTCGAAGACTTGGTTTTAAGCCACTGAAAAATCGATCAACTTTACTTTCAGGTTGGATGATAATGCCAGATGCATACCTTGCAAGTCTTGTAAAATTCGCTTCGTATATACCAACAGATTCATCATCCTTCTGTTTCAGCTCAAGAAACTCCTTTTCCATCTTCGTTCGAAGAATACGAGGGAAGTACTTACTGAAAAACAAGTTCTTGAACTCGTCCCATTCCATGGACTCAATTTCATCTCTTGGCCTCGTATTCTTGATAAGATTCCACCATTGATCAGCTTCACCTTCCAAACGATATACTGCTAAGATGACTTTATCATGTTCAGAACATTGAAGAACTGAAAATATCTTTTCAGTAGTACTAATCCATTGTTCAGCAACTAATGGATCAGTAGACCCACTGAAAGAAGGCGGACGCTGCCTCATGAAGGATTCAACGGAATGTTGCTCCTTCCTTTGCTCGTTTGGAAGTCCTGCATGATTCATAGCTTGAGAAAGTTGTGTGAGCATGGATACAAGATTTTTCATTCCAGATCCCATATCGTTTGGTTGCTCAGGGGGACAATCATTGCATTGTCCATTGCATTGATCAACACGGTTCCTTCGGGTTCCAGCCATCGTCTAAAACCTCAAAAGAATAGCGTGAGAGGCAAAAATAATACTAGGGAAAACAACATAATAAAGGGGTAGTACCCTCAATATCTAACATCTTAGGTTAAATTCTAAGATCGTTAGCGCAATTCTAGGACTATAACCTATACGTATACTTAACCTTAGAGACATCCCTAGACATACCTTAGAAATATCTCTAGGGATCTCACTAACGTTTTCGCATCCTAGTTTCCAAAGGTTGACTAAACCTTTCCTCTGATACCAACTGTAGATACCCGAAGCTTATCGTACATGGACATTACATTACTTTTGCGGAATACTTAGTACATAACAAAAACACACACTAATGTATCGTAATAGTTTAGTGTCTTTGGAAACTCGGAACGTAATCTTCTAATCATGGTGAAAGATCTTCAATATCTCCCATAAAGATCTTCCCTTTTTTTTATACCTAAAACCTTTATTTATATCCTGGGGAAAAGAAAACATAAAAGGGTGAGCTCAAATGCTCAGTAAGGGTATACAAAAGAAATAAAAATCATATCATATCTTTTTGAAAATCATAACCTGCAAAAGAGATCATAATATCTTAACATGGAACAAATCATAGAAGTGAAAATGAGATCACCATAATCATAACATGAAACTTGAAACTTTGTGGCATGCACACAAAATCATGGAAAATCATTTCTTGTTAGTCATGACTCATTTCCAAGACCATCTTAGTGGAAAAAGTCCCTTTCTGAATCGAGTAACCCTCGTTTCAGTCCTATTTCACTGAACCGGTATAACCTACCGTTTCAGCCCTGTCTATCTCATGAGATATAAAATCTTTACCCAATGAATTGGAGGGAGATATAGGTCCCACCCATCTTATAATTAATCCTTTCTTTTGTGTGCCACATAATCATAAAACATACATCATCGCATAACACATGTAAAAAAATGGGATTCTTGAAACATCATGACAGCATAAATCAATTCATATAAGATAACGGAATTCATAAAAAAAATTCCATCACAACATGAACAAATCAATTTAATAATAGGGATAAAAACAGAAACCTTTATTATCTTAGATGGAAAATAATTTTGATAAAACACTTGAACTCCATTCTTGAGGAAAATATCCTTTCTTCTTCAAAAACATTTTTCCTTTCATAACATGTCATACAACTTTAAAATAAAAGAAGTTGATTAAAAATAAACTTGAAAACTTGTAAAGGAAGCTTCTTGGAAACAATGTTTTAAAAATCCATTCATGCCTTATAAGTTAAAAAAAACATTCTTCTCGTACTTTTGTCGGAAAAGTCAAAAAGTACCTCGTACGGAAAAACGACAAAAGATTCCTTTCATATTCTTTACTAAAAACTTACCTAAGGGTAAAATTGGATTTAAACTATTGCAAGTGGATGGAAACAATATTACATATTTAGGGAACATGGATGTGGATGATAAAATACACCCCAGTAAATACTTATGAATAAACAATCTCGGATAAAAATGAGATTGTGATATTTTCCTTACCTTAGGTCCGATTTGCTTTGTTCGTGTCCGAAGCTCCTCTTCTTTGGAACGCCTCTTTGAATCCTCCACTTAAGGAACTAAGATTGGTCTTTGGAGAAGACCAGGACCTCTAGGATTATTCTAGGTAAGTGGAGAGGAGAAAATGGCAGGGGTTGGCCGAACTTGAGTGCTCAAATTGGTGTGAGGAGGAGGGGGAGGAGGTGTCCTTTTATAGGGGAGGAGAGGGGCACCTTAGGAATATCTCAAAATATTATTTTATATTAAAGTCAAAATCGGTTTATAATGGTTCCAAAGGGTCTTATTTCAAAGATAAAGTGGGGATTGGTCGAAATCCTATCAAACAATAAGATTTAGACATGTTTAGGGTATTATTTTAACCTTATCAATTAGATTTAACTCTAAGTTAATTAATTTAACTTTTACCGTGTCTTTTTGTTTTCTTTCACTATATGGTTAATACACTTACTATAACATGCCAAACGAACCCCAAATTGTTTATTATTAACATATATATCCTTATCTAAGTCATTTGGCCGAACCTTAGATTTTTAGGAATAAAATAACAATTAATAATATAATATTTGATTTAAAAACTATTTTGTGTCAATTTTGACACTATTTGATATATGATTTTTGTAAAAGTCATAACAGAATTAAATGTTCGAACCAAGTTTATTAAATCAACATTAATATATCATAGTAACCTATAAAATTAGTGGAATTCATAAAAAATCTCAAATTACATTTATTTTTGTGCTTATAACATCAATTATGTCAATATTTCATTAAAAAGATAATTACTGCATCATCGTTGTGTCATAAATAAATTAAATTATTTGATGTCTAAAAATTACAAATAAAATACCATCATGTAGGAAATCTTTTTAGATTTATAATGAATATTTAAAATCGAATTTATCTTATGTATAACCCCATATTAAAAATGATTTACTTATTAAACTTTGATTTTAACTATTTTAACCCTTCTTTAAATAAATTAATAATAAATGTCCTAATCTAATCCAAGTGGGCCTAAATGGTCATATTTTATTCCTAAGTTTGTTTTTTGGTCGAATTACACTTGTCCAATAGAATTAGGACATGTTTTAGGGTAATAGTAATATCATATTTACCCTTAGTTACCCTATTTACTATTAACCGCTGTAAAAAAAAGTAAAAAGTTACTATTCACCAAAAATTATTTTCATCTCATTGAACCACATTTTAGTCCTTAATATTAACCGTGTCTCTCGGATTTTCGAAATTCCATTCACAGAAGTGGTAAAATTAAGTTTTATGCAAAATTCAGTTTTTAACCTACCACTTAGTGGTTTCACTATTCATCAAAAATTGAAAGTTTTCAGAAAAATGCCAAAATTTCATCCTAAGCTATATTTCATATTCCGAATTCAAAAATGAAGTCTATTTTACCAAATTCATAACATAGAAGTTGAATTAATTAATTTTATAATTAAATCCCGCTATTAAAAGAAATAGCGTGTTTTTACGAAACAATATCTATCAAAAGATTGACACTTGTTTATGTCTGGTTTAAATGTGAAATTACGTCCAATGACCAACATTGTATTAAATTGTAAAAATATATTCTAAATATACTTTAAAACTACTCAAATTAATAATTTATCACTATTAATTATTTCGATTAGAAAAGTTGTTTTTTAATTATAATTTAGTAATTTTCACTATTCATCAGAATATGAAAGTTATCCGAAATGTACCAAAATTTCACCTTAGGCTAAATTCGATACTCCGAATCCAAAAATGAAGTTCATTTTGAAATATAAGATTTAAAGAATTTTAAAAAGTGGTTATTACTATTCATAACGGCTAGTTTTAATAATATTTTAATAGCATATCGTTGTTTAGTGAAACTCGGTATTGCGTATTATACACGCTATCGAGGAAGTTCGCGATTGCGTGTAATGCAAGGCAAGTCAAGGATGCGTGTTGTGCAAGCTCCTTTTGGTGTAGCGTACAACACAAGACATTAGTGAAATAAAAAGAATATTTTTCATAAAATCTCGGGCTGTTACATAATTCATCAAATTTTTAAACCTATATACATAAATTAAAAATATTATTATAAGAAAATTTAAATAATAAATTTTATTGATACATACATCTTTGGTATTCTAAAGATAAATATTGATGAATATCCTCCTAGGATTAAACTATATGTTATGAATATCCATAATATTTTGTAAGATAAGATTCCCTAAAATACAACTCAGTACCTATATACCTTTTAATTCCATTGATAAAATTTTATGTAAATATAGGATCACAATTAGATATAATGGAGGGTGGAAATACATTTAAACATATGATGATATTAAAATAATGTATGTCAAGCTAATCCGAAGACATTATATCTCAAGGATGATTAAAATGATAATGTTAATTAAATAGTCAAAAAAATTCCAAATTAAATTATTACCCCAAGTGGTATTTTATAATACTTCCATGAAATCCAAGAATAGATTTTACCATTTTCATTTATACAATATGAAAAGATAAATCATTCCATTTTTTATTTTACATTCATCAGTACACTACAATAATTAAATATTTTCTAGGTAAAATTAAAATTATATTTTTTATTTGATCCATATTATAATATTATTGTTTTTCTATTTACATCAGGGTGAACACATGATGAATAAAAAAATAGTTTTTAGGTTTACTTAATAATTACATTATAAATTAGGAATCATTAATAACTCACAACCACTTTCCAAATATGATAACACCTTATTTATTATATTAAAATTTTACAACTTAACATTCATTAATAATTATACTCTTTCTAGATAACAATGATCATCCATATAATACTACATAATTGTTTCTTTTAATTATAGATGGATTGATTCCTTAACCCAAATAGAATAAGTTTTGACATAAACATTTTCTACAATAATAATCCTTAAATCATTAACTAATGTATCATGTTCCCAATATATAATATTTATGGACCCAATATCTTTTACACTTATTTATCCAACTACAATTTTTATAAACATAGCTGGTATATAATAATGAAATATTAATCCTTTCAATGTTCCAAACTTATTATATTCCACGTGTTAAACCCATTTTGAGTTAATATATGCTTTGATCATTTCAAGTCATTATATATTTGTCATTTTTTCACACAAAAAATTTACCTCCATATTTTTTTAATAAAAACCCATTTATTCAAAACCAATATCATATGAAGGGTAATTTTTTAGGGCTTTTAAATTTATTTGATTCATATTTAATTACCCAATTATCATGTAACAAGACACAGAAAAGTACATTCAAAAAACATAACCAAAAATAACAAATATAATATTTCACAATATTACGAAGAATATTGGAATATTAACCAATATTATTTTCAATTTCTTGAAACATTATTTAGAATATTTTTCCATATTTATTTAACTCGTTTTTATATTAACATGCATAGTGGGATGGATATATGGGAATAATTTTCAATAACTCATTGTAAATAACCCACTAATCCAATAAAAATAAAAATGATAGTGGATTATTTTGGTCTTGGACAATCATTTAAAAAAATTTAGTCAAAAATATCAAAATTGATTCCATGTGTAGAAATAATATTCTAATAGAAGGAACTATGATCAAACTGAGATAGAATTCTTCATAATTTCCAATATAATTATATTTCATTTGAATTCATGAATAATAATCAATTGATTTTTTTAATGACCCCCACAACATTTAAAAAAATCTAGAATTTCATAAATAGAAATAATAATGAAACAAATCGATTAATCATGAAATAATATATTCAAATGAAATAAAAAATAATAATTTTTCATCGTGAGTAAAATAAACAACAACTCATAATAACCACATGTAATATTCAATACTTTCTTCATATTATCTTCCAAATTAACCTTTGGAATATGATAATTTAATATTAGATCAGTATTCTAATAATACTGACCTTGATAAGGATGGTTAAAAAAGATGTAAATCGACACTTCTTTTGAACAATGATGTTATTAATAAATCTATAATCGATATAAAATCTCGCATAACCCTATTCCATTTTAATTAAAAATATAGGAGAACCCCACAGTGAAGTGATTGGGAAGATAAAACACTTATCCATTTAATCTTGTAAATTATATTTTCAATTTTAAAAACTCAACTAATGAAATTTGATAAGGTGGTTTGATAATTATATTAAAAAGTATCACTAAGTTAATAATAGACTCAATTCCAGAATAGAAATAACACTATAAAAATCATTTGGATATAAATCCCTCTATTAGTTTATTTCAAGAACATAACAAATTTGAATTTTTTCTTTCATTTCAAAAATATGATCAATATAAAATTCACATCCTTCTATATTAATCATCTTATCTTCTTTATATGTTATCATAATTATGAACTTATTATTATTTAAAAATTTAAACTTTTTCTAAAATTTGAATATAACTTCCACAAATATGAAATCAACCACAACATGGTAAATTGAAGTCCAATCTAAACTTAGAGTAAATTAAAACTAAGAACTCAAAAATACAATAATATTATGAGGAAATATTATTATATAGACAATCATAAAATATACCTATAAATATTTATTTCCTTAATAAATAAAGTAAATTTTTTTAACAAAATATGCAATTCCATTTCTTTATTTTTTATTTATATTTAATTTTCAAAATTCTTACATAAATATTATGTATGGATATCAGGCCATACAAAGAATTGAAATAATATAAATAAATAGGTAATATACTTGTTACCAATTCATTTGATGGTCCTACATTTCTCAATTTGGACATTAAGGAATGTTCCATACCTTTCCTTATAAAGTATTTAATATTAATATAACTAATTGTCTACATTGGAATTGAATTAACAATATTTCAAATTTCATATAATTTACAATAGATCATTTCCTACTTATTATAATTTCCTTGTCTATTTAGAGAACTATTTTCATTTTAATATTATGTAAAATTTCATAGAATAACACATCAATAAAACCTTATAGATTTTATAAGACACTCTTTAGGAATAAACTTTCAAGACTTATCACAAGATGACAACTTTGACATCTTACCATCATATTTCCTTGAGGTATTATTGACAATTTCTATCCACCTAGACCATTTTAACCTTTAATGTTTTTAATGATAATAAATTCCATCATGATTTTCTTATCACAAGGAACATACTTCCATAGATATTAAATTCATGAGGGAAAAAATCTAATTAAATACATGGATTCAATCGTGAGTAAAACCTACCAATTAAACCAAATTTTTTCTAGAATCAAAATTTTCACATACCATTCATATACAATAATACTGGATTCATAGATATAAATTAGGTCAAACACATAATTATTTAGTTATAAAAATATATTATCCATCATATAGATATATATATATCAATATAAGTAAAATACATAAAGCACCCCTAGTTTCAAGAAAATAACAATTTAATTATATACATTAACCTTATATAGTATATTGGTGAATGTTTTAGTAGTTTTTGATTGGGTTCTGAGTGTTTTGGGAGTATTTTCAGTTGTGAAAGGTTCCATAATTGGTAATAGAACCCATAAAACATCTCCATAAAATTTTGAAAAAATTAGACAGTGCACATGGTTTGTGAAGAGTTTCTTCACTGCTTTCTCAAACCAAATGTTTTCCTAGGGTAAGTTAAAAAAATTAAAATAGATGGAAAGTCATCATTCAAATGGGGGTTATCTAATAATATGAGTATAATGTATCAAGATTATGGGTGGGATAAATTTATGGTTTAATTTTAGCATTTATATTTTGTGGATAATACAAAATTTAAATTGAGATTTGATGAATAATTTCAAAAAATTTATGTAGTTATTAAGTTATTTTTTGAGGAGGATTACTCATTTATAATTGTATCTCTTGATTGGTTTTTTATAGGATTTGAAAATAAAAACTATGCAGTGTCAACACAGGTCGCATATTTGGAACATGATTAGTGTTAACTATGATTCCCAAACCATGAAACCCATTTGAACTACAACATGGATTGAATGAACCATGTGTGTTTTCCATAAAACCATAGAGGGAAAAATACATTTCACGGGGTCTGTGTGGGCTATATATGGTTTGAAAAACCATGCAATTAGTGTCTAAAGGCTGCGATACCTCTAGGCAGTGGCACCTCATTATTGGTCAATGTTTAGAGAAACCACACAAACAAACATTTTCATTTATTAAAGGGTGTGAAATTATTGATTTCCCCTACCTCCTTCATAATTATTTGTCCTTTTTTTCTCATTCCATTTCATAGGAATCCTTTGCACATGAGTTCCCACCTTATCATCTTCTTAGATACTTTGTATTACCTTTGTTTGGGCTCTAATTATAGCCCCATATATTACATTTGATATATAATGGTAAGGATACAAATAATTTTGAATTTGTTCATATTTTATCTCTTTTTTTGGAATTATATTTATATATGAGATCATTTTTGAAATTTTGATGTTGTTTGTCAGATTCCTCATTTCCATCCTTTTTGGATTTGATTAGAGGCCAGTAATTGAAATGTTATAATCTAAAAGAAAAATGTATGTGGTTCCATGATTATTATACATTTATACACATTTTATGGTATAATTATTTAAATATGAACACAAGGGTGGTCTGGGTGTGACCTTCAAGTTATTTTATTTTTTTAGTATTAGTGAATTATTTCTATAGGATTTAACATATGTATTTAAATGTGTTATGTTAGGTATTACATGAATTTTGGGAAATGAGGTTAATAATTTTAATTTGTAATGTTGTAGTCATTAATAAACATATTTAATTTTTGATATGATCATGTGAGTTCCATGGGAACATGTTGAGCATGGCTCTAGATTAGTTTGGGGTGATTTTGATCATCGAAATTGAGGGGATGTGACTGTCATATTGAGGAAGATGGTGATGAACATGACATATTTGAGTTTCATGGTTCTCATGTAGTTTTGTGGTTCACTAGTAAGTGTTGATTTTGGATCGTTTTTTATTTCAATGCATGGTTATTTAATGATAGAACCATTTGAATTATGTGTGCATAGATTAAGAATAATTGAGGCGTGGTTAAAAACATACATTGGTGGAGGTGTATGAAAATTTATTTTCTAAGGGGATGTTGTTGAAAACCATTTTTTATTAGTTTCACCCAATTGAATTCCACGTTTGATAGCGAATGAGGTAATCTATTTGGGGATGTGTCTAGTCGTATATGTTTGTATTGATGGTCCAACATTATTGAAGGAAACATATAATTGTGCCTCATGGTGTAGGGTTGATATGATAGTGATGACTGGTTAAATAAAATTCAAATTGAATTGTGAAATAATATTTGGGAATCCCAATTGATCTTTGGTTGACCTGATATGCGATCCATGATAAATTTGATGACAAAAGGTGTTTGGTGACATGTATTTGGGTTGATACCAAGGGTTCAATTAGGATGATATAATATGGATATATCATTCAATACCATCATTATTTTATGTAGGTAGACAATCTATTATGAATTTTGAGCCCAAGAAATGTATATTATATTATTTTTGGGTGGAGTTTCTATTTATTTACGAATACATTAACTTTTATAAATATGTATATAGAATAAGAACATTTTGGTGATGACCTATTGATTTTATAATCACAACGAACATGGGCCCCTTGGGACATGTGAAAAACTATGGATTTTAGATTATGAAAAGTATTGGGATCATCCATTGGACCATAGTTATTGGGTATGCATAAGTGCATGGGATAAATGGAAGATGGACATTGAATGTTTATATACATTCAACTAGAGTCACTGCATTGGTTTTTGAGGAGGTGCTTATGTGAACAGCCTCTAGGTGCTCTTATATGTTTATATGACCAATATGAAATTTGTATACTATATATAATATGTATGACTTAGTTTATTTTCTCTCCATATTTCTATTGACTATTATATCTGGAGTTTATTTTTTAACTTTCCTCTCCATTATCGGTTTGATATGATCACTATTATTATCATTAATATAGGGTATAGTTTCTCTATAATCTCCCAATAAACCATTGCTAAAATATGGAAGCCTATAACATATGGGGTTTCATGGTAAAGGCACAGTAGCCCTCTGACCTAGATAATTTGTTATCTGGATCCCTATTCAAAGAACTAAAAATTAATTAATATGTGTTTATTTTTCATATGTATTATAATTTGGGTGTATAAGAATAGAGAATAGGATCTAGTTAGAATTGGGTAATAATGCATTATTGGGAGTCTGATTTCCTAAGCATGGCGGATAGACCAATTTTTTAGTGGGTGGAAATTAATGTAATGTTATTTTTGTGTTACTTTTGAAATATTTATACCCCTTCTAGCATTCTTAGATTTGGTGTTATTTGTTTATAGAATTTTGACCTTTATAGAGGTTGGGAAATGAATGTTTTTATTACATAATGGTCAGAACATAGGTAAATATGACATATGTATGTGATTATAATTGTTTTCTAGAACATTAAATTTGTAAAAAGTTGATGGTAAGTTTAAAGTACCAACAATAGGATAAACATAACTTTAATGTATAGACTATTAGTGGAATTTAATTTATCTCTTCCAAGTTTTTAGTTCCTAAGGTGATTTACATGTGATCCTACATGTATGCTGCTAGTGGGACTGACTCTGATAATGTAAGGAAGTGACTATGGATGTTTTTAATATATATAAAATTTCAGAAATATGATAAAAATTTTCATCCTACAAATTTTTTTTGTGTGTAATTACACATAGACACCTTAGACTAGAAATTTTTTAGATTATTTATATGTGATACATAGATCTGATAGAGTAGAGAGGGGTTGTTCTGTTATGAAAGAGATCAAACTCATGAGGAGAAATTTTTTTGCATGAGTTTGATTGTGGGGGGGGGGGGGGTTAGTTTCTAAAAAATTGTTCCCATATAGTTCTCTATTAACATTTGTCATTTGTACAAACTAACAATAGTTCCCACATCTATAACATAGTACATACCTAATTTCCAAAGGTAGTTGTTCAATTGGGGTTTCAGAAAAAATGGAACTCAAGAAATGACGTTGGTTGGGAGGTTGAGATGTCTGTCACATCACTCCAATTTTATGGTAATTCATTCCAACTCAACTACTATCTTATTGGTTTATGATATTTTCAAGAATATATTTCTAATACTGATATACTTTAGGATACCCTAACAAAATGATCATGTATTGAAACCTTTCATGTGTAATTGGAGGCCTATTAATGATTCCATATGTATATAACCAGGTTTCACCATCTATATAACATAAGGGCTATCCAATTATATGTTGAATATGTATACCCATTCATTATGAATTTTACCGTCATCTACAAAAGTGTTTAATCTTTTGAGGATGGGATTGAGCCTCTATGAAGAATCCTATATATAATGTTTATGAATGGAATCAGAACCCAAAAATATTGCTAAAACCTATGAAGATTAACAACATAAAGAAAGGATATATATGAGGAACACTGTTATTGGGAATTAATATTGTGCCTTATAGAGGTTTCCTATATAATATTGTTTTGGTTGGAATAAGATTCATTATATTTCGGTCACAATATAGAGACTTTTCCTGAGGTAGTTTTCATTGTATAGGGGCTTCTATACCATACCACGGATTGAGATAACACACTAATGCTTCCCTATATGGTGAATATACATTATGCAAATGATATTACCATTTCATATCCCTGATACCACATGATCCTCGATTGGGGATATAAACAATGTATAGAAGTCAATTAGTCCCACTTAATAAGGATATTGACTTATGTGATGGGAAAACATGTTGGACTTCTAATAAGGATCTGAATCCATAGGAAAGATCTATATGTATTACAATGGGATGATTCAGATCAATAATAATTAATATCATCTAGTCTTACACACGAAGGATTCCCTTTGAGAGATACAATTTTCCATCTCTTTAATGATATTCTATAGAGATTGGGCCTTAGGAAAGTATCCAACGTATCATATATTTTTATTGGAATTATAGTTATCAAAGTGGAATAATCTTCTCAATCCACATATTGATGAGGATGAATGATAAATCCAAAATAGAGTTTGGGTATTATGATTTTGATTTTTGGAGACATGTATGGTCTATTACCAAATAAGATTCCTATTGAAACTCAAACCATAGGAAGGAATACTACGTATCATGAATATAAAGGGAATTAGATTTCACATAGTTCAATTTATCATGGATTACCCTCTAAAATTACTCATATATATCCACCAGGTGTGGTTATGATGTCATGTGATGTCTTCTTAACAAGACCTTTTTATCCTTGTGATTTTTTTTGGATGTATGGAGATGTCATGATTGCAAATAGTATTTTCCAAAATAAGTTCACATGATAGAAATCTTATATCTTGGAGATTTTGCAAAACCTGAGTGAAATTCTTGTAGACCATCACATAGTGTTTTTTTATAAGTACATAGGGTTCCACAAGTCCTTGATGATTTATCTACAGGACGTTTGATGATCTTGTGTGACATTTATGAAGTGTGCATCATGAGATGGATGAATTTACCAGAGGACATCGCATGATCTATGATGACATGTATGAAGGTTGTATCATGACTTGGATGAGTAGCCTGAATAGAATTTTATGATCAATGAGGAAGATTTTGGAGGGTTTCGTATGACCTAGATTAATTTTATGTTCGAAATCTCAGGATTTATTGTGACAATAATGGATAGAGATGCATGGACTAGCTAAATTTTCTAGAGAAAATCACATGATCTAGAATGAAATGTCCTAGAAATATTGTGGGAAAAAGAGGAAATTTCCTTGTTCCACCACAATATTTGGGTGGCATATTTAAAGGAAATCACAAGATATTCCTGATAATTCTAGAGGACTTTACAAGACCAGGGTGGAACACCTAGAGTGTATGGCATGAATTGTTTGACATGATTCAAGGATGTCATATTATCCAAAAATAATGTCAATAGATTTTCATAAGAGTTCAGTGACATGCCTTAGTGTAGTCACATGGTATGGATGTTTCATGAAAATAAAATAATGATTAGTGATTTCATCTTCACATAAGAGTCCAGTTTTTTTATGGCCTTTATTGCATGTGACACTATATGTTCTAGTTGATAGTCTATTTTTGGTTATGCAGTAACCAGTGGACTTACCATACCTCCATTCCATAATCCGTCTAACATACATGATATCCTTCTTTTGATATATATAGTAGACACATAAAATGTATTTGAATGATTCACAATCCTTTATGTCATTTCTATGATTTTACACATAGTAATACATTCATGATATCATGATGAGTCACTTTATAACGTCTTATCCTACACTCCCTTGTGATATTTATAATGAATGATTTATGTAGTGCGAATGGGAGAGAATTTATAGGTCTCACTTAACAAGTTACACATAATCTGGTGTGGCGTGTATCTCATGGATATGTACTAGTGTTGCTATAGAGATATTGATATAACTTGTTTCATATGATCCTACTCTCTGTATCCTGAGTGTGTCTCATGATAAACAGTGACTGAAAGAATATACCATCATAAAATACAAATTTTCCCTTTTCACATATAAGGGGGTTTTCATAAAAATCTGGATATTTCAAGGGTATTTTATTAGGTCATACCTTCATATATATTAGTATTCATTAGATAAGGATTCTAATTGAAAATCAATCACGTGATTGAAGATGACTCATCTAGGGTGATTCATGAGACTACGATGGCTTGTCAATGTGGATTCATGGGACCATTCTAACATGTAACACCCTAAGATTTCATATTACATTTTCTGTTTAATGTATTTAAACAGCTTGAGCTACACGCAACACAAAGTTCAAGTGCATCAAAACTAATAAAACTATCCATTTAAAACGTTTTTTTTGAATATTATTAAACACATTGTGAATTTTATATATATCCTATTTAATTTTAACATTCATCTTTTGTGTTTTTTGGGCATAATATAAGGACTAATTGAATTTTTCATATAAAAGAAGTATTTTTTAAAAATGTAGTGTTTCCACCTTTTAATGGAAAAACATTATTAAATCCAATATTGGAAACTTTTATAAATTAAATTAAATTAAATTAAATTATTATTAAAAATTGGGACATAAAAATTTTGTTTGGATAAATTTTTGGTACTTTTTTGATAACTTTTATATTTTGATGAATAGTGGAAAATAAAAAATTTTAATTGATTTTTTTATTTGAAATAATTTGTAGTTATAAATTATGAATTTGAGTGGTTTTAAAGTATAAATAGATTATATTTTTATCATTTAATATAATCTTGTTCTTTATATGTAATTTAATATTTAAATTGAACATAAACACTTGTCAATATTTTGAGAGTTTTCACTTTTTAAAAACTCATTTTATGGTATTGAAAACGAGAATTAATTTTAAATTAATTAATGAAACATATATGTTTTAAATATGGTTAAATAGGATTCATTTTAGAATTTTTAATATCAGAATTATCTTAGACTGATTTTTTTTTTTCTGAAAACATTCAATTTTTGATGAATAGTGAAAAAACACGGCGTTATTATTTAAAACCGACTTTTTATTTAATTAATTAATATTTTTTTGAAATTTATATTAAAGTAAAAATAGATTCATAATACCTATATTAGTAAAATATAATTCATTGAGTTACTTTTAAAAAATATTAGATATATAAAATTTTATTGAACTCTTTAACATATTTTAACCACCTTCTAAGCACAACTATAAATCTACATAAAATATAATTTTACCACTTCTTTGAATTTAATTTCAAAAATAAAAGAGACTCGATTGACATAAGTAAGTAATATGTGGTTCAATAGGATAAAAATAATTTTAGTTTAATAGAAACTTCTGAATTTTATTTACCACGGTTAAAAGTAAATATGAAAATTAATGTTAAGAATAATATTATAATTACCCCAACACAAGTACTAATTCTATGTGATAAATTTATTTCTACCAAAATAAAACTTATAAATAAAATATAATACCTATTTATCCACTTGTATTATAATAGAACATTTATTATATTTTATTTAAAGAAGATTTAAAAGTGTTAAATTCAATTTTTAATAACTAAAACATTTTTGATATTGGGTTACACAAAATATAAATTAAACAATAAATATTAACAATAAATATAAAACTATTTCCTAAATCATGGTATTTTATTGACAATTTTTATACATTAAATAATTAAATTTATTTATGAAACAATGATGATGCTGTAATTACATTATTAATGAAAGACTAAAATAATTAATGTTATAAATATTAAAATAAATGAAAATTGAGACTTCTGATGAATTACATGAATTTTATAGGTTAATATGACATTTTAGTATTTATTAAATTAATATTTTCATAGTAACCATGTTTTTATGGCTTTCACCTAAAAAAATACAAAATAGTGTCAAAATTGACATAAATGAGTTTTTAAAACAAATACTATTTTATTAAATTTTATAATAGTTCAAAAAATATATGGTTTAACAAAAGGGCTTATATAATGATATATATGTCATTAATTAACCAATTTTTGTTCTTTTTATATTTTATAGAATGTTTATTAAGCCTGTACTATAATAATACAAGAAGACATGGTAAAAGATAAACTATTTAACTAAGGGTTAAATCAACAATAAAAGGTTAATATAGTGACATAAACATGTCTAAAACCTATTTTATGAGAGGATTGAGACATATACCCCCACTTATCCTCGAAATAAATCCATTTTGAGCTATTAGAATCTGAAAATTATTTAAAAATAATTTATTATTCAAGCATTCCCTAAAGTTCCCCTCACCTCTTTTAAAGGGACACTCCCCTTCTCTTAAATTCACACTACCAAATCCTTTTGTTTCATCCAACCCCTTCTCAAATATCCTTGAAAATACCCTCACATAAATATAGAGGACTTAATTTGATTAGCAATAAATCCTATGGATCCATTTTGTTCAAATCAAATTGAAGAACCTCAAGAAGGGGTAATTACATCATCACCACTTTCAACGTTCTTTTCTTCTTCCACATCACCTTTATTTGTTTTTTCCATAAAAAAATAATAAATCAAGTTCCTCATATTCACAAAGATTTTATTATAAATATGGAACAACCATATTAATTATTCAATCTTTCCTATGAATGACAATGTCACCATACGTGCGTTTGTATGGCTTACCGTCACCACGACGTGGTGTAGTTTGTTATTCAACAATTCATTATTAGGATGTGTAAAATAATGATTATAATTGATGTAAATAATAAATTTAACATGTTAATGATTCTTCATATATAATATACCATCCAAATTAAATAGAATTTCTCCCTCAATAGAATGATATTTTCGCTCGTGCGTACGTATGGCTTACTGCCTCCACGACGTGATGAGAATTCATAACTAATTGCAACCATTCAATAATAATTTTCTATTGATGATTAAAAATAATGTTTACATATAATTATGAATATTAATCAAATATATTCTATCCATAACAAACATTACATATGTAACAAATCATATAAAAGAAAATGAATCCGTCAACACCTGAAATAATTATACTACTGAATTTTTTTTAACAAAAGAATATTAAAGGATTATATATTTTATCATATTTATGTATGTGGTTCTTGTTTAATTTAATAACAATGATTTAACTATTATACAGGAGGTTAATGTGCCCTCGACTAAGGAAACGTACAATGTAAGGCTTAATTTTAAAATATCTTTATTATCTGAGGTTGTTTATATGTGCGAATCTATTGGGACTTCTTTATCATCCAAATCCATGTTTCCTAAAAATGTTTTTCAAAAACATTTTTACTATTTCCAAGATTATGGATTAAAGTCATTTATACCCTTTTTTACTTCTATAAAACATTTTGAATGGAATCTTTCTATCGTTTTACAACCAAGGTACTTTATGACCTTTTAAAAAAATTAATAGATGAATGTTTTTTAATGTATACGGAAGGTGTGGAAATTTTATACCATTTCAAAACCTTATATGCTTCAATTTAATTATTATAATAATATTTTCAAAATAAATGTTTTCATGAATTTTAAATGATTTCAATGTAGAAACATATATTTCATTCAAACAATTTTTGGATAGATTTCAACAATTTCAACATCCTTTGTCAGATTGTACACTTGTTTGAAGTTGATTAATTATGAAACAATATTCCATATTATAATAAATATTTTGTGATATTTTTTACTATGGTTGTTTGATTTTTATACAATTAATGGTTTATAGTTAAAGTATTAACATTTTTTATTCTAGTTTTAATATAAATGATTATGTTATGTTTCAACCTTTTTATATGAGGAATGAATTGGACGTAGTAAGTGACGAGTGAGGCCCGCTATTTCCCCTCAATGAATCAGTAGATCTCATTAGTCAAATTAGTGTCATGGCATAAGTCCTTAAAAAATGTTTATTGGTAGTCTTTGTGAGAGGCCTTTAATATAAGGTTATGATTTCTGGCATTATGCATTCCCTTATTATGAAATTAGTTATTACATGTGATTATTAGACTAGTAGAATATCCATTTTCATGTTTATATGGTAATGTTTGATTTATTTTTTTCTAAATTAGTTCATGTTTTTATTTAAAAGGCTATTGTTTTTATTACAAATCTTTCTTTAAAATATTATAGCTTCTGATAAATTATTTACCCTTACAGAGTATCTGAGTTCACCCCTTTCTTATAATTTTTCCCCAGAACTCCAATAAGTGTATTAAGATTGATATGCATCGTTAAACAAAGGAAATAATGGCGTTCTCACAGAATTATTTATGTTTTCTTTTATGAATGAATGCGTAATGTAACGTTCTTGTATGTAATCTATTTTATAAGATTTCTAAATTGATCTGTTCTTCGGGACATGATTACTTTTAATCATGCTGATATATTAAAACAATGAAACGTTTCAGAGCTTCTGTGGTTCGGACAATACAGTTGGTAATAGAGGATGTTCAGAAATAACCTTGGAAATTATAATTAGATAAACTATGATTATGAAACATTTAAATAACAAATATTTTGAGGATTAGTATATAAGAACATCCAGAAAATTTGGTAATGTGGATATTATGTGGGTTTTCCATGAAATATATCCCTGTCTGGATACTACATGTTGACATGGTTCTGGCACAGATATACCTAGGACTGAAACCACGGACAATGAGTTTGGGGCTTGACCTAGGGTATCTTGGTACATGACAATATTCCTTACTAAGCACCAAGCTTGACACTCCTAGGGTATATGTTTATGTTAAATCACATTTTCTTTACCAAACATTATTATGGATTTATGAGTAAATATGTCGGCAAAGAAACCAATGTTATGATTATGAGACTAGATGTTTGTAAATATTCAATTAATGCTGATATTTTTTTATAGTTTTTGTATTATACATTATGAAATAATCTAACCTAGTGTATGTCTTCATTTAGAAATGGAACCCAATAGAAGGAATGTGAACTCAATAAATACGCATGATACAATTTTTAATAAGGACCATATCTTTCATGGTCTTAAGATAACATTTATAAGGGAAATATTCTCCCACCAATCTACATCATATGATGAAATAGTATCATGTGCTAATAATATATGTAAATAATTATTTTATCCCTATGGATTTTAAGGGAAGTAAGAAAAGAAGGGAATGAAAAATAAAATATGGACAAATAGAAGAAGGGAAATATGGATTTTCCCACATGTGATAATTGTGGAAAGAATGACGTTGGTAAATGCATTAAGGGAATGAAACTATGATATAAGTGTTCATAAAAAATACACCGCATTTGTGATTTATAGGTATGAAAAAGGTTTCAAATTTATAATTCTTCATCTTCTAGGAGTTGGGACACTTTGTGAATCAATGTCCAAATCCTCATACTATTCCCCAAATGATGATTTTGGGTAATAATATTGTTATGATACTACCACAAATGATGAGGAATGACTAGTGTTCCTATATTTTTATTAAATAATTGTTTCATTTGAATGTTTTATCAATGACTTACTGGTTATATGAATTATTAAAATAAATAAGGATTGTACTACAATACTATTATATTCTGGATTTGAGATTTTATGGTACTAAGAAATGTCACACAATAGCAAGTTAATTTTTTGGCAAATATATGGTCAAGGGAATGATAAACCATAAAATAGACTTTATTCTTAGTTAATGATTTTGGAAAAAGTGATAATTAAGTTAGATAAAGTATATTGGATATTATTTACTACCTAGGAACTAATTAATGGGGTTTTATTCCATAATTTATGTAGTTTTCATCATTTTTTGATTTAAGGAGAATATCCAGTATTCTATGTTTTACAGACAGAATATATAAGAATGAATATATTCAATATGGTTTTACGGTAATTTATTTTATTACCATGTCTTAATAGAAAACATGTTGAAGGTACTCACATGTATGTTATGCGACCTTCCTTATAAATTTTGGACTGTGAGTTTGGACCAATGTATTTTGGATAAGTCTAAAGGTTGGAATGGATTAAGTTAGACATTGGTTACTATTTTTTACGGTTAAAAAACTTCTTAAGATTATTTTTGGATTGTTAAACATGGAAAAAATGAATGTCAGGCAATAACCCATCATGTCCAGTAAGGCCTTGAGACATGAACCTGAAACCGAAGGGTGATAAGGGTGAATCACCTACCACTAGCCTATATGATGTCCTGGTTTGTATAATGTAGTTTTTTTAAAAATTTTCTCAAATATATATTATAATTTTTTTTGAAACCCTATACAATTAAGATAAATAGAATATTTTTTAGTTCAATTATATTTTAGAGTGAAAGATGAGTTTGTGGTAGAAAATAGTTAATGTATGGAACTCTTCATATCATGTATTCTTTTTTTAATATTATATGAAGAAATTAATTCTTAAACATTAGGGAAAGGATCTTAAAATCAAAAATGTGTTGTTGTAATACCTTTTGTTTTGTTGAACTGATGATATTTTAGATCATCATAGATTAATGGATTTGAGGCCTTTAATTTTACATTAGTTGTTAACTTTTTTGTGATTCAGGACCTCAATAACTCCATATAAATATTTACATTTTCCCACCTTTTATGTGTCTCTAGGTTTGAAAAATGTTCTCAAATTCTAAATCCTAATTTGGTGGTGAATTGTTCATTTCTCATTCTATATTATTAAAACTAAATTTTATTAACACTATTTTCAATGTGGGGTTTCCACCACGGTATCTTATATTTTTGACCTTTTATTTTTTAAGAAAAATTTCAAATTGTGAGGATTCAATTTATTAAAGGATGAAAGAATGTAACACCCCAATATTTCATAGTACATTATAGCTTGTACTTCATGTAACACTACGTCCAAGCACACCACAACCTATCAAACTAGCCATTTAAAAAGCGGTTATGAATAGTATTAAACACATTTTTAATTTTATATATATCCTAAAAAAATTTATCCTTAATCTTTTTTGTTTCTTATAAATAATATAAGGAAATATTCAGTTTTTCAGATAAATGAAGCATTTTAAAAAAATGCAGTTTTTCCACCTTTTAATTGAAAACCCTTTTTAAATCCAATATTTGACACTTTTAAATATAAAATTTTCTGAAATTAAATTCCTTCTAATAATAAGAATAGAAAAATTTATATTTCATAAATTTTTGGTACTTTATAAAAAACTTCCATATTTTGATGAATAGTGGAAAATACAAAATTTTAATTTTAATTTATTTTTTAATCAAAATAACCTATAGTGATAAATGATGAATTTGAGTGGTTTTAATTTACAAATAGAATATATTTTTCATTTAATATTATTTAGTTCATTGTTTTTAATTTCACATTTAAATTGGATATACACACATGCCGATATTTTTATAGTTTTTACTTCTTAAAAACTCTATTTTTGGTTTTGAAAATGAGAATTAATTTTGAATTAGTTAATGAAACTTCTACATTTTAAATGTTTTATAACAGAAATAATTATTATATTTGAAAAATATAAATTATCTTATGGTGAATTTTTTGTATATTTCTAAAAACATTCAATTTTTTATGAATAGAAAAAACACACTATGTTATTGTTTAAAACATATATTTTATTTAAATAATTACAATTTTATTTAAATTTATGTTTAATAAAAAATAGATACATAATACATATATTAGTCCAATGTAATTCATTGAAGTCATTTTTTAATATGATTAGATATATAAAATTTTATTGAACATTTTAACGTATTTTACCAACTTCTAGGGATATTTGAAATTCTTCATAAAATGTAATTTTACCAATTCTGTGAATTTAATAAAATAAATTTAAGGGATATGGTTTACATTAGTAAATAAAATTTTGTTCAACAGGATTAATATTATTTTTGGTGAAAAGTAACTTTTTAATTTTATTTACCCAGGTAATAAGTAAATAGGGTAATTATAGGTAAAAATAATATTATAATTATCCCAAAACATGTCCTAATATTATTGGAAATGTGTATTTTGATGAAAGTAAAACTTATGAATAAAATATGATCCATTTTTATCCACAAGGATTGTATTTGGACATTTATTATATTTTATTATAAGAAGAGTTAAAAGTGTTAAATTCAAAGTTTAATAAAAAAACATTCTTAATATAAGGTTACACATAAAATAAATTCAACTATAAATATTAATTGTAAAGATAAAAATATTTCCTATATCATATTATTTTATTTATAAATTTTAGACATTAAATAACTAAATTTATTTATGACACAATGATGATGTAGAAATCACCTTATTAATGAAAGAATAAAATAATTGGTGTTTTAGATATTAAAATAAATGTAAATTGAGACTATTTATTCATTCTAGTAATTTTAGAGGTTAACATGACATGTAAGGGTTGATTTAATTAATTTTTTTCTAGGTAATAATGTTTTTATGACTTTCCCAATAACCAAAAACTAAACTGTGTCAAAATTTACATCAATGAGTTTTTTAAAAAAATAATATGTTATTAAATTATATAATAGTCTTAAAAAATTAAGGACTTAAATAAGGGATTATATAATTATATATATGTCATTAATGAAAATTTTGTGATTCTATTTGTATTTTATAGTATGTTTCTTAAACATATAAAATAATAGTACAAGAATACATAGTAAAAGTTAAAGTATATAACTAAGGGTTAAATATAAATGATAAGGATAATATGGTGAAAAAACATGTCTAAAACCTATTGGTTGAGAGGATTTAGACCTGCACCCACATTATCGTAGAAATTAATCCATTTGGAGCTATAAGAAATTGAATATCATATTATAATAAATTAATATTTCAAGCTTTTCCTAATGATCCCCTCACCTCTCTTATAAAAGGGCACATCCCCTTCTATTAAATTCACACCTCAAAAGCCTTTTTTCTTGGCCAAACTATGATCAAATATATTATCAAATACCGTTAATTAAACATAGAGTATTTAATTTGATCATAAAGCCAACCTAAGGAACCCTTTTGTTCAAATCAAAAGGATGAACCGAAGAAGAGGTAATTACTTCTGCCTAACTTTCAATGTTCTTTTCTTCTTCCACTTACTCTTTCTTTGTCGTTTCCCTATCAAAATAGTAACTCTAGTACCTTATACATACTTAGATGTTATTATAAATATTATACAACCATATTCATTATTCTATCTAACCTATAAATGACAATGTCACCATATGGGCGTACATATGGATTACCATCTCCACGTCATGGGGTAGTTTGTTATTCAACACTTAAATATTTGGATGGGTATAATAAAGAGTATAATTGATGTAAATAATAAATTTAACATGATTATTATTCAGTATATATAATTTACCATCCAAATGACATACTATTTCACTATCAATAGAATGATATTGTCACTCATGCATATATATGGCTTACTGTCTCCACAACGATATGAGATTTCATTACTCATCGTATCTTTTAAAGAATAATATTCATTTGATGAAAAAAATAATGTTTAAAAATCATTTTTTATATGAATAAAAAATAACCTATCTCTAACAAACATGACTTATGTAACAAAACATATAATGGAAAATGAATCAATTAACACCGAAAACAATGATACTAAAGAAATATTTTTAACAATGTAATATTCATGGATCATATATAATATCATATTTATGTATGTGGTTCTTTATATATTTTAATAAAAATTATTTAACCATTATACTGGAGGTTAACATACCATCAAATATGGAAAAATACAAGGTATGGTTTAATTTCACAATATCTTTATTATCTGAGGTTGTTTATACGTAAGTATCTACTGGGACATCATTATCATCCACATCCATGTTTATTAATAATGTTTTTCAAATTTTTTTACTATTTCCTAGACCATGGGTTAATGTAATTTTTTCCTTTTTTTTTGACTTTTATAAAATTATTTTAAAATAATATTTTCTCCATTTTCCAAATAAGGTACTTTATTATATTTTCGATAAATTAAGGAAAAAATGTTTTTTTAACTTATACAGTGGGTGCAACAATTTTCCACCATTATAACACTTTCGAAGCATCCCGAGCAATGTTATAAGAATATTTTATTAATAAATTTTTTATTTACATTTAAATGATTTCAAAGTATATAATTATATTTCACTTCAATAGTTTTTGGATTGATTTTACCTATGTCAACATCTTTTGATGGAATTTATGCTTTTTTAAGATGATTCATTATGATAAAATCATCCATATTTTATTGATGGTTTTTTGATATCATTTACAGTGGATGTGGTATTTTAATACCATTCATGGTTTATGGTTAAATTATTATCATTACATATTCTAGTTTTAATACAAATGCTTATGTTATGTTTCAACCTTTTCATATGATAATACATTAGACATAGTAAGTGACAGGAAGAGCCCGATATAGCCCCCCAAGGAATCAATAGGTATCCTAAGGAAAATCAGTGTCTTGGCACAATGCCTTGAAAAAAAATTTATTTGTAGTCATGGCATGGGTCCTTGAATATGTGGTTATGATATCCAGAATTATGCATTCCCTCATTATTAAATTAGTTATTACATGTGATTATTTGATTAGTATAATATCTATGTGAATGTTAATATGTTAATGTTTAAATTATTTTTTCCAAATTATTTTCAAATTTCTGTTTAAAAAGCTATTGTTTTTATTACACATTTTTCTATAAAATTTAAGATCTTTTGCTAAATTATTTACACTTACTGATCATTTAAGATCACCCATTTATTATGTTTTGTTTTCCTAGGATTCCATGATGTGTATAATTATTAACATGAAGGGTTAATCTAAGTGAATAATAGTGTTCTCAAAAGATTATTTATGATGGGATTTATGTTTGAATGTTTAATGTAACGTTCATGTATGTAATCTATTTTCTATGGCTGCAAAACTAATTGTTACTTTTGTGTATGATTCCTTGTAAACATTCCAATGTGTTAAAATAATGTACTGGCTCCATGATTCTGGGATCTGGGCATTATATAACATGTTTAGGGGGATTAAGTGATCAAAAATGATCACAATGGGAATATAAATCTATTTTCAGGGAAATCATCATATCATCCCCTCTAATAAAGCTCCAATCATTTTCCTTTTTATATATATATTAATATTCAAGGGAATTATATTTCACATAACTATATGTGTGTTCTATAAGATAGTCACTATCATTGTCTACCAAGTTTTGTGAGACCAATAATGTTTGTTTTGATATTTTATAGTCATTTTTATGCAGAACTATTTTTATTGACTTTAGATCCAAGGGGAAAGTGTATAATCAAATGGAAATTTCTGACTCCCATCGCATGATGAGGATGACAAGTCCATAAGTTCTCACGTGACATGGTGGACCTATCTCCAAGGCTTTATAATGTCTTGAATATAGAATTATAGTGTCTCATGAATATCAATGACCATATAAGGTATCTAAATCTTTTTTATTTGCATCAATTATTTTATTATTATTATTTTATGATTGTAATTAACCTTCAAGTTGACAAGTCATGTACTTGAATGTGTTTTTATGAAAGACATCACCTGATCATATGTGATTTTATGGGTTCATTTTTAAGAACAATGAGGATTTTAAAAGGGGACAGCCGAGGTATTTGGTTGGCTATAAAATGTGAATAACCCATTTTCATGACCTTCTAATGGTATTCCATAACGTATCTTTTTTTAATGTTATGCATTCTGTGTGATTCATCCACCTCCGGTTACTTTTATTTATGATGAAAATAATTCATATACTTTGGGAAATTTTTACAGTATAGATTTTGTATGCTCATTAGTTGGGTGAAAACTTGACCACCCAAAGAAGCAATGTTTGTGAGGATAGTGCCTTGGATACTAGGAATGTAAAATCCGACATGTTTCTTTTTTTTCCACCAAACATTCTCTTAAGACACATTTGGTATTTTAGGTGACCATTTTTATTCTAAAGAGAACCCTATAAATTTGGGAACAAGGGTAGATCATTCATTGGATTCTTTTATTCTAAATATATCTTGCAATATATTTCATCACCTAATCCCTTTGAAAGGCTTCATATCAAGATCCCATTCATAAGAATTTTTTCGAAGACCTCTCTTAATGGATTTTTCATGAGACCTATTTCTCGACATTTCTTCATAAGAACTATTTTGTGAGATCTTCTCCCAAGATCAATTTTTTGAGAACCCATTTACAAGATATGTTTATAAGACCATTCTTTCCATAACACTATTTTGAATAAACCATGATATACAACATGGTAATTTATTAATACCTATCCATCTAGAAATTTTTTATAGTTTTACATGATCTTTTAGCTCGGTTGCATGATTACATAACAACTATGTGGTTCATGTGACCATATAAAGGTCATATGATATCGAGTCTTTTAAATTTTACCATGGTCATGAAATTTACAATGGGTCATGTATTCTATGAGATATCTAGGGTTCATGTAGTTTTCGTAGCCTATATTAAGTCATGGGCTCAAGAATAAAATCAAGGATCATGTGATGTGCATGATGTTGTAGGAGATATACATAACTTTTTGAAATGATTTTTTTGTCTAACATATTCAACAAACATGTTTCAAATTCAATTCATATCTTATTCCTCTTTATAGAAAGGGTATATAACATATATGGCTCACTATAACATAATTACAGAATGTGTTGATGATAACTACCATTGTGTTTTAGATTCATCTCAAATAATTTTGATAAACCTGATTGAAGTGAAATGTAGGGAATATTCCATTTCAATATTACTTCCACTCCAATTAGTTTATTTTTCCAATGGTTCTCCCATACCTACACAAAAGTCATCAATTTTACCTCACTCGTAGATTATTAAAACAATTATACCTTTTGGGTGAACATATCTCTTGTAAGGAACATATTTACTTAAGCAGATTTCATAGAAGGGAATATACTATGTTTTATTCCCAAAAATGTTTTTGGGAACAACCATGTACCTAATTCATATATAAAAATGTATCATTCAATATTATTGAAATAATTCACTAAAAAATTATTTGTATATCTACTAAGTTAGGATTTCCAAATAAGGGACTATTTCAGAATGGATAGGGGATAACCATTTTGTGTGTAGTGTATTGGATCTTAATTTTATGTTGTGATTAAGAAGATCCAGATGTAAGTGGTAATCTATATCTTAGGAACATTTTTTCAATTATAAAATAGGATTGTTGTTTGACATGTTTAGTCACCCAAGTCCTGATATGAAAACATTCCACCTTATTCATGTATATGAGGGTAATAGTCTCTAGGAAATAGTGTATATTTGTGGAAAATCCTTATTTGGAGGGATGTATGATTACTTTCCCTCCATTATCTACATGGGAAAATGTGTATAAGAGACATACTCTTACTTAGGATTTGATCAGGATGGACCAAAATTACAAAAAGAGTCCCAATTTATGAAGAAGATGGCCCATTTAATGTGGTGGAGAAATAATTCATCATTAAATCCCATAATGTTCCAGAAGTCAAGAGGGAACATGCATGAAATAGGAAGGAATATCTTTGTTAAGAGGGTTCTTAGTGACCAATAGTTGGTTGATGGATGTTTAAAAATCAACGATCGGTGGTTATATTTTTTGTTGACCCGACCTTTTAGCTGATTGGTTTTCGTACAATATACCTATGATGGTACATACTCATTAAAAACTAAAAAGGGTGAATCTGGGGTCTCTAATTTCATGAGGAAGACCTATTTTGGAGGAGGTAAGCATATAGGGTAATCCATTTCACTATTGGCAAAACTATATCATATCATTTGAAATATTTATAGGGGAAGAATCTTAAATAGATTATATAACCCCTATAATGAGATATGTGGTCGGAAAGGGGATCATTTATAACATTATACAAAACTAAGAATCTATAACATCCAAAAAGTCAATTTTAGAACATTTTGGAAGTGAATTAGTTGGATAAGACCAATTACACAAAAGGAGTTGTAGGTCATGGAATGATAAAAAATTATGACTACTTTAATTAAAATTCAATACATTAGTTTCCACTAATAATATGGTTGATAAAATTGAGGTCAACCTTGAGGGTTGGGCCTATATATTGTCCCTTCATGCGGTCATCCTCTCTACCCGCATTGATGGGTGTCTCTCCCATGAAAGGTACACAGTTTTTTATTTTTTTTTCAATTAATATGTGTTTAGTAAATATGTTCTACATCAATCAATGTTTTTATGAGAATAATACAATGGTGGATATCAATTTTTTGATGATTTTTTCATGGGAGGAGACACAATATATGAAATACATCCCTCTCCATTATGTAGACATTACTTTTTTATGAAATTATGATGATATTGGAGTCCTCTCCAGCCTTAGTAGGATGTTATCTACATAGGTATGTGAGGATAAAAAAATTCCACCAATAATTGAGGTGTTTCAAAGGCCTATAAAGAATATGTATTGAATAGGACTAGTTTCCCCAAAATTACCTCATAATGAAGTGAAGAATTTTCTATTTCAGACATTAATACTATAAGCACCAACCAACATAGCCACAATGGGTTTGGTTCAAGAGAGTGATGTTTTTTCATTTTTATTAATTCATATCCCATTTCATGAGTGTATTAAATGGATAACACTAGACTTAGATGATGAGCTATAGAGAACATTTCACAACATATAATAAATTTAAAAATGTTTCACCTACATTATGTAACCTCGGGGGTTACATTCAAATACCATTCTATGGAGTTCAATGACTTCCCCTGAGATCATGATATGATGTTGAAATGCATCATGATTTAATTTTCCTATTACCCTTTTGTTTTGAAAATGGTGGTATGGGGACTTCTAGAGGTTTCTATAGTGGAATAATTGTATCTAATTTTGAGGAAGTAGTAAGGACAGATTTACTGATATGTTCAAAGGTACATGATTTCTTTGAAACCATACTAATGTACTTTGGGTTTTCATTGACATTGAAAAAAACCATAAAATCATAGCCAATCCTTCTGACCCCATATATTTTATCTAGGGTAAGGGTACTATAGCTTTATTTAGAAGAACCTTAGATATTGATCAAGAGGGATCCCTATATCAAATAGCTTTAATAAGGGATAAGATAACTAATAATGGAGAGATTCCATCATCATTATCACCTTCTTTGGGGACTTCCTTAACACTCATGAAATCAATAAAATCAAGGGATAATAACTATTTGAGGAAAGGGACAATTAAGTGTTCTGAATTATTAGATCAATATCTCCTAGATTCTTCATGTAAGTGTTCCATTTCACTCATTCCTAATTCTGGTCTGTTCTAGTAACAAATCTGAATTTACCAAATATGATTATGTCCCCATTGAGAATATTATATTAGCATTTATCCCTTCTTTTGAATGTGAGTGAGCATTCATTATCATTATCATAACCATTATTTCCAAGAATGGATCATAATATAGGTGATATAGATTATTAGCTGAGTTATTTTGGAATAATTCATACTGATAATGTTATAATAGTCATGCCCATTGATATTTTGTGGATGAAAGAACTTTTGAAATATTTTCAAACATGTATCTATTTTTATACAAAATTGGCTTTGTTGGAAGTGTGTTTCAGGGAATTTGAATACCTCATTAGTAACTGGATGCATTGTTAACATTGTGACATGTTTTGTAACTTTTCTTTTGTTTTTGTCACCATAATGGGAGGATCAAAGATAATATCTTCACAGATAGAACTAGTGGTGGCTCTAATATTCTCATTGCAAGTGTTTTTTGCCTCCTCTTCAGGGGTTGGAGTTGGTTAAATAGACCTTACTAACAACGCATCCGAGAAATTAATGATTATATCATATTCCTTATCCTTTGATTATATGGTGAAATCATGTCAATTATCATTTGGATCATAAACCCATGTGACACTATATTAAGTTCCTTATCCCAATATCTCAGAGCTTTATGTCCCAACATCATTGGGGAAACCTCTGACTATGTGAAAAAATGTAGAGGCCAGTTCCCTACATATTTCGTTGAAGACTAGGATCATGAAATCCAATCTCAGGGTCTCAATTCCAGAATATGTTACTATTCCTATGATGGTATTGGGTTATGGTTAGGAGTCTATATTACATTACCTTTAAATGTAGGAAAATGTATGGAGAGAGATTTTGAAATTAATTTCAAATGCCCATTTAGAAGGAAGAAAGGATATATTGGGTCACCTAAAATTTGTATTAACCACCATTAGTTATGTGGGGTTTCATTATAACAGACATCATGTTTGGGTAATTAATGTGATCTATTTTAGGGTGAAGAAAGACCTTTAATTAAGAATCCTAGCATACGAGGATTCATTTTCTGTAAAGGAATGTTGTGATGATATCTTAAAAGAATATTCCTAGTGTATGCTGGCATCAGAGAAAAATGTATTGAAGGAACATTGTCTCTAGAACATGGCAGGGAAGGATAGTATTGATGATCTGGCTAGGGAAGAGGAGTAATAGTATATTATGATGGTGGAAACCTAATTTTCTGATCAATTATTCAAATCCATTATCTCCCAAGAGAAAATTTATATAGATCCTAATTACTCATTCTAATTAATTCAATGGATAGTTTTTAATGTTTTTTATTTTCCATCAATATGATATTCATGAGAGAGACTCTCATAAGTGGGGATCCCCACTTATGTTGTTAATGAATAGTCCATATAACCATCAAATATTGTTATACAATTCTATTTAATCTATGATCTACCTTATATTTCCTTTATCATAATTTTCATGAATTTTTGTTGATTCCCATCAATTTTATATTATCAAGTATACCTAAATTTTGGGAATGTATTGTTCAAATAATTTTATACTTTATTCAATAATTGTTCATAAATTCCAACATTTTCTATATTCCTCATTAATTATATATTCTCTAATTATATTGATATTATATGATTCAAAAAAGTATAACTTGGGTTGAAAATATGACTCATAGGGATAATGATCAATATTTAGTAGATTTCTTTGGACTTAGTGTGATTATATTTATATTTACTAAGGATAAATTATATACCTTATATGAATTATATCTTTTGGTATTATAATTCACAAATTTATTCCTAATCATCGTATTAATAATGGCATGTTAGGCATGTATAATATTTTTCATAGGATTCACTCTTTTTGGGGGTTTCCTAACAAGCCATCCATATTTTCCAGCCTTACAAACTAAATCAATGTTGTTCATTAGTTTAGTGTATTCTATGTCAAACATCATATTATTATATTTTGGTTCTTTTAGCTCAGTCTTACCATTGTTTTAGTTTAATGGATTTTATCTCTCACCATATATTGTTGTTGTTCAGGGTTTTTTTATCAGACCGTCTATTTCTATATTTTACGGTATTTTAGCTCATACTGTATATTAGTTTTGTATATGGTATTTTAGATCATACCCCAAATTAGTAATGTTTGTAATCATTTAGGTCAAACAATATATTGCTATATTTTATGGAATTTTCTCTTGGTCCTTCAGATATCAAGTAGTTTGTAGTCTTACTTCATGGAATTTGAATATAGTACATTTTAAATTCATTCTTCCACGAATTTATATACTATAAATTTTAATGACCTACTCCAATTACATTAAATACTATGTATTTTAATGTCATGATGTTAGGAAATAAAATAAAATTCACTTTAAATTATTTTTTCCAAGATCCTATTGATGAATATGGAATGGGGAAGACATGATAAAGATAACCCCAAAACCCCTATGGTATTGAGTTCCACATTGTTGTTTCTAGAGATACCATGGATGTGAGTTCCTTTCCTATATGGTGGATTTTCCATTAGTTGGAAAGTAAAAGACATTATAAATCAATATCACAGAAAAGAATAGGATTACCCACTCCTTTCTATTATGATAGATTATTTATAGGGGTAGCATTTGATGAGGGTTAAATATTATAGATGCAAGGTATACCTATATATTTATAATATCAATTGAGTACGCCATGTGTACATGAGTTTGAATCAATAGAATGGGGAAGGGGGAATACATGACATTGGAAACCCAAATCACCATATGTATCAAAGCTCTTACATTGTGTAATTAGGTATAAGGAGAAATGAGGATGCTTTTCTGCAAGTATGAGATTATTCTAGATGGTAAGACACATCCCATATGAATGAAACCATAGAAATTACATGTATTGTCAAGTTGAGTTGATCCACGAAATTATAAAAGGTCAAGAAAGACTTTCAAAGACTCAGATGTCTAGTTATTGATGTGGGGTATGGTGAAAAGGATAATACATGGAGGGTTATGGAACCATAGGGTTGTTTAACATTTATGTTGGTAATCTCGGGCCCTACGCTATGTGGTTTTGAGTAACCAGGCATGTGCTGTCAAAAGGATCAGGAATGGTGTGTCACATTCCTACATTTAAAATGGGTACAACATAATGTTAAATAATAGTGTGGATATCCAATCAGATTGAATATTCTAGATAAAAGTATTATAAATCATCGTCAAAAGTGCTCAGGTAATGAGTAATGATATTATACAATCATGTAATGGATGGACTAAACCTTTCTCTTGTGATGTGTTTTTCCATGGTGACGTCCAACCCACACAGATCATAAATCCCTTCATATAGGGACAATAGTTCTATTTTTGGTATTTCTATGACTTCATAAATTCATTATAAGGTCAAAAAAGATATATTGTTCCATTTCCATGGGTCATAAAAGGAATCTAGAAACCTGAAGCACTAAATTCTGGATTTTCGATTTATTAGAAATGTAATATTATATAAGGGATATAGAACCCTAATGTCGTGTTACCATATATTGAACTGGTTATCATTGTATGTATGTGATAAAAATCATTATGCCAACTTTTATCTATATCTGGGGGTCCAATGATTTTGGATCTACATTTAATAGGGATAAAATGTATAACCTATGATCTTTAGGCTTTACTATGTTAGAAAATAATTTTTTTAAACTCTACATATGATTCTTTTTTAGAGAAAAGACATGAATTTATCCTATGTGTAATTTAATAGTTTTTGAAATATAATTTTGTTATATCATTCACTATCATATTACTGTAATACGATTTAGAACATCCATGGATAATGATTGAAGTTGTACAACATTAACCAAATTCCACGACGTTTAATGTAAACACACATGTGGAAAAAGTATGATTGAAATGTAACACAATATACTAATTAGGATACATAGGGATAAGAGTAATCCATTGTACATATATCCATTAGATGAATATATAGTTGATCCTAGCTTGATGTTCTCATACCATGATAAATTATACGGGAAAAGCATGCCACGAATGGCCTATAATTCCTTTTGGTGGTCTATTTTTCAATTGTGATGTGATACTTAAATAGATTATTAATACCTTCATATATGGCCTTGTTTACTCATGTTGGTAGGACTAATCCTTTATTCGTTGATATGAAGGTCAAAAATATAGATCAATATTAATTTTTGTAGGCCACGAATGGATATTGGGAACCAAAAGTGCTAATGAAATGAACAGTAATTTAGAAGTTTATGGTCCTTAAAGAAGGTAAAATAATCTCATACTCTTGTTAAATGGGGTTAGTCTCATATGTTCTATTATTATGGAAGGATGATTGGTGATGGATTGAAAATTGAATCATCATTTTGGGGGGATATATTTATACCCATTTTTAATGTACCTCATCGAGGATGTTCTGTTTATAGATTAACATATTTTGATAATAAAATTTTCCTTCTAGTTTATTTTTATGCAGTTAAGAATTCATATATAATCTTAAGTGTTGTTTTGTATTATTTTTATTGGAAAGATATTTTAACTTATCTAAAATGAGAAAACAGCAGTGTGATAAACATGGGGAAATTGGGAGGTCAGTTATGTTATGTTAGAGATGATCGTGGATGGATTATTGCATAGGTCCCACCCATATTCAATTGAGGGAATATTTTTATCACATTATATGTTATGGATGAACCTAAAATCAATGATTTAGTTTTCCCAACATTTCATGGGACAACATGAATCATGTATTATGTATTTATTTTATAAATTATCCTTAAATAGGTATGACCCATAAATAAGGAGGGTGCATTTTCTAGTTGATTATTGTAGATGGACCTGATATTAGAGATCAGTTCATCACTACATATCCTGAGATGACAGGAACCAATTTATATGTATTTATTAAAATTTAAACTCTCTAGGAAGGTATAACCCATAAATAAAGGAGGGAATTATTCTCATTGATTGTTTCATCATGAACTAGAATTAGATATCTATGAGTCACTATATATAGTATGGTGACATGAATAAAGACACGCATAGTGACTGAATGGGAAAAAATCTAAATGTGTTTGTTCCATATATAGATAGGGTATTGTTCATATTGATTATGTAACCTATAAATGATATTGGATATATCTTCATCATTTATTATCATGTAACGAAAATAAAAAAATACACACAGAGTATATTAAGAAACCATAAAGTTTATCATCATGCTTTAAGGATAATTGTTCCATGAATAGAAATGGAAATTTGGTGTCTAGACCCAAGAATGATATCTGGGTGTCACTATGTATCCCATAATTGATATAATAACCCCATACCTAATTTTATATCGTATTTGAGTTATGAGTAAAAAATTAAATATATTGGTCCCCTCAAGCATGGTCCATGAGAATATACTAGTTTTTGTCACAAAAAATACATAAACCATGAAGTTTAATATCATGAAACAATTATTGATGATGTTTCATTTAAATTCATTCACTAAGGTCAATGTAAACAACGTTAGAAATTCATGTATTGATTAGGCATGGAAACCATTACTAAAATTCATAACACAACATGATCATTGTTTATTTTGAGAAACAAAAAATTGTAATGGTTACTTTAAGAACATGAATCTAAATAGAGAAATTTCTAGGGAGAATTTATATCATGATTTAATAATATAGTATATATGATCTTAGCATCCCAACATATCTCATTGTAATTAGAATAAATCATGTAGATAATTTATGAAACCAATTAAATTTAGTGTAATGAAAAAATGGCATCAATCATGTAGTTTAATGGTATGTGGTACAGAAGAAGGTGACTCCAAATAAAAGACGATGATTGTTGGGGTTAGGTTCATTTTGTTGACATATTGTGATAAAATAAATTTACCTAACATGGGATGGAAATGTTAGAACTGGATCCAAAAAATAGATAATTGGGTAACACTACATATTTTATAGGGGTAATAGTCAAGCCAAAAATAGTTATATTTGGATTTTGTTTGGGGACCTTACTCACATATAAATATAGTGGAATATAAGTTGTCTTTTCCAATTATCAAGATCCTTTTTATTAATAATTAGTGATATAATTATTTCCATGTAGTTTAATTTCATGTGTTGATTGTGTCTCCCTTGTATTTTGACATATTTTGGTTATGATATTCTCCGTAGAGCTTAATGTGATGTCATAAGGACAAACATTTTCCTCTTAAAAACATGATAACTGAATGAAGATAATAATTGAAGTATTTTATATAAATTATTAATTGGGAAATATAACATTGGTGGGGATGAGACATGTTCCACATCCATCATGTCCGTTGATTAAGATCTTTTTTTATATAACCTATCTAAGATATAAGGCTTTTCCCATTTCTAATATATCTTATGACACTTTTTCATGGTATCATTAGGTTAATGAGATCCAATACTAGTTCTCATTAAAGGAATGTACATAGGAGAACGTTTTTATTAAAGTATCATGTTGTCCAATTATGATGAACATCAATGGTGTGAAAAGTGAAAATCATATTCTCATTATGAAACTATACATAATCTATCATATTTTCAAATTACTAATCATATGAATCATGTACGAAGTATTATATACAATACAACTGATATTAGACTACTATTGAAAAAAAAAAACTCATCTTGGTATAATAGTTAATAAGTAATTTCTTATGTTATAAGTATATGTGGTGGTATGGTAGGCCCTAATGTAATGGAAAAAGATTTTCTAGATTAGAATTCATGAAATTATGTACCTTTATCTAGATTATATTTTAAAAGGTCTTATTGAAAGCATCTATTTGACAATTCATCACTCCTTGATAGTGGGATGAGAGACTGGACTTGATGATGAACACACAATAAATTTTATTCAACACCATATTACAAAAGTTGTAACAGTGTAGGTTTAAAAGATAACTTTGTCATTTTTCCCCAAACATAGACAATTTGAGGGTCAAAATCATCCATTTTTATGGAGTATTCTTCATTTTTTTACAATATCACTAGATCTAAATCACTCTTTTTATTCATGTAGGCTATTTTTAGAAGTAGGGATAGATCCAAGAGAATGGTGATGTCTTTTTATTCTTCCTAATTTATCGTACGACCTTCAGATAGTGATACAGAATAAAGAAAATATTATTTTTTGGATAATAAAATACAATACCTTAGCCAAATTAATTTATTTTTTGTGTTTTCAGTATGTAGATAATAATCATTTAAGAGTTTCAATCAAAAAAAATATCCCATGTTTGGGTAGTGTCAAAGGAATGGAAAATATCTTCATTATGAAGCTCAATATCCATTGTTGTACATTAAGAGGTAAGATACTCCACATAGAAACCCGAGAAGGCCTACAATTTTACTAATTTATATGAAATGAGCATGAAGTCATAGTATGTCAGAATGACAACCAATAAGGCCAAAAACCTTGTATGCATGAGACAAAATTTGATGTATTTGAGAATATCAATATGAGAGACTATGTGAAATTCATTTTTAAACATGTAATGCATGACCTTTTTCACTATAATGATGAGGGTAAGAATGTTTTTCCCGACATCATAAAATCAGTTCACATTTACTAGAATCATTCAGATAAGTTTGTATAGACTATTATAATTCCCTCAAATCAATTTTCCATGCGTGGAGAGAATCAATTGATAATTACATGGCGAAAACATATAATATGTGTGGGTTTCCATCAACCAATGTAATCATGACTAGTGGGTGTAGAAGGTAATGCATAAGACTCTAAAAATATTCATAGATGTCTCAATCACATCAATAGGTTATTCCATTATTCCTTAGCATGGTAAAGGGGGTGAATTTTTATCTATGTTGGATATGTAACATCGAATATAAGCAATGTTCCCTTGGAACCCCCTCTATTATTATAAGTTATAAGGGTGACATTTCTAGGGTTTCATTGGTCTCGTTGTGGATGACCTAAATTTATTTGATGGCATATCACAAACCCAATAAACCTCAATGATGTTACCAGAAAATGAATTTTATAGGATTTTCCTATAGACTGTGGTACATTCACTTTTTGGAAATTGTCAAAAGAGTTTTGAAGTGATCACCCCATGGATGAGATTTGACCACATGGTGATCAGCCAAATATTTGGTTATTTTTCCTAACAATGGCTTAAATATATGATCCACGAAACCTTTGTTAATTAGTTCCATGTTTCTTTTATATAAAAGGAAATGACATGATAGAAAAATATATCATGATGTGTTATAAAGAAAATGGATTACTCTTCATTAGGGGACATCATTATCTTATTGTACCATCTGTACACATACATAATAAAAAGGTCATGGAATTCAATAGTTTCATCGATCAAGATTTATATGATCAGTAATGGGATGTTATCCCCTAATATGTATTGATTATATTCCCAAATGTCAATGAAGACCCTAATATTTCCATTCTTTTTCATGATAGGGATGATGTGGTTGAGCCATAATGGGTATTTTCCTTATCCGAAAAAATAGTATTTGATAAATTTTTGAACTTATTCTTCTATATTATTAGCATGGGAGAGGTGTGTACTTCATGATGCCTTCATGAATCCATGATTATTATAGTGTAGTCTAAAATTTTGTGTAGACATATCTAGATTCTGTTAGTGATTTTATATATAGTTATAAACAAACAGATGTCGATGATACTTTAGAAATGTAATATAAATCTATTTCTCTTTGAGTAGAAATGAAGAAATAATCAATGTAGACCACATGAATTATCCTATTACTATTTTTACCTACTTGAGAACATAAATTGTGGTGGAGATACCTTCCTCTAGTCTAGTAAGGGAATACCTATGTTCATCCTTTTCTTTTTTCACCTCTTAATATATTGAGGTGTTTATATATGAGGTAATATATATGGGGGAATATCTATCACTATCAGGATGGGAGAAGAGATTTTTATGGGCATTGTCATCCCTTATAGTTTGAGTCATTTCATACAGACTGTAAAGGTGATTTTCATTTTCAACATCACTAGGGAAAAAGGATATTATAAATCTTGGGTCACATTTATATCCTCAATAAATTTAATGGGAATTTTGAAATCACTATCACTATAATCCAATGATACACATGGATAGTCCCTAAGCCATTTGGTGATTCAAAATTTTTATTTTCACCCACCATTGGTGATTTTACCTCCATTTTTTAGAAACCAACCACAATATAATTTTCTTTATAAGTCTCAATGTGGGAACTGTCACCAAGTAGTATATTGACCCTTCTATCATAGGGATATTTCAATCATTGATGGAATATTGATGGTACCCTGTGCGGCTATGGACATAGGGCCTTCTAGGTAAGATATTTTATGCAGTGTGTTTCTAGATAACCATGAACGCAACATTATATATGAGATCCCCAAATTGCACTTTAATCTAGATCTTCCCTAGTGGTTAGTTCTAAAACTTTTCATACCATTGAATAATCATCATTGTCAGAGATAGATACCCTTTAACATATACCAAATATTATATGTCTCACAATAAACCCATTTTTTATCAAACCCTTTGGATATTGACATTATCAAGTCTTCCTAAAATATAGAGTTTTTTGAATTGTCTTTGGATGAACTCTTCCTGATCATTCGTTGTGAAAAATATGAAAACAAAATTCTAAATACAGGTTATACAATAGAAAAAATGTCGATGCCTCAATTTCAATCTCCCAATCATGTGGTATTTTAAGGGATTAAATGATTTAATCACTGAGTTATTTGGAAATATGTATTGTATCTCAGATTGAGAGCTTTTATAGGATAACCACAATCTAGTTTAGAGTAAATTAATTTTTTCAAAATGGGTAGCACATCCCTAGGGGGGATTTCTCCTTGTTAATTTGGTGAGAAGATGATGAATTTGAGTTTGGAAGGACATGTTCTTTTGTAGAGTCTTATAGAGAACACACTTCCCATGGAATAGGTCACGTCGTCCTTCCCTATTTTTTAGGTGATTAGATAATCGATCCCTATCCAGAAGTTCGTGTAAGATGCCTGAGATGGGGTGACCACATGGGGGACTTGAGTCACCATTGTGTTTTAATTGACCTCATTAGAGATATTTCCCAAGGGTCTCAGCTTCATAAATTTCTACTATGGGGATGTGAAATAGATATTGGATTGTTCCATGCCTATGTGGTCCCAAGTATGCTCAGATATAGTGCCTTCAACCTCCAGCTCCCTAATCAGGTATGCATAACTCATACATGGAAGTTTATTTATCATCGGAGAAGGTTTATAATAATAATATCATCTTTATTTAACCAAATTTGTGTTCTTCGTTTGATGAGTGTATCGTTTTGTGGGTCATTTACAGTGTATTGAATGATGTAGTGAAGAAATCTACAAGAGTTAGACATGCATCCAAGATGAATATAACTCTTCTTATTTTGTCATTTTCTTTTTTGATGGTATCACTATCTTCTAAGAGTAATATATTATGTCACCTTTATGGGTTATGGAAATATTATGGGTCTGGTAATATGTTCACTTAGGGTCTCATGAACATAGTCAACTATCATTCAAGTCCAATAGTTGTTTAAAATCTATCCTTGCCTAGCCGAATATTCTTTCCAATATCCTTATAAATGTTACTGGGCAACTTTTATGCACGTTACCTTGGTTAGTGAGTTTTCTAAAATCTATACATTGGAATGAACCATGATTTGGTGGACACATTTGGAATTGAATCAATCATGGATTTTGTGACCCGAACATCCATGGAATGGGTAGTAGTCATGATGATTAGGTAGGTTGACCCCTTGGTATTCATATGATATGGAATCTTGAGTTTCTTTTTCAACATTTATATGGGGGAAAATTCAGGGGATTGCACATTTCATAAGTAATATGTTTTTTTTCATTTTTTCTTCAAATCACGAGCAACCCTAATGTCCTCTTTATTTTGGATAAGGGAGATTTTATTGTTGTTTCTACTTAGTTAGAGGCATTGGGTGGTTTGATACCACTGTTGGTTCTTGAATAGGAACTAATACTGTCTTTATGGTTATATTAGTAATCTTTACCAATGAAATCTTGTTCCCCTATGCTGAGGGCTTATGTTGAGACATTTATTGGGTCAATATAATTGAAACATAAAAAAATATTTCATTTATTAAAACTCATTAAATCCAATTTATTTTTAATTTGGATCAGAGGTGTCTTAATATCATTATAGTGATTTTTTTCAAAGATTTTCCATAATTCCTAACAAGAGATAGGGTTATTGAGGGAATAGGTTAGGCCCTTCGGTCACAGGATATAGTTAAAACCCCTATCCTTTTAGGGTTACTAGATGTTTTTCTGGTCAAAAACTATTATTTTCCTCACTGTAGTGCTAAATTGATTAGTAATTTTGGAAGTATGTATTCTTTTCCTACAACTGATATTGTATGAATACATCTATAAATAATATAGGATGTCCCTATAAGATTATATAAACAACAGAATAGCTTGGTCACCTCCTGTTGATCTTGAGGTCCCATCATCATGCCCCATTATGACAAGAAATGTGTCAGATTCTACTCTGAGTTTCTCTTCTCATCAAATATGGAGAAGGTTAGAATTTTTAAATTAGTTGTAGGTAAAAGAGTCATATACCCTATTAGGATATGACTATTTATATGTGTTCACAGGTGTGTGTAACCCTTCCATGGCTTCTATCAGAGTATCCCAAGACACAATGACATTGATAATATTCAAAGGTACTATTTAATGAGATTCCTCCCATTTAAATAGAGTGTTTGGTGTTTGATGATATTTCCCCATATTAATTTCTAATCGTTTCATGACATTCACAAAGACTAATTAATTTCCCTTGAGAGGGAGAGCCTACATTTTTAATGGAGGGAATTTGTGATGATTTTGTATTTTCTCATTTATGTAAACTGGTTTCCAAGATCAATGGCTAGTATGATTCTCAAAATATACTCTTACAAGAATATTTAATAATTTTTGATATGTTAGAGGATGAATATTTTCCTCATTTTGGAGATGATACATACTGGGAATATTTCCCCATAGTATTTTTTAATTTTTTTTTCTAATAATTTTTATCTCATAATCATATTTTTAAATTTATTCCTCCATGTTATGAATACTGGATATTCTATGATTTGATTAAGATGTAGCCAAAAGATTCACTTTATACATGGTAGTGTTTTACAAGAGAGGTGGAAAGTCAATATTTTGAGTTTCCATTCTTTGGATTATCTTATAGTTTAATATTTATACAATATTATTTTTTACTTCTTGACCAACGTAAACTAAAGGTATATTTTTTGTATTATTTCCTACACCATTTTCAACTTGATCCACATTATCTGTTAGGTTGATGGTGACCACTAACATAGAGGTAAATCAAGAAATCGCAGTCACCACATTACTATTAATGCAATAATATGATTCTTCACTACATGAATTTGGGTAATTTCTTCAACACTAGTACTTATTAGATTATTTTTTCAAGTGACCCTATTGGTGATGGATTTTTTTATATTGTATGTTCCCCCTATATCGGCCAGGGAACGTGGAACTTGAGTGTGTTCTTGATAAATACTAATAAACGATCCATGAATAATAGTGGTTTTCCTTATTGTGGGACAAACATATAGGATATAGAATGTTTATGTTGAAATCCCAACCTTTAAAACATTTATTTCTTATGTGGTTCTAATGATGATGATAATTCTCACATCCATGCAAGATGGGTACTATTCGGTGCAACCATTGGCATTTTAATCCTATTGTTTAGGATATGATTCTTCTAAACTAGGGATTTATTACTCTTAAAATAGGAATATGGATATAAATTCCCTAATCCTAGAGGTATGGTATTGACATGGATCCATTGTTGATTTTCCATGGATCCTCCCTAGGGATGATGAAACTAGTGTTGGAGATTAAGATATAAATTCTATAATCCTAGTGGGTTGGGGTTGAATTTTTAATACTAACAATATGTATTTTAATCTCATAGGAATTGAATTTATGAGGGGTGGAGGTGGTGGTAAAAATTCCTCCATCATAGTGTGTTGCGTTTTCACCTAGACTGCTTTAATAACAGCTACAATCATGATCTGTTTGACATGGTGTTATTGTGCTTGTGTATGAGTTGGGTGCAATGGATTCCCATGATGAGGTAATTTTATATGAATGATGTTGGGAGAGCAAAAATTTGGATTCTTTTTCTAAAATGTGTTCCCATTATATTAAAATTCCCTATTAAAACATTGATTGGATTTCGTCTCCCACTATTCATGATTTCCTAACACAGTTGAAGATGATTAATTTTGTTTTAGTTACAAACTAGCTTGTGCATTTCATGATCCCCTTATTTATCCAGAGGCTATGACATTATAGGATGATGTATCTAGGGTATTATTCTATTCTGGGGTATAATGAAATTAAATGTTCTATATATCTTCATTACATCGAAACGTATATATAATGATGCTCAATAAATCATTCAATAAGGATTCTTCAGGATATAGAGACAAACACTACGTTAGTGTTTTTCATGCTCCTCTATTTGTGGGATCTAGGATATGGAATAGTGTTCCATATACAATTGATAATAGAGTATATTGATTATTAGAAGGTGATACTCATATACTGGATAAGGGAGATTTCTTTCCGTCAATCATGGATGATTGAACCACATAATTTTGCCTATATATGGAATTCACTACTTCTCATGATCATCTGGGATCTGATAGTATGATATATTCATTGTCCATAACATGGTGGGGGTTGTTTCTAGATAAATTACTCTATATATTAATTTCATATGTTTCTCCGTCAGACATACATGCCTTTATGTGGTAAGACAGTTGATGGTATATATCAAGGCCGCCTGTTTGAAGAGGTCATGTGCAATAGATAACATATGGGGGACAATATAATCAATACATTAATGTTTTTATAACCACTCTATATGAAGGCCTTTGAGTATTGAGATCCTCTCTAAATGAATGAGTATGTGGAAGGAGAAGATTTCTTTTTTCCATGGGATATATTACTATTGGATGAAAGGCTATGGAATATGTTAGGAGTATAGTCCTTGTGATCCATCACTACACATCCACAGGGATGAATATAATGGTAATGATGACATTCCTATTTGGTTAATTAGTCAAAATACCATATTTGTGTTTAAAATTTGACACAAGAACCTAATGTACATTGTCTTTTATAATATTGAAGATATTTTCCTCATTCTTCATCACGGATGACATATGTCTACTTGGATGATGGGATTGTGTAGGGATATGGGACAACAATATGATGGATGCTAAAATATATTGACAACTATATAGTGTGGTGGGATTATGAGTCTTCTTCTAAAAAGATTATCTAATTTTCCAATGTGATTATGTGTTTTCAGTTGGAATATAATCATGTCATTGTGTGGTTTTTATAATATTCTAGTAAATCCTAGATGAACCGGGGACATGATCCCAGTTCAAATATGCATTCCCATCAAGAACATGATGAAAAACCTCTGAAATGGGAGATGCGATATGATCCTCCTATGGTATAACCTCCTAATTATGTTACATATGTCATTCATCAAAGTAAGTATGGATATAATCCTTGATTTAGTGAGCTACTAGAATATTTCATATAGCATCACGGATAGGAATATAAACCTATCCCGATGTGTGTTTCTCTCTCACATAGTATACATCGGTTAGAATGTTGATATAATCCTGATTATAAGCTGCTAAATTATATTACAGGTAATTTTGAAGGAACATGAGCCTCCCTAAAGGCAAATGCTTCTCACACATGAGGATACTTCGTCAAAATGATGATATGATCCCAATCTTGATCCTCTAGTGTATTTCACTGGTCTTTTTAGATAGGATTAGGAGACTTTTGATAGCTATGGTCTACTCTAACATGGTGATCATTGGTTGGAATGGTAAATTTCTGATTTTTTAGTGCCTCATCATTTTTTAGAATATGTCGATAATCCATTTATAAAGAATCAAGAATGTGTTCTTGCAATGGAGAAACTAATTTTTCATAAAAATAATAGTGTCATGGTTCTCTAGTTACATGGATAAGAATATTCTCAAATCCCTATAATTTTACTAATATCAAAATATGTTGGTGGAGTTCAACTGTAGTTTCTAAAATGTAGAGGAATTTTAGAAAAGTGTGCATAAAAATGTAACCTTGCTCATTTTCTATCTCTACTATATACTAACAGATTCCCTTAATTGAAGTGTAGATATGACCCCAATTATGCTATAAATGATTCATTGAAATATGATTATGGGCATCATTCATGGGGGAATGGATATTACCCCATGCTTGTTGTAGTAATATTGACGAAAACTTACCCTGATTGATAAGTGATATGAGAATACTCAGTAGATACTGTTAGAATGTGCTAGAATGCTTCACCAGTTGATATGGGTGTACGATCCCACTTCTAGTTATCTAGATCCTTCCACACATTTTGTGTATTGTTTTCTCATGGATGGGTGTCAGAGGTGTCAATGTGTTAGATGGTTCCTTCAGTTGGTGAATGGGGGGAATTGGGGGAGGGATCTTTTAATGGAGGTGAATAGGAGCTATTCTCAATGGATCTTGAACAATAAGGTGTCTATAGATGAATCCATTATCAACCATCATCAAATACTAATGGTGGTGACTATTGAACTATGGCGATATGCTTCTGAAGGAGTTTGTAGTAGAAAGGATATCCACTACCATTACTGTAGATTTCTTTCAAAGATGAAGACTCTTTTATTTCATTATCTATAGACCATCATTGTAATTCTAATGAGTAATTATTTTAACATTTTTATGGTATTCCAAGAAAATTATGTTCGCCATCCGTTTTTTATGTGTTGTAGAGGGTGAGGTCATTCTTTGTCCAATAGGGGTTGTAGTTGTAGATGATTTTACATATCTTTATCTAGATGAAGACTCGATCTTGGGCCCAGGTGTTGTTTGTGAGAGAAGTATCATTATTCATGAATACTTGAATTAACAAAGTCACTGATCATTTGATTATTATATTCCTAATAAAGTCTCTATTATATATGCATGTGTAACATAATTTTCTTTTCTTATTCTTAGTCTGGAAATTATATTCTCATTGAATTTTCATATTGAGGATTGACATATTTCATGAGAATCACATGTCAGAAGGATCAACCAAAACCATTTATCTTTTTATTGACTCAACTCATGTTCAACACATTTTTGGTATATAATATGAAAAATAAATATCATGATTCATGGAAAAAAATATACTATTTGAGATATTCACATTGCGTTCACCGTTTTTTTCATTGGGAAAGATAACTCATCCATAGTGACAAAAACATGGTAAGACAGTTTGATAATGTTGGTTTTAATATTTATTAAATCATTCACAGGAGGTTCATCATTAATTTTTATCATCCATAGAATCTACCTATGGTTCTGACATCCATCTGATAGTATAATCCTACCTCGAATAGTTTGAGTTCAATTAATGTTTCAGACATAATAGTATATAGGTACTAACATTTGTTGAGAAGATGGGTGTTCAGGCACATCAAACCATATTTGGGGAAATTTTAGACTACTATGAGACTGTCTTATAGATTTATGATATGTTGGAGAATCTCATCCTAATATGGATATGAGACTAGATATCCTAACCAAATGATCATGCATTGAATCCATCCATGTGTATTGGTTGGCCTATTAAAGAGTTCATCTTTATGTATCTAATGTTCTTCATCTCTTCCACATTAATGGGTATACACATATTTTTTTAATCCTCATTACCATGATTTAATGAATTTTTTATGATTTTTGGGCCGCGATACCACTGAAATAGTCCCCCAGACTATTTGGTGAGATTGCTTCATGTGAATATCCCCAAACACCAGGGTATAGAGACAAGAAACGTGGACCAAGGGTGTTTCTATAGGGATTCTATTCCCTTATTAACATAGTATCATAGTGGTACCATGATTAGATAAACATCAAATGAAGTATCATATTGAATAAGAAGTTGAAATAGATGTAAATAACCAAGAAACTGATAGAAATACTTTAAATTAGTAATTAAAACATATTCAAAGATGTTTTTCATGTATGTCAAATAACTATTAGGAATGATACCATTGATAAAAATTAAATGTAGTAGTTCTGTAAAAAATGAACAAAAATGGAATAGTATACCCAACATCATGATCTTTAGACCAATCATTTGCTATAAGCTCCATAAAAAGTCAATCTAGAAGACACACAACAATAATTAGGTGCTCCCCATTATATAAAAAATAAAAAATGATGTTTTTTAAGGTGTCATAGGAATACCAGATAGTGTCTGGGATAAATTATAGTACATCGCCACCAATAGCATATGTAAACATTAGGTATGGGTATATATTATAGAACTATAAAGATATAATTACTAAAATAAGTGGTAACAAAAATAAGTGGGTTGAATATGATTCTTTAAAAGAAACCAGGATAAAACTATCATATTTTTTACAAGAAGGAATAAATCTGTAATTGTATCTTTGAATTCAATTCTCATTATCACATTTATAGGGGACTCGTAGTCCATCATCACAGTAGAATATGGGACTCAATGACATGGAAAACATTAATATGGAATTACATTCCCAATATCACATTTATATGGGACTCTATATAGATTATCAGAGTTGTATAGAGGACTCCATTCCCACTATCCAAAAAGTTTCACAAGGGATTACATGCCCATATAGTATCACAAGGAATGTAATTCCCATTTAGTTTCATAATGAATTCCATGCACATATAGTACCAAAAGGAACTCCTTGAACCATTAATATAATTATTATGGGTCATCATTCACATTTGGTATTATGAAAAAAGGACCACTTTGAGCATTTGTAATAATCATTTATAAGGTTATTCATTCCCAACCAATATAATTACAAGGGTCATCATTCCCATTAATTATGTTTATTATGGGTCTTTACAAACCTATGTCATGTAACTAATAATAAAAACATTGGATTTTGTATGATTATGGTATAAATCATTTTAAATCTCATTTAAAATTAGAAAATTCATAACCATTATAGACATTAATCATGTGATATGGGCTCATAACTCACATCAAATAACTTCATTATATTTGTCAAAGGAATTAGCTATTATTTGAAAAAACATTCATTTTAATCAACTAGTATTTATGTGTTCTAGGTGTAACATATTGATATTGATTTATTTATATAAGAGGAAACATCAAATGGGATGGATCCATTTTTGTTTTAAAATAATAAATTATGGAAAGGGGGTCTAGTAAGACATTCATTATAATAAATGAAGTCAATTTAAGATAGAGGAAATTAAGGAGAAATTCATGGTGAAAATTATATGTGGCACAATGACAAATACTATAAAATATCCACACATATGTTATAAATTATAGACCACCTTCCATGAACTTTTACAACTCTCATAATCTAGTATCACCCTTCAGTTATTCTTATATTTTTATAGATCTAATAAAACAACCAACAAAATAAATATAGGGAACATAAGACTATATATAAAGAACAATGTTGATATAATTAAGAAATATAATGACTAAAAAGGAATCAATATCTCATCGATGGTTATCCACCAATATGAATAATGAAATAATTAGATTTCGGATAGTGAACTGAGATCAATTACTATATTATAATTGAAGTTACTCCAAAATCAAAAAAAAATAATGATCTCTTATAGATGTAATGAAAAAAATCTGAGATTGATAATGTTAAAAATATTTCATTATGGGAATTTTTGTAAAATCACACAGAAACAGGGGTTGCCTTGTTTTTCTTCAGGGATTTCCAATATCTGTTCCAAAAATTAACCTACCAATTCTTCAAATGGTATCCTCTCATGATTTGATAAAAAATGTTCTATATATAAAAATTTATTTTCAAAAAACATCACACCATTCCCTAGGTCGTGCGGTCGAAATTTTACTATCTCCTCAAATAATGCATCCTCCTTCCTCTCATTATACATCCTCACAATGTTTGGAGAGACCATGTGGGATGAGTCACAAGGTTTCTACTAATTGGGTGGCCTAGTTATTTTTTCCACTGTCCATGTTTTGAGATATAAAGAATCCCTAGAATCCCCAAAAACTACTAAAACCACATTCATATTACATAGTAGGTCCATAAAAAATAATTTGAAAAAAATTAAAAGGATTCATACCACTGATAAATTTGAGTTCTTATAATCATCCATAATTAGAGGAACTCGTCCATGCATTCACCATCAAATGGAGGAACATCTCTGTCATAGAAAAATCTATCCACTAAGAACATATGTTAGCATCACGCACTGAAATCTCATCATGAACCCATCTATTATTCCATAAAACCCATTCTAAAGTGCATACAGACCTCGTAGAAAATCTATTATTTGATCAATGATGTCAATATTATAATCCTCCATAGATGAATTGTTATAAACCTCAACATACATAGGATCAAATGTATGAGACTGGTCAACATGATATTGGTGAAGTTATGAAATGTAAAATATTTCTTGCATGAAAAAATAACACTGAGGTTAAATAGATAGATAAGCTATCATCCTGACCCTTTATAGAATCTCAAATGGAATTGTAATACTCATTAATTTCTTCCCTTGGAAATATATCCATATATTTCCATGTTTGGGTTATACCTAAACAACACATGATTCTCGATTCCAAACTATAGAGATCGTCGATGGAGATCGACATATGATTTATATCTACACAGAAGAGTATAGATCCTCTTCTAGATTATCATAACCTACTCTAAAGTCTTCTAATTGAGACAAGGACCTAGGAGTGATTCCTCTGTTGCATCTACCCATGATTTTGGTGATTGGGATAGTTGATGATGTAAGGCCCCATAAGGATACGTCTATATTGTCTCATATTAACTTTTATTGTTGGAGAAATCAACAAGAGGAATATTATTGTCCCATAAACAGTAGGAATCAAGGATTTATTCCCTAATAATGTTCTCTAGAACCTTTATAGTCTATTTTAACTTACCATTCGTATATGGGAGGAACAATGTACACATAAGAACATGTGTACCCATAGCCTTTAGCTACCCTTAACATAAACTCGATGTGAAGAGAGAATACCTATATAAAATGATAGTAAGATAAATCCCATGAATTCATATAATATAAAGGAAATAAGATGTTCCCAAACCATTAACCAAGAAAGTCTCCCATATATGAAGGATGTGGGATACTTTCAACATCCTATCAATGACCACCAAAAAATCATTGCTACCAAATGGAGACCTCAATAATCCAATGAAAAAATACATGGAAATATCATAAAATACTTATTTTTCCTGGTAATAGGTGTATAAATACAATAGGTTTAGGGTGACCCTCCTTCACCAACTGAAAAATGAAAAACCTAGTGATAAAACCAATTATGTTATATTGCATATTGATACTGTCAACACAATAAATGATACATCTTGGGGATAACCCAGTGAATTTACCAATAAGAACCATATGAATCACACATCATCTCTTACCTAATATTTTTTAACCTATATAATCCAATGTTTACATAGGATGTTTTTTTTCATCGATAGATCAATATATAGGTGGGTCCTCACTAGCAATTTGTTTCCATAGGACCACGCCCTTAATAATTGAAAACTACTTCATCTTCACCTTCTCTATAAGTGTAGATATTACTCATAGTGATACGAGTACATATTCACCCATACGGTCCTAAACCTCTATATTAATATTATAAAATTTATCTATAAGATACCATATGATACTGGAATCTTAATTTTTTTGGATTCCTCCTACTTAGATAATTGACAACATAATTACCTCTACTATGTGTACATGCCTTATTTATTTAAAAGGCTAGAATTATTTATTATATCTTTCATTCATGGAATTTAAGCCGTGTTTTATTAAAGTGTACATGAGGCTATTTAGGTTCATAAATACCATAAAATGTTATCATAGTAGGTAATGTCTCCAACAGCACCATGTGTGTACAACTAATTGAAACTCAAGATTGGGCATCTTGTAATTCTAATAATGAGGCCTTATCTACCATGATCTACATTAAACCCTATCATCATAACTCAACACTGCTCCCAATACAATTCTTGAGGCATCAAAGAACAATTTATAGACTATGAGTGGCCCCTGATGAATGAGAAAAGGTTTTTTTATAAGAATTACTTTCAACTGATGAAAGGCCTTCTTACATGATTTTGTCCATAAGTACATCACACCATTCATTGTATGATATATATGTTTGTATGGTGTGTTGTGAGAAGAATTGTTTAAAATTCATGTAGTTCCCATCTATCCCCATGAAACATTATATATTGAATATGTTCTTCATCTTCTCCTGGGTATCCTTGTCACTCACCTTCTATGGGTCCACTAAAACTCATGCATCTAAGATAAGATGAAACATGACATGAACCTTTTCAATCTAGATCAGACTTTTACTAATCCTAGAATACATCTAGTTCTCTCTAATTTTATTGAAAATGATATAAATATTACGATAATGGTTCTTAAAAGTATTGGAATTCACCAAGATATCATTTACGAATTCCACAAAAAAGGAATCCTGATAGGGATGGGAAATCATATTCATCAAATCCATGATTTTGGAAGGTAAATTTATATGATGAAATTACATCATGAGATATTCAGATAAACCATATCAACTGATAAAGTCATATGTCGATTTTTTGAAGACCAAACATGAACCCAATGATATCCTAATCTCTAGTGAATCTTTAAGAAATACCACGCTCCTCTGAGATAGTTAAAAAGATAATTTATATGAGGTAAAACACATTGATTTTTCACTATAATCCAATTTAAATTATTATAATAGAAACAAAATATAAGGGTTTCATTAGACATTTTAGTAAAAAGTATTGTTTATCCTTGAGAGGAATCATTAGGCCGTATAAAAACATTGACCTCTAAATAATCTATTTGATTATGGATATCCTTGTTCATAGTAGAATCCTTCCAATATGGATAAATAGATTCTAGTTTAGTTCCAGGAACTAGATTGATATTGATCTATACCTATCTCTCAAATTGTTGTCCAGAAAAATCATCAGTTGAAGACATCTCTTAATTGATCGACTATAGGAGAAAACTCAGTTTGATGTATTCACTAATAATTGATATAAATTCTATAATTATTGGTGTTCATTCATATTAGACTATGATTTTCAGGTCCATATCTATTAGCCTTGACATTCTACCCACCTTTGGGAATATACATACCTCCCTTTAATACCATTTCAAGACATTCAAACACAAATTCTATTGAAATAGTTCATATATCCTGGTTTTCCACATGGACACAAGAACATATCCCCAAATTCCAGATGCAATAGATAAAAATTTTGTTCCTATGGTGTGTTTGTGGGGAGAAAATGAATTCTTTACAAGAGTACTACAATGATAAAATCAATATATAACTAGTGGAGTCAATATAACTATAAATAAATAGTAGAAAAATATATAAATAACCAGGAAACTAACATCAATACTCAAATGTAGTAATAGAACCATAAAAACGGTAATCATGTTTTTCATGTATATATTATGTAGGAAAACATGGATGAATGTATTGTGAAGTAGTACTATACAGAAATTTACTAAAAGGTAATAATATAAAAATAATCACAAACTCTAACCCGATCATCATTGACCAACTCCATCCTATGTCATACATGAAGACACACATCCACAAGAGGAAACATCACCTTATATTCACATAAATGAATGTATACTACCTTGGTGCTATAGGTGGCCTAGAAAGGGATTGAGACAAATAATATTAGACCAACACCAACTATATCTATAAACATCCATTTTTTGTATATAATATAGAAGTGTAAAGATATAATAATACAAAAATGGTTTGGCTCTAGTTCTTGAAAGTTAACTAGGTCGACACTATCTACTTCATCCTATGTTGGAATAAATCATTAATATTATCAATGGTCGCAATTCTCATTATCACATAAATATGTGATGTAATGCCTAATATCAAAATATTATTGGGGATTCCATTCCCAATATCAAATTTATAAGGAATTAATGTTTAATAATGACATTTAAAAGGGAATCCATGTACAATTTCGCAATACTATTTTGTACTATCTTCCTAGAATCATAAATGTATCCCAAGTGGGTCCATTACCATATATAATCATATTGGAATCCATAGACATTAATTATCACAATTTAATCCATTCCCATTTAGTGTCGTAAGGGACACATTGTCCATTTAATGTAATTATTAAGATTCATCGTGCCTATTTGTTATTAAGTTGAATCATTCTCCAAGAGAATTTATATTAAACAATCATAAGGGTAATTATAACCTTCCATTATAATTTAAATAGTTCATCATTCACTTTCATTATGCTGATTAGTGGTCACCATTACCTTATGTCATATCACTATGAAAAAACTATTGGATTTAATACTAAACAATGTATAATACACTTTTAATTATCATTAAATATCAACATGGGTGTAACCATTGTCAATTTAATGTAGTGGTATGATCACACCACTCAATTCAATTTGACTTATTATAATTTTCTATAGAACAAGTCATTCTATGCCACTAAATTCATTTCAATCAACAAATTTTCATTATTTTTACCATGGTATAAAAACAACATTAGGTGTTTTGGCCTAAAATCTAGAAAGTCATTTAGATATATAAGAGTGTTCACCCAAGGGGGTGGATCCATATAAGAATGAAATTGTAAATTTTTTAAGTAGGATTTAAAAATATATTATTTTCAGATAGAATAAACTAATTTATGACTAATTCAATATAGGTAAAATTCATGGTGAAATTTTCATGGGAAAGAACAATGTATAATATGGAATATAAAAACATATGGTATATTTTTTTAATACCAACCTCATACATGCATGAATCTCATTGTCTAGTATATTCCAAAATTTTGGCCAAGATAAGAAGAAATTTTATGAATGGATGAACAACCTAAAAAAAGAAAAAATGGTCTCCAAAATTTTTTTATTATTTATAGAATTAATAACGAATAATGGAAGAAAATTAATTATGATCTTACTAATCAGTATCCAACAAGATGAACATGGATCAAATTGGAGTTCTGATGGAAATATAAGATCATATACTATATTATCCTTTATGAGGCTCAAAAATTTGAGAGGAATGAGATCCTAGTTATAGACTGATAAAATGAAGAGATAAATAATTCTTAAAACATTTCATAAAAGGAAATTTGGAATAATCACCAAAATATATGGGTCAGATTGTTTTTCCATAGGATTGGCCAAATCATGTGATAGTTGTGTTCCCTTCATTACATCAAATGGGAATGTCTTACAGTTGGGATTCAAAGTCTATGAAACAATGAAGTGACTATGTGAAATGAAACTTCTAAAAACTATAGGCTAAATGCACGGTCATGTAGTCCAAACTACATTGTATCCCCAAATTATACATCCTCTTACATATTACTGTACAACCCCTCCATGTTATGAAAGAGTTTTTGGACTGGATCACACTATTTCTACTAACCACATGGGCTAGTGATTTTTTCCCTGTGTCAATATTTCAATCTCTGAAAAAGCCTGAAATACACCTCCCCCACGCAAAAACCGTTATCACCTCATTAGGAATCTACATTGGGTCTATAAGATAGAATTAGACCAAAATTCAAAGTATCCTCACATGAATTAAAAATGGGGTTCATAAATTTACAATCATCTATAGAGGCGATTAATATTATATGATTGGGAAAAAGAATTAATAAAGAATTATACATATCTTATTTATGATAAGAATCAAACCCACATATTTCATTAAAACATATATAAAGTAGTTTCATGTCCAAAGGATATATATCAGCTAACTTATGCACCAAATATTGAGCTTCATCCACATGGAGGTGTCATATGTATCCAATTTTTTTTCATGAATTATAGTTACTGTAGTTATATCATTTCCTCGAGACAGGAATCGTAGCAGATTCATTAGAATAGGGGAAGACATACCAAGCACCTAATCAGGGCTCACACACTGCGGATTCCATGGATAATGAAGATTCATGATGTGAATGATATGACCATTACATGGCCTTTAACTAATGAGATATAAGGTTAGTGTGAGAGAAAATGGATATCAAGAATTTTATCTCACTACACATGGATGTGGAACTTTTTTTTTTGGGAAAACTCATTGGATGTTTAATATAAATATTTATCTTAATAAACATATACATCATTTTTTATGAATTTGATTTATCATAGTCTAGTTGATCATGGATTACATGTTGAGGTTTCCCTTTAATATGTATTCTTTTATGTCTTGTGGAGAATATGGTATCAAGCTCAATCATTATATAGGAATCGTGTATACTATATTTTGTATTATGAATTTGATTCTTCTATGTTTTTATATCATCTCAATTCTATAATGGATGAGTAAAAATGATGAACCCATGGGATAGTTGAGTCACATGACTTTGAATGTCATATACAAAGAGGGGTTTACACTATAGTTTATTCTTATTGGTGATCGGGACATTGGAAGGTATCCTACATATCCTCTATTTTTCTGTATCAGAGTTATCATAGTTCAATTTATTAAGTCTTATAGACTGTTTTTTATATTAAATATAATCTGAATAAGGTTATAATGTCCTGAGATGTCTACTGACATGACCTGATTATCTTCCTAGAATGATTGAGGATGTATGGGAATGACTTTTTTTACACAATCGACATGTCCAATAATGATCATATAACCCTGCTAGCATTCCAATAGGGATTCATGTAACACTTGGATATTTTTATGAAATATTTTCATTATTATATATCTTTCTTTGAATGAAATCGAGAGCTTAAATGAACTATGAGATGAAATTTTTATAAAATTACCGTTATAGAATAGCCATTAGGGTAGCTAGAATAATTATAACTAACTTATGAAAATCCATTACGAATTCACTGGCTATCAATTATTTGAAAAAAATATAAATCAATTAGATATTTTTATTTTTGAGTTAATTACATTTTTAAGGAAATTAATGAGATATATATGTGTTATATAATTAATTAGATATTTTTTATATTAATCTAATTGATATTTTAGTCCTATGGTATGAATAAAACCCCATATTATGTATAAAACTGATTTTTTACACCTTTGAATGGGGAATCAATTTTAAATTATGATTTTTGCACATTAATAATATTTATATAACAACATAAAATGTTATTTTGAAGCAGAATATAATAGAATAATTTTTAAAATTTATTATATTTTTCTGATAACTTTCATGTTTAGATTAATAATAAAAATTCACTAAATTTGAATTAAAAACAACTTTTTTCATCAATATAACAGATATGGTTAAATTATAATTTTTAATGTTTTAAAGTATAAATATAATATATTTTTATCATTAAATAAAATTTATTCCATTTTCATTTATTTTAAATTTAATTCATAAGTAATAACATTTCAATCTTTTTCAAAGATTTAATTTTTAAAAGATGTTTTCTCATTTCAACAATGGGATTAATTTTAAATTAATTACATTAATATTTTTGTTTTAAATTTTGAAAAATTGATTCCAAATTATGAATCATTAGATCCAAATTACATTATTAGATTAATTTTATTTTTGGGCATTATGAATAGTAACATTGGTAATTATTTTTATTACCATGGGTAAAGGTAAACCGGGTATTTAAGTGCAAAACCAATAGTATAAAATTATCTTAAAACCTGTAAAATTCCTATTAGATGACTAAATTCAAGCCTTATCATCTATTGTTCGAAATGGATTCACTTTAGGGCCATGTACCTATGAATACGACATGAATGTAATAAAAACTAATGAATGTGACAAAATGTCACAATCTCATTTTATATAAGAATTTTAATTTTAATATATAAGTAAATATGAGATAATATTTTCAATATATAATCTCTATAAATAAAAAATAATCACCTACATCATAGGTATTTATTTTTAAATTTTATAGATTATATAATTACCATTAATTATGACATAATAGTATTGTAAAAATTATTTTATTAATAAAAATATGAATTAAATGGTTTTAAAAAATATTAAAATACATATCATATGAACTAATTAACATGATCCACGAATTTTCATGATAAATATGACATGTTCAAATTGTAATGAATGTTTCTGTTCTAATTTATCTCCGGTTTATATTTATTTACAGTCAATGTAATGAATAATGTCCAAATTCACACTATTAAAATTTTATGAAAATAAACATTCATTTAAATATTAATAAAAGTAAATATATTTAAAAATTAAAAATTGATAATTATAAGATCTAAAATATCATAAAATATTCATTTATAGTCAATTAACACCATAAAAGTATATTTTCATAACCATTAAATATTAATAATTTTTTTACCTAAATTAAAATTTAATTGAACAACTAAGTGTCAAATAAAAATATATGGTTTATATTTACTATATAACTAATCCAAAATTTATTTGTTGATGATATTAAAAACCTATTTCATCTTATATTATAAATTGTGACTTTTTGGTTTTTTGGGTTGGGTTTTATTTTATTATAAATTATTATTTATGTAGTTTCCAAATGTGCCCCTAACCTCATTTATAAAATAGAATCTCCTCCCTCACCTATTCACATCATTTTGAGCCTTCAATCTTAGCCACCCCCTACCTTGTTTCCTTATAAACTTGATTATTTTCAATCTAGTGGTTCTGATCATCTTCAAAGACCAAATCTAGTGCTCTATGAGGGGATTTAGAGGAGGCCCATCGAAGAAGAGTTAATACCATTTTCAAATTCATTCAAACTTTTTTCTTCTTTAACATCCACTTAATTAGTTTTTTTCATTATAAAGTTAAAAAAACAGTTTAAATCATATACTAATATGTTATTATAAATATGACACAATAGTATTCAACCTTCTACCCATCCAATGAAAAATGAAATCACTAAGCATGCGTACGTAGGATGTACTGTCTCCATGCCATGGAGTAATATGTTTTTCACCATGGACTTACTTGGATGGTTATAATGATGGAAATAAAAAACTGTATATGATTACTATAACAATATAATGATTCCAAAATATTATAAACCATCCTCTTCAATATAAGTCAACATTTTTGGGAATGATATCCTCACTCATGCATACGTATGACCTACCATCTCAACGATGAAATGATATTCATTCAACATGATCTTCATTAAAACACTATTTAATAAATTAATTGAATGAATAAATATGATATATGTTATACTGAAATAATTATTTAAATGATATATCAATAGCCAAAAATAGTAATAAAAACTTATTTGACAAAACATATGTTAGAACATAATGGAGTAAATACCCGAATAACGAGTAATAATGAAATGTTACCACTAAATTGATGAAAATATGTTCATAAATGTTATAATAAAAATTATAATGATTTTGGAATAAATCAATAACATTATTTAAATAATTATAGAGTATTTTTAGAGATAGATGATTCATATCAGACCAAAGGTAAGGGATAACTCTGTAATATTTTTTTTATATTATATTGTTTATTCGAAAGTATTTACTAGGGTATATTTATTATCCACATCCATGTTTACTAAATATGTATTTAGAAACATTATTTATATACTTTTATAATTATTTCATGTCAATTTTACCCATCGGTAAATTTTTACTTAACTGTATGAATGGAATCATTTGTAGTTTTTTATACGAGGTACTTTTGACTTTCCTAGAAAAAGTATGAGAAAAATGTTTTTTAACATGTACAGAATGAACGTATTTTTAGGCTTTCACAATAAATTATTTCCTTGAATCATCCCCTACAATATTACAAGGTTATTTTCACATGAAATTATTTCTACTAATTTTTTTTGTAATTTTGAGGAAAGAAACCCTTTTGAAGAGGAAAGATATTTTCCCCATGAATTAATTTCACATATTTTCTCAAAAAAAATTATCTAAGATGACACTATTTATATAGGGTTACATTTTTATCACTATTATTACTATGATTTTATTGGGTTTATAATGGAATTTTATTTAGTAAATATATTTTTTTATATCAATTTAGATGGAATTATGTTTAAGAAACGCATTTTATTTCATGGGTAATGATATTGTAAATATTTTTATGTTTTTGTGGAACATATAATGATGGTTTTATTATGATATGGGTGAGAGCTATATCTCCCTTAAAATCATTGAGTAATGAATTATATCTCATTGATAAATATGACTGGAATGATGAGAAAATATTTTTTAGTAATACTGGGTTTGAATGAAGAGTGAACTCGATTCAGAAATAGACTTTGTCCACTATGATTTTATTGACAATGAGCCCCAAAAAATATGAATTTGTTTTCTATTATTATGTGTATATGCCATGAAATTTCATGTCTTCTGTTTTGACTATTAGGATTATATTTCACTTTTATGATTTTCCCATGACATAATATTATCATATTTTATATGCTGGATAAGATTTTCCATTTTTATGTTATTATGATTATGATATGATTGATATTTCATTGGTTTAACCTTACTAAGAATTTGATCTCACCCTTTCATATGCTTATTTTCCCCATGTCATGAATAAGGGTATAATGTAATACGTGTAAAAAGGGAGTCTAGTTATGAAGAAATAAGAGGGAGACATTATGGATGTTTTATGAACCAGTTATTTATGTTCCCCAAATTCTAAGGACACTAAACCAATATGGTGTTAGAGTGGTTATGTTATGTTATGTAATAAATATTATTCAATCATGAAGTAATATATATATATCTATATAATGGGATCTTATAGATTGTATCAGAGAAAAGGTATAGTTATCCTTTGGAAACTAGGATAACAAAACCTTAGTAAAAACTCAATGATATGTCTATGTATAGGTTAATATCGTATCCTTGTGTTTTAGAGATGTTAATGAATAGCCTAGGATAAAACTAAAAGTGTACTAAATTGAAATTTTACTATTTATTAGGTGGTTTTACAGTAATGACTATAGTTTCTCACACTATGCTTCTTGGTTTTAGTCAATGGATGGAACCCGATGGAACTATGTTAATGATGAATGTGATAGGTAAGGAAATGATTGCCCCCATAATCAACCAAATTTTATGGAAGATGGAATGAAAAATAATTTATCCATAATCACACAACATTCTAAAGCTATAAATCATGTAGGACTTCTAAAAAATCAAAGGAGGGGGCATAATTATTTTGAGTTCTTCCCGAGACAACATCCACCTTCATTCAGCAAGTCTTCTGAACCATTTTTGGCTAGAGAAAGTATCTATATCACTGAAAAGATATTTACCATCCAACAATGCTCTAAACATGATATGGTCATCTAACCAGTCTATTTTTTGAAAGGAAAATCTGATCAATGGTGGGATCTTATCAAGAATATGAGGTAAAGAGATAAAATTGAGTCCGTGGAATATGATGAGTCCCAGAACATATTTTTCAATAAGTACATTCCTATTATTCTTTGAACAATTATTGAGAATTAGTTCCTTGAACATAAGAAAAAGGATTATGAATCTATTGGTACATATGATAAATATTTTTTAGCTATTATAAGGCATGCTTCGGGATTTATTATCCAACCTGAGAGTAAAATTAATCGATTCTTTTGTGGTCTAAAACTTTTTCTACAACAGAGATTACCCATATGGAACATCACTATTTATGAGGAAGTTTTTCGATGTGCTATCAAGGTTTATATGGATATTGGAGTAACTCCTCAGTCATATGGGTTTTCTATGAAGAGAAATATTTAATTCAAGGGAAAATCTAATTTCCACATTGAAAAGAAGATCGGTTTTCCCTTATGCACAATGTGTGGAATGAAACATGGTAGGAATTAACATAAAGGGAGTATTAAATGTTTTATGTTTGGAAAATAAGGTCAATGGGTAGTTGAATACTGATGTGATGGGAAAAATATGTCTAATTATATGAACAATGAAAAGGATACATAGAATGCACTTCTTACACTTCATTGCTACATGTGCAGGAAAATGGGGAATTGTGCCAATAAATTCCCAAATCCAAGGGTTATTGTTGAAGAATGATGTCAACAAGCTCATAAGGACTATGAAGATGTAATGTCCTATTAAATCACTATAGGCAATGTGGATTATCACAATTAAGTGGTGAACATTAGACATACCATCCACTCTAATGTATAAAATGATTTATTTGATTCTAGATCCACCCACTATTTTATTTATGAATAATTTTCTATGGGTATTGTCTTATTACATAATCAATTATATGTAGAGTTGGCTTTGAAAACTTATAATGGAAAAACAATCACATAAAAAGTTTTAAATTCTTATCTGATTTAATATTGTATAAAAGTGCTTCTTTCAAATCCTTTTCTCATTCCTATAATGGAATTTTATTTTATTATTACCATGGATTAGAAATATCTATATGGATCTCATTTCATTTTCCATGTAAGGGATGTCACATTTCATATCCAATATCAATCTATGATCATCTATCGATGCAAGGATGAATATAACCTTCCAATTTAAATTTCTTCTATCTTATGGGCTGTGATTCCATTAAATGAAGGTTATTTATCTCAAATGGTTGTGGTGAGACTCTATATTAAAAATAAACCTATTGTACAGAAGTTTGATTATATATTTCTGGATGAATATCCAAGTCTTCCCCCAAATTGTGGTGTTGAGTTTTCAATAGAACACATATTGGGTGATATGACTATTTCAATGACACCTTAATGAATAGCCCCAATTGAGTTGTAGGAATTGAAGAAGAAACTCTAATAGAATCTTGATAAGGGATTAATACACCCTAGACCATCTCCTTTGGGACCACCTATTCTATTTGATAATAATATATATGGATCAATGAAACTATGCATTGATTCTCAAGAACATAACAAGATTACAGTTAAGAAAAAATATCCCCTTCCCCATATTGATGACTTATTTCACCAACTACATAGATCTCAATACTTTTCCATGATTAATCATTTTTCAGGATATCATTAATTGAAGGTAAAAATGCTGATATATCAAATACGGCATTCCAAACATGGTATGGACACTATGAATTTATAGTGATGCCTTTTGGTCTTACTAATAACCCCACTATATTCGTGAATCTAATTATTAGATTCATTAGAGACTATCTTGATCAGTATGTGGTAGTCTATATAGAAATATTCTTTTCCATTAAAAAATAAAGGAAGAACATAAAGCTCAATTGATATTTTTACTGAAGACCCATAGAAAGAAGAATCCATATTCCAAATTTTCAAAGTGTGAATTTTGAATACAAAAATATTCATTTTTGGGGGATAAAATTTCATGAGAGCGGATATATGCGCATCCAGAAAAAATATAGGTTATTAAAAGATGGTCAAGAACAAAAATGGTATCTATGATTCAAATATTTCTTGGTTTGTCTTTATATTATCAATGTTTTGTGAGATATTTTTCATGATTATATAATCCACTCAACAGGATTCTTCTAAAATAAGTTTTGTTCATTTGGAGGGAATAATGTGAAGAGAACTTCAAAGAGTTAAAAATATGGTTAGCAAGTGTACCTCTTCTCACACTGACTTGTAGTGGATAAAGGTTTTTGATCTATAGTGATTCATCTTATAAGGGACTGGGATGTGTTCTAATGATAAATTATATGGTGATATCTTATGCCTCACAAAAGTTGAATATTCATGAGAAAAATTATCTGTCTTTTGATTTGGTGTTATCTACGATACTCATTGCATTAATGAGATGGATGCATTATCTTTATGGTGAATTGTATGATAGTTATACTGATCATAAAATTCCAATTTAGATTTTCCCACAAAAGGAGTTAAATATGGACAAAAAAATAGTTTAAGTTGATTAAAGATGATGACTTCTCAATATGTTACCACCCTGCGAATGAGTAGAAGGTGGAATATGATTTGACTTGAAAAGACAATGCTAGATTATCCATGATGATGATTAAAAAAGATCCAATATTTATTGATTTTAAAAGAATAGATCTTTAAATTTTAATGGAAGGGGATTGTTGACCTCACTAGTTTTGATAATCCCAATTATTCTTTCACATATTTTGATAATCCCAAATAATGTTTATCTATATATATTAATTCTTTTAAACTATGAACAAGTTGATAATTATACTAAAATAATATTTTAAATATGTTAATCAATTTTTATCTATGTTTATATGACTTTTTAAATAATTCTAACTCAATCAGATGTGTTCTACATAAAATATATAAGTGTTAAGTTACTAATATTCCTATAGCTACTGATAAAGACAGTCTACTGATAGACTTAGTCTACCAATAAACATAGTCACCAATAGGAAAAGGTCACTGATACACAGAGCTAACGATATGTATAAGTCCACCGGTAAGCACATATCATTGATAGATCAAGTCCAACGATACAGATAGCTACCGACAAAGACTGAGATACCGATAGAAAAATTCTACAGGTATGAATAAGTCTACCGATATATATACTTTATTGGAATCAAACGGAGCTACCAATATTCATAGAATAAAATTCTACTGATACAAGATACTATTACACTAGAGTTACTAATAGAGTAAGTCTGCTGATATGAACAAGTCTACCGCTATGAAGCTACCAATACAAAATGAGCTACCGATAGATGCGAAGTCTACCGATAGATGAAGTCAACAGTATATAGAGCTACTGATACACAGAGTAACAGCTACCGATACTAAGAGCTACTGATACATGTTCAAAGAGCTACTGATACATGATCAAAGAGCTACTGATACAAGATCAAACAGCTACCGATAGAAGGTCACTATTACATAGAGTCAACCGCTGCCTACAGAAGGCTACTAATGAAAGACTAACCAGTCAAACTCTATACTCCCAATATTATTTATTTATTATGAAACAGTTATATTTGATGTTTTTAATGAAATTAATGTTATTTAATGATAGTTTTTGGCATATCATGGAACCGTACCTAGTACCCATGAAAAAGGAAATCATTCTTTTTACCGGGGCGGAAAGCTATAAAAGGAAGGACAAAGACTGAACAGTATAGAACCAAGAAGGCATGTGAAGGTTGTAAAAGGAAAGGGATGAACATCAATGAAATGTGGAGCACTCACACAAAAGGAAAAAGCTACATTCATACTAGAAGTGAACTAGACATACACGAAGCCACTCATTCTAGAGGGGAACACATTCTATATCATGATTGAAGAACCCCAACAAACTCTTCATGCACTCAATATGATAAATCTGAACAAGAAAAACAAGGAAGAAAACGAACATCTATTTTTCAGACAAAAACTAGAGAAGGACTCAGAAGCATTTCTGATAATTCCAAAGAGTCCAGAGCTGCACTTCACATCACTAGAGCATTATGAACTCTTTTCTAATCTTTACGTGATTCTTTTATTTACAATTCATGGAGTGTGTATACTCTATATATTTCTTACACAAACTGTCTCCTATGCTAAGCTGGAGGATTTCTAAATTCTCATTCAAACTCTATAACTCCCTTGTTTCCCTCTATGGACAGTGGTAGAAGTCAAATATGACCTAGACAGCCTGTGAGCTATTGTTGGTTTTCCCACGCAGAATTGTGGTATAGGTATTTGTACCTGGATAGTGTTTTCAATGTTGTTTACCCCGATCTAGGGTGTGGATCAAATTTATATAAGTTGTTTGAGAGGACTAGGTCTCGGCATGAGACTGAACCTCTTGGTTACATCTGCATGCATTTTTGTTTAAGTCTAAAGTATTCTATATTTTTTATTTTCCACTACTAATTACTTTGAAATACAGTTTTTTTTAAAGTTACATTGATAATTAAATTAGAAAGTGTTTATAATTATTGTTAACCAGTAAGTTAGTTTCAAAAGTTAATTTAATCTTCTGATTAAATTAACTGAGACATAATCAATCTTTGAGAAACTAATTGTACTTTTACAATCTGTATAAAATCATTACAGTTTAACTTGTTTTTAAATAGGGGTATTTTAAGAGAAATGTTTTCAACCGTGATTTTTATTGGAACTCAATTCACCCCCCCTCTTGAGTATCCACTCCGACCAACATTTGGTATTACATGTTTCTTTTTGTTTTTTAATGTTTTCAAAATACTCTATTTTTCAACTGTTATTTTAGTTTCATCTTTAATGATCTTAATTTTTTGGTAGTTCTAAATTTTATCTCTTTAAATATATTTTCTAAAATCTAGTTATAGACAATAGACTAGAAGGTGCTGCTACCAAAAGGCCACCATTCATTAATGGTACAGATTTTTCTCAGTGTAAGCTTAAAATGAAAATTCATTTAGAAAGTATGAGATTTGATATCTGGACTGAAATAGAGACTCAATATAAAATTCCTGAAACTAATAGAACTACATGGCATGAACAAACTAAAACATCTTACAACAATAATTATAAAGCTATGAATACCCTATATTGTGCTCTAGGAGATGAAGAGTTTAATAGAATATATGCTTGCAAAACTGCTTATGAAATCTGGGACACTTTGGCTATTTCCCATGAGGGAACAACTAATGTTAATGAAATGAGGCTGAATACCAATACTATTAAATATTATAACTTTAAAATTAAGCCTGATGAACCCATTTCTGACCTGTATCTCAGGTTCAATGAGATTTTCAATACTATGAGATCCCTTAGAAAGGCTGTTCCACCAAAGGAACAAATTATGAGGATATTAAGATGTAGACCAGAAAGATGGAGAGGCACATCTGTTTCCATTATAGAATCTTGCGACATCAACAAACTTCTTGTTCATGAATTAATAGGTAAGCTTATGATGTAGGAGGAAGAAATCAAGGTAAATAAAGATGAATATGATGAACCTAAAAGGAAGTCAGTGGATTTTAAGTCTACTGCCTCAAAGAGAAAGGATAAAGATAAAGTTCACATACAAACTGAAAGCTCAACAAGTGAAAGTTCATACTCTGAGAGAGATGCTAAGATGGCTCAGATAGACAGAAGATTTAATAAGTTTTATAGGAAGAATAAATTCTTCAGAAAATCAAACTACAAAGATAAATATGACAACAAAGGTCAATGGAAGAAGGACTGGAAGAAGACTTACAAAGGTGATGAGATTATCTGTTATGTGTACAAAAGGAAAGGACATATAAAAGATCACTGTCCAAAATTGAAGATCAAGAAGAAACACGACTACAAGGAAAAAAATTATAATAAAGCAATGGAAAAAACTTGGAGTGCTTCATAAGAAAATTCAATTGATTCTGATTCTGCTATGGATGAAGATTCCCATAAATCTAACATGTGTTTTATGAAAACCACATCCGAGGTAAAATTGGACACTCCTGCTTTAAATTCATATTACTCTGGAGTTGATTCTGATTCTAAGTCTAAAAATATGTCTAGTGAAGAGTTATTTGAATATTTTAATATGCTTTAAGAGACCTGTAATGAACATAAGGAAAAGTACAAAGCCTTAAAAACATCATGCTTTATCTAGCACTGTTAAATATTCCCTTGATATTAAAAAGGAAAAGAATGCTCAATTTCTTAAGGAAAATACTGAACTGAAATTGTCTAATGAGAAATTAAGGAAGGAATTAGAAAAATTCACAAATGAAAATGATACTATTACACAAATTCTAGGTAAAAAAGTGGCACCAAAGTACACTACTGGTTTCGAATACCATCCTGGACAAAAAAAGTTTACCAAAAATAGATTTATTCCTAAATCTGGAAAACATTCTTCTAGTTCCAGTTCTGGAAATTCATATGCATCAACTAGTTATTCACATTGTTATAGATCAAACAAAGTTTATATTTCAATATCAATTGATTCTGTGAATTATATGGGACCGATAAGACAAATTTGGGTACCTAAAACATTACGTGCTAACCTGTTTGGACCCAAGAATATCTGGGTACCAAAATCATTTTCCATCTAAACCTGTTTTGTAGGATACCTACTTAAAGGGTTCTCACAAGAAGGTATGGTACTTGGACAGTGGATGTTCAAGGCACTTGTTTGAATACTATTCATTCTTTGAAACCTTGATAAATGTTGATGGAGGCTATGTCACCTTTGGTGATAATTCTAAAGGAAAAATCATCAGCCTAGGCCAGGTTGGTAACATTAATTCAGTTTTTATTTCTAAGGTTGTATTTGTTGATGGACTTAAATATAATCTGTTGAGTATTTCTCAGTTATGTGATTATGATTTCAATGTTATGTCTGAAAATTATTCTTGAAATGTTTTTAACTCCAGATATGCTTTAGTATTTTCTGCCTTGAGAAATGAAATTGTTTAGGCTGTTGATTTGAATTCTTTAGCCAAGCCAAATGTTACTTGTTTAAATGATTTTCATAAAGAATCATGGCTTTGGTATAAATGATTATGACACTATAACATTTATTCACTTATAAAATTGACTTGGAAGAACATATGAAGAGACATACCAAAATTTGAATTCCCAATAGACAAAGTTTGTAATCCCTGTCAAAAAGGAAAGCAACACAAAGCCTCTTTTAAATCAAAGAAAGTAGTTTCAACTTCTCAACCTCTCGAGTTGGATCAAATGGATTTTTTTGGACCTTCTAGAGTTTCTAGATAAAATCAGAAGCACTATGTCTATATCTTAGTAGATGACTTTTATAGTTATGCTTGGGTATGCTTCTTAGCTCACAAAATTGAATCTTATTCTTATTTTTACAAATAATCCAAGTCTGTAGGGAACCTTAGTGGTCTTAAGATTAAAACCATAAGAAGTGATCATGTTCGTGAGTTTGAAAATCATTAGTTTGAATCTTACTTCTCACATAATGTCTATTGTCATAACTTTTCTACCTCTATAACACCTCAGCAGAATGGTGTAGTAGAAAGAAGAAATAAAACCCTTCAAGAAATTTCAAGAACTATGCTTAATGTGTATGACCTACCTATTTATTTCTGGGATGAAGCTGTGAATATATCTTCTTATATTATCAATAGAGTCTTGATAAGACCTATTCTTAAGAAGACCCCTTATGAACTGTGTAACAATAAGAAACCTAAAGTTAGTTACTTTAGATTCTTTGGCTGTAATGTCTTTATCCTCAATACCAAGGATAATCTTGACAAATTTTCATCCAAAAGTGATGAAGGAATTTTTCATGGTTATTCTTTAACTATGAAAGCCTATAGAGTATTTAACAAAAGAACTAAATGTGTGGAAGAATCTATTAACATCAAGTTTGATGAAACTGATCCACATGTACCTAAGCCTTCTCTTGAAAATCTTGAATAAGATTTGACTGTTCTGGACCTTAATGATAAAACTAAAGAACATGCTGTAAAAACATCCAGTCCTTGACATATTCTAGAATCTACTTCAATAGAACCTAAAATCAGAGAAGAGACTAAAATTTCTAGTGCTACCTTTACTAGATCTACTAGGATTCTAAAGAATCATCCTTTAGATGCGGTTGTAGGAAATCTGGATAGAGGGACACAAACTAGAGCTTCTCTAAGAAACCAGGTTGAACATCAAGAATTTCTTTCATAGCTAGAACCTAAAAATTTCAATGATGCAATCAATGATGAATTTTGGGTCATGGCTATGCAAGAAGAGTTGAATCAATTTGAATGAAACAGAGTCTAGGAATTAGTTGACAAACCTAAGGACACTTTGACAATAGGCACTAAATGGGTGTTTAGAAACAATGTTGATGAATCTGGAAACATAGTTAGAAACAAAGCTAGATTAGTTGTACAAGGATATAGTCAAGAATAATTTATAGACTATGAAGAATCCTTTTCCCCTATAGCTAGTTTAGAATCCATCAGGATCCTACTTTCCTATGATGCTCATCTGAATTTAAAGTTATATCTAATGAATTTCAAAAGTGTATTTCTAAATAGTTTTATAATTGAAGATGTTTTTGTTGAGAAACCACATAGATTTACTAATCCTAATTTTCCAAATTGAGTTTTCAAGCATTCTAAAGCTTTATATGGTTTCAAACAAGCTCCAAGAGATTGGTATGATAGACTTAGCAATTTTCTTATTTCAAAAATTTTTACTAAAGAAATTGTTGATCCAACTCTTTTTTTAAATGAATTTATAAATATGTTTTGATAGTAAAAATATATGTTGATGATATTATTTTTGGATCTTCTAAACATTCTTTATGTAATGATTTTTCAAAGAGTGTTCAAAATTAATTTGAAATGATTTTAATGGGAGAACTCAAATATTTTCTTGGATTTCATGTTTTTCAAAATGAAAATGGTATTATTTTGAATCAAAGTAAATATACAAAGGATCTTTTAAAACGTTTTGTTTTGGATATTATTAAAGAAAATGATACTCCTATTAGTATAGTCTGTAAATTTGATGCAGATGAAACTGGGAAACCAGTGGATCAAACCAATTACAGAGGTATGATTGGAAGCATACATTACATTACTGCTAGTCAACCAGATATTATGTTTAGTGTGTGTGTGTGTGCAAGATTTCAAGATAATCGAAAAATAATATCATTTACTTGCTGTTAAACGAATTTTCAAGTATCTTAAACACACTGTAAATTTAGGTTTATTTTATCCAAAATGACAATATTTGGAGCTAATGAGTTATTCAGATGCTGACTTTGCAGGTTGCAAGTGGGATAGAAAAAGTACTTCTGGAACATGTAATTTATTAGGAAAATACTTATTATCTTAGTGTAGTAAGAAGCAGAATTTTGTAGCTTTGTCCACAACCAAAGCAGTGTATATAGCTTCTGGTAGTTTTTCATCACAAATTCTATCGATGAAACACACTCTTTTGTACTATGGATATGATTTTAAGCATTTTTCTATCAACTGTGATAACACTAGAGCAATAAACATTTTGAAAACCCTGTATCTCACTCCAGGAACAAACACATTGATGTACGACACCACTTTTTGAGAGATCATTACCAAAAAGGTGATATTACTCTTGAATTTATCGGTACTAGACATCAATTAGCTGACATCTTCAACAAACCTTTATGTTTGGATAGGTTAAGTTACATTAGACATGAGTTAGGAATGATTAACCTTGATTAGTATGTACCTCACCGATGTGAAAACCTCACTGATGTGAAATCCTCACCGATGTGAAAACCTCACCGATGTCAAAACCTCATCATTGTGAAAACCTCACTGATGTAAAAACCTCACAGATGTGAAAACCTAACCGACGTAAAAAACATCACTGATGTAAAACCTCACTGATGGACCTCACTGATAGGAATTCTCACAGATGAACCCTACCGATGATTACGCACTGTTTTAAACTTCTGTCTCCCACCAGAATCTGTGACATCAATATTTTATTTATTTATTTATTTATTTATTCCTAAAATATAAAAAAAGTCCTGGTTACTTCTCAATCCATTGAGCCTCAAATACTTTACCCTCAAGCCTTATCTCCCAAACCTCTCAAAAACCGTAAGTACCTCGAACCAGAGATGGAAAAAACCAAACTTCCTACCATTAGAGATGACTTTGATGAACCAAATGAGAATAAGTAGAATACTAAGCCAGAAGCTAGTGGATGTATAAGTAGAACTAGGTCAGGTAGGTGACCAGTGAATCCTCATTTGAAAAATAGAGTTATTGTGATCGAAAAGGAGTTGTGTGTGGAATGGTTTTTGGCTAGAAATTATATAGTGCTCGAGGTGCTGGAAGGTAAAAAATTGGTAGATTGATATTCGAACAACAATGGCCCCTACTATCCGAAGCTAGTGAAAAAATTTTACAGGTTTTTGAACTTTGAGAAGTCAGAATATGGGAACCGAGTGATTTCTATTGTGAATGGAAAGGAGATATCTTTTTCATCTATTGAGTGGGCTGAATTTCCAAAGGTTACACACGAAGGTGTTTCTGGATATGTCTCAAAATCAATACCACATATAAGTGATATATTTGATTATGAAATTGTCCTAGAGGAGCTCACCGGTACTGGTAATCAACCACAATTTTAGGCTGCTGAAATGGATGGAGAGAATAGATTTCTATTAAAATTTGTTCAGCATGTCTTAATACCAAGGAGAGGGGACTTTGCGAATTTAAGATATCAAGATATCTATCTCCTACATCTCTTGAGACATTGTGTGAAAGTGAATCTGTGTAGATTTATAATGTTTCAAATGGAGGACATGACCAGGAAAAAATCAAAGAAAAATTCCTTATTCTTTGCCAAGTTTATCTCAGTAATGATTAAGGTGAAAGGAGTAGCTGAGTCTCAAGATGAGACAGTTCTATTAAGGAATAATTTTTGTATCACAAGCATAGTTTGGAAATATATGAAGATAAAATAGAACCCAGGGAGAGGAGAATGGGTTAATGATGACAAGAAGGTGTATGATAAATGCAATCCTGTGAATTATCCTTCAAGGCCTAAGGATGTGAGGGATCCAGGTCTAGGACCTGATGAAGAAGAATCTAAGTACAGTGATGAGACTAATGAAGAGGAGACTTCTATGGATGATAGAATGGATCCAGACTTTCCCCCAAGTCCTGCTGTTGAATTTTTGTATTCAGAAAAGGAAGAATTATAATAAGAAGAAACTTTTCCTAATGAGGAAGACCAGCTAGTCACTGATAATGAAGAAGAAATAGAAAATGAATTTGAAGCCTCTGATTCTATTTTCTTAAGTCTGAGTCCGTTGATTGGAAGCTCAGTTGTGCCTGTTAAGGAAGTACTGGGTAAGTTGGAAGGGAATGTTCCTAATCTAGAGGATCCTATTGTTGTTGAAGCTATTTCAGAGATGTAGTTGATATTAGAAGATTCTTATGAGGAAGAAAGACCTGCTGAGAATGCTCTTGCTGTAAAAGAGAATGCACTAGTTGAGGGGGAGAATCAAACCAGATTTGGTAGTGTTTCAGTGCCTGTTGAAATTGAGGATTGGGTAGAGGACCCAGGTTTTATGGTTTTTGGATTGGATTATCCCGATTCATATAATGAGGCATTCCTCAATAGACCAAAAAAAAATTATTATATTCAGACTGAGTTGTTACCTGAAGATGTGGTCAGAATGCATGATCTGGACCAGCTCAAGTTTGATCTCAAAATCATTTATGTGGAAGAAATAAGGAAAATGGAAGCTTCACTAGTGTCATCAATTAAATCAATTACGAATGACTCAGTAACCAATATATTATCTAAAAGGGATCCTGTTGTGGTTGCACCTGCTGATATGATTACCAGGGATGATCTTGAATCCTTAAATAATGAGCTGAAAGAATCTCTTAGTGCCTTTGTTGCCAAGTAAAACATTGTTTTGTTGAAGAGATGAGAAATTTGGAAAAGTCATTTGAACTCTCTCTCGGCTGTAATCTCTCTACCTTTGTGGCAGAAATAGTGGATGAATTTACATCTTTCCAGAATCAGTTTTCTATACAGGTATAGGATGTTGAAGCTTTAATGAAATATGTTATCTCTTTAGATTATTATATGAGTTCTAAATCCCAAGAAGATAATGATTTAGCTTATGTAAATGGTGTTGTGAGCCGGATGGTATCAGTATTTGAATGTTTTAATACCTCCCTGTAAGATCATGTCAGCAACCAGGATTCCCAAGTGAAAAATCTTATCAAAGGGTTGACCAAAAACTTCAAGGAAATGGTAACTTTATATGTTGGTTATCTTGCCTCCAGACCTTCAATATAACTAAACCAAATTCGAGCTGTGATGAAGGAGGATCTTGGTTCAGCATCATCGAGTGGATCTGTGGACTCATCCAACATAAAAAAAGTGGTGATTTCTACTAGAGATTACGCTAGAGAAATAATGAAGATAGTCCAATACTATATGAGATAAGCTTTTCCCTCTTAGAAATAAGTGAAAGAAAATGTTGACTATTATTTTCAAAGGATTTATACCAAGCATCAGCTCAACAATCACTTCAAACTTCTATTATAAAACCTGAGTTACCTCCTCTTAATAAAGCCTTCAGAGAAAAAGTCAGCAAGCTAAGATAGATGACTCCATCCTTGGACAAATTCATGGATAAAAAGGATGATTTAATATATTTTATGGAGAGAGGAGGAGGAATAATTATGGATTTTAGAAATATTTTTTTTCCTTTATTTAATGTCAATGCTAGGACAGTGATTATACCTCCATCTTTACCTGCCTCTGCCTCTACTGCTTCTCCTATTCAGATGACTCCAGACCAACCCATTCACATCCTTACTCTAATGGTCACTCAAAGAACTACTGAGTAGAGGCTAGGAACAGTTTTAGTGGCTCAGCCTCCTGTGATCATTTCATGAATTCCTAAGCCTTCAAATGCATGCACACAGTCTTAATCCTCTTCTGATCTAAAGGGAAAACGTTACATTGAGGATGTGGATTGAATAGGTGGCTAAGATATTTGATAGGAAACCCTTGTATTTTTTTTATTTCCTTGTACCTTTTTGCAACATGTAATACAAATTTCTGTCTCTTCTTTCTCATTTTTTTCCTTTTCGCTTTGTTGTTTCCCACTTTTTGATTATCATAAAGGGGGATAAATATTATACGGGCTCTTGGAATGATATGTTTTATGTGAAAGGGGGAGAAATGTTATCTAACTGAGAGCTAATATGTTTTGTAACCTATACCTTTTATACCATTGCATTTAATTCTACCTCTGGTACATTCCATATTTCCCATGTTATATTGTTTTCTCTGATACAATTGAATTTAATGAAAAATCCTCTGATAAAATTACTCATTATTTTGAGATTATAATATTATAAGTTGTGATTATCAAAAAGGGGGAGATTGTTGACCTCACCAGTTTTGATAATCCCAATCATGCTTTCACATATTTTGATAATCCCAAATAATGTTTATCTATATATTAATTCATTTAATCTATGATCAAGTTGATAATTATATTAAAATAATATTTGAAATATGTTAATCAATGTTTATATATGTTTATATGACTTTTGAAATAATTCTATCTCAATCGGATGTGTTCTGCATAAAACAGATAAGTGTAATGTTACTAATATGCCTATATATTCTGATAAGGACACTCTACCGATAGAATTACTCTACCAATAGACATAGTCACTGATAGGAAAAGGTCACTGATACGCAGATCTACCGATATGTATAAGTCCACCGATAAGCACATGTCTGTGATATATCAATTCCACCGATAAAAATAGCTACCTACAGAAACTGAGCTACTGATAGAACACGTCTACTAGTATGCATAAGTCTACCAATATATATACTTCACTGGAATCAAACGAAGCTACCGATATGCACATACTAAAAGTCTACTAATACAAGATATTGTTACACCAGAGTTTTCGATATAATTATTCTGCCGATACGAACAAGTCTACAACTATGAAGCTACCAATACAAAACGAGCTACCGATAGAAGCGAAGTCTACAGATAGATGAAGTCACTTGTATATAGAGCTACTGATACACTGAGTAACAACTACTGATACCAGGAGCTACCGATACTTGGAGTTGCTGATACATGTTTAAAGACCTACCAATACATGATCAAAGAGCTACAGATACAAGATCAAACAGCTACTGATAGAAGGTCGTTGTTACATAGAGTCAACCGCTACCTATAGAAGTCTACTAATGAATAACTGACCAGTCAAACTATATACACTCAATATTTTTATTTATTATGAAACAGTTATATTTGATGTTTTTAATACAATTAATGTTGTTTAATGATAGTTATTGGCATGTCAGGGAACTGTACCTATTACCCATGAAAAAGGTAATCATTCTTTTTACCAGAGCTAAAATATATAAAAGGAAGGAAAAAGACCTAAAATTATAGAACCAAGAAGGAACATGAAGGGTGTAAAAGGTGGTTGATGAACAACATTGAAACGTGGTGCATTCACACAAAAGGAAAAAAAGCTACATTCATACTGGAAGAGCACTGGACATACACAAATCCACTCATTCTAGAGGGGAACACAAGCTGCATCTTGAGTGAATAAACACAACGAACTCTTCATGCACTCAAGATGTTAAAGTTGAACCATAAAAACAAGGAAGAAAACAACCCTCTATTTTTTAGACAAAAACCAGAGAAGGACTCAGAAGCATTTTTGATAAATCAAAAGAGTCGAGAGCTTCACTTCACATCACTAGAGAATTCTAAACTCTTTTATATTCTATTAGTGATTCTTTTATTTATATTTAGAGCAGTGTGTATACTATGTATGTTTCTCACAAACACTATCTCCTATACTAAGTTGGGGGATTTCTAAATCCTCAATCAAACTCTATAACTCCCTTGTTTCCTAGTGTGGATAGTGGTAGAGGTCAAGTAAGACTTGGACAGCCTGTGAGCTATGGTTGGTTTTCCCATGTAGAATTGTGGTAGAGGTCTTTGTACCTGGATAGTCTTTTCACTGTTGTTTAACCCGATCTAGGTTGTGGATCAAATTTATATAAATTGTTTGAGAGGACTAGGTCTCGTCTTGAGACTGAACCTCCTGGTTACACCTACTGTGCATTTTTTTTTAAGTCTAAAGTATTCTATATATTTTATTTTTCACTGCTAATTACTTTGAAATAAAATTTGTTTTTAAGTAACTTTCATAGTTAAATTAGCAAGTGTTTATACTTATTGTGAACCAGTAAGTTAGTTTCAAATGTTAATTTAATCTTCTGATTAAATTAACTGAGACCTAATCAATCTTTGAGAAACTAATTGAACTTTTACAATCTGTATAAATTCACTACAGTTTAACTTGATTTTAAATAGGGGGATTTTAAGAGAAATATTTTTTATAGAAATTTTTATTGGAACTCAATTCACCCCCTCTTGAGTATCCACTCCGACCAACAGGGATAAATCATATATTTTTCAAATGAATGTTCATCTATCTATAAAAGGTGAATATTAAAAAGGAACATAAGTTTTTTTTAGAGTTACAAAGGAAGGTGTGAAATATTCCAGAAATCAACCATGAATATGATGAAATAATAAGGATCATGAATCAGGTTTGTATTCATCCCATACCATAATTAATGAATGATAAATTTGATGAGGCTCATAGTTGTTCATTATATATTCACCCTGGAATCAAAAAGATATACTAGGACCTGAAATAATACTTCTAGTGTGATGGTATGAAAAGAGATGTTGTTGAATATGTATCTAGATGCTTGGTTTTTAAGAAATTTAAGGCTAAGACATAGATTTATAATGATATATTACAACCATTAGCCATACCATAATAGAAATGGGAAAACATCATTATGGATTTGGTCATTGGACATCCCTATATATACAAAGGAAAAAATGATATCTCAATTATAGTTGATCTTCTTACGAAGTTGGAAAATATCACTCCTATTTGGGAGGATTTCCCTTTTGAACGAATTTCAAAAATATGTTGGATGGATGTGGTGATATTTCAGGGAGTATCGAGTTCCATTATATCTTATAGGGATATGAGGTTTGCTTTGATGTTTTGGCAACGCCTTCAGCATGCTATGGATACAGAGTTCTGTTTCATCACTTCTTATTATCCTCAAACTGGAATCTAGTCTGAGAGGAGAATTCATAATTTTTTAGACATTTTGAGATCTAACTCAATGGATTTCAAAGGTGTTTGTGATCAACACCCACAATTGGTGGAATTTTCATACAATAATATCTTTCATCCTAGTATTCATAGGGTTTGTTATGAAGACCTATTTGGAAAGAAGTGAAGAACTACAAATTGTTGTGATGATGTAGGGAATAAAAATCTATTAAGACATAATCTTGTTGATGAAATTGTAGAAAATGTTAGATATATTCAACAACACATAAGTGTAGCTTTGAGTAGACAAAAAAATTATGATTACAACCAATAAAAGGATAAGAGTTTGATGTTCTTGATAAGGTGTTCTTACAAATATCTCCTTGGAAGAGAGTAATGAGATTTGGAAAGAAGGGAAAGTTGATCCCTAGGTATATCACTCATTTAGAAATTCTAGACTGTCTTGGAAAGTTATCTTACTCATTGGAACTTCCACCGAATCACTCTCAAGTTCGTGATGTGTTCCATGTATCTCTATTATAAAAGTACATACTTAATCCTTCACATGTACTATGCTCATAAGTTATACTGTTAGAGAAATATCTTTCTTATGAAGTACAACCGATAGAGATTTTGTATCATAATGAAAAAGTTATACAAAAAAATGACTCTCTTGGTTAAATTTTTTTGGAGGAACCAAAAATTTATAGAATCTACATGGTAAAATGAAGATATGTTTAGGTATAGGAATCCTCAAAAATATGTAACCATGTGATGAATTTTGAGGTTGAAATTCTATTTAAGGGGGGTAGAATGTAACACCATTATGTTTTTATGAAATATTTTCTTTACATAATATTTTTCTTCAATATATTTATATTCACACAATCGTGAGTTTAAATGAACCATATGATTCCCTTATTATAAAATTATTCTTATTGCATATCTGTTAGGTTAGAGGGACTAATTATAACTATCTTATGAAAATTTATTATGAATTCATTGTCTATCAATTTTTTATGATAAATATAAATCAATTACATATTTTTATTTTTGAGTTAATTAATTTTTGTAATGAAATAAATGAGATATATATGTGTTACATACATAAAAAATACTTTTTTTATCTAATTGATATTTTAGTCATAGGGTATAAATAAAATCCTATTTGATGTATACATACGTATTTTTTTAGACCTTTGAATGGATAACTCATTTTAAATTAATATTTTCACTAATTAATAATTTTTTATGAAAACATAAACATGTTATTTTGATTAAGGATTTACAAATTTATTTGGATTAATTTTAGATATTTTTCTCATAACTTTCATGTTTAATTGAAAATTAAAAATATGATAAATTTTAATTAAAAACAAAATTTTTCATCGAGGTAATTTATATGGATAAATTATAATATTGAATTCCTCTAAATTATAGATAGAATATTATTTAATAATTAAATATAATTTATTTCACTATAAAAAGTTTTACTTTGAATTTATAGGTAAAATCATTTTAATCATTTTCAATGTATTAACTTTTCAAACCAATTCTCTCATTTCAACAAAAAAGATTAATTTTAAATTAACTACTGAAACTTATATGTTTTAAATTTTGAAAAACTGATTCCTGATATGTATTCAGTATCTCCAAATTATTTTAATAAGATTCATTCATTTTCGGGCATTATGAATAATAACATTGGTAATTATTTTTATTACCATGGATAAAGGTAAATTAGGTAATTAAGGGTAAAACTAATATTATAAAATTACCATAACACCTATAAAAATATTATTTTAAGAATAAATTAAACCATATCAACTATTGTTAAAAATATAATCTTGTTATGGTTATTTACCTATGAATATGACATGAATGTAATAAAAACTAATGAATGTGACATAATGTCACAATCTCATTTTATAAAAGTATATTAATTTTAAAATATGGATACCAAGGATATAATATCTAATATTGATAGTATTTGGAACATTTCAATAATTACCTAAATCATAGGAATTTATTAATAATTTTTAGATATTAAATAATTACCCTTAAAGATTGCACCATATTAATGTAAAAATTAAATTATTAGTAGAAATTATCAAATAAATTGTTTTAAAAATATTTCAATATATATCATACGAACTAATTAATTTGATAATAAAATTTTATAGGTTATTATGGAATTTTTTTAGTATATTGAATATATTATTTCTAATTTACCTCATGTTTTTATTTTTTTTAAAATCAAATAAATGAATAGTGTCACAAATGACACTATTGATATTTTATGAAAATAAAAGTTTATTAAATAATTTAAAAATCCAAAAAATATTTAAAAATTACTAGGGGATAATTATAAGATTTAAAATTTCATTAAATATCCATTTATGGTCAATTAAAAATATATATGTAAATATGTATAACCATTAAATATTTAGAATGTTATTACCATAATTAAAATTAAAAAAAATAACTAAAGTCAATTTAAAAGATATGGTTTTAATTTTTAAAAAATAACACGTTAGAACATTATTGGGTGATGCAATAACAACCTTGCCTCATATAATATTTTAAATTGGGAAATTTTGGAGGCTTTTGGGTTAGGTTTTATTTTATTATAAATTATTATTTATGGAGTTTCCAAAAGTACACCTCACCTCAATTATAAAAGGGAACCTCCTCCCTCACCTCTTCACATCATTTAGAGACTTCAAGATTCATAATCCCCTAAAACGTTTCCTTCTACACATCCCTATTTTCATTCTATAGGTTCTTTTCATCTTCAAAGACAAACTCTAGTTCTATATGAGGACATTTAGTGGAGTCACATCAAAGAAGAGGTAATATCATTTTCCAATTTTTTCAAACATCATTCTTCTTATACTGAATCTTCATTAGTGGTTTCATTATAAAGTAATAAATAAATTATCAATCATATAATGATATTTTTTCATAAATATTAAACAACTATAGTCTATCTTCTAACCATCCTATGAAAAACTAAATCATCACGGATGCATACATATGGCTTACCCTCTCCTCACCGTGATGTAATCTGTTTTTCCACACCCCCAAACATGGATGGGTATAATGGTGGAAATAATAACAATATTTGATTATTGTAATAGTATACTTATTATGAAATATTATACACCACCCAACTAAATCCCATTCAAAAAATTGAGGGAAAGATATCACTGCTCGTGCATACGTACGACCTACCATCTCTATGAAGTGATTAGATTCATTCAACATTATCTTCATTAAAATGTTATTATATACATGAATGGATTGAATAAATATGATATATATTATTCTAATATTATTTATTATATGATATTACTATAACCTATAAATTTTAACAAGAACTTATCCGACAAAACATGGATAAGAACATAAAGCAGTTAATACCCAGATAATGAGTTACAGTGAAATGTTACTAACAGACATCCGAAAATATGATCATAAATGTTATAATAAAAATTATTATGATTATGGAAGAAATATATAACATTATTTAAATCATTATACTATAGGACCAGATACATAATAAGCCTATTAAACCTAATGTAAGGGTTAACATTGCAAATCATGTTTTTATCGGAGATTTTTTATTCGTGTCTCTTTATTGGGGTATATTTATCATCCACATCAATGATTCCTAAATATGTACTTAAAAATGTTATTTATATATTTATATAATTTTTTTAATCTAAATTTTACCTATTGGAATATTTTTACTAATCAGTATGACTTGAATCTTTTGTCTTTTTTAGTACATGGTACTTTTTACTTTTCTGGAAAAATAATGTTTGTAATGTTTTTTAACTTCTACGGAAAGAACCATGTTTTAAATATTTAGAGGAATCATATTTCCTTGATTCTTACCCTACAATATAGCTTTATCATTTTCACATAAAATTATTTCTTCAAAATTTTGTGGCATTTTGATTAAGGAAAACATTTTTGAAGAAGAAAGGATATTTTCCCCAAGAATTAATTTCAAGTGTTTTTAGAAATTATCTTCCATCTAAGATGTCACTCATTAAATAGTTTTATATTTTTATCCCTATTTATAATATGATTTAATTTTTTCATGATGGAATTATATTTATCTAATTCATTAGTTTTATATAAATTATTAAGGAATGATGTCTACAAACCCAATTTTGTTTCGTGGGATATGAGATGGAAGATGTTTTTTTTGTTTTTGGGGAACACATAAGAATTAATTCATTATAAGATGGGTGGGACATATATCTCCCTCTAGTGGATTGGTTAATGTTTAATATATCATGATATAGACATCCATGAAATTGAAAGTAAATTTTGTTCAGTAATACTATGCTGGAATGAGGAGTGAACACTGTTCAGTAACAGAATTTGTCCACTCTAATGGTCTCCGTAATGACTATTGACTAATATGTTAGGATTTTATATGATTATGTGTGTATGCCACGAAATTTCATGTATAATATTATGACTATTGGGATTACATTTCACTTTTATGATTTATCCCATGACATGATATTATGATCTTTTTTATGCCGGATAAGATTTTCAAATGTTATGTTTTTATGATTATGATATGTTTGATATTTCCCTCGTTTACCCATACTATACATTTGAGCTCACTATTTCATATTTTTCTCTTCCATAGGTCTTGAAGAAGTGTATTATGTATGATATTTCAAAAGGGTTTATATTTATGAAGAAATATGTGGGAGATAATGTGGATGTTATATGAATCAGGTTTTTATGTTTTCCAGTTTCTAATGAAAATAAACCAATATGGTCCCTGTGGGATTTTGTTATGTAATAAATATTATTCAATGATGAAGTAATATCTATATGTAATGGAAGAGTCATTACAATTCACATAACCACAATGAAATTTATGGAGACCATAAAAAATCTATGATGACATTTATGGAGAGTTATAAAAGACCTACCATACATGTATGGAGGATGTCTCATGATCTAGAATGACATATCTGGACAATGTTCAATGACATGGATGACTCTTCTAAAGGGTGTCTCATGACCTGGGAGAACATTTATATAGGGTTCCACATGACATAGATATTTTTTCTAGTATGGTGCATGATCTAGGAGGACAAGGTTGGAGGGTTGGGAATGGCCTTATTACCATGCAAAGATGATGTCACATAATCCAGTTTCACATTTCTTGGTGACATTGTGTAACGTAACTAACATGTATTGGAGATATTACAATGTTTTTAAGAAATGTCTACATGTTAACACAGGATAAGGATTATAAATATAGTTGTCTTTTCAAGACATGGGTAGAACACCCAAAGGGAATGGTGTTATATTCTTGACATGTCATGTCATGAACCGTCCTCGGGGCCCGTGTCGTGACTACCCCAAACCCGCCTTCTATAGGCTAGGGGATGGCGAGTAGCACCAACGGCGTAAATCCCAACAAAAAGGGAAGGCATTGCCTTTACGAAACGAAAACACACACAAACAGAGTACAAGAAGAAGATACACTAAGTAAGCAGTAAAACAAACGTGCTGAAAATTACAAGGGGCCGGATATATAAGGCCAAAAGAAAGGTACAACTACAACTGAAAATAAAGTACAACTCAAAGGACACTAGCTGAAAGGTGAAAAGCAGCTCCTAGATCGTTCTCCAGCTTCCTACCTGAAGGGTAGGTACAAATGTCTTCCTCGGTATTCCACATTCGTCCCTCTCCTCTGGGTACCGACTCGTTGTGAGATCAACCTCCGGGTACCGACTCGTCGTGAGATCCACCTCCGGGCACTGACTCGTCATGAGATCCACCTCCGGGTACCATCCATCTCTACAAGCCTCATCCATGATCAATGATGTCCATCGTCTGCAACTAACACAATGAGGTGTGTGCAAAGCCCGTGCAGGGGTGAGTATATGATACTTAGTAGGGACCCCAAGACCCTCAAGGTCTCACTAAATCCAACCAAGATAATCACAAAGAAAGTTCTCAACAGATAACCCTTACTAAAGTATAAGCCCATACTTATACATAAGTTAGCAAGTAACCCATATCATCCTTGAGGTATCACATATATATGAATTCGATGGATAACCACCAGTTAGGTATATCCCCATAAATATATGTAAGTTATCTAGTAACCCATCTCAATCATGAGGAAAACACAAAGGTCATTGACTCAGCTCAAACCGGGATTTTCTTTATCGAAACTGCAACTACTTATGAGCTCTGTCTCTGACGAGTACTGTGATCCTGTCACGACTCTGAGGCACAACTCACTAACCTAATATTTTTGAGGCAATCCTCCTATCGTGTATCACGGGTCAGCCACCCAAACACAGTAGTACTTCCCGCTGGGGTCTGCCACCTAAACACAATAGTGCCCCCCCCAAGAGCCTACAGTGGTACTCCTTCTGTCGAGTACCATGGGTCTGCCACCCAAACACAGTAGTGCTCCCCGTCGTGGTTTCACGACCCAAACACAGTAGTGCTCCCCACTGGTCTATACAAGTCACTCTGACTCGAGTCGGAAAAGCAGTCTTCAGGTCTCAGCCATTTACACGATCTCTATACTCCGTATGCTCGTCTCCAGGAGGGTCCGCTCCACATGCTACAGGTCGATACACCAAGTATCAAAAGCCCCACGAATAAGTATCTCAAAGTACTGCCTCATCATAGGGGTCTCAACGCAACAGATGGCGCGTCAATCGGACGCCCGGTCTGTAAGTTATCATCCTTTTCGTCCTAGGGGCCTAGTTGGTTTCATGTAAAAACCAACCCGACCATATCTCAACTGTACCCCAAACAATCATAGGGTATACTCAAAGGGACCATTTCTCAACATGATTACCAATGCCGCTGACGGTTCGTCAAGCGGTCGTCCGGTCTGAAAGTTATCGGCTTTTCCATTCCAGGGGCCCGATTGGATTTCGTGTACAATCCAACCCAGCCCTACCCCAACTACATCCAAACCTCAGGTGAAGTATGCCAAAAGATCTGCCTCATCAAGAGGAATCCAATATAGTCGACGACACATCAATCAGACGTCCGTTCTTTAAGTTATAAGCGTTTCGTCTCCGAGGGCCTGGTTGGTTTCGGGTTCGAACCAACCCGATTGTACTTTAAATGACACTGGTTAACCAAACCGGTCACACCTTTGCGATCCATTTGCAAAAACACATGAGATGGACTACCCATTGGTCCAGAATGGATAGCCAATGAAAAGGTTTCATTTCCCTACAACACGCGCGAACCAGGCCTCATGGGGCCCACGCCTCGATCTCGACTTAAATATCCAAAATTGGTCTTGAAACATCAGTCTAAATTCTAGGGTGACAACCTCGCAGACTGTTCAACATTCTGACACTGTATGAGAGAGATATGTCTGATACAAGATCCTGTAATAATAATAATAATATTATTATTCGGTGTTTTGTGGGCCCAAGCGATGAACCACAATTTAGTATTCAACATTAGACTTGAATCGACCGTATTGATGTCAGGATTACAGTGCCACTGACAGCAAGCCAATCAGACATCGCACGGATGAGTTATGGCGGGTCAAAGATTTAAAAATAATATTAAATCTATTATTTTCCGAGCGCTTCGGGTACCCGATCCAAAAACCCGAAAAAAACATCCAATATTGGACTCATAAATTCCGTCTCAAAGTCTGGGTCACACTGCCGTAGATTGTTCGTGAAACCGATGTCGCAAGAAGAAGATACAGTCAAATCAGTGTTTTATCAACAAAATTAATAATAACAATATTTTATTATTATTATTATTAATTATTTACTTATTTATCTTTCTAACTCCAAAATCAATCACGATTTTGGACTCCTTGGGCGCTGGAATTCATCCCCAAAACCCCCATTTATCATTTATTTCTCTTTTGATTTTATCCCCACTATTATCATATAAATCATCTCTATCTCCAATCTCATTTACTCTTCCATGATTATGTCCTCCCAATTAGTGCCCCAGTCACCCAGCCTCCTTCCACATGGCCAGAACTGCCACCACTTTTGCCTTCCCGCTGTATCACCGCACTGCCCCGGGCTACCCACACCGGCGCACCTCAAACGAGCCGCATCACTTGGCCCCTCTTCCGCTTGCCGCACCACCTCCCGTTACCACATACTCGACCCCATGCCACCACACATCAATAACTAGTTGGCGGTGGGTCTGGACTTGTTCGTAGTCTATACCCACCACGGTAGTAGTTCGAATAAACACCCAACAGAATATTCTTCCATTCTCATGGGAAAGAATCACGTAAACTTAAATAAGCAAAACCCCCTAAAAATTAACTTTAATCCTGCATAAAATGCAACTAAGGTAAAGTTCCCCTTATGTGAATACCAGCGCTACAAGTTCATCGTTGTCCTCAGATTTCAATTCCAAGCACCTGTTAAAAAGTTATAAAATTCCAAACGAGCGTTTACTAAACGTACCCGAAAAAAAGTTTGGAAAATTAATATCAGTCACCCTCGACCCACTGGGGTCAAGGATAAGCTCTTCCTAGGTGAAAAAAGTCCCAAAGAACCAAACGGTACTCTCGGATTTTAAATCCGAGTTACCATTTAGATGTTCTGAATTTTACAATAAAATACTTGTCACATAATTATTTTATTTTAGGCCAAAAACTAACTTTTTCTGGTGGCCCACGCCGGCCAAAGATAGTATCTTCTTAAATAATGCATAAGCTCACAAGTCCAGCGGTGGCCTCATATTTGTAATCCGAGATACCGTTAGTGAGTTATAATCATTGCAAAAATAAAATAATTTATTTAATTATTTTATTTACGGTTATGCCAATTTTGGAATTTCTCACAAGAGGCCCACGCCTACTAAAAATAAGTCGCTCCTATGGTAAACCTGACATCCTGAGTGCAATGGTGCCCTCAGATTTCTTGATCCGAGTAACCGTTTAAGAGTTATTCCACTTTTTCAGTAAAACTGCTTACGCACGTTAATTTAAGCTTAACAAAACTTCAGAAAATTATTCTGGGCACTCTGAGCCTCAGAATCAAGTGCCATCTGAAACCGCGCACTCACAAAATTCCAAAGAATTTAAGAAAAAAAACTTTCTTTAAATTTTCGGGTCTTTACATTACTCCCACCTCAGTGCTTTACGTCCCCGTAAAGCTTTAACACACACTCGGGGAAACAAAAAGTGGTACTGAGCACGCATCTGAGCCTTCCTCTCCCTTGTGCTCTCCTGGAGGTTCCTGTGCTTCCGGGGGTTTCCTTTTCACCGACCAAGAAAAACCCATCACATCATTATAAGAAAACCACAACCTTTTTGACTAATACCATCAATCCGTGTATGAACTGTGATTGTCCAGACTACACCCAAACTAACATTGTAAGGGCTCGATGCTATTACCAAGAGGTTCCAACCGAAACTCTCACCTCAAGGGTTAGATCACACCTGTCAGCGTAAGTGTGTTTATCAAGTCTCCTCTCAATGGTATCTCTAGACGTGAGGGTCAAGTCAACAGTTTTAACCAGAAACTCTAGGTCTGGAAAATGACTCGTGGAAGGAAGGAATGATTGGTACCTATGTTTATTGATATGGAAGCTCGTAGTAGACACAGACCATACCACAAATCATTCTTAGAGCGCTTGGGTCACACTCCGTGACCGCATGCAGCTATTCTCTTCCCCTACCCTCCAGCTCCCTGAGCCTGGCGGGGACTACAAAGGCGGGTGGTTTTAACATGTCGAAATGTACACCACCTCATGCTGCACTCCTAACTCTGCTTCCACCTCTGCTACTCTGCAGATTCATCTGTACTTAACACTTCCTCTTCTTGAAACATTTTACACACCCAAGTCTCTGAGACTAGCGCCAATTCCATTCTCTTCCACTGCTAACATTCTCTAGCTATATCTGTTCAGCCAAGAACATTCAACCATAAAGGTATTCTCTAGCTCTGAGGTCTGAGCTCTAAAGCGCTGATCTTATCGTAGTCATCAAGTACTAGGAACAACCGATATGCCTCGATGAATACTCAGCTACCGACATATCATCCTGCCGAAGCAGTATAAGCTCTAGAAAACTCTCAGCCACCTCCTCAAGCCAGTCCTCAGCTGCCTATGAGTCAATCTCGCCTCGGAACATGAGGGATATCTGGGGCTGAATCATATGTAAGGCACTAAGACTACAAGTGTCATCTACCGGTACCTCCGATTGTAACTGCTGACCAACTGGTAGTGATATAGCTGGCATATTACCTGAAGGTACTATCTCAGGCATCAGTCCACGTACCGAAGCCTCATCACTATACGGACCAACCTCAGGGTCAATCACTGGAAAATACTAGTAGTTAAGATCACCATCTACTCTACTAGATCTAAACTAGGTATAGAACTCTAGAAATTGCCTCCATCCAGTCCAATGATGCCTGGAAATCTGTCTCGCCTCATAACCTCGAAGGCCTCTACTACTGGAACTCGTGCAACGTGCTCTGCCAGCATGCACTTTCCACTAGAATGGCTGGTAGAATCTTCTTTCCAATGGGTGGTGGTGCTTCTGGTACACCACCCGAGGGTGCCAATATAGTAAAAAGGGCCCTGTACCGGAGCCTCGTCACTCGGTGGGCCGTCATCGTGTACTATCTCAGAACTCCAATTGACTATCTGCGTGGAGACATCTTGAAAAGATGCGACACGTTCAATGATTTATACCTGGTGAGCTAACCTGGTTTGAGCTGACTTTAAAACTTTTGGAAACACACACGCAATCAGTGTTTTCGTGCACTAAGTCGGAAATCAATAGTCAGGGTCCTGGTGTATGGATATGTCAGCCATCGCCCCAACACTGGACTCCCTGAACTGAAAACCACACTCAGTACCCTCAACACTATTGCTTCACAGAAAGGAATGATCAGAGTCATATGTTCTGCCGTAGAACCGACTCCTCTGATACCAATTTGTCACAACCCATCCTCTGGGCCCATTCCATGACTACCCCAAGCACGCCTTCCATAGGACAGGGGCAGGCGACTAGCACCAAAGGCGTAAATACCAACAAAAAGGGAAGGAATTTCCTTTAAGAAATGAAAACACACACAAATAGAGTACAAGAAGAAGCTACAATAAGTAAGAAGTAAAACAAACGTGCTGAAAAGTACAAGGGGACAAAAATACAAGTCCAAAAGAAAGGTACAGATACAACTGAAAATAAAGTACAACTCAAGGGACAACAGCTGAAAGGTGACAAGCATCTCCTAGATCATCCTCTGGCTTCCTACCTGAAGGGTAGGTACAGATGTCCTCCTTGGTACTCCACATCCTTCTATCTCCTCTGGGTACCGACTTGTCGTGAGATCCACCTCCGGGTACTGACTCGTCGTGAGATCCACCTCCGGGCACTGACTCTTCGTAAGATCCACCTCCGGGTACCATCCATCTCTACAAGCCTCATCCACGATCAGTGATGTCCATCGTCTGCAACCAACACAACAAGGTGTGGGCAAAGCCCGTGCAGGGATGAGTATACGATACTTAGTAGGGACCCCAAGACCCTCAAGTTCTCACTAAATCCAACAAGGATAATCACAAATAATGTTCTCAACAGATAACCCTTACTTAGGTATAAGCACATACTTATACCTAAGATAGCATGTAACCCATCTCAGCCACGAGGTATCACATAGATATGAAGTTGATGGATAACCACCACTTAGGTATATGCTCATACATATATGTAAGTTATCTAGTAACCCATCTCAATCATGATGAAAACACAAAGTTCATTGACTCAGCTGAAACCATGATTTTCTTTATCGAAACGATAACTGCTAAAGAGCTCCATCTCTGACGAGTACAGTGATCTTGTCATGACTCCGAGGCACTACTCACTAACCTAAGACTGCTGAGGTACTCCTCCTATCGAGTACCGCAGGTCAGCCACCCAAACACAGTAGTGCATCCCACCGGGGTCTTCCACCCATGCACAGTAGTGCACCCCGCCTAATAGCCTACAGATGTACTCCTTATGTCGAGTACCGCAGGTCTGCCACCCAAACACAGTAGTGCTCCCCGCCGTGGGTCTGCCACCCAAACATAGTAGTGCTCCCCACTGGGCTATACAAGTCACTCTGACTCGAGTCGGACAAGCAGTATTCAGGTCTCAACCAGCTACACGGTCTCCGTACTCCGTACGATCATCTCTGAGAGGGTCTTCTCCAAGAGCTATTGGTCGATACTCCAAGAATCAAAAAGTCTCGTGAAGAAGTATCTCAAAGGACCACCTTGTCATAGGGGTCTCAATGCAACAAACGGTGTGTCAATCGGACACCCGGTCTGTGAGTTATTAGCCTTTTCCTCCATGGGCCCCGGTTGGTTTCGTGTATGAACCAACCCGAACATATCTCAACTCTACCCCGAATTCTCATAGGGTATACTCAAAGGGACCGTTTCTCAATGTGATTACCAATGACGCTGACGGTTCTTCAAACAGTCGTCTGGTCTGAAAGTTATCAGCTTTTCTGTTCCAGGGGCCTGGTTGGATTTCAGGTACAATCCAACACGGCCTTACTCCAACTGCATCCAAACCTCAGGTGAAGTATTCCAAAAGATCTATATCTTCAAGAGGAATCCAATATAGTCGACGACATGTCAATCGGATGTTCGGTCCTTAAGTTATAAGAGTTTCCGCTCTGAGGGCCTAGTTGGTTTTGGGTTCAAACCAACCCGAGCGTATGCCAAATGACACCGGTTTACCAAACTGGTCACACCTTTGCGATCCATATGGAAAAACACACGAGATGGACTACCCATTGGTCTAAAATGGATAGATGATGAAAAGGTTTCATTTCCCCGCAACACGCACGAACCGGGCCTCATGGGGCCCGTTCCTCGATCTCGAGTTAAATATCCATAATTTGTCTTGAAACATCCGTCTTAATTCCAGGGTTGCAACCTCACAGACTGTTCGACATTCTGACATCATATGAGAGAGATATGTCCGATACAAGATCCTATATTATTATTATTATTATTATTATTCGGTGTTTCGTGGGCCCGAGCCACAAACCAAAATTTAGTATTCAACATTAGACATGAATCGCCCGTATTGATGTCAGGATTACATCGCCACTGACGGAAAGCCAATCGGACATCGCACAGATGAGTTATGGCAGGTCAAAGATTTAATAATAATATTAAATCTATTATTTTTTGAGCGCTTCGGGTACCCGATCCAAAAACCTGAAAAAAACATCCAATATTGGACTCATAAATTCTGTCTCAAAGTCAGGGTCACATTGCCGTAAATGGTTCATGAAACCGATGTCACACAAAGAAGATACAGTCAAAAGAGTGTTTTATCAACAAAATTAATAATAACAATATTTTATTATTATCTTAATTATTTACTTATTTATCTTTCCAAAATCAGTAACTATTTTGGACTCCTTGGGAGTTGGAATTCATCCCCAAAACCCCCATTTATCATTTATTTCTCTTTTGATTTTATCACCACTATTTTCTTATAAATCATCTCTCTCTCCAATCTCATTTACTCTTCCATGATTATGTTCTCCCAATTAGCACCCCAATCACCAAGCCTCCTTCCACATGACCAGAACCACCACCACCTTTGCATGTTGGATCGAATATGTAGATATGTATGTCTTATTAGATGGAACAATACATGAGGGGGGTGAATTGTAGGTTTAAAACCTTTGAGTTTTAGCACTTAAGAGATTAGTTTAAAAGGTCTTAAACTAATAAAAATACAAACACCCACAATTGTATTGAATAAAAGATATATGATGTAATGTAATACTAATGAAATGTAAAACAATTGTATTCAAGATGAACACAATAATCAGAGTAATATAAAGATGAATGATTCTACCTTAAAGCGTATAGAATCAATCAATACAATATGTAATAGGATGATTGTAATTGAAACAATTACAATTGAATATGTAAAGAAGAAAGGAAACAATACAAATTCCTTTCTAATACAAGTAACAGCAGAAATGTAAAATAATTACAATTCTTTTAACCCAAAGAGAAGGGTTATCCTTTCACCTAGGATAAAAGGTCTGTCTCACCAACACCTTGGTGAGCCCTCGATATGATGATCAGACTGTATGTCTGCCTATCCTTGGCAGCCATCGATACGATGATCGGCAAGTCTGTCTACCTATCCCCGCAGCCCTAGATACGATGATCGGCACGTCTGTCTGCCTATCCCCGGCAGCCCTCGATTTTGTAAGTAATCGGCACCTATGTCTTTTAATTTCTTGAAAGCCCTCGATACGATGATCGGACGCACAAAGCAGATGAGAGAAGTCACAACATCTCTCTCTAGAATATTGATTGAAGCAAAGTATCACAGTTGTTCCACAACGTCTCAGTCATTCTTTTCGTTCTGTTCTCAGCTTCAAATGACCTCCTATTTATAGGCCTCGGGTTCCAAGAGTCATGTTTCCTCCAATGGTCATATTTCTCTGAAAAACTCAGAGGGACTTGGACACCTGGAATCATAACGGTCAAATTGAAACAGAAAGCACGACATCGTTTTGATTAGTTTGTAACTAACTCAACTACATCGTATTGGTTGAAACAGGATATATATCGATGATAAGCAATGGTACGATTCATATGAAACAAGTGTTTTTGACAAAGTACCAACACAAGTATGTAATGAAATATATGAGAAGCAGAGTCAATGAAATTTCCATATTGAGTACGATCAGCTTGTTCAGTACGATCAGCGTTGTCAGTACGATCAGCATGATTAGTACGATCGACATGATCAGTACTATCAGTATGATCAGTACGATCAACATGTTCAGTACGATTAGCATGTTCAGTATAATCATCATGTTCAGTACGATCAGCATGTTCGTTACGATCAGCATGTTCAGTACAATCAACATGTTTAGTACGATCAGCATGTTCAGTACGATCATTATGGTCAGTACGATACGATAGACAAGGTTAGTACGATTAATAAGAAATTTGTGATTTCCAAAACAAAACATAGAAGTCAAAAGAGGACTTTTGACTCAACAATCTCCCCCTTTTTGGAAAGCACAAAACACAAAGTAAATATAACAAGAAATACTTATCTCCCCCAGAGTTATTGGAAACTCTTCTGAATAAGATATTTGAATACAACTAACTCCCCCTTAGGTGTACTTTCCTAAGGATTTTATTCATAGATTTTCCTTAAGAGTGTTGTAAAGCATTCTCACCCTTTGTAAACATTCTCCCCCTTTGTGATTTACAAATAGAAAGAGGTAATCTTGAATTGTCTGAAGGAGTTAGAAAATAAACACAAGATAATGGATAAAAGAAAAGAATCATAAAAGTTATTACAAAACAAAGACAGATTTCAAAGGAAAATAAATACAAGTCATTTGTTTTCTTTTTCTTTCTCCTTCTTTATGAGCTCATGAAGAACAGATTTCATATTTTTGATTTCTTTATTGTCTTCAAAAATTGATTCACCTTGAGACATGAGAAGCTCTTGTTGGTCCGCAAAAATCTGATCTTGATTCTTGATAGTCTCCTCCTGGACTCTGATTACTTCTTCAAGGGTATCAATTCTGTTTTGCAGATTCTTGTTATCTTTTGATAACACAGAATTTTGTTTCTTAAACAAAACCATTTCATCCTTGAAAGATGAAACCTTTGATAATTCAGATTGGAAAGCATTCATTCTCTATTGGAAATCTTTCACTGAAGGAACATCGGCTCTTTGAGAAGACAAAAGATTCAACCTTTCAACCGTTTCTCTGTCAAGCTTATTGAAAGCAATTGCAAGCTCATTTGACAATGTCCTTATATCTTCAATTGCTATTTCATGGTCATTGATTGAGCTTTCTATTTTGTACGACCACTTGGTCATCTTGTTACAAGCCTTTTTATGAGCAACCGAACTTTCTGAAAGAACATTCAAGTCGGCTTTAACTGACAAAACTTTCTTTCTTAATTCTTTTACAGATCCAAACTTCTTCTTTTTATTGTCAGTAATAAAGTCAATCTTCCCTTCCAACCTCAGAATATAAGTAATAGTTTTCTCAACCTTTCTCAAAATATGGACAATGTAATCACTCTTCTTGAGAGAGATTGTATGCTCTGAATCAGTATCTTCATCGTATGAAGCCAGTTCGAATGATTTTCTTGAATCTACAACTGGATGTTTTCCTTTTCCTTTTTCTTTCTGCTTTCTTCCTTCTTCCTCTTTATCACTAATGACAACAACTTTATTAGTGTGAGAGGATTGAGCTCCTTGCTTTTCTTGAGACGAAAATCTATCCAGAGTTTCAGAAGTTTCAAAAGGTGCTTGATCGACATGAGGGATTTTCTGAACACCTTCACTCAGCTTTTGAACCGATTTCTCACTCTTCTTTGAACTATGATGGAATTCTAAAAGAAAATATCCTTCCCCTTCTTCCACTTCTTCTATGTTTTCCATCATTTGTTTTCCTTTTTCTTTCTTAGGAAGGCTCTGTACGATGGGTTCTTGATGCACTTCTTCTGTCAGTTGAGAACTATCATCTTCAATTGCTTTCAAGACTTTAGAGACATCAAATTCATGTGATTTTCTTTTCAAAAGAACCTTCTTCTTCTTTTCAGCCTGAAGGGTTTCTTCTACCCTTATTCTATCTGCAAAAGCCTCAGCCGGGTCAAGACCAAACTTTGGATCACCTTCCTTTCTCTGTTCCTTATCCTTTCTCCATTTATCTACAACCTCCTTACTATACCTTTGCTTCTTCTTAGGCTTTGAACTAGTTTGCGGATCAAGATTTTGAGTAACACCAGTAGATTGAATGTCTTTGGCTGGCATAGGTGCCGATTGATTCTGAGCTAATTCAGCTTCTACATCTCTGACAAAAAGTTTTGAATTCTGATCAAAACAAACATTCAACCTCTTCATAGTACTTTTTCTAATCCAAGAGGGCTTCAAATCTATGGGGTTTCCTTTCAAAGGAATGTTACAAAACTTCATTCTTTCGATAACGAACTTTGTAAGGATGGCTGGATACATAATCATTTGGGACTTAATCCCTCCTGTCTTGACATTCTTAATGGTTTCAAAAACATACCCCATGATATTTACTTTTCTCATATTTACAATATAGTCAAGCATAAAAATGTCAGAAACTTTCAGATTTTCTCTATCCCCTTTCCTTGGAATAAGAAAACCTTGCATCCATAAAGTGACAAACCGATTGTCCGGAGAAAGATGAGACACTTTTCTCTTTTCTTCATTAATAATAAACAAAGACTTTTCAACACTTTCTCTATTAAAGGTACCAACTTCCTCTGGAAGTTTATGAAATGGACAGAAATAATCCCCTTCTATTGGGTCATTCATAAAAAGAGCCGCTTGTTTCACAGACATAGACAACTTTCTATCGTACACAGAAAAGTTGATAGTCATGTCTTTGTCAAAAGATACGGTTTTATAAAACTGACAAACTTCATCAAAGAGAACCGGATCTTGAGAAACAGGTCTTTCAACACACAAATGTTCCCATCCTTGGAAGATAATGATCCTTCTGATTGTGGAATCATACGAATCAAAAAAGTCTCGAGAAACTAACATTTTTCTGTTAAAGTCTTTCTCTGTAAATGTCTTTGAAGACATTTTAGCGGGAGTGTTAGCAGAGGATTGAGACATAAAGGTGATGCCGATGAAAGTTCACACGATGATTTAAAACCGGTGGAGCAGAGCTTCGCCTCAAAACCTGAAAAACCAATGTGGTTTTGGGGAGGGGGGGCTATTTATAGGCGATAAAGGGGTGACTGTTGATATTCTATGGTCAAGATTAGAGGAAAAAAGATCATCGGTTAGGATTAAAAACAAAAAAAATATAAAATACCTGTCGGAGAGCATACGTTAATTATTGTTTTTAGTAGAAATCAAAAGGAAACACAAATGTATAAAATAAAACTATCAGTCGACATGCCGATGGAAAACAAAGTCGTTACCATGAACTAACAAGCCGATGGAAAACAATCTCGTTACCATGAACTGACAAGATGATGGAAAACAATCTCATTACCATGAACTGACAAGCCGATGGAAAACAATCTCATTACCATCATCAGATAGTACGATGGAAAAGAAATTCATTACCATCAACGGTCGATACGATGGAAAAGAAATTCGTTACCATCATCAGTCGATATGATGGAAATGAAATTCCTTACCATCAATGGTCGATATGATGGAAAATAAATTCGTTACCATCATCGGTCGATACAATGGAAAAGAAATTCGTTACCATCATCGGTCGATACGATGGAAAAGAAATTCATTACCATCATCGGTCGATACGATGGAAAATAAATTCATTACCATCAACGGTCGATACGATGGAAAAGAAATTAATTACCATCATCGGTCAATACAATGGAAAAGAAATTCGTTACCATCATCAGTCGATACAATGGAAAAGAAATTAGTTACCACCATCGGTCGATACGATAAATGAATGATACAATAAAACTGCCAATACGATAAAAAGAAAAATAAAAACACATACCAGGAGAATAAATTGTTAAAGAACATAAGATAAAAAGAAAAAAATGTCCTCCCCCTTTCAAAAGGAGTTTTTAATGTTAGGAGAATTGTGAAACAAGAAATAGATATGAATGATTATTTTATTGTAATCATTCCTAGCTTCTGTTTTATAAACTCAAATCTATCATATGGTAATGGCTTTGTAAAAATGTCAGCAAGTTGTTCTTGTGTTCCGATAAATTGTAGAATAATATCTCATTTTTGTGTGTGATCTCTAAGAAAGTGATGGCTAACATCTATGTGTTTTTCATGAGAGTGGTGTGCTGGGTTTTTACTAAGAGCTATGGCACTTGTATTATCACAATGAATTTGAGTTTTGGAGAAACTCAATCCGTAGTCAGTGAGTGTGTGTTGCATCCACAATACTTGAGCACAACAACTTCCAGCTGCTACATATTCAGCTTCAATAGTGGATAGTGCTACTGAGTGTTGTTTCTTGAAGGACCAAGAAACCAGAGAATCTCCTAAGAAATGAAATGTTTCAGATGTACTTTTTATATCCATTCTACAACCACCAAAGTCAGCATCTGAAAAACTTTTTAAAACAAAATCATTCCTAGAAGAGTAAAAAAGACCTAAATCCATAGTGCCTTTTAAATACCGAAAGATTCTATTTATGGCTTTTAAATGATACTTTTTTGGATTAGATTTATATCTTGCACATAAGCATACAGAAAACATTAAGTCGGGTTGACTAGCTGTCAAGTATATCAAACTTCCTATCATACCTCTAAGGATTGTTTGATCTACTGGTTTCCCAGTTTCATCTAGATCAGGTGTATTTGAGGTACCAATTGGAGTGCTAATACTTTTAATTTTGTCATATCCATACTTTTTGAGTAAATATTTTATATACTTATGTTGAGATATATATGTTACTTCTAGTTTTTGAGAAATTTGAAAACCTAAAAAGAATGCTAACTCACCCATCATTCTCATTTCAAACTCAGATTTCATTAAATTTGCAAAAGAATAAGTTAAAGATTTCTGGGTTGATCCAAATATGATGTCATCAACATATATTTGAACAATCAAAACATTTTTGTTTTAAACTTTTATAAAAAGGGTTGGATCTGCTGTACCTTTTGTATAATTGTTTTGTAAAATAAATCCTGTAAGTCTATCATACCATGCTCTAGGGGCTTGTTTAAGACCATATAGATCCTTGGTATGTTTAAAAACATGATCAGGATGTTTGGGTCTTGAAAACCAGGAGGTTGTTCGACAAAAACTTCTTCTTGAACAAAACCATTTAGAAAAGCACATTTGACATCCATTTGAAATAGTTTGAAATTGAAATATGCTGCAAAGGCTAATAGAATACGAATAGATTCAAGTCTATCTACAGGAGCATATGTTTTTTTCATAGTCTATTCCCTCTTGTTGATTATAGACTTTAGCAACAAGTCTTGCTTTATTTCTTACAATGATTCCATTTTCATCACATTTGTTTCTGAAACCCCATTTTACACCAATTATAGTTGTTTCTTTATGTCTATCAACTAAATTCCAGACTTGATTCCTTTCAAATTCATTTAGTTCATCTTTCATTGCTTTGATCTAATCATCATCACCTAAGGCCTCACTTGGACTTTTAGGTTCAAATTGGGAATGAAAAGAAAGATGTTCTATTTAATTTCTTAAGGAATTTCTAGTCCTTACAGGTTTATTTACATCACCAATGATGTTATCACTGGGATGATTCCTCAGAAACAATTGATTTTGGTTTTGTAAAACCTGTTCATCAACATATGGTAGAATATATTCCGTGGTAAAAGTTTCCAGAATACTTTCTTGAATATTCTCCTCATCAGAAGGATCTTCTATCAAAGATTGATAATCAGTTTTTGAAAACACATCCGAGTATGTAGGATTGGGTTGATTGAAAAAAAAGGATTAGTTTCATTGAATTTTACATGTATTGTTTCCTCAACAGTAAAATTATTTTTATTGAAAACTCTATAAGCCTTTGAAGTTGTAGAATAGCCTAGAAAGATTCCTTCATCAGATTTTGGTGCAAATTTGTGTAGATTATCATTTGTATTCAGAATGAATACTTTGCATCCAAAAACATTGAAGTATGAGACTTTTGGTTTTCGGCCAGTCCATAACTCATAAGGGGTTTTATTAAGAAATGGTCTAGTTAAAACACGATTTATAGTATAACAGGCAGTACTAATAGCTTCATCCCAAAAGTGCTTAGCAATTGAGTATTAACTCAACATGGTTCGAGTCATTTTCTGAAGAATACTATTTCTTCTTTCAACAACACCATTTTTCTGAGGAGTTCTTAGAGCTGATAAATTGTGAGTAATACGTTTCTTACTACAAAAAGTTTCAAAATCTGAATTTTGAAATTCACCACCATGATCACTATGAATAGTTATCAATGGTAGGTTTTTCTCATTTTTAACTTGGGCTCTAAAAGTTTTAAAATAGGAAAAGGCTTCAGATTTCTTTGTGAGAAAGTAGACCCATGTAAATCTAGTAAATTCATCAACTAAAACAAATACATAGTATTTGCCTCCAATGCTTCCAGATTTTGAAGGACCAAAAAGATCCATATGCACTAGCGGTAATGCATTATAAGTTGAAACTTCATTAATTGATTTAAATCTAGTTTTATGTTGCTTGAAAAATTGACAAGGATCACAAACTTTTGAAGAATCATTTCTAAGGTCTGGTAGACCCTTAACAAGTCTTTTATTTGAGAGTTTACTAAGGTTTTTCAGATTACATTGTCCTAGTCTCCTATGCCATAGCCATGATTGGTCTTCTATTGCACTTAAGCAGGGTATGTTTTGGCTCCTAAGGTCTTCTATGTTAATAGTGTAAACATTCTCTTGCCTATGGGAAGATAGAATGAACTCATCCTTGTAATTGTGTACTAGACACTCATCATTTCTAAAATTCACAAGGTAACCTTCATCACATAATTGACTTATGCTGATGAGATTGTGCCTAAGACCATTAACAAACAAAAAATTTGAGATAAGAACTTTTCCAAGAAAAATGATATTACCTATACCAATAATCTTTCCTTGAGAATTATCTCCGAAGGTAACTTTTCCACCTTTTGTTTTGATAAACTTTTAAAGGAGACCTTGGTTTCGAGTCATGTGTTGATAACAACCACTATCAATGTACCAAACATTCTTATTGGTACATTTCTCATTTTCCTTAAAAAGTAACAATTAGATTTTTGGAATCCAAACTTGTTTGGATCCAAAAGGGTTAGATAAAAGAATTTTGGGAATCCACATTTGTTTTGAAAAAATGAGCTTTATGAAACCCTAAATATTGAGTTTTGTTAAGAGAACAATCTCTTCTCCAATGTACACCACATTGACACTTAGAACAGAAAATGGTTTTTTGAGGAACAAAATAGTTATTGCTAAAAACAGGTTTAGAATAAGTATAACCAAGACCAGAACGATTTCTGAAAGGTCTAATTTGAGAGTACATCCTGTCAAATTTTTCCTTTCCATGAGTAAAGTTTGACAAATATTTCTTCAAAGATAAAATCTCTGACTTAAGTTTTAAAACCAAATTCTTATTTTGCAAAACATTTGAATTTGAACTAATGTTAGGCTCTAAAATGTTTTTCTTTGAAATTATAGTTTCATGATCCTTAGAAATTTTATTCCTATCAGGTTTAACTTTCTCAAGGGTTTTTAAAATACATTCAAAATCAGAAGTTTTCACATCAAGATCTTTAGAAAGATCTGACACTTCTTTAGTCATGATTGAAATTCTATAATTTTCTTTCTCGAGTTTATTTTTGAGCTTTGAATTTTCATTTTCAAGTAATTTAGAAAATATAGATACTTCTTCAAAAGTAGGTAATGTATCATCTTTTGATGATAAAGATTCATCATTTGAAGAATCATAATATCTATTATCAGTATAATTTGCATTCAAAGAAACATTTGTAATAGATTCAATGTTTATATACCATAGCCATGATACAATGATATTCAATTGGTAATCTGGATAAAAGTCCAATATTCCTTTGACCTGAGGACTCATATTCTGAAGAATCATCTGAAGAATCACTATCACTTGCACTCCAGCTATCATTTTCCTTCAGAACTGTCTTTTTCTTATAGAACCTTTTCTTTTTTCATTGAGAGTGTTTCTCCTTTCTATCTTTCCTTTTCAGTAAAGGAAAATCAGGCCTTATATGTCCGGCTTTCTTACATTCATAACAAGTTACCTCTGAATCTTTCTTATCCTTCCTATCTTTCTTTTTGAATCTATATTGGAAGTCTTTCTTTCCCACAATCTTGTTCATCCTTCGAGCAAGATTGGCTAATTCATTATCTAAAATATCACAATCACTTGAATCAGATATAACTTTCTTGTCTTTGGATCTTATAATCCTTTCAGGTGTTTTAGCTTTAGATGCAAAGGCTACACTTCCATTTCCATTCTTCTTCTTGTTGAAATCAGCATCTCTCTTCATTCTTGTCTCGTGCTGTAAAAGAGTTCCAAAGAGTTCATCTAGAGAAATATGAGAAACTTTTCTGTTTTCATCAATAGCTGTCCTTTTTGACTCCCATTCATTTGGAATTATATCTATAATCTTGTTAACTAGAGCTTCATCATCAAGACTTTTTTCTCCCATAGATTGTAAGCTGTTGACAATTGTCATAAACCTTTGTTGCACTTTACATACTGGCTCTCCATAAGGAAAAACAAATCCACGATACTCTGCTCAAAGCATTGCTCTCCTTGTTTCTATAACCTTGGATGTACCAAAATGAGTGACTTTAAATTTCTTCCAAATACAGTTGGCTGCTTCACATGAAGATATCTAGCTGTATATATTCCTGGTCATAGAGCATAGTAGAGTATTGTGTACCTTGTAATTCAGTTGATATTCTTGCTTCTCTTGGTTAGTGAAAGTACTGACTTCTTTGTCAGGAATTTTGTAACCTCCAGTAAGCATAATAAAATTGTCTACACCAGTGTTGATCACATAATTCTTCATACGATCTCTCAAATAATCATAATCATTTCCATCAATGATAGGTGGTCTAGAAGGATTCAGATTGTCTATTGACCCAATGTTTATTCCTGCCATCTAATAAAAAACTTTTTCCACTACACATTAATGTAGTAAGTATTTAAAAAATATGAAGGAAATAAAACAAGTAATAAAAATCAATGGAAAACCTCCTCTGATACCAATTGTTGGATGGAATATGTAGATATGTATTTCTTATTAGATGGAACAATACAAGAGGGGGGGGGGGTGAATTGTTGGTTTAAAACCTTTGAGTTTTAGCGCTTAAGATATTAGTTTAAAAGGTCTTAAACTAATACAAATACAAACACCCACAATTGTATTGAATAAAAGAGATATGATGTAATGTAATACTAATGAAATATAAAACAATTGTATTCAAGATGAACACAATAATCAGAGTAATATAAAGATGAATGATTCTACCTTAAAGAGTATAGAATCAATCAATACAATATGTAATAGAATGATTGTAATTGAAACAATTACAATTGAATATGTAAAGAAGAAAGGAAACAATACAAATTCCTTTCTAATACAAGTAACAGCGGAAATGTAAAAGAATTACAATTCTTTTAACCCAAAGAGAAGGGTTATACTTTCACCTAGGATAAAAGGTCTGTCTCACCAACACCTTGGTGAGCCCTCGATACGATGATCGGACTGTCTGTCTGCCTATCCCCGGCAGCCCTCGATACGATGATCGGCATGTCTGTCTGCCTATCCCCGACATCCCCCGATACAATGATCGGCACGTCTGTTTGCCTATCCCCGGCATCCCTCGATACGATGATCGGTACGTCTGTCTGCCTATCCCTGGAAGCCCTCTATTTTTTAGGTAATCGGTACCTCTGTCTTTCAATTGCTTTAAAGTCCTTGATACGATGATGGGACGCAAAAAGAAAATGAGAGAAGTCACAATATCTCTCTCTAGAATCTTGATTAAAGAAAATTATCATAGTTGTTCCACAACGTCTCATTCGTTCTTTTCGTTGTGTTCTCAGCTTCAAATGACCTCTTATTTATAGGCCTCGGGTTCCAACGGTCATGTTGCCTCCAACGGTCATATTTCTCCGAAAAACTTGGAGGGACTTGGACACCTAGCATCATAACAGTCATATTGAAACAGAAAGCACGACATCGTTTTGATTAGTTTGTAATTAACTCAACAACATCATATTGGTTGAAACAGGATATATATCGATGATAATCAATGGTACGATTCATATGAAACAAGTGTTTTTGACAAAGTACCAACACAAGTATGTAATGAAAGATATGAGAAGCAGAGTCAATGCAATTTCCATATTCAGTACGATCAGCGTGGTCAGTACGATCAGCGTGGTCAGTACAATCAGCGTGGTCAGTATGATCAGCATGATCAGTACGATCAGCATGATCAGCATGATCAGTATGATCAATACGATCAGCATGTTCAGTACGATCAGCATGTTCAGTATGATCAGCATGTTCAGTACGATCAGCATGTTCTGTACTATCAGCATGTTCAGTGCTATCAGCATGTTCAGTACGATCAGCTTGTTCAGTACGATCATTATGGTCAGTACGATATGATAGACAAGGTTAGTACAATTAATAAGACATTTTTTATTTCCAAAACAAAACATAGAAGTCAAAAGAGGACTTTTGACTCAACATCGCCTGCCCTCCGTGCCGCCGCACCGCCCCTGGCTACCTGCGCCGGCGTGCCTCAAACCAGCCGCATCGCCTGGCCTCTCGTCCGCTCGCCGCGCCACCTCCCGTTACCACGCACCCGACCCCATGCCACTACACATCAAGAACTAGTTGGCGGTGGGTCCAGACTTGTTCGTAGTCCGTACCCACCATGTTAGTAGTTCGAATAAACACCCAACATAATATTCTTCCATGCTAAAGGGAAAGAATCATGTAAACTTAAATAAACAAAAACCCCCCTAAAAATTAACTTTCAACCCGCATAAAACGATACTACGGTAAAGGTCCCCTTAAGTGAAAACGGGCGCTGCGAGTTCATCAGTGTCCTCAGATTTCAATTCCAAGCAATGGTTCAAAAGTTAAAAAATTTCGAACGTATGTTTACCGAACATACCTGAAAAAACGTTTGGAAAATTAATATCAGTCACCCTCGACCCACTACGGTCAAGGTTAGGTTCTGCCTAGGTGAAAAGCATCCCAACGAACCCAATGGTACTCTCGAATTTTCAATCCGAGTTACAGTTTATATGTTATGAATTTTACAATAAAATAATTGTCACATAATTATTTTATTTGAGGCCAAACACTAACTTTTTTTGGTGGCCCACACCAGCCAAAGTTAGTATCTGCTTAAATAATTCTTAACCTCACATGTCCAGCGGTGGTCTCAGATTTTTAATCTGAGCTACCGTTTGTGAGTTATAAGCATTCGAAAAATAAAATAATTTATTTAATTATTTTATTTATGGTTATTCCAATTTTGGAATTTCTCACAGGAGGCCCACACCGACTAAACATAAGTCGCTCCTAGGGTAAACCCACCATCCTGAGTGCAAAGGTGCCGTAGATTTCTGATCCGAGTAACTGTTTAAGAGTTATTCAACTTTTTCAGTAAAACTGCTTTTGCCCGTTAATTTAAGCTTAACAAAACTTCTGAAAATTATTCCGGGCACACCAGGCCTCCGAATCAGGTGCTATCTGAAACTGTGCACTCACAAAATTCCAATGAAATTAAGAAAAAAAATTCCTTGAAATTTTCAGGTCTTTACATGTCAAAGGGATATTGCATGATACAAAAGTCATGTAAAGGGAGTGCTAAATGAATTGGGAGACATTTCCTAATGTAGTTTCAGGGTGTAGATGATTAATGGGAACAACATTATGATTGGCCATTTCATATTCTTATTGGACATTGATATTTTCCTTTATTTTATTCCATTTTTATTGTAAGTATTTTTTAGTTTTGTATAATTGTTATTTTTTTTATGATTCATATGATCCATCTATCATGTGATACCTCCTTCGCATTATCTAGCTGATGATCCTAAAATCCTTTTCATGATTGATAATGGGATCACTTCACACCCTAATGAATGATGGTAAGTTCTTTATTTCATTCCATATATTTTAAAGGGTGTAACTCATTCATGATAGTGTAGTCCTTCCCTTAGAGAAGTCATCTACAATGCTCCCATGTGATATCACCATGGATGATTTTTGTTAGGCTGTGGGGGGAGGGTGATTTATTGGAACAAATTCCCTAGTTATACACTGAATTGCATGACATGTATCTCGTAGATATGATATGGAGTCAATAGAGGCATTTTGGTATCACATTCATTTAGAGATTGTCATGTAGGACATCTAGGGATCATCACAAAATAAACAATGACTATAAGACCATACATTCATCACCATATTTTTTGAACCTAAGTTGATATTATATTTTTTTCATAATAATGTGGACATGTCATTGTGATTTTATTTGTTCAAAACGTCATGTCTATGTGTCATCATGTGATTAGGATTCCCATTAAAAGGATATCACTTGATCAAATAAGACTTATCTAGGGTTATACGCAAAACTAAGTTGTATTTTCAAGGGGGCCACATGAGATCATTTAGACATTTCTAGGAGGGATTCATGACATTTGTAGTGATCAAACAGAGTGTATAACTATGTTATCATGAATATATTCATATTTTCTACTGACACGATGATCCATAATCTCTATAATGTATCATATGAATAATATTGGGTATTGTGATTATGCGTAAACATTATCATGTACAACCCCAAAAATTTTCCCTGGAGAAAAAGGGGAAGTGAATAATAGATGAAACATGTATGACACCCTTCATATGATGAGGGTGACATTTCTACAGGTTCTCGTGAAACAAGGTTGACATTTCCCCAAATCTCTATAGTGTTTCATGATATGCATGAACATGTCACACGACTATAATTGATCTTATATAGTTTTTTATTCCTCATATTATAAACATTTTTTAAATGATTTTTGTATGATTTAAATGATCATATAAGATGAAATTTCATGTGAATGGAAATGTTTTTCTGGAAGAATTCAATTTATCTTCATCTATTTTTTGGATGTCATCGTAAGGGAAAATAGTCTAGTAAATGGGGTCTCATTGGATCTTTATCATGTTATTCATAGTGCATGACCCATTTGAATGAAATTAAAAAGGTAATGCAATTGTGTATCCTTTTTAAGGTTATGTTATATATGGGATTTGAATGGATTATATTCCATTTATTTAGGGATAAAATAATACCCCAAATTCAGGTATTTATTTCCATTATAGATTTTTTGACGCTCCATTTGTGGGTGTCAATGGGTTTCCATGATGCCAGATGATATGTGATGTGGCTACAGTGGGGAAGTGTAAGGGTGGTAAGATGTGATACCTCTTACATATTTGAATATATAAATTTTACGGTTTCTATGGATTTTTTTAAAAAGTATATAAAGATCAGTTTGATAACACATATTCAAGATCCAATGGACAATTTGGAGGGTTGAAATTTTGGCCAACTATAGACTGCATGCGATGAGGCACATTAGGTTTTGTAAGAGGATCCTGAGTTCCAAAATGATAATGATCCATATGTTGAAGATTTTAGAAATTTATTTTAGCTAAAAATGTTATATTTAGGTCCATGTCTATATAAGAATCTATGGGGGAGATTCATATGAGTAATAAAATTTATTGATAGGGGACCTCAAGGAGTTGAGTTTTCAATGACTTATCTATCATGGGTGTTCCAATCCAAGAACCCACCTTTTATAATAATTACAGTGGACTATAAGAGTAAAATATATGGGTTGATTCGTTGTAGAAAATATTTGACCGGCATGAGAAACCTTCTAGGAAAATAGTGAATCTATCTACATATTTGATCATAGTATAGAAAAAGAATTATTAGGATGCATATTTACAAGCCAGTATGAATTATGTATTAATAAAGAATTATTTTTTATTTAGTTTTTAAATAATTTATTCCAAGAAATGTTGAGGGTGGAAAAAGACAAAGAGTTCATGAACAGGAAAAAGGGGCATACGTCTTTTATGGATTATGTTATATAGTTCATAGTTCCATCCCATTTTGTTCCATATATGGTATGGGATGAAATTTATAGGGTGATAAATTATGAGTATGAATTTTTTCATTCCATCTAAGTTCATGTAAATATCTTTAGGTAGTTCATATTCTCAGTGGTCAAGAACTATGCCATGATAGATGTGAAAACATCATATATTTTACTTATTTGAGTCTACTGATGATGTCATGTGATTTAGGAAGTGGTACCTTAGGTCTCTTGAGGTGAAAACATGAAATGTTTCAACATGTTTGAAAGGTTGGGATATAGGTAGACTCTTGATTTATGGGTCTTATATGTGGATATTCTTGTGTGGGTGGACATGACATGTTCACACTATATGGGAGAGGCCTCTAGAGGAGTTATAGGAATATATAAACATATGAACTCTAGAGAGGTTGTTTCAGAAGACTTCTTGAGATTTTGGGAGTTAGGGATCATTCCAAACACATGGATATGCGATGGTATTGGAAGTGATACAAGGATATGGTAGCTTATATATTATAACATGTATTTCATTTAATATATATTGATAGTGATCTAGTTTTGGGTTATGTTACTTATAGCTAGTGTAGCTCAATATCGATGTCCATCATTGGTCAATTGAGGTTCTGGCCAAGTTCTCACAGTTGAGATGATAGGGTTTGTGTAGGTTTTCAGATACAATTATGGTTAGAGGTACACCATGATTGCGGTATTTTTCTTTTCTAACAAGGATGATATGGTTGAACAATGTGAATTCATTCTAACCGAATTAACAAGGTACAAATTAATATGTTGGAATATTTTATGATGCTTGACATGAATGGGATGCATCATACTCATATTTTTTTCATTACTAAGTATTATTAATATATTTTATGCTAATTTTATGCATCAAGTTATTTTTTTGGGAATTATTTGTACATGAAAAATGATTTCATTTGAGCATCAATTGTGATATGGGACATTCGAGTAATAGATGAGATAGAGAACTATATTAGAGTAATGTGTGACACTAGAATGGAATAGGTATTTTATGAGATGATGGAATAATTACATGTGGTAATTTGGACATGTGTGCTTGGAGTATGGTTGATATGACCATTGGGATCCTTGGAAATATCATTGAGAAGCTTCCAAGTAGGTAATTACTAATGTGAGAGTCCATTAGATGAATATAACCATAAGTGGGTAGCTGGGTTAGTCTGAGTTAATGTTTCTGAGATGGTTATGTTTAGTACCATATTATATGAGACTAAATATATCAAAAAAAAAAATTAAAGAAAAGAGATTGAAACATCCTGGGATATTGAGTCTATCAAATTTGAAAATTGACTTTAAACATTCATATTTAATGGAATGGATAGTGTTTAAATTGGGACCCATATATTAATTTTTAAAATGTTGAAATGTTAATATGTTGTTTTTGGACTATAAGAAATTTCATCTACATGTATTAGTTGTTTTTTTGTTTCAATGATTGAATATGAAAAACTAACAGACAAAATAGTTGGCACAATGTTGGTGTACAATTAGTGCTAACTGTGTGGCCCATACCAGCGGCCCATTTAGACTAGAGCTTTATTAGGAAAAAAAACATGGTAGTTGGAGAGAATAAATTGATAGGAAACTATATAAATTACAGAGGTTTCACATGGTATACACATGATTTTACAAATTGTGTGCTTAGCCAAGTGAGAAGTTGACCCACATTCACAGTGTTACCACATGGTTGGTTTAGAGTTTTGCAAATAGTGAAGCCTAAACGTGGGTCTCATTAAAGGGTCATTAATTATATTTTCCCCCTTCATCATGAAAAATTCATTATGATATTTTTTATACATTTTTCAGTGCTTTATTTAGTTAATATCTTAACCCATTCTCCACTCATAGGTTCCATTGGAACTCCTTTCATTAATCCTTCAATTTTAGTGTTGTTTAGTGAATTGGATAGATATTGTTAAGGATACAAATATTTTACTTATATTCTCTTTTCATATCACTCTTTTGAATGATATTTTCATAAAATATCATTTTAACTATTTTCATTATCTTTGTAATAATCATCAATTTGTTACATTTTATCTCATATTGGATGTTAGTATTTGATGACTGTGAAACAAAAATAATTAGTTTTGTGGTACCTAAAATTCATCACGTTTATACATGTTCTATGGAATGTGAATTTAAATATTCATTTGGGGTTATTTTGGGTGTGATATTTATGTTAAATTCTTTTATTGTTATAGTATAATTCAATGATGTGTATGGGAATTATAATTTTTTTAAATGTGTTTATCTATGTATGGAAAACATTATGTTAAATGGTTTTTATAGTTTTTTGTTTTGAATGTTTCAATGATCATTTGATTTAATTAATTTTTAGTATTATCATGAAAGTTATATGAGGTCAATTTGGCATTGGACTGGGATATGAATTGGGTAATGATGGTAATTATAATTGAAGACACGTTATACATAGCTTGTGGAAAAAGGTGATAAACATGCCCCATTTGAGTGTCATGATATTAATGTAGTGAATATATTTACATATTGGTGTGTCTTAGGAACAGTTTATTACTTTTTCTCACAATTATTGGGTGATATCCCCATTGTAGTAATCTATGAATTGTTTAGGGGGTGGTGAGGTTGTATTGAACTCTTTATGTGAGTTGTGGAAACAAAAGATTTATTTTCCTACGGTATGGTATTGACCATTAGTTTTGGATAATGTTCTCATTATCAAATGACATGGTTGATAGTGAGAGAGACCATCAGTTGTGGGATGAGGATCATTGCATATGTTTATGTAGATTGAATATGATAATTAAATGGTGGTTATCACCATCCCTTGGGATGTATGGATATCGAACATAATGTGATTCATTATGTACATAAGGATATAAATTAACGTTCGTTAGGATATTCGGATCACATTATGAATTTAATTTTTTTAATAGAAGTCCAAGGGACTTGTTCCGGATTTTTTTTTCTTGTTGATGGTATGTATGTGTACCAGACATGTGAAACATGTTAATTTTGTTAGAATGAGGTACTGGGAAACTAGTATATGGTTTGATATAAGAGGTTCTCATAGGATGAATTACAATGGATATATCCTTCTTTATTAGAATTTTTCCCTATAGGTAGACCCTCACTTTTAGCTGTTGAGAAAAAATGAAGCTGGATAAGTAATTAATGAATTTAGTGTCTATTTATTTACTACTTCATAAGTCATTATCAATATGGATGTAGGATAAGAACATGTTTTTTTTCATTTACTATGTTTTTAATCACACAATGTTTTGGCCCACTAGGACATGTGCATCCTTTATGAATTTGAGATTAGGTAAGGGACCATGATCATGCACTAGAACATTGAGAGTGGGGATAGATATGTGTATGGGATAGATTAAAGATAGGACATGGGTACTCGTCTACGTCAACCTATAATATCTTTTTGGATTTACTGTATATTCTTATATGATCATCCACTGGGAGATCTTTCAGGTTTTGTATGACTGATATGGAATGTGTATATTCTATCTGATATGTATGCCTCATTAAAATTGTGTTCATTAATATATTTTTTATTTTTTATTATAATATTTTTATCCATTTCTTCCATAATTCTGGTACTGTAAGACAATAATTATTGTAAGCACCAGAGTCTATGATCTCCCAAAAATCCAATAATAGACATGCACTACTAAACATAATCCTTAAGTATATAGGGAGGCGCACCTAAGGCCTAATTTACCCCCGGCCTAGAACACTTGTTAATTGGTTCCCATGTTAGGGATCTATAGTGAACCAACCAAGAAAGTGTATGGGTTGAGGTTGTGGACAAAAATGGTTAGAACATGGTTCTCCCAACCCTATGAGCTAAATAAGTGACATGGATAAATTAATCAGAAAATAAAATTTAAACTCAGTTTATGTCCCTAAAACCCTAATTATTTCCATATTACTTCAAGATCATGAATTCCAATCCATCTTAATGGCCCTATCAAGATTCCATTGATTCATAGTGTGGGAAATTTATTTCTGTTGGAGGCCCAAATTTATGGGTATGTCATTGATTTCTATTTCTCTTCTTAGATCAAATCGTCTCATCTCACCTAGATCTTTACATATATTAAGTTATGTATATATCGATACAAAATGATGGTACTTTAAATGAAATATTATTTAGTCTATTTTATGAATGAATAAGTAAGGATAGATCATAAAGATAATAATGTAATTAGACATTTTCAAAAATCATATGAGTGTGGTGGATTCTCTTTGATCACCACCATTTTAGAACATGAAGCCTTATCTGTAAAAAAATAATTATCATGAAATTTTTGCTAAATCCCTGTGTGATTAATGATATAAATACCTCTTGGTCTCTCTTTGTAAATCATATGAATTTTCATGGACTTATTGAAAAAAAAATGTGTTTATAAATTTAAAATTATGGTTTGAAAATTATGGAATATTTTAAATTAAAACATGGTGTTAGATTAAATGTTATCAGTAAATATTGGATTCTATAAAAACTTTTTTGGTTGGAAATTTGGATTACATTATTGTCTGTCAATACAAGGAATTTTATGTAACTCAAATAAATGGTGTGTGTCTTTGGGGAACCAAGGTGGGACATAAAATATGGTGTGTGTTCCATTGAGTAATAATAAAATTGTTCACCTTTGACGACTTTGTGAATCGACAAGGGTACCTTCAGGATTAGGGAACCATCACCTGACATATATGTGTGAGTGTAAAATCACTAGAATGGGAATGAAATATTATGATAAATAGTATGAATGATTTATTTATTTATATAAATGTAAATTTATAATATATTTGATATGCAATGTTTCAACTACTTTATTTTTTTATATAGAATGTTCTAACTAGTAATTTTCTTAGTGCCTTATTTTGGATGAATATGGGGAAATCCAATTGAGTTTACACTCACCATATACTTGAGAACAATGGTGAATATAGATATAAAATATTATGAAATATGTAAAGGTTATGTAACATATTTCTCTATTAATGTGTCTTAATCCATTAGGCATAACATTTTGAATTGGAAAATAGAGCTTGTTGTTGAATTTCATTGAATTGTGTATTGGGGTGTCTTAGGGTCCTAGAGTCGCATTATATTTGGGATATTTTCATTCCTATATTTTTTTCTAAGGATATTTTTTTATTAAAACTAGTTATAAATTTTAATTCTTTGTTTATCACTAACTATATAGATGATTTTCTATATATTTTCTATGTTCCCCTTGGAGTTTTATCTTTAAAATGTGAAAATAATCACCCAATGTTCATAAAGCACTTGGAATTTATTTTGATCCTTTGGTGTCTTGGGGAATTAAACTATAGAAAGTAACTCCTCAGTCACCTAACAAGAAAATGATGAAGAACAAGATTTTTGAAATGTTATTACCAATTATTGGTCCTTTTGTTATAAATTGTATCATTTTTGTTTTACCCTTGACTTATAAATGGTTTCAACCTTATTTGGTGTCTTTAGTTGGGTTGTTAGAAATTAAATAAGTTTTTTTGAATATAAAATGTTTAGATTAAAAATATATATCCATCCTTTTCTATTTTATACATCAAATTACTGTGGATTTTTTATATACATGTATTAAAATATGCATTTAGGTGGGTGGTCACCTCATCACCGTGTGTTTTTCCATTGGGTATGTCATATAATTTATTAGTATTTCTAATTACCATTAGTATTTAAATATTAATTTATAATGTAACTCTTTATGGAGAAATAGTTAACATGTTGATGATTTTTAACATTATAATAGTGGTTGTATTCTAAAAATGGAATTACTTATATTAATAAATTTTTCTAATTTGAAATATGTGAAGCGCTTAGTTTCTAGTTGGTGTTGAGTAAGTTATGTTTTTTTTCTTATTATAGGTAACAAAACTGTTTATATTTCATAGAAATAAAATAGAAGAGGTGTTATAAAATTTGGATCCACCCAAGAGATTGATGAACTATAAAATGCTACAAATCATTGTTTAGGATTTTCCAGATATGGATATAAGAAACAAAAACAATGAACCTAAATAGGCAAAACACGTGAATAATTTTCAAAATCAAAATACACCAATCGTACCAATGATTATGAACCTAAGAAACCAGAGTGATGTTTTCATAGTATGAATCAAATCATTAATTCATTAAGAACAACAAATGAGATAAATGATATGTTGTAAATGAACATACATGAGTATCTAGAATACCAATGGTTAATTTAGATATCGAAGGTAAACATAAACAAGGAATTTCATGTGATAATTTATAAGATTTTTTAAACAAAATATTATATCCTTATAATATTAATATTTATAGAAAGAATGTATTCTTTATCTGTAAGAAACATAATCTCATGGAGGTAGAGTATGTGGCTAAATTTCTGAATTTAGTCATTATTACCTTCATTGTTTGTTGAAGTATTTACATGAAGGAACACATTTTCAAGATGGGTTTAAGACTGAAATTTCACTTTTAGATTGATGTTATTTTTATTAAGAACTATATGAAGATGGTAAATAGAGCGATAATTCTAAAATAGGAGTTCATGGATGATTCAAGTTGAGAAATTATGCTTATCCCAATGGGAATTGTTGGACTCTCAAATAATTGGAACAAATGGAAAAGGGAAACCTACTACCAAATTGGTCATATTCCTCAACATGAAACCATGATATCTATCAACTTACCTACTTGAAACAATAATTAGAATGCGTGTTTCTAATGAGGCTCATTTTATCACATCATGTGATATTTCATGAAACCACATAGACAGTGTCACAACTATAACTAGATGGGACAACTCTAATGTTGTTGGTATACTATTCCAAGTTCTAATGCTGAAAAAGAACCACATGTTTCTAAAAAATCCTACACTTCAATGGGAAAATATCATAACAATAAATCCCTTTATTAGAACCATGCTAGTAAGGGTTATTCTAGAAACACCATGACACAACATACAATCTAGTATAAATAATGAAACAAATAGAAAAGAAAAACTATAATGTAATTTTATATCAATATGTACTCTATTATAGAAATTAATTCTGGTTCCTTAATGGTGAGAGGCATTTCTTTAATTATACCATTATGATGGTTTTTATGATATGGGAACTCCATACTATTTTATTTCCCTCTCGTTGTCAATCTTATGGTTTTTGTATTGAGATGATTCCTTCTATTTTGAAATTGAAAACACATATTGTCCATCAATAGGGTCAATAATTTAATTATGTAGCTTGTATTATGAATATAAATGGTGAATAATTGGTATGATACATCTCAATACTTGAGATATACTTTTATGACATGATTTAGGTAATGGATTGGTTGATAACATCTAAAGAACATATTAAATGTTATACTTGAAAAGTGTGTTTCATATATTCCAATATGAGTGAAAATACCTTTAAAATATATTTTTAAGTGGACTAAATATGTGTAGTACCTTTGGTATCATTGTTAGATCTATTCCATATCATTTTATTGTAGTATTATAATCATTTGTTGAAGAGATCAGGGATAGATATTTTCCCACCATAGTTGAAAATATTCATATGGTGTTTCTTGAATGTTTATCAGGGTTTCAACCCAGAAGCAATGTAGAGTATATAATAGGTCTCTTCTTAAGGAACAACACTATTTAAATTCCATATTATAGGATAGAATCAAAATAATTTTGATAATTTAATGTACTATTGGAATATTTTTAATGAAAAGGTTTCATCCCACAGAGCATGTCCCCATTAGAAGCACAAATTATTTTTATAAATAAATTGGAGATAACTCATTTAAATTGTGTAGATTTTATTAATTTTTATCATGTAATGATAAATAATCACTATCATCATCCATGAATTGAAAATATATTTGTCCAATTTAGGAGATCTTAGTGGTTCTCTAAAATTGATTTGTGCTCATTGAATAAACATATATGAGTTCGGATGGAGGGCATTCTAAAAACTATTTTCAAAAGAATATATGGTCTTTATGTGTATTGTTTACTCCATTTTGTATTTCTAGTTCACTTGATATATGAAATATATGAATCAGATATCTCAATGGTATATTGATCCATTTTTAGATGTGTTTGTTGATGATATTACAGTAATTATAAAATTAAAGCGGATCATGATGAACACATAGCTACACTTTTTGTAATTTTAAAGGGAATAAAAATTATAAAATACATTAAAATTGTGTTTCATTGATACTAGATGTACATATATGTGGACATATAAATTTTAAAAATTGAGTTTATATGGACACATAAAAATTCAAAGATGTCATATCTTAGAAACAAAAAAAGAATTCCTTTGTGATATGTAGTCTCTCTAGCTTAATGGGAAACTACAACAATTTTTTCGTTATTTTTATTATTTGTACAAACCAATGAATGTTTTGAAAAATAAGGTCATTAACTTCTAATGGAATGACAAGTTCTAGAGTATTTCAATGAAAACTAGGTATATCTTATATCATGATCAAAATTTTCATTTTTAGATACTGGATTGAGAAATTTGGGTTATTATGATGTAGTAGGATACAATTTTGGTTTTGATATCTTGTTGGGAGATCATGTGGTTGATTATGGGTCATGATTGTTATGGGTGCATGATAAAAACTAACCAACACAAAATTTGGAATTAGCTACTATAGTCAATGATTTAAAAACATGTAATTATTGTCTTTTTGGTGGATAATTTATAGTTTTTATGGATCATAAGTTCTTGGAACACTTTTTCTCATAGAGATTCTTAAATTAATGGAAAAAATATGGATTGAATATATTGAAATGTTTTACTTACACTTTATATATAAATGCAGAACATTGAACTAAATGATGATGAATTATGTAGGTAGTCATACAATTAGTTATATAAAGAGGGATTTAATCAGAGGTAGGTAATTCCAATCAATGAATAAATGGATCTCAAATGTATTGATAAAGGTGTTATTTTTAAATTATTTATAGTTTCATTTATTTGTAATTTCGTCGATTATGTGGAATAGTCTCATACATAAGATCATGAATGTGTTTCCAAATATTAGAAACTAAAGGATATAGAGACCATTAAGGTATGGAAGATATATGAGAAATATGGGTTTTAGTTAATAGAATAGCTAGTAGTTCATCCAACCACTAAGGTGAAGATAATCAGTGCATTCAACCATTTTAATATTGGGTTGTTAATCCAAGAATACATAATATGTATAAATAAATGAATATAACATTTTAGAAGGATGTAATGAAGTGAAAAGTGAGAGAGTATCCTTAAATGTACCTAATTTTTCAGCCAGTTATGGTGGAGCACCAATTTCTTTCTAGTATGTTAAAATCCTTACCTATTCCCGTGTAGAAATTGGAGTATATGGATATTGGGATATTTCAACCAAGAACGGTTAAAAATCCTGACACCATATGGGTGATTGTGAATCATCTCACAATGCAATCCCACACAATTGATATTCATGATACCAATAATGTATAATATGTTTCAAAATTATACATTCAATAAATATTAACAGCACATTCATTTCCATTGTCGATTTTTTCTGAATGATAACCCATGTTTATGTATCTTTTTTTGGAAGTTATTGCACCAAGATCATAGATGCTAGATGATTATAAAAAACATATCATCCTTAAATGGATGGAATATCAAAAAGGATGATCTAAAAGTAAGAAGACATTATCAGTTGTTGTGTGATGAATATCATTGGCTCCTGGGGAGAGAATATTCCATTACTAGAGAGCTAGTATGATAATATTTATTAGGTATTGAAACATATGGATGCTTTGGATGAATTGTACAAATGTATTTCTTTTTTCATTACATTATAAGGTCGAAATAGTTGAGATGTCACTAACAGGACCTCGTATCATGGATAATATAATGTAAATGATATAGATTAATATAAAATTAATGGATATTTCCTAGAGTTATAATAAATTGGGTTTTAATCAACATCAATGAATTTTATTTTCAAGGGAATATGATTATTATTTTTACAGTCTCTCCAATGATTGGGAATCATAATTATGGAAAAATATTTATGTTTTTTTCTTGTATTATATTTTCCCTTTTTAGATAAATGAACTATTGGGTGAGTTAAATAATTAGTTAACACTTCTAAAATCATTTAGTGTTGTGCATAATTTGTTTCATGTGTCTCAATTTATGATGTACCTAAATGATTCTGACCATGTGATGTGATGGGACCATGTTGATCTTGAATAAGATTCTATGTTTATTCATGTTCTAGTGTATATAATGGATAAAAATGATAAAACAAATTTGGGGAAAAGAATCATTTTTATATTCTTTTTGGAATTATGAGAAGAAGAAATATGAAATGTGGGAGCATAAAATGCTATTTTGAAGTAGTGGACCAAACTCTTCCAAGTAAAAAATTATTTTATTCTTCATAGTGATAGAATATGTGATGTTTTATAGAATTTGGAACCCTCTATTTTAGTAATATACAATTTAATTATGTACATTGATCATATATATTACATTGATGTTGTTTTTGGAGTTTATGATATGTTTTGGTGTATTTTGAATGGTGGAAGGTTAGATAATGATAATTTGAAATTGTGATAAATCTCCAAGAAATTGTGAAAAAAAATTAGTGTCACTATGAAGGAGCATAATTTGTAAAAACAATGATCGTTCCTTGGGTAAATTCTGAAATGTGATACAATTGAATATGGATAGTTGATTCATAGTTTCTTTAACCATGTGAGGATAGCATGATAGGGTATATCATGTGGTAGCAGAAACACATGGTTGGTGCATGGTTTTCCAAAACGTCAATGCAAATATATTATACATTTTAATTAATCATAAAATTAGATTTAAACATTTTTAAGGCCCCAAAATTCACATTATTACCATATCCCCCAAGATAATGAACTCTAATGTATCTTGAGGATCTTTTAGTGATTTAATTGAATCCATAGTGTTATATTGGGGAATCAAAGTGTATTTGATATTAAAATCCATGCGTATTACACTATTTTATCTATCTCTTCATAAATATAATAGTCTCCCCTCATAAGAGCCATAGGTCATTTCCTTTATTCATATATTAATGTCCTATGATGGGAATCATGATAAAATGTAGTTGAATATGTTGAAAGAAAGAACATCCAACACAGAATATAGATTATCATTGTTTTATTCATTATTTTGAACAATTATTCAGTGTTAGGTGGGTTCTATCTCATCTCCATCATTTTAGAACATGAAGGATGATTTTTGATTGAAAATACTTCTTTAATTTTTTGTAATTCATTTTTTTATTCATGATTTAAATCCATTTTGGTTCATGCTTTATAAATATTTGAAAATTTTCATGGATTTTGGAAAACCCACCTTTGTTTATAATTTCTAATTCATGGTTTTAAAAATATTTTATAGACAAAATTCATCACAATGAATTTTTATAAATATTTTTATAAAATATATGATTTTACATGATATGGTTTCAAATATAATTTGTATCAAAAGAGTGGGTGTGAGTGCATGACATTCAATATATCCCTTACATAGGGGTATGTACAAGTTGGAAACCTAGTCATGACCAATAATATGGTTCATGTTCCATATGATTATAAGGATATTGGTCAACTAATGAAGAATTGTGAAATTTACAAGAGACCACTCATGAGTACTGAACTGTCACATGGAAAGAATGTGTGTGTCTGTCATCACTTTTTGATGAATCGGGAAGGTAATTCCCAATAATTAGACTTTTTCGAATGTCTTCATTTATTATATTCCGTTGAAATTTTTAATCAATTGGATATGAACTATTTTAACTTCAATAAATTTTTTATTATAAAATTTTCAAAATGGGACATTTCATTGAGGTGTGTATTGGAACGTCTATGGGGAAATCCTTTGGAGTTTATACCCACCCCAACCATGGGCACACTGGTTCATTTACATATTTCCTCTATTAGGAAAGAGGTAAATTGAAGGTATCATATTTCTTCCATGATATGACTTAGTTGTATGAGAAAGGTATTTGGGATTAGAGCTTGGATATTGGCCAATCATTGATTAAGATTATGTATTTAGGGTTTCTTCTAGACTTGGATGCTCTTGTATTTTCTAGTTATTATATTTTTATTCCATTGAATCTCTGATATTGTTGTTTAAATTTGGGTATAGATTTATTTTTATTATTTTTTAATGAATCATATAGATACTTTTATTTTTATTGTGAATGCTCATTTAGGGTTTTTAACTTCCAATGTGGTGCATTATCCCTCATTGTCCGTAATGCCTTTGGATTTTTTCCAGGCATTAGTATATTTGGGATGTAACCTATGTACAGTAACTCCTATAAAAATTCTCCAAAATAATGATAAGGGGTGTGATTTTATAATACATCTTGTGGAAAATATAATTAAATTTAGTCCACTTTATCATGTTAGTCTTATCTTTCTCTTCATTATGATTATCCTAGGGACAATATTTGTAGACACATCCTTTGGAATGATAAATATAATTATTTACATTCGGATGTTTCATACAACAAAAAATCATAAAAGACATTTGCAATGTGTTACTCTATTACTAAAATATTCCAAATATAAGTTTCCACTAAATTATATAGAGTGTGGTTTCTTAAATCTCCACTGTTGAAATGTTCTTCTATAGAGAAATGTTTGGTATCATTCATGTATACCACCATTAATAGCTCATTTCAACTGAGTAAACACGACAAAAAAAACCTATCTTAAAAAAGTTATACATCATATATTCAAAAGGATGTTATCCCCATTATTCCCTCCCTCTTAAGATACACTATTTTCTCAATAGAAAACAATATTTTACAATTATGGATTAGATAAAGCAACCAAAACTTTATCATATTATTTTTTAGGATAATATTACTAAAATCATTTAAAATGATCATTCATCATAACTATGATGCTAAAATTTATCTAATCAATTGGATAGATATTAAACATAATTCTATATATTAGAATCATCTAAGAATTATGTCACGACCCGTCCTCGGGGCCCGTGCTGTGACTACCCCAAGCCCGTCTCCCATAGGCCAGGGGCTGGCGACTAGCACCAAGGCGTAAATCCCAGTAAAAAAGGGAGGCATTGCCTTTGAAAAGTAAACAAGAACCACATAGTAAGCAAGCAGAAAAGTAAACACTAAGTAAAAACTGTAACAAGCTGTACTGAAAGTAAAAGGGGCCAGAAATACAAGCCCAACTGTAAAGTACAACTGAAGGGAAAAACAGCAACTGAAAAGAAAAGTAGCAGCGTCGAGCCATCCTCTGGAAGTCCCACCTGAAGGGTGGGTACAGATAGCCTCCACTGCTTCTCAGGTCCACCTGACAGCTCCGAGTACGTCCGGCCCAGTGGTCCACCTCTAGGTACCGTCCTTCTCCGCACGCCTCCACCACGATCAGCGCTGTCCGTCGTCTGAAACCAACACAATGAAGTGTGGGCATAGCCCGTGCAGGGGTGAGTATAAGCTACTCAGTAGGGACCCCAAAGACCCCCCGAAGGTCTCCCGAAATCCACAAAGGATAAACCACAACGGAAAGATACAATCACGAAATGACAACTGACACTGCTTAGGTATATGCCCATACATATACCTAAGTCATCAATCCCCGTTCGGCTCCAACGTCCGAGCCCAAGAACAACCCAGTCCACACAGGAAAGCAAACGTATACCCACACAGGATAGCTCAACACAATCCACAAAGGAGAGTAAACAGTAAATCCACATAGAATAGTTCAACACAATCCACAAAGGAGAGTAAACAGTAAATCCACATAGGATAGTTCAACACAATCCACAAAGGAGAGTAACACAGGATTCAGCTCACACAGGTATACATCATTGAAAAGGTGAAAGAGATGATCAGACACAGATACAGAATCATCTAAGCTGGGACCCACATAGGATACAAGACCAGCCATCTTCATTGTTTCGTTTATGCTGGGACCCACAAAGGATACATGACCAGCACTGAATCATCAAAGCTGAGACCGGCATAGGATACAAGACCAACACAGCTAGGACCCACATAGGATACAAGACCAGCTATCTTCATTGATTCATCTATACTGGGACCCACATAGGATACAAGACCAGTATTGAATCATCTAAGTAGGGACCCACATAGGATACAAGACCAGCACAACTAGGACCCACATAGGATACAAGACCAGTATTGAATCATCTAAGCTGATACCCACAAAGGATACAAGACCAGTACAGGTAGGACCCACATAGGATACAAGACCAACTGTCTTCATTGATTCATCTATACTGGGACCCACATAGGATACAAGACCAGTATTGAATCATCTAAGCTGGGACCCACATAAGATACAAGACCAGCACAGCTAGGACCCACATAGGATACAATAACATCTCTCTTCATCGTCGTAGTCCACTGAGGATCTCTGCACAATCGTCGTCGTCGAAGTCGCAGCCATCACTAGGGTTCCCGCACACAGCAAGCTCATTCGGGAGGGTCCGCTCCATGAGCTGAGATTATGATACATCAGTTGACAAAAAGTCCGAAGTTGATGTATCCAAAAGTTCTGTATCGTCAACAGGAACTCAACGTCGCAGACGGCGCATCAATCGGACGCCCGGTCTGAGAGTTATTGGCTTTTTCGTCCCAGGGGCCCGGTTGGTTTTTAAGGCAAACCAACCTGACCGTACTCCACCTGCGTCCAAACCACGGGCAGAGTGAGCCAAAAGTTCCGCCTCACTTAGAGGAATTCAACAAAGTTGACGGCACATCAGTCGGACGTCCGTAGCTCAAGATATGAGCGTTTCTGCTCTGAGGGCCCGGTTGGTTTCGTGTACGAACCAACCCGGCCGAAACCAAAGTATTCCGAAACCTTGAGTGAGATATACCGAAACGACCGTATCGATCCAAGGATCGCGTTTCCACTGACAGTACGTCGTTCGGAGGCCCTTAGCTCATGTTACAAGCAAAAGACCGAAAATGGTCCGAAGATGGGGGGGTCCGGGCCCGGGCCGACCCGGCTGGACCCGGTCCGGTCCGGCCAGGGTGCGGCCCGGCCGGTCGGACCGGCCTGGCTCGGCTCGGCCGAGCGGTCGAGCAGCCGGGGTGCCGCGGGGCACTGCCCCCGCGGTTTGGAGGTACCGTGGCCCCGCGTGGGGCCGCGCTGAATCGATCGGACGCGGCATGTCGCCGCGTCCCGTGTGGGAGAGCAGAACCCGCGCGGTCGCGGGTCCGCTGGCCGCCGCCGCCGCGCTGGTGACCCGCGCTGCTGGCCGCTTTCGCGGGCCACCGGAGTTGCTCTGGTGGTCCATTTTCCTTCCCGTATTCACCATTATTCCTCCCGGGTTCCGGTCTTCACTGCGGGATCACCAAATCGCCCTTGCGTCACGATTTTCTGTCACCCGCCAAATCCGCACAAACAAGAAGAATGACCGAGGGTTTTCGGGCCGTGTTCGTTTGGCCCGCACCCTCCGCGTTAGAATAATAACAATGGGAGAATTATGCAACACTTGAAATAAAAATTTTAATAAATTAAAATTGTTCATATGAATCCGATTCTTTAATTTTTAAAGAAACGTTCACGGGAATATAAAATATTCACAACAACCCCTACCTCGTCAAGTTGCACACGCGGGTTCTTCGCGGATTTGATCGTCACGGAAGGAGGGGTTCGTTACGGAAGGAGGAGATCGTCGCGGTATCCGGCGTCGCGTCGATGAACTCCGAGGTTCAAGAACAACAGATTTAATTTTAATAATTAAATCCATCTTGAGTTAAAATCCACAAAGGAATTTAATGAAATCCGAAACTCTCACCTCAACGGATGATCGAAGGTGTTTTGTCGTGGAGGAAGGAACGTCGCCGAAGAATGTTGCGGGAGAGGAAACGTTGGTGTCGCGGCACACGGCGTCGCGTCGTCAATTTCCGCGGGTTTGAAATTCTTCTTCAGAGGCCGACGTTCTTCTCGTTCTTTGTGTTATTCGTGTTCTTCGCGAAGAAGGGTGAAGGCACAAGAACTTCTGTCAAAAACCTCTCAAGGTGTAATCCTCCAAAGTCAGTGTTGGTCTTATTTTATTATAACGCCAACAAATGAATAAGTGGTAAGTAATGACCCATTAATTCGCAGAATTAATTTAACGAAGGAAACTGCCCATTTAATTTACGAACAAAACTGCCCAATTAAATGGTGCATTAAGAATTTAAGAAAACGCGTCAGTTTACTTTCATAATGACGGGTTTTCGCGGGTGCGTTACTTAGCGGAAAAGAAACGGCGGGGCTCGTGCGGGCCCCACCCCACAAATATCCTACCAAGAGGGTAGGATATTTCTGGATAGCACCCTATCCGTATCGACTCAGCTTAAGCTGCTTTAATTGGTTTCAATTGGCTTCCAAGCAGCTTAAGTGAAATAAAATAAAGTTTTTCGTACAATTTATTTTATTTCTTAACTTTAAGTCCAAAAATTAAAAACCACACCTGAGCAAACGCAACTCTAGAAGATGCGTTTCTAATCAACTACCGGCGCTGTGATTCAATCGGTGCCCTCAGAATTTGATTCCGGGCACCGGTTCAAAAGTTAGAAAAACCCGCTCGTCCGTTCACTGAACGTACCCGAGCCAAACTTAGGAAAATGATTCCGGGCACACCGGGCCTCAGAATCAGGTTCCGTCAGAAACTGCGTTCTTGTAAAATTTCAAAGAAAATTAAGAAAAAAAATTTCCTTAAAATTTACGGGTCTTTACATTACTCCCACCACAGGGATTTACATCCCCGTCAAGGTTCACCACAAACATAGGGATACAAAGGCGGTACTGAGCACGCAACTGAGCCTCCCGCTCCAAAGTGCTCTCCTGGAGGTTCTCGTGCTGCTATCTGAAGCGCACTAGAGGAATCGATCATCCACTTAGGACCCGCTCCTGTCGATCCTCGATCTCTACTGGGACCTCCGCAAAAGTCGTCCCATCATCAGAGACCAGCTCTCTATGGTCAAAGATTTGCATCGGGTCGTGCACGTATCTCCTAAGCTGAGATACGTGGAAGAAGTCGTGCGCCTGGTGCAACTGAGGTGGTAGAGCCAGGTGATAAGCCACCTCGCCAATCCTACTGAGGACCTGGAAGGGTCCGATGAAGCGTGGAGACAACTTGCCGCCTCAGCCAAATCTCTGTAATCCACGTCGAGGTGAGACACGCAAGAAGACGTGGTCGCCATCCTCGAAATCTAGTGGCCTCTGCCTCCTGTCAGCGTATGACTTCTTCCGGCTCTGAGCTGTCCCCATCCGCTCATGGATGACTTGGACCTTCCTGGTCCTACAAGAGCTGCTGAGATTTCTTCCTCGCCGATAAGAGAAATCCAGTCTCATCCCCTGGATGAACCATGTTCTTTTCCTAATACCTTCAATCCCGACATGGATGATACTAATCCATACCAAGGATGACGTCGTAAGTCCTCGACGCTACTACCAAGAGATACAACCATTACTCTCGCCTCCTAGGGTTGCATCACACTGTCGGCATCAGTGTGTGGTAACTGGGTCTCCTCCAGTAGATGTCTCACAAGTGAGGGTCAAGTCAACAGTCAAAACTGGAACCTCTTATTAACAACACAAAAGAGGACAGGAATGAAAAAATCACAAGGGTATGCGTATTTTATTATTGTAGCTCATAATACAAAGACCTACACAATAGCCACACGGAACTATAAGTACAAAGGACGTATCCACTAGTTCCGATCCTGTCCATTTGCTCCCCGAGCTCCATGATCGAAGGCCTCAACTACCTGAAGCTGAGCTCTCCCATGTCCACCAACTCCCTGCGGTCGGGGTGGACCTCCTGGTGGTGGTGGTGGAAACAACTCGAAGGGTCTCCCACCATCGGCTACTCGGCCAGCTCCTCTGCCTCGTCTGCCTGCACCCTGCGGACCACCGTGGCCGAACCTCTGTCTGGGAGGTCCCTCTACTACTTGCTTCTCATCTGTAAGATGAGTCGGGCAGTCTCGAGCCATGTGACCTCGCCCGCTGCATGAGTAGCAATGCTTGCCCCTCGTGTAGCTGGATCTCCTCCGGGTGCCCCACACAACCGAATCTTCATCCTGAGACTGCCCATCTGATGGTTTGGCCCGTTTGAACCTCTGCGTCACCTGTCTACTGCCAGCTACAGAAGACCCTACTACGGGCCATCCTGCGGGGGGCCCTGTCACTGGAGCCTACTCGGCGAGAAAACTCTCCACTAGAAGGGCGCTCTCCAACACCTCCGCATGAGTCGGAATGTTGAGGGAGATCATCGAAGCCCTGATCTCATGCCTCAGTCCCTGCTCGAAGGTCCGGGCCCGGAAGAACGAGTCCCATACCATATCTATGGAGTAGCGCAAGAGATTAGTAAATCTCTTCGAGTACTGGGCCACTGTCAAGCTGCCCTGCCGCAGTTGAAGAAGCTCCTGAATGCGCACCGCACGGAGGGTGGCTGGGACGAACTCGGAGCGGAAGATGCTCTCAAAGTCCGTCCAGAGAAGAGATGTCTCGTCGTTCACCTGGAGCATCAATCTCCACCATCGGCCCGCTGCTGTGTGCAGTAGGCTCGCCGCGAGGATCACCATGAGGTCTGCTGGTGTCCTCACAAGCCTGAAAACTCACACCACTGCCTCCAGCCAGTCCTAGGCTGCCTGGGGTCCATCTCCCCGTGGAACCTGGGCAGTCGCTGACGCTGAAACTCGTGCAGCGTGGTAAGGTGACGTGCATCGTCAGTAGCTGGGGCTGGTAGCTTCGGTGGCTCGATGGGTAAAGGTACCGGCGGTGCCTATGCTGACAAGGAGCCCTGCACTGAGGCCTCATCGCTTGGTGGGATGTCATCACACTCCACTCTCGGAACCCTAGCTGGCTGCCGTCGTGGGGCCATCCTGAAAAGAAGAAGGTGCGCCACGGTCAGAACTGTATACCTGGTGAGCTGACACAAGTAATCACAAAGAAAACATGAACACACATGCAATCAGTGTTTTCGTGCATTAAGTCAGAAATCAGAAGTCAGGGTCCTGGTTTACGGATACGTCGGCCGCCGCACCAACACTGGACTCCCTGGACTGATAACCACACCCAATACGCTGAACACTATTGCTTCACATAGAAGAAACATCAGAGTCTACGGTCGAACCGACCACCACTGATACCAATTTGTCACGACCCGTCCTCGGGGCCCGTGCCGTGACTACCCCAAGCCCGCCTTCCATAGGCCAGGAGCTGGCGACTTGCACCAAGGTGTAAATCCCAGTAAAAAGGGGAGGCATTTCCTTTGAAAATTAAACAAGCACCACAGAGTAAGCAAGCGGAAAAGTAAACACTATGTAAAAACTGTAACAAGCTGTGTTGAAAGTAAAAGGGGCCAGAAATACAAGCCCAACTGTAAAGTACAACTGAAGGGAAAAACCGCAACTGAAAAGAAAATCCACAGCGTCGAGCCGTCCTCTGGAAGTCCCACCTGAATGGTGGGTACAGATAGCCTCCACTGCTCCTCGGGTCCACCTGACCGCTCTGAGTATGTCTCGCCCAGTGGTCCACCTCCAGGTACCGTCCTGCTCTGCACGCCTCCACCAAGATCAGCGCTTTCTGTCGTCTTCAACCAACACAACGAAGTGCGGGCATAGCCCGTGCAGGGGTGAGTATAAGCTACTCAGTAGGGACCCCCGAGACCCCCCGAAGGTCTCTCGAAATCCACAAAGGATAAAACACAATGGAAAGATACAATCAAGAAATAACAACCGACACAACTTAGGAATATGCCCATACATATACCTAAGTTATCAATCCCCGTTCGTATCCAACGTCCAAGCCCAAGCACAACCCAGTCCACGCAGGAAAGAAAACGTATACCCACACAGGATAGCTCAACACAATCCACAAAAGGAGAGTAAACAGTAAATCCACAGAGGATAGTTCAACACAATCCACAAAGGAGAGTAAACAGTAAATCCACACAGGATAGTTCAACACAATCCACAAAGGAGAGTAACATAGGATTCAGCTCACACAGGTATACATCATCGAAAAGGTGAAAGAGGTGATCAGACACATATATTGAATCATCTAAGCTGGGACCCAAATAGGATACATGACCAGCCGTCTTCATTGTTTCGTTTATGCTGGGACCCACATAGGATACAAGAGCAGCACTGAATCATCAAAGCTGGGACCCACATAGGATACAAGACCAGCACAACTAGGACCCACATAGGATACAAGACCAGCTGTCTTCATTGATTCATCTATACTGGGACCCACATAGGATACAAGACCAGTATTGAATCATCTAAGCTGGGACCCACATAGGATACAAGACTAGCACAACTAGGACCAACATAGGATACAAGACCAGCTGTCTTCATTGTTTCATCTATACTGGGACCCACATAGGATACAAGACCAGTATTGAATCATCTAAGCTGGGACCCACATAGGATACTAGACCAGCACAGCTAGGACCCACATAGGATACAAGACCAGCGGTCTTCATTGATTCATCTATACTAGGACCCACATAGGATACAAGACTAGTATTGAATCATCTAAGCTGGGACCCACATAGGATACAAGACCAGCACAGCTAGGACCCACATAGGATACATGACCAGCTCTCTTCATCGTCGCAGTCCACTGAGGATCTCTGCACAATCGTCGTCATCGAAGTCGCAACCAGCACTAGGGTTCCCGCACACAACAAGCTCGTTCGGGAGGGTCCGCTCCACGAGCCGAGAGGCTGATACATCAACTGACACAAAGTCAGAAGTTGATGTATCCAAATGTTCCGTATCGTCAACAGGAACTCAACGTTGCAGACGGCGCGTCAATCGGACGCCCGGTCTGAGAGTTATTGGCTTTTTCGTCCTAGGGGTCCAGTTGGTTTTTAAGGCAAACCAACCCGACCGTACTCCACCTGCGTCCAAACCTCAGATGGAGTGATCCAAAAGATCCGTATCACTTAGAGGAATTCAACGAAGTCGACGGCACGTCAATCGGACGTCCGTAGCTCAAGATATGAGTGTTTCAGCTCCGAGGGCTTGGTTGGTTTCGTGTAAGAACCAACCCGGCCGAACCCAAAGTATTCCTAAATCTTGAGTGCAATATACCGAAACGACCGTCTCAATCCAAGGATCGCGTTGCCACTGACGGCGCGTCGTTCGGAGTCCCTTAGCACAAGTTACAGGCAAAAGACCGAAAATGGTCCGAAGACGGGGGGTCCGGGCCCGGGCTGACCCGGCCCGACCCCCCTGGGTCGGCCGACCCGGGTCGACCCGACCCGGTCCGGTCCGTCCAGGGCGCGACCCGGCCCGTCGGACCAGCCTGGCTCGGCTCGGCTGAGCGGCCGAGTAGCCGGGGTGCCACGGGGCACTGCCCCCGCGGTTTGGAGTTGCCGCGGCCCCGCGTGGGGCCGCGCTGGATCGATCGGACGCGGCATGTCGCCGCGTCCTGTGCGGGTGAGCCAGACCCGTGCCGTCGGCCGCTTCCGCGGGCCACCAGAGTTGCTCCAGTGGTCCGTTTTCCTTCCCGTCTGCGCCATTATTCCTCCCGGGTTCCGGTCTTCACTGCGGGATCACCAAGTCGCCCATGCGTCACGATTTTCCGTCGCCCGCCAAATCCGCACGACCACGAAGAATGACTGAGGGTTGTTGGGCCGTGTTCGTTTGGCCCACACCCTCCGAATTAGAATAATAACAACCGGAGAATAATGAAACACTTGAAACAACAATTTTAATAAATTAAAATTGTTCATATGAATCTGATTCTTTAATTTTTAAAGAAACGTTCATGGGAATATAAAATATTCACAACAACCCCTACCTCGTCAAGTTGCACGCGCGGGTTCTTCACGGATTTTATCGTCGCGGAAGGAGGGGTTCGTCGCGGAAGGAGGAGATCGTCTCAGTATCCGGTGCCGCGTCGACAAACTCCGAGGTTCAAGAACAATAGATTAAATTTTAATAATTAAATCCATCTTGAGTTAAAATCCACAAAATAATTTAAAGAAATCCGAAACTCTCACCTCAATGGATGATCGAAGGTTTTTGTCGTGGAGGAAGGAACATCGCCGTAGAATGTTGCAGGAGAGGAAACGTCAACGTCGCGGCACACGGCATCGCATCGTCGATTTCCGCAGGTTTGGTGTTCTTCGTCGGAGGCCAGCGTTCTTCGCGTTCTTCGCGTTCTTCGTGTTCTTCGCGAAGAAGGGTGAAGGCACAAGAACTTCTGTCAAAAACCTCTCAAGGTGTAATCCTCCAAAGTCGGTGTTGGTCTTATTTTATTATTACGCCAACAAACAAATAAGAGGTAAGTAACGACCCATTAATTCTCAGAATTAATTTAACGAAAGAAACTACCCATTTAATTTATGAACAAAACTGCCCAATTAAATTGTGTGTTAAGAATTTAAGAAAACACTTCAGTTGACTTTCATAATGATGGGTTTTCACGGGTGCGTTACTTAGCGGAAAAGAAACGGCGGGGCTCGTGCGGGCCCCACCCCACAAATATCCTACCAAGAGGGTAGGATATTTCTGGATAGCACCCTGTCCGTATCGACTCAGCTTAAGCTCCTTTAAGTGGTTTCAAGTGGATTACAAGCGGCTTAAGTGAAACAAAATAAAGTTTATCGTACAATTTATTTTATTTCTTAACTTTAAACCCAAAAATTAAAAACCACCCCCAAGAAAATGCAACTCCGGAAGAGGTGTTTCTAATAAATTACCAGCGCTGCGATTCCATCGGTGCCCTCGGAATTCGATTCCGGGCACCGGTTCAAAAGTTAGAAAAACCCACTCATCCGTTCACTGAATGTACCTGAGCCAAACTTCAGAAAATGATTTCAGGCACACTGGGCCTCGGAATCAGGTGCCATCAGAAACGGCGTTCTTGTAAAATTCCATAGAAAATTAAGAAAAAAAATTTCCTTGAAATTTACGGGCCTTTACAAATTATATAATGTTTTATAAGGTTTTATATTTATACATTCCCATGTGATTTTATAAATATTTCAAGATTTTTTATATACTCTCTTTACTAGGTTTATATGAAATGTTCATAATTTTTGTGAAATATTAATTTTTTAAATCTAAATATAATTTTTGAGCATTTTTAGAAGTAGTCCAATTGATTCAGTTTACTATTATATTTATAATTACCACCTTACTATTCCAAATTTCATGATTCTTATTTTTTAGGGTTTCTTAATCAAATTAAAACAATTCATTATAAGGAACCGTTGGCCAAATCCTCCATTTGGAGGGACATATGGTCCACACAAGAAGACCCAAAGAAACTGTGAAGAAATTGGACCATCCATGATGGTTGAGTTGCTGGTCTAAATCCCGAAGCTCATATTTTATGAAAATATACCATATTTTCTTTATTATAAAAAATAATTAAGGATAAAAATTTTAATTTCCAAATACACAAACAAAGGGCCTAAATGATACATTGATGTCCAGCCCACCATTCTAGCAGGAAATTATAATCCAGACACTATTCATGACATAGATCATGATGTAATTATAAATATAATCTGCTATTTTTCTGTGTGAAAGAGGATATATAGTTAGACGATTTTGTTGAATAATATTTTTGGATTTTAGGGATTCTTCTTATTTCTAAACTCATTCACATTTTGGCCTTCTAAAAAGTAATTATTGAAATGGACCGATTGACATTTTTTAATCAAAGGCCATAGAAATTACAAGATAAGTCCAAATGCCTCCAAAAATTTCAATTAGTTGGAGAACATTATTATCTTCAACTTTGAAGAATGAGATATCTCAGGAATCAGCTATCTTAATGTCCAAATACTGGAGTGAAATGGTGGAGTAGTTTTGGAATGCAAGAAATCTACCACCTTGGGCTTTAAATACATCCTCTTCTGTCCTTTCAAAAGAGTTGAAATTTCATAAGATATAAGAATCAATTGGAACGAAAAAAACCTTGAAAATTTCTTGGTAAGACCTTCCATACTAAAGTTTTCACTTTAAAGACCCTTCCTCCTCTATTTTTTTATATTTACTTTTGTGTTCTTCTTTGTTGTAATATTTTATGTCATTGTTTTTGAAATTCTATTTTAATGAATGTTTCTTCTTCATCATATTTTATTCTCATCCACATTATGCTAAATAAAATTAGTGGTCTTAAAATATTTTAAATATAGTTGAATCCCCATCCTTTATTATTCATTCTCATTCAATCTAGAGTCAGTATTTAATTTCGTTTATAGTTTCGGTCTTTGTGTTCGATGCACTACTCATTTATTATCCCTTTTTTCGTCTATTTGTAATTTGTCATCATAAAAATTACCAACAGATTATTAACCAAAACTATGTCTAAGTAAATATACCATTGGGGTGAGTTATAATTTGGGTATGTCAAGTGATTGAGAGAATTTTCTCGAGGGATATTATTTAAATAAACATTGTGTATGTTAAACATATAATCTCAGGTATTAATGACATTATCTATTGAAAGTGTGGTTTCCATGGATTATTGGAACCAAGAAATGAAATACCATCAAAAAACATTGAGTGAGATTAGAACCCTATGATAAGTAAAAGCTTGGATTAAATCGTTAACACATAAAAATTCCAATAAATGTTATCTTGTGAAGTGGGTGTTAATTTAAATGAAATATAATGAAAAGATCAAGGATATCACAAGCCTAACTCCCTAATAATTAACTGAACCCAATCTTTATCAATTTTTAATCAATATTAACCAATCAATCACTTCATAATCTCTTCAAACAATCCCACAAATCATAATACAATCAACTATAAACAATCGACTATTAAAAAGTATCATCGCCACAGATTGGACCCGAGGGCTACTATACACATTAGCAGATCACCAGAACCTTGAACTTTTGATAGGTGAAAATCGTCCATGCTTTCAAATGGCATCGTTTTCATGGATGGTGAAATTAATTAGTCGTTAGTTTTTAGTTAAAAAAAACAAAAAAATTTAAAAAATTAAAAACTCATCTCCCTGTTTCATCCAAAGTCTCTCTAAATGCCCCATAGCCTCCAAGACATTCCCTCGAATTTGATTGACCCTTAAATTGAGCAAACACTTTGCAAACTTAGGAGGAACATAAGGGATAATAAATTGATTCTAGAACCTATTTATATCCAACCAAATAAATTAGACATGGCCAATCCTAGGGAACAAACATTTAAAGTACTTTCTTCCCATGAAATGAATTACCAAATTATTGGTATTCAATATCCAATCATAGAGGCTGACTTCGAACTCAAATTGGTTTTGATTCATCTTCTTCCTCATTTACATGGGCTATCCGGTGAGGAACCACATCTTCATCTTAAAGAGTTAAAAGTGGTGTGCTCTACCATGAAGCCTCAAGGGGTTTCTGAGAAATAAATAAAACTTCAATAATTCCATTTCTCCCAAACTAAAACTGCAAAATCATTGTTCTAATACCTCCCTCTTGGTTCCATAACCACATGGAATGACATGAAGCAACTATTTTTAGATAAATTCATTCCTTTTTCTCGTAATACATCAATCTAAAAAGAAATAAGGGGTATCCATCAATTTGAAAATGAATCACTCCATGAGTACTGGGAGAGGATCAAAAATAATGTTTCAACCTTCCCACACAACCAAATCTCTATCAATCTCTTGATCCAATACATATATTAGGGGTTAATGGATTTCGAGAGAACCCTTATTGATGCTACAAGTGTTGGTTCTCTTGTTGATAAAACACCTCCAGATATAAGAGATCTCATAAGAAAAATGGCTACAAAGACACAACAATTCCATAATAAAACACATTATCAAGTTAATCATGACTAAGAGAATCAATATGTAGATCCCAACAAGATGACCATGTATATGAGTGAACTTACAGGTCTTGTGAGACAACTAGTTGTGGAATCCAAAGCCTCATCCTCATCTTCTCCACAATATCTATTTCCTAAACCTATCAGGAACTATGGAATCTGTAGCTCCCCTACTCATCCAGCTGACACATGTACACAACTTCAAGAGGATCATTCCAATTCATCTGGACCAATGGAGCTCAATGCATCATATGCTCATCGGAACCCCAACCCTCAACAATCAGGCCAGTTTGTTAGAAACCTCATCAAATCCAATTCTGAACCATTCAATTCAATATATAACCTAACTTGAGATTTGGGAATCCCATTTATCATCCCTCTCAATACCCTCATAATTACCCAAACTAGTTCCAATATGGTAAAGGTGTTGGTAACTTCCAATAACCTTATCTGTTTTTTCCTCAACAACAAAGGAGAAAACCTCCTCCTACTCCTCCAGGTTTCGATTGTCCTATTGATCCTTCTCAATTCCCAAACCGATATAATCTCTTTCCCAAAAACCAAAATCAATGAAATCTCAATTCGGGACAAGCCTCTTCTTCCATGCAACCAAGGAAAATTGTAGTTGATGATCTTTCCTCTTTCACTCATTTAAGCCTGATAAACATTGAAACCAAAATTGGCTGATTAGACACTGGAAGAGGCTAATATTAATTGTTAATTTATATATTTTTCATGTGATTTGTTATTCATAAATACCATTTTAGTTCATTTTACTCTTTTAACATCATTTCACACCATGATTGCAATTCCTTCTTAAAATTCACTATTACATGGTACATTTGTGAGCACAGTTTACAATATCCAATTGTCTTAATTTTAATTTAATATTTAATTTTCAGGTTTCTCATTCCATTGGGAATAATTCATACTTTTGGTTCAGTTGAAGATTCAAATTGGAAGACCACCAAAGTGGTCCTTGAACCAACCACATTCTGGGCGAAGTGATTTGGACAACATCCCAATAAAAGAACAGTAGCGTCCATGATTCAATCCCAATGAGTCTAAAAATTTATCTAGATAAATAAGACATTACGGGGAACATTTCATTAACTTGTGGGCCATGATAATTCGAATTTTTTAATTTATTTCTAGGTGTCCAAATTTAAATATACAATTCTAGGCCAGATTCCACAGCCAATAAAAAATCCCACCATTTAAATCATATCTCGCGAACCGAAAAGTATTTTAGTATGAAAATTTACATGATATTATAATACATCCGGTCCATCAATTAAGTCTTATATGGACCACTACAATTTGGCCTTCTAGAAGGTCCTTTCTATGCGTATTTCCAGTGGATGCAAGCTGGATTCCATTTCGGGGGAAGAGTGGAAAAGTCACATCTCCATTAATTATCCACCAACCATTCCCAAAAAAAATTAATTAAAGGAACATGGGAGTATGGAGTCTTAGAAAAAGACTTCTAAAATTCCTATTGAAGTCAGTATTGGTGGAGGATTTGATGAATATTGGAGCTTTTTTTATTGTAATGTTGTTATGCCAAATTGTATTTGAAGTATTTTTCCTTCTCATGTGTGTTGTTTGAATCACATTACTTTTCAATAAAAGTTTTCTTTTTCTCTTGTTTTTTTCTTATACATATCAACATTATACCGTTTTCTTATGGTGTGAACTATTTAACACCAAACATTGTGATTCTTTTCAGACAACGTTGGAGTGATCTTTATTTTTGAGTTTTTACTTCTTCAATTCCGCCCTCGTAAGTCTACTTCCCACTTCCGTCGAGAACATGTTATCAATAAAGTGACAGCTCTTTTATGGTTTGATCTAAGGGGGTAGTCAGGAGATGTATTAGATGTTATTTATCACTCTATAAATGTTATTAATTTCCTTTATTTGACTTTATTTCATTAAATGATTTTCTCTCTTCCTCTTCCTTATTGAATTTATTCGCCCCACTTTTATGTACTAATTAGAATCTTTACCTTGGAGTGCTCATGAAAATGATCCTTCAAGTGTATAGTTGATTAGTATTTGTTTGTGGTGGTGTTTAATAATTATTTTATTAGAGTAGTTTGAATTCATTTCATGAATTCTTATCGATTTAATGAAATTGACATTGTAAATGAAAAAGATAATTTCTCCAATCTACCCTGAGCAATAACCTAGGATCAAATAATTTTCTCATAATTTGAATTCTCATAGATATTTAGTGCTCTTTTAAAACAATCTAAAATCAACCCTAGTTGTCCACTTCACATTAAAAATCCATCTCTTTTCATTGAGTGTCTAAAGTTTCTTCTTATTTCTCTGAGGATTTGACAACCCAAGTTGCACTGAAAGCAACCGCTTTAACCATAGAACTTGGGTAAATTTGGGTGACACCAAATTTTGGCATCGTTTCTAGGGGCGAAGTAAGTTATATAGTCCAAAAAACATCTTTTCTTACCCCCATTCTTCTATTCTCGCACAAATTCTTTTATCTTTTCCCTTTCTCACTTTTTTTCTTTTGGATTTTGTCCTCCTACACCCGTGATAACTCAAAAAGATTAGTTAGGGTGGAAAATCCGAGGATAGAGGAGTCATGTTCATCTAACAGATTGTTCACATTTGATAAAAATATTCTTAGAACTCCAAATTCACCAATTAAAACAAGTCCAATGGAGGGTCTTCAAAGAAATCAAATTGTAAAACCTACGGGTGATCAAATGGGAAACACAAACCAAGAAGCTCCAAACATAGGGAATGTGGTTGATCAAACCGTGAAAGACTACATCACTCCAGTATGGACCAATGCCCCCCAATGTATTAGACACAATTCTATAGGATATTCCAAATACATCTTTAAACCCCATGTCCTAAACCACCTTCCAACATACCATGGAATGGAGTCTGAGATGCCCTACCACATTAAGGAGTTCATTGACATTGTTGAAACCATGTGATCACCACATCAACTTGAGTCAGCTAAGATGAGGCTATTTCCTTTCTCACTTAAGGGTCGAGCAAAGAAATTGTTAAATAATTTGATACCTTCATCAAGACACTCTTGGGACCAACTATAAAGAGAATTTTACAAAAAATACTTCCCTATCACAAAACCATTGCACTAAAAAATAGAATCCAAAACATTTTTTAAAAAGAGGAAGATTCATTTTATTAAACATGGTAGAGGTTCAAAGACACCCTAAACATGGTTCCACACCATGTTTTTTCTATTCATGAACAAGTGAGAATTTTCTATTAAGGTTTGGGCCTGGGGAACAAACAATTCATTGACATGATGTGTAATGGGACCTTTAAAAACAAATCTCAAAATTATGCTTACGAGTATCTAGAAATCCTTGCTGAACAAAATCAAACATGGGGAACGTCACCTTATCCTTAAAATCCCCAAAGAACTACTGGAATGCATACACATAGAGAAGAGGAAATCCTATGGGAGAAACTTGCAGCACTCTCTAGGATGGTTGAAGAGATAGACATAGAAAAATCTATGAAATCCAAACAGTAGACCCTGTTTTCACAATCTGTGACAAACATGACCACAAAAAAGAGAACTTCTGAACCATTCTATCCATCAAGGATGTTATTTTTGGAGGAACACCTGCTGAAGTCAATTCCCTAAACTTTCAAAAGCCCCAAAACCCAGAAACATTCAAACCAATGTATAATGACCACCCAGGCTTCCGATGGAAATATAACCAACAACCTAGCCAACCACAAGGACCAAACCCCTACCTTACACAAAATCTTCAAAACCATTCCCAATACCAACATCCTCCAGTCCAATACCAACAAACCATCCAACAACCAAAGTATCCCCCTGGGATAACTCAACCAAGACAATCCCCTTTCTAATCTGTCTCTATCCCAATCCTTGAAAAACTGTGCAAAAAAATGGAAAGGATGAACTCATAAGTCTCTTCACTGAAACATGAACTTCAAACCATAAAAACTGGAAAGGAATTCATTCCTACACAAACCATTCCACACCAAACAATAATGGGAGAGTAAATTTTCACTCAAACAACTCATGAACAACTAAAGGCTGTGACTATTCTAAGAAGAGGGAAATCAGTTGAGAAACCTGAACAAATAATTCAAAAACCACTTGAAGCTTCAAAAACTAATGAAAATTCAAATGAACCACATGACCAAACTGAAAAACCTGATAACATTGTCAAATAAACAACCCCACAACCTGCACAATTTCTTCATTGCATGAGGGGGAAAACCAAGCATGAATTGAGTGAAACACTAAAGGAAATATTCTCACAAGTAATGTTGAAAATTCCACTCCACGATGCAATTCAAACCATTCCTACATACTCAAATTACCTTAAGGACTTGTTCTCTTTTAAATGAAAATTTTCATATAAAAAGCAAGTCCTTTTGGCTCCTAATGTGAGTACCACCATTCAAGGCACCATTCCTCCTATGTTGAAAGACCCGGTTTTCCCTTACATCAATGTTGAACTAGGAGAGAGAAAAGTTTTCAAGGCCTTATGTGACCTAGGTGCTAGTGTCAATCTCATCACTTATGCTGTGTACTGCTAATTAGGTCTATAAGGGCTCCAACCCACATCATTCACACTTCAACTTGATGATCGTAGTATTAGGGTTCCAAAGGGGATCTTAAAGGATGTTTTGGTGAAAGTTGAAAATTTCATTTACCCAGCTGACTCCATTATTCTTGACAATCACCCAAGCTTAGGTCCTAGCGAGTAAACCACAATCATCCTTGGTCATCCCTTCCTTGCAATAATCAACTCTGTTATCTGAGTCCGAAAAGGGAACATGACCATCACATTTGGAAACATGAGTCTATACATGAACATCTACAATTAAAACACTCAAATTGGGGATGATGAATAGATCCATGAGGTTAATTGTATAGGTAGTGTTGATAGTGAACTCAGAGAACATTAAGGAATTGCCGAAGGATTTTTATGTCAAGAAGAGATTGATTTTCTTTGTTCACATGAGGGAACATTGTCTCCTTGGCTTGAATCTCTTTAAGATAGCTCTATTTATGATTTTCTATAATCACCAATCAATGATACCATGGGTGAAATATATAACAAAGAGTCCATACCAATTCATGACACTACTCTAGCTAATTTAGTGGATGTAATTTTTTTTCACAAGGAACCAATTTTGTCAAGAAATCTGAACAAAGAAACTGAGTTCAATACAATGTCTAATCCTTTCTTGGAATGTGATAACCACTATGATCTTGAATATAAGGTCTTACCTTCATCATTCAAGTATGCGTTCTTCGGGGACAATCAATCCTTTCCTATTGTCATTTCATCCTCTCTTGAAGCTGATCATGAGAGGATTCTTCTAGATGTCCTTAGGAGACACAAGAAAGCCATTGGATGGAACCTGTCTGATATTATTGGGATTATCCCACTTATCGGGACTCATATAATTGTTCTAGAATCCGATTCCAAGCCATGTAGTCAACCTTAGTAGTGACTCAATCCTAATCTCATGGAAGTAGTTAGAAAAGAACTTTTGAAATTATTTAAAGCTGGTATCATCTTTCCTATAGCTAAGAGTGAGTGGGTTAGCCCAATCCATGTGGTTATAAGGAAGGCTAGAATCAATGTAATAACCAGTAAGGATGGAGAGATTCTTCCAACAAGTGTTAGTAGTGGATGGAGATTATGTGTTGACTACAGGAAGCTCAACTCTTGTACCAAAAAAGGCCATTTACCCTTTCCCTTTATTGATCAAGTCCTCGAGAAAGTGGCGGGTCGTCAATTATACAGCTTTCTAGATGGATTCTCAGGGTATAATCAAATCGAAGTCTCCTTAGAGGATAAAGGAAAAATAACCTTCACTTGTCCATTCAATACTTTTTCCTTCAAGTACATGCCCTTTGGGATATGTAATGCCCCTGGTACCTTCCAGCGGTGCATGATGAGAATCTTCTCGGACATGGTGGGGGATTATTTAGAGGCCTTCATGGATGACTTCTTCAACTTTGGGTATAATTTTGAGGGATTACATCTAAATGTAGAAATGTTTTTTTTCAAGGTGTGAGGATAATAATATCATACCAAATTGGGAAAAATTTCATTTCATGGTAATGGAAGGACATGTTCCAGGTCATCTAGTATCTGGTAGACAGATTTAAGTTGATAAATCTATGGTTGACATCATTCGTCACCTTCCCTATCCTAAAAATATTAAGGAAGTGGGGTCTTTCTTAGGACATTATGGTTTTTATAGAAGCTTCATTAGGAATTTCATCTCTATTTCTCGACCACTTTGTGCTCTATTGGTGAAAGATTCTCTAGTTTTATGGATATAAATTTGGGAGGAATCATACTCTACACTCAATTCAACTCTTATATCTCCACCTATCATGAAATATCCAAATTGGAATCTTCATTTCTAGCTCATGTGTGATGCAAGTGACTTCACTGTAGGAGTAGTCGTAGGACAACAGTGTGAGAAAACTCCATGTTTTATTGCTTATGCAAGAAAAGCTTCAAATGATTAACAAATTAACTACACCACCATTGAGAAAGAGTTTCTTTTTTTTTGTCTTTGATTTTGAGAAATTCAGGTCTTATCTCATAGGATAACCCATCATTGTCTTCACCAACCATTCATCCCTCAAATAAATTTTCCAAAAACAATATTCCAAGGCTAGATTGATTAGATGGGTCCTTCTTCTTCAAGAGTTCAATTAAACCATTAAGGATAAAAAGGGTGTTGAAAATGTTGTAGTTGATGACTTATCTAGGATGGAATTCAAAGACAACTCACACTACCTCTTTGTGTCTAATTCATTTCCCGATGGGCATCTCTATTCAGTGAGTGATTGCCCTTGGTATGCTGACATAGAAAACCATTTAGTGACAGGTGACATTCCAAAATTCCTGGGCACCCAAGCTAAGAGGAAATTACTTTCTGATGTCAAACACTATTTTTTTTGATACTTATCTCTTCATTTTTTGTCCTGATCAAATCATTGGGAGATGTGTTCCCGAGTCAGAGGAAGAGTCCACTCTAAAATTTTGTCATGGAGAGGCATGTGGAGGCCACTTTTCTACAAAGAAAACCATTGAAAAGGTCCTCAAAAGTGGCTTCTACTGGCCTAACCTCACTAATGATTCCTTCCTATTCTGTAAATGTTGTCCTCAGTGCCAGTAATTAGGATCCATTACCAAAAGAAATCAAATCCCCCTCACTCACATTCTGGTCATTGAAATCTTTGATTGTTGGGGAATTGATTTCATGGGACCCTTTTCAAACTCTAAGGGATACCTCTACATCCTCTTATCTATTGATTACATCTAAAAATGGGTTGAGTCCATTCCCACCAAGACTAATGATCATCATGTTGTGATCTGATTCCTAAAATAGCATATCTTTTCTAGATTTGGAATTCTGAGGGCTATAATTAGTGATCGTGGAACCCATTTCTGTAACCGCCTATTCTGTTCACTCATGTATAATTATGGTATTTCACATATTGTTTCCACTGCATACCATCCTCAAAACAACTGTCAAGAAGAGTTGGAAAATGGAGAAATTAAGAAAATTCTTGAAAAAACTGTCATTCCCTCTTGGAAAGATTGTTCCGAGAAACTCTTATATGCCCTTTGGTCATATTGAACTGCTTTCAAAACTATCATAGGCATGTCATCGTATATATTTGTTTATGGAAAAGTGTGTTATTTACCTATTGAAATTGATCTTAAGGAGATTTTTGCAATAAAAAAATAAACTTTAACATTTCATTGGCTGAAAAAAAGGAAATTAGATCTTAATGAACTTGGGGAACTTAGTATGGAGGTTTATAAAAATTCAAGGATCAATAAATCTAATGTTCAAGCCTACCAATCTTGGAATCTCAAAGTAAAACTCTTTGAATTGAGAAAATTCATGCTCTTTTATAGTTCAAAACATCATCTACATCCATGAAGGCTAAGGTCTAGATGGTCTGGTCCATACCTAGTGCATCATGTATACCCTCATTGGGAAATAGAGATTCAGGACCCCACATGTGGTCATTTTTTCAAATTCAATGGGAATAGGTTAAAACCATTCATTGAATCATTCAATAAACAAGAAACTAACGAGGAGTTAACTGAGCCAACATATGAACCAAAAAAAATTAATAGATTTAGGGTTTATGTCGGGCAAGCGACACTAAACAAAAGCGTTGCACGGGAGGCAACCCGTGGTTTTCATGTTTCCAATCATTTTGAATCATCTTTTGTTTCTTTCTTCTTCATGTTGTTATCTTTTTTAAAAAACAATAGATTGTTGACATGTTCTTATTTTATGAGTAAGGATGGGTACGAAAGGGGAGCACTATATTCATTCATGTCACGCGGTGTGATCCCTAAGTAATACCTTACCCAAAATATATAAAGAAGATAATTTATCATCAGTTTGATTTAAAAAAATAGATTGTTTTCATGTTCTTCATTTATGAGTAAGGATAGGTATGAAAGGGGGGCACCGTATTCATCTGTGTCACGCAGTGTGATCCCTGAGTAATACCTTACCCAGAAAATTTAAATAAGAAAATGTATCATCAATTTTATTTAAAAATATATATTTTTGACCTGTTCTTCTTTTATGAGCAAGGATGGGTATGAATGGGGAGCACCGTATTCATTCGTGTCACGCGGTGTGATCCCTGAGTAATACCTTACCCAGAACATTTAAAGAAGAAAACGTATCATCAATTTGATTAAAAAATATATATATATTGGTTGATGACCTTTTCTTCTTTTATGATTAAGGATGGGTATGAAAGGGGATCACTATTTTCATCTTTGTCACGTGGTGTGATCCCTGAGTAATACCTTACCCAGAAAATATTAATAAGACATTGTATCATCAGTTTGATTTTTTAAAATAAAAATAAAAATAAAAAACAAGAAAAACCATAAAAATATTGATACTTGGTTTTAAGTAAATTGTTGGGTTGTTTTTTTTTCTGTTTTTTTCTTCTTTGTCTGGTTCAGGGACTATTTTGGGTGATACCAATTCGATCAAGGAGGTTCCTACATCTCCCAAGAGATCAAAGGAGTAATCTGGAGCATCATGAACTTCAAATTCAAAAACTAGGTGAATTTGTTTTATGTTTATTGTTTCAAATTCCTTTTAGAACACCTCTCATATACCTCTACCCCTTCTAATCATTCTTTTCATTAAACACTTGGGATAGTGTTATTTTATGTTGGGGGAGATGAAATAAAAAAAATTGTCTGCATAAAAAAATGTGTGGAAGGAAAAAATATCATTAATCTTGAACATGATAACACACATGGAAAACTCTAAAATTGGATATCAAAGAATTTTTCAGGACGTGATTTTTATTTTAATGCATTTTTAGGTTCATGTGCATAGATTTTGGAAAGTACAGTTGTCCGATGTGATTTTTCACCGTTATATTTTCATCCATTTAATAAATAAACACAATGCATGTCCTCTAGATTTTGGGGGTTTAGTTTGAGTTCTTGGGGACCCATAATAAATAGAATAGGTTTGGCGATCATTTTAATTTTAACATGAGTATTCAAAAAAATAAATTTTCACATAGAGCAATGGATTGACCTAATGTGTGGCTTTCGGCACTTGGGGATCATGACTACATAGTTGTCTGGCCTAGAGTTGGGAATTTTATCTCTATTTGTGGTAATTTGAATTTGTTTTTAATTGATTTACCTCAAGACGATTCCCGAGTATGTGAGCTTCACTTGGTGCCCTATGGTCTTTGAGCCTGGGAGTCATGAGCAAAGTCTTGATACATGGGTTGACTTGATTGATTTCAATTTTAATTACCATGGAAAAAATGAAAACAAAAAAAAAATGAAAAAAATTAGAAAGGAAAAAATTGAATACTCATCTTAATATTAAAATCTCATTCCTCCTAGAATATCCATATTTTCTCCCTTTGAATGAAAATGAACCCCCATGTCAATTGTGGTGAAAAACACTTCTTCATGCTTAATTGAAATTTGATGAAATGTGGTGATGAATTTGAAGAAAGGAGTGGGCTTGGGCTTGGGTTATGCCTCTGGACTTAGCATGTTTTAAATTATTTTGATGGGTTTCATAATTTTTTGGTATGAGGTCTTTGGGTGAGAAATGTGTATTAAAATGTTTTTGGAAAAGGTCATTCAAATTTAGTGTTTGTGAGATATATTTTTCTCAGGACTAGAAAAACTCAAGTTTGGGGATGTGATTAGCCACTATAAGAGGCTAATATTCATTTATAATTTATATAGTTTTCATGTGATTTTTTATTCATAAATAGCATTTTAGTGCATTTTATACTTTGAACATCATTTCACATCATGATTGCAATTCTTTCTTAAAATGCACTATTACATGGTACATTTGTGAGCACAATTTACAATAGACAATTGTCTCGATTTTAATTTCACATTTAATTTTCAGTTTTCTCATTCCATTGGGAACAATTCATACTTTTGGTGCAGTTGAAGATTCAAATGGTAAGACCTCCAAAGTGGGCCTTGAACCAACCACATTCTGGGTGAAGTGATTTGGACAACAGCCCAATAAAAGAACTGTAGAAGACATGATTCAAGCTCAACGAGTCTAAATATTTAACTGGAGATAGAAGACATTACGGGGAACATTTCATTCAATAGGGTCCCAAGATAAATCGAAAGTCTTAATGGTGTTTCTAGTGTCCCTAGTTGAAGATGCAATTCTGGGCCAGATTCCACGGCCCAGAAAAACATCCCACCATTTAAATCATATCTCGGGAAATACAAAGTATTTTGGGCTGAAATGTTACAGGATATTCAGAGAAATATAGGGAGTCATTTGAGTTATATATGGCCCACTCCAATATAGATTTCTAGACAGTTCTTTCAGTGTGTCTTTTCGGTGGATGCAAACTGGATTCCATTTCAGGGGAAGAGTGGAAAAGTCAAATCTCCATTAATTGTCCACCCACCATTCCACAACAAAGTTAATTAAAGTCACAAGGGATGATGGGGTATTGGCCAATGACTTCCAAAATTCTTATTTAAGGCAGCATTGGTGGAATATTTGACGAATCATTGAGCTGTTTTTTATTGTAATGTTATTATGCCAAATTGTCCTTGTAGCATTTTTCCTTCTCATGTAAGTTGTTCGAATCAAATTAGTTTTCAATAAAAGTTTTATTATTATCTTGTTATGTTCTTATTAATATCACCTTGATATTGTTGCCTTAATGTGTGAACTTTTTCACACCAAAACATGTGATTTTGTTCACACAACAGTGGAGTGATCTTTATTGTTGAGTTTTTCCTTCTTCAATTCCACCCTCTTAAGTCTACTTCCTGCTTCCATTGAGAACATGTTATTAATGGAGGGTTAGCTCTTTTATGGGTTGATCCAAGGGGGTAATAAGGGGATGCATTGGATGTTATTTATCACTCCTTAAATGTTATTAATTTATTTTATTTGTGTTTATTTAATTAAATTATTTTCTCTCTTCCTCTTCGTTATTGAATTTATTCACCCCACTTTTATGTGCTAAATAGATTCTTTACCTTGGAGTGATCTTCAAAATGATCTTACAAGTGTATAGGGGATTATTATGTGTTTTTGGTGGTGTTTAATCAGTATGTGAAGAGGGTAGTTTGAATTCATTTCAGTAATTCTTCTCAAGTTAATGAAATTGAAATTGTAAAAGAAAAAGATAATTTATCCAATCCACCCTGAGAAATAACCTAGGATCAATTCATTTTCTCATAATTTGAATTCACATAGCTCTTTTAGTTATCTTTTAAAACCATCTAAATTCAACCCTAGATGGCCGCTTCATAACCAAAAATCCATATCTTTTCATTGAGTGTTTAAAGGTTCTTCTTAGGTCTCTGAGGATTCGACAATGCAAGCTGCACTGCAAGAGACCACTTTAACCATAGAACTTGGGTAAATTTGGGTGACACCATTGGACAACTTGATTACCACCTATTTTAGCAACAACCATAAGATTCTTACCAACTACCAACTCAACCATTACCCAACCCCAAGGGTAATGTAGGTAAAATTTCACTTAGATCAGATAAGAAAATTTATATTTCTCAAGATAAGTCCTCAAACCCCCATTTGAATGTTGACATATAAATTGAAATGAAAAATAAACCTAAAAAGGAACCTTAATCCATTTCTTCACCTCCTTCCATTCCACTTATGAATTCAATTCCTCTTCCTCAAGACATTTCTAAGTTAAATAAGACATTTTAACCTAATCCTGAAATTCTCGACATGTTTAGATGTGTTGTAGTCAACATTCCCCTATTAGATGCCATAAAACAAATTCCAAACATTTCCAAGTTTCTTAAGGAATTTTTCACCCACAAGAGGCATCATAGTACCTTCTAAAATGTTTCCACCCAGCACTCTATTCCCTATAAAGTTCAACAACCCAGGGACCTTTATGGTTCCATGACAAATTTAAAGTTCCAACATAGATAATGCACTCCTAAACCTAGGATCCTCAATTAATATCATGCCCAAATCCATATTATTCAATATTGGTCTAGGTATCTTACATAAAACACGTGTTTTCATCTAGTTATCCCATCGTAGCACAGCCAGTCTTGATGGAATAATTGAGGTTGTCCTTATTTGAGTCAATGATCTTATCTTCTCTGTAGATTTCTATATCCTTGACATGGAAGGTGAGATGAACTCTTCTCAATCTCCCATAATTCTAGGAAGACCATTTTTTAATGATAGTGAGAACCAATATTGATGTTCATTCAAGAATCGTATCCATGGAATTTGGTGACCATCTATTCAATATCAACATTTTTCAAGCAATGGGATACCCATTGGAGGATCACTCTATATTCTTAATTTATGTTTCTGAGGACACTTCAAAATTTTAATTGATCCCCAATCCATAATGTTATTCATATTTTAATGATTAATGATCTTTTTAAATATGAACCATGATTTTCAAAGTCATAAATGGTGAATTTTATGTCGACCTCTCATTCATAGACTCCATCAATCTAGAGGATCATGAAAAATATCTTGAATCCCACATCAACACTGATCTAGACTACCCCACCTTGGACAGTATTAAGGAAAATGAATCTGAAGCCATGGAAACCCCTTCTTCCATTCCTGAGATGTCTTACCCAAAAATGAAAGATGAGACTGATCTAAAATCTTTTTCTGAACACCTGAAATAATCATTACTTTTCCATGATCACTCATATCCTTTCATTATCTCTGCTTCACATATAGAAATCAATGAGTCCAAACTTGTCCAGTTGTTAGAGGAAAACAAAATGGACTTAGTTTGGACACTAGATGACATTATAGAAATCAACCATGATGTTTTCATGAATCACATCCATATTAAGGGATCATCCAAACAAATTAGACTACCAAAAAGAAGGCACAATCCACTCATTCTTGAGATAGTTAGGGAAAAGATCAGCAAGATTCTTCAAGCTGGTATTATCTACAAATTTTCCAATAGTGAGCGAGTTAGTCCAATTCAATTTATACCTAAGAAAGGTGGGACTACTATTTTGAAAAATGAACATGGATAGGTAGTCACAACTCGAGTGAAGAAAAAATGGTGTGTGTACATTTATTACCAGAAATTTAATGTTGAAACAAGAAAATATCACTGCCCTCTTCCATTCCTTGATCAGATGCTAGAACGATTAGCTGTAAAGTCACTCTATTGCTTTCACGATGGATACAACAACTACTTCCAAATCCCAATTTCACCTTAGAACCAAGAAAAGACTACTTTCACATGCCCCATTGGTACATATAGATATAATATAATTCCTTTGGGCCTTTTCAATGCTTCTGCAACATTCCAGAGGTGTATAATGAGTATCTTTTCTGAATTCATTTAACACTGCATGGAAGTATTCATGGATTACTTTACCATTTATGGTTAGTCATTTCAATCACACATGAATTCACTCTCTCTAGTCCTCTAAAATAGTGTCATGTTTAACCTTTTGTTAAATTTTGAAAAATTTCACTTAATGGTTGAAAATGGGATTGTTCTGGGGAACTTATTTTCAGAATATGGTATTGAAGTTAATCCTTCCAAAATTTAAGTGATCTAATCACTTCCTAAACCCATTTATATTCGAGACATTTGTTCATTCCTTGATCATTTTAGTTTCTCTCAGTGATTCATTCATAACGTTAGTAGTCCCACTCACTCAGTTTCCCCAAAATGATGTGACATTATATTTCTATGAGTTTTTCAAGAGAGCCTTTATTGAACTCAAAATTTCTCTTACATCTTCCCGGATAATTCAACCCCCATATTGGTCTTCACACACTGAATTGATGTGTGATTATTCTGATAGATCTGTGGGGATGTTCTTGGTTAAAAAAGTGAAAAAATTCTTCATGTAATGTTTTATGCCTCACAAACATTGGATAAAACACAGTCTCACTGTAATGTGATTGAAAAAGAAATTTTGGATTTGGTGTTTACCTTAGATAAGTTCCATCGCTCTCTTTTAGGTGCCAAAATCATCATCTTTACAGACCATTCTTTAATAATGTCTGTACATAAGAAAAGTAAATAAAAACCAAGAGTTATAAGATGGATCCTAATGCTCCAAGTGTTTGACCTTGAAATCAAAGATACACTACGAAAAGAAAAACATGTGGCTGATCACTTGGTTATATTTTCTCTATCTTATCATTCTAAAAAAATTTATCCAGAATTTCCAACAGAACACCTTTCATCTCTCACTCCATAAATACCATGGTATGCCCTAATTGTAAATTACTTGGTTTCAGGTTATTTTACAGAAAAATATTCAAATTAACAAAAAATAAAGTTCAAAGGTGATTCAAAATTATATTTTTGGGAAGATAATAATCTTTGGAAAACTGGGGAAAACATGGTAATTAAGAGATGTGTTTATGAAGATGAACATTTATCCATCTTAGAATTTTGCCACTCACTTCTTGGAGGTGGACACTTTGGACCACCAAGGACCTCCCAAATGGTCCTAGACTCTAGATTTTTCTAGCCTTCAATCTTCAAGGACTCACAAGAGTTCTGTCAATCATTTCCAACCTTCCAAAAGTTTGGCACAATTTCAATGGGAAATTAAGTTCCCCAAAATCCTTTAATCTTCTGTGAGATCTTCGATGTTTGGGGCATCGACTTTTTGGGACCATTCCCCCTTCCAATAGATTCACATTCATTTTTTTGCAGTTTATTATGTTTCTATATGGGTCGAGGATAAAGCCACTTGAAAGGATTATTGACATACTATTAGTGAGTTCCTAAATACACACATCTTTCACTAATTTGGCACATTACATGCCTTTATAAGTCACTTTGAAAACAATTTTTGTAATAAAACCATGAAATATATTTTTAAAAAAGGATGTTGTTGTAGATAAATCATTAACTACATATCACCCCCAAACAAATGTCATGGATGAAATTTCTAATAGAGAAGTCAAAAGAGTGCTTGAGAGAATTGTTAAAATCACCAGAGATGACTGGCCTAAAAGACTTGTTGAAGTACTTTGGGATTATCAAACTTCATATAAAACACCCATTGGGATGTCTCCTTTTTGGCATGTTTTTGGTAAATCATGTCATTTTATATTTGAAATCCAACATAAGTCTTCTTGGGATGTGAAAACCTATAATTTTGATTGTGAAAAATCTGGTGAAGAAATATTGATTCAATTAGATATACCGGAGGAGCTTATAATTGATTTCTATGATAATTCTAATTTATACAAAGAAAAGGCTAAGTTAATCCATGATAAAGGCATCCTGATAAAGGTATTTCATGAAGGTGAAAATATAATTCTCTTCAATTATTTATTTGATATTTACCTAGGTGAGATTAATTATCATTGGGATGATACTTTTATTGTTTCTTATGTTTACCCATTTGGTTTAGTCAAGTCCAAGACCCCTCATCAAAAAGGACAATCACAGTTAGTGGATATTAGTTAAAGCATCACCATGAGAGGACACAAAATCAGAGAACTGCATTGGCTTCTATCAGATCCACAACTTTTACTGTAAACCCACCACTGGATGGAGATAACAACCCACCAAATCCAAACCAGGGGGCACCTCTTTCCATTTAACTCCTCTTCTATCTATCTCCCTCTCTCTTTCTTCTTCATCCTCCCTCATTATCATTTTTGTTTTGACCACTTTCCTCACCACATTGTTTATTTACTCTTTCTCTTTTGTGTGGATGTTTAATTTTAAAAATACAAACAAAAATAAAAAATGTAAAAATGTAAAAAAACCAAAAGAATCATACTTACTGACTATCCAGTTTTGACATTTTTTCCAACCATTTTTCAGGATTCAAAAGACATGGTTTTATCCCAAGAATATTTTGTTATCATCATATATTTTGATTAAGAATATTGTGTCAAACCTAACAAATTTTTAATGCTCAATTTTTGATTTGGAAATTTATTTTCCCCACCCGTGAGGAACACCATTGCTTTCATGCCAAGTCCACCTATAGACATATTTTCAAAATGTGTGTTTTTCACCCCCCCCCATTTTCGTGTCTTGAGTTTGTAGACCTTTGAGCTGAATTTCCTACTTTAGAGTGCATTAATATGATATATGCATTTTCTGAACAACATCAGAATAACAATAGCCAAATAACTTCCCATTTCCCATACATTAATCTTCCTTTTCAAATCCCCTTCAAGGCTATGAGAACATTTTATTTGACAGCCACATTACAAGTTCAATATATTTTCCCTCTCAAAATCAACATGGATTTTCAATGCATAAGTTTTGGATATTTCTGTGGGGGGGAATGGATTTCATTTTGGGCACCCTTTGTTGATTTCACCATGTTATCATATTCTTGAGGGGAAGAATCCATTTCAGTGTGGAGAAGAGGTTGTCATTCAGTTTATTTTAGAGAATTTAATTTACTTTAATTTATATAATTTTCTAAATGTTATTGATAATTGTTCAAAGTAATAAAAAAAATATAAAAAAATAAAAAAGAAAAAGAAAAAAATGGGTTATGTCTTCTGTAGGTCAAAAATAACTCTTCATCACCCATTGATCCTGTTATAACTATTACAATTAGTGTATAGTGGAGATCAATCATGGGTTTGGATATGAGTCAGAGTTCTTTATCATTTTCAACATTCAAAAAAATAAGGAAAAAATAACACTTGCATTATATTCTTATGTACTTTGGAGAAGATTCATGTTTTGTAAATTTTCCATCTTCTCATTCCCTTTATATTTCCTTCTGCTTTTGTGTCTTATTTCAAAAAATCATTCCCTTTTAAATATGTGTTTCCATTTCCATTCATGTTTTATTTCAATAAAATTGTGCATTGTTTTTTCCATGTTGGGTTTTTACCCACTTTTCCTATGTTTTAGATATCATTTTCCGACCATCCCATAGCTACAGAAAAAACTCTAAAAAGACATCTTGTTTTTATCACTTTAGGGTAGTTATTGGAAGCGGAGAGATATTTCAAACATTATTATTTTCAATTTTTTTTGTCAACGAGTGATGCTCCATAAATTATTTTTATCATCTTTAAAGGAGTAAAATTTGTGTCCCACTATTTTCTATTTCAAAATTTTAGAATGAAAAAATGAATTGTTTTTTGAACAATGTTTTTATAATAATTTTTGGGGGAATTAAATATAGATGAGTGAAATTGTATAAACTTCCCCTGATTAGGGAAAAAATTTTAATATTTTTGTGTGGATCGAGGTGGGTTGCTTGTGGTTTGAGGTTCATTTTGGCGATATTTCAGAATTTTGGTTTTGAAATTTGAAAGTTGTATCTTGAATTTTGAACCAATTATATAGTGTGGGTGGATGTTATTCGGGAAATATGCCAATCTTATTGCTCTTTTGATTGGTTACCACATTTCCAAAAAGGGTAATTTAATAATATAAAAAAATTATTGTGGTGGTCTAATATTTGTTTGTGTCTAAAAATGATTTGGTTATGTTAGTTTTATATTTGTTGTAAATGAGGACATGCACAAGCCTAGATGTGGGGGAGATGATGTTATTTATATGATCATAACATATTATTTATTCCCTTTACTGATTTTATATTAAATGTGCAGAATTTGTGTAAACTATTAATGTTTTAATACTAAATATAATTTTTGATCATTTTTAGAAGAGTCCAATTGAGTCAGTTTACTATATTATTTATGACTATCGCCTTACTAGTCCAAATTTTATGATTCCAGTTTTAAGGGATCCTTACTCAAATTCCACCATTTCATTAAAATTAACCTTCAGAAAAGTCATCCATTTGGAGGGTGATATGGTCCACATGAAAATATCCAAAAAAACTATTAAAAAACTGGAAAATCCAGGACGATTGAGTGACTAGTCTAAATCCTGAAGCCCATATTTTATAAAACCCCACCATATGTTCTCTATTATCCAAAATAATCATGGATAAAAAATTTAAGGTCCAAATACACAAACATGGGGCCCAACTAATTCTCTGAAGTCTAGCCTACCATTCTGGACAGAAATTACAATCCCGACCCTGTTCATGACATATCTCATGATTTAATAATAAAAAAGATAATATTATGCAGTGAGAAATATAAGATATAGTTGGATGACTCTATTTAAGAAAGTTCTCATATTTGAACACATCTTCCTATTGATAAAATCATTCACATTATTTCTTTTTAAAAATAATGGATGAAATTGAAAGATTAAAGTTGTTTAATCAAACATCCATAACATTAAATATATATGTCCAAATGCCTCAATATTTTGTGATTAGTCATAAAACAAGATTATATATATCTGTGAAGAAGGATATATCTTGAGAATCATCTTTCTGGATGTCTCAATCATCTATCCATGTTGAATGGGTAGTTTTGGAATGAAAACATTTTACCACCTTGGGCTATAAATGCACCCCCTCCTCTTCATTCAAAAGGGTTGGCATTTCACAAGAGAGAAAAATCAATTGGCATAACCAAATCCTTTCTAACGGATTTGGAGGACCTTCTATACTCATGTTTTCACATGAGAGACCCTTCCTCCTCTCTTTGTTTTGATTTACTTTTGTGTTCTTCTTTGTTGTAATCTTGTAAGTCGTTGTTTTTTAATTATATTTTAATGAAGTTTTCTTCTTATTATTCTATTATTCTCATCCCCCTATTATTAAATAATATTAGTGGTCTTGAAAAATATTAAATACAGTTGAATCGCCTTCCCTTATTTTTCTTTCTCATTCAATCTAAAGTTAGTATTTAATTCCATTCAATGTTTGTCTGTGTGTGTGTTCAACACACAACTCTTTTCTTATCCCAAACTTCTTCTTCTATTTATAATTCACCATCATAAATATTAAAAATATATTTCTAAGAAAAACAATGGTTGAGTAAATCCACCAATTGGGTGATTTATAATTTGGGGATGTTAAGTGATTGCGAGCCTTTTCTCGATGGATATTATTTAAATTAACATTGTGTTTGTAAATATAGAATTTCATGGATTAATGACATGATTTGTTTAATGTGTTGTTTCTATTGATTATTGGAACCATAAATACACTACCATAAACTTGATCTGATTGAGATTAGGACCATAAGATAAGTTTAGAATTAGATTAAATTCTTAACACTTATAAACTACAATCAACGTTATCTTGTGAAGTGGTTGTTAATTTAAATACAATATAAAGAAAAGATCCATGATATCACAAGGGTAACTAACTAATAATGTACTCACCCAAATCATTATAAATTTAATAAATCTATATTAATCAATAAATAATTTCATATGCTTTTTAAACAAACTACCCAATCAAAATACCATCAAATAAACACTATCAAATATTAATAAGTATCGTCTTCGAGGATTCAACCCGAGTGAAACTATACACATTAGCAGAGCAGTGAAACCTTGACTAGTTGATAGGGGATAATCAGTTGCACTTTGATTATGATCATTCATGTTAATGATTTTATAGAATTTAGGAAAATCATCACATATCAAATCATTATAATATGAAGTAGATGATTCAACTCAATATCCATTTACAACAAAATAAGATTCATAAATGTTAATTATTATTTCATTGAAGATATATATTTTTTATAATGTATAATACTCATGTTAGAAGGATATAAATTTCTATAGTTTTTAGTCATCCATAATTCCTAAGAAAAATATTTTTAAGGTGATAAGAGATAATCATTTCTATCTAAGGGACACTAAAATAAATAAATCCCATTAATCAATTTTTATGGTCATGAAACCAATAAAAAAATATGACATTTTTCATTATTAAATTATAATTTAAATAATATTTAATTCCCCAATGAAATAAATATGTTTTATAAAATATTTAATAAACCATGTCATTTGAAATCATAAATTAAAATTCAATTCCATGTGGTATTCTATCATAATATCATCACCCATGAAAATATTTTATTGAAATAAATATTCTTAGCTAATAAATTGTTTATAAGTATTACATTAGACTAAAAACCACCAGTTTACCTTCTAAACTATAAATTATTATTTTAAAGAATCTTCAACAAGAATATAAATATCATATTGTTACATTGGGACATCATCATCATATATCACATAAAATCAATTTTATATGGACTCTCATAAATGGAATTACCCACATGCTTATTTATACATATATTCTCAAGGGAAAAACCCCATTTCTAAATGCATCAGAGATCTATATTGGTATCAAGAATCATCATAAATAATATAAAAGGACTAAAACAACCATAAGACACATATAAGATTGTATTTCCATCATAAAAACACATAATATATCATTTTTAACAAATATGTATAATCAAATTCAAGATAATCATAAAAATTAAGAAAAATTTCATTTCCATTGAAACCTATTTGAAATGAAAACATCACAATAAATAAGTGAATAAAAAAATATTTAGAAAAATTTTGATACCTCTAAAAAGGTTATTGTAAATTAATTTCATCATGCTGGTAGAAAATTGTTCTCAGGACAAATATGTTAAAAACATTATTTTTCACTTTAAAAAAAAGAGAAAAAAAGGGACCAATAAGGAAAATGTTAAAAAGATTTATATTAAAACCTATTAAATAATTTAAAAGTAGTTGATAGTGAAATTTAAAATTAAATGAATAAAAAGTAAGAACATACTTTGAAATATTTAAATGGTGATGGTCATTAATCATAATAAATTAAAAACATTTAGAACACCATTTTAATGAAAACCCACTAACCACATGCCCTATATCATTTTTATTTAATTTATTTCACATATAACAAAATTTTATTAATTGAATAAATTCATGTGAAATGTTTTTAGTTTCAACACAATTTCATTATACCTATTATTGTATGGATTCTCATTTAATCTATTTATCTACATAATCAGTTAAGATTGCCTTGGATGATTTGAGGATATTCAGTTCAAAATCCACGAGAAGCATCGATAGAATGAAAATTTTCCAATAGTAAATTTTTAAATCATATATATAACGATAATCAAAATTTAATAATTTTATTCATAAAATAAAAACAATTTTATAACCATCAATGTATGGTGGTGAGGAAAAATAAATCTCACCTCTTCGTAGAGGTGATAATCTAAATTTTTTTATTAATCACAATATCATTGGTCTATAGACTGAAATTTAAGAAAAAATATAATATATTATCATTTTAAAGGATTATTATGTCATTAATATAATATATATATATATATATATATATTATCCACCGTTACAACCACATATGGTTGATCATCATGGAAAATTAAACACATCACATCCTAAATGTAGTCCTCACAAATGCACAAAGGTTGTTTTTGTTACTTATAGGATAAAAAAGAATATGAATAATACATTTAGAATAATCATAATCTAATTTAATTACAAATATTATTATATCATCTTGGTTTAAGAAGAATTTCAATATTTATAAAAATAAATAAATTGGAAACTATCATTTAATAGTTTTGCCACTTCTTTGAAAAAACACCATTTGTTTACACTATAATCATTATAAGATATTATTTTAATTAGTCTATAACATCAAGGTCATGGGAAGGAATTTTGGGAAGGTATTTGGGTTATTATTGGTCTATAAATTTTGTGCCCCATTATAAAATTAATTAATACTACATTATTTTAGATGAATATTCAATACACCAAATTTCAATACACACCCAAAAACCATAAAAGATTTAGTGAAAATTGATTATATATATATATATATAAATTATTAAATGAATGATACAGAACATATCACACAATTTTCTTCTCATATTATACATTTCATTTAAAAAAACTACATAAAACATTTCAGCATTACATACGGCATGGAAAGAAAAGAAATAGTAAACTCAGATACTTAGTAAGGGTAACCATTAGAGATATCAATCCATGACCATATGTAATAATAATAAATCAGTATGTTTTTTTGATCATTATAATATCCCTTTTTTATATTAATTTTTTTCTTAAAAAATATTTGTTTTATTATATAATATAATACAAGTAAAAAAATTAGATTTACAAAAAAAATCTTTATCTCATTAATAAATATCATTACATTAGTGAGCTATGAATCCAAAAAAATGAAAAACATATAACTGTAATAAAATATAAAATAGTAATGTTAAAATAGGAAAATATGGATCACCCCATTTAATTTTAATCATTATCCTCGCAACTAGAACAATTGAAATGAATCTAAATATTAATAATAAATAAAGAATATTGAATATGAAAATATAACCAAATGAGGAATTATATTGAATTATTTTATTTATTTAATTTAGTGTCATATATACGGATAAATGTGACTGATGGATTAATTATATTACTATTTTTAAGATATGATTTTTAGTTAGTATAATTGATGTTCTTTTTTTAACTATTTTCAACTATACCCAATCGAAATAATTTCAAAATTATGATTATTGATTATAAATAATGATAAACAAAATAATTTTTTTATAAAGGATAAAACATGTTTATGTTATAGTCTTTTCTCTTCCAATTAGTCCCCTAAGGTGTCCCTAATCCCATATGGTTTGATCCTCAATTATTAGAAGTAAACTCTTCATTTTAGAGAAATTATCAGCATCTTATTTTCCATAAATGTAATTTTTTTTAATCTCAAAAATGTTTTTTTTCATTACATTATTATTATTTTGATAATTTACTAATATATAAAATTACATTTTTTTTAATTGGATGACTTCATTCCCTCTCATTTCACAATTTTCAAAATCTACTTTTTTATACCTTTTATTATACCATATTTAAATATAAAATTTCTCTCTTTTAAATTATAAATTATTAGATTTTGAATACAAAAAAATTATTTATATATTTTCATTCACCTAGATGTTAAAATTTTGTATTGATTATGCAACGTATATATATAAAACAGACATTCCATTTCAGTCGGTTAACAATTATGTTATGGTACAGAGATTAAGAACTTACATACTCAATTATTTTATATGAAATCCCTAATTTATTCTCCTCATGTAATTGAGAAAATTATTTATTAAAATTATTGCGGCTCACATGTCATTATGAAATATAATAGATTCACTCTGATAGTGCTCTAATTCATTTGGTAAAAAATTTAATCTTTACACATGACATGTTATATGATACCTTAGTTGCTAATGTAGGTAATTTTCATTTATGAAACATTAGTAATAAACTATTTTGATATGATTTTTAATAACTCATTTTTATGTTGTATACACATTAACAAGTTATGATCCAGGATATTCTCATTATTATATACCTCATGTTCTATTTCTCGTGTTATATTTTTATTCTTCATCATCTTATTTATATGCTATATAATTACATAAAAATTAATTTCTTGTTTATTCCCTCCATGGGATGCATGCTCACCCCATTAAAGTGATTCATGCCCCCATGATATGAGTTTCTGTAAATGTAAGTAATTTTAAAAACAAAAATAATACATTCAAGTGAATTAATTTTTTTTTTATTTTTTCCAATTTTTTATAATTTTGAATAATATAAATGTTAAATGATTCCATTTTGGTTCCATGTAATAATGTTTTTATGTAACAAAAATTATTGATGAAATAGTCTCTATCATTGAAAGGATTAGTTTTTTTTTTGAAATTAATACTTTAACATTTTAGTTATAACCCTAGGGATGAGTTTAAATATATAAAAAATTATATAATTTTCAGGAAGTATTTATAGAGTTGTTTCCAAGAAATGAAATCTATGTTTGTATACTATATGATGATATAGATCTATAAAAGATAAAACTAGGGGTTCGAAACATAAAAACACCATATAGATCTTGAATAGGTTGGGAACTATGAATTTAAATGGCATTTTATATAGACCTTTTCTGAAAAATCTAAGGGAGATGTTTGTTTAATCGCAAGCTATTTATGATCCATTATGAAGGACATATAGAAAATGTGGATTTTATTAGATGAGATTAATAAATAACATATTTAACCATGATGTTCATAAATAAGAAATACCATTATAATTATAATATTATTAAAAGTAACATGTTTCTCATTATGTTTTCTTCTATAAGAAAAATGGTTGGATATATGACAAACCAGGTAAATTAGGAGTGAAATTCATGATAAAATAATTAAATTTCTTCTACAATGTATTTTGGAATAGAAAAAATCATGAGGATGATGAATCAATAATCTCATGTGATTAAAAATAACTTTATTCAATTTGAGTGGCTGGATTAATCTCCATAAGAGCAGTATAATGTTGAATCATTCATGCGTTAATGACCAGATTGTTTTGCTGGATATAAAAATCCATTTATTTCCATATATTGGATTATCTCTATAAAAAAAATATTTTTGTAAACATCTATTTAAAACCATATAACATAGTGTTGGGAAAATATAGAATAGAAGGAAAATATGATCATTAGTGGACACTGATTCCAAAAAATGAATCAAAGAATGGAGACTAATGCTATGGAGTTAGAAGAGTTCAAAGTAATCATTATCAATATATATCATTGAGATTTTTTGTGAAAAAAAATTAAATGTAATTCCTGGATCTAAAGGAGAATGTAAATTACTCAATGAGAATATATGAATTGAAATTTACAAGAAGTTACTCAATACACCTATAGTTTTGTTAATGATCATAAGAGAACAGTTGTTAGATACTTTGGTGGAATTAGACAACTTCTATGAGATAATTTATATAATGGAGACTATGAAATATATAATGTGATATTAGGGTTTTATAATAAGGTTGAATGTGAGTTTTGAGAGATTTAGTGGTCACATAGGTTGAATTTAAATAATATAACAATGAATCCAGACTCATTGATGAATTTTTATCATAAAAGGGGAGGAAAGAAAGTATAACATCCCACCTGAAAAAAAGTGGGAAGAATAATTTAGGGAACTAATTTCTTGGATGTGGAATGTTATAAATATGTTGAATAGCTATCCATATAGATTTAAACTATTGTAGTGAGGTAATTCTTCAATTTATCAACACGAACTACAATGGAAATTTGGTGCATGATCATCATGATGTACAATGCTTCATGTGTGGATAACATGGTAACATTAGAAATCCGTTTTCAATTTAGAAGAAGATATAGGGAAACCACCATCAAGATCATAATAGTAAAATTTGTATATTTTTTTATTTTTCAATCATAAAGGCTGAAGTAGATTCCCGAAATCATGTGGTTGTAGGTACACTCATGGTTCACTCAAAGATAGAAAGTAGATTTTCTTATTCTAGTTATAGGAATTCATTTAATTAGTCCATGATTTAAAATAACATTGAATAAATACCTAATAATATAAAAGTATAGTATCTTTTCAACACTCTTATAGGTATTATCCTAGAAGAAAAAATGTATAGAAACTATATTATTAACTTTGGTGAGTAAAATCTCATCTCAAATCAAGCTTTTATGACCATGGTAGAATTATACACTATTCTAGGGATATGTTGGATCCCAAATTTTAATTCTACGATAAAATATATTATAAATGATGTTTCAGTAGACATGAATAGTTAAAAAAATTATTTTCAAAGGATATATATCAAACAATTTTAATTTTTTATAGGCACCCCCATATAATTCTTTATTGAGATGGTTAGTGAAGAGGAAGAAGGAAATAATAGTACAAGGATGTAAAATATCCCAATAATTCAAGAATACATTGATTTGAATCTTGGAGAGTTTCCATAAAATCACCCAAAAATAAAGGTATATTTATCTACTGCACCCGTCCTTAGATCCATGATAATATAGATGAACCCATAAAGAATGAAAAATGTGGAATTTGATGAATTAAATAAATAAGATCTACATATATTGGAAAATGTATTTATCTAACCATGTTTCTCTCCAAGGGGATAACTAATTATCATTATAATAAAGTACAATACATCAATTCTGATATAAATTATTTATTGGAATGATAATGGGATCACAATGATGGGAAATTACCCACTCCCGTGTATTGATGATTTATATTACCATATTTATAAGGATGAATTCATCTTCATGGTTGACCACTGAATTTGGTACCAACAATTGTGGGTGACAAAAGAATATGTCCCAAATATGACCATTTGAATAATATATGGCAATTTTGACTTTAAAACTATTTCTTTAGACATGAAATAACATCCTTACATATTTATGTATTTGATTAATAGAGTCTTTAAATACTACCTCGAAAATTTCATGTTAGTTTTTATTGATGATTTTATGATATATTAAAAACCACACAAAGAGGATGAGGACCACGTAAATGTCATATTTAAAATATGGAAGAATTATTATCTATTTAGAAAATTCATAAAATATGAATTATGGTTACGAAAACATTAATTGTTAGTGAACATTATATCCAATGAAGGAATCTCAATTAACCTTTCCAAAAAAAGGTCTAGAGGAGTGTATTCATTCAAAATGGTAATAATGATTTGTATTTTCATTGTTTAATTATGATTGTATAATAGTTTATAGAACATAAATTAATTAAATTATTATTCATTAACCAAGTTTATATGAAAATGAAATATGTTAATTTGAAAAAAAATGTATGAATAAATTTTACATGAATAGAAGAAGATACAGGTTACCAAACCTACGTTAACTATACTCTTTTTTAGGGAAAAATTTCTTATATATTGTTATTCATATCAGAAATGCCTTTGGTTCTTACTCATGAAAAAATTAATTAGATATCACTTATGAATATTGGTTGTTAAATCCTCATGAAAATAATAATCCTTCAACAAAATGGAGATAACTATAGTCATATTTTCTATAAAGATAAGAATACATTGTCTCTATGAAAACAAATGTGATATATAAAATTACCACCAAGATTCAAACTATATATCCATGAAAAAGGAATTTAAAATGAGACAAGGGATATAGTTGAGTATTTATGGAGACTATAATTGTTCAATTAATTATCATCTAAAAGAGTAAAAAATTCATTAATGCATTAAGTTTCAAAGTCCCTATTATGATAGAAATTATTAGGATTCATAAAGATCCATTGATCAAAGACATTATAAGATTGTACACGAGAATCATAAGTTATGGGAATTCATATATCATATACCAAATTTTTACATACTCATCATTACTAGAGAATATCAAGAGTTCTAAAAGTTAATATCCTCTAATACCGAATTATTTTAAGGTTATGAATAATGGGATGTTTCCTTAGTTTAATATTGATAAAAGAGGTGAATAAAATTTTGTAAATGGATATATGCCCCAGATATCTCAGAGGTAGAGAAAGAGACAACGGAAGAAGCTTATAGCCCTTAATTATATATACATCCTTGAATAACTGAAATCTATATGGACTTTCATGATCTTGATTTGTTGGGTACTATGAAAATGAATATTTCTAACAACACTGAAAGGTGCTTGGTGTGAAGAAAAGTGAAGGTGGAGTGTATTCATCTAAATGGGTTATTGAATCCACTATCCATACCAACATAAAATTTGGGCAATACCACAGTGGACATCATCATTGATATACCATGAACATAAAAATGAAAAAAAAATGTAATATGGGTTATATAGTATCAACAGACCAATGTATCCCATTTCATTGTTATTTGGGTATATTTCCCCCATAAACAACATGCCATGATATATATAGAGGATGTATTTATTATATATACGGAGCCACATTAAATTTTTTCTAATCATGATCTATGGTTCATATATACACTATAGATAAGTGTACAACATGTTCTAAAAAAAAGTCAGTTTCAGTATGACCTATCATACCCAACTATTTTCCAATCTGAATGGACTATTTAGAAACTTGAGGATACTGTGAACTTGATAAATTTCATTTAAAAGTGTATGGAAAAAACCACCCATTAGTTGATTCTCAGCCAAAAATAGATTCCAATTGAGAATTCATGTGGCACCATATGAAGCTCTATATTGTATGAAATTTAAAACCCTACTTCATGGGATGAAGTTTATGAGTGAAATCTATGGAGGATTTATCATATAAAAGTGATGATATAGAAGTATAATTCCATTCAACTTTATAAGAAATATGCTTATATTCGGTATAATAAATATGTTAGAAACTATCGAAAGGACATTGAGTTTATTATTTGTGACAATTTTCTCCTTTGAATATATATGTTTAAGAGAGACATGAATTTTGGAAGGAATGTGAAGCTTATCCCTAGGTAAATTTTCCCCCTGTAATTTATTGGTTCCATAGAAGTAGTGGACCATCAGTTAGAACTTCTACCCAATCTAGCTCATGTTCATTATGATTTACATGTACCTTCCTTGAGGATGGACATTCCTAAAACCTCACATCTAATGAATCAATATTCATTAAAACATAGGTGTAACTGGTGGAAGACAAATAACTATGTCAAATTCGTATAGATAATCCAAAACTAAAAAGAGGAGACATGATAACTATATGAAAAAAATGAAACATAAGTACACTCAACTATTATAAACGGAGAATATGAGTTCAAATTTGTTGGATGATGATTATAAAGGGGGAAGAATGTAACAACCCATATTTTTTTGAATGATATTTTTTTCCTAAAACAATGTGTGTTATATTATATAATATAATACGTCTAAAAAATATTGGGAAAAAATATCTCATTAATAAATATCATTACATTAGTAACCTACAAAAAAATTGAAAATGACAAACATTAAAATTAAACAATAAATATAAAATAGAAAAGCTCAAATGGGAAATTATTGGTCACCCATATCTACTAAAATCATCAACCCCAAAACCTACACAATTGAAATTATAAATATATTAGTAAACAAGTTAATATTATAAAAAATAAACATATTGTTTTAACAGATTGAAGTGTGAATTGGAAACCAAACTCAAACTTCTAAAATATTTATTGAAATAAAAGAATACAATGAAAACACGAGATGAAATGCGCATGCACCAGCATACAAATAGCTGAAAACGGAAAAAAAATTGCAGCAGGCATACCAACTCCTCAATGAATCAAGTTGTTCATTTGTGGCATCAAACAATGTACCTGCCACTACTGAAATCTAAATATAGATCATGTTGATCACTTCGTCACTCTATCATCTGTCAAGTCATTTTTACGCACACTATAATCACTTCGAGTTACACAGACCCAATAGAAAAAGAAGATTTATGGATTAAAAATCCAAAGCATCCCTTGATGACATCAAGGAAAACTGAAACTCTGTTAATAGTATACCCAAGTAGCCAAGGACTTAAGATTCTATTTTGAAAAAATATCTCAAATTATATAAGAAAAATTATAATAGTTTCATTCAAGAAGGCTTCATGGTCAAGCATGTTCTGAAACTGGCAGGAGTACATTTCAAATCCCCCGTAGTGTAGGTCTGCAAATATCCATTGTACAGTGCCATTGAGTAGAAACAGTTGAAAAAGAGAAACATCAAAAGACAAAGAAGAACCTGCTTCTAAGAATCAAGAATAATCTCAACAGATTTATTTTTGGGATATTTAATTAAATTTGAATCTTGGATTCTTTTTAAATTCTTCTACCACTTTGATGAACATACTCTTTCCAATATCAAGATATGCATCTTCTGACATCTCTCCATTTTTATACTATCTGAATACAATATATTATTTCTCATCCATCCACGCATCGAGTTCATTTGGAAAATCAATCTTTTCTAGAATTACGTAGGAATCCCTATAAGCAAGGTAATTTATCATCCTCACTAGATGACTCATCCGAGTCAGAATAATTAGAGGAGCTCACTACAACATCTGATGAGGCAGACACTTTTTAATAGAGGATGGCTATGGGGGTATTGTGATTTGGTCCTTCATGTTGGAACCTATGGAACATGTGGTAATTGTTCTTTTAAAATTGTAATTATCCATACATTTCTAGGTGTCTCTAGAACTTGTAGTGATGAAGCCATTAGAGCCAACCAATGCTTTCTTCCCTTTCATAGCAATTGATTTTAGGAAGTCTTCTTCCAATTGGTAGGGTTTTTCAATCTCTACATGAAAGGGATATTCTTGATCTGATTGCACCTCTTCTTTATCTCTTTGTATAGGTTTTCTTTCTTTAAGAATATGTGTGTTAGAATTGAAGACATGATTTCCTTCTTTAGAAGTCCCGAGGTTCACATGAAATGGATCTTCCTGATTCGATTTCACCTCCTATTTATCTTTTTGTATAGGTTTTCTTGCTTCAAGAATAGGTGAGTCAGCATTGAAGGTATCTTTATTTATTCTTTAGAAGTCCTGTGGATGGGAAAGGTCTCTTCATCATAATGGGAGGGGGGCTGAATCTTAGAGAGGCCAGAGGGATTCTTGATATTAGTGCAATCAGTAGTAACTGTCTGAGAAATAGGGGGCATTATGGGGTTTTCCTTTTCCACCCAAACAGATTTATAGAGTGGGGGAGGCCCAAGGTGATTACATTGAGTCACACATTCATTCATAGGGTGACAAATTTGTGATCATTTTTTGCAGAATGTTGGGGCATTCTCAAAGACCACATCTTGAATAAAACCATTATCCCCATTTTGAATCCCGAATCAGGATGGAAACGATTTAGAAATATAGAACTTGGTGAAAATCCTAGACACGGAGGGGTGTGTAAGGTTTAAAGTGGTAGAGTTAGTCTTAATGGGTATCCAAAATAGACCAGAAATGGTAAATAAGGCACTCTGTTTGAAAAGGTGAAGGGGTAAATTTGGGAAACCTAGATAAAAAGGAACAATGGGGGGATCAGCACCTAAGAAAAAGTCCAGGGACTATTTAAGAACCTTCATTATGCAACCCCTAAAGGACCGAAATCCAGGAGTCCAAATTCTATAATATTCATCCTCCAAATAAAATCAAAACAGCACATGCAATGAATTCATTAAACCAATGTATAACATAACAAATATGATGTTTTCCAGGGAATTTTGAAGAAAAATAAGCAAGGGTCTATGCTTAGAAAACCTTCCAACCAGAGAAAATTATAGATACGAAGATAAAGTGTGTACCTCATCATTTGAGAAGGAAATCACTGATAGACCTCGATGACAAAAATGGTTGGGGTCAATGCATTTAGAGGACGTCAATTCAGATGGAGGAGCATGGCCCGTGACAATATCAGTAAAGGATCTTGCATCCTGGGGAATGAGATCTGCATCATTAGGGTATCATCTATGTGTGCCTAAGGGCAGCGGCTCTCGTGTGGATGACATCTCCTATTTCATCACCCCAAGAGAAATCTTAAAAAATAATCATATAATCATATGAAGAATTATTGAGATTTTTTGGAATGAATTAATGAAGTAGTATTTATATAGAGCTATGTGACCATTGGAATTATAATATGAACATATGTCTAATATGATCATAAGTTAGAGTATCCATAATCCAATTAGAACATTGTTAACTATACACAATAAAAATAATTTTACCATTATTATTAGTGATTATAAGTAGTAATTTTAATAGATGGTTGATGTAGAATTGAGAATCAATGTAATCAACCAGAAGATTCATGTCATTTGAATCCCATTTAGTAGAAAATGGTAGGGAGGTACTATCACATTGTTTTCTAATTTACAAGAACAAAAATAACTTCAAAAAGTGTAGTATGAATGAAATTGTGTACACATGATGTTCAATTTAGTGGATGTTACCAGTCTGTCAATGTTACCTGATGCACCCCAAGAAACTAAAACCATCACACACCATACACATAACGTTTAAGCCGATGTATAACTATGTTACTTATCTAGTAAATAGTTACTTAAAGGTTAATTTTCCATGAATAAAAATTGGTTATTCCCATGATTATAGTTTGAATAAATTTGTCTAATAAATTAAATCTTTATGTAAGAGTGATTTGAAAATTGATTATTTCATGAAAAAAAATATTAATTTATTTTTTGAAAATATATAAACTATTATAATAAAATAATTTTTTTTGAGTAATATTTTTAAATGAAATATTATTTTTAAACCCACAAATTTAAATATTATTGATAAAATAATTTTTTAATTTCTTATAAATTATTTAGAAGTGTCATAAATTTGATGGTTTCTTAAAAACTAAGAATTTTCAACAAAAATGATATTTAGTTATTAATGTTAAAATTATCAAATAAAAATAATTATTTTGTTAAAAAACTATATATTAAAAATCAACTCATATAATATATGATATTATAGTGAACCATTTTTTTCATACATAGATATTGCATAATTGTTTTTTGAATATTAATTATATTACCCAGACACATGATCGAGGAATATAATATTTCAATGACTTTAGAAACATGTATATATAAACACTAGTATATATTTGGGAAATATCATCTTCTATTATGTTCATTATAACTAGAAACATTGTCAGACATATCATATAGAATAATTATCTTTAGAACATGGAGAAGGAAGACATAATTAAAATTCATAAACATTGTAATAAGACCCGAAAATATGTGGCACACACATAATCTTAGAAAATTATTTCAATATTAGAAAAATAATACTACCAAAACCAGCATAGCCAATAAATTCTTTTAATGAACTGAGTTCACTCCATTTTCCATTCCTATCATATTCATACGAGATTATAACATTGTAATATGACCCAAATTTGTTGTATACACATAATCACATAAAATCATTTCAATACTAGTCAGGTCTTACTACTAACATAATCATAGATGAATAATTACTGTACTGAACCATGTTCACTCCTTTTTCCATTCTTATCTTATTAATCTGTGTTTACTTCCCATTCCAGCACTATTTTACTTATCAAGGATAACTCCCTATTCTAGCCACATCATACTGATCTGGGTTCACTCGCTATTTCTAACCTATCTATCTCATGAGGTATAAATTATTACCTAATGTATTGTATGATGATATAGGTCCCACCTATCAAAAAAATAAAACCAAATTATTGTGTTCTATAAGATCATAAACATTCATTTTCTATTACCTATGACATGAAATGTGTGTTATAAACATTTAATAATATAATGGCCTATGGAAAAATTACAATATTCATAATCATTTTTTCTCTGAATAAATCATGAAAATAATCAATTTTATAAAAATTTAAATATGTTATTAACTGTGGAATAGAAACGGTTATCATAAACATCATGAAATAAAAACATAAACAATTTACTAACATAGTATAAATGGAATATTTAGATTATATTCATATTAGGTCGTAGGTTACACCATGTTATGTCATTATATATGGAGAATAATTTTGTAAGATCATATAATGCATTTTATGAGAAGAGTATACTTTGCACTTCGAAAAATGATTTTCAGAACAAAAACAATTTTTATAAGTTTTCAATTTAAAATATTCTAGAAAAAATATATTATATTCTATGAATAAATGATTATTTATGATATTATAAAATTTATTCAATCTATACATGTTAAAAATATGATTTTGTACACATATTAGTTAAAATCCAAACAAAAATTATTTGAAAAACATGAAGATTACATTCAAAAATAAATATTAAAATAGTAAAAAATTGGTAAAAATGTATTTAATTATTTTTAAGAGTGTAATAAAATATATTTTATTAATATTTAAAAAAAAGGTTTAGCAACAAAATAGATTTCAGCACAAATGGTGAAATAAATAAAAATGTTATTAAAATAATTCAGTTGATATTAATACAAAAGTGATGGAAAATGGAACCATTTTTTAAAATATTATAAATAACCAATGTATAATAAAAATAATTATAATTATATATAGATTAATTATAAAAATCTATTACTAGAAACATATTATTAACGAATCTCACTAAACAATGGGATTGTAAGATGAAATATTTACTACTTTGGAAACATTGATACTCAAGAAACATGAAGGAATAAAATGAAAAGTAACATAAAATATAATGAGGATTAGTAAATTCATGATATTTATTGTAAAATATTTAATATTAACACCATGTGGAATAATATAGCTTCATAATTTAACGTAGGTATCAAAGAATAAAAATGGTGATAAAAACTTCCTAACAGATTTGTAACATTGTCAAACCATAAACCCCATGAAATAAGATAAATAAATGGATATGTAAACCCAAATAATTTTTAGGAAGTCTATCATAAAATAATTCATGGGAATTATTTTCACTATATAAAATAAATACATGGTGCATTTTTTTTTTGCGTTTCAAAGAAGTTAATGTAATGGGGAGACAAGAATATCTTACACTAGGCCTTGACATTCATCGCACTTGTTCAAACTAATTTACAATTAATATAAATATATAATAAATATATTATAGAATAAAATTTATATATATCATACCATATATGGTTTTATTATATCCTTTTATTACTAATTTAATAATCATTTCATGTTAAAGTTATGTTTTGGGAAATGACATATTTTTTCGTATTTGTTTTGAATTTTTATTATAATTCCTATATTTTCAATCATGATTTAATGATATACATATTAAAATATGATATTAATATCATATTTATTTATTAGATATTTATTTATTGTAACCCATAAAATTTGGTGACTGAAATTGAAATAAATTGTTTATAGAGACAACAGATCGTACATAAACATGAACACGACATCACTTTTCATGTTGGATTGAAATAAATAAAAGTATTTTTTACCACTTTAGAATAATTTTTATGCCATATATATCACATAAATTTATCATACTACCCTTTTTAAATTCCATGTAATGTGTGAATAAATCACATCAATTCATCACGTGGTAATCTTCCGTATATATGAATGACGTTATCGAATTCCCACAAGGGTGATGGAATTAAGGTATGTATGATATAATTACTAAAAAATTATAATAACAACATAAATTTTATATATTTATATATAAAATCTAAATCCATAATTATTCAGGCCCTTGAGAGGTGGTTATGGATTAATGAATGAAATCTGTTCGTGAGGTTTTATCCTTTTATACACATGACTGATGATTTTGTAACCAAATTGATGAATGTTTGTGAAATTATATGTGATAAACATAACATAAAAACAAATAAATTTATTTAATATACTATTTATGTTATATAATATTATTATTATAATAATTCAATGATGTAGGGGAATATATAAAACAGAAGTCTCATTGATGAACATTTCCTCTTCTTCTAGAATCCTTCATAGTTTTCCACTAAATTCCATACATGGATGGATTTATACAAAAAAAAGGATTCGATGATGATGGGATAAAATATGGGATGTAATTTGGTTATTTTATTCATTTAAAAACATTTGTTTTATGGTGTGAATAATTAAATATATGGTGTGACCTTTTATAAGTGGGGTGAATGGTAAAATATTATATTTTTGTTAGAGAGAACTCCCATGAAAAATTTAAAATGTAAAAAGTTTCAAAATTAAGAGATTATATAATCATATAAGTTTAATGGAATAAAAGTGTATAGAAAATGGTTTTTAGACAATAGGATTTGTGATTTTAACCCTTATCTTTTATTTTATCTCCTGATAAACCCATTTTTATCTTTTCTATAGTAATTAATATTTACATCATTCACTACTAATTTTTATAAAAAAATTATGTTTAACTTATATCAAATTAAAAATTATTATTATTCAAAATATGAAGTAAATTTTTATGAATTCTATTCATAGAAGATATAAAAATTAAATTTATATTAACAATACATATGTGAGGAGAAAGAGGTGTCTTAAAGTAATAAAGATCGAATCATTACAATGTTTTTATATCCAATTTAAATGTCAAATTTATTCCTATTACAATATTTTGATTAATTAATAAAATAATTATATAATTTTACATTGAAAACTTTTTTAAATATAATTTAACAATATAACATTTTTTTCAAAAAGGATATTTTCAATTAAAATTCAGTTTTTTTACTATTTATCAATAAATGAATCTTTTCTAAAAATATGAAAAATTATCCCTATGATAATTCTTAATTTATGATTTAGAAAATTAATTTTTTACCAAAATAATTATCTAATAGTTTTTGAAAATTAATTTTATTATTTATCACAAAAAGACATAAAATCATTTGTCAAGAAATATATTATTTTTAAATCAATACTGAGAATTATGTACTTTTTAAATTAAATTTCCTATCTGAACCAATTATAAATAATATATAAAAATTACTAATTATTATTTATATTTCTATGATTAAATAATATTTTTTTAATGGAATCATATAAATAACTAATTTAATAATATATCATGGTTTTGTTAAAATTCATTGTTTGATTCAATTCAAGGTAAGTTTATATTGCATGTGCAACAATATTAACTTGGGGTTTCATATTATAGTATATTGACATGGTGTTTCATTTAATTCAAGACATCAACAAAATAATAATTCAAAAAAACATGGGATTTTACATTCTATCCCCCTAAAAATGATTTTCTCCCTTGAAATTTGACAATTTGATACAAAAAAGCGGATAATTATACATCATAATGACAACGTGTTACCACATAACATATTCAAATGGGTGGTCTATCCAAAAAACATAAACCAGATGAATGGAATTCTTTCATAAATAATTCAATTTATGATCTAGAATATACAAGAGTTTTTACTCATATGAATGATCTATCTGATAAGGTATGACCTCTGACTTCAATACAAGTGAATGGTCAGATATGTTGTTCTGTATGATAGATATATGGAATACATTATGGAATTGAGATAGGTTTTATGGAATATCAAATAATAATGCTACCATCCAGATATGTTCAAGAATTTTAGTGGATTAAATATACATATTTCATACTTTCCCTTTCCACCCAAATCTTATAAAATTCTTCTCTATGGAAATTTATAGATAAAAAATCACCAAATTAAAATTATAGATCACTCTTTTTTTAGTAAAAAATTTGTGCTGACTGTATGTAACCATTATATTCTTACATATATATATATATATCTTACCTTATCATTTATTTATTCAGAAATCTGAGGTCCTAATAACATTATTTCTTGAAATCTATTCCTGAACATTAGATCTATACACTTATCTCCATCAGGGGATTCATAAACATTGTAATGAATTTCTTATTGAATTATTTTATTATATGAAAATTGAAATATAAGAGGGTGTTTATCACAAAAAATGTTAGAATCCAAATATCCATATAAAAAAATATCATATGGGGATTGGATATTTCATTCAAAATGACCATCATTTTTCTAATGATACACTATGATGAGACTCATCTCTATACTAAGATTGTGCTTGAGAAATCACCAAAACATTGAGGTAAACTAAGGATCTGGATCAAAAACAATGGGATATGGTAATATGGGAAACCATACATCATCCCTAATGTATATCCTGACAATATAATCTAGAGAAGACTTATATGATAAAAATTAAGTGTAATAAATTTGTAAGGTGATCTACTATCACCATTACTATAATATTACCATTATGGTTTTGGGGAGTCCAACAAAAAAGATCCATGGTTATGTTTTCACATTTTCATTCTATTATAGATAATGGATGAAATTTCGCTATGGAATTTTTTCTTTCGACCTTATCTTATTGAAATCCCATTATTTGTGAGACAAAAACTATAATATATCTCTTCATCACATCCCAGTATATATATTAATTAATATCCCTATATATATTCTTACTTCCAGGATTAATAAATAATGAATAACTATTTGATACCTCTAACAACTCCTTATTCATGTATGGTATTAATGGAAAGCATTCACAGTTCCAAAACCATATCATTCTAGCATGATCAACATTAGTCTCAAGAAAATTTATAACCTTCTATTGATACTCTACATCCACCTTCTTAACATATTTAATATTTATATGTATATATTATTGACCATTCAATTTAGAAAGATAATTACTTCCCAAACTTCATGAATTTTAGTCCCATCCTTTTCAAATAAAAAATAGTGGGATCATTTGTGATAATCATCAAGGATAATATAGCATGACCCATTCGACATAGGCCATTTACTACCGTGTTTTCTTGCATTTGGTGGTAATGTATTGATCAATAATAATATTTAATTATCTGTAACCATATTGATTAGAGCATCTTCAAATCCTTATATTTGAATATATATATTAAAATGTTATGATCGATATATATATCAAAATTTTGACCATATAGATAATTCCTACAATTATTTAATGAAAAAGGTATTGTAGCTATCCATAAATAACAATTTTGGTAATTTTTATCCAGAATCTTCAATTTTCATAATTTATAATCTATTTCTATGTCATTATATGTTAAAACACATCCCAATTCTTTTGTGGAGGAATAACTATATATTACAAACCCATCTCTACTATAGTGTAGTGTAAGAAAATGTTTGATGGCTATTATTCCCTCCAATTCATAAAAATTCTCCCCACATTCATATATCTAGATAAACTTGTCTTTTATTTGAGTGAACATAGTTAAAGGATAATATAGTGGCGAGAAATTAACCACTATCCATCAATAATATAAAAAATATCTAATAAAAATATGGATCTCAGTCACTATATTTGATATGGGCCATCATTAAATAGCCTCCATATTTTATGGATCTATTGTTATACCCTCTTATGAAATTATATAACCCAAAAAATGAAATATTCTTCATAAAAAAATAGATATTGTAAATATTTTAATTTTTCCCCTTCCATAGTGTATTTAGTTTATTTATCAAGAAATATTCATTCTCTACCTTTTTATTTATATTTGATAAGAATATCAGATATAAAGACTACACAAAATAGTTCAAGGTAATCTATAAAGGCTATTTTCAATAAATCTATGAAGATCATAAAGTGAATTATTCAAAATGAATGGAATCACTATATATTCATTATTTTTATAAAATTATTGAATCCCATTAATGGTATATCATCCATATAGACCCTATATTGAATATATACAGAGTATTGGTCAATAATTGAAATGTATTGAGCTCCCTTGAGATGATCAAACATGCCATAAATAATGTCTAGAGGGAACTTGTTCAGATACTGATCTTATTCAAATAATAACAATCAATTTCAAGTTACATAATTCCATATTTATTTTTAACATGAATAATATGTTCACCCTTAGGAGACACCCCTAGACCAATGAATCCCTTATCATTGTATTATGATAGTTTATTATGATCCATGCAACTCATTTATGGCCCTTATATAGGGGGTATATGAAATTGGTGTGATAATATGTTTGATTATATTGATAAATCCTTTCTACTTTTTGTGGTATGTATGGGAAATTATATTATAAATACATTAATAAATTCATGAAGTATATAAATATCATCGATGTTACATTTCTCCAAAAACATTGATATAAAAACCCATTATGAATGTTATTTAATTCCCATAAAGTGGATTTTCCCTCCATAGAATATTCGTACTTATAAACACATTTATAAATGGAAATTTTGTTCATTTTAAATATCAAATGTGACATCCCATCCTGAAAAATTAATGTGGGATTTATATAGAGAATGCAAATCCTTTCCTAAGATGAAATCAAATTCTACGAGATGTATAATGATAGGATTTCATAAAATAATTTTCAAAGAAATATCCACTAGAGATGAATCATAAACATGATATGTGATCATCAGACCATTAGGGGTTTTGAAATATTATTCAATGAAAAATCATTTTGGTGGAATATTGATAAGTGTATATAATTATCATGATAATAATGAGTATGATGTATTATATTAACATGAGGTTTCAATCATTTTATTTTCAATTTACATTTTGTTTTTAACCTTATGTGTATACATAATGTGATCATAGGAAATTTAGGGGTGTGTGGGGCTTGTTTTGAACCTTGGCGCACAGTTTATTGGAAATGAAACTTGGGAATATGGTTCATAAAAACAATGTAGACGAGAGAATATTGTTTGAGGAAATCATGTTTTGTGCTCTGGGGCTCTATCTAGGGCCATATGATTTGAGGAAACTACGAAACAGAGGTTTTATGCCTCTTTCAACCATCATAAATTTTTTGAAGAGTGAAAATATATGGATGGAATGATGTTTTTTATCTCTAAACTATAAAAAAACAAGGAGGGTTCATAGATAAATAAGGGTACATAGTTGGATAACAATTTGGAAAACCATGTGTCCATACCACACATCCCAATTTTAAGAGGGTAAAAGCCCATTTTCCCAAAAAGTTAAAATAATCTAAAATATAGTATTCATTGTTTATAGTTTTTAATAGTGGGGTTCATTTATCATGTTAATGATCCTCTTCCTATTTTTTGATGTGGTTTTTTCTTCATGACTCTTATTTCTGAGAATTTTATCTCATTGGATGAGCACCATTATGATCTATGTTCGTCTTTATCATCCTATCATTTGTCTTTTTATCGATAGTGTCGATTTGGATCATGATATTATGCCCTATTTCAATAGTATGTATCCATTATTCCTTTTTCTTCTGATCTGGGTTAATTTAAGAGCTAATACCAAAGAGTGATCTTCCATGGAATTTTTGTAGGTGGTCTATACCATTTCTCACAAATTCATTTTAATTTATTGGATGCTTCCATTTATCTTCTTGGAGAAGCATCCAAGTTATTCTCTAAAAATTAATTTATTGCCTATTTGAATAATTGGATCCATAAAGTATTTCCCAATTAGTTTCATGTGTTGGTAAAAGGCTTCCAACCGCAACACATACCACCTATGAGGTGTATTTATGTGTCTACATCATGGGATACCAACTCATTGGGTGTGTTTCTTAGAAAAACATATTAATGGTATTTGAAATGAAATGATTGAGATATTAGGAGAGGGATTTTGTATCATTTCCATTTGACTACATGTAATAATATGATTAAATGTTTTTAATGGAATAAGTTAAATGAGTTGGATAAAGTCATGTATTTTTCATGATAGTGAAATTAATTATGAAGTTATTTATGAAATGGGTTAATGAAATGATTATTTTTATAAAGGGTTCGATCGAAATATATACATAACGGACTAAAAATTTATTTTGAATTCCATGTAAATCTCTACTTCATGGATTCAAAAACACATCGAATAACATGGAGATTTCAACAACATAAATTCATAATTATATTTTATTCCAGGAAAATTTAGACTTTATATATTCATTTATATAGGTTTCCTTAGACATTACTTGTCCTTGGATATAGATATTGTTTCTAACACATGAATTCATTAATAGGCCATTGAGTATGCCTTGAAAATTTGAACTCCTTGGATCTAGGCCATTCGGTTTGACACCGAATTACACTAAATTAAAAATAATGGAATCATTATCATGTTTTATAGATAGACATTGTTTATGGTTACTTTTTTACAGTGATACATGGTTGTCCAGATTTCATCACATGTACCCATATCACATTACTTTTATATATATTACACACATTTTATTTTTATATACATAGATAATAAATTTTATAAATACTGTTGGTGGTGGCCTATTGAGTGATATTTCACATCAAATTCAGTGCACCCATGAGTACACGTATAAAATTCATGTTTATATGTACGTACTGAGAAAATCACTAACTTTATTATGATTTTTTGATTATTCATAGTGGAAGAATAGAACCTTACTGATCTATTCTTTTAATGAAATATGGAGATTGTTCATTTTTGTATTCTTGGTATTTTGATATATGTACTGAAATTGATTCTAGTTTCCATGTATCAACTTTGTTTTTATATAGAGACATGAAATGTTCATCATATTATTTATTATACTTATTTTTATTGTCATTATTATTACATTCATTTGGATTTTATCTTCTATCATGACTTACATTTTTCATCCTATCATATAATCATATAGGATACTGATATGATACTCTTATTATAAGGGTATACTTTCCCCACTATAAAAATTTATAAAATAGTTGATAGTCACCAATCTCTTGCATACTGGGTGGAATTCCTGAGGCCACATGACCCACGAGCTTGGTGCACTGTTTAGTGGCTCTCGGTTCGGGATATTATAAAATGTTATATGAGGTTTATTTTATTATTACTATTAAAAGACACTATAAAAGTTATTATGAATGACTAAAAATATGGTAATGAGTTTTAATTGGTATAAGTTAACCCATATTTAATAAATATCCGATTTTCATAGAATAAGGAATTAGTGGTTTATATTTTTCAAATTATAGATTTTTTATTCTACCATTGGGTGATGAAGATGATATGTGATGTTATTATTCATATGATTGATGAATTATATTTCATATTTGGACCATTATAGAAAATTAGTACTATTGTTGAATCAGTATAGGATCTTTATAAGATTTAAATTTTATGTAGATTTCATTTTATATAGGAATAATTTCTTGAATTCTAGACATTATTTTGTGTTTGTTGAGTGATATAATATCTATTTAAATAATATTTCATGTATAAGATTAAGTTATAAAATTGCTAATTAATGTTATTTTTGTACCCTAAATAATGTTATACTACATAGGATAAAAATAACTCATTAGGATGTCAATTATTTCATGTTGATTCATGGACCATTGGTCACATGGGATGGAATGTTATACCATTGGGATAAAATGGATTCCTCACATCAATATATAAGGTTTTTGGGACCTTATAAATACTAAATTTTATTATATATATTTCAACCATTTAAAAAATATTTTAATATAAATATGAAATTAAATGAAATTTAAATTATTAAATGTAATGATTGATCTTAAATGATGTTCTCCATTTCAAATGATAGTCCATATATAATGACCCATTCTATGGGACAAATAGGTTGAAAGAACCCTAAATTTAGGAGTGAGAAACATTGAGTTACTCTCGTGTTCTTTATGAGAATTTTATATATAACATGTAAAAAAGGCCATCTTAATTAATTAATAATTTACATTATAAGGTGCATTTGTCTGTAAGAAATCGTTTATCAATCTTAATTAAGAAAAATTACTTAAAAATAATCTCTTAGCCAATACATTTAACCCAAAAATCCAAATATGGAATGGGTAAGGTCTATATATTAGATTAGTACCCTTATAAATTCAAATAATATGTCAATTGAAGTTACTTTACATTCCATTCAATCCATTACATCATATTAGGATTAATTTTCAACAAAATTCATTAGGAAATTTCTATTTCATTTATAATGCAAATTAAATTAAGAACATGGCCAAAATTCATTTAACTAGACCACATAATTTATTTTAGAGTGTAGATGAGCCTAATACATGTATCACGCATTAAATAATTCAATTTAAACCACATTTATTGATTACATTAAAAAAAACCTCAAGTGGTGTTGATCAAATTTACAACAAAAGGAAAATAAGGGCCTTTGGGGTATACCTCACATAATGTGGTGGCATAAAACTAAGAGTTCCACCAAATAGGTGATTATATATTTATATAAGAACAAACTACATAGGTAAAACATATCAGAATAAATCAATTCGAAACTTTGGATTCTTCACCGGAATAGCCTATAGAGAGACAAAATGGTAAAATTTATGAAATGTAATGAGACAATGTAAAAAAGAAATGACAACATACCATATCCTCATAGACCTTACCACATCTAGTATAAAACATTTAATTTAATATAGGATGTAATAAATTGACAAAACAATAATAATAATTAAAAATGGGATCTTCTGACCCTTTTCCATTGGGGCGCTCCTTGTCATGCCTCATACGTGGGATGCTTCAACTAGACGGGTCACATTGTTTCCCAGTATTCTAGATTCCAAACAGTGAGTAGCATTCATCACATCATGAGGGATATTTTCTTTATGATCAAAATTTGATGATGGGATATCAGTCTATCCATATGTGTGATTCCTCCACATAATTCACCTCCTTATCAGGGTATCCTTTAAAGATTAAGACGTTATGCGTTAAACTCATTCTACTTCCATATCTTCATGGAAACTTGTTAATTATGTTGTTACTATTAGGACATTCCAAAGGGGGCAAGTTAGATAAGTGACGATCATTAAGGTGAGTAGTCACATTGGGATTTTCAAGTGTGTCTATACGCCAAAACAGTAGTAAATTGGTATTCTCCTTTATTAGAGGGCTTATCGAGGGTGTAGAATAAAAAGGCATCCCACATTGTATATTGGGGATTTTATGGCAGATGAATGTCTCTGAGGTTTTCCTTGGATTCCCTCATTTATCATGGGGTATGTTGTAAGAGTAACTTCTATCAGAGATGGATTATACTACTCAGAATATTTATGAGGTTGGATCAAATAGGTACTTCCCTAGGGGGAATAGCTAGATGTTTTAGCATGTAGATAGATCAGAATGCCTAATTATGATAGACCTAGCAAGGTGTGTCCAAAAATGGGGAGCATTTCACACAATTAAGACAGATTTGGTCACCTGAAAAGGTAGAACATATAGGAGGATGGGTCCACGCAATGCAGAAACCACGGAATACCATTTCCATAGATTGAAACTAAAAGTGGATCCCTTAGTACCTTATTTAGAAGGCAGAGATAAAATCCCACATAGTTTGAATGGATCAATCATGAAATTAGTGTGTACACAATGTACAATTACATGGAGATATACTAAGGATTTCATATGGTTTGCTGCCCAGGTGCTACTCTGTGTAGAGATATAAATGGGGCTTTAAACATGGTTAACTTCTAGAAATGATGGTATGATTTTAATGGTATGTGGTTCCTCGAGAAAAATCTGAATCTATATGGATGAATTTTCAAAGGATGAAATGAATGAGAATGGAAGTGAAAACCATTATGACAGTGAAAGTGCTAGGATTTATCCTCAAATAATTTTCCTATATATCTCTGTGTAAGGGAATCAATGTCATAAAAGTTGTAGAATATGGGTGACGAGTCACCTGAGGATGTGGATCATGAGAATGGATGCATGGATGGGGACCCGATGGAAATGGAACAAACATGTTATTTCAAGACCTTCTCGAAAAGAAAGGCTCGAGGGAGAGACCATGAAGGGAAATGGGATATGGGATTGATCATCAGGGAGGTATCCTTTGTACCATGCATAAAAAGGGAAAAGATCAAAATCCAAGTAGATTATAAATGGGTCATAGAATTGGATTGTACACAAAGGATAAAAATTTGGAGACATTTTTGGGGCATACACAAGGTTAGAATCCCATCATAAGAGGGTAACTCTTCGTTGGTGGAGTATGGAATGAGTGCTTGGGCTTACACATGGTTGTCTTCCTAGGATATTAGTAAATGTAGTTGGGGTATTAAAAAAGTAAAATACCATGAATTAGTTTATTGAAACACCTTAGGGATGATGATACATGTGATGTGTCCAATAGAGGGAAGATGACACATGAGGAGGGTTCATCCCTAGGTGGTAGCACTAGAGTTTTCCCATTGTTGGGAATGAACCTCGAAGAGGCTTCCTACATACCTAAAAGGGATCAAAACCCATGTCATTAATGATGGGGAATAAAATTTAACATCATGTGGGATGAATATTGGACGAACATGAAATGGTCGAGATGGAGGGCTAATGGTCTTTGATGATAGAGAGTCTTCCTACATACCCTACATAGAAAGCAGAGGTCAATGTCCACGTAGTTTGGTTGGGGAGGGTATTGGGGAATTTTTATGGTTAGAGACCCAAAGAGTATATCATGGTTGATTACTACTCTAAGACCACGTGATTCATTCTTAATGTGAAAAACAAAATACATCAACAGAACTGACGATCAGGTCGAAAAAAATGCGTCTTAAGGGATGGTATGTTGCTTGCGCATGGTTACCGCACATAGAGAGGAATATTGGGACTTACTCTTAGAGGGTGGCCTGATGAGAGAGGATGTTGTCTATATCTATGAGGAAGACATGAAAATCACAATAAGAGAACCCTTTCAAGGGGTGTTAGTGCTTACATAGATATGGTCACAATGCATGTGGCGACAAAGAACATTGGGAGTGAGAGAGACTGAGAGGGAGATTGTGCTAATCCTTCATCAACTCATCTTGGGCTAGATACACAGGTGATGATCATAGTTTTACATCATGTGTTTCCAATGAGGATTCTTGGTAGTATAACATCATATAGCTCAGATGATGATGACTTTCTCCCCACCCCTATGACTTACATAACTGGTGTACTTTAGCCCTTGTTGAAGGTAAGGCTGACCCAACTCCAATGAATAATGTGGTTGTGGAGTGATATATTGTAGGGTCCATGTTTGAATTGATATTCAAAAAGAAATAGCAAATATTCTTCCATTGAAAAGAATCATGAGGCATGAAAATTCTATATGAATCACCACTCGGTCGACCATGATATCACTGCGTATATTTTTGGAGGGATGCAAACAAGAGGGGTTTGATAAGTAGAAGGACTCATGGAGAAAGGACTCATGAATCTTTGGTTCTTTGTGAATTGAAGTGGATTTGTGAATAACAGTACATCATGAAGAATAATGACACAACATAGGCAGGGAGTCTACATGTGCATAAAGGGTGCTTCGTGAAGACTGAGTTCTTCATGAAGACTCAGTGCTTTATGAAGATCCGAGTACACATAGTGGTCTCTTTACTTAATGAAGGCCGAAAATCTTCATTAAGGGAATCCTTGGTTGAACTAGAGGAAAGATGGAGAAAATCTAAAGTTGGTTCACAATTAACAAATAACTTGGATGGAACATTTTCAAAGTGGTTCGCAAAGAAAAGGGCTATTCATTAATTGAGAGTGTATAAGGTGAATGTTCAGGGTAATGATCCTTTTAATTGGAGGTGGGATGAGTATTTATAGGCACATTGATTTGAAGATTCTCTAAGGAAGAGCTGTAAAGAAAATCATGCTTCACAATCATAGGCTTATCTGTCTTGTTTCTTGGAATCATGGAGGATTCTATCCATGCCTCTGTGGTGGTCATAGAGGCTATGTTCAAGTTCCTCAGACTTATGAAGGCTTCTGTCAAGAACAATGCGGTAGTTGTAGATTCTCCAGTCATGATCCTCAGACTCATCAAGGATCTAGTCATTTTCTTTGTCCTGGTTGAAGAGAATCCTTACAGGAAGCATTATGATGGTAGTGATGGAAGAGGTCTTTACAAAGCCTATTCATGATTATGACCCTTCTACAACTATTTTCATGCCCTTTCTCAATTTCTTCCATGGAACAAAATGATGGGACCAAAAATCCCCCCCCCCCCCCACAGAAAGGGTGTTGAAGAGAAAATGAGGGACAAATTCTAATGGTATGTAACAATATTTAGATATATCGAGAAGTTGAATCATTGAGGGGGGAGGTAGAACGTGGGTTGATAATTCCACCAAGTTGACTATGTCCAATTGTGTTGTGAATCATTGGAGGTAAAAACCTATTAATAGGACGTGATGACCCTTCTTTTTTCTACATTTATCACTATAATCATGTGTTTGATCTCTCGAATCCTGAAGCTTCTTACTCCACCAATGTGCTTTTCCCACCAGGATTTATGAATTAGTGCTCCACAAATGCTCCATAGAGAACTTGTACACCGTGATCCATTATTTCTCTCCATAGTGTAGTAATTACTTATGATATGTGATCGAACACTCTACAAAAACACTTTGGGACTGATCTCTATGATCATACTCTGAAAATAGAAAAAAATGAATATTTCAAAAAACCAAATGGACAACCAAGCATCTGGTCAGGAGATACATATGTATTCCACTCGAAGGGAAGAGATGAAAGACAATATGGGTATTAGAGAATATGTGTGAAGCCTCTCAGATCATGAGTAACTAATGGAGGTTCTAACAGAATGGAAAATGAACCACCCACTCTAAAAAAAATTAAACCGTACAGATTTGTTCCGAGGGATGAATTATTCATCTTGAGAGAAATTAGTGATTAACTAGATTACTTGTTCAGGAGCAACCCATGAGAGCACCAGTGGTTCAGGGCTACCAACAACCATACACCGGAAGACTACACGCTTGTCATCTCCATATATCCAAATAATTCTATCAAAAATTTCCTTTGGATAGTTTTGTAGGTAGAGGTATATCCCCCTAGTACTAATACATTCTCATGGAAATCATAGGGAACCTAGAGATGGGGTGGACAAAATAATGGGACCTATACTGGGGTGGCAACTTCATAGATGACTGGGCCTTATTTCACATCATATGTGTATCATGTGACAAATTTAGGGCAGATAAGAAATGGGTAGGCCTGTATGAGGCTGTGTGGGATTCCCTATTCTATTTCTACCTTCTGAAAAATATGATGTCGTAGTTGTTGAGTAGGTGGTCGTAGAGGACAAAAACATTCCATTTCCATCACTGTGAGGTTGACATCATCATATGATACCTCCAGATGATATCATGAATTCAAATCCTTGGAAAAATGTATGATGAGTTCTACCCTATAGATAAGACATGGGAGAATTTAGAGAAAATTTTGTTGTTGGAAATGGGGTTGATGTATGTAGTGATGGGCAATGAAAAAAAATCAGCGCGGAAAATCTATTTTATATTTTGGTTTATATGTTTCTTAAACATCCCAAAATATAATAATGTTGAATGGGAGGAGATTCCTAATAATATACTAATATGGACTCCCACTTTAGTGAAGGGTGGGAAATTTAGAAAATAAAATTCTTACTGGTGAACCATGGATGAAAGAAAATGGTAGTTAAGGGGGTATAGTGTAAACACTGATCAACAACCAGTGGTTATGTTAGATAGATTTTCCTCTACTATTATTTTTGGAGGGATGTTACTCATAATGGATATGTACATGGGCATGAAAACAAGAACATTTATTATGGAATCCATGTTGGCAGTGGGAAAACATGTCGACCTTAGGATCCGGTACTGGTTAAATTTTACATGTTGATGTGGCACATCAACGAGGGGAAGAAACCACAATAGGAATATAGACTTCTCTATGTTCTATATAGTTTAATAGTGGCACACAAAAATGTCTAAGAATATCTGAACTGTATTTCTCCTCCTAGTGATGAATTCCAACCATCCATCCTGAATGTAGTGGGGATATTTTTGTCCAAGATGAATTCACCCCATACACTGAACATGGTCTAGAAATTGGATGAATTTGACTTTCATTAATTTTTGTTACTAAAATCAGTATTCACCGATAATGTCCAAGGAATATAGAATCATCATTTCGATCTCTTGGCCTTCTAGAGTGGATTTTTAGTGGCCTGGGTAGACCATGAACACATCTACGAGCCATATACTCCTCAGTTATTTGTTAGGATGTTTGGTGTATGAAGTGATTCACCCCCAAAATTATACCTATCTTTACACCATGATGATAATCCATGTGTGATGAGGTAGATGTTTCTTATGTTTATGTGGTAGTGTGGGAAAAATAATAATTATTTTCCTCAACCTATCACCGTTTTCATGCTGGTTAAGATGTATGAAAAGATCTAGGAAGCAGCATACCCCAGGGAGATGCTGATGCAATGAACTATCTGTGTTGATAATGGGCTGCCTCTTCAACCTTGAGGCAATAGTTAGAAAATGGAAGGAACAAATCATTTCGGTGGGAATGTGATGTGAAAAGGAAAATAACTCTATGGCTTATACCTGGTGGGATAACATTCGTAGCGGTGAATCCAGAAATCCCAGATTAGTAGAGCCGGAAGGGAGGGAGGCACCATGGAGGTTCATTATGATATCCACAAAATCTCCAAGGAAGATTTTTCACTACATAGATATCCCTAAATAAATTTTTATATCCATGTCATGGGATATGAGTGACATCAACATTCAGTTTCTCAACCCCTATGAATGTTTGGGCTACATTAACCATCTCAGGAAAGATATGTCAGATATCAGCCATGATATGGGTTGTTTTTGGGTGTATCAGGAGGAAGTGGAACATTACATGGATGAGATGGTATAATTTTTGTATTCAAGTGGATCCCCATATACAATGACATATTTATCCATATTACTTCTCAATCGAACAAACATTCTGCTAATGTCCATTGTTGAGGTAAGGGAATGTTTCCCATTACCTAAACAATCAAATAAGTCATCCTAGGGAGAATAGTCTAATAGGGGAGACATTTAAATTATGGTGAGTTTGAGGCCTCAGAGTTGGATGAGTTTTCCCAGACTCTTGAGGTTAACTATAATACATTCTTATGTGGTACATACTTAGGTCATCCAGGCATTCTCAACTGAGATTTTTCGGTATAGCATAACCTTATATGCAAAACTCATTCCCACATGATAGTGGGAATTGCTTCAATATCTTCACCTCGGTCTATGGTGATCATATAATCCTATAGGGCTGCAATAACTAGGGTGACCCTTCCAAAAACATTGGAGCTTCCAACCATATATGGGGGGGCACGTCCTAGGGTTCTGACGACAGTGACATGGGGGAGAGGCTAATTATTTTATCAATTTTAGTCCTACCTCTAACAGAATATATAATTGTTTTCCATTGAACCAGGGAAACATACATTTGATTCCATTTGTCTAAATATTTTTTCAAATGGTGTGGGGAAAACTAGGGTGGATGGTTGGGGAACCAGGCCCTCCTCTCCCAAGGGGAATGATGACTGTTGTGGAATTGGTTTCCAAAGATAAAAAATCATAGATATTGGGGCCACAAGTAGGGTGAATAGAGGGATAAAATTGGAAATATTTGAGGTGAGATATATAAACAAAAACCAAAATCATGACAAGGGACCCTTCTTGTCTGATAGAACAACAAAGGAACATTTAGTAGATGAACATATGGATGCATTCCCAGAGTAAAAACATATTAACCCCAAGGATAAGGATGAAACGACTTCTGATGTAGTGTATAATAAATATTTCTTCCTTCATTCATGGAAAATTATTAAGAATTTTATCAATAAAACACCACAAGATGAGTGATTAGGTTTTATTGGAAAACCTCAATCTCAGCAGCACAAACTATGCATTGGAGTAGTGGATACTCGACATCCACATATGCTTGTTAGGGATTACCATGAAAAGAAGTTTTTGGTGAATGATCATGGCCTCATTATTTGATGGAGGTGGAGGAAGGAAATAAAAATCCAAAAAAATAAAGAGGCTGTGCATGAAGTCTATCATTTGAGGTTGTTGGGGAATGAACACTCTTCTCTCATCGATGCATAATCAAAACTCATATTATTATTGATAGCATAGTTGGTAGAGGACTAAGGGAAGATGATAATAATATGCCAAGAGATGGATAACATCCGATATTATGAGGATTGGACAGGAATCAGGGCCAAAAATATATGCCCCACATCCAGAAATGAAGACGGGGACCTTAGAAGGTGACATTAAATATTTTATTCCACAAGCTATAGAGTGGTGGAGATGAGATTCTTCATTGAAGAGGTAAACCCATCTACCGGAATGGAAAATCCTCAGGGTATATAATTTACATAAAATAAAAAATAAACTTTAATGATTGCTTTCTTATTTTGGTTGTGTGAATGAGTCTCATCGACTTCATTGATTACTGCATCTCAATTTTATCTGTGAAATAACATGTGATCAATACCTATGCCCATGTGGGTCATGCCCGACATGAGAAAAAGGGAAGAACATGTAATTATTCACCATGAATACAAGATTTCCAACAAATAACTTGACATGTGTGGTATGAATGACCACTCATAGATTCTGATAGAAAGAGGGGGATGTGGTAATAGAATAGTGTTCTAAAAATAACTAAACCAGAGGTTCCAAATATTCCCTAGCACATGACTGGGACAATTCCATTAGAGTTTGAATAAATAGAAACAAATAGGAATGGAATGTGTGAATTTTGATACCCAAAATATGAAATGTAGTTAGGGTGGAACGATGATAGAGGATAATATCTATCCATGTTTGTAGCAAAAAAAATCCACATCGTATTAGCCCAAATTAGAGACAAAAAATGAGGTCCAATCTACTGACTGAATTCTACACCGTGGTCCAAAACGCAAAATGTGGTCTGATATATTCTAGAATATTATCCCAAAATTTCTAGTAATCCATGAGTTCGATCATCCATACTACTGTGTTGTCATTCGAATGTGAAATAGGATGAGGATCCATAATAAATTTCATGAAAATCATGAAAATGGGGTGATGAGTTGTTCAAATGATATATAACAAACTTGAAACCAAAATACCGTGACTAAAGTGGATTGTGTGGGTCTGTCAGTCTAAATCAATATAAAACCTATTTCTATAAGGGATCCCTCTGGAGAGTACCTAAAATACCTTCCAGTTTTATATCATGTCAATGAAGATGATGGACACACAGTTTTAACGTCATGCGGTTAGGTTGATGCATGAAATTGTTTAGGGTCATGTAGTTAAGACATTAAACATATTATAATGTCATATTACATAGTCCCATTCCAACAGTTTGGAAGTCATGATACATGGATTGAAGAATCTTAATTTTGGGTAATAGAGATTGGAACATAATTAGTGGAAAAGATCCGGAAGAGTTAAACCATTTGTGGTTGTGCTTGAGGTGAGATTCCTAGGCGTCCCTATATATCATGCGAGAGATAGAATCAAGCTGAATGTATTTCTAGAATCACAACATGGTTATAAACCATCACTGGTGGAGGTAATCCTCTCTGGAGAGGAAATTGAAGCATCCTATAATTTTCACGGGGAATCCTAAACTTAGACATGGTGGTCCATAGTTTATGATCATGCATTGAAGGACATGGGCACCCCATAGGGGATATGTGTGGTGTATTAAATAAACCCAACATGAATGAGGAAAAAATAATTCCAGACCACACCCAGTGTTTCTGTATGGGGGATAGGGACAAGAGGCCCTAAAGATAAAAGGGGAAAAATGTCTTAGTGAACCACGAGATCAACCCAAACAAAAATTCCAGGGTGTTTTAATGTATCCTACAAGGGTAGGAATCTAGCCATACATAGTTCTTTGAATAATGATAAGTTTTACATCATGGTGTAAGGAAGAATATGAATGGTGAAATCTTATAGGGGGAGTACATAGTGCAACTATTATAGTCTTGATGTTAATGGGAAATGATAAGTCCACATGCCACACAATGTAATCCCATAAGAATCATGGTCAATAGGCAAATGAAATAGATAATTTGTAGTTCTTATGAAAGAACTACAAAAAAAATTCCTCTACATTCCAACATATACGGTGAGGGAATGAATCAAGACACACATAGATCTAGAATTTCATTCAGTTTAATGTCATACATTAAGGATGTGGAGGGAAGCGATACATTCCAAAGAGAGAAACATGGTGTTGCTGTTGTAATCCCGATGTGAATGGGGACAAAATTACCCACCACACCACATACATAAAAAATGAATCTTAGGCAGTATAAATGAAAATGGGTAATATGGGGCTAGACCTGAAGATTGAATGTTTGGGTTTTCCGATGTCTCCCATAAGGATGGTAATCAATTCATTAATATTTCTTGAATTTCGTTCAGTTTAACATCATATGGTAATGATTCATGTGGATGAACGACTTTCTAAAAGGAATGGGAATGGTATGATAAAGCATAATCAAAATAAATGTTGATAGGAGAAGTCTAGACCCCAATATGCACAATTTCAAGGGGGAGCCTTAGGGTAAGGTATATTAAAAGAACGAAGGATTTGGAATGGAACCAAAGAGGAAATGTCTGGGCATCCCTACATATCCAATCAGAATAGGAAAAAATTCACACGTGTTTCGTGAAATGTCATGCAGTTTAACATTATGAAATTAATAGGAAAGGTAATAAGGGATGTTCATGAGGGAGGGGCACACATTGCAGTTATATATAACCAAATTTGAATGATGAAAAAGGAAATCCACATAAAACCATATGCAGCCCACGAAGAGAACTAAAACGATAAGGGGAAACCAATGATATGGTGCCTTTTTTTGAGTTGGACCCAAATACAAAATTTTTGGGTGTTCCAACATATCCTACAAGGGAATAAATCAAACCACATGTAGTACATTAGATTTCATGCAGTTTAACATAGTATGGTAAGGATAGAGAGGGGAGATCCTTGAAGGGGGACACTTGATGTGGTAGTTGTAAGCCCAATGTAAGTGGGGAGAAAAGTCAACATCATGCCACATGCTCCCTGGAAACATAGGTTTAGTGGCCAGAAGGATGGAAGAATCTAAGACACCTAGAGCTAGAACCAAAGATGAAATCTTAGGATTTCCTACATATCTAAATATAGTGGGAATCAAGAAACACATTGTTTTTGAAATTTTGTGCATTTTATCGTCCTACCATAAAGATGAGGGAAATATTACTTTACCACAATAGAGATCAGACTGTTGATGCCCTATTTAATGTCGTGTGTGTTGGATAGAAAGGAAAAAAAGGTGAATCACTAACACCAATATTTCGAATACCATGGAGATAGTGATAAATAAATAGGATAAGTACTTTCCATTTTCAGAACCTAGTATACATATTGTGTGACATGGATTGAGAACTATAGTTAAACATAAACTACTGAAGATATTCGTAACTCGGGACTTGTATCAAACTCTCGTTCAATATCCTCTAGGATGTTGGCCCATAACGGTAGGTGATCCATGGTGGAATGTGATGAGGCCATGAGGGGGGCCTTTCAGATAGAAATATGATGAATACCCAAATTAAGGGATCTAGGAATCATGGCTAAACCTATGCAGTTTTACATCTTGCAGAATGATGAGAGAGATCATAGATAAATTTGTAGATCTTGGACCGTGAAGTATTTTTACACGTGAATTTTATTATCATATAAGATTAGGGTGTTGTTTAATTTTACATTAATAAAAGGATGGATGAGATATTATGTTATGTTAGTAGAGCTCATAAAATAATATGAATTCTCTATTTGTATTTTATCATCATAAAGGATTAAATGGATATTTGTTTAAGGTCATAGAGGTAATACTATTTGTAGTTTTATCATCATGGAAGATGATAGGGACTACTCATGATAAGTATTTCATGAGGAATTTGGAATTAGTGGGTGGAGTAAAATTCTCACTATCCATGGTGACCAGTGAGTATACACCATTGGGTTAAACCCAATGACTGATATAGGGTCCATCCCATTTGGGTTCAAAATTTGGTTGATTCTAATTAGGAATAATTGGAATTCTCAGGGCCAATACCATGTCACATTGGTAGAAGAAACAATGGAAAACATTCTTATTGAATGCCCTAACAATATTGTTCTGATACCTCTTTAGATTATGCAATTTACGAATCCTTTCCACATCAAGGGATTCCAGTTCATCCAGATGGACTTCTTCTACAATGTCTAATGTTTGATGATAGTAAATGGATGTGTATAGTGATGGAAACTAAATATCAATGGGCATGAAAACCTATGTTCCAGACACTAAGAAATATGGGGCAACCTCGGTTGAATTATGCGTCATCGTTTGGTAATCCCAGAGAGTGTTGTGAATCTTGTCCAACCAGATATTCTTGTTTCACCAACCATCTTCAACAAGATGATAGATAGGTTATTGTTGAATTCCTTGATCTACCCATGTTCAATCATTTTATAGTTGTAGGTATGATTATAATGGATATTTTAGTTGTAATATAATTTCTACATCTTAGCTTTCAAGATGTTGGTGACTTTATTAGCAAGGATGGTGTAAGGGATTCCAAATCTGTGGATGAAATAAGATCTCATGGAATCAATGATACAATGTACCATGACATCCTTAAAGGAGTTTCCTTAGCCACAGGGGAGTGAAATACATAGCAGTTAGGATGAAAATGCATTAGTGATATGTTTTTAGTGGATATGGTCCCACTACAATGTGTCACTAGGCTGCAAATGGCCCAGTGTACTTAGTAGTATGGAGATGCACTAGTTTCTGATGCATAATATTATTATGTATATTTCATGAATTGAACCTTATGGAAAACATTATATAGTCATGGATCATGGTTAGCCGAAAACAGCTCAATATTCAATTCTAATGAAAGAGTTTCAGCCCTACCAGATGATCTCCATAGGAACTGGTATAATTTTCCAGCAATACATGGGGAATCTTGTCTCCTTAAATGAAAAATATAAGCATCCCATAAATCCCACATCAATAGAGGATATTATCCAGACTAGGAACACCTTGGAGGGTGAACTTCACTATGCCCCAATAGACTCACTCACGTTAATATCAGTATATTACGAGATTTCCATGTTGGAGATACTCGATAAAGGGAGTTTTCCAATCCAGGATAACATCTACCACAGAAGGGGGTGCCAGGGGTCCTAAAGTGGATGCACCGACAATGAGATGATATACATGTTGTTATCATGATCATCCAGAGTGAAATAAACAATGAATATTCAATGTGCCACATGGATAATCAAATCATTCTTGTTATGATCTTAAAGATATGTAGAAATGATGTCCAAGGAATCAGCTCAATTGTTTTTAGATTGAGGGACCTGAGTAACATTAGACTGAGAAGGGAAATGGTCCATATGCTATGAAGCTAACTCTAGAAAATGTAAAACCTCTGGATTCCTTTCAATATAGTCATTGATGATCTATTTTATTACCATCTTAGAGCCCCCCTTCACATTTTGGTGTATAACATCGATTTTGAGGTCTAGATCAAGGCCAGTGACACAAGTTTGATACATTGCCTCATTGTTGGTGTATCCTTCCATAATTAAGAATTAATAGGGAAAGATAGCCTATGCGGGCATGGTGAATACAATACCCAGGCCTACCCTTCTATTCTTGTGATCATTGAGTCTCTTTCCAATTGGGATTTACAAAGGACCGTCGAAGTGTATCTTCCCACACAGCATGGATTGATCCACCGAGTAGACTGCCTTATCTTGAAAATAATGATCTAAAAAATGCTCTGTGGGGTATAGATGGGTAGAAAGGAGGTATTCCAGTGCCTATACCTTTATTGATTTATAGGGGACATACCTAATTTCTAGCTGTTGAAGGATCACTTCCCACTGTTCTAGAGGTCCTATCAACGTGGGGTGGTTAAGAATTTTATTAATAAAATCCACATGGCACACTAGATGTATCTCAAGGTGTATAAAGTAATGTCACAATTTTTAGACTGTGAATATCTGCATGAGGTAGATCTTATCTATAGAAGAATATATGGTCATTATATAAATGAGAAGGCTCCCAAGAGAGTATAAACTATTCTTTATCCCCTATTTGATTTTGAAGGAGAGAAGGGCACTGAGGGACCTTTCTATTGTGGCCACATAAAGGACTAGAATCTTTCCAGACACAGGTGGTATTAGAAAAGTAGGATGTAGAAAATATGTCTTGATCTCCTTGAAAGCAGCATAGTGCTCTTTATCTCAATGGCAGTCGGAACCTATATACATGATTCATGAAAATTGATTACACTTCATAGCAATATTTTCAATGAATTTTAATATGTACTCTAAATGGGCATTAAAGCCTCAGAGCTCACAAATGTTTCTTAGAGGAGGCATCTGACTACTGACCTTGATCTTCTTTGGATCTATCTATATTCCACTATATCTAATGAAAAATCTGAGAAACTTTCCATAGATAACCCCAAAGACATAGTTCATGGGATTCATTTTCAGATTGTAGGATTAGAGGTAGCCAAAAACTATCTCAATAACACTAAAATGGTTTTGACACTATCGGGATTTGACCACCTAATCACCCACATAGCATTCCACAAAGTTCTTGAGGATCAGCTTTAATATGTAGTTCATAGCTTGCTGATCGGTGGCACCTATATTCATCTGACCAAAAGGAATTACATAGAAATATAATGTACTTGGTGGCGCTTTGAAGTTCATGTACTCTTCTTCCTTTGAATCCATTCGGATTTGATTATATCTGAAATACCCATCGATGAATTAGAGAGCTTGGAATCCATTAGCAGTGTCAACCAATAGCTCTGCCACATGAAGGGAAAAATCATCCTTCAAACAATGACTATTGAGATCCCAAAAGTTGAGGTAGTCTTTGATTTTGACATTTTTATTTGATATGGGAACAATGTTGGTTAGAAATTTGGGGTAATGTACTTCCTTCAACAAGTCATCATTATTGATCTTATCAACAACATCCATGGTAATGACACCATGAGACAGGTGCATATTTCATGGAGGATGATTGAATGTGTGATGGTGTATATGGAGACCAAGGTGGTTGAAGGTGACATGAGGATCTAGTCCATGCTTCTAGCCGTAGCTCCAAGAAAATACATCTCGATGTTTCATTATGATATCCACATAATGCTGTTTTTCATATGAATACATGGCCACACTGATTAGTATTATTTTTAGATCTACCATGGTGTAGAGGTTCACTTGTACCAAATCATCAATGGTGGTGGAGACACCTTCCATAAATAAGAGAAGGGTATATTCAAAATTTTATTCATCATCCACAGTGAGTGGGTCATCGGCAGGGGAAAGTATTCTAAGTTGGATGACCCTGACAGAGGGATGGTGTTAGCTTGAGTGATGGTTGAATCTTCATTTGGAGACTCATGCAATACTAAAATCTTGGTGTTGAAAATTTTCCATCTGATTCTATCTAGACATTGACCCAATGATATATGCGTGATAATATCAAATATTTATTGGCGCATCAGTTGGAGCTAGTTCATCCCAACACAAAAAAATTGTGCAAGTATGGTGTTTTTTTATTTCCAATGGGAGAACCTCATGAAACATTATAGGGGTATGGTGTTCTAGGATCCCTTGAGCGTGATTCATGTAGTATTATGAAGTAATCTTCATGTGTTCCGTAGGCCTAAGAATGTCATTTCTGCTCTTCCCAGATATGAAAAATTAATGTCCCATTTCTTGGTATGGGGCCTCTAATTAGAGAATTGGGAAATTGTAGGCATCATCAAGGTATTCCCATGGTTTTTCCAGAACTATAGTATACTCGTTCTAATTGAAAAAAACCTTCTTATCATTTCTCATATAGTGGTCAACATCCGGAGAGTGGGATTCACAAGAGGTAAAGGGAGACACATCACCTTGGAGTATGCCCAGTCGACCATTAAGGGAGTACTTGAGGCATTATTGATATGAGGAGGGGACTACTCCATGTAGATGCAGCCAGGTTCAACCCATCAGCGCATTTTAGGTAGTGTCCTATACGATAACCATGAACTTTTAAATAGTAATTTGGCCACCGAATTGGGCCTTCAAGAGTATTTTTTAAATAATAGTATGAAATTTACTTTCATAACCTTAAATCATTAGGGCATAGGTATCCAGATCTGCTTTAGATCGGCCCATCTTAAGGAGTGTCCAAGTTGGGATAAGATTGATCCCAAATCCTATGACAACAAGACACCAGTGAACATTGATACCATTAAACTATTCATTCATGTATAATTGGAAGATTCTCTACATTATGGGGGAACATTCTTCTTCTCTATATAATTAAATGATGGCATGACTTTCTCTATGATCTACATTCAATGCATAAAAGGCATAGGAGGCCGCTACCTATGTTTCATACTGAAGGGGGCTTTATAAAGCCTATGTGAGGGCTTGACACAGTATTGAAGATATGATGAGAGCCTTGAGTATTGAGATCCTTGAAGGAATGATATAATGGTACATAATTACATCATATTTCTACATGATGTGCACACTTCTTCTAGTTGCAGAGTTCTCAGTGGAATGAGGTATGGAGGAAGTTGTTGGACAGACAAGTAGATTTCAGTTTCTGCTAGGGAAATCATGCTCCTCACTAGTAGAACCCTGAAAAGTAACTATTGGTTGATGGTTAGATGATAGTGGTTTAGGCTTAGCTTCAAACGAACACAACAGATCTACCTAGTCATGTAGCAAAAACGGTGGGGAAATTGGATATGGTGAATAACGGTTTGTGGACTAAGCATGATGAGTGAAACACTGAGCATGTTGTCTTATATCAGTCTCATGCATGGAGACGATGACTCCGACTAGGGACAATAAGAGTGTCTGCGTAAGCCGCATCAATGTCGGGATCGAGGTTTATGTCAGGAAGTTAAATGGTGTTCACTAAGGAATACTCTTGATTATCAATTGAGGAATCCTTCATTTCAGGGTGTATTTTGGGGGAGAATCATGTCCATAAAGGCATGATGTCAATGAGAGTATGTGATACATTTTTCACTGGAGGAGGGATTTTCACTCTATTACGCTCTCAGTTCCTGACTTTTTTAGAGGTGTAAGAATGAAATGTTGATATGTGATATCTAAAGCAGATCTGGATACCTATGACCTAATGATTTAGGTAGAGTGTCCAAGGAACCATTGAAAGAGGTAGTAATTGGGTTGATATTTGAGATCTACCTCTTCAGGCCTCCTATATTCTAGAAACCACATGATTCCCTATTCCATGTCATTATAGAAATAACTATAGACATGAGCCCCATTGAATGAGTAGGTTTGTTTTCATAGATCTTAGAAATGGGTTTTAAGAGCTTCACCGTAATGAGGGGTTGGATCCTGGTCAGGAAGTAGAACTTTTGTATCTCTCCTAGGAATCTATGGTGTAATATATGGTGGCACCTTTTGATTTTAATGTGGCTTATTCCTCACTAGATACCAAGACTGAGGTTGTGGAATTCAGTGAGGCTATGGAAGTGGCTTTTTCTATAACATTTCCATCAATCTAGGAGCCTTTATATTTTCATAAGAGGTGGTATCAGCCTTAGAGTCACTTCTTCTGGGAGTTATTGGAGGCAACATGCATGTTTTTTATCTTGCTAAAGGGATTCCTCCAGATGCTCAGCCTTATCAAATAAATCCCATAATCCCCCTAGAAATTTATATATGATGATAGAGGGGACCAATTCAGTCGTTTCATTTCCTATACACATGGTTAGTATCTACTCAAGGGTTAGTGAGATATTATGTGAATACATGAGGCCCTTTTATAATGACCCCAACATTACATGATAGGACATTACATTTTTTCAAAATAGATAATAAATTTCATAAATATATGCCAAAATATCATATTATTTTTGTGTATTTGGAAACTCAAAAAATAATATTCTAACTTGGTGAAATATCTTCAACATCTACCATAATGATCTTCCCCTATTTTTCCTACCGAAACATTTCTTTATATCATGGGGAATGAAAACATAAAAAGTGTGAGATAAAATGCTCAGAAAGGGTAAACATGGAGAACATAAAACAAACCATGAAAATTTGAATTAAAAAACATGAATATATTGTTTAAAAAACAAAATCATTAGTCATGAAATAAATTCTGGATGTTTTTGAGGCATGTATCATAAAATAAAGTTAACCATAATAGAGTATATTGGCATAAAACATGTAACTGTGGAAAACTAATAAGCACATAATATGAGTTCCAAAGTATACAAGGAATTATTTCCAAGTCCATTAGAGTGGAAAAAGTCCTTTACTGAACCGGGTTTAGTTACCATACCAGCCATGTATTACTGAACCAAATTTACTAGTTATTCTAGTAATGTCTATCTCAGATATATAAATCATTACCCAGTTCATTAGAGGTAGATAATGGTCCCACCCATATCAAAATGAAATCACACATAAATGTTCTATAAAACCATAAATCATTCATCATTTCATAACCCATGAAATAAAATAGGATTCTTAAACACCATTTAATTATAACATAGTCTATATAAGATAAATGGAATTCATAAATATAATTCCATCATAACGACCATAAAATAAATGTAATAATAGGGATATACATATAAACCTATGTAATCATATATATAAAATAAATTTGATAAAACACTTGAACTTAATTCCTGAGGTATGTATAAATTATTCTCAAAAAGCATTTTCTTTTCACAAAATTTCATGATATTTTAAAAGAAAAGAATTTAACTAAACATAAACATGAAATATTCTAAATGAATCTTCATGGAAATAATGATTTATGAAAGAGTAAAATTCAATTCATGCTATATAAGTTAAAAAACAATCCCCTCATACATTTTTCAGAGTAGTCAAAAAGCAACCCATAAGGAAAATGGAAGAAATATTCCTTCTATTCCATTTAGTAAAAGTCAAAAATGGGTAAGAATTATTTTAAATATACATAGAAGAATTGAAAATAAATGATTTTTTTTTCGAAAACAAGGACATAGATGATAAATATACCCCATTAAATAATTTTAAATAAATAATCGCAAATAATAATGAGATTTCAAGCTAATCCCTTACCTTGTACTTTTCGTTAGTCAAGGTTCTGGTCACCCCTTCTTCTCCATTTGATTTCCTTTTTACCTCTTCTTAGGGACAACAAGGATAGAATTTTTGGAAAACCACGACCTATAATAATTAAATATAAATGTTTAAAGGTGAATTGGGCAGGTTTTTTCAATATAGAAAGATCATGGTGGTGTGGGGAAATGTGGGAGGATATTACTTTTATAAAAGATGAGGATGATCTGTTTCAGAAGATAGTGAAATATTATTTATTATAAAATTATTTTCGATTTCAAAAATGTCCAAAACTAATATAATTCATAGATAAGATGATTATTTTTCTAAATCCTCTCAACCAATAAGTTTTGAAAAATACTAGATCTCAAATTTAACCATATCTTTTAAAATTAACCCTTTGTTAACTAATTTAACTCTTACCATGTCTTCTTGAACATTCATACTATATGGTTAATAAGGTTACTAAAAAATTTCCATAGAACCAAAAGTGGTTCATTAATGACATTTTAAACATTTACAATGTCATTTAATCAAATGATATATTTTTAGGACTATTAAATAATTTAATAAAATTGTATTTGTTTTCAAAACTCATTTATACAAATTTTATAATATTCATATCATGACTTTGGGAAAATCCATAATAACTTGATTCATTCAAAAAAATCATGAAATCAAAGATAACAAGTCATAATAATCAATAAAAATCTTGGATGGTTTAAAAAGTTTCAAAATAAAATTATTTGAATATTTATAATCACATTTATTTAAATTATTCATTAATAAGGAAATCCCTATTTCATCATTGTTCTATAAATATATATTTTTTTTCTAGATAAAAAATATAAATAAAATAAAAAATTATAGAAAATATTTTAATCTTTTCAATGACTATTTATAGTCTAATTTTGATTATTTATAACCCCATATTAAATTTTTTAGTTTCGAATATACATGTTTAGGTCATATTTTTTCATTAATTAAAATTAATTCTTATAAATGTCATTCTCATATCCATGTGGTTACATGGGGTCCCAAAATAGTCCCATAGATTCCCGAGGTTAGATATATTTCATCCAAAAGGATTCAGACTTGTGTTAGGATAGTTTTATATTATGATATTATTTTTTACCCTTATTTACCAGATTTACCCATTAACCGTGGTAAAAAAAAAATACTAAAGTTGCTATTAAAAATTTCCCAAAATAAATGGAAACAAATTATTCAATTTAAACATTCTCATTCCAAATATGGAATGCCTTTTTTTGAATTCAAATCACAAAATTTTCAGTAATTAATTTAAAATTAATTCCCATTTTCAAAACCAAATAGAGGGATTTTATAGAGTAAAAACATTCAAAATAATTACATGTGGTTATCTCCAATTTAAAAGTGAAATTATTTCCAATGACCAAAATTTGATTAAATGTTAAAAATATAACCCAAATAAAATTTAAATCTAATTATATATATAATCTAACTATTTAAATAAATAAGATGAAACATCAGTTTTGAACTAAAATTCAATATTTCTCACTACACATTAAAATTTAATTTTTATCATAAAAATATCCTAAATTCTTTAAACAATTATGTACCTATTAAAAATAAAATGTTTTTTTTTCAAATTTAACGTATAAAATTGTCAAAATCATTATTAAAAATGTGTGCTCCCTCAAAAGGTAGTAATATGACATTTTAGAAAAGATACTTCTTTTAACCAAAAAATTGATTTTTTTTTCTAATAACATGTTCTTGAAAATGTGTAAGACAAATTCTAATGTTATTTAAAATTTAAAATGTGGTTAATACTATTCAGAAGTTTAATTTTTTGTTCTATTAAATAATAATAATTTAATAATATATTATTGTTTAGTGATACTCGATATTGCGTACAATGAATGATGTCGAGGAAGGTCACTCATGAATATAACAAAATCCATGCAAGTTTTGCATGTAGTTCAATCATCCTATGGTGTTTCATATAACATAATACAAACTTATTTCATTTACACAATGAAAAAAAGTCATTACTCAGTGTTGCATGAAACAAATTCTTTCAAAAGAACTTGAAATTGTGAATAATACAAGCCAAGAATACTATTGCATATACTACATGCTAATAATGTGGTAAATATAGGGAAAGATAATCTTAGTGTATTTTAAAAAACAAAACCTAAAAAAAATTAATATTCTATCTAATAAAATATCTGGGATATACATTATAACCCCATTAAAATGAATTTCTCACCCAAAATATGTTGGGGTTGTAAAGGGTTTTCTACATGATAATTTCTTTCTTGGAAACCCACATCATAAAAATGGATACTATAACATCATTTTAAAAAATTATTGTTAGAAACAAAATGGTTACTGAATGTAAATCATCAATGGGTTTCTACATAGGAGAACATAACTGGTTAGTGAAACATGGATAAGGAAGAGAAATAAAACCATCATGTTATGATGGATAGTGATAGAGAAACAATTTTGGTGAAAATTAACATCAATAAATCTATATATCTTCAATGATTTAAGAGACTATCTATTACATAGGATTAGAATGTACAATGATAACATTTTTGGTTTGAAAATCATTTTCCCAATGTCTATGAATTATTTCATTAGGAGAAATATTTATTTGATTTTAGTAAAATATAATAGTTGGTTGTTCTATGAACAATTTCCACTTTATATCTTATTTAAAGAAAATAGGTTGAATTTTTCATTCTTGAAGTGTTAGCAGATCATGAGATAAAATGTTAGGTCATTCCATTTATCTCAGCAATAAGGTTAGAACATGTTATCAAATATGCATAAGTCCACATATAATGATATTAATCTTATATTCTTCCAAAATTGACATATAATGTATTTATCATACTACTTAAATAAAATAAAAATAATTTATATTAAACATGGGCTTCCCGTAGGCAAGTGGTAGGCAAAAAAGGGAAGTAACACTTCAGTTCTAGGTTTGATTTCCCACAGCCTTGTCTGACCCGATGGGTTGTCACTCATACTACGGGTTGTCCTTTTTCAAAAAACAATACTATTATAACATTCCAGATATAATATAAAAAAATTATCCTTAAACCATAAAATAATATGTCCAACATAATCCATCACATCCTTTAGGGTTATCAAAAATACTTTTTTCCAAACTCACAATAAAAAAAACAATAAGAATTAAGGTCATATAACAATCCCATGAAGACCTTCATTTATCCCCCATATTTCATAAGATATATCTTATTGGTCGCATTCCAAAAATTTGAATGACTTCATCATGCATTCTCTTGAGACATGGTAATAACCTAAATTAAAATATATCCTTATTGAAAACATGCATGTTTCCTTATTCCAAAACATATTGGATATATTCCCCAAGTCCCCTATAGTTGTATACTTCATCCATGATATCATAAACTTATTTTAATCAGCTCCATAATTAGATCTCAAAAACAAGAATCAAATAATTTACATATTCAAATCAAACATATCTTCATGAAAACCTCATCATCTAAAATTAAGGGACATGTTATGGTTTATCTTCTCCTTAATCAAGTTCTCTCCAAGTAAATCACCATACCATTAAATAACATTTTGGATCCTTATAACTATTAAACATATCCTCTCAAATCCTTAAAGATTAACTTATAGAGATAAAGCATATATATTTCCGGATTTATATAGCATAATCTTTGAAATTCAAAACATATACACCTCAATCATCCCACTTTATTCTTAAACCATTACTCAGGATCCATCAAATTCATCTTTACTAAAATTTGAATCATTTCTTATGGTTTTTCAACATCTATATTATTAGGATTAATGTATACAATACTGAAAGAGCATCACATACCCTTCACAAGTCATTTACAATCACTTTATACTCAACAGTATGACTAGTACCCATACCATTTTCATGACACTCTTCATGATATTTCCACTTAAGATATTAATCTTAATAATTCTCTTAATTTTCTAATTTTAAATATTCAAAGGTTATCAATTTTTTTAGTTCTAGATATTGACTAAGACCACAACAAAAAGTGTTAGAAATAAATATTAGAGATTAGAAAAACATAATTATGATAAATTACTTATAATTTTTCAATCTATCATATCTTTGGTTTAACACTATATTAGTCATGATTTTCAAAAAACCCTAGTATTTTGAACCACACTTGACATATCATTAGGAAATCTTAAGACAAATCCATAAAAATATCTCTAAGGACATAAAAAATGATTTTGTATCCTTGTTTCCCAAGGTTGACAAAACAGTCTCTCTGATACAAACAATAAAGATACCAAATTGATGTAAATGGACTTTACATTTGTTTTGTGGAATACATAATAAATTAAAAAAATATATTCACAATGTATGTATTATTTTAGTGTCATTGGAAGCTCAGACCATAATCTTTAAACATGGTGAAATATCTTCAACATCTCCTATAATGATCTTTATATTTTGTAATCCTACCTAATATCATTCTTTATATCTTGTGAAAACCTAAAAAGGGTGATCTCAAATTCTCAGTAAGTTTAAACATAAAAAACATAAAAAACCAAAAAACTTGAACATAAAAACCTGAATATAATGTTTAAACATCAATATCGTGAGTCATGAAATAAATCTTGGAAATTTTTAATTCATGGATAATAAAGTAAAATTAAACATTATAGAATATAATTTACATAAAACATGTAATTTTAAAAAAAACACGAACACAATAGGATTTACATAGTATCTAATGAATTTTGACAAATACCATCATAGTGGACAAAGTCCATTACTAAACTTGGTTTAGTTTCCGTTCCAACCATGTATTACTAAACCATATTTACTAGTAATTCATTCATGTCTATTTCCTGAGATATAAATCATTACCCATGAATTTGAAGGATATTTAGGTCCCACCAATCTCATAATGAAATCATTCTTACATGTTCCAAAAAAAACATAAATCATTCACTATATCATAACCCATGAAATAAAATGGGATTCCTAAATAACATTTTTCATAACATAATACATATAAGATAAAAAGAATTCATAAAAATAATTCCATCATAAAAAGAAACAAATAAATGTTACAACAGGGATAGAAACATAACACTACATTATTTTAGATGTAAATTATTTTTTAGTACAATTAAACTTATTTATTGAGGAAAATATCATTTCTTCCTAAAAAATGTTTTCTTTTCTCAAAATGTCGAGCAATTTTGAAAGAAAAGATTTTATTTAAAAATTAACATGAAAAATTGTAAATCATAATTAATGGAAATAATGAGTAATAAAATCATAAAAATACATTCATGTTGTATAAGATAAAAAACATTCCTTCATACTTTTGTTAGATAATTCTAAAAGTAACTCGTATGGTAAATGAATGAAATATTCCTTCCAAGCCATGTAGTAAAAGTAAAAAATTTTAAAAATTGATTCTAAGCATTCATAGAATAATAGTATATAGTATATGATTTTTTAGAAAACTTGGAAATGGATGATAAATATACCCCTGTAAATACTTATGAAACAAAATCTCAGCTACTAATTAGATTGCAAAATTATCCCTCACCGTGTACTTTTCATTTTTCAAGGGTGTGATCACCTCTTTCTATTCTTTGGATTACCTTTTGATCTATTCTTAGGGACACAAGGGATAAATTTTTTGGAAAACCAGGACCTCAGAAGATAAATAATAATGTTTTTATGTGAATGGGTAGGGGTTGGTCGATCTAGAAGGGTCAAGGTGGTGTGAGCAAATGTTGTAGGAGATTACTTTTTATAAAAGAGAAGGAGGGACACTTTTGGAAGGTTTTGAAATATTATTTTATTATAAAATTATTTTCAGTTTCAAAAGGTCTAAATCGCATTTAAATAGAAGATGATAATATTATTGTTTGATATCCTCTCATAGAATAAGTTTTAAGAATGTTTATGTCACAAATATAACCTTATCTTTTATCATAAACCCTTAGTTAACTAATTTAACTCCTACAATGTCTTCTTGTATATTCATTCAATATGGTTAATATAGTTACATTAAAATTCTAATCGAACCTCAACTGGTTCATTAATGACATTTTCAACATTATCTAAGTCATTTGGCTAAGTCAAAATATTTTTGGCCTATTATATCATTAAATATAATTTTAATTGTTTTTAAAACACATTTATGTCAATTTTTAAAATATTCTTATCATGAATTTTTTAAAATCTATAAAAACATTATTTTTTCTAAAAAAATATAAAAAATTCAAATATAAAAAGTCATACTCATCCATAAAATTATTTTATAGAATAAAAAGTTTAAAAATAAATTTATTTCAATATTTATAATCTCATTTATTTAAATATTTTATTAATAAGGTAATAACTACATCATCATTGTGTCATAAATAAATTTATTTATTTGGTGTCGAAAAATTAAAATAAAATACCATGATCTATGAAATAATTTTATATTTACAATTACTATTTATAGTATTATTTATCATATGTATTAACCCATATTAATTTTTTTTATTAATATACAAGTTTATGTCATATTTCTCTTCACCTCAAATTAATTATTTTAAAATGTCATTTTCACATTGAAGTGGTTCCATGGGGTCCCAAAATTGACCCAAGGATGAACATGGTTGGAAATATATAATCAAATTGGATTATAAAATGTGTTAGGGTATTTTAATATTATTATAATATTATATGTTTAACATTATTTACTATATTTATCCACTAACCATGGAAAATAAAATAATTACTGATGATACTATTCATAATGTCCAAAAATAAATGTTACCAATTTCAAAAATATGACCCTAATTATTAAAATTTTGAAATCCATTTTTCCAAATTCAAAACACGGAATTTACAACTATTAATTTTATATTAATTCTCATTATCAAAACTAAAAACTATTTTTTTAAGAAGTAATGACTATCAAAATATCGACATGTGTTTATGTCCAATATAAATGTGAAATTACATCCAATGACCAAAATTGGATTAAATGTTAAAAATTTAATCGGATTAAACTTTAAAATCAATAAAAATTACAATCTAAATAAATAAATAAATTAGATGAAAATGTAGCTTTGAATTAAAATGAATTATTTTTTACTATTCACTAACATTTGAATTTAATCAGAAAAATACCAAATATTCAGAAGAAGTAAATTTTTATTTCCTTCATCCAAAACGGAATTTTATTTTGTCAATTTTAACTTATAAAATTGTCAAAAACAAGATTTGAAATCGGCAAACCATAAAAAGATATTAAAACTGCATTTTAAAAAAATACTTATTCTATCCAAAAAATGATTTTTTCTCATAAAATGTTATATAAAATATGTATGTTGAATTATAATGTTATATAAAATTAAAAATGTGGTTTATACTATTAATAATGGTTAGTTTATATACCATTAAATAACTCTCATTTTTGGATAGATGATCTAGAATATGAAATGTCCCATTTAAAGGAAATAAGGTAGGATTCCTGATGCCCAGGGTTACTGGAATATCTTCCAACCATACTGGATATGCCTTTCCATTAAGAGATATCTCCACCTGTCAGGTTTCTAGAGCATCAAGGCATGTTATGAGATAAGCCACTGGATCATCTCGATAAGGATTCCTATCATGCAATGGATTCCTAAAAACCATATAATTTTTGGGTTATTAAAAGTGGTAATATTGCTAAGGGGATTCTAGATCAGCTGGTGGAATGGACTGAGGTTCCACTAGAGGATCTTACAGGGAGTTGGGTAGGACCTACGGGGAAACTGGTTGGACCTGCACGTCGGCCGGTGGATCCTGCGAAGTGGTTTCCTGAGGAAGTTTGCTGCATATCTTGGGTGGATTTGTTGATACATATCGAGACAACATGCATGGAACTCAAGATTCTAAATATTTTAAATGTGAATGGTTTTCATGGTGACCAGGAGGCACCTCACTGAGGGGGATCTATACCTACCCTTGCTTCCCCAATCAAGGGTTACCATAATCTGGTTTTCATTCCACCACAAGTTTGGTAATGAATTCATCAATGATATTTTTCTGTTCAGTGATCTACTGAATCAATTCTAGATTTTCATGATCCTCCATTATCTTTTAAACTGATTCAGATGTATCATAAGGCTTAAAATTTTTAGTGTGCCCTTTCCCCTTGTTAGGATCATGACCTAGAGGTAATGATTCTGAAGTTTCAGGATGACCAAGAATCTACCTCTGTTAGAGGGTGTGGATTCCTACATGGTCTTACATGTGTTATGACTCCCTAGTGTGATATTCATCTACTCCAGTCCTTGTGTCGATTCAACCTTCCAGGTAAATCTGATGAACAACCATGTTTACTAGGATGATACTCAATTTCATATCCTCGATATTATCAGGTAAACTAGGTTGGAACATCATAGGACTAAAATGTATAGAATAATACACCCCCCAGCAATAGATATGTACATGTGGGGAAACCTCCATTATAACTGTATAGAGCACATTGATGCTCTCAATACATCATTGCTGGAGGGTCCATTGATAACTGGGTGATATAGAGTGCTAAAAAACAAGGAGAGTGGCCAACTCAATGAAGAAGTATTGCTAGACAATATCATTGAAGTGTTCCAATATATTTGGGTATGATAACTAAAGATGACTGAGATGGAATTTTTTTGCGCCTGTAGTTCCTAGAAATCACCCAAACTCGTCTAGGGTGAGGGACAATAGAATATTGAAGTCTGAAGTTTCAATTGGCTTGAATATATTAGGGTGATTTTCCACTATGAGAATGTACCAAAAAAGTATCAACTCAGACTCGGTATGTAGACCTTGTTTTCCCCATTCATCAATAGGGGTGTTTTAGGGACAAGTAATATCATTGATGTCGAAATTACAGTGGTAGACTAGTCAATGAAGTGTACGGAGCGAATGCTGACAAACCGTTGCATCTTGGGCTGTCTTCTAGGGAAATCACTAATTGCATCACCACATCCTTATAGGATGGGGTGCTAACCACTTCTTCCAGAACATGGATAATTTTTTGAGATGGATCAAGATAGTTATCTTCATTGACTGGTCCCAAAAACAATTAATCATTGTATCTTTAGGATATAGAGAATTATATTCATGATGAAAGGAAGAATTAAACATCATGTCTTTGGAAAAGAGCCAAATATTACTCCTCCGGTATGTATCTATGGCGTGATTCATGGATCCGGTACATATGTCTTTCGGGAAGGACAAAGTTAAAACCCCTAGTTCCAGCTCAAATCCCAGAAAAAGTGGAGCAGGATTATGTTTCCATCACCATGTCACAATCCCATTCGTTGTCTGAAAAGAAGACGGGTTTGACCACAATGTAAGGTTTCTCTGTGATCTTCTTTTGGTGACGATGAATTGCCCTCCCACCCAATGATGATTCTCCAGGTAAGGTTATATTTTGTCATTGGGAGGACCTTAATGAATTTTGGTGTTAGATTAAGGAGTAATCCCACTTGGATAATAAGGGGTGTGGGGGAATCTTGGATAATGTCCAATGGAAAATGGGGAGGACCTCCATGCGAATGGGTGATAGGGTGAGTATGACCTTCACTCCGGTTAGTTTCATCACAGTGAGGGCCCACGCATGAGTTGGTGATAACCTAATGAGGACCTTCACATTGATGACCTGATATAGGGGGAAAACTTATATACCTAGTATCTTGAAAAATGATTGGTCCTCTATTTTGACATGAAATGTTGGATTCTCAATGAAATCCATGTTGAATGTGAGAGTGGGGAATACCTCCACTCGAGCTAATAATGGTACAGTGAGGCCCTCTTTACCGATTATGATCATCACTAGTCAACCTATAATGACTTCTACTTGTGACAATAACTCGGGGAGTCAACACATCTTACCTCTGGGGTGGTTGAGGCCTCAATCCCAATCGAGCATAGAGATTCTCATTTTCTATAGTGGTAGAGAGATGATATCACATGTTAGTGGTTGATCGGGACTCTAAAGATGTAGAAGATGATTCTAACTTGAAATTGTCCTCTAGATCATGTGCCCAATGTTTTCATTAGGTCAACCGAGATTTTGATGGTTGTACAAGGGTATGGAACACCTACTCCTTAGCTTGCGAGACTTGTTGGAGGCATTATCGTGGCCTGGTGGGAACCCTCCTTGATGGATCCATGGTCGAAGTCATAGTTTGGGGGACTCGGGCACCACTCAATTCTTCTGCATAAGGGATTGAGTTATAAGATCCTTCCATGGATAGTCTCCTGAAAGTTATAATGTTTAGAGTAGGGAGTAGTGGCTCCCTGCACAACCCATGGGGGTGGAGGTGATGGAGGGGCATTGTGTTTTCCATATCATGGAAATCTATATCTCTCATTGGGATGAACCCATTCAATTCCTATTGATATGAAAAATTATTGATCACCCTACATTAAATAAATTTGGATGGTGATATGGGGTGTGGGAACCTAGTATCTATGGTCACAGTAGTTATCGTAAAAGAGAAAAATCCATGTGGGGGTGTTGTATTAGTATTTCTCAATCCCCTATGATTGTGGGCATGAGGTGATTGGTTTCCTACTACTGTAGCTTGGTCCTGTAATGGAGGAATCTTCAGCCATCAGTATAGATAATTTTCAAGTTATGCCCAATGCCCAATGTCGTGCATAATCTGTTGATGGATAAAAAGTTCCACACTGACGATGACACAGACTGAGAATCCCAATGTTTATCTTCCCCCATTTTTGGTGATTTTCATGCTAGAAACACTATTTTTAGGGTGGGATATATAACTAGATAGATGTATATTGTGAAAGTTTTCTTTAATGATGTCTCGAATGCTAAAAATCACCATATTGAATAAAAGAATTTCAGGTCAGGTTGACAATTTTTGTTTTTGTAGCGTTTCTACTAGGGTGCGCCTCATCGTGCCATGTGTGTGGGAAGCTTTGGCCGGATGGGTTATGTTGATGACACACATTACTTATTTCCAATGGTGGGTGGCATTCATCACCGCTTCAGGGAAAATTTATCCTTGATCGACACAGGATGATGGGATTTCAGTCTCTCCTTCAGTTTATTCCTACTCAAATTTCAGCCCCTTGTCCAGGTTTCCCTATATGATTAAGATGTTATTCATGAATGTCTTCCAATTTGAATCTCTTCTTAGATTCTGATTGGTTATGCTTCTTCTGTTTTGACATTCCAAAGGGGCCATGTAATGGCTGTAACCTTCATCCCGGAGTGTAGTCACATTGGGCCTAACTGGCATGTCTGGATGTTGAAACACTTGTACAACAATGTTTTTAATTATCATATGGCATATTTATTGAAAAAAATCTACATGCATACCATATTGAATGTAGGGATTTTTTTTATAGAGACAATGATCTAATGATTTCATAGGCTTCCCAGGTTTAACAGAGGGTATGACCTAAGTTTATCATCAAGTGTACTTGGATTTAATAGATCAGAATAACAATGAAAGTGTATTAGATATTTACTTACCCGGGGTTGAATATGTGAATGTTTTAATATATGAATGGATCAAGAATTGCCTATTAGGATGGACCCACTTTGGTGTTCCCCACAAATAGGAAGTTTTCACATCGTGATGACTGATTAGGAAACCATCAAGGGTGGATCTGAGAGGAGGATGGTACCTTGTATAGGGGACACCATGGTCTACCATTGGATGGGATTGAACATTGAAGTGGCTTCCGGTGTACCAATTTTATATGTTTCTAATCAAAACCCAAGAATTTAGAATGGGTGAGGATTGAAATTAGGGTGTGTGTAAAGGTTAACGACCTGGAGATATTATGGGTATTATGCATTGTTAGCTGCCAAGGTGCTACCTATAACACTATTATGAATGGGGATTTACACATGGATAGATGGTCACTATAATGGAATGATTATACTCGGATGTGGCGGCCTTGAAAAAATCTGGATGTATATAGATTAATTTTTTATGTATTGAATGAATGAGGATTGAATTAAAAACCAATGTGAAGGTGATTGTGTTGGGATTGATCCTCGAAGAGGTTTCCTACATATCCCAGTGGTAGAGAATCAATTTCCACGTTGTTATGGAATTGGGGCGATGAGTTCCCTAGTAGGAATCTCATGAAAATGAATGTCTAGATTGGGGGTGAAGGTGATGGAACCAATGGGTGAAGGAATGATCTTCCTAAGACACAAAGGCTCGAGGGAGAGAACCTGGTGGGACATAAGGGATAGGCATAAACCTTAGGGAGGCATCTGACGTACCTCAATAAAAAAAATATAAAATTCTATAGAGTACAGATATAGGGCATAGAATCAGAGTGTACACAAATGAAAACTACCTAGAGAAATTCTTGGTGATTACATAAGGTTAGCATCCCATCACAAGAGGGTCACTCTTGGTTGGAAAAGTATTGATTGAGTGTGGGGACTTATGCATGTTCAGATGCTCTGGATAATTGGGTCAATAGTTAGGTTATATACAAAGGATAACATCCCAAATGAGTGGAGATAAGGACCTTAGGGAGGAGGATTCAAATTTTGTGTCCCATATTGGGAAGATGTCACATTAGGAGGGTACATCTCTAGAAGGATCAATAGAGTTTACCATTGGCTGGTATTGTCCCTTTAAAATTTTACTACCTACCTAAAAGGGATCAAAACCAACATAGTTCAGTATGGGCCATACAATTTTACATCATGTGGGATGGAGAGTGAAACAACGTGAAATAGTCGGGAAATAGGAATAATGGGCATGGACCTCGGAAAGGATTACTACATTCCATGCTTAGAAAGAGAATATAAATGGACACATAATTTGGTTGGTAAGGGTCTTGGGGATTACATATCATTATAATTCTAGTGATGATTTCATTTTCGATGCTTACTCTAATCCCACATGAGTCATACGCGGTCTGAGAAATAAGAGGCAACAAGAGGTGTAATGATCATGTCCTGAAAAATGAGACTCTAATGATGGTGTGGGGTGTATGTATAGTAATAGGACATGGGAGGGGAAAATTGGGACATACTCTAGTGTGTGGATCTATGTGAGTGGAGGGTTTCCTGATGTATGAGGATGAAATGGCTGTCATATAAGCAGAACCCTATTTATGGGTGTCAGGTCTTATGTATTGGCTTCATGCAACACATGTTGTGAGAAAGAATAATGGGAGAGAGTGTGTGAGAAGGAGCTAGTACAAATCATTTATCAAGTAACCTAAGGCTGTCTACCCACACACTGATCCACATTTTATGACATGTGTTAAGGACAATGAATCTTGCCAGTTTAACTAAATGCAGCTAAGCTGATAAGGAATTTCTCTTAACTCCTAAGAATTATGTCACTGGTCTACATTCACCATTGGAGAAGGGAAGGAACCATCCATTCCATTGAATAAAAATTTTGTGATGTGATCCATTGAAGGCTTCACATTTGTGTGGCTATGCAAAGAAGCAATGGTCGTTATCATGCTTATGGGAAGAAGCATGAGGTTGGGAATCACACAATGATACACCACTCGGGGGACCATTAAATAACTACGTACATTTAGGGAGGGCCTCATAGAATAGGGGTTCACAAAGTAGAAGACCTTTGGGAGAGAGGCATCACAATGGTCTGGTGCTTTACAAAGTGAAAGGGATTTGTGAGGGCGGGTAATTTATTAAGTATAGTGACCCAACATACAAATGGAGTCTACAAGTGTCTGCCTGGTGCTTTGCAAAGAAAGAGTTCTTTGTGATGTTATGAGTACCCAAAGGGGGATCCATCCTCCATGATAGAGAAAATGATTTTTTAAGGACATCCCAATATGATTTGGAGGAAAATTGGAGCATTCAGAATGTGAGTTCTCTATGCTAAAATACCATGGATGGTTCCTTTTCACAATGTTTCACAGAGAAAAGGGTGCATTAGAAATTGAGATCACGGATGGTGAATGGCCAGGGTCTCAATATTTTAGAGTGTGGGTGGGCTAGGTATTTATTTTACCTGTGAATCAAAATGCTCTGAGGATGTGCTATGAAGAAAACTGTGCTTCACAATCAGTGGCATATCCATCCAGTTTCATGTACCCGCGTTGAGTTCCCTCCAAGCCATGGTGGCAATAATGGATGCTCTAGTCAAGTTCCTTGGAATTGAAAAGGATTCCATCACTAACATTTAAATGGTCATTATGAATCTGTTGATGCTTCTTTGTTGTGGATGCGATGTAGGTGGTCTTTGGGAAGGTGCTTCGCAATGCAGACCATATTACATTAACATTTGTGTCCTTTCCCAATTTATTCCAAGGTAGTGAATTTTGGCACAAAAAAATAGGGGGAATGATCATTCACCATAAAGTGTAAAACAGATGTGAATAAGAACTTATAATATAGTGGAGAGGATTATAGATAACACCTATAGTGTTTCAATGGTTTCTTCGATGTCTGAATCAGTGATGGGATAAAAAAGTTTCATCAAATCAACAATTTTTTTAATGATGAAAGAATTCAATTAGAGAATAATAAATATTCTAGTGAAAATAAATGGAGGAAATAAAGGGTTTTAATTAATTAAAAGAGATTTTAAAAGCCATAAATTCACCCAAATTTTAACTGAGCATAGTTTTTCCACACTGTTTCACTAAACTATGTGCCAACTGTGATCCATTCACTAATCTAAGGAGAACCATGTGGGGTTTTTGACATGATTTGAAAAAAAATGTTACATATACACAAAATATCTCAACTACATATTGTATACTTCATGCGTAACTCTATGCCTTGTATCACATGATTTTATACAAACTGTGTGGCCCAACCTCTTTCCCCCATTTTGGGTTTATGGGATTCGAACGAGCCTATGATGCACCTGATACCAACTTGATATTATCATGTATTAAATATATGTTTTTTTATTAATTTTAATAAACAAATAATAATCATTTCCTTTTTTATAATCAAGGATGTTAGAACCTCCCCTCCTTAAGACAAAACATCCTTGAGTCTCCATTCCGATGATAGTAAACCATCATATGAGAACTTTTCTGAACACTAATTATGTACATAGAAATCCAACTTTTGGTCTCATCATGTAGGAATCCATTATTCCAATGCACTAAGAATAGAAGAACAATCTACCTCATATAACCTAGTGCTATTATTAATGATACATATCAGATACCCCTTAAAAGACACATCTATATATAGCTCAATATCATCAAGTTAAAATGAATGGGATGTGTCAGCATGATAATATCGAAAATGATATGTTTAGAAGTAATCGTGAATGACTAGATACCTTTGGGATAATAAAATATCAGGAGGATTGAATATAAAATCTCTTAAATATATCGAAAGTGTCGACCTATCTTGGTAATAACATGTTATGTCTCCTAATTCATATGTGACCCAACCTGGGTGATACACACAGGATAAAAAAAGGTTTTACCCTGAACACCTCAGGTCTAGGATGATGATAGGTATAATAATTCTAACTAGACTAAGTTATAGGAATATGTTTCTGAATCTACTAAACATGATATGTAGTCACCTAAATAGAATGAGGACCCAATTGAGATCGGTAAACTACATCTAGCCAAAAAAGAGGTGAATGACATGATCTACCAAAGAGGGCCTCATAAAACTAATCTGAATCATTTCCTAGAACATATAATTATGGAAAAAATCTAACAAAGGAATATAATTCTCCCCAAAACCACCAAAATAATGGATAAGGGCTCTTAGAATACCCTCTAGAACCTGAATCGCCTACTCGGACATCCCATTTGTCTAAGAGTGATATGAAATACACATGATAACATGTAAACCATGTTCCTTCTGTATCGCTTTATATAACCAAGATGTAAATTAGTAATCTTTGTCAGAAAAGATATAATGGGGAAATCTATGAAGTTTCACTATCTCTCAAATTTATATCCTTCTTATCTCATCAATAGAGAAGGTATCCTAGATAAGTATGAAAGAAAGAAAAATTTCAACCAAACAATGATCACCCATACTAAATCATTTCCTAAAAGTGATCATGAAAATTATGTAACAAAAACCCTGGTGAAATCATTTAATTTCCAGTATTAAATTGATAGAGGCTGATAAATTCCAGCAGGTCATCTGTGCTCCTCCTTCACCTACTGATAGGTGGAACACTAAATGATAAATTCTGTAATCTACTTGTTCATGCCTATCCACTAGTATAAAAAACACATATATCAATACATCTTGATAATACCATGATGAACTCTCCAATAAAATACATGTGATTCCCTCGTCATATCATCCCATATATCATTAGGCACCTATACTCTGCCACAAAAGAGCAAGGTATCACTACGATCAAAAACCCAAACAAGATGATAGTCATATCATATGAATATATCCTTTAAAAAAAGTCCCTCAAAATACATGGTGACAACATTTAATTTATAGTATTGAATTGAAAAAGGTTGTTTATGTTCATCCAGTCACTGGTGATCTACCTTCTCGTACTGAATAGAGGAACACTGCATTATTAATTTTACTATCTACCTCTTCATACCTATCCACCAGAAGTGAAAACACATGTATCGGTACATCTTGGTTATACCAAGATGAAATAACAAAACCAAGTAATATTATTCCCTCATAATCTATTCCCATATACCATTAGACACCCATACTCAGCCATATATGTGTATGTTCTCAATACAATCAAATAACCAACCAAGAGGTGGGTTATCTCTTATGGCACACTCCCTTAAAAATGTCGCTCAAAATATTATTACTATTTCATCCAGACCCTCTCAAGTAGAGAGGAATTCACAGATATATCTACTTAAACTATATTCTAATTCTTTTCTATAACCTCTAGATGGATCTATGAAAAAAAATCCATCAATTTCCACTCATTGTTGGAGTCCTTGAAGGATTGAGTCTGAGTGCTATGACTTAAGACATCATCCACTGCATTACCTTTTATAGGTGTGTATGAATGGTTAATTTAAAATTATTTTAAGTGTTCCACCCACTTGTGTTACCCCATATTCAATTCTTACTGAGTGGATATGTATTTGAGATGTTTATGGTCTGTGTAAATAATGAATTTATCAACAAACAAGCAGTTCCTCTAATTGAGATAATCACTAACTATGAAAGGAAGCCTAAGGGTGTGTGATTGATAGTTCCACTAAAGAGGCATCATCTGGATGGATATATAAGAATTAGATCAATAACCCTATATCATAACTGCACCAAGCCCTATTCCTAAAGTGTCACAAAAAATAACGATTTCTATTCCTATCTTAAGAAGAATCTAAATAAGATATATGGTGATTCTTCCCATTAACTCTTGAAAAAATGTCTCAGAAGCTAGTATACAATCAAATTTTATACCCTTTATGGAAAATCACATATGTAGGAAATATTGGAATGATAAATCACGAATGAATCCCTTATAATAGTCATCTATCCAATAAAACCGATATATGTCAAATAGATTATTGTGATACTTCTAGGAAACCAAATAATTCACCTTTTATAGGTCTACTGATACTCTTTCCTCAGATATTAGATGACTAAAAATGGAATCAATTCTAATCCAAAAGTGGAATTAACTATTAATTATATATAGTTGGGGCATTTTTAGTCTACTCAACATGATCTAATGATGATTAGAATGGTCATTTCTAGAGATATAATACCCCAAGATTCCATCTATGAAGATAACCATGATGGAATAAACATACATGTGGATCACCCAATTAATCAGAGAATTTGATAATACTGACACATTTTTTAGACCAAATTGGATAACCAAATAACAATACATGTTGTATCGGCTCTAGGACACTCAATGTGGTTTGTATAATTGTCTCATATTAACCTGATAATAGTCCAACAAAACATCAATCTTAGAGAACATAGATTTGCCTCTGAGATGGTTGATGAGGAAACTTAAATGAGGAATTGGGTACCTTTTCTTCTTTGTATGTTTGATTAGTCAGTGGTAATACATACACAGTCTAATAGCACCTACCGATTTTTTTAAACATAAAATTGAACCTCATGATTATCTTTTAGGTCTAATGAAACCCTTAGACTCTAAGACTTCAAGCTATACCATTGGTTCCTGGACCTCTTTAGGTTCCATCCTCTAAGGAGGAATAGACACTAATGCCCCACATAGAACAATTTCAAGGGTGAACTGAATTTCTATCTCAGTATGTAATCTATATAAATTTTACATGATGATTTTTGAAAAATGATCCACAATAGAATGGAATTCTTCTAAAGCATTCCACGATATGTCATAAAGAGACTCGCTATCTGGGCTATCATCCTACATAGACCAGTCCATGTAGGTATTTCTCAACTAGCATGGATATCGCATTCCCCATAAGAGATATATGTGCTTCCTTCAAGTGATGTGAACTTCACAAAGTAGAGATTGCAATCCACTTGAGAACGATATGGCACAAACTAGTCTATAAAAAAAGAATATCATCAAATCCTTTCATCACAAGGATATAAAATCTCCTTATAAAATGAAATACTCCATTCTCAAGGGGGAACAACTTTCACAAGAATATACATTTTTATAAAACAAAAAATAATGTGTTAGGGGTCATAAAACCATTGGATTAGTCGATCACTAAGAAAATTCAACACATATTTGATGAAGACATAAATGAGTGTGATGAAACATTATAAAATATGACATAAACTATTATGGAGGAAACATGAATAGTACTTGTTACTATAAATATCCCAAGAAAATTCTCATATTTCATAGGATGAAAAACATATATATGGCCTAAACCGTAGTCTAGTTATAATGCATGAGTATTCGGATCAGGTCCACTCTGCTGACGATGAAACACTAAAGCATGAATTCCTTAGTGTTGACCACCTACTCCACATGAATGATAAGAAGATGATTATATTCCTAACTAAAGAGGTTTCAAAGACCCTACACCTATAGTTGGTGGGGATGCAGAATGAAACTCATTTAGAAATGAAGGAATATATCATAAAAATGATAGTTGTGATCCATCCATCAACAATACCAACACTCAAACAGGTTCCTCAAAACCAGGGGCTTTTATGGCACATCCTAAGACACTGGTAGCACAGTATAAATCTACCATTATGTTCCATAAATCTAGTACTACCCCTTGTATACCCTTGAATAATAACATATTGGTGCTAGGTATACTACTACTTGTCTGCCATAATGTTTAACTACCCTATTTCACATCACCTATGTCACATAGGTTACACTCAGTGATATGGTCTTGGTACACAATATTTTAAATGGTGGTAACCTAAAAGAAGTTCACCATCAAGTAGATGGTATAAGAGATACCATCCTAATATCACCTCATAGTTTTCATTTCATCACCAGTCAGGTTCGGAGAAAAATGTTGTAGTTTGTTATATCTAGTTGAATATTACACTACTAATGTGTCACATTGTTCTAGGTGAATGAATTACCAGTATTGATATGGAATCAGAGTAAGGGGGAAGAAATATTTGAATAAATATGACTTGATTTCTTTCTAGACCATACCCTAGTGTAGACCCAACTATGTCAAAACATCACACCATCGTTGGGATGATTCACGGAATATATAGGTCAAAATCCTTACCCTCCTCTATAGAGGTATCTCTATGTAATATAATATTGACATTATGGCCTCCAACCATGATTAAATAGTATGAGGTCATTAATACCATTAGAATATTGGAGGTATATGAAACTATAATTCCTTCGCCAGTTCTTTCATATAAGGTGTAGGTTGAGTAACACCTTGCCTTATCATTATGTTGTGGGGAACCATGTAATGAAACTGGGCATCCACACCCTATGGATGGTCTGTAGGAGGTTCCTAATTTGGAACAACATGAGGTATCATGATTACCTCATATCACACCACATAAATTTTATACTAGTCATTAATTTCATAGAATATGAAGAAAGGAACTTATGGTGGCACAAATCAACAGTTTCCAAGCACAATCCTTAATAAGGTTCTATTGTAGATTGGGAAAGATGTAATGAAGGACATGTACAAGCCTTCCTATAAACACATATAACCCCTATAATTTCCTATGATCTAGGTCTAGGTAATTAAAAAGAGGAATGTAAAGGAACAAGGAGACATAGCCTACAAACCAAGACTAAGGTCAACCAACGTCATCTTGGCCTATACAATATAAAAAATGTGTAACAAGCCATATGTGTTTTGGTTGGACGAGCTGTGATTGACACTGAACAATCAAAATAACTAATGTGGAATTATTTCTCACAATTAAAACAATTATGTAACCTATAGAATTATTATCATACTAAAAATCATAAACAATGGGGAACATAAATCATTTACAATCAAAAAATGAAATTCAATATGATAAGTAGATATATAAAGGAAATATGTGTGGAAATTCTACCATATTGTCCCTAGTAATATTCCTGATTTCAATGAGGCATCATATCATTAGGCTGGGTCTAATCATCCATAATCATATGAATTCTATATCAGTAGTAATAAAAATCAATTGATTCACCCAATGATGAAATATAATAAAACCATAAATAATACAAGAAAGAATAACAATTAAAAATCTTAGATATTTGGGTATCCCCTGTATTTTTCATAGTTACTCTCAAGAATAGTATCTTAACAAAATTTTAAATTCATAGTCACCATTCTAACCTGAACACTAAAAAAACGGAATATGCTCTTATACAATATTTTAGTATCTTATATCGAGTGCCACTCAACAGGTGCCCTGAGACGGTGGCTACAAGACCTCAAGTGTATCTACCCTAACAACATAGGCTTCCAACTAGTAGGGATATCATTGGGTAATTTAATGGGTATAATATTCCATTGTTGATTAGTTTATATCAATTTAATTTATTTATAAGAAATTGAAGAAGAAATGAAAATATTAAGATATTAGTACAATGAAAAATCATAAACATGAAAGGTAATAAGATAATGTATGTAAACAAAATAAATAAACACCAACAAGTTGTGATGGTATTGTCTCATATCTATAAAAAAATGAATAATATTGGGGCTTGCGATAAAAGCATATTAAAAATACTGAAAAAAATACAAAATAATCAAAAAAAGCTACTCATGGTATCTCGAGAATAAGTCCGACCCTCTACTCTCAAATCGTTCCCATAGAAGTAACACATACATTAGAAGTTGATAGCTTCCCTTTGTATGTACCTAAAATCAAAATGTCCACTTAGGTACTAATTGTGCCCATGTAGGGTGTGGGATATAATATCATTCAACCAGAACCCATGGTGTTTGGCCCATGAATTTCTTTCATTATAAATTATCCAGTGTACCAAATATAAATTTTATTTAACATAGAATACATTTAAAAAATCGATTTTTTGGGTTCTATTGAGATACCCATAAAATCTACATTCATAGCCCTAAGATGGTGTCTCTGAACAAAGATATCATAAAATTCTAATGTGAGTGAGGTAAAATTTCATAGGATGGAAAATCACAAATCTTGTGATTGTCTTTGGGGGAAACATCCGTAAATTTTCAAAACCAACTAACAAATTTAAATTTGAAAAAAATTATTTACCTTTTGAAAACATTTGAATCATTATTTATAGAACAAGGTGAAACACCTTAAGCCCATCCATGAAAATTTGGAGGTACATTCCATGTATCACTCCAAGGATCTGTAAAAGTCTAATGCAAATAGTCATTCTATATATACCCAAGAATGATGTCCCATGGGTTACTCTGGAATGGTTTGAAAATAGTATAACATAACATCTCAGTCCATACCTCATATCGTACATTGGGGCCTGAATCTCTCTCTTGGACCGGTATAACCAATCGTGCCATTGAGACTGACCAAGGGATCTCCCCTAGGGAACAAGTGTCAGTTGTATAATGTAACGAAGGATAATGTATAGAAAATCCAGACCAGGCATAGATGATGTCTCCCTTGACGTATTAACAACCAATTTCAATATCCAACCAAAGGAACAAGACTCTATAATGACCCAACATATAATTTATTAAACATACCACATTCTATAGTTATATCAGATAGTATAAATAACATCAAATCACATAGAGACCAAAATACAAACATTAAAAATGATGAATTAATGAAATAATGGGGTTTTTCAAAAATTAAAGAACCAATGATCATTAAATACTAACTGGACCATTAGAATAGTAATGTGATCCTTATGAATAATAATTTTTCCAATTGAAAATTTAATTCACCTCTTAATGTATAAATAAAATTTGGTTGTCTTAGGAATGTAAATATAATATTTTTTTAACATGAAATAATGTCATAAATACTTTCAAAATTATAAATTAAGTATTGGTATTTTCAAAACCCATGAATATTAATTTAATATTTTATAATTTAATAAATTATTTAAAATAAATATATTTTTCATGAAATAAATTAAAAATAGACAATATTTATTCTCATGATTATATGATAATTTTAAGTGACATTAATTAAATTTTCAATGTGTCATCAAATCAAATATAATTTTAAAATTGGTATTTTTTTAAAAAAATGATGATTTTAATTAAAAATAAAAAAAAATATTTATAGAATTATTTTCAAAAAAGTATTTCAATTTTTAATTCAGCACATGAAAATAAATTCGGTGATTTTTTTGGATTTTTATAAAAAATTAATGTATGATGAATAGTTAAAAATGAAAAGTTATGATACAATCTAAATACATGAATAATTGGGTAATATATGATGTATGACTGATGTAATCCCATAATATAGAGAAATTATTTAATATATTAATATATATTGGTATATGTATCAATCTAGTTATATTTTATTATCAAAAATAATAAAATAATTAATAAAATAATGATAAAACACCACTTTCCTCCCATTTAAATATCATCCCTCAACACCTCTTCTATTGAAACCTTCCAAACATTGATACTTGTCAATGTTCTAACAAATAATATTCCAATTCCCACCATGCAATTCCCAGATACCTTGGTATCATTAAAAGACCAAACCATTTTCCCTATGGTTGTTCTCGATGTTGAAAAATTTATGTTGTAAAAAACCCATTATTTTTCTTTTAATTTTATAATGTCTTTTTATTTTCTTATTCACATATCACCTCCTATGTAAAAAATTTTATAATAAATCCATAATATTTTATATAAATTAATTCTTTCATATTAAAGGATTATCTATCACTAAACTCTTTTCTCTCTCTCATTTATTCTAAAAATGAAATCTTAACTAGGAATAATCACATGGTTTCCCATTCATTATCTTATTTCATTTGTATAATCCCAAGGGAATACATTCCATTGATTATAAAATTTACCATCAATATGATTTCTCATTGTTATATCTAATATGTAAATCAAAATAGTATAGTGTGTGCGATAATAATCATAGTGAGAAATCATATCATCATGACGAACCATTCAAAGGATATTTAAATCGTGAAGCCATCATTTAAGTCCGAGAAAATATGTGTTTATTTCAAGTAATTCAAGGTGATTATATAATAAAATCATTCATTATGGTTTCTAAATATAATTTAAATTAACATAAAAATAATCCATGTTGGTCATAAATTATCTACGTAGTATGGGACCATTCAAAATGCATGAGAATAATAGATGAAATAAACAAGACTAATCCTGGTTGTGGATAATACCACTAAATTCATATATAATAAAACCATATTTACATTTATTGAATATTAATGGATCTATTGATAGGAAAATCTTATAATAACTAACTTACAAAATCCTTAAGATACAACCCTATGCTTTGTATTATCCCATGTGGTATTTCCTTTAATAAAAACCTCATGAAATAACCAAACCCTACTATGATACCAACAATAGTGGCCCATAAATATCTAACATAAATATATTCCCTTATTAGATGAATATTCATTATTTAAAATTTTTATAGGCACCAAAAATTATAAATGGTATAGATTACATGGAGAATAGACACATAAACAACATATTCAATGGATAATAACAATCATTCCTCACAATGTTCTTATAGAAACTCTTTATTTTTCTCCAGGAATATTACATCATTTTTATGATTATTCATTGAATTACACAATTTGATTCATAGTGATGACACACGTTTTATCCTTTGGTAACATATATAAGTAGTCATATAACTTAATGAATGATATTCAATGTAACCCAAAATAATATTATCCTTTAGTATTACAACATAATACATTTGATCACAACCTAAGGAAATTATGTAAATGAAATGATGAACTTTTGAGGCCCAGTAATGGTAAATTAAGATGATACCTAATAATAACATAAACATAAGTATATAATAATATGGGCATAACAATTTAAAACTATACCCTGTATATAAACGATCTGAATCATAATTAATGAAATAATGATTTGCAGTCTCTAAGACTTGAATCACAAGGGAATCAAACAACATAATACGTGAGAATACATTGGCATAAATAATCGATTTCTGAAATACACAAAATTATATAAATTCATTGACATATTAGTAAATTATCAATGTCAAGACCATTATAGTGGACAAATTTTATTACAAAACCAGGTTGACTCCCCATTCCATCTCTGTATTACTAAACTAGAGTCATTTCCCATTCCATCCCTGAATTAATATATCATTTTCACTTCTTATTACTATAATTCATAAGTCATGATATTTAACTAATTACTTAATGGATTCAATAGTGAAATTTACCACAACCCTCACTCAAGGAAAACCTTTTTTATGTGTGCCACCCATTCATAAAGAATAAAAATATCATAACCCAAGAAATGAAAAGGGTTCTATAAACTTTTCATAATATAATTACCGATGAAATGAAATGGTTATCATAAACATTTCATTTTCTCATTACTTATGGAAAATATAAATGTTCATAATAATTTCATTAAAGAATAAAATGACAAAATATGTAGGTTTCATAATTATTTTATAATGTCACATCCCATGAAAGATAAATGGGTTTCACAAACATCTTTTCTCCAAAAACAAATAACCATTAAGAGGGATAATAAGTGCGGAATTCTTGGATAATATCCCAAGTAAATAATAAGTAACCACAATGAATTTCAATTATAGATGGAATATTATTTTGAAAGATTACATCAAAACTTTTGTAAAGAAAATAGGTTTTCATGGAGAATAATTTCTAAAATTGAAATCCATTTTAGAGGAAATTCCCTTGAAATCATATAAATGAAGCACTAAAATGTATTTAACACATATCATGAAGGGAATATCAGTTATGATTTGAAAAAAATAAAATTTAAAGAACAAAACATTTTGGAATCCATTTTTATTGAAATAAAATTTAAAATTATAAAGGATGCATTAATAAACATATTAACTCTTTTTAAAATATATTTTTTTTTTCTGAAACCCATTTATTTGAAAATAACTATTGAAACATGTAATGAAATATTAGAATTAAATTTAAAACAATATTTATAAGGTAAATAAATTCCAAAATCCTTTTCCATTAATGTTATATTAAAATATCATATAAAAATACTTTAAAAAAATTTCTAGAAAACATTATATTACATAAATTTATATTTCTAATTGAATAGAGAAACAATGTAGTATTTTCATTAAAAATAATTACATTATTATATTAATTAAAAATGAGAGGTAAAATGGCACTGTTAAATAAAGATATCTTGATCATACCCAGAATAATAAAATTCAAGATCGTTATTGAGAGGTAGATCTAATGATTTATGAATTGGGGAATTAATCATAAGAAGTCATGATAAATGATGATATTTTTTCAAAAATCATAACTACATTGGTAAAAGTAAATTATAATACACCTTAATTAATAACATAATATGGAAATTAAAATATCACAAGTATAAATTAATTCATGATATTACAATTCAATTTTTTTGTATATACAACTCAAGAAAAGAATGAAGGTGCATAACATAATTGATATATTAAATAAGAAAATACGAATAAAAACTTTCTTATCGATTATGTTTATTTTGAAATATAAATCCTTTGAAATATATATCATAAAATTGATATGTAAATCCCAATTATTTTTAATATAATATATATATAATAGATTCATGTACATTTTTTGCACCATAAAAAATATATAAGTGGTCAAATTTTCTTTGGTCTTAGATAAAATAAATGTGACACAAAAATATCTTACCATAAGTCTTGACATCCATCCACCATATTCAATCCTATGAATAATAAATATATAGATAGTATTATTATAATAAATAAAAATACTCTTATATATATATATCATTCCATTTATGATTTTCATATGACCTTCTATTACCCATTTATTAACAATTACATGTTAATGATACATTTTTGGTAATAAATGATTTGTTCTTTAAATAAGAATTGATTTATTATATTTTTTATCCAAATTTTATAGTGGTTAAATAATCCATGTCACGACCAGTCCCCTGGGGCCCGTGTCATGACTACCCCAAGCCCACCTTACAAAAGCCAGAGGCTAGCGACTAGCAGCAAAGGCGTAAATCCCAAAACTGGGAAGACATTGCCTATATAACTATAAACACACACAACAGAGCACACATCTGGATACAAAACACTATGTAAAAGTTAATTAAAATAGTGTGCTGAAAAGTAACGGGGTAGGAAATACAAGCCCTACTGTAAAGTACAAGTACAACTGAAAAGGACAAAACAATTGAAAGGTAAAAGAAGCTCATGGATCATCCACCATAGATCCTTTCTGATGTGTTGGTATAGATAGAATTTTCAGAACTCCACACCTGTTAGTCTCTTACAGGTACTGGCTCATCGTGAGATCCACCTCCAGGTTCCGTTTGGTCCTCGTACACTCAGCCTCGGGTAGCGTTGTCTATCGTCTGCATCCCACAAAACGAGTTGTGGGCATAACCCTTCCAGGGGTGAGTATAACGATACTCAGTAGGGACCTCGAGACCCTCAAGGTCTCAAAAAATCCAACACAAGGTATGAAATCAATAGTTATCCCAACTTAGGTATATGCCCATACATATACCTAGGTTATCAAGTAATCCGTGTCAATCATGAGGAAAACACAAAGTTACTAACTTAGATAACATAAGTATACAACTTGTGTATAGATATAGAGATGATCAATAGTAGCCGCTGAATCATATATTTGGTAAAACCCACACAGGATCTAGGAACAGAAATCAAAACTGTCGAACCCACACAGGATCCAGAAATAGTTTTTCTGTCGAACCCACACACGATCTAGGAAAAAAAGTCAGAACTGTCGAACCCACACGGGATCTAGGAACAATAGTCAGAGATGTCGAACCTGTACGGGATACAGAAATAGTCATTTGTGCTATTGAACCCACACAAGATCCAAGAATATTAGTCAGATCAGTCGAACCCACACAGGATCCGGGAATAGTCATCATAGCACAACTAGCCATATGGTTCCGCACAAAGCATGCTTGATTCCAGGAGGGTCCTCTTCTCAAGCCAAATGCTGATACATGAACTACCACGAAGTCCCATGTTTATGTATCCAAAATATTCGTATTTCCAAAAGAAACCCAATGCAATAGATGGTGTGTCAATCGGACGCTCGGTCTAAAAGTCATTGACATTCCAGTTCTGAGGGACTAGTTGGAATTACGTTCAAATCCAGCTCGCCTATATGAAAACTCTATCCAATACTCGAGTGGGGTATACGAAAAGATCTTTCCTCCTATAATGTTTTTAGACGCAAATAGTTCGTTGATCAGATGCCTATAGCTTAAGTTAAGAGCAAATGACTGGAAACAGGCCAAAACGGGTCCGGGTCCGATCCGACCTAGTCGGACTGACTCGGGTCCAGACTGGGGTCCGACCCAATTTGTGGGTCCGAACTGGTCTGCAGGGGTTGTCCGTTCTATGAGGGGGGGGGGGGGGGGGGAGCCCACAGGGGGGGGGCAGCCCACTAGTGCAGCCCAGCCCACACGGGTGGCCCAGCCCACAAGGGCGGCCCGGCGGCCCGCGAGGCTAGCGGCCCACGCGGCCAGCAGTCTAGCAGCCAATGGGGTCAACCCTAGCCATTTCCATGGGAAGGCCGCGCCCCGCCTGGGGTGCCTGAACAGCTATTCCGTTCAACTAGGAGACAACTGGTGCCACGTGGCGCCGATCTGCATCATGCGGGACCCCGAGGTGGGTCCCATTCCTCCCTACTGGCCGAGCAGTCAGCCAATTCTGTGCGGTGCAATTGTCTTGTGCCCCCTCCATCAACTCAGTGGTTCAATCTACCAGTCTTCCTCATAGACGAACTTTCACTGACCACTGTTGCACCACTGTGGCCAGGGGCTGTGGCCTCTTCTTCTCCACCGAGCTGCACAGTTTCACTACGCCTTCTCCAGCGACCCGGTGGCTCGGGTCGCCGGCTTCCTTCACGGCCTTCTCCTCCAGTGGTACTATTGCACCGCCACTATCCATGTGGCCAACTGGAGCGCCGAACACCCTTCTCTTCATCGCCAGTGATGTTTTCCAGTTCCGATAGATGGTGAATCTTCCGCAGGTCACCAGACGAGTTCCGGTGGCCCGTTTCTCATTCCGGAATAAGTCACAGTCTTCCCAGGACATTGTCCTCTATCCTCATCCAATGTTGACAAGAATCTCTTAACCCGGACTCATGCCTCATTGGGCGTTAAAATCAATAATAAAGATGGATGGTTTGGGCTGTATTTGTTCAGCTTGCGCCCTCCGTATTAGAGTGATATCAAGTGTCTTTAAATTCTAAACCTTGACGTAAAATGAAGAACACACACAAATTAACAAATCCTGAACCCCTAACTTTATTTTTTGAACATTGATGAAGTTGTGGAAAGTCGGACATCGATTAATTGTAGACAAATGTTTCTTACATCGAGGAGGTTCTAAGGAAGGAAATCGAAGTCGGGAGCGAGGTCGGCGTTCTTCGTTAGTTGGAGCATTCTTCGTCGGTGGAATGAGTTCATCACTGGGATCCATCTCCCAAGTTCTCCCAAAGAAAAATGCCATCCAAATAATAGATTATTATTAACTATTATTTACACTTTGGCACACAATTCAAAAATATTCAAATTAATTAATTTATGTGCTCAATTAATTAATTGAATGGATTTGGCACCATAAAGTGGGGAGCTGAAGTGATTTCTCCCCACATAATGGGGGGTTCAAGAGGTTTTAACCTCATGTGGTCCCCACAAAATTAATCCTCACATGTGAGGTTGAGTTTATGTCGGACCCACCACTATAACCTCTCATAGGATGTTATGGTGTGGGGGTCCCCACCTCCAACCTCCACATGGAGGTTTTAACCAACTAATAAAAATAAGGATTACACAACCTTTTTTTATTTAATTCATCAAAAACCCAAAAACTAACTTTTATTTCTGACCAACTACCATCGAGGTGAAAGTATTGTTAAGAAAATACTGGTGTTGCGAGTTCAATGGTGCCCTCATATTTTAATTCTAAGCACCAGTTCCAAAGTTATAAAAATCCATTCATACGTTTACTGAATGTACACAAAAAAACATCAGAAATTGTTTTCTGGAACAACGAGCCTTTGAATCATGCACCGCCAGTTTTCACAGACTCGTAAAATGTACATTACTTGAGGAAAAAAATTTCCATGGAAATTCCATGTCTTTAAATTCACCCCACCTTAGGGATTTACATCCTCGTAAGCTATAACTCGAACTAAGGGAACAAATGGGGGCACTGAGCACACATATGAGCCTCCTGCTCCCATGTGCTGTCCTGGAGGTTCTCGTGCTGCCCACAAACACACACCAGAGCTATCGACCATCCATGATTGACCCACTCATGTCAATCCTCAATCTCCAATGGAACCTCGGTAAAAGTCACCCCATAGTCGACATCTATAACCCCATGGTTGATGATGAGAGAAGGGTTGTGCACATATCTCCTTAGCTAGGATACATGGAAGACGTCGTACACCTGATAAAACTAAGGTGGAAGAGCCAGGTGGTAGGCCACCTCACCTACTCTACTGAGGACCTGGAATGGTCTAATGATTCGCAGAGATAACATGCCGCCTCAGCCAAATATCTGTATACCTCCTCAGGGTGAGACCCATTGAAAAACATGGTCACCATCCTCTAACTCTAGAGGTCTCCATCTCCTATCAGCATACAACTTTTTCCTGCTCTATGAAGTCTTCATCTACTTCTATATTATATGCACCTTCTCTGTGGTCACTCGTACAACCTCTTGTCCCACTAGTGCTGACTCCCCTAGGTCTGTCTGGAATAACGATGATCTGCAAGGTTGACCATACAAGGCCTCAAAAGGTGTCATCTCGATGGTGGAGTGATAGATTTTGTTGTATAAAAACTCCACCAAAGGTAGGTGATCCTCCCAGCTACGAATGAATTCGAGGAAACTTGCACGCAGCATGTCCTCAAGGGTCTAAATGGTTCGCTTAGTCTGACCATCCGTCTGAGGATGGATGGCAGTGCTCAAACGAATCTACACCCTGAAAGCCTCCTGCATCCCCTTCCATAGTTGGGAAGTAAATAATGTGTCACGATCAGAGACAAGAGAATAAGTTACTCCATGTATCCGCACAATATCCTGCACATAGAGGCGTCTCAATCTCCCTTATGAACCCTGATCTCTTATCAGTAATAAGTGGGCCGACTTGGTGAGTTGGTCAATGATCACCCGAATTGAGTCGCAACCCCTAGATGTATGTGGAAATCCTATCAAGAAGCCTATTGATATCCCATCCGAATTCCACTCTAGAACCTCTAAAGGTTGAACCATGCCTGCTGGTACCTGATGCGCTCCCTTCACATGCTAACAAGTGAGGCATCGAGAGACCCATTCCGCTACTCCCTTCTTCATTCCTAGCCGCCAGTGCTGTTGTTAAATGTCCTAGTACATGTTCTCCACTCCCGGATGTACTGCTAGAGGGGATGTGTGAAAATACCTCAACACTTCCACTTGAAGTGAAACTGGCACCATAGTAAGTCCTCAAAAGAGGATGATGTGCTCCCCACCTTTAGAAAATCCATCAGGTTCCTGTCCTATGGATATCTAAGCATGTCGTTTCTCGCAGTCAGTGTCCCCATGTTGTGCCTCCATGACTCACCAAATAAGTGGGGATGTGACTGTAATAGACTATCGAAAATATGATCCATTTCGGTCCACAAAGGATATTTGTAAAGAAGTCAGCTGCTCTATCACCTCTCCTAGCAGTTGTATACCAGATCTCCTATTGAGTGAATATTCTACAATGTTCCCCTTCCCCGTAGTATAAACTGTCTTGAAGTCATTGTCCTATCGAAATTCAAGCCATTGTATATGTCTTAGTATCATATCCTTCTGAGAGAAGATATACCAGAGACTCTTGTGATCAGGGTACACAGTAAAATTCTTGCCCATCAAATAGTGTTGCCACATCTTCAAGGCGAAGACCACTACTGCTAACTTCAGATCATGGGTAGCATAGTTCTACTCATGTTTTCTCAAGTGACAAGAACCATAATAAATCAATTATCACTCCTGCATCAGGACACGCCTGAGTCCGGTACCTGATACGTCACAGTAGACTACGTACCCTATTCCATCCTCTAGAAGCCTCAAGATGGGGGCACTAGTCAGCCTCTACCTCTACTCCTGAAAGCTCTGTTGGAATCTCTCCAACCACACGAAGGTTTTCCCCTTCTTCATCAAGGCTGATAGTTGTCTTGCAACTCTAGAGAAGTCTAGATCGATCCTTCAGTATTAACCATCCAATCACAGTAAACTTAGTTCCTCCCTCACACTTCTGGGTGGCTCCCAAGAATGTACCACCTCAACATTCTCTAGATCCACTGCAACTCCAGCCTCTGAGATGACATGTCTGAGAAAGTGAAGCTATCGGATCTAGAACTAGAACTTCGAGAGATTAACATAAATTTGGTGTTCTTGGAGTGTGTCTAGTACTACCTGCAAATGGAAGGCATTCTCCTCCTTAGTAATCGAGTAGATCAGAATTTCATCGATGAAGATTATGAAAAAGTGATCAAGGAATGGCAGGAAAATCCTGTTCATGAGTCCCATGAAAACTATTGGAGAATTGGATATGACGAAAGGCATAACCTAGAACTCGTATTGGTCATACCAACCTCTAAAGGTTTCCTTCTGCATATCCTCATCTCAAAATTTGAGTTGCTGATAGCCTGATTTGAGGTCTTTCTTAGAGAACCATCGTGCTCCCTTTAGTTGATCATAGAGGTCATCAATCCTTGAGAGCGGGTACATGTTCTTCACAGTCACCTGGTTTGGGTGATGGTAGTTGAAAGAAATCCTCAAACTTCCATCCACATTTTAAGCGAACACAATCAGGGCTTCCCAGGGGGAAGCACTCGTCTGGAAGAATCCATTCCCCTGAAAGTCCTCCAACTGTACCCGCAACTCATGAAGATCCATGGGATCCATCCGATACGCTGGTGTAGATATCGGTGTCATCCCTGGGTACATGTCAATGAAAAAGTCCACCTCCCTATGAAGAGGAAGACCTGGAACATCATCAGCGAAGACATATGCATACCGGTCTACCACAATAGGATAAATCAGACTCTGCACATCAACTACTCTGAGGGTAAGGCAGGATAACTAATGATTTATCAGCTGCACCCTCCTCTAACTAAATTTGTCCTACACTGCAAAGGCTCCCTTATCGCCGTTGAAGGTGATCATGGGCTCATCCATGTGGACACACCGCACATTGCGCCTAATATAGTTGATCTGAGCATGGACTATAGATAACCAGTCCATACCCATGATGACTTCATAAGGCATCGACAGTGCTACAAGGAGATCCCAGGTGAATCTCTCACCTCCTAGAGTAATCTCACACCACCGAGACCAGTGAGTGATTGTCGAGTCTACTCTCGTGAGAGTCTCTAGCCATAAGGATCGATCCAACAACCCCATTAGAATCTCCAAGCTCCAAACGAGGGTGGTGGAAATGAATGATTGACTAGAACCTGTGTCTATAAGAACTACAACCAAGGTGGGGTAGACACAAATCTACCATGAATCATCTCCAGAGCGTCGTGATTGTAAGCCTCAGATTCCTAGAGATGAGCTCTCCCCTTTCCACCTACTCCTTGAAGTCGGGGTGGACCTCCTAGTGGTGGTGGTGGTGGTGGTAACACATCATAATTCCATCCACTACCATCTGCATGACCAACTCTTCTTCCACGTCCGTCTGCGCCCTGTGGATCACCTTGATCAAATCTCTAACTATGCTAGTGAGGTCCCTTAACTGTCTGCTGATTATCCTTATGGTGGTTCGGACAGTCACGAGCCATGTGACTCTACCTACCGCATGTGAAACACTATATGTTCCTTGAATGAATTGCTCTGTCTCATGTGCCTCACACAATCGAACCCGTGCCCGGATGTCATCTACCAGATGGTTTGGTCTGCTTGGACCTCTATGACATCTGTCTTCTACCAGCTATAGAGGACTCTGCTATGTGACGCTTGGTGGAAGGTCTCGCTGCAGGTCACTACTCAGTAAGGAAACTCTCCAATAAGAGGGTCCACTCAAACACCCCCAGCTACATCAGGATGCTGAGAGAGATCATTGATGCCCTGATCTCTCGCCTGAGCCCCTGCTTGAAGGTATAGGACCTGAATAATGGGTCACACACCATTTCTGTGGAGTAGCGTGAGAGGTCGGTTAACCATGCTGAGTAATGTGCCACCATCATGCTACCCTGCTATAGATTAAGTAGATCATGTATTCACACTGCACGTAGGGTGGCTAGGACAAACTCTTCCCGAAACAGGCTATCAAAGTCTGCCTAGAGAATTTTCAACTCGTCATGCACCTGTAGTATCAGGATCAACCATCTGTCTGCTGCTGCCTAAAGGAGACTCAGGGAAAGGATCATCATAAGGTCCACTGGTGTCTCAACTAGTTTAAACACTCTCAATACAGCCTCTAGCCAATCCCCAGCTTCCTTCGGGTTCATCTCACCCTTGTACATGGGTGTCCTCTGGTTCTGGAACTCGTGAAACATGCTCAGGCGGTGTGCACTCTGTACTGCTATGGCGGGTGGCATCGGTGGCTCAACGGGAATTGGTACAGCTAGATCCTCCGTTGTAATAAGACCATGCACCGAGGCCTCGTCGCTCTATGGGATGCCATCTCATACAAAGCCTGGAACACTGGATGGCTGTCTACATGTGTCCATCCTAAAAAGAAATAGGTGTGCCACGGTCAATAAGTATACCTAGTGAGCCGACAAGAAGAGATCACTAGGAAAACTCTTGAAACACATACGCAATCAGTGTTTTCGTGCACTGAGTCAGAAATCAGAAGTCAGGGTCCTGGTGTATGGATACATCGGTCGACATACCAACATTGGAATCCCTGAACTGAATACCACAATCACTAAACTTAACACTATTGATTCACAGAAAATACCAGAGTCCTATGTTTCCTTGGTATAACTGACTCCTTTGATACCAATTTGTCATGACCCATCCCCCGAGGCCTGTTCCGTGACTACTCCAAGCCCACCTTCCATAGGCCAGAGTCTGGTGATGAGCACCAAAGGCATAAATCCCAAAAATGGAAAGGAATTTCCTTTATAACTGTAAACAATCACAACATAGCACACATATGGATACAAAACACTATGTAAAACTAAATAACAAGGGAGTATATAAAAGTAAAGTGGCCGGAAATACAAGCCCTACTGTAATGTACAAGTAAACCTGAAAAAAATAGATAAAAGGTGAAAAGCAGCTCTTAGATCTGCCACCACGGATCCTACCTGAAGGGTGGGTACAAAAATAATCCTTGAATCTTCACGTCCTTCAGTCTCCAATGGGTACCGACTAGCCGTGTGGTCCACCACTAATTACTATCCAATCCTCATACACTCAGCCTCATTCAGTGCTATTCATCGTCTGCATCCAACACAATGAAGTTCGGGCAGAGCCAGTGAAGGGGTGAGTATAACGATACTAAATAGGGACCCCAAGACCCTCAAGATCTCACAAAATTGAAAAAAAGGTAAGAAATCAACAGATAACCCCACTTAGTTATATTAAAATACATATAGCTAAGTTTTCATGTAGTCCATATCAATCATGAGGAAAATAGAAAGTTACTGACTCAGATCACACATGAATACAACTTATGTAGAGAGATAGAGATGATCAGATGTAGCCATTGAATCATCTATTATGTCGAACCCACACAGGATCCAGGAACAAATATTCTGTTGAACCAACATAGGATCCAGGAACAAAATTCAGAACTGTCAAACCCACACAGGATCCAGGAACAGTAGTCAGAGTAGTTGAACCCGTACATTATCCAAAAACAGTCATCAGTGTTGTCGAACTCACACAGGATCCAGGAATAGTAGTCGGAGCTGTCGAACCCTCACATGAACCAGGAACTGTCATTAGAGCCTAGCCAACCATAGGGTTCTGCACAAAGCATGCTTGATTCTAGGAGGGTCCTCTCCTCCAGCCAAATACTGATACATAAACTACTACGAAGCCCCAAGTTGATGTATCCAAAAGATCTATGTTTTATAAAAAAACCCAACGCGACAGATGGTGCATCAATCAGTCACCCAGTCTGAGAGTTTTTGGCATTTCCATTCTGAAGGCTCAGTTGGAATTACGTTTGAATCCAACCCAGTCATACCCCAACTATGTCCAAAAATTGAGTGGGGGTATATCAAAAAAACCATCTTCATCCAAGGTTTCTGTAGCTATAAATGGTTCGTCGATCAGATGCTCGTATCTCATGTTACGAGAAAAAGAGTGGAAATATGTCAAAATGTGTCTGAGTCCGGCCCGGAATAATTAGACCGACCCGGCCAGACCTGGGTCTAGATTGGGGTCCGACCCAATCCGCGGGTCCAACCCGGTCCGCAGGTTCGTCCCGGTCCGTGGGGACATCTCGGTCCGCAGGGGTGGCCCGACCCACGTTGGGTCCGGCCCAGTGGCCCATGGGGTCTGCCCTAGCCATATTTAGGATTGAGGCCACACCCCCTGGGGTTCCTGAACGGCTAAGCCTTTCGAGTGGGATACAATAAGCACCACGTGGTGCTGATCAACATCACGGGGGACCTAGTGGTGGGTACTGCTTATATCGGCTGGCTGAGCGGCTAGCCAACTCCCACGCATCACTGTTTTTTTGCACCTCCCCCGGTGACCCAATAGATCAGGCCACCGGTCTTCCTCATAGATGGCCTTACGCTGGCAACCGTTGCACCGCTGTAGTAAAGGGCCACAACCCCTTCTTCTCCACCGCGTGGTGTGGGTGTGCCGCGCTTTCTCCGGAGACTCGACAACTCAGGCCACCGGCTTCCTTCGTAGAGTTCTGCTCCTATGGTGTAGTTGGCCGCTGCTGTCCAGGCGGCCGGTCGGAGCACCAACCTCCCTTCTCTTCGTCACCGGTAACGTTCACCGGTTCCGGCCGGGGATTCTTTCGGGGGTCACCCGACAATTTTTGTTGGCCCGTTACTCATTCTGGAAGAAGTTTCACTCCCCTCAGAACATTTCCTTGGATACACAACCGATGTTGACGAGAAATGCTCAACCCAGACTCATGAATCGTTGGGTGTCAAAATCCATAATAAAGACGTAGGGTTCAGTCCGTGTTTATTCTTTCCGTGCCCTCCATGATAGGTTGATATCAAGTGGCTTCAAATTCCAAACAACGAATGAAAATGAAGAACACACAACAATTAAAAGAGCTTGAACCCCAACCTTTATTTATGGATTGTTGATGAAGTTGTGAAAAGGTGGATGCCGATTCATTATAGGAGAACACATCCTATTCCGAGGAGGTTCCGATGATGGAAGTTGAAGTCAGGATCGAGGTCGACGTTATTCATCGGTTGGATCATTCTTCGTCGGTGGAACGCGTTCTTTGCTGGGAGCCTTCTCCCAAGATCTCTGAAAGACAAGATTCCAACCAAATAATAGATCATTCTTACCTATTATTTAATCAATGGCACAAAATTCAAAAAGATTCAAATTAATTAATGGATGTGCTCAATTAATTAATTGAATGGATTTTGCACCATAAAGTGGGAAACACAAGGGGTTTCTCCACACATAGTGGGGGGTTCAAGATATTTTAACCTCGGGGGGTCCCCACCAAACTAATCCTCAAATTGGAGGTTGAGTTCAGGTGGGCCCCCCACCATAACCTCTAATAGGTGGTTAAGGTGTGGTGGTCCCCACCTCCAACCAAAACAAGGAGTTTTTAACTAACTAATAAAAATAAAATTTACACAACCTTATTTTTATTTAATTCATTAAAAAACCAAAAACTACCTTTTATTTCCGACCAACTGTCGTCAAGGTGAGTTGCTTCTTAAGTGAATATCGGGGTTGCGAGTTCGACAGTGCCCTCAGATTTCAATTCCGAGCACCCGTTCAAGATAAATAATAACTTGTTCATACATTTACTGAAATTTCTCAAACAAAACATCAAAAATTGGTTCTGGGTACACCAGGCCTCAGAAACATGCGCCGTTAGTTTTTGCGGACTCGTAAAATTCCCATATATTTTAAAAAAATTCCACAGATATTTCAGGTCTTTAAAATCATAAAATTTTTAAAATTCATATAAATATAAAAAATATTCACTATATATGTACATATAGTAATCCATAAATTTTTTTGATATGAAATGAAAAATACCATTCAGGGAGAGGATAAGTAATACTTACACATAAATAGTGCCTTCATTCTATTTTTCGTATATAAAAATAAAATTATTTTATATATATTATAATGAAAAAATATTATTTCTTTCATATATATCAATTTTTTATTAAACACATCATTTATATTTTCCATGAAAATGATTAAGGAATCACATCACTTCACGAGGTAGTATTCTTCCGTATACACGAAAAAAAATTTATATACCAAAACATGGAAACAATGATGTTTTGTGTGATATAAAGATTTAATAATATTAATAACAACCTAAATATAATATATATCATATATAAGAAATAAATATAACATTACTCCCATCCTTGAAAGGTGAAAATGATACAATAATTGAAATCAGTTCATGTGGAAATAGTCTTCCGTACACACAAAAGGTGACTTTGTATTCCATTTTATGGATGTGTGTGTCATTCTAGTTCATAACGATAAAAATATATTACTATATTTAATATACTATGTTCAAGTTAAAATCATTGTGTAATATTAATTGAATGGTTGGAGGAATAAAAGAATTGAAAACGATCTTTGATTAAAGTTACATCTTCTTCAGGTATCCTCGTTAGGTTTGAAATAAATCCATCCTTGATTGGATTTATTTAAAACAAAAAATGATTTAATGAGTTGGGGGGGTAATTTATGAAGTTCTTTTTATATATTTTTTTCAATCCAAATTTTAGGAGAGGTGTGGATCAACGACAAGAGTTAGTACCATTTTATTTTTTAGAATGATTGACATTATTGTAAATCGTCATTATTATTAACTATTATGATATAAATATTTCCCCAACTGGGTAAAAATATGATAATAAATTTGGTGGAGGTAATATATGGTCTATAAAAATCTCCAAAACATAATAAAACAGTTGTTTTAAATATTTTTTTCCTCAAATCCAATGTTTCATTACTTGTACCCTTTTGGATTTTCATTATGGTAAATTATTTTATAATCTAACTAGTTATTTTTTTTAAAATATAAATTCATATATACTAGATAATTTTAATCAAATTAATATAAATATTAAATAAAAATTTAAAATAAAAAAATATTTCTGTTGGAAACTAATTTTATCATAAGTGTTTGTAACGTCAAAAAACACCGCATTAACCTTAACTATACTAACATAGATATTTACTAGTTTCTGCTAGGTATAGTAATAATATATAAAAAATTGTTCCATTAATGTCCCATTTTTTATATATATTAATATTTTAAAATAAGTTTTATGAATTGTTTCCTCTGGAATTGGGGATGACCTCGTTGATTCAAGGTTCAAACATTCCAATCGATTTCTAACAGGTTTGTTCGTAGAACCAGAAACATCTAATGATTCCATAACCATTTGGACCTACGTTCCATAGGTAGGTGCCCATTAGTTGTGAACTATTGAGACTAAGGAATTTTCATTAGTCGAGAGGATGAGAGGTCGATATCATCACACCTTTTTTAGGGGAATTATTGTCTACTCTGAGACTCTCTTTATAGATTTAATTTATGTTCGTGAATCTTTATTACATTACCAAGTATAAAATGTTCTTTCCTTTAGATATGACAGTCAATGATTGATATAAAGGAAATTTATCGAATATTTTATATGTATTCGAGGTTCTTCATCGACAAAGAATCATCTGTATTTGTTATAGATTCTTAGTTGATGGTATCCTTAAATACATAAAAGTCTCTTGGCCATTATGATGACCACACTGGTTTTAAATCCACTCAGTGGGGCACTTGAAGTTTATTGTCATTCAGGAGGACATATATTATTTTAGTGTTGGTATCGTACCCACTGATAGGCTACCTAAATATCCTTTGTTTTGGAAAAGGAATTAGAACCCTCGTAGTTCGAGTAATCGAGTATGATGTTTATGCATAATTGATGGATCACAAAAAGATATCATGATTACTTTTACACTCTAAGCTCACATAATCCATGCTCGGTGTGAGAAACAAGAGGTATTGGTGAAACCAGACAATTGTTCCATGAAATATGCAATGATGTAGGGGTTATGTATGTATGAATACCCAAATAGACAAGGATTAAGATTTACTTCAGGGAAGAAATCGATAAACATGGTCCATAAAGGTATATCTTCTTCATGAAGATTTGGATACTATAATATTGGGGCTTACTACTAAGTAAGATTCCCAAATTAGGAGGGGACTCGTGATTGGGTTTTATTCCTGAGATGGAAGTCCAAATCAAAAGTAAATTGTGATTGGTTAAGAGAAATTAAGGCTGGGGCTTACTCTTGAGAAGGAGGCCCAAGTTAAGGGAATTAAGGTTAAGGGACTTGGGGCTTACTCCTATGGAGGATGCCCATATTTGATACTGGGGCTTACTCCTGAAAAGAAAACCCAGGTTAAGGGAATTAAGGTTTGGGGCATACTCTTAGGAGGATGCTCAAATTTGGGGAATTATGACTGGGGATTTTTACTGAAAAGGACGCCCAGGTTAGGGTACTTGGGGCTTACTCCTAAGGAGGATTCCCATATTAAAGAGGACGTGGGTCTTACTCCTAAGGAGGATGCCCAAATTAAAGAGGACTTGGGGATTAATCCTAAGGAGGATGCCCATATTTGAGACTGGGGCTAACTCCTGAAAAGGAAACCCAGGTTAAGGATTCTCTCATCTTAAAGGATGAGGTTGAATGATAGAACTCTCTAACTTTAGTGACATAAAGATGTGAAAATCACTATGTTTTGAGAGATGTTCCACGGAACTCCTTTCATATTAGGAAGTCAATCAATAAAACATGCCATAAATGGAATTGAATAGTGTCTTGAAGACTGAATCTTGAATAGGAGAGGTGGAATGACATAATAGGGGTTAAATGGGTAGGAAGAGCACCCAAAAATAGAAGGGCACGCAAGTACTAGCAGGCGCGCAGGTATTGCGTGGGCACACAAGTCCTGGGTGCGTAGGTATACCTGCGCGGGACATGTGTACTTGCGCGATCCTTGACCAGTAGAGTAATACTTGGGAGATACATGAACAAAGCCTTTAGAATCATCCTGAGTTACTTCCATAAGAGTGGCACGCAAGTTTCAATGAATAGGTAAGTAGGTGCACAAGTGCGTTCATTTCCCTTAGGGGAAAAATAATTAGGCACGCAAGTGTTAGTGATTTCTAACACTTATACCTTATTCCTCTTGTTTAGACCTTCCATTCTAGGTAAATAATTACCCTAGACGTGTTCGGAAGACTTGAAGAATAGACTTGGGCATTCAGAGCTCTATATCTGAATTCTGGAAAAAATCCTCTCAGAATGGGGGGCCCACCGGGGGTATTTATAGGCTGGAGAGGACCCCTGGTGGTTTTCAAAGAGGGCGCGCAAGTCACTTTCACGACCATTAGGCAGCGCGCAAGTATACTTGCGCGATAATGAGGGAAATTGTGTGGTGCAAGGTCCTTTGACTCCTTTTTCATTCCATTGTTGATTTTTGATGTTCTTTTCAAAGGATGAATCAATTGGTTCTAAGTCATTTCCCTTTCAATTCCATTACAAAATATGATGAAAATGAGTGTCAACAAAAGTCCCCCCTTAGAGTTAGATCCAAAATAATAAGGATGTGACTCTGAGGAAAAGAATAAAACCAAAGGGAAAGAGGCGCACAGGTGTTCACTGCACCACTGTAATCGTGTAGGTATGAGTCACGTAGGGATGGAGTGCGCTGGCTGTAGGCGCGCAGGTGGCCGGCATGGCCTATATATATGCGTCATTTGTCATGCATTGCACCGAACATCATATTTTTGAGCTCTCTCTGCGCAGGTCATCAATGCCATGAAAGTTTCTCTCTCTTCCTCTTTTCCTTTGCTGTCTTGTTGCTGTCAAGGTATATGGACCTGTGTAGTGATACTTGCACGCCAAATACTTGCACGACACATTTATAATTGCACGACACATCCACACTTGCACTCCAAGTTTAGACCTGTGCACCTTAATTCCTTTTCCATTTCTTCTGAATTCCATCACAAATTTTATGAAAAAATATACCCATTTAAGAGTTAATTTATTCAACTTTTGTGCAGATTCAATGGCTCCTAAGAGAATCAGAACGGCTGATGAACTATCAAGAAAACGACTTGATGATATGATGGACATCGTTGGCCACGATTACTATACTGTATGCGACATCACACTCCCAGATTTGGATATATATCTGAAGAAATATCACTTTGATTTCCCACAAAGAACTTATATTTCTTTATACGATTATGGTCATCTGCGAGAAGTCACTATTCCAGAAGCAAAGAACTATCTCCTATTTTCTTGGTTTCAGAGTTAAACCAACTTTTCGTCAGCAAATATCTCATGTAAAGGAGGATTTATAAATGCTGGAACAGTGGAGAAGGCCCACATGATGCTTCATTGACCTTATATGCCGGATATGAAACATCATAAGCCTGAGCTGCGACCACATTTTTATCATTCAATCATCCGAAATGCTCAGGTGGATCAATCCAAAGGTGGGAAGAAAAGTTGGGACTTCCGTCCTGGGGGAGGTGTGAAGCTAACATGGATGTGGGCATACAGGGTACGGAAAACCTGTGTAGAGTTTGTTGAAGATCTGAAAGGAGCTGCGATATACGAAGCTTTCTGTGTTGAGAAGACATATGTTTATAGACATGCTAACTTTGTGCCGAAGATACTCAGCCACTAGAGACCAGAAACAAATTCTTTCCATCTGACTCATAAAGAAGTAGGCATCAGTCTGTTGGATGTACACAAGATCTCAGGGGCTCCAATTTTGGGTGATATATATGATGAATTCATTCCTACAAATGTGACTTGGAATGATTCATAGAAGAGTCCTGATTTGGCTTGGGAATTATTTAAAATCTTAAAGAGGCTCAAGAGTTAAGAGACCTCCTTAACAAATTCTAGAAAGGATATTCATCCAGAGGAGTGGATGAATATAAATCTTATTGAGAAGAAAGAGAAGGATCCAAAGGAGAAGGAGATGAAGGAGAAAGGATCCAAGAAAAAAGAAATCCAAGGATAAGGGGCCCACCTGTCCTACTACCTGCCCAAAACCTGAGAAGAGGGGTGCTCCTAGAACATTCTAGCCAACTCTAAAAGCAGGAGAATTTGAGAAATGGGGATATGAGGTGAATCAAAGGATCTCGAAGAAGACTCTTCTGGCAAGCTTCTTGTATTTGTGGCTGAGCGTCTATCTCTTGCCAGTCCAGGATTCGAAGGGAGGCTTCAGGCCAGGGACCTTTATTATTGCGGCAAATTTGGGTGAGGGAAAAATGGTTGGGTTGGCTACACACATTTTAGAAAACATTCACAGGATTTTACTTCATGTGTTCATGGGTAAATCTTCTTTAAGAATAGTGGGACCATTCCATTTTTTATGGGGATGGATCACCACTCACTTCATGACATATAATGTGAAGAATGGTGTCCAGATTCCTGGAAGCTCATCCAGGCTGTCAGTGCAATAATTCTCTAGAGTTTCTCCATTAGATCTTAATTCCTATGACATGAAAGTGAGGCTGATAATGTTTAAGGAATTCAACTTCTTTCCCCATGGAAATCTGCCAACCAGGAAGTTTGTTGATAATGGAACTGCCCACATGGGAATACATTCTAGCTTGAAGAGATGGTGTTCTACTTTCCAGGATTGACGGAGAAATTATATGTGAGGCCTATGCTCCATATAGTTTTTCACGTTAATTCAAGTGTCTGCATCAAATTTCTGTATCTCCCCCAGTACATGTCAGGTTACATCAACATCCAATGGTTTTTCGGCAACTGTGGTTGCTGATGTTAAGGGAGAAGACTGGGGTGGTATTTGATCTACCAGTTGAAAAAGCGGCACATAACTTGACTACATGGTATGCCGAGCACTGGATAGCATCCTACCCTAAAGGGGTGCTGAATCACCCACTTTATCTGGTGGAGAAAAGGAAGAGGACTGTAGAGAATGGAACCCTTCCTCATGAAGGTGATGTTTCCCCACCTGATGCTGATTCGCCAGATTCCTCCTCTAGGACTGATTCACCGGATATCAATGATGGGGATGGTGAGGTACAACAAGTGGAAAAGCGGCCTCGTGCCTGATATAATCCTCCGGTTAGAATCAAAAGACCTACTCCATCAACGCCTCATGAGTTAATTCATTGTGGCAATTTAATCTACATCACATTATAATGAAATAAGTCTTATTTTCTTATTCTCTATCAATAGGTTCAGAAGTTGAGAAGAAATTAATGTCCAAAATTGTAGGACCTTCCTCGCAGCCTTCTGGTACACTAACTGAATATATATGACTAGAGGCTATCCAGACATGGCAGAGTCTATATTGTGAAACTGAGACTGCCTGGCTGGATTTGTGTGAAGGTCTACAACTCCCTGGAATAGGGAATCTCATGGATTCTACAGATATCCAATACGAGGAAAGCCCCAATGAAGTGTGGGATTACATCAGAGAGCTTCAAATTCTTATATATGCCACTGACGATTCCATTCCTGTCACCAAGTGAGTGAAGGAATTGACAGATTGTGGCGCCACTAAGGGGACTGATGAGGAGTGGCATGATTATGTGGATCCTAAAGATGTATGTTTTCATTATTTATTTTCATCGCAACTTGATTTCAGTCGAAGCATTCTTACTCAAGGAAATTTTTTTTATCACCTTGCAGCTCTCAAAGAAAGGAACAACTAAGGTTCCTTCACCACAGTACAACCCTGGTGGTACTGCCATTGGGGCCACTGATGAATATGCTCGTGAATTGGACAAGATATCTTCGAGTCAAAAGGCTATGAATGAAGTGTTGGACAAGGCCTTCCATTCTCCAATTCAAATGCATGTAAGGGAGACTACCGATACTCCCAAAAAACCAAAGAACCAAAGGCAATGATGGAGGAAATCCACTGCTAAACGCTTCATTAGTAGCGGTAAGTCCTTGAAATAATCATGAATCTATTCCCATGAAAATCTTGCTCATATTTTTGGGGATTGCAGGGGCTTCTTCAATTTCCCCTCTGAGGGAAAGGACTGATCCTCCTTTGAGGACCGCGAAGGGTGTTTTGGAACAATTGAAAATTCAGGTTAACTTGCCTGCTCCTGGAGAAGAGCCAGCATCTATTCCCAGTATCCCTCCTGCTGCCGTCGTGAGAATAGAAGAACCCACTATTGGTAAGTTAAAAATGATTCATAATATATTTAATCAGACATATACTGACTTCCATTCTGTGATACATCAGGTTCAACCCCTGTGTTAGACGTTTTGGCGGCTATTGCAACTGATGTCGCGATCTTACCTAAGGATGTTGTCTAGGGTCAGGGACCGCAGGATGAAGTTCGCCAAGAAGACACATCAAATGCTCCCACTGGTGAGACTAACTAGAATTCTAAGATGTCATTAGATAAAATGATGGAACTTGGTGCATCATTCTAAGATTTCATAAATCATGATAAATTACCATATAATTTAGAAGATTATGGACGTGAGTGTTATCCTTCGTCCTATTAAGAGTAACTTTTTATTACAAGTATAATCATGATCGGTTAAAATGTGCAGTTCTGTCTGAGCAAGCTGCTAAACTACCCATGCCTAAAGGGGGTACAGAGAACCCTACTATTGCTGAGACATTAGCACAAGTGAAGCTGAACCCAGTGGAGCTTCCTAAAACTCATCCTGAAAATCTTTTCAAAGCTAGGAAATATTGGGAGGATCCTTCTCAGGTGTCTGATCTATTATTGGGTAAGGGATTACAATATTTTTGATTGTACTTAATATGCAAGACAACTGATTCTTTTGTTATCATTTGAAACTAACCAAATCTTTCAATTAATTATGCAGGTCCATTAATTGCAGTGGCTAAATATGGAGGTGAGGCCTCAGCCTCCACCCCAACAGGAATTGAAAATGAAGAAGCTCAGGTCTAGGAGGAAGGAGCAGAACAGGGCACTTCCCTAAGTGCATTAATCCAAGATTACATGCCCCCTATGATGATGATGTAAAATCATACCCAGAGGTACATAAGGCACTCATATTTTCATGACAAAAGGCATGGAAGAACATATGAAAAATCATATCTAAGGTGCCTTTAGAAGAGCTATCATAGAATATCCCTTGATTGTCGTACATGTTCTTCATGCAAGGACATGGTGGTTTTGGATATGAAAAGATCCATGTCGTGGTGAAACACGTTATTTTTAGGAGGGAACAGGAGAAAAAGTGCCGTGAAGATCTGACCAGGGTGAAGTTGTCAGTAAATATCGGTGAATTTGAGGTTGCGGTATCCTGATCTGAGGATGACTATGATTCCAAGATGAAGGAGATGAAGCATAAAATCAAAGATAATGTCATCCAGCAGATGAACCTCCAGCAACAGTTAGATGTTGTTACTGCGGAACTTGACCAAATCAATAATACATTGGAGGGAGCTCAAACAAATGGTATGAAGGCCATCGTGGATGCCAATAAAGCACTCCATCAGGCTGAAAAGAGTGAAGTTGGTCAGGGGAATGAGCTTCAAGTAGCTTCTGATGAAGCTCGGGATGTTGTTCCTCAATTGAGGACTTATGTTGACAGCCTCTTGTAATTTCATAGAAAAGAGAGGAGACTCCAATCTATGGATTTCCTTCTAATTATTGTGTATCAAATGGAAAGAATTCTTTAATATTCAATAAATTGTGCAAGTATTTTCCTGCTACCTTCTTTAAATTTTATATAATCCAATGGGCCTAGTAAGAATAGTTTGATTTTTACTAGGATTTTTATAAATAAACCTAGAAACTTTGAATCTTTTAATTTCTCAATATTACCTAAATCATACAAATTGTATGTTTAGTGAGCTGGAACTTGACTTTTATTCATAGTTCCCTTGTCTTTTGTGTGCAGTTTAAAGTCATGCATGTCGAACATAAAAAGGATAATGTTTAAAGTTGAAATAGATTTGACCAAAATGGATTAAATTTGACTCAATTTCTAGACAACATATCTGAAAGTATTTTACCAAACTCATGTATGATGGAAAATATGTAAACTCTAACTTAAGAAAATTTGAATCTGAGGAATGATATCAAAAAGATATAAAAGGAATTTTAAGAAGTAGTTCTCATGAATGAAGTTACCATTATTTAAAAAACCCGTTAGGGGGTTCAATTATGTAGGGCCACCTAAGGGCATTGGCTGCATTGTCAAATAATAGAATCTTTGGGTTGATAGGTCTGTTATGTAGATTGTTTATGCAAGACCGCCTAAGGTCATGTGTTGCATAGTCAGGCAAAATAAATCTCAAGAATATACTTTTCTACTACTAAAAAGTTGATAGAAGTTTATAAGAATTCAAATTTTCCAAAGAAAAGAGTTTTTTGTATGGAGATAGGTACTTGAATATGGAGAAGATATTTCCAAATAGGATTGTCTATGAATTGGATGACTGTTACTCATACGAAGGTCTTACCCAAACATAGGGAAGGAAAATATAAACCATAAACTTGGATAATTTCAGATCATGGAAATGAGTATGGGACAGATATGCTAAGGATATCCATTTTTTCTGAATCCCTACATATTTTCATTAAGACAACCAAGGAGAAAAGATATTTTCCTCCCAAGAATAAAGTTACCACTATTTGACAAACCCATTAGGGGGTTAAATTATGCAGGGCCACCTAAGGGCATTGGATGCATAGTCAAATAATAGCGTCTTTTGGATAACACCTCTGTTATGTAGACTATTTATGCAAGGCCGCCTAAGGGAACATACTGCATGGTCAATCAAATGAATTCTAAAAAAGTGGACATTTTGCGACCATATGTTAAGAAGAGGATTATAAAGATCTGGAAGTATTCAAGATTAGTATTATTACACATAAAGATATTTATTGTCCAATGTATGCAGAGATACACGAATCAATGATAACCATAATCATGTTGTGGATGGATCATGAATTGAAATGTTTGAATTCACTACGTATCCCATAAGGATGGGAATCAAGCCATATGTAGTTCTAAAACTACAGTTTATCATCCTGCGAGACGAAAATATAGGAGATCTTAGTTTAGGGTCATAGAGCTTGGACCATTTATAAGAAATACACAGTGTGTGTTTTCATGGGGACTTTTCCACCAAGGGACTGAAAGTGGAATTTGGGGTTAGGCCCAAAAGACTTGGGGCTAGAGTCGAGGGACACTAGAACATTCCTACGTATCCCATAAGGATGGGAATGAAGCCCATGTAGTTCTATAAATACTTTTTATACAAATTTGGTTCGTACATGTGAAGGGTGAAAGGGGACTTTAGTGCAATGATGATTTAACCCAAGATAAAAGGATCGGGCATTGCTAGGTATGCACGTAGTATTTGGAATGAATCATGATTGAAAAATCAATGTAAATAATGATTCCTTCTCAGGTGAGGGTATCTAAGAATATTGTAGTTTATTGTCGAACATGAAAATAAATGTTGTACAATTTAACGTCATATAGCAAGGAAGAAAGTGAACCAATGTAAAGATATTGATTCTGGGGACGGTTTCACGAATCAACATCATATGAGATAGAGGTGAACCGATGTTAAGAGATTGGTTTTGGGCGTCATCCTTGTGAGGTTGCCTACGTACCCATCCTGGAAGGCAAGGATCAAAGACCGCGTAGTTCAATTAAATAATTAATTAATGATCATGTTGTTCTTGGGGACAACAACCTAAAAAATGATGTTGGGATTTACGCATGCTTAGCAGCCCAAAGAGGGTGCTATGGTTGAAATTTTCACTAAGCTCACGTGAGTCATACTCGGTGTGAGAAACAAGAGGTAACAACAACCGTAACGATGCACAGTTTAATGTAATGTAGGACATATGAAGGGACTATGCAGTTTAAAGTCTTGCAGTTAGGACTATTGGTATTGCACAATTTAATATCATGTAGCAGGGAAAAGGTACAATTTATTGTCATGTAGGACATATTAATGGAATTTTGTAAAGTTTAGTGTCATGTAGCTAGGACGATGGGGAAAATATAGTTTAACGTCATGTTGGACAAAAGAGGGACTGTGTAGTTTAATGTCATACTGTAAGGACAAAAGAGGACACATTTTAACATCATGTTGGATGTATTAGGAACTTTTTCACAGTTTAACATCATGTATGATGAAAAAGGGATGATATAGTTTAGCGTCATGTTGGACGAAAGTGCGAATAGTTTAATGTCATATGTATGGACTGTTGGTTATGCAGTTTAACATCTTTCAGGACGAAAGGGACTTGAAAATAGTTTAAGGTCATATGCATGGACCATTGATTATGCAGTTTAGTGTCTTGCTAGATGTAAGGGACTTTTATATAGTTTAGCATCATTTATCTAGGACGTTACAGTTTAACGTCATGTGGGATGAATGTAATAAAAATAGTTTAAGGTCATATGTATGGACCATTTCCATATAGTTTAACGTCGTATATGACGATGAAAGGGACACATTTTAACATCATATTGGATGAAAGTAATACAAATAGTTTAAGGTCATATGCATGGACCGTGGATGGTGTATTTTGCATTCATACAAAAAACTTCTTCAGAAATCTGGAATTGGTTGGAGTAGTGATGAGTTCTCCATCCATTGAGATTAAAGAATAAGCTCCATTAGAATAGACCTTATGTATTGAATAAGGTCCTTCCCACTTTGGTTCAAGATTGGGAGGTTTCTTTCCAGGTATCATTGGAGTTCTGGGAACTAATACCAATTCTCCCTAAACGAATGAACGAAGACGATCTTTTTTGTTGAAAGCTCGTGATATTCGATTCTGATAGACTTCCAATTTGTGCAGAGTGCACAATATCTTCTCATCAAACCATTCCAATTAATTCAATCGCCTTTGAGATTTTTCATCTGTAGATGATTGATCTCAAATGGATACTCTGAGCAAAGGAAATTGAACTTCAATGTTCAACACTGCTTCCGTTCCATATACCAGTGAATATGGAGTTGACCGTGTTGCAGTGCAGGTGGTGGTCCGATAAGACCATAAAGCATGAAAGAGTTTATCGGGCCATGAATTCTTATCTTTATCCACTATATTTTGTAGTATATTTGACAGAGTCTTATTGAAAGCCTCTATATGGCCATTGGCCACTGCATGATACTGAGATGAATGATTGGATTTGATGTTCTATTCTTGATACAATTTCTTCACCTCGGATGAACAGAAGTTGGTGACATTGTCTGTCAATATAGTATGAGGGACACTAAATATGGTAATGATGTTTGACTTGATGAAGCTAACAATGCTTTTAGAACTAACTTCCGTGAGCGGTATTTCCTCTGCCCATTTGGAAAAGAAGTCAGTAGTAGTAAGAATATACTTAAACTGCTTGGTCGTAGCTGAAGGGTAAGGTCCCACCACATCCATTCCCCATGTGGCAAATGGCCACAAGTATTTATCTGTATGAAACAACTCTGGAGGTTGATGAATGAAGTTGGAATATAATTGGCATAAACGATACTTATTTGTGAAATCAAAACAATCATGTATCATTGAAGGCCAAAAGTACCCAAGCCTTCGAATATGATCAGACAGTGTATGTCCAGACTGGTGGGAACCACAGACTCCTGCATGCACTTCTTTTATGACAGCCGTTGTCTCTTCACCATCAATGCATATGAAGATATCTCCATCAAAACCACGCTTGTAATGAATTTTATCTAGGTGATCTGGGTCATCATAAAGAGTAAAGTTGGCCACACGTCATCAGATTTGTTCTTTCCCGACTTTATCAGGTGGAAGTGTTCCATTTTGAAGGTATTCCATGATAGGTTCCATCAATCCCGTAGTGTGACCGTATGGTTTAGATATGGGGATAATTTCATTTATATCCTCTTTTTTGGCTTGAATATAATGTGAAATTGTACGACGGTGGGCAATACTTATTGTTGTCTCGTCCCGATTTGGATATGCCAGAGCTGTGGATATATTAGCCAGTGCATCAGCTTGGGCATTTTGTGATCTTGGGACATAAGAAAATGTCAGTTCTGAGGGAAACTAATCCATTAACTCTCTGATGTAATCATACAAAGGGATCAGTTCTTCTTTTCTGATGGCATAATCCCCATTGACTTTTTTGATTACTAGGTCTGAATCACCTTTCACCTTTAAGTGATTCCCTTGTGCTTGAAGCGCCAACTCCAATCCTGCAATGAGAGCTTGGTATTTCTCTTCATTATTTGTACCACCTCCCAACAATGAGAAGGAATATGGTAACACTGCCTTTTTTGGATAAATGAGTACAATTCCTAAGACAACATTGTTGAATTTAGGATTTTCCATTTTCTTCCCTGTTGGGCTTCTAGAAGCACCATCAAAGTACATTTCCCATACCTGAAGACTATCTTGAATAGAAAAGAATTATACATTAGGGATTTCAATATCTGAATATGTGTCTTCCACTGAAGGGTTTCTAGAAAGGAAATCAGCCATAGCTTGGCCCTTAATTGCCTTTTGAGACACATATTGAATATCAAATTGCTACAAGATAACTTCCCACCTTTCCAGACATCCTGTAAGCATTGGACGACTAAGGATGAATTTGAGTGGGTTATTGCGAGATACCAATTGGACCTCGTGATGTTGCAGGTAGTGTCTCAACTTTTGAACAGTAATGATTAATGATAGGGAGCACTTCTCAATATTTGAGTATCAGGTTCCTACTTCATGCATAGTCCGACTGAGATAGTAAAGGTTGTTTTCATTCCCAGTATCATTCTTATGAGCAAGAAAGGCACCCAATGATCGCTCTAAAGCTGTCACATATAGGATAAGTTGTCTTCCTTAAACATGTGGCATATGTACCGATGGACTCAAGAGATATTTCTTGAGAATATTGAATGCCTCTTGACATTCTTCTGTTCATTGGTAAGTGACTCCCCTCTTCATCAATTTGGAGAAGGGTAAAATTTTTCTTGCCAAATTGTTTATGAAATTCCAAATATAGGCTAAGTGTCCTTGAAGTCCTCTAAATTATTTCGAATTTCGAGGATGTGACATACCAAGGATTGACTTGGACTTCTCAGGATCGACTTCAATACCACAATGGCGTACAACAAAGAAGATAAATTTTCCTGGGGTTACCCCCAAAAGCACATTTTAAGGGGTTCATCTTCAAATTATGTTTTCGAAGCTTGCAGAATATGACTTCCAAATCATCCAAGTGATTAGAACATTGTTTGGATTTGACCACCAAATCATCCACATAACATTCAACAAACATTCCCATAAAGGGTTTGTTGATATGATGCATGGCAGGGTGATATGTTGTTCCTGCATTCTTTAGGCCAAAGGGCTTTACCCGATAGCAAAACACACCCTAAGAGGCTATGAAGGCTATAGATTCCTCATCTTCTAGAGCCATCTAGATTTGATTATATCCATAATATCCATCCACGAAGGAATGTTCTTCATATCCATTTGTCACATCAATCAAGAGTTCTGTAATCGGAACTAGAAAATCATGCTCCGGAAAATGTCGATTAAGATCTTTGAAATCAATACAAACTCTAATTTTCCCATTATTCTTTTTCACTGGGACAATATTAGCCAACCACTTGGGATATTTAACTTCTCTGATGAATTTATATTTGATGAGCTTATCCACTTCAGCCTCACTTTTGGAAGCATAGGTTGGATGTGTTCTTCTAGCAGCCTGTTTGAATCCTCGATGTTCTTCTGGAAAACTCAAATGATGAGTGGAAACATCAGGATCAAGCCCTGAAATCTCTGTATAGTTCCAAGAAAATATATCTCAATTATTATTTAAAAAGAAAATATACATCTCTTTCTCTTCAAGAGTCATAGCCTCACTAATTAAAGTGGGGCGTGGATCTTCTTTTGTACCCAGATTTATTTCTCTGAGTTCATCCCCGGTAGTAGAGATACCCTCTTCAAATGCTGGAGGAGCATCCCTGAGATCTTCCTCTTCTTCTTCAACATGTTTTATTTCCTCTGTTTCTACTTGCATAGTAGACGATGAAGTGGAATTTTCATGATCAGAAGAGACGTTAAAATTTGCACATCTTGAAGAAGATGCTTCCATTTCCAACCCAATTGATGATGAAGGGTCTTCATTAGGTAATAAAGAGGAGATGATGGATTGAGAATTGACATCATCGTTTAACTCTAACATTGCTATAACTTCTTCTGGCCTGATTGGTGAAGTATATACTTGGTGGATTTTAGCAGATGAAGTGAACACATCTCCATTTAAGCTTTCATCAATTCTTTGTGGATCACCAATTTCTTCCATGTTGTCTGGCTCGATTGCTGTAATTAACATTAAGGTTCTTTCCATAAGAGTATTTTGATTTGGGTCTATCTTGTCAAATTGACTAATAGGCAACACATAATCTATACTAACATGTGCTGATGGGTTTACTGGAATCTTTTCCAAACCATACAGAGCATTAACATTGGTAATCTCCTTTGTTGTGGATTCTTCCTTTCCCTTCATGTGGTAGAATTCAGCCTCAATGTATCGAGATTCACATGTCTTGAACGAGGCCTTATCAACATATAATTTCCCAACATGACCATCGAAACAAAAAATGATACATTGATGGTATGAATAAGGGATAGCCGCACGCCGATGTAGCTACGGTCTTCCAAGGAAGATGTTGAAGGCTGAGTCTTGATCAACAACCATGAAATCTGAATTGTATACATGCCCTCCAAACTGAGTTCTGAGTGTAATCTCTCCCAGTGGTTCTTCTTAATTTTTATCATATCCTTGTAACATCAATGTAGAAGGAGATAAATTAGATTCTGTGAGGCCCAATCGATGAAGTGTAGCAATGGGGATGAGGATGACTCCTGAACCATTATCAATGAAAACTCTTCGAATATCTATGCCATTGAACTTTCCAGATAAGTACAAAGGTCTAATATGTATGTGCACGACATCATTTTCATCTTCATCAGTAAAAGATATTACTGCATGGAATTCTAAAGGATTATTCATTACATGGTAGACTTCAGATGCAGTAATTTCAGTTTCAAACTCTTGAGGACTTGGAAAAGCCTCAATGAGTGCATTCGAAAGATCCTATAATAAATTCAAGGCATCCAGAATTGATAACTTGGTTGGTACATGGGCCAGGTGTTTCAATATATCATACTTTTGATCCAAAGGTCTGCGTTTCCCAATAGGAACATGTGGTTTAGCAGGTTCCTTGGAAGGTGATGCTTTGGAATCTGATGCATCTTGTACCAGGACAGGAGTTGCTAATACTCCTGGATTTAGAATATTAGACTGATTATTTCTATTTACATGCTGATACGAATAATATAGAACCTTCAACAGATCTTCCAGAATAATTGCGCTAGGGCTGAGTCTGCCTTGTGTGGAAGAAATTTCTTATTCTTTTTGAGCTCGTTGAAGGGATCTACCACGAGTTTCTGCCGCATACACAGTTCTAGCAGGGGTAGAATTAAATTAGTGGCCTCTAAAAGATCCACGTCTTCCCCTGTATCCTGAGCCTCTGAAACATTCTCTGATTCCTCTATTTGATATACGGAATTAGGGCTCATCAAAATCGAAACTGCGAATGGCATATTGATCTGTTAATTGATTCATATTAATAGAACCAAAGATCAATTCTTCATCTAATGAAGACTCGACCTGATTATCCTGTTTAGGCTGTGCTGTTTGGTGGGGCGGTGCCCATGAATTTGAAGTAGATGGCATAAAGTCAGCCAGAGTCAAAGACAACATAGGATTTGACAAATACTCATCTTCTTCTAATTCTTCTTATTTCTTTGAATCATGCCATTTCATTGAGGATTTTCCCTATGATTAAGAGGATTTTGCTGTGGCATTCATGTACATAGGCACAATTGGTTTCTTCAATTGCGTTCAAAAAATGGCATGAGTTTGGTTGATCGTTTTTCTGACCATCCAATCATCATAGTTTTGAGCATTTTTTCTTTTGACTTCTTACCATTCGCCTTCCTCCTCTGGAACTGTAGCAGTAACACATGCTACCTAAGCTGAAGAACCATTTAATTTGACTTGTCCCGAGTTAACCATATTTTGCAGGAGGTCTTTGAAGACAAAACAATACAGGATGGGATGCCCCAACATCTGATGAAATGGGAAATAATTTGGATAGTCTTCATCTCCTTCCTTATTCGGACTCGTGGGCCTTGGAAATAGAACCAAATTATTTTCCAGAGCTGAAATGAAAGAATTAGGAACTTGTTCATTTCGGAAAGAGTAACATTTTCTCTTCAGATCCTCAAATTGTTTCCGTCTTTGATCTATTTGATCATCTTGACGAAATGACCTTTTTTGTTGGCGCTCAGGAGGGGGAGCCCTTCGAGAAGATGATGGTTTTGAAGTAGAAGCAGGTGTATGTGCTTGTTTATGCATAACTGTAGCAGTATCTCCTTTACCCATTATCCTTCCTGGAGATGATGGAATTACATGAGCTTTATCCTTAGTCTTTATAAGAGAATATTCAATCTATTGAGCGATTGAAGTAAGGTCTCGAAACATCCTGTATATTTCACAGGGAACAATGGCGTGTGTAATTCATCAGGAAGATTTTCCACACAGATTTGGAACAGTTATTCTTGATGGAGTGCTAAGATTAGGGAATATTTTAATCCCTTCCAGCGAGCAATGAAATATGAGACCCTTTCATTTTCCCTTTGCTTACAGTTTGTACGATAAAAAACTATTGTCTTTGGCAATGTTGAGCTGAACTGAAGAAGGAATTTTTGCTGAAGATCATCCCACCCGGTAATTGACTGAGATTGCAAGCTTTTGTACCAGACAAAAGCTAGTCCTTACGAGGTTCGCATGAAGAATATGAGTTTCACTACTTCTTGTTGTTTTGGAGTTCCCATCATAGGATCGCAATAAGACACGTACTGCATCAAATGCTTTTCCGAATCGCCTGATCCATTGAAAATAGGGAATACAGGGTTCCCAAAACTTGATGGGGGAAGGATTGAAACTACCCATTCAGGGTAAGCTCTCTTTTCTTGTTGAACCTGCGCACGCTTCCCTTCCATAGTCTCTAACTGAGATGTTAATGACTCAATATTAGTTATTAACTTTTGAGAAACATTTAGTTGAACTTGGACTTGGGAAAGTGTAATAACTCGAGCTGGTATAGATGTGGTGGCTAGTACTGAAACTGATGATAGCACCGCCAATTGTTGTTGTACTTGACCCGTATGATTAGACCTGTGAGGGTGTATTGATTGAGGAGGATATTCTTGATCCATCTCAGTAACTGCAACAAACTCCCTTGGTTTACTGACTCAAGCATGCTTAGAAGGAATACTACGTTGAAGTAATTCTGCATTCATCCTTCTCAATTCCTTCATTTCTTCCTCTTGTTGTGAAAATCTTTTCACTATTGAGAGCGATTGGCCTTCTCCAGAAGAAGGGTATGTAACTTGATTCTTTCATTTCCCCTTGTTATCTCCCCTTAAAAGAGGGGGAAGAGGGTTACTTGATGGATTACCTATGTTCTGAGTAATCCTTTGATTTCGTGTACACACACCTTATTCATTTTTGTTTGTGCGTACAAATTCATGAGCATGATCGTCTTCATCTGAGTCCGCTGAGTGAGCCTCATCTGGTGGATCAAAAACTACGGCGTTGATGGCATTGATTGATTCATAATACATTACATTTCATCTATCGACATTTTTGTGATATTGTCTTCTTCCATGTCCTTGATGAGACATTGCCTTTTGTTGATTCGATCCCTCAGGAACGTCTTGGAGAACCATAATTTGGAGAGAATCTACTGATAATTTGCCTCTCTGTTCCTCTTGTGGCTTCTTCCCCAATCAAGAAAAGACTGACATTCGCTGAGGAGGGGATTGATGATTTGAAAAAGTCCCCAGTCCGGTGGACTGGGGCTGTTCCTGTTGTTCACTCCCAACTCCTCGAATCCTATTTGTTGATTTTGAGGGTTGGGTTAAAAGAGTCCCCAGTTTGGCAAGCTGGGGTGGTTCTTGACATGCTATGTCTGAGACTTTTTTAAAAGCTCTCCTGATCTTGTGGAACCTTGTCCAGAAATTAGCTGGATGCATCAGTCGACATCGACTTTTATCACCCGGCTCAAAAGACAGTTAGATGATTTCTGACACTACTGTCACTTGGTGATGTGCTTGCTCCTTATGAGAGGCATGTTCAATATTCTTGTTTTCTTGATGCATGAGTAATTCAATAACTTGTTCTTTTTATTCTTGATTTTGAGAAGAACTAGTTTAGGCTTGTTATTTAGAAAGCTCTTGATTACAAACAAAACCCATTGACTATGGCCGACCATGGGCAATAACATTGCATGAAACCATTATCGGCGGGCTTTGCTGATTGGAGAGTACAGTGAAATGTAGTTCACCATGAACACCCCATCCCCTGATATGAATACCATATGGGGCATTGGAAATTAACTTTTTCAATCTTCCTAGTGCGCCAAGGCCTGAACGTTTAAGGGCTCTCTACTGATTTTCCGGCTTTGGATATCAAGAGACTGATAGATATGCCACGTCAATTTGGCATTGTAACCCTTCTATTATCTTAACATGATTTTAATATTCATCATAAGATAATACTTTCTTTTTCAACTGACATAGAGTTTTCCATATGTTGAGACGAATATCATAAATTCCATCTTCCATCAACATCTCTGGAATGTCATACTGAGAGTCATCCAGAAGCCAAAACATGATTGGAACTTCACCTTTCACTAGTTTTTTTCTCATGTTCATCATTTCCTCTTTATCATTCAATGAATATTCTTCAACCTAATTTGACCAGAGCTGGTGTTTCCTTGTTGCTTCGTCAGATTCAACAAGATTAGAAGAGAAATCACTGATCAAACTAGATGATGCATGACTTAGGGGTGGTTCGGAGAAAGACCAACACCCTGGGCTATCTTCTGGTTTAGAAAGGATTTCACCTGCTAGCGATGAATTATCAGACATGACTGGTTTTGAATTTGCAAGTGCCTCAAGATAAGAGGGATTTCTCGGCACTACATTGTCTACTGGAGTATTTTCCAGGAAATGTGCATCACTACTGCAGAGAGGGATTTCACAGCTAAATTCATCATCATGGGGAGGACCACCATGGTGGGTTACAACAAAAGATGAGATCTCTTGCTCCTTGGTCTTCTAGCCACACAAAGAGTTATTGTAGCTCTCATTTGAAGATGAAACTTAATGATCGACTAAACTGTCATGAAGTAAGCCTTCATGAGGAAGTGTATGTTGAAGACCTTTTGAATTAATGTTCCCACTATTGGGAAATGAGGGAGTAGAATCATGGATTACAACAAATAATTGTATGAGGGATTCGATAACTCTAGCATAGATCAAGGTGTTGTTATAGATTGGCTCTTTATTTCTTGACTGTGATGGGCGGGTCTTCTTCTTAGATGCATTGTTACTCAATTTGGAAGGTGTGTGTTCCTGCTCAGGAGAAATGATCAGGTTAGGATGATTATCTCCGCTCAAACCAGGTGTATGTGCCTAACTTGGTTGTCCATATGATATGGGGGAATACCCCCACAACCGTCTTGGACTGGAACATATGCGTGTGTCTGTTCCAGAGTGAATTGTTGATTTAACACTCCACTGGTCGGGATAGATTTATGTGTCTTTCCTTGAGATGCAGCTGAAGCTGTTATAATATCCTAGCAAGCATCTAGAATATGAGTAGGGATTCGCTTCTACTCTTTCACCATTGATAGAATATTCTTGGTGACATCAGCTGTAGGAATGGGAATATATGTCCATTCTGTGCTTTGAGTAGGTGTGTGTGCTTGCTCTTATCCTCCTTTTACTGTTAGTGAATCCTGACAGTACTCAAGTGTGGGGGTAGAGAGTTGAGTCTGCCTCCTATTTATCGTCGGATCTTTCCAACTAACTTCTCCGAATGCTGCCAAATGAGACTGTTGGTATGCTTGATTAATACTAGCAGGTGTTTGTGCCTGCTGATTTCACTTCTCCGAACGTGGTTGACGAGATCCATTATATGTAGTTAGACGAGCCTGCTGACTAGCTGATGATGTATAAACAAGTGCATTTTCTTGTCTATAGTACTCCGCCAAAATTTCCTGGTGGGATTGGCATGATGCTGCCAGACGAGTCTGCTAGACATCAGAATTAAAAAGGACTGGTGTGTGTGCCCAGTTGTTGTTTTCCACCAAGTTAGGTTAGTGGACTTCTCTGGAGATGGAAGAGATGATAACTTGCTCACTATTGATTGGATTTCACCTCTGGCGATTCATCTTGCCTGCTCAGGTTCGAGGAACCTGATCTGAATTCCTTGAGTCGATACCCTCATCATGTTGAGGGTGCACTTCCACACGAGTCTGGTGGCGATTGTTGATGGTAGCCCTCAGGAAGGACTCTATTTTCCATGAATTAAGGACCTGATGGACCTGCTCATTCACCTCCTCAGAATATGGGAGTGAATGGTGATTTCTTTTCGGGGATAACGACCCGAAACGGTTGTAGATGGTGGTTAGCACCACCTGCTTGATGATCGCTGGTCATCGCTGTTCGGATGACCTAGTTGAATTATTGAATTGGAGGGCTTGTCGAGCAGCCTCTAGAGTCAGAATAGTACTGTTTTGACGGTACTCCTTAACTGGTGCTTTCGATACCCAGTGTTGAAGATGCTGAGTAGGTGATGTCGTCCTCAGAGAGGACGATGATCTAGAAGGAGTAGCAGTAGTGGAATTTGCAGCATAAGTTTTCACAGCAGATGTATTCACGAGTGTAAACTTGAGATAAGACATTTTCTTAATGCAGAAGGTCTTGGAAAAGTGTTCCTTTTTGATATAACAAAAATAATCAAGATAATTCTGGCCACTAAATCTTTTGGATGGGAAAATATGTCATTGATTTCATTGTTGGCCCTCTCATTGAGTTTAAATAGGGGCCTAAAAAATAAGCAAAGCATCATTTTTTACTTGTTAAGGATTCATGTTGGGTTTACCATTTTTTTCCTCTGGAATTCGGGATGACCTCGTTGATTGAAGGTTGAAACATTCCAATCAGTTTCTAACGTGTTTGTTCATAGAACCGGAAACATCCAATGATTCCATATCCATTTGGACCTACTTTCCAAAGGTATGCGCTAATTAGTTGTGGACTGATGAGACATAGGAATTTTCATTGGTCGAGAGGATGGGAGGTCGAACTCCTCACACCTTTTTTAGGGGAATTATTGTCTACTCCGGGACTCTCTTTATAGATTTAAGTTATGTTCGTGAATCCTTATTACATAACCATGTATAAAATGTTCTTTCCTTTAGATCTGACAATCAATTATTGATATGAAGGATATTTAGAGAATCTTTTATATGTATTTGTGGTTCCTCATCGATAGAGAATCATCTGTATTTGTTAGGGATTCTTAGTTGATGGTATCCTTAAATACATAAAAGTCTCTTGGTCATTATGATGACCATACTGGTTTTAAAGCCACTGAGTAGGGAACTGGAAGTTTATTGTCATTCAGGAGGACATAGATTATTTCAGTGTTGGGATCGTACCCACTAATGGGATACCCATGTATCCTTTGTTTTTGGAAAAGGAATCAGAACCCACGTAGATCGAGTAAGGGAGTATGATGTTTATGCATAATTTATGTCTCAAATAAAGATGTAATGATTACTTTTACACTCTAAGCTCACGTAAGTAATTCTCGGTGTGAGAAACAATAGTTATTGGTGAAACTAGACAATTGTTCCATGAAATATGCAATGATGTGGGGGTTATGTATGTATGACTGCCCAAATAGAATAGGATTAATATTTACTTCAGGGAAGAAATCCAAAAACCAGGTCTATAAAGGTATATGTGCTTCATGGAGATTTGGATACTCTAATATTTGGGCTTACTCCTAAGGAAGCTGAAAAAATTAGGAGGGGACTCATGATTGGGTTTTATTCCTGAGAAGGATGTCCAAATCAAAAGTAAATTGAGACTGGTTAAGAGAAATTAAGGCTGGGGCTTACTCTTGAGAAGGAGGCCCATGTTAAGGGAATTAAGGTTAAGGGACTAGGGGCTTACTCCAAAGGAGGATGCCCATATTTTACACTGGGGATTACTCCTGAAAAGGAAACCCAGGTTAAGGGAATTAAGGTTTGGGGCTTACTCTTAAGGAGGATGCCCAAATTTGGGGAATTATGACTAGGGATTATTCCTGAAAAGGAGGCCCAGGTTAGGGGACTTGGGGTTTACTCTTAAGGAGGATGCCGAAATTAAAGAGGACTTGGGGCTTAATCCTAAATAGGATGCCCAAATTAAAGAGGACTTGGGGATTACTCCTAAGATGGATGCCCAAATTAAGGAGTACTTGGGGCTTACTCCTATGGAGGATTCCCATATTTGAGACTGGGGATTACTCTTGAAAAGGGAACCTAGGATAAGGATTCTCTCATCTTAAAGGATGAGGTGGAATGAATGGACTCTTTAACTTTAGTGACATAAAGATGTGAAAATCACTATGTTTTGAGAGATGTTCCACAGAACTCCTTTCAGATAAGGATGTCAATCAAGAAAACAAGCCATAAATGGATTTAAAGAGTGTCTTGAAGACTGAATCTTGAATAGGAGACGTGGAATGGCATAAGAGGGGTTAAATGGGCAGGAAGGGCACCTTAAAATAGAAGGGTGCGCAAGTACTGGCAGGCGCGCAGGTACTGCGTAGGCACGCATGTCCTGGTCTCGCAGGTATACCTGCACGGCACATGGGTACTTGCGTGATCCTTGACCAGTAGAGTAATACTTGTGAGATTCTTGACCAAAGCCTTTAGAATCATCCTGAGGTATTTCCAGAAGAGTGGAACACAAGTTTCAATGAATAGGTAAGGAGGCACAAAAGTTTGATCATTTTCCTTAAGGTAAAAACATTTAAGCATGCATTTTTTTGTGATTTCTAACACTTAGACCTTAGTCCTCTTGTTTAGACCTTCCATTCTAGGTAAAGAATTACCTTAGAAGTGTTTGGAAGACTTAAAGAAGAGACTTGGGCGTTCAGAGCTCTATATCTAAATTCTGGCAAAAATCGTCTCAAAATGGGGGGCCCACCGGGGGTATTTATAGGCTGGAGAGGACCCTTGGCGGTTTTTAAAGAGGGCACACAAGTCACTTTCGCGACCATTAGGCGGCGCGCAAATATACTTGCGCGACAGTGAGGGAACTTGCCCGGTGCAAGGTCCTTTGACTCCTTTTTCATTCATTTGTCTATTTTTGATGTTCTCTTCAAAGGATGAATCAGTTTGTGCTAAGTCATTTCCCTTTCCATTCTTTTAAACAATGTGACGAAAAGGAGTGTCAACATGAATAGTGTATTTTTAGCAATTTATTAATCATATAATAATATACTATTTATTATATAATATTATGAATCTCAATTTTAAAATTATTCATTTAATTTGAATATATTATGTTCACACCTACTAAATATTATATATTCATTAATAACATTTTTTTAAGAATGTAATTTGAAATTTTATTAAACATTTATTATTTTTAGTAATATATATTTTATTTTATTGATTAAATAATTACTAAGTTGTCATTTAAGAATAATTTTATGTAATTAATTCTTCTATAGAAATTATAAACAAATTGTGATATAAAAACTCATATATCTATCAAAATAATAATTATAATTTAATATATGTGGGTTTCTCTTATCCATATACTTTATAGATATAAAAAGTAAGAAAATTATCATTTTGACATATTTTTACTTAACATAATTTATGGGCCATATGCAAAGGAATGTGGAAATTAATGGAAATATGTCATATACTATAATGTCCATTATCTAAATAAATTAATTAAATAACATTATTATTATATTTTATGTCATTTTCACTGTTATTATTTTCCTTTAAACCATGATAATTAAAAATATTATTTTACCCTTGTAATTATTTGTTATTGCATTTAGTATTCATCTCAGTAAAAAAATTAGTTGAACATATTGAAAATTATAAATAATTATGATTAAAATATTAAATACATTTTTTAAAAAACCAATTCGCATAACTAGAATAATTAAATAAAAATTAATCTTGCATATGTGATGAGACAGTGAGTTATTAATTGAAAAATGGTCAAAAGTGTACAAATATTATATATATATATTCTTTATGATAATTATTAAAATTACCCAAATCAGATTAATATATTTATAATAAAATAAGATATACATTAAAAATAATTTTAAAAATAATTTATATTTTAAAATAAATTAAATGAAAAAAATAATTAAAAATCCATAATTTTTATAATACATAAAAAATGAAACATTTTTTAAAAATTTAAAAAAATTCACAGAAATAAAAATTTTACATTATGATTTTAAAAAATAATTATATTTTATCAAATTAATATATGAAAATTTTGAAAAAATATTTTATTATTCTTCACAAAAAATCGTGGGAAAAACATTTTTTAAAATATTATATATTTGAAATATATAAGGACTTTACAAATATTTAGGTATTATATTATCAATATATTTTATTATTATAAAACCACTGCACATAATATTTATTACAACGTTATATATATTCATGTCTTCTATTTTTATTGATATGTTATTAGTGTCACGTTAATAATATTTCATGGTTTTATTAAAATATAGTGTTTCTTTTAATGTAAGATAAGACACTGTTGTGTGTAGTGCAAGCCTTACTAGGATCTAAATGTAATACAAGGCATAAAAGAAATTTAATTTATTTGAATTGAAATTCATAAAATCCAGGTTTCTTATATACTTCTCATAGTACACATCTTTTTAATATACCCTACATAAAACATTTCATTAACATTTCTAAAAGGAAACAAAAAAATAGTGAGATCATATTCCCATTAAGAGTAAATATAATAGATATTATTCTAAGATCACATTAAATCATAATAATATAATAAGGGGATGATATCATTATCTTACCATTCGTATTTCATACTAATGATTTCATACATCATAAACAAGATCAATTTCATAAAACATTATCATTTAAAAATACATTTATCATAACTGTTAGGAGTCATTGTAAATTAATCATGATCAAGGATTCCAAATTATATGAATAACAACATGTCATAATGGTGTAGAATAATTATAGGCATAGAAACTACATCATATATCATGGTTAACCACTAAGATCATCATATGACAGTGCATTAGGCATCAATACCTATTTAGTATATCAGAGTATATCATGAATCACCACCTGTTGGACATATCATAGTGTATTAGACATACCCATTTTTCTCCTATAGTATATGATTTACATTAACTCATTTTTAGTAATTATCTTATAGGATAAAAGGACTTATCCAATGTATATAATTTATATAACAGACCCACCTATCACTTAATGATCAATATAAATGTGTGTTCCAAAATATCATAAAAAATACAAAAATTCTTCATATAATAACCTTTGGAAATTAAATGAGTTTTTTTAACAATTATAACTTTTTATCATTGTATAATTTTTTAAATGAAATGCGTTTAATACGATTTCATTATACTATAATTAACATCAAATAAAGAAATGAATTTAATAGAATAAATCATAAATAGAAATCATCACAATACATTTAAATGCATAATGGTGATGATATCATTAGATCATATAACTAATGATTAAAAAATCCTTAAAGATACAATGATTGAATATTCAATGAAAATATCATTTCACCACTTATTTGAAAACACAAGAAAAAATATCTTACTATATATAAAATTTTAATTAATAATTTAGAAAATATTGAAAATCCCCTATCATTGAAAATAAGAATGGAAACATATAATGATGAATTTAAAGAAAATAATATTCATGTTTTCAGTAAAATCCATTTATTCTATTTACAATAAAAAAACACTCCATTCCCACTTTGTAAGAATTCAAAGACATATTTTTAAATGATTTTAGAGTGATTACATTATAATTGTTTTATGTTAATTATATGGTAGTGATATTGAAAATTTTATAACATTTAATATATATGTATAGTCCATTATAAGGGATTTTTTTTTTGAGTTTGGACATTGAAAAAACATTTCATTGAGCAATGATAAAATATGGTCAGTGTTTCATTAAAATATTTTTCTACACCATTTAATGTTATAAAGAGAGTAAATTTACACTAACTTTTTAGTGTCATTGAAATAAATAATGTATATGAAAATAAATTTGGATTAAAAAATTAGGATGAAAAATTTTCTTTCATTGTAAATTCATGTGTAAAAAATCATGATTAAAATGAGATTGAAACATAATACCCATAAAACATTGGTAACATTTCAATCAATAGAATAATTAAAGAATAAAATCAAATAAAACATTAACAATAATGATATTTATGTGATAAATTATATAAAATATTAATAGGGGATTTATATAAAACTCATATAATACTATTGGTTTATAACATTACATATATCTCTATAAATACAATTTGAGATGATTATCCATCACAAATTTAGTAATACATTAATAAAAATATAATAAAATTGAGAGACATATTTTTTTCTACTTCAAAAAAATTTCTAGAGAATAATCCTAAAATAATTTCATGTGCAGTATATACACCACTGAAAAAGGAAAAAATTCTGAATTTGGAATTTCTCTCATAAAAATAAATGAGAGATGAGAATCAGTTACCCTAGGTCCCGTCATGTTTCATTTGTGTTCGAAAATATTATATAATAGAAATATATTTATCATAAATATATTTAAAAACTGTAATAATATTTTTAATAACATATATTATATACATATAAAAAATTATCACATATTTATTTAATGTTATTAATTAAAAGAGTCGTTCTTATTGATAACTTTTTTTAAATGCATGTTTTGGTTTAGTAGTACCAATCCTTAAAATTTTACCAGGTTTACATCATTTATGTTATATTAATCATTTTATTAGTATCATAAGTCATAAATATATTCAATTGTTTTTACTATTAATATTAATAGTTGTTAGAAAATGAGTTATATTACTTACTTGAGGCTGTTGTCTGTACATATGGTTGATAAATGTTTTGACTTTTATATGTAAATAATTAAAGAAAATGATATAATAAAACAAATTTATATAACTATAATAAAATACTAAATATCATATATATTCTGAAAATCGATCACAATGATAATCATTGAGAAATGTAGATGGAAAACAAAATTTAGCCCCTTTGTGGAAATGGTAGTCCACAAATATGTATGAGTGATTTTTTCATATCAAATAAGATTTGAATGAGATGAATAATTGATTATAAATTAAAATAAAATATTTTAATAAATATAATTTAATTATTTCATTATTTCATTATGTATTCCAAATATTTAGTTGAGGTATAAGAAGAAATTAAATTAATTTTATTTTTTAAAGAGTAAACATTTTTTGAAAAAAAATCTTTTGGGGTAAACATTAAGCCATAATAGGGTGGTATTTTGGAATGAAAAGAATATCTATTATGTGGTGATGTATTCTAGGATGAAAATTTTGTAGGTATTGGATAATCTTGAAGGATCATAAAGTGCCAATAAGAGAGGAGAGGTGACATCCTTTAATATGGGAAGGGAATGACACTCAATTAATTATATAAATGACTAAATAAATTATATATCATACTATTTTCAAGTGGAACCTTGTTACCCAAAATTAAAAATAATATATTATAGGGTGATAATAAACTCAAAAAATTAAATTTATATATTTTTTGGACACATTTAAATCCTTATCTCTTAGTTAACCTACATTAAGCCCATTTCAGCTATAGTCGTGAAACCATAAATTTATACCACAACAGATTTTTTATATGACCAAAAATAATATCATCATTATTCAAAAAATTTTAAATTATAATTATATATTTGGATCGATTTTATTATGAACACTTTTTTACGTGATATAAATTATTTTTAATATAAGAACAGAAAATGTATGAAGAAATATTTTTAAGAAAATAGATAATTGTATGGTAGAAATAATTTCAACCTTAAAATAATGTAATAAATTGGTTTCCATAAATTTTAATTTTTAAATAATAAATATAAAGGTTTTATGAATTTCTAAAAAATTCAAAAATTATTTAGTCCTCCCACCATCCATTAAATTCAATGACCCAATAATAGTATTTTATTTTCATAATATATAACTTACCCTCATAAAAGCACACATTGGGTTACCAATTTAGGAATTACATTCTATAATAAATTATTTAACTCAAAAAAATATTTTGTTGAATAAAAATAATAAATTAGGTTAATTATATCTTTTAGAGCTATTTTAATACTGTAACCCATAGTTTTATCAAAAATATTTCATATTTTACTAAGTTAAAAAACATTTACCATGAAAACAATTCATAATTAACAAAACAAATTATCTATTTATATTATTTCAAATATAATGTTTAAAAATAATGATCCATTTTGTGACCTTCAATTTCTATATTGGTACATATTCATTAGAATATAAATATGTAAAACATAATGAAAATCACTTTTAGGAAAATACATTTGAAGCCAAATATTTTCATATAACAAAACCATTTATAAATTTTATAATTATCTAAATAAGATGATTATATCTGGATTAATGATATATATGATAATAAATTATCACATTTAAATAATTATGTTACATTTTCATGAAATGAAAACGTAGTTTTACAAAAAAATATGAATGTTTCACTATTAATTGAAAAATCAATCATTTAAAAAAATTCATGAATTTCACCCTATGATAATTTTTATAAAATAAAAATAATATTTATAAAATTAGTATCAAATAAAATTTAAAAAATATGTTTAAATTAGTTATAATATTCAAACATATAGTAGAATAAAAATTAATTTTTAATAAAATATATTTTTGATGGATAAAATGACATTGATTAACATTAATAACATATCTGTTATTATTAAATAAATAAATTTTAATTATATTAATAATTTATAAACATTTTTAATAATATTTTTATTTCTATTCAAACATAAATTTTTATTCGGTACGCTCTAACAACCACAATTAAATATAAATTGTTTTATCCTAGTTCACTTAAAGATCAATTTTCCATGTTAAGAAATCTTTCAAGAATATTATTATTATAAAAAAATTATGTATTTAAAAGATATTTGGCTTATAATGTGTAAATAATACAGGATATGTGTCATATTTTCTAATTGAGTGTTGTACCACTCCGATAATTATTAAAATATTTAAATTAATATCAGTTCTAATTTATGTTAAAGTGGCACAAAGCCACACTAGATTCATAGATAGGATGTGATTGAACATAAATAAACTAAAAAAATCATATTTAGAAAATAATTTGGAGTAATTTAATTCCATAAATCATTTTTATGCCCCATTTAAACCCAATTTAACTTTAAGCATGAAAACATAACTTTTTAAAATGATAAATTAACTATATTTTCAAAAAATAATATATTTATTCCCACCAATTTTGGACATTCTTATTCTAACATTTGAATAAATTATTTCATATATAAAATCGATAGTTTTCAAAAAAAGGAATTTAATAAAAATATTTAAAATAAATTAAAAATGGATTTTAACTAGATAATCATGATTTATGTGTAAAAATAATTTCACAATGAAATAAAGTATAACATGATTTACACAAATTTATTATGGTTAAATCATATAATTAATAAGGTTATTTGAATTATGAATTATATGTACCTTAACCTTTTATACATATTACTACATCATTTTATGAATTATTATATATTAAATACAAACCGATGGTAGAAAGAAAAAGATCCTTCAGAAGAATACATATATAAATTGAAAACATGAAATACGAATAAATAATATTTTACTAAACTCTATAATGATCTAATTTTAGATAATAAATATAAATTTGATAACTTGGGTGATACATATGATAGGATAAAAAAATATGTAAAGGAATAAACATGGGATTGAAGCAAATAACCTGAGTTAAAAAGCCTAACATGATAACATAAATAACCTAGATCATAAATAAAAACATAGAATAAAAAAATATAACACAGAATCATGTGATCATAGAAACATAGAATAGTAGAAGAAACATATAATATGGCATAAACATAAGTCAAGGATAACAACCAAGACCATATCATACTATCGAAAATGTCCCAAAATGGATAATTATTTCTCAAAAAACCCATGAAAAAGTTTACTTGAGACAAAAAATGATCTATTGAATTAGTGATATACATGGGTACACCAATTATAAAACGCTCATGAATGTGTGTTTGATATAATGAATCAATACATTGAATAAAAAAAGGGGTTTTCCATGGATTGAAATATGTTTCTTTATCTTATCATAAGGAATAACTAGATGGAATATAACAATGGTATCCCTAATATAATGGATTAAAATCATTCATTAAACTTAATAGAGGAAAAATTGAAATATATACTGAATAATTATTTCAAAAATAAATGATCTCAGGGAAAAAAATGTGTTTAGTGACATTTTAAATATGCGACTTTAGTGGGGTTTTAAGGAAAAGTTTCATGTATTTTTAAAGAATATAAACGAATTATAATTCCCATAAAAATAGATATTAAAATAAATGGTTTTCAAGTATATGTGTGTGATTATTGAAAAATAATGGCGGACTAAATAATTTTGGATATTGTACTTGAAAATGGGTAAGAAATAGTGAAGCCTTGTTTTAATCATGTTTTCTTGCCCAGTAGAGTTGATAATGGATCACATTAAAATATGTGTTTTCCAATAAAAGAGTGATTATTTGAGATATATACATATTTTTTTAAAATATTCACTAAATTAAAGAGCGTTATATAATATTATTGAATAAATACATTGGTTAATTAATAGAGAAACCATAATCCAAAATAAAAGTAATGGTTCAGAGAGATCCATGAGTTTATGTCTAAATGTGTTATGCACTGGATCTTGTTATATTGGATTATCAAATTATTTTCATAAATTACATAATTCTAAAAAACCTCCAAATATATTTTATTAATTATAATTTTTTAATTATTATTTATGGATATTTTTATGATATATAATTATTTAATTCATCATTCTTGGAGCATTTGTTTGAAATGGATTGTTCATTGGTGTATAATTATGGATGTTTTTGAAAAATGGAAATAAAATACTGGAAGTAAATTTAAATGGTATTCATTCAATTTAATATGTCTAAATGTTGAAATATATTATTTTTTTTGTTTGACATGAGGATTATTCATTTGAATTTTTTTTAATGATGATTGTATAGTTTATTTTTTTCTATTTTTCCAAGAATCATGTAGTACTATATTTTTACATTATATTATTTCAATATATTATATTTCATTAAATTAAATTTGTTATAATATATTGATTAAAATAGTTTTCAAGAATAAATATATTTTTATGAAAATCCATTGATGGTGGTGATGGAAAAAGAAAACTCACTGTCCACGAATGTGCTAACAGTAATATCACAGACGATGCTTTCATTTTTATAATTACATTAGAAGAAATGTTATTTTATTAATTATATAACATTGAAAAATAAAATTCTTTTATATATATTATAATTGAGTTATAATTCCATTTTGGATAAGGGGTGGGGATAAAAATTTATTTAAATAAAGAAGATGTTGGATTTCACCCCTTGAATGTCACCTCCGTGATGACCACCTCAACACACACAATCATGTATTTTATATAAATTCTAAAACATCAAGCACATAATTTTCCGATATATAGATTTTATATAATAAAAAAATATTAATATAATTTATTTATAAATTAGAGAAATTTAATTTTCAAATAAAATCAAAATATATAAAAAACAAAAAATTTTAAAATTATAATCAATTTTAGGACACTTTGATAAATTATTTAATGTATTAGAAAATCATCTTATCATTATTATTAATATATGAATCTATTTTATGTTCATATTTTTTTAATCAATTATAATAATTATTAAACTGAAAATAAAATATTTATGTTTTAGAAAAATACTGATACTTAATATAGTCATTTAAGACATTTATTTAATTGTATAATGATATAAATATAGCATATTATAATTTTTTAATATACAAAAATATTATATTAAATTCCCATAGGTGAGTTTACTATTCTATAAATCATATTCCTATTCTTAATGGTTGGTTTACATTACAATGACCATGTTACTATTCCAATGATCAGATTAATATTCTAGAATTCATATTTATAAATGCCAAATAGGTTCATTAATTTAACTAAATACTTATTATTGCCTTAAATAATAATTCAATTATACTTTTTATTCATTCATATTAAAATAAATATTGTACTATTTTCATTATGTTTGATTTACACAGCTTTTCTCTTAAGAACTTTCATTCTGGTGGACTGAGTTGACCCAAATTATCATATTTTTATTATTTTATTTTAAATTTCTTATACCATTTTAATATTTGGAATTGTTATTTGTTTATTTAATGAATATTTTATTATCAATCATTATTTAATAAATGTGTTTTTGGATTATTTATATGACATAATTATAAGAAGGGAATTTACATCGATACATATCTAGGTCATTACATTTTTCTACCAATATAATATTTATCCTATGAAATTTAATTTTACATACTATGGTGAACAAAGGTGTTGTATCTTCTCATTTATTACAACATATAGTTCACATGTTTCCACTTAGTAGTCATATTATCTACCCGATACATTAACCAGAGGAGTAGTCACGTAGAGTTGAACATTAACTCTATGGTCGAAGATCTGTACTGGCTGATCCTCATAAGAGAAATTAGTTTTGAGTTATACAGCCTCTAAATTTAGTTTATGTGGGGATCCGGTAAGTATTTACTAATGAAGGATATGTGTAACACATCATGTACTTGGGACATTGTTGGAGGAGGTACTAGTGGATAAGACACAACTCCAACAAGGTCTATGATATCAATGGGGTTGAGGATCCCTAGAACTTGCTTTCACTTCTTCCAATATATAATGACTCTCTCATATGGATTATTCAATATTAATATCATGTATCCATCTACATTCTCTAAGTCCTATTAATGATTTTTACATAGCATTTTAGTTTAATTTGGGTAGAACTAATCTGTTTCTAAATGGTCTTTAAATTTTCTACTATTTCCTCATTAATATCATGTCTTAGTTTCTTATGTTCACCAACAACATCCAAGTGTGAAGGTGGTATAAATATCTTCTCATAAATGGATTTATATCGAGACATTTGGATTCTTACGTGGATACTATTATTATATGAAAACTAGACTAGAGGAAGATATTAGTCTCATCATTCTTTGATGTACATTTTAGTATTCTCTCAACATGTCTTCAAATGTATGAATAATATTCTTAGACATGACATCATATTGAGGGTGAAAATCCTTAATGATGTTCAATGTAGTGTTTATAGAATGATGGATACATTTCGATAACATTTTGGTAAACACCATATCATGATTAAATAGAATTTATAATGGTATACCATGAATCGTGACCACATCTCTGATTCATATCATTACAAGTTGATTGAGTAATATGTCATCTATAATTGCTATGAAATGAGAGTCCATTAATGATGATCAAGAACAACCCATATATCATCTAAATTCTTATAATTTCAAGTGAAAAAAATCATAGTAATATTTTCTATTTTCCATGTAGGTATGGGTTATGGTTGAATCATACAAATAAACTTATTCTTTTTTGTGTCCACTTTCTAAATTTTGATAACTTTGATGTAAATTCAACAATATCAGTCTTCATATTTTTCCAACAATATGAATCATTAAAAATATTCCTATATATATATATATGGATTTTATTGTACACATATTTGTGACCCAAATTCTTATGGTTCATTCCATAGAAATTTTATACAATGAGGATTTAAAATATCATATTGCTTCAAAGTTCATATAAATTTACACATTCTCTCTTTGAGTATAAATTAACATCTATAAATGGAATGGTTGAGAATGATTTTATGAATAGAATTATTATGTACATTGTATTATGATTCCCATGTCCATTCATTATTAGTGTAATATTTTTGGATTTTTATAAATTTTCCACCATTGATAAAGTCATTAGATCATTTCTAATTAGATAATCTACATATTTATTCACTTTAACATGAGGGTAGTGGATTATTTAGACATAACACATGATAATATATTACAATATTCACTAGATTTTATTAAACTATTTCTATGTGAATATATATTTGAGGCTATGGAAATTAGTATATATCTCACAGTTCTCCGCACAGAGATAACACAACCAAATTATCAAAGTGAATATTAGATCTGACAACTCGAGATATTGTGTGGTATCGTTTTTCTCAATTAATTTTATATTCCATAAGGTGTAGTATATTACATTTTTATTTTACATTAGTAAATTTCCTAATCCAATTGATGATAAATCATTGTATACAATGAATATTTATCCATGTATGGGTAGTGTGAATTTTTTTAGTGATTAGTATCTTTTTTCCCCTGTGATGTTATATTCATATTCATTAATTCCTAAAAACAACACTTCCTTTGGAGTCATCATGTTTAGTATATTTGATAATCATATGAATTAACTCACAAATATTCTGTAATACCTATCTAGACCAGGGAAACTATGGATCTATATTATAGATAATGGACAAGGACACTTCTAAATTTCATCTGTTTTAGAAGATTTCATAGATATCCCTTTTCTCATGATCATTTTCCCAATGAATTATACTTACACCATCCAGAAATCACACTTATTGTATATTTCAAACTGTTTATACTATCACTATGACTTCATAACATTACTCAAATTCTCTTTATGTTCCTCCTATATTTTTTAGAATATCAAATCATGATTAATAAAACCTACCACAAAATTTTCTAGTTAAAATGTAAATACTCCATTCATTATGTTGATGAATATTTCTGGACATTTAGTGAGTTTGAAAGGAATCAATACGAACTCATAACATCGATACCTCATCAAAAAGGGTTTCATAGAAATATATTACTTCTTAAAAATTATTTGGTGATATCCTGATCAAATATCCACCTTATACATATACTTGTCTCTATATAGTTGATCAATGAATTCATCTATATTTTGAAGGATATATATGTTCTCTATATTGATTTTTTGTACAATTTTATAATAAATTGAAAGGTGAAGTGATCCATACATCTTATTATCGATGTGTACAGACACATCCCATGGTGAATCTTCCACTATAATAAAAATTGTGACCCGATTATCTGATACCCACTTCATTGGTTCTTCCATCACAATGGTGGCTATAATGTGTGGTCTCATTGATATGGGAAGAGATCATGATATACATTCAATTGAAGAAATAACATCTCATTCATGAGAAAGACTTGGAAAATATTTAGGGAAAACATTAGTATAGTTCATATTAATGGGAATGTATTGAATTGTAACACCCCAAGCTTCCACAGTACGTTTCCCTTTGAATAATGCAATAGCTTTCATTGTACGCAATTTCAAGATTCTAACACACTACGACCAATCAAACTAGCCATTAAGAATATTAATACGCAATTTTTGAAATTTTATAAATTTTATCTCCCAAAATGGAGTTCATTTTTGGATTAATAATATTGAAATTAGCCTAGGGTGAAATTTTGGTACTTTTAAGATACCTTTTATATTTTGATTAATAGTGAAAATTACTAAATTTTAATTAAATACTACTTTATAAATCAAAATAATTAATATTGATTAATTATGCATTTGAGTGGTTTTAAAGTATATTTAGAATATATTTTTATCATCTAATAAAATTTTTGTCAGTGGACATAATTTCACAATTAAACCGGACATTAACAAGTGTCAATATTTTGATAATTATTATTTCTTAAAAACACGCTTTTTGTTTTGACAACGGGAATTAATTTTAAATTAATTTCTTCCACTTCTGTGTTTTGAATTTGGAAAATGGATTCCATATTTGGAATCTGAATGTCCAAATTTTTTAAATAGGTAACTTTTATTTTTATACATTTTGAATAATTACTTCGGTAAATATTTTATTTACCATGGTTAAAGCGTAAATCTAGTAAATAAGGGTAACAAATAATATTATAATAATAATAAATTACTCTAAAAATTGTCCTAGTATTATTGGTTGATACATGTCCGACCATGGAAATCTTTGGGTCTATTATGGGACCCCATGGATGCACTTGTACGTGATAAGGACACTTTATATTAATTAAGTTAAATTAAATAAAAAAATGACAAAACATATATCTTTTAGAAAAACAAATTTTACATAGGGTTATATATGTTATATTTTCAACTATTAATATTCATTAGAAATATAAAAATATTTCCTACATAATGGTATTTTATTTATAATTTTTAGTCATTTAATAAATAAATTTATTAATGACACACTAATGATGCAGTATTTTACTTTTAAATGAAAGAATCAAATAATTGGTTTTATAAAAGTGAAAATAAATATAATTTGATATTTTTGATGAAATATGATGTTATTAATATTTTAATGACTTATTATATTCCCCATTTACTTATTTTATATGAAATGAGGATAATTTGTGTGAAATATTAATGTTTTAATATTAAGTATGATTTTTGGGCATTTTTAGAAGTAGACCAATTGAGTTAGATTAATGTTTTAATAATAACTTTCACTATACTGATCCCAATTGTGTCGTTTTTATTTTTTAGGATTCTTGTTTCAATATACAACATTTCATTAGAAGGTACCATGAGCCAATTCGGCCATTTGAAGGGTCATATGGTCCTCACAAACAAGACCAAAGAATCTTTGAACAAACTGAACCAGCCTTGATGATTGATTCACTGGGCTCAATAAAGAAGTTCAAAAACATTAACTCTCCACCATAATTCGTGGGACACTACATGATATCTTGGATAAAAATTTCAAGGCCCAAATCCAAGTACAAGGGGCCCAAATAAAGCTTTAAAGTCCAGCCCACCATTCTGGCCGAGAATTAAAATCAGTATAGTATGCATGACATATCTCATGATGTAAGCATCCAATAGAGCTGATATTTTTCAGTGGGAACGAGAAGATATATGCGGCCGACTTTGTTGAAGAAACCATTCGTATTTGAAGGCATCGTCATATTCAAAAACCATTTCACATTATGGACTTCAAAAAGATTGGATTGGAATGGACAGTTTAAGTTTGTTTAATCAACCGGCCATAACATTTGATCCTTACGTCCAAATGACTACAAATGTTGAGAGTAGTCGGCCAACATTATTGTCTACAACTTTGAAGAATGCGTTATTTGAAGATTAGGCTGTCTGAATAGCCAAATTAGCGATGCAAGTGGAGGGACAGATTGAGAATGCAAACAGTCCACTCTTGGGCTATAAATACTCTCCCCTTCTCTCCTTGAGAGGGGTTGGCATTTCATAAGAGAGGAGATAATATTGGCACGGACAAAGCTTTTCCAAATGCTTGGGAGGACCTTCCATACTCAGGTTTTCACTTGAGAGACCTTTCCTCCTCTCTTTGTTTTCACTAACTTTTGTGTTCTTCATTTTTGTAATTTGGCAAGTCCTTTCTTTTGTAATTCTGTTTTAATGAAAGTTTCTTCTTCAATATCTCTTATTATCCTCCACCTTCTGTATTTTAATATTAATGTTATTAAAATAGTTTAAATTCAGTTGAATCCCCTTCCCTTCTTTTTCTTTCTCATTCAATCGAAAATCTGTTTTTAATTATCATCATTGTTCGTGTGTGTGTGTTCAACGTACCACTCTTTTCTAATCCCTTTATTTTTCTTCTATTCTTAATTTATCATCATAAGTATTATAACCAGAATATTAAACACCCAAATGTCTGAGTAAATATCTCATTGGGGTGAGTCAAAATTTAGGGATGTTAAGTGATTGAGAGTATTTGCTCGATGAGTATTCGTTAATTTAACATTGTGTATGTTGGATTTAATATGTCATGGATTAATGACATATTTTGTTTAGCATGTGGTTTCCATGGATTATTGGAACCATAAATACACTACCATAAACAAGTACTGATTGATTTTAGAATCCTAGTTAAGTTAAGGCTTGTATTAAAGCTTTAACACTTAGGAATTCTAATCGACGTCAACTTGTGAAGTGGGTGTTAATTTAAATGCAATATAAAGAAAAGCTCAAGGATATCACAAGCTTAACTCCCTAATAATGAACTCACCCCAATATTTATCAATTTGTTAAATCAATTATAGTCGATAAATCATTTCAATTAAGCTATGAAACAAACCCCCCTAATCAAAATACAATCAACTAAAAACAAACGACTACTACAAAGTATCATCGCCGAGGATTCGACTCGAGTGCTACTATACACATTAGCAGAGCACTGGAACTCTGACCAGTCGATAGTTGACAATCGGCAGCGCATTTCAAATGGATCTATTGCCAGGGATGGTTCTTTAATTAGTCATTAGTTTCTAGTTATTGTAAAAAAAAACAAAAAAAAACAAAAAATTTAGAAAAAAATTAAAAAAAAACACAAAGAAAAACCCGTCTTCCTCTTAAAAATCATAAACTGAAAAAATACAAAGAAAAACCCATCTTCCTCTTTATTTCAAATTCTCTCTGAATTCCCCGTAGCCTTCCAAACGATCCCTTGGATTTTTTTGACCCTAAAATTGAGCGAACACTTCGCCAACTTAGGAGGAACATAAGAGATACTCAAATAATTCAAGAACCAGTCCTCATCCAACCAGTTGAATTCGATATGGCCAATCCTAGGGAGTAAACATTGAAAGAACTCGCTGCCCCTGATATGAATTACCAACCTTTTGGTATTCAATATCCAAACATTGAAGCTGACTTCGAACTCAAATCGGGTTTGATTCATCTTCTCCCTCATTTTCACGGGCTAGCCGGTGAGGATCCACATCTTCACCTTAAAGAGTTCCAAGTAGTATGCTCTACCATGATTCCTCAAGGGGTTTCTGAAGAACAAAACAAACTCCGAGCATTCCCTTTATCCCTAGCTGACTCTGCCCCGTCATGGCTCTACTACCTCCCTCCTGGTTCCATAACTACATGGAATGACATGAAGCGTCTATTTCTAGAAAAATTCTTTCCTGCTTCTCGTACTGCTTCCATCCGAAAGGAAATATGTGGTATACGTCAATTCCCAAGTGAATCACTCCATGATTACTGGGAGATGTTCAAAAATCTTGTTGAAACCTACCCACACCATCAAATCCCTGACCAAATCTTGATCCAATACTTCTATGAGGGGTTATTGGCTATGGAGAGAACTCTCCTAGATGCTGCAAGTGGCGGTGCTCTTGTTTATAAAACTCCTGCAGCTGCATGAGATCTCATAAGTAACATGGATGCAAACAAACAAAAATTCCATACTCGAGCACATGATCAAGTCAAACAAGCCCAAGATAATCAATCCATAGAGCCTAACAAGATGACTGAGTGGATGAGTGAACTTACAGGTCTTGTACGTCCACTAGCGGTGGCTACCAAATCCCCAACTTCATCTTCTCCGCAATCAATGTTTCCTGGACCTGTCAAAAACTGTGGAATCTGTAACTCTTCAGCTCATCCAACAAACACATGTCCAAAACTTCAAGAGGATCAATCTGATTCATCCAGACCAATGGAGCTCAATGCAGCATATGCTCAGCGGTACCCCAATCCTCAACTATCAGGTCAGTTTGTTAGAAACTTCAACCAACCTCACTCTGAGCCTTTCTCTTCTTCCTATAACTAAGACCTTAGGTATGGTAATCCCATATCTCACCCCCCTCAATTCCCTCCTCAAAACCCAAACCAGTTCCAATATGGTCAAGGTGGTGGTAACTTCCATCAACCTTATCCTTTTTCTCCTCAACCTCAAAGGAACAATCCTCCTCCTGGATTCCACTATCCGAATGAGCCTTCCCAATTCCCAACTCAATACAATCAATTCCCCATGAACCAATATCAAGGTAATCCCAATCCGAGACAAGCCTCTTCTTCCAAGAAACCATGGGAAAGTGCAGTGGAAGATCTTGACTCCCTCACCCGTTCTAGCCTTAAAATCAATGAAACTCAAATAGGTCAACTTGCATCCCACCTGAGCCAGCAACAACAATCAAATTATTCCCAACTCCCAGCTCAACCATTACCCAACCCCAAGGGTAATGTAAGTGCAATTGCACTTAGATCAGGAAAGAAACTTGATATGCCTCAAAATAAATCCTCAAACCCTCCTTTGAATTTTGACCTAGAAAATGAAAAGAAAAAGAAAATTGAAAAGGAATCTGAATCCATTCCATCACCTCCTTCCATTCCACTTAGGAATCCAATTCCTTTTGCTCAAGCCGTTTCTAAACCAAGGAAGTCCTTTGAACCTGATCCTGAAATGCTCGACATGTTTAGACATGTTGAAGTCAACATTACCCTCTTAGATTCCATAAACCAAATTCCTAAGTATGCGAAGTTTCTCAAGGAGTTGTGCACCCACAATAGGCAACTTAGGACCTTTGAAAATGTTTCCACCCAACATTCTATTCCCATAAAGTGCAAAGATCCAGGGACCTTTACAGTCCCATTCCAAATTGGATGTTCCAACTTTGATGATGCACTCATAGACCTAGGAGCCTCAATTAATGTCATGCCAAAATACATATTCTCCAACCTTGGTCTATGTCACTTGCACCCAATGGGTGTTGTCATTCAGTTAGCCAATTGAAGCACAACCAGTCCTGAGGGAATAATTGAGGATGTCCTTGTTTGAGTCAATGATCTTATCTTCCCTACTGATTTCTATGTCCTTGACATGGAAGGTGAGACAACTTCTTGCAAATCTCCTCTAATTCTAGGAAGACCATTCCTTATGACATATAAAACCAAAATTGATGTCCATGATGGCATCTTATCCATGGAATTTGGTTACCAACTAGTCAAGTTCAACATTTTCCAAGCCATGCAATACCCATTAGAGAATCAATCTGTATTCTCTATCCATGTTTATGAAACTACCTCTGAGAGTGTGTTGAATCCTAATCCATCATGTTCTTCCTATTCTATTAATAGAAGAGTTTTTGAATATTGCATCCTCATTAACCAAGTGATTAATGGTGAAATTGATGTTGACAATACAAATGCAAACTCCATTGATCTAAAGGATCTTGAAAACTCTTTGGAATCTCATCTCACCTCTGACCTCCAATTCTCCAACATGGATGGTAATGAGGAAAATGATCTAGAATGCTCATTTGTTGATTAATATTAGATTATACCACATTCATACTTTCCTATCCATTATTCTGAAAATTTTGTTATATGTGAAGTGAACCTTGAACCAATGTGTTTATATTGTCCTGATGGTAGTGATGTTTGTGATATTTGTACCCTAATAAATAAATTGATCACTGGTGAGGTTGAAATTGACCATTCTTTGGCAAACAACATTGAAATAAAGGATATTGAAAATTGTATTCAGTCTTATGACTCCACTAATCCCCATTACTCTACATTTGTAAGTGACAAAATAAATTATTCAAAAACAATTGGGATCTCATACTCTGCTTTTGTGTTATCTGATCCTTACATAAATGAACCATCAGAATTGATCCATCTTCCTGAATTTACAAGAATAGAAAACCATCACTTTGTGGATAAAATCATTCCTCAGGTTGAAGACCAATGTGAGGATAGAAATATTCTCTTTCCAACCCCATTGAATTTCAAGCACACCAACAAGGATGGAAAGAAATTATCCAATGAATCATCTGGCCATCCAAAGAAAAAGTTTTTCTAGAAGCACACTGGATTTGAGAAAATACGATGGAAACCGTCAGACTATGGGTAGTCCACTGTAATTGTCCAGCTGTAGACAAATAAACGCAGCGCTTCTTGGGAGGCAAGCCATCTTTTCTTTTACTTTTGTGAAATTTTATTTTCTTTTTAGTTTTTCATTAGATGAATAATGGATTTTATTTTTCAGGTAACTTTCCACTATCCTGGAACCACCTCGACTTCCACTAAATCCCCAAATTCTCTAGCCGACCCACCACTAGATGGAGATGGAAACCCACCAAATCCAAACCAGGGGGCACCTCTTTACCTTTAACTCTCTCTCTATCTCTTCATCTCTCTACCTCTTTATTCTTCTTCTTCATCTCTCCTTCATTTTTTTTACCAATTTCTTTATCAAAACATTTCTTTTTCACTTTCTCTTTTGTGTGGGTGTATCTTTATAAAAAACAAACAAATATAAAAACCTAAAAAACTAAGAAAAACCAAGAAAACAATCACTTAAAAAATTACAAAAAACAAGAGTCATGCTTACTCACCATCAAGTTTTGAAATTTTGTCCAACCATTTTGGGGAGTTAACAGACATGTTTTCATCTCAAAAATTTTGTATTTTCATCATGACTTTGGATAAAGAATTTTGTGTCAAAATTAACATATTTTGAATGCTCAATTTTTGATTTGGAAAATTATTTTCCCAAACCGTGAGAACAAACAATTGCTTTCATGCCAAGGCCACCTATGGCCATCTTTTAAAAATGTTTATTTTCTCCCCCATTTGTTAGTCTTGAGTTTGTAGACCTTCGAGCTGAATTTCCTGCCTTAGTGTGCATTAATATGATAGAGGCATTTTTTTGAACCACATGAGAATCACAATAGCCAAATAGCCTCCCATTACCCTTACATTAATCCTCCTTTTGAAAGCCCCTTCAAGCCTATGAAAACCTTTTTTTTGATAGCCACATTACAAGCCCAATACCTTATCCCACCCAATATCAACATGGATTTTCATTGCATAAGTTTTTGAAATTTAAGTGTGGGGGGGAATGGATTTCATTTTTGGGTATCATTTCCTTACTTTCTGGTGTGTTATCATATGCTTGAGGGCAAGCATCCATTTTAGTGTGGGGGGAGGTTATCATTCAGTGGGATTTGGTAATTTATTGTACAAATGATATTGAAAAGTGTTAAAAAAAATCAAAAAAAAATCAAAATTCCAAAAAAAATCAAAAAAAAAATGAAAAAATGGGTTGTGTCTTGGGTAGGTCAAAAATAACTCTTCCTCAACCTTGGATCTTGTTATAACTATTACATTTAGTGTCGTGAGGAGATCAAACATGGGTTGGGATATGAGTGTGAGATCTTTTTCAAGGTCAACATTTGAAAAAACAAAGAAAAAAAGGAAAAAAAAGAACACTTACATTATATTCTTATATCATTGGGAGATGTTTGGTGGTTTGTAAATATTTCATCTTCTCATCCCCTTCATATTTTCTTCCTCTATTGTGTCTTTAATCACACAATAATTCCCTTGTAAATATGTGTTTTCATTTCCTTCCATGTTTTATTTCAAAAAAATGTGCTTTGTTTTTCTATGTTGGTATTTTAACCCTCTTATTCTCTCTCATGGACATTATATTCCTACCGTACCATAGCCACAGAAAAATCCCTTAAAAAGACCTCTTGATTCTTGTGCACTTTGGATAGGGATTGGAGGTAATACCCCGAGATTTTATGAAAAATATTATTTTAATTTCATTAATGTCTTGTGCTATACCAAGATTACCTTGCGCTATACGCAACATCGTATTAGCTTGCAGTATACGCAACACTATTCTTGGATCGTGTTACACACAATTTTGATAATAGTTATTCTACTCAAAATTGCGTATATATATATATATATATATATATAATATGGTTGGATTCTATTATACGAAACAACTATGGATTATTTCACAACACGCAACCCTGACTTGGCTTGCATTACACGCAATCACAACCTTCCCCGATAGAGTGTGTTGTACGCAATACCGGGTTTTAATAAACAATGATATATTATTATAATTTTGTCATGAACTAGCCGTTATGAATAGTATTAACTAAAATTTTAATTTTATAACATTATTATTCATCTTACACATTTTCTAGAACATGGTATAAGAACAAAATAAATTTTTCGATTAAAATAAATATTTTTCAAAAAATGCAGTTTTGCCGCCTTTTGATGGTGCACCCACTTTAAATCTAGTTTTTGACATGTTTATATGTTCAATTTGACAAAATAAAATTTTTCTTTTAAATCAAGATATAAAAATTTACATTAGATAAAGTTTTGATATTTTTCCGATAACTTTCATATTTTAATGAATACTAAAAACCCGCTATATTTTAATTAAAAACAACTTCTTTCATCATAATATCTTATGTAGTTAAAATATAATATTGAATGGTTTTAAAGTATAAATAGAATATATTTTTACCATTTAATATGATGTATGTCATCAGCATTGATTTTACCTTGAATCCCTAGGTTAAATCAATTCAATCTTTTGCAATGTTTTAAAGAAAAACCTGTTTTCTTTCGACAACGGGATTAATTTTAATTTAATTTCTTCATATTTTATGTATGGAATTTGGAAAAATGGATTCCAAATTTGGAATCATTGGGTCCAAATTATGTTAATAAGCTACTTTTTATTTTTGGAAATTATGAATAGTAACTACGGTAAATTTTATTTACCATAGTTAAAGGTAAATCAGGTAATTAAGGGTAAATATAATATTTTAAAATTACCCTAACAAATGTCAAAATCCTATTGGATGACTAAAAGTCGACCCATATCACCTAAGGGTCGGATTATATTCATTTAATTAAATTTTTTCAATAAAAATAATTTAATTATTATTAAAACCAAAGAATGTGACAACATGTCACTTTCTTAAATTATATAAGTATAATAATTTTAACTTAGTGATAAAAATCATAAAACTTGGAACATGAATAGTATCCAGAAAGATAAAAAAATTATCTACATCATGAGAATTTATTTAGAATTTTTTGGGATTAAATAATTATCATTAATTTGGACACAATAGTGATGGAGAAATTATTTATCTAGTGAAAAATCAAGAATATAGTTTTTATTAAACTAATAGTGACCATAAAAGGAACAAAACCCTTACCAAAACTTATTGTTCATGTAAATATAAACAATAATCATCCAATGGTCGAATATTTGACCATTTGGAGTCTTATACAAAAAATTATGACACTTATATTATTTTATTTTAAATGATTCCAAGGTTGTCACCTTCATAATTTAATAAATATAACAATTTAAATATTATGCTTTTAAGATGATAAATTCGAGTAAATGTATTATTGTGAAAGGTAATATATTTATCTTCATCATAGGGTTTTATTTTAAATTTTTATGCAACAAATAAGTATATTAAATAATTATACAATAATGTTTTAGTAATTATTTTATTAAGAGATAAACAAAATAAATGGTTTTAAAAATAATAAAATAAATATTATATGAACTATTTAAAATGATCCACTAATTTTATAGATACATATGACCTTTTATTAATATATTAAATCTTTGCTTTCGAACATATCTTCTGTATATATTTTATTTAAATTCAAATAAATGAATAGTTTCAAAATTGACACTATTGTTATTTTATAAAAATAACATATTATAAAATTGTTTAAAAATCACAAAAATATTTAAAAATTATAAATTTAAATTTATATGGTCTATAATGTTATAAAGTAAACAATTATGTAAAATTCACAACAAATAAGTAATTATTTCTTATAATTTAAAATTTAAATGTTTATTACAACAAATAAACTTAAATAGATTAAATAAGGATAAATCAAAATGATAAGGTTTAAAATAAGATCCAAACATGTCTAAATTTGATTGGTTGATGAGATTACAACCCTATATCATCTAATCTTCGAATATGAGTCATTTTTGGAGGTTTTTAAGTGGAGTTATATTTATTATAAATTAATATTTTTAAGAATTCCAAAGGTGCCCCTCTCCTCCCTTATAAAAGGGAACCTCCTCCCTCTCTTCCACACAAAACTTTGAGCCTTCAAGCTCGGCCAACCCCTGCCACAATATCTTCTCCACTTCCCTAGTATCATCCTAGAGTTTCTGGTCTTCTTCAAAGACCATCCTTAGTTCTTTAAGTGGAGGTTAAGAAAAGGTGCGTTAAAAAGAGGTAATATCCATTACCGATCTTTTTCAATTTCTTTCTTCTTAAACTTCTTCTTATTTAGTTGTTTCATGATAAAGTAATAACATCAGTATTTATTATATACGGATATGTTATTATAAATATGAAACAACTCTAATTAACCTTCTATCCATCCCACGGAAAAAGGAAATCACCGCGCGTGCGTACGTACGAAATACCGTCTCCACGCCGTGGTGTAATCTATTTTCCGCCACCACCTTAATTGGATGGGTATAATGGTGTAATGAGTAACTATATATGATTATTATAAAGTGATATTGATACTGAAATAGTATACATACACTTCAACACAATTCCATGACCATGGGAACGATATCATTGCTGGTGCGTACGTACGGACTACCGTCTCCACGACGCGATGAGATTCATTATCCATGTTAACCATTCCAGAATTATTATAAAGTATATATAATGAATAATAATGGAATATATGACATGGTAAATCTACTGGATTTATGTATATATATATATATATGTCATCTACTTACTTCCATTCAAGACAATAAGGAAAGGAAAGCAGCGTTCATGCGTACGTACGGACTACCGTCTCCATGAACGGTGTGTTTCATTTCATTTATCTATCTATTATATATATATATATATTGAAAATATATGATATATAAATCATAATTTATATTCTGGAAGTAAGTAAATCATGATATAAGTAATAATAATGTCAATAACAACAAGTCCAAACACCTACGATAAATGAAACGATTTTACCCAAAACGCTTCTTTAACATGAATTTACAAAAGAACGGGTAATATAAAGTCATAAGTGGAACATATATGATATAATAACAATGAATATGATTCTTGAATAAGTCAATAACATGATTTAAATCATTATACAGGAGTTTTGGACACGTACAAAGCAATTCGGACCTAAGGTAAGGGAAATATCACAATCTCATTTTTATCCGAGATTGTTTATACTTTGGTATTTACTGGGGTTTATTTTATCATCCAAATCCATGTTTCCTCAATGTGTAATATTATTTCCATCCACCTACAATTGTTTAAATCCAATTTTACCCTTCGGTGTGTTTTTAGTAAAAGATATGAAAGGAATATTTTGTCGTTTTTTTCATACGAGGTACTTTTTTGACTTTTCTGAAAAAAGTACGAAGTATGTTTTTTTTAACTTATACGACATGAATGGATTTTTAAAAAATTATTTACAAGAAACTTCCTTTACAAGTTTTCATGTTTATTTTTAATCAACTTCTTTAAGTTTAAAATTGTATGACATGTTAAGAAAGGAAAAGTGTTTTTGAAGTAGAAAGGATATTTTCCTCAAGAATGAAGTTCAAGTGTTTTATCAAAATTATTTTCCATCTAAGATGATAAAGGGTTCTGTTTTTATCCCTATTATTACATGTATTTGATTATGTTGTGATGGAAATATTTCTATGAATTCCTTTATCTTATATTAATTGTTTTATGATGTCATGTTGTTTAAGAATTCCATTTTTATTACAAGGGTTACACTATGATGTATGGTTTATGATTATGTGGCACACATAAGAAAGGATTCATTATAAGATGGGTGGGACCTATATATCCCTCCAATGCATTGGGTAAATATTTTATATCTCATGGGATAGATATGGCTGGAACAGTAGGTTATACCGGTTCAGTGAAACAGGACTGGAACGAGGGTGACTCGATTCAGAAAGGGACATTGTCCACTAAGATAGACTTGGCAATGAGTATTGACTAACAAGAAATGATTCTCTATGATTATGTGTGTATGCCACAAAGTTTCATGTTTTAAGTTATCATTATTGGGATTACATTTCACTTCTATGATTTATCCCATGTTATGATATTATGAGCTCTTTTGCAGGTTAAGATTTCCAAAAGCTATGTTCTTATGTATATGATGTGATTGATATTTCTTTTGTTTACCCTTACTGAGCATTTGAGCTCACCCTTTTATGTTTTCTTTTCCCCAGGATATAAAGAATGGTTTTAGGTATAAAAAAAAGGAAGATCTTTATGGGAGATGTTGAAGATCTTTCACCAGGATTAGAAGATTATATTCCGAGTTTCCAAAGACACTAAACTGTTACGGTCCTTGTGTGTGTGTTTTTGTTATGTACTAAGTATTCCGCAAAAGTAATGTAATGTCCATGTAAGTGAAGCTTCGGGTCTCTACAGTTGGTATCAGAGGAAAGGTTTAGTCAACCTTTGGAAACTAGGATGCGAAAACGTTAGTGAGATCCCTAGAGATATTTCTAAGGCATGTATAGGGATGTCCCTAAGGATAAGTATACGTAGAAGATACAGTCCTAGAACTACAGTAACGATCATAGAATTTAACCTAAGAAGTTAGATATTGGGGATACTTCCCCTTTACTATGTTGTTTTTTCTAGAATAATTTTTGCCCCTCACAAAATTATTTTTTGTGTTTTAGTTAATGGAGGGAACCAAAAGGAATTCAGTTAACATTGAATCCAATGGAAAAATTGGTGACTATGAGCAATAAAATTGTGTAATTCCTAGAGAGAAAGATGTTGTGATTATGCTGAATCATTCATCGCGATATATGATTAACAAGGTGAAATTTAGTGGTATGTCTAATTCATCAAAGAAGAGGAAGACAGACTATTATGCATGTTCTCATGTTGAGGAGCATAAAGAAAGAAAGATTGGGATTTCTAAAGAAGGGAAGAAGAACCTTGAGAAATACCTCAAATGGAGGGACCGATGTTATCTGTGTGGAGAAAAGGGTCATAGAGTGACAGACTGTTATGGAGTTCAATGTCTTATTTGTGGAGAACATGGGCATTACCCAACTCAATGCCCTGACCTAAAAAGTTACTTCTAAATCAAGGAAGGACTTATTCCAGGACAATCATTGAAGTGGATGGACTGAAGTGTTTATGTATTGGTATTCAAGAATAATGTTGTTGAGGTACTTTTATGGTGTATTGAAATATTTAATTATTGGTCTATTTTGGTTTTCAATAATTTTAAGGTACCGATAACCATGAAAAGTGATTCAAATATTTTGGAAAGTAAATGATATGCGTATAATTAAGGGATAAGGAGAAAATAAAATGTTTAACAGTATTCATGAGCTCATGATTGATATAAGGACTAAGTGATATCATGGTTTGAGTATATAGAATTTTGAGGATTTTGATATGTGGAAAGTGTTAACTTTTAACTGCATTCATGTTTTCACTAAGTTTCAATGGGTATTCAAGAGAATACATGATTAAGCACTTTGAATGTTTGGAATGTGACCAACAAAACATATATTATGTTATATGGGGATCAACGATGGTGTTAAATCTCTGGTAATCGTTTTCACTATGTTATGAGAGTGGACTGCAGTATTATGGATAAGCCTAAAGATTGGAATGGATTATGTTGGACATAAGTTAGTATTGTTTAAGGATAGAAGTTTTTTTGATATTATTGATGGGATGTTATAGTAATATAGTTTTAGAAAAAGGACAACCTGCAGGACAGGCGACATCCCATCGCGTTGGACAAGGCTATGGAAATCAAACCCGCAATCGAAGTGCGACTGGCCTTTATCGCCTACCACTGGCCTACAGGAAGTCCCTGTTTAGTAGAAACTAGTTTTATTATATTAATCAGTATGATATATGAAGTATAAATCCATTTTAGGAACCATATATGATTAATCTCACTATGGAATGACTTATGTATATTTAATAACTTTTGCTAACCTTTTGTTTGATACAGATGGAATGACCCGTCATTCTATCACATGATCTGCTAACACTTCACAAATAACAAATTCAACTTCATTTATTTAAGAGATGAAGTGGAAATTGTTCAAGGCACGAACAACAGTGAGATTGTACCAAAATAAAGTAAGTATTTATTCTAATTCAAATTCTTCAACTTTAGGGAAACGATCTTAAAAACCAAAAATGTTGTCCTACTGCTCTTATATCTGATTAATCAGATGGTACCTTAGATCATCACAAATTTATGGATTTGTGATTGTTGGCTTTTCCATAGCCATGTTCTCTACCACTCTCCATCAGAACTTGATGGTTAGATTTTTCTTCCATATCCATATATTCACCTATGTTCTCCTACGTGGAAACCCCGTGATGAGTTAATTTGGGTAACCGTTACATTTCATACTTTAGTTTTTAAAATCCATGTTTTGGTATTCCTTTTTACGATGTGGGTTTCTATTAAACAAACTTTCGGGTAGTAAACCATTTATAACCCCGACGAATTTCGAGGGCGAAATTCATTTTAAGGGGGGTAGAATGTAACACCCCGAGATTTTATGAAAAATATTCTTTTAATTTCATTAATGTCTTGTGATACACCAAGATTACCTTGTGCTATACGCAACACCGTATTAACTTGCAGTATACGCAACACTATTCTTTGATCATGTTACACACAATTTTGATAATAGTTATTCTACTCAACATTACGTGTATATATATATATATATAAAATATGGTTGGATTCTATTATACGAAACAACTAAGGATTATTTCACAACATGCAACCCTGACTTGGCTTGCATTACACGCAACCGCGACCTTCCCCAATAGCGTGTGTTGTACGCAATACCAGGTTTTAATAAACAATGATATATTATTATAATTTTGTCATGAACTAGCCGTTATGAATAGTATTAACTAATTTTTGAATTTTATAACATTATTATTCATCTTACACATTTTCTAGAACATGGTATAAGAACAAAATAAATTTTTCGGGTAAAATAAGTATTTTTAAAAAAATGCAGTTTTGCCGCCTTTTGATGGCACACCCACTTTAAATCTAGTTTTTGACATGTTTATATGTTCAATTTGACAAAATAAAATTCTTCTTTTAAATCAAGATATAAAAATTTACATTAGATAATGTTTTGATATTTTTCCGATAACTTTCATATTTTAATGAATAGTAAAAACCCGCTATATTTTAATTAAAAACAACTTTTTTCATCATAATATATTATGTAGTTAAAATATAATATTGAATGGTTTTAAAGTATAAATAGAATATATTTTTACCATTTAATTTGATGTTTGTCATCAGCATTGATTTTACCTTGAATCCCTAGGTTAAATCAATTCAATCTTTTGCAATGTTTTAAAGAAAAACCTGTTTTCTTTCGACAGCGGGATTAATTTTAATTTAATTTCTGCATCTTTTGTGTATGGAATTTGGATAAATGGATTCCATATTTGGAATCAGTGGGTGAAAATTATGTTAATAAGCTACTTTTTATTTTTGGAAATTATGAATAGTAACTGCATTAAATTTTATTTACCATAGTTAAAGGTAAATCGGGTAATTAAGGGTAAATATAATATTTTAAAATTACCCTAACAAATGTCAAAATCCTATTGGATGACTAAAAGTCGACCCATATCACCTAAGGGTCAGATTAGATTCATTTAATTAAATTTTTTCAATAAAAATAATTTAATTATTATTAAAACCAAAGAATGTGACAACATGTCACTTTCTTAAATTATATAAGTATAATAATTTTAACTTAGTGATAAAAATCAATAAACTTCGAACATGAATAGTATCCAGAAAGCTAACAAAATTATCTACATCATGAGAATTTATATAGAATTTTTTGGGATTAAATAATTATCATTAATTTTGACACAATAGTGATGCAGAAATTATTTATCTAGTGAAAAATCAAGAATAGAGTTTTTATTAAACTAATAGTGACCATAAAAGTCACAAAACCCTGACCAAAACTTATTGGTCATGTAAAGTTAAACTATAATCATCTAATGGTCGAATATTTGACCATTTTGAGTCTTATACAAGCAATTATGACACTTATATTATTTTATTTTAAATGATTCCAAGGTTGTCACCTTCATAATTTAATAAATATAAAAATTTAAATATTGTGATTTTAAGATGATAAATTCGAGTAAAAGTATTACTGTGAAAGGTAATATATTTATCTTCATCATAGGGTTTTATTTTAAATTTTTATGCAACAAATAAGTATATTAAATGATTATACAAAAATGATGTAGTAATTATTTTATTAAGAGATAAACAAAATAAATGGTTTTAAAAATAATAAAATAAATATTATATAAACTATTTAATGCGATCCACTAATTTTATAGATATATATGACCTTTTATTAATATATTAAATCTTTTATTTCGAACATATATTCTGTATATATTTTATTTAAATTCAAATAAATGAATAGTGTCAAAATTGACACTATTGTTATTTTATAAAAATAACATATTATAAAATTGTTTAAAAATCACAAAAATATTTAAAAATTATAAATTTAAATTTATATGGTCTATAATGTTATTAAGTAAACAATTATCTAAAATTCACAACAAATAAGTAATTATTTGTTATAATTTAAAATTTAGAAGTTTATTACAACAAATAAACTTAAATAGATTAAATAAGGATAAATCAAAATGATAAGGTTTAAAATAAGATCCAAACATGTCTAAATTTGATTGGTTGATGAGATTACAACCCTATATAATCTAATATTCTAATATGAGTCATTTTTGGAGGGTTTTAAGTGGGTTTAGATTTATTATAAATTAATGTTTTTAAGAATTCCAAAGGTGCCCCTCTCCTCCCTTATAAAAGGGCACCTCCTCCCTCTCTTCCACACACAACTTTGAGCCTTCAAGCTCGGCCAAACCCTTCCAAAATCTCTTATACACTTTCCTAGTATCATCCTAGAGGTTCTGGTCTTCTTCAAAGACCATCCTTAGTTCTTTAAGTGGAGGTTAAGAAAAGGCGCGTTAAAAAGAGGTAATATCAATTACCGATCTTTTTCAATTTCTTTCTTCTTCAACTTCTTCTTATTTAGTTGTTTCATGATAAAGTAATAACATCAATATTTCTTATATATGGATATGTTATTATAAATATGAAACAACTCTAATTAACCTTCTATCCATCCTACGGAAAAAGGAAATCACCGCGCGTGCGTACGTACGGAATACCGTCTCCAAGCCGTGGTGTAATCTATTTTCCGCCACCACCTTAATTGGATGGGTATAATGGTGTAATGAGTAACTATATAGGATTATTATAAAGGGATATTTATACTGAAATATTATACATACACTTCAACACAATTCCACGACCATGGGAACGATTTCATCGCTCGTGCGTACGTACGGACTACCGTCTCCACGACACGATGAGATTCATTATCCATGTTAACCATTTCAGAATGATTATAAAGTATATATAATGAATAATAATGGAATATATGACATGGTAAATCTACTGGATTTATGTATATATATATATATGTCATCTACTTACTTATATTCAAGACAATAAGGAAAGGAAAGCAGCGTTCATGCGTACGTACGGACTACCGTCTCCATGAACGGTGTGTTTTATTTCATTTATCTATCTAATATATATATATATATACTGAATATATATGATATATAAATCATACTTTATATTCTGGAAGTAAGTAAATCATGATATAATTAATAATAATGTCAAGAACAACAAGTCCAAACACCTACGATAAATGAAACGATTTTCCCAAAACGCTTCTTTAACATGAATTTACAAAAGAACGGGTAATATAAAGTCATAAGTGGAACATATATGATATAATAACAATGAATATGATTCTGTAATAAGTCAATAACATGATTTAAATCATTATACAGGAGGTTCGGACACGTACAAAGCAAGTCAGACCTAAGGTAAGGGAAATATCACAATCTCATTTTTATTCGAGATTGTTTATACTTTGGTATTTACTAGGGTTTATTTTATCATCCACATACATGTTTCCTCAATATGTAATATTATTTCCATCCACCTAAAATTGTTTAAATCCAATTTTACCCTTCGGTGAGTTTTTAGTAAAAGATATGAAAGGAATATTTTGTCATTTTTTTCATACGAGGTACTTTTTTGACTTTTCCGACAAAAGTACGAAGAATGTTTTTTTAACTTATACGACATGAATGGATTTTTAAAACATTATTTCCATGAAGCTTCCTTTACAAGTTTTCATGTTTATTTTTAATCAAATTATTTAAGTTTAAAATTGTATGACATGTTAAGAAAGGAAAAGTGTTTTTGAAGTAGAAAGGATATTTTCCTCAAGAATGAAGTTCAAGTGTTTTATCAAAATTATTTTCCATCTAAGATGATAAAGGGTTCTGTTTTTATCCCTATTATTACATGGATTTGATTATGTTGTGATGGAAATATTTTTATGAATTCCTTTATCTTATATGAGTTGTTTTATGATGTCATGTTGTTTAAGAATTCCATTTTTATTACATGGGTTACACTATGATGTATGGTTTATGATTATGTGGCACACATAAGAAAGGATTCATTATAAGATGGGTGGGACCTATATCTCCCTCCAATGCATTGGGTAAAGATTTTATATCTCATGAGATAGACATGGCTGGAACGGTAGGTTATACCGGTTCAGTGAAACAGGACTGGAACGAGGGTGACTCGATTCAGAAAGGGACATTGTCCACTAAGATAGTCTTGGAAATGAGTCTTGACTAACAAGAAATGATTATCTATGATTATGTGTGTATGCCACAAAGTTTCATGTTTTATGTTATGATTATTGGGATTACATTTCACTTCTATGATTTATCCCATGTTATGATATTATGAGATCTTTTGCAGGTTTAGATTTCCAAAAGCTATGTTCTTATGTATATGATGTGATTGATATTTATTTTGTTTACCCTTACTGAGCATTTGAGCTCACCCTTTTATGTTTTCTTTTCCCCAGGACATAAAAGAAAGGTTTTAGGTATAAAAAAAGGAAGATCTTTATGGGATATGTTGAAGATCTTTCACCAGGATTAGAAAATTATATTTCGAGTTCCCAAAGACACTAAACTATTACGGTCTTTGTGTGTGTGTTTTTGTTATGTACTAAGTATTCCACAAAAGTAATGTAATGTACATGTAAGTCAAGCTTCGGGTCTCTACATTGGAAGATGAGAGCTCTTTTCAAACTCTAAGATTTTCACTTTTGGTTGGTGAAAGAGTGAACCTCCACAAATAAATTTTATCATCTTGAGAGGTGTGTGTTTTGAGTGTCCACATTCTCCATTTCTTAATTTGAGCATGGAAAAATGAATTAGTTTTGTAACATTGTTTATGTAACAACTTCTGGTGGATTTCAAAATGGATGAGTGAAATAGTCCAAACCTCCCCTGATTGGAGAAAACAAAATTTTAATATTTGTTGGTGAGTGAAAATGATTTTGTCATGTTTTTATATTTGTTGCACATGAGGACATGCACAAAGCTAAGTGTGGGGGAGTTGATGTTATTAATATTTTTATAACTTATTATATTCCCCATTTACTTATTTTATATGAAATGAGCATAATTTGTGTGAAATATTAATGTTTTAATATTAAGTATAATTTTTGGGCATTTTTAGAAGTAGTCCAATTGAGTCATTTTAATGTTTTAATATTAATTGACACTATACTGATCCCAATTGTGTTGTTATTCTTTTATAGGATTATAATTTCAATATAAAACATTTCATTAGAAGGTTCCATGAGCCATTTCTGCCATTTGAAGGGTCATATGGTCCTCACAAACAAGACCAAAGAATCTGTGAACAAACTGGACCAGCCATTAAGATTGATTTACTGGGCTCAATAAAGAAGTTCAAAAACATTAAATCTCCACCATAATTCGGGGGACACTACATGTTATCTTGGATAAAAATTTCAAGGCCCAAATCCAAGTACAAGGGGCCCAAATAAAGCTTTGAAGTCTAGCCCACCATTCTGGCCGAGAATTAAAATAAGTATAGTATGCATGACATATCTCATGATGTAAGAATCAAATAGAGCTAAGATTTTGCAGTATGAAAGAGACGATATATGTGGCCGACTTTGTGGAAAAAACCATTCGGATTTTAAGCCATCTTTATATTCAAAAACCCTTTCAGATTATGGACTTCAAAAAGACTGGATTGAAATGGACTGTTTAAGTTTGTTTAATCAACCGTCTATAAATTTTGATTCTTTCGTCCAAATGACTCCAAATATTGAGATTATTCGGACAACAGTATTTTATAAAACTTTTAAGAAGGAGATATTTGAAGATTCGGATGTATGAATAGAAAAATTGCCGATGCAAGTGGAGGGACAGATTGAGAATGCAAACAGTCCACTCTTGGGCTATAAATACTCTCCCCTTCTCTCCTTGAGAGGGGTTGGCATTTCAGAAGAGAGGAGATCATATTGAAACTAACAAAGCTTTTACAAAGGCTTAGGAGGACCTGCCATACTCATGTTTTCACATGAGAGACCTTTAATCCTCTCTTTGTTTTCACTTACTTTTGTGTTCTTCATTTTTGTAATTTTGTAAGTCCTTTCTTTTGTAATTCTGTTTTAATGCAATTTTCTTCTTCAATATCTCTTATTATCCTCCACCTTCTGTATTTTAATATTAATGTTATTAAAATAGTTTAAATTCAGTTGAACCCCCTTCCCTTCTTTTTCTTCCTCATTCAATCGAAAATCTATTTTTAATTATCATCATTGTTCGCGTGTGTGTGTTCAATGTACCACTCTTTTATAATCCCTTTCTTTTTCTTCTATTCTTAATTTATCATCATAAGTATTAAATACAGAATATTAAACACCAAAATGTCTGAGTAAATATCTCATTGGGGTGAGTCAAAATTTATGGATGTTAAGTGATTGAGATTATTTGCTCGATGAGTATTTTTTAATTTAACATTGTGTATGTTGGACTTAATATGTCATGGATTAATGACATATTTTGTTTAGTATGTGGTTTCCATGGATTATTGGAACCATAAATACACTACCATAAACAAGTAATGATTGATTTTATAATCCTAGTTAAGTTAAGGCTTTGATTAAAGCTTTAACACTTAGGAATTCTAATCGACGTCAACTTTTGAAGTTGGTGTTAATTTAAATGCAATATAAAGCAAAGCTCAAGGATATCACAAGCTTAACTCCCTAATAATGAACTCACCCCAATATTTATCAATTTGTTAAATCAATTATAGTCAATCAATAATTTCAATTAATCTCTACAACAAAACCACTAATCAAAATACAATCAACTAAAAACAAATGACTACTACAAAGTATCATCGGCAAGGATTCGACCCGAGTGCTGCTATACACATTAGCAGAGCACCGGAACTTTGACCGGTCGATAGGCGACAATCGGCCGCATGTTTCAACATCGAATTTTTTTTGGTTAATATGACATGTTAGGATTTCTTAAATGAATTTTTTTATAATTAATATAGTTTTTATTACTTTAACAAAAATCAATTATTAAATATTGTCAAAATTGACATAAATGTATTTTTTAAAACAACTATTATATTATTAATTGATATTTGATTCCTAAAAATATAAGGTTTGGCCAAATGACTTATATCATGATAGGTGAATCATTAATGGACCACTTGGGGGTATCATGGATGTATATAGTATGTTTATTAACTATATAATATAAAAATACAATGTGACATGGTAAATGTCAATCTAATTAACTAAGAGTTAAAACTAAAAGAAATGGTCAATATAATGACCCAAACCTGTCTAAAATCTATTGTTAGAATGTATATAGACCCATACCCAACTTAGACTTTGAATAATCCACTTAAAATCCATTATAAACCGAATACTATTTTATTATAAATTAGTACTTTATGTTTTTTCCTAAAGAGACCCTCCTACCCCTTATAAAAGTACACAACTTCTAACTAATTATTCACACCATAAAAGCCTTTTGGTTCATCCAAACCCTACCCAAATACTCCCTCAACTTCCCTCACTTCAACCTAGAGGCATTAGTTTAACCATAAAGACAACCTACGGAGCCCTTTTGATCAAATCAAAAGGAAGAACCAAAAGAAGAGGTAATGTTTTCACCACCATTTTTCAAGTTTATTTCTTCTTCAAATTCTTATTTCTTTGTTATTTCCTTTCTAAAATAATAACTCTATTATCTTCTATATACTGTTATGTTATTATAAATATGGTACAACCATATTCAGTATTATATCCATCCTTTGAATGACATGTCACCATACGTGCGTACGTACGACTTACCATCTCCACATCGTGGTGTAATTGTTATTAAAAAGAATTATTATTTGGATAGGTATGACAATGATATGTAATTGATGTAAATAAAAAATATAACATGATAATGATTCTGTATATATGATATACCATCCAATTTTATATTTTTTAATATCAAAATAATGATATTGTCTCTCGTGCGTACGTACGGACTACCGTCTCCCCAAACGCGATGAGATTCATTCCCCATCATATCCTTGCAATTATAATTCTAATTTTATGATTAAAAATAATGTTTAAGGAATTGATATCATTCTGGATATGAATAAGATACAACCTGTCCATAAAATACATGGATTATGTAACAAAATATATAAAAGAAAATGAGTAAGTTAACACCCGAAATGATGATAATACTAAGATATTGTTAACAAATCAATGTTAAAAGATCATATATGATATCATATTAATGTATATGATTCTTGTAAAATTTAATTACAATTATTTACCATTATATAGAAGGTTATCCAACCCTCAACCAAGGAAATTTACATGTTACGGGTTTATTTCAAAATCTTTTCATTTTCTGAGGTTGTATATACGTATTTATCTACTGGGACCTCATTATAATCCACATCCATGTTTCTTAAAAATTTATTTCAAAACATTCTTACAATTTTACAGTATTGGGTTAATTTCATTTATACCCTTGTTGACTTTTTATAAGACTTTTATAAAGGAATCCTTCTGTTATTTTCCAAACAAGGTACTTTTTAACCTTTTTGACAAAATTAAGATAAGAATGTCATTTTTTAACTTATACGGAGGGTGCGGCTATTTTCCGCCATTATAAAATCGTCGAACCTTCCCTTACATTCTTATAAAAATATTTTCAAAGTAAATTGTTTCTTTTATAATTATGTGACATTTAAATGATTTCAAAAAAGAGATATTCCTCTAAAATAGTTTTGATTTAATCTATGTCAACATCCTTTGATGGATTTTAAGATTATTTGAAAGTGATTTATTATGATACAAAACTTCCCTGTTGTATAGAAAGTTTTGTGATATGTTTGAATGTGGATGTGTTATTTTTATACCATTCACGATTTATGGATAATGTGATGACATTTGTAATGCTAGTTTTAATACAAATGTTTTCGTTATTTTAAACATGTTCATATGAGGAATGAATTGGACTTAATATGTGATAGGTGGAGCCCACTATAGCTCCTCGATGCATCAGTAGGTCTCATGAGACAAACTAGTGTCTTGGCACAAGGCCTTGACCAAATCTTATTTGTAGTCTTGGAACGAGGCCTTGGCTTAGTGGTTTTGATAGTCTGGAATTATGCATTCCATCATTATGAAAATGGTTATTTATATTGCATGTGATTATTCGATTAGTAGAATATCAATGTGAATATGTAAATGGAATTATTTCATTTTATATCTTCCATATTATGTTGAAGTTCAAGTTTAAAATAATTTTGTTTTAGTTATACATTACCTTAAATGAATATGGTTATTTATGAATGTTTCCTCTATATTGTTATCCTTAATGGGCATCTGAGCTCACCCCTTTTTATGTTTTTTTCCCCAGGATGTGAAGAAGTATTTTATGAATGACCTGTAGGGATAGTATGAGGGGATATGAGTGTTGAATATAGAGACTATGTTGTTTTAGTTTTCATTTTATGATGTAATGTAATCTTTATGAATGTAACTAGTGTTTCCAAGGCTGCTAAACTAATTGATCTTTCGAGACATGATCTTTTGTGATCATTCCAATGTTATGTAATAATTAACCAACTCTGGGTAACTGCGGTCCAGGCGTTATAGTTGGTATCAGAGGAAGTTTAGTTCAAACCTTTAAATCTAGATTTAGATAAACTCTGATTAGAGCACATATACCTAAGATGGACTTTGGGGATTAGTATAGAAGAACTTCTCAGAATTTTGGTATTGTAGAGATTTTGTGTGTTTTCGGAGAAATACATCCCTATCTGGATAAGAGCAGGTAGAGGAGGCTCTAGAAAATCTATACCTAGGGGTAAAACCTGAAAACACCGCTTTGAGCTAGACTTGAACGTGAACCGGTGCATGACAATGGGCCTTGCTACACTCTTAGTTACGACACTCCTGGGATATATGCTTAGGATAATTCTCATTTTATTTACAATCCATTATGAAGGGTTTATGAGTATATACATTCCCAAGAAAACATTTTTTATCATTATAGATTATATCCATAAATAGTTCAATTTATGTTAAGTGTTTTACAAGTATGGAATTATGTATTTTGATTCATAAACTGATCTAGTTTATGCCATTGTTTAGAAATGGATCCTATTGGAAGGAATGGAAAGAGTATCAATGAAAAAACTCTATGTTGGGATTTGCCTCCTATACAAGATAATTATAGTGGAGCTGGTGATGCAACTGGTGCTGATCAGCTAATCACCATACTGGGAGAACTCACTCAGGTTATGAATAATATCCTTACCCGTAAGGAGCACCCTGATCCGCATCATGGAGGATCAATATTAGATCACTTCATGAGGCAACAACCACCAAAATTCTAGGGGAGTAAAAATCCATTATTATCTGAGAAATGGATAAGCTGCGTAGAGAAAATATTTCAGGCCTTAGTGAGTAGTGAAAGGGAAAACATTATCATGGCAGTTTATCACCTCACTGGAGATGCTGATCAATGGTGTTCATTGATAAAAAACATGAAGAAAGATGATGAAGTATCAAATATGGAATGGATCGAGTTCAATGATATTTTCTTAGAAAAATATTTTCATCGTGACCATCGAGCAGATATGGAAAGGAAATTTCTGAGTCTGAGGAAAAAGGAGGATGAAAATGTCAAAATTTATGAGGCTAACTTTACAAGGTTAGTGAGGCATGCAGAAGATTATATATGTAACCCAAGAAGTAATATTAATCGTTTCATTGATGGTTTAAAACCTTTTCACCATCGAGCATTAGTCTCACAATCTTTCTGATCATACGAAGATATTGTCTCATGTGCTATCAAGATAGAAAAGGAATTCGCTAAGTCTTACGCCTTCAAGGAAAATCAAGAGAAGAAGAGATCTGATGACCACTCTAGAAATGTAAATAAAGGTAAGAAATGAAATGTTTATTATCCATCCTATAGTAAATGTGGGAAGAAACACCCAGGTACTTGCTTGAAGGGAATGAAAGTCTATAACAAGTGTGGTGAAAAAGGCCACCAAGCACATGATTACAAGGGAAAGAGAGTTTCTGTCAACATAGAATGCTATAATTGTAGAGAGATGGGACATTATACAAATGAATGCCATAAGAGTTAGGGGAACATACCTTATAAAAGGACATGTGATCAAGGCCAATCATATGCTATCACTACTGCTGAGGTAGAATCTCCGAACGACGTGGTGACAAATAATTTAATGGATTCCTCATGTTTAGAAAATGCTTTATTTGATTGTGGATTATCACATTGCTTCATATCTTCCTCGTTTTCTAGGAAAATTACATATTTCCAATTTGATTTAACAAGGGAGTTGTCAGTAAAAACACTTAAGGGAAGTATCATTACAAAAATGTTTTGTGAATTAGTCCCCATTAGAGCACATAAATGTTCTTTATCCGATGATCTCATCATTATACATATGATTGAGTTAGATATAATCCCTGGTATGGATTGACTTTTAGACCATTATGTGAATATTTATTGTAAGAAGAAGGAGGTTACGATATTTGATGATGATGATAAGGAACACCTTATCTTTAGAGCAGAATTGTCACCACCTAATTCTTATCTAGATCCACCCCTAATAGCTCAACTAAATTCAATTATTGGGTAGAAAGAGAATGAAATGACTTTGGGTGATGAAAGGAATTTTCAAATAGAGGATGTACCTCTTGTGAATGAATATGTAGATGTGTTTCTGGAAGATTTACCTGGAAATCCTCCAAAACGATAAGTTGAGTATTCCATTGATTTAATTCCTGGATCAAGGCCTATATCGAACACCCCTTATAGAATGGCCACTGTGGAATTAGTTGAACTAAATAAACAACTAGAGGAATTGAGTAATAAGGTATTTATTCACCCTATTGTTTCTCCATGGGGAGACCCTGTTCTTTTTGTTAAAAAGAAAGATTGATCTATGAGGTTATGTATCTACTACATGGAGATCAATGCTATAACAATAAAGAACAAGTACCCCTACCTCGCATTGATGATTTATTTGACCAAATGTATGGAGCTCAATATTTTCAAAGATTATGCTTTGATCTGGATACCATCAGTTGTGTGCTAAGAAGGAAGACATTCCGAAGACAGAATTTCAAACCAGGTACGAGCATTATGAGTTTACAGTAATTCCTTTTGGGATGACTAATGCACCCTATGTTTTCAGGGATCTAATGAACAGAGTTTTCAAGAAATAACTTTATGACTTTGTAGTGGTATTTGTTGATGATATCTTGGTATAATCCAAAAGCAACAATGATCATGAAAATCACATGCGCATTATATTGAAGACTCTGAGAAGACATTAATTATATGGGAAGTTTAGCAAGTGTGAATTCTGGATTTAGGAGATTTCTTTTCCTGGAAATATTGTCTCTAAGAATGGAATCGATATTGATCCTTCTAAGACAAGAGAAATCCATGAATGGCCAGCACCAATGAGTATAACCGAGGTACGCGGTTTTATTGGTTTAGCAGGTTATTATCGATGTTTCGTCTAGGATTTTTCCTGGATGGATAACCCATTAACGAAGCTCACACGTAATGGGGTTAAATTTTTTTGGACAAAAGAGTGTGAAGATTGTTTTGAAGAAATGAAGAGAAGATTAGTCAATGCTCATATATTGGCTCTACCATCAGGGAATGATGGGTTCGTTATTTATAGTGATGCATCAAAGAAAGGACTTAGTTGTGTCCTAATGCAGAATGATAGAGTTATTGCCTATGCATCATGACAGCTGAAAATTCATGAGAAAAACTATCCTACTCATGATCTTGATTTAGTTGTTATAATTGTTTCTTTGATGATATAGGGGACATTATCTCTATGGTAAGAAATTTAAGATATATACTGATCATAAGAGTTTCAAGTATATTTTCTCAGAGAAAGAACACAACATGAGGCAAAGGAGATGGCTTCAACTACTCAAGGATTATGATTACACGATACACTACCACCCGAGGAAGGAAAATAAGGTGGAAGATGCTTTGAGCAGAAAGGATCATGGAGTTTCAAATGGGATGAGAATTGAAAGGGATCCTATTTTCATGGATCTAGTAAATATGGATATGAGAATTAACATGGAAGGTGAAACATCGATACGTTTTCAAATCGTTGCCAAACCATCTTTACTATAAAGGAAAAAGAGTTCTCATACCGATGATGAATAATTTTAAAAGAATATTAAAGCTGTGAATGATGATAGATTGAGTGACTTTGTGTATGTAGATGGAATTTTAAAATTTGGGAAGAGAATTTGTGTTCCTGATATAGTTGATCTAAAAAGGGAATTGTTGGATGATGCTCATAGTTCCAATTTCTCTATACAACATGAGAGCACCAAAATGTATAGATATTTGAAGGAGCATTTTTGGTTGGACAACATGAAGAGTGAGATTGCTGATTTTGTGTCAAGATTTATGGTTTGTCAACACGTGAAAGATGGAAGGCAACAGCCTGGAGGAGTCATGAAACCTCTTCCCATACCTGAGTGGAAATGGGATAATATCACTATGGACTTTATCATGGGACTACCAATGTCTCCTAGATGGAATGATGCAATATGGGTCATTGTTGATCTTTTTACCAGGTTAGCACATTTTCTTGATATAAAGGAAGATTTTCCACTTGAACGTCTAGAAAGGATATATATTAACAATGTTTTGAGACTTCACGGAGTACCCCTATCGATTGTTCTGATTGTGATCCCCATTTTACTTCAAGATTCTAGAAGACTCTTTAGAAGGCCTTGGATACTGAACTTCATTTCGGCACTACCTACCACCCTCAAACAGATGGACAATTAGAACGAACTATTCAAACCATAGAAGACAAGGTGAGATCTTTCTCACATGACTTTCAGGGTATGTGGGATCAATATTTACCTCTGGTGGAATTTTCCTATAATAATTGATTCTATTCATGTATTCAGATGGAACCATATGAAGGGTTATATAGAAAGAGATGTCGCACACCAACCTGTTGGGATGATGTTAGTGAGAGAAAAATCATAGGCTCAGAACTAGTGGAGGAAATGCTGGAAGAGGTGAAGGTAATCCAAAACCACATAAAGCTACTCAAATTAGGCAGAAGAGCTATGCTGACAACTGAAGGAAGGATTTGGAATTTCAGGTAGGAGATCATATTTTCTTGAATGTATCTCCATGAAAGGGTGTTATACGTTTCAGTAAGAAGGGAAAATTGAGTCCCAGGTACATCGGAGCTTTTGAAATTCAAGAACAAATTGGGGTTATAGCTTACCGTTTGGCAATGTCGCCAAATCTCTCCAAAGTTCACGATTTGTTCCACGTATCACTGTTGAGAAAATACATGCCTAACCCAACGCATGTACTCACCTATGAGTAATTATAACTGGAACATGATCTTTCTTATTGTGAAGATCCCATCAGGATTCTCGATATAAGAGAACATGTTCTGAGAAACCAGACAACTCGTCTGGAAAATGTTTTATCGAGAAACCATAATATGGAAGAGGCAACATGGGAACCTGTGGAACTTAGGATGAAGAACCACTCAAGTCTTTTTAAGAAATAATATTCTAGAAATTTTGAGGAAAAAATTATTTAAAGGAGGGTAGAATTTAATACCTCATTCTTCCATGGTACGTTTCCCTTTGAATAATGTAATAGCTTGCATTGTACGCAATTTCGAGATTCTAACACACCATGACCAATCAAACTAGCTGTTGTGAATAGAAATACCAACTTTTTGAAAATTTATCAATTTTATCTCTCAAAATGAACTTGATTTTTGGATTTGTAATATCAGAATTATCCTAGGGTAAAATTCTAGTACTTTCGGATAACTTTTATATTTTGATAAATAGTGAAAATTACTAAATTTTAATTAAAAACAACTTTTTTAATCATAATAATTAATAGTGAAAATTATGAATTTGAGTGGTTTAAAAGTATATTTAGAATATATTTTTACAATTTAATAAAATTTTGGTCATTGGACAAAATTTTACAATTAAACCAGACATAAACAAGTGTCAACCTTTTAATAGTTATTATTTCTTAAAAACTCGCTTTTTGTTTTGACAGCGGGAATTAATTTTAAATTAATTTCTGCCACTTCTATGTTTTGAATTTGTAAAAATGGATTCCATATTTGTAATAATGATGTCCAAATTGTGTAAATATGTAACTTTTATTTTCAGACAGTTTGAATAATTATTTCGGTAAATATTTTATTTACCATGGTTAAAGGGTAAATCCAGTAAATAAGGGTCAAAATATAATATTATAATAATAACAAATTACCCTAAAACGTGTCCTAACCTTATTGGTTCATACATGTCCGCCCATGGGCATATTTGGGTTGATTTTGGTACCCCATGGAGCCACTTGTAGGTGATAAGGACACTTTATATTAATTAAGTTAAAGTAAATACAAAAATGACATAAGCATATATCTTTTAGCAAATCAATTTTTACATAGGGTTATATATGATATATTTTACACTATAAATATTAATTATAAATATATAAATATTTCCTACATAATGGTATTTTATTTATAATTTTTAGGAATTTAATAATTAAATTTATTTATGACACAGTAATGATGCAGTATTTTCCATATTAATGATAGAAACAAATAATTTGTTTTATAAAAGTTAAAATAAATATAATTTGAATGTTTTGATTCCATAAACGATTTAATGGGTTAATATGACATGTTAAAATTTCTTAAATTAATTTGTTTTGAATTAATAAAGTTGGTAAGACTTTAACAAAAAACAATTATTAAATATTGTAAAAATTGACATAAATGAGTTTTTTAAAACAAGTATTATATTATTAATTGATATTATATTCCTAAAAATCTAAGGTTCCACCAAAGGAATTATATCATGATATTTGTATCATTAATGGACTAGTTGGGTGTCTCTTGTATGTATATAGTATGTTTATTAACTATATAATATAAAAATACAAAGTGACATGGTAAATGTCAATCTAATTAATTAGGAGTTAAAACTAAAGGATAACGTTAATATAATGACCCAAACCTATCTAAAATATATTTTTTGAATGGATTTCGACCCATCCCCACCATAGACTTTGAATAATCCTCTTTGGGGACATTATAAACTAAATATAAATTTATTATAAATTAATACTTTATGATTTTCCTAAAGAGCCCATCCTCCCCATTATAAAAGGACACAACTTATAACCAATTATTCACACCTTCAAAGCATTTTGGTTTGGCCAAAACCTGCCCAAATACTCTCTAAACATCCTTCAATTCAACTTAGATTCCATAGTTTTATCAGAAATCCAACCTAGGGAGCCCTTTTGATCAAATCAAAAGGAAGAACTAGAAGAAGATGTAATGTTTTCACCACCCCTTTTCAAGTTCCTTTCTTCTTCAACTTCTTCTTTCATTGTTATTTCCTTTATAAAAAAATAAGTCTAATATCTTATATATACTATGATGTTATTATAAATATGGTTCAACCATATTCATTATTCTATCCATCTTTGAATGACATGTCACCATACGTGCGTACGTACGACTTACCGTCTCCACGTCGTGGTGTAATTGCTATTAAAAAACATTATTATTTGGATGGGTATGATAATGAAATGTAATTTACGTAAATAATAAATATAACATGATAATGATTCTGAATATATGATATACCAACCAATTATATGTTATTTTAATATCAAAAGAATGATATTGTTTCTCGTGCGTACGTACGGACTGCCATCTCCACGAACACGATGAGATTAATTCCCCATCGTATCCATGCAATTATAATTATCATTTGATTATTAAAAAAAATGTTTATGGATTTGATATAATTATGGATATGAATAAGATACAACCTTTCTATAACAAACAAAGCTTATGTAAAAAAATATATAAAGGAAGATGAGTATGTTAACACCCGAAACGATGATAATACTACGATATTGTTAACAAATCAATGTTAAAAGATCATATATGATATCATATTAATATATATGATTCTTGTATAATTTAATAACAATTATTTCACCATTATACAGTAGGTTAACCTACCCTCAACCAAGTAACAGTACATGTTAAGGGTTTATTTCACAATCTCTTCATTATCTGAGGTTGTTTATACGTAATTATCTACTAGAACCTCTTTATTATCCACATCAATGTTTCTTAAAACTGTATTTTAAAACATTATTACTATTTTACACTATTGGGTTAATATCATTTAAACCCTTTTGACTTTTTATAAGATGTTTATAAAGTAATCATTCTGTCTTTTTCCAAACAAGGACCTTTTTAACCTTTTCGAAAAAATTAAGGTAAGAATGTATTTTTTTAACTTATACGGCGGGTGCAGCTATTTTCCACCATTATTAAATCATCAAAGCTCCCCTTACAAGCTTATAAGAATATTTTCAAAGTAAATGTTTTCTTTTATAATTATATGACTTTTAAATTATTTAAAAAAAGAGATATTTCTCTAAAATAGTTTTGATTTCATCTATGTCAACATACATTGATGGATTTTAAACTTATTTGAATGTGATTTATTATTATAAAAAACTTCCATATTGTATTGAAGGTTTTATGATATCTTTGACTATGGATGTGTTATTTTTATACCATTCATGGTTTATGAATAATGTATTGACATCTTTTATGCTATTTTTAATACGAATGTTTATGTTATGTTTAAACCTGTTCATATGAGGAATGCATTGGACTTAGTAAGTGATGAGTGGAGCCCGCTATGGCTCTTCGATGCATCGGTAGGTCTCATGAGACAAACTAGTGTCTTGGAACGAGTCCTTGAAAAAATCTTATTTTTAGTCTTGGCACGAGGCCTTGGCTACGTGGTTATGATAGTCTGGCATTATGCATTCCATCATTAAGAAAGTGGTTATTGATATTTCATGTGATTACTAGATTAGTAGAATATCCATGTGAATAAGTAAATGGAATTATTTCATTTTATTTCTGCCATATTATGCTGAAGTTAATGTTTAAAAGGATTTTGTTTTAGTTATACATTTCCTTAAATGTTTATTATTATTTATGAAAGTTTCCGCTATATTGTTATCCTTATTAGGAATCTGATCTCACCCCTTTCTCTGTTTTATTTTTCCCAGGATGTGAAAAGTATTTTATGAGTGACCTACAGGGATAGTATGAGGGGATATGAGTGTAGAATACAGAGACTATTTTGTTGTAGTTTTCATTTTATGGTGTAATGTAAACTTTATGAATGTAACTAGTGTTTCCAAGGCTACTAAACTAATCAATATTTCGAGACATGATAATTTTTATCATGCCAATGTTATGTAAAAATGCACCATATTTGGGTAACTGGGGTCGGGGCGTTACATGAATCATGCTCATCTTATTTTTATAACCATTTTACCATGATATTCTTGCTGATAAGGGAATAATATCCACACTATAGATAATGATTGTGACGGAGGTTCTTCCTCCTTAATACACTTTTAAATAATTGGATGATGCCATGAAATTTGTAGAGTGATCTCACTCTCTCGATAGTTAACATTGGATTTTAAAAGATAATTCCAATACATTAAAAATATGGACTCAATCAATACCATAGGAAATAAGATGGGGATTTTAAGGATGTTTAGTTTACACAAAATGACTTTGGTGAAGTTATATACATTAAATGAAATAATTTTCCAATTATTTATTCTCATAAATAAATCAACCCCCATATTTTGAGGTGAATTTTGAATAGTTCTAAAATCCATGAGAGATATAAAAAATGAATAGATCTAAAATGAAATAGTTAATTTCTATTATTTATTGAATAAATAGCACACCTATAACCACATAATTTTTGGAATTCACTTCAGCAATAATGAAAACATATGACCTTCCATGCTGTTTTAGAGGTTGTTGTCATGGATTATCTCTAACATCCTCTAGATTTTGGAATTATCTTGTATAATTACCGTGTTATAGAAGTTTAATCACTATACTAATAATTTAGTGTTTATTTGAACCTTAATTTCACATTCCATATTATTTGGATTTTTTATATATCATTGGAAATTATTATCAATATTCCTTTATTTTCATCATTTTAAAAAACACTCAGTTCCCATTAAATCTTTCCCTAGATATTTGTTACCACACTTTTAACATGTCGTATGAATAGAATTGTTTACCTCATAAGGATTTATATGTTGATCCTCCAATATTAAACTCTATTTTATTCATTAAATCACTAGGACCAGGAGACCAGTGAGATTATATAATCTGTATCTCATTCTTATGGTTTCAATAGATAATCACTTCATTTATATCATTGATTGAAATTAGTAATTCTATTCATAGATTTAGATTTAATCCACTAAATGAGAGATCCACCATAATATATGAATTCAAGAATAATCCATATGAATATAATGTATTCCATGAATCGTTTTCCTCATACACCCCGATAGACTCATCTATTATTCTTTAGTTCTAAGAACTCCCTCTCCATCTTCATAAAAAGATTTTGGGAAAATTTTTTATTGAAAAATAATTTCATGAAACCATACTATACCATGGAATTAATTTCATATTTAGTATTCATATTATTTATAATTTTCCACCAATAATCCTCTTTTCCATATAATAAAAATCTTTCAACCATCATTTTTGATAATTCTAAAATTTGATTATAGAAAATTTATCTTCAATGGATTTAATTAATTGTTCCACAATGAGGGGATCAGAAGATCTACTAATGATTGGAGGCCATTTCACATAAAAGATTAAATGCAAACTTGATCCTTCATTAGAGTAGAAGGGAGTTACAAATATTTATGTTTGTTTTTGAAATCGAGCTATTGATCCAGTACTATCATAATGTTTTGAGATCCTTTTCTTATTATAATTTATATATATTTATGGAAATCATTTAACATCCTATCACATTAGTTTTTATAAACAGTAATTATATTTCCATCTATTAACTAAAAGAATAAAAAATAAAATAAAGGTTATTTCAATATATAGCTTATTATAATATAAAAAATAAAACAATGAAAATAGAAGGATAATCTCATAAATTAACAGTATCTACTATCTAATGATTCTCTAGGTTTCACTCTATGTTATCCATGGTGATATAATTATCACTATGTTTCAAAAATAAATTTTTTATTCCAAATCCCAAAAAATTACTAGCACAACCTTTTATTCCAATTATATCCACCCTAATCTTTTAATCATATTATTATACTATGTTAAGAATTATTATCCATTAAATTTAAACCATGAACATAAAAATATAGTGTCTTTGGAATAATATGTACATAATTAGTAAACAATAAACCAGAATAAAAAATATTTTATTAAACATGATAATGAGATCATAAAACCAATGGATCTCATACTACTACATAATATAACTTGGAAAATACATAGATAAAAGGGATGGTCAAAAAATGCAGTAAGGGAATAAATACGGGATTGTTACAAAGCACATGAGTTAGAAGGAATAACATGCTATCATAAAAGGCATAGATCAAACATATATAAGCATAAAAATTTCACATACAATAATATGTTCATAGAAGCAAATGAATGTGGCAGCTACAAATAGCATGACATAAAAATGATTTATGACTAACCACTAGGAATTTATCACATGGTAGAAATATTCCCACAATGGACTTAATTTAATACCTAATCTCATACATAATATATCATGAGACTAGAAAATTACCTAATTAACTTGTGTCATTTATGTTTGCCCCCATCATTACATTATTTTCATTTGTTTTCCACATAAATAACTAATATAAAGAATAAAAAAAAGGTTTGCCAATGCAATGAAATTTATTCTTTCAGTCATGTTATAAAGAATAACTAAAGAGTGTGTCATTATGGTATCACTAAATAAAGGGAATTAAATAACTATTGAACATTAATGAAGTAAATAATATAAAATATCATAAATAATTATTTCCAACTTAGGTGAAATAATTAAAAGGAAAGTTTTGGTGTCCTTAGAATGTGCCACCCAAGTGATGTGTTTTTGAATACATTAATGTATATTTAATAAGTATAATACAATAATTATTTCCATAAAAACAGAAATAAACTTATATTTATATTCATGTAAAAATGAATTATTTTTTAAAATTAATTTCTATAAAATAATTTTGTTTAGTATACCTTAAAACGGTAAAGAAATAAAGATGTCCAATTTTAATTAGGTTTTATTATCAAGACAAATTATGAATATATAATTTTTAAATATGTATTTATACCTCAAGTAAATAATAATTAAGATAGATATAGATTACTAGAACCTAAAAATAGTATTTATGTTATGTATATATTATGAATGATTTTCTTAAAGTATTAAGAAGGTGTAGCCTAAAGTAAAAAATAGAGGATGAGAGTGATCTTTTACCTTATAATAGAATGTGTTCTGAACATGGACTTAATATCAATGAAAATAAAATTAGATTCATTATTTTCATTATTAAAAACCCATTACATGTAGAATTTATTTATTATTATTTCATAATTTTTTTAATGGATATTTCGTTGAGTTATAAGGACTAAGTTTGTCATTCAGGGAGTTATTATTTCATGGTTACATTTTCAATTAACATGTCATAATTATGAGATTTAATTAGAAATGTTAAAAAACATAGTTGTGAAATAAAATGGAATTATTGAATATAAAAAATATTAAAAGGACCCGTATATAATTTTTTTATTACATTGGGATGATTAATTTGATAAAATGCTAAAAATAATTATTTAGCCCATTTTAGTTGTTTTTTCAACCATCAAGAATTGGATTCATTTTATACCATTTTATTTTTTTTTATTTTTTCTAGAACATGATATAAGTTATAATATAATTATTAGAATCATAGTTAACAATAATAATGTTTTAATTACAATCCTTGATGGTTAAAATTGAAAATCGAATAGTCATCGTCCATGATGACCGGGAACCGACATATCATAGACGATGTTTTAAATTTTTGATTAAATTTAAAAGATATGGGATTTGATGAATGATATTAAATTAATATAATTAAATTCATGTATATATATAATTCTGGATTAATCATTCTATTTGGGATATGGATGAGGATATTTAGTAATTTAGAAAAGGATGATGAACTTTCATATCTATTTAATGTCGTCTCCTTGAGTACCTCTTTAAGGAAATTGGAATTTCAATTCTAGTGAGAAAAACAACCCAATCATGTGAGGAAGAGGATTGGGAAAGTAAATAAAAACAATATTTTAAATATCTAGGGATTATAATGTGTGAGGATATGGTGTTGTATTTAAATGTGAAGGAGAGGTGTGTTTTAGATTCTTATGATCATTCGTTCATTATTTTTTCTCAAGAAAATCACTAGTGTTAATTATTATTAATATAAACATTAGATTGTCAATGAATGTTATAAACAATGGGTTATTACATCATCCATGACAAACAAATTCGTTCATATGTCTTATAATGTTAAATACCTTAATTTATCATATTTCACATTTTACTAAAAAAAATTACTATTGAAGTAAAATTTAAAAATATCACCCTAATAAATTATTTAAGAGTATATTTTAAAAATGTAATAAATTTTATTACCTTAATTATATAAATTAGAACATTTAATTTTTTAATAAAATCAATATGTATTTAAAAAATATAAATTTTAATATAAGAATCAATTTTATGGCACTTTGAAAAATTATAAAATGTATCATAAAAATAGATTATTTTTATAATAAAACAAATTATTAATTTATAAATCAGCTTTTCATAAACATTATTTCTTTTGTATTTATAAATTCATTATAGAATTTAAAATAAAACAATTGTGTCTTCCAAAAATACTAACATGCAGTTTATCATTTTAAGAAAAATTATTTACTTTTACCATAATAAAAATAATATTGTATTTAAATTTATTAAGATAGATAAGAACTACATTAATTTATATTATATGAAATTAACATTTTATCGGTGACATTAATTTTGTAACTGATAGATTTATTTTCCAATTGTCAGGTTACAATTCCATTTATTACATTACCATTCCTACTATTAGATTAATATTTTAATGGTAATATGGATTCCATAGTTTTTATAAATACTTATTATTTCATTCTCTCTTCATTCCCATGAACATTCTCATTATTCAAATTCAAAAATAAAATTCAATTGATGGAATTATATTTTTTTTCTATATTGTTGTTAATGAGTTCGGTCATTCTGGTGGATCGAGTAGACCAAAATTATCATATTGTAGTTATTTTATTTTCAATTTACATTACAATTTTAATATTTAGAATTAGTATTGGGATATTTACAAACAAATGTATCATTATTAATTTATAAGAATAATGATTTCCTAGATTCCTTTTATGTAATTATTATATGAATTACATTTCCATTGATAATATTCTCATCCATTACATAGAGGAGGAGAAAAATTAATTCCACCTTCTAACCATTCAATTTTATTCAATGACCCATTTTATTTATTATTTGAATAAATTATAATTGTTTAATGAAATCCATGGATCAGGTCACATTTAAAAAAACATTTTAAAATAAATTATTTAACTCCATAACATATATTTATTTATCCAATTTTAGGTAACATTACGACATCCTTAAAACATAATAATGTCATAAATGTGGTAGTATTTTAACAATCGGTATATTTATTATTCTCCAAAAATAATCCATTTTAGAAAAATATAAATAATTTATCCTAGGAAATATTTTATATGCTGAATCCAAAAATGAATTTATTTTCATCAAATTCTTTCACAAATGTTTAAATATTTATGTTTTTCAAAGAAAACATATAATACATGGAATTTAAATTTTTCTGAATAAAACAATAATGATTGAAATGTTTTGTAAAATTGTTTATAAAACTATATTGAATATAAATCCATAAAATTAATTCACATAAATAATATGACTGAATTATTTATAGAATAACATTAATTTTTTAAGATGTGATTTGATATAAAGTTATTGTATATTGAATAGGGAATAAATACATGTCTTCATTCAATAAATCTATAAAAAATCATATTAACACATCTAGAAACATTTTAAATCCCAATATAAAATCCATGGAAATATTAAATGAGTAAAATTTAGGGACTAAAAAAGGATTAATCTTACACTTTAATATATTTCATTCATCATAACCCTATTGAAAAGTCAAATGTGTCACGGTGTAATCAACATTATAATTTTTTATTCATATCTAGTAGTAATATTAAAAGAATTATCTATATATCATAGTTCTATCGTAATTAAATGAAAATACAATTGTATGTGCTTTAATCAAGATTTAATTCATGAATTTTTAATCACATCGAACACAAAACCTATTTTTATATCATTTAACACCATCATTGAAAACATCATATGTTGGAAATATACCAAGAAAAACCAATTTTCATTTTTTTCATACAATGTAATATCTAATTACAGAACATTTGAAATTATTTCTATCATGGATGATATCATTAACACCTAAATATAAAGAGATAGTATTATTTCATACACAATTTATTTGAAAAAATTCATTAAAATATTAATTATAGAGTAATTTTACAATCATATCATAACTAATAATGCATTGTATTTTAAACTCAAGGTATAAAATAACGTTTTTTTCATTACTAATAAGAATATGAATCACAAAATCATACTCTTTTATAAATTCCAAATATATTTGGTACCACATATTAAACACTTTATGATTTAATGTGTACTTTAAACAATCATGTCCAACATATATTTCACATTTTAACCCTTAAAAATGGGAGTTCAGAATTTTGAAGTCAAAATACCACTAAATCAACGACAACTTACGTATTTTAGTTATTCTCATAGATTTTAAATTTATTTAATTAATGTATATTCAATCGATCATACATCATATAAACCGATTATCCTTTAATGAAAGAAATCTATAAATGATAAATTCATAATTTATTGTTGGAACTGATAATAATTGATCATTAAAAAATATTATATTTATTTATTAGAATAATTCCTAACACGCATTTTTCAAGATTAAGTTTCCTACCTTTTGAGTTAAATTTGTTAGTAGGATAGATTACCATGAATGTGTTCAGAAAACTATCTGTAGTAACCCACTAGTCATAGAAAAAAATAGGAATAACATTAGTACTTATTAGACTCTCCTAAATGAATTTTTATTTTTCATGATTAAAAAAAATATAGTAATTAGTTATAATAAAAATATGTAAATAAATAATTTGTACCCCAAATTATTATTTTCCAAATTTTCTTTATAACATATTTTAATTTAATGTATTAAAAATAATCCTTTTATTTTTTTCTTCTCATAACATTTAGAGTAATCCAATATTTTATCATTCCAAATAATAAAAAATGGATGAAAATGAAAAGTAACATGTATATTTCTATTATAAATATCATATATATATTTTAAATAAAAAATTTATCTAGTCATGAGAAGATATGATAGAAAATGAAAGGCTCTAGTGTACAAGGGTGTAGTCTCCCCACACATCATCATTGGTTTCGTTATAAATGTGAGGGAGGAGGAGTTGGTTTTAAGTCCTGACATTAGCATCATAACATCAAAATCTGTGAAACATACTATTTTTTCAATATATTAATTGGTTATATAAGTTAATAAGGAGAAAAAAAAGAAATCTAAAATATATTTAAAAGTTATATTTCATTTTGTACATGTGTCCTCACTTCATAATTTCTTTTCCATCCAAATAAATTACTCTTAACCATTTCATACAAAATATAAACCACCCTATTATAGTTTCCATACACTCCAATGTGTATTCCGACCACCACTATTGGCTCCATCTCTCTCTTGTACTCTGTAATATGCCTCTTTCACTGGATACTCCACCTTCGACACCTCCATACACAACATCCCGCTAGTTCTTACCTATTTTCCAAATCCCAAAAATATACCATAGTTTTCTAAAATTATAGTTATACCCATCTCTACACAATATGATTCATTACATTCCCATGTCTACATCTAATCAAGATAGAATCATACACCGTATTGTTCATATTACTAGTCTCTTACTTCATGGAACTATCAATGCATCATGCATTGAGTCACTCTCGATTGCACCCTAACTATGGCCATTCAAAACTATGAAACATACCAACATGATAACTGAAAGGTATTTTGGTTCTCATCTATTACATGTCACACAAAATTCAATTTAATTGTTAACCCTACTTATTATATAGATTACCAATTACAAGCTTTAAATGGTTGATTTTTATTATAGATCATACTTACATTCCACCTCTATCAACAATCATTTTCACCATTTCTCAAATGGATTAATCCTTTCATTATAGGATACTAGAACAATACTAATCAGTATGTATCAGGGTTCTATCCCATTTCGCATCAAATATAAATCCTGAGAATTTTTAAAAATATTTTCTTACGAAAATATATTCTTCTTTTATGTCTCACTTAATGATGATTTCATTTTAATCTTTTTTTGTTTTAATTATCTCTTCTAGGGTATTAGAACCAAATTTTTCTTAAAGTATGTATTGATTAAATATTATTTTTATGTTTTTAGTAGTGGTTTTTTCATCAATGCTTATACGGAATTATCTATTAACTTCTAGAATTGTTTTTTATATTCCAAAATTAATATCTTAATTCTATATATAATGATATAATTATTTACTTTTTTTGAGAAATATTAATTTTGTTACATGATGAAATACATCAATTTCATTTCTGTTTTACTTCCATTATTATGTTTTATAACTATTATAATTAACAATCCATTAACTTTTGGAATTTATTTCGGAGTTCCAAATTTAATATTATAATATAAGATAACTATGAATATAATTCTTTTCTAAAGTGACAAAATAATTTTTTATTATAGTACATATTACATGAATATATGTTTTGTGTAATTGGATATGGATAAATATTAAACATAATTATCTATTAACATTTGAAATTGATTTTTATGTTATAATGTTAATATCATAATTCAAGATAACTTCTAATACCATTCATTACTATAATGATTATATAAGAGTAATATTTATAAATATGGATGTATATTACTATTTTCACAATCATTTATTTTTTATTCATTTGATTACCACTATGTATGAATGATTTCCATGAATTTTGAGTGATATCCTATGCATTATGTGTTTTATTTATAATCATGGACATTGCATATTGGATCCATTATTTAATTCGTTTGTCATTTTAGATATGGTCAGGTTAAAAATGTCGAAGAAATTTATTCCTAATTTAATTCTTAATATATGATGATATATCTTATTAAATATCCTCTAATTGTTTTTATTAATTTCATATTAAACCCAATGTTTAGATGGATTCATGTTTAAAATATACTATTCATGAATGAATTATATTTTATCTAAGCATCATGATTATTTAAATCCTTTTCAAAAAAAATGTTTTTTAATATACATAATATAATTATGTTGATGAATAAAATTGTTTCTTCCTTGAAAAAATTTTTCATGAAAAAGTGATGATTAGGAAGAGTTAGTAGAAACAACATGTAATGTGTATGATTGTGTGATGAATGTGGTCTATGGTGAATCCCATTGAGCCTAGTATAATATATTATTTAATAAAGATATGTTAAGTTATATAATTTACATGTATGATTAAATTTTTAAATAGATAATAATAACATAATTATTCCTTAATGAAAATATTTATAAGTACACGCCATAGGTTAGATATTTCATTTTAGTGCATGTTATTGAGTTGGTGTAACAAGACTAAATTCAATAAATAGTAAATTTAATTCTTATATAAGATGAATTGTCATTATTTTAATAAATTGAGTATTTAATCACTATTTTTTTTTATAATTTAGAAACCTTTAGTTCAACTCACTTTATTGGAAACAATTTTTTAATAATTGTTTCCATATAACTAATTCATCATGTTAATGATCATTTTTCACCAAAGTGATGAAGGATGGTGATAACATTTAGATAAGATGTTATTTTTTCTCACATTAATGAAATTACTCTTATGGTGTATTAGTAATAGATATACATAAATTATTGTTTTTTATAAAACATATAGAATTGAATAGTTTTTAAAATTATAATATTATAGGTCTTTATATGAAACAGTGTGGAGATTTTCCCCATTTTTATTCTCATGGTTTTCATATATATAAAAATTTCCTTCAAACTCAGTTCCCTCTTTCATAGAAATAAAAATAGTGGCCTCTTCACCTTGAAATTTATTTCATACCATTACATATTAATTTTTTGATGAAAAAAACTAGACAGTAGTTTTTCATGACACATTCCTATAATTTTTTTCTTTTTTTCATCATCATCAAGTGAGTCCCGCATTCATTTTTTCATGGATATAGTGACTAACAACCATAATTATCTAAATTAGTATAACCTTTTTTTACATGTATAAGGAATATTTAAATTTCTCATAAACAACATATGTCTCAATACTTTTACTATTATAATCATTATGGTCATGCTTCCTGGGATATATTTCTGAATCAAAAAATGATACAAGAAAATTTAATGGAAGTGTTTTTTATTATTATAATTATTCTAGTTTTATTATTTCATAAAATATTATTTTTTTAAAAATTTATTATCATAATTATATTTCCAGCTATATTAAATTATTCCCAATACTTCACGTTTTTTTTCTTCTAATGCAGATTGTGATAGTCTTCCTTTCTTCTACAATTGTTTCGTGAATTGTTCGCTAAGATTATTTTCATTCCACATCATAAATATTCATTATTTAGTTTTTATTTAAGGAAAAAAGTATATGGTTGATTCCAATATAATATTTTTAATTCATATAAATTTATTATCTTGAATTTCATGTGGTTGGAACTATAGTAGTTGTTATATAAGTTCATTGGGTCAAAGTTTCTTAATTTTACATATGATATATTCACTAATATATAACTATGAATTAATGCATATATAGTATTTTAATTTCTAAAACAATTTCATTTAATAGTTTTCCCAAACAAAATTGTTGAAAATATAAATACCTATTCACAGTTAACTGTATATTTATTAAATTTCATTAATTATATGGATGAAAAATAAGTATCTATGTTATAATAGAGATTATAAATGTCGTAATGAAAAAATTATGGACATGGTGATTTGTAAAAAAAATCGATTTCAATTTTTTTACATTAATTTATATTTTACATGTGTATTTAATCTTTTGATTCAATAACATAGATTATCAAATTTCAAGTAAATGTAATGCCACATGTTATTAATGTGCATATTAGAAAGTGGTTATCAGTTTTGAATTTATGAGGTTATACAATTCACTTTTCATTGAATTTTCAATTATAACCATGCATAGATCATTTTCTTTTAATGATAGTTTTAAAAAAATCACTTCAATTTATTTTTATATTACACAATAATGAACTCTATCAGAATTACTCATCTAGTATATCCTCTACATGATGGGGTAGCGTGATCCATTACATTTGATCTTAAATTTAATCTTGATATTATATAATAGATATGTTTTAGAATAATTTAGTTATTTTGTTGATGGATAACTATTTTTATTCCAAAATGAAATCTATAGTTCTTCTCTATAACGTTACACCATCCATGCATAGAATCCTTGAAAATCGAGTTGTTTCTATAATGTTTCCCACATAAATATATTATTACACCAATGTTATTATTAGGATCTCTTCTAGATATAGTTGATTACCCAAATTGTCATGACCCTTCCCCCGGGGCCTGTGCCGTGACTTCCACAAGCCTTCCTTCCATAAGCCAGGGGATGGAGACTTGCACCAAAGACGTAAATCCCTAAACTGGGAAGGCATTGCCTTTCAAACATGAAAATCCACACAACAGAGTATGAGTTGGAAGGAAAAAACTCTGTAAAACATTATACAAAAGAGTGCTGAAATTAGAATGGGCGGAATACAAGCCTAACAACAAAGTACAAGTACAACTAAAAAACAAGTAAAATTGAAGAAGATTAAAACAGTTGTTGGGCCATCCTTCAGGATTCCTCCTTGAAGGGTAGGTACAGATTGCCTCCACAACACTCCATTCCTGTCGGTCTCCTCTATGTACCAACATGTCGTATGGTCTACCTCTGGGTACTGTATAGTCCTGGTGCACTCAGCCTCGGTCAGCGTTGTCCGTCATCTACATCCATCACAATGAAGTGCGGGAATAGCCCATATAGGGGTGAGTATAAAGATGCTCAGTAGGGACCCCAAGACCCTTAAGGTCTCACAAAACTAACATGGATAAACCACAAGTATGAAATCCAAAAATAAGCCCGCCTAGGTATATGCCCATAAATATACCTATGTTATCATTTAATCCCTCTCAAACATGTGGTAAGCACAAAAGTTACTGAATCATCTCAAACCATGATTTTTATTATCAAAACCACAGCTGTTGGAGAACTCCTACTCAATTGAGAATAGTGGGTCTGCTGCGTCCCACAGAGGCGCTTCCCACTAACCTTGGACTATTGAGGTACTCATCCTGTTGAGTACTATGGGTCTTTTGCACTCACACATAGGCACTCCCCCTCATAGCCTTCTGAGGAAATCCTCCCGTCGAGTACAGTGGGTCTGTCATGACACCAAGGCACTCCCCAATTTGGGTCTACCATGACACCAAGGCGCTCCACACTGGGCTAGTTAAAACACTCCAAGTTGAATTGGTCAGCAGTCATCAGGTCTCAACCAGCTACTAGGTCCCTGCACTATGCACGATCATCTCTAGGAGGATATGCTCCATTATCTCTTGGTCGATAATCCAATAGTAAATATGTACCAAGAATAATTATCTCATAGGTCGTCCATGTAATAGGGGCCTCAACACAACAGACGGTGTGTCAATCGGATGCTTGGTCTGTGATTTATTAGCCTTTTAATCCAGGAGGTCCGGTTGGATTTGTGATTGTTACAACATGAACATGTCTCAAATTTAACCCAAAATTCAATGGGGTACACTCACTGGGACCGTTTCCCTTATAGAATACTAGTGTTGCTGAAAGTTCGCCAAATGGTCGTTTGGTGACAAAGGTATGGCTAAAGAAAGAAAATGGTCATTAGTGGGCAAGGGTCTGGTTTGACCCATTCGGAACGCCCCGTCCCGACCAGGTCTGGGAAGACTCGGTCTAGGTTGACCCGGTCAGACCTATTGGGTTTTTCCTAGCCCATTGGCCAGGCCAGCATGTTAGGTTCATCCCGACACACTGGGCCCAACCCAACAGGCCGTGTGGGTCGTTCAGCCCGAGCACGGGACCAGTTCGGCCCGAAATGCCATGAGGATGCAGCCTGGTGTATCTCTGCATGGAGGGTGCAGTCGGGATGGTTCTGCCATTGTGCCATGACCAGGGTCGCAGTCTGGATCGGGAGGCCGGCGCGGCCAGGTCGCCGGTTCGGTCGGGAAGTGACCGGCCAAGCCGAAAGGTGGCCGAGGGGTGATAGGGTTGGATGGGAGCTGACCGAGAAGGCTGAAATGCCGACCATCAGGCGACCGGGTAGGTCGAAAGGCGGCAAGGGAGGGCGCCAGGTGGGCTAGTGGGTGGCCAGGCAGGGCGCCAGGTGGGCCGGTGGGCAGAGTGCAGCCAGGCAGGCCAATGACCAAGAGCCGGGTGGCACTAGTTGGCGGCAGTGCGGTCGGGGAGGCTCGACTGGAGGGCCATGGTTCGTCCCATAACACAGGATCACCGCGGGTGTGACGCGGTATGTGGAGTCTGCGGGTAGCCCAGCCTTTGTCATCGCCGCCTTCATCGTTCTGTCACCTCATCACCATGCCGAATATCGTCACAAACAAGAACGGTGGAGGGGTCAGGCAATGTTGGATCGGCCTGAACCCTCCGCATTTAGGGTGGTATCAATTGTCTCATCAAGAAGTAAGAAGATGAACAAAAAGTTATCTGTAAAAAATTCCATTCCATCCATTGAAAAATATTCAAGGAAATAATCAACATGTAAAAACCCACTACCATTGATTGTCGGTCGTCGGCGTTGAAGTCATGGGAAGAAGACGAAGAAGTTTGTCATTTGTCGCATCCGCCACGCACTCCCAATCCTGATATTCATTGTCTCTTTGACAACGATTCGAAGGGTAGGTCAGTTGAAGACTCCTAGTTCGGTAGGATCTGAGGGAGGAAGTCAAAAAAGGTTGGTGTTCTTCGTCGGTGGAGTGTTCTTCGACAGTGGAGCGTTCTTCTTTGAACGAAATTTTCTCCCATGATCTTCTCTTCCCAAGGTCCACCAAATGAGAAATTCCAACAAAAATAATAATATATTTAGTTTTTCTATTATTTATTTGGTGACACAAAGAATCAAATTAGTGTATTAAAACTTGGCTCCCCTAATTAATTCATGAGTTTTGGCACAAATTAATTAGAGGAGTTTGCATAAATTAATTAAAGGGGTGGTCAAGAGGCTCTCCCTCATTAAGGATAGAGAGTTGAGAGGTTATAATATCCTCCATCATAAGGGGAATTTTCCCTTGTCTAGTCCCCACGACGTATCCCCTCACAGAAGGTTAGGTTCATGTGTGCCCCACCACCATAACCTCTCATGGGAGGTTAAGGTGTGGTGGCCCCACCTCCAATATACATGAGGAGGTTTTAAACACAAAACACCGACATGCGGCTCAAATAAAAATAAAGTGAAGCTCACTTTATTTTATTATTTTCCATGAAAACCCCAGAACTATCTTCTAAACTCGACCCACTATCGTCGAAGTGAAAGTCTCTTTAAGTGAAAATCGGCAATGCGAGTTCAACGGTGCCCTCATATTTCAATTCTATACACCAATTCAATAGTTATAAAAACCCATTCATATGTTTACTGAATGTACATGAAAAAAACATTATAAATTTATTCTAGGCACACCAAGCCTCGGAATCATGCACCGTCAGTTTTCACAGACTCGTAAAATTCCCATGTATTTAAGAAAAAAATTTCCATGGAATTTATCGGTCTTTAGATTCTCCCCACATCAGGGCTTTACATCCCCATAAGCTACAACTCGAACTATTGGAACATGTGGGGGTACTGAACATGAATCTGAGCCTCTTGCTCCCATGTGCTATCCTGGAGGTTTATGTGTTACCAGTGAACGCACACCAGAGGTTTAGACCATCCACGTAGGACCTCCTCTTGTCAATCCTCAATCTCCACTACAACCTCCGTGAAAGTCACCCCATCATCGATGTCCATCCCTCTATAGTCGATGATGTGGGAAGTGTCGTTCATGTATATCCTCAGCTGTGATACATGGAAAATGTTGTGAACATGGTATAACTAAGATGGAAGAGCTAAAAGGTAAGCCAAATCGCCTACTCTGCCGAGGACCTGAAAAGGTTTAATGAATCTCGAAGATATCATGCCACCTCCGCAAAATCACAATAGACCTTGTTGAGGTGAGACCCGTAGAAAGATATGGTCACCATCATAAAACTCTAGAGGTCTCTGTATCCTATTGGCATATGACTTCTGCCTGCTCTGTGCAGTCTTCATCCAGTCCTAGATGATCTGCACCTTCTTTGTGGTATCTCGTACCATCTCTAGTCCTGCTAGTACTGACTCCCCAGGGTCAGTCCTGCACAAGGGTGATCTGTATGGTCTCCTGTATAACGCCTCGAAAGGTGCCAACTGTATAGTGGAGTGGTAGTAGTTGTTGTAAGAAAATTCCACCAATGGTAAGTGGTCCTCCCAGCTACGACTGAAGTCAAGGATGCATCCACAGAGAATTTCCTCGAGAGTCTGAATGGTTCGCTAAATCTGGCCATACGTCTGAGGATGGAAGGCAGTGCTTAGACAAAGCTATGTCATGAAATCCTCCTATAACCCCTTCCATAACTGATAAGTAAACTGTGCATCACGATGGGAGACAATAGAATAATGTAATCCATGTTTCTGCATAATCACATACACATAGAGGTGTCCCAAGCACTCTACTGAACCCATCTCTCTGAATAGTAGAAAGTGGGACAACATGGTGAGTTGGTCCAAGATCACCCAAATAGAGTCATGAACTCTACATGTACTTGGATGTACTCTCACGAAGTCTATGGATATCTCATCCCACTTCCAATCTAGGAACTCTAAAGGCAGAACCAATCCTGCTGGTACCTGGTGCCCTGCCTTCACCTACTGACAAGTGAGGCATCGAGAGACAAATTCGGCATCTGCCTTCTTCATACCTGGCCACTAGTGCTATCGTAGAAGGTCCTGGAACATATTCACCACTTCTAGGTGTACTGCTAAAGGGGATGTGTTGAACTCCCTCAACACTTCCTCCTAAAGTGACACTGGAACCATAGTACGTCATCTGAAGAGGATGACATTCTCCCCACATTCGTAAAATCAATCAAGAGACTGCCCCATGGATATCTGAGCATGTCGTGTCTTGTAGTTAGCATCTCCATGATGTGTCTCCATGACAAGCTGTAGACGTGGGGGAGTGACAATAAGAGACTATAGAAAGGCTGCTCCTCCTCTATCCACAAAGGATATCTGTAAGGCAGCCAGCTGCTCTATCGCCTCTCTTAGAAGTTGTATACCAGATCTCCTGATGAGTTCAACTACTACAATGTCCCCCTTTCTAGAATTATAGATTATCATGAAGTCATAGTCCTGGAGAAACACAATCCATCACCATTGTCTCAGGTTCAGGTCCTTCTAAGAGAAGATATACCTGAGGCTCTTGTGATTAGAGTACACGGTAAAACATTCTCCCATCAGATAGTGTCTCCACATCATCAAGGTGAGGACCACTCCTGCTAAATATATGTTATGGGTAGCGTAGTTCTGCTCGTGTTGTCTTAGCAGCCGAGAACCATATGTGGTCACTGCACGCTCATACATGAGGACTCACTCATGCCTAGTCCATGATGTTTCATAGTAGACTACGTACCCTATGCCTTCCTATGGAAGCCTCAATATGGGGGAAATAGTCAGCCTCTGCCTCAACTCCTGAATGCTCTGCTGCCATCTCTCCAACCGCAAGAAGGATTTACCCTTATTTTTTAAGGATGATAGTGGTACTGCAACTCTATAGAATTCTGAAACAAACCCCTAGTAGTAACCAGGAAAACCCAAGAAACTACATACCTATGTCACACTTTTGGGTGGATCCCAGGAAAGTACCACCTCATTCTATGTTGGATTCACTGCAACTCCAGCCTCTGAGATGACGTGTCCCAAAAATTGAACCTCTTGGATCCAGAAGTTTCACTTCAAGAGATTACCATAATGATGGTGCTCTCGGAGTGTGTCCAATACTACTAGAAAATGGTTTCCATTCTCCTCCTCAGTAATTGAGTAGATCAGAATGTCTTCAATGGAGATAACAACAAAGCGATCGAGGTATGGCTTGAAGATCCTATTCATGAGTCTGATGAACACTGCTGGAGCATTGGCTACACTAAATGGCATAACCAAGAACTCATAGTGGCCGTACTTAAATTTGAAGGCCGTCATCTGCACATCCTCGTTTCAAACACTGAGCTCGTGATAGCTTGATCTGAGGTCTATTTTTGGGAACCACCGTACTCCCTTTGGTTGATCAAACTGGCCGTCAATCCTCGGGAGTGAGTAATTATTATTCATGGTCAACAGATTTAGGAGATTGTAGTTGAAAAAAATCCTCATGCTCCCATCCGCCTTCTTGGTGAATAGAATCAGGGCTACCTAGGGAGAAACACTGGGCCAGATTTAATCATTTCCCCTATAAGTACTCTAGATGTAACCCACGGCTCATGAAGCTCATTAGGAGACATCTGATATACTGGTTTAATTATCGCTGCCATCCTGGGGTACAGGTAAATGTAAAAGTCCACCTATCTTTGAGGAGGTAGACCTAGAACATCATCAGGGAAAACATCCACGTACTAGTCCACCACTACAAGATAGCATGGACTCTCCACATCAACTGCTCTAAGGGTATGGAAGGCCAACTAATGAGTGATTGGTTTCACCCTCTTTCGAGAAAGTCATCCCTGTGGTGAAAAGGCTCCCTTCTTACTGGTAAAGGTAAACCTGGTCCCAGCCATGCAGACACACTGCACTTTGCGCATAATACAGTCGATATGATCATGGAATATAGATAACTAGTCTATACCAAAGATGAAATCGTAAGGCCTCGATGTTGCTACAAGGAGATCCCTGCCGGATCTCTGGCCTCCTAGAGTATGCTGGTACAGCCAGCACTAGTGTGTACTCATTGAGTCTTCTCCCATAGGAGTATCTAGCCGTAAGGATCGAGCCAACAGATCAATCTGAATCCCATATCTCTAAACCAGGGAAGTGGAAATGAAACAGTGGCTGACCCATGTGACTATAAGAAATGCAACTATAGTGGAGTAGACACATATCGTACCTCGAATCATATCCAGAGTTCCATGATCATAGGACTCAGCTTCTTGGAGTTGAGATCTCCCCTGTACACCTACTCCCTATGGTCAGGGTGGACCTCCTAGTGGTGGTGGCGGTAACTCCTTGAAACATCTCCCACTACCAGCAGCGCGACCAGATCCTCTGCCATGTCCTCCTGCTCCCTTCTGACCGCCTCAATCGAATCTCTGATTATTCATGGGTGATCCTTCGACCATCTGCTGATCATCTGAACGGAGGGTCAGACAGTCACGAGCCATGTGACCATGTCCACCACATGAGTAACACTGCTCACTCATGGCATGTGGGTCTCTCCCCCAGGTGCCCCGCACAACTGATCCTGAGTCATGTGGTCATCCACCCATGTGTCTGGTCCTCTTGGACGTCTGTGACATCGGTCTACTGGTAGCTACCGAAGACTCCACTGCATGTCGACTAGTGTTGGGTCTTGCTGCTGGATTTTGCTTAGCAAAGAAACTCTCTACTAAGAGGGCTCTCTCTAACACCCCTGCCAGCATTGGGATGCTAAGGGAGATCATCGAAGCTCCGATCTCTCTCTTGAGACCATGCTCGATGGTCTGGGCCCTGAAGAAAGGTTCGAGTAGCATATATGTTGAGTAGTATGAGAGGTCGGTGAACCTCGTTGTACTGTGCCACCGTCATGCTGCCTTGTTGTAGATGAAGTAGCTCCTGTATCCACACTGTACGTAGGGTGGCTGGGAGAAACTCCACCCAAAACAAGATCTCTAATTTTGCCCAAATAAAAGTCATCTCATCATGAAACTGGAGCATCAAGCTCTACCATCTTCCCACTGCTGCCTTTAGAAGTCTGGCATCAAGTTTCACCGTGGGTTTTTCTAGTCTCCCTACAAGTTAGAAAACTCTCACCATAGCCTCCAGCCAATCCTCATCCGCCTGTGGGTTCATCTGTCCCCTGAACCTAGGTGGCCTCTGGTGCTAGAAATTGTGAAATGTTCTCAAGCAGCATGCATCGTCTGCTGCTGGGGCTGGTGGGATCGGTGGCCAAACGAGAAGTGGTACTGCTGGTTCCTCCGCTATAAAAGGCCCATGCACCGAGGCCTCATCGCTCAGTGGGATATCTGTGCGTACAACTCACGGGGCTCTAGCTGGTCGTCCACAGAGAGGTATCCTGAAATAAACAGATGTGACATGGTCAAGATTATACTTGGTGAGCTGACCTGGTTGAGATGATTTAAAGAAAACTTTTGAAAACACACAGGCATTCTGTGTTTTTGTGCCCTGAGTCAAAAATCAGAAGTCAGGGTCCTGGTGTATTGATACGTCGGACACCGCTCCAACACTAGACTCCCTGAACTGAGAATCACACTTAGTACCCTTAACACTATTGCTTCAAAGAAAAGAAATAGAATAGTCCTATGTTCTATGGTAGAACTGACTCCTCTGATTTCAATTTGTCACGACCTATCCCCCTGGACCAGTTCCGTGACAACCCCAAGCCCTCCTTCTATAGGCCAGGGGCTGGTGACTAGCACCAAATGCGTAAATCCCTAAATTGGGAAGGCATTGAATTTAAAACTTAAAAACAAACACAAAAAAGTACGAGTTGGTTGAAAAACAGTAAGTAAAACTATATAAAAAAGAGTGCTGAAAGTAGAGGGGCCGGAATACAAGCCCAACAGGAATGTAAACGTACAACTGAAAAACAAGTACAATAAAGGAAGAGTAAAACAACTGGTGGGTCATCCTATGGGATTCCTACCTGATGTTAAGGTACATATAGCCTCCACAACACTCCGCGCCTGTCAGTCTCCTCCATGTACCGACACGTCATATGGTCTACGTCTGGGTACCATCCAGTCCTGGTATACTGAGCCTTGGTCAGCGATGTCTGTCATCTGTATCCAATACAGTGAGGTGTGGGCATAGCCCGTCGAAGGGTGAGTACAACAATACTCAGTAGGGAACCTGAGACCCTCAAGGTTTCACACAACTAACAAAGAAAAACCACATGTATGAAATCAATAGATAACCCAACCTAGGTATATAACCATACATATACCTAAGTTATCAACGAATCCATCTCAATCATGAGGTAAACAAAAATGTTACTGACCTAGCTCAAACCAAGATTTTTATTATCGAAACCACGACTGCTGGAGAACTCTTTCTCAATCTTATACAGTGGGCCTACCGCGTCACACAGAGGTGCTTCCCACTAACCTTGGACTGCTGAGGTACTCCTTCTACTGAGTACCGTGGGTCTGTCATTCTCACACAGTGGCACATTCAACCGTGGGTCTGACGCGCTCACACAGAGGGGATCCCCTTCATACCCTTCTGAGGTACTCCTCCTGTCGAGTACCTTGGTTCTGCCACGAAACCATGGTGCTCCCCACTATGTGTCTTCCATGACACCGAGGCGCTCCCCACTATTCTTGTTGAAACACTCTGAGTCAAATCGGTCAGTAATAGTCTGGTCTCAGCCAGATACTAGGTCTCCACACTACGCACGCTCGTCTCCAGGTGTATCCGCTCCACTAACTACTGTTCAATACTCCAACTATCACGAAGTACCAAGAAGATGTATCTCAATGGTCTACCATGTCATAGGGGTATCAAAATAATAGAAGAAGCATCAATCGGATGCCAGATCTGTGAGTTGTTAGCATATTAGTCGTAGGGTCCAGGTTGGATTTCTGTACAATCCAACCTAACCCTGTCTCAACATTATCCCAAACTCTAGTGGGGTATAATCAAAGGGACCATCATTCTCGTAGAATACGATCGCCACTAACGGTTCATCAAATGATCATCTCGTGCCAAAGATATGGCCAAATAATGTAAAGTGTTAGTAGTGGGCCCATGTCCGGTCAGACCTGGTCAAACCGTCCTGTCCCAACGCAGTCTGGGACGACCCGATCTGACCTATTGGGTCTTGGCCAACCCATTGGGTGCGCCGGCCTAATAGGTTCGGCATGTCTTGCTAGGCCTAGACAAGCGGGCCGCGTGTGCGGTTCGTGTCGGGCTCGGGGCTGGTTCGACCCCAAGTGCCATGAGGGTGCAGCCCGGCATGTCTCGGACTGGATGGCATGGCCGGGCCGCTTTGGCCAGGGGACCACGAGGAGGGTCGTAGGCCGGCTCGGGAGGCCTACGTGTCCAGGGCACTGGTTTGGTTGGGTGGTGACCGGACAGGTCTGCCGGAGGCCAGGAGGTAGCCGAACAAGCCCGGAGGCGGCTGGGCAGGCCGGCCGACGGGCCAGCGGGTGGCTGGAAGGGGGACGGGCAAGGCGCCAGGCGGGCGGCCGGCGGGCAGCCGGGTAGGGAGCCGGGGGGGGGGGGGGGGGGGGGGCAGGGCACCGGGCAGGCTAACGAGCGGCCCGGTAGGGCGCCGGGTGGCTGGGCAGGATGCGGCCAGGCGGGCCAGCGACCAAGAGCTGGGTGGCACGGGCTAGCGGCGGTGCGGTCGGGGTGGATCGGCCTGAAGACTGTGGTTCGGCCTGGAGCACCGGAGCACGGCAGGGGCAGCACAGTTGGTGGAGGCCGCAGGTAGCGTATCTTTTGTCATCACTGCCTTCATTGTTCTCTCACCTCATCATCATGCTGAAGATCTTCACCAACAAGAAGGGATGAGGGGTCGGCCTAGGTTGGTCTGGACCACACCCTCCACGTTTAGTGTGGAATCAATTGGTTCATCATGAAGTAATAAGATGAACAAAAACTCACTCGCAAAAAATTAATTTCCAACCATTAAAGAAGACTCAAGTAAAGCATCAACATGTAGAAACCCCCTACCTTTGATTGTCGGTCATCGACATTAAAGTCGCGGGAAGAAGAAAAAGAAGTTCGTCATTCATCACGTCTGCCATGCACCCCTAATACCGATCTACGTTGGCTTCTTGATTACGATGCGGAGGGCAGGTCATTTGAAGACGCCCCACATCGGTAGGATCCGAGGGTGGACGTCGAAGAAGGTCGGTGTTCTTCATCAGTGGAGCATTCTTCGTCGGTGGAGCGTTATTTGTTGGAATAATTTTTCTCCCAAGCTATTCTCTTCCAATGGTCCACCAAATGAAAAATGTCATGAAAAATAATAATAGATAGATTTTTTCTATTATTTAGGTACTAACACAAATAATCAAATTGGTGAATTAAAACTCGTCTCCTCTAATTAATTCATGAGTGTTGGCACAAATTAATTAGGGGATATGGAACCAATTAATTAAATGGGAGGTCAAGAGGCTCTCTCTCATTAATGAGAGAGAGTTGAGAGGTTTTACTCTCCACCATCAATAGGTTTGTTTATCCCTGTGTGGTCCCCACATCATAACCTCTCACAGGAGGTTAGGTTAGGGTGGGCCCCACCACCATAACCTCTCATGGGAGGTTAAGGTGTGGTGGTCCCACCTCCAACTTCCATGAGGACGTTTTAACCACCAAACACCCACATGGCGTCTCAAATAAAAATAATTTGATGCTCACTTTATTTTATTATTTTCCACAAAAACCCAAAAACTATCTTTTAAACTCGACCAACTACTGTCGAAGTGAATGTCTCTTTAAGTGAAAAAACAGCGTTATGAGTTCAATGGTGACCTCAGATTTCAATTCCGAGCACCAGTTCAAAAGTAAAAAAAACTCGCCCGTACGTTTACTGAACGTACCTGAACAAAACATCATAAATTGATTCTGGTCACACTGGGCCTCGGAATCATGCGCCTTTAGTTTTCACAGACTTCGAAAATTCTCATGTATTTATGAAAAACCATTCCCTATAATTTAAAGGTCTCTACACAAATATTTTCATATGAATATCATGTATTAAAATAATAAAAATAAAAAAAAATTAATCATTGGTGTGTTTTTATTAGAATGATGATTTTATTGTAAAATATTGACAAGTAATGGTCAATACAGATTTTATTCATTTTATTTATTTTTTGATTTATGTAATTTATTAGTTTCTAAATAAAGAATTATAAACCATTACTTTTAATATTCAATTTTATGAGATATATTTGAATAATTTAAAAAAATAAATCCTGAAAAAAATAGGTTAATTTTTTTTTCATATTATCTTTCCCATATTCAAATTTATAATTGACATCAATATTCTTCCTAAAAAGTATAAAAAGACAATTTTGAGTTGGATGAAATAATTATTAAATTTATTGTAAATAATTGTTAAAATTATTTATCATTTACATTATTTGGTATGGTTTTAACCAAACTAATGGGTTTTAAATGTTTTTAAAGGAGGGTATAGAGGGTGGAAACTTATACGTGGGGTAGAGAAAAATCATAGAATTTTAAACAAATAATGGAATTCACAATCATTTTTGTTGTGATAGAAGGTAATAAAATATAAAAAATTAGATAATTAACCAATAAAATGTTTAAATATAACCATATGATTGGAATTAGAGACGTTTTTTTGTCATTTTTAACATTTATTATTTTAGTTTAACACCATTGTTAACTTGTTTTAACCTTAACTACATAATGAAATTTGTTTTGTATTGACTATTAATTATGGTCAAAAACTATGTAGGTCTTATTAGATAGTATAAATTATGATTATTATAAATATGGTATCCATTTATTCTAATTCATGTAATATTATTGGAATAATTTAGTATAAAATTAATCCTAAATTCGGGTTGGAAAAATATTTTCCCAAATGAAAAAAATGAAAAAAATGAAAAATATTTTATATCCAAATTTAAAATAAAGATGATTATAATTAACTAATTTTTATTAATAAATATATAATTTTATTAATTTTATTTTATAATCCACAATAAAATAAAATGGTTCTAGTAAATATTTTAAATTTAAAAGAAGTTTTGGAAATAAATATGTTTAATTCACTATTCATTAAAAAATGAATATTTTTAGAAAAATAGAAAATCATTACCACAAGATTATTATGATATAATGATTTAAAAATTTAATTAATTTATATTGAGGTGTTTAAAAGAAATTTTATATTACTCACAAATAGCTTCAAAACCCTTCATTTAGTAAAATATAGATTTATTGAAAACATGACTTTTTTTTAAAATATTATTATTATTTTTTGTAATCAATAGATATTTATTGGAATTTTCAAATAGGTATAAAACATATGATTTATTTAATTTGTTATGTTTTATTCACACTATCCAACATAAAGTCTAGTTTATAATATCCATTTTTAATAATATTTATTAAAAGTATCATGTTTCCTTTAATCATGTTGATGTGTTCTTCCCATGTTATCGAAGATATTTTATTTATTTGAAAACATTTATAGAATAAATTATGAGGATTTTAACTTCCCTAATAATTTTATTATTGAATTTTATATATGGTATGGAATAAGAAATTCCTATTTTAAAATCCATGGGGTTTTCATTGTATACAATTTAATAAATTTCATACCCTAAATTTAGTATTGATCTTAGTAATAAATTGATTGATATTATAATATAAATTGTTTGGAAACCTACATTGTAAAAATGGTTAATATAACAAAATCATAAAAATATGAAATGTGAAATATTATGGTCTTTTGAAAAAACATGATTCTAGTGTTCCATATTAGAAAACACATTTAGAATGTGAGAACATGTACATAGATTAATTGAATAATTATTTTTATAGAGAGAGATAGAGATCATTTATCAGAATAAATAAAATGATAAAAATAATATTAATAGTAAAAAATCCATATATCTGTATTGAATTAAAATTCTACTTATTAATCAGATTTTAAGGTAACAAGATAATATTTCTGTTTAAAAATAATTTTCTTAGTGTTTAGTAGATCTTTCATTTATAATGATAGAGAACGACTGAAAAAGATCATAATTTATATAATTTAATTTCAAAATAATATATCCTTTCATTGTGATTTGATGAATTTCCACTTCACCCCTTACTCAATGGAATGATGTTTAAATTATTATATTTTTATCCCTAAAACACTAAAATTTTCTTATAAAAATTCATAATATCTAAAAAAGATTAACATGATATTCTTTAAATATTTAGTAAAACCAAAATGTTTAGCATATGTTAGGATTATTCCAAATATGAATATATAAATTTCCAAAAATTAAAAATTAATCTCAAGTCATAACATAAACAATTCTAGAAATAAATTACCATATTTCCCAGAAGACCTCAAGAGCCATAACATAACATACATAACAAAATTTCCATTTCATATATAATGTGTTCAAACAAAAAAATATATTTTTACCAAAATACAATATTCAATGTAATTGTTATCATTTAACACATTTTCTTAATATATAATGTAAATATTGTATAGAACTGTCCTCATATATGTATTTTATAATGATATTATTTCTTATATTCTAGTCATCAAAAAATATCAATCATTCATCTTCATTATTAATACATAAACTAACAATCATTAATATTCTACATAAGAAATATGTTATTTCATGTTTCATTTATATTCTCTTCAACATCATCATAAAACCCTTTACTAATATAATCATTTTGATCACATTCTATAGATTTCCCCCATGTAAATTAATTTTTATGAACCATTATTTACAAATTTAAAACAATCAATAGTAAATGATTCCTTCGGGAAATGACTATTCATATACATTTAATTAACTAAATGTTCCTTTTTATGTCTTAATTAATTACTTTGTGCCCTTATAATCCACACATAAAAAATATTCTCATTCCTATGAGGAATTCTGTTGTGTTATTCTTACACTATTCTTAATATATTGGAAAGATAATTTTTTTCAATCACGGTAAAAAATTTATGATCTCTTTTAAAACATTTACCTTATTTTTTTGGTGGGTTCTATATTTGGGTATGGTGCAAGTTTTTGGAAATATTTTGTTATAAATGATTGTGGATAATTATATTTTTTTTACTCTAGTTGTATTGAAAATTTTTATCATAATTTTTTTATCACAGTCAATATTAAACTAATTCATTCTTATTTAAACAATTTAATAAGACCAAAAATAGAATGAGAAAAAATAATCCCAGTATAAATCTAGATTATACTAATAAAATCATTTATAGGATTACGATATCAGTTCCCCTTATTTTAATTTTATAACAATTTAGGTTTATTCTATTCAATTAATTATTGATATATATTAAAATCATTCCTGATATTTTATAATGATTTTTTGAATATCAAAAGAATATTCCATGATTATTACAAACCAGGTGTACAGTAAGTCCCATTGTTGAGTTCTAGGTTACACTCAAGTCTAGATCGATATGCATTATTCACAGCTGTTACCCATAGGTACATATATGCTTGAACAACTTCCATGTGTATTATCCATGCATTGATTCCATTAATTTTAAACAACTCACTCTAAACTTAACAAAAATTAAAGGATATTATTCTATAGATATACTTAACCTTCAACTTATCATCCTAGTTTTCCGTATAATTATCCTTAGGTTAGTCATTAAGGTTTTGTCATATTAGCTTCAAATTATAACTAAATATTTTCAATGATACAAATAATGATTAACAATGACTTATATATATATATTATTACGTGATTTATAAATATAAATATAAATTATTAAAACAAAGGGATCATGAAGGCCTAGTGTCTTTGGAAGACTAAGTTTAGAATACATTTTAATGAGAAAAAAAAATAAAACACTTTATTTTATTCACCTTGCAATGATTCTGAATCATTTCATGCTCTTTAAAAACATGGTATTATAAGGGGAAAATCTAAATAGAAGTGATGAGATAGAAATATTTCTATGGGAATAAACTAGGTAATGAAGAAAAATGTGAGATTAGAAATTATAATGTCTTATCAGAAATAAAAGGACAATGAGTAATCATATGGAATAAAAACATAAAAAACATATTATCATATGATCATTGTATCATCAATAATTTGGAATAAAAAAATAATACATAAACGTATGACATTGGTAACTACGAAGACAATATTACATAATGTAGAGAGTAGAATAGTGGATTAGTTTTACCCCCTAATCTTATACATGATTCTATATGATACTAATGGTTTAGTCAATTAATTAGAAAGATATATTAGTACACCTATAATAACATGTTTGAGATATTTTTCTTCCCTAAAATTGAAATTAATCATAATGTATAACATAATAATTACCTATAGATGTAAAATGGGTTTCATAATATTTCTTCATATCCTATTCAACGAAAATTTCACAGTAAACTAATTTATTAAAAGATAATATGTTTTTAATTACCCCATAGATTTGTGGGAATAGAACTAGTTATGTAACAAAAAGATATATATACATAATTTAGAATAATTAAATAATATAAAAGGATGTTTTAACTACATAAAATACTATTAATTATTAAAAAAATCATGAGGACTATAAAATTGAAAGATTTAGTAATATTAATAGATTTCAATACAGATGGAAAATTATTTTTATATGATCACATTAAACATTTATTGGTGAAATATAATTTTAAATTTTAGAATATTTATATAACGTGTAAAAGATTCTCAAAAATTAATTATTTTTTCAAAAAAATGTTTTTAAATTAAAATTGAATCTTCACAATTACTTTTTTCATTACAGTGGACAACTATAGATCATTTAGAAAACAATATTAATGAAAAAGAATTAATATATATTTTATTTGATAACATTAATGAAATATATATTAAAAATGTGAGGAAGATTCATTTTAAAAAGGATTATCTAAATCATGTTAATAGTAAATAATATTTTAAAAATTAATTGTAAAACATTTTTTAAAACCATTTTAAAAAACCTAGACTTGAAATAAAATTTATTTTCAACCAAACAGATAAATGAAGTTGGGTTTCCGTGAAAAACATTCCTAATAATTTTAACTACCAATGAGGGGAAAATGGTACTATTAAATTATAGAATAATGAATAACTAGATTTGAATAAAATTAAATGGGTTTGTTATAAAATGGAAAAAAATCAATTTCTATTGATGTAAATTAAAGCATAAGGAATCCTGATTAAAATGATATTGAAATAGAAACACTTAACATATTGTTATATTCTAAATCAATACATCCCATTAATTACGCACATGAATTGTAAAATAAATCGTCATTTATTAAAGGATTAATTGTATTGTATGTAATGGGGTATTATATACATCATTCAAAATAAATTAGTTTCATAAATGATCATGTGTCTCAAAGACGAATTTTTGAGGAAAAACCCTAAAAAAGTTATTATAATTGATGTTTGAGTTAGTAAATGTTTTGATTACATGTAAAAATTGTGTATACATGAAAGAAAGTGTAAAAAAATAATTTAATAAAAATACATTTCACATATAATCATTAAAAAATCACTAATGTATTCATATAACCCTATGAATGAAAATTGAGTTAAGAAAACCCTTATATAATATATCTACATAGTTTAACATTATCTATCCTTGGTTATTGGAATATAATAGTTGTTATTAACTTATAAAAATTCGTAATTTTGACTTTAATATAATATATTATCCATTTTCAACATATTATAATCAACTTGTTAAAATTCATTCATTATAAATATTTATTTATGTGTTAATTGCAATGTTTTATTATGACTGTGTTAGATAATGAAAATAAGATATAGTTACACCATAAAAAATAGAATTAAATGTTGAAATATATTTTTTTGTTCATTATATTCTTTTTTATAGTCATTATTAATTTTATGAAGTTGATGATTGAGTCACACTGCTTAGTATAGAGGATAAGAAATACATATGCATAGGAGACACTGTCATATACATAATAGGATAAAGGTAATGGAAGTGAATGGTATTTTAACATTATAGAATAATTACCATGTCAAACATATAACAATTAATTTTTAAATTTATCCATTATTACCTTCAATGAAATGTATATGTGAAAAATCAGTCACATTTCTTCACGAGGCAATAGTCTGTTGTACACATAAGAAAAATTATATTATTTTATATAGAATGAAGTGTAAGAATTTATATGTGATATTATAATATTAAAAGTATAATTATATTAAAAATTTTATGATATATATATATATATATATTAAATAAATAACTATATCTAGACATTTCTTGATGTTATGGAAAACTAATTATGTTGATTCTCACGGATCAAATTCATTGTTCACATGATCAACGACATCATTTCTCATGCGAGGGAGGAGGATATGGATTTAGGTCCATACATATACATTAAAAAATATTATTATATTTAATATACTACTATTATTATAAAATAATGTTTTATTATGTTATAAATTATTTTTAATTCGAAGAAAAATAAAATTCAATGTTAGTGGTATTTCCTCTTTCTTGAAAAAAATCATTAGGTTTTTACATAATAACTTCCATCTCTGACAGTATAATTGATAAAAGGATTAAAGGATGAGTTTAGGGAACTAATGGAGTGATTTTTTATGGTCTTGGATAAACCAATTGGTTTTGTAAGTATTTAAATGAGATGACATTGGCATCTTTTTTTAAGAGGGGAGATGATACACATTGAATTTTTTGAAAAGGGAGAATTCTACCTAAATTTTTAGCATAAAATTAACTAGATTATAATATTTTCAATATTATAATATATATGTTATATATATTACATAAAAGTAATAATTATAAAATTTATGGGTGATTTTTAAGACTTATATTATTAGTTTATCTCCTAGTAAACTTGTGTTTACCACAACAGTGGTAAATAATTTTTAATATCTTAACTATTCATTATAGTCAAAAAATAGTTTCACCTTATTAGATCATATAATTATTTATTATTACGAATATTAAATACACTTTTATAAGGTAAAATCATGTTAGTGTAAAAATTTAATTAAAAAATAAAATAGTAATCTTGTCAAAAAATTTATTTTCCAGAATACACATTCCAAGGATTAAAATCTTTTTAAATAAAAATTTCATATTAAATTCAATAATATTACTTAAATTTTAGTAATAAATATATAACATAATTAAATATACATTTAAAACAGCATTATATTAAAATTTACCTTTTAAATGATTTAAATGAAAAGGCACTTTTAAATAAAAAACATTATTTTTTGATATTCATAAAAAAGTGAAATTTTAAAACAAATCATCCAGAAATTCACCATAAAATAATTTTTTTTGGTTCAAAAAAATTATTTTTCAAATAGAATATTTATGTGTAAAAAATAAATTTGAATAATGTGTGCCAATCATGAAAGAAACACGTTTTATTCGAATACTGTTTTTAGAAAACATTTATTTTTTTAATATTTATTATTTGTTTTCTAATCAATATCAATTTATTGAATTTATTTTTTAGAGTATTTATCATTATAATACTTCTAATTTATTAAGATACATTCATACCCTCTAACAGAACATATAATATAAAATTACCATTTTTAAATAATTATATTTATGTAATGCACCATGCTTACCTAAAACCTAGTGATGAGTACATAAAAAGTTATCAAAAATAGTGATTTTATTTAAAATAAATATATCATAATCTCTTATGATGTTACCATACATTAAAATCTAATTTATTCATGTAATTTATTATATTGAAAAATAACCTCATTTTTAAAATCATAGGGTGATACATAAATTTATCAAGCTAGTGTAATTGTCCTTGACAAGAAATTATACTTATGATTTTAATGATCACCATACGTAATATATTATATTAGACACATAATTTTATAATAGATGATATCATTATAATTAAATAAATTTACTGCCAAATTATTATAATTTTATTGAACATTTCCATATATTTTTAAATTTGTAACATAAGATAAATGTCTTATCTTAGCATGTTGATAACCATTTCCATATCTAAAAATGAAATCTTTAGAATTAATTTTACCACCAATATAATAAGGCGTAATAATAAGTTTCTTACATTAAAATTTATTTAATGGTTTATTCCTCATTAATTTCCCCAACACCACTTATTCTCTTTATTTATATAAAAATTATTTAAAATCATATTCACATTATATAAAATTGAAAAATGTTCTAATAACATCAAAACTCATGAGAAACCAATTCCCATGGAAATATTGGTTTCTAAAACTGAGTAAAATTGACCAATTTATAAATCATTTTCCAAAATGGATATTAGTTTATAATTTTTAAATATAGTAAAATAATTATCATAGGCTAAAACTAAGACCTCATTTTTATTAAATTATATGAGTTTCTATTCCACTATATATCAAAAAACATTATGAAAAATATTTCTCAGGGAAAATATCCTTACCTGAGGTCCACTCTATATAAAAATGTCATATTTCTCAAGGGTATTCCAAATCAGTGACCATAACTAATCGAAATATCCTTTAAGATGATAAATTATAATAGTTAACTTATGATTATATTAATATACAAAAATATTAAATTATAATAACCAAATATTTGGTCTAGACATCAACCACAATAGTTTTGGAAGAACCACCAACAGTCTGATGGTGTTTTAGTGGGGCAGAATAATTCCATACATGGATATAATATCTATCTATATAAATATTCAATACCAAAAATTATAATCCACTATTGAATAATAATGTTTCAGATTCTTTGGAGACCAAATATTAAATCCCCTTATTTTATGAAATATCTTAAACATACATAATAAACATATTCTATCATTGTTTCCTTTATTTAAAAACACTTCTAAAAACATACTTCATAACATGGGTAATGGAATCATAAAAAAAGGGTGTGCTCAAATTCCCATCAAAGGTAAACTAGGAGATATCAATAAATGATCATATCAAAGAATAAGATAATCGAAATGTTATAATATCATGAATATAACATAAACTATTCAGACCCAGTCTCTCAAATATCATTAACATTAGATAGTACAAAAAAAATTTATACAAAATAAATGAATAATAACAATGATAAGACATAATTACTCAATCATTAAATATAATTTCATGTCATTATTTGTGTGTGGAATAATAAAAAGTATTAAAAACTATATTAGCTTCCATGATTAATAAAAACACTATTATACGTGGTATCGACAACAATTTCCCATAGTGTATCAATAACATTGATTTGTTTCCCATAATGGATGAAGCACGTTGAATGTTTTCTCAAAACTATCTCATATGATAACATACCACACCCAATAAATTAAAGGTGATTATAGGTCCAACCAATAATATAAGAAAAATGATATATATATGTTCCATAATATTATCAATTAGTCATCATATCAGAACCCCTGAAAATAGTTGGGTTTCATTAAAATTTTATTATAGAACAACCTATAAAAAATGGTTTCATTAACATTTGTAATCATATTAATAAAACAACTTCATAAATAATATGATCGATATACATGGATCTAAACCTATAATGAATAATTATTATCAATGATTGTCTTCATTATTGAATATATATACGACTACAAGATTATTAATACATTTTTAATATAAATACCCATTGAAAATTAAAAATCACATTCTAAAATAAAAACTTTATGCTCAATAAATGGAAAATATGTAACTTAAAAATATACTTATTAACATATAATATAATACTCTCTTAACTGAGTATTAATTACGTCATAAATAACACTAATTATATAATGTTAAAAAAAATTCCTTTCAAATTTTTCTATAAAAATGTAAAAATTACAGCATTCGGGAAATTAATGTAATATTCATTATAAAAAAGTTTGAATAAAATAAAATAAAATAATAATTTATTTTAAAAATAAATTGATAATATGTAAATAGTTAAGAAAATGATTTTTAGAAAATATGTAGATGGAATTAAATAATACCACAATGTTGACATAAACATAAAAAATCCCAAATTTTCATGAGATTATGAAATTAAACCTCTTCTACGCTAGTGACTTTTGAATAAAAATCTACATGAAAGAATGTACCATATATGGTTATTTATATATCATAATTTTCAGGATAATAATAATAAAATACATTAATGGACTATATATAAACCATACAAAAGAATCATGTTTGGAATATTTATATATCCCACTGAAATAAAAAGTGAAATAAAATCCCTTACCTCAAGTATCACCTATCACTGCTCAAGATCAATAATATTATATAATAAATGTGGATTTATTATACATGAACACCATAACTATATTCATAATTTTTCATTATAAATTATATATTTATTATAGCATATAACTCAATTATTAATATTTTTTTATTTAAATAACAGTTCGGGGTGATAATTACATTATTTTCCTATAATGTTTATGTTCGGTAGTATCGAGCCTTATAATTATATCATGGTTCAATTATTTATGTAATAATATTTTGATAAAATTAAATTAAACTCATTATATAAATATTTATAATCTTTCATTAACATTAATGAATGAAAAATTAATTTCATAGTTCTTGTAGAGGGTTGGTCATACATGCACATGAACAATGTTTTCATTTATCAACGGATGCAATGAAAGAATGGAAAAAATAATTCACTTTTTCAAAATAATAAAATATCACACACACACAAATATATAAATATATATATTCATCAAATAATTCATCATTTCCATCTAATTAAAATATAAATGAAACCCGAATCACATATCTTCATAGAGGTGTTAGTCCTCACCTATGAACAAATTAAATTATCAGTTATGAAATTATTTTAATGTATGAAGGTAGATATAATATTAAAATTTTAGATATTTAATTATATGATAAATTAAATCTATAAACATTAAACCTATATTATCCACCTTACGAAAATTATAGTGATGTAAAATAATTTTTAGAGCTACATGGAGATGGTAAGATGTATGTATGAATGATCGACACTTTCATTTATCATTTGTTTGGGAAGAGAGTTTGGTCTGGTGTTATAATGATTTTATTACCTCATAATAATATTAATATATGTAATTTAATTATTTATTATAAGTACCATATATTTATATGAGATAAACAAGTGTATAAAAGAAACTGACAGACAAGGGTGATTACATCTTATCTTGAAGAATGTATTCTAATCTTCACAGCAAATATCAAGGGTTAGGCTTTTGGGAATAAGGAATAATCTAATATGTGTCTAGTGATGTTTAAATAGGATATCAGAAGATTTTAGATGATCTTGAAGGTGAAATTTGTTATAAATAAATGAGTTAAGAGGCTCCCATATATAATTTAGTTTTGGAGCAACTTGGGAATTTCTCAAAAGTTTTAATTAAAATAAATTAATTCTCACACCAAACAACCCGAAATTGTCATAGATTTTAAGATAAGATATGATATGGTTTTAATCCCATATAAAAAATATGAATTTTACATGTTTGGGTGGAATTTTAAATGTTTTAATTTTATTAATTATTATTTAAAAATTTTAATTATAACTATGAAAAAAAATAACATGAAAGTGTTGTAATTTTTAGAAGTTGAAAATTAGTACATAAATGGTAATTATATGAAGTATTTAATAATATAACTACAACCATCTACTATTATAAAAAAATATATGATGTTGAAATTATTTTAGAAAATATTATTTTGACAAAATGTCTTATAAAAAATTTGACACATTTCATTTAATTTACTTTAAAATTCATCAAAAAATGGTAAATTTGAATATAATACATTGGAAACACACTAATATTTCATATAGATCAATAAAATTCATGGGTAACACTAAATCATTCAAATCACATAAATTATTATTTTTAAATTTATTTATCATAAATTTTCATGAAATTGAGAAAAATTGCATCTCTATTGCATAGGTAGTTAAGGTCATTATATACTTTAAAAAAATGTAAAATAAATTTATATGAAGAATTTTCTAATTAATAGAAAATTAATTACTCATATTTATTCATAAATAAATTTTTTCTTTTTTGAACACCTAGTACAATTGAAAAACAAAGAGAGTGAAACTTTATAAATTTATCAGATTTAAATAATATACAATATATTTTTATGGATTAATGTTCTTTACACAACTGAATTTAGAAAATAAGTTGTTTAGGATCAAATTCAATTATTCCATTAAAAATTATGATGAAATGTTATGTCTTTATCAGTTATTCATAACCAAGATTAACCTAATTTACCATTCACTATAGTGATAAATTTTACAATGGTTACTATTCATCCTGACAAAAAATAAATTGGAAATAATTATAAAATTTGAATCTAATAATTATAAATATATAATTAATTTTATATAAATCAATATGTATAAATGGATGAAATTAATTTTGATTTATATGCACAAAATGCGAAAAAAAAATATTTTAAAAAACACATTTTTTATGCAATGAATTGGAGACATGCTTATAATATGAGATGAATTTTATTCAAATGTTTAAATCATTTTATTATATAATTAACAAAATATATTAATTATAATTATTAAAAATATAGTTATTTTATTAATTTTTAAAATAAAATTAACATTTCTTGTATAAAGGGAATTCTTTTTAAAAAACATATTATTTTTATATTGAAATAATGTTTTTAAATAATAATTAATTGATTAATAATAAATTTATTTTATAAATGTGTTAGCCATATTTTTTTATAATATATCTATTAGTACACATACATTCTAGTAAAATGACTAGATGGTAGAAGATAAAAAATTTTTTATTCAAGCTATGTTGATCATTTAAACTTGCTATTGTGGGTAATGCATGTCATTGAAGAAATAAAATTATTTAAAGTGAAATATTTCGTAAAATCTCTAGATATTACATTATACCCCCGTAAAATTAATTTCCAACCCAAAATACCTTACATGAATACAAATAAATTCGTATATATCTATTTATTACTTCATCTTGTTCCCAAGTATCCTTTTAAGAATTCTAGTGTCTCTAGAGAACTCTAAAGTGGTGAGTAATATTGTTTTGTTGAACATTATTTCTATTATCTATAGTTTCTACTATTTTTTCATTATATTAATGACCAATATATAGTGTTTCATCCTTTTATTTATTATTTTTGAAGGATTTGGTATGCAATTTTGTAGTAGAGATACATGGAACATGTTTTAAATTAGAGGGATGGTCGGGTTATGCAATTTTCAATAATATATTATCAGGATACGATGAAGAATTTCAAAAGGACCAATATAACAAGGCAATAACATTAAATTTATTCAAAATATCTGAAAAATCTTCCATGGATCCTTTTATAGTAACAACATGTCACCAACATCAATCTCTATATCTTCCGGATGATTGTCAACATAACGTTTCGTTGATCTCTGAGAATGTCAAATGTGTTGTTTAATGTGTCTTATATATTATAACATTACATAATGAATATCTGTTCCCAATATATTTCATTATCCAAATTCATTATAGAAATAATTATTTCTATAAATATTTCTATATATGTATTCATAGGGATCTATCAGAATTAATGATTAAAAATAATTTTTGAAATAAAACTTCGATAGAGGGTGGTGTTGATCCTATACTTCTTTCAAATCCATATAAAATTATCCTAGTATACCCTCTAGGGTTTAAGAGTTATGTCACAAATAATATATATCAAAGGATGATACATCTTACTAAAACTCCACTCTTTATTAATAACTTACATAAAACATCTTCAGAACATCAAGGTAATCCTCAAATACAAATCATATTAAAAATGATTTGGTACTCCAATCAGCATAATAAATATTATATCAATATGATCAAGATTCAAATCTTCTCTTATATCACTTAAGTGTGCCGACATCATATGATGTTTGAATATAACCCATATATCATTATGGCTTGTATAGTTTTAGTAGAGATGAAAAAAATAATAAATGGTTATGTTTTATTATTCCAATTTATGTATGGTTAATGTTTGTAACATACCATTAGACATATATCTCTAATATATAACATATGGAAAAACCAAGCCCCAATAACCATATTTTTAAATATATTTTTTTGCTCCATCCCACAAGAAATACTATTTTAGGTCACTATACATCATCGTGCTTCTAGGATGAATAAATATGATAAACTATGAGCCTCAGCCTACAGATCCTTTTCTAAATGTAGTGTGGTTGGCATATAGAAATAGTTCATGAACATTATTATTATTACTCTTAATCAAGAATGAACTCAGGAACATTTCTTACATTCATTTTTCCTTATATATATATATATATATCCATTGCACACTTCCTTATAACACTCAAGGATAGAAGGCATAATAGAAATTTGAAAAAATGTAATGTTTCTCAAGTTCGTTAAATATTTCCATATATGTCATTTTTAAATGAATAAATATTATTTTTATTGTCATCAATGATATGTTAGACATTTATTTCAACTATAAAAATATTCAAACTAGTTCACCATGCTAAAGTGGAAATATATTGAGTAGTTATAATAAAAAAAATCTCAAACCATGTTCTTTGTAATATGTCTTCACTTTTTGAGAGAAAGTATACTATAAATTTTTTTATCAATATATTTCCCACACTTTTCTCCATAGAGATAATGCCTCAATATCATTATTGAAAAAAATACCACAGTTAACATTATATAATATGTTTGGTGATTTTGTTCATGGTACTAAAATCTGTTTGAGGAAAAATATTCACCATATAATTTTCTATGAGAACATATCCTAGTACCTTTTTTGATGAATCACTTTAGATCACAAAAAAATTATACACTATAGGTTAGTGTGAGAATATGTGCATGATCCAACAATATTTTCACCTCCATGAAATTATATTCCAATTCCTCAGTCTTTATAAACATAAAACCATTACATGTTAGCTTTTTCAGTGAATTAGATAATCATGGGGTATATATAAAGAAATGTAGATAATATCCATCAAACCCATGAAAACTATGTATTTTAGTTAACACTTTTGGTCTATAATAATTCTCAATAACATATGTCTTTGATGTATATACTAATATTCCCTTACTTGATATTATATTACCCATTAATATAATATTCTAATGATAAAATAAAAAATTAAAAAATTTAAATATACATTATCTTTTCTCTATATCACTAGAAAAAACTGTCAAGTGATATTCATGATCTTCTTTGACCAATTAATATACAAGAATATTGTCTATAATGACTACCAAAAACTGATTAATATATTATATAACGACTCTTTTAATTAAATCCATAATGATACCTGGTACATTAGTAATACCAAAATTAATCACTTTTATAGTTTCTATATCATTAATGTAATTTCATTTTTAGTATATCCTTTTTAGTGAACCTCATGTGAAGACATCTTGATCGAAGGTAAATATTAGAAAAGTATTGAGCTTTATGTAGTTGATCAAATAAGTCAGAAATACATGGTAAAGGATAATTCATCATGATACTGATATTTTTATATTCTTGATAATCAATGTAGACTTTCATTGATCAATCATTCATATTACCTAACAGAATTAGTGAAACCCAAGATGACACAATTGTGAAAATTTATCCCTTATAATGATTTTTCTAGTGTTTTATCAATAATTCCTACAAATCAATTTTGGATATTATAAAAGGATTCATTAGATAAGAATAAAATAGTTATGGATTATATTGAAAAATAAACTTCAATATTATATTAAATATACACAAATTATTTCACAAATACATCAAAAAATCCCATAAAATATATATATCACAAATTTTGAGATTTCCCCATTAATATTACATAGATAAACAAAATTTATTGAAATTAAGTAACATAAAATGGAATAAATATAAATTAGATATTCATATTCATCCTCAAATTGAAAAATTGTCTTATGTTTATTAATAATACCAAATATGACTTTCCATAAAGTGATAATGATATATCTCTCTATATATAATGATAGTCTATGACAGGAAGCACAAAAAATCACCTAAATGGATAATAAAAATGTTTTTTAGAAGAACTTTTCCATAAAATTAAATTAGATAGAAACTATAGATGTGTGGTATATTAGTTGTCCCATTAGAATATTAAATATCTTACTCAACGTATAATTTTTGTGGTGATATGATGATACCCAAAAAAATCATTTGAGATTAAAGAGTGGGTGGATATAGAATAAAATAAGACATTAGCTATTCTAGAGTGGATGATAAGTGATATTTTCATTGCATCATTTTCATAAACGACTTATGTAGTCTTAATCACACGAGATTTTAATTTAAAATTTTCCTTAAGAGGTTTTCATAAATTATAATAAAAACATTAAGGTTAATACATCTGTTATATTGATGGCCATACTATTTACATTTGAATAATTGGAGTGTGGGAGCTGTATTAGTTTGGGTCTTAATTTCAACTATTTCATTAACTATACTATTTATCACCTTTCAACATTAATGAGAATTATGACCCAACTATTAGATTTTAAATCCCCTCCCAATTCTCTTTAAAAAATTTATTTTATTTTCCTTCCTAAATTTTAGTAATATACTTATATATAATGTTTTTCCACCATGTGATTTATTTGAGTTCTCATGGTACCTAATCATTAATTTTGCATCAAAATGATGAGAAAATTGAGACTCTCCAATATAATTTCTTATATTGAGTAGACATTGATTTATTTATTTGATGATTATGAATTTAGTTTCTAATAATTAGTTTTAGAGATTTATTTTTTAGAAACTAATGAATTTATAAAATTTTATTTTAGGGTATATAGTTCAACTAGAGGTATACCGTGAGGTCCCCATAAAATGTTCCTCATATATACTAAATGGATTCATAATCTTTTTTATTATACTAAATAAAATACTTCTTATTATTTATAATTATATTAAAAGGAATATATCGATGTAAAATCGACCCATTCCATAGATTAAATTTATTATCCTTTTAACATATTCATGATAATATTCCCTCATTTATCTGTTTCACCATACAAACAATAAATATATAGGAAAACATTTTAATAACCCATGTATTAAGGGATAGAATAAATTTTCCTAATGGTGGTTATCCATGTCATACACACTATTTGATATATGTTTCTTGAAATAAAGTTGGATAATTCCTCATGAATGTCTCAATAGTATTTTATTCCCTACATTGATCATCTTTGAAACTCATATTCATTCATAGATTGCAAATGTTGTGTGATAATAACATCAAGATTATGCATTATATATCCCAAGAAATTTGTTTTCATATTTGTAAAATAATTTTAATTTTCATCACATTCATCATTGACATGATTCCTTCAGGTTTTGTTAATTGATGAAAACCAAAAGGCATTGTGTATGAAAAAATATTCCTAATATAAGAAAAAATAATTTCTATAAATCATTCATAGATTTTTAAATCATTAAATATTTTTAGAGGAGGCATTAGGTGTAACCTATGTCACTATAAATCATTAAAAATCAAATTTTATCTATACATAAATCTATCCCTAGAGTTTTCAAAAATTTATTACAACCCCAATATATTGGTAAAGACTAAACGTTGAGTTGATACCAACTATAGTGGCCCATGAATTACATACATAGATATTAAATCTATCTAGAATAATATTGAATAAATAACAATAAAATCAAATATCTAAACATAAATGTTTAGTTTCTTAGGATACTAGGTATAAAAAATTATAATTTTATGAATTATATTCAAAATCACCGATAAAAATATTCCCTCATAGTATTCATCATTGGAATACCCTACTCAAACATTCTACATTACCTATCAAAAGAACACACTTGAAAATAGTGAGGTAAATAATTAATACATCTAAACATTAGAGAAATGAATATATTATTATGTGAAAGATTGATATAAGAATAAATGTATGAGATCATTTCCATAAAAAAAATATTCATAAAAAATATGACCAAGATCACAAAAAAGAGTTATGGAATAAAAAATTATCATTTAAAATGACATGAATCATAAAAATGAGATCTCATAGAATATAAATCATGAACTATGTGTTCATTTAATAAATGTTTTTGAATAATAGTTATAAGTATAGTGAAAAATTATATGACATGGTTAACTCAAAATACCATTATATCAGTATTCAAAACCGATTTCACATAGTGGATGACGCACATCAACTTATTTCCCATAACAGGTTGGAAAATCCAAATTATTTCCCCCAAACCATCTCATGATATAAAATACATTACCTCATGAATTGGAGAGAGATATAGGTCCTCAATATATTATAATAAGAACCATAAATATGTTAACAAATAGATCATAAAAATATCATTATATTAGAGCACATGAAAAGAAGTGGGATATATAAATATTTTATAAAAATTTATCCCTAAATAATGGGTATCATAATCATTTTTCATCATAATCATAATAAATATAGGGAATTAATAAAATTGTAAAATTGAATCAAAACCCCAGTAAATTATAATAAGAATATTGTTTTTTTAATTTATGAAATGTGATACCACTAAATTATCATTAAATCCATCTTGAAGAAAGGTATCCATTAATATTTAATAATAAATATTTAATATCTAATAATGGGCCATGTAATAATGAATATAATTTCATTTAAATTAACCATGAAAATAAAAATTTAAGTATAAAATAATTAATTATAAATTATAAATGGAAATTATAATTAATCATTGTTGGTTAAAAAAGTAGTGCATTTACTGTTTTATGTAAATAGTCAAAAAGTTCTTCATCATGATAATGATTAGACGATTCCTTATAATTTTATTAAAATTTATATATTGGGTAAAAATGTAATTAAATGATAATATGATAATATTAATGTCATTATGAAAGAAAAATTCATGAAATAGGTATATGAAGGAATTTTTTTTCCAGTGTAAACTTAAATATACACAATCCCAAATTAGGGTGGGATTCTGAAATAAAACCCTTAAGATTTTATTAAATTTTGAATCATAAGAACCATGAAATAAATAAATAAATAAATTTTTATTATCTCTTAATCCGATAAGAATAATCATAAAAAAAATTCATGAGAAATATATATACTAAAAAAATGAAACATGTTGTGAACATGGTATTTGTACCATTGAAATTAAGATGAGATGAAATATCTAACATCATGTATTTCCTATCCCTGTTTACATAAAATACTCATATTTCATAAAAAAAATAATTACATATGATTTAAATAGCCATATTTTAATATATCCTACAATTTAGGCTTTATTTTTAGAATCTTATCAATTGTTTTTAAATAATTTATGATTTAAATCAATGTTATGGGTGATAACTGATTCATTTTACAAATATGTTTTTGGTTCGGTAGTATCGATACTTATACTAAATTAATGTTATATAATTTCATAAATTTAATAAATGTTATTAAATTAATATATATATATATATATTATATATTTATAATCATTCATAAGACATATAAATAAAATACGATTTACATCATTCATATATATGGTTGGTCGTTTTCATGCATGAATTATATTTTAATATAAAATGGATTGAATGAAAGAAAGTAAAATATAATTAAAATTAGAAATATCATTATTATATCATATGTATAAAATATATATTCTACATAAAAATCCTACTTACAATTAATGTATAATAAAAATCGAAAATGAATCACATCACTTCGTAGAGGTTGTAATCCACACGTATGCATGAACGACGTAAAAATTTCCAAAATTATTGGTTCGTAAGATGGTTGATGTTATATTGAAATTATAGAATTTTAATTTTTTTATAATTATCATATATAGTAATGTAACTAAATAATAATACACATACATAAAACAATGTGATGAAAATTGAATTGTTTCCCTACCATTAGTCTGTAAGTCATAAGTACACATGACCGATACATTCACTACTCATTAGATGAAAATAAGAGTGTATAATGGTGTTTTAATAAGAATAATAAAACCTAATAATATTCTTTATATTGAATTTTCTTTTTTTATGGTATATAAAAATGATATTTTTGGTAAAGAATGGTATAAAAGAATGTTATCAGTAAGGGAACTTAGAAATTTATTGGAGACACATATTTTGATATCCTCTAATGGGATATAAGGAAGGTATTTTGGGAAGAAAACAATTAATAAATTTCTCTTGGGTATTTAATAAGTAAACTTGGAGGATTTTTGTCATTCTACTTTGATAAATGTTGTGTAAACAAGTTAGGTAGGAGGTTATCTTTTATAATTTAGGTTTTGATATTGTGGGAATGTATCAAAATATTAATTATAATAATCTTTCACACACACAAAATTCATCGAAGTGGTAATTTATTGAAATATAATTTACTATACTGTTGAAATAATATAGAAAATTAGAAATGTTTATGAGTGATTGTAAACCTTGAAATTTTGATTAATGATTTCTCTCCCAATTTGAATTATTACTATTGTTACTAATTTCTATATATTATAGGGTTTAATGTTTAAATATAAGTTGATAGTTTTTCCATAAGCGGTAAAATTATGATTTTTTCAAACATTTAATTTCTAACTTGTCTTAATTCAATGTTCTTATTATTTATAAATAATTTGATAAAAAAGTATTTTTGATAAAATATTATTATTTAATAAAATTTAACAATTTATTTAATTTCAATCTATATTATAAAAAATGGAGAATAAGAATATTATGATTTAAAACCATCATTAACATAATATAGATATATATAATTAATGTTTAACATTAACTCTTTAATATTATATCATTTTTCATATTTATTAAATCATATATTAAAAATATTTATTAAATAGATATATATTACATCAGTATTTCTTAAGTAATTACTGTAATAAAGTAGATACTAAAAATTAAAAATAAATTTATATTGAGAAATAATTTTTTTATGTTAAAAATAATCAAATATATTTGTTAATAATTTACTTTTTATACTTATATGGAAATTTAATAAATATTAAAAATACATAGAGTGATATTTTCTATCTATCAATAGTTTAAATAATATATATCTCATTATCATGAAAAAATTGTTCACTAAAAATTCAATTTTAATAGTATGATTTTATGGGACTAATTATCTTTCTAAAACAAATTTGGATTAAAATTTATAGGATTTTCAATTTTTTCCTTAATTAAGTTGATTTACCCTTTATCGAGATGATAAACTTTCACATTGTTACAATTTATATTGAAAAAAAATTATAATTATCTTAATTAAATATTTAAACATATTATTTATATATATAAATATAATATTATCAAATTAAATACATATATTTATTTATTTATTTTTAATTTTACAATTACGAATGGGTACAAAATAATTTTTAGAATAAAAAAATATATAAGAAATTTTGATTTATTCTTATCCTCAACATAGAAAATTATTTGATTGAAAGTTTAAAACATTTAGACAAATAAATAAATAAATAAATATATATATATTTAATTAATTTAATTAACTAGTATTAAATAAACTAATTTGTTAATACAAAAATATTGTATGAGGATGAAATTGATTATTCATAGAAACATAACTTTTATTTCCAAATAAGTTTTGTTCTCATTTCTATTCATTTGATTACTAAAAATATTGTTAGTAAATTTTTATATTATATATTTTTCCAAATTTATTTATTACTAGTTATACCAACAATTAAAACAAATAGATGGTCACAAAAATAATATATTTCAATAATTTTATGTAGTTTTTATGAACAAATTTTTGTCTGTAACCCAAGGCAGTGAAGAAATAAAATTATTTAAAGGGAAATATTTAATAAAATACCACAGTGTTACCTGTTGTTATATTAAATATCCCACAATAAACATGTTTCTGTATGGATAATTTTGATACTCCATTTCATGGGTACACCATTTATATCCCATGTCAATTAAGATCCCATAACAACAGATACTTAGTTCTAACACCAACAGTTCTAGGTAACTGATTTGGAAGGATATAATTCTCTTATATCCATCATAATTGATTTTATATGTGTATTATATGTAAAACCATTCATAAAAAATTGAATATGTTATGAATTATATAAATCCAAAGAACAATATCATGATAACATAAATAAAAAATTATAATATGATAAAATTGTCAATCAATATCATCTTAACACATAGTGTTATCTAAATAATTGATTTGATACCAACTATAACACCCTTTAAAATAATCATCTTATAATAACATGATTTATTTAAATTTTTTCATTTTTTACAATTCCATGGGAATTATGTTTTATAATTTATGGGTATTAGGAAAACCATCACATAACATATTATAAATATAAATAAAAATATATCCTTAAGTTTACAATGCTGCATGATTCATGAATAATTTTATTCATTTTGGATGTTTCACTATTGAACATACAATAACCCTTACACATACGTATGTACATTGATGATATTTTGAATAATGCGACAAACAAAACAGAAATCTATAAGGGTTAAAAAATGATTTTAAAACCATATGTTATTTTGAGAATTCATTAAATCGCATATTGATGATGACATTTTTATAGAATAATTTTTATAATAAATATTTAACACTTCGTGAAATAAACATGAAATATAATGTTTTCATATATCATTTGGTAGTAAAAAATGAAAATCATAATCACAAGTGATTCTTCAGAAATCATGGCACTCTTGAAAAAAAACCTTGTAATAATAATATTATAAACATTATTTATTCATAACATTATTCACTTAAATTAATAATTTATATTACCACCATTAAAACATATAAAATTATTCAAAAATCCATGTCCATATCATGGAAATTATCCTTATAATCACCCTTTAAAGAAAACATTCAATGTAATAAACATCATGGCTTATAACTAGATATCTCTTAAGAGTAACATATATATAGTTAACTCCATAATCATTCCCCAAGACATTGGAGTGATATATCAAGATCAACCATTATTAGATACATATCTAGATCACCCATTATCATATATAATATTTGATAGATATATCATTTGAAAAAACATAAATCATTAATTTCCCTAAACCCCATAAAATTTAGAATCAAATCATATAATGAAAATACAATGTATATATTCCCTAGAAATTAGAAGAATAATAGTTTTCATTCAAAAATTCTAAACAAATTATGAAAAAAATATTTTGATACCTTTTAGAACTCTATATATTCTTATCGAGAATGATACATGATAAATAATAGATAAAAAAATATGCTATAGAGTTATACATATATAAGTTAAATATTTTTATTAATCTTTGATAAAAATTGTAAATTGTTACCCAAATATAAAACTCCTTGTTGATTCATTTTTAAAACATATTTCAATTTCAATTTATATTAAAAAAATAATTTAAAAAACATAATATTATATTAATGGTTTTTAATTTTTCTTTTAAAGAACATGGTCATTAGAGATAGTATTTCTATATATTTAAAAAGAAATTTAAGTAAAAATCATTAAAAAATTATTAAAATACAAATCAAAAGAACATGTTAATAGTGAACAATAAAATGATCTATAAAAAACAAATGTTTTATTATATAAATGACTAAATAAATCAATATATAGATATATAATGACAAAAAAGAAAACATGTGGTGATATTGTAATGGGTATCAATTGAGGGAAATTGTGACGAAAAATACCTTTCCTCATATCCTAACACAACATTAAAATCCTTCAAATAAATGAACCAAAAAATTGAAAAACTATATACATTATTAATAACCTTTAGTTATTATCAGAAATGGTCATATTAAAATGTCTTATATAGTCACAAAATAAGGTATATTTTGGTTAAATGGTTAGGGGTTGTTCAGTTTAGATCCTCAAAATAAATTCATTTTTTAGACCATGGTTAATTTTATCATGGAAAAATTATATTTTATAGGATATAAATTTATTTTTTATTTATTAGAGACATTTTTATAGACATAAAAGTAGGGATGTTATAAAAAAGAATCACTTTTCTATGTAAAGATGTAATTTTTCACATATGAAAACGAGATTTTATAATTTAATAATCAATTGAAGGGTATGAAGGTGTTTATTATCATATATTTATAGAATGATAATAATTTCATTAAAATATTATATTTTCCTTATTTACATATTTATAACTAGATATGTGATGTAGTGGTGTAAGAAAATGTCCATCAGTTCATGGATTTGGTTGTCCATATTTAGGCATGGATGACATCATCATTTTATATAGGTTGGAAAATGTATTGAAAACATGATGTACCATAACCATAATAACCATTTTTATATTAGAGATATTAATATTCATATATTAAAATTGAAAATATTGTTTTGAAGTATGTATAATAATAAATTAACATGAATAAACATAGTTTATACTCTTACACTTTCATTAGAAAACACCATTTTTTCATGAACAATAAGCCTTAAATAACCTTATTTTGTAGATTATAGAACCTATATGTTGTGAGGAAGTTATATTGGAGGGTTTTTGAGTAGTTATTCTATGATATAGAGTTTCATTATTTGTAATGATTTAAAGAGAGAAGGTTCCCAATCATTTTATAGGGGAGAGACACTATTATAATTTGAAAATAGTTTAAAATAATATTTAGTATATATCATGGAAATGTGGAACTGAAGAATTAAAATTAATATAAAAGTCAAAAATTTTAAAAAATCATTAAAGAAGATTAATTATTCAACCTTTTCAAATTATCGATTCATTTTAACTGAAGTTAGTTAGATTTATGCCTTACCATGTAAATAAAAATATTCCTAGGTTTCTATTCATTATGAAAAAACGGAATTGAACTCATTAATATATTTCAAAAAATTAACTAAAAATAATATAATCATTTCAATTGATTCAATTTTAATATGTTTATGAAATTAGTATTAATATACATTTGAAAAAATAAAAGAAAAAATTATTTTTAGAAAAAATTATTTTTAGAAAAAATTATTTTTAGAAAAAATATAATAAATTCAAAAATCAATGATTGTTTCGATTTAAATAGAGTTAATTTTTTTTATTTTAATTAAAATTGGGGATAATATTATATTAAAAAACATTAAAAAAAGGGGAATTTTTTAAATTCATCAAAATATATTATAGTTTTGAAAAAAAATATGTATTTTTAACTATATATCCAAAAAAATAAATATTTTCTGAAATATACAAAAACATTCACCCAAATTTAAATTTCATGTGAAAGAATTAACATTAAAGAACATTTTTAAAAAATTAAATTCTGGAAATTAGAACTGTCATTGTTAAATTAAAATTAATAATTATTCGAAAATAATTCTATTAGAATAAACAAATTTATTATTGTAAAATTTAATTAAAAATTTTTAGTGAATATTAATCCATATATATAATCATGAATGTTAATAACAAATGAAATTTATTTGTTATATTACTAACCGTGGTAGTCACATTATTTAGTTATTTGTTTTCAATCACTACCATTAAGACCTCTTAATAATCAATGTGTACACCCTTTTAGGAGAAAACGAGGATTGAATTGCACGTGTTATTTAATGATTTAAAAACGGTAAATTCATTTCATTATATGAAAGAACTCAAGGATATCACATATTCATTATAAATAAAAAAATTTGACTGTCTTGAAATTTGGAAGCCTGGTTTTGTAGGTATCCATTACAAAACAAAAAATTGACCTCACAACTAGTTTTTAGGGCATATAATTATGAAGTTTTTCATAATAATGGATTATATTGAAAAATATATTCATCTTGGATTGATGGTAATAGTGATACATAGACATAAACCCCTCCAACTACATAGACATTATAGAACATTCAGTGATGATATATAAATCCAATCCATGTATCTATTTATGGAAGAATAAGAATTATATTTTTTATATGAGTCGGCACATAAATATTTTATAGTTTCATGGTAGAAAAACATTCATTAACATATTGAGATCATGAATCTTGTGGAGGAATGTTTACATGTTTTTTTTTATTATGTTCATTACATCATGATATTTTGGAATTCAATAATTAAAATGTTTTCCATTAATAATTTGTTGTTGGAGTTGATGTATATTTCAATGATAAGTAATGAGATATATATGATTCTTGTCAGTCTTTTTACTATTATACTACATACAATATAAAAGTTTAACACCTATAAAATTCACATTGTAGTTAAAGGAAGATTTCAAAAAAAAACACATAATCTCATTGAAATGGGTCCTCAACAAAAAACCATAAATGTAATATTCTAGTTCAATTTCATATGTCCATAATATAAATAAATAGGTCATTCACCAATGATTCAATACTATATGAAACCAAGTATTTTATTTAAATACCATAAACACCATTCCATAGTGTCCTCATTATATGGTCATTACATGTAGGATATATTATTATTCCACATGATATTAATTTACATGGAGTGGGTGACATCATGATACCCAAAACAGAAATAACTATTTTCTCCACCCTAGGAATATATAATATTAAATTACACTCTACATATATATGATTACAATATATTCATAATAATCTTAAATTTCTAATCCTTAATAAAATATCATAATTTTATCCTTATTTTATGATGTTAAATCACATGGAGTTACTATGTAACATGATCCTAAACTAATAGAAAAATTTCCCTCATCGTAATAACATGAATTTTAAAATCATATTATTTCTGGATAACATATTACATAAGATGTGAGTTTTAATTAACACACTTCTTGGACAGGTGACTTCCCCCTCTTTAGAAATTAATTATACTCATAGTATTTCCTCCATGATTTATTTCTAAACACACGAGAGTATAAATTTTGATAATTCGAGTCCCTTTTATAATCATATCATCTATTAAACAAACACATTTCTTTTGAAATTTGAATCCCTAAAAAACATTCCATCATTTGGTAAATGTGTGATAAAAAATCAAACTAGACTACCCTCTTTACAGTTTATTAGAATAATCATTAATGATACATCATGTAATATATTATAAAATTTCCATGGTTATAGAAGGGAATTATCCTAATATAATTGTATTGTTCTACATGGATTGGTATTAATATAAATATTATGGGTTGTTGATATATTTCAACCAAAAAACATCCAATAAAACCCAATTTTGACAAACGAAGTCATAATTTATGTTATCTATATTTTTGTAATAATTTAAATTAAAAATATCCCTAGATTATATTTACTTATGAATTATTCATACTATTGAAGAATCATAATATATTATTCATATTGATATTGTTTTATCATCACTACATTTTATGGGATTCACATTATATGATTCAAAACCCCTTATGAGGGGTTAGTTGAACAGACCTGGAACTCCATGTTGAAAATTAATAATCTACACAACACAATGGTCCAATCAATATTATTTTAAATAATGAAATGTTGTTCAGTCCAAATTATATTATATTTAACTACTTTATAATATTCCTTAAAACATTAACTCATATTTTATGAGATTTCCCTTTAACCACATGAAAAATTATATGTTTTCTAGTATATAATTCCTGATTTTAAACTACTTTAAATTACCCTTTACATTTAAAATTTGATTACAAAAAATATCTATATGCATGATGCAGAACATTATCCAAGTACCCAAAACAATGATTTATATACGCGGTGAGTTTATTCCATCAATACATTTTTATTAATAATTTCCCTAGCATGTGATTTAGGTCATCATTGATACCACATATGTCATGACCTGTCCCCCAGTGCCCATGCCATGACTACCCCAAGCCCATCATCCATAGGCCAGGGGCTGGCGACAAGCACTAAAGGCGTAAATCCCTAAACTGGGAAGGAATTTCCTTTATAACTTCAAAACACAAAAAAACAGGGTATGAGAGGGGAAAAACACTAAATAAAACTATATACCAAATGAGTGCTAAAAAGCAAAAGGTGTGCCAGAAATACAAGACCAACTGTAAAGTACAAGGAAACTTAAAGAACAAGTACTGGAAAAAAGGGAAATTGGCTCCCAGATCATCCACCATGAAATTATACCTGAAGGGTAGGTATAGATAGCCTCCATAGCACTCCACGTCTTTCTGTCTCCTCTGTGTACCATCACGCCATGTGTTCCACCTCTGGGTACCGTCCAGTCCTGGTACACTCAGCCTCGTTCAGCAATTTCTTTCTACTGCATCCAACATAAGGAGGTGCGGGCATAGCCTGTACAGGGGTGAGTATAACGATACTGGGTGCAGAGCCTGAGACCCTCAAGGTCTCACTAAACCATTAATTATAAACTAGAAAGTATGAAATCAAAAGATAACCCCACTTAGTAATATGCACGTATATATACCTAAGTTATCATGTAATCCATCTCAATCATGGGAAAAACACAAAAGTTACTGACTCAGCTCAACTAGGATTTTTATTCTCATTATCGAAACCATGGCTGCTGGAGAACTCCTCCTCTTTCGAGTACAGTGGGCCTACTGCAACACCAAGGAGCTTCCCACTAACATTGGATTGCTGAGATACTCCTCTTGTCGAGTACCGTGGGTCTGCTGCATCACCAAGGTGCTTCCCACCATGGGTCTACCGCATCACTAAGGCGCTCTACTTCTTAGCATGTGAAGGTACTCCTCCTGTCGAGTATTGTGGGTTTGTCGCAAACCCAAGTCTCTCCCCACTAGGGGCCTTCCGTGACACCAAGGCACTTCCCACTGGGCTATTCTAATCAATCTGAGTTGAAACAGTCAACAATCATCAGGTCTCAACCAGCTACTAGGTCTCCTCACGATGCTCACTCCTCTCTGAGAGGATCTACTCCACTAGCTACATGTTTATACTTCAACTGTCACTATGTCCTCAAAGAAGCATCTTAATGGTCTTCCATGTCATAGGGGTCTTAACAAAATAGACTGCACGTCAATCGGATGCCTGGTCTGTGAGTTATTAGCCTTTTAGTCCTTAGGGCCCAGTTGGATTTGTGCACAATCTAACCTGACCGAATCTCAACATTACCCCGAACTCTAGTGGGGTATACTCAAATGGAACATCATGATCTAGGTATACCATCAATGCAGATGGTTTTTCAAATGGTCATCTTGTTCCGAAGATATGGCCAAAGAAAGAATAGATTCGGTAGTGGGCTCGGGTATAAGGCCCGACCATACACATTACTTAATCATGAATTAAACAAATAATTCACATAGAGGATATTTTCAGGTTTAGAGTTTTAGAGAATTAAGACCTAACTATTACATCTCAAAAGATTACATAGTAGACACTTCTACTAAGTTTCCATAAAATAAAAAAACACTTAAAAAGAAACATGTCTAGTTCAGGTTTTAGATAGAATGTCTTTCCTTGATCCCATCCTTGACCCTATTGATCTTTAAGTCTGGTGGAAAACATTTCAAAAACATAGGATGAGCATAAAAAGACCAGTAAAGGATACACAAAGAAGGAAAACTTTGTGTTTTTCAAAACAACAAGTAAACCTTGAATACTTTACCAAAGTAATACTCTTCACCTTTATGAAGTAGTAAAAACTATTCATGGAATAAAAGACCACTACTTACCATTTTGTAACCAAAATATTTCCATAAAAACCATATAAAGAACACATAAAATATAAAGGTAACTTGGGACATAAACATACTTAAATGGAATAACCATACGGTCGACTTCCACACATACTTAATGGAATAGCCATACAACTGACTTCCATACCCAATTCATTGGAGGTTATAACGTAACCACCCGTACTGGTAATCACGGCACCACCCATCATATGGTTTATCACGTAACCAGCCGTAAAATTTCCAAGTACCATCATTACAAATAATATATTGAAAATATAAACATTTAAATAACAAAATTTCTTTTTCAATCACAATAATTAATTCCAAGATAGTGAATCAATCAATCCATTTTCAAAATCCATTTAAAAGAGATTTTTGAATCAAAGTGTCCCATACCACTTTGAAGCTTTTAATGGAATTATAATTTTAAAACATTAATGTCCATATAAATAAATATTGAAAACCATTTTCAAAACATGGACATTAATGATGAAGATTTAGAATAATGAATCTTTAAAACATTTAAAACGATATTTTTGTTAAATAATTTTTATCAAAATGAGAGACTCTTGAATAAAAATAATTTCGGAATAAAATATAATCTCAACTTTATAATATCATGAGAATAAAGGGATTATGATATAATATTTCAAAGTAAATTATATACACCATATAAGAGTGAATTGGTGCATAACAAAAATGAAGTCTCAATGGAAAATTAAATTGAGATGAAATCCATTATAAAGATGGTATCCTTAAATTAAGGATAAATATATCACATAATTATCTATGAGAAATATAAATACACACAATATAAGTGGATATTAAGTGTGAAATTATCAAAGGTCATTCACACATATTAATAGGATGAAATGTTCAGGAATTACAAGTTGAACCCAAAGAAATCGAAATTATGTTAAGACGTTCCCTTGTAAAAATTCGACAGCCTAACTGCGTCACTTTAAAATTCAGAAAATTATTTTATGAGACAAAAAGGGTATCTAAACACTTGTAAATAAAGTTTACATCAATAAGGATATATAATAACATATCCCAACATAATAAGATTTAAATTAAATGACATAACAATAATAAGTCTTTTAAAAAGAGGAGGGTGAAAGGTCCCTTTACCGAGTTGGGTAACTTTCAAAATGTACACCCCATGGAAGAAGGGTCATACAATGAAGATGTAAATACCCATAAATTAAATTATACTACACAAAGTTTATAATAATGGGCATTACATACACCACTAAAAGGAAATAGTGGCAAACGTAGCATAAATGTCACGGGAATAAAAGTGAGATGAAAAATCCCCTACGAAAACTCGGCCGCCTAATGGCGCCTCTTAAAACTTAAAAAATGGATTGATGAGATAGAATAGGGTATCTCATCATATTAACACAATATTTACAGTAAGATTAATATAAAAGAACATCCCAATCATAAGAAATATTAGCTTAAAAAAATGACATAAAAGAGTGTACTTAAAAAGAAAGAGAGGGGTAGGATCCCTTACCTCGGGTCCGACTTGACTCGATCGTTCTTTAACGCCCTGAATAATATACTTAAGTTAATTTATATTTTCTTAAGAACCTTTTTCAAGTTAATTATCCCTTTTATATCACTTATTTACATTTTATAAACATTATGTAATCATTTAAGTTAATAATGTTTGTTTTGTCGATATTTGGGTCTTAAGTCGAAAGTGGACTTCTTACAATTACATGTTGTTCGTGTGGTAAAAGGTTCATTATATCCAGAATGATATTCATGATTTGGATATCATATATATAATATATATCCAGAATATAAATGTATTTATAATATTAAATAATCATTTAGAGGTAAGAAATGAAATGCACCGTTCATGGAGACGGTAGGCCGTACGTACGCATGAACGCTACTTTCATTTCTTTGTCATATTAATGGAATTAAAATCATTGAGAAATATATATATTATAATTCCAGTATAATATATATGTTATATAGGTCACATATGTTTATTAATTTTATTCTTTATACATTCCATGTATTGCATTAACGAGTCACATCACTTGAGGGGGCGGTAGTCCACACTTCCTCGTATAAAATTAGCGCATTTGCACAACATGAAAAGCATAAAGGCATGATTTAAATATAAAATTCAGAATCATATAGAAAACATAAATAACATATAAATAACATATAAAATATAGTGACATCATAATGGCCTCCATGAAAGGTGTTAAGAGGATATTGAACAATCATCGTTTCGTGAGGCAGAAATTCACTATCCACAGAAACAGTATGTTCTTTAACCATTAGACAAAGGTGTGTGTAATTATAGCTCGAATATTTCACATAACAACATCCTAGTATATTGAGGATATTTTTTTTGTTACAAAAGAAAATAATAAAAAGAGTTTAGGGGTTTGGAGATGAAAAATAAAACAAAAGAACAAAAGGGAAGACATTACCTTTAAATCGGGTAACTCTTTTTTATTTGAGCTCAAAGGCTTACTTGGAATGGAATCTGCCAAAAGGTGAGGATTCAATGATGAAGAGAGGGATGCGGAGAGATGAAATGGGCAGGGGTTGGCTGAGCCAAAGGCTTGAGTGGTGTGGGTAAGGTGGTATAAGTGAGGGCCTTTTATAAGAGGAGAGGAGGGGCACTCTTGGAATGTTATAAAATATTACTTTATTATATAATTCTTTTCAGATTTTAAAGGTCCCAAAAAGATATATATCTAGAATAAGGTGATAAGGTTTTGAAATCCATCCATAAAAGCGGTTTGTGACAATTTAGGTCTTAGATTGTACATTATCTTTTCATTTTATTTAAATCGATATATAATGAGGTAATCGATGCATCATCATGGTGTCATAAATAATTTAATTTATTTAGTGTCTAAAAATTATACAAATATATCATGATGTAGAAATAGTTTTATCTTTCTAATTAATATTTATAGTCAAAAATATGACTTTTATAACCCCATGTAAATTGTTTTAGTAAGACAACACAAGTTTGTGACATTTTAATTTAAAATTTAAATAAAAAGGTATTAATGTCATTTTCCAACCACAGTGGCTACATGGGGTCCCCAAGTTGACCCATGGATTGTCTTGGTCGTCCATGACACATCCAATGAGGGTAGGACATGTGTCTAGGTCATTTCATATTATTAAAACATTATTTTTACCTTAAATTATATTAATTACCTCTAATCGTGATTAATAAACTTAAAAGTTACTATTCACCAAAAAATTATTTTAATCTCATTGAACAACATTTTACTTCTTAATGACAACCATGTATGTCAGATTTTTTAAATTCAAATCACAGAAGTGGTAAATTTTCCTTTAAATGAAAAATCAGTTTCTTTAACTACCACTTAGTGGTTTCACTATTCATCAAAAAATTGATGTTTTTCAGAAAATTACAAAAAATTCACCCTAGGCTATATTTGATATACCGAATTCAAAAATGATGTCTATTTTACAAAAATAAAAAAATATAAGTTACCTTAATTAATTTAATAATTAATTTCCGCTGTCAGAGCAAATAGCGTGTTTTTATGAAACAATAAGTATCAAAATATTGACACTAGTTTAAGTCCAATTTCAAGATGAAATTAATTCCAACAACCACTATTGGATTAAATGGTAAAAATATATTCTAATTTCAATTTGAAACCAATTCAAAAGACAATCTAATCATATAAATAAATTAGATTAAAAATAGGTTTTGAATTAAAATACAACATTTTTCACTATTCATTACAAAATGAACATTATCGAAAAAATATAAAAAACTTACACAAAGTAAATTTTGATGTCCCAATTCTAAATAAGAATTTTATTTTGTCAAATATAACACATAAAATTGTAAAAACGTGGATTTAAAGGAGGTTCATCATCAAAAGGCGGTTAATCGACCTTTTAAAGAATATTAGAATGTTTACGCTTAAAACTGGATTCATTTGCATTTTTAATCCTCTAACATTTTTGTTAAAACAAAAAATATTTGACAAACATATATAATTATTTTGTAGTTAGTTATGTTCATTTCCGCCATTACAACTGTTAGGAATTAACTACAATTAAAAATAATATTATTTTATTATTAGAGTGCAACGTAAGATTCCCAAGAAACTCGTTGTTGCATATTGGGTATGCCATCGAGCATAGCGTCCCCTTTAAAGTTATATTAATATTTTATTCACAAATATGGATAAATGTGAAAATTTCATATTCTTTATTTCCCTGGGGTGTTACATCCTTCCCCCCTTTTGGTAATTTCATCCTCGCAATTTTAAAATTGTGCTTGGAAACATCATTGGAAATCCCACATCGGAACAAGAGTCAGTAAAACTATCACTTTAAAATAAAGAAAGATAAGTACAAAGGTCACCCGAGTTAACCCATACTAGGGTTACAAGTATGAAAATATGGATATGGAGGAGAAAACAAAGGGTTATGTCTTGATGGAGAGTGATAGTAAACATGTTTAAGAGAAAGTTAACCACAAGAAAATCACAAACTTGTGGTGGGTTAAACGGTATTCGATTCCCCAGTAGGAAAAGATAACATACAACATTTTTGTTTTAAGATTCTCTTCATTGAGGAATTTATTTTTGAGCTTAACTAAATCATAATAAAACATACTTACTTTTCACGTAGACTTTCAACTTTTACTAGATTCCTTAATCAAACTCATATTTTCTCCAAAAGATGAGTTTTTAGGAAGACTTGTTCGCATTAAGAGTACTATAATCAACTTTTTGAGAATCACCTATCCATAAAGGAGAACTATATATTTCCCATGTCATTAGACAAAATCCAAAACCAAAATTCTTAGTATAAGATAGATAATACACAAAAGTATAATCCTTTATAAAAAGAAAATTTATTCTTAATCTCTAAAATTTGTCCAAAAAAACACAAAGTTCAACGAAGACCATTCTATTAACAATTTTTCCATAATATTATTCAAAGTAATCCAAACTATGATTGAAACCCAAATATTTGAATAATTTAATCACATAGTCTTCCAAGGTACAAATTAACTTTTATCTCCAAATAACATCAGTTGCTCTTAAATTCTCATATTGAAAAGTAATTAACCTAATCACATATCCTCGATGATAGGTTAATCATTTCTATAGATAACCAAAAATAATCTTACTCTTGATTCCTAAAATCATCTAACTAAATAGAATTAGTGAAACTAACCAGGGACTTCACATACTCCAGTGGTAGGCGATAAATACCAGTCACACTTTGGTTGTGGGTTCAATTCCCGCAGCTTTGTCTGACATGACGGGTTGTCACACGGTCTGCGTGTTGTCCTTTTTCAAAAACTATATTATTCTTAAAACATTCCCCAAAATGAGATAAAATCTTCACAAATAATCATAACATAATTTAACCTCATTTTTTTCCTCATGCCTTTCACTTTCCATCATAACAAATAGTAACCCATAATTACCTCAAAAGTAAGGATCATATAAACCCAAATGGTTCTTTATAACTATGTCCACAAAAGAACAGATAACTATTCCTTGAATAAAATTTTCATATATCAAACATCAGGGTTTCACATACTATAAAAAAGTCTTCTAATGTATCCCTATCATCAAAAGAGACTTAATACTCTTAAGAATTTCACCATAACTCTTGAAGCCCTTATATGTTGACTTCTAACTCATTCAACATTCTTCATGATCCATTAACCATTTATTTCCAACTTATTCTGAAATACTTCAATCTTATAAACAAAATCATGAATAATATCCCAAGATTCCAAAATAGGAAAACAAAAGTTAAGAAATAATCCATACCTTTGATTGGTCATTATTAGTTTCTTCATCCTCAATCGAAATGGAATTAGGTATTAGTAAACAAATATTTTTACGAACATGGTGATCCCATTCCCGAAACTTCTTCATAGGACATGTGTTTGATTAATGAGCATGCACACCACATTTAAAACATTCAATTGATCCCTCATAAATAACTTCTTTCCCTTTCCTCGAGTCAACTAGATGCTTCCTTTTTCCATGGCAGGTTCTTTCTTTATGCCCTTCATTTCCACATCTATAGAATATTTCTGTCCCTTTGAAACATTTTCCTAGTGTTTATTTCTACATCTTTGACACATAGGTTTTTAACACACTTACATTTAATATTATTACCTATTGTCCCGTAGGGATTTGTTTCTCGCATATATGATGCCTTATAGAAATCACCAAGGTTTAGGTGGTCAATCAGGACTCTAGATAGTTGGTTGAGGATAAACACAATATTTCTCATTTCATCTCCCATATCATTCAGTTGCTCTCTCAGAAAGCTGTCACAGTTTCTTTCACATCCACTGTTCCTTTGGTGCCTAGTTGATCCATCCATTTACTAAAACCAAAAATGTCAGTGTGAGTATATCAACAAAACCATAATGTACTAATTTGGAATATAACCACTAAGACATACTTAATCATTCACTTTTTCTAAAACTAGGACTCCTTCTTAAATCCTAACCATTATTGATAATGTCACTTATGCATAGAGAATACCCTTACCTCTAAAGTTATCTAAACCAACCTCTGATACCAACTATAAGGCCCCGACCTTAAACATTACTTAATCATGAATTAAACGAATAATACACATAGAGGATCTTTTCAGATTTAGAGTTTTAGAGAATTAGGACATAACTATTAAATCTCAAAAGATTATATATTAGAAACTTCTACTACGTTTCCATAAAATAAAAGAAACACATAAAAAGACACATGTCTAGTTCCATGTTTTAGATAGAATGTCTTTCCTTGATCCCATCCTTGAACCTATTGATCTTTATGTCCTGTGGAAAACATTTCAAAAAATTAGGATGAGAATAAAAAGCCCAGTAAAGGATACACAATGATGGAAAACTATTAGTTTTTCAGAACAACAAGAAAACCATGAATACTTTACTAATGTAATACTCTTCACCTTTATGAAGTAGTAAAAACTATTCATGGAATGAAAGACCATAACATTCCATTTTGTAACCAAAATTTTACCATAAAACGCATATAAATAACAAATAACATATAAAGGTAACTTGGGACATAAACATACTTAAATGGAATAACCATATAGTCTAATTCCACACATACTTAATGGAATATCCATACGTCCGACTTCCATACCCAATGCATTGGAGGTTATAACGTAACCACCAGTCCTGGTATTCACGACACCACCCGTCATATGGTTTATCATGTAACAACCCGTAAAATGTCCAAGTACCATCATTACACATAAAATATTGAAAATATAAACATTTCAATTACAAAATTTCATTACCAATCACAATAAGTAATTCCAAGATATTTAATTAATCAATCCATTTTCAAAATCCATTTAAATGATATTTTTGAATCAATGTGTCCCATACCAATTTGAAGATTTTAATGGAATTATAATTTTAAAACATTAATTTCCATATAAATAAATACTGAAAACCATTTTAAAACATGGACATTAAAGGTAAATATTTAGAATGATGAATCTTTAAAACATTTAAAATGATATTTTTGTTAAAGAGTTTTTAACAAAATGAGAGACTCTTGAATACAAATAATTTTGGAATAACATTTAATCTGAACATTATAATATCATAAGAATAAAGGGATTCAGGATATAATATGTCAAAGGACAGTATATACACCATATAAGAGTTAATTTGTGCATGAGAACAATGAAGTCTCAATGGAAATGTAAATTGAGATGAAATCCAATATAAAGATGGTATCCTTAAATTAAGGATAAATATATCACATAATTATGTGTGAGAAATATAAATACACCCAATATAATTGGATATTAAGTGTGAAACAATCAGAGGTCATTCACACATATTCATATGATGACATGTTCAAGAATTACAAGTTGAACCCAAAGAAATTGAAATTGGGTTAAGAAGTTCCCTTGTAAAAATTCGACAACCTAATGGCGTCACTTTAAAATTCAAAAAATGATTTGATGATAAAAAAGGGTATCTCATCACTTGGAAATAAATTTTACATATATAAGTATATATAATAACATATCCCAACATACTAATATGTAAACTAAAAGACATAACACAAATAAGTCTTTTAAAAAGAGGAGGGTGAAAGGTCCCCTTACCGAGTTGGGTAACTTTCGAAACGTACACCCCATGGATGAAAGGTCATACAATGAAGATGTAAATAACCATAAATGAGATTATACTACAAAAAGTGTATAATAATGGGCAGTACATACACCACTCAAAGGAAATAGTGGCAAACGTTTCATAAATGTCACAGGAATAAAAGTGAGATGAAAAATCCCATATGAAAACTCGGCAGCCTAACAGCGCCACTTAAAACTTCAAAAAAGGATTGATGAGATAAAATAGGGTATATAATCATATTAACATAATATTTATAATAATATTAATATAAAAGAACATCCCAATCATAAGAAATATTAGCTTAAAAGAAATGACATAAAAGACTGTACTTAAAAAGAAAGAGAGGGGTAAGATCCCTTACCTCAGGTCCGACTTGACTCGATCGTTCTTTAACGCCCTGAATAATATACTTGAGTTAATTTATATTTTCTTAAGAACCTTTTTCAAGTTAATTATCCCTTTTATATCACTTATTTCCATGTTATAAACATTATGTAATCATTTATGTTAATAATGTTTGTTTTGTCGATATTTGGGTCTTACGTCGAAAGTGGACTTCTTACAATTACAAGTTGTTCGTGTGGTAAAAGGTTCATTATATCCAAAATGATATTCATGATTCGGATATCATATATATAATATATATCCATAATATACATGTATTTATAATATTAAATAATCATTTAGACGTAAGAAATGAAATGCACCGTTCATGGAGACAGTAGGCCGTAGGTACGCATGAACTCTACTTTCATTTATTTGTCATATTAATGGAATTAAAAATAATTGAGAGATATATATATTCTAATTACATTATAATATATATTTTATATAGGTCACATATGTTTATTAATTTAATTCTTTATACATTCCATGTATTGCATGAACGAGTCACATCACTTGAGGGGGCGGTAGTCCACACTTCCTCGTATGAAATTATCGCATTTGCACAACATGAAAAGCAAAATGGAATGATTTAAATATAAAATTCAGAATCATATAGAAAACATAAATACCATATAAATAATATATAAAATATAGTGACATCATAATGGCCACCATGAAAGGTGTTAAGAGGATATTGAACAATCATCGTTTCGTGCGGCAGAAATTCGCCATCCACAGAAAGACTATGTTATTTAACCATTAGATGAAGGTGTGTGTAATTATAGCTCTAATCCATCACATAAAAATATCATAGTATATTAAATATACTGTTTTTGTTACAAAATAAAGGAATAAAAATAGTTTAGGGGTTTGGAGAATCAAAATAAAACAAAAGAACACAAGGGAAGCCATTACCTTTAAATCGGGTAACTCTTTTTTATTTGAGATCAAAGGCTTACTTGGAAAGGATTATGCCCAAAGGCTAGGATTCAATGATGAAGAGAGGGATGTGGAGAGATGAAATGATCAGGGTTTGGCTGAGCCAAAGGCTTGAGAGGTGTGGGTAAGGTGGTAGAGGTGGGGGCCTTTTATAAGAGGAGAGGAGGGGCACTTTTGGAAAGTTATAAAATATTACTTTATTATATAATGATTTTCAGATTTTGAAGGTCTAAAAAGGATATATTTATAGGATAAGGTCATAAGGTTTTCAAATCCACCCATAGAATAGGTTTTTTACAGGTTTAGGTCTTTGATTATACATTATCTTTTCATTTTATTTAAATCGTTAAATAATGAGGTAATCGCTGCATCATCATGGTGTCATAAATAATTTAATTTATTTAGTGTCTAAAAATTGTAAAAAAAATATCATGATGTAGGAAATCGTTTTAGATTTCTAATGAATATTTATAGTAAAAAATATGACTTGTATAACCCCATGTAAAAATTATTTTAGTAAAACAACACATGTTTGTGACATTTTATCATTAAAATTAAATAAAAAGGTATTAATGTCATTTTCCTACCAAAGTGGCTCCATGGGGTCCCCAAGTTGACCAATTTATTTTCGTGGTCATCCATGAAACATCCAATGAGGGTAAGACATGTGTCTAGGTCATTTCATATTATTAAAACATTATTTTTACCTTAAATTACACCAATTACCTCTAATCGTGATTAATAATCTTAAAAGATACTATTCACCGAAAAATTATTTTAATCCCATTGAACCACATTTTAATTATTAATTAAAACCATGTATGTTGGATTTTTTAAATTCAAATCACATAAGTGGTAAAGTTTCCTTTAAACGAAAAATCAGTTTCTTTAACTACCACTTAGTTGTTTCACTATTGATCAAAAATTGATGTTTTTCAGAAAATTACCAAAAATTCACCCTAGGATATATTTGATATACCTAATTCAGAAATGATGGCTATTTTACAAAATTAAAAACATATTTGTTACGTTAATTAATTTAATAATTAATTCCCACTATCAGAGCAAATATCGTGTTTTTATGAAAGAATAAGTTTCAATAGATTAACACTAGTTTAAGTCCAATTTCAAGATGAAATTAATTCCAACAACCAATATTGGCTTAAATGGTAAAAATATATTCTAATTTCACTTTGAAACCAATTAAAAAGATAATCTAATCATATAAGTAAATTAGATTAAAAAGAGGTTTTTCATTAAAATACAACATTTTTCACAATTCATTACAAAATGAACATTATCGGAAAAATACCAAAAATTTACACAAAGTAAATTTTGATGTCCCAATTCTAAATAAGAATTTTATTTTGTCAAATATAACACATAAAATTGTCAAAATGTGGATTTAAAGGAGGTTCGTCATCAAAAGGCGGTTAATCGACCTTTTAAAGAATACTTGAATGTTTACGCTTAAAATTGGATTCATTCGCATTTTTAATCCTCTAACATTTATTGTAAAAAGAAAAAATATTTGACAAACATATATAATCATTTTGTAGTTAGTTCTGTTCATTCCCACCATTACAACGGCTAGGCGTTAACTACAATTTAAAATAATATTATTTTATTATTAGAGTGCAACGTTTGATTCCCAAGATACTCGTTGTTGCGTATTGGGTACGTCATCAAGAATAGAATCCCTTTGAAAGTTATATTAATATTTTATTCACAAATATGGATAAATGTGAAAATTTAATATTCTTTATTTACCTGGGGTGTTACATCGGGTCTGATCTGATCCGGTCAGATTGACTCGGTCCGACCCCGTCTAGGCCGACCCGGTCTGGGTTGACCCTGGTCAGACCTTTTGGGTCTGGCCCTACCCATTGGGCAAGCCATCCTGTCAGATTCGACCCGGCCCACTAGGCCCCAGCCAGCGGGATGCATGGGCAGTTCAGCCTGGGCTTAGGGCCGGTTCGTCCCGGAGCGTTGTGAAGGTGTAGCCCGGTGTGGCTCTGCCCGAAGTGCATGGTTGGGCGAGTTTTTGGATGTCAAAGCGAGGGGGGAAGTGGGATGGCTCAAGAGTCTAGCGCACGGGAGTCGGCCGGGCAGGCCGCCGGGCAGCCGGGCAGGGCTTGTCCATGCTGGCAGGCAGCCGAGCAGGGCACAGGGAGGGCCGGTGGGTGGCCTGGCAGGCTAGTAGGTGGTCGGGAGGTGGCCAACCTGGGCATTTCCAGGTCGGATGGTGTCCGAGTAGGGTACGCGCAAGCCGAAAGGCAGGAAAGTAGGCCTGCCGAGAGGCCGACGTGTCCTGGGTCGGCAGGCGGCGTGGGAAGCATGGCTCGGAAGCCAGTAAGTGGCGCGGTTCAGCATGAGGTGGCAGAGCTAGTTCTTCCAGAGCACCACGAGGGCGGCGCGGTTCGTGGAGGCCATGTGTAGCGCGACTGGTGCCTTTGTCGCCTCATTGCCTCATCGCCATGCCGAATATCATCACAAAATAAGAACGACAGAGGGTTTTGGACTTGTTGGTTTGGCTCGCACCCTCTGTGTTTAGGGTGGTTGTAAGAGGTTCAAATATTCTTTTAATGTAAAGACTCAAAAATTCAGTGGAAAATTTTAATATAAAGTGAGCTTCATGTTATTTTTATCTGAGCCTCTATGTGGGTGTTTGGAGGTGGGTCACACTGAATCCATAACCTCCTTGTAAAGGTTGGAAGTGGGGACCACCAGGCCATAACCTCCCATGAGAGGTTATGGTGGTGGGGACCACGACGGCTCAACCTCCCTTGTGGGGTTAATGTGGTGGGGACCACCTGAGACCACATAACCTCCCAATTTGAATAATAGGGTTGGGGACCACTCGACCCCTATTAATGGGAGGAGAGGAAAATCTCTCAACTCCCCTAATTAATGAGGGGGTGCCCCTTGACCTCCTCTACCATTTATGCTGCCACTACCTCCCCTTTTAATTATTTGGGCCAAAGCTTAATTTATTATGCCAAATCCATCACATTAATTAGAAGGATCCAATAAAATTAATTCTTCCAATTTTAATATTGTGCTAACAAATTAATAAGATATCATAATCTCTTATTATTTTGGTTAGCATTGCTTTTTGGTGGAACTTGGGAGAAAAGAGAAAAGATCCCAACAAATAACGAAGAATGAAAAATGAAGATTGTCAGTGAGGAGCGACTTCGACTTCCTTCCTTGGATCCTACCGATGTGGAGTGTCTTCCACAACCGATGGTAATGCTTTGGATTGGAAGTGGGCAGCGGAAGTGACAAACGGCGTCAAAATCCTCTTCTTCCCCGCAACTCCGTCGAAAAATGACGAACAAAGGTAGGGGGAATTATTTGAGTTTGTTTTATTAGGAGGATTATGTGGGGTGATTTGTTTGATCCTTCTCCCTTTTTCTTTCTTGATTTTCAAAGAATTAATCAAGAATAGAAAATTGGAGAAAAATAAAAAAAATCACCCCACATCATCCTGCAAATAAAACAGACACAAATAATTCCCCCTACTTTTGTTCATCATTTTTCGATGGAGTCACAGGGAAGAAGATGGTGTTTATTCCATTCATCACGTCTACCGCACACATCCAATCCTATGCTCGCACGTCAGTTTTGGAAGACGCTCTATGTCGGTTGGATCCGTGGAAGGAATTTGAAGTCACACCTTGTCGGTGTTATTCATTATTCATTCTTCATTATTCATTGGGAGCTTTTCTCTCTTCTCCCATGTTCCACCAAAAAGCAATGCCAACCAAAATAATAAGAGATTGTGATATCTTATTAATTCAATGGAACAACATTCAAATTGGATGAATTAATTTAATTGGATCCAACTAATTAATGGGAAGGATTTGGCATAATAAATTATTCATTGGCTCAAATAATTAAAGGGGAGGTGGTTTCTCCATAAATGGTATAAGAGTTCAAGGGGTTCCCACTTATTAATGAGGGGAGTTGAGAGACTTTAATCTCCTCCTATTAATAGGGGTCAGGTGGCCCCCACCCCTATAATTCAAATTGGGAGGTTTTGTGGTCTCGGGTGGTCCCCACCACATTAACCCCACATGGGAGGTTGAGGCATGGTGGTCCCCACCACCATAGCCTCTCATGGGAGGTTTTGGCCTGGTGGTCCCCACTTACAATATCCACAAGGAGGTTAAAGAACCAGTGTGACCCACCTCTAAACACCCACATGGAGGCTCAAATAAAATAAAGTGAAGCTCACATTATTTTAAAAATTTCCACGGAATTTCTGGGTCTTTACATTCTCCCAACCTCAGGGCTTTACATCCCCATAAGATACAACTCGAACTAAGAGAAAAAGTGGGGGTACTAAGCACGAATCTGAGCCTACTTCTCCCATGTACTCTTTTATAGGTTCACGTGATGCCAGTGAATACACACCAAAGGTATTGACCGCCCGTGTAGGACCCACTCTTATTGATCCTAAATCACTACAGGTACTTCCATCAATGTATCCCCATTGTCGACATCCATCTCTCCATGGTCGATGATGTGGGAAGGGTTGTGCCTGTATCTACTCAGCTGAGATATGTGGAATACGTCGTGCACCCGTTGCAACTAAGGTGGAAGAGCTAGGTGGAAAGCCACTTCACTTAGTTTACCGAGGACCTGGAATGGTCTCATGAATCTTGGAGATAACCTGCCACCTCGTCCAAATCTCTGTAAACCTCGTCGAGGTGAGACCTTCAAAAATACATGGTCTCCATCCTCGAATTATAGAGGTCTCCGTCTCCTGTCAGCATATGACTTCTGTCTGCTCTGAGCAGACTTCACCCATTTTTGGATGATCTGCACCTTCTTCGTGGTAGCCCGTACAATCTCTAAGCCCACTAGTGCTGAATCCCCAAGGTTAGTCTAGCATAAAGGTGATTTGAAAGGTCAACCATATAATGTATCATAACGTGCCATCCCAATGGGGCAGTGATAGCTGTTATTGTATGAAAAGTCCTCCAAATGAAAGTGATTCTTCCAGCTGTGAACAAAGTCGAAAACACAGGCACATAACATGTCCTCGAGGGTCTGAATGGTCTGCTCAATCTGACCATCCATATGAGGAGGGAAGGTGGTTTCCAGATGATGCTACAACCTGAAAACCTCCTACAACCACTTCCATAGCCATGAAGTAAACTATTCATCACTATTAGAGACAATAGAAGAAGGTACTCCATGTTTCCGCACAATATCATGCACATAGAGGCGTCCTAATCTCTCTACTGAACCCTACTCTCTGATCCGTAAGAATTGGTCTGACTTGGTGATTCGTTCAATGATCACCCAAATTGAGTCATGTCCCCTAGATGTACGTGGAATTCCTTTCACTAAGTCCATGGATATCCCATCCCACTTCCACTCTGGGACCACTAAAAGCTGAACCAAACCTGTGGGTACCTGGTTCTCTGCCTTCACTTGCTGACAAGTGAGGCACCGAGAGACAAACTCTGCAACTATCTTCTCTATACCTAGCTACTAGTGATGCCATCAAAGGTAATGGTACCTCTTCACCAATACTGTATTTACCGCTAAATGGGATGTGTGGTACCATAGTATGTCCTCTAAAGAGGATTACATGCTCCCCACCTTCATAAGATCCATATGGTGCATGCCTTATGGATATCTGAGCATGTCGTGTCTCGTAGTCAGCATCCCCATGTAGTGCCTCCCTGACATGGTGATGAAGTGGGGGAGTGACTGTAAGTGAATAAAGGAATGCTAGTCCATATCTATCCACAATGAATATCTGCAAAGCGGCCAGCTACTCTATCACCTCACATAAAAGTTGTATACAATATCTTCTGATGAGTGCATCTGCTACAATGTTCCTCTTCAAAGGATTATATACTATCTCGAAGTCATAGTCCTGGAGGAACACAAGCCAACGTCGCTATCTCAAGTTCAGGTACTTCTGAGAGAATATATACCTGATATTCTTGTGATCAGAGTAAACGGTAAAATGCTCACCAATCAGGTAGTGACCCCACATCTTCAAGGCAGAGACCATAACTTCTAACTCCAGTTCATGGGTAGCGTAGTTTTTCTCATGCTGTCTCAGCTGCTAAGAACCATATGCGATCACTGCTCGATCCTGCATCAGGACATACCTGAGTCCAGTCCCTGATGCATCACAGTAGACTATGTAACTTATGCCTTCCTCTAGAAGTCTCTAGATGGGGGAATTTGTCAGCCTCTTCTGCATCTCCTGAAGGTTCTTCTAGCATCTCTCCGACCACACGAAGGGTCTCCCCTTCTTCGTCAAGGATGATAGTGGTGCTAAAAATCTAGAAAATTCTGGAATGACCCTTCGGTAATAACCAGCCAAACCCAGGAAACTTCGTACCTCCGTCAGACTCCTGGGTGGCTCCCAAGCAAGTACCACCTCAATCTTCACTGGATCAACTGCAACTCTAGCCTCTGAGATGACACGTCCCAAGAAGTGAACCTCCCATATCCAAAACTGGCACTTTGAGAGCATACATAAAGCCGGTGCTCTCAGAGTGTGTCCAGTACTACCAGAAAATGGTAGGCATGCTCCTTATCAATAGCTGAGTAGATCAGAATGTCATCGATGAAGACAACAACAAAGCGATCAAGGTATGGTAGGAAAATCCTTTTCGTGAGTCCCATGAACACTACTGTAGAATTGGTTATAACCAAGAACTCGTAGTGTCCGTATAGATATCCGAAAGCCGTCTTCTTAACATCCTCATCTTGAACTCTGAGCTGTTGATAGGCTGATCTCATGTCTATCTTCAAGAACCACCGCACTCCCATTAGTTGATCAAAGAGGTTTTAAATCCTTGAGAGTGGGTACTTGTTCCCCACGGTCACCTGGATCAGGTGACGATAGTCATCACAAAGCCTCAAGCTTCCATCCACCCTTTTGGAAAAGAAAATCGAGGCTACCCTGGGAGAAACACTGGGCCGAAAGAATCCATTCTCTCTTAAGTCCTCTAGGTGTACCCACAACTCATGAAGCTCCTTTGGAGCCACCCGATATGTTGGGGTAGATATCTGTGTCGTACAGGGGTAAAAGTCAATGTAAAAGTCCAACTCTCTATGAGGATGTAGTCCTCAAACATCATCAGGGAGGACATCCGCGTACTGGTCCACCACTACAGGATATCTTGGACTCTCCACATCAACTGCTTCAAGGGTATGGCTGGCGAAATAATGAGTGATCAGCTGCACCCTCCTCCGAGTAAGTCTTTCATTTGCTTCAAAGGATCCCTTCTCATCGGTGAAGGTTAAACTGGTCCCATATGTGCAGACACACCACAATTTTCTCTTAATATAGTTGATCTAAGCATAGACTATTGATAACAATTCCATACCCAAGATGACGTCGTAAGGCCTTGATGCTGCTACTAGGTGATTCCAGCCGAAGATCTCACCTCCGAGAGTAAGCATACACTGCTAGCACTAGGGTATAATCATCCAGCCTTCTCCCATAAGAGTCTCTATCCATATGGATCAAGCCAACGACTCCGTCGGAATCTCTGAGCTCTGAACGAGGGAAGTGTTGATGAAAGAGTGACTGACACCAGTGTCTATAAGAACTATAGCTAAGGTGTAGTAGACACAGATTGTACCTCGAATAATCTCTGGATCGTCGTGGTCTTATGCCTCATTTCCCTAGAGATGAGCTCTCCCCTATCGACCTGCTCCTTGCGATCGAGGTGGACCTCCTCATGATGGTGGTGGTAACACCTCGAAACTCCATCACCAATAGCTGCATAGCCACCTCCTCTGCCACATCCGCCTCCTCCCAGCAGACTTCCTTGATCAAATCTCTCTCTCTTCTTAGGTAGTCCTTCAACCGTATGTTGATCATCCATTCGACGGGTTGGATTATTATGAGCTATGTGACACTATGTGTAACACTTCCCACTCTTGGCATGTCTAGCTCTGTCTTTATTTCCCTGCACAACTGATATCGAGTCATGAGATCATCCCCCTATTGGTCTGGTCCTCTTGGACCTCTATGATATTGGTCTACTATCAACTATGGAAGACTCTTCTGCATGTCTACTAGTGGTGGGTCTCACTACAGGAGACTGCTCACAAAGGAAACTCTCAACTATGAGAAATCGGTCAAACACCCCTGCTTGCATTGGGATGTTGTGGGAGATCATCGAATCCCTGATCCCTCGCATGACCCCCTGCTCGATGGTCTGGGCCTGGAAGAATGGGTCTCATACCATATCTGTGGAGTAGTGTGAGAGGTCGGTGTACCTCACTGAGTACTGTGCCACCATCATGTTTCCCTACTACTAGTTAAGTAGCTCTTGTATCTGCACTGCACATAGGGTGACTAGGACAAACACCACCCGAAGAATGCTCTTGAAGTCTACCCAGAGTATTGTAGGCTCATTCACATTGAGCATCAGGATCCACCATCTTCCTGCCGATGCCTGAAGGAGACTCGTAGCAAGGATCACCATAAGGTCGGCTGGTGTCCCTACCAGTCTGAAGACTCTCACCACTACCTCCAGCCAATCCTCAGCTTCCTGTGGATCCATCTCTCCCATAAACCTGGGTGGCCTCTAGTGATGTAACTCCTGAAACAAACTCAAGCGGCATGCATCGTCTACTACTGGGGTTGGTCTCATAAGTGGTCCAATGTATAGTGGAACTATTGGTGCCTCCTCTGGAAGAGGGACCTGTACCGAGGCCTCATCGCTCGGTTGGAAAACTACGCGTACAACTCTCGGGGCTTTAGATAGTCATCTACCTGGAGTCATTCTGAACGAAACAGATGTGACACCGTCAAAGATTATACCTAGTGATCTAACCTGGTTGAGCCGACCTAAAGAAAACTTTTTCAAACACACACGCAATCAGAGTTTTTGTGCACTGAGTCAGAAACCAGTAGTCAAGGTCCTGGTGTATGGATACATCAGCCGCCACACTCGCACTGGACTCCCAAAACTGAAACCACACACAGTACCCCTAACACTATTGCTTCATAGAAAATATTAGATTTTTATGTTTTGTGGTAGAACCTACTTCTTTGATACCAATTTGTCATGAACCGTCCCCTGAGTCCCATTCCATGATTTCCCCAAGCCCACCTTCTGAAGGCCAGGGGATAGCGACTAGCAACAAATGCGTAAATCCCTAAACTAGGAAGGTATGCCTTTATAACATGAAAACACACACAACAAGGTATGTTCTAGAAACAAAAAACTAAATAAAACTGTATACAAAAAAGTGCTGAAAAGTAAAAGGGGGCCTAGAAATACAAGCCCAACTGTAATGTACAAGGAAGATGAAAGTAAAAGTACTAGAAAAAAGGGAAAACTCCTGGATAATACAAAAAGAAATCCTACGTTAACGGTAGGTTCAGATAGCCTCCACAACATTCCATGTATGTCCATATCCTCTGTGTACCATCACATGTGGTACACCTCTGGGTATCGTCCAGTCCCGGTACACCCATCCTCGGTCATTGTTGTTCGTCGTCTGTATTCAACACAATGAGGTGCAGGAATAGCCCGTGCAGGGGTGAGTATGACAATACACATTAGGGACCCTGAGACCCTCCCGACCTCACAAAATAAAAAAGGATAAACCAAAAATTATGAAATGAACAGATAACCCCAGTTTAGTATATGACCATACATATACCTAAGTTATCATGTAATCCATCTCAATCATGAGGAAAACAAAAAAGATACTGACTCACCTCAACCAGGATTTTTGTTCACATTATCAAAACCATGGCTTCTGTACAACTCCTCCTCTGTCGATTATAGTGGGCTTACCATGACACCAAAGCTCTTTCCACTAACCTTGGAATACTGAGGTACTCCTACTGTCGAGTACCGTGGGTCTGCTGTGTCACCATGGCACTCCCCACTATGGATCTGCCACATCACCAAGGTGTTTCCCATCATAACCTACTGAGGTACTCTTCCGGTCGAGTACTGTGGGTCTACCACGACACCAAGGCACTCTCGACTGTGGGCCTACCATGACACCAAGGCACTTCCCACTGGGCTATTCAAATCACTCTGAGTTGAAATGTTTAGCAATCATCAGGTCTCAACAAGCTACTAGGTCTCTGCACTATTCTCACTCGTCTTCGAGAGGATCTTCTCCACGAGCTACAAGTAGATACTCTAACTTTCCTTAAGTCCATTTAAGAAGTATCTCAAATGTCTGCTATATCATAGGGGTCTCAACATAATAGACGACTCGTCAAACCGACACCTGGTCTGTTAGTTGTTAGCCTTTTAATCCTAGTGGCCTAGTTAGATTCGAGCACGATCCATCCCGACCGTATCTCAACATTACCCCGATATTTGGTGGAATAACTCAAATTAACTATTGTGCCCAAAGAATACCATTGCCACTGACGGTTCGTCAAACGGTCATTCAGTGCCAAAGATCTGGCCACAGAAAGTAAAGGGTAGGTAGTGGGCCCAATTCAAGTCTGAACCGGTTGGACCGAACCATTCCACCACAGTCGGGGCCGACCTGGTCTGGGTTGACCCGAGTCAGAACTCTTGGGTCTGGCCCTACCCATTGGACGGGCCAACCTGTTAGGTTTGGCCCGTACCGTTGGGCCCAGCCCTGCCAGCCACGTGGGCAGTTCGGCCCGGGCTCGGGTCTAGTTCGGCCCGGAGTGCCACAAATGTCCGGACTGTCAAGGAGGGAATGGCCTGGCCAGTTTGGACAAGGCGTCATGAGGGGGCTCAGTAGGCCGGCATAGGGGAGGTGGTCGGGAAGGCTGGCCAGAGGGCGACCGGGCAAGGTGCGGCCAGGCCGACAGGCAGTTGAGCAGGGCGCCATGTGGGCCGCTGAGCGGCCGGGCGGGCCAGCAGGCAGCTGGGCGGTGGCCGGGCAGGGCGCGGCCAGGCCGGAAGGGGCCATGTAGGGCGCCAGGCAGGTCAGCGGGAGGCTGGGTTGGCCAGTAGGCTACCTTGCAGGGTGTGGCTAGGTTAGTAGGTGGCCGGGTAGGGCGTGACCATGCCAACAGGCAGGGCAGCGTGCAGGCCAGGCATCCGGAAGGCCAGAGTGGCTTAGGCCGGCGGGTGTCGCGGCCGGAGGGGCTTGGTAGCCAGCGGGCAACGCAGTTCGGCCAGAGGCGGTGGAGCATGTTCGGCCAGAGCACTGCGAGGGCGGTGCGGTTTGTGGAGGCTGCAGCGAGCATGGTCGTTACCTTCATCATCTCGTCACCTAATCGCCGCGACCTGTCCCCCGGGGCTCATTCCTTGACTACCCCATACCTTCCATTCATACGGCAAGGGATGGAAACTAGCACCAAATGCATAAATCTCTAAACTAGGAAGGCATTGCCTTTATAACTTGAAAATGCACACAACAGAGTACGAGCTAGAAAAAAAACACTAATTAAAAATATATACAAATGGGGTGCTGAAAAGAAAAAAGGGCCCTGAAATAGAAGCCCAACTATAAAGTACAAGGAAAATGAAATTACAAGTACTAGAAAAAGGGTAAACGGCTCCTGGATCATCCACCAGGAAATCCTACCTGAAGGGTTAGTATAGATAGCCTCCACAACACTCCACATTCATCCATATCCTCCGTTTAACATCACACTGTGTGGTCCACCTCTAGGTACTGTCCAGTCTTGGTACACTCATCCTCGGTCAGTGTTGTGAGTCTTCTAAATCCAACACAATGAGGTGTGGGCATAGCCCGTGTAGGGGTGTGTATAATGATACTCAGTATGGATCTCGAGACCCTCAATTTCTCACAAATCCAACTCGGATAAACCACAAATAAAGAAATCAATAGATAACCCCACTTAGGTATATTCCCATGAATATACCTAAGTTTTTAGGTAATCGATCACAATCAGGAGGAAACACAAAATTTACAGACTCAGATCAACCAGGATTTTTATTCACATTATCAAAACCACAAATTCTAGGGAACTCCCCCTTTTTCGAGTATAGTGGGCCTGACGTGACACCAAGGCACTTCCCACTAACCATGTACTGCTGAGTTACTCCTCTTGTCGAGTACCGTTGGTCTACTGTGTCACCATGGAGCTCCCCACCATGGGTTTGCCGCATCACCAAAGCACTACCCCTCGTAGCTTGTTGAGGTACTCCTCCTGTCGAGTATTGTGTGTCTACCGTGACACCAAGGCACTCTCCATTGTTGGCCAGCTGTGACACCATGGCGCTTCCCATTATACTAGTCAACTCACTCGGAGTCAAAATGGTCAGTAGTCATCAGGTCTCAACCAACAATTAGGTCTCCGCACTCTGCTCGCTCGTCTCTTTGAAGATCTGCTCCACGAGCTACTGGAATATACTCCAACTATCATGAAGTCCCATGTAGAAGTATCTAAAAGGTCCTCCACATCATCAGTGTCTCAAGGAAACAGAAGTCACATCAATCGGACGCCCGGTCTGTGATTTATTAGTCTTTTAGTACCGAGGGCCCTGTTGGATTCGCTCATGATCCAACCTGACTGTATCTCAACATTACCTCAAACTCTAGTGGGGTATACTCAAAGGGACCACCAAACTTTTAGAATACCAGTGCCACTGATGGTTTGTAAAATGGTCATCTGGTGCCAAAGATATAGCCAATGAAAGTAAAGGGTCGGTAGTGGGTCCGGGTCCAGTCCGACCCTGACGGACCGACCCCGTCTTGGTCGACCTGGTCTGAGTCGACCTAGTCAAACCTATTGCATGTGGCCCAGCCCATTAGGTGGGACAACCTGTTAGGTTATGCCCGACCCGCTGGGCCCAGCCCATCGGGCCGCATTCACGGTTCGGTCTGGGCTCGAGGTCGGTTCTCTCGGAGTGTCGTGAGGGTGTAGATGGCTGGCTCGACCCGTTTGGTCGAGACCAGTTCAGCCAGCACCATGAGGAGCGCAGATCGAGAGGAACTGGGTGCACAGTTCATTCGGGTACATGGTAGGGGCCCGTGTAGGGAGTGGCCAGGCCAGAAGGCGGTCGGTCAAGGCACAAGGTGGGCCAGCGGACGGCCGGGCTGGGCCCCGGGTGGGCCGGCGGGCTGTCGGGCAAGCCAGCTGGCGGCCGCGAGGTTGTCGGGCGGGGCGCGACCTAGCCTTCGAGCATCTAGGAAGGGTTCCATGTGGGCCGGTGGGGGGCCAGGCAGGCAGGGAGGCGGCCGAGAGGTGGCCAACAAGGCTGGCGGGGTGTGGTCCAGCCCGGGGCGGCGGCTCAACGCGACGAGCATCACGGTCAGCGGGTCGTGGCCGGGGCCGGTTCTGCCAGTGGCGGTGCGGGTCTCCTCGGGGAAGGCTCCGATCATGGTAGTCATAGGTAGCACGTTCTGTGTCTTTTCCTCCTTCGTTGCCTTGTTTCTTCGTCGCCATGTCAGAGATCAACGGAGCGAGTTGGGTCTTGTTAGTTTGGACCTTACCCTCCACGATTAGGGTGATATCAATAGGTTCATCAAGGTCGGAAAACGATGAACAACAACTCACCCTTCAAAGGAATCAAATCATCATTCTTCCTTTTGAAATAAAAGAAGAACATGGAACGTAAAAGAAAACAACACATACCTTTGTGCATTGATATCTAATGAAGTCACAAGAAGGAGATGAAGGTGATCGTCATTCGTCGCATCTTCTACACATGTCCAATCATGAGCTCGTGCCTTGTTTCATTGATGGTGATGTGGAGGAAAGTTTGGTTGATGATATCTCAATTATGTAAAATCTCCAAGGATGTAGTTGAAGAAGGTAGGAGTTCTTTTTAGTCGAAGGCGTTCTTCGTTGGGAGAATTCTCCCAATATTCCCCTTCTCAAAGATGCCACCATAATAAACAATGCCAACCAAAATAATGATTGATTTTTTTAATCTATTATTTAACTTGTTGTAAAAAATTCAAAATGGTTAATTAATTAACTTGTCTCCCCCTTAATTAATGTGAAGGATTTGGCACCATTAAATTAGGGGAGTTGGCACCAATAATGGAGGGGGTGTGAAGGGACTCTCCTTCCTTAATGAGGTTAGTTGAGAGGTTTTCCTCTCCCTCATTAAAAGGGGGATTATTCCCGTGTGGTCCCCACATTGTATCGTCTCACGGGAGGTTAGGTTCGGGTGAGCCCCACCACTATAACCTATCATGGGAGGTTACAGTGTGGTGTTCCACGTCGAATGACCATGAGGTGGTTTTATCCAACAAATGAAAAGATCCACACACATTATTTTTATTTAATTCATTCTCTAAAAACCCAAAAAAATATCTTTTATCCTTGACCTAATACCGTAGAGGTGACAGTATTATTAAGCGAATATTAGTGCTGTGAGTTCAACGGTGTCCTCAGATTTCAATTCTGAGCACCGGTTCATAAGATATAAAAACCAGCTCGTACGTTTACTGAACATACCCAAACAAAACTTCAGAAATTGATTCTGAGCACACCCGGCCTCAGAATCATGTGCTGTCAATTTTTACGGACTCGTTAAATTCCAATCTATTTAAGAAAACGATTTCCACACAATTTCCAGGTTTTTACATTCTCCCCACCTTAGGTATTTACGTCCCCATAAGCTATAATGTGAAGTAAGGGAATAAGTGGGGGTACTGAGCTGCATCTGAGCCTCCCGCTCTCATGTGCTCTCCTAGAGGTTCCTGTGCTTCCAATGAACACGCATCAAAGATATTGACCATCCTTATAGGACCTACTCCTGTCGATCCTCAATCTCCACTGGAACCTCCATAAAATTCACCCCATCATTGACATCTACCTCTCCATGGTTGATGATGTGAGTAGGATCATGCACGTATCTCCTCAGCTGGGATACATGAAAAACATTGTGCACCTGCTGCAACTGAGAGGGAAGTGTCAGGCAGTAGGCCACCTCACCTACACTACTGAGGAATAGGCAGGGTCTGATGAATCTCTTATATAACTTGCTACCTTGGGCAAATCTCCATAGTCCTCGTCGAGGTGATACCCATCTAAACACGTGGTCACCATCCTTGAACTATAGAGGTCTCCATCTCCTGTCAGCATATGACTTCTGTCTACTTTGTGTAGTCTTCATACAGTCCTGGATGATCTTCACCTTCATTGTGGTAGCTCGTACCATCTATCATCCCACTAGTGCTGACTCCCCAAGGTCAGTCCAACACAAGGGTGATCTGCAAGGTCGCCCATATAACGCCTCAAAAAGTGCGATCCCAATGCTGGAGTGATAGATGAAGAAGTGGGGGAGTGACTATAATAGACCGAAGGAGGGCTACTACATCTCTATCCATAAATGATATCTGCAAAGTGGCTGGTTGCTCCGTCACCTCGCCTAGCAGCTGTATACCAAAACTCTTACTGAGTGCATCTGCAACTGCGTTCCCCTTCCCAGGGGTATAAACTATCTCGAAGTCATAGTCCTGGAGGATCTCAAGCCAATGTCGTTGTCTCAGGTTCAGGTCCATATAAGAGAAGATATACCTGAGACACTTTTGATCATTGTACATAGTAAAATGTTCACCCATCAGAATTGTCACCATATCTTCAAGGTGAAGACCCCTGCTGCCAACTCCAGGTCATGGGTTGCATAGTTCTTCTAATGATGTCTCAGATGCCGAGAACCATACGCGGTCACTGCTCTCTCCTGCATCAAGACACTCCTGAGTCTGGTCCCTGATGCTTCCCAGTAGACTACGTACCCTACACCGTCCTCTAGAATCCTCAAGATGGGGGCACTAGTCATCCCCTACCATAGCTCCTGACAGCTCCATTGGAATCTCTTTGAAAACACAAAGGGTTTCCCCTTCTTCGTTAAGGATGATAGTGGTGATACAACTCTAGAAACGTCTAGAATGAACTTCCAGTAGTAACCATACAAACCCAAGAAACTTCATACCTCAGTCACACTCCTAGGTGGCTCCCGAGAGAGTACTGCCTCCAACTTCGTTGGCTTTAATACAACTCCACCCTCTAAGATGACTTGTCCCAAAAATTGAAACTCTCAGATCCAAAACTGGAACTTCGAGAGATTACCATAAATCTATTGCTCTTGGAGTGTTTCCAATACTACCTGAAAATTGTACGCATGATCCTGCTTGGTTATCAAGTAGATAAGAATGTAATCGATGAAGACTATGACAAAGCGATCAGGGTATGGCTGGAAGATCTTGGTCATGAGTCTAATGAAAACTGATGGTGCATTGGTTACGCCAAATGGCATAACCAAGAACTCTTAGTGGTCGTACCGACATCTGAAGTCTGTCTTTTTCACTTCCTCTTCTCTAATTCTAAGATGGTGATAGCCTGATCAAAGTTCTATCTTCAACAACCACTATGCTCCCTTCAGTTAATCAAAGAGCGTGTCAATCCTCAAGAGATGGTACTTGTTCTTCACGATCACCTAGTTAAGGCGAAGGTAGTCAACACAAACCCTCAATCTTCCATCTGCCTTCTCGGCGAATTGCATCGGAGCTACCTAGGGAGAAACACTAGGTCGGATGAATCCCTTATCCTAAAAGTCCTCTAGTTGTAATCATAGCTCACGAAGCTCCATGTGGGCCATCCGATATGCTGGTGTAGATATCAGTGCCGTACTGGGGTACAAGTCAATGTAGAAGTCCACCTCTCTACGAGGAGGTAGTCCTAGAACGTTTTCAGGGAAAAGATCTGTGTATTGGTCCACCACTATAGGATAGCTCGAACTCTCCACATCAACTGCTCTAAGGGTAAGGTGGGACAACTGATGAGTGATCGGCTGCACCCTCCTCTGAGTAAGTATGTCCTTTGCTGCAAAGGATCCCTTCTCTTTGTTGAAGGTAAACCATGTCCCATCCATGCAGACACACCTCAATTTGCACCTAATATATTCTAACTAAACATGGACTATAGATTACCATTCCATTCCCAAGATGACATCATAAGGACTCGATGCCACTACTAGAAGATCCCATCCAAAGCTCTCACCTCCTAGAGTAAGCTCAATCAACCATCATTAGGGCGTAATCGTCAAATATGCTCCCGTAAGAGTCTCTAGCTGTAAGGATCGCACCGGCGACTCAATCCAATTCTCTGATCTCCGAACAAGGGTAGTGGAAATGAAAGAGTGACTGGGACCTATGTCTATAAGAACTATAGCAATGATAGAGTACACAAATATCATACCTCGAATCATCTTTGGAGCACCATGATCATAATCCCCAGCCACCTGGAGCTATGCTCTCACATGTCCACATGCTCACTATGGTCGTAGTGGACCTGTTGGTGGTGGTGGTGGTAACACCTCAAAATGTCATCCACCGCCAGATACACGGCCAGCTCCTCTAAAATGTCTTCCTGCTCCATACGTACCACCTCGATCGAACCTTTGCCTCTTCCTGGGAGGTCTATCAACTATCTGCTGATCATCGGAACAGCGGGTCGGACAGTCACGATCCACATGACCCTGCCCGCCTCATGAGAAACACTGCCCACTCCAGGAATGTATGTCTCTTCACTGGGTGCCTTGCCCAACCAATCCTGAGTCATGCAGTCATCCACCCATTGGTCTGGTCCTCTTGGACCTCTCCGACATCTGTCTACATCCAGCTGAAGAAGACTTTGTTGTATGTCGACTAGTGGTGGGTCTCACTACTGGAGACTACTCAGTAAAAAAACTCTCCAATAAGAGGGATCTCTCCAACACCCCTGCCTACTTCGGGATGCTGAGGGAGATCATCGATGACCTAATCTCTTGTCCGAGCCCCTTCTCGAAGGTATGGGCCCTGAAGAATGGGTCTTGTACCATATCTTTGGATTTGCGTGAGAGGTAGGTGAACCTAACTGAATACTGTGCCACCATCATGTTGCCCTGTTATAGGTGAAGTAGCTACTGTATCCACACTACATGTATGGTGGCTAGGACAAACTATACAAGTAATAGACTCTTGAAGTCTACCTAGAGTCATGTCACCTCATCATGCACCGAGACCATCAGGATCCACTATCTATCTGTTACTTCTCGAAGGAGACTCGCGGAATGGATCACCATAAGGTCATCTATATAACAATCCAATTAACTTTTCACTATGTTTAATACCCCATGGGTAAAGAATAAATAAAAACATAAATGTAAAGGGACATATAGATCATGGGGTCTAACATTACCCTCATTGGAATTATTTTTATTTTCACAATGTTACTAGATATATGAATAATTTATATTAAAAAGTTAAGAAAAATAATATCATCATTGTACATAATTCTAACCATATAATGATAAAAAACATACATAATTTATTCAAATTAAATAATTATAAATTTCAATCCTCAATTGTCAATTATTTAAGGAATTAAAAATCAAGAAATATTTACATCATTATCATATGTCCATAATATGTATAACACAATAAAATTATCATATAGACATAAATTTCCTAAATATAGGTCCTTTTTGAAGGCTTTAAAACTATTCACTCCAATTCTTTTGTGATCCTGATCTATGAAAAAATTTAGGTTATAAAATATCGTATCTATACTGATAATATTTTCCTCATCTAAAAATTTTTAGGTTCATTTAAAAAATATAAAAAATAAACATTTATCAATAAATAAAAACCCCCATTTATAAAATAATACATGGATCAATTAACATTAATGAAATATCTCCTAAAATTGAATTTTAGAAATTACCCTTTTCATGGTTCATCAATGTTGCATCCTTTAATAATTAGAATCTAATTTGGACTTATTAACACAATTTTAACCCATGTTTTTAAAAGTGTGGTATTCACATCCTAAAATGAGTATGACATCATTCCAACTATAGGCCTTCTTCCTATTCATGATGGTTTAATATTACTCAATATCATACTATGGTCTTTTTCCATTAATAATTCATTTAGATTTAGTTATTACTTCTTATGTATTTCTATTTATTAAACACTTATACTATAATTAAATATCCCATATATTTTTTTTTCAATATAGATTTCAGTTAAACCAAATTATTTCATTGATTTTTTTGGATCACCATAAATCATTAAATGAATATGGTTACTCAAAAAAATATTATATAAATGATCACCTCTATGTATAGGTGAATGGAATAATTTCTTATGATCTACGAAGTAACATACAAATGCATTTTTATTTTATTAGAGAAAAATTTTCCTAATAAAAAATTATAAATCCAAATATTGTTGTGAGGGTATCTGTATCAAAAACGGAAAACCTATTCTTACATGGTAGTATCCACTCCTCCATGATTTAAATAGATCATTCCATGAATTATATTATCCAACATCCTCATGATGAAATTTATTTGACATATTTATATAATTGAAACTTTTTTATATTGTTCGCTATGTTGACTTGACATGATATATAATTCAAATGGAGTCTCATTTTCCACAATTTATCGCATACTTTGGATCACATCATTCCCAACCCATTTCAAGAAAATTAATTTTCACAAGAGAAATATTTATCTAAAAATTCACAATGGGTAATCTACACTCACATCAAGTGAATGACATTTATATCAGTAATTAATTGAAGTCACAATAAAAATATAGATGATCCATTTGGATAAGGTCTCTGAATATTAACTATAAATTACTTATTGTTTAATTAATTATGGTTCTAAACATAAATATTCATATTTGTTCGTCATGAAATCCAATAGGAATTAAAAGGGGAATAAATGTTTTTAGGTCAAAACATTAAAAAATGGTGGGCTGAGAAAACTAGGACCCTTTACTCACTAATCCAAACCCATACAATCAGTTATGTAAAATTAAAAAGATATAAAAAACGGGAACAAAAATCTTGAGGATGAGATTCAACATTAGTTAAATTTATGTATTAAATAATATATAAATTTGGTTTTGAAAAATGGGTAATCAATTTTTTCATGCATTGGAATGTGTTTTAATTACCTGACCAATAACACTTAATTCTTGTATGATTTGTCTTATCAATTTCATTCATAAATCCACACATAATGTTTTTTAATATATATATGAACATAATATTTATACATTACATTCCCCATTTAAATGAACCAAAATGTAATTCCATATACAATTTCATTAGATACTAGTTTTCCATATTGATTATACTTTGGAAATTTTGTCTAAAATATATGTCATTAAACTAAATGACACAATTTGTCTAAATATTTATGACATAATATTTAATAAAACAATTTTATTTCAAATATATCCTACATTAAACTAGTATAAATAATTTTTTCTAGGTTATATGGCCTCAAAATCTAAATATCTCCTTACTAGTGTTAAAGAAAACTAATTTATCAATGTCATTTACTCTATGTTATATAACATAAAATGGATAAAACATAATAGTCATGGTTCTATGACAATAAACATCCTCAATTATTCAATCTAACTAAAAAACATAAACTAGTAAGAATACCATTAACATATGTTAAATGACCATAATCTATGGTAACCACTTCTTTACACACTATGAAACCACAAAATTAATGGAACAAAACACAAATCATTAATATATTAAAAAATATATAGTGTAGAATGGGTAAAATTTGACTTGTATATCCATAGGTCCACCATAATATGGTTTATGATAATGTTAGTGTTGAAAATATATATGATGTGAAACTTATTAAATTGTTTTTTGGTACTAAACAATCAAAGAAACACACCCCGGTTGTATAGATATATAAAAATTAAAGATCAGTTCCCCACCATTGAAACTCATACACTAGTTAATGCTTAATAATTGTAGAACTACGAGAAATAATATTTTTAACTATGATTTAAAATATAAATATATACCAAACCTTTTATATAATTATATATGAACATAATCATTTAGAATCTTTAAAATAAAATGCATTAAACCATAACAATCAATCCAATTTTGTTAAAAATAAAATGAATTTAATATTTGATAATAAAATATGTAATAAAACATTTAAAACTATAACCTTTTAAATGGTACTATGAGATAGGGTTAGGTAATCTCTATCAAATATAGATAGATAAAGGGATTTTTAAAATGGCATTGTAATAAAAAAATGATTCACAATGCTTATGAAGACCAATATCTATCCCAAACAAAATTCTTACTTTAATCACCATGTCCTTAGTCCTTGGGTAATATTTGAATAAATTAACATTGTATCTGGTTGATTTTAAATTAAAATATCTATAAAATATTTCCTCAATACATCATGGAATGTTTCAATCCATATATTCGAATTTTATACATGACAGACTGATCTAAATAAATCTTCAATGTATGGAATCCCCTTCCACGATGGATTTACTCACATGATATTAAATGAGGTTATAAATGACCCAATTATCACAAATTAATATTATTTCATTCCTAATTATAAAAATATATGTACTGATTCCAAGATCCCATATCATTACATGGGTATTCATTTTACACATTCCACATTATTATTATTATTCCCTATCCATGTTTGGTTGTGAGCATCTTATTCTCTAACCTAGATTACCATTTATATCATCTCACATTCATATATAGATGATATTGATGTATGAAAATTTCTTCCTTAAAATATTTTTGCACTGTTTATTATTATCACATGATATAGAATCTCAATAGTAACACATATCATGGGTCTAATATCAAAATTCACCCCCAAATTCATTTTAGTGTTTGATTTACCAATCATACATCTTTGGATACTACAAATAAACCATGTTTATGGATGAAACCATTATTATTTTTTATTCTCATGTGAATGATAAATTAAGATATATTTGTTAATATCCAATGTTCTATTTGATAAAAATGCATGTCACAAAACATTAAAATGGACAAATGATGTAAATGTTGTATAACATTATGATTCAATAAGAAATTGGAATATAATATAATAATATAAACTATGATCCCCCATTTTTTTCAACTATATGAAAAAAACCCATGATTCTGAATATTATTTTGACCTGGAAAGCCTAAAAATATACAATAAATATACTTGATTCTCATTATGATAAAAACCAACAACTACAATTGTTAAAAATGTCCATACATTAAATATTAAAACAAAATACATTAATTGTTTAGGTAAATGTTATGTAAATTAAAAATAAAGTGGTATTAATAATATTGGGACATATAATACCTCATTAAAGAGTGAAGTGGAATTTCTTAGACCAACTGGTTGGAAAAAATGTTTGAATATATTCGACTCACTACATTTTTTCATATTATTTTTTATAACATAATAGATTAAAATTATTTAATTATGTTTAATATATTCACTATGAGATAATTTAAGTAAAATTGAGTTGAAATTTCAATCATATTTTGACTTTCCAAACCCCTATTTTTGCCTTATCATACTATATAATGATGAAAATGAATTAAACGAATGATGGAATAATATTTAGTGTTATTGAACCCTTATTGAACATGAATTTAATTATTAATTCCATCTAGACCTTTTGTGTCATGTTCATCAAGAACCAATAATTGTAACGATATTCTCATATTGAGGTACTGTTTAATAGAATCTATTAATATATTCATTTAACAATATTTATGGACCCTCTTGGCATAGTGATTAACATTAATGTTATTTTCATACCTTGTAAACTCAATGGAATATTCATGATCCTAAAGAATGATTTACCTAATTATATGAGTTATTTCAATCAATGAGGTGGAATTCAATCAATTACTTATTGTCAAATTAATCCCACCTTTCATAATTGACTATTTTTGGACTCAATCATTCAAAGTTTATAATTTACCCCATACATCATCAATAAGTTTTTAAGTTGTTTCAAATACACATGATGTTATTTTATAAGTAATAATAAACCTGAAATATAAATATTGTTATAAAAAAACTATTATTCCGATCTTATGATTTATAGGGGTGTGATGATATACTCATTCTACATATTTTTTATAAGTTAAAACTATATTAATTAAACAGATACATAATACAAAGAATGTATGTTTTAGATTCATTTAGGATTAGATATATAATATAATTATTCAAAAATATTTATGAAAGTTTCACCATAATCAGACCAAATTTTAATTTCTTCTAGACTCTTCATTTGTTATTTAAATTTCCATAACATGGGGATTGGAAACACTTGAAAGCGGTGATCTCAAACACTTAATATCAGAGAATGTATCAATATGTTATTGAGGGTGAGATTATTAGAATTTGAGAAAACATTACTATGGGGGAAATATCTTATCAAAGTAGTGTGGGCCTACATGAGTAGTCAATATGAAATTATAGTAGGAAATTTGATATATAATAAACAAAAAATTAACCATTAGAAAAGACTGTTAGATTCTAAACATGATCCAAACCATATAATAATAGGAATATATCATATAAATTTGGTTTAAAAATAAGTATAAGAATCCAAACATAGTTGATCAGGAATAAATTCCTATAAACCCTAGTGGATTAATAATAAAATCATATTTACGATAGTGTATTAGAATAAAAACTACTTCCCGTAGTGCATCGACAAATAATTATTAAGACTTAATGGAATAGGGAACAAAATGAATTTTCAATACTTGATTAGGTAACATATCTTATTTTCCATAGTTGATCTAGAATCATTACTCTAATAAAAATATAATATCATGAGATATAAAGAATTTTACAATGAATTAAAGGATTAAATAATACACACCAATGTTTTAATAATTATCTATGCATATATGTCACCCTAGAAAATGAAATCATTCGGAGTTTAAAACTCATTTATTAATCCCTTGGAAAACTTATAGGTTTCATGAATTACATTTCATTAGAATTAAATATTCCATCTTGAAAAAAAATTGGATGGGGGTATATAAACCTTCTGATACTGTAACATTTATATCCTTGATGTTTATTTCAAATATGAATAATATATTTTTAAGATAATTTAGTAAATATTTTTATAAATAAAAGGAAATATATAATTTTTTAAAATAAGTAAGAACTATAATAATTTATAAATCTATTATAGAATACGAAAAAGAATATTTAATGAGAATAATATTCATAATAATAAAATAATGAGTTCACACATAAAAAAAATAAAAAAATATTTCATAAAAAATCTATATCATTTTCATAAAAAAAGTTTCATGTGTTATTAAATATAATTTTATAAAAGGGGAGGTGAAATCTTCAAAAAAATTAAATTTAAAAATAATATTCACTAGTTGATCCATGAATAAATATAACGGTTTTAATGGAAATTTTGAGTGCAATATGAGACCTTTTATTAAGAAAGGATAGAAAACCAATTTAAAATTTTGAAGTACCATGAATAAAAAACATTAATGTAAATAGAGCAATAAAATATAATTTGTGAAAAGTGGGAACAATTAATATTTATTCCACTTGAGATGATATATAACATTATTTATAAAATTATATCATATGTTAAGATAATAAAATATGGACAAGGATGGGAAATTTTCATTAAATAGAATTTTAATCATTTAAAAAATGTCATAAATTTATGGGAATAATTTCATAAAGGAGGAAATTTTAAAACAAAAATATTGTTTACCCAAGTAGGGAGAGAGATATTGAAATTAAATTTTAGGGTGGATAAAACAGACCAAGTTTGAGTGTTGCTTAATATGTACATTAGGACCCAAAGAAAGAAGTTAGAGTAACCCAAATCCCTTACAACATAATTATTTATTAGATAAAAAACCCATGAAAGGAATAACATAATATGTGTGGATAAATAAAATTAATTTCAGGAATACAATGATATAGATACATATATGTGTATTACTCAGTACCAAAAAAACTAAATATGTGGTGGATACAGAATGTGCATCATTGGATGAAAAATGAGATGAAAGTCCTTATAAACATAAAAATTCATGTAAGGGGTAAAATTTAAAAAATTATTAGGTGATATAATTGTAAATACCATGGAAAATATGTAATTTCTAAATAATATAATGATAAGTTATATAATACCAAACATATAATAATATTTTTCAATAATAATATTCATAAGTCAATGAAACTAATAAATTAACAAAAACAATTAACTTTAATCATGATTTTTCAAAAGTTATACAAAACCTCTTATAATAAACATAACTATATTAATAAACTATTTAACAACCATATACAGAGCTATACAATTTTATAAAATACAATTTTAATAATTTATTACCATTAAATTGGTTAGTTATATAGTATATTCATTATAGAATGTTATTAGCTTCAAGTGTTTTTACTATTTGTCGCGTAATGATGGAATCAATTATTGTTTACATATTTATTTTTCATCAATAAAAAAATAATTATAGGTATTAGAATAGTTTTTTACAAAAATTTATAATTTCATAATTTCATCAAATATATTTTTTTTCTAATGAGGGGTGGTGTAGATATTATTTATCGGGTTGTTTCAAAATTTATAATGAAAAAATACATTTAAAATAATAATAAGTTAAATATGATTTCTACTTTTATAGAACACTAAAAATTTAATTATGTTTTCATTATTATAAGTAAAACTCATATTAATGTTTTTATAGTCACCCCTGATATAAATTTATAGCATTTTTCATATAGGTTGTCAATCCAACCCGAATAGGAACAATCAATAATATATGGTAGAGTGTGGAAATGAATGTTATTAATTTTGGATAATATAATTATTAAAAAAATGATACCATGTACAGGTATATGAGGGGGTGGTTAATATTTTTTATATAGATGGAAAGACTGTATAAATAATGAAATATGTCACGTTCAAGGAGTCAGAAGTTGACACCTAAAAAAAGTGGTGATTAAAATTTTTAATTGGTACGGATACAGGTAAAAAAATATTACCCCAAAAGAAAAATAAAATATTAGTATAACTATGACACTTATTTAATTTTTTAATCATTGTTGAATTATATTCAGATTATGTAAAAAAATAACATATATGAGATGAAAAAGTATTAATTAATAATTTTTCTTACACATAGGAAGAGAACCTCTAATTTTTTTTAAAGGTTCTCATATTGGTATTATGAGCATAAAATAACTTCTATGTCCTTTCTATGATTCTAAAGGAGTTATTTTTTTAGTGTTTGGTCAAATCTATGAGGCATGGTGTGTTAGGAGATGTAGTGTTGTGATTTTTTTTATAAGTAGTGTGGGTGGAAATTTTGTAATAATACAAATTTGTATGTGACTATTTAAAGGTAAGTAAAATAAATAATGGAAAATAAATTATTGTGGTGATTTTAAGGTCAATATATCCTCAATAATTCATTTTAACTGTAACAAACTGTGACATTAGTAAACAAGTTTTTTAAAAAAAATATGATTCTTCAAAGATAATCATATATGTAATTACAAGAAAATAATGATAATTGAATAAAATAAAACAAATAAATGTTATTTATATATTAAATATATAAATTTTGTGGGTATTAACAAATAATCACCATTTTAAAACTATATAAAAACATATTTTGATATACATGTCATTTATTTTTCATAAAATACATTTGTTTTCAAGTAATATATTTTTATTAAAAGTAATATCGAAAAAATGTAGAACATTAATTGGATTAAGTTGACATAATTAATGAATTTATCATACAAAAACTATCCTATGTTATAATTTATACTTTTACAAAAGAGTAATTTTTTATTTAAATAGTGAAAATATAATTTTTACCAAAACAAAACCATTTATGAATTTATTATTATATATAAACTATATAAGAATATTATAAAAAATTATAATTGTTCAAAATTTAATTTACAACTAAAATTATTTATTTTAAATAATATTTTAATACTACATAACCTATGTTCATCATTTTTAATAATCTGTAAATATTGAATCTATTTTTATGTGTATTTTTAGTCATTTATTTAATGTATACATTTCAATATTGATTCTCAGTTCTCAATTTATTTAAAGTCCACATAAATTATACTTATTTTTTTACTAAAAAATTTATATCATAGTTGTAAATTAAATTGATGAATTTATATTACATTAATATATTATGAATAGAAAACATTTTTTCAAATATGTTTTTATGTGTCATCTGTGGAAATTACCAATTATCTATTCTTTAGCCTCAGAAACATAGTTTGATGCAAATATTTTCTTATAAAAAATAATAATTTTAATATTAGATAATATTATATGAAATATTTTTTGTCCATAAAATTAACAACCACGGTAAAAAAAATATGTTACCTTAGTAAATGTAAATAGGGTAAAAGGATTATTTCTAAAGTAAAAGAGTTATCACAATTTTAAAAAACCTATTAATAAAGTATTTATTTGAGAATTTTATCATGAAAACCTCCATTCATTAATAATTTTACATTTTTTTATCTTTTTAACCATGAATTATGACATTCCAATAATGAAATGTATTGAGTACTTCAAAAATTACACTTATTTTCAAGTAAAAAATATATCCCGTCTAATACTACATGATACACAAATCCATTCGAATTTCATCATTAGAATTTACAAATTTTATCCTCCTATATGGTTCTCTGATTTCAAAAAATTCTGCATTCTCTTTTAGTTATCCTCCGTCCTCCACATCCAAGGTGATTTCCAAGAGAAATCTCAAGTTATAAAAGTGAGTATTTCTTTAACCATGTCCTTTTCTTATTAATATTCATCTTCCAAATAATTATCACCCTGCTATAATAAAATGGTAAAATGTTATTAATAAGTTTTAAATTAATCGTATTAATTGTGAAACCATTATAAAATAATTTTTATCCACCCCAAAAAAGAATACAACATTGATTATCCATACTCACAATTCATCATCTCCATGAAGCAATGTGGGTTTATTTTCACGAGCACCTAACAAGTTTACTAAATAAGGGGATATTTTATGAGTTAATTTTTATTATATTTAATATTTATAGTTTAGATTTGATAATGTTTATAAAACCATATTCAATCCCAATTATTGATAAACAAAATCATTAGTTTTTCCTAGGCAGACTATCACCTCCACCAATGATGAATTGAATTTAAATACCCACCCTACATATATGATTCTATGAATATATTTAATGAAGGTAAATGATATTAATTAAAATTTTAATATGATCTAAAATTTAAATTTAAATTATATAAAAATATTTCAACACTCCAAAAATCATCATAATATGCAATCACATTGGTGGGTATTACCACCCATGGGAAAATTGTTTTAATGTTTATATAAAAATGATAATTAAAATATAAAACTGTAATATAATTTAATAATAATATTTTTTAAATTTTATAACTATTATCATATTTTTTTATTAATATTTAATAAATTTATTAGCATACCACGTTTCAATCATCAAGCATGATGAAAGTAGTTCCTCATAATTACGTTTTAAAAGTATATCAATTTATTTCACCTATTAAATGGAACATAAAGAACAATTTGAAATTTTTATTTATTAAATCATTAATAATAAATTAATGATGAATTTTTAACCAATAATCTAGAATCTATCCAATCACTTTGAAAATCGTATGAAACAAATAATATAAAATTCCTAGCCACTATGAATGAAAATATTCTACAAGATGGTGACATATTTTTGATATATAGTTATAAATGATTCTCATAAAAGGTAAATTATATGAATAATGATATGTAATTAATTATTATTATAGTTAATATCATTTTGCAGGAGTTTATAGCACATTCAACTATGGTAGAATTATGCATTGGGTTATATGAATAAAATTACAATTCCTTGAGAAACATTTTATATTTTGCAATATATATTTTATTTGTTGTATTATCTACCTGATTAACATAATTTATAATTTATAAATTCAATTTAATTATTCCATAATGTATAATTTAGGGAATACATATTAGTTTTTATTTATTTTTACAATAAAACTACCATAATGGGTTCTGCATCTTAATTTAGCTTTAGTAAGATATGATCAATATTCAGCACATTTTTCCTATTTGTTGTGAATACACATGATATAAATACAATATAATTTATTTTAATGCACCATAAGGTATTTATAAATATTTATCATATTATATCTTTATTTTATTTTCAAATCCAATGTTGGATAATGACTTATGGGAATATTTTTGTCTCAACCAATTTTCTTGGGTCATAATGATTGGTATTAGATTTGGAATTTTTTATATTATATGAAAAAACTATAATTAATTATATATATATAGGGAGATAAATTTTATTTTACATATTTTCCATGATTAGTTTATTTCTAAAAATTATATCATTTTTTGTAATAATTCACTTTTTCTTGAACAAATATTTCATTACATTATCCATATTTCCCATTCATGAAATTATTTTCATTTTTTATATAAAAACCAATTATTTATTATATCTTCTGTCCTATATAATTACATTACACTATTATATAAAATATTTTAAGTTACAATTTTTATGATGTATTTTTTTCAAAAAATTATATTAATCTTCTATTATTATTATCCATAATTTTATAAGAAGATGCTATATCTTACTCAAAATAATTTATTTTGAGAACAATTATGTTTATTTAAGGATCTTTTTATGTGGATTAATTTTAAATTTATATATTTCTTAATATTTTCACACATCCTTTTGGAAAACTAGTTCTTAATTATAATCTATTATCTTTTCTTTTATAAAAATTTTAAAAAACATTTTTAAAAACAGTTACTTTTACACTAACGTTTTCTTTTTAATATCCAATGGATTTATTAATTTTGAAATTATTTTCTTGAATGAACTTCTTCATTTTATTTTGAAATTATATTTTAGGGTGAATCAATGAATTAGATTATAAAATTTATTTAGAAATAATTATTTTTGGGTGATTACCTTTTTGGTAACAACTATTTAAAATTTTGAGGTAATATTTGGTTATACTAGTGTCAAATACTGATAACACGTATTTTATTTCTATGGGTTATTTATGAATTGATGATTTAATATAATATTCATTTAGTGGGTTTTCATTGTATATTTAATTATATATATAATGTATAACATTTCATTTGATAATGGTGGGAAATACCATATCACCTATAAATGTATTGGTTATGGTTTAATTATTTCTAATATAATGTTGTGTGTACATAAATATATTTTAATAAAAAAATAGGCATTTTTGGGTCTCTCTACAACATAAATTGAAGACATTATTGTATCTTTTCAATACATAGACTGTGGAAATATTGGATTTTATCATAATATAATGATAGAAAAACATGGATTTATAAAAAATATAATGTTTTAATATTCTTATGTTAGTTCTATAATTCATTTCTATGTTTTTATTCTTTTTCATGACATGAATCAAATTCAGATTCTTATGATTATACACCATGGATCATTTTTATTATTTAAAATTATTCTTCTATGGTATATGTCTAGGCATTTGAAATTTCTTGAAATTTATAATTAATTATAGAGAACTATGGTTATTTAATGATATTTTTTAGTAAGGTATTATTCAATGATCATAATTTCTAATAGTCTGATGATCTAACCCTTGAATATATGTTAATTATATTTTCCACATAATAAGAATTTGAGATAAACCATTTCTTATATTTTCACTCCCGAGAATATAAAGTCTAGTATATCATATGATAAATATAGAGGGGGGTCTAGTATTGTTGAATTATGGAGATGTTTTAATAGATTTCTCAAAATAAATATTTATCTTACAAGACGTCAAAGATACTAATTATTTTATTCCATGTATTTTTCGGATTTTTGTGTGTTTAAATGTTTATTTTATGGAGGTAATGTATATTAAAAATAGGTCTAGCATTTATCCATTTAAATTGAATCAGAGAAAGGATTATTATTTTTAGAATTGATTTTGTTATTTTTTGGATTAGGATGAGAGAATTGTACATATAACAGCGGGGATGAGTCTATGTATAGGATGACATCAGGAAATTTTGAGGATGTTTTGATTATGTGCTATTGGAGGAAATTACATCAATATATTGAAGTGGGGAAGTGGATGAATCAACAAAATTGATTCACATAGGAGAAATCACCGAGATAATGGTTTTTTGACTTTCAAAATGATCATAACTCATTGTAAAATGGGTGGGACTATGACTTTATAGCTATCTAGAAATTTTTGAGAGATATTTTTTTATAACCACATGAGATTTTAGTGAAACATTATTCTTTAAAATAAGTATTTTCATTGATAAATTTTTCAAAACCAATAATGGTCATAAACTAACCGCGAAAATTTGAAAAAACATCTACTTGACCACATTATGGTACCCTTAATTTACTAAAATTATTGATGTAATATTTGGGTTGTAATTTCTATAAATATATTATTATTTTTGAAAAATAAAAGTGACAGTGATGGAATGATAAAATTATATTATTTAATTTTTCATGAGAAATGTTTATAAGATAGCAGAGATTCATTGTTTTGAAGAGTTTATTTAAATAATAAATCATTTAATGTGATGATTATGGGGATAGTTTGTAGTTCAAAATACATGGGTCAAATGTCTTTTGAAATGATACAATTTTTAAAACATTTGATGAATAATAATGTTTGGGGATTTTTAATTGAATTCCTAATTTATGGATAATTTTTTGTTGTTATGTTGGCTTTGGAATATTTTCCGTGATTATTTTAAAAAGGTAATTAGATAAAAATTAATTCCTTATGAAATAATTATCCATGGAATATAGTGGCACCACAGCTATGGTGGGACCTTATGTTGACCATATTATGATCCTTTTAAAAGGGGTGATCTTGGGGACATATACTGCACACATATAGATGTGCATGGAGGAAGTTTCTATCTACAGTGTAAGGATTCATGATAGTGGATTAGGGCTCCATTAATGGGTTGTTCTAGTGTGATTTTATAGTGTTCAGTACCAATTTGGGATCAATGATATCATGATATATAATATAATAGATAGAACAAATACCAAGAATCTTAATGTGGTATTTGAATAGTGTATGTAATTATAGATCTGCTTTAATGATACAAAATGAACCAATGAAACCCAATTTGACTTATCCTATTTTTCAGATCGACTCCAACATGTAATCTTAATCCTTGATCAACTGAGACAAGATGTTTGTCAGACATCCTCCATGCAACATCATCTCAATGATGTAGTACTTATTATTAACTATATCAGATCATCCTTACAATTAAAACATGATCAAAACCACATTAATCATTATGTTCATGATAAAATGATGATCACAAAGATTATTTATAGTGTATAGAAGATATAAATTTCCATAGATGGTGATCATCGGTGTTGCAATACTAATATGGTGTACCTGATGTTAGGGATTGTTCATGAATTAAGTTGGTAGGATAATTCCTATATATACTATGATCGTGTTCATTTTTTTCCATATCCCACATCTAATAGAAGATTGATGGAGACACATATCACTCTTAATATATCTATTTTTAAAATGGTAGGGGTTCCACACTAATATTTTTTACACCAAAAAGTGGAGAACATGCAAGCCTTTGACATGTGTATTTCCCAATCGAAGTTCATCATGGGGAATTTTTTCATTGAATAAAATAGGGACAGCGTGATAAAGTTCTCTCATGATTGCATAAAGAAACCTTAAGAATTTTTATTATTACACAAAATACTATATATTCACCCATGAAGAAAGTGTACGATATAGTTTCATGAGGAAAATTAATGAAAACCATTTTTTCATGACATATTTGAGAAGGAAACCAAATCACTATTAAAACATTGGGTTTTATGGGGAATAAGTGGATATATCATTATTTTTTCTAAGGATTTATTTTATTATCACACATATAATATAATGTGTAGAAATTTAATGATATCATCTGTTTAAAGGATGATGCATGTGTGATTTTTAAATCTTGCATGATTCATATAATGATATGCATCAATGGAAAATCATTCAATCCATGTGAAATTGGGTCTCTACATGTTTATTTTGTGATAATTTGTAAAAATGTTACACTCATACCCATTTATGTTTTTGAAAATAAGAAAAATTATTCCTATGAAGATGTTCAAGAAATATATATTTTGTTTTCATAAAGGTGTTTCATTGTGTTCTTTCATGATTAAAGGGAAAATAATACATAGAGATGTTGATTTATTATTGTAATGATTATTAATAAAATTAGGGTAAATTAATTTTCTCTTTTTCATGTGATAATTTGAATTACAAGAAAGAGATATATATTTTGTTTCTGTTGGTAATAATTGAGCTGGTTTGAAGTAATATTTTTCTATAAAGAGAAAAATAATAAAACATACAGTGTATTGAACAATATAAATCTATTTATATTATTATTATAGTGATATTAGGTGTAAGTAATATTTACTTCTCACTCACAAAAGTTCATGATGATGACTAAAATTTAGTGTTGTGGATTTTATTAAGTGGTAGTAGAAGAAATTCACTTAAAGTGAGGATGTCGATAATCAGTGTATTTTAGTGGATCAAAGAGGAAGATAGATTTTGTGTTCTAGTGAAACCATTAAGTTATTAGGTTCATTCTCATTATTTTAAGTTATTTGTTTGAAAAAATATTTGTATTATAATATAAATATATATTGTGTGATTCTAGTATAAAGATCAATGGTGGGATTCAAGTATAATTTTGGTAATCTTTCATACATACAAACCCTTATTTTAGAGTGATACATGACTAATCCACTTGTAATTGGATATTAAATATTAGTGGAGAATTAATGTCTTATTTCATCTCAAACATTGCAATTATGTAGTCACCCCTTCACAAGAGAACCTTTTATAATTAATTTTTATTTTGAATCAATTTACGTTCATTATTTCTTAGGTTATAATTTTTTTTGTAAAGGAAAAATACTTATTCTATATAACTAGTATAAATGATAAAATAAAAAAGTGTTTAAATTTGAATAAAATAAAATTGGTAAAACCTGTGTACACAGATTTACCACCTCACCTCAGATTACCTACATGATCTACATAGTATTATAATTGGTATCAAAGAAATTGTAACCTTATTGACTCAACCAAACTTATTTTTAAATTTTTTTTCCAGAAATATATGAAGTGAATATTTGAAGACAATGAATAAATGGGGTTTTAATAGATGAAAAATTAAGTTCTTATCTCTTTCAGTCCCAACATTGTAGTTTCTTCCAAAACCATGTATAACTGAAAAATAAAATATGTATGAAAGATAAGAAACAATTTGAGGTAGAATGCAGGTACACCAATAACTAAATGTAGGTAGAGTGGTAGTCTATAATAAGTATCTATTAAATTATATGATAACTATCCTTATAATGGGTATTTTATAATCATTGACAATGATTTATAGAATGATTTTCTCAATGATTTTTATTCACAACATAAATATTATATGATGAATGATCCTACCATGTTTTTTATATACATATTTTATTTTATCAGGGAACTGTTTGGTGAAATATAACAGCCTAAAAAATACGATGAGGAAATAGTTATATCATTATAAAATATTTTTAAATTATGTAAACATTTTTCATAAATTTTTCGCACCAATAAAAAAATGGTGTCACTTTTAAATGAACATTTTTTCTTTATTGAAGAATAATTATAGTAGAATTTTTGTGCGAAATAAGTAACAAATAATATTTTTATTTATTTGACTTATACACCTGAGAAAGCTCATATTTATACCAGGTGTATTAAGGAATCTTGTTTGGAAATCATAGATAAATATGAGACATTCATGGAAGCTGAACAATCTAAAAAATAATTCATATGGAATTGTAATCAAATATTCACATTAGTATACCATGAATGACAATGATAATTTGCAAGAATGATATAAATTGTAATGTTTATAATGAACAGATTCTACGTTTAGGTAAACTATATCGAACCTTTATAAATGATTTCAAAGCACAAATAGTGGTCAAGAAAATGAAAAATGAGAAATTGAATAATTTTATACTAGAGGAAAATAAACAACATGTTATTGATTCTATGAAAATTATGTGTCAATGGGAAAACAAATGGAATGATTTTGATAATGATAAATTTTTCCTCAACATAATCTATTTTGAAATGGATTTTTATTGGAAAAATATGAATGAAACATAATTAATGACTTTCCAGAAAGAATGTGAAGATATAGTGAAATCTCTTGGAGACTACAAAAACTCTATGAATATAACAAACATTGATTTTGAGGTCAGGTTCTGAAATATAGAGAACACCAAAGGGGAATCATCACAAAATGTTTAGATTATAATGGATTATATGAGTTGTTTTGAAAAAAAATCATACATCTTCCAAAAAAAATTAAAGTGTAAAGATGTGTTTGAGATTATCTAAAGATAAATTTGTAATAATATCAGTAAAAAGTGTATCCCTTTTTCTAGACTTTTTTGGTCGCACTATTACAATATCTTCTATAAGTAATGTTTCAAAACAAATATTTCTAGTCAATCATGGGTGACTAAGACTAATGAATAATCCACAATATTATCAAATGTGGATATAAATAAGATATGTAATTTTTAATCCATAAAAATATATCATATTAAGAATTATATAATCCTAAATCAACGTGATGTAATATATAGCTAAATTGTATCAAATAATAATAAATCATGATTTTTTGTCTACTATTTCTTTTGTTGAAAATTTGGGCATATGGCTATTTACTATTCACATAAATTTTCAATGAATTATAATTATAGATGGAAAATATTAATGGGAATAACTGATGTGAATATAAATTATTCCAAATTGAAACATAATTCACAGATGAAAAATAATCCTTTTTGTTAACAATAGAATAGAGAGTCTTCAATACATATATGATTATTGTAACAGAAGTGGTCACAATTTTGATGATTTATTTTATATACATACTATGGACTATAAATATTATAATATAATTAAAGGACCATAAAACATGAAAATTGAATGAAAAAAATTGAAAAAGTATTACATTGGGTATAAATATGATAATAAAGTTAAGAAAACTATGAATAAAGATTCACCTAAGATGAATGGTGAAATAAATGTTACACATACAAAAATTTGCATCTACTATGGATGAAAGGAAATATAATGGAGCTTTGTAATCATGTTAGAAAAACCAATTCTTGTTGAAAACACTAATATAGAAATTAAATTCATCTCAAAATCAAATAAAATGGTTGATTCAGTGCTTGGAAATCAAGATGAAAAATATAAATTTCATAAGAGGTTTTCTAAAAGAGATAACCCTATAATTTTTTAATATTTTTTAGGAATGTGAAAAAATTATTTCACATACTGATGAAAAATTAATTACATAGATTCATGAACAAAAAAAATAATTTATGAACAAATAAATGTAAGCATGGATTTTTATGTTAAAATATCTAATTGGATGAATAATTATACAAACATGAAGATGTAAAACCTTGTACCACACATATTGATAGTAATATATCTAGAGAATATGGAATTGGATCTAATGTTAGTGAAAGAATATAAGAACCAATGTGAACAAATTTATTATGTAAATATTCCTATTATGTCTTATATAAATTCTAGATAAATAAAAACTCCACGTTTCCCTTAAATGATAATATTCTGAATGCCGATGAAAGAGTATTCATTATGAGTTTAGATAAATATAGATCATAATTTAAATTAGATTCTAATTTTTCAATTAAATTGATCAATTTTTCTCTAATAGAATGTCATTGAATGTCCACCTCAATACGACATATATATAATTTTTTTATTCTATCTAGGAAATTGATGGTGAGACACATATTCTGGGGGTCCCCAAGATATGATTGTCTTGAAAACATTCACAACGAGACTATTAATTATAGAGTTCTATATTTTAGTTGGTATTAAAATTATTCATGAAGATATTTCTTTATGATATCCATTCATGATGATAAATATGGATGAAGATCAACCCTGAAAGGGGATCATATATGAAAATAAAAACGTGTCGAATATGACAACTAGTGTCACATAGATATTTGAGGTTATTATAAGATATTTATGAGATGATTTTACATTCTAGGAAATGAAGCTTGTATTTAATGTATTATTTTATTTTGTATCTATATGAATAGAAATTATGAATCAGAAGGAATGAAATAGTTAATTTTATGAAAAATGTATAATTTATTGAAAAATAGGATATAAATTATTATGGTTGAATGTTTTTAATGTTTTTGTCATGATTAATGTTTGCTGTTTGTTGAATATAATTTTAACATCCCTTGGAAGATGGTATAAAAATGGAATAACATTTGAAAAAAAAATTGTTGATAACTTTTTTCTCGAAATTGATCACTCTTGGATTAAACATTAGCTTTTCCAATGTTGACATAGAACATAATAATTAATTACTCATCACTTTATGAAAGGTGATTCGTTATTTATCAGAATAATGTCACTCTGAATTAATCTTAAATAACATCTCCTATGAAATGAGGGGGATGAAGGTGAAAAGAAAAAATGATCATTTGTTATGATATGAGTTAAATTTCTTCCAAAACATATAATTTTTGATTTATTTTTAATTAAGGGAGAGACGAAATCCTTGAATGTGGAAGTGAAATGGGTATTAAAATCCAATCCAATGGGTTGGGTATTGAAGAACTAAAATTTATTGGTTTAATTTTTGTGTTTTAATTATGGCCAATATTTTAGCATTGATTAAAATTCAAGGTGAATGTGATTTAAAGTGGAAGCTCTACTATTGAATTTTTATTAAGAAATATTCATAATTTTAAAAGGTTTATTTAATTGAAATAATTTTTTTAAAAAATAATACGTTAATGTGGTGATTGTAGAACATATATGTTGTTCAAAATTCATGTTCCATTTGTTTTTTAAATGATAAAACGTTTATAAAATTAAATGAATCCCAAATTTTTTTGAATTTCTATTGAATTTAAAATTGATTAATAAAGTCAGTTTCCTATGTTGTCTGTGACATATTTTGAGTGTATATTTTAAGAACGGAATTTGATAAAAATAGTGTTCTATTCAGCTAGACAAGGGGTCTAGGTGCACCACTACAATGGTTGTCAAAATTATTTTACATAGCAAGAGAACAACAGTCAGTATGGGACATGTGACATGTATATATGGCATATAGAGTCCCATTGGGGTTGTGGAAATCTATTGTGTGGGGTGGAATAATGGGGGAGAAGGGTTCCGGCCCAGGGCAGTTCAAGTTTGATATGTGAGAATTCAAAAACAAATTCTAGATGGATATTTTAGTTTTTCGTAATATAGAGAATAATAAAAATTCTTGGTGTTTCAATGTGTTATGTAAAGAGTTTTTGTTATTATTTAAAATCTTTAATGATATGGAAATAACTAAGGTGTTCCAATTTGATTTATCCTTGTTGTCCTATCAACATCCCTGTGTTCCATTCAAACACTTCCACCAGAGAAAAATAATTTTTTGGGATTCCCCTATTAAACAACATGCGAATAATGAAACCATGATTCTGAGATATGTTTGATAAACCTGAATATCTAAACATGATCAAAACCTCATGAAAAATCATTTACATGAAAAAAAAGGATAAAACTAAGGATTTATCGTGTATTGAAAGTATGATTTTACAAAAACTCTAATTATTTGTGTCTTGAAACTGAGGTAGTTCACATAAAGTGAGGAATTCCACATGCATTGATTCAATGGAATATAGCCTATTAATATGTTATAGAGATATCAATTTTTGTTTGATCTAATTGTGAATCCAAAAAAGGATTCACAAAGAAAATGTAAAGTATGAATCTCTTTAGATTGTGAAATGTAGAGGCTCCAGACAATTTTTTTTCACTATGAATTATAGATCATGAGATCCTTTGACATGTTTCTTTCATACATGATTTTATTCGTGTTGAAAATTGTATACATGAATATATTCAGGATAACATGATGCCTCTATCCATTTATTTTGTAAAGATCAATGATACCTAGTGATTATTGATCAAAATAAGTACATGAACCTGTGAAGATAATATACTACACAGTTGAATAAATAACTTGAAGGCATTCATGATTTTCATGACCTGTTTGAGAAGTGCACACACTCACTCTTGAGATAGTGAGTATTAGGAAGAATAAGTTGATGATCATTTTTTATTGTGTGAATAGATTGTTTGATTAGCGCACATGAACTATTAAGTGTAGGATAATGATTATCTGATTTTTGTGAGGGATGATGCATTTATGATTTGTAGATCATTCTTGACACTTGTGATGATATTCATGCATGTATAAAGTGTGATGAAATTTGAGAAAGTGTGAGTACATGATGACTTTTTGAGGCTTCAATAAATGTTTTTCACTCATTACCATTCAGGTTTGTGAAAGGAAGACAAGCTTCCTCTGCGAAGAAGGACACACAACATTTTTTATTTGAATAAATTTTTTGTATTATGTTCTTACACTTCATATATGAATACCATACATAGTTTTGTGAATTTTTTATTATACAAGAAAGACGTAAACAGATTGTATTGAATAAGTATTTTTTCATGTCATAATGTGAATTACATGAAAGAAGAACAATTCATGTTCATGTTTGTAATAATTGAGTTGAGCCTAAGTGATATTTTCAGTATATAAAATAAGAAAACAATGTAAATTATATTAAGGAATCTTATGTTGTTTATTCTATTACATCATTTTGATGGAAAGTACACGATATAATCTACTCATTTAGATGGTTTTTCAAATATGATGAAAATTTACATTCTTTTACTATATTTTATGGTATTCGAAGACATTTAGTTAATTTGAGCGTGTGTAAAATTATATTGTTCTAGTGACCCAAAGTGGAAGAATAGTTTGTATTTCCCTGATAGCTTAATTATCTTGTGATATTTCTCATTATCTTAATTATTTTTTTAAGAAAACCCTTGGGATTATAGTATATATAACACTAGTTGGATTCTAGTAGAAATAACCACAATTAGATTATAGTATAAATTAGTAAATTGTTCATACCTAGCGACTGTGGTTTTTTGGTGATACATGACCAACCCACTTTTAATTGGTGATTAATTATTAGTGGATAATCCATGTTTTTGAACGTACTGAACACAACTATGATGTAGTGTAATGTTCGGTGTTTTTGAACCATGTTTAAATATTTTTTTTGAACTTTTTCATTTAATGCTCAGGTATGTTTTAAAACCTTGATTCAGGGTAATGTTTTGGCATGTTTGGTTTGTTTTATGTGTTTATAATATGCTGGAGTAAAGGCTCTAGGAGTTTCCTTTGTGGCATGATGGGTTTTAAAGGCATTAGTCCAGTAAATGGAGTTTTAAAAAGTCAAGGCAATGGAATTCACATGATCTACACAATAGTAATCAAACCATTTAAATCAGCCATGGAGGATACTCTAGGTATCTGATAGTGGGTGCATCGTTAGTGTATGGTCTGTAAGACCGTGTGAGATAGACCATGTGGATTATCCAGTTATGAGTTTCTGTATAAATTGTCATGACCCCCTCCCCACAGAGTGTACCCCAGCTTGGCCGGCAATGTGAGAAGGGAGATAATGACCCCCCATTCCCGCCTCTAGTAGGCCCCGGTTTGGCGACTAGCATCAAGGGTATAGTACACACACAAACGGGAGGCATTATCCTCTAAGAGAACACATGAGGAAGAGAGAGATAAGAAATACACCAATCACTTCCAAATCAGAAATAGAATATAAAATAAACCCATGTGCATATATGAAATGTCATGCAAAATTACTAAAACTGAAAGGGAAAACTACAAGTACCCAACAGAATGAAAAACAAACAGCAGCAACCACAAGCCTGAATAGCTCTTATAACCACAAGTTAGTAGAAACCAGCTTGGTCTCTATCCTACTCCATCTGACCTACAAAACAATTTATATATACGTAGGGTGAGTATAATAGTATACTCAGCAGGATCCTCCCTGAATCCTCTTGTGCAAAGGTAAGAAAAGCATATTAAAGAACAGTGAACAACAAGTGAAACTAACTCATAACCTAACCAGGTATACTAAGTTCCCAACCTCACCATGGCTACTCTCACCAAGTAATGTATACAAGAATATAGCATATTGTAAAGATTATCAAGGGTACCCCTCTACTACTTCCCCAATGGTTTTACGTTTTTCCCCAACAACATATGTCATGTGCATCTCTCTCCAAAGGCTTGCCCGAATACACCTGGGCTAAGCTCCACAATCTGCACCACCTGCACCACAAAGGCTTTCCCACAAACACCTAAGCGAAGTACCACACCATCCTCACAACAAAAAGTAACCAGGTAGTTTCCGATAGCCACCACAACTCGCATAATGTGTATCATACATCGGGTATTATACCTCAAGCCATTACAGCCCATACTCTGAGCAAGGATCCTCATGCCATCACAGCCTATACACATTACACCTATAGTAGTCTATAGGAAACTATTTCTAGAATATATGTGTGTGAATAAACAGAAACCATTATAGCCCTCTACATGCATATATGGTGTAACTAACCGTTGTGACTAATGGCACAAGTATCTACCAGGAGAAGAGAGCGGGGTCAAAGGTGGTAGTCATTCATTCACACTCTCATCAGAATGTTGGTGAAAACACACCCCCCCAGGGCTCAGAATCCCTGGGGTGTCAGTTTCCCTTACTCACAAGGTAGATTAGCGAATAGAAACACAAAAAGTACAGAATATATTATAACTCACAACCACACTATGGGCATAACCTAGTCTTAGACACAACTACAACTAACATCTCTTGGACTCCGGGATACCACTTCTAAGACTAGGTATCCTATAAGAACACAACCATTTAAATGGATTTATTTGATTGCTTCATTCATTTGTTATCAATTCCATTGTACTTTAATTAATTCTTCAAACATTAATTAACCGTGGACAATTCCACACTAAGTTCCATTAACATCACATCCAAAATCCATTGTCCCTTAAAAAGTTCTCAAACTCATCATTAAGTTCCAACACACTCCAACCCCATCGGTTAACATCATTTATTCAAACATTCATTATAGAATTACTTTCCCATATTCCTAGGCATTCTAGAAAAGCATCCTATGCTACTAAACATAAGGGGGCTCAATATGGTGAGTAGATGTACTACCCGTTGAGTCTTTGCCGCCTATGACAAGGGCACAAACCCATTCTACCTAGAGAGGATAAACACGAAAAGCACGTGGCATACCCCACATGTCTTCACCACCTTCGGATGAAGGGTAAGCAGGACCCGCTACCTTGAGTAGTGGGGAAAAGTAAAGCAAATAAACAGCGAAACAAAGCACCAAGAATCCAACAATCACCTCATCACATTCCAACATCCCTGGTGTCCTCCCTGACACCCATATGCATAAACTGATTCATCTCGCCACCCTAGGCGTTATCCGCTACCACAACCACAAGGCCTCCATGCCCCCACATATCACAACATTCTTTCAGGATCACATCACGGCACAAGCAGCAGGAAAGTAAATGTCACATCAATTTAGGCTCTTGTCAATTTAACAAGGCATATAGCCTTCAAACAACAAGCACCAACAGTTTTTAGGTTTACCAACCAAATGAAATAATCACATACATCAGCATCAATTTGATTAATATCAATTTGGATCAACAACCACAACAAAAACAACTGGATTCATTTACATGCCTCTTTATCTTTAGAGAATTAATTATCAATTAATTCTGGGTTTATGTTCTTTATTAATTTCATCAAGAACAACATGCTAATAAGCGAGGCATAGATGTCACACTATCTAGAAAATCAAGAGGGGAACTGTTAACATTGTACAAAGAAAAAACATGCGATCAAAGTAATTCTTTTAATCCGGTTAAAGTATTTAATTATGCCAATTTCAGTGTGATCCAAAGGGCTAAATCATGCTAACTCTATGACTTCACATAAATAATTAGAGAAGCCATGAATCCCCTACCTCAAAGGTTTTCGTGGAAAACCACACCGGTCGAAGAACACACAAGAAACCGGGTCGATTCTCCATTAATCCTCCTTAGATATCCTCTCCTAACACAACAAAGACCAAATATCATCATATTCGACATGCACATGCTTAGATCTACCAATAATGGGAGTAGATATAAGAAACATAGAGAATAGTAGGAGTACATCTATGTAGATCTAAGAAATAAAGCAAGAACGATCACATACCTCAAGAAACAGACTTCGATTCGCCAAGAAAAATCTCCAGATCACCTCCAAAACGATTGGGAGAGGCTCTTTTATCTCCAAGGAAAGGGAATCCCTAGTTATGTCCACTTAGGGGCTTAAATGAAACATTTAGAGGCAATAGAGTTCAGATCCACAATTTTTTGATCTAACTTTATGTGCCTGCTGGGTTTAAGAAACCGTGCACTAACCGTGTGTTAGCTTCTGCCTCGCCAAACACCCCTCGCACAGTTAGTCGACATGGTCAGACAAACCATGCGCTAAATGTGCATTAACCACTGCCTCCAAAACCAACCATTCATGGTTTTCCCACACGGTTTAGGAAAACTGTGTGCCTCCCGTGCGAAGGCTATTACCCTTCATTTTCCCATGAAGGTTCACCTAATCACACCCCAAGTCACCTTATCCTCCCGGGACACCTCTAGAACCAAATTTTCACAAAGGAATGGACCAGAGAAGTCTGGGAAATTTCATCTGATGCCTCTCAAAACATTATCATCCTCAAGAATCAAAAACCCACCTAAAGAGAAAATGAAACAGGGTCTGAACAACCACCCGTCAGGATACCTATCAAAAGAGAGAAAGCCACTGAAAAAAACAAAGGGTACCATTTCATAAACATGAATGTTCCAAAACCACATAAGGGATTATAATTACATGAAAATAGTTAAACATCAAATAACTCGGGGTACTGAGCATGTATCTGTGACTCACATTCCCATGTACTCTCCTCTAAGACACCGTGTCGCTGCAAGACATGAACTAAAGGAATAGAACATCCACACAACACCTTCTCCTTGCAGTCATGGATCTCCATAGGTCTTTCCTCAGAGATTGCATCATTGTCAACATTGATCTCTCCTCAATCGATGATGTGAGTGTCATCAGGAAGATAAAGATGGAGCTGTGAAATGTGGAAAACATAATGTATCCATCTCATCTGTGGGGGAAGTGCTACTCGATACACCATAGCTCCAACATGAGCTAACACCTCGAAAGGCCCAACAAACTAGGGAGAAAGCATACTTCCTTGACCAAAACTTCGCTGCCCACGACGAGGAGTCACCTTCAGAAACACATGATCCCAAAAATTAAACTCTAAGAGTCTCCTTCTTTGATCGGCATAAGATTTCTGATGATCTTGTGTTGTCTCCATCCTCTCACGAATAACATGAACTATCTCTGTTGTATTCTGCACTAGTTCCGGTCCAAGAATTGTTGACTCTCCGACCCCAGTCCAAAACAATGGAGAATGACAAGGCCACCCATACAAGGTTTTAAATGGATCCATACCAATGGTGTAGTGGAAACTATTATTGTAAGCAAACTCCACCAAGGGTAAGTTCCTCATCCTTGAACTTACAAATTCAAGAACACAAGAGCGCAACATGTCTTCACGATTCTAGATGGTTCGATCTATTTGACCATCCGTTTGAGGATGAAAAGAAGTAAAAAGGCATAGTTGAGAACCAAAAGCATGTTGGAGACCTCTCCACACCTTGGAGGTAAAACAAGGATCTCGATCAGAAATGATCATCCTAGGGACTCCATGAAGTCTAACCACCGCCTCTAGATACATCCTCAACTAAACTTCCAATGAGCTTGACTCCTTGATTTCTATAAAGTTGGATGATTTAGTTAAATGGTCCACTACCACCCAAATAGAATCATAACCTCTCACAGCTCGAGGTAAACCAGTAACAAAGTCCATTGAGATATCCTCCCACTTTCACTGAGGAATCTCTAACAGCTGGAGAAGACCACCTGGAACCCAGTGTTCAGACATCACCTTCTGGCAGACTAAACATTGAGACACAAACTACACAACCACACGCATCAGCCCAGGCCACCAAAACTGACTCCTCAAGGATCGGTACATCTTTTTCATGCCAGGATTTACTGCTAGGGGTGAGATATAGATCTCTCGGAGAAGAATCTCACGCATTGCCAAGGGAAAAAAAATCCTTCCATGACACATAACTCAGTGTTTTTCATCTTCCGACCAACCATCAGGGGCCACACTACAAACAACTGGGTCCCTCCAGACCTCCACCTCAAGATCCCCCAACAAGGAAACTTCCACCTTCTGCATCAGGGATGACTTTACCATCATCTGAAAAAGACAAACTCTACCCCCATCTTCTCCCATATCAAGATTTAAGGCTGACAGTTCTTCCAATACTCTCCAGGAATCACCGGATTCAAGCACAGCATCACTATGTGACTTTCTGCACAGCACATCAGCTACCACATTCCCTTTTATAGGTGTATAAGATATTTCAATGTCATATTCCTGCAAGAACTCCATCCACCGATGCTGTTAGAAGTTCATGTCAAGCTTGGAGAAGACATACCTCAAACTCTTATGATCGGTGAAAACCAAAAAGCGCTCACCGATGAGGTAATGTCTCCACCACTTAAGATTAAACACCACATATGCCAACTCAAGATCATGGGTGGAATAGTTGCGTTCATGGGGATGCAACTTCCAAGACCCATAAGAAACAAATGACCTACGATGCATTAGAACACAGCCTAACCCTAGATGTGAAGCATCACAGAAGACATCAAACTGAACTCCCTCAGACGGAGGACATAAGATTGGAGCACTTAATAACTTATCCTTTAGATATTGGAAAGCTTCCTGACACTGATCAGTCCATATGAACACCTGATATTTCCTAGTCAATGCTGTCAGAGGAGTGGCAACTCGGGATAAATTGGATACGAACCACTTGTAGTAGCCTGTGAGACCAAATAAACTTAGCACCTCTGAAAATTTCTTGGGGGATTCCCTAGACAAAACTAGTTCTATCATTGATGGATCCATAGCTACTCCTTGTTGGGACACAACATGCCCCACGAAACGGACATTTTGAGCACAAAAATCACACTTTTACAACTTCCCAAACAACTGATATTGGCGAAGAAATCCCAAAACGGCTCGTTGATGCTCTGCATGCTCCTCTTCCGACATGGAGAACACAAGGATTTCGTCGATGAAAACTCCCATGAACTTTTCCAGGAACTCACATAACACAGAATTCATCAATCCCGTGAATGCATCCAGAGCATTTGTCACAACAAATGGCATTACAAAAAACTCATAATGCCCATGATGACAACAGAAAGTAGACTTCTGGATATCCTTGTCCTTCACATGCATATGATGATATCCTATCCGTAATTCGATCATTGAAAACCAACTTGAACCCTTTAGTTGATCGAATAAGTCATTAATCTGTAGAAGAGGATAGCGATTCTTTATTTTCACTTTGTATAAGCTACGATAATCGACACACAAACGCAAACTATTGTCGGCCTTATTCAAAAAGAAAACTGGTGCACCCCATGGTGAAACACTCGGCCAAACAAAACCACACTACAACAGACCATAAAACTATATATGTAGCTATCATAACTCCGAAGGATCCATCATATATTGAGATATAGAGACAGGATATTCTCCTGGGTTTAGCTCGATCCCAAACTCGATCTCTCATCAAGTGGGTAGGGCTACAACCTCGTTTGGAAAGACATCAGGCTACTCCTTTATGACCCAAGGAAATGCCAACTGTCGAACCTATGAAGAACTCAACATCATCTCAGCCACCATAGATGATCAGTATGAAACGTTCCTATGTCCCATCTAAGGATCTCGCTCACCAACAAACACAACCGGATTTCCATCCGCACTAATGAAAATGACCTTCTTCCAGAAGCAATCCATGATATCCTACACTGAATACAACCAATCCATGCCAAGGATGAAATCATATGGTTGTATTCGTAAACATAGGATATCACCCCTAAAGCGGTTCTTCCCCAACACTAGATCACAATATCTACATACTTCAAACAAGTCATCTCGACCTCCAATGGGCGTAGTCAATGCCAAGGGAACTGGAAGCCTCTCTACCTCATGTCCCAAAGCATGGACAAGGGTAGGTGATATGAAGGAGTGTGTCTCTTCTGAATCAAAAAAAGGCATACACAAAGGTAGAATACAAGCAAAGGGTACCTCGAACGACATCTGGCTCATCTTGAGCTTGCAACTCTAGAGCATGAAGCTGACCACGACCTCCTATATGGCATCTATTAACCTGATGACGACCACCACCATGACCGTGCTCTCCTCTCTGAGGACAGGGAGCATCATGGGGCTATCCTATGAAAACCACATCTACTCTCTAATTATCTAAAGCCGGTGGAAATTTCTGCTGCTTCTGCCTTGGCTGGAACAGCCCCAACGGAGTAACCTGGAGCGTAGCGCCTGGTGCTCGATGACCTCTCTAAAAGTTCGGTCACTCCCATTGCTGATGTCCATGAACACCACAAGAAAAACAAGCACCTGATCCCTTGGCATAGGCATGAGAGTTTCTGGCTCCGGGGAAACCAGACATGAAAGGCTGGGACCTACCCCCTGCTGAAAGGAAACTATTCTGCCCTAAAAACTTGGAACCCCAAAACACAGCTCTGCTTCATGAGGAATCATGCTGATTCCCCTATTGTGGTGATCTGGTCCTGGAAAAAGTCCTCCCGGCAACCTTTTCCCTCTCCAGCACCTCAATATATGTTTTCGGAATAAATATTGTGACATAGCATTGGATCTCTGGATGCAAAGCCTCCTTGAAATGCCTCTCCCTGGCCTCCACATCTGGTAACAGGTCCGAAGAATATCATAAAAGGTTCCGGAAACGGATTCTAAACTCTCGAACACTGGAGCTCCCCTGTCGAAGGGTAAGAAGATCCCGACGACTGTACGACTTTGCAGTCGAGGAAAGAAACTCGACTCTAATCTTGTCTCGAAACTCCTCCCATGAGATCACTAACTCCTCACGATCCCCGAGGAACAAGAACCACCACTTCCTCACTGCTCCACGCATCATCATCATAGCCAAGGACACCCAATGCTGCTTCTAAACACGGATCGAACTGAAGACGATCTCGACCTCATCCAACCAGTCTTCCATGAATGAATCTGAAACATAGCCCTCATACTTTTGTAGACTCTGGAACTGAAAATCTCAGAGTGTCTTCCTCCTAGTGTCGTCGTCATCAACCCCTACCCTACGACATTATGCTGGAACAGACTGCTGGAAATTTTTTGTGCAAACCTGATGAGGACGTCGACCTGGAGCCATACCTGTAAAATAAAAACCCATTAGAGCTCCTAAGCGAGGAATATGGAAGACTCAACATTAATTAATTTTTTATTTTATTTTATTCAATTTAGGTTATCCTACCCCAAGGTCTACCCATTCAAACACAGGCACAAAAAAGAATGATTCTTGATCCTTTCCTAAGTCTCTACCCTGCAACCAGTATCACATTGTTTAGTAGCCATTGTAAACCTAATGTTTCGTGCATCAGATCATAGGGGTCCCTAAACACTTATGTATTAGCTGGTCTCCAGTGCTTACCTCACATGATAAACATGAATGAAATTGTTTCCTAACCAACCCATGAAACCTCACCTGTTCCTAACTCCAAGCTCTATCCTATACCTCAACCAGAGCTATGATACCTCTCTGTCATGGCCCCCTCCCCACAAAGTGTACCCCTCCTGGGCCAGCAATGTGATAAGGGAGATAACGACCCCCGAGTCCTGCCTCCATTATGCCCCGGGTTGGCGACTAGCACTGAGGGTATAGTAAACACAAAAATGGGAGGCATTCCACTCTAAGAGAACACATGTGGAAGAGAGAGATATGATAGACACCAATAAACTCCAAATCAGATCTGGAATATAAAATAAACCCAAGTGCATATATGAAATGTCATTCAAAATTACTACACCTGGAAGGGAAAACTGCAAGTACCCAACAGAATGAAAAAATACAGCAGCAACTACAAGACCGAATAGCTCCTGCAAGCACTAGCTAGTAGAAACCAGCTTGATCTCCAACCTGCTCAAGGGACCAGAAATATAGTTTATATATACATAGGGTGAGTATAAAAGTATACTCAATAGGTTCCTCCTTGAATCCTCTCATGAAAAGGTAAGGAAAGCATATTAAAGCAGAGTGAACAACAAGTGAAACTAATTCATCAAATAAACATGTATACTAAGTTCCCAACCTCACCATGGCTACTCTCACCAAGTAACACATACAAGAATATAACATATAGTAAACAATTTCAAGGGTACCCCACTACTACTTCCCCGCTAGTTTTCCGCTTTTCCCCAATGACATACATCAGGTGCATATCTCACCAATGGCTTGCCCGAATACACCTGGTTAAATCTCCACAATCTGCACCACGTGCACCACAAAGGCTTTCCCACAAACACCTAGGCGAAGAACCACACCATCCTCACAACAAAAAGTAACCAGGTAGTTTTTAGGAGCCACCACAACTCACATAACGTGTATCATACATCGGGTATTATACCTCAAGCCATTACAACCCATACTCTGAGTAAGGATCCTCATGCCATCATAGCCTATACATGTTACATCTATAGTAGTCTATAGGATACTATTTTCAGAATATATGTGTTTGAATAACCACAAGCCATTACATCCATCTACAAACATATATGGTGTAACTAACCATTGTGACTAATGGAACAAGTATCTACCAAGAGAAGAGAGCGGGGTCAAAGGGGTAGTCAATCATTCACCCTCTCATCAGAATGTTGGGGAAAACACCCCCCAGGGCTCAGAATCCGTGGGGTGTCAGTTTCCCTTACCGACAGGGTGGATTATCGTACAGAAACAAAAAAAAGTACCGAATATATTATAACTCAAAACCACACTATGGGCATAACCTAGTCTTAGACACAACTTCAGCTAACATCTCTCGGACTCCGGGATGCCACTTCTAAGACTAGTTATCCTATAAGCACACAACCATTTAAAGGGATTTATTAGATTAAATTATTGCATTTTTATCAATTCCACTGTACTTTAATTAATTCTTCTAACATTAATTAACCATGGACAATTCCACACTAAATTCCATTAACATCACATCAAAAATCCATTGTCCCTTAAAAAGTTCTCAACCTCATCATTAAGTTCCAACAGACTCCAACCCCATCAGTTAACAGAATTTATTCAAACATTCATTACAAAATTACTTTCCCATATTTCCAGGAATTCATGAAAAGCAACCTATTCTACTAAACACAAGGGGGATCAATATGGTGAGTAGATGTACTACCCGTCGAGTCTTTGCCGCCTATGCCAAGGGCACAGACCCCACGTGCACTACAAAGGCTTTCTCGCAGACACTTGGGTGAAGCACCACACCATCCTCACAACTAAAAGTAACCAGGTAGTTTCCAGGAGCCACCACGGCTCTCATAATGTGTATCATACGTCAGGTATTATACCTCAAGCCATTAAAGCCCATACTCCAAGTAAGGATCCTCAAGCTATCATATACTATACACGCTAGACCTGTAGTAGTCCATAGGATACTATATCCAGAATATATGTGTGTGAATAACCACAAGCCATTATAGCCCTCTACACATGTATATGGGGTAACTAACCACTGGGACTAATGGCACAAGTATCTACAATGAGAAGAGAGTGGGATCAAAGGGGGTAGTCATCCATTCACCCTCTCATCGGAATGTTGGGGAAAACAACCCCAAGTCTCAGAATCCCTGGGGTGTCAGTTTCCCTTACTGACAGGGTGGAGTAGCGTATAGAAGCACATAAACTACAGAATATATTATAACTCACAGACACACTATGGGTATAACCGAGTCTTAGAGACAAATGCAGCTAACGTCTCTCAGACTTCGGGCTGCGACTTCTAAGACTAGGTATCCTATAAGGACACAACCATTTAAAGGGATTTATTATATTACATCATTCCCTTTTTTATTAATTCTACTTTAAGTTAATTAATTTTACAAACATTAATTAACCATGGACAATTCCACACTAAATTCCATTAACATCACATCCAAAATCCACTGTCCCTTCAAAAGTTCTCAACCTCACCATTAAGTTCCAAAAAACTCCAACCGCATGGGTTAACATCATTTACCAAAACATTTATCACAGAATTACTTTCCCATATTCCCATACATTCTAAAAAAGCATCATATGCTAATAAACACAAGGGGTCTCAACAAGGTGAGTAGATTTACTACCCGTCGAGTCTTTTCAACCTACAGCACAAGCGTAGACCCATTCTCCCTTGAGAGGCAAAACACGGAAAGCACGTGGAATAACCTACATGTCCTTGCGTCCTTCAGAAGAAGGGTCAGCAAGACCAGCTACCTTGAGAAGTGGGTAAAAGTAAAGCAGATAAACAACCAAACAAAGCACCAAGCATCCAACAATCACGTCATCCCATTCCATCGTCCCTAGTAACCTCCCTAACACCCATATTTATAAACTGATGCATATTTCCACTCTAGGCGTCATCTGCTGCCACAACCACATGGCCTACATGCCCCCACACATCACAACATCCATCCAGGATCACATCACAGCAAAAGCTGCAGGAAAGTAAACATCACATAAATTTCGGCACTTGGCCATTTAATAAGGAATCTTGCCTTCAAACAACAATCACCAACAGTTTTCAGGTTTACCAACCAACTGAAATAATCACATACATCGACATCAATTTGATTAACATCAATTTGGATCAATAACCACAACAACAATAACTAGATTCATTTACATGCCTCTTTATCTTTAGAAAATTAATTATCAATTAATTCCGGCTTTATGTTCTTTATCAATTTCATCAAGAACAACATGCTAATAAAAAAGGCATAGATATCACACTATCTAGAAAATCAAGAGGCAAACCATTAAAATGGTACAAAGAAACAACATGCAATCAAACCAATTATTTTAATCTGGTTTAAGTATTTAATTAGGTCAAATTCATTGTGATCCAAAGGGCTAAATCATGCTAACTCTACTATTGCACATAAAAACTTATACAATCCACGAATCCCCTACCTCAAATGTTTTGAAGGAAAAACACAACGGTCGTAGAATGCCCAAGAAACCGGGTTGATTCTCCATGAATCCTCCTTAGGTATCCTCTCCTAACACAACCAAGACAAAAGCTCATCATATTCGACAACCACATGCTTAGATCTACCCGTAACAGACATAGATCTAAGAAACCGAGAGAAGAGGAGGAGTAGATCTATGTAGATCTAAGAAATCAAGAAAGAACGATCACATTCCTCAAGAAAACAGCATCGATTCACCAAGAAAAACCTCTGGATTGCCTCCAAAAGGCTTGTAAGAGGTTCTTCTATATCCAAGGAAGGGTAATCCCGAGTTATGGACTCTTAGGGGATTAAAAGAACCATTTAGAGGAAAAAGAGTTCAAATCCACAATTTTAGGATCTAACTTTATGTTCCCACATGGTTAGTCTGCACGGTTTAAGAAACCGTGCACTAACTGTGCATTAGCTTCTGCCTCTCCAAGCACTATTCACATGGTTAGTCTGCATGGTTAGAGAAACCATGCACTAACCGTGTGTAAGCCACTGCTTCCAACACCAACCTATCATGGTTTGGCCACACGGTTTAGGCAAACCATGTGCCTCCTGTGCGAAGTCTATTACCCTTCTTTTTCCCTTAATAGTCCACCTAAATGCACCCCAAGTCACCTTAACCTCCCAGGACACCTCTAGCACCACATTATCACAATGGAAAGGACCAGAGAGGTCCATTCCATTATATAAATTAATTTAACTAAATTCACGGTTGAATGGATTTAAATTAAAAGTGATTTTGGGGATTTCATTTAATTAAATTAATGTTGATAGAATTTTATTAAATCATGTTGATTTAAAGAAGTTATTTAGTTAAATTTATATGAAAATAATTAAATTTATTTTAAATAATGATGAGGTAGATTTTTTATTTAATTAAATTACGAAAGGATAAATTTAATTAAATTACTTGTAAATGATGAGATGGGGGTTATCAAAGAAGAATAATATTAAATAGTAATATTAAATTTTTTGTAAATGAGTAGTTGATCATTCATTTAATGATATTCAAGGTAAATAGGAATTTAATTAATTAATCTGAAATGAATTTTTATTTAATTAAATTTATTGTTTAGATTAATTTAATTATTTGATGAAAAAATTTGGGTTCTACTTAATTAAATTATGGTGAGAGAATTTAGTTAAATAATTATGGGTAATTTTTTTTAAATAAATTCATCTAGAATGTAATTTAATTAAAAATGTTTTAATTATGGGGTAAGAGTTTTATCTAATTGAATTAATGGTTAAGATGAATTTAATTATTTAAATAAAAATATATTTTAAAAAAACTAACCTATGTTTATATAATTTAATTAAAAATAATGAGTTAGAAAATTTATTTATGTAAATTTGGTTGTAATGGAATTTAATTAAATTCTGTGATAAATGTGGAGTTAGAGATTTATACAATTAAATTCATTGTTAATTTGAATTTAATTATTTGATGAAAAATGGGGGTTTTATTTAATTAATTTTTTTTCAGAGAATTTAATTATATAACAATTAGTTGGAAAATTTATTTAATTATATTCAGTTAGAATGGAATTCAATCAAATGGGGTGTTAAATGTAGATTTGGGGTTTTATCTAAATAAATTAATGTGCACTATGAATATAATTATTTAAGGAAAAATGTGGATTTTATTTAATTAAATTATGTTTAGTGTGTTTAATTAAATAATAATGAGTTGAAAATTTTATTCAATAATATTCAGTTGGAATGAAATTTAATTAAATGATGTGTTAAATGTGGAGTTGGGGTTTTATCTAATTATATTAAAGGTTATGACGAATTTAATTGATTTATGACAAATGGGGGTGTTATTTAATTAAATTTTGTGGTGATAATTTTATTAAATAATGATGTGTTGGAGAATTTATTTAAATAAATTCATTTGAGATTAATTTAATTAAATTATATTTAATAGGGATGTTGAGTTTTATCCATGATTTGTTATATTAATGGGTTATAAAAATAAGATTATGGTTAATATTATATTTATTATTGTACAAATTTTTATAATAAATTAATTTATTTATTTAATTTATAGAGATGATAAGAGGGGGAGGAACACAACAATGGCATGTACGACTCCTCCACCTCTATGCTCTCCGATGTGTGGAGCACCACCAATTTATCTTGGCTCCCTCTATGAGCATCATTTTCTCCAAGTATTCTAAAGGATGTTTTTCGTCTTGTCTTGGTAAGTCCTTATCTACATGTTTCATTCATCGCATCTCCCATCTCAGCTCTCATTCTCGAGGTATACGTTAGGCAGATACCCAATCGCTAGGGATGGATTCAGTTTCTTCTTTTCTTCTGATTCATGGTTATACAGATTATGTATCGGGGCCCATTGGTAAATTTTTTAACAATAACCACTGAAGTAGAAGTGAATGGGCTTGAAATGGTTCAACTTTATCATATTTATGAAGGGATATATACCTAATAATTTGTTTCACCTCCCTTGAATTAGATGATTATGGTGTAATTGGTTTGCGATCGATTCTTTTTGGTGTGTGTTGGTCCCCGCTACACTAATTATGAGTGTTGGTTGTTGTTGATAGGTGTTGTAATATATTCTATGTATGAACACTAATTAATTTGGAAGTGGATATTCATTAAAATTTCACATTTTTAGTTAGGAAGCTTCAGATTGTCCAAATTTGTGGTAGTAGGGTCATAAATTTTCCCTAATTAACAAAATGTCCCTTTTTTTGGTTACTACTTTTCATAAATTTGACAAAAATGTTTGAACCAATTTTTTATTTGTGTGATGAGATAATTAATTTTTAAAATAATTATATGGTTTGAGGATGAAATTTATATATTAGTCTAGGGATTAATTATGAGATAACAAATAGGTTAATATTAGATAATTAATTATGAATTAATTATGTTCTTTGATATCATAATTATAGAGGGATTAATTATGAGATATTAATTTTTTTAAGATGATATAATTAATTTGGAATTAATTATGTGCTATGAGATAATAATTATTTGGGGATTTATTATGAGTTATTAAATTGGTTCAGTTTGGATAATTAACTGTTAATTAATTATGTTATTTGAGATGATAATTAATCGGGGAATTAATTAAGAGAAATTAAATTGGAAAAGTTAAGATAATTAATGAAATATTAATTATGTGTTGTGAGATTTTAATATAGATTATTAATCTGGGGACAAATTAATTATTTTGTATTTTGGTCTATGCAGAGATAATTAATTTGTGAAATAGTTACGTGATATAGAGATTACTTATAGGAAATAATTAATTTATGAATTAATTATATGGTATTGACATGGTTACCTTGTGATTAGTTAATTTATAAATTAACTAGAGTAATTGTTGTTATCAGATAATTATTGACTAGAAAAGAGTATTTTTTGTGATATATTAATTGTTTAGTTAAATAAATGACTTGTTGTATTTAAATAATTATATAATTAGTAATGATAATGAGAATGATAAATAATTGATGAATCAATTATATCATGAAGAAATGAATGATAACACGGTAATTTAGTGGTGCGTGAGTATGGAATGGTATCATGAAAATTCATGGGTGCATGAGTATGGAATGGTATCATTGAAATTCAAGGTTTTTGAGTATGGAATTGTAACATAGACATTCATGGGTGCATGAGTAGGGAATTGTAACATGGACATTCATGGGTGTGTGAGTATGGAATGGTATCATGGACATTATTGGGTGTGTGGGTATGGAATGGTAACATGAAAATTCATGGAAGGTGATTATGGAATGGTAACATAGACATTCATGGTGGTGTGAGTATTGAACTCGAACATGGTAATTTATGGGTTTGTGATATTGGAATGATAACATGGACATCCAAGTGTGTGTGAGTTATGGAATGAAAATGTCATTCCAATGGGTGAAATATAAGATTGATAACATGCTAATTTCATTTGTGTGGTTAAGTGAAAGATATTAAATAATGTGATAAAATGATCATTATAAATTATTTATATTAATTTTCTTGTCCAGATTCTTATTTCGGTGATTGGACGAAGTTGGTATCGCCATCTGGTATCCCATTGGGACATGGATAGGTTGTTGGTTATTAGTACAATTATCTTATTTCCGTGTTATACTTATACATTGTTTTGTTATACTTCATTATCTAGATTCATCTAGACAACTAATTATCCTGGACTACTATGATGTATATCTCCCACCATACTCACACAACCATTACACTAGGGTACCCGAGTAGACATTCATTTTTGTAGGGATATGGACTATACTTTGTTGTTTTCTTATACTTGGAAATTAGTGGAAAAGGACCGAGCAGGAGCTTGGGATGCTCATGGAGATCACCATTAGGGATTTGATTCTTTTATTTATTTCTATTAGAAGATGTATAACATTCTATTTTGTTTACTTATTTATGATATGTATCCCTATGACATGAATGTATTGTGTTAACTATCTTTGGACATTTTTTTATTCAGTTGATTATTGTTTTATATCTACATAGACTTTAATCAAAGTTTATTATTTGTTATAGTAGTTCACTCTAAATATTTGCGTATAATATCCCCACTAAATATATTTATTCCCTCGCTACTAGTCGATAGTCTATGGTGTGTGAGGAGATGTGCATCAGGGTATATGGTGATCAGTTCGACTACTTGTTTGAGGGTAATCCAGTCGTCGATGTTACATTCATGCATTGTATAAACTGGTGTTGGGTATTTTTTATTCTGTTTATTATTACATTATATCTGATTATTTTTTTATCTGAGTATACTATTTTTTTCTTCTATGAGCTATAAATATAAGGGTATGGTCTCATCATTGACTACTTTTATACCCTCGCTTCTAGTATGCAACCGCTTGCATACAGGGAGACAGGGTTGAGGTTATGTTTCAATCGGTTCTACTACCGGTTTGAGGTTATACTGGTTCGGGATAAAACCAAGTGTTATCAAAGGGTATTTTTTCTTTTATTATTACTTTGGGTTTATATTTTGGTTTATTATAATGGATTCTAGGAAAGGGATGAAAAAAAATTAATAGTCTTGCCTATGACTGATCACCAGACATGTGGGAAATGAATAATTGAATAGGGATTCTAATCATTGTTGATACTATTTTCTATTATAGATTATATGATTACACATTGGATAACTGGTGTAATTTATAATGCTAATTTATTTTGAGAATTTTGAAAAAAAATCTTAACCAAATATGGTAATGAAAGTTTATTAAATGCATCATCATAAGAACATAAATATTCTCATTCCAAACATGCTACATGCTATACAGTTTCATTAGTTGGATGCATGTTAATTTTGGTTGTGTGCCTTGGATGTAAAGTTAGGTTTTGATCTACATTAGCATGCATATTTATATATAATTTTCTAGTGATTGATTTAGCATGCTTGATTTTTTATATACAATGTTTCATCTATGCTTAATATGATTTATTTCTATTTCATTCTTCTATGTTATAGCAAAATTATATGTTACTACATGTGATGGAAGTTTATAATTTTTCCCTTTATAAGTGGATTCATTGGTGTTGAAGTCATTTTAAAGGCACATCACAGGTTTAATGATGGGTATGGGTTTCATCGGCCGATAATGAATATCAAGGAATGAAACGTGGATTAGGGTTATGTAATGGTTAATGGTTTTTTGGGAATTTGGTAATGCAACACGATCATTCCAATGATACCTCTTGAAAATGGTGGGATGACTAGTGTTGTAGTTTCTCAAGAAGGCTTCTTAGGGATGAGAGGTTTTTTAATGTGGGTAGATTATAATGTCCCCTATTTTTGAACAGGTTTAAAATAATTTTTTAACTTATTCATTTAATTATTTTGTTGGTTTTAAGAAAATTCAGTAGGATGCAGCTTCGCGAGTTTCAGTCGTTTTATGTGTTGATATCGGGCTTGAGTAAAGGCTCTAGGAGTTTCCTGGTAGATTCTATGGGGCTTGGGAGAACCAGAACCAGAAACGCAGTTTTGAAAAGGAAAGCGAAGGTGGGCTCATGTCATGTGTAGGGTGAATAAATCTGGGTAGGTCATCCATGAAGGATTCTCTCAGTATATGGTAGCGGGTTCATGGTCTTCTCACAGTATGTCATACCTTGAAGGTTAGACTATCTATCTTACCCAGTTTATATTTTTTGGTTAAATGAATTCATTTAAATTAATGGTTGAAAAGAAGTTAATTAAATGACCACTTGGAGGATTTATTTAATTAAATTATTTTTAAGAGAATTTAATTAAACAATATTTATATAGAGATTTTATTTAAGTATATTGAAATGAAAATAATTAAATTTATTTTAAATGATGACTATTTACGGTCTATATATATTTAAATTCATATGAGAGGAATTTTAATAATATGACATGTAAATGAGGAGTTGAAGGTTATCAAAGAAGAGTATTATTAAATTGTAATATTAATTTATGGGTGAATGAGGAGTTTAGTTTTCATTTAATTAAATTACATGTAGAGATTAATTTAATTAATTAATGTGAAATGGCAGTTTTATTTCAAAAATTATAGATTAAGATGATTGTAATTATTTTATGAAAAGTGGTAGTTTTTGTTAATTAAATTACGTTGATTGAATTTAATTAATTAATAATGAGAAAAAATGTTTTTTAATTAAATTCAGTTGGAATATAATATAATTAAATAATTTTTCAAATGGGGAGTTTGGGTTTTATCTAATTAAATTCAATTTTAGGACGATTTTTTTATTTTATAAAAAATGGGGGTTTTATTTAATTATATTATTTTGAGAGAATTTAATTAAAAAAATGGGATGGAAAATTTATTTAATTAAATTTTTTTTGGAATGGAAATTAATTAAATTACATGTTAAAATTTTGATTTGGGGTTTTAAATAATTAAATAAAAGTTAAGATGTATTTAATTATTTGATGAAAAATGGGGGTTTTATTTAATTAATGAATGTTAAGAAAATTTATTTAATTAAATTCAGTTGAAATGGAATTTAATTAAATGATTTGTTAAATGTAATGTTTTGGTTTTATATAATTAATTTCAAGGATAAGATGAAATTAATAATTTGGTGAAAAATTGGGGTTTTATTGAATTAAATTATGTTGATTGAAATTAATTAAATAACAATGTGTTTGAAATTTTACATAATTAAACTCAGTTGGAAATTATTATTTTTTGATGTTGTGCTAAATGTGGACATGGGGTATTATATAAATAAATTCATGGTCATGATGAATCTAATTATTTGATGAAAAATGGGAGTTTTATTTCATTAATTATTATTAAACGAATTTAACTAAATAATAGTGTGTTGGAGAATTTTATTTAATTAAATTAATTAGAGAAAAAATTTATTTAATAATGTGTAAATGAGGAGTTGAGGTTTATCAAAGGTCTGTGATATTGATAAGTAATAATAATATGATTGTTGTTGTTATTATTATTTTTATAGTAACTCTTATCTGAAAATAATGAATTTAATTAATTTATAGGAAACATAAGTGGGACATGCTCAAAACATAGGGATGTGTGACCCCCTCCCCCTCTTGGCTCTCCCATGGGTGGCACACCACCCATTTCTCCAGGATCCATCTTCGTGAATTGGTTTCTCCAGGTCTCTTCATAGAAGTTTTCTATCTCATTGAGATAATTCCTTCTCTATATGCATCGTTCTTCGCATCGGCCATCGCTTCTCTATTTCTCTATGTCTATGTTTGGCCAAAACCCAATGTTTAGGGATTGAATCAGTTTCATTACTTCGGGAGATTCTAGGTGGTACATAGGATATCTTGGGACCCATTGATTAGTTTTTTGACAACTATCGATGACATTTAATTAGGTTCTTAGAGAGGATATCGTGGGTTGCAATTAGTCATAACCACAATAATTGTTAGTGACATTTGTTGTTGTTGGGTATTGTGATTAATACAAACAATCTTCAAACATTAATGTAGAAGTGTGTATGCACGGGCGGGTCACAGTTTGAGTTTTCATGATTTATCTTAGCCAAATATATTGAAGTGGGGTTCTCAACTTTTCCAAATTAATAAAATACAATTCTTTTGATTTACTAGTTTTGATAATTTTTAATAAAATTTCTTAATGAAATTTTTATTGGTGGGATGAGATAATTAAATGAGAATTAATTATATGATTTGAGGTTCAAATTGAGATAATTAATTGGGGGATTAATTATGAGACATTAAATTGGTTATTATGTGATAATTAATAATGAATTAAATATGTGATTTGATATAATAATTATATGTGGATTAATTAATAGTTATTAAATTTTCTATGATGGGATAATTGTATATGAATTAATTAGGTGATATGAAATAATAATTATAGAGGGATTAATTATGAGATATTAAATTAGTTATGTTGAGAAAATTAAATATGAATTAATTATGTTCTTTGATATAATAATTAATTTGGGGGATTAATTATGATATATTTAATTGGTTAAGTTGAGATAATTAATTATTAATTGATTATTTTTTATGAGATTGTAATATAGATAAATAATCTACGGATTAATTAATACAATTTCATTTTGTCTAAGTTGAGATAATTAATTTGTTAATTAGTTATCTGATATATAGATGGTTTCCTAGAAATAATTAATTTATGAATTAATTATGTGGTATTAACATGGTTTCCTTATGACTAGGTGATTGTTGAATTGACTAAAGTAATTGTTGTGATAAGTTAATTGTTGAATTAACTAGAGATATTTTTGTGATATGTTAATTTTTCAGTTAACTAAATGTCTTTTTGTGTTTAACTAATTATTAAATTAGTAATGAGATTGATGATCATAGTAAATTGATGAATTAATTATATAATGAAGTGCTAAATGGTTACACAGACATTCGTGGAAGTGTTTGTTTGTAATGGTAACATTGAAATTCATGGGTGCATGAGTATGGAATGGAATCATGGACATTCATGGGGTGTGAGTATGAAATGGAAAAGTGGAAATTCATGGGTGCATGGGAATGGAATGGTAACATGGGAATTAATTGGTTCTTGAGTGTGGAATGAAAACATGGAAATTCATGGGTGTGTGAGTATGGAATGGTAACAAGGACATTCATGGGGTGTGAGTATGGAATTGTAAAAAGGACATTCTAGGGTGCATCGGTATTGAATGGTAACATGGACATTCAGGGGTGCGTGAGCATGGAATGATAAGTTGGAAATTAAATTGTGTGACATTTGTTGAATGATAACATCACTCAAATGGGTGAAATATAAGAATAGTATCATTCTCATTTATATTTTCTGGTTAAACAAAATATAATAAATAATGTTATAAACACATCATTATACCTTATATATATATATATTTCTACTGTAGAAAATTATTCTAGCTATGGGACAAAGCACATGTTGTCATCATGTTTCCCTTTCAAACTTGGACAGTTTTTTGGTTACTTATTCAATTATGTTATTACTCTATTATATTTGCACACAATGTTTTTATATTTCATTTTCCAGATTGAGCTGGGAAACTTTTGGTTCTATCCTACTGAGACGTATATATCACACCCTACATGGGCCACTATTACACTGGGGTACCTAAGTAGACCTTCTTTCATGCAGAAAATATATAATATACTTTTTTTTCCTTATACTTTGTAGTTATGAGAAATGGATCAAGAAGTATCATATAATTCTCATGAATATTGACCTTGGGGCATTGATTATTTTATTAATTTAAATTATGAGAATTATAAATTTTTTTTTACTTCATTCAAATATATATCGCCATTACATGCATTCATTCTATAAACTGGCATTGGATATAATTTTTATTTAGTTGATTATTGCTTTATATATGCATTCATTTTCATCTGAGTATAAAATTTGTTACCACTATGAACACTGAATATGTAGGTATAGTCTCCCCACTAACTATATTTAAACACTCATAACTAGTCGACAGCCATTGGAATACCAGGAGAAACGCTTGAGGTCATATGGTGACTGGTTTGTCTACTAGTTTAATGGTATGCTGGACATGGACGTTACATGTAGGTACATACATCAGTATTAGAACATTATAAAAATACTATATTCAGTGCTACTATTTACATCCTTTCTTCTATGTGGTATAATTTGTTTGTTGATATGGATGATTTTTTCACCAAAATATTACATAGAATCTAATTATAAAATGCATAAAACTGAATACAATAAAATTAGCAAAAAATTTGTACATTGATTTACCCTCCACCCACCTATTAGTGTAGTTACATTATCTACTCATCACTTCAAAACTATTAAATAAAAGGGTAGCAATAGTTGTAAATACATCATAAAATAATTTTCCCTTTTAAAATTGTTAAATCTAGTGCATCTAAGTAGTAAAAAAATATATTTAATAAATAAAATTTATTTACTAAATAAAATACATTACATGTGTGAAAATTATTTTAATAAATAAATTAAAATAAATTTTATAAGAATAGTGAATATAACTAATGAATTATTTCGTTTAAATTTTTTTTTCACCTTATATAATAATTTTCTGTTAAAAATCATTTATCAGTAATATAATAAGAATTTGAATAATTAGAATTATTTTTGGATATAGATTAACAATATTAACATAATATAATTTTTTTTGTAATTATTATTATGTAATAATGTTTCTAGTTAAATAGTAAAAAATACAATTTAAAAAAAACTACATATATTATGATATTTTTATAAGACAGTTTTAACGTTGAAATTTTAAAAAAATTATTTTGTATTTATGGAATGAAACCTGATGGATTTAAAAAATACTTGTTTATATTTTATAAATCCAATGAAAATCATTTTATGTACATAAGTAATATTTTCAAATAAAAATTATTCATGATATATTATATTATTTTATATATTATTTAAAAAAAATATGATTTGGATTAACATGAATACCAAATACCATTTTAATTATGAATTATTATTTTTTAAATAAAATGCATGGATAATTTTAGCCTACACATAAATGTTATGAATAAAAATAAACTATTTTTAAAAATGTGTTCTTATATGTTACACATGATAATTTTAAATTTGATTTTTATTAATGATATAAATTTGTAATTATAAAATGAATATAATATATGGAAAAAATCTTTTTGAATATTTTAAAATGAGAAATTTTATTTTTAGAAATAAAACTCAATTACATGATTAGAAAATATCTTCTACGATAAACACCAAATTTTTAATTGTATAAATTATATGTTTAATGGAAATTAAAACATATCTAAAATATATTTTAGAATTAATGGACGATTTATTATTGGATTATATCATCCCCCACTACATTAGTATCCATTTTAGATTTTATTTGACTTGTGAAACATGTCCCCTATCTTATAATTGGTGGAAATATTTAGAAAATTTCAATTTTCACTACATATAATTTGGGCCTCTCATATCCCATTGAACTCCATAAAATATATTTAGTTTATATGAATAAATAAAAAAATATTTTTCCTTTATAGTAATGTTCCTTTTCCTTGTTCTTCTTTTCATATGAATTTTTAATAGTTCCTCTGTTTCTAAGGATTCATCCATGGGAAATCCATTGTTGTTAATATGATTACTTTTTTCAAAACATCATTACATTAAATTTTTACCTGTAAAATAAATTATTAAAATTAATATATAATTAAGTATGTTTTCTTATGAATTATTTCATTAATATTACTTAAAAACTATTAACCAAATTTCCTTTTTATATTAGTTTGATTATAAGCTTCAATCAAAACTTATGTGGACTACTGCCTCCAAAAGAAATAACAATAAATTTTTTTAACCACCACTTATCTTCCCTAATTATATGGGAATGATTACAAAATAATATTTACAAATATAATATAATTTTTATTTTCAATTTAAATTTTTTAATCCAACTTATTTCCCTCTAATTCATTAAGTAGTGAAAATGTTAATCTTTATTTCTCTAGACTATAACCTTCACTGATTAAAAAATATCATTATTAATCTAGTTTCTTTATTATTTTTAAAATATTCTTAAAATATTATTCATAACATTAAAATTAAATAAATAACATCATTATTGTTCTATAGTAATTATATTATGGAAAAAATAAACCACATTAATTATCATAGTCATTGATTCATTATGCAATGTTATTGTATGGGTTGGTCTGACCACCTACTTGAAAAAATATAAAAAATAATATCATGGATGAATATGAGAACTTAATTAAGGATAATTTATTATATAAATAATATAATATAGTTCTTTTCTTTATTAGTCAGAAATATATTAAACTCAATAACTACGCTACCTATGCATGTTCATTAATAATCACCAAAACATGATCATCCCTTATTTCATCTATAATGATGGTTACCCAAATTTACAATGAATGAAATTTTATAACATTAAAATATTATAAATAATCTACTAACCTATATTTAATGATAATTTAATTATTAAATATGAGATATAAAGTAATAATGACCCCATGAATACAAAACTAGTTCAAGACGATCAAGATTACTCTTTCCAGATATTTAAAATATGTAAAAAATAACTAATAATAAAGTAGAGAATAATATTGAGTATGTTCATAAATTCTTTATATTCATGGATAATGTTCTAAAATATATTATTAATATATTTAATTTTTTATAAAAGAGGTTAAATCAATTATATTGTTGTCGAGAAAAAAGGTAAGGGTTTTTGAATCTCAGATATATTCTTTTGAGTTATATGATGTCATAATGAATATATTTCTCATATGTTAACCACATTTCCAATTTTTTATAATGATATCTCTTATATCTCTTTGTAAGTGTTTTTTAATTAAAATAAATATTCATGAATTGAATTAATTTCTCTCAAATTTAAGATGAAATGAAGAAATTGCAGAATCATATTCATAGATATGAATTTTATATCGATGAAGATAAAATATTTTCAATTTTTTTTGATATGGTTTTCATTTTACTCTCTATCATAAATAAGACTAATGTTCATTTGAGTAATGATTTGGGTTTTACTATAAATTTATCATATATTAGGTGATAATTTTTGGTGATAATATTTTTTATATCGATCATTCTAATTCATGTAATTATATTCAATTATTTTCAAATATTATTAAACCATCTTTTATTCAGATGATTTATTTATAGTATAAATGGTAACATTTTCATTTATATTTTCTATTCATCCAATTTTCTTTTCATTGGGATCAATATCATATTACAGTAGTATGATTTTTACAATAAAGTTTTGTACAACACTTTTTATGTCCATTGGTTCTTTTTGAAAAGTGTGAAATTTACACATAGATGTTATTCGAAAGCCTATTTATTTTCATGATTAAAATATGATTAGATAAGTAAATGTCTTTCAAAGGGAACTCATATTTTTGGATTATGAATTTTGTGGTCTTATAACAGACTCATATTAATTAATTAATATGTTTTATGTCTTGATATTAGTGTTTTTTAGTATGTTTCTTTTTATTATTTGATTTGGAATTGCTGGTGTAGCTCTTGAATGTAATATTTAACTATTCTAATTTTTATTCCATAGTATAATGTTTTTATGAATTATATACATATTCCCACACAACATAAGGCCTATGTTAAATCTTCTTATGTCATTCATTGGATTTTATGATTAAATTTTTATCTTCTTTAAATTTTAGTTCATATTCTATGTCCTTTGAATTAGAATATGTTTATTTATTACCACTCATGATGATACTATATTAATCCTGTGATCATGTATCTTTCTTATAATTATGAACAAATACTTGATAGAATGAGTATTCACAAATTATAGATATTTTTAGACATCATTTTGTATAACTTCATTCCCCACATTATGGAAAAAAAGTATACTAAAGACATGATTCGAATATGTTCTAGTTTAGTGTTCCTAAGAAGAAATTATTGTAATTATTATTAAAAAATTAATTAGGTTTCTATTATAAGATGAAAGTGAATCTATATTTTTGTGTAAAATTATACTTTTTATGAAATTAAAGTTCATTCTTTTAAAACTATGGCATTTTTATATTGGGTCACTATATTTGGAATGATATTGAATTATTAGTTATTATTTTGAGATCAGATATCCTATTTTTGTGAAATAATGTTATAAAACTAAAGTGAAAACCATATATACGAATCAATTTTTTGGATGATATCAATAAATTTTCACAATTTTTTGAGTATGTAATATTACTATAAATTACATATTTTCCTACATAATTGAAATTGGATGTGATTGTTTCATAAATGTATCAATGTGTGGACACACCAAAAATATTGATTTTTCATAGACTCGATCTTTACTTTTGTGCGTAATGAGTTTGTCTAATTATGAGTATAAATATATTCTATTTAGAAAGCATATTGATGTATTTTAGAATATTATTATATTAATGTTTTTATACCAACTTGATTTCGTTAATAAATAAAAAATACTTACGCCTAAAAATTTATAAGTTCAGGCACACATGTTACTTTTTCTTACTTCAGTATATAGTAATAGTTATTGTTTTTTTTCATGTTTTGTTATCCATAACAATAAATTAATAATTAAATTGATTAATAATATTGAAAAGGGTTAAAAATGGTTGGTATAGAAAATATCATGATTGTCCCAATTAGAATATAGTGGGGTGAGATCCAATTTATAAAATATCATTGAAATGATCTTCTAAATTTTAAATGCCAGTATTAATAAAGAAATACCATATTTATCTCGAAAACACATCAAGGAAGGAGTATGTTGATACCAATTATTTTAGGTGACAACATCCACCCTCCTTCTAGGGATCTTCTAGTCTATTTTATAACTGAGAAAAGGATCAATCTGATAGAAAATATATTTTCCATTATCTAGTTATCATATTATGATAGTTCAGTTTCATTTTTCTATTATTTTTATGGAAATATTAACCAATTATGGGAAATGATTAATAAAAAATAGGGATTGAGGAAATAAACACTACAGAATATGTGGATTTAAAATATTATTATTTATGAATCTCTTTCCTCGAACACTTCACTTGTGGTTAGAGTATGAATCAATAGAGTCAAATAGAAATAAGGATGATTCTATAGGATATTATGAATCATATAATCCTACTTTAACAAGGTAAAACTCTTGTTATAGCCCCCAAAATTAATGTAATATTAGCCATTTAATTTCTGGTTTAAAATGATGTATTCAAAGGGTGTTATCCAAAAGTGAATTCGATAGGTAAAAGGATATTTTATTATGTGAGGATAATGTAGAGATATAAATTGGAGTCTCTCATTATTTTAAGGAATACAAAAAATGTGAAATATCAAGAAACCATTGATGCTAAGTGACATGGGGAAATAAAATCTAATACCATGCCTTCAATAAAAGGTGGATAAAGAAACATTATAAAAATATAAAAGGATCAAGGAAATATTTTATTTGTGGTAATGTAGGACATCATGCCAATAAATTCTGGTGTATGCCTATGGTTTCGATTAAAACAATAATCTAGTATATGGTCACAACTTTTGATCTACAAACACTAAAATTCTTCATGTATACATATTTTTGACATTATGTGAATGAATGTCCCATCCCTTAGGAAGATGAATAAAATTATCCATAGAATCCTCCAAAGAATAGGAATCATGGGAATTAACAGTCATTGTGAAAGAGAAAGATAGTTATAATTAAATAAGTCAAGGTACAAATGATCTGTTATGATGATTTAAAAATACAATATATGATTCTAGTTCATCACATTATTCTATATCACATATTTATTCTAAAAATATGAAGTAACAACCTCAATAAATTGATATTTAATTGTTATTAAACCAAATTGGTTGGAAAATGATCACATATAGGATATATAAATCTTCTTTGATTGATATTTTTTGGAGGAAATTTCATGAATATATAATTCTTGTTCCTTTTGTTAAATTTTTTTAAATATTGGGAATAGATTTGTGACCCCAATATAAAAATATATAAATTTATTGGGAAATGGTACCTCATTTGATATATCATATCATATGTTTATCTAAAATCAATGATGGATTGATCAAATAAACCGTTTGTAAGAAAAATATATAATATGGGTCTTGATATAATATAAGGAGTGGTTTCATGCTCAAATTATTGGGTAGAAAGTAAACATGGATTAAATTTCTATTGTAAAATAATATATGGTGACTTTCTAGATGATTAACCAAGTCTTACCCCATTGTGTGAGGCTGAACATTTGATTGAACTCATAACAATATCCATTCATTACCTATAGAGTTCAAAGAGAATAAATCCCATTGAATTACTTGAAATTAATATATAACATAAAGTGAATCTAGATAATGGATCCATTTTCTTGAGTGTATCATAGTTGTGTTTAGTAAGAAATCTTTTAAAAGGGTGGGATTGATCTATGCATATTTTAATTAATTAAACCCAACATAGTAAAATCACGGTAAAAAATAAGTATCATACAGTCCATATTGATGCTCTGTTCTATGAACTCCAATGAAATAATTTGATCTCAAATATTGACCTTAGATATAGATATAATCAGTTAAGTATAATAAGTGAAGATATTTTCAAAATAGATTTCTACATAAGATATTGAAACTCTGAAATTATAGTGATTCCATTTGGACATAAAAATTATCCAATTGTATTTATAGATTTAATTAATATAGTTATTAGGGATTACCATAACAAATTTATATTAGTCATTATAGATGAAATTGAAATATATTCTAAAAGAACATATAGATGTAAAGATAAATTTAAATTTGTGATGAATATATTAAAAAAGGAGGAACATTATTCCATGTTCTGAATTATTGAAATATATCTATATAATGTATCATTCCAAGGCAATATAATTACCAGTAAGGGAATATATATATCCATCAAAGAATATTTCTATCAATAAAGATGGTATATTGGCACATGTAATTTACAACCATTTTTTTATAGGTTATTATGATAATATGAAAAATATTTTATAAATTTCTCATATCTACCATATCCATTAACCATGTTCACACAAAAGGAAGCGTTGTTCCTTTGGATAATGAAATTAGAAGAATGTCTTAATGAACTGACTATGTGGTTAGTCACTTCACTTGTATATATATTACACTATAATGGGTATGGGGTTTTAAAACATATAGATGTTTTGAAAATAGTCTTAGGATGTTTCCTCATATAAAATGACAATTAAATTTCTCATTTTTATGTCAAATAAGACTCATGATGAAAAATTACCTAAATGATAAATTAGTTATAGAAGTAGTGATATTTGGATAATGTATTTGGTGGAATAATTTATATAGAGAAAAATTATATATATATATATAGTTATCACAAGAACTTGAAATATATATTCCGACATAGAGATTTTGTCTTTGTTAGTGACGCCTCTATAGATGTTTCAACTCTAGATCCTAGAGCACCATTGAGTAATCATCTTATTCACACTTCTATATGTGACTTCTCATTCATTTTCGTATCGGTTATACTCCCTCACATATAATTCCACTAGGGGCCTATAATTTTTTAATTTCATGACATCAATTTATAATGTGATGTTGTTTTTGTTTATTTTCTTGGTGATCAACATCAGTGGGTTTACAACCACCCAATTTTCAAATCTAGATTCTTCTATATTCGAAAACTCATGATCCATTATTTTTTATGGTGATGTATAAAGAGTAGCAAGTTTCTATCTGAGTCATTTTTTATACAATGTATGATTTTATTATTTGTTATATGATTTTATTATTTGTTATATATTCAGTTATTGTACTATGGATTTATTTTTTAGGACATCAGTGGGTGTCTTGGACCCCATTGAATGTGGGTGAGGTTATAATTCGATAGTTAGTGGTGATAAATTTATAGAGGAATATGTGATTCATATATCATTTATATTAGTAATGTGTTTTTAATTTTATTCAGAAATGTTCCTCTTGTTTCATTAATATTTTTTTGGATCATTTATTTGTTTGGATGTTGATGTCTTTCAGATCATTGTTTCTATTATTATCATATTTTTTTTTCATTTTATATTTTGAACATGATACTGGGTGGGAGTCTTCCAAGGAGGGACGAGTGTGTTGACACCCATCATTTTATATATATATTCTACCTTAATGTTTATATGGGTACCCATCCATTGAAATCATTTATTGAGAAGTATTTATGGTTATGTGTTTCATCTGATTTAGATTTTTTTAGTTCCATTCTTAATTATTGGCTGGGAAACCCAAAATATAGATAGGTGTATTGAAACATTTCATCTAGTCATCGTCTCACATATCCATGTGAGTTGGAAATATTGTCATCTGTTTTTCTTATTATCACAACACAACTTTTTTGTAAGGGTGACACATCATCATTGACTACGACCTTTAGTGCATTGTCAGTGGGAGGGGGGTTCATTTACATATGGTTGTTTTTTATTTTCATACTTTGATCCTTCAGAAGCATGTTATATATTCAATTCCTATTATAAAGGAATATATTCCACTATATATTATACGGGTTCCATCCTCAAGAATATCTAAATTGTGTCCCCTTATATTTTCTATTCAAAAAATGTTGATTATTCCAAAAAAATTAAAATTTGTGCATAATGATCAGAGTATGACTAATCATTATAATATAACTATAAATTAGATTGCAATTGACCCATTACTCATGGATTTTAAATTGATGAATCATGAAGTTGTAAGGTTAAGGACACAAATCAAATTTTAAACAAATGACTATTCAACGATGCATTCATGTAATGATCAATGGAGACTAGAATTATGATGCACCTAGGATGAAAGTATTATAGAGTACACTAGTGTTCCACTTTCAGAAATATGTGTTTATGAAAATTTAATCAAGGATACTTCTTTCATCAAATTAAGAACTATAGGGTGAACCATTGGATGATTATCATGGATCATCCTTCTATATTCATCTAGGATGAACGAATATGTATAAGGATCAAATTAAATACATGTGATTGGATAACAAGAATTGTGGGATAAAATAATACATATATTGATTCTTTGAATAAAAATATGTTTATGTAGAATGAAATTAGTATAGGAGTATGTTGGAACCATTACCCATACCATCACAAAAATAGGAAATAATTTCTAAGGTTTAATTATAAGACCCCACAAAAATCCTAAGGGCCATAATGCTATTTTGGGATTTAATTTACCACCATAATATGTCTGTAAATTTAATTTTCGTCAAAAGAATATTTCAATTATTAACATCTCATAATGATATATTACGATTGAGGGGTGTGTTTTTAGAGATTACCACTCTCTATTTTTTCATCAGGATATGAAGATTATCTCAACATTAAACAATGGTATTTTGAATGTGTTATATGTTGGTTTATGTTTCAAAACATCTTAATTCTCATCATTTAATGTCCAGTCTGATAGGAATATTCAATAAATTGTAAGATATTATATGATATTTTTCAATGGAATTACAATGATGTTGGGTTCAATGAATCTCCTTATAGAGTTATTATATAAGAATAATTTATATTCCACCATTCAAAATAAAAAATATGATGAACATTATCATATTAGATGAATTCATCTATCATTCTATGATAAAGTTGTGGAGTGGAAGAACATATGTGGGGACATTTTCCACGAAATAATTTATATGTTTTAAAAAATTATGCAACATACTAATGAAGTGAACTGCATAAGAAGTGTTATGAATATAATAATTGATGAGATAAATAGTATTATTTCAATGATAAGGTGATCCTATATATATATATTATAATAAATGGAATTAAATAGAAGTTTTTCTCTAGGTACATTGGTCCAGTAAATATTCATGATCATGTCAGGATAGTAGCTTATATCATTGAAATCCCTCATAACCATCTCGATGTTCATGATGAGTTCTGTGTATTATTTCATGGAATTATATACCAAATCAATCACTTTTATTAATCTCATAATCGATGAAGCGTGATTATGATATCATATTGTGAGGAATAATCTGTGTAAATTCTATATGAACGACAACATGTTATATTAAAAAATAAAACTCATATAGCCGTGTTTATATTTAGAAATAAATATTTTTTCAATATATTTTGGATCTAATGGAAATATTGAGTCAAATTTAACCTCACATTATACATATAATTAATAAAATTTCAAGGAAAATGTTCTTTTTAAGGGGGTCGTATATAATTACCCAATATTATAGTGAAATATGTCTATATAAATCAATATTATCATCAATACCATCCTTCAAAGACAACACTAATCCTCAATTTATTGTGAAAAACATTAAGAAAGTAGACATTGAACACATGAATTTTGACAAAAAAACAAGTGAAAACCAATATTATGAAATAGAGGTCCCTTTTAATACAATTTTAACTAGTGAAACTATTCAGAAAATAAAATCATGTTATAGTTAAAATATATTTTCTATATTGGATATTTTTAGGTATGATATATTTTTCTTATAAATAATATATTACTAATATATTTAGAAGATTATATTATATACTTAGTGAATGATTTTTGACAAAAAAATTATCAGCCATTATGATTTTATCAAGAAGATAAATTTATTAATTATGGAATGATAATATAAAAAATTTAATTTAATTTTGGAACACATAATAACAGTATTAATTTAAGAGTATTTTTTTATATTTTTATATAATAGTTTATTTTTATGGTGAAATGTATAAAGCATAATTTTTACCAAAACTATAATTTTGTTGAACTTTTCTTATGATATGAATGATTTATAAGATTATATATAAATTAATTTTTTATATATGAAATATATAATTTAGTATTGTAAAATTTTATCTTGAATTTTTATTTCTTTTGATTTATATTTTAATGACTTATGTAATATTTTCTAGTAACTAATATTTTTATTATTTTCATTTAGTAAAATTTAATTTTATAAAAACACATAATTGGATTACTTTTTTAGTAAAATAAATTATTTATATTTTATAATATGAAATTTATACCATTAAAAAAATGAGACTTCAAATTTTTTTGTTCATATACATTTTATTCTAGGAAATACACCTGTTCTAAAAACTTTTTATTCCCATTAGACGTGCTTGTATTAAAATTGATTTTTCAAAAAAATAATTTTAATTTAAAAATTAGTTCTCATATTATTTATTAGTAGTTCCAAAATATATAATAATTGATATTTTATTTATAGTAATAAAGAATAAACTACATAGGTAGAACACAATTACAATGGTAAAATAAAAATAATTAAAGTAATAATTCTAAGCTTAATGGACTTAAAAAAGATTAAAACATCTATTAAAATGTGTGTTTAAGGTGTTTTGAAACTTATTCCTTCCCAAAATCCATTATTTTCTATATCAGAGACTTATTTTTTTGTGAAACAATTTATCTCATTATATTTACAATTTTTTTTAAATGTCATTCTCAATACTTATAAAATGGGCCTCTCTCCAATCCTTCAATACCGCACAAATAATTAGGTTTAAAAAGGATAAAAAAATACATTGTTACAATATTCCATTTCAGTGAGCCTATAGTCACATGATTTTGGCTTAATACCTCCATTTCAAATGACTCTACCATGGGAAAATGTAATTTGTCATTGTTTGTAACTTTTTATTATCTTTTTTTCCTTTCCATACTTCCATATAAATATAATACAATAATTAATATATTAATATATGCCTAAATTATTGATTCATAATATTAAGATTTATATATGTAATATATTAACCATATTTTCAATTTTTATTAAGAATAATTAAACCCTCACTCTCGTTTTGTTTAAACAATGACCTCTACAAAGCAATAACATTCATTTTTTCAACACTAAATCTATCCATAGATTTTATGTCTAATTTTGAAGAATAATTTTTCCATATATATTATAATTATTACTATTATGAGACAAAATACATACCACTTGCATTCCCTCTAAATCTTCCTCAAATAAATGTGTTAACCATACATTGTAGAATTTCCACCTTCATGAAATAATGTATCTCATTTTTTGTCTTTTTTAATTATTATTTTTTAAGGTATACTGAAATATGGTTCACCAACTTAAATGAATCTAAATATTATAAATATTCTATTTAAAAATGATATAATAATAAAATAATCATCCTTAATAATCATAATTATCCATAAATTAGAGTACATACTTATTTGGGTTATCTTAACAACATATTTAAACTATTCTATAAATATTCTAATTGATGAATATGTGAAAATAATAAATAATATTAAATTATATAAATTATAAAATAATTATTTAATATTTTTATTAAATGGTACAGTTAATATATAACTCATTAATTATGATACAAATTCACGTCCAAAGAACCTAACTAAAACATGCTCATCATTGATTTCATCATCATTGATTGAATCCAAAACTCCTATAAATTGAAATTATAAAAATATAAAAAACAATAAAACCCATAATATAATACATTTATCTTACAGTAATGATGAAAATTGGGAATATAATAAATAAGAGTACTGAAATATGAAAATAATTCAATATAATTCTAATTACACACTCCTAATATAAAAAATTGTTAAGAATAAAGAAATAAACCTATTGTGAATGAACATAATTTAATTCATTGAAAATTTATATATTTGAATAATTTTTTGTAATATTATTTTAATATATTAATTTTTTAAATAGGTGGTTACATCACTTCTGTATATATAATGAATTAAGATAAGGATTTTGGTATGCTAAACTACTTCCATAGAGGTACGATATTCATTAGTTTATTTAATTCAAATTTGATTACTAAATTTACCAAAGAAAATGATTTTTTCTCGTAGATCTATATAGAAAATTGGTTTTCATTAAAAATACACAATGAAGAACTTTTTTCATTTTATATCTTATTTATAATACAAAAGAGAGATTTTGTATAGTGATTACTGATTTTGACTTTTACATTAATTGTTAGAAAATGTTTTTATAAAAACAATTGTGATTTGGTTTTGATTTTCATTGCAATCTTTCTTTATAAATATGATTCTAAAATGAATTTATATACTTTGTTTCAGTAAATATATTTTTTCTATTATGTGATTATATTTTGGTGGCCATGTTTTCATTTCAATCATTTTAATTGATGTTTTTTAATTATACTATTCATAAATATTAATAATGTCACATTTATTTCCATGGGTTATATATTATATGAATATTTCATTATTATAAATTGAAAATAATCTGAAACTCTAAATTACTTTCCTTTGATTATTTAATATATCAAAGGTGAATGAATGTTAACTGAAATTTTTTATGAAACCCATTTTTTGGGTTCCTTAAGAAAAGTGAGTAATTTTAATTTAAACCTTTTATAATTTTTTTTTATTATAATGTGTTCTTCATGAAATGAAATGTGAATGATATTCATTTGTCACTCATAAGTATTTTTGATTATGGTTAGTAACCTATATCAGTGTCCTTTGAGTTAGTTAAATGTTTATATCCCATGACATATGTATTAGTGATTATGATTTAGTTTTTTAAATGCATATCACTGATGATGTGGATTATAAATATAAAGTTTCATTATGAGAAATTTTATACCATATTTGAATGATGTTATACATTACAATATTATGCCCTCATTATTCATGTTTTATGTTAAATGTTTATAAGATATCCAATGAACATTATGATTTCATTTTTATCTTGTTTGGCTATCATTTATTTTTCTATTTCCATGTAATTTTGTTATTTTTTATAATTTTTCATGATGATATTATATATCTCCTGAGATTATATTTTTCCCCATTATTTGGAATTAATCCTCAAAAAATTATTTTTTCCATTTCTTGACATTTGAGTCCACTAGTTTCTTATGTTTTCATTCCATCAGTTATGAGGAAGAGTTTATCAAATGAGATATTTAGTATAAGGTCTAGTATAGTCCACATATGAAGAAATGATCAAATATTTGAAAAAATATGTGATTAAATTGATTGTATTTAAATTCATAGATACTATTGAGACATGGGAAAATATTGTAATTATTTTGGAAATATAACGTAAAATATAAAAAATGAAGTAATGCTTAACATGGGTTATAATATATTTTTTGATTCATATCTTCTTTACGAACCATTATTAATGATTCAAGATCATAATTAAGGTAAGGTTAGAGAACATAATAATACATTGATAATGAAAAACCTATATTCCAATTAATAAATGTATATTTTAATGTATATTATGAATTTATGATATATACCATTTATATTATATATTATATATTTTTATCAGTAATATATATTATTTTATTAATGGATATAGAATTATGAAACCTAGAGAAAAAAATGTTTTATACTCAATGTGATGATCATCATACTAAACAACCAAATATGATGGGGTAATGTCTAAGTAATCATTTAGTTATTCTCACAAAACTATTTGAAGTTGTGAATTAATAATAAAACCAATAAAAAGATCTACAGTTATTCATAAAAGGTGAATGTTGTTATTGAATCACTAATATGGCAACGTCCACCCTCCTATTAATTATCCACCCCACTTATTTTTCTAAAATGGAGCAATTTCATAGAAAGCATATTTTATATTATCCAATGCATAGAACATGATCTATTTTGGGGAAATATAATAATTGGAATTAGATGTTGTCTAATAGAGTATTATCACTAGAATAACAAAAAAAGAGGATATAGGCTCTAAAATATCAAATGATATCAAGAATTGAATATTTAAAAGTATTTTACTCATACACATGACACTCAAATGGAGGTAGAAATCATAATGTTGAATTAGAAGGAGGATGAATCCAATGAAACAAACAGAGATAACTTTACAAGAATTTTGGGGAATTCCCCTTGTTTTATCTATGAAACTATGATTAAAATTTATAGTTAAATTTTGTATATTACATCCAATACTTATAATGAAAATTTATATAAGAGATAATATAATAATAATTAAATTATTCATGATGTGCTAAAGGTGGATATAGAAGTTTAACAATATACATATTCAAGAGAGAAAAAAAGTAAATCATTGTATCCTAGAATATATAATGATAAGTAACCAAGAGGAATGAAACATGAAATAGATATATGTAAAAATGATGGACGAATCATCTAAATAAATTATATAAGAGAAGAGGATAAATGTTTTTTTTATAATTCCAGGACATCAAGATCTTGAAGGATGAAGTGGGATGATGATGGCTATAGAAAAATGAATACAAAAATACATAACTATTGAATCTCCCACAAAATATTTCCTAAAATGAAAGTACCATGTATATTATGAAAATAAATTCATTATCCCTAGTTAATAAGAAGATAATATTCACTAGCCACCTCTAAAACATAGAAAAGGAAGAGTGTGTTCTATTACTATCATTAAGGTGGAACCTGATAATTAAGTGGTGAAAGGTTCACTCATTCACCTTTCCAAAACTAAAAATTGATTACTTTCTTATATTATTAACATTATTAAATACTAGTGATGTTTTCTAAGAATATTGATTCACCCCCATAGACAACATATATTGAACTATGTGAGAACCACTGGAGGGACGATGATGCCATATATGATGCTGAACAGTTCTCCATAAACAAATTGTGGTAAAATATTTACTGAAAATTCCACTATCCAACCATTGGTTAAATTTAAGGGAATAATTGGTATCGATTGGGAATCTATTCATAGGGAATATATCAATTTTCAATATAAGGAGGTCTTGTTTCGTATCACTAACTGTTTTATGGACAAATATCTATGCAAGAATTATCCTGATATCATTTTTGAAAGAAAATTTATTATATGTTTCTGAATACAGAAAAATAAATGATTTTTACCCAAAATTTTTAAGGAGGAAGTACATATTTTATGAATGTATTGTTTTTTATTAATATTCAGATATATTTCTTGATAAACATTATCGTCAACCCACGGTGTGTGAGGTTCTATTTTAGATTTAAATCATACATTGATTTGTGCATATCTCAAAGAGACTTTATAGAATGAAACCTATTGAATGAGAGGATTTAAAAATAATATAAAAAATTATATATAAAAGGGTATTGCAGGAACATGTTCGTCTATAAGTGTTTCACTAGATATATATCTTAAACATAATAAGTTAATGGGCTCTCATCACATTTATTATTATGAGCCTAATTAAATCATGATAATGAGAATTTGTCGTCATCTATGTTATTCTGATTTATTCGATAAACTCAGAAGAACTAAATACATATGTAAGAAGGACCATTTATTTCAATATCAACATTTAATCATAAAAATTGTTATTATTATTAGTATATCAATTTTATATGAGGTCTGAATGCTATAAATTTATTATGATTCCATTTTTTTTATCTCGGATCTATACTTGTCAAAAAAATAGTATGAATTTTAATTTAAACCATAGGGGATGCTTCATTTTTAGATTATGAATTTCAATGAGTTTAATATAGTTTAAAAATTTGAAAAATGATGGTTTGGGATCTGTTTTAAATATCCAGTGAGGACCATGGGGTTTTTTAGGTTGACATTGGCATTTTGTGGCCCTTGGAGTGCTAAAACGTTCCATATAATATCATTAAAATCATGAATATGGTATTAATGAGATTTAAATAGTTCTTGGGGTGGCCCAATTAGGTTTTATATGTGAAAATTGGGATATTAGATAATACATGAAAATCCATTTTGTGACACATAGTTTTATTCCTTGACACATGCTGGCCAAAACAAATAATTAGGGTTTTTCAAAAAAAATTTACAATGTCAAACCTATTTTCACATATTGAATTTATATTTCATAGTTTTCATGGATTCTTTAATGTCAGGGGATCATTTTATGAGACTCAAAATCCTTTCTATTAAAGCCTTATGGTTAAATGACTTGGGAATGGATGGTTTTGACATCTAGGGACTCTGTCGATCTCATCCCTTCATCGTTTAAAGAACTGTTTGTGGCGATGGATCCTTCTTAGAATATTTTAGCACATTTAATCCCTATATATTTCCATTTATCTTCAAAATATCCTAAATTTATTCATCATTTTTTAATTTTTTAGAAATTGAATATTTAATTCCATGGGATATTGATGTATTTTTGTGATGATGTTGACGAGACGTTGGATCACCATAGAGAGAAGATATATCATTTTTATAAGCACATTTTATTTATGTGTGATCCATTGTGTTATGAAGCTATTCTATATTTATGAATGGGTTTATATTAATTAAATTTTATTAGGATATTGAAATTTTATATCTGATTTGGCCATTAGTGTATTTAAGATCTGAGGATGTATAAGGAGTGGAATGCACCAATTTGTATATGGTTTTGGAATAGAGAAATTAACTGGTAAGATTACAATAAATATTTTTATATTTATTTTAATTTCAATGCCCAATATAATTTAAAAAATATTTAATTATTGTTCAGTATCATGATTTTAGAGCTCATGTAATTGAGAATAGCTCATTTGACCATAAGTGGGGCTGGACATTCTTGCAGGGCCTGAGTAGATTCAATCGGCACATGAAAACAAATTAGAAAAAACATCTGTGATCTAGGTTGTCAAATTCATTTCAATATGGTTTTTTGGTTTTCTTCATAGTATATGAAACATGTTTAGTTATGATAGCACACCCTTTCCATGACCAAATCTAAATTATAATCCACTATTGGTTTAATTATTATTCTATGACCTCCCATAGTTTTTATTGGATAATTTTGATTTAATACCAGGTATATGGCCTCCCAAGGGGAATTGATACCATTAAAATTGAAATTAAATTGTATTTTTAGTATGTGAATTATATTAACAATGAATTACTAGGAATGATAATTGATTTTACCCAAAATGAGATTCTCATTCCATGAAATGTATATTTGAAATTAAATTGTATTAGCAATGACATTGTAGTTTATTACATTTTTAATGGAATGATAATGTTAAATGATAGTAACTAACACCTGTAAAGTTTTTTTACATTCCATGATGATGATTGGTGTTTGGATCAAAATAATAAATTGTTGAAATTTGATAATGTAATGAAAAAAAGGTTTCTTTGGTTGACATGTTTGTTAAACCAAGTGTTTGTTTATGTTACTTTTTCCATGACTGATTTAATATTATGACCACTAGTTATGAACTGATTTATATCAAACATGTAACTAGTTATGATTTTACTATGATTCATGGAAGGTGGATATTTATATAGATTGATGTTTAGCATTTATTCATGATATTTCATGCATGAAATTTTTCATGAGGTCAATAAGGTTGACACATTTAGGTATTAATTTTTGGGTGTGTGTGTAGGATTCAAATAGTATATGCATATGCTCAATTACTAGAGAAGGTGAATTGTAGGTTTAAAAACATTTGTTTTTAACCTTATGGGAAAGAAATATTTAACATTGTTAGACAACATAAATTTACAAACCATATTTTGTTCATTACTAGAAAAAACTTGACTAAGGTCTAGAAAAATAGATCCTCAAAGAAACATAAGAACAATAGATTCTACCTTAAAGCGTATAGAATATTATTTATCATAGTAAGTAAAATTGCAATAACGTATAAGAAAGTTATAAAATCTTTCTTTATCAAAATACAATGGAAATTAAACATGAAACAATAATAAAATAAACAATTAGGAAAACATTTAACCCAAATAGTATGGTATCCAACAACTTTGGATAAAGGTCCCTTGATTATACAATCAAGAAACTCTATCTTACCGACACTAGGGTAAGCCCTCGAAAAAAATATTGGAGTTTGTCTTTATATATCTCTAAGACCATGAAATTTAATGTAGTTTTTATCTCAGTCTTCATAGCCTTAGAAGGCCTCGATTATACTCAGCAGCAATCAGAGTGTAATAATGAAAACTAAACAACATGTTCATTGCTGACAATGGTTTTCATAAAATGTTCATGGCACGAGAGTCTGTATCTCTTTAGAAATCACCTCACTTCATGTAATCTACAGGATCATCAGACTATATATGGATAATGAGATCGTTCGAATGAGATTTTATTTATAGGTAAAACATCAATGGTTGGATCCCTTCCCCAATGATCATATATTTCCTTGAATCTCAGAGAGACCAGTACATTTTTCACTCAACCAAGTTTTCACTTTCTGAAATTTCTGGATCCATGAATTATTTGGATTTTAAAAGACTAACTCTTTTAGTATCAAGAAAATAAATAATGAACCAACAATAATACCTTGTACTTAGATAGTTGATATTCCCAACCCATGATTGGTAAAAAAAACATCTTTGAAAATATTATCATAATGAAATGAATAAAATTAACCTTCAGAGGTAATGATGAGGGAGAAATTTTTGGCATACCTAATATTGTTCTTCTCCATAAAACAATGATTTCAATTTCATTATTTTTTAAGGGTCTTAAGCACAAAATAATTAGCGCATAAGACAATTATATGATAAAGGTAACGTTTTTAATTTTAGGAATGAAAAATTCCAAGTACTCAATTCCATGTAAGAGATTATCCATTCTTCTCATATGCAAGATAATGTTTATACAGAAAACATAGAATACATTAGGATATAAGATATAACATTCCTAAATGTAATGGAACATCAATATTGGTTATGGAATAGAATACTAGGGCACTTTAGACTTAAGAACCAATGATTACTATCTATGAAAAACTTTTGAAGGATCTACCAGTTCTTAGATTTGATTTTTCAAATGTTTGTGATCATTTTCAATATAGAAAGCAATATAAGTCTCTCTTTAAATCAATCGGTGAAGTCTCAACTTCTAATGCATCATAGCTAGTGCATATGGATATTTTTCTTCCAACAATAATTTTAAGTATTTGTGGAAAATATATTTTATTTGTTATGGTTTATGATTAAACCCGATTTATGTTGGTATATTTTCTAGCAAAAAAATATGATCCCTTTTATTATTTTAAAGCATTTTTAGACCATGATAAAAATAAGAAAACCTTCAATTGATAAATATTAATAAGGATCATGGGAAAGAATTCCAAAACATAGATTAACAAACATTTTGTTATAAAAAGGCTTTTCTCATAACTTCTTAGCCCCATGAACTCCTCAATAGAATGGTGGTGTTGAAAGAAGAAATAAAATTATTCCAGAAATTACTAGAACCATGTTGAGTGAATATTATATATCTAAACACATTTTGGATTAAGTTGTTAGTACTACAAGTTATACTGTAAATCTATTTTTAATCAGACCTTTTCATAAAAAAAGACCTTATAAATGGTGGACTAGTTGAAAATGAAGACTTTATTACTTCAATGTGTTTGGATTCAATGTATTCATCATGAGTACCAAAGATAATTTACATAAAACTACACCCAAATATGATGAAGGAATTTTCACAGGCTATTCCATTACATCAAAATTTTATAGTTTTTTATAGAAATAATTGTACTATATAGGAAACTGTGCATGTTAAATTTGATGAAACTAGTGAGTTGGTTTTAAAAAAAACCTACCAACATTATCAGGTTTGTTTTAAAAAATTTATTATCAACCTCTGATGAAAGAATTGTCAAATAAGAAAAATTTTCAATAAATATTTGAAGTATTTAACCCAGAAGGTTTTCTACCATATGTTGATGAACAAGCCTTAAAAAACCCAAATCAGTTGTTTTGAAAGAATCATCTTATTGATAGTATCAATGTTGATGTAAATCAAAATGTAACGAAATGATTTTCATTTAGAAATGATGTAGAACATCTAGAATTACTTTCCAAATTAGAAACAAAATCACTAATGAAGCATTAGGTTATGATGTTTGGATTAAAGCCATGCATGATGAGATAAATGAATTCAAAAGGAATAAAGTATGGAACTTGGTTGAAATACCTATGGAAAGTTCTATAATTGGAGTAAAGTGGGTCTTCTAAAATAAATGTGATTAAAATGGAGTCATAGTTAAAAAAGCTATATTAGTTACTAAAGTCTATAAACAACAAAAATTAATAGACTATGAAGAAACCTATGCACCATTTTCTAGACTTGAATCTATCCACATTTTATATACCATTGCTACATTATTTAATTTAAAACTTTTTAAAATGGACTTGAAGTGATACCTTTTTTATAGATATGTTTAATAGTATTTTTATATTGAAAATCCTCTTGTATTTGATGTCAAAAAACATCCTAAACATGATTTCCAAATTAAAAAAAGCTTTATATGGAATTAAACAGACTACAAGATCCTGATATGACAGACATACCAGATTATTGTTACAAAATAATAATGTTAAGGTAACTAATGATCAAAAACTTTTTATAATGAAATATTAGAAAAATGTTTTGATTGTTCAAATATATTTTGATGAAATTATTTTCAGATCAACTAAACAATCTTTAGAGTCTGAATTTCAAGGAATTCATAGTCTAAATTCAATTAATATAATGTCTGAATTTAAGAGATTTTAAAGAATTAATTTTAGTGAATTCAGAGTCTAAATTTTAGATAATTCATGTTCTGAATTTCATAGAATTTAGAGTCTAAATTTCATAGAATTTTCAGCCGTAATTTTAGCTAATTAGGAGTCTAAAATAGAAATAGTCAATATCTAAGATTCTGTAGTTTTTTTAATAAGGATCTTAATTTTTGACTTAGTGAAAAAAAATTTAACTAGGATTTGAGAAGATATTGAATAAGGAATTTTAAAAAAGGAATATTAAATGTTTTCTTAGAGGTATAAAATTTTCCTTATTAAAATAATTCATAGAGGGAGATAATTTTCTATAATAAAATATGTTTTAGATATTCAAAAACATATTGGAATTGAAAAGTTATAAGCAAACATTATTGACCCAACAATATCCCCCTTTTGGAAAGCACAAACAACATTGGAAAAAAGAATATAAGGAATATGAATTTTTATTTTTGAACTATAAAAGAAAAACTGATCTTTCTTTACTTATGAACCATGATGAATACGAATAAATCCCCCTTAGGTTTTGAAATACCTACATATTTTATTCTTGTCTTTATTAGAGATGTGACTTTTTCTTGCATAAGAAAGTCTTATTTAGGAATATTCTTTCTTACATAATCTCCTCCTTACATAAGGAATTCTCTTCTTTATTCTTTGTATTCTTTGGATCATTCTTTTATCTGACTTTCTGATTTATAAAAAGGAATGGAGGGGGAAATTTAAAACTGATATGTTAGTGATATACAAGATAAAATAATTTATGTATAGAAAAAATTTCATTATTATATGAAAAATTGTTACAAGGTAAAAAAAATAAAATATTTGATTTATGGAAAAAAATATGCATCCATATTTTCATTCAGCATAAGCATTCACAGGGTAGATTTTAACTTCTTGAGTTGTTTCTAATCATCCCCAAATAACTTGATAAACTGATCCTAATCCTAATTCTTCTTTTCTAGAGCCTTGATATTTTCTTCTTGTGTCTTTATAATTAATGTCTGAGGAACTACTACATCTTCTGGCTGATTTAACATTTCTTATAATTGTTCCATCATCTCCCATTTTCTCATTAAATGTAAAGAAACTAAATTTAACATCCCATTCCGATCATTATCATCTTTATTCTAGGCTACATTCTCAAGATTCATTATTTATGAAAAACCTGTTGAATGGTTTTTGATTCTATCATCTGAATTATCAAAATAATATTTAACAGAGTCCTGGAATTCAACGATGATTATCTTTTCTTGAATCATTTTGAGGATATTTTTGTATTTCCATACATGATCTCTAATTAAAATCATAACTAATATGAAATGTATTTAAATATACATCAAGATTGATAAACATTTTAGTGATCATTCTTATTGAACTTGACTTCTGATTGAAAGAATTTTGAAATGACTAACATCTCAAATCAATAATGAGAAGCAATGGTATTGTGTTCACTAACTTCTTCAATGACACAACAACAAAATCATTATCCATCAAAGATTAAGATTTCGAATCTCATTCCCTTTTTGGGGAGGGTAATTTTTCTATCTTATAAAATATCATATGGAATGAACCACGACCATCATTCTTATCATTATGTACCACATCAATTTTAGTAGTATCAACAACCATCTTTTTTCCATTATCAAAAATAGAAATAACATTATCATCCCTTAGAGACTCATGCTCACTATTAGAGAGTTGGACTTTATTATATTCATCAAAACATTATTTATCATCATCTTCTATAACATCATTATGTTAAATGAAATAATGATTATTCCCTCATCATCATTATGGTTATCAACCTCTTCCTGTCTATCTGCCTCTTTCCCTTGAGAAACTTTTTTGGTTTACTCAACATGGGATGTTTATATTGATAGATTATATGACAAGATTTCCTTCCCATGGTATTATTCCACTTGATTAATCACATCATCACTTTTACCATCTGTCTCTTCTTGTTCATATTTTTCTTTATCTTACTAAATTATTTATTCTTCCACAACAGGTTTGATAATTGAACTTTTCTTTCTAGAGTTTCTAAAGGTACTATTTCTTAGAGAAATAACTTTGGTACAGAAATATTTTAATAGTATTTCTCTATATCTTGGATTAAGGATTGGGCAATTTAGGCTTTGAAATTTTCTTCCTCAACTTGTTCTCTTTTTCTTTCCTTTCTTGTTTTTCAGCAATTTTGATTTTCAAATCCATTACCTCAGTAGGATCTGATCTGAATCATGGATCTCCCTCCTCCTTATTTTTCTTCAAATCCCTTATATTTTCAACCACTTCAACCTATAATGTTTTATTCTTTTTTAGCATTGGTGGAGATGATTGTGTTTCTTGAACTATATATTTTTCTTCAGTTACCTGTTCCTTATCATATCACTTCTTCTGAGATTTCATGGAATTTTCTCCTACTTCCCCTTTCATAACTAAATCAGTAACTTCACTTTTGTAAAGAACCTAAAATTATCCTAATTTGGAACTAAATTTGACTTTAATTCTCCTAAATATTTTAGCACTTAGCAACATGATCTGGAAGATTTTGGGTTTAGAACTACCATGAATTTAGAAAGATTCCAAATAATCACTATGATCTTCCAAAATATTATTGTATACATGATTATATTTGACTTGAGAGATCCATTATTAACATTTGTGATCTTTATAAGGATGAACTTCACCCGGTTTATCTTTCAATTGTTAACCATAATAGTCCAATTTAATGATGTCACATTTATTTACAGAGTTCATATCTCCCTTTCATTGAATAAGAAAAACTTGTACCCAAAAGGATAACATCATGATGTTTGTTTAATGATTATTTATCATTGGTGATTTTATTATCTTGAGTCCAAGTCACCCAATTTCATTTTACTTCACAAAGATTTCAAACCTGTTATGAAACTTTTTAGAGAAAAATATTTCCTCACCTATACAAGGAATTCCAAGAATACATACTGCCATATTGAAAGATAGAGAATAGGTTTTAATATATTTCTTAAATGAAAACATTCCACTTCCCCCTTCTTCATAAAAGCAAACTCTATCATAAAACAATGTGAGAAGAACAGGATAAACTTGATCCTGACTCTTTGTCTTGGAAACAAAAAAACTATCCCATCCTTTCAGCTCGATATTCTTCGTAATGAACGAATTATACATAGAAAAGAAATTTAGGACATCCAAACATTCCATATAGACTTTCCAATCCTTTATTTCCTTCTATGAAGACATCTTATTCTAGGGGGAAGCTTCAGGCAATATTGTGAATGCAAGAAAACCTGGAAAAATAAAAAACCCATTTGAAAAGAGTGGAGTTTCAGTGAGGAATGACTTGAAAAACCTATGTGGGACAAGAAATAGGTTAGAATTTATAGTATATTTGAGATAATGGTTAAAATTCCAAATTCGATCCAATAGTTGAAATAAGCATGATTTGATCTGACATTTGAGAAGAATTCCAAAAACAATTTATAGGATTTGATCCTTTGATGTTTAAAAAAAATCTAAATTATATAATTTGAATTTGATAGAGTTTTCTTAAGGCAGGATAAAAATACAAAAAGAAAAAAAATTAAATATGAAAATTAATGTAAGGAAACATACATTCTATACTTCTTACAATGAATTTTCCAATATGAAAAGGTTATTCTTAGATCCTAGATATTTTTATTAGGGGAAGGACATTTTTTATTCTGAAATTTTGGATTTCAAACAGTTTGGTTTCCAAAAAAATAATTAAGAACAATTTTTTTTGAAAATTAATAATCAAATGTATTCCACCTATGAAAAGGAGTTTCATAATGTAAGGAGATAGGTTTTAAAAGTAATGTTAATATGGTAGATTAAATTATAGTAATCATTACAAACATTTTTTTAATGTATTCAAATATATTAGAGGGAAAATATTTTGTAAAAATATCATCAAGTGGATCTTGCATTCTGATAAATTTAAAAATGGTATCTCTATTGATTTTGTAATCCAAAATAAATTGATTCCTCATATATATGTGTTTCGCATGAAGGTGATGTGAAAGGTTTTTTCATAGGAAAATGGAACTTGTGTTTTTTCAAAATATTTTTGTTTTGGTAAAACTCAAGCCATAGTTATTGAGTGTGTGTTTAATCCACAACACATGAGGACAACAATATCCACCTACATCATGTTAATCTTCATTAGTGGAATGTGATACTATGTTTTGTATATTTCATGAACAATAAACCAACGAATATCCAAATAAATGACATGTTATGCATGCACTTTTTCTATCTATTTTACATCCACCCTAATCACCATATTGATTTTTTTTTTAAATCAAAATCATCACCAGAAGAATAAAAAAACCCTAAAACCATTTTTCTCATTAAATAGTGAAATATATTTTTCAACTAATTTTAAATGAGATTCTTCTGGATTAGGCCGATATCTTGCACATAACAATACTGACAAAATTAAGTTTGGATGACTAGGTGTTATTTATAATAAACTCCCTATCATACCTTTAAAAGACGTTTGATCTACTGGTATCCCAACTTAATCATGTTCAAGTGTACTTGAGGTACCGATTGAAGTTCTTATACATTTAGTGTTTTCATATCCATAATTCTTATGAAGATCATTAATATACTTAATTTGAGATATATAAGATCCTTCTAGTTTTTGAGAAATTTGAAAACCAAGGAAAAATGCTAACTCACCCTTCATACTCATTTCAAACTAATGTTTCAAAAAATTATCAAGAAAATTAGATAAAGATTGTTTAGTTGATCTGAAAATAATATCATCAACATATATTTGAACAATCAAATTTTTTTTCAAATATTTCATTATAAAAAGTGTTTGATCATTAGTTCACTTAACATTATTATTTTGTAACAATAATCTTGTATTTATATCATATCAGGATCTTGTAGCCTGTTTATGTCCATATACATCTTTTTTAATTTGGAAATCATGTTTAGGATGTTTTATGACATCATATATAGGAGGATTTTCAATATAAAAATCCAATTAAACATATCTGTTAAAAAGGTATCACTTCATTTCCATTTTAAAAAAACATGAAATTAAATAATGTAGCAATTTTATGTAAAATGTGGATAGATTCAAGTCTAGAAAATGGTTCATAGGATTCTTCATAGTCTATTAATTTTTGTTAGCTACAGACTTTAGTAACTAATATAACTTTTTTAACTATGATTCCATTTTAATCACATTATTTTGGAATACCCACTTTACTACAATTATAGAACATTCCTTAGGTATTTCAACCAAGTTCCATACATTATTCCTTTTTAATTCATTTATCTCATCTTGCATGGCTTTAATCCAAATATCATAACCTAATTCTTCATTAGTGATTTTGTTTCTAATTTGGAAAGAAATTCTAGTTGTTATTCTTCATTTCTAAATGAAAATCATTTCGTTAAATGTTGATTTACATCACCATTGATACTATCAATAAGATGATTCTTTATAAAAAATTGATTTGGGGTTTTAAGTCTTGTTCATCAACATATGGTAGAAAACCTTCTGGGTTAAATACATCAGATATTTATTGAGCAGTTTTCTTATTTGACAATTCTTCCATGAGAGGTTGATAATCAGTTTTTGAAAACAAACCTGAGAATGTTGGTAGGTTTTTTTAAACCAACTTACTAGTTTCATCAAATATAACATGCACAGTTTCCTATATAGTACAATTATTTCTATAAAAAACTCTATAAAAGTTTGATGTAGTGGAATAGCCTATGAAAATTCCTTCATCATATTTGGGTGTGATTTTATGTAAATTATCTTTGGTATTCATGATGAATACATTGCATCCAAACACTTTAAAGTAAGAAAGTCTTCGTTTTCAACTAGTCCACAATTTATAAGGTCTTTTTTTATGAAAAGGTATGATTAAAAATAGATTTATAGTATACTTTTTAGTACTACCAACTTCATCCGAAATGTGTTTAGATATATAATATTCACTCAACATGGTTCTAGTTATTTATTGAATAATTTTATTTCTTCTTTCAACACCACCATTCTATTGAGGAGATCATGGGGCTAAGAAGTTATGAGAAAAGCCTTTTTTTACAAAAAAATGTTTGTTAATCTATGTTTTGAAATTCTTTCCCATGATCCTTATTAATATTTATCAATTGAAGGTTATCTCATTTTTATCATGGTCTCAAAATGATTTAAAATAATAAAAGGCATCATATTTGTTTTCTAGAAAAAATACCAATATAAATCGGGTTTAATCATAAACCATAACAAATAAAATATATTTTCCTCAAATACATCCAATTATTGTTGGAAGAAAAATATCTATATGCACTAGATGTGATGCATTAGAAGTTGAGACTTCACCGATTGATTTAAATCTAGACTTATATTGCTTTCTATGTTGAAAATGATCACAAACATTTGAAAATTCAAATCTAAGAACTAGTAGATCCTTAAAAAGATTTTCATAGAGTAATCATTGGTTCCTAAGGCTAAAGTTCCCTAGTCTTCTATTACATAACCAATATTGATCTTTCATTACATTTAGGAATGGTATATATTGTATCCTAATGTATTCTATGTTTTCTGTATAAACATTATCATACATATGGGAACAATGGATAATCTCTTACATGAAATTGAGTACTACGAATTTTTCATTCCTAAAATTAAAAACGTTACCTTTATCATATAATTGTCTTATGATAATGAGTTTGTGCTTAAGACCCTTAACAAATAATGAAATTGAAATAAATGTTTTATCAAGAAGAACAATATTATGTATTCCGACAATTTCTCCCTCATCATTACCTCCGAATGTTAATTTTATTCATTTCATCATGATAATCTTTTCAAAGATGTTTTTTACCAATAATGGGTTGGGAAAATCCACTATGTAAGTATCAGTTATTATTGTTGGTTCATTATTTATTTTCTTGATACTAAAAGAGTTAGTCTTTTAAAATCCAAATATTCATAGATCCAGAAATTACATATGCCACCAATATTTGATAGAAATGATTATGAGTACTAGAGATATATAATTAAGACTTTTGTTATCTACACTAGAGTAAAAAAATTTATAATGCTCATTGGGGAATAAAAAATTTCATACAAGGAAGTTAGAATATTCATCAACCTAGAGAAACAAGAATATCAACTAAATTACAAGGTACTCATTAATTTGTTGGATTCTATGACCTAGAATATATATTGTTATAAATCTTCTTATGAATCTTATAATTTCATTTGGAGGAAATTTTAAGTTACACAATTTGGAACTTATAATGTGATAGAAACTAAACGAGCTATCTTAAGAGATGAATATCATATATTATTATTTTCTTATGGAGAAAATGTTTGAAAGGTATAACAATGATTTATGACCATTGTCAACAGTATTAAATCTATGGGAGATAAAGTTCTTAATGATGTAGTTCTTGTGGATAAGATAATTGTAATCAAGTCCAATGAGTTGGAATATAAATGTATAGTTGTTTATAAGAACTAAAGTGTATCAAACATTACTCTTGATGAATTATTTGGAACACTTCTTCAGCATGGAACAAGATTGAAGAAAGAAGTTGATTTCAAAAAAATTAAGAATGGTAATTAAAGCATAGCATTCACTAGTACATCAAATTCCAAGACTCTGGAAGGGATAACTATAGATAATTATAAAAAAGATGTATTTATATCTGAATGAAGTGAGAATGATCAATTTTAGAATTAATTAGCCAATATTTCTCCAAAGATGAACAATTTTTGGGAAATAATATTTTCAGTATAGATATAAAATAAAGATATAAAGGACAAGAATGATTCTTATGTAACATGTTATGAATGTCAAAGAGCTGGACATATACGACTTGATTGTCCCATTTCTAAGAGAAAAGATAGGAATGAAATGGATTATGATAGAATATAAAATAAGAATTAAAAATATAATGTTAAGAAAGTCATAAACTAAAATGAAACCTGGAGTTCCAGTTGTGGTGACATTTCAAATGAATCCTCATTATTTGAATATTATTGTTAGATGAATATTAGTTTTATAGCCAGAATACACAGTAAAATCATTTTCTTATGGATAAGTTACACAATGTTGATTCCTCAACCAATATTTCGTTATATGATCATTTTATTAATAAAGAATATTATGAATCGTCAGTTGAAGAATATTTTTAATCAGAAGACAATACGATATCTTAATTTGAAGAATTTTCTAAATTCCCTAAACTATTAGAAAATCAAAATTTGTTGATAAAAAGATGTTAGAGAATGAAAATTATAGAATTTATGTTTTATCTAATGAAGTCTCAGATTTTTCTAAATATCTTGACCATAATAAATAATATTTTGAAAGTGTTTTTAAAAAACATATGGAAGTTAATTATAATAAGGATAAAAATTCTAATGATATTGAAATTTTTATTTCTAAGAAAAATATTATAGAGTTAAAATTTGAGAACAAATTTTATAAAATTATTTCTTTCCTAAAATAAAATTTGATATAATATTATTTTAGGATAAAATTTTAAATTTTAGATAGATGAATTAATTATTATTCTCAAAGCCTTTAGTTTTAGATTGTGAGTTATTATCTATAATATTTTTCTTAGAAATAAAAATTTCAATATCCATAGAATGTTTATCCTTATTATAATTAACTTACATATGTTTTTTAGAAACACTTTCAAAATATTATTTATTCTGGTCGAGATATTTAGAAAAATCTGACACTTCATTAGAAAAAAACATAAATTCTAGAATGTTCATTCTCTAACATCTTTTTATCAACAAATTTTGATTCTCTAATAGTTTAGGGAATTTAGAAAATTCTTCAAATTAATCTATGGTATTATCTTCTGATTTAAAATATTATTCAACTGACGATGCATAATATTCTTCATTAAGAAAATGATCATATTACGAAATATTGGTTGAGGATTCAACATTGTGTAAATTATCCATAAGAAAATGATTTTTAATGTGTATTCTGGCGATAAAACCAATATTCTTCTGATAAGAATATTCAAATAATGAGTATTCATTTGAAAATTCACCACAACTGGCACTCCATGTTTCATTTTAGTTTACGATTTTCTTAACATTAAATTTTTAATGCTTGTTTTAGATTATATCATAATCCTTTTCATTCCTATCTTTTCTCTTAGAAATTGGACAATCAATTCGTATATGTCTAGCTCTTTGACATTCATAACATGTTACATAAGAATCATTCTTGTCCTTTCTATCTTTCTTTTATATCTATACTGGAAATATTGTTTCCCACAATATTGTTCATCTTGGGAGAAATATTGGCTAATTCATTCTCAAATTGATCATTGTCACTTGATTCAGATATAAATACATCTTTTTTATAATTATATATAGTTATCCCTTCCAGAGTCTTGGAATTTGATGTACTAGTGAATGATATGATTTAATTACCATTCTTCATTTTTTTTGAAATCAACTTCTTTCTTCAATCTTGTTTCATGCTGAAGAAGTGTTCCAAATAATTCATCAAGAGTAATGTTTGATACACTTTAGTTCTCATAAATAGCTATACATTTAAATTCCCACTCATTGGACATGATATTAATTATCTTATCCACAAGAACTACATCATTAAGAACTTTATCTCCCATAGATTGAATACTGTTGAAAATGGTTATAAATCATTGTTATTATTTTCAAACATTTTCTCCATAAGAAAATAATAATATATGATATTCATATCTTAAGATAGCTCATCTAGTTTCTATCACATTATAAGTTCCAAATTTTGTAACTTTAAATTTCCTCCAAATGAAATTATAAGATTCATAAGAAGATTTATAACTATATATATTCCAGGTCATAAAACCCAACAAATTATTGAGTACCTTATAATTTATTTGATATAAGATGTTCAAAAAACTCAAAAATAACGAGATACTTTCTCTCTCTATAAATCACTTCAAATCACAGAATCTCTAGGATCATCAGTCAAGTGATATATAATGAGCTTATTTTAATGATATCATATTAAAAGGAAAAAACATCAACAACTGACTCCCTCCTTGAATGGTCATATTTTTCATTGAATCTGAAAGGGACCTTTATAAGTGTCTCTAAATCAAAGATTAGTTAGGAACAAATTGTATGACAACCTTTTAAATAGGAAAACCTTTTGAAACATTATCATGCCTAACTAATCAGAATCTAGGGAAAAAATATCATTCAAAATATAATCATATAAATAATATTATTTCAAAAACATAGATATCAGGAATCAATTTTTTGATGAATTTAGAGTGTTAATTCAGATGAATTCATTTTCTATTTTTCATAGCATTTAGAGTATGAATTCTAATGAATTTAGAGTTTTGATTATGATAAATTTATAGTTTAAATTCTGAGGAATTTGGAGTCCTACATACTATGAATTCAAAGTATGAATTCTGAGGAATTTGGAGTCTAAAATATCAGGAATTCAAATTTTGAATTCTAAGGAATTCATAGACTCAATTTTGAGGAATTTGGTGTCTGAATTTTATATAATTCATAATTATAATTTCAGTAAATTTAGATTATTATTTCCAAAGGATTATGAGTTTTATTTTTAGTGAATTCATATTTTCTTTTATATAATTCTATGTATGAATTTCATAGAATTCAGAGTCTGAATATTTGAGCATTTGGAGTCTGAATTTCTGTGAATTCAGAGTCTGAATTTCTGTGAATTCAGAGTCTGAATTTCAAAGAATTTGGAATTTATAAATATAAAGACTCGTTATCCTAGATTCAGAGGTTTTAGATAAGGATCCAAATATTTTTTTACTTTGTAAAAAAATATGTAGTCTTGTTTTTGAGAAGACATTGAATACAGAATTGAAAAACTAGGTAAGGATAAATTTTTTTAGAGAAATAAAATTTTCCTTAAGAAAATAATTCATATATAAAGATAATTTTCCTTTAAGAAAATGTGTTTTTTATTCTCAATAATATAGTTTAATAGAAAATTCATAAGGAAACCCGATATACCCAACAATGTATGCCCCTTGATGGTAAGAATCATGGTATTCAATTTCCACCTATGGTTTAGATTCATGGGATATGATCCACATGAGTGTGAGGGGCATTATAAATCCATCTCATGGAATATTTAAATTGGTTATATATCACCAATGAGGGTGAGATTGATGAAATTTGGTTTCCTATTAATGGTTATGTGAATTGTGGTATGGTCCACCTAAAAGTGACATGTATAGTCCAATGTCTTCTTACTCTAAATGTATTTTAATTTTTCCCACATGAGGTTGAGATTCATTGTATTATGTTTCCACATGAGGGTAATATTAATAAGTGTCTAGAAGTCATGATGATGATATGTAATGCCACATGTATAACTGAGGGTGAATTCCCATGTCCTGAGGGATAGTTCACTAATGCATGATATGATATGGGTATTTATTTCTTGTTTGAAATATCATCTACTAATATGGGTGATTATTAATAGGTAATGGAATTCATCACTTTGAATATACATCAGAAATGGTGATGAAGATGGTTCAGCTAGCCCTAGTTTCACCCTGGATCTCATGGCGTGACATATTTATTTTGATATTCACTATTAAATAATGAAGTAATCCCTTTTGATGTAATATAGAATGATCTATAACTATAAATTTTCCTTTTAGAAATCATTGTTGGGGGCCTACTGAAATTTACTCCCCTATGTTTCTGGCACCACTGCACATGGTTTTTCTATAATTAATTTATTTTGTTGTACATACATGCTGGGATAAATCCCACAATATCTTGGTCATGTAGGATAAAATAGATGGTATGAGAATATTGGATGAAATTAAACTTTTGTGATGAAATAGATACTTTTTTTTATTTTATACTTTTATGTTTCTCTAACCATCTTAGAGTGTGAATTGTTGTTTATATAACATGGAAGATCTAGCCATTTTCATATTTAAGGTGCTAATGAGTGGGGTCAATTTATTCTATATACTCTAATTATTTACTATTTTGGATGATATTTGGTTGTTTTATGCATTATGTACTCTCTGATATATGAGGTATAGTCTCCCTATTTAAATAACATAGAATTCTTCTTCTACTTAGCAGCCTCTAAAATATAGAGAGGCACACTAGAGGCCATCCAGAAAACTGTTCTGACTATTGATTATGGAGTGACATAGGGCGGGAAGTTAAAAATTGTTATCACACTATATCTTATTTATTTCATATAATATTATGATCTAGTAGAGTTTATATTTATGAATGTGTTAGGTCTTATGATAGAGACTTGTATGGTGCATTAAGAAAGCATATTTTGATTGGAATTATAGGATTTAGGGAAATGGTAATAACATTTTTATTATAATTATTACAATTTTATTTTATTTTCACAATTTTTGAGGAACATTTGGTTTTGATGTTTTGATTATATATATATATATATATTAATATTCGACTATTAGAAATAATCTTGTATGATGATTTTGGCTCTTGGATTATAAAGGAAAGAGGAATATCATGCATCGTATCACAAACAATGGATTCATATAAAATATTGGTTTTATAGTGCATGATTTTATATTTATATTATTTTTATGGATTATATTTTTAATCTATAGTGATAGTTTCAATGATTTGGACGATGGTGATGCAATCCTTTTTTATGACTTGTGTAGTGAGCCCAGTGAGTTTGTATTTCTTACGTGCATAAATGTTATTCCCCTGGTGAGTGGCTTTTGTTGTGGCATGGTTATGTGATCTAGTCCTCCATGGAGAAGTATAATGTGAAGAGTCTTATAGTGTGTGGGTTCCCACATTTTGGGATATCAAATTCTCATATGAAACATTTTATTTGTGATACCATTGAGATGAGTTACTTGACATGTTAATGTTGTGAGATTATGGGACAAAATTATTAATGATTCCCCCTGATCTGAGGCCTATGCATGCTGGAAAGAACCAAGGAGGTCTCACTAAGTGACATTAAACTACGTCCTTTACTTTAGACAAGGTGTGAAATCCAATCAACCGTTGGGTAAATGATCTTATTGTTTTTTTAATCAATAAAAACTAGGTTTCATCTAGTTTTAATAAAATGCATGTTTGTGAAATGGTTTCCCTCTAAATGAGGAACCTATACCACTTTTATTTGGATTTAATGGTTTTATTATGAGTATGATCATTAGTATTCCAAACCCTTCTTTTATGACACTGGTCTATGTGGTAATCAGTGATATCTATATTTTTTTGGGTATGTCAAGGCCATTTATATAATGCATAGAAAACATTGACATAGGATTGATGCTCATGATCTTGGGAGGCCATGTTTTTTTACATTAATCATGAGAATGGTCGAGTTTTTTATGATATCATAAGGGAATCATTGATCCATATAATGTTAATGGTTTATGGGGCATGGTCAGTTATATAAAAGAAATCTGATCCCAATATTTGTGATGTGTTAATCACCAGATTCATTGTTGGGTTGAGATAATTGTCATATAAAAGCGTGTTATATGTGTTTTAGTTGATGTATCTTTGTAGGTAATTTTAAGAGATTTCATATGAATTTTGGTAAATATAGATGGATGCATCAAGGTACAATGACTGTTTTTTCAATGTAATAAATATGATCTGTTCCAATTTGTTTGGTCTATTTGCATTTGAAATGGTATAACAGATAATTTTATTTTCCACATTGAATGAATGTGGTCTTTGTTCATGAACTCATGATGTTTTTTGGTGGTAGTGATATAGAAAACATTCATTCACATTTTATTTTTATATAGACATTTTGAATTATAGAATTTTGGATAATGATGGTCTCATGAAACATAATGGTTTAAATTTGATAATATTCATGCATACATGGAGGCCATGCTCTTGAATGAGTTTGACATGTCCCTATAGTTAAAGTTGACTTTAGAAATGGATTTGTTTTGGGGTTAAATTTTAATGAAATATTATAGTACTCTTAGTATATACATGATCAATCCCAACATGATAATGTCTTCTCAAGTACACATCATGATAATTGTCTATACCGCAATATATCTAAATGAAAATTCATGTTTAATGAGGGACCCCACATGGGATTTCACCCGAGGATAGTGAAAGTGTAGTTCTATGATGGGGAGACAAACATTGGATATTCTGGGATGAAACTCCCATATGAATTATATTTATATTTTTGATATTGGGAATTATATGGTGGAGGTGGAATTTAGATGTTGGTGCGCTATAAATTTTGATATACATAGTTTTGTTGTATCACCAAATTTGGAATTTATTTTAGAAATTAGAATGTGTTTCTGTTTTAAAATTGAAGAAATAATGATCTAGTGTGAATAAATGGTGATATCTAGGATTTATCAAATTTCATGAAATGATATATGGGGTAATTCAAACATTATTACATGTTTCATTGGTGATATCTGATTTTTTTCCTTACCAAAGGGGTGAAACCTATTTTTTCATTTTCTTAAATGGGTGATTCACATATTCTTCACATACATAAAGGAGTGAATCCAAATTTAAACTCATACTTTATGGGGTGTATCCCTATTACCATGAATGGTTTTTGAGGAAAATTATGCGATGAACAATGTCATAACCTATTTCAGTTTGTGAAACATGAGATAAAATATACAAAAGGTTACATTTGGGGAAAATACATAAGAAATGTAGAAAATTTGATAACATGTTTTTGGTATGACATTTTATGTACAACGTAAGGATTATGAGGTTTTGTCCAAAACATCAGTGTAAAGGTTGGTGTACTGGGTTGTATGCATGGTTAGTGGGTATGCACCAGTTTCATCATGGGCAAGTGGAAAAGAGGTGTAACCAGGTTAGAAGAGGATTTTGGCCATGTTTACATATGTTGAGATAGAAACCATGATGAACATGGCATTATAAAATTATGAACATGATTTGGTCTGAGATTATGATGGTCAGGAGGAATAGGACTCACTATCGGTGAATCCAATTTTGTTCAATGGTGGATAACTCCATAAGATGTGTTATTATTTGACTCATAAAATTGTAGAATTTAAGAATATATTGATATTGTGGTTTGTTGTCTATGTGTTCGGTGATGTTAATAACTGAAGGGTCATGTTTTTAAGAATAATAGAAGTTATGATCATAATTGAAAATGATAATCTATTTTTTATAATTATATTATGAAAATTATTTTTGAGGTTGGTTTATATACTATGTATTGTGGATTCATCTAATTATTTATGGAAAGTATTCTTAAGGATGTAATGTTTAATAGTGTGGAGTTGATATGGACAAACTTCCATAAAACTATGAAATATATGTGGGAATTTGAATTTCTGTATTATAGGATGAATAATTTTGAGATCTATGGATCATAATGACATTATTCGTTTCTATTCTCAAAAAATATTTGTTTGATAAGGGGTTCAAAAATATTGTGATGTCCCATGTGCCCAAAAGACTAATGGAAGAGTTTCTATGGTGTAGGGTATGTAGAAAGGTGATACGTAAGCCCATTCACATTCTCAATAGGTTAATCATTAGATTAAAAAGGTTTATTAGGTAGAGAGTCATGATTTATAATATAAAATTGTGTATAAAGTGACGTCCAAAATAATCATATTGTGTGACAAAATGGTTATATACTATAATGTATTTTTTGTTCAAAATTCCTCTCATGAATCCATGTTTTACAACATGAATATATATTGAGGTTTTAATAAAGTATTATGGAGATTGTGTCAACCCATATACATTATAACCCTTTCTATTCAATTCATATTGCTAAAAGATACATGAATGAGAGGTTTTGAAAACAATGATCTCATATAATCTCATAACATCACCATTTAATGTTTATATTATTGATATGGATTACTCTTCGTGAGTATATATTCACATGATCCCAATATTATTCCAATTTCCCTCAAAATACCTTTCACCTATTGGTCATGGATTGATTCAGATCCTATATATTTGATGGAAAATTATACCAGATCTTGATGAAATATTCACTGGATGATGAAATGTTTGAAGACAGGGAAATAGTATAACCAACAATGAAGAACAGATTATATGAGGGAGATCCCTTATGGTATTTTAATATTTTTCCCCAAAATGTTCTCCATAAATTAATTTTTTCAGGAAAAGAATTGGAGGATTTAGTTTGTGATTTTGTGATGTCTATATCTACGTGTGCATAAATAGTGGAACACAACCTATCACAAATGGTTATGGATTGATGGAATGTTCTTGTGAGTTAATCAGAAATATAATAAGTTTAATTTAATTAATTAATTAATTATAAGTTCTATAGTTAATTTTTTTTTTCTTCACATGACTGGGAGCTGATGGAAGTCAAACAAACTCTATTGACCGTACGCTTTTCAAGATGAACATGGGGACCAAATATGATGATGTTAGACCATGAAATAAAATTTTAAAAATCTCAAATAAGGTAAGTGGTATATGTAAATTAACCATGGTTTGTTTTTTCTTCCCATAACGTGCATCAAGTGATGTTATGTCAAAACACCACGTGTGGGAACAAATCTAAAAGATATCACACTACAATTATATATTATTTTTATTTGACCTACCACGGGTCATTATGGATCCATATTCATTATGAAAAGTGTTACAGACACTCAAGTCATGTGTATTCGCATAAATTCATAGTTAATTGGTATTATTGGGATGCAATTTTCCTTAAAATATATTAAAATGGGATGGTTACTAATTTTTTTGTAGAATGAGAATACCATTACTTGAAATGAATTATGGGAATTAAAATGTATTAGGCATGATAATCTAATATATAATGACTATAATGGAATTATAATTATTAATGTGATTAATTAATATACAAAAATAGATTGAACCTTTCATGAAATTGATTGGTGTTTAGATTAACAGAGTAACTTTTTTAAATTTCTTAATAGAATGTCTATAATATGTGTATTTTTTTTGACAAGTTCAGTATATTATGTGATTGTTTGTGTGACATTTTTATTGAATGTTTTCTTGTTATGACCCCTAGTTTATTTATAATAAAAAATGATCTTATTTCTTGATTATTCTTCATTTATGCTTGATGCATATGCATGATTTTTCCGAAAAAAGGGTTTCTTCAAATAATTCTATTTAATGATTGAATATTTATACAAGGCTAACAAAAGAAATTAATTTGTATAATTATCATTTATCAAGTATATCTCCTAAGGGTGAGATAAATAGTATCTAGTTACCAATTTAGGGCTTGATGCATGGGGTCTGGTATCCAAAGGATGATAGTCAAAGTCACTCAGTCTTATGGTCAATGATATTTTTATATGTATCCCATACGAGGGTTAGTTGCAAGGTATTTTTTTTCCCACTTGTTGTTAGATGAAATATGGTATGGTACATCTTAAGGGTAATATTCATTGTCCCACATTTTAATATTTTAGAAACATTGGTCAAATGTCATTCAATAGGTTAATATGAATGGTATGTAGTTACTTATTGATAGTTAAATGGATTTGGGTACAGAACACATAATGGTGAGATGAACTTCCACATATTTGGATGTAAGTTAATTTGCATATCCTGAGTGCAGGTTCCCTACATTATTATACAACATGGGATATTATTTCCATACTATATAACCCACCACTATCATAGGCGATTCATTCAAGGTAAAAGAATCTAACACCTAGAAGAGATATCAATCAAGGTGCCAAAGAATGTTTAGGTATCCCACGTGTCACCTTGGTGCTTATGAAATGGTGTTCTTATTTCGAAACAAAACATAAATTAATGAAGTAATTTCCTCTTACATGCCTAATAAAAGAACAACTATTCACCAAAGATCATTTTAGATATCATTGATGGGGGCCTACTGAGTTTTACTCGAGAATACATTCCCTTGGTTTTACCCATGGGTTGGGATGAGGCTCGAGATTGATGGGGTTGAGGAGGATAACTCATAAGATATCAGTAGATAAAATAATATTCCAAATGGGTAGATTATTTTATAAATAACAAGAATATTTGAAGATTTTTTATTACATTTATTATTGTTGTATTCCTATTTATTTTGATTAAATTTTTTATTTACTAGTATGGATGATATTTTATTACTTTACATTTAATACACACATTGATATTTCGGGTATATTGTAAAATTCCAGACAAATAAGAAATAAGAAAATTTTCATATTTATTAATATTTTTAAATTTAATATTAATTTTACATTAAAGGGGACGCTATGTTTGATGGATTACCCAATATGCAACAACGGGTTTCATTGGAATCTTACATTGCAAACTAAAAATATAATAATATAATATTATTATTTTAAATGGTAGATAATACCTAGATGTAGTATTAGCGTGAATGAATAGAACTAACCAAAATATGATTATATATGTTTGTTAAATGTTTTTATAGTTGTCTAATAATTTTTTGGGGCTTAAAATATGAATGAATCTAATTTTAAGCATGAATACTCTAATATTCAGTAAAAGGTTGATTTACCACCTTTTGATGGAGAACCCTATTTAAATATATTTTTGGTCATTTTTATATGTTTTATTTATAAATAAATTCTTCTTTAGAATTGGGACATCAAAATTTACTTTCGGTAAATTTTTGGTATTTTTTTGATAAAGTTCATTTTTTCATGAATAATGAAAAATACTATATTTTAATTCAAAAGTGCCTTTTAATTTAATTTATTTATATGGATATAATATCTTTTTAATTGGTTTTAATGTGTAATTAAAATATATTTTACAATTTAATATAATGCTGGTCATTGGAAAAGGACACCACTTCTAACCAATTCATCTTATCTTAGACATTAGTTAGTTTTAGACCTTTATAAACTAAATATGAGTATATAATAAAATAATATTTTCACACTTTCCTAAAGAGCCCCTCCTCACCCTTATAAAATGAAACCACTTCTAACCAATTCCTCACACCTATAAAGCCTTTTGGATCGTTCAAACTCTAACCAATTAAGCTCCCTAAATTCCTCTCCTCCTATTAGAGGCCTTACCTTAGGTAGAAAGACTTCAAGAAGTCTTTTTTGGCCAAACCAAACAAAGATACCCAAATTAAATGTAACAGTTCCTCTAAACCTTTTTTCCTTTTATTTTACTTTACCAACCCCGAAAATATTTTTATTCAAATCTTCTATAACAACACATGTATCCTCAATATACTAGGATGCTTTTATTAGAAGGATTTTAACTATACTTACATACACCTCCATCTAATGGGTGAAGAATAGACTATTTATGTGATTGGAAAAATAAACCCTCATGAAAAGATGATTGTTAGATTATCTCCTACTGCCACTCATGGTTGCCATTAAGATGGAACAGTATTTATATATGAGATATATTATGTTTATATTTTTTATGATTCTTTATTTTACATTTATATCCTACCTTTACAGTTTCCATAATGGGTAAACGCGATGATTTCATTTGAGGAAGTGCGGACTACCACCCCCTCAAAGTGATATGACTCGTTAATGCCATATGTGGGATGTATAAAGGATAGAGTTAATGATGTTATATATGATATTATACTGGAATTATAATATAAATGTGTATAATTATGTTTTAATTCCAATAAAATATTAAATAGAAATGATAGTTGCGTTCATGTGTACGTACAGCTTACCGTCTTTATGAATGGTGCATTTCATTTCTTATATCCAAAATGATATGTACTATTATAAATTAATATATATACTAGAAATGTATGATATATATGATATATAAATAATTAATATCATTCTGGATATAATATACTATTGACCACATGGACAACTTGTAAATATAAGGTGTTCATTTTTTATTGTAGTACCAAATATCGAAAAAACGACCGTTGTTAACTTAAATTATTTCATAATGTTTATAACATGGTAATAAGTGATATAAAAAGAATAATAAATTTGAAAAAGGTTCTTAAGAAATTATAAATTAACTTTCGTTTATTTTTCAAGAGATTAATGAACTATGAAGTCCAGTCGGACATGATGTAATGGACTTCGTCTCAATATCCTTTCATTAAAGCATATGTTTTTATAGTACACAACTTCCATTTATATGCTATATAAACATCATTCAATTTTCATTTCATTCAATGGGAATCTTTTTCTATGAAGCATTTTACTAAAAGACAAAAAATAAGGTTTCTTTTCTTAACGTAAGCGGTGACAACGACCTTTCTTCCACCGTGCATATTATTTGATCTTTAGATTCCTTAACAAACAATAATTTTTTTAAAAGAAAAATATATACCATATACTATTTATGTATTTTTGGTATGGAAAATGCTTTTGATATTGGTTTTTATACATTCATATATTAAAATGTTATATTTTTTGTTGCAATGTAGAAATGTTATCTTTCTTTTATGCTTATGTTATGTGTTATGATCATGTTTTGGTTCTTGGGAATTATTTATTTATACTAGTGGTTCCATGATAAACGTAGGTCTAGTGAGGTCGAGATAACTCTCTAATGAATTGGGTAGTGTGTCAGAGGTAAATGTAAATTTTTCTCCTAAGATATTTAGGGAATATACTATGATGGGTATTCCAATGTAACTCCCTATGTAGCTGAGATAGATACAATGTATGTATGTAATGGATTCCACAAGTTACCTTTATGATTTATGATTTCTATCTATTATTCATAAAAATTATTATTTCAAGAGGTAAGTAAAAGAGTTTTTATTTTGAATTTAATTATGAACTAATGATTTATTTCTTTGTTTGTAAACTCTTACTGAGCTTTTTATGCTCATCCCATGTTTTGAAGTGTCTTCACAGGACATAATGATGAATACGGGTCAAGGATGTGATCCAGGAAAATTTATACAGTCTAAAACATGGAACTAGACATGACTCTTTTTTTTCAAGAGTTTTTATTTTTTTTAAAAATGGACACTAATTAGTAGTGTCGACTTTGTAATCTTTTGAGATGTAATAGTTATGTCCTAATTCTATAAAAATATAAACCAAAAAATTTCCTCAATGTGAATTATTCATTTAATTCAGTATTATGTAATGTTTTAAGGTCGGGTCCTTATAGTTGGTATCAGAGGTCGGTTTAGACAACTTTAGGGATTATGATTTTTTGTTAAAAACATTGTAAGTCCCTAGGTCTATTATTTCAGTTCAATCTCTATTTTATAACATTTTTAGATCAAGGAAAGTCAATTACAAATGGATGGAGGTGGATCTCAAACAAAATTCTTATCTCTTCATGATGACATGCTTGATATAATTATTGAAAAGTCGTGTTCAATTGATTGTGAAACTTTCTCTAGAATAAAACAAACTTGCAAGAAATTGTTTGAGATATCAAACACCTCCACTATACCTCATTACCATCGCCGATCAAGGGTTGTATTTAAACAAATATTATTTTCACAATATTCTCATATTTTCAATAAAGTTAAATATTATCAAGTCATTTACAAATATTTTACCTTAAAACAAGATTTTGATGCATATTATGATTTTAAAAAAGGTGATGAAGAAGAAGACCTTTGCGCAACATATTTATATTTACTTTTACAATATACTCTCTCAAACCATACTTATGATATTTTAAAAGGTCTGTTAATTGAAAGTTTCAACTCAAATTCGTTCTGGATATTTTATAGTAGTCTTGTTTTATCAGATGTATTGAAATTATATGTCATACATGATTATTTTCAAAATCTATTTTTCTGTGAGCACCCATATGGCCCATGTTGTAAAAGTTGTATCTGTATGGAAAAAAAATTAATTTTAAGGATTTCTAATTCATTGTTGTAATGCATGGACCTTCTACATACATGAACAAGATGACGATGAAACCAAATGGAAACCATTACTAGGGAATGAAGTTATTCATTTTGGGGATCGTTTTATTTTATCATATGGTGGTGAAATAAGACTTAATGAATTAAGATGTTGAGATCATAATTAATTTGGAAGAAAATGAGAGGTATAAGGAAACCATTTAAGTTAACATTTTTTAGGGTTATTTTTGAGTTCTATAAAAAGGACAAACTGTAGGATGGGTGACAACCCGTCGCATCCGGCATGGCTGCAGGAATAGAACCCAAAACCGAAGGGTGACAAGGGCGCATTGCCTACCACTATCCTAAATGACATACCTGGTTAGTATGAATTATTATTTTAGAAAAATGATGTTATGGAACATGAATACGTTGATTTTTGGAACTTATGTTTTATCAAATGGATATACAAATTATAAAAAATATGATGTAGTGATTAAGTGATAAAGGTTCTTATGGAAGATATTCTCTCTTTTGAGGAAACACTATATGCATAAGGAAAATAGAATACAATGGGATTTCAATTGTGGAATAATGGTTGAAATTTTATTTTGGAAGAATCTATTTTTTTATTATGGACATATGATTAATTGATTTATTTATGAAAATTATTAACCAATCATGGGGAATATATGATTGGGTTAATTACTTTTGAATATGAGACATTATGAGTAAATGGTGTTATTTGTAGATAAATCTTAAGATGTATCTTAGAAGACTATGTAATTAAATCTTTATGATATTTGGGAAACAATCATAGATAGGATTACATTTGAAGAATTTTATGGAAAATTGTTTATTGAATGGTATTTTTATATCTTTGGGATTTGTTTGACAAATTTTGGAGATTAAGAGTATTTTTCTTCTTGAAAAAGACTGTCCTTTTGGGTATTATCTGATCTCTAACTAACCATTTAGGTTTTAGTTATTGTCTAAAGAAAAGGTAAATATATATTTCTTGTAATTTGGATTATGTGATTATATAGAAGAGGATTTTTGTGCTTTTTTATGTGACCATGTCTTTTTGAATTCCCATTGGTTGGAGAAATGATTAGTTTTTTGTAGAAACTTATTGAATCATGAAACTCTACTTGTAGGTGTGTATATTTCCCTTTGATCTTATTCTATATATTAAATGAATTCATCAAAATTATGAAAAGGAATGTAAAAAAACATTGTTTGTTTACATTTCCTACTATGTAATCAATGACTGTTTAACACATCATAAGTTTGTGATTTTTTGGGGGTTAACATTCTCATAATCATTTTTTCTATCACTCTCCAACAGAACATTACCGTTTGTTCTCTCTTCCATATACATGTTTTCTTACATGGAATCCTAGTATGGGTTATCTCAGGTGACCTTTTTTACTTCCCTGTATTTCTTTTAAAATGATAGTTTTTACTAACTCTCTTCTAATGTGGGACTTTTAATGATGTTTCGAAGCCTAGTTTTAAAATTGCGAGAATGAAATTCCCAAAATGGGTGAAGGATATAAAATCCTAGATACTTAAGGAATAAGACACTTTTAATATTTATTTATAATTGTGAATTAAATATTAATTTTACATTAAAGGGGACACTATGTTCTATGGCATACCCGATATGCAACAACCGGTTTCTTTGAAATCATACATTGCGCACTAATAATATAATATTATTATTTCAAATGGTTATTAATTCCTAGATTTTGTATTTGCAGGAATGAATATAACTAACTAAAATATGATTATTTATGTTTTTTAAATGGTTTTAGAATTATCCAATAAAAGTTAGTGGTGTAACGTCTCGGTCCAGGGTGCCACGCAATGGGTGCCCCAAGACAGGTTCACCACATGACCTCAAGTTCATTTCCCCAAATGCTAGAGGCTGCCGACTAGCAGCGAGGTCCCAGGTCTGATAGTGGGGAAACTATGCCCTCATTTGTCAAAGTGTACCGTAGAGGAATACTAAAATCAGCATACAACAAACAACGGAAGCAGTAAACACTCACAACTGAAATAAACTACAGTAGTGGATATAACCAATAGTATATGAATAATGATGCTACATGTTTCAAATTTTAATAAAACAGTCAGAACATGTTATACATCACTGTTATACAACCAAAAGCAAAGTACATCAAAACGAGTAAACAGCTGGCAGTGGCATCACGAGCCTAGGCTCAGTCCCATGCCCTCCTACTCCATAGCAACAGTCAAGTACCTGTATAGTGACTCTTGCCCCTATCCACACCTGCAGAAATGTAATCTGTTTGGGCCGAAAAGCATGACCCAAACAGGGTGTGAGAAATATATCTCAGTAGGCACCCACCAAAGGCTCGTGCCCAACTGCGTGTAAGCATGCAACAACAGTTTGCAATAGTAAAATGCAATAAAGTAAGCAGTACTCAAAAGTAACTAACTTAACAATTAAATTTCCATTTTATTATTCATTAAATTTATTTAATTTAGTATCGTTCTGTGTTCAACAGCACCACGCCCTCAAGCCAACCAGTATATTACCCTCAGGCTAATATAGTGAACCATGCCCTCAGGCTATACAGAATCTCGCCATCAGGCATTGTAATAGAATTCTCAACCTCAGGAATACGAAGTGTCGCCCTCAAGCATAGAAGTGACACCCTCAGGCTAATATAGTCATGCCCTCAGGCTAATATAGTCACGCCCTAAGGCTAATATAGTCACGCCCTCAGGCTAATATAGTCACACCCTCATGCTAATATAGTCACGACCTCAGGCTAATCACAACCACTCCCTCAGGCTAAACAGGTAACCGGTCCATGCCCAACATATCAAAATGCAGTAAACAAGAAATTCCTCTCAAGGCAATTCTACAGTTACTACATTTAAGGCATACCCTCAGGTATCCTGGCTAAACGGCTAAACAGAGGAACACATCCCTGTGGTGGTTCCAGATCCAAGCAACGATCCCAATCAGCATTTTATTATCAAAATTTAATCACCTATGAAATTCTAGGAATTAAATATAGTAACATCCTCAGCCACACGACACCCCAACATGGGTTCGTGGCACGAAAATGCACAAAAATGCACAATAGTTGGAAAATAAACACCAAGCCACCTACCCCTAACGCCAACGAACGCTATACCCGAACGCCAACTCCAGAAATTCCCAAGAACGACATAGATCTGACGAAGAACAAGAACCATTCAAACTTAAATAACTTACGTTAGGTGAAGAATTGGAAAGAACCAACCAAGGAGGTGGAATCCCTTACCTGTACGGTTCCAACGGGATCGTCCGAGACGGAATCTGATACCAGACAAACACCCGGCGGTTCTTTAAAGATCTGGCCTCCTCCTTTGGCTCCAAAACGGCTCAAACGCCTCCTCTGCCAAATGAGGAGGCTACTACCTATTTTAAGCCCAAAAAACAATGTACAAGGCGTGTACTTCAAAGTACACGGCGTGTACACCTTTCATTTAACTGTTCATTTGGCGGCACCTCCACACTGTTCATCTGCCAACAAAAGTACATGACATGTACTCCCAAGTACACGGCGTGTACTGCCGCCCAGCTGGCGGCGACTCCAACACCGTACTTTTTACCCTACTGACTGACTACATGGCATGTAAAGGACCTCTACATGGCGTGTGGTCGGTTCCTACACCCTCTGTCGCCTGCGAGGCTACATGCCCTGTGTACTTATACCAACACGGCCAAAAGTACACGGCGTGGGAAAATTACACGGCGTGTAGTTCCAAAATTTAGGATTTTTCCCCATTTTCAATATTTTCTCAAAATCACTTAGGGAAAAGGAAAAAGGAAGAAGCTCGTACCTCAAAAATAAGAACTGAGTTCTTACAAACTTCCCCCCTTATAGAAATTCGTCCCCGAATTTCCCTTCCAAGGGTGGCGAAGACAAAGCTCAGAACAGCTCTTTCCACTGAGCACATACATCGGCCTCCCACTCCCAGGTCTTGTCCTGCACTCAGCCATACTTCCATAACACCCGTACGAGAGGAACCAACTGGCCTCAGAGAACCTTCGTGCTCCTGTCAACGATACGGATCGGATGCTCCACAAAGGACTCATCATGATGAAGCTCAACCTCCTCTGGCTAAAAGACATGAGACGAGTCTGAATGGTAGCAACACAACTGAGAAAAGTGGAAGACGTCGTGCATGGCTCGGTACCACTGCGGTAACTGCAACCGATAAGCAACCAGATCGACTCTCTCTAGAATCTCAAATGGTCCCACATACCTCGGTGAAAGCTTACCCTATCTCCTGATCCGTTTGTGTCCCAAACATGGCGAAACACGCAAGAAAACCTGATCTCTAACCCCGAACTCCAAAGGTCGTCTACGGTGATCAGCATAAGACTTCTGACGAGACTGCACGGTATCCATCCGCTTCTGAATCAATTGGACCTGCTCAGATGTCTCCTGCACGAGCTGTGGCCCGAGTAATGCGACCTCACCAGCCTCTAACCAGCACAAAGGTGATCGGAATGACTTACCATATAAGGCCTCATATGGTTCCATCTCAATAGACACCTGAAATCGATTTTTATAGGAAAACTCGACTAAGGGTATATGCTTCTCCCAATAGCCCCCATAGTCTAGGAGACATGCACGCACCATGTCCTCTAGCACCTGTATCGTTCGCTCTGACTGGCCATCTGTCTGAGGGTGGTATGTTGTGCTCAGAAGCACCTTTATACCCAGCGCCCTCTGAAAACTCTGCCAGAAACGAGACGTGAAGCGGGCATCCCTATCTGAAATGATAGAACGAGGGACCCCATGAAGACATACGATCTCTCGGATATAAATACTTCCGAGCTCGTCCACACCGAAGGTCTCCTTGATCGGCAATAAGTGAGCTACCTTTGTGAGTATGTCCACCATAACCCACACAGTGTCATTGCCTCGAGGTGACCTCGGAAAACCCGTCAGGAAATCCATCGCGACGTCATCCCATTTCCAATCTGGAATGGGCAACTGCTGTAATAGCCCAGGTGGTCTCTGATGCTCTTCCTTCACCTGCTGAAAAGTGGAACATCTCGTAACAAAACCAGCTATCTCTCTCTTCATACATGGACAACAGTACTAACGTCTCATGTCTCGGTACATCTTGGTAACCCCAGGATGAACTTCCCAAGCTGAAGCATGAAACTTCCGCATCATCTCCTCATGTATATCCCCTAGAACCCATACACGTCCATGGAAACTCAAAACCTTGTCATTGCCTATCGTCCAACCAGGAGGAGGGTCCTCACTTGCCACCGACTCCCATAGAACATGGCCATCTGAAACTAATAGATGCCTCATCCTCACTCTATCTAGGAGGGTAGAAGTCACAGCTAACGAGGAAAGATAAGTTTGCCCCTGACTGTCATGCACCTTTATATGCATCTTATAGAACACAGTCATAAGCTGCCACTCACCACTGGCCTCCTGCACTGTCTGTATCTGAGTCTACCTGCTCAGTGCATCAGCTACTGCATTACCTTTACCAGGTGTATCGGCAAGCTCAAAATCGAAAGACTGTAGGTACTCGACCAACCTTATCTGCTTCAAATTCAGGTCACGCTGAGTAAAGATGACCTTGAGGAATTTGTGGTCGGTGAAAACCACAAAATGATCTCCCAACAGGTAATGTCTCCAACAGCACAACGTATGAACAACTGCAGCCAACTCAAGATCATGAGTCGGGTAAATCCTCTCATGTGGCCTCAACTGCCGATACTCGTACGCCAAAACTCGGTCGCCCTGCATCAGAATGACTCCAAGCCCAATCCCTGACACATCACAGTAAATTGTATAGCTCTTCCCCTACTCTGGGAGTATCAGGATCGGTGCTGATGTTAGCCTTCCCTTCAGGTCCTGAAAAGCTCTCTCACAAGTTTCTGACCAAACGAACTTCACACCCTTCTTAGTCAGACCCATCAACGGTGATGCTAAGTGGAAGAAGTCCTATATAAATCGCATGTAGTAGCCAGCCAGCCCTAAGAAACTCTGTATCTCAAACATGCTCTTAGGCAGATCGCAGTAAACTACTGCTCTCACCTTCTCTGGGTCCACTACAACTCCTACCTCTGAGATGATATGACCCAGGAAGTGAATCTGGTCCATCAAAAAGTAGCACTTTGAGAGCTTATCATATAACGGATGCTCTCTCAGTGCACTCAATACGATCTCAAGATGGGTGGCATGGTCGTGTCGAGTGCGTGAGTACACCATCATGTCGTCCACGAATAATACCATGAATGAATCAAGATATGGATGGAACACACGATTCATCATAGCCATGAAAACTACTGGCGCGTTCATGTGTCCGAACAACATAACGGTATACTCATATAGACCATACCTGCTCCTGAAAGCAGTGAGAGGTATATCAGACGGCCTAATACGCAGCTGATGATATCCGGATCTCAGGTCAATCTTCGAGAACACTCATGCTCCGTGAAGCTGATCAAACAGATAATCAATCCTCGGCAAGGGATATCGGTTCTTAACCGTCAACTGGTTCAGCTTTCAATAATCCACACAAAGCCTAAGGGTACCATCCCACTTCTTCGCAAAAAGGACCGGAGGACCCCAAGAAGAAGTACTGGGTCAGATAAAACCCTTCTCATGTAACTCCTCTAACTGCCTCTTGAGCTCATGCAACTCAGGCGTGGCCATCCCATAAGGAGGAATGGACACCGGTGCTTCTCCTGGCACAAGATCGATAGAGAAATCCACCTCACGCACCGGAGGTAGACCTGAAAAGTCATCCGGGAAGACATCCCTGAAACGATAGACAACTAGAGGGAAATCCGTCTGACAAGTCCCCTAGTCATCCAGATATAAGCTTGCAATCTAGGCTGTGACTCCACCTCACCCATGATGCTCTGGTCTAGTTCGACTCACCTAAACATCCCACTCTCCCTGGTATAGAAACTCCCCGCCCTCTAGTGACATGAAACGCACCCTACGACGATAGAAGTATACAAAGGCTCGAATGGGAACCAACCAGTCCATCATAAGAATGACGTCATAGCTCGTCATCTCCAGGACATAGAGGTCCCAAATAAAGTGACACCCACCAACCTCAAGGGGGCACTCCTTGCACTGATGCACACCAACCGTCCTAGTCCCCGATGGAGTGTCTAGCATCAAGATAGCAGAAGAAGTGGAAACACTGAGCCCAAGGCTCTCCACCACGGGTAAAGATATAAAACTATGTGTAGCACCCATATCAAAAAGTACTAAAGACAAGACAGAAGCTACTAAAATAGTACCTCTGACTGTCGAAGGTCCGAGATCCTGCTCCTGATGGGTCTGTTTCACTGCATATGCCTGCCCAGTGCCGCCGCCCTGCGACACAGCCTGGCTACCCTGAGCTGTCCCACCCTGCTGCCTCTATGATCCTGGTGTCTGGCTACCATGGCCACGACCACCATCTCTACCTGTATGCCCTGATGTATTCTAGTTCCCTGACTGGTAAGAAGCCACTGGTCCTACTCCCACATGCGAAGCCTGCACAGAACCCCTCTCACTAGCCACTGGTAGAACCGCCCTACTAAAGCGCTGCAGATGACCCATCTTGCCGCAAGCTCGGCACTCCACTGGGTCTCGTGGACACTATGGCCTCTTGTGCCCCTCTTTATCACACTGGTAGCACCTGATCAGGCCCCCTGAAGAGACTGTCTAGCTGGTACTGCCACCCTGAGAGAAATCCATTTGTCTCTTCCTCTTGCCAGTAGAAATAGTACCAGTAACTGGTGCCGAACCGCCCTGGCCCACACAACTAGATTCTCGCAGGTTCCTCTCTGTAATCAACACCTGGTTCATAATCGCGTGTACAGTAGGTAACCCGAAAACATTCACCCGCACTCAGATGTCATATCAAAGACCATCCTCAACATGTCTGGCTCTCAGCGTCTCATCACCCACCAGCACGGGTGCAAAGTGCCGAAGCTTCATAAAACGAGCAGAATAGTCCATCACCGACATAGAGCCCTGCTGCAGATTCATGAACTTTCGAGCTCTATATGCCCTTAGTGTCTCGGGAAAGAATAATTCATAGAAGGCTGTCTGAAAATCCTCCCACACCATGTCCCTGTGATGCTCTTACTGGGTGGTAACATCCCACCACCTCTTGGTGGAATCACATAGCATGTAAGTCGCGAGCTTGACCCTCTGCCCTGGAGGAATCTATAGATGCTCGAAAATAGTCTTCATCGATCCTAACCAAGAATCTGCAGCATGTGGTCTGCCATCCCCTGAGAACGTAGGTGGATGCTTCTGCTGAAAGATACGCTTCAGCTCAACCATATATGTGCCAGCCTACGGTGCTCCCTGAAAGGTCTGCATAAACCGCAATAAGCCTTCACGGAACAGCTCATATGCGCCCTTATCCGGTATAACAGCTGGTGCCGCATCTGGCTTTGCTGGTGGAAAAACTGGTAGCCCATGTCCCACCATCTCTGGAGTATAATCATCGCTGCTCTCTTGGCGAACAACTCGCGGTCGTCTAGGCGGCATGAAACTACAAGGTCAAAAGCACGCCTCAGATTCAAGATTATTAAGACTGAAACGAAGGAACCACAAAGGAACAAGAGGAAGAAGGTGTTTCTATGTTTGCAAAAAAAGACTACACGGCATGTACACTGACTACACGGTGTGTACTTGACTTCCTTTCCCCTACCCGGGTCCTTCTACATGGCTAAGCCAGACAGCTTCCGTTCAACAAAACTACACGGCGTGTATAATATCTACACAGCATGTAAGATGTTATTTTTCGACTGCCCGTGTCATCTGTGACACGGCCGACTACTCGGCTTTACTCCACACGACGTGTTACAACCGAACACGGTGTGTACACTATCCCATTTCCCAGCCACACGGCTAACTCCACACAGTCTGTCATCGGACAAGACTATACGGCGTGTCCCAACGGTACACAGCCTGTTAAGGGAGAGGTGACACCAGCCCATGTTGTTAGTTACACGTCCAAGTCCCCAGGTCACACTACACGGCCTATACAAAATTTACACTGCGTGGTTTTCCCCAAGGGCTTCCTTACCCTGTGTCACCTCCCACACGGTTTGTGACACGGGAAGAGACTACACGGCGTGTAATCCTGGTACACAGCGTGTACTCAAAAAGTTCATTTTTCTTCCTGAGCAGAAGAACACACACGACGTGTATGAGGTCCTGCACGGCGTGTATTCTGGGTTTTCCGGACAGTATGCCTCAGAATCTTCTCCGGAACCCAGAAAATACTGGAAACAACACCTAAGTGTCAAATTCTGACCCGTGGGGGCCCATACCCCCCACGAATCAAAGTTTGACAGCTTATCTGTGTTATAACAACATAAACAGTCAATGATCCACCCAAATTCCGGTCAATGGGGGGCTATACTCCCCAAAAACCAAAGTTTGGCATCCATTCTATAGCCAATTCATATAAAAATTACCCTATCAAATAGCAGGTATTTTTATCAGTGCAACTATCACAACATCATGCCTTTCTAGCACAACAACTATAACAACAACATGAAATTTCTAATGCACCTACATGGCATGGAAACTATGCATGGAATGTGATATCTAGCATGTGCCTATATGATGCATGAGACGACATACCCTCATATTATTGGGTTGCAACTAAATAGAACCCAAAGATAAAATATAAATAGCATAATCCAAGTGCATCACCCAACGGTGAAAACATATCAATCCTACAATTTCAAACTCAGAAGAATTTAAAAATATGAGGCAGACTGGCTTTTCCCTGTACACGGGTTAGCTATGCCCGGACACAACTTATTACTAACTACTGTTCTGTCCTATTCCTAACTACGTATCCAAATAGTTAGTCAAAGAAAAGAAACCCCTTTGATACCACATTGTAACGTCCCGGTCCCGGGTGCCACGCAATGGGTGCCCCGATCCCGGTTCTCCACGTGACCTCAAGCACATTTCCCTAAACGCCAGAGGCTACCGACTAGTAGCGAGGGCCCAGGTCTGATAGTGGGGAAACTATGCCCTCATTTGTCAAAGTGTAGCGCAGCGGAATACTAAAATCAGCATACAACAAGCAGCGGAAGCAGTAAACACTCAAAACTGAAATAAACTACAGCAGTGGATATAACCAACAGTATATGAATGATGATGCTACATGTTTCAAATTTTAAGAAAGCAGCCAGAACATGTTATACATTACTGTGATACAAACAAAAGCAAAGTACATCAAAAAGAGTAAATAGCTGGCAGCGGCATCACGACCCTAGGCTCGGTCCCATGCCCTCCTACTCCATAGAAACAGTTAGGTACCTGTATAGGGGCTCTTTCCCCTATCCATATCTGCAGAAACATAATCTGTTTGGGCCGAAAAGCATGACCCAAATAGGGTGTGAGAAATATATCTCAGTAGGAACCCACCAAAGGCCCGTGCCCAACTGCGTGTAAGCATGCAACAACAATGTTCAATAGTAAAATGCAATAAAGTAAGATGTACTCAAAAGTAACTAACTTAACAATTAAATTGCCATTTTATTATTCATTAAATTTATTTAATTTAGTATCGTTTCATGCTCAACAGCACCACGCCCTCAGGCCAACCAGTATCTCGCCCTCAGGCTAATATAGTGAACCACGCCCTCATACTATACAGAATCTCGCCCTCAGGCATTGTAACAGAATTCTCATCCTCAGGCATACGAAGTGTCATCCTCAGGCAAAGAAGTCACGCCCTCAGGCTAATATAGTCACGCCCTCAGGCTAATATAGTCACGCCCTCAGGCTAATCACAACCACGCCCTCAGGCTAAATAGGTAACTGGGCCATGCCCAATATACCAAAATGTAGTAAACAGGAAATTCCTCTCAAGGAAATTCTACATTTACTACATTTAAGGCATACCCTCGGGTATCTTGGCCAAACGGCTAAATAGAGGAACACACCCCCGGTGTGGATCCAGATCCAAGAAACGATCCCAATCATCATTTTATTATCAAAATTTAATCACCTATGCAATTCGAGGCATTAAATATAGCAACGGCCTCAGCCACACGACACCCCAACATGGGTTCATGGCACGAAAACGCACTACAGTTGGAAAATAAACACCAAGCCACCTACCTCAAATGCCAACAAACGATGTACCCGAACGCCGACTCCAGATACTCCCAAGAACGATGTAGATATGACGAAGAACAAAAACAATTCAAATGTAAATAACTTACGTTAGGTGAAGAATTGGAAAGAACCAAACAAGGATGTGGAAGCCCTTTCCCGTGCGATTCCAATGGGATCGTCTGAGACGGAATCAGATTCTAGACGAACGCCCAGCTGTTCTTCAAATATCAGGCCTCCTCCTTTAGCTCCAAAACGGCTCAAACGCCTCCTCTACCAAATGAGGAGGCTACTGCCTTTTTTAAGCCCGAAAAACAAAGTACACGGCGTGTACTCCTTTCATTTAACTGTTCATTTTGCGGCACCGCCACACTGTTCATATGCCGAAAAGAGTACACGGCATGTACTGCCGCCCAGCTGGCAGCAACTCCACCGCCTTACTTTTTACCCTGCTGACTGACTACACGGCATGTAAAGGACCTTTACACAGCGTGTGGTCGGTTCCTACACCCTCTATTGCCGGCAAGGCTACATGCCCTATGTACTTATCCCAACATTGCCAAAAGTACACGGTGTGTGGAAAAGTACATGGCGTGTAGTTCCAAAATTTAGGATTTTTCCCCATTTTCCCTATTTTCTCAAAATCAGATAAGGAAAAGGAAAAAGGAAGAATACCATACCTCAAAAATAAGAACCGGGATCTTACAAGGGGATTAAAATATGAATGAATCAAATTTTAAGCATGAATACTCTATTATTCAGTAAAAGGTCGATTTACCACCTTTTGATGGAGAACCCTCTTTAAATATAGTTTTGGTCATTTTTATATGTTCTCTTTTACAAAATAAAATTCTTCTTTATATTAGGGACATAAAAAATTTCTTTGGGTAAATTTTTGGTATTTGTTTGATAAAGATCATTTTTAATGAATAGTAAAAAATATTGTATTTTAATTCAAAATTTCCTTTTAATCTAATTTATTTATATGGTTAGATTATATTATTAATTGGTTTTAAAGTGTAATTAGAATATATTTTTTCCATTTAATTTAATGTTGGTCATTGGAAATAATTTCATTTTGAAATTTTATGTAAACAAGGGTCTAGCTTTTGAAAGTTATTATTTCTTAAAAACACGCTATTTATTTTAAAAATGGGAATTAATTTTAAATTAATTAATGAAAATTATATGTTTTTAATTTTTTAAAATAGGAATATCTTTTGAATTCAGAATATAAAATATATCTTAGGCAGAATTTTTTGTATTTTTTTGAAAAACATCAATTTTTGATTAATAGTGAAACCACTTAGTAGTAGATAAAAAACTGACTTTTTCATTTAAATGAAATTTTACCACTTCTATGAATTGAATTTTCAAAATCAAACATACATGGTTGTTATTAGTAAATAAAACATGGTTCAATAAGATGAAAATATTTTTTGGGGAATAGTTACATCTGACATTTATTTACTGCAGTTAAAGATAAATAGGGTAATTGAAGGTAAAAAGAATATCATAATAATGCAAAATTACATTAACACTTTTCATATCTTTATTTGATGAGTCACGTCCGACCATGGTCATATTTGTGTAGATTTTGGGACCCCATAGAGCCACTTAAGTGTGATAATGACACTTTTGGTTAATTAATTTAATGTAAAGTCAAAAATGACACAAACAAATATCTTATAGTAAATTAATATTTAAATGTGGTTATATAAATTATCTTTTCGACTATAAATATTAAATGGAAAGATAAAAAGATTTCCAAAATTATGTTTTTTGATTTATGATGTTTATACAATAAATAAATTAACTTATTTATGACACAATAATGATGCAGTACATACCTCATTAATAAATGGTTTAGATAAATATGATTATAAATATTAAAATAACATTCAAAACCTATTCAATTATTATTGGATTATTTTATTTTGACCAGGAGTCATCTTATAATAGACTTTAAAATGTTTTGGGCCTTTAGAAACCGAATATCATTATAAAATAAAATAATATTTTCACACTTTCCTTAAGATCCCCCATCCCCCTTATAAAAAGACACCACTTATAACTAATTCCTCACACCTCTCAAGATTTTTGGCTCATCCAACCTTAGCCAAATTAATCTCCCCATATCCATATCCTCCTCTTATAATCCATAACTTAGGCAGAAGGAACTTCAATAAGTCCTTTTGGTTCAAACCAAATGATGTTACCCAAATTAAAGGTAATATTTCCTCTTAACTACTTTTCTTTTATGTTACTTATACAACCCCTAAATTCATTTAATTCCTTTATTTTATAACAAAACATTTATCCTAAATATACCAGGATTTTTTTATAAGTATTATTTTAACTCAACATACACACACCTACCTCTAATGGGTGAAGAACATACTGTTTCTTTTGATTGAAAACTAAGGCCTCACAAAATGACAATTGTTCAATTATCTCCTACCGCCTCTCATGGTGGCCATTAAAATGGCACTATTTTTATATATTATATATATTACATTTTTTTATTCTTCAGTATTTTACATTTATAGCCTACCATTATGGTTTCCTTAATGGTTAAATGTGGTAATTTCATTTGAGGAAGTGCTGACTACCGCCCCCTCAAAGTGATATGGCTCGTTAATGCCATATGTGGGATGTATAAAGGATGAAGTTAATGATATTATATATGATATTATACATTAATTATAATATACTTATGTATAATTATGTTTTATGTCCATTAAATTACGAAATAGCAATGAAAGTAGTGTTTTTGCGTACGTACAACTTACTGTCTCCATGAATGGTGCATTTCATTTCATATCTCCAAAAGGATATATACTATTATAATATAATATATATATTGGATATATATGATATATATGATAAATAAATAATTAATATCATTCCGGATATAATAAACTATTGACCACATGGACATCTTTTAAATATAAGGTGTTCATTTGTTACTCAAGTCCCAAATATCGATAAAATGACCGTTATTAACTTAAATGATTTCATAATGTTTATAAAATGGTATTAAGTGATACAAAAAGAGTAATAATCTTGAAAAATTTTCTTAATCAAGTAGAAATTAACTTTATTTTATTTTTTATGATATTAATGAACGATTGAGTCAAGTCGGACATGAGGTAAAGGACTTCGTCTCAATCTCCATTCATTGAGGCATATTTTGTTCTAATATACGACTTTATTTTATACATTGTATAAATAAAATTTACAATTAATTTCATTCAAATGGAATATCTTTCTACAAAGAATTTTACTAAATGAAAAAAAGAATGTATTTTTTTAACTTAAGTAGTGAAATTGACCTTTTCACCGCTACGAGTATTATTTGATCTTTAGATTCCATAACAAGACAAAATGTTTTTAAAAGGAAAATAAAGAACATATACAATTTTATGTATTTTTGGTATTGAAAATGGTTTTTATAATGGTTTTTATATGTTAATATATTTAAATGTTATATTTTCATTACAATGTTGAAATGTTATGTTTCATTTATGCTTATGATATGTGTTATGATCATGTCATGGTTCTTGGGAATTATTTATGTATATGGGTGGTTCCATGATAAAACTAGGGTGGGTGAGCCCGAGATAGATCTCTAATGAATTTGGTAACGTGATGGAGGTAAATGAGAATGTTTATCTTAATAGATTTAAGAAATATACTATGATGGGTATTCCAAAGTAACTCTATATGTAGCTTTGATAGCTACAATGTAAGTTTTTTATGGATGCCACAAGTTACCTTTTTGATTTATGATTTCTATATTTTATTCATGAATATAATGATTTCATGAGGTAAGTAAAAGAGTTTATGTTTTATATGTATTTAGGAACTAATGTTTTCTTTCTTTATTTTTAACACTTGCTGAGCTTTTTATGATCATCCCATGTTATGAAATTTTTTCACATGAATTAATGATGAATAGGGTCAATGATGGGATCAAGGAAAATTCATGCTGTCTAAAATATAGAACTAGACATTACACTTTTTTTCAAGAGTTTTTATTTTAAAAAAAATTGAAAAATGAGTAGAAGTGTCTACTTTGTAATATTTTGAGATGCAATATTTATGTCCTAATTCTCTAAAACTCTAAACCTAAAAAGATCCTCAATGTGAATTATTTATTTAATTAAATATTATGTAATGTATTAAGGCCGGGTCCTTATATATATTCTTCTCAACATACCATTTTATACCCCCACTTTTACCCACATCCACTAGTGTATTAGGGGCATGCCAGATGTCAATAGGTGAACTAGTATGACCATTGATTATGGAGTGTTTTGGGGTATGAAATTACAATTTTTCATATATATTATTCATAAATAAATATATAGATATAATGAAAAAAGTATTAATATTCTAACTTGATATTTTTTTTATATTCAAATATTTTCTTATTATATATTCAAAGAGGAAGTAAGAATATAAAGATAATTTTCAAACTAAGAAAAATACTATGTGAAAGGAGAATGAATAATCCAAATTTACTAAGTTTGAATTCTTGATACAAAAGTATCATTAATTTATTATTTAATCAAAATATTGACATTAGTGAATCCATTAATTACCGATGCTATTGATTGATATTCAAGACTATCAACTATAATTGAAATTTATAGTTTTCATAGGGTTGTAGATTATTATGAACACTCTATTATAAATTCATTATAGCTATAGAATATACTATTAATTTTATCTTGAAATGGAGAAAAGTTATTTTTTACTAGAATATGGAGAATTTTCAATGAACTAATGAAATGATTGTTCAATGAAACTATATTAAAATTAACCTGTAGTAGATAAGGGTTTTTAAAATATAATGATTCTTAATTTAAGGTATTATTAAGTTTCTTTATGAAATATTATAGTTAAATTTCTTATTAATTATTTAAATTAAATTATCAAGATAAATATTATATCATATATGATTCAGAGATGGTGAAATTGATCTTTTAATTAAATATTTTTTAGATCTATCATTATATATAATCCTATGATATATATAATAATTAAAAGATCATAAAATATAAATTATAAAATAAATACATTAATAATAACCAAATGACATGTTTGGAATATATAAAATATTATGACTACTGAACTAATTACCGCCCATTGAAGGGATATATGGTGGTTGATTCTCTGATAAGGAATGATCTAGATACCCTATTCATGAATAATATACAAAATGACTTAATAAACGATGTTTTCCATATGATGAATCTTGGATTCATAATGTATGGATATACATTACATATTTCACAAATAACTACTGATATATCCAAACATGAGGAGTTAAAATATTCTTAATAAGACAATATGTAGCTATATAAAAATATATTGACTATTCCAAAGTTAACATTTATAAAATTGAAATATATTTTTAGAACCCTGAAATATATTCCATTGAAACTAGAATTAAATATTGATCATTTTGATTATTTACATAGCTCATACTTCTTTATTCATATAGGGTACATGAATATGTATAACAATATAAAGAAAAATTATGGAGGGATTACCGAACAAGGGATATTTTTTAATACATATCTCGATGTGTACCATAATAGGATGTTTTGGTTGAATGATATATTTAAAAACTTATGAAGAAAATATAACCCTAAATATTCTAAAATGTGAATTAACACCGTCGATTTTTCATTGGACTCCCTAGGACATCTAAATTCCATAATGCCATTTTAGTTGTTGTAGATTTCCTAAAAAACTAAAGAAAATTTATAACAAATATACAATTTTTCCAACATGACCTATTTTCTGTGATATAGAAAATGGGATTAGTATTTATGAATGGAATTCCACTCCCCATTGAAATTGGAAAATATAACATGTTTACCTAAATGTTATGAAGATGAATTTAATGAGTGTTAGATATAGAAAAAATATTTAGCACTTTTTATCTCCCACCATCTTATATTTAATCTCAAATACCATTAAAAATCTTCAAGACATACTGGGATATTGTTTAAGGGATTTATAAGGATTTTTGTGTAGAACAAATTCTCTGATGGAGTTTTCATATAACAATAGGTTATATTATAGAATATCTTTAGAATAATATGAGGATTTGTATGGGATGAGATATAAGACACAATTTTATTGGGATGGATTTTGATAGAAGATATTGATAGGGTCTGACATTGTATTAGAAATTATGGAGAAGGTATAAACAATTAAATAAAATATTAAAATGTTAAGAATTGTATAGAAGAGTTATATGGAAAATCATTTATTAGATAATGTTTTTAAGGTGGGTGGAAATGTGTTCCTCTTGATATCTCATTAGAAGTTGGTCATGATATTTGGGATGTATGAAATGTGACACCATAGAAATTATAAAATAAGAACATTTTATTCTTTAGAATATGTGAAAATAAACATCAAGCATTGAAGAAAATATAATACTTGAGAATTTAAAAGATACAACTTTTTGAATTAATTTATTCTCTTCAATAGCTTGGAAAACATGGAAACCCATGTCGAATTGATCCACAATATAGTATACTTTTAAATCCCAACCATTAATTTTTTGGTTATGAAAATTACTAATTGAAATATTAAAATTATGTTTATCTATTGATTATAAATACAAATTAATGATTTAAAATAAAAAAATAAACGTTATCTGAATTTTTTTAATATGGTTTAGTTACACTTTGCGCATATAATTGAAATTTATTTTTTAAAAATATAAAAAAAATTATATAAAATAAGATAAAATTTTAAAATTATTATATAAAAAATATTTTATTTTTAATTTTTGTTTTGGTCTAAAAAAATCATTTTTTGAAGAATAAAGAATATATAATGAAATTTTATTAAAAACTTTCATATTGATTAAATAATTTTTAATGTTAAATATCATTTTTAATTGTTTATAAAATAATTACATTAATTTGATATCAATAAGAATTTTTTTTATTTTTATTAATTTTAATATTGAATACTAATATAAAAACATTATAAAATCTATACAATTTTCTATTTGATAACTCACTTTTTAATCACTTCTATGAGAATGATTTAAATTTTAAAATTTAAATTTATTTGAATGAAATTTAGGAAAATGGAATCCATATTATTAATAACAATAATTTATATTGTTTAATGAGTTAAAATTAATTATTGGAAAAAACTAATAGTGAAAACAATAGAAATTAATTACTATGGTTAAGGTAAAAATAGATTTATTGAATGTTTAACTATAAATATAATGGTTAAATTTTCATAAAAACATGTATAACATATATATGATATATATAATTATATTCTATTAATTATGTGGGTAGATATAAAACTAATTTTTACTCCTTTGACAAATGAAAAATATTGTTACACATTTTCCTAATAATAAGTATAACTCTTCCAATCACCTCACAAATAAGTGTCCGCCCACTCTCAAATATACTTCCCAAATTCCCATCATTTTGGTTTAGACATTCAAAAACCAAATAACTCATAAAAATTCAATCCTCATTATAGAATCCTTATATCAGGAATAAATCCATCCTTTGATGGATTTTGGGGAAAACCTAAGGTGTTTAGCTGAAGAGGTGGTAACATTCTTCAATTAGTGTTTTTATTTTTTTCATTCCTAAAAATACATCAATTATAATTAAAACATATATACAAAAAACTAATATGTAATAGTTTTTTGGTAATGATCTAAAACCATCCCCAATTGTATCAAACAGTTTACAAAATCATTAATTATTTGTACAGTGGACAGTCAGCTCTTGAATCAATGTGATTTGACATTCTGTAATGCTTAACATCGAAGGTAATAAAAGCAAATTTAATAATTATATTTTATACACATGACATTAGAATTATACTTATAAAAACAATTCGGTCTAAAAATAATATATCTCATTTAATTTTTAATCATATCACTCACAGAATGTAGATAACATCATTAGTGTACGTGTTGACTATCTCTTTCATGATGCGATGTTACTCTCTTTTCATCACCACACATCATAGAGTATATATATATATATGTTTATTTAAATAAAAAATATTTTATTTTTGATATTATTATAATAACTGAAATATAAAAAATTATTTTCCTCCTTTCAATAATATAAATTAAAAATGGAAATCATTCCCATTCATACATAAAACCTACTACCTCCATTAATGTAACATATTTATTTCTCAAAGCCATCCTTGATGTAAGTATTAAAAATATAATTGATGTATTAATAGGAAATTTCTTTCATTGTTATTATTATAAAAATTTGGGAACTATAATATATTCCTCAAAACCATATTTTATGTTAAAATAAATGAATGGGGAAATAAGGGAAATAACACATGAAATAATAAAAATAACTATTAGTTATTAATGAATAGGTGATAGGATTTTATAAATGGATCTTATCTAATACTAAATACATTAAAATTATTATTGAATAAGTAAATAACATTTTTAAAACAAATATAAATAAAGTTACATCATGTTTAAACCACAAGAATCAAGAGGTAATGGACATCGACTAAATTTCTATTAATTGTTTCATGTTGTAATGTTATTCAATTAATTTATTTTATATTTTGTATATAATACCACATGAAATCAAATATCATGACTCGATAATAATTAATGTAATTTAATGTCTCTGTTAGAATTATTTCACCAATATAATTTTTTTAATAGTAACCAAGTCGTAAATAACTGCATAACTCAATTTCATTTCATTGGGTAATAGTAGTTCTTCATCATATTTATTATACATAGGTTCTATATGAAATTATTTCTTATCATATTTTTAATTTAAACATTTTTATTCGGATTTATATTTCATATGAAAAATCTATTCATGGACTAATTCTAAATTTTACATTATGATCATTATAATGGTATATTTTACAATCTCATTCTCAGAGAGGTTGTTTATACTGGAATTGTAGTTGATGGTAAATATTTTATGTTATTCAAATAACACCATTTAATATTATTTTAATCTATTATTCCATGATATAGTCATGATATAGAAACATTATATAACATTTTGGTTCATAATATAATTATGAAAATGATTTTATGAATACTCAAAATCATTTCTATCTTTCGTTGGAAACTTTTTTTCTACAAAATAAATATTTTCAAAAACTTTTTTAAGATTATCTAAATTTTCTAAATGATTTGTTAAAATCATTTCAAGGAATTTTTAAAATTTAAAAAAAATGAATCCTCATATTATTTTCCAAACAATTAATATTATTGTTTCATCAAAAGTAAAAAGAATATTGTTTTTAATGTGTACAACATGAAAATAATTTTCATCCGTCATGACCAATGAAATTTTTTAATCAATATTATATATGTTTGAAAATTAATCTTCAAAGAAATGTATTTTCTAAAAAAATAATAAATTGTTTCTTATAAATGTGGTTCTCATGTTGAAAATCATATTTTCCTCAATAATTTTTTTAAATTTATTTTATGGTATTTTTATTCATCAATGAAAACAACCCATTATTCTAATATGATGTGTGGTTTTAGTACTTATACCATTATTATTCTTCTATTGGATGGTTTATGATCTTCATTGACAATTAAATTGTTTAAATTCACATTATTTATTCATTTGTATAGTTATTAACATTCCATTGAAATATTCACTTTATAATGATTAGTAGACATTAAATTTTCGATATCATTTATATTATTTATCATGGATAAGTTAATTTCTCAAAACAGTATAGAATTTTTACATACAATATTCTTTATTGAAATTTATTTGATTATTTTAGGAAATATTGATAAATATTTATTCTTTAATCAATACAGATATTTAATTATAAGGATCATTATTCATGAATTAAATTGTTTTTTTGATGTGTAGGGAATGTTTTAGACCAAAAATTTTGTATGGACATGATATTATATAGCCATTCAATGGATAATTATGTTTCTTTATAGAAATATGTATGCGAGTATTAAACATGGTTTTTCTTGTATATTGAAACCATCTAATGAATAGTCAAAATGACAGAGGTATCATTATGCAAGTGATCATGGAATCCAATAATTAGAAATATCGTTCATCAATTACATAGTTAATTTAATCAATGATATTTTCACAATGATATTATCACTGGATACATTTAATTATTAGTTTATTGATTATATGGAATGGTTTTTCAATTATTTACTATATAATATTTATTATTCCTTATCTATTAATCATAGTAATTTTATTTAATTGAAATGTTTGTTTAGTTATTTAAAATTCAATGTTGATTATTTATGTTGGCTCGTGAGTTTTTTCTTTCTGAAACCCTTACTATGAATTTGATTTGACGATTATTGTTTATATATTTCCCATAAGCAATGACACGTACTACGGTTAATATTAATGGATATTCTAGAAGGAATAATGGTTTTACTCAAAAAATAGGTTGTAATTTGAGTTTTTAAATGTAAAATTGTAAATATGTATCTATATATTTTACCGAGAATAATATTCATTTTTTCAACAAGGATGTGATTCCCTATATTTTATGATAATGTAATAAAGAAACCTCCATCTCTGGGATACTGTTGTTGTGGTTTCTATTATTGGTATAAAAGGATATTTTCATTAAACCATAAGAACACGATTTATGAAAATATTTGTTTAGAGGTCAGAAAATTATGATATACATTACGGATATATTTAGAAGAAAAATCCAAATGATTTGGTACGGAATATATTATTTGTTTTTCCAAGAATTATATCCCTTTATAAAAACAATATAAGGACATTATTATGGAAATGTAGAACCTAGGGATAATAAATTAAAAAATGGTACATTTGGATTTACCTAAACATTACTTAGTTCATGATTACAAGCCTTACTATTCACCTAGTCTTACTCACAAATGGGATATTATTAGGATAATTCAAATTTATATGATAAAACATTGTGAATATGATGACAATAAATGAGTCCTTATGAAACCAATGTCTCATATATTTATAATAATTTGTATATTAGGAATGGGAAAATGGTTTAAAAGTAGAAAATAAGGGTATGAAGTAATGTATTTCCAAGAAAAATGATGAGTATGATAGAAATAAATAAATATTATTCTAGGGATCTATTTGGAGTGCATTATCTTCAATACGTAGAAAATTGTTATTAATGGGGTCAATTCATTCGTCTAGAGGATAAATCAAAGACTAAAGAAGGAGCTATGTGAAAATTTAGAGGATGAAGTATTTAGGTAATGGGTTTAATAAAAAATAATTTTGAAGAAATTTTCTTAATAATGGTATTTTGTTGAAAATGATTATAAAAATTCTAAGGATTATGATAAATTTTTTAAATATATTTTTATAAACTAACTTTTGTGTTAAGGATATCATCATTTGTTTATGAGTTTGATGTTGAACATAAATTCATTTTCATAAACCCCAATTTTTAGGTTTAATGTGATAAGAGTCTATAATTATTATGGACACTATGGAAACTATTTGGTGAAAGTATATGTTTTAGTGGAAAATTGATTTCATGAATAATTCCTTTAAATTTAATGGGAATTTTTCTAAAAATAATCGATAAAATATAGGGTTGATATAAGAATTATATAGTGTAAAACAATAAAAACAATAAATATTATTATGATAATAATATGATGTATTTAAAACTATAGTAAAAATGTTTATTTAAAAAATAATTTTTAATGGATTTCAATCAGATTTTTGGGGTCATTATAGGAATTTTATTAATATAGTTTTAGAAAAATTACAAACTGCTTGATGGGTTATAAAATGTCAGGTCGGGAAGTTCATAGGTCTTGGTCCAAGGAATAAATTATTATACTTTTTTAGCAATTTAAAGTCACCTATGTGATGTCTGGATTATTATGTCATTTTTTCAGTTTAATAATTTTATAAAACAAATATTAATGGTAAACCAATGGTTTCAATATTGAGGTTTAGAGGTTAATTTATTATAATGGAAAATATATTCCCACCAATTCGGTTTTTGGAAAATAGTTATAGAAAAATTTGAAAAGGTAAACTTATTTTATTTTTAATATGGTATATTAATGTGAATATTAGTTCTTTAGGAAAAAATTTTAATTTTAATATTCATTTCTTTGATTAATAAGTAAATTGGATGTTGATATAATCACATCCAAATGATTAAATTGTGATTATGAAATATAAATGTATCAATGTTTTATATTTTATTAAACACTTATTCAATTAAAAAATCCACTGAAATTATGATCTTGATTATGAAAAATAATATTATCCTACTACATTCAAATATAATGAATTATATGGTCTATTAAATCATCATATATTAATGGTTGGGAGGACCACAACATTTCATTGATCATTAAATTCCCTATTATCATTGACCTCAATTACTCTATAATTTTTTCAGATTTTTTTCATATATATAACATCATTTGAAAATAATGTTCTCATACATAGAAACCAAGTTATGTGTAATTATATATAACATGAGTGAATAACATTCACTCTTATTAAGAGGATATTTTACTAATGATTTTACGATGTGGGTTTTCAATAATTTCACTTCTACTATTTAAAACCATGATTACCAAGATCAAGATTAAATGGCGAGGATGCAATTTTTTTAAGGTGGGGAGATTGTAACACCCAATTTTATAATATAAGAACATTGTGTTTTCTAGAATATGAAACATTCAAAACAAATATTAGAAGAGAGTAGTGCACTTGTTATATTATTGAATATTTATTTATAGATAAATTCTATCTTTTCGATAGTTTTCGAAACAAACCAGTCTAAGATGAAATCTACTATAATATAGTATACCTTTAAAACATAGATGTTATGTTTGTCTTTATTATTAGTAATGATTTATTTATTAATATAATTTATATTAGTTAATTATTAATAAAATAAGAATAATTTAAAATAAAAAATAAATGTTTACCAAAATACTGTATTTCTCATAGAAGATGGTCAAGTCATTCATTCCACCAATAATGGAATATTATATTTTAACATATTTGGAATATTTTTTGAAAAAAAATAATTAATTTTTTAAAAAATAAAATCAAAGTTATCATAGAGTGATATTTTTTTATTTTTCTGAATATTTTCATTATTTTATTAATAGTGAAAAAATAATAATTTTAACTGATAACACACATTTTTTTAAATAATAATCAATGTTAAATTATATCCTAACGTTCTTTTAAAGATAAATTACATATATTTCTTAAAAAATAATCCAATTTATTTCATTTTAATATGTTTCATATTGATTTGTTATATAAAAACATTATATGCTTTTCAATATTTTTTCTCTAAAAACTCACTTTATCATCATGTCTTCAGGGTTAATTTGAAAATAATATTTGAACCATATGTTCATGGAATTTGTTAAAGTTAGTTCCAAATTTGGAATAATAAAAAGTTATATTTTATAAAACATTAAACACAATTGTTTGGACAAATGAAATACTGAATATAGTGAAAATAAATTAATGTAATTTAAGTAAAAATATATATAGTAATAGTTTATTCAGGGAGGAAAAGGGTTAAATTGACATAATAACATGTCTAAAATATAATTTATGGAATTATATAGACACTTAAAAGTTTATAAATCAATAATAATTCAATGAATACCCCTTTTGTTGTAAAAAATGATGGTACACTTTTTATATCTAAAATTTACAAGGAGTGTTTTAATATTATTAATTTTATCAAATAATTCAATTATAAATAAATCATGATTTCATAATGAAATAATTATCTTATATATAATAATATTTTTTATGTTTATTTAAAAACCTATAACCATCTCAACTTATATAAAATGGGTTATTAAATCATCATTCATCTGTACGATGGGCTACCACCTCACAAACCATTGTCATTTGTTTTTCCATTACCACATATCTTGGATGTGTATTATCATCAATAATATATATATATATATATATATGATATTTATGAAGTAATTATATCTCATGAGTCATTAAATGATATATGACTTTCTAATTACCATTTTATATAAGATATGATGACATCACTTTTGTGTACGACATACTACCGCCTTATGAAATGATGTGATATTCATTTATCAAATACATAACATGCTAGTTTGAAAGGCAGAGTTTAATTATTATATATTATATACATGAAATAATTATTAAATTCATGATATATTTTTAATTATGATACTATGATACATCATTTTAATTTTTTACCTTTTCACTCAATAAAGGATGATAACATCGTTTCTGTATGTCTTCATTTCCACCCTCATACAATGATGTGACTCTCGTTTCATCACCACACCACATGGATGATACAACCAAAAATATATATTGAAATAATATTATATTTATGATATTATTATAATTCTATAATGATAAAATATATTTTCCTCTTTTCCATAATTTTTATTGAAAAATGGAAATATTACTCATGCTTTTAGATGACCTACTATCTCAATGATGAATAATTCATTAATCTATCAAAAAAAATTAATTATTTGTATTAATAGAATTATTTTTGTCTAAATATTATAATAATTTAATTATTATTAGTCCAAATATGAAGGATTTATAAAATATCTACAAGAACCCGATCATTCAAAATAAAGAAGGAATGGGAAAACAAGGCATTAACACCCAAAACAATTAAAACAATGAAATATTATTATTGAAAATTTGATAATATACCATAAATATATTTTATATGAAATTATAAATATTAATATGGTTTTGTATTAGATTATTGTCATGTTTAATACCACTATATAGTAGGATAAATCAAGTTCAGCCAAATCGATGAATGAGGCAAGGGACTTCACCTCAATTTTTGTTCATTGATGAATGTTGTAATGTTATAAAAAATAATTTCATTTATTGAGATTATATACTACCACATGAAATGTAATAGCATGAATCTATAATATTCTTTGGTATTTAATGTTTCTATTTTAATTTTTTTATTTAAGTGAATTGGATTTAAAATTAACCAAGTGGTTCGAAATATCATAATTCAATTACCTTTAATTGGGTATTATACTAGGAAAGTCTAGACAGAAGAAAATCTTCTGATCATTTATTAAGAAGAAAGAAAAAAGTACAAAACGGCAGCGAATATGGAAAATCAATAGAAAAACCCTCAACCACCAAGAATTGTTCTAGAGATCATAATAATAAATATCATTTCCATAATCAGTGTCACCAGTAGTCTCCCACTCAGATTGGGACTTCTCCCGATTGAATATTTTTATAATATCGGTATCCACTTTCCTTGATGCCTTAGATGAAGATCTGGTAGACACATTTCTAGGAACATTAGAGTAATACTTACATGGTCTCCTCCTAGAGAGGATACCCTCACTATCAGGAACCTTTGGCTAAACAATTAAGATGGAATCCTTGTAAGAGGCATGAACACTACTTCCCGATGTCCTAATCAGGGTACCAACATTCTCTTGTTCATTCGTAAAAAAATTTCCTCATTTCATAGGTAATTAAAATAATTAAAAAAGATTTTGGATTTATTATTGACAATCCATATATTGTTTTACATAAATCTGATTAGAGACATCGACCTAAGAAGTATTAGGAGTCACCAATCCTGGAATCTGTATATGGGTGTCCTCAATTAGAGTAACCTCTTTAACCAAATTAGGCCGAGTGTTAGAGGGGCCACTATGAGCCTCCTTCCGAGATACATCAATAAGAATCCCTTTCCCAATATCAGGAACTAGATCATTACGTGAATCACCATCATGAGTGGTAGTTGTTGTCAATGTCGAGTCCTTCACCTTGGATATCCTACGATAGAGGGCTGCTGAATGACCTTTCACCTCACATTCCTCACAAGAAACATTCTTCTGACATAGCTCTTGTAGAGACCCTATCTTGACGTACATGGACATTACATTACTTTTGCGGAATACTTGGTACATAACAAAAACACACACACAAGGACCGTAATAGTTTAGTGTCTTTGGAAACTCGGAATATAATCTTCTAATCGTGGTGAAAGATCTTCAACATCTCCCATAAAGATCATCTTTTTTTTATACCTAAAACCTTTCTTTATATCCTGGGGAAAAGAAAACATAAAAGGGTGAGCTCAAATGCTCATTAAGGGTAAATAAAAGAAATATCAATCACATCATATACATAAGCACATAACTTTTGGAAATCTTAACCTGTAAAAGAGATCATAATTTCATAACATGGGGTAAATCATGGCAGTGAAATGTAATCACAATAATCATAACATAAAACATGAAACTTTGTGGCATTCACACATAATCATAGAGAATCATTTCTTGTTAGTCAAGACTCATTGCCAAGACTATCTTAGTGGACAAAGTCCCTTTTTGAATCGAGTAACCCTCGTTTCAGTCCTGTTTCACTGAACCGGTATAACCTACCATTCCAGCCATGTCTATCTCATGAGATATAAAATCTTTACCCAATGCATTGGAGGGAGATATAGGTCCCACCCATCTTATAATGAATCCTTTCTTATGTGTGCCACATAATCATAAAACATACATCATCACATAACACATGTAACAAAAATGGGATTCTTGAAACATCATGACATCATAAATCAATTCATATAAGATAAAGGAATTCATAAACATAATTCCATCACAACATAGTCAAATCAATGTAAAAATATGGATAGAAACATAACCCTTTATTATCTTAGATGTAAAATAATTTTGATAAAACACTTGAATTGAATTCTTGAGGAAAATATCCTTTCTTCTTCAAAATCAATTTCTTTTCACAAAACATCATGCAATTTTAAAAGAAAGAGATTTTATTGAAAATAGTCATGAAATCTTTTAGAGGATGCTTCATGAAAATAAGGCTTTATAAAACAGTAGAAATCCGTTCGTGCCGTATAAGTTAAAAAAACATTCTTCGTACTTTTGTCGGAAAAGTCAAAAAGTACCTCGTACGACAAAAGATTCCTTTCATACATATTACTAAAAACTCACCGAAGGGTAAAAATGGTTTTAAACAATTGTAGGTGGATGGAAATAATATTACATTTTGATGAAACATGGATGTGGATGATAAAATACACCCCAGTAAATACTTACGAATAAACAATCTCGGATAAAAATGAGATTGTGATATTTCCCTTACCTTAGGTCCGATTTGCTTTGTTCATGTCCGAAGATCCTGTATAATGGTTTAAATAATGTTATTGACTTATTCCATAATCATACATATTGATATGATATCATATATGGTCATATTATTAGCTTCTTGTTAGTAATATTTCATTGTTACTTGTTACTCGGGTCTTTATAACTTTTTGTTCTTATGCGTGTTTTGTCGAATAAATTCTTATTCTTATCTTTAGGTTATAGATAATTCATTTACATAATGGTATTAGTGTATTATATACCATATTCATTCATTCAATTCATTTATATAATCATTATGAAATGAAGATCATGTAGAACGAGTCGCATCACATCGTGGAGACGGTATTCCGTACGTACGCACGAGTGATGATATCGTTCCTATGATCGTGGAATTGTATTGGAGTATATATATATATTATTTCAGTATCAATATTACTTCATAATAATCATATATTGTTACTCATTACACCATTATACCCATCCTTGTAAGGTGATGGTGGAAAAATAGAATACACCATGGCGTGGAGACGGTATTCCGTACGTACGCACGCGCGGTGATTTCATTTTTCCGTAGGATGGATAGAAGGTGAATTAGGGTTGTTTCATATTTATAATAACATATCAGTATGTAAGTAATACTGATGTTATTACTTTATCATGAAACAACTAAAGAAGAAGAAGTTGAAGAAGAAAGAAATTGAAAAGATCGGTAATGGATATTACCTCTTCTTTGGAACGCCTCTTTGAATCCTCCACCTAAGGAACTAAGATTGGTCTTTGGAGAAGACCCGGACCTCTAGGATTATTCTAGGGAAGTGGATAGGAGAAAATGGCATGGGTTGGCAGAGCTTGAGTGCTCAAATTGGTGTGAGGAGGAGGGGGAGGAGGTGCCCTTTTATAAGGGAGGAGAGGGGCACCTTAGGAATATCTCAAAATATTATTTTATATTAAAGTCAAAATCGGTTTATAATGGTTCCAAAGGGTCTTATTTCGAAGCTAAAGTGGGGATGGGTCAAAATCCTATCATCCAATAGGATTTAGACAATTTTAGGGTATTAGTTTAACCTTATCAATTAGATTTAACTCTAAGTTAATTAATTTAACTTTTACCGTGTCTTTTTGTTTTCTTTCACTATATGGTTAATACACTTACTATAACATGCCAAACGAACCCCAAATTGTTTATTATTAATATATATATCCTTATATAAGTCATTTGGCTGAACCTTAGATTTTTAGGAATACAATAACAATTAATAATATAATATTTTATTTAAAAACTATTTTGTGTCAATTTTGACACTATTTGATATATGATTTTTGTGAAAGTCATAACAGAATTATATGTTCGAACCAAGTTGATTAAATAAACATTACTATATCATAGTAACCTATAAAATTAGTGGAATTCATAAAAAGTCTCAAATTACATTCATTTGAGCATTTATAACATCAATTATGTTAATACTTCCTTAAAAGGGTAATTACTGCATCATCGTTGTGTCATAAATAAATTAATTTATTTAAAGTCTAAAAATTATAAATAAACTATCATTATGTAGGAAATCGTTTTAGATTTCTAATGAATATTTATAGTCGAATTTATCTTATGTATAACCCCATATTAAAAATGTTTTAGTTATTAAACTTTGATTTTAACTATTTTAACTATTCATTAAATAATATAATATTAAATGTCATAATCTAATCCAAGTGGACCTAAATGGTCATATTATATTATTAAGGTTGTTTTTGGTCGAATTACACTTATCCAATAGAATTAGGACATGTGTTAGGGTAATAGTAATATCATATTTACCCTTAGTTACCCTATTTACTATTAACCGTGGTAAAAAAAGTAAAAAGTTACTATTCACCAAAAATTATTTTCATCTCATTGAACCACATTTTACTTACTGACATCAACCGTGTCTCTCGGATTTTTGAAATTCCATTCACAGAAGCGGTAAAATTAAGATTTATGAAGAAATTAATTTTTTTAACTACCACTTAGTAGTTTCACTATTCATCAAAAAATGAAGGTTTTCAGAAAAATTCCAAAATTTCATCCTAAGCTATATTTCATATTCCGAATTCAAAAATGATGTCTATTTTACCAAATTCATAACATAGAAGTTTCATTAATTAATTTTATAATTAAATCCCGCTGTTAAAACAAATAGCGTGTTTTTAAGAAACAATATCTATCAAAAGATTGACACTTGTTTATGTCTGGTTTAAATGTGCAATTACATCCAATGACCAAAATTGCATTAAATTGTAAAAATATATTCTAAATATACTTTAAAACTACTCCAATTAATAATTTATCACTATTAATTATTTCGATTAAAAAAGTTGTTTTTTAGTAATTTTCACTATTCATCAGAATATGAAAGTTATCCGAAATGTACCAAAATTTCACCTTAGGCTAAATTCGATACTCCGAATCCAAAAATGAAGTTCATTTTGAAAAATAAGATTTACAGAATTTCAAAAAGTGGTTATTACTATTCATAACGGCTAGTTTTAATAATATTTTAATAGCATATCGTTGTTTAGTGAAACTCGGTATTGCGTATTACACACGCTATCGAGGAAGGTCGTGATTGCGTGTAATGCAAGGCAAGTCAAGGATGCGTGTTGTGCAAGCTCCTTTTGGTGTAGCGTACAACACAAGACATTAATAAAATTAAAAAGAATATTTTTTATAAAATCTTGGGCTGTTACATTCTACCCCCCTTAAAATGAATTTCGCCCTCGAAATTCGTCGGGGTTATAAATGGTTTACTATTTGAAAGTTTCTTTAATAGAAACCCACATCGTAAAAGGGAATACCAAAACTTGGCTTTAAAAACTAAAGTATGAAATGTAACGATTACCCAAATAAACTAATCACTGGGTTTCCACATAGGTGAAAATATGGATATGGAAGAGAAATCTAACCATCATGTTCTGATGGAGAGTGGTAGAGAACATGGCTATGGAAAAGCCAGTAATCACAAATCCATAAATTTGTGACGATCTAAGGTACCATCTGATTCATCAGGTATAAGAGAACTAGGACAACATTTTTGGTTTTCAAGATCATTTCCCTAAAGTTAAAGAATTTGAATTAGAATAAATACTTACTTTATTTTGGTACAGTCTCACTGTTGTTCGTGCCTTTAACAATTTCCACTTCATCTCTTAAATAAATGAAGTTGAATTTGTTATTCGTGAAGTGTTAGCAGATCATGTGATAGAATTACGGGTCATTCCATATGTCTCAAAAGGTTAGCAAAATTTATATACATAAGTCGATCTATAGTGGGATTAATCATATATGGTTCCTAAAATGGGCTTATACTTCATATATCATACTTCTTAATATAATAACACTAGTTTCTACTAAACAGGGACTTCCTGTAGGTCAGTGGTAGGCGATAAAGGCCAGTCGCACTTCGGTTGTGGGTTCGATTCCTACAGCCTTGTCCGAAGCGATGGGCTGTCACCCGTCCTGCAGTTTGTCCTTTTTCTAAAACTATGTTACTATAACATCCCATCAATAATATCGAAAATCTTCTATCCTTAAACAATACTAACTTATGTCCAACATAATCCAGTCTAATCTTTAGGCTTATACATAATACTGCAGTCCACTCTCAACGATTACCAGAGATTTAATACTGTCGTTGATCCCCACATATCATAAGATATGTCTTGTTGGTCACATTCCAAACATTCAAAGTCCTTAATCGTGTATTCTCTTGAATACCTTAGTGAAAACATGAGTGCAGTCAAAAGTTAACACTTTCCACATACCAAAATCCTCAAAATTATATATACTCAAACCATGATATCACTTAGTCCTTATATCAATCATGAGCTCATGAATACTATTAAACATTTCATTTTCTCGTCTTCATTATGCACATATCATCTTATTTCCAAAAAATATCTCAATCACTTTGAATACCACATCAATAAATATTGCAATACTCAATAATACAACATTATTTTGGAATCCCATTACATAAACACTTAATCATTCCACCACATCGTTGTCATATTCAACATTGCCAATAGTGATCGCATGTGATTTCCCTTTGTCCTTTGCCTTCAGTGGTTGCTCACGTTGATCATCACTAACCCTTGGATTAGGGAAATTATTAGCATAATGCCCCATTTCCTTGCACTTGAAGCATTGAAGTGTTGGCGGTGTGTTCTCTACAGTGTTTTCTTTACTCACATCATTAGAAACCCTTTTTCCATTACTTCGACACTCAGCTGCTCGATGACCTTCTGTTCCACACTTAAAACATTTTCTAGTCCCTTTAAGACAATCTCCACCATGCTTCTTTCCACACTTTGTGCATAAGGAAACATTCATCTTCTTTTCACCATTATTCTGAGATTTCTCCTTGAACTCCATCTTTCGTTTCTTGTCAAAACCATGAGATGGATATGTAACACCAACTTCCATTTCTACCTTGATAGCACAACGCACAATTTCTTCATAGCTACAGAAGTCTCTTATAACTAATGCCCTTCAAAGACTTGGTTTTAAGCCACTGAGAAATCGATCAACTTTACTTTCAGGTTGGATGATAATTCCAGAAGCATACCTTGCAAGTATTGTAAAATTTGCTTCATAGGTACCAACAGATTCATCGTCCCTTTGCTTCAGTTCAAGAAACTCTTTCTCCATCTTTGTTCGAAGAATACGAGGGAAGTACTTACTGAAAAATAAGTTCTTGAACTCGTCCCATTCCATGGACTCAATTTCATCTCTTGGCCTCGTATTCTTGATAAGATTCCACCATTGATCAGCTTCACCTTCCAAACGATATACTGCTAAGATGACTTTATCATGTTCAGAACATTGAAGAACTGAAAATATCTTTTCAGTAGTAGTGATCCATTGTTCAGCCACAAGTGGATCAGAAGACCCACTAAAAGAAGGTGGACGTTGCCTCATGAAGGACTCAATAGAATATTGTTCCCTTCTCTGCTCATTTGGAAGTCCAGAATGATTCGTAGCCTGTGTAAGTATAGCAATAAGATTTTGCACTCCATCTCCCATAACATTTGTTTGTTCAGGAGGGCAATCATTGCATTGTCCATTGCATTGATCAACACGGTTCCTTCGGGTTTCAGCCATCGTCTAAAACCCAAAAAGAATAGTGTGAGAGGCAAAAATCATGCTAGGGAAAACAACATAATAAAGGGGGATTACCTTCAATATCCAACATCTTAGGTTTAATTCTATGATCGTTAGCGTAATTCTATTACTATAACCTATACGTATACTTATCCCTAGGGACATCCCTAGACATACCTTAGAAATATCTCTAGGGATCTCACTAACGTTTTCGCATCCTAGTTTCCAAAGGTTGACTAAACCTTTCCTCTAATACCAACTATAGAGACCCGAAGCCTGACTTACATGGACATTACATTACTTTTGCGGAATACTTAGTACATAACAAAAACACACACACAAGGACCGTAATAGTTTAGTGTCTTTGGAAACTCGGAATATAATCTTCTAATCGTGGTGAAAGATCTTCAACATCTCCCATAAAGATCATCTTTTTTTTATACCTAAAACCTTTCTTTATATCCTGGGGAAAAGAAAACATAAAAGGGTGAGCTCAAATGCTCAGTAAGGGTAAACAAAAGAAATATCAATCACATCATATACATAAGCACATATCTTTTGGAAATCTTAACCTGCAAAAGAGATCATAATTTCATAACATGGGGTAAATCATGGCAGTGAAATGTAATCACAATAATCATAACATAAAACATGAAACTTTGTGGCATTCACACATAATCATAGAGAATCATTTCTTGTTAGTCAAGACTCATTTCCAAGACTATCTTAGTGGACAAAGTCCCTTTCTGAATCGAGTAACCCTCGTTTCAGTCCTGTTTCACTGAACCGGTATAACCTACCATTCCAGCCATGTCTATCTCATGAGATATAAAATCTTTACCCAATGCATTGTAGTGAGATATAGGTCCCACCCATCTTATAATGAATCCTTTCTTATGTGTGCCACATAATCATAAAACATACATCATCGCATAACACATGTAACAAAAATGGGATTCTTGAAACATCATGACATCATAAATCAATTCATATAAGATAAAGGAATTCATAAACATAATTCCATCACAACATAGTCAAATCAATGTAAAAATATGGATAGAAACATAACCCTTTATTATCTTAGATGGAAAATAATTTTGATAAAACACTTGAATTGAATTCTTGAGGAAAATATCCTTTCTTCTTCAAAATCAATTTCTTTTCACAAAACATCATGCAATTTTAAAAGAAAGAGATTTTATTGAAAATAGTCATGAAATCTTTTAGAGGAAGCTTCATGAAAATAAGGCTTTATAAAATAGTAGAAATCCGTTCGTGCCGTATAAGTTAAAAAAACATTCTTCGTACTTTTGTCGGAAAAGTAAAAAAGTACCTCGTACGACAAAAGATTCCTTTCATACATATTACTAAAAACTCACCGAAGGGTAAAAATGGTTTTAAACAATTTTATGTGGATGGAAATAATATTACATTTTGATGAAACATGGATGTGGATGATAAAATACACCCCAGTAAATACTTATGAATAAACAATCTCGGATAAAAATGAGATTGTGATATTTCCCTTACCTTAGGTCCGATTTGCTTTGTTCATGTCCGAAGATCCTGTATAATGGTTTATATAATGTTATTGACTTATTCCAGAATCATACATATTGATATGATATCATATATGGTCATATTATTAGCTTCTTGTTAGTAATATTTCATTGTTACTTGTTACTCGGGTCTTTATAACTTTTTGTTCTTATGCGTGTTTTGTCGAATAAATTACTATTCTTATCTTTAGGTTATAGATAATTCATTTACATAATGGTATTAGTGTAGTATATACCATATTCATTCATTCAATTAATTTATATAATCATTATGAAATGAAGATCATGTAGAACGAGTCGCATCACATCGTGGAGACGGTATTCCGTACGTACGCACGAGTGATGATATCGTTCCTATGATCGTGGAATTGTATTGGAGTATATATATATATTATTTCAGTATCAATATTACTTCATAATAATCATATATAGTTACTCATTACACCATTATACCCATCCTTGTAAGGTGATGGTGGAAAAATAGATTACACCACGGCGTGGAGACGGTATTCCGTACGTACGCACGCGCGGTGATTTCATTTTTCCGTAGGATGGATAGAAGGTTAATTAGGGTTGTTTCATATTTATAATAACATATCAGTATGTAAGTAATACTGATGTTATTACTTTATCATGAAACAACTAAAGAAGAAGAAGTTGAAGAAGAAAGAAATTGAAAAGATCGGTAATGGATATTACCTCTTCTTTGGAACGCCTCTTTGAATCCTCCACTTAAGGAACTAATATTGGTCTTTGGAGAAGACCCGGACCTCTAGGATTATTCTAGGGAAGTGGAGAGGAGAAAATGGCAGGGGTTGGCCGAGCTTGAGTGCTCAAATTGGTGTGAGGAGGAGGGGGAGGAGGTGCCCTTTTATAAGGGAGGAGAGGGGCACCTTAGGAATATCTCAAAATATTATTTTATATTAAAGTCAAAATCGGTTTATAATGGTTCCAAAGGGTCTTATTTAGAAGCTAAAGTGGGGATGGGTCGAAATCCTATCAACCAATAGGATTTAGACAAGTTTAGGGTATTATTTTAACCTTATCAATTAGATTTAACTCTAAGTTAATTAATTTAACTTTTACCGTGTCTTTTTGTTTTCTTTCACTATATGGTTAATACACTTACTATAACATGCCAAACGAACCCCAAATTGTTTATTATTAATATATATATCCTTTTCTAAGTCATTTGGCTGAACCTTAGATTTTTAGGAATACAATAACAATTAATAATATAATATTTGATTTAAAAACTATTTTGTGTCAATTTTGACACTATTTGATATATGATTTTTGTGAAAGTCATAACAGAATTATATGTTCGAACCAAATTGATTAAATCAACATTAATATATCATAGTAACCTAAAAAATTAGTGGAATTCATAAAAAGTCTCAAATTACATTCATTTGAGCATTTATAACATCAATTATGTTAATATTTCCTTAAAAGGGTAATTACTGCATCATCGTTGTGTCATAAATACATTAATTTATTTAAAGTCTAAAAATTATAAATAAAATATCATTGTGTATTAAATCGTTTTAGCTTTCTAATTAATATTTATAGTCGAATTTATCTTATGTATAACCCCATATTAAAAATGTTTTAGTTATTAAACTTTGATTTTAACTATTTTAACTATTCATTAAATAATATAATATTAAATGTCACAATCTAATCCAAGTGGACCTAAATGGTCATATTATATTCCTAAGGTTGTTTTTGGTCGAATTACACTTATCCAATAGAATTAGGACATGTGTTAGGGTAATAGTAATATCATATTTACCCATAGTTACCCTATTTACTATTAACCGTGGTAAAAAAAGTAAAAAGTTACTATTCACCAAAAATTATTTTCATCTCATTGAACCACATTTTACTTACTGACATCAACCGTGTCTCTCGGATTTTTGAAATTCCATTCACAGAAGCGGTAAAATTAAGATTTATGAAGAAATTAATTTTTTTAACTACCACTTAGTAGTTTCACTATTCATCAAAAAATGAAGGTTTTTAGAAAAATGCCAAAATTTCATCCTAAGCTATATTTCATATTCCGAATTCAAAAAAGAAGTCTATTTTACCAAATTCATAACATAGAAGTTTCATTAATTAATTTTATAATTAAATCTCGCTGTTAAAACAAATAGCGTGTTTTTAAGAAACAATATCTATCAAAAGATTGACACTTGTTTATGTCTGGTTTAAATGTGCAATTACATCCAATGACCAACATTGTATTAAATTGTAAAAATATATTCTAAATATACTTTAAAACTACTCCAATTAATAATTTATCACTATTAATTATTTCGATTAAAAAAGTTGTTTTTTAGTAATTTTCACTATTCATCAGAATATGAAAGTTATCTGAAATGTACCAAAATTTCACCTTAGGCTAAATTAGATACTCCGAATCCAAAAATGAAGTTCATTTTGAAGAATAAGATTTACAGAATTTCAAAAAGTGGTTATTACTATTCATAACGGCTAGTTTTAATAATATTTTTATAGCATATCGTTGTTTAGTGAAACTCGGTATTGCGTATTACACACGCTATCGAGGAAGGTCGCGATTGCGTGTAATGCAAGGCAAGTCAAGGATGCGTGTTGTGCAAGCTCCTTTTGGTGTAGCGTACAACACAAGACATTAATAAAATTAAAAAGAATATTTTTTATAAAATCTTGGGCTGTTACATTCTACCCCCCTTAAAATGAATTTCGCCCTCGAAATTCGTCGGGGTTATAAATGGTTTAATATTTGAAAGTTTCTTTAATAGAAACCCACATCGTAAAAGGGAATACCAAAACTTGGCTTTAAAAACTAAAGTATGAAATGTAACGATTACCCAAATAAACTAATCACTGGGTTTCCACATAGGTGAAAATATGGATATGGAAGAGAAATATAACCATCATGTTCTGATGGAGAGTGGTAGAGAACATGGCTATGGAAAAGCCAGTAATCACAAATCCATAAATTTGTGACGATCTAAGGTACCATCTGATTCATCAGGTATAAGAGAACTAGGACAACATTTTTGGTTTTCAAGATCATTTCCCTAAAGTTAAAGAATTTGAATTAGAATAAATACTTACTTTATTTTGGTACAATCTCACTGTTGTTCGTGCCTTTAACAATTTCCACTTCATCTCGTAAATAAATGAAGTTGAATTTGTTATTCGTGAGGTGTTAGCAGATCATGTGATAGAATGACGGGTCATTCCATCTGTCTCAAAAGGTTAGCAAAATTTATATACATAAGTCGATCTATAGTGGGATTAATCATATATGGTTCCTAAAATGGGCTTATACTTCATATATCATACTTCTTAATATAATAACACTAGTTTCTACTAAACAGGGACTTCCTGTAGGTCAGTGGTAGGTGATAAAGGCCAGTCGCACTTCGGTTGTGGGTTCGATTCCTACAGCCTTGTCCGAAGCGATGGGCTGTCGCCCGTCCTGCAGGTTGTCCTTTTTCTAATACTACGTTACTATAACATCCCATCAATAATATCGAAAATCTTCTATCCTTAAACAATACTAACTTATGTCCAACATAATCCGGTCTAATCTTTAGGCTTATACATAATACTACAGTCCACTCTCAACGATTACCAGAGATTTAATACTGTCGTTGATCCCCACATATCATAAGATATGTCTTGTTGGTCACATTCCAAACATTCAAAGTCCTTAATCGTGTATTCTCTTGAATACCTTAGTGAAAACATGAGTGCAGTCAAAAGTTAACACTTTCTACATACCAAAATCCTCAAAATTCTATATACTCAAACCATGATATCACTTAGTCCTTATATCAATCATGAGCTCATGAATACTATTAAACATTTCATTTTCTCGTCTTCATTATGCACATATCATCTTATTTCCAAAAAATATCTCAATCACTTTGAATACCACATCAATAAATATTGCAATACTCAATGATACAACATTATTTTGGAATCCCATTACATAAACACTTAATCATTCCACCACATCGTTGTCATATTCAACATTGCCAATAGTGATCGCATGTGATTTCCCTTTGTCCTTTGCCTTCAGTGGTTACTCATGTTGATCATCACTAACCCTTGGATTAGGGCAATTATTAGCATAATGCCCCATTTCCTTGCACTTGAAGCATTGAAGTGTTGGCGGTGCGTTCTCTGTAGTGTTTGCTTTATTCACATCATTAGATACCCTTTTTCCATTACTTCGACACTCAGATGCTCGATGACCTTCTTTTCCACACTTAAAAAACATTTTCTAGTCCCTTTAAGACAATCTCCACCATGCTTCTTTCCACACTTTGTGCATAAGGAAACATTCATCTTCTTTTCACCATTATTCTGAGATTTCTCCTTGAACTCCATCTTTCGTTTCTTGTCAAAACCATGAGATGGATATGTAACACCAACTTCCATTTCTACCTTGATAGCACAACGCACAATTTATTCATAGCTACAGAAGTCTCTTATAGCTAATGCCCTTCGAAGACTTGGTTTTAAGCCACTGAAAAATCGATCAACTTTACTTTCAGGTTGGATGATAATTCCAGAAGCATACCTTGCAAGTCTTGTAAAATTTGCTTCATAGGTACCAACAGATTCATCATCCCTTTGCTTCAGTTCAAGAAACTATTTCTCCATCTTTGTTCGAAGAATACGAGGGAAGTACTTACTGAAAAATAAGTTCTTGAACTCGTCCCATTTCATGGACTCAATTTCATCTCTTGGCCTCGTATTCTTGATAAGAATCCACCATTGATCAGCTTTACCTTCCAAACGATATACTGCTAAGATGACTTTATCATGTTCAGAACATTGAAGAACTGAAAATATCTTTTCAGTAGTACTGATCCATTGTTCAGCCACAAGTGGATCAGAAGACCCACTGAAAGAAGGTGGACGTTGCCTCATGAAGGACTCAATAGAATATTGTTCCCTTCTCTGCTCATTTGGAAGTCCAGAATGATTCATAGCTTGTGTAAGTATAGCAATAAGATTCTGCACTCCATCTCCCATAACATTTTTTTGTTCAGGAGGGCAATCATTGCATTGTCCATTGCATTGATCAACACGGTTCCTTCGGGTTCCAGCCATCGTCTAAAACCCAAAAAGAATAGTGTGAGAGGCAAAAATCATGCTAGGGAAAACAACATAATAAAGGGGGAGTACCTTCAATATCCAACATCTTAGGTTTAATTCTATGATCGTTAGCATAATTCTATTACTATAACCTATACGTATACTTATCCCTAGGGACATCCCTAGACATACCTTAGAAATATCTCTAGGGATCTCACTAACATTTTCACATCCTAGTTTCCAAAGGTTGACTAAACCTTTCCTCTGATACCAACTGTAGATACCCGAAGCCTGACTTACATGGACATTACATTACTTTTGCGGAATACTTAGTACATAACAAAAACACACACACAAGGACCGTAATAGTTTAGTGTCTTTGGAAACTCGGAATATAATCTTCTAATCGTGGTGAAAGATCTTCAACATCTCCCATAAAGATCATCTTTTTTTTATACCTAAAACCTTTCTTTATATCCTGGGGAAAAGAAAACATAAAACGGTGAGCTCAAATGCTCAGTAAGGGTAAACAAAAGAAATATCAATCGCATCATATACATAAGCACATAACTTTTGGAAATCTTAACCTGCAAAAGAGATCATAATTTCATAACATGGGGTAAATCATGGCAGTGAAATGTAATCACAATAATCATAACATAAAACATGAAACTTTCTGGCATTCACACATAATCATAGAGAATCATTTCTTGTTAGTCAAGACTCATTGCCAAGACTATATTAGTGGACAAAGTCCCTTTCTGAATCGAGTAACCCTCGTTTCAGTCCTGTTTCACTGAACCGGTATAACCTACCATTCCAGCCATGTCTATCTCATGAGATATAAAATCTTTACCCAATGCATTGGAGGGAGATATAGGTCCCACCCATCTTATAATGAATCCTTTCTTATGTGTTCCACATAATCATAAAACATACATCATCGCATAATGTAACAAAAATGGGATTCTTGAAACATCATGACATCATAAATCAATTCATATAAGATAAAGGAATTCATAAACATAATTCCATCACAACATAGTCAAATCAATGTCAAAATATGGATATAAACATAACCCTTTATTTTCTTAGATGGAAAATAATTTTGATAAAACACTTGAATTGAATTCTTGAGGAAAATATCCTTTCTTCTTCAAAATCAATTTCTTTTCACAAAACATCATGCAATTTTAAAAGAAAGAGATTTTATTGAAAATAGTCATGAAATATTTTAGAGGAAGCTTCATGAAAATAAGGCTTTATAAAACAGTATAAATTTGTTCGTTCCGTATAAGTTAAAAAAAACATTCTTCATAATTTTGTCGGAAAAGTCAAAAAGTACCTCGTACGACAAAAGATTCCTTTCATACATATTACTAAAAACTCACCGAAGGGTAAAAATGGTTTTAAACAATTGTAGGTGGATGGAAATAATATTACATTTTGATGAAACATGGATGTGGATGATAAAATACACCCCAGTAAATACTTACGAATAAACAATCTCGGATAAAAATGAGATTGTGATATTTCGCTTACCTTAGGTACGATTTGCTTTGTTCATGTCCAAATATCCTGTATAATGGTTTAAATAATTTTATTGACTTATTCCAGAATCATACATATTGATATGATATCATATATGGTCATATTATTAGCTTCTTGTTAGTAATATTTCATTGTTACTTGTTACTCGGGTCTTTATAACTTTTTGTTCTTATGCGTGTTTTGTCGAATAAATTCTTATTCTTATCTTTAGGTTATAGATAATTCATTTACATAATGGTATTAGTGTAGTATATACCATATTCATTCATTCAATTCATTTATATAATCATTATGAAATGAAGATCATGTAGAACGAGTCGCATCACATCGTGGAGACGGTATTCCGTACGTACGCACGAGTGATGATATCGTTCCTATGATCGTGGAATTGTATTGGATTATATATATATATTATTTCAGTATCAATATTACTTCATAATAATCATATATAGTTACTCATTACACCATTATACCCATCCTTGTAAGGTGATGGTGGAAAAATAGATTACACCACGGCGTGGAGACGATATTCCGTACGTACGCACGCGCGGTGATTTCATTTTTCCGTAGGATGGATAGAAGGTGAATTAGGGTTGTTTCATATTTATAATAAAATATAAGTATGTAAGTAATACTTATGTTATTACTTTATCATGAAACAACTAAATAAGAAGAAGTTGAAGAAGAAAGAAATTGAAAAGATCGGTAATGGATATTACCTCTTCTTTGGAACGCCTCTTTGAATCCTCCACTTAAGGAACTAAGATTGGTCTTTGGAGAAGACCCGGACCTCTAGGATTATTCTAGGGAAGTGGAGAGGAGAAAATGGCAGGGGTTGGCCGAGCTTGAGTGCTCAAATTGGTGTGAGGAGGAGGGGGAGGAGGTGCCCTTTTATAAGGGAGGAGAGGGGCACCTTAGGAATATCTCAAAATATTATTTTATATTAAAGTCAAAATCAGTTTATAATGGTTCCAAAGGGTCTTATTTCGAAGCTAAAGTGGGGATGGGTCGAAATCCTATCAACCAATAGGATTTAGACAAGTTTAGGGTATTATTTTAACCTTATCAATTAGATTTAACTCTAAGTTAATTAATTTAACTTTTACCGTGTCTTTTTGTTTTCTTTCACTATATGGTTAATACACTTACTATAACATGCCAAACGAACCCCAAATTGTTTATTATTAATATATATATCCTTATCTAAGTCATTTGGCTGAACCATAGATTTTTTAGGAATACAATAACAATTAAAAATATAATATTTGATTTAAAAACTATTTTGTGTCAATTTTGACACTATTTGATATATGATTTTTGTGAAAGTCATAACAGAATTATATGTTCGAACCAAGTTGATTAAATCAACATTAATATATCATAGTAACCTATAAAATTAGTGGAATTCATAAAAAGTCTCAAATTACATTCATTTGAGCATTTATAACATCAATTATGTTAATATTTCCTTAAAAGGGTAATTACTGCATCATCGTTGTGTCATAAATAAATTAATTTATTTAAAGTCTAAAAATTATAAATAAAATATCATTATGTAGGAAATCTTTTTAGCTTTCTAATGAATATTTATAGTCGAATTTATCTTTTTTATAACCCCATATTAAAAATGTTTTATTTATTAAACTTTGATTTTAACTATTTTAACTATTCATTAAATAATATAATATTAAATGTCATAATCTAATCCAAGTGGACCTAAATGGTCATATTATATTCATAAGGTTGTTTTTGGTCGAATTACACTTATCCAATAGATTTAGGACATGTGTTAGGGTAATAGTAATATTATATTTACCCTTAGTTACCCTATTTACTATTAACCGTGGTAAAAAATGTAAAAAGTTACTATTCACCAAAAATTATTTTCATCCCATTGAACCACATTTTACTTACTGACATCAACCGTGTCTCTCGGATTTTTGAAATTCCATTCACAGAAGCGGTAAAATTAAGATTTATGAAGAAATTAATTTTTTTAACTACCACTTAGTAGTTTCACTATTCATCAAAAAATGAAGGTTTTCAGAAAAATGCCAAAATTTCATCCTAAGCTATATTTCATATTCCGAATTCAAAAATGAAGTCTATTTTACCAAATTCATAACATAGAAGTTTCATTAATTAATTTTATAATTAAATCCCGCTGTTAAAACAAATAGCGTGTTTTTAAGAAACAATATCTATCAAAAGATTGACACTTGTTTATGTCTGGTTTAAATGTGCAATTACATCCAATGACCAACATTGTATTAAATTGTAAAAATATATTCTAAATATACTTTAAAACTACTCTAATTAATAATTTATCACTATTAATTATTTCGATTAAAAAAGTTGTTTTTTAGTAATTTTCACTATTCATCAGAATATGAAAGTTATCCGAAATGTACCAAAATTTCACCTTAGGCTAAATTCGATACTCCGAATCCAAAAATGAAGTTAATTTTGAAAAATAAGATTTAAAGAATTTCAAAAAGTGGTTATTACTATTCATAAAGGCTAGTTTTAATAATATTTTAATAGCATATCGTTGTTTAGTGAAACTCGGTATTGCGTATTACACACGCTATCGAGGAAGGTCGCGATTGCGTGTAATGCAAGGCAAGTCAAGGATGCGTGTTGTGCAAGCTCCTTTTGGTGTAGCGTACAACACAAGACATTAATAAAATTTAAAAAAATATTTTTTATAAAATCTTGGGCTGTTACAGCTCTAAAGAGTTACCAACAACCATACATACATTGCAGAAAATAGGATTTTTTTCATCTTCGACATCAATTTTAATGTTATCATAAAGGGTGGAAAGGTTTAACTTGTAAATCAAAGTGGAGCTCAGATAAACCTCCACCAACATCCTAGAAAAGTGACCAAACCGAACATCTTCAGTCTCTTTGTCAAGACGAATCTAATTTCCAATTTCCATGCCAATTTCATGCAAATTTTCAGATGCCATAGGACCCAATTGAGTCCATGAAGACAAATACAGAGTTAAGAGAATGAATTTATTGCATGCGAGATGTTAAAATCCATAGACCATTCATGAAAATGAAGCCAACCAGGTTTCAAAACAGAGTTCTAATGCTCTATGCATGAAGATTCAAGTCATCAGATGTCAAAAGGCAATAGAAAAATCCCTAACCAAGAGAAATACATTTCCAGTTAGAAAAAACCCAAAAATGAAAGGTTCTTCAAATCACATCATCAAGTTTCCTTGGTTTTGCACCTTTGGGAAGAACAATACATGAAATAATTGAGTTTTTTACCAATTGACTTTCTCTCCGCAAGCGTTGTGGGGTTGGACTCAACATGCATCGATGAACCCTTACAAATAATTCTACTACGACAGGTGTCCTTTGAAAAGTCCCAACGAACCAGCTCTATACTACTTCAACCCTAAGCATGATTTCCTCACCACATCAGTATGGGATCAAGATCCTGGGATATCATCATCACACAGTAGAATAAAATCCCGCATCAACACATCGTCAGGGGCCATAGCCGCAACAACATCATCCGGACCAGTTGACTTTCGCGAATCACCACTCCATGTGTCAATTTTAAATTCCATAGAGATTAGTGTGATGACTCTGCCGATCCAGTGCAATGATCATAAGATAATTGAAGACTGGTCTAGAAGGTCGACATAACCGCAATCGTAGGGTTGAAAACAGTCCCATAATTCGGAGGGTCACGAGAAGTCGGCTTCATCGCAACCTTATGGTTGCAAACATCTCCAAAATTCTGAGGGTCAAGAGCAGACACTGAGAAGGGAATCGCCGATGCAACGCCACCGAGAGAAGATAGTCAGTCAAATCCAAGGAAGAACGGAAGCGCCATGGCCATGTGAAACCGTAAAATACATTGTCACGAAGAGGAGGTCTTACAACTCGTACTGCCATAATTGGGTAATATAAATTCATCTTCATATTTGATATTATTATATTTCGTTTAAAATAAGTTAATATTATATTATTATATGTTTAAATTTTTTATGTGGATTTTCAGTTGATATAGATAACCATGTAATTGATTAATTATAACATCGACTCAAGCATCATTTAAAGAGTTTATATCAGAATCTCATTTTCATTGAGATTTTTTATTTTTATATTGTCGATGAAGGAAATTATTTTACCATTGTCTAATAAAATGCACCCATTTTATAATATATTGTTTCATCATTATATTTTAAGTAATTTTATTATTTTACACTATTTTTTACAAAAAATAATTGAGAAATTTATTTTTATAAAATTTAACTGTATTTCCCTTATTTAATCGGATACATATATGCTAAAAAAAGTCTTTTAAAAATTATTTTTAAAATAATTAAGCATATTTCAAATAATTAAATGAATAATTTCATTTAATTTGTTAATATTTTTTAAAAAAAATTATTGCAATCTTCATGTCATTATACTAAGACTCCCTATTTATCTTTTACTAGAAATGTGAAATGAATAACTATTTTAATGTGTACAACATGTCTGAAATTTTCCAGTCACCATGACAACTCAAATTTTATTTCGATTATATTATAGGCTTAAAAATTCCAAAATTAATTTATTTCACTTGTTTTTAAATGTTATTTCTAAGAAGTGATTTTCAAATTAAATTTATATTTTTCCCAATATTTTTTATAAATATATTGTATTTATATTCATCGATGAAAAAACACTTTATTATTAATCCAACAAGTATATGTTGTATTGATACCATCCTTATTATTCTTATAGATGGTTTATGATAATTTTGAACAAGAAATGTGCTGAAATTACATGTTTTTATACATTTATATAGTCATAAACATTCTCATTAAATATTAACATTCGTTTCATAATTAGGAAATAAATTTTCCAAAAGAACCATTGTATTTATATTAAATATTTGAATTTTTAAAAATATATACCATTATTACAAATATTGTTCTATATTGAATGTCTTTTATCATTACAAGAAATATGAATAATTATTTCTTCTTTAATAAATACAAATATTATAATGATATGGATCATTATTAATGAATTAAATTGATTATTCGATATTTGAGGAAATCTTGGACCTGTGGTGAATGATTGAGGCTGAAAATATATTTTTAGTTGATGCATGTAGAAGTATAATGAGACAAATAATTAAGTCAGCTGTCAATTGGTTTTTACCTAGAGTTTTAAATATATTTTCAAAGTTCTTGATGGTTATTTATTAGGATTTATGAGATTTAGGTGTCCAATAATTTATAATTTCCTCAATTATTAATTATTTTATTATTATCCCTTAGATTTTAAAAATTATGTTATCTATGGATATATTTCATTTTAATTTTCATGATTTTATGGATTATGTTTTCAGTTATTTACCTTTCTATATGGATTAGTCAATATAATATCATTTTAGTTATGTTATTGAAAGGGAAGATATTTTCCTTATCATGTTGATTTTTTTTATTTATTCATGATAGCTTCTATTGTACATAGCCCCTACTAATAATTTTTCTCACCCATAGTTTTTTTAAATTCCTAGGATTCGATGAAATTTATTATGATTAATATGGAGGCATATATTATTTGTAGTAATGTTATTCATGAAATTAAAATATTTTTTTAATTTGTGTTGTCAAATATTGTACTCGAATCGGGTATGTATCTAGTTTACTATTACTAATAAACTATTCAGTCCTTCATAATCTAACTCATTATATTTTATATGTAATAAATAAACAATAAGAACATTGATATTTTCTTCTAGGTTACTATAATTGATTCTAATCTTTATTTTTATCATCCCTTTTAAGATCCATGATCATGTTGGGGCTACAGATTATAACATAAAACATTATTTAAATGTCAACCATAAATATTATTTATTTCATGTATCACTTTTGAAAAATTAAGTTATTGACCCTTCATATTTAATAAACATATAATATTTTGAACTTTAATTTTATCAATCGTATGATTAATTACCATTGGAGATTTTGGATTAGAGAGATACAGTGCTCCAAAAAAATCATCTCACATAGAAATGTTTTTCTCTTAAATAATATGTTTAAAAATAAATATGGAAACTAGGGATATAATTTGACAAAATAATGATCATAATTTCTATTTATATTTATAAATGCATTTTTGTTCTGATTCAGGGTATAATGTGATGATCAATGATTTTAGTACATTATTTTCATTTAATAAATCTTATAACAAGTTGCTTTTGTTACACAAAAAAAATAAAATTAAAATGGAAACTACCACACAAAAAATATTATTATAAATTAATAATATATTATATATATAATTTTGGTGGGACTCAATAAATTTATGCAACTTATGAAAACTGTGTGAAAATTTTATTTTAATTCAAGAGTTGTTTATTTTTTATTAAATACTTGTTCCCACTTTATAATTTTTTTATTTAATTTAATTAATATTATATTTAAAAGATGAATTTTAAAAAAATATTTTTTTATTGATATCCACATATCTGAATTTTTATACAATTATTTCTTGATACTTTTGAAAAATAAAAATTTTTTGGTAATCATTGAAGATATAGTTTCTAACAAAACAATAAATTTTTTGACATTATTATTATATAATCAACACATATTGGATTTTATAAAATGGTAATTGATGAATTATTTAATTTAGGAGTAATATTATATATTATAAAATAATATCTTAACCATAAGAAACCCATATTGTCCATTTTAGAATATAAGGAAAAATACATTTTAATATAGAATTCTTCATAGAAATTACATTAAAAAAAATTAAATAGTGATATTCCATTTTTGATTTCATTGAATGATAAATTATTTTCATATAATTATTTAATATTTAACTTGGAATAATGTTACATTTAAAATACTATACAACAAATTATATTTAAGATTAAAAACAATCATTCTATAAAAATAGTTTATATAAATTATATTAGCTAATATTAAATTAATAATTTTAACCATCATAAATATTATATTATAAATTTGATATATTTTAAATTACATATTCATTTAAATTTTAATTTTTTCGATGAAATTAATGACCATGATTAAAAAATATAATATAGTAGTAAAGGTGAAAAATTATAAAAGGTGGTTTCCCACATGTAAATGATATAATTCAATAAAAAATATTACCTCAAGTGTGTGGATGAAATTATCCATAGAAGACCCTACTCACCAAAATTATTTTACTCCATTTTGGCCTTTTCACAATGAATTTTAACATTCTATTATATTAATCTTATGTGTCTATAAAATATGAAACATCTTTTCTCTTAAAAATAAGAATCACTTTAGGCACATCATTGTACACTTATACAATATAATTTAATCCAAAATGAATAAAATATTAATCATTCCAGAATTATATCTCTATTTCATAATCATATTTATCCAATTAGTTGGCTTAAGTCCTCTAATTATAGAGATATTCCTTAAATAAATATCAGGTCCACAATTTGAGAATTTCTTACTCCATAAAATTTTTTTATTATATTACTTCTTCAAATGATTATATAGCTATTATAATATAACTAACAAGGTTTTATTAATTTATTTAAATGATATTATATTAATTTATCAATCTTTATTAAATCCTTTCAATCCCCAATGAAAAAAAAAATATCATCAATCATGTTTGTGTTTGTCCGACACCCACCATGACGTGATGTAGTTATCATTAAATCACCACAATTTCTAGTTTTTAGTAAGCATTGATTTTATGTATACATGTTTTTAATATTTTAAAATTCATATTATCTTGATTTAATTTATCAAATACATTAATTTCATAAAATTCATTGTGTAATGGAATAATTAATCATAATAATATGCTCACTACCACATCTACAAGAATTGAATTTCATTTTTCCTCTACACAAAACATGGGTTGTTAGAAAAATGATTTTAATGAAGATAAATTATATTTATTAAACATTTAACAATCATTAAAATTTAAATAAACATTATATAAAAATATTTCCATACTTAGAAATTCAATATAGCAGAAGATCATTTTGGCAGGTTTTACCACCTACTTGAACAATGTTATAATTATTATATAATGAATAAACAATGAATATTATATAATTCAAATATAATATAAAAATATTAAATTTAATGTCTTATATTGATTCCATAATGGTTCCAATGATAATTAATATACTAACTAATATAAAACTAGTTGATCATTAAGTACACTACAACTTGTTCATATTGATTTCATTTTTCATGAACCATGTTCATGTATTTACTCTAACAAAATGGGATGTAAGGATTCGGTCCTAAAAATTACATAGTATAGTTTCTTTGTATTATAATTATATTAATGTAGTTCCTATATATTTTTCATGTTTAAATTTATAGATAATTTTTTCATAATTCATACATAAAAAAACTATTAATTTACATGATGTACAATTCTATTAATTATTTATTATTTCATAAATATATAACCATTTAAATAAATAATGTTTTATTTTAATGAAAAATAATTTTGAAATTTGACATGGATTATTATTTTATAAAAAATATACAAAAACAATGATTTAATAATTTAGAAACACGAGATGATCATGAAAATATCAATAAGGGACATATAATAATGATTGAAACTCCCATTACATTGATACGTATAAAAATATCTCATTTTTGAAATAAATATTTGATTAAAAAATAAACCATTTTATTACCCAATAAATCATCTTCTATATCCAACACTAATCATTAAACATGTAATTATAAATAATTAATGTAGAATAAAGACATAAAGGATTCTTTGAAAATTAGAAAGTCACATGAAATTTTATTCCAATAGTTATACTTTTGACTCTTACGTATGGAATAACCATAATTAATAAATTTTGAGTAACCATCATAAATAACCATGGAATTACTTCGTGGTTAAATTTTAATCATTTCTATATTGTAACTATATAGTGACAATATCTATTTACACATGTCACTACCTAATTATAAGAATAATTAAACTTCAATGTAAAATAAAAGGATCGTAAAATCTAGTTTCTTCTATGACTAGTTACATAAAACAAGAAACATGGGCCATAATAAAAAAAAATCACTTTTTATAATTTATTAATAGAACCTAACATTCCTTGATACCTTACTTTAGAATAGGATAAAATGAGGATCACAAAAATAAAGGGATGAGAAAAAAATCACATTAAGAGAATAATCATAAGAATAAAACTAATCCTAAGGGTTAGAAGTCATGACATAATGATATAAAAAGGCATGAAACATTATATATTGAATCATAACTTATAAAACATGGTATCATATCCTCATGAATGAATAGTAATGTTCATGTAATAGAAAACATGACCATAGAACGAGTAAAGGCTCATTGCATAAATTAGATCACGAGTCTAGGCGATCCACCAAGACCGTTTCCCATGGAGTATTAGTCAAGGCTAACAACCAAGATTGTTCCACATAATGTCTCCTGATTCAAAACATTACCCAATGCATTGGATATCTATCTGGTAAATCCCATCATATCATGTTTATGAATATTTGGTCAACATGAGGATCCACACATAATTAGTCAATCATTATCATTTTTGATACCCATCATAATGATTGGGTATCATAATCTCGTAAAAAATAATTACATAAGGGAATATCAAAATGGTGTCCATGAAAAAAAGGATTTATATAATATGTATATATTTTTAATGTAAATATTCTTAGATCATATTATGTGATGTCTAACTAATGTGATATCATGTAAAATGATTATTAATGAATCTTTAGAATTAAAACATTTTTTGTCGATTTAAAGAAAATATTAAAAGTGTTTAAAAATAAAATTGAATAACATTTTATATAAACCTATAAGTGAACCATTATGGTATTAATAATAAAAAGTGTGATTTTAGAAATGATATGGTGGCTGAAAACAGATTATGGAGGGCACTTTAAAAAGTTATGAATTTGGGATGTTTCCATAAATTGGGACTGCATATAAAGAATATTTAATGAAGGAACCATATAAAAACATGTATATATCTAAACAAGTATGTTTAATTTATGTTGATAAATCTTTTTCTAAAATTTTTACTAAATTTTGACGATTTACAAAAAAGGAACAATGAATTTCATTTGGGTAAGTGAGAGAAATAATAAACCTATAGAATAATGGAGGTTCAATTATAATCCCATATCTTAAGTCTTGAGGTGTTCTTCCATTGATCTTAATGTTATTGATAATAAAAATAGAGTAATTAATTAAAAATTTCAAATCCTCTTCTATATGAATATGATTTAGTATAAGTTAATTATGCTCATTTATGGAGATTTTAAGGGGTTAAGAGATTCAATTTTATTGTTTGGGAGTGTTGGTTTCCATATTTTTCTAGATTAGATTACTCGTATAAATATACTAGGGGTCAAATATAGGTTGGATAATTGTAGAGAACCATATTTTTTGAATTATACTTTTAAACATTTCTAAACATTATTCCCAATCTAGGAGTTGAGATAATGTGCAATTCTGAGACCTACTGTGCCTAGAATTAATTTTATAAAAATATTAAATATTTTTACTATTACACTCATGAAGTTACTTAAATATAACATGATAACACTTAAATGGTTGATCAGATCAGAAATCTATGCCCATGGTTGGGTCTAGAACATAGTGTTTCTCCTAGGCGCACTGTAAAATCATTCATTGTGGGACGTTCAGACCCCTCTCTTCCGGGTGGTGTGTTAAATGGATGAATTAAATTATTAATTTATTCATATAATAGCTGAAACCAAAATAATACATGAGTGGGAGACCATATAATAATTCTAAGGCCACTATTGAGTTCAGAACATTGGTTTTACCCTATGTAGGTTATAACCATTGTCGGCATCAGTAGTTCATATTATGGTCCATCCTGGTTGAGTAATTATATAATTTAAAAACAATTTATTTAATTATTTGATTTATATCCTGATAATATCGGGGGTTATAAATTATAATTATATAAATATACCTTATTATTATATTTTTTTCAACGATTATAACCCTATACATTCCAATCCTCCCTTCTCCTCTCCTTCATGTTGGTGAACATTGAATGAAGAGTGGCGACAAACCCCCGGATCTTGACAAATCAAAGCACAAAATATCCTCCTCCTTCATCGATAAAAATATTCTAAATCAACGACAAGAGATAAAATATAGAGAGGTCACTTTTTTTTTGTTCTTATGCCCTGAATTAAATTTTTATCATGTATTCAATTTTTTCATTGACATGTTCCCCATTATTTCAAAGTCTGTATGATCACAGTCACCACTACAACATTGTTTATCAATTTTTCCAACACTGATACCCTATTATGGAACTCTGGAAAAGTCAAGTTGGTCGATGATGAATAAAAACCTTTTTTATGGTTCCATTAGAAATTTTTTATTCGTGTTTTCATCATGGTATCCCTATGGATTGTATTTTAATAATTAGGTGTTGACTCAAGCACGATCAGACCCTTGGATTTGGGGAGGATTCATAGAATTGTGATGGAATCTTGAGGAATGAATAGATCCATGATTTCAATGGTGAATGGATGGATAATATGAAGGTTCTGAATCAAATCATTTAGAATCAGAGGTTTGGTGGATACTTGAAGGCATGGAGGCTTCGTGTAGTCTTAAAATGAGTGGGGCGGCACATGCAGATAGGATGGTGCGATTGAGGCCCTAGGGGAGACTCTAGAGAAAGTGTTAAGGGATAGTGGTCCACATTGTAGTGGAAGTGGTTATAGGAGGACATGTCGAGCAGGATAGAGGGTAGCATCTGGGGTGGCAGGGTGGAGACACTCAATGGAAACTAATGTGGAGGGGAAACCATATAATAAGATAAAAAAATAAAATAAAATAAAATATTATTATTATTATTTATTTTAAATTTTGGAAATCCCTAATATAGAATCTTTTTGACGTGCCTTTAGTGATGTTTTGAACCCGTTTACAATGCAATGATTTTAAGACCCTTTCATATAATTTACTCTAAATCGTATCTTGGGACCACAAGACCCTTGATAAAAATAGATTTAATATTATTATAAAAATTTTATCTCACCATGACTCACTCATGCAATGTCCAATTAACTTCTATTTTATAGAAATGTTACCATTTCATTAAGAATATCGATTTAATAATAATAATGGACATTGATTTCTAGTTCGTGACTCGAGCTCAAGAAACCCCCAATATTATTATTATTATTATTATTATGGAAATCATTCATCTATCATAAGCCTTTCATACGGCTTCGTATTAGAGATCGGTCAGATGTATTGTGACCCTAACATTGAGTCAGACCTTCCAAGACCAATTTCATGTTATTTAACTGATACTGAGGTGCATGTCCCTCATAGTTTGGTTCACATGTGTAACAGTAAAATACGGCCTTTTCACTGGATATCCATTTTTGATGAATGACTATTCCATATCGTGTGTGTATTAGGGAGAATTTTAATGGTGTGATCCATATAATAAATTTTTGGGCCATGGCATGTCCCCCATTGGATTCTATACATGCATAGTTAAGTGACTTACAACTTTCCCATTTGGTGATTTTTGGTCCAAATGAGTAGTCGATCTGTTGAGTTTTTCAACAATGGTAACAATGGCATCATCTGTTTGGATGTGTGGATAAATATTCATGGTATTATAATTATTTTTAGACCTAAAAATAATATTGGTGTACGATCATTCTCTTATGATTGAAGATCACAAATTTTTTTGTCAACATTGACTCTTGTGAGAGTGGATAAGATGTATGATTAAATACAATACAAGATGTTTCATGTGTGACACATTTTTTGGAAAGAAACCAGATGGATAGAAATGAGTTCATCATGCTTCCTGAGAGCTACCATCTAATTGGGATTTCAAATTTACTTCCTCTTTGTCTTCCTAGTGGAACCCCCCAACCGGGCTGGGCATGGGTCATTGATGATTCTAGAGTGGAACCGTCCAACCTAGATTGGAATAGGACCTCAATAACAATATAGTGGGACGGTCTAGCGATTCTGGGGAAGTGACTTCAACCCTTTTTCATTTTTAAACCTCTTGTTGTGCTAGGTATGGGTCCTCGATGACATATAGTTAAACCCTACAGCTAGGCGGGGTATTGATCCACAACATTGAGAAGATATCCTTACTACTGATCAGTAATGAGACATTATTTTACTTACATAACAATCCAAAAGAAAGAGGATCTCATTCCACACCGAGATGTATTCTTGTAGTATGACCTAATATAGTTTGGGCGAGTCAGGCCACCCATAATGGAAAGTATTAAGGTGCAGTGATTTGAACCCCTTTGACTTGTAACACTAGGGCAGAAGAAGAGGTGGTGAGAATTGAATATGGTTTTACATGTAACAATTGGCTACTGAGATTCAATTTTTATCTATGATACATATATCCCATTACTCTCTTGATTGGGATTCATTGACTATGTATATTTATATATCGATTTTCAATACCCACTCCACAGGTTTGGGCTATTATCCTTCCATGAGAGGCAATTACACATGGGGTATGTCACCTTCTTTCCAAGTCCGTCTTCTCATGTTGGAATGAGTCTACACTCCTAATATAGGTATAGAAACCTTGATATGAAGTTATCCTTATCACATATTCTATCTCCTTATGTGTGGATGATCTTAATTCACTCCTTTTCTGGGATGAGCTGCACACCTATTATTATACTTGATCGTATCAACTATTTCCTTTTTAGAGTATCTCTTAAGGTTCCTCCTACTTATTTTAGGGGCATACTAATAAGTATTTTTATAATCACCCTTAGATTGGATTTTCCAACATTTTTCCTTCCATATGAATATAATTAACAAAAAGATCATTACTTTAGAGGAGCATATTGATACTAGTTCATGGGCAACATATGCTGGTCATTGATTAGGATCTAGGAGTGGGGATCTCTCAACTGTTTCACTTTTTATATTACTACTAGGTTGTGGAACTTTTTTTTGGCGTGTATTTTTTCACTTTTTAATTTTAGTTTAGTGTACCTTACTTTTACAGTTTTGTGGTTCATGCATGTTTTGATTTATTATAACAGTGTTTTATCATTTATTCCATTCCATCTACAATTTTTGTATTTACTTATTAGTGTGTGTGTGTGTGTAGGTTATTTAGAAAAGTCCTCCCTGAGTCTGATGTGACTTTGGAACTATTTTTCGGCCATAGGAAAATGGAGGTGGTCTTGGGGAAGTTTTGTTTGAGGACGGTATATGTTGGAGAATTAAAAAGTTGAATAAGAGGTGGTTCAACCCTTGGGATGTTGTTCAGATGTTTCCCAAAAAAATTCTTTTTTGGGATTAGGGAAACCATGTTGAAGGGTCCTGATAGTGGATCTCATTCTAGGTAGTCCATTGATGGAATAGGTGAACAATGTATCCATTCATCAGGACCCTTATTACCATCTTTTCCACTTGGATCACTGAAACCCATGTTGGTCAGAACAATGGTACATGAATCTTATAGGGTGTATTATTTTAATTTATTTCTTGAGTCAGCTCCCAATCATTGTTGATATATTTATATATATAATTATTATCTTCTAAAATTGTTAATACATGATAATATTCAATATGTCTCCATGATAACATCCGACCAAGATACCATCTCCAGTTTGTGACCACCATTGCACGTGACACGAGGCCTCAGATCAAGATCAATCATTTGACCTCTACACTCAAGGTGGGAATGTAGAATCACCCCATCTATTGAGAAGAAAATATCCACAATAGAAGAGGCTAAGTACATTATCATGATTAGCACACATGGTGAGTTTCAACAATAGATCCCACTGAGGTTTCATTGTTAGCCATAACCTGGAGAAAAAGATGTTTGTTTAGAGTCAGTATTCCACCTCTCCATGATTACATGGACAACAATAGATTATATGGTGGCTTTGGTAGATGTCATTTTCCATGGAGAATCAAGGAATTTTTGGATATTGGATACTCAAATACTCAAATAGTAGGTACTCTTGTGGGTTGACTTCCAAAAGTTTTTTTGTGAGGATTACAACCCCTTCTTCTTATACTACATTCTACATCATGAGTTCTTCTAGTATCATTATTGGAAGGATTAAGATGACTGAATATGTGACTAGGTTCATAGACCTTGGATGATACTATATGTACATGATAAATGGAATCTACTTCTGATCATAGATGATCAAACAGGGACTCTATATAGAAATATGTGATGTCATAGTGAAATTTTGCATCCCCTCCTATTCTGGGGTCCTAGAGAAGATACTAGTGATAGGGAACATTATTTCAATTGGACACCATTAAACTGGTCATGGTAGTGGTTTCAACAGAGTTGAGACATCTGCCGCAGCTAGTTGGTGTTGGACACTAAGATATACACATAAAGATCTTATCATTATCAAACATGGGCATCAGGTCCACCTAGAGAGGGTCGGTTCTATGGTTTTGATGGGTGAGGTCACATGGTTCAACACAGCCCGACCAGACATGTTGAGAACCCTAGGTAGAAAGTAGGTGGACCACAACTGCATATATAGCTCCATGATTAGGGAGGTTCCTTCTGAGGGGGTGCAAGAAGAGGGGAAAAGATGCTCAAGGTGGGGGAGATGTTATGAGCTCTTTAAACTACCCCAAATAATCCCACATTATGCTAAGGAAGATTGCTTCTAGGTCCATTGAAAACCTCAAACATTGGATTTCCATGATCTTACAAAGAATGAGATGATAATAGGTATGCCTTTAAAACCTACTACATTTTTTGGTAGAACATGTTTTCTACTCTTTCAAGTACTATTTTCTCCATGCTCTTTACTAGAGGTTTTATCGGGGTGATAGGAGGCATCAGTGTAACTGTGTTTTGGTGTTGTTCGATGTATCTACAAATGAAAGAGGAATAGAGGTGTTTACACCATCGATACTCATTTTTTCAATGTGAAAAAAATAGTGAGAGTGAGTTAGTACTTCCCAAAGAGGTTAGTATTGAAGATTTTTGGAAGAGTCCCGTTAACACGTGAGTTAAGAGTGAGTTTGTATGATGGTGTATTTGAGAAGATCCTGTCATTTCTAGTGGAGTTTTCTACTTGAACTCCCTATGTTTGTAGTTCCACTAGTGGGTGTCTATGTGTTTCTATTTCTAGGACAATATCCTTATAATAGTGTAAATGACATGTGGGGTATGATACATGATTTCAATGTTTATACAATTGTGGTTTTTGGCATTTACTCACCTACCATGTTTTTTGGTACCTTGTGTGATTAACCTAATGTCTTGATATTGTATTTATCAAGTACATGTTGAGGTGATAGAGACACCATTAACAAAATGATGTGAATCACTATCTAGTGATCTTAGCTGTAGTCATTTCCATGAGAACATGGATACACTTCCTTCTAGAGGATCACTTCGTGGTTTCCTCAAACCACTAGAGTCTCAGGTGTCTTTTCTCTCTTAGAGTCTTGAACCCGAGAAAACGATGCTGGGTGGAAATTCCTATAGGACTATGACATTGAGATGGTCTATACATTGGAAGCAAGAAATATTATAGTAGGATCCCTTTTTAGAAAGTCACAGTCTTTGCTAATGAGTAAATATTCAGAGTAGTTAACTTCTTCATAGATGAAAGTATTGGATAAAGGGGGTATTGTTTTCTTTATTTGATGGCGTTTCCTCCTTCACTTCTCAAGTGTATAATAGGGTCTCATTTTTGATGCATTGTCTATGAAATGTTGCATGATTGGGAATCCTTTGGTTCATCACTATGTGGATAATATGAAGGATGGAATCACAAGACAATGTTCTTGGGACAAATAGTGATTCATGTCATGATATGGGATGTAGAGGTTTGGTTTGGGAGGAAAAATAATCCCTTAGTTTCTCTGGGTTGTTCGAGACCTCCCAAAGAGATTATGACATTTACTGCTGTTGTTCCCTACACCTAATAGATAGTGTTTGGAAATGAATACATCAAAATTTCATGGATGAGTGGATACATGTGTTTTTTCTATGAAAATCTTCAACAAAAGTAACCCTTATAAGGCTAACAACATTTTTGGTTCATTGGTTGTGGAAGCATGGAAAACTATAGGTTTTATTAGGAATAGAAGACCCAGATGTGAGCTTAGTATCCAGATTTATTATTTTGTTTTGATTTTTAATGATAAATATATTGGAGGTAATGATGTAGACAACATTTTTTTACCTAACAACGCTTTGAAATTTTTACAAACATTATTATAGAGCTTGGTATTTAGACGGCATAGAATTCTGATGCCCGATGTGATCGAAATATATTTAATAAAAATATAAATTTTTTTATATTACAGTATCACAATTAATTAATGAAAATGGGATAAATATTAAATTATTGATCATATTGGAAATTTTACACCATGGTTGGGTCCAGAATGAAGTGTTTCCCCAAGGCGCAACCTAAAATTACACGCCACGTGATGTTTGTACCCCATGGTCCTTAGCAGCGTGTTAAATTGATGAATTAAAATTTTAAATTATTCATATACTAGAAAAAACATCAATAACTCACATACGTGGAATTATATGATAAATATGAGTAAATGTTTTAGTTCATAACATGGGTTTTACCCTTGGAAGGGTATAACCTTTATTGGTGTTAGGATATCAGTTTACGTTCAATCATCGTAGAGTAATTTCAAAAATAATTAATTATTTGTTTAATTATTGGATTAATATCCTGACCAAATTGAGGGTTATAAATTATCATTTTAGAGAATTCATTCATAATTATGTTTTTACAGTGATTAAAACCCTCTCCTGTCCTCCCATATCCAATGATCTCCTTCTCATTGACTAATGACAAACAAATAATAATGAAAAACCCCTAGATGTAGATGGATCAATGTGTCGCATATCCTACTCCATTTCCAATGATCATGTTCTACATCAATGATAAGTGATCCAACCAATGTAGCACTCATCCTTTCTATTCTTATTCACTGAAATAAATGTTGAGCATGTTTTCAATTTTTTCGTCAACAAACACACCAGGATTTCAATCTCTAAGTGATCCCATGTACCAATTTACTGTTGTTTATAATTTGTAAAAACACTGATACCCAATTATAAATCTCCAACTTGAAAAAATAGATGGTGATGAATAAAAATTATTTTTTATTCTTTCATTCCCCTTTCTTCTTCACATTTGTCAATGTGGCATAAACATTGATCATGTTTCAACAATTACTGGGCGACCTGAGCATGATCGGGCTCTTGGATTCAAGTTATATTCATGGAATGGTGATAGAATTGTGAGTGGAGCATAGTCCAAGGATATTTTTTATGAAAGGATAGATAATATGAATATTTTTCATCAAACTGTTGAAAATTATAGGTGTTGTGCCTCGCCAAGGGTGAAAAAGTTTCATGCGGTCCGGCGACAAGTGGGGTGCCTTGGTGTGGTCAAAGCCATAAAGAGTGACTCCAGTGAGTGGTAGGAAGTAGATTTTTAGAGGGAGCAGTAGTGAAAAATCTAAGCAAGGTGGTATGTTGTTACTGAGCAGGGTTAGGCAACATGAGCAGGAGTGGAGTGATGAGTAAGAGTTCGGGGGAGGCATTGAAAGAGTAGCGGGGGACGATAGTTGATGGTTCGTGGCGTTGTGGTGGAGGCCGCATTTGGTTAGGGAGAGGAGGCCGGAGGGAGGCAGCTGGGTGCGCAAGGTGGCGAAACCAAACAGAAACTAGTGGAAATGGGAAACCCTATGAGAAGATACGAAATATTTATAAATAAAAAAAATTAATATTATTATAATTATTTTTCTTGAACCCCCGTAAATCCCTCGTGTGGCGTCTATTTGACGTGTCATCAATGGTGGTGTAACCCCATTTAAAATGAAATAATTTTATGACCATTTTTGGAGAATTTTCTTAGAATCACAGTATGGGCTTAGAAAACTCCCGTTAAATAATATATTTAATAATATTATTAAATCGCTGTCTCACTATAACTCTGGCGTGCAATGTCCAATTGAATTTATATCATTGTTAATGTGAACCTATCATTGTGAATGTAAATTCAAGACCAATTATGGGCATTGAATTCATCTTCATGACTTAGGTCCATGAAAAATGCAATATTAATATTATTTTTATTATTGTTGTTGAAATATTACACTTTTTGTAACTCTTCCAAAAATCATCGGATTGGAGCACAATTAGCAGCATTGTGACGCTGAAATAGAGGTTAATTTTCATGAAACATTTCAAGTGATTAAACCAATGATGATGTGTGGGCCTAACATAGTCATATATGGGAATGTTATAGTGAAAAGAATCTTATTCACCAGGTATCCATTTTGGTAGAATGACTACATCATCTCATGTGTCTTTGTATGAGGATCACAATGGAATGATCCATATTATTAAATTCAGTACTAAGGAATGGGAACCACCAAACACCATACAAGAGTAATGTGGTAACATACAACATTTCTATCAGGTGTACATATGGGGAGAATATGTAGTCGATCTTGCGTGTATTCCATAGGGATTGCAATAGTGTGATCTGTTAGGTTGTGAGGTGCCTTATTTATTGTATCTTTATTTTTAGAGATGTGAAAAAAAAATTGTGGGTGATCCATCTCCATTGATTGAAGTGATCCCATGACATAGGTGAACATAGAACCTTGTGAGAGTTAAGAAGATCTGTGATGAAATATGATACAAGATGTTCATGGTGTGACAACCTTATGGGGAAACACATGATGACTACAGAGGAGTTCCTCATTCTTCTTGAGAAGTATCACCAAACAGGATGACCAGTGGAGTTCCTCTTTGACATACAAGAGGAACCCTCTAACCAGACTAGTAATGGGTTTTCAATGAAGATAAATTGGAACCCTCTAGTTGGGCAGGGCATGGTTCCTCGATAAAACTATAGTGAAGCCATCATGCTGGTTTGGGAATGATTCCCCATCCATTTGTTTTAGTGGAACCCTACTATTGGGAAGGCTATGGGGCCTCTATGACACTATAGTGGAACCCTCTAACCAGGTTGGGCATGGGTCAATAACGTTAAGATGACCTCCTTACAAAGGATTACTGACGAGAAGTACATTGACTTACCTAAGTAAGAATATGAAATAGAGGCACCTTTCCCACCGAGATGTGTTCTTATAACATGATCTATAATAGTGCGAGTGAGTCAGTTACCCCCCCCCCCAAAGAATATTGTATCAAGGAATTATTATTTGAGCCCCTATAACTTGTGACTAATGGGTATAATAAGAATTACTAAGCATTGAAAATGGTTTTACATGGAACTATTCTCTACTAAATTTCTTGAGTAGAGTTATGAGATGGAGATCCCCTTAATGTATTCTTTGGTATTCTTTGGCATAGAATAAATATGTCATGTTTCATTACCCATTAATTAGTTTTTCGATACTATATTTCTAGGATAGGTTATGATGCATGGGGTATGCCACGTAGTTTCAGTGTTTAACTTCACATGGAAGGTTGAGTCTACTCTCCTATTATAGGTAGTGATGACTTGATAAGAATTTCAACTTCTCATCATTTCTAGCTTCAGGTTTTTAGATAATATTACTTCACTCCTTTGTTTTCATGAGCGGCACTCCTTTTACATAAACTTGTCATATATACAGATTTCCTATCTAGATTATCTCTTACGGATCCCCCCTTCATCTTTTTGGAAATTCCTAATGAGTATTATTATACTCAATCATGTATGGTCATTTCCCACATGTTCCATGCCTTATGCAGACGACAAACAAGTTGATTGTGACATCATAGAAGCATAGGGATACAGGTTGATGGACCACATAGGGAGGTCATGGCATGGGATCCAAGAGAAGGTCTCTCTCACATGTTTAACTTTTTTAGTTACTCTAATGATATTTCACTTTTTTGGTTTGGTGGGTATTTTTACCCTTTACCCTTTCATTTCATTGTACCCTACTTGTATAATTTATTGGATCATGCAAGTTCTGTTTATTTATAGTAGTGTGTCATATTTTATTCCTTTTCCTTTGCAATTATTTAATTGAGTTTGTATTGTGTGTGTGTGTGTGTAGGTACTTAGGAAAAGTCCTCCATGAGTATGTTGTTCCTTCGATGCTATTTGCCAACCCCTGTCCTATAGAGGTGGGCATAAGGTAGTTGTTGCTCGGGTCAACATGGGTCTGGTCATGACATTAATTATCCATAATTTGACCATTATTTTATTAATGATATTATATTGGTTAAATTGAACTTAAATATTTTTCTTTTAAAAAATTATATAATACATATATTATAATCTATTAAAACCATTAAAATGGTATCATGTCCATCCCATGAAGAAGGTAAAGGAAATTGAAAACCTCAGCGTCCTTGAACATGATAAATTAATACATCACAGACAGTGTTTCCAGTTTTCTTATAAAAAGAGAAGGAAGGAAAGATGAAGATGAATTATTCTATTATAATAACTACATTTTAGTATATATTTGTTATTAGAATAATCCTGTCATTTGGATGATGAGATTTAAGGAGTGAAAATGAATGGAAAAAACCAGTAAATGAAAATTAATGAATCATAAAGATGATTTAACCTCATGAATTTATCCTCAATGAGATCCTCCTTGGGGAAGAGGTTTTAGTCTTTAGATGTGACCAAGAGCTCCTGGATATGAGGTATGGGATTTAGAAGTGATTTGAGAAAATTATTGAAAGGAACAATGCATTATTAGTGTGAGGATAAGAGGGGTGAGGGTGGTATTTATAGTGGAGATGAGGGGTGTTTATTAAATATTTTAATCATTATCTTATTATTTAGATAATGAAAATCAATAGTTTTTTATTCTTAAGACTACATAACATAATTAGATCAGGTATTAATAATCCATTTCTGATTATATAATCCATTACTCGTTGAATAGTGTATTTAAATTATAATGTATATATACTGTATTTTACTATTCATCAAAAAAGTTTTGTATTTCAGAAAAATATCAAAAAAAAATCTCTACAAATTTATTGATGTTTATAATTAATAAATTAATTCCATTATATAAAAAAATATAAATAAGATAAATTTATTTTTCATATAAAATCATAGATTACTTGAATATAATTATTTGAATATTATAACTCATTTTTTAAACACATTAATAAATTAACAAATGTCTAAATAAATTATAATATAATCATATAAAATAAAAATAATAATTTAATAATAGATTTTATGAAAATATATTTTCTTTGAAATTATTATATTCATCATAAAATTGGAATAAAATATTTATGTCTTTTCCAAAACACCAACATTTAATTAATAATTTATAAATATATATTTACTTATAAAATGGTATAAATAATTCATAATATCACTTATAATATGGATAAATTTTATTTATTCATTTATTTGTGAGGTTACTATTAAATTATTCAGTTTACTATTCCTGAGGTTCTTATTATTATTCCAATGGTCAACTAAATATTTCATTGGTATAGGTTCTTTTGCTCCTAGAAATACATTTTATTTTATTAATTTATTATTTATTTTGTTTTTTTTGTTTTCTTAATGTTATTTTATGTGATTATACTATATGAAATAATTTATTTAGGGAATTTCCTTTAATAAAACATTGTGTCCTTAGATTCTTCCCCTCTTATGAAATTCCTCCCTTGATTTTTTTTTAATTTCTATGATGAAAATAGTTTGGGGTAATTTTTGTTTTACGAGTTTCTCTAGTTCCCTTGTTTCTTCTTTGTAGTTGTGGTTCTTATATAGTACTATGACCAAGGGAGTAGTTTTATTACGTTGAACATTATCTCAATGATCCAAGATCTTCACTTGATATTCCTCACAAGAGAGGTCATTCTCCAATTTTACCAAATCTAAAGACAGTACATGTGATGGATTTGTTATATAATTCTTTAGATTGATATGTGGAACACATCATGTACTTTATACATGGTAGGTGGATGTTCTAGTTGACAGTCCACAACTCCAGCAAGATCAATAATATCCAAGGGGTCGATGTACCTAGGAGAAAGAGTTTATTTCTTCCCAAATCTCATGACCTTCTTCTATGGATATATTTCTTGGAATACCATGTCTCCAACTTTTAGCTCAAGGTGCCATTAGAAATTTTTTCCATAACTCTTCTCTCAATATTGGGAAACCTTGATGCGATGTTGAATGGTATTCATATTATATAGTGTTTAATTTAGAATTTCATGTCCTAGAATATTATGTTCAATGACTTAATCCAAGAACCCTATTATTATACACATTTTCCCACAAAGGGATTCATATGGAGGAATTTTCATACTGGAGTTGAAGATATTGTGGTAAGATAACTCAACTAGGGGAATATGTTTGTTTAATCCTCCATTAAAGTCCATATAATGTTTTGTTAACATTTCTTATTATGTTTTAATAGTTAATTTATATTGGACATCATTTTTATGTTTATTAGCCACTTAAAAATTCATCTCAATGCTTAGAGAATATTGGAAACTTTTCCAGATCTTCTTAGTTAATCTCATATCTCAATTTGATAAAATCAATTGTGGTAATCCGTTCGGACTTACCACCTATTTGATAGATTTACATTTATGTTGATCCAATGTGAAGCCATCTCTATTTGAGATATATTGATCTATATTTTTATGAAGGTCTACAATGACACTTATAGATTGTTTTTCATCTAGATGTCCTTGGAAGACCACAAAAAAATTCAATTTAAATGGTCTCCTACATTATTGTTGGTTTGGGTAGTGGTTTCATCATCCCCTTAGATTTTTTTCATTTTGAAATCAATTGTTCACATACCAATAACATTAATGTATATTCTTAAATCTCCTTCTATACATTTTTCAACCAATAGGTCTATCGAAGAACTCAATACAACTTTTTTCTCCCTAAGTTAATCGAGATGTTTGAGCTATGTGTGTCCTTCAGAAGCTCCATCATCATCACTAGATCAGATAAAACACATAATTATGACCCAAATCATATGAATCTATCCTTATTAATCTTAAACTCAGAGGATTTCTCGTCTTTGATAACTTCCACCCTTTCCGAAATTTCAACATCATTTCTTTGAGCATCCTTTATTTTCTCTATGAGGGATAGTTTAGACATCATTTGAAAAAGGATTAAAAATGTTCCTTTGAAAATGATTCCCATGTCCATACCTTTCAAATACAATAATAATAGATCCTCATCAAGTCTCATCATTGATAAAGATGCCAGATCCGTTCAACATAGAGCATCTACTAAATTATTTTCCTTACCATGATTGTAGTGGATTGAGAATTCATAATCCATAATGAGCTATAACCATATTCGCTGCAATATGTTATGATTACTCTATTTAAATATATATTTTAGACACTTTTGGTCAATATATAACCCACAGATATCCTAATATAGACAATTACACTAGATTTTCATCCAAATGATCATATATTTCAACTCTATATCATGTGTGGGATAGTTTTTTGTCCTGAATTCTACAATACCATGAGGTGTAGGCTATCATATTATCATTGTGAATCAGTACATAGCCTAATACCTTCTTTGAATCTACACTATACACCAAAATTACATCCCCATTTATTAGGAGTGTTAGTATAGCACAATTATAAGCCTCTTCTTGAGCTTCTTTTTGCATTCCACACATTCTTGAGTACAGACGAACATCAATCCCATTTGTATTAGATTTTATATATTGTTGACTATCATTAGATGTTCTTAAAAAATTATAGGTAATACCCAGGTAGGCTAATAAAACTATTGATCTCTATTAAACATGTTGTCTTGGGGAACTCATCAATTTTCTTTTATCTTGGTGGTGTCTTCAGATAGCCATTTTCTAATGATAACATGCCCAAAGATTGATTGTTTCTCCTTCCATAACTCCCATTTACAATATATTTCATATGTATTATTTCTTTAAAAATTCATAAATTTTTTACTCAAATACTCCTCTTGTTTCTCCATGCTCTTGGAGTATATTAGAATATCATCGATAAAGACTACAACAAAATATTCAATGTAATATCTAAAGACAATATTCATTAAATAAATGAATATGACTGGATAAATATTGTGTATAAATAGAATCAGAATGAACTCATTTTTCCCATACATTGTTCAAAAGGTATTCTTGGGAATATCATCATTTATCACCTTTAATAATCGATATCCTGACTAAAGGTCCACCTTAGGGAAATAAGTGGCCCCAAATAGATACCAAAAAAGTCATCTATATGGGGTATGGGATAATTGTTCTTTATCATGATTGTATGGAGCTCATGTTAATCAACACAAAGTAACATTTATCCATACATATAATTAAATAATGGGACTGGTGCACCCCATGGTGAAGCACTGGGGCATATGAGACCATCAACCAAATTCTCGTATAAAATATTCTTCAGATATTCCACCTCTATGATATACATTTTATAACATGTATTTGATATAGGTAGATATCTTGGAATAAGATCAATTCATAACTAATCCTCTCGATCAATAGGAAGACAAGGAAACTCTTATAGGAATACATCGGTGTAATCCGTCATGATGGGAATATCTATGATAATGATTCTATCCTTTATATAAATCATTTGAGCATGACATGATTGCTCAAAAGGAAACAATATCCACAATTGAAACTATTATTTTGAAGTAGGATCCTCTTCCTACATAAACATTTACAATATTTGATAATTATTTTAGATTTCCAAAGTGATATCCCTTTCGTTAATGATGAAATAGGATTTATATATAGATAGTAAACCCATTACAACATTAACATCAAACTCTACCAAGGAAAATGTGACCAGATTTTTTGGGAGGTTTATTCCACAAAAAATTACTGGGTATAAGTAATAAACATTTAATGTAATAATTTCCCCATCATATGATCTCACAAATAACTTAACACCCTTATTTTGAGGTTGTGTTTGAATTGTTATAACAAAAAATAATTATATGAACGCATTCATAGAACCCAACTCAAATAGTATTTTTAATATTAATTAATGAATAACCAGTGTACTTATCACCACATTGTTTTTAGATCCACCTTTCTAATAGTGATGATATATTCTATTCCATCCCCCCATGGTGTTTTTTGTTGATTTCCTTCGACAACCCATGGATTAGGAAAATGGTTTTCATAATGATGTTTTTCCATTCTATTGAAACACTACACTACTAATTGAGAATTGATATCAAGAATCCATTAATCATCAACATTAGTGGAATTATTGATATACCTTCTATAGTTCATAGACACATGACCCATTATTCCACATTGGATTCAATTCGTGGTTCCCTTTAAGTAGATCCGAGGAATCTTCTTCCCACAATTTCTGACACATGGGATGTTCAATGATCTTTCTAGCACCGGATTTATTTTGTAAACAACCCTTATTAGACTCCATTTCCCCATTTATGTTATTATTCCAATGGCACTATTAAGATTCTCTTATCTCTATTTCATCATTTAGAGAACAACAAACAATCTCCCTATATCTTTCAAAGTACTTAATCACCAATGCTTTTCATAGACACCGATTTAGTCTGATAAATTATTAATCCAACTTTCTTTTAACATTCATCGCAATGGTAGATCATATATTTTATTCCTTATACTATTTTATTCGCATGCCCTGATAGACTCTTCTCACTTATAATTAAGTTATAGGAACACTATTTCCATCTTAATATGGAGTGTTTGTAGAAAATTTAAATGGAAAAACATTTTCATGAGTCTTCCTAATCTATGGAATCAATTTCCTCCACAGAAAATTTATTTTTGATCGGTGTCCACCACTGATCAGTATCCCCATCAAAACTATAAACTATTAGCACAAATTTCTCTTATCGTGAGAATAGGGGACAAGAAATATCATTTAAATGGAGTTAATCCACTGTTACTCATGGAGTATATTGGAAGATCCATTAAACATGGGAGGCCTTTTCCGCATGAAGTATTTGATGGAAACATTCTCTTTACATGAATATGGATGGAATCACATGAGATTCCATTTAATTTTTATATAATGAGGCAATTTAGAATTTAGCATCATGATATTCTGAGAATATTTTCCCATCATATTGCGGAATTTCATTAGGGAAATAATCAAAATACCATTAACATTCACTACTGGAATTTGGTCTTTTCCCAACGGTAGTATACCAAAGGTTTACTTAAACCGTTGGTATATTGAGCCTTTGCCAACTGTTTAACAAAACCATTGGCAAAGGGAATTTCGGTGGACCCTTTTCCAATGGTTCACTAGAACCGTTGGGAAAGGGGTGCTAAACTCACACATTTCCCAACAGTTCACTTGAACCGTTGGGAAAGGGGTGCTAATGGGTGCCTTTGCCAACAGTTTTTATAAACCGTTGGCAAAGGTTTCCCCCCAAATTCCAGATCGCGATCTCCTCTCCCCATTCGGACAGAGCCCTAATCTATTCGCTTCGCTGCTCTAGCGAACCCCATCCCTCCACTGCTCTCACGAATCAGAACACCAGCACCCCCCATCCCAACAGGTACACCCCCATACGAATAGGTAAAATTTGATGTCAACCATATTGTTGTAGTTGTTTTAAAGAATAGATTTTTTCCAGGTGTTGGTGGTTTAATTGATTATTGAAATTAATATCTAAATAGTATATTTTCTTGTGTTTGTGAAGACTTATTTAATGTTTTTGTATTCTATGTTTGAAAGGAGAGTGTTCAAAACATGTAAATCAGAGTTGGGGGAGGCTATCGTGAACGTTATCATGTTTTGGATAATGGATTGTGGGAATTATGGATTGTGTTTAAACCAATTTGATATGTTTTGGATAATGGATTGTGGGGGTCGGGGGTGTCCACGGGGGTGGGTGGGTTGTCCACGGGGGGTGGGCGGGGTGTCCACGGGGGGTGGAAAGGCTGTCCACGGGGGTGGGCGGGGCTGTCTAGGGGGTGTGGGCTGTCCTAGGGGTCTGGGTGGGGTGTCCTGGTGGGGGGAGGGGTGTGTGGGGTGTCCTGGGGGGGTGGTATGTCTAGGTTGGTGGTGGTGGGGTTGCAGGGGAGGGGGTGTGGGCTTTTTGGGAGGGTGGGCAGGGCTATCCAGGGGGTACGGGGTGTCCATGGGGTACGGGGGTGGGCAGGTTGTCCATAAGGGTGTGGACGGGCTGTCCACGGGGGTGGTTGGGCTGTCAAGGAGGGGTGGGTGGGCTGTCCAGGGGGGTGGTGGGTGGGCTGGCCACGGGGGGGTAGTGGTGTCCAGGGGGTGGGCGGGCTATCCAAGGGGGGCGGGGGGCTGTCCATAGGGAGAAGGGGTGTCGAGGGGGGTGGGTGGGTTGTCCATGGGGGTGGTTGGGCTGTCTAGGGGGTAGGGGGTGTCCACGGGGGTGGGCGGGGCTGTCCAGGGGGTGTGGGCTGTCCTGGGGGTCTGGGTGGGGTGTTCTGGTGGGGGAGGGGTGTGTGGGGTGTCCCAGGTGGGGTGGTATGTCTAGGTGGTGGTGGTGGGGTTGCAGGGAAGGGGGGGTGTGGGTTGTTTGGGAGGGTGGGCGGGGCTATCCAGGGGGGTACGGGGTGTCCAGGGGGGTACGGGGGTGGGCGGGCTGTCCACAAGGGTGGACGGGCTGTCCACGGGGGGTGGTCGGGCTGTCAAGGAGGGGTGGGTGGGCTATCCAGGGGGGGGTGGGTGGGCTGGCCACAGGGGGTAGGGGTGTCGAGGGGGGTGGGTGGGCTATCCACGGGGGTGGTTGGGCTGTCTAGGGGATAGGGGGCGTCCACGGGGGTGGGTGGGTTGTCCACGGGGGTGGGCGGGGGCTGTCCACGGGGGTGGGGAAAGGCTGTCCACGGGGGTGGGAGGGGCTGTCCAGGGGGTGTGGCTGTCCTGGGGGTCTAGGTGGGGTGTCCTGGTGGGGGAGGGGTGTGTGGGGTGTCCAGGGGGGGTTGGTATGTCTAGGTGGTGGTGGTGGTGGGGTTGCAGGGGGAGGGGGGTGTGGGCTGTTTGGGAGGGGTGGGCAGGGCTATCCCGGGGGGGGGGGTACGGGGTGTCCAGGGGGTACGGGGGTGGGCGGGCTGTCCACAAGGGTGGACGGGCTGTCCACGGGGGTGGCCGGGCTGTCAAGGAGGGGTGGGCGGGCTGTCCAGGGGGGGTGGGTGGGCTGGCCACAGGGGGTAGGGGTGTCCAGGGGGGGTGGGCGGGCTATCCATGGGGGTGGGGGGCTGTCCATAGGGAGAAGGGGTGTCAAGGGGGGTGGGTGGGCTGTCCACAGGGGTGGTTGGGCTGTCTAGGGGGTAGGGGGTGTCCACGAGGGTGGGTGGGTTGTCCACGGGGGTGGGCGAGGCTCTCCACGAGGGTAGCCTACTAATATGGTTATGGGATGAGGCATGCTCTAATGTGATGACACATTAAGTTCTTGTTGGTTTTACATTTTTTCAATAACACATTAGTATGTTTTTTTCACATGTGTAGTTGATACCATGATTATTTTCTTCCTTTATCATTTACATAAATGTATTTTCTATTAAAGTTCAATCCTATTGAATTGTTTATGAAAAAATGACTTATATGAATTCTTTTTACAGAATGGACAGAAGTTGGATGTATGAAACCGATCGTATCTCGAGCGACTTTCAAAACAATTTGGAAAGCTTTATAGATTTTTCATTTCACAATGCTTCAGATAGTGGTCGCATACACTTCCCATGTTCCAATTATGTTGGTAGACCTTGGTTGACTCGTGAAGAAGTTAGCTACCACATAACCAAAAATGGTTTTCAAGAAAACTACTTTGTGTGGTATCACAATGGGGAGAAAATGAAAGCTCAAATTGGTGATGATCGAAATGAAAGGACTGGAATGGAGAATTTGTTAGATGATCAGTTTCCGTTTATTCTTCATCATGAAAAAGAAAGGATTTCAAATCAAGAAGACGTCGAAATGAGGACAACTAATGCATCTAGTGAAAATGATGATATTGATAGGGTGAAAAAATTGAATGATGCTGCCACGACTCCAGTATATCGACAATGTGATAAAATCAAAAAGCTGGAATTTTTAATCCGATTGTTTCATGGAAAAACAATGTATGGGATTTCTAATAAAGCAATCGATTACATTCTTACCCTCTTGAAGGATTTACTTCTAGATGATGCAGATATTCCCTCAAACCACTATATGGCCTGGAAGTTAGTTGAAGAACATGGATTTTCCAGAAACAAAATTCATGCTTGCCCGAAAGATTGCAGTTTATCTTGGGAAGAAACCGCTGAATGAAATGAATGTATAAAATGTGGCACATCCCGCTGGAAGTAAAAATATGATGGAACACCATCCCGCGTTCCATAGAAAGTAATGTGGCACTTTCCATTGATCCCCAGACTCTAGAATCTTTTTATGTCTGATGAAATATCAATAAAAATGAGATGGCATGATACCGAGAGAAAGAAGACTAATGATGAGTTGGTTCATCCTGCAGATGGATTTGCATGGGAGAGATTTGATGCTCAACATCCTGATTTTGCAGCTAACATGCGTAATGTGAGGCTGGGTCTTTCATGCGACGGTTTTAATCCGTTTGGGCAGATGCTTACTTCACACAGCACATGGCCAGTTTTTATACACATTTATAATCTTCCCCCATGGTTGTGTATGAAAAATCTTTCACTTTCATGAGTACACTAATATCTGGTCCTTCTGATCCCGGCATTGATATTGATGTATACATGAAACCTTTAATAAAAGAGTTGAAACTACTTTGGGATGTGGGTGTGCGCACATACGATGCATGTTCGAAAGACATATTTCAGATGTGTGCTGCTCTTATGTAGACGATCAAGGATTTTACGGCTTTTGCAATGATGTCTGGATGGAGCACGAAGGGAAAATTGTCATGTCCAGTTTGTATGAAGAATACATGATCCAGAAGACTGAAACATCATTGTAGTTTCAGTTTTATGGGACATCGACGATTTTTTCGAAAGGATCATCCATATAGAATGAATCGTCGAATATTTGATAATACTATAGAGACTGATGATCCACCTCAGTGTATGTCTGGAACTGATGTGCTTAATGAATTGAAATATTTCATTTTTTCTTTCGGGAAGGGTCAAATGAAATATGGAAAGAGAAATAATGTTTCCACAGAAACCTGTTATAATTGGAGGAAGAGGAGTATCTTTTTTGATTTGCCTTATTGGTCAACCAATTTGCTACGTCATTTCTTAGAAGTAATGCATATTGAAAAGAATATATGTGAAATGTTTCTTTCAGTTCTTCTAAATGTCAAGGGGAAGACAAAAGATGATTTGCGATCTCGACGTGACTTGGTGGATTGGGGCATCAGACCAGAATTGCATCCTGTGCGTATCAGTGAAAATAAATGGCAACTTCCATGTGCTTCTTATGTGATGACACCTACTGAAAAAAAAAACAAATTTTGGAAGTATTAGAGACTATTAGAGTTCATGATGGCTATTCAAGCAACATATCTAAACAGGTCAACAGAAGAGAGTTGAAGCTAAAATCTTTGAAGACTCATGATTATCACGTTCTACTGCATGAGTTGCTTCCAATAGCAATCCGTCATCTTTTTTCCAATAATGTAAGGGTGGGTGTTATTCGGTTGTGCCATTTGTTTAGAGATCTTTGTGCTAAGAAGTTGTCCAAGTCTTTCTTGCAAAAAATGTTGACAGATGCCCCATTAATTTTGTGTGAGTTGGAGAAAATATTTCCCCCATCATTTTTCACATGCATGCTGCATCTGACTGTCCATATTCCAACTGAAATACTTCTCGGAGGACTTGTTTCTTTTAGTTGGATATATCCAACTGAAAGAAATATGTTCACATTAAAGTCTTATGTTCGAAACAAGAATCATCCCGAAGGTTCTATCGTGAACGGTTACTTAGCTCAAGAATGTATGGATTTCTATTCGATGTATTTGTCTGATCTTACTACAAGAATGAACAGACCAATGAGAAATGAAGAAGAACGATATGAGAAAATTGAACCCAGTTTTCCATCACTTCCTCAAACAGGAGGAATTCCAGGATCATATACATTAAATACATTAATCCATGAAGAGCGGTAGAAGGCACATCGCACAATTTTGTTCAACTGTGATTTGTTCGATGACTATATCAAGTAAAAAAATTGAATATGTATATCTTACATATATATCTGTTAAACTATTCATATTTTTTTATCTAAAGGGAACATAAAACAATGATAAATAGGAAGCATCGTTCTTTATCTTTGAGAAGGAGAGAGACTTTGCATAGCAAAGAGTTTTCTGCTTGGTTAAAATTGAAGGTAAAAATATTACTTTTTAAATTAATTATTTCAATATTTACTTAAGTTTAACTGTCATTTATATTGCAGGTATTGAGTTTTTCTGCTGACTCTGTCTTTGAGGAAATAATAGATTTGGCTTTTGGTCCTAATACCGTGGTTCGTGACTGTAAATCAATTGTTATCAATGGGTACAGATTTATTTTCACTGAACAAGCCAAAAACATGAGAACACAACATGATGGTCTTATGGTTACTGCCACAACATATTTTTATGCCAGTGCATCAGATAGTAGACCGCGACTTGAAAATATGGGTTATTATGGAGTCGTTGAGAAAATAATAATATTGGATTATTACTCTCATGGACGAGTCACAATGATGAAATGCCATTGGTTTGATTCGATGACGATACATGGCACATTTATTGATGATTTTTGATTTCGAGTAATTAATATGACCTGCACTCTTGCTACCGAAGAACCATATGTGTTGGCATCAATGGCTAAACACGTTTTTTTATGTCAAAGATCAACTTCAACCTGAATTTGGTGTCATTGTTGAAGTAATTCCATGACATATTTTTGATGATGCTGATGATGAAATTGACACTGTCCCTATTGCCATTGGAACCAATCCATTTATTTATTTTGATGACTCCAATAGCTCAATTGTCAGAGTTGATTGTGAACCTGAAGTTGTGGTTGGAAATATATAGAATCATTCATCCATGTTCTCAATTCTTTTGGTTTACCTCACGTTGTGTTGTTATGGTTGGTAATATTCATATTTATTTAGTATCGATCACAAATATGTTTTAGCTTACTTGACCGTTATGTGAATTTTCAATGTTTATTGGTTGCTGTTTTATTTGAATTGCATTTTCTAATTTGGAATTGAACTGTATTCAAACCAAATCAAACAATATTTCTAACTTGGTGAACATTACATCTTGTATGTTTTATTAAATTCATTCAAGCTCTTCTAAAACAATTGATAGCTAAATTACCAATGAATCCCCTAATTCCCTCATATATTTAGTTTTTTGGTTTACACATTAATTTTCTTTTTCTAATTAATTACATATTTGTTTCCAAATGCAGGAAATACAGCCAATTGAAGAGAGACGAGGAAAAAAATGGCGGAGAACAATCGTCAGATGGAGGAGATGGGCATTCCACCATTAGTGACTACAGTGAGTACTTTATTTCAAATATATATATATATATATATATATTTTTACAGAATATATAATGTCATGTGATTAATTTTTTTGTAAACTTTTTTGTAGGATCCACCGTTACGTCGACAGTTATTTGACGAGGAGCCTAGTACTGGTCCTAGTACTCAGGCCGGTGGTACGAGGAGGGTTCGTACCAGAGGTGGACGTAGAGCTGCGCATGCCCGACTAGACCCTGCCCCTCCCACTGACATTTCAGCCTTCCCACATTCTAATCCCGGTTTGTCATTAGGGACACATGGGGTATTTAGGCCTCCCATGTTTTCGCTACCTTCTGCATCTTCTGCCCCATCATTTTCACATCCCATGATGATTCCCACTCCCCAGTCAACATCAGGTCATACAGCTGTTCCATCTTTTTTTCCTTCTACTTATGTCTCTCCGAGCTTTTATATTCCATCATCTTCAACTCTTGTTCCACCAGAGGGTGTTCCATCAAGTTCTGTGGATCCGGCGCCACTCATTGATCAGACTAGCGCATGTATATTTATAAAACCCTAACAAATTTTTATAGAAATATTTATTTTCATTATAACATGTTTTGATTTAATATTTGTTTTTCTTTCATGACAGATACATGTACTGACAGGAGCCAGGGGCGGGGTCGTACACGCATGCGTTCGATGTGGAACCGTCGCACAAAGTTTATGGTGGAATATAATGAAGACAATCAGATGGTTGAGAAAATAGGGCAGCAATGTCAGAGTTTTCTGGCGACGCTTTCCAAATACTCTGACATCATTCCCGTCAGCCCGCTGTAGTGGAGACATTTTCCACATGAGGTCAAAGATAGAGCTTGGGCAGAGATATGGGTAAAAAATTCTGTTGTATTTAATGCCATGAATTATTTTTGTATTTATATGAATTAATATTTTGATTTCAGCTTCGATTTAATTTTCCTGATGGTGAGTGTGCACGATTGGAACGTCTAAAGGATTTAGGTGAGCATTGGAGAGCCTACAAGCATGAGTTGTATATTGGCTGGCGTGCTAGAGTTGGCACTGAGTTAGAGGCGGTACCAGTCGTGGATGATTGTCCTATAGAGCAGTATCGTCAGAGGATTACTCATTTGACGAGTACCCAGTTAAAGGTATGAATTACATTTGAGGTATTTAAATAATAACATTCAAGTTTTTCATTAATATTATCCTTTGAATTATCAAATTTTATTTAGGAATCATCTGGAAAAAATAAAAAAAACATTGATGCAAAAAAATACCTCCATACACTAGGACGCACGACGATGTCAGATCATAAGAGGCAGCAGGTATGACAATTGTTTATAAGTTTTCTTTACGACTTACATTTTCTTTTGTTTCCTCAATTATTTAATCATCTGCTAAAGTTTTTATATAACTTTTTTTTTCAATGTCATTGTAGAGGCAAGTACAAAATATTGACAGACGTGTGCCTCGAGAAAAACTTTTTTGCTCGAGTAGACGAAAAAAGGATGGAAGTGCTGTCAACGAAGCGAATCAGCAGCAGATTGTAAGTTTTAATCTGTTGATTTTATATTTTAATATCTATTTTCTAACTTAATAATATATTTATATTTGTAACAGGATTCTTTAGAGGCCCTAGATTCCCAAGAAGAAGACAATTTTGGGCCATCTGATCACTTACATCAGGTGTTGGGAGAGGATCATTCTGGCAGAGTACGCTGCCGACCTAGGATAGCCCCGACGAGGTATTGGCCTACCTCATGTACGAGTTGTAGTGCCACCGAGCTGCAGCAAGTTAGGGAATAGGTAGAACAGGATGAGAAAAGTGCCACAGAGATGGCAGAACAGTCTGCTAGGGCAAACAGTGCATTTATGAAATTTATTGAAGTTCTACGTCCAACACTTCCAGCAGAGGCCAGCCCAGCGATTGATGAATACATGTCTTCGATACATTCTATATATGGTGCACCAGGTGGCAGTTCCAGTGGTGGTCAGGCCGATGTCCGTCTTGAAGATGATGATGGCGAGGAGTCTGATGCGGAAGAGGAGGGAGATGAGGAGGGCGAGGAGGAGGGTGAAGGTGAGGAGGAAGGCACTGTGGAGGGTGAGGACGATGAGGAGGACGATGACGAGGGTGACGATGATGATGATGATGGTGATGGTGATGCTGATGTGGGACATATTGATCCATTACATTTTTTACTTATATTACTGAGATTTGATGTTTAATCTATTCTAGTTGTTGGTTTTATCTAGACTCGTAGTATAGTATTAGAGTTGAGTTATTTTTATATATTGTCTATTTTTTGGATGTTGTTGTCTTTTAGTGGTTGTGTGTTTGAGAACTCCCTGGACAACCCCCCTCATTCTTGGACCCTGGACAACCCCCCCCCCTCCCCCTTGGACCCCGAACACCCCCCGAACACCCCCCGGACAGCCCCGCGGACAGCCCCCCGTACAGCCCCCCACCCTCCACCCTGGACCCGGGATAGCCCCCCGGACAACCCCCCGGACAACCCCCACCCTCCCCCTTGGACCCCGGAAAACCCCCCAAACACCCCCCGGACAACCCCCTGAACAACCCCGGACAACCCCCTGAATAACCCCTAAACAACCCCTGAACAACCCCTGAACAACCCCCTGAACAACCCCCGGACAACCCCCTGAACAACCCCAGACAACCCCCTGAACAACCCCCAAACACCCCTCGGACAAACCCCGCACAGCCCCCCCACCCTCCTCCTTGGTCCCCAGACAGCCCCCCGGACAACCACCGGACAGCCCCCCGGACAGCCCCTCCACCTTCCTTAATTTCATTAGCTCTGAAATGTTTCATAGCACAATCAACTAAAATCTAATCAATACTAAATATGATATAAAAATATTCTATATGAATTTCCATAAGATTTTAAGTGAAAACAAAAAGTGACATAAGAGAAACTGACCAAACGCATTCGAAATGTGTTGATGCTTTAGGAAAATGATCCATGGGTCATATGTGGCATGTACGAATCAACCCCGCCTCAATCCGAGGCGCAGTGTGGTCGGAACAACTCAAAGTGTATGTCTTTTGTTTCAAAAGGACATCATTTTAAGTGAAAAACATCAACTGGCATACGGAAAACTGGCCAAACACATTCGGATTGTGTTGATACTTTAATACAACAATCCATGGGTCATTTGAGACGTGTACGAGTCAACCCCTCCTAAATCCGAGATGCGGTGTGGTCGGGACCACTCTAAGTGACTTTCTTTTGTTTAAAATGGACAGTATTATAAGTACATACGGAAGACCGACCAAACGCATTCGGTTTCTGTTGAAAATTTAGGAGAACGATCCATGGGTCATATGTGACGTGTATGAGTCAACGCCACCTCAATCCGAGGTGCGGTGTGGCCGACACCACTCAAAGTGTCTCTATTTTGTTTAAAATGGACTTCATTTTTAGTGAAAACAAAAAATGACATACGGAAAACTGACCAAACGCATTCGGTTTCTATAGAAACTTTAGGAGAACGATCCATGGGTCATATGTGACATGTACGAGTCAACGCCACCTCAATTCGATGCGCGGTGTGGCCGACACCACTCAAAGTGTCTCTATTTTTGTTAAAATGGACTTCATTTTTAGTGAAAACAAAAAATGACATACGGAAAACCAACCAAACGCATTTTGTTTCTGTTGAAACTTTAGGAGAACGATCTATGGGTCATATGTGACGCGTACGAGTCAATGCCACCTCAATCCGAGGTGCGGTGTGGCCAACAGCACTCAAAGAGTCTCTATTTTGTTTAAAATGGACAGTATTTTGGCCGTTTATGACAGCAGAACTGCGTTGTCGGTCACCGCGGGCACAGGGCACGTCTAATTGACGTACCGTCTTCTCGACCACTTCAGAAATCACTCACCCGTTTTTTTCGTCTGATTTCAGGTCATTCCGACTTCGTTCGGCCCGTTTGGACCCCCCTCAAGCGTCTTTACGAAGCGCGTGCATCACTTAAAATATGAATATTGAGTCGTACCACGCAAACCGCATGTCCGATTGACATGCCGTCTATGCGTACACATCGCGAATAATAATTAGAATGTTTCACGGTGGTTTCATCTCAATATGAGGTCGTGCGCTATGAATTTGACCGTTGGACACCCGTTTTGGCCGTATATGACACCAGAACTACGTTGTCTGTCACCGCGGGCACACGGCACGTCCGATTGACGTGCCGTCTGCTCGACCACTTCATAAATCACTCTCCCATATTTGGCGTCTGATTTCAGGCCATTCCGACTTCGTTCGGCCCATTTGGACCCCCCTCACGCGCGTTTACGAAGCGCTCGCATCACTTAAAACACGAATATTGAGCCGTACCGCGCAAACCGCACGTCCGATTGATGTTCCGTCTGTGCGTACACGTCACGAATAATAATTAGAATGTTGCACGGTGGTTTCAGCTCAATCTGAGGTTGTCCGCTATGAATTTGACCGTTGGACGCCTGTTTTGGCCGTTTATGACACCAGAACTGCGTTGTCGGTCACCGCGGGCACACGGCACGTCCGATTGACGTGCAGTCTGCTCAACCACTTTATAAATCACTCTCCAATATTTTTAGTCTGATTTCATGCCATTCCGACTTTGTTCGGCCCGTTTGGACCCCCCTCACGCGCGTTTACGAAGCGCGCGCATCACTTAAAACACGAATATTGAGCCGTACCGCGCAAACCGCACTTCCGATTGACGTGTCGTATGCGCGTACACGTCACGGATAATAATTAGAATGTTTCACGGTGGTTTCAGGTCAATCTGAGGTCGTCCTCTATGAATTTGACCATTGAACGCCCGTTTTGGCCGTTTATGACACCAGAACTGCGTTGTCGGTCACCGCGGGTACATGGCACGTCCGATTGACGTGTCGTCTGCTCGACTACTTCATAAATCACTCTCCCGTATTTTTCATCTGATTTCACGCCATTCCGACTTCGTTCGGCCCATTTGGACCCCCCTCACGCGCGTTTACAAAGCGCGCGCATCACTTAAAACACGAATATTGAGCCGTACCGCGCAAACCGCATGTCCGTTTGATGTACCGTCTGCGCGTACACATCACGATAAATAATTAGAATGTTGCACGGTGGTTTCAGCTCAATATGAGGTCTTCCGCTATGAATTTGACCGTTGGACGCCCGTTTTGGCCGTTTATGACACCAGAACTGCGTTGTCGGTCACCGCGGGCACACGACACGTCCGATTAACGTGCCGTCTGCTCGACCACTTCATAAATCACTCTCCCGTATTTTTCGTCTGATTTAAGGCCATTTCGACTTCTTTCGGCCCATTTGGACCCCCCTCACGTGCGTTTACGAAGCGCACACATCACTTAAAACATGAATATTGAGCCGTACCGTGAAAATCGCACGTCCGATTGATGTGCCGTCTACGCGTACACGTCACGAATAATAATTAGAATGTTTCACGGTGGTTTCAGGTCAATCTGAGGTCGTCCGCTATGAATTTGACCGTTTGATGCCCGTTTTCGCCGTTTGTGACACCAAAACTGCGTAGTCGGTCACCGCGGGCACACGGCATGTCTGATTGACGTGCCGTCTGCTCGACCACTTCATAAATCACTCACCCGTATTTTTCTTCTGATTTCAAGCCACTCTGAAATCGTTCGGCCCGTTTGGAACACCCTCACGCGCGTTTACGAAGCGAGCGCATCACTTAAAACACGAATATTGAGCCGTACCGCGCAAACCGCACTTCCGATTGACGTTCCGTCTGTGCGTACACATCAAGAATAATAATTAGCAAGTTTCACGGTGATTTCAGGTCAATCCGAGATCGTCCGCAATGAATTTGACCGTTTGACGCCCGTTTTGGCCGTTTGTGACACCAGAACTGCGTTGTCGGTCACCGCGGGCACACGGCACGTCCGATTGACGTGCCGTTTACTCGAACACTTCATAAGTAACTCACCCGTATTTGTCGTCTGATTTCAGGCCATTACTAAATTGTTCAGCCCATTTGGACCACCCTCACGCGCGTTTACGAAGCGCGTGCATCACTTAAAACACGAATATTGAGCCGTACCATGCAAACCACATGTCCGATTGACGTGCCGTCTGCGCATACACATCAAGAATAATAATTAGAATGTTTCACGGTGGTTTCAGCTCAATCTGAGGTCGTCTGCTATGAATTTGACCGTTTCACGCCAGTTTTGGCCGTTTATGACACCAGAACTGCATTGTTGGTCACCGAGGGCATATGGCACGTCCAATTGACGTGTCGTCTGCTCCACCACTTCAGAAATCACTCACCCATATTTGTCGTCTGATTTCAGGCCATTCCGACTTCGTTCGGCCCATTTGGACCCCCTCACGCACATTTACGAAGCACGTGCATCACTTAAAATACGAATATTGAGCCGTACCATGAAAACCGCACGTCCGATTGACGTGCCGTCTGGGCGTACACGTCACAAATAATAATTAGAATGTTACACGGTGGTTTCAGCTCAATCTGAGGTCGTCCGCTATGAATTTGACCGTTGGACGCCCGTTTTGGCCGTTTTTGACACCAGAACTGTGTTGTCGGTCACCGCGGGCACACGGCACGTCCGATTGACGTGCCGTCTGCTCGACAACTTCAAAACTCACTCTACCGTATTTTTTCGTCTGATTTCAGGCCATTCCGACTGCGTTCGGCCCGTTTGGACCCCCCTCACGCGCGTTTACGAAGCACGCGCATCACATAAAACACGAATATTGAGCCATACCGCGCAAACCGCACATCCGATTGAAGTGTCGTCAGCGCGTACACGTCGCGAATAATAATTAGATTGTTGGACGGTGGTTTCGGGTCAATCCAAGGTCGTCCGCTATGAATTTGACCGTTTGACGCCCGTTTTTGGCCGTTTATGACACCAGAACTGCGTTGTCGGTCACCGCGGGCACACGGCACGTCAGATTGACGTACCGTCTGCTCGACCACATCATAAATCACTCACCCGTTTTTTTCGTCTGATTTCAGGCCATTCCGACTTCGTTCGGCCCGTTTGGACCCCCTCACGTGCGTTTACGAAGCGCGCGCATCACTTAAAACACGAATATTGAGCCGTACCGCGCAAACCGCACGTCCGATTGACGTGCCGTCTACGCGTACACGTCAAGAATAATAATTAGAATGTTTCACGGTGGTTTCATGTCAATATGAGGTTGTCCGCTATGAATTTTACTGTTTGACGCCCGTTTTGGCCGTTTATGACACCAGAACTGCGTTGTCGGTCACCGCGGGCACACGGCATATCCGATTGACGTGTCGTCTGCTCGGCCACTTTATAAATCACTCACCCGTATTTGTCGAATGATTTCAGGCCATTTCGAAATCGTTCGGCCCGTTTGGACCACCCTCACGCGCTTTTACGAATTGCGCACATCACTTAAAACACGAATATTGAGCCGTACCGCGCAAACCACATGTCCGATTGAGGTGCCGTCTGTGCGTACACGTCACGAATAATAATTAGAATGTTTCACGGTGGTTTCAGCTCAATACGAGGTTGTCCGCTATGAATTTGACCGTTTGACGCCCATTTTGGCCGTTTATGACACCAGAACTGCGTTGTCCGTCACCGCGGGCACACGGCACGTCCGATTGACATGCCGTCTACTCGACCACTTCAAAAATAAATCTCCCGTATTTGTCGTATGATTTCAGGCCATTCCGACTTTGTTCGGCCCGTGTGGACCCCCTCACGCGCGTTTACGAAGCGCGCACATCACTTAAAACACAAATATTGAGATGTACCGTGCAAACCGCACGTCCGATTGACATGTCGTCTACGTGTACATGTCACGAATAATAATTAGAATGTTTCAAAGTGGTTTCAGGTCAATCCGAGGTCGTTCTCTATGAATTTGACCATTTGACGGCCGTTTTGGTCGTTTATGACACCAGAACTGCGTTGTCGGTCACCGCGGGCACACGAAACGTCCGATTGACATGCCGTCTGCTCGACCACATCATAAATCACTCACCCGTATTTTTTCGTCTAATTTCAGGCCATTCCTAAATCGTTCAGCCCATATGGACCCCCCTCACGCGCGTTAACGAAGAGCATGCATCACTTAAAACACGAATATTGAGCCGTACCGTGCAAACCGCATGTCCGATTGACGTGTCGTCTACGCGTACACATCACGAATAATAATTAGAATGTTTCACGGTGGTTTCAGCTCAATCCGAGGTCGTCCGCTATGAATTTGACTGTTTGACGCCCGTTTTGGCCGTTTATGACACCAGAACTGCGTTGTCGGTCACCGCGGGCACACGGCATATCCGATTGACGTTCCGTCTGCTCAACCACTTCAGAAATCACTCACTTGTATTTGTCATCTGATTTCAGGACATTCCGAAATCGTTCGCCCCGTTTGGACCACCCTCACGCGCGTTTACGAAGCGCGCACATCACTTAAAACACGAATATTGAGTCGTACCGCGCAAACCGCACGTCCGATTGACGTTCCGTCTGCGCGTACACGTTAAAAATAATAATTAGAATGTTTCACGGTGGTTTCAGCTCAATCGGAGGTCGTCCTCTATGAATTTGACCGTTTGACGCCCGTTTTGGCCATTTATGACACCAGAACTGCGTTGTCGGTCACCGCGGGCACATGGCACGTCCAATTGACGTTCCGTCTTCTCAAACACTTTTTAAATCACTCACCCGTATTTGTCGTTTGATTTCAGGTCATTCCGTCTTCGTTCGGCCCATTTGGACCCCCCTCACGCGCGTTTACGAAGCGCGTGCATCACTTAAAATACGAATATTGAGCCGTACCGTGCAAACCACACGTCTTATTGACATGCCGTCTACGCATACATGTCACGAATAATAATTAGAATGTTTCACGGTGGTTTCATCTCAATCTGAGGTCGTCCGCTATGAATTTGACCGTTGGATGCCCGTTTTGGCCGTTTATGACACCAGAACTGCGTTGTCGGTCACCGCGGGCACACGACACGTCTGATTGACGTTCCGTCTGCTCGACCACTTCAAAATTCACTCTCCCGTATTTGTCGTCTGATTTTAGGCCATTCTGACTTCGTTCGGCCCGTTTGGACCCCCTCACGCACGTTTACGAAGCGCGTGCATCACTTAAAACACGAATATTGAGCCGTACCGCGCAAACCGCATCTCCGATTGACGTGCCGTCTACGCGTACACGTCACGAATAATAATTAGAATGTTGCACGGTGGTTTCAAGTCAATCCGAGGTCGTCCTATATGAATTTGACTGTTTGACGCCCGTTTTGGCCATTTATGACACCAGAACTGCGTTGTCGGTCACCGCGGGCACACAGTACGTCCGATTGACATGCCGTCTACTCGACCACTTCATAAATCACTCACCCGTATTTGTCGTCTGAATTAAGGCCATTCCGAAATCGTTCGGCCTGTTTGGACCACCCTCACACACGTTTACGAAGCGAGCGCATCACTTAAAACACGAATATTGAGCCGTACCACGCAAACCGCACGTCCGATTGACGTGCCGTCTGCGCGTACACGTCACAAATAATAATTAGAATGTTTAACGGTGGTTTCAGCTCAATAAGAGGTTGTCAGCTATGAATTTGACCGTTTGACGCCCGTTTTGGCCGTTTATGACACCAGAACTGCGTTGTTGGTCACTGCGGGCACATGGCATGTCCAATTGATGTGCCGTCTGCTCGAACACTACAGAAATAACTCACCCGTAATTGTTGTCTGATTTCAGGCCATTCCAACTTCGTTCGGCCCGTTTGAACCCCCCTCACGCGCATTTACGAAGCGTGTGCATCACTTAAAATACGAATATTGAGTCGTACTGCGCAAACCGCACGTCCGATTGATGTTCCGTCTACGCGTACAGGTCACAAATAATAATTAGAATGTTGAACGATGTTTTCAGCTCAATCTGAGGTCGTCTGCTATGAATTTGACCGTTGAATGCCCGTTTTGGCCGTTTATGACACCAGAACTGCGTTGTCGGTCACCGCAGGCACACGGCATGTCCGATTGATGTTCCGTCTACTCGACCACTTCAGAAATCACTCTCCCGTATTTTTCGTCTGATTTCAGGCCATTCCGACTTTGTTCGGCCCGTTTGGACCCCCCTCATGCGCGTTTATGAAGCGCGCGCATCACTTAAAACATGAATATTGAGCCGTACCGCGCAAACCGCACGTCCGATTGACGTGTCGTCTACGCATACACGTCACGAATAATAATTAGAATGTTTCACGGTGGTTTCAGGTCAATCCGAGGTTGTCTACTATGAATTTGACCGTTTGACGCCCGTTTTGGCCGTTTATGACACCAGAACTGCGTTGTCGGTCACCGCGGGCACACGGCACGTCCGATTGACGTGCCGTCTGCTCAACCACTTCATAAATCACTCACCCGTATTTGTTGTCTGATTTCAGGCCATTCCGAAATCGTTCGGCCCGTTTGGACCACCCTCACGCGCGTTTACGAAGCGCGCGTATCACTTAAAACAAGAATATTGAGCCGTACCGCGAAAACCGCACGTCCGATTGAGGTGCCGTCAGCGTGTACGCATCACGAATAATAGTTAGAATGTTTCACGGTGGTTTCAGCTCAATCTGAGGTCATCCGCTATGAATTTGACCGTTTGACGCCCGTTTTGGCCGTTTATGACACCAGAACTGCGTTGTCAGTCACCACGGGCACATGGCACGTCCAATTGACGTGCCGTCTACTCGACCACTTCCGAAATCACTCACCCGTATTTTTCCTCTGATTTCAGGACATTCTGACTTCATTCAGCCCGTTTGGACCCCCCTCACGCGCGTTTACGAAGCACACACATCACTTAAAATACGAATATTGAGTCGTACTGCGCAAACCGCACATCCGATTGATGTGTCGTCTGCGCGTACACGTCATGAATAATAATTAGAATGTTTCACGGTGGTTTCAGCTCAATATGAGGTCGTTCTCTATGAATTTGACCTTTGGACGCCCGTTTTGGCCGTTTATGACACCAGAACTGCGTTGTCGGTCACCGCGGGCACACGGCACGTCCGATTGACGTGCCGTCTGCTAGACCACTTCATTAATCACTCTCCCGTATTTTTGGTCTGATTTCAGGCCATTCCGACATCGTTCGGCCCGTTTGGACCCCCCTCACGCGCGTTTACGAAGCGCACACATCACTTAAAACACGAATATTGAGTCGTACCGCGCAAACCGCACGTCCGATTGATGTGTCGTCTGCACGTACACGTCAAGAATAATAATTAGAATGTTGCACGGTGGTTTCAGCTCAATTCAGAGATGTGGTGTGGCCGGAACCACTCAAAGTGTCCGTCTTTTGTTTCAAAAGGACGTCATTTTAAGTGAAAAGCATCAACTGACATACGGAAAACTGACCAAACGCATTCCGAATCTGTTGATAATTTATCCCAACAATCCATGGGTCATATGTGACGTGTACGAGCCAACCCGAGATGAATCCGAGTCGCGGTGTGGCCAGGATAAGTCTAAGTGACTCTCTTTTGTTTAAAATGGTCACCATTTTAAGTACATACAGAAAAACAACCAAACGGATTCGGTTTCCATTGAAACAATAGTAGAATGATCCATGGGTCATATGTGACGTTTACGAATCATCCCCGACTCAATAGACATGCGGTGCAGCTGACACCACTCAAAGTGTCCGTCTTTTGTTTCAAAAGGACGTCATTTTAAGTGAAAAGAATCAACTGACATATGGAAAACTGACTAAACGCATTCCGAATATGTTGATAATTTATCCCAACAATCCATGGGTCATATGTGACGTGTACAAGCCATCCCGAGATGAATCCGAGTTGCGGTGTGGCCGACACCGCTCTAACTCTGTCTCTTTTGTTTAAAATGGACATGATTATAAATGAAAAGAAGAACTAGCATACGCAAAACCAACCAAACGCATTCGGAATCTTTTGATAATTTATCAGAATGATCCATGGGTCATATGTGACATGTACGAGCCAACCCGGGATGAATCTGAGTCGCGGTGTGGTCAGGATTAGTCTAAGTGTCACTCTTTTGTTTAAAATGGACAACATTTTAAGTACATAGGGAAAACCAACCAAATGCCTTCTGTTTCCATTTAAACATTAGAAGAACGATCCATGGGTCATATGTGACATGTACGTATCAACCCCGCCTCAATTGGAGACGCGGTGTGGTCAGCACCACTCATAGTGTCCGTCTTTTTGTTTCAAAAGAACGTCATTTTAAGGTAAAATCATCAACTGGCATACGGAAAACCGACCAAACGCATTCGGATTGTGTCGATACTTTAGCACAACGATCCATGGGTCAAATGTGACGTGTACCAGTCAACCCCGCACCAATCTGAGGTGCGCTGTGGCCGATATCACTTCAGGTGTATGTATTTTGTTTAAAATGGTCATCATTTGAGGTAAAAATATATGGTATAGAAAAAACCGATTAAATTATGAATTGAATTTCAGATTCCACATATAATTGTCATCTAAATTTTAAATTGAATTCTATATGAATTATGTACGTTTATAATTATGTTAGGAATTCTAATTTAATTATGGATGTGTATAGTTTCAGGATCCATTATATGTTAAATGTGTATGAATTTGTTCATAATTGTATATGTATGTTTTATTTTATTGCAGGTACAATAATTGAATTGAAAATGAGGTCAAAATGAGGCCTGATGGAGAGGGGCCTGATGGACAGGGGCTGTGCAAATTGCAGCCTGCTGCAATTTGCAGCATAGGATATGCCAACGGTTTAAAACCATTGGCATATAGTCCTAAAGAATTTTTTTACCAACGGTTCATTGAACCGTTGGTAAATATCTCTTTTCCCAACGGTTCTAAACCGTTGGGAAAGAGTTCATCCATGGGGATATCCCAACGGTTTGGGGAGAACCGTTGGGAAAACTATCCCAAAACTGATATTTCCCAACAGTTCTCCCAAACCATTGGGAAAAACTATCCCAATGGTTTGGCAGAACCGTTGGGATAGGGTGGCTTTTCTGAGCCAATACCAACGGTTTCCAGTAAACCGTTGGGAAAAACTTATCCCAACGGTTTACTTCCCCACGGTTATCAGAACCGTTGGTATATCATATACCAACGGTTAGAGGGGCTTTCCCAACAGTTGTGAACCGTTGGGAAATATTATATTTCCAGTAGTGATTTATTTTTGACATGTGTTCCTCAATTAGACACTATTATCTAATAAAAATGACGATCAATTGTGGGGCTTCAATACATATGTAATAATCATAAAATGGATTCATTAAACATAAACCGATAAAATCTAAATGGAAATGTATTTCCAAACATGTGATTCGCTTGGATTCAATAAAGGGTATCCATGATCTATTTCCTAAAATAATTTCATATGGGATTTTTTTATTTCCTTTATAATAATTCTTAATGAGATTTTGAATTTTCCAAAATCACATCCCTCAACATTTTCGAATAATGTGCATAGTAAGGAATGTTTCCACGTACCAAGATACATTTATTTAGGCTCCGAAAACCTAGTTAGTGTTTTCACTGATAGTTACATTTGTTCCAAAACCACATCAATCTATCATATCAAAATAGAGATATATTTACATGATAAACCACTCACACTATAGTTACCAAAATTTGGGACATTTTCATATACTTTTTCCTAACCCTAGGGTTATTACTAAATTTTTCTATTACTAGTATAAATAAATAACAAATCATGTCATATAATACAAACTATCGTGAACCTATACTTTTACACATATCATTACATGATTTTAATCATATCTAAATATAAAATAACCATCCAAATACCATAAAGTCTACTGTATTGGGTGTCAAGGTACATAAAACATAAAATATGATACATAATAAAACATTTATTTATTTATCATCCATTTAGATCACCTAAATTTCTTTGATACCTTAAATCAAAATAAGATAATATGCGAATAAAATAAACCAAAGGGTGAGATAAAAATCCCAATAAGAGAATAATCATAATATTAACTCATTGGACAAGGGTCATAAGGCATGACTAAATTATATAAAAGGGAATAGAGCATGATATAAAGAATAAAAACATATAAAATACGAGACCATATAGTCATTAAATCATATTAATGTGGTAGCAACATAAATCAAGTTATTATCATGATTAAATGATTGTTTCACATTGAGGAGAACAATTCTAGGCTAAACACCAGGACTCTTTCACCTGTAGCTTGAGTCAAGGATAACAACCTAGGCTGTTTAGCATAATGTCTCATGAGACTACACATCACCCAATGTATTGGAGCTCTATATGTGCAAAGACATCATAACATATTCATTAATATGTGTTCTACATTATTAATCATGCATAAGTAATCAATCATAAACATAAGGGAACCCCATGGAAAGAATTGTGTATCATAATCTTGTCAAAATGCATAACATAAGGGAATATCACAAAGGGGTGTGTGAAAAGATGGATTAAAATCATAAATGGACCTTAATAAGAAATTACATGCCTAAATAATGACATGTTATTTCAAATAGTCATGATAAAATGTAAAAATATTATTTAAGAATATTTATAATTAAAACATTTTAGTGCGATTTTAAGATATTATTAAAGTGATTTTAAAAAAATATAGAAGAGTATTTTATTTAAAAATAAAAGTGAACCAAAAAGTTTTTGATAATAAAAAAATTAATTTAATAAAATATATGTTTGGATAAAAACATATTATGCATTGTATATTAAAATTGATAATAATTTTGGAAGCCCCCTTAAATTATGGTTTCTTATCAGGAAAAATTGAGTAAGGAACCTTTTAAAAACATGTATATCCTTGAAAAAGTAAGAGGAATGGATATTGATAGGTTATTTTTTAACATATAAAAAACTATTTTATTATTTTCTTTAAAATAATAAATTATTTAATTTGTGTAAGATAGAGAAAGAATTACCGGAAGGAATAAAGGAGGTTCGGGTAGGATAACTTACATTAAGTATGAATGTGTTATTCCCATGTTCTTATTAACCGGGATAATCAAATTATTTCGTTAGTTAATAATTCCAAAACCTCTTCTACTATAATTCTATTTATTATAACTTAATTATGTTCATTTATAGAGATTCTTCTATGTTAAGATATTCACTTTTATTGCATGAAATTGTTGGTTTCCAGGGTTTTCCTGATAGTATTACTTATATAGATGTAAAATTCCCCATGTAAAGTTGGTTTAATTATACATAATTTATCCTTTATGTTATTAATGATATTCCATTTGTTAAATTGATCTTATATCAATTGTCTTTATGACATGACGATAAATCATTATATATATTGTTCAAGGTATTTTCACAAGTGTATTGTGGAATTTTTTTGATCACAATGAACATGATTTCTTTTATAAATTAACATCATGAGTAAAAAATGACTATAGAACCATAAATAATAAATAATATATACATTATAATATTGTTCAATTGTAAAAAATGATTCATTTTTAGACCATGAATAAGGTAATGGATGTTGAGAACTCCACCTTCTTTGAATGTGATAAATTAACACATCTCAGACAACGTATCCATTTTTAGTATAAATGGACTAGGAAGAAGAGGTGACGATGAATTATTGGAACACCCCTAGATTCAATGATATTCTTCTCTTTGAGTAATATAATTGCTTGCATTGTACATAACATTGAGTTCTAACACAGCATGACCAACCAAACTAGCCATTATGAATAATAATACCCACTTTTTGAATCTTAATAAATTTTATTTATCATAATGGACTTCATTTTTGGATTCATAATATCAAAATTATCTTATAGGGAAGTTTTTGTATTTTTTTAAAATATCAAGGTTTGATAAATAGTGAAAAACACTGTGTTATTGTTTAAAACCAACATTTTATTAAAATAATTATTTAATTTATTTAAATTTACTTTAGGTAAAAATAGATACATAAAACTTATATATGATCAATGTAATTCATCGGATATATGTTATAATAATATTAGATGTATATATTTTTATTGAACATTTTAACGTCTTCTACCCACCTTCTGGACATGTTAGCAAATTTTCATAAAAAATTATTTTACCACTTCCTTGAATTGAATTTCAAAAATCTAAGAGACGTAATTGACATCAGTAATTAAAATTTTATCCAATGTGATGAAAATAATTATTTATGAATAGTTACTTTTGAGTTTTATTTACCACAGTCAAAAGTAAATTGAGAAATTAAAGGTAAAAATGATATTATAATTACACTAACGCATGTCCTAATTCAATTGGATAAATTTATTTGGACCATAAATATCCATCAAAATAAAATATGATCCTATTGTTCCGCATGTATTATATTAGGAAATTTATTATTATTTTATTTAAAGAAGAGTTAATAATTTTAAATTCAAATTTTCATAAATAAAACATTTTTAATATAAGTTTATGCATAAGATAAATTTCTATATAAATATTCATTATAACTATAAAATGATTTCCTATATAATGGTATTTTATTTATATTTTTTATACATTAAATAATTAAATTTATTTATGACACATTGATGATGCAGTAAATACCTTATTAATGAATGATTAAAAAATTTGAAATTATAAATATTAATGTAATAGTAAATTGAGACTTTTGACATATTACATGAAATTTCGTGGTTTATATGACATGTTAGGGTGATTAAATAATTTTCTTTGATGTGATAATGTTTTTATGACATTCACAGAAACCAAATACTAAAGAGTTTCAAAATTGACATAAATTAATTTTTTTAAAAAAATACTATATTATAAATCGATATAATATTCATAAAATTCTATTGTTCTTCCAAAGGATAAAGATTAGGTTATATATATCAATAATGAACCACAATAGGTTCTCTTTGATTTTTATAGTATGTTTATTAACCATTTATTATAATAATAATAAAATACATGCTAAAAGTCAAACTATTCAACTAAGAGTTATATCTAAAAGATAAGTTTAATACGGTGGCCTTGTAAAGACCCGTAAAATTAATCAGATTTTTTTTAATTTTCTTTGGGATTTTACAAGAACTCATTTTCTGACGGCACTTTATTCTGAGGCCCGGTGTGGCCCGAATCATTTTCCGAAGTTTAGCTCAGGTACGTTCAGTGAACGAACGAGCAGGTTTTCCTAACTTTTAAACCAGTTCTCGGAATCGAAATCTGAGGACACCGATGGAATCGCAGCGCCGGTAATTGCTTAGGAACTCCTTTTCTAGAGTTTCATTTGCTCGGCTGTGGTTATTAAATTTTGGGTTAAGTAAATGAATTAAATAAAATGGGGCAACCACTTTATTTTATTTAAAGTTGTTTTACCAGAGATAAGTGGTTGAAGTAGGACCCACTATATCCTACTGCACTAGGTAAGATATTTGTGGGGTGGGGCCCACATGAGACCCACCTTTTCAACTTCCACGAACCCCCCACCTTTAATTAGGTAACGCACCCGCACACCCCCTTAAAATGTAAGTCAAATCTTGCGTTTAAACTGAATAATAATTTCCTCATTAATTGGGAGATTTAAACTCCTCAATTAATTCAATTAATTGATTGATTGAATTTTTGAATTTCAAAACATTTGGCTTGTGTGTTAATAAAATAAGACAAGTCTTATTTTATTTAAGGGGTTTGTGGTGCGAGGGGTCTTGGGAGAAATCACTCAAAGCCTTGAAGCACTCCTTCCTCGACGAAGAACACGAAGAAAGCGAAGAACGCCGACCTACGATGAAGGTCGACAAGAACAACGGATCCTCGGAGATCAATGACGTGACGCCGATGAATCTTTTATCCGCAACGCGATGATTCCCCTTCCGCGACGCCTTCTTCCGCGACGTGCAATTCCGCGACGAACCTTCGTTCAAATTTTTCTTCGTGGTAGGGGTTATTTTTTTCTTTTTATTCGTGTTTAATTCATCGCTGAATTATCATCTTTATTTGATCCACCTAATATCGCAATAACGAGAGGAGTTCGGACCGCACGAACACGGACGACCCTCCTTCCCCCTTGATTGATGATTTGTTTGCGGCACGAACAAGGCTGCGCGGTCCCGATGCACCGCGCGGAAAATAATAAAAGATTGGGTGAAGAACCGTGGCACTGTCGCGCCATGCCGTTGAAGTCGAACAAGACGTGGCGCCATCTTGCTGCACTGGAAAATGTCGAAGAGGCCGCGGTTGGAGCGGGGCCATGGAGGAGGGGTGCGGTGCCGTCGCGCCACGCCGGTCGGACCAAGGACGCGGCTTGAGGCCACAACGGAGCAGGGAGCGGGAGCCGATTTCCGGCCGCCAGTGTCAGAGCAGGGGGACGGGACCACGCCAGTCCCATGGTGCAGTAGCAGACTAGCCAGTCAGGGGGAGGTCTTGGGGTTCAAAATCCCCTGCTGGAAGGGAGGACCCCCCCCCCCCCCCCCCACGTGGGGGCCGTATTTAATTAGATAGGGGGGCTGCGCCCCCCCCCCCCCACCTTGTCCGCCCAGATCGGTTACACCGAGCTGGCAGGCGGACCGCGCCAACGCGCCGGGCCGCGCCAAAGCAGGACGGACCTGGACCCGGGTCGGGCCAACCCAGGCGGTCTCGGGCCGGGTCGGTCCGGGCCCAAAACCCCCAATTTCTGACCTCTTCTGGTCTTTTTCCCATAACATGGGCTACTGACCTCCAATCGATGCACCGTCAGCTGAGATGCGATCCTTGGATCGAGACGGCTGTTTTGGTATATTACACTCAATGTTTTGGAGTACTTTGGGTTCGGCCGGGTTGGTTCGAGCACGAAACCAACCGGGCCCTCGGAGCAGAAATGCTTATAACTTGAGCTCCGGACGCCCGAATGACGTGCCGTCGACTTTGTTGGATTCCTCTTAGTGAGACGGACCTTTTGGCTTATGCCTCTTGAGGTTTGGACGTAGTTGGATTATGGCCGGGTTGGTTTTGACATAAAAACCAACCGGGCCCCTGGGATGAAATAGACAATAACTCTCAGACCGGGCGCCCGATTGATGCGCCGTCTGTCACGTTGAGTTCCTGTTGACGATACGAAACTTTTGGATACATCAACTTCGGACATCGTGTCAGTTGATGTATCAGCCCCTCAGCTCGTGGAGCGGACCCTCCTCGAACAAGCTTGCTGTGTGCGGGAACCCTAGAGCTGGCTGTGACGCAAACGACGATGACTTTCGTACTGGAATCCTCCGTGGGTTCGACAACGGCGACAACCGTATGGGAATCCTCTGAGAGTTCGGTGGTGACCACTATGGAACTTTTTGGAATACATCAACTCTGGACTACATGTCAGTTGATGTATCGACCTCTTGGCTCGTGGAGTGGACCCTCCCGGAACGAGCATGCTTTGTGAGAAAACCCTAGAGCTGGTTGAGACTTGACGACTGATGATCGAACGACTCGGTGTGTTACGGATAGCCCAGTAGGAAGCGTTTGGTTGTAGCGGCAGAACCACAGCGGAGGAGCGCTTGGTTGTAGCGGCAGACCCGCGGTACTCAACAGAAGGAGTACCTTTGGAGGCTATGAGGGGGGAGCGCTTGGTTGTAGCGGCAGACCCACGGTGGAGAGGCGCTTGGTTGTAGCGGCATACCCGTGGTACTCAATAGAAGGAGTACCTCTAATGTCTATGAGGGGGAGCGCTTGGTTGTAGCGGTAGACCCATGGTGGGAAGCGCATGGTTGTAGCAGCAGGCCCACAGTACTCGACAGGTGGAGTACTATAGCAGTCCAAGGTTAGTGGGAAGCGCTTGGTTGTAGCGGCAGGCCCACTGTACTCGATAGAGGTGCAGTACTACAATAGCTATGGTTTAGACATCATGATCAGATCCTGTGTGGTTCATTGCGGGGGTTAGTACCCATTGATCATGTGTGGGTCCGACGGCATAGATGAATCAGTGGCTATAACTGATCATCTCTATTGTCTTACAAAGAAGTATACATGTGTGAGCTGAGTCTTGACTTTCTGTCTTATCTTTGATAATATTGACTTGATATCCTTTGTAGATGAAGTTATGTATTCCTATGTGGACTGGGTTATACATGGGCTCGAATGTTGGAGTTGAACTGGAGTTGGTGACTTAGGTATATATATGAGCATACACCTATGCAGTGTCGGATGTTACTTCGTGATTATATCTTTCATTTGTGGTTTATCCTTTGTGGAATATGGGAGACCTTTGGGGGTCTTGGGGTCCCTATTTAGTATCTTATACTCACCCCTGCACGGACTATGCCCACACTACATTGTGTTTGATGCAGATGATGGACAGCGCTGATCGTGGTGGTGTCTTGTGGAGAATGTCGGTACCTGGAGGTGGACCACTGGGCGAGATGTACACGGAGCGGATGGCTGGACCCATGGAGATGAGGAGGCTATCTGTACCCACCCTTTAGGTGGTACTTCTAGTGGATGACTTGATGTTGTGGCTTTACTTTCAGTTGATGTACTTTCTTTCAAGTTGTACTTTACATTCAGTTTGGGTTTGTATTCTGGCCCACCTACTTTTCCGCACTTACTATTGTACCCAGTTTTTACTCAGTGTTTACTTCTGCTTGCTTACTTTGTGTTTTTGTTTACTTTACAATGGCAATGCCTTCCTTTTTTATCGGGAATTACGCCTTGGTGCTAGTCACCAGCCCCTGGACTATAGAAGACGGGCTTGGGGTAGTCACAGCACGGGCCCTGAGGACGGGTTGTGACAAATTGGTATCAGAGGAGTTCGGTTCAACCGCAGAACTCAGGACTCTGATATTTTTCTATGTGAAGCAATAGTGTTAAGATTGTTGAGTGTGGTTATTAGTCCAGGGTGACCAGTGTTGGTGCGGCAGCCGATGTATCCGTACACCAGGACCCTTCCTTTTGATTTCTGACTTAGTGCACGAAAACATTGATTGCATGTGTGTTTTAATGGTTTTCATTTTGACTACTTTGTTTCATCTCAACAGGTATACTGTATTGACCGTGGCGCACCTGTTTCTTTTCAGGATGGCCCCACGACGGCAGCCAGTTAGGGTTCCGAGTTTCATGTGTGACTGCAGCCCACCGAGTGACGAGGCCATGGAGCAGGTCCTTATTACTGCAGAGGCACAGACGGTACCACTACCCACCGATCCACCGATGCAACCAGCCCCAACCGCTGAGAGTGCACATCACCTTAGTGCACTGCATGAGTTCTAGCGACAGAGAGCACCCAGGTTCTGCGGGGAGACGGACCCTCAGGCAGCCGAGGATTGGCTGGAGGCAGTAGTGTGAGTTTTCAAGTTAGTGGGGACACCAGCGGACCTCATTGTGATCCTCGTAGGGAGCCTCCTGCATGCGGAAACTGGAAAATGGTGGAGCTTGATGCTCCAGGTGCACGACAGAGCATCTCTTCTCTGGACGGACTTTGAGAGCTTCTTCAGCTCGGAGTTCATCCCAGCCACCCTCCATGCGGTGCGCATCCAGGATCTACTACAGCTGCGACAGGGCAGCATGACGGTCACCCAGTACTCAGTGAGATTTACCGATCTCTCTCGCTACTCGACAGAAATGGTACGAGACCCATTATTCTGGGCCCAAACCTTTGAGCAGGGACTGAGGCATGAGATCAGGGCATCGCTGATTTCTCTCAGCATTCCGTCACTGACAGGGGTACTAGAGTGAGCCCTTCTCATTGAGAGTTTCCTTGCTGAGCAGTCTCCAACAGCAGGACCCACCACTAGCCGGCATGAGGCAGAGTTATCTACAGCGGGTAGTAGACAGATGACGTAGAGGTCCAAAAGGGCTAGACCTACAGGTGGTCGACCGCATGACACATGATCATTTTTGCGAGGCACCCGGGGAGGAAAACTACTTACCATGCACGGACAATGTTACTCCTGCGGTGGGGTTGGTCACATGGCTCATGACTGTCTGACCCGCCATACCGATGATCAGTAGAGAAATGGAGGACCTCCCAGGTAGAGGAAGAGGTTCGATTGAGGAGGACCGCAAGGAGTAGGAGACCGTGGTAGGGGAGCTGGCCGTGCAGCTGGAGGTGGAAGACGCTTCGAGGTGTTGCCACCACCACCACCAGGAGGTCCAGCCCGACCGAAGGGAATAGCTGGTCATGGGAGAGCTCAGCTTCAGGCAGCCGAGGCTTACGTTCATGGAGTTTCAAGAGCAGATAGACAAGAGCAGGACTAGCTTCAGACCTGGAGACTATTGTTCATGTTGCCTCTAGATTTTTTCATGTTTGTTTTTAGATTCTTTGTGTCTTTTTACTTTGAGCTGCAGTAATAAAAGACACCTTTTTTGGCGTTTACCCTCCTGTCCTCTCTTTATGTTGTTACTAAGAGGATCCGGTTTAAAAACCGTTGACTTAAACCTCATTTTGAGATACCTACTAGAGGAGACCCAGTGACCACATGTCGATGACGACAATGTGACTCAAACCATGGAGGAGAGAGTAACAGTTGGATCTCTTGGTAGTGGCGTCGTGGCCTTACGATGTCATCCTTGGTATGGATTAGTATCATCTATGTCAGGATTGACTGTATTAGGCAGAGAACGTGGTTCATTCAGGGGATGAGACCAGATTTCTCTTATCGGCAAAGAAGAAATCTCAGCAGCCCTTGTAGAACCAGAGAAGGTCCAGGTCATCCAAGAACGGATGAGGACAGCTCAGAGCCGGCAGAAGTCTTATGCTGACAGGATGCAGAGTCCACTAGAGTTCGAGGATGCCGACCACGTCTTCTTGCGGGTCTCACCTTGACGTGGATTACGGAGATTTGGCCGAGGCGACAAGTTATCTCCACGCTTCATTGGACCATTGTAGGTCCTCAGCAGGATTGTTGTGGTGGCTTATCGCCTGGCTCTACCACCTAAGTTGCACCGAGTGCACGACATCTTCCACATATCTCAACTAAGAAGATACATGCACGACCTGATGCATATCTTTTACCATGGGGAGCTGGACATTGATGATGGGGTGACTTTTGCAGAGGTCCTAGTATAGATCGAGGATCGACAGGAGTGGGTCCTATGTGGATGGTCAATTCCTCTAGTGCGCATCAGATGGCAGCACGGGAACCTCTAAGAGAGCACATGGGAGCAGGAGGCTCAGATGCGTGCTCAGAAACCACATTTGTTTACCTAGTTTATGATATATCTTTACGGGGACGTAAAGCCCTGAGGTGGGAGTAATATAAAGACCAGTAAAATTGAAGGGATTTTTTTTTTAATTTTCTTTGGGATTTTACAAGAACGCTGTTTCTGATGGCACCTGATTCCGAGGCCGGGTGTGCCTAGAATCATTTTTTGAAGTTTAGCTCAGGTACGTTTAGTGAACGAACGAGCAGGTTTTCTTAACTTTTGAACCGGTGCTCGGAATCAAAATCCGAGGACACCTATGGAATCACAACGCCAGAAATTGCTTAGGAAAACCTTTTCCGGAGTTGAGTTTTCTCGGGTGTGGTTATTAAATTTTGGGTTAAGTAAATGAATAAAATAAAATAGGGCAACCACTTTATTTTATTTAAAGTTGTTTAACCTAAGATAAGTGGTTGAAGTAGGACCCATTATATCCTACTTCACTAGGTAAGATATTTTTGGGGTGGGTCCCACACGTGCCCATCCTTTTCAACTTCCACGAAACCCCCACCTTTAATTAGGTAACGCACCAGCACACCCCCCTTAAAATTTAAGTCAACTATTGCTTTTAAACTGAATAATAAACGCCTGATTAATTGGGCGGTTTAAACTCCTCAATTAATTCAATTAATTGATTGATACAATTTTTGAATTTCAAAACGTTTGGATTGTGTGTTAATAAAATAAGACAAGTCTTATTTTAATAAAGGGGTTCGTGGTGCGAGAGGGCTTGGGAGAAATCACTCAAAACCTTGAAGCACTCCTTCCTCAACAAATAATACGAAGAACACGAAGAACACCGACCTTTGACGATGGTCGAAAAGAACTCCATATCCTCGTAGATCAATGATGCGACGCCGATGAATATTTTCTCCATGACGTGATGATTCCCCTTCAGTGACGCCTTCTTCCACGACGTGCAATTCTGCGACGAACCTTCGTTCAATATTTTCTTCGAGGTAGGTGTTATTTTTTTCTTTTTGTTTGTGCTTACATCATCGCTGAATTATCTTCTTTATTTGAGCCACCTGATATTTCAATAATGAGAGGAGGTCGGACCGGATGAACACGACCGAACCTCCTTCCCCCTTGATTGATGATTTGTTTGCGGCATGAACAATGCAGCACAGAAAATAATAATGATTGGGCGAAGAAGCGCGGCGCCGTTGCGCGGCGCCATTGAAGTCAAACAAGACGCGGTGTCGTCGCGCCATGCTGGAAAGTTTCCAAGAGGCCGCGGCCGGAGCGGGGCCACAGAGGAGGGGTGCGGCGCCATCACGCCAAGCTAGTCGGACCAAGGCCGCGACTTTAGGCCGCGACGGAGCAGGGAGAGGCATCCAATTTACGGCCGCCGGCGTCGGAGCAGGTGGACGGGACTGCGCAGGTCCCGTGGTGCAGCAGCCGACCGACCAGTCAGGGGGAAGTCCGGGGGTTCGAAACCCCCGGCTGGAAGGTAGGAGTGGCCCCCCATGTTGGGGCTGCGTTTAATTGGACAGGGGGCAACGCCCCCCCCCCCCCCCCTTGTCCGCCCAACTCGGTTACACCTAGATGGCCAGCGGACCGTGCCAGTGTGCCAAGCCGGGCTGCACCAGCCGGGCTGAGCCACGCCCAAGCAGGCCGGACCCGGGTCGGGTGGCCCGGTTCGGGCCGACCCATGGGGTCTCGGGCCGGGTCGGTCCGGGCCCAAAACCCCGAATTTCGGACCTCTTCCGGTCCTTTTCCCATAACATGGAATACGGACCTCCGATTGATGCACCGTCAGCTGCGATGCGATCCTTGAATCGAGACGGTTGTTTCTCTATATTACACTCAAGGTTTTGGTGTACTTTGGTTTCGGCCGGGTTGGTTCGTGCACGAAACCAACCGGGCCCTCAGAGCGGAAACGCTTATAACTTGAGCTTCGGACGTCTGAATGATGTGCCGTTGACTTTTTTGGATTCCTCTTAGTGATACGGACCTTTTGGATTACTCTGCTCTAGGTTTTGACATAGTTGGAGTATGGCCGGGTTGCCTTTGACTTAAAAACCAACCAGGCCCCTGGGATGAAAACGCCAATAACTCTCAGACCGGGCGTCTGATGGACACACCGTCTGCCGCGTTGAGTTCCTTTTTAAGATACATAACTTTTGGATACATCAACTTCGGACTACGTGTCAGTTGACATATCATCCCCTCATCTCGTGGAGTGGACCCTCCCCAAACGAGCTTGCTGTGTGCGGGAACCCAAGAGCTGGCTACGACTGCGACAATGATGACTTTCGTACTGGAATCCTTCGTTGGTTCGATGACGGTGACAACCGTACGTGAATCCTCCGAGAGTTTGGTGGTGACCACTATGGTACTTTTTGGGATACATCAACTCCGGACTACGTGTCAGTTGATGTATCGACCTCTTGGCTCGTGGAGTGGTCCCACTAGAATGAGCATGCTTTGTGCGGAAACCCTAGAGCTAGTTGAGACTTGACGACTTCTGATTGAACAACTCGGTGAGTTATGGATAGCCCAGTGGGAAGCGCTTGGTTGTAGCGGCATACCCACGTCGGAGGAGCGCTTGGTTGTAGTGGCAGACCCATGGTACTCAACAGAAAGAGTACCTCTGGAGGCTATGAGGGGGGAGCGCATGGTTGTAGCGGTAGAACCACGGTGGAGGAGCGCATGGTTGTAGCGGCAGACCCGCGGTACTCAATAGAATGAGTACCTATAAAGGCTATGAGGGTGAGCGCTTGGTTGTAGCGGAACACCCATGGTGGGAAGCGCTTGGTTGTCGCAGCAGGCCCACAGTACTCGACAGGTGGAGTACTACAGTAGTCCAAGGTTAGTGGGAAGCGCTTGGTTGTAGCGGCAGACCCACTGTACTCGATAGAGGTGGAGTACTACAAAATCTATGGTTTTGACATCATGATCAGATCTTGTGTGGTTCATTGCGGGGGTCAGTACCTATCGATCCTATGTGGGTTTGATAGCTTAGATGAATTAGTGGCTACAACTGATCATCTCTATCGTCTTACGAAGAAGTATACTTGTGTGAGATGAGTCTTGAATTTCTATCTTATATTCGATAAGATTGACTCGATATCCTGTGTGGATGACATTGTGTTTTCTTGTGTGGACTGGGTTATACATGGGCTAGGATGTTGGAGCTGAACAGGAATTTGTGACTTAGGTATATGTATGGGAATATACCTAAGTAGTGACGAATGTTACTTCATGATTGTATCTTTCCTTTGTGGATTATCCTTTGTGGAATCTGGGAGACCTTCGGGGGTCTTGGGTCCCTACTAAGTAGCTTATACTCACCCTTGCATGGGATATGGCCGCAATATGTTGTGTTGGATGCAGATGACGAACATTGCTAATCGTGGTGGTGGCTTGTGGAGAAAGTTGGTACCTGGAGGAGGACCATTGGGTGAGACATACACGGAGCGGACGGTTGGACCCATGGAGCCGGGGAGGCTATCTGTACCCACCCTTCAGGTGGGACTTCCAGTGGATGACTCGATGTTGTGGATTTACTTTTAGTTGTTGTACTTTCTTTCCAGTTGTACTTTACTTTCATTTTGGGTTTGTATTCTGGCCCACTTACTTTTCCACACTTACTATTGTACCCAGTTTTTACTCAGTGTTTACTTCTGTTTGCGTACTCTATGTGTTTGTTTACTTTGCAAAGGCAATGCATTCTCTTTTTATTGGGAATTATTCCTTGGTTCTAGTTGCCAACCCCTGTCCTATGGAAGGCGAGTTTGGGGTAGTCAAGGAACGGGCCTCGAGGACGGGTCGTGTCAAACCTAAACCTGTCTAAAACCTATTGGTTGTGAGTTTTTCAACCCATCCCCACCATACCTTTGAAATAAATCCTTTTGGATCCCTTATAAACATAATATGATTTTATAATAAAATAATATTTCAATCTTTTCCAAAAATGACACCCACCTCTATTATAAAAGGGTATTTCCCCTTCTCCCAACATTACACCACAAAATCCATTTGTCTCGGCCATCCACTACTCAAATATCCTCCCAACTGACTACAATTCAACCTAGAGGCCTTAATTTTATCAGAATCCAACCTAAGGATCCCTTTTCATCAAATAAAATGGAGGCACCCGAATAAGAGGTGATAATATCATCACCTCTTTCAAAGATCTTTTCTTCTTCCACATCCCCTTTCATTGTTGTTTGCATACATGAATAATAACTCCAGTTACTTCTACATACTCTGATGTTATTATAAATATGATACAACTATATTTATTTTTCTATGTATCCTATGAATGACAAAGTCACTATACATGCGTACGTACGACTTGTCATCTCCACATCATGGTGTAGATTTTAATTCAACAAATAATTATTTGGATGGGTATAATAATGAGTTTAACTGATGTAAATAATAAATATAACATGTTAATGATTCTATATGTATAATATACCGTCTAATTACATACTATTTCCTCAATAATATAATGGTATTGTCGCCCGTGCGTCCGTAAGGATTATCATCTCCACGAACAAGATGAGATTCATTCCCCATCATTACCATTCAAGAATGATATTAATTTTATGATTAAAAATAAATTTTAAGAACTTAATAAAATTATTGATATTAATCAAATACATCCTATCCAAAACAAACATGTCTTACGTAACAATGCATATAAAGAAAAATGAATTAGTTAGAACCTGGAACAATGATACTACTAAAATATTTTTAACAAACCAATATTAAAAGATCATATATGATATCATATTTATGTATGTGGTTTTTATATAATTTAATAAAAATGATTTAACTATTATATAGGATGTAAATGTACCCTCGATTAAGTAAAAGTACTAGGTAAGGTATAATTCTTCAATCACTTTATTATATGAGGTTGTTTATACAGGATTATCTACTTGGACTTCTTTATAATTCACATCTGTGTTTCTTAAAAATGTATTTCATAAAATGTTTAATATTTCCTAGAGTATGGTTTAAAGTCCTTTATAACATTTTTTGTATTTTTATAAATTTTTATAAAGGAATAATTCCATTGTTTTCCATACAAGGTACATGATGACCTTTTCAAAAAAAAATTAAGGAATGAATTTTTTTTAACATATATAGTGAGTGAGTCTATTTTCCGCCATTATAACACCATTGAAGCTTCCCTTACATTCTTAAAAGAATATTTTAAAAATAAATGTTTTATTTATAATTATGTGACTTTTTAAATGATTTCAATATAAAAAGATATATTTTGGTCAAATAGTTTTGATTTCATCTATGTGAACATCCTTTGAATGATTTTACAATTATTTGATGTTGGTTTATTATGATACAATCATCCATATTGAATAGAAGGTTTTTTGATATGTTTGATTATGGATGTGTTATTTTTATACAATTCATGGTTGATGATTTAATTATTAACAATTCATATGCTAGTTTTAATACGAATGTTAATGTTATGTTTTAACTTTTTCATGTGAGGAATTCATTGGACGTAGTAAGTGATGGATGGAGCCCACTATAGCTCATCGATGCATCTCTAGGTATCATGAGATAAACTAGTATCTTGGCACGAGGCCTTGACAATGTTTTATTTGTAGTCTTGGAATAAGGCGTTGACTATGTCATTATAATGACCGTAAATATGTATTCAACCATTATGAAATTGGTTGTTGATGTTACATGGGACTATTCAACTAGTAGAATATCCATTTGAATAATAAATGGAATTATTTGATTAATCTTTTCAATTTTATGCTGAATTTTATGTTTAAAGGACTTGTGTTTTAGTCTTATACATTTTATTTAAATGTTGATTCTTATTTATGCGTGTTTCTACTATAATGTTATTTATACAATGAACCTGAGCTCACCCCTATATTTGTTTTATTTTTTCCGAATATTCGAAGATGTATATTATGATGCACATGCAGGAATAGGCTAAGAGATATGAGTGTGTTAAAATGAGATGCAATGTCTTTGTTTTTACATTTCATGATGTAATCTAAAACTTATTTGTGTATCTAGCACTTCCAAGGATACTATACTAATTTTTCTATCGAGACTTGACCACTTGTGATCATGATAATGTTATGTAAAAATGACCTGACTCTGGGTAATTAGGGTCGGGGGGATTACAGTTTTTATCATATGGAGGTTTAGTAAAAAAAATATTGCAATATATATTTAGAAAAACTCTTATTATATAACATTACCCTAAGATAGAATTTGAGGATTAGTATATAAGAACTTCATAGAATTTTGGTAATGTAGATATTTTGTGTATTTTTAAAGAAATACATCCTTGTCTAGATATGAGTAGGTAGAGGAAGCTATGGAACTAATGTACCTATGATTGAAAACTCAGACAATGAGTTTCAGGCTTGACCCAGGGTATGATAGTACACGACAATGGGCCTTGCTACAATCATGGTTATGAAACTCCTAAGTGATATGGATAGGATAATTCACATTTTATTTACAAACCAATATAAAGGATTTATGAGTAAATACTACTTCAAAGAAATTTTTTATTATTATAAATTATATGCATAAATAGTTCAATTTATATCGGGTATTTTATTAGTTTATAATTATGTATTTTGATTCATAAATTAATCTAGTGTATACCATTGTTTTTAAAAGGGTCCTTGTAGAAATAATGGAAACCTTATCAACACACGTAATCCATGTATTGATTTCCCTCATACTCAAGATAATTATAGTGGAGATGGTGATGTAATAGGTGCTGAACAACTTATAACTGTACTCAGACAAGTCCCCCAGGTTATGAATAATAACCTTACCCATATGGAGCACCCTGATCCACAAAGAGGAGGTTCAATGTTAATGTACTTCATGAGGCAACAACCAAAAACATTCAATGGGACTACAAATCCATTAGTATATAAGTAATGTATATGTTCCTTAGAAAAAATATTTCATGCTTTAGGGAGTAGCGAAAGGGAAAATGTTTTCATGGTAGTTTATCGCAAAATATTTCACGCTTTAGGGAGTAGCGAAAGGGAAAATGTTTTCATAGCAGTTTATTGCCTCATGGGAGATGCAGATCAATGGTGGTAGTTAAGTCAAAACAAAAAATAGGATGAAAATGTATCAAATATGTAATGGATGGAGTTTAAAGAACTTTTCATAGAAAAATTCATTCCTCGTGACCATCGAGAAGATGTGGAAGAACAATTTTTGAGTCTGAGGCAAAAGGTGGATGAGAATGTCGCATAGTATGAGGCTAACATTACAAGGTTATCAAGGCATACAACAGCTTATAAATATAACCCAAGAAGTAAGATTGATCGATTCATTGATAGATTAAAACCATTTCTTTATCAATTATTAGTCTCACAATTCATTTCATCGTACGAAGATATTATATCATGTGCTATCTAGACAGAAATGAAATTATCTAAGTCTTACGACATATAAGAAAATCTCGAGAAAAGAGATATATTGAACACTCTGGAAATGGAAATAAGGGAAAGAATGTAAAAGTTTAATTTCCATCCTACAGTAAATGTTGGATGAAACACCCTGGTACTTTCCTGAAGGGAATGTGAGACTGTTTCAAGTGTGGTAAAAAGTACACCTTACTAATGATCGCAAGGGAAAGAAAGATCATTTCAATGTTGAATGATACAATTTTAGAGAAATGGGGTATTATGAAAATGAATGTTCTAAGAGCCAAGGAAACATTCATTAGAAAATGACAAGGGAGGAAGGAAAATATTATGTGATCACTACTACTAAGGTTGAAGCTCTGAATGATGTAGGGGAAAGTAATTTAATGGTTTCTAAAAATTTATCCAGTGCTATATTTGATTCTAGATCATGGACTTGTTTCATATCCTCCCAGTTTTCTAGGAAAATTAGATATTTTTAAATTTATTTAACAAGGGAGTTTTCAATCAAAACTCTTAAGTGTAGTATCATTGCAATAATTTTTTGTGAATCAGCTACCATTTGGGAATATAAACATGATTTATCTACTAATCTCATTGTCGTACTGATGATTGAATTTGATATAATCCTCATAATGGATTGGCTTTTAGACCATGATGCGAAAATTTATCGTAAGAAGAAGGAGGTTACAATTTTTGATGATGATAAAGGCTAATTTATCTTTAGATTACAAATGTCACCATATGTTTCTTATCTAGATCCACCCATAGTATCTCTGCTGAATTAAATTATTTGTGAGGAAGAGAGTGAAATAACTATGTGGGAAGAAAATAATTTTCAAATAGAGGATGTACCAATTGTACGATAAAATTTTAATGTGTTTCCAGAGGATTTACATGGACATCCTCTAGAATGAGAAGTTGATGTTTTCATTTATTTAATTCTTGGTTCAAGGACCATACTAAAGACCCATTATAGAATGGACACTCTGGAATTAGTGGAACTAAAGAAACAACTAGAGGAATGGAGTTGTAATGGATTTATTCACCCTAGTGTTTCTCTATGGGGATCCCATGTTTTTTTGTTAAGAAGAAATATGGATCTATGAGGTTGTGCATTGACTACATAGATATTAATGAAATAAATATAATCATCAAGAATCCCCAACCTCACATTAATAATTTATTTGATCAACATCATGGAGCTCAATATTTTTCAATGATTGACCTTCGATCTGGATATCATCAGTTGTGTGTAAAGAAGGAAGACATTCCAAAAACAGCATTTTGTACCAGGTATGAGCATTATGATATTACAATAATGCATTTTAGACTAACTAATTCACCCTCTATTTTCATGGATATAATGATTAGAGTTTTCAAGGAACATCTTGAGGACTTTGCAGTGGTATTTATTAAGGATATCTTAGTATACTCCAAAATCTATTAAGAATATGAAAATCACTTGAGTACTATTCTAAAGACTCTTAGAAGAAATGAATTATATGGGATGTTTATCAAGTGTGAATTATGGCATGAGGAGATTTCATTTCATGGCCATATCATCTCTAAGGATGAAATCTATGTTGATCTTTCTAAGATAAGAGAAAAACAAGAATGGCCAACCCCAACAAGTATAACTGAGGAATGCAGTTATATTGGTTTAGCAGGTTATTACCAGTGTTTCTTCTAGAATATTTCCTGATTGGATAACCAATTAACAAATCTCACACGTAAAGGGGTTAAATTGTTTTTGACTAAACTGTGTGAAGAATTTTTTGAATAACTAAAGAAAAGATTAGTCAATGCTCATATCTGGACTCTACCATCAGGGAATAATGAGTTAGTTATTTATAGTGATGCTTAAAAAAGGACTTGTTTGGGTCCTTATGGTTAATGATAGAGTTATTACCTATGCATCACAATAAAAAATAAATTAATGAGCAAAACTATCCCACCCATGATATTGAAATAGAAGTTGTAATCTTTGCTTTGAATATATGAAGACACTATATCTATGGTAATAAATTCAAGATATATACAGATACAAAGTGTTGTAAGTATATTTTCTCATGAAAATAACTCAACATGAGGAAAAGACGATGTCATTAACTACCCAAGGATTATTATTTCACTATAAAATACCACCCAGGGAAGGAAAATAAGGTGGAAGATGCTTTGAGAAGAAAGGATCACATAGTTTGGAACAAGATGATAGTTAAAAAATATCCTATGTTCATAGATCTAGTAAATATGGATATGGGAATAATCATGGAAGGTGAAACATCAATACTTTTTTCAAATGGATTCCACACCATATTTACTAAAAAGGATAAAAAGTTCTCAGATAGTTGATGAGGAGTTTCAATAGAAAATTAAAGCTGTGAATGATGGTAGATTGATTGATTTCATATATGAAGATAGAATTTTGATGTTTGGGTAGACACATTGTGATCCTGATATTCCAGATCTTAAAAGGAATTTTTTGGATGATAATCATAGTTCCATTTTAACTATACACCCTGGTATCACTAATATGTATAGATATTTTTAGGAACATTTTTATGGGACAATATGAAGAAGGACGATGCTAATTATGTGTCAAAATTTAGTGTTTTTCAATAGATGAAGACTGGAAGACAACATCCAAGAGGAGACATTAAACCTCTTCCCATACCTTTGTGTAAAAGTGATGATATTACGACAGAATTTTTCATGGGGATAACAAGGGCTACTAGAAAGAATTAAGAAATATGGTTCATTGTTGATCATCTTACCAAGTCAGCAAATTTTTTTGATATAAAAGAAGATTACAACTTGAACATTTAGAAAGACTAATACTAATAAAGTTGAAAGATATCATGGAGTCCCACGATCGATCGTTTATGATCGTGATCCCCATTTTACATCAAGATTCTAGAAGAGTCTTAATAAGGACCTAGATACTGAACATCGTTTGAGCACTGCCCACCACCCTCAAACTGATTAAAAATCAGAAAAGACTATTCTAAACTTAGAAGACTTGTCGACATCTTTCTCAAATGAAATTCAAGGTATGTGGGATCAATATTTACCCATGGTTGAATTTTCCTATAATTACAGTTTCCATTAAAGTATTGAGATGGAACCATATGTAGAGTTATATGGAATGAGATATCACACACCAAATTTTTGTGATGATATTGGTGAATAAAATCTCATATTCCAAGAACTTTTTGTAATGACAATAAAAAATGTGAAGATTATCCAAACCTACATCAAATCAGATCAAAGTAGGAAAAAGTTCTTTTATAAGGCCCCATCCTTAAACCTTACTTAATCTTGAGTTATTACAAGATTACACATTGAGTATCTTTTCGGGTTTAGAGTTTTAGAGAATTAGATCATAAAACTTTCATTACATTCCACATATAAACAAAGTGGTTACATAAAGATATTATTCTTCATTACCATCAATGGAAACACATTTAAAATAAAACATGGATTATTTCTTGACACATCCTTGACTCTATCATCTTATCATGTACCTTTCCCTTGACCTGTGAAAAACATTTCAAAAAACATGGGATGAGCATAAAAAATCAGTATGGGTTATCAAAAAAAACATGGAAAGGAAACATGAGTTCATATATACATAAGAATGAAATCATACTTACCCATAAAACATAGGAACTTTAACATACCTCATAAAATCATGAATAAATCATAGAAATCATAAGACATAAAGGTAACTTGAGGCATTCATATCATTCTTACGTAGGGAGTAACCCTCTTGGTTACGTTTGGAATACCCATCACAGTATATTCCCTAAAATCTCTTCGGAGAAACCTTAACGTTTCACTCCTTCGTGTTACCCAATGCATTGGAGAGCTATAACGGGCTCACCCGCCCTTAGTTTATCACGGAACCACCCGTCTTCATAATAATGCCCAAGAACCATAACATAATCATATCACATAAAACATGCATAAAGGAAACATAAAATTTCCACATTTCAATCACGAGATATAAATACAACACATTGATATAAAAACATTATGAAAACCATTTTCAATACCAAAATAAAAGAAAAGTAAAACATGGTATTTATTTTTCTTTTAAAAAGAAGGTATGGCTTGTAGAGGAAGCCGAAACTCAAATAATGGTCACGATGGCGGAGAAGTCGTTGTCGCCGCATACGTACGACAAAAACATTCCCTTTTGTCGTTTAGTAAATGCTTCGTATAGAAAAGATTCCTTTTGAATAAACGTGAAAGTCAAAGGGGTTTATACACCGTATAAAAGAAAGTTGTGTATAAAATAAAATATGCCTCAACGAAAGGAGATTGAGACGAAGTCCCATACCTCGTATCCGACTTGACCCGACCGTTATTTAATCTCCTGAATAATAAACTTGAGTTAATATCTACTTGATTATGAATCTTTTTCAAGTTCATTATTCCTTTTATACCATGTTATGAACATCATGTAATCAGTTAAGTTAATAATGTTCATTTTGTCGGTATTTGGTTCTTAAGTCAAAAATAGACTTCTTACACTTACATGTTGTTAATTTGGTCATAGGTTCGTTATATCCAGAATGGTATTCATGATGTAGATATCATATATGTCATATATATATCCAGTACATACATGCATTTATAATATTACATAATCATTTAGAGGTATGAAATGAAATGCACCGTTCATGGAGACGGTAAGACGTACGTACGCATGAACGCTACTTTCATTTCTATTTCGTATTTTATAGAATTGAATCATAATGATATAAAGGTATATTATAATTCCAGTATAATATAATATATAATATCATAGTTCCATCCTTTATATGTCCCACATATGGTATTAACGAATCAAATCACTTTTAGGGGGCGGTAGTCCGCACTTCCTAAAATGAAGATATCGTGTTTACCCATAATGGAAACCATAAAGGTATGCCCAAAATGAAAAAAACAGAAGCTTAAGGAAAACATAAACATATTATATATCATATATAAAAATAGTGACATCATAATGGCCACCTTTGAAGGTGTTAAATGAGTATTGTACAATCATCGTTTCGGGAGACAGAATTTCGCCATCCACGGAAACCGTATGTTCATTAACCATTTGATGTAGTTGTGTGAGAGTGTAGCTCAAATATATCTTATAACAACATCCTAGTATATTGCAGATACTGGTGTTGTTACAAAATAAGTAAATAAAAAGAGTTTAGGGGGTTGGAGAAGCAAAATAAAACAAATGAACATGAGAGAATGAATTACCTTTAAAAGTGTAACTCCTTTTGATTTGAGCCTAAAGGCTTCCTTTGAAAGGCTTCTGCCCAAAGGGAATCCTCTAGGATGAGGAGAGGTATGTGGAGAGAGTAAATGGGCAGGGGTTGGCCGAGCCAAAGGCTTGAGAAGTGTGTGAAATGAGGTAGAGGTGGGGGCCTTTTATAAGAGGAGAGGAGGGGCACTTTTGGAAAGTAAAGAAATATTACTTTATTTGAAAATGTGTTTCGGTTTCAAAAGGTCCCACATTGATATAATTCGTGGATAAGGTGATAAGGGTTCGAAATCCACTCATCCAATTGGTTTTGGACTTTTGTAGTTCATAGATTTTACATTATCTTTCTATTTTATTTAAATCGTCAAATAATGATGTCATCGCTGCATCATTATTATGTCACAAATAATTAAATTTATTTAATGACTAAAAATTATGGAAAAAAATACTAAGATATAGGAAATCTTTTTATATTTCCAATGACTATTTATAATCAAAATTTGGACTTGTATAACCCCACTTAAAAATTGTTTTCGTAAAACATATTATGTTTGTGTCATTTTCACTTTAACATTTAATAAAAAGTTATTTATGTCATTTCCAAACCAAAGTGTCTCCATGGGGTCCCCAAGATGACTCATGGCTTGTCTTGGTCGTCCATGACACAACCAATAAGGTTGGGACATGTGTCTAGGTCATTTCATATTATTAAAGCATTATTTATACCATAAACTACACTAATTACCACTAATCGCGATTAAGAACTTAATAAGTTACTTTTCACCAAAAAATTATTATAATCTTATTGAACCACATTTTACTTCATAATTACAACCATGTATGTCAGATTTTAAAAATTCAATACACATTAGTGGTAAAATTTCATTTAACTGAAAAATCAGTTTGCTTGATTACCACTTAGTGGTTTCACTATTCATCAAAAATTGAAGTTTTTCAGAAAATTACCAAAAATTCGCCCTAAGCTATATTTGATATTCCGAATTCAAAAATTAAGTCCATTTTACAAAATTAAAATCATATAAGTCACATTAATTAATTTAATAATTAATTCCCACTTCTAGAGCAAATAGCGTGTTTTTACAAAACAGTAAGTATCAAAAGATTGACACCAGTTTAAGTCTAATTTCAAAGTGAAATTGATTCCAATGACCAACATTGGATAAAATGGTAAAAATTTATTCTAATTTCACTTCAAACCCAATTCAAAACATAATCTAATCATATAAATAAATTAGATTAAAAAGTAGTTTTGATGTAAAATGCAGTATTTTTCACTATTCATTAAAAAATGAATATTGTCAGAAAAATACCAAAAATTCACACAAGGTAAATTTTGATGTCCCAATCATAAAGGATAAGTTTATTTTGACAAACATAGTTTATAAAATTGTCAAAATATAGATTCAAAAATGGTTTGCCATCAAAAGGCACTAAAACAATCTTTTAAGAATATTAGTGTATTCCATGCATAAGATTGTATTAATTTTCATTTTAAGCCTCTATAACACTATCTTAATCATTAATAGACATAGATAAAAATATCTATTATTCATTACTTACTTGGGATTTTACATCCTTCCCCCCTTTAGAAAATTGTGTCCCCGCAATTTATTTACTTATCGAATAAATGAGGGTACTTATCCCTCATTGCATTTTCAGATTCCCATGTTGCCTCTTCAATCATGTGGTTTTTCCAAAAAACCTTTACCTTCTTAATCACCTTATTCCGTAACACTTGCTCCCTGTGGTCAAGAATCTGGACCGGTTGTTCCTCATAAGATAGGTTCTCTTCCAGCTGAACTACCTCTGGACTCAAAACATGAGATGGATCTGGCATGTACTTTCTCAACATCGAAACGTGAAAAACATTGTGTACCTGAGATAAACTCGGAGGTAAAGCCACTCGGTATGCAACTGATCCAACTCTCTCCAGAATTTCGTATGGTCCAATGAACCTCGGACTCAACTTTCCTTTCTTACCAAATCTCATCACACTTTTCCAAGGAGAAACCTTGAGAAAAACATGATCACCTACCTTGAAAGATAGATCCTTCCTCCGGTTATCCGCATAACTCATCTGCCTGCTCTGAGCTGTTCTCATGTGTTTCTGAATCAGCTGAGCTTTTTCTGCCATCTCTTCTACCAATTCTGGTCCCATCAACTTCGGTTCACCCACTTCATCCCAGAAAGCTGGAGTTCGACACCGCTTCCCATATAATGCCTGAAATGGTGCCATCTGTATACTGGAATGAAAACTGTTATTATATGAAAACTCAACCAAAGAAAGATGTTGGTCCCAACTTCCCTGATAATCCATAGAACAAGCTCGTAGCATATCCTCCAATGTCTGGATTGTTCGTTCTGACTGCCCATCTGATTGAGGATGAAAAGCTGTACTAAAATTTAATTCAGTACCCAACGACTTCTGAAGGCCTTTCCAAAAGTTAGAAGTAAACCTGGGATCACGATCCAATACAATGGAGAGAGGAACTCCATGTAACCTGACTATCTCTTTAAGATACAAACGGGAAAGTTGATCAAGAGAGAAAGTATCTCGTATAGCAAGGAAATGAGAAGATTTGGTCAACCGATCAACAATAACCCAGATTGCATTATTACCTCGAGATGTCTTCGGTAATCCAACAACAAAGTCCATGGATATATTCTCCCATTTCCACTCTGGCACTGGTAAAGGCTGAAGCATCCCTTTTGGTAACTGCCGCTCTTCTTTAACCTGCTGATAAGTCAAACACTTCACAGTAAAATCAGCAATATCTCTTTTCATTCCATCCCACCAGTAATACTCCCGCAGATCTCTATACATCTTAGTACTACCCGGATGAACTGAAAACGGAGAACTATGAGCTTCACATAACAACTCTCTCTTCAACTGTGAATCACAAGGCACACACAATCTCTTCCCAAATCTCAAAACACAATCATTATCAATGTTGAATTCAGGCAACTTACCTTTCTGAACCAGCTCTACCCTTTTCTGCAACTCACTGTCTTGCTTCTGTGCTTGCTTGATTCTATCTGATAGAGATGATCTCACTGATACCTGAAACAAAACAGAAGGACTTCCTGCACCAACAACTTCTATGCCAAAGTTCATCAAATCCTTAACCAAAGGATCATGTTCCAAACACAACATTGTTAATGAAGCATTACTTTTTCGACTCAAAGCATCATCCACTTTATTTTCTTTTCCCGGATGGTAATGAATTGTACAATCATAATCCTTGATTAATTCCAGCCATCTCCTCTGTCTCATGTTTAACTCTTTCTGAGTGAATATATACTTTAAACTTTTGTGATCGGTATATATTTCACACTTTACTCCATACAAATGATGCCTCCAAATTTTTAAAGCAAAAAAAAACAGCAGCTAATTCCAAATCATGTGTAGGGTAATTTACCTCATGAGTTTTCAACTGTCGTGAAGCATAAGCAATTACCTGATCATTCTGCATTAGGACGCAACCAAGTCCTTTCAATGAAGCATCACTGTATATAACAAACTCATCATTCCTGGAAGGTAGTGCCAAAACTAGAGCATTCACCAATCTTCTTTTCAATTCCTGAAAACAATCATCACATTCTTTTGTCCAGATAAACTTAACACCCTTCCGAGTTATCATAGTCATTGGACTAGATAACCGTGAAAAATTTCTAACAAACCTTCGGTAATAGCCCGCCAAACCAAGGAAGCTACGAATCTCGGTTACATTTGTTGGTCTTGGTCATTCTTCCACAACTTTTGTTTTTGCAGGATCAACAGTTATTCCATCTTTAGAAACAATGTGACCAAGGAAAGAAATTTGATGCAACCAAAACTCACACTTGATGAATTTCCCATACAGTTTCATTTCTTTTAAGGTTTGCAAGATAACCCTTAAATGTTTTTAATGGTCCTCTTTACTTTTAGAAAACACCAAAATATCATCAATGAAAACCACCACAAACTTATCCAAGAACTCAAGGAAAATTCTATTCATTAAGTCCATGAATACAGAAGGTGCATTGGTTAGCCCAAAAGGCATTACTACAAATTCATAATGGCTATATCTCGTACGAAATGCGGTCTTCGGAATATCTGCCTCCTTTATCTTCAGCTGATGGTACCCCGATCTCAAGTCAATCTTTGAAAAAAACTGAGCTCCCTGGAGCTGATCAAAAAAATCATCGATATGAGGCAAATGATATTTGTTCTTAACAGTGATATTATTCAAGGCTATATAATCAATGCAAAGTCTCATAGAACCATATTTCTTTTTAACAAATAAAACAGGAGCACCGCATGGTGATGTGCTAGGTCTAATGAAACCTTTCTCTAATAAATCTTGCAATTGCTCCTTCAACTCTAAAAGTTCAATTTGTGCCATTCGATAAGGGGGTTTTGAAATTGGCTTAGCATCAGGAACTAAGTCAACAGTAAACTCAACTTCCCGATCTGGTATTATTCCAGGAAACTAATCAGGAAAAACATCAGGATACTCATTTACCACTGGCACATCATTAATCTGAACAGTTCCTTTATTTTCAACTATGTGTGCAAGGTAACATTCATTTCCATCTTTTACAAGTTTCTCTGCCTCTTGATATGTTATCAAAAGTAAGGGTTCATTCTTGTAAACAAACTGAAAGTCTTTCTGAAAAGAAACTTCTTTAGCTCTACAGTCAATCTTATCATGGTAAATAGAGAGCCAATCCATACCCAGGATAACATCAAACTCTACTAGAGGTAGAACAATAAGGTTTGCAAGTAGGTTCTTTCCACAGATAAGGATAGGAAGAATCTTATAAATTCTTTTTGCCTCGACACTTCCCCCAGATGTTTTTACCAAAAGTTCAGGAGTCATTTCTTGAGATGGTATTCCCATTTTACTAGAAAAGGTTTCAGAGATGAAATAATGTGTAGACCCCGAATCAAACAACACACTGGAATAATCTGAAAAAACAAACAAAGTACCTGATACAACTTCATTTGATGGCCCGACATCTACTGAAGTAGTTGCAAAGGATTTCACCACCCCTTTCTGCTTGTAGTCTAACTGCTTCCCATCACTCAAGCTCCTTGTCGGACACTCGTTTGCATAGTGACCCATCTCATTGCACTTATAACATTTCACTAACTGTAAGTCAAATTTGTTCTTACCTTCACCTTGATCCTTTTTAGTGCAATCAAGAGCCTTATGTCCCATCTTACCACATCGGTAGCACTTCCCAGAATTCAGAAGACATTCCCCAGCATGCCTTTTGCCACATCTATCACAAACTGGAAACTTAGTTCTCTTACCATCAGACTTTTTTGAAGAATTCCTACCTTTCTCCTGCCACCTCGGTCTCTTCTTCTGCTGGTTGTTATAGAAAACTTGGTCATCGGAAAACTCCATTTCCACCTTCTCAGCACATCGAACAAGCTTTTCATAACTTTTAAACTCACGAGAAGCTAATGCCCTTCGATACTTTGGCTTTAATCCTGAGTAGAAACGATTGATTCTACTATCAAGGTCTCGGATAAAATTTGGAGCATACCTTGCCAATCTAGTGAACCTTTCTTCATAGGTAGCCACTGAGACTTCCTCTTGCCTCAATTCCAAGAATTGCTCTTCCATCCTAAGTCGAACAACCTTAGGAAAATACTTCTCAAGAAACATACATTTGAATTCATCCCAGTCAAGAGAATCAATCTCATCGGCGTCCCTGATATTTTTAACCATAGACCACCACTGATCTGCTTCACCCTCCATACGGTAAATAGCAAGACTAACCTTTTGATTGTCTGAACACCCAATGACATCAAAAATATTCTCCAGTGCTTTAATCCACCCTTCAGCTAGCACAGGGTCAGATGATCCTCTGAATGATGGTGGATGTTGCCTCATCAAATGTTCCACCACTGACATGTTCCTCTGCGGTTGATCTGGCTGATCTCATGCATGGATACCACCACCATTTATCGCTTGAGTCAACTGTGCCATTACTGCAACAAACTGTTCAGTTCCAATTCCGACCATTTCTGGATGCTGATTCGGAAGGTTATTTCCTTCTGTATGCCTTCCTAGCACTGCTTCCCTGTTTCCTCTGCGGAAAACCATTCTGAACAAACATGTCTTAGTTGAAGCAACATGGTAATCTTTAAATGCTATATCATTTCGAAAAAAAAATTTGGATAATCATTTAATAGAATTCTAACTCCTAAAGTTATCTAAACCGACCTCTGATACCAACTATAAGGCCCCAGCCTTAAACCTTACTTAATCTTGAGTTATTACAAGATTACACATTGAGGATCTTTTCGGGATTAGAGTTTTAGAGAATTAGATCATAAAACTTGCATTACATTCCACATATAAACAAAGTGGTTACATAAAGATAGTATTCTTCATTCCCAACAATGGAAACACATTTAAAATAAAACATGGATTATTTCTTAACACATCCTTGACTCTATCATCTTATCATGTACCTTTCCCTTGACCTGTGAAAAACATTTCAAAAAACTTGGGATGAGCATAAAAACTCAGTATGGGTTATCAAAAAAAACATGGAAAGGAAACATGAGTTCATATATACATAAGAATGAAATCATACTTACCCATAAAACATAGGCACTTTAACATACCTCATAAAATCATGAATAAATCATAGAAATCATAAGACATAAAGGTAACTTGAGGCATTCATATCATTCTTACGTAGGGAGTAACCCTCTTGGTTACGTTTGGAATACCCATCACAGTATATTCCCTAAAATCTCTTCGGAGAAACCTTAACGTTTCACTCCTTCGCGTTACCCAATGCATTGGAGAGCTATAACGGGCTCACCCGCCCTTAGTTTATCACGGAACCACCCGTCTTCATAATAATGCCCAAGAACCATAACATAATCATATCACATAAAACATGCATAAAGGAAACATAAAATTTCCACATTTCAATCACGAGATATCAATACAATACATTGATATAAAAACATTATGAAAACCATTTTCAATACCAAAATAAAAGAAAAGTAAAACATGGTATTTATTTTTCTTTTAAAAAGAAGGTATGGCTTGTAGAGGAAGCCGAAACTCAAATAATGGTCACGACAGCGGAGAAGTCGTTGTCGCCGCATACGTACGACAAAAACATTCCCTTTTGTCGTTTAGTAAACGCTTCGTATAAAAAAGATTCATTTTGAATAAACGTGAAAGTCAAAGGGGTTTATACACCGTATAAAAGAAAGTTGTGTATAAAATAAAATATGCCTCAATGAAAGGAGATTGAGACGAAGTCCCATACCTCGTATCCGACTTGACCCGACCGTTCTTTAATCTCCTGAATAATAAACTTGAGTTAATCTCTACTTGATTATGAATCTTTTTCAAGTTCATTATTCCTTTTATACCATGTTATGAACATCATGTAATCAGTTAAGTTAATAATGTTCATTTTGTCAGTATTTGGTTCTTAAGTCAAAAATAGACTTCTTACACTTAGATGTTGTTAATTTGGTCATAGTTTCGTTATATCCAGAATGGTATTAATCATGTAGATATCATATATGTCATATATATATATCCAGTACATACATGCATTTATAATATTACATAATCATTTAGAGGTAAGAAATGAAATGCACCGTTCATGGAGACGGTAAGCCGTATGTATGCATGAACGCTACTTTCATTTCTATTTCGTATTTTATAGAATGGAATCATAATGATATAAAATTATATTATAATTCCAGTATAATATCATATATAATATCATAGTTCCATCCTTTATATGTCCCACATATGGTATTAACGAATCAAATCACTTTTAGGGGGCGGTAGTCCGCACTTTCTAAAATGAAGATATCGTGTTTACCCATAATGGAAACCATAAAGGTATGCCCAAAAAGAAAAAAACAGAAGCATAAGGAAAACATAAACATATTATATATCATATATAAAAATAGTGACATCATAATGGCCACCTTTGAAGGTGTTAAATGAGTATTGAACAATCATCGTTTCGGGAGGCAGAATTTCGCCATCCACGGAAACCGTATTTTCTTTAACCATTTGATGTAGTTGTGTGAGAGTGTAGCTCAAATATATCTTATAAAAATATCCTAGTATATTTAGGATACTGGCGTTGTTACAAAAGAAGTAAATAAAAAGAGTTTAGGGGGTTGGAGAAGCAAAATAAAACAAATGAACATGAGAGAATGAATTACCTTTAAAAGTGTAACTCCTTTTGATTTGAGCCTAAAGGCTTCCTTTGAAAGGATTCTGCCCAAAGGGAATCCTCTAGAATGTGGAGAGGGATGTGGAGAGAGTAAATGGGCAGGGGTTGGCTGAGCCAAAGGCTTGAGAAGTGTGTGAAATGAGGTAGAGGTGGGGGCCTTTTATAAGAGGAGAGGAGGGGCACTTTTGGAAAGTAAAGAAATATTACTTTATTTGAAAATGTGTTTCTGTTTCAAAAGGTCCCACATTGATATAATTCGTGGATAAGGCGATAAGGGTTCGAAATCCACTCATACAATTGGTTTTGGACATGTGTAGTTCATATATTTTACATTATCTTTCTATTTTATTTAAATCGTCAAATAATGATGTCATCGCTGCATCATTATTATGTCACAAATAATTAAATTTATTTAATGTCTAAAAATTATATAAAAAAATACATTGATATAGGAAATATTTTTAGATTTTCAATGACTATTTATAATCAAAATTTGGACTTGTATAACCCCACTTAAAAATTGTTTTCGTAAAACATATTATGTTTGTGTCATTTTCACTTTAACATTTAATAAAAAGTTATTTATGTAATTTCCAAACCAAAGTGTCTACATGGGGTCCCCAAGTTGACTCATGGCTTGTCTTGGTCGGCCATGACACAACCAATAAGGTTGGGACATGTGTCTAGGTCATTTCATATTATTAAAGCATTATTTATACCTTAAACTACACTAATTACCACTAATCGCGATTAAGAACTTAATAAGTTACTATTCACCAAAAAATTATTATAATCTCATTGAACCACATTTTACTTCTTAATGACAACCATGTATGTAGGATTTCCAAAATTCAATACACATTAGTGGTAAACTTTCATTTAACTGAAAAATCAGTTTGTTTGATTACCACTTAGTGGTTTCACTATTCATCAAAAATTGAAGTTTTTCAGAAAATTACCAAAAATTCGCCATAAGCTATATTTGATATTCCGAATTCAAAAATGAAGTCCATTTTACAAAATTCAAATCATATAAGTCACATTAATTAATCTAATAATTAATTCCCGCTGCCAGAGCAAATAGCGTGTTTTTACAAAACAATAAGTATCAAAAGATTGACACCAGTTTAAGTCTAATTTCAAAGTGAAATTGATTCCAATGACCAAAATTGGATAAAATGGTAAAAATTTATTCTAATTTCACTTCAAAACCAATTCAAAACATAATCTAATCATATAAATAAATTAGATTAAAAAGTAGTTTTGATGTAAAATGCAGTATTTTTCACTATTCATTAAAAAAATGAATATTGTCAGAAAAATACCAAAAATTCACACAAGGTAAATTTTGATGTCCCAATCATAAATGATAAGTTTATTTTGACAAACATAGTTTATAAAATTTTCAAAATATAGATTCAAAAATGGTTTGCCATTAAAAGGCACTAAAACAATCTTTTAAGAATATTAGTGTATTCCATGCATAAGATTGTATTTATTTTCATTTTAAGCCTCTATAACACTATATTAATCATTAATAGACATAGATAAAAATATCTATTATTCATTACTTACTTGGGATGTTACATCTTTGCTAATAATTTAATGAAGGATTTCGAATTTCAAGAAGGAGATCATTTTTTCTTGAAGGTATCTCCATGGAGGTGTCTTGTAAGATTCTTTATGAAGGTTAAATTGTGTCCCAGTTACATTAGACCATTCTAAATTCAAGAATGAATTGGAGTCGTATCTTGCCATTTGATAATGCTGCCATGTCTGCCTAAAGTTGATGATGTGTTCCACATATCAATGTTGAGAAAATACATGCGTGACTGAACAAATGTACTCACATATGATAAACGTTAACTGGAACCTGATCTGTCTTATTTAATGAAGGGAATAATGTATCACCCCATGTTTCCATGGTATGCTTCTCTTTGAAAAACAAAATAACTTACTTTGTACTCCACTTCGAGTTCTAACACACCACAACCAACCAAACTAGCCATTATGAATAGTAATACCCACTTTTGTAAATTTATAAATTTTATTTATACAAATGGACTTCATTTTTGGATTTAGAATATCACAATTATCTTATATTGAATTTTTTGAACTTTTCTGAAAACATTCAATTTTTAATGAATAGTGAAAAAACTCAATGTTATTGTTTAAAAATAAATTTTAATTAAATAATAATTTATTTTATTTATATTTATATTTTTTCAATATAGATACATAATAACTATATATGTTAGATTTAATTAATTGGAGTAATTTTATAATAAGATTAGATGTATAAAAGTTTATTGAACTTTTTAACACCTTTTACCCACTTTTTTGGCTTTTTAGCAAATTTGCATAAAAAATAATTTTACCACTTCTGTGAATTGAATTTAAAAACTCTGAGAGACATGGATTACATCACTACGTAATATGTGGTTCAATAGGATAAAAATAAATATTGGTGAATAGTATCTTTTTATTTTTTTTACCACTGTAAAAAGTAAATTGCGTAATTAAAGGTAAAAATGTTATCATAATTACCCAAACATACGTCCTAATTATGTTGGATAAGTTTATATCATCCAAAAAAATCATTAGGAATAAAATATAATCTTATCTGATGCACTTGGATTAGATTAAGAGGTTTATTAATATTTTATATAAAGAAGAGTTAATATCTTATATTAAAATTTTCATAACAAAAACATTTTAAATATATGGATATTAATACGAAAAATTGGAATATAATTATTCATTAGTGAGATAAAACTATTTCCTACATAATGGAATTTTAATTATAATTTTTATACATTAAATAATTAAACTAAATTATGAAACATTGATGATGTAGTAAATACCTTATTAATGAATGATTTAAATAATTGATATTACAAATATTAATATAATTTTAAATTGATACTTATGTTGTATTAAACGAATTTTAGATTTTAATATGACATGTTAGGTTTGATTAATTATTTTTTAAGCGATAAAGTAGTTATGACTTTTACAAAAACAAAATACTAAATAGTGTCAAAATTGATATAAATGAGTTTTTAAAACAAATTCTATATTATTAATTGATATAATATTACTAAAAATATATTGTTATGAAAAAGGACATAGATACAATTAGATATATTAGTAATGAACCACATGGGTTCTCTTGGATTTTTATTGTATGTTTTTTAACCATTTATTATAATAATACACAAAATACATGGTAAAAGTTAAACATTTTAAGTAAGAGATAAATCTAAAAGATTAGGTTAATATAGTGACCTAAACTTGTCTAGAACCTATTGGTTTAGCAGTTTTCGATCCATCCCCACATTATCCTCGATATAAATTCTTTTTATCCATTATAAACTAAATTTTATTGTATAATAAAATAATATTTCAGGTTTTTTCTAATGTGACCCCCACCTCTCTTAAAAAAGGGTACTTCCCAATCTCTTAAAATCACACCTCCAATGTCTTTGGGATCAGCCAAACCATGATAAAATATCATCCCAACAAACCTCAATTAAACCTAAAGGCCTTACATTTATCAAAATCCAACCTAAGGATTCCTTTTGGTCAAATTAAAATGAAGCACCCGAAGAAGGGGTTATAATTTCACCACCTCTTCAATGTTCTTTTATTCTTCCACTTCCACTTTCTATGTTGTTTCCATACCTAAATAATAACTTCAGTACCTTCTACATACTGTGATGTTATTATAAATATGATACAACTATATTTATTATTCTATCTATCATATGAATGACAATGTCATCATACATGCGTATGCACGGCTTACCATCTCCACGTCATGTTGTATTTTGTTATTCAACACTTCATTATTTGGATGGGAATAATAATGAGTCTAAATGAAGTAAATAATAAATATAACATGTTAATTTTTCTGTATATATTGTATACAATCCAATCACATATGATTTCACCAACAATATAATGGTATTGTTGCTCGTTCGTACGTACGGATTACCGTCTCCACGAACGCGATGAGATTTATTAACCATCATAACAAATAAAGAATAATTTTCATTTAATGATTAATTTTTTTATGAACATAATATCATTCTCGATATTAACAAAATGCGTCCTATCTAAAATAAACATGTCTTACATAACAAAGCATATAAAGGATAACAAATTAGTTAACACCCGAAACAATGATACTACTGAAATATTATTATCAAACGAATATTATAAGATCATATATGATATAATATTAATTTATGTGGTTATTTTATAATTTAATACCAAAAATTTTACTATTATAAAATAGGTTAACATACCCTTGATCAAGGAAAAGTTCAAGGTAAGGGTTAATTCTACAATCTCTTCATTATTCGAGGATGTTTATAAATGAGTATCTACTGGGACCTCTTTCTCATCAACATCCGTATTTCCTAAAAATATATTTCAAATTTTTTTTACTATTTCTAGTCAATGGGTTATATTCATTTATACCCTTTTTTGAATTTTTATAAAATTTTATAAAGGAATACGTCTGTTATTTTCGAAACATTGTCCTTGATGACCTTTTCAAAAAATTTAAGGAAAGAATGTTTTTTTAACTTATACGGAAAGTGAGGCTATTTTCTACCATTATAACACAATAAAAACTTCCCTTATAGGCATATGAGAATATTTTAAAAATAAATGTTTTTTGTATAATTATGTGACTTTTAAATGATTTCAAATTTGAAATATATATTTCTCTCAAATAGTTTTGATTTCATCCACATCAACTTCCTTTACTGGATTTTACACTTATTTGAAGTTGATTTATTGTGATACAATAATCCATATTGTATTGAAGGTTTTTTAATATTCCTGAATATTGATATGTTATTTTTATACCATTCATGGTTTATGGTCAAATTATTAACATTTTTATGCTAGTTTTAATAGGATTTTAATGTGATGTTTCAATCTTTTCATCTGAGGAATGCATTGGACATTGTAAGTGTCTAGTAGAGCCCACTATATCTCCTCATTGCATCGGTAGGTCTAATAAGACATACTAGTGTCTTGGAAGAAGGTCTTGAAATGATCCTATTTGTAGTCTTTGCATGAGGCCTTGACTATGTGGTTATAATGTCTGACATTATGCATTTCATCATTAGGAAATTGTCTATTAATATTAAATGTGATTATTTGACTAGTAGAATATCCATGTGAATAAGTAAATGGAATTATTTGATTTAACTTTTCCATATTATGCTGAAGTTTCTGTTTAAAAGTATTTCCTTTTTTATCTTATACATTTCCTTAAATGTTTATTCTTATTTATGAATTTTTCTTCTATATTGTTATCCTTACTAAGCACCAGATCTCAACCCTTTCTATGTTTTATTTTTCCCAGTATGTGAAGAAGTGTTTTATGATTAACATACAAGAAGAGGCTATAGGATATGAGTGTTCTCAATGTAGATGCAATGACATTTTTTTTCCATTTCATGATATAATGTAAAACTTATGTATGTATCAAGCACATTCAAGGCTACTAAACTAATCGGTGTTTTGAAACATGATCTCTTGTGATCATGTCAATGTTATGTAATAATGCACTAACAATGAGTAACTAGGGTCAGGGTGTAACAATTATTCCATCATAATAACAAAATTATATTTTATTTGTGGTATTATATCTATAATACCATTTGGATTAGGGGTTTTTAGAATAGAAAATGAAAAGAAATGTACCTAAAAAGTACATAAATGAATCTGAAATTGGGATTTACCTCTTGAATTTATCCTCCTTGAGAGCCTCCTAACAGAAGATGTATTTTTAATTTGATGAGACCAAGTGATCCTAGAAATTTGGGTTGGAATTGGGATGTAATTATATTATAATTTGGTTAAGGTTCTAGGATTTATAGGTTTGAGTAGAAGAGGTGTTCATGGGTTGTATTTATAAAAGAGGAGAGGGGTGTTTGTTGAATATTTTAATCATTATTTTATTATATTGATCATGAAATGAAATTGTGTCCACTAATGAGAGTCAATATAGTAATTAGTTTAGGTGAGTTTAAATTTTTTTTCTTACATAGTCCATGACTTAATGAATAGTGTATTTAACTTATAATGAATGTATACCGTAAATTACAGTAGTTTAGAATTCAAAAAAATGATTTATTTCATAAAAATCCAAAAAAATCACCGTAACCTTTTTTCAAAATGTAAAATTCAAAAATGAACTCAATTTTATGAAAATAATTTTTTGTATATGATAAATTTAATTTTTAAATAATATCATAATTTACATGAAAAATAGAGATTTGAAATTTATAACTGATTTTAAATCATGTTGAATAATTAATTAAGCTCTGAAAAAATTATATTATAATCATAAGACACATAAATAATAATTTGTTGATAATTTTTTTAAAAATAATTTTTATTTTAAATTATAAAAAGTATTATAACATTATAATTAAATGTTTATTACTTTTTAAAAATATTGTCTCTAAATTTATTGTTTTTTAAATATTTATTTACAAATATTATGACATAATTGTATAATATTATCACTTATAATATAGATAAATTATATTTATACTTCTATTGGTGAAGATAATATTCAATTTTTTGGATTAGTACTCACAAGAGTCGTATTAATATTCAAAAGACCAAGTTACTATTTAATCAGTATAGGTTCATTTCAACATTGAAATAACTTTTATTTTATTCATCCCTCGTTTATATAGTTTTATTGACTTCTTAATGTTATTTTATTTGATTATACTATATGACATAAATTGGGAATCAAATATATATTGATAAAACATTGGGTTGTTACAAACCATTATAGTGTGACATGGATTATCCATCACGGTTAATTATGAAATTACCATCACAGTATATTCCCATTAAAACTTAGAAGAATCCAAACCAGTTATCTCCATCCCTAAATAGAATAATCAAACCGTCAAAATTAATACCAAATGCATTGGTGGGCTATCTTGGACCCACCCATATTTTTTTATAAATGAATCACCTTTCCCCCCAAAAATCCAAGAAGCATAATATCATATATAAAATATTTCATTATATATACATTTATTGAGGAAAATAAATTTTCTATTTTAAAATAAATTATTTCAAAATATTCAAAGTTATAAAGGAAATTTTTTCTCTAAATGTACCTTATAAAATCATAAAGTATTTCATTATTTTTTGATTAATAATAATTTATGGAAAATCCACTAATTTAGAAAAATTTTAAAAATTCTTCAATAATTTTTTTAGAAAATTCACCCAAGTACATTATTTCAAATACCAAAAAATAATTCTATAAAACATTTTTAAAAAAAATTATACATGGTTAAAAAAGAGTTTATAAACATATAATTGAGTAAAAATTTTATTTTATATATTTTAAAAAAAACGGATATGTCATGGCCCGACGCTACCCAGGCTTGAGCCGCAACTACCCCAAGCCCGCCTCCATAGGCCAGGGGCTGGCGACCAGCGCTGAAGGCACAAAAACTCGGCGAGGCCTTTTCCTAAGTACCTGTACACACACACGCGCAGCACAATAAATGCACAAGTGCAGAGTAAAAGAAAGGACAAGTAAAGGAAAGGGAAACTGCTATATATATATATATCACAAATTTGTATCCACCTCTAAATAGTACAAAGTAAAAGCTGTAAAGAAAAGGGAAAAAACACGCGCCCAACCAGAAAAGGTGCCACAACATGGCAACAGGTAAACAAAAAAGAAACTGCTGACAAGTCTCCCACCTAGAACCCAGCTACGACCACCGCACGTGGTCCAAGATCCCAAGATCATATGCTCCACTGAAGTCATGCTCCACCTATCCATCGTCTGCAAGGTTACACCAAGTGTGCGCAAAGCCCAAGCTGGGGTGAGTAAAAAAATACTCAGTAGGATACCCCGAAGGCTAGAGGGAGAAACAAAGGAGGTACCGAAGGGTGAGAAGTAGAGAGAACAAGGATAAGTAAAGGAGTACAACCAAAAGTGAAGTAAAGGGTACAATGGAGAGTCCAACTCAACCCAACACGAAGAAATAAGGTAGACTCGTCTAGACACAAGGAGCTGGAAATGGTGAGAAGATGAACTTCCCATCGTGTCTTCGCTACCTATAGCAGGAGAGTAAACTCAACCAACCACAAGAAGCTAGACACGGAAAGCATGTGGCATACCCCGCGCGTCTTCGCATCTCCTGGAAGGAGAGTAACCAAAACCAATAAGTGGGTACTAGAATAAGGTATGTACAAGTCCATATACTCAATCAAGAAGCCCAAACAAAATCGTAAGTGGATCTCCATCCTGTAGCTCAACCCAAGAAAGAGAGTCACCAACAGTCCTAGAAGTATACACCATCAATTCCCAGCATCCCGCATGTCTGCCCCGAACTACAAGTCAAGGGCTCAATCACCGCACCTCGACACTATCCTCTTTGGGTGGCACTGACTCGACCTCACGGTTTTAGGTTGTGTCACAAGGATGCGTCTCGGTGGGGCAAGCGCTCCTCGTACTTGAGAGTTCTGGGGGAACGTCAAACCACAACTCGTCATTGCCCTGTAGTCGAGAGGTCTCATCAATGTCGACAGGCGACCCCCTGCCTAGACCCGCTGGAGGGTCACTGGAAGTCAACGGGTTCCCACTACAGTGAGAACCGAAAAGAGTCGATGAGTGCCACACTGCCCAGTCACATACCAGGGTAATCCACTAGAGGGAAACCCAGCTAAAGTCGGAGACGAGACTACTTCCCAACCCAGCTGGAGGTAACCCGGCATCGGGGACCACTGCCTAGCCCAGCTTGAGGTAAGCCCAACATCGGGGATCACTACCCAGCCCCGCTGGAGGTAAGCCCGGCATTAGGGACCACTTCCCAGCCCCACTGGAGGTAATCCTGGCATCGTAGACCACTACCCACTCCAGAGCTGCTCTGGTCATCCCTGCTGGATGGTACTACTCAGTGAACACCGCTGTTCTGGCCATCCCTGCTGGATGGTACAACTGGCGATCCCTGCTCGAAACAACCTCAGCCATACTGGAAACAGCCACAACCCTACTGTAAACAACCTCATCCCTGCTAGAAACAACCTCAGCCCTGCTGGAAACAACCTCAGCCCTGCTAGAAACAACCTCCTGGGTAGAGGATCGGTGCACGCTTAAAGGGTTGGTCACACTGAAACAACATGAACTCTACCAGGGGTCACGAAGGAACGAGAGAAACTCCTCGGGCCTCTAAAGGCGATCACGCTCCAATCCGCTGAGTCATTGTCGAAGCGGACCGAGTCAAATCATCCTAGAAGGTGGGGAAAACACACACATTGTATAAACACCCATAGTCATAAGCGGTGTCGCAGTCCAATGAAAAGGCACGGTACTAAAACCCCCTCATATCTGAAGAGACAGAGGAACCCACCCATCTCTTCCGGCCAAACCATCAAGAACGAAACCAGGGTGGAGACCACTCAATCCTGCTGGTAAAACAAGAGAGCACTGGCCAGGGGAAAATCCACCCTACTGGTCAAACAAACGAGCACAGAGGGACCCTCTACGTCGCGAGAGGTCAAAAGTATGCAAAGAAGAACACGACATGCATATGGGGCCCACACGACATGTGGCCCCAAGTCAACCCCAACTAAGCGCACAAAAATTCCTAGGTACAAACCACACGTACCTCCAAGAGTTCCTATATACTCCCAGAGTATACCACGTTCCAGCCCAAAGGCTATCATGCACACGACACCCAACGTCAATGCGAAGGCATGACGTAACAATTTCAACCTACCACCTCATCGGCTGAGGCACAACCAACCACATCTCTTCACTCACATGGGAGTGCACATGATCACACGCCAAGGGTTCTCTACAAACACAGCGAGAAGAACCGCCATCAGAGTGCATTTTAGATTTCCACATTTAATAAGATCATGCAAGATGCTACGCATAACCAAACAGATCACACTGTTGTAATCCTCACAAAAAAACATGGGAGATAGACTACTTACTTGACTCAAGTGGATATCTGATGAAAAAGTCACCAATGCTGCCTCACGCCCGAACGACGTCCCGTGATCCCGAGTCTCGGCCCCAAAAACAGTAAGGCGCATCGCACCATTGCGATCCCCTAGGGAAAACACATCAAAAAAACTGCTCACTTGAGCGCAACAGATATCCGGAGAAAAAGATGTATTTCGGCGCACCGCACATGAGTGGTGGTACGTGGGACCCACATCCCGGTCCCGAAACAGAACAGACAGATCACACCGTTGCGATCCTCTCGAAAAAGTACACAAGTTCGACTAATCACTTTTCCTAAACGGACACTTGGTGATAAAGTTGGAAATCTCTGTCAACTCCCAAAACGGCCCTCACAGGGCCCACACTAGCATGCTGAATTAGAGCGGGCGGATTCCACCATTGCAATCCCCTTAAAAAACATCCAAAATCGACGGTTCGCACGCCCCGAATGGACGCCCGACAAGAAAGTCGCTAAATGCTGCCCGCAGCTCAAAGACTGTTGTGGGGCATGCGCCTCAACTTTGACCTCAATGCACGAAACAACCCTAGTAAGCTCCCCCTCAGTGCCTGGGTCCCAACGCCATTGATGGCACTCTAAATAGACTCCGGACATGTCTTCACCGTCCAAAACAAGATTCCCCGGGATAACGTCAATCCCCTCGACATATGTGTCACGCCACCGATGCCCCCATCTCGAGAACTATAATTTCTCGGGACAATCTAGGTCCACGCTACCGCAGACGACGTTCAAAACGGATGCCCGTAGCTCGAAATGCGGGCGTCCAAACATTTTAAAGGGGGGGGGGACAACTTAGGCTGGACCAGCCCGGTCCAGCTGGTCCGCCCCGCTCAGGACGACCCACTATGGCCGGCCCCGCTAGGACCGTGGCCCAGCCGCCAGGGGCCCGGCCCAGCCGGACTTGTGGGATGCCATGCCGCTAGCACCATGGAACCGAGCCGCCACCGTGCCAGGGCTCGCAGGACCACCGTGCCGACCGGAGAACCCCAAAAACCTGTGCATCTTCACAGGACCGCTGTGGAGGCCTCAGAGGTCGGATTTACAAACCGAAAAGAGTGATGGAAATCTCATAAAATGTAATACACGATCATGGGATTTTTTTGAGGATAAAACAACAATTCAATGCTAAAATTGGGATTCAAAGGACGTTCGGGAAAAAAATGTAACAAAAACCTCCTACTTCTTGGGAATTTCCCAGAGCTTCATGGAGGATCCGCCGCCATGTTGTCGCCTTGCCGGTGGGAAGGAGGGGAGGAGGAGCTTCTCCTACATGGTTGATTTCTTCTGCCAGGGGGCTGAAAAGGGAGGAGGAGGGGGTGATTAAGTGTTTAAATAAGAAAATTAATTAAATTTTAATTAATTAAAACCCCCAAATTTAACCCGACTCTGAAATATTCGACAGGGTCAAGTTTAAGCCTCCCCTAAAGTAAACACCATGCTATGAGTGCAAAGAAGGCCTCAAAATATGATTCCAAGCTTCCGTTCAAAAGGTATAAGACTGAACGCCCAAAACAGCCAAATTACGAAAACACCCATGGGGCCATTTTTCACTAACGGCCCGCGCCCGCAAAACTTATACCCCTCCAAAGGTAAACGGCATGCTCCGAACTCAAAGGTGCCCTCGGTTTTCCATTATGAGCCACCTTTTATGAGATACTTGAATTTCACCCTTAAACGAATAAATTAATTATTTAATGTATATGTTTCATGTTCCGGAAGCGAGCGTGGGGTCCAAACATCCCACGCCGACAGGTTTTATGTCATTACTAGGTTAAAAACCCCATTCTGGACCCATCTGTACACTCAGATCTCTGATCCAGATCACAGTTTAGGAGTTATCCTATTTATTTTGCGTGCCCAGTGTGAACACACTGGAAATTTAATTTCGGCCACTCCGGGGCTCGGAATCGCACACCGTCTGAGGTCGTTGCTCTGGAATAATATCAAAAATATTCCAAAGTCCATTGTAGCAAAAAAATGGGTTCTTAAATCATTCCCTCCTTCATTCTTTTCATCCCTGAAAAGAAAAACCATGGAACAACGCAGGGTACTAAGCCCACACTTGGATCCACCATACCCAGAAGAACTCTCGCATAGCTCTACACCACTGCACACTGACCAAAGGATTTGATCTGTTCCCATGAGGTCTGTAATCACCGATGTCGTGCATAGGATCACACACACCTCTTCTCAGGTGAGTCACATGGGATATTTTATGTACCCAAAACCAGCCTTTGGGGTTAGGGAAAGACGGTAGGAAACCTCTCCATCCCTCTGCACATTCTCAAACTATCCGAAGGACTTTGGGGGAAGCTCATGTCCCCGAAAAAACCTCTACATTGCATGTTGTGACTGGAATCATTGTCAGCACCTGGAATAAAGCCTGATGATTCCCTCCTTCAGAATATACATATGGTGAAACACCCAAGGATATCTGGTAATGAAATATTTCACAGTCGATGTCTCGCAACCAAGACTCTCTCACATGCTCGGAAAGTGATGGAGTCGACACCATAGACTAAACAAAAGGGTCTCATGCCTTTTACCTTACCAACACAGGGTTACACTGGCACCCCGCGCCACCCTGGTAACACCTCTAGTAAGGAGCAGGGAGGAAATAATTCCACACACTGAGTCCAACAATTCTACAGAAAAAAGTAGAAGAGATGTAGATCGTACCTCTTATCACCTCATGCTCTGTAGGATCATAGACATCCAAGCTCACGGCTATCCACGGTCCCAACTGTCAGCTCCCGGAGCCTGACGTGGACCACCTATTGGTGATGGGAAGACCTCGTAAGGTCATCCTCCACTTCCATATCCTCCTGCTCCTCTGATAGCACCACCTCTCTGGGTACTACTCTGATCATGACACTGCCTCTGTCGTGGTGGTGCACCTGCTGCCTGCCCAAATCTTTCCGTATGCCTGGTTGGGCAGTCCCGTGCCAGGTGACCTCGCCCATCCCAAGCATATAACTGACTCTCTCTGGGATACACTGGTTCCCTCCGCGCCACTGTGGTGTACGGCCATGCCCCTGAGTCCGGTTGTCAGAAATCCACCTGCGTCGAGGTTCTGCTTGTCGATGCCCACTAGCTGCGGTAGACGTCTTGGATCCAATGTGCATGCGGCCACCACCATCTCCAAAATGTGACAGGAATCTCTCTGTCACCAGCACCTAATCTATCGCCCCCAACATATGTGGAGATTCCCAAGGGTACTAGGACATCATGAATCTCTCAGCGGAGACCCTTCTCAAACATCTTCACTGTAATGTTGTTGTCATGGACCAAGTCCAGGTAAAAGCGTGCACGGTCTGCAAAACTAGTCGCGTACTCGGCCGCCATCATCCATCCCTACAGAAACTGAAGAAGCTCCTAAATCTTAAAGGAGTACAAGAAAGAGGGGAAAAAATCCTCATGGAACAACAACTGGAATTCTCCCCACGAAAGAGACTACTCGTCTATAAACCGAGTTACCAAACTCCACCAACACCGAGCTGCTTCACGAAAAAGGCTGGCTACCAAAGCCACTCTCCGATTTGTCGGTGTCTGCACAATCCTGGAAAGGAGAACCACTGCCTCGAGCCAAACCTCTACTGCCTGAGGGTCTGGCTCACCACTGAACCTCAGTGGTCTCTGCTGCTGGAACTCACAGAGCACGCTGAACCTATGCTCAAACCCCACCTGCTCTACTGAAGTTGTCTGCTGCTCAACTGGTGGGGGTGATACTACCGGCCCACCCGGAGAAAGGGGGCTCGCATGATGGGTCCTGGACTGTGGCCTTGTAGCTCACAAGGTCGTCGTCATGAACCAAAGCTGGTATCCTAGCTGGATGTCTTCGCTGAGACAATTCTGAAAATTATCAAGGAGTGTTGCGGTCTGATTAGCATATATGTATATACCAATAACAACAACGATGGGGAGCTGACTCAAGAAGGACAGTCAATGACTCAATCCTATGTGATGCAAAAACAAATTTTCCCTACGACAAGTGTCTCAGCATGCCGAGTCGACAAGTAGTTTATCTAGGTATTGGTGAATGGATATGTCGGCCTCTACAACATCACTGGACTCCCTGGCCTGAGAGACACTCTCGAGACATGTTGACATTGTTGCCCTAAATCCCAACCAATTCCTTTTTAGGGACATCCACACAATTCCCCAAGGAACGAACCACCTCTGATACCACATTATCACGACCTGCCCCTACCCGGGCTCGAGCCGAAACTACCCCAAGACTACCTCCATAGGCCAGGGGTTGGCGCCCAGCACCGAAGACACAACAACTTGGGGAGGCCTTTGCCTAAGTGCAGAGTAAAAGAAAGGACAAGTAAAGGAAAGAACAAGTGAAGGAAAGGAAAACTGCTATATATATCTATACCACAAATTTGCATCAACCTCTAAATAGTACAAAGTAAAAGATGAAAAGAAGAGGGGAAAAACACACGCCCAACCAGAAAATGTGCCACAACCCGACAACATGTAATAAAAAAGAAACAGTTGACGGGTCTCCCACCTGGAACCTGGCTACGACCACTTCACGCGGTCCAAGCTCCCAAGCTCCTATGCTCTACTAAAGTCACGCTCCACCTATCTGTCATCTGCAAGGGCACACCATGTGTGGGCAAAGCTCAATAAGGGGTGAGTATAAAAATACTCAGTAGGATACCCCGATGTCTCGAGGGAGCAAGAAAGGAGGTACCGAAGGGTGAGCTGTAGAGCGAACAGGTAAAATTAACGGAGTACAACTGAAAGTGAAGTAAAGTGTACAGTAGAGAGTCTAGATCAACCCAAAAATAATAAAGAAGGTATACTCGTCCAGACACAAGGAGCTGGAAACGGTGAGACGATGAACTTCCCGTCGAGTCTTCGATACCTAGAGCAGCAGAGTAGACTCGTCCAACCACGAGAAGCTCGACACAGAAATCACATGGAATACCCAAAAAATCTTCGCCTCTCTTGGAAAGAGAGTAACCAAACACAAGAAGTGGGTATTAGAACAAGGTATATACAAGTCCATATGCTCAATCAAGAAGCCCAAAAAAGATCGTAAGGGGATATCCATCCTGTAGCTCAAACCAAGAAAGTGAGTCACCAACAGTCCCAGAAGTAAACACCATCGATGGCCAGCATCCCGCATGTCTTCCCAGAACTACAAGTCAAGGGCTCAATCACCGCACCTCGACACTATCCTCTTTGGGAGGAACTGACTCGCCCTCATGGTTTTAGGTCACATCACAAGGACACATCTCGGTGGGGGAAGCGCTCCTCGTACTTGAGAGATCTGGGTGAACGTCAAACCACAACTCGTAATTGCCCCGCAGTCGAGAGGTCTCCTCAAAGTTAACAGGAGACCCCCTGCCTAGCCCCGCTGGAGGGTCCTTGGAATTCAATGGGTTCCAACTACAGGGAGACCCGATAAGAGTCGACGGGTGACACACTTCCTAGTCCCGTAACAGGGTAATCCACTGGAGGGTAACCCAGCTAATGTCGGCGACGGGACCACTGCCCAACCCAGCTGGAGGTAACCCAGCATCGGGGACCACTGCCCTGCCCAGCTGGAGGTAAGCCCCGCATCGGGTACCACTGCCCAGCCTCGCTGGAGGTAACCCCGACATCGGGGACCACTGCCCAGCCCCGCTGGAGGTAAGCCCGGCATCCGACACCACTGCCCAGCCCCACTAGAGGTAAGCCCAGAACTGCTCTGGTCATCCCTGCTAGATGGTACTTCTCGGTGAACACTGCTGTTCTGGCCATCCCTGCTGGATGGCCCAAATGGCAAGCCCTGCTCGAAACAACCTCAACCCTGCAGGAAACAACCTTAGCCCTTCTGGAAACAACCTTAGCCCTACTCGAAACAACCTCAACCTTGCTGGAAACAAGCTGATCCCTGCTGGATACAACCTCCTGGGTATAGGATCGGTGCTCGCATAAAGTGTTGGTCACACCGAAACCACAAGAACTCTAGCAGGGGTCACGAAGGAAAGGGAGAAACTCCCCTGGCCTCTCACGGCGATCAAGCTCCAATCCGCTCAGTCACTTTCAAAGCGGACCGAGTCAACTCATCCCAAAAAGTGGTGAAAACACCCACACTATATGAACAACCATAGTCGTAAGTGGTGTCGCAGTCCGGTGAAGGGGCACGATACTGAAACCCCCTCACAGTTGAAGAGACAGGGGAAGCCAACCATCTCTTCCGTCCAAACCATCAAGAACTAAACCAGGGGGAGACCACTCAACCCTACTGGTTAAACAAGAGAGCACCGGCCATGGGAAAATTCACCCTACTGGTCGAACAAACAAGCACAGAGGGACCCTCTACATTGCGAGAGGTCAAAAGTACGCAAAGCAGAACACGACACGCACATGGGGCCCACACGACATGTTGACCAAAGTCAAACCCAACTAATCACACAAACATTCCTAGGTACAAACCACACGTACCTCCAAGCATTCCCATATAATCCTAGAGTATACCACGTTCCAGCCCAAAGGCTATCGTGCACACAACACCCAACGTCAACACGAAGGCGTGACGTAGCAACTCCAACCTTCCACCTCATTGGATGAGGCACAGCCAACCACATCTCTTCACTTACACGGGAGTGCACGCGATCACACACCAAGGGTTCTCTGCAAACACGGTGAGAAGAACCACCATCAGAGTGCCTTTCACATTTCCACATTTAATAAGATCACGCAAGAGGATCTGCACAACCAAACAGATCACACCATTTTAATCCTCGTGGAAAAACTCGTGGGATAGACTACTTACTCGCCTCAAATAGATATCTGACGGAAATGTCACCAACACCACCTCACACCCGAACGACGTCTCGTTATCACGAGCCTTGGCCCCAAAAACAGTCGGGCACATCGCACCATTGCGATCCCCTCGGGAAAACACGTACAAAAGACTACTCACTTGAGAGCAACAGATATCCGGAGAAAAATATGCATTTCGGCGAACCGTACATGAGCAGTGCTACATGGAACACACATCACAGTCCCGAAACTCAATGGACAGATTTCACCATTGCGATCCTCTCGAAAAAGTACACAAGTTCAACTAATCACTTGTACAAAATGGACACCCGGTGATAAAGCTGGAAATCTTCGTCAACTCCTGAAATGGCCCTCACGGGGCCCACACCAGATGCATAATTAGAGCGGGCGGATTGCACCATTGCAATCCCCTCAGAAAAACATCCGGAATCGACTGCTCGCATGGCCCGAACGGATGCCCGACAAGAAAGTCGCTAAACGCAGCCCGTAGCTCATAGACGGCCGATGGGCCCACACCTCAACTTCAACCTCAACACCTGAAACAGCCATGGTAAGCTCTGCCTCAGTTCCAGGGTCCCAATGCCACTGACGGCACTCAAAACGGACTCCGGACGTGTCCGCGCCGTCCAAAACACGATTCCCCGGGATAATGTCAATTCCCTCGACATACGTGTCGCACCACCGAAGCCCCCGTCTCGGGAACAATAATTTCCTGAGACTATCTCAAAAAGACCACCTTGTTGTTAGGTCCGAATTTCCATAGACAACTTTGAAAATGGACGCAGATAGCTTGAAATGCGGGCATCCAAACATTTTAAAGGGGGGGGGGGGAACCCCTTTGGGCCGGACCGGGCCGGTCCGGCCGGTCCGCACCGCTCTGGCCGGCCTGCTGGGACCACGGCCCAGCCGCCTGGGGCCCTGCCCAGATGGACCCGTGGGCCGCCACGCCTCCAACACCCTGGAACCAAACCGCCGCCGCGCGAGGGCTCGCCGGACCACCGTGCCGGCCAGAGAACCCCAAACACCCGCGAATCTTCGTCGGACCGCTGCGGAGGCCTCGGAGGTCAGAATTACAAACCGAAAAGAGAGATGGAAATATCATAAAATTCACTACACGATCGTGGAATTTTATCAAGGATCAAACAACTATTAGACTCTAAAATTGGGTTTCAAAGGAGGTTCAGGAATAAAAACGCAACAGAAACCTCTTACTTCTTGCGCGTTGCCCAAAGCTTCACGAAGGATCTGCCGCCACGCCGTCGCCTTGCCGAAGGGAAGGAGGGGAGGAGGAGCTTATCCTCCTTGGTTGATCTCTTCTTCTAGGGGGTGAAAAGGGAGGAGGAGGGGGTGATTAAGGGTTTAAATAAGAAATTAAATTAAATTCTAATTAATTAACAACCCCCAAATTTAACCCGCGTTTGAAACATCCGACGGGGTCGAGGTTAAGCCTCTCCTAAGTTAAAAACCACGCTCTGAGCACAAAGGTGGTCTCAGAATTTGATTCTAAGCTTCTGTTCAAAAGTTATAAGACTGAACGCCCAAAACTGCCAAATTACAAAAACGCCCCTGGGGCCATTTTTCACTGACGGCCCGTACCCACAAAACTTATACCCCTACTAGGATAAATGGCATGCTCCAAACTCAACGGTGCCCTCATTTTTTCAATATGAGCCACCGTTTAAGAGATACTTGAGTTTCACCCTTAAACGAATAAATTAATAATTTGATTTATCTGTTTCATGTTCCGGAAGCGAGAGAGGGGTCCAAAAGTCCTGCGTTGACAAGTTTTATGTCATTCCTAGGGTAAACACCCCATTCCGAACCCATTGATACACTCAGATTTCTGATCCGGATCACCATTTATAAGTTATCCCATTTCTTTGGTGTGCCCAGTGTGAACGCACTGAAAATTTAATTTCGGCCCCTTTGGGGCTCGGAATCACACGCCGTTTGAGGTCGCTACTCTAGAATAATATCAGGAATATTCTAAAGTCCTTTTTAGCCAAAATAGGTTTCTTATAGGATATGGATTAAAAGTGCGTATTAAGGGATATATTAAGAGAGGTTTTCTAAAATGAAAGTCCCTTACCATTAGTCTGAAACGTCATATATGTTCATTATCTTCATGAATAGTAAAATTATTATAATTTTTAACTTAATAAATAATATTTTAAATTTTAATTATTTATTTATTTTATGTAATACCACGCTACATAAAACTTCTCAAATAATTAATTTCAATTTAGGAATTTTTACAATATTTTGTCCATATGTCCAAAATGAAATCAATATTCTGCCTGTGGTCATATAGTTCATTATTCTAAAATATAAAAAATATTAATAATTATATAATTATCAACTTTTTATATAATGTATACTTATAAATCCAACCAGAAATTAGGGTTATTCAAGATGAACTATGTTAGAATCAGGGAGACAGTAAGACATTTGTATGCCTGAGTAACAGTTCCATGTTCAAAAATCATTTTTGAATTAATGTAAGTGTTAATTTATATTTAAAAATGATGATAATATTGTAAATATAATATAATATAATATTATATACATATAAATAACATCCATGTGATTTGGTGATGAAAAAAATCACATCTTATTTGTAGAGGTTGTAGTTCACAAGTACACACAAAAAAATATTATAATTTTTCATTGAATGGAACATAAAAAAATTAATTAATATATTATATATTTAAAATGATAAATACTCCATTCGAATCATATATAAATTTAAATACTTCCATTATAAACAGTCTTGAGAGACGGTGATGGAACCCAAGTTTCATTATTTTTCGAGGCAATTATATACCTTACAAATGAATCGGCTGCTTAATTTCCCATTTTATTGAAGTGGATATGGATTTGGCTATTGATATTTATATATAAATATCTAAGTGTTTTTTGATAATTATTATATTATTTTTGTATGGTTATGAAATATTTTACAGAGTTTTAAAATGAAGTATCAGTAAAATATGTTATTCAAAACTATACCACTTATTTTAATAAAACTGTTTGTATCCAATTGTAAGCACACTAGATAATTTGTTATGAAGAAACTAATAAATATATAATTTGGGAATGTATTTTGGGAAATATTTTTCATATTTTTTGGATGATCCAAATGGTTTATGATGTAGGTATGGAAGTGGATATTTAATTCTCTTTTAAAAGTGAATGATGGGGTGAACTTTTTGAATGACTGAAAATATTACATTAACGTAAACAAATGTTTAATTGAATAATAATAAAATATGATGTTTTTAAATATAGGATAGGGATAGGTTGAAATCATTTAACGAAAATAGAGTGTTTTTATCCCAATTTTACCCTTATTCTTATGTTTTAAACCATCATTAATGCTTTTCACACATACCAAGACAAAAATTGTTTTTAGTCATTATGATTCACTATAGTTAGAAATATCTGGGAGGATATAATACTTTTTTTGTAATTTTTTTATAATTTCATCAAATATTTTTTATTTTAATATTAAAATAAGGTAAATATTTATAACTACTCATTAAATTTAATTTAATAACATTACAAAATCAAGTAAAATTTTAACTAAATATTTTTTAAATCCCAAACATATAAAAATATCTATAAACTCAATTTATTATAATAATTATCTAAAATTTTACGTATTTTTATTTTTTGTAATATCAGATATTTTTTCCATAAAATATAAAATATGCCATCCTCATTGTGTAAATTTATATGTCAGATATTTATTAATTAAAATTAAATAATAAATTATAATTATGAAGATAGGTATTATAGATTCCAAATATTATTTATAATATTTAAAATCCACTAGTAATATCTATGTTAAAAATATTTTTTTAAACAAGGATGTGTCATATTTTAGTTATCTTAAAATATATTTTAATTCTAGTAATCTCATCCAAATAATAGAAATCGGTCATATATTAAAATGATGGATGATTAAAGATGTGATATAATAATAAAATAAAATTTATTCAAGTGTCAGTGAACTTTTTATCCATTATTTAATCATTTTTAATCCTTAATTACAAGGTTTACCCTTTATTATGGTAAGAAAAGTTACTATGGTTTCTATTCATATTTAACAACCATATAAAAGAGCCTATTTTTCAAATTAGAAGCCACAAATTATATATATTAAATAAAAATTTTCAAATTTCAAAAACATAGAAATGGAAGAATTTAATTTATATTTAAACCGGAGAAACCCAATTAAAATTTATTTTTCAAAAAAATGGAATTTAAAATATAAAATGTCACAATAGATAATCATGTATAAAATACCTTTTAAAAACATAAATATATTATTTAAAAAAAATAAACTAATTAAAATTCAATAAAAATATCTTAAATAATTTTACATAGTAAATAATTTAAATTAAAATATAGTTTTCAATAAAAATCAGTAAATTCACAATTCATTAAAAAATAAATATTTTTAAAAAATTACAAACAATTCACCCTAAGATAAAATTGAAATCATAATTTCAAAAATAATGTTTACATTATGTAATTAATTTTATAATATTTACTTATATTTATTATATTATATTGAAACAGAAACAAATAAAAATTATTATTTTTGAATATAATGTATTTTTGATGATTAATATGACCTTACTAAAAATTGACTAATTATTTAAAAAATATTATGTCATACATTATCAATGAGTTGGAACATTTAAATATTTTTTAAATAATTTATTCTTTTTCATACCATCCAATTTAATGGCTAGGATATAATGATCATATTGTAATATTATTATTTCACTACTCATATATACTTAGTGTTGTGTATCTTATATGTTATTGAGTATATTTTTAAAATCCTGGGATATTAAATTATATCCCTTTAAGAATTTTCTTCTAAAAAAATTAACATGGGCATCGAGAAAGTGGATTAATATCTCCAAATAGCTTTTTTGAAATCCAACATTGTAAGAAGGGTAATGTAAACATCACTAAAAATGATGGAAATGTACGTACAAAGGATATCTGAAAAAACTCATACTTTTATTCTATGTATGAAAGCATTATGTGGGAAAATGAACATTTATACATAAGGGAAAACTAACAACCAAGGAATTGTATAGAGTGATAGAGATTACCTAAAAAACCCACAAATCATTGAAAGTTAAAAGAAAATTTATTTATCATTAATAATAATACACCAGTAATGTTTTTGTTTGATAATAGTTTTACTAAATTTAATGAATTTTTTTAATATGAAGACTAATAACATAATGAAATAAAATTAATTTAAAACTTCTATTTAATCCATCAAAAAATTTGAACAACATTCTTATCTTTTATTTAAGTGATGATTATTGAAGATGAATGTTTCATTCATGATTTAAAAAAAATTATAGATTAAAAAATAAAAAAATAGTCTATTTTCCGTTATTTAGGAAATGTCCCAAAAAAATATGGATAGAATGTGATACTATTTTTCTAAAAATTAATAATCAATAAAAAGATAATATATACTTTAATCATATTAATTTTACATTAATACCCAAAATAAATCATAGATTATTTGATAAATAAGAATCCCAAAAATTACTCAAAACTTTTACAAACTAGTATTGAAAACCAAAAAAACACATGGATATAAAGACGTAGTCTTCCAAGATAAATTTATTATTTTCCTTCAATATATTTAATAAATCTTAATATCTCATAGAAAATAATGTAACATCTTTATTCACATAATATATATTATATGATAATCAATTATATTAAAAAATGAAGCTCCGTGAACTCATCATAAATTTATATGTTCTTACTTAAGATAATCATTCCTTTATTCATCAAATAAAATCTGATAATGTTCCATTTCCATAATCATAAAATTTTCTAAAAACAATGATCATAATCCTAAATATCATTAATGTTATAATCTCTAAATCAAATTTAAATTAAAAATTTATCATCAAATGAAACATATACACAAAAAAATATAATGATCACCCAAAAATATAATTTTTTTCCAATAATGTTTTATATATAATTAATTTCCCAAAAAAATTAATAATATATCATCAATAAAATATTATACTGATGTATTATTTACACCTTTATCGAATGTGCTTACATGAGTATCACCTAAGTTAGCACCATTTTTCTGCATCACTTTTTAATTTTGTGTTTTTCCTCTAGTTATGTTATTATTTTGTTCAAAAAAATAACTTATAAAATGCTTCAATATCATTATATAAATTATAAAAACATCATTAATCTATTATATAAAACCCTTATAAATTATTTTCCCATTATTCAATGATATGAAATATGTCCATGCAATTCATGAACTCAATTAATCATTATTCATAGTTAGATCAAAATAAAAAAATTTATATTGTAAATCTAGACGTTAGAGTCTCCCATTAGCCAATTTATATCACTTTTATCTTCCATCAGGTTGTCCATATATCAAGAAATTAATTTTCCGATTCTTATGTGGAATTTGACTTGTAAAATTAGGTATATTAGTTGATAATTATTTTTTAAAAAATAAAGATACCGTTATACATATAAATTTTGGAGGAATATAAAATTATTGATTAAATAAAATATTTTATTTCATGTGATTAGGTTGGTCAAAAAAATTAATCATCATAAGAATTATCCTTTTCCATGATAGTGATTTCTACATCATATTTAAGTTATAAGAAGGTTATGTCAGATCCATTTCATAACATTTTTATAAATAATCATTAATATTTTGAGAATAACATTATTAAATTCTAAAATTCTTGTTAAAATAAAAAAAAATGTTCATTGTAAAGAAAATTACTATAGAAATTTTATCATACATTATACTTGAAAAATATACATTTTTAATTCAATATTACATAATGATATAACCTAAATTGTTTTCCATTTACATCTGAAAAAATTTATAGCATTCTCCGGAAATAAAATGTCAGTTTATTTCAAAGGGTTTCATCCCAATATAAATTATCAGAATATCTCATTAATCCACATAAAATTTCAACACACAAATCCTCAAAAAAGATATATATAAATTATTAAACATATAATCAAAATTAAATTTATAATCCAATGATAGTATCCAAAACTCTTAGGAAATCTGGACACGTAACCATCTTAATATATTAATTTTTCATAACATTGATCTGATACTAACAATAAGAACCCGTATGTTAACATTACATAATCTAGTGTCTTAAAAATAGTATTAACATATATTTATTCAAAAATGACATATATAATTAGTGTTTTATATAATAAAGTTATAAGTCATTCATAATAACCCATAAATTATTGGGTGGACATGTCTATATAGTATGCATTCATCACACTATATCAAAGCATTAAAGAAATATGATTTCCTTTTATGATAAATCATAAATACATTTAAATTTTTTCAATTATTCCACTACCCAACCTTAAAAATAACTTTTTTGAAAAAAAATAGATGAGTAACAAAATATTAGTAAGGGACACAAATGAAATAATGACATAGTTATCCCATTAATTCTTATAAGAATTTTTCTTTTCCAGAATAATCTTTTTATGTAAAAATAAAATTCTCATTCCTATTAAATCATAGTCTATTATATAATAATTTTCTTAAAAAATCATAAAAATCCTTAATTAAATAGAAATTTACAATTTCTTCTATTAAAATTTCAAAATAACTTGATTTTATTTAAAATGGTACATTTTTAAGTCTTTTATATGTAATTTCCATCATGATTATTTTTTTTATCCATCATAGATACCCATGAATGAACTTAATAATTTATTTATTAATATTAAAAAAGAGTAACCATCATGACTAATCATGGATTAACTACCACATTTAATCTACAAATAAACAATGTAGTTATTCCCATTATCAATTATGAGAAACCTAAATAGAAACTATATCACCTATTTGGAATTACCATATGGTTTAATTCATTATGGATTTAAATGGATGCATACCAAATACACGTATATTTTTTTATAATGAAGCCACACATCATCATATAAAATTTCAATGAACAATATCATTTTATATAAAATCATGCATAATAAAAAAATGTTAATGAAGATAACATATCCATTTTCAAACCACTTATTTAAAAATCCACACAATCATAAATGAAAATCATTTATTTGAGAATTTTTGTTTAATCTTGTAAATGTATGATTAAAATATCATATTATTCAGGATTGCGGGAAAATCTACTCATGTTATATAAAATAAAAAATTATTTCTTCCATAATTCTGATGGAGAAACAAAATAACAAAATCACTATTAAAATGAAATATGTATTCCATTAAAATAATTTTAAAAAAACAACTATTTCTAAAAATTGAATTAAAATATCATAATATGGCATTAAAAGTATTATTTATTTTTTAGAAATTTTTTTAATTAGATGTAAAATAGAGTATTTATGGAAACATTATAATGTTGTTTTTAAAAATAATGTATCATGCATCGAGTCAGAAATGTAAATTATATTCTTTATCTTCAAGAATACGAAACACTTGATAATTTTATACATTCTAAAAAATATTTTAAAATTTCATTATGCATTTTTTAAACAATTCTATTCAAATTTATTTAATTATGTATGTTCACTTTGGATATTTTTATGATATTTGACTCATATGTCGAAAATGACATCAGAAGGCTGAGTTAGGTCAAATAGGTTATTATTCAAATAACTAAATAATAATAATAATGAAATAACTATAAATTTTATAAATATATTATAAATTTAAATTCAACAATTAAATAGGGTTATTAACTATTAACAATTTTGAAATCATTGATATAATAGGTCATCCATACACAAGAATAACGTTTCCATTTTTCAGTGATCATTTTGGAATAATGATAAGTATTATTCTATCTTAATTTATTTATCATAATATCATAAATATAATATTATTTATTTTATGTATATTTATACATAACACCCATGTGATGTGTAGATAAAAAACGAATAACATTGCTTTATAGAGATGGTAGTCCACATATATGGATGAATGATGATATCATTTTTCCATGAATTAAATGGTTAGAAGTAAATTTAATATTTTTTATTATAATTATAAATATTTCCTTAAAATAATACGATAAGATTAATTCCATCATTATTTCAAAAAACAATGAAACATTGATTGAAAAATAATTACATCAGATCGGGAAGTAGTAGTCTTCTAGACACACAAATCAACAGTTTTTTCCCTTTTGATAAAAGTGATAATCGATATAGATTGTGATATTAAATTAAAATCATCTTAGATTATTTAGGATACTTAGTTTTTTATAATTTTAATTGTATATAAATAATTTAATGTGTTCTATGAATAAATTAATGTAATACATGTGGTTAGAAACTATACCTATTCTTTGGCAAACATCCACTACATAACACTATATGAACTCTAAAGTTGGTATTCTATCCAAAATAATACCCCTAGAATATGGTGATGGATATTTGGAATGTTTTTCAATATAGTTTTCATAAATAAATTGTTTGTAATTTTCATATATAATTGTATATGTAGTACCCTTATTTAAGTGAGGGGATGGGTAATTTTAGAATTATTAAAGATTTTAAATTAATATATAGTAATATTTAATTACAATTGACTCCAAACTGATTTTTTGTTGATATTAGATGATTGTTAGTCTAAATAATATCATAAAATATATAAGTTGACAATATGTTATCACATATTTAACCGTATTGTTTAGTTTTTAACCATCATTAACCCTTTACACACTTATAGTGACAATAAGGATCTTGAATCTATAAGGTTAAATTTAGCTACTCTAAATGGAACAAATTTTCGACAAATGGAATACGGTTGAAAAAACAGTCCAATTAATAAAAAAATATAAAAATATATGATTTTTTTTGTTTTTGTATCCTTAAATAATATATTATCTTTCATAATATAACATAAATGTCATTTTTTTGAACAATTAATTACATTGATAAAAATAACATCAATAGAACAACTAAAATTTGAATTTTTTATTATAATCCTAAAATGTTAAGTTAATCTGAAAAATTTATTTATCGCACTATGTATTCAAAATGTGATTGATTTTAGTATTTTCAATAACATTAATTTTATATTTTCATTTACTGAAAAAATAATATGTGAGAATTGTGTAAATTATTAAAGTAATAATTTCATTCCAGAGAATAGATTATCATTTAAGATGATGAAGATAAAACAATTAATTTTTAAACAAAATCTTTATAAATTAATATATCCTCATATAATGTCTTTTTTTTTAAAAAAAAATTACAATTATTGAAGAAAAAAGTCTGAAAATTTTAAATTATTTTAACTATCAAATATTTTACAGGCCATAATCACATAAAAATGGAAAAATGCCATATATTCGAGCTTGGTATTATTGTGTATAGTATATAATTATACAATAAAATTAAAACCCATTTAATATTTTTTAATATTCTTTATCATATCATTTTTTCCTTAGTTACCAAATTTACTTTTCATTAAGGTAACAAAAATTTCTAAGGATACAATTCATAATAAGAAAAAATATGGGAATATTTGACAGATTTGGACCCAAAATTATAGAATTTTGAATCAATTTTTCCTAATTTAAATAATATAATTTATAGATTTTAATTTGAAATTTAAATAGACAAAACCCCAATAAAAAACAACTTTCCTAAAAATTCATTTATTAAATATAATACCTAATCATGTTGATTTCAATTAAATAATCCATTTATAAAACCGTAGTTCAATTATTTTGATGCAAAACTAAATAATGGAATTTTATAATGATCCTAAAAAATTATTTTACATTATAAATAATTTAAAAAAATAATATATTCCATCAATTTCATTATTATTAAGATCAATTGGAAAATCAATATTATTTGAAAATTATCAAAACATTATCATAATTAATTTTTTAAATGATGATTTATTAAATTATTTTAATTTTATCAAATATATTTTGTAAAATTAAAATAATAAAACTGTAATATTTTTATTGAAAAAGTAGAAAAAATCATTTTAAAAACAATTCTCTTTATAGGAATATAATAAATTTAAGAAAAAGTGTTCTTATTTAAAAATAATTAAATAATACATTATAAATGAGAGGGAAAATTATATATTTCATAATTATGTTATTATTACCCATATAATCTGAGTTAAGAGCTTGGATATAGTGGCCATATTTAAATAATAATCTTTCAATGTTCGTTAAAGCCTGGTGTTATGTATCTTGTATGTTGTATAATTTATTTTAAAACATTTTTATACTAAATAAGATTTTAGGAATAAAATAAAAATGTTGTGATTAAATATTTAAAAATATGTTAATGAGGTAATTTTAACCATAATTTGAAAATTGACATCATCACCATCAAACTTGTGTACAGAAGACTATAGAAAACTCTTAACATTTAATGATGAAAATAAACAATAACCAGGTAAAATATTTATGATATATTTTTATATATAATGTTTATAATAGTTAATATATTTGATTAAAGATATTAAATTAGTTTCTAAGATAATTATGGTAACTTTTTAAGAGGTTAGTTTACATTCCACTAAGTCGGTTTTTTGGTAATGGATAAATGTCAATAGGTTAAATTCCATGTGACATGTCAAAAAGTACGCACCATGTTTATTAAATTTTTTATTGACTACCAAATATAATACATGAATAATTAATATAATTTAATTAATGATTTTTTAATTTCCATTTTATTGGATCCCTTTTATGTTCTTTTGATTCTTATGAGAAATGGCTTTAACCTCTCTAGTACATTCCTTTGTGAAAGTCCAATTTTTGAGGTGTTCTAGGAGGTCAATGCGATTTATTCCAAGACATTTGGAACATTTCATGTATCCTATATTCTCCAATGATATGTCATTGATGGTAGGTTGTGATGGTGAGTCGTAAAGCTGACTCGCACTGGTAGCTCGTGACTGTGCATCACAATGGTGACTCAAACAGATAGCTCGCAACTGTACCTATCAATTGAAGGTCGTGATGATTGGTTAGGACCGGTGGGTTGTAATGGTGATTCAAACTAATGAGTAGTAATGGTGAGTCATACTAGTGAGTCAGGATAGTGAATGTAAATAGTACCTCACAGAACAGTGAGTCACACCGATGACTCGCACCGGTAGCTCATATAGTTGCCTCACATCTCAGACTTTCACTAGTTACATGCACCTATGACTATTACTGGTGAATCCCACAAGTCACTTTCACTAGTGACTCAACTAATTGTGATTAATTTAAAACAATTTTCTATTTTCCATGTTTTTTCATTTCTATCCTTTTTAAATATTATTTTCACATGAAATCGGTATTATATGATATTTAAGTTGATTTGAAGTTATTTCAAGGGTTTTAATTCATATATTTAAATCCATAAGAGTTCAGGAAATTTTAATTGGATGAACTATGAGGATTTGTTGAAAATGAATTTAACGGTGATTCAAAATTGTTTCATATTTTGCGATTCTTATATCTAATCATTATAAGATCAAGGAATATAATCATGTTGTCGAGCACGTAAAATTAGTTGTTTAGTTTTTACTAGAATTTATACAGTATAGCAGTGACCCTAAGTCATCTCTCGATGGAGCCTAAGATCATCAATTGAAAAAGAGGGTTTTGAATATGAAAATAAAAGGGGAATGGGATGTAAAACTACTTGGGGTTTGATGATTAAAGATTATAACAGAAAAATGGAAGCAATAAAACCAAGTAGCAATGACTAAGATTAATTAAACGTGATAAACCCATGGAAATATCATGATGTCCATCCTTCATTTCATTATGAGATAGGTTTTTGATCTTTTAATCCCTGGTTTGTAACACATATACCTATAATTTTACTTAGTTTATACTAGGATACCTCCTATTCTTCAGTCGAAAACACACATTGATTTATCGGATACCACAGATTATTATGTGATTTTTGTTTGACTTCTTAAATTGAAATCACTAAGGAAACACACAACGAACTCGATGCATAGTTTAGGTTTGAATTCTATTTCAACGTGTTACCATAACATTAAATTAAATGTCCATGATAGTTTTTTTGTGAGTTCAATTGAACAATATTAACCACAAAACACTACAATTCAAAGGGGGTGAAGAAGTGACGAACGGTGTGGGAAACATCATATGAATGGGTTCCCCCAAACATGATCTTATGAGTTTAGAATTACATACCAGTTCATTACTAAATTAAAAAAAATATAGGATGAGGAAAAAAAAATAAAAACTTGGAATGAAAAAGATCATTCAAATATTACAAACATGAATCTTTGGATTTACATCACATTACTAACTCGGTGATCACAAGGTGTTTGGAATTCCATGGGAAGGGAAGAAGAAAAAAATGTTGAATTAGCACTTCCCAAAGACTCCAGAACGTTTAGGGATGATGGTAAGTATCCATTGGGAATCTAAAATGGCATCACCTAGCCTCCTGGTCAAACTCCCAAATGGAGAGCCCAAGTATCCATTCTATAGGAAAATTGGAAGATGGTTTTGGGTACACAGATTTCTTCAAACCACATATACCATGTGTTTCAGACAATATAAAATTGAATATCTATATTGAAAAAACTGGAAATTTGTATCCCCACTTACTGCCTATCTCCACATAATGTTTAGCATCAATTGGACAAGTGGATCCAGAGATATGGGCTGATTACAGAGTGACACGTTTGACTTCTCACAAATTTGGTGTTATGGACATATCAGGTCGACGAGGCCCCTTTATGGGATAATAGGTATTGGGTTCCTTCATAAGAGTATTAACCCATTAATATTTGGACTAGAACACAAAATATGAGCTTATTTGGATGCACGTAATTTTCTTAGCCATCACAACAGTTGATAGGTCTTCATGGATCCATGCAATTTTTTCCCATTTTTCTTCCACATCATCATTGGCCCTTCAAATCATCTCCTCCTACATTGAAATCATCAAAAAAGTAACATTTCCCATTTTAAAAGTGATAAAAACAAAATAATGGTATCAAACATGATGTTCAATTTGTCATTATTTTCATGATTTCTAATACAAAACAAGTTTAGCATAGTGGTGTAAGGGTGAAAATAAAACACTAAATTGTGGTATGATTACACCCCTCACCTAAAAATTTGCAATCCGGTGAAAAGTATAATATCCTAATAATTTCTCATTCCTAAATCAATGGTGTGAAATCATCCAAGATTCTTTTGAAATGATATTCATCATGTCTTGTTTATGGAATCAATTTTCCCATCATTTTTCTTTTCTCACATTCAAAGTTTTTCTACTTTATTTGTTCACCCATGTAACTTGTCGCAATCAACCTGAAATAAAAAAATTTCTATTCACTCATGGAACATATGAATGTGGATTTATGATGTTTTCCGAGATTTCATGTGATCTTACCATATTATTTCCATGATCCTCATTTCTATATTGGTAGATACTAGTGCGCTAATCAAGAGGACTTCCAACAGGTTGTTCTAAGGTTCAAGGGTAGGTAGGATTTAAGGATTAAAAATATAAGGCGGAAGAGGATTTTTTAATCCCTTATTTACGAAAAATGTTGAAATTTATAAAGTGTTCAAAATGAATGTACACACTCAACACCTCACAAAGTGCATCACCTCCAAATCACTCTTCCCGTTGTGCATTTTTGTGGGTCACAACCAAGCATTGAATAATAATGCGTAAACATCCTCTTTTATCCATTTTTCTTTCATTATGTATTTTTTTCAATGTACCAACTATTTTTTTTCTATAGTTTTTTGAGACAAATTGGGAAACATGTGTAAAAAAATGATGTGAAAATGGATTATGAACCCATTGCCCAAAACAATTTTGGTACCCTTTATATCAACACATAACAATGATTCTCTCGCCAAAATTCCCATGGGAACACCCTCTCTCCCACACTCTCTGAAAATAAAACAAGAGTATACATAAGAGATGGGTAGGTAGGGATATATTAGCTTATAATGTGGCCACCTAACAAACATTTCATGGTCTCTATTTATTAATAAGTATAAAATGTAAATGTGGTTGAAAATATATTATAATTTTATAAAGGGATTTTTAATGACTGATTGCCTCTATCATGAATGTATCATTCTGGAATCTTATTATTTTAAACAGAATCTAGGAATGTTCTTGTTTCTCTACATGGCCCGAGACACTCATGAAAGTGATTAAAAGGAAGAATATACAATAAAGGTCTTAAAATATATTTCGCATATGAGATTGAAATATTGGTTAGTGCTAATGAGGCATGAGTTTCCAAAATCCATTAAACACATAAAAATGATTTGAAAATAAAAAGTATAGAAAAGGATTTTATATAAACATTAATTTGAAAAACATTTTTCTAAAAAATAATATCATTTCCACACAATTAACTCAAGCATGAGAAATGATTTTTGATATTATTTTTAAGATCAATTTTTCTCTAAAAAACAAATTAATGAAATCAAAAATGAAAATACATTTTTCTTTTTTAATTTTTTTAATTTTTTAATTTTTTTTAATCCTAACTATTCCATCTCACCATCCAGCACACCTAAAATTTACATTATCCCCAATGAAAGTATTTTAAATTAATAGAGAATAAATAAATGTAGGAAGAGGGGACAACATGTTATGTGGTGTCATATGTGGCATCTAATAGTTGTATTTCCTCAATGAGATTCTTTGGAAAATATTCATTGAAGTGTTTGAGCCTTTACCCATTGAAAGTAATCCTCTTCCTACTCTTCTCATGAAAAACATGTACAACACCAAATGGTTAAACATTAATAATGGTATAAGGACTGAGCCATTGTAAATGAAGCTTACCTGGGTGGAGCTTTAGCATGGAATTGGATATGAGGACCTTCTCACCAATATGGAACCTCTGCTGATGAATAATGATATCATGGATATCCTTTGTCTTCTTTTTATAGATTTGAGAGTTCTCATATGCATCACATCGAATTTCTTCTAACTTTGGAACCTACAACATCATATGATCACCTTCATCTGAGAGATTCATATTATATTGTTTAATAGGCCAATATGCATGGTGTTTTACCTCTACTAGTAGTTGAAAACCCATTCCAAATGCCATCATTTATAGAGATATTCTAATTGGGGTTTTTAAAGCTGTACGGTATGCCCAAAGTGTAGAATCCAAGTGTAAAGACCAATCATTCCTATAGGGTTGTACTGTTTTTTCCAACATTTGTTTAACTTCCCGAATTGAGATTTCTTCTTGACCAATACTTTGGGGGTGATATAAAGTGTAGACATTATGATCATCCATATACATACGAATAAAAATTTTCATGTGGAATTTGCAAAAATGTGAACCATGATCACTAATGATGAATATCAGTAAACCAAACCTACTAAAAATCTGATACCTCATAAAATCATCCACCACTGAAGATTCATCAGTCCTAGTAGCCTTTTCTTCCACCCATTTAGATATATTTTCAACAACCAATAATATGTAGAAAAACTAATGGAATTTCAAAAAGGCCCACCTAAATTCAATAACCCATGCATTAACTATTTCATAGAATAACCTGGGTAGTTTGTGTATTTTATTCCTCTTAGAGATATTCCCTATAAATTGGCAATGACTACATGTCTGGAAAAATCTATTAGAATCCCTATACGTTTTCATCCAATAAAGTATGGAATTAAGGACCTTAAGAGCTATACACTAAGAGGCAAAGTGGCCCCCACAAGACAAGGTGAGGAAGAAGGTCAAAACAGAGGTGAAGTCATGATTAGGGACACATCGACGAACTACTTGGTCACCACAAATTCACCCCAAATATGGGTCATCCCAAATGTACCAATGATAATCATGATTAAATCTATGGGATTTTGAAATTATGAAATCAGTGGGGACCCTAGATGTTGCTAAAAAATTCACAATGTTTTCATACCATGGGGTAAGGTCCACAATATAACAATGGTTGTCATGAGGGATGAATTCTATAATGGGGAGGGGTGGGTCAACTTGATGGTCCAATGGTGGTGAAATCCTATTAATGTGGTTAGCTGTCACATTTTCCACCCCTCCCTTATCTCTAATCTCAATGTCAAACACTTGGAGGATGAGCATCCACGGAATGAGGTGTGGTGTAGCTTCAAGTTTAATTAGGAGGTAATGAAGGGAAACATGATCAAAAAATACAATGATTTTAGACCCAATAAGATATGTACCCGATTTTTCAAATAAAAACACAATAGAAAGAATTTATTTTTCAGTGGTTGTGTAGTTTTCTTGTGTAGGGTCAAGGGTATGAGAGGCATAAAGAATTTCATGAGGAGTTTTCTCAACCCTTTGTGGCAAAATACCCCAACTGCAAAGTTATAGGAATCATACATAAGCTAAAATGGGATATCCCACCTTGGTGGAAGGATTATGGGAGCTGATGTGATACTTCTTTTTAGAAATTTAATGCATCCTCACAATTTTTATCAAACAAAAAACACTGAATACTTTCATAATAGCTTGGACAGTGGAAGTGTGATCTTATTGAAGTCTTTAATGAATCGGCGGTAAAAACCAGCATGACCCAAGAAATATCTCACCTCAAGAACACATTTTGGAAATATAAGGGTTGAAATTAATTCACCTTTTGATTTATCCACTTGAATTCCTGCTTTTGAAATAATAGGCCCACAATTATCCCTCGTCTAACCATGAAATGGAATTTCATGTAATTTAATACCAGATATCTTCCTTACAACAGTAGAGGATAGAACTAAGGTGAGCCAAACATTCATCAAATGATGTTCCATAAATTGTGAAATCATCTATAAAAACATCCATGAAATTCTTTAGGTACTCAGAAAAAATACACAAAATACATCACCAAAAATTATAAGGAGAATTACATAGACCAAAATACAACCTTCTGTATTAAAATGTGCCAAACAGACAGGAAAATGTTGCCTTTTAATGATCCTCACGGGCTATATGGATTTGAAAATAATCTGAATATCCATTAAGGAAATGATAATGGGACTTACCAGCCAATCATTCTAGCATTTGGTCCATGAAAGGTAGAGGAAATTGGTCCTTCTGCATGGATTTTTTAAGTCGACAGTAGTCAATACAGGCTCGCCAACTTTTTTTCACACATATTGGAACCAATTCATTTCTCTCATTTAACAGAACTATTATTCATATTTTGTAGGAATAATTTTCACTGGGCTAACCAAATTACTATTAGATATAGGAAAAAATATCCTCATAATAAGTTATTTATTGACTTCCAATTTTACCACTTCAAGGAGAGTGGGAATCAATAGTCATTGAGATTGTATCATGGGATTAGCCTCATCATCCAAAATTATATGGTGCATAAAAATAGATGGGATAATCCTAGTAATATCATCAAATGTTTATCTTATTTACTTTTTACACTCTCCCAAAAGGTTGAGTAGTTTTGATTCCTATTCTCGAGAGAAGTTATTGGAAATAATTACAATAAATTGGTAAATAACTTCTAGATAAGAATATTATAAATTAGATGGATGTTTTTTTTAATCCCAATGTCGAGGGTTTTTTGACTAAGGGTGGGGATTTATGGGTAGTGAGGTCCAGTAAACTATCTATCTCCTCAGGTTTATTCCTTAAGGATAGATAATCTATAGAAATGATATTTTCAGAATCATATATAGTCATGGATACCTTAGAATGAACACAATCATTAAATAAAGAAAAAATGTTACACTTTTCAGATCCCACACAATACTCAAAACTTGAATCAATACTCAAATCATCCAATGGTGATGAATATAAAAATTAATTTGAGTATGGGTTGAGGAGATAAGTATGTGTGTGTGTGTGTGAATTTTTTGAGAGATCATCCATCGAATAAATAGGAAGAGTGGAGTGCTCTTCAACAGGGTGTTTCATATCCTCAAGGATTTTAAAACATAACATTTCACCTTAGAACTCCGTGGACAACATACCATTTTGAACGTTGATGGTGCTATTTTCTATTTTGGGTAATGATCACCCAAGAATTAGAGGGGCATGTCCTTGGGTTCGGGTATCTTCCATCTCAGGAATGTAGAAATCATCAGCGAATATGAGATTATTCACTCTTATAAGGAAACTAAAATCACTCATGTTGAATGCATAGTAATCCGGTTGCAAGTTACACGATAATGCAGGTTGGTTGAAGTTATCCAACCTGCAGAGAAGTATACACAGAGTGAGGCATTACATTGATGGAAGCACCTAAATCCAACAAAGCATTAGAAAATAAGGTCACCCTTATGGTAAACGGTATTGTGAATATACCAATATCTTTACATTAGGTTGGCAATGTTGGTTGAATCAAGGCCAATACATTATTTCCCATGTTGACTCTGTCATTCCCCTTCGTTCTTTGTCTATGGGTGCAATGTTCTTTAAGAAATTTGGCACAATAGGGAATTTAATTGACAGCATCCAATAAAATAATATTAACTTGAACGTTTTTAAATGAATCCATTTTTTCATTTACAATCTCATTATCAGAGTTTTTCTAAGATTTAGAGTGTCTTTGGTGGAAAGGAAGAGGAATGGATTTTTCATTTGAATAAACAATGATAATTGGATTTCCCTTTTTTTATTCAATGGAATATTTTATTGGTGGAGAAATAGTGTTTTTAAGAGGGGGAAAACCTGTTGTGTAGAAATAATAGAAGGAGTAATTCCTTTACCAATATGAAGTGTAATAGTACATAAATTACCTTTTTTCCTTCGTATTTTCAATGGGTTGGGAAGGTAGTTGTCTATAACATTGCATCTTAATCTCACTGATGGTGTTCACCCATTGTACCACTTGAGTTCAGAGGTCTTGAACAACTGATTGTGTGGTCTGTTGGATTTGGATGTTCGAGGCTTCCATTTTTTTATCCATATCCTTGAGGCTTGATTCATATTTACAAGGAGGAGGATGATTATTTTGAAAATTTTAAGGAAAATAATGTTTCATACCTAGGCCTTGTTGATACCAATTCTTCTAGGGGTAGCTTGTGTTTCCCCCTTATTGGTGTTGGGGTTGTTCTTGACACCCATGGTTTGGATTTGGCCCGAATTGTTCATACTTGAAGGGAGGTTCATGTTGGAATGGACACCCAAGGAACATGGTTGCACAAGACTCAAGTGAATCATGAAGTTTAGGGAACTGGTCAGAAAAAAGAGTATTTTAAGAACTAATACCACAATGTAATGGAACGGGATGAGTTTGTGAGTTAACTTATGCATGATCTAATTACCTTAGAAGGGTATGAATCTCATCATTCATGTTATATACCTTTTCTTATTAGGATTAGTGACATAACTTATTAACTCTTCAGGTTACTGAAATAGCTTGTGTACCAAATTGTTGTGAATTTTGAGCCATATTGTCTATTAAATCACTAGTGGTAAAAGGAAGTTTATCAACCAAGGAACCACCAGCTGTTTCATCAATCATTACATGATAAATGGGGATATGTACATAATAGATGTATTGGATGAATATTTATTCACTAATTTTATGGTGGGGGAAGCTTAATCAAAGTCGTTTGAATCTCTACCAGTATTCATGAATGGTATCTCCTTGTGAATGCCTAATGCCAAAAATTTCATTCCTAATTGAAGCAGTTTAGGAGGAATGGAAGAACTTATCTGAAAATAGTATTTTCATGTCATTAAAAAACCCACTTGTGGTAGTTAAATATTATATTCAATCTTTGGATACACCATCAAGGGAGAAATAGAAGACCCTAAACTTAATTAGGTCCCCAGACACATTTTGGGGTTTCTTGGTTGAGAAACCTATTTGAAACATCATAAGGTTTTTATGAGGGTCCTCATTGGGAAGACCATGGAATTTAAAAATTAGGTGGATGAGGCCTGACTTCAAATCAATGTTGGATGATTTCTCATAATATTGGATGTAAGAAGGTTGGTACTCCGCATCCGGGGTGGTCAGTTCTTTTAATGTTTGATTATTTGCAGCCATGTTTTCATGGATTTGATTGGGTTCAATTTTTGATTGATTTATAAACAATTGTGGTTCCACAAGGGGTTCCTTACTGTTACTTGATTTACCTTCTCTATATTCTTTGATTTTTGTGTGAAGTTCCTATTCAATTTTAGGGTCAAATTCATGCATATTTTCTTTTTCGGATTGGGTCATTCTAATAAGTTGTGAAGTTTTTTTTGTTAATGATTGAATATGAATAAAATCACTATAAGAAGAAGAAGGAAGAATATAATGTTATAATATATAATTAAATATAGATAAATGTAGAAATATAGAGAAATATAGATATATATATATAGCGATAGAAAGAGAAAAAAAGAGAGAGATATAGAGAGAGAAAACACACAAAAATAAACAAAAATAACAACAAAAACCCAAAACAAATACAATAAAATGGGGGTGGGGTATTGAAAAGAATACTAATTAAGAATAAAAATTAAAAAAATAAAAGGAAGTAAATAAATAAAGGATCTTGGATCCCCCAAAATAGCCCCAAATGTTTCTCGCGTTTTTGAGCCCGTTAAATTAGTTGTTCGGTTTTTACTTGATTTTTTGCTGTATAGCAGCAACCCTATGTTTTTTCTCGACAGAGCCTTAGATCATAAATTGAAAAGGAGGTTTCTGATTGTTAAAATAGAATTGTAATGGGATATAATAAAACACTAGTTTTGATGAGTAAATATTACAATATAAAAATGGAAGTGATAAAACAATGTAGAAATGAACAAGATTAATTAAATATGATTAACCCATTGAAATCTCATGATGCCCATCCCTCATCAATTCAAGAGATAGTGTTATGATATTTTAATCACAAGTTTATAAAACCCAGATCTAGTACGTCACTGATTTTATACTAGGATACATCATATGGTTTAGTCAAAAACACACAATGATTCACCGGATTCCACCAATGATTGGGTGATTTGTGTTTGACCTCGTAACTGAAACTCACAAAATAAACCCATGAAGAACTCAATGCGTTTTCCAGGTTTGTATTATGTTTCAATATGTTACAATGAAATTAAAATTAATGTCTATGATAGAGTTTATATGAGTTCAATTAAAAAATATGAACCACACATACACTACAATTGAAATGGGGAAGAAGAAGTGATGAACGGTGTGCGAAACATCACATGAATGGGTACACCCAAACATGATCATAAGAGATGAGCATGACATACCAAAACATAAATCAAGAAACAAATAATATAGGATGACTAAACAAAACGTTATAACCTAGATTTAAAAATATCATTCAAATATTACAAACATGAATCTTGGGATTTACATCATGTTCCTCCCCAGGTGATCACAGGGAGTTTAGAATTTCAGGGTATGGGAGGAAGAAGAAGATGTTGAAGTATCACTTCCCATAGACTCCATAACTTCTAGGGTTTATGGGAATACTCCACTGGGACTCCAAAATCGAAGAACCTTTCCTCTAGGTCAAACTACCAAATAGAGATCCCAAGGTAATATTTTACAGGAAAATTGGACGGTGGTTTTGGTCACATAAATTTCAACAAACCAATTGTACCACGCGTTTCGTCCAATAGAAAATAAAATATCCCTTTTGAGAAAACATGAAAGCTGTACCCCAACATAATAACTATATACAGAGAATGTTTGGAATCAATTTGACATTTGGATCCAGAGTTATGGATCGATTACAGAACGCAACTTTTGACTAATCAAAAATTCTGTGTTCTGGATAGATCAGGTCGGTTGGTCCCCTTGATTACAAAATTAGGCTTGGGATATTTCATAAGACTTGTATCCCATTATCATATTAACTATAAAACAACATAGAAGCCCATTTGGAAGAACATAATTTTCTAAACTGGTACAATAGTGGACAGGTCAGCATGGATCCATGCAATTTTGGCTCATTTTTCATCCACTTCAGCTTGGGCCCTCCAAATAATCTCCTCCTACATTTAAATTGTCAAAAAGAGTAACAATTCCCATATTAATTTTTATGAAAACAAAATAATGTTATCAAACATGATTTTAAATTTTTTATTATTTTCGTAAGTTTCAATACAAAACAAGTTTACCATAGTGGTGTTTGGGTGGAAATGAAACAAGGAATCGTTGTACGATCAGGATATCACTTAATTAATTTCATATACATTATATTAGTATGGGGTTATAAAAACAATTATTTCATTAGGTGTTTTTTGATTGTTTTGTAGATCTTTTATCATGTTTTCCCTCAAGTTTATTCTTTCTACTTGTGTGCCCCCAATTTTGGTGTGACTAGGAAGTGTTGATTGGTCTTTGTTATATGGTACTTCATACCTCCATTCATGCATGTTATTTGAGACGTTTCATCCCATTTCAACATTCCATGAATGTGATATTGATGTTTCAAATTGATTTTTCATATTATTTTTCTGATTTGGTTCTTTTGCGGCATTCTCGGGTGGATGCAGTCATTGCAGGAAAGGTGATCTGATCTGTTGTGTGGTTCGTTCTTGTGTGAAGACTGTTGCTGAACATTTGACTTAGTGGATTTTTGAATTCACTATTTACTTACATGGAATCATATCCTTAGAATTATTTTTACCTCTGAATCTAAATAATATTTAAATACTACTTAATTGAATTGCATTAAAAAATTGGTATCAATCATGTAGTGAGGTTGTTACTTTTTACAACGATAATGGGCTTCCTATTGATTTCATAGATGGTGCAATAACTATGACTTGTTTGGTTATCATATTTTTTCTTTTTTAAATTGTTAAATAATTAAAATTATTAATTAATTGATATTTATTTTCCTAAAAGGTTAATTATGAATCTAAATGAATCTATTTTATTTTCCTGTATTGTTCTAATAAAATTGATGCAAATATGCATGTTTAATTGAATTGGTTAATAAATGGTTGTATGAATTGAAGATAATTCCCTTGAGGGGAATCATTCTCTTGCTTGTTTTGAATACCATTTTCATTATGTGTTTGGTCAGTGAGAGATAATTTTTTGTGAATGATGAATTCCTAGTTTAGGGTGTAGATCCCAGTTGTTTGGTTTGTTTCCTGCTACTTGTGATGTGTTGTGAGCCTCAAATGACTGATTGTGGAGGGTTTTGGTGGTATTTTGGGAATGCATTTAAGATTGGTGTAGCAGTAGTTAACACATGGAGTTTCATGATGCATTGGCTTTACATGTGGGTGTTGTGGATGACACTAGAGGTGATGTAATAGGTTTATGTTGTGTTTACCTATTGATGTAAAACTTAGAATCTTGATGAAACATTTTTACCTACTACACCTTCCCCACTGTTTGTGGTAGATGGTTTTGACTACTCTTTTTCTAAGAGAGGTGAATATGTGTGGGGAATTCCATGTGATTTCCTTGTTTATTCTCTCATGGTTGGATAGATCTATGCTCCTTCTATAGGTAGAAAAGACTTGATATGTAGTTCATATACTAACCATGTTGATCCCCTTATGTTTGGTAGAGTTGAATGTTTTTCAGGAATACCTAGTTTTTCAAAATGTATTAATGTTGTTAGTAAATGAACGAATAAATGATTAACACCTGGATTTGGTGCTTTCTTGGATGAAATGATGAGGTTATGATTCCTAAGATACCATGGACTTATTTTGGTTATGACTAGAGGTGATGAGACTTTATTGTGATGCTAAGATAATTTAATGTTTAAAATGATAATGGTTAATTAGTGGTTAAAAAATGAAATAGAGTTAAACTAATAAAATGGTACAAATTGATTTAATGTAACTTGTTAAATGGTTTTTTCCTTATAGGATATATGGTCTTCGCAGTGGCATCCCAAATTCTAAGAGATATTAGCTATTGTAGTGCATGATACTATATTATGACCACAGTTTTGATGTGATCATTATTATATAATTTAATATTTTGGGTTTCTATACACTACTCCAACCTATTGGTTTGGGAAACTAATACCAGGGAAATTTTTAACACTTGGTTGTGTTTTCCCCAACATCCATGTTGGGAGGAAGGATGGCTAACAAGCCCCCTATTTCCTCACTATCTTCTCTTGGTAGTTTCTTTTTTTAGTATGAATGGAGATTAGTTTTGCCTATATAAGTGAGGGGAGGGATGTAAGGTATTGTGGTTATTTCAAACACATATATTCTGGATATAGGTTCATATGGACTAATATATATGTAATATGTGTTGGATATGATGGATTGAGGATCCTAACTCGGTGAATGGGATGCAAGAGGTTAAGGTATAATACCAAATGTCCCATATGCATTCTATTGGATATGGATGATCTTATAAACTACCTTGTTACTTTTTCTTATTTGTATTTGGTGGTGAGGTGCACGATGTGTAAATTGTGGTTGTTGGCCCAGGTGCCTTCAGTCTAGCCTTTTGGAGAGAGACTCTCAAGATGTGCAATGTTGGGACAAAATGGAAAACTAGTGGGGAATTGGTAGTGGAGTACCATTGATATAATTTATTATATTATATGATCTTCTATAGGATACATAGTGAGAGTGTCCATGGTGAGGTTGGGAACTTAGTATACTAGTTTAGGTGAAGATTTAGTTTCTCTTATTGTTTACTAGGTTTTAGTTTGATTTCTATAATTTCATACAAAAGGATATGGGGAGGATCTTACTGAGTATTCTCTTATACTCACCCTATGTTTTTATAAATTTATTTTAGGAAACCTGTAGTAGGTGGGAGATCAAGATGGTTACTACTATCCAAGGGTATTACAGGAGTTGTTTAGGCATTGTGATCATTGAAGACATTACATTCTTTTTTGGCACATTCAGTTTTCTCATAGAGTTGTAGTAGTTCATGCATGACATTATATTTATGTACTTGGGTTTTAATTTATATTGTAGTCTAAGACAGAGTTGGTTGGTACCTGTTTAATTTATCACTTATGTTTGTGTTATCTTGTAGGGTAATGCTGCCCATTTTGTGTTTACTATACCCACAATTCTAGTTTCCATCCTCGGGCCTACTGAAGAAGGGACTCAAGTGTCGCAATCTCTACTATCCAATTTTTGGCCATGGAGGTGTACACTTTTAGGGGAGGAGTGTATCAATTTATGATTTTGTGATTTTTTTATAATTAATTTATCACTTTTGATATTTTGATTTTTATAAAACAATAATGATATTTTATTTTATTAATATATTATATTTTTTTCATTATACACAACACAAAATTATTTGTGATTTACATGCAACATAAACTTCGGCTTGCTCTACATGAAACAACGACATGGTTTACGATGCATGCAACATTGAGTTTCTAAGAATTAATTATAATTATATAAATGAGATAATTATAACATAACCATTAAACATACTTATATGAATAGTAATATAAACTATTAAAATATTGATCATACTTTATATATATTAAATAAAATTACAAGGATGGATATGATTTTTGGTAGAGTCCTTTTATGTTAAATTATTCATTTTATAGAATGAATTGTGTTTAATAATAAATATATTTTAACACGTTTTGAAATTAAAATTAATAAAATATTAATCATTTTTTAATTCAAAATAGCATAAATTTCATAGGGTTATTTTTTATATTTGTATTTAATTTTCAATTTTTTAATGAATAGTGAAAATTACTACATAGTAGTTAAAACTGAATTTTTTATTAAAATAATTATTTTTCATTAAATTGATTTTAAGGTAACAAATATATACATAATACATATATTAATACAATTTTGGTCATTCTAATCATTTAATAATAAAATTGGATATAAACATATAATTGAAATTTTGAACGTCACCTTTACCCGCCTTCTAGCACATTTAAAGGATTCACATTAAACATAATATTTCCACTTATCTGAATTGAATTTCAAAAAGATGAAATTCAAGGATCTAATATGATTGAAAAATTTGGTCTAATAAGATCAAAATACGTTTTGGTTAATAATATATTTTGAATTTTATTTATCACAGTTAAATGTATAGGGTAGTTAAAGGAAAAAAATACTATAATAATAGAAAATTACCCTAAAATGTTTCATAATATCATTGGATAATTTTTTTTGACTAAAATAATCCATATAATGAAAATATGATTCTTTATATCCATATATGTTACATTAATACATTTATTATATTTTTTTTAAGAATATATAAAAATATAATATTCTAATTTAAAATAAATAATTTTTAATATAGGGTTTTACATATGATAAATTCGACTATTTTTTTTCTGAAAGTTTGGAAATTTTTCAACTTCATGATAATTTATTAATAAATTTAAGTTATTCAATAATGAAATATAATTATGACACATTGATGATGTTATAATGTATTTTTAAAAGTTTGAATAAAATATATAATATTAGTAATTTTAAAATAAATATCATATAGTAAGTTTGATTCCATACAAGATTTTTTTGGATTAATATGACATTTTAGAGTTTAGTTAATATTTTTTTTCGAATAATAATTTTTTTACGATTTTATAAAATGTCAACTATGAAGTATTTTCAATGTTGACATAAATGAAATTTGATAATAAATTATATTTTATTAAATGATAAAAGAATAATAAAAATCACTTTTTCATCCAAATATCTAGTATAATTTTGAAGATTACATGAATTATCCAATTAAGGTTCTTTTGAATTTCATAATAAACATTTAAACCCTATAGTGTAAAAATAAAAGTTGTCACGGGAAGAGTAAAATTGTTTAACTATGGGTTATTTCCAAAAGATAGGGTTCATTGTGTGACCTAGACATGTTCTGAACTCATTAGTTGAGGTGATTATGACTGATAATCATATCAACTTAAAAATAAATAACACTGGTGCCATTTTAAATCTAAAATAAATTTAAAATAAATTAGTATTTTTGGAGTTTTTGAAAGTCCCCCTCCACCTTCTTATAAAATGAAACATTCCCTTTTCATCTATTTACACTTATAAATCATTTTGTGTCAGACAAAACCTACCAATTTCTCCTCCAAATATCCTTAAATTCCTCCCATAATCCATTTATTAGGATGAAGGAAAATCAAGGAACGATTTTGTCCCAAACCCAAATGAGTTACACGATTAAGAGGTAATGTATTCTCTCAAACTCATTTCCTTTATTTTCCTTCAACACCCCATAAAATCTCTTTATTCCATTTTTTATTTAAAAAATTGCATCCTCAATATACTAGGATATTTTTTTGGAAATTGTTTGACCTAAACATGCACACACCTCCATCTAATGTATATCGATCATATTATTTCTGCGTATGGAAAACTACTATCTCATGAAATGATGATTGTTCATTTTTTCATTACCACCAATCATGGTGGATATTACGATTGAAACTCAATATATATACCCTATATATTAAATTTATAATTTATTTAACCATATTTATTAATTTTTAAAACAAATATTTTTTTAATACCATAATTTTGTCTGAGGTAGTTTGGACTGCCTACCCCTCAACGCATTGTGATTTGTTCACACGCTGCATTGAATATATTAATGATTGGTTTAAAAATTTTATAATATATATATTATATAATAATAATTATTAAATAATTATATATATATACATACATATATATACATATGTTATTTACATACTTTCATTAAATATGATCATTAAAATGGAAAGAGTGTTCATGCGTATTTACAGCTTACTATCACCATAAATAGTGTATTACATTTCATAATTTATTGTGATTTACATTATTTTAATACAACTATAATGAATATACACTATTGAATCATGATATAATTATAAGTAATAGTGACATATCGTGTAAAGACACATGCAGAGAACAATGTGAATATTACCTAAAGTGAAACCATAACATAGGATTGTTAACATTTTGGTAATGTATAGTTATTATAAAAACATATGTGATATTAAATACAATAATATGATTTTTTAGAAGTGTCATAATAAAATTTTATTCTAAAAACTGGATTCTTTTTTAATAATGAAGAGAGTTAAGACACAAGGTAAAAGGATTTCTATCTCACCATTATTTCTGTGTGACACATGTATTATACAATACATGTTTCTTATATGTGTGTATATAATACCTACAAATGTATTTTGTGAGTCTTATCTATAATATTATCATATTTCCATATTCATATAATTTTGTTTACATGGGCCTTATGATTATAGTGATTATAATGTGATGAATGTTGATTTCCTAATATCTTCCAAATTTTAGATTCTTTCAGTTTATGTCATTGTTTGGTAATATTTATCATATATGTACATGTTTTATAAAAAAAATTTCATAATATTTTTTAATATTATCCTTTGGATGTTTAAAATAATTTTACCCACATTTTACTCTGTACTAAATGGTTTGAAAAGAACTTTTATTTAATTTAACAAATATGAACTTTCCAACATTTATTAAAAATGTACAAGAATAATGTTTTTTTAAATTATTTGACATAAATAGTTTTTTATTCTTACATGATTTATTTTTACATTTAATCATCCCCTTCAATATTAAAAAGTTATTTTCAAATACAATTTTATCTTTTAAAATCATTTTGCATTTTAAGAAAAAAAACTATTAGAAAAAAAAATTTCCACAAGAACAAGTTTAATGATTTCCATGATTATTTCATATGTTTTAAAAGTGGTTTAATAGAAAAGGGTTTTAAAAATGTTTTTTGTTTTAAAAAGTTATTTTTTATAAAATGTATGTTTCAAGTGATCTTTCAAAATCGTTCACCACCTATGGTGGCATACTTTGTTCTATATCAAGAATACCATTATTATTCTTTTTCAAAATGGTTTATCTTTTGATTAAATGATGTTTAAGAAGTCCACTTATTTTCAAAAGTTATGATTTTTTGAAATGATTATGAAAATTTTCTCTTTTTCATATTTTATTATTTGATTACATGTTTATTAAACCAATTCCATTTATGTGTTATGATTTGATTATTCAGGATCACGTGGAACAAGTATATATGATTCATTATGAGATTGGTGGGACCTATATCCCCCATCGATTAATTTGGTAAAGATGGAAAACTAATAAGGTATATACAATATATGTGAACTAGATTTCATGTTCCCAATTTTAATCTTGGACTGGGATTTCATGTCTATAATTTTATGAGTGGATCTAGTTTCCATGTCCATATGTATGTGCAAGGGCATAATTTTATGTCAATAATGAGTGAACCTAGTAACATTTTTACATGTTCATAATGTTACTAATTGATTTGTATTTAATAATATCATGACATATGTCAATTTTTTGATCTGAAAGATTATTTTCTTTGTTTCCCTTATGATTTATTTTTAACTTTGAATGAAGGGTGTGATATTCCAATGTTATGATCACATTATCATACCCATTATTCCCACATTGATGTTTACATATCACTATTGATTACTCTTACTAAGAATCTGAGATCACAATTTATTATGGTTCCTTTCCCCAGATTATGAAAAAACGTTTTAGGTAGAAGTACTAATGGTGTATATTTTTGTGGGTGATGTTGAAGATCATTCACCATGATTGAAATTTTTTTCAATGTTTCCTAGGAAACTATACTGTTCTGGTCCTCAGACATGTATTATCGCAATGTACTGAGTATTCATCTAAAATGTTTTAATATCCATTTATGTTGAGACTGGTTCTCTAAAAGGGGGTTGTAATATAGTGGAATCAGTTTCCTGGTTAAAAGGATAGGATGGAGTCTGGAGTTATGAATTATGAAGTCCGGATGGGTTGGTAGGAAAATAGGGTCATCTACGTTTAGCAATCAATATAAACAAAGGAGACTGACTGAGACAATGCTATTTTTGTCCACCTATGATCTGATGATTGGAAAATTAAACTTATTGTGGCTACTAAATGAGCTGATAATTGTTATATGGTAGTGACCTAGTAAAGGATCATCTATCATTCTTATTTTTGACTTTTTTTGAATTTTTTCACCTTGGGATAGGTTAACCTAAAATGAATAATTGAAAACAATTAATGAATGTAAAAGTATTCAATATTCTCATTTTAGGATCTACAACTATTTGATATTTTGAAAGTATGGATATAGGTTGACATACTCTTCAAGTTGACATAGAATATGTATGGAATTTTATGACTAAAGATCATCGTAGACTAGAGTTTGATGATGATGACTCTAAAATTAGGACACACTAAGAGTTTCAACACTAGATTCTATAGAGGTATGAGGTCTCTTTTTCTGATGAAGTAATAAATGTCTATTTAGATGAGGTTGAGATAGCCTTTAGTTTGACATGTTCTCAAAAGGAGAATTATGTATTGTTGGTTCTGATGATGATGTGTGGGGTAGTGAAGTAGTAGATGTTCTTTTTCATCGATGATCGTGAGTATTTAGTAGTTTCATGGGAGATTTTTTGAGACTAGTTCATGTTTGGGTTTCTTTCTTTGACAGTGAAGGTATCCAGTATCCATGAACTTATTACCCTTCAGTAGGGAAGAACCATTGTATGAGATTTGTGGATCTAAATTAGGAAACATCTATGATATTATAAGTACATATTTCCAAACATGGAGTTTGTAGTGAGGCATTTATAGGAGTCATTGCATCTAGAGATCCATCTCCAGGTCAACCTGTGTATAGAGAAGATGAATCTTGAGGTTTTGGGAAGGCCATAGGTTGTTGAGATGAAGTTAGCTAGAACTGGATTTTCATGATATGAGAGTCATCATGATTACTCATAAACTAGAGTTATGGTCTCAGGTTCTCTGTTTTTAGGGAAGTATAGTTTATGATCATCAATGGGTATGTCCCACCCCTCTGTACCTCATTTATCTAAGGTTGGTTGATCTCAGGCCTTTAGAAATGGATCAGAAGATTGTTTTTCTTTTGGAGGACTAGATCATAAGATGAGTGGGTGACAAATCATTCCGACAAGTAATCTTTTTATTGTCATTCCACTTTAGGTTCATCTGCTGAGGCATTTTCATTGAGGCAGTAGTAGTAGGTTTCTCCAGTTCAGGATCAATAGAATGTATATACAATAGTCAGAGAACAGCCCTGGTACACTCCATCTCCTCAGAGATAAGAATTAACCCTAGTAGATGGTCTTTACCAGCATCATATAGGTTGTGTATCCTATCTTGGTTAGCTCCATGCTTTAGCATTGCTATTATCGGGAAACCAGATGTCGTTCGAGGTTCCCTTTACATTTTTTTCTACTTAGCTATTTGATTTTTTTTATCCAGGGGTGTCTCACTCATTCATATCACCGACTGGGGTCCATTCTTTGGGACTTCGGGTAGAGAGGTTTCCAGTACCCATCATGTTTACTATGGGAGTTGAAGGTCAAGGTGACTTGTCTGGTTTATGTAGAGACTGTGAGCTGGTTCTAGGGTGCCAACACTCTTGGGGAGATTTCTTAATTTATGAATACAACTATATAAAATCTTCCTCATTATGGATTGGATGTATTTGGTATAGTATATCAAATATTTCTTTGGGAGTTAGGTTGTTTTCTTCAATATTTATAAGGATCCACCAAATTTTATTGGAAAGAGAGACCCTCATATTTGTTAGAGGCTTGTTCTATCCATTTATCTATGATGGCTAAACTAATGCTGAGTTCATCAGAGAACCAATCATCGGTGTTTCCAATGATCATAGAGGAATACCATGATGTATTCACAAATGGTATAATAGTTTTAACCCCTCTAATTGAAATAGAGATTTAGATCAATCTATCGGCAGACATGTCTCCTTTATTGATATCTCCATATAGTATGGATCCTTTTGAGAATTGAGATCTGTGTATATAGATCGATTTTCTACTATAGTATGGTCGATTTCATCTAATTTTGTCACCATAGGGTGAACCTGTTTTGTTCATGAAGAATTTTGATTGTAGTTTGTATTTGTGTATTTATTTTCATCATTTATAAATAGTGATAGTGAACAACATCTATCATATTCGTTGTCTTTATGACTTAATCGATGAATGGAAGGGTCAATGATTGATCTCAAAGTTCTATTTGAGGTAAGGATATCATCAAATTCATTTTAATGATGATAATATCACAAATACTGATTTTTGTTGTCTTCATGGGCATTGAAAGTATATTGTGATGTCATTCGGTGTAGAAAATTATCTAGATATGTTCATGGTTTTAATCAATGTTCTATTCCATGAGATCCAAGATATGTTTTTGGTGGGTTTCATTAATGAGATCCTTGTGTACTCTGCATCTGAGTAGGACCATGTTAGTAATCGGTGTGCCTTTTTTGTGTTCTTCACAAAGAGATGTTGATTCAGAAGTAGTTGAATTGTGAATTTTGGTCTCAAGAATTTCATTTCATTGGTATGGTTTTATCGCAATGTAAAGTAGTTATGGACCCTTTGAATGTAGAATAAGTTGTGACCTGGGAGTCCCCCAAGATAGTGGCAGAGGTGAGAATTTTCCTTTTTGGATAGAATATTATGGTATATATGTGACCAATTTCTCTTGGGTTGCGACTCTTATGTTAGTGTTAACTAGGAATGATATGGCCTTCTTGTGGACTGGTCTATGTCATGCATATTTTGATTATCTTAAGAAGAAGTTAGATGTTGCTCTTGTTCATTATCAGATAAAGGAAGAAGTTTAGTTTTTGGTTTTCTATGATGTTTCACATCTAGGGTTGGGCTATGTTCTGATGAAATATAGATCTGTTATTTATTTTTGCGTCTCAATAGTTATGTCCCCACAAACATTACAATTCCACACATGATCTAGAGTTGGTGGAAGTGGTATTTTCCCTAATGTTGTGGATACATTACCTCATCATTGATCATTTCCTTATCGTCACCAATTGTAAAGGACTAAGATATATTTTCTCCCAACATGAAATGAATGTGTGACAATATTAGTGGATTGAGATCTTATAGGATTACTAATTCGAATCTTCATATATGCATGGAAAAGGGAATGTTGTGGCTGATGCACTAAGAATGAAGTCACACAGTGATGGGATTCATGAATTACGTTATTCGTGGAGAGTGATGGAAGAAAATTAAGAATTATATTATAGTGTGGTATGATGAAGTGTCCCAATTGTGGGATCATTAGGTGGAGGTATAGAGATAAAGAGTTGTTTATGGTAAGGCCATTGGTAGTTGGTATGGGGATGAACATCATTGGGAGTTGCTTCTAAGATGGAATTTTATTCATCTGGCGATGTGTGGAACTGTTCTTAGATAGTTCTACAGTTCTCCCTTTTTTGTTCATCCTAGTATTACAAATATGTACTGATCGTTGAGTAATATGTTCTGGTGGCGTGGGTTGAAGCGTTAAGTTGTATATTTTATATCTCATTGTATGGTATGCAAGAAGGTGAAGGTCAAGAATTGTGTTCTTGGTGGTTTTCTCTAGCATTTAGAAGTTACTTTGTATATGTTGGATGACATCTTGATTTACATTGTTAATGGTTTACCTTGATATTAGGTTGACTATTACTCTATATGGGTGGTGTTGTATCATTCTTACAAATCACCAATCTTCACAGCAATAAAATAGTCCAGGTTTTTGTTGGTTCTATAAAGGGACTATATGGAGGAAATGGTGGGGCTCCATGGAGTCTTGAGGATGATTATTTCTAATCAGGATCCACATTTTTCCCCCATGGTGGGGACATGTCTCCAGAATTATTTTGGTTCTCTACTGTTCATTAGCACAACTATTCCTTCATAGAAAAAAGGTTAGAGGGAGCGGACCATATTAACTCTTGAAAAAATGTTCATATCATATGTAGTGGATTTTGGAGGTTCTTTGGTGAGAAACATGTGCATGGTAGAGTTTTCATAAAAAAATAGTCATCATTATGGAACTATTAAGAGCCTTGTATGGACAACCTTTCTGTTATCTATTATACTGAACTCTGTTTGGGGAGACAGTAATTCTCAAGAAATAACTGGTACAAATTATGATAGAGATGGTTTAAGTGATTTTTTAGATGATGAAATCTGTTTAGGAATGTTATAAATCTAATGTAGATCATAGTATGAGTCATGTAAAATTTGGAACTCAGCAAAACATATTTTTGAAGGTGGCCACAAATCAAGGTCAGTGAATGTTTTGTTAATGGAGAATGCTTTATCCCTAGATTGTTGTTCCTTTCAAGGTGTTGGATTATTTTGGAGTCATGTCATATCAGATATCACTCCACCCTTATATGATCTAGATACATGATGTTTTGTATGTTTCATAGTTCCTCTGTTATCTTCATGATGAATTCCATATCCTTAATTAGGGAAAGATTGATGTTGATGATGATGTGACATTTGAGGAGCCGCCTATAGAGATTGAGGACCTCCAAGAGAAAGTGTTTCATGGGCATGTTATTCCCTTAGTTCAAGTCATATGGTAACACAATGGGATGGAGCAGATTACCTGGGAATGTGAGTCGGGGATACGAGCTCAATACCCTAGGTTGTATAATGTTTATCTCTTCAATTGTAATTTTGTTTGTTGGGTGGTTATAAACCATTTTTGTTTATGATATGTATTTTTATTGTTTTTTGTTGTATTTCCCTCCAATTTTAAGTGGTATATCCCCTATGAGATTTTTTAAGAGATATCTTTAGTTTTCATGTTGTTTCATGTCGTGACATTTATTATGTGATTGAGCTCTTATGGTTGTGAGTTACTCGAGAGTTATCTCATGGGGTGACAGTTCAGATGACACCATTTCTATTTCTTCTATGGGGTGGGTTTTTATTTTCTTGGGTGAGAATAGTTTGAGAGGATTCTAATGAAATGTTCATAACCTCTCTAATCCATTCCTTTGTGGAAATCCATTTTTGGGAGTTTTAGAAGGTCAAGGAAACCTAATACAATAATTTTCTTTAAAAACCACTGTTTCTCGTATTTCATAATGGTTGGTCACTAATGACAGGTCATGATTGTGGGTCCCAATGGTGACTCTCACCGGATGATTTCGTTGAGGTCTAGTTGTAATGGAAATTGAAAACCATTTCATATTAAGTGAGTCATAGATCTAATCCTTATAATCAAGGGGCCTTACCTTTATTCATTCTTTATGATCTATATTTTTATGAGGTTCTAAGAAACATTTTTTCCAAACCTGTCGTATGATTGTGATGTAGTCCTTGGATCGTGTTTTCCCTCGCGTTTCTTCCTGCTCCGTGTGTTCCCCATATTTTGGTGAAAATGAAAAGTGTCAATACATCTTTGATATATTGTATGTCCTGACTCCATTTTTATCAGTTATCTAATCAGTTTTATCCATTTCTTCCTTACTATGATTGTGACCTCCAAGTTTCTAATGGTGTTTTTTTTATGTTGTTATGTCGTGGAATCCTTGGGTGGATATTGTCATTGTGGGATAGGTTATCTCGATATGTTGAATGGTCTGTTCATGTGAGGATAATGATAGTAACCTTTTTAAGTTTGTGCTTCATTTAATTTCTATTAATTTATTTTGAATCATAGATATGGCATGATTTATCCTGTTTAATCACAATGAAAATGGAATAATATTTTTATGAACCAAATTAATGGATTGGTATTAATCACATAGAAATGTGGTTTTTTATACCGATTTAACAGTTTGACTCATGATTTGCATGATAGTGTGATATATATGTCTTTCTTGGTTATTATGTTGTTTATTATAAAAATTTGTAATGAATGTAAGATTGTAATTAATTGATAATTATTTCTCTTAATGGTTAAATTGGAATGAAAATGAATCTAGTATTTGTTGTATTTTTTTATCAAATTGATGTAGATATGTATGTTTAATTGAATTGTTCATGAATTGGTTGTATGAATAAAATATAATTCCTTTCTGGGTCATGAGTTTGCAACTTGTTTTCAAGGCCAATACCCATGTTCATTAAAGATGTGAGAAGTCATTTTTTGTGAAGGATGAATGCCCTATTTACGGCCATGAAACAAGTTTTTTTGTTTGCTTTGCGATTCTTGTGATTTGTTGTGAGTATGGTATATCTAATATTGGATGGATATGTTTTCATGTGGGGTAGGGAGACCTTATTTTAGAGATTTTATTGGACTCATGTAGTGGCGAGATGCATCAGTTATGCATGTTGGTGTTGGGGAGGACATGAGAGGTAATGGAATGGGTTGAAGTTAGGATTCCCTATTGAAGTGAAAGATGTATTCTTATTGAAAATATTATTTTATTACCTTATATAACCTCCCCAATTATTGAGTTATATTGTTTTTATTACACTTAATCTAATATAGGTGAGGATTTGTGGGGTATTTAACATTCATTTTGTGTTTAGAATATTATGTGTAAATGGTTCTACGCTTTTGATATAGGTGGAAAATAATAAACATGTTGTTCATATACTCACTATGCTGATCCCCTTGTGTTTGGTAGAATATAATGTTTCCAAGAATACCTATAAATATGGAAAGTCTTAATGTTTTTAAGAAATGAATGAATAAAATTTTAATATATAGTGTTGTAGTTTGATTGGATGAAATAATGATGTTATGATTCCAATGAAGTTGGGGACTTGGTTTGGTAATTCCTAGAGTGTCAAAGTTAGTTCCATAGAACAAAATTCTATGAACATTTTGATAACTAATATTTATGGTTTTTTAATATTAATAAATTACATATCACATCATGATACTCCTTCATAACATGGTATTTTATAGGTCCCAAGATTAACTATCACACTAAATGGTCATAGTAGTTCCCCACTATGATGAGAACCCAAAAGTTCAATAACATTATTCTTAGATAAATGTTATATGTCTAGATGATATAATTTAAGTGACCCAAATGATACAAGATATCAAGAGTGGAGACTCATCGATTATTGAGCAACTTTCTCTTGGTGTACATCTATGTTGATATCCAGTATGATAATATGATAATAGGACCTGATTGTGGGAAATCCACATTTATAAGTGTCATTGGATGATCCTACTGTTGGATGTGTGTATTGGTACTTACACTTTTAGATAATTATTAATGGATATTATGAGTCACATACTTTAGTGAACAGAAGGGATAAATTCAATCTACCATTATTTATTAAATCAAATATTACTCATGACACACCATACATATCTTACCTCATTGTGAACATAAATAAATCCATGCTGTTCACTAAATAAATCCATGGCCATGCTGTTATATATGCATGTTATATTTTTAGAAATCTCAAAGAAAGAGATAATGTTGATATTGGTTGATTGAAATGGAATGCAACCTACTCAATTAGATATAATGTGATAAATGTATTATATTAAAAGGTAAAAGATTATATCAGGTGACATGTCATTGTGGCATTATATTCTATATCTATTGGTTCCTTGCTGTGTTTTTAGACACTAACTTTGTACTTTTGGCTACTCTTCCTAATTCCACTTGGATAGAGGCCTAGAGGGTCACACAATTAGTGTATCCTATATCGTAGATAAATAATGTATTTAATAAAAATTTGAATAAATATTATTCCGGGTAATGATTCAATAATTAATCTTGTATGTATGTTCTCATTTATTCTATCCCTATTTATTCGAGTGAATGCATTGTGGGAAAAAATAATTAATAAATATAGAGGTGGATTTGTGGACAAGGATAAATGGTCCATTGAGAGATAATAATATTGATTTTTTTTTTATTAATAATATATAGTCATAAATTTCATGTTAAGCGCAAGTCAGAAAATAATAATATTGATGTTATTCTTTGACATAGATTTTTTTCTAGTAAAAATGATATAATTAAAGGATTTTGTGTATATTATTTAATTATTAACCTAGTGAAATAAATTCCAAGTTAGGTTATTCTCTTTTTAGCAAAGGGAAATGCACGTGACATCAATTGGGTTGTGAAAAACATTTGGAGAGAAACTCTCAAGTCAAGAGACTTATTTCCTCCTTAAGAATTCTATGAAGATTAAGATTGTTTCCCCTCCAATGCATCAATGATAATGCTTGGGAAGTGGTTCAAAAGGAGATCAAAAATGATGATGCAAGGGAAAGGTCCATCAATGCAATCACACAGAGACTCTATTTATGAATTCTAAAGATTCATTGAACATGTGTGGATCATCTCTCGAGGAAGTATACTCTGGATATCTACAATGCAATAACAATGTATTTTATATCTATGGCCGAACACCTCATCGAAGAAATAATCCCCTTGAATGTAATTATTTTTAATTAAATTAATTATGAACATTATATTTTGATCCTATCTTTTGGTTATAGGTTTCATTAATTTTTTTTAATTCATTGAATAAATTTCATGGATCATGGCGATCATTGTCTCATTGATCCCAGGTTGTTTATTGAATATGGAAAAATTAGAGTTAGGAACAGGCCAGCCCACTCTTCCTTTACGTCAAGAAGCTACATGTGGTATAAGATCATGAATATTATTGTTTATACATATTTAATAATGATTGGTGATTTTCACTTTTATTATTTATTTTTTCAATTCAATTTTAATCATTAATATCAATATGAATTGCATGATATATTTCTTCATCAATTACTGCTCATAGCTATAACTGAAATTATTAATTTTTTCATTAAAATTATATATAGGATCTCATTCGGAGGTGCTAAAGATTTTTTCTAGGTAACGCAGCATAGAAATCCCTATAATCAGAGTTACACATTATGTTGTTGTGTTCAATGCCTCAAGAGTAGTTCAGAAATTACATTTATCATGCGAATTAAATATACACATTGTAATTAATTCTTATGCTTCTTATTGACCAGGACAAACTAGATCACGGTTAGTCACACTACATGATGTGTGTCCCACAGGACATGCAGTGTAGTCTATTTCAGTTCAGTTCCAATCCATGTATAATATAGATGGATTTGTTGACCAGTGACAATAAACCTGGAGTGAACGTGACAAATATCCTATTAGACACACCATGTACTCCAACATTTCTAATGTAAAACTCATAGCCAAGTCCCTATGTGTGTAATTCAGATAGACGATGAAGGTAATACATGCCTTATAGATTAAATATACACAACATATACTATTACAAAATTACAATTAATTAAAACATTAATATCTTCGTGATTTTCATATCTTCGTATCATGCATTAGTTGTATTCTAGTTTTCCTCATATGTGCATTAAATCATGACATGTTACCAAAAATTCATGTAACTCGGGTAATCATCCAGGAAGTACACATCATGAATGTACATGATTAGTCATGCACGTTGTGTTTCCCAATGAATAAAGTGTATACAAGTATAATACAAGTTGACTATATTTGGTCAAGTATTCACTGGGTTACCTATAAGGTAAATTTATGTACAAGGTTATTTTTAATGGAATATTAATTTATTTAAATTTATAATGGATGAAAATCTCAAGGAAATTTAGAAAGTGATTAAGATTAAATTATTGATTAATTAAATATAAAAATTAATAGATTCAAGCACAATTTATTTTAAATAAGAAATATTAAACCATTGAATGCTAATTTTATTAAATTTTCAACTCGTTCCATGCATGTGGATGATCATGAGCCAGGACAAAACTATCTAGGTGATTGGTTTCCCATTAGTTTATTTTTAAACTAAATTGTCCACCTGCATACATTGTCTCCTCATTAATATGTAGGGTCTTCATGGCCATGGTAAATATTATGTAAACCCCTCTTTAACCCTCACTACCATGTGGGTAAAATCTTAAGAAATGGATGGATCTCCAAAGATAGTGTAGGTTGTTCAAGTTAGGTTCCTAAGCGAACCTAATCCAAGGACATACAAAAGTGGATTGTTGGAAATCCATAAACATAAACATTAAACGGATCAAGGATTTTCTCCCCTAAGTCAATGTTTAGTTTATCAAAAACTGCATAAACTATACATTAGAACAAGCTCTTAATCATAACCATTATTTTATTTATTTTAGTTACATTTTTATACATTAGGGCTGTTTTATAGTGATCACATAATTAGTGATTTATAAAAAAGAAAAATTGAGACTAAATATAGACTAACTTATGTATAAATATTACCTAATATATTTTTAATCACAAAATCATATCCCACTTAATAATAATAATCATACAAAATGATAACAATTTTCAGTTTACATATAATGGAAAAAATCCCTCTATACAATACTATGTTTCTATAGCCTTCTATTAACACATTTAGAATCGAAACATATTTCAATGTGATTTACCATTCAAATATGAGATGCTTTCAATTTTATGGGATGTATAATTTTAGTTTTTGGGTTGATATAACTTTGTTGAAATCAATGTCTATCATCTAAAGCATGACTAGGTGTAATTGAGAGGGAAAAGTTGAGGAAATCTATATGAATGATAAGATTGGGGAGTCCACTCAAGAGATAAAGTAATTGTGAGTTAATGTAGATCACATTTGGAATCCGTAAATGATTTCATTCATGTTTCTTGACCCACAAATGATTTGGTAATGATAAGGGGAATATAGTACTTTTCCTTATGTAAATTTTTTTTCGGATAATGAGAAAGGGATTATGGGTCCATTCCACTTAAATGTCAAAAAGCATGATATTCTAAATGAAATAGTGAGGTATATTGGGTTTCAATAACATAGTTGGAGAGTAATAAGTATAATATTATATATTTTTCTAAATTATTCTGATAATTTTCTAAATATCTACCTATCTTATTTGTAGAAAAAATATTAAAAATAACATTAAACATATCATTGTGATCCATCCTTAAGAAGGAAAAAATTCTCACTAAAACTAATTTATAGGACTTGAAAGGGCTATTATGGGTCATCCACCACCATGAAAGGAAAATATATGTTTTTTAATAACCATTAACTATTGAGCCTATAAATAAGGCGAGTGATGAAGATATCTCTCTATAAGAGAAATATCTGAATGATGTTATCGATGTTCTCAGTTTCCTACTATCTTCCATATCCAATGAGCTATTGAATCAACATGAGGACACAGTTTCTTATATCATGATGTCTCACCATTGGTATCTCTATCATGAAAAGTTGATAAATGAGTGTTATAATATCTCAAATTCTTTATTCATGACTATTATTGGACAGTCATTTCTATCTGGGCCTCATGTTGTCATGCTTATCAGCTACCTTGATCATCTTTACATGTTAGGGATTAAATTCCTAGATTAATTATGTACAGATCAAATACTTTAATCACATTTTTAGAACTTATGTAGTTTTATTATGTATTATAATATGATAAATAAACAAATTATCCTATTATAAATTGTAAACACAATTCATTAAGTGGATAAAGTAATAGGGCCTTACAAACTCTTCATCCATATGGTGAATAGGAAGAGGAAGGACAAGGAAAATGGTCCTAATAGTTTTAAAGAGTCTAAATCCTTCAAGAAACATATAACTAAGAATAAGAATATCCAATAGTAGGGAAAGGAAAAGAAATTAGGATGTTTTTCATGTTGAAAATTACGCCACAGTATGTGGAACTATAATTATAGGTAAGGGGAAGCCAAAGGTGCATTATTTACAGAGTGAAATATTTCCATTTCTAAAACATGGATATTAGATAAAATTTTTGTTCTCACATCTTTATTCAATTTTAGGAACCATTAGATTTTTGAAAATTGATAGAGGAGTGGTGGATCTACGTGCATCCAATGGTGTGAGGTTGGCTGCACTCGTCATTGGTGACTTCACCCTTTCATTACCATCCTATGTGATTTTGTCTATACATGTCAGATATTATGTACCAACTGTTACCAAGAACATAATTTCTATATCATATTTATGTACATCCTTGTTTAATATAATGTTTTGAAATAAATGTTTTACCTTTTTTAGTAAAACATATGTTATTTTATGGAACATTTAAATAACAGTCTTCTTGTATTAAATTATGAAAACCAAGTGTTATAAATTGATAACCAATTAAATTAACATAAATTATATAACACCCAGCTTTTGGAATCACCATATTGGTCTTGTAATCAAGAAGAATATGAAAAACTTCTATCAAGATGGATACTGAGACTCTTCTAAGCTAAAACTACATGATAGAAGTCATGCTTGTTTTTAAGTGAAATTGACCAAACCACCATTGGTGAATAGGGTAAAAGGAAAAAAAGATTCTAGGATTGGTACACACTAATGTTTGATTATATGAAGAAGATAAAGGTATATATTCATATATCAAGACTTTTACTGATGAGTTGAGTATATATTTCTATATTTAATTAATGAGGTATAATTTTGAGTCCATTGATAAATTCAGTGAATTCAACAGTGATGTATAGAATCATCATGTTGTGATGATAAAGAATCTTTGATCAGATCAAGGTAGTGAATATCTTTACCAAGATCTCATTGAATTTCTACAGGATTTTGGGATATTATCTAAACTCACTCCACCTTATAAAAAATAGTGGAATTCTTGTAGTTAATTGAGGAACCGTACCTTGTTGTACAATGTATGGTCGAAGAAGGGTCATGCAGATATTTTGTTATTTTTTTGGGGATAAGCATTTAAAATTCTGGCATACTGATTAAACAGAGTATCAAAAAATGTTTCAAATATAATTCCATTCGAACTATAGAGTAGAGATAAACTAGTTTTGTAACATACTAGTGTATAAAGATGCAAGGAATTTGTTAAGGATTTCTCAGGAAACAAACTTGCACCATGTGGCATGAGGTGTGTCTTTATAGGGTATCCCAAGGAAACAATTGGATAATTCCTATACAACCCTATCAGACAAGAAAGAGAATATTTCTAGACAATCCATCTATCTTGAGGGGGAGTACATCCTCAAAAAGAATTGTGGGAGATATATTGACATCGATGAAGTTGATGCTCAAGATTCACATGAGTTGGTATAGGAACACATTTCACAGGCCCGTGTGGAAGAAGTAGTTCATGAAACACAATTACTATATAGAGGTGTAAGATCGGTATGTGAACCAATTAGATAAGTTTTTATAGTCACCAAAGATACTTACTGATTATTATTATAAAATGATGAACCTATATCTTTCATGGAGGTAGTATAGAGCTTAGATTCTCCAAGATGGATTAAATATATGAATTTTGAGAAGGAATCTGTGTATCAAAACCTTGTTTTGGTTCTGGTAAATGCGCCATTTGATGTAAAACATATAGTATGTATATAGTTATTCAAGAGGAAACTGTACATGGAAGGTAAATTGAATACAAATAAAACAAGTCTTGTGGATAAAGTGTTTAAAGAGTATCATGGAATGAACTGTGAAGAATCGTATTTTTTCAATTTCCATGTTTAAATCTATTAGAATCATACTTTCCATATCATCTTACCCTGACAATGAGATTTTGCAGATGCATGTCAAAACTACATTTATTAATTAGAATCTTTTAAAATATTTATATAAGAATAAACCAGGAGTGTTTGTGACACTATGTGATGCCAAAAAGGTTTTTTTGGGGGAAAATCCATTAAGGTAATATTGCATCATTTTTGGTTTGTTTTTTGTTGTTGAGAAATATGATTCTAATGGTGAATTTTTGGGTTCCAAAGTTATTATTTACAACCCATTTGGATAGAGAACCATGAAAAAAGAGTAAAGATTTGGGTAGGTACCAAATGAACTCATAAATATTGGGTTTTTTCAGTGTTTTCCAAATATATGTGTTATATGGGATTTCCCTGATGATCTCATCAAATTATGGAAATTCCATGAACTTTTCAAATATGGTATTCATAAAGTGGATTATACAAAGAAATAAATAATTTTGACATTTAACTCTAAGATTATGATGAGATTTTCGAACGAAAGAGGAGATGAGAATTGTGAGGGAGAGTTTTAGTAGTGGTGAAAAGGAATTGATGGAATGCTTAGTGATTAAGAAGACCAATTCGATCAAAAAAATCATGTTTCTTTTGGAAATAGAGGGTATTTTGGATGAAATTTCTAAGCTCTGTGATTTTGGATGATGTGGTGATGACACTATAAGGAATGTTCTAGAGTCAGTGTGAATCACCTATAAATAAGCATCCACCCTGAGAGAAGTGAAGAGAGACTTAATGAATAACATAGGGATCTCAAATTGTGATGTCTTTTCATAGAGTCATTATGCTTCACTAAATGAAGGAGCTTCACGATGGCTACTTAAGCTATACAAAAGAGGTGTGGTTCACAAATTCTTGTCTGGTCATTGAAAAATAAGTATTCTTTGTTAAGGATTGAGCTCTAATAAGAATTGATATCTAAAAAACACTATGCTCTGCAATGCAGTGTGCTCTGCAAAGGTGTGTTCTTTGCAAATTGGAAAGAACTCAACAAAGGGCAGTTTGGGATCAGTGATTTAAGAAGCATCACGAAGCAGCGATCTTTGAAAAAGTGTATTGAAGAAGTATTTCCCAATGTTCAGTTCCAAAAAAAGTTATTCATCAATGGGTGAAATTTAGACATCAATAGATAAGTTAAAAACATTATAGGATGCATTCATTGGTGTTAATGAATGGACTTACAAGACTATAAAACATGAGTGGATATTTTGATGATGTAGTGAGCATTTTTCAGTTTAGAGAGCAATGATAATTAAAATTTTGATTGTTTTTAAACTAGCATGGATAGTGAGTCCACTTCAAACATGTAAAAAGTGGTGCTCTTTTAGTGAATTTGATACTTTGAAGCATTGATGTTTCATGCTTAATGAACATATCCCCATTAGGGTGAACCAATTTATATTATTTTCTTTCGGTATTTTTTAATTTCTATTCATCCTTTTCTATGGTATGGATAGAGAATAAGTTTTCATTTAAAATAAATATCAAAATGGTTTGTGGTTATAATATGTCATTCCCGGATTCACCCCCCTCTCAAGGTATTTGAACTAGTGGATGTAAGAATTCACTTCATAGAGAAAGGTTAATATCATTGTTTCTCTTAATAGTGGTCATCAATCAAACTGGGATTCCGATCATAAATGAGAATAATTTATTTATATGGATGAATCATATGAAACAATACTTTTGTTCTCTGGGAATGTATGTGTTTACAGTAGTGATGCATGGTATTTTTGTTGATATCAATAGTGGTACATTAATAGAAGCAGAAATAAGGGAACATGATGTAGATACCAAGGGAATCAACACATTATGGTGGAGACATATCCAATGAAATCTATATGGCGGTGATTTTAGGAAAAACATCACATTATATATGGAAAAAACAATAGAATATTTTTGATAGATATTCAAATTTTAGATAGGAAGAGATGCATGTTCTATGGAACGAGTATGAAGATCTGAAATTGAACTCAAATGAGAGTGATAATTCATTATTTGAAAGGATTAATGTTGTAGTGGAATACATGGATGATTTTGCGGAAGTCAATGAAGAAATAAATAATTTGATGTGTATCTTGAGGAATCTTCTACCACAGTTTAATATGAATGTTTCAATATTGAAAGATAATGATCTGAATGAGCTCAAACTGGAAAACATGCATAGTACCCTTATAGCATGTGAAATGAGAAAGTATGATAATGATACAATGAAAAAGAGGATATCTAAGGAGGTAGCATTCAAGGACATGAAGAATCTCACCATTGTAGATTCATAATATGAAGAATAGAAAGACAAGTTGTGGTCATTCCATTCTTCAAATCAAAAAGGATAAAAGAAATGTTCAAGGGGAAACTTCTACTAGCATGTTTTCAATGAAAAATGTTTGTTCATCTTGTTGAAAATTTCCCATAAAAGTTCCATGTAGATGATGAAGATTAATTTAAAATCCCCTTGAAGAGTTGTCCAGCCCATGTGAAAGGTAAGAAATAGTTCAAGAAAAACTTCATTATGAAAGAGATATTTCATTCACAAGAATGCAACAGTTCAGATGAATCTGAGGGTTAATAGGTTGAAGATATTGGGAAATGGAAGGATCATGAAGAAAATTGTACAGTGGTGGTCATTGGTAGTTCTTGGAAAATGGATAAAAGAAAAAATTATGAAGAAAAAGATAAACGATGTGTAGATTTTGAAGCTGAATTAAAAACCACTATTAAGGAGATTGAAATTTGGAGAGAAAACATGAATAAAGTCAAAATATTTGTTCAGGACACCATAATCTACATGCAAGAGCAGGATAATGAGTAGTAGGTTTAAATAGAATAAATTGAGAATATCAAATATTCATTACCTAGGGTCTCTGAAATAATTTGTAAGCAGAAATTCAGAGATTATGAAAAGAAAATTGTGATTGGTGGTTTGAATAACATAGTGAAAGATCAAATAAAACAAATTGAAGAAATTCAGGATAAAGTAGTCGGCCTATATATAAATGTTAATGACCAAGAGAAACTCATGAGTCCTGGTGTGACATCAGTATTGAAAATAATTTAAATGTAAAAAAACATGGAAGTGGAGTATAGTGGGACAAAAAAATAGAAGAAAGTCAAATCTAAATGATAAGGCTAGCATGGGGCATGATCAAAAACAAAAAAGCAGTCATGGTTGATGTAAGAATTCAAGGACCCACACTTAGATTGATGGTTGATCTAGGAATGAAGTAGAATCAAAATATTTAGAGAACCCAAGGGACAACTAGTGATGATTATGTTACATGTAGGAATGTACCTCACCTAAGGTTATATTGTTGTGGAATGATGAGACACATAAAAAATGTGTGTTCCCTGGCTAAGAGATACAGATGATAAAAAGTAAAATAGTGGAGGACAAACATTTCTCTATACAATAGAACATATTTCAAGGGACATTATTTTTGGTGTGGAGGATTTGGTCACATTGCCAGATATTGTACATCGACTATGTAGAAGAATGTTACATGGTATAATCAAAGTGGTCACATGAAGGAAATCAAAGAAACAACTTGTGAGATTGAAATTAAAAATAAACATGAATCCCTTAAGGGTTATTCTATTCCATTATAATCTAAGGAATATAATGATTTATGTTCAATATTGAGTATAATGAAACCACATGGAATAAGAAGAAGAGAGTTGAGAAGGTATTTGATGGAGACATTTCCCTTAATGCATCATATCATTCTGGTGTGGGGATATGTGATAGCGGTTTCTCATCCCATATGATAGGTAATAAGGATATTGTTATAAGCATAAAATATAAAAAATAAGGAGTTTTCATGTTTATATGTGATGAAGGCTTAAAAAATTAGCGTGAGAAAGGCCAGGTTTGGGGGAAATGAAATGAGATGGGATGATGTCTTGGTAGTATATAGTATCAGTCCAAAATATCATAGTGTCATTAAACTATGTAAATGTATTTATTATATAATATTTATGAATAATATGTTTATATTCAAAGGAAGGTATGGTGAAATTGGTCTATAGGGAAAAAGAAAAAAAGGTAAATCTATACCTTGTTAGTAGGAAGAAGATATGTTTTTTTTATCCAGATAATATGAAAATACACTTTGGAATAAATGACAAGGTCACCTATGCTAACTATCCATAGAAGATATTGTAATGTTTGATGCATCTAGTTATCTCCCTTAGCTATCACATGATCGTACACATACATGTGATGCTTTTCAACAAGGGATGATAATCAGAAAGACATACAAGGAAAATGAATAGAGGACAAAAATGGTGCTTGAATTGGTGCATGTTGATGTATGTGGACTTATCTCACAAAAATCCATAAACAGAAATAGATATTTCATTATTTTTGTAACACCCCAAGCATCCACGGTACGTTTCACTTTGAATAATGAAATAGTTTTCATCATACGCAACTTTGAGATTCTTACACACCGCGACCAATCAAACTAGCCGTTATGAATAGAATTAACTAAATTTTGAGCTTCGTATAATCCTTATAATTTTAGAATCCATATTATGAGTTTCCTAGACTTAAATTAAGAAGAAATTTATTTTTTCAGATAAAAGAAGTATTTTCCACAAAAAGTAAATTTTACCACATTTTAATGGAGAACCCTTTTTATATCCAATATTTGAAACTTTTATATATTTAATTTAACAAAATAAACTTATTCTTTAGAATTGGTACATATGAATTTAGTTTCAATAAATTGTTTGTGTTTTTTCTGATAACTTTCATGGGTGCGTGAATAGTGAAAAATACTATATTTTAACTGAAAATAACTTTTTTATTCTACATAATTTGTAGTGTTAAATTATACATTTTAATGGTTTCAAAGTATAAATAGATTATATTTTTACCATTTAATCCAATTTTATTCACTGTAAATAATTTGACTTTTAAATAGTTTATAAACAAGTATCAATCTTTTGTTAGTAATTATTTCTTAAAAACATGATTTTTGTTTTTGACAATGGGATTTAATTTTAAATTAATAAATGAAAATTATATGTTTTTAATTTGGTAAAATAGAATTATTTTTTGAATTCCTAATATCATAATTATCTTAGGGTGAAAATTTCCTATTTTTCTGAAAACCTTCAATTTTTTATGAATAGTGAAAAACAATGAGTTATTGTTTAAAATAGAAATTTTTTTTAAATAATTATTAATTTTATTTAATTTTTTTAAGGTAAAAATAGATACATAATACCTATATCAGTTCAATATAATTCGTTGGAGTCAGATTATAATAATTATATATATATATATATATATATATAATTTATTGAACTTTTTACCATCTTTTACCCACCTCCTTGGAGCATTGGAAAATTTACATAAAACATAATCTCACTACTTCTATGTGTTGAAATTAAAAAATCCAAGAGACATGGTTGATATTAATAAGTAAAATTTGGTTTAATAAGATGAAAATGTTTTCTGGTAAATAGTAACTTTTTACTTGTATTTACATCATTTAAAAGTAAATACGGTTACTATGGGTAAAAATGATATTATTATTACCCTAACACATGTCTTAATTTTATTGGATAAGTATAATTTGACCAAAAACATTCTCAAGAATAAAATATGAACCTCTTTGGTCTACTTGGTATTGATTAGGACATTTATTATTATTTAATTCAAAAAAGAGTTGAAAGAGTTAAAATCAATGTTTAATAACCAAAACATCTTTAATATATGGTTACACATAAGATAAATTAGACTATAAATATTAATTTTAAATATAAAAGACTTCCAATATAATGCTATTTTATTTATATTTATTAGACATTAAATAATGTAATTTATTTCTGACACAATGATGAAGCAGTAATTACCTAATTAATGACATATTAACATAATTAATATTATAAATTTCCAAATAAAAGTAATTTGAGACTTTTTATAAATTCCCCTAATTTTCTAGTTTAATATGACATATTTGGGTTGTTTAGATGATTTTTTTGAGTTAATAATTCTTTTATGAATTTAGAAAAAATAAAATACCAAATAGTTTCAAAATTTGAATAAAATGTGTTTTTAAAACAAATATTATATTATAAATTGACATTAAATTACTTAAAATATAAGGTTCAGTCAAAATACTTATATAATGATAGGTGTACCATTTAATAACCACTTGGGGTTATTTTAGTAGTATATATTTTGTCTATTAACCATATAATGTAACAATACAAAGGGACATGGTAAATGTCAAACTAATTAACTAAGAGTTAAATCTAAAAGATACAGTTAATATAGTGTCCCAAACCTGAATAAAACCTATTGGTTGAGTGGTTTTCGACACATCCCCAACTTATACTTTTAAAATTTTATTTTTGACCTATTAGAAACCGAATATGAATTTATTATAAAATAATATTTTAAGTTTTTCATAAGGTGCTTCTCACCCCTCTTATAAAAGGGCACTTCCCCTTCTCTCCAATTCACACCTCCAATGCCATTTTTCTCGGCGAAAACCTACCCAAATACCCTCTAATCTGTCATACCTTCATCCTATAGGAATTCCTTTAGTAAAAAAGCCAACCTAAAGATCCCTTTTGATCAAATTAAAAGAAAGAACCTGAAGAAAAAAGTAAATATTTCATCACCTCTTTCAAGTTCCTTTCTTCTTCCACTTCCTATTTCATTGTTGTTTCCATTCTAAAATAATAATTCCAGTATCATATATATAATTTTATGTTATGATAAATATGGTACAACCATATTAATTATTCTATCCATCATTTAAATGACATGTCACCATACGAGCTACGTACGGCTTACCATCTCCACGTCATGGTATAATTGTTATCCAATAAATTATTATTTGGATGGTTATAATAATGCTGGGTAATTGATATAAATAATAAATATAACATTATAATTATTATGTATATATGATATACCATACCATTATATATTATTTTAATATCAAAAGAATGATATTTTCGCTCGTGCGTACATACAGATTACCGTCTCTACGAAAGCGATGAGATTCATTCCCCATCATATCCATTCAAGACTAATTTTCATTAGATGATTAAAAATAATTTTTAAAGACTTAATATAATTCTGAATATGAATAGATACATCCTATCTATATCAATCATTACTTATGTAACAAAGCATATAAAGGAAAACAAATTAGTTAACACTGGAAACGACATTAATACTAAGATATTATTAACAAAGCAATGTTAAAAGATCATATATGATATCATATTAATGTATATGAATATTTTAAAATTTAATAACAATTATTTTACCAATATATATGTGGTTAACCTAACCTATATCAAGGAAAAGTACAAGGTAAGGGTTAATTCCACAATATCTTTATTATCGGGTGTTGTTTTTACGTAAGTATCTACTAGGGAATCTTCATCACCCACATCCATGTTTCTTAAAAATGTAATTACAAACATTTTTAATACTTACTAGAATATGGGTTAAAGTAATTTATACCCTTATTTGAATTTTTATAAAATTATTTGAAAGGAATCTATCAGTCATTTTCCAAACAAGGCACTTTATGACCTTTTTGACAATATTAGGGTAAGAATGCTTTTTTATTTATACAGTGAGTGCGGCTATTTTCTGTCCTTATAACATCATAAATGATTCCCTTAAAATCTTACAAGAATATTTTTAAAATAAATGTTTTCATTATAATTATTTTACTCTTAAATGATTTCAAAATATAAAGATATATTTCTCTAAAAAAGGTGATGATTTCATCTATATCAACATCCTTTGATGGATTTTAATTTTATTTAAAGTTGATTTATTATTATAAAAAACTTTCATATTGTATTGAAAGTTTTGTGATATGTTTGACTGTGGATGTCCTATTTTTATACCATTCAAAATTTATGGTTAAATTATTGAAATTTTGGATTCTAGTTTTAATACGAATGATTATGTTATATTTCAACCTTTTCGTATGAGGAATGTATTGGACTTAGTAAGTGATAGGTGGAGGCCACTATTGTTCCACAATGCATTTATAGGTCTCATGAGACAATTAGATGCGGAATTGGCTGAGGCCTTTCCCAATTTGATATATGTTTTTGGCCAAGGCCTTAATCATTTTTAGACATCTTGGTCGAGGCCTTCACAAAATGTTTCAGAATGTCTGGCATTATACATTCCCTAATTACGAAAATAATAGTGATGGTTCATGTGGTCATTCGACTAGTAGAATACCCATGATTATGTTTTATTATGGCATTATTTACTCAGCACATATTCCTGCCATAAAATTATTCATGTATATTATTGGTAAAGGAATGTGGTTTCAATTATTCATCGTGATTAATATTTATGTTATCTTATGCTATATTGCTTACACTTACGGATCCTTTGAGCTCAACCCTATCTTATGTTTCATTTTCCCAGGATGAGAAGAAGTATATTATAACTGACCTGCATGGATAGTGTATGGGATTTCAGTGTTTTCTATGGAAAAAAATGTTGTTGTAGTTTTCCATTGTATGATGTAATGTAAACCATATGAATGTATCAAGTACTTCCAAGGCTACTAAACTAATCAATATTTTTAGATTTTATCTTTTGTGATCATGCAAATGATAGGTAATAATGCATTGACTCTGGGCTTCTGGGGTTGGGGCATTACAGTTGTTATCAGAGTAAGTTTAGTACAAACATTGGAAACTAGATTTAGATAAACTCTGATTACATCACATTACCCTAAGATAGACATAGAGGATTATTATAGAAGAACTACTAGAAATTTGTAAATATAGATATTTTGTGAGTTTTTGATGAAATACATCTTTGTATGGATATGAGTAGGTAAAGGCGGATCTGACACTGATGTACCTAGGTGTAATACCCAGAAACACCACTTTGAGCTAGAATCGAACGGGAACTGGTGCACGACAACGAGCCTTGCTTCACCCCTAGTTACGACACTCCCGAGAGATATTCTTAGGATAATTATCATTTTCTTAACAAATAATTATGATGGATTTACTAGTATATACCTTCTCAAAGAAAGTATTTTTTTGATTATGGATTATATCCATAAAATTTTCAATTTACATTAGGTATTTTACAAATTTGGAATTATTCATTGCAATTCATAAACTGACCTAGTGTATGGCATTGTATAGAAATGGCGCCCAATTGAAGGAATGTGAACTCCCACAATACGTATGATCAAAAGAGTAATAAGGATCATATATTTCACAGTATTAAGAAAAAATTTATAAGGTAAATAGTCTCCCATGTATTCTCAACATATGAAGAAATAGTATCATGTGTTAATTCGATAACTAAATAATTCTATTTGTCCTATGTATTTAAATGGAGGCAAGAGAAGAAAAGGATGGAAGATAGAAATATGTATAAATGGGAGAGGGAAAAGAAAAATTTTCCCATATGTGATAACTGTGGAAAGAATCACCTTGGTACTTGGTTAAAGGGAATGATAGTTTTTTATAAGTGTGGATAAAAATGATACCAAGTACGTGATTTCAAGGGTAAGAAAAAAGTTTCAAATGTACAATGCTTCATCTGCAAGGAGTTGGGACACTATGCAAATCAATGTCCCAATCATAAGAGTATACCTCAAATGATGCTATTGGATAATAATAAAGTTATGATACTACCTCATATGAAGAGGATTGACTAGTGTTCTTATGTTGTTATTATAGAATTATTTCATTTGAGTGTTGTATAAACAATATAAAGGTTATATGAATTATGGAGATAAATAAGGTTTGAACTGCAGTACTATTTTATTAAGGATTTGAGATTATATGGTTATAAGAAATGTGAATAAATAGTAAGCTACACTTTTTTGAAAAATATTTGGTTGACGGAAATGTAATCCTTAATATGGTCCTGATAATGGGGTTGTGATTTTGGAATAACAGATGGTTGATTTTGATAAATTATATTGGATATTATTGACTTCTTTGGAACAGATTAATAGTTAGTTTATTTCAACATTGTTGGAATATTCAATATTTTTGATATAAGGAATATATACAGTATTATATAAAGGATAAGAGAGCATGAATGAAATCAATAAGGTTTTATGGTAATTCAGGATGTTGCAGTGTTTTAATAAAATACATGATAATGGCCTTCACATGTTATTACCTGGAAAAAAGGATTTCATTGTGTTTAACTTCCTTATAAATTTTGGACTGAGAGTTTGGAAAGAATTATTTTGGATATGTCAAAAGGTTGGAAGTGATTAAGTTTGACATTGGATAATATTTTTACGGTTAAATCATTTCTTGAGATTATTTTTGGATTATCATAAAAAGGACTACCCGGAGGTCGGGTGACATCCCGTCGCATCTGAAAAGGCCGTGAGACTTGAACCCACAACTAAAGGGAGACAAGGGAGGATCACCTAATACTAGAATATGTGATTTCATGGTTTGTATTATGTAGTATTTTTTAATATTCATACAAATTAATTATTTTTGGAACCCTATACGATTAAGAAAAATTGAATATTTTTGAATTCAATTATCTTTTAGAATGAAAGATGAGTTTGTGGTAGGAATTAGTTGAAGGATGAAACTATACTTGTCACGTATATATATATTTTTCCTCTTATTCTATGACTAAATTAATTCTTAAACTTTAGTTAATGGAATTTTCCAGAATCTCGTTTCATTGAGTCATCCTTTTATTTCTAAATGACTTTCTTTCATACGGTGTGTAAAACCCTTTGACTTTTCATTTCAAGGGGAATATTCTTTTTACAATGCATTTTACTAAACGAAAAAAAGAATTTTTTTTAATGTAATTGGTGACAAAGAACTCTCCACCGCCACGAGTTTTATTTGTTCTTTGGCTTCCTTAACAATCCAATATTATTTTTAAAAAATGAAAATAAATACCATATACTCTTTTTATGTATTTTAGTATTGAAAATGGTTTTGAAAATGGATTTGTTATCTCAATATATTTAAATGATATATTGTGATTGATGACCTCAATAACTCTATAAATATTTACATTTTTACTCTAATTACGTGCCTATAATTGCCACCAATTTTCTTCTATTCAAAACCCTAATTTGGTGGTGACTTCATCATTTCCCTTTCCCTCTTATTAAAACGAAATTTTATTAACCCAATTTCCGATGTGGGTTTTCCAAAAAGGTATTTTCTATTTTCTTCATTTATTTTTAGTAGAACAATTTAAAATTGTGAGGATGCAATTCATTGATGGAGGGTAGAATGTAACACCCCAAGCTTCCATGGTACATTTCCCTTCGAATAATGAAATAGCTTCCATCATATGTAACTTCAAGATTTTAACACACGTCAACCAATCAAACTAGTTGTTAGGAATAGTATTAACTAAATTATGAACATTATATAATCCTTATAATTTTATAATCCATATTATGAGTTTCTTAGAATTAATGTAAGAACAAATTCATTTTTTTTAGATAAAAGAAGTATTTTTTAAAAATTGCAATTTTATTACCTTTTAATCGCGAACCCTTTTTAATTAAAATTTTCAAACTTTTATATATTTAGTTTGACAAAATGAACATCTTATTTTGAATTAGGACATAAGAATTTAGTTTCAATAAATTTTTGGTGTTTCTTTGATAACATTCATATTTGGGTGAATAGTGAAAAATACTATATTTTAACTGAAAAAAACTTTTTTATTCAAAATAATTTGTAGTTTTAAATAATACAGTTTAAGGGTTTGGAAGTATAAATAGATTATATTTTTACCATTTAATCAAATGTTATTCATTGGAAATAAATTCACATTGAAATTGAACATAAACAAGTATCAATCTTTTGTTAGTTATTATTTCTTAAAAACACGGTTTTTAGTTTGGACAACGGGTATTAATTTTAAATTAATAAGTGAACCTTATATGTTTTTAATTTAGTAAAATAGACATAATTTTTGAATTCATAATATCAAAATTAGATTAGGGTAAATTTTTGGTATTTTTCTGAAAATATTCAATTTTTGATGAATAGTGAAAACCATTGAGTTTTTGTTTAAACCCAAATTTTTATTTGAATAATTATTTATATTATTTAAATTAATTTCATGTCTAAATAGATATATAATACCTATATATGTAAAATTTAATTCATTGGAGTCATTTTATAATAATTTTAGATATATAAAAATTTTATTGAACTTTTTACCGTCTTTTACCCATCTCCTAGGAGCATTTGCAAATTTATATAAAACATATTTTTTCCGCTTCTGTGAGATGAATTTCAAAAATCCAACAGACACAGTTTTTATTTTTAAGTAAAATTTTGTTCAATAAGATGAAGATAAATTTTGGTGAATAGTAACTTTTTTCTTTTATTTACCATGGTTAAAAGTAAATAGGGGAATTAAGGGTAAAAATGATATTATTATTACACTAAAACATGTCCTAATTCTATAAGATAAGTATAATTAGACCCAAAGAAACCGTAGGAATAAAATATGAACCTCTTTGGTCCACTTGTTTTAGATTAGGACAAATATTAATATTTAATTCAAAGAAGAGTTAAAAGAGTGAAAATAAAAGTTTAATAAATAAACGATTTAAAATATAGGGTTACACAAAATTTATATGCAACTATAAATATGATTTAGAAATATAAAAAGATTTATTATATAATGGTATTTTAATTATAGTTTATAGAAATTAAATAATGTAATTTATTTATGACACAATGATGATGCAGTAATTAACAAATTAATGAATGATTAAAATAATTTATATTATAAATATCCAAATAAATGTAATTTGAGACTCTTTAGGAATTCCAATAATTTTATAGGTTAATATGAAATATTTGGGTTAGTTATATTAATTGTTTTCTATGTAATAATGCTGTTATGAATTTATAAAAAACAAAATACCAAATAGTGTCAAAATTGACATAAAAGCGTTTTTAAAACAAATATTATATTATTAAATGATATTATATTCTTAAAAATATAATGTTCAGAAAAACAATATATATAAGGATAGGTGTATCGTTAATAAACAACTTGGGGTTCTTTTGAAGGTATATAGTAAGTTTGTTAACCATATAATATAAAATTACAAAGAGACCTGGAAAATGTCAAACTAATTAACTAATAGTTAAATATAAAAGATATAGTTAATATATATACCCAAACCTATATAAAAGCAATTTTTTGAGTGGTTTTAGACCCATCCCCACCCGATCCTTCAAATAATTTATTTGGTATCCATTAGAAACCGAAAATGATTTTATTATAATATAACATTTTAGGTTGTTCCTAAGATTCCCCCACCCCTCTTATAAAAGGGTACATCCCCTTATCCCAAATTAACACCTCCAAAGCCATTTGGCTCAGCCAAAACCTACCCAAAGAACTTCTAAAATTTCCTACATTAATAATAGAGGCCTTTATTTAGTCATTAATCCATCCTAAGGAGCCCTTTTAATCAAATCTAAAAGAAGAACACGAAGAAGAGGTAAATATTTAATCACCTCTTTCATGTTCCTTTCTTCTTCCACTTCCTCTTTATTTGTTGATTCCATTATAAAATAATAACTCCAGTATATTTTATATACTTTAATGTTATTATAAATATTTTACAACCATATTCATTATTATATCCATCCTTTTAATGACATGTCACCATACGTGCGTATGTACGACTTACTGTCTCCATGTCATGGTATAGTTGTTATTCAATAAATTATTATTTGGATAGGTATAATAATGATGTGTAATTGATATAAATAATAAATATAAAATGATAATTATTCTATATATATGATACACCATCCAATTATTTATTATTTTAATATCAAAAGAATGATATTTTTGCTCGTGCGTACATACGGATTATCGTCTGCAAGAACGTGATGAGATTCATTCCCCATCATATCCATTCAATTCTTATTTATATTAGATGATTAAAAATAAAGTTTAAACACTTAATATCATTCTGTATATGAATAATATACATTCTATCCATAACAACATTACTTACATAAAAAATCATATAAAGGAAAACGAATCAGTTAACACCCGAAACGATGATAATATTAAGGTATTATTAACAATGAAATATTAAAAGATCATATATGATATCATATTAATGTATATTATTCTTTTATAATTTAATAAAAATTATTTTACCATTTTACTGGAGGTTAAACTGTCCTCGACAAAGGAAAATTACAAGGTAAGTGTTAATTTCACAATCACTTTATTATCCGAGGGTGTTTTTACATAAATATCTACTGGGACATCTTTATCATTGACAACCATGTTTTTTAAAAATGTATTTAAAAAAATTAATTTTAATATAATATGGTTAAAATTCATTTATAACCTTATTTGAAATTTTATAAAAACTTTTGAAAGGAATATTTTTGTCATTTTCAAAAAAGACAGTTTATGACCTTTTCGACAAAATTTGGGTAAGAATGTTTTTTTAACTTATACGGAAGGTGTGGCTGTATTCCGCCATTATAACATCGTCGAAGATTCCCTTACAACCATATATGAATATTTTCAAAATATATTTTTTCTTTATAATTATGTGACTCTTAAATGATTTCAAAATAGAAAGAGATATTTCTTTAAAAAAGGTTTTGATTTCATCTATGTCAACATCCTTTGATGGATTTTAAGATTATTTGAAGTTGATTTGTTATGATACAAAACATCAATATTGTATTGAATGTTTTGTGATATGTTTGAATATGGATGTGCTATTTTTATACCATTCATGGTTTATGGTTAAAGTATTGACATTTCATATGTTAGTCTTAATACGAATGTTTATGTTGTATTTCAACCTTTTCATATGAGGAATGTATTTGACTTAGTAAGTGACAGGTGGAGCATTTTATAGATCCACTATGCATCGGTAAGTCTAATGATATAATTAGACATGGAATTGGCAGAGGAATTTCCCAATTTGATATATCTTTTTGGCCGAGGCCTTAATCATTTTTAGACATCTTGGCTGATGCCTTGACAAAATGTTTCAGAATGTCTGGCATTATACATTCCCTCATTATGAAAATAATATTGATGGATCATGTGGTCATTCAACTACTATTATACCCATGATCATGTTTTATTATGTAATTATTTACTCATCTCATATTCCTACCATTAATGTATTCATGTTTATTATTGGTAAAGGCATGTGGTTAATATTATTCACTATGCTTAATATTTTTGTTATTTTCTATTGTATTACCTACCCTTACTGAGAATTTGAGCACACCCCTTTCTTATGTTTCATTTTCCTAGGATGAAAAGAAGTATATTATGATTCACCTTCTAGGATAGTCTATGGGATTTTAGTGTTTTCTATGGATACAATGCTGTTGTAGATTTCCATTTTATGATATAATGTAAACCATATGAATGTATAAAGTACATCCAAGGCTACTAAACTAGTCGATCTTTCGAGACATGATATTTTGTGATCATTCCCATGATACATAATAATGCACTAACTCTGGGCTTTTGGGGTTGAGGAATTAAAATTTTCATTGATTATTTTTTCATAATTTTATATGTATTTATCTATTGACACAAATCAGATGTGTTATGTTGCATAAGGTAGTACTGGAGGGAATCTAAAAGTATTCATGGGAAGAAAATATCGAGGTATCATACTAAAAATGGTATGTAATTAAAAAACAGTAAAGTGGAAAACAATCTTGATAATCATGGGAGAAGGCATCAAGTTTATTTAGAGGGAACTCCACAACATAATTTAGTGGTTTAAAGGAGAAATCATATCTCAAAAACATTGCCAAAACGATGCTTATTGTGAAATACCTATGAGAGAAATTTTGGATTGAAGCAGTTTTGGGATCAATCTACATTTCTTACATTTCACTATTCTATCCAAAGGAAGGAAATACTTCATATGAGATGTTTTATTGAAAGAAGAAAATTTTGAAATAATTTTGAATCATTGGAAACAAGTCCTTTATTCTTAAAAAAGAAATAACCTGGAAATTTGAGTCATGGGGATTAGATAGGATATTCCATGTCAACTTAGGATAAAGAGAATTATATAAATTATTTAATAGCATTATGCGAAAAATAGTTTAGAGAAATAAAGTCACTATAGTGGAAAATTAAGAGTATATTCAACAATATAGTGAACATTTTCCTCATGAATGTGATAAGGTGGTAAGAAACACAAGGGGGGTCAGATGTGGTAGATATTGATTCAGATGAAGATACTAATGATGATCAAGAGGAATTCATATCTTAATCTATGAAGAATCCAAATAGTTTGGATGAAATCGATAGGAAAAATATTATTGGTGATTAGATAGTGCTGGTTCAGACAAGAAGAATATAGTCACTGCAACATACAACATTCAAATAAATGGTAAAGCCTAAATGATTTTTTATTTTACTTGGAGAAGAAAACATGGTTTACTATAGTGACCCTATCCTTTTACATATAACATTATGAGATTTTAACCATAATTATACATCATAGAAAAAGACAAGGATCCTAAATCCAAGTGTCTTTGAAGAAACGAAATATAAAACTAAAAATATAGAATTAAATATAAAATTTTATTATTTATTCTTCAAATTGAGCTCCTAACATCCATTGTGCTCAAACTTCTTCATAGGGTACCCAGGGGAACACATTAACAGTGAGATGAGATAAATATCTAGGTAAGGGAATAACTATATGAATAAAGCATTAACACATTGGATAGAAGGCATGCCATGATGATATAAAAAAGAACCTAACATAGGGATTCATGACATATAAACATGGAAAATATAATCTTGGAGTCATAATAATGTGTCAGAAACTTAAAACATCTCTTTATCATGAGTCATGGGTAACCACCTAGACCATTTTACATGGTAGCATAAAACCTGGCTAACTTCCAAGACCGTCACACAAAACGTATCATGAAACCAAAATTTACCCAATGCATTGGAGAACTATCTAGATTAACCCATATTAACTATTCATGAATACGTTTTCTACATAAATAATCTTACATAATCAATATTTTTTGAATATAAGGGTTACCCATGGTAATAATTGGGTACCACAATCATGTCATAAAGAATAAAAAATGGGAGATTCATAAAAGTTCCTATGAAAGAAAGGAACTAAAATACACATGGACATTCATAAAGGAAAACAACATTGAATAAATGTAATTTATTTCTAATATATGTGAAAACATGTTTAAAAAAGTATTTATTAAATTTCAGACTGATATCATTTTTGTACAGTTTTAATGAAAATACTATAGACCCTTTAAAATATAATTTGGGAAATAATTTATATAAAACCAGAATTTAAACAAAATTTTTTTCATAATAAAAAGATTGATTTTATAAATACAATTTCGGATTAAGAAATAATATATAGTAAACATGAAATCGGTTATGAATTTTGGAATTTCCCTTTAAACAGGTTTTCTTATCGAGAGTTATAGATGATGGATTCACTTAAAAACATGTATATCACCAAAATATAATGAAGAAGGTGTCTTGATAAATTAATTTTTTACATGTGTAAATAATTTATATTATTATCATGAACCAATAAGTTAACCTCATTTTGGAAATAGTAATATAATGCAACACTAATAAATAAATGAGGTTCAGGTGGAATCCATTATAGATTATAGTTATGGTATTGGGTGTACTTAAGAGAAATTAATGTGAGAAAAACTGGTTTCTAATAACATATAAATAATGAGTTATGTATTTTTTAGGTGTTAAGTCATTAAATATAATTACATAATACAAATAAAAAAGGCATAATATAGAGGTCATTCATAAATAAAAGTGAAATAGAGAGGATCCCCTACTTTAAGTCTGAAGGTGTTTTTTCTAGGTATTAATTACCTAAATAATTGTATTATGATCATTAATTAATAATAAGGGAACCTATTATATATTTAAAATATATATTATAACCTTTTTATGTTCATTCATTAAATTATTGATTTGTTAGAAGGTTCAATTTTATGGTTCAGAGCTGTTTTCTTCCTTGGTTTTTATGATCTGTTAGCTTATATTAATGTTTGGATACATATTTATGATGAAAGTGGTTATACATAATTGAAGTTATATTAAATTTTTGGAAATCCAGAATATCACATGGTTATAAAATATATTTTAATATTTTTAGTAAAGGAGAATCATTATATAAAACATTAATGATAAACAGTTTGATTAATTTTGTGATTTTTCTCACAATTAACTTATTTTGTATTATTATTTTACATTAAGATTGAAAAAGGATTACAGAAAATCAAATAAGATAAAATACATATATTATTATCTGGTTCCAACATTAAAATGGTTTTAAGACTTATCTTGAATATGGTAATGCAAATTGAAAACCCATCATCTTGAATGTGATAAGTCAACACTTCTCAGATGATATCTACAGTTATAGTATAAAAGGAGGTGGAGGGAGAGATTATGAGAAAATAAACCATTAGCATTATATTATTCCATAACATGTATGTTACTATAGTTATCATTCATTTTTGGTTAAATTAGGTGAGGAAGGAAACTAAAAAACATGAAAGAAAATAAAAGAATCGGAAAGAGGAATTTACCTATTGTGTTTATCTCCTTTAAGAACCTATTAAGGGGACAGGATTTGTTATTTTTTGTAGAAAAAGGGATGTTGGATGAGTGGGGGATCTTGGGGATTTATTTAGGTGTAACTTATGCAAGGAAAAAATCATGATAGGAGTGAAGAGAAGATGGTAGTGTGGGTGGTTCTTGTAGAGGTAGGGAGGAGAGTTTTCCTTATATTTTAATCATTAGTTTACTATTTATTCATATGAAAAGAAATATGAATAACGCTTGTGAAAACATAGTAATATGTTCATGTGAGTTCTAACCAATGGACTTTTACATCATCCATGACTCAAACATGGTGATGAAAATCAGTTTTAGCATTTATTATTAATTATCATATTTTACTATTCATTAAAAATTCACGTATATTAGAAAAATCCCAAAAATTCACCTTGACCATTTTTTGACTTATATAATCCAAAATTGAACTCCAGTTTTCAAAAATAATTTTATAAATATGATTAATTTAATTTTTAATTAAAATAATAATTTAATTGAAAATACGGATTTTAAAACTATAACTGATTTTATAATGCCTTAAAAAATTACATATGGTAATATAAAATAATGATTACAACTGAAGAAATAAAATTATTAATTTATGAACACCATTTTGGAAAATACATTATATTTTAAATTAATTAATGAATTATAATTAATTATTTTTTTCTTAAAATATACCAATACTTTTACAATGTTCATATTATCACTTATAAGATGTCTATATTTTATTTATAAATTATAGGGTGAATTTACAATGATTTTGAGAGTTTTACTATTAATTAGGGTCATATTAGTCTTCATAAGGGTGGGTTACTATTCATAAAGGTGGGTTATTATTCAACAAAAATTATATTTTTTTATTAGACTCCAAACATCACTACTACAAAATAAGGCTATAGCCACGGACCTATATCCACGGTTTTATAGGTCCGTGGATATAGCCAATTTATAGCCATGGTTTAATTAAATAACTGTTCTTAAATTTTACCATCCCCTTTCCCCCCCCCCAAAATCCATTGGGATCCTCCTCCATTCTCCCGATCAGCGACCCTCCGGCCCTCGTGATTCCTCCTCCCCCACAATCTCCTCCTCGTCGCGTCCTCCTCCTCGCAGCGACCTCCTCGTCGCCGCGACCTCCTCCTCCCCGATGCCTCCTCGTCGCGCCCTCCTCATCACCATGACTCTCCTTCTCGACACCTCCTCATTGCGGCCTCCTCATTGCCGTGACCCTCCTCCCCGACACCTCCTCTTCGTGACCCTCTTCCTCGACGCCGCTCTTCCGACACCTCCTCACCGTGACCCTCCTCCTCACCGTAGCCCTCCTCCTCGATGCCTCCTACCCGACGACTCTCTTCCAACACTATGGTAAACCACCCCATCTCCCTCCCCGAAACCTTTTCACTAGCAATTCTCAAAACACTCCACCCCTCCTCGCTGTGACCCTCCTCACCCCGACCCTCCTCCAATGAAACTGCTCCGAGCTGCCTACCCTCATCCTCCATTCTCGACGGTTCTCCCCCACAACCCTCAACAACAGAGGTAGTCCCCTATTTTTTCCTTCATCCCCATCCGCCATTCTTGTTGAATTTTTTAACCCTTAAGTATTTTTAATATTATTCTTCATTCACTCTCATTTCCACACTGATATGCACTGCTATATCCCCTCAATTTACCACAGAGTAACCACTAATTTGGGACTTGACCACATCAACCTCCTATAATGTGACCGAAGAAATGTTTTGAAAATGATCTTCTCCTTATAATATCCAACTTCAATGGGCTATGTGTGAGGTTCTATAAAAAAGAACACAAAACCAACATGAATTTTCATGCTTATGTTATAAACTGGATAACAGTGACTTTGTATATTTTTATACAACAGCTGTAAAGAATCGGAATTCCAGGAGGAGGAAGACAGACAATAGGGGAATAAGAGAGTGAGAAGAACATTCAAGCAGTCTCTCTTTTCTCCTTTCTATAGGTTTTACCTCTTTTAAATTATTCCTTTGATATTAGTTTTCAATATGATCATTATTTGTAATGTTTTATTTTGTCTTCTTGATATCTTTTACTCATTGTCTACTAATTTTCACCTTGAACACATATATTTGGAAATATGAATATACATGTCATATTACCACTATTAAAATCATTAAATTTACTATATTTATTATCCTTAATTATTCATCACATGAATCAACTAAATTTCTGAATTTTATACCTTGTAATTAACCTGTTAGATTCTTGAGAGAATATAATTGTATTTATATAGTAGAAACACCAATAATAACTCATGGAAAGTGATAATAGACCATCATAATTTTTTTAAAGAATGAAGGACATTCTTAATGTATTTGATAAATCATGTGGTGATTTCTATTTTCTTTCCATGGACTATCAGTGTTCTAGATCATCAACCCCACATAATTATTTCCTTCAAGAAAAAAGGTTCATTCCCACCCAACCATTACTTTTAGAGATAGATCTACAATATCATGATTAGGGACCATAACATATGATTCTTCTATGGAAATTTTAGGTGTTAAATTGATATGTCAATTAAATTACACAATTTCATCCTTTATATCTTAAATTGGAATACATCCATAATTTTCATTATCTTCCACTTTATTCTTCATAATTACAATGACTATCTAGAGTTTTGAATTTTTATATCAAAGAAACTATCATCAGTTCACCCACTTTAAAATTTATTATTTCCATTATTTTAATTTTGTTATAGCCCAATAATTATTCCCTGTTTCAACCTCCAACTTTTCCAAAATGTCCATGAATTTTTATTTAGAAATATAACTCACTATTTTACTAGAGCTTGTATTATTTCTTAATTTCATTATGGGACTTACATGTTGTTTTCACCATCGATATATGGAATCATTAGAGGTATTTAGATAATAAAAATTTTAACAATCTATTGATTGGTTTTAATTTGATAAATGTTATTCATCTTAAATTCATTATTTTGTTGGACAGTGACTAAAATGATAAGGAGTTAATAAATTATTTTATTAGAGAAAATAGCATGGAGAGCTCACAAATAGTAACATACATTTTTTTGAGTCAGCAAGTTTAAAGGAAGTTGTACTATTTTTTCATTAGTTGGGAAAAATAGGGAATGACCAAAGAAGGTGATACCAAATTTTCAAAAACATGTAAAATAACTATTCCAGGATTTTGAATTTTTCTTCATTCATGTAAAATAATTTTTTTGAATTCATTAAAATTAGGGTGTACTTTTTTATGAACTGACTCACTAGGGCCCACATGGCCAGTGGTAAGCTGAGTGTGACACCACAAGCCCACCTCTAATTGGTTAGGGGTTAGTGACCATCCCTGAGTAGGAATAACACAAACAAGGTTATCTGTAACCTATGGTACTTGTACACATGAAAAGAATAAAGGGGAAAATAAAATCCTACAAAAATAGATAAAAATGACTAACTTGTTATGAGGGACGAGACTACTAACATATGCCACAACCTACCAAGAACCATGGTCTATCTAGATCACTATCTTATATCTTCTCGTGGTCCTCCTAAGATTCCTTCAAAAGGAATATTGCCTACATCATAAATGAAAAATATGGGTAGATCCCATGTAGTGTTTAGTATAACACTGCTTAATAGGACACTCCAAAATCACTAAAAATTACGTATTTGGAGAGTAGTTATCTCATCATCACATAGACACATCATTAAAAATATGATATATAGCAATAGGAACAACAAAGTACATATACTCATAACATAAAACATGCCTCAATGGCATATTAACCATTATTTTATCCAGAAAATTCTACTCAAGGATACAATTTAACACTCTTCTAGTTGCACTCAAAACATGATCTATGCTTTCCCTGATGGTGCATTCCCAAGAGGTCATGCTCATCTGACCTCACCAAAGATGTACTCAATGTAACTCTAAAGATCTCGATACATAGATAGGGGAACTCTCTAAGGGAATCTGGGGTATACCATACCTTATCTAGAATATCTCACTATGTGTGGGATTGTACACACAGATACGTTGGTAATAATGATTCCACAAAACCCACCTAGGGAAATAGACAAAATTATAGAGGATCACACCCCAGGTCACACAGAGGGATTCCCAAACACTATCTGAAACTAATCCCACAGAGGAGATCACAATCCTTTTATTAGGATGTAATACCAAAATTTACCCTCATGTGGATGACCAATGGGAACACACACAGTTTAAGATATTCCATTTTTGTATCTCATATTGATATAATTAATCTTCCTTCCAATTATATAATCTTAATATTCAAACAATAATATAGAAATATATTCTTTCTTTTATTTATTATTCTAATCTTCTTACCATTGTAATTCTCATCCAATTGTTTAATATTAATGCTTGGTATATGATATGGTTTATATTTTCAAAATGTCTCTAAATTTCAATACATATTTTTAGATTTAATACAAAACATCACAAATCATTATTAATTAACCCAAAAATTTTTGGGAATTGATTATTATTATCTCTTATATTTCATATAAACTCTTTTTACTATAATCAATCCTCATTCTTGAATCTTAAGTATGACTATTTGTAAATTTCTATAATTTAAAACATTTATGAATTCCCTAAACCATAATTTCAATATATTTGTTATGATTTTTTTATTAACGTGTTATTGATGATTACTTAATATCTTATAAAAAAATACATATAATATTAAGCCATAATCTAGATTATATATTTAATGTATGTCTATCTGCCTCAGAATGGATAGATACTGGATGTACAGCATTGATCGGATCACTGATGAATTTCAGAAGGAGTTACAATATTTTTTGGACTTTTCATTCACTAATGATTCATATGGAAGATTGATTCGATGCCCGTGTTTTGATTGTGTTGGAATACCTTGGTTAACTCGTGATGAAATGAGTTACCATATCACTAAAAGTGGTTTCCAAAAAACTTATCATGTGTGTTATCACAATGGAGAAAAATCTTAAGTGTTGAATGACATTAATTCTGCAAAAAGGATTGGTATGAAAAATCTGATTTCTGATTAGTTTCCTTTTGTTTCTGAAGCTAGCTCCTCATGTAGAGCAGTGCAAGAGGAAATGAATACTGGAACACAGTTCTCATCTATTAATCAGTATGATGATGTTGAGAGTGTTAGAAAGCTAATGGAAGATTCAAATACCCCAGTATATCAAGTATGTGGAATATGAGAAAACATGAGTTTTTAATGCGATTATATCATGGGAAAACAATGTATGGATTTATTAATACTTCTATCGACTATCTCTTTACATTTATTAAGGATTTACTGCCTGATGATTCATGTATTCCAAAAAATTATTACATGTCATCAAAGTTGGTTAACAAATTTGGATTTTCATCTAGTAAGATTCATTCTTGTCTCAAAGACAGTTGTTTGTTCTAGAAGGAGAATGTAGACTTGAGTCAGTGTAAACAGTCTGGAACATCAACTTGGAAGACTAATAAATACAGATCCCAATATTTCATACCACAGAAAGTGATGTGGCACTTCCCTTTAATTCCCAGGCTTCAAAAAAACTTTATGTCAGAAAAAATGGAAAAGAATATGAGATGGCATTAAGATTAAAGAAATAAGGATAACGATGAAATAGTCCATCCTGCAGATGGGTTGGCTAGGAAGAAATTTGATAGGTTACATCCTGATTTTGCATATGACCCACGAAATGTTAGATTGGGATTATCCTATGATGGTTTCAACCCATTTCTCCAAATGCATATTTCACATAGTACTTGGCCTATTTTCATTCACATTTATAACTTTCCATCATGGAGGTGTATAAAGAAGCCGCTCACTATCCTGAGTATATTGATATCTGGACCATGTGATCCTGGAAATGATATTGATATATAATTTCAGACATTAATAGAGGAGTTAAATGAGCTTTGGATTGTTGGTGAACAAGCGTATGATGCATTCAAGAAGGAGTACTTTATGTTTCGTGCAACTTTATTATGGACAATAAATTATTTCCCTTCCTAAAAAATGATGTCTGGTTGGAGTACTAAAGGAAAATTATCCTGTCCTATTTGTATGAAAAATAAATGTTTCTAAAGATTATAGTTTCGACAAACTTTCAGCTTCATAGGGAATCGACATTTTCTACCAATGGATCATCCATACAGGAAAAATCAGAGACAATTCTATAATGCCATCGACACAGTTGGGACACCTCAACGAATGTCCAGGAATGATATTGATAAAGAACTTGATGATTTTAATTATGTTCTTGTCAAAAGTCTATCAAATATCAAAAAGCGAAAGCATGCTAATTCAAATTCCAATAGCAATTGGAGAAAGAAAAGAATATTCGTTGAGTTCTCGTATTGGTCATCGAATTTATTACGTCATTTTTTGGATGTAAATCAAATCGAGAAAAACATTTGTGAGATCTTACTTGCTACTATTTTAAATGTCAAAGGGAAAAAAACAAAAGACAATATGGGGTGTCGTCGTGATTTGATGGATTGGGGTATAAGAGAAAGAATTCATCCTGAGTTAATTGGTCAAAATAAGTGGAAAGTCCCTATTTCCTATTATTCGATGAAAAATGTGGAGAAAAAACAATTTCTTCAGGTTGTGGAATGTTTGAATGTTCCGGATGGTTATTCAAGTAATATTTCTAAAAGTGTGAATACACAAGATGTGAAACTCAAATCTCTTAAAACCCATGATTACCATGTCTTGTTACATGAGTTGATTCCCATTTCCATTCACCATTTAGTTTCACATAATGTTAGAGTTGAAGAGATTAAGTTTTGTCATTTTTATCGAGATCTTTGTGCCAAAATATTGAGTAGAAGTGTTGTTCAGAAATTGGAGAGAGATGCACCGATAATTATTTGCAACATGGATAAAATTTTCCCACCGTCTTTTTTTCACATGAATGTTACATTTGACTATGTATCTTCCCACGGAAGTTCTCTTTGGTGGTCCTATTTCGAGTCAGTGGATGTATCCTACTGAAAGAATGATGTTTACATTGAAATCTTATGTGAGAAATAAATATCATCCTGAAGGCTCTATTGTGAAATTCTATTTAGCACAAGAATGCATGGATTTCTGTTCATTATACATGGATAACATCACTACAAGGTCTAATTGACTAATGATAATTGAAGATGAGCAATATGATCCCATTGAGCCTTCATTTCCTTCACATCCCCAAATAGGGGGAATATCTGGATCATACTCGTTGTGTACTTTAAGCAGGGAAGAGTGGGAAATGCACATCGCACAGTATTATTCAACTGTAGAGTTCTTGATTATTATATCAAGTATGTAAACTAATAAATATGTTTTTTTTCATTGTCTGATTTCTTTATATCTTATGAAATTTTAATGCTTTCATATCTGTAGAGAACATTTAGAAATTATATAAAAGAGACATCACTCTCTATCTATTAAGAGGAAGGAGCTGTTGCACAGTAAAGAATTTGCTTCCTGGTTAAAGTCAAAGGAAATATATTTCTTTTCCTTCTTCTCATTACATATTCACATGTCTCTGTTTAATATTTTATGTTGGTATCTTTTAGGTTTTAACTCTACTAATGATTGAAGTATCAGATGAAATAAAATCATTGTCCTTTGGTCCAAATGATGTGGTACGTGATTGTAATTAAATGGTTGTCAATGGATTTAAATTTTTTATAAAAAGTTGTACAAAAAAATGGCAACACAGTATGATGGCGTCATGATAAGTGCCACAACAGATTGTTATGCGAGTGCAGCGGACAGGCAGCCTCGATCCAAAAATATATCATATTACAGTGCTGTAGAAAGAATCATTTTACTAGATTACTATGCACATGGTCGTGTCGCAATGATTAAATGAATATGGTTTGATTCAATGACATGACAATGAAAGCATTTTGATAACTATGTATTTAAAGTGATTGATATGAACCACTAGCTTTGTACTGATGAACCTTATATTCTTGCATCACAAGCTAAACAGGTGTTTTCTGTAAGTGACCCGTTACAACCAAAATTTGTTTTTTTTGTTGATGTTATTCCTAAATATATTTTTGACAAAGTCATGGATGACAATGATTTTATGGATGAACCTATCGGTATTTATTCAAATGTTTCATTTTATGATACGAATGATGCAATTGTTAGAACAGATTGTGAACCAGAAATTGTCACAGACCCCACATAGCGTTGACACATTTGTAAGTATTTACCTGATATTATCGCAATATTGTATGTGCTTTTATTAACTTCCATACATGATATCGAAATAACTATTATATTTTTTACCATTATCAAATATAAAACTATTAATAGCCTGACCAATTTACATTTAAACACTTCACTAGTAAATCGTGAACATATAAATGTTTTGATATTTTATCAATATAACTATCACACATGAAAATGTATCTCATTGTTTTATGATACAATTGTATTATTTTTCATTTTTCATTATTTCTATTTATTTGAGAATATTATTTTAAATTTCCAGGTCAAAATGTCTGATTATGATGATACTAGAAGGAGTATAATAATACCGAGAAATGAACAATATAGGTCTCCTCCTGGAAACAATGTATGTATAAATTATCTTTGAATATTATGGTCTTTCATATTATTTATCTTGTTATTGTTCGTTTTATTTTATCTTCTACGTTATTTTAGGCTGCATCGTTGAGGAGACGCTTGGATTATGCCACTGAGGATGATATTGTGGCGGGGGTACTGATTCTACAGGTCCGCCTACAACTATGCCTCTTGAGACACCGGGGTGCTATCCTCCCATTATGCCACCTCCATGTTATCCATACCCACCTTTTCGAAATCCCTTTTTCCCACACCCACATAAAATGGTAGTTCTCGGAATCCCATCCCTCATTTTCCATTCCCACCATCCACTATATAGGGTATTGTGCCCCCATATATCCCACCGCAATATCCATATCTATATCCCCCTTCATCTTTACAGGGCTATCCATCGGTTTTTCTTCCTCTATCAGTACACTTTTCATCTACTATACATAGTACTCATGTAGATATCTCACCTACCATGGAGGCTACCCCCCCCCCTCCAGACCAGCACTTCAGGGGTCAGCAGATCCCCCATCTACTAGTGTTTGTTTAATCATTACTATTACTGATTAATGATAAATTCATATATATTATTTTCTTTTATTTTTGGTTTCATGATTAGCTCCATCCTCTACCAGACGATGAGGTCGAAAAAAATGCGTGAGTTTTGGAATCAACACACACAAATAATAGTTGATTACAATTTGGACAATGCTATAATTAATAAAAATGGCATGGAATGTAAAATTTTTATCGGAACACCTGCTAGACACAGAAATATCATTCCGGTTCAACCGATAAGTTGTAAGGCAGTTGGACAACAAATAAAGGAAAATGCCTGGGTAGAGATTTGGGTAAGTAATGTTAATTACCTTTTATATATATATAAATTTATAATATTTTCATAACAAATATTATGTCCATTGAAGCTTTGATATAATTTTCCTAATGGAAAAAAAGCAAAGGCTACACGGATAATGGATTTAGGTGAAATCTGGAGAGCCTACAAGTATGATTTATATCTTGGTTAGAAGAATAGATTTTGTACAGAGCGTAAAGAAGTACTAGTGTTTCAGTATTTCCCACTATCACAATATAAAGAGATGATCAGCTATTGGAAGAGTCCAGCGTTTAAGGTGTTTGTTAAATTTATATATATATTAATTTATTTATTTGAAAATGATTTTAAATTACTTGTTTTATTTATGTTAATGAATTTATATAATTATTTTTTATATGAGAAATCAAACATAAATTAAACAAACAACAGTGCAATGAAACACATTTATACTCGCGGACACACTTCATTATCGGATCATGAGCAGACGACTGTAAATTTACATTTAAAATATTTAGCATCGTTTGGTATAATTTTTTTAACTATAAATTTTGATTTATTTCTTTTTTTCTTTCCAGAAAAATGCATTAAATAATGAGGGTCGCGTTCCTCGCTCAACTTTGTTTTGTACAAGCCGGAAAAAGAATGATGGTATTGTGCCAAATACTGACACCAAGAAGGTGATTTTAAGTACATTTCAATTTCATTGATTTTTACTGAATTTAATTCCTTATATTATTTTATAATTTTAATTTATGTTATATATCAATCAATAGAATGCTTTAAAGGCATTGGAAGAAAAATAACCTGACAATTTGGTCCTAAGCGATCATCTACATCAGGTATTAGGAGATGAGCATCAGGGTAGAGTGTGTTGTCGACCTGGGAAGAAGATTGTACCATCTCGATACTGGTCTACTAACATTTCTTCGAGTACCAGTTCTAGTTTTTTAATAGTGGAACAAAAGAATTCCGCAATCAAAGAAGAAAGTAAAAAATTAGAACATGTGATAACTGCAAATATGATGAAATATATGTTTTCCATTTCTTCTACACATCCACCAGAATCAGCTGCAACGATTTATGCCTTTTTGATGTCAAAGAGTTCAACTAATGTAGATTCTTCTTTCGGAGCTGGAGCCGGAGCTAGTGCTACACCCGGTGCTGGTGCCGGTTTGGATGCAGATGCCGATGATGATGTTGGTGGGGTGATAGGTGGTGATGGTGTTTCTGTAGGAGCTGTGGATGAGGGTTATCATGATTATGATGATACTGATATTGAGACTCACTTTTGATGTAAATTGTATTTTTTTGTTGGTAATGTATGACGAGTTCCTTAAGACATAAGATGGTGTGTTTCATGGCCATGTTCTTGAATGGGTTTCATTTCCTGGTAAGGGATTCATGCTTGAGAATGTATGTCGAGTTCCTAATACGTAGTTTATGCAATCGGAAGACCTGATTCTAGTGTACGTGGTTTGTTTTATTTTGATACAAATATGAACTGGTTTTTTTCTCAAATTGTGTTTTGAGAGTTAAAAAAATTATAATTGTAGTTTAGGGAAGATCTAGCAATCTGGGTTTAATAAGTACATTTCATAGAAATTGAAAGACTCAAAAGAATCATACTCATATTGGGGTCTTGTGGTGAACCCCAATATGGTTTTGATTGGTCATTACACATAGGGTTTTGTATTGGTGCATGAGAATCATAAATAGTGCATTGCTAGTATGAATTTTGAGTGAAAATTTCATCAAAATGTTTAAACAGTGTTGCGCATGCCCTTTTGTTTTGGAGGGTCAAGTGCTGCCAGATTTCGTGACCTGTGTTGCCAGATCCCCATCAAATGCTCCCTCCCATTTTCCTACTGACACCTGGCTACCTTTCATTTATTCATAATACATTGTGTTTTAATGCTATTATTTACTTTTATGGGATGAAATTTAGTCGACCTATGTTATTTAGGATATATTCTGTAAAGCACAAACATTAGCTCTAGTTGATTACATGGGATATATGTGATTTACCTAGAAACCAAACAAGCCCTTAATTCCATTTCATTCCCTTGTAATGTTAGGAAAACTGGTGCCACAATCTGAAGAAGATAGAGCTTCTCATGATGCACAATAGGTATTCATGATCTCTGCCTCTATGCATACTATCCATGTATGTCTGTGGTCTTAATCTCGCTAATTTTTCATATGCAGGACATACTGTGCAGAAATTGCCCATAATATGTCGACTAAGAAGAGAATGGAGATTTTGGAGCAGGTTGTGCAGCTGGATGTGGTTGTTAAGAACAATCTTTCAAGGATGTGCAGCTAGGAGGATGAATTAGAGTAAGTCACACCACCCTTCATTTCTCAATAATCTGTGATATTATTAAAATCACCTCTTATAAACCTGTCTCGCCTCACTAGGTTGAATTTCCTTAACATATACCACTATTCCATCCATCCATTTGTATAATTATTAGAATAAAAAATAGATAAAGTGATCTATGACCCACCCATAACCATAATAGTATAATCATTTTGTGATGAGGCATTAATGCAACCTACTATGAAACACAACTTCCAGAAAATTCATATAGACTGGTTGCATGAACTTGCATGAAAATAATCTGTAAAGCCCATAAATTTCTCAAAATATACTAAATGCACATATTATATTTCATAGGTTCCATAACATTAATAATTGATACTTGTAAATGATTAGGTTTATTAAAAACATGCACACATTTTTCCTCACCCACAGAACTCTCTCATTATAAATCATGATATTAATCATAGAATAATCGGAGCGATTACTTTTCATCCTGTGGGAGTGCCTTTATTGACCCCTAAGTTGAATGAATATTATTTCTATTGTGAACATGTAACTGGACCATGATCCATTAGAATGGAAAAAACCTTATAATACCTCCATCAATGAAGCTAGAAGCCTCTAACACCTCCACATGGACAAAAGAATCCTCAAACACTGCAAAAAGGTTGCTAAAGCACACTAGGTTACTTCATGAATCAATTGAAGTTCCACCATATACCCTACCATGTAAAGAAGACTTCACTGGAGAAGAACATTTCTTATCACTGATGACACCCAATCCCTATAGACTCAAAAATCTCTTCTCATAAGTCACCAAGTAGATAGGTATCTCAATGCATGCAAATTATTTAACCACCATCCTCTCTAAATTAAAAGAACCAGACACAATACAATCAGAACCCAAAACACCACCAAGAGGGATAATGTACACCTCTTTATCATTATCAGATCCATTCTATTTTTAAAAACTCTTGGTTGAATCTGGTGTGATATTTGAAACTATCTTCCCTTGGGTATGAAACTGGTTTTCCTCATAATTGACATATCGTAAAGGGTTGTTGACTTGATCTGGGAAGGGGTGTGTGCAGGTGGGGGGGGGGGGTAGGGGTAGGGCGGCAGGGAGAGAGGGTGTGGAAGTGGGGGGTAGGGGATGGGGCAGGTGGGGGGGGGGGGCAGGGGGAGGGGTGTGTGCAGGTGGGGGGGGGGCAGGTGTGGGGGAGGGCAGGGGGAGGGGGTGTGCAGGTGGGGGGGGGCAGGGGAGGGGGCAGGGTGGTGTGTAGGTAGGGGGAAGGGGGCAGGGAGAGGGGGGTTGCTGGGGGAGGGATGTGCATGTGGTTATAAATGTTATTTTATACTGGTTTTTTGATCATGTTAACCCTTAACCTCTTACTTTCCCCCTCCTCAACAAACCAATTTTACCGTAATCGTGATAATTAGTTTTTTAATTAATTCAGTGTTCATCATAGTTTAAATTTCTTTTCAATTTATTCAATAATTAATATTATTATTGCTTAAAATATGTAATACATTTTATGAAATTAAAATATACATAATTATATAATATAAAATTTATATTAAATCAATATATGTGGTAAAAATTGGGATTTCAAGGAGTGTATTTTTCTAGAATAAAAAGATATTATATTGATTATATGAAGAATAATTTTAAGTGTTTATGCCACTTTTTTTTCATTCCTTTCTTCAATCATTCATGTATTATTCTAATATTTAGTTATGAATTGTCTTGTTATTAAGTAGTTTGTGGTATTGCAGAAGTGAAGGGCTACACTCGTCATCGGTTTTAGGAATGTTCCTGATTGAGGATGTTCCCTATTATTTTTTCATGATACAAATCCTTCTTGGGAAGCTCTCTCAAAGTCTATATAGTCAGGTATGCCTTGTAATTGCAAGATGTTCAATGCAGTAGCTTCAAGAATCTATTTTTCTTCATTTTTTATGATGATTTTGATGTTGTAGTAGGCAAGGGGAAGGGGTCATGTCCGGGTTTGGGGTGGATCTGTCCGTGGGGTGGGGGAACTGGTAGGGGGTGAGGGAGGGTAGTGGGGAAGAGGGAAATTGGGAGGAGGGAAGTGGGGGGGGTGTAGGGGGTCTGCAGGGCATAGGGGAGGGGTGTAGGAGGGAAGGGGGGGGGTGTCTGTAGGGGAGAGGTGTAGGAGGGAAGGGTGGTGTCTGTAGGGTAGTGGGGAGGAGGGCAGGGGGGACTAGCAGGGGGTGACCTATTTAATGTTCTTTAACTATCTTATGTACATATTAATAAATTATTAGTAAAAAAATCGTTGTGGTTGAAAAAACTCCCAAATTAACACAAACAATCATCATTTAATTCTTATCTAATGATTCATTCATGTGGAATATCATGTAATTTATTATAAGATCATTTAAACTTCTAGAATATCATTAATAACTTGAAATATCATTTCTAGATGTTTATCCATGTTCTACATGAAAATTCCTTCAAGAATACAAGCGAACCACTCAAGAAAACCAAAAAAAATGAACATTCTTGAACAATGTTATTAAACCCTATAACTCATCAAAAGTCCCATAAAATAAAATAATGAAACTGGACCAGGACAACACATTGTGTTCACGCAGCGGTCACGCCGTGGTCACGCCGCGGTCACGCCGTGATCACGCCATGGTAATGCCGTGATTTGGCCCTGCTCCAACCACATCCAGCGCACACCACCCCCCATAACACCTTCATTTCAGCCTGTTACCACCAACATTCCAGCCCGCAACAGCCCCCTGCCACCTTCAAATCATCCAACACCATCTCCCCAGTACCTGCAACCTGCCCCCTTCCACCATCATTCCAGCCTTCTCCCACTCTCTTCGTTTCTGGCCGAATGTTTCTCCCCATGGATATCGCTGGACCAGGCCAACACGTCGCGGTCATGCCGCGGTCCTGTCTTGGTCACACCGCTGTCACTCTGCGATGACGTTGCGGTCATGCCACGGTCACGCCACGGTCACGTCATGACCACACCACGGTCACGCCATGGTAATTCCGTGATTTGGCCCTGCTCCAACCACATCCAGCCCACACCAGCCCCCTTCCACCTACATTTGTATTCCCCTTGGAAAAATCTTCCATTATGCTATTTCTTGCCTCTATTTTCACATACAAGCAAGGCTTGTTGGCATGAATCTAAGTTTTTCTCCTTCTTCCATGATAAAAGAATCCAATCTTAGTCAACACAAACATTAGGAAAGACCATTCAACTCTATTATTATCCCTTTTCAAGTAATGTTTCCACGGAATAATTCATTGTTAATATTTATTCTATGTTTTCATATATTAAAAAATTTCATGGGCCAATATGGAATTATCATATATGAGTCTCTTATGAAAATTGGAAATTTGATTTTTAGAAACAATAGAGGGAAGAAATGGTCGTATATGATTCACTGGAATTTAAGAGAACATAAGTAAAATTATACAGGCTGATGAGTCTAAAATTAGTGACCAATGATGTTTTTTTTTTATTTTTTATTTTTGGAATAAGGGTTATAAGAGTTTCATTAATTGATTTAAAGTAGTCATTTCCCACCCAAAGTACATATATGAGACCCGAAACATTCCTTCCAATAATTTTCCTGTACTTCATGAAAAAAAGTAATGGAAACCATCATAGACTAGTGCTTTCATTGAGAGGTTCTGGTTAAGTTCATTAGGATCTCATCATCTGTAATCTCACACATAATCAAATTATTAAACTCCTCTAAAACAACCAGTATGACTCATTATTTATATTAGGAGAAATGGGAGACTACCCCACTATACAAAGGTTATAGAAAAATAGAAAAATATTATTACACATATCATTATGATTTGATACAGAACATCCATCAGAAATAGTAAGAAAAAAGATGTGGTTATTTATGTAGTGTTTAGAGGCCTTTTGTTGGAAAAATATTATTACACATTTCTACGATCCTCAGTCTTTTTGGAAGACATTCATATAGAATTAAAATCGAGGCCTCATAATGTTATTTTGAGCAGGATTGAACTGTGTTATGGATTTTAGTACTAGGGACTCCTTTGGAGATCCTACTATATGATTGGTTTTTTTATCCCTTGTCCTCGACCCATTAATTTTATTATGTTCATCCTCTTAGAATGAAGTGTAAGAGTCTGTGAGAGGGGGGGATTCTGGTCTGGGGGGTTACAACAGGTTTGTTTTCATTTCTAGAGGTTGTGGGCGTACCCATAGGATCACATTGTGGGTATTTTATTGATGCTATCTTGTTTTAATAGGGGCGATCTGCATTAGTTAAATAATCCTGGGAGGGCTGGAGAAGGGTTGGGGGACTGGGGTGGTTTTCTGGGGGCATGGGGGTTTGCAGTGGGCTGGGGGGAAGTGTAGTGGGTAGGGGAGAAGTGCAGGGGGCAGGGGGTGTGCTGGGGGCAGTGTGTGTGTACAGGGGGGTGCAGTGGGCTGGGGGGAGGTGTAGTGGGTTGGGGGTAGGGGTGTGTGCATTGGGATATGGGGGAAGTGCAGTGGGTAGGCGGGAGTGTAGGGGGAAGTGCTGGGTAAGGATAAGAGAGATGAACCAGCACCCAAGATACCTCTTAAGAGAGGCCATAGAGCTTATTTATAGGGAAATATAAAGATGACAAAACACTCATGTCTGATGTGGAACACCAACTCCAATAATGAAAATAAATTGTTTAAATTTTAATGATATATATTTTTAAAAATAAATTATTTTAATGATAACCAATATAACCATGTTTTGATAATTGAATCATTAACAAGTTCTTTAGCTAGTTCGATGTTAGGTCCACTTCTGAAAACATTGAACAAATGAGCGAACTAAACTATCCTCAGCTATATTTGAGAACACTTAATGAAAAGTACAATGTGATTCTAAAAAAATAGTTACATATACTTTTATAGAGAATATTACTTAACTGAGTGATAAAAATACACTATTTGAATAGTGTTAGGACTCTTGCCTAACAATGGTAGTGATTAGGTATGAAGAAGGGAACAAAAATATGGTAGAAGATGTTATATCCAGAAGAAGTAATTGGAATAGAGTTAACAACAGACTAAGAAGAAAAAAATGAAAAAGAAAATAAATAGGGAATAAAATAACTTCTCCTAGATAGACCACTTCTTAGAGGGCCTCCCAGACCTCCCAAGGATCGGCTCCTTGCCACACCGTTATTTAATACCCCATCCCAACAACCATCCATCCCTACCTATTACTACCAACCCCTAGTAACTAATAAAAGAAAAAAAATGTTTCCCTTAGGACAACCCACCAGCCACACCCACATAAGGACATCCCTTCCAAGCACAACTGACAGTAACACATCCACACTCCTAGCATTTCCACCCTTACAAAAACCCACCTTGTCCTCAAGGTGATTATCCAGAAACTGCTAATAGAAATAATTTCATGGTTGATTGCACATGCTTCAAAGAGTCTCAACTCATGTTAAAACTTCATATTCATCATTTAAACCATTGTTTCTTCCATCACTAGCATTGTCGTCACCACCACCATTGAATTAATTTCTTTACTAGGAAAGCATGACCGACATGTTTCTTTTCTATTACAGTCAACGTATTTGAAGATCTAGTGGCACTAGAAACTAATTATTATTTTTTATTTACCATTACAAGTAATAAGTGGACAAGGTTAGGCTTTCCATCATCGTTGATACCATGAGAATTGATAACTCCAACACCTTTAACTATGGGAAACATTGGTTTGAACTCTTCATTCCAAACATCATATTGTCTCATTTCATCTTTAAGAAGGTTTTTTGGATATAACTGCATTATCCTTCTCTCCCACCATAAAAACATTATCTAGAACATTTAGGAGCTCCTTCTGGTGCAGTGATTCTTGAGCCTTTATATCCTTCCATCCACCAACATCCCATGTAAAACCAAACAGTTTCTGCATAGATTGCCCAAATGTAATGGCATCCCAACTATATCCTTTATTCACCATTCCAAAAACCAAGTTCTTCTCATCCATAGACTATTTGGCCCACGTAAGAAAACCATCTAGTACTCTAATAGGATTCTGATGTGTTTTTACTTAGAACAACCCCAACATATGTACAATAGGGGGTGTCTAGGTAGGGGGAAAAGTAGGGGGAAGGGGGACTAGCAGGGGTAGGGGGACTAGTAGGGGTGGTGGCAGGGCGTAGGGGGGACTAGCAGGGGAATGGAAGATAGCCTAGCAAGGTGCAGGGGGGACTGGAAGGGGGACTACCCGGGGGAAGGGGGACTAGAAGGGGTAGTGGGGACTGGTAGGGGGTGGCAGGGGGCTAGAAAGGGCCATGGGGGGACTTGTAGGGGTGGGAGGGGGGACTAGAAGGGGAAATGGGGATTCGCAGGGGGGTGGAAGGGGGTAGGGGACTGGCATGGGGACTCACAGGGGGTGGGGTGGGACTGGCAGGGGTGGTAGGGGGGTTATCATGGGGTAGTGGGGATTAACAGGGGGTGGCAGGGGGACTAGCAGGGGCAGAGGGGACTGGCAGGGGGTGGCAGGGGGGACTAGCAGGGGAAGGGGGACTAACAGGGGACAGGGGGACTGGTAGGAGGACTAGCACGGGGTAGGGGGGGACTGGCAGGCCTGTAGGCCTGCTGTGTTTTTTATTGATCTTTGATCTATAGCCATTATTTCTAACCGTGGCTGTAAGGCTTGTTTGTGTTTTACCTTCTGCCACATATTCAAACCGTGGCTATAATGCTTTATCAACGGTTTAAACCGTGGCTATAGGAGTCAGCCTGTAGCCACACCAATACCATACACGGTTCATTGAACCATGTCTATAACCTATAGCCATGGTTTTTGGGCTTATAGCCACGGTTTGAATTCGGGACTGTAGCCTAAATTTCCAATAGTGCATCTTACAGTTCGCAATTTTGTATGTCATATTTTCAAAATTCAAATCATTGAGGTGAAAATATTATGTTTAAAGCTCATATAGAACTTAGTAGTTCACTATGTTATAATTTCATATGATTATATAACATCATTATAATAAGGGAATTTGCATTGATAAAACATTAGGTCCTTACATTATTCCCCCATATGAAATTTCCCCCTCGAAATTTTTTCTACATTCTAATCCATAAACTGGTGTGGGTACTTTTACATCATTTCCTTATCTAGTTCTCATGTTTAGTCTTCATTTATATGGTTCTACCACAAAACTTTTACCCGGAGAGTTTTCTTGTTATACAGAACACTATCTCTATGATGAAAAATTACTACTAGATGCTCCTCGTAAGAAATATCATCGTCCAACAGTACCACATCTGAAGAGATCACATGTGAAGGGTTTGGTAGGTACTTCATTAAGAGATATACATGAAAACATTCTTTACTTTGGACATGGTAGGTGGAAGTTCCACTCAATAGGCCACATCTCTAACTCAATCAAGGATCATGATGGGGATGATGTACCTGGGGCTTATCTCTCCTTTATTCCCAAATATCATTTACTTCTTCCATGGAGATATGTGTTATAATACCATATCCCCAACATTGAACTAAATATATCAAAAATGATTTTATGCATAACTCATTGGTCAAATTTGGGATGCCTTGATGTGCTGGTGAATGATTTTCATCTTATCCACCATTTCATCAACCATTTGGTGTCCTTCCAGCTTATTCTCACCAACGTCGTCCCAGCACACCGGTGCTCTAGACCTTTTCCCAAAAAGGGCTTGTATGATGTAATTTAGATTCTCAAGTGGAAACTATTGTTATAGGAGAATTAAACCAGTGGAAGATGTTGGTCCCATTCTCAATTTATGTCCAAATAACCTGCTGTCGACAAATCTTCTTGTGTATGAATAGTTCACTAAGATTGGCCCTCAGTTTGAGGATGATAGGCTATAATGATGTTCCATTTAGTTCTTAGATCTTGTTAGATACTTCTCTAGAACATTTAAGTGAATCTAAGTTCTCAATAGGATGCAATAGATAGTGGTACTCCATGTAGCCTTACCAATTCTTTAATATATAACTTCGCATGTTGATCCAATAATAAGTACTATTGAAACATGATAAAGAGATCTATCTTTGTAAGACGATCCATAATGACCCATATAGCATTGCTTCCTCTAGATTTCCTTGGATGTCCAGTGAAAATGTTTCAGGGGGCTCTTGCTTGCGCTCCCTCTTCCTTTGTAGAGGTTGTGCAATCGGTAGCCATTGTTACCCATGTGAAGGTTGTGGATAATCAAAGTGTTGGGTTGGGCTGTGTGATCTTAGAAAATTTAGGAGAGGTTAGATAGGTCGATCCACTACCAACTCATGACATATTAATTTCCAATGGTAGTAATTCTCAAAATCAGTTTGCAGTTCTAGTTGAAGAGTGGAATGCTTTTGAGGAAGGAAATGAAGTGGATGTTATCCATGAATAGTAACCCCTTATGTGTGGTTGAATTTTCTCAAGAACATTCAGATTCTACCTCGGACTCTTTTTCTAAGTGAAAGGATGATTAAATTGTGGAGGCCTATCATAGATCCAATTCAAGGATGGGAAAGAATATTATCATAGATTCATATATATTTATTAAGCACACCCAGAGGCCATGAAAAAGAAAAGACTATTCTAATTTTCCTATTCCTCCTATTAATAGATCCTCAAGTAACGTTAATCTCCTTCCAAAGGATTCCAAAATTGAAGACAATATTTTCAGGAGCAAGTATGAAGGCTCCTAAAAAGAAATAACTAAGGAGTTGGAAACAAAAGCAGGGGAATAACTTATCATTTAACTGGTGAATGAAGAGAATGGATCTTTTGAATCCGATATCCCTCCAAGAGGAATGGAAATGATAGAGTGTGGTGATTCGGATCCCATATTCATTTACAATGAATAATTCTTAGAGAAGGAATTAATGGTCAAATCCACCTAAGAGAAGTTCGACTGGATTACAGAATGACATATTCTGGTAAAATTTAACAAGGAGAACTGTTTTGGGATCCAAAAACTTTTTTTCATAATAGTGCATGGATACAATGGAAAGAAGATTATGAAGGAATATTTCATCCATACTTGTGATAGGATCACTTACCATATTAAATACCTCTTCAAAGATGATCCAAATTGAAAGTCCCACACTCTAAAATAGAGTCTTCTTAAAGGTAAGGTTTCTAAAAGGCTTAAACAAAAATTTAAATATTTGGTGATTACTTATGAAGATGGTTGATTGTCCATTTGCGTACTTGTATGGTTTCCCACATTGTCCTTAAAATTGCTTATATTAATTAAAAAATATATATTTTGGTGGATGATTTTCCTTCCTTAATGATTGCAATGTCGATCCTCCAAAAATCAATGAAGACCAAATACTTTTCAATTCTTATAATTGATAAAAATTCATGATCATTTATACAAAGAGAATCAGCCACCTTATTTTCTCTACTAGGATGGTATTGGATTCAGAATATATAATCTTTCATGAGATCTATCCTTATTCATTGGTGAATATTAATATCATTTTTTTTATTAAGTATTTGAGACTCTTATAGACCGTATATATCTCACTCTACACCCCACATAGATAATGCAACTAATTTTTTTATTCAATGATCACAGTCACCAAATACTAATCCGGTGTAGGATAGTTTTCCCCATGGATTTTCAGCTGCCTTGAGGAATAGGCTATCAGTTTAACATTTTGCATCATTACATAGAATAAGTACTTTTATGAAGCATAATTTTACAACACAAAGAGTTCTCCACTTGTTGGGAGTGTGAGTAATAGCATAATGATTAGCCTCTTTTTAAACTCTATAAAATAGTATTCACATTCCTGAGTCCATACAAATTCTACTCTCTTCCATTTTAGCTTGTCATTATTCTTTCCAATCATCAAAAGTTATTCACAAATAATCGATAATACCCTGTTGGACCCAAAAATATGTGGATATCTATTACATATGTTGGAATGAGACACACTTCAATTGCCTTTGTCTTGGAAGAGTCTACAAATATACCTTTTATAGTGATACCATTCCCCAAGAATGATAATTCCTACATCTAGGAATAACATTTATAATACATTTCATATAGATTATTCCTTCAAAAATTCTTTAACATTTTATTGTGATTCTCCTCATGTTCCTCTTTTCCCTTAGAGTATATTAGAATATCATCGATAAGCACTACATCATATTTTTTGAGTTAATCTCTAAAGACTCTATTCATTAAATCCATGAAAACTTGTAGAGAATTAGTGATTTTGAAGGAAATCAATTTGAACTCATAATGTCCACACCACATTAGAACTTTAGTATTTGGAATATCTTCCTTCCTCATCATTAATTGGTTATATCTCGAATGAAGGTCCACCTTAGAGAAATAATTTCCCCCATGAAACTGATCAAACAAGTCGTCTATCTATGGTAGTGGATACTTTTTCTTTACTTTGAATTTTTTGAGATCATAATAATAAATGTAGATGAACATTGATCCATCATTCTTCTGGACAATGAAAACTAATGCACCCCATGGTGAAGCACTAGGCCGTATAACACCCTTCCCTAGATTCTTTTGTTGCTACTTCTTTATTTGTTCTATATTTTTGGTTTCTATTATATATGTTGTCTTGATATTGGTAGTGGTCCAAGAATTAGTTCAATTGAGAAGTTAACCTCTCAATCTAGAGGAAGCCTAGGAAACTATTCAAGGAATACGTCAGTGTAATCCCTCGTGATGGGAATGTCTTAAAGCATGATTCTCTCCTTTTTCTAAATCATTTGTGCTAGACCTATTTTCTCATAAATAATTAATATCCACAATTCAGACACTGATTATAAATGTGATTCATCTTCCTCCATACACATATATATAATTAAAGGGTGCTTCGAGATGTGAAGAGTGATATCCCATTCCCACAAGTTGATGTTGGCTTTGTATAAAGAGAGACAATACATTCCCAAGATAGAGTTAAACTCCACTAAAATATGTATGATGAGATCTTCTAGGAGGTTCAGTCCACATAAATTAATCTGAGAGGAGTTATAAACCATCAATGTAATAATTTCCCAATTCACTTTTCTCTCAGATAACATTTCCTCCAAATTATGATGCAATGTTTGAATAGTTCTACTAATCTAGGAATATAGGAAGGAATTTTTAGAACCAGAATCAAGTATTACATTTTCGATTCAGGAATGAATAATTAGCGTACCTATCACCACATCATTGTTCAGATACAACTCAGTAGTAGTGATACCGTTATACCTTTTTTGTTTCCTTCTAGGTTATTTTTTATTACCTCCGACAATCCTCTTCTTTGGGAAATTTTCCACATAATTCCCATGCTTCTAGAAGTTTTAAAACACACTACATGACGAGCGTTCATCTGAACCTTCCTTATTTCTCCCACATTAGTGGGATTCTTCATATTTAATTAGATTTTTTTAGCTAAATGTCCCATATTTCTACATTTTAAGAAATTATTAGTCTACATTAATGAGTTCCATGGATGATTCTTCTAAAAAAATTACATGTGGGTGTTTGATCTTATTCCCATTATGGAATATATTTTTTGGACCACCAACATGAGATTACATATTTTTTGTTCTTTTCATTAGGTCCATGAGACCACAAGAAAGTCTATAATCTCCATTTCATCCTTTAGGGCACAACGAACTATCTCCTCATAGCTGTCAAAGACTCAAATTTCCAATTCTTTATGTAGACTCGGCTTCTGCCTACTGATGAAGTGATCCAACTTTCTATTAGTGTTCATAAAAGAGATAGGAGTATACCTTGAATCAAATTTAAGGTTTGATTCATATTCTCCAATTGACTCATTTTTCATCTCCTTGAGTCTAAGGAACACACATTTCATCTTTAAATGAAGGGTTCAGGGAAAATATTTATTGAAAAACATTCCCTGGAATTCCTCCCAATCCATGAAATCAATTTTCCCCTAGGGATTAGTATGCTTGACTTGTATCCCCCATATATTATCTACCCCCTAAAAATGATAGACCGATTGTATGAATTCCTCTATTTATAAGAACTAAAGGATAGAAAATATATCTTCAATGGAGTTAATCCACTATTCTGTGAGGATGGGATCAGATGATCCACTAAACATGGGGTCCTTTTATGCATGAAGGATTCAATGGAAACATTCTCTTTCCATGGAGGAGGAGTTCGTTCCACCACTACTAGAAATAAACCCATTTGCGACAGGTCAGTTGCGACGGGATCCCATCGCAAAAGGCTATTTATAACGAGGGTCCGTCGCAAATGACCCGTTGTGGTAAATGGCATCGCAACTAACACTATTTGCGACGGGTCCGTCACTAAAAATATTATTTGCGACGGTAATATGTCTTGTCGCAAATACTAATCGATAAATATATTAAAAACTTTAAATAACACTTTTGCGATGGGCCCATCACAAATGTTATTTGCGACGGGCCATGAATACCGTCAAGAAAGAGTTAAATTTTTTTTCAAAAAAAATTAATAATAATTGCGACGGGCCTGTAACAATTTCATATTGTGACGAGAAAATATTCTCGTCTCTATAGGCAATTTAAAAAAATTAAAAAAATTAAATTGCGACGACATACCGTCCCGTCACAATTACCTATTGCGACAGGATGATTATCCCGTCACATATATTTATAAAAAAATAAAATAAAATAAAATTATGAATCAAAAAAATTTAATTAGTATTATAATAGTAATAATACATTCATAATTCATTCAAATATTATAACAAAAAATCATTTAAATATTTAAAAAATTATAATTAAATTAAAATATTAAAAAATTTAAATATATATAAATAAAATTAATATTATAAAATATGAATAATATTATTAATCATATTAATATGGTAATATAAATAATATAATATTATATAAAAATAAAAATATACTAAATTCATATTATTATAAATAATTAAAAAACTATAATTTTAACTAAATTTTTTGAAACTTTTTATGTATTAAAAATACTGAATATAATATTATTAAAATAATTAGAAAATAAAAATAAGAAAATTATCAACATTTTCAAAAAGAAATATAAACATATAATAAAATACTAAGAGTAATTTTATTATTAATAAAATAAAAAAACATTAAAATAAATACTGATAATAAATAACAAAGTATTAAAAATAAAATGAAATTAAATAATACAATATTGACACCAGTATAAGAGAGACAATAACTCTGAATAGAAAAAATGTCATATTTTAAATTTATAAACGTTATAACATCAAACAATAACTAATCTGAAGGAGGAGGGGGAGGGGGGGATCTGCGGGTGGAGGAAACTACAACCCTAAGGCATGAGTGAGTCGGCACATGTACTCCATCTGCTCCTATTGCTGCTGCTGCCACCAACTCATCTGCTCCTCGTACACCTGCTGCTGTCATTGGCACTCGTCCTCATGCTGCTGCTGCTACTGACAAATCTCCTCCTGCTCCTTTTGGAGACTCTCTATCAACTCAGTCTGAGATCGCAACCGATCCTCATACTGTATAGTGGAAGAAGATGCACGAGCTCCTCTCAAGATGGACGCTGACATTGCAGCACTGCCATAATAATCTCTGGTAGTCAATCGAGAGTCGATACCAACTACCCGGCCCTTCTCGAAGGCATATTGGGTCACCTGCATCCATGCCACCTCATCAAACTGATGGCCACTGGTCTGATCTGATGCCTCAGCCTGACCCTCAGGCTGGGTCTGTGACGCTGCGGTCTCATATGACTCATGTAGTTGCAATTTAAAATTATAATTGTTAATATATTATATGCAGTTAATTTTTAAACTTGAAAACAAATAATACTGACCACGATGTGACGCTGGCGATCACCTCTGAGCTCCCTAGTAGCAGGAACACTATACATCCTCCGATATATGTCATACTTCGTAATATCGGGGTGCTCGAACGATTATAAGAATATAAAATAAACTGTTAATATTTAATGTTATATAAAATATTTATAAAAAATGTACGTACCAAATACTGTCTATGAGTACTGAAAGTACGACTCCCAACTCGATGAGTCTCCTCCTGTCTCCCCCGATTTTGCCTCCCCACCGATGATCTCCTCTAAAAGCCACCACTCAACCGGTGTGCAAATAATCCGTCCCATACGTGGGCTGAAATGTACTCTGGTCGGTGTGATCTACATGAATCGTCAAAATCTGACACTCCTGATTTCTTCATGGCAGCTCTTCTTAAATTGTACAAAAACTGACGAAAGCGATCACGCATGGCCACCTCCCATGCCTCGTGGATGGGTTCATGCATGGTATCCTCGATCGGATACCATAAACCCTACAAAAATTCAAAATATCAAGTTATAAATGAAATAAATTTCAAAATAAAAATTATTTGTTTACGTACGTACCATCCAATGACCGAACATGGCCTGCTGCACATCAACAGGAATATTCTCTCATGTAGTCCATGGCTGAGAAAAATAGTTGCGCAAAATAGTGTTGCCCTGTCCGACTGCTATATACAGAAAACTGTAAAAACAATAATTTTACGTTTATTATGAAAATAGATTAATGAAATCATGGTAAAATGCACAGGTTATCACACCTATGGGTGTATGGATCGAACCCAAGACGTGGATGTCGCTCGGGGATGGGGTCAAGAATCATCAGTCGTGCAAGAACGCGCCCCCTCCGTGTACTCCCTGAAGCGCCTTCAGGCTGAGGTTCAGGTTCCAGCAACTCATCCACATCGAAAGATAGGTCAGCATCCACCAACTCACGAAATGTGTCCTCATCCATCTGAAAAAAAACGAATGTTATGAGAAAATAATTGATAATTATTATTATATATACATAGATATTAGTTATGATTATATATAACTACCATTGAATTGTATCAATGTTCAGCTTCATCATCATCTTCATATCTGTCAACGTCATCTTCATATTCCTCCTCAATATCATCGATATCCATTTGAGTTCTAGTTGCTTCATCTCTTACCATTTCAAATTCATGTTTGATGTCATTACCATCATCATCATCATCACTAACTCTTAATTGAGGGGTGTCATCATCGGTACTCATGTCTCTTTGTAACAAAGATTGATTTTGAGTACTCTCTTAAAAAACATCAATTCCTTGCACTTCTGTGAAAGCACATTCACTTTGACTAAACTGATTGTCTCAAATTTTCATTTTTATTATGCTCCATCAATCAGTCAAGTCTGTTGATGTAGCACAGTACTTTGCATAATAAACTTGATGTTCCTGTTGATCTAGTAATAATAGTTCATTTACTGCAAGAACACTTTTACATTTAATATCGATGATTCCATGAGTCAGATGAACACGCACGCCTCTCTCAGTATCCAACCACCGACATTTCAACATCGTTATGTAATGGTGTCCTAGATAACAGAGTTCAATGATTTCATCAAGTATGCCATAAAAGTCAACTTCATTTTCTCTATGATGAGATCCTCTCAAGCAAAATCCACTGTTCAGTGTTTTGTTTTGATTCCCAGTATGCATGTGTATGAAATCGAAAACCATTCACTACTTATGCATTATAAGATTTCACCATTTTGGATGGTGGGTTACTCAATATACAAAGTCGTTTGTCAATTTTATCAGCATATCGAGAAACGTGAAAATTTGTGAAATAATTATCAATATAGTAAACTATAAACTGAAGGAGATGTTAAAGTATGAAAAATTTATGTTTCCGGTATTTGAAACCACTGAGAAAACAATTTTGTCTGCATTCTTCGAGAGTAGCTACTGTAATTTGTGGATGTTTTTTCTTGATATGATTATCATAAAATCCATAAAAAACAAATTTATTTATTGTAACATAAATATTAGAATAAGTAATAGAAGCACTTATAGTACAAATGATGTCATCTCTTCACAGTTGAGCAAAACATACGTATGAGCTCTGTGATGTTCATCATCTGAAAGCCATCATTCATAAACTCCACCAAAACCAAGCTCCGACTTGTTAAAAACAGATAATTGATTTTTGATTTCATCAATATTACCCTTGTTCTGTCCTATGCGGTTGTGTTTTGAAGGATACTCAGATTAAAAATAGTGGGATTAGAAAAAAGATATCTCATCCAGAAAATAATCTTTAGTAATAGATCCTTCAACAGATGCTTTCTTACGTACTTTTTTTTCAATTTCTGCATGCATCTTTCGAATGGGTACATCCATCGAAACTGTATCGGACATCCACATTTTGCTTCATATGGAAAATGTATATCAAATGTTCCATTGAATCGAAGAAAGATAGTGAGAATATTTTTTCTAGTTTACATATAATTACAACATCTTTTTCAAGTTTTCATAGAGCATCGTAATCTGTTTTCGCCGAAAAAATGTCCAGAAAAAAATATGATACGTCTGTTATGGAATCCCATATCACAGAATTCAATAGACCTCTTAATCCAATGGGTAGAAGAATTTCCATTATAACATGATAATCATGAATTTTAATCCGATATTATGACTATTGTTTACACATCTACCCATATTGGAAGCACATCCATCTGGAAGTCTCAAATCTGCAATCCATTGGCAAAATAATAAGAGGCTTTCTTTGGAAAATGTATAAGCTGATTTTGGTTTCATTAACCATTCTGTTCTGACATTCTCAAATAGCTCGAGTTCTGGACGCCTGCAAATTTGAGCAAGATCTAATCGTGAATTTACATTATCTTTGCTCTTTCCTAGTGTATCCAAAACTGTATGAAACAAATTATCAAAATAGTTCTTCTCAAAATGCAATACATCCAACATGTGGCAGAACAACAAATCATAACAATATGAAAAATCCCAAAATATGCTACGTTTTAGCCAATTGTGTTCTTTCCCAAAACCAGAAATTTTCTGTTGGTTTATTGTGGGTCCAAATGTGATTGGAGGTAATGAATATACAACTGATTTTAACTCCGTACCTGATAGCATTTTTGATGGTCCATCCCTTTCAACTGTGCCTTTTCTAAAATGAGATTTGTTTCTTTGAAAAGGATGATCAGCTGGAAGAAATCTACGATGAAAGTCAAAATAGTAAGGGTTTTTTCCATGGATGAGCATAAATGCCTTGTTCTCTCCCATATAGTAAATACATGGTTTCGGCTCATGTGTACTCCAGCTTGATAACATGCCATAAGCCGAGAAGTCACTGATTGTCCACATCAATGCTGCTCTTGGTATGAAATTATGTTTCGCAGCAACATCAAAAGTACTGACACTAGTACTCCATAGTATATTTAATTCATCAATCAATGGTTTCAAATAAACATCAATATTCTTCTTCGGATGTCTTGTGATTAGTAAGGTCAAAAAGATATAGGGTTCCTTAATCAACATCCATGGAGGTAAATTGTACGGAGTTAAAAAGATAGGCCAACATGAATACTAACTACTATAAGATCCGAATGGACAGAAACCATCAGTGGAAAGACCCAGTCGCACATTTCGGGCTTCTAAAGAAAAGGATGGATGCACTCTATCAAAATGTTTCCATCAATCAACATCGGCAGGATGATTCAAACTTTTATTGGTTGAAATATTCTTTTTGTGCCATGACATCATTGTCACTGTATTCTTAGACATGAATAAATGCTGAAGTCTGGATGTAAGAGAAAAATATCTCAACTGTTTTACAGGAATCAAGCCAGACTTTCCATTTTGAGCTTCTTTATACCTTGATTGACCACAAGTGGGACAACTATCCAACAACTCATTTTCACCAGAATATAAAATGCAATCATTTGAACATGCTTGAATCTTTTGACAACTAAGTCCTAAATTCCGAACCAGGCTGTTACTCTCTTAGTAATTTGCAGGAAAGAAATTTCCTTCAGGTAACAGTGTTTTAACCAAAGAAAATATTTGATCAAAACACGTGTTTGACATTCTATTATCTGATTTGATAGCCATAAATTTTGCAACAACTACTAATTTTCTTATCTTGCAACCAGGATATAACGCATCCTCATCAGTCCTCAACAACTCATAAAATTCAGAGTGTGCCAACTCAGGGGTTGAATCAATATCATCTTGAGTTTCTTTATGTTGAATAGATGGACCTACAATATCATGTACTAAATTCTGAAACCGGGATGGATCCGGAATCAAGTTAGTATCAGTTTCTGTAGAAATGTGTTCACCATGTTGATACCAAAAAACATAATCCGGTTGAAAACCAATACTCAAGAGATGTCCCCCCAACTTTTTAAAAATGTGTCAAATGTTCTCAGTGCACATTTTTTACAAGGAAATTTTATTATGCCTTTTGAAACCAATTCTGGATTTGATGCCACAAATGCTAAAAAATTCTCCACACCCTCTATATATACTGGATTTAAACTAGAAACATTTGGATTTTTAAATTGATTTATCCATATGTGGTCATCTAATAATGACTATTGACAACCTCGTTGTTCCATATTTTTCTATAAAATATAAAATCATTACTGGTTTTGAATAATTTTTTAGAAAAAACACTCAAGCAAGGATAATTATAGATTTTACATCAGACACGACTGACAAAAACTTTTTATCAGGATAGACCTAAAAATTGACCCTTTAAGAATTGAACATGTCATGAATAAAGAAAAACCTGTTACAAATATTGATAATTTTAATATTTTATAAATTTTTTATTATTTTAATAATACTAATATTATTTTTTCATACATATTAATTATATAATAATAACATTATTACATTATTAGTATTTTTTTTATTAAAATAATATAATTTTCTATATTATATTACAATTCTCCTTTCATCTGTGTGTTAAACATTCTGTCTCTATATGTAATATTTTCATTCACTTTCTCCTCTCTATTGGTGAGTAGGTTGATAATTTTGAAAAAGAATGCGAATAATACATATGGAGACAGAAGTTTTCTTAAAACCAATACAGAGATGAAAAGATAATTGAGAAAGATAATGATCACGCTAGTTTTTTCCAATTAGCTAATTATTACTAATTATTCCTAATTATTGTTAATTATACTTAATTATTGGTAATTATTACTAATTATTAGTAATTATTTCTAATTATTGGTTATTATTCCTAATTATTGGTAATTATTCCTAATTATTGGTAATTATTCCTAATTATTGGTAATTATTCCTTATTATTAGAAAATATTGACAATTATTGGCAATTATTGGTAAATATTGGCAACTGTTGGCAATTATTGGTAAATATTGGTAAATATTGGTAATTATTACTAATTATTATAATTGTTGTTAATTATTACTAATTGTGGTTAATTATTACTAATTATTGTTAATTATTACTAATTATTGGTAATTAGTTGTAACTATTGGTAATTAGTGGTAATTATTACTAATTATTGCTAATTATTCCTAATTATTGGTAATTATTCCTAATTATTGGTAATTATTCCTACTTATTGGCAATTATTCCTAATTATTGGTAATTATTCCTATTTATTGGTAATTATTCCTAATTATTGGTAATTATTCCTAATTAATGGTAATTATTCTTTATTATTAGAAATTATTCCAAATTATTGGTAAATATTCCTAATTATTGGTAAATATTGACAATTAATGGCAATTATTGACAATTATTGGCAATTATTGGTAAATATTGGTAATTATTGATAATTATTACTAATTATTACTAATTATTGGTAATTATTGTTAATTATTACAAATTATTGGTAATTATTGGTAATTATTGATAATTATTACTAATTATTACTAATAAATGTTACTTATTACTAATTATTGTTAATTTTTTCTAATTATTACTATTTTTTTTGAATTATTCCAATTATTAAAAACTATATTCATTAATTAGTAATTACATTCAATATCTACAAATTACATTAATTAACTACTAATTACATTCATTAATTACTAATTACTATCTTTAATTAAAATTAAAGTTTTTAATTATTAATTACAGTCAATTAATTATTAAATATTGTTAATTACTAATAATGAAATCTAACAAATAAAATTTAATACCTTAATACAAAATAATTATATCTAATAAGAAATAATAAAAACTAATGTAAAAATATAAAACAAAAACATTAAATAAATATTAAATTAAAATTCAGAAAAAAACCTTAAACTGGTTTTCAAGCTTTAGATTTGTTGTAATTGTAGGATGATCCCCGCAACCTCCTTGAAATCAACTTCTAAAACAAAACTCACTCAACACATATAAACTAGTAAAAAGTAGTTCAGATTGAGAAAAATTGTAAAGGCTGGCTATATTTATAGGTTAGATTATTTGCTACGGGGTTTATTGTGATGGTATTCCCGTCGCAATTGGTATTATTTATGATGGGCCTGTCGCAAATAACCCCAGACGCATTTATTATGGGTGGAAATAAAAGGCATTATTTTCGATGGGGCTCGTTGCAAATAACCCCTGCCGCTAGGTTATTAGCGATGGGAACCCATTCACGTCGCTAATAACCTGTTACCGCCGTCGGTTATTTGCGACGGGAAGGGGATCCCATCTCAAATATCTTTTGTGCGATTTGGCGCGCATTCACTCCAAACCATTTGCGATGGGTGATAATATCCTGTCACAAATAACTCTTTATTTGTGATGGGGATTATGCCTCGTCGTAAACACCCCGACTGCGGGGGTTATTTGCGACGGGACATATTCACGTCACAAATAACGCATCGCTAATACCACTTTTTCCCGTAGTGCACATGATAAATATTATTATTCATATCTTGAGCCAGCTAAGGAAGTACTGAAATGTTGTTTTGAGAACCGCCCATCATATTTGGCATTTCACTAAGGAAATATTCACATTCCCTATCACATTGATAGTCAGAAATAGTTCTCCGATTTTCTACCATTAAATAAAAAAACAACATAAAATTAGAGGGCTTGAATACTTAGATATTGATAAAAAATAATCTTTGAACATAAGAGGAGAAACAAGTTAAATTGAAGTGTATACAACCTTGTGATTCCTCAGGTTTAAATCTTGGTTAGCCTTGATATTTTTCTTAACTTATATTATTAAGGGATTTTTTCATTCCCTTAACAATGGCTTTCACTAAGATCATGAATTTACCAAAGAATATCTCTTGATTGTGCGTAACCAATAGTTTTGTAAGACCGTAGTTGTGCACTAGTTCCCATTTGATTCTAGATCAATGTAGTGTTTTATGTTTTTACCCCATGATACAATTGTGCTAGAGCCACCTCTACCTATTTGTGTCTAGATAGTGATATATTTTCCTGATAATCCTCTTAATATATACATACTAAAATATAGTGATAATTTTTTATACATAGTCTCATAGATAAGTTTATTCTTAAATTTCTTTATTAAAAATATCTAAAAATAACTAAATAATAATTTGATACAAATATAGTGAACCTAGACATATACATATAAAATAACATGGATTTAAGAATAATTATGCAACAGTTTAGAATCCAAGGATCATAAATTATATTATCCTCGATGACCAGATACATAAAACTAGAAAAATAGAACTAAATAAATCATTTCATTGTTTAATATTCAAATTGATATACTAACATAAATTATTCTTGAACATATTCAAAGGGTACCTTGGGGAACACATAATAATGAGATTAGCTAAATAGCCAAGTAAGGGAATAACCATAAGAAGAAATCATTAAAACATGGGATAGAAGTCATGCCATGATGATATAAAAAGGCCATTAACATATAGAACCATGAAATATAAACATAAAATAATATAATCATGGATTCATAATAATGTGGAAGAAATAGAAAACATGTCTTTAGTATGAGTCAAGGCTAAAAACTAAGGCCATTTCATATGGTACCACAAGCCGAGGCTTACCGTAAAGACCGTCGCACATAATGTCTCATTAGACTTAACATTGCCCAATGAATAAGAGAGCTATCTAGGAAAACCCATCATGACAATTCATTAATATGTTTTCCACGTAAGGAATCATACATAATCAATCTTACATATAAATAAGGGTTACCCTTGGAAGGAATAACATTCCACAATCTTGTCATAAAGAAAAACAAATGGGTGAATCATAAAAGTGTACCTGGAAGAAAATAACTAAAATATACATTTAAATTCATAAATGAAAATATTCATGTCTCATTTAATGTAATTTCAGGTAGATGTGACAACATTTATGAAAATTTATTTTAAAAAATTTTAGCATTAAACCATATTTGTGCGGTTTTAAGGAAAATACTATAGGGCCTTTAAAATAGAAAAATGAAAAACCCTTTATATATAACATGAAGTGAAACAAGAGGGTTTTTATAATTAAAAATACTAACTTTATAAATTCAATGGTGGATTAGAACACAATATATAGTGCACTTGAAATTGGGTAATAATTTGGGAAGTTCCATAAAACATGTTCGCTCGTCGGGAGGTATTGGGGAGGGAATCACAAAAAACATGTATATCCCTAAAAGAGAATGAAAAATGGTTTTTGATAAATGAATTTGTTACATGTGTACATAATTTTTAATATGAACATTAAAATATAATAAAACTTTATTTTTTTAAAATCAAGATAAGGAAACCTAAAGGAACAAATGATGTTCGGGTGGAATCCCTGACAGATTATCAACACGGTATCAGTTGTATTTAAGATTGCTTAATGATAGGGAAAGAGGAATATCATAACTTATATATCATGAGGTATGTATATTGGAGGTTATAAAACATACCCAATCATTATGTATTACACACACAAAAGGTATAATGTAGTGGATTTTCTTAAATAAAAGTGAAAGAGAGGGGATCCCCTACCCTAAGTCCGCAGGAGTTATTATCTTGATATTAATGACGTGAATAACAAAAATAGGTTCATTAATTAATAATTTCATGATAACCTATATATTTAAATTATTCAGTATAACAATTTTATGTTCTTTCATGGCCTTTTTGATCTGTTAAGAGTTTTAATTTTTTTGTTCGGGTCTATTTTTTTCCTTTGTCATAATGATCAGTTCACTTGTATTCATGTTATGGTACACATATATGAAGAATGTGGTGGTACATAATTTAATTTATATTAAATAATGTATCATCAACAATGTCACATGTTTATAAAATTCAGTTTGTTTTTTTATTGAAGGTGAATCATTATATAACACATCACTGATAAACACACGGATTAATTTGGTGATTTTGATCACAATTAACTAGTTTTTTATTTTATTTTACATAAACTTTAAAAAATTATTCCATAACATCACATAAGATAAAATACATATGTTATTATATGGTTAAACCATTAAAATGGATTCTTAACATTTATTGAATATTTTAATGCAAATTGGAAACTCATCGTCCTTGATGTGATAAATCCCCATATCTCGAACGATATCTTCATTTATAGTATAAAAGTAGGGGGTTGGAGTTATTATGTTAAACTAAACCATTATTGTATTATAAGTTCATTACATGTATTATAATGGACTTTTCATACCATTTGGATGAATGGAGGTGAGTAAAGAAATTGGAAAAGAAAAGAACATGAATGAAAATAAAAGAACCGGAAGCAGAAATTTACCTCTTTAGTTTATCACCTTTGAGAGCCACATAAGGGGAGATGATTTTATCTTTAAAGGATACCAATGGATTTCGGATATTGGGTAGGATCTTAGAGAGTGATATTTTGAGAACGTAGGCATGGAAAAACGCTTGACAGGAGTGAAGAGAAGAAGGGAGAGTGGGTGGTTTTATAGTGGAGGGGAGGAGAGTTTTCATAATATTTTAATCATTATTACATTATTTTTTCATAAGAAAAGAAATAGTAATGAATTTTGTCACAAAAAATAGTAATATGTGCATGTTAATTTGAACAAATGTCCATTTACATCATCCATGACTCAAGAATGATGCAGAAATTCAGGTTTTAGGAGTTTTTGTTAATTATAGTATTTTACTATTCATAAAAAAAATTATTTTGTTTAGAAAAATCCAATAAAAACCCAACCATTTATTGATGTTTAGATTCAAAAAATTAACTCCATTTGAAAAAACTAATTTTACAAATATTTTTAATTTAATTTTTTATTAAAATCATAATTTACAAGGAAAAATATTTTAAAACTATAACTACTTTTACAATGCTTTCAAAAATTTCATAAGGTCTTATAAAATTATCATTAAACATAAATATATAAAATTATTAACTTATGAACAACTTTCCAGAAAAAACATTTTCATTTAAATTAATTATTTCATTATAATTAATTCTTTATGACTTATAAAAATACTAATAAGTTTACTATGGTCATATTATCACTTATAAGATGCCAACATTTTATTTATAAATTCATGGGTGAGGTTACTATTCTTTTGGAGGATTTATTAATCATAAGGGTCATATTACTATTCATATGGGTTCGTTACTATTTTATAAAAATTATGTCCATATTATTGGACTCCAAACACCATACTGATCACCACTGTGTATGTCATATTTTCAAAATTCAAATCACAAAGGTGATAATATTTTGTATAATGGTCACATATAACATATTAGTAATTTTTTTTGTAACATTATTTGATTATATGATATAATTTTAAGAAGGTTATTTCCATTGTAAAATCATTTTGTAGTTACATTTAGGTAATTAATGAAGAGCTAGAACAAATTGACATGAATGAAACATGGGAGACTGTTTTGAGGCCAATAGATAAGAATTTCACTGAGAAAAAATTGTACTTTTTTCAATAATATTAATGAAGATGGTGTGGTGATTCGAAATAAAGAACAAATAATGAGAAAAGTTTAATCACTTATTGTGGGCATCGTTTTCAATGAGATATTTTCACACATTGCATGGCTGGATACAATCATACTATTTTTGGCCCTTACTGTGAAATGGAAATTCAAAATGTTATAGATGGATTTCATGTCAGAATTTTTAATGGGGTTATAGAAGAATAAGTGTACATTGAAAATACATATGGATTTATCATTCATGAAGATGAGAACAATGTTTATTAGCTGAATATGGAACTATTTGGAATGAAGAAATCACCAAGAGCATGTTATTCGTGGCCAGATCAGTTTTTTAAGAAAACTCGTTTCTAGTATTGTGAAGTTGATTACAATTTATATGTGTAAAATTACAGTAATAAAAATATTATGTTGCAAGTAGATGTAGATTACGTAATCTATGGTGGATCAGATGAAGCATAGTGTATATAAGTTTTTTAATTCATGAAAAATGATTTTGAAATGTCGATGATTGTTGAGGTGAAATTTTTCATTGGTTTACACGTGACACATGTGTGGAATGGAACATTAATATCTCTATCTACATATTCTGAGGAACATTTGAGAATGTTTGGAATGGTCAATTCAATGGAGATGAATACTTTGGTGGCTACCCTTATGATGTTTTTATGGGATAATGAAGGTAAGGTGGTCAATGTAACAAAGTATAATAAAATAATTTGAACCCAATCGTACTTAATAGAGAAAATGATGATATATTCTTTTCCAACGTCCAAGAAGTGTGGTATCAATGTAATTATAATTTAAGCCATGATATTTTAGTAAAAAAATAATTTTTTATATCAGGGTCATTATGGTTTTTAGTCTGATGTAAAATGTAAAATATCAGCAAGAGTTATTGGGATATAGATATGAAGATTGGCCTAGATCAACAGATGATAAGAGGGTAATGTCGGGAGGATCTTTCTATCTTGCTGGATTGTGTATTTCTATGCTGAGAAAAAAACAAAATTTCATATCATTAAGCACCACAGAAGATGAGTTTTTTGCAACCACTCAAGCTTGAACACTATTCTGGTAGATGAAGTAACAACATGTTGATATGGGAGTTGATGTAAATTCTCCAATCTGAATCCATTATGAAAATTCAAGGGGCATAAATCTTAGAAATAATTCATTCCTTCACTCAAGAACAGATAACATTGGAATCCAGTGTCATTTTATCAAGGATAAGGTAGAGAAAGTGATTGTGATGTTAGAGCATGTTCCTAAAGAAATATAGGTGGCCAATATTTTTACAAAATCCAAAACCATTGAAAACATTGAGAGGTATCGACTGCCTTTCGGATTTTAGTCAACTCCATGCACTTAGAAAAAGAGTGGATGTGGGTCCCCCTCTACCTGAGATTAGGTTTGTTTTCTCTAATGTGTTTCTTTGTGTTCATTCCAATGTTTCAGTCCAAAAATGAGTGACCATTGTGTTTGTTGACAAAGGGGAGAAGGTGTGGTTTATGAAGGGGGAGAATCCAATAAAGGGAGAAAAAGACTTTGTCAATGACCTGGGGAGAAGCTGACAGGTGGAGCAGTAAGATAGGAAGACAATGGGAAAATGGTACAGTTTTATTGCTTATGATGCTAGGGGTGATCAACGAAAGATTAGATATTACCACAATAGTCGTATTATAATAGATATGGTTCGTGATGAAAGCCGTAGAGTGGTATTGGAGTGGTTTCAAAAATTGGTGTCATGAATGAATTGACTTACTGACAAACATTTCATATTACTATTATTTCTCAAATTGAGTTTTTATAATGTGGTCCTAGAGTATGTTTTGATTAAATGTATGATCGCTATCTGGTTCACAATAGGCTAATTCTAGAAGATATTGGATGAATCTCTAATGAGGTATCAATGTGTTGAGAATCATTATGAGAAGAGTTGTAAACAAACCCAAAGGGGGGGATTTTTTGGGGGATGATCCCTAAATTTAACTTTACAGCATTTTTTGGATGTTTTTGTTTATTGAAGAAGTAGGTTTTCATTTTTAATATTCATTTCTAGATATATTGTTGACAAAACATGTTTAAAGTGAACATTGACAGAGGAATAGAAGATCAAGAGTTTGTACAACAAGAACACATATAATGTGGAACTGTATTCAAATGTTTTCAAAATTTTGGATGTCATATATTTGTAGTTTGGTGAGAATTATGTAAAATTTATTTCCTTGAATATCTAATCAAAATATGCAATGACATGAATTTCACAATGATGGTCATCATGAGGTTGATTTCACAATGATATGAATAATATTGATGGCGAGCTCTGCGATTACGTCTAGATTCACAAATAGCATAGGTAAATAGTATTGTAATGGTGGATGGAAGTGGAAGATGAAAGTAATTGATGGAAGGATCCATGATTTTGAGGTTCTCTAGAGTCTGAAAATTTCTATGGTACTTCATAAAATAGAGGGAATTTCTCATTAAAAATAGTTCCACTATAATTTTGGATGATGTGGCATGGATTTGGAATTCATGGTTTAAGAGTTGGTGGGAAATGCCTATAAATAGGCCTCCACCCCTAGGAGATGAGAAGAGACACTCAACGAAATACTTTGGGCTCTAGAATCTTGAAGGAGGTTCATAGAAGAAGTGTTCCTCACAAAATTATTGAGATTCACTGTGGCTAATCGAGCTCTGAAAATGATGTGTGGTTATCAAAGTCTTGTTCAAGCTTTGAGAAAGTAGTATACTCCATGAAGGCTTGAGGTCTACGAATAAATGATGTATTTGAATAAGTGAACTCTACAATGTAATGTTCTCTACGAAGAAATGTGCTCTCCGAAGATGTGTTCTTTCTAAAGAGGAAAGAACTTCACAAATGATTGTATGTGAATTGTGAATTAAGGATCTTCACAAAGTAGTGAGCTTTGCAAAAGAGTTATTGAAAAGGTATTTCCTAGTGTTCCTTGGAAAAGTGGTATTCATCCCTGGATGAAATTTGGACTTCAATAGGAAATCTACATATATAGTGGATGATTTATTAATTAGTAATAGTGAATAGACCAATGAGTTTATAAACTCTGAGTTGATATTTGGATGTACCAGGGATCACACATCAGTTGAGATAGTGGTGAGATATCAAATTGTAATTGGTTGTAAAATAGGGGGGATTTTGAGTAAAAAATAAACATTTAATCAATACTGTGATTTTATTGGATTTGGTACACTGGCACTTTTCCATTGTATGATCCTTGTACGTAGTTGAGTGAGGTTGAATCAAGTAAATATTGGTGTGTCTCATGCATGCTTTAATTTCTATTCATACACTTTTATGGGAAGTAGGAAGAAATGAGTTTTATTTAAAAATGAAACAATATATAAATGGTAAGTTGTTTTAAATTTCATACCCTAGTTGACCAGCACAGTTAGTGTATTTGACCTAGAGGACCTAGCAATTTTCATGTGGCAGATATCCATTTGTGGATGGAAGTAATAATCTAGGTCATGGGATATTTGATTTTATGAAACTATAAGAGAATTTGGATTTATTAAAATGAAATATAATCCATGTATTTTTAGAAGGTTTAGTGTGAGTGTGGTTGTTATCCTGGTAGTATGTGTTGACAAGATATAACTTATTGAAAATGACATAGTAAGAGTTGTTGTCGTACTAAAATTTCATAGCCATTCCCCACTATGATGAGAAACTAAAAGTGTAATAAAACTGTTCATAGATATATTTTCTATGTCCGGATGATATTTTTTGAGATGTATAAATTATACAATAATTCAAGGTTAGAGACACATAAGATTTTGGGGAACCTTTTCATGATGTATGAACTCAGTGATATCCAGTGGGATATCGGGATAATGAGACCTAACAACATTAAATCAACATTAATACATGTCATTGGATGTCCCTATCTATGGATGTGTGTATTGGTCCTTACACATTACGATTAATATTAATGGATACTATGAGTCACATACTATGATGTATTGAGGAAAACCATGATGAAGAATTTTCACAAAGAGGTATGATCTGTTGGTTGTGTCACGAGTAATAATGCATTAATAAATAATGATAGAAAGGATTTATCCATTCTGTTAACTATCAAATGGTAATATCCTATGCCCTTTAATAGATATATTATAGCCTAAATAAATCCATGGTCGTTATGTTTTATAGGAAAGTTTTATTTCTATAAAGTCAATTAAAATGATATTAAGCATATAGGTTGGTGGAACTAGCATTCCACAAGATCGATTATATATATTGTGATAAAGGGATTGTATTACTTGGTAAACGTTCATATGAGGTGAGTTATTATAGTGGAATTAACTTTTTTATCTGTGTCATCCATTGCATGTTGGGGGAAGCTAACTTAGTACTTTAGGATTATCTACCTAAAGCCACTAATAAAGAGTACTAGAGGGTAGAACACTATGTATATATAGTATCTTAGTTAAATAATTTATTATTTAACAATTTGAATAAATATTAATCTCATTTAAGGTTTCATAATTATCTATATTCATGATCACATTTATTTTGTTAGTAGTTATTAGAGTGAATATATTGTGGGTGGAATTATCAGTTACATAGATGGGGTTTTTCATAACATATGTATAAAACCTATCAATCCTAGAGTTCGTTCCTCTCCCAGAACACTCTTAAGAATGAGACAGGTCCTCCTCTAGAAGATAAAGGAAAATTAATTGGAAGTGGTTCTCAAGGAGATCATAGGTGGATGAAATATGTGTAATGATATTCAATGTTATCACATGAAGAATCCTTCAGTGACATATAATGATTCTTGGAACACATGTCGATAATTGCTAGAGGATATCAATCCTTGATATTTATAACACAATTATGGTTCACTGTAGATCTGTGTCCAAAGACATCAAAAGATGAATAATCACTATAGAGGTAATTCTAATTAATTAAATTAATTATAAACAATATATTTTGATCCACTCTATAGTTTATTGGCTAATTTCCTTCATCATAATTATTTGAATCAATTTTTTGGATCATGACATTTATCATCACATCGATCATAGATTGATCATTGAATATGGAAAAAATACGAGTTGGTCACTAGCCCTCCAATGCTTTCGCTACACCCATAATCTACATGGAGGGAATGGATCATTGTTTTGATGCATTGTTAATGGAATGTGATAAATGATAATGGTTAACTATTGTTTAAATAATTAATTTATGTAATTTTCAAGTGATTAAAAAGGATAAGGTGATTTATTATAGCTCTTAAAATTGTTGTGTGTTTACAGGAAATCTTGTCTTAGTAGTTGAAGATGGTAATTCAAGAGACGTTATCTATAGTAGCATATAATACTAAATTATTCCCAGAGTGTGGTTGTGAACTATATTATATCATGTTATTTTTTATGTTTCTATAGAAACCCTAGACCGTCGGTTAGTGAAACTGACACCTTGGGGATTCTGAGCCATGTGTGGTACTTTCCCCAAAATCCCAATGACAGGATGGATGGCTGACTACCCCCTTTTTTCTTTTCTCTATTCTCATGGTAGTAACTTATTAGAGTATTAATTGTGGTTTGTTTTTCCCATATATGATTTTATAGGGATTTAATGGAAGGATTTTGTTTCACACACATATATTCAGGATATAGTTTTTTATGGACTACTATCAGTGCAACTTGTGTAGACTGTGATGCCTTGAGGATCCTTACTCAGTGCATGGGATATTATGGATTGAATTATAGTACTGGATGTAGGATACATGTTACTTGGGATATGGTGGCTCTAATAAAATACCAAGTTACTTTTGGTTATGAGGATGTGGTGTTGAGTTTCACATAGGGCATGTTGTGGTTATTTTCCCAGCTCTCTTCAGGCTAGCCTTTTGGAGAGAGAAGATTTGGGCATGTGATATAATGGAAAAGAGAAAAAAATAGTGGGATTTGGGAGTGGGGTACCCCTGATATTCATTATTATATTACATGATCTTCTATAAAATACTTGGTGGGAGTAGCCATGGTGATGGTGGAAAAATAGTATACCATTTTAGGTGATGAGTTAGTTTCACAATTTTTTCACTATGGTTTAGAAAAATTTCATTAAATTTCATGAGAGGGTTCATGGAAGATCCTAAGGAGTATACTATTATATACACCCTTTGTTTATATAAACTATATTTCAGGTCCCATGGATCAGGCTAAAGATCAGGATAGTTACTACTGTCCTAGGGTTTTTCTGGAGCTGTTAGGATATTTTATTCATTGCCATATTTACATTTTTTTTAGTAATTGTAGTTTTACATTCTAGTTGTAGTATTTCTAGAATGAAATTACATTTTTTTACTTGGGTTTTCTTTTAAATTGTAGTTTCATCATGATCTGGTTGGTGCCTCTCTTATCTCTCACTTCTGTATATGTTATCTTATAGGGAAATGCCTTCTATTTGTGTATTTATTGTACCCTTGGTGCTAGTCTCCCACCAAGGGCCTACTATAGGTTGGACTCAAGTGTCACTATCTCTCCTCTCCCATTTTCATAATAGGAGGGGTACACATTGAGGGGATGGGTTCATTAATGTACATTAAAAGTACTAAAAGTATTTTTACATATCAATTTAGATTAATTAAGTTACAGTGTGCATAAATCACATGTTTATATTTTTTGGGGAATCTATTGGCCATGGATTACATTGATATAAATAATTCATTAAATCTAATGGATTTAATAAATTACCTTATATTGTACCTTTCAGGAGGTTTCGATTTTATACATAAGAATCATTTAACGATTTCTTATTGTCAAAACTTCTTTTATTCATTCATAATGATTTCTTACTAAAATTTATTCTAAAACACATGATTCATCAATTATACAGTAACAGAATAGTGAAATTCCTCTATTAGAAATATTAAATTTATAATTCAAGTGTTTTTTTATGAATTTATTTATTAAAAACTATATCATTGGTGAGAGTAAGTATCATCATATTTAAAGATAGATTCCTTTCCTAGTTCATATTTACCTCCCGCTGTGTTTTAAATTTAATTTGAAAATACAATGATGTGATATCTCATATGATTATAATAATTAAATTATCATCTATAAAGAATTTTTTGTTGTTATAATTTTAATGATGCGGGTTTTCACCAACCTTGATTTATAAAATTTAATTTTTTTCCATCCTTTCTTAATCAAATGTAATATTTTCTACCCACATATATTTAAATAACCATTATATATTTCCTATAATATATTTTTAATGATTTATTTTAGAGTTATTAATTTTCATTTTTTTCATCATGTTTTTCGAAAATGATATTTCAATTTTATCCACAACATCCTTTTTAAGAAAATTATTAGAATTGTTCCCAAAAACAATTTAACAGTTTCACTTCAATTTATATTTTCATCTCTAAAGTCTCAATTTATGAATATATTTTTGGAATCCCCATTAAAAATTATTAATGAAATAACATTTTAGAATCATTGAATTTGGGTTATAAACCCTGTGCATTCTTGTGTTCATCTTTTGTGATATTAACACAAAATATTGAAAAACCATTTTCAATTCCCTTGTATTTTATAACGTGATGAATGAAACACATTTTATTACGAAGGTGTTTAAGGATTTTTTGATTGATTTATATATTATGGTTGACAATGATTTTGATGATATAATTTAGGGTATTATATTTCGCTCCAATTTATTAGTTATGTTTTAATATCTCTTGAGATAATGATTCATAGATATGATTGGAATTTTTTACAAAATAATGTATGGAAATGCATAATTATATTCACAAAATAATCCATGGATATGATTATATTCTATAATAATATAATGAGTGAAATTTAATTAATTTAATAATACAATATAAGAAAAAATGGATTTGTTTTTTCCATAATATGATATTTTTAGGTGATTTTGTTTGTGCCATAATTACATGCGATGATATGATTCAAAGACATTCCTTGTTTATATATCAAAATAATATGATCACAATCATAAGATAATAATTATTATCTTATAATATTATTCTATTGAACATGATTCTTATTTAATATTTCATACCCTTTTATCATTACATATAGTGATCTATTATTTTTTCATATATTTTTAATATAAATATCTACCGTACTCAAGCATATTAAAATTCTTTTGACATAAATCATGATGAAATGTTTGATAGATTTTCCAAATAATAATAGTTTTATGAAAAACCTAGAGATTTTATAAATATAATTGTTTGAATAAATTTAATTTCTTCAAAAGCTTTTCTTACATACAAAATTGTGTTTTAAATAACTATAATAAAATATATCATTATAACGTAGAAGTTAAATTAGATAGTACAAATATCATAAACTAGATTATGGCAAATATATGTCATAAACATGTATAAAATAAATTCATTTGTTATTATTTAATCCAATGTTAACATAGAAATCATGTGTGGGAAAATGAAATAATATCTGAATAACTCTTTGTATGCACATAATACAATTTAATTATAATTAATTAACTTAGTCAATATTGGTTGATTATTTTTATTGAATTTTTATATATTCAATAAAATGTCTTATCATTCATCTAATATTATTCCCTTGACAAGCGATGAGATGAAATCTATTTTTATGATTACAATAGTATTTTTCATTAAAGTTGTTTCATCATGATTTACAATTATTTTTAAATTACAATTTCAACATTATGAAAAATAATTTGAAATGTTAACTTCATTAATTAAAATAAAAATTAAATATTTCATTAATTTTATTCATAATAATTTTATAAAAAGATTTGTTTTTTTGGAATAATTACTTCTACAGATTTTTATAAAAAACAACATTTTTAAAAATCATTTACAAACGTAAAGTTTTCTTTGGATTTTTTTAAAAATAATTTATTTAAAATATATTATAACTAATCTATTTTTAAATTTTTTAATAAATTATATTTTTAATTATCATATAAATTCATTTTATACTTATTAAAACATTTTCATTGGAAAACTACTTTTCATTGTCCTTACGGGTTTGATTTTAAATTAAATTATTCTAATTATATGAATTGAATTTTATAAAATTTATTCCACGTTTATAATTATCATAATTAAAATTAGGTAAAATTTTCATCTTATTTTTTGACATAGTGAATAGTAAAATATATAAATTTAATTACTATGGTTAATGTTAAAATGGGTTTACCATGGGTTAAATAAAAAGATAAGGGTAATATTTCAATTAAAATTATTTAAACCCAAATATATGGACATATATTGGCTTTTTTATTTCCCATATTTTACTATATGGACTTTTGGAATCACTTTTCTTTAGAATGTCTTTATACTTATTAATTATTTTATGAAATTATCAAATGGGACTCCTACACCACAAATAAAAGGAAATATCCTATAATATCCTTTCCACACATAAAAATTCATTTTGGTTCGTCAAATATCTTCCCAAAAACATTATTTATTTATCTTTAAATATCATTGAGGAATTTTTTTTTTAGAAAAAACACTTTAGAATTATTTTTTAAAAAGCTAAAGATGTTTCCCTTGAAGAGGTAACATTATTAATTGGGGTTTAGGTTTTATTTCATCTTCAACATCATTAAAATCATCTTAAATGTTAGTAAAATAATAAAGGTAGTATCTTTCATATAATTATATCTTATTTTGTTAATGTAATGTCTTATATACCTATCATATTCCCTAGAATAGAAAAAAACCACCGATCATATGTATGACATAATGCCACCTCACGAACTAATGCAATTCTTTTTTATCAGCACAGATGAACGATATATGAAATAATTTATTTAATATATATATATATATAATCATTATGACATAATAAAACAAACATAATTATAATATTGAATTCACCTTCTTACCTTCATATCTATTGGAAAATGATAATGGTGCTTGTATATATGTCTGGACTACCGTCTCTATGAAGTAATGTGATACATTTTCCTTTTTATTCTATCACCTATGGTAATAAGGATAGATTTTATGATTATATATGAAATTCATACTATGAAAATTATTTTTGTAATTGAGAATTAAATTATACATTTCTTTCATTTGATCCATAAAAAAATGGAAACATTGTTTATGCTTACATATAGCCTACCACCTTAATGAATGGTGTGATTAATTTTTATATTGCTAGTTTTATGGATGATTAAAAATATTTATATAAAAATTATATTACATTTATATATTTATTAACATCATGGATATTATGGAACTATAATAAATTCACAAGGAACAAAACAACCCAACAAAAGAAAACACGTAAAACAATGTAGTTATCACATAAATAGTGATTTTAATAAATATTTAGTAATGAAATATGGTAAATGGTTATAATAAAATAAAAAATTGTATGATATATTTTGTATGGGTATTAATACATTTATAATAAACTTATATTTATTATAAAGGATGTTCTGAGCTGTAAAATGAATGTTGATACTTGTGGTAAAAGATTATCGTCTCACTTTTAGTTCTATTACACACATGCCATATACAAATATTTTATATTTAATATAATATACATAATACTAATTAATGTGATTTATTATAACTCTTTTGAACTTTACAGGGATTTACATATATATAAGTTTATTTCTTTCATGGTGATTATGATTCAATATCTACCAAATTGGTAATAATTTCATGTCACAATAACGTTTTTGTGAGATTATTTATGATTATACATTTGATGATGGAATATAATGATACAACTCTAAAGAAACTCATGTATGTTACTATAAATTGGTTATTACAATTTAATATGTGTTTTCCTTTCATTTTTTTATTTTTATTATCAAAATATTCAAAAAATAGTGTTATGAAGAAAAATTGACATTATTTATCTCTTCGATCAAAAAATTATTCTTCCATATCATTATTTTCTAGAAATGATATATTATATGAATTAAACATCCCTATATTAATTTTTGACATCGTTTTATATAATTTAATAATTTTTTAAAAAATTATATAAAACAAAACATCTTTTCAATTTTTATTGAGTTATTTTAACTTTATTTACTGAACATTTGAATTAAATATTTTTATTAACGCACACATCATGAAATCAACATTCAACAGCCATGACCACTCAATTATTTTAATAATATTTTATATTATTCCATTTTAAATTTACATAAAATTTATATAGGTAATTTTTTCATAATTTTTAGATATTAAAATTGTAATTTCTATTTAAAAATGGTATCTTCGTCATGAAATGCTCCAACTAATATTTAAAATCCTTTTTCTTTAAAAATGACATACACTAATTTTTCCTAATTATATTGGGGATTCTATTAAATAAAACCATCATAATTATTTATATCGATGTTTTATGATCATGATTATTAAAGTTTTATGAATCCAATTTAGTTTTCATGGGTTACACTGTGATGAAAATATGAAACATTTATGAATCTCATTTATTTTTCATGGGTTATGATGTGATGAAAAATATAATGTTTGTGAAATAAATTTACTTTCTATATTTTCATTCATTGATGATTTTATTATGAAATTTGTTTCATTTTAATGTGTTATTATTTTCTGAATGTTTTATTATATTCTGACACTAAAATGTATGATTTTAATTATCTGATGGGTGCACCATGAAATGTGAAGATGTGTAATGCATTGGGTAATGATTAATTTTTTTTTGAACTCAAAGTGTATAAAAGGAGTTATCTCAATCCCAAAAGAGGTTAAACAAGATTTTATCCAAACCATAATGTAGATACATGTCAGTTTATTCAAACCAGATAAGTTATTAATGTATTGGTGGGTATCAATGCCATAATCTTTTATATGATTACATGTATCTAAAAAATACATTCCTTATTATAATATTGTTCCCTCATAAAAAATATTATTTGAATCATTTATTATTCATGTCCTATGAAATTCTATTCTTTAATCCATGTATCTATATTTTGAACTTTTATATTTAGTGTACGGTTTACAAATGTTATGTTCATGTTTTCATACCCATATCCCCATGTTATGATTTTATGATCATCAATATCTCCATTATTTTACCTTATTGAGCATATGAGTGGACCGTTTATTATGTTAACTTTCCCCAAGTTATGATCAAATATATTTAGTATTATTAGTTTAACAAGGGTGCTAGGTATGTATAACATTGCGTGAGATGATGTACTTCAATTATACTTTTTTTATTAATTAAATAACACTATGATACTAGAACAATATAATTATTTCATGGATAATTATGAATATTCATCTAGATATATGTAATATCTATGTATGAATTTTCATGGTAACTATAATTGGTATCAAATAATGGTTTAGTTACATATTGGATGTTAGGATCACAAATCATTGTTAATAACCCTATTGATATGTCAACGTATAAGAAAACATCCCTGAATTCTGGTAGTGGTTTGAGTGAGTAGATTCCATTAAATAAAATCCTTATTAATATACTACATGTGTATGTTTATCTATAAATGTTAAATATAATGCCCCAACCTTAAACATTACTTAATCTTGGGTTATTTCAAGAATTCATATTGACGATCTTTCAGGTTTAGAGTTTTTGAGAATTAGATCATAAATCATGCATTATATTCCCCATTTAAACAAGGTGGTTACATCAAAGGAAATATTCATTTTTTCCACCAAATGAAACATATCGAAAATAAAACATGGTTTCTTTCTTGAAACTTCCTAGACACTATCATCAAATCATGTACTTTTCCCTTGACATGTGAAATTTTTTTCAAAAACTTGGGATGACCATAAAAAGCTCAGTAAGGGATATAAAAATACTGAATGAAAACATTAGTCCATGTATACATAAGAATAAATGAAATCATACTTTACTCATAAAACATAAGAACTTTAACATACCTCATGAAATAATAGGATTTATGAATAACTCATAGAAATAATAATACATAAAGGTAACTTGAAGAATTCATAACATTCTTACGTAGGGAGTAACCCACATGGTTACCTTTCGAATACCCATCATAGTATATTACCTAAATCTCTTAATAGATACCTTAGAGATTAACTCTTTTGCGTTACCCAGTGCATTAAAGAGGTATCTCACTCTCACCCTCCCTTAGTTTATCATGGAGCCACCCTACTTCATAAACAATTCCCAAGAACCATAACATAATTGTATCACATAAAACATGCATAAAGGAAACATTACATTTCAACATTTCAATTATAGGATATAAATTCAACACATTAATATAATAAAAACATTATAAAATCCATTTACAATACCAAAATAAAAGAAAAGTAAAACATGTTATTTATTTTTCATTTTAAAAAATTTATGGCTTGTAGAGGAATCTAAAACTCAAATAATGGTCACGGTGGCAGGGAAGTCGTTGTCGCCGCATACGTAAGACAAAAACAGTCCCTTTTGTTGTTTATTAAAACGCTTCGTGCAAAAAGATTCCTTTTTAATGAAATTAAAAGTAAAAAGGGTTTACTATAAAACAAATAAAAGAAGGTCATATATAAATTGAAGTATGCCTCAACAAAAGGAGATTGAGATGAAGTCCCTTACCTCAAGTCCGACTTGTCTTGTTCGTTTCTTTATATTCATGAGTAATAAACATTGGTCAATTTTTAATTTCTTAAGGAATTCCTTTAAATTTTATTATTCAATTAATATCACATAGTATCATGTTATAATAATTAATAAATTATGTGAGTTCATATCATACGTTTTGTCGATGTTCGGTACAATAGTAAAAAATGAACATGTTTGAAAATAATTGCCCATGTAGTTATAAGTACATCATATCCAGAATGGTATTAATGATTCAAATATCATATATATCCATTATATATTCATTTTATAGTATTCCATAAAATTTGGAGATAAAAAATTAAATGCACCGTTAATGGAGAGACGGCAGGCCGTACAAACGCATAAACGCTACATTCATTTCTTTCTCATATTAACGGAATTAAAACTAAATGAGACATATATATATTTTAAAATTATAGTTTAATATATAATTTATATAGGTAACATATGTTCATTAATTAAATTCTTTGTAAATTAAATGTTTGGAGTGAATGAGTCTCATCACTTGAGGGGGCGATAGTCTACACTTCCTCAGATGAAATTATCGCAGTTCCACAACATGAAAAGCATAAAAATGTGATTTAAAAATAATATTCCAAAAAATATATAAAAACTAAACACCATATATATCATAAATAAATATAGTTACATCATAATTTCCACTATGAAAGGTGTTAAAGGAATATTGAACAATAATCGTTTCGTGAGGCAGTAATTCACCACTCACAGAAACAGTATGTTCTTTAACCATTATACGGAGGTGTGTGTAAGTGTAAGTATATTATTTATCATAAAAACATCCTAGTATATTTAGTATACTTATTTTATTATTTGATCAAATAATAAGAAGATAGTTGGAAGTGATGAAGGAAAATAAATGGAAGAAACTCAAGAGAAGACATTACCTCTAAATCGGGTAACTATTTTTGATTTGAGCCAAAGGCTTCCTTGGAAAGACTTATGCTCAAAGTGAGGCTTCTAGGAGAAAGAGAGGGATGTTGAGAGATAATTTGAGAAGAGTTTGAATGATCCAAGGGCTTGAGAGGTGTGTGTAAGGGGTAGAGTTGGGGGCCTTTTATAAGAGGGAGGAGTGTCACTTTTGAAAATTCATGTAATATTACTTTATTCTAAAATGATTTTCGGATTTTAAATGTCCAACATTGAAATATGTTAAGTATAATGTTATAAGGGTTCAAAATCCACCCATCCAATAGGTTTTTTACAAGTGTAAGTCTTATATTTTACCTTATCTTTTCATTTTATTTAAATCTTTCATTAATGAGGTAATCACTACATCATCATGGTGTGATAAATAAATTTATTTATTTAATGTCTAAAAATTATAAAAAAAACCATGATGTAGGAAAGATTTTTAGATTTCAAATGACTATTTATAGTTTAATAGATAATTTATGTAAACAAAACTAAATTTTTTTACTTAGGATATACAAACCTTTGTTATATTTCTCTTATTTTTAAAAATAATGTCATAAAGTTCACTATTACACCCATGTGACTTCATGGGTTCTAAAGTTTGGTAAAAAGATTTCCGTGGTAGGAAATGTCTCAGAAAAGAGGATTTGGACACATTTTGGGGTCATTTTATATTATTATGATATTATTTTATTACCCTTAACTACACGATTACTAATTAATCCCGATAATTAAATATAATTACCGTTGTTACTATCATAATGTCCAAAAACAAAAGAGTCCTAATAAAATAATTTGGAACTTCTGATTCCAAATATGGAATCCATTTTAACATATTCAAAACACAAAAATTGCAGTAATTAATTTAAAAATAATTTCCATCGTCAAAACAAATAGCGTGTTTTTAAGAGACAATATCTATCAAAAGATTTACACTTGTTTATGTCCAATTTCAAAGTAAAATTAAATAAAATTACCACCATTGAATTAAATGGAAAAAATATATTCTAATTACAATTTAAAACCAATTATAACAATAATCTATCCAAATAATGAAATTATATAAAAAATAAGTTTTGAAGTAAAATGAAGTATTTTTTACTATTAATTAAAAATGAACATTGTCAGAAAAATGCCAAAAATTTATCCAAAGTAAATTTCAATGTCCCAATTCTAAATAAATAGTTTATTTTGAAAAATATAGCTGTTAAAATTGTCAAAAGTTATATTTATAAATGGTTTTCCATCAAAAGGTGGTAAAACAATCTTTTAAATTTTTTTTTGTATTCTATGCTTAAGATTGGATTTATTCTCATTTTAAGCCTCTAAAACACTATCTAATTCATAAGTATACATAGATATAAAAATGAATTATTATTTACTTACATGGGATGTTGCATACTTACCCCTATAGGAAATTTCATCCCCGTAATTTATTTACTTACTAAATAAGTGGGGGTATTTATCCCTCATTACATTTTCTGATTCCCATGTTTCCTCTTAAATTAGGTGATTTTTCCACAAAACCATTACTTGATGAATCAGCTTATTCCACAACACATGCTTCCTGTGGTAAAGTATTTGGATCGGTTGTTCCTCATAAGATGGATTCTCTCTCAGCTACACTACCTCTGGACTCAAAAACATGTGATGGATCTGGCATGTATTTCCTTAACATTGAAACACGAAAAAAATGTGTACCTGAGATAAATTCAGAGGAAAAGCCACTCGGTAGGAAACTGATCCAACATTCTCCAGAATTTCATAGGGTTAAATGAACCGTGGACTCATCTTTCCTTTCTTACCGAATCACATCACACTTTTCCATGTTGAAACATTGAGAAAGACATGATCACCTACCTCAAAATAGAGATCCTTCCTCCTATTATCTGTATAACTTTTCGGCCTACTCTGAGCTATTCTCATATGTTTCTATATCAGCTGAACTTTTTCTACCAACTGTTCTACCAATTTTGGTCCCATCAACTTCAGTTCACCTACTTTATCCCAAAAAGTTGGAGTTCAACACCGCTTCCCTTATAATTCCTCAAATGGTTCCGTCTGTATACCAGAATGAAAACTGTTATTATAAGAAAACTCAACCAATAAAATATGTTCGTCCCAACATCCCTGATAATCCATAGATCAAGCACATACCATATCCTCCAATGTCTGAATTATTCATTCTGACTACCCATCTGATTGCGGATGAAAATCTGTCCTAAAATTTAATTCAGTACCCAATGACTTCTGAAGTCCTTTCCAAAAGTTATAAGTGAACCTGGGATCACGATCAGATACAATGGAGAGGGGGAATCTATGTAACCTGACTATCTCTTTATGATACAATCTAGAATGTTGATCTAGGGAAAAAGTATCTTGTATAGAAAGTAAATGAACAGATTTAGTCAAGCTATCTACAATAGCACAGATTGCATTATTACCTCGAGGTGTCTTCAGTAATCTCACAACAAAGTCCATGGATATATTCTCCCATTTCCACTATAGAACTTTGTAAAGGCTGAAGCATCCCTTTAGGTAACTTCCACTCTAATTAAACCTATTGACATGTTAAACACTTCACAATAAAATCAACAATATCTATTTTCATTCCATCCCACCAGTAATACTCCCATAGATCTCTGTACATCTTAGTAATGCCAAGATGAACTGAAAATGGAGAACTATGAGATTCACAAAACAACTCTATCTTAAACTATGAATCAAAAGGAACACAAAATATCTTCCCAGATCACAAAATACAATCATTATCAATGTTGAATTCAGGTAACATACCATTCTGAACCATCTCTACCATTTTCTGCAACTCACAGGCTTGCTTCGGTGCTTGCTTCATTCTGTCTGATAGATAAGATTTCACTGATACCTAAAGCAAAACTGAAGAACATCCTACACCAAAAACATCTATTCCAAATTTAATCAAATCAAAATCCAAAGGATATCATTCCAAACTTTTCATGGTTAATGAATCATTACGTTTTCATCTCAATGCATCAGCCACTTTATTTGATTTTCATTGGTGGTAGTGTATCAGGAAATCATAATATTTTATTAATTCTTGCTATCTAATCTATCTCATGTTTAATTCTTTCTGAGTGAATATATACTTTAATATTTTGTGATCTTTATATATATCACACTTTACACTAGAAAAATGATCCATCCATATTTTTAGTGCGAAAACAACAGCATCTAATTTGAAATCACGTGTAGGTTAATTTATCTCATGAGTTTTCAACTGATGTGAAGCATAAATATTTACCTAATCATTCTGCATTAGGATGCAACTAAGTCCTTTCAATGAAGCAACACTATAGATAACAAAATCAACATTCTGGAAGGTAGTTCCAATAGTGGAGCATTTACCAATCTTCTTTTCAATTCCTGAAAACAATCATCACATTATTTTGTCCAGATAAACTTAACATCCTTCGGAATTAGCTTAGTCAACGAGCTGGACAACCGGGGAATTATTTTAATAAACCTTCGGTAATAGCCTGCCAAACCATGAAATCAATGAATCTCAGTTACATTTGTGGGTCTTGGTAATTCTTCAACAACCTTTGTTTTTGAAGGATCAATAGTTATTCCATCATTAGAAACAATGTGACCAAGGAAAGAAAGTTGTTGTAACCAAAACACACACTTTATAAATTTCCCATACAATTTTTCTTCTTCTAAGGATTTCAAAATAACCCTTAAATGACTTTCATTCTCCTCTTTACTTTTAGAAAACACTAAAATAACATCAATTAAAAAACCATAATCTTAACCAAGAACTCATGGAAAATTCTATTCATAAGGTCCATGAATATAGTATGTGCATTAGTTAACCCAAAAGGCATAACTACAAATTCATAATGGCCATATCATGTACAACACGCAGTCTTCATAATATTTTCTTCCTTTACCTACAATTAATGGTACCCCGATTCCATTCAATATTTGAAAAATACTAAGCTCCTTGGTGCTGATCAAACAAATCATCGATATGAGGAAAATGATTTTTGTTCTTAACAGTGATGTTATTCAAGGATCTATAATCAAGAAAAAGTCGCATTGAACCATATTTATTTTTAACAAATAAGAAAGGAGCACCCCATGGTGATGTGATATGTCGAATGAAACCTTTCTCTAATAAATCTTTCTTTTTCTCCTTCAACTCTAAAAGTTCAATTTTATCCATTTGATAAAAGGGTTTTGAAATCGAATTTACATCAGGAACTAAGTCAACATTAAATTCAACTTGGCGATCTGGTATTATTTTAGGCAACTCATCAGAAAAAACATCAGGATATTTATTTACCCCTGGCACATCATTAATCTAAATAGTTTATTTGTTTTCAACATTATGTGGAAGGTAAAACTCATTTCTATCTTTTACAAGTTTATCAGCCTCTTGATATGTTATCAACAGTTAGGGTTCATTCATGTACACAATATGAAAGTCTTTCTAAAAGGAAATTTCATTACATCTTAAGTCAATCTTATCATAGTAAACAGTGAGCTGATCCATACCCAGAATAACATCAAATTCTACTAGAGGTAAAACAATAAGGTTTTCAAGTAGGTTCTTTCCATGGATAAGGATAGGAAGATTCTTATAAATTATTTTTACCTCAACATTTCCCCGAGGTGTTTTTACCACATGTTCAGGAGTCATTTCTTGAGATGGAATTCCCAATTTATGAGTAACATTTTCAGAGATGAAAGAATATGTAGACCCTGAATTAAATAACACATTGGCATAATCTGAAAAAACAAAAAAAGTACCTGATACCACTTCATTTTAGTGCCCAACATCTACTGAAGTACCTAATACCCTGATCTTTTCCGGTGCAATCACGAGCCGTATTTCCCATCTTACCACATTAGAATCACTTTACAGAATTCAAAAGATATTCTCGAGCATGATTTTGACCACATTTATCACAAAATACAATCTTAGTTTTCATACCATCAAACCTTTTTGAAGGATTCTTCCCTTTCTCCTGCCACCTCGGTCTCTTCTTCTATCGGTTTTAATAGAACACTTGATCATTAGAAAACACCATTTCCACCTTCTTAGCACATAAAACAAGCTTTTCATAACTTTTTAACTCAAGATAATCTAATGCTATTCGATATTTTGGATTTAATCCTGAGTAAAAACTATTGATTTTTCTATCAGGGTCTGAGATAAAATTTGGAGCATACCTTTCCAATCTAGTGAACTTATCTTCATAAGGAGCCACTGAGTCAGTCTCTTTCCTCAATTATAAGAATTATTTTTCCATCCTAAGTCTAACAGCTTAGAAAAATATTTCTCAAGAAACATACCATTGAATTCATCCCAGTCAAGAGCACCAATCACATCATCTTCACAGTTATTTTTAACCATCGACCACCACTGATCTGCTTCACCCTCCAAACGGTAAAGAGTAACACTATTCTTTTGATTGTCTAAACACCCCATGACATCGAAAATATTCTCTAGTGCTTTAATCCACACTTCAGCTAGCACAGGGTTAGATGATCCTCTGAATGATGGGGGATGTTGCCTCATGAAATGATCCACCACTGACATGTTCCTCTACAGTTGATCTGGTTGATCTCGTGCATTGATACCACCACCATTTATCGCTTGAGAAAACTGCTCCATTACTATAAAAAACAATTCAATTCCAATTCTGACCATCTTAGGATGCTGATTTGGAAGGTCACTACCTACTTTATGCCTTCTTAGCACTGCTTCCCTGTTTCCTCTATGGAAAACTATTCTGAACAAACATGTATTAGATGAAGCAACATGATAATCTTCAAATTCTATATCATTCGAATTTGACCATAATGTAAAAAAATATTTTTGGATAATCATATAATAGAATTATAACTCCTAAAGTTATCTAAACTGACCTCTGATACCAACTATAACGCACGAGCCTTAAGCATTACTTAATCTTTGGTTATTTCAAGAATTCACATTGAGGATCTTTTCAGGTTTAGAGTTTTATAGAATTAGATCATTTATCATGCATTAAATTCCAAATTTAAACATGGTTGTTACATCAAGGAAAATATTCATTTTTCCCACCAAAGGAAACAAATTTAAAATAAAACATGGTGTCTTTCTTGACACTTCCTCGACACTAGCATAAAATCATGTACTTTTCCATTGACCTGTGAAAAACATTTCAAAAACTTAGGATCAGCATAAAAATCTTAGTAAGGGATATAAAAATATAGGAAGAAAATAGTAGTACATGTATACATAAGAATCAATAAAATAAAAATTTACTCATAAAACATAAGAAAATTAACATACCTCATGAAATCATGAAATTTATGAATAACTCATAGAAATAATAATACATAAAGGTAACTTGAGGAATTCATAACATTATTACGTAGGGAGTAACACTCATGGTTACGTTTAGATTACCCATCATATTATATTCCCTAAATCTCTTCGGAGAAACCTTAGAGTTTAACTCCATTGCGTTACCCAATGAATTGGACAACTATCTTGAGCTAACTCACCCTTAGATTATCACAGAACCTCCCAACCTCATAAACAATTCCCAAGAACCATAACAAAATCGTATCACATAAGACATGCATAAAATAAACATAACATTTCAACATTTAAATCACAAGAGATCAATACAACACATTGATATAATGAAAAAATTATCAAAACCATTTTCAATATGAAAATAAAAGAAAAGTAAAACTTGGTATTTATTTTTCATTTAAAAAATGTTATGTCTTGTAGGGGATGTCAAAACTCAAATAATGGTCACGACGGCAGAGAACTCATTGTCGCCGCATATGTAAGAAAAAAACATTCCCTTTTGTCGTTTAGTAAAACACTTCGTGAAAAAAGATTTTTTTTAATGAAATTAAAATTAAAAATGGATTATTATAAAACTAATAAAAGAAGGTCATATATAAATTGAAGTATGCCTCAACGAAAGGAGAATGAGACGAAGTCCCTTACCTCAAGTCTGACTTGTCTTGTTCGTTTCTTTATATTCCTGAATAATAAACTTTGGTTAATTTATAATTTCTTAAGAAAATAATTTAATTTTTATTATTCAATTCATATCACATATTATCATGTTATAATAATAAGTTAATTATGTGATTTCATATCATATGTTTTGTCGATGATCGGTACATGAGTAAAAATGAACTTGTTTGTAAAGATTTTCCCATATAGTTATAAGTAAATCATCTCCAAAATGGTATAAATGATTTAAATATCATATATTTCCAATATATATTAATTTTATACTATTCTGTAACATTTTGAGATAAAAAATGTAATGCACCATTCATGGAGATGGTAGGCTGTACGTATGCAAGAGCGCTACTATCATTTCTTTGTCATATTAAAGGAATAAAAACTAAATGAGACATATATATATATTACTTCCAGTATAATATATATGTTATATAGGTAACATTATTTCATTAAATATATTATTTATAAATTCCATGTTTTTCATGAATGAGTCATATCACTTGAGGGGGCGGTAGTCTACACATCCTCAGATGAAATTATCGCACATACACAACATGAAAAGCATAAAGATGTTATTAAAACTAAAATTCAGAAGCATATAGAAAAAATAAATACCATACATATCATATATAAATATAGTGACATGATAATGGCCACCATGAATGGTGTTAAAAAATGATTGAACAATCATCATTTCATGAGGCAATAATTCACCACCCACAGAAACAGTATGCTCATTAATCATTAGACGGAGGAGTGTGTAAGTGTAAGTAGAATACATATCATAACAACATCCCAGTATATTGAGGATACTGGTGTTATTATGGGATAAAATAATAAGAATATAGTTTTGAGTGAAGAAGGAAAATAAAAGGAAGAAACTTGAGAGAAGACATTACCTCTAAATTGGGTAACTCTTTTTGATTTGAGCCAAAGGCTTCCTTTAAAATACGTCTGCCCAAAGTGAGGCTTGTAGGAGTAAGAGAGGGATGTGGAGAGATACTTTGAGTAGAGGTCGTATGAGCCAAGGGCGCAGAGGTTTGGGTAATGGGGTAGAGGTGGGGGCCTTTTATAAGAGGGAGGATGGTCACTTTTAGAAAGTCTTGAAATGTTACTTTATTATAATTTTTTTCAGATTTTAAAGGTCCCACAATGAGATATTTTGAGGATGAGGTGATAATGGTTAGAAATCCACCCACACAAAATGTTTTAAACAAGTTTAAGTCTTATATTTTACCTTATCTTTTCATTTTATTTAAATTGTTCATTAATGAGGTAATCACTGCATCATCATGGTGTCATAAATAAATTTATTTATTTAATGTCTAAATTTTAAAAAAAACACGATGTAGGAAATATTTTTATCTTTCAAATGACTATTTATAGTCTAAGATATCTTTTATGTAAACAATATTAAAATTTTATTTCTTAGAATATACAAACCTTTGTTATATTTCTATTGTTTTTAAAAATAATGTCATAAATGTCACTATTACACCCATGTGACTCCATGGGCCCTCAAGATCGGTAAAACACATCCCATGGTCTTCCATGGCTCAAAAAAAGGTATTTGGACCCATTTTGGGGTCATTTTATATTATTATGATATTATTTTATTATCCTTAACTACCCGATTACTAATTAATCACGATAATTAAAGATAACTACCGTCGTTACTATTCATAATGTCCAAAAACAAGAGTATTAATTACATAATTTGGACCTTATGATTCCAAATATGGAATAAATTTTACCAAATTCCAAACACGGTAATTTCCTTAATTAATTTAAAAATAATTCCCATTGTCAAATCAAATAGCACGTTTTTAAGAAACAATATCTATTAAAAGATTGACATTTGTTTATATCCAATTTCAATGTGAAATTAAGTCCAATGACCACCATTGAATTAAATGGTTAAAATATATTCTTATTACACTTTAAAACCAATTAAAAAGATAATCTATCCATATAATTAATTTAGATGAAAAATTAGTTTTGAAGTAAAATACAGTATTTTTCACTCTTCATTTAAAATGAACATTGTCAGAAAAATACCAAAAATTTATCCAAAGAAAATTTCAATGACCCAATTCTAAAGAAATTGTTTATTTTGAAAAATAGATCTTATAAAATTGTCAAAAGTTATATTAAAAAATGGTATTCCATCAAAAGGAGATAAACCAATCTTTTAAAAATATTAGAGTATTCTATGATGATGATTGGATTTATTCTCATTTTAAGCCTCTAAACACTATCTAATTCATAATTAGAAATAGATATGAAAATATATTATTCTTTACTTACATGAGATTTTACATTACACCTTAGGTAAATAACCCAAAAAGGACACATTGGGATTTGAATTGATCCTCAACTAGTCCTCAAATATGGGACATAATACATACCTTGTTTGACACTCCCATGAAATATATTTTTTATATTAAAAAAATATTTGTGAATGATAATGAAGGAGTTAAATGGATGATGACCCTGAATAACCTTTTTTAAAACCAAATTTGTTTTATATTGAAAATTAGTATTCCTGATTTATAAATCCATCAATGGTTTTTTCATGACCATTCACTCTAATTAATGATTCAATATGTATATAAAAATCATATTAATTTTACCGAGGGATTTAAGAAAGAACAATGAGGTTATAGTAGTGACATGTATTATTAAATATTGATGCACATTATTTGATCTTAGTTGTATAAATTACATCATATAATGAAATGTATATAGGATTTTTAATTCATAAACTCAATGATTAGATATTTAATTAGTAAGGGAAACACCAAATGGTATGATTGTATGATCTCAAGTCTAATGATTCTCCTCCATTTTATGATTTTGGGAATGTAAATTATTAAAACATCATTATTCTTACTCATGTCAAACTAGATGTTTTCTTATTCAGGGATTATATTTATGTACATAAAAAATCAATTTATATGGAAAGGAATTCAGATTTTATACATTTAACCAACCAATGATTATCTATAAGTGCGACAATAAGTATAAAATTATAATGGAATTTGCATCAATTGTATATGTCACAATTCGTATTCCAAAGGGGTTTTATCTACGTTAGTTGGAGGGAAACTCAACAATTATAATATCCCTATTATTCATGATTTTTATATGATTTACTTTAATATGTGAAAATTACTTCACCATATCATGAGTTTTATTTTTCAAAAAAAATGCAAACACGGTTGTACACCTCTTTGATTGAAACCTTATTTAATATCATAACTGAGTTATGGGAATTAAAGAATTAAATCATAGTGATTCCTGAAATGGATTTTACTTATATATGTTTATAAAATTGGGGGGTATATTTTTTAATATGAAATATGGGTAGTGGAAACATTGTAATGACTATGAGGAACTAAATGATATTACAATTAAAATCATTTATCCCATACCTCATGTTGATGGATTTTTTGATCATATATTCATATTCCAGTACTTTTAAAAGAGTGACCATCAGTCTTGAGATCATCGATTAATGGAAAAGATGGTTGATATACTAAATACAAAATTTCATACAAGGAACAAACACTATGAATAATGTGTGATTTCATTTGGTTTTAAAAATTCCCCTTATATCATCATAGTTTTAATGAATAAAGTATTTTGAGAGAACCATAATAATTTTTTTGTAGTCATTGTAATCAATATTATTATTCATTGGATGATTAAGGATGAGAATGAATATTTATGTAGTGTTTTATTGAAGACATATATAACGTATAATTTTTATGAAAAAAATTAAAAACTAGAATTTTTTCAAATGGAATCATTTTTTGTACAAAAAATATTAGGATAGGTTATATTATTTGATCCATCAAACAATAAAGTTACTGAAATTTTTTCACATAAAATACTATGATTGAGATCATAAGTTTTCTATATTTGGATGGATATTATCATTAATTTCTCAATAAATTTTCATGATTATATAATAGAGTAACCATATTATGGTATAATGGAACCATTTTTAATTAGAAAAATAAATTTCAACAATATTTCAAGGAACTAAATTAAGGTTAGTCCATACTTTGGATCATACATTATAATGATGTGGATTATATTTTATAATCATTAGTGATTCAATGGACTTGGTATTTTGATACCTTATCATATAGAATTAAATTTTTATATGTTATGCTTCATGAAAATTGTTAGTTCAACAATGAAATTACCAAACATGGGATTTGCATTTAGCTACATAAAATTTTAATTAATTATATATATAAGGTACCATCATTAATAGAGTTGTTATATATATCGATCATAAATTTTGGAATAATATTTCAGTATAGAATGATTGTAATATGCCCCATAGATGATGGTTGTAGCTAATAAATTATTTTGACTATCAAATACATGGAAATCCTGATAAAATGAATATAGTGGGTGAGGCTTTGAGTTGCGAGGATCAAGCTTTCTTATCCATGATGATGATCACATAATAAGGAATATTGAAAATGAAGAATATTTAAATCTTGGAGGAAGGTGATTAGTCATATTATTGTCCATTAATTATTTAGACAACATTATATGGGGTTATTATAGAGGCATTAAAGGAATACATATAACCAATGAATTTGGGGGGAAATATTCTTTACATTAACATTGATTGTGATGGAATGATAATTTTTTCAACAATGTATGTTTTCATTCCATACATGATTTAATGAGATCGTGGATGACGCTCATTGTTCTTAATTTTTTATTCATTATGGGAATTATGAATACATATTGATATTTTAAAAAATATTTATAGTGGGAAAACATAAGGATTGACAATGTTGAGTATATATCATGGTGCTTGGAATAAATGTACATTAATTCTAGGAAACCGAAGTCTATTGGGATTTTACAATAAGTACCCAAAATAGAATTGAAATGGTAAAATATCACCAAGGCCATTTTCTTCAGACACTATAAAATATCTAAAGGAAATAATACTATTTGGGTTTTATTTTATCACCTTAAAATGTCATCACTCATCATTTCTAATTGATTATACATGTATTTAGATACTTTTATCAGTATATAAATTAAATACCTGGTATGATTGTATAGAGTAACACATTCTATTGGATCTTTTTTTGATCTAGATAATACATTGAAATTCTGTAAAAGTATTCATCATGATATATATATGGTGTTATGTTTCTTAACTTCTTATTATACTAAAAAATATGTCCAGTTTGAGAGAACCATTCAATACATAAAGGATATGTGTAGATATTGTTCTAAGGATTTATATGGTAATTATGACCAACACCATCTACTAGATGAGTTTTCATACTTTAATAGATTTCATTCAAGCATTAATTATGCTCCATATGATGAGAAATATGAAATGAATTGTAGAAATAAAATTTAATATTTTGAATTTGGTGAAATAAATCTATTAGGACCAAATATTTCTAATTTAAGATACATTCCAAAAAATTATAGGTTATTAAAAAGTTGAAATAAAAGTTAGGATAGTAATAGTTTATGATATTTCAAGTTAGAAGATTATGAGATGGTGTTTATATAAATTTATATAAGGAATAGTGTTATGTGATTCAAGATCAAGGGAATGATAACCCATTAGAATATTGTTCATTTTGATATTATTGATCAAGTATGTATGGTATATTGTCAGTTGGTGCAACCACTGACAATATCTAAATATCACATACATGTATCTCTCAAAAGAAACTACATCACCGACCAATCATATGTAATGACCGTAGAGGTCATTCCACTAAATTAATATCATATGTATGAGGAATAATAAGCGAATTGTTTTTAATAATATGGATAATGTTCTCTAATCATGAGAATTTAGGTAGCCAAAATTTTGTTGTGAAACAACCAACTTGATTTAGCTATATATGATCGGGAGTATGTGATGTTGAAGAAGTAACCTCATTTTTTTATTACAGTAATGAAACATTGATGTATAAATTATTATTAATAAGTTTATTAATAAACAAAAAAATATTTTATAAAATATAAATTTTCAAATAAATTTTAATTATTCTAAACAATGTGTTTCACAAAACCCTATGTTTTAACAAACCGTTATATAAAATATCATTATATCCAATATTTCAAATCTATGGGTATTAATAGAAATAATTAAATTATAAAAAATATATGGTCTGATAATTTATAAAATGAATTCATTGGTCATTAATTTACTATAACAGAAAATAAATATCATTTGAAATTAAATTAAATATATACTGGAAAATAATTTTTTGTTAAGGAAATGTATAATTATATTAATAAATTAAATTTTTAACTACAAATTAATTAATTTAATGAAATTAATATATTATATATCCAATAAAATGTGTCTTTAATCTTTAAATATATTATTTCTAGGCGAGAAAAAATAACAAATTTACTTTCATGCATAAACTTTTTATTTTTCTAAAAACATGCTTCATCACGTATTTCCTACTAATGAAAAAAACGTATTTCCACATTTAGAAAATTTAATTTTCAAAGTTAAATTTAATTTTGAAATAGAAATTTCAAAATTATTTTAATTTAAATTTTTAATAATTTTATGGAATGAGTAATTTTTTGATGAATCTATAAAAATACCAATTTTAATAAAAACCTTTATCTTTATTATGAGATTTTAAAAAAGGTAACCTTTTTTAAAAAAATGGTTTAAAAAATATAGTAGGTCAAACAATATTATAATAATATAATTTTTATCATTTTAATAATTTTATGCTGAATTTTTATATAAAAGAATTTTATACATAAGAAAACCTTTTCATTGGAACAAATCTTGTAAATACTCTTACCATTATATATGTAAATTAATTTCTACCACTTATATGAAATAAATATATTAAAATTTAATCTATATATGTAATATTAATAATTAATATTAGTCAATAATATCATATTAATTATTTTTCATAATTATTAAAAAAATTATTAAAAACTAATTACTGATGTGAAGGTTCAAAAAATGTTTATCTCGTTTTAAAATAAAAAGTTAAGGGTATGATTTCCAATTAAATATGAATAAATCAAATTTATGGGAAATATATAGACCCTATACAATCAAAAATTCTATTATAGTTACATTTGGATTCATTTTTTAGGATATTTAATTAATAATTTTGTATTCATTATGAAATTTCCATGTGGAACCCCACATTTTTAAATAGAGATTTCTCTCATCTCTTATACACAGATCAAGGTCCTTTATGTTATCCAAGAATTACCCAAAAAAATATATACATGACCACCCTAAAAATAAAGTAATTTTTTTGATTATGAGACCCTCATTAGATATCATCTTATGAAAACCTAAAGAGGTTATCGAAAGAAGTGGTATAGTTCTTAACCAAGCGTATTTGTTGTTTTGTTCATCATCCTCATTGTAAATTTATTATAATATGAAGAACTATTGAAAAAAAATATATTAAATACAAAAATATATCATTATATTAATTTAATAACTGATACTCATTGACTCTTTCTATAACACCCGAGACTTTTATGAGAAATATTTTCTTTTTATGATATATAAATCATCAAAGGAATATTTCACTACACACAACACTAGCTTGGCTTTCCTTACACGCAATCGCGGCCTTCCTCGATAGCTTGCGTTGTACGCAATAACCGAGTTTCACTAAACAACGATATATTATAATATTAGCCATTATTAATAGTATTAACTGAATTTTGAATTTTATAACATTTTAATTCATCTTAAACATTTTCTAGAATGAGGTATGAAAACAAAATCAGTTTTTTGGATAAAAGAACTATTTTTCAAAAAAATACAGTTTTACCGCCTTTTGATGGCTCACCCACTTTAAATCTAGTTTTTGAAAAGTTTATAAGCTCATTTTGATAAAATAAAATTCTTATTTAGAATAAAGATATAAAAATTTAATTTGGATAAATTTTTCATATTATTCTGATAACTTTCATATTTTAATGAATAATAAAAACACGCTATATTTTATTTCAAAACAACGTTTTTCATCGCAATACTTTATATGGTCAAATTATAATATTGAATTTTTTTAAACTATAAATATAATATAATTTTACCATTTAATATAACTTATGTCATTATCATTAATTTTACATTGAATTCATAGGTGAAAACATTTCAATCTTTCTCAATGTTTTAACTTTTAAAACCTGTTTGCTTAACAACGGGATAAATTTTAAATTAATTAATTCAACTTATGTGTTTTGAATTTTGAAAAAAGGATTCCATATTTGGAATCATTGGGTCCAAATTATGTTAATAGGTTACTTTTATTTTTTTTATACTATGAATAGTAACTACAGTAATTTTTATTTACTACTATTAAAGGTAAATAGTGTAATTCAAGGTTAAAAGAATATTATAATAATTCAAAATTTCATTGAAACTTGTTCTAACCTTATTTTATTAGTATTGGCCGACCATGGGAATCCTTGGGTCGATTTTGGGATCCCATTGATCCACATGGTAGTGACAATGACAATTTGGATTTATTAATTTAATGTAAAGACAAAATTGTCATTAACAAAAATCTTTTAGTAATTAATTTTTATAAGGGGATATAAAAATTATATTTTAGACTATAAATATTCATTTGAAAGCTAAAAATATTTCCTACAGAATGATATTTTTTTATAATTTTTAGAAACCAAATAAATTAAATTATTTATGACACAATAATGATGATGTATTTACCTCATTAATAAATAATTTAAATAAATAAGATTATAATGATTAAAATATTTACCAAAACATGTCAAATTATGATTGGATGATTTTATTTCGACTATGAGTCATCTTATATTTATATTTAATTATTTTTGGACCTTTTGAAACCGATGATAAGTTTATAATAAAATAATATTTCCACACTTTCCAAAGGTTCCCCTCTCCTCCCTTATAAAAGGGCACCTCCTACCTCTCTTCCTCACACCAATTTTATCCTTAAAGCTCATCCAACCCCTGCCCATTTCACTTCCCCACATCGTTAGAAACCTACTAGAGGTACTGGTCTTATCAAAAGACTAACTCTAGTGCCTGAAGAGAAAGTTTAAAGGAGGCACTTTGAGAAAGAGGTAATACCTTCTACCATTTTCTTCAAGTTCCATTCTTCTTCTACTCCCTCTTCTTAATTGGTTTAATTATGAGGTAATAACATCAGTATACCTCATATAATGATATGTTATTATAAATATGAAACAACCCTATTTTACCTCTTATCCATCCTACAGAAAATGAAATCACCGTACGTGCGTACGTATGGAATATCGTCTCCACACCGTGGTGTAATCTGTTTTCCACCACCACCTTACTTGGATGGTTATAATTATGTAAATAATAACTATATATGATTATTGTAAATTTATATTGATTCTGAAATATTATACATACACTTCAATACAATTCCACGATCATGGGAACGATATGATCGCTCGTGCGTACGTACGGCATACCGTTTCCACAATGTGATGCTGCTCGTTCTATATGATCTTAATTGAATAATGATTATATAAATGAATTGAATGAATTAATATGATATATATTACACTAAAAACATTATGTAAATTATTTATCTATATCCTATAAAGAGTAATAAGAATTTATTCGACAAAACATGCATAAGAACAAAAAGTAATAAACACCCAAATAACAAGTAGTAATGAAATATTACAAATAAGAAGCTAATAATATGACTATATATGGTATCATAAAAATGAATATGATTCTGTAATAAGTCAATGGAATTATTTAAATCATTATACAGGAGGTTTGGACACGTACAAATCATATCGGACCTGAGGTAAGGGAAAATATCACAATCTCATTTTTATCCGAGATTGATTATACTTCGGTATTTACTAGGGTGTATTTTATCATCCACATCCATGTTTCCTAAATATGTAATATTATTTCCATCAACCTATAATTGTTTAAATCCAATTTTACCCTTCGGTGAGTTTTTATTATAAGATATGAAAGGAATCTTTTGTCGTTTTTCATACGAGGTACTTTATTGACTTTTCTGACAAAAGTACGAGAAGAATGTTTTTTTAACTTATACGGCATGAATGGATTTTTAAAACATTATTTCCAAGAATCATCATTTACAAGTTCTCACATTTATTTTAAATCAAATTCTTTTAGTTTAAAATTGAATGACATGTTAAGAAATAAAAAATTTTTTGAAGTAGAAAGGATATTTTCCTCAAAAATAGAGTTCATCTGTTTTATCAAAATTATTTTCCATCTAAGATAATATAGGGTTCTGTTTCAATCCCTATTATTACATTGATTTGATTATGTTGTGATGAAATTATTTTTATGAATTCATTTATCTTATATGAATTGTTTTATGATGTCATGATATTTAAGATTCCCATTTTTATTACATGGGTTATGCTATTATGTATGGTTTATGATTTTGTGGCACACATAAGAATGGTATCATTATGGGTGGGACCTATATCTCCCTAAAATTCATTGGGTAATGATTTTATATCTCATGAGATAGACATGGATGGAACGGAATGTTAAACCGGTTCAGGGAAACAGGACTGAAATGAGGAGTGAACTCGGTTCAAGAAATGGACTTTGTCCACTAAGATAGTCTTGGCTATGAGTCATGACTAATATGAAATGATTCTCTATGATTATGTGTGTATGCCACAAAGTTTCATGTTTTATGTTATGATTATTGGGATTACATTTCACTACCATGATTTATCCCATGTTATGAAATTATGATCTCTTTTGCAGGGTAAGATTTCCAAAATGTTATGTTCTTATAAATTTGATGTGATTGATATTTCTTTTTTTTACCCTTACTAAGCATTTGAGCTCACCCTTTTGTATTTTTTCTTTCCCCAGGTCAGAAAGAAGGTTATTAAGTAAGATATTCAAAAAAGGGACTATAGATATGATGAAATAAATGGGAGACAATTTAGACGCTTTATGAACCAGTTGTTTATGTTTCCCAGTTTCTAAAGACACTATACCTATACGGTCCTTTCATGATTTTGTTATATGTTGTAATAAGTATGCTTCAATTTTGATGTATTAACCATGTGTGTAATGTATGGGTCATTATATTTGGTATCAGAGGAAAGGTATAGTCAACCTTTGGAAACTAGGATGTGAAAGCCTTAGTAAGAAACGTAAAGATATGTCTACGCATAGAACACAATCATAGTGTTTTAGAAATGGGCATGAACAACCTATGATAAGACCTTAAGTGTGAAATTTTATTCTTGATTTTGTGGTTTTCCTGTTATAATTAGTGTTTCTCTCACTATTCTTCTTGTTTTTAGTCAATGGATGGAACCCGAAGAAACCGTGTTAATGAGGAATGTGATGGGCAATGCAATGATTGTCCCCCTGAGCAAACAAACGTTATGGTTACTAGAATGCAAAATCTTGTAGCCATGCTCACACAAATTTCTCAAGCTATGGACCATACTGGACTTCCAAATGAGCAATGGAAGGAGAAACATTCTATAGAATCTTTCATGAGGCAGCGTCCACCTTCATTCAGCAGGTCTTCTGATCTAGTAGTGGATGAACAATGGATCAGTACCACTGAAAAGATATTTTCAGTTCCTCAATGTTCTGGACATGATAAAGTCATCTTAGCCGTGTATCATTTGGAAGGTGATGCTAATCAATTGTGGAATCTTATTAATAATACGAGGCAAAGGGATGAAATTGAGTCCTTAGAATGGGAAAAGTTCAAGAAATTATTTTTCAATAAGTACTTCCCTCGTATTCTTCGAACAAAGATGGAGAAAGATGTTTATTGAACTAAAGAAAAATGATGATGAATCTGTTGGTACCTACGAAGCAAATTTTACAAGACTTTCAAGGTATGCTTCTGGAATTATTATCCAACCTGAGAGTAAGATCGATCAATTCTTTAGTGGATTAAAACCATGTCTTCGAAGGGTGTTATCCATAAGGGACTTCAATAGAAACGAGGAGATTATTTGGTGTGCTCTCTAGGTTGAGATGGATATTGGTGTAACCCATCAGTCACATGGGTTTGATAAGAAAAGGAAAATGGAATTCAAAGGAAAATCTAAAGACAACACTGAAAAGAAGATGAGTTTTCCCTTATGCTCAATGTGTGGAAAGAAACTTAGAAGAAATTGTCTTAAGGGGATAAGAAAATGTTATAAGTGTGGAAAAGAAGGTCATCGGACAATTGAATGTCGAAATAATGGGAAGAATATGTCTAATGATGTAAACAAATGAAGGGATACACAGAATGATCCTACTACACTTCAACGTTTCAAGTGCAAGGAGATGGGGAATTACACCAATCAATGCCCAAATCCAAGGGTTAATGATAATGATCGACATCAGCAAACTCTTAAGGCCAAAGACAAAGGAAAGTCACATGCAATTACTATCGGTGATGTGGAGTACGACAACAAAGTGGTGAGAGGTACACTTACCATCCACTCTAAAGTAGAAAATGTTTTATTTGATTCTGGATCCACCCACTCTTTTATTTCTAAAACATTTTCTAAGGGTATCACTGTATTACCTCAACAATTAGATGTTGAGTTGGTTGTGACAACTCTTAATGGCACAACGGTCTCATCAAAAGTTTATAATTCTTCTCTGATTGAAGTTTGTGAGAAAGTGCTTCCTGAAAATCTTGTGATCCTTCCTATAGTGGAATTTGATGTAATTCTTGGCATGTATTGGCTTTCTTTATATGGAGCTCATATCAATTTCCAAATAAGGGAAGTCACATTTCATATTCCAGATCAATCTATGATCGTCTATCGATGCAAGGATGAACATTACCTTCTAGTGGAAATTTCTGCCATCTTATGGGACTTGATCCCACTAAATGAAGGTTATTTCTCCCAAATGGTTGGTGAGAAACTCACGATTAAGAAAATTCCCACTGTACTGGATTTTGACGATGTCTTTCCAGAGGAATTTCCAGGTCTTCCACCAAATCGTGAAGTTGTGTTTTCAATAGAACTCATACCGGGTGCTTTTCCTATTTCAAAGAAAACTTATAGAATGACCCCAATTGAGTTACAGGAATTGAAGAAGCAACTCCAAGAGAATCTTGATAAAGGATTCATACGGCCTAGTGCGTCACCTTGGGGAGCACCTGTTCTGTTTTTTAAGAAGAACGATGGATCAATGAGACTCTGCATTGATTATCGAGAACTTAACAAGATCACTATCAAGAAAAAATATCCTCTCCCACACATTAATGACCTATTTGACCAACTACGCGGAGCTCAATACTTTTCCAAGATTGATCTTCTTTCAGGGTATCATCAATTAAGGGTCAAAAGGGAGGATATACCAAAGATGGATTTCTGTACAATGTATGGACACTATGAATTTATAGTGATGCCCTTTGGTCTTACTAATGCCCCTGCTATCTTCATGGATCTGATTAATAGAGTCTTTAGAGACTATCTTGATCAGTTTGTGGTAGTCTTTATAGATGATATTCTTGTCAATTCAAAGAACAAGGAAGAACATGAAGATCATTTGAGAATTGTATTAAAGACCCAAAGAAAGGAGAAGCTTTATGCCAAATTTACCAAGTGTGAATTTTTGCTTCAAAAAGATTCATTTTTTGGTCACATAATCTCAAAAGATGGGATATCTGTGGATCCAGCAAAAACAGAGGTTATCGAAAGATGGTCGAGACCAACAACAGTAACTGAGATCCGAAATTTTCTTGGTTTTTCTGGATATTATCGACGTTTTGGGAAAGAATTTTCAAGGTTATCTAACCCACTCGCCAAGTTAACTCGAAAAGGAGTTATGTTTGTTTGGACGGAGGAATGTGAAGAAAATGTCAAAGTGCTAAAAAGAAGGTTAGCCAGTGAACCTGTGCTCACACTACCTTGCAGTGGAAAAAGGATTGTGATCTACAGTGATGCATCCAAGAAGGGACTGGGATGTGTTCTCATGGAAAACAATTTGGTGATAGCTTATGCCTCACGACATTTGAAAATCCATGAGCAAAATTACCCAACTCATGATTTGGAGTTAGCTGCCATAATCTTTGTATTAATGATTTGGAGGCATTATATTTATGGAGAAAAGTGTGACAGTTATACTGATCATAAAAGTTTAAAGTATATTTTCACACAAAAGGAGCTAAATATGCGCCAATGAAGATGGTTGGAGCTGATTAAGGATTACGACTGCTCAATTAATTACCACCCTAGGAAAGAAAACAAGGTGGAAAATGCATTAAATCGACAAGACCATGCTCGCTTATCCATAATGAGGATCAAAAAAGATCCAATATTTATGGATTTACAAAGGATGGATCTCGGAATTATAATGAAAGGGGAAAAATTGTATCTTTCTCAAATGAATGTTCAACCATCTATACATGTGAAGATTAAAGAGGCGAAGAAAGAAGATGTCGAGTTACAAAAGATGGTGAGAAATGTTCCTGAATTCAACCTTGATTGTGAGGGGATAATAATGTTCAGGAATCAGGTTTGTGTTCCTCCCATCCCCGAATTAAAGAAGGAGCTGCTGGATGAGGCTCATAGTTCTTTATTCTCTATCCATCCTGGAAGCATGAAGATGTATAGGGACCTGAAAGAGCACTTCTAGTGGGATGGCATGAAAAGAGATGTTGCTGAATATGTCTCTTGATGCTTGGTTTGTCAGCAAGTTAAAGCTGAGAGACAGAAGTCTAAGGGGATGTTACAACCATTACCCATACCTAAATGGAAATGGGAAAACATCACTATGGATTTTTTCACTGGACTTCCTAAAACATCGAAAGGCAATAATGTTATCTGGGTCATAGTTGATCGTCTTACAAAGTCTGCACACTTAATTTCTATTAGAGAGGATTTATCTCTAGATCAACTTGCCAGGATATATGTAAAGGAAGTGGTAAGATCACATGGGGTACCACTTTCTATTATATCTGATCGAGATCTGAGGATTACCTCAATGTTCTGGTGAAGTCTTCAGCATACTCTAGATACAGAGTGGAGTTTCAGCACTGCTTATCATCCTCAGACAGACAGTCAGTCTGAGAGGACAATTCAAACTCTAGAAGATTTGTTGAGAGCATACTCTATGGATTTCAAAGGTGGTTGGGATCAACACCTACCTTTGGTGTAATTTTCTTATAATAATAGCTTTCACTCCAGTATTCAGATGACTCCTTATGAAGCTCTCTATGGAAAGAAATGTAGGACTCCAACTTACTGGGGTGAAGTTGGGGAAAGAAAGCTATTAGGACCTGATATTGTTGATGAGATGGCAGAAAAGGTCAGATCTATTCAACAACACATAAGAGTAGCTCAGATTCGACAAAAAAGTTATGCCGACAACCGAAGAAAAGACCTATAGTTTGAAGTGGGTGATAAAGTGTTCTTACGAATATCTCCTTGGAAAAGAGTAATGAGATTTGGAATGAAGGAAAATTTGAGCCCTAGATATATCAGTCCTTTAGAAATTCTAGATCGTGTTGGGAAGGTTGCTTACTGATTGGCGCTTCCACCGAATATCTCTCAAGTTCACAATGTGTTCCATGTATCTCTTCTGAGAAAGTACATACCTGATCCTTCACATGTACTCAGCTCAGAAGTTGTACCGCTGGAACAAGATCTTTCTTATGAAGAACAGCCGATAGAGATTCTAGATCGTAGCGAAAAAGTCCTACAGAACAAGACCACTCGCTTGGTGAAAGTTTTATGGAGGAACCACCAATTATAAGAAGCTACATGGGAACTTGAGGGTATGATGAGGGAGAGGTATCCTCATCTGTTTGTTACGAAGTGATGAATTTCGAGGGAAAAATTCATTTTATGGGGGTATAATGTAACACCTGATACTTTTATGTGAAATATGTTGTTTTTATGATATATAAATCATCAATGGAGTCTTTCACTACACACAACACTAGCTTGCCTTGCTTTACACGCAACCGTGGCCTTCCTCAATAGCTTGCATCGTACGCAATTACCAAGTTTCACTAAACAAAAATATATTATAATATTAGCCGTTATGAGTAGTATTAACTGAATTTTTAATTTTATAACATTTTAATTCATCTTATACATTTTCTATAATGAGGTATGAAAACAAAATCAGTTTTTGGATAAAAGAAGTATTTTAAAAAAAATGCAGTTTTACCGGCTTTTAACGGCGCACCCACATTAAATCTAGATTTTGACAAGTTTATAAGTCCAATTTGACCAAATAAAATTCTTATTTAGAATCAAGATATAAAAAATTACTTTGGATAAAATTTTCATATTAATCTGATAACTTTCATATTTTAATGAATAGTAAAAACGTGCTATATATTAATTAAAAACAACTTTTTTCATCGTAATAATTTATATTGTTAAATTATAATATTTAATGTTTTTAAATTATAAATAGAATATATTTTTACCATTTAATATAATTTATGTCATTATCATTAATTTTACATTAAATTCATAGGTAAAAACATTTCAATCTTTGGCAATGTTTTAACTTTTAAAACCCGTTTGCTTAACAACGAGATTAATTTTAAATTAATTACTGAAACTTCTGTGTTTTGAATTTTTAAAAATTGATTCCATATTTGGAATCAGTGGGTCCAAATTATGTTAATAAGTTACTTTTATTTTTTTGATATTATGAATAGTAACTACGGTAATTTTTATTTACTACGGTTACAGGTAAATAGGGTAATTCAAGGTTAAAAGAATATTATAATAATTAAACATTTCCTTGAAACTTGTCCTAACCTTATTAGATGAGTAGTGGCCAACCATGGGAATCCTTGGGACGATTTTGGGACCCCATTGAGCCACTTGGTAGTGACAATGACAATTTGGATTAATTAATTTAATGTAAAGACAAAATTGACATTAACAAAAATATTTTAGTAATTCATTTTTATAAAGGGTTATATAAATAATATTTTCGACTATAAATATTCATTGAAAATATAAATGGATTTCCTACATAATTATAGTTTTTTTATAAGTTTTATACGCCACATATATTAAAGTATTTATGACACAATAATGATGAAGTATTTACCTCATTAATAAATGATTTAAATAAATAAGACTATAATGATTAAAATATTTTCCAAAATATGTCCAATTCTGATTGGATGATTTTATTTCGACTATGAGTCATATTATATTCATCTGTTATGATTTTTGGACCTTTTTAAACTGAAGATAAGTTTATAATAAAATAATATTTCCACACTTTCAAAAGGTGACCCTCTCCTCCCTTATAAAAGGGCACCTCCTCCCTCTCTTCCTCACACCACTTTGAGCCTTCAAGATCGGCCAAACTCTGCCCATTTAACTTCCCCACTTTCGTAGAAATCTACTAGAGGTACTGGTCTTATCAAAAGACCAACTCTAGTGCCTTAAGAGAAAGCTTAAAGGAGGCACTTCGAGAAAGAGGTAATACCTTCTACCATTTTCTTCAAGTTCCATTCTTCTTATACTCCCTCTTCTTTAGTTGTTTCATTATGAGGTAATAACATCATTATACCTCATATAATTATATGTTATTAAAAATATGAAACAAAACTATTTCACCTCTTATCCATCCTATGGAAAACAAAATCACCGCGCGTGTGTACGTACGGAATACCGTCTCCACGCCATGGTCTAATCTGTTTTCCACCAACACCTTACTTGGATGGGTATAATGGTGTAAAGAATAACTATATATTATTATTGTAAAGTGATATTTATTCTGAAATAGTATATATACACGTCAATACAATTCCACGATCATGGGAACGATATCATCGCTCGTGCGTACGTACGACCTACCATTTACATGATGTGATGCGACTTGTTCTATATGATCTTCATTGAATAATGATTATATAAATAAATTGAATGAATTAATATGATATATATTACACTAATACCATTCTGTAAATTATGTATCTATATCCTATAGAGATTAATAAGAATTTATTTGACAAAACACCCATAATAACAAAAAGTAATAAACACCCGAATAACAAGTAGCAAGGAAATATTACTAATAAGAAGCTAAGAATATGACCATATATGGTATCATAACAATGAATATGATTCTGTAATAAGTCAATGACATTATTTAAATCCTTATACTGGAGGTTCAGACATGTACAATGCATATCGGACCTGAGGTAAGGGAAAATATCACAATCTCATTTTTATTCGAGATTGTTTATACTTTGGTATTTACTAGGGTGTATTTTATCATCCATATCCATGTTTCCTCAATATGTAATATTATTTCCATCCACCTACAATTGTTTAAATCCAATTTTACCCTCCGATCAGTTTTTAGTAAAAGATATGAAAGGAATATTTTGTCGTTTTTCGTACTAGGTACTTTTTGACTTTTCTGACAAAAGTAAGAGGAAAATGTTTTTTTTAACTTATACGACATGAATGGATTTTTAAAACATTATTTCCAAGAATCATCCTTTACAAGTTTTCATGTTTATTTTTAATTAACTTCTTTTAGTTTAAAATTGTATGACATGTTAAGAAAGGAAAATATTTTTGAACTAGAAAGGATATTTTCCTCAAGAATGGAGTTCAAGTGTTTTATCAAAATTACTTTCCATCTAAGATAATATAAGGTTATATTTCTATCCCTATTATTACATTGATTTGATTATGTTGTGATGAAATTATTTTTATGAATTCCTTTATCTTATATGTATTTTTTTATGATGTCATGATGTTTAAGATTCCCATTTTTATTACATGGGTTATGCTATGATGTATGGTTTACGATTATGTGGCACACATAAGAATGGTATCATTATGGGTGGGACCTATATCTCCCTCCAATGCACTGGGTAATGATTTTATATCTCACTAAATAGACATGGATGGAATGGAAGGTAAAACCGGTTCAGTGAAACATGACTGAAATGAGGAGTGAACTCCGTTTAGAAATGGAATTTGTCCACTAAGATAGTCTTGGATATGAGTCTTGACTAATAAGAAATGATTCTCTATGATTATATTTGTATGAAACAAGGTTTCATGTTTTAAGTTATTATTATTGGGATTACATTTCACTACCATGATTTATCCCATGTTACAGAATTATGATCTCTTTTGCAGGGTAAGATTTCCAAAATGTTATGTTCTTATAAATTTGATGTGATTGATATTTCATTTGTTTACCCTTACTGAGCATTTGAGCTCACCCTTTTGTATGTTTTATTTCCCTAGGTCAGGAACAAGGTTATTAATTAAGATATTCCAAAAGGGACTATATATATGATGAAATAAATCGGAGACAGTGTAGATGCTTTATGAAAAAGTTGTTTATGCTTCCCAATTTCTAAAGACACTATACCTATACTGTCCTTTCATGGTTTTGTTATATAGTGTAATAATTATGCTTCAATTTTGAAGTATTAACCATGTGTGTAATCTATGGGTCGCTGTAGTTGGTATCAGAGGAAAGGTATAGTTAACCTTTGGAAACTTGGATGTGAAAGCCTTAGTAAGAAACCTAAGGATATGTCTAAGCATAGACCACAATCTTAGTGTTTTAGAAATGGCCATGAATAACCTATGATAAGACCTTAAGTGTGAAATTTTATTCTTGATTATGTGGTTTTCCTATTATAATTAGTGTTTCTCACACTATTCTTCTTGGTTTCAGTCAGTGGCTGGAACCCGAAGAAATGGTGTTAATGCGGAATGCGACAGACAATGCAATGATTGTCCCCCTGAGCAACCAAACGTTATGGGAGCTAGAATGAAAAATCTTGTAGCCATGCTCACACAACTTTCTCAATCTATAAACCATGCTGGACTTCCAATTGAGCAATGGAAGGAGGAACATTCTGTCGAATCCTTCATGAGGCAGCGTCCAACTTCATTCAGCGGGTCTTCTGATCCATTAGTGGCTGAACAATGGATCAGTACCACTGAAAAGATATTTTCAGTTCATCAGTGTTCTGAACATGATAAAGTCATCTTAGTTGTGTATCGTTTGGAAGGTGATGTTGATGAATGGTGGAATCTTATTAAGAATACGAGGCAAAGGGATGAAATTGAGTCCATGGAATGGGACAAGTTCAAGAACTTATTTTTCAATAAGTATTTCCCTCGTATTCTTCCAAAAAATATGGACAAGGAGTTTCTTGAACTAAAGAAAAAGGATGATGAATTTGTTGCTTCCTATGAAGAAAATTTTACACGACTTTCATGGTACGCTTCCGAAATTATTATCCAACCTGAGAGTAAGATCGATCGATTATTTAGTGGCTTAAAACCAAGTCTTCGAAGGGTGTTAGCCATAAGGGACTTCAACAGCTATGAGGAAATTTTTCGGTTTGCTCTCAAGGTTGAGATGGAGATTGGTGTAACCCATCAGTCACATGTGTTTGATAAGAAGAGGAAAATGGAATTGAAAGGAAAATCTAAAGACCACACTGAAAAGAAGATGAGTTTTCCCTTATGCTCAAAGTGTGGAAAGAAACATGGAAGAAATTGGCTTAAACAGACAAGAAAATGTTATATGTTTGGAAACGAAGGTCATCAGGCAATTGAATGTCGAAATAATTGGAAGATGATGTCTAATGATGAAAACAAAGGAAGGGATACACAGAATGAACCTACTACACTTCAATGTTTGAAGTTCATGGAGATGTGGAATTACACCAGTCAATGCCCAAATCCAAGGCTTGATGATGATGATCGACGTCAACAAACTCTTAAGGCCAAAGATAAAGTAAAGTTACAAGCAATTACTATCGGTGATGTGGAGTATGACAACGAAGTGGGGAGAGGTACACTTACCATCTACTCTAATGTATCAAATGTTTTATTTGATTCTGGATCCACCCACTCTTTTATTTATGAATAATTTTCTAAGGGTATCACCGTATTACCTCAACAATTAGATGTTGAGTTGGCTGTGACAACTCCTAATGGCACAACGGTCGCATCAAAAGTTTATAATTCTTCTCCGATTGAAGTTTGTGGGAAAGTGCTTCCTGCAAATCTTGTGATCCTTCCTACAGTAGAATTTGATGTAATTCTTGGCATGGATTGGATTTCTTTATATGGATCTCATATCAATTTCCTAACAAGGGAAGTCACATTTCATATTCCAGATCAATCTATGATCGTCTATCGATGAAAGGATGAACATAACCTTCTAGTGGAAATTTCTTCCATCTTATGGGACTTGGTCCCACTAAATGAAGGTTATTTATCTCAAATTGTTGGTGAGAAAATCAAGATTATGAATATTCCCATTGTACGAGAGTTTGACGATGGCTTTCTGGAGGAATTTCCAGGTCTTCCACCAAATCGTGAAGTTGAGTTTTCAATAGAACTCGTACTAGTTACTTTGCCTATTTCAAAGACACCTTATAGAATGACCCCAATTGAGTTGCAGGAATTGAAGAAGAAACTCCAAGAGAATCTTGATAAAGGATTAAAATTCCCTAGTTTTTCACCTTGGGGAGAACCTATTCTATTTGTTAAGAAGAAAGATGGAACAATGAGACTCTGCATTGATTATCAAGAACTTAACAAGATCACTATCAAGAACAAATATACTCTCCCATGCACTGATGACCTATTTGACCAACTACGTGGAGCTCAATACTTTTCCAAGATTGATCTTCGTTCAGGGTATCATCAATTAAGGGTCAAAAGGGAGGATATACCAAAGACGACTTTCCATACAAAGTATGGACACTATGAATTTATAGTGATGCCATTTGGTCTTACTAATTCCCCTGCTATCTTCATGGATCTAATGAATATAGTCTTTAGAGACTATCTTGATCAGTTTTTGGTAGTCTTTATAGATGATATTCTTGTCTATTCAAAGAATAAGGAAGAACAAGAAGATCACTTGAGAATTGTATTAAAGACCCTAATAAAGGATAAGATTTATGCCAAATTTTCCAAGTGTGAATTTTGGCTTAAAAAAGTTGCATTTTTGGGTCTCATAATCTCAAAAGAGGGGATATCTATGGATCCAGAAAAAATAGTGGTTATCGGAAGATGGTAGAGACCAACAACAGCAACTGAGATTCAAAGTTTTCTTGGTTTGGCTGGATATTATAGATGTTTTGTGAAAGATTTTTCATGTTTATCTAACCCAGTCAACAAGTTAACTCAAAAACGAGTTAAGTTTGTTTGGAAGAAGGAATGTGAAGAAATTTTCAAAGAGCTAAAAATAAGGTTATCCAGTGCACCTGTGCTCACACTACCTTGCAGTGGAGAAAGGTTTGTGATCTATAATGATGCATCCAAGAAGGGACTAGGATGTGTTCTCATGCAAAATTATATGATGATAGCTTATGCCTCACGACAATTGAGAATCCATGAGAAAAATTACCCAACTCATGATTTGGAGTTAGCTGCGGTAATCTTTGCATTAATGATTTGGAGGCATTATCTTTATGGAGAAAAGTGTGACATTTATACTGATCATAAAAGTTTAAAGTATTTTTTCACACAAATGGATCTGAATATGTGCCAAAGAAGATGGTTGGAGCTTATTAAGGATTACGGCTGCTCAATTCATTACCACCCTGGGAAAGCAAACAACGTGGCAGATGCATTAAGTCGACAAGACCTTTCTAGCTTTTCCATGATGACGATCACAAAAGATCCAATATTTATGGATTTAAAAAGGCTAAATCTTGTAATTATAATGAATGGGGAAAATCATATCTTTCTCAAATAAATGTTAAACCATCTATACATGTGAAGATTAAAGAGGCGCATAAAGAAGATGTTGAGTTACAAATGAAAGTGAGAAATGTTCATGAATTAAACCTTGATTATGATGGGATAATAATGTTCAGGAATCGGGTTTGTGTTCCTCCCATCCCCGAATTAAAGAAGGACCTGCTGGATGAGGCTCATAGTTCTTCATTCTCTATTCATCCTGGAAGCACAAAGATGTATAGGGACCTTAAAGAGTACTTCTGGTCGGATGGCATGAAATGAGATGTTGCTGAATATGTCTCTCGATGCTTGGTTTGTCAGCAAGTTAAAGCAGAGAGACAGAAGTCTAAGGGGATGTTACAACCATTACCCATACCTGAATGGAAATGGGAAAACATCACTATGGACATTGTCACTGGACTTTCTAAAACATACAAAGGTAATAATGCTATATGGGTCATAGTTTATCATCATACAAAGTTTTCACACATCATTTCTATTAGAGAGGACTTCTCTCTAGATCATCTTTCTATGATATATGTAAAGGATGTGGTAAGATTTCATGGAGTACCACTTTATATTATATCTGATCGAGATCTGAGGTTTACCTCAATGTTCTGGCGAAGTTTTCAGCATACTCTAGATACAGAGTTGAGTTTCAGCACTACTTATCATCCTCAGACAGATGGTCAGTCTGAGAGGACAATTCAAACTCTAGAAGATATGGTGAGAGATTTCTCTATGGATTTCAAAGGTGGTTGGGATCAACACCTACCTTTGGTGTAATTTTCTTATAATAATAGCTTTCACTCCAGTATTCAGATGGCTCGTTATGAATCTCTCTATGGAAAGAAATGAAGGACTCCAAATTGCTGGGATGAAGTTGGGGAAAGAAAGCTATTAGGACCTGATCTTGTTGATGAGATGGCAGAAAAGGTCAGATCTATTCAACAACACATAATATCAGCTCAGAGTCGAAAAAAAAGTTATGCCAACAACCGAAGAAAAGACCTAGAGTTTGAAGCGGGTGATAATGTGTTCTTATGAATATCTCATTGGAAAAGAGTAATGATATTTCGAAAGGATGGAAAGTTGAGCCCTAGATATCTCGGTCCTTTTGAAATTCTATATCGTGTTGGGAAGGTAGCTTACCGATTGGCGCTTCCACCGAATCTCTCTCATGTTCACAATGTGTTCCATGTATCTCTCCTGAGAAAGTACATACCTGATTCTTCACAAGTACTCAGCTCAGAAGTCGTACCACTGGAACAAGATCTTTCATATGAAGAACAGCCGATAGATATTCTAGATCGTAGCGAAAAATTTCAATTGAACAAGACCACTCGCTTGGTGAAAGTTTTATGGAGGAACCACTAATTAGAAGAAGCTACATGGGAACTTTAGGTTATGATGAGGGAGAGGTATCCTCATCTGTTCATTATGAAGAGACGAATTTCGAGGGAGAAATTCATTTTAAGGGTGGTAGAATGTAACATCCGAGACTTTTATGTGAAATATTTTGTTTTTATCATATATAAATCATCAAAGGAATCTTTCACTACACACAACACTATCTTGGCTTGCTTTACACGCAACCGCGGCCTTCCTTGATAGCTTTCATCGTACGCAATTACCGAGTTTCAATAAACAATGATATATTATAATATTAGCTGTTATGAATAGTATTAACTTAATTTTGAATTTTATAAGATTTTATTTCATCTTATACATTTTCTAGAATGAGGTATGAAAACAAAATCAGTTTTTTGGATAAAAGAAGTATTTTTAAAAAAAATGTAGTTTTACCACCTTTTGATGGCGCAGACACATTAAATCTAGTTTTTGACAAGTTTATAAGTTCAATTTGAAAAAAAAATGCTTCTTTAGAATCAAGATATAAAAATTTACTTTGGATAAATTTTTCATATTATTCTGATAACTTTCATATTTTAATGAATAGTAAAAATACAATATATTTTAATTAAAAACAACTTTTTTCATCGCAATACTTTATATGGTTAAATTATAATATTTAATGTTTTTAAAGTTTAAATAGAATATATTTTTACCATTTAATATACTGTATGTCATTAGCATTAATTTTACATTGAATTCATAGGTAAAAACATTTCAATCTTTGGCAACATTTTAACTTTTAAAACCCGTTTGCTTAACAATGAGATTAATTTTAAATTAATTATTGAAAATTATGTGTTTTGAATTTTGAAAAATGGATTCCATATTTGGAATCATTGGGTCCAAATTATGTTAATTGGTTACTTTTATGTTTTTTGATATTATGAATAGTAACTACGGTAATTTTTATTTACTACGGTTAAAGGTAAATAGGGTAATTCAAGGTTAAAAGAATATTATAATAATTCAAAATTTCCTTTAAACTTGTCCTAACCTTATTGTATGAGTAGTGACCGACCATGGGAATACATTGGTCGATTTTGGGACCCCATTGAGCTACTTGGTAGTGACAATGACAATTTGGATTAATTAATTTAATGTAAAGACAAAATTGACATTAACAAAAATCTTTTAGTAATTAATTTGTATAAGGGGTTATATAAATTATATTTTCGACTATAAATATTAATTGGAAAGATAAAAATATTTCCTATATAATTATTGTTTTTTATAATTTTTAGACACCAAATAAATTAATTTATTTATGACACAATAATAACGAAGTATTTACCTCATTAATAAATGATTTAAATAAATAAGATTATAATGATTAAAATATTTTTCAAAACATGTCCAATTATGATTGGATGATTTTATTTCTACTATGAGTCATCTTATATTTATCTTTAATGATTTTTTGACCTTTTCAAACTGAAGATAAGTTTGTAATAAAATAATATTTCCACACTTTTCAAAGGTTCCCCTCTCCTCCCTTATAAAAGGGAACCTCCTACCTCTCTTCCTCACACCAATTTGAGCCTTCAAGCTCGGCCATCCCCTGCCAATTTCACTTCCCCACTTCCTTAGAAACCTACTAGAGGTACCAGTCTTATCAAAAGACCAACTCTAGTTCCTTAAGAGAAAGTTTAAAGGAGGAATTTTGAGAAAGTGGTAATACCTTCTACCATTTTCTTCAAGTTCCATTCTTCTTCTACTCCCTCTTCTTTAGTTGTTTCATTATGAGGTAATAACATCAGTATCCCTAATATACTAATATGTTATTATAAATATTAAACAAACCTATTTCACCTCTTATCCATCCTATGGAAAACGAAATCACCGCACATGCATACGTACGGAATACTGTCTCCACGCAGTGGTGTAATCTATTTTCCACCACCACCGTACTTGGATGGGTATAATGGAGTAAAGAATAACTATATATGATAATTTTAAAGTGATATTGATTCTGAAATAGTATACACACACTTCAATACAATTCCACAATCATGGGAATGATATCATCGCTCATGCGTACGTACGGCCTACCATCTCCACGATGTGATGCGACTTAATCTATATGATCTTCATTGAATAATGGTTATATAAATGAATTGAAGGAATTAATATGATATATATTACACTGATAACATTATTTAAATGATGTATCTATATCCTATAAAGAGTAATAACAATTTATTCGACAAAACACGCGTAAGAACAAAAAGTAATAAACACCCAAATAACAAGTAGTAATGAAATATTACTAATAAGAAGCTAAGAATATGACTATATATGGTATCATAACAATGAATATGATTCTGTAATAAGTCAATGACATTATTTAAATCATTATACAGGAGGTTCAGACACGTACAAAGAATATTAGACCTGAGGTAAGGGAAAATATCATAATCTCATTTTTATCCTAGATTGTTTATACTTTGGTATTTACTGGGGTGTATTTTATCATCCACATCCATGTTACCTCAATATGTAATATTATTTCCATCTACCTACAATTGTTTAAAACCAATTTTACCCTTTGGTGAGTTTTTATTAAAAGATATGAAAGGAATATTTTGTTGTTTTTTGTACGAGGTACTTTTTTACTTTTCCGACAAAAGTACGAGAAAAATGTTTTTTTAACTTATACGGAATGAATGGATTTTTAAAACATTATTTCCAAGAGTCTTCCTTTACAAGTTTTCAAGTTTATTTTTAATCAAATTCATTTAGTTTAAAATTGTATGACATGTTATGAAAGGAAAATGTTTTTGAAGTATAAAGGATGTTTTCCTCAAGAATGGAGTTCAAGTGTTGTATCAAAATTATTTTCCATCTAAGATAATATAGGGTTAGGTTTTTATCCCTATTATTACACTGATTTAATTATTTTTTGATGAAATTAATTTTATGAATTCCTTTATCTTATATGAATTGTTTTATGATGTCATGATGTTTAAGATTCCCATTTTTATCACATGGGTTATGCTCTGATGTATGGTTTATGATTTTGTGGCACACATAATAATGGTATCATTATGGGTGGGACCTATATATCTCTCCAATTCATTGAGTAAAGATTTTATATCTCATTAGATAGACATGGATGGAATGGCATGTTAAACCGGTTCAGTGAAACAGGACTAAAACGAGAAGTGAAGTCAGTTCAGAAATGGACTTTGTCCACTAAGATAGTCTTGTCTATGAGTCTTGACTAATAAGAAACGATTCTCTATGATTATGTGTGTATGACACAATGTTTCATGTTTTATATTATGATTATTGGGATTAAATTTCACTACCATGATTTATCCCATGTAATGAAATTATGATCTCTTTTGTAGGGTAAGATTTCCAAAATGTTCTGTTCTTATAAATTTTATGTGATTGATATTTCGTTTGTTTACCCTTACTGAGCATTTGAGCTCACCCTTTTGTATTTTTTTCTTTCACCAGGTCAGGAATAAGGTTATTAATTAAGATATGCCAAAAATGTACTATATATATGATAAAATAAATGGGAGATAGTGTAGATGCTTTATGAACCAGTTGTTTATGTTTTCCAATTTCTAAAGACACTATACCTATATGGTCCTTTCATGGTTTTGTTATATTTTGTAATAAGTATGCTTCAATTTTGAATTATTAACCATGTGTGTATGTAAGGGTCTTTATAATTTCATCATATGGTAAATAAAACTATCAACCATGTGTACGACAGACTACCGCTTCAGGAAATGATGTAATTATTTTTCAATATGTGCCTTTCATGGAAGGATATAATGACAGATTTAAAATATATATATATATATATATATATTAATTATAATATTATTATACTTAAGGAAATATTTAATCACATATACCATCTTACCTTCCATTCTAATGGAAAATGATTACATCACTTATTAGTATGTGTGGACTACTGCCTCCACGAAGTGATGTGATAATTTCCTCATTTTTTATTGATATGGATAGTAATAAAATATATATAATTAATATTTATGATATTTATGATATTTATATGATTCTTGTAATGTTGAATTATTATATACATTAATTTTGAACCTTTTGTCAAAAAATGGGAACATTGTTTATATATATGTGTGGCCCACCGCTTCCATGAATGGGATTAATCAATTTTCTATCAATCATTTTATAGATGAATTAAAATATGTACATAATTACTTTATATTATATTTATCTCATTATTATTTTTATAGATAAGATATAACCATAATCATATTACATTGAAAAAAAACTACTAAACAAAAACATACCCAAAAAATGATGTAGTTATCACCCAGAATAACTATATTAATATTAAATTTTTATTAAACATGTGGTAGACGGCTAAAGTAAATAATATATGGTATTATTTATATTATTAATTATCAATAATATATATATATCATAATCCTATATTTATTATATAGAAGGTTTGAATTTGTATAATGAAAGTCTAGACCAAAGGTATGTTATTTTCGTCTCACATTTAATTTTATGTGACACATTCCATATTTAACACTTATTTTATTTATATATTTTATATACAATCAATGAATTTATTTTATTATTAATATTATTAAATAACTGGGTATTTGAATATACACATATGTTTACTTCTTTCATGGGGTTAATGATTTACAAGAATAGAAATGGTAAGTGTTTTATGTTATAATATCAGTATTTATCAATATATTTTGTGATTAGGCATAAAATGATGAAATATTTTGATTTAACTCACAATAAAGTCATTAATGTTATTATCATATGTTTATTTATAGGGAGTTCATGTTTTTAATTCATTTTAGAATCTTTATGAAAAATTAAAACATATGTTTTTTATGCAAAATCGACAATATTTATCTCTTTAATCAAAAATGATTATTATATAAAATATATGTTATATAAAAATAATTTCATTAATATTTTTATAATTCTTATATGAATATTTAATTTCATTTTACTCATGTTTTTATTTATATATATTTTTTAAAATGAACATTACTATTATTTTCTCAATGAGTAACTTTTGACCTTTTTAATAAGAAGTGTGAATGTAATATTTGGTTTAATCTACGTGGATTGAAAAAAAAATTAATCCATCATTCCCACACCATTATATGTATCTTCAATTACAAGTTCACTAGGTATTTTTCAATAAAAATAGTTTATTTCCTATTTTTTAATTATTTAGATTATAAATATTAATATTCTGGTGACAAAAATGCTATTTTCATTAAGAAATGTTCTAAGTGATCTTTTGAAATATTTTCCCATCTAAGATGACATCAATTAAAGTTTCCTAAGATGTATTGGGGATATGATACAATTATATTATATATATTATTTCTATATATGGTATATGATCATGATGATAATATGTTTCTTAAACATGTTTATTTTCCTAACATTATGATTAATAGAAAGTAAAATTGATTATAAAACCCATTCCATGTGAATGGGTTATTCTAAGATGAAAATATAAAATTCTTATAAATCCATTTATTTTGAATGGGTTATAGTATGATGATGTTTTTATGAAATGAATTTTAATGTCATATGTTATGATATGATGAATATTTTAGAGTCTTGTGGAACATATATATATTATATTCATTATGTGATATGTGGGTACAGAAGTATATATCCCTCAAATGAATTGGGTATAGATTTATGTCAAATGAGAAAAATAAGGACATGGATGATTATCCATTTCATGAACAGGAGGGTACACATGAGGTTATCTTAGTCCATACAATAGACAGTATAATGGAAGTTATCCAATACTTAAAAGTGGGTATACATGTTGTTATCAGAAGCCCAAAGATGCTAGACAAGTTGTTAGATGATGGCTAACATGTTATGAATTTCTAGTTAGTTATTCTTAACAATATATTTTCTATTATTATGTGTATTTCATAAATATATGCATTGTTATAATTTAATTCTCTCATGGATCATATTCATTTATTTTTTCATGATTACTGTCTTATGAACTACCATGGATTATTCTACTAGTGAATATTATGATCATTGATATTCAGAGTATGATTTTAAAATGATAATATCAAGGTATCATACCATTATGAATAATATATGATTAAGTTATCCTTAATGTATCTATTTTTTTTAAATTTTAGAGTATCTAAGATCACCCTTTCTTATGTTTCCTTTCCCCAGGTTATAAATAAAGGTACATTGTCTACTATACAATAATGGTTGTGGTTTTACTGAAATTTCTAGGAGATGATGTAGTTTACTTATTAACAATTTGTCTTTGTATATATGTTTCCAAATATACTATACCTACACAATTCTACCATATATCATTATAAATATTATTTTAGTAAATATAATATCTATGTTTGAAAAATTTGGGTCTCTATATTTGATATTACATATTTCTTATGATTTAATATATGTGGTTATGATGATGATTATATCAACTGAGATGTCTATAAGGGAGTTTAAATTTTCTGAAATATAAAGTAATGGTGATAATTAAAGTGAAAAATATTCATAATGTTTCTATTCCTCAAAGATAGTAATATTTCCTTTAATGGGATACTTTGAAATTATATGAGATTTAATATTTACATAATGCAAACAATTATAAATAAAGATATATGTAAATTTTTTACATTATAAATAAATTCATTATACTTTTTTAATGTCTTTTACTCTTAGATTTACTAGTTTAACCTTTTTCAGTTTTTACCATGAAAATTAAGGATTACTTATGTAATGTAATTTGAGTAATTTAAAAAATATACATTCTTAAATAAGTAGAACATTTTAATTAAAATGATAAAACACAAGGTTTTTAATTAATTTTCAATTGTAAAAAAAATAATATTAATATTAGTTCACAAAAAACGAAATAACTATTTTCAAAAAGTGTCGTTTTTATTCAAAAAAACTATAATTAAGAAATAAGTATCAATGTTTTTTGTTTAATTGAAATTATTTCGTTTATTATTAACCAAATAAAATTTATTTGGATTTAAAAGCAATTCAAAACTGAATTACACTATGTTGATACTTTGGTAATAAAAATATTACAAAACTAGTTTTTAATAATTTAAACTTTTATATTATTTTTAATAATGTTAAAAACGGTTTTATAAACTCAAAATACTATTAATAAATGACTAAATTTTCATTATAAATATATATTTTTTGTATAAAAAGTGTTCCATAAACATTTATATTAATATTCAATTATGGAAATGTAATAAAATAGATAGTACTTCAAAAACAGATATTTTTCCCTACTAAAAAAAATTATACCCTTTTAAGGAATTATCAAACAAAATTTTTTAATATATTTTTAACATAATGATTTAGAAAATTAGAGTAATTTAACAATATAAAAATTTATAATTTTATAATTTTTATTGAAAATGATAAAAAGATATTTATAAGAACTAATTTTGTTAAAAAATTATATTATTAAGTGTTATTAATAATATCTCCATTCAATTTATAATTTAACTAATGTTAATATATTTGTTATTTGTATATTAATATTTTACAATTTTTCAAACTAAGATGTTATGATAAAATATAAAAAATAGAAAAAAACTCTATTTGAGATATAAAATTCTTTTAAATTATTAAATCAAAATAAGTATTAATCCACAAGATGTTTGAAAGTATAGTTGTGTAGAAAATTATTATTTACGATAGGTTTTTTATACATATGATATTCATAATAATATTCTTCTAATATGTTGTGTATCATTCTACTTAGTTGTTTTATGTTGAAAAAATATTTATCAAAATAACATTTAATTAGATAAAAATATACTACAAAATATTAGGCTGTTAAATACTATATTTATTTCCCCCCTTTTCAAAGGGATATCATGGTACAACTCACATGCTCCCCTCATAATGTATTCTTTACTATCTTGATGAAAAAAAATCATTCGAGACCCTCCTCACAGTGAAGAATTTCATGATATCAGATTCCCTTCATGGAATCAACTACTTGTGTAAATAATCTCTTCTTGTTGTCAAATTTATTAAGTTAGATACTCTAATTATTATAAAAATCAATGACTCATTATTATTATTTTTCAAAAAAATTAATTGTGTTAAGACTCTCCAACTAATTTTGAATTGATTTAGTTGAGAATCTCGACATAGTACGAAATTCCTTGGGATGAGATTATCCTCCTAGTTACAAATATCATTAGTTAATATACTATAAATTTGATCAAAGTATTTATCTTTAGATCCATCACAATATATCATATTCCTAGAGATGAGATAACGATATTAGTAATAGTTACCTTGATTTTAGATTCTCTTTGTGGTAACATGTTCCTTGAGTTGAGATGTAAGATCCCATATTTTTCTACGTACATCACTCTTGGATATTTTTTACTGAGCAATAGTGGGAATGATTTCTAAATGACAAGGAAACTATAATGGGGAAAATGATTTAATGTTCACAGATGTTTAGTTTATTTAATAAATACAGTATTTGGTTTTATGGAAACTAGAGAAAACTAGAGAGGATACACATGAATAAAAATTTGGGTTTTCTCTGTGTATTAATATTTTAATAGTATAAATGGGTCAGGTGTTAACAAGGGTTATTGGAAATTTTATAATCCTTAATGTGTGATTGGGTTTTTACAAGAAATTTTTGCTCGTAAATTGTCTTTAAAATAGTGACACATCATATACTGTAGTACACAACATTTAATTATTATAAGACACAAATCTCGAAATATTATTAGTTTGTGAACGGATTCATATCATATAGGGAGTAAATTTCATTTAATTATATTAAACATAATATAATATTCAATCTAAATAATTATTAATATCATATGATTATTTTTTCATAGTATCCCTATAAAAACAAAGACACGAGTTGTTTACTCTATTACATGGCTTGTAGTTTTCTGAGTAGGTTTTTAATAGTTTCGTATAGATGATTTTTTCTTCTCACAAGTATGATATATCCCCACTCTCTACCTAAAAAATATATCAAATGATTTTTGGAGTTCCTCTCTTGATTTTAGACATTCTATTTGCGTGATCGATTCCCAGGTAAGTGGTTATACCTTGTTTCCCTCCCTCTTCCACTGTTCTCCAGCCATTGCGGTGTCTTTTACTCGACCGTAACCACTCTTATTTTTTATGTTGATCTATTTTGGTAGCTACATGATTTTTATGCACCTTTTTTCAAATAAAATAAAATCCATTGATATCTTGTGTTACACTAAGTCAAAAATTTCATTTTTTTGACACTGAATTCACATGTTCTCTGTGCAACACCAAGTTAATCGTACACTACACACAACATAATTTTTATCAACATATAAAAGAAAAAATAAGGATATCTTATGATAGACACATGATTGAAGTTCCTTGATGAATTACAAAACACGACCAACCATGTTTTACCAAACAATAATATATTATTAAAAACATTACTATTTAATATAGTAAGATATTACATATCAGTAAAATTTTAGAATATTGGATTAAATAACTTTAGATAATATATATTTGAATTATTTCGTTACTTATTAATTAAAAATTAATAGAGTAACCAAATTAATATAAAGGGAAAGATTTTATAAAAAACTATTCTTATGTGAAAAGTCAATTTATCATAATAAGTCGAATTAATTAATATTAGTGAATTATATTAATTGTATATGTATATGATATATATTAAATTTATTTTTATATATTCATTTAATTGATTCTATATTAAAATTATGAGTACAAACTATCTAATACACATAGAAATGTATTTTTTATAAAATAAGTTATACCTTATCTTAATAAGGATCCAATTTAAAATCTAAATTTGGGAACTTTTATAACGTTTATTCTTCATTTTAGACATTATTTTTTATTTAAAAACATGAAAATTAGGCAATGGTAAATTGTTTCTGTTTTTATGTGAAGTAACATTTTATTATGAATAATGAAAAATAATGATTTTCAAATCAGAAGTACTTTTTTATTTAATTTATTTTTTAGGATAAGTTATATTTTTTAATTGTTTTATATCTTAATTAGATTAGTTATTTTATCATTTAGGTCTTTGGAACCAATTTCAAAATGAAATTGGTTATAAAAAACATAGAATAATTTTTATCATATTTACATTAAAAATGCCCAATATCGTCACATATATGGGATTAATATTAAAATAAATTCATCCACATATTTGATTGGAATATAAAAAAATTGATTAAATATCTAGAATCATAATAACATATAATTTCTAATAAGTTATACTTAGTTTTTGAATAAAACAATTAGTAAATGTAATTTAAAATACTTATAGTGATTAAGGAAAATAAATCCAAACAAAGGACTAAACTAAACACTTAAGGTCCCAAATGACCTCGAAACTTATCAAAACCCCCCATTTTGGACATATTTTGAAAAAAAACCTTCCATTATGTGATTTTGTAGGGTTTTTATGCCCCAAATATGGTAAAAACGTGTGTATACCTAACTTTTTTTATAATGTCAAAGTCTGTCACCTCCATTCCCTATAAAAGTCCACTATATCTCTCCATTATTCACACCTATAAAATAATTACATTAGGAAAATATCTAACAAATAAAATTACAAAAATTCCTCTATTTTAACTTGAATCCTACAATTTCGAAAAAATCAATGCACATAATCCCTTTCAGGGAAACCAAAAACAGTTACCCAAAGAGGAGATAACATCTTTTCTCATGCTCTCTATATTTATTTCCAATATCCACCCCCTAAAATATCCTTATTAAATGATTATAAAAATACAAATTTATAATAGATATACTGATATTTTATTATTTTAATTGTTATATAAACACAAACATAGAATTCTCTTTAATGGGCAATGAAAAAACTATTTATTTTTACGACAAACTACCACATCATGAAATGCAGAATCTTCTTTTTTATATTACCACCTTTAATATATGGAAATAATGATGGAAAAACCTATTTATATATAATATGTATTATTTTTTTAATTTATTTATTCTTCTCAAATTATTTTATTATTCATAACCTTATATTATTCATGTTGTGTAAATATGATTATTTCATTTGTGGACACGTTGACTACCACCTCCACAAGATGATATAATTAATTAACACTTTACATGGAATATATTAAGGATGGTTTTTATGAAAATTAGTTATATATAAAACATATTAATTATATTGTAATGATATTATATAGATATATACATATATGTCATTTAAATTCATTCTTTCAATGCTACAAAAAATGGAAACAACATTCTTACATATGTTAGACCTACCATCTATATGAATGGTGTATTCCAGTTCATATTTGTACATTATATATATATATTATTAATAAATATAAATGAATACATATGATATATTTATAATGTTTTACATTCTAGAAGTATGTAAATCATGATTTATGTAGGATATCAAGAATAATAAGTCAAAACATGTGCGAAGAGCAATACAAATATTACTCAATGACTTTGATTGTAAATTTTTAACCATGATTTACCATTGATAGAAAATGGTTTTAAAAATAAATCTTCTTATCATTTTAGGGTCAAGTAACTTTTCAATACATCTAAGGTTCAAAGATAATTTATGGCATGTATTGACTTGTCTAACATAATAAAAATTGTTTCCCTAAAGGATTGATTTTCTATTTACAAGGATGTTTTTGATAAACGGTTTTTTCTAAATGATATAGAAATATGTTGAATTTAAATTTTCAATCAATGAAAAACTATTTAAAAAAATTATTTCAAAAATTGTTTTATGTTATTTTAAAGGATTCCCTTATTTGTTTTAAAAAGGTTATTTTCATAGAAAATGAATTAAATAAAATCAATATTACATTATACATTTTAAAATCCATTTCCTTGAATAAGGATATTATAATGTTTTTAGATTCACTTATATAGTTTTAATGTGTATTCAATGAAAAATTTTATCCAAGTGATTTCAGGATTCATTTATAAGTGTTCAATGTATATTCATGGAGGTTTTCAAAAGGTTGCAGGTTTTAAAAATCCATTTTCAACTACGATTTTATATTTTTATAATGAAATGTTTCTAAGATATATGTCAAAATTATTTTCCATATAAGAAGACATGTGATGATCTTAATCATGCCTCTCTGAAAAATGATCCAAAAGGATCCATTCATATTTATTTTATGAATGGTTTATGTTTTGATGGAATTATGTTTATGAAACACATTACTCTTCAATGAGATATATTCTTATGAAACTTGTTTCTCTCTAACAGGTGATAACAAGATTAATGCTTATGCATCCTTCTTCCTTTCACAGGTTATTATAGGATGAAATGATTATAAAACCTATATATTTTTAATAGGTTATGATATGATTAAATTTTTATGAAATATAATTCATTCCTTGAGTTATGACATGATATTTATGAATTCCATATATTTTTATCAGCCATTATATGGTATAGTTTGTATTATCTTGTGAAGAATGTATGTATGATTTTATCGTTTGATGGGTGGGACCTGTATCTTCTCCGAATTAAGTGGTTAACTATAAATGTGTCATGAAATTAAAGGGTACACTATTAGAGATACCAAGCCCAAAATAAGAGGGTAAATGGGATGAAATTCCATGCTTGAAACAATAGGGTATACATGAGGACATCTTAAGCCCAGAATAGGATAGTAAATGAGAGGGAATCCTGATCATGAAATAACATTTATATGGGATGGAATCCCCAAACCAAATAGTTAACATTAGTGATTAATCAAATCCTACCATTTTATGAACATCTTGATAGGTGTCATAGAAATTGGGGGTTTATATCTTAATGTGTATGCCATAATTCCTAATTGTATTCCACTGTTATCTAGTGCAGAAAATGTTTTTTACGGTGGTAATTTTTTATTTTATACGTCGTATTTTGGATGATGTTATTATAGGAGATGTTATAAATTTTCTTTTAGGTCGGCTCATTTATAACTGACGTAAAAAACACAAATCCAAAGTGTTTTTCACATCGGTTGATAAAAATCTGACATGGAAAATGATTTGGAGTTGTGGTTTATTATGTCAGTTATTTAATAACTGAAATGGTATATACTCTTCCATGTCAGTTATTATATAATTGACATCCAAAATCACTCATCTGAAGCATTTATCATATCAGTTATTTTTATAACCGATATGATAAACCTTTCTGCCAAGCGGTTTCCAACGTCGGTTAAATAATAACTGACATGAAAACATATTAAATATTATGGTTATAAAATAACCAACTTAAAAAACTATTCATTTCCATTTATTACATCAGTTATGAAATAACCGACATAAAAACCATTTACCAAGCATTAATTACATTGGTTCCCAAATAACCGATGTTAAAAATAATTACAATGCATTTTTTAAGTCGATAATTAACTAACCGGCGTAAAAAACAACTTTTTAAAAAGAAACTGATTAACCAATGCTATGCCTAGCCAAAAGACCAGGAATAGTAAAAAAACTTACCAAAAACAGGCAAAAAACAGACCAGTCCCCCCCACCCACAGGACACCCCCCCCCACAGGACAACCCCCACCACCAATCAACCACTACTATTCCCTACAAAAGACCTGAAACAGACCAAAAATAGACCAAAACCTGAAAAAAAAAAAACAGACTAGACCCCCCCCCCCCCACACACTTTACAGCCCCCACCACATCGATGGAAACCCCCACCCCACTGAACACCCCCACACCAAAAACAGACCGAAACTCAACCTAAACCAGACTAGAACCCCCCTTCCCCACTGGATAGCCCCCACCACACCCCTGGACACCCCCACACCCCTGGACTGCCCCCACCCCCTGGACAACCCCCACACCCATGGACAACCCCCACCCTCCTTGACACCCAAACCCCCGGGGCAACACTCCCAAACCCATGGACAGCCCTCCCACACCAATATAACCCCCACCCTCTTGGACACCCCCACCCCCTAAGCATCACTCTCTTATATAACCCTCCCACACCACTATAAACCCCAACCCAACTGGACACCCCCCACACCCCTGGACATCCCCCCACATGCCTGGACATCCCTACCACCCTCCAGGACACCATCCCACCCTCACACCCCACTGGACAGCCCCATCACACCCATGGACACCCGCCACCCACCACACTAGACTCTCCCACACCACAACTAGACCAAAACCAGACCAGAACCCCCTCTCTCCCCCCCACCCCACTGGAAAACCCCCACCACACCCATGGACACCCCCCACTTCCCCCACCCCTAGGCATCCCCCACACCCCTGGACAACCCCCCGCCCCTACATCGACACCCCCACCCGTTGGACAACACTCCCACCCCACAGAAATCCATCCCACATCCCTAGAACCCCCCACCCATTGGACACCCACCCCCCACACACACTATTGGACAGCCCCTGGACATCCCCCCCACTCACCTGGACATCCCTCCCTACCACCTGGACACCCTCCCAACCTACAACCCCAAAGGAAAACCCCCACCACACCCATGGACACCCTCCACCCCACTGGACACGCCCAGACCAAAAATAGACCAAAACCAAACCAGAACCCCCCCCCCCCCCCACACCCCCCACTAGACATCCCCAAGCACACCCCTGGACACCCCCATACCCCCACTTCCCCCCCTCCACACCCTAGATATACCCCCACACACCTGGACAACCCCCCCACCCACCCTCATGGACACCCCCTGGACAACACTCCAACACCCCTGGACAGCCCTCCCACACCCCTAGAACCCCCCACCCCCACCCCACCGGATAGCCCCCACCACACCCTTGGACACCCCAACACCCATAGACTCCCCCCACACCCTGGAAAGCCCCCACACCCCTGGAGAACCCCTGCCCTCATGGATACCCCCACCCCTAGACTACCCCCACCCCTTAGATAGCCCCCCGCCCCCCTGGACACCCCCCCCCCCCGACACCCCACACCTGGACAACACTCCCAAATCCCTGGACAGACCTCCGACACCCCTAGAACCCCCCCCCCACTGGACATCCCCCACCACACCCCTGGACACCCCTCACAAACCTAGACTTCCCCCACCCCCTGGATGTCCCCCCACACCCCTGGACAAACACTCCCCCCTCTGGGACCCCCACCCCCTGGACATCACCCCCACACCCCTGGACAGCCCTCCCACACCCCTAGAACCCCCCCCCCCCACTACCCACTGGACAACCCCCACCACACCCCTAGACTGCACCCACCCACCAGACAGCCCCCCAAACCCTGGACAACCCCCCCCCCCAACCCTCCTGGACACCACCACCCCCTAGACCACAATCCCACACCCCTGGACAGCCATCCCACACCCCTAGAACAGCCCCTACCCCACACGCACACACACCCCTAGACACCCCCCCCCCACTCGTCTGGACATACCTCTCACCCTCCTGGACACCCTCCCACTCCCCATCCCTATGGAAATCCCCCACCACACCCCTGGACACCCCCACCCCACTGGAACCCCCAGACCAAAAATAGACCAAAACTAGGCCAACCCCCCCCCCCCCCACTGGACAACCCCCACCACACCCCCGGACACACCCCACACCCCTGGATGGCCCGAACCCCCTAGACAGCCCCCCACACCCCTAGACAACCCCCCCCTGACACCCCCACCCCCTGGACAACACTCCCACACCCCTAGACAGCCCCCCTAACCCCACAGGATACCCCCACACCCTGGACACCCCCTGTACATCCCCCCACTCCCCTAGACATCCCCCACACCTTCCTAGAAACGCTTTCACCCCTGGACTTCCCCCATCCCCATGGACACCCAGGACACTCCATCACCACTTTAAATCCCTCCCACCCCCTTTGAAACCCTCCTCACCCCACACGACACCCCACACCCCTAGAAACCCCCTGGACAGCCCCCCACTCCCTTAGACAACCCTCCCACCCTCCTGGAAAAGCTCCCTCCCCTGGACTACCCCCCACCACTCTCAAGGACACCCAAGACACCCCCCCACCCCACTGGACATCCCTCCCACACCCCTAGATACCACCCACCCAAATAGACACCCCCCACACCCCTGAACCCCCCCCAGACCAGAATCCATACCAGAAAAAGAATCCTAAGTAGAACAAAACATTAAGTTGAGAAAAATTAAACATTCACATATCTAACATTAAAAACACACAATGTCAACTTAAACAAACTAAATCCAACCTAAAAACCACCAAATACACAATTATAATGAAAATATTTAAAATAACATTTTACAATAGAAATAACTAAATTTCAATCAAAACCTTAAAAAAAATTAACCAGTCCACTTGTAAGTGTTTGACGTCTTGAGAACTATAGTATTGAGGGTCATCAAATAGCTGCAAATTAAAAGTATAGTAGTTAACATGTATAACGATTAAATCAAATGAAATATTAAGGCGATGTTTAAAAGGAAATCTTACCAGGTCAAAGTTCATAACAATTCCAATTGTTATTATTTCATACATAAATCTTAACATTTAATATCTGCATTTGATGATTCCTTGTTGTTCATTAAAATTATGTTTTAGTGAGTGTAAATTAAATATATTATTTTTATGTAATAAACCAAAAAGTAAAATTTATAAATGGACATTTACCTTTACATTTACATATTTGATCTTTGCACTCTTTTTATTTGTGTTTTTTAAAAAGTAGACCCATCGCCTATTAGAAAATAATATGAATGGGATAAATTTAAAATTCATTATAATATATAATACTATTGAGAAATTGAAACTTAAATTTCCAACAGTTTCTTAAAACTTTCCCACACATTTCCATGGACAAAGCATATACAATAAAGTGTTTTCTCTCTTGGGAAAAAAACACCTAACATCTAATGATCACTAATAAAAGAAAATTTAAGGTTAGTGGTTTTTTATGTTAAAAGATAACGAACTCTTTTAGAGAGATCTGTTTCATACCTCTCACAAAAAGGCATCATCCAACATTCTGTGACTATATTCTCTTCAAATCTTTCAGCAATATAAATCTTTCTTTGTTTCTCATCCAATGTACGTTCTTCAGTAGAAATCAAATGCAGGTCTGTGAATCCATATACATCTGTCCACTCATTCTTCTCAAAAATGTTATAAAGATACATAATACAAAACATACAGAAGTGTAAATTTTTAATACATACAATGCAATGAAAAGGTGTTAAGACTTACATGGAAAAAATTTGCACCCACTACCACAAAAACAGTCTATCCCGGCACCATCCTTTATCAGCGCTAATGAATAAGCTCTAATAAAGGGGGGTACCTTTATCAGTGCTAAAAAAGCGTTGATAAAAGTACTCCTTTATCAGTGCTTTTTTTAGTGCTGATAATGGAACCCCCTTTATCCGCACTTTTTTTATAACTGATAAAGGGGGGCCTTTAACAGTGCTTTATTTAAAAGCACTGATAAAGGGTTGACCTCAAAACAAAATTAATTAAAAATAATATATTAATAAATAAATATATAAATACATTTATATAGATATAAATATAATATATAATTTTTAAATATATTTTTTATTAGTATAAATATACATTTACACTTAATATACTTAATATATAAGATATTTAGTGAAAATGGCGTATAAAAAAATCAAAAAAATATTTTTAATAAATAATTTGCGAATTATTATGGATTAATACTAATTTAATAACAATTTAAAGACTAGAAAAACTAAAACAAATTAAAAAAAATAAAAAAATATCCAAAATATGTTGAAAACGCAAGTCAAACTTCAAAAGAACCTAACATTTGATCCGGGTGTCCATTTGAGCTCTACCACATATCAAATCAAAACCTTTGATGAGCTATACACCCTTATGATTGGGGGTAACCCGATCAAGGTTTTTTCAAGGCCAAAAAAGACACATAAGGCCTCCAAAACTGAGTTTTTATTTGGGATACCCTGATTTTTAAACATTTTGTGTATTTTCAGCCTCGTTTAAGGGGTTATTGTTGGATTTTTTTGTGGGGACTGAATTTATTCCAAGGTATTACATTCATATTGATATTATATCTTTAAAATTTTATCATTTTTAATAATTTACTATAATTTATAATCAAATATATAACTATATGTACATATTTATTATATATTGACACCTGAAAATTTAATTTTTTAAATAAATAATTTAATATATTTACATATAAAATATATTAGCTTTATCAAAATAATAACAAAAATCCATTTTATTTAAAATTCCAATATATTAATATTTATATAACTATATATATATATTAATATAACTATATATATATATTAATATATATATATATATATTAATAAAACTATAAATATCTATATTAATATAACTATAAATATATATATTAATATAACTATGTATATATATATATTAATATAAATATATATATATATTGATATATATATATTACTATTCGAATAAATATAACTAAATATATAAATATAAATAAATAGATATATCATAAATAAGAGAACAAATCAATATAGGGGAGTGGCAAAGGCTTCAGGCACGCATGGGGGAGATCTCGAGATCAAATCCGGGTGGAGGTAGGGGTGCGCAGGCAAGGTTGAATTAGAGGTGCTAGCGCTGATAAAGGTGGGGTATAGCACTGATAAATGGTGGATGTGGTGCGTGCGGGCGCTGGAGGTGCGGGAAAGCATTGATAAAGGGGGGGGGGGGGCTCAAGTGTTTTAAAAGCCCCCCCCCCCACCTGAGATTAGAAGTATTTTTTCAACTTTTTAATTTTTTTTAGCAATGATAAAAGGGGTCTTTATCAGTTATTTTGGGAGCGATGATAAAGGCAACCCTGCTTTATCTTCACTAGATTTAACAACGCTTTTCTAACACTGTTAAAGGACATTTTTTGCACTGATAAAAGGGGTATTTTTAGTAATGACCATGTTGATTCCCAACTTATCTCTAGTAACAAGCTCCATGATATCAGTTTTCACAATCCCCACATTTATTTCATGTCCACAAACATTATATTACATTGGAAACGCATAATGATCTGCCAAAAAATTTGAATATCTTGACAATCTGTCAAGACTACTAGAATTTGTATCGGATGTCATTGCCATTTGTCTTCATTGTTTTCTATAAAATATTTCATTTCCTGTGAAATATTCTTGTAAAAATTAATAGAAAAATATATTATTTTTCAAATGATAAAGAAACTTTAATAAAAAATAAAATAGATGATATAATATACATACCTCTATGGTAATGAGTCATAGAAGTCTGGATGGCTAAATTAAAAAATGGATAATACTATATTCAACTATTGTCACCTCATCTGTAGGTAATGGTACTTGAGATGATCTATCTATAATATCCTGTACAGTGACCCTATGATTCTCTGCCTCTAATTTTTGATGATGAACTATATCTTCTATATAATATACCAACACATATGATACTATATGATGTTGAGGATCATCAACATAAAACTAGAAATAATTATGATGTTTTGGAAGAGGATTAGGATAAAAAATGGGGTCTGCAGGATGATGTGGTGGAGTGGGAGCTACTGGCGGAGGTGAAGGATAAATAATGGGGTTTGTAGTGGGAGGTGGAAGAGTGGGAGCTGGAGTATGAAATTGTGTTTGCATGTCTGCATACATAGACTGTACCGACACTCTAATATTTTCCACCATCGTCACATTATTATTATGATCATCAGCCTCCAAGGGTTCAATTTTTTTTACAAACACCATCAATGTAATAAGCTAAAGAATGTGGCAACAATATTCTTACCGATACACCTATCGGATATCCTCATACATGACTTGGAAGTTCGGTCTTTCCCAATGCTACAAATAATATATCATTCTTCCCGGCAGCTATAGATACCCCCTGTGACCTCTGCTCCTCATGAGATTCTGGTATTTATTAATTAAACATTTCTATAACCATTGGAATTCTAAGAAGAATATAGTTAACTTATATAAATAAAATATATATCTTACAATCCTATCAGCTATGATTCTCGAATCTTCTGAATGATATTTCTCTTTATTCCCTATCCGAGCTCTCTTCCATTTTTCATGTCTAGATGGAGGGGATGGAGTGGCTACATCTCCAGAGCTTGAAGACTTAGCTCTTAGTTTTTATAATTTCTCCGCCATCATTTCTTCTTCCAATAATGTATACCCTCCCCCGAGATAAACTATGAGGGTATAGATTTTTAGATTGGATATCCTGATTAAATTTCTATGTTTGCTATAAATTTAAAATAATAAATCATGAACAAAACATTAATAAGATCATTTATATAAGAATGCTTCTAAAAGTTTACATTACCCTTAACAAAAATGAATCTTTTCTTCTACTTTAAATAAACTATCTCCATGTGTCTTCATATATGAAATGATATATATGACATAGATTTTCATGAATCCTATGACTAATAATGAAATCTAATGAGAGGGTTGATTTCAAATCCATCCATATCCTGGCAGCCATTGATAAGAATTTCATCCCAACTCCTCCAGTGTCAGGAATATCAAATGAAATCTGATAAAGAAGAGGTTAAACATATTATATATACTTGAAAAATTTAATGAATAGGAAAAAATAGCAAACGATCTTATGAAAATTGTCTCCCACCACTGAGATATTATCACTTTGTCCAAACTTCTCCAGTCATCATACAAAATGATTACTTTTCTCTTACGTTGAGTTGATACCAAACTCTTAAAATCTTTTTCATTTCGACCTCTAGTAATATCATCTTCATCAATCTCAACGAGTATCCTCTGATCCTGCGTATGGATAAGTGATAATTTTGGTAAACATGTGCTCCCACTTTTACCAACTCTTGAACTCTTTGTCGTAAGGGGAGCACATGAGGAAGATTGGGGAACATCAAGAGGAGCATGTGAATGTTCCACCCCTGAGGTATGACGAATATGCTCTTCTCCAGAATCATGTGGTTGATCAACATATTTATATGTCATTATCCTTATAATAAAAAAATGATATTAGTTCAAAAATATACAAGTTCAAATATTACAATACTAATGTTAACGGAAAATAGAAAATTTTACTAAGATACGTAATAGTAAACATGATTAATATAGTAGGCATGTTAAACCATGGTAATGATGGTATAGTTGTAAAGATGGTAAACATGGTAAACATGGTAAACATGGTAAAGTAATTTTCATTGAAAAAAAATAATTGATATATAATTTATGTAATGGTAAACATTATAAAGTAAACTAAAAAAATTAAAACAGACAAAAACTTATACTTATTTATTTTAATACATGTTTTAATAAAGAAAAAATTTACAATATCTAACATTTTATGAAAATAATAAACGTAAACAAGAAATAAACAAATGTTACCATTAATTTTAGGGATGTACAGATGTATTGTTTTCCCAAATTCCTTCATCGTGATTTTTCCTTATAGTACAAACCATGTCTTTAACATGCTCATCATTATATTCTGTTAATATTTCCATAGTAGTAGGGATCTCACATAAATTAGCATCTTCATCAAGTTAATCCTCACCAACATATTATTTTTCACTTGTAAAACAAAATCCCACTACATATCTGATTGATCTACTACATAGAAAATTTGTTTTGTATGTGTTTCCATTATAAAAGAATCAGTTCTGTCGTCAAATCTATTCATATTAACAACTATCATTCCAAATTCACCATGTCTGACATTATTTTTACCGATAAACCATTAACAGTTAAAAACGAGAACTTTAATTTTACAGTAATCAACCTCCCATATTTCTTCAATCACTCCATAATATTCAATTGATGAAGAAATTGGGTTTTTTTATTTAGCACTCAAAAAATGCATTTCTTCTGCAAACACCAATACACCACTATTCTAAACTACACTTCTATTGTCCTGAGATTTCATATGATGTGTATAGCCATTAATGTCATAACCGGATCATGTTATCACATTTAAACATAAACCACCCACTACACATTTTAATTTCTCTGATAAATCAGATCTACCAAGAAAGGTCTTTCTAAACCATGAAAAAAATGTTTTGTTGTGCTCATTTAAAAATCCACATTTAATTCTTATTTGGATGACATTTTTTCAACTCATTAATATGAAATGTGATATACGGTTGAGCATCAGTTATGTAATTCAAGATATATAATTCTTTCCTCTTCATCTGTTCAGCTGAAAACGATTTGACTTTCAAGCCATGAATTCCCCTTCCCACATTATTAACTCATTCTTGTCAAGATAGAGTCAAAGCTGCGTGTTTTATCATATCCAAGTAGCTTGTAAAAAACTCAAAAACCTCCTCAAAAATACAATTTTCAATAATGGAGGCTTCTGGTCAATATGGATTCTTAACATACCCCCTTCAATATTTTCACATAACATTCAAAAGGATACATCCAATGAAGATATATAGGTCCACAAAGAATTATTTTTCAAACCATATGAATCATTAAATGCACCATTATATGAAAAAACGTTGGAGGAAAATACATTTCCAATTGTCCAAGTATACAAATTTCATCCTTTTCCAAAATTTTCAAAGAATTCACATCAACCATTTTATTAAATATTTAATTGAAAAAATAACACAACTTCATTATATTCTTTCTGACATGGATGGGAAATATTCCACGGAATTAAATTGGTATAATTTTTTGCATAATGACGTGAAAATCATGAGATTTCATACCTATCAACTTCAAGTCCTTCAATGAGACAAATTTTTTACATTTTATGAATATCCTTGAGGCACATTGATATCATGAAGACAATGGAAAAAGAAAATTTTCTACCTCTTGAATAATTTATGACAAGATGGGGGTTGTAATTTTCTTCTTCCATTAGGATTGGGAGCTAACTCCAAATGTATTACTGTTGATAGTAAGTCTAATCTTTCATTCAACCCATCTTTTGTATTTACATTAATATATAACAATGATCCAATAGAACTATCACCGATAATCTTCTCCACATGCATGACATCAATATTATGTTTAAATTCATGATATGTCCAATATGGTAGCTCAAAAAATATTTACCATTTCTTCCAAATATGTCTATCACTACCAGATTTTTGTGTCTTTCCTGATGTCGAATCAAGGTTTTCCACCCTCTCAAAATATAGATCAGGGGATAAAGGTTTTGGAAAAATATCAAATTATTAGGATCCATTTAATTCCTTTTTTAGACTTCTATAAGAGTGATCCATAAGAAAAATCTTTCTATGAACAATGTAGACTATTTTCCTCCCATGATGCAATTGAAAAAATGAAGTCTGTTGTTTGCAAATTAGATATGATTTATTCCCTTTAACACTATATCCAGAAATATTTTCATATGCTAGGAATTTATTTATAGTGAACATAAGCACTGAATTCCATTGAAATATTCCATTTTATAAGAATAATACACCCTGATACATCCTCTCATAAATGTTTCAAATCATCAATCAATGGTGAAAAGAGAACAACAATATCATTGCTGGGTTCCTTCAGACCAGAGATCATTATACTCAACATGACAAATTTGTGCTTCATACAAACATCAGGAGAGAGGTTGTAAATTACCAATAAAATAGGCCATAAAGTATGTGTACTACTAAGGGTTCAGTATTGATTTATTCCATCTATGCATAACCCTAGTCTGAGATTTCTAATTTCTTTTCCAAATGTAGGATACTACTCATCAATTTTCATCCATTGTGGACAATTAGCTGGATGACATATTTTTCCATCACATATCTACTCATCAGCATGCCATCTTGACCTTTTTTCATCATGTGAATTAGAAAAATAATCATTTCAAATGATGAATTATAGGAAGATACCAATAAACTTTCGAAGGGATATTTGTAATCTCTACATCAACCTATGATTTTTCTTTCACCTTATACCATGATGTCCCACATTTTGGACACTCTGACAGAAATTCATATTCCTTCCTATATATCATACAGTCATTCAGACAGGAATGTATTTTCTTGTATCCCAATTGCATCAGTAATAATATTTTTTTAGCCTTATAATGTGAATCTAGAAGATCATTATCTTTTGGAAGAATGTCTTTCATTAATTTTAGTAGCTCTGTAAAACTTCTGTCACTCCATACATGTTTCGCCTTCAGGTTAATCAATCATAACACCACTAAAAAAACCATAAAATCTATACAAACAGGACAAAATGGTTTTTCAGCATCACCCTATAGACGTGAAACTGTCGGTTCTATCTCAATTTGTTCTGCTGCAATATTGCGAATCATTTCCTCAATTCCATCGGAGTTACCATCTAACGAATCATCATCATCAGTAGATCTGACATTCTATCCAATTTCACCATGCCAAATCCAAGGGCTGTAACTCAGATTAAAACCATGATAAATATGATGATCTTTTATCTCTATACTTTTTAACTTAATCATATTCAAACATTCCAGGAATGGACAGAAAAATGTCACTTCATGGAACATTTGGTTTAGAAAATTTCAAAAAGGAATCAACACCTTCCTCATATTCATTACTCATTCGATGTTTTTTAATCCAATTTCGACTCATTATTACCTATAAAAATATCAGAATTATAAATCTTATTCTGATAATACAAATATATGTTTATATGAAAAATATCATAATTTGAATGTAAATTTTTTTTGAAATATAAAACAAATCAATGTGTATTTAAAAAAAATATGCCTAAAAATGATTTTAAAATATATATATATAGTTATGTATAACAGTTTTAAATATATCATTGATCCTTTATTCTTATGGTTCATAAAGAATACATCCCAGTGCAATTGGATACCAAATTCACCATTCCTTAAAAATGAAATATGAAGTATAAATTTTAGAATATGTATACACTAACTATTGAAAATTACACAGATCTTAATGATTTGAAACCTCTAGATAGCCCCCAACCCTATTGACAGCCCCTCCCACCCACCTAGACACCACCCCCACCCCCTTGGACACCACCCCCACCCCTGGACACCCCTACACCCTTGGAAAACACTCCACACCCCCTTGGACAGCACCACCACACCCTTGGACACCACCCCCACCCCCTTGGACACCCCCTAGACACCACCACCCCCTTAGACATCCTCCACCCCTCTAGACAACCCCCCATCCCTTGGACAACCCCCACCCATCTAGACCCCCCAGAAACCTCCACCCAACTTGGACACCACCCCCACACCCACCCCCTTAGACACCCCAAACCCTCTGGATAGCCCCCCATGGACAGTCCCCCAAACCCTCTCCACAAGCCCCCAACCCCTTGGATAGCCCCCCCTGGACACCACCACCCCCTTGGACCCCCCCTTCCCCCTACACACACCACCTGGACACCACCCCCACCCCCTTGGACACCCCTGGACACCACCACCCCCTTGGAGAGCCCTCCACCCCTTTAGATGGCCTCTACCCCCTTGAAAGCCCTCCACCCCTATAGACAACACCCCTGGACATCCCCCACCCCTCATGGACACCACCACCCACCTCCTACCCCATTGGACACCCCCTCCCCCAACCCATTAGACAGCCCCCACCTCCCGGACATCCCCCACCCCCAGACAGCCTGCCAAATCCTCTAGATAGGCCACCCACCCCCTTGGACATCCCCACCCCCTTGGACAGCTCAACCCCCTTCAACACCCCCCCCCCCCACACACACCTGGACAGCCCCCCCCCCCCCCCCCCTCTCCATGGACACCCTAGAACCCTCTGGAAAGCCACTGAATGCTCTAGACAGCCCCCACCCCTCTGGACATCCCCCACCCCCATGGACAACCCGCCACCCCTCTAGACAGCTCCCTATCACCCTGGACACCCACTACCCCCTTGGACAGCCTACTCACCTCCCTGGACACCCCAACCCCCTGGACACCCTTATCCCCTTGGAAATCCCCCGTAGCCCCCTGGACCCCCCCCCCAATCACACCATTGGACAACCCCAACCCCCTTGGACCGCCCCCGCACCCCCCTGGTCACCACCCCACCCCCTTTGACATCCCCTACTACCCCCCTAAGATCCCCAACCCCCTTGGACAGCGCCCACACCCCCATGGACACCACCCCCACCCCCTTCGACACCCCCTAGACACCCACACCACATTGGACAACCCACCCACCCCCGGGACACCCACGCCCACTTCCGGAGCCCCCACCCCCTTGGAAACCCCCTGTACGCACACACACACATGATAGAACACACAAAAATCATAAACATTCATGATATCACTTCCATAGGTTTATTTTACCATAGAATAATTTATCGTGGTATAAATGAACACTATGAAACATACCATAATAGCCAGAACAAAGAAAAATAACATCTTAGAAAATTAGTTTAGGGCATCACGGAAAATAAAAACTGAAAACGAGTCATGTGAGGATTACTTATGTTTTGTGAGTCAACCTGATAGATATGATGATAGTAAATATGAAGAATGAAGTTGGAAAAATGAGGCTTGAGGGAACAACTACATAGAATCATTTATAGGTTTTTTGTGTGAGAGAGAGAAGTCGCAGGTCGGCCGATCGAAGAAAACAGAATGACTGATTACGGGGTGCGATAAATCATTTAAAATATTTATCTTGACGGTTATTTAATAATCGACATTGTAAAAAAACAATTAGTGGTTATAACGTCAGTTATTTAATAACCAATGTAGAAAAAAATTTAAGAGGTCATTTATAAAATAACTGACAAGATAAATGTCATTTTATCACGTTAGTTGTTATGATAACTGACGTGATAAATTGGTGAGATTAGCTTTATCACTTTAGTTTTTTTAAAACCGACGTGATAAAGCACCGATCCTTCCATTATCAGGTCGGTTATTTTATAACTGATGTGATAAAGCGTGACATATTCGATTTTCACGTCGTTTATACAACAACAGACGTAAAAAAGATAATCCCCATATATTTTACATCGATTATAAAATAAACGACCTAGAAAATCGATCTTGATCAATATATCACTTCAGTTATAAAATAACTGACGTGATATATTGATAATAAAATCTTTCCGCATCGGTTATATAGAACCGACGTGAAAAATGCCGACATGTTAAATGTTTATTCCACAAGTGTTTATTCTTTGATGGATTATGCTATTGATTTTATTATGATTCATGTATAATGGAATTCAATTTTATTCCTTTGATTAATTTTGATGATATTTTAATTAAGGTTGTGATCTTCTAATGATCATGACCACCTTCTCATACCCTTAAGTTCGTGACATGATGATATATTTATAATATTTACTTATAATGAGCATTTGTTCTCAAACCTTTCTTATGTTTTCGCATACATGGGTCATGATGATTGGTTTTTATGTATAATTATATCGGGGGAAGATATTTTTGGGAAACATTAATGATATTTCACTTAGTTAGAAAATTCATGATCCATGATTCTAAACCCACTAAACTGACATGGTAATTGGGAATCTATTTGGGTAATGTATTATATATTCCTAAAAAATTATTTAATATTAATGTCTGAAAATAGATAGATGTTTTAGTTAGTATCATATAGAAGGTTTAGTCGTCATTTGTAAACTAGGATGAGAAACATCAGTGAGATCTGTAGAATATTTCAAAGGACATGTATATTTATTTCTCCATGAATATGTTTAAGGATGAGGAAAATTATATGAAAATGTTCTATAATTATGATAAAGGATAGAGAGAGTGGTTTCATATAAATTAAATTGGGGCCTAGATACTACAAGTGGATGTGGCTATGGAATAGTTGTTCAAGGGGTTAAAAAATCCAACATTGTGTGTCGAGCTAGACTCAACAAAACCAAGTACATGACAATGACCCATGTTGGACACCTAGTTTGATAATATATGGGTATATACATTGGGAATTCACAACCACTTCCAGAAACATCATTAAGGATTTAAATATAATTTAGATATGAATGACCTAGGGTAAAAATAAGGCAACACATCTTGAAGAATGTGTCATTATATAGACATCATATTAGTGGTATTTCAAGATTATGTGGCTCCTCGTGATGATAACTATTTCTTACAGTATGATTTTGGTTTTAGTTAATGTATATAACCATAAGGAATAATGTTAATGGTGATTATAATAGACAATGAAATTATTTTTCTTCATAGAAACCAAATTCTATTGGATCTGTAATAAAAAATATTATTTATTAGATTATCACAATTTATCAAGATCGGAACTACAATGGACTCCTAAATGAGAAAAATTGGAAATATAATTCTATTGAGTCCATAATAAGGCAACATCTGCCTTATATCAATTGATCTCTTGATCAACATGTTGATGACAATATATTAGTATAAATAAAATTTTATTCTCCATTTTCCTATGTTGGGATCAATTGAAATTTGGCTATTTTTCATTTAGATTGTGAAGACTATTCACAGTGGATCTAATCAAGAATAATAGATCGGATGAAAACATTGAATCCATGTATTGAGAAAAGTTTGGTAACTTATTTTTCAATAAGTAAATCACTTGTATTATTGATACAAGGATGGAAAAATAATTCCTAGAGCTTATGTAGAAGGATGGTGAATAGGTTCATAACTATAAAGAAAATTTTATAAGGCTTGTGAGGTACACTTCATGTATTACTATCAATCCCAAAAAATTATTTACACATTGTTTTCCCCAAACAATATATTCAAATGGACTTGGATATATGAGACATTAAAAGATATAGTGATGTTTTTATATGTGATATAATGGTGGAAATTGGGATTGGACTTTAGTATCAATATCAGGTTTTTGAGAATAAATAAAAGATGGAATTCATCATAAATTATAATTACAATGGGGAAAAATAAGCCTACTATTATGCACAATTTGGGGGAAGAAACATGGTGGGAATTGTCTTAAGGGACTAGTAACTGTTTTAAATATGGAAGGGGTGGTTGTTGAGGAACTGAATGTCAAAGTGACGAGTGTTACATTGAAAAGGATGTGAATTCTATGAAATCCACATTGAATGCACCTACCAAATTTTAGTTTTTCAATTAAATGGAGTTTGATCCTAATGATAACTAGTATCCCAATCCAAGGACTAATGTGAATTTTAAGCCGCAAAAACCTCTGATTTCAAATAATAAAGGTAAATTTTAGGCTATAATAATGGATATTGTGAATCAAGATAATTTTGAAATTATTATCCTCCCTTTCTGAGTTTGGAATTTTAGGTTTGTTTTTTGTAGGAATAATCCCCACTAAAATATATTTGTTCATACATTGGTTATATTTCATATGATTATAATCCCCTGCATGGATTATAGAATAATAATATTACATTTTATACATTATCAGTACATGTATCGAACCATGTCTCCCAAAGAAATGTTTTTGGTAGGAGACAATATATTATTTATTAAATAAATGGTGAATTATATTTTGGATGGGTTTCAAGGATATCCACTTAGGTAATGTTTGGGTTAAAAATTAGATGAATTTTGTAAGATTAACGTATTTTCTCTAAATATGTGTCTGTATTCCTGTTGAATTTATTCTACAAACATTTTTTTGTTATGAATACCATTGTAATGAATTATCATTCTATTTATGGATATAATGATCTATTAGTGATTTAAGAATGATGAATTAATTATCACCTCATTGAAGAAGAGATTAATTAGATATTGATAATACATAACAAAGGGTTATATTATAATATCCCTTAATTTTCATACATATTGATTTTGTCTATTTTTATAAATACATAAAACAATATACAAAAAGACACCCAATGATCTTATTATTTTATTACCTTCGAAAACATGGAAACAAAATCAATAGTACAAAATAATGTTACATTATCTACAACTTGGTTCATCATCAATAGAACCATTCTCTTTAAAATAAAAATTAATCAATTTCTTTTTTCCTAGGAAAGGAAACATAAAATGAGGTAATCTGAGTTGCTCAATAAATGTAAAAAAGGGAAACAAGTAAGAATAAACATGACAATATGGGTATGAAAACTTGATCAAAATAATAGAATATTATACCCTGTATAAAAAAATATCAAAAAAATGAATAATGGAATAAATCATGGATATTCATAATACATGAATCATAAATAAGTAGAGAACATAATCCATGATCTCATAAAATAGGAATAAGACATGGAATTGTGACAAGAAAATAGGAATATAAAAACCCAATTCCAAGCCTTCCTATGAAGACATTCATATCATTTTATTTTTTGGATGATGAATCAAGTACCTACTTCGGGAATGTGATTCCATATTGTGCACCCTCTTGTTTTAGGATTGGGATTCCCTCACGTGTACCCTCTAATTTCGTGCTTGGGATGCACTACCATGTAACATCTTGTTTAGGTAATGGGATGTATTAACCTGTACCTTATTATCTTATGCTTGGTATTCCTTCCCATGCAACTTTGACCTCATAAAACATTTTCCATAATCAAATACATTAGAGGTTGATATAGGTCACACTAGTCACAAGATATCCCGATACATAAATGTTCCAGAGGATAATAAAAACATGCGTCATACCAGGACCAATAAAAAGATATGGGATTCATAAACATCAAATGACAAAACAAGAAGTGAAATGGGTTCAGAAAAATCAATCATATCACAATATATAGAAAATAAATAACTTTAATAATCTTTTCATCCTAGAATAACACATGAAATGAAGCGGGTTTCATATGCATTTACTATGAAATAACCCATTGATGAGAAACATGTTTCATAATGATATAACCCATAAAAGAGGAATGAGATTCATAATCATATAACTCATGGAAAAGGAATAGGATTTTAAAAACATCATTTCATCCAAATAATACCAATTCAATGAAATAATATGAATTGAACTTTTGTATCATTTCATTGAAATTCATAACTAACATATAAAAATTTCATCATAGATGGAATATAATTTTTATATTTCCATCAAAAAAATTTATTAAGGAAAATATCATTTCTTGTTTGAAAAATTATTTTATAACATAAAACCTGATGAAATATTTATTCATTAAAAATAATTGTAAAACAGAAAATAAGGATTTAAATAATTTGGGGAATACATTTTCTATGAAAAAATATTATATATGATTCAAATATTTTTAAAAACCTTATTAATTGAAAATAATTTAAAGACATATAAAGAAAACATAAAAAAATTTGAGAACCATTTCTATGAAAAGAAATTAAAAATTATAAGAATGTTTTGAAAATATTCTTAAATGAATTTTCTTATAAAATACTTTATAAAAATAAAAATTAATAATTGAAACTAATATAAAAAAGTAAAAAAAAATTAAAATTGTTTTTATTGAAAATCATATAAAAAAAATCCCATGTTTTTGGGAAATTTGTTTCTTTTTATAAAAAATATAATATGGTAATTTAATCTTTAAGAGATTGGTGTTCAGTAAAATAGGGAAATATATACATGTCGAACAATCATTTTTTCACAGTAAAATGTTTTGAAAAGTTCTTTAAATACAAAATCACAATAATATTCATTTTTTATATCCTTTAAAAAAATAAAAAACATTGGAAAAAATTTATTTTGAATATAGTAGGATAAGTGTGGAATATTTTTATAATACCAATTTAAAAATAATATTTTTGAAGGAAAAATGATTTTGGACCCCAAGAGAGAGGTATTGTCATAAATTATTAAAAATATTCTTGATCATTTTAAGTTCTAAAGACTAGGAATATGGTTCCATTAATTGGTTATAAAACTAATAACCATAGGTTTAAAAAACACATGACAGTTCTTAAGATATTGATCATAATATTTCGTTAATGGAATCATAATCATAAACAATCTCAAAAAGCAGTGAGATTGATTCAATATACTCTTATCACATGGAAACATTGAAACATGCATTATATGTAATAAAATTAAATCACATTAAGATTTAAATACAATAAAATAGGTATATTCACGATATAACATGTCAAATGGAATTATATACACCTAAGAACATAATGTAGGTCCATAAAAAACATGTGGCTCAAAGAAGGAAAGCTATGAATATATGTCTTACCGAATTGGTAACTTTTGAAACATAAACCCCATACAATAAAGATCAAAACATGGATATGTAAATAACCATAAATATGATAATTATAATCATATATTAAATTAATGTTATATACATATACAACACAAAATAAATGAGTTCTTAACATGGAATGTATCTCAGGAATATAAAAATTGAGAAGAAATTTGTTTCTCTTGGGTCTTGAATTTCATTATAAACATACAAAATTAAAATATAATAAATATAGTTTTATAATAAATCATTAAAAGTATGATATTATTGTATATTATACCATATATTCTTTCATTATGACTTTATATTACAGTCTTGATAACAATTATGTGTTAATTCTTTACTAATGTTAATATCGTATTTATTCTTCGCATGTGTCTTATTTTGTTATATCATTGGTCCTTATACTGATATAATGATTTATAAAATGTATAACATGAAATAAATATAATTTATATTCAGTATTTTAATTTTATAATAATTTATATATTATAAATGTATAAAATGAAATACACCATTTATGGAGAGGGTGGGTCATATGTACGCATGAATGAGGTTTTAGTTTAATTATTATATTAAAGGAAAGAAAATAAATTATATATATATATATATATTATAGGAGAATTATTATATAATGTATATAATTTAATTTTACTAAATCAATCCTAATACATTTTATGTAGAGTGTGATTGAATCACATCACTCTGAGGATGTGGTAATCCACACGTCCCCAAACGATGTTATCATGTTTACAGAAGACGAGATGTGTTATGCTATGAGTTATAAGAGAATTAATGAAGAATATATAAGTTATAAATATTATTTATATTATATATAATCATATTTTCTATAATAATGGACACCATGAGTTGTGGTAATGGAATAATGAATAATCATCTTCTCGTGAGTCGATAGTTTACTATACACAAAAACAGTATGTTCATCACCTAGTAGATGAAATTTTGAGTAAGAATAATTAGAATCCCTATCAAAAAAACATCTCAGTATATTGAGTATAATTTATTTTATAATAAGGTAATAATTATAATTTAATGCGTGGTTAAAGTAATAAAACATATGAGTTTGAGGAAGAATGTTACCTTTTATTCAGGTAACTCCTTTTAGTTTGCACCAATGGGCTTTCATAGATGGATTAAATCTAAATGGGATAATTATATGACAATGTGGTAGAGTTTTGTAAGATATTTAGGAATATATTAGTTAATAAAATTTTTCTTGGGAGGTGTGAGGAAGGGGATGGGTGTTGTCCTTTTCTAGGGAAGGGAAAGGAAAAACTTGATATTTTTGAAAAAAACATATTTTTACACACATTGTAACATACAAAAGTAAAGAAAACAAAAAAAATAAATAATGGAGGGTTTGTGGATGATATATTTCCATTAAATTTATTAGGTACAACTTTCTAGGTTATTTTGTCCCTTTAAGTGTTAGGTTTATTCAACTGTTAAGCTTAATTTAAATTTACCCTTTATAATTAATTTTAACAACTTTCACTGATGTTTCTGGTCCAAAAATAATTTCACCATATTAGAAATTATAATTTATTCTGATTCTAAATATGTAATCCATTTTCTCAAATAAAATTCATATAATTGGTTGAAATTAATTTCAATTTAATCTCAATGACAGGATGACAATGGAGGTTTTTACAGAAAAAATGTAGAAAAGAGTGTTATGTTTTTATATCTGATTTCAATGTGAAAATTGAATAAAATGAAATATATTATATTAATTGATAAAAATTTAATCTAATTAAAATTTAAAACAATATATAAATATTATTTATACTCATGAATAAATTATATTAAATAGCTGTTACGAATTAAAATTCATTATTTTTCACTATTCATTAAAAAAATGAAACAGAATAAACTAAATAAATAACTAAAACCTAATTTAAATGATTATTTTTAAAACATTATGTTTACTATAAAATATAATATTTATAAAAGGGAGAAAAGTTGTATATATGATAGGTTCTATATTAAAAGTCAAATAAAACTACTTTTATTAAATTATAGGTTTATATATGTAATATTGGGTTTTCCCTCATCTTATTCTTATCAAATATATTGGATGAATATTATTTTTCATGTTAGATATATATATTAAAAACCTAATTAATAACTTTTACTAATATTAATTTATTTCACTTATTATGATAAAAAATCATTTTAAGGAAAAAGGTCATATATAATTATTCCCTTTATAATAATTTAGATTTTATATTCTATTAGATTTAATAAAAAACCATTGAATTAAAATATATATTATCATTTTTTATGTTAATAAATTTCATAATAATCAGTTTAACAACTAGTTTATATATTTTATTAAATTAAATAACAATGGTCTTAATAATATATTATTGTTTTGTAAAAATCATACTTCTATGTTACGTAAGCCATCAAGGAATGTTAGCCATGTCTATGAAATAATATAACTCCATTGTTCCATTTATGTCATTATAAAATTTATGATGTTTCTAGTGAAAAATTAACTTATTGTTTCTTATAATGCATTCCAAGCATATTTTTATAAAACATGCTATTAATAGTGTTGAATAAAATGAAATATATAAAATATATTAAATTAATTTGTAATTTCCAAACAAAATATATATATTTAAAATTCTACCCCAGATTAAATTAATTTATCCCCTGAATTTCATCTAGTTTATTAAAGGTTTAATACATGAAATTACATTAAATGAAATCCACATATTGAAAATAAATATTATAACATATATTAAAAAAATAATGTTGAAATCATGATGGTTACTAAAAGTTCCTCATAAATAGATTCCCAAAAAGGATAACATATGAGGGAAGTGAAAACATGAAATACTAGAAAATTTGTAAATATTCATAGGAATGTTTTGAGGGTATCAATAACAAGTAATTGAATGATCAATGAAATTTTTAGGGACTCATTGTCATAAATCTATGATGAATTTAAAGGATATATATTCAATAGAAAGTATGGTATATTGACACAATCTAGCTTCTGGATCATATTTTTAATTTTGATGTGTTTTCATGAAAATTTATACCTCCTTGATTATAAGAAAACATAACCCTTTCTTGTACCTTGAAAAAATTAAACTTCAACTATTTACCTATAAATGAAAGTGAATATCGATTCATGAAGAACTAATAGATCATGAAATCAATGATAAATCATCCCCCATAACTCCTTAGTTACTATAAACACAAAGTTCTGAGCACAAGTTAATATGAATTAATGCTCATATGGTGAGATAATATATTAACCTCAAAACATTACCAGATGTTTATCTTAAAAATTCCATAAATGGTTATCCTTATAAACCTTATAAAATTTGAAAATATATTTTCTTAAATAAGGTCTCTAAATAATATTTACATTTATTCCATATAATATAAAGTATCTATTAATTATCACATTAAATACATGTGAATACCCTCATTGCATGTTCTACTGAAACAAGGAAATAACCTTAATTATCATAAATCCTTTTTGAAAACCTGCATGTTTCTTTATTCCAATGAATATTAGATAATTTAAATTAATTGAAGAAGTTATAACCATTATCCATAATAACATAGAATAATTTCTCACCAAATAATTTATCATTTCTAAGGTAACTGGTACCTTCCAATTTACTTATTCATATCCAAAATATCATTATCTAAATAAGATTATCTCAATACTGTGAATAAATTAGGGGTTACCTTTCATTATTCAAAATATCACCTTTATATGAAATCACATATCTACATCACCACAACCATTTAACATATTATTTAAAATAATTAATGAAAAATTTTATAATAAGAAAACCAATATATTTTTGGATTTACATAATACAATATTTGAATTCCATAACAGTAATACTTCATTGATCCAAACTTTTTCTTCAAGAATCACATAGGATTTATCAACATATACATTATTATTTCATTACTAAAAGATGAAATATTAATCATGAATAAATGTTTGTCAACCTCAATGGAATAATTCTTCATACGTTTAATGTAAAGAATACTGGAAGAACATCACATACTATTCAGGGGTTTTTTATAGTCTCTTTATCATCAAAATGTATATCCAATACTCACATCACCATCAAGATTCATATTATGATATTTCAAGTTGAGAAATAATTTTTCATAATGTTCATACCTTCAAAATATGAAACATTCAATGTAAAACATGTTTCTTATAGTTCTTGTCATTTACTAGAACCAAAACTCACATGGTGAGTAACACATATCATAGAAGAAAAGAACATAAGAATGAAAAATTGGGTATCATATATCTAAATCATTACCCAAAATTTTTAATCAATGGAACCCTATAATTATGAAATTATATTCATATTAACATTATATTAAAATAAATAATGATGGTTTATAATTATATTGTGAGTATCTAAAAAATATCCCTCAATACTATCAAACATGGTGCACAAGAAGTCTCATTTTCTAGTACCAGGTTATGCCGAGTTAGTCCCAAGACACCTTGTTAGAGTTGTTATTCTAAGGTAAATCAGTGTTTGAAACAAATCTACTTATATTATCTAAACAAGGATTTCATATAAGGAAACCACTCACTCTATCACTTACCAAAATTCATGGACATTTTTCTAAATGTTAAATAATATGTATACATATCCTTCGATATCCTTGAAAATATCCTTAAAAATGTACATAGGGATATCACTAATGTTTTCTCATCCTATTTTCCAAAGTATGAATGAATATTTTCCCTTATTCCAACTATTATGTCCCTCACATTTAATACATAGACATTTTATCACTTTTTTAGAATACATAAAACATTATACAAATATGCTCTAAAAGACAGTATTAGTTTAGTTCCTTTAGAAACACTAAAACTTAACCACAATACATAAGTGATATACATTATCTACCACTAGGATTGTAATTACTAGCACCTTTCATAATCATATTTTACATAATACATATCTTCATAAGATGAGGAAGGAAACCTAAAAATGGGCGACCTTAGATTCTCTATAAGGGTAATGAAGGGAGACTTATAAGGATAAAAATGAGAATAAGGGTATGGTAATGAGATCAAAATATTAGAATACCATTCCATGCATATCATATGATCTTAAAAAATAATCACGGAATAAATCATTGTTGTTTATAATACATTAATCAAACTGAAGAAAAGAAAATAATCAATTAAAGTATATCATAAAAATAAGAAATTTATTTTTTATAGAAATGTAAGCATATAACAGCCTTATGTCAAGGATTCCTGCCATGATGTTTGTAACATGACTATTTTCGGATAATCACTTTTGAACCTGTTTATTTTTTGGGATGTCATCCCAGGTGCCATCTTTTTTTGGTCTTGGGATAACATTCCGTACACCCTCTTGTTTCTAGTATGAGATTCCCCCTTTGCACCCTCTTGTTTCATGATTTGGATGTCGTCCCATCCACCCTCTTATTTTTGGAATGGGATTCAATCCCTTATACCCTACTATCCTATAAAATATTTATCATTACCCAATGAATTTTAAGGAGATATTGTTCTCACCAATCACATTATTACATCATACATACATGTACCTCAAGATAAAATACATCAATCAAATGAAATCCCATAAAAAGATGTGGGTTTCATAATCATCATATTGAAATACGTTTAATAATATGGGTATCATAAACATTAAATTAAAACATTCCCTATGGAAAATTTATCAATTTTATGAAACTTTCAAAATAGAATAATCCATAAAACAAAGGAGGCTTCATAATAATTTATCAAGGTATAACCTGATGGTGTGAAATGGGTTTCATAAGAATAAAAACCCTGAAAGGGGAAATATTTTCATAAAAAATAACATATAAAAGAGGAAAATTGATTCAACAATTTTATTTCATAAAAACAATATCCATTCATAGAAATAATGTGAATGAGATCATTAAATCATTTCCCTAAAATCTGTGAGTAACATCAATAGATGTATTGTTCGATACAAAATTATTTTGAGATAGAGTTTGAAAACATTTCTTGAGGAAAATATCATTTATTCTTTGAGATAATTTTTTAAAACCTAAACCATTATAAAAACCATTTTATTTGAAGATATATTTGAAAACATATAAAGAAGGTATGAACACATTTTCAATATCCTTTTTCATTTAAAACCAATAAAATAATCATTAAACCATTTTAAAAAACATTTTCATTGAAAAAAAATTGAAAACATTTAAATAATGAATGAAAACTATATGGAAACCATTTAATTGAAAATACCTTATAATATTAGAATGAAATCATGATATCTTCTTGAAAACGAAATTCATTGAAATTATATTAAAAAATTAAAAAATTAAAAAATAAGCATTGTAAATCATTTTAAATAGTAAATCATATTTAAAAAGGAATAATTTAAATAATTATTAAAATAATGAATTTCTATTATATTAGGAAACAACTATCATTTAAAAAAAAATTATAGTATTGTAATGGAAGCATCATGGTAATAAAGGTCAGGATAGTGGGAGAATACTTATATCCAAAATACTCCTTTTCACTATAAAATTTCATAAAATATTCCACTACTAGAAAAAGAAATGAAGATTCCTTTTAAAGACTAATTTTGCATAAAATATAAAAAATATTGGAAAAAATATTTTAAATAAAATATTATAGTAGTATAATATTTTTTGAAACCTTTTTGCAGAAATCATGGTTTTAAAGAAACATGTATTTTGACCTAAGAGATCGGTAATGTTGGACATTCATAACAATAATTTCGTGATATTATTATGTACCAAAGAGTGGAAAAATGGTACGATTACTAGGATATAAAATAAAAAAAGTATTTTAATATAAAAAATTAGTGTTCTATAGATATGGATGATAAGAATTCATCATAGGAGGCATAATCATCAATAATCTTGAAATGAGATGATATTGTTTTAATAAAATATTAAAACTTTGTAACTTTGAACAATAATCAACATGTAGGAAAATATAATTTCATGAAAAATTAAATATCATAACAATAGTTACATTCATTCCACAACAAGTCAAATGGAATTATAAATAACATAATAAATAGTGTAGGTGTATAAGAAAACCTGTGACTTAAAGAAGGTGAATTGAGACCAAACTATCTTATCGATCTGGTAATTGTTGAAACATAATCCACATAAAAGAAATATCATAGAATAGATATGTAAATACCACTAAATTTAAAAATAATAATCATATAATACATTCTTCTGTATTATATTCACCATGTATAAAAAAATAGTGGTGAACATGGCATATATGTCCCAAATATAAAAAGTGGGTTAAAATATCCTTATATTGTCTCTTAACTCACTCCATACTCATACAATGATCTTGTATATAATATATATTTTTCTTTAAAATCAATCTTAGAACCATATAGTTATATAAAATACCATATTTGGTTTTATTATAACTTCATATTTCATGCTTGTTAATAATTCTTAGTTATGTTTTCACATTGGGTAATATCTTCTTTTTATTTACATATGTATTAATTTGTTAATAAGTTGTTCCTTATACAAAAATAATTATTTATATAATTTAAACCATGATATAAATATCAATTATATTAAATATATTTTTATTATAATAATCCATAGAACATAGATGTATCAAATGGAATACACCGTTCTTGGAGATGGTAGGACGTACGTATGCATGAACACTATTTTCTTTAATATTGTATTGAAAGAATTAACTTAAATGAAATATATGTGTTTATATATATATATATATGATTTTTTAGAAATATTATTATTTCAAATATAACATATAATTTCACTAAAACCTTAATGAATACATTCCATATAGAGTGTGAATGTATCACATCACTCTAAGGAGGAGACAATCAACACGTCAACAAATGATGTTATTATATTTACACAAGACGGAAAGTATAATGGCATGTGGTAAAAAAGAATTAAATAACTATAAATAAATGAAAAAAATAATATATATTATATCTAAACAATTTTTCCATTAAAAGTATCACCATGAGAGGTAGTAAAGGAATAATGAACAATCATTGTTTCATGAGGCGGTTGTATGAAATTATAATAAGAAATATGTTCATTACATATTATATGGAAGGGTATAGATATTGAGGTCAAAAAATTGAAACATAAAACACATCATTATATATTGGATAATTATATTCTTGTATAATAAGAGAATAATGAATATTTATATGGTGGATAATGAAATAAATCTAAATAGTGTGGGGAAGAATCATTCCTTTTATTCTAGTAACTCATTTTGTTTGTATCAAAGAGATTCATGGGACAAATTTGATCCCAATAGTAGACTACTAGGGTGAAGAAAGAGATTAATAGGATTTATTTTGGATAATCTTGTTGAAGAAAATGTTTCCTGAGAGTTGTGAGGTAGGGGACAGGCGGGGGCCTTCTATAAGGAATGAAAAGGGAAAACAATGAATTTTTTTAAAAAAAATATGTGTAACAAATTTTTTAGAAGAATTATCAAAAAAAAATTACCCATAAAAAGTAATGGAAGTTTTATGGCCTAAATTTGTCATTAAAATGTGTTTTTACAAGTGTATAAGCCATTTGGGAACTTCTATATAAGGATTATTCCCTTGTTAATCCTTATATCTCTTTATTCATTGTAACAAATTTAAATTACATTTATAATTATTTTTGATAAAACAATGAGTTTTCCTAATTAAATAGTATAAATTAATATTATTATAAATACTCAATCCATTTTTTCAAATTCCAATCACATAAGTGGTGAAAATTAATTTAAATTAAATCTCGAATAAGGGATGGTGATATACGTTTTTAAAGTAATAGGGGTCAAATGTTTACTATGTTGTTTACCCAATTTCAATGTTAAGTTTATTAAAATGTATTATATTAGAGTGAATTATAATAATTAAATCTAGTTATACTTTATAAAAATTGAAATAATAAATTATAATTATATAAAAATTATTTGAACAAGAAGTTTTGAATTTAAATTCATTGTTTTTCGTTATTCATTAAAAATGAAACTTCGCCGAAGAGTAAAAAGAATCTAGATAAATTAATTGTTATATTACTATTTGAATGACTATGTTTAAAATTTCATATAAATATTATAAATCTTCCAATTTTTTTTATAAAATCAGTTTTCCATTAAAATTCCGAAAAAATACTTTTATAAAAATGTAGGTTTTATGTATAATATTGGGTTTGTTCTCAAATTATTCTTATAAAATATATTAGATGGATTCCATAACAATTTTATTAAATTTATCAAATATAAATATAATTAATATTATTAACAAATATTAATTATTTTATCTTATTATGATAAATATACTTTTTCACATATATATAGTCTTTTATAAATTCATTCCCTCAATAATCATTTTCATTATATATTCATTTCGTATTATTAAAAACCAATGGATTAGAAAATATATTTTCATAAGTCATTTAATAATTTTAATAATCGTAAATTTAACAACTAGGTTATATCTTATTATATTTAACAAATATTTTAAATAATATCTTAAGGTTTTGTAAGACTTGGTCTTGCATGTTACGCAAGCCCCGATGAAAGCTAGTCTGGCATGGAATATATGATATTCAAAATGTTCTATTTAGTTCATGATTAAAAATATTTTCAATGTAGTACATGATTAGCTTGGTGTTTTTTATAATGGAATCTAAACCTAATTTTATAAAATATACTATCTTCATCCTTTTTGTAAACATAAATATCAAAAAGATTGAATTAATTCAAAAAAGTCACAAAATCATAGGGTGTTATAGAGATTTTTCAAAGATAAAGTAAGAATATATCCTTGTAAAAAAAATTAGAATTTTTGAAAACAATCATGATATTAAAAATATTCCTATTATCATCATTTTCAAGATATCATTGTCATCTTTCATGCTTATTCACTTTAAGATTATGATAATGTAAACTTTTTCTCGATCACCAACTTTTGTGTGATCAGTGATCTTTATTAGTCACTATGATTATTTATACCTTTCTTCCATGTCAAATATTCCCTTCACACTTATGTTATCCTATGAAAAAACATAGTTATTTGATACTTTGGGTAACTATTACATTTACAACATTCCTTTTGTAAACGATGTTTTAGTGTTAATTTTTACGATGTAGGTTTCTATGAATGGAACAATAAAGTTTGAAACCTTTGATATCTTATATTAATTTTGAGTGATTTTTAGGGGTAAAATGTAACTCTAATAGTTTTTATGGATGTTTTGTTTCCGAATAAATTAATTCTAATTAATATATTACATTGCACTAAGTCAAACATTCCTTTCACATGACACCAACATATATTGCAATACATTCAACTCCAAGTTCATTATAAAATACATTTAACATGGTTTCTTTCATTATCTAAATAGAAAAATATGTTTCAGTTATGTTATATATAATACTGAATTTCTTGAATGAATTTCATGACAAGAAAGACTGAGTGTTACCGAAAAATAATATATTATTAAAAATATTACATTTTAATGTTGTAAGATATTACACGGCCATTAAATTGATGTTTATTTAATTAAATAATTTATGTAAATACATATATTGACATCATTGGAAACAAATTAATTAAAAATTAATATTTGAACCTAATGAATATAAAGGGAATGATTTTATAATAGACTATTCTTATATAAAAATGGTATTTATCATAATAGTTTAAATTTATTACTAATAATGATTTATATTCCTTAAATTGTTATTTTATATATTACTTTTTTTATTCATCTGATTGATTCTATATGCATAATTTGTGAATTGACCCAATATTACTCAGAAAAACCTATACTTTTATGAAAGTGGTTTTTTAAAATTGTAATTACAAACCTATTTTAAAAATAAATATTATAACATTAATAAATATTATATTTCAAAATAAATTAGTTTTTTGAAATATAAAAATTAAAAATATCAAAGGGTTATATTATTGGTATTTATTGTGAAGTTTATTATTCTAAATGAATAGTGAAAACATGGATTTTTAATTAAAAGTAATTTTTCCTCTAACATATTTATAATGATAAAAAATATTTTAAATTGATTATAAGATTTATTATAATCAATTTTTTGTAAATAAAATCTATTTATATAATTTTAACTAATTTTAAATGAAATTTTTTATTAAAATCATAGAAAATATTTCATCATTTTAACTTTAAAAAAATTCGATCATCCCAAATGTGGGATTAATTTTAGATTAATTTCTACCACTTATGTGAATATAACATAAAAAATGGATTCAGTATTATGAATCATCATAATTTATATTTTCTAATTATTTAAACATTGTGACTGACCAAAAATATTTTGGGAATTAAATAAATTTAATTATAATAATTAAGGTGAAATTAATATTAACAAAGAAATAATCCATGCATTTAAGGGCCCAAATAACTTATAAACTAGTAGAAAACCCATTTTACAGAAATATTTCATCCATAAATCTTCCTATATATATTTTTTTATGGTTGTTTATGACTTTGTTTTGTAAACACGTTGGTACAACAATCTTGTTTTAAAATATGCCATGTGGGTCCCCTCTCATTGACAAAAAAGGCCACCACTTATCCCCATTCTTAACAAATCTAAAACTATATAGGATCAACCAATATATACCAAATAAACATCCTAAAATCCCACAATTTCCCATTTAAGACTCTATTTGGGAATAAATCCAATCATGGAATCCCTTTCGTGAAAACCAAAATTAGATACCCAAAAAAAGGAGTGACATCTTTCCTAGAGCTCTTTAGTTTCAATTAAATTATCCACTCCATCAATTGTCCTTATTTTATTATTTTACAATAATACATTTATATTTAATATGCTAAGTTGTTTTTATGAAATGGTTTCTAACTACACATACATATACATTCATCAAATGGGAAGAAAATATAATATTTATGTGTATGGCGAACTACCGCATCATGAAACAATAATTTTTATCATTTCTATTACCACCTATTGTGGTGGTGAATTATAATGGAAACATTATTTATAAATTAAATATATTAAACTTATTATGAATTTGTTATTATTGAATTAATTTACCACCCATACCCTTATACTTTCCATCTCTTGTATATACAATATCATCGTTTGTGGACTTCTGGACTACCGTTTCCAATAATGGTGTATTCGATTTTATATTGATAAATTTTATAGATTATTATATATTAATATAAAATGAATATTAATGATTTATATGTAATTATTAAAATTATGAAAGTATTTAAATCATGATCTAAATATAATTATCAATAATAATAATTCAAAACATGTATGAAGAACAGAATATACATTACCCGAAGTGAAACATTAACATTGAATTATTAATAAGTAGGTAATATAATGTAATAATAATGCAATATATGGTATTATAAATTATCATATGGTTCATTAAATTATTTATAATAAACACACATTTATTATATAAGAATAATGAACGAGTATGATGAGATTCAAGGCAGAAGGTAAGGGAATCTCAATTAAATTTCTATTTTCATGAGATACGTGACTTATTCACCACTAATTTAATTTTTTTGTGTATATAATACTAATAAATATATTCTATAATTCAAATAAATATATTAATATTATTTAAAAATCCATTTTACGATTATTCTTTCATGGGTTTTATGGTGAAAAATTTACCAAATCGGTAAATTAATCTAGAATCTACTTGCCTTTATTAGAAAACATGTCTTATTATTAAACCATGTTCTTTATTGAGGTTTATATACTTAAATTTTACATGTTATATGATGAATTTAACATTTTTTTGGATTTTTTTTCCATGAAATTCATTTTTAGACATGGGGAGTATGATTCGAAGTTACCAAGTGGTAAAGATTTATTGAAACAATATCATCGTTTATCATGATTTTTTTATTATTACAATTTCATGGATGAAATCCTATTATCCGTAACTAAATAAACCTCAATACTATTCTTACCATCTAGAAATTAATTTTCTATCTTTTCAATAGTCCAATTTTTAGACTCTTTGGTACTTAAGATAATTAAAAAAATGTGGGTATATCATTCATTTGAGTCGGAGATCTTTCTTATTTCAAAATTATTTTTTCTAATAGGTTTTAAAAAAATATATTAATATCATCGTTTCAGGTTTAAAATAATTATTACCATGTTTTACAATTTTTAAAAATTTATCTTAAAATTAATCTTCCTTTCCATTTCTAGTTAATGAATTTTTAATACATTTTTTGGTGAAAAAAGAATGTTCAGCATGTATGTTCTTACTAATTGTTTTGACTATAATGTCCATAACAATTAATTAATAACATTTTAAAGATATTATTTATGAATTGTTTTCCCAAATGGTCTTAAAATTTGAATAATTTTAATTTTTATTTAATGAATTAGATTTTTTTTAAAAAAATTAGTTCAAAATTTTTTTATGTAATTTCTAATGATTCCATTATATGATTAAAAGGTCATATTTTAAATTTAATGTATTTAAATTATTTAAAGATTTCATTCTACCGTATAAAATCCATTTTCTATTAAATGGGTTTTCAAATGTTTCAATATTACATTATATGTCACATTCGTATTTTCAATTACATGATTTGGTTCATATCCTCTTTAGATTTATAGCATTTTCTTTATTTCTGGGTGTTCTGGGGTTGAATTTTTAGTCTCTTCTGGGTACTTGAGATAAGACTTTAGTCTTGGGTGTTTTGTATTGTAACTAGACTTCTAATTTTTCAAAGTAATGGTATGGGGTTGTGGTGTTTTGTAGTTGGATTAGTGACACTCCTAGTAGAACCACATGTGGGGAATGTTTTTGAGGTGGTTTGCACCCATGTGTTGATGAGTTTTGGGGTAAAACATACGGTTTGGAATTTATTTCTAATATACTTTTCCTATATTTTCCACCTTCATTCCCCCTTGGACCCCATGAAATTGGAGAAAAATTAAAGGTTTTTGGGTTCCCCTAATAGGCTGCACGGTTTATCGACCCACTTCCAAACCATGCAGGGAAACCGTGAAGGGTTGTCCAACATATAAAAAATGTTTTGAAATTAAAATTTTTCCCTTCCGAAAATAAAAAAAATCCTCTCATTCCTTCCTCATTTCGTTCTCTATGTCCATGTTCATCTCCAAGATCTCTCCCCTATGCTTGGACCTCATCTTTGAAGGGATATTTGATGGGGGAAAAATAAAAATTATGAAAGTAAGTCCTCATCTCTAGAATTTATTCCCATCCCTTTGGGTTTCATTCAACCTTTCTTGATTTGAAAATTTTCAAGAACATGGATTCTTACCTATGGTTTAACTTCTTTTATTTTGGGTGAAATATTGAGTTTTTAGGTCTTTATTATAATCCATGTGGAACAATAATGGTGCGGTTGAAGTTTCGCATAAATATTTGAGGGTTTCGACTCAAAAGGTGGGTGATTCCATGTGTAACCATTTTATAACAAGTTATATTTCTTTGTTTACTAATTTATCATGTTTTAAATCTATTTTTTTGTGGTGTGGAAACTTTTTTTCACGGATTTGGTTAAGAAATAATTTTATAGTTGAATTTTAGCTTGAAATTTGGTACTTTTCACATGTGACTCTTGGGGTAATGTTTGGGTGTATTTTATAAAATATGAAAGTTATTTATTATATGATGAAATGGTTTGCGAATTATTGTGTGTTAAATCATTAGTGTCTGGTGGGATTTGAAATGGGGTTTTTGAATCGGTTTTATATATGAAACCATGTAATACCTCTTGAAAGTGTTTTATGAAAATGTGTGTCTTTATGTGTATCTTTTGTTGTACTATTTGAGGTTATTTCATAACTCTTGGGTGAGGTTTAATAAAAATCGATAGGGATTCCAATTCAGTTTTGGGTTGGTATTGGTATGGTCTTGTCCTTAAATGAGGGTTTTGAAATGGTTTTGTATGAAAAAAATGGTTATACCCCTTGGGTTGGTTTTATGAAACTTTTAAGTGATTAAATGAGTTACACTAAGTGTTAAAAGGATGCTTATGTACTTTTTTGAGGTAATATTTTCTTAAAATGAGATTTTTAAATATAAAGTGGGAAATTGTGTTGTCAATAGGTTTGTTAATGTTTGGTAAAATTTTTAGGTGATTTATGAAATAGTGATGTTGGTGCGAAACATGTTTACGGGCTGTTAGTGTGAGTGTGATATGAAAAATGGATTTTATTTATGAAAAGGGTGTTAAAATACATGTGAGTGGGATGTTATGTGATGTTTAGTATCTTGGAAAATATTTTAAATTTTTCTTAAAGTATTTGTTTAATTTCGGAAGATATGAAAAATGTGTTTTGGGTTATTTTGTGTGAGTATGATTTCAATATTCCTTTGAATGAAAAAGTAGATTTTATGACTTGTGTGATGTGCATGTGGGATTTCTGGTTAATTTGTGATGTGGAAGTGATATTTTCATTTTAAAATTTATATCTATGGTCTTCTTGAGATTTTTTGAGCAGAAGAGGTAAACTTAGTTGTCTAGGTGGGTAGACGTGTACTAGTATGCTAGTGAACCCATGGGGTTGGGCCTCAGTTTCACAAAGAAAGATTGATGCTAACAACACAAACTAAACTATAATGATGATAATTGGGGACTAGTAGGTTATGGGTATGTTCCATACTAGTGGATCATGTATGATATCAGATATTTTGATGGATACTCTCACCGAGATACGAGGTACCTAGGACCCACAATGAGCTAGTGCCTAGAAGTTATTTCCCATTTCTTGTGGTCATTAGATGATTTGTGCTTACCGTTAGCATTTTGTATTATTTAATGGAGAATTCAGTAGTATTTTCATTTATATTGGAATTGTAAATTCTTAAAATTATCCCACTTGAAAACTATTTAATTTTAATGTTTCATCATTTAATAATTGTAACGAGAATTTCCTGTTTATGAAAACTAGCATGCTTTTGGTCTTTGAGTGTTTATCAGATAGAATCTCTTAGTGATGGTAACCTATTGGAAATTTTATCACATGCTACATTCATCTTTGAGTGTACGTAGACTTCATTATTTTTGTTTTCATAGGTTGGTTACGGTTTTTAGTGCTAGTGTTTTAGGTTTATAACTAGTCCTTGGTGGGGATGTCTTTTGGAGATGGCTTGAGGGAGATGCCTCGGGCCATGAGGGATCTTGGGTTGTTTATTTTTTGTTTTTGTAAGATTTTTTTATAGTCTTTGTGAGTTGATTTAAACTATGTAATTCAATTATGATTTTTTTTAAAATATTGTTTTGTTTGAAAAATCATGATTTCTTTTATGGGAACCATTTGTAATTTGAAATTTATAAACTAAGGTAAATCTTTCCAAATTTTTAGTTTATGATTCCAAGAGACTTGTTACAAAATAAAGGGATTGGGAGCACCCGTTGGGCCTTATCATGGTATGGTTTTGGTGTTGGTTTTGGTAGTGACCATATTATGTTCATGAGAAAATGGTATCAAAGGAGGTTCAAGTTATCTCTTTGGGTAATGTTATTTGAGGAACAATCAGGATAGTTTGGAGTTTGGATTTTAAGGACATAGCATTATAGTTATGGGTTGTGCTCCTCATCATGACACCTCATAATGGGATTCATGTCACCAATGGAAGTCAAGACTTATCTAATTCCTTTCGACATCTTGGTTTGATGATGATGAGGGGAAATGAAAAGAGAGTTGGGTTAATGTATTAGTAATCTCGTAGGGCCTAGAAAGCTATGTAGAGTCAATGATATTCCCTAAAACACTTTCTGTGATAGTGAAGTTATTAAAATATGGACACCAACCATATTTCCATGTCACCCATTAGAACTAGTTTCTTCTCACATTTTCTAGTGTCCATTAGTTTGGAATGTTTGGATGTTCGATTTTAAGTAAAAAATGACATGGTTTTAAAAATTTTATGGTTTTTATGAAGATTTTTTCTAATAAGGAGGGAAAATTTTTATTTTTCTAATTGTGGAACTAAATTTTCAGAATTTTTTTAAAAGGGAAAATGTTGTCTTTACACCTCTTTTGAAGTCCAAAAACTATGCTAATGTTGGTCTTGAAAAAGTGTTCCCAATAGAGGTATCTAAACCATTGAAAAGTCTTTTTAATGGGATGATATATTTTGAAAAACAATGTGTATGACTTGAATGTGAGTTTTTATTTGAATTATTGTTTCTTTTAAAATAGTTTTGTAATATGTGAATTAGGATTTTGATTTCGTGGTTAGTTGTCTTGATAAAAAGAATGTTTTGGTTGACTATTTTGGTTATGAAAAGTGAAATGGATTTTTGATTTAACCATTGGTATCTCCATAAAGGACCTAATTCATGGGTTTATATGGGATGATGGATGGTTAATTTAACTACTGGATGAGTGACGAGATGGATATGAGGAGGGTTCCCGATATGGCATGAAAACATGCATGTGAGAGGATAATGGGGTACCATTGGTGGATATGCTAATGGATGAACCATTTATTTTCAAAGAGATTATTTTAAAAGAAATCATTATATCTTGATGACTGGATTAAGATGGTTTGTATTATGTGTTTTAGAAAAATTTGATGTTATGTGATGTTTTGAGTCCATGAACCCTTCTGTTTGAACTATGTTTTGGGTTTATGTTTGGTTAGTAAGCTCTGTTGAAGGGATGTATAGTGGCCTCTTCTAAGAAATGTCTCACTATGCATTTATGGTGGTTCCATTGATGTGTTTGGATCTGGTATTTGGAATGTATTGGCCAATGGACCATATTTTTCGGGTCCTTGGGTTCTATCGTTGGATAAGTTAAGCCCCCATTAAGGGTCAGTTCATTACTCAAGTTCAATCCTGATTATTTTTATATAGTAAGACCCTATAGTTGTTCAATATAAAGAATTTGTTTCTTGAAATTTGGATATTGAGCACACACACTTTTCTTTCTGGGATTTGGAGATCCTCTTGTAGCGGGAGAGTGCTCGTGGATGGTTAAAAGAGACTTTAATTTCTTATGTTTCCTAGTTAGTCAAAGGTAAATGTGGTTTGGGGTTGTTAGTATGGATGACTATCTGGATGATGTCTAAGAGGGACTTTGGGTACTTCATAGTATTTTCGTGTTAGGGGTTTAAGTCAATCCACCACCTTAGGGAATCTGGTCATGAGAGGTTGTTATGGACACATACTGGAATTGTGTGTTGTGTGGGGACTTGGCATAAGGTCCCTTTCCATATATTGTTTCTATCAGTCTCAATGGTCATGTTCAGTGATTCCTAGTGATTTCATGTTCTTGTTTGACCATATAGGTGAATGTCATGCAATCCTCTAAGAGTCTCTATGATTTTGGTAGTATGTCACCCTTGGGAAAAACATCAAAATCCTCTATTCTAGATAATGTTGTTTATATGCCTCTTTTCTTTCATATTTTTCTCACCTAAAGAAACTTGGAGTGATGTGTTTGAATCTTATAAGAACTAGTTTTATTGAAATTTCAACTAAGGGTAACGTGAGTTTTGGAGTGTTTTTTGTCTTGGTAAACCCATCAGGGATTGAGGTGTAATTTTTTGTTTCCCTGAAAGAAGAAGTTTTATTTTGGGGTTTCAAAAGACGAACATTGAGGCAGAAATAGCTTCAATCATTTTAGCTCCAACCATAGGTCTTAGAGATAAAATGGATGGTATTCATAGAGAATCCCAAAGACATTCAAAACACTGTGCAATGTCCTATCCACATTATGAATGATAGGAAATTTAAAATCCACTGGTGCCATCATATTTATCCTTCTGTTCTAGATTGGTGGAAATATGTGGAGAGACTCATGTCCATGTTTTTTCCCAATGACATTATTTTTCCATTATGTTTCAATTTTTTTTAGATAATGGTTTTAATTTCTTTTTAGATAGGTTGATCCCATGGTTTATGCACTATTAGTAGTGATTGTTCCCCAAGAAACCATGCAAGTATAAGGACCAGCATAGTTAGTGCATGGTTCCCCAAACTATGAGGATTGACCGGGGGATCGTCCCTACTCTTTATGATTTTTGAATCATTATGTGTTGGCCAGTGATGGTTGGTTAAGATGGTTGGTTCTTATTGTGGGGTACCCACTATGAGTTTTATGTAGGTTCTTTTATAATGTCTAATGGAAGTCTACCCCTTGTACCGAGGAGTCTATTCGGGCCTCCCCCAGTTAGTGTCCTGATTCTATCTCAGGAAATATTTTAGTTTTCTCTTATGGTGGGGTGCCCATTTCTGTTACCCCATAATAGTAACATAGATTGGTCCTTGATCTTGTCTAGAATTTAGGTAGTCTTGTTCAGAGCTATCTAACTACCAACATCTTCCTTGGTTAAACATTGGGATCGGGGCATTCCCAACGGCCTGGTTAAAGCAAGGAAAGTGCAACTTTGTTCATTATTATTGTTCATTTGTTCAAGTTATTGGAGTATTTTTCATATAGTATTTTTGGATTTTTCTTTTGGGATATATTCTTAATGTTCTTGATCGTTTCAAGAATGTGGTGTATGTTTTGTTTTTTGAGAGTATTCCTTTCATAATATCGGTGTGGTTTTTTTTGACCATGATGAAACTTTCTAGAGGTGGGAAGATTTATGTTTTTTAGAATTGTCATAGATGGATTTTCAATTCCATGCTTTGTTTAAAATATTCTTTTGGTTCTTATGTTTGTCTTTGTTTTCGGGTGTTCTGGGTTTGAATTTTTTGTGTCTCTTGGGTACTTGAGCTATGACCTTAGTCGTGGGTTCATTGTATGGAAATTGGAATTATATTTTTTCAAAGCAATTGTATGGGGTTGTGTTGTTTTGTAGTTGTCTTAGTTACACTCATTGTGGCACTGCTTGTGGGGTATGTTATTGAGGTGGTTTTCACCCATATGTTGGATGTGTTTTGGGGTAAAAAGTATGGTTAATTTTTGGAATTTCTCATTTCTATACATGGATTATGTTTCCCCTTAAATTTCCCACTTGGACCCCCAGAAATTGGAAAACAATTGATGGTTATTTGGTGGCTAGAACAGCCCACATAGTTTCAAACCGTGTTGGAAAATAGTACAAGGTTGTGCAGCACATAAAAAATAATTTGAAATTACAAATTTACCCTTCTGAAAATAAACCAAATCCACGCATTCCTTCCCCATTTCATGACCTAAATCCATGGTTAGACTCAATGGTCGCTCCCCCTCCCTTGTACCTCATCATTGAATGGATTTTTGATGGTGAAACATCATAATTGTGAATATAAGTTCTCCACTCTTTGATTTATTCTCTTTACATAATGTTTAATTCACCCTTTATTGAGTTTTAAATATTCCATCAACTAGGTTTCATACCTAGGGTTTAATTTCTGGTCTTTTGGGTGAAATCTTGACGTTTTAGGTTTCTTTTATCTTCCTTGTGGGGCATCAATGGTGTAGTTGATGTTTCTAACCAAGATTTGAGGGTTTCGACTCAACCTTTATGTGATTCCATGTGTAACCATTTTATTTGGTGTTATCTTGCTTGGTTTATTAATTTATCATGTTTCTAATTTGTTTTGTGTGGTTCAAAAACTATTTTTAATGGATTTTGGTAGGAATTTAATTTTATAGATTCATTTTAACATGAAGTTGTGTTCTTTTCACATGTGACTCTTGGGGTAATGTTTTCGTGTATTTTATAAACAATGAATGTGATTTATTAGTTTTTGAAAGGGGATTTCAATTCTGGTTTGTTAAATATTCTGTCTCATGTATGCTTTAAGTGGGTTTTTTGAATGGGTTGAATGTGTGAAACCATGTAATCCCACTTTTGAAAGAGTTTTATGAAAATGTGTGTTTTCATGTGGATCTTTTGTGGTACTATTTTATTTAATTTCATAAATCTTGGGTGTGGTTTAATAAACATTGATTGGGATGAAAATTCTGTTTTGGGTTAGTATTGGTATGGCTTTGGCCTCAAATGAGGGTTTTGAAATGGTTTTGTATACAAAACATGGTAATACCCCTTGGAATGGTTTTAGGAAAATTGTATGTGATTTAATGAGTTACACAATGTGTGAAAATTATTATTATGTACTTTTTGGTGGTATTATGTTGTTAAATTGTGCTCTTGAAAGATAATGTTGTCATTTGTGATGTCAAAGGTTTTTCTAATGTCTTGTAAATTTTCAATGTGATCTATGAAATTGTGATTTGGGTGTGAAACATTTTTGCAGGATGTTTGAGTGAGTTTGTTGTGAAAAATGGATTTTAATTATGAAAAGGTATTCTTTAACATGTGAGTGGGTTTTTATTTGATTCTTATCATCATGGAAAATATTCTATAAAATTATTAATGTATTTGTTTACTTTTCAAACATCTGAAAAATGTGTTGAGGTATATTTTTGTGTGAGTATGATTTCAAAATGTGATTGAAAGAAAAAGTGGATTTTGTGACTTGTGTGAAGTGCATGTGGGCTGTTTGGTGAGTATGTGTTGTGGAAGTGATATTTTCATGTGAATAATTATTTCTCTTATCTTGTATAACTTGTTTAATCATAACAGGGAAGCTAAGGTATCTTGGTGGGTGGACGTGTACAAGTATGCTAATGATCTTGTGCGGTTTGGCCTCAATTTCACTAAGTAAGATTGAATCTCACAACACTAACTAGACAATGTTGCTGATTATTGGGGACCACTAGGTTATGAGTATTTTCTCTACTAGTGGCTTGTGCATGAGAACCGATATTGTGATCTTCACTCTTACCGAGATAAGAGGTACCTGAGACTCGCAACGAGCTAGTGCATAGAGGTTATTTCCCATTTCTTGTTCTCATTAGACGATTTGTGCTTACCATCATCATACAATATTATTGGATGGACAATTAAGTATCTTTTTAATTTGATTTATAATTTTATATTCATTAAATTATCCCACATGAAAACTATTTAATTTTAAAGTTTCCTCTTTTAGAAATTATAACTAGAATTTCATGTTTATGAAATGATACAGTATTTTCATCTATTAATGTTAATAACATGTAATATATTAGTGGAGGTATCTTTATAGGATTTAGATTCCACCATACTTACACCATTTGGTGTAAGAATACTAGGTAAATTTTTTTGTCGCGGGTTGGGTACAGTTTTTGGTACCAATGGTTCAGGTTTGTAGAATGTCCTTGGTGGGGTTGTCTTGTAGAGATGGCTTGATGGAGGTGCCTCTTTCCATGAGGGTTCTTAGGATATTTATTTTTAGTTTTTTCCCATTTTTATAGTATTTGTGAGTTGTTTTATACAAGGTAATTCTATTCATAATTTTTCGTAAAAGATTGATTGGTTGGGGAAATCATGATTAGTTTTATTGGATTCATTTGTTGTTTTATGTTTATAAACTCTGTTAAATCCTTCCCAATATTTAGTTTATGATACACATGAACTTTTTCCAGCCCGTGGAGTTCGGGAACTCCCTTTGGGACTTGTCACGGTCCGGGATTGGTGCCATTTTTGGTGGGGACCATATTTGGTTCTTAACATTATATGATTTCAAATTGTTTTTACGTAAAAGGGATTACAAAATGTTTTCAAGTTTAATTTATATTTTTTAAATGTATATTTATAGAAAAAGGTTTTTGGGTTTTTTTATGTTTTATATAGCCTATTTCGACTATGAAATGATATTTTACTCAATTAATATTTTTAAAAGATAACTCAAAATAATTTTCCATATAAGACGACATTCGTTGATGTTACTCTTGCCTATCGGGGTAATGATTCAATTGTTAAATTAAAATTAATTTCAAAAATGGTTTATGATTTGTGGATAGTATTTTTATGAAACATATTCCTCTTCCATGTGATATATTCTAATGAAACATGTTTCCCTTCAAAGTGTTGTACCATTAAAAATTCTTTTGAAACTCAATTCATTTCATTCACTATTATATGATGAAATGATTATGAATCCTATATATTTTATATAGGTTATGATATAATTAAATGATTATGATATCCATTTCATTTAATGTTTTATTATATTATGCTGATGAAACATGTATCGTTTTATGGATCATGATTTGGTGAAATATTTATTATCTTGAAGAACATGTATGTATTATTTTATCATCTAACATGTGGGAAGTATAACTCCATCAAATTAATTGGGAAAAATGAAAATTTTTATGTCCAAAAAGGGTAAGAGGAGGTCATCAAAAACACATAACCAGTGGGTTAACAGGAGGAAATATTTATCACAAAACAAAACGGTACATGGGGGGATCCTTGCCCAAAAAAAGGATGGTACATGAAAAGGAATCCCAATCTGGAATATTGAGGTTACATGGGAAGGAATCCAATGCACAAATATCGTACATTGGTGGTTTTCCCAACCTATACATGTTATTATAGTATTGGTAGTAATCTTAATAACGTGATTTTATATACTAATTTGTATGCCATAACTCCATTTAATATTAAATTTTTATGCTTTCATGGATTATGATATTGATTAATTTATGATACATGTCTTATCACATCCAAATAGTTATTCTTTTATTCGGGTTCATTATATTTGATTTGTAGAGTATGATATTATAATGATCATGATTTCGTTATCATACCAATATGATCATGATATGCTTACACATATCATTTATTTTCCCTTGCTATTAATATTATCTCATAAATTTCTTTTGTTTTTTCATCCCCATGTTATGAAAAAGGATTTTATATATAATTTATATGGGGGTCATCTTTTTTGGAAACAGGGAAGATATTTCTCAAAGATAAAGGGGTTTTTTCCTTGTTTCTAAATGGGGTAATCTAATATAGTTTGTAGTTGTCTATTTGTGTAATGTATTATTTATTTAGAAAATGTTATGTAATGTTAATGTATTAAAAGAAATGGTTTTTATAGTTTAAATCTAGGGTCATTATTGATATCATATGAACCCTCTTCCTCCTGGGAATTTCCTATTGGATGAATTATTTGATAATACATTAAAGGTAATGAGTATAAATATTTATTGTATAGATTTATTTTCAATTTATAGTTATATGAAATATTTTTATTTTGTTTAAAAAAGGCATAGTAAAAATTTATTTGAATTTAAAAAAAACAATATCCAATGTAAGTTTTTTTGGTCTCTTTGGAATCAATTAATGTTATATCATGGCTTATGTGAAATTTTTGGGTGAGAGTACCTTTTAAAAAAATTAATTGGAAATGTATTACATGTGATTTTAGCATTAAATTTTATTCATGTGAATTCTTGATATATATTCACCATTTAAAATAGATTATTTTTTTAATTTATGTAATTGGTAGTTTGGGAGAAAAATTAAATTTAGTAGTATTAAAAGTTTACTCTCAAATTTTCATATTGTGATATTCTTGTTGTTTTTAACATCATGATGTTTTCATATTCCATTATGAAACTGGATGAGGTGCTTATATATCGGTCTTTTCATTAGAACATTTTGGGATGCTTAAATATTGATATTTTCCATGGAAAATTTTGAGACAAATATATGCCATACTAATCCATGAAACATGATGAGATGATTATATATTTTTATTATCATCAATGCATAATGAGATTCATATATTCCTGAATTTTCTCTAAAACATGCGTAAATTTCCATATGGAGTCATTTTCCCTTCGTTTTTTATACCATAGTTATATGGTTTTGGTTGGATTTATTGTGAGACACGATCAGAGACAATATAGAATGGAATAATGGTTGGTTATGATATTTCATGGAAATATATCAGTGGTTGTAATATTTGTAGGACATGCTCAAGGATATTTTGGCATGGTTCCAAAGTATTTTTTTGTTGTATTTTATTAATTATTGAATTATTTAATACACCTATGTATTGAATTATTATATAAAATATTATCTTAATGGTTATTTTATAAATGGTGGTGTCGACCAACTAAATTTTCTCACATCCTATTTGATGAATATTTTATTTTATTGTACTCATTTTGACATTTAAATACATATCACTATGTCATTAAATGATGCCTCAATTTTCTTATATTTTTATCATTTATTTTCTCATATCTATTATATGGTTTCTTCTACATCTGTTAATCTGATTTATTTTTTCCATATGTTTTAGTTATACTTTAATGAAACTTCATACATGGGGGTATAAACTCTCCATTATACATATCATATACCTTTGTTATTTGGTAGAAACTAGCATTTTGAGAGGCACACTAGTGGTCTCATAACTAATAATTTTTCCATGTGAGAGAGTGCTACATTGGGGGGTTTTACAAAGTGGTATCGACGTATTTAGTTTTCAATTCTATTGCTTCACTATTTTGGAATGGTAGAAAGGAGAATACGATGTTCTGGGAATAGTAAAGTGCATGTGAATTGGATTAACTAACCTCCATATGGGGGAATATCTATGTATCTGTGGAGGGGATTGTTCTTCATGAAGTTCAATTTTTAAAGTTTGATGTTATTTCACCTTGAGTGATTCACATGTTATGTGAGGAAAATATTTAATGGCCCTATTATTTCAAGAGATTTATATTCTTGGATTAGAATGAAATTAGTGGATTCTACATGCTACATGATAGACACATAAGGATATATACTGATATGAATTATCAATGAATGGTATATATTTACACATATTTCTTATGTATAATATGACAAGAGATTTCTATTAAACCTGATAACTGAATTGAGAGAACTATAATGGGATTACAAATGACATGTTAATCGGAGTTTTGAGATACTAGGAGTCAGTGGTTATTTTTTGTAGTAACTAATTGACGAAGCCCTTGTTTTTACCCAGTTCTCTATGATTTTTGTTTTTCTTGGTTAGAGAATTCCTCCTTGTCATCATTGAATTACGTTTCTGGAGAGTGGAAATAAGAAAAGTCCAAACAAAATTTAACAAGATCTTCTTGTAGCTCCTAGGGATAAAATAAAAGTATTCCTTTTTTAAATATTTTTTGTGGTTCATGAAATCCATGGAAAGGGAGACTATTCACACCATAACATCGATGTATGAGATGAATAGATAGTTTCATCTATAACATGATTCTCGTTTCTCAGAGGATAAGGGCACATAGTTTGTCTAGTTTTGGGTCGAGTCAATCCAGATGATCATCAAGAATCATGAGACACTAGTAGGTATGAGTGTGAAGCTTACATCATATATTCTTTATGGACAATCCAAGAATTTTTTGGACATTATAGAGAGAGCCAGGAAAAAAAGGAGTTATCATGAATATACAACTACATAAAGTTCATGCTACATTAAAATATGGAGACTTTGATGTATAAGATAGATTTTTAGATCATGAATCTAACATAAGAGGTCATGTTAGTGTTTGACTACATTGACCATTTAATTAACCAATAGTGATTTGAGCCATCCCTGGAAGGAGATGATGTACTTGGGAGAGATATTTTTAGGATGTTATTATCTTCGATATTAGGTAATATGTGAATGTTTTTCATTCTAATATTTTGGAGGATGTGGGGAATATGGAACTCATCATGGAAGGGAATCTAATAGAGGCCCAATGTAACTACCATTATTTTTCAACATGGTGAACTATGAGTTATTCCTCTAGTAGCAGGAGGAGTCACTATGATATCTTTCACCATTATAGTGATTGGAAGATCTTTTTGGGCACCAAATATCTATCTCAAGAACATGTTCTATTTCAATTCTATCATTGTGGCCTAATTGGAAACTATTTCACTTAATGTAGTAACCCAACATGTTTGTGTCATATTTATAGTATAATTTGTGATAATCAGGTGTTTTGTGGGAAATTTAAATAGTATGGTAGCATAATCAAATATTGACATTCCCCTAATACTATAAGTGTCCCAATTACCTATCAATAGTATAATACCTATAATTCTAAAAATTGTTTAGGAAAAAGCAGGGGGAATGGTAACCCTTTTCAAAAACAACAACACCCCTATTAGGGGACAACATAGTGGATTCAGACTATGGACTAGTGAAGAGGGAATGATCAGCTGCACACTATAAAATCTAATCTGACAATTACTGATTCTATGATAACTCCCATTAGAGTTACAATTCTTGTAACATATAAATTAGTCTTTATATCTCATGAAATAGTATAATCACATTCCATTTTAATCTCCTCTTCATGAAAATGTTTTGGTCTTGAATTTGTGAACATTAGAAGTTTTTTTGACCACAAATTCCCTATTTGGAGTGTGTTCAGAGAATATCAAATGTCTAAAGATGCATTATATGGATATTGTTGGTTAGCTTTTATTGTTCTAACCATTTTTTTTTCTAGAAATGACATGTTTTTATTGGATTATTGGTTTTTATTTGATATTTCAATCAAGGATCTTATTTACTACCAAAGAGGATATTTACCTTTATATCAAAAAATTAGAAAATATATTATCACCAGCATGAGTGAGATCTTATAGCCAGTTATACATGACCAATTTTGTAATGATTTTATTTCCCTAATGCTCAAATAACTAGTCTTACACTAGATGATGTTGTAATGAAGCATTGATCTTTTCCTCCAATGCTAGTTAATTTTCTATACATCATTCACAGTTATTTCTATGGCTCACCACCCAATTAAGAGATTGATTTTATGTTCATGTTGGAACTTTGATTATATCAAACAGGTATTACTCTATTAAAATATAACTAATAGAGCATCAGGATTTGTAATTCAAGTTTAAATATATGTAAGATAATGTTTTCACATTGGCTAGTACACCACCTTATTCTTATATAATTATTATTTCCCAGAAGGAAGATTGTAATTTGATATTACATGTGGATTATTAAAGAATGAACATGATGACGTTGAAGAAATGGTATCCACATACACACATTAATGATCTCTTCAATTAGTGGAGGGGTGATATGATCTTCTCTAATATTGATATGATATTGTTTCACCACTAGTTAAGGTTGTGACTATTGGATATTATTTGTACATATTGAATGAGTCAATATGTCTTATATGTTTTTTTATTGATGTCATTTGGGTTGAATATTGAAATAGACATATTGATTCACTGAGGAATAGAACAATTAGTCTTTTTATGGACATGTTTTTGATTTTTTTCTATGAAATATTAGAGTATTATTATTTAGAAAAAGGTAGTTCCCAACATATTGATATAGTCTTGAGTAAATTGAGAGAGAATAACCATTATTCTATGCTAAGAAAATAAAATTTAAAGTTTGATAAAGTGAAATTCATGGACCTTGTCATCTAATTGGTAAGAAAATGTATAGACCATATAAATTTATATCCATAGTATTATTGGATAATTTTAATATTTTCTTAGATATTTAGATATGTCTTGGTTTGGTAAGTTATTATCAATTAATTGTCCACGAATTGTCTTGTGTGGATGAAACAATGTTATATTTGAAAAAGAAAGGGTGATGTTCATTTGGTTAGATGATTATGAGATACATTTTCATCTGAGGACGGAAGAACTAACCTCATCACATATCATAAAATTACATTTTTCTAGTAAATAGTATACAATTTACTATGACACATCTAGAGTTTGGCTTTGAGTAGTCCTAATATAGGAAGATCAGGTAGCTTCTTATGGCCCTAGGAATCCAACATCACTTGATATAAATTAACCTTCTAATGATCCAGAGTTACCACTAGTTGTATACTCCTAAATATGTTTGAGAGAATATATTTTGGTGATAGGTTTGGGGTATACCCCAATATCAAAATCCTCAAGTGCATATTTTATTAAGGGAGCAAAAATCATCATTATAGGAGGTAGGTCTAGTATTTTTACACTTGAAACATTGAGTTGTCTTTAACACTATAGAAGGAAAATGGTGACACTAATGAATTGATTTGATGGATTTATAGAGAATAATTAATGAAGTCAAAAGTCATGTGCTGAATGATGAACCTATTTAAATATAATAATCTTGATGTCCAGGAAATCCATGTTTTTGTAACTCTAACTCTGACATCATTTATACTCATTATTTTGGACCAGATCAAGTTTGATTAGTTATCTAGTCAATATATCTTGGATATAAGGGATATCTTATATGGTGGGGATACACCATCATGATTATCTATATTATGTTTCAAATATCATCTTTTTCGTGAACAAGTATGGGTTCCTATGAACATGCCTAAAGATTTGATGAGAGAATTTTGTGATTATAGAAGGGTAGTTCATCATAGTTTGAAAAAGTAATATCATGATCAATATATACAGTACTGGTTTTCATGAATAATATATAGAATAATTTTTATAAATACATCTCACTTGTTAAAAAGTAAAAGAATAGAACCATCCTAAAATTAGACTATTTCTTCCTTTTCCCATTCTTGAGTGGAAATGAGATGATTTTACTATGAAATACATAACTGGATTCTACAAGGAAACTCAAAATAATGACATATTTTGGGTGATAGTGGATCGAATGATGAAGGTATCCCACCTCATGCCAATAAGGGATACCTTCACAGTTTATGATCTGGGTGGTCATTACATTCATTATGTAGTTTGGTTTCAAAAATTTCTATGAATAATATTTTCTAATTGAGATCCTCATATAAAATAATATTTATGGGATGATCATCATAAGGATTTCAGATCATAGATTATTTTGAGAAAAACAAGTCATTCTATGATAGAAGTTCCATTTTAGAATAATATTCATATTGTGGAGGATATGTTATGAGCCTTTAATTTGGATTTTTATGGATCATGTAGGAAATATATGAAACTCATAAGTTTTTTAATATAATTACATCTTCTAGTAATCAATAGTTATTGAAATATTTGAGGTCTTTTATGGTAGGTAATTTCACTTTCCCATTGTTTGTTAGAGGTAGTTGAGTTATTTCTTTTTCAACCTATTATCATTTTAGAGAAATGTGAGCTGGTTTATTTGATAAGGATGTGGTTAAATACCATGTAGACTAAGATGAAATCATATGATATCCATCATAAATGTACACTATTGCTCTAGGATGTTTGTCATATTTTACATTAGGTGTCACCAATATTGAGGAAACACCGTGTATGAAAATAGGTAAATATTTCACCTTGTCATGTCATTGATTTTGAGATACCAGGAAGGGTCGGTATAGTGGAATAACATTTAGACCATTTATAGTGTTATAGTTCCTTTCACAACATGTTTCATATGATAAGGCTTTGATGTAATCTTCCATAAACATCTCACATTATTGATGAATCAAACATTGAGTATGTTACAGACACATCATCTGATGTTCATTTGATATGGATTGTGGATGAAAGTCCCAAGATCACCATAATAGGGAAGGGGTAAATCAGGGTGTTATTTATTATTCTAAAGTAACTGATCTAGTTCTCAGGTCGGTAAGAACATGTGAAACCTGTCTAATAGAATCATGAAGTTATAAAACGTTCCCAGGGAGAAGGAAAACACAATTATATTATATGGATCACAACAATGGACTAGTCTAATTAGAATATATAGAAATTTTTTTAGTCTTTCTTAACTACACCATGTTTCAATAGTAATTGTGGAGATATTAAGATCAACCAATGAAACTATGGGATTGAAAAAATGTACATTATAAGAATTTTATGGATAGAATACTACCTCCCATGGAATACATACATTGAATCCCCAGAGATAAATTCCACGGGAGAAGTCTTAAACAGTTTAACTAATTGTGGGTCGCATAAAAAAAAATTCAATTTATGGTTTTTCCCTAAATAGTATGAGACTCTATTTTCATCATATAACTGATTTGATAAGCAACACTTATCTTTGTTACACATTAATTAATTATTTGTTACATAAAATTACATATAAAACAATATGGAATACCAATAATCTTATAATATTTGTGAATTAGCTATATTACATAGAAACATAAGATAGTTAATAAAGAATCATTATTGAAAACAACCATAACATGATCATATTATTACGTTTTACATAACACTTCAAGGATAACCTAGGTATATACATAAGAAAAGGTTGATATATAATATCAATCATAAAAAACAAGTAATAAAATGAAGAAAGTAATAAATATCAGATAATAGGCATATAAATGATTCCTAACAGCAGTGAGGATCAAAAACATGAAAAATTAGGCGTGATATAACATTATAACATAAAAAACAGTTGATATGTAAAGAAAAACATAAAAAACGGTATCCTAAACTTATGTTAATTCTAACTACCAAGATATCATGATGGAAAAATTATTTTGGTGGATATGTTCACTCTCAAATCCCTTTCATGACATCTCATGAGACTAAAACATTAAAAAATGCATTGGAGAACAATATAATTATGGGAACACTTATAATTTTCATTTTGTTATATTTCATAAGTGTTAGCCATATAAAAAAACATAGAATCATTTATCATAATATTTTAATCCATGATAAATGGCTGTAGAATGAATATAAACATGTACCCAATCAAGAAGTATAATTTCAAAATGTATAATTCCCTTCATACAAAATGGGTACATGTATTCCATACAAAATTATTTGGCATAGAAAATCATGGTTAAATTTTGGGATCATAACCATGGTGTATGAATGTTAATCAGTGGGATTGATAAGATTTAAATGGACATTTTGTCATTTAGAAATAAAATGTATAGTAATGGGTATATTAAATTACATATATCATAATTAGTAAATGACGCTAAACAACATAAAATAAATAAGATACGTGGATTAAAAGGAGACGAAGAGGATCTCACACCTTAACAGTCTGATACCAAATACTTGGGAGGGGATTCTTGATATATTAGGTGTAACATTGGAAGAATCTAAAGAGGTTTGGGATGATAAAGGAAACAGTTCTTTGATTTTATGTGGAAATTAATGGAATCATGTGTGGGTTTTTATTGGAATTGACTGGGGAATTCTGTATCATTTTTCAATAATTGGTTTTGGACTCTATAAAATAAAATAAAATAAAACAGAAACCTTACCATGTTTTTAACCATGGTTTCCATAATATGAGAGTGTATTTAACTATTTTATAACTAAAATAGTCTATGTCATTAAAATATAACCCTTAGGGATGTGGAGGAGCGTCATAATCTTAATGAAATGTTTTTAAAACCATAATATATATTATATGTCTTGGGGGATTAAAAAAATATTTTAAAAATATATCAAATAAAATTAAAATAAAGTTATCATATATAGAAAAACAATATATGGTTGTCGATACCCATTATGCAATCAATTGCATCAGCTTTGGGTCTTTATAATGTCCAAACAGAGACAGTATACAGTATATAACTTTTACCAGAAAATTTGACTATCTTAGAATATTATGTTAAATTAAAAAATATATTATTTTGATGTACTAATTACAAAAATAGTATTAATTTTATAGAACATTATTTTCTAAATATTTTTATTTTTACTTTGAAAATAAAAGATGACATTTATTGATAAATTATCAATTTATTTACAATAAAATATTTGAATCCCTTATTAAAATTACTTTGGACATTAAGAAAATTATTGGTCATTCATATTTACTAAATATTATTTAATAATAATCTTTTATTAAATTATTATTTATGTTAAATATAAATTAATTCATGAAAAACAAATTACTTTATTGAATATGAATATTACCTCAAAAAACTTTTCATTTTTTTGGATCAAAATTGAAATCATTCATAAGGTTACAACAATATGAAATAAGTATAACCATTATTATTTTGAAAGTACAACATAAATTTTCATATAATTATGGTATTGATACCTATCCAATAAATAAAATAGTAAACACCCTAAGGGTAAGATTCATGATGGTGATACTTTCATGGGGTGGTTTCAAAAATATGGTATGGGTCATGATCTCGATGAGCTTGAACATCTTCCGTAAAAGGATTCACTCTTATTTATGTTATGGGATCTAAGATTGGGAATGGAAATGAAGAAAACCAATGATTATATCTACCTTGGTCTCCTGAATAAATTGGCTTCATAGGGTTTAATCCTACTATTTGAGGCCATCACATCATTTTTTTCATTATTTATTGGATTTGTAAAATCCATAGATTTATACTAATCATTTGAAAATATTTCAATGACTATAAAAGGAACTAAAATCACAATTAAAAGTATTTTAAATCACTTAATATATAATAATACCAAATAAGTACTACTTTTCAATATATCCATAATATATGACAATAAATTTTATTAAATTGAAAGGGGGTGTTTATTATTAAAATGGAAGGTTGTTATAATTGATGCACATGAAAAGACTATTCATATAAACCAAATATTCAACGATTCTATTTCTGAATATCTCAACCTTACAAAAAAACAACTTTATCTATCTAATAAATTCAGGAAATTGTGAACCCAAAGACCTTCATATACTATCCATCCTTCATGAATCTCATAGTTTTATTGAACCTAACATATGTTGTGAATAAAACTACCTTTGTGCAACACAATGTCATAACCAAACTCCCGGAAAACATGAAAATCTATTTTATGAGAAATATAAGAATTAGTCAAGAAAAAAACAGACTTTTTATGATACTCAATCTCACAAAAAAATATTTATTCATGATTATCTTAGACTTCGTGAATACAAAAATGATTCTACCTATTATTCAATTCTTTTAATAACAAATGACGTGATTGGGAAACTATTTTTTGGCAAGATCCTTGATGAAGCACCACGTTCCTAGAGACCATTACATGATAATCTAGATTCATGTTTTCAATTATAATATAATTCATTATTTTCCAATGAAATTTATCATTTTTTACATGTCAAATAGTAATGAATATATACCATCATCCCATCACACAATCATGAAACATCTCATAGTTGTGAAGAACATTGTCTTTCCATTGTGCATATGCAATTCTCATTCACAATGCCCCCACATAATTGTGGAGGTCAACCATCATGGATCATATATTTCATGAATCTCATGGCTTTTCCATATTTCAGAATAAGCATTACTGGAAAAAAACATTTCACAAATCTTGTTTGTGATACTCTATACATTCGCGAATCTTTCTCCTCCCCCCTTATTTTGAGTTAATTTTTTTAAATCATTTGGAAATGATTCCACCTTCAATAATAAATCCATCTACACTATATGATCATATTATTATTAAATTCCATGATCAATTCTAGTGAGAATTTATAAAAAACAAAAAATACACTCAATTTCAAGTAACAAAAATCCTTAGTTACAATAATCTCCAACTTTTAATTTTTTAGGGTTATTTACATTAATTGAATGAAAAATTATACTCCATATAAAATAATATTAATGTACAAAATAATCCATCAATCTAAGTCTTCATGAGAATATCATGGTGTGTAAAACAAGGGTGGTAAAATAGAATTTCATCCCTAAAAAGACTACCGATCAATCATTCAAATCTAAATCTCATTTAATTGCATATACCTCCGCTTTAAAAGTTAAAACAAGGAAAATATTCTTATAAATTTTTATTTCAAAATAAACATCAACCCATATCGTATCTTCCCCATATAATTTCTATGCATTAAAATATACTACCACAATAAAATAATTTGGGAGAGGGGATCAATCACAACTTTTTTAAGAACTGGAGGTGTGTGAACACTGAGGTTCAACAGATGGTTCATGAACATAAGTGTTACCAATGGATTAGTTATAATTTCAAAAACATGGTCATATGATCAATCATGGTCCCCATTAATCATATCTTGTTCAAATTGTTCTTTTTTAACATGATATCGTCTTTCAACGTATTTGGTATGAGAGTGGTGAACTAGATTCTTTATAAAATCGATCAAAAACTTGTTTTCATGGTGTATCAATATAAGTTTCCCCCTTATTCCCAAGACCAATTAGATGTTACTTCATCCTAAATATCTAATTTAATTACTATGTAGGGAATATATACTATCCATAAGACATACTAAGAGATGTGATTTCGTATATCTTTCTCAACCATGCCTCATATTTGTTTCTAATGTATAATTATTGAATAATTTTTGGAATTTATAAAAACAAAATATATAACCATATCAGCATCATTACATTATTAAAATTCATTATCTATTATTGTTAAGAAGTATAAGACAAAAATTAATTTCCATTTATATATCTCGTAATTCTTTTAACTATTGAAAAATAACCTTCCCTTATATTACACTTAAGAGATCATCTATGAATATTGTAAATAAGATAATTGTCCATGTTACAGTAAACTATAATAGGGCTCTAATGATTCTATTAAATAGGATGGGATATAAAGATGTTACATAATCATGATTTACATGTCTTTTCCCATCCTCAATCAGAGTGGACATTGGTATGGAGTCATTATTGTTGAAATTTTTCAACAGCATCATAGAATATTTTTCATATGAAATAAATGTAAAATCCTTCTTGTGAACAACCTAAATCACCAAAAATTATGAAAGATCACCAATAATAAAAATTTATAATTTAAATTTCATGGGATTTGAGAATTCTCCCACTTACCCCTACATTATTATTAGAGAAATAATACCATCCACATACAGAAGCCCCATAAATTGATCATTTTGAGATTTTTTATCCTAAATATTATGGTTCAAAGCTCCAATTTTAAACTAACTATTCTTCATATAAGAATTAATTTAACAATACCATGTTTATGGTTCCTACTTCTGAGATTATAGAGATTTCATAAACATATTAACCATAATATCATCATTTTTAATTAGAAATTCCTATGGTTGTTAGATGTAGACAACTTTATCAAGAACCCCATTTAGGAATTATATTTTTATATCCATATTTTATAATTTTAACCTGATTAAAATTTCCATGGAAATCAATACCCTAATTGAATCTAGTAAATTGACATGATAAATATTTTCTTCAAAATCAACAACTTTAATAGATTCATAGACTTTACACACCAAACATTCCTTATTTAAAATTACATTTCTAAGGTCCGACTATTTTTCTATTCTTATATTAATTTTAGGGTCTCTTAAAAAGATCAAATTTCTGGTTAATTTCAATATTATCAAGTTTATAATATATTTCCTTAACCTGTGATTCATCTTTCACTATCACTTCAAATTAGACTGGTTCCACAATTGATAAGAAATTGAATTTTTTTAATTACGCAATATCATTATCAATGTAGGTTTAGTAGTATACCCAATGACAGTGGATAGATAAATTTATGATCTTATATTTATTCAATTTCTTAATGATGATGTTTCATTTATATTGTTTTCCTCTTCTTAATCGTATTCAAAATCATTATAATTTTTTATCACTAAATTTTCTACAAGAGTTACACTTTTTTTGATTATGAGTCCTCAAATATTCCAATTTATTATTTATCATCAATAATATACACATCTTATCTTCTAGAGGTATTAATGGTTTTATGATCAATGATTATGAAATCATTCATTTCCACAATTTTCTTAAGATCGTTAATATAACATAGTTAGGATTTACTCTTCATTGAATATACATGTAAATTTTCCACATCAGTGGGATCACCATATATTCCCTAACTGATTTATTTTTGTATAAATTATAGTCATATTTCATCCTTATTATATCTCATATTGTTTCATGGTTTCCGTTATAAATAGATCTGTTCAATTTTGATTTTACATCATAACATATAGAACCTCTTTCCAATAATTATGAGAATCCCATCTCTGGACAAGCATAGTTAGTGCATATTTTTAGTCTATCATTTTCTATATTCAACTACCCCTTTTTATAGGGTTTGTCAGTAAAAAATACCCATTCTTTATTTAGTTTAATTTTTATTATAGTTTTGAAATTTAATGGTTTTGTATTCTCCAAAAATTTTAGATCGTAAAATCTTATTTGTGCGATCTATTTTAGTCTCAGCTCCTCGACGATAACTCTTCATGAATATAAGAACATTTCATATCATCTCTATACAAACCACACATGTAATTACACAAAAAAATATATAAATATTGATGTATCACACTCCATATACATTCATTAGACCACATACTTATGTTTAGGTAAGATCATAAAGAGTTGATGCCCTTTTTTCTTTGCACAATATTACCTCCCAACCATATTTCCTCACAAATATTCATCACATGTCTTTTCTTGATCATTCTTTAAAATTGTAATTTTGATAACTATCTTAATCATTTATATTTTTTACATGAAATGTTGATTAATATATCCCAACCTCCAATTCTTCATGTTGTTTTTTTCTAAAACTATTCAATACAAACTTTTTTCTTTACTATCAAACCTGTATAAATTGACATCTATACAAAATCCATCCATGAGAAAATTACAAAAAAGTACATAGATTTTGAAATCATTGTGATTATATGTAACCACTAGTGTTAAGTTAGAGAGATGAATCATATTAATAATATTTTTAGACAAACCATCTACATTGAGAAATTTAGATTTCCCAAGATCATCATTTCCTAGATCCTTACTTCAACATCACATTATGTTTAATGCATCATAATTTCCATGTATCACTATATTATTAACCCCATTAATAAAAATATTTATTAAATTTCATTTCATATCATGTGATATTAGAATCTCCTATTAAGAGTATAGGTCATACTATTATTTATAGCTTTATGATCATTATCTGTAAGATGGTATTTCTTGATCATATTCTTTACCTTATATGAGATACTTGATTGGTTGAACGCTAAAAATATCATTTTCAATATCTTTTAAATATTCATGGGTTCTTCATACTCATATTACTAATCTAGTGGAGAATAATTATTTTCTAGATCTACTCTTATTTTTAAAAAGTATTGACTTTTCTTAGAGTTCAGTAGGTAATGTTCTTGCCTTTCCTCTATATGAAATGAATTGAATTGTGGAAATAATTAGATGTTTTAATCAAATCTACATTGAAAAAATTTCATTAATATGATAAATTATATGAAATGAGATTACTTTGGTGACATCCCACCACTACCACATTCATACAACTCCTTTCCTCTTCATATTAAGACATGGTATGACATTTATTCCAACCAAATTTTAATTTTATAAGTGTAAATATCTTCTCACATCCATTCCTTCACATGTACCCATATTTTGTAAAGGTATTGTAGAAATTATTCTATTTGCGTACTTGATGATTATTGTACAATGTCTTTTCTATCTACTTTGATGATAGATTTTTTGGAACAACATGACCCTTTGTGATATGTATAACAATTTTCTTCCCATTGATTTGTTTATAAAATTTCCATCATGTGATTATTCTACATAAAAAAATTCCACTATTTCCAAAATAAAAATTTATATATACTCATTCAAGGCCTTTTCTACCCCTTCATATCCATTTATTTCTCTTTATAATAGCTCTATATCTAAAAATATTTCAAACTGATATTTGTTAAACACTTCCATTGATTTTGAAATAGTATTTTGTTGACCTCTTTAGGAAATAAATTCTTATTAATGTATCTAAAATATCATATCATATTCATCAAGTCTCTTGGTATGTTCACGGAATATTTTTTCCTAATCCTTTATCTTGATTTTATATTCTATAACCTCTTACAAGATTTCATGAGTTGTTAATTTTTTTCTCCATCTCCTTCCAATAGAAAATTTTTTACTTCATGCCGATCAGCATACACGGATAATTAATTTACCATTACTCTAACATTTTTTTTCATCTTTTATTAATTTACAGATCCTCAAGACCTTTCACAAGAACAACCTTCAAACTAACAACACCTATCATTTTATTATATTCATATTATTTAGGTTCTTCTTTTTCAACTATTTACAACATGGATTATTTGGGTTTGAATTTAATTATTAGTTCAAATTCATAAAAAAAATTAATTATCATATGTTTTACATTATATAAAAGAAATAATTATCATTAATTCTAATGAAAGGCATGACGCCTCCTCTCATGACCCGTCCCCCGGGGCCCATTTTGTGACTACCCCATGCTACCCTTCCATAGGCCAGGTGCTAGCGACTAGCACCAGAAAGGAATATCCCTAAAACTGGGAATCCATTGCCTTTATAACACATAAACTCACCTAGCCAAGCACATAGAATGATACGAGCACAAAGTAAATTGTATATTAAAAAGAGAGTGTACTGTAAGTAAAGGGGCAAGAATACAAGCCCAATTTGAAAATACAAGTAAAACTAAAGAACAAATCCTGTGAACACCCACCAAGAATCCTACCTAAAGGGTAAGTATAGCTCTCAAAAATTCGTCTATGTGGTATTCCTCGTCTAAGGTCCACCTCCTGGCAGCCTGTAGTCCTGGTACCCTTGTCCATAGTCAGGGTTGTCTATCATCTACACAAGACACAACATGGTGCAGGCGTAGCCCATGCAGGGATGAGTATAACAATACTCATTTGGGACCCTGAGACCCTCGATGCTCCCTTGAAATCCAAAAATGATAAACCACCGAGAATGAATACAACAATAAAGCCTACTTAGGTGTATTCCGATAAATATACCTAAGTTATCAAGTATACACATCTCATTCACAAGGAAACACAAGGAACTAATTCTTTTCCAAGAGCTCAACTTTTCCATGATGGGAAGAATACCACGATGGTAATGCCTCAAAGAAGAATACCAAATAGGTATCACCAAAACGGTATGTAACTCAAAGGTAACTCATTAATGAATTATACCACACAGGTATCACCGCAGAGGTAAGTACCAAAAAGGTAACACCACAAAGAATAATACCACACGGGTATCACCACCAAAGTAAATACCACAAAGGTAACACCGCACAGAATAATACCACATAGGTATCACCACAAAAGTAAGTACCATAAAGGTAATTACTCATCTCACACTAGGTATAACTTATGTATAGAAGTATAGATGACTAGATATATTTCTTGATTATCTTACTTCATCGAGAAGCTCCACTGTTGACCCACACATGATCTGAGAGATGACCCACAGAGGATCTGGAGATGACTTAGATAGGATCGGTATGCACTGAGTCACACAAGATCAAGGAGTTCTGACCCACATGGGATCCAATGACAACCCACACAGGATCTGAAGATTCTTTACATATGTCCATCCACAGGGTTCCCGCACTAAGCATGCTTGATTCCGGGAGGTTCTTATCCTCAATCCGTCATTTTATACATCAAAATTCACCAAGTCCCATGAATAAGTATCCCAATTATCTTTTATTCCATTAGAACCCAACAGAACTAATGACGCATCAATCGGACACCCGGTCGGTATGTTATTAGCATTTCCATTATGTGGGCCCGGTTGGATTCGGGTTCTATCCAACCTGGTCATTCTACAACTTCATCCAAAAATCAATTGGAGTTTATCAAATGGACTGTTTTTATCCAAGAAATCCCACACCATAGATGGTTAATCAAATGGATTCTTGTTACTCAAGATATGGCCAAAAAGGAGAAACTGCATCCACATGGGTTGCAATGGACCTAGTTTTTTATACCGTCGTCTTGCCCATTCCGCAAAGGGAGCGGCCTGGCCCGCTAGTCGCAGCCCACTGCGGCCCAACCCACTCGGCAGGTTATAGTCCACCATGGCAAGGCCTGCCCTAGCCGCAACTTGGGGGGAGGTGCCCCCCAGTATTCCAAATGGCCAAAGGGCTGCTCGGTTACCCTGCTTGCACGGGGGACAGTAGGAGCAGTCCCCCTCGGTAAGACACGAGTGGCCGGTTTCCCGGCCAGTTCTCCTCCCAACAGCATGGACGGGCGTCGCTGGTCCACCAGAACCAGCTAGATGTTGGCCACCCTATGACCTATGTCGTTGCCAAGCATCCATAGTCTCAATCTCATGTGGCACAGACACACGTTTCTTCTTTGCTATATGGTCAGTGGGCGTGACGACCGCCGCCCTTATCTACTGCAGCCGATGATCCGTGGCCTCTTGCTCAATCGGTGGCGTGGACGCACACTGCTCTACCTCCACACGGCCGGTCGGCGTGACTGCCGCCATCCTCCCACCACATCAGCCATCCAGAATGGGCTCTTATACTACCAGTGGCATGGATGCATGCCGCACCATTTCTATACGGGCAGTCAATGTGTCGGCCTCCATCCTTCCAACGATGTCAAAGAACACATCATTCCACGATGATTATATGGAGGGATCGGGCGGTTTTTGTTTTTCCCACACCCTCCATGTTAGATCAATAAAAGATGGTTCCTAAGGATCAAATATATGTGAAACCACGGAGAAAAAAAACGAACAAACAAATTAAAAACCCATACCTTTATTGTTTGTTGGATACAACATAAGGAGATAAAAACATTGAAGATGTTGATGTCCGTTGTTCCCACAACATGCTCCCGATCCAAGCTCGAGTGTCTTCCTCATCGGATGTTTATTCATTTTTGGAGGATATTTCTCCAAAGTCTCTCCCCCAAGTTCTCTATGTGCCAAAAATACCTAACTATGAGATGAGGATCCACTTAATTATGTTCATGCTTTAATTTCATGGTTAATTAAAAGTTGGAAGATCAATTGGGGAAACACGAGAGTCCCCCCCCCCACCTAAACGAGAAGTTTGGGAGGTCCCCACCACCTAAAATTCAATTGGGAGGTTTAAAATAAATAAATATAATAAAATTTGGTTGTTTTAGTTTATTATTATTTTTACTCTCCCATGAGATACCAGAAATCCAACTTCCACCCCCATCCTACTACGGTCGAGGTGAAGGTCTCCTTAAGTGAATATTGACGCTACGTGTTCAACAATGTCGTCATATTTCAATTCTGAGAAATAGTTCAAATGTTACTAAATGATGCACCCACATTTACTGAATGTACCTGAAAAAAAGTTTAGAAATATATTTCTGGAAAACTGGGCCTCAAAATCACGTGAATTAAATTTTTTCAGACTCGAAATATTTTCATATAATTAAAAAAATTACATGGAAAATTAAGGTTCTTTTCCCCTCCTTTGTTACGAAACCCTTTCTGTGTATTTTGCATGATATATAGTTTATTTTGTACATCATAAAATTATGTGAAGAACTAGGATGAAATGTGACCTACTATACCACACCCAAAATAAGAAAATAGAATATTTTCATCAAAAATCCATTTTCCTCTCTTGAATTATATGGATAAATAAGAAATAATTTTATCTTCATTATTATATCTATCATTACTTACTCTAGAAATGTCATGATTTCCCATGGATTTGAATACCATTTCCTTTCTAACTTGTGTTGATGAATATTCTTACTTGAATCAAATTTTATATTCCACTACACTATATAACCTGTCATTAAGAGAAATAATAGAGAAATTTAATTCCTTAAGGGTTGAAACATTTTGATTGTACTGAGGTGGGTGAAATCTCAGTATTTTATTCAAAATTTAATTGTCCATAATTTATTCTATAGCTCAAAAAATAGATCCAAAAACATAAGTTATATGATTAATGCAACACTCTAAATTATCAACTAGATGTAATTTATGATTTTTTAAATTATAATGTAATAATTCAACTTTTATATTCTTTTATAATGTCATCACAATACTATATATTTTATCTTTTCTACCACATGGACATGGATGTGGTAAAACTCATCAAAATAAAATATATCTAAATAGAAAGAGTTACATTGGGATATTTTAATGATATGGAATCTACAACAATATTTTTAATATTTTTTTTAAATCATAAAAAATCCAATTATATTAGTTACCTCAATCCCATGAGCTATATTATAATTAAATTCCAACCCTAGGGATCACAAATTTAACACCATCATATTATTCCAATTATGGGAGTTTTTCACATAAATGATGGGATCTCCCTGAAATTTTAATAAATTATACCTGAAAAAATAGAATGTATTTTCAACACAAGTAACATATATTATTTTATATAGAATGTTTGACCCTAGGTCCCCATTAGAAGGGATGGGTGATTCGATTTCCAAACGTTTTATTTTAAAGGAATATATCTCGTTCATGCATTGGTTGGAATATATAAAACCAGACTGATAGAATCATACAGTTATAAAATATTTATATAAAAATTGAAAAAATTAATGCATTACTTGGTTCATAAAAAATTCCTTGTCTATGGAGCACACAATGACATTGATTCAGTCACAACAAGCACCACTTTTCTTCACTAGTTATTTTGGGTTTCAAAATATCACCCATAGTCACTCTATCCTAGGCACCCAATGTTTATCAAAATTTTAAGGATATAAAACTATCACCCTTTCAACACATAAGTTAACTACTTCATAGATCATTTCCTTGTTTGAAGTCTTAATTTTTATAATGACTTTAAGGTCACAATAGTGGACTGGGAATTTTATACTTTGTATCTAATTAAAATTAGACTCTGCTTTTACCATAGACTAGACATTGTGAACCTAAATGTATTGGTCACTTAAAAAATAATGTTTTACACTACATCTCTTGGAATTTCTGAACCATTGAGAAATCAACTTTATTTTTGAATGAAATTCCAACATCACAAACCCATACACATTTTCAATACTCCCACCCTTCACGAATATCAAAGCCTTCTTGAAGCTATCTTGGATTGAGAATAAAATAACCATAAAAAATTACTAATTCCCGATGAAAATCATTTTTTTCAAGATTCCTATTCATTGTTAAATTATAAATATTTCTTTTTTGATAATGAAGCACTCAACCACTAACTGTTTAGAGAATGCATATGTGTTCTTCATTTCAAAATGATTCATCCTTGTTTTTTATATATTCGTTTCAAATTATGTTTTCATTGTTTCCTATTTATTGTAAAAGATGATTAAAAAGATCCAAGAACCCATTTTACATCTTTCAACAACCATATTCATGTTGTTAAAGCTTCATATCATTTCATATCTCTAGTGAAATCTAACCTAATCACAAAGCATCATGTAATCACAATGATTTACCATTATCAAATCATACATTTGTGAACCTTCTTGTAGTGGTAAAAAAACACCATCATTACATTTAGTGTTTTCGATGATCGTTCTCTATGATCCAATAATTTTTTACCCTCAACCAATTCAAAACACTATTTTCTCTAACTCATTCCTTTACTATATTTGATAAGGTCAATCCAAGAAAACCAAAAAATTAGGAAGTTTGTTCAATATTTCTAATACATTCTCAAGTATTTCTCCATCCTCTTAATTATGACCATAAATTTTTTTGAAAAAAAATATTCTTTCACCTTAATCAATGAATCCATATTCAATATAAGATCATTTTTCTTGTATACTCTTGGATCAACCCCAGGGAAAATGGAGGAGAAACAAAAAATACAATATGATTCCAGCCCTGAAAAGACATGTTACCAAAACTGGATCAAAGTGAGAATTTTATCCTGGGTAAAACTATATTATTAGTTAAAATAATGTGTAAACAGGTGAAATATTAAAACTGTACATGTGGGGAATGAGTCTGGTATGGGAGAATTATGTGAATATTTGTTTGTTAAGACACAACAGTGATTCTTGGAGCATCTTGAGGAAAAGGATTTATATAGGGGAGAGGTTTTAAAAACACTATTTCTATAGGTATTTTAGTTCTGGTGTTTTTAATTTAAAAAATGGTTGCCAATTGTTTTTCATAGATGGAGATACATTATTGTGGAAAATGAGAAAATGTATTGTGTATATTAGGTTTCATGAATAAACATAGAATTAGGTAGTGAGAAAACCTACAAAAAACTGAGAGTATTTGTGGGGGAACAGTTTGGGTTTTCTAGTTGGATTAATGGACTCTGAGTATGTAACAAACCAAGATTTCAAATTAAGTTGTTTTCTTTAATGTAATTCAATAGCTTGTGTTGCACGCTACAACGAGTCCGAGCGCACAATGACTAACCAAACATGCCATTGAAAATGTAGTTGTGAATAATATTAACTAAATTTTGAATTATATATACTCAATAAAATTTTAACATCCATATTATGTGTTTTTAGACATAATATATGATCAAATTCAATTTTTCAAATAAAAGAAATATTTTTCAGAAAATACAATTTTCCGCCTTTTATTGGCGAACCCTTTTTAAATTAAATAGTTTATACTTCTATATATTCAATTAGAAAAAATAATATTTTTCTTTACAATTGGGGCATAAAAAAATTAATTTCTATAAATTTTTGGTGTTTTTATGATAACTTTCATATTTTGGTGAATAGTAAAAAATACTAAATTTTAATTGAAAAAACATTTTTATTAAAAATAATTTATATTGTTAAATTATAAATTTGAATGTTTTGGAAGTATAATTAGATTATATTTTTATCATTTAATACAATTTAGTTCATTATTAGTAATTTCACATTAAAATTTGACATAAACACATGTCAATATTTTGATAGTTTTTACTTTTTCAAAAACCCTCATTTATGGTTTTGAAAATGGGAATTAATTTTAAACTAATTAATTAAAATTTTATGTTTTTAATATGGTAAAATAGAATTAATTTCTGAATTTGGAATATCAATATTATATTGGGATTAATTTTTTCAATTTTCTGGAAACATTCAATTTTTGAGGAATACTGATAAACAATATGTTATTGTTTAAAAACTGATTTTTTATTTAAATAATTATTTATTTTATTTAAATTATTCTATTTAAAAATAGATACATAATACCTATATTAGTTAAGTGTAATTTATTGGAGTCATTTCATAATAAAATTAGATTTATAAAATTTTATTGAACTTTTTAACGTCTTTCACCCACCTACTAGGGACATTAGAAAATTTCTATAAAACGTAATTTTACAACTTTTGGAAATTAACTTTCAAAAGTATAAGAGACACTGTTAATATCAATATGTAAAAGTTGGTTCAATAAGATGAAAATAATATTTGCTGAATAGTAACTTTTGACTTTTATTTCCAACGGTTAAAAGTAAAAATGGTAATTAAATGTAAAAATAGAATTATAGTTATGAAAAAACATATCCTAATTATATTGGATAAGTATATGTTGACTAAAAATGATAGGAATAAAATATGATCCTTTTGGACCACATTGATTATATTAGGACAATTATTATTTTTTTATTAACTGATGAGTTAAAAGTGTTAAATTCAATGTTTAATAACTAATTAATTTTTAATATAGAGTTATACATTATATAAATTTGACTATAAATATTAATTAGAATTATAAAAACAATTCCTACATAATTGTATTTTATTTATAATTTTTAGACATTATATAATTAAATTTAATTATGACACAATGATGTAGAAGTAACTACATTTTTAATGAAATATTAAAATAATTGATTTTATAAATATCCATATAAATGTAAATTGAGACTTCTGATGAATTAAACTAATTTTAAAGGTTAATATGACATGTTAGGGTTAATTAAATAAAATTTATTTTACGTAATAATGTTATAGGACTTTAACAAAAATCAAATACCAAATAGTGTCAAAATTGACATAAATGAGTTTTTAAAAAACTATATTATTAATTGATATAATATACCTAAAAATCTATGTTTTTTAGAAATGACTTAGATAAGGTTAGATATATCAATAATGTACCACATAGGGTACTCTTTTTCTTTAATAGTAAGATTATTAACTATTTATTATAATAATATATGAATACATGGTAAAAGTTAAACTATTTAACTAAGAGTAAAATCTTGAGGATAAGGTTAATATGGTGACCTAAACCTATATAAAACTTGTTGGTTGAATGGTTTTCGACCCACCCCTCCTTATCCTGAAAACAAATCCCTTTAGAGCCTTTAGAAACCAAAAAATAATTTTTAATAAATTAATATTTCAATGTTTTCCTAAACTGACCCTCACCTCTTTTATAAAAGGGAACCTTCCCTTCTCTTAATTTCACACCTCCAAAGATATTTTTCTTGCCAAAACCTCCCCAGATATCCTCCCAACTAAATTAACTACATCCTAGAGGCCTTAATTTGATCCTATATCCAAAAAAGATCCCTTTTGATCAAATCAAAAGGAAGCACCCGAATAATATGTAATAATTTCATCACCTCTTTCAAAGTTATCTTCTTCTTCCACTTCCCCTTTATTTGTTGTTTCTATACCAAAATAATAACTCTAGTACATTTTATATATTTTGATGTTATTATAAATAATGTATATCCTTATTAATTATTCTATCCATCATATGAATGACAAAGTCACAATACGTGCGTACGTATAGTTTATTGTCTCTATGTCGTGGTGTAGATGTTATTCAACACTTTATTATTTGTATGGGAATAATAATGATATATAGTTCATGTAAATAATTAATATAAAATGTTAAATATTCTTTATATATGATATAAAATCCAATTACATACGATCTTGCCTTCAATTGAATGATATTGTCGCTCGTGCATACGTACAGATTACCATCTCCATATAAGGGATGAGATTCATTACCCATCATAACCATTCAAGAATAATTATCATTTTATAATTAAAAATAATTTTTAAGAACATAACATAATTCTTTATATGAATCAAATATATCCTACCCATAACAAACATGACTTTCATAGCAAAACATATAAAGGAAAACGAATTAGTTACCACCCGAAACAATGATACTACTAAAATATTATTAAGAATGAAATATTAGAAGATCATATATGATATAATACATATTTATGGGGTTATTTTATAATTTAATAAAAATTATATAACTATTATACATGAAGTTAACGTACCCTCGACTAATGAAAATAACAAGGTACAAGGTTTCTTATCTCACATTTAATTCTGTGAGATTTCTATTGTTCACAACTTATTTATTGTATGTGGTGTATTTTGTACTACCATTTGATATATATTATCATTATTATATTTATATTAATGGAATAATGTGATTTATTTTGAGGTTATAACTTTTTGTCTTATTACTCGATTTATTACAACGTGTTAAGGGGTATTCATATCACTTCTTATACCCGTGAGATTCATGCTATATTGCCTTTCTTTCCTTTTGTTTAGTGTGTCTACTATCCAAGATGGTATTAACTATGTAATATACGTTAATTTATAGCTATTTATAGCTTCATTTTATGATCCTTATTTCATGGGGTGTATGTTTCATAAGTTATTAAATCGGTAAGGGAATTTCAAATTTCAATTTCCACTGATTCTGTTTTATGCAAACTTCATTGATTATTTTACTGCAAGATTATGTGTGAAATCACTATTTATTTTCTTATGTAGTAATTTTAAATCACCTTTGTGTGGATATAATTTTCATACACAAAAACATTCCGTTGATAAATTCTAAATTCATCGATATAAACTTGATAAAAGTAATTTAAACTCATTTTTTATTCATTGAGCTAAACATCCAAGCCATTGGTGTTGTTTTTACAAGAATATGTGTGAATATAATCTGATTGATTTAAACTTAATATACAATCATATTGAGTGTATTTATATTTTTCACACATAATTATGTCATTGATTTATCCTTAACCTAAGGATGCAGTTTTTATAAGGTATTTCATCTCAACTTACATTCCATTGAGTCTTCATTATTGTTATGTGCCAATTCAATTTTATTTGGTGTATATACTATACCTTGACATAATATATCATGAATCCCTTTATTATCATGATATTATAATGTTTATATTACCTCAATAGTTATTATTTAGGTGTCTCTAATTTTGCTAGGAACTCTAACTGAAACACCATTTTAATGGTTTTAGAAATTTATTCTTCAAAAACATTTTCATTAATATCAATGTTTTAAAAATAATTTTAAGGATTTATTTATATACACATTAATGTTTTAAAAATAAAATTACTTTTAAAAGTTTCAATTTTGTATGGGACACTTTGATTCAAAAACATATTTTAAACAGCTTCTTGATAAATTGTGAGGCTTTTAAATATTTTCAAGAAAAACAGGTATATTTCATTCAAATAGTTTTGATGATTATTTTCATATATGTCAATATCATTTATTATTCTTCACTTGAGGTTAATTTGTAATAATTAAATCTTCTATATTTTATTTAATGAGTTATGTTTGAATATAGATGAGCTATTTTTATACCTTTTATGTTTTGTGGTTAAAATATTGACATTTTATATGTTAGTTTTATTACAAATGTTTAGGTTATGTTTCATCACTTTCATATGAAAAATTAATTGGACAAATTAAGTGATGGGAGGAGCCCGCTACAAATCCTCGATTCATCCATAGATCACATGAGAAAAACTAGTTTCTTGGCATAGGGCCTTGACAAAATCATTATTTGTAGTCTTGGCACGGTGACTTGACTATGTGGTTATGATGTCTGACATTATGCATTCCATCATTATGAAATTATCTATTGATATTACATGCGATTATTCAACTACTATAGTTTCCATTAGAATAATTAAATGGAATTATTTGATTTATATTTTACATATTATATAGAAATTTAATTTTAAAAGTCTTGTATTTTTGTCTTATACATTGCCTTAATTGTTTATGCTTATTTATGAATGTTTCCGCTATATTGTTATCCTTAGTGAGCATAAGAGCTCACCCCTTTCTTTGTTTTATTTTTCAAATGATGTAAATAAGTATTTCATGATTAAATTACAGGAATAGGATCAGGGATATGAGTATGTTCAAAGAGGACAGAAATGTTGTCTTTATTTATTTCATGATGTAATGTAAATCTTATGCATGTATCCAGTACTTACAAGGCTACTAAACTAATCTGTCCTCTGGGAATTGTTATCTTCTGATCATGCCAATGATATGTAATAATTCACCGCCTATGGGTAAGTAGGGTTAGGGTTTTATAAAGTATAATGGTTCCAAGTGTTACTAAGGATTCTTTGTATCATCAGATTCCTTAAAGGGGGAAATGTTTTAATAATGAAACTAGGATGAAAATTGCATACAGAACTGTTTCATTACCTATAACTATTATACTCATGATGTTTCTATTCCCAGACACATATTATGAATGGTTAAAATTTATGAAAATATTCAAAAAATTAATATAGTTCATGTCATGTAATAATATTACACATCATTTAAAAGTTTATTAGAATAAATAATAATCTCAGTCAATGGGGTTTTTAGAACATCCCTCAAAAAATATACAAGTGACTTTTAAATATATTACACACAATGTAATTTCATGAGCATGTTTTTAAAACTGTGATGTGGATGAATTTTTGTTCTCTTGCACATTCTTCTTTCCCCTGACAACCTAGGGAATATCATGGATGATTATGGATTACCACTCTTGATTCTGGGCATCCTGTTTCTATGATCAATTCTTCATAAAGTGGATACTGATTATTTTGAATGCCACATTCAACATTTTATGACCATTACAATGAAATTATATTGATATTAATAATTGTTAGTTATTATATTGATCAGTTTTCATGTTGGAAAGTAATTTCAATCATCATCAACTCCATCCTCAAGGACAATTTCCATTGGAATCATTGTTTGATCATCAATACACTATAGGGGTCTAATTCATAACCATAAGGTCTGATTTTAAATCAGTTAGACTATGAAATATTTTGACTGTGATAACACATGTAAAAAATATATAATTAATTTAATTGAATGAAAAAAATAATTTTTTGTATTCTTTTTTGTGTCCCTTTGGATTCTATTAATGATGTGTATTGGTTTATGGACCAATTGGTTGAGATATTGATTGAAAAAATGAATTGTAAATGGATTAAATAATATTTTTTAGTGAAATATGATTCAATTTATTTCCTAAAAATTATTCCCCTTGGAAAATGTCTTAATAGATTAATTAAATTAATGGATATTTTGGAAGGCAATTAGTAATTACCAAAATTATCTACGTAGTATAATGTTTTCATGATATTATATGTATATCATTATGATGTGGTTTATATTGTTATATTAACTTGTGTGTTAGGCTATAAGGATTATATATCATGATTTTCTCTAGAACATGATGAGATGGTTATATATCAGGTGTTTCCCTGGGATTTGTTTAGATTTCTTATACTGAGCTCTTCTCTATCACATTTTGAGCTGTTTATCTATGGGTTTTCTCCCTAAGGAAATATTTAGATAAATATATACTTGTATATTAATTGACATAAATTTTGACTCTCATATAGAGGGAAGGACCCAATGTTTTTTCATTCTATGGTTATATGGTAGTGGATGAACGTTTTGTGATATTTTTCCTAACAGAGTTTATCCGGATGGTAAGGTAGGTTTCATTATACCAAGGTCATATAGAGGTGGTCGGATTGGCTATGATACATGCTATTACATATTTTTTCATGATCACTATGTAGGTTGATGTTGTATTTTATTATTTTTTCAATTATTAATATATATAATTATATAATTATTTCATAAATTTATTATTAGACAAGTTAGTATATAGAAGGTGTTGTCGATATATTCATTTCTACATGCACTTTATTCGATACTCGATTTGGTACATCAGTATATTCCATGAATACTTGTTTGGAAAATGTTATGGGTCCTTGTTCTTAACTTTTTTGCGTGTTGGGAGGGTTGGAGTTAGGAGATGGGTATGACATTGGGCATGTGAATGGGGTCCTTAATTTTTATTTTTTGGAATATGAACATTTTATGGTATTGGTCATTGTTTAACATTATGATATATTTAATCCTATCATTACATTATTATAAATTTTTTCTTTTGGTTTCTCCGTTATATTCATAGGTATATTATATAGTTTCCTCTATAAATGTAATGCCCCTTAATTTATAAGTTTATTTTTCTTTTAATAACGGTTTATTTAATTGCTTGTTTTTTAAATAAATAATACATAATTATAATTTAATATAAACATAGATATTTTTTTATTATATATATATTTTGATAAGGTATATAAATATTCATTAAATAATTTTAGTTTCTTAAAATTAGCATTAATATATAATTATATACTTAATTTTACGTTTTCAATCTTAATAGATTGATGTTTTAAGTGTTAAATACATTTTTACTTATTAGAAAAATGCTAATTTTTATATAAATAATATTACAATTTTATAAACACTATATATAAATTATAAGTCATAGTATTTATTTTTTTAATGATTATTTTTTGATATAATTATTTTTATAAAATCATTTCCTTATAACTTAATTTACTATCATTTTTAGATCTGATATTATTTTTTGATTAATAATGTGGAATATTAATTTTTTATGATGTTCTGTTTGTTAAATATTATAAAACATTGATATTTTGTTTTAAAAAAGTTATTATTCTTAAATAATGATTGAATTAAAATTCATTATAAATTAAAATGATAATAATAATACTATGTAAATAGAAAAAACAATATTATGTTGTTGAATAAGCAACTAGTTTCAAATATTAAAATGTGTAGATAAAAATTTAGTAGTTATTAATTAAGGAACAATATGTGAATATATTCACCAAAGTATGTTTTTTAATACGTTAATAATTTTTAATACATACACCCTTAACATATAAAAATACATAAGTCCATTGATGAAAAACTTTCCCCTCCAGTTATACCACCTAGAGTGAGAGCGCACATTGGCATGAGCGACCATCTTGTGGGATCCATCCCAAACTAGAGAGCCTAGAGGCATAGGATTGGCCAATTTAAGGACATGTATAGGTATATTTGACCAATCAGCCCCCAAGAATATATAGGAAAGTTCCCATGTTGGCCTGATTATAATGCATGTCTTTTATTTTTTAGTTTATATGTAACTGATTAACTTATAAAAGAGAAGTGAACTGATTATGGTTTTATTTGGGGTTCATTTTAATAAATTATCAGTTATATCCTTACTATTTGATTTAGAAACCTTGTCCATATAATAAACCATTGACCCAACTTCCTCCTCATGACCAACATAACCCCCACTATACACTCATCTTATCCTACATGTTTTCATCTCAATTTAACTCAAGTTTCATTATTCTTGATCACTATCCACTGTGTTTAATCGACAATAATATCGTCCTATATATAATTTTCTACTAATAAATACCCTTATTTTGAGATAAATACTATAACTTAGGATTGGTTTTATGTCCATGACCCACAAGAACCTCATACCAGATTTGATTCATGAAGAATTAATTTATCAGAAATATTCATAAATAAATTAATATATATATGTACTGGTCAAAAATTAAATTAAATATTTTTATTTCAAATGAAATAAATAATATATATGAAACATTAATCCCTGGTATCTACTTCCCAATCCTACTATATATATACGTAGTAGATTTTATGGATAAAACCAGTCACCTTGGTTTAAGATCAACCCATGCCCGAGCCAATAAGTAATCCTCTCCTATGTCCCTATCATTACACTAGTTTTTGTACCGTTATGAAAGGAAAAAGGAAATTAACTTCAATTTGGACTGAACCCAACCCATAAATCTTGAAAAGAATCTATTTTTGGTTTCTAGTATCAATATAATGTGATGTTTTAAAAATATTATATATGTGTATAGGTCAATATCAAATATTTATGTTATATTATTAAAAAGAATATATGTTTGTTTTTCAATATTTTTATAATCCATTATTTTACATGGATTATCATTTAATGTTTATAATCATGTATGGGTTTATATATATATACTACAGTGAAATTTAATGTTATATAAGGTATCATTTTAAAAATTAAAGCCATTTAATTTAATTGGGAAATTGTTTATGGAATGTAAAATGCGAAAGTAAATATTTTTTTATTTAAAACATATGATTTTATAATATGTATATCCAAAGATGGTATCTTCCATCTTAAAAAAACATTACATTTTATAATTTCACATTTATAATGACATTTTTCTTTCAAAATATCATGTTAAGGTTATATTTAATTTTCCATAAGTTTTTTTGTAAAGATAAAACTATATGTAATTAAATATATAAATATATATTTTTAATATTATTATTTTAGGTTAAAATAAATTTACAATTGATATTAATTTATTTTAAGGTTTAATATATTTACACCAATATTTTATGTGTAAAACTAATAAATTTTGATTTATGATAATGTGTATTTAATATTTTTATTAATGGTTATGTTTTAAATGATAAAATTTATCTCCTTATATCCTATTTCAAAAAAATAAATTTATTCTTTTTAGAAAAAAATCTTAAATATATGGAAGTTAATTATTTTTTACTAAAATTCAATCAAATGGATAATTGTCATTAGCTTTGACTGTACCAAATATCACAAGTGATTTCCAATTAATATTTATATATATATATATATATGTGTGTGTGTGTAATTAATTCCTTAATGTTTTTTAAGAAAAAACACAAGTGAGTATATATATAAGGAATCCTTAAAATGATTTTATAAAAAAAATTGGCACATGATCTTTATTAACCTGAAAGTGAAATGAGGATTGAACCCGTCCCTAAGAATAGTGCATATGCCTATAAAACCTTTAATATTTAATTTGAATCATTATTTTTGTTTTCCAAATCATGTATATAAATTTTTTAATAATCACTATATTATTTAAAACTAAATTCAAAAGAATAAGTATTTTTTGAAAGTATATGTTCTTTCAATAGAATAACTATTTTTGAGGAAATATTCTCAATAATTTTTTCAATGTATTTTCAAATTATTTTTTGAAAATATATTATATTATGAAAATAATTTTCAACGTTATTTCTTCAAAATTAAAATTATTTTCAGAAGTTTTTTTCAAAAATATTTATCAAGTTTATTTTTCATTATATTCTCAAAATTGTTTTTTGAAATTATTTAATATTTTTTTATTTAATGGTTTTTAAGAGTATTTATAAAAACCCCTATTTTATATTATGTTCACCCTATGTTTTATAATAATTGTTTTGTATATCATAGTGGTTACATGGATTTTATCTTATAAAAGAGTTAGCATGATATAATATTAGTTGATTAATTTTTAATTATTTTTTTAGTCCTGATAATATATATAAGGTGTCCCATTGAATATACCAAAAAAATCTAATGATGTAAATGAATGTTTATTTTTCAATTTTTTTTAATAAAAAACAGCATTTTTGGATCAAATCTGAAAACACGGGTCTCAGTTGTTATATTTGGAATTGAAGGAACTATTTAGATAAATTTGGAGATTTTGATGTATAGCTACAAATAGGTTTTTAAAAAAGTTATTTCTTTATAAAGACATATATTTTTTAATAATTCATTTTAACGAAAACTATAAGAGTATAAATGTACTCTTGAAATCCAATGAAATTAGATGACCATTAAAAATATATCAATTTAGTGATTCTAGATTACTAAATTCCTAAAATAAAATTTTGAAAATTTACTTAAGTATGTAATATTAATTAAGGGGAAAATTTTTTATTAAGTGGTGTCGTATGTAACACCCTAGAAAATATATTTTTTATTTTCTTTTAATAAATGTGTAGTTATTTATTTCGTTTCTAAAAAAATAAAAACTAATGTATACATTAATATAAAAATAGATGTGTTAATTTTATATTTTTTTTATAAATTAGAAAAAATAAAATTTATATTATTTAAAGAAATGTAGTTTTTTTAATCATAAATATCTAATAATACACAAAAATGTAATTTTACAACCCTCATGGTTATGGGTTGTATGATTTTAATACATATATAATTATTAAGAAAATTTAATTTTTAATCAAATATTAATTCTTTTTTTGAAGCTAACATATAAATTATAATACATAATAGTTCTAATTTTAAAGATTCAATGTTTTTTATATAGTTATGTTCAATACTCATTACCTTATTATATAATTTTTTAGATTTTTTATAGATCTAATATTGATGATTCTATAATTATATGTGATAATAATAATTTTTTTAAATCCGCATTATAAACTATTATAAAAATTTTATAAAAATATTTAAAAAAGAAAAATATTTAAAATAATCATCTAATTAATATTCTGGTTATAAAAAATTATAGAAATAATACTTATTTAATCAAAAATTAACTTTATACTGATGAATAAGGCAATTGTTTCCAATATGATAAGTAGTAGTCAAATTATAACATTAATTAATTAATAAAAAAGATGAAAATATACACATCCAAGAAATATTTATCTTGGGACAAAAATGATTACCATTTATTACATAACGATACAAAAAGAAACAAAAGGTTAATGAGTAGATTAGGCCATTCCATCCCTACCACATAACGTTGGAGCACACAATTAGAATAATCAAATACCTAATTCGAGCCAACCATAACCAGATAGCCCAAAGGTATAGGTTCATCCTTGTTCAGGAAGTGCATTGTTAAGGTGGACTAAGAGTCTCATGAGGCTAGGTATGTGACTTCTCCCATTAACATTTTTTCAAGGCCACCTTCTCATTTTTGGGTTCAAATTTTAGGATTTACGTTCTATGGGAGTCGAGCATGTATTCACATTTTGGGGTGGAACCAATTTTTAAAATATAGCTTATATCTGGATCATTTGATTGAGAAACCCTAACCATATGATCAACCACTTATCCATATTCTTCTTCACCACCATCTAAACCCCCACTATGCAATAATATTCTCCCATGGGTCATCATCATCATTCATCTTGAGTTTCCTGGTACTAGAATACCTTCTATTGAATGAGGTCTATTGTAAGTTCAACCGAAGTAGAGTATCCTACCACTGAAAACCTTTCATATACAATATTAACCATACATTCCAACTGGTTTATATGTACTCAAAAAATATTAATGTAATCATATCTTTGATTCATTATGAATAAATATCCTAGTATTATCTGTAAATGAGAACAAATATATTTGTGTGGATGAAAATTTAAACAATTATTTTTGTTTCCAAAAAATATGTTTTAAAAAAAATTACATCTAGGGGATATTTATTCCCAAACCAACGATATATTTATTTTCGTATTCAGTTTTAATGAAAACCCCATTTCTAACTATTTTAATAAGAACATCTACCACAGCCAACCCAAAAATCTCTCCTCTACCCCTCCCTTTCCAGTAGTCAATGTTCCTTCAGGCCAAGAGGAAGTCCCATTACCTTCCATCTAGATCAAACCCAACCTGGGAAGGATGAATGAGTATATTTTAAATATAATAATCATGTATGAGTATATATATGTATATAATATAGTTAGATTTTATGTTATATTATGTATCATTTTCAAATTCCTTATTTTTTAAATTAATCTAAAATGTCTTTACGGGGTTTATAATGTGAAAGTAAGTATTATTCATTAATAACATATTATTTTATTATATTTTTATGAAATGATACAATGTTCCATTTTGAAAAGGTTAATTTTTAAAAATTTATGTGTATGATATAATATTTCATTGAACATTTAAGTCAAGGGAATATTTTATTTTTCAAATGATTGTGATGTGAGGAAAAAATTAAATATATATACATTCTTAAGATTATTATTTCATGTGAATACAAATTAACAAATATAATTATTTTATGTTATGGGATAATATATTTACACAAATATTTAATGTTTAAGGCCATTACATTTTGAATTAACAAATTGGATATTTAATATATTTATTCAAAATTGTGTTTTAATTGAAAAAAATTATCACTTTGTATCATATTTTAATAAAAAAAATTTCTGATGATTATTAAAGAAATTTCACACATGTAGATATCAATGTTTATATTTAGCAGTCCATACAGAAGATATTTTTCATGATTTTTTGTTGTGCCAAATCTCCCAATTTATTTCCAATGAAATTTTATATTAATATATATATATATTTGTAAATTATTGTGTGTATATTTATTTAAATCATTGTATTATTTTTTTATGAAAAAAATGTAGTTCAATATATATATATATATATATATATATATATATATATATATATATTGTGTGTGGGTGTGTATGTTTGTGTGTGACGTATGAGCAAAATGTTTTTTTAATATGCACTTGATTTTTGTGAACTTGAAAGGGAAATGTGTAGTTAATCCATCCCTAAGGAATATGGATAAAACCAGATATCCTTCAAAATTTAATGTGTTCCCATTTTTCATTACAAAATATTTCTTAATAATTTATGAAAAATTACTAGATTATTTTAATGAATCATCTAAATTGTAAGTATTTTTCAATGGTTTTATAATATTTTCAACAGAATAATTATTTTCATTAAAAATTAAATAATATTTTATACGAATTATTTAATTTTATTTTTCAAATATATATTATATTTTTAAATGTTTTATCAATATTATGTTTTCATAAATATAAAAATTTTATATTGATTTTTTAATAGTATTTTTCAAAGCGTTTTTTCAAAGTATTCTCAAAAGTTTTTTTCAAAATTATTTTAAAATGGTATTTTAAAAATGTTATTTTGAAATATAATTATTCACCACCTTTATAACATCAAATATATATGAAATTATTCCCACCCTATGTTTTATAAAATGATTTTGGCATCATTTTTTGTCTCCCATGATTTTTTCTTCAATAAAGAGCTAAAATGAGAAAAATTCAATTGCTTTCTTTTTTATTTAGTATTTTAACTCCTATAATATGATATATAGGTTCTTATATTCGAAATAATAGACCTAAAATGATCATAATATTTACATTATTGTACATTTTATTGTTAATTTTTATATTAAAAAATTACATTTTTTGTAACAAATCGTGAACCCTTAGTTTGAGTCCTCATAATGTCTATTTCTCTAAATGAATTTATTTTTAAGAATTAGATGTATGAATTTTACACAACATACCATTGGTTATAGTATCACCACAATACATATCACAATCACATTTCATGTTGGTAGCCTCTAGTGTATGAGGAGGCACACCTGAGTACTCATTACTAACCCATTTTATCCTTGTGGGAGAGTACCAAATTGGGGAAGTTACCTATAATATCACTCTTAAAAATAAATTATTTGATTATATATTTTAGTTGTTGAAATATTATTCTTGAGTATGGTTCCTCTTCATAGAAATCCTCATTATTTAATAATACCCTCCAAACCAATATTCTGAAAAAATAATAGAGTCCATGTTATATATTTATCCTTTTAATTACATTAGTTTTGTTTTGAAAATAGTATAATATTAGGGGAATTTTTTATTATTTTTTTCTTATAGGTTATTTTAATTACCCGAATATGATACTATCCCAGATTAAATAATGTCAAAAGGGTTTCACTTTCAATGAATAATTCATGATTCATTATCAGTAATAACTAATTAACGTTTTTCCTTTTTAATAAAGTTGATTTCAATAACATCTTTTGATGCCTAAAATATCAAACTATTGAAAAAAATTCCTTATTATAATAAACAATATAATATAATATATGAAAATAAAATTAAGCATAATTAGTAAACTAAATTATTCTACGTATCATCATTATAAGTAATTTTCTATTCAAAAAAAGGGGACAAAAAACCAACAAAGAAGACATCCCTACACCCCTCTCCATGGACAATTATATAAGGTGGAATGACTTGGTGAAGCCTAACAGTATCCCCTTTAATGAGGAGAAACCCCTCAACATTCATATTGTTGGTTGTATGCAAGCATACATCCATCAAACCATCAAATTCAAATGAATCCAATTGATCTGCAACTATGTTCCCCTCCCTTTAGGTATATAGTATATGTGTTCTAGTACTATGGATGCTATTAAATATTCTAATAAAAAAGATAATCGACCAAATAAAGCTTCCCCACCCTATCAAGTATTTATAAACAATCAGTGTCACTATTTTAAATTCCAAGATCTCCAGGCCCTTTTGCTCGCATAATCTGAGCCTGGTGATAATTTCCAAAGCCTTTTCGTGAAAGAAGGATCCCTAACCTGGCCTAACCAAAATTCTATATAAAGTAACCCATTGGCATTCCACACAAACCATCCTACTTTCATTTCCCCCATGATCCTGGATCCATCCAAAATAAATTACAAACTATATAGGGGTGGTCTCCAATAGCCCTGATTATATGTTCTACTAGTGGGTTGAAGAGGATTTCATGTTCTGATGTTAAAGAGGATTAGAGAGGGGCCTTCCTTCTAGTTTCTCGCACCCTTGTTCTAGTCAATAATGTTAATCCAGACCCACAAAATAATAACATGATCCAACACAGACACATATTTAAACCTCACCACATTCCGCAACTGGTAAACACACCATAACCCCATATAAAGCACCATCGAGTGAGAAAAACAATCTGGGCCTCTTCCCCCTGAGTCACAGTACCATCGATCAATGAAGGAAAGATTGTCTGCAATTTTGGTAGAGACCACAGTGAACTCCCCATGATGCTTCCACATTTCGTGCACTCAATTGCTATCAAAGAAAATGTGTCTACTTCTCTCCACACAATGAGCCTTACATCACACACATCTAGAGGGATAGTGGAATCCATAGTGTTGTATATTATCTTTGGTCGGTACAGCCCTATTCCTGATCCTCTAGGTGATAAAATTTAACTTGTTAGGAACACTGCTCTCCTAGATAACCACATCCCACACTTGAGTTTGGCCCTAATCATATAAGGTACGCTGGAAGTCCATATATGAGGCCAACACTGAGGGGGAAAGGGTGGAAACACATTTTTCTGGATCTAAATTCATCTCAATGAGATTGAACTATTTTTTATCTCCCTATCCAGAATCTCATAAATAAATGAGGGGGAATGGTTCTCTTCCCAGGAAGAATTATATCTTAGAAAAACTCCACTTTAAAATCATCATTATTATTATATATAATTTATTCACAATTTGAAGGATAATATTAAAAATTTTAGAAGATGAGTTTGAAGAAATAAAAATAACATTATAATTATTAATTTCAATTTTTTCATATCATTATTTTTTTTCATTTTCATAAAAGGTTTATTTTTAGGTGAACTATATGTATAGTGATTTTTAAAAATACCACAACATTGATGAATTAATTATTATATAATTATGAATATAAATAATTTATAACATTTTATTGAAGATAATAATTTGATGGAAAAAATTAACCACTTAATACTATTATTTTAAATCTGGAAACCCATTTTTTCGTTGTTGAAAGAAATTTATATTTTATCCAAATGAAAATATATTATTATTTGTTTACATTTAATGAGGGGGTTCAATGATTCCATTCATTATATTAATTATTATAATATAAAATTTCCTACATATATTTTATAGTAATAATAGAAATTATTTGTAATCAAATCTACTTAAAAATAATTGGGAAAAATAATTTTATATTTTAAAAAATGTTTTTAAACGTTTTTATGAATTTTGTGAAATTATATTAGAATTAATATCTATCAAATATTTTAATTGAATAATGAAAAATGGAATATATATATATATATGTATATTTATGTATATTTATTCATATTACATAATATGTTAATAAACAAATTTACCCAAAATGGATAGCTAATATGGTAAAAATATTATCACCAAAGGAAGATATAAATGGTTTAAAATAAGGATTCTCTTACGAGATATATTTTAAAATAACATAAAAAAATTTCTTTACTCCCATTGGATTATTTTATTAAGAAGTTAGGCTAATTATATTTAATATCATGAGATTTTTTACACATTAATATTGTGTAAAAATTGTATTATATAATAATTTTCAAGTAATTAAAACATATTTCTCCCACATCTCGTATAAAAGGTAAATCTTTTCACATATCTATGCATGTTGGGATAATTGATTCTACCAATCACAACCCCAATATATTCCAACATTACTCTTTGGTGTCAGTGGAAATAATAACACCAAAACCTATCTCACGATGTCTTAATGTGTATGTTTAAGGGTGACAACCAAATAATATATAATTGTTCGTTTGAATATATTTCAATATTATTTCTTCTTTGACATCATTTAGATATTATTAAATCATATTAACATAATAAAGTAATCATATTTAACAAAATTAAATTATTTTCTATTAATGGTACAATAATTTTATATATCATTTATATGTAATGGAATATATAATTGTCACTGATTTGTACATATTGACAACCCTCTCCATGAAGCGATTTGTTTAATTTTTATCAATGTATATAATAGATGGTTATATATATCTATTGAATATATATATATATATATATTAAAAAAATTATATTCACTAGAATATAAAATACTATCAACTGTTTTACCCTACCATTTGTTGGAAAATAATAATGTTTCTTGTTTTTAAATGTAGACAACCACCTCTTCAAAACAATATGTCTCATTTTTTTCTTTTCAAAATAAAATGGATAGTAATAGGACTTTTTTAATTATTATATATTATATTCATGAAAAAATTATGATTATTTAAATATATTTGATTATTTACCATTATTTATTTCAATTCAATGTTAAATGAAAACATCACTCAAGTGTATATACAGACTACAATTTTTAATAAGTGATGAAATTCGTAATTCATCACATAATTATATGAATAGATATAAGAATTTATATTATGAATAAATATGATACTTATGAAATTACTAATATTAAGGATGTGATTATTCCATGACCATAGTGCAAAAATCCAAACTATCGAATCTAAATGTGCATGACAAACTGAATAGTTTACACCCCTGAATATTGATTGTCATGAAAAACTGATATAAATAGGTAAATGATAATTATAATGGACTAATTTATTTTAATATTATCTTAAATATATTATTGGTATAGATTTTTTTATAAATCTAAATTTAATATGCTAGATCATAAGAACACTTATGATGATATTCATGACCAAAAGTATACGTAAGTATCACAATCTCAATTTTAATTAGGATTGTTTAATCATGGATATCTATTGATGAAACTATATTATATAAATCTATTAATCCAAAAAACATCATCTAATATTGATAATTATAAATTTCTTATATTTTTCCTTTCATTCAAAAATCATATGTACATATAATGGATGAGATATAATTTTTAATAAAATATGTCCTTAATTTATTTATTTTTGATATGAATATATCTCTTCCATATACAGGTATATCAAAATATTTAAGGGAAATTTCTTCCTCTTGATAAATTATCTAAAAATACCATTTTCAATTCCAGTAATTTTATTTATAAATATGCAGAAGGAACTATTTCAATAGTTTTTTTGAATGACTCGCTTTTGGGTTCTTACAAAAGTGTGAAAGGAATGCTTTTTTAATGTATACAACGTAAATATATTTTCCTACCATCGATTCTATGAGATTTAAAATATTTATATAGAAATAGATATTGAAAATTTTTATGGAATTTTATGTTTTAAAATATGAAAAATAAAAATTTATGTTCTTTCTAGATTATAATTGGGAATTTTAAAATCATTTTTAAAATAGCCTCTTATATATATATAATTATACATTATTGGTTTTTATCAATCCTAAGGGATATTATCTTATTATATCATCCAAAATCATTGTATGTATAGTTAATTATGATAATTTATTTAAATATCATTTCAAGAAACCTAATTCGTTTCAATTAGTTAATTACACTATAAGAAATTATGATTTTTATGATCATGTGGAATACTTTTTGGTGGTTTTCATTTTTTAGGGGTGGGACCATAATTATATATCCATATAATTCATGGTGGAATGATTTATGTATTAAGAGGTATGATGAATTGGAATATGGAGTGATCATATTCTAGAATGGGAGACATTATTCTACGATAATCATGGAAGTGAAACTTGACTTTGGAAACGATGGAAAAAGGGATTGAACCGAATAAAACATGGTTCTTTTTCCACAATGATAGTCTTAGTGGTGATCCTTGAATGAGGACTTAGAATTCTGTGTTTATGAGTATTCCATAAATTTTTTATCATTCACATGTTATTCATTCAAAAACATCATTCATTATAGATAATTCACCCTATTAAATATCATGTATCTTTTTATAAAAAAGTATTATTCAATGGATCATGGTTTATGGGTTATTAATGATGTGGAATGTTTTCATAAGATAATATAATCTTTTGGTAAACCTTAGTATTTGTATAAATTCACATATAATATTTGACTGGTATCTCAAATGTGTACCCATTTCATTCATGATCACTCTTTCGTATGCTTCCATTTCACTTCCTTAGGAATAAATTTATTATGTAGGGGTTTTCTAAGAGGGGTACAATGTGAGAAAAAATATAAGGGTGGCATTGGAGATCTTTTATCAAATAAGTTTATTATCTACATAGTGTTCATATAAACAAAACCATTATTATTCCATGAAATGTATTATTGTGGTATGTATTAAATACTATTCTAATATTTTTTAATATTAATTTATTTAACTCTTGGTTCACCTTAGTTTGTATATGATAAGTGTTTAGTTATTTTTATATATTTATTTATGAGGAAATGATAGAGAGAACCACATATTACCTAAGAAAAGTGGAAATGGTGATAGGATGAATCAATCGATTTATATATTGATAAGAAGATATAATTATTATGGATATAATTAGAATAAATTTTATGATTATGTTTTTTATTAGTATAATTTGTGATGATTTATGATCATGCTATCCATTTTATAGTCAATAACTCGTACCAAAATGGATCATGATAAAAATAAATTTAAAGGAAAATGCACTGAGTCTGTACATGAAAAGATGAATATTGGGATTAAAAAATACAATTTTTGTTCGAACACAACCCTCTAGAGAAAAAAATTCATGATGTGATTCAAAATTATAAAATTAATTATAAATGTAATGTTTACTATTTATGAGGCAACAAAAAACCTTCTTTAACTGGGTTCTATAATAAACTAATTTCAGATAAATGGATCTGTACCACTGAAAAGATATATATGTTCTCTACAGATCAAATATTGAAAATAATTCCTTCTATATTTGTTATGTTGATGGTTAATATGCTCAATAGTGGAATCTTATTAAAAATATATGGAAATAAAATGAAATTAAAATCCAATCATTGAATGATTTCACGAGGTAAGATTTCTATGATTATATCTATCAAAATGACCACACATGAATAGAAAAGTACATACATGATATTAAGCATACATATGTAAAATATAATAATATATTATAAATATTTCACTATGCATTCATTTTGATCATGTGGTATTATCATTAGGTTTTAAGAAAATGGTGATCTATTCTTTATGGGCTTAAAAGAAATCACTAAATTTCGTAGTTAATAATGGAATTTAATTAGGATTAAAAATATTTATTTATATCCTCAATATAGAAATGGGTAGCAAAGACCCCCATTATTATCATTTGGGAGTACTGATAATATATTTGGATATTTTGTGTGAATCATATTAAAATCCATGGAGAAATTATTTTTTATTTTTATGCTAAAAGTGTGGAAGTTGGCATAGGGGGAAATTTCATTAAGGGGACTACTAAATGTTTTATGTTTGAAAAATAAGACCATCACAAAAATGAATGTATAAGTAATGTGAAAAGGATATATAATTAAATGAATTGATATAATTAAATATCGATGAATACCCCATTCCAAAATTATATAATTTTAACAATTGTTGAAATTATTCCAATCAGTGTGTGAATATAAGGGATAAAAAATAAAATCAATATCAACAACCAATAAATCGATTATACACAGTTTATTCTATTTTGATACCGTCCATTTATGTGATTCATGAATATTTAGTGGTGAATTGTACATATATAATTTACTAAATAATTAAAAAAATTCTTATTTTATTCTTGGTATATGAACTATTTTATATAAAATTAATTTTATAATGGTTTTAAATCACTACATCAATGAATATATGATGAATTAATAAGGCAAATTAAATATTTTAAGATGATCCCTTGTCACATATATAGGTCCTCTCTAGTATATGATTTTTAAAATGTACATCCGAGAAAGATTGTTTCTCTATCTAGTTGAATTTAATGACATGTTGGACATGGATTATCTCTATGTTTTTTGAGATCATATCAAATTATGAGGAAGGGAAGACACATATAATATTAAAAACAATAATTTGATCATATAAATTTATAAGTAATAATATAAACAACTATAAGAAATTACATTAATTGATTGGGGATTATATTCTATTTTTGAATGGTTCTACTACAAATAGATGGGGAGTAACTCCCAATTTATGATATGAATATTTATCTATAATATGTTGATGTATTTCAAGTATAGTTTCCTTGTATTTCACCAATCCTAGAATATAAGTTTTCAATAATATTAATACATTATTATATAAAAAAATCTTATTAATATAATGAACCAGTTGAGTTATATTAAGATAATATCAACCTCAATTAGAATATAAAAAATTTAAAGGCATGCCCATGATAATACCCATGGGTTGAACCATTTCATTTTTTTAAGAATAAATATGTTTCAATGCTCATTATAATTTATTATTGTGGAATTAATAGGATTACTATGATGAATATATCATATATAACTCATGGAGATGAATTTTAAAATCAACTATACCATGCTCAATAATTTTTAAATATTGTATTTCATTTTGAATGTTTCTATTGATGTTAATGAAGTTTGATATAACCATGAAATATTTCCATATGTGTTATGGACATTATTAATTTATAGTGACATCATGTGTACTAACCATGTCCCCCTTTATCTTCAGGGATCAAATTAGTAGTGTCTTTAAATATTACCGTGATATGTTTTTGGTAGTATTATTATATTATAATATTCTATTATCAATGTGAAATTAGGATATAAAATATCATTTTATGATCCCATTGATGAGTTTAATGAGAAACAATATGAATATTTTTATCCAGTTTGAAAAAATTTTATAGAAGGTTTTATTCTTTGGTCTTTTGATCACAATAATTGTTATACTTAAAGATCCTATTAAGAATTATGTTGTTAAAATAATGTCTCAGACTAGTCAAAATGACCATAATAAATATTTATCTTGGGTTAAATGGATACAAATTTTTCACTATGAGAAATTTATCCTAGATAGAAAATACTATAACCATGTTGATAGAGAATGAAGTATTTATTATTTCCTAAAATTAATGTGAATAGAATTTAAATGAATTGGAGAGAATTCTTGTTATTTAACCTAGTCTTAAACAACCATATATAGGATAATGGTTTACTATATACAGTGATTAATCAATAAAGGGGATGAGATGCGTTCTTATGTTGAATTACATAGTAAAATAATACCCCTCATGATAATTTAATATTGATGAGTACAATTATCCAAAACATGATTTGGTTCTTAGGGAATAAACTTTTCCATTAGAAATATAGAAGAATTATCAATATGGTTAAATCTGTTATAGATATACTGATCTTAAAATCATGAAATAAATATTCACATAGAAAGAGTAGAATATGAACCGATGGAGATGGTTTGATCTGGTTAAAAAATCCGAATGATCAATTAATTATATACCATATAAAGCATGATTTTAGATGCAACTTTTAATTGGATAGACCAAGAAAATTTTTCCATGATAAGGTCTAAAAGAGGTATTATAAGAATAAAAATCTCGATAATAACCATTCAAATGATATATAATTTAGAAATATCACAAATAGTGATGAAAGGGACCCTTACATCCCATTATTATATTGCGGTGTAATTTGATAAATGAGTCCTGATCTTCTAGTAAAAAATAAAATAGGTAATCATATTGAATATTTTTTATAATAGTTATATCAAAAAGTGTTGTAAAATCTATTACATAACATATAACTATATATATAACTAAAAAAGAAACAAATAATCCTTGAAAATAAATGATTGGTGGATTATATAATTTTTTTTGAAGAAATATTATTTCATGAAAGAAATTTTGAAACTATTGATTTCTCATTGGTTGAAAGTAAAATAATTTAAAAAAACATCATTCATGATTTCATTTTATAACCAATTTAATATTTGATGAATCCATGTTAATGAAATAGAGTTTCATATTTTTTTAGTAACAACCTAAATTTAAAATTATATGAACTAATTTGAAGTTATGGAATATAAATTATTATCATATATTGATTAACATGAATAATGATTAATTATTTTCAAACAAATCTAATCTGTAGAATAAAATTTATATTAAAGAATCATTTTCACCTATTTCAATGATATATTAAATTATAATCCTAAATACATATAAATAATATATGAATGTAATAATATTTAAAAACAATGATAAATATAATTTTTTATTTGGATTTATTAATTAGGTAAATTATTAAACATCATACTGGTGGTCAAAATCATTTATCCTAAATAATAATCCATACATACTGAGGCATTAAATTTACAAAAACATGAACAATTATGGTATTTTAAAATGATTATCTATTTTCATCTACCAAATAATTTTATTCTAAGGAAGGAAAACCTGACATTGTTTAAAAAAAAATTATTGTATTTCATTATTATAAATATATTGTTGAAGTGGTTCTTGGATAAAATAACATGATGCTATAAAATATATTTCTTATACTAAAGAAATAATATATTTATATAAGTATGATAGTTGAGTTTAATAATTTCATTTTTTTGGGTATGTTAATCATCTATGAAATTTTAAAAACATTTTATGTAGAATGTTTAAACATTAAAATTAAAAATGATAATCAACAACTATGATTTTAAATATTTATCATTACAAGGATTAATCTATGAAATTTTTTCAAATAATTTAATATAGAAGAATAAATGGGAGTTTTCTATATAATTCGACTAATTCACTATACATAATTATTATTTCATTTATTTTTCTAAAGTTAAAATTAATTCTTATAAATATATTATTAATTATTCTAAATTATTTTTTATCTACACTAAATGAATTATTATTCATTGTTTTTTGAATAATTAAAAATATTTTAATATTTTTATTTTATATGATAACGAAAATTTTAGAGGCTGAAACATAGAAAAACTATACCTAATAAAACATTCATATAATTTGATGATATTTGGTTTCATAATATAATAAAAAAATAGTTTATTTCAATTTTAATAAGTTAATTTGAATATGATAAAACATGATGTTATTGATCGTAGATATTGGGGATTATACATGTATTGATGGATATTTTGATTATATTTTTAACTTCATTATATGAAATGAAACTTTGAAATAATTCATATTTTTTATTATAAAAGAATGAAAATTGAAATAAGAAGTCATTTCATATGAAATTGTTCTATAAAAGGATACATATATCTTGGTATTATATATATTTTTCAAATAAATTGATGTATATATACAAAAAGACTATCTCTTTTGATAGTATTAATTTTATAAATATAATCCAAATGTGATTTTGTTTTATGTGAATTATTTTTTATTATATTATTATAATAATGTTTTTGTATACCATTTTGTGTTTATATGGTTATGTATTTAATCATATGTGACTCATTCTATGTATTTACTCTAATCTTATTTGATATATTTTGGTTATAATCGTATATAATTATTTTTTTCAATATAACATAGTCTTAATAATTATTTAAAATTTTATAACATGTAATGTATGAGATACATTATTATTCACCAATATATATTAATGTTTTTCATATATATGAAATATTAAACAATTTGGGTAATTTATAAAATTATTTTAATAGGGTTTTTATTATATTATGCTTGATATTCCATATTTAATTTTTTTAATAACTCATTTATTACATAGAAATAAATTTAAACATTTTAAAAAATTATGTTCATTTACCCACTCTCTCTCAAAATTAAAAATGATATATTATAAATTTATTTCATTATGATTATGTGGACTAAAATGGTGATTATGGGGATAATAGAGGTTGGTTCATTATAAATTACAATAATAATAGTTTAAACTGTTGTTTTTGATAGATATTATTTAAACATTAAATATAGTTATTTTTCTTGATTATATAGGATGGATATATATTTTTTTATTAAATTTAAATGATTTTTTAGTTGCGATTTATATATAAATATAAAAAAATCATTATAAAAATTATGAAAATGAATTTTATGTGAATTCCATTTTTTCATTTGTATGTACTTATCATATTTTGAAGTCACTAGTGAATGGAAAATGTATTGTTTACTTATATTAATTTTTACATTTAGAAACGTTTCCCTCAAGAAGGTATATTTATGTTCACTAAATCATTGGTCATTAATGGGAAAATCAAATAACTTGATATTATTTTTTGATTTTTTAATATATAGAGTATTCAAAATAAGGGGCAATTTTTTTAGAAATTGACCAAATAGTTGAAACAATGTTTATTTAAATTGAAATTACACCAATGACTAGTTAGCATGGGAATTTTTACCATGTTATATAACCTAATTATATATTACTAAATATACACTCTATAAATATTATAATATTGTTAGATTAATATAGTGATGAAAATAGAAATCGAAAAAAAATCTATATTGATGGGTGCTTACTCATCAACTTGAAATGTGATAATATATTTTAATAGAATCATTTTAAAAATAACACCACAATAAAATATTATCTATTAAAATATTTTGGTTATTATAAAGGCAGAAGTTTTTCATATGATATAGATTAGTTAGATATAATACATATATATGGTAATGATATGGTTACTATTAATATTGAAGATACACCATTTAATGATTTTGTAAGTAGATCTGACTCTACTAATATCACTAATTTTTCACCTAATACAATATTTCTTAATGAAGTTCATTATAAATTAATAAAAATATATATATATAGAATTTAGAGTTGCAAGGATTCCTAAACTACTATAAATATATCTAATTGTCATTTTCTGAGAAATATAAATATTTTGATTGATTAGTAGTATCAGTTTTTATTGTAGTTAATTATGAAGTTGGGGTTGAGGTAATATAGCTACAGAAAACATTTCATATATAAATACAAAATCTTATGAGTTTCATATTCATTATCTAGTAATACAATCCATCCATTAACTCTAAAGGTTCTGTGTCTTTGGATTCATGGATACATAATGATCTTTTAAATAAAATATTGATATCATTTTCCCATTATCTTATTCACAACTAGTACCCATCATAGATACATCATACATTATACCATTTTTCATTACCTGGGGATATGAAACATATGAAATAGTTATTTTATAAGAATAATATGGCTAATCATAAGATATATAAATCATTGATTTTATGATTTCACAATATAGACATTGGGTATGAGAATATGATTAAAACACCCAATTATCATATCCAATTAGTCAATAACCATTGAAAATGAATCATTTCATATGTTTTTTTAATAAAATTATATAATAAATAAGATTGAGAAATAATTAATAGTAAATAATGATCCACGAGGGCATTATATTAGAATAATTTATATTTTTTTCATCACATAATCATAGAAAGAATTTTTCTTAATGAGGTTCACACCCAATACTATTATTCAAAATGTACCAAAATGAAAATCTATACCCGTTCATTTAAAAAAAACACTTAAGAGTATGTTCATTGATGTTAGAATTTTCATCTCCAATAAGGATATTATGCCCTTAATATCTTAGTTGTTTCTCAAATCAGTATTCAATACCTAATACATTAGAGGAATATAATGGACCCATCTCTCCTTTTTTTACAATGTAACTAATAAAAACTATATTTTTAAACAAAAGAATTTATTATGTAAAACCTGAAGATGGACATAATACTACCCCAATATACCAAGAGGTCTATTTTATATGTTTAATTAGCTACATATTATAATAACATGAAAATATTTATACAAAAATTATATAAAAACCATTATATGCTCTTAATTTTTATTAATGTTCTAAAATAGAGTTGGATAACCCATGGCTTTACATTAGAAAAGGCAGATACATATGGATTTATAAAGGTTTAATCAAATTTTTGAATAAGGTAAAGAAATTTATGAGATATAGGAGATGTATCAAGGGAACATAAGGGGGTGAGAATAATGAATGTTAACATTGATGGATGATATAAGATGATAACGTAAAGACAAAATTGGAATATGGAAACAACATAGAATATAACATCATAAGTATAGGTCATTGATACCCATTGTAATATAATAACATTGAATTCTTAGGATAAACTCCCTTGAACCATACAAATAATCTTCAGAGATGAAAATATGACACAATAAATTGGAAGAATATATTATTATTGTTCCACCCATCAAAATTCTTTCATGTACATGTATTAGTGTGCCACATATATGATTTAATAGAAGATTAAATTTCATCACATCTAATTGAAATATTATGTTGTGTGGGTAACACACATGAACCCCCCCCCCAATAAATTAACTATAGTCACTTATAAATTAATATCATTGTGGGTAAATATGTATGGGCACTCATTACACAAATAGTAGGCATAGAAAACCCACATGATAATTTTAGCAGCTTAACATGTGTACACTGATATTCATGAAATGATTTATGACAGCCAATGAGGCATCTATAAATTGGAAAATTATTTGAAAATTATGAGTAATGGGTAAAAACATATTTCTAGATAAACACGATGGAATTAAAATTCATAATATAAAAAAGTATCTTGAATAAAGAAGAGAGTAAGAGGATACATTACATAATAAGGTTCTTATTAAATAATGGGATGATATTTTTAATTCATGAAGGAAAAATGGTAGGATTATACATATATAATTGTAGATTATTCTCACTCCTATAAATCTTTGATTGAAGAGGAATATAAATATGATTATAGTTCTTAAAAAAATATCACATATTAGTAGGGAATGATTAAATAAATAATATAATGATCAACACCAAAATAAAATAGTTTGGATACTTTAGAAACAAAGACACATAAACAATGTATTCATAAGAGTCTCCCATGTCATTATTTATAACTGGAACCCATCTCTAACATATCATTCCTAAAACCATTCATCATATCATGTGGAATGGAAACATAAGAAAGTGTGAGATCACATGCACTATAATAGTAAATAAGTTTGTTTTCAGGGATCGAGTACAAATTGAATGGGAATATGTATATGAGAATATGAGATTGAAATTAGAAATACATACACTATATATATCATATATTGAAATATTGTGTCTTGGAAAACAAATCTTGGTATTATATGAGGAATAAATCATAATGGAATCAATGGTGAAAACCCATGGAGGGATAACACTAGCCAAAGACATGGAATCTAGGCATAAACATATTTATATATAATCATTTCATTAGTAATCATGGATTATTTATAAGACTGTCATATTTGAATGTGTGTACTACCAAAAACAAATGAATGCTCACTAACAAGAATATCATAGTGGAGAAAGATCCTTAATAAACAATGATTAAATTCCATTAGAGTCTTCTTTATCTCAGCATACATCATTCTTCACCTAATGCATTGGTGGGAGATACATGTCCCCTCTATCACATATTTAATATCATAAAATTATGGTTAAAAATATTAAAAAACTAATCACATTTAAATTAATAAAAATAAATTGGTTTTATAAAAATTTCATCTTATTTGAATCCATGGAATGGAAATGTATTTCAAAGGCATTTCATCATAGAATAACCCAAAAAATGAAACAGGTTTCATAAAAAATTCATAATTTGATCATAGAACAACCCATTGAAAAGGAATCAATTTCATAAATAAAATTAAAAATAACATAACCCATTGTGAGAATGAATAAGCATCATATAAATAGATTAGATCCCCTATAAAGAATAATTTAAATTAAGGTTTTTTATATTCGATGAATAGAAATAAAAAATAAACTATCATTAAACATTCTATAAAACATATCCTTTCAATTTTTTAATGGATTATTTATAATATAATACTATCAAAAAGTATTTAGAAAAATTATTTGAATGTATCCATGTAAACATGTAATGAAATTATAATATAAATGAGAGGTAATTTTCGTAGAAAATCATGTTATTTCCTTATATGTCTAGAAAATCCAATTCATTGTTTTTAAAATTTCAAATTAGTACTTTGTTCAAATATATAAAATAATATTCCTTTTAAAAAAATTTAAAAATATAATCATGGCTATAAATAAAATTTAAAATTCATATCATAATATTAGAAACCTTCTTCATGAAATTTCTATAAATCATGGATTTGAAAAAAACAATTCTGACCAAATAAAGAAATAAAGCTGATAATCTCTAAAAACATATTTACATTAATTTTATTACTTATGTAATTTAAATTTAATAGAAATCTGAATATATTATTAATAAAACATAGTATAAGAATATTCAAAAAAAAAATTTAAGATGTAGATCATAAGATACCCTTGTTAAATACTTAATCATAAACCATGCCTATAAATAATGATATTATAACATTAAACCCTTAAAATTTGGCCCCCTTTGAATCGTAAGACACGTAAATGAAATTAAATTATATTGTTATGTAAATCCAAATAAATTTTATAATAAGATAAAAAAATCCATGTGAATAACATTCCCCACACAAATGTAACCAGTGGTGAATATGACAGGTGTCCCACAAAAATAAAAGTGATAAGAAAATCCATTATCTTAGATATAACTTCCTTAGTACATATTAGAACCACCAGTATAATAAATATATAGTTATTATTAAATTAATAAAAAGCCATAATTATATATATAATATTGTATGTTGTTTACTTATAAACTTTTATCAAAAAAAATTAACACTTCTTTCTTAAAATAACTCATCCATTTGTTATATGATTCGTTAGACATCTAAATTTTTGGTCAATAGTTTATTAAATTTTATTTTGATTATTATTCCATCATATAATTAATTTAAATTAATATATAAATATTTTATATATTCAGTAAAAACAATTTTCGAGTCTTTCATAAATGATATATTTATATAAATTAATTACACAGTTCAGTGAGACGGTATGTTTTACTTACACATGGCCATAGATTCTATATTTCAACAGATACAAGGAAAGGAAAATAAAAAATAATCAAATTATATTAATTTATATTATATCAAATATATCATATGTATTCACTAAAAATTTATTTATTAGCATCCAATTATAACATAAAGGAAAAAATAATCACAACACATCGTGGTGGGGGTAGTCCACCCAAACACATAATTGTTTTAATAATTTTACAATTTTTTGGAAGGTAAGAAAGTAGATATGATATTATACTTACATAACTATAAGTATTTCATATTTATCATATATAAACATTTACACCATTATAATACCCATACCAATAATTTCGTGATGAGAAATAAATTTTTTCACTTTATGGAGATGGTAAGCCCTATGAAGGAATGAGTGATATTTTCTCCACCACTTTGATGGAAGGAGGGTAAAGAAAGGTTGTTCCATTGTTATAATAATATTTAATTATATTAAGGGAACTAAATATATTATTTTATGAAAAATATAATATATTTGTATGATATTATATTATAATATAAAATAATGTGATCAATTAAGGTGATAACCTATTCTTTGAAATAACTCTATTAAGTATCCACTTAAGGGCTCTAGTGTTGGACTTCAGGGGAAGAACATAACTTATAGAATGTGGAAAGGGGAGTTCAAAATTGAAATTTTATGACTATTTTTGTGGTAAGAGGCTCAAAGTGTTGTGATGGAGTGAAAGGAAGGTATCCCTTTTATAAATAAGTAGATGGGAACCCTTGAAATTTTTAAAATTATTAAAATATATAGAAATTATTAAAAAAATGGTTCCAAATTTTCCAAAAATGGATATGTTATAAAATTTTAGATAATATATTATCCCCCATCTAGTGCTTTAATATTTTCATATAATGTAATAAAATATTACCTTAATAAATTTTAATTTTTTCCATTTTAGACATTACACATTTAATTTTATGTAGATAAAATAACAAAAAATATTCTATCATAATATAACTTTCTATCAAAAAAAAATTATTCATATATGATATTCTTGGAAAACATTTTCTCAAAAAAAAATTAATTACTTTTAATATTTTTGAAATAAATTATTAATTTGTTTATTTTTTGGAGTAATATTGTATTAGTTTTACATAAGTATTTTCTGTCTTTAAATTATTAAAAAATTATAGAATTCAATTTCAATAATGAAATAAATTTTTATAAGATAAAAATATGATCTTAAATTCAATCGAAAATTCCTTTTTCAAAATTTGGACACATAATAGATAATTACAACAAATATAATTAAATTTATTCATTTCATTGCATTAAATGTTATATATATCATGATCATGAACATGTTTCCATTAAAAATCATAAATTAAAGCCTAAATTTATATGAATAGGGATGAAAAATCAAGGCCAATTCTCCGAGTTTCATCCCAAATTAAATGGATTTACCCTCTAATAAGGAGATAAGTCTTACCATGATTACTATTTATATTTGTAATAATTAAATGAAAATATTTTAGAAAAATTGGATCACCTGATTGAAAATATGGAATCAATATTATTGTAACGCACCGACCCCAATTACCTAGATTCGGAGCATTATTTTATTACATTGGCATGATTACAAGGAATTAATTCCCGAAGGACAGATCAGTTACCAGTCTTGGAAAATAGATTACATACATGAATGTTACATTACACTTCATAACATAGAAAACAACATAAATAATCCTTCATGAATGCCATAATTCCTTTTTCTTAACCCTGCATATCAATCACAATACACTTCTTGGAATCCTGGGAAAAATAAAACATAGAAATGGGTGAGCTCAGATTCTTAGTAAGGATAACAATACAGCAGAAACTTTCATAAATAAGCATAAACATTTAAGGCAATGTATAACTAAAAAAATATCTTTTTAAACTAGAACTTAATCATAATATGGAAAAGATAAAATGAATTAATGCCATTAAATTATTCACATAGATGTTATACTAATCAAATAACCACATACAATATCAATAACCACTTTCATAATAATGGAATGCATAATGCTAAACTTTAGTTTCTGTGTCAAGGCCTCATTCCAAGACCTAAGGGAAAACTGTAACTGGAACCCAACCCGGAGAGCCTCTATAACCGGATGCCATCCCGGAGAGCCTCTGTAACCAGACTCCAACCTAGAGTGTCTATAATAACCGGACACCAACCTGTAGTGACTCTAATAACCGGACACCATCCCGGAGTGCCTCTAATAACCAGACACCAACTCAGAGGGCTTACATTTAACGGTCCCCAAACCGGAACATACAATTCCAACACATTCATCTTACGAAGAGGATGAAATATAACATAAAAATTCGTATTAAAATTAGAATACAAAATTCCAAAACATTAATCATAAACAATTAATGGCATAAAAATAACTCATCCATAGTAAAAAAATATTATAAAACCTTAAATACAATTTGGAAGATTTGTATCATAATAAATCAACTTCAAACAAGTGTAAAATTTTTCAAATGATGTTGACATAGGTGAAATAAAAACTATTTGAGGGGTAAATATCTTATTTTGAAATCATTTATAAGTCACATAATTTTAAAAGAAAACATTTACTTTGAAAATATTCTTGTAATATTGTAAGGGAAGATTTGAAAATTTTATAATGGCCGAAAATAGCCACACCCGCCGTATAAGTTAAAAAAATACATTCTTACCTTAATTCATTTGAAAAGGTTAAAAAAGACTTTGTTTAGAAAAAGATAGAAAGATTCCTTTATGAAATTATTATAAAAAGTAAACAAGGGTAAAAATTACTTTAATCCATGTTCTGTAAAATAGTAATAATGTTTTGAAATACATTTTTATGAAACATTGATTTGGATGATAAAGAGGTCCCAGTAGATTATTACGTATAAACAACCACAGATAATGAAGAGATTTGTAAATAAACGCTTACCAATTTGGTAACTTACGAAACATACACCCCATGAAAGAGGTATCATACAATGAATATGTAAATACTCAAAAATTAAGGTGTATTACATAAAGAATACAATTATGGGTAGTACATACACCACACAAAAGGTAATAGGGGAAATATGGCACGAATCTCACGGGAATAAGTAGTGAGATGAAAACCTCTTACCTTGCACTTTCCTTTAGTCGAGGGTACATTTAGCCTCCTGTTTGAAGACTATAGTATGTTATTAAATTATAATAGAACCATATTAATATTTATGATATCATAAATTATTCATTTATGACTTTATACTACCCATTTAATAATAATTTCCGTGTTATATTAATATTTCGGGTAAAAATTGTTGTCTTTAACGTACGTGTTTTAACTTGTTACTCTTGATTGTATCACATAGATAATGATTTAAATACTTAATGAATATAAAAAATGATTTATTTATCATATATATTTAGAATATAAAAACTAATAATAGATGTATATATGAAATGGAAAACACCGTTTATGGAGACGGTAGTCTGTACGTACGCATAAACGCTATTTCCATTTTTATATAATATTGAATCGAAGTTAGGGAATAAGATATATGTAAGTACATAAATACTTATATATATATATAGTATCATTATTATTTCATATATTACAAACTTATTAGTAATGTATATTTTTATAATCGTCGATGCATGGTGAACTTGGAAATGAATCTCATCACGTCGTGGAGACGGTAATCCGTACGTACGCATGAGCGAAAATATCATTCTTTTGATATTAATATAATATATAATTGGATGTCATATAATATATACATAATCATTATCATGTTATATTTATCAAATACACATCATTATTATACCCATCCAAATAATAATGTATTGAATAACAATTACACCACGACGTGGAGACGGTAAGCCGTGCGTACGCACGTATATTGACATGTCATTCAAATGGTGGATAGAATAATGAATTTTGTTGTAACATAATTATAATAACATAACAGTATATAGAATATACTGTAGTTATTATTTTATAATGGAAACAACAAAGAAAAAGGAAGTGGAAGAAGAAAAGAACTTGAAAGAGGTTGGTGAAATCATTACCTCTTCTTCGGGTTCTTACTTTTGATTTGATCAAAAGGGCTATTTAGGATGGATTTCTGATCAAAATAAGGCCTCTAGGATAAAGGGAGGATATTCTAGAGGGTATTTGGGTAGGGTTTTTCCGAGCCAAATGGATTAGAAGGTGTGAATTATGGAGAAGGGGGAGTGCCCTTTTATAAGAGGGGTGAGGGGCACCTTAGTAAAAACATAAAATATTGTTTTATAATAAATTCATATTCGGTTTATAATGGCCCCAAAGTTTATTATTTAACGTCTAAGGTGGGAATATGTCGGAAAAAATCAACCTATAGGTTTTAGACAAGTTTAGGTTACCATTTTAACCTTATCATTTAGATTTAACTCTACGTTAAATAATTTAACTTTTACCGTGTCTTCTTGTATTCTTACACTGTATGGTCAATAACATTACTATATACTACCAATAGAACCCCAATTTGTTAATTAATTTCATATATATTATTCAAAAGTCTTTTGGAAGAACCTTAGATTTTTTGGACCATTATATCAATTAATAATAATATATTTGGTTTAAAAACCATTTTATGTCAATTGTGGAACTATTTGGTATTTGTTTTTGTGTTAAAATACTAACAAAATGATTACCTCAAAATAAATACATTGAATAAATACTAACATGTCATATCCACCTAGAAAATTAGTGGATATCATAAAAATGGTGAAATTATATTTATTTTAATGTTTATAATACCATTTATTTGATTCTGTCATGAATAAGGTAATTACTGCATCATCATTGTGTCATAAATAAATTTATTTATTTAATTTCTAAAATTTATAAATAAAATACCATGAATTATGAAATAGTTTTATATTTATAATGAATATTTATAATTGAATTTATCTTATGTAAAACCCTATATTAATAATGTCTAATTATTAAACATTGAATTTAACTCTTTTAACTCTTCTTTGAATTAAATAATAATAAATGTCTTAATCTAATTCAAGTGGACCTAAATGATAATATTTTATTCCTAAGGTTGTTTTTGGTAGATATAAACTTTTACAATAGAATTAGGACATGTGTGTGGGTAATATTAGTATTATGTTTACCCTTAATTACCCTATTTACTTTTAACCATGGTAAATAAATGTAAAAAGTTACTATTCACTAAAAATTATTTTCATCTCATTAAACCAAATGTTACTCCTTGATATTATCCGTGACTCTTGGATGTTTGAAATTCAGCTCATAGAAGCGGTAAAATTATGTTTTATGTGAATTCACAAAAGCTCCTAAGAGGTGGGTAAAAGACGGTAAAAAGTTCGATAAAATTTTTTATATATCTAAATTTATTATAAACTGACTCCAATGAATTAAAATGAATTTATATAGGTATTATGCATCTATTTTTACCTAAAACAAGTTTAAACAAAAAAAGTTTATTACATAAATAAAAATCTGGTTTTAAAAAATAACTAGGTATTTTTCACTATTCATCAAAAATTAAACTTTTTCAGAAAAATACCAAAAATTCACCCTAGGATAATTTTGATATTCAGAGTCCAAAAATGATTTCTATTTTACCAAACTAAAAACATAGAAGTTTCATTTATTAATTTAAAATAAATTCCTATTGTAAAAACAAAAAAGTGTGTTTTTAAGAAATAATAACTATCAACAGATTGACACTTGTTTTTGTCCGGTTTAAATGTGAAATTATTTCCAATGATCATAATTGGATTAAATGGTAATAATATATTCTAAATATAATTTTAAACCACTCAATTTGAAAATATATCAATATTAATTATTTCAATTTAAAAAGTAGTTTATTATTAAAATTTAGTAATTTTCACTATTCATCAAAATATGAAAGTTATCAGAAAAACACCAAAAATTTATTGAAACTAAATTCATATGTCCTAGTTCTAAAAAAAGTTTATGTTGTCAAACTGAATATATAAAAGTATCAAATATTGGATTTAAAAGGTCTTTTCCATTAAAAGGTGGTTAAATTGCATTTTTTAAAAATAATTATTTTATCTGAAAAAATGTATTTATTCTTACATTTAACTAAGAAACCCATTATATGGATTATAAAATTATAAGTATTATATATATAGTTTAATATTCAGTTAATACTATTCATAACAACTTTTGAATGACTAGTTTGGTAAGTCATGGTGCACTAGAACTCGGTGTCGTGTGTAGTGAAAGTTATTGAACTACTTTGAAGAAATAACGTACTTTGAAATCATGTGGTGTTACATTCCTCCCTCCATCAATAAATCGTATCCTCAAAATTTGAAATTATTTTTTGAAAAAAAAAATTTGAAAATAAAAAATGCCTTTGGGAAAACCCACATCAGAAATTTGGTTAATAAAATTTAGTCTTAATAAGATGAAAAGAGAAATGAAAGGGTCACCACCAAATTATGATCTCGATTAGGAGAACATTGGTGGAAATTAGAGACATTAAATTGGATGAAAAACATAAAAATTTATATGGAGTGATTGAGGTCATCAATCACAAACAATTGTAGAATTGTGGGCCTCAAAGCCACCAATCTATGATGATTTAAAATACCATCGGTTCAACAAAATGTAAGGTGTTAGGATAACACATTTTTGGTTTTAAGATGTCTTACCTAAAGTTTAATAATTTATTTCTTCATAGAATAAGAGAACAAATATATATGTATATATACAATATAAGTAGAGTTCCATCCTTTAACTAATTTCTACCACAAACTCATCTTTCACTCTAAAATATAATTACACTAAAAAATTATATTTATCCTATTCATATAGGGTTCCAAAAATAAATTTATAACTCATCTACTAGACCCTTTAAAAAACTACATCATTCAATCCAGGACATCACATGGGTCAGTGGTAGGTGATACACTGTTGTCGCCCATCGATTGTAGGTTCAAGTCTTGCGGCCTTGTCGGACATGACGGGTTTCCGCCTGACCTCAGCGTTATCCTTTTTATGGAAATCCAAAAATAATCTCAAACTATATATATCCAAAACATTTCTTTCCAAACTCACAGTCCAAAATTTATAAGGAAGGTAAACATAATGAATATCCTTTTTACTGCGTAATAACATGTGAACACCTTCATCATGTTCTCTTTTAAAACATTGCAACATCCCGAATTACCATAAAACCTTATTGATTAAATTCATGATCCTTTATTCCTTATAGAATACTAGATATAATACTTTTATCCAAAAATGTTGTAACCTCCAACGATGATGGAATATACAAATCATTAATTAGTTTCAAGGTAATCAAGAATATCCAATATAATTTATCCAAATCAATCAGATATTATTCCAAAATTACTTCCTCGGTATCAGAACCATATTATGGTTTATCTTTCTCTCAACTATATATTTTCCAAAATGTTTAACTTGCTGTAGAGTCACTTTTCTTAGTGCCATAAAATCTCAAATCCTTAATTAAATAGTACTACAGTAAAATCCTTATTTATTTCCAGTACATCATTGATACAACACATCAATGAAATAATTCCAAAATAACAACATAAGAACACTAGCCATTCCACTTCGTCTGTGGTAGTATCATAACTTTATTGTTATCCAATAGCATCATTTGCGGCATAGTCGGATGACTAGGACATTGGTTTGCATAGTTTCCGAACTCCTTGCAGATGAAGCATTGTACATTTGAAACCCTTTTCTTACCCTTGTAGTCACGTACTTGGTGTCCTTTTTCTTCACACTTATAACATACTCCCATTCCCTTTCAGAATTTTCCAAGGTGATTCTTTCCACTATGATCACATATGGGAAAATCCTTCTTTACCTTCTTCCCTTTATCTTTCCTTCTCTCTACCATTATTTCCTTCTCTGGATTCCCTTCAAAGCCATAGGACTACGAGAATTATTTACTTATCTTATCAAAACATGATACTATTTATTTATATGATGATAATATGTGGGAGACTATTTCCCTTATAAATTCTGGCTTAAGACAATGAATGATATGATCTTTCTTACTCTTTGTATCATTCATATTTCTATAGTTCTGATTCCTTTGGTTGGGCGCCATTTCTAAACAATGGCATACACTAGATTAGTTTATGAATAGAAATACCTAATTCCAAACATGTAAAACACTTAACATAAATTAAACAGTTTATGGATATAATCCATAATCATAAAAATTTATTCTTTGAGGAAATATATACTCATAAACCCTTCATAATGGATTGTAAATAAAATGAGAATTATCCTAAGAATATCCCCTAGGAGTGTCGTAACCAAGAGTGCAGCAAGGCCTGTTATTGTGCACCAATTCCCGTTTGAGTCTAGCTCAAAGCAGTGTTTTCAGGTTTTACCCCTAGGTACAACTGTGCCAGAGCTGCCTCCACCTTCTCATATCCAGACAAGGATGTATTGCTCGGAAAACTCAAAAAAAAACTCTACAATATCAAAATTCTAGGAAGTTTTTCTATACTAATCCTCTAATTTTATCTTAGGGATATGTGATCTAATCAGATTTTATCTAAATCCTGCTTCTAAAGTTATTTCTAAACTTCCTCTGATACCAACTGTAACGCACTGACCCTAGTTACCAAAATTCAGTTCTTTATTTTAATACATTGTTATGATTACAAGGAACCAAGTCCCAAAATACTGATCAGTTTAGAAGTCTTGGAAAATAGATTATATACATGAATGTTACATTACACTTCATAGCATACAAAACAACATAAATAATCCTTCACGAATGCCAATATTCCTTTGGCATAACCCTGCATATCAATCACAATACACTTCTTATAATCATGGGAAAAATAAACCATAGAAAGGGGTGAGCTTAGATTCTCAGTAAGGATAACAATACAGTGGAAACTTTCATAAATAATCATAAACATTTAAGGCAATGTATAACTAAAACAAAATCCTTTTTAAAATTGAACTTCATCATAATATGGCAAAGATAAAATGAATTAATGCCATTAAATTATTTACATGGATATTCTACTAATCGAATAACCACGTACAATATCAATAACCACTTTCATAAAAAAGGTATGCATAATGCCAAACTATAATTTCTATGTCAAGGCCTCGTACCAAGACCTAAGGGAAAACTGTAATAGGAACCCAACCCGGAGAGCCTCTTTAACCGGAGTCCATCCCGGAGAGCCTCTTTAACCGGACTCCAACTCGAAGTGCCTCTAATAACCAGACACCAACCCAGAGTGCCGCTAATAACTAGACACCAACCCGAAGTGCCTCTAATAAATGGACACCAACCAGGAGGGCTTACTTTTACCGGTCCCCAACCTGGAACATACTATCCAAAAAATTCATCTTAAGAAGATGATGAAATATAACATAAACATTCATATTAAAACTATCATAAGAAATGCCAAAACATTAATCATAAACCACTAATGGCATAAACATAACTCATCAATAGTAAAAAAAATATCACAAAACCATAAATTCAATATGGAAGATTTGTATCATAATAAATCAACATCAAACAAGTGTAAAATTTATCAAAGGATGTGGACATAGATGAAATCAAAACTATTTGAGGGGAAAATATCTTATTTTCAAATCATTTAAAAGTCACATAACTATAAAAGAAACCATTTAAATTGAAAATATTCTTATAAGATTGTATGGAAAGATTTGATGATTTTATAATGGTAGAAAATAGCCGCACCCGCCTTATAAGTTAAAAAAAGACATTCTTGCCTTAATTGTTTCGAAAAGGTTAAAAAGGACCTTGTTTGGAAAATGACAGAAATATTCCATTATGAAATTCTTATAAAAAGTCAACAAGGGTAATAATTACTTTAACCCACATTCTGTAAAATAGTAAGAATGTTTTGAAATAAATTTTTAAGAAATATAGATGTTGATGATAAATAAGTCCCAGTAGATAATTACGTATAAACAACCACAAATAATGAAGAGATTGTGAAATAAACCCTTACCAATTTGGTAACATAAGAAACATACACCCCATGAAAGAGGTATCATACAATGAATATGTAAATACTAATAAATTAAATTTTATTACATAAATAATACAATTATGGGCAGTACATACACCACACAAAAGGTAATAGTGGCAATATGGCACGAATCTCATGGGAATAAGGAGTGAGATGAAAACCCCTTACCTTGCACTTTCCATTAGTCGATGGTAAGTTTAGCCTTCTTTATGAATACTATAATATGTTATTAAATTATACCAGAACCATATTAATATTTATGATATCATACATTATTCATTTATGATTTTGTACTACCCATTTAATAATAATTTCCATGTTATATTAATATTTAGGGTAATAATCGCTTTCTTTATCGTACGTGTTTTTACTTGTTACTCTTGATTGTATCACATAGATCATGATTTAAATAATTAAAGAATATAAAACATGATTTATTTATATTATATATTTAGAGTATAAAAACTTATAATAGAAGTATATATGAAATGGAAAACATCATTTATGGAGACGATAGTCCGTACGTACACATAAACGTTGTTTCCGTTTTCATATAGTATTGAACAGAAGTAACTGAATAAGATATATATGAGTACATAAATACTTATATATATATATATATATATATATCTCCAGTATCATTATTAAGTCATATATTACATACTTATTAGTAATATATATATTTATAATCGTCGATGAATGGTGAACGTGGAAATGAATCACATCGCATCATGGAGACGGTAATCCGTACGTACGCACGAGCGAAAATATCATTCTTTTGATATTAATATAATATATAAATGGATGGTATATAATATATACATATTATTTATCATGTTATATTTATCAAATACACATCATTATTATACCCATCCAAATAATAATGTATTGAATAACAATTACACCACGACGTGGAGACGGTAAGCCGTACGTACGCATGTATAGTGACATGTCATTCAAAGGGTGGATAGAATAATGAATTTAGTTGTACCATAATTGTAATAACATTAAATTATATTGAATATACTGGAGTTATTATTTTATAAAGTAAACAACGAAGAAAAAGGAAGTGGAAGAAGAAATGAATTTGAAAGAGGGCGGTGAAATCATTACCTCTTCTTCGGGTTCTTCCTTTTGATTTGATCAAAAGGGATCCTTAGGTTGGCTTTCTGATCAAAATAAGGCCTCTAGGTGGAAGGGATGATAGATGATATGGTATTTGTGGAGGGGTTGTCCAAGCCAAGTGGCTTAGATGGTTTGAATTAGAGAGAAGGGGGAGTGCCCTTTTATAAGAGGGGTGAGGGGGACCTTAGGAAAAACATAAAATATTATTTTATAATAAATTCATATTCTGTTTCAAATGGCTCCAAAGTTGTTTATTTAAAGTATAAGGTGGGTATAGGTCGAAAAAAAATCAACCAATAGGTTTTAGGCTAGTTTAGGTTACCATTTTAACCTTAACATTTAGATTACACTCTAAGTTAAATAATTTAACTTTTACCTTGTCTTCTTGAATTCTTACACTATATGGAAAATAAACATACTATATATTGCGAATCGAACCCCAATTGGTTCATTAATGTCATATATATTATTATATAAGTCTTTTGGCTGAACCATAGATTTTTATAACCGTTATATCAATTAATAATATAATATTTGGTTTAAAACCCATTTTATGTCAATTTTGACACTCTTTGGTATTTGTTTTTCTGTTAAAATAATAACAACATGATTACTTCAAAAAAAAAATATTGAATCAATCCTAACATGTCATATGCACCTAGAAAATTCGTGGATGTCATAAAAACATTGAAATTATATTTATTGTAATATTTATAATACAATTTAATTGATTCTTTCACAAATAAGGTAATTACTGCATCATCATTGTGTCATAAATAAATTTATTTATTTAATGTATAAACATTTTAAATAAAATACCATGATGTATGAAATATTTTTATATTTATAATGAATATTTATAATCGAATTTATCTTATGTAAAACCCTATATTAAAAATGTTTTAGTTATTTAACATTGATTTTAACTCTTTTAACTCTTCATTGAATTAAAAAATAATAAATGTTCAAATATAATCCAAGTGGACCTAAATGATAATATTTTATTCCTAATGTTTTTTTGGTTGACATAAACTTTTCCAATAAAATTTGGACATGTGTGGTGGTAATATTAGTATCATTTTTACTCTTAGTCACCTTATTTACTTTTAACCGTGGTAAATAAAAATAAAAGATACTATGCACCAAAAATTATTTTCATCTCATTGAACCACATTTTACTCATTGATATTAACCGTTTCTTTTGGATTTTCAAAATTTATCTCACAAAAGCAGTTAAATTATGTGTTATGTGAATTTGCAAAAGCTCCTAGGAGGTGGGTAAAACACGTTAAAAAGATAGATAAAAAATTTTATATATCTAAATTTATTATAACATGACTCCAATGAATTACATTGAATTTATATAGGTATTATGTATATATTTTGAACTAAAATAAGTTTAAACAAAATAAATTATTACTTAAATAAAAATAAGGTTTTAAATAATAACTCAATGTTTTTCACTATTCATCAAAAATTGAAAGTTTTCAGAAAAATTCACCCTAGGATAATTTGGATATTCCGAATCCAAAAATGATATCTAATTTACCAAATTCATAACATAGAAGTTTTATTTATTAATTAAAAATTAATTCCCGTTGACAGAACAAAAAGATTGTTTTTAAGAAACAATAACTATCAAAAGACTGACCCTTGTTTATGTTCGGTTTAAATGTGAAATTATGTCCAATGATCCCCATTGGATTAAATGGTAAAAATATATTCTAAATATAATTTAAAACCACTCAAATTCAAAATATATCACTATTAATTATTTCAATTAAAAATTTTCTTTTTAATTCAAATTTAGTAATTTTCACTATTCATCACAATATGAAAGTTATGAGACAAACACCAAAAATTTATTGAAACTAAATTATTATGTACCAATTCTAAAAAAGAAGTGTTTCTTGTAAAAATGAATATATAAATGTTTCAAATATTGTATTTAAAAAGGCTTCTCCATTAAAAGGTGGTTAAATTGCATTTTTTAAAAATACTTATTTTATCTGAAAAAATGTATTTGTTCTTATATTATGTCTAAAAAAATAATTATATGGATTCTAAAATTATAAGGATTATATATATAGTTCAATATTCAGTTAATAATATTCATAACCGCTTTTGAACGACTAGTTTGGTGAGTCATGGTGCGCTAGAACTCGGTGTTGCGTGTAGTACAAGTTATTGAATTACATGGAAGAAATAAAGTACTATGAAATCTTGGGGTGTTACAATTATCATGTTCAAATTCAATATGGGGGATAATTTTTTTTAATTTGAATACAACACTCGATACTATCTATTTTTCGAAATATTAAAATTTATGAAAACATTTTTTCTTTTTATTGTATCACCCTGAGATTTTATGAGATATATTCTTTTTAATTTATTTCATTTATTGGGTTGTATGCTAAAACTAGATTATATTGCGCTATATGAAACACTCTATTAGTTTGTTTTATACGCAACACTATTCTTGGCTTCTGTTACACTCAATCTCATGTTCTTTTGATTGAATTCATTTCACGCAATAATGGGTATTTTTTTGATAAATGTATAAAATAAATATGTTTATATTATATTATACACAACACCAAAAGAAGATTTTACTAAACCTAACACTTAATTGTCCTTCATTACTCTGAATTGAAACCTTCCTTGATAGCTTTCATTGTACGCAATACCGTGTATCACTAAACAATAAAATATTATTAAAATATTATTATTTATTGTTATATAAACTTGAGATTATGAATATTACTAACAAAATTTTGAATTTTATATAACATTAACACGCATATTACATAATTTATAAACATGATATAAAAATAAATTCAATTTTTTAGATAAATGAAGTATTTTTCATAAAATGTAGTTTTGTGGCATTTTGATGGACCACCCTTTTTAAATCATGTTTTGTAACTTTTATATATTTTTTATGAAAAAATATAATTCTTCTATGTAATTCGGAAATAAAAATTTACTTTTGTTTATTTTTTGGTATCATTTTGAAAAAATTCACATTTTAAATGAATAGTAAAAGAATACAGCATTTTAATTCAAAAATACATGTACTTCTAATCAATTTATGTAGATAGATTATTTTTTTAACTGGTTTTATTGTGAAATTGGATTATTTTTTATCACATAATCCAATATTAGTCGTTGGATGTAATTTAAAAATTATATTGGACATAAACACATGACAATCTTTTGATATGTTTTTACTTCATAAAAACCCGCTTTCTAGTTTTTGACAACATGTATAATTTTAAATTTAATTCTGCGACTTCTATGATTTAAATTTTAAAAAAATGAATTCTATATTCAGATTCATTTGGTCCAAATTATGCTAAAAGGTTACTTTTAACTTATTGGTATTAGGAATAGTAACTATGATAATTTTTATTTAAAGCTGTTAAAGGTAAATCAGGTATATTAGTGTAACAAATAATAATATAAGGGCGTCAAAATTAACCAAAAATCTTAAAAAAATCCTTTTTGATGAATTAAATTCTACCCTTAACATATCATGTTCAAAACATAGTTATTTAATGTACACATGACGATGAAAATGACAAAAATATTAATAAAACCAATGAATGTGACAAAATTTTAAACTCACATTTCTTATAAGTACAATAATTTTAATATTGGGATAACAAGGTAATATCTTAAAAATAAATATATTATATGGAAATATAAATGATTTAACTACATCATGGTAATTTAATTTTATTTTGTTGGAAATAATAAATTACATTAAAGTTCTATTCATTGATGATGTAAAAATTAATTAATTGATGAGAAATCAATAAATCATGTATTAGAAAAATCCTAATAACCATAAAAAGGTATAAACACATTATAAAATATTATTGGTGGGGTATATATAGATTTTAAGCATCCAAAGGACATGATTGTGACCATTTGGAGCCTTATACCATAGATTATCAATATTATATTATTATAACTAGAAAAATGTTAAAGTTGTCACATTCATATTTTAATAAGTTTAACATTTTTATTGTATGATTTTATGGTAGAAAATTTATACTACATGTATTCTTATAGAATATTACAGACTTTTCATCTTCATTTTATTTTATTTTGAATTTTTATTAAACAAATATAATTATTAAATAATTAAACAAAATTGAGGTCATGATTATTTTATTAATGGAGAGATCAAATAAATTATAATAAAAATATTTTAATAAATATAATTTTTGGAATATTATTATTTCAAATGAATTTTATAAATTACCTTGAGACCTTAGGGATATAATAATATATTTTTATGGAGATTTATATCTTATATTGATATTTCTAAAAATTCATGAGATGAATTTTGTCTAAATTGAAACAATTGATATTTTTTTAAATACTGTTTTATTAAATTATTTAAAAATCATAAAACAATTTTAAAAATGAGGAATAATTATTAAATGGTGTAAAATGTTATAAATTATTCATTTATGGTAAAATTGTAATCATATAAGTATATATTGAACCCTTATTGTATTGAATCTTTTTTTATCATAATTAAAATTAAATAAAAATAACTAATTTTCAATCAAAATGATAAGGTTTAAAATAAAATCAAAACATGTATAAATTTTATTGTTTGATAGTATTTAAACCCATACTCATATTATCTTCTAAGGAAGTGAGTTTTAGAGCAATATAAACTGAATGTAAATTTATAATAATTTAATTATTTAAGACTATCCAATGTTTCCCCTCCCCTGTCTTATAAAAGGGAACTTATCCTTATCTTTTAATCACACCTCCAAAGCCCTTTTTATTTGATAAACCATGCCCAAATATCCTCCAGCATCCCTAAATTTATCATACATCCCACTCTTTGGGTATAAATCCATCTTAAAGAGTCTTTTTGTGAATACCAAAAGGTGATACCTGAAAAGAAGTGTTTTAGATTCATACAAAGCATACAGAACCTATGGTAAGGATAATTTTGAAAATTAGTTTTTATTCTATATTGTTTATACTTAAGTATTTAATAAGGATATATTGAACATCCATGTCCATATTTTCTGAAAATGTTTTCATAATATGTTTACTATTCTTCTATGTATGATTAAAGTCGTTTTTACCCGTATTTTACTTTTACAATATTTTATAGATAGAATATTTCATTTATTTACCATATTTGGTACTTTTAGACATTTTTTGACGAGGTATGAGGAAAATGGTTTTTATCTTATAACGAATGAATGTATTTTTACAGTTTCATGACACCTAATTTCCATGAAGCTCCCTTTACATGATATAATGTTTATCTTAATCTAAATTATTTTCTTTTAAAATTAAGTGTCTTTTTATAAAAATAAATCATTTTTAAAGATGAAAGGATATTATACTCCGGAATTATGTTTAACTATTTTAAAAAAATTGTTTTCCATCTTAGATGATTCTATTTAAATAAGGTTATGTTTATATCCCTATAATTAATTTTATAGGATTATTTTTATGATGGAATTATTTTTATGAAATTGATTTATTTAATATAGATTATGTTATGATTTAATAATGTTTTAAAACTAATTTTATTTCAAGGGTTATGCTATGAAAAATGAATTATTTTTTCATAGAATATGTAAGAATAATTTCATAATGATATGGGTGGGACATATATCTCCCTACAATGCATTTGGTAATGATTTGTGTCTTATGAGATAGACATGAGTAGAATGAAAAGTAAATCTGTTTCAATAATATAGGGTTGAAATAGCAAGTGAATCTGGTTCATTAATACATGGCTGGAATGACTTGTAAACCCGATTCTGTAAAGGACTTTTTCCACTATGATTGTCTTGGAGGAAATGCCTTGGATATTATGGAAATCATATAATGTTATCATTTATTATACTCAATCCCATGTCTTATGCCAATGTGATTTTATCATTTTTAATGTTACTTTATAATCTATAACTTATGTACAACCAATATTTATTTCATTACACATGATTATGTTATTTAAACATTGTGATCATGTTTTTATATTATAATTTTTATGGTTTGTTTTATGTTCTACCAGTTTACCCTTAAAAATAATTTGAGCTCACCATTTTTTTCTTTTCTTTTCCCCAGGATATAAATAAAGGTTTTATATAGGAAAAAGGGGAATATCATTATGGTAGATATTGAAGATCTTTCACCAAATTAGAATAGTGTATTCCAAGTTTAAAAAATGAACTAATCTAATATAATTTTGGGAATATTTTTGTGTCATTTATTAAATATTCTGCCAAATTAACTTAATGTTTATGTACATTAATCATGGTTCACTACAGTTGGTAATTGTGGGAAGTTTTAGTTATCCTTTGGAAACTAGGATGCGAAAACATTAGTGATAACCCTATAGATATATATAAGAAATGACTAGGGATATCCCTAAGGGTAAGTCTAACTATAGGTTACAGTCCTAGAATTATGGTAACAATCAAGAATAACCTATGATTAAACCTAATATGTTAGAGATTGAAATTACACCACCTTGAATATTTTGTTCTCCAAGTATGATATTTTCCTCTCACACAATTATTTTTTGGTTTTAGAAAATGTATGGATATTGGAGTATTCATGTTAATGAATGATATGTTGGACTATGGAATGATATTATTCATGGGAAACAAAATGAATTTTTATTTTTAAGGCAAAATTTCATTATTATGCCTAATCATAAATTTCATAATATTATCAATAATCAACATTGGTGACTTTCCTTATCTAACTAATAAGCGAAAGATGGATTTTCGTGGTGATCAATAATCAACATTTATGATTTGGGATTGTAAAAGAAGAAAACAAATAAAGTAATTGAAAATATAAATGTTCAGTTAACATATTGGACAAGGATAATGGTATTACCAAGATATCAATGAACATTAAATATATTAAATATAGAATGCCCGACCATTATCAAAATTAATTCCCTAAGAGAAAATATGAGGAATAGAATCATCATAGTCTCATGGGTAATATTTATGTTGATGATGATGAAGAGACCACAAATGATATATGTGATAAAAGAAGTGTTATGGAATAAAACGATGAAGCTCGGTCAATGGTTTATGAAGATAGTAGAATTATTATATTATTATAAAGAATAATATTGTATAAGTAATTTTTTGGTACTATGGAATAATGAAACATATAAGGTTACTTACATCATTTTATTTCCTTATTTATTTGAATATATATTTTTAATGGTACCGGTATCCATGAAAAGTCATTGAAATAGTTTTTTTTTCAAAGCCCATGATATTCGTATAATGAAGGGATAGAGATATTATGAGATGATTTCTAGTATTAATGACCTCATGATTGATATAAGGATAATGTGATATCATGTTTTGTGTGTATAATTTTTTTGGTATTTTGGTGTGTTGAAAGTGAGTTAATTTTGGCAGAATTCATGTTATAATATGGTTCTCTCGTAAATCAAGTCATTACCATGTTTCAAGAGAATACATGATTAATGTATTCCCATGTGACAACCAAGATATTCCTTATGAGATATGGGAGATAAATGTTATGCTTATTTAGTTCACCTATATATTTTTTTACTTTTAGATGGATTATAAGATTATAAATTTATGAAAATTTTAAGTTATACATCGATTTATGTTTGTTAGAATAATGTATTATCACACCATTAGTGAACATATGCATATTTGATAACATGTTCTAACCTTTTTGTTGAGAGAGATAGAATGACCTATCATTTTATCACATGATATTATAAAATTTCTTGAAAGAAAAATTCAAATTCATTTCATTAAATATGATATTATGTGGAATGTTTTCAAGGAACATCCAATGGTGAGATTTTAATGAAATCAAGTATTTGTCCTCCTGAAAAAATTCTTCAACTTTTGGAAAAGGACATTTAAACCAAAAATGTTATCATATTACCTTCATATCCAAAGAATCATATAGCCACCTAAATCATAATAGATTTATGGATTTATAGTAGTTAACATTCTCCAAACCTTATTCTCTATCACTATCCATCAGAACTAGATGGTTAGATTTTTCATTCATATCCATGTTTTCACTTCCCACCTATGTTATCATATGTGGAATACTAGTGATTAGTTAATTTGGGTAAGCATTGTGTTTCTGTCTTTCCTTATAAAAAGGAAGTTTTATTATCTTTTTTGAGGTGGGATTCCATAAATGAAACTTTCCAGTAGTAAATCATTTATAACTCTGATGAATTTTGAGTAAAAAATTCATCTTAAGGGGGAAGTGGTAAAATGTAACACCCAGATATTTTATGAGATAGATTCTATTTAATTTTGTTGATGTATTGTTTGGTTTTCTACACCATGATTATATTGAGATATACGTAACACGGAATTATCTTGTAGTATACACAACACTGTATTTTGCTTGTGTTACACAGAATTTCATTTTCTTTTGATACAATTTATTTCACACAACACTCATTATAGTTTTTGTTCAATTTATAAAATAACTATGTTATAATTATGTTATACAGAACTACAAATGAATCTTTCACTAAACTTAAAACCAAATTGGCTTTCATTTCATATAAGAGAAACCTTTCTCGATAGCTTGCATTGTATGCAATATAGAGTTTCACTAATTAAAGATATATAATTATAACATTATTATTTATTGTGTTATAAACATTCCATTATGAATATTATTACAATATTTTGAATTTTATATAGAATTAAAATTCATATTATGTATTTTATAGACATGATATAAGAACAGATTCAATTTTTCAAATAAAAGAAGTATTTTTCAGAAAATGCAGTTTTCTCGCCTTTTGATGGTACGCCCATTTTAAATCAAATGTTATCATTTTTATATATTATATTCAAAAAAATAAACGTTTTATTTGGAATAAGGATATCAAAATTTACACATTTTTAATTTTTAGTATTTTTCTGTTAAAATTCATATTTTAAATGAATCATGAAAAATACAGTATTTTAATTCAAAGCAGCGTTTTCATGATATTTATTTATATAGATAGATTATATTTTTTTTAAAATTGAAAGTTTTATTGGATTATTTTTTGATTATTTTATCCAATATTGTCCATTGGATGAAATTTCACATTTAAATTAGACATAAATACATGATAACCTTTTGACGAGTTTTTAATTCTTAAAAACCCCACTTTTCAGTTTTTAAAAATGAGAATTAATTTTAAATCAACTTCTTAAATTTTTTATTTAGAATTTTGTGAAATGGATTCTATTTTTCAAATTAGTTGGTTCAAATTATTATTATATGTTACTTTTAATTTTTTAATATTATGAATAGAAACTATTGTTATTTTTATTTAAAGTGATTAAAGGAAAATCAGGTAAATTAGTGTAACAAATAATATTACAAGGACAGTAAAATTTTCCAAAAATTCCTTCCAAAATATTATTTTATGAAAAAAATTATACCCGTAACATATTAGGTTTTAAAATAAATCATTTAATTTCCATTTGATAATGAAAATGATGTAGATATTAACAAAACCATATAAAGTGACAAGTGTCATACTCAAATTTCATATATGTAAAAAAAATTAATATTGGGGTACATGGGTGATATCTTCCAAAATAAATAGATCATTGAAATATAAAAGAAGTACCTAAATCATTGTAATTAAATTATAATTTTTTTAAAATAAATAATTACCTTAATGTCTTATTATTTGAAGATGTAAAATTTAATTAATTTTTGAGAAATCAATGAAATAAATTTTATTAAAATCCTAATAACCCTAAATTGGTCCAAAGACATGACCAAATATTATTGGTCGAGTATATATCGACCATAATCATCCAAAGGACATGCTAGATTATAATTTGAGCCTTATAGAATATATTATGACCTTTATATTATTTTATTTAGATTAATGTTTCAATTTTCACATTCATACTTTAATTAGTTTAAAAATTTTTATGTTTGATTTTATAAATGTTAAATTAGTCCAGATGTTTTATTCAGAAATATTATAGATTTATCTTTATGATTTTATTTTTTTAATTTCTAATCAACATATAACTATATAAAATAATTAAAACAAAATTGAGGTAGTAATTATTTTATTGACAAAGAGATCAAATAAATGTTATTAAAAATAATATAACAAATATAATTTGGTCTGATAATTATGTCTAATGAATTTTATAGACAACCTTGACCCCATAGAGATATAATAAATTATTCGAATTGATGTTTACTTATTATCTTTATATTTAGAAAAAATACATGGAATTAATAGTGTCAAAATCTACACAATTGATATTTTGTTTAAATAATGTTTTATAAAAATATATAAAAATAATAAAACAATATTAAATATATAGAATATTTATTATATGGTCTAAATTTTTTTAAATTATTCATTTATTGTATAATCAAAATAAAATAAGTAAATATTAAAACTTTTTTAAATTGAATCATTTTTTATGTTTATTAAAATTGAATATATTGACTAATTGTCAGTCAAAATAACAAGGATTAAAATAAAAACAAATGCCTATATTTTATTGATCGAGAGTATTTTGACTGATACACATCGTATCATAGAAATTAATTAGTTAGGTAGCATTATAGACCAGAAATAAATTTATAATAAATTAATATTTTAAGACTTTCTAATTGTGCCCCTCTCCTCTCTTATAAAAAGGCACCTCTCCTTCTCTTTTTATAACACCTCCAAAGCCCTTTATCTCGGCCAACCCCTACCCAAATATCCTTCCAGCATTCATCACTTAATCCTAGAGGCCACACTTTGGATATAAATCAATCTTAGGGAGTCCTTTTGTGTATAAAAAAAGGAGAGACCCGAAAAAGAAGAGTTTCGGACACATACGAAACATATCAGACCTATAGTAAGGGATAATTTTGTATTCTCGTTTTTATCGATGATTGTTTATACATAAGTATTTAATAAGGATATATCAATTATCCATGTCCATATTTTCTAAAAATGTTTTTATAAAATTTTTACTTTTCTTCTATGTATGTTTAAAGTTATTTTTACCCATTTTTGACTTTTACTATATTGTATGGATGGAAACATTCATTTACTTGACATGCAAGGTACATTTTGACATTTTTAGAAAAAGAATGAAGATAATATTTTTAACTTATATGACATGAATGTATTTTTACAGTTTCCTGATCCGGTATTTCCTTGAAGCTTTATATAAACGAATTAATGTTTATTTTCAACTAATTTTTTTTTCTCAAAATTGCACAGAATTTTGAGAAAATAATGTGTTTTTAAAGATAAAAGTATATTTTAATCAAGAATTAAGTTCATGGAATTTATCAAATTTATTTTCAATCTAATATGATTCCATTCAAATAGGGTTATCTTTCTATCCATGTTATAAATTTTATTTTATTAATTTTATTATTTAATTATTTTTATAAAAGCGAATTATATTATATAGATTGTGTTATGAGGGAATTATTTTTAAGAAACCAATTTTACTTCATGGGTTGTACTATGGTGACTGATTTCTATTTTTGTGGCACATGTAATAATGATTTCATTATGAGATGGTTTAGAACTACTTGTCACTAAAATGCATTGGGTAATGAATTATATCTCATGAGATAGACATGAATCGAACGACATGTAAATCTCATTAAGTATTATATGGCTGACATAGAAGGTAAATATTGTTCAAAAATACAAGGTTGTAATGACAAGTAAAATCGGTTAAATAAAGGACTTTTTCCACTATGATGTTCTTTATAGAAATTCCTTGGAAACTATTGAAATAATAATATGTTCTCATTTATTTTCCACAATCCCATGTCTTATTCCAATTCTATTTAATCATTTTTAATGTTCCCTTATGATTTATACCTTACGTATTGCCATGATTTATTTCATGACTCAGTATTTTGATATTTAATCTTTGTGATCATGTTTTTACATTCTTATGTTAATGGTTTGTTTTATGTTCTTCATTTTTACCCTTACGGAGCATTTGATCTCACCATTTTTATGTTTTCTATTCTATAGGATATAAATAATGTCTTTAGGTAAGAAAAAATGTGATGATCTTTATGGAATATATTTAAGATCATTCAACAAGTTAGAATATTATGTTAAATGATTCCAAAGGCACTAAACTAATATAGTTTGGGAGTCTTTTTTGTCATGTATTATGTATTCCGCAAAATTAATGTAATTTCAATGTATTCCATGCTATTGAAACTACATTTATACCTCAAATAGAAAAAAATATTAAATAAATTTTATTAATTTTGATTTGATATATTTTATATTAATTACATTAAAATTATTCACTATTATAAAATTATTTAATTCATTAAGATAAAATTCTATTGGGTGGAAAAAAATAATATTTACAAAAAAATTAACTATTTACCTTCCTTGATTTTTAGTTTTTTTAAGAATTAATACAAAAGAAATATTTATACATAAGTTATAGTGAATTTTTAATAAATTTATTATTATTATTTATACTTTGAAATATAATGGCGAGATGATAAATTTAATTTTATTCTACATTAAAGTTCAATTAAACTTAGTGTTGTGTGTAACACAAGCTATCAAAGAAATTAAATTTATTTTAAAAGAAAATTTTTTCATAAAATATAGGTGTTTGAAATTTCACCCCAAATAAATGGATTTAGCCTTCCAAATTCATCATTCTGATTCAATAAAATGTGGATATCTATGTTTTATAAAATCCATAGATTCCCAAATATGATTTTAGAAGTTTTGAATAATCCAAAGTGCATCGACCAGGTGAGTTTTGTTGTTCCACCTTGCCTTTTCTCTTGAATCAATGAATTATACTAGTCGTTACTACTATTAAAGGTCATTTTTTAGTGGTATTACCTTGGATTTTAGTACATGTCATAGATCTTGTTTATCCATCCTTAGGGGAGATTCAAGGAACACATATAAAATGCTTGTGTCAGTTATACAAGTGAAATAAAACATATATAAAGTAAGATATAGACAAAAACCACCTTGAAAATATTTAAAAGAATATATTTTAATATACTAGAGGGTTGGAATTATTCTCTCACGTAGAAAATATTTTTTGAGGATGATACACCTTACTAAAACTCATCTCTATATCCATAGAATGACTTAGAAATTTAGAGAAAAATGACGTACACCCATGATCCCAATCATATATTGTAAAATTTATTACTCCTTGGAACATTACCACATTCCTAATATAAAATATTACATGATAATTTGGATAGAAAAAACCTATATTGGAAATGAATTATTTCCATTGGATGTTTTGGTGAGTCAAATCAAAAAATATATGGTGATATTTTACCATTTCAATTGCAGTATTGGTAATAGTTGTAACATTATTTTATATTTTTGCCTATCAACCATAAATTACCAATATATAGAGGATTGATAAACATATTCATCAAATTTATTTTTTATATTTCCCTTCCAAAAATATTATTTTAGATCTATATAAAACATTTTACACATAATATGAATAGTGATGGATGAACTATCATCATCGTCTATTAGTTCCATCAAATTAGGTAGTAATTGAACACATACATGATCCTTGATCATTATTATTCGATAAAAATTAGTGTTAATCTATGATCGTTTCACACCATATTGTTTTAGTTTTATATATTCCTTCTATGCATCATTAATCTTCACACTAATTGACTATTGAAAAATCATTTGATAAATAAAGTATTTATCATCTTCATTCAATATTTCATGATCTATCCATTGGAGATCATGAAATATCTGATATTTTTTATCATTATCAATGAAATGCTATCATGATCCTTTTATCTCATAGTACTTGACATGTTTTTTATTTTTTGTAGGTGGTATTTTATTTAGAATGAATAATATTTTATCAGATCCAACCATCCTATATTTTTCATTTTCATATTTTTTTGTGGGAAAAATATATATTAATATTTTAGTATATTTATACATATCATACATTTTCTCATCCTAATAAAACTGCCATATACTTAATTCAAAAATTACAAACTCTAGTTCCAAATAATTATTTACTTAATTTTTATAAGGAACCATAAATATGTGTGATTTGTAATCTGTCACCATATAGTTGTTCATAATAATGTATCCCAATCAATTATTTAATTCATAACTATATATTAAAAAACATATACAATAAAGGTTATATTAATCATAGGTTCACTGACTAACCTTATATTTAGTTATTTGGAAATTTATGTACATTAATATATCCAAATAAATTTAGTTCTATTCATAGTTAAAATGTTGAGTGGATTAGATAATCATGATTAAATTTATATAAATTGTTGATGATATAAAACCTGAATAAGAAAACAATAGTTTACCGTCATTGTACATAGTTTCGTCCAACATTAAATAATATCAATATTTGAGGGATCTAGTGATATACCCATACATGATATTATATGAAAACATAATGAATATATTTGAATCCATAATAAATAATTGGAAAATTTTATTGATCTCTTCTCTTTCTACTAGGTATTGTTCACTACTCTCTAGTGATCTTCAGGTTTTTTTATTTGAATATATAAGAATATAATATATAAATACTACGGAAAAATAATCAAAGAAATATATATATATATATTATACAAGAAGATAGAGGGGGGATTAGTTAAGCCAAATGACATCCTTGAAAATTCATAGTGTCCATTACTTTTATGTAATAATGTCTATAGAATTTGCAACCTCATGACCCTCAATTGATGATATCCATAATGAAGGTCGGTCATAGAAAAGTAATTAGATCCATGTGTATTAAAAAAAATTAACTAATTTTGGGTGGTGGATATTTTTTGATGATATACATTTTCTGGGTTATTGATAATCAACAAAAATTCACATTGACCCATTAATATATTGATAAAAATTAATTAGTTACCCCGATATAAATACACATTGAAGTGTGAATCACATGAATATATTATCTTGGAGTTTCTTATTTAGTTTTTTGCAACTCAATCCCCTGTATTCAATATGGTTTTTTTAAAATAGTTTTATAACTATGTATGTGTAATATTGATAACTCAACTTCTTGATTCAGTGTATTAAAAAACAATTATTGTTTAGGTCATCAAAAATATCCAAAAATGTATATCATTAATCTTGGTTTTCTCCCAAAATATGTGAGACTAACACCAATATTGAATAGGTATCATGACCAATAAAATGGATGATATTTCCATTTGATATTCATTTTAACCTTCACACAAATAGAAAATCATTTTTTCATTTACAATATAAAATTTTACTACCCTTCATTGGAAAATGATGTGGGATTTAGGTATTGTAATAAAATATATTTTAAGATAATATAGAAGTCATCAAAAGGATGAATAAAAACCTTTTTTCAAATTAAATTACCATAAAAAATATTTTGAGAAGAATCATATACTTGAGATGTGATCGTCCAAACATTAGGTTATTTTACTACTACGTCAACATCTAATTGATGATGAGGTATATTGAAACCATTATTCAATTATTTGGATAATAATATGTGGGTATATCATGAATCAAATAATATATTAATAATTCAATAGGTTATTAAAATTTTACTTTTCACCACATATTTTTCATACCCCTCATCAAAAATAGATATCACAAGAGATTTATATATTAGTTTTACCATATGAGGTAATTGATGATAACTATTTTCATTAAACATATGTTTTATGCACTGTCTAGCCAAATAACCATACTCTCTACATTTAAAACACTGAAGATCATGTGATGTATTATGTGGAGACATTTCTCTATCAAATTATTAGATATCTTCATACAATAAATTCGACATTCATTTTCTTAGTGACCTTTGTTTTCTTAATTTAATATGTAACTAGCTTTAATAAGAAAATATTTAATAAATTTCCTCGCATACCTTTAACATAAATGAAATATCATATACTTCTCTCCAAGATGTTTATAATTTCCTTTGTTGATCATTTTTATTTTTATATCATGATAGTGAGATATAGGGGTAACCTTAGTAAATATCACAAATTGTATTGCACATCAAACTATTTTTTCCTATATACTAATGTCCTATAAGTATAACACCACTTAGAGACTTTCTTTTAATTCAGTGATGTGGTGGTTAGACATACATTCATATTAGATGAAAATTTTAAAATTGAACCTCAACTGGCTTTAAATGGTTGACTTATAGGATCCAATGGATAATTCATCCATCATTTAAATCGAAATGATTTCCTTATTCATTTCATGTGATGAATATGATGATATAAGTATATAAAAACCAAATATTAAACTCATCAAGCACAATTGTGTCAATTTCATTAGGTTCATTCCTACTTTTTATTAGATTCCCCCATTTATATGATTCACCTTTCAAATTATAAACATCCATAATAACACAATCATGTTCCAACTAGTAGAGAAAAAAATATTTTTTTATGGGTACAAATATTTTCCCCAAAAAAATTTGCGTATTATTAGAAACACTAAAATATGGTTGTCTTTTCCTCATGACGGAATCAACAAAATGGTGTCCACTAATTTTCTTTTTTGTAAAATAATTTTGATTTATCAATTGAAATAATTATGTGATAATAGTGACATAATGTTTCATTTCGGATTATATAAAATTCAGCTTAGTGTGAGGAAAATCATTGAATTATCCATTACATTTCTAATAATCATGATTCCACGAGGTTCCTTCAATCAAATAAAATAACAAATAATTGTGGGATAAATAGTGATCATAGTGTAAAATATAATCAACATGAAAACCCATTTGCAAGATGTTTATATGAAGGCACATTATTCTAAGACTCTTTATGTTTAATAGATGTCATTAATGATTTTTTCCAAAACATTTATATGTTATCTAATAATTACACTCATCCAAAAGGTTTATATTAATATTTTCCCATCATAGTTTCCAAAGGATTACTATAAAGTTCTCTAATACAAACTATAACAACCCAAAAATTTCATAAATTAATATCACATCTTAGTATATGGGAATTAATTACATATAAAAATAATTTTCAACAGAATCATATGGGTCTAGTGAATTTGTAAACATGGAAACATAGGTACCTAGTTTAGAAGTGTCTTTCATTCCATTCTTCATAATTTTCCCCATTCGTAGAAATATAATTCCTAAAATTATTCATTATAAAATAGTGAAAGGGGAAGAAAAATGGGTGATATCCGTTGTTTAGTAAGTGTAATCTTGGGAGATATAAATGATCCTACAATGTCCTTGATCTGATTAGACACGTGCATACAACTAGTGAGATAGTTGAAATTATCTTTAAACAAAACTCACTGAAATAAAAAAGGATACATGATCCTTGTGAGTGTTAAATAGAGTAATTTGGGGACAATACTCCTTCCAGGGAAGATTTTTAATAGTGGTTTGAGTATAAATATATCTTACAGTGGAAATAATGTCTCGGTAGTCTCAAACTAGCCCCACCAATGGTGGAATCATAGTTAATATCAAAGAATGACATAATAAATAATTAAAAATAGTAGAAAAAATTAAATTGTATTCCATAATTCCATATTTAGCACAAAACTAAAACAAGAATGCATATCCAAATCAATCATAAAAATCCATATACAAAATAGGTCTCCAATGGTAGAACATAGTACATTGAATATATACATAGAATGATAATAAAAATTAAAACAAAAGGAAAATATAATCTGGAAGATCTAAACCTGTAAATATGTCAAGTTCATATACCATCCTCCATGAAAAATAGATACTAAGGTCTAGCTTCAGATGTTGATCTCTTACCTAAACATAAATTCAAAAATTCTACACACAGGTTGAGGGGCCCATGTTGGGTGAGAGAATGTTTCTTGATAGGATACCACCCCGATGTGAAAACCCAACAAGATTGTTTAATTATAAGTGTATCCAAAATCAACAAATAGATTCTCATTCAATTTACATAAAAAAACTGTTCTAGTGATCAATAGCTACTAAGAAGTTGTCACATACTATAGCCAAGGCCAAAATCATTGAGAAGGGGGGAATCATTCTCCCTTGGAATGTAGAATCCCTGATATCACATAGTCTAGGTGAACCCTCAAGTTCCACCTAAAATCATGTAACCCAACACATCATGACTCCTAAAACCTCTTGGATCAAAAAAATCATTAAACTTCCAAAGGGACACCCAAGCATAGTATATGGTTCTTCATACCCCTGATCAAAACCACACATTTTCTTAAAGACTGTCATCTGAAGCCACATAAAAAAATTCATCAAATTATATATATTTTTGCCTCATAGAACAACATCCTATGAATTATAGATATCCATTCACTCGTAATAATGTTGTACTATAGTCATAATAGGACAAGCCTCATCCCCCACCGATAGCCTCATCACAATAAACTGAATGATACTTAGTTATCACATAGTTTTAAATCTAATTCAACCCTAACACAAATCATAAATAGCAGTACCATCTAACTCAACCTAAATCAGTGGTCAAAACCACCAAATCATGGAGTTATCATGTTAGAACATGACTAATATCAGTGCATTGGCCATCACATGTGAGATGTAAACAACACATTAATAACCTAAGACACATTAAATCAGCACCTCATTCCCTTGTGATGGTGCCTCTCAAATTAGACAGCCTTTTATCCCATGTTAATAACCATTCCCAACCTGTCATTCTTATAGCCTCAATCCAATGTCCATGACTCCCACCAGATGCTAAACATCACCCTTGTAAATCCAACACAAGCCCAACTAGATGATAAACATCGCATCAATCTAGATGCCTTGGCCACCTCAAACTTAGACCACACCCATCACAACCACATCTACCTCAAAAGTATATCACTAGAATCATATATAAATGATTAAATTATTAAAAATATTTATAACAATTGAAATGTACACATCAATATAAAAATCACTTAAATATAAAATAATAACCCAAATAATGAAATTGAATTTCAAAAATCCAATGTAAAAAACGAATCAATTTACATAAAAAAATTAACCCATTTTGGCTGACATCCACTAACCCAACCTCATACTCATGTAAAAGATTAGAAAATTTATAGAGGCATCCCATATACTCATACAATTCAATTAATATGCAACAAGTGGATATCTCCCAATTACCAACTAGTATGCTAAACTATAATCCATGAAAACATCTAAAAATGCAATGGAAGGTATTCACCCACTACCTTGAACTTTTAGATATTAGAATATATGAAAGCATACTCTACCTTGTAACCGATAAGAAAATCAGTGATATTCCATCAAGCACCCCAAAAAAGGAGTGAAATAGCTCAAATTGATATATCCCTCCATGAGGTGAATGGCTTGAGATAAAGATGAAAGGATGATGATATACTCACCTTCATGGTTATATTTCACCTGATGGTTAAAAAATTAATCAATGATAATAGATGTGGATCAAATTATAGTGGAAGTGGAAAGGAGGCATGCCACATTACTATATACAGGATTTGGAGGAGAAAATATGGAGCAAACATAATGATGAGTGAGGGGAAAATCAACATTTTTTTCATTTAAATAGGCCTCATGGTTATCTCACATGGTTGGGAAATATGTTCACAAATAGTATGGGATACACTATAAAAGTAATGTCAAGGTGGTAGTACATTTGTGTTATATTCAAAATATTCTCTAATGGTGGGAAAAGAATATCAAAGCCTCTACCATTACTGTAGAACCCCATTCACAACCATGAATCTCACCTACATTATTTACTCAAACCATGTTAGTGTTCAAAATTGGGTTTTATGGTTAGCTGGATGAGGTCACAATATTTACCATAAATAATGTTACCTTGTCTTGTAACCCAAAACAAGCCTTTCGGACTTCAATGCTCATAAAGTCCTTCTAAATCATTCGAATCACCCTAAAAGCCTCTAAACCTATGTAAAATAATCATATAATGATTATTTAACTCTCATAATGTAGTTATATTGATTGATTTCTAAAATGGAATAGAAACAAAATGAAAAATTGAAAACATGAGAGATTTCCATCCAAATTCAAAAACCTAGGATGTAACAATATCCCCACATTAACACAGCTCAGCCCGAGCTATCAAAAGATACATGGAGATGGTAACAAACATTCCAATCCTAAGAGAAAAAACCTAGATAACCCCAGTCTAAAGGGTAAAATTCAACATACCTTGTAGGGGGATACTACCTAAGGTGTGACCGACCCCGGTCTATACCGTCCAAAAGCTCACATCAAGAAAAATTGAGTTTCCAATCCATGACTCAGAGGTCCTACTATAATGCATTGTCACTCAATAACCTCATAAAGTGCTCCCATTCAATTCCTGAAACCTATTCACATTCAATACTAAATTGGTTCCCGCCTCAATCTCATATCACATATGGCACTAATGAGTTCATGAATCCCTATGAATCCTCAAAACAGTCCTGGTCCATCACACCTCAAATAAGTACCACACCATAATGGTGTCCTAATGTCTTTCGAAATAAGTTACCAGCATCCATCGATGCCTTATTTTATCACATCACAAAATTTAACATCAACCAATGCTCAATAGTAAAACATAGTTCCTTTCACTCAATAGACATATATATACATAAAAGATTAATGGATCCAATTCCAATCTAAATACTAGTGTCTAGTCATTCCACATGCATACAAACTCTTCACCTTGTGAACAAAAATATAGACACTCATCCACTAGCCATGCTAATAAAACAACCAAAATACCTGGATACACCCATGAAGTACCTCTAACCATCATCGGATCACTAGCCTTATCATCATATAGAATCTGTACATCATGCACCTAGCCTTAATCTCAACTAAATGATTACTAACATACCTTCAATACTACACAAGCCACCAGCAACTGATTTTGATGTTAGGCCCCACTATCTTGTCCATGAATACAACATACAATTGAACCTCAGCCTCCATCACCTTGATTTTCTTTTGAACAAACCGTAGAAGCCCAATTATATCAAGTCCTTGAATATCAGCTGTAAGAGAAGGCTACATAAATAACCTCTTAATATTCCTGACCTACGTAAATGCACAACACCCCTTTTTAGGGAAATTGAACTGAGTGTAGACATGTCATGTCTTCCCACAATGAGATCAAACCATCGAAGAACTAATCTGAGGTGGTCTAGCATTGTTATTTTCCTAACATCCCTACTGGAAGTCATCTCTTCCTCAATTACAACAATATAAAGTTTCTACACTAAAATCACATGATGCCTCTTCACCAATATGAATATAACATATAAATAAAATTCCCTTAGCTATGAGAATAGGATTAACTACCTCTAAGAATGAGGCCAACCTATAGATGTTTACCTTCACCCAGATGTCATGATGTAAACCATCATCGACGTGCCTGAATCATCAGGTGTCATCACTCACACTGATGGGTGAAAATGAGAAAATCTAGATAACATTTATTCATATTCAATGATGTAGATGCTTCCTTACCAAAGGGTCAATAACTCCTAAGTTATAACTTTCCTTAGCATCTTTATATGATAAAAAAATAATGACCAAAAAGTTGTATCATCCAGTGGATGACTTTCCTGGACCTGAACCTATGACTAAGTCAAAGGATATCCCTGAGCATGAACATGTTCTACCTATCCCTTAAGGATATGATACTAATCATTCTCTAGAGGCAAATTTTTTGTGCCTTCATGGTGCTTCATCAAAGCCTTCTAGGTAGCAACCTTCTGAATACCATAATAAGATTAGACAATCGTGAACATAAATTTATCTCTTGTGTAGTTAAGTAAAATATTAAAAACTCATAACATAAACTCGCAATCGTTACCCTTCCCTAAAAAAACCACTACCCACATCATTCTAGCATAATGGAATCCATACACTATGTCAAGTGATCCATGTATCAACATAAAACAAAATCCATGTAGGTCCTGACAATCAACATTTCCTCAAACTGACAACCTAATCACTAAACCAAGTGAAAAACACCACCCCAAACCATAGTACGTTGTTTCTCTAATAAGATCATGGCCCATATCATATGTCATATATATATATATAAGAATCTATATCAAATGGAATAATAAATCTCATTCAAAAGAATATCAGATTTCACATATAACCAATAAATTTATCATAATCACCTTATTATTCTGAATCTAAAGCATCATAGTATATACGAAAACAAATAATATAGATTAATTCATATCAATAAAACCATACCATAATATTACAAGTGTCTAAGATCTCATCCCTTACATCGCCAAGTCATGGGCCACATATCACAATCATTAAACATCACATTTTAAATAAGATACTCTATTGTGGAAATCAAACCAACTATAAAATGATAAAAATAGGATCGAATTTCCCACCATAATAAAATCTGTCTATCCCTCAAACATGGGGATAATGGAACCCAATATGAGCTCTAAACCAAGTTCTAAGAACACCTTATAACTATTCTACCATAATCAAAATGTTAAGACCATCTGGAAAAAAACAAAAAACCCAATTTCATTCTCATTAGTAACCAAAAAAATAATGCAACTAAATCGCAATAATAAAATGCTCTAATACAACTTGTTGTATTTGTGATTTGATTAGCCACCCAAATAGTGTTACCTTGCTGGGTTCAATTAGCATTAAGAGCATATCCCCAAACACCAAAGGTAGAAAACTATCATTAATGGTGTAAAGAGTGTAATGTTGGGAGGTTATACCCTTAGGGGTAGGTATATAATTGGGGTCCAAGTGTATATATAACATGAAGCAGAAAAGAGACTTAGTGAACTTGTTCCAACCCCACCAATGGTGGAAGCATAGTAATATCAATAAATAGAAGAAGTTGTAATTAAATAAACTAGTGGAATGTAAATAACATTCTATCACACAACATGTTAAACAATAATACCACAAGAATACATATCTAAATACGTCATAAAAATCAATATACCAAAGTCGTCTCCCAGGGTTAACCATAGTAAAATTCAAATTTTTATAGCATGGTGATACAAAATAAAAAAATGGAAAACTAATATAGGAAGCTCAAACCAAGGGACCTCAAGGTCATCTTCCTACCTCCATTCCAAACATCAATTACTATGAGCTCCGAATATGGATATCATACCTGGTCATAAATACATAATGTATACACATACCGTAAGGGGCCCGTATAGGGTATGAGAACATGTCTCAGTAGAACACCACTTATGTTTTTATACCAAGAAAGGGGTATTAATTAGAATATTAAAATAAATAAATAAATATCCCATCATGATATTTAATTAAAAACCATCTATTGTGCTCAACAACCACAATGAAATTTCCACCTACTTCAACCAACAACAAAATCACTGATTAGGAGAGTTTAATAGGTCCATCGAATAACGATTATCTAATATCACATACCTAGTTAAACCCACATGTTCCACCTCAAATCAAGTAACTTGACATGTAATTCCACTTAGCACCTCATGTGTCTAAAAAAATTTCTAACGTCCCAAAGGCTTGCCCGAGAAAACAATATGTCCGCTCTCACCCCATCATGATATCTCACATTACCTCCAATTTTAAAATCCATAGGCACCCTGATATGTATCCAAAAATTAAATTCATATTCGATTAATAGAATAACGTCCTAATAAATGGGGATATAAATTATCCCAAAATAATCTGGGCCCACTACCTCAATATAGAGAGTATCATCTTTATCAACTTAAGGATCCTCACCTCCCACATGGATTTCTATTGAAGGTCCCACCTATAAAAATATTAATTGGCACTACCGTGGGGCCTCTACTCATATGAATATTTAAATCGACCTCATCATAGAGTCAACTAGAGTTCACATGACTTTAATTAGCACTTTTTCCATCATGGGCGAGCAACAATCAACAAAATATTAACATCACTGACATAAAATTTTCACCTTGTTCTCATGTGACCATGCCACTCAAATTTGATGGCCTTTCCATCGAATGCCACAGGACATTCCAAAAAATATAGTTTCACCACATCAATTTGATATCAGTGATAACTATGTGATAGTTAACACCAGCAAAGTATATCTCAGATAATCTCATCCAGATGATCAAAATCCCCTCAATCCTGATGGCATATTCACCTAAGTATTGTTCTGAGATCATCACGACCCCATGGGCCTTAACACTATGTCATAAGAATCAAATAAAAATGATTCACTTATTAAAAAATTCAATATAAAATTATTATATTGTACAACATAAAAAAAATACGTCAATTCAATCGAAAATAAAAACCAAATCAATGAAATTATATGCAACAACTATAATGTTAACATATTAATCAATTTAGACAAAAAATACTCTGTGGCATAAACCTCCATAGTGTTTGACAACAGCTAAACCAAACTAACTCCCATGGAAAGGGTATGGAAGGACTAGAGGCATCCCAAATAGATATACAGTCAATATAATATGCAAAGAATGGGTAACTATAAAGTACCAATGAATGCACTAAATTATTTTCCACCAAATGTCTACAAAAACTAATGTTATCTATAAACCAAATAAAATTTACTTGATTATATAGGCATGTCATTTATCATTCTCAAACTAAAATCCAAGTGGAAGAGATCTGAGTTTCTGTCATGAAACCCTAAAATATGGATAAATGGATCAAATAGATTTATAATTCCAATAAGAGAAATCAATTGGATGAATATTCATGGATATGCATATTATCACTGATATAGTTCTATTTCACCTGAAGTTGACCAAATCAGTTCAATGGTAATGGTGGTGGATCGAATTGAAGTGGAGGAGGAAAAAAGGAATTCCACCTTATTGTACTCACAATTTTGAGGAGAAAATATTATATGTAGGGTTAGTAGAAATATTCATTTTACTTATATAAAGTGGAATTATATTTATCTAGATTGATTTTGGAATATAGTCTGCTAACCATATGAGCAACATTGTGTAGATTTTTCCATTATAGAATTACCTATGTTGTAATCTGCATGGTATTCACTAATCATGTACATACCATAAGGAATCCTATGAAATTACATTATTCCTTCATGCACAAATCGTGTTCATTTCCAACACAATTTACCCAAGTCTTGAGTCAGTTCAAAACTATTCAATATAGTTTACAGGATGAGGCAACACACTTTACTCGAACTAGTTTTCCTTTGACCTAAAATAAAAAATAGTCTTTCAGGCTTATAATGCTTCTGAAGCCATTTAAAACCCCCCATAAAACATTACATGCTTTTAAACCTAATTAAAGTCAAGATATGAAGATTATGGGATATTTATAAATGAGTTTCAATAACCAAATTATAAAATTTCATCGAAAATAATTAAAATTTTCAAAATGGCAGAGTATTTCCCCCCGATTCAAAAACATAGGACATTACAGATAACATAATCATAAAATTATCATAAGGATGTGATAACAAGATATTATTATTTTTAATATATACCTTTTAGATAATATATCACATTCTTCAACCATGTAATAATTTATTGAAGTTAATAATCCAAGAATCATAACAGAATTAAAGATCTTATTCCATGGAAGCATAACATTGGAAGAATACATTTAAATTTGTAAGAAACAAAAATATATAAATTCATTTGATTAATTTTAAAGGATAATTTCCAATATTATCATAATAGAATGAGTTCACACCCCAAACCATAGTAGAATTCATGATTTACCCCAAAGATGATCATTGTAGGTAATGTACTTTACTGAATAGGGTTCACTCCCCATTCCAATCATTTTTATATTATGATATATCCATATTTACCAAATACATTGTATAGATATCCTTTCTATATATATCTGGTCTATATATATCAGATAACGAGTATCATAAATTTTTGTTCCACAAGATCATTAAGAATTTATCAAATAATATTTTATAAAGATATGTGGATTTAAAAAATAGTTCATCATAGCATAACCCATGTATGATACATTATTTTAATAATAATGTTACTTTATAATAGCCCATGGAAAATAATTTTTTCCATTAACATTCCATAATTTCATCACCGAATAACCCTTGAATAATTAACAATTTTCATACCCATGTTCATATCATAAACATAAAACATTATATAGAAGAAAAAAGATTATATATTTGTTTCAAATCCATAGAAAGTAAAAATTTAAATTAAAGGACTTTTTTATGAATAGAAATCCCATTAAAAATCATAAAAAATTATATAGAAAAATATCTATTTACGTTTCAAATAGCATCATTAATGTGTTAATATTTTTACAATAATATATTAAAACTTGTCATTGGAAAATGGAAACATGTAAAGGCATAATAAAATCAATTTGAGGTCATTATGGTATATAATTATGTTCACTAAATATATTTTTTAAAATAATTTATTTCACATTTAGTTAAAATATAAAAAAGTACCTCATTTTAGAAAATAAAAGATGATTCTTTTTTTAAATAACTTTTCAACTCAATCATTGGTAAAAATTATGTTTAAAAATACTTGGAAAATATTATTAAAATTCTTTGAAACATTTTTATAAAAGATCTAAATTTAAGAAAAATAGTTTTTCAAACAAAGAGGTAAGAAATATCTAATTTCCTAAAAATAAAATCTTAATCATTTTTGGTACAAAAAGAGATGATATAGAAATTAAAATAATTATTATTGTGAAATAATTATAGGAAAATAAATTACATGAGTTTCATGAGATATGGATCATTTTTTTCATAATCAAATATTTAATCATTAACAATACATATAAACAATGATATTGTAACATATATCCCATACAACTTTTGTAACATCTCAAAAAAATACCCCTTAATGAAATAATCATAAATTAATATATAAATAGTAAAACAATTATATTTTTATTCAATAAATTTATTTTTGTTATGTATAAACACCACAAGAAATAATGATGTGGCGAATATGATATGTGTCCCATATAAATAAAAGTGATATGAATGTCCCTTACATTAGATTATAATTCATTCATATTCATTGGAACGTCCAACATAGTAGAAATATATTTATTAAAAATATATTATTTTCTACTAATTAAATATATCATAAAATATATTAATTACTTAATACTATTAGTCAATCTTTTACTAACACATTGTTATTAAAATTACTATTCCATGTGACATCTACATCATTTTTCATGTATTTTTTGGTTTGGTAGGGTTGGTCCTTTAATTTTGAACATAGTTACATCATCTCAATAATGATAATAATTCTATAAATATCATATATATATATATATTTATTCATTATATACTTTTTTATATCCACTCACATATAATATAGAAATAGAAATTAATTACCCCATTCGTGGAGCTCACATACTATATGTATTCATGAACATTGTTTCTAGTTTTTGATAACAGGAATAAAAGAATGTTAAAAAATAAATCAACTTTAAGCTATAATTATTATGTCATATATATGATATAATTTCATTAAATCTATCCCTATTAACATCCAGGAAATATATATAAATGAAATATTATTCACATCACATCATGGATGTAGTAGTCCACACATATGTTGGATTGATGTTATCATTTTTTAACATTTTGGAAGGAAATAAGGAAAATATGATATTATCATTATATAGCAATAATAATTTTCTTATTATCATATATAAACATTTAACCCATCAAAATACCCATCCATAAAATAAGGTTATGATAAATTTATGGTATCCTTATGTGGATATGGTAATTCATACATACGCATGAGAGTAATTTTCAAATCCATTTTGATGGAAAGATGGTTAATAATGGTGGTATAATTTTAATAATGAAAGATATGTATCATTAGGATTAGTAATATACTATTTAATGATGAATATAACTAATTTATGGAGGATAAATGAATTAATAAAAATAAAGTGATTGATTATGTTGACAACATAATCTTCAAAATAACTCCTTTAAATATTCTCTTAAGGGATATAGGTTTGGTCATTTGGATGAAATTAACCTCTATAATATATCCATAATGGTTTATAATATATATTTTTAGATTTTTTGAGAAATAACACTCATTGTGGTGTGAAGAAGAAAATTCATTAGATTCATTCAATATTTGATAGGAGCGAGACCCTTTGATGTTTTTTAATGATTAATATATATAAAAGTCATTCTAAAAAATAACTTTTTTAAATAGACTATAAATGGTGAATTAATGAATTTTTAAACAATATATTTCACCCATGTACCATATTATTATTTTTATGATTTAGATGTAATTTAATAAAATAATTTTCATATAAATTATCATTATTTCCAATTTAAAAACCACTAAATTAATTAAACATGAAATACATAATTAAAAAGTTTTAATTATAATCCAATTAATTAACATAAAAACAATATTTTATAATCCCATAAATAATTCGTGAAACACACAATTCACTCAAATTATATTACTCGTAATATTTTTTATCTGTTTTATATTAATATTTTATTAATTGGATAAATATTTCATTAGTTTTCAACAATAATATAAGTTCATTCTATAATTACATGAAACTAAAAATAAATTCCATTCATGAAAAAAAATTTATTTTCTCAAAATATTTACATATATTATTTCATACATTCATGTTTTTCCAAAGTGAACATATAAGTGAAATTTAAGACTATAAGGGTTTCATTTTTTATGTTTCATTACTATAAATATAATATTGGTAATATTCATGCAAAAGTTTCTATTAAATAAATCAATTTCAAGGATAAGTTGAATAGGTGATAAGGGTATAATTAAAAACAACAAAAAAGACTTTGTGTGGAAAAAAATGGCCTTATTAGTTTTCGTTAAAATAGATTGAATTGATTTACCAATTACAATGGTTATTATTTTTTACTCTGATTACTATTCATATTCACCATAAATAAAACTTCCATATTTACAAAATCATAATTTATGTGTTCAAATATGGAATACATTTTCTAAAATTAAATTTATATAATATGTGGAAATTGATTTAAAAATAAGCTCACAAAAAATGATGATAACCATTTTTAAAAAATATACAATTTTTATAAACATGGTAAATTAATATACTATTAAAATAATTTTCTTAAATGAATCTTATTTTTTACTATATAATATATTAATTTCAGTAAAATAATTCACCAATACATACTAATTTAATTTATTATAATAATAATATGTCATGAATATAAATATAGTTATTTAAAAAATATATCTATTACATTCAATGATTTTTATTTTGATTATTAATTTATTGGTACCCAATGAATTATTTTATACATATGTAACCATATGTTTTTCATAATTCAGTTGGTCATCTTCATTACCTCTAGTAAAATTTCTAGGTGATAATTATGATTAAATTGTCAAACATAGTGCTTCTTGTAACACTGTATATCAAAGAAATTAAAATTATTCATAAAAATTATTTCATCAAATATGGAGGTGTTAAAGGTATTAGTGCTTGGGTGGGTTGTAATAGAAAACAAGAGGCATTTTTTAACATTTATAAATATAGGTTTTATACTCTATAAGAAAAATTGATCCAAACCACAATCTATACAATAGTTTTCTCAATGTTTTCCCCCAATGTAGAGTGGTCTATATTATTATTAAGGTTAAGAACCAATATTCATATATATACTACAATTGTATATGTGTAAGGGTGTCATGTTTATAATGAATTGATTTTAAAACTATATAATATAATATAGGTTATGGGTGATTCATTAATGCATTCTAAAATTAACCAAATTATATAAAAAAATAATCTTTCAAAGGTAAAACATATATTTTTTCATAAATATAAATTGTGTCATATATTATATCACTATTTAGTCTAAAATAATACATAATATATGCACTATTTGTATATTATATTTAATTTTTACCCAAATATTTTACTATCTCATAAAATTATGAATATTATACAATTAGAAAACTTTGATGTGTTGATTTTTAAAATGGTATTTATTTCATCAAAATAGTTCTCTAAAATTGATAAAGTATACTGTGAAATAAAAATTCCATATTTATTGAAAGCTAATTGTTTTATGTCAATAACTAATTTTTTATATTATCAAAATTAAATTTTAATTCCTAAGATTATATTTTCATTTATATTTAATAATTTTTACTTCATAATAGAATTATATTAAAATATTGTTTATTTAAATAATTCTTAAATTCACCAAAAAGTTGATGTTGATAGAAAATATATATTCTTCAATGAAATAATTCCTTGGATTAATCTTACCAAAATATTATTTTTAATAAATTAATTAAATTATCCTTTTAGATAAATAATAAGAGATAAATAAAAACATTATTTTACTAAAACAATCTATAATATTAGGGTCAAAATACATAGAACTTTATTAATGTACAGAGTTCTATAAGTGTATGGTGTAAAGTAGTGATATTTTCTTAGTCCGGTTTGGTGAAAAATATTTTTCACATGATATTGATTAGAGTTAATATCTAATAAAAATGATTTCATTCATGATTTATATATTAATTTTCTTCAATGGATAGGTTATGGGAAAACCCAGTGATGATATCACCTCTATAAGCACATATAAATGGGATTCAAAGGGTGTGATTATACTTGTTGAGGCCATCACTTTTTCTAAGTGTCAAACAGGAAATTATCACCATAAAAATAAAATTTCATTAATGGTTATAATTTAAAATGGTCATTTTAAATCCAACACACTATAACAATATAGAATTTTTTTTATTGGTTAATGAGTTTTCAGTTAGTAAATTACATGCCAATGAATTAATTCATTTTCAGATACAAAATTTAATTCATAACAATATTGTTTGATTTATTATTCCCCAATTATAAATTTCACACTTTAAATTTCATTCATACACTAAAATTGTTGAGGATAAATCATTTTCCTTACATTTAATTATTCTTATTCTTCTTCGTCAATTAACTAGTTGTGTTTTATCGCCTTGTAGAACAATGTTTCTATGATATATGTTCTTTATTTGATGTTTTTTATATGAATAATCATTCTCCAATGGTACCACATATTGATTTAGTATATATGAGGGATATAGTATGTACTCAATCAAGAGGGATATATTGAATATGTCATGTATAAGAGATAGGTTTGGTAAGAGTGATAGTCTCATAAATTTCATCAATAGAGATATATCAAAGAATAATTTATCTAAAAACTCAAACTATGTCTCATAATTGATTGTATTCTTATATTGTGTGTTGAATGATAGAAGTCTTCATATGAGGATTGATGTTTTAAACCATCTCCATCATCTATTTGAAAATATGAGGTCCCATAATTCCCTACTCACCAACTTCATCCCAGAATGTCAGAGCCCTAAACCTATTCCCCTATAAAGCCTCATAATTTATTATTTTAATTCAATAATTGAAATTATTTTTATATTAGAACTCCAATATTGAAATGTTCTTATCGAAACATCATTGTTAAATCATTAAACTAGTTATCAGCATGTCCCCTAGAGTTTGAATTGTTATTTCATAGTTACCACCCAAATAAGGGTGATAAACATTGTTGAAGCTAAAAAATTATCCAATGGTTAATAAAATATTATCGTAACCATTAGGGATAATATTTAATACTGATTAGATTCAACAGAGAGTATAACTAAAAGATACCTTACAAACCCCTTATATGTTTCTTAGTGAATTTTTAAGATTGAAATCTTCTATGATAGATATGAAATGCACTTATATTGTAAGGCAACACATTACAATGTATAATACCTTATTACCATTAGATTTCTTGGAGATTTCTATGAAAAATACTTTGTTAGTTTTCCAATTTCAAAAAACATTATACATAATTTTCACATCATTCCCTTAGAAATATGATATTTATCCTAGAAAATATTCAATACTATGAATCAAGTTACAAATTAGGAAATCATACTATTTTTTTATCCCATCAGAAGGTTTTCATTAGATCTTTATACCTTTTTTGGATTCCTTAATTAATATTTCATAATGGGATGTAAAAATCATTAAAAATATCCCTCTATAGTTATGGATTTTTTGGGATTCATATCCATGTTCAAAAAATTAAAACTCTATATTTAGAAATGTTATCCTTTAAAATAATTTCTAATTTTTTTTATAAATTGTCATGTTTCTAGGCCTCTTTAACCCTCTCTTGAATTTATGGTTGAGATTTAATTTGAGTAATGTGGGAATGATATCCTTTTATGACTGAAATCTCTATCATTTACATGTTGAAGAATAATTGATCCCTTATAGCACTCATCATGGATAGGGTTTGATGATCATTTCTACTTGAGAATCTAGAATATTATTCACATTCCCATGATGGTAATGGATTGAAAAATCATTATACAGGACCTGATTTATCTACCATTGTTAAAGTGCATTTTCATACTATTGTTTGAATATGTATAATAAGATTTTATGACTAGTATATATGTCTAGAATACACATGTAGAGATAATGTAATAAACTTTTTACATGACGATCTCTTATGAAAATTATAGATCTTGTTTTGGGTAGTTATACTCATGATTCAATAACATTTGGGACATATGTTTAATCATATTTTCACTATTCATGATTAAAAAACCATAAATGTTTGTGTGAATTACTATAGATCAAATATAATTTACCACTAATGGAATATTTGAAAATAGGTTTAGTTATTGGATTATTATTTAGGTTATTAATGAAATAATTTCATTCATCATTCCATGAAAACTCAACCCCTTCCAATATAAAATGGTTAGTGTGTTATAAATTTTTTGATACTTTTATAAAAAATTTATGATAATACCCAGGAAGAAATAAAACAGTTTAGATCAAAATCATTGAGTTTATTCTAAAATATACATTAATTGACTCTATTTAAAAATAATCCATGGATATCCCTTTTTTGGCGATCACATTTCTTAGTAATGCTACTTTCACTATCTAGACCAGGAATTTTCTATACATTACATATAAATTTTCCTTTCACATTTTCTTCTATAAAATTTTCAAATTATTCTAATGATCCTCCATTATTTTATAGTAGACCATAATATTTTCAATAAATACTACCATAATATTTTTCATGTTAATAACTAAAGCCTCTATTCATTTATTCCATAAACATTTTGGGGTCACTAGTAAACTTAAATTCTTTTACATTTAAGACATAGCGACCATACCTTGTACAAAATCATGTTGAGATCACGATATTTAGTGAAAATACATATAGACCTGACATTCTTCTTGATGAAGTGTATAGGTTCTCACTGGGCTAATTGGTAATGGAATATAAACCCTTTATTAAGATTCTATTATAGATTATTATTTATCTCTTTAAGGACAAAAACATAAATTCAATATGGATTATTGGATATTATAAAATCACTAGGTGTACATTCGATTGATAAGAAAAATACTTGTCTTAGATTAAGACTATGAATATTATTTAGGAAACACATCAATGTATTCCCACATAATTTTCATTCAATCGATTATGCTATTTTCATTACTCTCAACCATTTTTTATAGATATGATATCTCATAAGGTTGTAAAATCCATGCATGTTATTAAGATACCAAAGGAGATTCATATTTTCCTATTAACCTGTATAAAATAGGAGGGTGATTTTTGATATGGAGGGTGTTTTATTCTATTAGAAATTTTTTATAGCAATATAAAATAAATGAAATTCATTATTATCAAATATTTATAAGGGTGGAATGATAATAGTTTTAGGTTGAAAATTGAAAAAAACAATAAATTGTGATACAATAATCATTTAAGTCATTCCTAATTATGTAAAATCATTTTGGGTATTGACTCAATGTTCATATAAAACATACTAGATATTCTAATGTGGCATAAATTAAAATAAAACATGTCATAAAATACTTTTTCGTAGTGTTTATGTGTACTTTAAAAATCAAATATATATTAGTGATACAATAAGTCCTTTTATGCTCGCTTAGTCTCGAATATTACTAGTTATCATCATCGTTTTTACCCATAGGAATATATATTTTTTTATATAAATCCCAAATTTCCCACATTGATTATATATAATTGTTTATGGTAACATTGATTGATCATTATTTTCCTCCATATATTAATAAAAAAATTAAATTATAAATGAAAATTATATATTTTATGCCCTATTTTTTCATGCCCAAAACATCTTCTAGAAACATTATGGAATTTCACTTAATGGATATTTCTACATTTATTCCATGTAGGAAATTAAATCAAATTTCCATTAAACCATTATTATAGAAACTTCTTCATATGTTTTACTCATAATTTATTTGGATACACAACTATATTTCATTAGTTGATCAATAATTATTATAACTACGTTGTAATAATCAGTAGACATCTTATATTATCCACTATCATCTTAGGAATATCATTTAGGAAATAAACACATTTCTAATAACATTTGTTGTCAATATAGTTCTTGATATTTCAATACAATGAGTAAAATAAGCTGAAAAATAAGTGTTGGAAATTTGGATATAGTTAAACACCTAATTAGAAAACCATGAACATTATATAGAAAACTATTAAATACAATATATTAATTATACTATGAATTTAAATTTTTTTATCTATATAATCCACCACTAATATGCTAACATGAAGTCTTAGAGAAATTTTTATCTTCATAGTAAATGTTCTTAATGAGACGATAAATTTTCTAATTCATATTAATTAGAATTTTAAATAAAGGTGTGTAGTTATTCATCCTTATATTACACTGGGTGATGATTGATTATAGCTCAACATTACATTTTTTCAGTTATTTTAATTATATACTAAAATGATCGTGTAATAAGAATATTTATTATTTTTAGATGGATGTATTTTCTAGGAATGAACTTATTCAATTGTTCCGAAAAATACATGGATTTTTTCATATTCTTGTTATTATCCATAATAGTTTCACAAGTGTTTTCTAATCATAATTCCTTAAATTAAGTATACTTCTATTTTATATGAACTATGAAAACCTATATTTGTAAATGAGATAATTTATTATTTATTACATAACGATACACATAATATAACCCCTAAAAATCATGAGGGATTGTGTCTTTGTGTAATTAATTAAATAAAATAATAGATATAAACTTGGATATATCAGAATTATTTAAAAACTCCATTACATTCTCTTAATTTTCCTTAATGTTATAAAATAACACGATATAACCTAGGGGTGTATATAAGAAACTAGCATGATATAAATCCCATGAATTGAATAATAAAATCATAACATAATGTAATGTTGTAAATGTCAGTAAAGATTCATATCTAGGGGAGATAAGTTTGATTGGAATCCTAAACATGAAAATTAATGTATGATATAATATGGAAACATAAATAAAACAACATAATGTGAAAATGATAATAAAAATGAAATCATATAAAAATTTCATGGGTAAACACTAATACTTCATAACACAGTGTGCTTAAGATAACCTCTTCAGAACTATACATTTAATCTTATCAGGAAAAAAATAATTTGAAGAATGGGGGAGCTATATAATTTCAGGCCCACCATTCCAATTCATATATTATACATACATAATCTGGCCAGATATATCATTAAACAACGGATCATATTTCATCACATTTTTTACGTAAATAGAACATTGTGAATTAAATAAATTAAATTCCCCCATAAATAATGGATAGGTTCATCTAGGTGAATACTGTTGAGTGGAAATGAGGATGTGTATTCATTAAAAAAAATTTCATGAAACAATTGTATGATAATTTCTGAAGTATAACATAGGTACATAAAGATTAATTAAGGGTGTAATGAGAGTGTATGGAGGCTCTATTCAATTAACAATCATAAGATAATTATGTTGAATTTGTGAAAATTAATCCCAAAATGAACCATTGGTAAAAATATTCATAATATAATACAATTGATTGAATATAGTGGAAAAGGATAAGATACCTTACCCCAAGTAGGAAGTTCTTATAGAATGGGATGAGATTCTTCAGAGCATGGGGAAAGATAGGAGATATATGTAGAGGTAATGTGAGATTACATTCATTATAAAAGAGGATATTGTGATGAGTAAAGGGAGGTTTTGTGTGTTTTAATAGTGAAAGATATGTGGAATCTTTATTTATTTCTAAACATAGGTTTTAGACCCAATATGATAATTCAATCACATCTAGAAACTATACCATGATTTTTGAAAGCTTTTTCATCCAAATTAGACTAGATTTTATTTTTAAATTTTTTTAATAACCTAAATTTATGAAATAATACCCCTATCGATGTATACAAAATCCATTATTATATATAATTTATTTTAAGACATTTTATATAATATAGGTTTTGGGTGAATTATTATGGACATATAAAATTAAATGAAATAATTAGATATAATTTAAAATGGGATACATATTTTTTCCATGGATACATTTTATGGAATATATTTAATATATTTTAGTTCATTACAATGTTATAATAGAAACAATATATTTATATTGTATTTACTTTTTAACAAAAAATTTATATATTTCATAAAATATTCAAAAATTCACCTCTGGATAGTTTTGACATGATAAATTCAAAAATAATTTTTATTTTATCAAGTAAACTATCAAAACAAGAGAATTTATACATTCAAAACAAAATATCTCATTTTTTTCAAAATACTGGTTTTTTTATAATAACAGTTTTATACACAAAAAACAATTATGTATCATTTTATAAATTAATATTATAATTAGTATTTATATATATTATTTAATATTAATAAATTATATAAATATAATTTATTTAAAAAAATTTCTAATTCTTTAAAAATAGTTCTTGTACTAAAATTATATTTTTCTGATAATACAGTTTGTGTTTCATTATATCGATACCATTTCTTAATTATGATTATTATTTTTTCATTATTTTTTAATAATAATATATAAATAAAATGTTTATTTTATGAAAAAAAGATAAAATATAGAACTTTTATGGCTGATATACATAGCCCTTTATGGGACCAAAAAATACTCTATGTGTAAGTTGTGTGATGATGATGGTATATTGGTCTTGTTGGGAGAACATGGAAGGGTATGTGATCTTGATGACATTAAAATTATCTCATAAATGTTTTTTCTCATGCCATATTTTTTTAATATAAAATTCAACTTGTTCATTTTTATTTCCTTGTGATTTTATCTCCCTTGTAAGCACTAATACGTGGGATTCGTAGGGTTCGATTATACTGTTCGAGTCCATCACTACATCTATCTGTTTCATAAATAATTTTTCATTTCACTTAATAGAATAATATAAATGGATATCATACAAAGAATATATTAATAATGGTTATGATTCTTAATTTTTTTAATTCTAACACAATACTGTTGAAAATAGATAAAATCGTGAATGTGTTTTCTGTAAATACATTTCTTGATAATTCATTTATTCATAATAAAGTGGAATATTATTTAGTAATGTTATTTTTTTTACAAATACATCCATCCATTGATTATAATAGAAAAACCATAACATAATCGTATCCAAATGATATGTATGAAACAATATCAAAAAATATTCATCATTATCAAAAATCATAAACTATAGAAAATAATAATGATTTCATAAATATTATAGTATGCTAATAACAAACCATCCCGATAAAGAATAAATTTAGTATCATTAGATCTTTTCCATTTAAAGTTATAATATACAACATTTTATGTCTTTATAGATGAAATTACATTTAAAAAATCACTTAAACATTTCTTATGGATAATACCCTTTCTATATTGAAATAACATATTCAAATTATAAAAATTAATTAAAAATCAATGGAAAATTATCCATTATTATCAATCACATGATCTTTTTAAACATATTTGAAAATAATATATTACATGATAGTGGTAGGACCCATTCATGTCGAGTACATATAAAAATATATTAGGTTATCACTTGAAAAAAAAAAAGTGCATTGTTTGAAAACTGAAGATAATAATCTCGTAAAACATTTTTATTGAATTTCATACCCGAATAAAGAATAATTTAACATTTATTCTGAGAATGATACAAACATTATTCATAATATTATAATGAAAATATAGGAATGACAACAAAGATTCTCTATTGAAAAGAAAAATAAACATCATTCTAATCAAAAACATTATTTTAGACTCTTGTGTAACTAAATTGGATAAATTATTAAATACAAATATGTAATCATAAGTAGTGACTATTTTATAATAAAAATCATTATTTTATCATAGATTTATTATATAATTTCATATTTATAAAAGTTAAAAAAATTACTCCTAGTAAAAATGGAACTATAACATAAAACATATATATAATGTCCATATCAAATCATAATCAATCCAAAATCCTATATAATAAATATATATTTTTTATAATCATATCATATAACCATTATAATTACATATTTGTTTTACATGTAACTACTTTTTCACCATTTCATTTACAATATTTCATTATCATCATTATTTTGAACATTAATTGATTAAAATTTCATTGTTTGTCTTGGTTATGCCATTATAGACAATTAACATATATTAAAATTCCTTAATATATATAATTTAAATAATAATTTTAATAAAATATCTATTAATTATATTGTTATTTATAAAAAATCATGTTAAATGTTGTTGAAAATTTATTACATCCCATCATGGAGGTAATAATTTATACGCATGCATTAGTGATGGTTCGGTTTTTCTCTTGATGAAGAAGAGTAAAATTATAATTATAAACTATAAATTCATTATTAAAAAATAAATAAAATATAATTAAAGTAAATTTGTCGTTTTAAAATAAAATTAATAATTAAATGATAACAAAAAACCACTCTTGATTGAGGTGGTAGTCCACACGTACACATGATAAACAATATTTTTTACCAATGGGTCAGAAGGTAAGAAGGTTGATAGTTATTATACATAATATAGAAAAAATATGTTATAACTAACACATATAATAACTAAATCTATTATTATAACAACCCATTAATTAAGGTTATGAAAATTGAATTATATTGCTATATGGAGGCAGTCATTAACATGTACGCATGAGAAGTACTTTTGGTTCTAATTTGATTTAGAAGAGGAGGAAAAATGTTACTTAATAATAATAATAATATCTCAATATAATAATAATTCCAAATACCTAATGATTTTATGGAGACAATATGTTTAGAAGAAGTTAAAGAATGAAATGAAATTGAAATATCTTAGTTTAGATCTATATTTATCTTTTGAGGGACCTCTATTGTCTTATTGATTATGCCTTCAAGAATTAGTGTTAATATGAGAATATAGCTCTAGGAATAACTAATAAATTATAATAATGTTTTGGGTGATATTTTATTATAATGAAGTCTCAAATGTTGTAAATAATTTGAGGTTAGATAATTTTTTATAAGTGTGGGGAATTACTCAAATGGAATTTATTAAAACATTTCAATGATATAATGTCTACTTATTGTTATGGTGTATTAAAATGGAATTTATGTAATGATTTATTAATATATGGTTTATATATAATCATTATAAAAGTTACATACATTTTGTTGACATTAAAACACTTATCTATTATTTTAATCCATGTGGTAAACCTATTTAACCTGAATAGTAGTAACAAAATATTATGATTTTCACAATTGAATATGACTAAAAATTATAGTTAAAAAATTATATGATATTTTTATTATTATTTAAAATATAAAATACAATTTACCATATTCAATTTCTATAAGTGTTATAATTTAATTTGAACTATGTACAAAAACTGTAGTTGAAATAGATTTTAGACAAATTTTATTTGAAGCATAAATCATAATTTACACCCATTATTTTTTTTATAAAAAAATAATATAATTATAATCTTATTAAATTGAATATGAAATATTAACTTTTATTTAAAAATATAATCAATAGATGTTGTCATAATTTATTAAAATAAAAACACCAGGCACCTCAAAAATTATTTTTTATATAAAAATGTATTTTTTCCAAAAACTAAAATTTTATATTAATAAAGTATTATGATTCTTCTTTAATAATTGACTAGTTTATTTTAAATTTAACTATACTTATTATTATTTAAGATAAAATTAAATTAAAAAAATCAGTTCTACGTAAAAATTTATTAATTTTTTTAAAAATTTATTTATATTTTAAATTTCAAAAATAAATATAACTTTTTTTAGATTCAAGAAATTCATAATAAGAATATATTGATCTATAATAATTAAAAAGTGACATTAAATTCGTCGAAAATATCCATGAATTTTTATAAAATAACAATACTTATTATTTTAAAAAATGTGATAATGAACATTTTTTAAGAATATATATTTTTATGAATAAAATGACTTCATTGAAAATAGAATAATTTTTATAATTCATTAAAAGAGGATACATAATATTTTAAAACAGTAGAAATATTTTAACATAATGTTTTATTACTTTTAATAACATCATGTTTTACATCTAGGTTATAAATGTTTACTATATCACAGTCCATGTAGACATTGGTTTGTTTATTTAGAATGATATCAAATACATAATGTTTATGTTAAAGGAAATAAATATAAAATTAGGGGTTCTAATATAGATAAAATGTTAAATTTGGTTTTCGTAATGATGGAGATATATTTTATGTTATAATATAGAATAACAATCCTTTTATAAATTATTATGTTGAATTTACTATTGTTATTCCAAATTTGAATGAGACTGATAAAGGACAACTAGATTTATATATATATTTATCATATATACTATATATGATAATGGTAAAAGATAATTAATTTCAGATAATCATGACCTGGATGATCACGACGAAATCTTATGGGATAAAATTTATGTTGTTGATTTTATTATTAAAAAATTTGATAATATATGTATATTTGATTTAGATGAAAATATTTCATATCAAATGATTCATGGATATATTTTTCATTAAGATTATAATAATTTTAATTTTAATTTTTATTAAAACCATTAAAAAAATTAAAAAAAATTGAATAATGTTATGGATCAACTAAATAAAATAAAATCTACTTCTAGATCCATAATTTATTTTAAATTACGATGTGGATAATGGTGTCTAAATATGATTAATAAAAGATTAAAGAGTTACATAAAACATAATATAAATAATTTAATGTTTAAAAATGTAGTTTTGGTTGATAATATAGATATCATGATTGAATAATTGTGGAAAAATAAAGTTGAAATTTCGTTCATGATATCTAGTAACAATATTTTTAATGTTGATAAAAATATGAGTAAAAATTTGAAATAGTAATGTTACATTTTGTACCTTATCAGTTCTAAATATAGATATCCTCGCAGTGGTTAAAGTTAAATGGTGTATTATTCAATATAACCCTTTCATTACTATAGGTGGTCATAAATATTTTTCCATTATAAAGATTATATTGAAAAAAGTTATATAAAAAATAATGATTCTCAATAATAGTTGTGAAAACTATATAATTTGTGCGTTATGAAGTTGTTCTTGAATTTCAATATTTTAAAGATTAACATTATTGTATCATTACTAAGGTATGAAGAGATGTAAAATTACATGTATTTATATTTTTTTCAGAAGTTATAAAAAAATATTATAAATAGATGAATAATTTAAAAAATAAATTGATATATAATTTAGAAAACATTATATTTTTTTAAAAGGATGGTGTGAATGTTTAATAATGAATTTGATGAAAATTTGGTTATTGTAACAATACTATATTTTAAAAAAAGATTATTTTCTTAAATATCTTATGAAATATTAATAATATATCATAACGAACCCATTAAATATATTTATTTAAATTTAACCTCTTTGATACCTTGTAGAAGACGCAACCCGAAGACTAATTAAAGAGTAATATAGTATATAATTATAACATATCCATTAATTTTGAGAGTATAATAGTAATGACAAAATTCTAAAGAATATCTTAATATATTAGTTAGAAACAATATATTATCATTCAAAAGACAATGAAATTTCTTCTGAAAAAAATATACTTTTCTAAACGATGGGTTGGTCTTGATTTGCACACATAATTAAAAAATTTACTTATTCCACAATTGAAAAATGAATTTGAGAAAATAAAAAAAAACTATTAACTTATAACATCAAAAATATCTTATAGTTAATTAATTCTATTTTTCTAAAATCTATAAATTTTTATAAATAGTGAAAATTAATATTTTTTATCGAAAAATATATTTCTTCAAAATTAATAAGAAGGATAAATTATAAATTAAATTTTTTTTAAATAAATATTTGTTAAATTATATAAAAATTTAACTAATATTTATCTAATTAATCAATATAATATTTAATTTTGATATTAAAATGTTCAATATGTGTGAGATGTTTCTCTTTGTTTACTCATATTTCCATCATATATGAGGGTTTAATTTCAAATTTTATACTTCCAATTTGGCGATGTGAATTTTGAAAATGTAGTCTATATTTTGAATGGTAATAATTTATATTATGGAACATTTTAAAATTAATACTTTACAATAATTTATAGTAAAATTTGTAAAAATTAATTACAAAAATAAAGGTTAAAACTGATTTATCAGTGGTTAATCTAGAAGGATAAGAGTTAAATTGACCTTCCATATTCTCCAATGAAGTGAAACAATGTTCTATCTATAGAAATTACCTTTTCTAAAATTATTTCATATGGTATAAACATTTATAGAATAAAATACAATCTTTTTAAATAATGAAATAATTAAATAAGAAGTGTTTCTAGGAGTTGAGAATCTATAATAATGAATTAGTATCATGACCTTATAAATATTAATGTGGCCCCTATAAATATTAAATCGGATAATTTGATAGTAACCTCATTAAAAAGAGTAGAAATATATTTTTCATGTTATAAGTGGAAATATGATTTAATTATATCACAGTATAAGTAAAAAATATTTTCAAAATTAGTAATTAAGTGTTGGTATTTTTGTAAATCATCAATATCTAAATACAATTTGATGATTAATTATATAATTTAAAATAAAATTTATTCATATATTATTTTTTTGTTTTCTTATTATATTATGATTATTTTATGATACCTTAACTAATAATTCAAAGTGTTATAAAATTAGTTATAATTTATAAATTTGTACATTCAATGCAAATGATGATTTCATTTTCAAATTAAAATGATCATAATAAGAAAACTATTTTCATAAAATGAACATAATTTTTGAATTTTACACATAAAAATGGATAAGGTGGATTTTTTTGGATATTTCTAAAATATAATAATTATTTATTAAGTAGTAAAATATTGTATATATACATTATAAGTTGAATAAACTCTTCCTTGAGTCATAGATGATGTAAGCACCATTTTATCAAATTATCATGACCTAGTTAATATAGAATCAATAGTACTACATTTCTTGTAAAAAATATTAAACTAATGAATTAAATATAGAGAAATCACCCCACTCCTCCGCTATAAATACCACCACTCGCCACCTATTCACCTCACACCTCTCAAGCCTCAAGACATGTAAACCTTCATCCAAAAAGTATTCCCAAATCTCTACCCTTGGTCCAGTAGTAAATTTTCATCAAAAAATACCAAAACCTATTCATAATGTAGGTTCTCAAGAAGAAGAAATCAATAATTATAACCCTCTTCGATTTTCTTTCAATTTAATTCATTATTGCATTCTTCTCATTTTCACTCCTTAACATCCCTCATAAAAAAGGCATAAAAACACCAGTATCTTACATATACTAGAAATTTATCATGATGATTGAATAATTATTCACCAATTATCTTATCATATATCTTTTTCTTTAAGAATAAAAACACCATCTGTGAGGTTATTATCTACCACCTTCGTGCATGTCAAGATTCATATTTCAATTATATCATCAATGAAGGTTAGGAAAGTATTTTTAGAGTTGATCCAAATTATAATATATTTATTATATCTTATGTAATGTTTTGGAATAATTTTTTATAAATTATATTAATTTATAAAATAGAATTAGTTCGTTGTGATTAAAAACCACTAAATTAATCTGATATATTTTTATTCTTTATTTACCTGATGACTCATCCTCACTAATAGAAATAAAATGGTATTTATATATTATATAAGTTTATTATTACCATAGAAGTTATGTTCTAGACAACTATCATCATTCAACTTGTTTTCCCATTCACATATACAAGTAAAACGGTCACAAAAACCATGGAAACTAATGCTCTTAATAATGAAATTGAATCTCATAACCATTAAAAGGGAAATGGGTGAAAATAATAAAATTATAATAACTAAAATAAGTTTAAAATAAGTTTCTTAATAAATTTATTATTCTATTTAATTTGGTTAATTTCTATATTAAGACCTAGTACAGAATCCTTTTATACATTAGGGAAGAGATTCTACCTAAACCTTCATCATTCCTTTGAGTTATTCTTACTATGATTTTACCCAAATGAAATTATTTTTTCTTTTCTTCAACATATATAAAATTATTTTTTCCTGATCCAAAATCATGTATAAATATCCATTCAAACTAATTTTTTGGGGATATACATTTTTTAATAGGTTCCCAACTCAATTATTTCTTATAAGCAAACTCGATGATGGGGAGATTTCAAAATTTTAATGCATTTTCATGTTTGCTCCATAATATGTTTTGTAAAACCATAATTTTTCTAAAATCCCTAATTTTATAATGAAAACTACCTTGGTTAATTACAGATTTATACAAACAATTATGTCTTTTCCATTTTATAGAATCTTGAATGTTTTTTCTTAAACCAAAAAAATTTGTTGTATTTTTAATATTTTTTAAACACTCTTTTCACATCAGTTTGAAATAACATATAATGATATATTCCTATATTCCCTAATGAATGTACATTTATTATTTATATCCATCAATCCATGGACACCACTATGATATTATCTTTTGAAATTCATTTTTTCATAACTATGACACATAATCCATTCATTGGGAAACCCTAATGTTTATGTTTGATTCTTTATATAGGCTTCTCCAAGTGATCACATATTCAAGAACATGATATGATTGGTGAAACCCAATATCCCTCTAATTCATTGGGTAATTTTTATTCTCATGACATGTTATGTGAAACAATCTTGGTGGATATCTTTGACATGTGCTCCTCTTTGTGCAAGGAGCCTTGACTCATGCTACTCTATGTGAAACAAGCCATGAAAAGTTCTCCTCTCTATTCAACAATCCTTGAATTGTACTAAAGTAATTTTTATGTTTCTTCCACATTACAATTAATCCATGATTAAATGACTCCATGTTATGATTCATTTTATTTAATCATGTTCTATTCCATTGTATATCATTATATTATGTCTTTAAACCCTTGTGATAAGATTCATTTAAATGTTTATTCCCTTAGAAGGTTTTTAGGTCATCCATTTTTTCATGTTATCCACAGGTTATCCTATGAATATTTATGGTCTCAAAGGAATCTAAGGTTTCGTAATGGATGATAAATAAAGAAATGTTTTTTTAGTCCCACATTTTCAGTCTTATGAACAACGTCTTCCAAGACACCAGATATTAGGATCCTTGATTTTAATTAGATGTTTAATTATTCTTAAAATCATTTAATGATATGTGTGATACACTAGGGACTCTGTATTGTCTATCAAACGAAGGTTTTTAATTCATTTTTGGAGACATGGTATATAACACTTTAGTATGAACTATAGGGATATGCCTAAGTATAAGAAAGCATCCTTAATTTTTGTTAAGAAAAGAGTAAGTGGTCTATAATAAAAATATATCCTAGTCTAGAAACTACAAATGTACATTTTTCAAGGATAGATTTTAATAAGAGTAAAAAATCCTAAAAGGTGATGCAGGCCCGACTTGGGGTAACCTAATACACATCAACATGCCTTCCTACACACCTAGTTTGACACTACTAAGGGATAAGTTTTCATTATTTTATAATCTCATTACAAGTGATTATTAATTGAATAAATAATGTTCCCATGATAATATATGTTAGGAAATAGATCATTTATAACATAGATTAAAACCTAAGGAATCAAAATTTAGGATATACTCTTCCTTTAAGATATTATCCTTTTATGATTAATATTTTCTTTTAAGGATTATTATCTAAGTATTCAATCCATAGAACTAAACATTATTTTTCTTAATCAATGATAGGAAATAGGTAAAAACATTCCAAAAATCAATGTGATAGGTAATATAATGATTTCACTAATTTTATTATGAATATGATAAAATTGGGTTTTCAGAGCATCAAGAGAGGACTTTCTCAACTGTCTTAGGCTATGAATAATTACATGAATTATATAGAAATCCCTCCTCTATGGAAATAGAAAGTCTATATCGAATACTTCATGAGAAAAATTACTCACATGTTTAGTGTATCTTCTGATCTCCTCATCAGGAAATAGTGGATTTACACCATTGAAAATATATTCTTTATCCTAAAGTGCTCATAAGAAGAGATAATTGTGATGTAGGTCTATAATTTTTATTAGGAAGATGATTAATGGTGGACACTAATCAAAAAAACATTTTCCAAGGAACAAATTATTACTATCGGTTGGGTGGAATTCAAGAATTTTTTTTTTAAATAAATATATTTCATAAAACCTCTATCTCAAGATGGAAATGGAGTTCCTCAGATATAATCAGAAGGAAGATGATTCAATTAGGGTGTTTAAATAATTTCTTTCCATGCTTGAATGATACTCCTCAAGATTTTTCATAAACACTAAATGAAATTTGTATCACTTCAATATAATTCTAAATCTGAGTCTACTAAATGCATTAGTGATTTGAGATATCGATAGTTATAAATAAATCTTATGTTGTGCTCTCAATGTTAAAATTGAGATCAGGTGCTCTTAATGGTCTCATGGGATTGTTGACAAAAATAATAAAATGGATTTTAATATGGGTGGATAAAAAATCCTATGATTGAAAAAACTTGAATATCCAATGTTCAAAATTGTGGGAAGAATCATCTCATAAACTGCCTAAAGGAAACTAGAAACTACTTCAAATGTGGATGAATAGGGAATCACTCTAAGAACTTCTGAATGGATATGAATAATACCAAAAATGTGGATAAATAATGGAATGTTCATATCAATTCTCAGATATTAGTAATGTGTTTCAACTACAATTAACATGGTAATTTTGTGAACCAATTACCTAACACTAGGGTTATATGAGGCAATCAAATACAACATCTCAGGAAACAAGGGATTATGGAATATCTTCTACTAAGGTGTATCCATACATTGATGTGGTGATACGTATGATGGTTATTCATTCTGGAGTATTGAATGTAGCTTTTTATTATACTTTTAATACTTCATTTAAATCATGGAAGTTTAGTAGAAAAATTTTAACACCCCCTCAAAATTTGGAGGTCTAGTTATATATCAGAATAGCTAATGGAGAAATTATTCCTTCTAATGTATATAACTCCTCCCTAGTTAATGTTGGTGGATTAAACCTCCTAGAAATTCATTTTATACTCCCTTTGGTCGATTTTGATTCTATTTTGGTCATGGATTGGTTATCAATATAAAAATACAACATTTACTATTGGAAAATAGATATCACTCTTTACATTATAAAGAAACCTAAAATTAAGTAATAATTTAAAGTGTAGGATGAATCTATTTTGGAATCATCATCTTAGTTTTGGATAATGTTTCCTTCTAATAAATCATGTCTAGCTGAAATGATTGAGAAAAATATGAGAATACTGCTCGAATTCATTCCCTTTACGAGGGATTAAAATGATATATTCCCTAAAGAGTTTCATGGTCTTATTCCTGACTAATAGATCGAGTTATCAGTTGAAAATATTTCTAGATATCAACCTATATCAAATAAACCTTATATAATAGATTGTATTGAGATAGAAGAACTAAAGAAACAATTATATGAGAGTCTAGAAAACAGTTTTATATTCCCGAGTGCTTCCCTGTGGGGTACGCCGGTATTCTTTATTAATAATATCGATGGACCAATGCACCTCTATATCTATTATAATTATAATAATAAAATCATGAAAAAAAAGTATCACATTCCATGGATATATGGATAGTTTGATAAACTATGTGGGTCCAGTTATTTCACTAAGGTCGAACTTTAGTTGGGACATGACTGACTAACGGTGAGGAAGGAATCTATTCTAAAAACATCCTTTTGAACAAATTATGGATACAAGGAGTTCAATGTTATTAACATTTTAATCAGTAAGGATATATGACTTTTCATAGATTTAATGAATATGTTCTTTAAATATTACCTTTAAAAATAGTTTCTAGTCTTCATCGATGATATTTTGATATGCTCCATGGGAAAGGAGGATAAAAAGAAGAACTTAAATACTATGTTACAGACATTGAAATGGGAGAAAATATATGAAATTTAATGCCAATGTGAGTTGTATATAGAGTAATTATCCTTTATAGGGTACATTACCACCAGTAAATGAATATCTATGGGCACTTCCAAGACAAAGGAAATCGAACAGTGGCATAGGCCAATATTTATAATGGAGATCTGTAGCTTCCATGGACTAGCCAGGTATTACAGATGATTTTTTAAGAACTTATCTTGACTGTTGAACCCAATATCCAAGATTATATTTTAAATGAGTGATGTTTTTCAGGACTCGATAATGTGAGAACTGCATTACGTTTCTCAAAAAATGTCTTATCAGTGGGAAAGTACTCACACTCCTAAAAATTTGATTACTATTTATTATGTATGATGACACTTTAAAGAAATAATTAGTTTGTGTACTAATGTAAAATGATAAATTGATATCATATTCCTCAATGTACTTGAAAATATAATATCAAAACTATCCCACACATGATTTAGTTATGTGAGATGAGATCTTTGAGTTGAAAATATGTTTGTATTATCTCTATGGGGAGAAGTGTGAGATATATACTGATCATAAGTGTCACAATTATATATTCACATGAAAGGAGATTATTATAAACGTAATAATATGGTTAGATATCATGAATGATCAATATTTCTCAATATTCCTCTACCATCATAAGTAAAAGAAGGTGGAATATAGTCCATGTAGAAAGGATATTAAATCTTCATAAATGATGAGAATTGAGAAGGATCCAATATTCTATGACTTATAAAGGATAGTCATACAAATCATTAATTGGGGACCATTATAAATCCTTTCTCAATTTTTTTCTCAACCATCCCATATGGAAGAAATAAATCATGCTAAATGAAATTATATGAAATTAAAAAAAAGGTAGAAGCTATCAAAATTGTGATGTCCTTCGCGTTGATGATTGATGAGGATAGAGTTGTAGGATTTCAGTTATGATTATGTGTACCATCCAATCTCAAGACAAAAAAAGATATCAAGGGTGGAACCCATAGTTAGACCTTCAATAGTCAGATATGGGGGAGGAAAGATGCATCAATATTTCTGAGAGACCTTTTTTTGGGAAAATATGAAAACATTTATTGCTGAATATACATCAATGTGCTTGGTATGTCAGTAAGAGAAGGATGAAATAAAAAATTCCAAGGGTAAACCATTATCCATACCAACATGGATGTGGGAAAACATCACCATGTACTCTTTCACAAGACATCCAAATACATATAAATGAAACAATTCTATATGGGTTATTATTGATCGTCTTGTAATGATATCACCCTTTTTCACAATTAGAGAGGAATTATCATTGGATCAACATTTGTTGATATAAAATAAGGAATAGGTAAGAATGGTTGGAGTTCCACTATAAATTTTTTATAATCAATATCTGAAATTCACCTCAAATTTTTTTAAATGTCTCTAACATGTTCTAAGAACAAAGAGAATATTTAGGATGCACTATCATCTTCAAACTGATGGAAAATTTGAGCAAACTATTCAAACACCAGGAGACATGTTGAGATCTTGTTTTATGGATTTCAATGAAATATGGGATCTATATATTCAACTAGTCAAATTATCATACAATATTAGTGTCAACTCTAGCATCCAAATGGATGCATAAGAACCCCTTTATTGGAAATGTTGGTGAATACCAGCATGATGGGAAGACTTTGGTGAATTTAAGCTGCTTGGACCTGAATTGGTTGAAGAAATAGTGGAGAAGGTGGAAATAATTCAGTGGAATATAATGGTATCCTAAAGTAAAAGATTTATTCCATGTATCCCTCTTAAGTAATTATATACTTAATCCTTCACATGTACCAACATAAAAGGTGGTGTAGTTGGAGAATACAATTTCCTACAAGGAGTAGCCAGTGTCGATCTTGGATCGTAGATATAAAGTACAATGCAACAAGAATACTCAGCTAGTAAATTTACATTTGTGGATCCATATGTATGAAGAGGCAACATGGGAACTAGTGTAGGGTATTAAATAGATGTACCCACACATGTTTTCAATATATAATTTAAGACGAACTTTTGAGGGTGAAATTTTGTTAGGGGGAAGAATGTAACAAACCAATGTTATTTATATAGATAATTCCCTATTATAAATTATTTCATATGGTATAAACACATATAGAACATAATAAAATATTTATAAATGATGAATGGATGAAATAAGAATCGTTTCTAGATGTTAAGAAAACTATACTGATGAAATAGTAACAAGACCTTAAAAATAGAAATGTGACCCTTATAAATAGTAAACCATCAAATCAGGTAGAATCATCACCAATGAAATTATAAATAAATTTTATCTATATTATATGATACAATACAATATTATTATATCATAGTATAAGTAAATAAATATTTATAATATATTAATTAAGTGTTGGTATTTTTATAAATCATTAATTTTAATTAAAATTTTATAATTAATTTAATAATATAAAATATAACTTCTTTTAATAAAATGTATTATTAAATTAGTATTTTGTTTTATTTTTATTTTAATATAATTTTAGGATACCTTAAATAATTTTTCAATGTGATAAAAAACAGTTATATTTTTAAAATCTATATTTTCATTATAAATGATGATTTCATTTAAAAATTTAATTTCTTATATATGAAAAATTATTTTCATAAAATTCAGTTCATTTTTGAATTATAAACATTTAAAAATGGTTGGCATGAATTTTTGTAATTTTTATGAAATACAAGCATTTTTTGTGAATAGTAAAATATGGTTATTTACGGTACATATACGTTATAAGTGAAATAAAATATTCCTTGAGTCACGGATGATGTAAGGATAATTGGTCTGAATTCACATGTCATTTTTATAGTATAAGCAACACTATTACTTTTCTTGAGAAAAATAATAAACTAATGAATTGAATAATGAAAAAATAAACCGCTCCTCCATTGTAAATACCTTCCATCACCACCTCCTCACATCACACCTCTCATTCCATAATCCTTTTCCAAATTCTGTACAAAAATATTATGAAAACTCTCCCCCATGTATATAAGGTTTTTTTAAAAAAAAATAAAAAAAACAATTCCCTAATGAGGTTATCAGGAAGATGAAATCAAGAGGTAAAATCATCTTCTATTTTCATTTAATTTCATTTGAAGTCCCTATTTTTTATTTTATCTCCCCACCTTCCTCTATTATAAATGGAATAAAAACTCAAGTATCAAACATATACTATAATTTTGTCATTATTAATGAGTAATTGTTCATCAAATATCTCCTCCTCTCTCTTTTACTTTGAGAATGAAAATAACAACTGTGTTGTTCGGATTTACCACCTTTATGGAAGACGTTCTTTAATATTTTTGTTTTTTCTTCAAGTATGGTCATGAAATCATTTTTATGGTTTAACCATATTATAATATCTGTATTATATCATATTTAATGATATATATTCATTTTTTATGCATGATATTATTTTATAAAAAATATGAGTTTGTTATTATCAAAAAATACTAAATTAATCTAACAATTAAATTTAATGTTTTATCTAATGAATCATCATCACCTACATAAAAAACTTATCTTTACAAATAATATATATTCAATGATGAATTATAAATTCTTTTCTAACAAATAACCTCAATATACATGCTTTTCCATAGACAAACAAGCAAAATAGTCATGAAACACTTGGAAGCTAACGCTCTCAAACAATGAAATTGAATTTATTAACCCATAAAAATGGACATTAATGAACTTAAAAAAATTATTAAAAAATTAAATACATGTAAAATATGTTATTAATTAATTAATAAATGTATTTAATTTTATTAATCTGGAAATTAAGGTCATGCGAAGAATTGTTTCGAACATAAGGTGTTGGATTCTACTGAAACCTCCAATATTCATTCAGGTTACACTTTATCTCTTTCCACCCAAATGAAATTATGATTTATTTTTATGTATATATTTTAAATAATATTCATGTTTTCCAAAAAAAAATATCAATATCCATCCATCATTCTTTTTTGTGGATATACATTTTTTAAAAGGTTTCCAACTCAATTCTTCCTAATAAGAAATCACGATTTATGGGAACTTCCTCAAATTTGACCCATTTTAAAGTGAGATCAATAATTTAGATTAGGATATAATTATTTTTCTATAATCACATATTATATCACGGAAAAAGAACTTTTTTCTATTTTGGTTTTATACAAAAAAAACTTCCTCTTCCATTTTAATGAATCATGAATTTTTTTCTTTAAACCATAGTAAAATGTGGAATTTTTAATGTTTCTTAAATACTTTTATCACATTAGTTTCACATAAAATATCCTTTTGTATTCAAATTTTCACTTGTGAATGTAATTTTTTTTATTTAAATCCATCCTTTCAGGTATAAAAATATGATATTTTTAATAAATATGCCTTTTTACATAATTATGATACCTAATGTTTTCTATGGGTAACCATATGTTGATTTTTTGATTTTTTATGATTGTTAATATGGCACATATATTCAAGAACATGTTATGATCAGTGAACCAAGATAGTTATCCAATGCATTGGATAATGTTTAGACTCTTCAGAAATTATGTTCAATAGTCTTGGATGTTATCCTTTACTCGTGCTCCTCAATGTGAAATGACCCTTGACTCGTGATCCTCTATGTGTAAAGATCCTTGACTCGTGACCACTATGTGCGATGATACATGAATCCTAATAAGTCTAATTTTATATTTGCTACACATTAATATTAATCCATGATTATATGATTTAATTTTATGATTCATTATGTTTAATCATGTTGTATGCATTTATATATCATTATGTTATATCTCCTAACACATGTTTTAAGCTTTATTTTATTTTTTATCCCATTAATATGATTTTTAGGTCTTACCTTTGTTCTTGTTATCCCTAAGTTATCTTATGTAGATGTATGGTCTCAAATGAATTTATGATCTTATAAAGTATGATAAATAATTAAATCTTTTTTATTCCAATGTTTTTTGTTTTATTTACCTAGTCATCTTGGATACTAGAGTTTAGGATCCTCGGATTGGGATTTTATCTTTAATTATGCAAAACATCAAGTAATTATATTTTTAAAAGTCTAGGTTAACTATATAAAATAAACATTTAATGGACATAAGTTAAACATATAACCTAGAGGTATTGATAATTACTCTTTTTTATTAATTGGGAAGCATAAAAACATTTTTGTAATTCATTGTTATAATATTTCTTCGTTTATCCTCTCTCGCAATTTTAAACCGCCACCCCCTAACCTATAATCTTTAGAAAAATAAATTAAATTATATCCACCAATAAAATTAAAATGACTTATTTGATCCCAAAACATCACATATCCCTTGTATTTAATAGGAATACATATATGAAAGGATTCTAGTGCAAATATAAATAGGTTTTCTGTCGAAGTGGTAATTTTTTTAAATGATCATTACTCTTTTTTTTCTTCTTATACCTCCATTAAATCATAATATACCATGTTTATATAAAATTTTAATTATATTAAATTTAGTTATATGTTATTATGTTATGTTCATGTATTATAACCTTATCCAATTCAATCAAATAAGAAATTAAATCATCGATCATGTGCAAGGAAGACTATCGCCTAACAAATCGATGTTCATAATTTCCCATAAAAAATAATGGTTGATATAAAGATTGGATTGATGTATTTGTATAATTTTTATATAATTATAATTTTTTTTAATTATAATAGAAAATAAAACATATTTCTTTCAATTATATTTAATGTATGATTACATTGCTCGTGTGTGAAATGGACTACTAACTGAGGAAGTGATGTGATTTATTTTTTCACGTACTCCCAACATGGAAGGTAATAAATATAAATTTAATTAGTATATGAGTTTTATATTATATGATTTTTATTTTTAAAACATAATATATCACCCAAACAATTACCCATTAACTCTTTAATGGAATGTTATCATCGCTCGTGTGTACGTATTGTCTATCATCTCAATTAAGCAAAATGATTTTTTTTTCATGTCCAGACATAATGAATGACTATAAAAATGTATATAATAGTTAAATATGATATTTATAATGTTAATATAATTCACTATATTATGTATCTATATCAAATAACTAATTACACAATCATTCTGGGAAAAACACATCACAAAACATGGCACCTAACATCTAAAATAATAAAAAAAGTGAAGTATTATTAATAAATGGGTGGTAAACTATTATAATAGAATTTTAAATGTTACAATTTAAATGAATATTGTTATTTTATAAATTAAAAACAATATTGAAACCATGAATGAATATTTTAAATAATTTTCATCCAAAAGGATGTGTGAGGTAAGGTAATTCACCTCAAATTACTATCTTTGATAAATATTGTAATATTATGCACATAATTTATTTTATATGGTGTATATAATTCCAAAATTCATAGTAAATTCACTATTCATTCAATGGTTAGGTTTAAATTTTTTCTATTTTTATTATTTCATCTGTAATTTAATGAACCTTTCAAGAGACTACTCTTTCTCCTTTAGGAACTATTTTATGTTTTTTAGTATATATATATTTTTGTATTTTTTTGTTTGTTTTAGTATAATTTTAAAAAAATGAGATGTTTAGGAGAATCTCAAGGTAGTTAATGTTTAAAAAAAATTTCATTAAACATAGTTAAATCCTATTAAACCATAAACCAATTAGAAAGTTTTCATTTCATGGTTGGTGCATGATTTGACTGAACATTCACCCTCTTAGTAGAAATTGTGCAACCCTTAGATGAGGCGCACAATTTTGGAACATGATTTGGAAAATAATGTCTTCTATACTAGGGAACATGTAATTGGGTATTTACATCACTGAACAATTGTTTTAAAATTCATAAAACCCCTTGTGTAAACCCATATTTACCCAATATCAGTACTTCCATTTTTCTTCATTTTTAAGAGCTGTTATACGGATTCCAAGTCCTCTTGAACTACATTTATGATGAATCTACGATCTTATTAAAGGATATTGTCCACTTCTAGTATATGATAACTTATTTTATGGAACTCTATCACTCCCTTGAATCTTTCCTAAAGAAGAAAGATAATTTTTCTTCTTTTTGTGATGATTTATATGTAGTTTTTCAAGGATATTAATATGATTGATTTTGGATCATGGTTTTTGTACTAAATCTATTAAACCATTGTTAAATTGACCATTTCACATAAATTTAGGGAATTTTATCCTTTATAGAATTCCCATAATTTATTTATAGTTAGTTGGTTTAAATGTATGTTCTCATAGTCTAAATATTAATTGCTTCTATGAAAGTTTTCAATTTCAAGTTCTGTAATGGTTTAGTTGCATATGAAATTGAAATGATTAAATTAAATTTCTATCTGATAATGAAATGTGTTGAAAATGGGGTAATTTTATTTGGTTTAATTTTCCATTTGGAATTGGTGGGTTACTCGGATTATGAAATTGGTAAGTTATTGTGTGTATATGTAAATTAATCATAACAATTAATGTATTATGGGATTAAACATGAAGTCAAAAAAACTGCAATTTTAACTATTCATAAATGGTTAATTAGTTAATTTTTTATATTTTACCATGTGATTAATGTGATGACCCATGATTTTTTGATAGATTGAAATGTTGTACCATTATGTGAATAATTTATAGAATTTTGAATGATGATTAACATTGATGAAGGTGATATATGGGATTGATTGATAAATGTCTTTGGAACTTGGACTAATAATTCAAATAACCATATGTGATGGACTGTTAAATGCAGATTGGGATAGAGACAAATGCTCCAAATATAGGAAGTGTGATATTAATGATGTTTTATACCCAAAATGTTTTCATTAGAGAATAGTTCCATGTAGATGTGTTATACAGTTCAAATTTAATGGATAATGGAATACTATGTTATAGTTAATTGTGATTCCCTATGTGATAAGGTTTAGATAATGACAGGTTTTGAAGCATGTATTGAATATTTGGGTGTCATTATGAACCAGAGTAATTATATCATTAATTTATGAATTATTAATTATTAATACTATTTAGAATCTTTATTTTACTTCCATATTTATAAAATTATATACACTATTATAGACTATATATTGTTTTAGATGTCATCTGTGGTGGCCTTTTGATTTCTAATCACATGTTACTCAGTCTACCAAATCGGTACCTGAATAGTATTCATCATTATAGGAAAGGATCTGGGATATTGTTCAATATGATATGGATGAGTTGGGATAGAGCATGGAAAAGGGAACATGACATGGTGTCATGACCCACTTGGGACTTTTAGTCTCCCTTATTTTTTGTTTTTCATCTGATATACAACACCTACATGGCATGAAATGACTACATATGTAGTTTTGGTTATTTCATTCTTGGTTTAGTTTATCATGTAACATTGGTATATATTCATCATGAATTTTTTATGGTTTTTATTTATATAATTTGGTTTTTTTGAAGTTTTTTTCTACTTTGATAATGATTGTATATCCCCCCCCCATTATATAAATATTATAACCTTTCATCAATTGGGAAGGATCTTGTGTAATGTGAGGCATGCCTAGGGCTATAAAAGAAACAATATATAGGCACTAAAATGTGTAACCCAAGTTCGTATTTCATCGAGATATCAAAGTGCATGATTTATTTTTTTTCATTATTTTATATTACTCTTTGGGAAACATATATAGGGAATTAAGATGATTTGGTACAAGTTCAGGAGCTCATTAATGGGAGTAGTTGACCCATAAAATCATGAAAAATCTAGTGCCTAGTGTTTGATTGTGGTTATTAATGTTTTTTTGTTATAGTTGGATGTTATTTCACCTTCAATGATCCAATTTTTGTGTGTTATTATTCTTTTCTAAGAAAATACTTATCAACATATAAAGTAGGATTTTTCATCATACATGAATTATTCTAGGAACTCATGATTATTATGATACATGCATCAATTTAGGCATGCAGAAGGAAAGAAGGTTTTTTGGGGAGTTATTTAAAAGCAGATCATTTTTATTAGTTGTGTAATTTAAATGATAAACATTCCAAAAATTAATTTGAAAATTGTGAATAATGTTGAGAGTGATAAATAAAAGTGGATAAATGTGTTTATATATGGAAACAAAATTTATGGAAAAATTTACCATATGTTATCCATGACCTAGAATTGGTTTGGTTAAGGGTAGTGATAGTGCCTCAGTTTTGGAAGTTTTTGTTGTATGGGGATGATGTTTTACGACATTATGTGATTTAACCAAGATAAAACTTTTAAATCAAGTGTTATGGGTCCAAAGATCTATGTTTTTAATTGTAGAGATATGCTACCATGATGAAGCTTATTGATTGGAAAACAAGAGTACATGGATGGAAATGAACCTCAAGTATTGGAATATGAGGCCCTACTAGTGGAAGAAGTAGAAAGATAGAAGATTCATGAGAATATTTCTCTCAATATGGATTTTATGGATGGAGATCTTGGGTGGCTTGGGAATAGTATGTCTGACATGACATAATAGTTTCAAATCTATCACCTTACAATATACACTAGGGAGGGTGTACTTGAGGCCAATAATTTCTCAATTGAGTCTATCCAGATTATCCATCACCACCTAGAAACTATTTATGAGAAGTGTGTCAAACTGGATACATAAAAATTATGCGGTCAAGAAAAACATTGTTGGAACATATATAATCGACATGGAAAGCTAGAAAATATTTATTGGAGGGATTTTTAGTAGAATTTCATGGTGAATATTTACATTAATATGCTCAGGTTGGATAGGGGAGCAGAATTCATGGGGTTGAACAAGAGGAGTATGTATTTGAAGGACAATATGATATTATTTTCTAATATATAGTTATTTTATCTAGTGTTGGTATAATATGATGATACATCAGTGAAATGGTTTCAATATAGGAATAAATGTGAAAATAAGTATCGGGATAAAAATTTTTTGCTAAAAGAGATTTCCTATGTAGTGAATCAGTCTCTCATATTTGATGGGAACCTAAAGGATAATCCTAGTGGAGAAAGAATCATTTCTAAAAGATGACTAAGAGGTGTGTCTTACAAATGTAGGTTTTTTCACTTTGAATACATAATTTAGGGTAAAATAAATCAGATCAGATAGTATTATGTGTTAGTTACATAGGACCTTGCTCGATTTCTCTACCAAAGGTATTATAGGTTAGGTGACCTTTTTAGATAGTTCCCAATAATACTGGTAGATTTCTGGGATGACGGAAGGATGTCAAATCTACAATTATTCTCTAGGATCCCATCTTATATGGGTAATTTTCGGAGGATATATGTAGAACCAATCTACTAAAATTGGGTCTTCTACCCCATAGTAATATGGTAGTTGGAGTATACTATCTGTCCTGTTTGAGGTTGGGGATATGGTAACCTTGGGATAGAGAACCCATATAAAAAATGTGGTGTGGCTAAGGGGACTCAAGCTATTGCATATGTATGAGGGGCACAATATATTCATGTAGTATAGAATACACTTTTTGATAGAGAGGATGGACCATTGAGAGTTAGTGTTAATATTCATATTGATTCTGTGCTTTCTGGTGAATTATTTTATATAATAACCTCTCATTATTTTATATCTACATAGCTTGTGAATGAGATGAGTTTGATAGTTGATTTCATGGGGGGGTTATGAGAATCGACAAACCATTTTTTGTATGGTCGAGAGACATATGTTTTTGTAAGGAGTGTTCTCTTGATGTTGATGGGTATTTTTTATGGGATATTTACATCATTGAAATTTCAAGAGTATTATTGTTTTTGGTTATGGAATGGTTGGAAAAATAACAAGACAGTATAGTTTGTTACCATAAGGTAGTGACCTTTACAACTCCCAATGATTAAAATCACGTTCATTGTAGATGGTGAAATATCCGGGAAGGACACATAGGGCCATTTCATTAACTACTAGTAGATCTCACAACCCAAGTTGCAAGATTGTTTTAGGTGATGGGGTGTGAAGAAAGATTTCATTTTCACTAATAGTGGATATTTTCTAGGACATCTCTCTTGATGAAATCTCAAGGATTCCACCTAGAAGGATGTAGATTTTACTATATATCTCATTGGTGGAGCTAAGACAGTTTATATTCCAACATAAATAATTCCACCAAATTATCTTCATGAAATTAAGAATCAGCTAGAATAGTTGGTTGAGAAGGGATTTATCCATCTGATTTATTTTTTGTTTTAAATACTGACATAAACTTTCTCTTAAGTGATTACTGTAGGAATTTGAACCATATGATAGTAAAGAAATTATATCCTCTTTCATGCATCTTTGATATCTTTCACCAGCTAAGACGAGATTGTATGTTCTCTATAATTGTCCTAATATCAACGTATGAATAGGTTCATGTTAATCCTTTTAATGTAACATGAACAATATATAGAAGAATGTGTGGCAATATAAGTTATTCATGACTCCATTTGGGTTGATTAATTCTCTAATAGTTCTTATGAACATGACGAATAGAATCTTCCACTCAAACATTGATCAGTATGTGGTTGTGTTTGTGGATTATATCATGGAGCACTGCAAGACTCATTATGATCTTATCGAACATATTCGCAAGATAAAATGTATACTAAGAGTGTATCAGAAATATTTCAAGCTATGTAAGTGAAAGTTTTGATCCATTGGTTATATTTCTGGGTCACATCATATTGGAGGAAGGTGTTTCATTGGACCTAGAGATGGTGTAGGTATTGAGTTCATTAGAGAACCCTAAGAATGTTTTTCATATCTATTGCATTCAGAGTTTGGATGGATATTGGCATAGTTTCATCCATGTATTTTACCAATTTAATGATCCTCATACAGGATTTACCAAGAAACCTATTTTTTTGAATAGTAAGGACCAAGTGAGAATTCATTCCATGAGTTGAAGTTATGGTAGATAACTACACAGTCCCTGATACTACACAAGATAGGGGAGGGATACATTGCATTTTGTGATGCATCTATGATCGTCCCTGGAGCAGTGATGATTTAAGGAGAACTAGTATTATTGTATAGGCCACATAAGTTGAGGAAAAACAAACATACCTAACCTAAACATGACATTCTGTTAGCGATGTTTTATTAGGACATTAATTTTTAACATTATTAACTATTGGGGGAGGTTTTTATATTATATAATGATAACATGAGCTTAAAATAGATCATTTCTCAATAAAACATGAATTTATAGTAATAGAGATGGTTTCAGTATATATAATTATATTATTTTTGGATATCAGATTCACCTATAAAGGGAGTCATTTTTATTTACTATTTATCAATAATGATACAGACTATAAAAATTTAAGTGTTCAATTCTAAGGGGAAGATGATGAACTTACTTGCTGAGATGCATGTCATATTTTTGGTGGGCATGGATTTGGGGAACCACAGGTGAGTATTAGTATAATACACACTTTTGGGAATGAATAGAGTAATATATTATGATAATCAGAAGTTTTTCCCCTTGGGGAAAAGTATTGAAGGTGGGGAGTCACCTTACAATTTCACTACATTTAAGTATGGGATAATCTATGTCTACAGTCATGTAGTTGTCCCTACATGTATGATTTTAGAGATAATGTGTTAGTTTCATGCATCTACAAGGCTGTGTGTCTATGTTTGAAAAAATTTATCATAACCTAGGTTGATATTATTTCTTATCATGCATGAAAAAGGAGATTATAGGGTTTATGACATCATTATATAACTATCAACATGATAATTCTTAGCATCATAATCCTAGATGATTACAGAACCATTGACCATTATGGAATAGAAGTGGGATATTGTAACCATTGAATTCGTCAAGGGTCTCATGATGATGCCTCACAAGGAAGATTTTGTTTTGGTGGTTGTGGAATGACTGAAGAAAGTAGCACATTTATTACACATACGATAGACATTATTAGTGGATCAGTTGGGAGACATGTATGTTCTGGAGATATTTTGTATACCTGGGGTGAAGCAGAGTTTAATTTCTAATAATTAATTATTTTATAAATTTTGATTCTTTTAAGGCATGAATATGGTTCGTGGTACCTAGTAATTTCGGAATACGACCTTCCACAAATAGACATATGGGTAGTCAAAATGTTCAATTCATGTTCTTGAGCATATGAAAGAGGAATATTTCCTCAAATTTAATTGGTCTCGATAAAACCACATATCACTCATTCAGTTCACCAAAAATAATATTATTTATGATACAATACATTTAGAATCATAAGAGTAAATTTATAATGGTACATGATGATCACTTGAATAGTGGATAGTTGTGATTGAGACATAGATGATGGTAGCGAGTCCTGCATAGGAGAAATTAGACTAGGTTTAGAAGGTTATAATATTTATGGATACCACTAAATGTAGGTAAAATTCATATACTGAAATACATCAAAGACCCCTTTAGATTATATTGGGTGATTGTTTATGACTCTAGTTTTCTCTTAGATTTTTTCATAAATGGATTCAAAGGAAGGAAAAAATGATTCCCTAGTTTTTCAGACCTTTTGGGATTTTCAATAAAATCAGGATGGTGGTGTATTGAATGGATCTTCAATAGAGTTATAATGATACTGATGGTTTTCATGTGTTAGAAAATAAACATTATCACCCCACACATCTCATTATATCAATTTTGATAATGTTGATTGTGATACCCAATAATCTATTATGGAGAATCTTATACATGTTTTTGGATTTAAGTGAGAAGGTTTTTTCATGAAAGACCATGTTGATTGTTCAGGTATTATGGAAATATGGGAGTGTTCAGAAGAATACATGGAAGATTTAAGTAGATATATAGTATAAGTGGCTCAATCAATTTATTATAGAATATTAGAGATATTTTGGAGGACATATTATGGAAAAGCTATTGTAAGGTGGAGAGAATATGAGATGTTATAATTTTTAGGAGCTGACTGATCCTCATTTTTTAGAACTATTTTACCCTTTTTTGTATGTCATGGTTGGTTTTTCATTGATGTTTTTTAGGAAAACTTTTGAAAAAATTTGGATTTTTTAAATGATATTTTGACATGTTCACAGTTATTGCATGGTTTTCCCATACTATGCACCCAACCTTGCAAACTGTGCTCGCTTGAGATAGTGGCATTTTAATAGTTAGAACATGGTTTGTCAAATTCTGTGCCTAGTTAGTACAAATTTTTCACCCCTAGGATGAGGAACATAGTTTGGAAAATTTTGATCCCATCCAATGAAACCATGAATGTTGAATTCCATTAACTAAATGTTTTTTTTAAAATTCGTAAAGTTATCATTGTTAAACCATATTCACCACCATTCTACCGTAATGTTTTAATTCATTTTTTGGATCTCTTGGATGGATTACAGGGTGAATCTAACTCATTTCTTGATGAATTAATGATTTGATGGGATGATTTGAACCACTTACAACATTAAATCTCTTCTATTGTGTTTTAACCTCTATACTACCAATCTTTACCAATGAAGGGAGATATATTTCCCTATAGTGGAAATTCTTTTGATATTGGTTTCCAAAGATCATAATATGTATGTTATTTGATCTAGTTTGTGGATCTAAATCATTTATACTATTGTGAAATTGATTATTCCACATCAATTTGGGGTATTTTACTTCTAGTTAGAGAAAATCCATCAATGTTCTTGAGGTAAGTTTCTTAAATATTAATCACATATTTTGAAATTTAATTTAATTTATGAAATTCATCAATTTCAATATCCATGATTTGAGAAATTAATCCATGATTGAATTGATTAAATTAATTTTCCATGATTTAATTAAATCTGTCAAACTTAGGGAAATTTTAATTGTTTGAATTATAATTATGAAAATGGGGGGATATTGGGAATATGAAAATGGTTGATAAGTTTGTTTAGGAATATATTTTTAATGGGAATAATGTTATATTTGTACCAACCTTAACGGTTTAATGGTTTCTATTATAAAATTTTGATAAATGGTTTATTCTTAATTTGTTAATATAATTACATTTTGTTGAATTGATTAATCATTACTATTTTGATAGTCTGAAATGGTGAAACATGATGTGAATAATTGATCAAAAGATTAATGATGACTAAGACTAATAAATTTGACATATGTGATATATGTGATTGATTTATTAATGAGTGTGTGAAAATGATTGATGCTTTATATACCCATATGTGATTGACTGATTAATGTTGGGTGGGATAGGGATTGATGCTCCAAATACCCATGGGGTTCAAGTAATCATATTATACACCCAAAATGTGGGAACTATACAATGGTTCCATGTTGAAATTATATAATTTTAAAATTAAATGGGTAATTAAATCCAATGTTATAATGTATTGGGATTCCCTAAGTGATATGTTTCTGACATTAGCACGGGCTGGTGAAGGTATTGGTGGTTCGAGTGACATCATGAACTCATGTAATTATGTGGTTAATTAAGGAATATTGAATTTTTAAAATAATTTAATTGATTTATTATACATGATTATTTACACATCTTCATACACAATTATACACCTGATATTGTTTTATATTCTATTAGTGGTGGGATATTATATTGTACTCACACCCTAATCAATATTATAGATCCATATCCGAATAACATATATATTTTTTGGACAGGATTATGGAAATAGTTATATGTTTGATGTTTGAGTTGGGATATGTCAGAGTTGATTTAACCAAACATGGTGTTAGGACCCACTTTGGAGTGTCACTGTTCTATTATTTTACTATTTCATTTGTAGCTTGACATGTATATGGGATGAAATATCTAAAAAATTTATTTTGTTTTTTTCTTTCTAGTTTCGGTTCATCATGTAATACCATTATGTGTTAGTTAGGGAATTATTATTGTTATTATTTACATAATTTAAATACTATATATATATATGATGCTTTGATACTTTTATAAAGACGTTATTGTCTCCCCATAATAAAAATACTAGACCCTTACTGATAATTGGTATCATCTATCATATGGGTAGGTTCACCAGAGTTCTTGTGAAAAAAATATATAGAGGAACTAACATTTGGAACCTAGGCCAGGACACTAATTAAAAAAAGAATAATATACTTGAGAATTACCAAGTGGTAAATATTTTCATAAACCTATTTCATTTCAATGGGTTATATTTCATTGTTATTGTCTTTAAAATTAAAGGATTTTTTTGTGTAATTATATTTTTTTATCTATTGATAAAATATCACATGTTTTATTTGGATTCAAATTTGATAAAAATAATTTTTTTCATTGATTAATAATCCCATCAATTTTATGATATTTTTAAGGAATTATCTCAAAATATTATTTTGATCAGGATTATTTATAATGAAAATTCAATTGAAAGAAATTATTAGTTAATTTTTTAATAAACCCCTATAATTTTCAATTTCTTAGGTTATTCATTGTTTTTTAGGTAATATTAGCATTTCAAAATCTTTCTAATTTAGATGTCTAAGTAAATGTTTTTAATAAAATTAAAATTCATTTATCTCTTTAGTCAAAAATCCCTTTTCATTGAAATTCATGTTTTCTAAAAAAATTATAAATAGTTTTAAATACAAAAAAATGATTATTATATGATGTTTTAAAAATTTATAGTTCTTTTAAAATTTATTCATTGATATTATCATGTCATTTTAGAAACAAGTAACTTTTACATTTTATGAAATATTGAACGGAATCATTGTTTTAGTATGTTTGACATTAATTAAATTTATATCCACCATGATCATCAATGTTTTAAAGAATATTTTATATGAATCAAAAGTAATTTCAAATAATTTTTTTTCAAATTTTTTTTTGAATCTTTATATATAAAATATGGTTTTCAATGTAATAGTTATATTTCCATAAGAAAATTTTTATTTAATTTATATGGTATTGGTACTCATTAATAAAAAACCGTTTATAATGATTATAGATTTCTGGGGATATAAAATATTTTGACCATCCTTATTCTTTCTATAGATAGATAATGATAATTTAGACCAAATAATGTATTTACATTAACATTATTGTTTCATTAACATTACATTAAAATAATCAATTTCTCATGATAATTTGAAAATAAATTTCCCCTCAGTATTATTATTATTTATCATAGATATGGTAATTTTGTAAACTATATAACATTTCTACATATGGTATTATAAATTAAATGTTATTTTTTTATAGGGAATTATTGATAAGTGTGTATTGTTTAAAAAATATGGATATTGAATCCTAAAACATATTTTTCATAAATTAAATATAGTATTTTCAATATGAGTATTTCTTTAGACTTTTAGTTATATGTGGGACCATGAATTACATAGCCACTAGATGCATTAGTTGTATAATGAGTTGAATCAGTATTCTATCATTAAATATTATTTTACCAATATTTTTATATTTTATTTTAAATGGCCTTGAATGTTGTGGTATCCTTATTTCTGAGATCATGACATCAAATAACTAACAAATTAGTTTATAAATAATTAAGATACACAATCCAATATAATATCTTGATGATATTATCAAGGGATGAATTTCATTCATTGTCATTGATTATATGGGATGTTTTTTTCAATTTTTCTCATTTCTATATTGATAATGACTTACCTGTTCATGATAAAAATGTTATTTAATTTGAATTTGTGTTCATATGGTTACAATTCAATATTAATTATTCATTACCAAATTATGAAACTCATGTCAATTATTAAATGGAATGAGAATTAAGATATATCACCTGACATATTGATTATTCCTTATTTATAATTCTTTATATATTCATTATTTTCAAGTTATTTATTAAATAGAATGTGTGTTCATATAATTACCTTCAAATAATAATTATTCTATATTGATTATTCTTTACTTACTCATGTTTCTTCGCCTTTATGAAACTATTACCTAGCATCTTATCTCACTATTAAATTATTTTCCTATATGAGAAATCTAGGGTGTGTAATATGAATGATATTATAGGATATTCAAGAGGTTATAATGATATCCTTAACAAAAAAACTATGTTACAATTTATATTTCCATATATAATGGAAGACTCAAGTATGAATCTATTTTACCAAAAATACTATACTATATGGTCCTTTGGGATTTGATTCCATATATATTATAAAAATGTAATAATGTAGAATAATAATACATATTAATAGGGTTGGGTTCATTATTTTTGGTATTATAGGATGTTTAATAGGAACCATGGGAAGTAGATTTATATAATCATATACTAGGGAATATACCCTTTTGATAGAGTTTGAGGATAATTATAGAAGGTAATACAATGATTTCTTAATGTAGTGATTATGAATTATTCCTAAAATATATCCCTCTTTGTATTCTATAAGTGGGTGTGGTTCTATCACATTGTTATCTTGTGTAAATAACTCTAAAGTAGTAGTATTAGGATTGAATGAAGTGTTACATGGTACATGACAATGGACATTACTTTGCACCTGGTATGACACTCCCGTCATATATGATGTGGATAATTAAAATTATAATTAAGAACCATTATTAACTATTTGAATAGATTATGATAATTAATGATGTTGTTTAATCCAAAAGGTTTGTTAATTGAAAATAAGATTTCGTGATATAGAATTATGATAATTATTATATATTTTTCCTATTATGATTATTGTTTCTCACACTATTTTTTGGTTTCAATCAATGGATGGAACACAAAGGAATCGTGTTAAAAATGAAAATGAGTGAAAATGTTGTGAATATGAGAAAGTGGGATAATGTTAAGGGTAAAATTACTACTATTATTTATAATCAATTTTCTTTAAATATTATTAACAACATATTCCTTAATAAACTCATGGAATAACCAAAAAATGACAATGATGGAATTTTCTATGATCTCAAGTGGTGTAGACCATGGGTCAACGATGGATCAATTTACATAATATCATAAATTTGGAAATATACACCTATTAAATTTCATCAATGCAATAGGAAAATGTTTTATTTTTGGAAAAAAAATTCATAATGAAATGAATTTTTGAGTAAAAACAAAGAGTATGATAGAAAAAAAATTAATCTCATACTACAGACCCATTGATAGTTCTTTGTCTAAAATGTGAGTATCTTAGGAACTATAAAATTCAATTCTATATTATAATTGAAAATCCCTACACCAAGTAAGGACATATATTAAAATAAAAAAATTATTTACTTGTGTTTTGAGATTAAAGAATTAAATTTTAAACATATTTTTACAAATAGTATTTTGTTTAAAATATTTATGTAACATATAATTATTATCTTAAATTGAGGATATAGATATGTATTCATCACCATAAGAAATAGGGATATTAATTTAATCTTGATCGTAATTTCAATGTTTTAAAAAACCATTTTATGTTTTTTATAGGATTCTTCTAAGATTAGTGATAATTTTTTGGACAATTAGGGAAATAGAACCCTTTGGTTTAGTGTATGTTTTTCTGAAAAAATAATTTAACAATTATTAGACATACTATTTTGGGAAAATTATTAGAGGTATTTGTAACCATTATGGTTTATATTATATTTAATGGTGAGGGAAGTATGGGTTATTAAAATTTTATAATGTTATTATAATTATAATAATATGGTTTTAGATAATTGAAAAGTTTCATGATGAGTGTAAACATGTCACATATGTCATGGCCACATGGATTGAATCGAAAACTAAAGGGAAATATGTTTTTAAGACCAAAGACTGTCCTATATGACATTATCATTAATATTTCATTTTTTATAATTAAGAATGTTTGGTAATAATTAATAATGATGAACAAGAGGTGTTACCGTTGTGAATTATAGATTAATATATTGTATTAGATAACTTTTTAAACATTTATTTATTTTGAAATGTAGTTAAATATGTATGGAATGACTAATTAACAATTTTTAGATATTTTTATTCGTTAGATATTAATTTTAGTGTTTCAAGAATAAAAAATTCATTTTTGGATATTCATTTCTAGGAGTATGAGATGATGTAGAAATTAAGTGAATAAAATCAAAATAACGAAATTGTTCTCTCAAAATTGAATTGTATCAAGTATTTATATTTCATTATTTTATTACATATTAAATATATTAATAAAAATTAAAAAATGATCATGAAATAAAACATTTATCCACTTTCCAATATATCTAATGAATCAATGGACTTTAGACATATCAATGATTTTTAGTTTTGAGGAACATAACATTATATGGATTATTGACTAACTTTTGATCAATAAACACTATCTCAATCAATAATTATTTGAAATATTATTACATGAATATATATTCAATTTCCCATAGTTTTATTTATATTAATAAACCTTTATTTTTTATTTTATATGACTTTCATACTTCACTTTTTCTATTATTAAGTGGATATTTTATTAACCCTTATACGATGTGGGTTTTTGGTCATTGGTATCTCTAAATTTCAGTCACTTGATTACCATGATCATGTTTAATTTTTAAGGATAAAATTTTTGGTTTTTGGGAGAATGTTTCACTTAGATATTTTAAAATAGTAAAATTATATTCAATATCCAATGGATACACTACAATAAGCATAAAAATAAAATGAAATAAATTTATTTAAACTTAATCTCCTTGATATCTTGTACAACACAAACCTAGAGCCTAAATTAAACACAATATTGTATACCATTATAACATATATTTTTTATTGGTGGGTATGAATATTACTAAAAAATTTATAGAATTTATTTTTATCTAGATTTTAAAAGTAGAATAAGAATAATAAAAAATGTTTTTTGAAAATTACTGTATTTTATAGAGATTGTTTATTTTATGTTTTATAATTTATTTATAAAATAAATTTTACAAAATATATAAAATTTATTGGAAAAAATAATCTTCCTTTTTGAACTTATAATATGGAAATTATCTTTAGTTAATTTTTTGAGGTTTTTTTAGACATATTAAATTTTAATGAAAAGTAAAAAAGAATTTTATCAAAAATTTCGTATTTTTCCAAAATATTAAATACATTATTTATTTGTTAAATTTTATATAAATTAAAATAAGTAAAATTATAAAGATATTTAGAAAATTATGTCATATTAATAATTTTTACATAAATTGTTGATATTAAAACCTTTTATACTTATTAGAATTCTTTTTAGGTACAAAATATTTTATCACGTATGCACCTATAATAATATATTTTATTAATACAACTTTGGTGAATTGAATTTTGGAAATTTTATTACATATTTTTTGTAGTAATAATTTATATTATAGAATATGTTAAAAAATTTCCAAATACTAATATTAATATAAGTAAAAATAAATTAGTACGGTTAAGATAAAAATAATTTATGATGGTGTTAATCTAAAAAGATAATGGTTGAAATGAACTAAAACCAAGGAAAAACCACATTTTCAGGACATATTTATAATTTATAACCTATATATGTTGAAAATTACCCATTATAGAAGCTTGTGTCAGGGGAAAGACTAGGTGGTAACTAAATCATTTTAAATATTCCTTACATTTCCTCTCCCCCACTAATTAAAATATACCCCTTTCCTCTCATAGTCACACATACTAATCCATCTATATTAGAAAATACCAAGAAAACTAACTTCTAAAATCCCATGAAAACTTCTTATATTTCTTTTCTTATTCTAAATCCATAATAGGAAGGCTTTTGGTGAATTCTAAATATGTTTTTCTAAAAAAGTGTTTGTGATCGTAAATGATCACTTTTATTTTTCATATAAATAAACATCCATCAAATATTATTAAAAAATTATTATATATAACCAAATATTCCAAAATACACATATATTTTATTATGTTAAATTACATAAATATATATATATATATATATCCTATTCCATCAAATTGGAAATGAAAATGCCAATCATCTATATAACTTACTACCGCCTCGTGAAAAGATGTAACTCATTTTCCATCGACACCGCTCATGGTAAGTATAATGATGGGTTTAATGCATATATATAATATATATTATATTATTATTCTTATATAAATATAAAATAACATGTACCTTATTACATTGAATTCCTTTAAAAATATGATAATGTGGAAAATGTGTATAGCAGACTACTGCCTCACAAAGCAATGTGACTCATCTTTCAATTACGGATAACTTCGAAAGTAATAAGTATAAATTTAATAATTATGTTATATATATATAATAAACATTTTTCACATTATAAAATTAACATATTACTCAATACCTTACCATTTAAATTGTTAATTGAATGAATTTTTCACACATGTGTACGTATGGAATACTGTATGCACAGAATAATGAAATTCATTTTCCAATCCAACCATCTTGAAATATTCTGAAAATTCATATAATTATTAAATATGATGTTTATTTTATTAATGTTATTAAAAAATACTATGATCTATATCTTATACCATGAACTAAAACATTCGTTAAAAAAACACACATGAGAAATCAAAGACGATTAACACATCAAATAAATGAAAATTATAAATTATTATAAAATAACAGTCAGTAAAATGTTATTAGATGATAATATAGGATATTATAAATTTTAATAAAATTATATATTAAATTAATAATAGCATTTATACTTTAAATTAGGTTAATAAATTTTCAACCAAAAATAAGCATGAGGTACGGGAGTTCATCTCAATTTCCCTTCCTTGAGGCATATTTTACTGTTATGCACCAAATTAATATTATATGGTGTATAAACATAAAATTTAACATGAAATATATTGATTAATTCATAAATAATGTTATTTTAGGTTTAATTCTGAATTATTTCATCTTAGGATAATTGAAATGAAAAGTACTCGGTGGTAACAAATTTTATAACTCAATTTTTTTTAGTGGGTTATATTACATCTACATTATCTTTGAAAATATAATTTTATGCGTGAAAAGACTTTTTAATATATTATGTTTTATTTTCAATTGATTAATTTGGAATTATATTTGATACAAATAATTTATTCATTGATTAATTCACACTTCAATTTTTCATCATTGTAAGGGTTTATTTCACAATCTAAATTTTTTGGGCATGTTTATTCTTAATTTTCCTCTAATTGATATTATTAGATTATGGTCAAATAAATATGTTACATTTTATTATATTATTATTATTCATGATGTTTCTATCTAATAGTTACATTTTACAAATATATATTACTTAAAATGATTGAAACTTTTTTTAATAAAATTAGGAATATTTTCTCTCTTTGGTCGAAAACCGTATTTCATCAAAATATATTTTTCCTAAAAACTATTTAATTTTTTTTTAATTTTTTAAAATTGTTTTTAATTAAAATTTAAAATATTTTTATGTTTAAATTTGATTTTGAATGGAATATTTATGTTATTTTAAAAAGAAGGCATATTTGGATTATACTGATAAAGTAAAATTAATATTTTTATTAACGAGTATGACATGAACAGAATTACCATCCATAAAAACAAATAAATATATTGGATATTTTTATAATATTCAAATTTTGTTTTAAAACAAAATTATAATCCTTTTTTTGTGAAAATTTGGTTTTAGATTCTTATATTAAATATGAAAATGATATTTTACTAAAGAATGTATTTGAAGACAATTTTATGTCATTTATATTAATCAATGCCTACAAACCTTAATTTTACATTTACAAAAAATGGGATATGTTGAATTGATACCTTCCTTATTAATTATATTGATGTTTTATGATATCTTTGACATAGAAAATTTTTAATTTCACATTCTTGATTGATATATATCCCCTTTGAATATTCACATTCACATGGTCACTAGACATTAAATTTCCCCAAAATATCAAAATTACTAATCAAATATATGTTTATTACATAATTTTTGTATCTTTTCTACTTATAGTGTTCTGTATTGAATGTTATTTGTAGATTTGGGGATATATTAAAAAATCCATATTATTTACACAATATGGACAAATGATGAAAATGGTCATTGTTAATGAATTAAATATTTTATTATAAATATATGGAATACTTAGGTTGTACAATAATGGACTTGTACTGAAATTATATAGACTATCAAGGAATAAATAGTCTCATGTGTTTAATTAGTAATCTATAATTAAATAGGTTTTAACCATAAATTTAAATAGAATTTTGACTGGTCATGATAGTAGTGGTATCATGATGACTGAGATCATGAAATATAATAATTAACCATTTCTATTATTATGAGTTGATTTATTATTATCCATGATATTTTTGAATTGATATTAAATTTGGTTGAATTTCAATCTTAGTTATTGGTTAAAATCAATGTGTATTTAGTTATCCACATTTCCATATTGATTAGGCCTTATCTATTCATGATAATCTTACTGTGTAAATTCTATGGCTATCCAGTTATTTACATTTCAATATTTATTATTCCATAACTATTTATAATACAGAGTTTATCTAATAAATAAATTTATATTTAGATATTTAGAATAATATATTTATTATTCCATATTTATTATTCCTTACATGTTCATGATATTCATGTTATCGATTAAATTGAATCTATATTCCAATAATTACCATTCCATATTTATTATACCATATATATTATTCTTTATCTATTTATTGAAGATTTATCCATAAATGACTATAACAAAGTATCTAAGCTCACACTTGTTTTTTTCCTTTCCTAGGATACCAGGAATTATACATTGAAGGATTTTAATTTATATTCTATAGGGAGTAAGTATATCATCAAATTAAAATTATGTTGTAGTTTTGTTTTCAAATTTAATAAAAGACTCAAGTAGGTTTTTTACCAATATTGAAAAATTATATGGTCATTATGGATAAGATTATATATATCTTCTGCCAATATAAAAATGTAGACTCAATATTTAGGATACTAGGGTTTAGGTAATTACAGTTATAATTTAAAATATAAATACAAAAAGATTGATCTATTGTCATCTGATTTTAGTGATAATGAATGTTCTAATCATGTGAATCTATTCAATAAATTTACATTAAAACAACGTTATGTTGTTAAATTGGACAACAATAATGATATATATAAGAATACATTTATTATGTGTGGATAGTCTCTTTATGTGATGATATATAATAGATGTTTGGGAACCATTATAATACATTCTATTCTTATATCTCATTCAATATATATCAAATTTTTGGTACCATGAAGATATTTTCAGAAAGAATACATGAATGATCTTATATTAAGATGGATAACTTAATAAGATTCTAAATTGAACCACTTTTAATAGAAAAACTTCGTTTTTCCATACACCATGATTTAAATTATATACTTGTATATTTTTTGTACGAAAACCATCATATGTAAAACACTTTAAATATAGAGACAAATAATTTTTTCATGATATATTTAATTTCCTTGGATGAATTGTGAATGTTTTTTTATTTATTTTTCACAGATTCATTTGTGACAAATGTTAATTTAGAACTCAAATTCACTTCAGTATATATTCATTCATATTTAATTTTTTGTATTATATAAATTTTGTTAAATTTAATAAATCTATGTGATGTATCAAAAGGTGGTGATGAATGATATGACAATTGTTTCTAATAATATAAAATTATATAATCTATTATAATATTTTATAAAGTATATCATATTTTTATATGGTTCATAAGTAAAAAATATTAATTGATATAATATTTTAATTTATTACATTTAGTGGTTTGACTTTATTGGAATTATGATCATTAAAAGGGAGAAATTGTTTGATTTTTTTATGATCTATTTAATACTAATTTATTTTAGATACCATTCTCATGAAAAAATCTATTTTTTTAATATTTGTTTTATACTAGTTTTCTGAGAGGGTCATTATTGAATTTAAATTTTTTTCCCAATGTACTATTTTATTGATATTATAATGGATTATTGGTTAGAATTGTAGATCATGTAATCATAAGGAGAGGGGGTAACGTAGTTTACGTATTTTTTTATTGTATTGTTGAAATACAAATTATTATCTAAATCTCCATACATATAAGGATAAATGGAACTTGAATATTTACTAATAGAGTCAAACCATGTAAAAGGTATAAATTAAATTGGGAATAAAACTCCATATTTTTACATTATTTGATCAAAATTTAATTATATAATCTTATTATATTTATGCTTAATTCTATATATATATCGTAAAATATTATCAACATTGATTACAATATTTTGGGAATGTATCATCCTTTTGGAAAAATGTTGTCTCTAAGAATCTCCTATCATTGTCTCCTAAAAATTATCTTTCTCTAGAAATTTTATTATTGATGGATCTAGATAGTTTAAAAATTTAACAAAAAATATGGAAAAAATGAAAAATTTATTATTAGTTATATTCTTCTATATAAATATAATTATACCCTAATACATTAAAAAATTTAAATCATCACATTCTCCCTTTATTCAGGTATCCTACAGACCTAACTGTATTCAAAACATGGAAACTACTAGTTTTACTCATTGTATTTAAGAATCATATACTTCGTACCATTTTTTGATACATTTATTATAATACTTTTCCACATATTATGGAATATAAAAACTATTAAATTCCCAAAATAAAAACATTCTTCAATATTCAAAACATCAACTAGATATCAAGGAATAGTGTTCATTCTCATGAGCATTAGGATTCTCAACATCCAGATTTTCCTAGACTGTAATCTTTATAATATTAAATTATTAAACTAAAAATATTCAATCTTAATTAAATTTTAATCTTATAGGTTTAATTCACCATATACTCTTAGATTCACTACCCTCTAATCAGTTTTTCTTTGAATGATATATCATGTATTTATAGGAAGTGATCCACTTAGAATCATATAAAAATTATTTTAGAATGTATAACATCACTGACTACACAAACATAGATCTAATTTTTTTATAACATTATTTGTTAAAGAATACAAGAGTTCAAGAAGGACCTAAAAATTTAGAAGTCCACTAATACTAGATAAATATATACATGACATTTGAATACCTAATATACAAAATGAAAACATCGAGACAATATGATTATAAATTTCATCATATCCATTAAAATATTAAATATCCCCACATGGGGTTTCAAGGGGAAATGAAAACAAATAAGGGTGAGGTTATATTCTTAGTATAGAGTATAATACTTTGGAATATTTTAGAAGAGAAACAAAGAAAAAGTGATATAATATGAATAAATATATAACATGAATCCATACTCAACTAAAACAAATCATATGTTATATACAAGTTAACAAATGAAACATATATATCAAAAAACATAGACCACAAACTAATATAATGAATAATTTCAGTCATCCAAATATATTATGAGGCATTTTTATACAACATTATCCTACTATGGGATGTTTTATACACCAAGCCCCTACTAAAATTTTCCAATTAGACATACTGATTTGTAGAGTGGATATATATTTTTAAGCCCCACCAATCACAGAATAAGATACAGTTTCTTTACTATAAGGGTAATAAATTCCATTTTATCATTACCTAATTATATTCTGTCTAAATTAAAATATGTATTTTAGTATATTAATAATTTGGCAATAGATATTTCTATATTCCATAGAATGAAGAGGATGTATAAGGTAATATCCCATAACAAGAAAAGAAACTATTGCATATCGTCAATGTATAATAATTTTCCCTTAATAGTGAAGTATACTACAATTGGTAATTTTAGTGGCTTGGGTTATCCATAGAATATTGTAATTGGGTACAAAAGTTTTAATTTGTAGGATAGTAATAAAATATCATGAAATTTCCATTATCTTGGTTTACAATGAAAGATCATATAATTTAAATATTATCACTCAGATGTTTCTATCTGGGTGTATATTCATATGACCATTCATCATGTGTTTTGGTAATGACTAAGTTAATGCTCAATATATTTCTCTGGAAAGTTTGAGAAATTGTCATGTTGGGATGAACTAGGTTCTTTAAATTATATCCACTTAATAAACCACCCACTATTGATTATTCATAAAATTATTATCATTACTTATTAGAAGAAGAAGTATAACATTAAATTATAGAGAAAATAAATATACAAAGTTAATAATAGTGGTTAATGGAATAGTGGACTTCTAGTCCACTCCATTATCCCACTTCTCAATGATTTTGTTGATTTTCATAAGACCTGAGATTTTCCATGTACTTCATATTATTCTTACAGGGACTCAATGGCTATATTTATGAATCAAATACCAATTACCAATGAATATGATATTTCAACTAGTATCTAATAAGTATTTTCAAATAATGACTAGTAGTTTCCATTACCTAGAACCTTTTCAATCAGGCGTAAGAATATAAGGTGTTTGTAGGTTTATTATGTAACTACCCAACGCCAGTTACCTAGAGTCGATACATCATTACATAACATTGGAATGATACAAAAAATCATGTCCTGAAATACCGATCAGTTTAGTAGCCTTGTAAGTAATGCATACATTCATAAGTTTTGCATTCTATCATGAAATAAAAACATCAACAGCATTCTATCCCCAATTACTACACTTATATCGTTATTATATCCCTATAGGTCAACCATAAAATATTTCTACACATCCTAGGAAAAATATAACATTGAAAGGGGTGAGCTCAGATGCTCATTAAGGATAACAATATAGCGAAATCTTTCATAAATAAGCATAAACATTTAAGCGATGTATAAGACTAAAAAAATCCTATTAAACCTAAACTTCAGCATAATATAAAAATGATAAAATCATATAATTCCATTTATTTATACACGTTGATATTCTACTAGTCGAATAATCACATTCAATATAAATAGAAATTTTCATAATGAAGGAATGCATAATGCCAGACTTTATAACCACATAGTCAAGGCCTTGTACCAAGACTTAAAATAAGATTTTGTCAAGGCCTTGTGCCAAGCCACTAGTTTGTCTCATTAGACCTATCAATTAATCAAGGAGCTATAGCTAATTCCACCCATCACTTATTAAGTCCAATTCATTCCTTATATGAAAAGGTTTAAACATAACATAAACATTGATATTAAAACTAACATATGAAATTTCAATAAATTATCCATAAACCATGAATGGTGTAAAAATAACACATCCATTGTCAAACATATCAAAAATCCTTCAATGTAATTTGAAATATTTTTATCATAATAAATCAGTTTCAAACAAGTTTAAAATCCATCAAAGGATGTTTACATAGATAAAATAAAAACTATTTGAAATAAATACTTCCTTCCATTTTGAAATCATTTAAAAGTCAAATAATTATTAAGAAAAACATTTATTTTTAGAATATTCTTATAATATTATATGGGAATCTTAGACGATGATATAAAGGTGGAAAATAGCCACACCTTCTGTATAAGATAAAAAAACATTATTACCTTAATTTTTTCGAAAAGGTCATAAAGTACCTTGTCTAGAAAACGATGGAATGATTCCTTTCAAAACATATAATTTCAAATAATGGAATAAATGACTTTAACCCATAGTATATAAATTATTAAATATGTTTTGAAATACATTTTTAAGAAAACATGGATGTGGATGATAAAGAGGTCCCAGTAGATACTTACGTAAAAACAATCTCAGATAATGAAGAGATTGTGAAATTAACTGTTACCTTGTAATTTTCCATAGTTGATAGTATTTTAACATCTTGTATAATAGTTAAGAAATCTTTGATAAATCATACAAGAATCATATAAATAAATATGATATCATATATGATCTTATAATATTGCTTTGTTAATAGTATTTTAGTAGTATCATTGTTTCGGGTGTTAACTGGTCTGTTTTCCTTTATATGCTCAGTTACGTAAGCCATGTTTTTTATGGATTGGATTTATTTAATTAATAAACATAATGATATTAAGTTCACAAAAATTATTTTTTAATCCAAAAATAAAAATTATTCTGGAATGATTATGATGGGGATTGAATCACATCGCGTTCGTGGAAACGGTAATCCGTACGTACACACGAGCGACAATATCATTATATTGATGGTGAAATCATATGTAATTGGATGTTATATCATATATACATAATAATTAACATGTTATATTTATTATTTACATTATTTATACTCATTACTATACCTATCCAAATAATGAAGTGTTTGAATAACAAACTACACCATGACGTGGAGACAGTAAGCCGTATATACGCATGTATGGTGACATTGTCATTAATATGATGGATAGAATAATGAATATGGTTGTACCATTTTTATAATAACATCACAGTATATAGAATATTCTAGAGTATTTATTTTATAATTGAAACAAAAAAGAAAGTGGAAGTGGAAGAAGAAAATAACTTGAACGAAATGATGAAATATTTACCTCTTCTTCGGGTTCTTCCTTTTGATTTGATAAAAAGGGATCCATAGGTTGGCTTTATGACCATAATAAAGTATCTAGGATTAATAGAGGAAATTTGACAGTTTAATTGGGCAGTTTTAGGCCGAGTGAAATGGCATTGGATGAGTAAAATTAAGATAAGGGGAAGTACCCTCTTATAAGAGGGGTGATGGTCACTTTAGGAAACGCTTGAAATATTATTTTATAATTAAATAATTTTCGGTTTCCAATGGTTCAAAAATGATTTATTTCTATGATAAGTTGGTGATGGGTTAAAAACCTATAAACAAATAGTTTTTGGATAGGTTTAGGTCACCATATTAACCTTCTCATTTAGATTTAACTCTTAGTTAAATTGTTTGACATTTACCAAGTCTCTTTGTATTTTTATATTATATGCTTAATAATCTTACTATAACATGCCTAGAAAACCCCATGTGGTTAATTATTAGTATATATAACGGTATCTATGTCTTTTGGCAAATACTTAGATTTTTAAGAATATGATATCAAAAAATAATATAGTATTTTTTTTAAAAACTAAATTATGTCAATTTAGAAACTATTTAGTATTTGAATTTTTTTAAGCCATAATAACATTATCACTTCTAATAAAATTTATTTAATCAATTATAAAATGTAATATTAACCTATAAAAATAGTTTAATTCATCATAAGTCTAAATTTCCATTTATTTGGATATTTATAATATCAATTATTTTAATATTTCATTATTAAGGTAATTACTGCATCATCATTATGTCATAAATAAATTAAACTATTTAATTTATAAAAATTATAAATAAAATACCATTATGTAGGAAATATTTTTCTATTTCTAATAAATATTAATAGTTGAATTTATATTGTGTTTATCCCTGTATTAAAAATGGTTTATTTATTGAACATTGAATTAAAAAATTTAAACTCTTCTTTAAATAAAATAATAATAAATTTCCTCACCTAATCCAAGTGCACCAAAAGAGTCATATTTTATTCCTAAGGAATTTTTTTTGACGAATTATACATATCCAATATAATTAAAACATGCGTTAGGGTAATTATGATATTATTTTTACACTTAAGTGCCCTATTTACTTTTAACAGTGGAAAATAAATGTCCAAAGTTAGTATTCCCCAAAAATTATTTTAATCTCATTGAACTAAATTTAGCTAATAATATTTAAATTTTCTCTCAGATTTTTTAAATTCAACTCACAGAAGCGGTAAAATTAGGTTTTATGCAAATTTGCAAATGGTTCAAGGTGGTGGGTAAAAGACGGTAAAAAGTTCAATAATATTTTTATATATCTAAACAAATTATAAAATGACTCCAATGAATTAAGTTGAAATTATATAGGTATTATGTATCTATTTTGACCCAAAATAAATTAAATAAAATAAATAATTATTTAAATAAAAAGTTAGTTTTAACCAGAAACACAGTGTTTTTCTCAATTCATCAAAAATTGAATGTTTTCAGAAAATTACCAAAAATTCTTCCTAAGATAATTTCGATATACCAAATTAAAAAATGAATTCCTTTTTGCAAAATAAAATTTATCAATTTTCAAAAAGTGGTTATTACTATTCATAATGACAATTTTGATTGGTCGGGTTGTGTTAGAATCATGAAGTTCAAAACATTGAAAGTTATAGCATTATTCAAAGGAAAACATATCGTGGAAGCTTGGGGTGTTAAATTCTCCCATACATTAAATAACTACTCCCTCAAAATTTTTATAATATTACTGAATAAAAAGATTCGGGTGGTTCTTCATCATAACTTCCTAAGGTTCCAACATTGCCTCTACCATCTTATGGTTTCTCTGTATAACATTAACCAGATGAGTAATCCGGTTTCTCAGTACTTATTCTCTGGTATCTAGAATCTTGAAAGTCTCTTCACAATATGACAGATTGGGTTTTAGTTCAATTTATTCATAGGTGAGTACATGTATTGGGTCTGGCATGTATTTTCTCAATAGTGATACGTGGAACACATCATGAACATTAGAGAGACTTGGTGTGTCATGACCCCCTCCCCTCAAAGTGTACTCCTCCTGGGCCGCCAATGTGAGAAGGGAGATAAGGACCCCCAAGTCTCACCTCCAGTAGCCCCTGGGGTAGTGACTAGCACCGAGGGTATACTAAACACCCAAAATATGAAGCATCACCCTCAAAGATAACACATGCAGAAGAGAGAGATAAGACAGACACCAAACAACTCCAAATCGGAACTGAAATATAAAATAATACCCAAGTACACAAATGAACTATCAAGCAATTCCACTACAACTGGAAGTGGAAAAACTGAAATTACCCAAAAAAGAAGAAAAACAGCCTCAACAACAAGCTTGAACAGCTCTTGCAACTGCAATCTAGTAGAAACCATCTTGATCTCCAACCTGCTCCAAGTGACATGAAAAAAATAGTTTATATACATAGGTTGAGTATAACAGTGTACTTATTATTATCCTCCCTGAAGACTCTCATGAAAATGTAAAGTAAGCATGCTAAATCACATTGAACAACAATTGAAACTAAATCGTCACCTAAAAAGGTATATTATGTTCTAAATATCACCATGGCTACTCTCACCAAGTAACAAATACAAGAGTATATAATATAACAATGAATATCAAGGGTACCCTGCTACTACTTCCCCAATGTCACACGTCCTAAGAATCTCTCTCTAAAAAGGCTTTCCTACATACACCTGGGCGAAGCACCACAACATGCAACTCATTAAAGAAAACCACCACATCCATGAAAGAAAGTAACCAGGTAGTTTCCGAGAGCCACCACAGCTCCCATAATATGTATCATATGTTGGGTATTATACCTCAAGACATTACAACCCATACACTGAGTAAGGATCCTCAATCCATCACAGACTATACATGTTACACCAATAGTAGTCGAAAGGATACTATATCCTGAATATATGTGCGTGAATAACCACAATCCATTACATCCCTATACATACATATATAGGGAAAACTAACCATTGTGCCTACCAGCATAAGTATATAATTTGAGAAGAGAGTGGAGCCAACGGGGTAGACATCCATTCATCCTCCCACTGGAATGTTGGGGAACCCCCTCCCCCCCCCCCGAGGGATCAGAACCCAAGGGTGTCAGTTGCCTTTACTAGTAGGGTAGAGAAGCATATAGAAACACAAAAAGTACAGAATATATTATACCTCACAACCACACTATGGGAATAACCTAGTCTTAGACTCAACTGTAGCAAACATCTCTCGGTCTTCGGGCTGCCTCTTCGAGGACTAGGTATTCTATAAGGACAAAACCATTTCAAAAGATTTAATTCATTATTTTATTTCCATTGCCTCCTATAGAAAGAGTGTAGACCCATTCTCACTTGAGATGATAAACACAGAAAGCATGTGGAATACCCCACACGTCTTCACCCCATTCGGAAGAAGGGTAAGTACGAACAGGTTCCTTTAGCAGTGGGGAGAAGTAAAGCACATAAACAACCAAAAGAATCAGCAAGCATCCATACATTCACATCCAACTCATTCCATCATCTCTTTTGTCCTCCTTGACACCCACATGCATAAACCGATGCATCTCACCACACTAGGTTTCATCTACTACCTAAACCTATAGGCCTCCATGCCCTCACATATCGCAACAGCCATCCAGTCTCTCATCACAACACAGGAAGTCAGAAAACAAACATTTTAACAATTAGGCTCTTGGCCCTTTAACAAACAAGTGGGTAACTTAGAAACCTACAAGGACTTATCTTTTATTAAGAAACCAGTTCTTTAATCCATCTTGGATTAACCAATTATTATTCTCCAGTTCCATATTCAGGAAACCTAATCAGTAATTTATCTCAAATGATTAAACATGCTTACTGTTCCAATTTGATTAACATCAAATTACGATAAGAACCAGATTCATTAACATGCATCTTTATCTATAGACAAATGATTATCAATTAGTACTGGTTTATGTTCCTTACCAATTTCCAACAAGAACTAATATCTATATCATGAAATCATAGATATCACACTATCTAGAAAAACTAGAGGCAATAATATACGATCGACATCAAATTATTTATCCTGTTCAAATATTTATTATATTAATTCCAGTGTGATCCAGTGGGATAAAACATGATAACTATATACTTCAACATAAAATAAATGATAAGCAACCAATACCCTACTTCAAACAATTCATGACATTCTTTATACGAGCGCAATCCACCCAATGGGTCACGATCCTCCTCTCGCGACAACTATATCCACCCGAGGATGCCACGGTACAACCGCACCAATAGAAACCCAAGAAAACTCTATTAGAATCATAGAGATTACATGGTATAATATTTAATGGAGAAATAGGAGAAGATTAACCACAAAAAATGATGATAAAATATACCTTATTTCAAAGATTAATCGATACAGCTTGGTTGCTTCCAACCAGTGAAGAACCAATCCAAGGAAAAAAGTTTGATTGTGAAAATCCTATGATAAGGAATGGGATGTTCAAGTATCTCACAACCAAGAACAAGGAGAATGAATTAGGGAGGAAGATATCCCACCCCTTTAGAAGATTTAATAGAGTGATGGTTTAAGATATGAGTAATTTCCCATTAAAAGAGGATCACATTAAACCACATGGTTTGACCATGTAAATAACCTCTAGAGCCTTAGGAATAATTAATATAGGAGTTATGTTCTTTTAATCGGCCATAGAGTCCTTAAAAATAAGGCTTTAAATGCATTTTATGTCAAAGGAAATGTCAAAGAGGTGAAACTGTAAGAAGCTGGAAACAGTGTTCATGAACCCAAAATTTGGAAAAGGAAAAACACTATTCATTAACCTCACCGTTAGAACCTCACCGATAGAACACTATTCATGAACCTCACCGTTGGAATACTGTTCATGAACATCACTGATAGAATACTATTAGCGAACCTCACTGATAGAACATTGTTCTTGAACCTCACCATTAGAACACTGTTTATGAACCTCACTGTTAGAACACTATTAATGAACCTCACCGATATAACAATGTTCTTGAACGTCACCATTAGAACACTGTTCATGAACCTCACCGTTAGAACATTGTACACCTACCATTCTGGAAACACTATTCACAGAACTCGAATATTTGGAAAAGAAAATAGAGGTTAATGATAGAGGTTACCTATAGAACTGTTCACCGATTGAACTATTCATAGAATTAGAAATTTCGCAAAGGAGAGGATACCGTTAGAGGATACTGATGGAACTATTCATTGATGAAACTATTCACAGAACTCAAAATTTGGTAATGAAAAGAGAGTTTACCGTTAGAGATTCTTGATAGAACTCTTCACCGATGGAACGATTCATAGAACTCAAAATTTGGAAAAGGAAAGAGAGGTTACCGCTAGAGGTTACTAATAGAACTATTCAGAGATGGAATTTTTCACAGAACTCAAAATTTGGAAAAGGAAATATAGGTTACTATTAGAGGATACCAATAGAACTTTTCACTGATGGAAGTGTTCATATAATTGGAAATTTGGGAAAGGAAGGAGGGGTTACCATTGGACCTCACCATTGGCACTATTCACAGAAGGTTCTTGATGCACTATTCACAACTGTCTACCGTTGGAATAGTTCTACAAGGGTCACCGATGGTACTATTCATAGAAAGGGAAAATTGAAAAAATATTGGGGATAAGTCACCTTGACCTACCAGAACACCTCAAACACTATATTTTCACAAAGGAATGTACCGGAGATGTCTGGGACATTACATCAGATACCTCTACAAAAATTACCGTTCTTGAGAATAAAAAACCAACATAAAGTGAAAATGAGACGGGGTCCGAACCACCACCCATCGAGATACCTCACAAAAGAGAGAAATCCACAAATGCAACAAAGGGATCCATCTCATAAACATGAAAGTTTTATAACCACAAAGGCTACATCGATACATGAAAAGATTTAAACATCAAACAAATCTAGGTAATGAGCATGTATCTGTGACTCATGTTCCCAGGTACACTCCTCCATACCACTATGTCTCCACAAGACATGAAACAAGGGGATAGAATTCATGTGAAACACCTTCTCCTTGTAGTCTTGGATCTCCATAGGTCACTCCACAAAGGATACATCATCGTCAACATCGATCTCTCCCCAATCGATGACGTGAGAATCATCATGAAGATAAATATGGAGCTATGATACATGGAAAACATCATGTATCTGAATCATCTATGGGGTAAGTGCTACTCGATACGCCACAACTCCAACACAATCTAACACATTGAAATGCCCAACAATGTGTGGAGAAAGCTTACTCCTATTCCCACGATGGGGAGTCACCTCCAAAAACACATGATCCCCAACATTAATCTTTGAGGGTCTCCTCCTTTGATCAGCATATGATTTCTAATGATCTTGCACTATCTTCATCCTCTCACGAATCACCTGAACCATCACTATTTTATTATGAACTTGTTTCGGTCTGAGAATTGCTGACTCTCTGACGCCAGTCCATCACAACAGAGAACGAAAAGGTCAGCCATACCATGATTCAAATGCCACCATACCGATGTTGGAGTGAAAACTATTATTGTATGAAAAATCCACCAAGGATATGTTCCCCATCCACAAACCTCCAAAATCTAGGACAAAAGTGTGTACCATGTCTTCATGGGTTTGGATGGTTCGCTCTGTCTGACCATTCGTTTGAGGATGAAAAGCAGTCCTATGGCATAGTTGAGTACCAAAGGAAAGCTGGAGACCTTTCCACACCTAAGAGGTAAAACGAGGATCACGATTAGAAATGATCATCCTTGGGACTCCGTGAAGTCTCACCAGGTCCTCCAGATACTACCTCGACAAAACATCTACTGTTCTTGACTAATTTATTGCTATAAAGTTGTCCAATTTTGTTAAGTGATCCACTACCACCCAAATAGCATCATCTTATCCCAGATATTGAGGTAAACCGGTAAAAAGTTGAGGAATCTCTAATGGCTGGAGCATACCACAAAGAACACGGTGTCTGGCCTTCACCTTATGGAAGACCAAGAATCGAGACACAAACTACACAACCACATGCTTTAGCCCAGGCCACCAAAACTGGCTCCTCAAGGATTGGTATATCTTTGTCAAGCCAAGATGCACTGCAAATGGTGAACTAAAAAAATCCCTGAGAACCATCTTATGCATCGTTATAGGAAAAAAAATCCTTCAATGATACAACACTCAGTGTTGTTCATCCTCCGACCAACCATCAGGGGCCTCATCAAAAAAAGTTGGTCTCTCCAAACCTCCACCTCAAGATCGCCCAACTAGGACTCTTCCCCTTTTTCCACCAGAAATGACTATATTTTCATCCGAAAAAGACTACCTTTTCCCCCAACTTCTCCCATATCAAGATGTAATGATGACAGTTCTTCCATTACTCTCCAGGAATCTCCAAATTCACTCACAACATCACTACATTTTTTTTGACTCATTGCATCAGCTACAACATTCCCCTTTCCAGGTGTATATGATATCTCAAATTCATATTCATATAAGATCTCCTTCCAGTGATGTTGTTGTATGTTCAAGTCACGTTGTGAGAAGAAATACCTCAAACTCTTATGAACGGAGAAAACAATAAAGTGCTCTCCAATGAGGTAATGTCTCCACAACTTTAGAGGAAACACCATGGCATCCAACTCAAGATCATGGGTGGCATAATTAATCTCATGGGAACTCAATTGCCTAAGTGTTGAAAGTGGGTGCCCTAGACCCAACTTGTATTGTACTTTAATTACCGTTACATGTATTCAGTTTGTTTTATACATGTTTTGATCTTTCCATGATAGTGAAGATACTTCTTCATCTACTTTGTTTATGGAAATGTCCTTAGATTACCTGTTGCATCAAATTGTTATAGCTGGTCCCAGTCTATAATGAGAACCCTGAGATTCCATGACAGAAATCTTAATGTAATGTCCTATGGTCCAGTTACATCATTCTGAAATGAAACAGATGATGGGTGACCATCAGGTGCTGGGGGATCATAAGCATTGAGACTTCTTCTCATTATGTTTTCACTTAATGATATCTAGCTATTGAGATCATGAGGATAGACCTTCTTAATAGGAACATCATATGTTTCTGGTGTCATTGGTCGTTCTTATCTGCGGACATGTGTAATGGTCTCTTGACTTGAGATAATTATCAATGAATGACATTTAATTACGTACATTTTATATAAGGTGAAACCCATGGCGACAAAGTCATGGTGTGTTAGTTTGTATCGGGTACGTCATTAATGGCATGGAATTTATTGAATATTCAAGAAAGGATTTGTCACTTCTGAGTTCAGGAAAAGATATCTCGGGCCTGGATTATTAGGATGGTTGCACCTTCAGTAAATTCATGGCCATGTTAGTCGAAGGTAAGACCGTCCAGAAAAAGCAAAAAACAAAATAAATCAAAAAAGAATGATGACACTAGTATTCATTCTGCTTTATTGAGATATCGATGACGAAGAGATTAGATTACATGGACAGTGATTGTAGTAAGGCATTCGTTTCTTTGGCCTTATCTCTATTGTGACAACTGGGTCCTGGTGACAGCACAACCACCCCGCCTTAACATGGCCGTCGGGTCCTGGCCCACCAGGTACCCCCGGTTGCCCTGTAGACACGTGGGGCTCACCCCAGGGTCCACCCACGTGCCCGAACAGGTCATCTGACTAATATGATAGTCTCCACAGGCCAACACATGTCCTTCCTAGTGTGTGTTGTCCTCACTCACACACACCCTGGGATACTTCCCAAGAGGTCACCCATCCTGATCACTACTCGTAGGTAAGCACACTTAACTATGGAGTTCTAATCAGACAGGCTCTCGAAAAGGAAGGTGCACCTTCTTGACATGAGTCATATCATTTAGTCATTTAACCCATTATCATTTGGGGATGTTACAATCACCCCCCTTTAGAGCACAACGCCCTCGTTGTGGGCCCTACATCTCAACCCAGTCAATGCACCGCACTTAAGGCTGGGTTCCTCCTCTGATACCAAATGTGACAACTAGGTCCCTGTGACAACACAACCACCCCGCCTTAACATGGCCGTCGGGTCCTGGCCCACCAGGTACCCCCGGTTGCCACGCAGACACGTGGGCCCCACCCCAGGGTCCACCCACGTGCCCGAACGGGTCATCTGACTAATATGATGGGCCCTACATCTCAACCCAGTCAATGCACCGCACTTAAGGTTGGGTTCCTCCTCTGATACCAAATGTGACAACTAGGTCCCTATGACAACACAACCACCCCGCCTTAACATGGCTGTCGGGTCCTGGCCCACCAGGTACCCCCAGTTGCCCCGCAGACACGTGGGCCCCACCCCAGGGTCCACCCACGTGCCCGAACGGGTCATCTGACTAATATGATAGTCCCCACAGGCCAACACATGTCCTTTCCAGTGTGTGTTGTCCTCACTCACACACACCGTGGGATACTTCCCAGGAGGTCACCCATCCTGATCACTACTCCAAGGCAAGCACGCTTAACTATGGAGTTCTAATCAGACAGGCTCCTGAAAAGGAAGGTGCACCTTGTTGACATGAGTCATATCATTTAGTCATTTAACCCTTTATAATTTGGGGATTTTATATCTATAGAGGCATCGATGGGTTTCTAGACCCCACTCTAGGTTGGTGGTATTATTCACTTCTATTGAAATATGGTTCTAGAGGGTCACACACAATAGCACCTTGAGAATCTTCCGTATTCTGGGAATAGGAATTTAGAACTTGGTGGGCCCTGCCAAAGTGTCCGAGCACTATCCAAGTTCTATGTATCACCAAAGAATAACTAAATTCATTAATTATTTGAGTTAAGAATAATTCATTGAATTTATTTAGAACATGTATTTATAAGTTATATAGTAAATACAAGTATTAATATTATTCGAATGGATTTAAATATCATAGGTTAATTTAATATTAGCAGGAGGAATGAGTCATTTTAAAGACTCAAATTTTTCACGTAATATATTTGTATATTACAAGTAAGTGTTAAATTGTAAATATTATTTATGGAATAATTTTATTTGTCATAAATAATTATTTATATCACTTATATAGCGGACGTCTATTACACGGGTTCTAGGAACCTAAACCTTGTATTTTAAACACTCCCTATATAAGTGAGATAGAGGCTCTCCCATGATTACTATTCATGTATCAAGATTAAGAGCTTCTCTCTCCTCTAATAATCTAGAGAGAGAGTCTCTCGAGCAAAGAAGGATCTTCAAGATCATCCATCTCGGATCAAAGCTCCTTCCATTGTGGTGATCATCGCTACGCTAAAGTGATCATCGAAGATCCATGCTAGCACCCAGATATTGATGAACGACGCACGTGCAGATTCATGAGACGTGTGTGGAAGATCTAGAGGGCTTCGACGTTGGAGTCTCTGAGCAACGATCACTGGCATCCTATAGCAGACTTGCACACGAAAATTCTGAACAAGGTAAATGTTCAGCTTAATTTTTCATGCTCTTTATAAACCTTGCAAGATCCTCGGACCAAGAATGGACAAGATCACCAGAGTAGACAAGGATATGTCACTCTGGTGAAGCAAAAAATTTAAAATCCAGGCCCACCGGCTTCCGCTGCGTAGTCCCGATACACAACAGTGTTATCAGAGCGATCGCAAGGTTTTTCTAAGTCAACAAGATTAAAATGCATTAAATTTAATTGTGGGGTGTTAAAATGGTTCATTTGGCTTCAACCACGCGTCATTTCATTTTCGAATGATCAAGTTACGATCATTAGAAATTTTTAAACGGATCGACGTCGCAAGTTTTTTTGTTCATTTGCTGTTAATCACCATTTTATTGAGATAAAATTAAATGTTATATTTTATTGTTATAAAATATAATATAATATTTTATTATAAAATATTATTTTAAAGACTTGGGTCAAGTCAATTCTTGTTTTTTTTATTTATAAATAAAATGGAAAGAAAAGACCCCAAATGGGCTCTTCTCCATTTATTTAAAAAATAAAAAAAGGGGGTGGGATTATTTGTCTGAAGGAAAAAATAAAATAAAATAAAATAAAGGGATGAGGAAGACCCCAATGGGGTCTTCTCTCATGTGGTGCACATGAGGGAGGAAAACCCTAGCGCCTCCCCTCCTGCTGGACTGCGTCCAGCAGGCCGCCCCGACCCCTCCCCACGTCGGCCTCCTCCTCTCCCACCGGACCGGCCTGCTGCGCCGCCTCGGACCTCGCCTTGAGCTGGCCTCCTGCCTCGCGTCGGACCCCGCATCGTGCCGTCCTCCTGCCTCACGCCAGACCAGGTCCGTCCGGCCGCCCGGAGTTTGCGTCGGACCTCCTCCAGCCGGCTGCTGACCCCGCGCCGGCCTTCCCTTACATGTCGGACCGACTCCAGCCAGCCGCCCCGAGCCAGCAGGCCACCCTGAGCTCGTCAGACGGGCCGTGCAGGTCTATCCAGACCGTCCCAGACAGGATAGCCGCCTCACCGGCTCACCGGAGTAGCGGGCAGCCGACCATGTGGTTGGCCAGCCTCTTTCCCGGCCTCGTACCACGCCCCTCGGACCATGCTGGGAGATTCAGTCGTCGCAGGAGTCATTGGACGCTACGGTCACACCACGGTCAAGCCACAGTCACTCCGCGATCACTCCACAGTCATGCTGTGGTTACGCATCAGTCACGTCGCGATCACCCCGCAGTCAAGCCGCAGTACCTGTTCCCGGAAGACACCCCACCACGGTATGTATTCCTTTCGAACTCCTCTCCGTCTAGAGGTAACACTGAATTAAATTAATTTTAATTAATTTAGTTTTTTAAATTAAATTAATTGGAATTAATTTAGGGGTTTAAATTATTTTAATTTGAAATATTAATTTAATTTATGTCTAGAATTAAATTAATGGTTTAATTTAATTTTTTGAATTAAAATTAAATTAAACAAATGGAACAGATAAAAATAAATTATTTGAATTTAATCAAATTCATTTAATTTATTTGTGCACCCTTGCATAATTTAAATTTATTGGAATTTAATTATATTTCACTTTTACCCCGACTGGTCTTGAGAAAATGGCCGACCTATGTATGTCTGGCATTTATTTATTTATTTATTTATTTATTCAATGTGTGTGATGATTTTAATATTTAATTGGGTAAATGACGGTCTGCGAATCGTCTTTTAATTCAAATATGTATAAGGGCTTGCGCGTCCATTGCATTATTTTTTATTTTGTACCCCAGACCCCCTCGCCTGCATGCGAGTATATTTGTAATTATTCGGTGACGGTCCAAGAGGCAGACCCCGGCATGTTGAGGCGGTAGTCCATACAGGAGTTTGGCGCTTTTCACTAGGGCCAGAAGCGGCACGAGTCATGTATTGACTTAGGTATGGATTCCCCTAGGTGATGATTGATCAGTTATCGATCGATCACTATAGAATGCTCAAGACCAGTCAGAATGCATGATTTACTTTATGCACAATTTATTATTTTATGAGTCTGCATGATTATTGCATGATCACATAGGATAGATAAAAATATAAAATGCATAACGTTTTCATGAATAATATTCTATTGAATGTTTAGTTGTGAGCGTGACAACCCAATTTGAACATAATAAATAAAAAATTATTATATTATTCAATTAATATTAAAAATACCTCGAAGATATATTATGTTTAAATGCCTTCCATTTCTCACATCTAAATAAACCAGTTGTTTGGGTGCTTGTCAGCCTCAGTTGAGAGTGTCTCTTACTACCAGGGAGTTTCCATGAGATAAATAGGTTAACTTGACTAAAGTGGGTAGTCAAGGATTAGCCTTATCTAACTTGTTATCACTTTAGAGGAAATAGGTTGAGGGAATCAATTTCAGATTCCAAAATCTGGTACTTTACTCAACAACACATGTATCCACAAGAACAAGTGGTTGTCCAGCATAGCACCTACATTAAAACCCTCCAAGTAGTGTCGTAGCCCTACCTTGTAGTCTACAAGGGTGTTTTTGAGGATCCTTGCCACTAGAATGCTCAAGCGACAGATTATTCCAAATCTAATAGTGAGGGCTATTAAGTTTAGTTAAAATAGTTGGAGACATTAAATGATATAATAATTTATTAATCATAAAATGTCAAAAGGTAATCAAGACAAAGTACTAACTGCTAAATTTTTATCTAATGTAGATTAAAAATGGAAATCACCAACACCACAAGTAATTTATCACTGCGATCCATCATGGATAAATAAAATATCCTGACCGGCAAAAACTTCCAGGAGTGGTACAGGCGCTTGCGCATAGTACTATACCATGAAAGGAAGTTATATGTATTGGAATCCCCAATTCTTGTTGAGCCTCCTCAGAGAGGAAGAAAGACAGAAAAAGATATGTGGATAAATCATGTATAAGATGTGCTTGATGTACAATGCATCATGTTGTCATCCATGTCAAGACAAATGCAAAAAATGAATTAGGAAGAGGACGCCTACAAGATTCTTTCACATCTCCAAGAACTATATGAGGATAGGGATTGGAATGAAAGGTATGAGATCTCAAGTGTGATTTATAAGTGCAGGCTAGCAGAAGGGAACTAGGCCAGTCCTAACATACTCAAGATGATTAGGTATATTGAGAGGCTTGAAGCCCATGGGTTCAAACTGAACTAAGAACTAGTAGTGGATCTCATTCTTACATCTTTACTATCAAGCTTCTCGACTTTCATTGTCAATTATAATATGAATGATACGACAAAGTCTCTCCTGGATCTCTTGGATTTAGTTCACCAAGATTATGAGGTCCTGAAAAAAACCAATTCAACTGTCCTTATGGTGAACAAGAAAAACAAGGGCAAGGAAAAGGCTTCTAAGGCCAAGTCAAGGACAAAGGCACTAATGCATCATCATGAAAAGAAGACAAATATTCAGAGGAAAATTAATGAGCAGGAAGCTGTTTGCTTTGGATGTGGCAATAAAGGCCACTGGAAGAATAATTTCAGAGCTGGGAATAAGAAGCAAGCTGATGCTTCTACTTTAGGTATCATTGTCATTGAATGCAATCTATCTTAATCTACAAGTAGTGTATTGGATACGCCATGTGGCTCACACATTTTTAGTCATATAAAGGATCCAAGTAGGTTCAAGAAGATTGCAAAGGTTCAAGTGGATCTTCAAGTTGAAAATGGTGCAAGTCTGGAAGCCTTGGCAGTGGGATACTATCACATGACTTTACAAACTAGTTTGGTTCTTGTTTTATATAATTACTATTATGTACCGTCTGTTACTAGGAACATTATCTATGTATCATGTTTAGAAACTATGGGTTTTTATTTCAAGTTTGGAAATAAAAGTTGTCTCTTTTATAGGGATAACATATTTTATGGTATGGCACATCATAAAGATGGTTTATATATTCTAGAACTAGAAAACTCAGTAATGAAAATCAAGACAAAAATAGCCAACATGACTCAAACAACACCCACCTATAGAACTTCAGGCCTGGTCATGTAAACGAGAAGTGATTACAAAGATTACGAAAAGAATTTTATCTAGACTCGGTATAGTTAGAACCCTTAGATGTATGTCAAGCATGTTTACAAGGAAATATGACCAAAGCACCCTTCTTAGGAAAGGTAGAAAGAGCCAATGTAGTGCTGGAATTAATACATACCGATGTATGTGGTCCACTTCCAGTAGAGGAAAGGGGTAGTCTTCTATACTTCATTACTTTTAATGATGATTATAGTAGGTATGGTTATATCTACTTAATGTGGTATAAGTCAGAATACCAAAATGAACTAGAAAACCAACATGGTAAGAAGATAAAAGAACTTCGCTCAGACTGAGGTGGAGAATATTTTAACCAAGCTTTCATTGATCACTAGAAGGAGTGTGGGATAGTATCCCAACTCACTCCTCCTTATGCACCACAATAGAATGGTGTTAGTGAAAGGAGGAATATGACCTTTCTTGACATGGTCTGATCAATGATGAGTCATACAACTCTTCCATTATCCTTTTAGGGATACGCCTTGCAAACAGCAGCATATACCCTTAACCGAGTACCAACTATAGCTGCATATGGGATTCCATATCAGTTATGGTATGGAAAGAAACCCAATCTGACACACATGCATGTGTGGGGGTGTGAGACATTTTTCAAGACTTTAACAAGTGACAAATTAACATCCAGAAGCACTAAGTGTATGATTATAGGTTATCCTAAGGAAACTATATGATACTACCTATATAACTTTTTAGATAGAAAAGTCAATGTGGAAAGATACGCCACATTTCTAGAAAGGGATCACATTTCTACTTGATGTAGTGGGAGCAATATTGACTTCGATGAAGTTAATGCTCTAGATGCACAAGAGTTGGTAAAGGAATAATCTTCACAATACAAAGTGGAAGAAGAAATTGTTCCTAAGACAATGATACTACGTAGGTCTACACGAGAGGTTAGAAAACTAGAGAATTATGGTTTTCTTGTCACCGAGTCAGGTGACACAATAGTCCTTGAGGATGATAAAACTCTAACCTACAAGGAAGCAGTAAAAGGAAAATAAGATGCTAAATGGAAAGAATCCATGAATAATGAGATGGAGTTCATGTACTAAAATCAAATTTGGATTTTGGTAGACCCTCGAGCTGATGTAAAGCCCATTGGATGAAAATGGGTATTCAAGAAAAAGCTGTACATGAACGGTAAGGTTAATACCTTTAAAGAAAGGCTGGTTGAAAAGGGTTTCTTGACAACCTCAAGGCATTGAATATAATGAAACCTTCTCACTAGTAGAAATGCTTAAATCCAATAGAATATTGCTTGCAATAGAAGCCTTTAATGATTATGAAATTTGGCAAATGGATATCAAAACTACTTTTCTAAATGGGATATTGGTTGAAGACATCTATATGACTCAACCCGAAGGGTTTGTTAAGTCAAAGAATGCCAATAAAGTATGAAAGTTGCAGATATCCATCTATTGATTGAAGTAGGAATCAATGTCATGGAATGTTCGCTTTGATGAGTCCATAAGAGAATTTGGTTTTGTCAAAAATGAAAGTGAGCCTTGTGTTTACAAAAAGGTTGAAGGGAATACTATCATTTTCCTAGTATTATATCTAGATGATATATTAATTATGGAAAACGAGGTGAAATTCTTATAGTCATTTAAGAATTGGTTAAATGAATGCTTATCCATTAAAAACATAGGTGAAAAAGCCTATATTCTAGGGATCAAGATCTATCAGGATAGATCTCAAAGGATGATTTTCCTAAGTCAAAGTACATATATTGACAAGGCACTCAAAAGGTACAATATGGAAAAATACAAGAGAGGATTGTTACCTATGTCACATGGTGTAAATCTCTCCAGGAAAATGTGTCCACAAACACAGGATGGGATTGACAGAATGAGTAGAGTCCCATATGCTTCGGTAGTGGGTTCTATCATGTATGACATGTTATGTACTAGGTTTGATTTGGCCTTTTCTTTAATCGTGATGGGTAGATATCAAGCCAATCCAGGAGAGTTGCACTGGACATCTGTTAAAACTCTCCTAAAGTACTTAAGGCATACTAAGGATATATTCCTGGTGTATGGAGGAGATGAGGAACTAGTTGTGAGGAGATACACTAATTCTAGTTTCTAGATAGATCATGATGATATGAAATCATAGTCAGGCTACATCTTTTTCCAAAATGGTGGTGCAGTGAGCTGGAGAAGCTCAAAGCAAGCTGTGGTTGCTGATTCTACAGCAGAGTCCGAATATATTGCAGCTTTCGATACAGCAAAGGTAGCAGTCTGGATACGTATCTTTATCTCATACATTGGTCTTGTTCCTAATAGTGTAGACCCTATTCCAGTATATTGTGATAATACTATTGTATTGGTTCTTGCCAAGGAGCCCATGTCTTACAAGAGGACAATGAATATTCCTCAGATGTTTCATCTCTTGAGGGATTTTACTCAAAGAGGTGAAGTGATAGTTAACAGAGTATCCACAGAGGAAAACGTGGAAGACCCCCTGAATAAATCCATTTCTCAGCAAAAGCATGATTCACATGTGAGAGCTAGCGTATTGAAACTTGTTAGCAGTTGGCTCTAGTGCAAGTGGGAGTATTGAAAGTGAGTTCCCTAGACCCAACTTGTATTGTACTTTGATTAATGTTACATGTATTCAGTTTTTTTATACATGTGTTTATCATTCCATGATAGTGAAGATACTTTTGCATCCACTTTGTTTATGGCAATTTCCTTACATTACCTGTCACATCAAATATTTATAGCAGGTCCCAGGCTATAATGAGAACCCTGAGATGCCATAACAGTAATCTTAAAGTAACATCCTATGGTCTAGTTACATCATTCTGAAAGGACACAAATGATGTGTGACCATCAGGTGTTGGGGGCTCATAAGCATTGATAATTCATCTCATGAAGTTCACAGTTGATGATCTCTAGCTATTGAGATCATGAGGAAAAACCCGCTTAATAGGAACACCACATATTTCTGGTGTCATTGTCCATTCCTATCTATGGACATGTGTAATGGTCTCCGGACTTAAGATCATTATCAATGAATGCCATTTAATTACATGCATTTGATATAAGGTGAAAACCATGGAGAAAAAGTCATGGTGTGGTAGTTTGTATCGGGTATGTCATTAATGGCATGGCATTGATTGAATGATTGAGAAAGGATTTTTTTCTTCTGAGTTTAGGAAGAGATTTCTCAGGCCTGGTTGATTAGGATGGTTGCACCTTCAATAAATCCATGGTCAGGGTAGTCGACGGTAAGACCATCCAGACAAATAAACAAACAAAATAAATCAAATAACGAATTATGAAACTAGTATGCATTCTTCTTAATTGAGATATAGATGAAAAAGTGATTAGATTGCAGGGATTGTGTTCGTAGGAAGGCAGTCGTTTCCTCGACTTTCCCTTATCTCTATAGGGGACTCGATGGGTTTCTAGACCCCACTCTAGGTCGGTGGTATTATTCACTGCTATTGAGATAAGGGCCTAGAGGGTCTCACACAATAGAGCCTTGAGAATCTTCCCTATTCTGGGAATAGGAATTTAGAACTTGGTGGGCCCCGCCCAAGGGTCCGAGCACTATCCAAGTTCTATGGATCACCAAAGAATAAATAAATTTATTAATTATCTGAGTTTAGAATAATTCATTGAATTTATTTATAACATGTATTTACAAGTTATATAGTAAATACAAGTATTAATATTATTAGAATGGATTTAAATATCCTAGGTTCTTTAATATTAGCAGGAGGAATGAGACAAGTTAAAGACTCAAATTTATCATGTAATATATTTGTATATTACAATTAAGTGATAAATTGAAAATATTATTTATGGAAAAATTTTATTTGTCAAAAATAATTATTTATATCAATTATATAGTGGACATCTATTACACGGGGGTCAGGAACATATACCGTGTGTTTTAAACACTCCCTATATAAGTGATAGAGTGTCTCTCCCATGATTAATATTCATGTGTCAAGATTGAGAGATTATCTCTCCTCCTAGAATCTAGAGAGAGAGTCTCTCAAGCAAAGAGGGATCTTCAAGATCATCCATCTCAGATCGAAGCTCCTTGCTTTTCGGTGATCGTCGAGGCGCTGATGTGAGCATCGAAGATCCGCACTAGCACCTAGATCTTGAAAAACTGTGTGCGTGAAGATTTGTGAGACGTGTGTGTATGATATAGAGGGATTTGACATCGGAGTCTTTGAGCAATGATTGTTGGCGTCCTGCGGTAGACTTTCACACAACAATTCTGAACAAGTTAAATGTTCAGCTTAATTTTTCGTGCTCTTTATAAACCATGTGAGATCCTCAGACCAGGCCGGGACAAGATCACCAGAGTAGATTAGGATATGTCACTCCGGTGAAGAAAAAATTTTAAAATCCCATCCCACCGGCTTTCACTGCACAGTCCTGGTACCCAACTCTAGACCCATAAGAAACAACTGATCCCTGCTACATTAGAACATAGCCTAACCTCATATGCAAAGCATCATATAAAACATCAAACTGAACTCCCTCAACTGGAAGACAATGAACTTGAGAACGTAATAACTTATCCTTTAGATACTCGAAAGCTTCTTGACACCGATCAATCCTTATGAATGCCAAATCCTTCCTCATCAAATCTGTCAAAGGAGTCACAACTTGTGAGAAATCGGCTACGAACCTCCGGTAGTAGCCTGTGAGACCAAGAAAACTCCGTACCTATGACACTGTCTTGGGGGATTCCCAAGACAAAACATCATTTATTTTTGATGGATCCATAGCTACTCCCTACTGGGACACAACATTCCCCAAGAAATGGACTTCTCGAACCCAAAACTCACATTTCAACAACTTCCCGAATAGCTGATGTTTATGAAGAACTCCCAAAACAGCACGTAGATGCTCTATATGCTCCTCCTCAGATGTGGAGTACACAAGGATGTCGTCGATGAAAACTACCACGAACATTTATAGGAACTCAAGGAACACAAAATTCATCAATCCTGTGTACACAAATAGAGCATTCATCATGCCGAATGGCATTACTACGAACTCATAATACCCATGACCACAATAGAAAGTAGTCTTTGGGATATCCTCATCCTTCACACGCATCTGATGATATCCTGACCACATGTCAATCTTTGAGAACCATCTTGAACCCTTTAGTTGATCGAATAAATCATCAAAATCTAGAAGAGGATAGTGATTATTTATTGTTTCTTTGTTTAAGCAATGATAATCGACACACAACTGCAAACTACCGTCAACATTATTCATGAACAAAACTGGCGCACCCCACGGTGACACACATGGAAAAACAAAACTACAATATAATATGCCATCAATATGTTTACATAGCTCTCGTAACTCATAAGGGTCCATCGTATATGGAGACATAGAGATAGGAGATTATCCTGGTTATAGCTCGATCCGAAACTTGATCTCTCGTAGAGGGGGTAATGCTAAAACCGCTTCTGAAAAAACATCAAGGTACTCTTCAAAAACCCTAGTAAACTCCAACTGTTGAACCTTTGAAGAACTCAATATCATCTCAGCTATCATGGATGATAAGGATGGAACGCGCCTATGACCCATCTGAGGAACTCTCTCGCCAAAAAACACCACCAACTCTCTAACCACATCGAAGAAAATGACCTGCTTCCAAAAGCAATATAGGATAGCCTGCAATTAATACAACCAATCAATTCCATGGTTGACATCCTATTGTTGTATTCACAAACATAGGAAATATCCCTAAGAGCATTGCTTCCCCAACACTAACTCATAGTTTCTAGATAATTCAATCAAGTTAGCTCGACCTCCAACTGGCGTAGACAATGCCAAGGGAACTGGAATCCTCTCTACCTCAAGTCACATAACATGGAAAATGGTAGGTGATATTATGGAGTGTGTCGCTCCTAAATCTATCAAGGCATACACCAAGGTATAAAACAAGAAAAGGGTACCTCGAACAATGTCTGGCTCGCCTGGCGCTGTCAACGCTAAAGCATGAAGCAGACTATGACCACCTCCACGGCCTCTCTGACCCGGATGAGGACCACAACCATGGTTGCGCTCTTCTCTCTATGTATGGGGAGCATCATTGGGATATCCTCTACCTACCTCATCAACCCTCTGTGGATTAATATCTGTTGCAACTTGCTGCTTCTACCTTTGCTGTAACTGCTTCAACAGAGGAACCAGTAGCGGAGTACCTGGTGCATGATGACTGCTCTGAATGGTTGGGCACTCTCGCTGCGGATGACCTTGACCACCATAAGAAACACAAGAACGTGATCCAATGGAATAGGCCTGAGGGTTCTTAACTCTGTAGAAATGATATGTGAAGGGCTGTTACCTACCCCCAGCTGAACGGAAACACTTCTACCCTGAAAACTGAGAAACCCAGGACACAGCTCTGCTTCGTGAGGAATCATGAATATTCCCCTCTCGTGATGATATAGTTCTTTACAATGACCTCTCGACAACCTCTTCCCTCCCAAGAACATAAAGATCTGTCCTCATCACAAATGGGGGTGACCTGACGCGGGATCTCTTGATGCAAAGCCTCTTCAAAATTCCTCGCCCTGGCCTCCTCATCTCGAAATTTGTCTGAAGCATATCGTAAAAGGTTCCTGAAACGGATTCCAAACTCTCGCACACTGGAGATCCCCTGTCGAAGGGTAAGAAGATCTAGGAGACTAGAAATCTTCACAGTTGAAGAAAGAAACTCGACTCTAAACTTGTCTTCGAACTCCTCCCATGATATCGTTGAATCCTCACAATCCCCGAGGAATAAGAACCACCACTATCTCGCTTCTCCATCCAACAACATCACAACCAAGGACACACAATGCTCCTTTCAAGAACGGATCAAACTGAAGCTAATATCAACCTCCTCTAACCAGTCTTCAATAACTGCATCTGAAACGGAGCCCTTGTACTTCCACTGACTATAGCACTGACACTCTTGGAGTTTCTTCCTTTAATTGGCCTCGTCGTCAACCTCTACCCTACGGTGATTTGCTGGAACAACCTTCTAGACTTCTTCTATGAAATCCTGATGAGGACATCAACCTAGAGCCATACCTATAAAATAAAAAACAGTTAGGGATCCTAATCCTAGAATATGGAAGATTCAATATTAATTAATTAATTTTTTCATTCATTTATTTTAGGTTAAACTATCCCAAGGTCAACCCATTCAAATATAGGCTCAAAGAAGAATGATTCATGATCCTTTCCTAGGTCTCTACCCTATAACTAGTATCAACTTGTTTAGTAGCCATTGTAAACTTAAAGGTTCGTACCTCAGATCATAGGGGGAGGGGCCAAAATGATTGTGTCTCATCCAGTCTCTAGTGTTTACATCACTTGCTAAACATGAATGACATGGTTGCCCTACCAACCCATGCATCCTCACTTGTGTTGAACTCGAATATCCATCATATCCCTCAAACTCCCTATGATACCACTCTGTCACGACCCCCACCCCACAATGTGTACCCCTCCTAGGTCGGCAATGTGAGAAGGAAGATAATGACCCCAGAGTCCCACCTCCAATAGACCCCGGGTTGGCGACTAGCACCGAGGGTATATTAAACACACAAATGGGAGGCATTACCCTCAAAGAGAACACATGAAGAATAGAGAGATAAGATAGACACCAACAAACTCCAATTCATAACTAAACTATAAAATAAAACCCAAGTACACATATGAACTTCCATGAAAAACCACTACAACTGGAAGGGGAAAACTGCATGTATCCAAAAAAAAGAAGTAAAACAGCAATAACAACAAGCCCGAACAGATCCTGAAACCGCAAGCTAGTAGAATTCAGATTGATCTCTAACCTGCTACAAGTGACCAGAAAACAATGGTTATATACATAGGGTGAGTATAATAGTTTACACTATAAGATCCTCCCTGAAGCCTCTTGTACAAAAGTAAAGGAAGCATTCTAAAGCACAATGAACAACATGTGAAGCAAACTCGTCACCTAAAAAGGTATACAATGTTCCTAAACTCACCATGGATACTCTCACAAAGTAACTCATACAAGATTATATAATATAAAAAAGAATATCAAGGGTACAATGCTACTACTTCCCTACTGGTTTGCCTCTTTTCCCCAATGTTGCACTTCCTAAGCATCTATATCCAAAAAGCCTTGACCGCGGACACCTGGGCGAAGCACCACAACATGAACCTCGTGCTACAAAACCACCATGTTCATGCAATAAAGTAACCAAGAAGTTTTTGGGAGCCACCATTGCTCACATAACTTGTATCATATGTCAGGTATTGTTCCTCAACCCATTACAACCCATACACTGAGTAAGGATCCTCAAGCCATCACTGCCTATACATGTTACACCTATAGTAATCCATAGGATATTATACATAGAATATATGTCTTTGAATAACTACAAGCCATTACAGTCCTCTACACACATATATGAGTAAAACTAACCAATATGCCTACCAGCCTAAGTATCTACCAAGAGAAGAGAGTGGGGCCAAAGGGGGAAGCTAGTCTTTCATCATCCCACCAGAATGTATGGGAGAACACCCCTAGGGCTTCAAATCCCCAGGGTGTCAGTTTCCCTTACTGATAGGGTAGAGTAGAATATGGAAACACAAAAAGTACATAATATACTATATCTCACAACCATACTATGGGCTTAACCTAGGCATATACTCAACTGCATCTAACATTTCTTTGACTCCAGGGTTCCACTTCTAATACTAGGTATCCTATAAGAACACAACCATTTTAAGAGATTTAAATCATTATTTCATTCCTTTTTTAACAGTTGAACTTTCTGTTAATTAATTATTTAAAAAATAATTAACCAATAACCATTCCACATTAAATTTCATTAGAATCACACCCAAATTACACTACTCCTTCAAATCACAACCTCAACAATGCGCCCCCAAAAGCTCCAAACCCCATGGGTTAACATCATTTATTCAATTAGTTATTTATAGAATTACTTTTCCATAATCCTAGGCTTTATAGAAAAGCATTCTATGATACTAAACACAAGTGGGCTCAACACGGTGAGTAGATGAACTTCTCATCGAGTCTCTGCCACCTATAGAAAGACCATACACCCATTTTCCCTTGAGAAGCTAAATAGGGAAATCATGTGGCATACCCCACGCGTCTTCACCCCTTTCGAAAGAAGGGTAGGTATGACTAGATTCCATGAGCTGTGGGGATAAATAAATCACATAAACAACCAAAATAATCAGCAAGCATCCATATATTCGCATCCAACCTATTCCATCATCCCTTGTGTTCTCCCTGACACCCACATGCATAAACTGATGCATCTCACCACTCTAAGAGTCATTTTCTACCATAATAAATAGGCCTCCATGCCCCCACATATCACAACAACCATCCAGGATCTCATCAAAACACAAGTAGCAGGAAAACAAACATTTTTACAATTAGGCTCTTGGCCCTTTAACAAACAAGAAGGTAACTCATAACCCTACAAGGAATTATATTTTATCAAACAACCCGTTCAATAATCCATCATGGGTTAACTGATTATTTATCGAAGGTTCCAAATTCGGGAAACCTAATCAGTAAGTTATCACAAATTATTAAACATGCTTACTACGCCAATTTGATTGACATCAAATTACAACAAGAAGCGGATTCATTTACATTCCTCTTTATCTATAGCCAAATGATTATCAATTAATTCTGGTTTATGTTCTTTACCAATTTCCCTCAATAATGAACAGATATGCTAAGCAACCATAGATGTCACACTATTTTTCAATGTAAGGGGCAATAACATACGATCGACGTCAATTTATTTATATTGTTCAAATATTTATTATATCAGTTCCATTTTGATCCTGTGGGATAAAACAAGATCACTATACAGCTGCACATAAAATAAAAGATAAGAAATGAATCCCCTACCTCAAACAGTTCTCGACATTATTTATACGAGCACAATCCACACAACGGGTCATGATCATCCTCTCGTAACAACTACATCCACCCGAGGATGCCACGGTACGACCACACCATATGAATCCCAAGAAAACTCCATTAGAAGCATAGAGATTACATGATATTAAATGGAAAGGGTACAAAAGAGAAGATGAACCCCAAAATAATGATGATAAATCATACCTTATATCGAATATTGATCAATACAGCTTGGTTGCATCAAAATAGATTGGAACCAATCTGAGGAAGAAAGTTTGATTGTGAAACTCCTATGAGAAGGAATGGGATGCGAGTGACTCAAACTCGATAACAAGGATATAGAATTAGGGAGGAATATATCCCATACCTTTAGAATATTTAATGGAGTGATGGTTTATGATGCACTTAATTTCCCATTAAAAGTGGATCGCATTGAACCACACGGTTTACCTTGTAAAAACATTTGGAGCCTTAGGAATAATTAATATAGGATTTATTTCATTTGAATCGGCCTTAGAGTCCTTAAAAATAAGGCTTTCAATACATTTTACATCAAAGGAAATGTCAATGGCGTGAAACCGTAGGAAGCTGGAAACATTGTTCATGAACTCAAAATTTGGAAAAGGAAAAACACTATTCATGAACCTCACCATTATAACCTCCCCGATAGAACACTATTAATGAACCTCACCATTAGAACACTATTCATTAACCTCACTGTTAGAACACTGTTTATGAACCTCACTGATAGAAAACTGTTCATGGACCTCACTGTTAAAACCTCACCGATAGAACACTATTCATAAACCTCACTATTAGAACATTGTTCATAAAACTCACCATTAAAACCTCACCAATGGAACACTATTCATGAATCATGCCATTAGACCATTGTTCATTAACCTCACCATTAGAACACTGTACACCTACCGTTCTAAAAGAACTGTTCACAGAACTCAAAAATTTGGCAAAGGAAAAAGAGGTTACTGATAGAACAGTTCACCGATGGAACTGTTTATTGAATTTTAAATTTGGAAAAGGAAGGAGAGGTTGTCGTTAGAGGTTACCAATAAAACTGTTCACCAATGGAACTATTCATAGAACTCAATATTTATAAATGAAAAGAGAGGTTAACGTTAGGGGATACCGATAAAAATATTCCCTAATTGAACTGTTCAGAAAACTCAAAATTTGGAAAAGGAAAGAGTGGTTACTGTTAGAGGTTACTTATAGAACTATTCATTGATGAAACTATTCACAGAACTCAAATTTTGGTAAAGTAATGAGAGGTTACTGTTAGAGGTAACTGATAGATATTTTCACTGATGAAACTATTCATTGAATTGGAAATTTGGAAAAGGAGATGTTACTGTTGGACCTCACCGTTTGCACTATTCACAGAAGGTTACTGTTTCTATGTTCACAACTATATACTGTTGGTACTGTTCACTAAGGATCACCGATGCTACTATTCACAGAAAAGGAAAATTTGAAATGTGTTGGGGATAAGTCACCTTGACCTCCCAGAACAACTCAAACACGATATTTTCACAAATGAATGGAATGGAGTGGTCGAGGACATTACAAGGTGAAATTTCCAAATGGTTTTCTACCGCCCCAATTCTTTCTAGAATTCTGAAAGGTCTTATATACCCGGGACTTAATTTTAACTTTTTATTGAGTCGTATAACACCCTTCCATGGAGTTACCTTCAAGAAAACCTGATCTCCTACTTGAAATTACAAATACTTCCTCCAATTATCGGAATAACTCTTTTTCCTACTCTGAGCTAGTTTGATGTGGGTTTGGATAAACTTCACCTTTTCCATTGTTTCCTCAACAAATTCCAAGCCGATGAGTTTTCTTTCACCAACATCATCCCAAAAATTTTGTGTGTGACATAACTTTCCATATAATGCTTCATTTGGTGCCATCTGAATACTTGAATGGAAGCTATTATTATAGGAAAATTCTACCAGAGGTAAATATTTATCACAAATACAATGAAAATAAAATGAGAAAGATCTCAACATGTATTCTAAATTTGAATAGTCCATTCTGATTTCCCATCGATTTGAGGGTGGTAGGCAGTGCTCAAACGAAGTTCACTATCCAAAGCCTTCTGAATACTTTTACAAAATCTTAATGTAAAATGGGGATTGCGATCAAAAACAATCGATAGGGGTAAAACATGGAGTCTTAAAACATTATTAATATATAGTCTTTCTAGGCATTAAAGTTTCAAATCTTCTCTTATAGCATGAAAATGTGCTAACATATTAAGACGACCAACAATGAGCCATATTACATCATTCCTTCTAGGAGTCTGTGGTAGCCCCATGACAAAGTACATCATAATATTATCAAATTTCCACTCTGTTATGGGAAGTGGTTTCATGACTCTTCCATGTTGTTGCCTTCCAGATTTCACTTGTTGACAACCCATACATCTTGACACAAAATGAACAATCTCTCTCTTCATGTTGTCCCACAAAAAATGTTCCTTCAAATCTCTATATATCTTGGTGCTCCCAGGGTGTATAGAGAATTTAGAGCTATGAGAATCATCCAACAATTATCTTTTTAGATCAGGTATATCAAGAACACAATGTCTATTCCCAAATTTCAAAATTCCATCTTCATATAAGAAGTCACTCAATATCCCATCATTTACTTCTTTCATCTTCTTTCAAAACTCCTCATCATTAGTTTGAGAACATTTTATCCTTTCTAGTAAAAATATTTTGGAAACCATTAGAAAAAGTATTTATGTTTTACCTTTCATGGTTATTCCCATATCTATCTTTACTAGATCCCTGAAAATAGGATCCCTTTCAACTATCATCGTGTTCAAAACTCCATGATCATTTCTTCTCAAAGCATCTTCCACCTTATTTTCCTTCCCCGGGTGGTAGTGTATTGTGAAATCATAATCCTTGAGTAGTTCAAGCCATATCCTTTATCCCTTGTTGAGTAATTTTTGTGAGAAAATATACTTCAAACTCTTTTGATCAGTATAAATCACACATCTTTCACCATAGAGATAGTATTTACATATCTTCATAGAAAGGATTATAGTTTCTAACTCATGATCATGAGTGGGATTGTTTTTCTCATTAATGTTTAGCTGCTATGATGCATAGGAAATAACTCTATCATTCTACATAATGAAACAACCATTTCCTTTCTTGGAAGCATCACTATAAATAAAAAACTCATCATTCCCTAATGGTAGATTCAAGATAGGAGCATTGGATAATATTTTCTATAGTTCTTCAAAATATTCTTCACACTCTTTTCTACAAACAAATTTAACCCCTTTACATGTGAGTTTTGTTAATGGGTTTGCAACCGAACAAAATTCTGGATCAAGCATTGATAATAACCTACTAATCGAATAAAACTATATACCTCAGTTATACTCATCGGTGTTGGACATTCTTGGATTTCCATATTATTTGAAGGATCAATAGATATTCCATCATTAGTGACAATATGTCCAAGAAGGGAAATCTCTTTAAGTCCAAATTCACACATGCTATATTTCCTATACAATTCATTTTTATCTAAGAGTCATTAGAATAATATGATATTGATTCTCATCGTCTTCATAGATTTTGGAGTATATCAAGTTATCATCAATAAATACCAATACAAATTCATAAAGACATTACTTGAAACTCTATTCATTAGATCCATTAAGACAAAGGTTGTTTTAGTCAATCCAAAAGGCATTACTTTAAACTCGTAATTCCTGTACCTGTTTTGAAGTATTGATTTTGGAATGTCTTCCATCATCACACAAAAAGGATGATATCCATATTGAAGATCAATCTTTGAAAAATATTGACCTCTATGTAGTTTGTTGAATAAATCCTTAATGTGAGGTAGGGGATACATATTCATTACTGTTATAGCATTGATCTCCCTATAGTCAATGGCCAACCTCATAGATCCATCTTTCTTCTTAACAAAAAGGACAAGGGCTCCCCATGGACAAACACTAGGGATAATAAATCTCATATTATTAAATTCATCTAGTTGTTTATTTAGTTCCACTAATTCCATAGTTTTCATTATATAAGGGGTCTTCAATATGGGCCTTGAACCTAGAATGAAATCAATGGAAAACTCAATTTCTCATTCAGGAGGATGTCCAAGTATATCCTCTGGAAACACCTCAATATATTCTTGAATTATAGGTATTCCCCCTATTCAAAAATTCTTTTACTCACCCATAATTATTTCATTCTCTTCCTCCCTAATAATTGAATTTAGTATAGATTCTAGGGGTGGATATTGATAAGAATCATGTGGTGATGTTTCTATTCTAAATATATAGTACTCTTTATCATCATCAAAAATTGTAACCTCCTTCTTCATATAATAAATTTTCTCATCATGGTATGAAAGACAATCCATTTCAAGGATTATATCAAATTCAATCATGGGTGTGATGATGATATTAGCATATAAAGAACATTTATATTCCCTAATGGGAACTGATTCACAGACCTTTGTTGCACTGATACTTACCTTATGAGTTTTGAATGTCAAATACCTTTTTAAGTCAAATTAAAAATATCTTATTTTTGTAACAAACTGGGAAGATATGAAACAGTGTGATGATCCAGAATCAAATAAATCAATGGTTAAACTTGAGAAAACCCTTAAATTTTCTGCCACCATGCCTTTCGGAGCTTCAACCTCAGTAGTAGTGATCACATAAGATTGGCCTTTCTCCCTTGTCCTTTTCTGAGGTAAGTTACCTTGGTGTATACGACATTAATTTTCATAATGTCCCTTTTCTCTACAATTTTATCATTCAAAATTGGAATCCCCTTTCTTTCCCATGCAATCATGACCATGGTTGCCTTTTTCACCACACTTGTAACATACTCCCATTTCCATCAGGCATGTACAGGGGTGTTTCATCCCACATTTACCATGGGATGGATATTCAACTTTTCCATTCTTCTCCTTATTTCCATTTCTAGAGTGATCAGAAGATCTCTACTTCTCTTTCTTTGCATTAAAGACATTAGACTTATATAATTCCATTTCTGTCTTGATATATAGTGCATGAGACAATATCTTCATATAATGGGTAGGATTGTGAGACTAATGCTCAATGGAGAAATTGTTTAAACCCATCATAGAATCGATTAATTTTACTCCTTGGGTTACATATATAATCTTATTTATTCCTTAATAACCTTGTAAAGTTAGCCTCATACTTTGCGACATTCTCATCCTCTTTTTTCCTCAGGCTCAGAAATTTCCTTTCCATATCTGCTCGATGGTCACGAGGAAAGTATTTTTCTAAGAAAATCTCATTAAAATCCCTCTATTCCATGTTCTATTCTTCTTAATCTTACTTTTTTGTTTTTCAACAATAACTACCATTGATCTGCATCTCCCGTGAGCTGATAAACTGCTATGTAAACTTTTTCCCATTCGCTACTCTCCAATGCATGAAATATTTTTTCTAAGGAATTTATCATTTGCTCAGCTACTAACGAATTTGTACACCCATTGAATTTTTTTTACTCATGAAGTGGTCTAACACTGATCCTCCATATTGTGTATTAGGGTGCTCCATACGTGTAAGTTTATGATTCATATACTAAGTGAGTTATCCTAGTATGGTGATAAGTTGATCAACACCAATTACGTCACCAGCTCCACTATAACTATCTTGAGTAGGAGGTAAATACCTACATGAATTATGTGCATTGACACGGTTTCCATTCATTCCACTAGGAACCATTTCTAAACAATGTCATACACTAGATTAGTTTATGAATCGCAATACATAATTTCAAACATGTAAAACACTTAACATAAATTGAACAATTTAAGGATTTAATCCATAATCATAAAAAAATGCTTTCTTTTAGGAGGTATATACTCATAAATCCATCATAATTGTTTTTAAAGAAAATTTGATTTATCCTAAGCATATCCCCCGGGAGTGTCGTAACCAAGGGTGCAGCAAGCCTCGTTGTTGTGTACCAGGATACCCCGGGTAAATCCTGAAACACCTTTTCAGAGCTTTCACTCCTATGAACATATGTTCCAGAGCCACCTCTTCTTGATCATATCCAGAAAGGGATTTATTTCTTGGAAAATACCCAAAATCTCTACATTAAACAAATTTTAGAATGTTCTTATATACTAATCCTAAAAGTATATCTTAGAGTATTGTGCTCTAATCAGAGTTTATCTAAATCTACTTTCCAAGATTTGTACTAAACTTCCTCTAATAAAAACTGTAACACCCTAACCCTAGTTACCCACATTCGGTGCATTATTATATAACATTGGAATGATACAATGAATCATGTCCAGAATGACTAATCAGTTTAGTAGCCTTGGATGTACTACATACATTCATAATTTTTACATTACATTATTAAATAAAAACATCAACAAAATTTTGTCCCCATTGACCAAATTATATCTTAATCCTATCCCTACAGGTCTACCATAAAATATTTATTCACATCCTGGGAATAATAAAACATATAAAGGGGTGAGCTCAGATTCTCAGTAAGGATAAAAATATACTGGAAACTTTCATAAATAAGCATAAACATTTAATGAAGAATATAATACTAAAAAAAGCCTTTTAAACATAAACTTCAGAATAATATGGTAAATATAAAATCATATAATTACATTTACTTATTCACATGGATATTCTACTCATCAAATAATCACATGCAATATTAATATCCACTTTCATAATGATGGAATGCATAATGCCAGACTTCATAACCACATAGTCAAGGCCTTGTTCCAAGACTACAAATAAGACTTTTTCAAGGCCTTGTCCCTAGACACTAGTTTGTCTCATGAGACCTACTGATTCATCAAGGAGCTATAGAGGGCTCCACCCGTCACTTACTAAGTCCAATTCATTACTCATATGAAAAGGTTTAAAAATAACATAAATATTCATATTAAAACAAGCATACAAAATGTCAATACTTTATCCATAAACCATGAATGGTGTAACAATAACACATCCATAGTAAAACATATCACAAAACCTTCAAAACAATACGGAAGATTTTTATCATAATAAATCAACTTCAACCAAGTTGAAAATCCATCAAAGGATGCTGACATATATTAAATAAAAACTATTTGAAATAAATACCTCTTTCTATTTTGAAATCATTTAAAAGACATATAATTATAAAAGAAAACATTTATTTTGAAAATATTTTTATAATATTTTATGGTAAGCTTAGATGATGATATAATGGCGAAAAATAACCACACCCATAGAATAAGTTAAAAAAAACATTCTTACCTTAATTTTTCCGAAATGGTCATAAAGTACATTTTTTGGAAAATGACAGAAAGATTCCTTTAAAAACATATAAGCTTAAATAAGGGTATAAATGACATTAACCCATATTCTAGTAAATGGTAAAAATTATTAGAAATGCATTTTTAAGAAAACATGGATGTGGATGATAAAGGGGTCCCGGTAGATACTTACGTAAAACTAACTTGGATAATAATGATATTGTGAAATTAACCCTTACCTTGTACATTTCCTTAGTCGATGTTATGTTATAATTTTTTATAATATTTAAAAAATAGTTATTAAATTATAAAAGAATCATATACATATATATGATGTCATATATGATCTTATAATATTGCTTTTTTAATAATATTTTAGTAGTTTCATTGTTTCAAGTGTTAACTAATTTGTTTTCCTTTATATGCTCAGTTATGTAAGACATGATTTTTATGGATAAGATGTATTTAATTAATATACATATTGATATTGAGTTCTTAAACATTATTTTTTTAAACATAAAATGATAATTATTCTTGAATTATTATGACGGGGAATGAATCTCATCGTGTTTGTAGAGATGGTAATCCGTATGTACGCACGAGCGACAATATCAATATATTGAAGGTGAAATCATATGTAATTGGATGGTATATCATATATACAGAATAATTAACATGTTTTATTTATTCTTTAGTTCAGTTATACTCATTACTATACCCATCCAAATAATGAAGTGTTTGAATAACAAACTACACCACAACGTGGAGACGGTAAGTCGTACTTATGCGCGTATGGTGTCTTTGTCATTCATATGATGGATAGAATTATTAATATGGTTTTACAATTTTTATAATAACATCATCATATATAGATTATATTGGAGTTATTATTTTATAATGGAAACCACAAATAAAATGGATGTTGAAGACGAAAATAACATGAAAGAGGTGATGAAATATTTGCCTCTTCTTCGGGTTCTTCCTTTTTATTTGACAGAAATGGCTCCATAGGATGGATTTATGACCAAAGTAAGTCCTCTAGGATAAAGGGATAAAAGTTGGTAGGATATTGGGGCAGGGTTTGTCCAAGCCAAATGGATTTGGACGTATGAAATTAAGAGAAGGGGAAGTACCCTTTTATAAGAGAGGTGAGAGTCACTTTTGGAAAAGCTGAAATATTATTTTATAATAAAATAATTTTCTGTTTTTAATGGCTAAAAATGATTTATTTCGAGGATAAGGTGGGTATGGGTCAAACAACTCTCAAACGATAGGTTTTGGATAGGTTTAGGTTACCATATTAACCTTACCTAATATATTTACCTCTTAGTTAAATAGTTTGACATTTACCATGTCTCATTGTATTTTTATATTACATGCTCAATAAAATTACTATAACAAGACATGAGAACCCCAAGTGGTTCATTATTAATACATATAACATTATCTATGTCTTTTTTAAAAACCATATATTTTTAAGAATATTACATCAATTAATAATATACTATTTGTTTTAAAAACTCAATTATGTCAATTTTGACTCTATTTAGTATTTGATTTTTTAGAAAGACATAAAAAACATTATAAAATCTAATAAAATTTATTAAATCAACCCTAAAATGTTATAATAAACTATAAAATTATTGTAATTCATCAGAGGTCTCAACTTACATTTATTGGGATATTTATAATATCAATTATTTTAATATTTCATTATTAAGGTAATTACAGCATCATCATTATGTCATAAATAAATTAAATTATATAATGTCTTAGACTTATAAATAAAATAAATTTATGTCGGAAACATTTTTAGATTTATAATGAATATTTATAGTCTAATTTATATTTTGTGTAACCCTATATTAAAAATGGTTTAGTATATAAACATTGAATTAAACTCTTTTAACTCTTCTGTAAATAAAATAATAATAAATGTCATAATCTAATCCAAGTGTACCAAATGGGGTCATATTTTATTCATAAGGTTGTTTTAGGTCTAATTATACTTACCCAATATAATTAGTACATGTGTTAGGGTAATTATGATATCATTTTTACCTTTAAATAACCTATATACTTTTAATCGTGGTAAAAAAGTCAAAAGTTTCTATTAAAAAAATTATTTTCATCTCATCTAACCACATTTTACATACTAATATTAATTGTGTCTCTCGGATTTTTTAAATTCAACTCATAGAAGCTGTAAAATTGTGTTTTATATAAATTTTAAAATGCTCCTAGGAGGTGGGTAAAAGACGGTAAAAAGTTCATTAACATTTTTATATATCTAAAATTTTTATAAAATGAATCCAATGAATTACATGGAACTTATATAGGTATTATCTATCTATTTTGACCTAAAATAAATTTAAATAAAATAAATAATTATTTAAATAAAAATTCAGTTTTAACCAATAACGCAGTGTTTTTCATTATTCTTCAAAAATTAAAAGTTTTCAGAAAAATAACAAAAAATAACCCAAAGTTAATATTGATATTCTGAATTCAAAAATAAAGTCCATTATGAAAAATTAAATTTAAAAAATTTAAAAAAATTGGGTATTAATATTCATAACGGCTAGTTTTATTGGTCATAGTGTGTTAGAATCTCAAAGTTGCATACAATGCATGCTACTACATTATTCAATGGGAAACATACGGTGGAAGCTTGGGGTGTTACATATTATATAGATATAAGGATAAAATGTCATAAGCATGAAATATCAAAGATAAATAATTATAAAATAATTTATCTTGGAGATATTCATATAAAAACATCATGGATGAAAAAATTTCCAATTGTTGATCGTGATGCATATTCTTCTTATCGTATAACAGGTATCAACATTGTAAATCATTGAGATAGAATTCATAAATATAGTATAAAATTATTTTCTTATATAGATCTCACATTCTTATATTATTATGAGATATGATTATATAAGTTTAAATTCATGAAAGATATTTCAGTTAAACACATTGCACATGATACATCGAATATAGGATTAGACAGACGTCCTTTTCATAGAAATACCATAAAAAAGTGAGGAATATATTTATCTTTATACTTTTATATCATCTCGGTTTCTATAACCAAATATAATAATTTTTAAAATAAATTTGTAATGAAAATTTAAAGATATTATGACTGCATTAAAATTTCACTCACGTGCATCAATGTTGGTAAATACTAATTACTGTGTGACCTAACAGATTTCAGATCATCATGTAGCCAATTTCATTATTTGAATTAAAATCACCATATTGAAAAAGGAGTTACTACCATAGATGAATTAAATTCATGTATTGAAATTTATTTATGTTGGATTTTTACCCACCTATTAAAATCTATCATCCACATTTGGAACAATGTATTCGATTAAATAATGTATTTTATTTACAAATCTATTTGATATAAGTTGAAACATTCTCACATAGTTTATCTCATTAACATAGAAAATTTCTAAAAATGTGATTCTATGATGTATATTTTTTTCAGAGGCATATTAGTATTCATAGAAAGTTAAATTTCAAAATTCTTTTGTTTCCATTTATCCATATATCTTAATGCCTTATGATTGTAATTTTTACGTACATTGTATAATATAATAAATTCAAATAATTATAAATTTGTGTTTTTTAACAGAATTAACACTTTAAATGGGAAAAAATGATTAAAAAACTTAATAATAATTATAATATTATGAATATTATTTAGGATCTCCAAAAACTAAATTACATGTAATATGCTCAAAAAACATAGTTGCCCAGATATTTCAACAATTTGATGATTAAAAATTCCATTCTAAATTAAACCCAAAATTTTAAAATAGTTAATAATTAGTATTCAAATATATATATATACATATCATTCTTACAATGTAGCGTCAATATTTAGTGTTATTACCCTAAAATTAAAAATTTTATATTTTCAAAGAATAAGTTTTATGGCTGAGTAAGAACCTCGCGAATAACAAAACACCAAATTCAAAAATCAAACAAAATCACCTATTAATTACATTCAATAAAAATTAATATATAACCATTCAAAAGGATTTATTTAAAATTTCATGTAAGGTAGATGTCAACCCCTTGAGATATTAACTACATAGAATCGGGAACATTAACATGATGTAACACCATCCCATGGCTACCTCAATACATCATCACAATAAAACACCTATTGCTGAAAGAAAACTGATCCTATCTGAAACATAAAACTATAAAATAAGATCCATTGATCACCATGTGATAACCACCATCTTCAAATTGAAAATATTATAGAAATTAAATCACACAATAACACCACCACTAATATATTATTATCATCAGTGACAACCATCTTCCATAATACTTCATTTCTATTGTTCATACTCCATCTTCTCTACCATTATAGAACAACCAGCAAGAGAACAACCACTGAATCAACACAATAAATCATCTCTATGATCAAAAATAATCATTAACCAAATCCATCAACATGACAACTCAATATTTATCAAGAAACAAAAAGAAACCCCCAAATCTAAAACAAAAGTATATTGGACACACAACCAGAAACCCAAAAACTATGTTGAGTTGAAATCGTTAACCACAGAACTAAAACGAAATAAAAAATCCCAAATACATTAAAGGTGAAGGATAAAGATGGGTGAAAATAAGATTGTATATAAAAATGGAGAGGAAACACCGTCATCCGGACCACCATCACCATCCAAAAAAACACTAAAATTCTATTGTTAATTATATCATGGTTTCTTTATTAATTACTAAAATATCTCAACATTCTAAAACAACATCATATTTTACATATGGTTTCATAGAGGATAATGGTTTTATTTGCAAAAAAATTACAATTAAATCAACATATAAATTTTTATTGTCTTTTAATACATCTAGTATGGAGCGTATAAAAAGGTTTTTTTTCATGGAACTATATAGGTTTAAGGAGGACCGCAAACAAGATAACTTCTTATTTTCATAATATATAAGGTTTTAGCACATATGTCAATCCACAAGATGATTTTTACCATAGAAAAAATTATGATAATGATAAATTATTTCTATATAATATGGAAAATAGAAGAAAAATCTATAATGTGAATACCTTAAAAATATTCAAGCTATTCAGAAGAAAAAAAAGATGGAAAACTAGTAGCTTGATAATTTCAAAGAGTGAAAGTGTCCTTATTAGTAAGAGATGATTGAATTTCCACCAAAATATCCTCCAAAATATGATCTACTGAGATTTTAATTCCAAATGTCCTTCCATCACGAATTAAAATTGTTTATCCATAATTTACCAATTACCTTAAATAGTTTTAACCAATTACTTTAAGGCATTGAATGTGTATTTTGATACATGAGTGGTTAATATATAAGGAATAGTAATCACTTGAACATGGGATATATTAGAATAAATAGGAAACATTTAAGGTATATAGAAACTAAACTCATTAGATGTAACATAATTATGTACTTCTAGAGAATCATATGATTCTTTACTTGTCTCCTCTAAAGATTTATAATGAAGATCCATTATTCCATGATATATCTCCTTTAACCTATATTTTTTCATTTTTTCATTGAATGGTCCATTAATATATGAAACCATATAATTAGTTTAATTATACACTCACATGTTTTCTCCATCCATTTTACCAATATTATTTTTATAGACCGAAATAATAATTCAAGAATAATTAAATTCCAAGACCATGATTCTATAAAGCTTCCATAACTTATTAGAAATCACCCAAAAGAAATTTATTCAATGAAAACATAAATAAAGGTGTAATAAAATAACATTAAAGACATTTATGCTTATAAGATACATAATTTAACTTTAAAATCACCTGATAAATACCTTTTTGATAATTTAGCGCACATGATGGTTTGGAATGTGTCGTAGTAATAGAAAGATGACACATTAATAAATTGGGACAAGTTTAACAACACACATTATAAATTTTGTGAAGTATCCTTTATATCAGATTTAAATGACTTGAATTTATCCTAAACATCAAGTGAATAACATTGATAAACCATGGGAAGAATTTTTATTACATCTATATAAGATGAAACCATAGTACCAAGCTCATTAAACTCATCCACATTAGGGAAAACAATCATTATGATGCTTATCTATACATTATTATCATCATGTTCTTTAAAACTAACCACATAATAAGAAACATTCTAAGCTAGAAAAATAGATATAATATTCCTTATCATTTCTTTCTTCAAAGATAAAAATCCAATCATATTACCAAAAATTACATAGAAACATTGGACACTTTCAGTTCCCTAACCATAACATTACAGGAGATAAGATCCAAAATTAAATCATAATAGTTGAACTTTGATATTATCCTACTCACCCATTATTGTAGAAGAAAAAAATTCCTTTCTTGAAAAATCCAAGATACTATTGACTAAATGTGACTCCTCAAGAACAACTAGAGGTTGTGATGGTAAAGGAGGAGTGTGAGAATTCTCAATAGAAAATATAAACACATCATCGTCACATTATTCAGATGTAAGAGATTATTGGATATCTTTTTTTATTTTTTGATCTTCTCCCTCAGTGGAAACCATCTTTGAACTACATAAACAGTGGCACAACCTCAAATGGCCTTTTTTCTCTCAAAACATTTACTTCAACTTACACAACACATTCAGCGGAAAAAATACCTCACCTATGAGAATGCTAAACTACATGAATCAAAAAAGTATAAACTGAAAAAGTAAATTCAACTAGGATTAAAGACTTTTAACTAGATTGTATAAACTCATACACTTATATAGAAAGAACTATCACAAGAGGTACCCTATCAGTAAATAGTGAGTAATGAGATATATCTCCACAAGTTACATCTTCATGATTAGAGTTTATATAATTATCATAAAAATACCATATTATGTTCAATAACATGACCAATAGAGTGTTATGTTTTTGATTCTTAACCTGTCCTCCTTTATTAATTTTTAATTCTCTCTTCTAATACAAAATGGGATCAACATTTCATATATTTAATAATTGAGCTTGCCATTTTATATAAAAAATGGTGCATTAAATTAACTCCATACCATTGAAAATTATTTTTCATGTTATTTAGAATAAAATATAAATATAAAATGTATTTAAAATATATTTTTCTATTACAAGAAAAATTATTTAATTTGTGTTTGAAAAAAATTACATAATAGTTTCAAATATTCTAAAAAATTATTCACAATCTCCTTCCCAAAAGAAGAGGTTCCAAATAGGTACCTCAACGGCTCTAAATAATCAATAGGACTTGTTCCAACAAGAATTAGACTAAAAAATATGGTTTCATGTGGAAAATTGAATATTTTATTTATTTAAGTAGATGAAATTATGAGTGTAATTAAAATTGAATTAGCTAAATCCAAATCCTTTGTATGGTAAAACTAAAACATATAATTACCCATAAATTAATTTCCCTCATATTGAAATAGAAATTTAGAAAACTTCTCATCAAACACATATTCCCATTCTTAAAATAATTGAAATTATATAGTAACATTTTTTTTAATTCATTTATAACATATCAATGGATTTTCACAAGTGAAATTTTAATGATTTTAAAAATTTTATATTTTAGAAGTTCCCAAACATCCATTATTGTGTACTTCGACATTCAAAATGCCCACAAGTTCGGATAAATGTTATAAAAGGATCGAATACTTATAGGTTAAGAGTAAAATTATAGATTAACCATGGGTATATCTATGAATGTATAAAATGATTTGATTACTGAATATTAGTTTTGTGAGAAACTCTGTTTCCAAGACACAAACAAATGAAAATGGTTTTTTTGCATATTATAACTAATAAATGGTTAAAAATAATATATAATCAAAAAAATGTGTTTACAAAATAAAATTCATTTAAAAAAAATAAAATACACTAATTTAGTATTTATAAATGATAAAAATTATAAAAAATAATGATCAAATATATAATTCAACGATATAAAAAACAAAAAATTATTTAAATAAGAAACAAACCAACTTATATTTTGATAAAATTGAAAATCTCACATGCAAGGGGCTATGAAAATATATATTTTATATAATTATATATATAGGTAAGTTCAAAATTAATATCTCTTTTTTGAGTGTGATGTCTTAAGAAAATATTTAAAATATATATATGTTTTAATTATGACTGATTTAACAGTCTTTTCAGAAATATTGATATCATTTTTTTTATCAAAATTAGTTTTACAATGAATATAACTAAATAGAAAATCCAATACTAAATGTTTTGTGAAAATTAAATATTCATAATAACTACTAGTAGAAATATATTATCCATAAAAATTAGAGAATGCAACAAATTATCATTTCCTACTAGACATGGATACCTATTATTTTACTAGAAAATTGAAGGATCTTATGGTACTCCATTTATCTACTATATAACCACAATATTCAGCCTTCAAAAATGATGTTAAGTAAAAATTGATTGTTTTTAAGAAAAATAATTAAAGATAAATTGATTTTATTTTTACCTTAAAATTATTTTTACATTTGTAGAATGAAGTTATTTTTTATTATCAATGAAATATAGAAACAAGGCATAATTCAAACATAATTTATCATCCACTAGAAGTTCAATACATTAATATTCTAAGTAATCCTATATAAATCTTGTTGTCAACTCATTTTTCAACATCATATATGTCAAAATTTTAATTATAAATCATAAAAGTTATATTTATTTTACTAATTTTATGTTCAACTCACATCTGTGAGTAATGTATAAATTTTATATAACTTATTATGTTACCAATGACTCTTCAATGGATTTTAAAACCTAAAAAATAATTTCAATCACCCATCGTGCTCATTTAAAATTTTTTTTCATGATATTTAATAATTTATTTCAAAATCCTATATTTGTGGAATCAAAGATCACATCAACATCATATATCTATATTATGAAAATATATAAAGATTATGATATATTAAATATTATAAAATTTACCTTACCTAATAAGAATATATTCGATAATATAAATGAATGTAAAAATTATTACAAAGATATAGGTTCTTGTATTTTTATGTTTGGATCTTTGGTATGTTAAAAAATTGAATTTGGATAATAATTATTTTTAAAACCATGAGTTTGGTGAACATTAATTTCCCCCATAAAAATCAATTTAGAAACATAGATTTTACATAAGTCGATATAATTTGAAATTCATATGTGTTTTATTGTCTAAAATAATCCTAATGGATTGTAATATAGTTCTAATTTAAGGGTCCTCTTTATAATCAATAACTTATTTATTATTTTAACCCTTAGATGCTATAATATCTATATTTCTAGTGATCAGATAATGAATATATTTTATTTTCCAAAAAACTCAATAGTTAGATTTACATAATAGAATAGGGAAGAACTTCTAATTCCCAAAACATGTTCCCCTTGAACTAGTTGAATTCATATTTCTATTATATATAATAAATCTCATTTAGTAATTTGTATTCTATAGAATTGGATTCTAACTCATATAGAAATGAATAAACTTCTATAATGTTTCTATACTCCTTTAGTCCAAAATAGTTCATCTATATTCCCAATAACTATTTCTTTGCATTGGATTATAAGGTTTATTGGAAATATAGGAAGCACACAATAGGTTTCACTGGTATCTATACATTCAAGATTTGGTTGTAAAAAATCATATTCTAGATATTCCTCCTTTTATATATTCATATATCGGTCCATGTATCTTGTTTTCAAAACAATCACTTACCTCGTGAACATGAATCATTTTGTAATGGGTCAGACCACCCTGGTTCATTCCTTTTCCAAAATCAGGTGTATGAGTCGAATTGGGAGGTCAAGGTGACTTATCCCCAACACTTTTCCAATTTTCTTGTTCGACGAACAGTTCCAATGGTAGGCAGTTGTGAACAGTGCAATAGTAACCTTCTTTGAATAGTTCCATCAGTGAATAGTTATATCGGTGAGTTCTTATGGTGACCTCTCTTTCCTTTTCAAAATTTCAAATTTTATGAACAGTTCCATCGGTGACCAGTTCTATCGGTAACCTCTAACGGTAACCTCTCTTTCCTTTTCTAAATTTCCAATTCTAGGAAATGTTCCATCGATGAACAGTTCTATCAGTAACCTCTAATTGTAACCTCTCTTTCCTTTGAAAAATTTCCAATTCAATGAACAGTTATGTCATTAAACAGTTCTATCAATTACCTCTAATGGTAACCTCTTTTTCCTTTTCCAAATTTTGAGTTCGTGAACAATGCTTCCAGGATAGTGTGGTCTATCGGTTACCTCTATTGGTAACCTCTATTTTCCATTGCCAAATTTTTCATTCATGAACAGTGTTTCTAGAATGGTGAGGTCTATTGGTAACCTCTATCGGTAACCTCTACTGGTAACCTCTATTGGTAACCACTATTTCCTTTTCCAAATTTTGAGTTCGTGAATAGTGTATCAAGAATGGTGAGGTCTATTGGTAACCTCTACAGTAACCTCCATTGGTAACCCCTATTTTCTTTTTCCAAATTTTGAGATCCCGAATATTGTTTCCAAAAAGGATAGGTCTATCAGTAACCTCTATCGGTAACCTCTATTTCCACATCCAAATTTTGAGTTCGTGAGAAGTGTTTCCAGAATGGTGAGGTCTATCAGTAACCTCTATTGGTAACCTCTATTAGTAACCTCTATTGGTAACCTCTATTTCCTTTTCCAAATTTTGAGTTCATGTACAGTGTTTCCAGAAAGGTGGGGTCTATCGGTAACTTCTATTTCCTTTACCAAATTTTGAGTTTGTGAACAGTGTTTCCAGCTTCCTACAGTTTTTCCCTTTAATGTTTCTTATGATGTAAAATGCATTTGAACCTTATTATAAGGACACTAAGGAAGATTCAAAGTCTTTAACTCCTATATTAATTTATCCTAAGGCTCGGGATGTTTTTACATGGTCAAACCATGTGATTTAATGTGATCTTATTTTAATGGAAAACCTAGCGTATCTTAAACCAACACCCTGTTAAATCTTCTAAAGGGATGGGATAACTTCCTTCCTAGTACATCCTACATGTTCTCGGATATGAGATTCTAGAACCTTTCATTCTATTCTGTAGGGTTTTTGAAACCAACCTTTCCTCCTAGGATTGGTTCCGCTCTATTTTGTTGTAATCAAGTAGCATCGATCAATCTTCAGTATAAGGTATGATTTATCTCCTTTATTTTGGGTTTGCCTCCTTCTATTTCTCCTTTCCCTATTATGGTATGTGATCTATTTGATACTAATAGAGTTTTCTTGGGTTTCTGTTGGTGCAGTAGTACTGCAGCATTATTAGGTGGATACAGTTGTCACGAGAGGAGGCGATCATGATTCTTTGTGTGGTTCGTTCTTGTATAAAGAATGACAAGAACCCTCTGAGGTAGGGTATTCATTGATTCTATTTTCTTTTACATGAAACTGCATAATTATCATGTTTTATCCCCCTAGATGTAAATGGAATTGACATAATAAATATTTGAACTGGAAAATTAATTGAGATCGATCATATTTTATGGCCTATTTTATTTCTATATAGTGATATATATATTCATGCTTCATATAAAAAAAAATTCTTGATGGAAATTGGTAAAGAACGTAAACCGGAATTAATTTATAATGGTTTGGATAAAGATAAATAGGCATGTAAGTGAATTTGGTTCTTCTTGTTATAATTTGATGTTAATCAAAATGGTGCAGCAAGCATGTTTAATTATTTGTGATAGCTTACTGTTTAGGTTTCCCAATTTTGGAACCTATGATTAATAAATTGGTTAATACAAGATGGATTAAAGAACTAGTGGTTTGATAAAAGATAACCCCTTGTAGGGTTCAGAGTTACCATCATGATTGTTTAAGGGTAGGAGCCCTTGTTTTTCCTAGCTGCTTGTGTTGTGGTGTGAGCCTAGATGGTTGTTGTGATATTTGAGGGCAGGGAGGCCTATTTATTTTGGTAGCAGTTGATGCCTAGAGTGATGAGATACATCGGTTTCTGCATGTGGGTGTTAGGGAGGATATAATGGATGATGGAATGGGTTGGATGTGAATGTTCGGATGCTTGCTGATTCTTATTGGTTGTTTATGTGCTTTAATTCTCCCCACTACTCAAGGTAGTTGGTCTTCCTTACCCTTCTTCTAAAAGGGGTGAAGATTCATGGGGTATGCCACGTGCTTTATGTGTTTAGATTCTCAAGGGAGAATGGGTCTATGCTCTTGCTATAGGAGGAAAAGACTCGACGGTTAGTTCATCTACTCACCGTGTTGATCCCCCTTGTGTTTAGTAACATAGATTGTTGTTATAGAATGCCAGGGAATATGGTAAAGTAATATTGTATGTAAATAATTTAATAAATGATGTTAACCCATGCGGTTTGGAGCTTGCTGGGGCGCAATGCTGAGGTTGTGATTTTAAGGAACATTGTACTTTGGGTGTGATACTAATGACATTTAATATGTAATTATTATTGATTAATTAATGTTTAAATAATTAATTAACATAAAGTAAAACTAATAAAATGAGAATGAAATAATGTATTAAATCTCTTTAAATGGGTGTGTGCTTATATGATACCTAGTCTTATTAGTGGCATCTTGGAGTCTAAGAGACATTAGATGCAGTTGAGTCTAAGACTAGGTTATGCCCATTGTGTGGATGTGAGAAATACCAGAAAAGCCGTCAGAGGATAACCCTCTGACCATTTATTAAAAAGAGAAAGAAAACCGGTTTAAGGGTTGCCGGTACCCATTACAATATATCCCCGCGCCATACATTTCAAAACAACTTTCAAATTTCAAACTCAAAAAACCATCCAGCTGTCCTCGATCAGCATGCCACAAAACCCAAACCGCTTTCCATTTTTCCTGACCGCGTGTCCCCCTTCATCATTTCGAAGAGCCACCTCGAGATGCGAGCATGGAAATCGTCACCCACCGCAGATCCAGTCGACGTCGAAATCCCCATCTAGTCGCCAACCAGTCAACATCAGCAACAGTATCTCAGAACTACCACAGTCATCATTGTCGGGGCACCTCACCGTCGTCACCGGAGCACCATCACCAGAGCACCTCACCGTCGTCACTGCCGTCGTCACCTTCCCAACATCCCACAGGTCGCCAGAAAAAACAAATCTGACACCGTCTTCACCGCCGTCATCACTCAGAAAATCAACCATTCGAAAAAACCACAAAAAAAACCACGCAAACCAAACAACCACACCGCCACACAGAGTGAAGAACATCAAATCCAGTAGGGAAAAGACAAAACCCTAAAACGGGAACCCCACCGTCACCGACTAGATCGACCTCATCAGACACAACAGATCCCCCCTCACTCACCTAAGAAGAGTCGGAGCCCCCAAAATACCGACGCATGAGCGTAGACCTCAAACGCTGAGAAACACCCCAAAAGATGACAGCGAGCTGCATAGAACAGAACCAAAGGCGCTCCGGAGAGTATTCCGTTGACAGAGATCGGTCTTACACCTGCAGATCTGAACCCGAAACCACCGCCGTCCTTATTACATCTCCACAACCGTCGACGGAGACCCATCATACACCCGTATATTCTGCACTTTTTGTGTTTCTATACGCTACTCTATCATGTCATTAAGGGAAACTGATACCCCAGGGATTCTGAGCCCTGGGGGGTGTTTTCTACAACATTCTGGTGGGAGGATAAATGGTTGACTATCATATTTGGCCCTCCTCTATTCTCGTTTTAGTAACTTGTGCTGGTGGCCACAGTGGTTAGTTTTCCCCATATATGTGTGTTGAGGGATGTAATGGCTTGTGGTTATTCACACACATATATTCTAGATATAGTTTCGTATAGAATACTATAGGTGTAGTGTGAATAGGTTGTGATGGATTGAGGATCCTTACGCGGTGTATGGGATATAATGGCTCGAGGGATAATACCCAATGTATGATACACGTTATGTGGGTTGTGGTGGCTCCCAAAAGCTAACTAATTACTTTGCTTATGTGGACATGGTGGTTTTGTTTCATGAGGTGCATGTTGTGGTGCTTCACCCAGGTGTCTACCAGCAAGCCTTTTTGGAGAGAGATGCTCAAGACATGCGACGTTGGGGCAAAGTGGCAAACCAGTGGGAGAGTAGTAGTGGGGTACCGTTGATTTTCATTATTATATGATATATTCTTTCATGTGTTACTTAGTGATGGTAGCCATGGTGAGGCTGGGAACTTAGTATACTTGTTTAGGTTATGAGTTAGTTTCACTTGTTGTTAATTGTGCTTTATCATGCTTGGTTTACTTTTGAAAGAGAGGATTCAGGGATGATCATACTGAGTATACTGTTATACTCACCCCATTTATATATAAAATTCTTTTCATGTCACATGGTGTAGGTTGGAGATCTGGCTGGTTACTACTAGTTTATGGTTGTAGGAGCTGTTTGGGATTGTGGTTGTTGTTGTTTTACTACCTTTTTGGGTACTTTCAGTTTTTACCCTTTTAATTGTAGTAGTTTTGCATGATATTTCATATGTGTACTTAGGATTTCTTTCATCTTACTGGTTGAGTTGGAGTTGGTTGTCGACTATCTTATCTCTCTTCTGGATGTGTTCTCTTAGAGGGTAATGCCTCCCATTTGTGTGTTTACTATACCCTTGGTGCTAGTCGCCAACCCTTGGCCTACTAGAGGCGGGGCTCATGGGTCATTATATCCCTTCTCACATTATTGGCCCAGGAGGGGTACACTTTGTGGTGAGGGGGCTATGACAGAGTGGTATCAGAGGTCAGGTTAAGGGATAGGATGTAGTTTCGAGTTAGTTACATTGGAGGATGGATGGGTTGGTAGGGAAATGATGTCATTCATGTTTTGAAATTGATGTAAAAACTAGATATTTGTTGAGATATAGGTGTTTAGGTCCCCCTACGATCTTATGTACAGTGATTTAAGTTTACAATGAATACTAAAAAACGTGATACTAGTTGCTGGGTAGAGACCTAGGAAAGGATCATGCATCATTCTTTTTTGTTCCTATGTTTGAATGTTTGACCTTGGATAGGTTAATATAAAATGAATAAAAGAAAATAATTAATTAATTAATGTTTAGTATTACATATTCAAGGTTTAGGAGCCCTAATAGTTTATTATTTTATAGGTATGGCTCGAGGTCGACTTCCTCGTCAGGAGCACAGAGAAGAGGTCCAGATGATTGTTCCAGAAGATCACCATAGGGTAGAGGTTGACGATGATGACACTTGGATGAAGACATTATGAGAGTTTTAGTTCCAGAGTATGCAGAAGTACGAGGGCTCAATTTCAGATGTAGTCACAAAAGGCTGGTAATATGAGGTTGATATCAGCTTCAGTTCGATCAGTACTCGAAAGGATCACTAAATGGTCATGGTTGTGATGATGTTGTGTAGAGTAGTGAGGTCGTGGTGGTTATTGTTCCTCAGGGATCACGAGGAGTTGGTGATCTTATGAGAGGAGTTCCGAGACAATTTTAAAGTTGAGTTTCTTTTTTCGATCGGGAAGGCATCGAGTCGCCAAGGGCTTCTTACCCTTTGACAGTAGAGCTCTCATGTGCAAGATTTTGGAAGCCATTTTAGGAACCTTTTTCGATATACATCGGGCATGTTGCATGATGAGGAGGCCAAGGCAAGGCATTTCAAGGAGTATTCGCATCCAAAGATCAAGTGCCAGGTCACCCAATTTATGCTGAATACATATCTTGAGGTGCTGGAGAGGGAATATGTTTTTAAGAAGACTTTGGCCAGAACTGGATCATCATGATAGTGGAGTCATTGTGATTCCTCATGAAGCAGATCCATGGTCTGTGGTTCCTTGTTTTTAGGGCATAAGAGTCTTCGTTAAGTCAGGGGTAGGTCCCATCCCTTCACATCTTGTTTCTCTGGAGGCAGCAACTCTCAGGCCTATGCCATGGGATCAGGCGCTAGTTTTTCTTGTGGTGGTCAAGGTCATTAGCACCTTGAGTGACCAACCTTTCCGAAAAGTCATCGTTCACTAGGTTTTCTGCTCCAAGTTCCTCTATTGAAGCAGTTATAGACAAGGAAGCGATATTAGGTTGCACCATCTATAGATCAGAAGAGGGTGAATGGGGTACGTAGAGGAAAGACTCATGATGCTCCCCATCCTCATAGAGTATATCATGACCATGTTGTTGGTTGTCATCAGGGTTAAAGAGGCCATGGAGGTGGTCATGGTCAGCTTTATGCTTTAGCATTACCAGTGCCAGGCAATCCAGATGTCTTTCAAGGTACCCTTTTCTTTTTTTCTACCTTTTTGTATTCCTTTTTTGATTCAGGAGTGAAACACTCCTTCATAACACCTACTCTTGTCCAAGCTTTGGGACTTGAGGTAGAGAGGCTTCCAGTGCCTTTGTTATTGACTACGCCAGTTGGAGGTTGAGCAGACTTGATTGAAGAATGTAGAGACTGTGAGCTTATGTTGGGGTAGCACCACTCTAGGTGAGATTTATTATGTTTATGAATAAAACCATATGATTTCATCCTCGGCATGGATTGGTTTTATTTAGTGTAGGAAATCATGTATTTCTTCATGAAGAAGTTCATTTTCTTCGATGTGGATGTAGAGTCGGTGGTGTTTTTGGCGAGTGAGACCCATGGATGGGTCAGAGGCATTTTACGTCCTTATCATCCATGATGGCTGACCTGATGCTGAGTTCTTCATAGGTTCAATAGTTTCCATTTCTTAGGGTCATAGGAAAGTACCCTATTGTTTTTCCAGAAGAGGTTGTAGCACTACCCCCACGACCAGAGATCAAGTTTGGGATTGAGCTACAACTAGGAGAATATTATATATCTATGTATCCATATAGGATATCCCCTTCTGAGTTATGAGAGCTATGTATACATATTGATGGTTTGTTACAGTGTGGTATTGTTCAGCCAAGTGTGTCACTGTGGGGTGCACCAGTTTTGTTCATAACGAAGTCTGATGGCAGTTTGCAGTTGTGTGTTGATTATCGTCACTTAAACAAAATAATTGTAAAGAATCACTATCCTCTTTTTCATATTTATGATTTAATCGATAAACTGAATGGTGAAAGATGATTCTAAAAGATCAAATTGAGATTAGGATATCATCAGATGTGTGTGAACGATGAGGATACCCCAAAGACTGCTTTATGTTGTCATCATGGGCATTATTTGTTCGTTGTAATGTCATTCGGCATGAAAAATTCTCCAGCTATGTTCATGGGATTGATGAACATTGTGTTCCATGATTTCATGGAAAATTTCATGGTGGTTTTCATCGATGACATCCTTGTGTACTCCATGTCTGAGGAAGAGCATGCAGAACATCTATGCACCTTTTAGGGAGTTCTTCGTCAACATCAACATCTAGGGAAGTTGTTGAAGAGTGATTTTTGGTCTTGGGAAGTCCATTTCATGGGACATGTTGTGTCCCATTAGTGAGTATATATGGATCTATCATTGATAGAAGTAGTTGTTTCTTTGGAATCCCCCAAGATAGTGTCAGAGGTGTGAAGTTTCCTTGGTCTCATAGGCTACTATAGGAAGTTCGTAGCTAATTTCTCATGAGTTTCGACTCCTCCGATGAATTTGACCAGGAAGGATTAGGCATTCATATAGAATGATCAGTTTCAGGAAGCTTTCGAGTGTCTAATATAGAAGTTAGTAAGTGCTCCAATTTATTTTCTTCCAGCTGAGGGATTTCAGTTGGATGTTTTATATGATTCTTTGCATCAGGGGTTGGGTTGTGTTCTGAGGTGGAAAATATCAGTTGTTTCTTATGGGTCTCGACAGTAATGTCCCCATGAACATAACTATGCCTCTCACGATCTTGAGATGGCATCTATGATGTTTTCTCTGAAGTAGTGGAGACATTACCTCATTTGTGAGCGCTTTGTGGATTTCACCGATCATTTGAGTTTGAGGAATGTTTTCTCCCAGCATGACTTGAACTTACAACAACATCAGTGGATGGAGTTCATACAAGAATATGACATTGAGAAATCATATATTCCTAGAAACGGGAATGTTGTAGCTGATGAACTGAGTCAAAAGTCATGTAGTTATGTTGTGCGTGAATCCGGTGATTACTGGAGAGTAATGGAAGAACTATCAGCATTACATCTTGATATGGGAGAATTTGAAGGAAGAGAATGTCTTTTTCAGATGATGGTATAGTAATCTCTAGTGTAGAAGGTGGAAGAGTCCCATTTGGGGGATCTAGAGGTCGAGGTCTGGAGAGATCGAGTTATCTGTGGTGAGGCCCCTGATGGTACGTTGGAGAATGAACAACACCGAGTGTTGTATCATGGAAGGATTTTTTTCCATTGATTATGTGTGAGACTGTCCTCTGAGAGTCCCATAGTTCTCCTTTAGTAGTTCATTCTAGAATGAAAAAGATGTACGAGCCTTGAGGAGTCTGTTTTGGTGTCCAGGGCTGAAGCGTGCAGTTGCAGAGTTTGTGTCCCAATGTTTGGTATGCCAAAAGGTGAAGGCTGAGTACTGTGTCCCCGATGGTTTTCTCAAACCATTGGATGATCCTTAGTGGAAGTGGGAAGACATATCAATGGAATTTTTTACTAGTTTACCTCGAGCTCAAGGAGAACGTGATTCTATTTGGGTGGTAGTGGATTGTTTAACAAAATCATCCCACTTCATAGAAATCAAGGAGTTAAGCTGAGTAGAAGTTATGTCGAGGAAATATCTAGAGAAGGTGGTGAGACTTCACGGAATCCCAAGGATGGTCATTTCTGAACATGATTTCATTTTACCTATAGGGAGTGGAGAGGTCTTTATCCCGCCTTTGGTTCGTGGATATGCCTTAACAGTGCTTTTCTTCCTCAAACAGACGGTCAAACAGATTGAACTATCCATACTTTTGAAGACATGTTATGCTCTTGTGTCTCGGATTTCTGTGGTTCGTGGATGGGGCACCTACCCTTGGTGGAGTTTTCTTACAAAAATAGTTTTCAGTCCACCATCATTATGGAACCATTCGATGCCTTGTATGGCCGAATTTTCCATTCTCTGTTGTGCTAGACTAGGGTTAGAGAGTCAGCAATTCTCAGACTGGAACTAGTGTAGAATACAACAGAGGTGATTGAAGTGATTCATGAGAGGATAAATACAGTGAAAGATCATAATAAATCATATGTTGATCAAAGGATGAGACCGTAGAGTTTGATGTTGGGGATCATGTGTTTCTGGAGGTGACTCCCCATCATGGGTAGTGAAGGTTTTGTCCTGGGAGTAAGATTTCTCCCCGATTTGTTGGGCCTTTCGATGTGTTAGCTTGTGTTGGAGATGTGGCGTATCGAGTAACACTTCCCCAATAGATGAGTCGGATACAAGATATTTTCCATGTATCACAGATATGTCATTATCTTCATGATGACTCTCACCTCATCGATTGGGGAGAGATTTATGATGATGATGATGAGACCTTTGAGGAGATAACTATGGAGAACCAAGACCATAGGGGGAAGGTGTTGCACGAGTGTTCTATCCCCTTGGTTCGTGTCTCGTGGAGATATGATGGCATGGAGGAGAGTACCTGGGAACATGAGTCACAAATACGTGCTCAGTACCTAGAATTGTACGATGTTTAACTCTTTTTTAGTAACAATATCCCCTTTGTGGTTATAGACCTTTCATGTTTATAGTATGGATTTATTTTTTTTCTTCTTGTGGATTTCTATCTTTTGATAGGTATCTCGATGGGTGGATGTTCTAACACCATTTTGTTTTCCCTTTAGTTGGGTTTTGAATTCTCGAGGATGAGAATGGTTTGAGAGGTGTCAGATGTAATGGCCCAGACCTCTCTGGTCCATTCCTTGGAAAAATCAGGTGTATGAGGTGATTTGGGAGGTCAAGGTGACTTATCTCCAACACTTCTCCAATTTTACAGTTCAGTGAACTGTTCCAATGGTAGATAGTTGTGAACAGTGCAATGGTAACCTTCTATGAAGAGTTCCATAGGTGAATAGTTATATCAGTGAGGTCTAACAGTGACCTATCTTTCCTTTTACAAATTTTCAATTTTATGAATAGTTTCATCAGTGAATAGTTCTATCATTAACCTCTAATGGTAACCTCCCTTTCCTTTTCTAAATTTCCAATTATATGAAAAGTTCCATCGGTGAACAGTTCTATTGGTAACCACTAACAGTAACCTCTCTTTCCTTGGCCAAATTTCCAATTCTATGAACTGTTCCATTAGTAAACAGTACAATCGATAACCTATAATGGTAACCTCCTTTTCCATTACCAAATTTTGAGTTCGTGAACAGTTTTTCCATAACGGTGAGTTCTATCAGTAACCTCTATCCATAACCTCTATTTTCTTTTGACATATTTTGGGTTCGTGAATAGCATTTCAAGAATGGTGAGGTCTATCGGTAACCTCTTTCAGTAACCTCCATTTTCCTTTTCCAAATTTTCAGTTCGTGAATAGTGTTTCCAGAATGGGGATGTCTATCAGTAACCTCTATTTCCTTTTCTAAATTTTGAGTTCGTGAATAGTGTTTCCAGAATGGTATGGTCCATCAGTAACCTCTATTTCCTTTTCCAAATTCTGAGTTTGTGAATAGTGTTTCTAGAATGGTGTGGTCTATTGGTAACCTCTATTGACATCCTCTATCAGTAACCTCTATTTCCTTTTCCAAATTTTGAGTTCATAGACAGTGTTTCCAGCTTCCTACAGTTTCTCCCCTTTAACATTTCCTTTGACATAAAATGCATTTAAAACCTTATTTTAAGTACTTTTAGGCCGATTCAAAGGCCATAACTCCTATATAAAATTATCCTAATGCTCGGGACGTTTTTACTTGGTCAAACCATGTTGTTTAATGCAATCCACTTTTAATGGAAAACCTAGCGTATCTTAAACAACTGCTCTGTTAAATCATCTAAAGGGATGGGATATCTTCCTCTCTAGTTCTTCCTCCTTGTTCTCAGCTATGAGATTCTAGAAAATTTCATTATATTCCATATGGTTAGTGCAATAAATCTTTCCTCCTATGATTGGTTCCAATCTATTTTTATGTAATCAAGTAGTATAGATCAATATTCGGTATAAGGTATGATCTATCACCATTATTTTGGGTTTATATCCTTCTGTTTCTCCTTGCCTTTTTATGTTATGTGATCTCTATAATACTAATAAAATTTTATTGGGATTCCATTGGTGTGGTCGTACCACAACATTATTGGGTGGATACAGTTATCACGAGAGAAGGTGATCGTAATTCTTTGTATGGGTTGTTCTTATATAATGAACGACAAGAACCGTTTGAGGTAGGGGATTCATTACTTCTATTTTCTTTTATGTGAAACCGTATAGTTATCATGTTGTATCCCACTAGATGGAAATGGAATTGACATAATAAATATTTGAACTGGAAAATTAATTGATATAGATCATATGTTATTGCCTCTTATTTTACAAGATAGTGTGATATCTATGCTTGCATCACATAACTGTTTGTTATTGAAAGAAATTGCTAATGAATGTAAACTGAAATTCATTAATAATCGTTTGGCTAAAGATAAATAAACATGTAAGTGAATTTGGTTCTTCTTGTTGTTATTTGATGTGAATCAAAATGGTTTAGTAAGAATGTTTAATTAATTGTGACAACTTACTATTTAGGTTTCCAAATTTTGGAACCTATAATTAATAAATAGGTTAATATAAGATGGATTAAAGAACTAGTGTTTTGATAAAAAATAATCCCTTATAGGGTTCAAAGATACCCTCTTTGTTGTTTAAGGGATAAGATCACATTTGATATGATGTTTTTTTTCCTGCTACTTGTGTTGTGCTGTGAGCTTGGATGGCTATTGTGATATGTGGGGTCATCGATGCCTATTTTTTGTGGCTGTAGATGATGCCTATAATGGTGAGATGGATTTTGTATGCATATGGGTATTAGGTAGGACACAAGGGATGATGGAACGAGTTAGATGTGAATGTTTGGATGGTTGCTGATTCTTATTGGTTGTTTAGGTGCTTTACTTCTCCCCGATACTCAAGGCAACAGGTCTTACTTACCCTTCTTCAAAAATGGATGAAGATGCACGGGGTATTCCACATTCTTTATGTGTTCAGATTCTCAAGGGAGAATTGGACTACGCTCTTGCTATAGGTAGCAAGGACTCAACGGGTAGTTCATCTACTAACCGTGTTGAGCTCCCTTGGTTTAGTAGCATAGAATGTTTTTCTAGAATTCCTGGAAATATGGGAAAGTAATGTTGTAAATAAATAATTGAATAAATTATTTTAACCGATGATGTTTGGAGCTTTCTGGGGCGCAATGCTTAGATTGTGATTTGAAGGAACAATGTACTTTTCATGTGATGCTAATAAAATTAAATGTGGAATTGGTATTGGTTTATTAATGTTTAAAAAATTAATTAATGTAAAGTGAAACTAATAAAAATATAATGAACTAATGAATTAAATCTCTTTAAATGTTTGTTTTCTTATAGAATACTTAGTCTTAGAAGTGGTAGCCCGGATTCTGAGAGACGTTAGCTGTAGTTGAGTCTAAGACTAGGTTATGCCCATATTGTGGTTGTGAGCTATAATATACTCTGTACTTTTTGAGTTTTTTATGATACTCCATAATGTTAGTAAGGACAACTGACACCCTGGGGATTTTGAGCCCTAGGGGGTGTTTTCCCCAATATTCCGATGGGAGGATGAATGGCTGACTACCCTCTTTGGAATCTCTCTCTTCTCTTGGTTGTTACATGTGCTGGTAGGCGTAGCAGTTAGTTTTCCCCATATATGTGTTTAGAGGGTTGTAATGTCTTGTGGGTATTCTCCTCGATATATTCTGGATATAGTTTCATATGGACTACTATAGGTGTAATGTGTATAGGATGTGGTGTCTTGAGAATCCTTACTCGATGTATGGGCTACAATGGTTTGATGTATAATACCCTACGTATGATACATGTAATGTGGGATTTTGTGGATCCTTAAAACTAACTGGTTACTTTTTTACATGAACGTTGTGGTTTTGATGCATGAGTTTCATGTTTTGGTGCTACACCCAGGTTTATGTGGGAAATCCTTTTTGGAGAGAGATGCTCTGGACGTGCAACGTTGGGGAAAAGAGGCAATACAGTGGGGAAGTAGTAGAAGGGTACCCTTAATATTATTTATTATATGAAATATTTTTGTATGTGTTACTTGGGGAGAGTAGCCATGGTGAGGCTAGGAACATGGTATACCTATTTAGGTGACGAGTTAGTTTCCCATATTGTTCACTATGCTTTAGCATGCTTTCTTTACATTTTCACGAGAGTTTTCGGGGAGGATCCTACGGAGTATACTATTATATTAACCCTATGTATATATAAACTGCTTTCTAGGTCACTTAGAGCAGGTTTGAGATCAAGCTGGTTACTACTAGCTTGTGGTTGGAGGAGCTGTTCGGGCTTGTGGTTGTTGCAGTTTTACTTCCTTTTTGGGTACTTTCAGTTTTTCCCCTTTCACTTGTAGTATTTTTTCATGATATTTCATATGTTTACTTGGTATTTCTTTCATCTTACTGGTTGAGTTAGAGTTAGTTGGTGTCTATATTATCTCTCGTCCTCATGTGTTCTCTTAGATGGTAATGCCTACACTTTGTGTGTTTATTATACCCTCGGTTCTAGTCACCAAACCGGGGCCTACTGGATGCAGGACTCGGGGGGTCATTATCTCCATTATCACATTTCCGGCCCAAGAGGGGTGCACTTTTTGGGGAGGGGGTCATGACACATTTTAGGATCAAGAGGATCCATTTCATAAAATTTCACATGAGCTGATTTCTATAATATCTTTAACATTTTATTTAAATATAAATATTTCATGGATATTTTATGATATCATATGATTATTCTTTTATCATATTTTGGATTAATTTTTACATTAATAACACATATTCTTATAATATAAACCATGCATAAAAATATTAATGTATCCAATTACCTTATTTATATTATTCCATAGTTCATAGTGTGTCTTCACTAAAACAAGACTTACTATTAGTCTATTAGTGAATAAAAATTAGGTTTCTATATCTTCATATAGTAAATGAGTAAGTAAGTTATATTCAAATAGAATTATTATATATATTTAATGAAAATTAATATTGATCCTATCAATAAGACCATTTTTATTCACTATCTTGTGGTAGAAAAAAGAATGTTTGATAACATATTCTAAAAATTTGGCATTGAGCTCATAGTTTTAAAAGTCTCCTCCTTGGTCACATTATAAAGAAATAATTTTTGAATCATTATATTTTTGAATGAGTCTAAAAAATATATATTAGTAGAAAATGGTTAACTCTTAACACATAAAAAAGAAAACATAAGTAAATGAAGATAGGACATCAACAAAAACATAAACATAGGATTTCTCTATTATGATTGCAAATGTAGATTGTCCAAAAAAAATTAATTATTACTTATTTCTTTGAGACTATATGTAGAAGCCTATTTAATTCGTTTAAAAGATATGTTTAGTTACTTTACAATTTAGAATGAATCCTATGGTTTCATTTTATTTTATTTTAGATGAGATAAATTTAAAAATTAAATACATTTGGATTATTATTTCTCTGAATATACATTATTTTTTCCAATTATTATTTCTCATATCCAATATTTACCTATTTTATCATTTAAATATTTCATATTTTGATTTCTCATAGAATTTTGATATAGATGATATACTATATCAGTTCTAGGACAAATAAATTTATGAGTTTTATCTATGAAGACATAAGATGAATTATTAGATAGGTCAAAAATATAGACATCATTAACAAGTATATAAATGCTTTTCAAGTTGTTATTTAATCATTATATATAGATAAATTTATTGATGAGGACTTATCTTGGATTGGAAACTAATCCAACTCCCATAATTTTATCTTTGGTGTTGTCAAAAAATGTGAGTGTGACTCCAAAAACATTTTATAAGTATTGGAAAATATAAATATCACTATCCATATCAATTGATCATTAAAATTACATACTCTATTAACCATTGATTCTCATGGATGATTTTTCAAACAAATAAAAATTAAATATGAAATTTATTTGGTACCCATATTTTCATGGGTTCATTATTATTAAAAACTAAATATTTTATAACCTCATTAGTTTATACAATATAGAAATTCCTAGACTTTGTTCTGAAAAAAAAATTGAAGAAAATTAATTTTTAACTCCGTGGAATTGAAAATTTATCGAATCATAATTTTTAAAATAATTTCAAAACTCCCCATTATGAAAAAATTAGTTCTCTAATGTTTTTTATAGAACTAGGAAGAAAAAAATTATTATAAATATTTTTCATATTCGTTTATATTTGAATTGTAAATTAATATTTATGTGTTTTATTTCTTCCAAGGATTTGATTTAAATAATTTTCAGATTTTGTAAAAATACTATAACAATCATTAAAAAATGATCTTATTTTTTTATAATTTTAATCATATATATATATATATTGAATTCAAGATGTAGAATAATTTTCATACTTGATATTTAATTTCAATATTTGTTTTCTAAGTCCCCTTCTAATGATACAATATCAGTAATATACTTTTCAAGAAAATTTTGTTATTTTTCAAATATTAATAAATTTTTTCTAGCATTGTATAATATTCATAGAATTCCATATATGAGTAAAATTAATTTTTAGATTCAGGATCTGGCTTTGAAGAATAATATGAATGTACCTTACTATAATATTCCACAAATAATATGTGGTTCTTATCATTATAATGTTCAACTTTTAATTTTTAAGATGTAATATTAGTATCACCATTTAAAGCACTCCATGTTTACTTCATGTATTTTTTGGACTTATTCTCATATCCAAAAATTTTGAAATTACTTTTCTCTGACTTTAAGTATCCTTATATTTGTGGAAAATCAGGCTTCATTAGTCTATGATTCTTTAATTCTCAATATCTTAATTATTTTTATTTTTCTCCATATTTATAATAACTATTTAAAGGATTATTAAAATATATTGTATTATTGTATAAAATTTCTAATTTCATATCAAATTGACAAATATCAATGTAAAAAATTATTCATTTTTATGTCTCTATTTATTTGATTCATATTTTTGAATTTATTTTTATTTTATGTCATTATTTAATGTTGATACTTTTAGAGACAAATTTTACTTGTAGTAAAAAATAATGATATATTTCCCATGGTTCCATATTATCTTTATAAATCATAATTTTACTAATGGGATCTTTTATTTTGAAATCCATATACTCTATACATATTCTAATACATACTAAGATCCCTCTCTAACATTGTGGTAGATCTCTTAGATCATTCGAAGGATTATCCAGTTGAGTGAGTGATGATCCCCATGAAAAAAATTTGTTTACAATATCTATAAGACTACCATTTAATTGATTCATGGTATCACCATACATAATTCTTAATGAGATGAATCTCATCTTGTCAGTATCTTATATGAGTGCTCATACATTATTTATATTTTCAAAAGTAACCAACATACTAGTCTATGTTTAATGTGAATTTTGGAATAATAAAACTTAGTTGAAATCACATGGACCAAATACACAAGAAATAACATTAATGGGATTAAAATTTCAATAATAACTTACATCCATATATATATACCATATCTATGGTTTAGTTTTTCAAATTTTATTACACTTTGTATATTTGAGATGAACCATCAGAAAAATTTCCATTAAATAAATGATAATATGTTCCTTCTTACATCCTTAATTCACAAGATTAAATTTGGTATCTCTAACCATTAATATAAATTCTCTAATATCATTCATAGGATCTATTTCTAAAAATAACATTACAATTGATTCTTCTCCAGCATAGATATCATATTTCATAATCCCAAATACAAAGTTTTGTTCCATTTCATTAAAAATACACAATAAGATTTGAATTGATGTTTTTTAGTGATATTAAATTAGAAAAAAACCTCAATTGGTTATGAATAACTCATTTTTATTTCCTTATCAGAAGATTAAGTGGAAAATAAAATAATCAGAAAAAAAAGTCTTATAGATTATAGTGGTTCATAAAATATAATACATCTAGTACACTCAACCAACCATCATCTCCAAGAGTATTTTGATTTTCACTAGACCATCCTTATTGTCATGGACTAATAGTTGTTTTTCTGAGGACTGCATGACATAGTGAAAGATGTATATACCAGTTTAAAATGATATAATATTTCAACTAGGATTTAATAGGGCTTAAAAACCCATCATGATTTTCTTTTCCCAGGATTCATTTCAATGAGAGATAATAAGAAAAACAGTTTACATGTTTTGAATATAATTAGAATATATAATAGAAAGAATGAGTTTGTATATTGTAGATGTGATTAGAAAATAAATAAGATTGAAGAGTTTCTTCAAAAAGAACTACAAGGATGGAAGAATTCAAAATCTATAGGTCACAAAAAAGTATTATTCTTCTTATATAACACAATTATATATTTAATAGCTTTGAGATATCACTCATGAACATATACAGACATTAGTTTTCTTCTTTGGTTCTCACTTTATTATTTTATTTTGGGAGATCATGATATATTTTAAAATGCTTGAAAATTTCTCAATATAATAAACAACAAATGATCCATAGAATCTATGATTAGATACACATCCTTTTATCACAAATTCTTTGGAAATACTATATAAAAAATATCATTTTATGTGTCTCATGTCTTGGTTCATTCCTCCAATTATAGTCAATTTTACTTGAATTACGCATTCAAACATTTCATAAATAGTATAAAACATTAAAAGAGTACTAATGTGATTCAATAGTAATAAATATACATTTCCACATGGCATATTTGATTTATTATCATTATGTACCATTTAAATTCTTTTGAATCAATGTAACCAAATTAACATATGACTTATTCACATATCCAAATTCACATCACATAAAAAGATTTATATACATTGGATTTTTACTCTCTTAGGATTATATTACATATCCATTTTGGATAATGTATCTAATTTCAAAATGTATCTAATTTATATAGATGAGTGATCTACATAGTTTATTTCACATGAAAGAAAACTCATCGTCATCTATTGTTTCCACGTAGGGGATTTTGTGACATAACCATTTTCATAACTTAATCCATTAATTATGTGATTTATATATCCTAATTCTCAAGTAGATGTTTATCAATGTAGCCAAATTCCTTACATATCTAACTTTGCAAAACATCAAAAAAAATCAGAAAAAGTTTCATATTTATGAACATAATTGTTTCAAACAAAAAATTAATAAAAAAATATAAAATGTGATAAGAACACATAAATGAAAAAACAATCAATAGAGTATGAGTTGTACATTATATCATAAAATCATAAAGTACATGGGATATGTTGGAAGTAAATGATTATTTCAATATAATAATCAATTTTAGGGTTAATTCTCCTAGGTGTGCCTCTACCATAGCTACATCCACATTATTTTATCTATATAGGGAACTATTTTCTTTGCATTTATAAACTAAATTACTTTACTAAATCATTGTATTGATATCCTACCATAAAAATTATTTATTTTCAGAATGGTTTGGTAACTCTTGGATACAAATAATGTCAGAGGAATTATAATATTTAAATTTCATACCCAAAAATTCCATGAAAAGTATGGTAAAAACCATTAATGTAAATTAATGTACCATATAAAATGAAACAGGTGCTGAATATAACATGAGTCTAAATGAAATAGATTTATTCATAGAAACTCCAACATATGAATTTTGTAACAATTTAACCAGCCTTATTAAAATATAGGGATTTAAATTTATCATAAAATACTAATAATAAATAAATTATATTATATAAAATCTCAAATATGATATATATATACCATATAATGAAAATTAGATATATAATAAAAATAATGCAACAAACGGAGAAATTTGATATGGAAATCACCTACCTATGGTAAATAATTTCAATAATATAGATTAAGCACATGCATGAAAATATATATATCTTAATCATATAGTTTAGAACCGTAAACATTTATATTTTCCTTTATACTCTTCATAATGTTTTATTCTCTATAATAATTATACATTTTTTCACATCTGGTGTTTATTATTTTGATCATTTGTACTTGTTTCACAATAGAGTTATACATATTTGATCCATATAAATGTTAATAATTCATAGTTAATTATTTTTACTATTAGGTATATTTTATAACTCCTCTTTTTTATTTCTTATTCCTTTCATGAGTGGTTTGGTATTATCTTACATGTTAAAATCAATAATAATAATATTTTGACAATTTCGGAGGATTGAAGGGTGATTTCCTAATAAGGTAATTAAATTTAGATATAAAATCTCTAAAATAAAAATAATAATTGTTTCAACATTAATGTAATGTTATAATAGTAATTATGATCTCATTTTCTACCATCATAAAAATTCATATATTTTTCAAGTAGGGGGTTATATTCTCTTAAAGGTAAACATAACCTAATTTATTGAATTATGATGAGGTGGTTTTGTTATAATATTAATATAAAAAATTAAATATGATCTTATTTAGTTATAATTATTATTATATGTTATAATTTTAAATAAATTATAAGAATAATAAAAGGATATGAAAAATATTATATATTTTGAATGAATGATTTTCCTCTAATCACGCTTGTTTTAAGGAAAAAAATTAAAGATGATAATATCATTAATTTATTCTCGAGTTTTCCATAAAAGAACCTTAATAAAAATAATGATATCATATTACGTCATTAAATCCATTCGAGGATCCATCAATGATGGGTTTTGTTCAAAAATGAATTTTTTTCTCATAGTGGATGTAGTCTATACGTACTCTTGTACGAAGATTTGATTATTCATAATGAATAGAATAAATGAACAGAAAAATAAGAAACACTTAACATAGTAAAATTTATTTATATAAATTATAAAATTATATTATTATTACTGTTTCTAGAATAATTTTTAATTAATATAATTTATAAGAAAATCTATGTAGTTGACAATACTCATGTGGGGGAGTTGAATTTCCCTTAAAATAGTCATTGAAAATCAATGCATTACATAAACTAATTGTGAAATGAATATTTGGAAATTGGAAGTGGGTTATATTATGATAATATTTTCATATTTTAAAGATGAAATTCAAAGGAAATTTGAGACGGAATAGTTGAAGATATTTATATTTTATAAATGGGGATACTAATAGTTTCATGAGTAACCCGTACATTTAAATTAATGTAAGGATACTATTCAATTTTCAAAGGAAAAAAATCATCAAAGTGTTGGTAATATTTAGTTTGGGATGAAACTAACCTCAACCACTACATAAGAAATAATTTAGTGATTTAGGGTTTTTGATTTAACTATTGTCTTTTTCCATAATTTACATCTCCCATGGAAATTATTTTCTAACATTAGTAATTAATTATTATGATACTAATTTATATTGAATAATTTTACCAAATTTAATCCTTATTATTTAAAATTATAATATTATTTTATCAAACAAAATTTTATATGGTGTGAAATTTTAATTTTTATATTCACTCACTTAATCATGTAATAAATTATTATAAAAATATAGTTATTAAGCTATAAATTTATATAGATAATAAAATTATATTGGATACTTATTTTAATGATATAAATATATTTATTATAAAACAACTAAATGGGGAGAGGCCTATAAATAAAGAAAAAATTATAACTCCCAGGAAGATACATGAATAAAATTAAATTGTGAGGATTTAATTAAATCAACTTTTTATTTAGTTCTAAAAAATTTAATTATGATTTATATGGACAATTATTTTTGTGATACATATTTTTATTTAATAAATAAATAGATTTTTATATGAATGTTTTTTAGTCATTATAGTTCATTATTATATAATTTTAATTTCACACAAATTAAATGTTTCAGGAAAACTGTATTATTCGACTAAAATTCGATGTTTTTAGAAAAGCCTTAAAAATTTATTCTAAGATAAATTTTGATATATTTAATTAAAAAATGAAATTAATTTCATTAATTTTAAATTATAAAATTATTTTTTATATAAATTAATCAAAAAATTCTCTTTAATGGGAATAATGTGAAATTGTTTCAGGATATATATTCTACATGATACAGTACCTTCTTAGGTATTAAATTGTATACCACATAAATTATTTTATCTTTTAAATAGGCCTATATAGAAACTATTGAAATTTTGTTAATATTATTTCCTCATAGCTTCTTCAGGTTCCTGATTTTCGTCTTAAAGCTTCCAAGATATCCAAAGGTCATTTTTCAATCATGTTATAAGATTTTGCAAGAATTTATCCAAATAATAAAAAATCATAATTTTTTTTCATTATATGAAAATTATGACGCAATTATTATTCCATCATATTTGATCGCATGTGTCGAAATAGAAATTTATTTCCTTGGTAATTTTTTTTTGATAATGTGTAATTTTAAATGTTTAGGAAACATATTGATTTTTTTAAGTACAACTCCAGATCTTTTGGTTATTAAAAAAGGTTCATGTTATATTAGTCTTGAGTTCCCCATTTACCCAAACCATATAACTCCATTCCATTGTAAAATGTTCATGAATACAAAGTTACAAACTTTAAATTTCTTGTATTTACATCTATAATCACAATAACACTATTTTTTTCTATAATGTGCTTTAATATGATTCTAAATAGATTATAATTTAATAGTAATATCATCTATAATATCCAGACTATCTAACTTTTTTCTGTATAAATAATTTTCAATAGCATTGGGTATGGCACATATTCCTAAAGAATTCCTCATATAATTACACTTTGATTATTGACCGGAATATATTATAATATTAAAATTAAAACAAAGGTAGATACTGATCCCACATAACAAAGAAAAAAATATAAAATGATCTCATCATATATTCAAATGTGTACATAGTCTTCTTAGACTCCACATCTATATTGGTATGATATGAGATTCATTTATTTACCCCATTTTTTGATAGAGTTTTGAAGAATCTTCTAGAATTTTTTTTAAATAAAGCTTCATAATCAGATACAATTGATTTTGTTTCCCCATGAATCCATACTATTTCAATGACATATAGTTAAGAATTTTACTTAGTGGGTTGATTTTATACTATCTCGATAAAATTAGCTGACATAGTGAGAGGATGAGTGATTACCACTATGTCATCGTTCATCATTGGATTCATTAGGAACATAATGATAAATTCATTTTTAAAATTTTCCAATTTCATTATATATTTATAATTTTTTGCATGTATCCCTTTGAATGTTTTTATCATTTATCTAGTGGAATAGTATACATCTTGAAACATTGTTTGAATTTTCCCACTTCAAACCATCGTATATTAAATTATCTCTTAAATCCCTATATATATTGTTTCTACCCAGTTTTTTATAGGAATTTTAGCTATGTGATTCTTCTAGTAGTTCTCATTTCAACAATAGTTTTAATAGAATAGAAAAAAATATCTAGAATTTCAACACTCAATCTCTATTAAATAATTATATTAATTTAAAACAATTTATTATGTTAATTACCACAGTAATTCCTCATTATAATTTTTAAACTTATCTATCCATTATACAATGTATGGTTTATTTTTTAATTAGAAAATTAATGATGGGACCCAATTTCTAGAAATAATGATAACCATCTTATGTAAACTATATATATATGGTCCTTATTAATATTTTTCATAGTTAAAACCCAATGGTCAAACTTTGAATACATTATCCATGTTTTTATCATTCCAATGGTGGTTGTGTATTGTGAAATATTAGTCCTATTATAGTTCAAAACATATTCATTCCCTCATTTTGATCTCTTTATGAGAGTTGATGTAACTCCAGATATTGTATCTATTATATATGTTGATCATTTCTCCAACTATTTAGTACCTCCATATTTATAATTTTTATTATTATTTTTCAATATCATGTCACTGATAGGTATAGTTATGTTTATGAGTTTTCAATTTTCTTGAAGCATAGTCAATCATCCAACTATTCATCCCATGGAAACATCTATGTTCTTTATTTAATTTATCAGTACATATAACATAACTTATCTTACTAAATTGGGGAGTTAATACTAGTTCATTAATCATTATCCTCTTCATAGATTAAAAATATTCCTCAAATTACCTGTACAATATTAATTTAACCTCATTACATGTTAAAAAGGTTAATGGGTTTTTCCATAGAAAAGAATCCTGAATAAACCTCAAGTAGTGATCTACTATGCTCATGAAACATTGGATCATGATTTTGTTTATTGGTGTAGTGTGTTATTTGACTACAACATTCTTTGGGATCAATTGAAATTATATACATGGAGACAATATGGATAAGAAAATAAACATATTTGACAAAAAAATCAACCTTAGTCTATTTTCAATATAATTCATCTTCTATGATGGTCTGTTGAATTATTTTAAGATAACACTCATGCTCATACAAGATATTAATGTTGATCACGATATCATAATGGAACACCACCATAAATTTGGTGAAATTATTCAAAAAACTATATTCATTATATCCATAAAGATATAAGGTGAATTCGTAAATCCCATGTGAGATTCTATAAACCAGTAATCTCCATACATTATTCACAATATTTTCTTTGGGATAAAATTCTTTTTTAACCATATCTGATGATAACTAGAGTGAAGATTGATATATTAAAAAGTAATGGTAACATTTTATTTGATCAAATAAGAAAAAAAAATCATGTCAAAGGATAATTATTCTTTATAATGACAGATTTTATCTCCCTATAATAAATGTATAATGTTAATGACCCATCGTTATTTTTTCCCAAAAAAATAGTATCTCTATAATGAAAAACTAGTGCATATAAATATATTACCTCTAAAATTTATCCCCTATTTCATTAATGCCACATACTATAGTTTTTTCTTTTTATTGGGTGTTTTAAATTTTGGCCTTGAATGAGGGTCGAGTTCAATAGAGAACTAAAGATAACTATATGGTGGATGACCATGTCATTATTCTAGAAAAACATCAATGATATTTTATACCATATATACATACTAAATTATAATGTTTTATTGTATATCTATTATTCATTGTTGGTCATTCCCTATTATTAGAAATTCATTAAGGATGGGTACTAACTGGGGATGAAAACATTATTTATGTGATGCATTTTACCCTATAAAGACATGTGATTCCAATATCACTATTTTTAATCATAATATACTTTTCATGAAATTAATTTCTTTAACTTATACTTTTAATGGATATAAACGACTTCGATGATATCAAATTAAAACATAGTTATAATAACCAATTTTAAAATATTGTTTTTCCATGCATAATAATTGATAATACTTGACACTTTTTTCAATTTGATTCTGACTTAATGTATTAATTGATAAATACCTTAATATGGGCTTGGGAAATATTTATTTTTAGAAATTATGTAAGACATAAAATAATATGAATTTATATAATAAAATAATTTTTTATCTAACTATGAGGCTATGATTAATATACCTAACACCACATAATTATGAAAATTTGTTTCTGTTATTTTAATCTCATAATCCTGTATTTCCCCTTATTTACTTTTTCAGTAAATTTTGAATAATCATTGGATGATTGGTTTAGATAATGTCTCTAATCCATACTTTTAAATATTTGAACACTAAAATCATAGCCTCAACCTTGTATTTTTTTTCTGGATATCCTTTTTATCTACATTTTTGAAAAACTCATGTTATGTTCCTATAAGAACAATTATTTCTATTCCCATATTTATCATGTGTGGGAAATCCTCTCCTTATTTTATTCAGCATTGCTACATTATTCTTCCCAAGATTCAATGTAAGTGTATTCTTATCAAGATTTCTCTTTAATATATATATATTTAATAAATCATATTTTATCTAAATATTAGTTGAGGCTTTATCCTTATATAATGAAATTATCACAGATAAAAATTACCTTCAAAGGATAAACATTAAACCATCAAATAAATTATAAATATTTTTTTCTTGTCTATGCACATTGTCTATATCGTGTTTGGATAACATTATAATGTGAAAATCATACTCAACATTATTTATCTCTTTATTTTGTGTAATATTTGTGAATTCAAATTCCCATTCCACTCATTTCTCACGCTGATATTATTTTTTATAAAATACCTCTATAAATGTTTTCCCTGCCATGGCCTTTATGTCATATTCCCCATCCCTGATTGGAAATACTAACCACCATTGGTCTTAATCTCCCTTCAATCAATAGAAATTCATGAAGAATTTTCACTATTCACTACATATTAATGTGATTTAGATCATCTCTTGGAAATTGATCCATTTTATGAAACAAATGGATTTCTAGTTCAAATAAATTATGTAAGTTTTTTTAATAATTTTTACCAATATATTAGCACCATGTTTTGAATTTGTAGATCACTCTATATTAGTGATATCATTTTTTATATACTAGTCTAACTAACCTAATATTGTTATACAATAATTAACCTAAAATTTATCTTCATTGTCTTTTTTTGGTAAACAAAAATTCCTGGACTATGGGTGCTAATAATGTTCCCATTTCACCCACTAGTTTCTTTATTTTAAAAAAAGCATACACATAACTATAACATGACATTGAATTAAAAATATAATCCTATAAAATATTCTAGATTTTTCCCCCAAAAATCATGAGGGTATTTTCATAGTAATTGGTCTATATAATTAGCACCTTTTAAATCAAATATCCATTGATACTACTAAACATACTGTCATTTCAAAAAATAAACATGGACTGAGAAAACCTATGACCGATAGTTATATGACAGTTTTTGTAAAAACAATACAGGACATCCTAGAGGATCTAATAATTAATTAGAAATAAAATACTAGGTAAAAACAGAAAAAATATTTGGAAAAATAATAGAAAACATAAACACACTACGAGAACATGAGTTCCCATTCTATTATATACATGATAATTATATATAGTTATCCTATATAATTCATAGTGAATGAAAACAAAATAAGTGTGATGTTAAATGTTTTGTATAATGTAGAATATGACATAAAAATTAATAACATAAAAATAATAATTGATATGTCATAAACAAAAAAACACCATGAATCCATAATATTATGAAACTAATTTCATGTTACATAGTGATCTAATCTTTTATCAATGAAAAATTTTGTTCTTATATATTTTACATACTATGAACCACATAAAATAAAATTTATAACACAATAAAATCTTTATAAATAATGAATGAATGAAATAAGAAGTATTTCTAGATGTTAAATCACCTATAAAGATGAAAAAATAACATGATATTTTTAATATTAATTAGACCCTTATGAATAGTAAATAATCCAATTGAATATTATCCTTCCAAATGCATGTATAAAAAAATTATCTTATAAGTGACAATATGATATAATTATATCACTATATATATATAAATATTTTTAAAATTATTAATTAAGTGTTGGAAATTTTATAGTGAATAAATATTTAATTACATATTTTTTATTAATATAAAAATTTAATAGAAACTTTATTTTCATTAAATGTATTCATAAATTATTATTTGTATTTCTGATGATTATGAAATAATTTTTTACACATTAATTAATTTTTCAATGTGCTAGAAAATCATTTTTATATTAAAATTTATATTTTCATGAACAAGATTATTTTAATTAAAAATTAAATTTATCACATACAGATAATATTTGTCATAAATGGAGTAAAATTTTCAATTTTATACATTGAAAAAGGATACGGATAATTTTGGGATTTTCTTGAAATATTTGAATTTTTAGTGAATACTTAAAAACATTAATTTATGGTACATATATATTATAAGTTAAATAAACTTTTCCTTGAGTCATTAATGATATAAGAACCTTTAGTTAGAACTCAAATTATCTAATTAATTTATTTTGTCTCATGAATCAACAATGTTTCTTTTTTTAAAGAAAAATATAAAATATTGACTAAAATAATGAGAAAAAAACCCTCTCCTGCACTAAAAATATCACCTCTTATCACCATTTATCTACAAACTACTCAATACATGATCCTTGTAAAAAATTATTTTAAAATATCTAACATATCCCTCTCCCATTTCTATGATATTTTATTCTTAATAAAACAAGAAAAAACAATCTCCTAAAGAGGATCCCAAGAATAAAAAATCAAATGGTAAAACCCTCATCCTTTTATTTTAATTACATTTCACGTTCTTTTATTTTTTTTCTCTCCTAAAATACCCTCATTAATATGGTATTATAACCCCATTAAAATAATATAATATAATTTTGTTATTATAATGTTATAATTCATTATCTTATCTCTTTCCCCCTATGTTTGTTCAAAAAGAATGAAGTCATCATCCATGAGATACTGATTTACCACGTTCGTGGATGTCATGCTTTCATATATTAATTCTACCTTTAAGTATGGTCATGAAACCATTTTTATAGTTGAACCAAATTATTTTATATCTTATAAAACATATATAATTTTTTTTAACTAGTATTTATACGTATTATGTAATAATATAAAAAACTACATTGTGATGATGAAAAAATGGTAAATTAATCTAAATGGATATTATTAATGATTTGTCTAATTAATCATCCTAAAATATGAAAAAATGGTATTTTAATATTATATAATTTCATTTGTAACATATAAGTTCAGTTCCAGACCACTATCCTCATTACACTTTATTTTCCATGCATATATACAAGTAAACTGATAATGAAAACCAAGGAAATTAACTCTCTAGAATGATGAAAATGAATATCATGATCCATCAAAAAGAAAAAAATGAACCTAAAAAAATTATACTAAAATATAAATGAATTAAATTTTATTAATTATTTACTTAATGGATTTAATATTATTATTCATACCATTAAGATCAAATGTAGAATCATTAAAGACATGATCTAAGGGATTCTACATGAACCTCTATTAATCCTTTAGGTTACCCTTTCTCTATTTTTATCAAAATGAGTTTATATTTTATTTTTTGTTAAATAATATAAATTATTTTACATGTTCAAAAATAATTTAACAATATCACGTAATCATTATTTTTTAGGGATATATATGTTTTTAATGGGATCCCTACTCAATACTTCCTGATAAGAAAGCAGAATTTAAGGGAACAACCCGAATTCTTACCTAATCTCAAGTGAAATATATAGTCTATTTCAAGACCCCATTATTTTAATATAATACCTCATTTTATTATGAAATCATTATTGATTAAATTTTTATTTTATATAAACTATTATTCCCATTAATTCTTAAAATTCATTTTAATAATTTACATAAACCAGATTAAAAGGTTTTAATTCTATAGATTTTGAAATATGTGATTAATATGTTATAACATTTATTTTAAATCACTAATATTGATCAAATATCATTTTATTTGACTAATGTTTTATTATTATTAACTTCTATTTATTCATGGATAATTTTATGATACACACTTTTATTTTGTTTTATGACATTTTTATGATACCTGACTATTTCATTGGGTAACCCTGATGTTTACATTATATTTCTTATGAATGATTCTTGATATAAAAAAAATTTCATGAAAATGTTGTGATAGTTTTTCATTTATATAACTCTAATTCATTTTTTATATTTTAGTCTCGTGTAATTTTATGTGCTACGGTCTGAGTGGTTAGCCTTGACTCATGCTTCTCTATGTGAAATGATCCTTAAATCATGATAAAGTAATGTTTTAATTGGATTCATGATTAATATGATTCCATTATAATATGATCCCATTTTCAATATTTTATTATTCCATATTTTTAACCATGTTTCATTTATTCTTATATAATTATTTTATGCCTTCTAATCCTTGTGAAAACATTTATTTTAATCTTTTTTCCTTAATGGTCTTTTTATCTCATCGCATTGTTCATTTTGTTCATAGGTTATAATATTCCTATTTAAAAGATAATATTAAGTTATTATATCATAATGTATGATACACAAATAAATTTTCTTTTTATTCATATGTTTTTATTTTTTATACCAAGTCTTCTCAATCCACTAGACATCGCGATCCTTTTTCTTATAATTTGATATTTAATTCTTCTTAAAATCATGTAATAATTTGTCTAAAATTCTAGGTTATATATATTATATATAAATAATAATAATTGAAATATAGATAAAAATAATTATTTATCTCATACTAATTAAATTTATAATTTTGTAAATTAAAAAATTATCTCAATTAATTTTTCGAAGACATAATCATATTTTGGGAATACATGTACAGCAACACAAAAACTCTTTTTTCTCAAAATAAATTTTGATGCATTGATGGGATATATAATTCTATGCCCCACTTTTCACCATATTATGTCTAATTCCTTTACTATAAGAGTTATCAAGACCATTAATTCAAAATCATAAGGACAGTTGGAAAGAATAAAAAAATATACATATAGTAACAAATGAAGAAAAAAATAATTCTATATTTATAAAAATATTATGTATATGATAAAGATAATATTATAGTTATCATAAAAACTATCTTATATTATCAATGTCATATGATGTAACCATATCAAATATATAAAGGGGTGATGTTATATTAAATGTGTTCGGTTATAAATTGAATATATTAATTTGTTACAATATTTCTCATTAGTTGGTTATCATTGAAATGGAATAAAAAAATTATGATGGTTCATGAAAAGGGAGTTAATGAAATATAGCATATAAACATGAAATGACTTGACGGGTGTGATGTATTAGGCCCATTTGTCACTCACAATGGTGTTGATTAATTCGATGATAAAAACCAGTTATGGGAATATTACCCCTTGGTTTATCTTTAATATATCCAAATACACTTTTATTATCCTTATAGAGATGTTTTTTAGAAGTTAATACATGCACATTTAATTTAAAAAACATAATATAGTTTTCCACCAAGTAAAATATTGAGTTTTACAATAGTTTTGAAAAATCCTCAATAAAAAAAACATGAGTGAGCCATAACAATAATATATTTTAAATATACTATATTATGTGAAGAGTAATGAAAAAAACATCCATGTAAATATATTCAATATACCAAATGATATAGGTTGTGAATATAACTTGAATACTAAAGAATGTAAATTGAGATGGAAAACAACCCACTAATGTTTGGATAAAAACCTTTAAGTGTATATGTGATTAAACTAACCTAGAAATTCCATTAAGATATACATTTATTCACTTTAAATCTCAAATAATAATTATGTATACCAAATATTATAAATATGGGGTATAATATAAATCGCATCTCTAGTAGAGGAATTTGATATGGAAAACCCATACCTCATTTCATTAATTTAACAAATGTATATTAACCACCCATATAACTAACATAGAAATCATAATAACGTAATTAATAACCTTATACATGCTCATTTTAATTTATAATTTTCATAAATCATCATTTATTATATGATTTCTTAATATTTTTCACATTGGGAGCTTATAGTTCTGATCATATATATATATTTCATAATAAAAGTGTCATTATTCATTATTATTCCATATTTATTCATTTAAATGTCTTTAATATTACTGATAGGCAATTTTTAGAGCTATTTATGATAGTTAAAAATACTTTAATGATTTATTTATTCTCTATAATAGAAGATTAAATCGATAGTTAGCATGTTTTGGTGATTATTGACAATCAAAGGATGTTTTTTAATTAAATAACCATATATTAGTTAAATAAATCTATAAAAATATAAAAATATTTTCCAATTTATAATATATTCAAAAATTAATTATGTCCTCAGAGTAATTAATGATATAAATTAATATTATTGTTCATTTAGGTGGTTAAGTAAATCAACTCATGGATTTAATCAAATTTAATGAACGATTGTCTGTGGTTTTTTTCAATATCATTATGAAACAATCATACATATATTATCTATAATTTATTATCATGATATTTAATTATTTTAAATTATTTTGATGATGAATTAATAGATATTAAAATTTTATATAATTAGGATAAATATGATTCACTTCTAAAGTATAATTTAAAATATTGAAATAATGATAATCGTTATTGATAAGATGTTTAAAGAGATTATAAAAATGTATTTTAAAAAACATAGTGATATCATAAAAATAATATTTACTCATTATATCAATTATATATTCCATCAATGATGGGTGGATATGAAATATGAATTTTGATGCTAGTGGTGGTGATAGTGTACATATATGAAAAATATGGATTTTATTTTTCATAATATATGGGATATATGAATAGATAATGATAATAACCAAAATATAATGACAAAAAAATATATAAATGATACTAAAATATTAAAATATATATATATATATAATAATTTTGAATGAATAAAATTAAGAAGAAAGAATAACAAGTTGACAATTCTTTTATCTATGTGTAGAATTTATCTTGGATGTTTCATAGGAAATAAAAGATGAATTATAAGTATTGATGATTGAATGATCTTGAAAATTGAATTGTTTTATTTGACTTTAAAATAAGTAAAATTAAATTGGACATTGATCAGAAATGTAAGTCCTGATTTGGTTCATATGTAACTCTTTTTTACGTGAGGATAAGGTTAGTGTCAGGAGCAACACTTTTATATTAAATAATACATGGTGACTATTCAATGGAAAATGGATGAACATGGAATCAAAAGGAAGGGATAGTGAGACTCTATAATAAATAATATCAAAACCCCGTTTTGTGACAATGATGATTATTTTAGGGGGGTTTTATTAAAATTTTGTCATTTATCCAAATTTACATTTACTATTGTATTTATTTTCTTACCATAGTAACTAATTTTACAAAACAATAATTAGTTTTAACACAATTTTTTAATTCGATCGTTATTATTTAAAATATAAAATAATTTAAATACATAATAATTTGAATGCTGTAAAAAGTAAACTTCAAAATTAACAAACATAATCACGATATGATAGTTTTTATGAACATAATGACTTTATGAATTGAATTTTTATGTAATAAAATATTATCATGAATATGAGTGTTAATGAAAAAAAATATTTAATATAAAAATATAAATTGTTACTGGCTTTAAATGAAATGAAAAGTAATATCTCCCATTAAAAAAATGATTTATATAAGAGATTGAAATTTATTATTATTAGAGTAACATTTTTATTAATTCTAAAAATGTTGGACATATAATTTATAAGATAAACTGATAATTACAATGCATAGTTTTCTTCCATTATATAATATTTTATTATTTATCATCTTTTTGTAAAATTTAATTTTACACTTATATAATGAATGATGAAAACAAATTTTAAATTTTTTAAAAACAATTTTTTTTACTAAAACAATTCATTCTATGAAAAAACATATCAATTTTATACAAATATAAATTTGATAATATTATTACCAAAATAATGTTATTTTGATTAATCTAGAAATATTTATATTTCCTTTAAATAAATTAAAAATTATAAGCTCTTTATAGAAAACATTGTTCAATAGTTTAAGGATGTATAATTATCCAATTAAGTAGAATCTCATTTATGAAATTATCCTAACTATGTAATTTATTCATTGAATTGTGTTATATGTAAGATATTTAAGAAACGTGAATATTTCATCCTCATAACTTCTTCAAGATCCCAAATATCCTCTTTTAGATTGTGATTTCTCTAATCGGATTTCACAAATCAAGTTACCCAATTTTGAAACACTTTTTATCTCATATCTAGACTTAGGGAGATTGATTTGTCATAAGAAATTCATTATCCATAAATATTCACTCTGACTTATACACATAAATTTAATCCAATATGCATTTATATAGTAATGAAATTCACTTTATAGTATTTTATTGAAATATTTAATCATTAACATACAACCTAAATTAATCCTATTATTTCAAAAGTACCAAAATATATAGGGATTAAAATATAAATTTTACCAAATATATAAATAACTTAAATGGATAATCATGTAGGAACATTGGGATAAAGTAATCACTAAGAGGAGATTTGAATTTATGATTCATAACTTTTATATTCCTCTGTTTAAATCAACATTCAAACTTGGTTATAGAATATTTTGATGTAAAAATACATAATAACCCCTAGAGATGATGCCTTAGATTTATAAGGATCTATTATCAATGTGAGTAACTAGTTCATTCCATTATCTAAAGGAAACCATGATCATTCTATCAAATATAATATTTTTGGTCCTAAAAAAGAATGAAAATCTTTTGAAGTCACTTATAAAAAACATTAATTTTTTTTTACATCACGCACCGTAAGTGAATCTCATTGTAGTTAAAATTTCAATGATAAAAGGACAATAAATACATCACTATATAATAGAAATCAATTTATATTTATACTGTTCTATGATATTTATCTTCTTCTTATTATTTTTCATAGTAATGGATTCAATTCAAATTAAATTTAAAAATTTTCTTTTTAAAAATGTTTCTTCAACAACCCCTCTCCATAGACTGATTCACTCATTGAACTTCCAAAATAAAAACATTTGAAAACAATTCAATGCACCATGAAAAATAATTTGTTCCATATCTTATTAATTAATATATTTATTATATGGTGTACATATATTTTAACTGAAACTCCCTTGAAAATCATATATGTTCATTGAAATGTATTTCATGTTAAACAACTTCCATAAATATTTCTAATCGCATCAAGTCATAATAAAATTAACATAGTGACATTGAGATTCATTAAAACCTTAATTTAAAAGACATTAAATAAATGTATATAAATCAATATAATAATGATATATATATGGGCTCATGACTTCTTCATTCATGGAAATCAACCCCTTCAAATTAAACCAAAGTTTTCTCTATAAAAATAAGAACTAATCATATGAAATAATCATTCAGTTATTCATTTGTGAGATATAGTGACACTGAATTTAATATAGAATATAAATATTTTAACAATGTATTCTTCAAATCACATATTCAATATAAATCAAACAACAATTTATGATGTTGTAATTCATGAAAAAATAATCCAAATATCTTTCTTATTCAGTATCCCTAGATATCACTTAATGAATTCACCCCAAATAATTTATCCAAAAGATCCTTTTTCATGAATAACAATATTTTATCTCATGATATTTAATAATGATAATAGTAATTTAATTCATAATGACATATTTGAATTATTGGAAGCACTAAATACAATTTGACTGCCAATTTATCTATATTCATTAAATGGTAACATCCTATTATTATAAACATAGTGTAACAATCCCATGAAAGCACTAGTTGGTATGAGAATAATAGTATCACATAATTTTATCACCTAATAGTAGAAACGACCCAGAAAAACCAATATGTATCCACCTTGGAAGTTGAACCAATTGTGTATCACCCTAGTGATAGTACCAAAATTATTGTACACCAATGGTAGCACCCTATATGTTCTACCTCAATAGTAGAACTACAACAATATCAACCTGGAGGAAGAATCTCAATGTAATAAACCTGATGGTTTTAGACATAATGATAGAACCTAGGTATAGCAACTCAATAATAGAATCCTTTAAAATATCCCAAATCTGTTGACAAAAATATAAAATATCATAAACCGATTATTTCCCACGAACTCTATTCATTGACCACTATAGAAAAAATATCAACATAAAGCCTCGTGGTCTCAAAAATGTCACCCATTAGATTTATTTTATCCAGGGAAAATAAATCAAGAAGATATAAAACTTAATTAGTGGGTCAGTTTCTATAATTTTTTATTCAAAATGAAAATAATCTTTATAGGAAGTATGAAACATTTAATATAATTTCGAACATTTTGAAATGTAATGATTTAAGATCATCCTCATGTCCTCTAAAAATCATCACTTGAACAAATACTCAATATAATTTATCATTACAATCTCTTATAGCTACTTTAACAAACTATTTAAATTTATCACACATTTATAAATCAAAACTAACCCCCTTTAAAACCTATCCCTAAATATGTGATATTAAAAAATAGGTTAAAATTTTTCAATATTTAGGTTATAGTATTCTATTAATTCGAATTTAAAAACAACATCCAATGAAAATAAGATATATGTGAAATAATTATATACACATTATGATTTTATAATGTGAGGTTGAACACCCAAATTCCACATCAGATTTAGGAATTCATCATTAGACAACAACTTGGTGAATATATGATAAATATGTTATTTTATTAGAATAAAAACAATCATTAATTAATTTCCCTTTATAATCTCATGGATGAAGTGGTGTATAATTTCAATTTTAATTATCATTGAATATTTTACCAGATTTTTGGAAAAATTTATTTCACTCTAATTATCTCATATAATAAGATGTAGCATCTTCACACCCACATTTATATTATTTAACTATATTTTCATAAACACCAACTGAGTTGTATCATGATTTATAGACATATTCTACCAAATTATTTATAAATGTTAAAAAAAATATAAAATAAACATCTTTAATTTAGGAATGTCATAAACACTTTCTATTTAAGAAATCATACCTATCTTCATTTTTCAAGAAGAACATTCATTTTCTATGAGATTTCATTTTAATATTTCATTATAAAATGAAATGAATTATTATAATCTCTAATTAGAAATAAATTTCACATTAATAATTAACATTTTTAGAAACTATTTCATCTTTGAGCCTTTTGCCGAAAAAATTTACCCTAAAATTACAATATTATATTAATAAAAAACTATCAAAAAAATAACACATTGTGTATTTTCAAATTAATGGATAAAATTGTATTATATTTATATCATTATTTTCACAAATTAATAGAATAATCACATTTAATCAGGAGAGTCCCATCATATCCAAATTCTAGGGATCCTTATTTAATATTAACACCATTTTTAAATGACATAACACTCTATATAATATATGACGGGAACCAACTATCCAATATAAATGTACATTCCACTATTTAATATTTAATAAAAATAAATAAAATAAAAGAATTTTGTTTGATCTTTTCCTGAGGATTTATTTTTGGTTGGTCTACATGAATTGCAAGACAATTTTTTCTGGATGAAATTTTTGATCTTATCATTCACACAGTTGTTATGACAGTCGAAATATAATTTTGGGCATATGAATATATTTATAAGGTTATTTACTAATTTTTATTCATCAACTTTGTTTAATACCCCTCAAATATTCCCTATAATGTATTATAGAATTATTATAATAGTGGTAACTAAACCAAAAAAATTATTTTTGTAGACCAATTTCCACCATATAATACACGATATCCACAAAGTCATATAAACTATTGAAAATAAAATACTATTTATAATAATGTCTCTTATATTCTTGTATTATTTTTATCATCAATATTGGATTATTTTTGAAATGAAATGTTTTGGTAACGTCTTCAATAATTTTTATTAATAATATAATTATTTTAAATATTTTTTGAGTTACAAAATGTTATTATTTTTAATAAGTGTTTACTATCCAAGAATTTCTATATTTAGGTTACATAATAGATTTATCTAAAAGAATTTCTCCTTTGAAATGATTCTTCTCATGAAAAAACTTACCAACATGTTTTGTATAAATATTATCCTAATATTATTATTTTTTTCTATGTAACACGTATTTCTTTACTGATCAATCATTATTTTCATGAATAGAATTTTGAGATTTAATTTTAGAAAAGGATTGTTCTTCCTATACATGGAAATGTTTTCTTTAAGTAATTCCATGCATAATTTAAAATCTTTTAATATCTCCTTTTATATTTATACCACAGTTATTTTCATAATCAATAAAACTTTCCAAATGAGCATCCTTCTTTAATGGAATTTTAATGTTTATTACAATACTATTAATAGTATGTTAACATTTATTGATATTATTGTATTCCTTTTCTTGATTTGAAAGTTTTGAATGAAGTTTTGTTAATTAATTATTAATCAAAAACGCAATTTAGTATCTTCATCTTCCCTCACCATGATACTACATTAATCACTTTGGAATTCTTCAATATTGACATATAGAAGAAAATATTTTCAACATTATAAATTTCAATATAGACATATTCTTCCACATTGTATTTTTTTTCATTTTTCATACATTTTGATAGAAAATGGATCCTTCTTTTTATGGTGAAAATATTACCAATTATATTTGGGGAAAAAATTCATGCATGATTTTTTATTTAATTTTTGATGAAAAAAATAATATTCTTATTAAATGTATTGATCTTTGTTCAATTTTTAAATGTTTCTATAAAATAAAAAAATAAAAAATTAATGCATTTAATTGTGAGAATACTTTATTTATTTTATTTCTTATAATAACATTTATTTAGACAAGGGACATCATTTTTGAGAATTTCAAATCCAAATTTGAGTCTATTTTTAATGATAACACCTCATCATCCACATAGAAAATCATATTTCATTCCATCAATTTATTTGAATCCAATGAATTTTTGTTCTACCATTTAAATTTTCAGAACAATAACTTCATTGCTCATTTTATAAGAAACTAAAATACTCAATAGATTATCAAGATAGATATAATAGAAATATTTTTATTCAAATGGAAATATTTTCACATTAACTGTTTTTAAAATTTTAAAATAAATTTCTTCAATAATATCAAATTATTTCATGCATTAAAAATATCCATAATAGTAATAATAATATAATTTAACCTTGATAAAAAACTATCATGAGTATCACATCCTTGGAAAAATATATTAATTTATTGAAAACCCTCACATGAAACATTGAAATCCCATTTCTATATAATTAATTTAAAATTTCAATTATGGAAAATAAATAATAGTGAAAACATTTAGTAGAGATATAATTCATAATATAGATATATGATTGAAAAAAATGATTAAGGGAGCCTTCCAGTAAAATCAGTTATAAGACCGCATGATTAAAGAATCACTAAGAGGGGTGGGGGAATTAGTGGTTTAAACATTTTCTGTTTTTCCATTAAAGAAATATTTATCCCCTGTTTAGTGTGGAATTTTATGTTATAGTAAACATTGGAACACACATAGAGAGACCATGTGATTTAAAAAGTTCACTAATTAATGTCTGTATCACTTACATGGAACAATATATTAAAACTAATTATGATATCATCTGATGAAAATATTTTGAACCAAATATTATAAGGTAAATACTCATAATTTACTTATCATTATTCTAACTATTTTTTTACCCTAAAAATCAACTACTTCACACATTAATATAAATTACAAATGATGAAGAGATAATTGATATTATTTCCTCCATTAAATAATAATATAGTTATCCAATGTGATGATATCTTATTATTCTTATTCTTATTTTTATTCTTATTCTCATTTTTCATTAGTATGGAATAACATCAATTTATATTCATAACACTATATGAAACCACTTTTCAAAAAAAACCTCTTTATTAACATTTTCTCTCATTAACATTATGATATAAAAATAATAGAAAAATATCTAATGAGTTACCCTAGTTAATCATTTATCATTATTCATAATTATAAAATTTACAATACCATATAAATATACTGTAATTCAAACTCCCTATCAAATTTTATTTGGTTATCATAATAACTCTCATGGAAAAAAAATTCTTTACCTATTTGTATCATCATCGAGTCATGATGAAATTAACACAACAATATATATTTTATTTAAATGATACATTTCATCAATATTAAATAAATTTGAATGTATCAATACATTCCTGATTTAGATACAGGATCATACCAACTTTAATATTATAAATCATCCTCTTGACCCAAAACCAACCACTTACTATAAAAAAGGAAAAATATTCAAAGGAAGTGATCATCGGTTTATGAATGAATGATTTTTTGGGGAACATACATTAAAAATATTGTAATCATTTTTATGATAAAATCAATGATATTTTTATCAACTGATATCAAACACATCATTGTAATGGATATATTTATGGAAAAGTTTTCTAAAATTACTTCTTATTAATGTGTGTAGAAATGAGTACAACCTATATATTTTATTACTATTATGTATTTAGTGTACCACAACTATTCTATTATATCTCAATTTTATTATTTATCCTTATTAATTTATTTGAGAAATGATTTTTTCTGGAATCATGATACTCTATATAATTATATTTAACACTTAAAATAATACATTAATAATTTCAAATTAAATTTAGTTGTTACAAAAAATTACTTTTTGAATCATGGTTTCTATATTTTTAATCTTGTGGGTACATACCCATGGTATCCCCTAATATTATTACACCCATAGTAGAACGTAAATATAGAATAACCATAGTAGTTCCCGACTTTAACACGTAGTAGTAATACGTCAAAGAGAAAACCTAAATAATAGAACCTTCATGGTCGAACCTCAAATATAGCATCCCAAATGTAGAACCCTGATTTTACCACATTAATAGTAAAATACCAACGGTAGTACCTTTATAAGATAATATTAATAGTAGAATTCCAATGAGACCACCCTGGAAGTAACATCTCAAATGTTTGATCCCAATAGTTTCACATTAATTGTTAACACCCTTGTTGTAGCACCTCAACTGTATCACTATGTAAAAATTCAAAAATGTTTTAAAAAACTCAATATCATAAAAATAATAATTTCTAACTAACTACATTCTTCACAATGTTCAAAAAATAAATAGAAACACAATTACTTATCATATCAACAAAACCATCAATAATACATGATCCCCCTCATGAAATTTCATGTTTTTTCATGGAATATTATACTAACCTTTTTTTACACTGGATTGACTTAATGTTATCCACAATAGTTTATATGTTAATATTCCACTTCTATACAAAGATTGGGACTCCAGACATTGTTTATAGGGACTCTTCCTATAATTTTAGATTATGAAACTGCTTTATATATAATGCTCCATATGTTCCTATATAGATTATAGAGTGAAAGATATAATTGTTTAAAAATTAAAAAAAATAGAGAATTATTCTATATACATTTGAATCCATGAGAACATGACCTAAAAATGTCTTTCATTTTTTGGATAGTAATTTTTAACATCCCATCAGTTTGGGGAAGATATGTGGTGCATAAATGTATATTAGTCTTGTAAGAACAGTAAAATCTTCTACTATATCTATGTGAAATGATGGTAATGATCAATTAAAATTGATATATGATTCCATTGAAATCTTATATTTTAATTAATATATATTTTTAAGAGTCACTCTATGGATATATTATCTCTTATTGTTCTGAAATAAGGAGGCATTGTAATAAAATCATTGTCCACCAATATGGAATTAGTCATAATTTTTCTAATTAGGAGTCCAATAACAAATTCCAGTATATAATTTTACAACATCCATGTTTTTATTAAAATAGGTTGTATAATTCACTTAGGATATTATATTTATTCCTTTATAATATTTCATTATAATAATATGGTCACATATTCTAAATTTTCTATGTCATACCATCCAAACATAAATGTTCTCATAAATATTCATACCTATTTATGCTACTAGGATTTATAGAAAAATTTGATCTATGAATATCATCTACCAGTTCCATTTTAAACATTATAATGGAATAAAAAAATATCAGTTTCCAAATTTTCAACAATATGTATATATAGATGATGTTTATAAATATTCCATCATTTACTACTTTTTTATTCCTTTCATGTACTCATAATCCTATTGACACATTCATATCATTTCTAGTAAATATTTTTTTATAATGTCTTGTAAAATAAATAACGGATACCCTTACCTTGAAATCAATGTATCCAAAAACACTAGATCATTTTATGTAAGACCCTTATTAATCCTTATAACCCTATAGACCCTCTTAGTTAATCAATCAAACATATTTTTTTCCCATACATATATTTTAGTGTATTGATCAATCATAGTATTTTAGAAGTTCAAAACAAATTATGTGCCTCATTTGGAGGACCTTTTGAGAGAATATATACTTCAAACTCATTATATATATACATAAAATATTAATCCATATAGTTTGTGTATAAATATATTCAATTAAATCATTATGGATTTCATAACAAGGTCCTGAGTTGTATAGTCATGTCCATAGGTTTTCAATTTCCTTGATTTTTGTAAATAACTCTAATATTTAGTAAGAAAACATGCATTTATACTCTTCTACAAATCACTATATAGTTGAAGTAATTCCTAATATAATTATATATTTAATACTTCTATATTAATCAGTATCATATTAAACTCTTCATGAATTTTCTCAAATATTCCCTCAACCATTTTAAGTTAACACCTTTATGTGTCATGTTGTTCAATGAGTTATCCAACCGTGATAAATCCTAAACAAACCACTTATAGTAACATTATAATCCCTAAAATAATTAGATCATATTTTCGTTCAACCTTATAGTAAATTATTCCACTAACATTTACTTCTAAGAGTCAATATAAATTACATCCATAGAGAATATATGGACTAAAAATGATATATCATTTAGAAAAAATTCATAATTTCTATATTTTACATATAATATCTTCTCCTATAGGGTCTATATAATTATTTCAAGATGAATCTAATTTTCCTCAGAGATAATATGGTATATCTTGATATCATAAATTTATTCCACCATAATGTTACAATATACTCCATGAACACTTTATTAATCGAATCATAATGATAGACGATGCATTAACCAGTCCAAAATTCCCGACCATATACTTTGGGAGTCCTTTCATTATTTAAACTTTCATCTAATTTATATCAATATTCTTCACCCTTATCTCAAGATATAATTTTTAAAGATGGATCAATAAAAAATATTTCACTCCTCAATGATGATCCTATATGTATTCCATTAAAAGAATTTGATAATTCTTATTTATAATAAGGACATTGATTTCACAATAATTGATACAAAATATTATAAAGGAACCCTTAATTTGCATTAATAAGGAAGGGGATTCCTGTAGTTTAACACTATGTAATATAAATCTCTTATCACATAAATCTTTAAAAAATTTCTTGAATGTTAAAAAATCCACTAGAATCATTTCATAAGGAGTACTGACATAGGTCATCCATCATGAATCAGTTTAGCAAAGAACTCAAATTTATGATTTTGTGGAAGACCATAATATTCTTATAGAAGATCACATGGAACATTTTTTTCCAAGGATCCATCTTCTTTTATATGTATATAATTCTTATCCATAGGCCATTCTGGATATTCTTCTATTCACAAAATTTGCATTAAGGGAAGACAATGGGGGGATGAAAAATGAATGATAATTGTGATGAATTTATCTTATAAATACTAGAGATTCAATATCTTCTTCTTTAATTGTAATCACAATCTATTTGAAATAATTTTTTTCATTATGATGTGAATTAAATTCTATAACAAGGATAATATAATCATAAAGCATATTTATAATAATAATGACATGGAATATTTTATCCCATGAAATCATAATTGGATCCTCTTGATATATATTTTTTGTAATAATTATCCCAAATGGAGTCATATTTTATAACTCCCATACTAGTATTAAAGGGATATATCGAATGTTTTTGGAAAATATAGAAGATATAAATGATTGATATTATCAATAATAATAAATAATTATCTTACATTGATTTTATCGTAAAAGTTCCTTCCACCTCATCATTATAAACATTGGCTTATTCTATGGTAAATGAATAACATTATCCTTTATCCCTAATAATTTTATAATATAAATTACATTAACATTAGGGATATTGGTTCATATAATTTATATTTTACCTTTTGTAAAATCACTAAACATAAAGAATATATTCCATACCATTGAGTTCATTATATTTATTTCATTTTCCTCCATACTTGTTATACACTCAGGTTCTCTTTTTATACACCCCATGGGGTTTCATTCCATAGTTATCACAATTGGGATACCCTATCCATCCATTATTCATATTTTTTCATTATTATTCCAATTATTGTCATCCATCCTCTTATTCTCTTAATTTCACTTGAATATATATATCTTTGGGAACACTATTTCTTTATTTTCTCTCTATAAGATATTTCAATATGATAAAAAGGATTTAGATTGAAACACCAATCAAAGTATCAACTTAAAAACGTAAATGAAATGTTCAATATTTATTTAGGGTCTATGTACATTGACTATAATATTTTTATATAACCTGGAAATTTTAGCCACATACATATAAAATAATTTAGCCTTTTTTGGCCCAAGATGGAGAAATTTCCATTCTATTTCTAATATTTTGTCATGAAGAACAAGTCTTTTTATATAATACCTCATTAAAAGTTCTTTTTTCCATGATATTTATCTCATTGACATTTTATGTGCTTTGAATTAGTGACCACCATTAGTCATTATCACCCTTCACAAGATAGTCCAATATAATTAATTTTACATTTTATAACTTCCCAATTTTAAAATGATCATATCCAAGGACATGATACATTGTTCATTTCCCAATGTATTTGTTGATCCACTGATTTCTAGAGGTTCTTGTCACGTGTATATGTCCAATTTAATTTTTACACATTATGGATAGACAAATATCTCTATGAAGGTGATATTATTTTTTCTAATATTGGAAAACTTCTATAACATTGATATAAACTAATTTTTCTCAACTATAGTTGTAACATCCCTGGTAAATAATGAATAAAACATTTTCATATTTATTAATATTTATGAATTAAATATTAATTTTACTTTAAAGGGGTTTCTATGTTCAATAGCGTACCCGATACGCAACAAAGAGTTTCTTTGAAATCTTACGTTGCACACTAGTAATAAAATAATATTATTTTAAATGGTAGTTAACACGTAGCCGTTTTATTAGCCGGAATGAATAGAATTAACTAAAATATGATTATATATGTTTTTTTAAATGTTTCTACATTTATCCAATAAAATATAAAGGCTTAAAATACGAAAAGAATTCAATTTTAGGCATATATACTCTAACATTCCCAAAAGGTTGACTTATCACCTTTTGATGGAGAACCATCTATAAATATAGTTTTGGTCACTCTTATACATTCTATTGGACCAAATAAAACTCTTCTTTAGAATAGGGAAATCAAAATTTACTTTGTGTAAATTTTTGGTATTTTTTCGATAAAGTTCATTTTTTTAATGAATAGTGTAAAATGTTGTATTTTAATTCAAAACCTCTTTTTAATTTAATTTATTTAAATTATTATATTATCTTTTTAATTGGTTTCAATGTGAAATTATAATATATTTTTACCATTTAATCAAATAGTGGTCGTTGGAATTAATTTCATCTTGAAATTGGACTTAAACTAGTGTCAATCTTTTGATACTTATTGTTTCATAAAAACACGTTATTTTCTCTAACAAATGGAATTAATTAATAAATTAATTAATGCAACTTATATGTTTTGAATTTTTTAGAATAGACTTAATTTTAGAATTTGGAATATCAAATATATCTTAGGCTGAAGTTTTGATATTTTTCTGAAAAACATCAATTTTTGATGAATAGTGAAACCACTAAGTGGTACTTAAAAAACATATTTTTCTTTTAAATGAAATTTTACCACCTCTATGTTTTGAATTTCAAAAATCCAACATACATGGTTGTCATTAAGAAGTAAAATGTGGTTCAATGGGATTAAAATAATTTTTTGGTGAATAGTAACTTATTAAGTTTTTAATCGCGATTAAAGGTAATTAGTGTAGTTTAAGGTAAAAAATAATGTTTTAATAATATGTGATGAGCATGACACATGTCCTACCCCAATTCGATGTGTCATGGACGACCATGAAAATACATGGGTCAACTTGGGGACCCCATGGAGCCACTTTGGTTGGAAAATGACATTAATGTCTTTTTATTTAATGTTAAAATAAAAATGTCACAAACATGAGTTGTTTTAGTAAAACAATTTGTACATGGGGTTATACAAATAAGATTTTTTACTATAAATATTCATTGGAAAGGTAAAAAGATTTCCTACATCATAGTAGTTTTTTATAATTTTTATACATTAAAAAAACAAAATTAATTATGACACCATGATGATGCAGCAATTACCTCATTATTTAACGATTTAAATAAAATGGAAAGATAATGTAAAATACAAGACCTATACATGTCAAAAACCTATTGGATGGGTGGATTTAGAACCCTTATCACCTTATCCTCGAAACACATCAATGTGGGTCCACTAATATTCTAAACACATTCTATAATAAAGTAACATTTCCTTACTTTCTAAGAGTGCCCCTCCTCTCATCTTATAAAAGGCCCCCACCTCTACCACCATACCCACATTTCCAAAGCCTTTTTCTCCGCCAAAACCTGCCCATTTTTGTCTCTCAACATCCCTATATTACTCCTTGAAGCCTCACTTTGGGCAGAAGTCTTTCCAAGGATGCCTTTGAGCTCAAATTTAAGATAGTTACCCGATTTTAAGGTAATGTCTTCACTTGTGTTCTTTTGTTTTATTTTGCTTCTCCAACCCCATAAAATCTTTTTATTCCTTTATTTTGTAACAAATATAGTATCTTACATATACTAGTATTTTTTTTATAAGAATCATTCTAGATACACTTACACACATCTACATCTAATGGTTAAAGAACATACTGTTTCTGTGGTTGACGATTTTCTACCTCATGAAACGATGATTGTTCAATCTTCTTTAACACCTTTAATGGTGGCCATTAAGATGTCACTCTATTTGTATATGATATATATTATGTTTTTGGTTTCCTTATTCTTCTGTATTTTTCATTTGTGGTACACCTTTATGGATTCCATTATGGGTATACGCGATATCTTCATTTTAGGAAGTGCGGACTACCGCCCCCTCAAAGTGATGTGATTCGTTAATGCCATATGTGGGACATATAAAGGATGGATTTAAAGATATTATATATGATGTTATACTGGAATTATAATATACCTCTATATCATTTTTATTTATTTCCATTAATGTATGAGATAGAAATGAAAGTAGTGTTCATGCGTACGTACGGCTTACCGTCTCCATGAACGGTGCATTTCATTTCTTATCCCCAAATGTAATGTACTATTATAAGTACAAATATATAATGGATATATATGATTTATGTTACATATAAATGATGAATATAATTCTGTAATTAAAATATACATATCTCTCATTTAGTTTTAATTCCATTAATATGACATAGAAATGAAAGTAGCGTTCATGCGTACGTACGACTTACCGTCTCCATGAACAGTGCATTTCATTTATTACCTCTAAATGATTATGTAATATTATAAATACATGTATATTCTGGATATATATTATATATATGATATCCAAATCATGAATATCAGTCTGGATATAATGAACCTTTGACCACATGAACAACATGTAATTGTAAGATGTCCACATTCGACTTAAGGACCAAATATCGACAAAAAAAAAATTATTAACTTAAATGATTACATAATGTTTATAACATAGTAATAAGTGATATAAAAGTAATAATGAACTTTAAAAATTTTCTTAAGAAAGTCAAAATTAACACAAGTTTATTATTCAGGATATTAAAGAGCAATCGAGTCAAGTCAGACACGAGGTAAGGGAACTTCTTAACCCAATTTCTGTTCTTTGGGTTAATATCCTACTTTCAAATTATGTCATGATATTATTATGTTCTATCTTGTATTTTTACTTCATTTTTGTGTACATATAGGGAATACACATAATTGGTCTATTTTATTTAAAAATTGAACTTTGTAAGGGACTTCGTCTCAATCTCCTTTCATTGAGGCATATTTCGTTTTATACACAACTTTCATTTATATGGTGTATAAACCCCTTTGACTTTTACTTTTATACAAAAGGAATATTTTTCTACGAAGCGTTTTACAAAATGACAAAAATGAATGTTTCTTTTAACGTATGCGGTGACAACGACCTTTTCCGCCGCCGTGAGTATTATTTGGTCTTTGGCTTCCTGAACAAGCCGTAATGTTTTTTTTAAATGAAATAAATATCATATACACTTTTATGTATTTTGGTATTTGAAAATGGTTTTTATAATGGATTTGTTATGTTAATATATTTAAGTGATATATTGTGATCAAAGTGTGGAAATGTTTTCTTTCCATTATATTTTTTTTATGTCTTACAATTTTTATAATGGTACTTGGATATTTGACGGGTGGTTACGTGATAAACCATATGACGGGTGGTGTCGTGAATACCAGGACGGGTGGTTGCGTTATATACTCCAATGCATTGGGTATAGAAGTCGTCAGTATGGCTATTCCATTAAGTATGTATGGAATTTGGCTGAATGGCAATTCCATTAAGTGATATATGTGGAAGTCGACCGTATGGTTATTCCACTTAAGTATGTTTATGTCCCAAGTTACCTTTATAAGTTATGTGTTCTTTATATGGGTTTTATGGTAATATTTTGGTTACAGAAGGGTACGTAATGATCTTTCATTCAGTGAAGAGTTTTTACTACTTCATAAATGTTAAAAGTATTACTTTGATAAAGTATACATGGTTTACTTTTTGTTTTGATAAACTAATAGTTTTCATTCTTTGTGTATCCCTTACTGAGCTTTTTATGCTCACTCCAAGTTTTTTTTAAATGTTTTTCACAGGACTTAATGTGGAATAGGGTCAAGAATGGGATCAAGGGAAAGACATGATATATAAAACATAGGACTAGACATGTTTCTTTTTAAGTGTTTTTCTTATTCTATGGATACTTAGTAGAAGTGTCTACTTTGTAATATTTTGAGATGTAATAGTTATTTTCTAATTATCTAAAACTCTAAACCTGAAAAGACCCTCAATGTGAATTATTCATTTAATTCAATATTGACTATGGTTTAAGGTCGGGTCCTTATAGTTGGTATCAGAGGTCAGTTTAGACAACTTTAGGAGTTTTAATTCTATTAAATGATTATCCAAAAATATTTTTTTATGGTCAAATTAAAATGATATAGCATTTGAAGATTACTGTGTTGCTTCACCTAAGGTATTTCAGTGTTAAGAATGGTTTTTCGTAGAGGAAACAAAGAAGTGTTTTTTGGGAAGGCATACTGAGGGAAATGACCTTCCAAATCACCATACTGAGATGGTCAGAATCAGAATTGAGCAGTTTACTGCAGTGATGGCTCATTTGAATAAGGTGAAAAATTTTGGTTGTTTTTATTGATGATATTTTGGTGTTTTATAAAAGTAAATAGGAGCATGAAAGATGTTTAAGGGTTATTTTGAAAACCTTGAAAGAAAATAAATTTTATGGAAAATTTAGCTAGTGTGAGTTTTTGTTAAAACAAATTTCTTTCCTTGGTCATATTGTTTCTAAAGTTGGGATAACTGTTTATCCTAAAAAACAATGGTTGTTGAAGAATGGACAAGACCCACAAATGTAACTGAGATCCTTTGTTTTCTTAGTTTGGAAGGTTACTACAGAAGGTTTGTTGAAAATGTTTCATGGTTATCTGGTCCAATGACTAAACTAAATCGGAAGGGTGTTAAGTTTATCTGGAAAAAAGAATGTGATGATTGTTTTTAGGAGTTGAAAAGAAGATTGGTGGATGCTCCAGTTTATGAACTTCCTTCCAGGAATGGTGAGTTTGTTATATACAGTGATGCTTCGTTGAAGGGACTTGGTTGTGTCCTTATGCAGAATGATCAGGTAATTGCTTATGCTTTACGTCAGTTGAAAACTCATGAGGTAAATTATCCTACACATGATTTGGAATTAGCTGGTGTTGTTTTTTCTATAAAATTTTGGAGGCATCATTTGTATGGAGTAAAGTGTGAAATATATACTGATCAAAAAAGTTTAAAGTATATATTCACTAAGAAAGAATTGAACATGAGACATAGGAGATGGCTGGAATTAATCAAGGATTATGATTGTACAATTCATTACCATCCGGGAAAAGAAAATAAAGTGGCCGATGCTTTGAGTCGAAAAAGTAATGCTTCATTAACAATGTTGCATTTGGAACGTGATCCTTTGGTTAAGGATTTGATGAGCTTTGGCATGGAAGTTGTTGGTGCAGGAAGTTCTTCTGTTTTGTTTCAGGTATCAGTGACATCTTCCCTATCAGACAGAATCAAGCAAGTACAGAATCAAGACAGTGAGTTATAGAAAAATGTAGAGCTGGTTCAGAAGGGTAATATGCCTGAATTCAACATTGATAATGATTTTGTTTTGAGGTTTGGGAAGATATTATGTGTGCCTTGTGATTCACAGTTGAATAATGAGTTGTTATGTGAGGCTCATAGTTCCCCGTTTTCAGTTCATCCTGGAAGTACTAAGATGTATAGAGATCTGCGGGAGTATTACTGGTGGGATTGAATGGAAAGGGATATTACTGATTTTACTGTGAAGTGTTTGACTTGTCAGCAGGTTAAAGCAGAGCGGAAGTTACCAAAAGGGATGCTTCAACCTTTACCAGTGCCAGAGTGGAAATGGGAAAACATATCCATGGACTTTTTTGTGGGATTACCGAGGACATCTCGAGGTAATAATGCAATATGGGTTATTGTTGATTGCTTGACTAAATCTTCTCATTTCTTTACTATATGAGATACTTTTTCCCTAGATCAACATTCCTGTTTGCATCTTAAAGAGATAGTCAGGTTACATGGAGTTCCTCTCTCTATAGTATCTGATCGTGATCCCAGGTTTACTTCTAACTTTTGGAAAGGCCTTCAGAAGTTTTTGGGTACTGAATTAAATTTTAGTACATCTTTTCTTCCACAATCAGATGGGCAGTCAGAACGAACAATTCAGACCTTGGAGCATATGCTACGAGCTTGTTCGATGGATTATCAGGGAATTTGGGACCAATATCTTTCTTTGGTGGAGTTTTCTTATAATAACAGTTTTCATTCCAGTATACAAATGGAACCATTTGAGGCATTATATGGGAAGCGGTGTCGAACTACAGCATTTTGGGATGAAGTGGGTGAAAGGAAGCTGATGGGACCAGAATTGGTAGAAGAGATGGCAGAAAAAGTTTAGTTGATTCAGAAACACATGATAACAGCTCAGAGCAGGCATAAGAGTTATGCGGATAACCGGAGGAAGGATCTATCTTTCGAGGTAGGTGATCATGTTTTTCTCAAGGTTTCTCCATGGAAAAGTGTTATGAGATTTGGTAAGAAACGAAAGCTGAGTCCAAGGTTCATTGGACCATATGAAATTCTGGAGAAAGTTGGATCAGTTGCTTACCGAGTGGCTTTACCTCCGAGTTTATCTCAGGTACACAATGTTTTTCATGTTTCAATCATAAGGATGTATATGCCAGATCTATCTCATGTTTTGAGTCCATAGGTAGTTCTGCTGGAGGAGAACCTATCTTATAAAGAACAACCAGTCCAGATTCTTGACCGAAGAGAGCAAGTGTTCTGAAATAAGGTAATTCACCAGGTAAAGGTTTTGTGGAAAAACCATATTGTTGAAGAGGCAACGTGGGAATCTGAAAATGCTATGGGGGATAAGTACCCCCACTTATTTTGATAAGTGAATAAAATTGCAAGGACGCAATTCCCAAAAGGGATGTAGGATGTAACATCCCTGGTAAATAATGAATAAAACATTTTCATATTTAATAATATTTACGAATTAAATATTAATTTTACTTTAAAGGGGTTTCTATGTTCGATAGCGTACCCGATACGCAACAAAGAGCTTCTTTGAAATCTTACGTTGCACACTAGTAATAAAATAATATTATTTTCAATGGTAGTTAACACATAGACGTTGTATTGGAGAGAATGAATAGAAATAACTAAAATATGATTATATATGTTTTTTAAATTTTTCTACATTTATCCAATAAAAGATATAGGCTTAAAATACGAAAAGAATTCAATTTTAGGCATATATACTCTAACATTCCCAAAAGGTTGACTTATCACCTTTTGATGGAGAACCGTCTATAAATATAGTTCTGGTCACTCTTATACATTCTATTGGACCAAATAAAACTCTTCTTTAGAATTGGGATATCAAAATTTACTTTGTATAAATTTTTGGTATTTTTCTGATAAAGTTCATTTTTTAATGAATAGTGTAAAATGTTGTATTTTAATTCAAACCCTCTTTTTAATCTAATTTATTTATATTATTAGATTATATTTTTAATTGTCTTCAAAGTGAAATTAGAATATATTTTTACCATTTAATCCAATAGTGGTCATTGGAATTAATTTCATCTTGAAATTGGACTTAAACTAGTGTCAATCTTTTGATACTTATTGTTTCATAAAAACACACTATTTGCTCTGACAGCGGTAATTAATTATTAAATTAATTAATTTAACTTATATGTTTTGAATTTTGAAAAATGGACTTAATTTTTGAATTTGGAATATCAAATATAGCTTATGGTGAATTTTTGGTATTTTTCTGAAAAACTTCAATTTTTGTTGAATAGTGAAACCACTAAGTTGTACTTAAAAAATAATTTTTCATTTAAATGAAACTTTACCACCTCTGTGTTTTGAATTTCAAAAATCCAATATACATGTTTATCCTTAAGAAGTAAAATGTGGTTCAATGGGATTAAAATAATTTTTTGGTGAATAGTAAATTATTAAGTTTTTAATCGCGATTAGAGGTTATTAGTGTAGTTTAAGGTAAAAATAATGTTTTAATAATATGTGATGAGCTTGACACATGTCCTACCCTTATTGGATGTTTCATGGCCGACCAAGAAAATCCATGGGTCAACTTGGGGACCCCATGGAGCCACTTTGGTTAGAAAATGACATTAATATCTTTTTATTTAATGTTAAAATAAAAATGTCACAAACATGAGTTATTTTAGTAAAACAATTTGTTCATGGGGTTATGAAAATCATATTTTTGACTATAAATATTAATTAGAAAGGTAAAAAGATTTAATACATCATAGTATTTGTCTTATAATTTTTAGTCATTAAATAAATTAAATTATTTATGACACCATGATGATGCAGCGATTACCTCATTATTTAATGATTTAAATAAAATGGAAAGATAATGTAAAATCTAAGAAATACACATGTCAAAAACCTATTGGATGGCTGGATTTAGAACCCTTATCACCTTATCCTCGAAACACATCAATGTGGGACCATTAAAATTCGAAACGAATTCTATAGTAAAGTAACATTTCCTTACATTCGAAGAGTGCCCCTCCTCTTCTCTTATAAAAGGCCCCAACCTATACCACCTTACCCACACTTCCAAAGCCTTTTGGCTCGGCCAACCCCTACCTAGTTTGTCTCTCCACATCCCTATATTACTCCTTGAAGCCTCAATTTGGGAAGAAGTCTTCCCAAGGAAGCCTTTGAGCTCAAATCTAAGAGAGTTACCCGAATTTAAGGTAATGTTTTAACTTGTGTTCTTTTATTTTATTTTGCTTCTCCAACCCCCTAAACTCTTTTTATTCATTTATTTTGTAACAACTCCAGTATCTTAAATATACTAGGATTTTTTATAAGAAGAATTCGAGATACACTTACACACATCTACATCTAATCGTTAAAGAACATATTGTTTCTGTGGTTGGCGATTTTCTGCCTCACGAAACGATGATTGTTCAATAATCATTTAACACCTTTAATGGTGGCCATTAAGATGTCACTCTATTTATATATGATAAATATTATGTTTTTGTTTTCCTTATGGTTCTGTATTTTTCATTTGTGGTATACCTTTATGTTTTCCATTATGGGTATACGCGATATCTTCATTTTAGGAAGTGCGGACTACCTCCCCCTCAAAGTGATGTGATTCGTTAATGCCATATGTGGGACGTATAAAGGAAGGATTTAAAGTTATTATTTATGATTTTATACTGGAATTATAATATACCTCTATATAATTATTATTTAATTCCATTAATGTATGAGATAGAAATGAAAGTAGCGTTCATGTGTACGTACGACTTACCGTCTCCATGAACGGTGCATTTCATTTCTTATCCCCAAATGTAATGTACTATTATAAGTACATATATATAATGGATATATATGATGTATGTTACATATAAATGATGAATATAATTCTGGATTTAAAATATACATATCTCTCATTTAGTTTTAATTCCATTAATATGACATAGAAATGAAAGTAGCGTTCATGCGTACGTACGGCTTACCGTCTCCATTAACGGTGCATTTCATTTCTTACCTCTAAATGATTATGTAATATTATAAATACATGTATATGCTGGATATATATGATATATATGATATCCAAATCATGAATATCATTCTGGATATAATGAACCTTTGACCACACGAACAACATGTAATTGTAAGATGTCCACATTCGACTTGAGGACCAAATATCGACAAAACAAACATTATTAACTTAAATGATTAAATAATGTTTATAACATGGAAAAAAGTGATATAAAAGTAATAATGAACATTAAAAAGGTTCTTAAGCAAGTCGAAATTAACACAAGTTTATTATTTAGGAGATTAAAGAGCAATCGAGTCAAGTCGGACACGAGGTAAGGGAACTTCTTAACCCAATTTCCCTTCTTTGGGTTAATCTCCTACTTTCAAATTATGTAATGATATTATTATGTTATTTCTTGTATTTGTAATTCCTTTTTGTGTACATATAGTGAATACACATAATTTGTCTATTATATTTAAAAATTGAACTTTGTAAGGGACTTCGTCTCAATCTCCTTTCATTGAGGCATATTTCGTTTTATACACAACATTCATTTATATAGTGTATAAACCCCTTTGACTTTTACTTTTATACAAAAGGAATCTTTTTCTACGAAGCATTTTACAAAACGAAAAAAAGGAATGTTTCATTTTAACGTACACAGTGACAATGACCTTTTCTACCGCCGCGAGTATTATTTAGTCTTTGGCTTCTTGAACATGCTGTAATGTTTTTTTTAAATGAAATAAATACCATATACTCTTTTATGTATTTTGGTATTTGAAAATGGTTTTTTAATGGATTTGTTATGTCAACATATTTAAGTGATATATTGTGATCAAAGTGTGTAAATGTTTTCTTTCCATTATATTTGTTTTATATCTTATGATTTTTATAATGGTACTTGGACATTTTACGGGTGGTTACGTGATAAACCATATGATGGGTGGTGCCATGAATACCAGGATGGGTGGTTATGTTATAACCTCCAATTCATTGGGTATGGAAGTCGTCCGTATGGATACTCCATTAAGTATGTATGGAATTTGGCCGAATGGCTATTCCAATAAGTGATATGTGTGGAAGTCGACCGTATGGTTATTCCACTTAAGTATGTTTATGTCCCAAGTTACCTTTATATGTTATGTGATCTTTATATGGGTTTTATGGTAATCTTTTGGTTACAGAAGGGTACGTAATGATATTTTATTTAGTGAAGAGTTTTTACTACTTCATAAAGTTTAAAAGTATTACTATGATAAAGTATACATGTTTTACTTTTTTTGATAAACTAATAGTTTTCATTCATTGTGTATCCCTTACTGACCATTTTATGCTCACTCCAAGTTATTTTTTAAATTTTTTTTACAGGACTTAATGTGGAATAGGGTCAAGAATGGGATCAAGGGAAAGTCATGCTATATAAAACATGGGACTAGAGAAGTTTCTTTTTAGGAGTTTTTTTTTTATTCTATGGAAACTTAGTAGAAGTGTCTACTTTGTAATCTTTTGAGATTTAATAGTTATGTTCTAATTCTCTAAAACTCTAAACCTGAAAATATCCTCAATGTGAATTATTCATTTAATTCAATATTAACTAAGGTTTATGGTCGGGTCCTTATAGTTGGTATCAGAGGTCGGTTTAGAATACTTTAGGAGTTTGAATTCTATTAAATGATTATCCAAAAATATTTTTTTATGGTCAAATTGAAATGATATAGCTTTTGAAGATTACCGTGTTGCTTCACCTAAGGTATTTCAGTGTTAAGAATGGTTTTTCGTAGAGGAAACAGAGAAGTGTTTTTGGGAAGGCATACTGAGGGAAATGACCTTCCAAATCAGCATACTGAGATGGTCAGAATCAGAATTGAGCAGTTTACTACAGTGATGGCACAGTTGAATCAGGTGAAAAATTTTGGTTGTTTTTATTGATGATATTTTGGTGTTTTCTAAAAGTAAAGAGGAGAATGAAAGATGTTTAAGGGTTATTTTGAAAACCTTGAAAGAAAATAAATTGTATGGAAAATTCATCATGTGTGAGTTTTGGTTACAACAAATTTCTTTCCATGGTCATGTTGTTCTAACGATGGGATAACTATTTATCCTGAAAAACAAAGGTTGTTTAGGAATGGACAAGACCCATGAATGTAACAGAGATCCGTAGTTTTCTTGGTTTGGAAGGTTACTACCAAAGGTTTTTTGAAAATGTTTCACGGTTATCTGGTCCAATGACTAAGCTAACTCAGAAGGGTGTTAAGTTTATCTGGACAAAAGAATATGATGATTATTTTCAGGAGTTGAAAAGAAGATTGGTGAATGCTCTAGTTTTGGCACTTCCTTCCAGGAATGGTGAGTTTGTTATATACAGTGATTCTTCATTAAAGGGACTTGGTTGTGTCCTTATGAAGAATGATCAGGTAATTTCTTATGCTTCACGTCAGTTGAAAACTCATGAGGTAAATTATCCTACACATGATTTGGAATTAGCTTCTGTTGTTTTTGCTTTTAAAATTTGGAGGCATCATTTGTATGGATTAAATTGTGAAATATATACTGATCACAAAAGTTTAATGTATATATTCACTCATAATGAATTGAACATGAGACATAGGAGATGGCTGGAATTAATCAAGGATTATGATTGTACAATTCATTACCATCTGGGAAAAGAAAATAAAGTGGCTGATGCTTTGAGTTGAAAAAGTAATGCTTCATGATCAATGTTTCGTTTGGAACATGATCCTTTAGTTAAGGATTTTATGAGCTTTGGCATGGAAGTTGTTGGTGCAGGAAGTTCTTCTATTTTGTTTTAGGTATCAGTGACATCTTCCCTATCAGACAGAATCATGCAAGCACAGAAGCAAGATAGTGAGTTACAGAAAAAGGTTGAGCTGGTCCAGAAGTGTAAGTTGCCTGAATTCAACATTGATAATGATTGTGTTTTGAGGTTTGGGAAGAGATTATGTGTGACTTTTGATTCCCAGTTGAAGAATGAGTTGTTCTGTGGGGCTCATAGTTCGATGTTTTCAGTTCATCCTGGCAGTACTAAGATGTACAGAGATCTGCGAGAGTATTACTGGTGAGATGGAATAAAAAGGGATATTCCTGATTTTACTGTGAAGTGTTTGACTTTTCAGTAGGTTAAAGAAGATCGGCAGTTACCGAAAGGGATGCTTCAACCTTTACCACTGCTAGAGTGGAAATGGGAAAACATATCCACAAACTTTGTTGTGGGATTACTGAGGACATCTCGAGGTAATAATGAAATCTGGGTTATTGTTGATCGCTTGACTAAATCTGCTCATTTCCTTGCTATACGAGATACTTTTTCCCTAGATCAAAATTCCCATTTGTATCTTAAAGAGATAGTCAGGTTACATGGATTTCCTCTATCAATTTTGTCCGATCGTGATCCCATGATTACTTTTAACTTTTGTAAAGGCCTTTAGAAGTCGTTGGGTACTGAATTAAATTTTTGTACATCTTTTCATCTGCAATCAGATGGGCAGTCAGAACGAACAATTCAGGCCTTGGAGGATATCCTACGATCTTGTACAATGGATTATCAGGGAATTTGGGACCAATAACTTTATTTAGTGGAGTTTTCTTATAATAACTATTTTCATTCCAGTATACAGATGGCACTATTTGAGGCATTATATGGGAAGCAGTGTCGAACTCCAGCATTTTGGGATGAAGTGGGTGAAAGGAAGTTGATGGGACCAGAATTGATAGAAGAGATGCCATAAAAAGTTTAGTTGATTAAGAAACACATGATAATAGCTCAGAGTAGGCATAAGAGTTATGCGGATAACCGGAGGAAGGATCTATCTTTCGAGGTAGGAGATCATGTTTTTCTCAAGGTTTCTCCATGGAAAAGTGTGATGAGATTTGGTAAGAAAGGAAAGCTGAGTCCAAGGTTCATTGAACCATATGAAATTATGGAGAAAGTTGGATCAGTTGCTTACTGAGTGTCTTTACGTTCGAGTTTATCTCAGGTACACAATGTTTTTCATGTTTCGATGTTGAGGAAGTATATTCCATGTCCATCTCATGTTTTGAGTCCAGAAGTAGTTCAGATGGAGGATAAACTATCTTATAAAGAACAACCAGTCCAGATTCTTGACCGAAGAGAGCAAGTATTGCAAAATAAGGTAATTCACCAGGTAAAGGTTTTGTGGAAAAACCATATTGTTGAAGAGGCAACATGAGAATCTGAAAATGCTATGAGGGATAAATACCCCCACTTATTTTGATAAGTGAATAAAATTGTGAGGATGCAATCCCAAAAGGGGGGCAGGATGTAACATCCCAGGTAAATAATGAATAAAACATTTTCATATTTATTAATATTTATGAATTAAATATTAATTTTACTGTAAAGGGGTTTCTATGTTCGATATCATACCTAATACGCAACAAAGCGTTTCTTTGAAATCTTACGTTTCACACTAGTAATAAAATAATATTATTTTAAACGGTAGTTAACACGTAGCCGTTGTATTGGCGGGAATGAATAGACATAACTAAAATATGATTATATATGTTTTTTAAATGTTTCTACATTTATCCAATAAAAGATAAAGACTTAAAATATGAAAAGAATTCAATTTTAGGCATATATACTCTAACATTCCAAAAAGGTTGACTTATCACCTTTTGATGGCGAACCATCTATAAATATAGTTTTGGTCACTCTTATACATTATGTTGGACCAAATAAAACTCTTCTTTAGAATCGGGACATCAAAATTTACTTTGTGTACATTTTTGGTATTTTTCTGATAAAGATCATTTTTTAATGAATAGTGTAAAATGTTGTATTTTTAATTCAAAACCTCTTTTTAATATAATTTATTTATATGACTATATTATCTTTTGAATTGGTTTAAAAGTGAAATTATAATATATTTTTACCATTTAATCCAATTGTGGTTGTTGGAATTAATTTCATCTTGAAATGGGACTTAAACTAGTGTCAATCTTTTGATACTTATTGTTTCATAAAAACATGCAATTTTCTCTGACAACGGGAATTAATTATTATATTAATGAATGAAACTTATATTTTTTGAATTTTGTAAAATAGACTTCATTTTTGAATTCGCAATATCAAATATAGATTAGGGTGAATTTTTGGTATTTTTCTGAAAAACTTCAATTTTTGATGAATAGTGAAACCACTAAGTGGTACTTAAAAAACTGATTTTTCGTTTAAATGAAATTTTACCACCTCTATATTTTGAATTTCAAAAATCTGACATATGTGGTTGTCATTATGAAGTAAAATGTGGTTCAATGAGATTAAAATAATTTTTTGGTGAATAGTAACTTATTATGTTTTTAATCGCGATTAGAGGTAATTAGTATAGTTTAAGGTAAAAATAATGTTTTTATAATATGTGATGGGATTTACACATGTCCTACCCTTATTGGATGTGTCATGGACGACCAATACAAGCCATGGGTCAACTTGGGGACCCCATGGAGCCACTTTTCTTGGAAAATGACATTAATATCTTTTTATTTAATGTTAAAATAAAAATTTCACAAACATGAGTTGTTTTAGTAAAAAAATTACATGGGGTTATAAAAATCGGATTTTTGACTATAAATATTCATTGGAAAGGTAAACCGATTTCCTACATCATAGTATTTTTTTATAATTTTTAGAAATTAAATAAATTAAATTATTTATGACACCATGATGATGCAGCGGTTACCTCATTATTTAACAATTTAAATAAAATGGAATGATAATGTAAAATCAATGACCTAAACATGTCAAAAACCTATTGTATGGGTGGATTTAGAACCCTTATCACCTTATCCTCTAATAAAATCAATGTGGGACCATTAAAATTCGAAACACATTCTATAATAAAGTAACATTTCCTTACTTTCCCAGAGTACCCCTCCTCTCCTCTTATTAAAGGCCCACACCTATACCACCTTACCCACACTTCCAAAGCCTTTGGCTCGGCCAAACCCTACCTATGTTGTCTCTCCACATCCCTATATTACTCCTTGAAGCCTCACATTGGGCAGAAGTCTTCCCAAGGAAGCCTTTGAGCTCAAATCTAAGAGAGTTACCCGATTTTAAGCTAATGTCTTCACTTGTGTTATTTTGTTGTATTTTGCTTCTCCAACCCCCTTAACTCTTTTTATTCATTTCTTTTGAAACAAATCCAGTATAATAAATATACTAGGATTTTTTTATAAGAATAATTCTAGATACACTTACATGCATCTACATCTAATGGTTAAAGAATATATTGTTTCTGTGGTTGGCGATTTTCTGCCTCACGAAACGATGATTGTTCAATCTTCTTTTAAAACCTTTAATGGTGGCCATTAAGATGTTACTCTATTTATATATGATATATATTATGTTTTTGTTTTCCTTATGCTTCTTTATTATTCATTTGTGGTATACCTTTATGTCTTCCATTATGGGTATACACGATATCTTCATTTTAGGAAGTGCGGACTACCGCCCCCTCAAAGTGATGTGATTCGTTAATTCCATATGTGGGACGTATAAAGGATGGATTTAAAGTTATTATATATGATTTTATACTAGAATTATAATATAAATCTATATCATTATTATTTATTTCCATTAATTTATTAGATAGAAATGAAAGTAACGTTCATGCGTACGTACGGCTTACCGTCTCCATGAACGGTGCATTTCATTTCTTATCCCCAAATGTAATGTACTATTATAATTACATATATATAATAGATATATATGATGTATGTTACATCTAAATGATGAATATAATTATGGAATTAAAATATACATATCTCTCATTTAGTTTTAATTCCATTAATATGACATAGAAATGAAAGTAGCGTTCATGTGTACGTACGGCTTACCGTCTCCATGAATGGTGCATTTCATTTATTACCTATAAAGGATTATGTAATATTATAAATACTTGTATATTATGGATATATATGATATATATGATATCCAAATCATGAATATCATTCTGGATATAATGAACCTTTGACCACATGAACAACATGTAATTGTAAGAAGTCCACTTTCGACTTGAGGACCAAATAAAGACAAAACAAACATTATTAACTTAAATGATTACATAATGTTTATAACATGGTAATAAGTGATATAAAATTAATAATGAACTTTAAAAAATTTCTTAAGCAAGTCTAAATTAACACAAGTTTATTATTCAGGAGATTAAAGAGCAATCGAGTCAAGTCAGACACGAGGTAAGGGAACTTCTTAACCCAATTTCCATTCTTTGGGTTAATCTCCTACTTTAATATTATGTCATGATATTATTATGTTTTATATTGTATTTGTACTTCATTTTTGTGTACATATATTAAATACATATAATTGTTATATTTTATTTAAAAATTGAACTTTGTAAGGGACTTCGTCTCAATCTCCTTTCATTGAGGAATATTTTGTTTTATACACAACTTTCTTTTATATGGTGTATAAACCCCTTTGAATTTTACTTTTATACAAAAGTAATCTTTTTCTACGAAGATTTTTACAAAATGACAAAAAGGAATGTTTCTTTTAACGTAAGTGGTGACAACGACCTTTTCTGCCACTACGAGTATTATTTGGTCTTTGGCTTCCTGAACAAGCCGTAATGTTTTTTTTAAAATGAAATAAATACCATATACTCTTTTATGTATTTTGGTATTTGAAAATGGTTTTTATAAGGGATTTGTTATGTCAATATATTTAAGTGATATATTGTGATCAAAGTGTGGAAATGTTTTCTTTCCATTATATTTGTTTTATGTATTATGATTTTTATAATGGTACTTGGACATTTGACGGGTGGTTATGTGATAAACCATATGACAGGTGGTGCCATGAATACCAGGACGAGTGGTTACGTTATAACCTCCAATGCATTGGGTATGGAAGTCGGCCGTATGTCTATTCCATTAAGTATGTATGGAAGTTGGCCGAATGGATATTCCATTAAGTGATATGTGTGGAAGTCGACCGTATGGTTATTTCACTTAAGTATGTTTATGTCCCAAGTTACCTTTATATGTTATGTGTTCTTTATATGGGTTTTATGGTAATATTTTGCTTACAGAAGGGTAAGTAATGATCTTTTATTCAGTGAAGAGTTTTTACTACTTCATAAAGGTGAAAAGTATTAATTTGATAAAGTATACATGGTTTACTTGTTGTTTTGATAAACTAATAGTTTTCATTCTTTGTGTATCCCTTACTGTGCTTTTTATGCTCACCCAAAGTTTTTTTTTGAAATTTTTTTCACAGGACTTAATGTGTAATAGGGTCAAGAATGGGATCAAGGGAAAGTCATGCTATATAAAACATGGGACTAGACATGTTTCTTTTTAAGAGTCTTTTTTATTCTATGGAAACTTAGTAGAAGTGTCTACTTTGTAATCTTTTGAGATGTAATAGTTATGTTCTAGTTCTCTAAAACTCAAAAACTGAAAAGATCCTCAATGTGAATTATTCATTTAATTCAATATTAAGTAAGGTTTAAGTCCAGGTCCTTATAATAGTATCATTACCATATTCATTATAAAAATCCCTAAATTTATTATGAGTGTTTTCACGGTTCCTATTCCTCTCATTAGACTATATCATTGTACAATATCATTCATATAAATAACTCAGGATACTGAAAAGTAATAAAATTTCTATTTTGTTTTGTAGATTGTTACCTATAAATATTAAGGGGTTTTTCATAGTATGTGGGTTATCTAAATAGGTTCCTATAAATCTATTTCTTATGTTGTGTACAAAACATCTTCTAATACATTCAATAATAACCTGGATTCTAGAAACCTAGATCCATTTATTATATTACATTATTATAAAATAATAAAATAGTTCTCATTGGATCTAAAATTTTAGTATCTTGATAGCCTATATTTATTCATACATAACATTTGGAAACATAAGATTCAATATAAACCCATTGATAAAATCATAAACTAAAATGTATTGACCATTATTTCTTATTTACACTTTTTTTCACTCTCTACTACATCATATTTATATATTCATCACATTATAAATATTTGACCATGCATTTATTCTTCACTATATTATGCTTCAATCCTTATATACCAAACACACATAATATATTCTCTATCTTAATCGTACGAATTAATTATTTTGAACATAGTCATACATAAATTCATATGACTTATATGATTTCAATATTTATATTATTCCACACCGGTATTAAATGATTATTATTTAGTCAACTATATTATGAATTTTCAATTAATATTGTATAACTGTTGACCAACTAAAGGTATCAATATTAATTACTTTTTACACATTTTAACCCACTAAAATATAAATTAATGTTTTCCTAGATTCATTATCTATATATCATCGCTTATTCAAAAGTCACATATTCGTTTTATCAGCATCCAACACATTCCACATACTCCTCTATATTTTCTATTTAAAAATATATAACATGAACTCAACATGACTTTATTAACTTATTATTAACTGATTTTTTATGTTTTATTATTTAATTATCTTATTATATTTTTTTTAAGTTTCCATCCATAATATTTTTTTCATAAACTAATACTTTGTATCTTAGTTTTTATAATATTTGGTAACTTCCTATTTCCACTTATTTGGTTTAGTATATAAGAATTAATTCATAGTAGTTCTAGAAATTCTACATGGAAAATTATATGAAATTACCATTTTTCTTCTCTTGAATTTAATTTGATTATGAAACCCCCATGATATTTGTAACATTGTGATATTTGGAAGGCATATATTGGATCCTTTCATTCAAATTCCCCTTTGGAATATCTCCCGAACCCCTTAAAGAAGAAAACACATGTATATTTTATATATAAAAACATATGTATCCACTGAGAACTACTATTAACTCAATTGGTTCTATATCCATACATAAATATGTTTTTATTGATATAATCTTCATAAAAATATATCCCTTTATTTTCTTTCACAACAACAACTCAATATTACATAACTAAAGTAAGATCAGAGTTGATATAGGTTATAATTAACACATCGTTTTAAATTTAGAAGGGTCTATTTATAATTCCTTTATATATCTGTTTATTGAATTTTTTGGCACTAACTCACTAGACAACTATATCATTTAAATATTGAGTTTCCCACACATAATACATCATCACGCTAACACAATATATATTCAAATTTTCATTCTGAATTATTTCTATGAAAATATTTTATAGTTCTCAAATATCCCCATATATTATTATTCATCCTAACAATACCAATGTGGTGTTCATATTCTATAAAACTCTTCATCATACAAAACATCATTTATCTTATTCGTATTCTAATAAAATATTGTTTTTAATCCTTCAATTTTATTTTTGAATATTATTTTAGTATCGTTAAAAAAACATGTTCTAAAATAGTATTATAAATGTATTATGGTATAAATTTTCCTCACATTCCGTAATTTTCGATAATAAAAAATGTTCACCTCACAAATCATCGCATATCACATCCAATGATAATATTTACTTATGATATTTATTTTATACACACTAACATATTTCCAAATCTAAACATTCAAAACCCAAGTATATAAATATTTCTATTTTATACACTATAAGCATACTTGTTGACTTTATCATCTATTTCTAAAAATTATTAAATAAATCATCACTATCAATTCAGTTCCTTAGACCCCCCTGATTTGATTATAATTATAAATAAATATTAATGTAATGGATACAAATTTTTTATTTTTTTCCCTTCCACCATTACTGATAAAAAAATTCATCTATTTGAGAAGAGAATATATTAATAGACAACTCATTGTATAATCATGACTTGAAATAACATTATCTCCCTATATATTGAAAATACTACCGGTTTCTATTGAGATAATGATCGCATGAATTTTTATAAGGTAGTGATCCATAAATATAAACACCATATCCTTTTACACATATAATAACATGAATTTAAGAGAAATTATCAATTAAATTCAAACCATGTATCATATAGTATAGTGTATTGGAAATCCAAGATACATAAAATTGAATATGTGAAAAAAAAAATATTTTATTTAATCTATATATTGAGTTCTTAACTCTCGTTAGCTCTTACATCTATACAGCCTAAACTAAGAAATGCATGATGAAATGGATGAGCTAAAAATCCTAGTAAGGGAATAAAAATTGGAGTAAATCATAGACTATGAGTTATGTGGGATATGATGAGATAAATGGTATAGTACACAAGTTAACATATTGGATTGTTACATATATAAATGGAATAATATGATAAGGAAAACCTAATAATTTTGTAACAATAAACCATATTACATGAACATGATTCAAGTCTAACATTCAAGAGTACATCAAATGGTGGACAAAGTCCTACAATAGATTATGTTCACTTCATAATACCATACATGATGTCTCATGAGTCTAAAATTACTAGACTACCTAGAGCACTATATAGTAGAAATCATAATAGCATGCAGAAGAAAATGTGTTCCACCTTAATAATCCAACATAGTTAATAATCATAAGGGTTTCACCTAGAATGAAATGTCTATTATTATCATTTCAAAAAGAAAAGCCAATGTGTGTATCATATTTTTTATATTAATGAATGAATTTAAATCATAAATAAAAAATTAGTATTGTAAAAGAGGACTATATCATGATAAATAATATCCCACATAAGTAAAATAATGTAAAAATGGTGTTTAGTAGCCTTTATAAATGAGCTATATTAGTTTGGGTTCTGGGAAAATAATACATTGTCTTTAAATAGAAAAACAATATAATGTTTTGTATAAAACCAAAAATAAAAATTATAGTTTTTTAAAGATAAAATGATTCATTTTAGAATAATAATGGTGAATTAAAATATATTATGTAGCGTATATAAATATTAGTAATAAATAGAGAATATACCATTAATCAGACTTGTTTATTGAACATAATTCAGAAGAGAACATTTTAAAACAATTAACTACCCTTCAATGAAATATTAAATGAGATACTCACATATTTTTGGTTCATAATAATATAAATTATTATCATTATATAATAATAATTAAGAATTAAGTTTGGATAAATTTATAGAAACCATAAGTCTACTGGGAAAAACGGTTTAGAGAGATCCATTACCCTATGTCTGAAATTGGTCTCAACTTTCAATTAATTTCATGTATAACAAAATTATATTAATTAATTGATTGATTGATTGATTGATTAATAACCTCTAATATTTTTTTCTAATTTATTATAATTTTAATAAGTTTATTTTATGGGAATTTATATGGTTTATAAATTTTAATTTTTTCATTTTGATATTGTTCGGTTCATGGTTTTCCAATCTATTCCATTGAGTGTAATTACTAGGTTTCTTTTCAAATTAATGAAAACTTTTGAGGTTTATTTATATAGTACCAATAAAAATAAAAAGTATAAATTGTGCTATATATAATTTTTTCTCTATTATGACAATGATATATTTGATAATATGTTATTGATAAATGTTTAGTTAATTTGTTGTTGTTTTTCGATTACCATGATATAATTTTATTTTAATATTTTCTATAATATATAAATATATATATTAGAACAAAAAAATAAAAAACGTTATAATAGAAATTTTATAATTTTATTAAATTAATTATGTTTTTATGATCGTCTTTGAAGGTGGTAATGGAAAATGAAAAACTGTCATTCACAAAGGCGATGAATTGACACATCAGATTCGATGTATTCATTTTTAATATTAAAAGTGGATGGGAAAATAATTTATGATGTATATTGAATTATTAAAATAAAATTTCATTATATGTATGATATTTAAGTTATGGTGATATATTTGGTTGGGGAGGTTATGAAAGTGTAGAAAAAAAACTGTTTAAAAATATAATGAAGGCGGAATTTACCTCTTGAGAAATGTATTCATGAGAACCTCCTTTAGGAATGTGGGTTTGGTATTTTTTTAGTACATAATCTCTTTGATTTAGGGAATTATATTTGGAATGTAATTTCATTGAATATAGAAAATCCACAAGCCTTAGGTCTGAGGAGAAGGGGTGGTAATTACAGGGGAGGTGAGGGGTGTTTTAGTTATTATATTAAATATACTATTATTTTTGATCTATAATAAAAATAGTTTTTATCATTATACCAAAATACATTAAATAAAGAGATATATTGAGATATAATGGTTCTTATATCATAAATATATCATTCATCACTCAAAAAATCATGTATTCTTTATATACCGTAAATTATCAAATATCATTATTCTCCAAAAATTTAACCAGTTTAGAAAAATTCCATAAATTCACTCTAACCATATTTTGATATGAATATTTTTATAGAGGAATATATTTTATGAAAAAAAATTTCTATACACAAGAAATTATATTTTTTTAATTAATATAATAATTTCTTAGAAAAATACTGATTTTAATATTTTAACTGATTTTAGGACACTTTGAAAAATTAATTAATGTCTCATACAATTATCACATAATTATAGTACAAAAAAATATTAATTTTATTAATATTTTTTATGAAAATTAATTTCTATATAGAATTATTATATTAATTAAAAAATTATATTTATTAATTTATGTTTTATAAAAATACCAGCACTTAAATTATGATTATTAAAATAGTTGTATAAATATATCATATTTTCATTAAACAGGTAAAAACATTATTTATACATTAATATTTTTGGTTACTATTGTAATATATGTATTATTATTCTTAAGAGTAGCATTAATAATCTATTGGTTAGGTTAACTAATCCAATTATCATATTTATAATGCTGATAAGGTTTTACAACTAATAAATACCTCTTATTCAACTCCTCAGTCACATCTATTTTATCTTCAGGTTATCTATATTTTCATATTTTAAATGAATATTTTATTATTGAAATTATGATTTATTTCTATCGACTTTTTCATCAGTTCAGTAATATTTTGGGATATAGTAGATTAAAATTTTCATACTCATATTTTCTTATTTTCTATTTATTATCTCATTGTAAAGTTTAAAAATATTAATTTTTTATGTAAATAATTGATTTTCATTTATAAGAATAATGTTTTTATTGGGATATATATTTATATATCATTAATCATATTTATACTACATTCTATAATTATAATAAGGTATGTATTTTGATCAAATTTGGGGTCATTACATTCTTCCTCTTTAAGAAATTTCGCCATCAAAAATCCATTTTAAAGTCTAACCTAAAAACATGTCTGGGTAAATATCCTTAATTGATTCATATGGTTATCATTTAACTTATTCATATTTATGATTTCTCAATTTCACTTTTACTAAGTTTTTAGTATTATTATGTGGAACTATTCTTCAATAGTCCATGATCTTCATTGATTTCTCCATGGAACTGAGGCCATTTTCCAGAGTTACCACCTCTAAATTTTGTACATGTGTAGGACCTAGTATGTAACACATAAAGAGGTATATAAGGATTAAATCATGTACTTTATACATGGTGTGTATATTTTCTTGTTTCTAGGCCACAGATCTGATATGATCTATAATCTCAAAGGGGATGACGTACCATGGAATTATCATTCCATTTTTTCAATATTTAATTTATCTATTACCTGGAAATATGAAAATGACTACCAAATCCCCAACATCAAACTCTAAATCCCATATAAATTTATCTATATTTTTATTTTACAATTATTGGTGTCATTTTATGTGTTGCTTAATAGTTTTAATGTTTTCTGCCATTTCTTCAACCATTTTGGGTACCAACGTCTTAAGTTCACCAAATTTATAAAATAATATCAGAATTCTACATCATTTACCAAAATATTATTCATATGAGTCTATTTATATTGTTGAGTGGAAACTATTTTTTATATGTTCTCTACTAGTGGTAGATGTTAGTCTAGTTCACCTTTTAAGTACATAAAACATTTTTTCAACATGTCATCCATTGTCTAAATAGTCTGCTTAGATAGTCCATCATATTGTGTATAATATTGCATACTGAAGTTCTTATTATAGTTTAGATAATGTTAGGGAATTTGACCAAACATGGGGGTAAATCATTGATCATGATAATATATAATTGATAATGGTACTCCATACAGCCTCACTACGTATTTGATGTATATCGGTGTAATATCCCTGAGTGATAAGTACTATCTAATCAAAATAAAGTTATCCATCTTTGTAAGATGTTCCAAAATGACCCATATAGAATTATTTCATATGAATTTATATAAAGATCTGGTGAAAATATCCATGGTGATACTTTCTAATATATATGGGTAATTGTTTCCTCATCATAATATAATTTTGACTTTTAGTCTTCACTTGATGATATATAAGAAAATTTAACATATATTAATGAGTATCCATATTCATGTTGTCCCATGAATAGTTCTATTAGATAACATGATACAAATTTATACTCTGAGATTGAATAAAGAAGGTATAGTTGTGTGCATATTTAAAAATATCTTTCTATATTTTAGTATTTTATTTTACAAATTGTTGTGAACCAAATATTATGACTCCCTCCTCATAAATTTTGGTCTATAATGATTCCTTTTTTTTTTGATATATTATGGATTAATCTGAATTTCCTTATATTTTATATGAAAATCCACTATATTCTCTAAATGTTATGGTTGAGAAATAATTAGATAAATTATTGATGACATTCCTTCAGTTTGGATACTTGCGTACATCCTTCTCAAGTATAAGAATATTAGATCCATCATTATTGTCATCATCACTAAAATTGAAGGATCCTTTCAATATAGACCATATGATAATTTATATGTTTTACTAGGATAGTAAAAAGTTGATTAGTAATAATCCTTGATGAGAACTAACCACCTTTGTTGGTGTATATTATTCTTCTTTTGAGGAATATATATTTGATCTCTTAGGGTATTTTTATATCTCAAACTTCTCCCCATAGTGGTAATGTCGTCTTATTTTCAAACATTGTGATATATTTGACAAACTCTAGATCATGTGTGTGATAGTTTTTCTTAATAATTTTCATGTTCCTTAAGGTATAAGATATCACTTTATCATTTTTCATAATTACATAACCAAATAACTTCTTCAAATAATTTTTGTATTCCATAATGAGTTTCCCACTTTCAAATAATGTAAATAATGGGGATGTTGTAAGGATTTTTCTCAACTATTTATAGCATTATTCACATTCACTAGTATAAGAAAAAATTACTCCCTTCTGAGTCCTCTTTGTTATCAGGTTTTCAAATAGAGAGAATATATTCACAAATACGTGGTAATACCCAGATAGACCAAGGAAACTACAGATCCACATTTCATATATTTACATGGGCCACTCCTCAATTAAATATTTTTTAGAAGTTTACATATATATTAATTTTTAGGTGATGAAATACCCCAAAAATGATGCTTCCACCATCCAGAACTCTTATTAACAGTAAGAAGACATTAGCATATTAATGAAATTATTCTTATGTTCCTACATCCTTTCCTATTATATCATAATATCATCAATAATGACTATAACAATGTTTTAAGGTAATATGTAGAGACTCTATTCGTTATTTCCATAAAAATTTCTAGATAATTACTGAGTCAAAATGAAATCATTATGAACTAATAGTTTCTATACCTCATTCAAATGGAATTCCTAGTAATATCTCCACTCTTCACATTTAATTGATTTTATCCTAACTGAAGGTCCACTTATCGGAAATAATTGTTCACCATGTAGTTGAATTAAATTGTAATATCTCTATGGTAGGGGATTATTATTCATTATAGTGATTCTTTTTTGTTCAAAATTACTAGTTAATAGTAGAATTAACCTATCCATATTTATGATGAATATGACTGGAACACCCCATATTGGAGTAGTCATTCATATGAAACCCCATTCAAGATTTTGTTATAACTACTTATACAGTTCATCCATCATAATGGTGTCAATATTATAAGGATTATTTTATATGGTCGTATATTTGGTTATAATATCAATTTATAACTCAACCTCCCAGTCTAGGGAATGACTGGGAAATTATTCAGGGAAGACCATTGTGTAGTCTGTCACAATTGGAATGTCTTCGATCAATAACAAGTATTTTTTTCTCAATAATTTTAGAAAAATTATTTTTCTCATATGGAAATAGTATACATAATTGATATGTTGATTCAATCAAAGAATCATCTTCCACCACACACTCATACTGAATTGGAGTATTCTTTGAGTTGTGAAGAGTAATATCCCTTTCTGAATAGTTGATGTTATCTTTATATAAATATATACAATATATTACCAATATAGCACTAAACTCTACAAAAGAAAGTAATAAAATATTTTATATGAGGTTCAGTCCAAAAACATTATCTACGGAGGAGTTATATACTTTGGATGCAATAATTTTCCAATTTATCTAGAAGACAACTCAAGCTCAATATGTTAAGGTGGTGATTGAATAATTCTAATATACTTCTAAGGTATAAAAGAATTCGCATAAGTATAATAAAATAGTATATTAACTATTCATTCATGAATACCCACATGAGTTTCACCACATCATTTTCATGCTCCAAATTAGTAGTAGTGATTGTTTATACCCTTCCATTCTTCCACATAGGTTTTTATTATATATTATCCTTGAAAAATATTATCTTTGGGAATTTAATCACATAGTTTACATGTTATTTTATATAAAATAACTACATAAGATGCATAATGTTGATCAAAATATTATTTTACATTTACTTGTTAGTTTTTTTCCCTATTTCTCTTAGGCATTTATGTTTTTGGTTCCCTACTCTTACACAGTAGAATAAACTTTTGGTTCCCTAAATAAAGTTTCTAGATTACTTCTTCCCACACATTTGACAAGTGGGATGCTGGGTTTTCTTTTGTTGATAATATTTATTCACGGACCTATAAAAGATAAATAAATATAAAATTTAATGTCTTCAGTCCAATGGGATCACTAAGAATCACTATTATCCATACCATCTATATGGTCTTAAGGAACTATCTCTTCATAACCATCAACATCCTAAATTTATATGCCTTTTCATAGACTCAGTTTCATCCAAATAAAGTGTTGGTCCAACTTATTTTTAGTTCTATCGAAAAGGCAAGAAGATAAATATGAAAACCATAGGATGTTTTACTCACATCCTCTAATAGGATAATATTCAATTTTATTAAAACCAAGGAACTCCCTCTCTATCTAAAGATGGATATTTCCATGAAATTGTTATGGAATAATATTTTGTTCAAATCAACCCCTTCAATGGAAACCAATTTCCTATTTAGACTTTCGGAAATTTAATAATGTCCACAAATGAATAAATTACCCATAAAAATGATAGTCCACCAGTTTTAAATGACCTTATTCTATGGATTTGAGGATAGATAATATTGACTCATTGAGTTAATCCATTATTCCATGATTTCAAGATCAGAAGATCTACTAAATATAGGAGTCCTTTGTCGCATAAAGTATTCAACCAAATTTTAAATATCTTTGGAGAAGGAATGAGTTACACAAGATTAATGTTATTGTTGATTGCATGGTCTGGTTGAGCTGGTACTGTCATGAAGTTGTGAGATTTCATTCCCATCTGGTTTGAAATTTCATTATGGAATTCATCAAATTTTCTATCACATTTATTATTATTATATATTCCCTTATTTACCTTAATTAACTATGAAAATTAAAATACAATTATAATGATTAAATACATATCTCATAATTATATTGAAAGGAAATATTTAACATATAATTATATAATTATAAACTCATCATATACCATAACTTGTGATTCTATGAGATTCAATCTATGTTATTCATGGTGATAGAATTATCCATATGGTTATTACTAATGTTTTCTATTCTAAATATCTAAAAACAACTAGATTTTTCTATGATAGAAAATCATGATACCCTATACATTACCAAATATTATTACATTATTTTGAGCATCATTATCCATTAAATAAAAACCAAATATAATATAGTCTAGTTTTTTTGGAAGACAATATACATGAAACTGAAATCATGAAACTAAAAATAAATTCATATTTTATTTAATAACCTTTATGAGATCCAAAATAAATTAGAGATCATACATCTTCAAAATTTGACATGTTAAATACATGAAAAAATGGATGAGATAATATTCCTAGTAACAACAAAACATAAGAGTAAAACACAACACTTGACTTAGATGGAATGTGATGAAATAAAAGGCATAATACTTTAATAAACATATGGAGTAATAATATATATATATATATATATATATTATTAAATCATATGATCATGGAAAGAAAATAATGTATTAGTGGTACAGAAAAATACATGAACATCAGCCAAGTCTAACTTCCAAGACTATATCACATAGTGGAAAAAGTGTCATACTATATTAGGTTTTTTCTCTGACCTCATGCAAGAGTATCTTGAGACTGAAAATTTCCCAATGAATTTGAGCAATATCTGGGTTCAAATATCATAACATGTTCATTAATTTATGTTCAATATAAATTATCAAACACAAATAATAAACAAAATTGTTTCACCTAGAAGTATGTTTATATCGTAATCGTGTTATATCAAGTAACTAAAGTGCATATCAATTTGGTGTCCATAAAATAATGGATTTATATAATACATGGAAATTAATAGTGGAAAATAGAAATATATAAAAATAAATTATGTCAAACTAAAATGAAATAATGTAAAAAAATTAATAAACTTTAGATTTAATTCACATTAGTGTGGTTTAAGGGAAAATGTTAAAGAGTCATTATAGAGGAAAAATGAATAATTGTTCGTATAAAATTCAAAGTGAACCAATATTGTTGTTGTTTTTAAATAAAATGAATGGTTCTAGATAAATAATTAATTATTAAATTATATTGTGTAGTTTATTTTAAAGTGGTTAAAAAAAACAAAGAAGTTATATTTAATTAAGATTTCATATCAGTAGGAATTGATAATAGAACATTTTAAATCATATAAATAACCATTTAATAAATATAAATTGATATAAATACAATTTTAGGAACATATAAAATAATTAGGATATTTATGTAAGAATAAAGAATAATTTCATTGGGGAAAATATAGAGAAACATCAACCTGAAGGAAAAAATAGTGGTTTAGGGAGATCCCTTACCATACATGTGAAAGCATTCTGTAAACATTGTTAGTGTCATGTATAATAAAATTAGATTCATTAAATGATTAATAAGACACATCTTATATATTTATTTTATTTATAATAATTTTATTATAAATATTTATTCAAATTTTCATGTGTTATAACATTTCATTTAATCATTTGTTGAGCATTCATTTCAAAGTTTTCTAATCCATTACTTTGACTATAATTAAGGGAGTTCATGTCAAAGGGAATGAAAAATCCATAATAATTTGTATATAGTACTAATTATATTATATAATTCTAAATGATTCCATATATAATTTTTTAATCTCTTTTGGGGATGAATCATTTGGTAAAATATTAATGATAAAAATATAGTTTATATTTGTTGTTCCTTTGATTATCACAAGAAAGGTTTGTTTTAAGATTTAATATAATGTATATATTTTATTTACATAATATGAAAAAAAACTTAAAAAAATTATAATTTTTTAATGCATTATAATGTTTTTAGGACCATTCATGATTGAGGTAATGTTAAGTGAAAAAACTTTATCTATGAAGGTGATGAATTGAAAAATTAAAGATGATGATTTCATTTTAAAGATAAAAATGGAAATAAAAGAGAATTGATGATGGTTATTCAATTTTTATAAAAAAATTAATGTATATTTAAAATACTAGATTTATCATGATATTAAATAGAGGGTAGGTAAGGATGATGTAGATGAATTATATAATTCAAAAAATATAGAGAGAGGATTTTACCAATTGAAAATTGTAACCTTGATAACCTCTTTAATGAACCTATGCTTAGAATTTTGTTGAGGTGGGAAGGTCTTAAATATGGGGAAGGGTATATAAAAATTAATTTTTAGGAATTTTGACAATTGAAAAGCCTTATAATGGGTCAAGTGAAGGTTTGGTGAGGGGTTGTATTTAAAGGGGAGGATATGCATGTGTTTTATTTTATATTCAATATTTTATTATTTTGGCTCAATATGGTAAATAGTATTTACACTTATCACAAAATAAATTAAATAATTAAGGATATTTAGATATAATGGTACTTATATCATCCATACATCATCCATTATTCAATAAATCATGTATTTATTGTATAAAATAAGTTATCATATTTAACTATTCACATAAAATTAAACTATTTTATAAAAATCACAAAAATTCACCCTAACAATTTTTCAACATTAAGATTTCACAAAATGGGATTTATATTAAAAAATTAATTTTCTAAATAAGTGAAAAGTAATTTTTTAATTAAAATTATCATTTATTAATAAATGTAAAGATATTTATATTATAATGGATTTCATTAGAATTTAAAAAAATTCATTGAGGCCTCATAAAATTATCTTATAATTATAATAAAACATAATATAAAATTTATGAGTCTATTTTAGGAAAATAATTTTTTAAAAATCATAATATTATTCATAATATTGTAAAAAATTGATAACTTTTCATGAAAATAATAACACTCAATTTATAATTTTTAACATATTTATAAAAATATATCATTTTTAACATTCATAATATACCTAAATTTTATTTATACATTAATTGGTGAGGTTTTTTTCGAATGGAAGAATTATTATTCCCAACGGTCACATTATTGTAATAATGTTTAGGAAACTATTCTCATGTATATATTCTAGGGGCCACAAGTTTTTTTTACACCATATAAATACCACATCTCCCATTCATCTGCCACTCCTATTTTCTCTCGAGTTTATGTATATTTTTATATTTTAAATAAATATTTTATTATTAACATTAGTTTTTATTTCTACAGATTTGTTCACAAGTGGAGTAATCATAGTGGATTGAGAAAATTTAAATGTTTCTATTATTGTTATATTATTTTCTATTTATTTACTTATTGTAATATTTGGATTTCTTATTAATTTTTAAGTTTACTAATTTATAATTCTTCATTTAGGATAATAATTTAATATTGGGTAATATTTGTGATGCATGTGGCTTATACTACATGTCATAACAATAAGAATTAAAATTTCATTGATAAATTTCTAGATCATTACAATAAATTAATAAATAATATGTATGGGATCATTTCATGATACCGAAATCAAGAGAGTTTATCATGGATGTAGTTTTTTTTCATAAATAACCCAACAAGAGATCTACCTCAAAAATTCATTCTGAATGGTTTTTCAAAATATTTTAATGTAATCACATGATTTTTTATCAATAAATATATTAAATTCACTAAGACCAATGAAATTTTATCCCATTAATATCAAGTATCTAATATAATTATTTAATATATTTCTTCCTTAAAAATGGAATTCAAAATGTTCCTAAATGGATGAGATAATGTGATCTAAATACCACATCAATAATATTATATGTCCTCTAAATTTTTTTATCATTTGGACTCTCAACATCCATTTTAACTTTTATAACTTATAGAAAATAATTTTTCACAAAAAAATGTATGTTAAATGAATTTATTAATATTAAATTATTTTCTTGGCCTCATCTAACTATATTATAAAAACAAACATTATTTTATTAGTAGTATTTACATATTAATTGGATCTCTCATAAGTTCTCTCAAGAGTATATAAGTTTCATAAATTACCCAACTTCAAGTGAATTCCACCTTTTTGTTTAGAGATTCATTTCACCAAAAATTACATTATTAATTTAATAGATTTATTTTTATTTATTTTTTAATTTTCATCGAATAAAATAACTTTTTCTATATTTCTTACAACTATCCATGATAGAGTTTTTTATTATACAGTAGAACTATCTCTTATTTAGTGTAAAACAAAGTATTAAAATCTTAATGGGTGTGTGTTTTTATTATCTTCTTATTTTATAAAACTTATGATCAACTAACCAAAATTATTTATTTATTTTGTTAATTTTAAATGTCCTATTTCCTTTAATAGTAGATAAATTAGTTTTGGTTGGTTTAGAACTACAATCAACATCACAAAGACCTTTTTACAATTTTCAAAAAAACTTTTATTATTTTCAAACCTACTTAATATAAACTAATCTTCCTATTTCTATACAGATTTCCCCATGTTATGGGGAACTATATTTTACTTAAACATTCTTCCAAATTATGTTTGTTTCATTTAATATTTGAAATTTTATAAAAAAATTAATAGACTTCTATATGTATTATTCAAAAAAATTATAGTAGTGAAAACTATTGATTTCTACGTTTGTTAAAAAATTTAACAACATTATATCCTTAATTTTCTTATACAGACATATTCTATATAATATATTACTAGGGAAATAAAATCATTTCCCTTACACACATCCACCATTAATGAAAATTCTCTTTTTCAATATATTTTTTTACCCAAAACTGTCCAAAATTTATGTCATAACTTGTACTGTTCAAGGAAAATTTATAAGGGAACATAAAAATTTGTTTAATAATGGTTACCAATGTAATGAACAAATATTATACTTATTTTTTATAAGTGATAGCATGTATTTATATATGATTTAGAAATTTAAAGGGTATGAATATTTTCAAAAAAAATCATAGAATGAACTTTTATTTCATATTTGAAAAACAATAACATATGTATTAGAACACTCTATGAATGGGGGTGAATTAGTGTGGGATTAATTTAAAACCAAATTTTACATTTATTCCATGGTTACCTAACTAATTATATAGCTATTGAACATTAATTTCATTTCTTTTAGATTAATTTTTTTGGTATGAATATTGTTGTTGAATAGGAAAGAAACACAATATATTAATAGTATTTTTTATGTGGTTTTCATACCTAAGGATGATTATCTCTCTAGTTTATGGGTTTTATCATCCAAAGAACACAATTTTTAATTCATGTCAGTAATAAAATCACACAAAAGGTTATATCCTTGATCATTTAATACTAAATCCACCATTGTGAAATTACTAGCACCAACCCAACTTCATTCTGTCTATATAATTTCATGATTCATCATGACCATTCTAATGTATGATCAGAAATGATATCATTAGACTTAATGGAAAACAAGGATATTATCTTCTTACATAGATTTCATCTCTCGAGTGGGATATATTTATCTATTTCTTACATGTGCAGTAATTATGTACATTATAGGAATGATACTATGGGTCATTGGATTGAGGTAAATAAATTAGGGAATTCATTTCAAAATCATTTTCTTATTATCATTTTATAAATTCTTCTTAAGAGATTGGAATATATATTTTCTATAAAACATGGTTCTTAACATTCCCTGTCACCAATTAATCAATTTTTGAAATATATGTCACATGAATTTTTTTTTCAAAACTATGAATTTTGATTTTTAGAATAATAGTGTTAAGAAAAAATATTTCAATCTCATTATTCTCATTGTTATATTAATTATATATGAATGTTATTCTAATATTAATATTCATATAAATATCTATATTTAATTAGAATTAAATTTTCATTTAGTGATTGATATTATTACAAATAACTGTCGTGGTGATCATGCATTAAACAATATTCAATATCCCTCCATCCTCATTCTGTAATTTTATACTAACCATTTCTGTTATTCATTATATGTAAACATATATACTCATTATTTAAATACTTTTGATAAGTAAATATCATCACACCCTTTATAAATTAAATTCATCCAAATAAATAACATAAATAACTAATTAATAATAAATATACCTTTCTATGGATTTATTCACTTATAGATTGTATTTTTTCACATTTATCCTGCGATTCTCCCTACCATCAATTCATAATGTATTTATTTTTATTTAAAATAACACAAATGATAATAATTCACCTTGTATCCATGATAATTTTCAAATAGTAACACCATATTTTAACTTTTTCTTAATAGAATTGATATTTAGGTCCTTATTCAAATATTAATGTATGCATGAAACAGCATCTTTATTTTCAATCATTCAGATAATTTATTTAAAATCAATGAAGTCCTCATAATTATTTCTTTCCTTGGATGATATTAATTAACCATGACCTAATTTAGCTTAATATTAATGATATATGAACCATATAAGATCATTCATGTCTCTTCATATCATTATATTTAATCCATTAAAACATTTTATTTATTGATCATATCCACATATGCATGCCATAATAGAACCAGTTTTATCCTTGAATTACAGATTTTGTGGATTATTTTTATTCATCAAGATACATACTTAATCCTATATTCAAATTTTTTATTCATGTTCACAATGTACTCACATCACGATGTTATTGAAATAGAATCAACTTTCCCAATATCATAAACTTATTTCCTATATAATATTTTAAATATCAATATCCATTCATGCACTAGGAATAAATTCTTATATTTTCATGGTGATAATTTTACATTTTCTTCGTGAGTAAATAATATTTAACACATACTCGGCTTGTATAACATTATATTGATTCATCATAAATATCCTCATGATGGAATAAAATTATTTTTTATTTTCACATATATATTTTCAACATAGTTTTATAGTTATTTCATGCATGCAATATTAGACTCAACATCCCTACTTTATGAGCATGCAAGTTCAAAACCTCGATTTAGGATTCTAAATCTTGTAAAAATATCTTATTTTTATATGAATTTATTCATGAAATTAACATACATATAAATTAGTGTGTAATATTTCAATTCAATAGTGGAATTAATATTTAACTCACATTAAAATTTTCATACATGTATTGAATAATCATTTTTTCCTTATGTATACCACTTTGTGTCATGTCGTGCATAATATAATTTTTTGGACACTCTTTAATTCATATTCAACCTATATATGATAAAAATGTTCTTATATAAAAATTATTTTCTTATTCAAGTATGTTTTGTACAATGGAGACTAATTGAAACATACTACACTTTAGGGAATAACATTGTTAGGTAAATGACCCATATGTTTCATGAAAGACTCACAAAGTGTTCTCAAAGAAGAAAATTATACTCTAAGAAGAAGAATCTAGATACTCATGGAATTTATATTTGACTCTAATGGATCAATTTATATAAATAAACCATTGAGCACTCATAAAAGATCATTTTTCTTTGTCATTGAAGAGAAATTATTTAAAGAATGCATCCAATTATTCATCATAAAACCATTCATATTCAACTAATCATAGTTATTATTGGTTCGTGTTAGGTACTTGTGGTAAAATATATATGTTATGTACTTATGATAGAAAAAACATGAATGTCCAGTCAATCCAACTCACTACTCATTTGGTTGAATGATATTTTAATACCAGAATATAGTAATCTAGGTATAAGGAGGAAGATCACATGACATGAGTCATAATTCCACATGACCAATATTATATTTTTAACCCTTTGAAAGGATAAATTGTGCATCATTTCTTTAAATACCACATCAAAGAATTAATCTATTTCCCACTTCATAATAATATTCAGTTTCATTCCACCTTGAATGAAGTAAGTTATCAGGTATGCTCTGGGATACCTTTCATATCTCACACTTGACTATACTCATTGTCCTGTCTTTGACATCTTTAACAATACCACCATGTCTGGTCTAGAAGTCCTCATGAACTCATGTATGCATCCCCAGACATAAGAGGATTCTGAATAGTTATGAGGGTTTATGTCCACATGTGAGAAGAATTTTCCCTATGTATCATTCCATAAAATTTATCACAATAAAGAAAAATCTATAATGAATTAAAGTAAATAGAGGAACTCAATAAATGACATATATAAGATATATCAATGTGGTTATCATATCTAATGTATAAGTAGTACCTAAATAAAACACAATTAAGTAAACAAACATCTGTTGGGTACTATAGTGTTTATCCCAAATTAATTAAGATCCATGCTGCACCACTCAACCATCCTCCATAATCCCCATTCCATTCCTCGAATCAGTTATCCTAAAATCAACAGGTGTACACAAATGCAACACAAGGGTGTGAGTACATGACCCAGAAGGAAACCACAAATGTGTCCTTACCATAAGTACACAATATATATTATAGTGTATATCCTGACATAAATTCTTAATAAACATACATGTGTTGAGTCATTATGAAATGACCAAGCCATATTGAACCCTATCCCCACATGATTCAGCTCATTTCATGTTAGAATATAAAAAGTGCCCAATCTCACATCATGGTCTCATATCTCACCCCAGAAATGAGGTGTTTATTATATGAATTCCTCATTTTCCCTTGAGTCTATCCTTGATATTCTTATCTTTTCAATCTCCCATAACTAAATTATGTAGGAATCCATGACCTATATATTCCTACAATCAATGATGCTTTCCCCTCTATAGGGGTATACATGTCTTCCCTTTAATATTTTAGAACTATGTAAGGATGGATAACTAGAAACTGTACAGTGTAACCCTCATCCTCAAGGATCTATTGATGTATCTCAGTGTCCCACAACTATCCACTATGATTTACCTTTTACAAGGGTATTAATGACATCCATTATTTACATTAGGACCATGTTAGGTTAGGAAACCTAATACACACAACCTTAAGGCTTCACCTGACTATCTCGGTACCATACATCTTATCACTATTCATTCCCATATATAGGGGTATCCATGTCCACCTTTATGGATGTTAGGATCACATTAGGATGCGTAACCTCATGGACCTATCCTCAAGGATCCACCTGAGTATATTGGTAACTACAACACAAGTCCATGAGATATAAATCTTTAAAACTATAAATATATTATAAAGGAATGAAAATCAACACCAAGATCAGAGTTATGGTAATCACATATAAACATGTATGCCCACGACTACTCGTAGACACACATGCATCTTAAAACAAGCATGGGTTGGTCCAATATAAGATCACATCATGAAAACATCATAAATATACAAGGACTATAAATATATTCAAAATCTGACCTCCATTTAATCGAAATCATAGGAATGGTCCATCTAAGGTGTCACATCCTAAATTCATTTACACACTAGCCAAAAATACAACTACGTGCCAAGGATTCTTTAAACCAACCCCATATTTTTTATTTCAGAAATAAATAAATGTGGCATTTGATAATACATTCCACCTCCTAGAAAATTTATTAATTTCCATTCTAGGTCAATTCTTGTACTCACAATTTCTACTCAATAATAATAATCCTCTGATAATTTCATCAAAATTCTACATTTATAATTATCCATTAAATAGTTGTTATATATTATCCCTTTATAAATTTCGTATTTAAATTTATTATAAATTACATTTTTATAAATATATTTTAATAAGCTCTCATGACTTATCTTATTATAATTACCTTTTGATAATTTATAAAAAAATGACATTTAATAATATATATTTTTAATTTATCATATATAATTTTTATAATTATCTGTTTATAATTTGTCATAAATTAACCATTTATAATTATCTATTAATAATTTATCAAAACATTTCCTTCATAAAAATGAAATTATAATTTTATAATTATAATAATTTTTCTTTCATAATATCACAATTATAAATTGAAAAATGAAAAACTTATGGTTTGATAAAAAGCCTCATTATTATATATAAATTATAATAATGTATCCCTTAATAAATCTAATTTATTAATATTTTATAATTAAATAATTATCTTCTTAAAATTTACTATATTATCATTTTTTAAATCAACATAACCATCACAAGAAATTTTGTGAAAATTATCATTGATTATTTCATGTAATTATCCTCAATAATTATCCTAACTTAATTTCACAAAAAAACATCATTGTATAATTAATTGATATATTAACCAAATTAATTCAATGATTTATCCTAATAATTTTTATAAATTATCCTTTTATATGAATTGAAATTATCATTTAATGATTTATTTATTATCATTTGATAATTTTGGTAAATTTTATTAAATGATAATATTTATAAATTACCCAATGTATTACAATTAAAATGTAAACTTTCTAATTATTTACAATTATGCATGTTTTTTTTTCAAAAATATCAATGTATAATATATTTCAAATAACATTGATAATATCACACAAATATCAATTTATAATTTTCTAATTTATCTCTATATAATTTAGTTTTTATCATTTGATATAAAAAATTAAATTTATTTAATTTTATTTTTCATTTAATTTTTTTAAAGTTGTAAATTAGGGAGAAAGAAGAAAAAGAATGAATGAATAATAAAATAGAAATAAAATAATTACTCACAACACCAAAAACACAAAAGGGTGGTGGAATGGGAGGGTCAATGCTCTTATAAATATACTTGGAAAGATCAATTCTACAATCCTACAACAATATGGGAGTTCGAGTTCCATTGAACAAGATAAGATCCATCCTAAAACGGTTGATTTGTTGGTTATTTCCACCCTCATTATGTTCAATAATCCAATTTTAAACATGATTTTTAATTATTTAAACAAACTAAAAATTGTGGTTGAATCATTGATTTTCTCTTATTTGGGAATTTCAAATTTAATTATGGTCAAATAGTTTAGAAATCGATTGTTTGAAAATCTTTTAGATGATAATTATGGAGATTGGTGTATTAATGGGGATAAAATTTAATTGTAACCCTTTATTAATAAAATGAATAGTTTTAATATTTAATTTAAATACTAAATAAAATTATTAAACTTGCTACCAAACCAAAGACCAGACATGCATAAAATTTATTTCCCTTGTTAGGTAATCCTCAGTCTCAAAAATAATAGTGGTCTCTGATTTCTCATATCATGTACCATTAGATAGATAATTTTTTTATTTTATAATCAGAATAATAAAATAATAAAATATAAAATGTGTATTATTATATGAAATAATTTCTAACAACTAACATGCCAAAAATATTAAACATAAATAGGGTAAACTCCATTTTCGGGACCCAACTGGTGTCTCATATTTCTGATAATATGAACCATTTGATATAAATTCAATTATAATTGAAACTTTTTATGTTAATAATATTATATAAGTTATTATTGTGTGTGATATGACCAAATGCCCAACTGTCAATAATTTTATACCCCATATACGGTGAAAATCAAGTTCATGAACTATTAGTGGTATCAGATTTCTCATTCGACCCACCAATAGAGATTTATTCCATAATTTTTTATAAAGAGAGTTCACATAATATAATCTATTAATTATTTTTATTTATTCTATGGTGAGGCTCTACGGTCCTTATAACCTCACTCTAAATTAGCACGTGACTCCAAATATGTAACATTTAATATTTGAAAAAGATAACTAGACATTTACATTTATCAAAATTATTTAAAACATTTATTAAGTTACCTATATTAAAAAATTAAAATTTTAAAATATAATCCTTATATTATTTTTTCAATTTTTTTTATCTTTAAAAAATTCGGAAATTATAGTGACTCCTATCATGGTGGATCCTCGACAATGGGTACGCTATGAACATGCTATACATGAGCATGACCCTACCTTCCTTTTTTTAGGATCTATTCCTCCATAGTAAAATATGTACAAGTGAAATAACACAGGAATTTTAGATTAAATAAATAATATTCATAATAGAGTTCTTAAAATGAACCATCAAGAATTATTTGATCCATGATATACTCTAGATATATTATTATTTAATATAATAGGTATCATCTAGTCATTTGATTATAGAGGATGAATATGGTTGAAAAAATTATGAAAATTATATATAGTGGTTTTATATAATTTATAGATTTATAATCACTCACATTTACGTAAAATCATTTTATAGTTCAAAATTATGGTTTTTATAAAAATCATTTTTATTTCATTTTTTCTAAGGAATTTATAATTAATTTATAATAATTTTATAATTCATATTTATAAAATTAATATAATATTTGAAATTATTATATTAAAATTTTTTGAGGGTGAATATTTTCAAATTTTCTAAAAAATTTTTAAGATGTCTAGTCAGAAGTACAACTTCTAACCATTTATTAAAAGAGTGAAATAAAGTACATATAAATTTCTAACAAGTTCAAACAAACATAATTTCTCGCATTCATCAAAACTAGAAATCATAATATGACATTTCATTCCCATAATCAAAGTCTCTAGCTTCCCACTTAGATTGTGACTTTTTGGAATTAACGGTCTTCTGGTATTTTGTTTCAACCTTTCTTAACATCATTGAAGATGATATAGTAGAAACATTCCTAGGGGTATGAGATTAGTCCTTGCAGGGACTTCTCTTTGATGAAATAGAGAAAAAATCCTTGTCGTCTGTCATTATTGCATTACCACTTAAGACAATATCCTTGATAGATATAGATCCACCACTGCCTAGACCAGTGAATCCAGCATTTCCCCTTTCATAATTAGAAACATTTCCCCATTTACCAGTACTATTAGAAGAATGTAAAATCTTTTGGACTTCTTGTTGATAATCAACATTATGTTGAACATTATTGTGTTTTGTGTCATCACCCAAAGTGGGCACAAGAATCAGATTCGGTGTTGAATGTTCGATCTATTTTTCCTTAAGAGACACTTGAGATACAAGATTCTCCAAAGTCAAAGTGTCAGTTGCAATATGAATTGGCTCATTAGGAGAGTCATTATCCTTATCAGTAGGCTTTCACAAAGATGAGTCTTTGGTAGTTATCGTTCATCGAAAAAGTTTGGAGTAGTAGCCTCTCAGCCCACACTCCTTACAAAGAGTGTTCTTTTAGAACAACTCAAATGAGTTCCCAATAGTAATACATTCAGTGTAGTAGAGAGGATTTTTCTCAAATTCAACATCAATTAAAATTTTATCTGAGGGAGTGGTGATTTTTACCTTTTCAATAAAAATAGAGATGAGATCAACTTCCACCAACATCATGGAGAAGTTCCCATATCTAACAACTTTAGTTTATTTATCTAGTCAGATGGGGGACCCTATTACCATGCCAATGTCATGAGAAATCCTTAGATTCCAAATGACCCAGTTGATCCCATGTAGACGAACCTAGACTTGAGCAAAATCATTTTTGGATTGCGACACATTAAAATCTGAAGACCACTCCTATAGATGAAGCCAACCAGGTTTTAGAAATAGAGAACAAAAGATCCAAGAACAAAGCTTCAAGTCATCCAATGGAAATGAGTAATGAATAAATCCATTACCAAGTGAGACACATTTCTAGCTAGAAAACCCCATAGCAATGAAATTCTGCTGAACAAATCCTCAAGTTTCCAAGGTGGTGAACCTCTGCGTAAACCAATGTTAGAAATTAATGGATGTTTTCCCATTGTCAATATCTCATCAAGCACAGTTGTGTTGGACTCTACATGATCAGATGATACTATGCAAATAATTCTTCCAGGATGAGATTCCATGGAAGAAGGAAGTGAACAGGCTTCATTCTTTTTCTGCCATGAAATTGAGTCCTTAATCACATCAACAAATGAGTGTGAACCAAATGGAATATCACCACCATGCCCCTTAGGTGATGCCCACTGCGAACCCCCAACACCATACTTGGAAAATGAATTCTTCAGAGTCTTCTCTACTTTTCATGCATCAGAGTACTGTCCATGACGAGCAGAAGAGAAACAAATCCCCAACCTGTTGAAATCTTAGATTTGGGGATTGGAACCTTCGATGCATTGTACCGAGCCGCATCATCATATTCAGGGTTCAAAGCCCTCATCTCATGAAATGTTTCCGCACCAACTGACTTGGGACTTGGAACCATCGTCGCTATCAAAAATTCATCCTTAGATCCACCGACCTCAGATCTTCTTGGAGCCAGAGCGACGTCTGAATTGAGAAATAGTGAAGGTGGAGATTTCCCACAAGGCACCTGCTGGCATGACCTGAAGGAGGAAGAAGCTTGAATTCAATGTTGTGAGGTGTATCCATTTTTGAAGATAAAACTTAGAACCCTAGAAGTCGCTATCTCGGGAGAGGAGCACCTTCCGTTCTGCCTTTCATTTTGCCTCTCGTTCCTCTATTCTCTCTAAAATTTATGATTTTTCAATAAATATTTAAAAATTTAATTCTCTCAAATTCATACATTAAATAGATTAACTTAAAAATCCCATCATATATTATAATTTTTATTAAATTGATAAATGATTAATTAAATTTATAGTTATCTAATTAATTATTTTAAGATCATCTTTTACCATGATTATTAATATATATTAATTTCTATTAATAAAAATTCCTTTGTCTGCAAAAATGTTTCAAGTGTGAAATATTGTATTTCAATAAATTAAATATCAATAAACCCTAATGATGATGAATTTAAATCTAATTTATAGGTTATATATAAATATATGTTAAATAAAAGTCATGTAACGATGATTAGAAGTCATATAATTAATATAATATCATCTTATTCTTGAAAATTAAATTTTTATAAAAGTGGTTCTCTTCACTTTTTTAGGGGTTTAATTTTGAATTAAATTATGACACATATATGAATTTAATTTTAAAAACTAAACCCCTTTTTTGAAATAATAATGAAAAATATTAGTAAACATTAACCTTTTATTTTTATTTGTTATAAAATTTATCTTCTATAGAATTTATAACCTCAATAAGGGTAAAAGAGTGTTAAAAATAGAGGTTAAAATTTTATAATATCTTTATCAAATTACTTTATATTATTTAGTTAATTTTTTTAAAATTAGGATAAGTTTGTTATGTTAAATTATTTATTCTAAAACATTATATTGAATTTGGGAAACAAAAAAAGACTTTTTTGAATGATATGTTTTATTTTCTTCATATTTAAAACTAATTTTGAGATTATTAATTTAATGATTTGGTTTTAATTTTTCAATAGTATTAATACTAGTATAAATTTTGAAATCCCATATTTTTTTTATAATTAAAAAAACTCATTGAAATCAATTTATTAAATTATTAATTGAGTGAATATGAACCCATATGCCAGGAGTTGGTTATGACTACCATAATATTGGCATGATAAAAGTTATCAAATCCTAAAGTACCTATTAGTTTGGAAAGTTTGTAAAACCATATAAATTCATGGTTCCCTTTTTACATTGATAAATAAAAAAATTCAAATTCTCATTATCCTTGAAAACCGATTCCGATAATTAAACTATATATCCTCAAGAATGGAAACAACAGTATGGTGAGTTCAAATTCATAGTAAGGGATATGTATGATGGAAGATATTATATATAGATAAATAATCATCATCATATCAAGTTAAATGGATAAAAAATACAAATTATTCAATAAATTCTATATAATATGTAAGGAAAAAAAGATGATCGAATAACAACATATCAATATGAACCTGATCATTAAAAATGACCATGAATATTTAAACTAATATATTAATATAATTGAATAAAAATAAATATTTATTTCATAATTTTGGATTTTTGAAGTAGCATGATCTATCGTCAAGATATATTTTATCAAGATCTGTCCTTAATAAGGTTTTAGTCTATATGTAGAAACATATCTTATTTGGCCAACTAATTTATTTCATTAGATTTCTAATGCATTATGTCACTCCCATTAACTGGTTCCTAACCCATTTACATCATGTAAAAAAATTTCTAATATATCTACTAATATATTTAATTTATACACAATTTTATCAAATAACTTAATTGTGTAAAAGATGTAGATTTATAAATATTTCCCCAGGAAATAAAATAAAATTCAAAGTAGACACCATATGTAAAAATGGTATATGGTTTAAGAAATCATATCCATAACCCATAAATATATATAATTATTATAAATTCAATATATAATTGTAAAAATTTATAATAAAGTGTTTTTTGGGGAAAGTTAACAATAACAATAATAAGAGAGATTGTAGAATAGTTTTTATCACTTGAAAATTTTCATGTTAAATCCCCTTAGAAAAGATAATTAAAAGAGAAATGTAAAATTAAATTAATTATGAATGAATTAGGATATTAAATTAAAAATGAATATATATATATACCACATGATGTTTAAGTATAGAATAAACACAAATAAATCTCAATGGAATGTATACTAGGACGATATCAGTTACCTTATGCCTCCTTTTGGTGGAATACTCTTTAAAAAATATCTAATGGTTTTTAAAAATGTTATTATCTTATAACAGAATCATATAAATATTTATAACATCATATATGATCCTTTTATAACATATTATCATCTGTTTTTAATAATATTTCATTGTTTTTATTGTTTTTTTATTAATTGTAATGTTTTCTAAATATGTTTTGACTTGTTATTTTTTTATATTAATTTGATCATGGTTTCAATATAAAAACAATTTAAACCATTATTTAAATATAATACTTATTTTTTATACTTATATAGACTAATCCATAATATTTTGTGATATGAAATAAAAAAAATCATCCATAGAGACAGTAGACTGTACATAAGTATAAACGATGTTTCCATTTTTTCATCATTTAAAAAAAATGATATAAATTAATTTACCATTTTAATATAGTTTTTTATCATATATATATAATATTTTTTATTAAATCCATAGTTAATACATTCCATGTAAATCGTGCATGGATAACATCACTTAGTTAGGTGGTAGTCTACCATACACATTGGTGACATTATCATATTCTCAAAAAATGGAAATCATGATGGTATGTGTGATAAAAATATTACAGAAGAATAATAACATCATGAATATCATATGTATCATATTTATACTGTAATTCCATAATAATTTCCATCTTTATGGGTGGTAATGAAAAAATGTACGACATTGGTTTATAAGGCGGTAGTCCACCATACAACCAAACGAAGATTTTATAACCAATGTCAAGTAAGTGTGTGAATGTTTTTGTCATAACCATTACATAATAATATATATTTATATTTAATATAATGATGTTATTAAATATTCATTTTAAAATAATAATTAATGTATTTTTGGAATAAAATAAAATAAAAACTTTTTTATATGAACATTATCTCTAGTTCAGGTATCCAACATAAGTTATTACTAAACCCTTCTAATATTTCATTTTTCAAATACAGAATGTAAGATAAGGTAATGGATTTTTAAGTTCTTTTTGAGGTCTTCTATGACCTAAATTGGTTCCAAAGTGTTAATTAAGGAGGAAAGGGGTGTCCTTTTATAAGTGGGAGATAGGATACAATTGGTATTTTTGAGATGTATTGAGTTCTCCATCATTTTTTAATAGCATTTGGATATAATAAGGCTCCATAATCTATTATATAAATGATGCATTTGACATATGTTTATAAACTTTTTTGTGGACAATATTTTGGTCATTTTACACCTTATATTCTATGTTCTTTCATGCTGTTACTCATTTTCTCTTTAATCACTATCATTAATATTAACTATTTTCACTAATAATTATGGTAAATAATTATGTTTAACTCATTATAAACTATAAATTGGTATTATACAAAATATTTAAACTATTTTTCCAATTGAAGCACATATAGATAGAAAATTTAATTTAAAATTAATCGCATAGAAGTGGTGAGAAAGCTGATATTTAAAGTGAAAATTTTATAAAGTTTAATATTTTTAAATATCCAAATTGAACATGAAAATGATTAAAATTACATTAAACGATGAGAAATTTAAATTTTTTTATTTTAAAATCGATTGAAAATATAAATTTATAATATAAATATATTAGATAAAATTGTATTTTTAATCTAAAATTCAATATCTATCACAATTCATCAAAAAAGATATCTTCTTTGAAAAATATCAAAAAATGAACAAAATATAATATTAAAATTACAAAATAAAATAAATTTTAATTATTTAAATATAATTTATATTATTTTTAAATGTCATATTTAAAATACATACTCTATTAAAAGGTGGGATAACTCCCTTTATAGAATTACAATTATTTATGCGAAAAATTAGATTTGATCATATCATATTCGTATAAAATCCATATTATGAATGTCTAAATATATGATTGAATTTATTATATATAAATTTCATTATGATAATTTAGTTGTATACATTAATTTAGTTTACTAGGATAAAATTTATTTTGGGGCATAAAAATTAGTTTTTTATAAAAATATATTTTTATATTAAAATAGATTTTATTTTCATTTATAATTAACTGGTATACAATGCTTTCAATGATATTTTTTCATAGAATAGTTAATTTTATACACAAAAACCAATTATATGGCTAGGGTATAATTTTTATTTTAAATAATAATATTAATTATATTAAATAAAATAAGATCTTGTGTATAATGCATGATGGGGAAGAAAGTCATTGTTTTGTGTAATGCAATCTAACTTGGGATTACACAAATTAAAATCTATATCATAGATTTAATATAATTTAAATACTAAATGTGTCTAAATATATAGGGATACTATATTCCTTTCTATTAATGTTTTTTTAAATCATACACACTATTGAATGAGATATTCAAATTATAAATTATCATGGTGTTATATTCCCACCTCCATAAATAAATTTCATCCTCACAATTTAAACCTGATATAAGTAATCAAATGACTGATATTAGAAGATTTATTTATTTAAATATGAAACCAATAGCAGTTTTGGATAAAATTCCTCTTAACATTATAGAAAGGGAAGTGCACAATTAATATTGGAAAATCACAAAATATGGTTTCTATGTATGATATCATATGTTAGAAATGAAAACAATAGACATGGAAGAGAAAAAAAATCAACCAAATATTTATGTTGAGTGATAGAGAACATTGATCAATAGAAATTTTGTGTTCGAGAGAACGTTAATTTCTATAAGTCCATAATCAAAAGAGGTGTGAAAAATGAAATTGATACCAAAAAATATGATAATAATATAATAATATTTTTTATTCAAGATACTCAACCTAGTGGAGATAGAATTTAAGGAAAACATATACATACCTAATTTCATTCCATTTTATAAGCACAATTTCATAATTTATTTTTACCTTAATAAATTTATATTTAATCACATTATCCAAAAGATATTTCTTTATACATGAACCACTAAAATTCACTTTTAATGGATCAGAATATCTATAACCAAATGATATGTGATTCTATAGATCATTATTTATTATTATGAAAAAATGATAGAACATGTTATCCTATATAAATAAATCTTCATATTTTCATGTAATATGACAGTCAGTAGAACCTCATCTAAAGCTATACTAAATCCACTTCATGTATAGTTAACCTTATAAACCTTACAAAATATTATTATCCAAAAAAAATTAATAGAAGGTCACTATATTTTTAAAATGATATTATCATTAATCAGTTTCAAGGTAGTTATAAGTATCATAGTTACATTATCTATATCAATCATCTCTTTAAAAAATTCATTAACTAATTATCAGTAACATATTATTAGTTATTGTTCCTTCAAGAATGTGTTTTCCAAAAAGGTATACTCTTTACTAAATAATATTTCTTGGTAACATTCATTATAAGATATCAAATCATTAACGAAATAGTAAATTATTAAAATCCATAAATATTTCATAGTTATTATTATAATAATATCACGAATAAAGTACTTTTATAAAATATTTCATTGATCCAATAACATGAGAATATTAATCATTACACATCATTTGTATCATTAACATATGTTTGAACATGATCCCTTGACTAAACCTAATGTATATTCTCCTGATTATTTGGGAATTTATTTTAATGGTGCCCCATTTCACAGAGTTGATACACTAAATAACAATATATTAGTTATTAAATTTTCATTATTTTTCCATATGACCATTTTCTCCACAGTTAAAAAATATTCTAATCCTTTCAAGAATTTATCTGGGTGATTATTTATATAGTTTTAATGAGTAGTAAAATTGTTCATTCCCTCTTTTACTTTATTATTATTTACTCCATCATTCAAGTATTCTCTTTTTACACTTTAAATCCAATAGGCTAGTAGAATTATTTATCTTCCTTGATATAACATTAAACTATTCCATCGCATGAATAAATTTTTGGATATACCAACAACCTTAAAGGATTTTTCTTATAACCTTATATGAAATGGTAAATACTTTATTCTATATTGTGTAAGGAATTTATATAATAAACATCCATATTTTTATTGGAATCAATATTTCTTGAAACATTATTTATTATTTTTAATTAAAAGAACTTTTATATTATCTCAGTTTATTTTTAATGAGGAATATTTTTGTGAAAAATTTTATTTTTAATATATTTCAATTACATGTGTTTTATTTCTACATCCTCCATAGTATTTTGGATCAAAAACTACTGTGGAACATCTTTCAAAATGAGATAATATACATTATTTGTAACATTTTTCTTTTCACCACATCTTAATCCCTTAATTATCTCCTATAAGGAATTAATAATTTTTTTAACATCCATTGGATCATTAGTCCCACTAAATAATGGGTTTCTATACTTCATAATGTGATCAGACTTAAAGAATATTGAAGCGGAATTGGTTTCTCAATCTGGTATTTCTTATATTTCATATCATCATTAATTTTTTTAAAATATTCATAACTTTTGTATTAATAATTCAAACCATAACTTCTTCTTTACTAGGAAAAACTCTAAATTGGCCACAAGTATTTATACCTTTCTTCATTCCTGATTTCAACTCTCAACCAGGTTATATACTAGATTAGGTAAAAATATTATGAAACATAAAAAATATTTTAGAAAACCAAATATGGTGTAACACTTAACATTTATTAAAACTTATTCATGCTCAACCACATGGTCATAAGTATTGGCTTTATTCGGGATATATTACCTTTTTAATTCTTAAAAATAGATTGTAAAAAATGTTATTTATCTAAAAATTATCACACAATTGTTCCAACCCATTTGATTATTAATTCATGTTATTGGGAACTAACTAATTATTGAGTTAAAATTGATGTGAATTTGTTGTATTAATTACTTTTACATACTTTTCTTCCAAAACATTGTCCAATTATAGTATTCGGATAGGTATTTATTACTAGGAAGGCAAACCTAATTTTATTACTGCAAAAACAATAGGATGTTCTTCTATAAATATCCTCATTGTTTATTATGAGTATTTTTATATAATATATGTTTCCCCTAAATCATGATTCTATGTTTTCTACTAAAATTCTATTGATACCAACTCTAGCCACCCCAACCCCAGCAGCCTAGAGTGGGCTTCTATTACCACTACATTAGCATGATTGTAAGGAATCAAATCCCAATAGACAGATCAGTTTTTACAGTTTGGGGAACTAGATAAATACATGATATAGATTACAAATTGGTTTTAGAATATGATACATCATAAATAACAAAATAAAATTCTAATAATCCTTTAGAAATTATTCCATGAATTCATCCTCATATAATGGGGAAAGGAATAAAAATATGTTTGATCCAAAATAAATGGTCAGTGTTATGTATATCATAATATATCATAAATAAATAAATAATTATTATCATTGATATATGAATGAATAAAACACATGAAAATTAATCGATAACTTATCATAATTTGGTAGGAACAAATGATGATGAAATTATAGAATATAAATAATCACATGTGATTTAAACTTGACCATGCATATTATAACTAATCAAATAATAAAATTTAGTGAAAATAAATATGTAATTAATAATGTTGGTTTTATGATCTACTAATATCATACCCCAATAAATTTAATGTTAATAATTTACCTCAATTCATTTTAGGTATGTGGGTAGAAACATGCCTGATATGGAAATCCAATTCATCTCATGAGACTACTAAGTCATCCAGGGGACTAAATTAACTGGTCCCCAACCCATTTATTAAACATAAAAATAATTCCCCAAATATAAAAGGCTATATTTATTTCATATACAATGTTTCATATCAAATTTATATATTATGTGAAGTACACACAATTATCAATATTTCCCCTATTAATAAAATAAATTCCAAAATAAACATTATCTATAAAAAAGGAATATACTTTTGAAATTAATAAATCCCATCACCCAAAAATATGGATATCTAATATAAATATAATTCCCAATAAAAATTATCACAAGAAATTTGTATCTTCAAGAGAACACTGAGAATTAAAAAATTGAAGTGATATTGTACCAAATATTTATCACTAGATTATTTTCATATAAAATCCCCATGGATTAGATAATTAAAATTTAAATATAAAATACATTTGATTATGAATTAATCATGATGTTACATGTCAAATGGAAGTATATACACCACATAAAAGTTAGTTGGGGAAAAAATATGTCTCATTGGAATGTAAACTAAAAATAAATCTCATTCCTTATTCTTCCTTTTGGTCAAAAACTCATTAACATGATATAAAATTCTTTTAAAAATATTATTTACTTATACCAATACGGTGTGGATATTTTTAATATCATATATGCTAATTTTATAATATCATATCACCTATTTGTTAAAAATAAATAATTAATGGATTTTCAAATATGTCAATATCTATCTTTTTCAAGTATGTTTTGATTTCATATTTTTTTTCCTCTTACATAGATAATGATTACATCATTCCATGAATTTAAAACATTTTATAAATAACATATCTCATTAGTATATATGTATTTTAATTAATGTATAAAAATTGGTAATATGAAATGAAATACATTGTTCAAGGAGAAGGTAGTTCATACATATGCATTAACCTTATTTCCACATTCTTGTCATATTTAAACAAATAAAAGTAAATGATATTTATGTATATTATCATTGAAGTATCATTTTATGCCATATATATGAAATATTTTATTAATCTATAAGGACCAGTCATTAAAAATTATAACATATTCAGTAGAGTTAATAAATTTACTTTTATTCACATTGAGGATATTTTTAGTTTTAGTGTTTTAAAGAATTTTAATATAACTCATAACAAGAAATAAAATGTGGTCAAATCCAAAAAATATAATTTTTTTTATAATCTAATTATTTGATAATAAATTGAGATCCATTTAATTAAAAATCATCATGACTATTAACATGAATTCTTCAGATCTCTTACTCATCATTATTTCTTATGAATAACCTTAAAATACATTGGATGAGAATTTGAATTTCAATATTTAATTGAAAAATATATAAAACTTTATTCCATTTATAAACATTAAAAACATATAAAATCATTAACATGTAATAATACTTTTCCCCTAGAAAACTAGTAAATATATTCTTTTGATAATAATCACATTTCAAACTTTTTTAAAATTCACAAGATTACCATAGAACCCAAATAAAATATTAAAATTAATTAATGGTAACATTAAATATATTTATATGTGACACTCATATAAATTTAATAAAAATACGGTCGACTTAACTATATTTAACTCCAAAAAAGGTAATTTTTATATGGCTGACTTTCATACCCAATGTATTGAAGGGGTATCACAGACCCACCCATATATTGGACTATCATGGAATCGATCATAATTGGTTTAATTTTAAAGTGCACAAAAATTTTAAAATTAAATGTATATAGTTATGACATATAAAATATTCCCACTTTCATCAATACAATCATAAATTTTGAGTTTCAAATATAATAAAATATTTCAAGATTTTGTAATAATCAATCCATTTAGAAAATGCATTTTAAATAACTAAATGAATAAAAATAAGGTTTTCTATTATAGAAAACCTAAAATATTGGAATGGAATAAAAAGGTAAATTAATTCCCATTGTAGTGGAATATTCTTTGTCACTATGTATGTTAAAAACAGAACATTCCTTTTTTCTTTTGTCTGAACATTCCATATAAAGAAAATTAAAATAATTATTTTCAAAAATATTTGAATCAAATTAAACATGGACATAAAATTTTATTAATAACCCTTTTTATATCTTTATAAAATAAATTTAAAAAAATTATTTCTAGAATATTTACAAGATTAATTGATTAAATTTTAATCATTAAATGCATTACAAACCTCATTGAAAATTTAAATCACAATATACCTGAATTAATAAAAAATGTGAAAACATAAAATTATATTAGAATTGATAAAATATGGATAATTAATGTCAGAGGGTATTTATATTGACCTTATAAAATAACAATGGTTTATATATTCAACAAATACCTCAACAAAAGAAGATTGAGAATAAATCCATTACTATTAGACTGACTAGACTTGTCTATCTATATCTTCTAAAATAATAAATATATATTAATTTTATAATTCACTGAGATAATTTAAATTTTTTACTTTTATTTAACTTCCTTAAATTTTCTATTTCACTACTAATATATCTATGTTTTTGTCGAATGTTTTTACCATATTTGGTTTACCTTTCAAAATGACTTTGGTAGGCCATCAATGGCCAATGGGGTTATTATATGAACATATAAAGAATTAAAATCCTAACATAATTATCATATCTATACATAAATTACACTATTAAAACTAATCATTAATCATGGTTATAAAAAATTAACCTATATTACAATCATGGAGATAATAACTCATATGTACGAATGAGTAATGTTATAATTTTTCAAATGATTGTTATGGAAAGATGGTAAGTAACAAATTATCTTTACAAAATTCATATTATATTATATATACCATATTATTAAATAATATATTCTTATATATATAATTTTTGAGATTTAAAAGTAATAAACTCACTTCATGGAGGGGGTAATCCATACATTCATGAATGATATTATCACATTTTCAGGGGATGGAAAAGTGTTTAAAAAAATGATGTGTTTTATTTATAAAAATTTAATTATTCCATGAATATCTTATATAAGTTTTGTATATCACATATATTTAATTAAACCTATCCTTAATATTTTCCACATAGTTTTTTAACATATCAAATAGATTTGAAGTGGTAGTAGTCAACATATCCAAAAAAGCATGTTATCGTATTTAAAAAAAATTAATTTCTAATGGTATGTGTTATAAAAGAATTACATAATAATTAAAACATATTAAGTATCATATGAAACATATATAAATATCGTTTCCATAATAATTCCCAACCATGAATGGTAGTTATTGAAAAAATGGGCATCATCATTTCATGATGCAGTAGTTCTTTGTACAAAAGAATTGTATGTTAGTGACCCATTATATAGATGTGTGTGTAATTTTAGGTTGTAATATTAACAAAAAAACATTAAAATATATTTGGGATAAACATGTTATTATTTAATCATGTAATAATACTATTTTAGGAAGTGTAGATAGAAAATAAAATAAAATATCATGAGGAAGGGTGTTACGAATGATAGGTAGCTGATGGTTGGTTACTGGTTGTAGGAAATGATGGTGAGTCCTAATGGTGAGTCAAAATGGTGATTAAAACCTATATCTCCCCAATGTTGAATCTCATTGGTAGAACTCCAATGGTAACTCTCAATGGTATCTCACCAATGGTGACTCACACCGGTATCTCTCCAATGGTGACTCTAACCGGTAGCTCGTGACGGTGAGTCGTCTAGAAGTATCTCATCCAATTGGGAGTCACCAAATACTGACTGGTCCACCACTATCTCATCCACTAGTGATTTTGAATGGAGAATAATCCATAGGTATTTCATCCACCGATGACTTGCAATGGGCACTCACCCAACAGTGATTCATTTCCAACAGTATGTTGTGAATAGTGTTTCCAAGTTCCAAAAGTTTCACCCCTTTGATGTTTTCTATGATTTAAAACAAATTAAAAGCCTTATTTTATGGGATTTAAGGCTGATTAAAACACTATAACTCCTATCTATACATTCTATGTTTATGGGTTTCTTTCTGTGGTCAAATTGTATGGTTTTGTTGAGATCCTTCTTTAATAGGAATTGAAAACCATTTCTTATTTTGTGAGTCTAGAATATAATCATTATAAGATAGTGGAATTACCCTCATTAATCCATTATTATTTTTCTTCTTATGGGATGACCATATTTATTCTTCCACTAGTATTCTTGCGATAGAACTAAAATCCTTCAATAGTTTCCCCATAGTGTTTTCCTACTTCATGTGCACCCCATGTTTTCATGCAACCCGAAATTATCGATCTATCTTTTGTATAAGTTATGTCATACATATTTTATTCTATGTTCCTTGATTTCATTCCTCATTTTTCTTATTTTCCATGTGATGTAATATGATATCCATGTTTCTTATGGTGATTTCTTGGTTGGTGGTTAGTGTGGTGATGTCATCACATCCTCGGGTGGATGTAGTCATTGCATGAGAGAGAGGTGATCATGATTCATTGTGAGTGAAATTCACATGAAAAGAAAATTAAAAACCTTTTCAGATAGGGAATTCATTTATTCAATTTTTATTTATGTTCAAACATACTAATATCATGATTTAGACCTTTTGATATCAAGGAGATTGACATAATATTTAATGAACCGGATTAAATAATTGATATCGAATGTATATTGTTTTTGGTACTGTGAAAATTGTTTTCCTCTTGATTTTCTACATAGTGTTATATTTATGCTTTAATTTTTTATCATGATGTTCTAGATGGAAATTGGTAAAGTATGTAAATACAAAATTATTTGATAATTGATTTTCATAAGATTAAAGAGGCATATTAATGAATCTAGTTATTATTTTAATTTGATGATAATCATATTGATACAGATATGCATGTCTAATTGAATTTGTTGATAACCTGAACCATGATGATAATTTTTGATAAAATTATTAATGGAATTTCAAATTATTTAGTTAGTTATTTTTGATAGATGTAATATCTCGTTACTTATGCTTCCCAGAGTTGTAACCAAGATAATGAATCAGTTAACTCAAGATGGAATGAAGAACTGGTTTTCTAAAAATGTAATTCCTTATAGGTTCTATGTTACCATATTGCTTGTGAAGTCCGTGTGCCTTATGGTTTTGGTCCAAGATCTCATTAATATATTTTTTCCTTCTTTATTTGATGTGATCTTGATACGGGAATTATGGTTTAGTAGGGAAAGAGGCACGAATGTCATGTGAGCATGGGATAGAAGAACTTGGAGGGCTATTGTGGTAAATGAGGCATGGATTCTTGGTGGTATTGGCTATATTGGATTCATATAGAAGATATACGCATCGTTTTATGCATGTGGGTTTTAGGTAGGACCCCTAATATGATGTAATTGGTTTAAGTTTAGCTTACTCATTGATGTGTATGTTGGATTATTATTGAATTTTTTATTTCATTACCTTATTTAATTTCCCCACAACATGAGACAGATGGGTTTCCTTACTATCCTTCTAAAGGGGGTGATGATGTGCGGGTTATGCCACTTGCATTCTGTGTTTAACATATATAGAATGGATGGGTATACTTTTTTGATGTAGGCAGAAAAGGCTGGACCTTCATCTCATCTACTCACCGTGTTGATCCCCTTGTGTTTGGGATATTATAATGACTTCTTAGAATACCTAGAAATATATAAAGTGTTAATGTTTTTAAATAGATGAATAGGTGATGTTTAACCAATGGTGTTGGAGCTTGTTGGGATGCAATGACGAGGTGGTGTTTTTGAGAAATCGTGGATTTGGTTAGGTTATTCCTGTAGGTTATGGATCATTGTCTAAATTATAATTAAATGTATAATGGAATTTGATAATGTTTAATTAATGGTTAATGAAAAAATTAATGTAAAGTAAAACTGATAAAAAGGGATAAGGTAACATAATGTAACACGATAAATGGTTGTGTGCTTATAGGATATATAGTCTTAGTAGTGGCATATGGGAGTCCTAGTGAAATTGGATGCAGTTGATCCTGAGACAAGGTTTTTCCCATAGTGTGGTTCTCTACTATATTACATTTAGTAATTTTTCTATTTCTATATGCTACTCCTATGTATCGGTTAGGTAGAGTAACACCCTAGGGATTCTGAGCCCTGAGGGTGTTTTACCCAGTATCCTCATGGAGGGATGGATGGATGACTACCCCTTTTGACCTTACACTCTTCTCTTGGTAGATACTTATAATGGTATGCACGATAGTTAGTTTTCCCCATATATGTGTGTAGTGGGATGTAATTCATTGTTGTAATTTCACACACATATATTCTGGATATTGTTTCTATGGACTATAATAAGTGTAACATGTATAGGTTATGATGTCTTGAGGATCCTTACTCAGTGTATAGGTTGTAATGGATTGAGGAATAATACTAGATGTTTGATACATGCTATGTGAGTTGTGGTTTCTCCCAGAAACTAATTGGTTACTTTTTTTTATGTGGATGTGGTGGTGAGTTAAACGTGGTGTAGGTTGTGGTGTTTCACTGAGGTGTTTTCCAGAAAGCCTTTTTGGAGATATATGATAAGGGCGTGAAATATTTGGTAAAACTAGAAAACTAGTGGGTAAGTTATAGTAGGGTATCCTTGACATTATTTATAATATAATATAATACTGTATGTTGTACTTGGTGATAGTTGACATGGTGAGGCTGGGAATATGGTATACTAATTTAGGTGACGAGATAGTTTAACTTTTTATTCACTATTCCCCAGTATAATTTCTTCACATTGCACAAGATTCTCTATGGAGGATCCTAATAAGTAAACTATTATACTAATCCTATGTCATATGAACTATTTTTCAGGTTAGTTGTATCATTTTGGAGATTAGGTGGGTTTCTAAGAGCATGGGTTTCTGCAAGAGCTGTTTGGTCATCGTGGTCATTGTTGTTTTACATTCTTTTGGTACTGGTAGTTTTCCCTTTCAGTTGTAGTAGATAATTTCTGAAATTACATATGTGCAATTTGGTTTAAGTTAAATTGAATGTTGAGAAGGATTTGGTTGGTGTTTCTCTTATCTCTCTCCTTTAAATGTGTTCTCGTAGAGGGTAATGCATCCCATTGTGTGTTTATTATACCCTCAGTGGTAGTCTTCTACCTAGGGCCTACTGAAGGTAGGAATCTAATATCATTATCTCTCTTATCCCATTTTCATCCTAGTAGGGGTACACTTTGTGGGGATGGGGTTGTGATAGGGTGGTATCAGATGTCTTTTGGAGGGATATAATGGTGTTTGTAGTTAGGCACGGATGATGTTTCATGTGTAGGATGGGAAAAATTATTAGTTATGTTTATCAAGAAATGTAATCATGGGAGACTAGAGGAGACTTGGGTATTTAAGGCTTCTTATGATAAGATGCATGAAACATGAATCTTACAGTAGATATTAAACGAGGTGATACTTGTTCCAGGGTAGAGATTTATTAAAGGATCATGCATCATTCTTCTTTGTGAATTTTTTTGAATGGGTAGGCCTTAGGATAGGTTAACCAAAAATAAATAAATTAAAATAATTAATTAATGATGAAGTCTACCATATTCGAGTTATAGGTTGTCAAAATGTTTTTCCTTACAATAATATAGATCTAGTTAAACTTACTCTTCTATTTTGTGTAGAAGATGTTAATAATTTTACACCATTAGATCACCACATAGTAGAGGTTGACGAGGAAGATACATAGAGGAGGACACAATTTGATTTTCCACACCAGATTATGTAAAAGTACATGGTATGTGTTCTATATGTAGTCATAGAAGCATTTTTCAAAGTGGTTGAGATAGATTTCAATTCGATTCATGCTCAGATGGCTCACTAAGTTCCATTTGTTATTATGATGTTTTGTGGGGCATTAAGGAAGGAGGGGTTATTATACCTTGGGGATCACGAAGTGTTTTAATTCTCTTTGGAAATGATCCAAGAGAAGTTTACAATCGAGTTTTGTTATTTGACAATGAATGAAGATAGTTTCTAGGGGATTTTCACCCGTCTATAAGGGATTTATCATGTATGAGAGTTTAGGATCAGTTTTAGTAACCTTATATGATATGTATATGACATATTTCCAAATGATGAGGCCAAGGCGATGCATTTCGAAGAATCTTTATGTCCAGAGATCCAGCATTAGGTCCCATATTTATGCTGATGACATATCTTGAGGTTCTGGTGAGGAAAGTGGCTATCTATAGGATTTTATCTAGAATTATATCATCATGAGATAGAAGTTTTTAGGATTAATCATTAATCAGAGTTGTGGTCTGGGGCTCCCATTTTTCTGGGAGGATGAGTTTTTGTTCAGTTGAGGTAGGTCTTAGACCTTGATGACTCATTTATACAAGGATATAGTTTATAAGGCCTATTCTAAGGGATCAAAAAATTATATTCTTATGGAAGTCGAGGTCATCAACGACGACAGTGCCGGAACATACTGAGCAGTCAACATGCTTCATGTGTTCCACTCTAGGTTCCACTGTTGAGGGAGTTCCAGCCAAGACATGAATAGTAGGTTACACTATCTATGGAATAGTATAGAGCATATAGGGAAGGTAGAGGATAGCCCTGAGATTCTCCCCATCCTTAGAGATTAGAGCACATCCATGGATTTGGTTGTCAGTAGGTTCATAGAGGCCCTAGAGAAGTTCATGGTCAAATTCATGTGTTTGGGTTACCATCTCTAGGTGATCCATACATCATTTGAGGTATAATTTTTCTTATTTATAATTGGTGGAATGCAATGTTTTATTTAGTTGTGAATCACTAATTAATATCACCATCCCTTTTCTATGCCCTGGTACATGAGGTAGAGAGGCTTCTAGTGCCCTTGGCATTGACTATGCCAGTTGGAGGTCGAGCTGACTTGTTTGAAGTTTGTAGAGACTGTGACCAATTAATTGATTAGCACTGATATTATAGAGATTTAACATGATTAATAATACAACCATATTATGCCATAATCCTTATAGATTTGTGGTATTCGGTGTTGGTAATCGTGGATTTCTTCTGGAGGCTAGTGGGTTTTTTTGATGCTGATGGAGAGCCAGAAGTGTTTGTTTGGAGTGAGGCCCTCATATGGGTCATGGTCATGTCTCATAATTCTCATACATGATTATTGATATTATGTTTACCACATTGGAGGTTCAATGTTCAGTGTTTTCTAGGGTCATGGATGAGTACGCTGATGACTTTCCATGATAGGTTGTAGCATTACCCCCTCAACCAGAGATCTAGTTCAAGATCAAGCTTTAACAAGACATGTATCCAATCTGGATGTATCTATATAGGATGGTTCCTTATGAGTTCCAAGATCTTCATATAAAACTTTATGGTATACTAATATTTGGTTTTGTTCGGTCAAGCATGTCACTATGGGGTGCTACAGTTTTGATTATGAGAAAGGCTGACAGTAGTATGCTGTTATGTGTATATTATGATCTATGGAACATAGTGATAGTGAATAACTAATATCAATGTTCATTGATTGATGATTATTTCTATCAGCTGAAGCATGAAAGTTAGTTCTTAAATATTGACTGATAGTCAGGATATAATCATATGTGTCAGAAGGATGAGCATATCTCAAAGACTACTTTTTATTGTTGACAAGGGAATTACGAGTTCATTGTGATGTATTTTGGTGTGATGAATTATTAAGTTTTTTTCATTGTCTTAATGACAAAAGTGTTTTATGAGATCCTAGATATTTTCATGGTGGTCTTCATCAATGACATCCTTGTGTACTCTGTATTATAGAGAGAGTATGCAGAGTATCTGCATGCCATTTTGGGTGTTCTTCACCATGAAAATCTATTTGGGAATTAGAAGATGTATGATATTTGGGCTCGAGAAGTCTATTTCTTAGTGTATATGGTATCCTAGTAGTGGTTTATATGGATCCATCAAAGGAATTTGCAGTTTTTTCTTGGGAATCCCCCAGGACAGTTGTAGTGGTGTGATGTTTTCTCAGCCTTAACGGCTATTATAGGTGAATAATAGTTGAAATATCATGGGATCAGAATATTATGATAGTTTTGACTAGAAAGGATCATGATTTTGTGTATATAGATCAGTTTTAGGTATCTTTCAGGTATTTTAAGGAGGAGTTTTTTTGTTGTTATTTTTCTATCTGCAAAAGGAGTTCAGTTTTAGGTTTTCTATGATTCATAGAATAATGGATTCAATTGGGTTTTGATATAGTAGAGATCAATAATTTATCATGGGTATTAGTTGTTCTTTCCCCGTGAATGTATGTATGCCACCCATAATCTTGAGTTTTATACAGTAGTGTTTTACCTGAAGTGTTGGAGACATTTCCTCATTAGAGAGTGTCTTGTGATCTCTATAGATCATAAAATCATGAGGTATGTTTTATCCCAAAATGACTTGAACTTTTTCTATAGTTGGTAGATAAAGCCCTTATCAGATTATGACTTCTATATTTTTTATACACCTGTAATGGGGAATGTTTTAGCTGATGCACTGAATGAGATGTTGTGTAGGTATGTATTGGGTGAATCGAGTGATTCCTGGAGGGGGATAGAAGAACATTCAGCATTACATCTAAATATGTGAGAATTTGGGGCAGATGTTGTCTTTTTTCAAAGATGGTGCAGTCATATCTGGTGCACCAGGTAGAAGAGTCCTTGTTGGGGGGTCATGGGGTGGAGGTCTGGAGAGACTGAGTGGTTTGTGGATAGGCCCCTGAAGTTTGGTCTAAGGATAAACTACATCGGGTGTTGTTTTAGTGGCAGCTTTTCATTATATTAGAATCATGTGATATGGTTCTCAGAGAGTTCTAGAGTTCATCATTGGAAGTACATCCTTGCATGATAAAGATATACTGAGGTTTGAGAGGACTGTTTTAGTAGCTCAGGTTGATGAATTCAATTTCAGAGTATGTGTGTCAATGTTTTGTCATCTAGAAGGTGAAGGTAATGCACATTGTTCTTGATGGTCTTCTCCAACCATTAGGTGTTCATCAGTGAAAGTGGGAATTCATCTTGATGATCTTTGTTACTTTTTTTCCACATGATTCAGAATTCTATGATGCTATATGGGTAGTAGTAGATCTTTTGATGAATTCCACCCACTTTATAATTATAAAGAGTCAAGATCAGAGGAGGTTTTTTTTGAGTAAATATCTAGAATAAGTGGTGAGACTCCACGGGGTCCATAAGAAAGTAATTTTATATTGATATCCTCATTTTACCTCCATGGTTTGCATATTTCTCAATCATTATTTGGGTTCTCATTTATTCCTTAGTACTAATTTTCATCCATATATGGAGGATCATACAGAGTCGACCATCCAGACTATTGAAGATATATTGTTTCTCCATTGTCCTGGATTTTGGAGGATTTTGGATAAGGAACACTACATTGGAAGAATTTTGGTAGAAAAATAGTTCTAACTAAACCATCATTATGGAATCGTTTGAAGCCTTGTATGGTCAATCCTACAGTTCTGTATTTTGTTGGACTGGGGTTGTAGATTCATTAATTCTCAGTTCATAAGGAGGAACGGTAGGCCTCAATATAGAAGGGCTGAAAAATGATCACGAAGAATCATAATTTACAAATGGGGAATTAGTGGAGCATTTCATGGAAGCCAGTAAGAGTTTCTCTAATGGAGGAATAAGCCTGAGGAGTAACAGGAGTACCAGAAGGAGGAATGGTAGGAAGGACTACTCCTCCTTTCCACCTCCTTTAAAGACTCAGTTTACAAAAAAGAAAGTGGATGGGAGGGTGGCCAGTGAGGCTTTATGTCAAACGAAGCACCCTAATCAACCCGAATCATGGGGTTTAATTCTGATTTATAGAGATGATGTTAAAGAGAAGGTTTTTTATCTCAATTCATCTGAAGAGTAAGCAACTAATATGATGGGTCGGAATATTGAAGCGTACCTTAATGAGGAGAAATATTCTTAGGTTGAAAAATAGGACAAGATTCTGATTTAGGGATTCAATCTGGGGTTGTTAAAGCTCAATGAATATATTCAGGTTTGGGATAAGATATCAAGTGCTTTAGAAGTCCTGATAAGTGAAGAGCCTCACACTCAAGTAACAAATATATCATGGAAGTTTTTTAGCTATATGGACTCAGGGAGGTCTAAATTTTCTTTCAATGATTCTGTTCTTCCATTTTCTGACTAATGCTTGGTCTATCACTTTTCTTAAGTGTTTGATTATGAGGACTTGTTTTCAGTCGGTGGGTATCAAGGTGAATTTGGGGTTCATTTGTGCCTGTTCATTAAATAAGACTATCTATGTTCTCATTATCTGGTGGAGGATATTCACACGATGTAAGTGCTGGAGAGAGGAATAATTTATATTTTCTTGTGAATTATCTATATTTTTATTTTGTTGTTATACTGGGATTTGTGGTTTCTCACTTTCCTTTCAATGGGATTTCATAATCAAATAAAAAATAATATTCATTCAGATAGTTTAGGTGCTTTATTAGAGGAAGAGGGAATCACAGGATTGTCATAAGTCCAATTCTAATCATAGGAAGAGACCTCTGGAGGTTGACAATGGGAATCACGTGTTTCTGAAGGTGACTCTGCATTGTGGGTAGTGAAGTTTTGGTCATGGGAATAGAATTTCTATCTAGTTTTTTTAGGCCTCAAGAGGTGTTAGCTCATGTTTGTTTCATAGAGTATCAGGTAGCAATTTCCCTAAATATGATCTAGATACCCAATGTTTACCATGCGTCACAGCTCTGTCGTAATCTTCATGATGACTCCCATGTCATCAATTAGGGGGAGACCAATTTTAATGATGATGTGACCTTCGAGGAGAAGGCCTATAAAGATCTATGACCACAAGAAGAAGGTCTTACATCATTTTTATATCACCTTTGTTCATGTATTATGTTGGTAAAATTTAAAGGTGGAGAGTAAATTGGAATGTGAGTCGAAGAAAATTGTTTTGTACCCTGATTTTTCTGATGTTTATCTCTTCTAATGTAACATTGTTTTTTTGATGGTGTTGGCCCTTTCTTCATATGAGATGGATTTTCCTTTTTTCATGTCTTGGATTTATCTATTTTAAGAGGTATCTCCCTTATGAGAGTGTTTATGATCTATTTGTGGTTGTAACATGGTTTCTTATTCATCATTTTATGTAGCGGTTAATCAATGGGGGTGGTGAGAGCCTTGTGAGGTATCTTTAGTGGTGTATGTTTGGAAAAACCTTCTCTGGTTTCCACTTTTGTTTGATTTTGGATTCACAAATGCAAGAATAGTTTGAGATGTATCTTACTTAATGGCAGAAACCACTAAGGTCTATTCCTTGGATAAAATCTAGTGGTTGAGGTGTTATGGGTGTAAGTAGTGACTCATTCTGAGAGTTTACCAAAATCAATATTTTCCAAAGGTGAGTCTGGAACGGTTTGTTGTGGAAGGTAGGTCATTGATGGAAGGTCTTGATAGTGGGTCCTAATGGTTAGTCACAAGGGTGAGTCACACTGGTAGCTCGTCAGCATTGAATTAGACCAATAGATCAAAAATGGTGACTCAAAATGGTAACTCACCAACAGTGACATGCATCGTTAGCTCGCCAATGGTGAGGCACTCCAGTAGCTCTACAATTTTAACTCTCACTTATATCTCGCCAATGGTGAGTCACACTGATATCTCGACATGGGAGACTCTCACTGGTATCTCTCCAACAATTACTCAGTCCAATAGCTCAAGATGGTGAGTCTTCCAATAGTATCTCTTCCAGCTGTGATTCACCCAATGGTGACTCTCCCACTAGTATCTCATCCACTAGTGACTTGTGATAGTGACTCATCCACTAATATCTTATCCTCTAGTGAGTTTCAATAGAGACACACCCAACGGTGAGTTATTTCAAACTGTAGGTTGTGAACTATGTTTATAGTTTCCTATAATATCTCCCTATTTGTGCTTTTATTGATTTAAGCCACATTAAAATCCTTATTTTAATGTATTTAAGCCCGATTCAGAGCCGAAAAATCCTATATTAAAATAAATAATGTCAGATGTTCCTTTATATGTTCAAACTACATGGTTTTGTTGAGATCTTTCTTCAATGGAAATCCAAAAATGTTTATTATTCCATGAGTCTTGGGTCTAATCCTTCTATATTTGGGTCTTCCCTATATTTATTATGTATTGTATTTCCTTAGTATGGGATACCCAAATTTATTCCTCCCATGGGATTCATGCATTCGAACTACAATCCTTGGATAGTTTCCCCTTGGAGTTTTTTGCTGCATGTGCACCTCCTATATTGGGGAAAATAAGAAGTGTTGATCTGTATTTGATATAATTTATGTTTTACCACCCTTATTCTGGGTTCCTCAATCTATTTCCTCCCATTTCTCCTTTCTATATGATGACATGTGATCTTCATGTTTCTAAAGGATATTTCTCGGTTTATAGTTGGTGTGATCGTGTCGCGGTGTCCTCGCATGTATAAATTCATTGTGAGAGAGGTTTTAATGATCTGATATGTTGGATGTTCTCATGCAAAGAATAGTGTAATCCTTTTGAGTAAGGGATTCATTGATTAAATTTTTATTTAATTGAAACAATAGAGATATTGTGATTTAATCCATTGTATCACTATAAAATTTACATAATAATTATTTTAACTAGATTAATGAATTGGCATCTATCATATGTTTTTTATTTATACTCTGATAATGATTTACCTCTTTATTTGATAGATAGTGTGATATCTATGCTTTCTTTGTTTTTCATGTTGTTCTTGATGGAAATTGGTAATGAACATAAATCTGAAATTAATTGATAATTAATAGGCTTAGGATTAAATATGCATGTTAATGAATTTGGTTGTTGTTGTAATTTGATAAAAATCAAATTGATGCAGATATGCAAGGTTAACTAAATTGGTTGATAAACCTAAAGAACATTGATTCTTGGTCATAAAATTATTAATTTCATTCCAATTTATTTAGTAAATTATATGTGATATTTTTGATAGATTTTTTCTTAGGATTCCTATAGTTGAAACATAATTATTTAATAATTTAGTTAAATATGTAATTACAAATTGGTAGTTTGATAAATGTAATGATTTATGGGGTCAAAGTTACCCAATTTCTTGTGAAAGAAAAGTGCCTTATTCTTTGGGGGTGAGATCCCATTGATTTTTTTGTTCTTGTTTCTTGTGATGTTCTCTAGGTATGAGACTTGTGGTTGTGGGGGTAGGGAGGTATTCATGTGATATAACCGTAGGATGGCGGACCCTCGAGGGTTATTGTTGTACCTGGGGTAGGGTTTCCTAGAGTTTATGGACAAAGTTAGTTCATAGAGTGGATATGTGGATTTGTTTATAAATGCGGGTATCATAAAAGAAACCGAAGATGATGGAATTTTTTGAAGCTGTGATTACTCATTGATGGGGATGTTGGATTCTTGTTGAATCTTTTGTTTGTTTACCTTCTTTACATTCCCCCACTTCTTTAGGAAGACATATTTTATTACTCTCCTTCCAAAATAGGAAATTATGCACATAGTATTCCATGTGCTTTCTTTGTTTATCATATTGAGGATGGATGGGTCTACTCTACTTCTATTGGTGGAAATCTGATGAAAGGTAGCTCATCTACACACCGTGTTGAGCCCCTTTTGTTTGGTACCTTAGAATTCGTTCTTATAATACCTATAAATATAGAAAGTAGTAAAATTATTATATTACATAATAAATAATGATTAAATAGTGGGGTTGGATCATTCTATGATTTAATGATGAGGTGGTATTTCTGAATAACTATGGACTTAGTTTGGTTATGCCTAGAGGGAATGGATATTTGTCATAGTTATAATGAATTGTAACATGGACATGTGGTTAATTGATTGTTACATAGTTATTTAATGTAAATTAAAAATGAAAAAAATGGATAAGGTATCTTAATGTAGCTCATTAAATGGTTTTGTGCATATAGGATATCGAGTAATAGTAGTGGCATCCCAGAGTCCGAGAGATGCTAGCTGCGATTGAGCCTGAGACTAGGTTATTCACATAATTTGGTGTTTAGATATATAATATATTATACTTTTTGTGATTCTATATGCTACTCCACCCTGTTAGTTAGGGATACTGACAACCCGGGCATTATATGCCTAGAGGGGTGTTTTCCGAAAAACCTTACGGGATGATGGATAGATGATTACCCCCTTTTACCTCAAAATCTTCTCTTAGTAGTTACTTGTGATGGTATGCAAGACAGTTAGTTTTCCACATATATGTGTTTTGAGGGATGTAAGGGATTCTTAGTCATTTCACTCACATATATTTTGGATATAGTTTCTAATTGACTAATATATGTGTAACATGTATAAACATTTTTTTCTAGAGGATCCTTACTCAGTGTATGGGTTTTAATGGCTTGAGGTATAATACCTGATGTATGATACAAGATTTGTGAAATTTTTTGGCTCCCAAAAACTACCTAGTTACTTTTAGATATGTGGATGCAGTGGTGTGTCCCTTAAGGGGTGGGTTGTGGTGCTTCACCCTAGTGTGTTCAGGCAAGCCTTTTTGGAGTGAGATTGTGAGGACTTGTGAAGTTTGGGAGACAAATGTCGGGAAGAGGTAGCAGGGTACCCCATAAAAAATTTATTAGATTATATACTCATGTATTCAATACATGGTGAGAGTATCAATAGTGAGGATTGGAACATTATATACATGTTTAGGTGATTAGTTAGTTTTAATTATAATTAATTTTTCTTTAGCATGCTTTTATACTTTTAATGAGAGTCTCTTGGGAGGATTTCACTTAGCATAATGTTGTACTCCCCCGACGTTATAAAAAATATTTTTTAGGTTAGTTATAGTAGGTTGGAGATCAGGAAGGTTACTACCATCTTGGGGTTTTGTTGGAGAAGTTTGGGATTTGTGGTTGACGTTGTTTTACTTTATTTTGTTACTTGCAGTTTTCCCTTTCAGTTGTAGTATTTCTTGTATACTATTACATTTGTGCACTTGGGTTTCTTTTATATTGTAGTCTAAGATGAAGTTGGTTTTTGTTTTTATTATCTCTATATTTCTTGTGTGTTCTTTTGGAGGGTAATTTATCAAATCTTTGTGTTTACTATACCCTCGGGGCTAGTCGCTAATCTGGGGCCTACTGTAGGTAGGACTAAGGTGTCACTATCTATCTTCTCCCATTTACATCCTAAGAGGGGTACTCTTTTTGGGAGGGGGTCCTGAAATCATGGAATAGGGGAGTAAGGTTTAGGAGTTATTTGGGCACATCATGTCCAACCCAATGTTTCTTGAGAGGTGTGAGGCAGTGGGTAGGGTGAGTTCCTTTATATTGTGGAGGCGGAGTGAACTCTTGTAATTTTTTTGAAAAGGAAATTCCACCATCATTGTTCCCATTAAATGTTGATCAAATAAGGTTAAATATTCTATAAAAGGGAGTATAGGTAAAAAATATGGTCATCTAGAGGATTTTGGACTTGTTTTTAGTTTATTTCGATTCTTATGGTTATGATTTATACCCTTATATAGATAATTATTTGTTTAATAATTGTCATTAAATTTAATCACTTTAACTAATGTTTTTGGTAAAAAAAACTAATTTTACTGCATTGGACATTATAAAATATTATGATTCCATATGGGATCCATTTTTCCAAATTCCAATAACATAAGTGAAAAAATTAATTTAAATTTAATCTGGCACACAGGATGTGACTGTAAGTTTTTAAAGTATCAATATTTAATATATTTTTTTGTTTCAATATTCTATTTTGATGTAAAATTATTTCCGTTGACCTACATACAGTTAATTGAAAATATAATAATATATTTAAAATTCAAAACAATTAAAAAATATAATTTATCCATATAAATTAATTATATAAAAAATAAGGTAAAAATAATTATCTTCAATATTCATTAAAAAGTAAAAAATTACATAAAATATCATAGTAATCTAACTTTAATGTTTATTATTAAAAATTTATGTTTATTTAGACCTATAAAATAATCATAATTTCCCAACATATAGTTTTAAATGGGATCCCCATTAAAATTAGGTAAAACTACCTTTAAAAATATATTTATTTTCTTCTAAAAATAGTATTTATTATTATTTTAAGTCTATCAAATTTATTTGATGAATGTAAAAAAATTTAATGAATGTGTGTAAACATATTATAATTATTTATATTAATTCCCATTGATACAATGACTAGGATATAAATACACCATTAAATAATAATTTTAATTATATAAATTTTTGCTATAATATAGTCTTGCATGCAATGCATGATTTTTGAGACACATATTGTTGCATATCAGGTACACTATTAGAACTAGAATTCCATATAAGGTAAAATTTCTATTTAATTGTTAAATATTTTTAAAGAAAGATGAAACCTTACCGAGAAAATCAAGGTTACGATAATTAAAAAATAAAGTTCAACTTACATAATCCTGAAAACAAGAGAACTATCAAAATCCCTCTTAAGAAGGGTTAAAATGTCTACATGAGGATGATCATACCATTTGAAATCAGCACCATCGACTCCATTGTTTGCAAGTCTATCCGCAATAGAATTGGCTTCCCTATAAGTGTGAGTGATGATATGATTCATGGTGAGAAGATAATCCAAGCAACTAATCCATCTATTAGTAATCTTCCAAGATAGATGATCAGAACCCGTTCTGATGGATGAAAAAATAACAGAAGAATCACCTTCCATCCAAATGTTGTCCCATCCATGAATCGTAGCTTGCTCCACCGCAATAATGATACTAATCATTTCATCTTAAATTATAGAGGTGACACCACATGAACCCTGAAATCATCTCATATCCTTACCTTGGTGATCCCTATAAATATCACCATATCAAAAGGGACCAGGATTACCCCTTGAGGCACCATCAGAATTAGCCTGAATCCATCATAAAAAGGGTTTATTCTATAAGACTTCAAAAGTATCATATGGAGGCCTGAAAGTAACTTTGATACTAATTCGAGTAAGAACTGAGAAATCATGAATTGTATTAAATCAGAAGCGATTCTTGGGTAATCAAGGCTGACGAATAGTAGCAAGAATGCTTGAGAAAGTAGCATTGACAGATAAATGTTGACCACCGTGCAGGATTTGATTCTAAACTATCCAAATATGATGCAATAATTGAGAAGTAGCTACCTGAAAGAGATCCATCAATTGGGGTGAAAGTGGAATAAAATGGCAAGTCTGAAGAAAATCCTTGATGGAGACCATATTTGGTATAGAGACTTCAAATATGTCTGCCAATGCTTTTTACATAGAGGCAGCAGTAACACAACTGAGAAATAAATGATCAACATCCTCTCTATGATGATGACAAAGAACACAAGAGGAACAAAAATAGATTCCACAATTCTAAAGGTAAGAATCAGTAGGAATTTTCCTATGAGTAATTCTCCACACCAAAATAGGGAGAGAGGGCCTAATAAAATTTCAATGCAAGTCCCACATTTAAATTGCATCTGAACTACAAGACAAAGAGAACTTGTAATAATGTTATGATGAAAGAATACCATTATTCGCAGGTTCACAGTCCCAAAAATCCTTTCTATTAGAGAAACAATAATTATTAGCAATGTTCAAGACTTGACATGGAAGACCCACCAAGTTATCAAGTCGGTTCTTGATAGAACTATCCAGAACAAAGTTATCTGCATCTGAAATAATGTCAATAAGAGTATTACCTGTCCAATTAGCTTTCCAAAAGCTAATGGATGAATCTTTGAAGACAAGACATCTGGAGTGAGAGTCAATTGAAGAAATATGAACTTAAAGGCTGTCCAAATAGATGAATCAAGATGATTAAAAAAACCATTTTTTATACGATTCGGAAATTTTTGCCGAATAAAATCAAGAGCCATAGAATTTTTGTTGAAGAGTTTCCAGATAAAAGAGGCTTGCATTGAATCATTAAAAAGTAAAATATTTTAGATTCTCAAACCCCCTGCATCATAAGGCTTACAAAAATCATTCCATGAAACCATTGCCAACTTTCATTCCATGATGTAACCCCTCCAAATGAATTTATTGAGTGAGACATTGAACTTCCTAATCAATTATATAGGCCATTTATACACCATAAAGGAGTAAAAAAGTATGGAGACAATGACATATTTATCCAAAAAAGCCTGACCAGCCATAGATAAAGACATTCCTTTCCAAGTACCAAGATGCATACGAATATTGCTGAGGATATCTAAGAAATAACAAGCTTTTGGTCTTCCCCAAAACAATGGAACCCCTAAGTATTTTAAGGGAATAAAACCTTCATGAATTCCCAACTCCTGAACAATATCATTCTCAAAACAGTATGATTTTTTCCAAAATAAACAAAGGACTTGTCCTAACTATTCTTTTGGCCAAAGATAGACGTATAGTGAAAAAGATCCCTTTTGTTATTTTTAATGATCCTATTTTACCCCGTAGTGAAGAGGATAATGTCATCAAAATATAATAGGTGGGTAAGAGCATGAATCAATCTACCAGCATTGATATCTTTCATTTTCCCATTTCCAGCCATAATGGATAGGAGTCTTCTAAGATAATCCTCTACAATGGATAAAATGATAGTAGAAAGAGGATCACCATGCTTGACCCCTCTAGGACAAGTAAAATATTTCTTAGGTGATCCATTAATAAGAATGGAAATATGAGCAGAACTAAGAATGTACATGACCCATGAAATAAAAGTGATATCAAATGCAAACATAGGAAGAACCTTGCAAATGAATCCCCAGTCCATGGTGTCAATGGTCTTCCTAACGTCAAGCTTAATATCAATGTTTCCACCTCTGGAATATTTCTTGAGAAAATTTACAAATTCAAGAGTAGTAAAAACACAATCCTGAATACATCCCCCTTTGATAAAATGAAACTGATTAAAGGAAACAATCATGTTAGAAATTTATTCCAATCTTGTGGCCAATATTTTGAAAATGATTTTGTAAATAGTATTGACCAAAGCAACTGGCCTGAACAAATTAATTTCATTGGAACTTTCCACTTTAAGTACAAGAGCAAGAAATTGAGAATTAATACCTTGGGGTAGGAAACCACCATTAAAAATTGAATTACAAGTCTGCATACCTCATTTTGAATGATATCCCTATAGGTTTTAAAGAACTAATTACAAATACCATCCAGACCAGGAGAGATTTCAGATTTAAGATAGAAAGTAGATTCTTTAATTTCAATGTTCAATGGAATAGAGGTGAGAAATATATTATCTTTTCTGATTAACCAATTTTAGAATGATGCCCTCCACTGGATCATTTTGTATAGGGGAACCATTAAAAACATCATTGAAGTAGGAAATAACATGCTCTGAGATATTTCTGTCATTATCAATAATTTGATCACCCTTCTTAATCAAAGAGAGGGGATTAGAAACCGTTCTAATTATCTAAAGAGAATTAATGAACATGGAGTTCCTATCACCATCCTTCAACCATTTCACCTTAAATATATCCCTTTGCATAGAATCTTTGATGTTCAAGAGGCCATTAAGCTTATTAACAATCTTAAATTCCCCTTGGATACTATCATAAAAATCATTCCTGTTATTATTATCTTGAATATGCTACAAAGAATTTTCAAGAGAAGAAATGCCCTGATCAATAGACCTGAATTTATCTTTACTTCAAACTCTCAAAGATATTTTATGATTTTTAAGCTTGAAAACAAAATCAATGCCATCATTCGTGTAAATAACATAATTCAAAGAGTGCTCCATGATGGATCTAAAATCAGAATGATTAACCCAGGCCTTGTTAAATATGAAAGGAAGGGGAGATCTAGAATTCCTACAAATAAGATCCAGTAAAATAGGGTGATGATGAAAATTCAACTTGGAAGAATTTTTTAAGAAATAGATCCCCAAAATTCAAAAAAAACATATTTTATGAAAGCTCTATCAATCCTACTTTCCAAAAATCTATTTAAGAATTTCTTGTACCAAGTAATCTTTCAGCCAACCAAGTTTGCATCCAGTAAGCCATTAAATTCAATGCAAGATCTGAATTCCATGGAAGAAATAGCATTAGACAGAGCTCCCTTCTTCTCATCAGGAAACATGGTAGAATTGAAATCACCAAGAATAACCCAGAGGCCAAAGATGGTAGAGTTGAGAAAATTAATATCCATCCATAACCGCCATTGATCCTGATAGTTGTTGAGATTATAAACAAAAGAGAAGAAATGTTGATAACGAAGAAACTTAAAGGAACAAGTAACGTACTACTCACTATTATCATCCAAATAAATGTATGTCAATGAAAAATGAGCCATGAACCAAAGGCTCTAGACTTCTGGAAAAAAAAATTGTAGTCTACAAAATGAAATCCTAAATAATCCAATTAATAAATATTAGAAGAAAAGACCCTTTTAGGCTCAGAAATCCCAATTAAAAAAGGTTTATGATGCCTGATGAAAAGCCTAAGGGATCTCATTATGTCATTATTAGCCAACCCTTGGAAATTTAAAAATATAATCTTTATTTGAATTTGAGAATGGTGTTGGATCCCCCTTTTTTGAGTTCACCGGGTTTTACTTTACTAACTTTGGGAGGTCTCCCAACATTCCTCTTAGGGATATTTGCATTTTGGATTAGGTCCTTGATAGTAGGGCTTTGATTAAACATCCCTTAACAAGCATATGGACTGAATTTTAAGGTATTAACCTACTCAATTATATTAATAAGATCCTCACCCTTTGATACCACAATATGGTCTGTTTTTGGTGAGGGAACCTAGATAATATGAACCACAGGGTCATTTTCAGGTTGAGAAGGGTTAAAAATAGAGAAAAAATATTTTCCAAGAACTTCCAACATTGTTAATTTCTGAACTACAATGAGTAGTTTTTTATTGGTCGAAATCAATAGAACAACTTGAAATATCTTTATTACAAGTAGGAATTTGTGGATGAAGAATAATAGTAGGACTGTTTGATTTGTCCATGATGGAATCTGTAATACAGATAGCAGATTTGGAGGGGATAACCAAAACAAGAATCTAGTTTATCTAAACTGATAGACACAACATCATCAGCAAAACCACATACAGGTTTAACAGGTGCAAATTCACCAATTCTATCCCGAATAGCAGCAAGAGATAAGGCAGGATCAGATTTGGCAGGATCAGATTCACAGACCTGGTTTTGAGAATAATTGCACCCTTCAACATTTTGTTTAATACCCAAATCAGAAATTCCAGACCTAGGGACAACATCAAAGTTTTCTTAACTTTTCATGTATAATTAATGATCAAAAATTTCCTTTTAAAAATCAAGAAGGATGAGATTATCCAGAATATCTGTTTGCAATCTAGAAGTTAAAACATAAATATCAGTATAACATTCACAAAAAAAGCCAAAGTCCTCTTCTCATTCAAAATCAATGGGGAAGACTCACTACCTGGGAATTTATGAATGTGGTAACCATATTGTTATCCAATTCATCTACAATATTATCCTAGGAGCCTCCAAGGGAGAGGAGGGGCCAAAACACTCAGCAGTAGAGACAATCGGAACATGGGGATCCTTTTGAATTTTCGAGCCAGGAGAAGACATATTCGTGTTTTTTACTGATTTCTCAACAAAAATATCCTTGGTATTTTTGTTCTTATTCACTTCATTCCAATCATGGACCATAGAAGGTATAGAAGATTGTTTTTTTATTTTCCTACAATGAGAAACAGAATGTCCTACGATTTTGCATACCTCGCAGAAATTAGGAAAATTCTCATACTCAAGATTGTTTTCTGAATTGCATCCATTGTCAAGAAATGAAATGCATTTTGGCCTTTTAACTCTTAAATCAATATCAACAAGAACACGATCATAGAAACCAATATCACCATCCATGGTTCTCTTGTCCATCCTAATCAGAGTTCCAAGGAAAGATGTGATGTCATTCAAGACCCTAGGATTCCAGTAGACCCAATTCAACCCATGCAACCAAACACAAATCTGAGCATTGGATTTTTTGATGTTAAAGGGATTGAATTTGATATCCCATTCAGATAAATAAAGAATTATGGGTTTAAGTTTCAAATTTCCATGATTCTAGGCATTAATCAAGGGATCTATAGACTTGAAAATGAAATGAAAATATCCTTTTCCTATGGTAAATATTTTCCAATCACTCATACCCAGAAAAGTGACACCCTATTCTTAAGATTAGTATAAGACCAGGGTTTGTCCCCCTTGGAATAGATAACATGACCAAGTAATTAAAACCTACATATATCCATCTGTTGTTGCATTGCCTCCGAATCTGCAACCACCGTGAAACCACCATTCTCCAGCCTTCTAATATTTGATATTCATGAAGAATCTGATTTAGTCAGATCTGTAGAACCAGATAAGGATTCCACAAACAAAAGGGTTTTCTTTTGTGAAACATTAGATTCAATTGGATCCGAATATTTAACACAATCCACCAAAGAGGAATGTAAATCTTTGAAAGTCAATTCCCATTCAATATCAAATTAACTCATTGACGAAATAAAGGTGATGGATCAATTATAATTCTATAAATTTCTTAATTTAATAAAAAAATTCAGAAAAATCACACAAATTAACCCGATGATCATTAATAAATATTAATAAATATGAAAATGTATAAATCTATAAATACCTAGAATGTTATATCCTTCCCCCATTATTTCAATTGCGTACTCATAATTTTATTCCCTTATCATATAAGTAAAGATAATATATCTCATTTCATTTTGAGAATCACATGTCACCTCTTCAACCATATGGGTTTTCCATAAAACATTATCCTACTTAATTACATTATTTTACATTATATTATCTATATGGTCATTAATTAGAAATTTTTATTCCTTATAAGAAGTATTATCTTCTAGATGAACTAATATAGGGATAAAATCATGAGATGATCTTGTTAGATACTTCATTAACATTGAAACATGAAATAAATTGTGTTTCTAAGATAAAATATGATTTAAGAACACTAAATAAAATGTTGTTCAAACGTTATCAAAGATTTCAAATGATCAATTGAACCAAGAACCCAACTTCTCCTTCATTTAAAAAGGACTCACACTTTTCCATAATGAAAATTTTAAAAATATCTGATCAACTAACTCAAAAGAAATATATTTTATATCATTATCTTTAAAACTCTTATACTTTATCTGAGATTTTCTCATGTGACACTGAATCAAGAAAACATTCCATATTTTTTTCTCTTCTAACTCTGGTCCAATTATCTTCCTTTCTTCTACATCATCACAAAAATCCAGTGTTCGACCCTAATTTCATATAATGAATCAAGATGTGACATTATTATACTGGAACGATAATTATTATTTTATGAAAACTCAACCCTAGAAAGATGTGGATCCCAAATTCCATATAAATCCATTGAGAAAAAAAGAATCATATATTTTATGTTCTGAATCATCTGATCATACTATACATTGGATTAAGGATGGAATGTTGTAAAAAAAAATTTCTTAGTACCCAATAACTATTGAATCCATTTTTAAAAATTCCATGTGATCCTTGGATCATAAAATGATACAATGTATAGGGGAACTCTATGTAACCTCATTGTATATTTTAGATATAATATATGAAGTTCATCTGATGACATTTTTTCTCAAATTGGAAGGACATGTGCAGATTTTGATCATCATTCAATAATAACCAATTCCCATTACCACCATTTGAAGTATTTAGAAATACCATAAGGAAATACATTTATATATTATCCCATTTTAACTATGGAATTGTAAATTATTTAAGAATTACCCTCATTAACTTTCTCGCTATATTAAACTATTGAAAAGTTATACAATTCACATAAAATTCAGCAGTATCTACTTGTATTCCATTCCACTATTAATAGACTTCATAGTCTCTAAACATCTTTGTACTTCTCAAATGAACGTAAAATAGTGAACTATGTGCTTCTATCAAAAACTCTTTCCTAATCAATGAATCAATAAGAACAAATTTTCATTTCCCAAATAGTAAAAACATTCATCATCAATATTAAATTCATAAAACTTACCATTCATAACAAAATATAACTTTCCATCAATGAAATTTTTCCACTATGTGAGTTGTCTTAATTTTATATGACAAATTCAATAGCATAGAAACCAGAAAAAAAACAAAGGATGTTTAAACATCTAAAACATCATTGAAAAATTTTGATAAATTATTCTTTAAAGGGTCATGTTCTAAATGTACCATAATTAATGTAATAATATTTTTTTGACATAAATCATCATAAAACTTGTTTTTTTTAGTATGTTAATGAATCAATCCATCATAATCCATGATTAGTTTCATCAGTCGCCTATTTCTCATGTTATACTATTTTTAAGAGAATATATACATAAATAATTTTTTATTAGTATATATTTCACACATTACTCAACAAAAATGATGCCTGTAAATTTTTAAAGAAAAAACTAAAAATAGCTCATTCAAAATTAAGTGCATGGTAATTAAACTCATAGTTTTGAACTGAATAAAATAATAAGATATAACTATATCCTTTTACTTCAAGAAAAAACCAATTCATTTTAATGAATAATAATTTAAATGATGAAATCACAATTTCTTAATAGAAGGGTCCAAACTAGATCATTGAAAAATCTTCTATTCAATTCCTAAAATGAAACATTATATTCAACTTTCTAGATATTCCAAAATTCCTTTCTTGTTAAACTAGTTATTGGAATTTATAACTAAGTAATGTTTTCAACAATAATTCATTAACAACACATTAGTGATAGAAAAATTATGAATCTTAGTAACATTGGTAGGCCTTGGACACTCTTTAAAAAAATTTTGTTTTAGATGGGTCTATAGTTAGGTCATTATTAGAAACATTATATCAATGGAATGAAATTTTTTTAAATCAAAATTCTCTCATACTAAACATTATATATATTTTACTACCCATTATGGTTGTAACGTCCCGATTCCAGATGCTACCATGAGGAACCCCGTACCCGGTTGGTCACATGGCCTCAAGCACATTTCCCCGAATGCGAGAGGCTGCTGACTAGCAGTGAGGGCCTTGGGTGTCATAGTGGGGAAACTATGCCCTCATTGGCAAAGTACATAGTAGAAGTAAACAAATACATATAAGAGCGGAAGCAATAATAATGACATACAACAATAACAACAGAAAACTAAAAGTATAAACTGGAGAACGTATATATAAAATGATGCCAGATACATATTTCTAGGAAAACAGCCAAACAAGTCACAATGCTGGAATACAACAGTGCTAATCCTTGGTGAAAAAGAAAGAAGATAAACTCCTTAGCATCACAAGCCATAGCTTGGTCCCATGCTCTCCGGCTCCACAGCAAGTCAAGTAGCTGATGTAGAAGGGCGATTTCCCTTATCTATACCTCCAACAATATAATATTTTTAGACCCAAAAGCATGGCCCAAAATGGTTATGAGACTAAATCCCAGTAGGCAACCACCAAAAGATCATTGCCTAACAGTCAGTGAGTATATGGAGGGTAAAAGTACAGAAAGAAATAAACAACGAAGTACTCAGCAGTAAACAATCCACAGTTCAAAGAATTCAAATCACTGCAAAACATGAAACAACTAATCAAAGAAGATAAACAAAACATGTAACTCTATGGGAAGTACCCACAGCATATCCCTTCTATTACTACCTAGAAACAAAAGAAAGCAGGAAACACAAATAGGTAACCCTCTGGGAAGTACTCAAAGCCTATCCCCTCTGGTCCTACCTAATAATTACAAGAAACCTGTAGGGCAATACACTCATTCTAATCCCTCTAGTTCGTCTTAAGAATAGACTCTCTGAGGAAGCACTCACCGGCAATTCCCTTTATAGTCTTATATCAGTATTAAAGGCACTCTGGGGAAGAACTCAACATCTCATTCTCCCTATATCCTATATCAAGGAACTAAAGACACTCTAAGGAAGCACTCGACGTCAACTCCCCATGTAGTCTCGCATCGTAAATTACAAAGACACTTTGGAGAAGCCCTCAACGTCTATTCTTCCTATGGTCTATAAAATATGTTCTCACGGTCCTATGTAAGTTAAAAAAGTGTAACAGTGCATAATGGCCAAGGTAAACCTCAGGAACTACTTGGCTTGCATTCTACAGCCCAATAGTACAATAGAACAATAGTCACACCATCCTATAATACTATGCATGGGAATGTAAATAGTAGTCTACCATGAAAACAAGGCCCAATGGTCAAAACAGGAAAGACATGCATGGGAAAAACATCCAAATCACAAAAATTCACCCTATTCACAATCAATAATCATCTACATAGGCATACCGGCATAGTAGATAAATGATAGGGCTCAAACTGTAAACGCACAATACCCTGTTCATGGGTATTGGGAAATTTTGTACATAAAACACAAATACATTCAATAGAATGGAAAAAACCACCTACCTAGGGGTTAGGATATCGCTCTATGTGAACCTCAAAGATTGAATCTCCTTAATAATTGTAGATCTAAGAAGACGTATAAAACGTTCAACCTAAGATAACTTGGAAAAGAGGAGGAATTAGAAGATGATGCTCCATAAAAAGAGAGAACTCACCAATGTGATTCTAATGCAATCAATAGTGTTCCAATCAAAGGATGGATGGAGGATCGGGGGATCATCGAAGATAGATGTTCGTATGAACTCTCTCGGATGAACGAGACCTAGAAATAGGGTGTTATATCCCTCATAAGTGACCTTGGTGCCTTTAACAAAAAAACAAAATACACGGCATGTAATTTTATATTACACGGTGTCTACTTTCTGTTTCCATACTCTGCATTAGGTGGCCTCTAAGTCACTCCCACACGGCCATGTGTGTGGCTCCTACACGGCCAACACACGGCCTCTTGCAGAAAGGTAGTACATGGTGAGTACTAATAAAGTACATGGCGTGTACATTGAAAATTTCCAGAATTTCCTCTTTTTCTCAAAACTGACAAGAAAAGGAAAAACATACCTAAAGAGAAGGTCCAGGTTCTTAAAAACTTTCCCCCTTAAATAAATTAGTCACTGAATTCCCCTAGTGTGCCGTAGAAGAAGAAACCTCGAACAGTTCTGGCCATCGTGCTTGTACCTCAGCCTCCCTCTCCCAAGTCTCGTCCTGTACTCGCCCATGTGGCCATAGCACTCGTACTAGAGGAACATACCGGCCATGGAGAACCTCTGTACTGTGATCCACAATCCGGATAGGATTTTCTTCAAAATATGCGTCCACTTCCTACTCATCCTCCTCAGGTTGGAAGACATGAGATGGGCCTGAGAAGTAACATCGAAGCTGAGAAATGTGGAAGGTGTTGTGCATATCTCGGTACCTTTGAGGTAACTACAACCTATAGGAAACCGGACCAACTCTCTCCAACACCTTAAACGGCCCGACGTGCCTTGGTGAAAGATTACCCTATATCCTAATCCTATTATGTCCCAACCTCGGTGTGACACGCAAGAAAACTCGGTCCCCAACCTCAAACTCCAGAGGTCATATCCACTGATCAGCGTAAGACTTTTATTGAGACTATGCAGTAGCTATCCTCTTCCGAATCCACTCAATCTACTATGTGGTCTCCTGAACAAGACGAGTCCCCATCAAAGCTACCTATCCTACCTCCATCCAACATAAAGGTGATCAGAATTGCCTACCATACAAATCCTTATAAGGGTCCATCTGAATAGTTTCTTGAAAACTATTATTGTAGGAGAACTCCACAAGAGGTATGTGCTTCTCCTAAGAACCTCTAAAATCCAAAATGCGTACTCTGACCATGTCCTCTAGCACCTGAATCATATGCTCGAACTGGACATCAATATGGGGGTGGTAAGTTTTACTCAAAATTTCTTGTGTACCCAAAGCCTTCTGAAGCCCCTACCAGACCCAAGAAGTAAAACATGCCTCCTAGTCTGAAATAATGGAGTGTGAAACTCCATGTGGATGTACAATTTCTTGGATGTACAACCATCCCAACTCATCAACACTGATGGTCTCCATGATCGGTAAGAAGTAGAAATCCTTCGTGATTCTATCAATGACAACCCAAACTGCGTCATTCCCTCGAGGTGACCTCGGAAAACCGGTCACAAAGTCCATCGCGGCGTCATTTCACTTCCACTCGGGAATGGGTAACTACTGTAAAAGTCATTCTGGTAACTGATGCTCCACCTTCACCTACTGAAAAGTGGAACACCTCAGGAAGAAACTAGAAACGTTCCTCTTCATACCTAGCCACTAATACTGATAGTGTAGATCACGATGCATCTTGGTGACTCCAAGATGAAATTCCCAAAGTGAGGAATTAAAGTCCCACATCATCTCCTCACGTATGTATTTTTGAACCCTTACACATCCCTAGAAATGTAAGATCTAATCCTTGCCTATGTTCCATCCATGAATAGAGTCCTCTCCTGACATGTTTTCCCTTAGGACTAGGCCTTTTGAATCTGATAGTTGCCTCATTCGAACATGATCCAGAAGAGTAGAGATAATAGCTACATAAGCAAGAAATGTCTGCACCTGACTGTCGTTCACCTCCTAATGCATCTCAGTGAACAAATCCATGAGCTTCCACTCACTACTAGCCTCCTTAACAGCCTGTATCTATGTCCACCTACTCAATGCATCATCCACTATGTTTCCCTTACCAGGTGTATAAGAAATATAAAAGTCAAAGGGTTATAGGTACTCAACCCACCTGCGTTCTCTCAAATTCAGATCATGTTGAGTGAAGATGTCCTTGAGACTCTTGTGGTCGGTAAAAATCACAATGTGATCTCCTAGAATATAATGTCTCTAACATCGTAAGAAGTGAAAAATATATGATAACACTAGATTGCACATAGGTTAATTCCTATCATGTGGCCTCAACTGCCGAGACCCGTATGCAATGACTCCATCACCCTGCATAAGAACAGCTCCTAGCCCGATACCTGATGCATCAAAGTAAACAATATATCTCTTCCCTAGCTCGGGAAAGACTAGTATTGGTGATGAATTCAACCTCCATTTCAGATCTTGAATGGTTGACTCACAAGAATATGACCACATGAAATTTTCACCCTTCTTGGTCAGACCTGTCAGTGAGGCTACTAAGTGTGAAAATTCCTCTATGAAACATATGTATTATCCATCCATCCCACAAAAACTCTTCACCTCAAATACATTCTTCGGTTACTCAGAGGAAACTACATCTCTCACATTATCTGGGTCTACTGATACTCCTTCCTCTGAGATAACATAACCCATGAAGTGAATCTAATCTATTCAAATGTGCCACTTTGAGAGCTTATCATATAAATGATTCTCCCACAGTGTAATCAAAATGATCTCAATATGGGTATAATGGTCTTTTCGAGTGTGAGAGTACACCAAGTTATCGTCCATGAAGACCACCACGAAAGAATCCAAATATGGAAGGAACACTCGGTTCATCAGTTCCATGAAAACTATAGTCGTGTTCGTGAGACCGAATGGCATAACCAAATACTCATATAGACCATACCTACTCCAGAAGGTTGCAAGAGGTATATATAATGGTCTAAATTGCAATTGATGGTAACCGGATCTCAGGTCAATCATCAAGAACACTCGATATCCTCGAATCTCATCAAAGAGATCATCAATACTGGGAAAGGGATATCAGTTCTTGACCTTCAACTAGTTCAACATATGATAGTCCACAAGAATCAAGAGGGTACCGTCTGCCTTCTTCGCAAACAAGACAGGCGAACCCTTCCAAATTTAATTTTTTTAAACCAGAGGACACTTTAAAGGTAAAAGTGAGAAACACCAGGAGAAAACAAAGTTATTAAAGGAAAACTTAAGCCTATTATCATTCTTATCCTTAAGGAGATTCTAAGAAAGAGAGATTACTGGGGTTTCTGGATTATCCTGCATAAGTTCTTCAAAGCGGCATGCCAGTCTGTCCCACACATGCATAAAATCCTCTTGGTTGATTTTCCCGGTGTTAAAACCTCTAACCATGATTAGATTCTGCTTGGAAATCCAGTAAGTATGCTCTTTATTGGTGGCCACCTGAATTTTACTTAGCATAATATTATCACCATCTTTTTTGGAGGAATTAAGGACAACGGAGTCCACTGCCATAACTTCTCCAGAGTGTAGAAGAAGCTCCAATGGTTGAACAGCATCCACTCCTATCTTTTGTGGGACATTCCTATTGGGATCAGCCCTGGATACCATAGTCTCAGCACTAACAGCATTACTATTACTATTTGGAATACCTTCCATTAGTTGTGCCTTCAACTTCCTGGAAGATCAATTCTTCATTGGTGAAGGCAAATAAGAATAGTCCTTTCGGCCATTCTTGCCACTGCACCATCCCTTCCTCCTCTGTGGGCTATAAACATCACTATCCTGGACTTCCTGAGCACTAAATCCTGAAAAGTGACTAGATAAGTCATCCCCAAACTCCTCCCATGGGATCCTCTGCTCCTTAATGAATATTTCCCCCAGGCCTTCCTCCTCAGCAGGCCCTTCGTTTGCTAGACTCTCAAAACGATTACTCAGATTCATAGTTGGCGCCACTCTTCTTGATCTTGAAATGTTCCTTGGAATTGGCTCGACCTGGGAGGACTCGCATTTAGTGACAACAATTCTTGTACATACATCCTTTACATAGGAAGACTTACTACATGCAGGCCTTTGAGGAGATTTTCCTCAATTACTACCAGGGACTTAAACAGAAGCAGCATCCTTTGTCGCGCCCGGTTCAGCCTATCCTGAAAATCCTTGCACAGCATGAGATCCAATACCCAAATCAACCCTTAGGCGATTGAAGACATCAAGAACCAGGGGTTTTCTTCCTAGAGGATCTCGTTGAACAGCCTTAACCATGGTTGTTCTAGGACCTGCATCCGAACCATCCAGACCAGCAAAGACAGTAGCATCAACATCCGACATCCCAGCATTAACAGAAGAGGATAGGCGGGCTCCCCCCACCATCACCTCAGAATTCACCTATGGGCTAGGAAGGAATGACCGCGCCTCCAAATGAAGGGGAACACCACTACTTTTTGTGTTTTCAGTGGAGACCCTTGACTTATCCGAGATATGAAGTGAATGAAAATTTGATTGCAGGTGCCCGAGATGAGAGCATGTACTGCAGAAATCAAACCAATTTTCGAGGACCACTGGTTGTTGAAGACGGAGTTCTTCACCAAAATCAATCCAGAAAATTTCCACCAGGTGATTTGAAATATCCACTTCCACACAGATGTGGGGAGCTATCGGATGACACTGGGAACAAGAGCGCTCATCAGATAAAACCCTTTGCCTACAACTCCTCCAACTAGTTCGTGAGCTCTTGTAACTTAGGTGTAGCCATCCAATAAAGAGGAATGGATACTAGTGTCACTCATAGCTCAGCTCAATTGATAATTCTACCTCACGCTCTGGAGGAAAACCTAAAAATTCTTCTAGAAAGACATCTCTGAAACGACCCACCACTGGAGGAAAGTCTAACTGTGAAGTCCCCTAGTCATCCAAATATAGACTTGCAATATGGGTTGTAACTCCACCCAACCCATGATTATTTCTACCCCTCTGCTCACCTGGACATCCCATTCGACTCTATGAAGAAAGGATCCACCCTATAGTGATACGAAACTCACCCTACGGTGATAAAAATCGACGAATGCCTATAGTGGAACTAACCAGCCCATCCTGAGAATGACATCATATCCTATCCTTTCAAGTACATAGAGGTCCCCAATAAAGTGACATCCACCAACCTATAGAGGGAACTCTATAAAATGATGTACAATAGTAGTTATAGTCCCCAACAGAGTGTCTAGCATCCAAATATTAGTAGAATAAAGGATATAGAGCCCAAGGCTCTCCATGACAAAAACAGAGTGTCAAGATATTAGTATAAGAAAGGAAATAGAGCCCAAGGCTCTCCACGACAGAAACAGATATAAAGTTATGGGAATCCCCTATATCAAAAAGTGTAGAAGCTAAAACTAAGGCTACTAAGATCGTATTTCGAATGGTAGAAGGTCTGGGATCCTCCTCCTACTGGGTCTACTCCACTGTAAAAGTATGGCCTATACCGCGGCCCTGTGACCCTGACTAACCACTCTGAGATGATCCGCCCTGATGGCGCTAAAAAAAGGCGACTGGCTACAATGACCATGATATCCACCTCGGCCTGGATGGCCGGAAGAACTCCAGTTTACAGACTTGTGAGAAACTACTGGTGCTACTCTTGAACGAGGAGTCATAGAAGAACCCCTGTCACCAGCTGGTGGAGGGAAGATCTGAAAAAATCACTGAAGAAGACCCATCTTTCCACAAGATCGGCACTCCACTGGGAATTTTCAGTAATGTGGCATTGTATGCCCTCTCTTTTTGCACTAGAAACACACCACCTGGCTACCTGAAGAAGTGTCTCACCTCCTCGGATCAATGCTTGAAGACTACCTACGGTGCTTCCTGTTGTTAGTAAGACTAAAACACACCCCAGGTGTAGAGTCACCCTGGCTCAAAACATGAGAATCCCTCAGATTTCACTCTGTGATTAGCACCTGGTTGACTATAGAAGTGATAGAAGTCAATCGGAATATTTTTACCTGCGATCAGATGTCGTTCTTCAAAACATCCTCAAACTTCCTTGTCATGAACAACTGATCAACTCCTGGAATAGGCGTGAAGCAATTCTGCTCAGTAATGTGGGAGGAATAATCCATAGCAAAAATAGTACCCTACTCTAGAATCATAAACACCCAGGCTCGATCGGCCCTCATGGTCTTAGATAGAAGTAATAAAATAATATTCCCCGAAACTCATCCCACACCATAACCTACTGGCATCCCACCTATGAGATCACATCCCACCACCTCTTGGAAGAGTCCCAATGCATATAGGTAGTGATCTTGACCCTCCTCTCTGTAGGTGTCTCCAGATGTTCAATGATCGTCAGCATGGATTCTAGCCATGAATCTGCATCCAGAGGTCCTCCTTCCCCTACAAAAGTGGGAGGATGATGCTGCTGGAAGACTCGTGTCAAGTCATCCATTGACAGGGCAGGATGTGGCACTCCCTGAATGGTCTGCATAATCCTCATGAATCTTTCCATGAACTGTGCATCAACACCGGTAATAGGTATAACTGTTGGTTCCAAGACTGGAACAATTGTAGGATCTTCTAGAAGTCCCTGATTAACAATATCTGGCGTCTGATCACTACCCTATAACTAGCGGACAACCGGAGGATGTCTCGGTGGAATGACTCTGCAAGGTCAAGTGCAAACCTTAGATTATAATTATCAAGGACTGAAAAAAATTGTGTAAGAAGGGAACAAGATAAATAAAACATTCATGTTTTACAAAACAGGACTACTCAGCGTGTACATTTTCTACATGGCATGTTCCTTGAATTCATTTACATCGGTGTGTACTCCTACCTAAACTGTTCGTGTAACACCCCAGACACACGGTGTGCTATCTTAACATAGTGCATGTACTTGAATCCTCTTTCCCTACCAGTTTCCTTCTCCACGGTTAAGCCACATGACTCTCCTAAGGCAAGACTACACGGCGTGTAAAATACCTAGACAGTCTGTACTAGACAAGCTTCACTTGGCCTGTGTTTTTCATGACATGGCCTGACACACATCTCACAATACACGGCGTGTTCCAGATAGACACGGTGTGTATGAGAAAGGATAACACCATCCCATGTTGTTTGTGAAAAAACAAGGTACCTAGGTCAGACTACACAGCATATTCAAGGTGGACATGGGGTGTACGAGAAAGGATGAAACCATCCTGTGTTGTTTCTGACACGGCTGGGTACCTTGGTCGGACTACACGACGTGTTCAGCCAGCACATGGCGTAAATTAGGAAAGGTTCAGCCAATCTATTTTGATAGTGACATGGGTGGGCACGGGGTCGACACAACACAACATGTATAAGTGGTATACAACATGTTCACTCCAGGTTCTCCTTATCCCATTTCCCGACCCACGCGACCTAAGATAAGGCTAGAGACTACACGGCGTGTACGTACGGTACACGACATGTTCCCACCAGACTTTTCCCCATCCCGTGTCTCTGCCCACACAGCCTATGACATGGTTTAGAGACTACACGGCGTGTATAGAAAGTACGTGGTGTGTACCTAAGAAAAGCAGTTTCTTCCCAAACAGAAGAACACATGGTGTGTATTTGACATTACATGGCGTGTATTCTGGGTTTTTCTGGATAGTAAGACTCAAAAACTAATTTAGAACCCATAAAACACTAAAACAAGCATTGAAAGTGCCAAATTCCGATCTATGAGGTCCCATAATCCCCACGAATCAAATTTTGGCATCTTTTACTCATTATAACATGGAAACAAGGTAATGATCCACCAGATTCTGGTCCATGATTTCCCATAACACCTCAAAACCCAAAGTTTTGAGTTCATTCATGTAAACCTCCGCAAAAAAAATACCCTATCAAATAGTGGGTATTTTTATCAAGTAAACTATCACAATAGTATGCATATTTTACACATCATCTATCACAACAACATGATATCTCTAATGCATCCTAGATGGCATGGAAAAAATGCATGACATGTGATTTCTAGAAAGTTCATATATGATGAATGGGATGGAATACCCTCATCTCATCGTGTTGAAATAGAAATATAACCTCAATAACATCAACAATAATAGCACAAATCATGTGCATCACTCAAGGTAAAATAAAATCAACTGTAATAATTGAAAAACCAGAAAAATTGCAATTAAACGAGGTAGATTGGTTTTTCCATGTACACGGGTTAGCTACTCCTGGGCACAGCTTCATACCATGTACTCATTCCATCCTATCCCTGGCTGAAGGCTCCAAATGGTAAGTCAATAGAAAAGAAACCTCCCTCTGATACCACTTTGTAACATCCGGGTTCTGGAAGCCACCTAGAGGTACCCCGTACCCGGTTGGTCACATGGCCTCAAGTGAATTTCCCCGAACGCCAGAGGCTACTGACCAGTAGCAAGGGCATTGGGTGTGATAGTGGGGAAACTATGCCCTCATTGGCAGAGTACACAGTAGATGTAAACAAATACATAAAAGAGCAGAATCAGTAATAACGAAATATATTAGTAATAGCAGAAAACTTAAAGTATAAACTAGAAAACATATATATATATATATATATATATATATATAATGATGCATGATACATATGTCTAGAAAAACAGCCAAAAAAGTCATAATGCTGGAATACAACAGCGCAAAACCAAAGTGAAAAAGAAAGTAGATAAACTCCTCAAAATCACTAGCCATAGTTTGGTCACATGCTCCTCAACTCCAAAGAAAGTAAAGTAGCTGAAGTAGAAGGGAATTTTCCCTTTTCTATACCTACAGTAATATAATCTGTTTGAACTCAAAATCATGTCCCAAACAGGGTGTGAGACTAAATCTCAATAGGCAACCGCCCAAAGATCTGTGCCTAATAGTCAGTGAGTATATGGCAGGTAAGAGTATAGAAATAAGTAAACAATGAAGTTCTTAGTATTAAAAAATCCAAAGTTGAAATCATTAAAATCAATTCACAACATGAAACAACTAATCCGAGTAGATAAACACAATAGGTAACCCTCTTTAAAGTACCAAAAACTTATCCTCTCTGGTCCTACCTAGCAACATAAGCAAGAAGCTAACACAGGGTAACCCTCTGGGAAGTAGTCACATCCTATCCCCTCTGGTCAAACCTAACAAGTACAAGCAACCCTCTGGGCAGTACACTCAGTCTAACCCCTCTGGTTCAGCTTAAGCATAGACTCTCTGAGGAAGCACTCACCGTAAATCCTCATATAGTCTTATATCGGTACTAAAGGTGCTTTGGGGAAGTAATCAATGTCTCATTCCCCATGTGGCATGCGTCAAGGAACTACAGACACTCTGGGGAAGAAGCCAACGTCAATTCCCCTTGTGGTCTCACAGCGTAAATTACAAAGACACTCTGGAGAAGCCCACAATGTTCATTCTCCCTATGGTCTATAAACTAAGTTTTCATGGAGCAGTAAATGACAAGAAAGTGTTGCAACACGTAACGGCCAAGGTAAACCTCATGGACTACTTGTCTAGCATTCTATAGCACAATAGTATAACATAACAACAGTCACACCATACTATAATACTAGTCATGGGAAAGTAAACAGAAGTCTAATAGGAAAACAAGACACAAAGCTCGAAACCGGAAAGACATGCATGGTAAAAACATCCAAAGCATGACAATTCACCATATTCACAATCAATAATAATCTACTCAGGCATACTAGCATATCAGAGAAACAATAGGGCTGAAACGGTAAACGTGCAATACATCGTTCAGGGGTATTGGGAAAATTTGCAGATAAAACTCAAAGAATTTCAACAGAAAGGCCAAAACCACCTACCTCGGGGTTAGGAGATCACTATATGTGAACCTGAAAACTTGAATCTCCTTAAAGCATCATAGATATAAGAAAATTTATAAAACTTTCAACCCACAATAACTTCGAAAATAAGAGGAATCAGAAGATGATGCTCCAGTAGAAGAGCGAACTCACCGATGTGATTCCAATGCAATCAATGGTGTTCAAATCAGATGACGGGTGGAGGTTCGGGGGATTTTTGAAGATTTGTGGCCGTACAGACTCTCTCGGACAAACGACACCTAGAAGGAGGGTGTTCTGTCTATCAGACGTGACCCAGGTTCGTTTAAAGAAAAAAATACACAGTCTGTACTTTTGGAGCACACGTCGTGTACTTGCTATTTCTGTACTCATTATTAGGCGGCCTCCAAGTCCCTCCCACACGACCATGTGTTTGGCTAATACACGCCGAGCACATGGCCTCCTACGGCAAGGTAGTACATGTCATGTACTCCTAAAGTACACAGTGTGTACTTAGAAAATTTCCAGAATTTCCACTTTTTCTCAAAAATGACCAGAAAAGGAAAAACATACCTTAAAAGAAGGTCGGGGTTCTTACAATGGTTTTCAAATAAATCATCGTGTGCCTTCCATATATCTAATTTCTTATAGAATATAACAAAATATAATCTATAAATAGAATCCCAAACAAATAAAACAATTGTTTTCCATCATAATTAGAAAATCCATAGCAAAATATTCCTTAGGGAAAATATTTTTGAATTATCCATATTAAATGGTTTCAATATCTATAATTTATCATATATTCAAAAAAAATTCCCAATACCAAATGGATTAATCTACAAAATGATAAACAGAAGTTGTCAAATTATTGCGATCTTAACAACCCATGACATCAATTATATTTTGTATTGATATCTATCCTTTAGCTATAATATGGTCTAATAATCCTATGTGTAATGGGTGATGTTGTCTAATAAAATCATCTACTATAATCATGTCTCTATATAGTATAAATGGAATCTATCTTGCATGGACAACACCATGATTTATAGCCTACATCAACTAAGCCAAACAACAACAAAAATACTCATTTCTACATCAAACCATCTGAGGAAGCTCATTCAGAGGGATATTTTCTTCTTAGTTCCTTCCAAATATAAAAACCTTGTTTATGCTATGGAAAACCATTATAATGAATCATAAAATTTATTAGGAAACATGATAATCATAAAATTCTATATCAAAGAACATAAATATAATAGGAAAACAATTGAAGGGTATTCTACTAATATTAACCAAAACTCAAATGTTATCTATACATTTTCTCTAATACTAACTATAGGGACCCTACCTTAAAACATTACATTATATTGATTTAAGTAAAAAAACTACATGATTTCCCATTTTTTGTGTTTATTGGTTTAAATTTTTAAATAATTATACCGCAACTCATACATAAAGAAATAAAATGTGGACATTCCTAACAATTTCCATTTTTCCATAATCTAAAACATAATATATAATGCATGACCTATTTAATGAAAACTCTTCAAAACAATCAGCATGAATTATTCATGTCCCTTACTAATATTTCAATATTGTTAAAAAATTTAAAAAAACCTAGGAGTATAATTAAAATATCAGTAAAGTTTACTAAAATAAATAAATATTTGGAATATTTATAATCATTAAATACCTTTTAAATATTTAACATGATGTTACAATTTTCTCCTTAACAAGTTGTAATTACATTCCATTGATAATATAAATATTAAATTATTTATTAAATTCAGAATATTACCAGAGAACCAATAAGAATAATTGAAAATTCAAAACATTTAATTGGAACATCATTATACTAGTGACTCTTGTAAATATAATAACCATACGGTAAACTTCATACAAGTTACTCATAAAAATGAAATAGTCAGAGGACTGACTTCCATAACCAAAGAATTAGAGGGTATAAGGGAACCACCCTTTAATTGGTTCATTATAAAACCACCTTTCAAATCTCTAATAACAATTTATATAATCATAAGAGATAAAATATTTAAATTTTCAATATTTCACTCAGATTTTTTTCAATAACATGAAAAAAAAAATTATAGATATTGGAATAATAAATCCATTATAAAATCCCATTGTGATTAAAAAAATAAATATAAGGTTTTCTTTTAAGAAGACATGAAATTATGAAAATGAATCTAAACAAAAAATAAATCCCATGGTAGAAAGAAAATCATTATCATCATATAGGTTAAAAATAGAACATTGATTTTTTTCATTTGTCAAAGCATTCCATATAAAGTATGTTAAAAATATTCCATTTAAAAAAAATTGAATGAAATTAAAAATAGACATAAAATTTTCTTAATAACTAATTTTATATTTATATACAACTATTGAGGAAAATTATATCGATTATATAGACATGAGGAAAGGATTATATCTTTATATATTCAAAGGGTCCCATACCACTTTGAACATGTAAATCATAGTCTACATGATATAATAAAATTTAATAAAACCTTTTATAACATTAGAACTAATAAAATATGGATACATAATGTTAAATGGGATATATATACACCTTATAAAATTAAATATGGTTCACATAATCGAGAAATTCCTCAACGAAAAAAGATTGACACAAAATAATTTACCATGGCTACAACATGTCCTTTGTTTATTTACTTTCATAAATAATTAACATATATTAATTATACACTAGAAAGAATAAATTGTTCTTTCTCATTTTAATTTTACTTCACTTATTACAATTTTACATACTACTTCTAAAATATATAAGTTTATGTTGGGTGTTTTGACCAAATTAGGTTTATATGTCAAAACAACCATTGTAGGTAATCTATGGTCAAATGGGATATTATTTGATCATACCAAAAATAACAATAATGGAATAATTATATTATCCAAAAATCAATTATCCTTTTAAAACAAATCACAAAATATGGTTATTAAAATTAAATCAACGTTAGAATCATGGAGTCGGTAGGCCATACGTAGGCATGAGTAACGTTCTCGTTTTTTCAGTGCTCATTTTTGAAAATTAGGTAAGTAACAATTAATCCATAAAAATTATAATTATATCATTTATAGAATATTATTTAATCTTATGTTCTTATATATATAATTATGGTGATTTAATAGGAATCAGATTGCTTCGAGGAGCCGATAGTCCACACATCCATGAATAATGTTATTTCTTTTTTAGTGTGTGGAAAAGTGATAAATGAAATGATGCATTAATTATTTTATTATTATAATATAAATTTTATTTATGTAACATATTTTTAATTTATCCCATTTTTAATATGTTCCAAATAGTGTTTGAACATATCACGTCACTCTGAGGAGTTGGTAGTCAACACTTCCAAAAATGATGTTATCATATTTACAAAAAAAATAAAATTTTGAAAGATATATGTTATTAAATAATATAATAATTGTAAAAACATAAAAATATCATATATATCATATAGAATAATTTTTTTCATCCTAATACCTAACCATGTAAGGTGGTGGAGGAAAAAAGAACTACATTGCTTCTTGAGTCGGCTGTTTTTTTTGTACAAAAAAATGGTAAGTTTATACCCATTAGATGGATGTGAGTGTATGAGTTAGTAAAACTAATTTTCATTATAGAATTATAGTAAATTTAGGATACTTATTTTTCAATTTACTGATGGAATTAAAATATATTAGGATGTGGAGAATTAATATAAAATAAAATATCATCAGGAAGGGTGTTACTTATAATTCTTGTAACTCCTTTTAGTATACAACTATGGGATTCCATGGATAGATTTTTTTACCAATTTGAGGCTCATAGGAGGAGGGGAGGGATGATGATGATATTTTTTTGGATATTAATGGTCAATATAAATTAGCATGAGTGTATTGAGTAAGTGGGAGGGGCGGGTTTTTTTGTTATGGATGAGGTGTGATCCTCTTATAAATTTTTTAAAATGAATTCAACCCATGTTTTTTCAAGTAAAGTGGATCCAATAATGGTCAAATTATAGGTAAAAAGTAATACAGTGTCAAAATATGGAAATATAATGGATTTTGGATAGGTTTATAGGTTATTTGGGCCAATAATTTTATGTTTTAGTCCCATGTTAATATAATTTTTTCTCTTAATCATTATAATTAATTTTAATCACATTGAATAATATTTTTGGTAAATAACAAATTTAAACAGATTATACATAATAAATTATTATTTTTTCAAAACTATAATACATTTTTCAAAAGTTGAATCACATTAGCAGAATAAATTAATTTAAATTGAATCTCATATATGAGATGTGAGAGTTGGTTTTCAAAGTAAAAATATTCAAATGTAGGTTTTGTTTTTATAATCAATTGCAGCGTGAAATTGACACCAAAGAACTTTTTAGGGTTAAATGATAAAAATTATATAATTAAACATAAAAAAATTATAAATATAAATTATCCCATGAAATAAATTATATTAAAATAGGTTTTCAATTAAAATTAATTATTTATCAATATTCAATAAAAAATGAAACATTATATAAAAAACCAAAAATCTCTCTTACCTAATTACTATGTTTTTATTTCAGAAATGACGTTTATATGGAAATATAATATCATTAAAATTTCAAAATGTTGTATTTAAAATGGGTTCTCCATTTTAATAAAGTAATACTACCTATTTAAAATAAATACCATTTTTTATTGAATTTTGATTTACTTTTATTTTAAGCATATCATATTTATTAGATAAATATTTAATTAAATTAACATGTTTAAAAATGATATAGTTAGTTTTATTCAATCATAATGAAAACATTTATCTGAAAACAATACAACTTAATATAATTATTTTAAAAATATATTGTTTTTTGGTTTAACTTGGTTTTGATATCAAAGAAACATTTCAGAGACCCTCATTGTTGAGTATCAAGAATTCTAGCTGAAATATAATTTATTATAAGGTAAAATAACTATTTCATATATAACTATTAATAAAGATGAATATGTATTATTTTATAATTGTCAGTGATGTTATAAAAACCATCTTTAATATATTCTATGTTAAGAGGTAAGGAATCACCTCACTTTGTAAGGTAATTGTCTTTTTTACACATGATAGATGTTATCATATTACCAAAAATATAAACTTGAATTTATCAGTGGTATTATAATTCTATAATAATTATGAAATCATAAATATCATATTTATGGTATATAAAATATAAAACCATCATTACTGCCAATCTTAATTGGTGGTAATGAAAAAATTAACATCATTGGTTTGTGACGTGGTAATCTACTATATATAGAATTGATGATTTCATAACACAGTTTTTTTATGTTTGTTATGTTCTAATTCATAAACTTAAAATAACTACATTTTATGTATATTAAATAATCTGATATTATAATATAACAGTGGTATAATAATAATTTAAGTATGAGGACAAGGAATGAAAACAAAAAATTTTTTCAGAAGAACATTACCATTTTTTAGGGTATGCTCCTTAAGTTTTCACTAAACCCATCAAATTTTTGGTTTTATACCCAAAATAAGACTTATTATAAATCCTTTGGGATATTTTTAAGTACTTTGGGATGTTATTCAAGGAAAATAAGTGGTTTAAAGGTGTGAATAATGGATAAGAGTTGGTGGAATTTTATAAAAGGGGGTTTATTACAGACTTGGTATTTTTAAAACATATGGAGTGATCCCAAACATTTTCATGTAAAGTGGAACTAATAATTCTATATTATAGATCTTATAATCCATATGGTATTAATATTTAAAGACAATGGTTTTTGTAAAAGTGTTATGTCATTTTTATTCCTTATATTATATGTTTAACCACTAAGTAGTAATGTTTTTTCCTTAATCACTATAATTTATTTTAACTATTTTCACAAATATTTTTTGTAAAAATATAAGTTAAAATAATTTCACACATTCAATAAATTTTTCATATTTTAACCCACATAATCAGAAAATGTATTTAAAATTAATCCCACATATGTGGTGAGAAAACACGTTATTAAATTGAAAATGATCAAAATTTTACAATGTTGTTATATCCAAATTCTGTATTAATTTGATTCTGGTTGCCTAAAATTTAATAAAAGATGTGTAATTGAACTACTTTCCATTAAAAATAATTTGAAAATATAATTTATCACTACAAATTTTATACTATAAAATCAATTCTTAAATTCAACTTCTTTACATTCATTATCCATTAAAACTGAAACTTCTCAAAAAAATACAATACATTAACCCTAATATATTTTTTATAAAAATATTTTCAAAATGTAAATTTATTTTTCAAAATATAAAAAATAAATGATTCAATTTTAAGATATAAAACTAGTGTTCATTTAAAAGTCATTTAAAATGTATTAAAAAAATATAGATTTTTATTACATAAAATTGGACTTGTTCGTAACTTATGTGTGTAAAATAAATTGGGTCAATGGGAAAAAATATAACCAACATATTTTAATACTACCATTCACTAGTATTAGCCATTTTATTTTATTAGAGTAAAATATCTTTGAGAACATAGAAATGTTTCTTTATAAATATATTTTCATTTTATTCAATTAGTTTTTATATTCATTTATAATTAATTTGTATCCAATGAATTGAACTGTATATTTTCATAATATTTTTAATAGAATTATTAATATATAATTTAATGGTTAGGAGGTAATTTTTATATTAAATAATAATATTCATAGTATTCAGTAAAACTCGTTCTTATACGTAGCATAGGCTATTGAATAAAGTCATAGTTTCATGTAACATAAGCTAATTATGTGTTTCATGGATTGCAAGCTATATCGTAGATTTTATTTATATAAATTAGTTAATAATTGAAAAAATTTCCATATTTCGTATTCCATCATACTCGTGAGGTTAGGTTTCATACATGATATTGGTTGTGATAATCATTTTTTAAAATTTTGTGGTGTTATAATTTCAAGGTAAAATTATTCATTCTCTGAAATAAAATATTCTTTAAAAAAATATTTTCATGACATATTTGATCTTATATTAAAGTTATTTTCTAACCCTATTTAAAAATAAATGTTTTAAATTAGATTCAAAAATTTTAATTACCAGGTAAAAATATTTTTATAGGGTAATTTTTTATTCTTGGGAATATAATGAACTTATCATGGTAAAAAATATAATATCATATTTAAGGTTAATAAGTGTTTAAATAGGTTTATCTAGGATATATGGCTTAATATTTATCAAAAAATTTCCAAAATATGTTTTTTAGTTCATTACAACCCTATAAAAACATTATCATTGGATTGGGGTCCCATTGTGAACCTTGAAAAAATTAATATATATATATATATATATTATTTAACCCTTTAAATTATTCAATGTGTGTCATTTACCTCCCTAATAAAATGATACCACAAATTATATATTCTCTACACTTACTAATGATTAAATGTTTTAAAATACCTTCCATAATACCCTCCTTGGATCCTACCCCCATGTCCTATAGCTTTTGGTATCGAAAAATGTCCATCCTTTCATGTCATTTCGTGTGTGTAAATATTTTTTTTCTATAAGAAGGTAATCGTCTTCAATAAGATCATTATTGTTCATATTTTTTCCTTTACCACCATAAATTTTTTCATAGAAATACCAACATAATAAATTCAATATCTAAAAATAAAGATATGTTATTTTTTTATGGAATAATATTTATCCATCTCATTCCCCATCAAATGTGAAATAAAACCATTTCTCATATGTACAATTTACTACTGCCTCACTAATTAATAAAATTTATTTTCCATCATTAAATGACATGGATATTTCTAATTATTGAAAAAATAAAAATATATGATTACTATGAAAAAATATTCATTCATTAAAATTAATATATTATCTACTTTTCTTCCTATTCAAAAAATAAGTAACTGATAATTTGTCTTATTAATACAGACATACCAATATCTCTACATAGTAATGTGATTAATTTTTCATGTCCAAAATTGATAACAAATTTAAAAAAAATTATATATAGAATAAATATAAAATTTATAAAATTAATATTTTTCTTTAAATTATTGAAATATATTTCATGAACAAGAAAAGAAACATTCATGGAAAAATAAGAGTTTAAAGATGAATTTATTAACACTTCAAACATTGGTAATAATAAAATGTTATTAACGAACAGGTGATAAGATTTTATATGAGGGAAATAAATGATATTATAATATAAATTTGTTTTTTGAATAAATTAATAACTTTTTTAATACCATTCAGAGGGATTTTAATGAGCCATCAACTAAAGGGAAGTGTGATTTAAGGGATTTATTTTGAGAATTTCCATTAATTGGGTTATACATGTATTTCATTGACTATAATATACCATGATTGTGTTTCAAATGACCTATGATTGTATTATATTGTTTTAAAACTTATTTTTGATTGAATTTAAATTTTTAATACAAAAGACCTTTTTCTATTAATTCTAACAGAAATGATATTATCCTTATAAGGGATTTCTTCTCAATTTCACCTCTATTGAGACATATTGGGTATTATTAAATTAATTTATATTTTATAACAATGGTTAATTATTCAATTCATTTCAATTATTAAATATTATACTTTAAAATAATGGCTTATCTTATTTTATTTTTGATCTAGTGTATTTTTCATTTATACACTTAGTTTTCAGGATTATTTTAATAAATATTTTTTTTCTGAAAAAATTTATTACAGACATTTTATGTTATCAATTAATTTTTAATTGTATTTAAATGAATTATTTTAATGTATTCCCAAAAGGTTGTTGGTAAATTTTATTTATAAAAATATAAATGTGATGTTTTATTTTTAATGTTTATAATATTAATAGACTTTAATTCTACCATAACAATGTTCTACACTTTAGCTTCAATAATATTTCAATGATTGCTAAAATGAAAGAATTTATGAAATTATATTTTTATTTTTATTTTTTATTTTCTTTTATACATTAGAAAATTTGATTTTAATAAAAAATCTATATTTTAATGGTCATATCCCATCACTATATTAGTTCTATAGAAATTATGATTATATTAAAACATTAAATTTATTGTGATTAGTCAATAAAAAAAATTAACTTCAATATTCATATTATCTATATCATATATATTATTATTGTATAAACCATATATTGTTTCAAAATATGGTACATTACATTGAGATAAATTAGAATTGATGGGAAAATATTAATTATTTATATTCTTAAATCAATGATTATAATTATTGATTTAGAATATTTTAAAGGAACTAAATTGGTGATTTAATGTATTAAGATTACATTGTTAATTCCCTGACATATGGGGAATTTAATAATACAGAACCCTGATGTGTCAAAAATTATCATAATAGAAATCAGTTGATCAAATTAAATGGGGTTTTGTTGTTGCATTGACTAAACTGACTTTGTGTGAGGATTTTTAAGATTATATATCATTAAAACAAACATTATGTATTTCATTCATTGATAATACAATTATTATTATAAATAATATTATTTCATTGATATTATCCATTGATGCATTTTTTGGTCAAATTATTGATTAAATGGACTATTTTTTAGTTATTAACATTTCGATATTGTATATTCCTTATTTACACTTGATATCATCCATTTTATTTAACCAAAAGAGTGAATTTATGTCACCCTTATTATTTCCATTACATCTGATGTGAAGAAGAAATCTTAGAATGAGTTTTATGGATGAAAAAATTATCTTCTATTATGTATTTTCCTTTATTTCCCTTGTAAAAATGGTAGGTTTTGTATATGTGGTCATTCAAGACTATAAACATATTTATCCATAAAAATTTGATCCTTTGTATATTTTTAAATTTAATAAATTGGGAACTTACTCTAGGTTACTAGATTTGGGGATGTTAATGTTTGGATTAGATAATGTTTAGTAGAAACATTATGATCTAAATTTTTCAAAACATTGATTAGGGAGCATAAACATATTAGATACTTTAAGGATATTTCTAATTTTAGGATAATATCATAGCTGGTTTTATAATGTAGAAATTAAGGTGTTTTTTCTCAAAATATATCACTACTTTTATACTACAATTTTGTAGGGTTTTAGAACCGATGAAACTAGGGGTTGTAAATATAGAAAGAGTTGGTTGAGTATCTTTTGGTAATAGTTATTGTGTATGATGAGTGTTACCTTACTCCACACGTTTTTTTACAGTCTTGATGTTTATTCTTAGGTTAAGTAACATTTTCATTATGATCCGTTATGATAAATGAGATAATTAAACCATTGGAAACATATGATATTCCATAGCGATATTGGATAAACCAATAGTGTCTTGGGTAGATATGTTTAAGGAATATCATTTGTTTAAAGGAGTAAATAACCATGTTTCTATTTTATGTTATGGGAGTTTAACAATATTAAGGAAATTATGGGGGACATTAGTGGGAATACAACCATTTGGTTTAGTATTTGTTATATTCTAAAAGATATTTTAGAAATAATTATTTTCTATTTTATAGACATAAGATTAATTTTCTGGATAACCGTTGGGAATACTATGATCAATGATATTAATTTTTTAATAATTAAGATTAATTAATTGAATGAAAAATGCTTTAGAAAAACAGTAGATGTTAAAAAGTGATTTATTGATTAATGGTATTTTTTAGGATGTTTGTCAAATTTTTCTAAATGTTTTAGGTATTATACTAATATAGTTATCTAAAATGGACAAGTTTTATTATGGGTGAAAACCTATCACGTTCATCTGGGATAACAGTATTGATCCCTCAACTGAAGGGTGACTAGGGCGCAATGCCTACCACAAGCCAACATGAGTTCTAGTTAATATAAATTTTTTAGATAAATTATTTGATGGATAATAATTAATTTTATCTAGGGAATCATATTATAGGATTTAGTTTGTTAGAAATTTTGGTATTATGAGGAAATTAATGATATTTCTAGTGAAATTTTATTTTTTTTTGTATATTTAAAAGTTAGTTTTAACACAATGGATTGTTTGGGTGGAATAATACTATTGTTTTGGAGGTGTAAGATATATGATTTTAGATAACCATTGAGAATAAAAAATTACTTAATGTTGATATTATTGTGGTTATTTAAGATAAAGTCTTATTTTTTTATTGAGAATTTTGGGTAAATAATTTGGTTTTATTACTGAATTATTGAGATTACTTTATTATATTTATTTATATTGGATAAATTTCCCAAAAAAACTTTCTTAAATATTTTTAGAAATATAAAATTAATTTTCATTATTCTTGGGATCTTATAATATTTGAAATGAAAATTTTAGTGTTTTAGTCAAAAATATTCATCACATAAATTCATTCATATAATTAATCAATGAAAAACCAAATAATGAACATATACTTATAAAATAGAATTCAATAATTTATGAAGATTTTCATATTCTCTCTCAAAAAAATAATAATGTAAAACCTCACATTTATGAAATATATTTTGAAAAGGAAATTCCAGCCTTTTACCTTAAATTTCATTGTATTTTCATCCTTTTAATAAATTAATGATTTATAGTTTGGTGGTTATTAACATTATCATTAACATGATCTCTATCTGTCTCTATTATTACTTAGATGTTAGTTTTCTATACCATGTATATAATTTAATTTTCTATCATTTCTCCCCTAAAGGTGGAACCCCTTTATGTGTTATTTAAAGTAAAATTAATCCCTAAAACATCCCATTTTTAATATATATTTTATTATCCCTCAATATGATCCAGATTTTGAATAAAGGTATATTCAAATTTATAAACTTTAAATTCATGGATAAAATTGTGATGTATTTATTTATTTATAGAGGGTATATATTATAACTCAACTTTTTTATAATGAATAATATTTTTGATATATATCTTAATAAGAAATATCGAGCATAATGTGAACCATGATATATAATTAAAATATTATTATTTTAACTATCAAATATTTCCTATTTTTTGGATTTGAATGAATCAATAAGATTTAACAAATTATGAAAAATATGTATAAAGTATTTGTATAGTTAATTTAATAGTATTAAATAGTTACAAAATTTATCATTGAAATCATTATATAATTCAAAAACATATTTTCTTCAAAAATGGCTTTTAATGATTTCTGTACATAGAAATTACCATTAATATGTACCACTTTTAGAGATTTTTTATAAAATTAAAATTAATTTTTAAATAATTATATCCAAAAATCATTGGATGATTTTTTCTAAATTTTATCAGAGGAATTATGTTTTAGAAATAATGAAAAGTACCGATATTACTAATATTCTCATATAATTAGGTAATTTAAAATTCATCTAAATTTTTTATTATTTATAAAATTAATTTAATATATTTCTTATAAAATATCTAATTTATTCTATTAAGATCATTATTTAACATAATTTTTATATACATAATATTTTATTCTTAAAAACACATTTTTCTAAAAAAATGTTCTTAAGGGTTATAATAATTTTTCCATTTTAATTAATTTTAATTTCCTATAATTAGAAATTATAGAAATTATTTTCATAGATTATATATCTATATATATGAATTTAAATTCATAATATGATAGTTACTAGTCAAAGTGTTAATGTAAGATCATTTTTTATTGGAAAATTCTTTATTTTAAATGGGTTTTCACAACAATTTACAGGGATAATTTTCAATTAAATTATTTTATTTAATTGAATTTAATTTAATAGATTTGATTAAATATTTTTAATTATGAGGAGAAAATTTAGTAAATAAGTTCCTTTTATTTTTAGGCATATGAATAGTAAGCACGGTAAAATTTATATCCATGTTAAAAATAAAACATTTATAAAACTATATAGGAAAAAATAATATATCTAAAACACATGAATTTATACTATTGGGTTATTTTTTTTAACCTACAATTTGGTTAAGTAGTTAAAAATGTACTTTAAAACGTTATTTTTTATTTGAGATACCAATTTTGACATTTTTTTCATAATATATTGTATTTCATTCAAATTTAGAAATATTTTTGGACATAAAATTTAATGGTATGGTTGGAAGATTACATTACATTTTTGATTGATCTAAATTTCTTAAAACAAGAATTTCATATAATTTAAAAAAAATAACACCATTATATTAATTTATTTTAGGGAAAAATACTTTTTATCTTAAATATGGTATCTTCCTAAAACAATTTTTTTCTATATGTTGTTATTTCATTAAATTTAATTTCAATAACCTTTAGAAATTAATTGTGATAAATTTTATTACAAATTATTAATCTATATATGAATATATTTTTATGTAAACCCTCTTATTTTTGATAATGACGTCATCGAGGTTAAATGTTTAACTATAAAGATAAATGTTAAAATGAGTTTCATGTAATTTTACTGACATAAGGCTTAAAATGTATAAACATTTAGTATATATTTTATAAGAGAAATTTTTTGTACTATATAATACATTATACTTGATATTTTGGTTCACTAGTTCCACATTACATGATTAAAATATATATTATATATTATTTTATGTAAAATTAGGTGAGTCGTTCCCCTCCACTATAAATTGATACCATATATACTCTCTTATCAAACTTTTTTGAGAATTAAAAATAAGACAATACAAACCATAATACATTCCCAGGTTCATTAACCACATTCATGGGATTCCAGTCTTGTGAAAATACAATCCTTTTAAATATTTTGGTGTAAGGGAAATGAATTTTCTTTAAGAGAATATAATCTTCTTCAATATTATCTTTCTATTGTACTTCTTAATTTTCCACATTCAATTATGTCCTAATAAAAAATATAAAAAATATATATATATATTGTACTTAATAATATTTTACTATTATTATTTCATTATAGTTATCCATTACATTCTCCATAAAATGAGAAACAAAACCATCACATGTGTGTATGGCAGAAAAAAGCATCGTGCATCGATGTAATTTTATTTCCATCACTAAATCACATGGATTGTCATAATTATTATTCCAATGAATAGATATTATTATTATGACATAATATTAATTCCATAAATTTAATATAACATTTATTTCAATACCATTTAACCCATTAAAGAAATCATAAAATCTTAGGCGCTAATGTATAACCTACCCACTACATTAAACGATGCAATTCATTTTCAAATTCCAAATTTTTGGAATGATTATAAAAATGTATCAAACAAATAAATATGATATTTTTAATGGTTAAATTATGTTTTAAAATATGTAAATATATCCTAATAATAATAATAATTTATTCTATAAAAATAACCATGTGAAAATGAAGTAGGAAACAACTGAAATTAGAGTAATAAAAAATATTATAATTGAGTGGTTGATAAGATGTTATATGAGGAACCTATAGGATATGATAAATATTAATTTATTTTTTTAATTAATAAAATTTTTAAACAATTATAAATTATGTTTAATAGTTTTTTATTATACTGAATCATGATGTATGTGGTTTCCTTACTCAAATTATATTGATTGGGTTATACTTCTACACCATTCACAATGTTATACACTGATTATGTATGGATTTAATTTTGTTTCAATTTACTATTTATTTTTTATTTATATTTTTTTAATCATAATCACTTTACCATTTATTTATCACTCTTATTTTGTGATCCATCTAAGGGGTTTTATCGAAATTTTTACTATATTGATATATACTTGGTATTATTCACCTATTTACATTAATGTGTGGTTTATAATGCTCCATTTACGTATTTAACATTAAAATATATTTATTTATTATCATTAATGATTTAATTAATTTTAATCATTCAAGATTAATTTTTGAAATAAAGACCGATAATATCTCTTTTTGATCAAGTATATATTCTTTCTTGTTTCTCTTTTTTAAAAACTATTTTAATAAAGTATTCAAAAATCAATTAAATTATAAATGAAATTTTCATTAATAATTGAATATTTAGGTGGTTTTAATGACATATTTTATAATCTTTTCTTGAATGCTTTATTTTCAACATTATTTTTAAAAAGGAATGATTATTAATGTATACTGCATTAATAAAAATTCTAGTAGCTATAAGTTTTTTTCATCATTTATCATATTATTAATGATTTCAATAATTTCTCAATGGTAACAATTTATGAAAAAAAATATTGTTTTAATTTTATTAACTTTTATTCAATAAAATATGTTATTTTATTACAATTATACATTTCTGATAGTCATCTCCCTTTACATGATGAATATTTGTAGATTAACAGTCTCTTGAATCTTTCACTTTACTGTGATATTTTGAAATGAAATTTATTTTAAAAAATTTATATTATTTTAATCATGGATATTATTATTCTATAATCCATATATGATTTCTATATATGGTGTTTTTTGTTGTCTTTTATTTTATTGAATTGGATAATATTGATATTTTTTATTCTATTATAAATATATATATATATATTAGATAATTATTTTAGGAAGTAAATTAATAATTAAATATATGAAAAATAAATTGGATTTTCAATGATGGGTGGGTTTGAAAAAAAATATTTCCCCTTTATGAATTATATATTCTCAAGAGAAAAATTAGGTGGCCAAATTAAATTTGATTTTGGTGTATATGTACCCCGCAATTAAACTGTATTTTGTTATGTTATCTATGATACATATATCATGATGTTTGAGTTATTAAAATCCAATGATATGAATTTACTTTATTTATAAATAAGTTATTATTAACAATGATATTATTTCACTTATATAGTCCATGGATGCATTTAATGCTCAAATATTTTATTTCATATAATTTTTTTAATTTATTTACCTAGATATATTTTTTATGAATTATTATTATTGATATCTTTTGTTGAATATAACACTTAAAAAAATTTAAGCTCATATTATATAGATTAATTTTACATGGATATAATTAACAAATCATTAAATGACTACTAAGGATATAAATAATTTTCTTCTGTTATGTCTTGTATTTTATTCTTATATAAAATATGAAGCACGTATGTATATGGATTTGAAAAAATATGAAAAATATTGACCATTGAAGATGATATCCCTTATATATTATATTAAGAAAAAAATGTATACAATGAATTTGAGTTACTAGAGTCAGGATTCTTGCATCTAGAGTTTATGGGTCTTGTGCTCACCTAAGTAGTGGATGGGCTCTCTCTCATGGTTGGTTTATGCAGGATATTATTTTATATAATTCAAAAAGATAATCACTAAAAAATATTTTATCTATGGAATCTATAATTCATATTGAAGAATAATGAAATAAATCATCAAAAATCTTCTAATTTTGAACAATATCTAAAATTTGATTCGTTAAACGCTCATCCTTTAATGTATTATTATGTATTGGATGCAATCAAAAAAATTCAAAACCAAATTATCATATTAATTATAATTACATTTCATTTATCCAATCATTACAATTAAATTAAACATCATCTAAATATATTTTATTATGGACTTGTACTACAAAATGATAGAAGTCTTTATAAAAATTATATCCATCGTGATATTCAAATAATAACCAATGGAGAAAATGTTTACTTTCATGCCTCAAATATATGATTCAATTTATAAATCTATAGACTATATACATTGATTAGGATCTCAAAAATTTCTTCTATATTATTCTTCTTCCCATCTAAATTATTGGTGAAATAAAATGACTTCCATGATTTTGTTTATCTTTATTCATTTTCTTATTCAATATATTAACACACACTGATGAAAATAAAATAGTAAAAAATTAATGTACAATAATCTCAACATTATATTTATTTTTAATACTAATCATAATTTTTTTCAATTTTTTCTTCCAAATTATACATGGATTTTAAAAAAAAACCCTTGATCATTCTATTTTTCTTCTCTCCCCCTATTTAATAAAAAATATAAAGATTTATAAAAAGGGAGGATGGTATCAGTCCATTCTTCTAAATTTACAATAACTAATCCCACTCAATGTCTCTGAAGGTAATTCCCTTTGTATAAAACATGACAGTTTGATTTATACATTAATGATGTGTTTTTAAATAGATAATATATACAAAAAAATACTTTCTAAATTCCCCAATTATTTCTCATGGTTTATTTTCAAATTTATTTCAATAGAAACGTGTTAATTTTTATTTATTGAAACATTTTATGAAAATTTGTCATAAATTTCATAAATCACATAAAAATTGATTTAAAACACATTATTATAACTAGGATGTTTGATTTTATCGTGACCTATAAATTCACACAATGTCCACATCCTTCATTTTATTTTTTAAAATAAGAATATCACTTTTAATGAAAGGAAAAAAATTTAATGACATGGCACCAGGTACCTAGAGTTAGTGTATTATTATATAACATTGTCATGATACAAAGAATCATGTCCCAAAAGACTGATCAGTTTAGAAGCCTTGGATGTACTAGATACATTCATAAGTTTTACATTACATCATGAAATAAAAACATCAACAACATTCTTGTCCCCATTGACCACGCGTATATCCTTAGCCTATCTCTCTAGATAACCAAAAAATATTTCTTCACATCCTGGGAACATTTAAACATAGAAATGGATGATCTCAAATGCTCATTATGGAAAACAATATAGCAGAAACTTTTATAAATAAGCATAAACATTTAAAGAAATTTATAAGACTAAAAAATCCGTTTAAACATAAACTTCAACATAATATGGGAAAGATAAAATCATATATTGTCATTTACTTGTTCACATAGATATTCTACTAGTCGAATAATCACATGAAATATCAATAGCCACTTTCATACTGATGGAATGCATAATGCCAGACTTCGTAACCCCATAGTAAAGGCCTTGTGCCAGGACAACAAATAATATATTTTCAAGGCCTTATTCCAAGACACTGGTTTGTCTCATGAGACATACCAATGCATCGAGGATCTGTATTTGTCTCTAACCGTCACTTACTAAGTCCAATTCATTTCTCATATGAAAATGTTTAAACATAACATAAACATTCATATCAAAACTGTCATATGAAATGTCAACACTTTATCTATAAACCATGAATGATGTAAAAATATCACATCCACAGTCAAACATATCACAAAACCTTTAATAAAATATGGAAGGTTTGTATCATAGTAAATCAACCTCAAACAAGTTTAAAATCCATCAAAGGAAGTTGACAGATATGAAATAAAAACTATTTGAAATAAATACCTCTTTCAATTTTGAAATAAATTAAAAGTCTCATAAATATAAAAGAATACATTTATTTTTAAAATATTCTTATCAGCTTTTATGGTAATATTAAATTATTATATAACAGTGGAAAATAGCCACACCTGCTTTATAAGTTAAAAACATTCATACCTTAATTCTGTCGAAAAGGTCATAAAATACCTTGTTTGGAAAACGATGGAAAGATTTATTTCAAATAATATAAGCTCAAATAAGGGTATAAATGACTTTAAACCATATTATATTAAATAGTAAAAATGTTTTCAAATAAATTTTTAAGAAAACATGGATGAGGATGATAAAGAGGTCTCAGAAGATACTTATGTAAAAACAACCTCAGATAATAAAGGGATTATAAAATTAACCCTTACCTTGTACTTTTCCTTAGTAAATGGTATTTTAACCTCATGTATAATAGTTAAAACATTTTTATTAAATTATACAAGAATCAAATAAAAAAATATGACATCATATATGAGATTATAATATTTATTTTCTAATAATATTTTAGTAGTATCGTCGTTTCGGGTGTTAACTGATTTGTTTTCCTTTATATGCTCTGTTACATAAGCCATGTTTGTTATGGATATAAAGTATTTAATTCATATCTAGAATTATATTAAGTTCTTAAACATTATTTTTAATCATAAAATGAAAATTATTCTAGAATGATTATGATGGGTAATGAATCTCATCGCGTTCGTGGAGACTGTAATCTGTACACACGCACAAACGACAATATCATTATATTGATGGTGAAATCATAAGTAATTAGATGGTATATCATATATACAGAATCATTAAAATGATATATGTATTATTTACATCAGTTATACTCATTACTATACACATCCAAATAATGAAGTGTTCGAATAACGTACTACACCATGACGTGGATACGGTAAGCCGTACGTACGCACGTATGGTGAATTTGTCATTCATATGATGGATAGAATAATGAATATGGTTGTACCATTTTTATAATAACATCACAGTGTATAGAAGATACTAGATTTATTAATTTATAATGGAAAAAACAAATAAAGAAGAAGTGTAAGAAGAAAAGAACTTGAAAGAGATGATGATATATTTACCTCTTCTTCGGGTTCTTCCATTTGATTTGATCAAAAGGGCTCTATAGGTTGGATTTATGACCAAAGTAAGGCCTCTAGAATGAATGGTGGAAATTTGGTAGGATATTTGGGTAGGGTTTGGCTGAGCCAAATGGCTCTGGAGGTGTGAAATTAAGAGAAGGGGAAATACCTTTTTATAAGAGAGGTGACGGTCACTTTAGAAAAAGACTGAAATATTAATTTATAATAAAATAATTTTCGTTATCTAATGGCACCAAAATGATTTATTTCTAGGATAAGGTAGTTATGGGTTTAAAAACACTCAAACTATAGTTTATTTATTGTTTTATGTCACCATATTAACCTTATCTTTTAGATTTAACTCTTCATTAAATATTTTGACATTTACCATGTCTCTTTGTATTTTTATATTATATGCGTAACAAACATACTATAACAAGCCAATAAAACCCCATGTGGTTCATTATTAATATATATATATCGTTATATGAGTGCTTTTTCAGAACCATATATTTTTAGGAATATTATATCAATTAATAATATAGTATTTGTTTTAAAAACTCAATTATGTAAATTTTCACAATATTTAGTATATGATTTTTTTGATAGCCATAAAAACATTATAACTTCTGATAAAATTTATTTAATACACCCTAACATGTCATATTAACCTAGAAAATTATTTTAATTCCTCAAATGTCTCAATTTACATTTATTTGGATATTTATAATATCAATTATTTTAATATTTCATTATTAAGGTAATTATGGCATCATTATTGTGTTATACGTAAATTAAATTATTTAATGTCTAAAAATTATAAACAAAATACCATTATGTAGGAATTTTTTTATATTTCTATTGAATATTTATAGTCTAATTTATGTTGTGTTTAACCATATATTTGAATTTTTTTATTTATTAAACGTTGGATTTAATTCTTTTAACTCTTCTTTAAATAAAATAATAATAAATGTCTTAATCTAATCTGAGTGGACCAAATGTTGTAATATTTTATTCCTAAGGTTTTTTTTGGTCGAATTATATTTATCTAATACAATTAGGACATGTTTTAGGGTAATTATGATATCATTTTTACCCTTAATTACCGTATTTAGTTTTTGCCATTGTAAATAAAAGTCAAAAGTTACTATTCACAAAAAATTATTTCCATCTTATTCAACCCCATTTTACTTAATAATATTTACCATGTGTCTCGTATTTTTGAAATTCAACTCACAGAACTGGTAAAATTATGTTTTATGCAAATTTGCAAATGCTTCTAGGAGGTGGGTAAAAGAAGGTAAAATGTTCTATAAAATTTTTATATATCTAAACTTATTATAAAATGACTCCAATGAATTAATTTAAACATATATAGGTATTATGTATCTATTTTTACCTATAATAAATTTAAATAAAATAAATAATTATTTAAATAAAAAGTCGGTTTTAACCAATAACGTAGTGTTTTTCACTATTCATCAAAAATTGTAAGTTTTTTTAAAAATACCAAAAATTTACCCAAAGATAATTTTGATATTTAAAATTAAAAAATGAATTACATTTTGAATAATAAAATTTATAAAATTTAAAAAAGTGGGTATTATTATTCATAATGGCTAATTGGATTGGTCTTAGTGTGTTAGAATCTCGAAGTTGCGTACAATGCAAGCTATTGCATTATTCAAAGGGGAACATATCATGGAAGCTTGGGGTGTTACATTCTCCGCTCCTTAAAATAATTTCATCCTCGAAATTTCTAGAATATTACTACATAAAAAAATTCAGGTGGTTCTTCATCATAAGTTCGTCGGGTTCTCACATTGCCTCTTCCATCCTATGGTTTCCCCATAGAACTTTTACTAGACAATTACACTAGTTTCTCAGCAATTGTTCTTTGGTATCACGAATCTTGATAGGCTCTTAAAAATAAGATAGATTAGGTTCAAGTTAAATTTCCTCATATATTAGTACATGCATTGGTTCTGGCATGTATTTTCTCAATAGTGATACGTGGAACACATCGTGAACTTTAGAGAGACATGATGGAATTTCCAAACAGTAAGCTACAGCCCCAATTCAGTCTAGAATTTCGAAAGTTCCTATGTACCTGGGACTTAATTTACGCTTCTTACCAAATCGTGTAACACCCTTCCACAAATATACCTATAAGAAAACATGTTCTCTTACTAGAAATTCCAAATCCTTCCTCTGACTATCAGTATAGATCTTTTTCCAACATTGAGCTGCTTTGATGTGGGTTTGGATAACCTTCACCTTTTTCATTGTTTCCTCAAAAAGTCTTGGGCCTACGAGTTTCCTTTCACCAACATCATCCTAAAAAGTTGGTGTGAGACATCTCTTTCCATATAATGCTTCATATGTTGCTATCTAAATACTTTAATGGAAGCTATTGTTATAGGAAAATTCAACCAAAGGTAAATATTGATCCCACATACCTTGAAAGTCAAGTGATCAAGATCTCAACATATCTTCTATGTTTTTAATTGTCCATTCTGATTGTCCTTCGGTTTTTGGGAGGTAGCCAATGCTCAAAAGAAGTTCAGTAACCAAGGACTTATGAATACATTTCCAAAATCATGATGTAAAATGGGGATCTCAATCAGAAATAATCGATATGGGTACACCATGGAGTCTTACAACTTCATTAATATATAGTCTTTCTAGATGTTCAAGTGGAAAACCTTATCTTATGAAAAGAAAATGTGATGACTTGGTAAGATGATCAATAATGACACAAATTCCATCATTCCTTCTAGGATTCTTTAGTAGCCCCATGAAAAACTCCATCATAATATTATCCCATTTCCACTTAGGTATGGGAAGAGGTTGCATGACTCTTCCAGGCTATTGCCTTCCAGCTTTCACTTGTTGAAAAACCATATATCTTGACACAAAATCAGCAATCTCCCTCTTCATGTTGTCCCACCAAAAATGTTCCTTCAAATCTATATACATATTGTTTCTCCTATGGTTTATAGAGAAATTGGAGCTATGAGAATCATCCAAAAATTCTCTTTTTAGATCAGGTATATCGGGAACACAAAGTCTCTTCTCAAATTAAAAAATTCCATCTTTATATGCGATGTCACTCAATCTACCATCATTTATAGGTTTAGTCTTTTTTGGATACTCCTCAACATTAGTCTGGGAAATTTTTATCCTTTCTAGTAATGATGGTTTGGAAACCATTTGAAAAGGTATTGATGTTTCACCTTCCATGATTATTCCCATATCCATATTTACTAGATCCATGAAAATAGGATCCCTATCAACTCTCATCTTGTTCAAAACTCCATGATCATTTCTACTCAAAGCATCTACCACCTTATTTTCCTTCCCTGGGAGGTAGTGTGTTGTGAAATAATAATCTTTGAGTAGTTCAAGCCATCTCTTTTGCCTCATGTTGAGTTGTTTTTATGAGAAAATATACTTCAAACTCTTGTGATCAGTATAAATCTCACACTTTTTACCAAAGAGATAATGTGTCAATATATTCTGAGAAACGATTAAAGATGATAACTCAATATCATGAGTGGGATAGTTTTGCTCATGAATTTTTAGCAGTCGTGATGCATAGGCAATAACTCTATCATTCTGCATAAGGACACAACCAAGTCCTTTCTTTGAAGCATCACTATAAATAACAAACTCATCATTCTTTGATGGTAGAGTCATGATAGTAGCATTGACTAATCTTCTCTTCATCTCTTCAAAACATTCTTCACACACTATTTTCCAAACAAATTTAACCCCTTTGCGTGTATTCTTGGTTAATGGGTTACCCAACTGGGAAAAATTCTGGACGAAATGTTGATAATAACCTGCTAAACCAATAATACTACGTACCTCAGTTATACTAGTCGGTGCTGGCCATTCTTGGATTGCCATGGTATTTGAAGGATCAATAGAGATTCCATCCTTAGAGACAATATAACCAAGAAAATAAATCTCATGAAGCTAGAATTCACACTTGCTAAATGTCCCATATAATTTATTTATTCTATGAGTCTTTAGAATAATGTGCAAGTGATTCTCATCATCTTCATTGATTTTGTAGTATACCAAGATACCATTAATAAATACCACTAAAAAGAAATCAATATATTCCTAGAAACCTCTATTCATTAGATCCATAAAGACAGAGGGTGAATTAGCCAATCCAAAAGGCATTACTGTAAACTCGTAATGCTCGTACCTGATTCGAAATGTTGTTCTCGAAATGTATTCCTTCTTCACACATAACTGATGATATCCAAATCAAAGATCAATCTTTGAAAATATTTATCTCCATGAATTTGGTCAAATAAATCATCAATTCGAGGTAGGGGATACTTTTTATTTCTTTTAATAGCATTTATGTCCCTATATTCAATGCACAACCTCATAGATCTGTCTTTCTTCTTAACAAAAAGGATAGGGGCTCCCCATGGAGAAACACTAGGGAGAATAAATCCCATATTACTCAATTATTCTAGTTGTTTCTTTAGTTCCACTAATTTGACAATTTCTATTCTATAAGGGGTCTTCTATATGGTCCTTGAACCAGGAATTAAATCAATGGAAAACTCAATTTCTCATTCTGGAGGATGTCTAAGTAAATCCTTTGAAAACACGTCAATATATTCTTGAAAAATTGGTATGTCCTCTATTTTAACATTCTTTTCCTCACCCAAAATTATTTCATTCTATTACAACCTATAAATTTAATTTAGTAGATCTTATGGGGGTGGATCTAGATAAGAATTAGGTGGTGAGGTTTCTGCTCTATAGATAAGGTACTCCTTATCATCATCAAAAAAATTAACCTCCTTCTTCTTACAATAACTTTTCACATCATGGTTCTAAATACAATATATTCTGAGGATTATATCAAATTCAATCATCGGTACGACAATAATATTAGTAGATAAAGAAAATTTATATGCCCTAATGGGAACTGATTCACAAAATGTTGTTACGATGATACTTCCTTTAAGATTTTTGACTATCAACTCCCTTATTAATTCAAATTTAAAATATCGAATTTTTTTAGCAAACTGGGAAGATATTAAACAATGAGATGATCCAGAATCAAATAAAGCATTGGCCAATGTTTAGGAAACCATTAAATTACCTGCCACCACATCTTTCAGAGCTTCAAACTCTACTGTAGTGATTGCATAAGCATGGCATTTCTCCCTGGTCCTTTTCTGAGATAAGTTCCTTAGGCGCATAGGACATTCATTTTCATAATGTCCCTTTTCTCTGCAATTGTAGAATTCAACATTGACAGCCTCTTTATTTCCCTTTCAATCACGTTCTTGGTGGCCTTTTTCACCACACTTGTAACAGACTCCCATCCCTTTCAGGAAAGTACTTGGTTGTTTCTTCCCACATTTACCACAAAATAGATATTCCACTATTCCCTTATTCCCTTTATATCTATTTCTAGAGTGATCAGAAAATATCTTCTTCTCTTTCTTTTCATTGAATTCATAATACTTGGAGAATTACTTTTCTTTCTTGATAGTGCATGAGACAATATCTTCATACAATGAAAGGGATTGTGAGACTAATGGTTGATGGAGAAAAGTTTTTAACCCATCAATGAATCGATCATTATTACTCCTTCGGTTACGTATATAATCTGCTACATTACTTATAATCCTTGTAAAGTTATCCTCATACTTTGTGACATTATCATCCTCCTTTTCCCTCAAGATCATAAATTGCCTTTCTATATCTACTTGATGGTCACAAGGAAAGTATTTTTGTAAGAAAATCTTTTTAAACTCCCTTCATTCCATGTTCGATAATTCTTCATCTTCCTTTGTTTTTTGGTTCAATGACCACCATTTATCTATATCTCCAGTGAGCTGATAAACTACCATTAAAACTTTTTCCATTTTGCTACTCCCTAAATCTTGAAATATTTTCAATAAAGAATTTATCCATTACTCAGCTACTAATGGATTTGTACTCCCATTGAATTTTTGTGGTTGATGATTCATGAGGTGGTCTAACATTGATCCTCCGTATTTTGGATCATGGTGCTCTATACGGGTAATGTTATTATTCATAACCTAAGTGAGTTGTTCGAATATGGTGATAAGATGATCAGCACCAGTTCTGTCACTAGCTCCACTATAATTATCTTGAGTATGAGGGAAATCCCTACATAAATTAAATTCTTTGAAATGGTTTCCATTACTTCCAATAGGTTCCATTTCTAAAGAATGTCATACACTAGATTAGTTTATGAATCGCAATAAATAATTCCAAACTTGTAAAACACTTTACAAAAATTGAACAATTTATGTACATAATTCATAATCGTAAAAAAAATGTCTTCTTTGGGAAGGTATATACTCATAACTCCTTCATAATGTTTTGTAAAGAAAATTTGAATTATCCTAAGCATATCCCCCAGGAGTGTCGTAACCAAGAATGCCGTAAGGCCTGTTGTCATGTACAAGGATACCCCGGGTCAACCTCAAAACTCCTTGTCGGGGTTTTCACTCCTAGGTACATCTATGCCTAAGCTGGCTCTTCCTTCTCGTATCCAGACAGGGATGTATTTCTTGGAAAATACTCAAAATATCTACATTACCAAAATTTTAGAAATTTTTCGATACTAATCCTCAAAGTCTAACTTAGGTCTAGGTTCTCTACTCATAGTTTATCTAAATCTAGTTTCCAAGGTTTTTACTAAACATCCTCTGATACCAACTATAACGCCTCGACCCCAGTAACCCAGAGTCGGTGCATTATTACATAACATTGGAATGATAGTAAGAATTATATCTTAAAAGACCGATTAGGTTAGTATCCTTGAAAGTAAATGATACATTCATAAGTTTTACATTAAATAATTAAATATAAACATCAACAACATTCTATCCCCATTGACCAGAATTATATCCTTATATTATCCCTACAGGTCAACCATAAAATATTTCTTCACATCCTAGGAAAATAAAACACAGAAAGGGGTGAGCTCAGATGCTCAATAAGGATAACAATATAGTACAAACTTTCATAAATAAGAATAAACATTTGTGGTAATGTATAAGACAAAAAAAATCCTTTGAAACATAATATTCTTGCATAATATGGAAAATATAAAATCATATAATTCCATTTACTTATTCACATGGATATTCAACTAGTCGAATAATCACATGCAATATCAATAACCACTTTCATAATGATGGAATGCATAATACCAAACTTCATATCCACATAGTAAAGGTCTTGTGCCAAGACTACAAATAAGATTTTGTCAAGGCCTTGTGCCAAGACACTAGTTTTCCTCATGAGACCTACCGATTCATCGAGGAGCTATAGAGGGCTCCACCCGTCACATACTAAGTCTAATGCATTCCTCATATAAAAAGGTTTAAACATAAATTAAAGACTCTTATTAAAACTAGCATACAAAATGTCAATATTTTATCCATAAATAATGAACGGTGTAAAAAACAACAAATCCATAGTTAATCATATAACAAAACCTTCAATACAATATGGATGATTTTTATCATAATAAATCAAATTCAAATAATTTTAAAATCCATCAAAGGATGTTGTCATATATGAAATAAAAACTATTTGAAATAAATACTTCTTTCCATTTTGAAATAATTTAAAATTCACATAATTATAAAAGAATATATTTATTTTGAAAATATTTTTATAATCTTGAATGGGAAGCTTCGATGATTTTATAATGAAGAAAAATATCCACACCCACTGTATAAGTTAAAAAAACATTCTTATCTTAATTTTGTCGAAAAGGTTATAAAGTACCCTGTTTGGAAAATGATAGAAAGATTCCTATCAAAACATATTAGCTAAAATAAGGTTATAAATGACTTTTACACGTAGTCTATTAAATAGTAAATATGTTTTGAAATACAATTTTAAGAAAACATGGATGTGGATGATAAAGAGGTCCCAGTAGATACTTACGCAAAGACAACCTCGGATAAAAAAATAGATTATGAAATTAACACTTACCTTGTACTTTTAGTTAGTAGATGATATGTTAACCTTATGTATAATAGTTCAAACATTGTTATTAAATTATACATGAATCATACTCACAAATATGATATCGTATATGATCTTATAATATTTCTTTGTTAATAATATTTTAGTAGTATCATCGTTTCAGGTGTTAATGAATCTGTTTTCCTTTATATACTCAGTTACGTAAGCCATGTTTATTATGGATAGGATGTATTTAATTAATATATAGAATGGTATAAATTTCTTTAACATTATTTTTAATCAAAAATGAAAATTATCTTGAATTTTTATGATGGGGAATGAATCTCATCGCGTTCGTGTACACGATAATATGTACGTACACATGAGCGACAATGTCATTATATTGATGGTGAAATCATATGTAATTGGATTTTATATCATGTATAAAGAATCAGTAAAAATTTATATTTATTATTTACATCAGTTATACTCATTATTATACCCATCCAAATAATTATGTATTTGAATAACAAACTACACCATGACGTGGAGACGGTATGCCGTATGTACGCACGTATGGTGACTTTGTCATTCATATGATGGATAGAATAATTAATAAGATTGTACCATTTTTATAATAACATAATAGTATATAGAATATACTAGATTTATTATTTTATAATGAAAAGAACAAATAAAGAGGATGTGGAAGAAGAAAATAACTTGAAAGAGGTGATGAAATATTTACCTCTTCTTCAAGTTCTTACTTTTGATTTGATCAAAAGGGCTCCTTGGGATGGCTTTCTGGAAAATGGAATGCCTCTAAGATGAAGGGAGGAAATTTCAGAGGATATTTGGGTAGGTTTTGGCTAAGATAAATGTCTTTGAAGGTGTGATATTAAGATAAGGTGAAGTACCCTTTTATAAGAGAGGTGAGGGTAACTTTAGGGAAAGCTTGAAATATTATTTTATAATAAAATAATTTTCGGTTTCTAATATCCAAAAAATGATTTATTTCTATTATAAGGTGGGGATGGGTCGAAAACATCTCAACCAATAGGTTTTGGAAAAGTTTGGGTCATCATATTAACCTTATCTATTATATTTAACTCTTAGTTAAATGGTTTGACATTTACCATGTCTCTTTTTATTTTAATATTTTATGCTTAATAATCTTACTATAACAAGACAAGAGAACCCCATGGGGTTCATTGTTAATATATATAACCTTATTTAAGTTATTTGGTCAATACGTGTATTTTTAGGAATATTATATCAATTAATAATATAGTATTTATTTTAAAAACTCATTTATGTCAATTTTGACACTATTTAGTATCTAATTTTTTTAAAGCCATAAAAACATCATCACTTATAATAAAATTTATTTAATCCACACTAAAATTTCATATTAACCAATAAAATTAGCTGAATTCCTCAAAATTTTCAATTTACATTTATTTGGATATTTATAATATCAATAATTTTAATATTTCATTATTAAGGTAATTAATGCATCATCATTGTGTCATAAATAAATTTAAATATATAAAGTCTAAAAATTATAAATGAAATGAAATTATGTATGAAATATTTTTATCTTTCTAATGAATATTTATAGTCAAATTTATATTGTTTGTAACCCTATATTTAAAATGGTTTAGTTATTAAACATAGAATTTAACTCTTTTAACTCTTCTTTAAATAAAATATTTATAAATGCCCTAATCTAATCCAAGTGGACCAAAGACGGCCAGATTTTATTCCTAAGTTTTTTTTGTTCAAATTATACTTATCCAAAAGAATTAGTACATTTGTTAGGGTACTTTTGATATCATTTTTACCCTTATTTACCTTGTTTAATTTTAATCATGGTAAATAAAAGTTAAAAGTTACTATTCACCAAAAATTATTTTCATCTTATTGAACCAAATTTTACTTACTGATATTAACCGTGTCTCTTGGATTTTTGAAATCCAACTCACAGAAATGGTAAAATTATGTTTTATGCAAATTTGAAAATGCTCCTAGGAGGTGGGTAGAAGACGGTAAAAAGTTCAATAAAATTTTTATATATCTAAAGTTATTATAAAATAACTCCAATGAATTACATTGAACTTATAAGGGTATTATTTATCTATTTTGACCTAAAATTAATTTAAATAAAATAAATAATTATTTAAATTAAATGTCGGTTTTATCCAATAACGTAGTGTTTTTCACTATTCATCAAAAATTTAATGTTTTTAGTAAAATACCCAAAAAATAACCCTAAGCTAATTTTGATATTCTGAATTCAAAAATGAATTCCATTTTTAAAAATAAAATTTATAAAATTTCAAAAAGTGTGTATTACTATTCATAACAGCTAGTTTGATTGGTCGCAGTGTATTAGAATCTCGAAGTTGCATACAATACAAGTTATTACATTATTCAAAGGGAAACGTACTATGAAAGCTTGGGGTGTTACAAAATTATTGAATTTCAAGTGTGAAATAAAATAACTATTAATGGTTTCCTAATAATAATATTCTCAACAAATAATCAATTTTTAATTTTATTGGTGAGGAAGCTTCCCACGAAACAATACGTTATGAAATAATCCACTATATTAACATTAAAAGTATATATTTTATTTATATTTTATTAAACATTATAATTGATAGGTCATGGATTTTTAATGAATTTTTAAATTTCTAATATTTATTCAACTTTATTTTTCATATTTTATTTTTATTTTGAGGACCATATTCACCATTATCATTAATTATGGTTTTCACTAAAATATAGCCCATATGATATGTGAATAAGGTGTTACTTCCATGTTTATCAATGTTAATAGTTTAAATGATAATTTATTATCTAAAATATTTAAATTTTAAATTTATCTCTATGTCTGGATGAATTATGCATGCTTGTGAAATAATATTTACAATTGTGTTTTTCATTGGTTAGAATGGGCTCTTTCTATTTGTAAATGTGTGAGTTTTTCTATTTTACATGTACCATCAAAGAGTATGAATCACCTGGTTAATCATTCATGTTCTACATGTATTTCTTTAGTAAATGAATAAATGTCACATAATTATTTAAAATGTGTCACACATACTTTCACTTTCCACATAAATTTTTATGAGATATTACGTTGTCCCCTTTTGATAATCACTCTTGAAATTTTATTTTTTCTTCATATGGAATATTTAATTTTCTTTTGAATTTTCCTTGATCATTAGATTGTAATTATTTTAAGTTTTCCAATTAAATGGACCTATTTACACATATAACATAGATTGTTTAATCACATTTTATTTTTCACATGGATTTTCAAATGTCATGTTCATAATTTTAGTCCATTAATTTATCCTATAGACTTTTTTTCATAATTTTATGGAATTTTCCTTTCAACCCATTCATGAAAATAAAATTTACATTTATTCATTAAATGTCCCCTATTTCCAAAAAATGGAAAAATAATCCTTTTGGTGTAGATCCATAGTTTACATATTTGGATTTTTGTGACATTTAGAATTTTCTATATTCATGTTACTCAAGGATAACACACCATCCCTCATTATAGACTGTTATAGAACATTTTTTTCATATTTTTTCATGACTCTTCCCATGGAAGTCTTTTCTCCATTCTTCAACATTTTTTATTTTATTCATATTTTATTATAGTCTCATGTATTAGTTTCTTGTAAATTAATTCATATTATCTATGATTTATACCCATGAAAAAATCAGATATATATCATGAATCTAAATTAATTTTATTTTAATAAATTTACATTCACATTCTAGAAATTTTCCTTTTTCTGAGACATTACCCCCCATTAACCGGTCTCATGTTTTCCCTTAATAAATTATCTATTATACTAACACTAAAATTCCTTATGAAAAAATATATTTAAAAAACAATTAAAAAATACATAGTTTCATTCTTTGAAAATCATGATGTTTATATTTTTTTAATATTGGTTGTGTGTTATTTTTATTATTTTTCATCATCTAGTTATGATTGATTCAAATAATTATCTCTTATATAAATTTTTTAATCAATCCATGACTTTATTTTTGGATTATAATAACCTTTTTTCATCCACATTTGTATATATTCTAATTCAGGACAAGTATAGTTCAAAAAAAAACTAGCTTATCATAAATGTTATTACATGATGTGGTTGGAAAAATTCCATTTGTTACTTCTATATAATTATCATAATATAATATAAAAATATTTATTTAGTTAGAATCATGAATTACATCCATAAATTTCACATCTATAGTTTTTTTGTTTCATCAACTTTCTATTAATTTTTTATCAATGTTTATTTTTGAGATGAGTACGTATACATCACTTTTAATGAATCGTAAAATAATTGTATATCTAAAATTATATTCTCAGCCTCAAATTACATCAATTATTCTTCTCCATAATTTCTCATATATTAAATTTTATCTTCATTAATTTCATAATTTTATTTTAGAATATAATCAAGAAATGTTTTCTACTTGGATTTAATTTCTTGTAGATAATATTTAATAGTAATTACATATTATAATAAAATTGTTTTATCCTTAATATTTTTCATCCCCTATCCATTATAATATTTTTCTTGAGATACTAATAATAAAATCTTAAAAAAAATTCAATAAGTTTGATATTCATTTCACATGATACTCTAACCTATTTGGTGATAATTAAAAGTATTTTTACTCACATTCAACTCATTTTACATCACATATTCTTAATTTTCATTGAGGCTGATTTACTCCTGCATAATTATAAAAATTCATAAACTATATAAAATAGTTTCATCTTGGTAGTTATAAATGATATATTTTGTAACATTAATCTATTAATCTTTTGAATCCACAATCTTGTGATCATCCTCACTTATACATAGTTTTTCTTAGTGATAATTTGGTAAAGGGGTTTTTGGAATCACTTATCTCTATTGAGATGAGACTAAATGTTTTCAACATAATTTTTTTGTTAACATTACCACAAGATCATCATCTTCCTTACATTATTTATTTATCTATATTAACTACCTTAGGAACCATTATTCATCCACATTTTTCTCATGAGGGATATATCTCCATCATTTTCAAGAGGAAACTCAATATTATATGAAAGATAAATAATTGAACTTTGATTAGATTCAAATAATGGAGAGTCCTCTTTTTGGTTGTACCATTATAATCTTCTATGCTTCTATATTCTTCTTGGACTTTATTTTCCTTATAGAGATATCTTCTATGGTTTATTGGGAATATAATTCATATGATTGATTAAATTTGAACTAAATATATCTTTTATGATCTGAAATTTCAATCCTAAAATATAATAATACAATATATCAGTGACCTTCCTCTGGTAGTAATTGATAAAGGATCACACATGGATGTGACCACACTATTAGGGGGGTCATTTGGGATTACTTCTTTTCTAAGTTTTATATTTATCCCATTATTCCCTCCTCGTTTTTTAGTGATTGGATTTATATTTATTTTACATTAGAAAATATATGGATTATAAAATAATAATATGTTATAGGAAACCATCATGGGAGAAAAATAGGATTATAGAGACCTGGTTTTTTCATTATAATACATTGAAATATTTTTATATATTTTTTTACATCCACACGTTGAGACATCATGGTATTATGATGCCCAGTGTGCCCAGAATTAATTTTATAAAACTACTAAATATATTTTAAATCAAAAACATGTAGATCATCAATGAAAATGAGGAATCTCTTAAAAGGAAGTCTGATTCTAAATATGAGACTATGTTTGAGTCTAAAACCAAGTTTTTGTTAGGTTGGAATATACTAATATACCCCAGAGGGGGTGAATTGTTCCATTTCATAATCATCAAAATCATTCACAATTCTTCCTTCTAAATTCAGCTAATTATTATGAACATGAGTACTGTTGAACTTATGTATTAAATTATGATCAATAGATAAAACACAAAATTGGAACAAGATAGTTTATAATGGTTTAGGGTATAAATATTCTATAGTGAACTCCACAAATTACTCTCTTTGTGAATTTTTTTAATTTCACTAGTCAGGTCCTAATATCATAAGACCAATCCAGAACTGATTGTAGGTCATTTACACCTTTACAAATAAGACTATAAACATATCCTTTATGTTTTTAAATAGACAACCAAAAAATCGTAGCTTAGATCCAGAAGTTGATACTCCACCACAATTGAGTACGAGCTGTTGAAAATGAAAAAAAAAATTAATTAAAAAATGATTCAGGTTGAAATTTAAAGTTAAAATGTAAACTTATAGTAGATGGATCTTCTTCTTCAAAAAATAGTTTCTTAAAGAAATAATAGTTCTGAAGTTATTTTGTTTCAATTGATCATTGAGTAAAAACAATAACAAATAGCACTATCATACCTACAAAAAATATTAGATTAATAACAAGTATATATCTATTATAGCCTCTTATATAGAAAAAAGATTTTAACCGATTATTATAGCAGATCAATAAAATATATTCACATGAAGGAAGTTTCAATCAAAAAATATGTGTCGCAATATATGGATCAATATATATCTTGGTATATATATTATTATTTGATTTATACAAACACATATAGAACAAATACACTAATATAATAAATAATGTAGAGATCTTTCCTTTTTTTGAGATACAAGAAAATCTCCTGATAAATCATAAGAATTTAAATTTCTAAGACAACTCATTATTATCTTAACTTCCTATAAATGTTGGTGATAATTTCTCTACTTAATATGATTCATTGAATCAATCATAACGATCATTAAATTGTTCAAAATGAGATTTATATCGACTTAGTAGTCTGTAGTGAATATTTCACAAAACTCAAATAAAATTATAGATTCAAATATCCATTTATGAAATTTCAAACCTACGGTTCCTTCAAAAAATGACAAAATACAAAACAAATGGTTCAATTACATTGAATTCATTATACGAACGTAATTTTGACAACATAAGGCTGATCACAATACTATGTATGATGATCCATATGTTTTCTTCCTAAACGTAAGGTTCTATACTTATATAGACTTATTTAACCAAAAACAATTTCTTTATCAAATGTAAGGTTTCATCCCAACATAATGTGATTTATCCATAAGTTTATGTCAACATAGGTTTGTTTAACCAAATATTCTGATCTATCAATATATGGTTTAATAAAATAGTAGGGTTTGTTCCATACATTAAATTTTTCAATGAATGGTATGAATAGTGTCTCCAGAACACACATAAGAGCATTTCAAACACATTGATGAATATTCCACATGAATAATAATCTTTAATATAATTCCAAAATAATGAGTATAAGGAATATTAATTTCCGATATACACTTAATGTAATATCATTATTTCAAAAAATAATATTATTTTGTGATCATCAAAATAATTTATATTTATAGAGTATTTTTGAGAAAATAAATTCCAAAAAATATTCTCCTTTTTTATGATCACAACACCCATAAAATTAATAAATGAATTTAAAATTTTTCAATTAATTTAAATTAATTCTAAATTATATTTCACAAAATTATTTTGATAAAAATAATTTTTTTGTTTATACAAATCTTTCCCCTTTTTTGATATAAAAAATAATTATAAAATTATTAAAATATGTTAAAATTTTCATAGATCACTATGTGAATTTTATAATAATCTGATTAAATAATTATGTCTGGATCTTTTTCTGAATACATAAACATAATATAATATGAAATAAAGTACGCAGAAAATTAAGGAAATTGAATTGATTAAAAATGGTATAGCTAAAATAATCATTATGACTAGGAATCATTTTTAGACAACTAAAAATGTTAGGGTATTAATGATTTTGGAGGATTTTGATAGGTTAAGGTTCTAAGGATTTTTAGCAACTTCAAACCTATCTCTCAACTCTTCCATCTGTAACTGAAACATTCTCATAGGACTATCCCCCAACTGAAAAATAAAAATTTTGGAATCTTGACTGATATGAAAATTATAAACAAGATTAACTTTCAAAAATTCATGTAGGATTTCCACTTTCTTCATAAACTAGACCAATTTTTCCATGAATTTGTTTATAAAAAATATGATACATAGTTCATCTGATTCTATTGGTCAAAATGAAATTTTTTATTGTCCAACATTACTAATCTAGTAGCACTATTGCACTCACGATTTTGAGGATGACTATTCATATCTACCATGACAGAGGTCATTTCCAGAAATCATCAAATCGGATCAGGACTGGTAGTACGAGTAGAGGTATAAGTACTGTTTTGACCAACACTACTCTTAATTCATTCAATCTGACTTCCTAAATACCAATTTAGATTAGGAACCTATGATTTAGAAACAAATTCAAACATAATCATTCCAACTTTATCTAACATCTATCTCATGAAAGAATATAATTCATTTTTGGAAACTGAATTTTCTTTAAGATACTATAATTTTTTCCTTAAATTTTTTATCTCTTTATGAAGATTGAAATTCACATACTGAGACTTATTGAACTTAATGAAAATATCTTCAACCTAATTAGTCTGGGAATCAGAATCCCCTTCATCTAGATGTTGTGACTAACCAACATCCACAATTTCTAAGGATATTTATGGAGACATTTCCACAGACTAATCCACTAGTATTTCAATTGAACTTAAAATTGAACAAGAAAAAATATCAAAAACTAATTTTTTTGTCTTCAATTTCAGATTTATGTCCTTCATCCACATGATCAAAAACATAGAAAACTAGATTCTCAACAATTTCAGTAGCCACATTTTCAGATCTAGTTAACTTTTTCTCTTCCTAAATAACTAGATCATCTTCTTGAATACCTTGTAAAATGAAATTATATTAATATATAATATGGATTTCATCCTGTTGATCTCTCTCATGAAAATTTTCATCAAAATGTACAAACCCGGCAGCCTCACCTGAACCCAAAACTGGTTCTTCAACAGGTGGATCTACTCTTTTGCGTGGTTTTATAACCAATTATTTTTACAAATAATCTTCTTCCTCTTCTTCTTCAATAAATATTAATTTTATTTCGGTTGTTTTGGAATGCCCTTCACCTTGGGATTCACAAAAATATTCATTTACAATTTCTCTTTTATCCCCCTGACCAAAAGATCCATGTCTTTGTTGGTTATCTCCACCAACTAGAAAGGGTTTTCTATTTTACACTACTCTAATAAAAACCTAAATTCCTCAAGGTTCACACATTGAGTAATTTTCTATGATGAAATTTGAATCAATAATCTATTAACCGAATCATTCTTTTTTTTAAAAAAAAAATCACGAGGTTATCCTTCTATAATGATAAAAATCCATCCTAGGATCTGGTTGAGAGAAGTTGCGAAAATATATGAACATATAACTTCGAAAATTCATCATTATTTCACTTAAAAATAGAAACATGATATACATGTATATATTTAAAATATTCTCCATCTCAGTAGTCCTTTGAGGAATTTCTATTTGAATAAACATAACCAAGATATTATAGTTTTCCTAGATATCCTTGAAAAGAATTTTACTAATGTATGTTGAACCAAATAGAAAAGAAATAATTTCATCTAACTTATATTTCTTATATCTGATTGATCGTATATCAAAATGAAATACCCCCTCATGAGGATAGTTCAAAATTTGGGAAATTTCATTCTAATAAACCAAATTGTCCTTATCATCTATTCTGACGAAAAATATATCATTAGAACTACCAAAACTAAATGGAACACTGTTATAGAAAAATTTTAGTTCTAACTCATAATTTAACTATGGGTTTGCCTCATTGAACACAAATTACAATCCTTGAAAAGATAATTCTTACTTCATAAGAATATTTTTCTCATAGAGGCATTCAAAATCAACTATTTTTCCTTGTAGGGTATTTCGTCTTGAAATTGTCTAAAGCTTCAAGTTGCTGGCTTTACCTTATTTAGTTCTCTTAGTTTTCATCTATTCAATGAAATGGAAGCACTTAGGTTTTTTGGTTCTAGGGTTTTGAAATAAAGCATAGGTAAAAAAATGTAACACCCCAAGCTTTCAAGATATGTTTCTCTTTCAATAATGCAATAGCTTGCATTGTACGCAAGTTTGAGATTCTAACACACCGCGACTAATCAAAATAACCATTATGAATAGTAATACCCACTCCTTTGAAATTATATATATTTATATTTCCAAATGTACTTAATTTTTGGATTCCGAATATCGAAATTATCCTAAGTTGTATTTTTTGTAATTTTTGAGAACTTCTAATTTTTTATGAATAGTGAAAAATACTTAAATACAACTTTTTTAATCAAAATAATTTATAGTGATAAATTATAATATTGAGTGTTTTTAGTGTATAATTAGAATATATTTTTACGATTTCATCCAATGGTGTTCATTAGAATTAATTTCACTTTGAAATTGGATATAAACAATTGTCAATCTTTTGATATATATTGTTTCTTAAAAGCATGCTTTTTGTTGTGACAGCATGAATTAATTATAAAATTAATTAATGAAACTTATATTTTTGTAATTTTTTAAAACAGACATCATTTTTGAATTCAGAATAACAATTATAGCTTAGGGTGAAATTTTGGAATTGTTCTGAAAAACTTCAATTTTTTGATGAATAGTGAAACCACTAAGTGATAGTTAAAAAACTGATTTTCTGTTTAAATGAAACATTACCACTTCTGTGATTTGATTTTCAAAAATCCGACATACATGATTGTCATTATAAAGTAAAATTTTGTTCAATGGGATTAAAATAATTTTTTTGGTGAATAGTAACTTTTAAGTTTAATTAATCACGATTAAAGGTAATTAATGAAATTTAAGGTAAAAATGATATTATAAAAATATGAAAATACCATTACACTTGTCCTACCCCTATTTTATGAGTCATGGCCGACCAAGAAAATCCATGGGACAACTTGGGGACCCAATGGAGCCACTTTGGTAGGAAAATTACATTAAAAACGTTTTATTTAATGTTAAAATAAAAATGTCACAAACTTGAGTTGTTTTACTAAAACAATTTTTAAATGGGGTTATAAAAGTCATATATTTGACTATAAATTTTAATTGGAATTCTAAAATTATTTCCTACATCATGATATTTTTTTATAATTTTTAGACATTAAATAAATTAAATTATTTATGACACCATGATGATCCAGCGATTACCTCATTAATTAATGATTTTAATTAAATGGAAGGATAATGTAAAATCTTAGAATTACACTTTTCCAAAGCCTATTTGATGAGTAGATTTATAACCCTTATCACCTTATACTTTAAATATATAAGTTTGGGACCTTTAAAATCCTAAACTCATTATATAATAAAGTAACATTTCATTACTTTCCAAGAGTGCCCCTCCTCTCCTCTTATAAAAGGCTCCCACCACTACCACCTTATTCACACCTTACAAGCCTTTGGCTCAGCCAACCCCTGCCCATTTTGTCTATCAAAATCCCACTCTTACTTCTAGAACCCTCACATTGGGAAAAAGTCTTCCCAAGGAAGCCTTTGACCTCAAATCAAAAAGAGTTACCCGTTTTAAAGGTAGTGTTTTCTCTTCTATTCTTATGATTTATTTTGCTTCTCCAACCCCATAAACTATTTTTATTAATTTATTTTGTAATAACACTAGTATCCTAAATATACTAGTATGTTTTTATAAGAATTATTCGAGCTACACTTACACACACATATATCTAATGGTTAAAGAACAAATTGTTTCTGTGGATAGCGAATTTCTGCCTCACGAAACGATGATTCTTCCACACTCATATAACACCTTCAAAGGTTTCCATTAAGATGTCACTATATTTATATATGATATATAATATGTTTATGTTTTCCTTAAGCTTCTGTATTTTTCATTTATGGAAAACCTTTCTGGTTTCCATTATGGGTAAACACGATATTTTCATTTTAGGAAGTGCGGACTACCACCCCCTCAATGTGATTTGAATCGTTAATGCCATATGTGGGATGTATAAACGATGGAGTAAATGGTATTATACATTATATTATATTGGAATTATATTATACCTTTATATAATTATAACTTCATTCCATTAAATACTAAATAGAAATGAAAGTAGCGTTCATGCGTACATACGGCTTACCGTCTCCATGAACGGTGCATTTAATTTCTTACCTATAAATGTTATGTAATATTATAAATGAATGTATATAATGGATATATATGATGTATATGATATCTAAATCATGAATATAATTATGGATATAATGGATATTTTACCACATGAACAACTTGTAAATTTAAGAAGTTTATTTTGACTTAAGTACCAAAGATCGACAAAACGACCGTTATTAACATAAATAATTACATAATGTTCATAACATGGTAATAAGTGATATAAAAGGAATAATAAACTTGAAAAAGGTTCTTAAGAAATTAACAATTAACTCTATTTTATTATTCGGGAGATCAAAGAACGGTCGAGTGAATTCGGACATGAGGTAAGGGAATTTCTTAACCCAATTTCCATTCCTTGGGTTAATCTCCTAATTTAAAATTATGTCCTGATATTATTATGTCCTATTATGTATTTTTACTTTCTTTATGTGTACTTATATTAAATACACATAATAGTTCTATTTTTTTTAAATGGTCTTTGTAAGGACATCGTCTCAATCTCCTTTCATTGAGGCATATTTGGTTTTATACACAACTTTCATTTATATGGTGTATAAACCCACTTTGACTTTTACTCTTATTCAAATGGAATCTTTTTATACGAAGAATTTTTACTAAACTACAAAAGGAATGTTTTTTCTTATGTATGCGGTGACAACGACTTCTCCGCCACCGTGACTATTATTTGAGTTTCGGCTTCCTCTAAAAGCAATAACTTTTTTTAAAAGAAAAATAAATACCATGTTTTAATTTTCTTTTATTTTGGTATTGAAAATGGTTTTGATAAAGTTTTTTTTTATCAATGTGTTGTATTGATATCCTGTTATTAAATTTTGGAAATCTTATGTTTCCTTTATGCGTGTTTTATGTGATACAATTATTTTATGGTTTATGATATGTTTAAACCTGTTCATATGAGGAATGCATTAGACATAATAAGTGATGGGTGGAGCCCGCTATAGCTCCTCGATGCATCGGCAGGTCTCATGAGACAAACTAGTGTCTTGGCATGAGGCCTTGACAATATCTTATTTGTGGTCTTGGCACAAGGCCTCGGCTACATGGTTATGATAGTCTGGCATTATGCATTCCATCATTATGAAAGTGGTTATTGATATTACATGTGATTATTCGACCAGTAGAATATCCATGTGAATAAGTAAATGGCACTATTTCATTTTACTTTTGCTATATTATTCAAAAGTTCAAGTTTAAAAGTATTTTGTTTTAGTTATACATTGCCTTAAATGTTTATGTTTTTTATGAAGGCTTCCGCTATATTTTTATCCTTACTGAGCATCTGAGCTCACCCCTTTCAATGTTTTAATTTTTACAGGATGTGATGAAGTATTTTATGAATGACCTACAGGGATAGTCAGAAGAGGATATGAGTGTAGACTATGGAGACTTTGTTATTGTAGTTTTTCTCTTTATAAAGTAATGTAACATTGATGAATGTATCTAGTGTTTCCAAGGCTACTAAACTGATCGGTCTTTCGAGACTTGATCTTTTGTGATCATGCCAATGTTACGCAATAATGCACCGACTCTGGGTAACTGGGGTCGGGGCGTTACAGTTGGTATCAGAGGCAGTTTAGTACTAACCTTGGAAGCTATATTTAGATAAACTCTGATTAGATAACATAGCCCAAAGATAGACTTTGATGAGTAGTATAGAATAACATCCTAGAATTTTGGTATTATACAGATTTTGTGAGTTTTACAAGAAATACATCCCTATCTGGATACGAGTAGGTAGAGGCGGCTCTAGAACAGATGTACCTAGGGGTAAAACCCGAAAAAACCACTTTGAGCTAGAATCCAACGGGAACGGGTGCACGACAACAGGCCTTGCTGCACTCTTGGTTACGACACTCCCGGGGGATATGCTTAGGATAATTCTCGTTTTCATTACAAACCACTATGAAGGGTAATGAGTATATACTTCCACAAATAAAACATTTATTATGATTATGGATTATATCCATAAATAGTTCAATTTATGTTAAGTGTTTTGCAAGTTTGTAATTATGTATTTTTATTCATAAACTAATCTAGTTTATGCCATTGTTTTGAAATGGTGCCCAGTGGGAGGAGTGGAAACCATATAAATGCACGCACTCCATGTATGGATTTCCCTCCGGCTCAAGATAATTATTGTGGAGCTAGAGATACAATTGGTTCTGATCACCTTATCACCATACTGGGACAACTCACTCAGGTTATGAATAATAACCTTACTCGTATGGAGCACCCTGATCCGCAACGTAGAGGATCAATGTTAGATCTCTTCATGAGGCAAAAACCGCCAACATTTAATGTGGGTACAAATCCTTTAGTAGATGAGCAATGGATAAACTCTTTAGAGAAAATATTCCATGCCTTGGGGAGTAGCGAAAGGGAGAAGGTTATCATGGTAGTTTACCGCCTCACTGGAGATGCCGATCAATGGTGGTCGCTGATTCAAAATATGAAAGAAGATGAAGAAGTATATAATATGGAATGGAGGGAGTTCAAGGAGCTTTTCTTAGAATAATACTTTCATCATGACCATCAAGAAGATATGGAATGGCAATTTCTGAGCCTGAGACAAAAGGCGGATGAAAATGTCGCAAAGTATGAGGCCAACTTTACAAGGTTAGTGAGGTATGCTGCAGATTATATACGTAACCCAAGAAGTAAGATTGATCATTTCTTATATGGGTTAAAACCATTTCTCCGTCGAGTTTTAGTATCACAATCATTCTCATCGTACGAAGATATTGTCTCTTGTGCTATCAAGACAGAAAAGGAATTATCTAAGTCTTATGACAACAAAGTAAAGTAAGAGAAGAAGAGAATGGTGGAACAAGAAACATATAAAGGGAAAACGGGAAAGAAGGATTTTCCATTATGTGATAATTGTGGGAATAATAACCTTGGTGCTTTCCTAAAAGGAATGGGAGTTTGTTATAAATGTGGAGAAAATGGTCACCAGGCTCGTGATTGCAAGGGAATGAAAGAGGCTATCAATGTTGAATTCTACAATTGTAGGGAAATGGGGAATTATGAAAATGAATGTCCTAAGCATCAGGGAAACTGAGATCAGAAAAGGCCAAGGTATCAAGGACAATCTTATGTTGTTACTGTAGTTGAAGTGGAATAATTAACGTATTGGTGCTTTTGGACTCAAGGATTATATTCTGGTTATAAGAATAATGTGATATATATAAGGATTGTACTGCAGTACTTGTTTTTCATTAAGCTTTTAATATGATGAAGGAAATCATATTTCTAGTATGTGACAATAAGAGAAACATTACTTTGTTTGGGGAATCTGATGTTACTATTGATTTTGGAATTTAGAGACCTTTTAGAGAAAGTCTGGATAGAGGTATTTTGAATAACAATAAAGGTTGGAATTGATTAAGTGGAACCTTGGATAGTATTTTTTAAGGTTAAAAAATTTCTAATGATTATTTTTGGAATATTATAATACTATTGTTTTAGGAAAAGGACAACCTGCAGGTTGGGGGATAACCCGTCGTGTCGGACAAAGCTGCAGGAATCGAACCCACAACCATAGTGAGACTGGCCTTTATTACCTACCACTAGCCAACAAGAAGTCCCTGGTTATTAAAAAACAGTTTTCCTAATCTAAATGGTATGTGGTAATATTTGGAACCTTATACAATTTGGATAAATAGAATATTTTTGAGTTCTATTACCATTTGGAGTGAAAGATGGGTTCGTGGTACAAATTTATTAAAGAATGAAAGCCTACATGACAAGTAAGTATATTTCCTTACATTTTTAGTAAATCTCTTAAATAAATTCTTCAACTTTATAAAAGGAAATGTAAAACAAAAATATTGTTGGTTAACTTTTCCAACTGTGGATTCAATGACCGTTTAACCAATCACAAGTTTGTGATTTTCTTGTGGTTAACTTTTTCCTAATCCTATTTTCTACAACTCTCAATCAGACCTTGATGGTTTGTTTCTCCTCCATATCCATATTTTCATAGAATCCTAGTATGGGCTATCTCAGGTGACCTTTGTACTTCTCTTTCCTTCTTTTAATGTTATATTTTTATTAACCCTATTTCCGATGTGGGTTTTCCACAAAGGTATTTTCTATTTTCAACCTTTTATTTTCGAAGAACATTTTCAAATTGTGAGGACGCAATTTATTGAAGGAGGGTAGAATGTAACACCCTAAGCATTCACGATACGTTTCTCTTTGAATAATGCAATAGCTTGGATTGTACGCATGTTCGAGATTCTAACACACCGCGACTAATCAAAATAGCCATTATGAATAGTAATACACACTTTTTTGAAATTATATATATTTATATTTCAAAATGGACTTCATTTTTGGATTCGGAATATCTAAACTATCCTAAGCTGAATTTTTTTGTAATTTTCTGAGAACTTCCAATTTTTTATGAATAGTGAAAAATACTTAAAAACAACTTTTTTAATCAAAATAATTTATAGTGATAAATTATACTATTGAGTGGTTTTAGTGTATAAATAGAATATATTTTTACCATTTCATCGAATGGTGTTCATTAGAATTAATTTCACTTTGAAATTTAATATAAACAATTGTCAATCTTTTGATATATATTGTTTCTTAAAAACACGTTATTTGTTGTGACAGCGGGAATTAATTATAAAATTAATTAATTCAAATTATATGTTTGTAATTTTGTAAAATAGACATAATTTTTGATTTTGGAATATCAATTATAGCTTAGGGTGAAATTTTGGAATTGTTCTGAAAAACATCAATTTTTGATGAATAGTGAAAGCACTAAGTGGTAGTTAAAAAACCGATTTTTCGTTTAAATGAAACATTACCACTTCTCTGATTTGATTTTCAAAAATCCGACATACATGGTTGTCATTATAAAGTAAAGTGTGGATCAATGAGATTAAAACAATTTTTTTGTGATTAATAACTTTTAAGTTTAATTAATCGTGATTAAAGGTAATTAGTGAAATTTAAGGAAAAAATGATTTTATAAAAATATGAAAATACCCTTTCACTTGTCCTACCCCTATTTTATGAGTCATTTCCGACCCAGACAATCCATGGGTCAACTTGGGGAACCCATGGAGCCACTTTGGTAGGAAAATGACATTAAAAACTTTTTATTTAATGTTAAAATAAAAATGTCACAAACATGAGTTGTTTTACTAAAACAATTTTTAAATGCGGTTATACAAGTCATATATTTGACTATAAATATTAATTGGAAAGATAAAAAGATTTCCTACATCATGATAGTTTTTTTATAATTTTTAGACATTAAATAAATTAAATTATTTGTGACACCATGATGATGCAGTGATTACCTCATTAATTAACGATTTTAATAAAATGGAAGGAGAATGTAAAATCTAAGAATTTAACTTGTAAAAAGCCTATTTTATGAGTAGATTTAAAACCATTATCACCTTATCCTATAAATATATAAGTGTGGGACCTTTAAAATCTGAAACTCATTATATAATAAAGTAACATTTCATTACTTTCCAAGAGTGCCCCTCCTCTCCTCTTATAAAAGGCCTCCACCACTACCACCTTATTCACACCTTTCAAGCCTTTGGATCGTCCAAAACCGACCCATTTTGTCTCTCCACATCCCACTATTACTCCGAGAATCATCACTTTGGGCAGAAGTCTTCCCAAGGAAGCCTTTGAGCTCAAATCAAAAAAGAGTTACCCATTTTAAAGGTAGTGTTTTCTTATGTGTTCTTATGATTTATTTTGCTTCTCCAACCCACTAAACTCTTTTTATTCATTTAGTTTGTAATAACAACAGTATACTCAATATACTAGGATGTTGTTATAAGAAAGATTATAGCAACAATTACACACACCAACATATAATGGTTAAAGAACATACTGTTTCTGTGGATGACGAATTTCTGCCTCACGAAATGATGATTCTTCAACACTCATATAACACCTTCAAAGGTTTCCATTAGGATGTAACTATATTTATATATGATATATAATATGTTTATGTTTTCCTTAATCTTCTGTATTTTTCATTTATTCCATAACTTTATGGTTTCCATTATGGGTAAACGTGATATTTTCATTTTTGGAAGTGCAGACTACCGCCCCTTCAAAGTGATTTGAATAGTTAATGTCATATGTGGGATGTATAAAGGATGGAGTAAATGGTATTATACATTATATTATACTGGAATTATATTATACCTTTATATAATTATAACTTCATTCCATTAAATATGAATAGAAATGAATGTAGCGTTCATGCGTATGTACGGCTTACCGTCTCCATGAACGGTGCATTTCATTTCTTACCTCTAAATTTTATGTAATATTATAAATGAATGTATATACTGGATATATATGATGTATATGATATCTAAATCCTGAATATAATTATGGATATAATGGATATTTTACCCCATGAACAACTTGTAATTTTAAGAAGTTTATTTTGACTCAAGTACCAAAGATCGACAAAACGACCGTTATTAACATAAATAATTAAATAATGTTAATAACATGGTAATAAGTGATATAAAAGGAATAATATACTTGAAAAAGGTTATTAAGAAATTATAAATTAACTCTAGTTTATTATTCATGAGATCAAATAACGGTCGAGTGAATTCAGACATGAGGTAAGGGAATTTTTAACCCAATTTCCATTCCTTGGGTTAATCTCCTACTTTCAAATTATGTCATGATATTATTATGTCATATCTTGTATTTGTACTTTATTTATGAGTAATTATAGTAAATACACATAATAGTTCTATTTTATTTTAAAAATGATCTTTGTAAGGGCATCATCTCAATCTCCTTTCATTGAGGAATATTTCGTTTTATACACAACTTTAATTTATACGGTGTATAAACCCCCTTTGACGTTTACTCTTATTCAAAAGGAATCTTTTTATACGAAGCATTTTTACTAAATGAAAAAAGGAATGTTTTTTCTTACGTATGCTGCGACAATGACTTCTCTTCCGCCGTGACTATTATTTGAGTTTCAGCTTCCTCTATAAGCCATAACTTTTTTTAAAGAAAAATAAATACCATGTTTTACTTTTCTTTTATTTTGGTATTGAAAATTGTTTTGATAAAGTTTTTATTATATCAATGTGTCATATTGATATCTTGTGATTGAAGTGTGGAAATATTATGTTTCCTTTATGCATATTTTATGTTATACAATTATGTCATGGTTTATGATATGTTTAAACCTGTTCATATGAGGAATTCATTGGACTTAATAAGTGACGGGTGGAGCCCACTATAGCTCCTCGATGCATCGGCAGGTCTCATGAGACCAACTAGTGTCTTGGCATGAGGCCTTGACAAAATATTATTTGTGGTCTTGGCACGAGGCCTTGGCTATGTGGTTATGATAGTCTGGCATTATGCATTCCATCATTATGAAAGTGGTTATTGATATTTCAAATGATTATTCGACCAGTAGAATATCCATGTGAATAAGTAAACGGAACTATTTCATTTTACTTTTTCCATATTATGCTAAAGTTCAAGTTTAAAAGGATTTTGTTTTAGTTATACATTTCCTTAAATGTTTATGTATATTTATGAAGGCTTCCTCTATATTTTTTTCTTTACTGAGCATCTGAGCTCACCCCTTTCAATGTTTTAATTTTTCCAGGATGTGATGAAGTATTTTATGAATGACCTGCCGGGATAGTCAGAAGAGGATATGAGTGTAGACTATGGAGACTTTGTTATTGTAGTTTTTCACTTTATGATGTAATGTAACATTTATGAATATATCTAGTGTTCCCAAGGATATTAAACTAATCGGCCTTTCGAGAGTTGATCTTTTGTGATCATGCCAATGTTATGCAATAATGCACCGACTCTAGATAACTTGGGTCGGAGCGTTACAAAAAAGGTATATGAGAGGTTTAGTATTTAAAAAGGGTTTAAGAAACAAAATGGATAGGTATTCAAAACATTAATGATAGTGCATTGTTTCTAGTGTCATTATGTAAGACAATTTTGAATGATTTTTAAAACATGCAACTAAAATAAATTTAATATTAAATAAATTAACTAAAATATATAGAGAAGAAAAAAATATTAAAATAGATCATAATTAATGTAAATAGTAAATAATGTTAACATAAATAAATTAGAATAAATAAGAAATAAAAAATAAAATAAAAAATGAAATTAAAAATATTAAAAATATTATCATTTATTTAAAAATAAATAACACATAAATCCCCCTTAATAAAATCAAGACCTAGAGTGGGAAGTGGTTTATTAAAAATTTCTTCTAGTTGATAGTCAATATTTACAAATTCTAAAGATATATCCTTTTTAAGAACATGATCTCTTAGAAAATGTTGCCTAATTTTAATATTATTATTTCCTCAATGACTTATATAAATTTGTGTAATATTTATAGCACTTTTATAATCACATAAAATAAGTGTACTATTTAAATTTAATCTAATGTCCATTAGTGTGTTTTTTATCCCCAATACATGTGAACAGCTACTACCGGCAGATACATATTTTGTCTTGGCTATTGAGAGGGAAACTGATTGTTGTTTCTTACTTGACCATGATTCTAAATATTTTTTAAAAAGTGATAGGTTCTTGAGGTACTTTTTCTATCTAATCAAAAACCTCCAAAATATACATCTAAATATGATATTAAATTAAATTCACAATTTTTTTGATAAATAAGTGATTGAAAAACAGTTACTTTTAAATATTAAAAAATCCTTTCACAATAATAATATGAGATTCATTTGGATTTGATTGAAATCTAATCCATAAACACACACAAAAATAATATCAGGTTTTCTAGTAGAAAAAAATAATAAACTACAAATCATTCCTCTATATAACATGTTTTTCTATTTGTTTTCATGCTTCATCCAAATCATGTTTTATATTGGAACACATGGGAGTTGTATATGTCTTACTTTTCTCAAGACCAAACATTTTGAATAAATCAGTAATATATTTACATTGGTTTTATAAATTTCCATAATCTTTTTGATAAATTTGACATCCTAAAGAGATGTTCAATTCTTCCATCATACTCATCTCAAAAAAAAATTCATAAGTTTTGAAAAACAGTTACAATGTTATTCATTGGTTGAACCAAAAATAACATCATCAGCATAGATTTGAACAAATAATTTATTAGAACATATTTTTTTCTTAAAATGTGTAGGATTTTCAAATCCAATGGTAATATAAATTTTAAAATAAAAGAACTTAATCATTAATACAATGTTCTATGTTCTTATATAAGTCTATAGAGAGATTTGGTAAGTTTAAAAACAGAATCGGGTTTTTCAGAATTTTTAAAACCAGGAGGTTGTTCAATATAAACTTTCTCCATTAAATATCCATTTAGAAAAGGCATGGTAAACATAAATCTGATATAGTTTATTGTTAATATGAGATTCATAAACTAAAATAAGTCTAATTGCTTCTAATATAGATATAGGAGGAAAATATTCATTGTAATCTATACCATCTTCATGATTATATCCTTTATATAATAATATAGCATTGTTTATAGCTATAATCCCTTGATCATCTTATTAATTTTTAATGACCCACATAGTTTATAAAACTAGATAATTTGAGAATATTTCAAATAATTCCCAAACATCATTCCTTTAAATTGGTTTACCTCATCTTGCATTTCTAATATTAAATTCCCATATTATAAGGATTATTCAAAATATTTTGGTTCTAGGTGAGATAGAAGGTAGAGAATTCATATTGGTTTCTTATATTTCTTCATGTTATTATAATTATATCTAGGAGCCTATAATAATTTCTACAGGATGATTCTTTAGGGTTATATACTATCTAGGTAAAATACTTATAGGTTCATCAGTATCATTTTCTTTTGAACTAGACAGAATTTTATTTATATTATTTTCAAAATCATTTTTCAGGTTTCCAAGTCTCATGTTTTCATAAGACTCAATAATTTCATAAGTCTGATCTTTTTTCTTTAATAAAAGGTTCAGTTTCATAAAATATCACATAAACGGTTTCTTCAACAATCCTTGATATTTTATTAAGAAATTTATAGGGTTTAGAGGTCTAAAATATCCTAAAAATATCCCTTCATTGGCTTTTGTATAGAACATAAAAATATTATCCTTGGGGTTAAGGATAAACACTTGCATCCAAAAACATTAAATTACTTTACATTTGGTTTCTTGTTTTTCCAAATCTCATTAGGTGTATTTTTTAAAAGAGGCTTATTTAAACTCTATTAATTATATAGAAGGTTTTTCTTTTAGATTCTACCCATATGTAGGTAGGTAGATTGTTTTTATTCAGCATATTCCAAGACATTTCATGAATAGTTCTATTTCTACTTTCAACAATTCAATTTTATTGATGTCTTATTAGGGAAAAAAATATGTGTTTAGTACCCAAATTTGAAAAAAGGGAATTGAATTCCTAATTATAGAATTTCCACCAAGATCACTTCTTAATTAAATTATTTTAAAACCCTTTTTATTTTGAACAAAAATTATAGATACTTTTAAAAATTGTAAAGGCTTCACTTTTAAGTTTCAGAAAATAAATACAAGTAAATCTAGAATAATCATCAACTAAAACATATACATATAATTTTCCATCCAAACATGCTACACTTGATGGTCCAATAAAATCCATATTGATAAGTTATAGAGGTTTTGATGTAGCAATTTTGTTAAATGATTTGAAGGATGATTTGTGATGCTTGCCAATTCAGCATATATCACAAAATTTTTCACTATCATACTTAAGACTAGGTAAATCATAAACTAACTATTTATTATATAATTTATGAAAAGAATAAATATTGCAATGATTAATCATTATATGACATATCCAATATTCATTCATCTTATCAGTTAAATAATTCATTTTTAGTTTACAAAAGGTATTTAAGCCTGTAAAAGAAAATTATTTGTTCTAGGGGCTCTAAACATAATCATTTTATCATTCAATATGGGTGTGGATTTTTTAGAAAATAAACATAATATACATCATCATAGAGTTGAGAGATTCTTTTGGATTTTGCATTATCCCTGGTACATATAGCACTTTAAATATTGAGACTGTTTTTTGGATCTCTAATAGTTCCTAATCTAATTGTCTTTCATTTTTAATTATCACCAAAATTGACTAGACCTCCCTATATTTGATTTAGTGAATTTATTTTTGATTAGTTTCCACTCATATACCTAGATTATCCAATATCCATATACCATATATCATTTCGATTTCTATGAAATTTTTTCTATAGAGGCTATTTAAAAAGGAGTATGTTTTGGTACCCATATTCTCTTAGTACACCAGTGTTTACTAGAAGGGATATGGGAATACATATCTACTTTTTTCCCATAACTCATATCATTTTCTTTAGGTAATATATTTTATGTAAAATCATTTTAAATTCCACTTATTTGATGATTTTTGCAATAGTAGTTTTTTTTTATATGACATTCTGTTACAAAAAAAAGTCATTGTTTTTGAGTTAGGGAAAAAATAATTCTTATATAGTTTACATTTTTCACCCATACTTCCAATACCAAATATTTTTTTTCTAATGAAATTTTTACCATGAATTTCATTCAGAATATTTTCTCCTTTTGTAAATAAGGGAGAACCAATTTATAAGTTTCTAATTCATCTTTTAATTCATTAATATTATTTTCATAATCAGCCTAGTTTGTGGTAAATGAGTTAAATTTTTCAATTGACTCTTGATGTAGTTTAAATAAGGGATATCAATTTCCAAAAAATGGATTTTTAATATTATTTAAATATTTTTGTTTCATTAATAAGAAGTAATATATTCTATCCAACATTTTTCAGTAGGAAGCCAATTTATTATTTGAATATTTAAAAATAGAATCAGAATTATAATTAGATGAATAATTGGTTTGTACAATATATTTTTCTCCGATGAAGCACATATTTTCTTTTATATTTGATTATTCCTTTTTTGAATCAAATTATTAGGATATTCTTGAATCTTTATAAACACACCAGGTAGCATTCATTTTTCATTTTCCTTTATGTTCATAATCATTATTTTTCTGATATATCCTTTCTTACTTTCTCATTTCAACTTTTAGCTGAAGACAATAAGGTCATATTTGACCTAATTTCATTAATTCATAGAATATTACTTCCATTGAGCCTTTATCATAAATCTTTATTGGTTTTTGGAATCCTATTTTCTTCTTGAAAAACATGTTGAACATTCTGGCTAATTGAGCCTGTTCAATTTCATAATAAGATGTATCTGAATTATTTTCTTCTATGTACTATAGATTTATTCTTTCTAATTTATTTTAATATGTTATATTAAGAGTATTAATATCATTTTACACTATGTGTATATGATAATTATGTTAAAATTTCATTTCATCTCCATACATCATCAGTGTTGCAATTAATTTTTTCATTGTCATATTTTTAATATGTGATGATTGTCAAATTGAAGTTGATATACCCTTCCATTAGTAGGTAGCACTCTCAATACTTTAAAATCATTATCTACTTATTTTATAGGATCACCTAAGTTTGTAATGTTATTAATGATCTATGTAAGACTCTCATTAGTCTATGTGATACTTTATTCATCATACATTCTGAAAGTATCAAATTTCATAATTATTGTTATATACCTCATTTTTCATACATTGGTTGATCCTTCATAGGAAATGTAACATACCATGACAGTAAAGAATAATATATTTTCATATCGATGTCTATTTATGAATTAGATAGTGTTTTATAGTCTTAAAATGAGAATAAATCCAATCTTAAGCATAGAATACTCTAATATTTTTAAAAGATTGTTTACCACCTTTTGATGGCAAACCTTTTTTAAATATAACTTTCGAAAATTTTATAAGCACTATTTTTAAAAATATAAAATTTAATTATAATTAGGACACTAAAATTTAATTTTAAAAAATATTTGGTATTTTTCTGACTATGTTCATTTTTAATGAATAGTAAAAAATACTGCATTTTACTTCAAAACTACTTTTTCATCTAAATTAATTATATGGTTAGATTATCTTTTTAATTGGTTTTAAAGTGTAATTACAATATATTTTTACTATTTAATTCTATTTTGTTCATTTCAATTAATTTCACTTTTAAATTGTACATAAACAAGTGTCAATCTTTTGATATATATTGTTTCTTAAAAAACACGCTTTTTTGACAACAGGAATTATTTTTAAATTAATTACTACAATTTATGTGTTTGGAATTTGGTAAAATTGATTCCATATTTGGAATAATAATTTATAGATTATGTAATTAATACTCTTTTGTTTTTTGGACATTATGAATAGTAACGATGATAATTATCTTTAATTATCGCAATTAATTAGTAATCTGGTAGTTAAGGGTAATAAAATAATATCATAATAATATAAAATAACCCCAACATGTGTCCAAATCCTCATTATTGAGTCATTTCAAACCATGGGAATCATTTTACCAAACTTGAGGGCCCATTGAGTCACATGGGTTTAATAGTGACATTTATGATAGTATTTTTAAAAAGAAGCGAAATATAACAAAGGTTTGTATATCCAAAGTAAAACAATTTTAATTTTGTTTAAATAAATGATCTCTTAGACTATAAATTTTAATTGGAAATATAAAAATATTTCCTATATCATGGTATTTTTTTAAAATTTTTAGACGTTAAATAAATAAATTTATTTATGACACCATGATGATGCAGTGATTACCTCATTAATGAACGATTTTAATAAAATGAAAAGATAAGTTACAATATAATACTTACACTTGTCAAAAACCATTTTTATTGGTGGATTTCGAACCCTAATCACTTTATCCTCAAAATATATCATTTTGGGACATTTAAAATCCGAAAATTATTTTATAATAAAGTAACATTTCAAGACTTTCCAAAAGTGACCCTCCTCCCTCTTATAAAAGGCCCCCACCTCTACCCGCTTACCCACACATCTCAAGCCCTTGGATCATCCACCCTATGCTCTAACTACCTCTCCACATCCCCCTCTTACTCATAGAAACCTCACTTTGGGAGGAAGTATTTCCAAGGAAGCCTTTGGCTCACATCAAAAAGAGTTACCCGATTTAGAGGTAATGTCTTCTCTCGAGTTTCTTCCTTTTATTTTCCTTCTTCACTCACCACTATATTATTATTATTTGATCCCATAATAAAACCAATATCCTCAATATACTATGATGTTTTTATGATAATTATTCTACTTTCACTTACACACACCTCCGTCTAATGGTTAAAGAACATACTGTTTCTGTGGGTGGTGAATTACTGCCTCACGAAATGATGATTGTTCAATCTTCTTTTAACACCTTTCATGGTGGACATTATGATGTCACTGTGTTTATATATGATATATATGGTATTTATTTTTTCTATATGCTTCTGATTTTCATTTTTAAATCACATTGTTATGCTTTTCATGTTATGGAACTGCGATAATTTCATCTGAGGAAGTGTGGACTACCACCACTCAAGTGATGTGACTCGTTCATGCCAAACATGGAATTTATAAAGAATGTAATTAATTAACATATTTTACCTATATAAAATATATATTATACTGAAATTATAATTTATATATGTCTAATTTAGTTTTAATTCTTTTAATATGACAAAGAAATAAAAGTAGCGTTCATGCGTACGTACGACCTACCGTCTCCATGAATGGTGCATTTCACTTTTTATCTCCAAATGTTATGAAATAGTATAAAATGAATATATAATAGATACATATCATATTTAAATCATTATTACCATTCTGGAGATGTTGTACTTATAATTACATGGGCAATTCTTTTCAAACATGTTCATTTTTGACTCATGTACCGAACATCGACAAAATGTATGATATGAACTCACATAATTACCTAATTATTATAACATGATAATATGTGATATGAATTGAATAATAAACCTTAAATAAAGTCCTTTATAAATTATAAATTGAACAAAGTTTATTATTCAGTAATATAATGAAACGAACAAGACAATTCAGACTTGAGGTAAGGGACTTCGTCTCAATCTCTTTTCATTAAGGCACACTTCAATTTATATATGAACTTATTTTATTAGTAGTGTAATAAAACCTTTTGACTTTTAATTTAATTAAAAAAGAATATTTTTTCATGAATCATTTTAATAAATGACAAAAGGGAATTTTTTTGTCTTACATATGCGGCGACAACGACTTCTCTGCCACCGTGACCATTATTTGAGTTTCTGCTTCCTCTACAAGCCATAACTTTTTTTACATGAAAAATAAATACCATGTTTTACTTTTCTTTTACTTTGGTATTGAAAATGTTTTTGATAATTTTTTGATTATATCAATGTGTTATATTGATATCTTGGGATCGAAATGTGGAAATTTTATGTTTCATTTATGCATGTTTTATGTGATATGATTATGTTGTGGTTCTTGGGCATTGTTTATGAAGTCGGGTGGTTTCATGTTAAATTAAGGGAAGGTGAGCCCAAGATAGCACTCCAATTCATTGGGTAATGTGAAGGAGTTAAACTCTATGGTTTCTCCGAAAATATTTAAGGAATATACTGTGATGGGTATTCTAAATGTAACCATGAGGGTTACTCCCTATGTAAGAATGTTATGAATGCCTCAAGTTACCTTTATGTCTTATGATTTCTATGAGTTATCCATAAATCTTATAATTTCATGAGGTATGTTAAATTTCTTATGTTTTATGTGTAACGTATGATTTCATTGATTCTTATGTATACATGGACTAATGTTTTCCTTCCGTATTTTTATATCCCTTACTGATCATTTTATGATCATCCCATGTTTTTGAAATATTTTTCACAGGTCAAGGGAAAAGTAAATGATTTTATGATAGTGTTGAGGAAGTGTCAAGAAAAAACAATTTTTTATTTTAAATATGTTTCCTTTGGTGGAAAAAATGAATATTGTCTTTGATGAAACCACCTTGTTTAAATGTGGAATGTAATTCAAGATTTATGATCTAATTCTCTAAAACTCTAAACCTAAAAAGATCCTCAATTTGAATTCTTGAAATATCCCAAGATTATATAATGTTTAAGGTTGGTGCCTTATAGTTGGTATTAGAGGTCAGTTTAGATAACTTTAGGAGTTATAATTCTATTAAATGATTATCCAAAAATATTTTTTTACATTATTGTCAAATTGAAATGATTTAGCATTTGAATATTACCATGTTGCTTCATCTAAGACATGTTTTTTCAGAATGGTTTTTCGCAGAGGAAATAGGGAAGCAGTGCTAGGAAGGCATACAGAAGGAAATGAACTTCCAAATCAGCATCCTAAGACGGTCAGAATTGGAACTAAGCAGTTTTTTAGAGTAATGGAACAGTTGACTCAAGCGATATATGGTAGTGGTATCCATGCACGAGATCATCCATATCAACTGTAGAGGAACATGTTAGTGGTGGAATATTTCATGAGGCAACATCCCCCATTATTCGAAGGATCATCTAACCCTGTGCTAGATGAAGGGTGGATAAAAGCAATGATGAAGATTTTTTATGTCATGGGGTGTTCATACAATAAAAAGGTTAGTCTTGATGTTTACCATTTGGAGGGTGAAGCATATCAGTGGTGGTCGATGATTAAAAATATCAGGGATGCTGATGAGATTGATGCTCTCGACTGGGATGAATTAAAAGGTATGTTTCTTGAGAAATGTTTTCCTAAGGTTGTTCGACATAGGATGGAAAACAAATTCATGGAATTGAGGCAAGAGGAAGACATAGTGGCTTCTTATGAAGAAAAGTTCACTCAATTGGCAAGGTATGCTCCAAATTTTATCCGAGACCTTGATAGTAAAATCAATCATTTTTACCCCGAATTAAAGCCAAAATATCAAAGGGAAATAACTTCTCACGAGTTCAAAAGTTATGAAAATCTTGTTCGATGTTCTGAGAATGTAGAAATGGAGTTTGCTGATGATAAAGTGTTTAATGAAAGCCAAGATAATAAGAGATCGAGGAGGCAGGAGAAAGGGAAGAATCCTTTAAAAAGGTTTGATGGTAAGAAAACTAGGTTTGCAGTTTGTGATAAATGTGGTAAAAAACATGATGGGGAATGTCTTTTGAATTTTTTAAAGTTCTTCTGATGTGGTAAGATGTCACATAAGGATCATGATTTCACTGGAAAAGATCAGGGTTATAGTAAGACTAAATTTGATTTATAGTTAGTAAAATGTTTCAAGTGCAATGAGATGGGTCAGTATGGAACTGAGTGTTTGACAAAGAGCTCAAATGATGGGAAGCAGTCAGACTATAAGTAGAAAGGTGTGGTGAAATCCTTTGCAACTACTTCAGTAGATGTTGGGCCACCAAATGAAGTGGTATTAGGTAATTTTTTTGTTTTTTAGATTATGCAAATATGTTTTTTGATTCAGGTCTACAAATTCTTTCATCTCTAAAAAATTTTCTAGTAAATTGGAAATTCCATCTTAATAAATGACTCATGAACTTGTGGTAAAAACACCTCTGGGAAATTCTGAGGTAAAAAGAATTTATAAGAATCTTCATGTCCTTATCTGTGGAAAGAACCTACTTGCAAACCTTATTGTTTTACCTCTAGTAGTGTTTGATGTTATCCTGGATATGGATTGTCTCTTTTTTTATTATGCTAAGATTGGCTGTAGAGAAAAAGAAGTTTCTTTTCAAATATAATTTTAATTTGTGTACCAGAATGAACCCTTACTGTTGATAACATATCAAGAGGCTAAGAAACTTTTAAAATATGGAAATGAATATTACCTTGAACATATTGTTGAAAATAAGGGAACCATTCAGATTAATGATGTGCCAGTGGTAAATGAGTATCCTGATGTTTTTCCTGATGAGTTTCCTGGAATAATACTAGATCAGGAAATTTAATTTACTGTTGAATTAGTTCCGGATTCTAATCCAATTTCAAAACCCCCTTATCGAATGGCTCAAATTGAACTTTTAGAGTTTAAGGAGGAATTGCAAGATTTATTAGAGAAAGGTTCCATTCGACCAAGTACATCACCATGGGGTGCTTCTTTATTATTTTTTAAAACAAAAAGATGGTTCAATGAGACTATTCATTGATTATAGATCCTTGAATAACATTACTATCAAGAAAAAATATCCTTTTCCTCATATCGATGATTTTTTTGATCAACTCCAGGGAGCTCAGTATTTTTCAAATATTGACTTGAGATCAGGGTACCATCAGTTGAAGGTAAAGGAATAAGATATTCTGAATACCACATTTCATACAAGATATGGCCATTATGAATTTTTATTTATGTCTTTTGGGTAAACCAATGTACTTGCTATATTCATGGACCTTATGAATAGAATTTTCCATGAGTTCTTAGATAAGATTGTGGTTGTTTTCATTGATGATATTTTGGTGTTTTATTAAAGTAAAGAGGTTGATGAATTTCATTTATGGGTTATTTTTCAAACCTTAAAAGAAAATAAATTCTATGGGAAATTCAGAAAGTGTGATTTTTGGTTACAAAAAAATTCTTTCCTTGGTCACATTGTTTCTAAAGATGGAATAACTGTTGATCCTACAAAAACAAAGCATGTTAAAGAATGGAAAAGACCCACAAATGTAACCAAGATTCATAGTTTTCATGGTTTGGCAGACTATTATCGAAGGTTTTTTAAAAAAAATTGCATGGTTTTCCATCCCATTGACTAAGCTAACTCGAAAGGGTGTTAAGTTTATCTAGAAAAAAGAATGTGATGATTATTTTCAAGAATTTAAAAGAAGATTAGTGAGTGCTCCAGTATTGGAACTACCTTCCAGGAATGGTGAGTTTGTTATCTAAAGTGATGCTTCATTGAAAGGACTTGGTTGCGTCCTAATGTAGAGTGATCAGGTATTTTCTTATGCTTCACTTCAGTTGAAAACTCATGAGATAGATTACCCTACACATGATTAGAAATTAGCTGTTGTTTTCTTCGTTTTAAAAATTTAGAGGCATCATTTTTATGGTGTAAAGTGTGAAATATATACTGATCACAAGATTTTGAAGTATATATTCACATATAAAGAATTGAACATGAGACATAGGAGATGGCTAGAATTAATCATGGATTATGATTGCACGATTCACTACCACCCAGGAAAAGAAAATAAAGTGGCTGATAATTTGAGTTGAAAAAGTAATGCTTCATTAACCATGCTATGTTTGGAATAATATCCTTTGGTTTTTGATTTGATGAACTTTGGCATAGAAGTTTTTAGGGCATAAAGTTATTTTGTTTTGTTTCAGGAATCAGTAAAATCTTCTCTATCAGACAGAATTATGCAATCACATAAGCAATACAGTGAGTTACAGAAAAAGGTAGAGCTAGTTCAGAAGGGTATGTTACCGGAATTAAACATTGATAATGATTGTGTTTTAATATTTAGGAAGAGATTGTGTTAGACTTCTGATTCATAGTTGAAGTGAGAGTTGTTATGTGAAGCTCATAGTTCTCGATTTTCAGTTCATCTAGGCAGTACTAGGATGTACCGAGATCTGTGGAAGTATTACTGGTGGGATAGAATAGAAAGAGATATTACTAATTTTACTATGAAGTGTTTGACTTGTCAATAGGTTAAAGCAGAGCAGCAGTTACTAAAAGGAATGCTTCATCCTTTACCAGTGCCAGAGTGGAAATGGTAGAATATATCCATGGACTTCGTTGTGAGATTACCAAAGACACCTTGAGGTAATAACGAAATCTGGGTTATTGGTGATCTCTTGACTAAATCTGCTCGTTTCCTTGCTATATGAGATAAATTTTTCCTAGATCAACTTTATCAATTGTGTCTTAAGGAGATAGTTCGGTTACACGAATTTCCCCTCTTTATTGTATCTGATCGTGATCCCAAGTTCAGTTCTAAATTTTCAAAAGGCCTTCATAAGTCTTTGGGTACTGAATAAAATTTTAGTACTGATTTTTATCCGCAATCAGATGGGCATTCAAAATAAACAATTCAGACTTTGTAAGATATGCTACATGCTTCTTCGATTGATTATCAGGGAAGTTGGGACCAACATCTTTCATTGGTTGAGCTTTCTTATAATAACAGTTTTCATTCCAGTGTACAGATGGCACCATTTGAGGCATTATATGTCCAGTGGTGTCGAACTATTGCTTTTTGGGATGAAGTAGGTGAAAGGAAGTTTATGGGACCAAAATTGGTAGAATAGTTGGTAGAAAAAGTTCAGCTGATATATAAACACATGAGAACATCTTAGAGCATGCAGAAAAGTTATGTGGACAACATGAGGAAGGATCTCTCTTTTGAAGTAGGTTATCATGTCTTCCTCAAATTTTCACCATGGAAAAGTGTGATGAGATTTGGTAAGAAAGGAATGTTGAGTCCAAGGATCATTGGACCCTATGAAATTCTGTATAAAGTTGGATTAGTTGCATACCGAGTGGCTTTACCTTCGAATTTATCTCAGGTACACAATGTTTTTCATGTTTCCATGTTAAGGAAGTACATGTCAGATCCATCTCATGTTTTGAGTCCAGAGGTAGTTCAGCTAGAAGAGAATCTATCTTATGAGGAACAATCGGTCCAGATTCTTGAACACATGGAGTAGGTGTTGCAGAATAAGGTTATTCATCAAGTAATGGTTTTGTGGAAAACCCACATTATTGAAGAGGCAACATGGGAATCTGAAAATGCAATGAGGGATAAATACCCTGACTTATTCGATAAGTAAATAAATTGAGGGGACGCAATTTCCTAAATAGGGAAATGATGTAACATCCCAAGTAAATAAAGAATAATATATTTTCATATCTATGTCTATTTATGAAATAGATAGTGTTTTAGAGGATTAAAATGAGAATAAATCCAATCTTAAGCATAAAATACACTAATATTTTTAAAATATTGTTTACCACTTTTTGATGGAAAACCATTTTTAAATCTAACTTTTGAAAAAAATTTAAGCTATATTTGTAAAAATAAAAAATTTCTCTAGAATTGGATCATTGAAATATACTTCGGATAAATTTTTGGTATTTTTCTGACAATGTTAATTTTTAATGAATAGTGAAAAATACTTCATTTTACTTCAAAACTGCTTCTTCATCTAATTTAATTATATGTTGGGTTTTATTTTTAATTTGTTTTAAAGTGTAATTAGAGTATATTTTTACCGTTTAATTAAATGGTGGTCATTTTAATTAATTTCACTTTTAAATTAGACATAAACAAGTGGCAATCTTTTGATTGATATTGTTTCTTAAAAACACGCTATTTGTTTTGAATACGAGAATTATTTTTAAATTAATTACTAAAATTTCTGTGTTTGGAAAATGGTAAAATGGATTCCATATTTGGAATCATAAGGTTCAAATTATGTAATTAATACTCTTTTGTTTTTAGACATTATGAATAGTAACGATTTTAATTATCCTTAATTATTGTGATTAATTAGTAATCAGGTAGTTAAGGGTAATAAAATAATATCATAATAATATAAAATGACCCCAGCATGTGTTCAAATCCTTTTTATTTATTCATGGAAGACCATGGGGATATTTTTACTGAACTTGATGGCCCATGGAGTCACATGGGTGTAATAGTGACATTTATGACATTATTGTTAAAAAGAAGAGAAATATAACAAAGGTTTGTATATCCTAAGTAAAAAAAAATTTAATTTTTTTTAAATAAATGATCTCTTAGAATATAAATAGTCATTGTAAAAATAAAAACTAATTCCTAGATCATTGTATTTTTTTTATTTTTAGACATTAAATAAATAAATTTATTTATGACACCATGATGATACAGTGATTACTTCATTAATGAATGATTTAAATAAAATGAAAAGATAAGGTAAAATGTAAGACATAAACTTGTCTAAAACCTTTTGGATGGGTCGCTTTAGAACCCTTATCACCTTATCCTAAAATTATATCATTGTTGGACCTTTAAAATCCAAAAATCATTTTATAATAAAGTATCATTTCAAGACATTCCAAAAGTGACCCTCCTCCCTCTTATAAAAGGCCCCCACATATACCCCATAACCCAAACTTCTCAAGCCCTTGGCTAATCCAAACTCTGTTCAAATTATCTCTCCACATCCCTCTCTTACTTCTAGAAGCCTCACTTTGGGCATAATTCTTTCCAAGGAAGCCTTTGGCTCAAATCAAAAAGAGTTACCCAATTTAGAGGTAATGTCTTCTCTCGAGTTTCTTCCTTTTATTTTCCTTCTTCACTCACCACTATCATCTTATTATTTTATCCCATAATAACACCAATATCCTAAATATACTAGGATGTTTTTATGATATGTATTATTCTTACACTTACACACACCTCCATCTAATGGTTAAAGAACATACTATTTTTATGGGTGGCGAATTACTACCTCACGAAATGATGGTTATTCAATATTATTTTAACACCTTTCATGGTGTCTATTATGATGTCACTGTATTTATATAAGATATATATGGTATTTTTTTCTATATTCTTCTGAATTTTATTTTTAAATCACATCTTTATGTTTTTCATGTTGTGGAACTGCGATAATTTCATCTGAGGAAGTGTGGACTACCACCCCCTCAAGTGATGTGACACATTCATGCCAAAAATGGAATTGATAAAGAATGTAATTAATGAACTTATTCTACCTATATAACAAATATAAAATACTGGAATTATAATATATTTATATCTCATTTAGTTTTAATTCCTTTAATATGACAAAGAAATGAAAGTAGTGTTCATGCGTACGTATGGACTACCGTCTCCATGAACGGTGCATTTCCTTTTTTATCTCTAAATGTTAAAATGAATATATAATGGATATATATGATATTTAAATCATTAATTACATTTTGGAGATTATTTACTTATAACTACATGAGAAATTATTTTCAAAAAAGTTCATTTATGACTCATGTATCAAACATCGAAAACACGTATGATATGAACTCAAATAATTAACTAATTATTATAACATGATAATATGTGATATGAATTGAATAATAAACTTTAAAAGAAGTCCTTAATAAATTATAAATTAAACAAAGTTTATTATTCAGTAATATAAATAAATGAACAAGACAACTCAGACTTGAGGTTCGGGACTTCATCTCAATATCCTTTCGTTGAGGCATACATCAATTTATATACGACCTTATTTTATTAGTTGTATAATAAACCCTTTTGACATTTAATTTCATTCAAAAGGAATAATTTTTCACGAATCATTTTACTAAATGAAAAAAGGGAATATTTTTGTCTTACATATGCGGCGACAACGACTTCTCTACCATCGTGACCATTATCTGAGTTTCGTCTTCCTCTACAAGCCATAACATTTTTTAAATGAAAAATAAATACCATGTTTTACTTTTCTTTTATTTTGGTTTTGAAAATGGTTTTGATAATGTTTTGATTATATTAATGTGTTGTATTGATATCTTATGATTGAAATGTGGAAATTTTATGTTTCATTTATGCATGTTTTATGTGATACGATTATGTTATGGTTCATGGGAATTGTTTATAAAGTCGGGTGGTTCTATGATAAACTAAGGGCAGGTGAACCCGAGATAGCTCTCCAATGCATTGGGTAATGTGAATGAGTTAAACTATAAGGTTTCTCCGAAGAGATTTAGGGAATATACTATGATGGGTATTCCAAACGTAACCATGAGAGTTACTCCCTATGTAAGAATGTTATGAATGCCTCAAGTTACCTTTAAGTCTTATGATTTCTATGAGTTATTAATAAATCTTATGATTTCATGAGGTATGTTAATGTGCTTATGTTTTATGTGTAAATTATGATTTCATTGATTCTTATGTAAACATGGACTAATGTTTTCTTTCCGTATTTTTATATCCCTTACTGAGATTTTTATGCTCATCCCAAGTTTTTGAAAAAATTTTCACTAGTCCAGGGAAAAGTACATGATTTAATGATAGTGTTGAGGAAGTTTCAAGAAAGAAACCATGTTTTTTTTTAAATATGATTCCTTTGGTGGAAAAAATGAATACTATCATTGATGTAACCACCTTGTTTAAATGTTGAATGTAATGAATGATTTATGATCTAATTCTCTAAAACTCTAAACCTGAAAAGATCCTCGATGTGAATTCTTGAAATAACTCAAGATTAAGTAATGTTTAAGGTTGGGGCCTTATAGTTGGTATTAGAGGTCAGTTAAGATAAATTTTTGAGTTATAATTCTTTTAAATGATTATGAAAAAATATTTTTTACATTATGGTCAAATTGAAATGATATAGCATTTGAATATTACCATGTTTCTTCATCTAAGACATGTTTGTTCAGAATGTTTTTCTGCAGAGGAAACAGGGAAGCAGTGCTAGGAAGGCATACAGAAGGAAATGTCCTTCCAAATCAGCATCCTGAGATGGTCGGAATTGGAACTGAACAGTTTGTTATAGTAATGGTGCAGTTGACTCAAGAGATAAATCGTGGTGGTATCCATGCACGAGATCAGCCAGATCGACCATAGAGGAACATGTCAGTGGTGGAACATTTCATGAGGCAACATCCCACATCATTCAGAGAATCATCTGGCCATGTGCTAGTTGAACGGTGGATTAAAGCACTGGAGAATATTTTTTATATCATGGGGTGTTTAGACAATCAAAAGGTTAGTCTTGCTAATTACCATTTGGAGGGTGAATCATATCAGTGGTGGTCGATGGTTAAAAATATCAATGATGCTGATGAGATTGATTCTCTTGAATGGGATGAATTCAAAGGTAGGTTTCTTGAGAAATATTTTCCTAAGGATGTTCAACTTAGGATGGAAAAACAATTCTATGAATTGAGGAAAGAGGACAACTCAGTGGCTTCTTATGAAGAAAAGTTCACTCAATTGTTAAGGTATGCTCCAAATTTTATCCGAGACCTTGATAGTAAAATCAATCATTTTTACTCAGTATTAAAGCCAAAATATCGAATGGCATTAGCTTCTCATGAGTTCAAAAATTATGATAAGCTTGTATGATGTGCTGAGATAGTGGAAATGGAGTTTCCAATGATCATGTGTTCTATGAGAACCAACAGAAGAAGCGACTGAGGTGTTAGGAGAAAGGGAAGAATCCTTCATAAAGTTTTGATGGTAAGAAAACTAAGTTTGTAGTTTGTGATAAATGTGGTAAAAATCATGCTGGAAAATATCTTTTGAATTCTGGAAAGTGATTTTAATGTGATAAGATGGGTCATAAGGCTCATTATTACATTGTAAAGGATTGGGGTTATAGTAAGACCAAATTTTATTTACAGTTAGTAAAATGTTTCAAGTGAAATGATATGGGTCATTATGCAAATGAGTGTTCAACAAAGAGCTCGAATGATGGGATGCAGTTAGACTATAGGAAGAAAGGTGTGGTGAAATCCTTTGCAACTACTTCAGCAGATGTTGGGCCATCAAATGAAGTGGTATTAGGTTCTTTGTTTTTTATTTCAGGTTATGCCAATGTGTTGTTTGATTCAGGGTCTACACATTCTTTTGTCTCTGAAAAATTTTCTAGTAAATTGGGAATTACATCTCAAGAAATGACTCCTGAACTTGTGGTAAAAACACCTGGGGGAAATGTTGAGGCAAAAAAAATTATAATAATCTTCTTATCCTTATCTGTGGAAAGAACCTACTTGAAAACCTTATTGTATTACCTCTATTAGAGTTTGATGTTATCCTTGGTATAGATTGGATATTTTTTTACAATGCTAAGATTGACTGTAGAGCTAAAGAAGTTTCTTTTCGTAAAGACTTTCAGTTTGAGTAAACGAATGAACCCTTACTATTGATAACATATCAAGAGGCTGAGAAACTTGTAAAATATGGAAATGAATATTACCTTGCACATATTGTTGAAAACAAGGGAACCATTCAGATTAATGATGTACGGGTGTTAAATGAGTCTCCTGATGTTTTTCCTGATGAGTTTTCTAGAATAATACTTGATTGGGAAGTTGAATTTACTGTTTACTTAGTTCCTGATGCTAAGCCAATTTCAAACCCCCCTTATCGAATGGCTCAAATTGAACTTTTAGAGTTGATGGAGAAAATGAAAGATTTATTAGAGAATGGTTTCATTCGACCTAGAACATCACCATGGGGTTCTCCTGTATTATTTTTTAAAAATAAATAATGTACAATGAGACTTTTCATTGATTATAGATCCTTTAATAACATCGTTGTCAAGATAAAATATTATTTTCCTCATATCGATGATTTTTTTGATCAGCGACAGGGAGCTCAATATTTTTCAAAGATTGACTTGAGATTGGGGGTCCATCAGTTGAAGGTAAATGAAGAAGATATTCTGAATACCATGTTTCGTTCAAGATATGGCCATTATGAATTTGTAGTTATGCCTTTTGGGTTAACCAATTCACTTTCTGTATTCATGGACCTTATGAATAGAATTTTCGATGAGTTCTTAGATATGTTTGTTATTGTTTTCATTGATGATATTTTGGTGTTTTCTAAAAGTAAAAAGGAGCATGAAATTTATTTAAGGGTTATTTTTCAAACCTTAAAAGAAAAGAAATTGTATGGGAAATTCACCAATTGTGAGTTTTGGTTACAACAAATTTCTTTCCTTGGTCACATTGTTTCTAAAGATAGAATAATTGTTGATCATGTAAAAAAAAGGTTGTTGAAGAATGGACAAGACCCAAAAATGTAACCAAGATTCATATTTTTTTTTGTTTGGTAGGTTATTACTGAAGGATTGTTAAAAAATTTACACTGTTGTCCAGCCCATTGTCTAAGCTAACTCGGAAGGGTGTTAAGTTTATCTGGACAAAATAATGTGATGATTGTTTTCAGGAATTGAAAAGAAGATTGGTGAATGCTCCAGTATTGGCACTACCTTCCAGGAATGGTGAGTTTATTATCAACAGTGATGCTTCATGGAAAGTACATGGTTGTGAATTAATGCAGAGTGATCAGGTAATTTCTTATGTTTCACGTCATTTGAAAACTCATGAGATAAATTACCCAAAACATGATTAGAAATTAGATGCTTTTGTTTTCTCTTTAAAAATATGGTGGAATCATTTGTATGGTTTAAAGTGTGAAATATATACTTATAAGGAAATTTTAACGTATATATTAACTTAGAAATAATTGAACATGAGACAGATGATATGGCTTGAATTAATCAAGGATTATGATTCACGATTCACTACCACCCAAGAAAACCAAATAAAGTGGTTGATGCTTTGAGTCGAAAAAGTATTGCTTCATTAACCATGCTATGTTTGGAACGAGGTCCTTTGGTTTTTGATGTGATGAACTTTGAAAATATAAGTTGTTGGTGCAGGAAGTTCTTCTGTTTTGTTCTAGGTATCAGTGAAATCTTATCTATCAGACAAAATTAATCAATCACAGAATCAAGGCAGTGAGTTGTAGAAAAAGTTAGATCTTGTTCTGAAGGGTATGTTACCTGAATTAAACATTTATAATGATTGTGTTTTAAGATTTCGGAAGAGTTTGTGAGTGCCTTGTGATTCATAGTTGAAGAGAGAGTTGTTATGTGAAGCTCATAGTACGCCATTTTCAGTCCATCCAGGCAGTACTAAGATGTACAGAGATCTGCCGGAGTATTACTAGTGGGTTGGAATGAAAAGAGATATTACGGATTTTACTATGAAGTGTTTGACTTGTCAACAGGTTAAAGCAGAGCAGCATTTACTAAAAGGAATTATTCATCCTTTACCAGTGCCATATTGGAAATAGGAGAATATATCCATGGACTTCGTTGAGGGATTACCGAAGACACCTTGAATTAATAATTCAATCTGGGTTATTATTGATCGCTTAACTAAATCTATTCATTTCCTTTCTATACGAGATACTTTTTCCTAGATAAACTTTCTCAATTGTGTCTTAAAGAGATAGTAAGGTTACATGGAGTTCCCATCTCTATTGTATATGATCGTGATCCTAGGATTACTTCTAACTTTTAGAAAGGCCTTCAGAAGTCGTTGGGTACTGAATTAAATTTTAGTACAGATTTTCATCCGCAATCAGATGGGAAGTCGAAATGAACAATTAAGACTTTGGAGGATATTCTAGTGCTTGTTTGATGAATTATCAGGGAAGTTGGGACCAAAATCTTTCATTGGTTGAGTTTTCTTATAGTAATAGTTTTCATTCTAGTGTATAGATGGAACCATTTGATTCATTATATGGAAAGTGGTGTCGAACTCTAGCTTTTTGGGATGAAGTAGGTGAAAGGAAGTTGATGGGGCCAGAATTGGAAGAGGATTTGGTAGATAATGTTCATCTGATACAGAAACACATGATAACAGCTCAGAGCATGCAGAAACGTTATGTGGATAACATGAGGAAGGATCTCTCTTTTGAGGTATGTGATCATGTCTTCCTCAAAGTTTCACCGTGGAAAAGTGTGATGTGGTTTGGTAAGAAAGGAAAGCTGAGTCCATGGTTCATTGGACCCTATGAAATTTTGGAGAAAGTTAGATCATTTTCATACTGAGTGGATTTACCTTCTAATTTATCTCAGGTCCACAATGTTTTTCATGTTTCAATGTTAAGGAAGTACCTGCCAGATCCATCTCATGATTTGAGTCCAGAGGTAGTTCAGCTGGAAGAGAATATATCTTATGAGGAACAATCGGTCCAAATTCTTGACCACAGGAAGCAAGTTTTTCAAAATAAGTTGATTCATCAAGTAAAGGTTTTGTGGAAAAATCACATGATTGAAGAGGCAACATGGTAATCTGAAAATGCAATGAGGGATAAATACCCCCACTTATTTGATAAGTAAATAAATTGCAGGGATGAAAATTCCTAAAGGTGGGAAGTATGTAACATCACAAGTATGTGAAGAATAATAGATTTTCATATCTTTGTCTATTTATGAATTAGATAGTGTTTTAGAGGATTAAAATGAGAATAAATCCAATCTTTATCATAGAATACTCTAATATTTTTAAAAGATTGTTTTACAGCCTTTTGATGGAAAACCATTTTTAAATATATATTTTGAAAATTTTATAAGCTATATTTATCCAAATAAAAAATTTCTTTAGAATTGGGACATTCAAATTTACTTTCAATAAAATTTTGGTATTTTTCTGACAATGGTCATTTTTAATGAATAGTGATAAATATTGCATTTTACTTCAAATCTACTTTTTCATATAATTTAATTATATGGTTAGATTATCTATTTAATTGATTTTAAAGAGTAATTAGAATATATTTTTACCATTTAATTCAACGGTGGTCATTGGAATTAATTTCACTTTGAAATTGGACATAAACAAGTTTCTATCTTTTGATAGATATTGTTTCTTAAAAACACGCTATATGTTTTGACAATGGGGATTATTTCTAAATTAATTAATGCAATTTCTGTGTTTGTAATTTGGTAAAATGTATTCCATATTTGTAATCATAAGGTCCAAATTATGTAATTAAGACTCTTTTGTTTTTTGACATTATGAATAGTAACGACAGTAATTATCTTTAATTATCGTGAATAATTTTTAATCAGGTAGTTAAGGGTAATAAAATAATATCATAATAATATAAAATGACCCCCAAAATGTTCCCAAATACACATTTTTGAGTCATGGCCGACCATGGGAATATTTTTACCAAACTTGAATGCCCATGGAGTCACATGGGTGTAATAGTGACATTTATGACATTATTTTTAAAAAGAATAGAAATATAACAAAGGTTTGTATATCCTAAGTAAAACAATTTTAATTTTGATTAAATAAATGATATCTTAGAATATAAATATTAATTGTAAATATTAATATATTTCTTAGAACATGGTTTTTATTATTATTTTTAGACATTAAATAAATAAATTTATTTATGACATCATGATGATGTAGTGATTACCTCATTAATGAACGATTTATATAAATGAAAATATAAGGTAAAATCTAAGACTTACACTTGTTTAAAACCTATTTTATGGGTGTATTTCGAACCCTTATCACCTTATCCTCAAAATATATCATTTTGGGACCTATAATATCTGAAAATCATTTTATAATAAAGTAACTTTTTAAGATATTCCAAAAGTGACCCTCCTCCCTCTTATAAAAGACCCCTGCATCTACCCCCTAACCCACACCTCTCAAGCCCTTGGATTGTCCAACCTCTACTCACATTATCTCTCCACATTCCTCTCTTACTCATATAATATTCACTTTGGGCAGAAGTCTTTCCAAGGAAGCCTTTGGCTCAAATCAAAAAGAGTTACCCGATTTAGAGGTAATGTCTTCTCTCGAGTTTCTTCCTTTTATTTTCCTTCTTCACTCACCACTATCTTCTTATTATTTTATCCCATAATAACACCAGTATCCTAAATATACTAGGATTTTTTTATGATATGTATTTTACTTACACTTACACACACCTCCATATAATGGTTAAAGAACATACTGTTTCTGTGGGTGGCGAATTACTGCCTCATTAAACGATGATTTTTCAATCGTATTTTAACACCTTTCATGGTGGCCATTATGATGTCACTATATTTATATATGATATATATGGTATTTATTTTTTCTATATGCTTCTAAATTTTATTTTTAGATCCCATCGTTATGCTTTTCATGTTGTGGAACTGCGATAATTTAATCTGAGGATGTGTGGACTACCGCCCCCTCAAGTGATGTGACACGTTCATGCCAAACATGGAATTTATAAAGAATGTAATTAATGAACATATATTACCTATATAACATATATATTTTACTGTAATTATAATACATATATATCTCTATGTGTGTGTGTGTCTCATTTAATTTCAATTCCATTAATATGACAAAGAAATGAAATTAGCGTTCATGCGTACGTACGGCCTACAGTCTCCATGAATGGTACATTTTATTTTTTATCTCCAAATGTTATGGAATAGTATAAAATGAATATATACTGGATATATATGATATTTAAATCATTAATACCATTCTGGAGATGATGTACTTATAACTACATGGGCAATTCTTTTCAAAAAAGTTCATTTTTGACTCATGTACCAAACATCGACAAAACGTATGATATGAACTCACATAATTAACTAATTAATATAACATGATAATATGTGATATGAATTGAATAATAAACTTTAAAGTAATTCCTTAAGAAATTATGAATTTTCCAATGTTTATTATTCAGGAATATAATGAAACGAACAAGAAAAGTCAAACTTGAGGTTACAGACTTCATCTCAATCTCCTTTCATTGAGGCATACTTCAATTTATATACGACCTTATTTTATTAGTTGTATAATAAACCCTTTTGACTTTTAATTTCATTAAAAAGTAATCTTTTTGCACAAAGCGTTTTACTAAACAACAAAAGGTAATGTTTTTGTCTTACATATGTGGAGACAATGACTTCTCCACCGCCATGACCATTATTTGAGTTTCAGCATCCTCTATAAGCCATAAAATTTTTTAAATGAAAAATAAATACCTTGTTTTAATTTTCTTTTATTTTAGTATTGAAAATGGTTTTTATAATTTTTTGATTATATCAATGTGTTGTATTGATATCTTGTGATCGAAATGTGGAAATGTTCTGTTTCATTTATGCATGTTTTATGTGATACGATTATGTTATGGTTCGTGGGAATTGTTTATGAAGTCGGGTGGTTCCGTGATAAACTAAGCGCGGGTGAGCATGAAATATCTCTTCAATGCATTAGGTAAAACGAAGGAGTTAAACACTAAGGTTTCTCTGAAGAGATTTAGAGAATATATAGTGATGGGTATTCCAAACGTAACCATGAGGGTTACTCCCTATGTAAGAATGTTATGAATTCCCTTAAGTTACCTTTATGTCTTATGATTTCTATGAGTTATTCATAAATCTTATGATTTCATAAGGTATGTTAATGTGATTATGTTTTATGAGTAAATTATTGATTTCATTTATTCTTATGTATACATGGTCTAATGTTTTCATTCCTTATTTTTATATCCCTTACTGAGCTTTTTATTCTCATCCCTTGTTTTTGAAAAAAAATTCATAGGTCAAGGGAAAAGTACATGATTTGATGATAGTGTTATGGAAGTGTCATGAAATAAACCATGTTTTATTTTAAATATGTTTCCTTTGGTGCAAACAATTAATACTATCTTTGATGTAACCAAATTGTTTAAATGTGGGATGTAATGCATGATTTATGATCTAATTCTCTAAAACTCTAAACCTGAAAAGATCCTCAATCTGAATTCTTGAAATAACCCAAGATTAAGTAATGTTTAAGGCTACAGCCTTATAGTAAAATACAATGGTTTTCCACATTTCATAAGAAGTAGGAAATTGCGAGACATAGTTGAATTCATCTCATACAAGACAATAGATAAAAGAATTTATAGCTTTATAATTCATTTCATACTCAGCATCTATAGTACTGGTCCATGTTTCTTGATTTTCAGGAATTATATAAGGAATAATAATCATATAGTAGAATTTGAATCCCAGATTTTTCAAATAGATAATCATCCTTGATTTCGAGAATCCATAGTTTTCCCCTTTAAAATACAGATGAAAAACTGTTGACATTATTTATCTCTGATCAGTCATTTTCAACTTTTTATAGACCTTTATTCTTTTAGATTGTTATAGATCATTCCAAAATATATCATATGATACCAATTGTTTGTTCAGAATATACAAATATACATAATATAGGGTGATCTATGTCTTGTTGACCTCTTCAAAATCAATCGCAATTATTCCTTTTGAACTCGACTAATGATTATGTAGATAAGTAGTGCTTATCTTCTGTATGAATGTATGAGCTGTGGATAAGAAAAATATACAGAACAATATAATTTATAGTGATTCAGGGTTTAAAGATCCCATAGTCCACTACACTAGTTACTCTCTTTGTGAGTTTAGCGAATTTCACTAGTAAGGTACTCATATCATAAGACCAATCCTCAATAGAGTTTTGGTAGTTGACACCTTTAAAAATAATATTAAAAATAGATCCTTCCGGTTCTTCAACAGAGAACTGAAAAACCATAGATTAGATCGAGAAGTTGATGCTCCACCACAACTTATTACAAGAAGATGAAACTCAAAACAAAAGTGATTAAAAAAGTGTTTTGGGTTAACTTCAAAGTTGAAATGGAATCTTATAGTAGATGTATCTTCTTCTTCAAAAAAGAGTTTCTTTAAGAAATAACAGTTTTGATTTGATCTAGTTGCAGTAGGTATTTCTGAAAAAATTGAAACTAATAGATGTATTATACTTATACAAAAAACTAGATTCAGAACACGTATATCTCCTATATAGCCTCTTCTATAGAAAAGAGAGTCAGACCAATTGGTGTAGTAGATCTATAAAGGATCTCCACTAGAATGCAGTTTCAATTGAAAAATATGGGTTGTAATAAATGGATAAATATATATCTCGATAAATATATTATTCTATAAATCATATACAGATATATATAACAAAAACACTGATAGAATAAATAAAGCACGGAGCAAGCTTTTTTAATTCAAAATCCATGAAAATCACATGATAAATCATAAGAATTAAAATTCCTATGAAAAATCAGAGTAGTTGTAACATCACTTACGAATAGGAGAAAATTTCCCTAATTAGTAAGATTCATTTAAAAAATCATAATGATCTTTGAGTCATTTGAAAATGTGATTTTAATTTTCCGAATATTCTTGAATGATCATTGTATAAAACTCCGATAATATCATAAATCCAAATATCTGGTGACGAAAAGTTAAACATAAGGTTACATAAAAAAACAAAAAAATACTAATCATAGGGTTCAATAACATAGTGTTCAGTCTCAAAACATAAGTTTGAAAACTTATGGTTGACCATGAACGTAAGGTTGTTGATCCATATGTTTGATTCTCAAACATAAGGTTCCATATTTACCATGTGTTCATTAACCATACTTATTTTATTTGTAAAATTTAAGGTTTCATCCCAATGTATGGTTATTTATCCAAATGTTTCTATCAATGTAGGGTTGATTTATTGATGCGTTGATCTTTCAACATAAGGTTTAATACAAATTTATGGTTTCTTCCTTATTTAACATACTTCAAGGTATGGTATGAATAGTGTTTCCAAAACATGCTTAAGAGTGTTTCAAACATTTAGACGGATATTCCATGTGAATAATAATCTCGAATATAATTCCAAAATAAGGAATATAAATTATACCCATTTCCAAAAATAGCGATAAATTAATATCATTAATAAAAAACGAGGGTATTTTTGGGCATCCAAATCGATAAGATTTATAAATTATTATTGAGATAATTTATTCCCAACAATGTTTACAATAGGCGCTACATAAAATGGGTAGGTTATGTGCATTCACACTCCTATCTTGTGGGTAGTATGTTAAGTGGATTGATTAATTCATTATTTTCATAACAATCGATTATTATAGAGCAATGTATCTAGGTTTAATTCTCCAAGGTCATTCACATAAACATAAGAATAATTACATAGTTCTATCTTCCTCCATGATTAGTGGATTACATTAGATGATGATGAAACCCTAAATGAATGAAGATCAAAGTGTAGAATACATAATGAATCCTCTAAAATAATTTACTAGAACACTCTTTATTAATGATAGGTCCAAAATCAAGATAAGACTCATCAATTTGGATATTTAAACCCTTTTAATTAAATTTATGAATATCATAATCATCATCCATAAATATATTCCCTTTTATAACCTTTCCACATTCCCAAGTGCTGAAATATCAATTAATTAATATTGTTTTCTAAACATGAAATCACATTAATTAATCAATTGGAATGAAATATTGGAACTAAGAATTTAAACTTCATTATTATTATTTCCCCCTTTTTTCATCTCATTTTTCACCAATTAAATCATAAGGTCCAAATTTTATAACTTTTTTGATATACTGTGGCTGATCCGACCCCCTGATTTCTAGTTGTTTCATAGAAACAGAGAATATCAATGAATCAAGAATAGATATAGTATTTTTCTCTTGATTATAAGTTTCTTTATTGATTAAATATGTCAAAATCAATGTTATAATTAATAAGTTTTTTCAGAATTTATAGTAAATTCCCCACAATTAATAAAGGAATATTTTTAGTTTATAGTGGCCCAAATCAGTAGATATCATCTATATCCAAATGTTTCGCAATGTTTTAAGGTGATATCCATATAAACAAATGGTAAATTGGATAGATCGATAGAGCAGATCACAAATCTGAATATCTGGGAAAATCCCAACTGCATACTGTGTTCAATAATGAACACAAGACATGTAGGCCCCTCAGTAGTGGTGGCACAATTTTTAGTAAATCTTATGATGTAATTGTGTGTAGTTTGCCTAAAATAAATGTATCCCTTACCCTATTGGAAAACCCATGTGATAGATAACATGGGTAGAAAACCATGTGGAAGTACATGATAGTGTAATATGGTATATTGAAATGGGTTCTGATACACAGATATGTAGATCCATAGATGAATTAGTTTGGGTTATCTTATACAAGCCATTAATTCCACATTCACACCATGTACTACTACATGGGATGGATTCATGTGTGGATAGTAAAAAAGACATGTGGTGGAGTAGGACCACATGTTGGGTGGGTTTACCCACATGTTGTGTACCTATAAACAACTTTTAACGATAAATCAAGACTCCATATCGTCTTTTTTGAATTCAAATTTTTGCTCCAAAGTATCCTATAATGAGTGTTTTTTCAAATAGATCGTGATTGATACCATAGTTTCTTCTTTAGAGATACTATGTGAAATTTTCTCAGAATTTTTCTTACTAAGGAGACACACAATGATAGAAGTGATCACACAAGATCACCATATAACTGTTGAGTGGCACCTTCCTGTAGGGTAGGGAATATGTCCTTGATGACATATAGTGGAAGCCTCTAGCTAGGATGGTCATGGTTCCTCAACCATCTCATTGGCACCCTCCAGCAGGGTAGCAAGTTAGGCCTCAATGACTTAGAGTGGAACCCTCCATCTGGGATATTCTTGGTTCCTCAACCTTCTGAGGGGAACCCTCTATGTATTATGGATTAGGTAATTGACTCTTAGAGTTACACCCTCTATCTAGGATGGGCATTGGTCCCTAACCATCTGATTGGAACCCTCTGGTGGTATTAAGGAATTGGTCCCTAATGATTTTAGTGGATCCCCCTAAAATATTTGGGATTGGTTCATCTTCTTTGATTTTGTGCCCACTCAGATATGTGACACAATTATGAGATAAAGTTAAACATGTACAGTGACATCTGATTAGAGGCATGGATTGTTAGGAATTATCGGTGGACAATTGGAATTGTTGGATACACTTATTCTTGAGATGAGAATATGATATGGATATCCCCATACTCTATCAATTTAGCTTATTTGATGAAGAATATATATATAAATCATTATTTTGTATACACACCTTGTATTTGGTTACTCTCTTTCCTAGAGAGGTGAAGATTTGCAGGGTATGACATGTTATTTCTATGCTTATCGGGTTATGGTTTCATGAGTATACTCTTCTTCTATAGTTGGTGAGGATAGAAAGCGTAGATCATCTACTCACCGTGTTCAACCCCATGTGTTTTGACCAGCTTAATTTCACACTTTTGGTTTCGTTGAGATTTTAATCTATCATTGTAACTTGTGTTATCTATTTTCTTTCTCTTATTCTTTTTTATCTTACTGATCCACCTTCATCTTTTAGGGTGTTCTACTGGGTTTTTATATTCTCACCCATATATGGGATTTTTATTTATGAGTAAGGACTTATGTAGATGACAGATAATTCAACTATTACTATAGAATATACAAAGGATAGTGTGATGTTGTATTACGTAGAGTGGTTGTAGCATGGGTTTTAGGATATAGGTTGTCTCAACTTTTTACATTTTTTATTTTTTTTAGGTGGGGACATATTTCTAGTTGGGCATGTTTTTTCCCCATTAATTTTTAGTTTACAATATTGTACTTTTGTATTATCTAGAGGTTCATGTATACTTAGTTTACATTATAGCGGTGTTTCATATCTTACTTTTTCCCTTGAAACTTTTTCATTGATTTGGTTTTGTGTGTGCATAAATAAAATTAGGAAATTCTTTTCTAGTTTAGTTGTTCTTTAATGATTATTTCAGACCCCTATCTAGTAGTAATGGTTTTGGTGTAGTTACGGATCGATCCTTGGCTTCAGTTCGGTCTTCGCATATTAGTATCAATGGTGGTTTGTTTCTTGAGACATTTTTTGGAGTATTCCCCTTATATAAATACATTTGGGTTTAGAAAAATAATTTTGATGTTTCTAAAATGTATCTCTTGGGCCAGGGAGTCTTGTGATGGAATGGTGACCAACATATCAATACACCAAGAACCTGATTTCCTGCTTTTCGACTATATATTCTAAGGCATTTGTTGTAAGAATCAAAAATACATGCATATTATATGATTGAGTCTCTGATTTTAATTCTTGAGTCAGATCCAATTATTATATTTTGAAATATGTATGTGTGTGTGAGAGAGAGAGATCATCTAACCATGGTAAGTCTTGAAAAATCTCAACATTCCTCTATGACAACATTCACCCAGGATAACACATTTGGTTTGGGATGATGACCTGATAATCATAAAGGCCTTAGTTTATGGAAAATTCTATGATCACCTTCATATAGGTATTAAGGTAGAAGAACCCCCCCCCCCCCCATGAAGTAGGATATTGTTCTAGTAGAGTTGGATGTGGATGCACAATGGATTAGTGCACTCTATGATTTCTAGTTTTAGAGGCCACTGAGAATCCACAGTGAGTCATGTCGTCTGGTTTAACATCCCATGTATTTATAGAATAATAAGTTTTCAAATATATTAATATTTATGAATAAAATATCAATTTTACATTAAATGGGATGAATTTTATGATAATGTAATCAATAAGAAACAACGGGTTTCTCTGAAATCATACATCGCACACAACACCGAGTTATACCAAAAAATTATAAAAAATTATTATTATTATTTTAAATGGTAGTTAATGACCTGTATTTGTATTGGAACGAAAAAAGAGAGCTAACTACAATATTTTTACACATGTTTGTAAAATTTTATTACATTTATGCAATAAATTTTAGAGGCCTAAAATGGGAATGAATCAATTTTACGAATAAAATACTCTAATATTTTTAAATGGTTGTTTTACAATATTTGGATGGCGAACCATGTTAAATGTATTTTTTTCACTCTTAAATGTTCAATTTGACAAAATTAACATTTTCATTGAAATTGTGATATCAAAATTTACTTTGGTTGAGATTTTGGTATTTTTCTTAAAAAAATAAATTTTTTAATGAATAGTAAAAATACTGCATTTTTAATTCAAAACTTTATTTTCGTCTAATTTATTTGTATTGATAGATTATTGTATAAATTGGTTATAAAGTATATTTATATTAAATTTTTATCATTTATTCCAACTTTTATCTTCATAAGTAATTTCACATTTAAATTGGATGTCAACAATTGTTAATCTTCTGATAGTTTTTACTTCTTAATAACCCACTTCCTGGTTTTAAAAATGGGAATTAATATTAAATTCATTAATGAAACTTCTATGTTTCAAATTTGGAAAAATTGAATTCATATTTGGAATTATAAGGTAGAAATTATGAAAAAAGGTATGTTTTATTTATGAAAATTATGAATAGTAATTTTAGTAATTATTTTCATTTACCACGATTAAAAGTGTCAATTAGATAAATAAGGGTAAAATATTATTATATTAATATAAAGCTAACCTAAAACATGTATTAATATTATTTTATGAGTGATGGGAGACCATAAAAATCCTTAAAGATGAATATTTGGAATTTGGGAGCCACTTGGGTGTGATAATGACATGTTATAATAATTAATTTAAATTAAATAGAAATTTAATATAAACTTGTATCTTTTTTCTAAAACAATTTGAATATGGATTTATATAATTGATATATTTTAATATAAATATTAATTATAAGTCTAAATTTATTTCATATATCATGGTATTTTATTTATAAGTTTTCTACATTTAATAAATATATTTATTTATGACACAATGATGATGCAATGATTACCCTATTAATGATTGATTCAAATAAATGGTATTATAAATATTAAAATAAATGTAATTTGAAAATTTTTATGCCATTCAATAATTTTAATGATTACTATGACATTTTATCTTTGATTAAATGTTTTTTTTTCAATTAATATCGTTTTTATAACTTTAACATAAATCAATTACCCAATAGTGTCAAAATTCACATAAACGAGTTTTAAAAAAATACTATTTTATTAAATGATATAATAAATAGAAAAACCTAAGATTCATATAAATGTTATATATATTGTTAAATATTTCATTAATTATCCACTTGAGTATATCTTGGTATTTAATAGTAACTATATTAACCATATAGTTCAAAAATACAAGAAGACATGGTTAGGGTTAATTTATATAGCTGTGAGTTAAAGCCAAAATATTGTGTTACATTTGGGACCTAAACATGTCTAAATACTATTGGTTGGGAATATTTCTACCCATACACATCTTATCCTCGAATATATTACTTTGGATATATACAATTCAAAAATCAATCTATAATAAAATAATATTTCAATACCTGCCTAAAGTGCCCCTACTCACTCCTATAAAAAGCCACCACCTCTACACACTTACTCACACCTCTCAAACCCCTTATATCATCCCAATTATTCTAAAATAATCTCCCAAACTCCCCCCCCCCACCTCCTCCTGTCTACCTTACCATGGGAAAAGTAAATTCAAGAAAGCATATTGGCTCAAATCAAAAAGAGTTGCGTGATTTAGAGGTAATGTCTTCTCTCAGCTTCGTTCTGTTATTTTCCTTCTCCACTCCAAATGATCTTCTTGTTTTATTATTACATAATAACAACAGTATCATAAATATACTATTATTTTTTATGATAAGGTTTCAACCTACACTTAGACCCACCTCCATCTAATACATATATATCATATTGTTTCTGTGTACAATGAACTATTGCCTCACAAATCGATGATTGTTCAATTTATTTCTACCACCTCTCATGGTGTCCATTATTATAGAATTATATTTATATATGTTATATATTATATTTATATTTTCTCTACTATTTTTTAATTTTTATTATAAAATTCCTTTTTGATTTCTATAATGTCTAAATACAATAATTTCATTTGAGGAAGTGGGGACAACCTCCCCCTCAATGTGATATTACTCCTTCATGCCACATATGGGACATATAAAGGATGGTGTTAATGAACTTATGTAACATATATAACATATATATTATAATGAAATTATAAATATACCTATGTATCATTTAGTTTTCATTCCATTAATATGACAACGAAATGGAAGTATCATTCATATGTACGTAAATCCTAACATCTACATGAACAATGGATTTCATTTCTTATATCCAAATATAATGGATATAATAAATACACATATATTGTATATATATGGTATTTAAATCGTGATTAATATAATGGAGATGGAATTTTGACCACATGGAAAATTTTTAATCAAAACAAGTTCATTTTTGACCCATGTACTGAATATTGATAAAATGTCCGATATGAACTCAAATAATTAACTAATTTCTATAACATGTTAATAAGTAATATAAAATGAATAATAAAATTTAAATGGTTGTGAATCATGTATAAATTAATCTCTTTTTATTATTCAGTAATATAATCAAGGAACAAGACCAGTCAGACTCGAGGTATGGGAAATAATAACTCAATTTCCATTCCTTCAGTTAAATATCAATTTCATTAGTTTTGTTTTTTCAAGACTATATGTGAATGACTTATGGTTATTTTAAATAGAATATCCACTTGTAATGGGTATATTTATACTTATCACACATAATTATGTCATTTATTTATCCTTAATATAATGATATGTTATTTTTAAGGGACTTCATCTCAATCTTCTTTCATTGAGGCATATCATGATACTGTGCACCATGATTATACTTTATGGTTTGTATACCACCCTTTTGACATTTTATATCAATAATTACCATATTCTCAAGATTTTAAATTTTTTGTTTATTTTTATTATTTAATAATTTTTCTTTAAGTCTTTCTCGTGTGGTAAGTGACTCTTTAACTAAAATATCTTTTTAATTGTTTTAAGGATTCATTTTTATAAAACCCTCAATTTCATGTCCACTTTTTAAAATTTGTTTTAATGTATTTATTTATATGGACATGAATGTTTTAAAATGTAAATTTAATTCAAATGTTTCAAACTGGTATCGGAATCTTTTATTCAAAAGTAACTTTATTAAATGTTTGAAAGGGTTTTGGAAATGGGTTGAATATTTCAGTATCATGAAATTATTTCTTGTGATTTAATATAAAATTTTATGAGTGAAATGTTGATAATTACAATATTTTATGTGTTATGATTATATAATGGAACTTGGATATTTTTTGGGTGGTTACGTGATAAACCAATGATTGTTTGTTACATGATAAACCAAAGAAGAGTGGTTCTATGATAATCCACGTATGGATGGTTAGGTTGTAAACTTCAATGCATTGGGTATGAAAGTCGGCATTATGGATATTCAATTTGTAAGAATTATATGTGTTAAAGTCCACTGTGTAGTTATTTTATTTAATTATTATATAGATTCTATCATAATCTTTTTGTTACAAAAGGGAAATCAATGAGCATATATTCAGTGGAAAATATTTTCTACTTAATAAAGGTGAAAATTATTACTTTATGATAATGTATTCATGGTTTAAATGTTTTATCAAGGCAAATAGTATTCCAACTTTGGGTATCCATTTCTGAGATTTTAATTTTGATCTCTGGTTTTAAATTTTTTTTATATGATTTGAAGGATAATATAGTAAAGGATGGATCAAAGAAAAGCTTTGATGTTTAACCGTAAAATGAAAACATGTCCCTTTTAATCTGTTTTTTGTTTTATGTAAAAAATGATAGTGGGTAGAACTATATACATTATAATAATAAATTTGTAATGTATAAGTAATGACCTTATTCTCTAAATCTCTAAGCCTAAAAAGATGATTAATTTCAAATAAAGTCAAATTATTAACTTAACTCAAGATTAAGTAATGTTTAATTCCAAGGCCTTAAGTTGGTATCAGAGGTATATTTAGATAACATTAGTGGTCAGGGTGTTATATATTCATAAGTGACCAGTTTTTTATATCCACAATGGTTATCATATTAGAAATGTCTATAGTTATTTTAGATAAATTTAATGTGTCTCAGATAACATAAATTAGTGTATTATAGTGTTTACCTTTCTCATAAGATATTATATGATGATGTTATAAATATAATGACACTGTCCTTTTTTGTTTTTGTAAATTGATGGATCTAGAAGCCACCAATATAGTAATGGTTATGAAGGAAACTATGGTGGTGTTAGGCATAAGAACCCAAATGAAATGAGAGATACAATGGGAACTCTTTTGGTTATTCAAAACCAACTATCTGGAGTCTTAATTCACTTGTAAAAAATTGGTGATTTTTCTATGGCATCATATATTCCAGAAAAAAATCCATGTAGAAGTTCCTGAAATAATCATAATGGTAAGTATATTCAAAAATATATCTCTCAAGGATGTGGAAAAAAACCCAACGTAATTTGTTTCAATGGGATGGAAATTTGTTATAGATATGATAATGATGGTCATAAATCCATAATCTACCAAAGAAAAATGAAGAATTAAATTGACTCTAAGAATGGGAAAGAATCTATTTCAGAGGGATAAATTGAATGTTTTAAATATGGGGAGCATTGTAATTATTAAAATAGATTTTCTACAATGAAGGTTAATTAATGGGATCACTGGGACCACAAAAATATATGTTTATCAAAAACTAATTCCATTCTAATTGAGCATGAAAAAAATAAAAATGTTGAATGAAAGTTATGGATTATATTATTGTTTTTTTACATTAAATATTAGGTAATGATTCATTTTTTTTGTTTGTAGGAATGAAGTATTAATGAATAAGATGGAAAATCGTGATTAGGGTATCATGATGAAAATTTAATAATAAAGAATTCTACAAATAAGGTATTCAATAGTTATAGTATATTGTAGGGTTATTATATTTTTAAAAGTATTAATGCAATTTTATTGATGGGATTACTTTAGCAGACATTTTCTAGTATATGTATCCCATAAGTTTGTTATGTGAAAATTTTATTTAAGGAAGAATTATCTTTTCTTTTAGGGACATAATTATATATTAATGGAAAACCATCATATAATCTTTTTTTTGATGTAATGAAGGGTGGTACATCCCAAGATATATAATGAAGGAATGGGATAAGCATTGAGGATAAAACATGTTATGGTAATTTTTGAGGAAATTAACATATTTATATAATGTTATAAGAGTGATATAGTTTTATAAAATGAAAAATCGCAGGATGGGTGAAAACCTACCATGTCTGGAAATGATGTAAGAATCGAAACCACAACCGAATAGAGACAATGGCACATTTCATACCACTATCCTATGTGATGTCCCTAGTAAGTATAAATTTTACATTTAGTTAAATGAGATGATGGATTTAGAATAATTTCATTTTGGGAAATTTCATTTTATCAAACTGATATCCTTAGTATTGGAAATTTATTTGGGGATTATGTGATAATTATTTTTGGAATATGATCACTATTTCAAGAACTTTATATGATTAAGGTAAATATAATACTTTGAGATTTAAATTGAGAAGTAATGGTTGAATTATATTTTGGAATAATATAAGATTTTAGTTTTGAATTTAATGATAATTATGATATTTATGGAATTTATTTACATATCATAGAGAATATGTGATTAGGTTAATTACTTTCAGTATAAGACTTTAAGATTGGTGGATGTTATTTGATGATTAATGTTAAGATTTATCTTGGAAGACTATGTGATCAAATCCTTCTGAATTTAGGGTTTCAATCTTAGTTTAGTTTATTTTTATGAATTTTAAGGACAATTATTTGTTGAATGTTCTATGTGGAACATTAGGTATTAATATTAAATTTTTGAGAATAAAAGTAGTCGGTATCACTATAAAGGATTATTATTTTTGGGGTATTATCTGATAAGGTACACACTGTTTTAGTTTGGTTAATGTTTCAAGTTAGGAAAAATAGTTAGTTGATATTTTTTATATTAATAATTTGATTCATTTTGAATACTCATCTTTTGGAAGAAAAGATGTGTTTGGGGTAGAATTTGATTAAATAATAAAACCCTAATTTTCAAGTTAGTATATTTCTTTATGTTCAGATTCTAAGTTGTAAAAAATCCTCAATGTTATGAAAAGGATATTAAAACAAAATCATTTTCTATTTAATTTTCCTAATAAGAAATCTAAGAACATTTAACCCATCATATGTTTGTGTTTTTCAGATTTTTAGCTTTCTCCTACTCATGTTTTCAATACCTCTCTATCAGAACATAATGGTTAGTTTTTTCTTCCATATCAATATTTTCTTAGATGGAAAACTGGTTTGTTTTATCTTATGTGACATTTGTACTTCACTTTATATCTTTTAAAGTTCAAGTTTTTTTAAATCATTTTCTAATTTTCGTTTCAGATAAATGTATTTTTGAAAATTCATACCCTAGATACCAAGATGAAATTTGAAAAGTTTGAGGATGCAATTTCCAAAAGGGGGAAGGGTGTAACATCGGAGGTATTTATAGAATAATATATTTTTATATCTATTAATATTTTTGAAAACTCTATTAATTTTATGTTAAAGGGTACAATTTTTCTGATATCATACTCGATATGCATCAACAGGTTTCTCCAAAATCTTACATTGCACACAACACTGAGTTATATTGAAAAATAAAACAATAATGTTATTATTATTTTAAATAATATTTAAGGAATAATTGGTGTATTTTATGAAATGAAAGGAAATAACTACAATATGATTACACATGTTTGTTAAATGTTTTTACATTTATCAATTAAATTTTAGAGGCTTAAATGATAATAAATTCAATTTTAATCAAAAAATACTATAATATTTTTAAAAGGTCATTTTATCACCTTTTAATGGAAAACCATTTTTAAAACTAGTTGCTCCTAATTTTATATGTTCTATTTTATAGAACAAACTTATTCATTGAAATTTGGTCATAAAAATTTACCTTTTTTAGATTTTGGTATTTTTCTGATAAAAGTCAGTGTTTAATGAACAGTGAAAAAATACTGCATTTTTTATTCAAAAAACGCATTTTCATATAATTTATTTTTATTGATTGATTATCTTTTAAATTGGTTTTAAATTATATTTAGATTATGTTTTTATAATTTAATACAATTTTGTTCTTTGGATGTAATTTCACATTTATATTTGATATAAAAACATGTCATTATTTTGATAGTTTTTACTTCATAAAAAACCTGCTTTCGGGTTTTGAAAATGAGAATTAATATTAAATTAATTAATGCAACTTCTATATCGTGAATTGAAAAAATGGATTCCATATTTGGAATCAGAAGTTCATAATTAATTAAATGTATACCTTTTATGTTTGGACATTATGAATAGTAAAATCATTAATTATTTTTATTTACCATGGTTTAAAAGGTAAATTAGGTAAATATGGGTAAAAATAATATTATAATAATATATAAAACTCTAAAAAATGAGCTAATATTATTGGATGAGTCATGGGAAACTAAAAATATCTTTAGGTCAAACTTTTGTCATTCGGGAGCCACTTGGGTGTGATAATGACATGTTATAATAATTAAATTAAATTAAAGAGAAATATTACATAAACTTCTGTATTTTTACTAAAATAATTTTCATATAGTGTAGTATAATTGTATTATTTATATATATATAGTAATTATAAATATAACAATATTTCCTACATTAGGGTATTTTATTTATAATTTTTATTCATTAAATAAATAAATTTTTCTATGACACATTGATGATGCAATGATTACCTTATTAATGAAAAAAATCAAATAGATGATATTATAAATATTACAATAAATGTAATTTAAAAAAAATTATTCCATAAAAAATTTATGGATGAATATGACATGTAATATTTGATTTAATTTATTTTTGTTGAATGAATACTGTTCTTATGACATTAGAAAAACTCAGTTACTAGATAGTGTCAAAATTGAAAAAAAAAATGATTTTAAAAACAAATACTACGTTATTTAAGGATATAATAAACATAAAAAAATAATATTTGACCAACTAAAATATATAGTGTTAATAATTTCATTAATGATCCAATTTAGGTTCTATTTCTATTATATAGGAACTATATTAACTATATTTTTTAAAAATACAAGAACACATGGTAAGAGTTAATTTATATAACTAAGGGTTAATGCAAAAACATAATGTTAAATTTTGACCTAAAGTTTCTTAAAACCTATTGGTTGGTAATATTTAGACACTTATTCATCTTATAATATAAATATATTACTTTTGATCTATTAAAAATTGAAAATAAATTTATAAAAAACAACATTTCAATAATTTTCTAATGTTCACATCCTCCCTCTTATAAAAGGCCACAACCTATGCCCACTTACTCACACCTTTCAATCCCATTTTCTCATAAAAAATATTCTATAATAATATCACAAACTCCCTCCCTTAATTATATAATCCATACTTTAGGTAGAATAAAATTCAAGAAATAATTTTGGCTGAAATTAAATTGAGCTATTCAATTTAGAGGTAATGTATTCTCTCAAGCTCAATTCCTTTATTTTCCTTCTCCCCACCCTATAATATTCTTATTAAATGATTTCATAATACAACCAGAATAATCAATATACTATTATTTTTTTATTCTATGTTTCTGACCTACACTTACACACACCTTCATGTAATGGATACATAACATACTATTTCTGTGTATGGAGAACTACTGCCTCGCAAAACGATGATAGTTAAATTTTATTCTACCACCTCTCATGGTGGCCATTTTGATGGAATTTTATTCATATTTGATATATATTATATTTATATTGTCTCTATTATTCTCAATTTTATTATAACATGCCATTATGGTTTCCATATTATGTAAATACAATTATTTCATTTGAGGAATTCTGGAGTACCACCCCACCAATGTGATGTGACTCATTCATACCATACATGGAATTTATAAATAATGGAGGTAGTGAACCTATGTAACATATATAACATATGTATTATTCTATAATTATAATACACCTATGTATCATCAAGTTTTTATAACATTTATATGATAAATAAATAAACAAAGCATTTAGGCGTAGGTACGACATTACGTCGCCATGAACGGTGCATTTTATTTCATATATCCAAATATAATGGATATTATAAATACATATATAATGGATATATAAGGTATTTAATTAATTAATACTATTATGAAGATAAAATTTTGACCACATGGACAATTTTTAATCATAATATGTTTATTTTTTACTCATGTATCAAACATTAAAAAAACGTCCTATATGAACTCAAATAATTAACTAATTTCTATCACATGGTAATAAGTAATATAAAATGAATAATAAAATTTAAATAGGTTCTAAATAAATTATGATTAACCTATTATTATTATTCATGAATATAGTGAATTAATGAGATAAGTCATACTCGGGGTATGGGAATTTATTATACAATTTCAATTCACTGAGTTAAATATCCATGTCATTGGTTTTGTTTTTTAAGAATACTTGTGATTGAATTATGATTATTTTTAAACATAATATGCACTTATATTTTTTGTATTTGTAATTTTCACACATAATTATGTCATTTATTTATCTTTAATCTAATGATACTATATTTTTATGTGACTTTGTCTCAATAACCTTTTATTGAGGCATATCTTGATACTGTGAACCTTTGTTATACATTAAGTTGTATGTACGATGATTTTGACATGTTATGTCATGAATTTCCATATTATCATTATATTTAATGTTTTTTAAATGTTATTCTTTACTGATTTTTATTCAAGTGTTTATATCTGGTAAGGTACACTTTTACTAAAACATCATTTTAAATGTTTTAAAGATTAATTCTTATAAAACCTTCAATTTCTTGTCCACATTTTCAAAATGGTTTTTATGTATTTATTTATATTGGAATTAATGTTTTAAAATGTTATTTTATTTAAAATGTATCAAAGTGGTATGTGACACATTGGTTCAAAAGTATTTTTATTAAAATATTTAAATGGTTTTGGAAATTGGTTGAATAATTTAATATATTAAATGATTTAATGTGATTTAAAATTAAATTTTATATGTGAAATGTTGAACATTTCAATCTTTAATGTTTCTTGATTATATAATGGCACTTGGAAATCTTATGTGTGGTTGCTTCATAAATCATAGACGATTGGTTGTGTGATTAACCAAATATGGGAGGGTCTATGATAAACTATGGATGGGTGGCATTGTTATAACATCCAATGCATTATGTATGGAAGTTGTCCTTATTACTATTCCATTTGTATGAATGATATGTTTGGAAGTTGATCATATTATTATTCCATTTATGTATGATTATGTCCCAAGGATTCTTTATGCATCCCTTCTTATGTTGGGGAGTTGGAGTGGGAACTCAAGACCGATAAATTTTTATTAGAGGTAATCCATAACACTAGAGATATTAGTGGGAGCCTTGGATCTGATTCATCTTCATTAGTTGTCATAAACTAGTTTTAGGGGTCTTAGAGTTGGAGATCCTCCCATGGTACAAATTTTTAATGTGGTCTGAGGATGTGTACTGGAACATTGAATCATCAAGGGGGTTACACATCACTTGTGAAGGTATAGGTCACATGGAATGAAAATTACTAACCATAAAAATAGTGAAATATTGTTAGATAGCTAACCAATCTCCGTGTAAGAGGAATTTCCATGATCATGGGTCTCCTATGTGAGGAGAGTCTTGTCCCTAGATAGGTGAAGCTCATAAAGGAGGTTGAGGAGATATGGGTGGTGGATAGTACTATGAGATTATTCCACAACCACGACCATGCGGCCCACATTAGACACAGGGACATAGAATCCAAGGCAGTGGATAGCTATATGCTTCAGATATTTATGATCCTTCATTTTAAGAGAAAATAAGAGGTACGATATATATTTTTTATACTATTACTTTTGTATTAATATAAATAAGTTCTAGTAATTCAATTATCTTTTTAATCCTAGTGTCATAGATGGAGAACTCAGTTATGGCTCAGGCTCAACAACTTCATATTGTGGTTTATATAGGGATTACTTGTTATATATCATTTATCTATCATTTATGTGATCTATCTCTTGGTGGAGAGAGGTTATGTTTTAAATTTATATTTCCACAAAGGAAACCTATGAAATAATTTGGGGTATGGATTTTTATTCCATTGTTTGATATCATATCGACTATCACCATAAACATTTTAGATTCTTATGAAATGATGGGGAAAGAATATATTTTTCTCGTGAGAGGGATACCATGGAAGGGAAATAGGTTTCTATATATATGAGGTTGTATTCCATTACCCATTAATTAATGAGCACACCCCTTTGTGGAGAAATCTCTTCAAGAATATGGATTTCTATAGTTTTGGAGGAGTACATATATGTATTCCCTGAGGACATTACAAGATAACCTCCATGGTAGTATATGTGATTATTTATTTACTTGTATCCCATTACCAATATGATATTTTCTACATCATATGATATGGCCCATACTGTCTCCAAGAACTGTAGTAGCAGTTGGCGGAAATTGGTGATTATTGTTTCATCTCACTCATTCTGCCCCCTAGACAGCTCCAGTGTTGTTGGTGAAAATTTTTGCTATGATTTTTTGAATTTTGAAGATTATAATAACATTAACTAGGACATAATAATGAAAAATTACCCATTAGTGATGATTGATGACCTATTCAACCGGTTGGGAGGTACCAAATGGTTATCAAAGACTGATCTCATGTAAAAAAACCAGTTTCGGGTTCATGAGAATGATATTCCAATAATGGATTTCTCATGTTGCTATGAACAATGTGACTTCCTAGGTGTTCCCTTTAGTTTGATGAATTCCCCCACCATATTTGTGTCTTTGATGTACTAGTTCATTCATCTATACTAATAAAAATTAGTTGGTGTCCTCACTAATAACATACTAATCCAATCTACATTAGAGGAGGATAATGAAGAGAACTTGAAGGTTATCATATTTTTTTTGATATAACCACCTTTATAGAAATATATGGTGGCCATATCCTTTTCCACATATTGTTACATGGTTTTAAGCTTAAATAAACATCATATTACAAGCCAAGAGATCATAAAGTCTAGTGTCTTGGAAGACTAGGTATATAATTAAATATCATAAAAGAAAATTTTATTTACCCTCTATATTTATATCCTAACATAAATTGTGCTCGTACATCTACATAAGATAGCCTGGTGATAACATGAACAAATTTTATGTTCTAAAAATATTTTCATGTGACTAAACACAATAATAATTCTTTAGCACATGGGTTAAAAGGCATGCCATAATTATATAAACTGGAAAGGGTCGGGATTAATCATAAGGAATAATAACAATTAGAAAATTGGATTATATAATCATGTAATTATATTAATTTCATATCAACATAAAACATCACTTTAGCACAATTCAAGGCTCATTTCACATAGAGTAGCACGATTAAAGGCTAACCACCAAGACTATTTCAAATGGAGCACGAGTCAAGGATAACCACTAAGACTATTTCCCATAATGTCTCATGAGAGTAAAAGATACCCAAATAATTAGGTAACTATTTTGGTGAAACCATCATAACATTTTAGTGATTATGTTTTCCAAATAATGAATCTTACAAAATCAATCCTTCAAAATCATAAGTGTAGCCAAGGAATGAAATGGGTTTCATAATTAAGTTATAAATCATAATAAATGCGCTCATCAGACTAGTGTCTATGAAATAAATGAAATAAAACATACATGTACATCCATAAATAAAAATATTAATATATCATTTTATGTTATGTAAAACATAAGTAATATATTGTAAGAAGATTATTTAAGAAATTTTAGCATTATAACATTTTTGTTCTGTTTAATGGAAAATACTAATGAGAATTTAAAATAAAAAAGGTAATAATCTTTTATATAAAACCGTAAGTGAACCAAAAATGATATAAATATAAAAATTTGTTATTATAAAAATAATGTAGGATTAAAATATATGATATTTTGAAAGTGAAACTGGGTAAAAATTCAGTAAGTTCCCTTAAAATGGGATTACTTTTCAAGAATAATTGAGAAAGAAACTACTTAAAAATAAGTATATGCAAAAATAAAAATGTTGAATGAATTTTGATTAATTTTTTTGGGACAAATAATAATAATTTATGATATTTACATAAAATAAAATACAACGTTATTTTGGTAAAAAGGAATATAGAGGAACCCGAAGGAATAATGGAGGTTTGGGTAGAATACCTTACCTTAAGTCTGAAGGTGTTCTTCACTTGAAATTAATGTACTGGATAATATAATAAGATACATTAAATAAAATTCACTAAACGGTTATACATTTAATTCATTTATTATAACCTTATTAAATTAATTCATGGATTTTTTTATTTTTTAAGTAATTCAATTTCATTATTTTCGCATGTTTGTTTCCTTGGGTTTTCTAATCAGTTTACTTATATACATATATGGATAATCATATAATATGAAGATGATGGTCCAGAATTGAAGTTGTACTTTATTGGGTAAAATAAAAAAGATTAACTTTTAATATAATTAATTTTATTAAATATTATTAGGATGAATCATTATATAAAATTTTAATGATAATCCCTTCGATTATTTTGAGTGGTTTCGCTCACAATAATCTCATTTTGATTTATTATTTTTCATCATGTGAGTATGGTGATTTACAAGAATTAAATATGAATAAATACAGATAATATGATTTGGATCTAGCATAAAAAATTGTTTAATGAACTTACATGAGGATGGTAAAAAAATTGGAAACCTGTCGTCCTTGAATTTAATAAATTAACATATCTCACGTGATGTTTTCATTTTTATTATAAAACGTGGGGGTAAGAGAGATGATTAATATTTATTACATCAACATAATAAAATTATAGTATATTTATGGAATTTTATTTATCATTCCCTTTGTATTATTTGAGGTGAGTAATGAAAATAAATGAATGGATGTTGAAAACGAAATTAGAAGAAAACGGAAGAAGAGTTTACATTATCATTCCTTCTTCTTGAGAAAATCCTTAGGGAAATGGTTTTGGTATTTTGTTAAGAAAAAAATATCCAAGACATGGGGTTATGGAAATGGAGAATATTTTATTAGAATTTAGTTCAGGATATAGGCTTGAGATGTTTGAGGAGAAGAGGTGGTGAGTGGTGTTATTTATAGTGGAAGAGGGGGTGGGTGTTTTCTCATTATTTAATTCATTTGTTTATTATTTTTCTCAAGAAAAGAAATTGTGATGACTATTGAGACAAAATAAAGTATCTTGTATATTTTATTTCAAACCAAGGGTCATATAAATAATCCATGTCTCAAGAATGACTCAAAAAATCATTTATTTAATTACACAGTATTTTACTATCCACCAAAAAATTGAAGTATTACTGAAAAATCAAAACAAATTAGCCACGACCATTTTTCAACAAGTTCAATTCAAAAATGAAATCCATTTTTTGAGAAAAGTTTTAGAAATATGGGAATTAAATTTACAAATAAAATCATTATTTACTCAAAAAATATTAATTTTAATATTATTACTTATTTTATAACACATTGAAAAATTAAAGAAGGTCTCATAAAACTAACATTTAATTATAAGAAAGAAAAATAGTAATTTATGAGTAAATTTATGAATATATATGTCTTTTATATTATTAAATTAATCATAAAATTTTAATTAAATATTTATTACTTATAGAAAAACAAAAACATAATAAATATATTTTTAACTTTTAATATAATTATACTGTGAAATAATAATATCATATTATCACTTATTAGATTCCTGATTTTTATTTATACATATATGGGTGAAGTAACTATTCATTTTGATGATTTAATATTCATATGGTTCATTTTTATATTCATAAGTGTAACATTACTATTAAAAAGTTTAAATTACTATTCAATACAAATTTAGTTGATCCTAATAGACTCTAAATATCTTACTGATTGCAACCGTGTATGTTCTTTTTTCAAAATTCAAATCATATAAGTAACAACAATTTAGTTTAATGGCTATGTTATAACTATCTCATTAAAAGAATGTTTTTTTTTATAAAGACATATTTTTTCATGAATTTCATTTAATTTTTTTGTAAACCTATGGGGTTTTATTTTCATACCCATTATGAAATTTTTTCCTCGGAATTTGGTTTTACATTCTAAGGTGAAAACCATTGAGGTTTTGAATACTTAGCTTACAAGAATATTAAAGGAAACTATAAACCTAAAAGGGAAAGCGTGTAATGGAAAATTATATCATAAAATTTGATTCCTTAGGATTCAATATTGGTTCTTTATGACACATTTCCAAATATATTTTATTATGGTAATTTCATTTGTTCCCCTAATAAATGTTCATAATGAGATTATGAATTTAACAAAGTATATACCCTGGGGGTGTCAAACGAGATACATAATAAGGCCCATTGTCATGTACTAGTTTACCCTGAGTTAGTCCTAGAAAACTATATTGAATTATTCACTCTTAGGTACATCAATTACACTACAATTTCCACATGTAGTATCTATACATGTATGTATGTTCTCAATAAACCACTTACTCTATAATTATCAAAATTTAGGTATGTTTTTATATACATTTTCTTATCCCTAGGGTTATTACTATTGTTCACTATTCCTAGTATACAAAAATAAATACACCATCCTCTTATACCAACTATTGTTACCCTATCCTTTTAAATATTTTGTTACATTATTTTAGGCATAATTCAACATCAAATTACAAGCCAGAGTATCATACAGTCTACTGTCTTGGAAGACAAGTAACATAATTAAATATCCTAAAAAAAGTGTTATTTAATATTCATACAGAGCACCTAACATCCATTGGTATCATATATATTTATAGGATAACATATATATAACATGAAAAAAGGGATGAGATAAAAATCCCAGTTAGGTAATAAACATAAGAATGCTTTTTTAGAACAAGGGTTAGAAGGTATGACATAATGATATAAAGAGGAATGATAAATTATTGAACATATGGAATCACAAAAATTTAAAATAGGGGATCATATAATTATGGAATCATGGTATTTTTGTAGAAACATTAAAAAAATACTTTATCATTGATTAATTCTCATTTCCCATTGATTAGCACGAGTCAGGGCTAACCACTAAGACCATTGCATGTGGAGAACGAGACAAGTCTAACAGCCAAGACCATTGCACAAAACATCTCATGAGACTAAACATTACCTAATTAATTAGAGAGATATCTGGGAACACCGATATTAACATGTCCATAAATATTTTTCCACATATACAATCATACATAATCAATCTTACATAAACATAAAGGAAGTTATGGATGGAAATAGGTATCATAACCATGTTATAAAGAAACGTAATTGGGTGTATTATAAAAGTTTCCATTAAAGAAAGGAATTAAAACATAAATCTAAATTGATAAGAAAAATTGAGAATTTACCATTGTATTTTATTTCAATAATAATTTATAACATGTATGAAGAGTATTTAAAAAATTAGTATTAAAACATTTTAGTGTGGTTTTACGAAAAATACTAAAGAGAATTTAAAATATAAAAGGGGATATTATTTTATATAAAATAAGAAGTGATCCAAAAATGATTTCATAATAATAATAAATATTTTATAAAAACAATTGTGACATAAAATAGATGATATATTTTACTTGAAATTGGGAAATAATTCAATAAGTTCCTTTAAAATGGGCATTCATATGGGGATGAATTGAGAAAGGAACCACATAAAATATGTATGTCCTCAAAATATATTAATGAATAGATCATGATATATGAGCCTGGAACATATAAACAATATTTAATATATGTATATAATGTTAAAGAGAAATTAATTTGGGTAAAAATTATGATAGTGAAACTCGAAGGAAAAAATGGAGTTTTAGGTAGAATCTCATACCTTAACTCGGAAGGTGTTCTTCACATGATCATAATTTCTTGGATAGTAATATTAGTTTCATTACTTAATAATAAAATAAACCATTATAAATTTAATTTATTTATTATTACCTTATTATGTTTATTCATGTCATTTTTGTTGGTTTAAGAGGTTTAATTTCATTATTTGGGAGTGTTTATTTCCTTTGGTTTCATGATTGGTTTACTTATTTATATGTATTGATAATCATGAAATATGAGGATGGTTATCCATAATTTATGTTATTTATTATTATATAATATAAATAGGATTAAATGGTTATATAATTATTTTGATTAAATGTGATGATGATTAATTATTAGATAATAGTTTAATGATAATCTCATAGATTATTGTGAGCGGTTTTTCTCACAACGAGATTGTTTTTATTTTTTTTATTTTAAACAATGTGTATAAGATTATTAAAAAATTAAATAATATTAAATACATATATTATGATTGGGTTCAACTATAATAATTTTTTCATGTCCTATCATGAGGATGGTAAATGAAATTGGAAACTCGTTGTCCTTGAATGTGATAAATTAAGACATCTCAGTTGGGGTTTTCATTTTGTTATAAAAGGTGGTAAAAATTGAGATGATAAATAATTAATCCATTATAATAATATAACTATAGTATATTAAAGGTTCTAAAGTTATCAAACCCTTTGTATGATGGGATGTGAGGATATAAAAGAAAATAAATGAACATGATAATGAAATTGAAAGATAATAGAAGATGGGTTTACCTCCTGATTCTATCCTCTTGAGAACCTCCATAGAGAAATGGTTTTTGTTTTTTTATCCAAAGGATACTGGATGTGGGGTAGGGTATATAGAAAAGGTTTTAGTATAATTTAGACAAGGCTCTATGCATGATAGGTGTGAGGATAAGAGGTGGTAAGGAGTGGTATTTGTAGTGGTTGAGTGGGTTGTTCTCTCGTTATGTAATTCATTAGTTTATTATATTTCTCAAGAAAACAAATATTTCAGATTACTGAGAATAAATAAATTAATAGTTTCATGTTATTTTGAAATAATGGTCAATTACATCATCCATTGCTTAAATATGTCAAAAAACATTAATTTACTTGTTCTATAAGTTTTTTTACTATTCACCAAAAATTCTAGTAGATCAGAAAAATACAGTAAATTCACCGTAACCATTTTTAAAAGTTTATAAGTAAAAAATTAATTCCATTTTTGTAAAATAGTTTTCAAAATATGGTAAATCCAATTTATAAATAAAATCATCATTTACTAAAAAAATACAGTTTAAAAATTATAAAATATTTCATAACACTTCAAAAAATTATCCAAGGTATCATAGAATTACATTATAATCATAAGACAACAAAAAATTAATTTTTTGATAAATTTTTTAAAATAAATTTCTTTTAAATGATTTAATGAATCATAAAAGTGTAATTAAATATTTATAATTTACAAAAGTACCAAAACATAATAAATATTTTTTAAAATAGTTATTTACTTATACTATAACATAATTATAGAATATTTTAACTTATATGATTCCATAATTACAATTATACATGCATGTATTAGGTTACTATTAATTTAGATGATTTAAAATTCATAAGTTTCATATTACTATTCATAAGAGTAACATTACTATTTGTAACGGTACGTTACTGTTCACCAAAAATTATATTGATCCTATAAGACTCTGAATATCTTACTTATTACAACCATGTTTGACCATTTTTTTGAAATTCAAATCATAAAAGAATAAAAATTTACTTTAATGTCTAGTTTATAAATATATACTCAATAAAAGTTTATTTTCATATAATTAGTGACTCTTACATTTCATTAATAGTTTTTCAAATCTGTGGGGTGTTACAAAATCCCTCAAAGTTCCATTTCGAGAATATTGGTGATTAAAATCTATGTCGTATCTTTTCTTGTCGTATTTCAAATATGGATCTAGTAATTATAAAAGAATATCTTGCATAGGATCAATCAAATAGTGTGTTAGAGGTGGGAAGATTTCTTGGCTGGGTGGGAACTATAGGATATTTATGGAAGACTTCCCCAAAATCGTATACCCTATGACTAACCAGACGTGGAAGGGGTATCCATTTTCCAAGTATAAGAAGTGGAAGTGGTCCATTGAGGAGTGGAGGATGAGGATTAATAGTGCTCTATTACTCATAATACCAGAGGAAGGGGTGTAGTTTTTACTATATTATAATTCCATGAGAATTGGGCTATGTTGTATGTTAATGTAGTGGTAGGCAGTTTTCACAAATGATTCAAGGCATTTGACACCCCACGAGAAAAAATATGTGAATCATAACATTAATATTACATAGATATTCTTCACCTAGAGGATGTAGAGACATGACATTTTGGGGGATCACCGTGTGGTTAACTCAGGACACCATAGTATCTGGTATGTGATCACATAGAGAGACATAAACCTGTAACAACAATGTCTGTTGGAATTATTACAGGACTATTAATTTGAGGTAGTATTTTCCTGAGGTATGGGAAATGTTGTAGTATACTTTTTTAGATGGAATATGAACGCTCTCTTTGTTTTTGAGGCTTCAATGTAGTTAGCTTCCCTTCATCTGACTCTAATAGAACGTGAGGATACAACCTTTATACAGTTGATGGTGTTAAATCCATTGCTTCTCGAGTAAGTGATTGATTCCTAGCTAGGATACATCAACTTTGAGGTATTATATGATCATACAACCACATTTTACACATCATATGGATATTATGATATATGTAATCACACTATCTAATTACAGGGGAAAACAATAGTTCTGACCACAATGCTGGAGGAAGTGATGTGATAATTCCACATTTTCCCCTAGATATACATCCCAGTGTATAAAATATGTACATATACCATCATTGGTAGTTTTGGTTTTCTAGAATGAGATGAATCGTAGTGGATTTCATCTTTATTTTCCTCAATTCTCAATAGGTTAAGGCTGAACAACAAGTAATTGTAGTTTTGTAGTAGCCCCTTGAGATCCCAGAGTGGAAATGGGGAACATATCTATGGAATTATTCATTGAAGATCCATACATAGTGAAGTGAAATAAAATCATATGTTTATAGATTACTAACTCATGAATTTGGCTCACATCCTTACTGTTAGGGAGCATAGTTTAGTGGAGATTTTGGGGTAGTTGTATGTACAATAGCTCATTATCTATACCGGTGTTCCACCATTGTTCTCTTCAATCAATATAGATGGTTTATGGATGGATTGTGGATAGGCCTACAGGAGTAATTCAAGACCCAAATAAGGATGAGTAAAACCTTTTTCCCCATACTGATTGGTAGACCTGGCACACTATCGAAGTGTTAGAGGATTTACTAAGGGTTTTCACATTAGACTTCAGTCGAAGCTGGGAGGATCACCTGCCCTTGGTATTGTTCACATACTAAAATAGCTACCACTATAACATCATCATGAATACTTTTTGGTACCCGTATAGAATAATATATATTTCTTCCAAATACAATAATGGGATTGGTGAGATATCTATTTTTTTCCCATAGATGGTGCAGTTTTCAATGAAGAATGTCCATGTCATCCTTGAGGAGAACAGAATGGACCATAATAGACATAAATATTTTTCAAATCATAATTAATGTCCCTTGGAGTTTTAACTGGGAGAAAAATAATTTCAAAATTCTTCTCTTGAATTTTAATTTGGATTTTTAGCCATCGATACATATTATCATTGATATTCATATGGTCTTCTAAGACCATATAGAGGGATGGCAATGTTTCTTACAACTTATCCCAACATTGATAGCTATAGTGGGTGTACAACGTCTTGCATGTATTGTATATGAGGTGATATGTGAATGACCCTAAAAATTTTATTGATTAGGGACATATGTAGAATGATGATTAATCCACCATTATGTATCACCTAGTAGTGATCAAGGACCATCATGGGTGGAAGCTGGATGGATTGAACATCCACTTGGTCCATGTCTTGTGGTAGCACAAGAATGTGCAGGATAGTTCCTCGGAGTGGGAGAGACAAGTGCAGGAAAATTATCCCATGTTTTCTTCATAGTTATTAATTTTTGGGACAAAAATTATGAATAAGGTATTGATGTGTACACCTATTTTTTCTTGGATGTATTTTAAAATATTTCTATTTATATGTATAGACCTAGGAGTTGTTCCGTCATTCTATTCCATGACCCAGTGTTTGAAAATTAATTTTATAAAAAGATTAGATAAATTTTATATTATGGGTGAAAAAAATATTACCTAAAATAGGATAATTCTAAAATGTTATCATAGATTAGAAATCAAATAACAATTTGGAGTTTGGAATGACATGTTTAATTTAGGTGAGACCTAAATTGGATCTGTGTGGGGGCGTTCAGACTCTTCAATTTATAGTGGTACATTAATTGAATTAATTAATTACTAAATTAATCATTTTATTAATTATAGTTCATTGGATAATTCTATAATAATATCTCCTTGATTAATTCTCCTAGATTATCTATATAATCCTTGGGAAACATTATATCTCTCCCTTCTTCGATTCGAGGATCACATTGCATGACATTAGAACTCTAGATCGTAGTATATTGGGATGCGGTGAACACAAAAAATCATCTAAAATAATTGGTAGGTACATTATTCATCTACGATCAATTCATAATCAAGGTAAGACTTTTAAATATGAAAATATATTCCATGTTGATTAAATATTTGAGTAGATCGATCATCATTATTTTTTTGTGCCATTTTACATCCATTTCATGTTCATGAGTACTAAAATATCAACTAATTACAATTTCTTCTAACCCCAAAATACCCATCGGGATTTATTTTACCTGAACTATTGGAATCAATCATTGATCCATTTTTCTTGTGTTTCCACCCATGTTTATTTTTGTACATCAATGGTTAGACCCCAAGGTCCAGGTTCGGCAGTTTTCTGGCAATACTGACTCGATCTGACACCCATATTTTTAGAGGTTTCTTGAACAATGATCATATTAAAAAACCGAACATAGATTAGGTATGGTTTCACGGAGATGATTTAAAATTTTATGATTAAATATCAGTAAATAAATAGTAGATTTCACGGGTTTGGATGGAATTAATGGTGAATACCCCATGATGAACGGAGGCTGATATCCAGTGAATGGAAGCCTAAAAACTATATCTAGTCAATATCCAATAGTTTATGGTAGTTTCAAGGTGATATCTAAGGTGAAATGAGGAAAAAAATCTAGATATACAGTGAAAATCATGAATCTGAAAACCTATTAAAATCAGAACTATACACTATGTTCAAGGATAAACATATAGCATGTATCCCCCGCAATATTAGTGACTAGGGTTTCATGAATGTTAAGGATGACAGGGTTTTTAGTCCACCTAAATGTCTTGAATCCATTCTGAAGTTGAAAAACGTGTGTGATGGATCACATATGTGGGAAAATGTTTGGATGTACATGACCAAGTACAAGACCATGTACATGGATGTGTACACTGGTACATTGACATGAGCATTGGAAAATAAGAACTGTGGGTAGGAAAACTGAGGTCATAGTTATCTAGGACACATTTTTTAACCCACCTACATGGAATGTACTAATAAATTAGATGGATCCTTGTGTTTTATAGGGACACAACATGAAGTGGATTGGGACCACATTCCATGTGGGTCTCCTCACACGTCACTTACCCCATGAAAAATTTTGAGTAAACTTCATTGCTCCAAATATCCTTTTATTGAATGAGAATTTGAGACCACGTGTAGACTATAATATGGGTTTTCACATAGACCATAATGATTCCTTTGGTTTGTTCTTTGATGAAATGATTTGAAATGGTCTGAGAATGGTTCTTAGAGTGGCACCCTCAATCCTAGATAGGCATGGTTCCATCACCTTCTCTGTGGCACGCTGTTTTGGGGATGTGTATGGATCCTCAATATCATTGAGTGGAACCCTCCAATCATAATAGGAGTTAATCCTCAAGCTTTTGAGAGCAACCCTCCTAAAAAATAAGTTCATGGGTCTTCTATTATTAGAGTCGCACCCTCTAGTCAGTCTAGGAATGGGTCCTCGACCATCTAAGTGGAAACCAACTACAGTATTAAGGAATGAGTCATTGAATATTAGAGTGGATACCCTCCTAACAGAAAAGGGAGTGATCCCTCTACTTTTATTTATCCTACTTGATAGGGTGGTGTATTAATTAGGTGTAGTTATACCTATACAGTAATGGTTAGAAAGATGCATGTGATATTGGAAATCATTTATGGACATTTGAAACTTTTGGAAACTCTTATTTTTGGGCTAGGATGTAGGATGGAGATCCCATATACTATAATTTGGTATTCTTTTACTGAACATTTATATATCCTTCTTACTGATCATTGATGTAATTTTTTAACCCATTAGGTTTGTAAAATCATACATTCACACTCTTGGATGGGTTGAGCTGTACTCTTTTAGTTTTCCATGTGTTATATTCTATTTTTCAATTTCCACTGTATCTCATACTATTACACCTTTCATTATCAAGGTTTCTTTCTAGGTATTTATATAATTAACTCTACATGGGTTTTACCTACACATGGTATGTATTATACATACAATGAACATGTTGACCATGAGTATAGAAGAACATTGGGAGATAGGCTTCTTGGACTATGTATAGCAGTAATTGCTTGGGATTCAAAATCTAGACTCTCTTAGCTATTTAATTATTATAATTTTTTCGGTTGGGTAATATTTCATGTTGGGTATGTATTATTCCATTTGAATTTTTATTATACACTACTATACCTTTTTTATATCTAAATTTCCATGCATGCTTGGTTTACATTAAATTTATGGCGCATATTTTACTCTTTTCATCTAAACTTTTGCATCGAGTTCGCTATGTGTGTGCATTCATGTACATAGTAAAAGGCCATATACTATTAGTTATGCCTTTAGCACTTGATACCTCTACTGGAATATGGAAGTGGGCCTAGACCAGTTATAGCTTTAACCTCATCTTGGATCATATTGTTATAAGGATTTTTTTATAGTTTTCACAACTTTACAGATGGTTACTTCTCTGATGTTTAATGTTTTTTGTCCCACACATGGATATATTACCTCCTATCAAAAAATGAAGCAAGTGAAATTTTATTTACATGAAAGAATATCCAACCACCCACCTAGTGTAATTTCTAGTACCAACTAGATGCATTTAATGTTTTAATATTACACAATTTTCTCTACTCTTTATGATGTATGATCAATTGAGAAATATCTAATCTTCTTTTGACAAAGTGATATGATATTTTTTATCAACAAGTAGTAATCATCTGGCCTTACTGCATATATATTAGGATGGACTATTATACATGTATGTTGTGAGTTACATATTAGTATCATTGGAATGTGGTAGATCAGTTATATATTTCCACCCACATTACTATTCTTATTATATTTTTTATTGTCCTTCTTTAGTGCATCAAAAAAATCTTCTATATGAGAAACTATTGAATAACAAAATATCTCTTCAATACATCAACATTTCTAGCATTTTATTTATTATATCTCTATCTTGATATAAGAATTTATCTTTTCATAATAATTATTTTGAGCAATAACTTGTTTTTATCATTATTCTTCTGTTTATACTCCATACATTTGAATATTAGGGTAAATATAATAATTATTATAAATATATCTATTGAATATCTATTTATTTATAATCATAATTTTGAGTTTATTACAATTAAATATCCTAATGTTCAAGTAACAAAATTTTTTCAATACTCAACCATCATCACTAGTTATTTCTCAAATAATTTATTTCAGTTGTTCTCTATATATGAACCTATAAAACTATAATATCAATTATAATTATAATTAAATATTATCCTAACATTCACTCAATTATTTCTTACAAATACGCTACCTAAATAACTAATTCATTAAAACTATATCTATTAATAGATTCTTGTATTTAGTAATATATTTTCTTCTTTTTATTACTGTATTCTCATAACCTTTAATTCAACATGGGTGAATTCACATTTAAATTACCCTATATAAATTCTCCAAAACAACTCTCAATAATATTTAAAAAACATTATCACTAAAATTTAATGTTTTATTGAACAAAATTAATTACCCACCCTTCTTAAAAAACAAATTCATTCATGCCATATCTCCTTTATTAGAAAAAAATTAAATTTTTACTCCTAAATTCCAAAAAGTCATCCTAATTATTTTTTCTTCGTGAATATATAAATTAGCTACAATAACATTGAATTAAATATTAATGTTTTTTAAATCATACAAAATCTCATAAATCCCTTATTTTAATCATATTCCATCCAAAAACAATTATGTGGATTTAATTTTATTTGCATTGGTCATATCTATATATGCATGAAACAATAGTTTGGTTTTTATCCTTGCAAAATGGAGTTCATGGGTACTTTTTCATCCCTTAGATATTTACGTAAACCTATACCCTAAATTACTTTTCAACTTCAAAATTCATGAACCATATAAAGTTATTATAAAAGTATTAAATTTTTAAATACCATCAATAGGATGTTGGGGCTCTTATGGTAAATAGTTTTATTTCTAGAAAGCACCTATATTATAGACACATAAATATATGATTATAATATCACCTTTGTGTTGAGATAAATTACTCATTGACAGATCCATATCCCGTATCACATAACTATGACTCTTTATAAGAATCTACATGATGGGATAACAATATTTCTCATGAAACTACATGGATTCTAATAATACAATTCCCAATGTGTCAAGCATGAAATTTCATACCCACGTTATTGTTTTTACAAGAATTCATGTTTGAAATCTATATTATATCATAAAAATAATTTAAACAAATAATTATTACTCATGAATTTATTTATTTCATTCTCCCATATGAGTGAAAATTATCTGTAAAATCTTTCATTTTGATAAGGGAATATATATTTAAATCATAACTCATATAGCATGCATGTATTAAAGAATCTATTTTTCACATTTAGGCGGATTATATTCATAACATTTATAATCTAATTAATAGGATATAATGTAATTGAAATTATTTATATATAATATAACAAAATTAAATTATAGTATTATGGGGTAGCTTATTCCTCCCTCATAGTATATTGGATGTCTAACAATCAATATATATAACACTTTATGGACGATAATTATCATATTGAATATATGTATGCTTCATGATTGAAATAAAAATTATTATCATGAAATTACCTTATACTCATGAATATAGTATCTGGATATTCACAAAACATATTTGAGATTATCATGGATGCATGTGAATTGATGATCCAGTGAGGTCTCAGAGAAGATTCACGTCCTTGATTAAAGAAATACAGTTCTTTTCATGGATGATTATAACTAATCAATCATGGAATCATTGACAGCATATCATTATTACTCACAATATATTCATGTTTTGCACGTGTGTTCAAACACAAATGTTCTTTACATTTAGTCTAATGTTGGAGATGATGAGGCTAATCCTACACAAAACTCATATGTTTAATTGATATAAGAATAATGGAGTAATATAATTAGATCTTGGGGATTAAGTTGATATGTAATACATCATAATTCCATATTACCAATATTATATTAATCAATAATTAAACCAATATATAAAAAATCATATTTATGGTTAATATATCAAATAATATATGAGGGATCTACTACATCATAATAGTCTATTCATCAAAAGCTCAGCATAAGTGAGTAACCAGTACTTCTATCATCTATAGTTCACACCTTCCGAGAACCTATACACACTTATATGCCTCTGAATATGGTGGATCCTCCATTATGTGTGAATTTTGGGCATGATATATAGGTGAATTCCCATTTATGCCTTTTACAAACTCTCTTCATCCACTATTCAATATTGGCATTCTATTATGGGTTGGTGTCCCACCTATGTAGTTGATGGAACTTTCCTTATACCTAGCTAATGTAGACATGTAATTATTATAATAATAATTGTTAAAAAAATTAATAATACATATATGAAATTTAAATGGAATATAATTTCCAATGTTTCCCCCATTCAACATGGTTCTTCCTTTAAACATCATCTATAATGTGATTCTTCCTTGATTAATCTTTAAATATATTCTTTAGTGTTTTACAAATTGAAAAATTAAAAATAAATTATCACATGTTCTTAATCACTAAAGAATATTTCCTCAATCCTCGTAACAAAATTCTTCATCATCTAAGTACATTTTATTATTTAATTATACATCATAGAAAAGGGATATGTAATATAGAATATATCCTGAATGAGTTTTTGTAATAACTATTGAATATAACATAAAATTTGAAGAATCAATGTTATGGTACAATTAAGTAATCAATAAATAATATTTCATTACATTTTATCTCAAAATAATCTTCCAATATGTTCTTCTATTCATCTAAATTCATTTGTGACTCAAATAACATATAATAATTTGTATTCATCATTCTGATTATTCTTCATTATATTGTCACTTGTTGACAAAAAATACAACACATCATAATATATGTTCATCAATCATCAAGCGGTGATGTATACAAGACTATAACCAGGTTCCTCGTCAATACCTCCATCTCAATTCATATTAAATTTATATTTTTTATCTTAATTATATTTCACACTATCATTATATTCCTTAATCATCATCACAATTTGATTTTTAAGAAAACGTATTCTATTAATTTTTGTAATTGACAAATCCTTTATCCTCTTTAACTTAATTACTAATTAAGAATATTTGGAATCAATAACCTCATTCAATTCATGAGGTTTTTAATTATTTATTATGTTAAAATAAATAAATAAAATACTTTATTTCTATAATGGTTATTAGGACTTAGTGATGTGTTCTTTTTTTAATAGTAAATTCTCTTCTAGGGAATCACTATGTTTTAAAAGATTGTATATCTTTGAAAAAATTCTGGCCAAATTTTTATTTATATTAGAATTTTATACTAAATTTTTTTTCTTCTATTAACTTTATTAATAGATAAACATAAAAATATAAGTAGTGAAATTAAAATGAACTATTTTAAAATCATACGTTAAATCATAGTAGAGGACTTTATTATATTTATGACACATAATATTCACCAACTAGTCAAGTTCTCTTAATAGTATTCCTCTCAATAGATATAAATATTAACAATTTGATTACCTTCAACATGTGGTGTATATTTTCCCTCCATTTTCACTATGGATATCTTCAATAACTTCTCATATTCAATCGCCATCCAATTTTTTATTTTTGTAGTATATATATTCTTGATAATAGGATGTTTGTAATTAGTTGCTAAAGAAGTAATCTTAGGAACTTCATCAAATAAATATTTCACTTAAATAATTTTATGTTACTATGAAATGAATATATATATATATATAATACATGAGGAATGATAATATATCATATACCAATTTACATGCCCATTAGATCATGTTATCACATTTTGAAGGGGTTGAATCTGTGTAGAAATACATTATATAAATATTTCATTTTTAATCATTTACAATAATTTAGTATTAAAAAAATTATACATTTTAGTATAAATTATCTTTAATTTTCACTACAAATTTATCACAACATGCATGATAGAATGAAAAAAGAGCATGAAACATGATATTTTTTCAACTATTAATCCCAATGTGGTAATCTACTTCTTGTTTTGTTTAGGTTTTATCAAAGACAATAAATTAACACTATTATAAAAAATAATTACAATTTATGTGGGAAGTTATCAATAATTAAATAATAAGAAAGATATAAAAAATTCTACCATGATATACTGATAGTAAACTATCTGTTATTAGGTTTTTTATTCTAGCTCCCACTAGATTACAATTTTAACCAATAATTTCATTATAAATATCTATTTAAATTTAGCATTCCATTTCAATAAAAATTTGATATTTTATTAAACCATTAATAATTTTGAATTAACACATGATCCATTTATTCAATTATTATAACGTGTATACATTATTCAGGATGAATTATCTGTTGTTTTATCTCAATAATATTAAGAATATTAACATCTAGATCTTATATATGACATATATTATATTACCTTCCCATTTTTTTAAATATCACTACATCTTGAGTCTCACATTATTTATTTACTACAATATTCAGAACTTTTTTAGGTGATCATAGAGCATTGCTTTTTCTCATGAACATAGAAAATTCTCCCCAACTATGAACTTAATATCATCAATTATCAGATAATATACACATAATACATAATGATAATTTTAAATTTTGTGTTTGATCCCCCCAATATTCTCTTGGAGTATGATATATTCATCATTCCTTTATCGAATGGTCTCACCAATATTTATAGGATGAGAAATGTTTTCAAATTCCATTAAATTTTTAGATCATGGGAATAGATTTTTTATTATATATTATCTTTATACCATTCTCAATTCTAAAATGAAAAATGTGAAGAATAATTTCTAACAAAATCATATTTTTTGAATTATTTTTTTCAAATTATTTAAAAATTTAAAATATTATCCATTTCACGTAACATTGAGTATATCATGTGTTCTATGAAAGAATAGAGATACATTCTTTATTCACAACACCAAGTCAAGGATTCACAACACACAATAATAAGATTGTATTTTTGTACATGAAACACTATGTTTAGAATGTGGAACATAAAATGTTTAGTTCATTTGATAACTTGTGTGATAAAAAATGACCTATAAATCCCTCAAATTAATTTGGTAGGGTTTTATATATCATGAGATATACATGAATGTAATAGGGAGAGAACTCGATTCAGTAAAGGACTTTTTCCGCTCTGATAGTGTTGTGAGTGAACCCTGACTACTAAGATGGTCTTAAGAGTGAACCTGGACCAATAATATGGTATTGGGAGTGAATCTTGACAATAAATAAGGCTTTAGGAGTGAAACTATTCTACTATTAGGAAAGGGATATAACTATGGATGGTGGTGTGTCCCTCCCAGTATGTGTTGCCCTAATTAAGTGCCCAGATATGTTTTGGAAATGAGACTTTACTTATAGGTAATGACTATATATAAAAACATGTATGCTTGAAAAATCATTATTTTATCCCTATGTTATGTATTCATGAATTTTTCTCTTGGTTACCTTATGATTCATGTCTTAGGAATATCCTATATTAATTCCATGATTCATTTTAACAATTGATGATATGCATTCTATGATTTTCCAATGTTATTCCCATATTCACATACCCCTATGATTATGTTATTTTTATAAAACCCCATTATTTACCCTTTCTAATAACTTGTGGTCACAATTTGTTATTTTTCCTTTCCCCAAGATATAACTAAAAGTTTAATGTATGTGTACTAAATGAGAAGATCTTTATGGAAATCAATTATGATCTTTAACCCTGATAGAAGTTTGTGTTCCATGTTTTCAAATATACTAATCTATTATGGTACTTGGTCATTTAATTTTGCAATTCAGTGAATATTAATATAACTTGATATAATATACATGTATGTTAATCTAGGATCACTATAGTCATTATCAAAGGAATGACTTATTCAACCATAGGAAAGTAGGATGAGAAAACAATACTAAGATCCCTAGGTATATTTATAAGGATGTTGTCTCTAAGGATAATCCTATATTGACACAAATTTAAAATAAAGTCTAATGATTTAGAAATTATATAATTAATTTTTCATGATTATGTGGTTTTATTATATTATAATTGTTTCTCACACTATGATTTCTAGTCCTAGTCCATAGTGAGAACTAGAAAGAACTATGAAAAAATGAATGTTCTTCTGATGTGGAAAGTATGTTAATTATGAAAATAGATGTCAAAAGTGTTAATCTAATTAATAAAATTAAGAATGTGGTACGAGTATTGGTTATACTGCAGATGATAAGGAGACTGTGAACGACACATGATAGATATGAGATGTTGTAGATATACTGATTATATTAAACAAAAGAAACATGATTAAATTTAGGTTGACAAAATGTAGTACATGCTTCATATTTTTTATTCTAGGAAATATGTATAATGGAATAGTATAAGAAAGCCTTGATAATGGATTTAGGATGAAGTGGATTTTCTTATGTTTTCATTTCTTTTAATTCAATAACTATGAGTTGTGATATATTAAAGGATTTCCTAATTTATATTTTTTATTGGTTTAACTGAATATTTTGAATGTTTCTAATGGACTAGAGAAGTGATTTAATAGATAGGTTGTATTCATGGAAAACACCTGAATATAGAAATGATAGCCTTTAATATTTTCCCAATGTTGAGATAATGGTGTTTGTATAATGATATATTTTACATGAATTTGTAAATTATTCAGTACCGATTACCTTCAAACTAATTAAGGATTTACTAGATTATTGTATCATGATATCATAGAGGGACACTATGAAATTTTTGTACTTAAGGAATATATCAAATAATATAAGGAATAATATATAATTAATGTATTTATTATGTATTTATGGTAATTAATTTTATTAAAAAGTTTTAATTGAATACATGAAAAATGAATTCCAGTTTTTGTTTTGTGACAACCAAGAGCTAATTTATGATATATAGAGGATCAATGTAACAAAAAACATTCAGAAATATGATGGCCTTATAACTAATTTATTAGACTTTCTTAATTTTAAAGGGTTACAAGGTTATATATTTATGTAATTCACAAGTAAAAAATCAGATGACATTTGTTAGATTAAATTATTATGTCACCATATTAGTATTTGTGCATGTCGGATATCAATTGATAATAATTTTTCTTGGATGCTTACTAAATGCTGATGGAATCACTTATCATTCAAAAACATGATTTATTTGTGATTTATGAATGAAAAATTCTCCTTCACTTATTATAGTAAGAGATGAAGTTTAAATCGAGAAATTTATAAACCAAGGGTGACTTGTGAATATTAAAAAGAACAAAATCAATAAGTATATTTCATTATGTTCTTAGATAGTAAATGGAATTAATAATCTATAGAAAAAGGATATTTAAAAATATTTATCTGTATACCTTCATCTTTATTGAATATATGACTATATCAATCATCAATGATTTAAGGTTTTAAGACCCTTAACTTTCCACTAAACATTCACTTGATGGAGATTAATAACTTTTACCACTCTCTAAAATTATTTATTCTTTTATTCCACGTCAAATATTCACCCATAATATATGATATCCTATGTGGAAACTTAATTATCTATTACATTGGTAAAATATTAATGTTCCAACATTCACTTTTTAAAGTTTGTTTAATTATTCATTTTTGGGATGAAGGTTTCTAATAAAGGAAAATGAATATATTAAAACCCTGATAACCGAAATGAATTTTTAAATATGGATTTATTTTATGTGTTTCAGAATGTAACACCCATATATTTAGTGAACTATATTTTTTTGAGTTAATTTAATCTTTTAGACATCTCCATTCCATTAAATACTGAATATAGATTGTGTTATATGATAGAATCAAGTTATGATTTTATTTTCTACTACACAAAGTTATGATTTCACTAGAAACTAACATTATATTATATTTTTGTACATGATAAAACTCTTTTTTCTCATTTTATATAATATTCCATGTTCCTTTGATAACTTTCATGATACGGAAGACCTATTTTCACCAAACTACAATGTACTAAACATATTATTATTATAATATTATTATAGTTGTCACCTAGTAGTTGGAATGTTGGTTATGAATTAGAATAACTAAATTATGTAATTTTTTTCAAATTTATATAAAATTATTTTTGGTGACCAATTAAAAAGATATGAAAATAAAACCCTTTTCAAAATATTAGAAATATTTTATTAGAAAACTATATTAAAGAAATAATAAATATTTTACCCTACTAAATTACTCAAAAAAGTTTTGAAACATTATTTTAATCAAATATATTTATATATATGATATTTATTAAACTATTTAGTGTTAATTTTCTGATTTTTTCTATAAAAGAGTTATAAATAAATCTGATTTTATGAGTAAAACTATGTACTTTCCAAAAAAGTAAATTTTACCACATTTAAATGATGTACCTATTTTAAATATAATTTTTACACTTTTATAATTTGTAATTGAAAAAATACACATCAATTTTTAATAGGGAATATAAATAATTACATTGGGTAAATCTTTGGTATGTTTTTGGGAAATTTCATTTTTTTATGAACATTGAAGACCATTTAATTTTAATTGATAACAAATTTTTAATATAATTTATTTATATAGTAAAATTATATTTTACATTGGTTTTAAAGAATAATTAATTTGATAACAAAACAATTAAAATCAATTTATTTCCATTTAATAAAATTACTATTTTAATTGGTCATACAAATGTTAATCACTTTTGATCCTTTTGTGTTAAGAACATGTTTTCTCATCCCATCTATGAGATTAAATTTAAATTATTTTCTTCAAATTAAGTGATTATAAATTAGAAAATTTGATTCTCTATTTATAATCATAATAATTTATAATTTATAATAATTTCAACATTGTTTTTGGCCAAAAATATCAAGGATTGTAATTGAAATTAATTATAGCGAATAAGGTGAAAATGAGTTTACGTAGTGGTTAGTCATTAACATAAGAGAAAAGTAACCTAGAAACATATTCAAAATCCATTATATATCTATATTAATACCCTATTTGATATTTTATCGAAAATAGATTATTATTGGAGGCACATACTGAATGAGATACATCTCAATAGTGTTTATCATTTTATATTTACTAGAATGTCACTACTTCTCCACTATAAAAAGGGAACTCACCTCTCACATATTCATATCTATTAGGCCCTATTGATCATAAAAACACAATATAAATATCCTAAAAATATCACTATATTAATCATATATTCCTCATTTTGGGAATAAATCCAAAAAAGGAATCCGTTTTGGTGAAATCCAAAAGGAGTTACCTAATGAATATGTAACATCATTCAAGAAGAGTTTTTTTATTATTTCATTCAATAAATCCCCATTTCTTATTATAAAATAATTATGTTATAACCTAAGTATAATAAATGTATTTATATGTTTTTATGATATTTTTATGACCTATACTCACAAATAATTTCAACAAATGGGATATACAATCATTATTATTTTGAACAGGGAATACAACCTTGTTAACTAATATTTTTGGTTCATCCATTTCTCCTTTTCAGGGTTGGAAGTAATGATGTAATTTGTATTTTCATAAAATATATAATATATTTATAATTTTTTTATTATTATGGAATTATTATATATAACAAAGCTAAAGGATTCTAATTTTGTGGAATTGTGCTAACATCATTTGTGGACGTGTTGACAACAACCTCCTCAAACCAATTTGTTTCATTTACAATTACATGATTTATATTATGTATAGGTTTAATGAATGTATATGATATATATGACATAAAAAATCTAATTTAATTATTTTATATATATCTTTGTGTGTTTGTGTCATTTACTTTCTTTCTTCTAATACAACGAGAAAATTGAAACAATGTTTATCTGTACATATGGCATATCATCTCAATAGACTATGCATTTCATCTTCTATATAAATATTTTATAGAAAATTATAAAGAAATATATACTAAATATATATATATATAATTTATATCGTTTTTATCATTATGGGTATTATTAAATCATGATATAATTAATTGGGACTAAATATAAAAAATAAAAACACGTGCGAAAAACAAAGCATTATTACCCAAAACATAACATTATTAATGGATTTCTCAATAATAGGTATTATAAGGCCATAATGAAATCATTTATGTTATGATAATGTTTAATTTATTTTTATAATAGTTATATAATAAACATATATTTATTATATACTAGTATTATACATGTACAATGAGAATAAAGACAAAAGGTATGAGGTTTATCATCTCACTTTTAATTCTATAAGATATATGTTATATTAACCACTAATTTTTTTTTGGTCTGTATACATACCTATTAGATATTATTGCATAAATTTAATATATTTAATGAAATTAATTTTTCAATTTATTTTATACTTTAATATATCTCACAATTTAGGGATAAGTTAGGCATTAAGCGGAATTTGAGTCACACATTGATTTCTAAAAGACTTACATATTATTCCCCACTCCTTTGTTTTATGTGGTGTATATATAGCCCATGAAATTATTCTATGATTATTGTCCTCAATTTTATATGTATTTAATATACATTTTATAATATCTCTTTATTTGAGTGTGTTTCACAGAAGATACCAAATCAATAAGGAATTTTTGCCATAATTTGACTTCTTTGAGACACATGTTATATTATGCGTGTATATTTTTTTCAAGTGGTATATATTACACTATGACATGTGGTATAATGAATATCTTTATTTTAATGATTTTTTATTATTCGTGTAATTTATTCTTTCATGGGAATTATGATTAAATGTTACAAATTTAGAAAAAGTTTATTTCTAATATCATTTCATTTAACAATACTGTTTGGGATTATGCTTGCATTGATGAAATATTAAGATAAATATCACATGAATTCATATGAATTGTCTTACGCTCTATTTATTCATGTTATATTTATGTAATTGTACCATTTTAACAAAATTTGGTTTATTAGATATTAGAAAATGTATAATGTAAATATAAAATTATTTCTCTCTTTGGCCAGAAATATGTTCTCTTTAAAAAAACCATGTTTCCTAAAATTGTTTTAATTTTTTTTTTCAAAAAGACATTTTAATCTTATATTCAAGTAAAACGTTTTTCAACATTTTTTATGTTAAAAAAATTTAATTTTTTAACTATTATTTTAAAAAAAATCATTGATATTTTAAAAGAAAGGGTTTTGAAAATAATTATCAATGACTTAATTATATGTTTTCATGGATAAAGGTTTTAAAATAATTCAGGTCATTAAAATGTGTTTTAAATTATTTTCAAATAATCAATTAAAACATTTCATGGGAATTTTTTTTCTTAAATTTTTTAAGTCTACAAAACTATTTTAAATAATTTTTAGAGAATCCATTATATGTTTTCAAGGGAAAAAAATTTCAAAATAATATTTTGTTTCAATTTTTTTAAAATGATTTTGAAATATTTTTCAAAATTTTTCATGGAAAATAGTTTTAAAAATGTTATATGTGTAAAAGATGTTTTAAATGATTATCAAATCTTCTTTTATATGTTTTTAAGGAAAAATGTTTTCAAAACTGTAATATATTTATATAGTGTATAATTTATTTTCAAAGAAAAGGATTTTGAAAAGGATTTCTATTTTATATAATTGGTTTTAAAAGAAGGTTATTTTTTCCATAATAAATTTTTTAAATAATTCATAAAAATACATCTCCATCTAAAATTTCACCCTTTGATATAGTTTATGATTATTATGAATCTAATCCAAGGACACCATTCATTTTATTTAATTAAATGGTTTTTTATTAAGATGAATTTTTTTAATATTGATTTATTTTTGTATGTTATATCACAAAAAAAAATTATGTATCCTGATTCCTTTCACAAGTTACTCTATGATGAAATTATTATGAAACCTATCCATTTTTCAAATTTCATGACGTGATAAAATTTTTATGATACTGGTTTAATTTCATGGGTTATAATATCATATTTATTATACCCATCTCTTGTATGGGGCATGATATGATAAATGTTTTATTATCTTTTAGAATAAGTAAGTATGATTTCATTATTAGATTTGTGGGACCTATATCTCCCTCCAATGAAATGGTTAATAATTTATATATCATGGGGTAGAAATTAATGGAAGAAGGAGTGATATCTATTCAAAAATAGACATTGTCTAATAAGATTGGATGTACCATATGATCAATTTAACACACTGGTGAAAAAAATATTTATCACATTGAACATTTAATGTTGGTTATTTATAATGGATGTTAATATCCATGTAAATTGATTTTTCACATCAGTTATATTATAACAGATGCAGAACATTAATTTTATTATTTTATCACTTCGTTTATTCAATAACTGATATATTAAATAAAGTACCTCACTTTATCAAATCGTTTATTCTATAACTGATGGTATAAATCAATTTATCATGTTAGTCATATAATAACTGATGTTATAAATGTAATAAAAATTTCTTTATCATGTCATATACTAAAAACAGACATGAAAAATCATTTAATAACATTATGAAGGATCATTTTGATTCTTTTCTCTCTTTTTGAGATTAGGTGACGATGACTTGGTTCTCTCTCACGTGGAAATCGTAAAACTAATTCTCCAATCATGTGGCCTCCAACCTCTATTTTCCAGATTCATTCATCATATTTTTTATTTGTACATCTATCGGATAAACTCAAAACTCTCAAGTAAGGCTCAAACTACTCTATTTCGGTCATTCTATCATGTGGTTTCCCTATCTCTACATTTTGTGATTTCTATTAATAAAATATCACAATGCCTTGTTTCATTTCCTCATGTTATCACATTTCATCCATAGCATGCAAGGAATTAAATGTCCAATCCATGTGAGAATTTATGTGGGACATGGTATGTATTCTAATTACACACTATGTATTAAATATAAGTATATGTTTCAAGAATTTAATTAAATTTTTATTTTTATTTTTTTCATTCCTAATTTTTGTAACAAATAGTTCCTTTTTTACTGTAAGGTGAGCCCGTGTGAGGTTGTAAATCATGTACACTTTTTACACACCATGAAACCCCTATATCATTATTGAATATGTTTAGTAAATAGTTTTGATGTTGTGAATCTACCTAAAATTCCCCCAAATGATGTGACATTGTTTTTTTGCTCATCTAGGAGATATAAATCTGTGTACAATGACTTCACTTCTTTGATAAAAGTCCTATTAATGTTACCTTACACAAAAAATTAGAACCTCTATATGGTTTCTTCAATAAATATTCCCTTATTTGTGGCCTATTTAGATAATTATTTTGGTCAAACTATTTTTGAGATAAAGGATCTAGGGGATGAATATATGTTGCAGTAATAAAAAATTAACTCCATGAACCTACAAGAATCATTATATAATAATCTTAAGCTAAAATTAATTATTATCATATATTATATCATTCAAAAAATAATTCAATGAAATCCATTATGGGGATTGAGTAACTCAATAGAGTTATCTAATTTTCTAGAATTGTCATAGGAGTAATGATGACATTTGTTCTACCTAAATTTTTAGATAATAGTTTAGTTTAGTAATATGTAGTAGTATCTAAAGGGGATTTTTTCGCAATATTAATATTACCCTAAAATGATTTAACCCCTGGAAATTTTTAATATAAAACATCTCATAGAAATATGGTAAAATATTGTGTGACATAAAATGCGTGTGAATTATTGTAAGACTTCATGGGGTTTATTATTATGTATGGATTTTTCCATGAGTTACATTGACATAATAAATTTTTTATGGATAAATAATACATCACATTAGTGGATGGTGATTTAATTTTACGTAGTGGTTTTATATAATATTTATCAAAAAAATATCATTATGATTTTGAAATATACATATACTTGTTTTATAATATTTAATTGTGTTACTTTAGAATAATTTAATATTTTATATAAATGTGAAATTAGATTTTCTAAAAATATTCTATTTTTTAAATTATTTCCATGCATATATTTTTCTAATTTATCATTTATATTTACTATTATATTCCATTATTGAATATAATTGGTAATTATATTGTTCAAATATATATATATATATATTTGTTTTATATTTTAAAATATTATTAATTTCAAATTATGAAATATTTCATATAAATATAAAATTTTCTTATCATGTTAAGATATATAACTTGGATATTTTTTATAGGTAATAATGAGATGACATTGGATTACAACACACCAAATGTGTGGTGAATATGAGGAAGGTGTTGATACTTATTTGGAATTTCCTAAAATAAATGTTCCAAACAATGACATGTTTTCTCTCCATGCCTAAAATGGTTAAATATAAAGAAGTTGATAATTAGGTAGATAAATTATCATTAAATGTTTCATGGTTCTAATCTTAGTTATATCCCTTGGATTTATCATGGTGAAACTAGGTAGGATTTCGTATATACTTATGATGATACCTTGTAAGATAGTAACTCTAATGAAATTTAAGAAATGATTCATAATATTGAAGTAGAGATAATTGAGGAAGAACTAAAAATTGAGCATCTATTTTGTGATGATGAAAAACCATGTTATCATTGTTTTACAGAATATAAAATTTTATCACTATTTTTATGATTGATTAACTTCAAGGGAATACATGGTTTGAGTAAAAAATGTTTTGCTGATTTTATATAATTTTTGAAAAATATCCTTCCTAAAGAAAAAGATCATCCTAATTCACATTATAGTGAGAAGAAAATACTATGCCTGATTAGAATTTAGTTCAAAAAATATGCTTTCCCAAATGACTATGTGATATATAGAAAGGAATTTAAATTTTGGTTATAGTGTCTTAAATGGGAGACATCATGGTACAAGTTGAAAGAAAAATCACAGGTTGATTTAGATGAAATAGAGACCCCTGTGAAGGTATTTTGGAATCTTCTTATAATTATTAATTTTAAACATTTATTATCCAATTCACATGATATAAAAATGTTAATATGGCATGCTTAATAATAGATATGTGATTGAAAAAAATGATATCCAATAGATTCTCTACATTGGAAGAAACTTTATCACTATTTTCCTACATTTAGAAATGAGGATAGAAACATCATACATGGGATGTGCATATATGAAATGAATCCATATCTATGACTTAGTAGTATACATAGTTAATGGCTTATTTTATTGGTTATTTAAAACCTATATCCTGAATTTTTTATGAATCATTGATATATCAATTTTAGTTTTTTGTTTTTAGGCCAATGATACCCTAAAATGATATTGATGTTTTCTTGTCACCACTAATTTATTATTTGAAAATATTATGGGAGGATGTTATTATACTGTATGATTCTTATAAAATTTAATATTGTCAACAACATGCAATGATTAAGTTCCCTATAAATTTCTTCTCGACGTATGGAAATTTGGTTGGATACAGTGTTGAGGTGCATAATGTGTGTCCACATTTTGAACATTAGAATTCATATTATCCTTTCATCGTGGTATTAATGGAGTATACATAGGTCATAAAAATTAATCTCTTATGGATCTCTATTATAAAAAAATAAAATAGGAATTCAAAGAAGCACATAAATTTGATTTTTCTCCAAACCATTATCTACTAATTAGTATTTTTAGAGGGTAATAAACCTAGATTGGACATCTATAATGAATCATAAATATTATAATTATTGAATTATTTTAATTAAATGATCAATATTTATTAGGCTAATCTATTATAGATTGGACGAATTGAAACATATCATTGATTTCATTCATGGGGAGTAGAATATTTGTGATATCTTGATTGGAACATTATTAGATATTAACAGAAAGTGTAAAGATTTGTTTAATGAAATATTAGACTTACTATTAATGGGAATATGTTTGTAGTTATCTCCCACTCCTGATAGAAGGAGAAAATTTCTTCACCCAACTTTTCATATATTATCCAAGAGGGATAAAATTGGCTTTTGTCAGTGTCTTCTTGATACTAGGGTGCTGCATGTTTATTCATAAAATGTTAAACTATTTCTCTCTTTGAAGGATTTGAATTTTAAAGGTATGAAATATCATAATTCTAACATCATGATGCAACAAAATCTACCAGTTTCATTGCATGGAATATCTAACATCCAAGTTATAAATAATATAATTAAGGTGTGTTTTTTTCAAATCAATTGGTAACAAGGTGATAGGACTAGATGCTTCGAACGTTTTGGAAAATGAATAAATTTCTATACATTTTCAAATGGAAATTTATTTTCCACCATGTTTTTTTAATATAATGGTAGATTTAGTTATTCATTTGGTTCTAGAAATAAATATTTTTGGAAATTTATATCTATGATGTATGTATCCTTTTGAATTGTATGTAAAGATGTTGAAGAGATATGCTAAGAATCTATATCGACCTGAAACCCCCATTGTTGAAAATTTTATTTTTGAATAGGTTGTGGAGTTATTTAAGAACAATATGTCTATAGTAGAGCACATTAGAATGCCTTTATGCCAAGATTAACAAGTTAATAATGGAGATATTTCATTGTTGTCTTGAAACTAAAATCATTTTTAGATGAATAGATATTAAAGGTACATTTATACATATTTAATAACCTAAATATACCACAACCATATATAAAATATAATATAAGGTGTTGAAACAATTTCATCTAAAGTAGAACGAATTGTTGATTTTGAATGAGCATAACAAAAAAATTTACATGGTTTAATAATTGTTTAATTGGTAGATTAGATGCCTTAGAAACATTAATATGGTTAGTGAGTGTTCCATGTTTAATTTTGATAAAATTTTCCAGGTATGACATTAATTTCTATAAATTTCATATGAAAGATTATGAAAAGAGATGTGTAGTTCAAAATAATGGTTTATTAGTTTTTGCGGAAGCAATTCATTTTTCATGTTTGAAACACAAAACCCCAATTTATACATCAAGTAAATATTATAGAGTTGTTTTATAAATATTGGAGGTTCATTACATTAAATTTAATGTTATAGTGTTTACCTAAAAATGGTTTACCAATAACAATAGTGTCATTCATGATGACTTTTGAATGAAACATGTTAATCTGGATAGATTTAAAATAACCAGTGATTATTTTATAATGGAAACACGTGAAAAAAAAATTCTATTCTTTATCAATCTACTATGAAGTGGTCTATTGTTTTACAAGGAAAAAAACAATATTTTGGTGATGATCAACATGACAAATGAGATGATTTATGTGAGATCCCTACTTCCATTGAATGTTTAATAGATAATAATGATGGTCTTATCATAAACATGGATTATTCTATAAGGTAAAATCATGAATAATGAATTTAGTAAATAATAGTTTAATGAATTTCTAATATTAATGGTAATGTAACACACCGAGATTTTGAGAATTATTATTTTTTGAATTAATTTATATTTTCAATATTTGTACTTCAAATGACACTAGACATACTTATTTATATAAATATATATATATATATATTAAAAAACTAATTCAAACATTCATTTCACATTAAATACGGACTTGGGTTGTTCTATACACAATACAAACATGTCTTACACTACTTGCAACACCAACATGGCGTATGATGCACACAACACTGAGTTTTTATGAAACTAAATTATATATATTATTAATTAAATTAGATAATTATAACCTAACCCTTAAACATATTTACATGAATATTAATATCTACTTTACAAATATTTTTTATAATTTTATTATATAAATTAAACATATTATTAATGAAAGACTTGATTTTTCTTAATGTCATTTTATGTTTAAAAACATAATTTTCTTAATTGAAATAATTCTGATAATCCAAGTAATTTTGGAAACATTTTTAAAATTTAATTTTAAAAAATAAAATTTAATTTTTAATTTAGAACATTGAAATTATCTTAGGTTGAATTTTTTAGAATTTTCCAAAGAAACATTGTTTTTTGATGAATAGTGAAAAATATTGCTCTTTAAAAAACAAGATTTTTATAATTAATTATTAAATATAAATTCTAATATAAATATATTTTAAGGTAACATTAGATAAATATAAAATCTATACAATTTAATTCAATAGAATTAATTTCACCTAGAAACATAATATAAAATCTTAACGAACTTTTAAACTTTTTCCTACTTTAAAACCCCATTATTTCATCTCGTCTGAAGGATTAGTACTAATCATAATTTTTCATATTCAATGATTTTAATTTCAAATATCTGATATAAAAAAATTTAATTAGTTTAATACTTATATTATAATAATCCTATGCTAATTTTTGACCAAACGATTAGTAAAAGTGATTAAAATTCATCACAAAAGTTGAGGAGAAATGATTCTTAATTATAGACTAAACCTTACAATTACAATCTCAAATGACCATTAAACCTATCTAAATCCATTATATGTCCATAGATCATCCATAAACCATAAAATATTAATTTTGGTTGGTTTTTTTGACATTTTTAGTTAAAAACATGTGTACACCTAATTGTTTTCTAAAAAAATTGTGGGAGTCCATTACCTTCCCTATAAAAGGCCACCGCATCTACCCATTCCACACACCTATAAAAAATTTATGTTTGTCCAATTTATATCAAATTATCCTCTCAAAATTCTTCCTTTATACCTTAAAGGCTTATTTTGTGTAGAAATCATCTCTAGGAAGCCACTTTGCACAAACTAAAAGAAGTTACCCGATTTAGAACTAACGTCCTCTCCCAACCCCTTCCCTTTATTTCCCTTATTCACCAATTCAACTATAGTTATTCCATTATTTTTTTTAAAAATTTATCCCCCATATAATTGTTTGTTTTTAGGAAAATTTTCATACTTACACTTACACACACCTCTATCTAATGGATTTTAAACATACCATTTCTGTGTACGGTGAACTACTGCCTAACGAAGTGGTGATTGCTCATTTATTTTTTAACAATAATAATTGTTGAAATTGAGAGAGAAAATATATTTATATATGTAATATATTATATTTACTATTTCTTGAAACTTATATATTAATTTTACAAACCAAATCTTTTTACCGTCAATTTGGTGTTAATATAATAATCTCATTTGAGGATGCATGGACCACCACCCTCAAATAGATATGATTCATTCACAAACCACATAGAATGTACTATATATGGGTTTTGTGAAATTAAATTATATATAAAATATAGTAATTCTATTTTAATAATTAAATAATTTTAGACATATAAATACATATATGTGTGTGTGTTTCATTTATATACTTTCGTTCAATATGGCAATAAAAATAGAAAATATCATTCATGTGTATGTACGATTTACCATCTTTATGAATGGTGTATTCCATTAAATACATAATTATGATATAGATTATAATAATATACATATACTAGATATAACTTATATTTATATCATTTTAAATATTCTTTAATAATGAAATATTCAAAAGGATCAACGATATAAAAAATTAACACAAATGTGAAGAACAAAGTTACTATTTCTCGAAATGAAACCTTAAAATTGGATTGTTAAAAAGAGAGTAAAATAAGTTCATAATAAAATACTATATAATAATATAAATTATAATGAAAATCTATAAAATATTTATAATAAACTTATATTTATTATATACGTAGCTTATATGAGTAAGGAGAGATCCATAAAACAATTTAAGAGGGTTTTAATCTCACTATTAATTTCTAGGAGATACATGATATGTTATCCACTCATTACATTTGTGTCTTCTATGTAATGAACATAATTTAATTCTTTTTATATTTCAATTAAATTTATTCGTATTAAAATATCCATTCTATGATCTTTCTTTTATGGGATTTAACCTTAAAAATTTACCATATTAGTGAAACAGTTTTGTCTTAATTTTCCTTCTTTCATACTCTTATTTGTGTATACACCTAAACTCTTATTAGTGGTGTATATACTTCCATTTTACATGTTATATCATGAATCTTATTGTTTTGATGACATATTAAGCTTCATGTAATTTCTTTTTCTTACGTGGAGAGTATAATCCCAAGTCAGCAATTTAAAATATTATATTAAGACAATATCCTTGTTTTTTCAATATTGTTTGTGTTTATAATTACCTGGATGACATATTATGATCCATTATTCAAGAGTATTCATGAGTTTCCTTCTACAATATTTATTCAATAATTACTCATTTTTAGTACCATTTTCCACTCTATGGTGCTTAAGATAAGGTTTTTAGAAAATTATAACTTCAACTCTCTTTGGTTGGAAATATATTGTATTCAAAAATATTGTTTTCAAAAATGTTTTCAAAATATCCTTAAAGATAATTCTCGAGGAAAATGTATTTTAAAAAAATTATTGTTTTAAAATCATGCTTTATAAGTTTTCAAATCTATTTTGAATTAAAAAGTTTTTCAAAAGGTTTTATGTAATAAAAAAATTCAATGAAGAAAATATATTTTTTTAAGAAGTGTATTTAGAAGATCACTAAAAATTATTTCCCATCTAGGATAACAGACATTGGTGTTAATCAATTTTTTATGGTAAATTATTCAATATCTCGATTCATATTCATTCTCTGAATGGATTTTGTTCTCATAGAATGATGTAATGAATCCTTCTTCTTTTCTATGGGTTATATTCTTTTGAAACCCACTTATTTTTTAGAGTTATGTTTATGATGAAATGATTATTAAAACACTTACTTTCCATAGTTTATGATTTGTATACATATTTATGATACCGATATCATTTCATGGGTTATGATACATTCATTTGTGATCTTTTGGAAGAAGTATGTATGATTTCATTATGTGATGGATGGGACCTATATCTCCCTCCAATGCATTGGGTAAGGATTCATATCTCACCCGATTGAGATGGCTAGAATAAGGGTGTACTCCGTTCAGTAATATAGGGCTTGAACAAGGATTTACTCGGTTCAGTAATACCGGTATAGAATGTGGTTTTTCTTGGTTCTATAACACAGTGCTAGAATGAGGGTTTACTTAGTTCAATAATATTAGACTGGAATGAGGGTTTACTCCGCTCATTATTACAGTGATAGAATGAGGGATTGCACGGTTCAGTAATAAAAGGATGAAATTTGGGTTCACTTGGTTCGATAATAAAGGAATGAAATGAGTATTTACTTGGTTCAGTAGTACAAGGATGAACCGAGGGTTTACTCAGTTCAAAAATACATGATGAGAATAGGGGTTCAGCCAATTCAGTAAAGGACTTTTACACTAAGATAAAATTTGGAGTAATTCCTTATCTACTATAGATATTGTTATATGCTTATGTGATTTCCAAAATTCCATGTCTTATTCCTATGTTATTATTTCCTTACCTATGATCAAAATTTAATTATGATCCTTGACTTATGAATTTCTAATATTTTTTCCATGATATTTATTACAATATTTGATATGATGGGTATGATCCTTTATTTTAATGATCACATATTGATACCCTTATGATCATTTTATTCTTACATGTCAACCTAGATTACCCTTACTGAGCATTTGAGCTCACCCCTTTTATGTTTATTTTCCCCCAGTTTATGATTATATTTACAATGTCTGGTATGTCTTATAAGGGTTCTAGTAAATAATAACCCAGTGGGAGATGATGTATCTCAAATATATACCAGTGTATACGTTTCTATGTTCCCAATGTAACAATACCAACTTTTGGATTTTGTAATATGTTTGTATAATGTTTAATTATGATAGAAACTTTATATAATGTAAATGTTTGAAAAAGAGCAGGTAACTGTAGATGGAATCATAGAAAAAGGTATATTTATCCATTGGAAACTAAAATGATAAAACATTAGTGAGATCCCAAGGTATATTTCTAAGGAAATACCTAGGGATGTCTCTATGGATAAGTATAAGGATGAGTTAAAATTTTGGAAATTTTCCTAGAATTTTGCTAAAGGATAAAGTAAGTGGTTTCTAAGAATTATATCCCTATATGGATACTACAAGTGGAAGTTCCTCTAGAACAGATATACATAGAGGTTACAACTCTTCCATGATGTTCCAGTCTTGACTCGGGGTAATCCAGCACACGACAAAGCTCATTACTACATACCTAGTTTGACACTCGCTTGGGATATGGTTTGGGGATTCTAAAATTCTTCATGAAAAACAATGAAGTTTGATATGAATGACCTAGGATAAACCCATGATGTCATATATTATGGCAGGTTTCATGATTTTAAAACTATATATGTAATTATTTTCTTGATTATATGGGTTTCTACTATGATAAGTAATTATCATACTATGATTCTGGTTTTAGTCAATAGTAGGAATCAGATGGAACTAGATTAATTTTGAATGTGATGGATGATTTTATGATGATATTTAAGAGGGATGATCACTAGAGTGAAAATTTTCATAATCATGCCTAATCAATTATCATGGAAAATGATTTAAAATGTTTACCTTAACCAACTTTGGTACTCACCAAGGAAGATAAACACGATGTCCACTGATTGTTCGGGTAATGGAGACCATGAAGGAAAGAAAATTACATTTCCTTTGTTTCAAGAATGTGGAAATAATCTCCTAAGTTAATTTCATAGAGGAACAAAGATGTTTTTTGACTGTTGAAATGAAGGACAAAAAGAAAGTGACTGTAAGGGATAAATGAAGTGTCTCATTAATTGAATAGATGCTAATTTTTTCCTCCTTAAGTTGTTATCTAATGTCAAGTGTATTAAGTGTGGAGAAAAGTGTAATTATGCAACCCAATGTCCAAAGAGAAAAGTTCCAGAAGAGAATCAGCAAGGTGGTGTGAGTAATGGTCACATTGTATGTGATGATGAGACTAAAAATGAAATGTGGAAGGAAATAGGTATTATTTATAATGGATTAAGGATAATGTTATCGATGTATTTTTGTATTTAGATTTAGAAGTTATGAATGATGAAATATAAAATAGTTATTATACTTATTTTTTCACAATGTATTTACATGTTTATGTTTAATTTTCCCTATATACTGGTGAAGTGATTTAATAAGAAGGTGATATTTTATTAAGGGAATGTAACCATTAATTTTTTTATGAGAATATAATGTTGTAGGGGTAAAAAAAACATGGCATTTGAATATGTAAATTAGACAGTATTGATTACCTTAGAACTAAGAAAGTACTTTTTCTAGTTGGATTATACTACCACCACTGATTTTTAAAACATTTTTTGGATTTAAATAATATATCAAATACACATTGGAATGAGGAAGTGTGAATTTTTTCAAAAAGGATTTATGGTAATTTAGGTTGTTACCATGTTTCAAGAGAATATTTGATGAGGGTATTCATATGATTTGAACAAGAAAACCAATATATACATTGAGATATATAAGGTAATAAATTTTAATATTATTTCATTCCTCTCTTTCTAAGGTTTTGTATTTTCACATTTGAGAAGGGTTATAAGGTTTACCATTCATGAATAGTTTCAGTTAAGATTCAGATGAAGTATGTGTGCCCTATTTTTATTTTGAAAACATTGGTTAAAGGATAATTTGTGATGAAGCTTATTTCAAGGATTTCCATCGTTTATATTTTTGAGAGAAGGCCATATTTTAAGTCGGTTGACAACCAATCAATTCCTGTAAGGCTGTAGGTCTTAAACCCATGACCAATATATGATAAGAGTTTTATACCTACCATTTCCA